>OY728141.1:139668078-145047042 GCA_963277665.1 Viscum album
TTAGTTTGGTTATTTCTGGAGGTAATGGAACTTTGTCGTGATGCTAATAAAATGAAATTTGTATATGATAATGGTTAATTAATGTTTAATTAACTAATTAATGTAATTTGAAATTGATAAAAATGGATAAATAAATATAATGCATCTCTTTAAATGGTTGTAGGATTATAGGATACCGAGTCATAATAGTGGTATCAAGGATTCCATGAAATGTTATCTACAATTAAGTCTAGAACTGGGTTATTCCCACAATGTGGTTGTGATCTATATTATATTCTTTAAGTTTTGTGTTTCTATACTCTAATCCACTATATCAGTTAGAAAAAATAACACTGCGGGGATTCTGATCCATAGGGATGGGGGAGGGGGTATTTTCCCCAACATCCCAATGGGAGGAGGGATGGATGACTACCCCCTTTGGACCCAGTCTCTTCTCTTTAAAGTTAATTTTCCTGGATGAGAAGATATTGATTTTCCCCATATATGTGTGTAGATGGATATAATGGCTTGTGGTTATTCCCACACATGTATTCTTTATATAGTTTTTATATGGACTAATATATGTGTAACCTATATATGTTATGATGGATTGATGATCCTTACTTAGTGTATGGGTTGTAATGGCTTGAGATATAATACCTAACATATGATACAAGGGATGAGAGATGTGGTGGACCTGAGAAACTAAATGGTTACTTTTGTTATGTGGATATGGTGGTTGTGTTTTATGAGGTGAATATTATGGTGCTTCGTGCATGTGACTATGGGAAATCATTTTTTTTGGGAGATGCTTAGGTTGTGTGATGTTGGAGTAAAGAGTATAACCGGTGGGGAAGTGGTAGGGGTAACATTGACATTATTTATTATATTATATACTTGTGTATGAGACACTTGTTGAGGGTAACCATTCTGAGGATGGGAACATAGTATGCCTGTGTAGGTAATGAGTTAGTTTCACTTGTTGTTCATTATAATTTAACATTAATTATTTACTTTTCTACGAGAGGGTCCCGGTATGATCCTATTGAGTATACTATAATACTCACCCTACATTATATAAAGTGTTTTTTAGGTCACACAGAGTAGGCTGGAGATCAGGCTGGTTACTACTGTCTTGGGGTTACAAGAGTTGTTCAGGCTTCCTGGTCACTGCCATTTTAATTTATCTGTTGTTCTTACATAACATTAAATATGTGTACCTGGTTTTTATTCTATATTTAAGTCAAAGAAGGAGTTGGTTGGTGTATATATTATCAATCTCTTTCACGTGTGTTATCATACAGGTCAATACCTCTCATTTGTGTGTTTACTATACTCCTGGTTGATGTTACCATCCCCGAGCCCACTGGAGAAGGGAAAAGGGAGGTCATTATCTCAAATCTCAAATTGCCTGCCCAGGAGGGGTACAATTTGTGGGGAGAGGGTCATGATAGGGTGGTATCAGAGATATGGTTGAGGGATAGGATAGAGTTTGGTGTTTGGCACAGGTGAGGTTGCATGGGTTGGTTGGGAGACCATGTCAGTTATGTTTAGAAAGCACTGTAAACATGGGAGACTGGTAGAGACAAGAGTATTTAGGAAACCCCTGTGATCTGATTCATAGGTCATTATTTTTACAATTGATACAAAATTAGGTGATAATTGTTTCTGGGAAGAGACCTAAAAATGGTCATGCATCATTATTCCTTGTCCATGTGGTTGATTGGGTAAACCATGGGATATGTTACCATTAAATGAAATAATTAAAAAAATTAACTAATTAGTGTTCTATATTCCATATTCTAGGTTTAGGAGATCTAACTATTTGTTATTTTTTAGTTATGCCTCCAAGTTGAAATCCTCATTCGATTCCCGTATAATATGTTCAACAGGTTGTCCTAGCCAATGACCACATATTAGAGGTTGATGATAATAACACAGGGAGGAGGGATCTTTTGAAAGTTTCAGTGCTAGAGTTTGAAAATGTATGAGGGATCCATTTCAGATGAAGGAATGGAAGACTAATTGGCAGTTGTTAAGATAGCTTTCATTTAGATCTGTTCTTGAAATGAGTTCATGGTGTCGTTTGTTGTGATGATATTAGGTGGGTTGGAATGTAGTTTTCGTTCTTATTCCTCAAGGGTCGTGAGGAGAGGTGTGTCTCTTGGGGGGAGTTCTAATAATAGTTCAAATTCATGTTTTCATCATTGACTTCAAACAAGGCTAGTCTCCTAGATCTTCTTAACATACAACATGGGATCTCCATCATGGGAGATATTGGGATCAATTTTAGGAACCTTATGTGATATGCATTAGACCTATTGGAAGATGAGGAGGTCAGGGATAGCCATTCTGAGGATACTTTGTGTCCAGTGATCCTGCCCCAGGTCACCTCATTTATGATGAATACGTATCTCAAGGTTCTAGAAAGGGAAAAGTTCATTAAGAGGACATCATCCAGATCCATATCATCACAATATGGGAGTCTTTTAGATTCTTCACAAAGAAGAGGTGTGCTATGGAATTCATAGTTTTCAGGGAAGAAGAATTTATGTTCGGCGACGGGACGGTCTCAATGATTAGTATCTAATTTCTCTGGGTGAATAGAATCTCATACATTTTCCATGGAATGAAGAATTTGTTTTTTTGATGGATACTGGGGTCATCAGCAGTGAGAGGGTCTATCCTTTCAGTGTAGTCAACATGTGGCAGGTGTTCTGCTTCAAGTTCCTGCATTGAGTCAGTGTCAGCTGGGGAAACTATAGGGGGTAACACCAACATTGGATCAGAAGAGAGAAGATGGGGAAGGCAGAGTATAACCCCAGGATGCTTTCTTTTTTCAGATATTAGAGAAAGACCATGTTGGTGGTCATCATCGGGGACATAGGGTTAATTGATCATTTCACAGTCAGCTTCATGATTTAGCATTGCCAGCACCTGGAGATTTAGACATTTTTCAAGGTACCCTTTTCATCATTTGTACATGGTTGTATTCCTTGTTTGATTCAATAGATACACACTCTTTCATAGAACTAACCATTTTCCATGTTGTGGGACCTAAGGTAGAATATCTTTCCATGCCCTTGGTGTTGGCTACTCCAGTGGGAGACTAAATAGACTTTTTTGAACTATGTATAGACTGTGACATAGTTCTGGGGAATCACCACTATTTTGTTTATTTCTTATGTTTAAGGATACAACATTATGATTTCATCCTCATCATGTATTGGTGTATTCTGTATAAGCTATCATTGACTAAATCAAGAGATAGGTGTTGTTCTTTGATGATTATGAAGATCCAGCGGTATTTGTTAGCGATCGAGACCATCATATTGCTGAGATGAGTGTTCCGTTCTTATCATACATGCTGAATGAGCTGATGTTAAGTTCATCGGAGGTTTATACGTTTTCATTTATCAATTTCACAGAAATAGCACCCTGATGTCTTTACAAAAGAGGTTGTAGCATTACCCCCTCTATGATAGATCAAGATTGAGATAGAGCTACAGACAAGCGTGACTTCTATCTCGATGTCCCCATATAGGATGGTTCATTTTGAGTTGATGGAGTTACGTATAAAACTCAATGGTCTGCTATTGGGTGGTTTTGTTTGTGAGAGAGTGTCATTATGTGGTGTTGTAGTTATGTTAATGAAAAAGGCTGATGATAGTTTGTGGTTTTCTGCCTATTATCATTTCATAAACAAAGTGAAAGAGAAGAATTGATATCATATTCTTCTAATTAATGATTTATTCAACCAACTAAATGGTGAATGATGGTTCTTGAAGATCGTCTTTTGGTAATGATATCATCAGATGCATGTGAATGAAAAGGACACCCAGAATTCTGCATTCTATTGAGATCCTGAACATTATGAGTTCCTGGTGATACCATTTTGTGTGATGAATGATCGAGCTATGTTCATGGGGTTCATGAATGTTGTGTTCCGAGAGTTCCTGGATAATTTCATTGTGGTCTTCATTAATGAATTCCTTGCGTACTACATGTCGTAAGAGGATCATATAGATCATTTTCATGATGTTTTGAGTGTTCATCGTCGACAAAAGATGTTTGAGATGTTGTTGATGTGTGTGTTTTGGTATCAATAACTAGTTTCATGGGGAATTATGTACCCCAACAGGGAGTATATATGGATTCATTGAGTATAAAAGTTATTTTTTCTGGGGAATCCCCAAATACTATGGAAGAGGTGTGATGTTTCTTGGTCTTGGAGGTTATTACAAGAGGTTCATAGCTGATCTATCTCGGGTTGTGACTCCTCTGACTCCGTTGACCAAAAAGTATCAGGAATTTGTATAGATTGATCAGTGTTAGGTAGATTTTGATTATTCGAAAAATATGGTCGTTTGTGCTCAAGTTATTTGTCTTCAAGAAAAAAGAGTTTAGTTTGAGGTTATATGTAATGATTCACATCTATGGTTAGGATGTGTTCTATTGTATTAGAGAAGGTATTTTCTTATGGGTCTCGACAGTTACATCCCTATGAGTGTCACTATGAAACTAATGATCTTGAGTTGGAAATAGAGGTGTTTGGCCTAAGGTTATTGAGACATTACCTATTCATAGAGATAATTATGGTCTTCACTGATCATAAAATCCCTATGTATGTTTTCTATCAGTGTAATATAAACTTGTGGTAACATCCGTGGATGGATTTATTGTATGATTACAACTTTTAAATCTTGTATAAACATGGTAATGGGAATATTTTAGCCAATGCACTGACCAGGAAGTCACATAGTGACGTAGTGCGTGAATCAGGTGATTCAGAGATAGTAATGTAAAAACACTCAACATTACATATGGATATGAATGAATTTGAGGGCATAGGTTGTTTTTTAGATGATGGTGCAATCATCTTTGGCGAATCAGGTGGAAAATTCCCAGTTGGGGGATCTTGAGGAGGAGGTATGGAGATACCAAGTAATTTATGGTGAGGCCCCTAATGGATGACCTGAGGATAAAAAACACTAAGTGTTGACTCAAGGAAGGATTTATATTCCTTGGGAGATGTGTGAGATGGTTCTCAGAGAGATACTGAATTCCCCCTTAGCAGTGGTTCCTTGCATGAAAAAGATGTATTGATCTTTGAGGAGTCCTTTTTGGGGGGATTGGGATGAATGATGTAGTTTTAGAGTTTGTGTCTCAATGTTTGGTGTTCCAAAAAATGAAGGATGGGATCTGTGTTCCCAGTGGGTTTCTCCAGTCATTAGATTATCATTTGTGGAAGTGAGAGGACATCTCAATTAAAGTTTTTACCAGTTCACCACAAGATGTTGGAGGATATGATACAATATAGGTTGTTTTGGATCATTTGATGAAATCATATGACTTCACAACAATAAAAAATTATATATCAATAAAGGATTTTTTGAGGTAATATCTTAAGGAGTTGGTGAGACTCCATGAGGTCCCTAGGATGATCATTTCGGACCAATAAACTCATTTCAACTCTAGGGTGTATAGAGTTATCCATCACAAATTTGTTTCCCAGCTTGGCCTTATGACTACTTTTCATCTACAAATAGATAGTCAAATAGAGTAGACCATATGGAATCATCATGACATGTTGTACTCTTATGTAAATGATTTTGGAGGATCATGTATGAGGTACTTAACCTTGGTATAGTTCTCATACCACAATAGTTTTCACTCCCCCATTGGTATGGAACCATTTTAATCCTTTAATTATTGACTTTTATATTATCCATTTTACTGGACAAGGGTTATAGAGTTAGTAATTAGAATACCAGAACTAGTATAAAATACGATAGAGATAGTTTAGGATATTCATGAGAGGATGAAGAAAACATAGTATTGTCAGAAATTCTATTCCGATCATAGGAGGAGAACTTTAGATATTGACATTTGGGATCATGTGTTTCTAATGGTGACTCCCCATCATGGGAAGAAATGGTTTGGTCATGGGTGTAAGATTTATCAATGGGTTTTTGTGCCTTCCGAGGTGTCGGATCATGTTAAATCCATGGAATATCATGTATCACTTCTCCCAAAGATGAGTAGGATACCAAATGTTTTTCACTTTTCACTGTACATTAGTTTTCTTCAAGTCAAATCTCACATCATGGATTGGGGTGCGATCTAGGTTGATGAGGATGAGACCATCAAGGAGAATCCTGTTGATATATAAGAACACAAGTATAAAGTGTTTCTTGGGGGTTCTATCCACATGCTTCTTGTCTTGTTGAGTAATAGTGGTGTATACGGGAGTACCTGGGATGTTGAGTCACAGATACGTGCTTAGTACCTTGAGATATATGAGGATTATGTCTTTTCTGGTAACGATGTTAATTTTTTTCATGTAAATATTTCCAATTTATGTGATGTCTTTATCTTATTTCATCTTGTTTTTTACTCTCTTTTGAGAGGTAACTCATCAGAGAGAGTGTTTTGGAGCTGGTTGTGGTTGTTGCGCATCATTAAGAATGTTCCTCAAGTGAGGTGGCTGAGCTCCATTAGTGGAAAGAGCCTTGAGAGATATCTTGATAGGTGGTTGTTTATAACCAATTTTATGTTTACTCCATGGGTTAGTTTAGATTTACCAAGGATGAGAATGTTTTGAGATGTGTCATATGTAGTTTTCCAGACCTCTCTAATCTATTCCCTTGTAAAAATATAGTGTTTCAGGTGTTCTAGGTGTTCAAGGTGACTTATTCCCAACAAAATTCAAAATTCTGAGTTTTATGAATAGTTTCATTGGTGAGATAGATGTGAACAATTTCCTTGGTAAGACATATTTGAAATGTTACATCAGTGAGATAGATGTAAATAGTTTCATCAGTGAGAAAGATGTGAATTGTTTCATTGTTTAGATTGATGTGAACAATTTAATCAATGAGATAAGTGTGTAAAGTGTCATTAGTGAGTCATATTAGTTACTCATGTAGGTTAGTCACATTTTGGTAGGTAATTTATCGGTAGGTCGTCTGTTAGTACGTTATCTGTGGGTAGGTCATCTATCGGTTGGCCGTCTATTAGTACGTCCTCAATCAGTAGGTTTTCTATTGGGTGGTAATCTATTTATAAGGTTCTGGGTGACTTTACTATGTCAAACTACATAGTCTTGACCATATATTCTTTTAATATCAAATCTAAATCGTATCTAAACTGCTGGTCCATTTAGATGTTCAAAATTCTTAAGATACATTATGTGATGTTCCTTTTTATCCTTTCTCTTAATGCATGGAACCTCGAACCATTTTTCTTGATGAGTTTTGTGATTATTCTATCTTTGGATTGCTTCCCCTTGGAGTTTTTTCTACTGCATGTTCACCCCTATCATGTTGAAATAAGGAAGTGTCGATCCATATTCGATGTAAGGAATTTTATACCTATGTTCTTCTGGGTTCTTTGATCATTTCCCTCTTGTTATCCTTTCCATGTTACGACATATGTTCTTTATGTTTATAATTGACCTTTCTTTGGTGTTGGTATATGCGGTTGTTTCATGGCGTCCTCAGGTGGATGCAGTCATTGTAGAAGAGGTGATAGTGATTGGTTTTGTTGGCATATTCTCGTACAAAGAACAACAATAACCTTTTAAGGTAGGGGATTCATAGATTCTATCTTATTTTTTGTGAACTAGAAGAGTGAGTATGTTTTAGATATAAGAGAACAATGAAACTGACATAATAAATAATTGAACTCAATTAAAGAATATGTATCAATTGATTAGTGATTTTATTACCTCTAGATTTTCATGATTATGTGATATCTATTATTTTATTGTTTATCATATAATTCATGAAAGAAATTGGTAAAAAATATCATTCCAGGATTATTTTTAAGTTAAATAAATAATGATAGAGGCATGTTTATTGAATCTGGTTTTTGTTGTTGTGCATGGTGATAAATCAAATGGATGTCGTTATGCATGTTTAATTGAATCAATTAATTCAATATAGAATAAAGGACCAGTTTTATGATAATGTTAATTCTTTGAAGGTCCTTGATTTACTATCTTTATTTTAAAGGCCACACACCTTATGCTTTGGAGATGTGAGTGCTTCATGTTTGTGAAGGTTGAATGACTTGTTTAGGTCCAAGATCCCAGTTTCTATGTTGTTTGTTTTGTGCTTCCATTGTTGTGGTGTGATCCTAGGATGGCTGAGCCTGGAGGTTTTTTTGTATGTGAGAGCACAGAGGCCCAATGTTGGTGGAAATATTTGATTCCTAGAGTGGAAAGATTCATCGGTTTATGAATGTGGATGTCAGGGAGGACATCACAGATGATGGAGTAGGATAAAGATGGGATTACCCATTGATATAAAAGTGGTTGTTGTTGCATCTAATGTTTTTTTATCTGATTTAATTTCCCTAATTATTGAGGGAGATGGTATTTATTTTCCTCCTTCCAAAAGAGGTTAATATTCATGGGATTTGCTACATTCTTTACATTTTCAACTTCTTGAGGATGGACAGGCCAACACTCTAGCTATAGGTGTAAAAGACTCAATGGGTAGTTCATCTACTCACCCTATTGAGACCCTTATGTTTAGAGGCATATAATTCTTTCATAGAATACATAGAATTATGGAAAAGATACAATTATCTTAATAATTGATTGAATAAATGATGTTAACCCATGGGGTTGGAGCTTTCTGGGATGCAATTTTGTGGTTACAATTTAATGGAATTGTGTACTTATTTTGGTTATTCTTGGAGGGCATGAAACATTTTTTTAATGATAATAAAATGTAATGTTTAAATGATTAGGGTTAATTAATGTTTAAATAATTAATTAATGTAATGAGAAACTGTTAAAAATTTTTAATTTAACTTAATATATCTCTTTAAATGGCTATGTGCATATAGGATACCTACTCTTAGCAGTGGAAGTCAGGAATCTATGAGACATTAGACATATTTGAGTATAAGAGTAGTTAATTCCCATAGTGTGGTTGGGAGATATATTATATTATAAATATTTTGTGTTTCTATATGCTACTCCGCCATGTCAGATAGGGAAACTGACACCCTAAGGATTCTTTGCCCTAGGGGGGTGTGTTTTCCCAATTATCCTGATGGGGGGATTGATGGATGAATAAGAACTCTTTCCCCACTCCCTTCTCTTGGTTGTTACATGTTCTGGTATATATGGTGGTCTGTTTACGACATATATTTGTGTATGGGTATATAATTTTTTTTGTTATTTATAGACATATATTATGGGGATAGTTTTCTATGGACTACTATAGGTTTATCATGTATAGGCTACTATGGATTGAGGATCCTCCCTCGGTTTATGGTCTACAATGGCTTTAGGTATAATACCTGACATATGATACATGTTATGAAAGCTCTTGTGGATCCCGAAAACTACCCTGTTACTTTGGTTACGTGGATGTGGTGGTCGTATTGCATGAATTTCATGTTGTGGTTCTTCACCCATGTGTCAGTGGAAAAGCTGTTTTTGGATAGAGATGGTTTGGACACGTGATGTTGGGGAAAAGTGACAAACTCATGGGGATGTGGCAGTAGGGTACCCTAACCATTATTTCATATATTATAAAATGTTGTATTTTATACTTTGTGAGAAAATATATGATGAGGATGAAAAATTATAATGCTTATTTATGTGATGATTTGGTTTCACTTATTATTGACTATGCTTTCACATGATTTCATTCCATTTGCATAAGAGACTCTAGGTAGGGTCCCACTGAGCATACTATAATAATCATCCTATGTTTTATAAATAGTTTTTATGTCACATGGAGCAGGTTGGATATCAGGCCGGTTTCTACGGGTTTGGGGTTGTAGGAGCAGTTCATACATTGTAGTCACTACTATTTTACATTCTTTTGGTACTTACAGTTTTCCCTTTATGCTATAGTAGTTATTACATGACATAAAAAATGTGTACTTGGAATTTATTTTACGTTTTAGTATAAGAAGTAGTTTTTTGTTGTCTATCGTCTATATCTCTATCGCATGTGTCCTCTTAGAGGGAAATTCCTCCCATTTTCATTTTTATTATACACTAAGTACTAGTCACCAGCCTAGGGCCTACTGGAGAGATAACTTAGGGTTCATTATCTCTCCTAAAATTGCTGGCCTATGAGGGGTAATATTTGTGGGGAGGAGGTTGTGACTCCAACAATGGGATCCACCAACACAAAGGAAAAAAACAATTTCTGAAGGCTCTATAGTCAATACACACATCTCAGAATAAATCCAATTTACAAAAAGGTATGTTTGGAGAACACAAAACAACATACCTCAATAAAACTCACACACTGCACGAAAACCAACACTACAGTCAGTCTCCAGAGGAATATAAAATGAAATATGTATAAAGGATCATGAAGAATCAATAGTAGATTCCAATATTTATAATGAGAAAACCTAAATAATCTACCATGATTAATGTAAAAAAATAAATAGAAAGATTACTCAACTAGATAAATGAACAAAAACCACAATGATGACACATTTATGTAAAAATGATTCATAAGGATAAATGGTCTCCAAAATTTCTAAGTAGAGATCCTATGTTGAGATGGAAGAGGGATGAAGAAAAATGAAAATCATATGATCTGGGAAATTCCCTAAAATCCAAAACCACTTGAATTAAATGGAATTTAATCCCTCTTCAGGTTTTGTAATCTCTAATCCCAAAATATTTTAAAAAACCCTACACCATTGGTTAAAAATCATGATTATAACATTACATAGTGTGATATATGTATTTATGGATTATAGTATTCACACATTTTACCAGTTACTGACATCTTCAAGAAACCCATTAATGACGTGAACATTTTACAAGGTGAGTAAAAACATTTCATGATGTGTAATCATTTTTCACAGCATGTATGCTTTTCAAACTGTAAATCAAACTCAAGATATATGATGATGTCTAGTACATGATGTGTAATCACTTCAAATAGTGTATATTTCTCTTACAGATAGAGGGAAGTCCTTGTTTTTTTTTCTAAAAAACCAATACCAACTTCTATATTCATTGAAATTTTAGAGAATCACCAAAAGCCTTTAACCAATTTATACTTAGACTACGTTTTATAAAATAAATATTCATCATATAATAACTTGTCATTTTCATTAGAAAATTCTCTCTATCCTTATGATTTCAAAACATAACCAAATAAAAACGTAAATGATACGATAGATGAGAAATTCATGAAACTAAGAAAATAGAAGTTCCAAACACTCCTCCATAATATTTTCCATCCCCGTGAATTCATGTTGAATAATGAATTAAAGAAAAGTGATGAGGCCACTACTCCAAAATCAATTACTAATGCTACGAAATATATTAAGAATTTGATTCATGTACCATAACACTTTGATCGATGGAATTGAGTTCCCACAAAATACATTTAGTTGAGAGTCAACAATATACAAAATATACTCCAAAACTGAAACATCAAGAACTAACACAATCTCCTACAAACTATTAATGTGAGAGGGATCAAAATGGTATTTCATGAGATGAGATATGTGAAACAATTCATGCATTATAATCAACTGAACCACAAATTCAAACTGATAAGAATACTTTCCAAGACACCTAGTGAATTAAAGTGGTCTAACATAACCAAGATCAAATTGTTCATGGTTTCAAAGAAGATGATGACCAAACCATGGAGAAAAATTCAACAATATCTATTCGACATTGAAAATCTCTAATAGTTGATTCAAAAATCCATATATAATTTCTATTGACTTAGAGATATAACCAATCATCTATGTATATCTTGAATCATCACTAAAATATCCTAAATTAGACTCATTCCCACCAATTGATGGTTCTCAAACCTCTTCACATTAATGAGGATATCTATATGGGTGACCATATATATCCTCTATGGGAGGAATTTTGATCAACGAATGATAACTAAAGTAATAAAAAAACAATATATCCTATATGGATATACCACCATTCACTAAAATAAATTACACATGAAGAGAAAATTTCCTCTAGGGTCTAACTAGAATGATATATCTATCCCTCTGTTTATAGATTTTGTTTTGTACTCATTCTGACCTAAGTCTCCATAAATAATAGGAGACTCCTCCAGAACATCAATGTAATCCTCGGTTACATTAATAAAATAATGGAATAAGGAACCCCCATGTAACACTACGAACACACACACACACACACAGATATATATATATATATATATATATATATATCTTACCAAAATAAATAACTTTTGAGGTGTCCGCGATCAAAATAAAGTAAACCCACTTTATCAATAGCTCAATCCCCACCCAAATGGGATTAACCCCCTCAGAAGCCCAAGGAAATCCAACATAAAAGTGTATAGATACCAATTTAGGTTTCATAACATGCACTAGAAGAGGGATTAAAAAAATAAGAAGGTTTTATATTCCTTACCTTTATCTATTGGACGGTGTTAAAATGGGTCACAAAATATACAATTTCATTTTCAAGGGCAACCACCAAAATTTACATATCATGTCATAATATTACTTCTATTTACTCAAATAAATTCCCAATAATGAAATGTGGTATTAAATCAAAACTGATCTCCTCACAAATTCTATGAGGTAAAAATAATTCCCAAAATATAGAATTCTATTTGATGATAGCGACCAACCAGAAATAGTCATCCCACCATATACGATTTCTAAAATTCATACAAACTCATCATCTTGTGGGTGAATTTATATAATAGGCTCAATGAGAGATGATGTTAAATGTAAACTAGTTATAACCATGCCTAAAACATCTTAAAGATAAAAAATGTACAACTGAGTGAAGATTCCCATATATTTTAACTATTCCTTTGATTCTAAAATACCCTGTAATGGTAATTACCTATTAAGGGTGTTATCAATTACATTACCCCTTTCCAACGAGTAGGTGATTTAAAATTTAGACATATGATGGTATTTGTCTTGTCACCTTTTTATAAGATTCAATCCTTTTTCAGAAACAATATACCTCAGATTCATATGGCCAGAAAAAATTGTTAACCCAACCCCCTAAAAGATAATGCCACAAATATTTCATCACATGAATAACCATGATGATATATAAATATTGATTCAGGTAATTCTCCTCATTCCATCATTGATAAAATGAACTATAGGAGAAAAAATGATCATCCTACAATATCATGAATGAAAAAATAGTTCCAGAATAATCACATAAAACCACAGACCTCTATGTAAGATCATAAAATATTAGAATATGAGCTGACGTTGTATGTAATTTTAGATTATCTAAATATGTATGTAAAAATACATCCTATTTTAATTTCCCAATATTCATTGTAAGATCAGTAAATGGTGATTCCTATTTGAATAAAATCCTTAAAGAACCATTAATAATTTCTAGAAAGACCATGGAATATTTGAATATTAATGAAATTATGTGTTTTTCCCAGGAAAAGACAGCATTCACCTACTCTAGATATAATAATAATCCATTATCAACATCACATGACCCAATAACATCTCTTCTTGGATCTAGAAATTTTATTTTGAAATCGTTACATAAAATGGACAACACATTAGGATTAAAAAAACTGAACTCATGTGGTGTTTATTATCATATTGGGATGTCAAATAATTCAAAATATTATCAATGAACACAACCACAAGTTTCAAGCTACTCATGGAATATCAGATTCATCAAATAAAGAAAAATTTCAAGAGTATTATTCACACTAAAATACATCACATGATTTTGTTAATGGTCTTACATGCTCCTAAAATTGATTTCTAGTATATTATACTGCAAAAAATTGATTTGATGATAGTCTGAAGATGGATATTAGGAAAATCACCTATACCTTTTAACTGTTCCAAAAAAATCAATCAAATTAAGAAAAAATACTTATTATTAACAATCACACAATTCGTCAGCTGATTATCCACACACAATCAGAGTGAGTAATCTAACATCTTCATAAAGATCATAGTGGATTCTAAAGGTAAAATACTAAGAGGGAATAAAACCTTTTACTACATGGTATCCCAAATGACTATTAAACTCTTTTATCTATGTTTTATATAAAATATCATAATTTATTGAAATAGTACGAGTAGCTATATCAATAAAATCAAAAAAACTGACATACTCGCTAGAAGAAGACCCAATAAATCATCTAGGAATACATTATGAAATATACATAAAACTATGTGAAGGTAAACCATAAAATAAATGTCATAGAGATATACTACTATATAAGAGATAAAAAAATCATCTATAGGGGGTAGGCCCAGTATAACATGACCATATATCATTCATTCCATGAAACACCCAAGAGCTCCACTCAGCCATAAGTAATGAGAGACAATGATAAAAAAACAACTTCAAAAGAATGAGAAAAGTATCCAATGCACCCCAATAATGATAAAATAGATCTAGATTGAGCATGATAAAATCCCAAAGTATATTCACATAAAATATAAATAAGGAAAAAATAACATTTAAACAACTTTTTTTCCAATTACCAAGAGTTTTTTCTAACTTCATATTAAATGACATGTGTTCCATTTTAATTTTAATCATATAAAAAATGTATATATATGAGGGAGTGGGAAGAAATGATAAAAAAAGAAATCCCTAATAAACATGTATTAAAGATTGTACATGTCATTAATGTTGGAACTATGTATAACTCCATTAGAAAATCATATAATGCATAAAGGGGCTTCACTCTTGGGGCCTTTGCCCAAAGTCCTATATTGTTAGAGGAATATGATTTTTTCATATTATCCTTTAAAGATAATGGTATTGGAACTTATTGAGGCAAAGATGTAGCCAAATAGAAAATATATAGATGGAATAAACACCCATGATTGTTTCACATATTTTCAGGTGTAGGAAAATAATTTGAGTGTGTTCAGCCCTACCACAGTGGTAAAAATTTATGGTGACACTACTAGATGTAAATGATGGTTAATTTATGAACTATCACTAAGCACCATCTCATCCAACCCATTTATGATCTCCAAAATTACACTTTTTCCATAGTATTCCACTAAATCATCCACTAGATGGTAGACAAGGGGAAGAATAAAAAACCCTACCTTCCATAGTAATCTCTTCCATCAACACCCTATCTACCGTCTCTAAATTGGTTGAAATATTCAGCATAAATTCATATGATCTAATATCTTGTCTTAAATCTACATGTCTTTATGAGAGTTAATCAGGTCATTATTTACATACACTAGATTGAAATGAACCAGCTCAGTAAACTGATTGGTGTACACCAACACTAAATTCTCTACGTGATGTAATGAGTGGAACTCTAAAGATGACACCATCATCAGTAAATTTGAAAAAAAATATGTATGAAGACAGTATTTAAACCCTTCATGTCTTATACCACATGTCTATATTCATGTACCATATCATATCACGATCACTTATTTGGAAACTTGAGTCTGAATGCTTCATACCTCACCATGATGCTCTAAGGTGTATCCAAGAAGTCGAATATCTATTGAGTCTAGTTAGGAAAAACCTTTACCTCTTTAGGTTAATTTTTACACTTAACGTATAGTGGATTATCATGTAATAAATATCATGATAGATCCCTTTCTCCTCTAAATCATAGATATAAAATAATTACAATGTTCTTGAATTGTGGGAAATTTTGGTAGATAGCACATGTTGACCCCATGATATCTTTGATAATATTTGGATATATAGGAGGATTCCCTTGAGGGGAAAATATTACACCCTCTTGAGAAACCCATGAGTGACATCTCAGGGGAATACTGATAAAAACTAAAATATATGAAATGATTATAAAATAGAATAATATCAGTTCGAACCAAAAGGTGTTAAAAACCGAGATTAAGATCAAGAACTAAATAACATGAGACAAACATCCAAGAATCCCATGGTTTCTTGAGTTTTATCATGGAAAGAGATGTTCAGGTTCACATTGAAACCTACATCTCATGTCCTGAAAACCATGTCTCTCATCCACCAGATGTCCCAAGATAAGGAATCTTGAGGGAAGACCTCCTATGAAATAATACTATTCAAAACGCGACCCAAATACCCTCTTATACTAGTACATTATCTGAATTTCCACATACACGAATGGTGTTACCAATCCCCACAGTCTGGTGAATAGAAATCGTGAATCAAATAACATCCAAAGGGAACCATTTTACCCAACCTAATGTAGAATCATGGTAAATATATATATCATATTAAAATATAGGATGATTTAAAAATATTTCACAACTTAATGAAAACAATAGAAATGTTAAAACTCAATGTATTCATAACATACCAAAGTAAATGTCCAATCCTAAATGGAAACCTAAAATAAAAAAAAAACAAATACTACCAATGATATCATGTAAAAAATCCAACCATATAACCACCTTCTACCTAGACCCAGCTGATAGAAACCTTGCATATTTACTAGTGGTCTTTTTATTTCCATACATCATAATTCATATAATTGTCTATGAAATGTTGAAGGGGAGAACAAGGAATGAGAAAAAATGCTCAATAGGATCCCACCTTCATGTTTAATAAAATTTTTCTATATAATAACTTGAACATTATAAACTTTAAAAACAGTATCTTGATAAAAAAATATATTAGCATGGGAAAAAATTTAATATCCATGGAAAAAAATTAATTACCCATTTTAAAGGATTCATATCAAATGCATGGGAAAAAATTTACTTACCCCTTTTTCCATGTTTCCAAAATAATCAAGGTAAATCCATTTGAAATAATTTTATATATATTAGATAGAAAATAAAAACAAATAATGTATCACATATCATATAAATTCCATATATGTACGATCCAAAATAGAATAAGCCCAATAATAAGTAATATCACATGATATATCAATATATCTTGGGATAGAATACTTATCATACTAGAATCATATAATTTTTCAATTTCATATCCTTAAAACACATGCTCGAGGAGTTGAGAAACATCCCATGAGTGAATCACTCAAGAATTTCCACATCAATTCCCCAGAACAAAGGGCATAGGGAATATAAGAACACCATAAGTGTGAACCAATTAATAATATAAGGTGATAGACCAATACTAAAACATCAACATAATTACCCAAAACCTCTACTGGTTTCTATATTCCAATATATTTCATTAATATCGTTATTTGAAAAAAAATTCAAAAAATATATTACACAATGATTTTAAAAAACCTTATATTTTAAAAAACATGGGGAACCCATATTTTCTCAAAAAACCACATATATTTATAATAATTCCATCAATAAATCATTCCATTTCATTTATAATACCATTTATAAACAATAAGAGAAATGTATTTCATCCAATATAGGCTAGAGACAGAACCAACTATATAAAAATTAGGCCTCACATGCCTCCAATGGGAAACACCTATATAGAAGAACACAAAGATAACTAAAGAGGAACAATAATAAATATACATCTCTCATTATACATTAATTTAAGAATAATGTTTGTTTTGGGATAATATGACCACACACATCAATAAAACTCACACACCACACCCCAACTAACCCAACTATCAACCAAAAGATAAATATCACATGAAGGAGATAGAAAAGATCAAGAATAAATAACACGAAATAAAAATAAAAAAATAACAAAACCCAAATATTATTCCATGATCAATGAAAACAAATAAAGATAATTATTGATCAATCAACAAATAACACTATAGACATAATGATGATAAATAATTGAATGAAATGATCCAAAAAGATCATAGGTCTTCAAAATCACTTCGGAGTGCTCCTATATTGAGATGAAATATGTATATGGATGATTGAAAAATATATTTGTTGTATAGTGTCCAAAAATCCTAAGCTATGAGAATTAGACATTAGATAATTCCATTTCATGTTGTGTAATCCATGAATCACAAATATACTGAAAACATGTCACCTCATTTTAAAAATACATATTTTACAATTACACGTTGTGTAATATATATTCATGGTGTGTATTATTCAGTCATTGTAATGGCTCACAACATCTTCCTTCCACAGTTTATATGACATGATCATATTAAATTGATTGTAAACCAATTTTATGCCCCAATATTTATGTTTATCACATTCTAAACCAAACTCATGACATCTAAGGGTGACAAATAATGATGTGAAACACATTACAAGATGTTTATTTCTTCTACATATAGTAAAATTATCTGTTTTTTACTAAAAAACCCAAAAAACTCTGATACTGAAATCAGGGGGAATCCCTCAAAGGCATTAACACATTTACACATGAAATATATTTATTAAAAAAATACTTATATCCCTAAACATTCAGTAATTTCCCCCTTTTATATTCTATCCATCATTATAATTCAAAATACATAGACAAATAAATAGGGAAATAATAAGAGATAAGATAAAAAATGAATGCTGGTAATGGGATGTTACAATATTGATCATCAATACTGCTCTACTGATTAATCCATGGTTATGTGATACCTTTTATGTTATGCTAATGTAATAAATTAGACACCTATTTTAAGTTACCATAGTTGGGGTTCTATATATATAGTATATATTTTAATTTTATTATGATATAATATAGTATAATAATTTTTATTATCTTTTATGTCATATAAAAGGGGTGATTATTTAATGTTTTTAATTTTTGGGATCCAGGTTCAAATTTGGGTGGGACAGAATTTCCACAGGTAGCGGGATACAAAGTCATGATGTAGGTAGGTAGGGACGCATGCATAACAATGTATTATGGTGCTTCATTCATGAAAAATACATGATGACAGAGACAGTACAATAAGGGAATGATGCTACATTGGGCCTTAGATCCTATTAGTGGGACTTTAGGCCATGTAATGTGTTTCATGCCCAATGGACCTTTTCATCCATGTATAGAATAAATAATGCTTGTTGGGTGGGAATCCCCTGGGGGGTTATAAAATACTTTTCCAGACTACGTGTATGGTGTGTGTGTGTGAGTGTGTTTAATATAATTATACCCCCAATCACCTAATATATATATAAATAATATTATAAATTAAAAATCATTTTTATCCTTTCAATTAAATATTGTTTATAAGGATTTATTTTATTTTTAATTAATTTAATAGTTAATAAGATATTTTTTATTTATAATGGGGTTATAATGAAAAATGAAAATGGAAACCCATTATTTAAATTTTAAATATGTTTCCATAAAATGTTTCCAAAGAATCAACATAGACATAAAAATATATCTTAGATGTTTTTATTTTAATAAAAAAATATCTATACCATTATCCTCAATCCAAATCAAAATATTGGGTTTATATAATCATTTATTCTTTCATGAAAATGTTCATGAAGATGTAATTTCTTTAATGATATCATTATCCAGTTATAGGAAGTGATAATTATAATTATGATTTCCCCTTATTATTTCTCCCTTTCCTAGTTTTTCTCATGAGGGGATATTTTAATAAAATATTCTTAATTTATTATAATTAGATATCAAATTTATTCCAATACATTTAATTTATTATCAACATAATTTATCTATAATATTTATTTAAACTCATTTCATGAGTCCTTAAACATACTATAATAAATCATTCGTCATCATAGTAAGACCATTCACTAATAAATCAACTTATTTTCCATGTATCATTGAAATTGTTAATATTGAATTTTTTTGAGTAGTATTTGTTTTATAGTAGTCACGATAGTTCTCCCATTATGTTGAACATCACTAATAATTCCTATGTTGGTAAAATAGAACCTTGGGTATCAATATCTACATTATTTGTTATTATTTTAATAAGAGTCTTGTAAAATGAATTTGAATCATGTATATGGGTTAAAACAACTTATTTAAGTAATATATCAGTCACCTTAATTTTTAAGGATAAAATTAATATTAATTTAACTACCAGGAAGTTATTATTACTTTTATCTGTTATAATGCTTCTAGTTTTAGGTTTTTTATGCTCAAATATCCATATAAAAGATAATCATAATTTGTTCTACTATACCTCAATTGAAACACCATTAATGATTCCCATCATATAAAAAAATAATTTTCCATTAATCTAATACCAATTTTTTTTATAAATTATTATGAATATCATATATCTATAATAATATAAATATGAAACTTTTATGTTAGTGAATCAATTATACACGGTATAAGATATACCGATCTTATAACACCTTTAAATTATAAAAAGAAGGAAATTGTTTTTGATTGCTTATACGACATAAAACACTGAGCTTAAATGGTCTAAAAAATATATTTCCACCATAATATATCCATTGAATTAGTGAGTATGAATAGTAATAACATATTTATAAAATATATATAAATATCACCATCAATAAAATTTTATTGATATATTTGTAATAAATAATTACACCACTTTGTATAAAGATAATTTTTCCTACAAAGAATACATTTCCTTCCAAAATTTATTTTTATTCATATTTTAAGAGTATATTATAATTATTTTAATTAAATTTTATAATTTTTATTTTCTAAAATGATAAAATATATTTCAATGAGCATATTAAAAATATTATCGGGTGATATTTTGGGATTTTTCATCAAATGATTGATTTTTCAGTAAATAGTGAAAATTATTGATTTTTAAATATGGCCATATCATTTCATTAAATCATGTAATTTAAAAAATATAATATATATTAGGTTTATTATAATACTTGAATAATAAAAATTTTATTTTAAAAAATATAATTAATTTCATTTGATTCATCTATTTTCTTTTTTTTTGTGTAAGTTAATTTATTTTTGCAGAAAACATGTTTTTCTAAATACAATTTTTTAATGTATAAATTTTCAAGATTTTTAGTTAAAAAAATAATTCATAAAACTAAAAAATTTAAATCAAATTAATAGATTATAAATAAATTTATATGAATTTAAATTCATTTGAAATTATTTCTAGTTATAATTTTAATATAAGATCATTTATTTCTTGATAAATGTATTTTTTGATAAACTTTTTTTAAATGTTTTGGGAAAAATTTGTAATTTTATTAGACTAAATATGTCATATGATTTTTTAAAAATTTATTCCATATGTTTACTAATAATAATTAAAAATATTTATATGTTCAACTTATTTTTTATCATAACAAATAGTAAAAATAGTCGAAAATAATATATCATAGTGAAAACTAAAACTGTAAAAGTGAGTAACCTTAGAGGTAAACAGAATAAAAAGTTTAAAAAATATTTATATATGAATTTTGGAAGTTTTTATCGACCATATATCCCCCAAAATAAATTAGTTATTATTTTTTAGGCTTTTTTCTTGAGTGTTCCCATTTTTTAATTTTTTGTATATTTACAAAAATGTCACTCCTCCTCAATTTTAAAACGGCACACCACCCCTCAAACATTCAAGACTATCAATATATGTTGAACAACCAATACCTGAAAAAATATCTCTCCATAATCCTTATCAACATTATATAGATAATGGTCTTCTCAAAAAAAAAACCTCAGTGTATTTAACATGAAAACCAAAGGATGTTCTTCTAAGTGAGCATAATCATCTTCCCTAAGATTCAACTTTTTTTAATTCTTATTTTTCCACATTAAATTTTGTTTAATAAATTACAATATAATAATATAATTGTATCATATTTATTGATATGTTATTATGTTGATGAAAAAATATTTATCCATAACATATTCTATCAAATGGGAATTGAACCCATCGTTCAAGTGTACATGAGAATACAACCTTGTGAACATATGTAATTTATTTTCCATCATATCCATTCATGAATATTTAGGATGATGGATTAATTTTTAATATTTTATAGTAATTAACTATTAATAATTATATAAAATTATCATATCATATTCATTCTTATCAAAACATCCTCTGAAAAATGATAGTGTCTTTTGTGTGTATGATATACTACTACTTCGAAAAGAAATTTGATTAAATTTATTATAACCAAATAAAATATATGGTATATGTATGTGTGTAAAAATAAATAATAATATATTTATGATATAATTATAATTATAAATATAGAATAACACATAACTTATTTCCATTATCATTTTTGAAAAATGATAATGTTACCTATGCACACATATGACTTACCATCTCTATGATTGTAACATAGTCCATTTTCCATAACCATATATCATTTATGGTTTTAAAATTATAATTGATTTTAATAAATATTAATATTATTTCACTATTATTATTCTTTAGATGATGGAAAAATTACTTCTTTTACCATATTCATCATACCCAATTCATTTGAGACAAATGAACTGAATACCATAAAAAATTTCATCCTGAAATTAATTGATAAAATATATATATATATAACATGGTAATGAATAAAATAAAAGGAATAATATTAACGAAATGGTTATATAATAAAATAAATTTTTAGAAAAATATTTTTATCCATTAATATAATGTACGTACAAGTTGATTTGAACTCAATGTAAAGGACTTCATAACTCAATTTGTTTAATAGGTTTAAATTACATCATTAAAATCTTTTATATGCTACCATTACATGTGTAATGTCAATTTATTATTTTATTTTTTTCCAATCCTTTCAAGTGTATTTACATTTTTAAAAAAATATAAATTCATTGATTAATCCCCCCCCCACCCTCAATGATACTGCATTTTCACAGGTTTCTCATATCACTTTTACTTCCAAGAAACATCATACACATTCACCACTTTTTAATTTTGTGTGGATTATAGAATTATCTATTTTATATTTTATATACCTAATTTAATTATATTAATAATATAAAAATATTCATTTGAAATTATTTATTTCATGTAGGATATGATTCATTTGTTACTAAAGTGACAGGATTTTATTTCACAATCTAATAGTAATTTCATATTATTTATGTTAATGCCTATTTCTAGGGAATTATTTGATCTTTATATATTAGAATCAATAAATTTCATTCTCAAATAATTATTTATATAAATTAAAATTTTATTTCATTTCATTTCCTCCCTTTAATAACACAATAATAAAAACTAATATTTTTAATGAAAATTGACTTTATTTCTCTCTTTGGACAGAAAACCTATTTCATGAAAAACAATTTCCTTTAATTTATTGTAAATTATTTTTAATTTTATAATATAATTTTTTTAGGTAATTTTTACCCTTTATTTTTATGGGTATCCACCTATTTTATTTCAAATAAGTTAGTTTTTTACATTTCATTCAATAATGTGAATGTAATAATTGTTTTAACATACATAACATGAAAAAACTATTCCACCATAAAAACCAATCAATTCATTGAATAATCAATTATAATTTTCCATGGAGTTTTTTAAATATATCCTTTCATATAATAATTTATATTTTATTTATATTTTTAATACGTGTTTTCAAAATGAAAGGTGATTTTTTATAATAAAATATTATGTGTAAAATTTTAAAGAAATTTGTATCTACTACGATAACCATTGATATTATGGATTGCTTTTAAATTATGTTTATATATCTCCCACCTATATACCTAGCTCATTAATCATTAAAATGATGGATTAATACATTTTATATGTTTATTTTAAATTTTATCAATATGAAATTTCGATTGATTTTGATATTAGAAAATATTATAGAACACATTTATATTCCATTGAAATTTCTTATGCCTAATTCGTGATTTCTATTTTATGGGATATATAATCATGAACATGTATTTATGGGTGCACCCATATAATAATACAATATTTTGGGTAATGATTTAGTTTTATTATATATCATTTTTTATGTTCGGGAGTAAACATAATCCATCACTAGACGTTAAGAAAGATGTGATTTTATCTTGGAAGATATCATTGAATAATGTTTAAGTCATGTTTTATATTACTGAAACAATATTATGTTTCTATGAAATTATAATAACATGTTCTTTAGGTAATTATCCCATGTGATTTCTTATATCTCATCCCATTCATGATATCATGTAATATATTACACTCTCACTCAATGTTTTATTTTCATGTTAATTCCCTTACTAGACTTTTTAGATGACCCCATTTTTCTATATAATCCATACGATATCCAATACAGTTTTAGGAGCATGAAATGAATTTAGAGGTCATTATGTATAATAAATAATGAAGTTATATTTATCTCACAGTTATTTATTTTGAACCTAGTATTCTAATAAAGCTTTTGGAGACAATCATTGGGTTGTAAATAAATTATTTTTTATGCTAAAATAACATCATTAATATTTGTGGAATGATTGGTTCTTTATAGACAGTATCATATCAATGTCCTATTATTTTTTAGGATTTGGAATAAATAAACATTCATAAAACCATATGGATATGTATAAGGATTAGTTAATGTGCTGTAAAAGTTATTAAATTTGTTTTTAAAGTATAATATGAGTGGTTTTGTACAATTATATCTCTATCTGGATAGTACAAGTGGTTGTGGATTTAGAGCTATTGTACCTTGGGGTAATAACTATGAAAATGAATCAATGGCCAGGACTCAATCATCACCCGGTGCACAACAATGATCTTTGTATCACAGAAGGTCATAAATACCCATGTCCAATATATTATAAATTAAAAAACTATTTATGAACCATTATGAAGGACATTAAATAATTTATAGGTTATAAAACCAATTATGTAATGTATCTATTGATAAAATATATTGAAACCCAGAGTATCAGAAGTAAATATATACTTATCAATTATAATTTATTCATTATAGGTTTATAATTTTCTGTTTTTTTTATTATATTTAAATTATGTTTCCTTTATCAATTTTAGTCAATGGAGGAAATTAATATATGGCATTCCAAATACCAATGTTATACGAAATTTAATGATTACATTGAAGATATTACTAATATAATGAAATCATAATATAGGCATCTTGCGATCATCCCAAATGAGATATCTTGAATTATGATTAAAAATTAGATTATAGTTGAATCAAAAAACACATAAAAGACGATAGGTTTTACATTTCATGGAAGATCAATAGTTACATATGATAATGAATAGAATATTAAATTACTTACATGTGACGAACCGTCCCCTGGGGCCCATGCTGTGACTACCCCAAGCCTGCCTCCCAATGGTCAGGGGATGGATACTTGCTCTGAATGTGTCAACCTGCAAGTGGGAGGGATTTTCCTAAGTAACTATATTAACACAACCACCCAACCAAGTCCTGATCACTGAGAAGTAAAAAATTACCACTAAAACAAAGATGATTACTAGTACAAATAATAATAGTTTCCAAAATACAAACCCAAAAAATGAACCAAAAAAAGAAAAGTAAAAAAAGGAAACTCTGGTGGCCATCTATAGAAAACCCCACCCGATCACGAGAGTAGTGTAGATACTAGTAGACTAAGTACAATTTGATGCCCACCCTATCCTACTAGGTCCTTCCATGTCCTCGGCCACCAATTCCACCGTCTTAGCGTTCGTCGGTCCCGTCTCCCTGTGCACCTCTAGGTCATGGTCCACCAAAGTCTCTATCAAAATGTCGATAATTTTCAGAAGACATGAAACGTGTGGGAGAAGCCCATGGAGGGGTGAGTAAAAAAATACTCAGTATGTATTCCAAAACAAAAATTAAATACCACAAATCAATATTAAATGTAAAGAATGAAACACAAGATAACTCACACTAGGAATACATTTAGGGTAGTTATTGAAGAATCATCAGTCACATCATCGAACACCTCAGATACGGGATAACTCTCCATCTGTCAAGTATAACGGGCCTTCCAGGTGACATATAAGTG
This sequence comes from Viscum album, assembly GCA_963277665.1. Taxonomy (NCBI): domain Eukaryota; kingdom Viridiplantae; phylum Streptophyta; class Magnoliopsida; order Santalales; family Viscaceae; genus Viscum; species Viscum album. The sequence continues at coordinate 139,693,859 of OY728141.1, forward strand.
CTTCCCACTAAACTGGAACTACATAGGCATGCCTCCTCATCCGGTACTGTGGTATTTCAAAGTCACAATGAAGTTCTTCCCACTAATCTTTTCTAACTTAGGTATATCTCCTCGTCGTTAACCATGTGCATTCAAAGTCACACATAAGTGATTCAGACCATTGGTCTGCAAAGTCAAATAGAATTTCTTCCCACTGGTCCATGGTCGAGTCACACAAAGTCAAAAGTTACCAGTCTTCAGTTCTAGTTTATTCATTGGGGTTCTCTACGTATCGATCTTGGGAGAATCGCTCCCCAAGACATTCTTTACATATCAACATCCATTAAATCACCCTCAATAAATTCTAAAAGATCCACCTCATCGATAGGGTACCAATGCCAAAAACATCTCATCAACTGAATGCCTAGTTTTCATGTTATTAGCATTTTAGAAAATAGAGGCTGGTGGGTCTGGGTCTGGTCCGACCCGGTTGGACCAACCCGACCCACCTAGAATGAGGTTCATATATACCCCAGTTTAATTCAACCAAATTGACATGACCCAGTTCGAGTCTGGGTCTGTCCAGTCTGGCCTAGCCACTGGTCCAGGCCCAATGGGCCTCACTGGACCTAGCCTAGTCTGGCTGGGGGCCCTGCATATTGGGTCGACTAGCGACCTAGTCTAGTCCACCTCAGCTCGAAGGAACCTTGTCAATCCATCCGTCTCATGTCCAACCTAATATACCATGTGTTCGGCCCACTAGACGTTTGTTCGGCCATTTGGGCAGAAGACCGACCTACTTGCTGGGGGTGCGACCTGCCCACCCGTAGACCGTCCATTTAGGCAGCCAGTGGGGCTCTCCTAGGGCACGTCACTCAGACACATATGATCTTCCCACCTACCCCATGGACGCACAGGTCTCATCTAGCCGCGGTTAGGTGACTGCGGCTCCCTAGCCAGCTGGGTAGCCCAGACTCGGGCAACCCCTCTACGAGGCGCCCATCTGGCACTGCATCACCCTTTTGTCATGGCCATCTGGCCACAATCTCCTTTCGCTGCAGCACGCCGATGAGCGTGGTAATGTCCTCCGCCTGCGTTCCCTTTTTTGGGCCACCATAATTGGTCTGGTGGTCTATATTCTAATCTTTCTACATTTAAGGGCCGCCCAGGTAACCGCCATCCCTACCTCGACACTAGATTCCTCATTCTGCCACATCGCAGATACAACCGCGATGAATTCAGTAGGTAGAGGTGCTCAGGCTTTATTTGTGTTGGCCCATTCCCTCTATGTTTGAGGTTTTTAAATATGGGAGGTCCAAGGATTTCAGTTCAATAAAAAAATGATAATTCCAATCCCAAATAAATAAAATCCATTTTTTACCCTCCCTCATAAACGCATGATTCTAAGATAAAACTATTCATGGGTTGATTTTATTTTTTAATTTATAGAAAATAATGTGGAATAAAATTAAATAAAATAACCCCTAACTCTTAGACATTTGTCACCACAGCTTTATGTCCTCGAGGATTCAAGACTCCGACGTTGTTCTATACTTTCAACTCAGTTCTTCAAGGTGCATTGAAGATGTTTGATGTTATTCAGTGTTTATAGTTATTCGTTGGGGAGAAAGTTCATGAGAGGTTAATTAGAGAAATCTTACTATTTAATTACATTTTCCACCAATCTGTCAACTAAAATAAAATGAATAACAGTAGCATCATTTTTGTTATGTTGTGGCATCATGTTGTTATGCTATTACGTGTCATTAATGCATCGCTACACTATGAGTTAAGAATCCATTATTGAACTTCATCAATTCACCTCGTTGTTGCACAGTTACACCACAATCTACCGCTCAATGGATGAGAAATGAAAATAAAATAACTTTTCAATGTTATTTTATTATTTTTTGAAAATTCCAAAAATTATCTTTTCTGTTCGGCCCTTATTAGACAATTTAAGGTCATTTCTAGGTGAATATCATTCTTCTGAATTCAATGGTGTCCTCATATTTTAGATCATAGAACTATTTAAAAAGTTAGATAAACCTTCTCGCACGTTTACCTAAGAGTAATTAAAAAAATTTTAAAATTGCATTCTAGGACTCAGAATCACGTTCCGTCAAAGCATGTGGTCTCAGAATAATTCTATAGAATTAAAAAAATTATATAGAATTTATAATACAATACATTCTCCCCAACATAGTGATTTAAATACCTGAAATATAAAATAAAAAAATAACAAACAAATGGGGATACTAAGCAAAAATATGATCCCCCCACTCCCATGTTCTATTCTGTAGATTCTCTTGCTTCCACCAATTTTTTTACGAGAGAAATCAACCACTGACATTGGACCTTATCCTTTCGATCCTCTTTCTCCACTGATAACATTGAAAATGTTTCCTCATTGTCAATGCCCATATCACCGTAGTCAATGATGTACAATGGATCATGCAAATAACTCCTCAACTATGACACACAGAAAACGTTATGCACTCAGTGCATATATGGGGGAAGGTCTTGGAGGTACACCACATCGACAACTATTTTTAAGATCTGAAAAGTAATGATAACACACATAAATAGATTTAATCACGAACTAAATCTCCACAATCCTTGTCTGGGTGAGAACCAAAGGAAAACAGGATCGACCTCCTCAAACTCCGATGGTCTCCATCTTCTGTCAGCATAAATCATCTTCCTGCTCTATGTAGTCCTCATCTAATCCATGATGATCCGCACCTTCTCGGTGGTAGGCCATACCATCTTGGGACCCATGAGTGCCGACTCCCTTGGGTCTATCTAGCATATGGGTGATCTGAAAGAACACTAGTACAAGGCATCATACGGTGCCATGCCAATGGTAGAGTGATGGCTATTGTTGTTAGAAAAATACACTAGTGGAAGGTGGTTCTCCTAACTGTGACCAAAATCCATATTTCAAGAATGTAGCACATCCCCCATGGTATGTATGGTCCTCCACATATGACCATCCATCTAGAGATGAAATGATGTGCTCAGGCGCAGCTGTGTACCAATTGCCTCCTATAATCCACTCTACAACCAGGATGTTGAGTGAGCATCACTATCTGAGATGATCATCTAAGGCACCTCGGGAAGCCGCACAATCTATTAGACATAGAAGTGTATCAATCCATCTACCGGTCCATGATCTCATATGCATATAAAGTGAGTGGAATTGGTGAGTCGGTCAATGATCACCCTGATAGAGTCATAACCCCTTGATGTGAGTCATAAACCTATTAAAAATCCATTGAGATACCATCCCATTTATAATCTGGTAATTTGAGTGGCAGGGCCAATCCTCCTAGAACATGATGCTCAGCCTTCACTTTCTGACAAGTGAGGCTTCCAGAAACGAACTCAGCCACCTATTTCTTCATCCCCAGCCACCAGTACTAACATCAGATGTCTAGGTACATATTTTCCAATCCAGTATGTACCACTAAGGGGGTTTATGTAACTCCCTTAACACCTCCTACAGTAACATCACTTACTCTAATGTGAACCCTCTGAATAGGATGACATTCTCACCACCTATCAAAAATGTCTCAGGATCTTGTCCTAAGGATAACTCAGCATGTCGGGCCTCACAGTAAAGATCCAACAACTGTTCCTCCCTAAGTCTATCTATGAGTGGGGGAGTAACACTCATCTAATGAAGGTTAGAAGATCCACCATCATCCAGAAATGATATATGCATCGCGACTAAGTGATCTTTCACCTCACTCAGCAGCTACAATCCAGTCCTCTTACTGAGTGCATCTGTCACCACGTTCCTCTTTCCAAGATTATAGAATATCTCATTATCATAGTCCTAGAAGAACTATATAAATTTCTGATGCATTAGGTTCATGTTCTTTTGTGATAATATATATGTTAGACCCTTGTTGTCGGAGTAAACCATAAAATTCTCACCCATCAAGTATTGTCGCTACATCTTTAATGGAAAGACCACTACTGCCAACTCCAGGTCATGGGTTCCGTAGTTATGCTCATACAGTCTCAATTTTTCGGAGCCATATGAGATCACTAGTCGTTCCTACATTAATTCACAACCCAAATACGGTCCCTGATGTGTCGTATTAAACTACAAACCCAAGTCCCTCCTCTGGTAGTCTCCATATGGGGTCACTAGTCAGCCTCTTCCTTAGCTCATAGAATCTATATAGAAATTTCCCCATCTATAAGAAGTGATATCCCTTCTATGTCAATGCTGATAAGGGTGTTGATACATTGAAAAATTTAGGCTCAAACCGCCAATAGTAAACTGTTAACCCCATGATACTCTGCACCTTAGTCATGTTCCTAGGTGGATCCCAAGCAACCACCTCCTCTATCTTCACCAGATCCACTGCATCTTTATCCATTGAGATGTCGTGTCCTATTAAGTGGACATCCCAAATCTAAAGTTGAAACTTCATGGGCATTCCATAAAGCTAGTTCTCTCAGAGTGCATGCAGGACTATCCGCAGTTGTGTAGCATGCTTCTCCTCTAACGCCGAGTACACCAAGATTTAATCAATAAATACCACACCAAACTGGTAATGTTAAGGATGGGAGATCCTGTTCATTACCCTTATTAACAATAGTGGGGCGTTTTTCAAGGCAAAAGGCATCACCTGAAACTCATAGTTTCCATACCATCACCTGAAGGTTGTCTTCGGTACATCCACATCTCGTACCCGAAGCTGGTGATAACTTGATCTGAGTTCTATCTTTGAGAACCACTTCACCCACTTCAACTGGTTGAAGAGATCATAAATTCATTGTAGTGGATACTTTTTCTTCACAATCACCTGGTTTAGGATTCGGAAGTCCACACAAAACCTCAAACTCTTATCTACCTTCTTGGAAAAAAGCTCAAATGAAGGCCATGGTGAAACATTTGGCCTTACTAACCCATTCTCATGAAAGTCTTACAGCTGTACCTCAAGATCGCGAAGCTCCGTGGGAGCCATCCGATATAATGGTGTGTATATCGGAGCTGTCTCGAGGTATAGGTTGATACAAAATTCTACCTCTCTATGAGGAGTTAGTCCGGTAATATCCTCAAGAAAAACATCATCACACTCATACACAATTACAAAAAAGAATGGTCTCCTCTCATCCATTGTTCCAAGGGTGAGGCTAGTCAACTTGTGAGTAATTGACTGCACCCTCGTCTGAGAAAGTCCATCCTGTGCTACATTTGTTTTCTTCTAACTAGTGAAGGAAAAAATGGTACCATATTTGTGGACAGAACGCACAATATTCCTTAAAAAGTCGATCTGATAATGGAATGTGGATAAATCATTCATACCCAATATGACGTCATAAGGCCTTGACACCATTACTAGGATATACCATATGAATTTCAAGCCTCCTAGAGTAAGCTCACACTACTAAAACCGGTGTGTAATCATCGAATCCTTTCCCATTGATGTCTCGAACCATAAAGATGGATCTGACGGATCCACTGGAATGTCTGAGCTATGAAAGAGAGTTGTGGCAAAAAAATGATTTAGTAGCACCTATGTCAAGAAGAACTGAATCTATGATGGAGAAGAAAAAGATTTTACCTCAGATCATATCTAGAGCACTGTGGTCATAATCCTCTACTACCTGAAGTTGTTCTTTCCCATATCCGCCAGCTCCCTGAGGTTGGGGTAGACCACCTGTTGGTGGTGGCAGTAACACCTCAAATATCTCCCAGAACCTTCTGCCGAGTCTAATCTAATTCCACATCATCCTGCCAATGTACCTCCTCAATTTAATTACTACCTCTGCCTCGGCATCCCTTCGACCATATGTCGTTCATCTGTATGTTGGGTCGGGCAGTCACGTGCCATGTGTCCTTTCCTACTGCACGAGAAGAAAATCCTAGTTCTCGGTTGACTCCCTCGGGTCTGGGAGCTTCGCACTGCTGAACCGGAGTCCTGGGGACGTCCTATGAATGACCTGGCCTATTTGGGGCCTCACATCTTCTATCAGATGCCTACTAAAGACTTTTCTACCTGAGGTCTGCTGGAAGTTGTAGATGTCAGCGCCTGCTCGGTCAAAAAGCAATCTACTAAAAGGGCTCGCTCCAGCAACCCGACCTAGGTAGGGATCCTGAGAGACAACACAGAAGCCTTAATATCTTTCCTGAGTCCCTACTCAAAGGCTAGAGCCCTAAATAATGGGCCTCACACCATCTCTACCAAGTAGCGAGAATGTTCGATCAAAATAACTGAGTACTAACCCACTATCATGCTGCCCAACTGTATGTGAAGAGGCTCTTGAATGAGCACAGTGCGCAAGGTCATGCTAAAAATCTCCTCGCAGAAAAGCCTCTCTAAGTCATCCCATGTGAGGGTCGCCGCATCCTTCGTCTAGGTGGACAAACTCCACCATCTCTCTACCAAGACCTACAAAATTCATGCTAACAAGATCTCCATCTTTTCAGGCGGTGTGCTCAATAGAAGGAAGACCCATGTCACTACCTCCAGCTAGTCCTGATCGACTTGAGAATCAATCTCTCACTTGAACCTAGGAGGTCTCTGTCTTTGAAACTCGTGTAGGGAAATGAGTCTATGCGTGTCCTCTACCATAACTGCCCGCAGAAGCTGCTGAGCATCGGGTGGTGGTAGCACTTATGCACCACCTGTTGGGCCCATCTCCATAATGGGTCCCGGAACAGATGCCTTGTCTCTAAGAGGGATATCCTCACGATCTCGTATTAGGATCATAGAAGATCATCACGTGGAGGCATCCTGAGATAGATCAGGATGTACCCTGGTCAGAATTTTATACCTGGTGAACTAAAATTTATTCAAAATAACAAAAGGACACAATTATGAAACCAGTGTTTTCATGTATAGAGCCGAAAAGTAGAATTCATGGTTCTGGTGTAAGGATAGGTTGGTTTTCACACCAACACTGGACTCCCCGAATCTAGAAGATGGTCTCAAAACAATTAACTCGATTTACCCAAATCAAAATACAGACTCTCAGTCATTATGGTAGGACTGACCTCCCTTTGATTCCATGTTTTCACAACCAATCCCCTGGGGCCCATGTTGTGACTACCCCAAGCCCACCTCCCAAGGGCCAAGGGCTGGCGACTAGCACCGAGGGTGTCAACCAGCAAGTGAGAGGCATTTTCCTATGTACCTATACGCATGAACATTCACAACTAAGTGCCACACACAAAAAAGGAAACAAGTATCACTAAACCAATGTTGAGTACAAGTACAACAAATACAAGTGGCCCAGAATATAAACCCAAAAAAAGAACTGAAAACAACAAAATACAAAAAGGAAACTCTGATGGCTATCCATGGAAATCTGCACATGATCACGAGATTAGTGTAACTACTGGAAGACGATGTAGAACGTCTTGTCCACATGATCCAACTAGGCCCCGCCTAGTCTTAGGACACTATGTCAACCATCGTAGTGTTCGTCGGTCCAGTCTCCCTGAGCACCAAGAGGTCATGGTCCCCCAAAGTCTCTATCGAAAGGCTGATCATCTAAACTAGACATGACACATTCTGGTGAATCCCATGAAAGGGTGAGTAACAAAATACTTAGTGGGGACCCCCCCCCCCCCAAAGGAAAGACCACACAAAAATCCTCAAAGAAAAGAATGAAATGAAAGATAGCTCACACCTGGAATACATTAAGGGTAGTGATAGAAGTTTTTTTAATCACATCATCGAATACCTCAACTACTGGAGAACTCCCACTCTATTACGTAAAATGGTTATACTAAGTCGCACAGAAGTGATTCCCACTAACCTTCGACTACATAGGTACATCTCCTCACTGCATACCATGTGATGGCAAAGTCACTTTGATGTGATTCCCACTAATCATGGATAACTGAGGTACTCCTTATCGCGTACCGTGGGACTGAAAAGACACACAGATGTTCTTCCCACAATGTTCCTATAAGGTCACAAAGAAGTTCTTCTGACAAGGCCATAGTTGAGTCACACGGAGTCGAAAGTTAGTAGTCTTCAGGTCTCATCCAATCACATGTTTCCGTACATAGCACACCTGGGAGAACTGATCCACAAGACATTCGATGCATATAAACATAAATTAATGCCTCTTCATGTCATTTAAAAACATACTGTTTGTCTATAGAGTCCTAATGCTGCAAATGGATCATTATTCGAATACTGGGTGAGCATGTTATTATAATTTTACTAAACAGGGGCCGATTACGTCTCAGTCTTGTCCGACCCGGTCAGATCGACCTGTCCAACCCAACTTAGTGGTCCCACATACCTCGCTTTAATTCGACAGACATGACCTGAAATAGTATGGGACTGGGTCGGTCCGGTCTTTCTTGGCTAGTGGGAGAGGCCCAATGTGCCGCAATGGACCCGACCCGGTTTGGCCGGGGGGTCTAGCACGCCGGGTCACCCAGTGACCAGGTCTAGTTCGGCCAAGCATGTAGGGCATGGGTAAATCCTGTCGCTGCTGATCCGGCGCACTTGGAATGAGTTTGGCCCACCGGCATGGGTTCGGGAAGCTTGTTTGTGGGTTCGGCCTAATGAATGCAGGTCTGGCCCACTAGCTGGGGCGCAACATTCTAGCCCAACGACCGGCTGCATGGGGCGCTCCTGCGACACGACAACCATCCGCATTCAGTCCTACTGCCTTACATAGGGATGCGTCGGGCCCCTCTAGCCATCGTTGGGAAACCGTGTCTTTCCAGCCACCCGAGCAGCTCAGACGTGGGCCACCCCTCTAGGCGGTGCTAACCTGGCGCCCCGTCACCTTGCTGTAGCAACCAGCTGGTCGCGACCTCCTGAAGCCACAGCGTGCCATCATGCGCGCTTCCATCCTCCACATAAGGCCGCTGCTATAGGATATAGCTGGCCACTACCACCGGGGCTGGCGCACTGACTGTCCCTTTTGCGGGCCATCAGAATTTCTCTAGTGGTCCATTTTTTGATCTGTTTGTGCCTTAGGGCCTCCCGGGTAGCCTCCATATCTGCCTTGAGCACAGATTCCCCTTTCCACCACTTTGATTATACAACCACAATGAACACACATGGAGGAGGTGCTCGGGCCTTGTTCAAGTCAGACCACACCCTCCACATTAGAGGTTTACAAACATGGGAGGTCCTTGGATTTCATTTCAATCAACAAATTATAATTTCTATCATGAATAACAAAAATCCCCCAAAACATTAGCCTCCCGTATAAACGCACAATTCATAGATCAACATGTTTGTGGGTTGATCTGATTTTATCTTTTCTAGAAAAGAATGGGGAATGATTTTAAATAAAATAACCCCTACCTCTTTGATGATCATCACCGTAGTGTTACATCCTTGAGGTTCCAAGATGTTGACATCATTTGTCACTTCTGAATCCATTCTTCAATGGGAGTTGAAGATGTTTGGAATTTTTTAGTATTTTTCATGTTTCGTTGGAGGTGAAGTTCCTTGGAGGATCGTTATAGAATCATTATAGTTTAATTCCTCGTTCAACCAACACGTCAATGAAAATAAATTTAAAACACATCGCAACACTTCTGTTACGCCGCAACATAACGTAGTTATGTTATTTCATTTATAAAACATCATAGATGATATGTTTCATTGAAGCATAATTATGCTATGAGTAAATGAATCATTAATGAGATTCATCAATGCACCTCGTCACTACACCATAGTGCCGCCATATTCTAATCAACAAATGAGAAAAGGAAATAAAATAACGTTTTAATGTAATTTTATTATTTTTCGAAATGTCCGAAAATTATATTTTCCCTTCAGCCCTTGATAACTGATTTTAAGTTCTCTTTAGGTGATTCTAGACATTCAAAATTCAATGGAACCATCAAATTTTTGATTTGAGCACTGGTTCAAAAGTTATAGAATCTTGATTTCATGTTTACATAAGCGTACATAAAAATGTTTAAAATTATAATCTAGGCTCATCGAACACTGAAATCATGTGTCTTCAAAGTGTGTGGTCTCAGAATAATTCCATATAATTAAAAAAAATTATACAGAATTTCCAAGACATTACACTACATATCAAAAATGATGTATGAGGAACCAGGGAACAAGCCATAAAAGAACTATAAGATGATTTATGTGTGTAAAATGAGGTAACATAGTATTTAATTTCAAAATAAAAATTAAGAGTTTAGTTAAAAAATATAGAGAATTAAAGTACAACATTAGGCACTACTAATAGTTAAATTTTATAGATGTGAAGAACTTATTCATTATACTATTCAATACCTTAATACTATGAATAATTCTTAAGGACCTATCTTATGGAAATTATTTTTGTAGAATTTATTATGTTTTTAGGGGCTAGAACATGATAATAATGTTGTTGATGTATGTTTATACGGGGTATATTAGTAATATTTAAAATAAGTTAAATATAATATAAAAATAATATTAATACATATTGTGTATTTGTTACATACAATATTGGGATTTTATGATATCAGTTTTCTATTGTAAACAATACACTTTTTCAATAATATTATGAGATTAGTTAAATAAAATGTATAATTAGAAATAATAATTCTATCATTTTTCAAAATTTTAAAATTTATAAAATAAATTAATATATGTAAACAATAATATTATAATATTACTATATAAGTTTATTCAAAAATAACTTATTTATGATAGTTGTTTTTGGGATGAGCCATATCTACATCATTGTATCAAATATCTCTGGATAGTGTTTCTAGGTAACATGATATTTTATATAATTTATCATAATGTCTATCGTTTTCATGGAAAAAAAACCTATTTTACATTTAAAATGATAGGCCAAAACTCATTTTATGGAATAAGAAGATATACATTTCTTCAGGACATTCCATGAATAAAGGGATATTAGTATATGTTAATGTATTAATATCTACTACAGTAATTCTGAAATCATCATGTTTAATGTTACTATTACCAAGAAACCATTAACACAAGAACACATGAATTCAAAATATAATTTCATCAATATCACATATTTATTTAATAATTATGTAATATAAAATTGATGTAGATATTGGGGTTTTTCTTTTCCACATGAAAAAAATTATTTCTTCTAATAAAACTAATATTCCATTGTTATAGGCATAATTTCTGTTGCCCTGTAAATTTCAATAAAATATATATCAATTAAATTCATACAAAGGCCATGTAATCACAAATAAATTTTGAACACCCACTAACCATCAAAATGATTCCAACATATCAGATCTATTATGTGCCATCTCAATTATCCTTTGAAATAATATTTTTTATTCTAATTAAATAACAACATAACATTTTTATTCAGATAACATTGGATGTAATTTTTCATATGTTTGATTGTGATATATTATATTCATTATGAATAACAAATTGAACATTACTTTATTTTTATAGGTTATAGACATAATTCTTATTTTAATGATTCCCATCCCCCAACCATATGGAATTGTTTCATTTTAAAGATCTATAAGAAAACTGAGGTTCTCTTATAAAAATATATAGTATGTATATAATTTATCCACCTCCTAAAAATTTCACATCATTGAAATGAATTATTAGGATTATTGTGATTTATATATACCCCTTTTATATTTGATATATAATTCAAAATTATAAATTGATAGTATGTGTTTGAGAGAAAACAGATTTTTATATCTTGTTAAATGAACCATTCAATGGAAAATTATATAAAAAAGATGGTGATAATATAAATTTTCAGTTAAAAATGTACACATATAAAATCATTACCTTAATTGTACAATGATTTTTGAGATGTTAATGTGATACAAATTTAATAGAAAAAATAACACATTTGGATTATAATTATTATAATGAGAATGGGTAGTATTTTATTTAATGAAACTAGTAAATGTTTTTTCCTCATAACATGATAATAATTAGTTTACAGTCCTATCGTGTGAAAGTATATTAATGTAAAAAATTTCTGTATTTGAAGAATAACATTAATTTACATTTATTTCTTGAATATAGTGACAAAAACTTATTTTCCATTAAAGATATGATATTTGAATACTCTCATAGGTGGTATAGTTGTAGTTTAGAAAAAACTATAAATTCTTATCCCACTCAAATAATATATCTATTGTATGATACATGTCTATGGAAGATATAAAAACGATATAGAAAAAAATGGTTTATTTTGAAGTATCATCAGAATCAAATAATGAATAAAAAATTTAATAAAAAATAAAATGTCAAGTATGTATGTACATATAATCCTTGAAATGATAGTAATAAGAAAAAAATTACTATCATTAAGGGATTTTATATATAAAGTAGAAGGATATAGTTTACCCTGAATCTATGCTTCCCTGTTTTAAAGATTCTATAATGAGCTAGTATTTATTAGAAATATTTTTATCCTAGTTAAACCTATGTTGCCTTATATGATATAATATTATTAAGTTAAATAATATAGAGAAACCAATAAAAACATTATTTGATTACTAAATATAGTTACATTAATTATCAATGATACCAATTAAAACTCCAAACATTACAAATGGTCAAAAAAATATAAAAAACAATAATTGGAAAAAATGGATGACCCAAATCTAGTAATATCATCACCCCACATAAATAACTGTATAAATGAATCAAAATATTAGTAAATTAAGATAAATTATAGAAAATTTTAATATATAACCTTTAGAGTAATTGAGCGGAATAATGAATAATGGAATGATGAGATACTTATAGAATGAAATCTGATAGTTGGAATAGTAACCTGATCTTTGGAATAGTAATTTCAACTAAAAACTATTATTTTTGAAACAAAAAATATTTATAAATATTAATATATTTAATTAAAAATATTATAATACCAAAATATAAATATTAGGAACAATAAAGTCAAAAAAAATATTTACATTTTTAATAAAATTTATTGTAAAGTATTTTAGAAAATTTTTATTTTTTAAATTAAAAAATAAAATTAATTATTTTAGAAATTTATTTAGATAAATTGAATATAATTTTTTAAATAATATTTCTTTATTATTGAAGGGTGTTTTTGTTTGTAAATTTCTGAAATAATTCAATTTTTAGGTGAAAAGTAAAAATACAGTTCTTCACATAACCGATGTGTCTAAAATTAAATCATTAATGAGGTAATAATGAAATAATAATTTAAAGAACATGATTTTATTAAATGATATATTTTATTTCATAAATTATTTATCAAAATTTGAAAAATTTAACTTCCAAACATAAAAAAAGTTTCAAAATACTAAATTTCTGAAGTGTGGCATTAAAATATTGTTCGCTCGTTTTTTTGGCCATTACGTTGTAATAAATACATTAATTTTAATTACAAAGTCTATTAAAATTCTTAACCACATTATATTATATTCATATAAAATTTATATCATCAAAAAATCAATATTACATGTTTTACCTTCAATAAAATATTTTATTCTATTTTTTATTCTAAAACTACCCATCTCTTCAAGTATAAACAACCCATCTTCCTACCCTTGGAAAACAACTCTTTCTCCATATTCTAATGTCTAAACTCGAAAAAATACATCCTGTAAATCTAATTATAATCCGTAGGGACGTTCTATAGTAATCTTACTCCAAACATCATTCGATTTTTAGTGGCATACAAGTGAAGCTACAAAGAGGCTTAATTATCTATCAACTCTTCTTTTTTCTTATTTATTTTTCTTCTTATAAGTTTTAAAAAAATATTTCACAAACAACACTTATAATAAATAATTAGTCAGTAATTTAGAATTATATTAATGATATTACCCTCAATTTATTATCATATTTACTATATATATAAATTTCCAACTCCCCATTCCAACTCTCCAGACAATGTCTCATCAATGTTCTGTTAACCACCTATGTAGACATATTGAAGAAAATTTTTATAACCATATTCAAGGATGGATAATATTATGAATATTTAATATATACATAATTAATTAGATGTATTATAATCTTTTGGTCTTAATCATAATTTTCTATAAATTTCATTGAACAAAGAATACGAAATCAAGGAAAAACAAAAAAATATTAAAATAAAACATAATATAAAAATGATGAATCTATAACCAAAAAAATTATAAAATATAATAAAATTAAAATAATTTTATAGTTTTGGTAATATATATAATAATTCACTTCTAGATCAATTTTTTAATAAATCTATGTTTATTATTCAAGAGGTGAAAAAATTGATGAAATAATGAAGAAATAATGTTAAGGGGATTTTCAAACCCAACTCCTTTTATTTGGGATATCCCTTTTCCAAGACATAGTTGTATGAATACTAGTATAATGTACCATAAATATAATTTCAACATTCTTCACTTTTTTTAGGTAAATACATGTTTTCTACAAGATTTTATGACAAATAAAAGTAATTTCTAAAATAACTCTTCTTTTCAAAACAAATAGTTGAATATTCTTGAGTTTTTTCATCTTGTATAAAAAAATAATGATTTTTATTCAATATTTTTTTTTTCTATTTTTCATTTGGTATGCCAAATTTTATTCCTCAAAAAATTATTGTTTAAATCCTTATAAAACCCATTAATTTTTGTGGTTTAACTAATGAATATAATTTTAATATGTTTTCATTGGATTGCATAATTATATAAATAATATTATGTAAATGTTGGGACCATAATTATAAATCCCTTCAATGTATTAGGTAATGTAAATTATCTCATGAGATAATGTGTATTATTAATGCACATGATGCTTTCTTTGAGGAATATGATGATGATGTGATTATTCACATATGTTATGCATAAACATGATTATATCTTTTTTCACAACTATGTGTGGTATTTTAATACTATGAAATTATGTATCATTTTTATTCATTCCAACATTCAATTCCTTTATCGCATTTTCCCTAATGTTATTTTATAATTTTATATTTATGATTTGATGATGGTGATTATTTACATTGATTTTATATAGATTCATGTCCCTCATTCAACCACTTACTCAGAATTATCGCACCCAATTCGTTGATTTATATCCTCAGGTGATTACCTATACTATAAAGAATACAATGGACAAATCGAATATAGAGAAGTAATAATTAATTTTTTTTCTTATTATTTAAAAGTTCATAATTAGGGAATTTATTAAACAAACTAAATATTTTGATTCTATATTTATATCATTATTTTTTTTCTTATCATAAAAATGATGAAATACTTATATAAGAAAAGTTTAGGGGCTCTATAGTTGGTATTAGAGCATCTTTTAGATAATTTATGAATTAATATTAGAAAATTTTAGTTTAATTCCTTAGGATAAGGTTTATTATATTTAAATATCAAAGAACCATTATTTTAGAAAAAGTCTAATCATAGGGATACCATAAGATATTCCTTTAGAGTTAATTGTGAAAAAAGAATAAATTATTTATTCATCACATGTTGACTTATATTCTCTCTATACCTTTTCTACTTTAGAAAATTGTGGGAACTATAATAAATCTGACTAACCACCCATATTAGGTACAATCGAATGATTCCCCTAGTGAAATACCTAAATCCATGGTAGGTGGATTTCAAAAGATCATGGAAATTCTTACCATGTTGTCTCAGGATATGAAGAATGACCATAAACATATGAAATTTCCTCCATCACCCCAGAAGTTTCAACAACATATTTATTGATTTATATAAAAATGACTATTGATGTTTACTGTAACATCGAGACCACATGTCACAGAAAAGTGGGTTAACTCAATGAAGATGATATTTTCCTTGATCCATTATTCTATGAAGGATAAAGTGACTCTGTTCGGTTATAATTTATATGAAAGAGATAATAAATGGTGGGAATTAATTAATAACTCTAGGATGATTAATAAAATAGAATATATTGAGTGGGATGACATTATGGAAATATATTTTTACCAATTACATACCTCAAATTTTTTAAAACATATCCAAAAATAATTCATATAGATGATGAAAAAGGAAGTTGAAGGTGTCAAAGCATGTGGGGAAAACAATAAAGGATTTAATGATACACATCATGTTTAGTTATCAAAAAATATAGAAAAATAAATAGTTTCTTTATTTATTTTAAAACCACACCATCTAAAGTATACACTTACTTGAGTCTGTGGGAGTTATAATGAAGTGGTTAGATGTGATCTCAACGTTCAAGTGGAGTTATAATACTGGTCCAATTTTATAGAGATTATAAGACAAGTATAGAGTTTCAGGTTGGTGGGTCAAATGTATAAATTTTTGAAATGGTACCTAAAAACCCACATGTAAAAAATCTATAAATAAAAATCGTTGTAATTTCATCAATGAAATGTGGGAATGCTTCAACTATGGGGGTGAAATACAAAAACCACCTGATTGTTAATTACTCAAGAATAATTCATCCAATATTAGGGAATGAAGCAAGGATCTTCCTACTGAAACATCCATGGTTCAATTATTCAACTATAGGGATAATGGTCACTATAACATTCATTAAACTAAACTATAGGTTCATAAGTGTAATAGATGTTAGCAATGACTAAAGAAAAAGAATAAAATGAAATATTATGTCATCCCAATAACTGATGTGGATAATGTAAATAAATTCATAAATGGTCCATTTCGTATTCACTCAAGAATTGAAAAGGTTTTATTTGACTATTTTCCTATGAATTTATTTATATACTACAAGATTTATAGAACATTTTAATCTAAGAAAAGATACCTTTATGTATAGATTTTAGTAAAAAACATAGTGGTTCAATCATTTATATTAATGTTTTATAATTTTATCCAATAATATTTTGTCAAAATATTATTCAAAAAATATCTTAATAATTACCTTGGTGAAATTAGATTCTATAGTAGCCACGTATTAGATCCTATGATATAAAACATTAATTAATAGTCAGAAAAGTATATTATATTTTCATCTTCTAAACTATACAATCCTCCTTTACTATGCAAGGAAGACCATGAATCTCCTTGTAAAAATCCATCAACAGTTCGGGTGTTGACACCATATGAAAAACCATACCATTCCAAAATAGTTTTTTCAAAGGAAGGTATCAACCTAGAGGAAATATTATTTTTTTAGGGAATAAATTGATGTATTTCCCATAGGGTATCCCATAATTCCTTCCAACCATGTTATATATTTCTCAATAGAGCTCATAACTGGATCCAGACATATCTCAAAATACCCCAATAGAATGGCCCCGATCGAACTAGAAGAGTTAATGAAGAAGATCCAAGAGAATTAGGAGAAAGGGTTCATACTCTATAGTGTACAACCATGGGTCCTATAGTTTTATTTATCAAGAATAAAGTTTGATCAATATGGTTGTATATTGATTATCAAGAGCTCAACATGGCCACAATAACGAAATTCAATCTGATTCAAAGACTTGATGAATTCATTGATAAACAATGAGGATATATGTACTTCTCCAAGGTGTATATTCATTATAGATATCATAAAAAGAAGGTGGGGAAAGAGATATTTAGAAGAAAATTTTTTATATAAGGTATGGGCATTATGAGTTCATAGTGATTCCCTTTATACATATTAATTCTTATATAGCATTCATGGATTTGATGAATAGATTATTTAGAGACTACATTGAATTATTTTTTTTTATCGATGATTTTCTCATTTAATCAATGTTCAAGGAGGAACACGAAGGGTATCAAATTATTTTTATGGTGACATTAATGAAGGAGAAAATGTATTCTAAGTTTAGAAATGGTTATTTTTTGATACATGAAGTTGCATTATTCAGGAATGTGATCACAAGTGAGAGAATTTATATAGACCCTCCAAAGAAAAATATTGTTTTGGAATGGACCCAACCAACTACTGTCAATGTAATTTATAGTTTTCATATCTTATCTAGGTAATAGTAAAGTTTTTTTGATGAAATTTTCATGATTTTCTATCCTACTAACTATGTTAAACATGGAGAGGGGTAATGTTTTTCAAGATGGAATTATACGAGGAAAGACTCATGGAGATCACGAAGTGGCTAATCAGTACTCATTTACTTACACTAATAACAAGTTGATTTGGTTTTTTTGATATAATGTGATTATTCAAAGAAAGGTTTGGGTTTTGTACTCATGAATAATAATAAATTTACTTACTATTCATAAATAAAGATGATGGTCCATGAGAGGAAATACATGAATCATGATTTATATTAAGAAAATATGATCTTCACTCTGATGATTTGGTGGAACTACATATATTTCCAAAAGTGTGATATATATACTAATCAAAATAGTCTAAAATATTTTTTCACATTGATTGAACTCAAAATGTGTCAAATAAGATCATTTAATCTATGAAACACTATGATTTATATATTTACTACCATAAGCGAAAGGGAAAAATATCGTTGATGCTCTTTGTAGAAAAGAACATGATACTCAATCCATGAATCAGATTGATAAATGTCACATCGTCATGGATATGGAATGGATGGATCATGAAATTATAATGGTTGGGAATCCAACCAAAATTTCCTTAATTATTTCCCAACAATCAATCCAATAGAAGATCATGGAGTCACAAAGAGATGACATGGGGAAACAAAAGAATGTGAATAAAATAAAATAAAGGAAGCTACATGAGTTACACATCAATGATTATTGCTTGATTTGGTTTTGAATGAGGATTTGCGTGCCTTCATCCGATGATAACAATTAATATCTATTGGATAATGAATATAGAACACCTTCATTTATCCAACATAGAAGTACCAAGATATAACATGATCTTTTTCAACACTTCTAGTAGGAAAACATGAAGAATGAGATTTTATAGTATATCTCACTGTGTTTGGTATGACATTAATTTAAAGTAAAACAATAAAATCATAAAGGGATGATTCAACAATTTCCCATACCCACGTGGAACTTGGATGTCACAAAATAATTTGTTCTTAGTGTCCCACAAAACATCAAAATAAAACAATTCTATATGGGTTTTTTTGGACTGACTCAACAATAGGAACAACTTTATTGATATTCTAGAATATTTTTCCCATGAATAACATTCCATGATATATTTTATGGATGTGGTTATTATACATGGGGTGCCAATTTTTTAAATATATGATTATGATATAAGGTTCACAAAAAATTTATAGATAAGTATTCAACATTCATTGAGTACTGAATTTAATTTCACAGCAACCTATCACCTGCAAACTGATGTCAAATATAAAAGGACAATTGAAAAACTCAAGGATATTCTATAACACTACTCAATGGATTTAAAAGTTGAATGGCTTCATTATCTATCATTGGATGAGTTATCATATAAAAATAACTTACACTTGAGTATCCAAATAGATCAATATGAATGTTTGTATGCGAAGTGATCATGAAATATAACATGTTTGGACGAATTTGGTGAAGGTATGATACTTGGACCTAACCTTGTGTATGTGACGGAGATAATATTTCAAGAACTCAAACAACATATAAAATCTTCTACTAAGTTTTAGAAAAAGATATATGCTAACAACCTTCAAATTGACTTGGAGTTCGATGTTGAATAAATCTTTTTCTTTAAATATCACCATGGATGATAGTCATATGATTTGAAAGTTAATAGAAGGTTATACCAAGATACACTTTCCACTTTGATATCCTTGATAAAAAAAAATATGTTTCCAATCAGTTTTAACTTCTACCAAGTATGGATAAATTTCATGGTGTGTTCAACATATCACTCCCAAGGATGTACTTACCTAATCTCTCACATGTACTAAGTCTAGAGGTTCTATAACTAGAGAATGTCCTCTCATGTGAATTAATATTGGGGATGATAATGGAATATAGGGAAAAGGTTCAATGCACCAATACAACTCACACAATTAATGTTTTGTAGAGGAAACATATATATGAAGAGGAAACATTGAAACCCACGGTAAAAAAGAAAGTGAATTACCGGCACATATTATAAACTAAGAATTAAATTTTGAATTTTATGTATGAAATTTCTAAAGGGGTTATAATTTAATGACCCATTGTTTATTAGTAATATTTTTATTATTGATTAAATGTGTGTTGTGTTATATTATATAATAATATTAAAATAAAATATATTAAAAAACCAAAAAAACATTATTTAATTACTAAAAATATTTACATTAATCATAGATGAATCCAATGGAAAATTAAAACATTACAACTAAAAAATAAATAATAAAATAAAAAGATAAAATGGAAAAATATGGATCACCCTAATCTACTAAAATTATTTCACCCACTGAAAACACTATAGAAAATAAAAAAAATATTGGTTAACTATGAAATTATATATATATTATAAATATAAAAGATTTAGTTTGATTTAGTTTAATAATGAATTAGGTAATATAAAGGTTTTTATAGGAGGTAATGTAGCTAATGGAATAGTAACATGGCCATTTGGAATAATAACATGACTAATGGGAATAGTAACTTGAATGTTGGAATAGAAATTTAACCTCAAAATAATAAATGTTGATATAAATAATATTTATCATGATTAATTTAAGTAAATATAAATATTATAATACCAACAAATAATTATCATGATTTAAAAACATAGAAAATATTAGAACATTTTTAATAAACTTTATTTGTACATTTTTCATAAAATAAATAATATTTAAAATAATAATTAAGATTACCAATGTTTGGAATTTATATTGATAAAATGAATATAATTTATTAAATTGGCACATAAAATAACCCTAGGATTATTTTTTCTAATTTTCTAAAATACATCAATTTTTAGGTCAATAGTACGAATACATTTTTTCACATAACATGTGTATCTTACATTTTACCCATCATATTGTAATAGTGACATAATACTTACTAGAATATTAGAATTCCCCATGTTAATATTTTTTTCATAAATTAGTCATTAAAATATTGGATATATAATTTCCATACATAAAAATTACATTCCAACGACTAAAAATCAAAAGTATTACATTAAAATTTTATTTTATCATTTTTCCACATTTCCTTTTAAATAAGATGATAGATATAATTATAAATGGGTTTTAAATAAATAGAAACAATATTATATATATATATATATATAATTTATATTATCAAAAAATCATTATTACATGTTTTACCTAGTATATTATATTTAATTCTAAAATACATATATTCTCATGTATAAATAACCACTCTCTATCCCCTTGAAAACACACTCATTCCCTGTATGAAAAATACTATCCTCTACCAAAATAATTCCAATAAAGACCCTTAAAATTATTAGGGATGTTATTTGATAATCTAACTCTATATATTAATGTATTTATAGTGGTGTACAAGAGAATCTAGATTTGGGATTATGTAAATATTGATTAATTATTTTTATTTTTAATTTTTTTATTATAATATTTCCCCCCATGTTTCTTAAACAACTAATTATAAATAATTAGAAAATATGTTAATATTATATTAATTAGTTTAACCTATTATAATGATCATATTTACATTATATATAAATTCCAATCTTCTCTTTCCCTCTCTCTCGAAATGTATCATCAATGGTTGGTTAATCATACTTTTTTTGTAAATCCCTTTGAATTTAAATATGGAAAATGAGGAAAATTGGAAAACTTATAAGTAAAACCAGTTATAAAAATGACTACCCTATAACCAAAAAAAATTAAATATAGATAAAATAACTATAATTGATAAATAGTTGTAAAAAATAATATAAATCACATATTAATCAATAATAAAATATATCTATTATTATTATTCAGGAGGCCAAAATGTGATGAAATTAATTTGGAATAAAGCTATGGAGATTCTAGAACCCAAATCGTTCTCTTTGGGTTATCCCTCTTTCGTGCCATCATTTTATGAAATCTCCACTTATTTTTTAAAATATCACTTAATCATTATTAAATTTTATTTTCATAGATATATAGGTCTTCTAGTTGATTTTATTAAAATTTAAATCATTTTCCAAAAGAGTTCATATTTCCAAAACACATCTTTTATTTCTCTTGAGTAATTTCTTCTTCACTCCAAAATGATAATTGTTATAGAAAATATGGTTTACCCTTTTCATTTGGGAAGCCCAAGATTATTCATGAAATCATGATTTATTAAAACCACATGAAACTCATTCATCTATATGGGTTAACTCAAAAAATATAACTATAATATGTTCTATGTGGCTTGCATGATTATGTGAATTTTATGATGTGGCGGGTGGGACATAAATTATATATCGCTCCAATTCATTTCATAATATTATGTATCTCATGATATTTTTTGTATTATGCATGATAATGATTCTATAATTGTTCAAACATAATATGTTATGATTATGAACAAATGTTATGTGCGAGTATGATGTTTTATTTGTTCAAAACTATGTGTCATATTAGACCACTATGACATGTTCTTTCACTCTTACAAATTTTCACATTCTATTACATTATCATAGGTTTTCCTCATTTTGTTTATGATGATCCTATTCTTATGAAATGATGATGATTATTATGCTCATCTGTGTTATATTGATTCTTATCCATTATTCATCCTATTAGTTGGATTTTAGCTCACCCATTTCATTGATATATATCGTTAGGTGATTTGTTATACTAAGGAGAAACCAAGGATCACAAAGAATATATAGAAGAAGGAATTCAATTATGATTAAATTTTATTATTTAATATTTATGTATGAGCCAAATTTTCCTAAGATACCAATCCTTTTGATCATGGAGATGTATATCAATTATGAATTTATCTTAAAAATGATTTAATAGTTATGTAAGAAAATTCAGGGTTTCATTTCATTAAACCCAAAAACTATAGACCTATAAGATATTATTCAATCTTTTGCATAATATATGCTCTCAGTCATCCTGATCAGAAGAAATAGGGATGTTAAAAATTATTTTTATCAACATTCACCCCATCAGAAGGAAAATCGATCTATAATAACTCAACATCCTACAATAATGATGATATAAATAATCACATTTTCCATATCATAGAATCTAATTAATTAACGGGTTACTAAATATTAAAAAAACTGAAAAATGTTTATATCAAATTCCACAAAAATAAACTACATAATGCATAAAAAAATTCATTTGGGAGATATAATATTTTTCAATTTTACTTAAACTAAAATTATAATTTGTAGGAACAAAATAATTGGTAATATTCTGAAAACATTAGAATATATTTGAATGGAATCATAAGAAAAAAATGAAATTTCTAATGAATTCAATATATTCTTTTATTATACTCAACTCCATTTCGTAAAATCAATCATGATCAAAATCTCATGTCATATTAATTTTGTATCTCATTGGTCAACATCACTCTTCCATATTAATATGACCATATTTTTAACATATTAAAATAATTCAAATAACAATATAAAATATAAACAACTTTTAAATCAATTTTATTGTCAATTTAGAAAAAGATTTTGTAATGGATTAATTGACACATAAATTAAGGATTTATTCCACTCGGATAATTTTCAAAATAAATGATGAATATATGTGGTAAAAAATCTAAATGAATACCCTATCAAACTAGTTACCAAACCGAATCATCACATACCCTATGGATTCTCGATCCCAGTGGGTTGGCGACTAGTAGCCGGACCTCAGACAACTAACTATAGGGAATGGTTTCACCCTACCTAAAGCAACAACATGGAACTTATATACAATAGGAACAATCGAGAAAAATAAAAATATATTCCATAAATGAAAGAAGTTAGTGGAAAACAAAAAACTCATGTGAAGAAATAATATCCATGTACAATTCCAACCACAAAGGGATTCCAAAATTCGAAAACAAACTACACCATATAATAACATGGTCATAATCCCACCATCTGACCACATGATACTCAAATAAGATAATATAATACCTCTATTCCTCCCCATAACTCCTTTCCTTTCCCAACATCTAATTTCATAATCATGTCCATGCACAACTGAAGGGATACACAAGTTGTGAGATTTCAAGTTCAATAGAGTCCCACTCATGTGTTCTATAAAAACCTTCTATATAAATAACTCATGTATGTCCATTTAAAATAAAACATGTCATGATTAAAATTATATAATTTTTATCCAGGATTGTTAAATAGTTCCATGTTTTCAATAATTAAAAAACAATTTATGTTTTATTAGTTTGAAGGATAATTTCCATTTTCATTCAACAAAATACAAGCATTCATATTAGTGCCAAAAAAATAAAAACACATGTAGAAATAAATCACACAACAGAACTCAACATGTTAGCATAATATAATACTCATACCACAAAAGAAGGACCTCTAACAACATGTCCTGATAACACATTCCTATGGAACAGAGAGACTCCCCACGAGT
This sequence comes from Viscum album, assembly GCA_963277665.1. Lineage (NCBI taxonomy): Eukaryota > Viridiplantae > Streptophyta > Magnoliopsida > Santalales > Viscaceae > Viscum > Viscum album. The sequence continues at coordinate 139,718,231 of OY728141.1, forward strand.
TAACCCCCCCCACACAGTTTTAAGAGAATGTCCCTAAAACAAAATGAATATGGATAAAAGTAAATCCCCATAGGAAAACCTCATGATATAAATATGGATTATATACCTAATTTAATCTTTCAACAAACATACCCAAGGAGTCCCACATGAAATATTTCATAAACCATTCCAATTATTTGAAAATAAACCTTTAAAAAAAAATTAAATTCTTGGAAAACCCAAAAGAATTTCACAAATCGATTCAAACACACAAAACATCCATGCCAAATTTATTTATAAATCAATTAACAAAAAATAAGTTCAATGGTTTTCTTCCAACACATGATAGATATGGAACCACCTACCCCAAACACAAGGTCACACATTCCCACATAGGATCCTCTAACATGAATATCACACCGATAAAAATTGAGGCTCTATATGAAAATCTACACATTATATAATTTATTAAATTCAATAAAAATTTTAGGATGATAAGTGGAAAAAAAACATACCTTAAGAGAGAAAAACCACCACACCAAAACCAACAATGGAAATAACCACTAGAATATGATCACACAATGAATGTTGAGAGATAAAAATTTTAACATCACTATGGATGAATAAACCTGATAATACAATTAATGGACACTAATACGGTCTAATAAATGATTCTTTATAATGAATTACTCACCCGAAGAAAAAAAATTAACCACAATTGTGATAGATCAATAAATAGATTTATTAGGGTCAAACAGATACTCTAAAAATAACAAGAGAATCCTTCTAGGTCGAGATCCAAAGGATACATGGAATAATGAAATAACATGTCACTTTAATAGTTCAATAAAATACATAATCATTAATTTTACATGGTGTTTATTCCTATTAAATGTAATGTGACTCTCATGACATGGATACGAAAAAAAACATGTGACATTTTTATTAAAACCCATCCTTTTAACATTATAGGGCATGAAATCGTTACCTAGAATATAATCCATTAATATTGTGTACTTGGTTCATAGAATCTGACATTATAAATTTAATCATCATGTAATCCTAGTAAACGGTGTGAATTTATCATGGTGTTCAAAAAAACTTCATATTCTTACATCAATACCACAAACAAACCTATGAATTCACCGAACATAAGGATAATACTACTATGCCATTATCACCTCTATACATGGACTACATTAATTGTATCAAAAAAACATCCATGAAAATTATGTAATTTATACCAACAAAATCATTATGTCCTTCTGAGTTATAAGATGCATCCAATTATAGAGGAAAACAAGTAAATGGAATCGAATTACTAGAATGTGGGTAATGAGATGTTACAAAAACCCCACCATAAGATTTTTCATACCTGGGATGTCATGTGGATGAATGAAGTTAGATATTGATGTCAGTCCATTTCTACCTCATTAACAACTTATGCCCCCAATTGTCATTTGAATTTGATTTGTGTCTCTATAAAAATTTAACCAATGGAATATACTTATGATGTAATTCATTAACATGACATTCCAAAATCTTTATTGGTCGCTACAAAACATAAACATCTAGATATAATATAATCTCTTCTCAAATCAAAATGTGACAGGGGTTAGGATGAAATTTATTGAGCCCTGAGACATAGAAATAATACTGAATTCCAATCAATGGAACAAGAAATGGCAACTAATAATCAACCTAACCAATAATATTAGTGACCTATAATGGTCTAACATATATTGGAGCTATCTTTACATATTTTAAAATCCTATCGTTACCCAACCGAGGAGATAGTTTGATGAAAAAATATTTACCAACAAAAAATATAAAGAACAATGATGATAATTTATATATGATTTATGTATAATATTCTCTATAACTAGATGAAGAACTATATTTGATATTATGACGGAAATATTATAAACTCACCTCAGTCCCACCAAAGATGCTTCTCCCACCTCTAACCATCAAATATGTGACTTTCATGAGATACTATAAAAATCCTTGAAAGGATCAATTTTTATTGATCACTGATAACTATTATTGTAAGAGAACTCAATAAGTTCCATATTGTTGACACATGATCCACCAAAATTAAAGACAAATGCTCTAAGAATATCCTATATGATATAAATAACACACTTCATCTAACATTTTGTATGTGGATAATAAGCCATAATCAATCTGACCTGAGTCACAATCACCTCATAGAGACTTCTCCAAAACCATGATGTAGACATAGGATCCTAGTATGAATCAACAGTTGGAGTAACCCCATATAACCTCTCTATTTCATTTACTTACACATTACCTATATCTTATACTTTTTCTATATCTTCAATCTGAATCAAATTAAATGATTTTTTCAATTGATCAATCACATCATAGATAGTATTCCTCCCATAGATATACCCTTGTATTCTGACAAAAATTAACATGGTTACATCAACCAATTTCCACATAAGAACTTGAAGAATATGGAGTATAATATAATGTTTCAAATTATATACATTTTTCTATTGGAAGGTGTAATAGTGGGGCACATAATTAGTAACGTCACACATCATAACCTACCACCATAATCACAGTCTCATGTCATAATACATCTGCATAGTTCCAATATGGACGAACCACATGGAAGTATGAAAATACAAAATTATATTTAATTATTGGTGTTGGGACAACAAAATTATTCCTAAAATGGGGTATACTATATAAATGGAACAACCAATCAAAAATGGTCTCCCCCCCATAAAGGGTTTCTCAAATTCATCTGGAGGAAACATATTTCAATTGACACTATATAATATAATCATGGAGAGATAAAGATCATTGAACATTGGTCAAAATCATTCCTGAAGCATCCTAATGAACATCTACATAGAAATAAGAAAATAATTACCAAAATGTTTTAGTATTACCTCGATTGCACAACAAATTGCAATGGTAAATTCCTTAAAATAGTGTCTGCAATGAAATTATCCTTTTATAAGGTTTCATTTATATCAAATCCAAAGGTTTGATGGTTTTCCACTCATAATCACATTATAAGATTCATTTCATTATGAAAAAATATATATAAAAATGAATCTTATGGTCATAAAAGTATGTTAACCTTTCTCCAATAAGATAATGCTTCCAAAACAGAATCAAATAAATAAATTTAGAAATTTATAAATCCTGAGTGGGATAATTATATCCATGAGAATTAAGGTGATGGGAAACATAATACAACCCATGACCTTTTTTCATGATCACATAAGTCAATTAATGCCAAAATAATTACAAGAAAACAAAATAAACTTACTGGGATTAGGTAAGATCAATATAGAAGTCCATGATAGAAGAATTTCCTATTCTTACAAAGAAGAAAAAAACCTTTCATACTATATTAATTTTGTACCTTTACATGTATTATCAGTCAATGGTGACACTAACATTGAGAAATCATTGAAGAACCCTTTGATAGTTACCAGAAACACCATGGAAGCACTGAAAATCAAATTCATTTCATTAACAATCCAATGAAAACAAAACCATTACCTTCTTAGGATCCCTTGATAAGCCATGTTAACAAATAATATTCCCCAAGAATTTCACTCCATGAATCCAAAAATTACATTATTAATGATTTCTAAATACACAATTACATCTAACGATTTTAGAAACAAACCTAACGTGGTGATTTTACTCACACTCCAATCACCAATAAACTAATAATGCATCGATTAATAATTCCATTGAAATGTCATGATACTCTAGAAATATATTATTCTTCAAATACATGAAAAATTATGAAGAGTTGGGTATACCAAATAGTATAAAAAGATATTCATACTGACTATACCTAAACCTGAAAACCATTTTTATTATTTCACACTCCTAAAATATGAGCTTATGATAACCTACTAATTATCAATAATATAACACCAATTTCTCCCCATTAAATGGTTGATAAAATCCACCACAAGTGGAAACTGATTATAATTCATAACTATTACATGATTCAAATTTTCATATTCTATGAACAATCATATTGAATCGTCTGCCTACTTTTAAAAGAGAACTAGGTCTTCCCAAAGATAAATAGTAGAGATAAAAAATCAATTCTCCACCAGATCACCCAACAGAATCTTGAGATATTTCTTTAATGTGGGTGTAATTTTACTAGAATGTATCGAAATGAGTTTTGTCCTTGGAACTTAGTCATTCGCAAACTCTACCTCCCATTCTGATAGATGCCCCTATAAATTTTCCCCAAAAAAGTCATGAAACCCCCAAACAATAAAAATATAATCAACAATAGAAAAAATTTCATCAACCCCAACTACAACATCATACAACACATACCTGAGCTCTAGGTGGGAATGTCCAGCAGGACCCGACCATATATTCCACTCTCCTTGGAATACTCATTATCTCTTATATGAACTACGATATGCGATATGTAGATGATAAAAAAACTACCAAATAAGAATTGTAAACAATAAGATCCATCCTGATGATGACTTAAGGCAAGTACATATTGAAATTAAAAATATCATATGCAATTACGAAATCATTTATCAATAGCTAACAAGGAAAATGAAATCCATACTCTATCCAATTCCCAAATGGCGTAACTATCTCCATAATAAAAGGAATGATATCCATTTGGATGTTTATTATTTTAAAAAAAATCAATATATAAATGGTTAAGAGGCACCAATATCATATAAATAAACCATTATTGAAGATGAAATAAATATGGTACCTATCATGATATATGCACCTGCGTCTACGTCCATTTGAATCTCTTCTACTATATAAAGGTGATTCTCTCATGAGGCCTTTGGTTGACGACCTATATTCATTTATGCATATGATTGTGCCACAATACCTTTTGGATATATTGATCCCTATCCATATCGAGGAGTATACATGAACTAGAAGAATTATTATAGATAAGAATAACACCCACATCTATTAAACATATTTGCGAATGATGTGCATGAATGCTAACCGTGTATGACATTTCCAAACTGATAGAAAGTCATAAGTACACTACTAGTAATAAAAAGAGGTGTTGAGGAGGCATGAATCCATGAAACCCCTCCACCACTCCACCGATGATCATGCCACTTCCTCTTTTTCCCCAAATTTCCACCAAAGGAAAAACTATATAGAAGGGAGGGGCTAGAATATCCTACATTTCATGGTGTATTAATTTTTTCAATCAGATCCCTATCCACAATCTCCTCATAGGTATAAATATTCATCATAAATAAATGAGATCATATATCTAGAAACAAGTTTTATAGGCTCTTCTTATAATTCAACATGTCTTTCTTCATAACCACCATTTTTAAAATGACTAGTCCATAAAAATAGATTTTTGTATGATGACATAAAACGTTCTCCCCACTACAAAAAGAGTAAATCCAGATATTTTTCCATCCTTAGTGATATTAATCAATTTTTCTATAATAAGAGTTTCATGAAACCATTCCAATCCAAGAACATATTCTTATCATAGTATACCATTGAATCTTACCACCACTTTATATGACCCTATTGAACACACATGTCATGTAATCCAATTACACAACATGTATTTCTCAGTTATTCACTAAAAACTAAAAATTAACACCATAAAATCCCTAAAATAATATATGAACTCTTGAAACTCAAGTAGAATCCAACAATAGAATAAACACCATTATACTAGGAATCCATTTATTCAAACAAATATACATATATAAACAATAAGTCATTCCCCCCCCAAATTATCTTAATCAGTAACAGTCCAATGATGTACCCAATTAAATAGAATTACATGTAAATGGAAGGGAAATATGTTAAAGTGTTTAACGAGATGTTACATATGTTCATTTCCTTTAGTAGTGAGAGTTGAATCAAATTATATTAAAATTGATAGTAAATTCAACCTTACATTTAATCCATTATTCATTTTTTCACAAGTTGAAAAAATTCCTTTTACATAAGTTTATAACTAATATTAATAAAGGATACAATGAAATTAGAACATTCCACATTAGTGTTCATAAATCGACATTAAAATACCTTCTATAAGGGTAATTATAGTTGAATTTAAAATTTTAATTTTTTATAAAGATGACATTGAAAGCCATTATGGAATGCTTTTGACATTGTGTTTTTGAAAAACTGACATATGAACCACCGTTCTATCTAAATGTATTTCGATAGTTGTTTTATAAAAAAATTGTTTATAAACATCCCTTATGTGCTTTTGATATTGGTTTTTAGACAAATTCAATGTTGAAAGTATTCCAAATGAATTTCAATGTGATTTATTTATAAATATATTGATTAGATTTGATTTTTTCCTTACAAAAAAAATTAAAACGTATAAAATAAAAATCCAAAATGATCAAGAATCACAATAAGAATCAACTATAATTCAAATATAGAGAAACACTTATAAAATTAAATGGGAAATTTTAAAATTTGTTAAATATATTATATTAAATTAAACTAAATATAAAAATTATTAAAAAAATAGAATATATTTTTAAAACATATTTTTATGGTGTCTTGGGACCTTGGATTTTTACTACTCAACATCATCAAAAATTTACAAAATAATGTGTGAAAAATTTACAAAATTACATATTTGTTTAAATATTATGTGTTGTAATGAAACTACTCTTTTCAAAATCATTTGTTATTATATGATTGATTATCTCATTAATGAATCATAGTAAAAAAATAACAACATTCAACATTCCCTTATTATTAACGAATATTCATTTATTAGACCATATTTTAATAAGAAATTCGTCATATGTGTAAGAAATACCACGTATTGACTAATATAAATGTTATTTACCTAAACATTCACATAATTAATTTTTTCAAACTACCATTGTTTAATAGAAATCCTTATGTGGAAAAATACAAGACATGTTGAAATTTAAAATATTATTTCCCAAAACTGATGTAAAATAAAAATTTATGATTAATGAACTAAAAGGATGGAATAAAACATTCTTAATTATAATTTGTATTTATATTATTTGAATACAAAACAATAAAAATAATAACCTATATAATTTATTTTATTTGAGTATAAATAAAAATAAAGTCCCATGTCAAATAATAATGTAAAGTATTTATTATTAATAAATGTACAATGAAAAGTAGTTCACAATTATACATTATTTCTTATAAATCATTGAATTGAAAATAAACATGTCACATCTATGTTTTTTAGTATTTTAGATACATATTAAATACTTTTTTTGAATAAATTTCATCTACATAAATGTATTATGGGTCCATAAAACCATAAAAAATAAGTTCAATATTATTTGATGAAATGACTATAGAGATTCCTAAATGGAAAAGTAATTAATTATGAAAATATAAAATATGTTTACACAATGAAAACAAATAAATAATTGAAATTTACATACATAGGAAACAATAATTGCATTGTTATAGTTATTGTATCACCCTTTAAAACATCCATTATATTGGTTTTAAAAATATTTAATGCATAATCTCTGCGACATATATCTTTACAGATTTCCAAATAATAATAATTATCCTATTTAGGAAAAAAAATTTGGTATCTTTTTTACCCAGATAACATGATGATAATGTCATAATATAGTGGAACCCAAAATTTTCCATTATTTTTTATGGATTCCATTAATATCATACTCTCTTATATATATGGTATATAAAAGAAAATATTATAAGTAATTTTGAATTTAATGATATTTAAAAAATGAAAATAATCTCATACTTAAAATGTTAGCTGATGGAAATTATTAGTTGGATTATGTTACGAAATTTCCAATACACTATCTAACTATGGACCCCTCCTCAGTAGGCAATAACATCAGTGGAGTTGGATCGATAATATAATGTATTTCATCTTATCATCTATCGAATAAATCATGTTTAAAATGTCCACCTTAATGGAATATATTTCTTCTCTATATTGGTCCCCCATACATGGTGTAATAAGAGAGAAAATGAAATCATTTTTAAATCCTTCACCCTCTGTATACCCTCTAATGTGACCAGGGTGCTCGTGATTTTGAAAAGAAATAGTTCTATTATCTGTCATACTCTTGAGGTTAGAGGTTCCCTATTTTATTTCAATATTAAGGAAATCCAGAATTAAAATATTTAAATGTAATATTCATTAGATATATTTAATTTTTAGTAATATTTATAAAATGTAACAATTAATTAAATAGATTTCAATCAACTACTTTTTATGTTATATATGTTAGATTAGTTATATACTTCCCCCTTTCTAAAAGTATCTCCATCTTATAATTTTTATTTTGAGAGGGATGATATTGGGGGTTGATTGTCACCTATTCAAAGTTTCTACTTTACATGGTTCATAATTCATTTATTTTTCACCAAAAATTAATTCCCCTAATAATGGATATCCTTCTTATTATAACCCAAGTGGGTATAACATGTGATATTATATCTTAGGGAGGGTTTTCCTAGTGAACTATTATATAATATAAAATAAATAAATTAAAATTTAATGAATATTATAATAAATGAATTAGGAAAAACATACCATAAAATCTTCCTTCCTCTGACTGAAAACAAACATACATCATGTCTCTCTATCTATAAAATCATTATTTAGGAAAGGATATTTTTACATTTTACAACAAAAAATATTTTTTTAATTCAACATATTCATAAAATCTATCTAACTTTTTTCCTCAAAAGATAAACATATTTATTAATCTTTTTTTTGACTTGAATGTAAAATTTCATAGATAAATGAATTAATATAATATTATGAAATGTATAATATTTAAACCATTAAAAAATAGATTAATATCTTTAGAAATTTTTGCATAATGGACTCACATAATATATCATTTAGTCACTGGTCCACTCTATTTAAATTAGTATATAATGTACTTATACTACGTTGACTATGAATAAAATGGTATGTCTTAAACTATCTCGAATTTTCAATAGATATGAAGTCATTCTCATCGAAGTTAATTATCAACATATTATCTCAGTCTACGAGTGAATGTTTTGTAAAATGTGAAATACCATACCTACAATATTTAGGTTCCATCCTCTTTGGATAAGAATAATTGTTGAAAATAATTTTATAAAATAAAATTTTAATTTCATTTAATAATTTAATTATTATAGAAATACATTTAAATGAAAAAAAAACAATTCTTAGTTCCCATTATTTAGTGTATATAATTTTTTTATAATTTTAATAAATATATTTTTTACATGTATTTGATTAAAATATAATATCAATAATAAACAAAATATGTATAGATAACAATTGATAAAAAAATTTAACAATGGAAAAAGAAGAAATAACGATTTTAACCACTTACATAATATAACAACAAAAAATCTATAAATTAAAACAATTAAAAATAATAATTTTTACAAGAGAAAAAAATTACATTCACTTTGAATTTATATTAATAATAAAATTAACAATGTAATTTTATTAGAAAATATATATAACTGATAATAAAATGTATAAAAAATTATAATATGACTTAAATTTGTCAGGAATACATAGTTATTTTATCATTAAAATTTAAAAAAAATAATACTTATAAAATATAGATGTTTGTAGATCTTCAATTTCATTGATCTCACTCAAATGTTGTAGAAGTAGGGGGCAAGATATTATATTGAATGGAAAATTTTAATCAAATATAAAAAATATAATTTAAACATGAAAAAATTTATTCAAATATTTTATATCTATTAAAAAATTACAATTTAAAATAAAAATAAAAACAAAATTCAACAAATGTCTATAAATTGTATAAAATAAATTATAAATGACAATTTTGGAGGTTGATAATGAAAAATATATTATAATTATTTACCTAAATAATTATAAGTGTAACTTGGTGACATCCCATATCCCTTAAGGATGATCATTTTTTATAAAATATTCTATGTCTTCATTATTGTACTTATTATTATTCAGAAATCATTTAATAGATGAATTTTCCTTACATAGATCAATAGAATCATCATCATCCTCATCACTTAAGGTAATTATTTTCACTTATAATATGATACACCAATATTCATTAATTGGATCGATAAAATTTAATATTTTCTTTTCAAGTTTATCTATGATAAAGGTACCCTATTTTCAAATATCTTTTTATATCTGAATGTCTAAATCCACAATCATGATGTTAAACACCAAATTTACTATAAAATGACATATATATTAACATTTATTTTAAAAATTTTGTACAATCACTTTCTCATATATCCATAATAAAATCATAATAATCCATGCTTATGAAAATAAAGTTTTTATCATTCAAACGTCTAAAATTTAGTAATTCAGTGACAAACATTACCCCAAACTTTTAAAAAAGTACTCTCATCATCTTTATTTTTTGTGAAAAATATATAACCATTATTATCAAAACAGGTCCATGTTTCCATATTAATACGATTTCAACCTACTAACCATTTCAATGTTCATAATGTACAAAAAGTAATGTTGTATTTTCTAAAAATATGACTGAATTTTATACTTATTCTCAATAATTCAATAAATATTCATTTAGTTTTATATATAATACTTGTAATCCTAAAATATGTGATGATATATAAGGATGAACCTTATCAACGTTCTTCAAAACGTATAAATGTTCATCCATCACTTTATCTCATGGAATGAACACTACCATGAAGTAATGAATCCCTCTACTTTCACTATCAACTACCATATATCCTGATATAGGGAGGCCAATATGCTCCATCAGATATAAATAATTAGAACATGACTCAATAAATTCTTTCAAATAAATATTTTTTAAAATTAAATGTTTCTAATTAATGGTGATTTCTGATATATCTCATTAAAATTATCATATATCATTAAAAAAATAAGAATCCAAAATAAATAAAAATGATGACATATTCTTACCCCCACATGAAATTAACCACGAGATAAACCATTTTATCAAATAATGTTGGTGGGAAATACATTTCTAGATTAATGTGTGATATCTCGTTACCCACTTTTAGTTATTTTTATTCACTTTTTTATTTCCTTCTTTATTTTGGTGTTTATTTAGACATCACAGGATGGTGATCATTTTCTTGGGAAATTGACCCAAACATTAAGGATGTATGTGTTTTTAATTAATGGAGTTATTGAATAATATTTTTAAATGCTTTGTGGGGTTCTCACTGAGTAGAATGAATACTGAATTTTTTTGTGTATTTTGAGCTGACACTATGATTTCTTCTTTCTGTAGGAGAAATACACACCATGTAATGTGATTTCATGTGATTTATTGATCAACAAATATTTTTCATGAATATTTATAGGGAATGATAGTTTATAAACCATGTAACATTTTTACATTTACTGTAATGGGTGATGAAAGAATACATGAACTCATACAAGGCATGATTATTTAATGTTGTGATTGTATATGACAAGTTGTGTAATGGTAAAAACTAGGTTTTTAATTAAAATTTCATGTTGTATTTTTTTTCTTCGGTTTTATGGATTAAATGACATGAAAAGGGATTACATATAGGGTAATCCAAGTGGGTTGTTATTTTATGGCGTCGGGTGGGTGGTTATTCATTCATTATCCTAAATCCCTATTTCATATTGACCATGGAGATTTCCATGATATTTTAGAGACCATATATCCTCCCAAATAATTTCATTTAGTTATTGATCATCATTTTTATTTTGGAACCTTTATCCAAGTGATTATTCCTCCTGTTTATTCATTATCTATGATCACAATAACCCCCTTATCAATGGTTATGGATCTATTGATTTGTTATGTATATTATTATTGTTTACTTTTTGATCAATCTTGATATCCTCCTAAAAATGATAATCCTTGATTTTTTGGTATATGATTCCATGATTCTCTTGAAGTAATAGTTTCTTATCATTCTCCAATAATTGTTCTTATTGAATAGTTGATTCTAGGAATTGAGGATTGATTCTAGGGAATATGATTTCATTGTTGTGTTTTCCCATATTGATGGATATCATTTTACGCATGTGAGACCTGAGTTTAAGGTTGATGGTTCCATCTCAATCCTATGTTTGATGAACAACTATTAACTAGGTTTGATAATTTTTTTTATAAATTAAACGTAATGAATGAATGATTGATTTGTGTTTCAAAAAAAGAAATATTGATAAAATATAGTTCTCCCTTGTTTTGAATAAAAAAAAGTATTTTCAATGTATTTTGAAATGATTTTTTGAAATGATTTTAAATTAATAGTTTTGATGAAAGGGTTTTGAAAACATAAAATATGAGAAGCCTTTTGTGTTTCAGTAAAAGTTTTTGTATAGGTCCATCATCAATTTATTATGAATGGGTTCCCTCGTGGGGTGCTCTCTATTCTCTATGACCATTATTATAATGAATTAATATGATCACTTTTGGAGGATTCAATCATAGGGTGATTCTATGTTCATAGGATTATGTTCTAAGGATGTGTTTTTACACAAATAATTTATTTTTGTATGAGTATTTTGTTATCCTGATCTATTTTGATCATTCGCATGATGTTACATATGCTTTTGGCTTATTCTATTTTAGCATTTACTACCATGGTTTATATATGAAATGTGACATGTTCTTTTTTTTTATTTTGAATAAATTGATATATATATATATATTTCAAAATCATTAAACAGTATTATTTTGGAAAGGTTGAAAAAGGCCTATTTAAATGATTTTCCATGATTTTGATGTAAAAAAATATTAAATTGTTTATCATGACTTTATTTCTTTAAATTTTACCATATTTAGATTTTTGTAGTAATACTTTTTATGGGACACCTATGTGGATTCCTTATGAGCATTTAGCTCACACCTTATTCCCCCATTTAGTGCTCTATAGACCTTTGGATGTATTTTGATGCATGGAACTGGAAGGAACCATAATGAGTCGATGAAGATTTCATCTTCGTTATCTATGTAACTGGTGGTGAGATGGGGATAGTTTTCCAATTCTATCACATTGCTTTTTTTTTATTATTTAGTATAACATTTTTTAGGACATGGTCTTTACGTTGTTTTTCTTTTTCATGTGGTTCCATTTCCTTTTCCTTCCTTCAGTTATGGAAAATGAATATCTCTTCCATGATTTCACTCTATCAAATATATATTCCATGTTGTTGCTTCAGGTTGGAATAAATCATTCCCTCTAGTTTATTTTTTATTATGGGGTCTTTTCACTATCCCAAGGGGATTGGTAATGCCCTTTGGGTATGTAGAAATTTAGGTATGTTGCCATTTGATAGTATATCCAGGTTGTGTTCACTACAATTTGGTATCAGAGATGGTCTTACATCAAGTTTCCTTGTATTGGGATATTTAATAAATTAGAGAGTGGATTTTTAGCCATGAGAGGTTGGCTGAGAAGAGTTTTTAGCCAGATTTTTCCATGACAAGACTCATGTTTTCATGGGATTTATGGATGTGTGTCTCCTATTATGATATCATGATATTAAAATTATTTTTTTTCTTATAGTTTTATTATTTGGACATAGATTATTATATTTTCTAATCATTCCTTATATTTTGATGTGAAATTATATTCCATCAAGATGTATTCCACAGGATCTTTCAGAGGGTTCAATTGATTCTACTAAAGTGAACCCTCTATATATTAGAATCATTTGGAGGTTTTTTTGCAGGATGTTCTTATTGTTGGATATAATGTACCAAAATTATAGAATACAACTGTTGTGGAACATCTGGTATCTGGTGGAGAAATGAATCGATCACATACATTCATTATCGATAACTAATGAAAAATTGGTATGGTATTTCTTCGTTCTCTATACGGATCTGTTTGACATCATAATCAAGACGGATTGATTTATTTATCATTATATAGTTTATTTTTATCACCAGTGTGTAATATTTATTGTGGAATTTGGGGGATTTTTGGTGTTTCAGGGTGAGTATGATCCATTGTTGGGTTAGGTAGAAACTTTCGAACTAGAGCTATGGAGTTTTCTGTTTTTTGTTTTATTTGAGCCTGATGATGTTTATTCATTGGTTGATCTTGCATCTATAGATGATGAAATTCCTAAATCTTTCCTATATAATTTCACTATTCATACACTATAGAGGGTGGTAGATTTAAAAATTTATGTGGTTCTAATTACTTAGTTGATTTTGATAACTTGTTATCCCATGGCACCCGCAGAGCTAAATGATCTCATGATTAGTTGAATGACCTGATGGTGAATGGCTTCTTATCCATAGTGTTTTTCCATGATAATTCCTTATTCTATTGTACACTAAGAATTATTGTATGGTCCAATTTTTGATGCACTATTGATTGCATAATCTAGCAATGGTTACAAATCAATATCATTTTTTATGTGTGGATGATTTATTTGATCAATTAATGCGGAAAAGTGGTTTTTAAATAGTGATATTCTGCCAGGATATCATTATCTCACAGTTCAAGAGTCTGATATACAATAGATGAATTTTTGAAGTAGGTATGATAATTATGATGATCTACTTATTTTGTTCTATTTGAATAAATATATTATTATTCTTATTGATTTGATGAATTATATATTCCCTCTGTATATCAACACATTTTTTGTAGTTTTCATGGATTATTTTTAATTTATTCAATAAACCATTTACGGCGGGGAGACCAATTCATGTTGGTCACTCTCTTCCTGATTGTATTATCCTTTTTGGGGATTATTTTTTTCATCCTCACAATAGTGAGGAGTTTAGTTTTTATTTATTATCATATTTCATTGTGGTCAATTTATACTTGAACTATGAAGATGTATTATGTCATGTGATTGTAATTATGGTGTTAAAGAATGAAGAATAATTTTTTATATATTTCCCACTGTTACATCTTCTAATAGATAATGGTAGTGCATATGGAGCATTGTGGTTTACTTAATCATCTTCGAGTACGGATTTGGAAATGGGATAGCGTATACATGGAAGTTATTATAGGACTACCATAGAATCCCCAATGTAGAAATTATATCTATTTGATGATTTTTCAGTTGAAAAATTTATATCATTTCATTATAAAAAGGGAAACCATTAATGTTGATGATAAGGGTAATCTATATGAGCAGGATGTCAAAATGATTCATGAAGCACATTTTTCCATTATTTCAGATAGGGATCCTAGGTTTACATAAATATTTAATAGATGTATCCAAGTGGTTATGAAAACTCTAATTAGTAAGAGTACCACATATCATCCAAAGATAAATGCTTAAAAAAATAATTATATTCTTATCTTGAAGGATATTCCATATGACTGTGTATTATATATTAATTGGTAGTGGGATATACATCATGGACTAGTTCAATTCTCTTACAACAATAGTTATCAACCATTGTTTAGAATGTATCCTTCCAATAACTTTTATGGTTTCTCATGAAGATCACCACTTTGTTGGGTGGAGGTGGGAGAGTGATAATTAGTGGGAGAAAACATTGTGCAAGAGATGTCAGTGACAATTTTGTATATACATCAGTGTCTACTTCTAGCTCGGAGTCAAATGAAATTTTGTGAGGATCAGAAACAAAATTCATTAGATTTTTCAATAGGTGATGGAGTTTTCATTAACGTTTCTTTTTAGTTGAGTCATCATTGGCTTGAAAAATTGGGAAATTTAGTTATGAGATATTTTGGACTATATGAGGTCAATGAACAACTTGGGAGTATTTTATATTGGTTAAAAATTCCAGTTCAGTTGAAGGATATTCAAAAACATTTACACATATCAATGATTATGAAATACGAAAATGTACCCTATCATGTTCTACGTTGGGGTGATACTGACTTGGAGACAGATGTTTCTATTTTGGAAAAGTTAGTAAAGATAGTGGACTATAGAAAAACATTATTTTCGAGAAATTATATTTGTTAGGTCAATGTGTTATGGAAGAACATATAAAATTTTCTTCATACATTATAGCACGAGTAATTGATAAGGGATTAGTGGCCTCACCTTTTTTCCATAAATAAATATTTCACATGATGACCTTGGGAGGGATGTATTTTGGTGGGGGGTTTGTAACATATTTTTACCCGTATTCATGTATCTATATTCTGTCTTATCATTTCCCTATTTATTTTATTGTGTGTCGAGACTCTCGTAGAGGGAGAGTTATTTTTGGTGAAAATGAACTATCATTTTAGTTTCTATGTTTCAATTAATTAATTCAATGTATAAATGTGTTAAAGGATTTCTGGGGCTCTCCTTGCGAGTGGTGAATACTGGAGTTTTTTTTAAGGTGAAACTAGGATTTTTTCTATCTATATGAGAAATAGAAATTGTGTAGAGTGATTGAACACTATAGATTGATTACCTTGGTAATATTTTGAATCAAACGAAGGAATGAAAAATAGAATCTACATAATAATGTGTTTACACACTATATAATTGTTGTTAGGTATCAGCCATGAAATTGTACAAGGTGTTATGATTTCATACATTAAATGTTTATTAAAAATTATTTAATTCCAGAAATATGGTTTTTAATTGAAAAACGATGGGTTTTTTCGGTTTACATGGGTTTCATGGATTACTTGATGCGGAAATGGATTAACCACCATTTAATTCTCATGGGTTGTGATATTAGCGAACCATACTAGTGATTATTACCTCATTTTTTTATATCCATATTACCTCTCAACATATTATCCCACCTAGTTGATTTTGGAGGGAACCTCTCCTTATGGATTGTTCAGTTTAGTGATTAATCATCATTTAAGTTGCCTTACATTTTTTCAGGTAAGTATTCCTCCTGTTACTACTTTGTTTTTGATCATTGTAGAAACATTGTGCTATATTTATAAACACATTGATATGTTGTGTTGATTATTTTTGTTTCCTTCAAGATCAATTATAAAAACCATCCTCTAAATAAAAATTCTTTTGCTGGTTGTGGTGAAACATGTGAGTTTATTGAGTTATGGGTTGTTTATTATTATTAGTTTAATGTTATTGTTATATATTTGATTGGGAGAATGTGAGGATTGATTCTAGGGAATATTTCATCATCAATGTCTTATTCCTTTTTAGTGGATCACGTTTTGATCATGTGAGGCCGATTTTGAAAAATCTTGTTCCATGTTTATCCAATAATGGATGACCTACATTACATTGGTTTTTGTATATATTATTAAAAATGACATTTATAGTTAAATTGATTGATTTTTGTGTAGAAATGTTATTTTGATAAAACATGGGTTTCAAATTATTTTATAATAGAGAAATGTATTTTATTTTCTTTTTAAAATGTATTTATGAAATGGATTTAAAAGCATGGATTTGATGAAATGGTTTTCAAAATAGGGCACATGGGAATCCTTAGGTACTTAGGTGGAAACTTGTTCATACAACCATTGTAAAATTATTATTAGGGCGGTCCAATCTGAGTGTTTACCAATTTTCCATAGGCCTATTTTTCATGGTAATTAATATTGAAACTATTGAGGGATTCAGTCATGGTTTTTTTCTCTATTCATAGGCATATGTTCGAAGGATGTGGGTGAAACCAATTCATTGATTTTGTTAAGAGAGGTTTGTTAGCTTGACATTCAGTGATCCTTATAATGATATTACATGGTTTTTTTTGTATTTTAGAGTTCCATATTTTACACCTATGGTTTTCATGTGTTATGTGATATATTCATTTTTTAGATTTGTTTGATTTGATATATATATATATATGTATGCATTTATATTTATAATTATTTGTAACTATTTTACCTAGAATATTTTTTCAATGTGGAAAAAAGAAACTTAAAATTAATTTCCAGGATATTTTAAATGAATTTCTAGGAAAATTATATAAAAATATTGAAACTATGTATCATATCTTGTTTTATAGAGATTTTATTTTAATCATTTAATTATATAGATATTTTTATGGGAAAAATATTATGAGATCCTACAGAGCTTGTTATCTCACACCCTACTGATCCCTTCGATAGTGTGTAGACTAATGATTGTCTTTTAATGCACAGTAAGGAATGGTGCCAGAGTGAGGAGATGGGGTTTATAACTACTTTATCTGGGTATCTGGTGCTGAAATGGGTGGAGTCTACACATGCTATCACATGGATTATTTGGTTATCAAATGTAGTAGTATATTTGATGTTGGACTTCTACTATTGGACGATCTTACATTTTTTGAGTTATAACATTTATATTTCATTCCTCCATCTATGAAATATATTTATCTCTTCCTCAATTTCACTAAATAATATTTTCATGAAATTTTTTTCTCTCATCTTGAGGGAAATCAATCCCTATAGTTGTGGTTTGATTCTCATGTTCTACCTTATTGTTTGGTCATATTAGGAATTCCATTCAGGTATGTGGTAATTAGGATTGGGTTACAGGTGGGGGGGGGGTATCTCGGTTGGGTTATCAATATAAAAAGAATGAGGTAATCTTAATTTTCTAAAAAATTTGGATCAACTACTTCAATAAAAATATATATTTAAAAAAATAGTAATTTTAATCAGTCTGACATGTTTCGATAATATAGTACACATACCGACTAGTAGATGTTCTTCCATTAATACATGAATGTCATGATAGTTCAAAATAATAGGAGAACTCTTGAAAGTCAGGGAGAACCCTACAATACAATAAACACCATTATACCAGGACTCCATTTATTCAAACAAATATGCATCCCTAAACACTAAGTCATTCCCCCCCAAATTATCTTAATCATTAAGAGTCTAATGATTTACCCAATTAAATATGATAACATGTAAATGGAAGGTAAATATGTGATAGTTTTTTACGAGATTTTACATATGTTCATTTCTTTTAGTAGTGAGAGTTGAATAAAATTATATTAAAATTGATAGTAAATTCAACCTTTCATTTAATCCATTATTCATTTTTTCACAAGTTGAAAAATACCTTTTCCAAAAGTTTATAACTAATATTAATAAATGATACAATGAAATTAGAACATTCCAAATTAGCTTTCATAAATTGACATTGAAATACCTTCTATAAGGGTAATTATAGTTTAATTTAAATTTATAATTTTTTATAAACATGAAATTGAAAGCCATTATGGAATGCTTTTAACATTGTGTTTCTGAAAAACTGACATATGAACCACACTAATATCTAAATCTATGTTGACATTGGTTTTATAAAAAAATGGTTTATAAACATCTCTTATGTGATTTTGATATTGGTTTTTAGACAAATACAATGTTGAAAGTATTCCAAAAGAATTTTAATGTGATTTTATTATAAATCTATTGCTTAAATTTGATTTGTTTCATTAAAAAAATATTAAAATCTATAAAATACATATCGAAAATTATCATGAAGCACAATAAGAATCAACTAGAATTCAAATATATAAAAAAACTAATAAAATTAACTAGGAAATTTTAAATTTTGTTAAAGATATTATATTAAATGAAACTGAATATAATCATTATTCAAAACATAGAATATATTTTGAAAACATATTTTTGTGGTGTCTTGGGACCTTGGATTTTTACTATGTAACATTATCAGAAATTTACAAATTAATGTGTGAAAATTTTACAAAATTACATATTTTTTTTAAATTTTATGTGTTTTAAGGTATCTAGTCTTTTCAAAATCATTGTTCTTCTATAATTGATTATCTCATAAATTAATCACAGTAAAAAATTACAACATTCAAAATTCCATTATAATTAATGAACCTTCATTTATTAGACCACATTTTAATAAGAAATTCTACATATTTGTAAGAAATACCACGTATTGACTAATATAAATGTTATTTACCTAAACATTCACATCATTAATTTTTTCAAACTACCAATGTTAAATAGAAATCATTGTGTTGAAATATACAAGACCTATTGCAATTTAAAATATTATTTCTCAAAACCGATGTAAATTAAAAATTTATGATTAATGAACTTAAAGGATGGAATAAAACATACTTCGTTATAATTTTTATTTTTATTATTTGAAGACAAACCAATAAAAATAACAACTTATATTATTTACCTTATTTTATTAAAAAAAATAAAATCCCATGTCAAATTACACAGAAAAATATTTATTATTAATAAAAGTACAGTGAACAGTGGATCATAATTATAAATAATTTAATATAAATCATTGAATTAAAGAAAAAACATGTTAGATTTACGTTTTTTAGTATTTTAGATAAATATTAAATAATTATTTATTTTTTGGAATAAATAACATCTACATAAATGTATTTTGGGTCCATATTACCATTAAAATATGTTCAATATTGTTTGATGAAGTGACTATGGAGATTCCTAAATAGAAAAGTAACTAATTAAGTAAATATATAATATGTTTACATAATGAAAATAAATAAATAATTGAAATTTACATACGTAGAAAACAATAATAACATTGTTATAGTGATTACATCACCCTTTAAAACTTCTATTATGTTGGATTTAAAAATATTTAATGCATAATATCTGTGACATATATCTTTTCAGATTTCAAAATAATAATAATTAACTTATTTAGGAAACAAATTGTTATCTTTTTTACCCAGATAAATTGACGGTAATGTCATAATATAGTGGAATCCAAAATTTTCCATTATTTTGTAGTGATTACATTGATATCATATTCTCTGATATATATTGTATATATAAGAAAATATTATAAGTAATTTTGAATATAATGATTATTAAAAAATGAAAATAATCTCATACTTCAAATGTCAGTGGATGGAAATGATTAGTTAGATTATGTTATGAAATGTCCAATACTCTATCTATCTATGGACCCCTCCTTAGTAGGCAGTAACATTGGTGGAGTTGGATTGATAATATAATGTATTTCAACTTATCATCTATTGAATCAATCATGTTTAAAATTTCCCCCATTAAGGAATCTATTTCTTCTCTATATTGATCCCCCATACATAGTGTAATAAGGGAGAAACCAAAATCATTTTTAAAAACATCACCCTCTATATACCCTCTAATGTGACCAGGGTGTCCATGATTTTGAAAAGAAATATTAGTATTATATGTCTTACCCTTGAGGTTAGGGGTACCCGATTTCATTTCTTCATTAAAGAAACCCCGAATTAATATATTTAAATGTAATATTCATTAGACATATTTAATATTTAGAAAAATTTATAAAATGTAACAATTAATTACTTATATTTTAATCAACAACTTTTTTATGTTATATATGTTAGATTAGTTATATACTTCCCCCCTTTCAAAAGTATATCCATCTTATAATTTTCAGTTTGAGAGGGAAGAGATTGGGGGTTGAGTGTCACCACATCAAAGTTGCTAATTCACATGGATCTTAATTCATTTAATTTTCACCAATAATTAATTCCCCTAATAATGGATATCCTCCTTATGATAAAACAAGTGTGTATAAAATGTGATATTATATCTTAGGGAGAGTTTTCCAAGGGAAATATTATATAATATAAAATAAATAATTTATAATTTAATGATTTTTATAATAATGGAATTGAAAAAACATACCTTAAAATCTTTTTTCCTCTGACTGAAAACAAACATACATCATATCTCTCTATCTATAAACTCATGATTTAGGAATGGATATTGTTACATTTTACAACAAAAAGTATATGTTAAATTCAACATATTGTTAAAATCACTCTATCTTTTTTCCACAAAAGATAAAAATATTTATTAAACTTTTTTTTGACTTGAATGTAAAATTCCACATATAATTGAATTACTATAATATTATGAAATGTATAATATTTAAAAAATTGAAAAAATAGATAAATAGCTTTAGAAATTTTATTATAATGGACTCACATAAAATATCATGTAGTCACATGTCCACTCTCTTTCAATTAGTATATAATATACTTATACTACATTGACTATGAATAACTTCGTAAGTCTTAAACTATTTGGGATTTTCAATATATATGAAGTCATTATCATCAAAGTTAATTATCAACATATTATCTCAGTCTATGAGTGAATGTTTTGTAAAATGTGAAATACCATACGTACAATATTTAGGTTCCATCCTCTCTGGGTAAGACGAATTGATGAAAATACTTTTATGAAATAAAATTTTAATTTCATTTAAAAATTTAATTATTATAGAAATTTATTTCAATGAAAAAATATACATTGCTTAGTTCTCATTCCTCAATGTATATAATTTTTTTATAATTGTAAGACATACAATATTTTCCATGTATTTGATTAAAAAATAATATCTATAATAAAAAAATATGTATACTTAATAATAGATAACAAAAAATTTTAATAATGTAAAAAGAAAAAATAATGATTTTATCCACATACATAATATAACGATAAAAAATGTGTATATTAAAATAATTAAAAATAATAATGTTTACAAGAGAAAATATTACATTCACTTTGAATTTTTATTAATAATAAAATTTCCAATGTAATTTTTAAAAAATATATATATAACTGATAATAAAATGTATAAAAGAATTATAAGATGACTGAAATTTGTAAGGAATACATAGTTAATTTATCATTAAAATTAAAAAAGATTACTTATAAAATATGGATGTTAGTAGATCCTGAATTTCATTGATCTCACTCAAAGACTATAGAAGTAGGGAGAAAGATATAGTATTGAAGGGAATCTTTTAATCACATATAATAAATATAATTTAAACATGAAAAAATTTATACAAATATTTTATATCTATAAAATAATTAAAAAAGAAAAAATTGTTTCAAAACAAAATTCTACAAAAGTCGATAAATTGGTTAAAATAAATTATAAATGAAAAAAACTGACGAAAAATTAATGAAAAATTTGGAGGTTGATAATGAAAAATATTCTATAATTAATTTCCTAAATAATTAGGACTATAACATGGTGACATCCCATGTCCATTAAATATGATCATTTTTAATAGAATATTCAAGGTCTTCATTATTGTACTTATTATAATTCAGAAATAATTTAATATATGAATATTCCTCACATAGATCAATAGAATCATCATCATCCTCATCAATTAATGTAATTCATATCGCTTGTAATATGATGCACCACTAGTCATTAATTGGATAGATAAAATAAAATATTTTGTTTCCAAGTGTCTCTATGAGAGAGGTACCCTATTTGCAAATATCTTTTTAAATATAAATGTCTAAATCCACAATCATCATGTAAAACACCAAATTTACTATAAACCGACATATATATAAAAACTTATTTTAAAAAATTTGTACAATCATTATTGTATATATCCTTAATAAAATCATAATAATCCATGCATATAAAAAATAAGGTTTTATCATTCAAACGTGTAAAATTTAGTAATTAAGAGACAAACATTACCCCACAATTATAAAAAATACTCTGATCAAATTTATTTTTTGTGAAAAATATATAACTATTAATATCAAAACAAGGCCATGTTTCCATATTAATACACTATCAACTTACTAATCATTTCAATGTTCATAATGTAGAAAAACTATTGTTGTATTTTCTAAAACCATGATTTAATTTTCTATTTATGCTCAATAATTTAGTGAATATTCATTTAATTTTATATATAATACTTTTAATCCTAAAATATGTTATGATATATAAGGATGAACCTTATCTGTGTTGTTCAAAATAAATAAATGTTCATGCATCACTTTATCACATGGAATGAACCCTACCATTAAGTAATGAAGCCCTCTACTTTCACTATCAACTACCATATTTCCTGATATAGGGAGACCAATATGCACCATCACCTATAAATAATTAGAACATGACTCAATAAATTATTTCAAATACATATTTTTAAAAATTAAAGGTTTCTAATTGATGGTGATTTTTAATATATCTCATTAAAATTATCATATATCATTAAAAAAATAAGAATCCAAAATAAATAAAAATGACAACGTATTCTTACCCCTACATGAAATTAACCACTAGATAAACCATTTTATCAAAAACTCTTGGTTAGAAATACATTTCTAGATAAATGTGTGACATCTCGTTACCCACTTTTAGTTATTTTTATTATCTATTTTTATTTCCTTCTTTATTTTGGTGTTTGTTTAGACATCACAGGATGTTGATAATTTTATTGGGAAATTGACCCAAACATTATGGATGTATGTATTTTTAATTAATGGAGTTATGGAATAAAATATTTAAAGGCTTTTTCGGGTTCTCACTGAGTAGAATGAATACTGAATTTTTTTTTGTGTATTTTGAGCTGACACTATTATTTCTTCTTTTTGTAAGATAAATACAAACCATATAATGTGATATAATGCGATGTATTGATCAACATGGATTTTTCAAGAATAAAAATATGGAATGATATGTTTATACACCGTGTAACATGTTTACATTTTTATAGTTGGTGATGAAAGAATACGTGAACTCGTACAAGGCTCGATGATTTAATGTTGTGACTATATATGAAAAGTTGTGTAATGGTAAAAACTAGGGTTTTAATTAAAATTTCATGGGGAATTTTCTATGCTTGGGTTTCATGGATTAAATTACATGAAAAGGGATTACATGCAGGATAATCCAAGTGGGATATTATTTTATGGTGTCGGGTGGGTGATTATTCATTCATTATCTTAAATCCCTCTTTTATATTGACATGGATCTCTCCTAGGATATCTTAGAGACCATATATCCTCTCGGATACTTTCATTTAGAGATTGATCATCATTTTGATTTTTGGAACCTTTATCCAAGTTATTATTCCTCCTGTTTATTCATTATATATGATCAGAGTAACCCTGTTTTCTATGGTTATGGATCTATTGATTTGTTATGTATATTATTCTTGTTTACTTCTGTATAAATATTGAGGTCCTCCTACTAAAGAAAATCATTGAATTTTTGTAGATGGGTGCATGATTCTCTTGAAGTAATAGTTCTTTATCATTCTCTTATAATTTTTCTTGTTGTATAGTCGATTCTAGTAATTGAGTATTGATTCAAGGGAATATGATTTCATCGTTGTGTTTTCCCTTATTGCTGGATATCATTTGATGCATGTTAGACCTAAGCTTAAGGTTGATAGTTCCATCTCAATCCTATGTTGGATGAACAAATTTTCACTAGGTTTGATAACGTTATTTATAAATTAAATGGAATGAATGAATGATTGATTTGTGTTTCAAAAAAAATTGATAAAATATAGTTCTCCCTTGTTTTGAAAAAAATTATAAAATTATTTTCAATGTATTTTGAAATGTATTATTGAAATGATTTTAAATTAATAGTCTTGATGAAATGGTTTTGAAAAAATATAATATGAGAAGCCTTTTATACATCAGTATAAGTTTTTTTATAGATATATCAAAAATTTATTATGAATGGGTCACTCGTGGGGTGCTATCTGTTCTCTATGCCCATTGTTCAAATGAATTAATATTAACAATTTTGGAGGATTCATTCATAGGGTGATTCTATGTTCATAGGATTATGTTCTACGGATGAGCGTTTACACAAATAATTGATTTTGGTATGAGTATTCTGTTATCCTAAAATATTGTGATCCTTCACATGATGTTACATATGCTTTTGGATTATTCCAAATTTTCATTTACTAAAATGGTTTTTATATGAAATGTGACACGTTCTTTTTTTTGATTTTTAATAATTATATATATATATATGAAACTCTTTTAATTGTATTATTTTGGAAAGGTTGGAAATGGCCTACTTAAATGATTTTACATGATTTTGATGTAATAAAATATTCACTTGTTTATCATCACTTTATTTATTTAAATTTTACCATATTTAGATTATTGTAGTAATACTTTTTATGGAACACCGAGGTGGATTCCTAATGAGCATGTTAGCTCACACCCTATTCCCCTATTTGTTGCTCTATAGACCTTTGGATGTCTTATGATGCATGCAACAGAACGGCACCACAATGAGGTGATGAGGATTTCATATTCTTTATTTACGTAACTGGTGGTAAGATGGTGACAGTTTTCTAATTCAATCACATCGATTATTATTTTTATTATTCAATAGAACATTTTTGTAGGACATGATCATTATGATGTTTTTCTTTTTCATGTGGTTCCATTTCCTTTATCTTCCATTAGTTATAGAAAATGAATCTCACTTCCACTATTTCACTCTATCAAATATATATTCCTTGTTGTTGCTTCAGGTTGGGTTAAATCATTACCTCTAGTTGCTTTTTTATTATGGGGTCTTTTCACTATTTCAAGGGGACTGGTAATGCCCTTTGGGTATGTAGAAATTTAGGTAAGTTTCCATTTGATGGTATATCTAGGTTTTGTTCACCACAATTTGGTATCTGAGATGGTCTTACACCATGTTTCCTTGTCTTGGGATATTTAGTAAATTGGAGAGAGTATCTTTAGGCCATGAGAGGTTGGTTGAGAAGAGTTTTTAGCTGGATATTTCCATTAAAAGACTCATGTTTCCATTGGATTTTTTGATGTGTGTCTCCTATTATGATATCATGATATTAATATTAGTTTTTTTCTTATAGTTTTATTATTTGAACATAGATTATTATATTTTCCAATCATTCCTTATATTATGATGTGAAACAGTATTCCATCAAGATGTATTCCACAGGTTCTTTCAGAGGGTTCAATTGATTCTACTAAAGCGAACCCTCTATATATTAGAATAATTTGGAGGTTATTTGTGGGGTGTTCCTATTATTGGATATAATGTACCAAAATTATAGAATATAACAGTTGTGGCACATCTAGGATCTGGTGGAGAAATGAATCGATCACATACATTCATTATCGATAACTAATGAAAAATTGGTATGGTATTTATTCATTCTCTATATAGTTATGTTTAACATCATAATCAACATGGATTGATATTTTATCAGGATATGTTTGTTTTTTATCACCATTGTGTAATATTTATAGTGGAATATGGGGGATGTTTGGTGTTTTAGGGAGATTATGATACAATGTTGTGTCAGGTAGAACCTTTCCAACCAGATCTCAGATGTTTTTTGTTTTTTGTTTTATTTGATCCTAATGATGTTTATTCTTTGGTTGATCTTGCAACTATTTATGATAAAATTCCTAAATCTTTCCTAGATGATTTCACTTTTCATACTCTATAGAGGGTGGTAGATTTAAAAATTTATGTGGTTCTAAATACATAGTTTTTTTGATAACTACTTATCCCACGACACCCACAGAGATAAAATAGCTCATGATTTGTTGAATGAACTTCTGGTAAATAGTTTTTTATCCATAGTGTTTTCCCAAGATAATCCCTGATTCTATTTTACACTAAGGAATATGGTTTGGTCCAATTTTGGATTCACTATTAATTGAATAATATAGCAATGGATACTAATCAATATAATTTTCTATGTGTGGATTATTTATTTCATCAATTAAAGTGGAAAAGTGGTTTTCAAATATTGATATTCAGTCAGGATATCATTACCTCATAGTTCAAGAGTCTGATATACAACAGATGAATTTTTGAAGTAGGTATGATAATTATGATGATCTAGTGATGTTGTTCTGTTTGAATAAATCTCCTAATGTTCTTATGGATTTAATGAATTATATATTCCCTCCATATATAAACACGTTTTTTCTAGTGTTCATGGAATATTTTTAATATATTTAATAATCCATTTACAGTGGGGAGACCATTTCATGTTTCTCTCTGTCTTCAGATTGTATTATCCTTTTGGGGTTTGTTTTTTTCATCCCAATAACAGTGAGGAGTTTAGTTTTAATTTTTATCATATTTCATTGTGGTAAATTTATATTGGAACTATGAAGATGTATTGTGTCATGTGACTGTAATTATGGTGTTAGAGAATGAAGAATAATTTTTTTTATTATATTTCCCAATGTTACATATTATAATAGATAAAGGTAGTGCATATGGAGCATTATAGTTTACATAATCCTCTCCGATTACCAATTTGGAAATGGGATAGTGTATACATGGACATTATTATAAGACTACCGTAGAATCCCAAAGGTAGAAATTATATCATGTTGATAATTGTTCTGTTGAAAAATTCATATCATTTGATAATAAACAGGGAAACCATTAATGTTGAAGATATGGGTAATCTATATGTGCAGGATGTCAAAATGATTCATGAAGCACCTTTTTCCATTATTTCAGATAGGGATCATAGGTTTGCATAAATATTCAATAGATTTATCCATGTGGTTATGAAAACACTAATTAGTAAGAGTACCACATATCATCCATAGATAAATAGTTAGATAAATAATTTTATTCAGATCTTGAAGGATATTCCACATGCTATGTATTAGATTTTTGTAGGTAGTGGGATATTCATCATGGACTAGTTCGGTTCTCTTACAACAATAGTTATCACCCATCGTTTAGAGTGTATCCTTCGAATAACTTTTATGGTTTCTCATGAAGATCACCTCTTTGTTGGGTGGAGGTGGGAGAGTGATATTTAGTGGGTGAAAACATTGTGCAAGAGATTTCAGTGATAATTTTGTATATACATCGGTGTCTAGTTTTATCTTAGAGTCAATAGAAATTGAGTGAGGATCAGAAACAACATTATTTTTAGTTTTCAATAGGTGATAGGGTTTTCATTAAAGTTTTTTTAGTTGAGTCATCATTGGCTTGAAAAATTGGGAAATTTAGATATGAGATATGTTGGACTATTTGAGGTCAATGAACAACTTGGGAGTATTTCATATTGGGTGAAAATTCTAGTTCAGTTGATGGATATTCAAAAAAATTTACACATATCACAGCTTATGAAATACAAAAAATGAACCCTATCATGTTCTATGTTGGGGTGATACTGACTTGGAGATAGTTGTTTCTGTATTGGAAAAGTTAGTGCAGATAGTGGACTCTCGAATAATGTTCTTATGGAGAAATTATATTCGGTAGGTCCATGTGTTATGGAATAATATATAAAATTCTCTTGATATGTTATATCATGAGTAATTAACAAGGGATTAGTAGCCTCACCTTTTCCCATAAATAAATATTTCACATGAGGACCTTGGTAGGGAATGTATTTTGGTGGGGTGTTTATAACATCTTGTTACCTGTATTCATATATCTCTATTCTATCTTATCATTTCCCTGTTTATTTTGTTGTGTGTCGAGACTCTTGTAGAGGGAGAGTGATTTTTGGAAAAAATGAACTATTGTTTTGGTTTGTAAGTTTAAATTAATTAACTCAATGTATAAATGTGTTAATGGACTTGTGGGGCTCTCCTTGAGTTTGGTGAATACTGGAGTTGTTTTTTTAATTTAAAACTATGATTTTCATTATCTATATGAGAAATATAAATTGTGTAATGTTATTGAACACTATGTATTGATTACCATGGAAATATTGTGAATCAAAAGAAGGAATAAAAATTGGAATCTACCCTATAATGTGTTTACACACTGTGTAATTTTTGTTTGGTATATGCTCTGAAATTGTACAAGGTGAGATGATTTCACACATTAAATGTGTATTAAAAATTATATAATTCCAAAAAATATCTTTTTTAATAGAAAAACGATGGGGTTCTTGGTTTACCTAGGTTTGATGGATTACTTGATGCGAAAATGAAATAACCACCATTTAATCCTCATGGGTTGTGATATTAGTGAACCATACTAGTGATTATTACCTCATTTTTTTATATCCATATTTCCCCTAAACATATTATCCCACATAGTTGATTTTGGAGAGAACCTGTCCTTCAGTATTGTTCAGCTTATTTATTGATCATCATTACAGTTGCATTACATTTCTTCAGGTACGTATTCCTCCTGTCTCTTCTTTGTTTTTGATCATTGTAGACACATTGTGCTATATTTATAATCACATTGATATGTTGTGTTGATTATTTTTGTTCCTTAAATTTCCCTTATAATATCATCCTCCTAATAAAAATTATTTTACTAGTTATGGTGCAACATGTGAGTTTATTGAGGTATGGGTTGTTTGTTATTATTAGCTGACCGTTCTTGTAATATATTAGATTTTGAGAATGTGAGGATTGATTCTAGGGAATCATTCATCATCAATGTCATATTAATTTTTGGTGGATCACATTTTGAGAATATGAGACATGATTTTTAGGAATCTAGTTCCATGTTTATCCAAAAATAGAAGACCTACATTACTCTTGTTTTGATATATATTATTAAAAATTAAATTTAGAGTTAAATTCATTGATTTTTGTATAGAAACGTTTTTTTGATAAAACATGGGTTTCAAATGATTTTATAATAGAGAAAGGTATTTTATTTTATTTGTAACATGGATTTATGAAATGGTTTTCAAATCCTGGTTTTGATAAAAATTTTTGAAAAATAGGGCACATGGGAATCTTTAGGTACATAGGTGGAAACTTTTTCATACGGCCATTGTACAAGTATTATTAGGGATGTGTAATCTTGGTGTTTACATATTTTTCATAGGCCTATTTTTCATGGTAATTAATATTGAAACTATTGAGGGATTCAAAGATTTGTTTTTTCTCTATTAATAGGCATATGTTCGAAGGATGTGCATGAACTAAGTCATTGATTTTTTGTAAAAGAGGTTTATTAGCTTGACCTTCAGTGATCCTTATAATGATGTTACATGTTCTTTTGTATTTTAGGGTTCTATATTTTACACCTATGTATTTCATATGGTATGTGATATATGAATTTTTCAGTTTTTTTTATTTGATATATATATATATATATTCATATATATGTATAATTATTTGAAACTGTTTTACCTGGCTTATTTTTTCAATGTGGAAAAAGGAAACATTAAATTAACTTCCAACAAATTTTAAATGAATTTCCAAGAAATTTATATAAAAATAGTGAAACTATGTATCATGTCTTGTTTTATATTGATTTTATTTTAATCATAAAATTATATAGATATTTTTTAAT
Source organism: Viscum album (assembly GCA_963277665.1). Lineage (NCBI taxonomy): Eukaryota > Viridiplantae > Streptophyta > Magnoliopsida > Santalales > Viscaceae > Viscum > Viscum album. The sequence goes on from OY728141.1 coordinate 139,749,180, forward strand.
GGAAAAAGTGTATGAGATCCTAGAAAGATTGTTATCCCACGCCATACTGAGCCCTTGGATAGTGTGTGGACTAATGATTGTCATTTAATGCAGAGTAAGGAATGGTGCCAGAGTGAAGAGATGGTGATTATAACAACTTTATATGTGTATCTGGTGCTGAAATTGGTGGATTCTGCCCATGCTATCATATGGGTTATTTGGTTATCAAATTAAGTAGTATATTTGATGTTGGACTTCTACTATTGGATGATCTAACATTTTTTGAGTTCTAACAATTATGTCTCATTCCTCCATTTATGAAATATATTTATCTCTTATTATATTTCACTAAATAATATTTTTATGAAATTTTTTTCTCTCATCTTGAGGGAAATCAATCTCTATCGTTGTTGATTGATTCTCATGTTCTTCCTTATAGTTTGGGAAGATTAGGAATTCCATTCAGGTATGTGGTAATTGGGATTGGGTTATAGTTTGGGAGGTTATCTCGGGTGGGTTATCAATATAAAAAGAATGAGGTAATCTTAATTTCTAAAAATAAATTTGGATCAACTACTTTGATACAAATATATTTTTTTTTAAAAAAATCGTAATTTTAATCTTTCTGACATGTTTCGACAATATACTACACATCACGACTAGTAGTAGTTCTTCCATTAATACATGAATGTCATGATAATTCAAACTATTAATTTAAAATCGTTAAATGGTATCAAATTATTCAAATTTTAGTAATATCAACATGTTACATTGAAACCAGGAAAACATGTATGAAATTCATTTACCCACTCATTCATAATGTGTGAAAGGATATAGGTATATATCTTCGGGTTCCTCTTAGAGTGGGAGTTAACTCCAAATGAATTCTAATTGATATCAATTCCAATCATTAATATAATCTAAATATTTTTTTTTTATTTATGTTTAATAATGTTATAGTCAAATAATAAAATTGGTTTTCATTAATATTCATATCATCATTTTTATGTTTTACATATAATGATATCAAATATTTTTATGGTGTCTTGGAACCTTGGATTTTTACTATGTAACATCATAAAAAATTTACAAAAATAAAGTGTGAAGAATTTAAAAAATAACACATTTGTTTTAATTTTATGTGTTGTAATGATACTAATATTTTCAAATTCATTTTTTATTATATTATTGATTATTTCATAAATGAATCAATGTAATAAATAACAACATTCAACATTTCCTTATTTTTAACGAATCATCATTTATTAGACCAAATTGTAATAAGAAATTCTTCATATGTGTATGAAATACCACCTATTAACTAATATAAATGTTATTTACCAAAACATTAACATCATTAATTTTTTCAAATTACCACTATTAGATAGAAATCCTTTTGTAGAAAAATACAAGACCCATTACAATTTAAAATATTATTTATCAAAACTTTTGTAAATTAAAATTTATGATTAATGAACTAAGAGGATGGAATAAAACATACATCATTATAATTTTTATTTATATTATTTGAAGACAACCCAATATAAATAATAAACTATATAATTTAATTCCTTTTAGTAAAAATTAAAATAAAATCCCATGTCCAATAAGAAAGTAAAACATTAATTATTAATAAAAGTACAGTGAATAGTGGTTCATAATTATAAATTTATTCTTATCAATCATTGAATTGAAAAAAATACATTTTACATCTACGTTTTTTAGTATTTTAGATATATATTAAATAATTTATTCTTTTTTTGAATAAATAACATCTACATAAATGTATTTTGGGTCTATAAAACCATAAAAATATGATCAATATTATTTTATGAAATTACTATAAAGATAACTAAATAGAAAAGTAAATAATTAAGTAAATATAAAATACTTTTACATAATGAAAATAAATTAATAATAGACATTTACATAAATAGAAAACAATAATATAATTGTTATAGTGATTAGATCAACCATTAAAACTTCCATTATGTTGCTTTTAAAAATATTTAATGCATAATCTCTGCGATATATATCTTTACATATTTCAAAAAAATAATAATTATCCTATTTACGAAAAAAATTTGGTATCTTTTTTACCCAGATAACTTGATGGTAATTTAATAATATAGTGGAATCCAAAATTTTCCATTCTTTTGTTTTAATTACCTTGATATCATATGCACTTATATATATGGTATATATTAGAAAATATTCTAAGTAATTTTTAATTTAATGTTAATTAAAAAATGAAAATAATATCTTACTTCAAATGTCATCTGATAGAAATTAAAATAATCTCATACTTCAAATGTCAGCTGATAAGTAAGTATAATCATCAACATAAATTATAATCTCACAGTTCTGGTAATAAATTCATTCATCAGAATTGGAAATCCGATCCATAATGTGGACTATATATAATTAATTCATAGAAATGACAATAAGGAATGAAAATAAAGCACGTTTATGATTCATAATAGGGACTAACTGAAAAAACATTGTTGTAGTGAAACATCTAATAAGATATTTGATTAGAAACTCTATTCAAAAAGTGCAATAGAAATATAAAATTTTAATGGAAAACAAGGAAGAGATAAAATATTGTGAGGATCCAAATTCCAATAATGAATTATCCAAATTTAAATATAGGATTAATGAACCCTTAACCACATCTTCTGAAACATGAAACATAGATATTGTAATCAAATAATCATTCCAACCTCCATGTGACCTATTATGTTGAAGAATCCCATAATGATTGGGGAATTTATTTTAATATTAACTCATCTCCCAATAGTTGAAACACATAACATTACTGATTTTTTTCATCTTGTTTCGTTATTTGTAATGATGAACGATATCTCCACAATCAAAACAAAATACAAATACCTTTATTCATTTTTCTGGATGATTCATTCAATAATTATCACAAGATATAAATTTCTTCAATATCTTCTTTTTATTTGACACATTCAAATTTTCTTAGTTCTAATTTGAACTCTTATTTAATAAATTTAACTAGAATTTGTATGATCTAGATAATTACTTATCTATTTTTATGGAACATAAAACTATTCTCTCATATGAAGAAAATGTTTTAGAGACATGTTTCTTTTATATATTTAGTTTATACTCATAAATAAAATATAAAATCATGAATTATATGTTCCTTATTTAATATATTGCATACCTGATTAACAGTGTAATTTTAGCCTAATACTCACAATATTTTCTTCATTATTTTTTTAGATAAGATAAATTCTCTTCCTTTGAGATTGTTTCTCACAGAATAAATAATATTTAGTGAATTATTCCATAATCAATTTATATTCAATGTGTTCTATTTTCTCTTTATCCTTATTATTTTGGATTTAAGACGACGATTGATCATCAGTATCATTGATAAAATAAAATTTATGTGTAATATTTTTCTATTAATCATATCCCAAGGCCAAAAATATCATATCTACATACTTAATCAATTTCTTAGCTTCCATTGGATTAGTAAGGCCACCAAATTATTAGGGATTCATTCAATTAAAGTTATCTAATATATGATAATCATGATGTGGAATAGGTTTCTCCATCCGAATATGGTTATTTTTCCTAACCTATTAGGCTTCCCAAATACTTCAATTATTTTATCAGTTCTAGTACACACTATATTATATTGCTTAAGAGAGAAATATCTATATGGGGCATGATTATCAATATCATTATTCCTTATAGGTTCCATTTCATAATAATGGAATATGATGTATTATCTTCTAAAATTAGGAATTTTAAATCATAATGTATAATTCTAAAAATGGTGTAACACTTAATACAAATTTAAATATTTTTGTCACTGATAATAATAAAATCATAAAAATGGTTTCTCTGGGTATATTATTATTTTTCAAATATTTCAATTTGGTAGGTAAAGAAATTGTGACTTATCCTATGAATATCTACCAGAACATGAAAAATAAGGTGCATAGAAAGATATACATAGATACATTGGGTGACATTCATGTCAAGTATGATGCACACTTTTAAAAGATATTACCTCTAGTTACATATATAATGGAACCAAATTTACTTTTAGTATTTAGATAAAGATGTATTTCAATTAAAAAAAATAAAATCTTCCTTACCAAAACATTGTGACATTATTTTATTCTTATCCTCATTGTATATCACATAGTTATATTCCCTAATCTATTGATTCCCAAATATAGTTCCATTTTTCTCTTAAACATACTCATATTCCAACTGTAATTAACCGAATTCTAGTAAAATACATCTTGTGCCTACTTTATTATATTGGCATCGATACAAGGGTTTGAATCTCAATGGTCCAGTCAGATATATAGTTTTGGAGAGTTGGATACATACATGAAACCAATTTTATGTTGGTAAATATAAAATAGAATATAGTAATGGAAAACATTAGGTGTCCTAAAACTAATTTTAAGAATTATTATTTATAACTTTGGGAAAGGAATAATTATAAGGGTGAGATAAAATACACAGTAAGGGTTACAAACAACATAATCTGTCATGAATAGATAATGTATAATCACTTTGAAATAATAATTAACTAAACAAACAATTGAATTAATTATTAACCATACTATAGTAATTTGATGAGGCATATTTAATATGGATTGGTAAAAAACTGAAAACATATTCCATTGATATAATAATCTCAGAATGATATGAATCCAGATATTATATCATTGTGAAAATATTATAGATTATAATATTATCTAAATTATCAATTAATTAAATGATTAATTCATAGACAACTAGATATCAAGAATCATAATACCTATACTATCAGAACCATTAACAAGACAATTTAAAACTATTTGAAAAAACTCACATGATTTGGCAAAAGATATGTTTTATGATACATATCGATCCATTGATGAGATATTTATAATAGGGCCACACACATAAAAGCATGTACAGACAATTTCTCATATATAAAATAATATATTTAATTCATGAATCAATAATCATTACCATCAAATATCTATGTTGAGTAAAGGAAGTAGTTTTATCGATCTTTTTCTAGTTAATCAAAAAACATTCAACGTAATCACCATATATGAAAATGGTATATTATTTTGGAAATTATTATTTCTATTATAAAATAATATTTATATTTAAGATAAATTTACTATACAATGTAAAATGATCACTTGAATGTGATTATTTCAATATGAATAAAAAAATCACAAAAGATTGTGTGATTATACAATAAATTATTTACCTCTTTAGAAACATTTCTATTATAACCCCTTAAAGAATAAACAAGGAATGAAAAATTAATAATCCGGAATATATATTTATTCATGTTATATTTATTTAATAATGTACATTTTTTTCAGAGTTAATTGCATTGTATTTTTATTCATTTTATGTCATGAGAGTTTCATATTTTCTACTTATGATATAAATACATAATCATCAAAATGATAATAATTTTAAAAATATCCTATTGAATCATTAGATTCATTATTTTAACTATAATTAATTTTTGTTAAGGGAAAATGATTCACATCACTTCGTGGAGACAATATATCGTACATACACACAAGCGATAATATCATTCTACACATCTATGAAGGGTTAATGTAGTGCATGATGTATATATCTTCCTGAATTAATACAATTCCATTTGTATCTTACATATTAATTAAAATTATCCTTATTACCTCCCATGTAATTCATAATTGAATAATTAATCACGTAAGTTCATGCGGTAGTAGTTCTCCATACTCATGATAAACATTATCATATTGCTAACATAAACTACTACAAATATGGCCTTCATTAGTGCTAGAAAAGCCGATTAAAAGAGCTAAAAAAGTTTTGTTAATAGAGGAGAGGATAAAGGGGGGTCTCTTTTATCAGTACTCTAAAAAGCACTGATAATGTCTTCTTTTATCATCACTTTTAAAAAGTTCTCATAAAATTTGAAAAATTATTTTAAAAAATAAAAATAATTTTTCTTCAATTATGGGGGGCTTCAAAAGTGCCTGAAACCCCTATTTAACAGTGACCACCACCCATGGTAGCCCATGCAAGCCCCAGGATAGCTCCACCCAGCCCCATCCTCCTTTAACAGCGCTAGTTAATTCCCCACACCTGCGCGCGTGACCTGCCTCCCTTAGGATTCGAACTCGAGGCCTCATCCCTACTCACCAATGCCTTTACCACTTCACCATATTGTTTTTTTTTCATTTAATAGTATATCTAGTTATATATATATATATATATTTAGTTATATTTACTCATATATATATATATAGATATATTAATATACATATATCTATATATTAATATATATATATTATCATATATAGATATATATATTTAGTTATATTTATATATACATATATTTAATTATATTAATATATATACATTCGTATATAAATATAAATATATATATATATACATATTAACATATATATATATATATATTTAGTCATATTAATATATACATATATTTAATTATATTAATATATATATACATATATGAATATATATATATATATAGTTATTATTTTTAATCCATATATTTATTTTTATATTAATATTTATTAATATTTATTTATAAGATTAGTTTTAAATAAATTAATAAAATATGTTTTCTTATGTGTGTTTCTATAAAAAAGTAAATAAATAAATACATACATAAATACAACACACACACACACACACACATATATATATAATATGTATATATGTAGATATAATTATTAATATTTATAGATATTTACAAATATTATATATTAATATGTATACATAAAAGTGATAGAAATGGGGTCTCGAAAAACCTAACAAACTGCAAATTCACTTCAAAAGACATAACTTCTTCTCAGATTGTTCATTTCAGCTCTGTAAATGGTCAAAATGAAACTCATGGAATGAACTATGATATCACAGGTTCCGGTGGCTGAACAAACCCACATATCAGTTTTTATGACCTTTTTAATAAAACTTTGAGAGGGGTCCGGACACAGAAACTGAGGGTTGGAGGCCTTCTATTGGTATTTTGGGATTTTCAAGTCTTAAACACAAATAAGATTACATTTGAGTAAACCTTCTAGGTAGATCTCCTCATTTCCTTCTATTTGATATGTGATAAATCCCAAACGGACACCCGGGGTGAATGTTATGGTCGTTTGAAGATGGACTTTTTTAGAGTGCTATAACTAATATATCATTCATTTATATGATATTCTAATGATTTTTACAAGACATGGTCATCACTCATTTTTCAAGATTTTATTTTACTAGTCTCAACGATCAAACGGACAACTGGATTAGATGTTATGCCAATTTTAGTGAGTTTATGGTTTCTTAGGTATTTTGGAGATATGAGAGTTTCCATATTTCAAATGACAATAACTTCTAATCTGAGTGTCTATTTTGGCTCTACCAAATATCAAATCGAATAATGAAATTTTTTTCACACTCTAGTGATCACCTAAAACCCTTATCCCATTATTTTAGCTTTAAAAATGACCAAAAACCCTCTAAACTGTCATAAGTTTGGCTCTGGGGGTCTGTTTTGCCATAACTTTTGCTACGGGTGTCCGTTTTGCCTCAACCATATATAAAATCAAATCATACGACCATACCTACACTACGATTACCATTTTAACACCTTATCATTTTCTTCACAGTACGAAAAGTTCCTCAATCCCTACAAATGACCATAATTTCTACTTTGGGTGTCCATTTTGGGTATACGACATATCAAATCGATTTAAAACATATGTTCAAAGATATTTATTATATTTATATCAATATAAATATACTTATATATCAATATATTCTTTTTATTCTTATTTTTAATATAAAAATTTATCCACGGTAGGTAAATGCACACGGATAAATCCCCCCTTTATCAACGCTACTAAAAAAGTGCTGATAAAGGGGTCCCCTTTATCCGCCCTAAAAAGTGCTGATAAATGGTGGCGCTGTAGAAACCCAGTTTTGTGGTAGTGAGAATAGAATGTAAGATGGTATATATGATATTTTAACTATATAAGTATAATTATATCATAAAAATTATATATATATATATATTAAATGCAATATTATATTCGACCATGATAGGTGTTTAGGGTAAATGATTTTCATCGGTTCGTAAGGCATTAGTTCTATGCACACATGATAAACAATTGCATTTCAAATTTTATAGAAGAGATGATGAATAATGATTTTTTTAAAAAGTTAAAAATTTTCATTTTTGATAGAATTGGTTATTATATTATAATTATTGAAAAATATTTAATTAGGTTGGTAAAGGAATTAGACAAAATCGATCGTAAAAAATGTTACTTCTTCATAGGACGACCTCTTTAGGTTTTCACTAATAGCAATCAAGGGATGATATTCTAATCAAAATAGTGGACCTTGGAATTTATTATTGGAGTATTTATTTTAAATTTTTAGGTATTGGCCAATCCAAATGGATTTGGATGTGTGAATAAGGAATGATAAAGGGTATCCATTTATAAGTGGGGAGAGGGTAGATAATTTTTTTTGCAAACAATCAATTATATCCAATTATATTATAATACTAAATGCCTAAAAAGAGTCATTAAAGACACTTAATATTTATTAGTTGTAAATATATCTAAAAGCGCGTTTTGGAAAAATTTATAGGTCATTTAAAAACTAATTTTCGTAAACCCCCAATAAATCAATATTTTACCTTAACAATTGAAATTAATTTTTATGACCTTAAGAATTCATAATGATATAAATTTATGTTGAACTTATTTGATAGTATAAATTATGGTGATTCAAAATTTGGAAAAAACCACATTTAATTCACTTAAGTGAAATAATCCAATTTAAAATTATACCTATAAAAGCAATGAAAATGTTGGTTTCCAAAGAGAAAATTCTCATAAGTATATAAGGTTTCAATATCAAATATCAATATATTGTTTATTCCAATAACGTAAATTATTTTTATAATAATATATTTAACTAATTTAAATATAAAAAGAATTTATAATATATGTTAACATTGTAAATAACATAAACTAAGATGTTGTTTCTAGATAATATCAGAATTTTTCGGTATTCGTTGAAAAATAATTCATTTAAGAAAAAACCCAAAAAAAAATTCCATATATTTTTTGATAAGTATATTTTAATAATACATTTCATTTTATGAAATAAATTTTTCTGAAAGTATTAATATTTAATTTTATCAATATTGTGAATGAATCGAAAAACCCATTTTCTTTAAAAAAATATTTGTTTTAAGAATACATTTTTCAATATTAAAATGATGATGATTATTTTTCTATTCAATATATAGCCATAATTTTCATAATAAAGTTGTTTCTATTCCTACCCCAAAACATAATTTCATGGTTTTAATGACCATTTTTATATAATATTTTAATATATTATCATATTTATTTTAATCTTTTTGTTGTGTTCATTAAAAGCTATCATATAGATTTAAATCATTTAAATGGAAATATATTGTAATGTATTTGTGAGTAAAAAAATATAAAATTAAATTGTGTTTTTAACTGTTTTTGTTTGAAATAAATCATGATTATTCAAATAAGAAACAAAGTTATGAAAAATAATATTATAATTAAATCATTCAAGGATTACGAGGAAGGATACCAAGAGATGAATATGGTTATTGTTAGTTCACTTATACTAAACCCACTATATTGAATTGATATAAACAAACATTCCAAAATGTGATTCAATATTTCTTTATTTATAGATAAATTTTTAGAATATATATAATAAAAATAGAAAATTAAATAGTTATATTATCCTACTTATGAAATGGAATATAATGTATTTATTCTTTTCATTAATATAAGGATTGTTTATCCAAAACGTTATATGTGTTACATTTATAGTGACTATAAGTATGTGAAGAATATATTATAATGTAAGTAATTGAACAAAAGGAGTATGATTGTTTTAAAATTGTTTATAGATTATGATTACTGCATCAATTATCACCCTATAAATAAGATTATTGTAGCCAATGAGACAAGAATGAAGGGAGGAAATAGATCTCCTTTGATGGTGATTCGGATGGGGATACAATTATCATGATTCTCTAGTATTTTCCCTCCATTTCCCCCAATCGATCCTTATCTCATACATCATTATCCTCTCTATTATCCTACTCTTTTTCCTTGTTTTTATCATTGGATTTTTATTTTCATTGCTTTGATGTTATGCTCCTCCCTTTTTTTCTTCAGATGGTGTTATTCCCTATTGAAGCCATCATTGACTCTTTCTATGCTCTGATCACCTTGAAACCACATTTCTAACCTTGTATAATCTATTGAGTTGTTTTTTGGGGGGGTTTCAGGATGTTATTGTAATTCCATGATGTCACTACTACAAAACTGTCCATTAATAGTGTTACAAATGGCCTCTATCTTTAGTAGAAACGTTCTAACATTGTATTCGACGTTAAAAGACCATGAATTTAATCCTCACTTTTAAAATTGGTGACCAAGGTCCCATTTATCAGAACTTTATTTATCACCACTAAAGGAATTGTTTATCAGCACTATAGAAGTGCTGATAAAGAATAAATTTATCATTATTGTTAGAAGTGCTAATAAATGTGTCATTTTCAGTACTTGTAAAAGCATTGTTAAATTTTTTCTTTATTAGAACTTTTATAAGTGATAATAATGTTCCATACTTTTTTCTATTATAAGAACACACCCAAAGAACATAAGAACTATAAACACACTAGAAACACACTAAAAAAAACTTGATATGCCTTAGATATCAACAGAAAACAAGTCCCAATATGAAATTTATATGAAATTAAATTTACAACATAAATATGGAAAAAAAATTAATAATAATAATTTAAAACATTATTTTATAAAATTACATAAAAAAATTATTAAGAAAATTGAAAAACAATCCTAACTATCAATGTTACCATGATTTCTTATGACTTTCTTTGCCGAACTACCAGAACTGAATTAGTATCTTCAAACAAACAACATCAACATGAAAAAAATAATCCACCGGTATATGTAAACACTTATTAAGAGTAATAATAAAAATAAATAAATCAAACATAAATATAAATAATACATTAATTCAATGGACAATGATTTTATTGTGAAAATAGTAGATAAAGTGGTGTTTCACTTCCTATAAGGTAAATGGGGACATCTTGAATGAAATTGATAAATGAAATACTAAATATGTGAAATTTTTTTTAGAGAGACGAATATTAAAATTGGATATAGTACCAAAACATGAAAAAAAGAATTCATCTACATAATAAAACAATTATTATGTGAGTAATACAAACAATATAAATGAAACATAGAAATAAAATAATGCATTAATTCTATGAACAATTATTTTACAGTACAAACATCAACATTACCTCTATGACTGAGCAGAGGCTGTGCCATTTCTCTTCTTGAAAATGGATGACTCATGAATAGAAATATTCAAAAATAAATGAACTCTCCAAGGAATATTGAAAATTAAATAAATGTGTCATTATATAATTTCTCTACAAAATAAATAAAATATATCATAAAATTACCGTTACATTTTTTTAATAACTCAAATATTCCCTATTACATTATAAGATAATTTAATGGAAAATTTTGAGACCAGGAGATGATATAGATAGTGATTCTGAGGCCCAGTGTTCCCTAAATGGTTCGACTAAAACTATTATCTTTTTATAACACACATGAGTGGTTTTGATAGAAAAGTGTAACAAATCTTAATAGAGGTCCCTAATCCTAAATATGAGAACACCGTTGTATTCAAGATGTCAGGATTACCCTAGGAACAATATAACATTTATTGGAACGAGTATCCAGTGAGAAAACCCAAAAAAACGTAACTATAAAAAAATGAGTAAATATTTTTTTAAATACGAATAACTCATTGAGGATGACTAAGATTGAGAATTTGAGACAACCCTTGAGTTTGTAATGTGTTACATTACTTTGTAGGGGACTAATATCATTCAATGTGGGCCATACAAAAAAAGATATATTTTAAAGTAACCATCATTAATAATTACAAATATATATTTTTGATGAAACATGGTTATTTATATTTTAACAAAATAATTATTATAATTCTTAGGTTATCACAATAAACATGGATTTTCCCTAATACAAATAAGAGAGGCTCCCTCGATGACAAAAATTGGTCAATATGGATCAGAGATGAAAATCTAGATCATTATTCAATGGATCGTCATCAAAAGTGATTCCAAGACATGGAATGATCCAATAACCAGTAGGGAATTGTTTCCATTGTGATTTATTCCCGATTCTTATTTTCCTATGATATACATGAATCAATCGAAGAACGTATTGATTTAAAGATCATTCATATTTTTGTGTGAACGGTATTAAATGGGGATTGTTGTATGGGAATTTAATATATGAGAGAATAGTGATTGAATTGATGTTTTTAAGCTTATTTATTCAATTAAATTGTGAATGGATCAAGGACAACACAAACAAAGCCCAAATCTGTCCACATCGGGAATTATTATGATTTGCTTCCTCCACCAAATTCTTTCTTATTCTTCTTCACTGTCAAAATATGGAAAGAGATATGTAATCATCACGACCTAGAAGTTATGGAGGCACAGTGAAGCAAGGCTTCCAGAATGATGAGGCTGGCAGTAGAGGTGGCATCGGCTGGGTGGTACGACCAGGCCCGAAAAACTTGGTTGAAGATTCTCCCATAGGGTGGCCAATATTGGTGGTGATCTGTAGTCCCAGCGTGACTACAACAGTAGTTGGGACACCTCGTCAAGCTGTTTCAGTGATCGTAGGTGGTGGATGAGTCCTATAGTGGCAACAACTATGGGAATGATTCGGGGCCCGCAGCGGCGGTAGACAGATGTCACGGTGGGGCTTGTCTCATTTGATCCACATTGGTTGGAGTTGGAACCCGCGATAGAGTCACTAGATCCACTTATAACACATACTGGTTTTTCTATATGGTCAGTATGCATTGACTAGGTAGCACGCAACTAAGCCGCATGTGGGAGACTTGGGACCCATAACCAAGGTGGGTTGCAGCTAGCGGAGCACACTGACCCACATGCTGTGGGCCGGACTAGAACAGTTGGGATTCTCCAAGGGCCATGTGGTCTGGAACCACAACCCAATGGTTCGATCTTTTTTAGGATAGAACTAGTGTGTTGGGTCACACCCAGTGGGTCAGGTTAGTCGGGACCCGAGTCGGGTCGGTTCATGTCAGTCCAGTAGACTCGATATTCCTCCACTGACCCTTTTTCACAAAAATCCCCTAACTCTCAAATGGTGTGTCTATTTGAAAATCCATTTGCAGTGTTGGAACCCTCGCAACGAGATGATCCTCTTTAGATACTATAAGTGAGTTTCCATGGAATTTGGTGTACAACCTTTTGTCTTTTGAAGTAGGTTGCCTCGAAACGAGCATTCTAAGGATGGAATCATGTGACTGGCTATGACCATGAAGCTATGTGATTACCTAGTCTATTTTCAAAACTAGTCTATGTGTCTTAGCTAGAAAATATGTCTTGTAATTTCTTTTTTTCATACAAAGAATCATTCGGTACCCCAATCCCACTAGGTTGTGAGACCTATAATATTTGACGACACTCAGCGTGTTACCTAATCTCCCTGTTTTCCCAAAACTATGTGTTTTATCTATACTCTGTGTGTTGCCAACACTCTATGGGTTATCAACACTCCATGTGTTAGCTAAACTACGTGTGTTACCAATACTATGTATATTACTACTTGAGGGTACTATGGATTCGTAGGAAAATATTGTCAACGTACCGTCGACCTATACCCGGTGTGAGTTTACTCTAGTGACTTTATTTACTATACATCTTAGAGGCTACACTTTGTGACCCTCTATGTTAGTCTACATAGTGTATTTAATAGTGATATTATTTTTGGTATACATTAGGTAATTCTTTGGTGGTTTGGGGTCACTAATAAGTATTGTTTTACTCACCCATGCCCCAGATTTTCTCTCATGTGTTGTGTATTGTGAAGATGATCGGTAGTTTTGATAGAGTCCATGGTGGGATGAAGAAAAGGGTGCTTCAAAGTGACCTAATAGATGAGGTTCAATTCAGCAACATTCAGAATGCTTACTATACATAATAATCAGGTACAGTTTTCTGTGGATGATATCCAGGAGCATGTACTTTTCTATTTATTTGGGCTTGTACTCTAGCCCATTTAATTTTTAGTTTTGTACTGTTACTCAGTGGTTTTTTAGTGGGGTTCAATTATTCTTACTCTTTGTTTTTAGATTCAGTAATTTTCATGGAGGTGGGTGAATGTGTACAGGTTTATATGAAAATTATTCCCTTTGTGAGAAATTCCTACTCAGTGCTAGTCACCAGCCCTTATCCTATAAGAGGCAGGTGTGGGGTATTCATGACATAGGCCTTAGGGGATGGTTCGTGAGAGTGTTCTATCAGAGGGTGGTTGATTTTAATCTTGTTTTAGGGGAAACAATGTTAAGTGTTTTGAGTTCGGATTTTAAGCCAGGGAACCCAGTGTTGGTGCGACAATAGACATTTCCATACACCATGACATTTAATTCTAATTTCTTAATCCATACATGAAAATAGTTGTTGAATGGGGAATTAATGGTTCATGCTTCATATAGGAATTGAGTGTGTTCACATTTACTTCTTGAGTCAGATTTAGATCACTCAGTATACTCTATTGACCATGGTATATCTTGTTTTGTTTTAGGATTCCCCCACACAAACAACCATCTGGGATTCCATGATGTGACCCTGAGGATGGTCTCTCGTGGATGAGGCATTAGTGTAGGGACCATTGTAATAGATAACACCTCTTAGTGGTGCACCAGCGATACCACCACATAGAGAGTAGAAGTTTCAATCGGTGTTACCAGTATTGGATGCAAGCATAATTTGTGCATTGCATGAGTTCAAGAGATAGAGACCTCCTAGGATCCAAGGGGAGATTGATCATTAGGTATTTGTGGACTAGTTGGAGGTGGTGATGTGGGTATTCCTCTTTGTGAGGAATCTTCCCGAACAAATGGAGGTCCTAGCTGCGAGCCTTCTTCATGGCTCGTTAGAGAGATGGTGGAGTAGGATGACTCAGATGCATGAGGAGGAGGTGCTATCCAAGAAATAATTTGAGCACCTCTTCAAGGTGGAGTGCATTTCATCGATGTTACGGTCTGTGTGTATATAAGAGCTATTGTACCTGTATTAGGGAAGAAACTCAGTAGCAGAGTACGCGATGAGATTCATGGAACATTCTCGCTAATCTATTGACATGGTGTGGGACCCATTCATTAGGTCCCCTACATTTGATCAAGGACTACACCAAGAGATTATATCATAAATGATATCCCTTAACATCCCTATGCATTATGGGGTGAAAGAGAGAGCTCTACTGGTAGAGATGTTTCATTAAGAGCAGTCACCAGAAGTGGGATCTTCCACTGAGAACCAGGTAGTAGAGTCTTCCATAGCAGGTGGCTGAAACATTATGGAGGGACCCTAGCAGGTAATGTAGTCCAGGGACAACCCTAGGCAATAGGGTCAGCGGTGTGAACCTCAAACAGAATAACGAGTCAGCTGAAGGAAAAATTGTGCTACTCCTGTAGTGGTTGGGGACACATGGAAAGAGATTTTCCAACCATCCATAAGACCAACCAAGAGACGGTTGAGGGAAAACTGATGCAGGGGTGGAGGTAGGAACATGGAAGTCCACATGGAAGTGGACACGATAGATGAGAGGGATGAGTGACATGAAGTGGATAAAGGTTCATGGCACTACCACCACCACCCCCAGGTGGTCCACACTGACCTCACAGAGCTAGTGGACAGGGGCGAGGCCAACTCCCGAAAATGGAGTCTTATGATCCCAAGACTCTAGGGACGATTAGAGGTACAATCTATTTATTTTCCACCCCAAATTTAATTTTTGAAATAAACTGGTTCATGAAACATTATTTTCACCATAACCAATGTTTGAGACACATAGATTCTAGTGGATCTATTGAGTCAATCTCTATGCTAAGAGTATTTTATCAGTGGAGATTTTATTATCACACAATGGTGTCGATATTGTGCCCTTACACATTGGGGGGAGATATTTGTAGTTGGGATCTATTGGTGGTAGCATTGAGGCCTTATGATGAAATTCTAGCTATGAACTGGTTATCAATAGTTCATGCTCATATTGATTGTTTTAGGCACACAGTGGGGTGTGTCCGTAGATATGGGACCAGGATTTCCTTTTATGGTGAAATGGAGTCACAAGCAGTGCAGGATGGACTCACCCATAGGTGGGTGAATATGATCACACATCAGTTATCTATCATGAACCTCAGTGTAGTGGATGAGAAGAGTCCTCAGTTTCCAGCAATGGTAGATGAGTACAAGGAAATCCTTCTAGAAGATGCTCTAGGACTACCTCCTCGCAGGGAGGTAGACTCCTTATTTAACCTATATAATGGTATTTCTCTGATATCTACACTTAAATATTGGTTTTATCCCCACAGAGATTTATGAATTGAGATTACTATTGGAGGAATTATAGAGTAAGGGATTCGTGAGACCCAGTGTTTCACCATTAAAGCCCCATTATTATTTGACATGATGGAAGACATGATATTGAGATCATGTGTGGACTTCTGATCCCTGAATCAGGTGACCATGAAGAACAATTATTTGTTACCATGGATTGATGACCTCTTTAATCAACTAAATGGTTTGAGATGGTTCTCGATGATAGTCCTTAGATCAGACTATCATCACTTTCAGGTGTAGGATGGGGACATCTTGAAGACATATTTTAGATGTCACCATGACCACTATGAGTACATTTTGATTCTTCTTCGCATGAAGAAAACCCCAGCAGTTTTATTGGGACTCAGGAATATGATCTTCAATCCATTCCCATAATGGTTTGTAGTGGCCTTTATTGATGAAATACGAGTGTAATAAGTGACTGAGGAAGAGCCTAAAATACACTTGAAAACTATCTTGGGATTACTCCAAGAGCACCAGATTTATGAGAATCTCTCTAAGTTTCAGTTATAGAATTGAGAAGTCCACTTTTTGGAACATTTCATCTCATAGGCTGTATTTTCAGTGGATGTAGTGAATATATATGAAGTTATTTCTTGGGAGCCACCCAAGGGCATTAACAAGGTGCCGAGTTTCTTTGGATTGGATTGGTACTATTAGATAGTTGTACCCAACTTCTCTATAGTAGCATTAACCATGATCTCATTGATAAATAAAGTGAAACCATTCATGTGGATAGAAGGGTTCCAGTATAGTTTTCAGTAGATGAGGAAGAGTTTGTCGAGCTCCTTGATATTGTGTTTTCAATATGATGGAGTAACACACATATTATTAAGCAATGCATTAGTGACCAGACATGGTTGTGTCGTGATGTAGAGGCATGTATTGATTGACTATGTTTCACATCATTTGAGACCAAATGAGAAGTACTACGTGATCCAAAATCTTGTGCTTGCACTGATAGTCTTCGCATTGAATATGTGGTGAAACTGTCGGATGGGCGTGCAGTTTATCCTCTACTCAGACCAGAAGACTCTCAATTGTATATAATCTTAGAAGGATATGAACATGAGTGAGTTTTATTGGATAATTTTCATCTAGGAAATTACTTGGAGAGAGTCTATAATCATGGGAATGGAAATGGGGTAGTAGATTCTTTCAGTAAGAGATCCATTTCATAGTTTTAAAATGAAACAAAAACGCAGTTGGCACCGTTATAGGATTCCTTCATGGATGGAGATGGTGCACATTATCTTAATTTGGTGGTTGTAACCACTCCACTCTTATAGTTAGTTCAGCAGGAAAAACATGGTGACACCGATGCTGAGACATGGAGTGTTCATTTTTCCCTGGGGAATACCCCTCAGGGATATTTGAAAGGTGGGGAGAAATATATTCTTTTAGAAGATGAAATGATTTAATAGTGGGTTCCTATAGTGGATAAATGCATCAAGATATGAATGTGGGTGTCAAGGCGGACACTGAGGATAGTATAACATGTTTTCCATGGGATTACCTATTGATTTAAAATATGAGCGCTTGTATGAATCAGTTTTTTGGTTTTTCAATTCACCATGTCGAGCCCCTGTTCTTTGAAGGGGGTTTCTATTTTCATTCTTAGGGCGCCAGGAAGGGAGTGAAAAAAGAAATTAATGGACTTTATGATGAATTTACCATGTTCTTATATGTTACATGATACCATCTTGGTGATCATCGACCAGCTATCCAAGACGTCTACTTCTTAACTTTTTTGTGAGTAGAGTTCATTAAAGATGTTGGGGTGCCTCTATGTGGAAGAGATAGATCGACTCCATGGAATACTATATATGATAGATTTTGATTGAGATGTTTTATTTGAATCCTATTTGGGGTGATTGAGAATTGGTAGTAGAGGACCCTCCATGGGCAGTTGATTCCTTTAGTGCATGTCTGGTGGAACCACAAGAATGAATGGAAGAGAACATGGGAGGGGAGGGCTCTAGATCATGATCATACCCGCATCTGTTTGGGTATCCCTAGGGTTTTATTTAAACGATTTAGAGCCTTATGGTGGGGAGAATGTAATGACTCATATTTTCCTATTTTTATTTTAAGAAAATTCTTGGGAAAATTCGTTGATCTGGGACTAAGACAACGAGTGATTTCTAGGATCTGTATGCATGGAATGGAATGAAAAATACTATTAAATTTCAATAGCATGTGTGAGTGGTTTTCATGAAAAAGTGTAATAACTATTAAAAGGGAAAATATCATAAATATAGGGGAACCATTGTATTTTGGATCACAAGTTCACCCTTGGCGTGACATAAAATTAGTCGGTGAGGCTCTCTAGTGAGAAAAACAAAAAGAGCGTAACCAAAAATAAAATAATTAAATTAAATTATTTTCTTTTAAAATATTAATAACTCATGAATGGTGACTCCAATTAGAAATATAATACCACTGTTGAGTTTATAATGTGGTGTTTTTTAGGTGGGTCCTAACATGTTCTTGCATTTTCCAGACATAAAATCCATATTTTGGACATAACCATCATTAAAATATTTCAAATAAAAATATTTTAATTAAATACAGATCATTATTTTTTAAAAAAAATATTTTTCAGAAATCCAGGGTTATCTCAAATAACATTGGAGTTTCTCATGGTCAAAGAGGAGAGGCTCCCTCAATGCCAAATGTTAGTGAATCAAGATTAGAGATGTGGATCGAGATAAATATTCAATGGATCATCAACATAAACAAATACCTGGAAGGGAAGGATCCAATTCCCGATTGGGTGTTGTTTCCTTTATGATTTATTCCATGTTCATGATTTCCTATGAAAAAATGGATCCATATATGAATGTATTGATTCACTTATCATTCATATTTTGTGGTATGTGTTTTGATTTGGGATATTGTTTGGTAATTTAATCCACATTAGATGAAATAGATTTTTTAAGCATCATTCATCAATTATAATGTGGAAGGATCAAGGAAGACATGAACAATGCCCAGATTTATCGACAAAATGCATTATTGTGATCTCATTCCTCCCCAAAATCCCTTCTGGTTTATCATCAACGTAGTGATCCAGAAAGGGATCCAAAATCACCTTGACGATGATTTTTTGGTGACATGATGAGGCAAGGCCGCTGGAGAGATAAGGCTGGTAGCAGAGGGGGCATTGACCCGACATTGCGGCTGGGCTAGGAGAACCCAGTAGAAGATTCACCAATAGGGTGACTGGTGGTGGCGGTATTCCGATGTCTTGGCGGGACCACGATGATGATCGAAAGACATGGTGACAGGTGAGATGCTGCGTCGACCCACATTGGATATTTGATGTGGTAGAGGAGTCCACTGTAGCAAAAGATAAGATCGTCGCAAAGAGGTCATGGCTAATTAGTCCATGGTGGTGCAGACGGCCACATAAGGCGGTTTGTTGTGTAGGGACGTGACTCACTGGAGTTGCATCGGTTATAGGTCAAACACTCAAAAGGGTTGGGGTATCTGATGGTCATGTAGATCGACCGCTAGACATGAGATGTCTACATTGAACTTGTATCATGCGGTGAAGATGCATGCGAGAGACTCTTGAGCTATGACCAATGGAGGGAACCTATGAAAACATAGAGAGATGGAGCTGAATAGCCTAGCTGGGAGAGCAGCCAAGAAGGCTGGACCCATAACCAAACCAGCTAGGACCAGTAGATCAAACATTGTGAGCCTTTGGACCAGGCTGGTTTGGATTAGACCTAACGCGTCAGGTTAGGCAGGACCTGGGTTGGGTCAGGTCGGTCTTCCCCCATCAAATCAGACCTGGCCCCAACCAGCCCCATTTCTTAAAAAATCCCCTAACTATAAAATTCAGTATGCAGTTGACGATCCATTTTTGTTGATGGTACCCTCATGATGAGAAGGTCATTTGGAGATACTATAAGTGAGTTTTTGTAGAAGTTTTCATTCAGCCCTTTGGTTCAAGGAGTATGTGATCCTGGAAAGAGTGTACTTAGGATGAAATACTATAGTTGTTTGTGACTTAGAAGCAATTTTGTTACCTAGATTGTGTTTCTTATTAAGACTACATGAAATACCCAGACTATCATTCTTATCTAGAATTTGTGTCATACCAAGAATGAGTTGGTACTCCACTGTCCCACCAGGGTGTTGGTCTCTAGTCTGTTATGACAATCCATGTGTTACCTACACTATGTGTGTTACTAACACTCTATATATTACCAACAATCCTTGTGTTACTACATGAGGGCACTATGGATTCAGACGAAAATCGTTTTTACTGACTGCAGACATATACATTGTGTGAGGTGACTCCAGTGACTCCCTTGATTATACTTCTTACAGGATACACTTTGTTTACCTATTTAATAGTATACATGATGTATTTCATATTCCTCTTATTTGTGGTATACTTTATGTAATTTTTTGGTTTTTGGTCCCTACTGAGTATTGTTATACTCACCCCTGCACTGGCTACACCGACACATGTTGTGTCATGTGTAGCTGATCAGAACCATTAATGGAGTCCTTCATATACAAGAGATAGGGGTGCTTTAGGGTAAACCTACAAACCTTGGTTGCTTCAACGATATTCAGACAGTTTACTATACCTACCCTTTAGGTTGGGCTTTCTGTGGACAAGAGCCAGGAGCATATACTTTTTTATTTTAGATGGGCTTGACTTTTCACCCATTTAATTTTGATTTTTTTACTTTTAATCAGTGGTGATCATAGTGGGATTATTTTCTATTTACTAAGTGTTTTTAGTTTCAGTATAATTCTTGTGGATGGGTGTGTGTGTAGGTTTATAGGAAAATTCCTCTCCTTTATGTGAAATGCCTACTCATCGCTAGTTGACAACCATTGGACAAAGGGTGAATGACTTGGGGTAGTCACAACACAGACCCCAGGGGATGGGTCGTGACATCATTACAAAGGGTATCATTGGTCCAAATATAATCTAACAATAAAACTAAGGATTCTATGTTCACTTCAGCACAATTTTTTAACTACCACTTATAATAACATTTGAGCTGAACTTCCTTCCCGACCTCTATGTGACACACTCATCCCATACATGCTCTCCGCCATCTACATCATATCACTATTCAAGATTAATTTTTTCTTATCTTATTTCACCCATTTAATACTTTTAATGATGTATGATTCATGCAGATGTGCACATATAGTAAATGGGTAAATGAACTGAAGGAAAAGTGAATGCTGAATGGTGATATGACACAGATGGCAATGAGCATGTGTGAGACGAGAGCATCACAGGGGATTCCAAGCATGAATTTCAGATCATATGCTATGATAACAGGTATTTAATCAATAGTAGTGATGTTCATTATGAATCCTTAGTTTGTTTATTAAATTTTTATGTGATCCACAACCAATCCAATTTTTTGACTACATTGATCAATAGATCCAAATAGACATCAATATTCTTACAACACTCTACATCTGAAGAAATAATAGTAGAGATGATCAAAAAATTGATTATAAAAGAACATATGTGCATAGAAAAAAGATAAATTTACACAAAAATAGACATCTCTAAATAGGAACGATTGATAGAGGGGAACTAATTCCTGAAATCATAACCATTTAAAGGTTCACATTCAAAAAAATAAAACCATTTGAACTATGAAAGTGAAATTTCATCAGACATTTACAATGGAAGATTAATTTACAACAACTATGAAACAAAAACATGGAAGCTCTGATTGTCTTCACCCCAAAATTGGAGAGAAGAACTGATATAATGTGATTATGCTTCATTTACAACAACTCTTCAAGAAATGATTCTTCAAAAAAATTTCAAAATAGAGATACTTAGAGAAGAGGACACTCTCACTTATATTTGGATAACGACCCATAATGAATATCTATTCATTCAAAAGATCCTGAAACACCGCCTATGAAAAAATGGAAACTAGCGTTTTGAAGTGTTCACCCGAAGCCATCACCATCTGCTGAACTTTTTTGCACACTGATGAGATATTCTCTTTTCTTCTTCATCACCTCCTCAGGTATAAAAAATTTGAAAAAGAGGAACATAAATTCTACCCACATAACTTTAACATTAATCTTTAGTTGAGAAGAAACCCCATTCTTCAAAATATAGACCCCTAAGAGAACCCATAATTGCATGAACTCTAACAGCTTTGGGGGTTCCAAACATTCTAAAAACATGCTCAACATCCTAAAAAACATTACTACCTCTAAGGAACCTTTATTTTGAAAGAATATGTTCAGATACTAAGGAGATCAAAAAATTGCGCGAGACCCACTAGAATCATCACGGACCTTTCTGGGAGGCATGTTTAGAATAACCCAAAATCATAAAATTAGGTTCAGAATCATTCTAAAACACAACCGAATGGAACATCTCAGGTCAAATCAACTGGGGTAGAAGACAAATTTCATATGAAAACAAGAATAATCTCTTCAAAAAAAATTCATTTTTAAATTTAAACCACCATATTCTAAGTCCACTTTTGACCACAAAATACCACAAATATTTAAAGAAAATATAATTCCTGAAATAAATTTTCACTATTGAAACAATGACTTTTTATATGAAGACAAGATGATCTATAAAACTGAGCATGAACATTGGCCAAAAAAGATGAAAAAAGTGTCAAACCTCAAACTAATACAGTAATTTTCATTAAATAATTTTCATAGTGGTCATCAATCATATCTCATAATGATTCAATGGTGTTAAATGTCACAAACCTCCTTTAACAAGGAAGAGGGAAGAGAAAACATAGTACCAAAACCTTACTTTATAAAGAAAAAATGATATAATGACCCCTGATTCCCACCTTTATTAGGCCCCGAGGTGGTGACTAGCACCAAGGGAATGAAATCTCACATCGTATGAATGGAATTTCCTTGTTTATTTGAAAAAAAATGATTGAGAGATAAGGTGGTAAATCCAATCCACTCCAGTCACCAATGGAAAAAAGGATATCCAAAATACAATCTGACATGCATGTTCATAAGTGAAAAAAATACATGGTGCAAGAAAACTCAGAAAGAGAGTACCTAAAGAAAGGAAAAGAATCAATGAAAAATGTCCTGATGCCCAAGATACTATGGTCCAACATGATCCTCAACATCCTCTTAGAAACCTTAAAGCAGTATTAAATACATTAGGTGATTATACAAGTACAGACAACAGGGAATCCAAAGTCACTCGTGAACAAGTGGGGGAACATACTAATGTCCCTATGAAGAAAGAAGAAACGAAGGAACTTATGAATGAAACCAATAACCAAACCTTACAAAGGATAACTCCCAAAATAACTAAAGTTAGGTAAGTAATAGTAATAAAATATCTATATTTGGGTACCCCACACCACATGCCAACTAGTTATTTAGAACATCCTACAAATAAGACATCCCACACAAATTCCACTATAGTACCACTGCTACCCCCAACAACAACCATATGGGCCATCCCCGCCACATGTTTATCCCACTCAAAAACACCTGGGCCACCACAAACACACATCCCACCCACATAAACCTGGGCCACCACAACCACACTTCATTCATGTAGACTGCGTTGCCTTATCTTGAAGACACATGGGAAATAAACCTTCTCACACACACCTGGGCCAACCCACCACAACACATCTTTCTGAATAGACATGGGTCCTAATTATCCTTAGGCCATCACAACCTGCCCTGAATAACTCATGGTTTCTGGGAGAATGAGTATGAATGAGCTAATAACCATACACTCAAAAGAATCTTTGAAAAAACACCCACACCCATGAAATGGGGGTGTTCAAAATGAAGTTCTCATTATAGGTGTGGTGCGTATATGAAACAGAAGAACTGAAATTTATACATATATGTAATCATGCACTCATCTTAACCTAAGGGTCAGGAATCCAATAACCAGCTGGAACACAACCACTCTTGTTGCTACCCCTACATAAAAAAATACACAACAGCCCTAACCAGAGTAGAACCCATTTTTGGAAAATAGTTCCACATTTTGAATGTTCGTGTTATCATGTTCAGTTAATTCCATTTAAATATTCCATTACCACGGGGAAACTAACATGCATAACCAAGGGTAGTTTCTACTACCCAAAAGATTATCTATTCCACAATCAACTGATAACCATGGCCAAAACTATAGTCCCACTTCTTAACCATTCCATACAAACCATGAGTACTCAAACCCAACACACAAAACATAACTTGTCCCACCAAACAAGAGTAAATTTAGATTGGTCCAATGCTATTCAATAATTCCAATTAGTTAATCGGGGTGATCACACAAGGGTTATTATTTATTAGGAATCTATTTAATAAACCAATTTTACGTGATTAATCAGTTTCCATGTTATTGTCATTCCATCACAAGACCATCTAGAAAAACATAGCATCATTAGTGTAAAAGAAGAAACCACCATTGACCCCGTTATATAGTGGACATGAGACCATACAATTTACAACATAAAAACGAAGTAAAAATACCGCAACATCAACATCTTCCCATCCCCTTAATTCATTAAAATTCAATTCATTATCTTAGTTAAAGTTGGTTTTATCTACCTCTCGAGGGAACATCATAATAACCACCCTGCATGATGCAATGTAAAGAGAGACGACGGAAGAAAACCTACATTGATTATCAAGGATCAATTTTTTATCCTTGCACCAATAACTAGTGTTGCGTGATCAAAAACTCCAAGAAGAACCAAACATGAGGTCTCTCATGCATTCATGACTCATCTCCAGACTAGGGAATCCAAGCGCACCAATGGAAAAGTAGGGGACCAATGAGGAATAAGATCTTAGTGTGATAAAAGGACAAATCCTAAAGTTACGGGATGTGCAATCATGATTTTCATGAAAGGAGGATCATGGTTATACCAAACGACATGGTGGTGGAATGAGTTTGAATTAATTGAGATTTAATAATTCTCTCAAAGACAGTGAGATAGACCATCGCACGATGGAGAGTGGATAGGTTGCATTTAAACGGAGAAAATTACATAATAGGGGTGCAACTATAAATGATAAAAGGGTGTGAAACAGATTAAATGCCCATATGTTTTGATACATCAAGGGTTGTACCACTCTTAGGGGGTTTAAGAAATCCTTTACCCACCGTAAAATGGTATTAAACCACATTAAAAAATAATTAAAACTCAAAAGTGATGTTACATGATGGAAATTGGAATGGAAACCCGACACCCCACGTTGGCACTGCTTGGGTGATGCACCGATCAGTGAGACCGATCAGTGAGACCGATCCGTGCCGATCGATGTCACCTATAGGTGACACCACGACGACACCATTCCATTAACAAAAACAACCTCCTGACTCACTAATGATGTTCAGGACACCCACACTCCATAATTTGACAAAGTAGTGGACGAGAATGGTCCATACGACTACATCAGATACCTATCAGACTATTCTCATCCTTTAGAATCATGAATAAACCTTAATAAGGACAGGGTCCAAACAACCAGCTTGTAAGCTATATCTCAGGGATAAGCCTCCTTAAGTTTCTTGAAATAAGGAATAACACATTGACATACAAGAACACCTATTGATAGCTATAACCCCAAACAGCCAAACAAACATCAAAGATCACACATTCTCGACACATGGAATATGGAGTTCATTCCTCCATGTCAAGATACTATCCACATTCGGTGGAACTGACTCACTTACACATGTTTAATAGCATCCGCACTAATACGTCTTGATTAAAAATTTGGTCATCCCTTCCCCACATGTTTGGACTTTTCCTACACATGCAGAGAGCAAAGGAAACAACCCATATCACAGTAACAATGTCAAGCATTATATCAAAACAAACTAGAAAAGTAAAAATATCAAATAAAATCTAAAATAACAACTCAAAACTTCTTTGACACTCTTGATCCCATGTACTCTCCTCGCGACCATTGTGCCTCCATAACACACAAACCAATGGAATTTCCCATCCAAAAATCACATTATCCTAATGATCCTTTATTCTTACTAGTCATTCCATTAACATTACATCACCCTCGACATCCAACCCTCCCGAGTCAATGACATGAGATTCATCAAGTAAACACTGAAGACGCTGAGAGACATGGAAGATGTTGTTGATCCTCTCCAGCTGTGGTGGAAATGCCAGCTAATATGCCACCTTACCAAATCTCCCAAGTACATCAAAAGGCCTGATGAACCTAAGAGAGTGTTTTCTCCCCTTAGTAAACCTTCACTGATAAGTTCAAGGGGGAAACATGAAGAACACGTGATCTCAAACCTCAAGCTCCAAGGGACAACACCTTTATTTGGAATATGACTTCTGCTAGTCCTAAGATTCTTTATCCTCTCACACATAAGATAAACCTTCTCTGTTGTTCTTTACACTACTGATGGTCCATGAACACATACCTCCCCAACCTCCATCCATCACACGGGAAAATGACATGATCTTCTATACAAGATTTGAAATGGTGACATGCCAATGGTAATGTGATAACTATTGTTGTTGGAAAACCTTTCTGGAGCCAAGTGTCGTACCCCTGATCCTATGAAGTCCAGAACACATGC
Source organism: Viscum album (assembly GCA_963277665.1). Lineage (NCBI taxonomy): Eukaryota > Viridiplantae > Streptophyta > Magnoliopsida > Santalales > Viscaceae > Viscum > Viscum album. Next base: position 139,776,350 of record OY728141.1, read on the forward strand.
CCGTATATTATTCCCCAATGTTGGATGGTCTGCTATGTCTTCCCATCTGTCTAAGGTTGGAATGTAGTGTTAAGGAATATGTGGTATCTAAAGGAATTCTTCAACCCCTTCTAGACTCATGAGGTAAACTGTGTATCCCAATCCGAGATAATAGACCTCAGAACTCCATGCAACCACAATACTTCACCCACATACCTGTAGAAACCAATAATTTTATTAATAAAAATTCCTCATGATATTATTAAATGTCTTATTATTTAAAATGTTTATATAATAAATATGAACTACCTTGGTTTTTTGTTATTGAATTTTTAAATACCATTAATAATTGTTTTCATTTCTAATATAGCTCATGAATAGTGATCACCTGATCAGTATAAATATAAGGCATTAAATAATCCAATTTACTCAGTCAACGAAAGTGATGAACTCCTCCAGTAGAAATGCTCCATACAAAACCCATTATTCGGATCTCAAAAATGAGGTGGCATCACTTGACTTCGCTCTTTACCAATCCAATCTGAGCTTCATCATGTTAAGATTTAAGGGAACCGACTACAGGAGAAGTGGATGTTGATAGAGATTACCACCAGAGCGATGTTATCCAAGCCACCCCAATAGTCTGTCACCATCAGACACATTACCCTTAGGTTATATGCGGGTGTTATAAGGGGTTATGTTACAAGACCTTAACACTATAGTTATGCGCATTATTTTTTTATAGAATAATGAATATATATTCATTTTATTATTTTTACTTTGTAAATGGGTTTTAAATCACAAATAGAATTTTTAGTTAATATTAAATTACGAAATATATTTTGATGAATTAATGGAATTTTAATTAAATAACATTTATGAAAAATATTATTACGAAATTTCATTTTCTAAAATATAAATGATTGTATAATTTTTATGAATAAAATTTTAATTTTTATTAAGGTTTAAATGTTGTTTTTGCCAAAACCCCAGAATTTTGGATAAATATCAATTTTTATTTTAAATGTGAAAATTTAAATATTTATAAAATTATTTAATTAAAATGAATATTATTTTTGGATTCAGGATGTCATAATTATCCAATGATCAATTTTTTCATAATTTTCTATGACTGTGAAATTTTTAGGTAAAAATTAAATACCATTTAAATATATAATGTGTTTTATGACATCATAATGAACCAATAGTGATTTAATAAAGTACTATAAAAAGTTTTTTCAGACAATATATGTTTTAACATTAAAATAATGTAATTTTGTATTGGTATGATAAATTTTATGGTTCCATATTATACCCTCCAAAACATATAAAACATTTGAACATTTTAAAATGATATCCCTGAAAGTGTGACTCACCTCCACATAAGAAAGCCTAATATTTTATTATGTTTAGAAATTTTGTTTATAAAACAAAATTTTCCACACCAATTTTAATATAAACATTGGAAGAAAACAATGGGTTTTTTGTGGATTTTATTTGTTTAATGTATAGTGTACAAAACATAAATAATAAAGAATTTTCTCTCATTTCCAATATAAACCCAATAAAAACCCCATTCATCATCACTCAAACCCCTTGGAGATGTAAAAACCCCTAACCCACTCTCTCTATAATTCCGCCAGGGTTCTCTATGCTCCCATTAATCCCCTCTCATGCTTCACTCAATCCTTTGGTATCACACTTCCAAGTAAGGGATTTATTCCTTTCTCATTTTTTCCCATATTTCATTAAGTTGTTAAAACCATTTATTTTAAAATGAAAGTGTTGGGATATGAATTTTCACCTCCACTAAACTTACCTCCTTATGTTTTTATGATGAGATACATCTTTATCTCTCATTTGTGCCTCCCATGAACACCTGTTACCATGCATAAATTCTGTAAGCAATTTATCTCTTCTCATATTCATTTATGAAATTATTTTAAATTTTGCATCTAAATTCCATTACATATGTTTGTACATGTATCTATATTATACCCTAACCATCAATTTCACATTAATATGATGAGATACACTTTTTCCTCTCATCAACCATTTTTATGAATTATTTATCACACTGTCATGTTGCCAAAATTTCACATCTATTTCCCAAGCCCAAGTCATTGTATAGTGAATACCATGCACATATCTCTACAAAGGGTATTAAACATTACACATATTTAATTATTTATTATATAGTCTCATTTATGTATTACACATTCCATTATCATGGAATAAATTATGATGTTGAATGATTTCATGGTGTATGATCCATGTGGCACACATATAAATGAAATGAAATTATTAATAAGGGTGCGCCGTGATAGCACTCAAATACATTGGGTAAGGATTAGTATCATGATAAATCAACTTTAATGTGTATTTACTCATTATAATTCTTGTTCAATTAGGGTTTACACATGATCCTTGTGCAATGTGCCTTGGATCATGCTAATATCATGTTAAATATTATTTCCACACTTCTAATATATGATAATCATGTTATATCATGCCATTATGTTCATTTGAATCTTTTTCTCAATTAATCTTCCTACTGTCTAACATGTACTATATTTTTGATGTTTTTCCTTGTTTACTCCCTTGTGGAGATTTATTTGTAACACCCCGAGATTTTATGAAAAATATTATTTTTAATTTCATTAATGTATTGTGATGTACGCTACACCAAAAGGAGCTTGCACAACACGCATCCTTGACTTGACTTTCTTTACACGCAATCACGACCTTCCTCGATAACGTATGTAGTACGCAATAACGAGTTTCACTAAACAACAATATGCTATTAAAATATTATTAAAACTAGTCGTTATGAATAGTAATAACCAATTTTTGAAATTTTGTAAATTTTATTTTTTAAAATGGACTTCATTTTTGGATTCGGAATATTGAAATTAGCTTAGGGTGAAATTTTGGTACTTTTCGGATAACTTTCATTTTCTGATGAATAGTGAAAATTACTAAATTTTAATTAAAAAAACCATTTTTAATCGAAATAATTAATAGTGATAAATTATTAATTTGAGTTATTTTAAATTATATTTATAATGTATTTTTACAATTTAATACAATGCTGGTCATTGGATGTAATTTCAGATTTTAACCAGATATAAACAAATATCAATCTTTTGATAGTTATTATCTCTTAAAACACGCTATTTGTTTAGACGACGGGAATTAATTTTTAAATTAATTAATTCAACTGATATGTTTTGAATTTGGTAAAATATACATCATTTTTGAGTTCATAATACAAAATATAGCTTAGGCCTAATTTTTGGTATTTTTCTGGAAGCTTTCATTTTTTGATGAATAGTGAAACCACTAAGTGGTAGTCAAAAAAATGAATTTTTCATAAAACATAATTTTACCGCTTCTGTGAGTGGAATTTCAAAAATCTGAGAGACACGGTTGATGTTAGTATGTAAAATGTGGTTCAATGAGTTGAAAATAATTTTTGATGAATAGTAACTTTTTACTTTTTTTTACCACTGTTAAAAGTAAATAGGGTAATTAAATGATATAATTATTACCCGAACACATGTCCTAATTCTATTGGATAACTGTAATTCGACCAAAAAAACCTTAGGAATAAAATATGATCATTTAGGCCCACATGGATTAGATTAGGACATTTATTATTAATTTATTTAAAGAATGGTTAAAATAGTTAAAATCAACATTTAATAACTAAAGCATTTTTAATATAGGGTTATACATAAGATATATTCGACTATAAATATTCCTTAGAAATCTAAAAAGATTTCCTACATAATGATATTTTATTTATATTTTTTAGACATTAAATAATTTAATTTAATTATGACACAACGATGATGCAGTAATTATCTTATTAATGAAATATTGACATAATTGATGTTATAAATACCCAAATAAATGTAATTTGAGCCTTTTTATGAATTCCGCTAACTTTTTAGGTTAATATGACATGTTAGTATTGATTTAATTGACTTTTTTCGAACTAATCATTCTGTTATAATTTTAACAGAAATCAATTACTAAATAGTGTCTAAATTGATATAAAATAGTTTTTAAAACAAATACTATATTATTATTGGTTATTTTATTCCTAAAAATCTAAGGTTAGGCCAAATGACTTAGATAAGGTTATATATATTAATAATAAACAAATTTGGGTTCGTTTGTCATGTTATAGTATGTTTATTAACCTTATAGTGTAAGAACACAAGAAGACACTGTAAAAATAAAATTATTTAACTTAATGTTAAATCTAAATGATAAGGTTAAAATAGGAACCTAAACGTGTCTAAATTCAATTGTATGAGAGGATTGAGACCCATCCCCGACTTTTCTTTGAAATAAATAAATTTGGAACTATTTAAAACCGAATTTGGCTTTATAATAAAATAATATTTTTTGTTATTCCAAAGCTGCCCCTCTCCTCCCTTATAAAAGGGCACCTCCTCCCTCTCTTCCTCACACCACTTTGAGCCTTCAAGATCGACCAAACCCTTCCATTTTCTTCTCTACACTTCCCTAGAGACATCCTAGAGGTCCTGGTCTTCTTAAAAGACCAATTGTAGTGCCCTAAAAGGAGGTCTCAAAGAAGCGCTTCAAAGAAAAGGTAATGCCCGTTACCGATTCTTTCATCTTTATTTCTTCTTCCACTTCTTCTTATTTTGTTGTTTCAACATAAAGTAATAACATAATTATCACTCATATACTGATATGTTATTATAAGTATGAAACAACCCTATTTCACCTTCTATCCATCCTATGGAAAACGAAATCACCGCGCGTGCGTACGTACAGAATACCGTCTCCACGCAGTGGTGTAATCTATTTTCCACCACCACCTTACTTGGATGGTTATAATGGTGTAAATAATAACTATATATGATTATTGTAAAGTGATATTGATTCTGAAATAGTATACATACACTCCAATAAAATTCCACGATCATGAGAACGATATCATCGCTCGTGCGTACGTACGGACTACCGTCTCCACGACGCGATGAGATTCATTCTCCACGTTAACCATTCATGAATGATTATAAAGTATATATAATAAGTAATCATGAAATATATGACATAATAATGATACTGGATTTATGTGTATATATATGTATGTCATCTACTTAATTCCATTCAACTCAATAAGGAAACGAAGACAGCGTTCATGCGTACGTACGACCTACCGTCTCCATGAATGGTGTATTTCATTCCATTTACTGATCTATTATATAAATGTATATTATGAATATATATTATATATAAATCATGTTTTACATTATGGATTTAAGTAATCATGATCTAATTAATCATATGAATACTTACAAGTTAAAACACGAACGACAAATGAGACGATTTTACCCAAAACGCTCATTAACATGGAATTTACAAAAGAACGGGTAATATAAAGTCATATGTGAACCATATATGATATCATAACCGTTATTATGATTCTGGAATAAGTCAATGACATTATTTAAATAATTATATAGGAGTTTCGGACACTTACGAAGCAAATCAGACCTAAGGTAAAGGAAATATCACAATCACATTTTTATCTGAGATTGTTTATACTTTAGTATTTAATGGGGTGTATTTTATCATACACATACATGTTTCCACAATATGTAATATTATTTCCATCCACCTAAAATTTTTTAAATCCAATTTTACCCTTCGGTGAGTTTTTAGTAAAGGATATGAAAGGAATCTTTTGTCGTTTTTCGTACGAGGTACTTTTTGACATTTCGGACAAAAGTACAAAGAATGTTTGTTTAACTTATACAGCATGAATGGATTTTTAAAATATTATTTCCAAGAAAAATCCTTTACTTGTTTTCATGTTTATTTTTAATCAACTTCTTTTAGTTTAGAAATGTACGACATGTTAAGAAAGGAAAAGTGTTTTTGAAGCAGAAAGGATATTTTCCTCAAGAATGGAGTTCAAGTGTTTTATCAAAATTATTTTCCATCTAAGATAATAAAGGTTTCTGTTTCTATCCCTATTATTACATTTATTTGATTTTGTTGTGATGGAATTATATTTTTATGAATTCCTTTATCTTATATGAATTGTTTTATGATGTAATGATGTTTAAGATTCCCATTTTTATTACATGGGTTATGCTATGATGTATGGTTTCTGATTTTGTGGCACACATAAGAATGGTATCATTATGAGATGGGTGGGACCTATATCTCCCTCCAATTCATTGGGTAAAGATTTTATATCTCACGAGATAGACATGGCTGGAACGGTAGGTTAAACCGGTTCAGTGAAACAGGAATGAAACGAGGGTGACTCGGTTCAGAAATGGACTTTGTCCACTAAAATAGTCTTGGCAACGAGTCTTGACTAATAAGAAATGATTCTCTATAATTATGAGTGTATGAAACAAAGTTTCCTGTTTTATGTTATGATTATTGGGATTACACTTCACTACTATGATTTATCCCATGTTAGGATATTATGATCTCTTTTGTAGGTTATGATTTCCAAAATGTTATGTTCTTATGAATATGATGTGATCGATATTTCTTTTGTTTACCCTTACTGAGAATTTGAGCTCACCCTTTTATGTTTTCTTTTCCCCAGGATATAAAGAATGGTTATATGTATGAAAAAAAAGGAGGGAAGATCTTTTTGGGAGATTTTGAAGATCTTTTACCATCATTAGAAGATTACGTTCCAAGTTTCCAAAGACACTAAACTATTACGGTCCTTGTGTGTCTGTTTTTGTTATGTATTATGTATTCCTCTAAAGTAATGTAATGTCCATGTACGTCAAGCTTTGGGTCTCTATAGTTGGTATTAAAGGAAAGATTTAGTCAACCTTTGGAAACTAGGATGCGGGAACTTTAGTGAGATCCCTAGAGTTATTTCTAAGGTATGTCTACGGATGTCTCTAAGGTTAAGTATATTTATAGGTTATAGTACTAGAATTGTACTAACGATCATAGAATTTATCCTAAGTTGTTAGATATTGAGGGTACTCCCCCTTTTATTATGTTGTTTTCCTTCGCATGATTTTTGCCTCTCACACTATTCTTTTTGGGTTTTAGACGATGGCTGGAACTCGAAGGAACAGTGTTGATCAATGAAATGGACAATGCAATGATTGTCCTCCTGAACAAACAAATGTTATGGGAGATGGAGTGAAAAATCTTATTTCTATACTTACACAAGCTATGAATCATTCTGGACTTCCAAATGAGTAGAGAAGGGAACAATATTCTATTGAGTCCTTCATGAGGCAACGTCCACCTACTTTTAGTGGGTCTTATGATCCACTTGTTGCTAAACAATGGATCAGTACCACTGAAATGATATTTTCAGTTCTTCAATGTTCTGAACATGATAAATTCATCTTTGCAGTATATCATTTGGAAGGTGAAGCTGATCAATGGTGGAATCTTATCAAGAATACGAGGCAAAGAGATGAAATTGAGTCCATGGAATGGGATGAGTTCAAGAACTTATTTTTCAATAAGTACTTCACTCGTATTCTTCGAACAAAGATGGAGAAGGAGTTTCTTGAACTAAAGAAAAAGGATGATGAATCTGTAGGTATATACGAAGAAAATTTTCCAAGGCTTTCAAGGTATACATCTAGATTTATCATCCAACCTTAAAGTAAAGTTGATCGATTCTTCAGTGGGTTAAAACTAAATCTTCCAAGGGCATTAGCTATAAGATACTTCAGTAGCTATGAAGAAAATTGTGCGTTGTGCTATCAAGGTAGAAATGGAATGTGGTGTTACTTATCCATCTCATAGTTTTGACAAGAAACAAAAGATGTATTTCAAGGAGAAATCTCAGAATAATGGTGAAAATAAGATGAATGTATCCTTATGCTCAAAGTGTGGAAAGAAGCATGGTGGAGATTGTCTTAAAGGGACAAGTAAATGTTTCAAATGTGGAAAGGAAGGTCATCGGGCATTTTAATGCCGAAATGATGGGAAGAAGATGTCTAATAATTCAAACAAAGGAAGGGATACACAGAATGAACTTACTACACTTCAATGCTTCATGTGAAAGGAAATGGGGTATTATGCTAATAAATGCCCTAATCCAAGGGTTAGTGTTGATCGACATGAGAAACCACTTAAGGAAAAGGACAAAGGGAAGTCAAATGCGATCACCATTGGAGATGACGAATATGACAACGATGTGGTGGAATGATTAAGTGTTTATGTAATGGGATTCCAAAATAATGTTGTTTATAGTATCGTGGAATATTTGAATATTTATGTATTGGTCTATTGTGGTTTTCAATAATTTTATGGTACCGGTAACCATGGAAAGTGATTGAGAGATTTTTGGAAAAAAAGATGATATGCGAATATTGAAGGGAAAATGATAAAATGAAATATTTGACAGTATTCATGAGCTCATGATTGATATAAGGACTAAGTGATATCATGGTTTGAGTATATAGAATTTTGAGGATTTTGGTATGTGGAAAGTGTTAACTTTTAACTGCATTCATGTTTTCACTATGGATCAATTAATGGGTATTAATTCTTCAAGAGAATACATGATTAAGGTATTCACATGATTGTAATTTGACCAAAAAGATATATCTTATGATATATTGGGGATAAATGATGGCATTCACTTGATTGTTATGTGAAATTTCAAGTAATCATTTTCTTTATACTATGAGCTTGGACCAAAGTATTTTAGATAAGCCTAAATATTGGAATGGATTATGTTGGACATAATTTAGTATTAAGGATAAGGCTTTTTTCAATATTATTGATGGGATGTTATAGTAATATAGTTTTAGAAAAAGGACAACCTGCAGGACGGGCACCAGCCCATCGCGTCGGAAAAGACTGTGGGAATCGAACCCACAACCGAAGTGCGACTGACCTTTATCGCCTACCACTAGCCTACAAGAAGTCCTTGTTTAGTAGAAACTAGTTTTATTATATTAAGAAGTATCATATATGAAGTATAAGTCCATTTTAGGAACCATATATGATTAATCTCACTATAGATGGACTTATGTATTTTTTGATAACTTTTCTAACCTTTTGTTTCAAACATATGGAATGACCCATCATTCTATCACATGATCTGCTAACACATCATGAATGACAAATTCAACTTCATTTCATTAAAGGATGAAGTGGAAATTGTTCAATTCACGAACAACAGTGAGATTGTACCAAAATCATGTAAGTATTTCTTTTAATTCATCAACTATAGAGAAATGATTTTGAAAACCAAAAATGTCATCTTAATGACCTTATATCGGATGAATTAGATGGTACCGTAGATCATCACAAATATATGGCTTTGTTATTGTTGGTTTTTTCATTGCCATGTTCTCCACCACTCTCTATCAGATCATGATGTTTAGATTTCTCTTCCATATCCATATTTTCACCTATGTGGAAACCCAATGATTAGTTTATTTTGGTAACCGTTATGTTTCATACTTTCGTTTTTAAAGATTGGTGTTGGTATTCCTTTTTACGATGTGGTTTTATATTAAAGAAACATTTGAGTAGTAAACCATTTATAACGCCGACGAATTTCGAGGGCGAAATTCATTTTAAGGGGGTAGAATGTAACACCCTGCGATTTTATGAAAAAATATTCTTTTTAATTTCATTACTGTCTTGTGTTATACGATACACCAAAAGGAGCTTTCACAACACGAATCCTTGACTTGCCTTGCATTACACGCTATCGCGACCTTCCTCTATAGCGTGTGTAGTACGCAATAAAGAGTTTCACTAAACAACATTATGCTAATAAAATATTATTAAAAATAGTCATTATGAAGTGTAATAACCACTTTTTTAAAGTTTTTAAATTTTATTTTTCAAAATGGTCTTCATTTTTGGATTCGTAATATCGAAATTATCTTAGGGTGAAATTTTGGTACTTTTCGGATAACATTCATTTTCTGATAAATAGTGAAAATTACTAAATTTTAATTAAAAATGACATTTTTAATCGAAATAAAAAATAGTGTTAAATTATTAATTTGAGTTGTTTCAAAGTATATTTAGAATATATTTTTACAATTTAATACAATGCTGGTAATTGGATGTAATTTCACATTTTAACCAGATATAAACAAGTGTCAATCTTTTGATAGTTATTATCTCTTAAGAACACGCTATTTGTTTAGACGACGGGAATTAAAATTTAAATTAATTAATGCAATTGATATCTTTTGAATTTGGTAAAATAGAAATCATTTATGAGTTCATAATACCAAATATAGCTTAGGCCTAATTTTTGGTATTTTTCTGGAAACTTTCATTTTTTGATGAATAGTGAAACCACTAAGTGGTAGTTAAAAAAAATAATTTTTCATAAAACATAATTTCACTGCTTCTGTGAGTAGAATTTCAAAAATCTGAGATACATGGTTGATTTCAGTAAGTAAAATTTGGTTCAATGAGATGAAAATATTTTTTGTGAATAGTAACTTTTTACTTTTTTTACCATGGTTAAAAGTAAATATGGTAATTAAGGGTAAAAATGATATTATTATTTCCTGAACACATGTAATAATTCTTTTGGATAAGTGTAATTCGACCAAAAACAACCTTAGGAATAATATATGACCATTTAGTCCCACATGGATTAGATTATGACATTTATTATTAATTTATTTAAATAAGGGGTAAAATAGTTAAAATCAAAGTTTAATAACTAAATCATTTTTAATATAGGGTTATACATAAGATAAATTCGACTATAAATATTAATTAGAAATATAAAAACGTTTCCTACATAATGATATTTTATTTATAATTTTTAGACATTAAATACTTTAATTTATTTATGACACAACAATGATGCAATAATTATATTATTAATGAAATATTGACATAATTGATGTTATAAATACCCAAATAATTGTAATTTGAGCCTTTTTATGAATTCCAGTAATTTTATAAGTTAATATGACATGTTAGTATTTATTTAATTAACTTTGGTCGAACTAATCATTCTGGTATAATTTTAACAAAAATCAATTACTAAATAGTGTCAAAATTGACATAAAATAGTTTTTAAAACAAATACTATATTATTAATTGTTATTTTATTCCTAAAAATATATGGTTCAACAAAATGACTTAGATAAGGTTATATATATTAATAATAAACAACATGGGGTTCTTTTGGCTTTTTATAGTAAGTTTATTAACCTTATAGTGTAAGAACACAAGAAGACACTGTAAAAGAAAAATTATTTAACCTAATGTTAAATCTAAATGATAAGGTTAAAATTGGAACTTAAACATGTCTAAATTATATTGATGAGAGTATTGCAACCCATACCCACCTTATATTTGAAATAAGTCAATTTGGAACTATTTGAAACAGAATTTGGCTTTATAATAAAATAATATGTTTTAGTTATTCCAAAGGTTCCCCTCTCCTCCCATATAAAGGGGAACCTCCTCCCTCTCTTCATCACACCCCTTTGAGCCTTCATGATCGCCCAAACCCTGCAATTTTATTCTCTCCACTTCCCTAGAGACATCGTAGAGGTCCTGGTCTTCTTCAAAGACCAATTTTAGTGCCCTAAAACGATGTCTCAAAGAAGCGCTTCAAAGAAGAGGTAATGACCGTTACCGATTCTTTCATCTTTATTTCTTCTTCCACTTATTATTCTTTAGTTTTTTCATCATGAAGTAATAACATAAGTATCACTCATATAATGATATGTTATTATAAGTATTAAACAATCCTATTTCACCATCTATCCATCCTAAGGAAAACGAAATCACCGCACGTGCATACGTACAGAATACCGTCTCCACGCCGTGGTGTAATCTATTTTCCACCACCACCTTACTTGGATGGGTATAATGGTGTAAATAATAACTATATATGATTATTTTAAAGTGATATTGATTATGAAGTAGTATACATACACTCCAATACAATTCCACGATCATGAGAATGATATCATCGCTCGTGCGTACGTACGGACTACCGTCTCCACGACGCGATGAGATTCATTCTCCACGTTAACCATTCATGAATGATTATAAAGTATATATAATAGGTAATCAAGAAATATATGACATAATAATGATACTGGATTTATGTGTATATATATGTATGTCATCTACTTAATTCCATTCAACTCAATAAGGAAACGAAAACAGCGTTCATGCGTACGTACGGCCTACCGTCTCCATGAATGGTGTATTTACTTCCATTTACTGATCTATTATATATATTTATATTCTAAATATATATTATATATAAATCAGGTTTTACATTATGTATTTAAGTAATCATGATCTAAGTAATCATATGAATAATTACAAGTTAAAACACGAACGACAAATGAGACAATTTTACCCAAAACGCTCTTTAACATGGAATTTACAAAAGAATGGGTAATATAAATTCATAAGTGAACCATATATGATATCATAATAATTATTATTATTCTGGAATAAGTCAATGACATTATTTAAATCATTATACAGGAGGATCAGACACTTACGAAGCAAATCAGACCTAAGGTAAGGGAAATATCACAATCTCATTTTTATCTGAGATTGTTTATACTTTAGTATTTACTGGGATGTATTTTATCATCCACATCCATGTTTCCTAAATAATTAATATTATTTCCATCCACCTACAATTTTTTAAATCCAATTTTACCCTTCAGTGAGTTTTTAGTAAAGGATATGAAAGGAATCTTTTGTCGTTTTTCATACAAGGTACTTTTTGAATTTTCCGAAAAATGTACGAAGAATGTTTTTTTAACTTATACGACATGAATGGATTTTTAAAACATTATTTCCAAGAAGTTTCATTTACAAGTTTTCAAGTCTATTTTTAATCAAATTCATTTAGTTTATAATTGTACGACATGTTAAGAAAGGAAAAGTGTTTTTGAAGAAGAATGGATATTTTCCTCAAGAATGGAGTTCAAGTGTTTTATCAAAATTATTTTCCATCTAAGATAATAAAGGGTTCTGTTTCTATCCCTATTATTACATTGATTTGATTATGTTGTGATGGAATTATATTTTTATGAATTCCTTTATCTTATATGAATTGTTTTATGATGTCATGATGTTTAAGATTCCCATTTTTATTACATGGGTTATGCTATGATGTATGGTTTCTGTTTTTGTGGCACACATAAGAATGGTATCATTATGAGATGGGTGGGACCTATATCTCCCTCCAATGCATTGGGTAAAGATTTTATATATCAGGAGATAGACATGGCTGGAACGGCAGGATAATCCGGTTCGGTTAAATAGGACTGAAACGAGGGTGACTCGGTTCAGAAATGGACGGTGTCCACTAAGATAGCCTTGGAAGTGAGTCTTGACTAATAATAAATTATTCTCTATGATTATTTGTGTACGCCACAATGTTTCATGTTTTATGTTATGATTATTGGGATTACATTTCACTACTATGATTTATCCCATGTTATGATATTATGATCTCTTTTGCAGGTTAAGATTTCCAAAATGTTATGTTATTATGAATATGATGTGATTTATATTTCTTTTGTTTACCCTTACCGAGCATTTGAGCTCACCCTTTTATGTTTTCTTTTCCCCAGGATATAAAGAAAAGGTTTTAGGTAGGAAAAAAAGGGGGAAGTTCTTTATGGGAGATGTTGAAGATCTTTCCCCACGATTAGAAGATTACGTTCAAAGTTTCCAAAGACACTAAACTATTACGGTCCTTGTGTCTCTGTTTTTGTTATGTATTAAGTATTCCTCTAAAGTAATGTAATGTGCATGTACGTCATGCTTTGGGTCTCTACATTATAGCTCCCCCTTTTTCTACATGTCCTCAGGTTAGCTGATGCAATGCGTTGTACGATGGAATTGTGTGGTAATTTAAAATAAGTTTTCAATATAGATTTCATGTTTTATGTTCTACGTTGTAATATAATGTTCCCAATTTCCCAAGAAACTAGACCTTTCGATCCTTGGAGTCGTCTAAAATTCATGTTTATGATATAAATCAAGTTTAAATTTGTAATAAAGATAGGGGTTGTTGTAGTTGGTAAGAAAGGATAGGTTTAGTTATTTTTGGTATTTGGATTAGAAAACACTAGTGAAAGACATAGGAATGAGACTAAGTATAATAAATACAACCCTAAATTTTTTTTGATAATAGAATAAGTGGTTTTTCTATAAAATACATCCATATCTAGATACGAACAAGTAGAGGAAGTTCTAGCATAGATGTTTATCTAGGGGTAAAATCCAAATACACCGCTTTGAGATATACTCATATGGGAACTGGTGCATGACAATGGGCCTTGTTGTACTATTGGTTTAAAAACTCCCATGGGACATGATTTGGTAAATTCATGAGCTTAGTATGAACCATTATTAAGGGAATAAAAAAATTCCCCTATGAATATTTGTTGGGAAGAAGATCTTGGATAACATTGATTGAAGTCTATAAATTCATATGTTAAGGAAATAAATGTAATTTATAAGTTACCCCTTTTTGAATTTTGATTCCCCTTTATGTGTTACCACTATATTTTCTTTTATTCTAGCCAATGGTCGGTAAGAGGAGGACACGATCTAATAACTGATTCGAATATCAATGTGATGACTATTCTAATGAGATGCCCAATCCGATGAGAGTGGGAATCACAAAAATTGTCATGATACTATCTCAGTTAACACAAGTTTTGTATAGAAACATGGGTCAAGAAGAATGTTCACCCCCCCCCTTAGATAGAACAAGGTGCAATTGATATCTTCATTAGATAAAGGCCTCATACTTTTAATGGAACATCTTTTCACTCAATTGTTGAACAATTGAACAACTACCATGAGAAGATATTATCCATCATTCATTGTTATGAACAAGATAAGGGTCTTCTAGCTTCTTAACGTATGGAGGGTAAATATGATCAATGGTGGACATTGATAAAAAATATTAATCCTGAAGAAGAGATCAAGACATTGGAATGGATGGATTTCCGAAAAATAATTTTTGATAAATATTTCCAGCAGAACCTCTGACTTAAGATGGAATGGAAATTAATTTAACTCAACAAAAAAATGACGAATCCATCAGATCATATGAGAAAACTTCATAAGTAATTCATGATATGACTCTAGCGATTTGGTTACCCCCAAATGCAAGGTTGACTTGTTATTCGGTGTGCTAAAACCTAGCCTATGGAAAGGCCTGGCAATTTGAGACTTTGATAACTATAAAAAAATTGTATGATGTTCCCTCAAAGTCAAAATGGAGATCGGAGAATCTCAAGGGTATCATGGGAATAAAACAAGGACAATGGACATTAATTCTGGCAGTCCGATGGATAAATCCAATGGTGGTTAGAAATTCTAACAACCCACTTGCCAAAGGTGCTGAAAGCGGCACCTTGTAAATTTCCTGAGGGGGAGGAGGAAATGATTTTGGTGTGGAGGAGAAGGGAAGCATTGCATTAACTTCCAACAAGAAAAAATCCATTGTTGTGATACAGGATAGGAATGCTCCATTCGACCCTCAATGAATTAATCAATGCTTTAAAAGAAATGAACCAGGGCACTATGCTAACCAATGCCATAAGCCATGGGTTTTCTGAGGAATCCAACAATTTCAAAGGCAGAAAGAGATATCTTTTTCAATCACTACTAACGAAGTGAACCCCAAAATCGAATTGATGATAGGCACGCATTTTATTCATTAACAAAATATAGAACTTAATTTTTTATTCATGTTCTACATATTATTTTTTATCCCAAAGTTTAGTAGAACAATCCCAACACCACCACAAATCATGGAAGTAGAGATGTTGGTGAGAAGGAAAATGTGGAAATCATTGCATACCATTAATATAATTCATCCCCAGTCACAATTTGTGGATTAAACTTCCTAGAGAATCTCATCATACTAACTTTATTTGAATTTGATGCATTTAATTGCATGTATTGTATTTCCATATAGAGAGACAACATAAGTTGTTGTGAGAGGGAAATCACTCTCCATATGGAGAATCGACCCCCGATCCTATACAAGTGCAAGGAAGAAGATGAATCTTTTTCAGTACCATCATCTCAAGAGAGGATATTACTACCTTATAAGCATGAATATGTTTATTATATGATTGGGTCTAAGAAAGCTACAATCCTCGAAGACATGCCTGTTGTGATTTAATCCCAGAAGATTTTCTCGAGGAATTGTTTGGTCATCCTCCTAGAAGAGATATCGAATTCATGATCGATATTATAATATGTGATTTTCCAATATCCAATAATCTATATAGAATCTCTATTGTGGAGAATGAGGAGATAAAGAAATAACTACAAGAGTATCTGGATAAAGGTTTTATACACCCAAGATATTCACCATGGGGTGAACCAGTCTTCTTCATCAAGAAGAAGGATGGGTCAATGTGCATTTTCATTGATTATCATGAGCTCAATAAATCCATGATAAGGAACCCGTACCCTCTACCATGAATTGATGACTTTTTCGATCAACTTTGTGGAGCACAATACTTCTCCAAGGTGGATTTAGAGACAATATTTTACTAAGTAAGGGTGAATAAAAAGGATACACCTAAGACTTATTTTCATACGACATACAGGCACTATGAATTCATAGTAATCCCTTTCAGACTCAATAATAATCCAGCAATATTCATGCAATTAATGAATACAGTCTTTAGAGTTTACCTTTCCAAATTTGTGGTAGTCTTTATAGATAGTATTATAATATACTAAAAAACCATGTTGGAGCATGAGGTGCATTTAAACATTGTACTAGAGAACTTGTGAAAAGAGATGCATTATTAAATGTACAACAAGTTTGAGTTATGGATGAAGGATGTATCGTTCCTGGGTCATATCATCACATGAAATGGGGTATCTGTGGATCCCTCCAAGACAACTGCAATTGAGGGATGGTCGAGGCCAACATATGTGATGGATATCCGTAGAATCCATGGGATAGCTAGATATAATCGATTATTTGTGAGAAATTTATCGTGAATGTCAAACCCTCTTACCAAGATAACACTAATGGGAGTCATGTTTTCATGGAGTGATTAATGTGAATATAGATTCAAGGAATGGAAAGGAGGCCTGTCATTGTGCCCATGCCCACAATACCCAAAGTGGGGAAAATTTTGTCCTATTATTTATTCTTTGAAGAAGGTCTTGGGATTTTTTTTGATGAAAAATGAAAAATTCATTTATTATGCTTCATGGAAATTGAATGTTCATGGGAAAAAATATCCAAGATATGATCTGAGGTTGGCTACAGCAAAATTTACTTTGAAAATTTAGTGGCATGACCTCTTTTAGGGAGAAGTGTTAAATATATATAGATCACCAAAGTTATATGTATATATTCACACAGAAATAGTTGAACATGTGCCAACTAATATTGATAGGGTTGATCAAATATTATGATTACTCAATCCATTGCCACCCTCAGAAAGAGAAAAAGGTAGCAGATGATCAAAGTAGAATGGAACCAGAGATTTTATCAATGTCGGGAATTGAAAATGATCCAATCTTCTTAAAAATGATTAAGAGGAACATGAGATTCATAAATAAGGGAAAATCATCAATCCATTCACAAATTATTTATCAACTGTCTCTTTTTGGAAAGGTTAAGGGATGCTCAAATGGATAATGTGGGAATTCAGAAGATAGTGGAAAATATAAAAAAAGGGAAACCCTCATAGTTCAATGTTAATAAAAAAAGATTTTTGAGAGTTGAGAAAAACTATTTGTTCCATCACATCCAGAGTAAGAATGAAATTTTAGATGATAACCATAGATAAAATTTCTCTATCCACCTAGGAAACAAAAAAATGTATCGAGATATCCAAGAGTAATATAGGTGGGATAACATGAATAAGGAGAACACTGGGTATAAATAAATGTGCCTGGTATGTCAGCAAGTGAAGGATGATAGGCAGAAGTCTAAGGGTATGATAAAACCATTACACATTACAATGTGGATATGGGAGAACATCACCATGGAATTTATCACTGGAAATTTGAATACATACAAAGAAAACAATTCAATATGTTTTTTTGTTGATCGTCTTACAAATACTATACAGTTGATTTCAATTTGGGAGGATTTTTCATTGGATCAACTGGAACAGATATTCATTAGAGAAGTCGTAAGGATGGATGGAGTACCACCATTGATTGTATCTAATCAAGATCCAAGATTACCCTCTATGTTCCGGAAGAGTCTCGAACAAGCTCTAAATAGTGAGCTAAAATTCAGTATGGCTTATCATCCTAAAAATGATTTCCAATCTATGTATACTATCCGAACAACTAAGGAAATGTTGAGAGTCTACTCATTGGAATTCAAAGGTGTAACAGATCATCATCTTCTTCTAGTTGTGTTCTCTTACAATTATAGTTTCTACTCTGGCATCCAAATTACTCTTTCGGAATCCCTTTATGATAAGAGGTGGAGAAAACCAACATATTGGGATGATGTTGGGAAGGTAAAACCTCTAGTAATAGAAATGGTCATAGAATTGGTGGATAGTACTATGACCATAAAAAAATACATTAAATCTTCATAGAGTTTCCAAATGAACTATGCTCATAATCGTCGAAGAGACCTAGAATTTGATGTTGGATACATGGTATTACTCAACACATCATCGGGGAAGATAGTTATGAGATTTGAAAAAAAGGGAAATCAAATTCCAAGGTATAGAGGCCCTTTTGATATCCTTGATCTCATTGGAGTAGTGGCCTATCACCTAGAACTCCCAACTAACCTATCTAATGTACATGATGTATTCCATGTATCACACTTGAGGTTGTATATACATGACCCATAACATGTTCTCAATCCATAGGTGGTACCATTGTGTAATGAAATATCATATGAATAGAATCCGGTGAATATCTTATATTGTAAGGAAAAAGTTCTAAAAAATAAGACAATTCCTCTTATCAAGATGTATTAGAGAAACCACAAGTTTGAAAGAGCAACATGGGAACTTGAGGAAGTGAAGAGGAAGAGTTACCCACATATATTTTAGTGTGGGAAAATGAAATTTCGAGGAAAATTTTTCCTAATGGGTGAATATTGTGACAATCCAAACATTTATTAATGAAAAATCCTCTTGATCTGCTTAAATGTCTTATTATGTAAAATGGTTATATAAGACATAATCAATTCCTAGGTTTTATGTTTTTGAATATTTTAAATACTATTATGAATTCTTTCCATTTCAAATATTTCCATTGAATAGTGATCACATGATTAGTATAAATATAGGGCTTTAAAAAATCTAATTTTTTCAGACAAAGGAAGAGATGGCCTCATCCGGTAGAATTTCTCCATACGAATTTCATTTATTGGAGCTCAGAAAAGAGGTGGAGTCACTGGGATTCTCTCTTGACCAAGCCCAATCAATTCTTCAACACGTTAATCTTGAACAGAACCACCCACAAGAGAATTGGAATTTGATATAGATTACCACCCGAACGATTTTATCTAAGCCTTCCCATGAGTATGTCACCATCTCACACCTTAGCCTTTGGTCTTATGAGGATGTTATATGGGTTTATACAACAAGACAATAGAAATATGTTTATGTGTATTAATTTTTGGATTAGAATTAAAAATGTAAATTTATTTTATTATTTTTACATTGTAAATGGTTTTTAAAACAGAAATAGTATTTTTAATTAATATTCAATTAAGAAATCTATTTGATGAATGAATGGTTTTTTGAATTCAATATTATTTTAATAAAATATTATTAATAAATTAATTTTTATTATATATAAATGATAATAAAATTTTTATGAATCAAATTATAATTTTTATTATGGTTTGAAAGCTATTTCTATCCAAACCCATGAATTTTCGTTAAATATCTGTTTTTATTTTAAAAGTACAAATTCACATATTTAGAAAATTATTCATTTAATATGAATTATACTTATGTATTTAGGATGTCAAAATTATATAATGGTTATTTTTTCATAATTTTCTGATACAGTTGAATTTTTGGGTAAAAATTAAATACCATTTAAATATATAATATGTTTTATGACATCATAATGACCTAATAGTGATGTAATAAAAAGGTATAAAAGGGGTTTTCGGACTATATATTGTTTAACATAAAAATAACGTGACTTGAATTGTTTTGATTAATATTATGGTGCCATAGTTGACCCTCCAAAACATAAAAATATATTTTAACTTTTTATAATTTTTTCCTTGAGAGTTTGAATCAACTCTATATGAGAGATCATAATATTTTATTATGTTAGACCATTGGTCTCATAAAATAATGTTTTACACCCCCCCCCTTTGGAAAAAACCAAGGGAAAAAACAATGGGTTGGTTTGTGGTTTTGATTAGTTTAATATGTAGGGTCCAAAATCTAAATAATAAAGGAATTCCCCCTCCTTTCCTATATAAACCCACTCAATCTCCTATTCATATTCCTTGAAACCATTTTGATTTCTACAAACACTACCCTCCTCTTTCAAGAATCCCCAAAGTCTCCCTATGCTCTTAAGAATCTTCTGTCAAGCCTCTCCCAAGCCTTTAGGATCACACTTCCAAGTAAGGTATGTCTTCCATTCTCATTTTGACCAAATATCATAAAGTTGTTTTACCATTTTATTAACAATTAAAAATGTTAGGGCATGACTTCAAACCAACTCTATACATCTCTCCTTTTGTTTTAATGATTATGGACCTCTTTATTTCTCATTAATTCTTTAAATGCACACCTGTTACCATGCCAAAATTCCGTAAGGAATTATTGTTTTCTTATTTACATTCAAGATATTATTTTAAATAAGGAATCTAAATCCTATTTCATGTGTTGGAAAATTTATATATATTACCCCATTACTATCCATTTCATGTAAATATTATGAGATACCCATTTCACTCTCATCATCCATTTTTATTAATTCTTATGTCACTTCATTATACTGCCGAAATTGCACTGTGATTTCCCCAAACATTGTTATTGTGTAGTGAATAACATGACCATTTATCTATCAATGGTATTCACCACTACAAAAATTTAATTATTTATTATATAGTTTCATGTATGTATTCCAAATTCCTGTATCTTAGAATAAATTATTATTCTTAACAATTCCATGGTGTAAGATCCATGTGGCAGACTTATGCATGAAATGAAATGATTAACATGGGTGTGCCCTGATAGCGCTTCAATGCATTGGGTAATGATCAGTATCATGATACGTCAAGTGTAATGGGGGTTTAATCATTATAATTCAAGTTCAATTAGGGTTTAATCATACTTTATGTGCAATTATCCTTGGTTCATTCTAATATTATGTAAAATATTGTTTCCACATTTCCAAACTATGATAATCATTCTATATCATTCCTTTAAGTTCATTTTTCGTTTATTCTCCATTGTTATTCCAATTATCTAATATGTACTATATCCATCATGTTATTCTTTTTTTAATCCCTTACCAATATTTATGTCTCACCCTTTTTATATAAATGTCCTCAGGTTATCCTATGCAATGCTGTGTATGAAGGAATGGTGTGGTCACGTTAAAGAAGTTTTTAATAACGATGTTGTGTTTTATATTCAAAATTGTTATGTAATGTTCCTAATTCCTCAAGAAACTATACCTACATATCCTAAAAGTTTTATTAAGTAAAATTTCATGTAATAAATAATGTTTACGTGTGAAATAAAGAGTAGGGTTTTTATAGTACCTTTGTGCTAAGGCATCCACTGTGCTTGACTCCTTAAACGCTAAGAAGTGATCTGATTTCATCAATCGGTCCACTTATACCCATATGACATCACAACCTCCCTCATACATGGGAATTAATGTGATGAAATATTTTTATATATCATCCCACATCTAATTGGAAACATCTAAATATTGAAACAATCCTCTGGATCACGATGTTCAGCCTTCACCTACTGACACACTAGGAACCTTCCCAATAACTATGTCACAGCCTGATTTACCCTGGGCCACCAGAAATGTTTCATTTGGCCTCAGTGCATCTTGGTAACTTTTGGGTGTACCTACTGGGATGATCTATGGAACAAACAGATAAATCACTCATGCATCGTCTCTAGGAAAAACAACTTCCTGCAAAAAAATCATTGGATTCTGACCTTCCTCCAACCATACTTATGATGCTTTTCCCTAGTCAACGCAATAATGAAAAACATTGATCCATGTGTCCCACCATTGAAAATCCTCCAACTGCCTCATCAGAGATTACTACACTCCCATATGAAACAGGTAGCCTCTACCAGCGTCCACCATTGCATCCAAGTGCATGGAAACAAACTCCTCCATCACTCTCTAAGTATCTGCATACTTTCAAACCACTTCCCTCTTCGACTTCCTTATCAAGGAATCAACCACCATGTTTCTCTTTCTTGAAGTGTTGGATATCATTATGTTTTAGTCTTGTGGAAACTCAATCCACTTTAGCTACCACAAGATGTGGTATCGCAAGGAGAAGAAATACCTCAAAATATTGTGATCTGTGAAGATGAAAAATCATTCCCTAATGAGGTAATGTCACCACAACATGAGTGTGAAAACCACTACAGCACGCTACAGGTCTTGGGTGGAATAATTATGTCTCTGATAACATAACTTCCTAGATCCATAAAAGATCACTCCCCACTACTGCATCAACAAACACCCAGAGGTGAGACCAGAAGCTTCATAGAACACATTTAAAGTCACCACTTCCTCTAGAAACCTCAACCCTAGGGGATTGAAAAGCTTCTCTTTTAGATAAGTGAATGATTCCTAGAACTTATCACTCTATAAAAAATCCTGGTATTCAATGGTAAAAGCTATCAATGGGGCCACAACTTTATAGAAGCCAGTTACGAGCCTCTGGTAGTAACTTGCCCGACCTAGGAAACTACAAAACTCTACCATGTTCATGGGAGACACCCAAGAAACAAACACATTGACCGTTGACGAGTTGAAATATATAGTCTTCAGGGAGACCGTGTGTCCAAGGTAGTGCACCTATCTTGTCTAGAACATGCACTTCCACAACATCCCAAAGAGATGGTGGTGTTGGAGGACCTCCAAAACTGTCCAAATGTGATCATTGTGGTCCTCCTATGATCTTGAGTAGATCAGAATGTCATTGATGAACACATACACGAACATGTCTATATACTCATGGAAAACAGATTTCATGAGTCCCATGAAAACTGTTGTTGCATTCTTAATGCCGAACGACAAGACAAAGAACTCAAGGTGCCCACACCTTCACCTGAATGTAGTCTTCTGGATGTCACCCTCTATTAACATAAAATTGTTGATATCTAGACCACATGACTATCTTAGATAACCAACAAGGTCCCTTCATCTAGTCAAAAAGGTTGTCAATCCTTGGGGAGGGGGTTACAGTTCTTGACTATCACTTAATCCAGTCTTCAGTAGGCTATGTACAACCTGAGTCTACAATCTTCCATCTTCACAAAGAAGATTGGAGCACCCCACATCAACACACATGGTCTAATAAAACCCTTCATCATCAGGTCAACAACCTGAATCTGCAACTCCCAAAACTCAGAACATGTCATATAATATAGAGAAATTTAAATCTGATTGGAACCAAGTTTTATGTCTAAACCAAACTCATCACCACGTTGATGAGGTAGAGTCACAACCACTTGGAAGAAAATGTCCATGAAATAACTGAAAATCCAATGAACATCCACAATCTCCAAGAAAATTTATTCCACTGGTATCTCGACTAACAATAAAAGAATTGGTTTCACAAGCTAGTTTCCCTCTTGTAAACTCCACTCGCCAATGAAAGTTAGAGGATAAATTCATATATATGAGAACACAACCGTTATCCAGAAGCATTTGATAACAACATTCACTGGAAATATTCAATTGATACCAAAGATGACATCATATGGCTACATTCATAGAAGAAGAAGATCCCCACTGGATTGATGTGGCCCCAACATCAATCTACATCATTGAAAAAACATCAAATAGGTTGGTCTGACCTCCAACTAGCATTCTCAAAATAAGGGGCATAAAAATTACCTCTACTTCATGACCCAAGGAATGTAATAGACTAGGTTAATATATGAGTGTGAAGACCCTGAATCAAACAAGGTTCATGAAAGAGGACTAAAAAGACTGATCATACCATGAACAACTTCTGGCCCCATTTAAATTTCTACCTCTACATAGTGAAACAACCCATGCCTAGATACTCTACCCCTCGGTATTTGGCTGCCTCCTTGAACACGCATTGGTTGAGGAACATAAGGAGTACCATAAGGCTTGGATCCTCCTAAAATATCTGCTCTCTAAGGGCTAGGGGCCTGCTATTGAAACAGTTTAGTCGACAACTGGTGCTGTTGAGGTCAGCACTGAACCTGCCCACCCCACCATACTAAGCGCGAACTTGGCACCGAATCTGGATGTTACCAAAAAGTTTACAAGAAAATAACCCTGGTCTCAGACTCATGGTGGAAGGGAATGTACAAATAGATCAGAACTAGAATTTCTGAGGTCCACTACCCGCTGGTTGAAATCCAGAAGGTCCTGTCACTAAAGATCTAATGCTGATGACCTTTCCATTTAAGAAACTCAGCTAGATCCCCTCTCGTGATACAAATTCCAACATGTGCATCCCTTCCACTAATTCATCCTTGTTCTAAACTTCCAGGTACATCGGTAGAGTAAACGGAGTAACATAATACCGAAGAGAAGGTTATAGTGCCTCCTCCATGAGTCATGCATGTGAATCCTCAGCCAAAGAGGGATTCATTTCAAAATTAAAGAGATCCTTGAACTTGATCCCCAACTCCCTTACCGAAATACTCCCTTTATTATGGGAGAGTATCTCCTACCACTTCTCAGCCTTCATCATTGAAGAATAAAATTCCACCCAGAACACTTTTTCAATGTAATTTCATGATACATAACTCTCCTTCTACTCTCCAAGGTAAAGAGTCCACACTGACATGCTTTCCCCCACATCTGGCTCACTTTTAGAGGAATCGAGTACTCTGTCAATGCCTCGATCAAGCTGAATGCAATCACCATCTCCTCAAGCCAGCTATCCACGTCCATTTCCAAGATGATTCACTTGTACTTTCCCAGAGGCTACCACTAGAATCCATGACACTTCTTCTACCACTAGTCATCCTCCTCCTCTCTATTGTCTCTCCTCTGATCAACCATATAAACCCACTGGGCCTTGACAGCTCGTACCACTCATAAATGACGTTTAGGTTCCATAAATTCCTGATAAAAAAGGAATATCTAATCCCGAGTAGTAAGGAATATACTTAGGATATTCATTATTATTTAGTTACATTTTTTCCAAGTCACCCAAAAAAAAGAAAGAAAAAATTTCATAATCATTCATGTAGCATTACTAGGGTCTCTACAAAGAAATCAATGTACCCTCACATGGTCATTCAGTAGAATTAGAGTCCTTGTGTCGGATCACAGGGGGCCCTTAAATACAATTTCGTAGTCGGTCTTCCCTATCATAATTCACGCAACCAGATTGCCTAACACTGTCTCCCTATCATCCTATGAAATCCTCACTGAGCCTAACTCTGAACTCCATCTTCTCTCTCAACCTCGACATATGATACCACATTATGACAACCCACCATTACCAATAGGAGGGAAATGATATCGGAGTGCCACTCCCTTCCATCCTCAAGGCTAAAATGAGATAATAACCCATGATCCCAGCCTTCAATAGTCCCTAGGGTGGAAACTAGAACTAGAGGCAATAAATCTCACATAGCATGGAAGGAATTACCATTTTCTAAAAAACTGATCAATAAATAAGGGTTTAAATCAATACAACTCAAGGTACTAATGGAAAATGTAAAACCAAAATCTATTCCCAGATGCTTGTTCAAAAGTGAAAAAAATCAAGGAAGGATAAAATTTTGTAAGAGAGTACCAAATGAAATTAAAATAATCAATGACCACTATCACGATGACCAATATAATAAGGTATTAAGTAGTATTAAAATTCCTCCTAGAAACTTAAAAGTAGATTTATATACATAGG
Source organism: Viscum album (assembly GCA_963277665.1). Classification (NCBI taxonomy): domain Eukaryota; kingdom Viridiplantae; phylum Streptophyta; class Magnoliopsida; order Santalales; family Viscaceae; genus Viscum; species Viscum album. Next base: position 139,802,406 of record OY728141.1, read on the forward strand.
GTGAGTATAGATTTAAACTTCGTAGGGAGACCAAATTCACTGATGTAACGACCAAAAAATTCATTAATGAAAATTTATCTTGGTATGTTTAAATGTCTTCATTTGGTTATGTAAAAAGTATGGACTTATTTGGTTTTATGTTCTGGATTTTAAAATACCATTAAGAATTGTGACAATTTCTAATATTTGTTTTGAGTAGTGATCACATTATTAGTATAAATATAGGGATTTAACAAATCAAATTTACTCTAAAAAAGGAAAGGATGACCTCATCCAGTAGACTTTACCTGTATGAATCCCATTTTTCATCACTCGGAATGGAGGTGGCAACATTGGGATTTTCTCTTGACCAATCCCAAAACGAGCTTGAATACATTATGCTTGAGAGGAACCACCATTAGAAGAAGTGGATGTTGATAGAGATTACCATTCGAGCGATGTTATCCGAGGCACCCCACAATTCTGTCACCATAACACACCTTAACCTACGATATTATGCAGGTGTTATAAGGGGTTATGTAACAAGACACTAGCACTATGATTATGTGCATTATTTTTGTACACAATAATGAATATAAATTCATTTTATTATTATAAATCTTTAAATATTTTTAAAATCACATATACTATTTTTAGTAAATTTTCCACTAAAGAATATAGTTTGATAAATTAATGGATTTTCGAATTGAATAATATTTTATTAGAATATTATTATTACTAAATTAAATTTATTAAGTATAAATTATCAAATAATATTTATGAATGAAGTAGTAAATTTTTTATTATGGTTTGAAAGTTGTATTTGTCATAACCCATGCATAATCGATAAATGTAAGTTTTTATTTAAAAAGAAAAAATTCAAATATTTGGATAATTATTTAGATAAAATGAATACTATATTTGGAATTAGGGTGTTGAAATTATCCAATGGTGAATTTTTCATAATTTTCCAAGACAGTTGATTTTTTTGGAAAACATTAAATACCGTTTAAATATATAATGTGTTTCATGACATCATAATGACCCAATAGTTTTGTAATAAAATACAATAAAAATTATTATTTTCCGATATATGTTTTACCATTAATATAATGTAATTTTACTTTGGTTTGATTTATTTTACAATGGTTTAGTGGACCCTTCAAGACTCATAAAACATTTTGGCTTTTTAAATTGATTTCATTGAGACTGTGACTCACTTCCACATAAGCAACTATATTATTTCAATAAGTTTGGACATTAGACTAATAAATTTTTTTTTCCAATCGTCTTTGGAAACAACCATTGGAAAAAACCATGGGTTGGTTTTTGGTTTTGATTAGTTTAATATGTGGTGTCCCAAACCTAGATAATAAAAAATTCCCTCTCTTATCCTATATAATACCACAAAAGATCCCACTTACTCCTCACTCAATGCCTTTTGAGTTCTACCAACCCCTAAACTCCTTTCTCTAGAATCCTCCCATGTTTCCCTATGCTCCCAAGAATCCTCTCTCAATCCTCTCGCATGCTTTTGGGATCACACTTCCAATTATGGGATTTATTCCATTCTAATTTTCATACATGTTTCGTTATATTTTTATATCATTTTTCATGAAATTACACATATTGGGGTATGATTTTGCACCTTCCCCATTCTGACCTATTCATTTTTAAATAAAGAGATATCCTTTTTCTCTATCATTAATTTCTCCCATGTACAACCATTACCATGCTGAAATTCCATATGGAATTTGTCACTCCATATTTATATTCAAGAAATTAATTTGTATTATGTATCTAGATTCCATTATATTTGTTGGGGTATGTATCTATATGAACCCCTTACTATCCATTTTATATACATATTACGAGACACCCATTTCACTCTAATCAACCATTTTAATGAATTCTTATGACACGTCGTTATGCTGCTGGAATTGCACAACGTTTTTACAAACCAAGATCATTGTGTAGTGAATACTATACCCATGTCTCTATCAAGGGTATTAACCTTCATGCACATATAAATTTTATGTACATATTACGAGACACCCATTTCACTATAATATACCATTTTAATGAATTATTATGACACATCGTTATGCTGCTGAAATTGCACAGCGTTTTCACAAACCAAGATCATTGTGTACTGAATACCATACCCATGTCTCTATAAAGGGTATTAACCTTCATGCACATATACATATAGAAAGGTAGTTTCATGTATTTATTCCACATTCCTTAATTGTGGAAAACTTATTATGTTTAATGATTCCTTTTATATTATCCATGTGGACCCCTTATGCATGAAATGAAATGTTTAAGAAGGGATTCCCTAATAGTGCTCCAATTCATTGGGTAAAGTATAGTATCATTATAATTCATGTTCAATGAATGATGACTCATAATAATTCATTTTCAATGAGGTTTTACTCGTGCTTCAGGTGCAATAATGGATTACTCATGATTTATGTGCAATGAGCCTTGGCTCATGCTAATTCTCTGTTAAGTGTTGTTGCCACATTTCGATGTTATGGTTATCATGATTTATCATTCCTTAATGTTTATTTTTCTCTTCTTATCCATTGATATTCCTATTGAATAATATATATTGTATTCCTTATGTTGTTCCATGTTTATCCCCTTACTGGGCTTTATAACTCATTAATTTTTAATTCATGGCCTCATGTTATCCCGTGCAATGCTACGTTTGAGGGAATGCAGTGGTCATGTAAAGGATGTCTTCAATAAGATGTTGAATTTTATGTATTATGTTCTTATGTAATGTTCCTAGTCCCCAATGAAACCATACCAATTGATCTAATATGTTATATCATGTGAGGGTTTTATATAACAAATAATTTTAAGTTTGTAGTAAAGAGCAGAGTTATAATAGTTTGTATCAGAGGATTGGTTTAGTTATTTTTTGTATTAGGATTAGAAAACCCTAGTGAAGCCATAGATACTAGACTTAGTATAATAAAAAATTATCCCTATGTTTTTGTGAGTATTGAGTATATCGTTTATCGTGAAAATACATCCTTGTCTAGATACGATCAGGTAGAGGCTGCTATGACACAGATGTTCCTAATAGTGAAAACTATGAAAATGAGTTTTAGGCTTGACCTGATGTATCCTGGTACACGACAATGGGCCTTTCTTCACTCTTGGTTACAACACTCCCTGGGGATATTTTTTGGCAAATTAATAAGCTTAGTGTGAACCATTTATTATGGGGATTTAAAAAAAATTTCCACTATAAACACATGTTAGAAAGTAGATCATGTATAACATAAATTAAAGCTAATAGATTCATATGTTAAGGAAATAAAATTAATTTATAAGTCAACTGTTTTTGTCTTTGGATTTCCCTTTAGGTGATACCCCTAACTTTCTTTTTATTCTAGTAAAAGGCCAGTAATAGGAGGCCTCGGTCTAACAAACGATGTGATGATCAATGTGATGACTGTTCTAATGAGATCCCCAATCCAATGGGTATGGGAATCACAAACATTGTCATGAAACTCTATCAGTTGACTAATGCATTGAATAAAGAATTGAGTCCTGAGGAATGTTCAACCCCCCCCCCCCCCCCCACAAGAAATAACACGTTGCAATAGAGAGCTTCATGAGGAAAAAGCCTCTTACATTTAATGGATCATTCGATCCCTCAATCATCGAACAATGGATCAACTCCACTGAAAAGATATTCTCTATCCTTCAATGTTCAGAACAAGGGAAGGTTCTTCTATATACTTATCTTATGGAGGGTGAAGCTGATCAATGTCGGAAATTGATAAAAAATACAATTCTTGATGAGGAGATCGTGGCATTGGAATGGAAGGATTTATGGAAGATGTTTTTGATAATTATATTGCGTCCACCATCAAGATTAATATGGAATGGGACTTACATTCCCTCATAAAAATAGGAGATGAATCTATGTGATCATACGAGGAAATATTCAAGAGACTTCCACAATACGCCTCCAACTTTGTTTTCACCCACAAATGAATGGTTGACCGCTTCTTTGGTGGGATGAAACCAATACAGCGGAAATCCCTCGAGATCTGTGACTTTGACACCTATGAAGAAACTATCTGATGTGACCTCAAGGTCGAAATGGAGGTTGGAAAATCTCAGACGACTCATGAGGATAAGAAGCATAAATAGGACGTCAATTCCGGTGGTCTGATGGATAAATCCAACGGTACTAAGAAGAAATATCACCCCACTTGACTAAGGTGTAAAAAGAAGCACCACTAATTTTGTTTAAAGGGGATGAGGAGTTTATTTTTGGTGGAAGAGAAAGACTCTTATCTGTTAACTGCTGACTAGAAAAACCCACAGCTCTAATAGTAGAGAGTAAGAATCTGTTCGACTCTCAACGAATTGTCCATTGTATAAACTGCAAAGAACCAATGCATCTTTCAAATCAGTTCTCTAAGACAAGGGTTTCCGGAGGCATCCCACAACCTCTAAGGTAGCAAGGCTGAGATTTTTCTATCACTAAAGCCGTAGTGAACCCAGACAATGAAGTGGTGATAGGTATGCTGTTTATTCATTCAATAATAGAAAATTCACTTTTGTATTCAGGTCCAACACATTTTTTTATATACAGAACTTTTAGTAGAACAATTTCAACACCACCAAAAAAAATGGAAGTGAATATTTTGGTGAGTAAGGAATATGGGGAAATCATTTCAACCAATTAATTTAGGTCCTCCCTAGTCATAATCGGTAGATTTAACTTCTAGATGAATCTATTAATACAACCTCTGGTGGAATTTTATTCAATTCTTGACATGAATTTTCTTTAAATATATATATCCAACAGAAATTTCTGTGAGAGGAAAATCTCTCTCCATGTGGAGAATCGACCCCCTATTTTTTACAAGTGAAAGGAGGAAGATGATTCTTCTTTTGTTTTGTCATCTAAAGAAAGGATATTACTACCCTATGAGCATGTGTATCTAGCATAGATGATTCAGTCCAAGGAAGCAACCATCCTTGAAGACATTCCTTTTTTGAGGTAATTCACTGAAGTGTTTCCCGATGATTTTTTTGGTCTCCCTCCTAGAAGAGCTATTTAATTCTAAATTGACCTTATACCTGTGGCATTGTCAATATCCAAAAATCCGTATAGAATGACTATTGTGGATCTTAAGGAGATGTTGAAACAAATACATGAGAATCTATATAATGTGTTTATATGCCAAAGGGATTCACCATGGGGAGCACTAGTCCTCTTTGTCAAGAATTAGGATGGGACAATGTACCTTTTCATTTATTATAGTGAGATCAACAAAATCATGATAAAGATATAGTGTCCTCTTCCAGGAATTGAAGACTTGTTTAATCAGCTACGTCGAGAACAATGTATCCCTAATGTAGATTTGCGGTCGGGGTATTATACAGTAATGGTGAATAAGGATGATATCCACAAGACTTCTTTTCGTACAATATATGGGCACTATGAATTCATAGTATTGGATTTTGGTGTAACTAATTCTCTAGAAATCTTCATAGACATGATGAATAGACTCTTTAGAGATTAACTCATCAAATTTGTGGTAGTCTTTATAGATGATATTCTAATATACTCTAAAACCAAGGAGGATCATGAGGACAATCTATGAATTGTACTAGAGACCATGCAGAAGGAGAAGCTCTATGAAAAGTACAAAAAGTGTGTGTTTTGGTTGAAGGAGGTCTCATTCATAGGTTAAATCATCACAGGTAATGGAATATCAGTGTATCCCTCCAATATAGCTATAATTGATGGATGAGAGAGGCATACATCGGTAATGGATATCCATAGCATCTTGGGGTTAGCTAGATATTATCACCGATTACTGATAAATTTCCCACAATTATCCAACCCTCTTACAAAGATAATTGAGAAGGGAGTATAGTTTTCATAGAGCGATGAATGCAAAGAATGATTCCAAGAGTTGAAATTGTGGCTTATCTCTGTGCCCATGATCACATTACCCAAGAGTTGAGATCTTATTGTTGTATTTAGTGATACTTCGATGAAGGTCTTGTGATGTGTGTTGATGAAGAATGATAATGTGATATCCTATGCCTCAGGGAAGCTAAAAATCCATGAGAAAAAATATCCCACACATGATCTAGAGTTGGCAGTTGTGATATTTTCATAAAAAATCTGGCAGCATTATCTCTATGGGGAGAAGTGTGAGATATATACTAATCATAAGAGCCTCAAATATACATTCAAATAGAAAGAGCATAATATTCTCCAACGAAGTTGGATAGAACTCCTCAAGGATTATGACTGCACAATATATTACCACCCTAGGAATGAGAATTAGGTAGCTAATTCTCTATGTAGTATGGATCCAAAGATTCTGTCATTGATGAGAATTAAGAAGGATCTAATCTTTTTAGATATTCAGAGGTTGGAAATGAGAATCGTAACGGGAGTAACATCATCAATTCATTCTCAAATTATTATTCAACCATCCCTATATAATAAAATAATGATTCTCAAAGAAAGTATATGAAAATTATGAAAAGGGTTGAATCTACCAGAAATAGGAAATCCTCAATGTTCATGGTTGATAAGTATGGAATTGTGATGTTTGGGTTAAGATAATGTTTACCATTTGATCCAGAGATAAAGAACGAGATTCTGAATGACCCACATAGTTCAACCTTCTCTATTTCCCTAGGGAGAACAATGATTTATCGAGGTCTCCAAGAAAACTTTTTATGGAACAATATGAAAAGGAAGATTGTTGAATATACCACAAAGTGCCTGATATGTCATCAAGTGAAGGCTATGAGGCAAAAGTCTAAGGGGATGATGCAACCACTACCCATACAAACATCGATGTGGGAGAACATTACCATGTACTTTTCCACTGGAATCTCAAAGGAATCCAGAGGAAACAATGCTATATGGGTAATTATGGATCATCTTACGAATACATATCACTTTATCACGATTCAAGATGACTTATCATTGGATCAAAATGCCATGATTTACATCAAAGAAGTGGTAAGTCTGCATGGAGTACCACTATCTATTATTTCTGATATTGATTCGATATTCATCTCGAAGTTCTAGAAAAGTCTCCAACATGCTCTAAGAACGGAATAAAACATCATAATGGCCTATCATCCTCAAAATGATTTCCAATCTAGGATAACAATTCATACACTAAAAGATATGTTATGATCATGTAATTGGGACTTCAAAGGAAGGTGGTACCAACATCTTCTAATGGTTGAATTCTCCTACAATAATAGTTTCCACTCAAGAATCTGAATCGCACAATATTAATCCCTTTATGGGAAAAGGTGTAGATCACATGCGTGTTGGGTTGAAGTTAGTGATTGTAAGCTGCTAGGACCTGAAATGGTTGATGAAATATTGAAGAAGGTGAAAACCATTCAGTAGCATATCAAGGTATCCCAAAGTCGACAGAAGTGTTATGCAGATAACCATCAATGAGAACTTGAGTTCAACGATGGAGACATGGAATTTCTACACATATATCAGTGAAATAAGGTAATGGGGTTGGGAAATAAGGGGAAGTTATGTCCTAGGTACAAATTCCCCTTCGAGATTCATGACCATCTAGGCTAGGGCCTATTGACTAGCACTTCCACCTACCATGGCCAAAGTACCAGATTTCGTTCATGTATCTCTCTTATGGAATTAAATACCAGACCCTTTATATGTACTCTATTCAAAGGTAGTATAAATATAGGATGATCTTTCTTATAAGGAGAAACAAGTGAAGATATTAGAATGTAGTGAAAAAATTTATAGAAAATTATACAACGCCCCTCGTTAATGTGTTGTTGCAACACCACAAGTTTGATAAAATAAGAGGGAATAAAAATATGTGATGAAGTAGAGTTACCCACATCTTTTTTAGTATGGGAAAAGGAAATTTTGAGGGAGAAATTTCTTAAGGGGGGATGATTGTAACAACCCAAAAATTCATTAATGAAAATTCCACTGGGTCTGTTTAAATGTATTATTTTTGTAATGTAAAACGTATGGACTTATTTGGTTTTATTTTGTGGATTTTAAAATAAAATCATGAAATGTGACCATTTATAATATAGTCTTTGATCAGTTATCATCTGATTATTATAAATATAGGGCTTAAAAAAATCCAATTTACTAAGATAAAGGATGCGATGGATTCACCTAGTATTCTTTCCCCTTATGATTCCCATTTGTCAGAGCTCTAAAAGGAGGTGGCGGGATTGGGATTTGCTCTTAACCAAGCCCAAGCTGAGAATTAATACATTTTGCTTCAGTTTAACCACCTATGGGAGAAGTGTAAGTTTATAGAGATTACCACTAGAGCGATGTTATCTGAGCCACCCCAAGAGTCTATCACCATCACGCACCTTACCCTGAGGACTTATGTGGGTTACATAATGGGTTATGTAACCAGAAACTAAAATTTTGATTATGTAAGTTATTTTTGTATATAATAATTAATATATATTCATTTTTATAGTAACTCCATTAATTGTATTTAAAGAAAAAATAGTAATTTTAGAAAATTTCCAACTAAAGAATCGATTTTGATAAATTAATGGTTTTATGAATTAAACAATTTTTTAAAAAATATAATTATTTTTAAATTACGTTTATTATGTATAAATGATCATATACTTTTTATGAATTCAATTCTAATTATTAATTATGGTTTAAAAAAAAGTCATTGTTAAAACCCATGAATTTTCTATAAATGTCAGTTTTTATTTTAAAAGTGAATATTAACATATTTAAAAAATTATTTAGATAAAATAAATAATATTTTTGGAATCCAGATGTCAAAATATCCAATGGTGAATTTTTCATAATTTTCTGAGATAGTCGAAATTTTGGGTAAAAATTAAATACAATTTAAATATATAATGTGTTCCATGACATCATAATGACCCAAGAGTTATTTAATAAAATACTATAATCATTATGTTCGGCCAATATATTGTTTACCATTAAAATAATGTGATTTTAGTTTTGTTTGATATAATTTTTAATGCTTTAATGGACCCTTCAAGACTTACAAAACATTTTTGCTTTTTAAATTGATTTCCTTGAGAGTGTGGCTCACCTCCACATAAGAAACCCTATTATTTTATGACGTTATACAATTACCATTATAAAATATTGTTTTCCACTCCCCTTTGAAAAAACGCATGGGAACGAAGCATGGTCTGGTTTGTGGTTTTGATTAATTTAATATGTGGTGTCCCAAACCTAAATAATAAATAATTCCCTCTCATTTTCTATATAAACCCACCCATGCTCCCACTTCATCCTCATTCAAAGAATTTATTGTTTGAACTAAACCTACCATCATCTCTCTATAAATCCTACCACAGATTTTCAAGCTCCCATGAATCCACTCTCAACCCTCTCCCTAGCATTTGGTATCGCAAATCCAAGTAAGGGATTTCTTCTATCCAATGACCCGAAGACCTTCACTTTTTTTTTATTTTAAAGCAAAGAAAGCCCCATTTTTCATTAAATAAAAAATGTTAGGGTATGATTTCAAAAATCCCCCATGCATCCCTCTTCGTGTTTGAATAATGATATATCCCCTTATCTCTCATTAATGCCTCCCATGTACACCCGTTACAATACGGAAATTCCATAAGGAATTACTCTTTCCTCATTTAAATTCAAGTAGTTTTTTTTGTATTGCGTATCTAAATTACATTACATTTGTAGGGACATGGATCTATATGATTTACCTTAATATCCATTTAATTCACATGTGATAAGACACCAATTTATCTCTCATAAACCATTTTTATGTATTCCTATGTCACAACGTTATGCTATCGAAATTGCACTCTGTTTTTCTAAGCGAAGATAATCATGTAGTGAATACCATATCCATTTCTCTATCAAGGGTATTAATATTTATGGAAATATACATATTTAATGGTAATTTCATATATTTATTCCACATTAATTAATCGTGAAATAACTTATGATGTTGATTAATTCCATGGTATATGATCCATGTGGCACACTTATGCATGACATGAAGTGTTTAAGATGGGTGTTCCATAATAGATCTCCAATGAATTTGGTAATGTATAGCATCATGATACATCATTCATAATTATGGTTGACTTATGATAATAATATTGCAATGAGGGTTTACTCGTGCTTCATGTGGAATGAGGGTTTACTAATCCTAATGTTCAATGAGCCTTGGCTCATGCTAATTCCATGTTAAGTGTTTTTCCCATATTTCCATGTTATGATTATCCTGCTTTATCACTCCTTTATGTTCGTATTTCTATTGTGCCCATTGAAATAACTATTGACTAACATATATTGTATTCTCAGGTTATTCCATAATTATTCAATTACCGGGCTTTGTAGCTCACACTTTTATTATGCATGTGGTAAGGTTATCCCATGCAATGGTAAGTACGAGGGAATGTAGTGGTAATGTAAAGGATGTTTTCAATAGGATATTGCATTATATGTATTATGTTGTTATGTAATGATCATGATCCCCAAAGACACTATACCTAATAATTTTCTATGTGGTATAAAGTGAAAGTTTTGTGTAATAAATTATGTTCAGTGTGTAATAAAGAGTACGGTTGTTATAACTCATGCACAAGTGGGGGAACATACTAATGTCCCTACAAAGACAGCAAGAACCCAGACACTTATCAAGGAAACTAATCACGCAACCTCACTAAGGCACACTAACCAAATAACACTGGTCAAGTAAGTAATAGTAAATGGACATTGATATTTGGGTACCCCAGACCACATTCCCACTGGTCATTTAGAACATCATATGCATTATACCTCCCCACAAATCCTACTGCAATCCAACTTCTTCCCTCAACAACAACCCTATGGGCCATCCCAACAACAAGTTTATCCCTCTTAAAAACACATGGGTCACCAAAACCACACATACCACCCACATACACATGAGCCACCACCACCACACTTTCTACCCGCAAACACCTGGGCCTCATCCTAAAGACACCTGGGATACAAACCTACCCGAACACACCTGTGCCAACCCACCCCAAAAATCCTACAAATGATTTATGGGATATAATAAAACTACATCCTTCACTGCCTACCCGAATAACTTCGGTTATCTCAGTGATGGAGAAAAAAAAAGATAATAACAAACCACTCATAGGAATGCTGGAAAAACAACACCACCTATGAAATATGGGTGTTCGACACGAAGTGCTCAACATTGGTGGGGAGTATATAAGAAACAGTAGAACTAAAATTTATAAATATAGGTAATAAAGAACTCTTACAAACCTACTGCTACCCCTATATGGAAAAATACACAACACTCACAACCTCAGCACAACCCATTTTTGGAAAACAGTTCCTCATTGTACCCATTCATGATATCATGTTTAGGTGATTGCATTTAAATATTATATTACCACATGGAAACTATAAGAAATAACCAGGGGCCATTTCTACTACCTACAAGTTCATCTATTCCACAATCATCCCACAACCATGGCTAAAACCACAGTCCCACTACTCATCCATTCTATAAAATACATGAAAAACCAACCATAAAACACAACACAATACTACTCTCACTAAAGAGGGGTAATTTCAGATTCCACCAATGCTTTTTTCAATTCCATTTGGTTAATTGGGGTTCTCAAACAAGTGTTCTTAGTCATAGAGCATCCATTTTATCAACCAGGTTTACATGATTAATGAGTTTCCATGTTACAAACATTCAATCACAATACCATCCATAAAAATAGAGCTTCAGTAGTGGCCAACAAGGGACCACCAACAACCGTGATTTTTAGTGGACCTGAGCCCATATAAGTAACAACATAAAAATGAAGGTAAAATACAACAACAACATCTTATTCCCCACCCATTCATTCTTTAAAAGTCCATTTATTATCTTTGTTAAAGTTGGTTTCATCTAAATCTTGAGCGAACATCATCATACCTACCCCACATGATGCATAGTAAAAAGAGATTAAGGATGAACCCCTACCTAAATGACCAAGGATCATTGTTTTCTCCTAACACCACGAATTGGGGTTGTGTGATAGGAAACTCCGAGAAGAACTGAATAGGAGGGCTCTCTTGCAGGAAGAAATCATCTCTGAAAGAGGGACTCCAAGTGAACCAAGGGAAAAGAAAGAGACCAAGGAAGAAGAAGATCTCAGTGTGATTAAAGGCCTGATTCTAGAGTTATGGGATGTGTAAGATTAAAGTGCTTGAAAAGAATATCGTGGTTTGACCATGAAACTGGGTGGTTGAACACGTTGAAATTAATTGATATTTAATAATTCCCTAAGAGATAGTGAGATAGACCATATCACGACAGATAGTTGATAGGTTACATTTAAACAAGAAAAAATCATAATAGGGGCATAATAGGAAACATAGAAAAGGGTGTGAAAATGTTTTGAAGGCCACAATATTCAGTAAGTCAAGGGTTTCCCCACTCTTAGGTGATTAAAGATATCCTTTAGTACCCTAAAAATGGTCTAAACCACTTTATAATGGGTATTAAAACATAAAAGAGACGTTACATGAGGGAAACTAGAATAAAAACCCGACACCCCATGGTGGCACCATTTGGGTGTGGAACCGATCAGTGGCACCAATCGGTGAAACCACGAGACACCCTTCCACCGACACATATGCCCTCTTGACTCCCTAATGGTGTTTAGGACAAACCAAACACCTGAATTTGAAATGTAGTGGAACAGGAAGGTCCAAGCCCTTACATTAAACAACACAAATTTATCCTGGAAGAATGATGTTAAAATGCACAGTGTCTCTCATCCTCCTTTAATGAAGCTAAACTGTAGAAAATAATCCTGGAATAAGGGCATTAAACTACACACTATATCACATTAATGTTATAGGATGATAAACTATACAAATATATTCTAGAAGAAAGATGTTAAACTTCATAGTATGTATCATCTTGATTGCATGACATTAAACTGCACAAATTCATCCTGATAGAAGGATGATTAATTACAGAGTGTTGCTCATCTTGGTTGCATGATCTCATTCTAAATACATTCATCTTGTAAAATAATACATTAAAATGCAAAGAGGAGTCAGACCAACAGCCTTGAGGAGATGAGATGTAGGGTTCATCAACGTTAAGAACCACACAAAAATGAAAAACACATAATCGAAAAGATCAAACAGTGATATAGAAAAAAATAGAAAATAACATACATTAGATTATATCCTTGATTAGTTTTATGGATATTAGTGTAGTTACACTATCAATAGAGGAGTTCTGTGAGAACCTCTAGAATCTAGATGAGTGAGTACCAGTTAGGGTTATTTTAAATAGATCTGAAACACTTTTAACATCACTTTGAGAAAGGTTATGAAAAAGAACCATTTTATCAGTTTTTAAATTGATAAGCACTGATAAAAGGTGTATTTATCATTGATAATATTGTAGCACTCATAAAATTATTTTTACAACTCTTTTTTTAGAATTTATAAGTATCGATCTTTATTGGAACTTTTTTAGCACGATTAAATATCGTTCTTTAGAAGTGGAAATTTTTTAGCTCTCTAAAAATATTGATTTAATGAAATTTATTATAATTTTATAATTTTTAAATATATATAAATATTTTTTTATATTTATATAAGTACTTATATAAATAATAATAATAATTTATTAATAATAATTAAAAATATGAAAATTTATAAATATAGTAAATATACATTTATAAAAATATTTATTTTAAAATATTTATTTACATATAAATTTTCAACATTATTAGTGGATATATATTCATTAATACATGAATTTTAAGAATGAGTGAAATTGAATAATACAAAATGAGTGCACATTAAAAATATTGAAAAAATGGATCAATTTTATTAATTTAATATAAATTATTAAAATTTATGGAAATATATATATATATATATATTGATGTAAATATGAATACATATTAAAAATAATAAACATAATAAATAAATATATAAAATTATTTAATATAAAATGAACGAATTAATAAATAAAATAAAACATAAAAAATTATAAAAAATGAATTCCAATAATGTAATAGTATTAAAAATAAATAAATAAATTTACCGGTTGAAAACATAATATATTAAGTGTTTCATGTTAACAATGAAATTCTCAATTATACTGAAATTTGAATAAATTACAAAATTATTATTTTTATGTGTTTCTATATATTGCATAAATAAATGTGTGTGTGGATTTTTATATAAACTACATTCATTATATATATATATATGTGAATTAAATGTAACACTAAATGTTTTTTATTTGTTAAATTGAAAAATGAAACGACATTAAAAATGAATAAGACATTAATTTTTTTAATTACAATTTTATTCTTTATATATATATAATATGTATTAATTATTACTATTTCTAATTTATATATATATGTCATAATTTTTTTCTTAATAATTATTTCATTAATTTATTTTTAAATAATTGTGTAATTTATTATTTATAAAATTTTTATTTAATCACATATTCATTTATATATCTAAATTTAATATATACATTTTATCATTGTTTTTAACCTATATATATAATAAATTTACACATTTATATCTATAATTATTTAATTAATAATTTGTTTAGTATATTTCTTAATTACTCATTTTAAATTATTACTTGTTTAATTATTTCATTTTATTCATTTTACATATTCATATATTTAATATATATTATTTATTAATTTTTTAAATTTATTTATATGTATATTTATTTTCAATAATAATTATTTAATTAATGAAAACTTAATTTTTTAAATTTTTCTTTATGAACCTTTATACGAACTAAGAAAGAAATTATAAAGTTAACCATTTATCAGGGATTTATTGTGAGTGATCATAAGGGGTAACATTTATTAATGAAAAAATGAAGTAATGATAATGGGTAACCTTTACTAGTGCTAAAATAATGCACTGATTGAGGTGAAAATTTATCAGAAATAAAGAGAATGTGCTGATAGAGGGTACCATTTATCAGTTCATATTTTATCACTGATGAGGAAAGACTTTCTTAGAACATTTCTTTTTCACAGGTAAATGTCATCACAATTAATGGATAGTTTTATAGTAGTGTGATGTCACAAGAACCTGACCTACTGTAGGTATCGTCGTATTGGGGAGGAATTATTGTATGTTTTCTTTGTTTATCCAATGATGTTTTTGGAGTTAATCTCACATAGCGGTAGATTTGAATGAATTGGGAAATGGTCATCATAATGTAAAAGGAAACCTATTGAGGTGGTAGTCCATATAAACCATTGTATGGATCATTGATAATTTGCACTCATCCCATTCAGTCTATTATGGTGGTATCGACGAAGCTTGAGAAATGTTTTTTGAGAGGATAATAGTGTTCCATGCAGATGTTCTTGTTCTACATAAAGCACATTTATTTTTTTGTTCTATTTATTAATGATATAGTATGATTCGAATTTGTAGTTTATATGAATTGGTCATCATAGATGTACTATTGATCAGCTGATTTTCTAAAAGGATATGATTATGAAGGAGAGGGTGTGTGGAGGATTCCAAGAGGTTTGAATTTTTAATGGGATCATCTCTTTTATCAGGGATGAATTTTCACATCAGATCATCCTACATTATTCACATTATGTTCTTAACTATGGTTTAATTAGATTTTATTTTTAATTTAAATATTATTTACACTGAAATACTTATGTGGATGCTGAATTTGATGGATCTCAATAACTTTTTGGTCAAAATTAATCAAAAGTGGATTTTGTAATATGAATCAGATATATTTTGGATGGAATAATTCATAAAGGATAATGGATCGTATTTTCAATGAGATTCAATAATAATTATATAATGTTTTGTATTATAGTGTTCGTATATAGTATTATAAACTATGTAATGTAATTATATACTTATTATATGGGTTTTAGACCATAATTACTTGTGTAGAACGAAACTGATGAATCCATATCAAAGAAGAAATTTTTTTTAATTGAAATAAATATTTAGTGTGTTTATTATTGAGAAGGGATATTTTTTTAAATAATAAGGATGTCAATTATTGTATATAAATTTAAATTTATGTGAAAATATTAATTTCTTTTAATTGATCACCTCATCTATATATAAATTAAAAACACCTTGATTAATAGGAAACATTGAGATAATTATTGACTGGAAGTCATGAGGTGATATATATTTGAATAATATAATTTCATTTTTTCATGTGTTATATGTTAAATGATGAGAATATGCTACCTATATAAATAGGTAAATTGATTCACAACTATGTATAAAGGTATGGAAATATTATGGTAAATTCTGTATTGGCTGGACCAGTCACATAAAATGATAATAATGATATATGTGTTATGAGTTATAACTATTCATGTAAATTTATTCTAAAATAATTCTTCCATTATATATAAATGGGATATTCTAAGGCATCATGGTAATCCTCTCACTTTTATATTTGATCATGATCCAATGTCCATATAAAATTATTAATAAATTTAATAAAAATACATAAATATAGAGTTATATTGTTTAATATATTATGTACATCAGACTAATATACAATCTAAATTCACTATCCTCACATGGGTTGATATTAAATGGGGTTTTAAAATGATATCAAAATAATTTGAAATTATTATATAGAAATTCTTTATTTCATAGAAAATAATCACTATCACTCTACTAACCAAATGGATAATTATGACTCTAAAAATAGTAAAACTTCTTAAACACTGTGTTATTGGGATAAAAATGGTTAGAATACGTAAGTAGGATTGGATTTAATCAAAGAAAAAAATATTAATTTGATGAAAATTACTACACATTGACAAGACTAATTATTTATACTAAGTGAATGATTTTCTTTTATGGGAAATATTGTTATTATTCAAGTGGTTTTGGTATACAAACCATGGTAAAAAATCATAAATAGATCATTATAAGGTCAAGATACCCACACAACTAGACTGAAAATCATAACATTAATGATTTCACATACACATTGATGGATGGATCATGTCACCACAAAAAATTAATTTTCTAGTGGAGTCTATTTTAACATCTCATTAATGATCAATCTTGACTATATGAAAAATTAGAGGAAAATTGAAAATTGAAAATCATAAAATTATTAGTTTTAGATAGGGATGTGAGAATAATTGTGCTAAATTGAAACAAGATGTGTGTGAGGGATTGATGATAACTCTTAGACACTATTATAAAAGATTGTTTTATGATTAGATAACCTAAAATTGTAAATACAAATGAAAAAAATAATATTATGAAAATTGGGATGGCTCGACTGCATAGATTTTTCATTAAATCAATGTGATGGTGAGTGGTATGAATAATTTTCATTAAAAAAATAATAGTTTTTACGATAATATAAAAAACATAAGGACATCTAGTAACTTGTACCACTCTCCATGTCACATTATGTAACATATAGGACCACCCACTTAGTGGAAACATAACTGAGTAAATAGTGTACCCCCACTAGGTATATAATTCTATAATAATTATTTTATTATATATGGATCCTCATATGATCTTCACTTATACCCATAAAAGCTAATAGAACTTCTAATATCTATTAAAAAATCCCCAAAATAATCATCCATCATCTAAATTAATGTATCAAAATCAAAATAAATGAACACCCCAAAATAATTCATCTCAAATATGGATTTATCCAATTCAATAATATGTATAGTATTGATTTTTAACAAACACACCAATATATTAATTATCAAAAATGATAAGTACAATCAATAATTATGAAAAAATAATTTACATATTAATTACCTCTATAAATATAATATCAAAGAATAAACTATACATTCATGAAAAAAATGAATTACATACACATAATTTATATAATAATAATTTATTTAAACTTATATGTTAACCACACATGTTTTCTAATAATTAAATAATGAATTTTATAACTATAAACTCATTTCATCATTGTATAAAATTTTTAATAATACCTAAATGATATTTCACCATAATAATTCCTTCAAAATATATCTAGGACCTAAGAAATATGATGAAATAAGTTTTATCTATAAATAATATTGGTTTCATAAACATATATAGAATAATAAAAAATATATTTTTATATATAATTCATCAACCAATTAATATGATGACTCTGAGATTAAAAATTTCTCAACCAGGGTTACACTGAAATATCCCTAAACTACTATAATATGGTATCTAATCTCCTAATTTGATGCTAATATTTATAAAATTTATATGCCTAGTGAGACTATCCTTGTACTACCTCAATGTGGCCTTCAATTCTCAATAGAGATATCACATTTTTACAATTTTCAAATTTATCAGTCGTTGAATCTTATTTTTACTAATATATCCAAATAATATTTTATCAGTAACTGAATCACTGTAACATTCTAAATATTAAATTTTTCTAAATATATGTTAACACGGATTCCTTGTGTAAAATAATACAAAATTAAAAATTATGAATTTAATTGATTGTGACACTATTGATTATTAGAAAATATAGTAAATTATATACATAAATAGAGAGGTATTCATTCTTATATATAGGATTGGACTAGGAACATGTACTAATATAATATTAGTCCCAATTCCCATAGTGTTGTTGATGTTAATCATACAATGACAATGATGATGGTTTAATTTTTAAATATTAAATAGTGTGACCCTAATAATTATTTTATCCTAATTTCTACCTCCACGAATAAATGGTATCCCTATTTTATCTGATTAATTAAACACCATTGGTCATAATCCATTCTTCAAATAAAAAAAATTATATACTTCTAATGAATTTCTCTAGTTTAATGGGTTATTTAGTGTATTTAACCATCACTACTTAAAAGAGAGAAAAATTTCATTTATGATTATTTATTTTCAAATATAATCAAAATATAACTCATACTAATATTAAGATATAATTAATGATCAACCACTCCTATAGAATTCCTCTAATAATTCACTTTCCATCTATATACACACCACATCTTTTTTTCAATCTAAAAAATGTGACTGTTAATTACTCATCAACCTTTATTAGAAGCATTTCATTGGGAATTTTACTATAGGTCATTGAGAATTATATATATTTTTTTCATAGGACAAACCATTTTTACATTGATTGCATGTATCTTTTAGGATATTAATATTAATAAAATATCGTGTTTTATATTTTTTATTATTCTGTATTCCATTAATGAAATAATTTCATACAATGTCTATTTATTAAAAAGGTCATAGTAGTTTTCCAAAATAATGTGAATCTTACAATTTTTTGATCATATTATTAAATATATTTATATATTAAGATATTTTTTTGGTTATGGGACACATAAAATGTGACAGTTAAGAAAACTTAATCATAATAATATGAGGATTATTCTCATAAAATTTTCACTTACAAATCAATAAGATATGAAATTTTGAGAATAGACCCTCCGGTATGAATTAAAAATGACATGGTGTTGTTCGATATTCTTATATATGATTGTGTTTTATGGTCCATATAATTTATTATTAATATTAATTCATATAAGAACCCACACACTTATGAGTATTTTATAATCCATGAAGATATATTTCATGGTTGTGGTCGATACTTCAGTTGGATAATGTATGTTGTGTTATTAATGATTAATTTAGTGAATTACTTTTCCTTCCATATTTATGTAATATTATATATTAGAAAATTTATTGGAATAGAAACATTGCATTAAATTTCATGGCCATGGTGTAATGAATATTTTATTTTATATTGGAAACAGAAAAATTATCAATTATATAGGTTCATTTGATATGATTTCATGCTTCTAGATGAAATATTGAAGAAAAGAGGTTATATTTATCAAAGATAATATTTATATCCTTACTAATGTTGTTAAATTATGTACATTATCTTTAGTTCATTAATCTATTTCATGGTAGTAATATAGGACTTTGGGAAATGACATCTAATTCAAATGAAAAATTATCCTATAGGGTCGCACACTCTGTGTTTTAATTAATATCGGTTAATTTCTTTTTTATTTTATTTATTAGAATAAATATAATTCTCTAAAACATGGAATAATTTTAGTCATATTTATTAAAACATTAAGATTGGAAATGTAATAAAAAATTATACATTCACTAATAACTAATTTATATTATTATGATAATATTCAATAAATATATATTTAATAGATTCTATTAAAAATATATATTCTATATATTGATGGATAAACTATGTAATAAATCATTTATTCAAATATTCAATGAATGTTGAGGAATTAGAACATACCAAGATTGTTTCTAGTGATGAATAATTATTTTTATTGCCTTTAAATAACATTTATCATTTTGTGACTTAGGGCATTCCATATAATATGAATAGTAAGATTATTATAATTATATATAATGATGTTTAATAATTAATACAATATTATATATGGTATGGTATGAAATTAAATAATGTTGTAGTCTCCATTAAATCTTTATAAATATATGGTTATGTCTATTCTATATGGTTAATAGATTTTTGAAAATCATTTCACAAAATGTAATTATCTCCATATTTCTCCTCCTCTCTTTAACTCAAGAACAAAAAATGCTAGAGATATTCCTTCATGATCAAAAGAACATAATGTAGTTAATATAAAAAGAAAAGATAATTGTTTCTCAGTGATAAAACCCAAAAAAAATATTTGGAATCACTTAGAGATTAACAGACAATTTGGGTATCTCTTATTAAGGTATTTTAAACATTGATCCTCCTTACACAATGATGTTTAATTGAATATGGGTTTTTAGGATGATCAATGTGTACATAAAATAACAATCCAAATATGAGGAAAATATTCTTTTGATCATTACTAAATAGATTATAAATATGATGTGAAAATATGCTCTTATATATTCTAGTTTTCTCTATATAAATATTTTTTGTAAACAAAATCATTAATAATTTTGTTTACATCATGTATTATATTATGAATTATCCACCATGTTGAGGTACATGGAATGTACATCATATGAACATGTCTTTTTTTCTCCAACAAAAGTATAGAATATAATTTACTAAAATTTATAATGGAATAATTAAAACCATATTATATTGATTGGTTCCATTTGAGTATAGAAACTTAATAATTGTTTTAAAAAATAATAAAAACCCATATTAAAATAATTTAATTATCTCTAATTATAAGTTCTATTCTTTATTTTCATTTAATTCAATTATGATTGAAATATTCTAGAGAATTTGGATAGTAATTATGATAAAAGGTAAGTAATAAGTAATTTAATTAAATAATTAATATAATCATGTTTATCATAATAACAAAGACTGAATGTAAATTATTATCAACTAGTTTAACTTTTTCATATTCATTTCTATTTTATAATTGTTCAAGATCTAAATAAAGTCATGTGTATAATTTTTATAGAATTGTTTAAATTTATTTCATTGGTTTTCAAAAATTAATTATTTTGTTAATCATGATGGCTTGTGTCTCATCCCCCTCTATTATTTTATATGACATGTATTTTAAAGGTTATTTATGTAATCCACCTTAACCAATCTGTTGTTTCACCTCATCAACATGTGAGTTATAAATATAAGTAATAAATTATTACCCTAAGGTGCGTGTAGGTTTTCATGGTGAAACAAATATGATGCCATCCTAGGTGACACTTAGGTGGAAATATGGTCTAGGGACCCCGACTCTATTAACATCGGATTAGTTACTATTTTTTATTATAAAAGTTAAACGGTATTAAATCATTAATGACCAAATAATTTAGTAGTCTTGGTAAACAAGATAAATAAATTATTGACATATTAAATTTGAAATAAAATTTTACCACTTAGTTTTTTTAGAATATCATTTTTACCTCTATCATATACATGAATATAAATCATAGAACACATAATCGATACCATTGGAAGGAAAAAAATAACGACGATCTCAAATAACTACTAAGGGTTTTTTATAAAGGAACTTATCATGAATAAATAAGAATAAAAAATATGTAATTAAAAATCACTAAACACAATATCCATTTTTATAACATGACTAAAAATAATAGATAAGGAATAACCAATATTGAATGTTTACTGACTAAACACAAATTTCAGTTAGAGAAGTATTCTATCATGGTTATGTAGGGAATAATTAATATGTAATGTAAATAACCCAACTCACATTCCATTTATATAACATGTGAATAATTAATACATTAGTCATAATGATCATTTTATATTAAATAACTCATCAATGATGCCATTAAATCAATACAAAGAGAATTAAATTCAAGCAGAGATAATATAATTATTAAAATATCATGGATTATAGTAGTTGAATTCTTAATAAAATAAAACTATTAATCACTGGACGTCATGTTTCCGGGAACATGGTACCTCTACTATCAAGACCATCCATAATATAGTATAATTCCACATGTAAAACATGTTTAATGCTAACTTACTGATTAGTCTCATTAGACTACCAATGAATCAAGGGTCTTTATAAATCTAGGACCTACACCTCCATATATGTCAGAATTACTCATATATTTAATAATCAATTTAATTCATTAAAATTATTCTTTGTGATCAGATATCTTTACAGAGTAATGAAATTAGATTTATAAATGATTCCCCATATAAAAAAAATATTCAATGTAGACAAAAATATATATAATGGTTATATGGTTTAGGAAAAACATATCCATTATACACTATATGAATTTTTTGGGTAAATTTAATGTCCAATGATCATAGGAATGTACATATTTCTATTAAATTTCAATGACTAAAAATAAATCAAGAATGTTAATTTCAGTAATTTCTTTGGTAAAAATGATCCAAAAAAATAAGTTGAAATAATATTTATATAATTAATATAATATAAACATAGTGGACTATTATTATAATAAATGGGTTCTGTTGTTTACTGATAAAAACCCATAAAATGTTCTTTAAAATCATTTTTAGGCAACATTCATTTCCTCGTTGAAAAAATAGTTTTTTGAAGAAAAATATGCTCACAAAATATAAAAAACATTATAATAATTAATAATATCATTTTAAACCCATAATGAATTTTTAAAATATATAATGGACATGATTTTATGAACTTATATTCATGCCCAACATATTTAAAAAAATATTCCATTCGCCTTTTAATTAAAATATAAATTGACATTGTTCAAAAAAAATATTATAATTCTATTAAATGAATTTAGTAAAATAATAGACATGTGTAAAAATGTTTCGAATAAATGTGAATTTTAAGCATGTTCAAAACATTTCTGAATATTTTATTAGAAAATAAGGATTTGGATGGAAAATTATTTGTAAAAGAAGTGATAAATGATGTATGATTTTTCTAATTTTTTTATCAAACATATAAAGTACCAAAGAGTTGAAAAATGATATAATTAATTGAAATATTCATGAGTAACCAATGTAGAATAAAACTAATTTTTTTTATTATTAAATGGCAATATAATTTCAATTAATCTAAGATCATGTATAAACAATACCTAAAAAATTTAGATTGTGAAGTAATCCATTTCAATAATCATAACTTTCAAGTGCGAATTTATAAATGAATAAAATATTTAAATCAACTATTATTACTTATAAAAAAATTAAATAAAAAATAATAAAATTAAAATTATTTACACACATAACTATATAATATCAAATATAATGAATAATTATCATTACTCAACAAAAGGATATTGAGTTATGAAATTAATTACCACTTGGTTATTTTCAATTCAACTTACCTTGCATTAAATAATTAAAATTAAAAATTAATATAATTTTATTTGTTAATTAATAAATATATGAAATGTTAATAGGGAATTATATATGCTATATAAACAAATTTAGGTGCCTTACATTACAATATTCATCAATGAAGGGAAATTAAGGCAAAGTCCCATACAATGATTATATCCTTTAATTGAGAATTAATCAATGAATATACTATGTGTATAAACTATAAATACAAAATGAAAAATTTAAAATAAAACATAAAATAATAATAATTCCTCATAAAAATAATACGATAATTTCATAGTCAAATTAATAAACAATATAACCCAATGAAAAATAAATTATGTTTTGAAATTCTTTTCCACTTTGAAACATTCATGCTAAATCCCATTAGACAAAATAAATAAAATAAAAACAATAAATAAAATTTATTATTAATTAATCATTAAATTATATGTCAAAGGGGATGTATATACACCATAGAAAATAAATTAGGTGAATTACACTACAATATGTTAAAATAAAGAGAAATTGAGATGGATACCATTACTTCAAACTTATTTTTAGTTTAATGTGATTGAACCACATGTATAATGTTTTTTAAAATATAATTAACATATAATAGTACATTATTAATATTTATCAAATCATATATGATGAGTTCATAAAAAAAATATTACCCATTAATTATTAATATTCTTTTTTTGGTGTTAATTGATAAGTAATATCATTCATTTTTGTTCATGATAGTTTTGATTAGTTGTAATGTAAAATATTTCAATAAATAAAAAGAATAATAATAATGAAATAATTATCATATTTAAAAATATACTATATTTTCAATACCAAAAAAATGTTTTTGTTTTGATAAATGATGTACTTTACGATCATTGAGATGGTAGGTAGTACTTTCACATTAGTGACGTTTCCATTTTTCAATGATCATTATGGAAAGAGTTAAGTAATTTTATATATTTCTATAATGAAAATAATTTAATAAATATGATATTATTTATTTAAAAATAGTTATATATATCATCCAAATGGAATGGTTTTGAAATATAGAAGTATCTCTTCGTGAAGGTGGTAGTCCACACATACACAGAAAATTTTCTCATCATTTTGTGAGTGAAAAGGTAAAATATAAAATGGTATATTATATTTTTTTGGAATAATAAATATGTATTCAATATCATAATTATTTAACTTATATAACATACATACATTAACTTCATTCTTAATATTTTCCATGTAAAGCATTATTGAATAATGAATCACATCTCTCCACGAGGTGGAAGTCCTTCATACACAAGGAGGATATTACCAGATCACCTAAAAATGGAATGTAAAAAGGTTTATATTATATTATTAATATATATTAATAATTATGTAATAAATATCATATTTATACTATTTAAATATATTTATTCCTAACTAGGATATGTTTTTATGGAAAACATGTCACATCAGTTCTTGATGCGGTAGTCCTCCACACACTTGAGCTACGGTATCATTTTCCATTTGAAGGAATAGGAGATGGAAATATGAAATTATATTAAAATAATAACATAGAATTATATGGGATTTAATTTTGTTATTATATAAGAAAAATTATGAATATTTTTATTATGTGGAAGAGGATATAAAACTAAAATTTATATTTTACCTAATCATGCACCTCCTCAATAGGATTATACATATATTAATATAAAATTTAATTATTAAAAAATTATTATAGGATTAGGGTATGGATATTTTTATGGTATAATGTTACGTATTTTTTTGAAAAAAAAATGGTTTGATGTTGTGAATAAGAGAGGAGTGTGGGTGGCCATTTATAAGTGATGTGATTTGTACATTTTTAATTTTTGAAAAGAAAAATGTATGCACGTTTTTTTAAACTAAAAAAAGAAAAAAAGATTATCATTGATCCATATATATGATATGAGAGATATAATTTCTATACATTTATTCATAAAATTTTTTAGTTCATTTTAATACAGATCATTTTGGTTTAACACCCCTAACATTCCCATTTTTACCTTTACTATGGTAATCAATTTTAATGTTTTCACTATTAATTATGGTCCAAGAACAATTTTTAATTATTAGAAAATATATGTTAGGAATATTCCAAATGTTGAATATATGTTTCCAAATTCAATTCATTTAAGTGGAAGAATCCAATATAATATTATTCCAGTAAATATGATGAAAAAGTGGGGTTTCAAACTGAGAATTCTTATAAGTACGAAATATTTTAGAATAAAAATTCAATATGAATTTAATTACAATGAAATTAAATATATTTATTATAGTATAATTTAATTAATTTTATATTAATAAAAATCTAAAATATAATTTATCTTATTTAATTATTCAAACAAAAATGTAGTTTTAAATAATAATCTATTTTTCAATATTAATCAAAAAATGAAAATTTTTAGAAATATTTTAAAATTTAACTATAAGATAATTATGATATTATTTTCACAAAATTAAGATAATTATAAAAAATATTTCTTTTAATAGTTGTATAAATTAATTTTTAAATACATGTACAAAGAGCGAATAATCCTTCTTTTAGAATAAAATAATGTTTATCCAGAAAAAAATTTCTTTTTCCTTTATTAGATTATTATTTTGTTTATAATCAGTAGATAACCATTAGTTCAAAAAATTATTTATTACTATTTACACTCTCTAACCTAATATCTTGGTTATACTAGTATACAATATTTTTATTCGTTTATAGTGGGGGTTTCATTTTTTGTAAGACACCAATGAGATTATATTAAATGAAATATATTTCATATATAGAATAAGAATGTTGTTGTATGTTATATATGTTGATTCAAAAGCTCTACTTCCTACTTCTCAAATCATTTAGTTTGGGAAACCATATTCAATTTCTTAAAACATTTTTACTGACTTTTTATGTACCATGATTTTATTACATTATTATGGAAAACATTATATTTTTTCATACATAGAAAATTATGTAAATGTATTACTAATATAAACATTATATTAATTATTATCAATATCATATTGAGTTTGAATATGATTATCATATTCAACTTTAATCAAGCTAAGAGTAATTGTTTTTGTTTTTTATTTCTTACTGACAAAAGTCAAGACAATCATATTCATAATGGGATCTAGAAATATTATCTAATCCACATAATGATAATTTTACTGGTAATTTTTAAGAAAGTCCATCCGAATGACTAACGTTAACAATCATAATATAAAATACTTATTTCTATCGTAAGAAAAATCATTAAAAGTATAACGGTGTTAGTCAATATAATTTTGGACATTCAGTTACAATGAGTTTTCATGTTTATGTTATCTAAGGCCTTAGAAATAAACATTGAACTATGACAATTTACATATCAACTATAAATACTGAGTTATTTGATGAGTTTGATTTTAGATTATTACTCATTTATAAAGTGATCCATTTGTGAAATTCTCAATCAGAGTGAGTGTTTTTCATTAGTATATTTTTGTTCTAATGAACTGTTATATGTGTTGTTTTATAATGAAATATTGTAACAGTGACTCACATCTGATCATTTCTAGGATCGAGGTATTTTATTGGATTAGATGATGGTGAATCTGATCCATTTGATTGAGGGATTATGAGAATAGTAATATTGAGCTAATATTCTGATAATATCGATAGCCTATAGGGATTGGAAGATTGATCAATTTCAATCTTTGTATCTAGCGATTTCACAGTAATTAAAGATAGACATTACTATAAGTATAAAATAGTGGATGAATTATTCAAGGTTATTAAGTAATGTTATCGTAAGGTCAATATATATACCTTTAAATATAATATCTTGTTTGTCATTATTACTTTTACATAGATATTTCTTTACTTGTTTTTTATAAGTTACCCTTCCAATGCATGTAATAGAGAGTGAATCATCATATTCATTATTCAATATAGATTGTTTTATCTGTATTACAATAATTACAAAAATAACAGTGAATTGATTTAATCATATACATCATGATTATTTTTATTTTTATTCAATAAATAGTATCCCCTATGATTGTGATATTTATTTTTATTTATTCATACATTTTCTAGTTTTGAATATATGAATTTGATAATTTGATTGAGTCAATGTATGATACATTAATTTATGTGGATTTTTGTTTTCATTAGATTAAAAATAATAAACTGTGTTTTTAAAATATTATTCAACCCCCATGTTGTAGGTATATCCATTTAATATACTATTATGATACTAGAATCATTATTATAGAATGTTTATATAGCTTATATAATAGGTTAGTTTATTATTTATTTACTGGTTGGATGTTTTAATGTTGTGATATAATCATTATGTTTATTTCCATGTTTCCCTTACATGAAAATATGGAAAATAGTTTTTTTAATATGGAAAGTCTTACTGTTATTTCTTTAGATAATAAAAATACAAACAGACCATCATTATTTGATGGGGTTGATTATGAGTTCCATAGAGAAATGATGAAAAAATTTAATATCAATATGGTAGATGTTAATTTTGTTAATAATATTAGAGACTACATGTTTCTGGATAATTAAATGACTACATTTACATAAAATAAAAAATCTGAGTATCATTCAAATTACAGAGTATGGAAAACTCTATTTTGTTATATTATTAGAATTATTTAAATTCATATATCTTCATGTGAATCTGGATATAATATATAGAAAAATAATTAATTAACACTCTTTTGAACTTCTATTGTTTTTGAGATCATAAGAGATATTCATATAGAAGGCTATCATGCATTTAATTTTCTACCTAGAGAACCAGTTTCCACAATGCATCATAAATTAATGAAAATTACAAATAGTTTATAAACTATTAGTTAAAAAGGTCATGATGATGAAATCCTTTTTGAAAACATTATTTATGTCATTCTCAATGTGTTGGAATCAAAAATAACATTTGTGGATGATACAATAAAACCTAAAAATAAAAAATTGGATGATTTAATTAGAACTCTTATGAGATACGAGGGTAGATATAAAGTATATGTCGAGATAGTCAAAGAGAAAAGTTGTAGTCTTTATTTTTATAAAACATGTACCTTAACTTCAAAATATGAGTTAGATATGAATGTTTTAAAATCATTGATGACTAATAAGGTTATTTTTCGATATGAATAATGTATTTATGAACATTTAGAGAGTGATTTAGTAAATCTAGAAAGAAAGATGAAAAATATAGTCATAATGAATGATTTTTAGTATGGCTAAAAAATATTAATATTTTTGAAAGTGATATGAAAGATGATGTAACATGATACGAGTTTAACAAAGCTGGAAGGATTTGATGGTATTGTCCAACGTTGAAGAGTAAAGAAGGTAAATAATGAAAATTAGAAATGAAGGATAAAAATTATTATAAATTCGAATGAAGGAATGTATTGAAATTATCTAACACATGTAGTGATAATGGTGGTTATTCATATAAATGTTTATCACATAATTAAGGTTATAGAGGGAAAACATAGGTATTTGTAAAAATGTACACACTGTATATCATTTTTTAATTGATAATGTACAAACTACTAAAATACTTATAGAAAATTCCATACATGATAATTATCATGATGAGAGAAATTATCAATATTCTAATACATTATCTTCCTCAGAAGAAGATAACACTCTTCCTATTTATGATAATGCTTCCTAATTTTCTAAACTTATAGAAAATGAAAATTGTCTTTTTATACCTGATAATTCTAATAATAAAATTCATAAAGAATACATAAGGATAACTATCATGAAAAACTATATATCAGATCATTCATAATATATTGATGAAACTAATTTTGAAAAATAAACTATTTTTAATGAATTAGAAATTTTTATTTCTATAAAAGATTCTTTAAAAATTGGATTTGACAAACTTAGTTCCAAAAGTATTAAAAATGAGGATAATGAATTAGTTGTAAAATGAAATCCAAAATTTAGTGTTTCATAATTTTTTTAACAAATATTACCACCATTAAATAAAATTTTGATAAAATGTATAAAAAAATCAAATTTCACGGTAACAATTCCATAATGGGTTATACATATAAAAACCATTTTTGCAAAAAAAATTATTTGTGCCTAAATATGGTCACTTTTGTACTAATTGTCGAAGTAGTTGTCAGTGGAAAAATAATTATTCATTAAAAATATTTCAATATCTTAATTTTTTTAAAGTCTATTTATATAATCAAATTTGGTTGCCAATGATTCTGACTTCTAACATAACAAGACCCAAAAATGTATGGGTTTATAATGTATAATGTTTTTTGTTTTTAGGATAAAAAAGATAGTACCAATAACAATAACATAGGTACATGGATACTATATATTCCAGTCACATGGATGTAAATAATTATTTCTTCAAGAAGATAATCTATATGAAATGTGGAAAAGTAATATTAATAGATAACGCTCAATGTGTAGATTATAGTAATATGTAATATTGTTCTTCTTGAAAAATTACATATTTCAAATGTTTTGTTTATTATAAGACTTATGAATAACCTTATAAGAATATGTTAATTACGTGATTAATTTTACCTTGTGAGATTTAGGAATTATAAATTATTAGTAGGTAGTTCCATTGATGAATTTATGATTTCTTCCAAACAGCATGAGAATGTTTACTCACATTTACTAAAATAACTTAGGATCTAGGAAATCCAATTCCTTAGTGCTATAAAAGATAATTATTGGTTATGGTATTAATGCTTTTAACACTATAAAATTAAAACACTATCTATGTTTACCATAAAAGGAATTTTTAATGGTATAATAGAAACAATGTTTAATACTTAAAAAGTATACGATCAATGCGGAAACAATAATCATCCTAAGTCAAGTTTCAATTCAATTAGTTTAATATCATCTTATGATGATTAATTTTTATTTCACGTTAACATATTCAGTCCTACAGAAACTGGAATTATTGGTGGAAAATACTATGTATATATTTTAATTGATGATTAAATTATATATATATATGGGGTTATTATCTCACAAAAAAAATATTAATCATTTTTTTTAAAAAAAATTCATTTACCCAAAGTTCAAAATGTTTAAAACATCTCATTGATAAATATACAAAGTCCTAATTGTGGACAATTTATAATTTTTTATTTTGAAACATTTTGTAGAAAGAATGGTATTAAACATAACCTTTTAGCACCTATACCCCCATTGATGTATTTAAAAGTTCAAATATAATTCTTTATGAAATAACTAGAAGCACGATGAGTAAGTACTCAGTTGTTAATCATTATTTGGTTGATACATTATGTACTACCTTCTAGTGTATAAATCGAGTTTCAATAGGATTATTTCATAATAAATCCCATATGAGTTGTGGACAAAAATAAAACTAAATCATTCTTAATTTTTTTCAAGGTATTATTACTTAATACTAATGGTAATTTGCATAAATTTTCACCCATATCGGATGATTGGACATTTTTTTGTTAGTCCACTACTTATATGTCTTATAGATTTTTAATTTAAAATTAATATACTGGTGATTAAATTGTGCATGTTTTGTTGGATGAAATATATAATTTTTTTGCACAAAACCACAACCTAAATCTGTGGATGATATTTCTAAAAGTAATTTTAAACATTTGTTTTAAATTTATTCTCACAATTAAATATGTAAATAAATAGTTTAAGAAGTTTTTTCCTCATGAATATTTTTCCTATTTTTGAAGAATCTTCTTTTGAAAACCCTAGAAGTCAATTTTTTCTTAGGAATAATCATAGTGAAAGTATCACTCGTGATGTTGACCATCCAATTAAGTGATGAAGTTCTTATGAAATAAAATTGAACATGCTAATTTCTTATCCCAATTTGAACCTAAATATCCCGTTCAGTCTTTAGGTGACGATGATTGGATTAATGCAATACAATATTTTTTTAATGGTTAGGGATGAAGCCTTATTTTATTATTTAATGCAATTCAACAAGAACTCAATGATTTTGAGAGGAAAAACAAATATGATTTAGTTTAATGGAAAGTAAAAAATTTTTATTATTGGATTAATATGGGTTCTCCAGAATAAAAGAGATGAAAATAGAATAATTGATTTGAATAAAGATATACATATCTCTACGGGGTATAATCAATAAGAGGGAATTAATTATGAATAAAACAATGCATCAATATTAATATTGCAAGCTATTCAAGTAATTCTAGAATTTGGAGATTAATAAAATTTGGTACTTTCTCAAAAGGATGTGATGTAAAATTTTCATAAAAAATACATTTAGTAGGAATATTATGTTGAACAACACCATGATTTTGAAAATAGAAACATCAATATAATTTTTATAAACATACCAAATATTTTTATGGAAATAAGTAATCTCATAGATCATGGTATGATATATTAAATACATTTTTCTTAAAAAATAAATTTTAATGGTGATATGTATCAAAACATTTAAAAAAAGTAAATTTAAATATTATTTTTATTGAAATTTATATTCATGAAATTATATTTAGATAACTAAAAAATTGATAACAGATTCATTTGAGGATCATATGAAAACTGATATTTAAATCTATATGATGGGTGATTACCATATTTTATTATTTTTTAAATTATAAAAACCATAATAATTTTTTATATCGTAACATAATTATATAAAATATCCTCTAATATAACTGGTAAATCACAACACTAAAAGTTTTAGTACTCATTTTGGTACCTCTAATACATTAGTTCTTAATGATTCTCGGAAACTAGTCAATGAAAATATATTTAGAGTCATGAAAGGAAGCTAACATTAATTAACTTTTAGTCATAAATATTTAGTACTTTATTTATATTTCTGTGCATGATATCAAGAAATTCCAAAAAATACCATTTCAATGATGTAAAATGAATTTTTCATTGACTTAAATGAATAATTAAAATAGATTTTTTTCAAAAATTCTATAAATGTTTTTAACTAAATTTTATTTCAAAGAGAATATAGGAATGATCAAAGTAAAGTAATCATTAATATCTACTTCTTCTCAACCAATATCTTTCCATTATGATACCCCACTTCATAGGGTATGTACATATATTTTATGTATTTTAATGGATTTTTAAAAAAAATTAGTTTTCTTAATAAAATGACTATTTACGACACATATACATTATAAAGAGTAGGGATTAATAATCCTCGAATGTATTTCCAGACAGAGAAATTGTTATAAAATTTTCAAGACTGAAATTTATTTAAAAATAATTAGAGTATTTTTTTTAATCAGGTATTTCTTTTCAAAATTTCATAATCCATTTTATTAATAATAACTATCATACATTCTTTAATTATGAAAAAAATATTTAAATTAGTTTTCCTCAGAAAATATAGTGTTGATTATTTATTTCAGAACCATTATAATCATTATACAATAACCAAGTAGAAAATGATAATAATATTTATTAATCATACCACTCTGAAGGTAACTATTCTATTTTTTATTATTAAAATTCGTCAATATATTACATTATAATTAGTCTTTTCATTATTATGTTATGTTATATAGATTTTGTATTTTATTATCAATGATTAAAAAGTATTCTAATTTGATTCATTCATAATATGATAATACTATTAAAAACATCAAGAGATCAAAAATACTTTTTAAAATTTCATCATATGAATCATGATACTCAGATCAGAATGGTGTCATATCAACCATTTATTTACAAATTGATGATGGAACTTCTCTTTAGTCATATATATAAGGAGGGACCCAACCACTATCTGATATTGTTTCTTTAGAATTTTTCTCCAATCATACTATACCCCTCAAAGGCCCATGTCTGATTGTTTTTTCCTCTTCATCAGATTTACCAATTCTAATTCTAGGTTCGATTATGAATGTGGATTAATATGATGAGTGGTTAATATTTTTGGAGAGGATAATAGAATTAAAGGGGATAAAAAAATATAATTCTACCATGAATATTATAATTTATTTCTATGTATAGGAATAAATATTCATGTAAAACTCTGATAAGAATTTTGATCTGTATTATTCTAACATTTTCTTATGAATTTTATGCATCTATTCAATTTCTAAAAGAAAATAGAAAAAATAAATATTATTTTATTATAAATTGGAAGATGTATAATCTACACTAAAATATTATTTCTAATATATTTGGTGTACCATCTTCAGGTGATACATTTTTTCCCTCTCAAAAGTTTCCAAATAATCTTGGTATCTTTAATAAAACCATAAATAAAGTTTCATTATTTTAAGAATACAATAAAGTATGAAAATTATCCCACATGAAAATTGATAATTGATTAGTATCACTATATATGTATGGTTTCTTAATTCTATGAAACTAATATTGGGATTCACTTCTGGTCCCATTTGTTTTTTACGCTAGATTTCTTTTTTAAATACAGGGAAGATTGATATGATAATGTTTGTATTTATCACCATAAAAAACATTAAAATAGGAACAATAATGTCATGAATAATTATGTTTCTAGATTTTAGTTTTTAAATGGTTGTATAATGTATAAAATGTTTCATCATATCAATCAATTCTT
This sequence comes from Viscum album, assembly GCA_963277665.1. Classification (NCBI taxonomy): domain Eukaryota; kingdom Viridiplantae; phylum Streptophyta; class Magnoliopsida; order Santalales; family Viscaceae; genus Viscum; species Viscum album. Next base: position 139,836,844 of record OY728141.1, read on the forward strand.
ATCCAATGAGGGAAAAATATTTATTTTTTCAGAGAAGATACAATGAATAGAATGAGAATGGTCTTTGATTGTAAGTCGTTGTTGTTTGTCGATAAAGCTGATGGTGCTTCATTAGAGGTAAAATAATCAAGTAGAGCAGGAAATTTGGATAAGTAGAGGAATATGAATGTGGAAACCTATCCTCCAAATAATAGAAAGAAATAGAAACAGATTAGTGATGATGTATTTAATGAAATGATTAAAATAAAAGTTGATAAGAAACTATGTGATAATGATTTTGTTCTCAACCCTATAGAATCCATGGATTTAAAAATCTACGATTACAATACATTAAAAGAAAGATAGAAGAATAAAAAAAGCAATTTCAAGAAGATGTGCTATTTGAGAAATTGATAAAAGGTGTTGAAACAGATTCAGAGAAGCTAGTCCTTCCCACATCTCACAGCGATTAGATCATAATATAATATTGGATAGTTATTCAATTAATAGATATAAATAATGGTGGTATTCTCTTAGTTTATGATATTTGAAAGGAACATTTTGTGATTAATGATCATTTGTTGTTGTTCATGAAAATGATTGGTTTCGAAATCAGCTAGTAAGGGTTATTTGAGTACCACCAAACAACTTCAAGATGAGTTTGGGGATGAAATTGATGGAGATGTTGGTGGAAAATAAAATGATAGAAAAGAAAAATATAATGAAAAAAATTACGAATAATACGAATAATTAGAAACATAAATATAATTAGATGATAAAAAACAACATGATGAAAAAAAAGAAAATTATAGTGAAGAAAATAAGAATAAAAATGAATAATGAAAGTCTTCATAATTATCATGTTTAACTACTATGAATAGTAAGGATGAAAATTCAAAGAGTTCTCATAATGAAGAATCCTCATCAAAATAAGAACTAGAGTCTTAATCAAATAAGGAAGAATAAGTTAACATTCTAAGACAAAAAGATGATGATAAAGAAAATAACGATAAAGATGTAGGAATTATAGAATTATCATATAAAAAGATTGATTCTATGAAATATTTAAAATAATATCAAATAATGTTATTAAGAAAGAAAAGTAAGCTGATTCTGGTAATAGTAGAATATAACCACCTGAGGTTCAGCAAGATCATTCAGATTTAGCAAAGAACTATATCTCTAGAAGGAATTTTCTATATTATTATTTTTGTGAGAAGGTGGGAAGGAACTGTTCCTTTTTTTATGAACCTTTAATTTATGTTCCAAACTATTAAATATTGTCTAAATTGGAAATCATAATTAATAAATGATTTAATATAGAAGGTGGAATGAATTGATATGGAAAAAATGACCATTAAAAAATGTTCTCAAACTCACAAATAACAAGCAATTAAATTGTTAAATTTTGTAAATATGTTGATTCTGATATTAGAACTAATGATGAGAAATTAAATGAAATAAAAAATATTGTGGTAGAGACAATAATTTATTTCAGTATATTATCATCATATATAGACAATAGAGTAAAGTTAATTGAATGGGTAGAATACACCCCTGATGAAAGAACTGGGGATGTTAGTGTTTTAAAAAATAAGATAAAATAATGGAAATATAATGACTAGGATTTTTTATATGAATAATAATTGATTCTTTTGAGTTATTATAATATATTGTTATATGAGGATATAAAAAGATTGAGAACTCTGGATTTTTCTCAATAAATATTGATAGAGAAGCTGGATAAATATCAAAAACTATTCAAGAAGAACAATGATTTTATGAAAACCTTGATGAAGGAAGAATGAATTTAATATTTTTAACGTTGTATGTATTTATTTTTAAAAATATTTGAGAACATGTAACTGTTCATATGAATTTCTCTTCATCCAAATTGGATATTCCTAAATTTTTTCCAACACCTGTTTGTTGAATAATTATTCATATTTGTTTGGATGATTGGTCCATTAATTTTACTATTTTGTATGTTTTATTTCTCTAAAATTTCAAGAAACATGGAATTTACCCCATTGCATTTTGAAAAAAAACAAAGGTGAATATGATTTTATAAATAGTGAGAAGTTTTTTTAAAGGGGGAGTTATTTTACAAAGGGGAATAATTCATTATGTGGTAGAATACACTCTTTAGGGGAAGAAGATTTCATAAGGGGGGATGTTTTGTTATATATGATCTATTATAAACATTGTTATCATATATATCATCATATTTAGGAGTTTTAAAAATAAAGGTGGAGATAAAGTTAATTTAATAACACTTAATAAGATGTTCTTAAAATAACAAAGGACTATATGTTTTTTAAAGTTATTTTTTTCATTTACCTTTTGGGTTAATACTTTCAAAAATGGAGGAGATTTTTTAGTAATAATCTCATATTTAAAATTTTATATTTCTTTTGTTTTTTAAAATCTCAATAAAATTCATAAAATAAGTTTACTAACATTTAATGTATCATTTTTTAGTATTATTTTGTAGGAAATATTATAATTTACTATACATAGAAAAATTCTTAAATTTATTTTGAATATAAACAATACATTTATCATTACTATTAACTTATTAAGTAAGAATTTGATTTTCAGATTCAACCTTAATTAGACCAGGGGTCATATTTCTATTTTTTCATTCATAATGGAAAAATTAATGAAAATAAGTATGATAATTTAATTTATTAAATCATAATGAACCTTATAACGATTATCATTTTGAAAATTATTAAAGAAATCCATCAAACTAACTTATGTTTATAATCAAAATACATAAGACATGTATAAATCGTCAGGAAAATATTTAACACTGTAATTATGTTTATCAATATGATATAGGACATCCAGTGATAATGAAATATAAATATCTAGTTGTCTTTGGATATTGAAAAAACATGGAAATAATACATTTGAGAGAACACTTATAAATAATGATTCATTTAATGAGTTTGGAGATGGTTGATTAATCACTGATGAAGAGTGCTCTGCATGAAATTTTCATTCTTAATCAATGTTTCCTTTAGAATATTTCCTTTTTAAGGAACCCATGTAAGGGTTGTTTAATTAGGAATTTTATAAATTCTAACTCAGGGTTGATCATTGCTAAAATTTATGGCTTATTGGGATTGGAAGATGGTGAATCTGACCCATCAGATCAAGGGTGTCTGAGGAAAATAATAATGAAAATATATTTTCATCATATCAAGGTCTTTCAAATATATGAAGATTGATAAATTCCAATCTTCATATTGAGGTATTTCCTATTTAAGAAAGTGATAATTTTTTGGTATTTATAAAACAACTGATACTATTAGTCAGGGTTATCGACTAACTTCTATGATTAAAACTATTATCTTTTAAAAATATCTTTTATTCCATTCGATCATTTTTATACCTATTATTTTTCTTCTTTGATTAACATGATACTATTCAACTACATCTAATAGAAGGCGATTCATTGTATTCATATTTATATATTATTTATTATTACACTGATTCTGATAATAATAATACATTTATTTAGTTAGATCAATCAATATTACGTTTCATGTACACTCATAAATCGGATCCACTATGATTCTAATATTTACTCTTATATAATAACACTATTTCTAGTTCAAATTAATTGTCATTATTAATCAGACTATTTCAAAGTGTGATAACATTAAATAAATAGGTTTTGTGTTTTGATTAGACTAAAAACCCAAAACTATTTATTTAAACTACAATTCACCCCCTCTTTAATGTTTATCTATCTAGTCTCCCCTTACGATCTTATAAAATATGAAATTGTATACAATGTTCTTTTATTTTTCTATTTTTAGGCTGTATCATTATCCACACTTTAAAAAAAACATATTACTCATAATTTTTTATTGTGTTCATAAATCAAGGTTCTAATATTTTATCACTCATATATTTAATGAATATATCATAGAAATTTTGAAGAAAATATACTCATAATATGGTGAAAATTTAAGTAAAAAGGTCTTATGAAATGAAACCAAACTATGTTTATTAGTTTAATAAATGTTTTGGAATTTGATAATTTTGAAAGATAGGAAAGGAAGAAATAATTATTGGGAATGACAGAGGTCAATTATCATAATAATGTTAATGATCAATGTAATGTTAATGACTAGAAAAAATTAATATGTGATGATTTAAAATAATATTGGTTTCATTATATATGAATTTAATATGATTCAATTTTTTTAAAAAGCTTTCCCTAAAGTGGATGAATTATTTTACTCTATGAATTTATATAATTATATTTACTTAATAAATTTATTTCATAATAAGAATTTAATAATTTTTTGTCCATCAACCAATTTCTAAATCATCTCTTACCCCAAGAAATGAGTACAAACAAATAATCACAATTATAGACGACCAAAAATTAGCTTTTAATGGAATAAATGATCCATAAACGAGTTCAAATTCATTCCATATGATTGCAAATATTTTCCAAAACCAATATGGTTATCAAAATATATCTAATAAAATACATTAATCATTAAACCTTGGGTGTAACATCATTGGGTCAAATTTAATATTTATCCATCAAATTGGTAACTAAAAACTATGACACGTTATCCAAGACATCATGTAAGCTAGTGGTTGGTTCTAAAACCATATCATCCTTTAGTTTGGGGTTCAAGACCCATGTTCATGACTGATGCTATGGGTTTTCACCCACTAGGTGGGTTGTACTTTTTCAAAACCCTATTAATAAAAATCCAAAACATTCCTAAAGTTTAATAAACTATAATTACATCAATATCAAAGATAAGATAAACCATAATGGTGACTAATACCTTTATTCTTAATCCCATAAAAATTATGGGAATTATTTGTTAAATAAACATTTCACTAAAACATATACTAAACCAGTGGGTTGTATTCTGATAATTTTTGTCCACAAAATCATTTATCATGTGACAGTACAACAACCCATGTTTTTCAGAAAGGGATATTTATGACTTTTATCTTCTGATATAACTTAATCTCATATCCCATGATGGTATAGATAACTCTGAATTCAATGAATAAATATATTATTTTAAAATTTTACATAATCTATAGAAGTGTCATGATTCTTACTACCATAATAAAATTATTAAAAATAATTATCAATTTAATTATTGAATCTCGATATGTAAATACATAATCAATATTATTTGAATATTGTTACTTACGTAATCTAGGGGTTGTCCTTTATAAGAGGGAATTTACTATGATAATTTACTTGTTCCCCACAAATAATACAATAAACGATAAATAGATATATTGGATGAGATTTATTTACTTCAATAATATACATCATTGTTACTCAAGAATTTATTTTCATTAAGATCTTAAATTCCATATATTAAACCTTTTCCTATTCCACTAAGACACATTACAACATATCTCATTCTATATTTATTTTATGAATAAAATATAGAATTATTTCATGAATTGGCTCTACCACTTGAGCCATTAAGAAAATCTATACTTCTCTTATATATTGAGTCCAAAATATTGGAGCATTATATGTTATTCATCATATCTATAAATAGTTAATTTTTAGTAGTAATGATATCATTCATTATTATCCTCAACTATTTTGGTTTCTCATAGTAACCACATTTACCATCAAATTTCAATTCAACATGATTCCTTCAGGTTAATGACATTGAGTAAAATAAAAAAGAATATGGTCATAAACAATAATTGTAGTGAAAATTTGTAAAATAATTTATAGGATGTTTAAATAATGAAGAATTTTTTATATATAAGAGAATATTGGTTTAACCAAGCATTTTTATTGTCATCATCTATTGAAATCCTTCATAATTATTTGTATTGAAATTGTGAAATATATTAAACATGTCCGCTAAGAGTGTAAAACAAAGAACAAAGTAAAGATCATATTTGTTCACCAAAAGATGATTTAATCAGTCGCAATGCACCCTTTCCATATTAATTAACCCCGGGTATAATTGTTCAAGAACAATGTCATCTTTTTTAATCTTGATATGGATGTATTTTTAAGAATACCCAAATAGTCTCTTCATTAACAATAAATTTTGATGTTCTTATATACTTATCCTCAAATTATATCATAGTTTTATATTACTTAATATGCATTTTTCAAATCTAGTCATATATTTTTATTAAACATGCAATTATAAAAATCTTAGCAATACCAAAACCTGTTTCTAGGATATGATTTCAAATTTATAAAATTGTAATACGATACAAGGAATGTCAACTTAAATGACTGAATAATTTTAACATCGTGGTAAATAAGATAAATACATGCCTATTTTAATACATTTGAAATGATAAATTGCAACATAATTTTTATTGCGAATATAATTATTCCCACTAGAATATTCATTCATATCAATCATATTAAACCTCATTTATTCCTAATAAAAGAAAAAAATAAGGGTGATCTAAAATGCCTAATAAGGGATATGTATAATGGAAGCTATCAAGAATCAATCAACACAAACAATATAGAAACTAATAAATAAACAAAAATTTAACTATAAACCCATGAATATAATTAAAATATATGTCATAATCAATATGGGAATGTAAATAACTAAACATACATTCCATTTAAATACTTTGAATATCATGAATACATAAGGCATAAATTATATAGTATGGTAAATAATTGAACACTAATTCCTTTCAAATAGCATTAATATCATTAACAGATAAGGCATAATATATATGTAAATATAAATAATGGAAAAAAATAAAATTTATTGAATAGAATTTAAATAAAATGAATCAACTGATAATATCATTATGAAAATATCATGGATAATGGTATCTAAATTCCTGACGATGGATATTATTAATCATTGGAATTCATGTTCTCAGGAACAAGATACCACTTCCATAGAAATATATCACAATATTTCTGAAAATTATATGTAGAAATCCATTTAATTTTATCACATTGATTCTCTATGTTATACTACCTATTCATTTAGGGGCTATAAAATTATGTTTCCCATACAAAACATAGTCTCAAAGAATTCCTCATATATGAAATGATATATTTAATTGAAGAAAAATTTTGTAATCCTAAAATATTTGTATTAAGTAATGATTAAATATTATTCAACATTTCACTAGATAATTAGATAACATTTAATTCATAAAATATATGTATAAATGATATACAACTAAATTAGTGAATATATTCATGATAAAAAATATTGATATTTTAGTGAAAATTAATGTCCAAGGATCATAGGAATATGAAAATATCAAGGGAATGTTAATGATTAGAATGAAGAATCAGGAAATTGAATTCCAATACTCTCCTTAGTAAAAATGATCTACCTACATCAACATAAATAATAAATACAGTATTAATACAATGCATCCCTAGTTGTGTATAGGAAAAATATTTTTATTGTCTTTGACGAATTTAATTACCAAAAATAATATCATAAAATAATTCTTGAGGAAAAAATCCATTTAAAATTGTAAATATAGTTTTTAAGTTACAAAAGTCTAAAAAATACCATGAATGTAATTATCATTGAAAACATCCTTTGAAATTTTTAAATAAGATTTCAAACATTTAGTTTTCATGATAGTAGCTAATTTTGTTTAGGACATACACATTAAAACAATGAATCCTTCCTCCATTAAATTAATATACAAAAGGCCATTGTTTGAAAAAATAAATGATGATTCTATTAGAAAAATATGTAAATAAAAATTAGACAATGGTAAAAATTTATTTAATAAATCATTTATTATGGATTTTAAAAATATGTTTGTATTTTTTGATAAAACATTGTTTTTGAAGAAAAAATATTTTGGTTGAAGAAAGAAATAAAGTAGAATTTTATGAAAATAATTTCTCAATAATTTTATGTACCAAAGAGTCAAAAAATGTAATTTCTACATAAAAACCTCTATAATAATGATATGATTATAAAATTAAAGGGGTTATAAAAATAATTTTCTAATAATTTTCTTCAATGTAAATTTGAGTATAAACAATTTAAATGAAAATGGTATTTTGAAAAAAAAACCCTTACAATTATCATAAATTTTAGGTGGAAATTATTAAATGAAAACACTGCGTGTTTTAAATATAAATACACATAAAATAGGTGGAAATAAAACATAATATAACCAAATTAATTACACAAATAATCTTATAATATCAAAGACAAACAATACATAATATAACACAAAGTAATTAAAATAACCTATGAAATTCATTACAGATTGGTAATTCTCAAGTGGAGAAACATTTAGGAAGTACTTAAAATTGAAACATAAAATGATCATAATTATTTATTAACTAGGATAATAAATTTTAATGTGAAATTATATATAACATTGAAATAAAATTATCTGCATAATATTACAATATGCCTCAATGGATGGAAGTTGATATGAAGTCCCTTGTAATGATGACAATATTGAAGTGAGAATTGACCAATGAATTGATTGTGTTTATAAAATTTAAAACTACATAGTTAAAGTTGAAATAAAGAATATGTTACAAAAAATACATTATACAAAAAATATTATAATATCAAATGTAAATGAAGATGTAATATAACCCAAAAAAATAAATTATGTTATGAAATTTATACCACTTGGTATATTAATTTTCAAATAAAGTTGGATTTAATAATTCAAGTTGAATCACAAAATAAAACCAATTACTAATTAATCACAATACTATATTTAAATGGGTAAATATATTCATCATATTATATATATTAACTTTGTAACATTATATAATGACTCATTAAATATAAATTTAGATAGAGCCCCATACTACAAGATTTTATTTGCTTAATCATACATTAAAATCATGTATATCCATTTTAAACAAGTTATTAACATATTACATAAAAATATTAATAATTATAATATCATATATGATCCTCTTATTGTATTTTACTGGCTTTTCATTAATATTATTTAATTATTTATATTAGTTTACGTGTTAATTTCCTTGTATTCTCATTCATTATTTTTATTGAAGCTATGCATCTGGTGCATAAAACATAGTTCTATAATCTCTTGAATAATTATCATGAAATGATTTATATATTTATATTATAATTAAAATATATGAAAAAATCCAGAAATTCATTTCGGAAAAAATAAATATGTTATGTCAATGAAGATTGTAGGACATACGTACATATGAGTAACATTTATATTTATCAATAATGATAATGCAAATGAGGTATGAAATATTTTACATTTTCAAAATGATAATAATACAATAAATACCATATTAGCTGTTTTAAATATTTTTATTTATATCATCCATGTTGTGTGGTGAAGAAAATAGGGTCACATATCTTTGTGAATGAGGCAGTCCACCTTTACAAAAATGATGTTACCATCATTTGATGAGTAAAAAATAAGAAAAAATGATACCTTATCAATTAAAAATTAAAAAACATCCATTAATATTACAATTATTCCATATATATCACATATAATCATTAAATTTACACTTATTTCCTTCCATATCAAGAATTAGTGAAAAATGAATCACATCAATTCGCAAGGTGGTATTTCTCCAAAAAAAAGAGATATGTTATCATATCCCCAAATAAATGTAATTTAAAAAGATATATATGATACAATGACTAAAAACGTATAATTATTTTATAAATATAATAAATATACTTTAGATCCCTCATTGTACAATATCGTGAGAGGTTTTTTGGAAGATATATCACATCTGTTCGCATGGAGGTGGTCTTGCGTATACGTGAGTGTCATTATCCTCTCATAATTGAAGGTAGAAGAGATGGATATAGTTCGTGAAGATAATATAATAATATAAAGGTATATGTATGATATTATTTTTATTATATTATCATAAATAAATATGTAACACCCCATTACACTTTCCCGATACACCAATGTCCAGGTATTGTTTATCATTCTTGTTTAGGTGTGAGTATGGGATCCTTTGGTATTGAGAGAATTTGCTGGAAAAATTGACCTATATTTTAGGTATGTCTATTTATTCAAGATACTGATGACTGAGGATAATTTCAAAGCCCTTACAGGGTCCTCTATGTGTTTGGATAATGTCAAAGGTGGTTTTGAGATTAAGTACATAACAATTCATATTTTTGCCTTTTAGATTATTAAATGTTATGTAAATGGGTTTCAAACCCTATAATGATCACCATGAAGAATATATGATTTAATTTTAGGGAAATAATGTTTTACACTCCATGTTTTTGATTCATTTAAATTAATGGTAAAAATCTTGTTTTAAATAATAAGGTGATACTTTTTTTGTGACTCCATCCATTGTAGAATACATGACATGTAAATTGATTAAATAGCTAGTAAATATAAAAATATGTGGTTCTTATGTTTTTTTAGGAGTTATATTCATTTAATTTAGAAATTATGACTCTATATATCGACCCAAATTGCATGCTTGGTGATTTTTCGTAGTTAACTCTCTTCTAGATCACATCATTTGACGATTTACAATCTTGGTGATTTTGGTGCACCTCTCTAAGGATGCACTAATTATGGTTAATATTTACATTATTTACGGATACTTCGTTGGATACACTTTTAGTTTAGATTTGGTAATGAACTGTGTTTTCTATTGATACGTTTAAAATTCATATCACACTACGTCTTTCTAAGATTGATATCTTGTTTTCTTATCACCGTTGTCGAAGGCGACTTGGTTTATACCTTTTTGAGGAAATATATTTCTAACAAATTGATTAATTTTATTAATTGAACATCATTCCAAAAAAAATCATTTCGATTCTTGAATTATTTTACGTGACCTGTGGTATCAAAATAATCATGGAAAATAAATTGTTTTAATAGGGGGTATTTCATTAAAAATTGATTTTATTGATTTATAAAAGGGTTTTCAAACACTTACATAGATTGGATTGAATTTGAATATGTTTCATTAAATTGGGATAGTGGTTTTAAAATGTTTTTTTATAATAGTGGAACTTTTTGAACAATGTTTGCATAAAGAAATAGAAATCAGTAGACTTGGTTTCTAAAAAACCACTAGGAGGTAACCTTTAGGGAATCGATGGACTTTGGTAGGACTTCATGTTGTTTGGATCTAAAATAATTCCTATTTAGGCTCTGTAATGTTTTATTTTCCTATATTATAAATAAGAAAATATACCATTTTTTCATTTATATTTTTTTTATCTCATTATAGTATATCATGTATATGTGACTTTTATAATAGGTTTTTACCACAAGATTTCATATAATGTTGTATCACTTGTTATTTCATGGAGATATTTCATTTATATATGTTTATATTATTACCTTTTTATGCAAGGATATTATTTCCGATTTTATAAATTATAATCTTCACATTTATAGTATATGAATATAAATTCTATTTTTGAAAATAAAATGGAAAATGATTTTCAGGAGGATTAGTTTTATGAAAATATTTTATAAAATTGTTTTTTTTTCAAATATAAAACTATTTAATTGTTTTTATGATAATTTATATAGACTATGTGGTGTTATACTATAAGGAATTTTTGTCACACAATAGTTTTGAATTATTGTGTTCGTAGATGTTTGATTGTATGATTTGTGTAAAGGATAGGGAATCTTCTAGCATGCCAGCTTATTGTTTTATATTTTCCTTCATATAAGAGAGACGAAGAGGTTTCTATTGGTCGCATGGATATATTTTTAGTCATTATATATTATTAAATTATCATTAAAATAATTGTATTGGATTTTATGGATCTATTTGTATCTTTTTTCTTACTCATAGTACTCTTATTTTATTTTTTATTTTCTATATTCATGACTTGTTCTGTTTTCTTGATTCTCCTAGGTTAAGTGTATAACATAGTTGACCTAGGTTTGTTAGGTGGAATTTGGTATCAAATTTAATGCTCATTATGAAGAGTGTTAACATCACCTATTTTTGGTTCTGTGTATTTGGTAGACATGAGTTAGTAGAGTTACGAATCATAAAGTTAGTGTTGAAACATGGAATTACCAGATCCCATAAATTATTGAACTAAATTTACCATAGGTTGTTAGGGTTTTTTTACAAATTTTGAGACATGGGTTATGGGTACATTTAAATGAAATATATTAAAATTTTATTTAAATTGATCTATTTATTTTTGTAATATATTTCATTGTTTGAATTAATAATTTATTTAAATTCTGGTTGTTTCGATTCATTGGGATAAATTCCTATAGTGTTCGTATGATTATGGAATGTTATCTTGATAAGATTGGTTATTTTTTAGTTTTAATAAAACAATGACTATAAGAATAGATCTTCTAAATCACAAAGTGGAATGCATGAGATATGTTTTTTAGGAAATTAAAATTGCGGACCCTTCCTTAATTGAAGCAATAATATGCACCATAGAAACTCCTCGTCAAGTTGGTGTTGGGACATCATGATGTGTGGGTGATATTGGAATCGAATTCACTATATTGAACCCACTAATTTTACATGGTAAAAATAATCCATTGAATATGTTGAGTTTATTAAGCTAATTGAGAAGATCTTATACTTCTCGAGGACCCTTGATGACTCTATGGTGGGTTTTTCAACGTATATTCTTGAGTATTCGGGATGGATATAGTGTTACTATATTTTGAAAGATAATTTGCATAAGGATCTTATATATGACTCTTTCATGAAAATATTAAATAATAATTATTACCAATAGATTTTACCTGCAACGAAGACCCATGTACTTTTTACCATGGAGTAAGGGGCATATTATTCTTGAGTATTATATTTTTTTGATCTCGTGCATCTCATATTAGATCTAGTCACTAATGAGTAATTAAATGTTTAGAAGTTTTATTTTAGACAAGGGACCAATATTCAGTCGATATTTATTTTCATGTCCCTTTTTATCTTTTTGGGGGTATTTGATAAAGAATATTTGGACGATGAAAACATAACTAGAGAGATAGGACTAGGTGGTGTTTGTATTTATTTTTTATTATACATGGTGTGTCTTCTATCCAAAAAAGGAATCAGAATGGTAGATATTATTCCATAATCCTAGTTTCAGGGGCCTCATAAGGTAATCAATAGATTGCTTTATATCAGTTTGGGTGGCCATTTCATAACAATCTTAATTATACATTGTCTCCCAAGTCATTAAATATTTTTTTAAGAATTTTCTTCTGGAAATTATATTGTTATAGGATATTGTAGGGTATCAAGGAATGATCAAATCACACCAAGGGTTTGTAGGTTCACTCTAATGAAGCCAAGGGTACTGGGTCATATCCTTTGGTAATGGGGGTGTCGATACAGATAAGAATGATTATAGAGGAGTTGAGACTAGAAATAGTTATTCAATGTAGTATCCACTAGAGGAATATAATGATGGTCCAAATATTGTTATGGTTACCGTGTTCATTTATTATTCTATGGTTCTTTCATTATTTGATAATGGTTCTATTCATTCCATAATATCATCAATGTTAGTAGACATGTTGAGTTAACATTCGTTTCATTTTCCATTCATGTTGGATCTTTCCATTCCTTTAAGATTTATATTAGAACATGGTTTCTAGTGTCCCTTATATCGGGTGATGATTGATAACTTTGAGGTGGAGTGGGACATCTTGGTTCTCAATACTGCTATCTTGAACATGATTTTTTGAAAGGAGTAGATGATCAATGTAAAGTAATAGGTGTATTGATATCACTATAAGGTACACATCTTATAAATTAATGGGGTAACTCATATTTTGTATGGTGAGTGGGACTATATATCTGAATGGAAGATCATATTGTGTCTTATTATGGTAAATATCGTTCCATTTTATTGATATTTTTCTTGAGGTAGTTGACCGCTATTTGGATGGTAAACTTCTTTTAGTGGTTTGTATATTACAAAAGGAATTTTGGATGAATTTTTAGCTTAATTTTACATTGAGAGTTAATATTTAGTATTTACCTACCCTTTGTATGATTTCAATTACCATTCCAACATACCTAATGGAACCTTCTAAGTTAGTGGATCTTAAACTGAATCTAGGGGACCCAGAGGCTAAAGGATTTGTTCATCCTATCTGTTCACAATGGTTTTCGCTATCCCCCCCCCATTATGAGATGGATAAATGGAGTCTTGGAAATTGTATTTACTATCATATGTTGAATTTGGTGACCTCTTGGAAAAAATATCTTTTGATAAGTTTTGATGAATTTTTTTTCCGACTTGAAGGGAAATGTAGGTTTTAAAATATTAAACTTTTTATAGGGTTGTTCCAGTTGAGATTCGAAGAAAAGACATAACTATTACAAAATTTATGAGATAGTATGGGAAATTTTTTATTTGGTTATTCCATTCAGCCTGACAAATTTTCATATAGTGTTTTTGGATTTGATGAACCATATCAATCATATGTTCTTGTACTATTTTATTAATGTTTTCATGAATACACATTTATTTTTCTTGAAGATAGAGGACGGTCACATGGAACATTTGGATATCATTCTAAAAACCTATAGAGGACGCAGTTTATGTTTTAATCATTCCAAATGTGAGTTTTATTACTTGAAAGTAAATTTTTGTTCTACATGACATCTAAGAGGGGTGACTTAGTGGATATCAAAAAGGTATAGAATGTTTTTTAGTAGTTGAATCCCATAAAAGTATTTAAGATACAAAGAAACATTGTTCTAGATTGTTATTATATGTGGTTCATTTAGGATTTCTCCAAGCTCACATATTCAATGACTTCACTATCATGTAAGGGTGTAATGTTTGTCTGGAACTATTTGTGTTAATGTTCTCTTTAGGGGGAAGAAGGTTGGTTTTAGTTCATCACAATTTTTTATTCTTCTATAACTAGGTATGATATGTCATGTTATCTGTGATGCTTCTAGTATGGGTTTTTTATGTGTATTGATGAATAAAAAATATGTTGTGGCCAATAGATCACACCAAATAAATCCCCATGTTAAGAACCACCCTTCCCATGATCCGGAGTAGGAAACAATTATTCATGCACTCAATATGTGATGTAGGTAAGGTATTGGGGAATGGTTTAATATTTATTATGATAATAATATATTTAAATATAGTTTTATTTAGAGGGATCTGAACATGCGAATGAGATGTCAGGTGGATTAAAACTAGACTATTGATATTGATATTTCATTCACCAATAGGATTTTAACTGTGGTTGTCAGTGAATTTACAGGAAAATTAACAACAAAAGATGTGATTTAATACTTTGAGTAGTGGTATTTAATTATATTTTTACTGAGATGTTATTTTATATAGAAGAGGAAGCTGGATATGTATTATTGGATTCTATGAATGTTTACACATTGCTTGATAATAGAGTTCAGATCTCGAAGGTATCAGTAAGAATGTTCAAATTAATGGGTCAAAGACTTTATGGTGGGGATACCTCAGGTGAGTGGTATTATTCTCACAGTGGTGATTTTTTCTTCCATTATATGTTTATTGTTTTGTTTTACCCACGGACGGAGTTGATTGAAAAAGTAAACTAGTCTTGTTGGTGTTTAATCTTTTAGGATACGATGATATACTATGACATGAGATATTGATATTCCTAGAAGGGGGTGAGATTTATGATTTTGGATATTTTATTTTCATTTATTACTTTTCAATGAATTATGGGAGAACCATAGAGACTTGTGTGTTTGATTTATATCGTTCCCATTTTAGTATGAAAGTGGGATTTTATTTTCATGGATTTCATCATTGATTTCCATAGATTTCTAGTTTAAATGATGTGATTTGGGAGATGATTGATTTAATGATGAAATCAAGTAATTTATTACCAAATAAGAAGAGGATGAATGTGTAACAACATTGTTAATTTTATTACCATGTTATTCAGAGACTTCATGGGGTTCCCTCGACGGTTGTATCTGAAAGAGACCCGAGGTTTAAATCATTTTTCAGGGACGTTTTGTCAGAGGTAATGGATTACCATATTTTATTGGGCATGTATTATCATCCAAATATACAAGGACATGCATATAATACCATATATGTTCTTTAGGATATACTCTAAGCTCACATGCATGATTTTGTAGGATCATGGGAAACTCATTTTCCTCTAGTAGAGTTTTCCAAAAATATTACTTATAAGGACACAATTATTTTGGTTTCCTTTGAGGATTTTTATCAAAAACTATATAGATATACATTTCTCTTGTTAGAGTTGGGAGAGAAATAATTGTTTGGGAAGAGTATAGTTCTGGAGAAAATGATGATGGTGAAGTTGATCTGGAGGAGATTGATCGTGATAAAGAGTCACCCAAAATCTTATGTAGGATATAATTTTTATCCTATTTCATTAGTTTATAGTTATCAAGTTTTTCTTAGATTTTAAACTCAAATGGTATTTCATATATTGGGTAATAGTACTATGTTATCACCATTTTTTGTGTCCCCCTTTGAAATTATCATATTATTAGGAATGATGGCTTACCAGTTAGACTTTTTGTATGCTTCAAATTCCATTCAAAACATGTTTCCTATTTCCAAACATAGGAAATATATAAAAAATAATCACAATGTGATTGGATGGGAGGATTTTTAGTTTTATACCAACAGAACATTTATTGAGAATCATGTAATGATTATGAATCATAGATATAGGTTACAACAAGGTAAACCAATTCCTCTAGTCTAGTTATTGTGGTAGTGGAGACAAGATATCCACGAGACGTGGGAGAAGGAATTATTGACATGATAGAAGAAAAATTAAATTTTTTTGAGTACAATCATAATATATATTTATAGGTAAGAAATAGAATATGGTCGGTATATTGTAACACCCCATTATTCTTTTCAGGTACTCTATTGTTCATGCATTGTCTATCAATGTTTTTTGGGAGTTTTTGAAAGATTCATAGCGATGGAACTACTAAAGTGGAAAATATTCCTATATTTAAGTGATTTATATTTATTTTTGTTCATGAATTTTTAGTAAATGTTTCAAAGGACATAGAGAGTTTTACCCATGTTTGGAGTAATACCAGAGTTGTTTTGAGTTTAATTGTAGAAATTCCATGTCTACCATCGTTCAAGAGGATAAAATACATGTAAATGGGTTTCACACCATTTAATGATCTCTTGGTAAAATCCATGAATATTATTCAGGGCCTGAGTGGTTTACCCACTATGTATTTGGTTCATGTTATTAATGGAAGAAGTCATATTTTTAATAACAATTAGATAAAATTTTCAATGATACTAGCCTTCATAGAATACACAATGTGTAAGGAATTACATGGAATAAAAATATCATGAGATGTGTGTTTTATTGTTTTATATGGAAGATATGAATTTCATTTATCCAAGAAGTCTCCCTCTCTGGATTCAAGGATCACACTATGTGATTTTTGTGGTTCCCTTCCATTGGGATCAATTCATTCTGTAATTAATTATCATGGTTGTCGTGGTTATACTCTATGGGAAATAATTCATTTTATTTATTATTAAAATTAGTCATTTATAATACATTGTCTGACTTTTTTTAATTTAGAATTATATAATTGTTTTTATTGATCCATTGTCTTTTCTTATCCCATTGTGTCTTTCGAAGGCCAATATCATTTCTTACAAACAACATTGTTGAAGGCTGCTAGGTTTATAATTTTTTGAGGTATATGTTTATGTATAATGTTTTAATTTCATTAATTGATTAACATTATTGATAAATTTATTTTGATGGGTCATTGGTTTGAAGTGCTATGTCGTTTCATTGGATTTTCGAGAAAGAAATTTTTTTATTGGGGGTTTTCATTGAAAATATATATTATTGATTTGGAAATGGGTTTGCAAGCAATGATGTTAATTATAATGGATTTATTATTTTCTTATTAAAATATATGCATGGTTTTGAAATATATTTTAACATGCATGGATATTTTGGAACCTTTAATGTGCCAATAAATAGAATTGTTATTCATAGTTTGTGTGAAACCAATATAAGGTAATATTTTGGATATTGTTGGATTGTAGAAATTATCAATATTGTTTTGATAAAATGTTATCCCTATTTTGGACCTTTAATATAATGTATATACTATCCCATAAGCTAAATGGGAAATTATAACATTTTTATTCATTTATGGATTAATATATCACGGTGGTAGGAATATTTTTTTGTCATGGAATAATTATAATAGGTTTTTGTATAATATTTTATCAAATGAAATCTTATAATGGTATTTAATGGATATTTTTATACTTAATACATTATGATTTATATATATTATTTATAATTTCATCACTTCAACTTTTCATATTTTTGGTTTTAGAATATGAACGGATTTTATGAAAACAAAAAGTAAAATGTTTGTGAAATTGAATTATTTTATGAAAACATTAATTATTTTTGTTTTAAATTATAAAACTGTTAAATTATTTTTATTAGAAATTTTATAGACTCTATGGTGGTATCATACTATGATTTTAGCTCACATCATACTTTTTCCCATTAGGTAGTTCTAGATATTGTATTGTTGGATCTAGGTAAAGGGAAGAGAATCATATAGCATGATACCTTCCCCTTTATTCTACCCCTTTATGGATTGATTTTTAAGAGGTGAATTTTTGGAACATAGAAATTTTATTTTCATATATTGCTCATAGTTTCTTGTTTAACCAATGAATTGAATTCTGTCGATCTAGTGGTAGATTTTTCTTTTGAATTGTAATATTGTTGTATGTATTGTTTCATAATATTCTAGTGTATTTAGTTTTATTCATTATACTCACCATGCTACATCATTATAAGGTGTATAGTATTGTTTACATGGGTTTATTTAATAAATTTGTTATGAAAGAGGTGGATGAAATATTAAAACCAAAATTAATTGTTAGGAATTCTACCTCTTCTCAGACAAGATCATTATGATTTGACATAATGTATTTATAGAATATATTTTTTAAAAAAATAAATCGAAAAATTGTATATGGAGGATTATATATGATTAGTAAATGTATTTTCTAAGACAAAATGGTATTTTGGTGTAAATATATATGTATATGAGGTGGCATTTTATAAGCGAGGTGAGAATAAAATATGAAATGTTTTAGATGAAAACTATGTACCAATGTTTATCACATAACCCTTTGGACCCAAATAAATTATTTTAGAACTGTATTCATTATAATGTATAAATATTACCATAAAATATATCATAGATAATTTTCTTGATTTATTTTAATTGTTATCATTTTAGGTTATCCCCTCTTATAACCATTTTTACCTTATATGTGGTAATTAATTTTTTTATTCAGTATTCATTATGGTCAGCAATTAAGTATACATTATTAGATATTATAAATTAATCTAATCACAAATTAGTAATCCATTCTGAAAAATTCATTTAATTTAAGAGGATGAGTCCAATATAAAATTATAGTTGTAGATGTGATAAATATGTGGGGTTTTAAAGGAAACATTTTCATTAGTAAAAATGATTTTAATATAACGATTCAATAGGAAATTTATTCCAATGACTGGAATTTTATTTACTATAAAATTATTGAACTAAATTTACATCACATTTTTTTATAAAATATTTCATCCTTTCACATTAATTTAATGAAAATGACATTTTCAATAAAAATTAGTATTTTTCAATATTAATCAAAAAATAATAATTTTCATAAAAAATTCCATTAATAATCCGAGAATAATTTTGAAATCGAAAATGGGAGAAAAAAGCCATCTTTTATGAAAAACTATTGTTTTCGAGAAAACAATTCATTTTTCTTTTAAATTATTCATATTTTATTTCTAATAAATAGTTGACCATAATATTAATAATTTAGTTTGTACAATTTATACCATAAAACATAATTTATTTTTTATAATTACATAACATATTAAATTTCATTTATCCCCAGGGTAGCCTGTTCTACAGGATATAGAAGAGAATAAATTTAATGAAATGTATTTTGGGAGTTATTTAATCATGGTGTTATGTATCACATAAAATTCAAAATACAATGTTCTTATTTTATAATTTGTGGGTGTTGGTAGAATAATTAAACACATACAAATACTAGAATAATTAATTTCTCCTTATGACATATTTAGATTTATAGTTCTCCAAATAAATCGTCTTATAAATAATCTCATGATCAGGGAACTTATTTTTTTCATTTTTCATTTATTTTCTTATACACTATTTATTATATGTATTAAATGAGATGATGAAAAATTTAAAATAATATATTTTCAAATATTCAATTTAAATAATTATATTATGGATATATTCGTTTCGAATCATGATTAATCAATTATGTATTATTTACTAAATATTAACAAGACATGTAAAAGATAAAAGATGATAGAATATATGTATAAGGAATTTAATCCCACAAGTAAATACTAACTCATTATACCTTCTATCATTTGAATTAATATAAATTCAGAGTTAATGTGTGATCTTGGCATACTTAAAGGGGTTTTATGTCACCCATAAGACGTAAATAAAATATTGTGTTAAATAAACTAAATTTGTATAGAGGTTAACGACCTGCAAATTTCTAATAAAAAAATAGATTCTTGTTAGGTGGAAATTAATATTTATATATCGGGGAGTCCACTTGATGGATCATGGAATTGCAAGAACACATTTTAAAAATAACTTCACCTTAAATACTATCATGTAATTTTCATTTCCTATGTCAATATTATGAGTAAATAAATAATGTATTAAGAGTTAATACATTATAAAGGCTATGGTGAGGGCTATTGAGACATGATAAAATAAGTGAAGTCAAAAAAAAATTATTCTTATTATTAGTCGACATAAAATTTGAAATTATAAAAATTGATAATAATTTCTTTATTTAAAATTATATAATTATTTAAAGGAACATACTCCAATTTATCCCCATGATATATGTTAGATAAATACAATATCCTCACTGGTAGTAACATCTTGTAATGATTCATATGCCTTCAGGTTGGGTTTCACAATGAATGAAAATATTACCTTCTTTAACTCTTATAAAATGATCCTCCTACTAAAGAGGAAAGTGATTATGAGTTCCTTGTCATTGAAATCATTTCAAAAATATAGTAGATCTTTAATATTTTATGATATAATATTTTTATAGTGAACTAATTAAGTCACATGAAAAGATTAATTATTATATAATTATTAAGAAACACAATTTTTTTTACTAATAGAGAGAAAGATATGAAGAGATTGATATTTCCAAGGTTATCATCTGATTTATTCTTTGTAAAGGGTATACCATATGGGCCTCAAGTTATAAGGAATAATATATATAATGAGTGGAGAGAGTATCTGGGGTTTAAAATTCATAATGAATTTTGCACTGATCTCATACATTCATCACTCAATCAGAGATTTTTCATATTTAACTTAAAATTTAACATGAACAACATTTATAAGTCTTTCTCAGATCTACATACTCTTTTCAATGAGTAGATATGGAGAAAAAGTGAAATAACACTTCTTAAAATAGGCTGGAAAATTAAAATGTAGGTAAGTGATCTCTAAGAGTAACATTTCGTCACAAAAACCTCTAAAGAAGAGGAAGATCAAGGTGAATGTTGGGGAACATATTTTCTATTTCATCTCTGTAAAGAAGGGCCAATGAAATTAATACCACACCTACCCAAAGAAGAAATATGAATATTCCCTTGATTTTATTGTCAACTTAAAATTTATATATTTCCACAAATTTTTTATTATATATATTTTGTGGTGTTCAAATATGTTTTAAAATATTGGAACCATATAGATTTAAATATATTGAATGTGTGTAGGTAGTTATATGAGTAAAAAATTGTGACAAAATTTATTTATTAGTTATTGGAGACTGCCACATCACTTTTCTAATGATAATGATGATGGTTTTGAAATTATGTTGTTATGTTATATACGTTATGGAATAAATATTTTTACATTGAAAAGATATAGATTGATTTATTTTTAAATATTTTAATAAATTTTAATTCATTTATAAGAATAAATTTTTACCAAAAGAAAATTTTAAATAATTTACATTGTATTTTGTGTTTCATGAACCACGTAATGGAAATCAATAATGAAGATACTTTATATGAATAAAAACTTATCTATCTATTGAATAATAAACAAGGATACGTAAAAAAATAAATTATTTACTATATAGAACCAGGAGAGATTTTATTTTCCTTTCAAATAAAATCTCATGGCCTATGTCACACTATTTTTAATCGAAAAATGTCAAAATATCCATTTTTCAGGAAAGGTGACAAGGGAAAAAATATTCTTGAATTATTTTATACTTATGAGTTTATACTGTATAATATTAAATAAAGTGGTTGGTACTCATATTGAATACTATTTAATAATGAATTTTATGTTTATGAACATGTCTATTAAATTAGGTGAAAATCGTATTCCATCGAAAAATTTAAGGAATACATTACGGAATGTGAGATCTAGTTCGGTATAATGGTCACGAATCACCAGTCGTACCTTTGTGTAGATTTTTTTAAATTATTCATTTCTTATCTAAGGGTGTTTGGTATCACAACCCAACCCACTGCTCCTTATACACCTTAATGTAATGGTGTAAGAGAAATTAGTAACTCCACCCTATTTCACACTTTGAGGATAAAGATGAATGTAGTGAGTCATCCATTATACTTTTGGGGACACATGTTACAAAAAAATACATATTAAACAAAATTAAAACTAAATAGGTCGAATATATTCCACACCGATTGTGGAGTGGAATAAAGCTCATGGGATCATAATACTATGTGATTTATTTTGAAGTGTTTGTTAAGGTGTTTTGAAGTATCAAACATACACCCTATGGAAAAAGGTCAACCATTATAGGATATCCCACGAAAACAAAGGGATAATAACTATACAATACATTTTATAAAAATGTTATCGATGATATATTTACAAAATTCCATAAGAAGTATCATATATCTAAAAGGGATTGTGGTACTAAGATATACATTTAAGAAGTCCATGCTAAAGATATTGATGCATCGACACATGAAAAAATTCCACATATCCACATGGAAGAAGATGTTCCCAAGACATAATAACTGAATATGATTACAGTAGTGTATAGATATTCATAATGATATGGTTTTATAGTCACCATGGATCAGGAATCATTAATTTTAAATAATAATTTCCCTTTAACCTGAAAGAAAACATTAATTGGAATTGAATTTTCCAAGTGAATGGAATCCACAAATTCTAAAAAGGATACTATATACTAACACCATGTCCTAATTTTAGTAGATCCTCATGTTTAAATAATTGTAAATGGTTTTAAATTGGTATTCAAGAAGAATATGGACATGAAATTCAGTACCAAAAATGTGTTGCTAGTTTCAAAATGGATTAAATAGAATAAATTTATTGAATATGGATAAACCATTTCACTTGTTACAATACTGAAATCCCTCAAAAATTTATTTCCCCTTAAGTACATAAAAGTATATATTATTTAAAAAATGGATGTGAAAAAAATATTCAATAATAGGAACCTTCTGGAATCTATCTATACAACACAACCTAAAATGATTTTTACTTCAATGGATTCATACAGTGTTCTCAATGTGCACAGATCCATTTATTTATTAATGAAATCTTCTGGGTCACGGAATACACATTTGGATAGTGCAATACAAGAATTTTGGTTTGTAATGAATGAATATGATCCATGTTATATTAAATGGTTTAGTAGTTTACTATCCATTTTTTAAAATAGTCTATATCGATGATATATTATTTATTTGAAATAATATTTCATTCTTATAATCTGTTAAATCATTTTTGAATAAATTATTATCCATGAATAACATAGAAAAGACAACATATATTCTTATGATCAAGATCTATCATGATAGATACAAGAGACTGCTTGAACTAAGTCAAGGTCCAAATATTGAAAAGATACATAAGAGGTTAATTATGGATAAATCCAAGATGGTATTGTTTCCAATGTCACATAACATTTGTCATTTCAGGAATATTCTTCCATGAAAACATGTGGGAAGACAAAAAAAGAAATCAATCTATACTCATTAGTGGATTGTTAATTAATGTAAGATATTAAATATACCAGGGTTGATGCTTCCTATGCTGTATGTGTGGTATGCAGACATCGTGTTGACCCCAGTGACCTCAATTTGATGAAAATCAAGAATATCCTTATGCATCTGAGTTGTAATAAGGATATGTTCTATGTCTATAGGGAAGACTATGATATATTATTTATTGGATATAATGATTTATAACAACCCATACTTTAAAATCAGAAATATTATATAAAAATATTTTTATATCAATTGCATAACATTTGGATCTGTGATATAATTGTATATTTCTAGTAAATTTGGTAACTTTAACAACCACAAAACTTGTTTAGAAATGTTTTATATCATCTCCACTAAGTTACTCATAATTGGAACCCTTATTAGACATATAATTTCTAATCCAATTCTTCATATCCTATGGAAGGGAAACAAAATAAAGGGTGAGATTAGATTCTTCCTAATGGTAAAAGAGGGATATTTCAATGATCATAAATGAATAACATGAGCTTTCATTCCTGAGAACATGAGATAAAATTTTAAAATATACACCTTGTAAATCATAAATCATTATCTTCAATCATGGAATAATTTTTTTTTCATTCGTATGACAATAATTAGAATACTATTAAATAAACTGGGACATAATGGAATATAATTTCCATATAAAATGTAATTATTTTATAAAAATAATATTATTTTTTTTCATTTATAAATATAAACAAGATTACTCATTTAGTTAATGATATGAAATTAATCCATCAAATAAACATATTTTCATGAAAAAGGGTCCCCACATGATATAATAGAATTGAGTCCAGAAAAAAAAAATATGAACTTGAAACCATGTCAACAAATGAACATGTAGACATGAAATCTAGATCTATGTTGAAAGTCAGATACATGAAAATCATGTAAACACATAAAATCATGAACGTGAAATCAGGTTCATATATAACATATCAACCTCACGATTTATACATCTTCACCCAATGGTTTAGAGGGGTACATATATACCAAACATAATATATATAAAATCATGAATATTTGTTCCAAAATAATATAATGATTTAATCATTTTATAACTCAGGAATCGAAATTAATTTCATAAACATTTAATCAAATCATAACAAAATGGAAAAGGTAATAGGATTCAACAAAATCTTGTTATCATAAACATAAACCATCCTGATAATGAATATGTGTTTATACTTGGATAATAACCCTATCAAATCATAATTAAAATCAATATTTTTCATTGTTTATAAATAGGAAGACCATTAGAAGTTCATTTAAATAGTATTGAGATCATTACCCTTTCAAATTTAAAAATCATATTTCCAAATCTAGAAAATAGTCATGTACGAATGAAACTATTTTATTTAAAAATATCATTTTTAAATTGTAAATTACAATTAAAATCAAGGAATAATCATAATATAGGGATATTACTTTCATGTTTTATATTCTAAAAAACATTCCATCCATAATTATTTCGGAAAAGTGAAAAAGCACCAAATTTTGAAAATGTAACAAGGATTATATTCAAGGAAAATTTTAGAAACTAAAATATATATAATTTTTTTTAAAAATAAAAATAAAAAATTATTAAAAATATTTTCAATTTTTTTATAAAACATGGATCTAGAATATAAATATTATCCATTCTATACATTATATAAAATAACCCAAGATAATGATGAGATTATAAAATAAAATAGTTACAACATTCGTAGCATTTTAATTAAAATCCCACTAAAAGAAATAAAAATATATGGATAGGTAAAAGATGATAAAATTAATTTTTTTTTGTCATAAAATTTATTATTTTGAATCATATATTCCACCAAAGGAAACATTTTGTGAATATGGCATGTGTCCAATGAAACAGAAGACAAAAATATTTTACCTCAAGTTTCTACTTTGGAATTTCTCGTTCAAACCTCATATATAATAAATATGTATTTATTATAACTATATTACATATATAATATTAAAATATTCCACACTATTTCTGAATTATTTATAAAATTTTATTCCCCATTTATTAATTTTTTATTAAAATCTATTTTTTGGGTGATAAATGCATTATTGTCCAATAGTGTTTCGATTAGAAAATCCTAATCCTTATAAATTTAATAAAATTAACTAATTTCAATAATTTAAATAACTTTATTAAAATAATATAAATTAATTATATAAATAATTTTATTCATAAAAAAATATACATATAGAAAACAGAATGACATCGTTCATGTATATA
Source organism: Viscum album (assembly GCA_963277665.1). Classification (NCBI taxonomy): domain Eukaryota; kingdom Viridiplantae; phylum Streptophyta; class Magnoliopsida; order Santalales; family Viscaceae; genus Viscum; species Viscum album. Next base: position 139,863,197 of record OY728141.1, read on the forward strand.
ATTGGACGAATGTATTCATCAACAGTTTTCAAAATTTCTACGAAAAAATGGAAAGTTAAAAATTATATAACCAAATTGGATTATTATTATATCATATATATATATATATAATATTCAAAAAATCATTCCTCATTATAATCCACATAAAATATAAATATGAAAAATAACACTGCTTTGTAGATGTGGCAGTCTATATGTACCCATGAATAGTGATTTCAATTTCCAATGGTTTTGTAGTTACAAAGGTGGAGGTATTATTATAATTAAAAGATGTAATTATTTCACAATTTACCTATGTGAACTTCAAACCCATCATAATAACCACCCACAGAAATTTTTATGATAAATTAATTGTATATCTCTATGGTGATGCTAAGACAAACATATGCACGAGTGATAATTTCACATATCATCTCATGGAAAATTGATGGTATAAAATTATTTTTATAAACATGATAATGTTTTAATATAATAAGTATAAGGTTTTCAACATTTTATGGTATGTTAAATATATTTTGTAGAGATACATGTTAAAAGAAATTTGAATATGTTAGTTAATAATAATACTTCTTCTTCAAGAGTCCTCCTTCATATCCTTATATAATGAACCAATAGATGGACATTGGAGGAAAAAAGTTCCTTTAGAACATGTAAAATGATGTTTATAAGTGTAATGGGTATGTTTTGGTTGAGCTATATAGCTCAATGTGGTGAAAATATATGAGGAAGGAGGTTCCATTTTATAATTGAGGTGTAATGACCTTTTGGAATTTCATTAAAAATTAAACAATAATAAATATATTCAGGAGAAAATTCTTAAAAATAGTCATAAAATTATATAAACAATGAATAGGTATGAAATAAAGCAATAAAATAAAATTTAGGCTAGTTTTTAGGACAATTTAATCCTCATAATATTGATTAACCTCTTAGTTATTTATTTTTTACATTACTTGTGGTAAAGAATATTTTAATCACAATGGAAGAGTAATTTACCTATTAATATAAAATTGAATCAAAATCGAGTATTTTGGATGTTTTAAACCATATTAAATTCTCATGGTTGAAGATAATATTTTTATGAATTTTAAACAATTTTAAAAAAATATTATTTTTATAAAATACAATTAATGTATATTTTGAATCTTTTGATTTGATTTAACATTAAAAATACAATGACAAGTTCAAATTAAAATATAATCATATAAATGGAATGAATCATATTATATATCAATAAAATTAATTTTATATTTTATATATATATAATTATATTAGTTTTAAACAATTGAAAAATATTTAATTTTATTAATCTTTCAGTTAATAAAATATGTTATATGTGTTTCGTAAGAATTTAAGGTTAATTATATAATTTATAAAACTTATAAATAAATTTAAATCATGAAAATAAATTCAATAGTATTTATATTTCCTCTTTTCATTTTTATTTTTCTTTTTTCAATACATGGAAACATAATAGACATATAAAACTATGAGAGTGACATTTTTTATCTTTCTTTTATTTATATGTTATAAGAGTTATTTCAATGGAAAAGTATCCATTAATCATAGAAATTTAGAGATTTGGTTTTTTTGGGATTAAATTATGTTCATATAATAACAATTTTGATGAAACATTATGGCCTTATAAGATTTTTTAATGTAGATAACCCAATTTATCCTCTACTAAGGTGATAAATTTTACTACATTTACTATTAAAATTACTTATATATTAATGGCACTTATTTAGAAAATTTTAACTCCCTCATTAAAAATTTAGATTCTAATTTGGAATAATAAATATCTATAATTGTTAGGAATTATTTTTTTAAATATTTATGAAAAATACAGTAAAAATCAACTCATTTTTGAAAAATGAATAACTTCTTAAACATGTCGTTTTTGAATTAACAGGATTTTTAACCCAATTTAAATAATAATTTTTTTTCTAATATACCTAAATAGATTAATCTAAATATTATTGAATTTATTTAAGAATTTTTTTTAAAAAAATGTACTTAGAAAATGGTTGATGTAAAAATTTTATTTTTCAATAAAAAATGTAAAAGTTTTATAATAGAAAATAAATCTATTATAAAAATTCCCAAAAAAATAACACCATGAATTTGTTTTATGATGATTTCAAAAATGAAATAAATTTTTAAATATAAATTTTATAAAACTTCTTCAAATTAATCATTATATTTTCTCAAAAATATAAAAGAAAAACATTTTTGGGGAATGAATATTCCTAAAGCATTATATAAATTGACAAAAAATTGAGTCATTATTTACTAAAAATATATTAATAAATTTATATTTAATATGATATATATGAATTATTCATAATATAATTAATTATATTCATATATTTCAAATTAATATTTATGCTATAACTTTCACATTAAAAATTTATTTTTTAATAGCGAATCACAGTTCGCTTAAACATGATGTTGGGTGTAATGTAGGATATCAAAGAAATAAAATTACTTATAGATACATATTTTCTAAAATATGATAGTGGTATATTCTCCTAGATATTAAATAGATCTAGATGATTTGGAATAAAATATAGGATGCATATTCACTCTAATTGGAGGTGTTGTGAGCTAAAGGAGCTCAATGTAGACTACAGTCACCAATTTTACTATAGAGATCATTCTTATTATATCTTATGATTAATATAAATAAGTAGTTTGGATACAAAACTCATCTAGGTTTATGTGGTGATTACTAGAAGTAAATATACTATCACAATATGTTGTGATAAAATACCAGCGGTGGCCCCTTCCAATTATCAAAAGTCACATATGTGAGTGAATCACAAATATTGAATGTATTATATATTGATAATTTTTTCCCAATTTGATAAGTTCACAATACTGAGTTTTTCCATGAACATAAAAATGGTACACTACATGAATAATTCTATGATTCAAAAGAAATGTGATTTTCATGTGATATCAACCAGACTGAGAGTTGTAGTATGTTCGATCTTTTCCAAGTGTGGTCTTATTGACGTAGGACTCCAGGAAAAACATTTTATAATTTAATTAGATATATATTCTATTATTTTAAAATTATTATTATATATTGTTACATATTTTTCATTTTTATTAATAAATTAAATGTAACAATTTCTTAGAGTATCTATCAAATTCATATAGTGATATAAACTCCCTAATATGATGAGAACCTTGATATAATATGACGATATTCATAAATATAGTTTTATGGATAGATATGTTATTTAATAGGGAGAATATAATGTTATTATCAAGTGTGATTACTCATAAATTGATGAGTATTCATATCTTGAAGATCACAGTTGGAAATATCGAAGTCCATAGATTATGAGAACAAACTCTCTAGTAGGGCATGCACACTTCATTAGTGTCATTAGATATTCCAATCAATGAATATGTTTGATGGTCCTTAACCATTATGGTCATTATAAACACACATTATAACTCAAACATATGGATGTATATTTTGATCTATGATGATTCAATTCATGAATATGATGGATATGTTGGGTGTGCCACAAGTTCTGTGTGGTAAATAAAAAATTTAAAGAACGGATCATCACCTCCTTATTTAGGGATGTTTGCAATCCATCCCATTTGTTTGAGTATAATTATCACAATAAATTCCATTTCCATGATGTAATGTTGTGTTAATTTCATATAGTAAATGAAATACACATCCATCATAAATATCAATGACACAAACTCGAAACATTGTTAATAATATATTGATAATAATGCATTACATTGCATAGTTAGAGTTCAAATATTATTGTCTATGATTCTACATTATGTCATTTTACAGGTGTTCCTTGAACCATTTTTAGATAGTAATCCAGAAAATTATGCCAGCTCATCTATGACCAATAAAAAATATCTAAGAGGGTCACACATTTTGTGTCTATGTTGACTTCGATTAATTTCAATTTTGAATTTAATTATTGGATTAAATATTATTCACAAGACTGAGGAATAATTTTATTCATGTTTTATTGTTTACTAATATTTTCATCGTAATAACCATTTCTTTTTTCATTAAAAACAAATTATTATATTACATGAATATTTAACAGATATTTATTTACAATAATGTGATTAATTTTTTTCCCTGCTAAATGAACTACATAATTAATTATTTATTAGACTATTAAATAAATATTTAGGAATTAGATAAGACCAGGATCATGTACAACGATGAATATGTTTTTGGAATATAGTAATATATATATCTCTGTGTGTGTGATATTCATATCATAAAATAATTATAATAATATTATTAATATAAGGTATTGGAATTATTAATGGTTAGTATTTTATTTAATGGTCAGGATGCAATAATATAATATTTGAATATTTAAACAAACTCTATAAATTGATGGATATATCTAATATGTTGGGGAAATCTTGATTATTTTATCATGGTGATAAAATTAATTAACACCCACTAATCCTCTTCTAATCTTCTCAAGAGCACAAAACAATATTTAGGCTATATAATTATTAAAAGAAGTAGATGTGATCAATAAAAATTTTGTATGACAATAAATTTTTCATTCTAGCACCCAGAAATCATATAGTTCCAGTTGTATATCAAAGGAGGATGTGTGGAACATATCTAGATTGATTTTTAAAATTTGTCCTAAATATAAAGAAGGTAAGAAAAATAGGGTTTTTTTAAATAATGAACATCAACATTAGAAAATGATCATGATATAATGTAATTACTCTTCTAATCATAGATAAAATCATTATAAATTTAAAAAGAAATTATCCCCTCTTGGGTTCCATGTTTATATATTTCAATATTCAATGGAAAGTTATAATTGATCATGGAATTTAAACCATAGAAATTATTTTTAATTATCCACTAAATAGAAAAAATGTTGTATTTAATTCACCCACCATGATGATTATGCTACCCATAGAACCATTAATATATACCTATGTAACTTTTACATAATTAGAAATGCAATAGATCACTATGAAGATTTCATTTTTATGAACCCACCACATATCTCACAATTGTATATATAGTTATGTGAACATTTAAAATTAATAAAATTTTCATATTGATTTCCTAAAAAACCATATAGATTAAAAGAGTAGTTTATATAACTTCAATGAGTCGTCAGTTTAAATATATGATTTTTCTTTATCAAAAATTGTTTCATTATATATATATTATTAAATATAATGATTTATATAAATACCAATATCATTTGATATTGATCCACCAACTCAACGGCTATATGAAACATTGGAATATTCCATGGAGTATTTCATTTCAATAGAACATGTCTTGGAAAATGGAAAGTGGAAATTCATTCAAAATAATCTATCATTGCTACAACTATAATTATGGTCATATATTTACCAAATTCATATCCTTATAATAAAAAAATATTTATAATCACAAATATCTCATAATATTAATATTTTTCAATAAATAATTAATTGCCTACACCGGTCCAATTTTATATATTCTAAGACATTTATCAATTTCCAATATTCTCATTTCCCAATATTTAATAGTCATTTAAATTTGTAACACAACATTTTCTTCATAAATTTATTCAATGGATCTAACAATTAATATCAAACCTACTATAAAAGATTCATATTCTAAATTATGTTACATTATAACCAAAGGGTTTATCATTGTGTAATAAAAAATGATCAATATCCATGAATCTACCTTTTAGAATAAACGTTCATACAAGCTAGATGACCTATCATCTTATTCAAGTGTGAAAAATATCCTATCAGTCATTAACACACACAATTATAATATACATTTATTTCTCCCTTGTAAAAAACAACAATACTATAACCATCTAACCCAAGCCCAATACATCCATCCAAATCAAATTTTTATTTAAATAAATAAATAAGCAATACAACCAAGAGACCCCAAGATTTATGGAGATTTGAAATAGTGAAAGACTAGGGAATCATTAATACAAAACCAAGAAATAATATTCATGTTAAAAAAATTTAATTACCTTAATAATCACATGATTCAAAAAACGCATGAAATAACACCAGAAAAATGATTGTTTCTTATAAACACAGTCCTTAACCCCTGAGAAATCCCAAAATAATTGTTTTTTATAAGAACAAAATTATTATATTTGGGTTTTGTATTTAATTAGGATAATAAAAATTTATTTTGGAGAACACTAATTACTTCATTATATATGGTTCAAAATAATTAAAAACTATTTATTATTTTCTAAAAGCAACCTTTTCCAAACCCTTTCTAGAATATTTGAAGACATTTATTTGTATATTTATAGATCCACCATTGCATTACATTATCAAATAATGATGAATTTATTATAATTTTTTAAAATAATTCAGATAATGTGTAATTTTTCCCTAATCTATTTCATAATTTTTAAAGTCATTATTTAATTAATATTCATCAACAATTCATTTTCTAATTTTTTTTATAAAATGAATAAACAATACATTTTTCCACCATTGATAAACATAGAAATGATATATAAACATATTATTTAATTAAGATAAATTACACATGTCATCCAATTCCACAAAATATTATAAATTATAAATCAAAAACATTTTATTTCGTGGGATTAAAAAACGGTAACTATAAGGAAAAAAATCAAATTACTCATTGATAATAATGTATATGTTCACAAAAATAGTGTTCATGAATAAAATTTTCATTACCAATTACATGTACCAACTGGTCCTATATACTTATATATTAGACCAAATAAAGAAAATAAATATAACTATCCAATGATACCTACTTTTATATTTCTGGATTACATATCATCATTATGGCCTTAGGGTATTCACTTGATGACGTCAACATAAATTTCCCAAATGTCTAAGGTTTTTATTAGTTTCTACAGAATAATGATTAATTATAGTTATAATATAACATTTATATCAGGGTATATAAAATTTAATCAGATAATATATAAAAATTTAATGTATATAATAATAATATATTTTAATTTTAGTTACTAGTTATTTTTAATAGGTCACCACCAAAAACACGGAGGTTGTATTTCTCAAAAATAGAAATATTTAATTGGTGGAATACAAATAAATTTATAACATGGCTGAAAAAATAATCCACAATTAAATAATGTAATACAATAAATGTGAATCAAATTCGTTCAAAAGTGTAACAATATCTACATAATTTTTTTTTAAAAAATAAAAATAATAAATAACAAACCAGAGTTCAAAAATAACTACTCCATCATCAATATTTCTTTAGTCGTCACTCATGATCTACATTGAGTTATTGTATCCCATAACATGTCTTTTTTACACAATACCTACGATATATTATAAATAAAAATGAATAATTTATACAAAGAATATTGTTTTGGATATTAAAAAAAATTCAGTAATTCACCAATATAAATGAAATTAATGTAATCACATTTATATTTAAATTAATACATAATATGAACTAATGTGTAAATAAAAAAATAAAGGGTGAGAAAATTTAGAACCACTATAATACTATTATAATTGTTTAATTTACAGAGGAGCCCAAAAATATAATGTTGTTCCCTCAAATGGTTATCCAATGATAATGGGAACTGACTACATTATCATTGATCAAAAAACTGAATACAGAATAGTGTAACCAAAAAAGTTATTGTGTATCTGACCACCATAGGAATCCAATATTTCATTATATAACAACCCAATAAATGAAAATACATATTCAATGGGATGCCTATTATAAAATTAGTTTCTTGATGTTCCTTTGATTTTCGAATGGGAATAAAACATATTCACTTGGTTTTGGTCCTCCATATGCTTACTAACAGAAAATGGAAATCAAACATATTATCTTCGATCAAGGAATACAATTATTTCAAAAACAAATAATGTGATAAAAACCCCAATATATAGAAATGGGATATAAATCATATCTACGGTTGTAATTTCAAAATTCATAGTGGCACTCATATAGAGAAAAGGGATAAAAATAACCATGTTTCACCTAGAACCCTTTAAAAACCCACTCTATCCATGTGCTGATTTGTACACAGATCTATGTTCTAAAACTCTATATATGACAAACTTAATTCACTACAACTCAAGACATCTTCATTAAAAACATTATTGAAAAATTTAAAACCAACACAAACACACATACACATATTCTCAAAAAAAAGGAAAAAAAATATACAATTCATTTAAAGCAATGACCTATAAGAATATTAATATTCAAATATAGTGAAAATATTCATCATCTCGTGATACCTACATTTAAAATGTTTTTCCAAATATAAATTACATTTTCCCCTTATTGAAACTTTTATAACATATTTATATTAATATAAATCATATATTTACATGGATAAAAAAATAGTGAAATACCTAAATAAATAAATCACACAATAAAATCATGAAATTAATAGCATGGAAAATAAACTATATTTTATATTATAAAAAATAAATACCATAATTTATGACATTTTAAAATATTAGAAAAACATTTTACGTTAATAAAATATGTTAACTCTTGGTTTATTTCATTTGACACCTCATTTCTTAATCCATATTAATAGTATATTAGTAGGCTACCTAGAATCTTTAATAACACCATCCAAACCCTTGAATTAAGTAAATAATTATTCATCTTCTTTTAAGACACTAATTTAGTGATGCAAATTCGATTACATCATATATCTGCACTTTATGTGATGGTTAATGATTCTAAAATATAATCTATACTAATGTTTTAAATAGATTTCTTCCCCTACAACACCGAACTAAACCAAAAAAAAGAATTGTTATAATAACATTTCACTATTATAATATAGTCCATAAATTAGCTTGTATACAATGATATGACTAAATTATGAAATCATAAATAGAGAAAATGAAAGAAATTGAATAGGTTCCTAGAAATTTCCATTATGAAGTAAATTTTTATTAACTTGGAACGAAATTAGTTTCATTTTGTTTTGAAATAGATAAATCCCAATATAAAATCAAGTATTAATGGGTTGAGAAAAAATGTATATAATAGGAAGTCATGATAGTTATGATTTTATTAAGATCTATGTTAGGGGAATCAACACCCTTGAATTCCATAATAGCATAACTTATTCTTATATCATACACAAAAATCTATATGGGATATATGACGTAAAATAAGGATAACATTATTAGAATGTTATTAATGAAATAGTTTATTTATGAAAATTATTTTTTATTTTTTATTTATAATAAAAATAATATTTATTTAGATATACATTGAAAAAATTAATACGATCATTTAGGAACTATTTTTTTAAAATATGACATCTTATCAGTTTCTTAAAGATAATTAATATATTATAATTAAGTAATATTTTTTATATGAATGGTACGTTAATTATAATTTCATTAGTAATTGATAGAATATAAGAATAAGAATTGTTAATATTTTTTTTAAAATTATTTTCCTATAAAAATAGTTTTAATAGTTTTTAATATATATGTTGAATTCCCAAATTATTGAATTTTAATTTTGAAAATAATAAACTTTTTTAGATTTTTCATGCCAATATTTTCATAGGATAATTTTTTCATCTTTCTATGAAATAATTTATTTTTACCAAATCGTGGAAATACATTTTCTACCAAAAGAGTAAATTTTTAGATCATATAATTATATAAGAACGAAAAAAATGTTTATAAAATTTTGATTGATTAAATATTTATTTATGTCGTGAAATTATATATTTTTAAAACAATTTTACCAATTTATATAACCAATACGTATCATTTTCTGAATAAAGTAATACTTTTCAATTAACAAAACAATCTTTAGTCTTATATGATTAATGGATATTTTTTAGTAACATCCTGTATCATATTTATTTAAAAGAAACATCAAATTTATTTTTTTAATAAAAAACATATTTACATCATTCAAATAAAAATAAATAAAAACTTTATCCTAGACATAAATTTGTTGAAAAAATAGACTTGAAAAAATTGATTTTTCCTCTCAAACATGAAAAATAATTTTTTATCACCTTTATAAAATCAATGAAACAAAATGTATTTTTATTTTCATATAAAAAAATTCATATTATTTAGAAAGTTAATTTAAATTTTTTTTCATAAAATTCAATTTCCATGTTAAATAAGAGAGTTTGTGTTAAAATATTTAATTTTAAAATAGAAAATGATTTCTAAATAATTTTATTATTAAATTAAATCAGATAAATTATTAGTTATTATTCTATTGTGATGTTTAGAGTTACATATAAATAATTTTCATCCAATTAAATTTATAATTATTTTTTAATAAAATTAATAACATTTAACAATTAAAATGTCTTTTTTAGTCAAAAAAAACTTCTCACATTATTAATGTTATTTTAAAATTTATGTGCCTTAAATATTTCAATTTATTAATGTTAAATAAATTTGAAATTTAAACTTATTATGTAAAAATATTGTTTAAATGCTCATATAATATTTTTATTATCATGTAATCACTATGATTTATATTTAATAAAGATTTTTATGTGTTCAAAGGTGATACTAAATGCTAGTTTATTTTTACAAAACAAAAATGAAATTTTCTACTTTTTGAATGTATTTCTCATGTTTTAAATTCATTTATACACGTCTCTTTATTATTTACTCACAAAATTAAATTAAATCACTCAAATCAACTAACACACTTAACACCCATGTTATTTGATTTTTACAACTTACCTCACATTAGCTTCCTATTAAAAAATCCCCCACTTTCACCTATAAAAGGAGCTCACTCCCACCCATTCACTCATCCATATGCACTATAAAGGAATTGACCAAAAAGGTAACCTTTATATCCATCTAAATATCCCTTACAAATATTTATTAATGTCATTATAAGAACATGACATCTTTATTAAGATACATACCAAGGTAAGGGTTCTACAAATCCTCCTTTTGATTCACATACATTTTTTGAATGAACACATTATGTTTAATATGGTTATGATTTCATATTTTCATATCCAATTATTTACATTGAAAATGACACACATTCTCTAAGAGACTACCCTTCCTTCCCATTAATCTTATTTCACAGTCCCATTTGTATAGTCCTCATGTTATGGAGATCATTCATTGTATTTATCCATTCTATTTAATTCAACCTATTTATTTATTATAAGACATTTTAATTCCATATTATTTTGATTACACATGATCATAATTTATCCTTTACTATCAAATTAGGAAGTATTGATGATATAATACCATTCTCTTGTATTAATCACATATAATAGTCCCTTTTGTATAACATTCCTATTGTTGAAATTTGTCCTTTATTATTTTTCTCGTAATTTAAATTCATCATTTCCCATTTGATATATGAATTTTTAATTCCATATTTATATTATTTCAAATGTTCTAAATCAACCGCTTTGTTATGAGAACAATTTTCTACTTATTATAGAATATCAATGTCTCTAATTTATAACATTCCATAGTCCCACATGTATTTTTGTCATGCTGAAAAATTCATTTCATAATTTTTTATCATTCCAATACAAAATATAACACAATCAAGGTTATATATATATAACATTATTTAATTTATTAGGTAATTCCATGTTTGAAACCCAAATTCTATACATGTGGATTAAAATATAATGTTCTTTTGAATGTTGATTTATATGTCACACATAATGATAGAGATATAAAAGATGTTCCTAGGTTACACTCTAATGCACTAGGTAATGAATTAATATGTTATGATGAGATGTTCATGACACGTTGTTGGAATACCTTATTAATGTTTTATGATACATGGTTAAAAACATTGTTAATATGAAGGGATCCTATTAAAATTACTCCAATGCATTGGGTGAATAATTAATCCATATAGACGTCAAATTCATGAAACCTTATCAATATGGCTTGGTATTTCTTTGTTAAACCGTGGTAATGAACTTTAAAAAAACGTTACTGATGGACTGTTGCCATGTTATTATGAATGTATGAATTTTATATTTTATCCACATCACATGCAGTAATTATCATATTATTTATCATGTACATATTTACATGTTTATATGTTCATCTTCACATATAATTACCCATGTTTTACCTATTATGAAAAGAACATATGAAATATTTTTCATTATCTTAAAGGAATCATTTGATTATTATTGGCTTCAGATTCCATGATTTTAATATTATACAGTCTTCATGTGTTTTTCATGTTCAACAAATATATTCTCATACCCATATTTTCATATTATTCTCACTTATTATCATTGATTATTATTTTTATTATGCTCTCTCATACATAGAATATGAGATCACCCTTTTATTATTTTTCAATTTCAATATTTTATGAAGAAATTTATTACATATAAAAAGACTAAGAGAGTGTCCTATGTGGGGATTTTTGTGGGGTTGTTGAAATATTTATATGGATTATTTATTTTCTTATATACTAAAAACCTCCATTATATGAAAAAGATATGGGGTTTTTAATTAATGCTTTTTTAATAATTATCTAAATATATATACCAAAAAGGTAATATGAATGTATTTTATGTAATATTTTATTCAAAAATTTTTATAAATATATGATCCCTTTTGTTTTCATAAATTATATAAAATTTTATTCTAAGAAACAAAATCTTGAATATAATAAAAATAAACCACCATCAATAGATCAACACTCATCAAAAGGAATTTTTTTGATGGTTATATTGTTCTTATAATACAAACCTAAAATTTGCTATAACCATACAAGTTATATGAATACCACCTTAGAAAATATCTATCCCAATAGACATGTGATATAATAATAGTTAATGTAGGATAATGGAAGAAAATATATATCAATTAAAATCTTACAGAAAGAGGAATGTTGGATTAAGAATGTGCTCAAGATTTCCTCACTACACATGATGGATGGTGCAATGGTTCTCCATTGAAATTAATAAATCAATCCAATTATCAACTAAATGTTTTTAATCATATTAGTTTGAAGCATAATTATAATAAAATTAATTCATGTGAACATAATGAAATTTTTTCAATATGACCAATTCTCATGATATTCTTTATATTTCTTATGGTCTAGTGGTTTTTACACAAACTCTCATGAACATTCGAGTAACTAAAAACCAATTTCATGGATCTAAGTACATAGTTATCCACACTCTAAATCATAAAATCAATTAAATAATTTATAAATATAGGGTATTCATAAAGGAGAAAACAATATTTATATATAAATTACACCTACACTATAAGAGGGGTTATATCTCAATTGAATTATTGATATCAGGAGGTAGACCTAAATTCCAAAAAATAAGGATTTAATATACATATATGAGAAGCATGATATAATCCTTAAATGGGATACTATGACTGATTAATCATACCACTAGAAGGGCACTCCAACAGATAAATCTCTTATTATAGGAGTGATAGATGAAAAAGATTTAGGAGAATGGATAATGAAATAGTGGATGGATTGACTACCTTTGTTACTCTATCATTATAAGTGAGGGTGAAGGATTTGAATGATTTAAATATATGAAAATTTATTAAAATATTATAAATAAAAAATTAGGCCACTGAGTACTCAGTAAATATTTTTTTTAGAATGTCGATAATGAATTCAGAAGAGGGGAGGTGTGAATTGTGTCCATTTATAAAAAACAAGAAAAATTTAAAATTTAAATATGAAATTAACTGAATTATTTCATTAAATATTAATGGTAAGTAAAAAATGGAAAATAATTAATGAAATGAAATGATATGATGATGTATATATTTCAAGGAATAAAAATCCCTTTCATCTACTACATGAATTCTCTCTCTATGAGCTTGGTGATTTTCACTATATAGTTTTTTTTCTAGGTACCACTACAGCCGAGTGAATGTAATTGAAATCATACAACAACTTTTTTAATAGGCCATCATATTCATTTATAGGGAACCAAAATATCCACTGATTAGTATGAGATGATGACACTCCAATAATAACTAGTAACAAGCTATTAAAAAGTTATGGAAAAAAGGAAATATATATTGTCGAAATTTATTCCAAGAAATGTTTCATAAAGAAATTATGAATGAATAATTCTTTATAGGTAAATATAATATCTTATATTATTATTTTCATTAGAAAAAACTATTATATTTATAGTTTTTAATGTATTATAAAAACACTCCGATGATAAAAGGAATAACATTTATTTTAGATGATTGACAGTCAATAGATGATAAAATTTTATTTCTAAAAAGTATACATCAGATAATGTATTTTACAAACATTTGAAAGGGATTACAAGTAGATAAAATATTAGAAACATGAAAATAAAACCATATTTCATCAAAACATGTTTATATATGATTTTTAGTTGTTAAAAAGACGAGAGAGATATATTTTTTTTTCATAATATCCAACTCATAGTATTCACAGAAATATTGGTTTTCTTTTTTTCAACCGATCGTAAAATGTCACCTGATAAAAAAGGATCATTTAAAACAGACAACATGTTTTAAATTTGAATTAAAATTACCAATAAAATTTGAAGTTCCCTTAGAATTAGGGATTTTTTAATCTATAAAACCCACCATCTCATGTTGTTGTTGAAAAATTAAATAACATAATTAATCATGAGACATTTTGAGTTCTTAATAAATTTGGGTTGAAATTGAATTTTTTTAATTGAATTTGTGTTGTGAAAAGTTTTTTCATGGTTAGGATTAAATGTGCACTAACCATATATCAATGGTATCTCATCCATAAATTGCTAACTCACATGGATACCACATTGTTATGTCAACTCTATAATTTTCCTATGGGTAACCATGTGAGCGAGTTATGATTGTCCAGTACGGGAAGCATATTTTGTTCATGATTTGGCTAACCATTTACCTAAACCATGTCAAATTTATTCTATTTTTTATCCCCTTTTACCTCCTTTCTTTTTCACCCCTCCCTTTCATTGTGTTTCATGACAAGATCCCATTCTCTATTCCATTCCACACATGCCTCTCCCCCATCATCTTCCCATACTCTAAATATTTACACTAAATTTATTTAGTAATTAGGGATGACTCTCAATGTTATGGACTCAACATCCCCACTCTACCAATTTTAGATTGTTTTTATATTCTCATCATTGTTTGGATAAACCAATCAAACCCTTGGTTAATATAATGAATATATGTTTTAAAATATTTATATTGGTAGGGAATTTGATGGGTCTTTTCTGACCTCTTCTTTCATTTTTCAACAACCTCCACAGAATGTGAACAGATTTGGATCATTTTAGAATTCACCCTTCAAATTTTGGTGGGATTTTTTATAGAACCCCCATGTATTTCATATTATAAATTTCTTGAAAGAATTAAAAATAAATATTATATAATTAAAACCTCATTATATGACTTTGAAAAGTTAAGATAACATTGGATTAGTTGTTATCACATATAATGGGCCATATTAACAAGACTGTTATTTGGAAAATTTATTTAATGTACCTATAAAATTTTTTCTTGAATTTAGTATATTATGTTATGAGATTACTAATGAACCCCAATATGATTTGGGGGTTAATACACTTATAATAGACCTTTAATGAATTCAATGTGCTGTAATAAATGCGTGCAAAGAATTGATAAAAGGATTTGGATATTTTAAAATATATTGTAATTTTATTTCTTTATTGAAAAGGGTGAAATTAATTTTTAAACGGGTTTTTATAAAAATGTGGTGTTAAAATTAGTTGATATTTAAATATGTTAGTTGGTCCTTTTTTAAGTTATTGTGATTACCTTGGGTTTTTGTGTGGTTTCCAAATACTCAATGATTGTAAATGTGGATTCTATATTTATCCATTGATATATATTTATATATATATAGGTTCCCTATTTGTAAATAATCACATTTGGAAATTGGAAAATGTATATTAGAACATGGGTTATCCACATATATATCATATTTTATATGTCTATAAATGTCCAAGGTGTCTTGGATCATGAAATGATTGTTTTGAATTTTGTTTTCAAACGTATATACTATAATTGATAAATTAAAGGCCCGGTTGGATCTCAAGAAGTGATTATTGATTGATTTATTTTTAACATTATTAATACCCATTTGTTTATTATTTTTTTATTTAACCATGTGATGCATGTTATGAAATGGTTTATTTTTTTCTTATGTATTGGGTCACTTTTCATTTATAGTGTAGGAGGTGGGAGGAACATATTTTTTGTGATGGTATTTGGTATTTTTACTGATGTGATATGCCATTTTTTAGTCATGAAACAATTATTTTGGTAATTAAATGGGGAGACTAGGGACACTATAGTCTATTTAAAGTATTTTTTAGGATATGTGTGATTTATTGCAAGATAGAACACCTTAATTTTACGTAACAATTGGTTAGTAGGATTTTAAATGAGGAGAATATTTAGAGTAATTATGTTGATGGATTTGTTACCAATATCCTACAAGATGTAGGTCCACATGTTCACATCATGTATTCTCCCATTATTCCATATGGTCTTTCCTCATCATATTTTTTATATTTTATTCTTTCATTATTGTATGTTGATAATTGTAGTTTCTTTCTTGTAATATTATTCTGGTGTTTACATATATTCTCTTATATGATTCATATTTAACAATATATGGGACCCCTTTTGATTTTTTTGTTTATATTTATGAATCATAAGATATCCCGTTATATATGTCTTGGATTAAAATGAAATGGGTTTTTTAAAAATGGGTTTTAATTTTGAATTTTAAAAGGGTGGGGATTATGATTTCATTAAGAGTTTTAAAGAATAATTTTATTCTTTTGTTATTTATAATAATATGATTTTATGGGATATTAGAAAATTGGAATGAGTATTGTGTATTTATTTTCATGGTATAAAATCATAACATAAATTTTTTAACAATCCATGTTTTTGTTTTCCATGAAATGGATAGTTTATTATAAATTTTACATGAAATTTTGTTTTATAATGTGTTTGATGATCATTATTTTTTACTATATCGTCAAAATATAATTTTATAAACTATTTTACTATAATAATTACATATATTCAGCTTATTCTGGAGGCCTATTAACCTTTTATATAATAAAACCAATATTATTATTCCAATAGAATGTTTTCGTTTATTCATCATGGGTCTACTATTAAAGGCATTGATCAATTTTGGTTAGTTTTTGCTTTATTTCATTTGGCATATGGTCCCTATTTCATGATTTTGTAAGACCTGTATTTACTTTTTAGACAAATTCATGAAGGTGGAACATTAATTGATTTCCCTTAGGCCACTTATTCTTTTTTATTTCATTCTAATTGTGAAGTGTAACTATACACAATGGTGTGTCATGAAAATTAATTATATGTCAGAATATATTCCTTAAAATTGAATGTGTCAGGATGGTGGGGGGGATTTATTCTATTTCTCAGTATTCCTAATTTTGATTATGTTTCTCGTTTATTTTTTTCCCAACATGGATGGCCGATGTACATTTGGGTAATGTCGAATTTTGGTAAAATTTACATCTCCTATTTTATAATGAATATTTTGAGAAACCATTCACATTTTAATTCCTATTATTCCCAAGATCTATTAGCAAGCCCTTTTGAATCAAAATTCCCTCTCAGTATGTTATCAGACAGTTTGAGTATCCAGTGGAGGGATGAATCATCCCAGTTAGTTATGAAACGGTGTTATATAAAGGTTATTATATTTTATAGAACCATTAGCCTTTGGATAACATTGTTTTATTAGCTTAGCTTCTTCAAGATTATAATGTAGTTCATTTTTCATATTCATAGGTAATGGATAGATATAAAATAATAAATGATGTATAAAATTTAATATTATTTCATTTATGATATTTGTGAGATTATGGACCTAATACCACTTTGACTATTAAAATCCTAACAAACTCATTTTTGACCCAAGTGATGAATGTCCTCAAAAAGTCCAATTTGAAATTATAATTATTATAATATAATATTTAGTGTAATATAATTAAAAATAAACATTAAATTTGTCCTTAAAAATGAAATTAATTAACATAAGTTTTCTATTCTAGAAGATAAAGAACATATATGATGAATCTGACTAAAGGTATTTGATTTATTCAAAATTTCCATTTATTGAGGCATGCTATGATGTTATAAAACCAAATTGGTTTTTTTATATTTAAAAATACCCCTTTTCATATTATATAATGAATTTAATTATTCTTATGTCATTTAATGGTTTTTTAATGTTACTATTTCATGGTTCTTAGAATTAAAATAATCAAATTTATATGGGAAACCGTGGATGTTTAAAGACTTAATTATCCAATATTTTCTCTACATGTCATTATTCTTGATATAATTTCATATTTTTATTTAACAGAAATATTATAAAATAAATTTTTTTTCTATTTTTAATTTCACTACAAAAAATTCAGAAATGTTTCCTTTCATGTTTTCTATACATAAAGTTTGATTTCTTTTTCAGAAGAAAAACATAATTTTTTTTAATGTATATGATATCAAAAACTAATCTTCGACCATGAACATTATATGATATTTCTATTTCTCTACAATAATAATTGCTTTTTAAATAAAATGAAAATTGCCTTTTACTTTTATGGGTATTTTGTTATTGGAAATTTGATTTGAAAATGGATTGATTATTTAAATTACATAAAATGTTATCTTATGAGTGAAAATGAAATTTTTAGAGTTATATGTTTATAATTTAAATATATTATTTTTAATGAATATATACTATTAATTGGTTATATTATGATAATTTAAACAATAAACCATGTTTGGGTGGTTTTGTGATAAACAAGGGAATGTGTGGTTATGTTATAACATGTAAAGCATTGGGAACGGAATCCCATTGTATGGTTATTCGATTTATAAGAGTGTAATATATGGAATTCAACAATAAAGATATTCCATTTATATGAGTGATATGTATAATTATGTATCAACATAAATTTATTTATTTTCTATGCTTTCTATGGGTTTTATTGTAAGGATTTGATTACAAAACAGGTATGAAATAGTCCTATTTTCGAAGGAATGTTTTTTATATTTAATAAGGGAGAAATGTATTACATTATGAAAATGTTATTGTGGGTTTTAATGTTTTTTTGTTTCTTTTTATGTCCCTTTATGTTATTTTTATCCTCACCCCACATTTTCAATTTTTTTCATATGAATTATGGATGAGTAAGTATTTAGAGATTCCATATCGAATATCGAGAAGAGTTTTCAAGAAAGTGATCATGTTTTATATTAAATAGTTTAGATTATGGGAAAATGGATATAGTCCGGAAGTTTCTACTTTTTATTGTTATGGTTTTTTATATTAGTTATTTTCTAATTCTATGAATGTTTAAACCATAAAATATACAGAATGTGAAAGAATGTAAAATAGTGGAATTTACTAAATATTTTGTAATTTTTTATGTCCGAGTATGTATATTTAGTATAAGAGGATGGTTTAGAAAACATTTGACAATATTACCAAGAAGGTTCGAATTAGGAAAAACCTCATTCCCAAATTTATTAATACAAATAAAAAGGCAGAAAATTAGAGAAAAGCACAAGTCATCTTACATCACATCATAACCAAATTCATTCTTACCTCCATAGTCTGATAGCTCATCATCCAGTCCAGCTGACTCACATTACGAGGACTTGTACTTCCTCATCATCTCCAGATATTTCATCTTGCGTTGTAGCATTTCATGAGATAACTTAGTTTTGGTTGGGTGGTCCCCTTCACGAGCTTTCTTCGCTGCCGCTCTGCCCATGCTAGACCTGGTTTCCATTGGAGAATATTATGTTTATTAATAGTTATGGATATCTTATTGAGTTTATAATTTTAAGGTTGATCATAAATTCAGTGTCATAAAATCCCCTTATAGGGTTTAATTTATGGTATTTTATAGTGAATAATTGTATTATTAGACACATTGAATGTTGATGTAATTATGGTTTATTACATTATTTGATGCTAAATAAAGGTAATGAGATACCCAATATGTTTAAAACATATTAATTATAATTTTAATTATTTTTATAACATTTATAAAATTTAATATGTATTATAATAACATATTATTGGAAAATTAACATCCAACAGAATGGGTGAAAACTCGCTATGTCTGGAAAGGCAATGTGAATTAAACCTAGAACAAAAGTGTGACTAGGGTGAATCACCTACTAATTGCCTATTTAATGTCCTCATCAGAATGAAATTTTATTTTCAGTTAAATTATTTTATTTGAGAATAATATTTTTATTTTGGGGAAGTTTCATATACTGAATAGATAGCCATTAGATTGGAAATGATTTAGTGATTAATTGATTAATGTTATTTTGGAATACATTCACTATTTTGGGAACCCTATATAATGATAGTAAACAGAATATTATTGGATTTTAATTGTGAAGTAAAAGATGAATTATATTTGGTAATAATCAATGATTTTTTTTGTGTACATATGGGGATTTGAGATATTTATGGATATAATATTCATATCATGATAATTCTTTGATTTAAGAGATTATAAATTTGGCATGAGACATTAATTGTGATTCGTTTTATTTCTACATAAATGGTACAATTTATCTTAGAATATTATATGATAAAAAACTTCTTTATTTTGGTTTTAATGTTCATTCATATTATTCTTTGTAATTATATGGGTATTTATTTGTTGAATAGTCTATGATTAATGTTGGGTATTACTATTTGTTGTACCTCTCGAACCCCTCAAGGTTTTATTTTCATGATCACAATCACCCTCATATTTATCTAATCCTCTTTCAAGTGTTTTTGGTTGATAGGAATCAAATCAGGTGGCCAAGGAATTGGGCCAAGAAAGAAAGAAGGCAAAGTGGACTGAAATTCAGTCCACCGGCCAACCGGTGGCTTCACCACCGGTCAGCCGGTGGAGCCTGGACAGAAGGCATCCTTCTGTCCAGACCACCGGCCAGCCGGTGGCACACCAGCGGCCAGCCGGTGGCACACCAGCGGCCAGCCGGTGGCACCTGCAATCAAGAGGGAGCCACTGCCTCCCCACCGGCCAGCCGGTGGCACCCTCTCCAAATAGTGCCAACTACTGCCTCACCACCGGCCAGCCGGTGGCTCTGGCACCGGTCGACCGGTGGCCCCTGGACAGGAATCCAATGACTTTTTGCAATCACCGGCCAACCGGTGGCCCTGCACCGGCCAGCCGGTGGACACAGTCAAACTAGCCGTTGGGCTGTTGACCAGCCTGGCCACTTGGCTCCCAACGGCTCTTTTAGCCTCTCCAACGGCTCCGAAGCCTCCCCAAGGGTTCCATGCCTATAAATAAAGGCCAAGGAAGCCCCGGACACCCACCGGAACTATACGGAAGCTCACGGGCATATTTTGCATCAATTGGCCAACCTCCGGCGACTTCCTCCAAGGGAACCCCAATAGCTCCAACAACTTCCACATCCAAGGAGCTCCACTCAAGAAGCTTGGGAGTGCACGTCTTCAACTCCATTCAACCTTTGGCGCCCAAGTCCTCCCAATCACGGTTTTTCTTGTATATTTTATTTTGAGCTTAAAATTGGGTTTGTGCTTACAAACCCCAAACTTTTCTCATCCCCTCTTTCTTTGGGTTCTCACACCACCACTAAGGTGTGAAGAGGTTTCTTCAAGCCTTTCCTTTTAAAAGGCTTGTGTTTCGGTGAACTAGCCTTCACCCGTTAAAAAGGCTAGTGGGTTCTTACTTAACCATTAAAAGTAAGTGGGTTCTTGCTCAACCATAAAAAGCAAGCTGTAATAGGTTCTAGTGCTACCTCAAAGCCTAGTGGGTTTCTTGCTAAAACCATTGAAAAGCAAGCGGTAGGAATCTCTCAACGGTTGAGTTGGGAGCGGAGACGTAGGCCGGGTTTTTGGCCGAACTCCGTTATCAATTTCGTGTGTGATTGCCTCTTTATTTCCGCTGCACTTTACTTTGATTTTAAATTTGTTTATCAATTTTTTAAAAGGCAATTCACCTCCCTTCTTGCCATCATTTCCTCGCTTTTCTTCCGATCCAACAGTTGGTATCAAAGGGGTAATTTGAGTAATACCTTAAAAGGTTTCAAATTCAAAGATCCATTAAGATGGCATCAACCTCTTTCGCCCCCGAGGGCCTCTCATTGGGTCGGGCTCCATTTTTTGATGGGACCGACTATAATTATTGGAAAACCCGTATGACTACCTTTCTTAGAAGCATAGGATATCCCATTTATAAAATTGTCATGCAAGGTTACACTTTGTCTACCCCCGACGAATCCAAATGGACCCAAGCCGACATTAGAAATTTTGAGCTTGATGGAAAAGCCATGAATGCTCTACATTGCGGCCTTGACCGAAATGAATTCAATCGAGTGTCTACTTGCACCTCCGCACATAAAATCTGGATACTTTTGGAGGTTACCCATGAGGGGACCAACAAAGTAAAAGACACCCGATTGGATATGTTTCGTCAGGATTTTGAGTCATTTTCCATGAACCCAAATGAATCTATTTCTGAAATGTTTACTAGATTTACTGACGTGTGCAATGGTAGAAAATCTCTTGGAGATGACATTTCTGCAGAAACAATGGTCAAGAAGATCCTATGGGTCCTTCCGAGCTCATGGGCACCAAAGGTGACGGCGATCCAAGAAGCTAAGGACGTCAAAAATATGCCGGTAGAGGAGCTCATCGGATCTCTCATGACGTACGAGATCACGATGAGGAGGCAATCTCAAAAGGAGGGCACACCAATCAAGACACCAAAGAACATCGCCCTCAAGGTACAAAAAGAAGTAAGCTCCTCCTCCTCATCCTCTTCCTCCTCATCCTCTTCATCATCAAGCGGCGATTCGGAAATGGAGAATCTCGCCCGCCAAATGCACAAGTTTATGAAGAAGCACAAGAAGAAGAAATCCCGCAAGCATCGAAAGCAAGAACCCACCGCAAGATCCGAGCCCAAGGTAAAATGCTACGGGTGCGGCGAAAAGGGCCATTACAAGCCCGATTGCCCACTCAACAAGAAACGGGCCAAGGAAAAAGGAAAGAAGAAGGTCCTCAAGGCGACATGGAGTGACACCTCATCCTCCTCCTCCTCCTCCTCGAGCGACCAAGGTACAAAATGCCTAATGTCATTCCATGAGGTAACATCATCCGACTCCTCCTCTTGTTCTTCAAATTCCAATTCTTTAAATCATTTATCTTATGAAGAACTCTCACACGCTAGAGACCAACTCGAAAATGGTTTTCATGAACTTTCTTCTAAATTTGTTTCTTTGAAAAAGAATTTCAAAAAACTTTCCTCCGAAAAAGAACAACTTCTCAAAGAGAAGGAGGAGATGTCCCTTAAAATCCAAAATTTTCCAAATGTTGATTCCATGGAATCAACCATCAAAGACCTTAGGGAGACCCTTGCTAAGTTCACCCAAGGGGAACAAAATTTGAACAATTTGCTTGGTTCCCAACGTATATCTAGAACCACCCAAGGGTTAGGATATACCAACCGAGCTTCCTCCTCCCATGCACCCACTATTTTTGTAAGGGGGAGCTCCGATTTTAAATTTTGTAATTATTGCAAAAAACCCGGGCACCTTATTTATGAATGTAATTGTAAAAACGCCCGGTACGGTCAACCCAAATCGATTTTTTATTCGGACGAATTTTATAGGAGAAGACCCGCCATGAGACAAGTGTGGATTGAAAAATCCCTCTTAGCGAGTCTCTCTGGGCCTAAAATCATTTCTTTTCAAAATCCCTCTCCCCGGTGATTCATTGTTTTTATTTAGGGGGAGTTAGGCCTTTTTGTGAATTCAAACTTTCAATTTCAACACTTGGTTTCAAATTTCAAAATTCAATTGGTTTTTGATTCAAAACTTTCAATTCAAACTGTTATTCAATTTTCATTTCAAAATTTTCAAAATTTTCAACAATTGATATCATTTTCAATTGATTTAAAATCTTGTTTTTCAAACATTTCCCTTAATCAAGTTTTATGCCCCGTTCTATTTTGATAATCACAAAGGGGGAGAAATTTCTTGATTGATTGGGGGAGAATCCTTTTTCATCATGCTTTTCATTTCCTTTAATTTAAGTATTTTACATTGTTTGTTTCGGTGATTGTGATCATCAAAATAGGGGGATATTGTTGTACCTCTCGAACCCCTCAAGGTTTTATTTTCATGATCACAATCACCCTCATATTTATCTAATCCTCTTTCAAGTGTTTTTGGTTGATAGGAATCAAATCAGGTGGCCAAGGAATTGGGCCAAGAAAGAAAGAAGGCAAAGTGGACTGAAATTCAGTCCACCGGCCCACCGGTGGCTTCACCACCGATCAGCCGGTGGAGCCTGGACAGAAGGCATCCTTCTGTCCAGACCACCGGCCAGCCGGTGGCACACCAGCGGCCAGCCGGTGGCACCTGCAATCAAGAGGGAGCCACTGCCTCCCCACCGGCCAGCCGGTGGCCTCAGCACCGGCCAGCCGGTGGCACCCTCTCCAAATAGTGCCAGCTACTGCCTCACCACCGGCCAGCCGGTGGCTCTGGCACCGGTCGATCGGTGGCCCCTGGACAGGAATCCAATGAATTTTTGCAAACACCGGCCAACCGGTGGCCCTGCACCGGCCAGCCGGTGGACACAGTCAAACTAGCCGTTGGGCTGTTGACCAGCCTGCCCACTTGGCTCCCAACGGCTCTTTTAGCCTCTCCAATGGCTCCGAAGCCTCCCCAAGGGTTCCATGCCTATAAATAAAGGCCAAGGAAGCCCCGGACACCCACCGGAACTATACGGAAGCCCACGGACATATTTTGCATCAATTGGCCAACCTCCGGCGACTTCCTCCAAGGGAACCCCAATAGCTCCAACAACTTCCACATCCAAGGAGCTCCACTCAAGAAGCTTGGGAGTGCACGTATTCAACTCCATTCAACCTTTGGCGCCCAAGTCCTCCCAATCACGGTTTTTCTTGTATATTTTATTTTGAGCTTAAAATTGGGTTTGTGCTTACAAACCCCAAACTTTTCTCATCCCCTCTTTCTTTGGGTTCTCACACCACCACTAAGGTGTGAAGAGGTTTCTTCAAGCCTTTCCTTTTAAAAGGCTTGTGTTTCGGTGAGCTAGCCTTCACCCGTTAAAAAGGCTAGTGGGTTCTTACTTAACCATTAAAAGTAAGTGGGTTCTTGCTCAACCATAAAAAGCAAGCTGTAATAGGTTCTAGTGCTACCTCAAAGCCTAGTGGGTTTCTTGCTAAAACCATTGAAAAGCAAGCGGTAGGAATCTCTCAACGGTTGAGTTGGGAGCGGAGACGTAGGCCGGGTTTTTGGCCGAACTCCGTTATCAATTTCGTGTGTGATTGCCTCTTTATTTCCGCTGCACTTTACTTTGATTTTAAATTTGTTTATCAATTTTTTAAAAGGCAATTCACCTCCCTTCTTGCCATCATTTCCTCGCTTTTCTTCCGATCCAACACTATTGACATTTTAGGATTGATGTATTTTTTTATTATATAATGTTTTTTAATTTTTGGGTATTATATTATATTTGTTCAAAAAAATTGGATTGGGTTAAGTTTTAAAGAAATGAATAATATATAGATAATATATTATGGATTAATGGTATTCTCTAAGAAGATAATTCAAGTGCTTCATGTGTGAAAATTTCATATCGAATACCCATCATTTGGAGAAAAAGATGAGTTTTAGGTGGAAATTGATAAAAGGATGAATCAATCCTTTTCAAGTAATTATTTTTCCTTCTATTCTTACTCTATGTTGTAAAGGAATTCCTCAATTCTATGAAAAGGATTTTCAAATAAAACTACTTTCATTTTACTTTAATCACTAAATAATCAAATACCTTTTAACCATTCACAAATTTATGATTTTGTGGTGGATAAAATTATAAAGACATTATTATTTATCTCTCTCCATCAAAACATCATGTTTTTTTCACATCCAAGTCCATATTTTCATACATGGAAACATAGTGCGTGTTATCTTATGTGACCATTGTAATGCACTTTATTTTATATTGAACGTTTCATTTATTCGATGGGGGATTGCTATAATAGTATTTTGAATAGTAAAATATTAGTTACTAAGGATGGAATAAAATTTTTTTGGAAATAATTTCCAAAATGGGGGGGAGGAGAATATAAAATCCATATTAAATCAAATAAATACAGGATTCGATAGCGTACATCATATGTCACATCATGATTAAGAAATAAAACGAATATTATTAGTTAAAGGGTAACATTATAACCTCATAAGTATAATGTCATGAAAGACCCTGACTAACTAATTTATAAAAACATGGTTTATAAATTTATATATAATTATTTCTTTGGATTTAAATTAATTATGAATAAAAATAAAATCCTTTTTAAAATTAAAGGAAATGTTTATCTAAAAAACTATTTAAATATGGAGATGTGTGTTTTATAACAATAAATAAAAAAATCACACTTGTTTGATAATATTAAAAATATACATATAATATTAAATATAATATTTAAAATGAATTTTTTTTTCAAGATATGATATAATAATGAATACAATATTCAATATAAAAGATGTACTTTTCTATAAAGTCAGTTTTACCTCATTTTGATGGAGGATTTATTTTGAATATATATTTTTTACACATAGAAAATCTTTTTAAAAAAAAATTATATTTGAAATCAAATAATAAAATTTAGTTTCGTTGACTGTTTTCTATATTTCTGAGAAAATTCATTAGTGAAAAATAGTGAAAAAATATAGTGTTTTAATTGAGAACATATTTTTTTCATATGGATAATTTATATAGTAAGATTATATTTTAGACTAGTTTTAAAGTATATATAGATCAATATTTTATATTTTAATCCCATTGATGTCATTGAAATCAATTACACATTGAATTTTGAAATAAAAACATTTTAGTATTTTGGATTATTTTATATTAAAAACATGTCTTATTGTTCTGTGAATGAGATTTTAAATTAATTCATAAAAATTAAAGGAATCTAATTTTTACAAAATGGATAAAATATATTTTTTTTAAATCCAAAATTTTTAAATAGTTTGCTTTTATTTGTAGAAAATATAAATAGTATAATTAGTTATATTTTCACATTACCATAGTTAATGGGTACATCAGTTTATTAATGGTAAAAATATTATTATAAGTATTATAAAATTACATTAAAACTTTTTGTAATTTTAATGTATGAGCATGTGTCAAAAAATAATCATGTTTCCAAAATTATAACCCTTGGAATCTATATGGAAGCAAGTATGACATTTATAATATTATATGTAATTAAATGTCTATTTGGTTAAACTCTTGTTTTAACAAATAAATTATTTTTAATGTGATTTAATATAAGGGATATGTTAAAAAATAAATCATAATTTCAATATAATTTGATTATCTTAAATATTTTAATTTTTTTAAATTTTTTGAAAATAAATAATTACCTTAAAAAATTAGACAAAGATGATGCAATGATTGTTTAATTAATTAAATTATAATAAAAATTAAATTAAAAATATTAAAATAAATATAATTTGAGGGAATTAAGGGAGTACATGTGTTTTTGGGAAATCATTGACGTGTTGGTTATGACGCAATATAGTTTTTTTGAAGACATCATGTTGTTATGATATATTTAACAATTAAAATATAAATAGTATCACAATTTACATACATGATATTTTAAAATAAATTGTATTTTTTAGATGTTATAAAATTTCTAAAAATCATAAATTTTTAAAAATAAATTAGTTACATATTTAAAATTAATCAATGAATCATTTATGTGTCATATTAAATTTAATAGTAATTATATTAACTCTCAATGTGTTCATTTCATGATATCAAAGTAAGAATTTAAAAATTAAAAAATGGTTAGAACTGAAAGATAATGATTACAAAATAGTCAAAACACATGAAATTTTAATTTTATTAATATATTTGGGAAGATAATACTCATATATTAGAAATTAATATGGTCAAAGTAATTTTTATTATTAAATTAATTTATATTAAACTAGTATCTTGAATATTTTTAAGAGTGCCCCCCTCTCCCCTATAAAAAGGGACCTGGTATTATCTTTTAGTGACACTTAAAAACCTATTTTTTGGAAAATATCTACCAAAATATAATTTATTAACTGCTACCCACATTATATAGATATTAATTTATGCATAACACCACGCTTAGTGGTCTTATGGTTTTATGAAAACGAGATCATTTGAAGAAGATATATTGTTAGCATCATGTGATTCGATTTTATTTCTTATTCCACTTCCTCAAAATATTCTTAAACCATTATGAAACAATAACTTCAACATAATTAATATACAGAAATTTTATTATATTAATATTATAACCTAAATCCATCTCCACTTCAATGAAATTAAAAGATAAGTATCATTCATGTGTACTATGAACAATCACCTCATGAACTGATATAATTTGTTTTCCATCACCATATATAAAGACTACATTTAATGATGGAATTAATGTTCATGTATGATATTCATTATATAATTATTATTATCAAAATATAATATATTATTTACACTATTACCTTTCTATTCACATTAAAATTATATCATCATATGTGCGCACATGTGAACTACCACTTCCACGAAATGGTGCATTTCATTAATAATCCTCCTTTCAAATGGATGATATATATAAGTATATTTAAATAAATATTAGTATATTAATTATATTATTAAAATTATTTAAGATAAAATAATACTTACCATCTTTTTAAAATCATCATTGAAAAAAGGAAATGGTCCTCTTCCGTACATATGGATTATCATTTCCATAATTATATCCTAGTTCATTTGTTATATCCATATGTAAATTTTGGATTTAAAATTATAATTTATGTATTAAAGTGATTATTAATTCCTGAATATTATTTTTGAGATGATGGACATATGACCAATTTGACTATTTACATCGAACCAATTTCATTTTCATTATTTTACCGAATATCGTCAATATATAGAACATGGAAATATATATTTATTATAAAATTTTATTATGTGATATGAAAAAATTTGTACACAAGAGAGATGTTCTAAAAAAGTAAATAGTTATTATATGATTGCTATTGAGGAATAAAAAGGACATAAGTTACGAATGAGGTTCAAGGTAATAGACTTCTTCTAAATCTTTTTTCACTGAGGCATACGTTTATGTTATAAATCCAATTTCATTAATGTAGTTTATCAACAACCCCTTTGACCTATCACGTAATGATTTATTTATTATCATGTTTTTTATTGTTGTTTCATAATGGTTTTATTTCATGGGTATTATGATTTAATTTTTTAATGTGGTTTGGGAAACCTCAAATGTAAAATGTTTTAACTATCAAATACTATTCTCTATGAAAATATTCTTGATATTATATTATATTTTTATTTAATATGAGTTTTATAAAATAAATTTTCTGTATATTTTGAATTTCATACAATGTTTTTAAAAAATTATTCATTTTATGTTTTTATTACAAAATGTTTGAATTGATTATCAAATGATAAAAAGAATATTTTTTAACATATGATGTAGAAAAAGCATCTTCCCCTCCATAAAAATTATTAGATATTTATATTCCTTTATAAGCCATGCTATTTTTAAATGAAAAATAAACCACTGTTTTTTGTGATTTATTGTTATTATAAATTGGATTTTAAAATCAATTTATTATTTCAGTAACATGAAATGTATTCATATGAGTTCATATGAAATTATAGTATTTATATATTTAATCTTTCTGGATTTTACATGTGGTAATTATATAATAGTACATGGACATTTGAAGGGTCGTTACATGATAAACCATGTATGTGTGGTTCTATGATGATCCATGGAAAGATGGTTCCATTATAACCTCCAATGAATTGGGTATATAAATTGATCGTATGAATATGTCATTTGTATAGTTTCATGTATAGATATTGACACATAGTTATTACATTTATATGAGTGAAAAGTATAGTTTAATCCCAATGTACTTTTAAATATTTTATATGCTTGATATGGGTTGTTTAGAAATTGTTTATTGAAAAAAGTTATAGAATGAGTTTATTTTCAAAGGAATTTATTTACTAATTAATAAGAAGAAAAATTATAACATTATGATGGAGTTTTCATGGGTTATAATGTTGATCAATAAACTAATTGTTTCCTTCTTTTTATATCCCTTAAAATGATTTCATTCCTAATCTAATGTTTTTTGATGTTGTTAAGATGAAATAAATATGTGTAAGTAATTTGATATGTCATGTTGAATTTCATGAAGAGTTTTCATGAAAATAATCATGATTTAATTTAAATATTTGAGACTATGATAAAAATAGACATTGTTTCAAATTTTCCACTTTTTATTTCTTTTGGTTATTATGTATGTGTTATGGAATAATTCATTAAATATCTAAACATGAAAGGATCCTCAATGTGAATTAATCTAAATATGATTACATACCTCAATATTATGTAATTTATTTGGTAGGGTCATTACTGTTCTATATATATATATTATTATCTCTGAATCGTTCATGAAAAAAATCCAACATCATTTCATCTATAAATAAACGAAGTTAGAATTTATGAAAACACAACTATAGGATGAAATTTTTCTTATAAAATTAAATTAAATCATGTAATAATATAATCTGGTGAAAATTGATAAACATTATAAAAATGATCCCAAAACAAAAATGTTTTCAAAATAGATTCATTTTAAATGAATAAACTTTTCCCCTAAATTATCATAGATTTATGTTATAGTGGTTATTAAAATTTTATGAAACCATATTAATTTCATGTGTTATGCTATGATGAAATTATTATGAAACACTTTTATTTTTCTATAGTTAATGATTTATTGACATGTTTCTGATGACCATTTAATTTAATGTTGTATGATATGTTGAATGTTTTTTATCTTGTGGAAGTCATATGTTTGATTTCATTATGTGATGAGTGTGACCTATATCTCCATTAAATTCAATGGGTAATCATTTATATCGCATGAGATAAAAATATGGAAAACGACTATGGTAATGATCCACTATGAGAAACGTGTGTGTCATAATCAAATATGAATAATAGGTTCTTTCTTATCCAATGTGGGAAATAGATTTCTCTTGATCCATTATGGGAAACATGTGTGTCATGATCCAATATGGGAAATAGGTTAATCCGGGTACACTATGTTGTTGTCCTTGTAGGTAAACCTAATACATGAAAAATTATTTTTTCTTTATTTATGATATCCATACACAATTATGATATTATATTTTGGGCGAGGTTGGAATTACGACACTTTATCACCCACATGGTACGTGTTTGAAAACTGTTAATGTTTAATTCCATTAATCATGTTTGTAATCAATGATATTTTGGATATGAAATTCATATGGTAGGATTATGATCACATTCCCTTGTGCCTATATGAGGATTTATATAATAATATATTATCATTTTTTATGATTTTTTTACTGAAAATATGAGCTAACTCTTTCCTATGGTTCCTTTACCCAGTTTATGTAGAATGGTTTTATATAGGGCATTTATATGTTCAGTTCTAAATAGGAAGATCATTATGGAAAACATGTAAGATCTATGACCAGAAAAGAATATTTGGTAACATGTTTCCAATTTTATATAACTTTTAGGGTACTCAGGCATGTGTCTATATAGTGAAATTAAAATTCATCTAAAATATGTTAAATACATGTATTAGCAGATTGGATATCTATATTGTATATCTATAGATATTTTACAACATCAATCTATATTAAAAATCAATAGAAACAAACCGTTATTAAAATTCCTTAGTCACCTCCAAACCATACAGAACCCGGTAATAGATATTGGAATGTGACTCTGCTAAAAGAAATAGATTAAAAGAAATAATATATATAACTAAAAATAAAACTATTATATTGTAATGAATATATGATTTGATAAATTTGACTTGTTAAAAATCATAATCTCTTAGTAGATAAATTTATTCCCTTGATGCCATAATCCTTTACATTCATGAGGAATAGACCTTTGAGGCATCAATATCACCTATGGAACTTGAATCCGTGATCTATATCTATCACCTAACCACGAATATGAATTCCTATTATCAATATTGGATCTTCTCGAGGAAGTGTTATAATATTATATCAGCCATTAAATACATATTATTCCCAACATTAGAAATAATACAATAAAAAACATATAGTCTAACCATAATTAAATAATCACGTGACTCATTCCGTAGACTAATACAAACAATATGGAAATACCTTATTCACCCACATTGATAAAATGTAAGTATAACTCTTATTATGGGATAGAGTGTAAAACATCAACCATTACTACAAATTCAAAACTATAGAACATTTCATTATATCATATATTGAAACCAAAGTAATAGGTTCTACAAAATACACTATAAAAAACACCATATGAGTAACAAATGATGGGAAGGTATCATAATGAACTTTCTTCCCTCATGACCTTATAAATGGAAAAGAGCTATGAACAAACTCAAAATAATATATTTTTTAAAACATCATAAAATAGAACCAATATTTTTGTCAATGGGAAATAACTAACCAACTAAACCTTAGGGTGTTATTCTATGCTAGAAAAGATTAAAAAATTATAATTTAATAAAAAACACCATGGTTCATTCAAAACATCTTTCTTTTCTATATCCCTATAAATACCAATTCTAGTTTAATCTCTAGTGCCTAGAGAAATATTTACTCAAAGAATGTTTCCTCAAAGACCTCCATTGATAGACCCTCATGCCTTCTATTATAATCTATAACTCTATGAATTTTCATGGAGTGTCTCAAAACCATATTTCCTTAAAAATTATGTAATCTCCAGTTACATATATACAGTTCTTCAAACTCTACCTCGATAATATTAATATTTT
This sequence comes from Viscum album, assembly GCA_963277665.1. Lineage (NCBI taxonomy): Eukaryota > Viridiplantae > Streptophyta > Magnoliopsida > Santalales > Viscaceae > Viscum > Viscum album. Next base: position 139,896,227 of record OY728141.1, read on the forward strand.
ATTTGGAACCTCATGGAACACATAAACACAATAAAAATAAAATATTATATATTTTGAAATCCAAGGAAAACACTTCCATATTATGTCCACCCAAATGAACAACTCAAAAACATACATATATCATGAAAAAATCACTGACTAAAGTAGATCTCCAATATTAAATACTATAGAAATATTAAAATAATTTTTAATCCTTACCTCATACTGTAGCGATCCCAACCCTAGTGTTTAGGATTTGATGTATAATTCTATAAATTGGGTTAGTTTCAAGGAATCAATTATCAAAGGACATTATAGTTTAGATGTCTTGGTAAAATTGATTTATACTAGAGTCATCCATTACATTTGAATACTAATATTACAGCAAATTATTTATAATTACATTGTACATTCTAAAATATCCCTTCATAGAAATCATAGTATTGTACCTTTAATCCTTGGGAATGGAAAAACATTTGGTGGGATCAAATTCAAAGTAATGATTAAATGAAGATAATTATATCATGATTCAATAAATAATAATCTATATGTTGACGTAAATAACTGAAGACACATTCTATTGAATAGATAACATGGATATAATAATTAGATAAGGAACCATCATTACAGATAGGTTAATAACTAAACATACATGTAATTTATTCAATAAACTATGAAATTAAATGAATCAAGAGACAATATTATTTTAGAAATATCATGGATAATAATAATTCAATTATCAATCAAGGTAGTTATTAATTATTGGATTCTATGATCTCATAAATCATGACAATCATTACCATCAAGAGCATCCCTCAATATAGTTTAATACTAATTGGTATAAACAAATTTAAATAAGTATAGACAAATGATTCATCTTATGAGTCTTATTGATGGGTCATGGGTATATCTATAATTAGGCCCAACCCATGACATTAATTCCAAATCATTCGTTATTTTTTGAATAATAGATTTACATCAAGAATAATATACTTTATCCTCAAACATTCGTATTGAGTAAATAATATAGATTTATTAATGTTTTCATTATCAATAAATTAATGATCAGAATATAATACTATATGTATAAATTAAATATTCTTTAAAAAATAAAAATATATGTGCTAAATAATATTTATATTTAGCTGAAATGTAATGTCCAATGATTAAAGGAAATAGAATAATTTTAAAAAAAGTAAATTACTAAAATAATTAATCGAATAAGTGAATTTCAATAATTTCTTTAGTAATATTGATTTTAAAAAATATAGATATTATATTAGGAAAATATCAATACAATATATTCCCATAATATTTGGAATTATTTATTTCTGTAACTGATGAATAGAAACACCATAAAAATGATCTTTAAATTATTTCTCTTGGAAAATATCATTTCATTTATAAAAATTGATTTTAATAATGAAATTTTTGAAAAGTTATAAAAAAATTAATTTCATTAAAAATAATAAATAAAAATTATAAAGGTACATTTAAAAAAATTTAGTAGGTCTGATGGTTGAAAATTAAATATAGGAAAAGTACACGAGAACAGTGATTCGATTATTGTTTTTAATAAATGCCAAATTAGAATTATTTTAAAAACAACACGATGATTCATTTTTATTTTTTAGTCAAATTTAATAAATGTGTAAAAATGAAATTATTATATCATTTTCAAAATATTGTAAATATTTTACATTTTTTTATAACATTGTTTTTGAAGAAAATTGATTTTTGGAAAAGAGAGAAATGATGTTAGATTTTCATTAATATAGATTTCTAGTTATTTTATGTAACAAATATTTAAAAAATATTTAATATTTTATTAATATATCTTGAATAAAATATTATTACAAAATTAAATTGGTTTATTATAAAATGATTGAATAATGTTCTTCAACTCATATTCATGAATAATCAATCCCAATTGGAATGATATTGTGAAACCCCATAAAATTTATTGAAGGTTGATGTGTTGGTTTATGGTGTTGTTCTATGCATGTAAGCATCTCCTTAATCTGCTTTATCTTTACTATATTTTTTTTTCAAATAAATTTGGGGCCTGGGTTTAGAACCCATGTCCGATCCTTCTTGGTAGATTTAAATGAAAATAAAAATGTTTATATAAAAAAATAATATAATTATATTTCATTACACACATAATAATATAATTTCATAGAAGATGATGGAGTAAAATAACCAAATAAATACAAAATGTGTTATGAAATTATATACCTCTGGGTAACATTTATCTAAAATCCCTTGAGAATAAATAATTAAATATGAGACTCCATTACAATTAATTATTTTTTATACATGTTATTACAAGATAAATGGGATTTCTATTTACCATATAGATTAAATTGGTGCATAACATACAAAATTTCCTCAATGAAAAGAAACTAAGATCGATTCTTGGTCCTCACACTTCATTTTGGTTGAATGTGATTGAACATCTAGAATAATTATTTTAATCATGGTATAAAATTTTTACAGAACCATATTAATATTTATAATATCATATATAATCCCTTTGAAAAACCTTATAAACTATTTATTAATAATAATTTATTTTCTTCATTGATTCTGGTGTAATTACCCTATTTTTTCATTCATTCTTCGTTATGAATATTATTGTTCATGTTCATTTTATATATTTCCATAATCTATAGAGTGAAAATTATTAAATAAATACCATATTTGTACATTAATTATTCATTTATGACTAATTCATAATTATAGATATATGAAATGATGAATGTTATGATCATAGAGATGGAAGGATGTACGAATGTAAGAATAACATTTAATTTCTTTCAACGATCATCAATTACTGCTGGTAATTTATATTTTATCATTTAATAATTAAAATAAATACTATATTATTTATTTAATTATATATATATATCATCCATTTTTTGGGTGATGTAAATAGATCCACATCGCTTTGTGATGGTGGTAGTACACACATACATGAACGACGTTATCATCTTTAAGTGAGTGAAAATATAAGAATGAAAAGAATTTTGTATCATTTAATAATGATAAATATATAATAATTATCACAATTATATCATGTATATCACATATTTTATTATATAAATGTTTATTTTTTTCCCTGTAAATCATTATCGAAAAACTAATATCACCACTTCATTAGGCGGTAGTCCACCTGACACACGAGCAACATTATCATATCCCATAAGTAATAATAGATAAAAAATAGATGTATGATATAATGAATCCAGAATAATATTCATAATATTAATATCATATAGTTTTTATATCCATTATCACACCCAACCATGAGTGGCGATAATGAAAAAATTAATTACATCGCTTCGCGGGGCTGTACTCTTACATACACATGAATGATGATTTAGTAACCCATTTGATGGAAGTGGTGATGATTTTATGTAGTAATCAGAAAATAAAAAACTATAATTTTACATAAAATTTTAATTATATTATATGTTAATGTTTTAATAATAATTTATGGAGGTGGAGGATGAAAAAAAATAGAAACACTCTTTTAAGGCCAATACTTATTCTTATGGTAACATCCTTTCGATTTTCCAAAACCCCAACTATGATGGATTTATACAAAAAATATAGTATATAATATTAGATAATGGATGTTATTTAGTTATTATTTAAGTTATTAGTTGTAAAAAAGTAATTTATGGTGTTAATATGATATGGGAGTGGATGACCTTTCATTGGTGAGGAGAAGGACACAGTTATAATTTTTGAAATTAAAATGTTGTAACAACATTTTTCAGATGTACAGTGGGACTAAAATTTATTATTAGTTGTAATTGGACATGTTAAAGTCTATATATGTCCATTAAATAGATTTCATACATGTTTTAAATTAAAATGAACTCTAGTATTTTATGTTTAGTCCCTAGTAATGTAATTTTTACATTATCGCGACAAATAATTTTTACTATTTCGACTATTTATAATGGTCAAAAATTCAACTGAATTTTTTAAAATATATAAATTCTTTAATCCCAAATATATATTTAATTTTTTATAATTCCATTAAAATATTATGAAATTTTGAATTTAATATGAATCCGGCTGTGATGATGAAAAACATGATTTCATAGAGAGAATATTCAAAATATTACAATGTTATTATATCCAAATTTAAAATAAAAATAATTATATTAAACTAAATTATATTAAATGATATATAATTGAAATAATTTTAATAGAAAATATATAATATAATATAATTTATAATTATAAAAAAAACATAATGGTAGTTTTCAATTAAAATTTTGTATTATACACTATTTATCAAAAAATGAATTAATTATGATAAATACCCACAACTCACCCCAAGATAATTGGTATGTTATGAATAAAAAATATATGTTTATTTATTTAGGTACATTTTGAAAAAAAAATTAATATAATTACTTTGAAATTATTTCAAAAAAGCGAGACTAAATAGCCTTTTATAAAAAAAATATAATTTCAGAGAACATTTCTTTTTCTTTTAACTAGTTTTTATTTTATTTGTAATAAATAGATATACATAATTTTATAATTTTAGTTAGTAATATTAATAACCTCAAATATATTTTCTATTCTATAATGTCTTTCAATAGCGTTTTTATTTTTGAATTGGGGTTTTGTTATACATAAGCTATAAAAAAGATTAAATTTGAGTAAATTTATTTCCTGGTTTCTCTAATCATAGGGATGTGAATCAGATATGATACTAAATAAAAAGTTATAATTTATTAATTTTGTCATCTTACCTTATCCTCACCTTAAATACAATGTGTAGTCATAATTTTAATTTCATCATGGTAATCAAGGGTTTGAAAATTGATTATTATTTTATAGAAAAACCACTTTGTAAATTTATTTGATAAAAACCCATATTAATAGAAGAGGATAAAAGTAAATAAGGGCATATGTTAAAAAAAATCACTAGAGTTTTATTTAGTAAAACATTGGTAGTAATTTGAAGATATAGAAATAGAATAAAACTGTAAATAATTACAAAGAATGATATTGGATTTTGATTTTAATAAGGTAAATGGTCAATGGAATGTTAACAAACTCAAATCCATAAATCATGGATGACTTAAAAGGAAATTAGATTCATAAGATATGAATGTAATCATATAATTTTTTTGATTCATCACAAATTTATTAATATATATTAATAGATTTACAATCTAGTAATATTATGAAATATACTTTCATGATTTATTTTCTTTTTTATAATAACAATTTAATTATTTGGTATACTTCGATCAATTTCCAATTGACCGCATACTCCATGAAATGAATAAAGAATACGAACTTTTTATTCCTAATGAACTATAATTGGATTTTAATAGATCATAAAACGTGTAATAGAGTGATAGGTAATTCACCATATGTTAAACTATTTTACAAAACCCATATGGTTAGAAAAAGTTATTTGATAGATAACATTAATCTCTAAAACCTAATTCAATGTTCAATATAAAAAATTTCTTAAATGGTCAACCATATGAATCTCCCAACATATTTTGATTAAAAACAATAGATTAATGGTCACTAAACATACAAAATGAAATTATCATTAATCACCCAAACCACATGATGTATATATTAATATTAACATACAAAACATGTGAATATGTTCATCATATTTTCACTTGAAATAAAGATATAATATGAATTATGGTAAATCATTATTTAAACAAATCATGCTTTTTTATGGCTTATATTAAAAATTATTATTCGGAATATTCATTAAATTCAAATATGATGTAAACGGTGACAATGATAGCATAATAAACATATTTAAAAAATTAATAATAATCCACATTGTAGTCATTACTATCAAATTTAATTTATCCATGCCAATCATCTCTTTATCTCAACTTCATTATATCAAAAACTAGAAAATATTATGGATTATATTTTCCTCTGTGGGTTGTCTTAAAAGAATTTCAACTTGACCCTAATTTTTTTTTCATGGTCATCGATACAATTCAATATACATATTAAAATACATAATAAAAAATTATAGTAGTACAATTATTGTAAATTCCACAATTTTTATAACCAAGATATCCTTGATAAAATAATGAAATTACATTATTATTGAATAAGAAAATAAATCATTCCACTTCACCTTTAATAACAACAAAATAATGGCCATAATAAATTATTTTTTTGTGGTAAATTATTTTGATGCTCGGGACATTTATTTTTGGAGTTCACCACCTTCTTATAGTTGAAGCATTTTATATACGAAATATTTTTATAAAAATTTAAATCACATGGATGCCGTGATTTCTCTACATACTTTTAGAAAACTTTAATTATTTTTAATCAATCACCTAAGTGTTTTTATGCAATTATAAGACGTTGAAAAATCCTTATGTCCCTTATTCCCATTAAATATATATTGCGTTATCATACTCTTATTCTCTTTATTACTGTCAGATAAATAATACTTAGATAAATTATGATCTACAATTTTAGTAAATGTTACTATTTTACTATATGATGGGAATGTTTGGGATATTAGTTTTTTTCAAAATATTCCCTTAATCCCATAGAAGAAATACTCATTCTTAATGTTGGTATTAATTATATTGATGCAGTTCTTATAATAATTTCTAAAATCCATTTATAAATTAGGATAAAAACTATATTATATCATATGATTATGAAATATAATGAATAAACCCTAATATATTGAAATAATTAACCTAAGATGATTAATTTATTCTCAAACATATAACCCCCATAGTTTTTATGGACCATTTTTTAGAATAAGTGAAATTTTTCATTATTTCATCTGATGAACTATGTCATGAATTAATTTTACGTGGAACTAAATTTTAATAAGTTACATGCAACAACAACCTGGTGTGGGTTACATGCAACAACAACCTGGAATACGTTACACACAACCCCGGTGATTCTACGAAACATCATTTTATTATTATAATTATTTAAAAGAGATAATTTTTACAAAGCCATTAAATTGATTAATATGAAAAGAAATAAATATTTTTTAAATATTTTTTTATTGTTTTATATGAATAATACACATTTGTGTTGAATGATATAATATTTGTTAAAGTCCATATATATGTAAAAAACATTATCTCGAATAAATTACGTTTAATATCATTTTATGAAAATTAGAACATTAATATTGAAATATATAGAAATTTAATTTTATGATTTTTTTAGTTTTGAATTTCTAAATCGACAGAGGGTGGTTTTATTGATTTTTCAGAGAAACATCATTTTTGGATGAATAGAAAAAAAACCAGAATTAAATTCAATCCTTATTTTTCATTTAATTTACTTATAATGTAAAATTATATTTTAAATTAGATATTATTATTAAATAGATAATATTTTTATCAATTAATCCAATGTATGTAATTGGAATGAATTTTAAATTGAAATTTTATAAAAAACATTTCAAATTGTTTGATCATTTTTACTTAAAAACAACCATTTTTTGCTCGACTACGGGATTAATTTCAAATTAATTTTACCTCTTAGGTGTCTTGACTATGAAAAAATGGATTCCAAATTGTGAATCATAAAAATTTATATTTTCTAACAAGGTCAACTTAGGATTTTAACAAAATTAATAAAGAACACAATTAAACCTAAATACATCAATTACGATAAAATTATGATTAACAATGAACTAATCCATATATTTAATACCCAAAGTTACATAGAAACATGACCAAAACCAAGTATAAGGCCATATTAGACCCTATAATCAATTTTATAATCTATGGAAGATTATTGTATCAACTTTAAACATGGAAAAAGTTTGTGGAATTATCTCTTCAATAATTTACAAAAGTGTCACTCCTCCTCGACTATAAAAAGTGATCCATTCATCCCAATTCCTCACACCTATAAAGTCAATTAGATTTCCAAAAATATTCTAGAATAATATCCCAAATTCCCTCACTTCTTACTTTTAGCCACCTATTTGGTATAAAGTTTTCCACGGAAGCATTTTTCTGTAATCCAAAAGGGTGTTACCCAATTAAAGGGTAACATCTTCTCTCAAGTACTTTTTTTCATTCTCCACCCCTCGAATATATTTATTCCATTATTATATAAAAACACCAGTATCTTAAATATATTTTTATGTTTTATTATATGGTTTATACCTACACATTGACACACATCCATCTAATGGTTAACAAACATACTATTTAAATGTACGGATAACTGCTGCCTCACTAAAGGATTATTTTTCGATTTTTCATAATGACTGTCATGGTGGAAATTAGGATGGAAAATATATTTATATATTTAATATATTTTATTAATTATTTTTTTATTCTTATATGTTCATTTTATATCACTTATCTTTTTTACATTCCCTTTTCTCTTAATATGATAATTTCATTTGAGAAACTGTGGACTACCACCCCCTCAAAGCGATGTGACTCATTCACATGATACAATTAATATATTATTGATAGGATTAGTGAAATTATATGATAAATATTAGACAATCATGTTACTGGAATAAAAATATATATATTTATACATATATTTTCATATGTCATTTACCTTATTTCTTTCAATACGAAAAGAAAAACGGAAACAACATTCATGCATACATACGACTTACTATCTCCATGAACATTGTATTCCATTTTCATACATATATATTATATAAATTATTATAATACACATATAATTAATACACATGATATTTATATAATGGTGTAGATTTTTTAATAATTACTTATCAAATTGAGACACATGTTATGGACAAATCCAATATTACCCATAGTGCATCCTTAACAAAGGATTGATAAAAAGAGGATTATATAAGGTCATAATCAAACCATATATGGTATTATATATAATAATATTATTATTTAAGAGATTTATAATGAATATATATATATTATATTTTTTTGAATGTGTACGATGAGATTCAAGACACATGGTAAGGATATTTTATATCACATTTTATTTATATGAGATAAATGCAATATTCACTAATAATTATTTTAATGAGTTGTATTTAAGTTCCATGATGTTATTATATGTATATTATTCTTAATGTCATTGGTATTCACATATAAATTCTATGATATTACCTTCATGGTTTTTATGATTAAAATGTTATCAAATCGAAAAATAGTTCTTTTTAAATTTTCTTTCATTTAGACTCATGTTTTATTATGGAACAAATTTCTATTTAGAGGTGTATATAATTATACATTACATGTTATATAAAGAATTTAATTTATTTAATGATATGTTAAGCTTCATTTAATTTCTTTTTTAACATGTAGAGTATGATCCCATGTAACCTATTTATAACAGTTATTTAAGACAATCACATCAATTTTCAAGGTTGTATTATTTTATGCTTACATTGATGAAATCATGTGATAAATCTCTTAGGAAAAATAATTCGTATACTTATCTGATTTTTATTCATGATATATATATGTATTAGTACCATTCTCCACTCATTGTTACTGAAGATGATGTTTTTATGAAAAAAAATTATTGTCCCTCTCTTAGGTCAGAAATCTATTGTATTCAAAAACCTTGTTTCAAAAAATGTTTTCAAGAATGTTTTAAAAATATATTTGAACCCTATATTCACAAAAAAGTATTGTAAAAACGTTTTAATATTTTATATTCTTCCTTTATAAGTCTATAAATCTCTTTTCAAATAAAAATATATTCAAAATGTTTTATTTTCTAAAAATAAATTTTCAATTTAGAAATGATAATTTCCTTGAGAATTTTTTTTTAAAAGTTCATCAAAAATTATATCCTATATAATATAACATTAATTGGTGTTACTCATTCCTTTAAATAGAAATAATTAAATGTTCCTATTCTCATTCTTTCTTCGAATGGATTATGTATTGATGTAATTATGATGATGACACCCGTTTATCTTTCATGATGTATATGCATTTGAAACCAATTTTTTCATGGGATATGATTATGATGAAATGATTATGAAAAATGTATTTTCAAATAGGTTATGATATTATTAAATTATTATAATTCCCATTTCATTTCATGGTTTATGATATGATTATTTACGATTTTTTTCATATGTATTTTTGATATCATAATGTGACAGTGGTGCATATATATCCCTCCAATGCTTTGGGTAAAGATTTATATCTGATGAGATAGACTAAGAAGGTATTGGGAATGAACCTTGACTACACTGATGTCCATGATTGTGACCCATTAATATAATGTTTCATTGATGAGTGAACTCATTAAACTAATATATAAATGGGAGTAAACTATGAATAGAAACATAGTTTGGGGAGCGAACACATACTACAAAGATGGTATTGGATGTGATGACATATATAATATAGAAATAATATTATAAAAATATGTTTTTACCATAATTCCATGTTTTTTGCCTAAATTATTCATTTATGGATTATATTCTTTAGTTTATTATGATTCTTGACTTATGAACTCCCAATATTTATGCCAGGATTCATGTTTATAATCTTTGATATAAAAGGAATGATCTTTGATTTTCTTGATCATATTTCCATACACTTATAATAATCATGATTGTGCTTACATGTCTTTCCTATTTACCCTTACTGAGAGTATTATCCCATCCCTTTTTATGTTTTTTACCCCCGTTAAAGAATATAGGAATTATTTTTGAAGTATCCACAAAGGGTTCCTATCAAGATAATCCTAGTAGAAGATAATGTAGCCTATATATGTACAGGTGATTATGTTTCCAGGTTTCAAAAGGAACTAGACTAGAATAATATTAAGGCATCTGTTTGTGTAATGATTTATTTATTCCATTAAATTTATGTAATTATATTTTATATTAATACTATGTCAGTATAGTTGGTATCATAGAAATGGTTTTGTTATAATTTAGATTATAGGATGAGAAAAACTTTGTGGGAACCCTTAGTAAATGTATATAGATAAGTATAAGGATATGAAAATGTATAGGAAAATGTCCTAGAATTTTGGTTAATGATAGAGTGAGTGGTTTCCTATAAAAAAAATTCATATATAGATACTAAAAGTAGATGTGGATTTGGAAATAATGTTCCTAGGGTATCCACTTTGACAAGATGTTTAATGCATTAACATGGGAAATCTGGTACATGAAAAGAGGTATTACTACACACCTGGTTTGACACTCCCTAGGGATTTTTTTGGAAATTCAAATACACATCATGAACCATAAATATGGATTTAGAAATTATTTGTCTATGAATATCCAAGGATAAAACTATGGTGTCGTATATTAATGAAATTTCCAAAAATTTTAAATCAAATAGGTGAATTTTCATGATTTTGTGGTTCTTTATTATGATAATTGTTTCTTAATATATGCATTATGTTTTTTTCAATGGATGGATCCTAAAGGAATTGTGATAATGGTCATTTCTATAGACAATGCAATAATTGTTCTCATGAGAAACTGAATATTATGGGATAAGGAATGTAAAACCACATTTTTATGATCACATATATTTCTCATGCTCTGAATCATGGTGGACTTCAAGATGTGAAAGAGAGGTAACAACATTATATTAAGTCATTCATGAGGAAACATCCACCTTCTTTTAGAGTGTCTTTTGATCTAATTGTTTTTGAATAACGGATCAGTACATCTAAAAATATATACTATATTATCCAAAGTTCATATCTTGATGAAGCCATTATTGATTTATATCTGTAAAAAGGTGAAGAATACATGTGGTCAACTCTAATAAAGAAGACATGGTAGAAAGATGAAAATGAATCCAAGGAATTGGATGAGTTTAGGAAAATATGTTTCAATAATTACTCTCCCAATATTCTTAATATCAATATGGATAAAGAGTTTCATGTGTTGAAGAAAAGGTATGATGAATCTATTGGTAATTACAAGGATAAATTAATGAGACTTGAGTGGTATGTTTGAATAATTATAATCCAAATTAAATGTAAATATCATAGGTTAATCTATTTAATAAGGAAAAGAATCAGAAGGGTGATATATATAATAGAAATTAGTAGATATGAAGAGATTTGAAATTTTTCAATCAAGGTTGAAATGAACAATGAAGTCACTTTTCAATTTCATGGTTCTGAAAAGAAGTGGAATATTGTGTTTAATGGAAAATCAAAAATCTATGGAGACAAGAAGATAAACAACCATTTATTCTATAATTGAGGGAATAAGAAAGGAGGAAATCTCCTTAAGGGGTATAATAAATGATATATTTGTGGATGTTAAGGCCATCAGATATGTCTTGGTGAAGTTATGGGATGAAGTTAGATATCATGATCAATGAGGAAAATTTTCAACATAATGCATCTCTCACATTTCAGTACTATGAGTGTAAGGAGAATGGGAATTATGATAACCACCTCCCAAACCCAAGGGTTGGGGATGGTGATCAACTTCAACAACTTCATAAGACAATTAATAAGGTAAATTCTCATGAAGACAATATATATTATGATGGGTTCAATTAAAACATCATGAAAGGTACATTTACCATACACTCTAGAAACATTAATGACATATTTGATTATATATATAACCACTATTTTATATCTATTGAATTTTATAAGGGTGTTAATATTCCACCAAAAAAATTGGATTTGGAATTTGTAGTGAAGAATCCTAATGTTATTATGGTTGCATCTCAAGTCTGTGATTCATCTCTGACTAAAGATTGTGGGATTGTGCTTGTTGAAAATATTTTCCTTCTTCCATTGGTAGAATTTGATGGCATATTTGGAATGGATTGACCTTGTCTGCATAAATCCCACATCAATTTTTGAAAAAGGGAAGTTAATTTTTATATTTCAATTCCTCTTATGATCATCCATCCATGCAGGGATATATATGAAATTCCATTAGTGATTATATCTAGGGTGTGGGTAATAATTCTCACTCAAAATGGATGTTTATCTAAAATTTTTTGGGAGAGAATATATATCAATGATTTCCCCATTTTCCATGAATTTGTGGATTTTTTATAGAATAGTTATATGGTATTCGACTAAAAGAAGAAGTTGAGTTGTCAATAGAAATCACACCTTGTTCCACACCAATTTAATTTACTCTTTAATGAATATATCCAATTATTATAGATAATTTGAAGATTATACTCTATAAAAACCATTATAAGGGATTCATTCATCCAAGTGTTCCAACTTGGGGTGCACCGATTCTTTTTGTGAAAAAAATAGATTCATCAATGTGACTATGCATTGATTATCTGGAGTTGAAAAACATCACAATCAATAAAAAGTATCATCTTCCTCGAATTGATAACTTGTTTGATCAACTAAATGGACATAAAAAAGTCTCCAAAAATGACCTTCACTATGGATGACATCTATTGAGGGCCAAAAAGGATATTATATATATCCATACAATGTATGGACACAATGAATATATAATTATGCCTTTTGGTCTTCCAAATAGCGCAGCAATCTTCATTGAAAAAATTAATGGATACTTTAGAGATTACCATGATCTTTGTGTGGTTGTATTTAAAGAGGATATTATTATCAATTCTAAAATAATGTAACATCAAGAAGATAACATGATAATTATACAAAATACCCTATAGAAGGATAAGATATATGAAAAAATTTACAATGTGAGAATTTTGGGTGAAACATTTTTCGTTTTTGGTTCACATAATATCAAGAGAAGGTAAAACAATAGATCCATAAAATACGGATTCTATTGAATGCAATCCTAGAATATCCATAGTTACTGTGATCTATTGACTTCTTTTGTTAGGTATAAATTATGGATGAGTTCTTGATAATTTGTCAAAACTATATAGTCCTCAGACCATGAAAACTCAAAAGGGTGTGAAGTTCCTCTAGACTGGTTAATGTGAGGGAAATGTCAAGGAACTTAATATAAGGTTAGTTATTACACCTATCCATAAATTTTTATATAGTTGAGAAGTTTTTTTTAATATTAAGTGATGCATCCATGAATGGATTGGGATGTGTTCTAATTAATAATAACTTGGTAATCTATTATTCCACGTGGGAGTTGATGATTCATGATAAAATCTACCCAACTCGTGATTTAGAGGTATAAATTGTAATTTTATCATGAAACATATCATGAAATTATCTATATTGGGAGAATTTTGATACATATAATAATTATAAAAGTTTCAAATATATATTCAAATAGAAGGTGTTGAACATGTGTTAGGAAATATCATTGGAAATGATAAAGGATTATTAATGCACAATACATTACCACCACGGGAAAGAGAATAAGGGGATGATGCTTTGAGATGAAATCATAATGCTTGTTTAACAATGTTGAGGATCACAAAAGAGCCAATATTTTTCGATTTGTGAAGGATGAGGCTAGATATCATAATTGAGAGGGAAAAATAATATTGTTTCTAAATTAATGTCAAATCCTATATTGAAGTGACGATTTAGGGGGATTAAACGAAATATGAATAGATGAAAGAGAAATCTAGGAATATTTTTGATTTTAACAATGATAATGTTGAAGAACTTTGTATGTATTCCTTATGTACGATATTTGAAAAAGGATCTTTTCGAGGAAGCTCATAGTTTTTCAATCTCAATTCATCCTAGAAGTACAAAAATATATAAGGAAATTAAATAATACATCTGGTGGGATTACATGATGAGATATATAATTGAGTTTATATCTCATTTCATGGTATAAAAACATGTTAAAGATGAAAGACAAATGTCTAAAGGTATGTTGCATCCATTATCCATACTACAATTAAAATTTTAGAATATCACTATGGATTTTATCTCTAGACTACCCAAAACCTCTAAAGGATTTAATGTTATATGGGTTGTAGTTGAATGAATTAACAAGTCATCACACATCATCATTTTCATATATGACTTCTCTAAGGATCACCTTGATAGGATTAAAATTAAAAAAGTGTTAAGTTTCATGGAGTAACTCCTTCAACTGTATTAAATCGGGATATGTAGTTTACCTCAATGTTTTAGCAAAGTCTAAAGCAATTACGTGACATAGAATTTATTTTCATCACTGATTATCACCCTCAAATAGATGGTCATTCTAAATGAATGATTCAAAAGATTGTTGATATGTTGAGAGATTATTATCAATATTTCAATGGTTGTTGGGGTCAACACCTTCCTCTAGTTGAGTTTTCTTGCAATAATAGCATTCACTCAAGAATTATAATTCCACCTTATGGATCCCATTATGGTAAATGTAGAACTCCAACTAGTTGGGTTGATGTATGAGAAAGAAATTAATTGGGACCAAATAATGATGACGAAATGGTTGAGAAGTTTAGAATAATTCAGCAGCAAATCATGGTTTCTTAAAGCCGGTAGAAAATTTATAATGATAACAATCAGCGTGCTCTATAAGTTTTCAGCAAGTGAAATGTTTTTTCAATGAATCTCAACCTAGAAGAAGGTTATGAGATTCAAGATGAAAGGGAAACTAATACTTTGGTATATTGGCCCCGTTGAGATTATTTATCATATCGGGACTGTAACATTTATCTTGGTACATTATCAAAATCCCTCTCAATAAATGATGTGTTCCATGTATATCTCCTAAGAATGTATATTCTTGACCCTTCACAAGCACAAAACTAAAAGGTCATTCTACTGGAGTAATATATTTTTAACAGGGAGAAACCTATTGAAATTCTATATAGTACATTGAATATTCTATAAATCAAAACCACTCATCTAATCAATGTTTTGTGAAACAAATCACCAGTTAGATGAATCTACATGGGAACTTTAGGATATAATGAAGTATAATTATTATTATTTGTTTGAACCTGAGTGATGAATTTTAGGGGATATTTTCATTTCAAGGGGATTAAAATGTAACACTCTTAGATTTTATGAACATTTTTTTGAATAAAATAAATTTTCATTTATTTATTATCATTCACGATGTAAAAAATTTCCTTTCACTTGACCAAAACATGTAATATGTTACATGATATAATGACATGTTGTATGTAACCTGAAACACCAATGTTTCTATGAAACATTATTTTATTCATATAATTATTTAAATGAGATAATTATAAAATAAATGTTAAATATTGTAATATGAATACTAATAATAATGTTGGAAAAAAAATTTATAAATTTTTTATAAAATTAAAACATATTGATAATGAATGAATTATGTTTTTGTAATGTCATTATATGTTTAAAATTATTGTTTTCATGAATAAACATTGTTTTTGACCATTTGTGAAAAATTGAAAAATTCATTTCATACACATATAAAAATTTAATAATATAAAATAATATTCATTTTTTAATTTACAATTTTTAAATAATCTTATGGTGATTATTTTGGTTTTTTCAGAAACATCGTTTTTGAATGAATAATGAAAATAATGGATTTTATTTCTAAAATAAATTTTCAACTAATTTATTAATAAAGAAAAAATTATATTTGAAATTTGTTTGAATGAATAATTAGATAATATGTTTCCCAATTAATCAATTGTGGGTAATTTGAAATAATTTCACAATGAAATAGGAAATAAAAACATAGCAAATATTTGATAATTTTAGCTTTAAAACCCCACATTGTCGACCAGACTAAAAGATTAATTTTAAATTAAATTAATCCAGTGTTGGGTTTTGAATTTGAAAAAAAGTATTCTATATTTTGAATAATATTAATTAATAATTTCTAATGATATAATCTTTTTTCCATAAAAAGACAATTGTATGTAATTAAAATTTATTGCGTAGATTAAGGGAAAATTATGCTCAACTAAGGAATAAACCTTAAATTTATGACCCACAACAGTGTATAAAATTACACAAAAACAATTATATGTCCATTTATAGACCATATAATCACATTTATCGACTATTTACTTCTATTGGATAAACATTAAACATGAAAAACGTGGGTGAAATTCTATCTTAAAAAATTTACAAGAGTGACACCCATCCTCCACTATAAAAAGGGATCCATTCTTCCTAATAACTCACCCCTATAAAGCTCTTTTTCTATGCCCAAATAATTTACAATATGCTCGAAAATTCCCTCCATTCAACCTTGACAACTTCTTTTTTTCATATAGTCTTTTAAGGATTCATTTTTGTATAAACCAACAGTGAATTTCATGATTAAGAGGTAACATCTTCTCTCAAGTCCTTTGTTTTATTTTCCATCCCTACCATCCACTAAATTTATTCCATTCCTATAAAACAACACCAGTATCTTAAATATAATAGGATATTTATTATTATAAGGCTTCGACCTATACATACTCACACCTCCATCTAATGCGTAACAAACATACTCTTTATGTGTTCAACAAACTACCGCCTAACTAAACTATGATTGATTAATATTCCTTACTGCCTCTCTTGGTGGACATTAGTATGGAAACTATGATTTTATATGTAATATATTTTATTTATTACATATTTAAGCTAATTTATTAATTTTTACAATAATTTATTTTTACTTTCCAATTTTCATTAATATGATAATTTTGTTTGAGGGAGTGTCGACTACTCGCCCAAAAAAGTGATGTGACTCATTCGCACACTACGTAGAATGTATTAAGGGTGGATTTATTAAAATTATGTGATATATATGATAAAATATTTTTATTCGAATATATATATGTTATTTATCTTATTTCGTTCAAATAAACAATAAAAATAGAAACTTTGTTAATGCGGACGTTCGACTTACCATCTACATAAATTGTGTATTTAGTTTTCATAATTATATTATATATAGATTATTATAAAACATATATACTTAATATACAAGAAATTTATATCATTTTCTATATTATTTATACATTATATAAGTATAATGACCAAATATATAACAAATTAAGACACATGTGATGAACAAATTGAATATTACTCAAAGTAAAACATTATAATAGGACTGTAAACATAAAAGGTAATATAAGGACCTAATAAAACCATATATTGTGTGAAAAATAAAAAAAATTGTTAAAATATTTATAGTAATTTTATTTTTATTATACATGTGGTTTGAACGAGTACTTTGAGATTTAAGACCAATGGTATGTGGATTTCATCTCACTTTTTATTTCTATTAGATACATAAAATGTTCACCACTCATTACATTTGTGTGGTGTAGGTACTACACATGATTATATTCTATTCATATTATAAATAATGTTATGTTTATTAAAATATCCATCTATTGAACTTTATTTCATGGGGTTTAAGTTTCAAGGATTCCAAATTGGTAAAATTGTTTTGTCTCAATTTTCATTCTTTGACACACATGTTTTGTTATGAACATAAATTATATTTTAGGTGTATATACATAAATTTTACATGTTATATCATGAATTTAATTTATTTAAATATGTTTTATTCTTCATGTAATTTATTCTTTATATATGGTGGGTATTAATCTAAATTTACCATGTAATAAGATTTTATTGAGTCAATCACATTGGTTTTCAAGAAAATTTATTTTTATGCTTACATTAATGAAATATTATCATCCATATCTCATGAAAACTCATTAGATTAATTTTACTATGTTTATTCAAGATATATCCATGTATTAGTACCATTTTTCCACTCTTGGGTACTTAAAATATTGTTTTTATGTAAAATCTGACCATCCATCTCTTCAGTCAAACATCTATTATATTTAAATAACACATTTTCATAAATGTCTTAAAAAATGTACTATAAAATATTTTAGAAATATAATTGATGACTATTTTCAAGGAAAAAAGTATTTTAAAAACGTTTTAAAGTTTTTATGCTTCTTTTGTAGGTTACTAAAGATGTTATAAAAGAAAACTATCTTCAAATGGTTTGATGTTCAAAATATATTTTTCAATAATGAAATGATATTTTCCTCATGAAATGTTTCAAAAATGTTATTCAAAAATTTTTCACGTATAAGAAAACATCCATTGGTGTTACTAATGCCTTTATGGGAAAATCAGTCAATGTTTTCATTCGTATTATTTTTCTAAATGGATTATGTTTTGATGGAATGAAGTTAATGAAACTAAATTTCTCATTCACATGTTATATACTTTTTAAACCGAATTCATTTCACGGGTTATGTTTATGATAAAATGATTATGAAACCTATCATCTTCTATATGTTATTATATAATTACATGTTTATAATACGAATTTCATTTCATTGGTTATGATATGATTATTTATGATATTTTGGAACTTTTATTTTTTATTTCATTACGATATGTGTGTGAAATATATCTCCTTATTATGTATTTTTTAAATATTTATATCTCATGATATAGAGTAATATGGTGTTAGGAATTAACCTTTACTACTAAGATGGTCATGGGAGTGAAACATGAATACCATGATGGTATGTGGAGTGAACTCATTCTACTATGATGTAAATGGGAGTGGACCATCACTATACATGTAGTATATGGACTAAACCCATAATACCAATATAGTATTGGTAGAAATTCCTTTCCTACATTGGAAATAATATTATATGATTACGTGTCTTCTAGAATTCTATGTTTTATCCCCACAATATGGATTCATGGATTATGTTCCTTATTTCCTTATGAATCATGTCTTATTAACAACCAACCATTATTCGACTCTTCATGTTCATGATCTATGATATGTATGGTATTATCATCTATTTTATTGATCATGTTCTCATACCCTTATAGTCATGATTATTCTAATAGGTCTCCCATGTTTACCATTACTATGCATTGGATCGCACCCCTTTTATGTTTCCTTTACCCCATGTTATAAAGATAGGTATTATGTTGTATGTCACTAATAACGATTATATTAATGAATAATCTAGTGGGATAAAATGTATCCTACTTGTGTACTAGTTTCTATTATTCAATTTTCCCGAAGGAACTAAACTAGTATTGACTTCATGTCTCTGTTTGTGTAATATTTTATTTATTCCACAAAAATTATTTAATATTAATATATGTGAAAATTGGGTTTCATTAAAACTAATATCATAACCATAAAAAATTTATTTAGGGATATATTAATAATTAGATCTTTCACAATGGTTTGTAATGAAAATGCGAATTATCTTAAGAATATCTCTCAAGAGACTCAATCATGGTGCGTCGTAAGGCCCGTTCTCATGAAACAGGTGATGATAAGGTCAATCCCAATGCATTTTTTTAGATTTATTACCCCTATGAACCTCTATTCTCTAACCAAATCATGTTGTATTAGACATATAAAGATTTATATTTGTGAAAAACCATATAATATTTACCTTAACAAAACATTTGGATGTTATTATATACTTATCTACAAAGTTTATAAAATGGTAATATTGCATAATCTATTTTTTAATAAATATATTTCTCACAGGTTTTACAAAATATCTCTCTGATACCAACTGTAGAGGATCTGACCACAGTAGCCAGAAACTAGTTTTAGGATTATTATATCAGCATAAGAGGCAAGGAATTGCATCTGGAAGAAAAAAATTCTTTAGATATCTTGATAAAAAAATATATATTTTTGTCAATTATTAAATTTTAAAACTCCAATTATAGAAAATTTATATTTTTTTGAACTAAATTATTTCTTATTGAATATCATAACACATAAATAATAATATAGTAAATGGAATCTTAAGGAATCAAAACACTAATGGGGGTCTCAAATACCCAGTAAGGGTTTTGTAATAGAGAAGAAGTCGTCATTCTAGATAAAATAATCAATATTTGAAGGATAAAAAGTGAAAACTCGTTCCTTTTAATATATAAATTGATTATTATAATAAGATGTGGTATAATAAATATATAAAGGTATATAAATAAAAAAACATTATATTTATTCTATAAACCAATAATGTAATGCATCCAATGATAATATTATTTTGAATATCTCATGGATAATAAGTATTAAATACCAAAAGAAGAAAATACATAATTAGTGGACATCATAATATTAGGAATCATGAAAACATATTCCTTTAAGATCATTCTTCAATAAATTTTACAAATAATGGCTAGAAACCCATTGAAGTAAGAATAATTGTTTGTCTTCAATGCTGAATATGGATAACATAAAAATCATGTTTAAAAAAATGTGATAAATAAAAATTTATAAATGTGAAAAAAAATTCTAAAATTAAAATTTAATAAAAAACATAGAAAATAATTTTCATTCAAAATAATATTTTAAAATTATAAATGATTATTTTTTAAAAATTGATTGGTAATGATAGAAAAAATTTCATACATTCTAGGTATGTTAACTCAAATATTATTTTCACATTTTTGGAAAAAGTAAAAAAATAATTATTTTGAAAATGGAATCATGATTACTATAGAAAATTATATAAAAATTAGAAATAGTTAAAAATATTTTTATACTTCATTTAGAAAATTTCATAAACATTTTTAAAAAACATGGTTTTGGAATAAATTTGATTTTTAACCAAAGCGAGAAATGACGTTAGATTTCCATATAAAATGGGTTTGAATTATTTAAATTACAAACGTGTGGGAAATGGTTCCATTAATTTACTATATCATGAATAATAATAAGATAAGAAAATTAAATGGTATTATTAGACAATGATCAAGTAATTTACTTCGATAAAAATTCAATAATTACCATTCTAGATTAGAACCAGTCTGTGAATTAAACCCTTAAAATGGTCATAAAATTGAAATGATAATTAATCAATGAATATATAATTTGTATAAGTAATAAGAATACATGATAAAGATAAAATAAATCATAAGATAATAATTATTCTTGACACCCATAATCATAGAATGTTATTTATGATGAATAACAAATATTACCCAATGAAAATAAATTGAGTTATTAATATTTTTCCACTGGTATCATGCTAGTCAAATACAATTTGATGAAATAATTGACATTGAAACAAAAAATAAAATTAATTATTATATATTAATGTTATTTTTTTAAAAAATTCTTGTTAATACAATATATAAAAGAAATTGGTGTAAAACATACAGATGAGCCTCAATGAATGGAAATAGAGACCAAATCACTTACCTCATTGTTAATTTTGGTTGAATGTTGTTATAACACTTATATATTGGTTTTGAACATTTTTTTTATGTTTTTATAGAACCATATAAATATTTATAATATCATATTTCTTCCTTATTTAAAAATTTTAACAACTATTCATTACTAATCATTGATTTTTTCTTTATTTTCATTGGTAATTTCCCTGTTTTAAAATTCATTATTTGTTATGAATATTATTATTATTTTGAATATTTATAGATCAGAAATATAAATAATAATATTCATGAAATAATTATCATATTAATTCATTAATTATACTTTTAATACTAATAACTGATGAAAATGTTGATAAATGAACTTCATTATGATCTTGGAGACTGTAGGTTATATGTACACATGAGTAATGTTTCTATTTATGAACATTCATTTTTGAAAGGTGGTATGTAATATTTTATCCTTATAGAATAATCGTAAATAGAATATTTTTTCATTATATATGCTTATGTATATATCATCCATGTTGTGTGGTGATTAAAAGAGACACACATCACTTCATGAAAGATGTAGTCTACATGTACAAGAACGGTGTTATCAACTTTAAATGAGAGAAAGGATAAGAAGGAAAATGATATATTATATTTTTTTTTATTTTGATAATTTTATGAATATAATAATTTGTTCATATATATCGCATATATTTATTATATTTTTTCTTATTACTTTCTTTGTAAAGTGATAGTGAAAAACTAATAACATTGTTTTGTGAGGTAGTAGGCTATCACACACCTGAATGCCGATTTCATAGCTAACATGATCGAAATAGATATTTTTATAGTTAATTACCTTAAAAATAATAAATTTATTAATATTAAAGATAATTATTTTATTATATGTGTTTTTTTTCAATAATTTAATGAGGCTGAGTAATAAATATAATAAAAACAATAATTGAAAAACGATACCTCTTTTTTTGGTAACCTCATTATAATTGATCTGAAATCCTTTAAAGGTTTACTATAATCCAAAAAAATAAAATGATATTATAGGATAAATTTTATAGTTATCTTGGTAGGTATTATCTAAAAGAAAATGGGTTTCAGGTATAAAAAGGATAGGATAGGTTGCTTCCATTTATAAGTATGTTGAGTGGCACACATTTGATTTTTGAAAAGAAAAAGATGTACCCGCATCTTTCAAATCCAAATAAGTTCAAAAATATAATTTCAATACACTAAAACATGTTATTTTTTAAATATGCGAGTAAAATAAAAATTATTAATGTTTTTATTTTAATTTAACTCTTATTTTTTTTATTTTAACCCCAAAATAAACTCATTTATACCATTACAACAATAAATAATTTTTTCTATTTTTAATATTAATTTTTTTCAAAATTTAAGATTAAAATATTAGTTAATATAATTTTGAAATCCAAAATATTAAATAAATTTTATATACTCCATAGATATAACAATAAAATATAAATTTTAAATTAATGCCACACACATGATAAGAAATATGGCTTACATAGAGAAAATGATCAAACATTGGAAATGTTTTGGATGATTTGAAATTTAATTTTAATTTATAAATATTTTAAATTAAAAGTTCATTTTGAAATAAAATTCTGTATTTTTCATTAGTCATTGAATAATTTAATTTTTCATAAAAATAGAAAATGTATTCATATGTAAAATTGTATATTTTTATTTTAAAATTATTTATATTTTATCAAATATATTTTCTAATGGTGTTAATAATTATTTTTAATTTATGTGTGAAAAACACATCTAAACCGTCTTTTAAAAAAATATGAAATTAAAATAAATTACATTTTTAATTAAAGGATTATAAATAAATATCTAATAAATAGATAACAATTATTTAAATAATATTTTGTACAATTAATTACCATAAAATTAATTTATAAGTTATAATGGTATAAAATATAATAGTTAATTTTTACATGGGGTTGCATCTTCCGTAATCCATCAAAAGGATTAAATTTAATGAAATGTGTTTCTTGGGTTATTTAATTTTAGTGTTTCATTTCACAAATTATATTGATCAAAATTTCATATTTTATTATTTTATAGAATTTCAAATAATCATATAGAGGTATAACACGATCATTCATATCCTCATTAATAACCAATATCAGATCATTAGCCATCTCTATGTGATATTACCCTTGAATAATTTTCAAAAATGTAAAGAGATAAACTAGTAAATTGAATTAAAAAAATTACCCGTTGAAAACACATAAGAATTTAATATGAATGAACACATAGAAAAATATTATTTTGAAATCATTAATTTTATACCCTCAATCCACCAAACATTCGATCTCACAACTCACCAATGGAATAATTCCATAAAACTTATAGGTGTAAGTTATTCAAATACATATATAAATAATTATAAATAAAAGTATGTTAAATTAATTATAAGACAAAAAAAATATTTAATAAGACAAAATATTAATATAATCATATTTACATGTCCACTCAAATGTCCACTGTACCAATATTGTTTATACATAAAAATAACTTCTCACCTATGTCTTAACCATCATATAATTATTCTTCCATACACCAAATTAAATTTCCAAAAAAGGGTCTATAGTACTATTTTGTAACCCGAATAACTGTATCACCTGGTCTGATAGAGAGCTTCACATGGTCTCTTGCATTCCTCCCTTTATTTCAGAGGCTATCAAATAGTTGTGAGGTCTTAAGAATTATAACTGATTATTATGCCAAAAATATTAGTAATCATTATCAAAAACATTATAGGTTGAGATTATAAAGAAATTATGATAGTAAAGGAATACTAATTAAAATAAACCACATAGAAAAAAAATTCATTAACAAAATGCAATACACAATATCATACATCGAAAATAAAAAGTATCCTTTAATGATGGAGGAATAAAATATATTATATATGAAACCAAAAAAATGATTCACTACTAAAAAATAGTCTCTGAACATCATAGAAACACTTCAATACAAGGAAAACTTGACATAATTAGTCGTTAGATATAGGTCCCTTGACCTACATTGGATCACTAATATTAAATTCAGAATTCACACCAACGTGTTAGTGCATGGTGTGAGTAATAAAATCTATAATAAATTTCTAAATAATCATTAGTATATGTTAAATATTAAATAATAGTGTATGAACACAAATACATAAGTAACAAAAAAATATATTTATATCAGGTCATCATGATCTATGTAGTCTATGATGAACAAAGAACATACCTACCACAACTCCATGATAAAATCCTTTTTCACCACACACCATAGACTTATATTTGAAGATGATCAGTACATTATCACTCATAGAATAGTCTCAAATATTGTCCCACATCATATCCCCCATCTAATCTCAGATCAATACCTATAACATAGGGAAGGTTTAACATTTTTATCTCAGAGTACAACCCTTATACTCAGAATAAAGTCTACATACATAAATTCGTCCAACGTGTCACATTCCATAGTCATCAATATTACTATATTGTTCCAAAATTATATAATGTGACCCCATATACCCTCATAATATTTGGTCAATACCTCATAATATGATACAACAACCATGCTCATGATATGATCAATACAATATTTTCCACCAAATAACTTATTAATGTATTAAAACATCAAAACAAATTAGAACCCCTTATAAACACTATTTTTTACCATCAAGACCAAAGTGATAAATCAATCCATATGGATATCCTGTTGGATTATCTCAACATGAAACCTTTATATAATGAATGCTAACAAGTTTAACTCACCCAAAAAATTCATAATTAAAGGAATCTATCAACTATGCCCATATACAAATAAAATATCTTCCCAAGACTAATCTATTATTAAAGAGATACACTAGCCATAAAAAATCAAGAAATTCCGATATCCTCAAATCATTTGATAAGTATTAGTCTCAAATTACCCAAACTATTCCTCTCATATATAAGCATTAATTGGAAAATTAAATATATCTTGCCTCACTCAACCACATGTTACCAAAAATGTAAACAATACATGAATGTATATAAACAAGCATAACTTACAACCCAAACGAATATATATAAATGGAATAACTTGGTAGGTACATCATAAACCATTCTTAATTGTTGTCACTCATCAATATATGGAACATGATTCAAGAATTTACCAGGAAATCCCTAAAATTGTTCTCAATCCTAATAAATTAGCTATTTTTGATAATTTGTTTTGATATGGGAATCAATAATAAAGGGGGTATACATGTAAAGGAATACATAGAGAGATATAATATATCATGATACGCATAATGATAAATAATAATTATATAGTAGGTTAAATGAAATCTCATGTGACCTTAAAAACAATTTTATTGTTGTGTAGGGGTCGAGGGAGTAGAGGATAATGAAGATAAGTGGGATGGAGGGAAATTGTACAACTTCTCATAAGAAATAACGAAGAGGTCATAGGGAACCCAACACTCTATTATTGAGTATTAATTTTCCAAATAGTTTCCCAATACAACTACAAATTCGTAACTGATGTGGGTTTGATGTCGGCAATATTTTTTCCTTCCCATTAAGTACCCCTTCCTCCTTGAATTGTTAATTTTTTCCCTCATGATGTACATTTCATTATGGGGTGGCCCCAAGGCCCTTATCATAATTCCATATTGTTCCTGATACCCATAAACGTTGAAAAAAATTGATAATAATAGACACATTAAATCTAAAATAAATCCATGATTTTATATATTAAATTCAGGGGACATTATATTTTCATAAAATACTTATTAACTATTTTTATAAATTGTTCTTTGTGGAAAATGAAATTTGAATGGAAAAAAATAAGTAACTGTAGTTCATTTCTATAACATATAAATTATAAAATCCATGGTCTAATTTTATAAAAGAATTAATTGATATCATTGGTAATATAATGTGATTAAATATTCTTAATTGATTATTTCAATAATTATATGTCTAAATATTAATAGAAATTGTTTCTCTCAATTTATATAAATATTATACAGTATTAAATTCATAATTACAAAAAATCTATTGTGTATTAACAAATCATCAATTTATATATCTTCTTTCCTTCCAAAAACCAGTAGAGGCATTAATTTATTATATGTTTTCCACTAAAATTTTAGTCAGGTGGATTATGACCGATCAACATTTCTCTTCATTCCACTCATTTAACCCTTTACTATTCAATTTAATATAAATATAAATTACTATTATATTTCATTATTATAAATCCTAATAAGAAAATGAATACATGAATATATACCCCTCTCACTATATAGCCTATGAAATTCAATATAATGAAAAATACTTCTAATGACATAACCTCCATTATTATAATCCCTATGTATTTATTGTATTTAGGGTATCTAAAAAACTAAACATTCAATGATGTAATATTTTCCAATGATGGAATAAAATATATCTCATTTATCCTCTTTAAAGTGTATGGTGGACTTTAATTTATTTTCGAATATGTGATCATTTGATATTGATGAACCTAGTACATGTACTTAATTATAATAGTATTCATATTTTATAAATTGATATAAAATAAATATAATTACATACTATAAATTCATGATGGTAGTATTAAATTAATACATTAGTCTTATACTATAAATAATTATTATATTTTATGAGTAACTCAAATTGAAATTCGTTTGTGTGGAATGTATCATACCCTACAACTCTATAATCATTTCATTAATTATGATTCATTTCTTTTCATTTTTAATGTCATAAAATGTTTCCAATTTTATATATATTTAATATCATCTTTAACAATTTCATCAAAATATTAAGGGATATAATCATAATTTATATATCTTTTATTCATTCATGGGTAATTACAGATTACATAGACATGATTATATAAAATCCATTTTAGGGAAAATTATATATTTTATTTTCATGAAATTATATTTATATGAAAAGGCATGGGTATTTTTAGTTATGAGGTGGGATCTATAACAATACTTACCCTCAATTAATCAATATCTATCTTGATACAAAATACATTGATATTGGGAATATAAAAATACTTTTAACTAATGTATTGTAATATGGTGTTTCTAGTTTGGTCACTATATCTAAATGTTTTTCTTCTATCATTATAAAATTTTATTATATTACATTTGATTAATCATTTCTAATGTTGTGATATACATGGATAGTTTTTTCTCATGTTATCATATTTTCTGTATTTTTTATTAATATAATCATGCCATATTAAATGTAAAATCTTTATAAGATGTTATATTACAATTTCTAATTATTATTACTAAGAGTCTTAAAACACCCATTATATTGTATCCCCATTTCATAGCGAAATCCCTAAAGAATATAACATGTGTCATAAGAATAATGGTTTTGTAAAATTGAAATTTTCTGAATTATTATGAGATAATTTTATTTTCAATGTAATGAAATGTCCAAAAAATATATAATCCCTTGAGATATCTAATTATCAAAGACTTTATATTTCAATTATATTTATTATGTACTAATTTAGTAAATAACCAGAGGCTTTAGGATAATAGAATATTGTTTCTTATTATATATTAACACAATCACTCGATATCATGATGTAGGACATTCATGTTATTGTGTATTCCCTGTTGTTAGTAAAGTGTTGTTTTTGTGTGGTAATTTTATGTCTTGAAAAATTTATTATTGTCCATCATTAAAAATTAATTTATGTTTTATTTGAAAAATATGAGATTTGAAATTCTTAAAACTCCCTTGAAGATATATTTACAGTGTATCATGTTTGTTAAACATGATATTAGGCTGTGAGTATTTGTTATTATAATTATATTTAAGGTCAGCTATATATTGATACATTTAGTCAATCATAAGACAGAGGTTTGTGATCATGTATATAGATTTATATGTTTAATGTAAAATAAATGGATTGTTATATATGCGTCAATTGTGTATCTTAAGTGAACATTGGAAATGTATTTTTAGAATTTTGAATGTAAAATAAATGACTTACTATTGAGTTTTTGTAACTTTTTATCAATAAATATTTCATTTATATTGTAATAGAAAATAATGTAATTTCATATTAAATTAATCATGTCATGTGATTTAATTAAAAATGGTAGGTTATGTTCTCCCATATAACATGATATTACATTAATGACATAAATTGTGTATTGAATATGTATCTGTAACGCTATCCCATTATAATTTTTTATTATATAATTATATAATATTTAGCCAACATGATAACTATGAAAAGGTGATAATCTATACAAGATTGAATTAATATTTGTGATGTTCTTAATATTACTATTCAGGATAAGGGATCATTGTAAATTGATATATGCTACATTGCGTGAAACCAACCTCTAATATAATTTTTGAAACTATATGATATAGATAAATTTATTGAATGATTTATTATTATGAATTTTATTCATGGTATTTTCCAAATTTTTAATCATGATCTAGGTTAACAACTAAGGTTATTGAAATTAGGATATATGGGTTTTAATAATTATTCCATTTATAATATGATTATTTTTATTATATAGGTGAAATAAAAATTTCATTTAAATAATTAACTTTTTTATTTAAAATAAATAAATAAATAGTTATTCAATAAGGTGGTATAATATTCATAATTTATTAGTAATATTATTATTAATGAACATTGTGAAATGAAAAATGAGTTTTTTTTTTGAGTTTGGGATTTGAGTAAAGGGATTCCAAGGCCCATAACATGGCTTATATTTAAAGGATTACAAAAAATGGTTATTTAATGACATCAATTTACTCAATTTACCCTATTAAAGAACCACACATAAATCTAATTGGGTGGTTTGGAATTTAATACACCGTTGGAGTCTATAAAATACGCCAGATGAATAGTGGGGTGTATGTACTATAAAGACATTGGTTTACAACAAGATTAAATCCCTTTCTTTCTATAAATAAAAATATGCAATGATGCATCAGTCACAAATCCCTCCCCACAATTTTCACACCCCCTAGGACAACGATGTGAGATGATAGATAATGACACCTGAGTCCCAACTACAGTAGGCTCCAGGTTGGAGAGTAGCACTAAGGTTATAGTAAGCACACAAATGGAAGACATTACCCTCTAAGAGAACATATGTGGAAGAGATAGATAAGATAGAAAAAAACCAATTCCAAATCATAATACTATTTAACTTAATCCCCCATACATTTATGTAATGAAATGAAAAAAATACTTTAACTAAAAGGGAAAAGAACTAGTACCAAAAGAATGAAAAATTGCAGCAAGCATGAAGCCGGAATAGCTCCTATAAACCACAAGTTAGTAGTAATTAGCCTAAACTCTCAATGTGACTTGAAATGATTATTATATAACATAGTGTGATTATAAAATTATATATAGTAGGATCCTCCCTAGTCCATCTCATTAAATACAAATGGAAGCATGCTAAAGCATAGTGAATCAACAAGTGGAACTAACTCATCACTTAGATAGTTATGATATGTTCCTAGACTCTCTATGGTTTCTCTAACAAAGTATGTAATAAAAAAATATATTATATAATAAAGAATATCTAGTATACAATACTACCACTTCCCTACCAGTTTACAGCTTTTTTGGAATACCACACGTCCTAGGAATCTCTCTCCAAAAAGGATGGCCCAATGACACATGGCTAATTACCAAAACATGAACTGTGTGAAACACAAGGATTTCCCATAGACACCTGGGAAAATCACTAAGCCATCCACACAAACATAAGTAATCAAGTAGATTCCAAGACGCACCATAGCCTATAAAACAAATATCATTCATTGGGTATTACTCCTCAACCCACTATAGCTCATACACCATGTAAGGATTCTCAAGCCATCATTTCTTATAAATTTTATACCTACAGTAGTCTATATGAAACTATATCAAGAATATATGTGTGTAATGTAACCATATGTCATTATATCCATATATACAAAAATATAATGGAAACTAACCACCTTGAAAAGTATCACAAGTAACTACAAAGAAAAGAAAGAGGGGATAAACAGTAGAAGTCATACATCCATCCACCCAATGGGATGTTTGGGAAAACACCCCTCAGGGAATAGAATCCCTGGTGTGTTAGCCACCCTAACCAGTAGGGTGGGGTATTGTTTTGAAAAAAAATACATGTTTTAATATTTATAAGAAACACACTCTGTGAAAACCCTAGTTTTATCCAGTACTTTAGCTGATGTCTCTTGGACCCCCAACTACTACTGCTAAGACTAGATATCCTATTTTCACATAACCAGTTGACGAGATTTATTAAATCATATTTTCCCATTTAATCAGTTTCACAATACATTAATTAATTCTTTAACCATTAATTTACTATTAAAAAGTCAACATTACACTATATTTGTATTCAAACAAAGTCTCATTCCCTCCAGGTATAACCACACTGAGTTCAAAGATCCTCAGAAGTGACCACAACATTGCATCCCAGCAAGCTCTATCCTCATTGTTTCAACATAATTTATTCAATAACTTATTAAAGACATTAAGTCTTTTCCAAAATTCCAGGAATTCAATATAATAACATCTAATCTACCAAACACAAGGGTCTCAACAAGGTGAGTAGACGAACCACAAGTCAATTATTTTCCACCAATAGCTGGAGCGTATACCCATCCACCATTGGGAATATAAACACAAAAAGCACATGGAATAACCCTTGCATATTTTCCTCTATTGGTAGATGGGTATTTAATACCAGCTGCCTCAAGAAATGGGGGAATTAGTGTGTATGTGAAATCAAGCATCACAACATTCTCATCTACAGGTAATCCCAACTCCAAACCATTCCATCATCCTCGGTGTCCTCCCCAACACCCATATGCATAAACCGGTGTATCACACCACACTAGGTGTTAGCTACTATCACAACCACTGGTCATTACAACCCCACATAACACAATAGCCTGCTAGGCTCAGATCAAATCACAAGCATCATGAAAAAAAGCAACTAGGCTCTTAGACCCAATCAAGGCATATACACTTCACCCATAAAGAGAACTCACAGCTATAAAGAATAATGTTATTTTCCATTACAAGTAAGAGGTAATTAAAGAAACCTACCTGTCATTATCTATTGTCAACAACAGGTTCTTTAATCCATATTGAATTAACATGTTGATTATTATTATTTTAGAACTATGGAAAACCTATCAATCAAGCTACCATAGATATCAAAAGTTAATCAAACATGCCTACTACATTAATTTGATTATCATAAAATTACAACAACAACTCGATTCATTTACATTCCAATTTTTCTTTGGAAATTAATTTTCAATTAATCCTATAATTAATTACATTTACAATTTCTACAACAAATTACATGCTAAACAAAAAATAAATAAATATCATACTATCTAGAAAAACAAGAGGAAAAACTATTTGATCGATACAACTTACATTAATCTATTTTAAATATTTATTATATCAATTCCATTGTGATCATGTGGGATAAAAATTGATAAACCAATACCTGGACATAAATAGAATAGAGAATCCATGAATCTCATACCTTAAAAGGTTTCCAATGTTATTTTTATGCGAATGTTTCAACACAATGGATCACGATCACCTATCCCGTAACAATGAAATTAAAATGATGATGACATGGAAGAAAAAACTCATCAAATACCCAAGAATGATCCATTAGAATCATAGAGATCACATTCCATCCAATGGTAAGGATAAAATGGATGAAGCTTATCTAGGAACCCCAACGAATGATGTTAATGTAAAGACCCGTAAAATTCAAGGGATTTTTTTTTCATAATTTTCCGTGGGATTTTAAAAGAATGCGGTTTCTGACGGCGCCTGGTTCCAAGATCCGGTGTTCCCGGAATCATTCTCTGAAGTTTATCTCAGGTTCGTTCAGTGAACGAACGAGCGTGTTTTCCTAACTTTTGAACCGGTGCTCGGAATTGAAATCTGAGGGCACCGATGAACTCGTAGTGCTGGTAATTTTTTAAGAAGAATCCTTTATGGAGTTTCATTTTCTCAGGTTTGGTTGTTTAATTAAAGTGTGGCATAATAATATAACTGTTTTACAATTATATTTTCTTTTCTTGTTAAGTGGATTAAGTGTTGTGCCATAACACTTTTCCTCTCTTTTATGTGGTTATAACCCATGTAAGGGAGTTATGGGTGGGACTCACTTGTTGATTACTACCTTTGAGATAATTAAGGTGGGGTGGGGCCCACACAAGCCCCACCGTTTCCTTTATTCTTATGTAACGCACCTGCACCCCCTATTAATGAAGTCAAAGCATGCATTTATTCTGGTTAAGAAACGCCTCATTAATTTGGGCAGTTAAATCGTTAAAATTAATTCATTGAATTGATTGTTTCTTTTTGAATTTCAAATGTTGACTTGTGTGTTAATATAGTAAGACAGTTCTTATTTTATTTCTGTTTGAACTTGTTGCGTGGAGAGGATTTGAAGTAAAGCATTCTTCTTCGACGAAGAATGTGAATAACGCGAAGAATTCACTGATCTCCGACGAAGAATGCCAAATCCTCGGAAATCAACGACGCTCCTTCTGTGATGATCCTTTTCTTCCACAACGATGCTTTTCTTCCGCGACGGTTAATTCCGTGACGAACTCTCGTTCGACGACAACGTTGAGGTAGGGAATTAATTTTAGAATGATTTTATTCCCTTGTTTTCTTTCATTCTAATGAAAAAAAAGAACACGGATCAAAATATTATCTAGTTGATCTGCGAATGTTTTCCTTCCGGGTTGGGAATAAATTGTTGCGGGATGTTGTGGGGGTTTATTTTATTATTGATCGTGATCTTATCTGTCACCATTCTTGGTTTCTTTTGGGCCACCTGTTATTGTAATAACGGGAGGAGGTCAGACCGTACGAACACGGCCGACCCTCCTCCCCCTTGTTGTTTTGAATTTGTTGCAGCATGTGAAAGTCAGCACGGTGCCGTTGCACCACGCAGAAATGATAAAGAACGCGGAGAAGAAGCGCGGTGCTGTCGCGCCGCGCCGTTGAGGCCGAACGAAACTGTGGGCGGAGTCAGGGCCGCAGAGGCGATTCGAAGACTCCACAGTTTTTTTTGTCGAATTGCGGATCAACGGACGATGGTGAGGTAAGCCGTGAAGGCATTTTGAAGCCACCGCAGTAAAGGTCGGGTCCTGGGAGGACCATTGGCGAAAGAGGCGAGAAAAACGGACCAACGGAGTGCGTTAGGTGGTCCGCGGAATACTCTGTCGGCGCGCCTCGTTGGCACGGTGGCGCCGGTGGTTGGAGGCGGCAGTCGGCTGCCAGGAGACGGAGGCACACAGCGCGCCGCTGGGATGAGACGTCGCGGCTGAAGCCGCGGTGGAAGGTATCTTGTCCCACGACTGCACGGGACCAGAGAGGTGGGACGAGTCGTTCGGACGCATCCGGTGGCAAGTGGCGGCAGCAGACGGTGCCGCGATAGGCGAAGCAAGCGGGGGGAAACGCCCCCCCCCCCCCGTGTCTCAATGCTGGGTCGGTTCGGCCGAGCCTCCAAGATGGCGCGCAAGCGCGCCGCACGGCCATACCAGACCTCCCAGGCCGCATCGCGCCTTGATGGGCCGGACCCGGACCTGGGCAATGTCAACCCAGTTTAGGTCCCAGGAGGACTGTTGGAGAATGCGGCGATCAAAACGGACCACTGAAGCGCATCCAATGGTCCGCGGAAGACTCCGCCGGCGCGCCTCGCTGGAGGCAGCGACCGACACCGGCCAGCGACCAGGAGATGGAGGCGCCAAGCATGCCGCCAGGAATAGCCTCCACGACTGAAGCCGCAGCGGCAGGCCACTCGTCCCATGACCTCACGGGACCAGAGAGGCATGACGCGGCGCTCGCCTGCGTCTGGTGGCAAGGGGCAGCCCCACGCGGGGCCGCGGTTAGTGAAGCAATTGGGGGGGCAGCACCCCCCCCCCCCCGCATCTCAACGCTCAGCCGGTTCGGCTGAGCCTCCAGGCCGGCGTGCCAGCGCGCCGCGGGGCCAGACCGGACCGACCGGGCTGGGCCGGGCCGTGCCAGGCCAGGCCAGGCCGGGCGGCGCCCTGATGGGCCGGACCCGGAGCTGGGTCAGGTCGACCCGGTTCGGGCCGACCCCGGGGGGGGGGGGGGGGGGGGGGGGTTGGGCCCAGACCCCCCATTTAATGTTATTTTTGTTCAAACGCCCATAAACGTGGGCTATGAACATCCGATCTACGCACCGTCGGTTGTGTAGAGATCCTTGGATCGAGACGGTCATTTCAGTATATTAAACTCAAGTTATCGGAGAGCATTGGGTTCAGCCGAGTTGGTTCGGATACGAAACCAAACAGGCCCTTGGAGCGGAAATTCTTATATCTGGAGCTCCGGGCATCTGATTGACGCGCCATCTGTCTCGTTGAATTCCTCTTGATGAGACGGAACTTTTGGATTTCTCCGCTCGAGTTTTTGACGCTGTCAGAGTGTGGTCGGGTTGGTTCACTCACGAAACCAACCGGGCCCCTAGAACAAAAAGGCCAATAACTCACAGACCGGACGTCCAATTGACGCGCCGTATGTCTCGTTGAATTCCTCTTGATGAGATGGAACTTTTTGCACACTTATCGTGAGTTTTGGATGCAGTTGGAGTATGTCCGGTTGTATTGTACCTGAAATTCAACCGGGCCCCTGGAACGAAAAAGCTGATGACTTGCAGACTGGACGTCTGTTTGACGAACCGTCAGCGGCGTTGGTGTTCACGTGAAGAAACGGTCCCTTTGAGTATACCATATGAGGGTTTAGGGTATAGTTGAGATACGTCTGGGTTGGTTCGTACACGATATCAACCGGGCCCCTGTGACGAAAAGGCTAATAACTCAAGGTCTGGGCATCTGATTGACGTGCTGTCTATTGCGTTGAGATATTTCTTCGTGGGAATTTGTTATACTTGGAGTATAGACTAGTAGCTCATGGATCGGACCCTCCCAGAGATGAGCGTGCGGAGTACGGAGACCGTGTAGCCGGTTGAGACATGACGACTGCTTGACCGATCGACTCGGTGTGTTTTGGATAGCCCAGTGGGGAGCGCTTGGTTGTAGCGGCAGACCCACGGCGGAGGAGTTCTTGGTTATAGCGGCAGACCCATGGTACTCAACAGAAGGAGTACCTCTGGAGGCTATGAGGGGGAGCGCTTTTTTGTAGTGGCAGACCCACGGCATAGGAGCGCTTGGTTTTAGTAGCAGACCCATTGTGCTCAACAGAACGAGTACCTCTGGAGGCTATGAGGGGGAGCGCTTGGTTGTAGTGGTAGACCCATGGTGGGAAGCGCTTGGTTGTAGCAGCAGGCCCACAGTACATGACAGGAGGAGTACCACATCAGTCTTAAGTTAGTGAGCAGTACCTCAGAGTCGTGACAGGACCACTGTAAACTCCAGAGACGGGGCTCCCCAGTAGATACAGTTTTGATAATAAAAATATGGGTTTGAGCTGAGTCCTTGATCATTGTGTATACCTCATGTTTTAGATGGGTCACATGATAACATAGGTATATGTATGGCCATATAACTGGGTAGTGGTTATCCATTGATTTCATAGTCTTTGTGTTTCCTCATGATTGAGATGGGTTACTTGATAACTTAGGTATATGTATGGGCATATACCTAGGTAGAGGTTATCTGTTGAGATCTTCCATGTGGTTATCCTTTTTAGTTTAGGTGAGACCTTGAGGGTCTAAGGGTCTCTACTGAGTATCGTTATACTCACCCGTGCACGGGATGTGCCCGCACCTCATTGTGTTGGTTGAAGATGATGGGCAGTGCTGACGGAGGCCGAGTGTTCGAGGACTGGACGGTACCCAGAGGTGGACCACCCGACGAGTCAGTATCCGGAGGTGGACTTCACGACGAGACGACACTCGGAGGGGGTTGACAGGGCGAGAGGATTGAGGAGCTACGCTATCTGTACCTACCCTTTAGGTAGGATCCGTGGTGGACGATCCATGAGCTGTGCTATCTGTACCTACCCATCAGGTAGGATCCGAGGAGGACGACCCAGGAGCTGCTTCCTTTCATCCAGCTGTTTTTCTTTTTATGTTGCACTTTTGTTCAGTTGTAGCTGTATTTCCAGTTGGGTTTGTATTATGGCCCATTTACTATTCATAAATTTCTTTGTACTTAGTGTTTTACTTCCACTTGTACTCTGTGGGGTTTTTTTACTTTTATAAAGGAAATGCCTTCCCAGTTATCGGGATTTACGCCTTTGGTGCTAGTCGCCAGCCCCAGGACTATGGAAGGCGGGCTTAGGGTCGTCACGGAATAAGCCCTGAGGAGGGGTCGTGACAGTTAAAACATAACTTGTCAATTACTGATCGACACATCCTGGAATCCCCAAAACATGGGGTGGGAATAAGAAAGACAAAAAACACTATGTGAAAACAATCCAAGGATTAATCTTTGATTACATGAATCCTATGGAACATAATGTTTTTGGCATATCATTCATGGGGAAAATAGATAATTGAGAATAAGGAGAATGATATCTCAACCTCATAATGATATACATAGAGTAATTGTTTAGATAAATTTTAAATATTCCATTAAAATAGGATCACAATAATCCACGTGGAATGACCACTTAAAATAATCCAAACTTTTTATAAAATTCAAGATATGATTTATATACCTTTAAATGGATTAATACCCACTTAAATATGGAATTTAACTCATTTTATATCAATGAATGATGTCAAAAGTGAAAAAATGGGAAATATGAAAAAATATAGAAATTTGACAAATTTTAAGAAATGATTCACCATTACGGAAACACTGTTCATAAAACCATTCTAGAAATTTGGGAATGGTAGTTACTCAACATTCTGGAAACACTATTTATGATACCTTTCTAAAAATTTGGAAAATGAAATGAGTCAACATTTAGGAAATAATGTTCATTACACTGTTCTAGAAATTTGAAAAATGAATTTACTCACAATTTTGTAAACCCTATTCAGGACATCATTTTGGAAATTTGGAAAAGGAAATGACTCATCATTCTAGAAACATAGATTACATAACATGAAATTTGGAAAGTTTTGGGGATAAGTCACCATAAACTCCCTGAACACCTCAAACACCAAATATCAGTAAAGGAATGGACTAGATAGGATCAAGTCATTACATTATATTCATTAAAGAAAATTCTCTTCCTTGAGAATCTAAAAGAAACCCATATAGGAAATCGAAAAAGGGGTCCAAACAGTCATCCTTTGAGATTCCTTTCATGTCTATCTCCACTAAACGAGCTTAACCATCTAAAAAATGAACAAGTGAAACCACACACAACCAAACCCATATCATAAACACTCTCCAAGGGGAGTTAACTCTAAAAATAGATAAAGGATCACTAATATACAAATGAAATCCATCTCATAAACATAAATGGTCTACAACCATAGGCGAATAGAATTACAGTAACAAGGTAAACATCAAACATCTCAAGGAGTTGAGAGTGTATCTACAACTCACGTTAGAAGGTACACTCCACCACACCATAATTTCCACACAAGTAACGAACCAAGGGGATGACACACTAGCAAAAATACTTCTTCTTGTGGTGTTGGATCCAAATATTCCACTTCTTTAAGGTCACATCAATATCAACATCGATCTCACCCTAATAGATTAAGTGAGAGACAATATAAAGATAAGGATTGAGCAAAGATACCTTAAAAACATCTTTTATTAGGATTATATCTGGCTGATGTACAACCCAATAATCTAGGTTTCTTACATGATCCAACTCCTCAAAATCCCTAAGAAAATGGGTATAAAGCTTACTCCCACAACCAAACCTTCACTTCCCATGATGGGTAGTCACCTTCAAATACATGTGATCCCTAATATCAAACTCTAGACGTCTCCTCTAATGGTCAGTATAGGTCTTCTGATGATCATGTGAATCCTTCATCCACTCATGAGTCACATAAACCATCTATGTCGTATTATGTACCAGTTTTGGGTCGATAATTGTTGAATCCTTGACCATAGTCCGAAACAAAAAGGAGAATTTAATGTTTGGAACAACAAGGATTCAAATGGAACTATATTGATGTTGGAGAGAGAACCATTACTGTAATAAATCTCTACCAAGGGATGGTACCTCATCCAAAAACCTTCATATCCATAATAGAAGATAACAACATGTATTCAAGAGTCTGGATGGTCTTCTCTGTCAGACTAGCCATTTTCTGATGAAAATTAGTGATAAAAATAGTTGATAACCAAAATCGTGATGTGGACCTCTCCACTGGAGATATGTAAAATAAGTATCTCGACCGAATATAATTTTTCTTGTGACCTCATGGAGTCTCACTACCTCCTTGAGATATTACCCCAACAAAACCACTAATGAGCTCCACTCCATCATTACTATAATGTGGGAAGACATTTTCAAAAGATCTACTACCACCCATATAGTGTCATAGCCTCCTTGAAATCAAGGTAAACTAGTAAAAATGTCCATCAATATGTCACCCCACATCCATTGTGTATCACCTAATGGGTAGAGAAAACCACCTAAACACAGTGTTCAACCATCACCTTATTTTATACCAAACATAAAGACTAAAACAATACACCTGCACACATCAACCCAGGCCACCAAAACAAACTCATCAAATATTTATACATCTTCATCACACCTTGATGTACTTATCTAGGCGATCTATGGAACTACCAGATAACCATATCCCACAATGTCTCAAAGGAATTAAAATCATTCCACAAAACAACACCAATTTTTATTCGTCCTCAGACCAACCCTCATGGCCTCACCACAAACAAGTCAGTCTCTCCCATCCATCACGTCATGATCTCCCAACTATGAATCTTACACCTTCTTCACCAATGATGACTACACCATCATCATAAGAAATAAATCTTTCTTCTATATCGAGATGTAATGTGGAATTTTCTTCCATTACATTCCTAGAATCCCTTGATTCATGCACTTCACCACTACACGACTTGCTGCAAAGTGTATTAGCTACAACAGTTTATTACTAGGTATATTTGATGTTTCAAATCCCTTTTACAATAAGAACTCCATCCATTATTGTTTTTTCATGTTCAAATCATGCTGGGAGAAGACATACATCAGGATTTTATGAGCGGTGAAGACCACAATGTGTTCTTTGATGAGATAATGTCTCCACAACATTAGGGGAAACACTACTTCTTCAAACTCTATATCGTGGGTATCATAGTTAACCTCATGGGTACATAACTACTAATAAGCATAATAAATATCCAATATCTACTTTAACATTAAACATCCAAACCCGGATGTGGAGAATCATATAAAAACTCGAACTGAACTCCTTCTACTGGCATAAAAATAAGTAGTGAACTAAACAACTTCTCTTTCAGATACTCAAAAACATTATGACACTAATCAATTTTGATGAATGCCCAATCCATATTTATCAATCATGTCGGATGATACACAAACTGAGAGAAATGGACCATTAAACTCCTCTAATATCATGTGGACCAAGTAAACATCACACCTCTTCCACTATCTTGGGGTTTCAAAAGAAAAAACTACATCAATCATCGATTTAACCATAGACACTCCCGGTTGGAATAAAAAAAACCCAAAGAAGAAGCATTATCTTGAAAAAAAATTACAGTTAGACAATTTCTCAAACAACTACTATCGATGAAGGACACCCTAAATGGAATGAAAATGCTCTGCATGCCCCCCTCATACATGGAGTGCACAAGGATTTCATTGATGAAAACCATCAAGACCTTTTATAGGATATCATAAACCACAACGTTCATAGTCCCCATGAAGATAGCTGGACAATTCTACAAATCTAACAAAATCATAATGAACTTGTAATTACAATTATCAAATCAGAAAGAAGTATTTTCCATAACCTATTCCTTCAAATGCATATGAAGATACCGGGACCACAATTTTATCATTATGATCCAACTTTAACCCATCAGTTGATCGAATATGTCCTAAATTCAATGAAGAGGGTAATTGTTTTTTACTATCACTTTATTCAAGAGAAAATAATCAACACACAACCTCAAACTACCATAATCATTTTTGAGGAAGAAAACCAGTTCACACCATGATGACACACTTGGCTGAACAAAACCAAACTATAACATACCATTGAGCAGTATAAGAAGATAATTTAACTCAGAAGCCTCTATCCTATATCGATACATGGAGATATGATACATTATAAGATGCATCTCGATCCCGAACTCAATCTCCCATCGAGGGGGTAATGCTACAACCTCTTCCAGAAAGAAATTAGATTACTCTTTAAAAACCATTGAAAATACCAACTATTGAACCTATAATAATCTCAACATCAGTTCATCCATCAATGATGAAAAAGAAGGAACATTCCTCTACCCATCCAAGGGTCTCCGTTTCCAAAAAACACACCTGACACTCCCTAAATATCAAAGAACACCACCTCCCTCCTGAATCAATCAATGATGTTCTTCACCAAATACAACCAATCCATGCCTAGGATGATATCATGTGGTTGTATTAAAAAACATTTGAATTCTCCTCAAAAGCGGTTCTTCCCCAGCACCAGCTTGTTGTTTCATCATACATCAAATAAGTCATCTCAACCTCCAATTGGCGTATTAAATGCCAAGGTAACTTGAAGCATTTCATCCTTAGGTCACAAAATATTAAAAAATGTTAGGAAATAATAAATATTGTGTCACTCCTAGATAAAAGAAGGCATACATAAATAAAGAAAAACAAGTAATGTGTTCCATGAATGATGTCTGGATCACCTCGTGCTGGAAACAATAAAGTATGAAGCTGACAACAACATACTACCTAAACTCTTTAACCGTAATGAAGACCACCAAAATAGACACAATGTACTCTATGAGGGAGATGAGAATTATGGGGGTTTCCTCTATATGCACCGTCTTAACACTTTTGATCCAAAGATAGTGCATACTCATTCTACTACCTTTTTTGGAACAACCTCATTAGGGGAACATGGAACAGAACACCTGAAACATGCTTACTATTATGAATGGTTGGGTACTCTCAC
The DNA here is from genome assembly GCA_963277665.1 of Viscum album. Lineage (NCBI taxonomy): Eukaryota > Viridiplantae > Streptophyta > Magnoliopsida > Santalales > Viscaceae > Viscum > Viscum album. The sequence continues at coordinate 139,938,426 of OY728141.1, forward strand.
TGCTGACCTCAGCCTCTATATGAATAACTAGTGCCTGATTCGTTGGAATAGGAATGATAAATACTGCCTCTATAAAAACAATATTTTGAGGGGTTGGATGTACCCCAGATTGAGCATAAACTATTCTACCCAGAAAACCATGAACCTTGGACCACATCTCTACTTTATGATGAATCAGGACAACTCCCCACATGTGAGGATCCAGTTCTGAACAACATTATATCAATGACCTTTTACCTCACCAAATCCTTGAGAAATGTCTTTAGTATAAATTGGGTGACATGGCACTGGATCTATGGATGCAAGGACACCTTGAAATACTTTTCCCTAGCCACCTCATATAGAAATTGGTCCAATACAATGGTCGGATTATTCTGAAATGGATATCGAACTCTCGCACATAAGAGCTTCCTTGAAAATAGTACGATTTTTTTGGCCACTGGCCACCATCACAAACATAGAAAGAAACACAACTCTGAACTGATCTTGGAACTTAGCCCATGCGATTATTGACTCCTCAAAATCCTGGTAGATAAATAAACACAACTGACCTTCTCCTCCACACAACAATGTCACAACCAACGACACATAATACTTTATTCGAGTATAGATTGAGCTGAAGGCATTCTCAACCTCCTATAACTAGTCCTCTATGAATATATCTAAAATGGATCCCTTGTAATTCTGTTGACTCCTACATTGAAACTCTTTGAGTGTCCTCCTCCAAGTGTCATCATCTTCAAAAACTACTCCGTGGTGATTTTCTTGTGTATCCTTCTTTAGATCTTCTAAGAAAACCTAATGAGGACATTGACCTGGAGACATAACTAAAAAATGAAAAATAGTTAGATAAAATAAACAAGGATATGGAAGAATAAATATTACATAATTTTTTTATTTTATTAATTTTAGGATAACCTATCCCATGGTGTACCTATTAAAACACAAGCACTATGAAAAATGATGCATGATCAATTCCTAGGTCTCTACGTTGCAACTAGTATCACTACATTTAGTATCAACTGTAAACTTAAATTTTCATGCATTAGAGAAAATGGGACCCTAAATACCAATTATTTAGATTTTCTCTATTGTTTACAACACTAGATAAATATATCCCACACAATTTTCCTACCAACTAATACAACCTTACTTGTCCCTAATTATAAACATCATCCTATACCTCAACCAGATATCAGATACCACTCTGTCATGACCCCCTCACAAAAAACTGTACCCCTCATGGGACACCAATGTGATAATAGAGATAAGGACACATTAGATCCATCTACAATATGCCTTTTGTTGGAAACATGCATTGAGTATATAATAGACACACAAATGGGAGGCATTACCCTCTAAGAGAACACATGAGAAAGAGAAATAGAAGACAAAAAACAACCAAATATAACATATAATGCAATATAAAAAATCCCATCTATATTTATGTAATGAAATAAATAAACTACTACTATAGCAAGGGAAAACTAGAAGGGCCAAAATAAAGTATAACAACAGCAACCACAATGCCCAAATATCTACTCTAAACCCCATGATAAAAGTAACATGCCAGATCTCCAACCTTCACCATGTGACTTGAATTTTTTTTATATAACTCAAGTTGTGTATAATGCTATACTCATTAGGACCCTCTATATAGACTCTTGTTTAAAAGTAGAGTAAGAATGATAAATAATAGTGTACCAACATGTGAAATGAACTCATCACCTAAATAGGTATGGTAACATACCAACCTCACCATGTATACTCTCACCAATTATCTCTTAAAAGAGATATAATATCATAAATATAATCAATAGTACCCTGCTACCTCATCCTCACTAGTTTTACACATTTCCCCGACCTCACATTTTGTAAGAATATCACTCCAAAAAGGGATGTCTTAGAGACAGATGGGAGAGCACCACAATCTACACATCATGTAACTTTCTTGCCAAAACATTGGAAAAGAACCACACCATGGAGATAAATAGATGTAACTATTTAGTCATTAGGAGCCCCCAAATCCATTATAACTAATATCATACATCATAAATTACACCTCAATATACTATAGGCCAGACATTGGGTAACGATTTTCAAGACACCACACCCTATACACGTTATACCACTAATAGTCCATATAAAACTATATCTAGAATATATGTCTGTGAAATAACCACAATCCATTACAACCATCTACAAAAATACATGGGAAAAATTAACTGAATTTCATACCATCACATGTAACTACCAAGAGAAGAGTTTGAGGATAATGGATGAAGTCATCCTTCCATCCTCCCAGCAGGATGTTGTCTAAAACAAACCAGGTCCCATAATCCATGGGGTGCCAGTTTCCCTAACCGAATGAGTGGGATATCATATAAAACCAGATACAATACAAGATATAATAAAGTTCAAAACCACAATTTGGTCAAAACCTAGTCTTAGACACAAATGAAACTAACATTTCTCGAACTCCTTGTTGACACTACTATGACTAGATATCCTTTTAGCAGACGACCGTTTAAATACATTATTAAAAAATCATGTCCCTTTTAATTAGTTGCAATTTACATTATTAAATTCTGTACCAATAATTTAACTAATATAAAATTCTCCATTACATTACATTATAATTCAAAAAAAATCCAATGCCCTCTAAGAAGAACCACAAAGAGTCCACAAAACCTCATAAGTAAGCAATTCATTGAATCCTGCAAGCTCCAAGCATAAAAGTTCAACAATATATATACAATCATTTATTAATAGCATTATCACTTTACCAAAATTCCATATAGTCTAGAACAATAATTATATTCATACTAACACAAGAAGATCGACATGGTTAGTAGATGAACCACTTATCGAGTTATTACACCTATCGTAAAAGACTAGACCCATCCACTATTGATAATCTAAACATGAAAATCACATAGAATATCTCACAATTCATCACCTCTTTTCCATGGAGGGTAAATAATAAAAGATGCCTCAATTAGTGGGGAATTTAGTGAAGATAAATAAACAATAACCCTATAATTTTCTTCTAGGGGTGAGCCCAGCTTAAACGCATTCCATAATCCTCAGTTTCATCTATGACAACCATATGCATAAACTAACACATCTCACCACTCTAGGCATTAACTTCTTCCACAACCACTGGGACTCACTGCCCCCATAGCACAACACCTTTACAGGATCACATCACATTAAAAGAAGCAGGAAAGAACATGAAACTGGGCTCTTGGCCCCATTCAAGGAATTCATCCTTCACACATAACGAGAACTCATAGCCCCAAATCATAAGGTTCTTGTCCATTACTAGTAAGATGGTAACTTGGAACCCTACCGTGAATTATCCTTTATTAGGAAATGGTTCATTAATCTATATTGAATTAACTGAATCATTTTTAGCAGGATTAAAATATGGATAACCTAACTAGAAAGCTACCATAGCTATCAACAATTAATTAAACATGCTTACTACATCAATTTGACTGTCATAAAGTTATAACAATAACAAAATTAATTTACATGACTATTAATCTTGGGCCAATTAATTTTAAAATAATCCAAATTTTATGTTCATTTCCTATTTCCTTCAGGAATTACATGCTAAATAAGAAAATCATAAACATCACACAATCTAGAAAAAGAAGAGGTAACAACATACGATCGATACTAATTATTATAATCTTATTATAATTTTTATTATGTCAATTCCATTATGATCTAGTGGGGTAAAACATGATAAATATACTACTACACATAAATAAAATATATAAGACATGATTCCCCTACCTGAAAAGGATTTCAATGTTCGTTTAACAATAACTTTCCAACATAACCGATCTCCTTCACCTCTCCTGCATTGACTGCATCAGCCCGAGGATTACATGGAACAAAAAATAATAAAACACACAATAACGGATTGTTAGAAACATAGAAATCACATTCCATCACATGGAAATGAGAAATAAGAGGAGAGATGTCCAAGAACCCCATAAAATTTATGGTAGAACTTACATGATAGAAGACCGATTGACACTTCTTAGATGCACAAACAATGGGGGTGTACATATGTAGTATGAAAAAACTCCAAGGGGAAAGAATCCAAGGATGAAAGTTTAATTGCACAGCTTTTATTTGAAAAAATAGTCTGGGCGTCTCATTCTATGGTAAAACAAAGAAGGACGAACATGGTGAAGGGTATCTTAGCCTTAGAATGATCTAAAATGAGCTGTTGTTTAGAAAATTTTTATATTTTCCATTATAATTATATCAAATTAAACCACACAGTCTGACATAAATATGAAATTTAACTAATTTTACACCAAATAAAGTCGTCAAAAAGGAACATTTGGGAAATCTGGAAAAAAATAGAAATTTGAAAAACTGTTGGAAACGTTTCACAGTTATTGAAAATCTATTCATGAAAACATTCAAAAAATTTGTCATAAAAAATGACTCTGCATTCGGGAAACACTGTTCATGACACCATTTTGGATATTTGGAAAAGTAAACGACTAACCATTCTGGAAACACTGTTCACAACCCATTTTAAAATTTTTAAAAATAAAATGAATCACCATTCTGGGAAAACTGTTCATGAAACCATTCAATAAAAGTTAGTAATGGGAATGAATCATCATTCTAGATACACAATTCATGAAACCATTCCAGATACATGGAAATGAAAATGACTCACCATTTTGGAAACACTGTTGATATAAATTGAAATTTGGAAATGTATTGGGGATAAGTCACCTTGACCTCCCATAACTCCTCAAACACTAGATTTTAGCAATGGAATGTTCTCGAGAAGTCTGAGATATTAATTTAGATACCCCTCAAAAAATTTCAATAATCATGAATCCAAAACAACGCAGAGAGTAAATAGAAAAAGGGGTCTGACCAATCACCCTTCGAGATACCTCTCTAGGATATGTCCACCAAATGAGCTAAATCAAATCAGAAAAGAGATCAAAAAACCACATGACCAAAATAACCATCTCCTAAACACTCTCTTATGGGAGATACCTCTCAAAATAGAAAATGAAACAATATGAAATAAATGAATACATCTAATAAACAAAAAAGTTTTACAACCACAAAAAATATCATTACAAGAAAAATCTAAACATAAAACAACCCAGGCTGTTGAGCGCCTATCTGCAAATCCTATTCCCAGGTACTATCAAACACACCATCGTGCCACCACTGGTCATGAAACAATGGAAAAACATGCCCGAAAAACACCTTCTCCTTTCTGTCTTGGATCTCTATATGCTTCTCTTTAAAGGTCACATCATTGTCAACATTTTTCTCACAAAAACCGATGACATGAGAGTCATGATGAAGATACCGAGAGAGTTGGAACACAAGAAAAAAATCATGTATTTGGTTCATTTGTGGGGGATGTGCTACTCCATAAACCATAACTCCAAAACTAGACAACACCTCAAAAGGCCGAAAAACATGGGGAGAAAGCTTACTCCTACAACCAAACCATCACTGCCCATGATAGGGAGTCACCATCAGAGTCATTGGATCCACAAAATCAAACTCCAAAGGTCTCCTCATATGGTAAGTGAAGGACTTCTAGTGATCTTGTACTGACTTCATCTTCTCACATGTCACCAGAACCATCTATGTCATATTTGGTACTAGTTCCGGCCCGAGAATTGATAACTCTCTCACCCTAGTCTAGCACAATAAAGAATGGAATGGTTGGCCATACAAGGCTTAAAATGGATCCATAATGATGGTAAAGTAAAAAAACTATTGTTATAAAAGAACTCTATAATGAGAATGTGTCTCATCCAAAAACCTCCAAAACACAAGACAAATGAGTGCATCCCATCATCAAGAGTCTAGAGGGTCCACTCTGTCTGACCATCTATCCTCAGATGAAAATTAGTGAAAAGGCATAACAGATAACGAAAATAATTTTAGATACCTCTCCACACACTGAAGGTAGAAAAGGATCTCGAACTGAATGGATGGTCCTGGAAACCCCATGGAGTCTCACTACCTCCTCTGTATATGGCCTCGAAAAAACCTCCACTGACATCGAATTCTTGATTTCTATAATGTGGGAATACTTTTTCCAATTATACACTACCACCCATATAGTGTCCTAACATTTTTGAGCTCAAGGTAAACCACTTAAAATGTGAATCGAGATGTCCTCCCACATTCATTGTGGAACATCTAATGGGTGTGGAAAACCACCGGGTACATTGTGCTCAGCCTTCAACTTATGGAAGAAAAAACATTGAGAAACAAACTATATAACTACAAAATTCAACCTAGGAAACCAAAACTAACTCCTCAAATATCTATAAATTGTTTTCAAAACAAGAATTATCGATAATTGAAGATTATGTAACTCCCTGAGAACCATATCCCACATAATCAATGGAAAGAAAATACGTAATTCAATGAACATTTAGTGTTATTCATCCCCAGACCAACCTTCAATGGTGTCACTAAAAACACCTTGGTCTCTCCCAAACTCTAGCCTAAAATCCTCCATTACAAAATATTCCACGTACATCACCAAATATGATTGCACTGTCATCTGAAAAAGAAAACCTATGGAAAAATCTTCTACCATACTAAGACATAATGTTGAATGATCTTCCATTACTATTGAGGAATTACATGATTCATTCACTACATCACTACATGACATCATCCTCTATGCATCAGCTACAACATTCCCCTTACTAGGTATGTATGTTATTTCATTGTCATAACCCAATAAGAAGAGCATCCACCAATGCAATCACATGTTCATGTAATGTATGGAGAGAATATTCCTCAGTATATTATTACTTTTGAAGAACACAAAGTGCTCATTGATGTGGTAATCTCTCCACATCATCCGGGTAACACCACTTATTTTTTCTATAGATTACATATGGAATAGTTATTCTCATGGGGACGTAATTTATGAGAACCTTTAGAAATAAATGATCTATGTTGCATCAGAAAACATATGAACCCTAGAGGTTGAGCATCATAGAAAACCTTGAACTGAACTCCTTTAGCTGGTAGACAAAGAGTTTGAGTACAGACCTTGTTTTCATTCATATACACAAAAGATTCTTTTCACTAATCATTCCACACAAAAGCTTGATCATTATTAATAAATGATGTCATATGAGAGGAAACTAGAGGGAAAATGACCACGAACCACCTCTAAAAGCCTGTGAGACCAGGTAAACTTTTCAAAACTGCTAATGCCTTAGGGGCCTCCCTAGACAAAAATGCTTCAATCATCAACGAATCTATATCAACTACTATATATGAAACAACATGCCCTGAGAAGAAGAATTATTTATCCCAAATCACACTCTTCAACAACATCCCAAATAGCCGTTGTTGGCAGAGAAATCCCAAACGGCATGTAGATGATCTTCATGCTCCTCCTCAAATGTAGAGTACACAATATTTCATCAATGAAACCCACCAAAAAACACGTACATGATATCATGGAACACAACATTAATTAACCCCATGAACATAGTCATAGAATTCGTTACGATGAATGGAATCACCAAGAACAAATATTTCATATGAGGAAAATAAAAACTAGTCTATGGAATATTCTCATCCTTCATACAAATATGATGACACCTGCACTGAAAATCGATCCTTGATAACCAACATTCACCCTTCAGTTGATTGACTAAGCCATCAACATGACGATGTGGTTATAGGTTCTTAACTATCAAATTGTTCAAGCGACAACTATCGATACACAGCTGCAAATAGTCTCCATCCATCTTAAAAAAATGGTTTTCCCCAAAATGACACACTCATATAAAAAAACAGAACTATAATAGACCATAGAGATATATACGAATCTCTCAAAACTCATAATGCCCCATCCTATATAGAGACACTATGATAGGAGAAACACCTGGCGATAGCAAAATCTTGAACAAGATATCTCTTCAAGGGGGATACCCTACTACATTTTTTTGGAAAAATTTTGGGTACTCTTCAATGACCTTGGGAAATGACATCTTTTGGACATCTGAAGAACTCAACATCGATTCCTCCATAATGGATGACAAAGAAGGAACAAGCCTATAACCCAACTATGGGTCTCACTCTCTAGCAAAAATTGATGGCTCTCAATCTACATCAAAGAACACCACTTTCATTTGGATAAAATTCATTATATACTTCAAAGAATACAATACATCCTTTCCCGTGATGACATCACATTAGTATAATTTTAAATATAGAAAATTTATCCTATAGCAGTGATTCCCCATCACTAGCACACTATCTCAAAATACTTCAAACAAGTCGGTTCGACCTCCAACTAGCGTAGTCATCACCAAGGAAATTCGAATCCTCTCTACCTAATGTAACAAATCATAGAAAATGTAAAATAATATTAAGGTGTGAATTTATATGAAATAGTCAAGGTATACAACCTTGGAGAAAAAATAAAAGCGTACCTTTAACAATGACTGGCTTTCCTGGAATGGGAAATGCTAAATCATAAAACACACCATGACCTCTCTGACCATGATGAAGACCACAAAATTGGCTCTGCTATGCTCTATAATGATAGGGACCATATAAAATTTTCCCTCTTACTAAAAAATATACTCTCTACAAGTCCAAAACATGTGAAACTATATTCTTTTGGCTATACTGGAACTACCTCAATAGACTATCCTTGAGCAGAAAACCCAACACAAGATGTCATCTTTGAAAGGTCAAGATATCTCACTACTAATGACCTTTATCTCTACTAAAAACACAAGTGCATGATCCCTTATCAATTTCCAATGAACCACCACCCCTAGATAAATGAGATGATGAGTATTGGGACCCACCCCTGACTAAATAGAAATTCATCTACATTGAAATCCAAGAATCACATATCACAACTTTGATTTGTGATGAATTATGATGACTCCCCTATCATTAAGATTTGGTTCCGAACAATGTTATTTCATTGAACTATTCCTTTTATACTACCTCATCATATTTACTCAGTATAAATGAGATGACATGGAACTAGATATATTGATGAAAAGATGAATATAAATGCCTCTCCAAAGCCTCCTTATCTGGAAATAGGGGTGAAGAATATCCCAAGAGGTTTAAAAAATAGATCGTAAACACTCACACACTGAAGATTTCCTGTCAAAGGGTAAGAAACTCTTATCAACTAACAACCCTCATGATCGATGAAATAAATCTTCCTACAAACTGATCTTGGAGCATCTCTTATATGATTATAGTCTCCTTGTGATCCCAATGGAATAAGAAACACCACTTCCATACTACTTCACACAATATCATCACATCCAATCACACCCAGGGCTCCTTCCACCCATGGATTGAGCTGAAATATATCTCATCATACTCTAACCAATCCTCCATGACAACATCAAAATTAGTGACCTCAGACTTCTATAAACTCAATAATTTAAACACTTGGAGTTTCCACCTGCAAGTGTCATCAGCGTTGACCACTATACTCTGGCGATCTGATGACACAACCTGATATTCATATTCTACGTGAACCTCATGAGGTCTCTGTCCTAGAGCCATAACTTCATAAGAGAAGATATTTATAAATAACAAACATGGAATATGGAAGAATCCACATTAATTAATTTTTAATTTTTAATCATTTTAGGTTAACTTATCCCTAGGTATCCACATTCAAACACAAGATAAAAGATGAATGATGCATGATCCTTTCCAAGAAATCTCCCTCATAACCAGTATCAACTCATTTAGTATAAACTAATAACTTATAGGTTCATGCATCTGTTCATAGGGGACCCTAAATACTTTAATCTTAGTTGGTCTCTAGTGTTTACTATGCTTTCTAAAAATATATCATTGTTCTTTCCTACCAAACCATGAAACCACACAAATACCTAAATCCAAACACCATTCTATCCCTCACCTAGAGCTCTAAAACCACTCATTGTTGACACCCTCCCCACAATGTGTACACCTTCAGGATCGATATTGTCACAATAGATCTAATGAGTCTGATGTCCCACCTATAATAGGTCCCATTTTGGCGATGTGTATCGTGAGTATAGCAAACAAAAAAATTGGTGGAATTATCCTCTAAGAGAACACATAGAAATGAGAAATATAAGGCAGAAACTAGCCGACTCTATAACAAAATACAATAAAAATGAATTCCAATTACATGTATGAAATGATGTGTAAAAACTACTACAACAGAAATGGAAATTTGAATGAACCAAATGAATGTAAAACAGTAGTAACCACGAAGCTCGAACAACTCCTTTAAACTCTAATCTAGTAATAACTAGCATAATCTTCAACTTAATCCAAGTTACCCGAAAAGATGTTTATATAACATAGGGTGAATATAATAGTATACTCAGTAAGATACTCCCTACAACCTCTCATTAAAAAAAATTGAATCGTGATAAAGCATAGTTATTTAATAAGAGTAAAAAACTCATCAACTAAATATATATGCTAGGTTCTTATCCACACTATGGATACACTCACCATGTATCTCATATAAGAGTATATAATATAATAAAAAATATCAAGGGTACCCCGCTACCAATTCCAGACTAGTTTTTAGATTTTCCCCAACATTGCATGTCCTAATCCTTTCTATCCAAAAAAGGATGGCCTGAAGTCACCTGGTTGAGCACCACAACCTACACCACAGGTAATATAAGGCTTTACCATAGACACCTGGGAAAATCACAACACCATCCAAACTAACAGACGTAACCATGTAGATTTCAGGATCAACCACAACCTACATAACATAGATTATACAACCAGTATTACACCTCAAGACATTAAAACCCATATACCAAGTATGTATCCTCAATCCCTCACACAATATCTTTGTTATACCTATAGTTGTTTATAGGAAACTATATCCAAAATTTATGTGTGTGAAATAACTGAATGCTATTACACACCTCTACACACATATATGGGGAAATATAACCACAATCAATACTAATAAATGTAACTACCATGAGAAGAGAGTGGAGGAAAAGTGGGATGTTGGCCATCCATCATTCCACTGGGATGTTAAGGAAAACACCCCCTAGGGATTAGAATCCCGGAGGTGTTAGTTGCTCCAATCAATAGGGTTGGGTACCATATAGAAACAAAAAAATTATACGATATAATATAGAAACAAAAACCACACTATGGGGGAAACCTTGTCTTATACACAACTGCAGATAAGGTCTCTTGGACTCCCAGTTTCCACTTTTAAGACTAGATATCCTATATGCACAAAATCATTTTAATAGATTTATTAAATCTTCTTTACCATTTTAATCATTATAAAATTACATTATTTAATGTTTTAATAATTAATTAACTATTAAAAAATTCCACATTATATTACATTAGAATTCCAACAAAGTTACATGCCCCCCATACATTACCACACTAAGTCCATGAATCCTCAATCCTCAGAAGAATCTAAATCATTTAATCCTAGCAAGCTCCAACCCCATGGGTTCAACTTCATTTATTCAATCATTTATTAACAACATTATAAATTTTTCTAAATACATGGAATTATAGAAAAATAATTCAATGATTTCAAACACAAGGGGAAAAAATGAGTATATAATCCACCCATCAGGTCTTTGCCACATATTGAAATAGTGTAGAACTATTTATCCTTAAGAAGATAAACACAAAAATCACACGAAATACCCTGCACATCTTCACCTATTTTGGAAGGAGGGTATACAAGACAAGATACCTAAAGATGTGGGGAACGTCATCAATGTTAACCAACAAGCATCACTTCATTCACATCTATACGTAAGGATAACTTCAACCCATTCCATCATCCCTAGTGTCCTCCTCGACACCCATATGTCGAAACAGACATATCTTTCTACTCTAGGAAGAAACTTCTGCCACAACCACTATTCTGTTGTACCCCATTTACCACAATTTCATTCTAGTCTCACATCAACTCACATGATGCAGGAAAAAACATGCTTCTGGGATCTTGGCCCTAATAAAGGAAACCAACCTTCACAAATAATGAGAAGTCATAGAGCTAAAGAATATGTCTCTTGGCCTTTACATGTAATAGGAAAACTTATAAACCTACCATGCATGATCCTTTTCTAATAAATAGTTTGTTAATCCATGTTTAATTTACCGATTCATTATAAGTAGGTTACAACTGTAAACAACCTAACTAGCATGCTACCATAGCTATCACAATGTAATAAAACAATCTTACTTCATTAATTTGATTATTATGAAATTACAACAATAACCAAATTTATTTATATTCCTATTTATCATTGTCAAATTAATTTAAAATTAATCCCAAAATTAAATTTTCTCCAATTTAATTCATGAACTATATCATATGAAAGAAATGTATGGATATCACACTATATAGAAAAATAAGAGGCAATAACATTCAATCAATTCAAATTTATTTATTCTGGTTCAAATATTTATTATATAAATCCCAATATGATTTTGTGGGCCAAAACATGATAAATCTACAACTTCATGTAAATAAAATTGAGAAATAATTAATCCATTACCTATAATGGTTTCCAACATTCATTTCACGAGAACCATCCAACACAACAGATCACGATCACCACTCCTGTAATGAATGCATCCATCAAGGATGTTATTGAACAACAACATCATCTCACACCCATGAATGGTCCATAAGAATCATGGAGATCAAATTCCATCACATAGAAATTAGAAATAGGAGGAAAAATATACATAAAAACTAAATAATGATGGTAGAACATATGTTATCAAATATCGATCAACACTTTTGGGTTGTTCCAAAACATGTAGTACATATAAGAAGACAGAAAAAATCCATAGGGAAACAATCCATTGGTGATTTTTTGACTGCATTAATCCTATGGGAACGAAATAGCTGGGCATATCATGAACTAGGAAAAAAAAGAAGGAAGAACTTGTTGATGGGTATCTCAGAATTAGAATGATCTAAAAAGATCAGTTTCTTAGATTCATTTTAGATATTCCATTAAAAGAGGATCACATTAGTCTGTGGAGTTTGATCATATAGAAGCCTCAAAACTATTATTAAATCAATGATATGATTTTTAACCAATTAAATTTTTTAAAATTCACAAATATATTGCATTGAACTCATTCTACATCAATTAAAGTTGTCATAAGGGAAAAATTGGGAAATAAGGAAAAATCTGAGAATTTGAAAAACTCTTGGAATATTTCATAGTTCACGAAACACTATTCATGAATCAATTCAGGAAATTTGGAAAAGGACATGAATCGCTATTTTGGAAACAAAATTCATGACACCATTCCAGAAATTTGAAAAAGGGAATGAATTTCCATTATGATAATAATGTTTATTACATTGTTTAGGAAATTTGTAAAAGGAAATGACTAACAATTCTAAAAACATAGTTCCTTACAGATTTGTGGAAATTTGTCAAATAAAATGAATAACTATTCATGAGACAGTTTTCATGGCATCGTTTCACAAATTTGGAAAATGAATTAACTAACTGTTCTAAAAACCAAATTAATGAATCCATTCAAAAAAATTGGAAATGGAAATCACTCACCATTCTGGAAACACTATTCATGACCGCATTCTAGAATTTTTGAAATTAAAATGACTCTCTGTTCTAGAAACACAGTTCAGGACACTGTTCTGCAAATTTGGAAAATGAAATGACTCATAGTTATGGAAACACTATTCATAGAAATGAAAATTTGGCAATGTGTTGGGGATAAATCACCATGACCTCCTAGAACACCTAAAACACCTGATTTCACAAAAGTAATGGAAAAGAGAGGTATATACCATTAAAACATCCTTCATTCCATTGATTGGAATCCAAGGTGGTACTTATAGTTCAACAGACCTACTATTCTGTGGTATAATCTAATTATTTTTGACATCAAAGAAAATTATCCAGTTTCTCTTAAATAAGATGTTCATTTATTATTTATCGTTTGCGTTAATAAGGTTTTCCCTATGATATTTTCATTCCTTCATACCTAGGGGAGATTTTTTATTCAATAAGCTTTCATTATGACTTTACCATTCCATCTTGTTTTAAAAAATCACAAACACCTTCTCTCATATAAAATCACTTTTTACCCTGTGTTTTACTTATATAAGGAAACATTTCCATCCCCAATGAAATTTATCCTTTCCATGTTTTCATTGTTAAAATCATAATTTTTCTAACTGTCAAATTTAGTTACTAGCCAAATCCTTGGAATCCTATAATACTTAGATAATGAGCATTGTGTTTTTAGACTCTGAGTACTAACACTAAATTCTATAAATTTTCACTCCAAAAACATCTGAGTTCTAACTCCAAATTCTCTGAATTTAGACTCAGAACTCTTCTGAGTTTTGACTCCGACTTCTCAAAATTCGGGTTACGAATTCCTTTGAGTTCTGACACCCAATTCTATGAATTCATACTCTAAACAATGCTAGTTCAGACTCTGAATTCTCAGTAATTCTTAATCTGAACATTGTAAGTTCTGACTCCAAATTCTCATGAATTATGACTCTAAACTTTGTGATTTCTGACTCAGAATTCTCCTAAATTTTGACTCTTAACTTTGTAAGTTTAGGTTCTGAATTCTTGTGAATCTAGAGTCCAAATTCCCTTGAAATTTAGATTTCGTATTTATATAGAGTTCTGGTTCCGAATACCTTAGAAAAAAGAATCCTAATATCCTTGTGTTATAGACTCCAAATTCTTTTTTGGATTGACTCCGAAAATTTATTTTCTTACATTCCGAATATTGGATTTTTGGTTATGTAACCATATTTTTTGTTAGACTTGATTTTGTTCTAAAATGATGTCGTGGATTCCGTTACTAACTAACCTTTGTTTGAGTGACACATGTATAGGTCCCTCTCAAAATCAAGGAAAAATATGACCATGGGAGGATGGAGTTGACTGTTGGTGTTATTCCTATAAATAGGAGCTCATTTGAAAGGGCTCAAAATAAGATGATCAATCTAGAGATTACATGCTGCAAAAGTAATTTCTAGAGAGATAAACATTATTTCTTTTTGTGTACTAAACATATTCTTCAGATTTTCATTGTGTGGCTGTGAATGTTGTTGAGTACATTCGAGGGATTTCGGGGATAGGAAGACAGAGGTGCCGACTACCTTGACTTTGAGGGCTTCCTTGCTGAGGAAGACAAAGTTGCCAACTACCTTGAAGTAGAGGGCTTGTGAGGATAGCAAGACAGACTCCGATATTCATATCGAGGGCTTACCCTGGTGTGGGTAAGACGGACATTCATGAAAGTATAAATCAAGGGACCTTTATCAGTGTTTTTTGGATACCCTTCTCTTTGGGTTAAAATAATAACAACTTGTTACTTGTTTGTTTCATGTTTCTGATGCATTTTATTTGTTGAGGAAATTATAACAATGTTATACATCTTTATACTATACTCTGATTTAGTGAGATTCTATACGCTTTAAGGCAGAATCATTATCATTTTAAACTTTCATTAAGTCTCATTTTTGAGAACCATATTTTCAGATTCACATTCACAGAATCATATTTCCAGAATCAAGAAAGTGTATAGAACTAGAGGTTTTGTGAATTACCTTGTTTAACCTTGTTAAACATTATCATCTTTAAAAGTTTCCAAATAATTTTTACAGTATTCAATTCACCCCCTCTCCCACCTCTTGTATTTTGAGCATCAGTTTATAATGCATATCATAACTATATTATTTCGATCCGAAATTTGGTATTATAGAGTATATCCTTCTCACACACCATCTCAACATTATCCTTTAGATTCATGTAGTGATTATTATCATAATTATAGGAAAAAATTGAAAACAATCCACGTCATTTTTCCATTATGAGTGGACAATAAAAATACGTATATTTTTCAATTCATGTTAGATGTATAAAATCATTTCATTTTTTAAAAGATATCATTACTTTTTCAGTTTTCGTAATTCTATTTATTAGTTATGATCATGGATAGGTCATAAAATGATATAAATTGTGTATCAAGTGATTATATCTTTTCATAAAACTAAATGAATTATTAAATCAACAATAGATAAATAAAAAATATGAAACCAAAATGTATGGATATTTTATTGTTTTAAGATATATTAAAATTATGAAAAATACATTGAAGATTCACATGAAACAATTATAGATATATTGAGGTTTTAATAAATAAAATTTTTGTGATGGCACAAAATATATTCTTTTTTATAAAATATCACACATTTATACATATTATAATAAAAAAATTCAATATTAAAGAGTAGGATCATCGAAGTATATGGTTCAAGATTATCCAATAAATAATTATTTGTATTATTTTATATAAAAGATAAAATATTTTTAAAATTATTTTATTGGAAGAATCATGACTTGGGTTCCTTATTCCATTGATTACTATAGGCAAAGAGTTCAGTATACTTATTAGATGATTTGGGAATGATTATTTAACCATCATTTTTGGAATTATGTAAGTAATAATTAAAATAAGTTGTCAACATAATGATTCATTACATATGATAAGAGTGTACTTGATTGGTTATATTAAAAAATAAATATCGTCCCCCAATTAATCAAAAATATTGATGGTTATTATACTAGTGTGATTATATTATATTTATGAAAACACTGAACTATAAAATATTTGATAATAGTAATTACAATTATTTTTTATTGATATTCATTTTATCAAACACAAACCAAAATATATACTTGAGATTAGTACACTAGAATAAAATATTTAATAGAAGTAAAATAATTGATTTATACAATAATTTTATAATTAACATCAAAAAAGGTAAAAAATTACATGTTCTTGGGAATTCTATATTAATGAAACCATCTTATACTAGCCCCATGCATATAAGATTTATTCTAATAATCATATGAGTGATTCTGTTAATATAACATGTTTTATTCAAGGTAAACTAATTCATATGGTCTAGAAGAATCATCAATAAGTGCATGAATTAAAATTTATTAAACACATTAAATAAAATTGTTGTTAACAATATTGAATAGAACACAACTATGTAAGAAGTTATTTTTTATGAAATATAATAGATGGAACCATTCTTTTTACTAATCTCCAAAAAAGGATGGGGAAGATAAAAACATGGAAAGTTATTGGTTACCACCCAAGAAATATCTATCCATTTTTTTCATACTATAATCATTAAAATCTTCATTTGATATGTTCAGTAATAATTTTAATATGATCAAGGTTGATTATACCTTCTGGAGTCTCTCAATATTTTAAGAATCTTGGAACATAACCATATATGTTTGTAACATATTCTAATTATTAATAACAAACATAATATTGATAAGACTAATAAAAATATAACTATTTTAATTTATAAATAATTAATCTTATAACTATATTATTCATATTTTGGAATTGTCATGTCTAGATAGTGAATAGTTTAAAAACACTATGAATTGAATGATGAAATTTCCATAATAACTATATATTATTTAAAAGAAATGTGATAATATTTTAAAGACAATAGTTATTTATATTATAGAAAGGAATCTATACAAATTATAGATCATATGTATTAGATAAATAATGTTTATAAAAAAATTCTTCGATGTTTCATACTGTTGGAAGAAGAATTCGACAAATTATATCAAAAAAATAACTTTTAACTTATCCAAATTAATATATATTTTAATTAGAAATTTATAAGAACAAATATTTAATAATTATATAAATGAAATTTTGTATTGATATAATAACATGTTGTGCCATATATATTGGATATTGATAATTCTAGAAACCCAGTCCCATCTGAGACCCATTAGAATGGGTGTGACTAAGAGGACACTAACAATAAGTAATATACCCAAGGAATGAATGTCTGAACGTAGATGCTAGGGGAATTAATAAAATAAGGTAGTTGATTTTAATTTTAATATAGTATAACATAAAATGAATAATAAATGATAATACAATGAACAATATATAATATACAATGATCATAGTGTAGTAGTCAATAGTAATACAATGATGTAAAACAAAAAAGCTCAAAAATTATATAAATACTTTCACATGGGATTCTCCACAGATCCACTTGAAAAAAATTAAAATTCTCCCAACTATTTCATAGTTTATAGAGTAAACACATATTAATATAATGTCAATGTTCCTCCATTTATCTATGTCATGAGTAATTTTGAATTCATTTCTAACAGAATGCATATGTATGGGGTGAGTATATCACCTAGTAAGAAATCATCAGGAAACCAGAAAAAATACACAATAATAAGAAAAATATATCTTACACATTAAATAATACATGAGAGAATCATGATACCAATAGAATCCATGTAATTTACTCACATTGAAATTTAATATTTCTATGAAATGTGTAGTCTATATAATCAAACGAACATAAAAAATCACCCATACATTCCATGATATCTCACCCCAAATGCTGGTTTCATATTGTATATTGATATAATGAGAAGAATCCAATTACACATTCCCACTTCATTACATTATAGAGTTCAATTTCTTATTCCCTTTAATTTCATCACTAGTAACTATGTTTGAACCAAAAAAGTCCTCACACAATGCATCATGAATGCATAGTGACCCCTAAAATATTGAGCTTCCTAAATATATATTAGAAAATATTTCAATACAAATAATTCCCCAACCATATGAATTGTTGAATATATTAAATTCATAATTATTTAATTTTACCAAGACATGTTCATAAACCTCCAAAATCATCACTTAGAAAATAATCACTGAATATGAATTTCACTAAATGTATTCATCATATCCCCAAAAAGTATAATTTTTAAAAAATAATCCACCTAAATAATCTACATAAATTCATGAAAAAAAATTATTAGAGGTAAAATAGGAATTCTATAATTAAAACCCATTGAATTTAATGTTTTTTTAAATGTACTGAGATTGGGAATCCATCTACCTCACACATTTTAGAAAATAAGCTATCAAATTAGGACGTCATAGATCCATGGTTTAAAAATCATCCATATATGATTAAAAAACAAATAAACCATCTAAATATTCTCCAACCACAAGATATATTTAATACCTGGACTATCTTTCCCCTCATTAAAAAACAATATGTAGAATGTAGATAATACAAAATATAAAACCTACTATAAATTAATATATAAAACAAAAAATTATTTGAATATATTAGAATACCTAGTGACTAAAATCTAGAAAATATACTAATTGACTCTTTTAGTTAGATATTCATAGCCAATAGTGGAATAATAATGGTTTTAATGTAACAAATAGAGTTTAAAAGTAATCTTTTTTTGCTACTTAGAGCAAACAAATGATTTGATTAAATGGGAGCCAACAATTTAGGTGTTATTAGACAACTATTAAGACTAACTAGGTTGGACACATAGTTTGGAATGTAGTATTTAAATCATGATAATTTTCATAGGTTTAAGATAAAAGAATAAAAAATATTTTCCCCAAATTAAGCACTAAAAATGCACATATCTAGAAACCCACAAACATTCATCCATGTTTTCTGGGGATTTTCACATGATTTTATCTAATGGTTTAGTAATCCTGCAACCTAATAAATTCTTAAAATTTAAAAATCTATTAATTTACTTACCATGTATTACCCAAAGATTTCCATTTATTAAAAATTATACTATAAACTCATATAATACAACAAACTAAGAGTGATACAAAAATATTATCTATTATGTAAATAATAAGATGGTCGAAAATAGTGATTTAACTTCTAATTATATTTAGAACAATATAATTAGACATATAAACATAAATAAAATCATGTGAATCTATAATGTGTTATAGTTTTGTTGTTATTATTGGATCTTATTTAATGTATTTGAGTCATATTCATTAAAATATCCAAATAATCATTTATAGGTAACGTAAAAGTTGAAAATAATTTATTTCAACACGTACATAATGATGCATATAAACCTAATAATGTAAATCAAGGTAGATTTCATTTATTAATTATATTTTCTGATCCTAAAAAATGGTTTCTTATTCCAATCATATGAAATGGATCAATAAATCCATTAAAATATTAAATATGATAAAATATAATATGTAAACAATATCATATTTTTTTTTGAAAACATCAATTTATTGGAGGTAGAGAATATTTGATCCGAAAATAGTGTGACATTATCTTATATTAATTTATGGTATCAATACTCACTCTTCCTTGATCATCTTATTTATATTTTTAAACCGAAAGGATAAATTTAAAATTATTAGAAAAATATTTGTCAAATATTAGTCCTGGAAAACTTTTTATTTATCTTATGGTGATAATATATAAGCTACATAATTTAATATATACTATGTTCCATCGAAGACAATTCTAAAGTCAAGATAATTGATTTTGAATGGTGGAATAAAAAGTTTTATTTTATGTTGTTTACAATTTGAGAGGAATATTTGAGATATATTTCCTCAGGAAAATTTTTACTCATATAAAATAGATATATATTATTTTGTTTTCTTTAAGGGGTAGTGTGTAATTACTTCTATAATCTATTAATGAAGAGTGTTAATATTTCATAGCATGATGAATTTTGAGAAAAACAAAATTATTCTCCAATTGAATTAGTGGGTGTAAATTCGATCATAAATAAGTTAAAAAAATTAAATATTATTATAAATAATAATAAGATAAAAAGAGAAATTCTTATGGGAAATGAATCCACTCAATGTATATAAGAAAAAATCTTTTAGGGAATATTTAATAAAAAACAAAGGGAGATATTCCTTTCATATTTTCAATGTAGTTTATTTAATGAACATTGATGTTGGTATAAATTGATACCAATAATCCCTCATAAGTTTGAAAATGATTATTATGTAAATAAAATAACAATAAATTTATTTTATTTTAATTAATTGTTTTTCAAATATGGTATTTCATCTTATATTAGAAAAATCCATTTGCTGAAATTTTGTCTTCTATTAGACGATAAACAATGGTTGTAGTGTTTATATCTGTAATGCTTCTATAATATGTAATTTTATTAAATAAATTCATCATATTATATATGTTGGAACACTTAATGTAGTGTTTGCTTTCAAATATATTGGTATTGTTCAAGCTATATATTCAATTAGGATTATGATTCATATATCATTGGTTTCATAAACACATTCATCTATGGAAAGTTGTTATAGGATACATGTATGAAACTACTTGATGATGAAACTAATATAAATTTTGCGGATATTATTGATATTATTAACAAATTAGATATTAAAAATATAAGTAATTAAAGAATAGAATATATGGTGGATGTTATATGTGAAAAACGTTTTTTTAAAATGCTCCATAGTGAAGGGTTCATACGTAAGATTTTTAAGATATGTTTGGATAGAGTATTGATACATGATATTTTTTCTCTAAAAGTATGGAAAGAACATTAATAATTAATTAAAGATAGAGTTGATGAATAATATTTCCAAAAATGTGTGTTATTTTTTATCTAACATGTATTAAATTTCTACGTTATATAAGATATATAACATAAATTAAAAATGATATTTCAGAACATCAATATATAGTTTTTGGATATAGATATTTGTAATTTGAGATAATAGTATGTTATAATATCACTATTATGTAATAAATAATATAGCCCAATAAATGTCTAATGTTATAGTTAGTTAATATGTTTTTTTGTTGAAATTATTTTATGGGTCAGATATCATGAAGAGAAATTGTTATAAGTTACCATAGACTTTGATAACGATTCATTGATTGATTTTAAAAAAATTTGCATAATATAAGACTCCATGTATACATAAGTATAGTTTTTCTATATACATAATTGTCAAAAATTTATGTCACACCATTATGATGACTGTTATTCCATGATTATACAAACATGGGGGAGTGGAAGAGAAAAGATACAATATAAAGATAACGTCACAGAATTATGTGATTATTTAACTCCTATGATATGGTTAATCCTATGGTGGTATCACACATCAGGCCTCATTATATGGTGTCTTGTTATGACCTAAAAACCTGGATACAGGGTGAAATGTTAGGTTCTATGAAGAATATAGAACCACACCACACAATGAATAAGAAATTATAAATGATATTTTTAAAGGTCACATGACATAATTTTTTTAATAAATTCATTCATTGATGTATACAAGTGTATACATAAAATGTTTTAAAGATAAATGAAATGAACCTGAGAAAAATATAAATAATTTAGTATGTAGTCAGAACTATATAGAAAAATGATTTTGATATTCAATTTCAGGTTTCAAGAAGAGGTCGATTAATTCCAATAATAAATTTTATAAGTATTAATCAATAAATGCCGAGTGGTGTAGTAGTGAAAAGATACATAACCAAGAGTATGATACTTTATATATGTTTATATATGATGATTGTGTGTCATTTCTTTGAAACCAATGATTATGAATATTTAATATAGTGAAAGTATATTATCTAAACACACCAGTTTCTATATAATAATCTCTACTATATCTTATATAATTATATAGTGAAGCCACACATATTTATTATATTCCATAAATTTAGGATAACTATAAAAGTTTTATAATACTATCCTTATAAGAGAATTATAATTTATTAATTCAAAAAGATGGAGAAAATAGTGAAAACTGTGTGGATACATATCAAGAAACAATGTTGATATATTATTATATTATTAAAAAATTATATTCCATGATTTTCTAATATATAATTTGTATTCTAGTTTATTTTGAAGTCTTTGGTGATTCAAAATCATTCAAAGGATTAATTAATTGTTTTGTGTAGTGAATCATATAAAGCATGCATCTATATTTTATTTTATTCCACAGTTTTTCTGATTCCAATAATGAGATTTGTGACTCTAACAATTGAGAGAGGATTATTTTAAAATAATTAATAATAAATATATATATATATATATAGTATTTTATAGTTTCCCCTATGTAGTATTGAACCTCTAAATCATTGGGGATATAATATTTGGTATCAAAGAATTAACATTTTCATAAAAAGATATTGATTTCAATTGTTTAATACATTAATTTCTATTGAACTTAATGTATATTTGATTTAATTCAAAAATGAATCTATCTTTGGTAAATGAATTTTTCTTGATATTTCTAATGATAATATAAATGATAAAAATTTATTGAAACTCAAGGGATATAGCCTTTTGATCAGATCAATTACTACCTTTCAAAATATCATATATTTTCATATCATATGTGTGTGAGTCTAAATTTATTGGAGGCAACAGATTATGGGTTTAATCATCCAGTTGAAGATATTTCTATGAAAAAAATAGTTAGTGAAAATCTAGAGAAAAGTTATGTGCATGAAATTATATCCTCTTATCTCGTTCCAAGATAGAATTTCTCTTGTTAAAAGTGATCAATACAGTGAATAATATTTCAGATAAAAATAAATATAATGATAAAGTAATGTAGTAAAATATTTATATCAAGATATTGTATTATTTATATAT
This sequence comes from Viscum album, assembly GCA_963277665.1. Taxonomy (NCBI): domain Eukaryota; kingdom Viridiplantae; phylum Streptophyta; class Magnoliopsida; order Santalales; family Viscaceae; genus Viscum; species Viscum album. The sequence continues at coordinate 139,962,014 of OY728141.1, forward strand.
AAATATGAATTATGAAGATATAATTCATATATTTTTCAAAAATTAAAATTAAATTTTAAATACCATAAATGGATTTTGTTTGAGGATGAAGGATACTCTCATTTTCAATAAAATACTTTGTAAATTTATAGATACTTATCGTGAATTCATTTCATTCATTGAAAATTTATAATTTATAATTACATTGGATAACATAAATATAATTCTTATTAAGGATGAAATGTGGAGGTGAAATTAATTTAGAAAAAGAGAGTGGATTATTAAAAAATATCCATAAATTATGTGAATAAATGAAACAGTATAGATGATATTGTTAGAAGTAGATATGATTTTGAATTTTATGATGATGTTTATTTGATATTCTAAAAATTCATTTCACTTGTATATAGAGGTTTCCAGATACGAAAATGTTAATTTAATATAATTTTATAATTATTGTGTTTCAACAGTTGGTGTATTAAATATTTCGCCGTAAATTGTCTAATGATGGAAGAATATGATGTTATAGATGGTGTGGATTTCAGGAAAAGACAATACTAGAAGAAATAAGTATCAAAATATTTTTTAATATGGAAGTGTAAATTTTATTAAATTCGTAGATTAAAACATCATATCTAAATTTAATGAAATTTATCGGTATGATGTTGAGAAAGGATTTGGGTTTTCTAGTACATATTGTAAATATATTATAATTTTTATAATGAAAGATGAATAATTCACAAGTGATTAATGAATAAATAAAGAAATTGACATTGATACATAAATAATGTACATGATAATTTAAGAACTCATTGATCTCCACATTAATATTTCTCTATTGAATAATTAGAAAATGAATACTACAAATTTTTTTCAATTATATATCAATAATGATATCTTAAATCCTAATATAATGTCATGGAAGTAAAAGGAAACTAACAAGGTCATGAATTAGCTTGAATAAGTGAATAAGGGAATGAAATTTCTTATATAATAAAATTTCATAGAAAATTAGAAGGGGAAAGAATTTACTCAATAAAAATTAAAAGATTCCACAAATTAATTTTAAATTTAAAAATTAAATTTTAATATTTTAATTAATTAAGTTAGATAAGTATAGTAGAAGATAATTGGATAAATATTTGATGTTTCATGACATTATGATATTAAATATTACCAATAATGATCAAATTTGATGTTTCAAAAAGATCTGTGTAATATTACTGAAAATATTTAATCAAATTGAAATTTAATGAAAGGATAATTTATAGAAAAATCAAATGATTCATAGAAATATATAAATTATATAAACAATAGTTTGAAATTGGAAGTTTCTATAATTGGTGACATAAATTTGGAAATACATAATTATATAATAAATTTAAATGTTCTGGGATTCCATAAATTTATATTGGTTTAAAAAAATATCCAAAAATTCATCTCATAAATATATAATAATTTCTAGTAGAATCATATATATAGAAAATTATTTTTGATTGAAAGTATGCATTTAATTTATGTTGTTAGAACTATATACAACATGAGAAAATATAATAGAGAAATATGGTTTGCTTCAAATAATTTTAAAAGCCTAAAATATTTTGTAGAGACATTTTGAGTCTTATTAAACACAATAAATATCTAAATATTCTTATATAAGATGATATTCAAGGATTTAATGTTTAGAATTTTTTTTGGATTAAAATGGATTTATAGAAATCTTTACTAGTTAAGTCAGTTTTTGTATGATTGTATTTCTCTTATATATTAATAATTGATTGGAAAATTTGATATAAAATTTCCTCATATTATAAAATTTAATATATAAAATGATGCACTTATTGTTAATGTTTAAAATAATAAATCACTCCATATGTATGTATGGCTCATTGATAGTGGAATTTTCACTCATATTACTCATGTTTTTAAACTATAGAATCATTTTAACATGTTAATGAAAATATTTAGGTGATTAAATAATTTTGGGTCACTGAATATTAAAGGATTTGGGTCAATAATCATTGGAAAAGATATGATATATTGTCATAACAAAATATATTTTGGTATAATGAAACAGAATTTCATAGTTTTATATCAACTATTGTTAATGTCCATGACATGGTATTTCAGAAAAATGAATTTTCTATAAAGAATCTGAAATATGGATGTGTTCTGATGACCGGAAAACATACTCAAGGAAACATATTTCATATTGGGGATTAATTAAAGGTGATTAATCCTCAAATTAATTATATCATCCAAATATAGTTTTTTACCAAAATATGGATATATATTTTATTTGAGAGGATATTTTATTAATACAACTTTTACTACAGGGGACTGAATTGATGTCATCATGTGGGTGCATGAGTTGTGTGTGTTGTAATTTATTTTAATATTTTCTCGAGTTTTTTTAAAAATATATGTATATATAGGTTCATGGAATACATTTAGAGGTGGATGAAGAGTTTTAGTTGACAATATATTGGTATTAATTATATCATGACTATTGATGAGTTTTACGTAAGTTAATATTTTTTATATTATGTTTAAAACATTCTTATCGTGAACCAACCCTAGAAATCATAGATCTATTGTCTACAATCAGTTATATTGGAATGATTATATGGAATGAAATCCTGATGGACCTAGAGTATAGTAGTGTTGTTAAACTAGATAAACTCTTTTGTATTGTATTAAAAATTATTATAATAAATAAAAAATACTTTTTTATAATAAAACATAGAGGATCATAACATTATAACATCAAATTTATCCATGTGTATCTTTCGTTGTGCGGTTCTTGGATTCTTGGCGAAATAAAACCAATGAAGGGTGATCTCAAATTATCATTAAGGGAAAAAATAGCAGAATAAATAATTAATATATTATAATAATCAAATGGAAAGGTAAATAAATGTAAACACTAGAAATTAAAATAATAATATAAAAAAATAAATATGGAAGATATGAAACAGAATCACCTGACATTTAACCAATGAATTTAAAAATACATATATCCATATATATCTTTACACAAAATCTCATAGAGGAATAATAACTGAAAATAAATTATGTAGATACTAAATTATTGGAATCCTTTTTTCATAGGTACATGGAAGCAGTACTATCAAGTCCTTTCACAAGATGATTTATAACATAATGGGTACGAATTGATTTGGTTTTTCTAACCATATATCTATTTTCAATACCTTTCATAAGAAAACTTATGACATTTTTGTTATAAAAGTGAGGGGTTTTTCCAAACTAATTTCTTCCCATGATAATACTAATGCATTGAGATTCTTTCATTAACTGGTCCCCAACTATTAGGGATTACCATAAATGGTCCCAAACCCGTGTTTCACCTCACCAAAAAATTCCTCATATTGAATAAACAATATGTATGATCAAATATCTATATGTAATAAAGGATAAAAATTAATCAATATATCCATAAATAATTAAATAAAATTAAAATTAAACACCATATTATAAATGGTATAGGTTCAGGAAATAGAAATATCCATGAACAATGATATGAATATTTAGGGGAAATTCAATTTCAAATGGTCACAAGAAATTTAATATTTGAAAGGGAATAAATGGAATCAAGGAAGTGACTTTGAATTCTATCCATTGAAAAATAAATTATAAACCATTCAATGGAAGATTAAGGACATAATGTATACAAAAATTTCCATGTAGAATAAAATAATGTTTTATTATCATTGATGAATAGAAATATTATAAAAACATTTTTTAAATTCATTCTTGAGAAAAATATCATATAATATTAAAAAATATTTTGTAAAACATTTTCATTGAATATAACATTTGAACAATTTTTTTTAAAAAAAATTATCATTTCAAACATGAAAGTTAAGCTTCAATGAAATGATGGGGTAATTCCATGCATTCAATATGAGGTAAAAAGAACATTCTTTTTTCATTGTAAAAAGGTTACAAAAATTTCACGTTTAGAAAGAGAAAAATAATATACATTTTAAAACATTAGTAAAAGAAATAATAGAAGAATATTATTTAAATTTTTTTTTTAAAAAGATAAAATAATTTCTGGAATTATTTTAATAAAACATGGTTTTTATAGGAAAACAGTTTCTCTAAAAGAATGAGCAATTAAGTTAGGATTTCATAAAACAAATATATATCCTTTTGAGAACCATAGAGTTGAAAATCATACTAATACATAAAAGAGTATATTAATAACCATAGGAGAACAAAATTGAAGGGTTTATTTGACAATCATCATATAATGTTTTGTAATGGAAATACCATTGAATTATCATTTTTATTATTCTTGAGGAAAATAATCCTTAAACAATACAATTTATCCCATACCACATTGAAACATTTTTAATCATAAGACTCGTTAAGGAATAACATTAAAAGAAAGTTATAATATAATGAGAATAAGGATATTCATAATATATCTTATAATAATGAATTATAAACACAAATTAAAAGAAACTACGTTTATAAAAAAAAGTTTTATTTGATCGTAAATTGATATGCAAATTTTTATCTTTTAATAGACATGTCTCGTTCGTCTATATATACCAAAATAAGAATATTATGTTAATTATTTACATTCAATTTTTTTCATATTTTTGATAAATTATTTTCCACTTATTACCAAGTTAAATAAAACTAGATTATGAAATAATTTTATGTCGTTTGTTTCGACCAAAACCTGTTTATATGAAAAAAAACAACACATGTAAGATAAATGTTGGAAAATGGGTTATTATATAACATCTAAAAAATAATAATTATCAAATAATTATAATATTTATACTTCAATTATACTAAAAAATCATTAATTATATATATATATATATGAAAAATTAACCAATGTTACAAACATAATGATGGTGGGCCCTACGCACGCATGAGAAACATTACCATTTTCAGTGGTCATTATTTAAAGAATGTTAGTAACACAATATCATTCCATAATTTTCATCATACAATAAATAACATATTTTTTAATCTTTTATACTTATATATATAATTAATTGGATGCAAAATGAATCACATCGTCTCCTGGAGGCGGTAGTCCACACACCCAAGATCGACGTAATCGCTCTTTTGTGTGTGAAAGGGTAATAAAAAGTGATATATATTATATTTTCATACAAATAATTATGTAATTAATATAATTTATATTTTTCGTATGAAACTTATGTTTAATTAGAAACTTCTTTTATACATTCCATATATTATGTGAACAAATCATATATCATTTAGGGGGCGGTACTCCACACTTCACAATTGATGTTATTGTTTTTCCAAAAAAAAGAAAGTATAAATATATTTGATTTAAATAATTAAATAAGATTATATAAATAAAAAATATCATATATGACCTATATAAAAATTTTATCATCATAATTACTAACCATGAGAGGTGTTAAATTAAATGGAATAATTATCATTTCGTGAGGGGGTAGTTCCTGTACACATAAACAGTTTGTTCATTACCCATTAAATAGAAGTGTGTGGTAGTGTTGGTAGAAAAAATAGCATAAAATATCATAGTATATTTATGATAATTTTTTTATAATAATGGAATAATAAGTGTTAAAGGATGGATAGTGGAAATAAATATAAAGTGCTTAAGGAAAGATGTCGCAACTTTATCTTGTAACTCTTTTAGTTTGAACCGGAGGAATTCCATGGATGGATTTATTAAAATGGTGAGGCTTACAGGTTTATTTTAAGGACATTTAAGAGATATTTTGCTAGATATTGGTCAAATCCAATGTGTATTTAGAGGTGTGATGAAGTGGGATGACAGTAAACCTCTTTATTGTGGAGGAAGAGTGGCACTCTAGTAAATTTTGGGAATGAGATTTCCAACCGCATTTTTTACCATTAAAAGTGGATCTCTTAATGTAAAAATGTAAATAAATGAGAGTATAGGGTCTAAATATTTCCATAAAAGGGATTTTTGAAAAGATTATAGGTCATTTGGGTGCTTAAGAATATGGTTTGGACCCTTATTAAGTTTAATTTTAGCATCATTTTTGTAATAAATTATAATTACATTCACTAATATTTTATTGGAAATAAATAAGTTGAAATAATTATAAATTATATATTATTCCTATTAAATATAAGGAATACATTTTTTCAAATTTCAATAAATGAAGTGGTACAAGATATTTTAAATTTAATCATGCAGATATGGTGACAATGCAGATTTTTTATGTAAAAATCATCAAAATATTGGTATGTTTCCATAGTCAATTAGAAAGTGAAATTGATTAAAATGAACAAAATGTAATTATATTGTTTAATTAATCTTTAAAACAATTTTAAAATATAATTAATCTTTATAAAATATCAGATGAATAATTTTTTTGAACTAAAGTTCTGCATTTTTCCATATTCATTAAAAAATGAAACCTCATAGAGAAACACCAAAAATTAATCCTAACTTATTTTAAATTCATAAATATTAAATATAATGTTTATTTGGACATATAAAATATTTAAAAGTTCCAAAATTTGTATGTAAAATTGGTTATCCATTAAAATGCAGTACGAATGCCTTAATAAATTTTTTTGGTTTTTATCTGTAAAAATGAGTTTGTTATTATATTATGCTTATATTATTTATTAGATTAATATAAACATTATTTTATTGAATATATAACATATATATTAAAATAAAATCACTCACTACATTTAATTAATTTAATTCAATAGTATAAAATAGCTTTGTGAGCATAAAAATTGTTTTTTACAAAATATGCCCTTTATTTTCAATTGGATCTTATATTCATAACTAATTAATTTGTAACTAATGAATTTATATTATATTTTTATAATAAATTTATTTTTATATGTAAATTAATAATATTCATAAAATCAATTTTATTCCTTATAATATTTAATAATAATATTTTAATTATATATTATTATTCTGTAAAACTCAGTCTTATTTGTAACGCCAGCCATTGAAGAAACTCCTTGTTTCATGTGACGTACGCTAAATTAGTTTCCCATGCATTGAATGATATAAAATCTATTTAATTTATTTAAAATTTTACATTTATTATAAATACTTTGGATATTATATTCCCTCACACAATTGGTGTCTTACATCATACATGATATCGAATACAAGTTAATATTTTATAATTTTCATGGTGTGACATTATCCCATCCTTAAATAAATTGTATCCTCACAATTTAAACAAAATCATGGTGATTGTTTTATATTTACAATATTATGAATTAAAAATATGATAAGGATTTATAATATATCCTATGGAAAAGTGATAATGATAATTACAAAGGTCATATGGAGTAACATGTAACTTGGTATCTAAGTAGCACAATGACAGTTGGATATATAGATACATACTTAGAGAATATATAAAAATATTTATATATAGTGACTGGGGACATCAATAAAAATTAATTGAGTGGTCAATAGAATTCTTATAGCCTCAAAGACATACATTTGTGATGTTTTACGATGCCATTGGTAAATAACATAACGGTTTTAGGACACCATTTTTATTATAAGATACTTTACCTAATATTGAAGAATTATTTAAATTTATATGTAAATATACATGATATATTTATAAAAATAGAATTTCAGAATTTATATATTCTTCAATAAATTTTCCAATTCAATCAAAAAATAAATTTTTATACTTCAGTCAATATAATAATCATTTAACGGATTGTAAGGCCCATAAAATAATAAAAAGTCCATATATTTGTCTCTAACTATTAACTAATTTTTTTTAAGTAAATTGATATATATATTTATAAGTTAACACTATTGTCTTATTATTAGTATCTATTCATTAAATAATTCATCCAAAATTATTGTAATATTAACCAAGACATTCCATAGTTTAATTTTTAGTTTTAAACCCTTTATTTTTCAGCAATCATGGGTTCAAGTCTCGTGACCATTCTGGAGATGATTTTATTGTCACCCGACATAAATTTTTCACTTTTATAAAACCATATTATTATAATTTACATAATTTATATGATTTAAATCCTTGAAATGTTATACTTAAATAGACTACAGTTTTAATACAACCATAATAAAAAAATAAATGATCCATTTATTTTCAAATAACTCCTTCCTAGTTATTATGTTTATCAATAATCTAATTTATAGGATTTCTGATACACAACCTCTTATTATTATTCTAGAAAACTATAGGTTTAAACTATTATATTCATTTTCATTATCTATTGAAATCATTTATAATTCTTGTAAATAAAAAGTAAATTCTTCTATGCATATCCTGCAGGAGTGTAAAACCACGTGCGTAGTAAGGCATGTATTCATTTACTATGTTATTCCGAGTAAGTCCCAATAGACCTTATTAAATTTTTTACGCTTAGGTACATCTACTAAAGAACAAAATCGAATTATAGAATTCAATCATGGATTTATTTCTAGGAAAAATATGTAATCTCTAACTAACTGAATCTTTTAGGTGTTATTATATACATATTCTCAATTAATAACTTAGGGATATTTTCTCTAATTTATGTTCTTTCCTAAATATAGTTCCTATGGTTTTTTATAAACATCATATGATAACAAATGTAGTGAACCGAAAATATAAATCTTATATTTTGTGATTACTATTAATTTTATATTCATGAATAAATAGAATCAATTATTGAAAGACCAAGAGATTAGTAGCCTTGGAATATTAGATACATACAACAGTCTTATATGAAACATTAATTCACTAATTGCAACATATTTTTTTTTCTAAAAATTTCAAGGATTATAAATTTATTCCCTATTGTCTATCCCTAAATATCATTCATTGTATACTTCATGGATTCCAAGGGAAATGAAGAATAATAAGTTTGAGATAAAATGAGAAGTATGGGAAAAATATAGAGGAAAAAATAATGAATCATATAGAATAATAAAAATGAAATCTAAATAAATGGATACAAATTCCATTCAATTACCTAGACAAGGAAAAATAAATATATAAAGGTAATAATATAAAATTCATTCCATTTAACTAATGATATTAAAATGAAATATATCCATATATATGTCAACACGAAATCTCATGGATGAATAATAACATAATCTAAATGATCTAAATAATTAATATTTGGTTTCTATATTTCCTTACTAAATGGAACTAGTACCATCAATACCTTTCACAATATGGTTTATGACATATGATGTATAAACTAATTTTTTTGGAAAACCATATATAATCAATTAAGAACATTTAAAATATAATTTATTAAATACTTGTTAAGAATATGAAGGGTTGGACAACACAATTTCATCACATGAGACTGTTGATGCATCGATAGGGTTTCATTAACCAGTCCCCATCCTATATGGATTACCGTAGATGTAGAGACCCGAAGCTTGACGTACATAGACTTTACATTACTTTTGAGGAATACTTAGTACATAAAAAACACACACACACAAGGATCGTAATAGTTTAGTGTCTTTGGAAACTCGGAACGTAATCTTTTAATCGTGGTGAAAGATCTTCAATATCTCCCATAAAGATCTTCCCTTTTTTTACCTATAAACCTTTCTTTATATCCTGGGGAAAAGAAAACATAAAAGGGTGAGCTCAAATGCTCAGTAAGGGTAAACAAATTAAATATCAATCACATCATATACATAAGAACATAGCTTTTTGGAAATCTTAACCTGCAAAAGAGCTCATAATATCATAACATGGGTTAAATCATAGAAGTGAAAATGAGATCCCCATAATCATAACGTAAAACTTGAAACTTTGTGGCATGCACACATAATCATGGAAAATCATTTCTTGTTAGTCATGACTCATTGCCAAGACTATCTTAGTGGACAAAGTCCCTTTCTGAACCGAGTTCACTCCTCGTTTCAGTCCTGTATCACTGAACCGAAATAACCTTCCGTTCCAGCCATGTCTATCTTATGAGATATAAAATCATTACCCAATGCATTGGAGGGAGATATAGGTCCCACCCATCTTATAATGAATCCTTTCTTATGTGTGCCACATAATCATAAACCATACATCATAGCGTAACCCATGTAATAAAAATGGAATTCTTAAACAACATGACATCATAAAACAATTCATATAAGATAAAGGAATTCATAAAAATATTTCCATCACAACATAATCAAATCCATGTTATAATAGGGATAAAAACAGAACTCTTTTATTATCTTAGATGGAAAATAATTTTGATAAAATACTTGAACTCCATTCATGAGGAAAATATCCTTTCTACTTCAAAAACATTTTTCCTTTCATAACATGTCATACGACTTTAAAACAAAAGAAGATGATTAAAAATAAACTTGAAAACTTGTAAATGAATCTTCTTGGAAATAATGTTTTAAAAATCCATTCATGCCGTATAAGTTAAAAAAACATTCTTCGTACTTTTGTCGGAAAAGTCAAAAAGTACCTCGTACGAAAAACGACAAAAGATTCCTTTCATACATATTACTAAAAACTCACCGAAGGGTAAAAATGGATTTAAAAAATTGTAGGTGGATGGAAATAATATTACATATTGATAAAACATGGATGTGGATGATAAAATACATCCCAGTAAATACTTACGAATAAACAATCTCGGATAAAAATGAGATTGTGATATTTTCCCTTACCTTAGGTCCGACTTGCTTTGTAAGTGTCCGAACCTCCTCTTCTTTGAAGTGCCTCTTTGAGACCTCCTCTTAGGGAACTAAAATTGATCTTTGAGGAAGACCAGAACCTCTAGGATGTTGCTAGGGAAGTGGAGAGGAGAAATTGGCAGGGGTTGGCCGAGCTTGAGTGCTCAAATTGGTGTGAGGAGGAGGGGGAGGAGGTGTCCTTTTATAGGGGAGGAGAGGGGCACCTTAGGAATATCAAAATATTATTTTATATTAAAGTCAAAATCGGTTTATAATGGTTCCAAAGGGTCTTATTTCGAAGCTAAAGTGGGGATGGGTCGAAATCCTATCAACCAATAGGATTTAGACAAGTTTAGGGTATTAGTTTAACCTTATCAATTAGATTTAACTCTAAGTTAAATAATTTAACTTTTACCGTGTCTTTTTGTTTTCTTTCACTATATGGTTAATAAACTTACTATAACATGCCAAACGAACCCCAAATTGTATATTATTAATACATATATCCTTATCTAAGTCATTTGTCCGAACCTTATATTTTTAGGAATAAAATATCAATTAATAATATAATATTTGATTTAAAAACTCTTTTGTGTCAATTTTGACACTATTTGATATATGATTTTTGTGAAAGTCATAACAGAATTATATGTTCGAACCAAGTTGATTAAATCAACAATAATATATCATAGTAACCTAGAAAATTAGTGTAATTCATAAAAAGTCTTAAATTACATTTATTTTGGTATTTATATTATCAATTATGTCAATATTTCATTAATAAGATAATTACTGCATCATCTTTGTGTCATAAATAAATTATATTATTTGATGTCTAAAAATTACAAATAAAATACCATCATGTAGGAAATCTTTTTAGCTTTCTAATGAATATTTATAGTCGAATTTATCTTATGTATAACCCCATATTAAAAATGATGTACTTATTAAACATTGGTTTTAACTATTTTAACCCTTCTTTAAATAAATTAATAATAAATGTCCTAATCTAATCCAAGTGGTCCTAAATGGTCATATTTTATTCCTAAGTTTGTTTTTGGTCGAATTACACTTGTCCAATAGAATTAGGACATGTGTTAGGGTAATATTAATATCATATTTACCCTTAGTTACCCTATTTACTATTAATCGCGGTAAAAAAAAGTAAAAAGTTACTATTCACCAAAAAATTATTTTCATCTCATTGAACCACATTTTAGTCCTTGATATTAACCGTGTCTCTCGGATTTTCGAAATTCTATTCACAGAAGCGGTAAAATTAAGTTTTATGCAAAATTCAGTTTTTAACCTACCACTTAGTAGTTTCACTATTCATCAAAAATTGATGTTTTTCAGAACAATGCCAAAATTTCATCCCAAGCTATATTTCATATTCCGAATTCAAAAATGAATTCTATTTTACCAAATTAATAACATAAAAGTTGCATTAATTAATTTTATAATTAAATCCCGCTGTTAAAACAAATAGCATGTTTTTAAGAAACAATATCTATCAAAAGATTGACACTTGTTTATGTCTAGTTTAAATGTGAAATTACATCCAATGATAAAAATTGTATTAAATTGTAAAAATATATTCTAAATATACTTTAAAACCACTCAAATTAATAATTTATAACTATTAATTATTTCGATTAAAAAAGTTGTTTTTAATTATAATTTAGTAATTTTCACTATTCATCAGAATATGAAAGTTATCCGAAAAGTACCAAAATTTCACCTTTGGCTAAATTCGATACTCCGAATCCAAAAATGAAGTCCATTTTGAGAGTTAAAATTTCTAAAATTTAAAAAGTGGTTATTACTATTCATAACGGCTAGTTTAAATAATATTTTAATAGCATATCATTGTTTCGTGAAACTCAGGATTACGTACCACACACGCTATCGAGGAAGGTTGCGATTGCGTGTAATGCAAGGCAAGTCAAGGATGCGTGTTGTGCAAGATCCTTTTGGTGTAGCGTATAACACAAGACATTAGTAAAATAAAAAAGAATATTTTTCATAAAATCTCGGGCTGTTACATTCTACCCCCCTTAAAATGAATTTCGCCCTCGAAATTCGTCGGGGTTATAAATGGTTTACTATTCGAAAGTTTCTTTAATAGAAACCCACATCGTAAAAGGGAATACCAAAACTTGGCTTTAAAAACTAAAGTATGAAATGTAACGATTACCCAAATAAACTAATCACTGGGTTTCCACATAGGTGAAAATATGGATATGGAAGAGAAATCTAACCATCATGTTCTGATGGAGAGTGGTAGAGAACATGGCTATGGAAAAGCCAGTAATCACAAATCCATAAATTTGTGACGATCTAAGGTACCATCTGATTCATCAGGTATAAGAGAACTAGGACAACATTTTTGGTTTTCAAGATCATTTCCCTAAAGTTAAAGAATTTGAATTAGAATAAATACTTACTTTATTTTGGTACAATCTCACTGTTGTTCGTGCCTTTAACAATTTCCACTTCATCTCTTAAATAAATGAAGTTGAATTTGTTATTCGTGAAGTGTTAGCAGATCATGTGATAGAATGACGAGTCATTCCATCTGTCTCAAACAAAAGGTTAGTAAAAATTATATACATAAGTCAATCTATAGTGAGATTAATCACATATGGTTTCTAGAATGGACTTAATACTTCATATATCATACTGCTTAATATAATAAAACTAGTTTCTACTAAACAGGGACTTCCTGTAGGTCAGTGGTAGGCGATAAAGGCCAGTCGCACTTCGGTTGTGGGTTCGATTCCTACAGCCTTGTCCGAAGCGATGGGTTGTCGCCCGTCCTGCAGGTTGTCCCTTTTTCTAAAACTACGTTACTATAACATCCCATCTTCTATCCTTAAATAATACTAACTTATGTCCAACATAATCCAGTCTAATCTTTAGGCTTATACATAATACTGCAGTCCACTCTCATAATATAGTGACATCGATTACCAGAGATTTAATACTGTCGTTGATCCCCACATATCATAAGATATGTCTTGTTGGTCACATTCCAAACATTCAAAGTCCTTAATCGTGTATTCTCTTGAATACCTTAGTGAAAACATGAGTGCAGTTAAAAGTTAACACTTTCCACATACCAAAATCCTCAAAATTCTATATACTCAAACCATGATATCACTTAGTCCTTATATCAATCATGAGCTCATGAATACTATCAAACATTTAATTTTCTCCTTATCCCTTCATTATGGGCATATCATCTACATTCCAAAAATATCTGAATAACCTTTCATGGATACTGGTAACATTAATCATACACTTTCAAAACACAAGGAAAGACAACAGTGTAACAATCCATAGATGTCTCTTTATTCCAAAATTACACATGATAAACATGTAATCATTCCACTACATTCTCAAACCATTGACCGAGCTTCAAAAATTCTTTCATCTCACATATCATTTGTAGTCTCTTCATCATCATCCACATAAATACTACCCATATGACCATACTGATTCTCTTCATGAGTCTTTCCCTTAGGGCATTTGTTTGCATAATGCCCATACATTCCACATTTAAAACAGTTAACCATTTTTTGATGTCGTAGCAATACCATTATCCTCATCCATGGTGTTAACCGACCCTTTTCCTTTTCACTTACTTGCTTTGTGTCCTTCTTTTCCACACCCAAAGCATCTTCCAGTTCCCTTGAAACATTCTCCTTGATGCCTCTTCCCGCATGATTTACATAGGGGAAATTGAACTTTCTTTCCTCTATGATCATCATGGAACTCCATCTTTCTCTTATTAGTCGAGTCAGGAAACTTACCAAATTTTACTTTATTGATCATGTTGTGAGATTGCTGATTCGGCATAATAATGATGTTTGTACTTCCAAATCCCATTTCATTATGAAGAATATCATTCCATTGTCCATCATATCCTCCATTATTGTGAATCATCTTGTTTCCAGCCATTTTCTAAAACCCAAACAGAATAGTGTTAGATGCAAAAATCGTAATAAAGGGGAAGTAACTTAAATATATATCATCTTTGGTTTAATCTAATATCGTTACCATAGTTCTAGAATTATATCCTATACGTATACTTATCCTTAGGGGAATCCCTAGACATACCTTAGAAATATCTCTAGGGATCTCACTAATGTTTTCGCATCCTAGTTTCCAAAGGTTGACTAAACCTTTCCTCTGATACCAACTATAGTGACCCGAAGCTTGACGTACATAGACTTTACATTACTTTTGCGGAATACTTAGTACATAACAAAAACACACACACAAGGATCGTAATAGTTTAGTGTCTTTGGAAACTCGGAACGTAATCTTCTAATCGTGGTGAAAGATCTTCAATATCTCCCATAAAGATCTTCCCTTTTTTTACCTATAAACCTTTCTTTATATCCTGGGGAAAAGAAAACATAAAAGGGTGAGCTCAAATGCTCAGTAAGGGTAAACAAAATAAATATCAATCACATCATATACATAAGAACATAGCTTTTTGGAAATCTTAACCTGCAAAAGAGCTCATAATATCATAACATGGGTTAAATCATAGAAGTGAAAATGAGATCCCCATAATCATAACGTAAAACTTGAAACTTTGTGGAATGCACACATAATCATGGAAAATCATTTCTTGTTAGTCATGACTCATTGCCAAGACTATCTTAGTGGACAAAGTCCCTTTCTGAACCGAGTTCACTCCTCGTTTCAGTCCTGTATCACTAAACCGAAATAACCTTCCATTCCAGCCATGTCTATCTCATGAGATATAAAATCATTACCCAATGCATTGGAGAGAGATATAGGTCCCACCCATCTTATAATGAATCCTTTCTTATGTGTGCCACATAATCATAAAACATACATCATAGCGTAACCCATGTAATAAAAATGGAATTCTTAAACAACATGACATCATAAAACAATTCATATAAGATAAAGGAATTCATAAAAATATTTCCATCACAACATAATCAAATCCATGTTATAATAGGGATAAAAACAGAACCCTTTTATTGTCTTAGATGGAAAATAATTTTGATAAAATACTTGAACTCCATTCTTGAGGAAAATATCCTTTCTACTTCAAAAACATTTTTCCTTTCATAACATGTCATACGACTTTAAAACAAAAGAAGATGATTAAAAATAAACTTGAAAACTTGTAAATGAATCTTCTTGGAAATAATGTTTTAAAAATCCATTCATGCCGTATAACTTAAAAAAAACATTCTTCGTACTTTTGTCGGAAAAGTAAAAAAGTACCTCGTATGAAAAACGACAAAAGATTCCTTTCATACATATTACTAAAAACTCACCGAAGGGTAAAAATGGATTTAAAAAATTGTAGGTGGATGGAAATAATATTACATATTGATAAAACATGGATGTGGATGATAAAATACACCCCAGTAAATACTCACGAATAAACAATCTCGGATAAAAATGAGATTGTGATATTTTTCCTTACCTTAGGTCCGACTTGCTTTGTAAGTGTCCGAACCTCCTCTTCTTTGAAGTGCCTCTTTGAGACCTCCTCTTAGGGAACTAAAATTGGTCTTTGAGGAAGACCAGAACCTCTAGGATGTTGCTAGGGAAGTGGAGAGGAGAAATTGGCAGGGGTTGGCCGAGCTTGAGTGCTCAAATTGGTGTGAGGAGGAGGGGGAGGAGGTGTCCTTTTATAGGGGAGGAGAGGGGCACCTTAGGAATATCAAAATATTATTTTATATTAAAGTCAAAATCGGTTTATAATGGTTCTAAAGGGTCTTATTTCGAAGCTAAAGTGGGGATGGGTCGAAATCCTATCAACCAATAGGATTTAGACAAGTATAGGGTATTATTTTAACCTTATCAATTAGATTTAACTCTAAGTTAAATAATTTAACTTTTACCGTGTCTTTTTGTTTTCTTTCACTATATGGTTAATAAACTTACTATAACATGCCAAACGAACCCCAAATTGTATATTATTAATACATATATCCTTATCTAAGTCATTTGGCCGAACCTTAGATTTTTAGGAATAAAATAACAATTAATAATATAATATTTGATTTAAAAACTCTTTTGTGTCAATTTTGACACTATTTGATATATGATTTTTGTGAAAGTCATAACAGAATTATATGTTCGAACCAAGTTGATTAAATCAACAATAATATATCATAGTAAACTAGAAAATTAGTGGAATTCATAAAAAGTCTTAAATTACATTTATTTTGGTATTTATATTATCAATTATGTCAATATTTCATTAATAAGATAATTACTGCATCATCTTTGTGTCATAAATAAATTATATTATTTGATGTCTAAAAATTACAAATAAAATACCATCATGTAGGAAATAGTTTTAGCTTTCTAATGAATATTTATAGTCGAATTTATCTTATGTATAACCCCATATTAAAAATTATTTACTTATTAAACGTTGATTTTAACTATTTTAACCCTTCTCTAAATAAATTAATAATAAATGTCCTAATCTAATCCAAGTGGGCCTAAATGGTCATATTTTATTCCTAAGTTTGTTTTTGGTCGAATTACACTTTTCCAATAGAATTAGGACATGTGTTAGGGTAATATTAATATCATATTTACCCTTAGTTACCCTATTTACTATTAACCGTGGTAAAAAAAAGTAAAAAGTTACTATTCACCAAAAAATTATTTTCATCTCATTGAACCACATTTTAGTCCTTGATATTAACCGTGTCTCTCGGATTTTCGAAATTCTATTCACAGAAGCGGTAAAATTAAGTTTTATGCAAAATTCAGTTTTTAACCTACCACTTAGTAGTTTCACTATTCATCAAAAATTGATGTTTTTCAGAACAATGCCAAAATTTCATCCCAAGCTATATTTCATATTCCGAATTCAAAAATGAAGTCTATTGTACCAAATTCATAACATAAAAGTTGCATTAATTAATTTTATAATTAAATCCCGCTGTTAAAACAAATAGAGTGTTTTTAAGAAACAATATCTATCAAAAGATTGACACTTGTTTATGTCTAGTTTAAATGTGAAATTACATCCAATGATCAACATTGTATTAAATTGTAAAAATATATTCTAAATATACTTTAAAACCACTCAAATTAATAATTTATAACTATTAATTATTTCGATTAAAAAAGTTGTTTTTAATTATAATTTAGTAATTTTCACTATTCATCAGAATATGAAAGTTATCCGAAAAGTACCAAAATTTCACCTTAGGCTAAATTCGATACTCCGAATCCAAAAATGAAGTCCATTTTGAGAGTTAAAATTTCTAAAATTTAAAAAGTGGTTATTACTATTCATAACGGCTAGTTTTAATAAAATTTTAATAGCATATCATTGTTTCGTGAAACTCAGGATTACGTACCACACACGCTATCGAGGAAGGTTGCGATTGCGTGTAATGCAAGGCAAGTCAAGGATGCGTGTTGTGCAAGCTCCTTTTGGTGTAGCGTATAACACAAGACATTAGTAAAATAAAAAAGAATATTTTTCATAAAATCTCGGGCTGTTACAGTAGATGATCCCCTACCCATGTCTTAACTATCAAAATCATTGCTCATATCAAATATAAAATATTACTTATCAAATCTATACTTTGAATAAAGGGTACCAATTTCTCTATATTTCATAAAATAATGAAATTAATTTAAATGTAAACACCATATAGAAAATTATATACAGTTTAGGCATTAATCAAAACCATGGAAATTGATATGAATATTTAGAATAAATTCATTGTCAAATGTTCTATTTGAAATTGATTATTTCAAGGGGACTACGAGGAATCATGGAATTTAATATGAATACTATCCTTGAAAAAATAAGTCACCAAGAATACATAGAAAGTTTAAGTATTTTACCAGTACAACATATCTCATGTGGTGTAAAATAAAGAGTTGTTTTCTATTATGAATGGAATTATTATAAAAATATTTTTTTATAACATTCTTGAGGAAAATATCCTTTTATTTTGAAAAACCATTTGAATAAAGTTGTCCTTAAAAAAATTTTGAAAAAAATTATTTTAAAATCATGTCTTTTTGAACATGAAAATTATAAGTCAACGAAATGATGGTGGTTATTTCTATACATTCCATACAATGTAAAAAGTATATTCTCTTTTCATGATAAAAATGATAGAATAATTCCTTGTTTTGAAAGTGAAAAAAATTTATTAGATAATAAGAAAAATAAAAATTGGATAAAAAATTATGTACTATATAATTTCGTTGAGGATATAATTGTAACATCCCAGGTAAATAAAGAATAAAGAATTTTCATAATTTTTAATATTTACGAATTAAATATTAATTTTATTTTAAAGGGGTTGCTATGTTCGATAGCGTACCCGATACACAACGATGAGTTTCTTTGAAACTTACGTAGCACACAAGTAATAAAATAATATTATTTTAAATTTTAGTTAACAAGTAGCCGTTGTACTGGAGAGAATGGATAGAAATAACTAAAATATGATTAGATATGTTTTTAAATGTTTATACATTTACCCAATAAAAGATAAAGGCTTAAAATACGGAAATAGTTCAATTTTAGGGCATATATACTCTAATTTTCACTAAATGTTGACTTATCACCTTTTAATGGTGAACCGTCATTAAATATAGTTTTGATCACTCTTATACTTTATTTTGGACCAAATATAACTCTTCTTTAGAATCGGGACATCAAAATTTACTTTGTGTAAATTTTTGGTACCTTTCTGATAAAGTTCATTTTTTATGAATAGTGTAAAATGTTGTATTTTAATTCAAAACCTCTTTTTAATCTAATTTATTTATATGATTATATTATATTTTGAATTGTTTTTAACGTGAAATTAGAAAATATTTTTACCAGTTAATCCAATGGTGGTCATTGGAATCAATTTCACTTTGAAATCGGACTTAAACTAGTGTCAATCATTTGATACTTATTGTTTTGTAAAAACACGCTATTTGCTCTGACAGCGGGAATTAATTATTAAATTAATTAATTTGACTTATATGTTTTGAATTTTTTAAAATGGACTTCATTTTTGAATTTGGAATATCAAATATAGCTTAGGGTGAATTTTTGGTAATTTTCTGAAAAACATCAATTTTTGATGAATAGTGAAACCAGTAAGTGGTAATCAAGCAAACTGATTTTTCAGTTAAATGAATGTTTACCACTAATGTGTATTGAATTTTGAAAATCCTACATACATGGTTGTCATTAAGAAGTAAAATGTGGTTCAATGAGATTAAAATAATTTTTTGGTGAATAGTAAATTTTTTTCATTAATCGCGATTAGAGGAAATTAGTGTAGTTTAAGGTAAAAATGGTTTTATAAGAATGTGAAAACACCATGACACTTGTCCTACACCTATTGGGTGAGTAATGTCCGACGAATACAAGTCATGGGCCAACTTGGGGACCCCATGGAGCCACTTTAGTTGGAAAATGACATTAATATATTTTTATTTAATGTTAAAGTGAAAATGACACTAACATAAATTGTTTTACTAAAATACTTTTTGAGTGGGGTTATACAAGTCCAAATTTTGATTATAAATAGTCATTGGAAATCTAAAAAGATTTCCTACATCATAGTATTTGTTTTATAATTTTTAGACATGAAATAAATTAAATTATTTATGACATAATAATGATGCAGTGATGACATCATTATTTGACAATTTAAATAAAATGGAAAGATAATGAAAAATCTAAATCATACACATGGCCAAAACTAATTGGATGAGTGGATTTAGAACCCTTATCACCTTATCCACGAAGTATATCAATGTGGGACCTTTTAAAACCGAAACACATTTTCAAATAAAGTAATATTTCTTTACTTTCCAAAAGTGCCCCTCCTCTCCTCTTATAAAAGGACCCCACCTCTACCTCAATTCACACACTTCTCAAGCCATTGGCTCGGCCAACCCCTGCCCAATTACTCTCTCCACATCCCTATCCTCATCCTAGAGGATTCCCTTTGGGCATAATCCTTTCAAAGGAAGCCTTTGGGCTCAAATCAAAAGGGAGTTACACTTTTAAAGGTAATTCATTCTCTCTTGTTCATTTGTTTTATTTTGCTTCTCCAACCCCCTAAACTCTTTTTATTTACTTCTTTTGTAACAACACCAGTATCTTCAATATACTAGGATGTTTTTATAAGATTTATTTGAGCTACACTCTCACAAAACTACATCAAATTGTTAAAGAACATACGGTTTCCGTGGATGGCGAAATTCTGCCTCCCGAAACGATGATTGTTCAATACTCATTTAACACCATCAAAGGTGGCCATTATGATGTCACTATTTTTAAATATGATATATAATATGTTTATGTTTTCCTTAAGCTTCTGTTTTTTTCATTTTGGGCATACCTTTATGGATTCCATTATGGGTAAACACGATATCTTCATTTAAGGAAGTGCGGACTACCGCCCCCTCAAAGTGATGTGATTCATTAATGCCATATGTGGGACGTGTAAAGAATGGATTTAAAGTTTTTATATATGATTTTATACTGTAATTATAATATACCTCTATATCATTATTATTTATTTCCATTAAATTATGAGATAGAAATGAAAGTAGCGTTCATGTGTACGTACGGCTTGCCGTCTCCATGAACGGTGCATTTCATTTCTTATCCCCAAATGTAATGTACTATTAAAAGTACATGTATATAATGGATATATATAATTAATGATATATCTAAATTATGAATATAATTCTGGAATTAAAATATACATACCTCTCATTTTGTTTTAATTCCATTAATATGACAAAGAAATGAAAGTAGCATTCATGCGTACGTACGGCTTACCGTCTCCATGAACGGTGCATTTAATTTATTACCTCTAAATGAATATGTAATATTATAAATACATGTATATGATGGATATATATGATATATATGATATCCAAATCAGGAATTTAATTCTAGATATAAATAAATTTTGACCACACGAACAACATGTAATTGTAAGAAGTCAACTTTCGACTTAGGAACCAAATATTGACAAAACAAACATTATTAACTTAAATGGTTACATAATATTTATAACATTGCAATAAGTGATAGAAAAGGAATAATGAACTTTAAAAAGGTTCTTAATAAATTATAAATTAACTCAAGTTTATTATTCATGACGTTAAAGAACGATCGAGTCAAGTCGGACCCGAGGTAAGGGACATCGTCTCAATCTCCTTTCATTGAGGTATATTTCGTTTTATACACAACATTATTTTATACGGTGTATAAACCCTTTGACTTTTACTTTTATACAAAATTTATCTTTTTCTACGAAGCGTTTTACTAAATGAAAAAAAGGAATGTTTTTTTAACGTACGCGGTGACAACGAATTTTTCCGCCGCCGCAAGTATTATTTGGTCTTTGGCTTCCTCAACAAGCCGTATTGTTTTTAGAATAAAATAAATACAATATACTCTTTTATGTATTTTGGTATTGAACATGGTTATGATAAAGGATTCTATTATGTCAATATATTTATGTTATATTATGATTGAAATGTGGAAATGTTATCATTCCATTATGTTGGTTTTATGTTTTATGATTTTATATTGGTACTTGGACATTTTAATGGGTGGTTACGTTATAAACCATATGACGGGTGGTGCCGTGAATACCAGGACGGGTGGTTACGTTATAACCTCCAATGCATTGGGTATGGAAGTCGGCCTAATGGCATTTCCATTAAGTATGTATGGAAATTGGCCGTATGGCTATTCCATTAAGTGATATGTGTGGAAGTCGACCATATGGTTATTCCACTTAAGTAAGTTTATGTCCCAAGTTACCTTTATATATGTTATGTGTTCTTTATATGGGTTATATGGTAATCCTTTGGTTACAAAAAGGTAAGTAATGATACATTATTCAGTGAAGAGTTTTTATTACTTCATAAAGGTGAAACGTATTACATTGATAAAGTATACATGGTTTACTTGTTGTTTTGATAAACTAACAATTTTCATTCTTTGTGTATCCCTTACTGAGCTTCTTATGCTCACCCCAAGTTTTTCGAAATGTTTTTCTCAGGACTTAAAGTGGAATATGGTCAAGGATGGGATCAAGGGAATTTCATGCTATCTAAAACATGGAATCTAGACATCTTTCTTTTTAAGAGTTTTTATTTTATGGAGACTTAGTAGAAGTGTCTACTTTGTAATCTTTTAAGATGTAATAGTTATGTTCTAATTCTCTAAAACTCTAAACCTGAAAAGATCCTCAATGTGAATTATTCATTTAATTCAATATTAAGTAAGGTTTAAGGCTGGGACCTTATAGTTGGTATCAATGGTCGGTTTAGACAACATTAGGAGTTAGAAAAGTGTTAAATTATAATATGATTGAAATGATATAGCATTTACGGATTACCATGTTGCTTTTCCTAAGATATTTCGGTGTTCAGAATGGTTTTCCGCAGAGGAAACAAAGAAGCTATGTTGGGACGATATCAGGAGGAAGAAAACCTTCCATATCAGCAACCTGAGATGGTCAGAATCGGAACTGAACAGTTTGTTGCAGTGATGGCACAATTGACTCAGGCTATAAATGGTGGTGGTATCCATGCACGAGATCGGCCAGATCAACCGCAGAGGAAAATGTCAGTGGTGGAACATTTCATGAGGCAACATCCCCCATCATTCAGAGGATCATCTGACCCCGTGCAAGCTGAAGGGTGGATTAAAGCAATGGAGAAGATTTTTGATGTCATGGGGTGTTCAGAACATCAAAAGGTTAGTCTTGTTATTTACCATTTTGAAGGTGAAGTTGATCAGTGGTGGTCGATGGTGAAAAATATAAGGGATAGTGATGATATTGAGGATCTTCACTGGGAAGAATTCAAAGGTATGTTTCTGGAGAAATATTTTCCTAAGGTGGTTCATCTTAGGATGGAAAAACAGTTCCTAGAATTGAGGCAGGAGGATGATTCAGTGGCTACTTATGAAGAAAATTTCACTCGATTGGCAAGGTATGCTCCAAACTTCATATGAGATCTTGATAGTAAAATAAACCGTTTTACTCAGGGTTAAAGCCAAAGTATCGAAGGGCTTTAGCTTCTCGTGAATTCAATAGTTATGAAAAACTTGTTCGATGTACGGAGAATGTGGAAATGGAGTTTTCCAATGATCAGGTGTTCTATGACAAACAACAGAATAAGAGATCTAGTTGGCAGGAAAAGGGGAAGAATTCATCAAAGAAGCAAGGAGGTAAGAAAACCAAATATCCATCCTGTGAGAAGTGTGGTAAAATGCATCCTGGAGAATGTTTATCCAAGTCTGGTAAGTGCTTTCGGTGTGGTAAGTCTGGTCATATTGCTCGTAACTGTAAGGAAGATGATCAAGCAGGAAATGAAAAGCCAACGGTAAGATGTTTTAAGTGTAATGAAATGGGTCATTATGCAAACGAGTGTCCAACGAAGAACTCAACTGGGGGAATGCAGCCAGACTACAAGCAGAAAGGGGTGGCGAAATCCTTTGAAACAACTTTAGCAGATGTTGGGCCATCGAATGAAGTGGTATCAGCTCCAGGGAGCTCAGTATTTTTTGAAGATTGACTTGAGGTCGGGGTACCATTAGTTGAAAGTAAAAGAAGCAGACGTTCCGAAGACTGCGTTCCGTACTAGATATAGCCATTATGAATTTGTAGTTATGCCTTTTGGGTTATCCAATGCACCTTATGTATTCATGGACCTTATGAATAAAATTTTCCATGAGTTCTTGGATAAGTTTGTGTTTTGAGGTTTGGGAAGAGGTTATGTGTGCCTTTTGATTCACAGTTGAAGAGAGAGTTGTTATGTGAAGCTCATAGTTCTCCGTTTTCAGTTCATCCGGGCAGTACTAAGATGTATAGAGGTCTGCGGGAGTATTACTGGTGGGATGGAATGAAAAGAGACATTGCGGATTTTGCTGTGAAGTGTTTGACATGTCAACAGGTTAAAGCAGAGCGGCAGGGATGCTTCAGCCTTTACCAGTGCCAGAGTGGAAATGGGAAAACATATCCATGGACATTGTTGTGGGATTACCGAGGGCATCTTGAGGTAATAATGCAATATGGGTTATTGTTGATCGCTTGACCAAATCTGCTCATTTCTTTTCTATACGAGATACTTTCTCTCTTGATCAACTTTCCCGTTTGTATCTTAAAGAGATAGTTAGGTTACATGGAGTTCCTCTCTCCATTGTATCGGATCGTGATCCCAGGTTTACTTCTAACTTTTGGAAAGGCCTTCAGAAGTCGTTGGGTACTGAATTAAATTTTAGTACAACTTTTCATCCTCAATCACATGGGCAGTCAGAACGAACAATTCAGACATTGGAGGATATGCTACGAGCTTGTTCGATGGATTATCAAGGAAGTTGGGACCAACATCTTTCTTTGGATGAGTTTTCTAATAATAACAGTTTTCATTCCAGTATACAGATGGAACCATTTCAGGAATTATATGGGAAGCGGTGTCGAACTCCAGCTTTCTGGGATGAAGTGGGTGAAAGGAAGTTGATGGGACCAGAATTGGTAGAAGAGATGGCAGAAAAAGTTCAGCTGATTCAGAAACACATGAGAACAACTCAGAGCAGGCAGAAGAGTTATGTGGATAACCGGAGGAAGGATCTATCTTTCGAGGTAGGTGATCATATTTTTCTCAAGGTTTCCCCTTGGAAAAGTGTGATGAGATTTGGTAATAAAGGAAAGTTGAGTCCATGGTTGGTTGGACCATACGAAATTCTGGAAAGAGTTGGATCAGTTGCATACCGAGTGGATTTACCTCTGAGTTTATATCAGGTACACAATGTTTTTCATGTTTCAATTTTGAGAAAGTATATGCTAGATCCATCTCATTTTTGAGTCTAGAGGTAGTTTAGCTGGAAGAGAACCTATCTTATGAGGAACAACCAGTCCAGATTCTTGACCACAGGGAGCCGGTGTTACGGAATAAGGTGATTCATCAGGTAAAGGTTTTTTGCGGAAAAACCATGTGATTGAAGAGGCAACGTGGGAATCTGAAAATGCTATGAGGGATAAATACCCCCACTTATTTTGATAAGTGAATAAAATTGCGAGGACGCAATTCCCAAAAGGGGGGAAGGATGTAACATCCCAGGTAAATAAAGAATAAAGAATTTTCATAATTATTAATATTTATGAATTAAATATTAATTTTATTTTAAAGGGGTTGCTATGTTCGATAGCGTACCCGATACGCAACGATGAGTTTCTTTGAAACTTACGTAGCACACAAGTAATAAAATAATATTATTTTAAATGTTAGTTAACAAGTAGCCGTTGTACTGGCGGGAATGGATAGAAATAACTAAAATATGATTAGATATGTTTTTAAATGTTTATACATTTACCCAATAAAAGATAAAGGCTTAAAATACGGAAAGAGTTCAATTTTAGGGCATATATACTCTAATTTTCACTAAAGGTTCACTTATCACCTTTTAATGGTGAACCGTCATTAAATATAGTTTTGATCACTCTTATACTTTATTTTGGACCAAATATAACTCTTCTTTAGAATTGGGACATCAAAATTTACTTTGTGTAAATTTTTGGTACCTTTCTGATAAAGTTCATTTTTTTATGAATAGTGTAAAATGTTGTATTTTAATTAAAAACCTCTTTTTAATCTAATTTATTTATATGATTTGATTATCTTTTGAATTGGTTTTAAAGTGAAATTAGAAAATATTTTTACCAGTTAATCCAATGGTGGTCATTGGAATAAATTTCACTTTGAAATCGGACTTAAACTAGTGTCAATCTTTTGATACTTATTGTTTTGTAAAAACACGCTATTTGCTCTGACAGCGGGAATTAATTATTAAATTAATTAATTTGACTTATATGTTTTGAATTTTGTAAAATGGACTTCATTTTTGAATACGGAATATCAAATATAGCTTAGGGTGAATTTTTGGTAATTTTCTAAAAAACTTCAATTTTTGATGAATAGTGAAACCACTAAGTGGTAATCAAGCAAACTGATTTTTCAGTTAAATGAATGTTTACCACTAATGTGTATTGAATTTTGAAAATATGACATACATGGTTGTCATTAAGAAGTAAAATGTGGTTCAATGAGATTAAAATAATTTTTTGGTGAATAGTAACTTTTTTTCATTAATCGCGATTAGAGGTAATTTGTGTAGTTTAAGGTAAAAATGGTATTATAAGAATGTGAAAACACCATGAAACTTGTCCTACACCTATTGGGTGAGTCCTGGACGACCATGACAAGTCATGGGCCAACTTGGGGACCCCATGGAGCCACTTTAGTTGGAAAATGACATTAATATATTTTTATTTAATGTTAAAGTGAAAATGACACTAACATAAATTGTTTTACTAAAATAATTTTTTAGTGGGGTTATTCAAGTCCAAATTTTGATTATAAATAGTCATTGGAAAGATAAAAGGATTTCCTACATCATTGTATTTGTTTTATTATTTTTAGACATTAAATAAATTAAATTATTTATGACATAATAATGATGCAGCGATGACATCATTATTTGACAATTTAAATAAAATTGAAAGATAATGAAAAATCTAAAACCTACACATTTCCAAAACCAATTGGATGAGTGTATTTAGAACCCTTATCACCTTATCCACGAATTATATCAATGCGGGGCCTTTTAAAACCGAAACACATTTTCAAATAAAGTAATATTTCTTTACTTTCCAAAAGTGACCCTCCTCTCCTCTTATAAAAGGCCCCCACCTCTACCTCATTTCACACACTTATCAAGCCTTTAGATCGGCCAAGACCTGCCCAATTACTCTCTCCACAACCCTCTCCTCATCCTAGAGGATTCCCTTTGGGCATAATCCTTTCAAAGGAAGCCTTTAGGCTCAAATCAAAAGGGAGTTACACTTTGAAAGGTAATTCAATCTCTCTTGTTCATTTGTTTTATTTTGCTTCTCCAACCCCCTAAACTCTTTATATTACTTCTTTTGTAACATAAACAGTATCTTCAATATACTAGGATGTTGTTATATGATTTATTTGAGCTACACTCTCACACAACTACATCAAATGGTTAAATAACATACGGTTTCGGTGGATAGCGAAATTCTGCCTCCCGAAACGATGATTGTTCAATACTCATTTAACACCTTCAAAGGTGGCCATTATGATGTCACTATTTTTATATATGATATATAATATTTTTATCTTTTCCTTAAGCTTCTGTTTTTTTTCATTTTGGGAATACCTTTATGGTTTCCATTATGGGTAAACACTATATCTTCATTTAAGGAAGTGCGGACTACCGCCCCCTCAAAGTGATGTGATTCGTTAATGCCATATGTGGGACGTGTAAAGGATGGATTTAAAGTTTTTATATATGATGTTATACTTTAATTATAATATACCTCTATATCATTATTAATTATTTCCATTAAAGTATGAGATATAAATGAAAGTAGCGTTCATGTGTACGTACGGCTTCCCGTCTCCATGAACGGTGCATTTCATTTCTTATCCCCAAATGTAATGTACTATTAAAAGTACATGTATATAATGGATATATATAATTAATGATATATCTAAATGATGAATATAATTCTGGAATTAAAATATACATACCTCTCATTTAGTTTTAATTCCATTAATATGACAAAGAAATGAAAGTAGCGTTCATGCGTACGTACGACTTACCGTCTCCATGAACGGTGCATTTCATTTCTTACCTCTAAATGATTATGTAATATTATAAATACATGTATATGCTGGATATATATGATATATATGATATCCAAATCAGGAATTTCATTCTGGATATAAAGAACTTTTGACCACATGAACAACATGTAATTGTAAGAAGTCAACTTTCGACTTAAGAACCAAATATTGACAAAACAAACATTATTAACTTAAATGGTTACATAATGTTTATAACATTGCAATAAGTGATATAAAAGGAATAATGAAATTTAAAAAGGTTCTTAATAAAGTATAAATTAACTCAAGTTTATTATTCAGGACGTTAAAGAACGATCAAGTCAAGTTGGACCTGAGGTAAGGGACTTCATCTCAATATCCTTTCATTGAGGCATATTTCGTTTTATATACAACTTTCTTTTATACGGTGTATAAACCCTTTGAATTTTACTTTTATACAAAAGGAATCTTTTTCTATGAAATGTTTTACTAAATGACAAAAAGGAATGTTTTTTTAACGTACGCGGTAACAACGACTTTTTCCACCGCCGCGAGTATTATTTGGTCTTTGGCTTCCTCAACAAGCCGTATTGTTTTTAGAATAAAATAAATACCATATAATCTATTATGTATTTTGGTATTGAAAATGGTTTTGATAAAGGATTCTATTATGTCAATATATTTATGTTATATTATGATTGAAATGTGGAAATGTTATCATTGCTTTATATTGGTTTTATGTTTTATGATTTTATATTGGTACTTGGACATTTTAACGGGTGGTTACGTTATAAACCATATGACGGGTGGTGCCGTGATTACCAGGACGGGTGGTTACGTTATAACCTCCAATGCATTGGGTATGGAAGTCGGCCGTATGGCTATTCCATTAAGTATGTATGGAAATTGGCCGTATGGCTATTCCATTAAGTGATATGTGTGGAAGTCGACCGTATGGTTATTCCACTTAAGTAAGTTTATGTCCCAAGTTACCTTTATATATGTTATGTGTTCTTTATATGGGTTTTATGGTAATCCTTTGGTTACAAAAAGGTAAGTAATGATACATTATTCAATGAAGAGTTTTTATTACTTCATAAAGGTGAAAAGTATTACTTTGATAAAGTATACATGGTTTACTTGTTGTTTTGATAAACTAACAATTTTCATTCTTTGTGTATCCCTTACTGAGCTTCTTATGCTCACCCCAAGTTTTTAGAAATGTTTTTCTCAGGACTTAAAGTGGAATAAGGTTAAGGATGGGATCAAGGGAATTTCATGCTATCTAAAACATGGAATCTAGACGTCTTTCTTTTTAAGAGTTTTTATTTTATGGAGACTTAGTAGAAGTGTCTACTTTGTAATCTTTTAAGATGTAATAGTTATGTTCTAATTCTCTAAAAATCTAATCCTGAAAAGATCCTCATTGTGAATTATTCATTTAATTCAATATTAAGTAAGGTTTAAGGATGGGGCCTTATAATAATAATTTTGAAAACATTTTAATATAGCAATATTTTTTTAATGAAAACTGGTTTTCTGACTAAAGAGATAAATGAAGTCGGGGTTTCTAAAATAAATTTTGTAAAACATTTTAGCACCAAAGAGTAGGAAAATAACACTAATACTTGAAACTGGTCATTAATATCCATTGAATAATAAAATTATTGGTTTTATAGAACAAATTTAATAATATTTCCATGAATATTAATACCATTGAATGATAATTTGTATTATTCTTGTGGAAAATAATCATTAAACATTCCAAAGTGACCGGTTCAAATTTGAATTATATTTAATCATAAGACTCATAGTGGAATAAAATTAAGTTATAGTTATAATATAATGAGAGTAATAAGATTCATGATATACCATTTAATAGGGTAATATGTACACCACATAAAAAACAAGGTTCATTACAAAAATTAAGTCTCAATAGAATGTAAATTGATAATAAATACCTTACCCTGTTTCCGACTTGTCATTTGTGGCTTTATATTCATAAATAATAAAATTATATTAATCATTTAATTTATTTATTACCTATATAATTTTCGTCATAAAATTTATTTCAATTATTACCCGGTTATATACCACTACTTAAAAAATTAGGTTTATGTTGGGTGTTTTATCCAAATTCAGTTTATTTGTCAATGAATACATTTATAGGTCAACTATGGTCAAAGATGTCATTATATAACACATATAAAATAATAAACATGAAATAATTATTATATTTATGCATAATTTATACTATTAATACAAATTAATTAATATTGGTATGAAAATTGACCAAATGTTACAATCATGAAGATGGTAGGCCTTGCGTACGCATGAGTAACGTTCACATTTATTATTACCATTACGGAAAAAAGTAATACAACAAAATATATTTTAGGAATGATAATAATATTATAAAAACACATTATTTAATAATATATACTTTTATATATAATTATATGTATGCAAAATGAATCACATCATGTTGAGGAAGCGATAGTCCACACGTCCACGATCGACGTTATCACTATTCAGCATGGGAATGTGTAATAAACAACATGATATATATTTAATTTATATCATTGAAATTTTATAATTAATATAATATATATTTTATTATTTTATATATGATTAATTAAAACTATTCAATGTACATTCCTTGTATCATGTTAATGAATCACATCGCTTTGAGGTGGTGGTAGTACGTACTTCCACAAATGATGTTATCATTTCCAAAAAAATGGAATGTATAAAGATAATTTTTTTGAAATAATTAAATAAAAATAAATAAATAATAAATACAATATATAAAATATATAAACATAGTTTCCATCATAATTATCATCTATGAGAGGTGGTAATGAAAAAAAAAACAATAATCATTTCACGAGGCAGAATTTTACTGTACACATAAAATGTGTGTTCATTACCCATTAAGATGGATGTTTGTGTGAGTGTAGGTATAACACAAAAAATAAAAACTTAATATTATAACAGTTATATAGGTGTTTTTAGATAATCATGAGACAATAAAATATGTGGGTGGGGTGGAGTATAGTTATAAAACTAATGACCACAAGGAATGATGTTACCCTTAAATCCATGACCACTTTTTATAACAAAATGGATCCCTTGGATGGATTAATGAGTGAAGTGTTTCTTATATTTTTAGGGGATGGAATTGTAGGATCTATGATAGAAGATCACATTAAAAAAAGGGTCTTGAGAGGTGTGAGTAAGTTGGAGGATAGGAATCCATTTTATAATAGAGGAGTGAAATTCTTGTATATTATTGGAAGGGTAATTCCATCCCAAGTGTTTATCATTAAAATTGAATCCAATAATGGAAAATAGTAGAGAAAACATAATATAGTGTCTAAATATGTCCATAAAATAAATCATGTATACGTTTCTAAGTTATTTTTCTATTGAGATTATGTTTTAGTCCATTATTAAGCTTAATTAAACTTTATTCATAATAATTAATTTTAGTTATAATCATTAATTATTTTTGTCAAAAACTAAGTTGAAATTATTATAAATTTTAAATTATTATGATTCCAAATATGATATCCATTTTTCATAAGAAAAATCACCTAAGTGAAATAATTTAATTCATATTTAATCCCACAGTTGGGATGATAATGCAGTTTTTTAAATTAAAAAATATTGAAGGATTGGAATGATTTTATAGTCAATTTCATAGATAAATGTAATAAAATGACTAAATTTTATTAATTTATACAAATATTATATAATTTAACATTAAACCGAAATTAAAATATAATATATCTTTACAAATAAAATAGATGAAATAGAAGTTATGAACTTAAATTCTGTATTTTCACTATTTATTAAAATATAATACTTGAAAGAATAATAAAATAATTACCCCTCACCAAATTTCCATGTTTCTCCCTAAAAAATGAAATATATTTTTATATAGTTAATATATAAATGTTCAAAAATTTAAATTCAAAATAGATTATCTATTAAAAGGTGGTAAATATGACTTAATAAAAATATAGGTATTTATGAGTAAAATCTCCTTTTTTTATCTAATGATTATAAAATATATTCTATGAATATAAAAAATATATTATTGAATATATAATATAGATATTACATTAATATCACTCAATGATTTTAATCAATTTATTTTATTATGCTAAAATAGTTTTGTCGGCATATACATATATTTCTATAAAATATTCACTTTATTTTCAAATGAATATTATATTAATTTCTAATTAATTGGTGACAAAATAATTAATATTCTCTTTTTAGATGAAATAAATTTTCATAAGTTTGTTAATAATATTCATAATTCTTAGTTTGTATCAAAATATATTAAATGATAATATTTTAATAATATATTATTCTTCAGTAATACTCAGTCTTGTGTGTAATTCAAGCCATTAAAGAAACCCATAGATTAATGTGACATGCACTTAATCATTATCATGTGACTTACAAGCTAAAAAATTTATTAAATTTATTTAATGTAGTAAATATATTATAAATAAA
This sequence comes from Viscum album, assembly GCA_963277665.1. NCBI lineage: Eukaryota > Viridiplantae > Streptophyta > Magnoliopsida > Santalales > Viscaceae > Viscum > Viscum album. The sequence goes on from OY728141.1 coordinate 139,994,913, forward strand.
TGGGATATTTTATTCCCTTATGTGCTTGATATTGCGAGTCATACATAGTGTCGAATATAAGTTACTCTTTTAGAATTTTCAGGGGGTTACATTTCCTTGTCACAAAAAGATAACTCGTTTTTTTAAAAGGTTGGGGCCGAAGCCTCATTTTTATTATTAAATCAATGCAAATACATATTTTAACTAGGTAGAGGGAGACCCATTACATATCCCGAAGGCCCAGTGGGCTTGCAGCCCATTACATAGCCCGTAGGGCCAAATTTTAGTCCCAATTCACATTCTGGGAATAACAACTCGCCTGCTACAGTACCCATACAGTACCGCCACTACTACAGTGCCATGACGCCGCTACAATGCCCGCTGATGAATAGTGACTCCACTGCCACAGTACCGCTATAGTAATTCTATAGTAACCTATGCCCAATGGGTTTTGAACCCCCATTTTTCATTTTGGATTACGGGGTGCTTACAACTAAGCCAAACACCAACTACAAAAAAAGTTGATATGAATGTAACAATGAAATAATTATTCCATCCTATGTTGTACTATTTTGAATGTTATTTTTGAACCATGGTTGGAAAAAATATAATAGGGTATATTCGTTACTCTAAGAGACCTTTTGGGGATATTATTGTTCCCATGAATAATGATGGGCTTATATAGCTGATAGAGATAATTAGATAAGAAGTGGATATGATGATTATACATTATTTTTTGGTAACACATTATTATTATTCAATATACATTGGTATATAGTGTGGAATATCAAGATATCTCTATGATATGTATGGATGTATAACTATGTAGATAATAAGTAAGGGTACAAAACAAACCCTTTCCATATTTTTATATGACCTACATTGAGTTAAAAAATTAACAAATAGATTTTAAATACTATGAAAATTTTGTTTCTTATTATGAATTGGTGAAAATTTATCAGGGGTATAAATCACACTATGATACATAAATATTTAATATTACATAAATACGAATTAATATTTGAGTTAGAAAATTGATACAACATCACTACATGGTCCATATATATATTTTCCGAGATACATATATATTTTGTAAATATGTGAGATTTAACATCTATGTAGAAGATTATAAAATTTCAAAAGTAAATAAGAAAATTGATGATATGTATAGCTTTTATGAAAAAGGTATTATTTAATTTCTGATATGTTATAAATGATTCTAATATGTTTCATATTCATTATAGAAAAAAAGAATATGATTTCAATATGTTTCAAGACTGTTTTAGCTGCATTTTATGAATATAAGATAATTATAAGGTATGATAACTTTATTTTTTAATAAATTATATGTCCATATCAATGTGTGAATTTATCACATCATTAAATATAATTAAGAGGATTTCTGTCTTGGTTGAAATAATGACCACAATGAAAAATTGAACAATAATATATAGAAGAAGTAAAATATATAAATTCAAAGTGGGAAGAGAGCTTTCATAATACGATAGAATCCTCTATATAAATATTTTTTAAATTTTTTCTATATATAATTTCCATAAATTATAATCACATCATGATTTTTAATGTCACAAAATGATCACAAGAACTTGGAGGAGTACAAGAGAATGTTAATTACATAAATATTATATTATCCTACTATAAAAAAATATTATGATGGTTATTTATTTATTACGGTTATATTATATATTAAATTATAACTAATATGGTCATTTTCAACATAAAAACATATAACCATGGTCCAAAATTCTTTTATTGGAAAGAAGTTAGTTCCAAATTGTATAGAGAAGCTTTATTTGTAAATGATTTTCATGAAATGTTCTTATCATGTGATGGTGTTAACAATCATACTATGTGGTATGACAATGTACACCTGGATAGTTTTTATGGCAAATTAATTAAGTGTATTATTATGAGAATAATGTTAAACAGATATTTTATGAAGCTCATTGATTGAATTTTAAATTAATATTTAATCATTAAAAATAGGCTCTTATAATGTAGGATTAAATATTTTTGTGGTATTCCATAAATTAATAAGATTTTTTTAATGATGTAATGAATAATTATGTGTGTAATTCTAAAGAGAGAGTGAAATACTGTGTGTAATGTTTTGAAAACACAAAAAGAAAAATTCATATAGTAGATCAAGCAGAAGAAGATGAAAACACATAAGTAGAAGTGTACACACTGGTTTTTGTATAATCCTGACTATAATAACATTTGGCGAGGAAAAATAATATTACACATTTTCTATATGTGAAGAAATACCAATATTTATAATATTTTCAACTAAATATCAATATAGTAGAACGATAATCCTAATATTAGTACAGTATAAAACAACAACTCACATTATATAGCCATATGTCATGATACACTACTATTATATTAATATATTAAAATAAAAATATATTGCCTAATTTTTATAACATGTAATAGTTATTATATTAGATTTTATATCGTTGCACATATCTGGATTATGTCAAACATTGGATAATTGATTTGAGTAACGAACAATATACATTGATTATTCTTTTTTGTTAACATTCCTTGATTTTCGGTAGTTTATTGGTGATATCACCCACACAAAAATGTTTTCTATTCTTATTTTAAAATAAGTAATTAAAAGGATATATGAAATATTGTTCACTAATTTTATCATGTTAGTAAATTTCACCATTCATAGGGATATATGAAATTATGGTTATGGAGATATAAGAATGGGTTTTTGACATTTAAAATAGAATAGTCGATTTATTAGTTGAATCATGTATATTAGTGTCGTTGTTATTATTTTAATAAATATTTCAACTAGTTTTGCTTATTTAAAAATAAAAAAAGAATTTTTTTTATTCAAACTGATCATGGGGATACTGTTTTTTATGGTGTGGTATATTGGTAAAAACATATCACTAAAAACTAAATCCCACGGCTACTATCAATGAAAAACATGAATGAATTTTTATACTCAATGAAGGATCATGGTGTTGAAAATCCCACATTCTTATAAATATTTGTTCCCAATACTCACTATAACCTTTAATTTCGAATTATTAAAAAATTTTATTTAGTGAGTTATGGATGTTGTTAACTTATGGTAATAGTGTACAATCTTATTTGTACACTATTTGCATTGAAATCATCTTAGATTACATGTTATATACATGTTTATAAAAAATATTAGTATAATGTGGACCTTTAAGTACTATAAATTCTACCAAAAAAATTATTCTTATAAAATCGATATAAAAATAATAGTAATGAGTTATAAGAGATAAGGGAATGTAGTGAGGGATAAAATAATGAATGCTCTAGGAATATTATATAATGATATTCACACACTCTCTAGGAAGTGGTCGTATGACATTAAATGGGTAACAATATTGACCACAGGAAATCCATGTTGGAAGAAAGTCTAATACCTGATTCCACTCTCATAGCACAAAAAGAATATCCATCAGATCAGTAATTAACATCTTACACTAATGGATGTGATATTTAATCTCCCATGAGGTTGAATTGTGGACAATAATAAACTCATGGATATTTCGAGAATTTGTTCGAAATTTTCAAAATCACTCCCCATTATGTGACCAAACTCAAGACCCTTATTCATAATCTTTGATTCCATAGTGAGGTAGTCTCCTATCCAAAAGGAATCCAAAAATCTATGACAGAAGAACCTCATATATCATGGAAAATATCACCACCATCATGACTCACAAAACATCAGATCATTAAACATTATTTGAAACCTTGTGGATGATAGTGGAATCAAGTCAATCGACCCTATGTTTCATTTATGAATGTTAGATCATTGGTTGTAATGTTCTATTCAACAGTTCATAGATAGGGAAACATCCACACCATTTAAGATGTGTGGTTAAATCAATAAGCAAACACCTAGTCCTCATTATCAGTGCAAGACTTATGCTATGATGGGTTTCATTGTATACATTTTTTCTTGCATTACAAATACAACAAATCCGAGAAACAAATATAATGTCTCTCACAATGAAATCCTATGGGGTTTTCCAGAAACTATGAAACCTAAGAAGAAGGAATTCATAAATACTATTTGTATATGTTACTATACTTATGAACCCTCTAATAGAACAAGAAATTATCACTTCCCACATGTCTATTAAAAAGAAATGAAAATATGAGTTCTCATAATCAATGATACCACTTTTATTGATGTTTATATATATTGATCAATAAAAAATAGATCAGAAGGATTGACATTCCCATAATAATACCACTTGTTTCAGGTTTCATTGATTGTTCTTATCTAGAGATTTGTTTATCTGTTAATTGATTTGAGACTTTTATCAAATTTTATAATCATAGAAGATAATTGATTAATGACTAAAACGGAAAAATTATATTTTTTGTATGGTAGATTTTTTTTGGTTTTGTTATTTGTGGTATGTAATTTATTAAATGACCAATAAAATATTTATTACATCATGTAGATGAATAGATATCTGTAGACTCAATGAGTAAGATGTAATTAATGTTGATAAATACATATCCATGGTAGAGGAAGGTATGTCAATCAAAATTAGTAATAAAAGATAATGAATAGAGAAATTTATGATAGCAGAACATGTGAGGGATCCAACTATAAGAGATATATTGAATCATAGAGACTACGTAATATAGTCATTGTTTAAATAAGCTTATTCATTTCTAAGACTAAACCATGATTCCTTATTTTCCATTTGTTGTTATCATAAACCGATCTCAAACTATGATTATGACACACACTGTTCACAGAAAAGGGCCTAGAGGGTCACAAACAACATGAATTCAAATGTTTGAAAAATTCTATTGAATTGGAGTTTATAACATAGTTGGTGCTATAATGGTGTTTGGTTTATTCCCATGTTTTAAGGATAAAAATAAAATAATAAATTCCTTGTTAATTTTTATTAATAATAAGAATTTATTTTATTTACTCACTTTATTGGTGAGATATAATTTGAATATAATAAATAATATGTTTGGAAAAATATTAGTATTCATGATTTGTTATATATTTTTGAGAGATTCACGTAGAGTAAATGACTTAGATTTAATTAAATTACATTATTCTATATGCTACATGAGTCTAATAAAATATTTATTACACCATGAACATGTTATATTATTTCAAAATAATGTAATATTTTATTTTAAAAGTTAATTATATATGGGTGCCTAAGTGAATTTAATGACATTATCAACCTTCACCTATATGTCCTTTGAGGCCCAAATATGATTCATTATTCATTAATATTAATTTTAGACAATATTATTATAGACTCCTTATACATAGAGATGTTATTTCAGGATTTGCGCACCATGATCTATTACATCTATGCATTATTTAAATAATGTTGTAAATATGTTTTGTATGTTAAAGGATTCACCATTTATATACATTGACACCCATAAAACAATGATCTACAATCCAAAAACTTATTGGCCTAAGAATTCTAGGTTTGACAGTCCATGGGTATTTTAAGCATCAATTTTTGTCCCACAACCTATTTATCCATCCATCACACATGGGATTTTTAATTATATGTCTTTGTACCTCAATGTCATATCATATACATGAATTTGGGTCTATGACATATTGTATATCACCCCATGTGTATTTGATTCATCATTACGTGTCCCACAACCCATTTATTAATAAATAACATGATTCACGTATACGACATTTGATTTGTATAATCATCAATAACATTATTATGAAAATTTAACAACATGGTATACCATTCATATTAATCCAAGGTTCATCATTTTAATTCAAGTGAAATATTATCAATAAGTAACACTTATTTAGTTTTTCTAAATTAAGTCTTAAAAACCATAACCCCTTTAATGTTAATACGACCATAAAATAATACCCATTATTCAATAAATTTAAAAACTAATTAATCAAGAAATTATAAAATTTGATCACTTGACCAATTTTACAACATCATTAACTAATCAATTCAAAAATTAATTAACTAATAAATTGATTATGTAATTAATCTAATAGAAGATGATATCTCTAAACTTATATTATAAGTTTAACAATTATATACATTTAATTAAATTCAATACTATCAGAATGGATAAATTGATGACATAACTCAAGATCAGAAATGGGTGATCTCCCAAAATAAATACCCCAAATACAAATAAAATGATTAAGATCACAACGAATCACAGGATTTAAAACCAAATACATGAAACTAGATAAAATGATTCCTCAAAAAACAATATATAAATATAAACCAACAATAATTTGAAATTAAACAGTCTCATTTCCCAGGGAAGACATAAAGAAGAGAGAGCAATATTATCTGGAGTATATTTCATTGTAAGAGAAGTGTAGAATCATAAACATGGTTCTATATTAATCATTAATAGAGATCATAAGGACATGGAATCCAAGTGTAACCCTAAAAATAATTGTAAGATATCTTAGGTTTAATAGGGGTGAATGAGTGTTATAGTTGGGGGGTTCAGAAATTTTAATTAAAATTTTTGTGGGATAAAAAATGGGAATCATGGATTGATAGTTAGGGGACACATTTTTCCAACATATGCTTGTTAATTGATCACCTCTTCATATGGTTTCATGGTTTCTACGAATAGGGTGAATACTTTTACAAATTATTCTCCATATATATTTTCCGATTTTGTATTGGGTTTCACGATTTGGGAAAACTGTATGCTAACTATGCATTACCTTTTTTATTCAAAACTTCCACAATTTCACTCAAATGATCTAAACAATAAAACCCAAAAAACATGTACTCAAAAAATAAATAATGATTACTTGAAAACTATCCTCGGTTAGGTCCCATAATTATTGAGGTGTTATAAACATCTCACCTTATAATAACTGGTTCTTGAGTTGTAATTTGAAGGGTTTCAAAGATTCCAAGGAAAACTTATGAGGACACTAACACCAAATATTTGTTTTCCCCCATTTATCCTCCTCGAAATTTCAATTTTCAACAATAATAAAACTATCAGTAGAGTCTTTACCCTCAAAACATTCTTCATGCCTTCCACAATATTTTTTTAATGATCCTCAAAGGACACATTGATATAAATCTCAACAACATCAACATCGATCAATTGAAAAGGGTCAGGGTGATACGGTTGATGTTTTAAAACTTCAAAGACATCATTTATTAAACTATATATTTTTGGAAGAACCAATTAGTAGTCAAATATCCTGATTCTATATAAAACATCAAACGTTATAATTAACCTAGGATCTATATTTATCTACCTATGAATCCTACAATGACCCCATCTAGGCGAAACTCGAAGAAAAACATGATCACACTCAACAAACACATAGGGTCATCATCATCCCTCATCAAACAACTTCTACATACTATAAGCCATAAAAATTAACTTTTAATTAGTATAAGCTTATTTGGTTTCTCTTTCATGAGACTCATTCCTAATAGAGCTGACTAACCATTCACTATCCAACATAGTGTTTATCATCTTGTCTTACCATAATGGGCATCATATTGTGAACATTGATTAGTTTCCTGAGAAGTTTTGTTATAAGAAAACTATATAAGTATTTGATTCTTCACCCTAGATCCACTAATGTCATGAACACACACCCATATCATATCCTATAATATCAATATAGTTCCTTCCAACATCCCATTATACCATGGAAGTAGTGACTTCATCATTAATATATGCATACTAAGAACATTATGAAAAACATTCCATAGGAGTAATGTAATATGTCAGTAATGATTTGAATCTATACTCCTTGGATCCCCATAAAGGTAGTATATCTCATTATGAAACAATTCCCCCAACTAATACACTGATAATGTCTTCAATATAGCAAGAAATTCACTAATTTCATTAGTCGGACCACAACCACCAAAATACTATTATTCTTTTGAGGCATCCATCAGTGGCTCGACAAAAATTCCACGGTATCATTATCCAACTTCCATTCTAGAATGGTAAATTTTTATATTAAACTACGAGGTCATTGATTCTTGGACATCACAAGTTGATAGGTGTGGAATCATGTCACAAACCCTAAAATCTCTTTTTTCATGCCTCACGACCATTATTGTTAGTATATTATATAATGCATTTCAGTCACACATAGATTCACCACCCACATTGAGGCATGAAATTCATGAATCGTCTACAATACCATACACATAGTCAAAACTACAAGGAACCATACATAGATTACCACATCCTTATATATATTCCAATAATAAAGTATCTCCCCACCTTCAAGGATTTCCCTCAAGTCTAAACACACCATATCCTCAAACAACCTCTATATGATCCATAAAAATGTGTAGAATCAACTATTACTAAGATTAGGGTCATATTATCATATCCCTTATGAACCAAAACATGAATCTCATCAAAAAAAATTCATCATTTTACACATATAACTTGACTTTTGAATTGCCTGATTCTATGTCTTTCTTCTCAAAGAATCAGAATAATCGTTTCCCTTTCTAGGTTTGTATTCTAGCTCAATGTGAAATGAATTTATATATTAAACCCATCAGGGTTGTTGTAGATTCATGTCTTATTGAAAAATGATATACTTTTATATCTTATGACTGGTATTCATAGAATTTTTTCCCCAAAAGATAATTTTGCAATCTTCTAATGGTATAAATTACTAAGGAAAACTCGAAGTCATGCATATTGTAACTACATTCATGTTTCCTCAACGTCAATAAACCATATTCCATAACCTTATCAACAATCATAAACACTAATCAAAGCCCAATCCCATTTTCATCATATAAAATTTTGTACTTATCAATTTTTTTGGGTATTATCAAGATTGGTTATGTAGTCAACCACTTCTTCAACTCGTAGACGTCATTCCAACATGCTCAAAACCATTCCGAAATGACTTCATTTTTGGTCACGAAATAAAGTGTTCCTATAATGTGGGAAATTTTTTGGATGAACCTTTAATGATAGCCAAATCATCCTAGAAAATCATGAATATCAAAACCAATATTTGGATTCTCCTAGGAAACAACTGCACACACATTCTTTGGTTCAACTAACATACCTTACTCTAGGAAGATTTGACGCACAAAATGTAATGGATTGATCCAAAATTGACACATAGATATTTTTTTTATAGATTCTGATTTTTTATTGTTCTCATTATTATTACAATATGTAGTGCACGATCTTCATGATTCTTGTATTAAACCAAGATGTCATCCAAGAAAAGTACCAAAAATTCATCTTTGTATGGGTTGATGATTATTTTCATCAAGGATATAAACATTACTAGATAATTCTCCAACCTAAACAACGTCACAATGAAACCATAAGGAAATACATACTTCTAAAAGTATAATGTGTTAAATAAAAAGGTCAACATTTCAAATCATGATTCCCTAACCACATGTAAATATTTTTGAAGACACAATATTCCATAAATTGGTCAAATATATTGTTGATATGTTTATAGGGATATGGATTCAACACTATTATTTTGATAAAATTTGGTGTTCGAAATATATAAGAAAAGTATCATCACTTCTTCCAAAATAAAACTATGGATCCCCAAGGTGACATACTTGGATAGATGAACCCCTTAACCATAATGAAATATAGATGAGTCACAATCCCCTGATTTTCTATTTTTTTGATTCTGTATAATAGAATAAATCCTTTTCAATCCCCCGGTATATGCCCAATTTTAAATTGCACATATCACTTCAGAGAAGGCCCTAAAAAGTACTTAGTAAACATTTAATAGGGTCGTTCCACTATGAGTGGAAATAATTAATCCTTTAAAACACCATCATATAGAAAAATACTTTCAACCTAGGTGGTATTCTCCCCCAATTACTCTAGAACTGGATACGCACATTTTTTCTGGATATCCCACACTCCACGATGAACATTATTATCACCCTCATGAGAGGTAAAGTTCACTATCCTACAATAAAAATATGTTTTGTATTGTTGTGTTTCAAACTAGTCCATATAAATGATCAAATAAAATACTAACATATCATGGATATAAACACACCATATAAAACGATACTCCTTTATCCCAAGAGATTATCCATTTTTTAAAGAAGATATCTCTTGACCATACACACAATGGGTTATCAATAATCAAAACCCCACTAAAAACTCAATATCCATTATAAAACGATTACAAATTTGTGCAGATATAAAATAAGGCTACCACCAATATCAAATAAGGCACAATAGAACATAGAAGCTACTGAATAGTACCTCTAACTATCGATGGTATATCCTCGTTATTTGTAACGATCCAAAACTATATCAATGAAATTTAATTTCATATATTTATATATATATATTATAAATCACAGAGAGGTAACATAAAGAACATAATAAAATGTTTATAAATGAATAATAAATTAAACAAAATGTGTTTCTAGACGTTACGCAACATATACAAATGGAATAGTAACTTGACCATGGGAATATTATCCTGAAAACTAGAAATAGTAATGCAACTAATAGAATTGTAACCTCAACTATAAAAGTATATTTTTTTACATTATAAAAAATGATATAATTATATCATAATATATGTTATTAAATATTTTATAAATGATAATTTATGTATAGGTTTTTTATACATAAATATTTCATTACAATATTATAATTAATATAATGGATTAAAATGAAATTTATTTATATAAAATAGATTCATAAATTTATATTTTTTATTCATTATTTAATATATAATTTTTTGAGACCTTAATAAAATATTCAAGGTGTAATAAATTCATTTATAATTTTTAAAATCATTATTTTTTGAGTAAAGAATGATTTTAAATATAAATTACATTTATGATTACATTATATATTTTTTACAATATGGTGTCCATTTTTGAACTCTTTATTACCAAAAATGGTTAAAGTGAATTTTTAAAATTTTCTAGAATAAAAATTAATGTTTTTAGAATAGTTAGATATGGTAATTTACAATATATGAAAAATAAATGAATTTTTTAGTCATATATGAGTCATGGATGATGTATGTGACCATTATATATAAAAACCTTACTCTATTTAAAGTATTTTTACAGAATAATCAAAAATATTCTTAAAATGATCCAAAAAAATAAACAAATGGAAAAAATGATAATAAAACACTCCTATAATTCCCTATAAATACCACGCCTCAACACCACTCATTATCACGCATCAAAACCCTTCACGATTATCCAAATTATTCCTTATAATCCTCCAAAGTATCAACCCCACTTATTGGATAATTTGTTCTCAATAAAAGAACAATCTCATGTTCTTAAAGTTGGTTCTCATAGAGAATAATTCAATAAGTAAAGAAACACTTTCTTTTTCTTTTTATTTCTTTTAAATTTTTCATCATTTAATTTCATATTATCACCTACCTTTTTTCCAGTTACAATATAACACTCTAATACATTATATATTTTAATATTATTATGCTAATGGAAAAATATTTCCTTACTTTTCCCTCCCTATTTGGTTTTCAAAATGAAAACATCATATGCAATGCGCCGATTCACCTCATTCATGGATGATGATTTTTTATTATCTAATACCACATTCAATGCTGGTCACAAACACTATTTTAGTGGGAAAATAAGATTTTAAATTGTATATATCAAGATGGTTTATGTTTTTTATGTAGTACATATATATAATATTAACTACTAAACAAAAAAAAAATTCACGATGAAGGGAAACCGAATAAGTAAACTAACAAGCATCATTAACATTCTCTCTAATTAATAATCATAATATCCTAAAAAAATACATATAAGACCATTAAATCTTTTGTATGTTCAATAATAACTTATACATTCAATTTTGGACACCTATCTTCATTTTTCATGATCTTTTATACACGTATACGAGTGAATAGGTCCTGAAAATCCAGGAAACGAACACTCCTAAAAAAAATTTAATCCCATAAATCATTCAAAAGTCCATAAATGAACCAAATAACATTATAATAAATAATATATATGTTTATGTTTTTATGAATTAAATTATTAATTAATGTAATTTTATTATACCAGAAATTATGTGCATGTGAACAACACTTTCAGAAATAAGGTAAGGGATTCTATCTGAACCTCGATTTTTTTCCGATACACATTTTCCCTCTATAACACAATGTAATTCATATTTATTTTTTATTCACGTGTTATAAATTATATGTATATATTCCAAAATCTTGTATGTATATCACATAATACACCTTTTATGTGGAAATATGTGTTTCAAAATGTTTCCCTTCTCAATTGAATTTGCTTAGCTAGCCTGATTAATGTTATCATCCAGATTACTCACCCATTTTCATGTTCACTGACTAATATAGTTTTATAAAGCATTATTTTCATTAAATTACACATTTTATAATAAAAACTACCTTTCTTAATTTCTGGTTAAATAAATAAATATTCCTTTCCAATTTTAAGGAATTGTTAGTATTTTTCATAAACCACACTACAATGTTCTATTTTTAATGATTCTTTAATACTTTTTTTACATGTTTTCACTTCAGTTTGACAAAAAATTTCATGCTATATGCATATTTTTCCTAATATATTTCTATATATTATTTATAAACATTCTTTCAAGGATTACCTTTTGATATAAAATTCTTTATACCTTTCTACATGATTATGTTACCTAATTCCTTCAATTTGTAACCCTTATGTGTATGTTTGATTATATATTATGGATATTCATGTGGAATAGAGATTCATTAATATGTTATAATGGGTTCACCCATATAAAACTCAAATTATTTGGGAAATATTTAGTATTAAGAGAATTTATGGGAATTGATAATTGTGATTATCCCTGACTCGTGCTAATCATGTGTAATTATCATTATGGTCAGACTTGACTCAGTCTTATCTATGTGGAATATTCTTGGTGGTTATCCATGAATAATTCTACTCCAACATAAATTATATTGAGGGTTAGACGTGAATCAGTCTTATATCATCTAATATGTCATTTCCATATTTCAATGATTACATGATTATATGATCCCATGTTTTACATTCAATACTTATGTATTTTTGTTTAAGTTTCCTGGCTTTTTTATAAAATCATATGAGGCCTTATAACTTGTGAAGTGTGATTTATTCTTATTATTTTTCAATTAAAAGGATTCCTAACTAAAATAATTATTTCATATATTCCTGATGTTATCCTATGAAAATATAAGGGATCAAAGGGAGTTAGGATCTCGTTATGAAAATATAATGAATTATGTATTAATTTTGGTGTCATTATGTTCAAGTATGTACCCAACATTCCAAATATAGTTGAAGTTATTTAACCTATATAGTAATTGATAGTTAATTATTCTTAAAAACATGTAATAATATGTTTCACTAGCTAGGGTCACTATTTTTTGAATTATACCATAGTCTAAGTATTATTGGAAATTTGGACTATAAATCATTAGTAATAACCCCAGGGAAAATTATAACACATTGGATAACCTATATTATAACATAGGTAATCAAATGATAGGATATGCTTTTTATTTTAAAGTTCATCTTTATATGTTTAATGTTTTTATATTCTTATTGTCTATGTATTAAAGCCCCCCAAATTAATATTTCATTTCATAATTAGTGGTGGGAAGTAAGAGAACACATTCCAATAATAAATGTGATAAGAAATGTGATGATTTCCCTCATGAAATGAAAAATATAATGGCAACAAGAGATCAAAGCTTCACGATAGTACCCATTGAAGTAGATGATGTTATAAATAATAACTTCAATCAAAGAAATTACATAATTCTCCCAAGAAAAAGAATATTGTCATTGAATCATTCAAGTGTAAAAGACCTCCCATAATTAGTGGATATTCTAATCACCTCATTATGGAATAATGTATTAACACCACTAAGAAGATATTTTATGTCCTCTAGTGCTTAGAAGTAGATAATTCTTTCCTCGAGGTATATGATTTTGATATGGAAGTGAATTAGTGGTGTACAGTAATCAAGAACACAATGTTTAATGAAAAAAATAGATTACATCGATTGAGAGGAATTGGACGAAATATTTTTCAAATAAAATTTCCCAAACCAATCATCATAAGATAGAAAGTTATTTCCTTGAATTAAATATCAATGATAATAATTACATTTATTCATATGAAGAAAAAAACAAAAGTATTGTATGATATGCCTCCACCATTTTCATAAACAATGAAAGAAATGTTTATGACTTCTTCAGAAGAATAATGTTTAGTCTTAGAAAAGTATTAGAAATCTAAGACTTTGATAGGGATAAATATTTTTTTTGTTCCAAGAATGTTGAAATAGTGATTTAAGACAATAAGTCTTCCCATGGACCTACATATAAAAATATGAAAATTTAGTTTAATATGGGTGGATCAGAAGATAAATATCATGATTTAATGAAATCCCAACATCAAATGTGTTAAAATAATGTGAAGTAGCATCTTAAAACCTGTCTAAAGGGAACGTGGAATTGCATCAATAGTGGATGAATGAGGAAAATAGGTTACAACTATGGATGGGATATGATGAATACCACTAATTTAGAGGAATAAGGCAAGGTTAATACCAACACTCATCCTATAGTATAGTGTTTCTACTCCATCGAACATGGTTATTGTATGAACACTCTCCCTTAGACAAGAGTTCTTGGAAGGAATCAGTGAATAAAACCTCAAAGGAATAATGGAAGCGAAAATTTTATCACAACTACTGACATGGATACCAAAAATGATTTAGTGATAGGTACACTGATTAATCATTCAATAATGGAAAATGTATTATTTGATTATGGTTCTAAACATTCATTCATCTCTTTCATAGTTAGTAGAACTATTCATACACCACATTAAAATATAGACATTGAGTTATTAGTAATAATAAAAAATGGTCTATTGTTGCATCCAATATCTGTAACTCCTCCCTAAAAACATTTTGTTCACTAATACTCCAATATAATATATTATTATATCCTTTATGTAGGTTTATATAATTTTTATCATGGATTAGATAACATTATTCAAATCCAATATCAACATTCCAAAAAGGGATATCACTCTTAACATCTTGAAGAATACACTAATTCTGTTCATGATTCAGGAGGAGGATAAATCTCTTCCATAATCACCATATCAATTGTGGATAATGATTCATTATGAGAGTGAACATAAATTATTAAGACAAAGTAGGTGAACATGCTCGAAGACATATCCATTCTGATAGACTACAATGATGTATTTCTATAATAATATTATAGTCTTCTTGTTGATTGAGATGTTGATTTCGTAATTGAAATTATTTATGTATCAATTACCATATCAAATACACCTTATATGTTGGCCTCTATTGAGTTTTAGGAACTAATGACGCGGTTAAAATAGAATCAGGACAAGGGTTTTATATGCCTTAGTGCTTCACCGTGGGGTGAACAAGTCCTTTTTTAAAGAATAAGGATAGATCAGTGCACCACTGAATTGATTATCATTATCTTAATAAAATCATGATAATGGAATAGTATCCCCTTCCATATATAGACGATTTTATTGATCCACTACACAGGGATAAATATTTCTATAATATGGAACATCGGTCGGGATATCATCAACTAAATTCAAGGAAAAAATATATTACAAAGACATCCTTTATAATGTGGTATGTGAACTATGATTTTATGGAGATTCAATGTAGAATCACTAATTCTCTTGATGTTTTCATCTACTTAATGAATAGAGTCTTTATTTGTTAAATCAAAAAAAAATTGTAGTATTCTTTATTGATGATATCTTGATTTACTCTAAGGGAAAAGATGAACATGATGAGGAATTTGTAAATATTATATATAAATTGTGAAGGGAGAAAGTATATGAGAATTATAGTAAATGTGTCTTATGAATGGTGGAAGTATGTTTTTTGAGGTATTTTATCACCAGGGGAAGAATATTTGTGAACACTTACCAGAAAAATGAAATCAATGAGTTGTCCTTACCAACATCTATAATGGATATCCAGAGTATAAATTCTATTGTATGGTATTTTCTAGGATTTTTTAACAAATTATCATGATTTTCAAACCCATTAAGAAATTCTGATTGGAATAGAGAAAAGTTTTCCTAGACTAGTGTATGTAAGGACAACTATAAGTTGTTAAAAAAGATGCTTATCACTACATCAGTACTCACTCTTCTGATATGTAGGAAATTATTGTTGTTTACAATGGGGATTCAATAAGGCATTCTACAATTAAATGATTAAAAATAAAATATTTATATCCCAATAATAATGAAATTTGAAAACTAATAATAAAATATATCGCACATATGATATAGAATTTGTGACTCTGATCAATGCATTGAAAATATGGCTATATTGTTTCTATGGGGATAAATGTGAAATATATACTGATCATAAAATCCTCAAGTATATATTTACATAGAAGGATCTATATATGTCCTAAAAAATATGGATAGAGATCATCAAATATTATGATAACACAATATACTACCATCCTATAAAAGACAATAAGTTGAAAAATGATCTAGATATAAATGATCCTACAAAATTATAATTGATAAGATTTGAGAAGGATCCAATATTCATAGAACTACATAGGATATACATGGTAATCATTATGGAAGTAACAACCACAATCCTTTCTAAAATGGATTTACAACCATCCATTATAGATAAAATAATGGATTCTCAATGAAATTATGTGGAAATTCAGAATATCGTGGTTGCTATTAGAAATGGGAAAATGGATGAGTAAGGATTTATGAAATATGGGTCATGACTATGTGTACCATCCAATCCAACTATAAATAAATATATTTTGAATGATGGAAATAGAAAAATCTTTTCTATTCACACAGGGAGCACATAGATGTATCGAGATCTCCAATGGTTCAATTGGTTGGACAATATGATGAAGTAGATTGCTAAAAATACAATGAATTTTACAGTTTATAACTCAGTGAAGGCTAAAATGTTTAAGTGTAAGGGGATGATGCAACCATTACCCATAAAAACAAGGAAATGGAAAAAGTCACTATGTAAATTGTCATTGGACTTCTAAATACATCCATAAGAAAAAATATATATGATATTTTGTGGATGTTCTTACAATCACTAATCAATTTATCACAATTATAGTGGAATTCTCACTTAATCAAATTTCACTAATATACATCAGATTAGTGGATGTTTTTCATAGTGTAACAATATTGATTGTATATGATCATGATCTAATATTTACATCAATGATTAATATCATTACCTAAAATTTTCTTACAAATAAGTTGGTCTTTTGTATGGATTATCATCCTCAAATTGGGTTCAAATATGAGTGAACTATTCAGAAAATAGAAGAAAATGATCAGAGAATGTTCTATAGATTTCAAGAGAGGATATGACCAACACTAACTTTGTTAGAGTTATAATATAATAATAGTTTCTACTAGAGGATGAAAATGGCTCCATATGAAGCATTCTATGGGAAAATATATAGAACACAAGCATTCTTGGATGAACCTCTGAACATAATACACTTTGAAATAAAATGGTTTGTGATATGGAGGAAAATTTGAAAACCATTTAATAGAACATCAAGGAAGCCCAATGTCGACAGAAGAGCTATATAATATATTGTCAATGGTCCTGGAGATTATGTTTTGATACATGTAATTACTCTGCATATGTCCGTGGAAGAGGATCATGATGTTATGGATGAAAAGAAAGTTAAGACCTAGGTATATTGACCCCTCCTCAAGTCTTGATCACGTCAAAGATGTGGCATATCCAACCACAATTCGACCAATAATCTTTCAAGTACACATTTTATTCTATGTATATCTCTAAAACACATACAAATCATATCCCACACATGTATTTAATTTAGAAGTTCTACAATTGGAAAATGTTCTATATTATGAAGAGAATCTAATGATGATCATCGACCATAGTGATAATGACCTACGTAATAAGTCTACTCAACTATTAAAAGTACTATGGAGGGACCATAACTTTTATGCAGAAACATGGGAACTGGGTGATGCAATTATGGAGAAGTACCCTCTAATATTTTACACTTATATTTTTAAAGGAAATATTGAGGGAAAATTTTCCTAACCAGTGAATAATGTAATGAACGAAAATTATATCAATGAGATATATATCCTTATAAATTTTTATATATATACACTATATAAAATCACATAAAAAAACACAAAATAAACTTTATAAATGAATAATGACTGAAATAAGAGTAATTTATTGATGTTAAAGAACATATACTGAAGTAATTGTAATATTAAATTTCAAATATTAACATGACCCTTATAAATATTATTATGGACAATAGAATAGTAAACTCACCTATAAATGTATAAATAAAACATAGGAATATTATATATAAATATAAAATATAATTATATTATTTTATAAGTTATTAAATTTTTTCAAAGTCGGAAATTATTTTTGGGTATTTTTTTAAAATATAATTCATTACTTATTATTTCATAATTAATAAATTGATTTTATGAAAACTTATTTTCCTAAAATAGTTCAAAAAATATATTTTTTTTACCTTATGAAATTAATATAATTTTATGAGACACTTAATAATTTTCAAGGGGTCATAAATTCACTTATAATTTCAAAATATATTTTTTAGTTAATGATTATTTTAATTAAAAATTTAATTTATCATATTTATAAAATTATTTTCAAAAAATTCATTTCATTTTTTAATTATAAATATCAAAAAATCTGTAGGGTGAATTTTTGGGATTTTTTCTAAAAAAGTGGATTTCTTTTGTGATTAGTGAAATACTATAATTTATAGTATAAGATAAATAAATGCATTTTTTGAGTCATGTATTATAAAAGTGACAATTATCTCAAACAATAATTATCCAAATACTTTATATAGTCATTTGAAATAAAACTATTCGTAGTCTTGAGGCAAAATAATATAAAAATGGATTAAATAATAAAAAACATCCCACTCATCCACTATAAACGCATCCCCGCAATACCCCTTCTCCTCTCACCTCGATGCATTTTAACTTTCAAAAATCTACCCAATCATCATAATAAGTTTGTAATCCGAATATAGGATCCTTTGTTCTCAATAAATGACTATACTGACAATCTTCAATGAGGTTTTCATGGAGAATAATTCAAGAGGTAAAAATCCCTTTCTCCTGCTTTTAATTTGTTGTAATTTTTAATTTTTTTTTAATTTTACTCTTATCACATCATCGTAACAATGTTACATGATCAATCTAGTATTATTTTTATCCATGATTTTGTTTGTGTTAATGGAACAAACCATCATCATTTTACCTTGTTTTTCTTTTCTGGAAATGAATAACGTCCGTGAAGAGCTGATCCACCACCTTCATAGATGACGACTTTTCATTTTTTAATAAAAAATTCAATAAGGGTAAAAATTACATTATAGTGGTCCAAAAAAAGTAAAATTTTATATTAATAATATTATTATATTCTAGAACAAAATATATTATTAATAATAATTCATAAAACAATAATAATTCTTGATGATTGTAAAATAACAAAAATAAACTAACGTTCACCATTAGAATTCTATATAATTAGCTTTCTTAATATATGAATAATATTATATATAATAGCATTCAATATTTTTGATGTTCATTAATAAATTTTAATTTTAATTCTATACAATTAATCTCAATCTACATGATATTCCATACACATATACAAGTGAATTGATCATGAAACCCAAATAAACAAATAATCCCAAAAAACAAAATAATAATGACCATAAATGAGCATACTATAATTATTGAAAATTAAATTCATATTTAAGAGGTTCTTAATTATATGATTAATGAATTTAATTATATTATATCTAACATCAAGTTCATGTGAATAACTTTTTCAATGATAATGTGTGGTATTCTATCCGAACCACCATTTTCCTTCATATTACGCTTCATATCTCCATAACATAATGTGGTTATTATTTATTTGTATGAAATTATTCTACATACTATTTATATACTATGAAATCACATATCCATAACTTATCATCCTATTTTTTGGGGAAGTACATGCTATATAAAATTATCCTTTTTCAATTATTTTTGTTAGGCAAGCTTAATTTAAGGGAACATCTTTTTTTGCACACATTTTCAAGGGAATTCTATAATCGATTTTAATCAATCATTATTTTATTATATAAATATTTTTAAAAAATATAACGGTTCATTTCAGGTTTTATACAAAAAGTTATTCCTTTTTCATTTTAATTAATCTTTAAAATTTTCCTTCAACCCTACCAAAACTATTAATTTCTAAAGATTCTTAAATACTATTTTTACATGTATACATATCAGTTTGGAATAACATATCATGATCTATGAGTATTTTTTCTTATAAATTTCCCTGAATGATTTAAATACATTCATTCATGGACACCATTATGATATTACCTATTGTATGCCATTTGACATGATTATGATACCCAATTATTTCCATTGGTAACCATTATGTTTATGTTCGATTAATTTTGTATGAATATTCATGTAGAACACATATTCTATAACATGTTATGATGGGTGCACTCAGATAGTGCTCCAATTCATTGGGTAATGTTTAATCTAATGACACGTCATGTGCAATGGTCTCTATGCTAATCCTTGATTCATTATAATCAGGTGTGATGGTTATGGTGGTTATCCTTGACTCATTATGATCCACGTGAAATGGTATTTTTGGTTATCCTTAAACCATGTCCCTCTATATGAAATTTTCTTTTGTGGTTATCTTTGATTCATGTCTATGACATGTTATATGATGTTTCCAAGTTTTTATGATTCCATTAATACATGATCCCATGTTATATGTGATATGATTACATTTTTTT
Organism: Viscum album; assembly: GCA_963277665.1. Classification (NCBI taxonomy): domain Eukaryota; kingdom Viridiplantae; phylum Streptophyta; class Magnoliopsida; order Santalales; family Viscaceae; genus Viscum; species Viscum album. Next base: position 140,015,879 of record OY728141.1, read on the forward strand.
TGTTTACATTACATTACATCATATGTTTCCTTCTAACCGATTTCATATGATTTATTCCTATAATTATTCCATTACTGGGTTTTTTTAGCTCATCCCTTTTGATCATGTATTCCCTAGGTTATCCTATGATGATATAACGGTTCAAAGGGAGTTAGGATTTCATTATGAAGTCTAAATGAAAGTTTTTATATTATTGATTCATTCGATTTAATTATGAACATTATCATCCAAATACACTATAAATACTGATCAATTTCTTGTAATTGCTGGTTGATTGTGAAAAAAAATATGTTATAATATGTGGAAATTGATAAGATTGTTATAAAATCCAAAATTATAGACTAGAAAACATGTAACTATCTTGAACCTCTTCCCTATGATGCATTAAAAGTCCCTTGAGATGCATCAATCTACTAGTAAGGGTTCTATTTTTGAAAAAGTACATAATCCACTACCTTAACATCCACGACTAGTAGAAAAATAATTGTCAGATTGGTAGAATATAGATGAGATGATTCCCTTACTCTGGTTCTTCTTAGTTGTTCCATAACTAACCATATATAATAGGTTCTTATATAATTATTTTAGATTCCCCTTCCATCTATATGTTTAAAAATATTCCAGTGTCTAGGTACATAGTCTAGGAATGTCTCCTGCCCCATCGAACTGATGATTGATCACTCGGGTATTGACTTCAGTAATAGATCATCACCCAAATCTCACTCTACCTGATTTATCCTATGATAATATTATCAAAGTGAGTATTTCTAATCTTGGAATATATACAAAAAAGGCATCCAATAGATACCACATGTTTTCCACTGGATGAGTTCTTCCCATTACCCTTAGATATGAGAGCCTAATTCACCACATTTTAAAAAAAATTCAGTCGAAGGATGTTATCCCAAGACATAATATCAAATTTAATTCCATCCTATCTTTTTATACAGTCTCATCATCTCTATTCAATAATAGAACAAACTTAGATAAATATACAAAGAATCTTACATAGTCCATCATGAATGTACACCCCTCAGTCAACCTCACAAAATGTAATTCCCTATCATCCAGGATAAAATTTTTCCATGAAAACATCCTAAAATACCTTCCATACCATATTATCCAAATGTCCATACCATATCATAAAGTCAACCTAATGCTTCACTTGACAACATAACATGTAATCATATAGTTTGACTCTCTTCTCTATTAGATTCTAGGGGTGGTCAAGAATAATTAGACAGACTCTATACAATTCTGAAATGCCTTATATCCACCCTCTCCAGTAAACATCAGATGGGTTATGAAACTGGAAGAATGATGTCAATTTAGACATACACATCATAACCCAATCAAGGAATCTTTCTGCAAACTACATGAAATACCTAAATTTTTCACGTAAAATTCTATCATCCTCTAAATACATTACTATTGAATCCTCAGGCTCCACTACTGGATGCACATTAACATCCATTTCCTCATTCCAACATATCAAAAAGTTTCATCATTATGGAATAACTATAACATGAAAAAAGATATCTTAGGACACATTTTTTTTAAAATAGTTACATTTACGCAAGTGATATTCACATGAATACATACAATTCATTCCCCCAAACCATACCATATATCAAAATTGAGGTTCTATCACTATCCATTACAATACCTTATTTAGGTCATGTATAAAATACGGTAAAACACAATCATAAACAATATTAACATTAGAAACCATATTCCCATCATCATAAATTATCTCATTTTTCATCTTTTAAAATTTCCAATTTCATATTTGGAACCATTTAATTAAAATTAGTGTACAACAAAAAGTAGTTTAATAAAAACACCTCATCCCAATCCCACTTTTCCATGTGTTCCTAAAATTATGCATGTCATAATAAGTCTGCAGTTCATAAAATGATGCATTATTATCCAAATCTCATTCTATTATGGAAAATGATGCAAAAAATATATATAATGACATCATATTAAAAGTACATCAATCAAAGTAAAATAAAATTCAACTATAATATAAAACATCAATAACAACTGTCCATCCCTATGTACATGGGTTTTCCACCTAAAGGTATAGATACTCCCATGCATGAGATCATAACTAATGATCAAATCATCCTAGTCTCTTATCTACCATTACAAAATATTAAGATAAATTAAAAGAAAAAAATAAATCTATTTATACTAATTTATAATGTTTTGACATGAGTGTTGTATGTCGGTGTCCCAATATGGTTTGTTACATGACATGTGACCTGCCTCAATATATTCCAGAGGCTACTGACTAGTAGAGAGGGTTTAAAATATAACATTCTGATACTATACCCTCTTTATCAATTTAGCACAGTAGTGGAAAAAAGTAAATAATATCCAAATTACATAACCAATAACACAAATAATACCACTATCACATGAAAACCAAATCAACAAATACAATACTAAAACCAAAATAGAAAAAATAACATGAATAATTATTATTATGTTTCAATATTAATAACTCAGAACAAATACACACTTAAAACTCACAAGAAGGTCCTATCATCATTTATAGTTTCCTCATCCATAAATTATCCAAAAATCATCCATCTAACATAATGATAATTCCCTTTTCCTATCGTGCAATCAAAAAGTATATTCAGGTACTGATTTGGTAGCCCAATTAGGGTGTGAGAACAACTCAGTAGGACTCCACCAATAATGTATAATTTAATATCCATTATATAACCATGTATGTAATTGTAAATATAATAACATACAAGTGATGAAGTAAAAATATTTACATATTTAATTATTTTTTATTGATGAACAAAAATTATCAGGTTCATGATTACAACTGAACCAAAAATACCTAGTTTAATCGATGTCGGGGTCTGAACCATCCCCAAGGGATATCACATATATCATAACTCATTGTTTTTCATTTATAAATTCATTTCAATTTTCTTATCATGGCTACATGAAACCATAGTTTGATGCCATAATTTTGTCCAAGAATTCCATCTCTATTATCCCATTGGAATATAAGAAATCAACTCATCTCCCATTTCCATTTTATCAATAAATCTCATTTAGGATTTTGAAGCATTAGCCTGTATCCCACACTCATATATCACTTTTATGAATTTGGTTCTAGAATATCATGTCTAGAACACTATGAGTATTTAATGCATCAATCCATGTCCCATAACCAATTTATCAATCAATAATATGATTCAAATATACACATTTATTGTTGATAATCACCATTAATCCTTTTATTAATATTTCACATCATTGTATATCATTTCAATGTATACATGTTCCATGACATTAATTAACATGGAATAATATGAACAATTCACTATTAAACATTTTTGTAATATTTATTCTTGTAAACAATTAACCATTTATAGTTAATAGAAAAATCATATAAATCCCGTTAATAAATAAATTCAATATCCCATTAATCCCAAATTCTAAAAATACCTTAATTGTCCATTTTCCCAACCCCATTTACCAATCAATTCCACAATATATTAATTAAAAAAATAAATAATCCAATTAATTTACATCATTCTATATGAAATTTATAAACATTTAATTGAGTTTTAACAATTACATATATATAATTGAAATCATGAAATTGGTAATTGATAAATAGAACCTACCTCAAGATCGTAGATAAATATTTTCCCCAAATAAATTCCCTAAACTGAAACGAATTGATCATGATAACAATTAAGAATGATATCTAGGGAAAATTAAAATATACAAGATCAAACATATCAACAAGAAATAAAATATTTTTAAACAAAATCCAATAAGAAATAAAACACTTCTCTTCATCAGGTAAGACAGATGATAGAAACAGAAATCCAAAAACGAAGTGATTTCATACAATGATAGTTGAATATTCATCACCAATTCCCATTATTCCTCAATATTGGGGTTCATAAACCCTTTGAATATTTTTATGATCCTCTAAAATCATAAAAAAAACTTCTTCATAAGAATATGGGAAAATTAAGGTGATATTAGGGGGGTTTAAGAATATTAATTAATCTTTTGGGGGGATAAAAGATAATGTGCATGGTTTCACAGGAAAGGGGTGCACATGTTTCCAAACCATGAACCCGAATTTTCTAACTCTTCATACGGGTGAACTCATTCCACTAATAGGGAAAAAGGTTTGACAAAATTTTCACCAAAAATTTAGTCCCCCTTTGTCTATGGTTGCATATTTTTCTTGGGATTGGAACAATATTTGGAAAAATTGTGCAACACCCATTCACATCCCTTATTTCTTCCAAAAATAAATTATTTTTCACAAATAATCCCCGATGTAAAAAATCAATTGTAATGTAAAAAGAAAAGGAAAAATATTACTCGAAAATTATCATGAGTCAGATATCAAAAATGGCATGATCATACTGGTTTAACCCCTGATTCATTTTAAGAGACATTATTGAATATATGTGGATCATTTGATTATTAAAAATGAATGTGTGATGAATTTAAAATTAATTATAATCATTAACATAATTCACTTAATATCCAAATGGTTTTTATCAAGATGATTTTTTCTAGCGAGAATTTTATTATGATCAATTAAATGATACAATTTTTTTGTAATAATTTTATACTTTCTATATATTATAACTACAAATTTTTTTATTAGGGACATTTTGGGACATATTATTTTTTATTAAAATTAATTGTGAATGAGTATTACTATTGAGGGTCATAATAGTCTTAATTCCAGTGGAGGCACATTAATCTCTGGTTGAATGGATAATACATGGAAGCCTAAAGAGCTAAATATTAATTTCAGGATGAAATTAAAATAATATATATATATATATATATATATATCCAAACAAAAAGGTGGAGAGTTTTGAGAGGTGGTATTCGATAGTGGGATTCCTGCTACATTTTAAATTTTCAATACATTTCAATGGAGCGTATGTTTTGTTTCTCATTTTTAATGTGATGATTTATAAAAATTAAATATCCAAAATAATAGAGTAGGAGAAAAAAAAAGAAAATAATAAAATTAAAAAATAATTGTGGGATAAAACAACTTATTTAGTTATCCCCCCCCCAATTTTTTGGGAAAACAATCCAAAAGATGAAAAACTTTTATTGAATTATATTGATTAAATATAATAATTAATTTTTTTGTATTATAATTAGACGCAAAAACAAGCTACATGCCACATATACCTTCTATGAATGATCTATTGGAGGTGCTTCCCCATATTCAACTTATATGCACTTAATGTTATCATATATTCATAGTTTTGAATATTAAAAAAATTATTATCATATTAATATTATTCTTCCACATAACATAATATGTGATAACTACATAAGAGTAACTTTCACACTAAAAGGTCAAAGTAGTATTCTGTTATGATAAGATACCAGAGGGGTCATGGATGTATTTTAAAAATATGTTATATGGATAGATAGAATCATTCTAGGAGTATAAATGATTCAAGAAATCTAGAATGGAGACTTATAGGAAATTGAGGTAATTTCACATGGTGTACACCATTGGTAGTATCCAATGTATGATATTGTGAAAATCAGACCTAATAGTAGGACATCTTTATTTATATGTTTAATTGTATGTTCCAATTTATGGGCATGCTTAGTGATCAATATATTTAAAGATTGTTATTATTGAGTATTATAAGTCAGATACTTTGATGTATTGATGAAAATTGTGAGAAAATATGTTCACATTGAGGTAGGATATGTTGGTTGTGTCATGAGTAATATTTCAAAAATAAATAATGAGAGAATAAATTTGTACCATATATTTTTTAATATAATTTGATATCTCAGTATCCTTTATGGAAATTATGTATCCTTAATAAATCTATGGCCATGGTGTTCTATAAGCATGTATGATTTCTAAAATTTCCTAGAAAGAGACATTGATCTCATAGGATGACTGTACATGTATTCATCCTTCTTTTTTAGAGATATATTGATAATTATATTATATTTCACAATAAGATTTAGTGTGAGGTATTATGTCATTGTTCTATTTAATGAATCATCATTGGGGACTGTGGTGTGTTTCACGAAGTTAACTTTGGACATTAGGTCGCATCAGTTAATTCCACTAGAAAAGATCCTTAGAGGGTCACACACTAATTGTATCTAGATTCTCAGATAAATAATATATATATATTATATTATATAATTTTTAACAAATACTTTTTACAAATTAGTTTTGATAAATAGTTTTTCTTGATGAATTATATTCCATCAGTAGTTCTCTGAGAAAATATATTGTGAGTGGAATAGATAATAAATTTTTGTATTCTATTTAGTGAATATATTTTTATTTATTTATTATTAAGAATATAGTCACATTTATTTAATAAATAAATAGACATTATTAAATTCTTGATAAATATTGTTGTGTAATATAGGATTGGTATTAATGGTTCCATGCAAAATAATATATAATAAATGTTTTTTTAATAAATAATAATTATTTTTAATTCAAATGTTATGATCATGTCATGTAATAATAATAATAATATTATTATTATTTTTATATGTTGATCCATGTGGATTAAATAAATATTAAATGATACTTTTGAAAATAATTATTTATAAACACTAGTGGTATATAGACCTATTTATATTTTTTCATTGTAGATACAATAATTTTTTTGGTTGTACAAAATTAATCCAGAAAACCCTCTTAAAGCCCTAGAGTGGTCCTTTCTCCAAGAACTCTACTAAAAACTATGAGTGGAATACATGTTCCTCTAACTCTTGAGTCATTAGAGATCAAATAGAATACATTGTAAATGACATTTGAGGTGATTAGAGGGAAAAAATTCAATTAAATGGTCATATATTCATGATCCTAGAGATTCCTACGGTGATGTTAGGAGATTTCTAGATCATGTGTGGATGACCACTATAGGGAATCTAGTCATGGTTCTTAAAATGAGAGGAATGTAAAAAATAGAACTACTATTAAATCTATCAATTAAGAAATAATTCTGACTAGGCAATTCTTTATTAACAAATTATATTAATTATAAATAATATGTGAGGATCATGGACTTTGGTTTTGATGTTTTATCGATTTTTTATTTTAATTAATTAAATAATATTGTTCATACAATTTTTCATTTGGTGAATATAAGATAGATCATGAATCACAAAAAAATGAAATGATTGGAATGACCCATAACACGTTTTCTCAACACATTTAACCGACAAGTGGTATTAGTGTGGTTACATTATTAGTTATAATTAATTAAATATTATTTGACTGATTTATATATTTATCATATAGTTATCAATTCATGTTTAATCATTTTTATTCAAATTGAATGTTCATCTACTTAATCTTTTTTTATTGTAAATAAAATTAAATCAAATAATTATATAAATGATATAAATCTAGGATCCTATCTAGAGGTGGTAATGAATTTGGAAGGATAAAAAAATAGTACACATCATGTAACTCAAAAACACATATCATGTAATAGTTTTTAATTCATCAAGTGTTAATTAATATTTAATTCATAGTATGTTCATTTCTTTCACATTGTTTATTTGATTATAATCCACATGTTCAATTATTCAGTATAGTCCAATATCATCCAGAGTATATGTCATATAACTTTAGTACATGGTTTAGTCCTAGATGGCCTGCATATATTCTTACATTGACTATATGACTAGTGGCCATGTAACTCGAGGGCCTTATAATTTTTATCCCATGAACACACAATGTACTCCTACTATTATTCAGGAAGGTTTACATGCCATGTACCTATGGGTGTGTATCAGATATTCATTGGAAAAGTTACCTGCCAAGACACAAGATTTTACACGTCTTATAATAAAAAATTTCATAGAATTATAAATAATTTACAATATATTGTAAACCATATCAACCTGTTATTGTGTGTGGTAATTAAGTCTATAGGACACACCATGTGATGGGTTTTAATTTAATAAATGTTTAATTAATTTTTGAGGAATGTTTTCTTCTTTATATCATTCATGAGTTATATTAATAATATTTATCTATATTTATGTAAGTATAAAAAATGATTGTAAAATTATTAAATACATGTTATAATAAATATGACAATACATTTCATGAATATGTGATATTTCATGAATTCCACATGTCAAAATTGTGAATAATATATGAGTATAATACATATTGGGTAGTTTGGAATTGTACTCATAGTGTTACCTCTAAAGTAATTTTTTATACATAGTTAATTTTAAATAAATTAATTTAATATTTTTTAAATTATTATGAATGTTAATCTCATGGAAATTTAGATTTGATTTTAGATAAAATAATTCAATAATTAAATAAGATAATTAATTAATTTGAACATGATTAATCATAAATATGAATGATTAGAAATTAATTCTAAATTTATTAAACGGATAATCCCTTGCATGATTGTGGATGATCATGATCATAGGAAATGAGCATTGTAGGTTATTGGTCTCATTTAAATGAATAATAAATTAATTTATTGGAATTCATGTCATATCTCATATCATGAGGTAAGGACCTTCATGCGCATGGTTTATTTTTTTTAAACTCATCCCATCACCTATGTGTTAATAAAGGCATATGTAATGGATTGATATCTGATTATAATGGAGGCAATTCAAATTTGGAGACAAATTGAAACCAATCCAATAGCGAAACATAGGTAGATATGTGGAATGTTGTACCATGATGCTTAATTCTATCAAGGTGTTTTTTCAATAGGTCAACAATTCGTTTATCATGCGATAGATTACATTAACATTAGTAAAATATAATTATTATCAAATATTATTATTTTATTTCTATAATTTTGAACAGTGATTTCATTATATATATTTTCCCTAGTCACCTGAATTATTGAATTAAGTAGATTTTAATATAGAACAATAAAAAATTTAATAATAAATAAATATTTTCTACTTCTTAATTAATCACTTATATAAATCCAAATTATATTAACAAAAATGTAATAAAAATATTAATCATAAATTTATGGATAAAAGGATAAATTTCATCAATAACATATATTATGTCGGTATAACCTTACACTTCTTCAGTAAATATAAAACCATAGTTCAAGTCACAAGACAAGACAATGTTGGGGTGATTTAAATTATCTTGGAATTCTATCTTCATGTTTTGAGTAGAAATATGTTAGTTTACATAAAGGGTTGACTAACAAAGAAAGGAATTCTATATCTTAGAGGCATGAGCTGAGGAATTTAAATTAATGGATTTCAGGATTGGGGATTCCACTCAATAGATGAAGTAATAGTGAGTTAATATAGTTTTAATTTGTAATTCCAACCTAAAAACATTAAATTTCCATGTACAATTTTTTTGGGATAATAGGATGTCGAATATAGATCATTCCAACTTTAATTTCTCTAATACAGTATATCCTGATGTCAATATTGAGGGATATTAGGTTTCAATAAAATAGTAGGTGATCAATAAATATAACATAAATTTATATGTCTAAACATTATTATATAATGTAATAAAAGTATACTCATCTTAATTTTACAAGAAATAAATAAATGGATTCAAACATATCACAGTGATCCATACTTCAGATGTATAACCATATCAGGGGAACAAATTTCGAAGAGAGGAAAGGGTTCTTACACATTATAATTCTCCATTAAAGGAATTTTTATATTCTATAAGAACATATTCATAATTTCCTTGGTAATGAGCCTAGTTTTGAAGAGTAATTAGTCTATGAGAAATATTTGAACCATTCCATAGAAGTTCTGTGTTTTACAGTATATTCCAGGACCAATTAAATTTTGAAGAATCATGAGGGAATGAATGTGTATGGAATGATGTGTCACCTTCAGGATCTCTATTAAGAGAAGGTGAGATAAAAGATATTTTAGATATCTAATGTTACATTAAAAATAATCATGGATAGTCTACGCGAACTAGGCCTCATGTATTCATGATTATTTTCTACAATTAATGGTAATAATTATTATGGATTAAATTCTTGATGTAGTTACTCACAAATCTCATGCATTCATCAATACACAATACTATCTCACAATTTATTATTTATTATAACATGAAAAATAATGATATTATTATATGTTGGAACATAGTAATTTTATTCTCCATGTGGTAAAACATGGGCCCTGAAAAAATAGTGGCCCTTATTCTGAATAAGAAAATAAATATCAATGTGATGTGGGCCGAGAATCCTAAATATTCTAACACTTCCAAGAACCATCCATTGAGAAGAGGAAGATCTAGATAAAGTTGATGGAAATTTAGGATGTATGATTTTTTTTGTGCTAAGAAAGGCCAAAAGAATAATAAATGGTCCTATAAGTTTGGGGAAGGTAAAATTGAGTTGGGTATCTTGTGTAATATTTTAATATCTACACATTAGGTATTATATAAATCTTTTGGTTGTCACATATATAAGAAAATGATTTAACCAAGTATATTCTAAAAATTTAATAGAGGATATGTTGATTTGTGAGAAGCTAATGGTGTGAGGCTGGATGGTCATATCCTTGGTGACTATGAAATTTAATTCCCAAAAAAATATATTTGATTTAGAATTATGTTATTATATACCAAATATTATAATGAAAATAATTTTTATATCATATCTAGGAACATATAGGTTTATTTGGATCATTTTTTTTAAAAGCTTCCTTCTTTAAAAAGTCAAAATATGTTATGGTATGCAGAATTAAATTTTTTTTGCATGAAATCATGAAATGAAAAGTGTTGGAAATAGATAATGAATCATGTTCAGCTGATTCACATAACATTCTGCAATAGAATCACTATCCTAGATATTTAAACCAAAAAAGAGAGTGAAATCTATATTAAGATGGTTATTGAGTCTCTTCTAAGATAAAACCCCCTGAAATATTACATGCTTATATAATAGAAAAATATGACCAAAACATCCATTTTTGGACAAGGTGAAAGAGCCATAGGGATTCTAGTATTGGTACACACTTATGTCTATAGACCATTTCAAGTAGAATCTAGTGGTTGTTATTATTAATTATTAACTTTTACTGATTACTTATGTAGTTATGGTTATTTCAACATTATGACATAGATGTACTAGTGATTTAATAAATTAAATTAATTCATGTATGATTTAGAGATTCAATATAGAAATAAAATAAAGAATCTTTTATCAGATTGAGGTGGTGAATATCTTATCTATGTGATTAGTGACATTTTACCTGATTTTTAGATTCTACCTCAACTCACTCCAACTTACACACCACAATATAGTAGTCGTAGTTAAATGAGTAATTGTACCATGTTTGACACGGTAGGGTAGATTATGAGTCATACAGATAATCCATTATCCTTTTGGGTATATTAATTACAAACCATTCCATATACATTAAATTGAGTACTAACTAAAGTGGAAAATGAAATTCACTTTGATTTTGGGAGTGTAAAAAACCAATTTTGTTGCATATATGGGTATGGGGTTGTAAAGATTTTTATAAGAACTTCTCATTCAATAAACCATAACCTCAGGGAACAAATTGTATCTTTTTATGGTATTCTAAGTATTGAAATCGGATACTACCTATACAACCCCTTAGACATGAACGTGACAATCCCTAAAGAAGCCTTCTTCTTTAAGAGAAAGAATGTCTTGAATAAGGATTATAGGGTAAATATTGTCTTAAATGAAGTTTATTTTATAGGTATAAAAGATTTGATTGTGGAACAGATTCGAGGTGTCTACAATGAATTAGTATGTCCTGAAACATAAGTATTGTGTGGGATAACTATAGAGGTAAAAGATCTAGTGAGATATGTTTTTCTTTTCATTTAATATGGGTACTCATTATTGGTTGACAGTGATGAACCAAACTCTTATAAAGTGTCTATAGATATCTCATAAGATATAATATGGATAGAATTTTTGAATTCAGAAATGTATTCCATGTATCATAACCATGTCATTGATCAAGCAGATGTAGCAGTTGATGTAAAACATGTAGGGTGAAAATGAATATTTTATAGAAAATTAGACATATAAGGTAGAGTAAATACCTTTAATTCAAGGGTATTGGAAAAATGGTTTAATCATCATCATGTATTTTAATATGATTTATACTTTTTTGTGTTGTCTATTTTTAAATTTATCACAATTCTACCCATTATAGCAACATACCATGACAATAAAATTTGAAAAATGGATTTCAAGACATATTTCCCTAATGAAAAGCACTATGATGATTTTTATATGAAAAAATTTGGGGATTGTCACTCTAGGTGATGGAAATGGAATTATAAGGTACAATGGTATTATTATATATTGATGAAATCATCCATATCATTTAACATTCAATTTGATGAATCTATAAAATAATTTAGATTTATTAAAAATGAATTCGAGACATGAGATTAAAAGTGTATTATTCGGAATGAAGTCATTATCCTCATAGTATATGATGATGACATACTAATTATTTTTAATGACATACCAGTCCTACAGTCCATTAACAATTGGTTAAACAAGTTGGTTTTTAAGGACATTGGTGAAACATATTATATTCTGGAGATCATGATCATTCATGATTGATATGAGAGGCCACATGTACTAATTACAAGTAGAAACAGTAACTAGATATTTTAGAGATTTAGTATGAAACATTCCATGATGGGATTTCTTTTAGTTTCACTTGGCATACATATTTCCAATGAAATTTGTCCTTAGACACAATTGGAGAATGAGATAATGATTAGGATCCCATACAATTCAGTTATTGGATCATTCATGTCATCCATGTTGTGTACAAGACTTGATATTACATTTGAATTGAATAGGGTTTAACGATAACAAGTATAACTAAGAGAATAACCTTGCTCTTATGTTAAGGTTATCCTCATGTATCTAGGAAAAATAAAGATATAATACCATTGACTGAAAGATAATAGTAGATTTCTATAAGGTATTATACTAATGCAAGTTTTGATATTGATCAGAATGATTTGAAGTCATAGTCATGATTAGTTTTCTATCTTAATGGATGAGCTATGAGCTAGAATAGTTAAATTTTTCTAGTCATCGTTGATTCTAACGTAGTGTCCATAAAAATAATAATGTATGAGGCCTCCAAGAAATCCATCTAGGTATATATCTTTTTATAGGATTAATATGTGGTACCTACAATCAATGAACCTATCACATTTTAATTTGATAATATTGTAGTGGGGGTTTATGCAAAATATCTAAGGAAACGCAAAGAGAAAAATCGCATACTCTATAATTATCATCTCTTGATTTATTTTTTATCATATGTGTGATTTTACAGTAAGCAGAGCTCCCATAGAAACAAACATATAAGACCCCTTGACTAATGGTTTATCTCAATAGAAGTTTGATTATAATTTGGGATCTAGGTGACTGATGTTTGTTAGATTTTCCCTTTAGTTCAAGTGAGTGTGTGTTGGATTTTGTTCCCTCGAACTAAATTCTATGTAATTTGTTTCTGAAATTGATTATCAGTTTTTAATATTAAAAAATATCTAATCAAGTCATGATTGGTCTTATATGTATCATAATATGATATAATGTACTAAAACATTTTATTGAACTAAAATATCATAATAGTTGACCAATATGGTGAAAATCTAGATTATTCATGCAATTATTCATAAATATATGTTCCACAGCTAGCTAAAATCATTTGAGGGAGTAAAATGATTTAGGAATTCATAGGTGGAGACTTATAGTACAGTGAATAACCATGTCATTTTATATGTTCTTTGTTATATCCACAATATGATATTATATAAATGATACCCACGAGTACGAAATCAACATTTATATGTGTCATTTGATGTTCTGATATAAGGATATGATTATTGATCTATTGACTTTATGATTATTAATAATGATTATTATAATTCAGGTACTTTGATGCATTAATAAATACAATGACTTCATATTTTTGCGACGAGGTAGGATATGTTGGGTGTGTCTTGAATAATATTTCATTTATGATTAAATCTGAAATTGATTTGTCCCTTTTGTTCTTTAATAGACTTTGATATCTTTGGCCATTGGATTGAAATTATATATCATAAATAAATCTATTTCCATGGTGTTCTAAAGGAATGTTTGATTACCAAAAAATCAAGGAAAGAGACATTGAGAACATAGGCTTATGGCACCAGTTTGAAACATTCTTGATTAGAGATATCAGGATAGACACATTATATTCAGTAGTATGTATTCATATGAGGTATTATATAATTGTGACAATAACATCATTCTTTAGGGGTTCCATGTTGTGTATCTTTATACTAAATATTGAATTTTGACTACTTCACCTAATGCCACCAGAAAAGAGACCTACTATGTCACACACTATGTATATCCAAAATCTGATTTTATTAATATGTATAATTAATTATTATTTAACTAGTTGAACACATATTATTCCCAAAATTAATTTATTTATAATTCATGTTCTCTTGATGACAAAATTTTTCCACTAGTTATTCGAGAAAATATTATGGGTGGAATATTTAATAAATATTTATTTTGTAGGGAATGTAATATTTACTTATTTATAAGTAAATAATTTATTGATATTTATTAAATATATAAATTTTCATTATTCGTGTCCAAAAATATATTTAGGAGGAATGGTGTACCATGTTTAATGATCCTGGGAGAATTGATATATAATGAATATTATTTTAATTTATAATATTTAATCTTATATTAAGATTTGAGCACATGTCAAGAAATAATAAAAATTCTATTATTATTATAGACATGGGATTCCACATGGATTAAACAAATATTAATGAGAACTTATAATATTATTTCTTATCAAACCCTATTCATATATAAACTCATTTACATAATCTTTTATTAGATCCAATTTATTTGTTTTTTTGTGAAAAATGATTATGGAGAATCCACTAGATGCCCTAGGAAGATTACATATCCAAGAATGATCCCAATAACAATGTGATATGTTCCTCCACATTACACTCTCGAGCAAAGAGTGATAAATGTGAAACTTTGGGATGCATTTCTAAGGAGATAAAAGTTAAACGATGTAAGGGAGAAGATCATTCTCTCTAGTACCTGGAGATTCTTACAACGACATTTGGATATTTGTCAAAAATGTGTGGAACACTACTAGTGGGAATCTCCAAATAATTCTTACAACTCATTAATTTTATAATATAGATCTTTTTAAGATCCATAATGGAAGAATGAAATCTTATAAGGTAATTATTTAGTTGATTAAATTTATTAAAAATCAAATGTGATGATCTTGTGACATTGTCCCATTGTTTTATACATTTTTTTCCTTAATTAAAATCCATTTATCAGAACAATTATCTTCATTTAAATATCTAATAGATCATTTATCATGATGAAAGTTAATATTAGGCATGACCCATTGCATGAATTGTTTGTGAACAGAACCTATATGATCCAACTGTAAGATGACCATCATAGAGGAACTGACTTCGCATTCAGGTTGCATCTGAGCTTTTCGGTCCAACCAAGTGATTCTTGACTAAAAGATTTTTTGGGTATTAATAATAACCAAACGACCAAAAAATAATAAATAAATTAAGTATAATTTTAACTAATATGATAAATTATATTAAATTACTACTAGGATAACGAGACATGTATTTTTTTAATTAAAATTAATAAGAATATTCGAATACATACTTAATTCTACAAGTATAATTAACCTAAAATAAAAATTTATTATTCCATATTATTTCATTTAAATTGATTATTAGATTATACAAACCTATACATTTTTACTATTTATTTATTTATACTTATAATATTTTAATGTGATATAATTAAAATAATTAATTAAAAATGGTTTTTTTCATCTTTGATTCTATTCATAATTTTTGTAATGAATTTTAGGTCTACGGTCCATCTTACTGACATTTATCTAATATTCAGATGACCCCCTCATTTATATATGAGTATTTATGTATATCTTATAGTTTTTATGGTGATGTAGCACAATATAATTCATTTTGAAGTACCAGATAAGACATTGATATGTTGGACTGGGATAAGCATTGAAACACCAATGAAACAGTAATGATAGAGTTAGCCTTTTGGTTTACGTTTTCCATTTTAAAAATGAAGGATCAATCACATTAAAAATTTACAATCATAACATCTATTTATTTTTTTTGTGTGGTTTTATTATTTTGTTTCTTTTTTTAAATGATATCATATAAAATAATAATCAATCAATCATATATAAATTGAACATGTATGATGTATGTTTTCTAATTAATACATTGTTATGTATTGAGTTTGATCAGTAATATTAAATTTGGAATATAGAAAAGGATATGATTAGAACTAAATAACTGAAAAACACATCAATTAAACATTATACAACAAACACATTCCATATTTTTTGTTAATGAAAAAATATAAGGAAACTAACTGTTTGAGTAGAATTTATTTATAGTAATCATTGATATAAGAAAAATACATAGTTGAATATACTTTTTCTATATTTTTTGAGAGAATTAAGTAGGAGAAAATATAATTGTTTTTGGAGGAGTTTGAACCAAAGGAATGAAGTTAATAATGTCATTTTGCAGTGAAACTTATTGAATCACATGGGATAGTTCTTGATAGTTTGATCATGATTTCTATGTTTGTTTAATTTTTTTAAATAATAATTAAAATGTATTTAGATTTATTTTAAGGAATTAATTCACAAACAAGGAAATATAAACGAGTATAAGAAGACACCTTTATATAATTATATGTCAATGACATTACTTTGGAATATTTACATTTAATTGTAATATGAAATATATTCACCCAATGTTGTTATTTTTTACAATATTTTTTTTTTCTATTTATCATATTTCTGATGGGAAATAATAAACCATTAAATTTTATGTTCATTAGGGTTAAAAATGTCTATAGATAATATCTATTGTTTCAGGAAACCCTCAACATTTACTGGACAAAACCATTGTGATGTTGGTCAATGTATTTTAAGTCGTTAATTGGAAGTCTAACTGAGAATTTTATTAGTTATTATAGTGGCACGAATAACATGAAATACTAGGGATGAAAAGTAAAAAAAATATAGATCTACATGTCATTGAAATAAGAATGAAAAACTAGAAGCTAACTAATAAAAATAATTATCTAAAAATGGAATGTGGGGAGAGGGGGGATAAAGTAGACATTCGAATGGAATAATGATGTTGCCTTGGTCTTGTTCTATTTAATTTAGCTAATAGTTTCTCACCATGATATATGATGTTTTATTATATTAGAGTTTCTCCTATGAATAACAGGGATCCCAAAATTGGTGTAGTGGTTCCTGTAGAGGTTATATTAATTTTATATATTAGTATGTAATTTTTGAGTACTATAATAAAATGAAAACAGAAATTAATCCATGGCAATGGGAATTTCAATTAGTTTTATTCCACGATATTTAATTTCCCACATCATGGAGTCCTAGAGAAAGATATTTTAGCATTATCATTTATAGGAGACATACTAAATATTGAGATGAATTGGTAGACATTTAATTATTTTTTCTATAAATATTCAATAATCATTTGTCTTAAATTTAGGATGTGATCCTTGAAATAATTAAATATGAATCACTGTTGGGACCTAGGCTTGACATACATGGATAATAAATCATATTAAAATTTTGTTTAAAAATAAATGACTGAGAATATTAATAGAATATTATATTTGATTACATGTAAATAAAATCATATATCATGGTAAAATATCTTAAACATATCCCATAATATATCCACATTTAGTATACCTACATAAAATTATTCTTCATAACCTAAGGAAAAGAAAGTATAAGAAATAGGTGGGCTCAAATTCTCAGTGAGGGTAAATATGGGACATATGTAAGCATAATTATGAGAATAAGGGAATGATAACATAATAATGAAAATATATGATCATGCCTTTCATATCAATGATCATATACATGAACCATGAAATACAGCTTGGATTTTTATATGGAATGAATCAAAATGAAATAAATAACATAATCCAGAAAATCATAACATAGGAATAAAAAATGAGATTGTGGTAGGAACATAATCATATAATATAATTTGTGTAGTAGCCAAGGTATTTCATCCGAGGCTATATTGGTAGTATGGGTTCACTACACATACAGTCTTGGTAGTCATGGTTAACTCTCATGGCCATCTTAGTAGCATGAGTTCAATTCTCTTATCATCTTGGTAGAAATGGTTCACACCCATGGCCAGATTAGTTTCATGAGTTCACTCCTCATACCATATAATAAGTCATGGTTCAATCACATTGACATATCATTATTCGTGGTTTACATTCAAAACCATCTCAGACTATCTCATGAGATATTAATATTTACCCAAATTGTTAGAGGGAGATATAGGTCACACCCATCTCATAGTAAAATCAAACATACATGTGATAAAAAATCGTAAGAAATCATATAATTACACATGTAATCAAATATTTATCATAAACTTGTTAAAATATCATAACCTGTGGTAAAGATATAGGTTTCATAATCATTTCATCATAATAAAAACTCATGAAAGTGAAATTGATTTCATAAACATATAACCCATTGGAGAGAAATTGATTTAATAAACTTATATCCCATGAATATGAATCAAATTTCATTAACATAGTACCCTTGAAGGAGAAACATATTTCATAAATATTAAACCCTTGAATGAGAAATGGGTTTCATAAATACCATGTCATTAATCAGTATCCAATCATAGAATGGATATGAATATAACTGTTAGATCATTTCATAGAAGGAAATGAGTGACTTCAATGGATGTAATCTTATATGGAATGAAATTGTGAAATATCATTCAAAAAAAATTCATGAGAAAAAAAATATAATTTCTATATTTCAAATAATTATTAATACATAAAACCCATTTATAATCATTTACATATAAAATTCCATTAAATTTATAAATATGACATGATTTTTTTTCAATCCTTCATCCTTGAAAACTTATAAAATAAGATTCAAAAAATATTTGAAATCTTTTTATTATAAAACACCTATGAAAATTATTAATAAATATTGAATATTACTTGATTATAATTTTTTTCAAATACCTTTACCCCTTATAAAAAATAATGAAAATGTTTTAAAACAATTTTCCATGAAAATCCTTTAAAAAAGATCAATAAAACATGAAATCATTTAACAATTCAATTTCCATGAGAATTTATAAAAAATATTTTCTTATATGAAAACCATTTTCCTTGAAAATATTTAAAAAAAACATCAAAAAAATTAATCATTAATTGAAAGCTTCAATGGTTTTATGGTGGATAAATATGTACATGTTGTACAAGTTAAAAAGAACATGCTTTTTTCATGGTAAAAATGATATAAAATATTCTCACTGAAATGTGATATGAATATTACATTGAATTATATTTTAAAAGACACAAAGGGTAATCATTTCATTTAATTAACATGTTATATTAGTATAGTATTTATTTAACTCTTTTTAGAAAACATGGTTTTGAAGGATCATAGATTTCTGACCGAAGAGAGGGTAATGTCGGGCATTCTTTAAAATTTTTTAAAAACTATCTTATTTACCAAATAGTATAAAAAGGAACAACTACATGAATATATAATTAATAAAGATCAGATAAGAAAATTCAGTAATATCATGGGAGGTGGGACATAATAATTTATCCAAGGATGTATAAACGTAAACAATCTCTAAAAGTGATGATATTTTCTTAGTAAAATATTATAACATGGTGGCATGGGATCATTATATTTATGAAAGAAAAGTAAATTACCTGAATATTAATATTTGATGAATATAAGGATATTAAATATATAAGATTTAATATCGAATTATATACACTTCAGAAAAGATTTTAGGTGAATAACAAAACATGAGACTCAAAGAAGGAAAATTCAGACAAAACATTTTTACCGATTTGGTAACTTTAGAAACAGAAACACCATGAATTAAATTTCATAAAAATTATACGATTATACACATACATTTAGGTATAATTTTCATAAAATATAATCACTTGAAGTACATACACCACTTAAATGTAATGAGTGGTGAACATAGAGAATATCTCATAGGAATAAAATGTGAGATGATATCCAATAACCTAATGTCTTCACTCTATTCATACTCGTAAAATATTCCTGCATAATAAATATAATTTTTTAATAAATATTTTACATAATAATATTCTTATAAATAATATCATATATGGTTTTTTATTACCTGATATTATCTTATTTTTAATGATCATAGGTTAAGGTTTCATTTCTGATATTATTCACATTGTTCTTCGTAGGTGTCTCATTTTTTTTATTTTTGGTACTTTTACATATATTATGATTCAAGAATGTAGACAATGATATAAATATTTCATATATGTAGTATATTATTGTTATAATAATCCGTAAAATATAGGAATACTAAATGAAATACACTATTCATGGAGACAGTAATTTGTATGTATGCATGAAGGTCGTTCCCATTTTCATTGTTGTATTAAATGAAAAAAAATGAAATATAAGTTTTTATATAATATAATTTAATTAGAATTATAATGTTATATAAATCATATATGTTCATGGAACCTATTGGCAATACATTTTATGTAGTTAGTGGACAAATCACATCACATTGAGGGGGAGGTAGTCCACACTTTCTTTAACAAATTATTTTAATTACATAAAATGGATAGTGAAAAATATATGTGGGGTAAAAGTAATTTATAATTTTGAAAAAATAATAAATTTAATATATTACATATATAAACATAGTTTCCATCATTATGAAAACCATGGTTGGTTGTAATAGAGTAATGAACAATCATTATACTATGAGAAACTAGTTCACCGTACTCAGAAATAGTATATTCGTTACCCATTATATGGATGTAAATGTAAGTGTAAGTATAATAAATATCATAAATAATACTTGTATATTTAAAATACCTTTTTTTTCATAAAATAATGGAATAATTAAATTTTAGGGGGTGGATAAGGAAAATAAAGGAAATGATCTTGAGAGAATATGTTACCTCTTAATCTGTTAAGTCATTTTTCATTGTGACAAAAGGATTTGTTGAGTTGAATTATTCCAAAGGTAAGGGTTATAGGAGGAATTTATGTAATTTTGGAGCTCATTTTACTATATTTTAATTTTTCCATGGGGATTGAGAGGTTTGAGTATGTGGTTAGATGTGGTAGAATTTTATACGGAAGGAAAAGGGCTCACAACGAATTTTATAAAACAGGTTAGGTTTCCACATGTTCATAATTACCAGATGTCATAAAAACAATCCTAAATTAATAATGTAACATATATGGACGTATAATTTTAATTCAATGGGGTTTGTACATCCGGATTTGTCATTTTGGCCCCTAATATTGAGGTTAAGTCGCTAATTAATCTTAATTTGACCATAATCTTTGTGATTAATTTTAATCAATTGAATAAGAGTTTTATTATGTGTATATATATATATATAACTACTGTATTTTTCACATAAAATGAAAAAAATATATGAGATAAATTAATTGGAAAAAAATAATTCCCAAAATCATAGGGTGTTACATTTTACACCCTTAAACTAAAAGGGGGTTACATTTTACCCCCTTAAAATCTCATGGTGTTACATTCTACCCCAATAAAATAAATGGTTTGTTACATTATACCCCCTCTAATTCGTCTCGGTTATCAATGATTTAATACTTTAAAGTATCTTTCCTAGAACCCCACATCGTAAAAATGAATACTAAAAAATCCATTAAAGGGAAAAGTTGGGACCATAATGGTAACCCAATGTAACATATAATTGGGTTTCAACATTGGATTACATTTTTTGAATGTGAAAATATGGACGTGGAAGAAAAATATAACTATCATGTTCTGATGGAGAGTAATAGAGAACAAATTCAATATAATGTTACCATTGAAAAATACATAAACACGTGATGACCACATGGACCTTCCGATTCATCAAAAAATGAAATTACTAGGATAGTATTTTTTGTATCAAGATCCTTTTTCCTAATGTGAAGTAATTCTCTTGAAGATATTTTCCACCATGATTTCAATACAACCTCAGCCATTAGTGTTCATATACCCACCTCTCCTCTTTATATAAAAAGGAGAGTGAATATTTCATTCCTAAAGTACGATAATAACATTAGATCCATGATATTTAATCCCATTTTTCAGTAGTTTTCATCAAAAGAACATAGTTTGAGCAGGCTATCCAATATGGATAAATGCCTATATGGAGAGAAAACACATTAATCGTACTGACTTTAGTTAATGATTAACTACAAATATCCATAAAATTTTAACATTATAACCCTACTGAAAGATACAAATTCAGTGTGTTGGAATTAATTTCTTGAAATTGGATTAACATTGATCCCATCTATAACACAATTTACATATTTGTTTTCACATTCTATACATTTGATTACAGTCATCAAATATTTTTGTGAAACATGGTAATAAACTAAATTAAGATAAATCCTTCTAGAAAACACGCATGGTTCTTTATTTTAATGATCATTGGATATATTATCAAAACCCAATAAGTTGTAAACATCATCCATGATATCACTAACTAAATTTCCACAAGTAATTAATTAGTTCCATTTTAATTAATACTTTCCACATTACATAATCATATCCCACATATAATTATCCAAAAAACTATTTCAAGACATAAAGAACATATAAAGTGTTACCTTTTCTTTAATAATTGTTTTTTCGTGGACATCACCTTTCCATTATATCACGTTTCTATTCCATCCGAACCGTTCAATAGATTCATGTCAATATGTAGCGAGGAAAACAAACTAATGAATCCCTATATATTTTTCACCATTCATATAACATAATTCTTAAATACAAATACTGGAAAATTTAAATTTCTAAAAACATAAGTAAATTACAAGGATACCTAGACATAATACTTATTTCCTATCTTATTTCCTATGTGGTCTTCAACATTGACAATGTATCATTACTTTTACCACCCTGATAATAATTTTTAGGTTATTTCTTCTTTGGAAATTGAGGTATATAATTACCATTTAATCAACATGATAAGTACTGAACATTTGATGATGACTTAGAAATTCTGATATTTCCATCCATTTCATTAACTGAAATATCTTTTTTTCTATGATAGTTATTTAATTTGTGTCATTCTTAACCATATACACAGCATCTTTTATGTTCCACTATGAGTTTCCTTTGGTGATTATTTACAAATTATTTACACAAAGGAAACCAAATATTTTTTTTTTCATCGACTCCATTACCAGATTGATTAGTTATCTCCTTTTGTCTCTTCCATTGTGAGTTTGATAGTTTTTAAGGTAAAAATTGATAATCATGTTCATTTAAAATTGATTATGCATTATTAGAATATCTCTCACTCTAGTGATCATTCCACATGACTTCTCATCAGAAAATCATCCATCACATTCAACATTTATACAGTTCATTCATGTTTCCACCAATGGATAAAATTATAAGAATGTTGTGAGAATTACTTATCATAGCATAAAACCACATAGTCATGAAAAGATTTACATATATTATTGCTAAATAATTAAAACTTCCTAAATATAATACACAATATGTTCATCCATGGTTATAATTAGGTAATTTATATTTAATTACTTAATGATGGTTTGTGATGAGTTTATAAATTCCAAAAGAAAATTCTTCAAGAGTGTCAAATTAGGTGTGTAGAAATGCACATTTTTTATGTTCTAGATTACACTGAGTAAGGAGGTGGAACTCTTATTGGAGTTGTTACACCAAGGTACATCTGTTCCGGAGCCACACCCACTTATAGTATTCAATCATTTATGTATTTCTAGTTACACTCTCACTCTATCCCACACCAAAATTCTAGGATATTTTCCTGAATGTTAACTCATACCAATTCTTAACCTTATAGGCATCCAAATACATATCCTTAGAAATAAGCATAGGTAAATCAATAATATTTATCATCCTAGTTTCCAATTGTATACTAATCCATTACATTGATACAAAATATAGTGACCTAGGATTGACATAAATGGATATTAAATCATTTTATTTGAATAGTCCAAAAATACATTCCTGTGGATAATAATAGATTTGGATCATTGGAATCATTGAAATAAAATCTTCTATCTTGGTGAAATATCTTCAACATATCCCATAATTATCACCACCTTTCGTAATCCAATATAAATCCATTCTTAATAAACCAGGGAAAATAAATATTATATAGGGGTGAGATAAAATGTTGTATAAGGGTATATAAGAGGGAAATGTAAGCATAAGTATAAATGAAAGGGTATGAGAACATGATCATAAAAATTGAAGGTCATACACTACATATCAAAAATCATATATGTAAATCATGACATGAGTCATGGATGTTTATAAGACATAAATCATAAGGAAATAAAGAACATAAGACATGAAATAATTATATATTAATAAAACACGGGATTGTGGGAAACACATAAGCATATAATATGATTTCCATAAAAGTTAAGGAATTGTTGCCAATACCATATTGGTAGTATGGGTTCACTCCCTATGTCCTATATTTGTTCATGGTTTACTCCCATGACAATCATACTCCCTAATTTCACTCATTATACCATCTTGGTAGTCATGGTCACACCCATGTCCATCATAGTAGAAAGAGTTAACTCCTCATTCCATCTTGGCATTCATGGTTCACTCCCATGTCCATATTAGTAGTCAAGGATAACTTCAAAAACTATCTTAGTCTATCTTAGGAGATATAAATATTTAATGAATGCACTATATGGAAATATAGTTCCTACATGTCTCATAGTGAAATCATATAAACATTTCCCACAAAATCTTAAAAAAGAATATCTTATCCCTTTCAATTTAATGGGTTTCATAAACATGAAAAAATATCATAACATGAGGAAAAGATGATGGTTTCATAATATTTTCATCAGAATAATTTCTTTTGAAATAGAAATATATTTCATAAACATTTTACTCATTAAAGAGAAACTTTTTTCTTAAATGTATAGCCTTTGGAAGAGAAACGAGTTTCTTAAACATAAAAACCACGAAAGAGAAAATAATTTCATAATCATAAATCCTCTGAAAGGGAAAATTGTAACACCCGGACCCCTCTAGGATGAGCTAGTACATTCCTTGTGATATTGGCAAGGTTAGAAGGAATGAAAATCCCAATAGAACGATCACTTTAGTAGTCGTGAGGAAACTAGATAAATAGATATTACTCAAAATACCTTTGAAAAGTTTACAAAATACAATAAATAACGAAAAATAAAAATTGCATCCACATGAACTCAATAAATGATCTACTGTTTGTCACATTTTGATAGTAAAAATGAAAGGGGTGAGATCAAATTCTCAGTAAGGGTTACAAATAGAAGAAGAATGAATAAAATAATAAGTGAATCATAATCAATTGGACATAATCAATATATCATGGTGAATATATAAAACCCACACCATTAATAAATTGATAATGGTACTGTATCCATAGATTTTTTCATAGTGGAAACCTCACAAATAGCAATAACTGATAATAAATAAAGAAAATTCTTATTATTTTGACGTCATGTATCTAGAAAATGAAACCATAATACCATAAAAACGGTTTAATTCTATTTGTAGAAACCCGTAGGTTTTTTGGAAACAAACTCGAAGGGTTTGTTGCCAACGGATTTGTCTCATGAGACCTACCGATGCATCGAGGGGATATAACAGGCCCCACCCACCATGTCATATCCAAATCATTCTTTATTATTTGATTAAATACCATAGATATATTCCGTTTTAATATCTTTATAGAGTAGATTATACTAGTTCATCAATATTTCAATAATTAAAATAACATTCCAAATAAACATCTTATGTAAAATGGTATACAGTTTAGACCAAAAATATATCCATGATATGAGATTTTGGATATTTAAAATAAATGTAATCTTCAAATGAAAAGTGATCTTGTATGGTCAATGCGTACATCACATAAGGATTATTAGGTGAACAATACAATGTTATTCACAACCAAATGGTAGTTGAGTCAAAGTCTCTTACCACAATGTAATTGGTCGAATCATATGACAAGAAAATAATTACCCTCAAATGAATCATTGAATGAAATTAATATAAATAATATAATGTTGTTATATATCAAATGGCAGTACACATATACCACATACAAGAAATAAGTGGCGAACAATGAGAATCTTATAGAAATTAATGTGAGATGAGAAACCCCTTACAAACATTTCAGCATGGTAACGAGTGCTATTGAAAGGGATTAATGAGTTATAAAGGGGTATTATATTATTTATACATCACAATGGAAGTATGGGGATGTTCAAAAACATAATCCATCATTAGGAATTACAAATAAAATGGCACAACATAGGGGATATTCTTGAACAATAGTGAGAGAGAGGATCCCTTACCTTACTCTCGAATGTGTTCTTGTTTGTACTGAACGACATGAATAATCATATTTAGCATCATTAATTAATAATCCCAGAATTTCATCAACATATAATTTATATGTTTTGAATTTATTAGGTTCATTAATGGCCTTTTTGAAGGTTTAAGAGAATAAATTTTATTATTTTTGTAACATTTTTTTAATTGGTTTTCATGATCTGTTTACCTGTATTCATGAATGGATGTTTGTTTAAAATATGGTTAAACATCTAGAATTATTAATATATATTCATAGGGAAATTATAGAGATATAAATGATCTTATAATGATTCTGTTTATATACCATGAGGATGACTCATTCGATGAGTTAATATAAATGCTTGGATTTGGCTTAGCGATTTTGTGCACAACAAACATGTATTATTATATTATTTCATTTTATGAATGTGTAAAGATTCCAAAACATTAATCAATATAAAAAAAATATATTATTACCTGGTTCAACCATTGAAAATGTTTCATGACCATTATTTATGATAGTAATGAAAATTAAAAACTCATCTTTTATGAGTGTGATAAATTTACACATCCCAGACGGTGTTTGCATTTATTGTATAAAGGGGGAAAATAGATTGTGATTAAATATTACATTAGAACAATGAAAATTCAGTACATGTAATGTAATGTAATTATCATGTAATTTGGTTGAGGGGATATGAGAAGGGATAACAAAATAATGGAACATTGTAATAGAAATTGAATGAAAAAGAAGGAAGGTTCCCCTCTTGAATACTCCTCCTTGAGAATCTCATTAAGGCCTTTGTTTTTGTCCTTTTTGTGATACCAGAAGGTCTCGAACATGGGGAAAGGTCTTAAATCAGTAGATCATCATCAATGACTCAATGAATTCCTTATTTAGCATTTATCGTAAATTATCCCATTTTACTATTCATTAAAAATTTATGTATTTCAAAAAAATCCAAAATATTCACCCTAACCATTTATCGATATGTAGAATCCAAAAATGAAGTCCATTTTTAAAAAACAATTTCTTAAATATGATTAATTAAACATTGAATTAAAATTATTATTTAATCTAAAAGTATAAACATTTAAAATATTCATCTTCCTTTTTATGGTGCCTAAGTTCACTTACACACTCAATGGTATGGATACAATTCATAAAAGTCATATTATTATTCATAAGGGTAGGGTAATATTCATAAGGGTAGGTTAATATTCACTGAAAATTATGTAAATTCTATCTGACTCAAAAGATAATCTTGAACACAACCGTGCGTGTCATATTTTTAAAATTCAAATCACAGAGTTGGAAAATTTAAGTTGTGTGGCTAGGTAAGGGATATATCCTATAAGTAACCATGTTTTGTTCCATACATGATCAATGATTCATGAAATATAGGCTATATTTAGAATGTATTAATTAGAAACATACCATGATGTTTTGGGGGTGCTACATTATTCCCTCCATCAGAAATTTCATCCTCCAAATGTTATGTATTATCCCAAACAAAATGATTTGGGTGGTTCTTTTTCCAGAAATCCTCTGGTTCCCATGTTGCTTCTTCTATATTCTTGTTCCTCCAAAGAATATTTACTATACAAGTTTTCCGATTTCTCAATACCTCTTCCCTTGTTTCAAGAATCCCATTAGCCTTTTCACAATATGACTAATCAGGTTCGTATTTAATTTCTGCATAGGTGAGTACATTCATTGGCCCTGTCATATATTTCATTAATAATGACACATGGAACATATCATGGACTTTGGAGAGACTTCGAGGCATTGCTAAACAGTACGATACTACTCTAATTTATTCTAGAATTTCAAATGGTTTGATTTACCTAGGGATCTATTTCCCTTTCTTACGAAACCTCAAGACACCCATCCATGGAGATAATTTCAGAAAGACATCACCTCCCACCTGGAATTCCAATTCCATTCTATGATTGTTAGCATAACTCTTCTTCCTACTTTGGAATGCATTAATATGGGCTTGGATTTTCTTTACCTTTGTCTTGGTCTCTTTAATATGTTTTGGGCCTATAAGTATCCTCTCACCAACTTCATCCCAACAAGTTGGAGTTTGACATCTCATTCCATATAATTCTTTATATGGATACATTTGAATACTATAATGGAAACTATTGTTGTTGGAAAATTCCACCAAAGGAAACTATTGATCCCACATACCTTGGATGTTAAGTGAGAATGACCTCATCATGTGTTCTAGAGTTTGAATAGTCCATTAATATTGTCCATTAGTTTGGGGTTGATAAGAAATAATCATATGAACCTCATTATTCAAAGCCTTCTGAAGACTTTTTGAAAATTGTGATGTAAACCGGGGATCTCAATCGGACACAATAGATAAAGGTGCACCATGATGTCTTACAACTTCATTAATATAACGTCTTTCCATTTTCTCAAGTTGAAAATCCTCTCTTACAGGAAGGGAATGTGATGATTTTGTGACATCATCAACAATTACTCATATGCATCGTTCATTCTAGGTTTCCATGGTAGTCTTGTGACAAAATCCATCGTAATGTTATCCCATATCCACATAGGAATCTGTAAATGTTACATCACTACATTGGGATAATGTCTCTCTTCTTTCAATTTTTGACAAAATATACATCTTGACACGTAGTCAGTAATTTCCCGCTTCATATTATCCGATCAAAAATATTC
This sequence comes from Viscum album, assembly GCA_963277665.1. NCBI lineage: Eukaryota > Viridiplantae > Streptophyta > Magnoliopsida > Santalales > Viscaceae > Viscum > Viscum album. Next base: position 140,045,173 of record OY728141.1, read on the forward strand.
CTTCAGATCTCTATTCATCTTGGTACTACCCAAGTGTATAGAAAACATTGATCTATGAGTGACTTCTAACAGTTCTATTTTTTTCTCAGATACGGATGGAACACATAACCACTTCCCATATTTGATAACTTCTTATTTGTACATGAAGTAATCCAGTCTCCCATCCTTGAAAGCATTAATTTTCTTTTGTAGATTCTCATCATCAGATTGAGATATTTTTATCTTCTTTAACAAATATGGTTTAGAACTCATTTGAAAGAGGACGATATGTTTCTTTTTTCCTTAACAATTCCTATATCCATCATTAGTAGATCCAAAAATGTAGGATCTCTCTCAATCCTCCTTTGAGTCAGAAGTCCATGATCATTCATACTAAATGAATCTGCATCCTGATTCACCTTTCTCAGGAGGTAGTGTATTGAACAATTGTAATCATTGAGTAACTCAAGACATCTACATTGACTCATGTTGATTTATTTTTTTGTGCAAATTTATTTCAAACTCTTGTGGTCTTAATGAATCTCACATCACTCTCGGTAGGGATAATAAATCTATATTGTCAGAGAAAAGATTACGGCTACTAACTCAAGATCATGTATTGGATAATTTTTCTCATGAGTCTTCAATTCTCTTGATTCATAAGAAACAAATTTTTTGTTTTTTATAGTGACACAACCCATTCTATTATTTGATGCATCGCTGTATATTACAAATCCTCCACTTCCAAATAGAAGTGCCAAAATTGGAGGATTGACCAATATTATTTTCAATTATTTGAATCCTTCTGTACATTATTTTTTCCACACAAACTAAACTCCTTTACGTGTGAGCTTGGTTAGCGGGTTTTCCAGTTATGCAAAAAACTGAACGAAACGCCGATAGTAACCTACTAATCCAATAAAAATGAAAAACTCGGTTATTTGTTTTGGCATGGGCCATTCTTGGATTGACTTTTTCTTTACAGGATCAACTATGATTCCATCCTTAAAGACAATATGGCCTAGAAAATAAACTAATTGAAGCCATAATTCTCACTTTCAAAACATCCCATATTATTTATTTCGTCTATGTGTTCTCAGAATATCCTACATGTGATTCTCATGGACATCATATATTTTTGAGTATACGAGGATATCATCGATGAATACCACAACAATGTTATCAAGTTATTCCTTGAAAATAGTATTCATTAAATCGATGAAAACAGACTGTGCATTTTTTAGTCTAGAAGGCATCAATTTTAACTCGTAATGCCCATACCTTTTCCAAAATTCTATCTCAAGAACATCTTCCTTCATCAGATGCAACTGATAATATATGGATCGAAGGTTAATATTTGAAAAGTATTATGCTCTCTATAGCTGGTCAAATAAATCATCAATCCAGGGAAGAGATACTTATTCATTATTGTAATAACATTGATTTCCCTGTAATCAGTTCAATGCATTATGGATCCATCTTTCTTCTTGAAAAAGAGGACAGAAGATCCCCATGGAGAAAAATTTGAACCAATAAATCCTTTTTCACGCAAATCTGCTAGTTGTTTATTTTTCTCTACTAATTCCACAATTGTTATTCTATAGGGAGACTTTGATATAGGTCTTGCAGTAGAAATTAAATAAATACAGAACTAAACTTCCTTCTTTGGAGGATGTCTTGGTAAATCCTCTAGAAATACATCAATGTACTCTTTCACAATGTGCACATATTCAATTTGAATAATTCTTTCCTCGCCCATAGATATAAGTTTAGATTCCTCTCAATGTATTTAATTCAGTCGATCTTCTGGGGGTGGTTCTAGATAAGAATTAGGTGGTGACATTTCTTCCCTAAAGACAAGGTATTATATACCATTTTAAAAAATTGTAACTTCCTTATTCTTATAATAAATATTCACATAATAATTTGTCATCAAATCCATACTGTCAATTATATCCAATTCATTCATTGAAATGATGATAAGGATAGAATCTAAAGCACGGTTTTGTGTCTGGAGGGGGACTAGTACACATTCCTTTGTTGCAATGATACATACCATGTGAATCTTGACCGACAACTCCTTTATTAAATAAAATTGGACATATATAATTTTCTTGGAAACTGGGAAGATATAAATAAATGTTATGATCTAGAATCAAATATTGTTTAGGCTATGTTTGAGGAAACATTTATAGTACCTTCCTCTATGTCATTAGTAATTTCAACCTATATAGTTGTAATCACATTGGCTCTCACTTGTTTTATTTCCTTTTTCTGAGGCATGATTCTTTGGGACTTAGGACACTTATTTGGATAGTGTCCCATATCTCTACAATTATAAAAGTAAATATCATTGAATTTTTTCATCCCCATGCATTCATCAGATCGACGATCCTTTTCTTTGCAGTTATAACAGAATCCCATGCCATTCAAGCATTTTTCGAGATGATAATTTTCATAGTTCTCACATTATTGTAATAGCTTTGTTCCCTTAATCTTCTTTTGTGCTTCTCCTTTTCTTTTGATATTACAGTACCACTTCTAATATTGGTTACCTTTTAAAATATTTGATCTAGAAAATTCTTTCTCTGTTTTGGTGTCATTTGATACAATTTCATCATATGATGAAAATGATTGAGAAACCAGTTCCTGTCTAAGACTTGTCTTTAGAACATCAAATAAATGATATGCCTTGTCTGCGGAGTCACGTACGTAATCTACGGAATACCTGGCCAGCCTTGTGAAATTGGCCTCATACTCTACAACACTGTCGTATTCCATTTGTTTTAAGCTATGGAATTCCCTCTTCATTTCAGTTCATTACACACGAAGTAAATATTTATTGAAAAATATTTCTTTAATGGTACTCAATTCCTTTATATTCTATTTCTTCTTCCTATGTGGTATTTGGAATCAAGGACCACCATTGATCGACGTCACCCTTGAGAAAAAATACTGCCAGTAAAACATTTTCAAATTTATTGCATCGTAATGCCATGAATATCATTTCATGGGACATGATCCATTGCTCATCAACCACTGGGTTAGTAGTCCGGATAAATGGTGGGGGATTCTGCCTCATAAAATTATCTAACACAATTTTGGAATGGTTATTCCTTTCAACCTGTGTAAGTTTATATAATATGGTCATGATATCATATGCTCCAACATTGACTATGTTGACATGTTCCGTAGGGAGATCCCAACCATGAAAACAAGTATTGATTCCCCTTTTTCAGTTATACGCCATTTCTAAATAATGGGATACACTAGATTAGTTTATGAATCTCAAATATAAAAGCACTGAACATCGATTGAAATTTTATGAATAACTACTCTTATAAGGATGGTTTCTCTGAGAAAATATATACATTAAACTCATTCACAATGTCTTGTAAGGAAAATGTGAATTATCCTCAGCATATTCCTTGGGAGTTTCATAACCAAGAGTGTGGCAAGGAACATTGTCGTGTACCAAGATACCCTAGGTAAAGGCCTACACTCTTTGTTAGAGTTTTCCCTCCTATGTACATCTGTGCCAGATCCACCTCTACCTGCTCGTATCCAGACATGAATGTATATGCTAGAAATAATCACATAATCTATTTCTAACCAAAATACTAGGATATTCCTATACATTTATCCTCAAATACTATATTATGTCTTTGTTCCATACTATATATTTCCTACTCTTGTTACCATGTTTCCTACTAAACGTCCTCTGATACCAACTGTAACACAATGACCCATCTAGGATGAAGCTGGTACATTACTTGTGATATTGGAAGGGTTATAAGGAATGAAATTCTCGAAGGAACGATCATTTTAGAAATCTTGAAGAAAATTGATACATATATGTTACTCAAATGTCATTGGAAATGTTTACAAAATACTATACATAATGAAAACTAAACTCTGCATCCACAAGAACTCAATAAATGATCACCTCTTCGTCACCTGTTAAAAGCAAACAATGAAAGTGGTGAGCTCAAACACTCAATATGGGTTATTAATAGTTGAATCATGAATACAATAATACGTGAATCATAGTCAATCCGACATAATCAATATGTCATGGTGAATTGGTGAAAAACTCACACCATTAAAGAACTGAGAATGAAACTGCATCCATAGATTTTGACATAGTGAAAACCTCATGGATATTAATAACTGATAATGAATAAATAAAATGATTATTTTTCATATGGCATGTATCAGGAACATCAATCCATAATATCATAAAAACTGTTTACTTCTATGGGTAGAAACCCGTATGATTTTTGGAAACAAACTCGAAGGGTTTGTCGCCAACTGATTTGTCTCATGAGACATACCAATGCATCAAGGGGCTATAGAGGGACCCACCTACCAATGCATGTCCAAAAAATTATTTATACATTTATTTAATAGATGATGAATATTGATTTTCAATATCCGTATAGAGTAGAGTATACAGATTCATCAATATTTCCATAATTAAAATTACCTTCCAAATAAACATCGTATGTAAAATATTATATGGTTTAGACAAAAAACCTATAAATGATATGATATTATCGATATTTAATATAAATATAATTTTAAAATGAAAAGTTATCTCAAATGGGCAGTAGGTTCACCACATAATGGATTATTAGGTGCACAATACAAAGATAGTCACAACAAAATAGTAGTTGAGGCAATATCTCTTACCACAATGTACTCAGTCGAATCATATAAACACAACTTAATAACCCTCAAATGAATCATTGAATAACATGAATATAATGAAAATCATGTTATTATATATCAAGTGTAAGTACATAGAAACCACATAAAATAAATAAGTCGCGAACAATGAAAATATCACATAAATGAAACTGAGATGAGAGACCCCTTACAAACATTTCGGCATGGTACGGAGTGTTATTGTGGGGGATTAACGAGAGCAAAAGGGGTATTAGATTATTTATATTACTCAAGGAATGTATGGGGAGGTTTTAAAACATACCTCATCATTAGGAATTAAAAATAAAAAGGCACAATATAGTAGATATTTTTTAACGAAAGTGAGAGAGAGGATCTCTTACCTTACGCTCGAAGGTGTTCTTGATTGTTCTTAACGACCAGAATAATAAAATTTGGCTTCATTAATTAATATTTAAAGAACTTGATTAACATATAATTGATATCTTATGAACTTATGAGGTTCATTAATGGCCTTTTTGGTTTAAGAGATTATATTTTATTGTTGTTGTAACATTTTCTTTACTTGGTTTTCATGATCTGTTTACATATATTCATTAATGGATGTTTGTTTGAAATATGGTGAAACATCCTGAATTGTTAATATTAATTATTAGAAAAATTAATGAGATATAAATTATCTTATAATGATTCTTGTTATACATCATGTGGATGACTCATTCGATGAGTTAAAATAAATGCTTGGATTTGGCATGGTAGTTTTGTGCAAAATAACATTGTTTTGTATTATTATTCCATATTATGAACATATAAAGATTATAGATCATTGATAAAGATAAAATAAATATATTATATAATTTTTCAACTGTTGAAACAATTTAATGACACATATTGAATATAGTAATGAAAATTGAAAACATGTCTTCCTTGAGTGTGATAAATTTACACTTCTCAGACGATGATTGTATTTATTGTATAAAAGGAGGATAAAAAAGAGATTATGATGAAATATTCCATTAACAAAATGAATATATTGTAAATATAAGAGAATATAATTATCATGGAATGCATATGAGTGGAGGTAACAAGGGAGAACAAAATAATTGATTTTTTTAAAAGAAATTGAATGAAAAGGGAAGGAAGGTTCACCTCTTGAGTACTCCTTGAGAATATCATTATGGCCTTTTTTGGGAATTTTGTTGAGGAAAAAAGGTATTGGACGTGGGGAGAGGTCTTACATAATAATATCAACATCAATGACTCAATAACTTCCTTATTTATCATTTATCACAAATTATCGCATTTTATTATAAAAAAAAATTTAAGTAGTTCAGAAAAATCCCAAAAATTTAACCTAACCATTTTTCAACATGTAGAATCCAATACTAAATTCCATTTTTCAAAAATAATTTCATATATATGATTAATTATATATTTAATTAAAATCATTATTTAGTTAAAAAATACAAACACTTAAATTATTCACCATCATTTTTATGGTGCCTGAGTTCACTTATACACTCAAGGGTATGGATATCATTCATAAAAGTCATATTAATATTCATTGGGTTATGTTGATATTCACAGGGAAGGTTAATATTTATATGGGTAGGTTACTATTCAACAAAAATTAAATTAATTCTATCAGACTCTAAATATCATCTTGAATGCAACCGTGTTTGTCGGATTTTTTAAATTCAAATCGTAGAGTTGGAATATTTAAGATTAATGGATAGGTTATGGATATCCCTTATATGTTACCATATTTTTTCTATATAGGCTCAGTGGTTCATGAAATATAGGATCTAACTATAATTTATTTAAGAGAAACATACAATGAAGTGTTTGGGGTGCTACAAACTAGTTTCATTAAGACCATGACATTAATCATGACCCATTAATAAAAAGGATGTGAATGGAATCATTGGATAATTTACTATAAGTGTATTAGTTACATTAATGGATATCATCTTAGATGGAAAATAATTTCAAAATATATTTCAAAAAAATTTCTTTGGGTATGTATCCCTTCTCCTAAAAAAAATGGTATTTACTATATAAAACCCATTGATAATAATTTTTACCGAAAATACCATTAAAATTTAAAAAGAATAAATTATGTAATTTTGGAGACCTTTTCCTTTATAACTTATAAAATATAAATTAAAAAATATAATAAACCTTTTTCATTGAAAAGAATTTTACAAAACATAATGAAATATTGATTTTTTTAATCATTTCATTGAAAATAAACTGATAACATATTAATAAATCATGAAAATGTTATTTAAAATAATTTTCCATGAAAAAACTTTTTAAACATATAAATAATGATAGAAAAACATTTGAAATCTATTTTCCATGATAAATTACAAATAAAGATAGATAATGTTTCGAAAAACATTTTCTGTGAAAATAACTTCTAAAAAATATTTCTAGATAAACTTACTTTAAATAAAAAAAATATTTCTTCAAAGTACTGACAGGGGATAAATCTATACATGTCATGTGAGGTAAAAATAACATTCATTTTTCTTGGTAAAAAGGATTTAAAACTGCCTCATTCAGAAAGTGATAATAATATTACATTGAATACATTGTTAAAATAAAAAAATTGTAAAAATGGATTTTAATTATAATAGTATATTGGTATAAAATTCATGGAAATTCTTTTGAGAAAACATGATGTTTAAAGAACATATATTTATGACGGAAGAGAGGGTGAAGTCATACATTCACAAAAACACATTCTAAAATATCTTATTATCCAAATAATATAAAATTTATCCACTATATGTATATGTCATGAATAACTACTGGATTGGAAAATTAATGAACGTATTGAGTGATTGAACATAAGAATTCATCAATGGATTTAGGAATGTTAACAATTTAAAAAATCGATGATATTGTCTCAATAAACTCATTTGATATGGTAACATTGGATTATACACCCCATGTAAGAAAATGAGATTAAATAAAACATAAAATATCATGAAAATAGTTATATTAATTATAGAATATGTAAGACTTATGTATATACTCCTCTAAAAAGAGTTTCAGTGCATAAAAAACATGAGTCTCAATGAATATAAATAGACACAAAACATATTTACAGATTTTGTAACTTTTAAATCATAAAAAATGAATGAATGTTCATAAAAGGGGTATTTCAATACCCATAAATTTATTTATAAGATACATATAATACAATCGTTTTATGTAATTACTCTACACAATATTAATTAGTGGATAACATAGAATGTATCTCATGATAATAAAAAGAGAGATGAAATCAGCATAGCTTGTGTATTGACTCTATTAGTACTCATACAAACATATTGTACAATAAATATCAGTTTAAATTATATTTTTATAAAATATTATTATTATACAGAATACCATATATTTTTTTATTTGGACCTTATATTACACTCTTGTTAATTATCATATGTTAAGGTTTCACTTTAGGTAATATTCGCACTGTTCTTCACATATGTCGTAATTTTTTATATCGATGGTCCTTAAAGATATATCACGAATAAAAAATAAATACCATGATATAATTATCTTTAATAACAATTTTATTTTTATTATAATAATCTATTAGATATATTATTACAAAATTGAATACACTATTCATGGATACGGTAAGCCGTATATACACATTAACATTGATTCCATTTTTTGCACGAATTGAAAGAAAGAAAGAAAATGACATATATTTATAGGTATATATATTATTAAAATATAAATATAATGTTATAGAAATAATATATGTTCACTAAATCCATCCGTATTTCACTCTATGTTGTGTGTGAATAAATGGAATCACATTGATGGGGTAATAGTCAACACTTCCTCAAATGAAATTATCATAATTTTACAAAATGGAAAGTAAAAAAATATGTTTTTTAAAAGAAATAAAGAATCATAAATACATAATAAATTTAATATATGACATGTATAAATATAGTTTCTATCATAATGGAAACCATGGTAGCTGGTAATGGAAAAATAAACAATCAACGTTCCGTGATGCAGTAGATCACCGAACATAGAAACAATTTATTCCTTACCCATTAGATGTAGGTGTGTGTAATTATCTGTGTAACACATAGAATAATACAGTACTAGTATATTTTGGATAATTTTCTTCGTACTTGAATTTTATAATGATATTGGAGTGGTGGATAAGAAAAATAAAAAAAAAGTAGCTTGGGAGAAGATGTTACCTCTTAATCCAGTAACTCTTTTTGGGTCTTGACTAAAGTATTACCAAAGTGGAATTCTACCAAAGGTAACTCTTCATGCATGAAGAGGGGGGTGGGTTCTATAGATTATTTTAGAAGCATTTGGGTAAGACAAGGGGCTTGATATGTGTGAGTAATTAGGTAAAGGTGGTGGCCATTTATAGGGTTGGAAAAGTACTCACTTGGAATATACAGAAAAAAATTTGGTGTAAACATGATATCACCTAAATAATTCATAAAAAACCAACAGAAATTAGTAATGGAACTTTTATTGTAGACGAATGGGCATTTATTGGCGTTTTAGAATTTTTCTTATTCATTTAACCCCATATTATTGAGGTTTAGTAACTAATAAATATCATAAAATCATACTCATATCTTTATTATACTTATTTTATAATAAAATAATGGAATAATGAAATTTTAGGAGGTGGATAAGAAGAATAATTGAAATGAACATGATAGAATATGTTACCTCTTAATCGGTTAATTCATCATGGATTGTGCCAAATGGCATCATTGAGTTGACCGCTTCCAATGGTAAGGCGTCTAGAAGGATTTTATGTGTGTTTGGAGATTATTTTATTTGATTTTGGTTGAGCCAAGGGGATTTACAGGTGTGAGTAGGTGGGTAGAGGTGTGGGATTTTATATGGAAGGAAAATGACTCACTACATTTTTTTAAAAACAAGTTAGGTGTACACGTGTTAGTACTTAAAAGATTCTATAAAAACAATCATAAATAACTAACGAAATGTTTATGGATGTATAATTTCAATCCAATGGGTTTTGGAAACGTGGATAGGCCATTTGGGCCCCAAAGATTTAGGTTCAGTCCCTAATAAAGCATAATTTGACCTTAATCATTGTGATTAATTTTAATCATTTTTATTAATTTTTTTGGAAAACAAATATTATCATATTAGACTCTAAATATTATAATTATTAAAATTTTTATTTTTTATAATTCAATAAGAATAATTGGAATATTAATATTAATGTTAATCCCACAAACATGATGAAATAAGAATTTTTTAAGGTATAAAATTATCAAATGATTGTTTTGGTTTAATATTCAAATTAAAATTGAAATTGATTTTAATTTAAAAAATTTTATTAATAGATGTATAATTGGTATAATCTTACATAAAAAATATTTGAGGTATAATTTATCCTCAACAATTATTTAAACGAACATGTAGTTATTAACATAAATATATTTTTTCCATATTCGTCATAAAATAATTTTCTCATAAAAATACCCCTAAGATAATTTCAGATATCTAAATTCAAAATAGATGTTTATTTTATGAAATTATATTTTTAATTGTGTATAAATTATTTTTAAAAAAAAAATCAGACAGGGAAACATTTTTCCTAAATTTTAATTTCAGTGATGCATGTAGTGATATCCAAGTGAGTATTGTGTGTGAAATTAATGTTTGAATTAGTTTATTAATATGTATATATATAGAACTGTTTATTTTTTGAAATGAAATGAAAAATATCTATGAGATTAGTGAATTTGAAATATATATTTCACAAAATCATTGGGCATTACATTCTAACCACATCAATTATAATGGGGTTACATTCTACCCCCTTAAAATCTCAAGGTGTCACATTCAACACCCCTTAAAATAAATGTGGTGTTATATTCTACCACACACCCCCCCCCCAATTAATTGGAAGTACCTAGATCTTCTTTTCATGTACGATTTTCCTTTTCTGGAGTTTTTGAGAAAAATGAACTTCCTGGAAATATTTGAAGTACACGTCGTGTACTCTTTCCCACTGAAGTCGTGTGTTGGTCATGTCCGGGCCACACACACGGTGTGTAAGGGTGATGTGGAGGCCGATTTTGGCGGAGTACGGAAAAGACCTAGTATATTCTTTGTATACTAATAGTACACGCCGTGTACTTTCATTTTTTCATTAATCGAATCGGGGTCACGCCTGACGCATAGAAGTGTCTTCATCTCCAGGTTTCGTTCGTCCAATAGCGACCGTATGACCGAATCTTCTTCGTGCCACCGTTCCTCCATCCGACCTCCAATCCAGTAGCCGTCGAATGCGTTGTAAGGGCAACGGTGAGTTCTCCATTCTTCTATAGCCTTGTTTATTGATTCCTCCTCATTTTCATGTTATCGTATGTCGAGCGTTTTATGTGTTTTCCCAGATCTACATCCTTATAAGGGGAATATTTCGTTGTGGTTCACATATACCGATCAACTATGATCAAGTTAGGTGGTTTTTTCCCTATGTTGTATGTCTATGGGTTTTTGGTGCAAAAGTTCCGAATACCCAAGTATTTGGTATCTTGGGTTAGGGTTTTGATCAGGTTTTGTTATCTGCCTTAGATTTCTTGTATGCTTGAGCTTATTATATGGTTAATAAATTTCTTGTTAGCATGTTTGAGGATAAATCAATGGGCGTTACCCTTGTTTTGGCTGTTTATTTCCGTTTTGGCATGGGTTGCCTACGAGGAAACCCTTTTTGCACATTGCTAGTATGCCTGTTGACTTGATTGAATGTATTGCCTACTATTTATATACTTGTGGATGCATTTGTAGATATTATCCAAGTAGTTTCTGAACATACTTCGACTAGTAAAAGTCGATTACGCACGACTAAGCTGCTCAGGGCTGAGTGAACCTGGTGTGGAAGACTAAAGGGGGAATTGATGATTAGGGCTTCCCTAGATAGTTTGTTATAATTAGTATCGATCGTGGGACTTATTGGAATGAGACATTGTGCTTCCTCAGAGTATCCTTAGTTACATAGTGATACTATAGGGGGAATTAGACTTAAGTGTGATACACACTCCATTGTTTCAGACAGGGATATGTTCTTTACCTCTCGGTTCTAGAAGGGACTCTAGAAGGCATTGGGTACACATGTTCTTTTGAGTACAACATACAATCCCCAGAATGATGGCCAGTCCGAGCGCACGATCCAGGTGCTTGAGGATATGCTCTGAGGTTGCATCCTAGACTTTTTCAGTTCTTGGAAGAAGCATATTCCTCTGGTGGAGTTCTCCTACAACAATAGATTTGAAGCGACCATTCAAATGGCACCATACGGGGATTTGTACGGTAGGACATACTGGTCACCATTATGCTGGATAGAGGCTGGAAAGGCAGCTTTTCTGGGACCTCGTCTTGTTCAGGAGACCTCAGAGCAGATATAGCTGATTCGGAAGAGGACGGCTACAGCGCAGTCTCGACCGAAGTCCTATGCTGCTCAGCGGAGATGACCTCTGGAGTTCGAGGTCGGTGACCAGGGTTTCCTACGTGTTACCTTGAGGTTGGGACACAAGAGGATTCAGAGACAGGGTATGGTTTCCCCATGGTACCTCGAGCAGTTTTAGGTCTTGGATAGAGTTGGGCTGGTTTCAAATCGGTTGTAGCTACCTCAGAGGTATCAGGCCATGCATGACGTCTTCCACGTATCTCAGATCCGAAACTAATTTTCAGAACCTTCTAACGTCTTTCAGCATGGGGATGTCGAGCATGAAGCAGATACATCGTTTGAGGAGCATCTAATCTGGATTGTCGATCGTAGTATGAAGGTTCTTCGTGGGTGGTCTGTTCCTCTGGTATGGGTGTTATGGCAGCATGGGTGAGTACAGGACGAAACATGGGAAAGGGAGGTCGATCTATGATTGTAGTGGCCAGAGCTTTTTAGGGTTTCTTCTTCTCTACATCGTTAGTGAAATTCGGGGAAAATTTTCCTTAAGGGGGGAGTTTTGTAAGAACTCGGATCCTCTTTTTCGGTACTCTATTCCTTTTCTAAAGTTTTTTGAGAAAAATAAACTTCTTGAAATTATTGAAGAAAACGCCGTGTACTTTCTGAGTACACACCATGTACTCTTTTCCGCTGAAGCTGTGTGCTGGCCGTGCCCGGGACACACACACGGTTTGTAAGGGTGACGTGCAGGCCAATTATGGCGGAGTACGGAAAACACCTAGTATACGCCGTTTACTCTAAAAGTACACATCGTGTACTTTCTTTTTTTCATTAAACGGACCGGGGTCACGCCTGACGCACAGAAGCGTCTTCTTCTACAGGTTTTGTTCATATGAGAATGACCGTATGACTGAATCTTCTCTGAGCTTACGTGCCTCCGTCTGACCTCTGTTCCATTCATCGTTGAATTAGTTGGAAGTGAAGTGGTGAGTTCTTCATTCTGCTTTATCCTTTTTTCTCGATTCAACATTGTTTTCAAGTTATCGTATGTTGAGTGTATTATTATTTTTTCTCATATCAACGTCATATTAAGGGTAATATGTCATCGTGGTTCACATATATCGATCTACTGGGATTGAGGTAGGTGGCTTTTTCCCCTACGTTGAATGTCACTATGTTTTTGGTAAAAAAGTGTCGGATACCCATGTATCGGGTATCTCAGGTTAGGGTTTTGGTCTTGTTTTATTATCTGCCTTAGATTACATGTATGCTTGAGCTTATTAGATGGTTAATAAATTGATTGTTATCATGTTTTAGGATCACCCCATGGGTGTTCTCCTTGTTTTGTTGTTGATTTCTGTTTGTCATGGGTTTCCTACGAGGAATCCCTTTATTCACATCGCTAGTATGCCTCTTGACTTGATTGCATGTATTGCCTGCTGTTTATATAATTGTGGATGCATTTGTAGCTATTATCCAAGTAGTTTCTAAATTTACATAGGCTGCTAATAGTCAATTATGCACGACTAAACTGCTCAGGGCTGAGTGAACCAGGTGTGGTAGACTAAAGGGGGAATTGGCGATTAGGGCTTCCCTAGAAAGTCTCTTATAATTAGTATTGATCGCAGGACCTATGGGAATTGGACTTTTTTCTTCCTTAGAGTTTCCTTAGTTACATAGAGAGACTATAGGGGTAATTAGACATACTTGATTCCTCATAGAGTCTATATCATTCATTGCAAGACCACAGGGGAATTGATGGTGAGAGATTCCCATAGTGTCTGTGCCTTTGTACGTTTACGTGACTAGATGGGGTTTTCTAGTAGGAGCCACCCAGAGAGTCAGTGCTTTATTTTTTGGTTGGTTGTGATGTGTCCACCACGCCAAATAACAAGCTTGGGTTTATACTATTTTCTATTTAGGTAGAATGTTGAGTTAACTGTTGTGATTAATTTCTTCCCTTGGGAGTATCAAGCTTTTGCTCGGTTCCATGATTGATAACTAAATGATTGTAGTGAACTAATAAATAACTGTGAACAGAGTTTGGTAGGATTTCTTACTTTAGTGTACATCTGCTTCACTACTACATTCATTTCATTTACTTTTTCTATATTACTCACTGGCAGTGGGGCACGGATCTCGTGGTGATTTCCTACTTGGATTAGTCTCACACCCTGTTTGGGTTCGGCTTTTCATCCCAAATAGGTTATATGGTTGCAGGTGTGTATAGGGATTGTGGCCCTTCTACATCAAGTGCATGATTGCTGGTTAGAGATGGAGAGCATAGGACCGAGTTTAGGCTTGCGATGCTGCTGGAGTTGTTTTTTACTTTTGTACTTTGTTTTCCATTTTATTTCAGCACATTGTTGTCTTTTCTGGTTTCCCTTAGATACTTGTACCTGCTTTATCATTATCATTATCATTATATGTTCATTTCTTCCAATGTTTAGTTTCAGTGTTTTTATGCTGCTTACTACGTCCGCTATTTACTGTTGTTTTCTTTCCTTGTATACCTTACCAAATGTGGTCATTATTTCCCCAATAAATTACCAAGGCCCTCGCTGTTAGTCATCAGCCTCTGGCATTTGGGGAAATGCACTTGAGGTCATGTGGAAAACTGGGTACGGGGCACCAGTGGAAGGGCTTTAGATTCGGGTCGTTACATTCATCATAGTTTTCAATGTTTTAATACTAGAAAAATTAATTCATCGAAACCCACACTGTAAAAATGTATACAAAAATATCCTATAAAAGGTAATGTTAGGGCCATAATTATTACACAATGTAACATATAATTGCATTTCAACCTAGGATAACATAGTTTTTAAATTTAAATATGTACATTGATTAAAAATATAACTATTATGTTCCGATGGAGAGTTATAAAGAACAAGTTCAAGAGAATGTTACCAATCAGATTGCCATAAATATGTGATGACCTAATTGACCTTATGATTCCTAAAAAAAGAATTTACTAGGAATTTATTTTTGGTTTCAAGCTCCATTAACCTAAAGTTAAGTAATTTTAATGAAAAAAATTCCTTCCATGATTTCATGAAAACCGCACCCTTTACTGTTCCTTGATCCACTTCACCTCTTTCATTGAAAATTAAGGTGAATATTTCATTCCTAAAGTACTAGAAGATCGTTAGATCCAAACTATGTAATCTTATCTTTCACTAGTTTACATAAAAAATGTAGTGTGAACATTCTATACAATATTTATAAATCCTTATACGAATAGTTACCATGTTAATTCTATTGTCTTAAGTTAATGGTTAACTTAAACGATCCATAAATGGTTAACATTATAACCCTTCTAAAAGATAACTATTCAATGTGTTAGAATGAATTTTATGAAATTGGATTAACATTTATCCCCCATATAACACAATTTATATCATCATTTTAAAATTGCATAAATTTGAATACACTAATCATATATTATATTGAAACATGGTAATATATTAAATTATCGTAAATTATTTTGGAAAACACGCATTCTTCCTTAGTATGGGGATTATTGGATATATTATCAAAACCCATGAAGTTTTAAACATCACCCATGACAGCACAAACCAATTTTCAACCAGTACTATATTATTTTAAATGTAATCAATACTTTCCAAATTACTTATTCATATCACATGTATCATTATCTAAAAAAATTATCATTACATAAAAAAATATTAAGGGTTTCCTTTTCCGTTAATCATTTGTTTTTCATGGACATCACTTTTCCATTATATCACTTTTCTATTCTATCAGAACCATCAATCACATTCATGTAACTCCATAGAAGAAATATAACCTAATGAATCCTTATATATATATATATAACCACTCATATAACATAATTAATAATTAATAATACATGAAAATGTCAATTTCCTTGTACCTAACCCACTGACAAGGCTACCTCAATGGAATACATAATTTTTTCTCATTTCTTATGTATTATTCAAAATAAATAATGCATCAATACATGTACCTAATTTTTAATCCTTTTGAGGAGCATTATTTTTGGACACTAAGTTTCATAATGACGATTTAATTCACACTTAAAACACTTAACCTTGGATGATGACTTAGGAATTCCAATATTTTTATCCATTTCATTAACATAAATCTATATTTTTTCATTTTAGTCAATAGATTTGTGTCACTCTTTACCATATCCAAAACATCAACTTCTTCCACTAAGACTTTATTTTTATAAATTCTTTCCACATTATTGACATAGATGAAACTGAATCATAATTCCTCTACGGTTTCCATTAACAGAATGATCTGGGAAATACTCCCATCTCTTCTATTGTGAGTTAGATATTTTGTTAAGGTAAATGTTTTTAATCATGTTTAATGAAAACTGATTAAGCATGGTCAGAACATCTCTCATTTTAGTGATCATCCCACATGAATACTCATCAAAAATTAATCCATCATATTCCACATTAATACAGTTTCTTTATGTTCCCACCAATGGCTAAAATTAGAAGCATATCGTGATAATTACATATCATAGCAGAAAACAACTTAGTCAATGAAATATTTACATATACTATTTCTAAACAATGACATGTTCCTTAATCTACGGCACTCTATGTTCATCATAAGTTACTCATAGGAAACTTATATTTATTTCCTTCATGATGGTTTGTAAAGAGTTCATAAATTTCAAAATAATATCCACCAGGAGTGTCAAACTAGGTGTGTAGAAACACATGTTCTCAACTACTAGATTACCCTGAGATAAAACCAGGACATCTTGTTGGAGTTGTTACCGATAGGTATGTCTATGCCAGATCCACATACACTTATATTATAGAGGCATTGACATATTTCTGGGAAACCACTCACACTATCCCTTTCCAAAATTCTAGGACATTTTCTTAAATGTGAAATCATTTCAATTCATAACCTTAGAGTAACCCCTAAACATATACATATAAATAGACATAGGGAACTCACTAAAGTTTTCTCATCCTAGTTTCTAATGGTTTACTAAAGCTTCATTTTAATAACAAATATTGTGAACTAGGATTAGAATATATGGATATTATATAAGTTTAGATAAATAGTAGAAAAATACATGTCTGAGGACCATAATAGTTTTGGCTATATAGAAACTTGGAAATAAAATCTTCTACTCGGGTGAAATATCTTCAACATATCCCATAATTAACTCCACCTTCAGTAATAAAATAGTGAACAATTCTTAATATCCCATGGAAATGAAATATTAAAAAGGGGTGAGCATAAATGTTATATAGGGGTAAATAAGGGATATATGTAACCATAATCAGGAGTGTAATTGTATGAGAACATGATCATTAACGCAGAAGAACATATCTTGCATATCAATGATCATATACTTGAATCGACACATAAATCATGGATGTTCATAATTCATGAATCATAAATCATATAAAAAACATAAGACGTGAAATCATACCATAAAAGTAAAACATGGGACTGTTGCAAACACATAAGAATATAAAATGATTTCCATACCAGTGAAGTAATTTTATCCATGACCATATTGGTAGACTGTGTTCACTCCCTATACCATCAATTTAGTCATGTTTTACTCCCATAACCATCATAGTAAATAATTTCCCTCATTATACCATCTTTGTAGATATGTTCACTCTCATTGCCATCATAATATCATCAATTAACTACTCATTCCATTTTGGTAGTCATGGATCACTCCAATGTCCATATTAGTAGTCACATATTACATACCAGACTATCTTAGTCTATATCATGAGATATAAATATTTATCCAATGCACTGTATGGAGATATAGTTCACACATGTAACATAGTAAAATCATACAAACATGTTCCAAAAAATCGAAAACAATCATATCTTATCTCAAGAAATTAAATTTCCATCATAAACATGTAAAAACATCCTAACATGTTGAAAAGATAACGGTTTCATAAAATCCTCATTAAAATAATTACTTGGGAAACATAAATAGATTTCCTAAACATATAACTCGTGAAATAGAAACTTATTTCATAAACTTATATAATATAGAAGAGAAAACAATTTCATAAACATAAAAACCCATAAAAGAGAAAACAAATTCATAAACATAAAACCTGTTAAAGAGAAACTAGTTTTATTAAGACTATGTCAATAATAATATCCGATTAATATAAATTATATGAATAGAATCATAAAATCATTTTATAGAAGGGTATAAGTTACATAAATTTATGTCATCTTAGATGGAAATAAATTGTGAAATATATTTCAAAAACATTTATGAAGGTAAATATCCTTTCATCTTAGAAAAATTATATTTAATAAATAAACCATTATATAATCATTTTCATTGAAAATACCTTTAAAACATCTAATGAATACATGAAATAATTTTAAAAATACTTTTCATAATACTTATAAAACATTCATTAAATTATCATAAAAAATGTTATCGTCAAAAAAAACATTGAAAACATTTATTGAAATGTTTTTATTTTTAAGTCATCTCTTTTAAAATACTTTGATAACATATAAAGAATAATGAAAATTTTTTGAAATCCATTTTCCTCAAAAATACTTTTTAAGCATATAAATAACGCTTGAAAACCTTTTGAAATACATTTTCAATGATAAACTATTAAACAAGATTGATAATGTTTCGAAATATTTTTATGAGAAAATAAATTTTTAAAACATTTTCAATAAAAGATAAATTTAAATATGAAAATAATTCCTCGATGAACTGAAAGAGGATAAATCGATACATGTCGTATGAGGTAAAAATAACATTTATTTTTCAATGAAAAAGAATTGAAAAATTCCTCATTCATAATGAAATAACAGAATTCATTTGAAAATATTGTTAAAATACAAAACGTGTAAAAATTAATTTTAATTATTATAAGATATTGGTAGAAATTTCTAGTTAATGCTTTTATGAAAACACGGTTTTGAATGAACAATTTTTTATAGACGAAGAGAGGGTAAATTCAAGATTTCTTCAAAACAATTTTGAAAAAATATTTTGCACCAAAAAGTACAAAATATCATCACTAGATGAATATATAATTAATAACTAGGGGATTATAATATTCATGAATTTATAGAGGTATTTTGAATAAGAATTTGTTAAAGGAAGCAGAAATGTTAAAAATCTTGAAAGTTGATGAGACTATCTCAATAAACTCTTATAACATGGTAACATGGGATTATACTGTCCAAGTAAGAAAAATATATTAAATGAAGCATAGATATCATAAAAAGTAGTATAATAGTTACACAACATGTAATAGTTGAGTATATACACCTCGAAAAATAGTATATTTTCATAACAAAACCTAAGTCTCAATGAATTTAAATTGAGACAAAACATTTTTACTGATTTTATAACATTATAAATATAAAACCTATGAATGAATGTTCATAAAAATAATATTTCAATACCCATAAATTTATTTATAAGATACATATAATACAATCATGTTAATTACCTACAAAATACAAAAGGAATCAGTGGATAACAAAGCATGTATCTCACGAGAATAAAAAGATATATGAAATCACCTTACCTTGTTTATTGGCTCTATTATTAAAATTAGTTCATTAATGAAAAATTTAATTCTAATTTATAATTTCATCATTTCATGTATTAGAACATAAGTGGGTATTTTTTTTGAAATAAATGATTTAATCAGTGTTTTAATATATATATATATATATATATATATATATTAATATATCTATATTCTTTTTTCACACGAAATGAAATATATCGAAGATATAAATTAATTCAAAAAATATATTTCAAAAAATATTATTGTGTTACATTCTACGAAATTAAACGGAATGGGGGTTACATTGTACCACCTTAAAATATCAGTTGGTTACATTCTACCCATTTAAAATAATTGTGGTCTAACATTCTACCCCCTTAATTTATCTATGTTATAAATGTTTCTATAGATGAAAGGTTCATTCCTAGAAACCCGCATTGTAAGAATTGATACTCAAGAATCCCTTAAATGGTACTATTGGGATTATAATGGGTTCCCACTATAACATATAATTTGGTTTCAACATTGGATAACATATTTTAGAAGTGAAAAATATTAAAATGAAAGAAAATTATAACTATCATATTCTCATTGAGAGCGATAGAGAACAAGTTCTAGATAAAATTACCAGTCCAAAATCCATAAATTTTTTATTACCTAATGGAAATTCTAATTCATCAAATATGTAATTAATAGTATAATAATTTTGGTTTCAATATTATTCTTCCTAATGTTAAGTAATTTTCATGAATATATTTTCATCCATGATTTCAGGACAACAACAACATTTGTTGTTCATTAAACCAATTAACCTCTTTATCTAAAATGGAAGGTGAATATTTCATTCTTGAAGTACTACTAGATAATTTGATCCATATTATGTAATACCATTTGTCATGATTTTTCATCAAAACTATGTAGTTCGAACAGTCTATCAAATATTCATAAATTCTTATACGGAGGGATAACACATTAATCGTACTGGAATAAGTTAATTTTTAACTTTAACGACCCATAAATGGTTTACATTATAACCCTTCTAAAAGATAAAAATTTAATATGCTCGAAATAATTTCATGAAATTGGATTAACTTTGATCCCCCATATAACACAATATAGATCTTAGTTTTCAAATTCAATACATTTTAATACACTAATCATATATTATCTTGAAACATGGTAATAAAATATATTACCATAAATCATTTTGGAAAACACTCAAGATTCCTTATTCTGATGATTATTATATATATTATCAAAACCCATGATGTTGTAAGCTTCTTCCATGATGACAAAAACTACTTTTCAACAAGTACTTAATTAGTTCCAATGTAATAAATACGATCCATATTACTTATTTATATCCCACATATCATAATCCAAGACACATTATCATGACATAAGAATAATATTAAGGGTTACCTTTCCCTTAATCATATGTTTTTCATCGACATCACCTTTCCATTATATCACTTTTATATTCCATCTAATCTATTCAATGTGTTCATGGAAATCCATAGAGAAAAACATAAACTAATAAATCATTGTATATATTTCACCATTCATATAATAGAAAATTAAATACAAATATATGAAGAAATTAATTTTTTCATACATAATACATTGAAAAGGATACCTCAACATAATACTTATTTCCTTTATCATTTCATATATAGTCTTCCACATCAATAATGTATCATTACATGAGCCAACATTCTATTCCATTTTAATTATATTCTTCTAGGGACACTGACTTTCATAATGACCATTTAATGTTCAGATAATACACTTAAACTGTGAGGATGTATTAGGAAGTACAATAGTTTCATACATTTCATTAATTGAAATTTATATTTTTCCATCATAGTCAATTGATTTGTGCAACTCTGGACCATATTCAAAACATCTTCTTATTTCACTATGACTTTCATATTGGTGACTCTATCCACATTATTTACATAAAGGAAAAAAAATCTCATTTCTTACATAGTCACCATTACCAAAATGATCAGCAAAACCATACATATCTTCCATTTTGAGTTTGATAGTTTGATAAGGTACATGTTGTTAATAAAGTTCATTAAAAACGAATTAAGAATGATCATAACATCTCTCACTCTTTTGATCATCATGGATGACATCTCTTCAGAAAATCATCCATCATATTCAACATTAATACAACTAGTTCATGTTACCACAAATGGATAAAATAAGTAGCTTATTGTGAGCATTACTTATCATAGTAGAAAATGACATAGTCATGAAAATATTTACATATATAATTTCTAAATAATGAAACATTATTTAAGATGCGAAAATCTATGTTATTCCTTGGTTGTTCATCGGAAATGTATATTTAATTCAATCTTGATTTTTTTGAGGATTTTGTAAATTCAAAATGAATATCCATTAGGAGTGTCAAACTTTTATATAGAAACACCTATTTTCATGCACTAGATTACCATAAGTCAGGACCGGGACATCCTGTTGGAGTTTTTCACCAAGGTGCATTTGTGTCAGAGCCACATCCACTAATAGTACACAAGCATGTATATATTTCTATTCAAACACTCACTCTATCCCTTACCTAAATTCCACGACATTTTCAAAAAAATTTACTCATCTATATTCCTAACATTAGAGACATCCCTAGAGACATGAAAAGAAATAAACAGAGAGAACTCACTAAAGTTGTATTGTCCTTGATTTCATAGGTTTAATAAACCATTAATTTGATACCAAATATAGAAACCTAGGATTAACACACATAGATATTACATTAACTTAGACCTATAGTTAAAAAATACATGCATGAGGACCATAGTAGTTTTCTCTCATTGGAGACATGGAAATAAAATCTTTTATCATGGTGAAATATCATCAAAATATTCCATGGGTATCTATACCTTTAGTAATCCTATATAGAACTTTTTATTAATTATGAAGAGAAAGTAAATTTTAGAAAGTGGTGAGATAAAATGTTCTATAAGGGTAAATAAGGGGGATATGTAAGCATAATTACGAGTATAAGGGTAAGATAACATTATCATGGAAATAGTAAGTCATATCATATAAATCAAAGATAATATACATGAATCATGGAATAAATAAAGGATGTTCATAAGACAAGAATTATATGTAAATAAAGAACATAATACATGGAAGCATAACACAGTAATAAATCGTGGTATTGTGGGAATCACATAATCATATAACATGATTTCCATAGTAGTCCGAGAATTGCTGCCAAGACCATATTGGTAGTGTGAGTTTACTCCCTTTACCATTTTGTACGTCATGGTTTACTTCAATGACCATCTTAATCCCTGAGTTCACTTATTCTACCTCTCGGTAGCCATGGTCACTGCCATTTCCATCTTAGTAGCATGATTTAACTCCTCATTCCATCTTGGTATTCATGGTTTACTCCCATGTCCATATTAGTAGTAAAATATTACTTCAAAGTCCATCTTAGTCTATCTCATGTGATATAAATACTTAACCTATGCATTAGATAGAGATAAATTTCTCACATGTCTCATAGTGAAATCATACATACATGAGAAAAAAAATAAAAAACAATCACATCTTGAAACATGCAATTAATGGGTATCATAAACATGGAAAAATATCATCACATGTGTATAAGAAATTAAATTCATAATATTTTCATCAAAATCCTTTCTGGTGAAATAAAAATAGATTTTAGAAACATATAACTCCAGAATGTGAAACTGGTTTGTTAAACATATATCATGTGGAAGAGAAACATGTTTCATAAGCATAAAACCCATTTAATAGAAACGAATTTCATAAATATAAAACCCATGAAAGTGAAACTAGTTTCGTTATGTCCATGTAATTATTCATAACCCATTAATATAATGGATTTCAATGGATTCATTAGATCATTTCATAGAAGGGTATGAGTAACATCAATGGATTTCATCTTAGATGGAAAATAATTTTTAAATATATTTGAAAAAAATTTCTTGAGGTAAATAAACTTTTTTCTTGGAAAAAAACAGTATTTAATACGTAAACCCATTTGATAATATTTTTCATAGAAAATAACTTTAAAACATATAATGAATACAAGAATTAATTTTAGAAGAAATTTCCTTGAATACATATAAAACACATATTAAAAACCTTTTTCTTCAAAAACACTTTTGTTGGACTCCTCATGTGTTAATCATGTTTTAATAATCACAAATCTCATTACTGTTAATTAATCTTGATCTTCAGTGCACATCTTGCTAATTCTCTTCAAACTCAACAATAGGTGCATATCATGTTTTTATAATAACAAATCTTATGGATGATAATTACTCGTTACAAGTTTTATACATAATCACAATTCTCTCATATATTATCTCTAATGAGTAACCTTAACTCATATTCTACATATCACTGGCTTAGTCCAAATATAAATTTTTTGTCTATGTATGGACTCACCGTGAAGGACTCACCGTGACTAGACACCATGACCTGTCACCGTAACCCAGACCCCATGAAGGAATCACCGTGACCAGACACTGTGACCAGACACCGTGACTCGACACCGTGACCTGACACCGTAAACCAGACACCGTGACCAGACACCATGACCAGACACTGTGACCGGACACCGTGACCAGACACCGTGATCAGACACCGTGAAGAAGACATTGTTTCCATGATCACTGTGACATCGTTTCTTAAGCTTTTGTCAATATTATTTTATGTGATGATGATGGTCATATTTGTTGTTTTTAATGCAATTAATGTTATTTAATGCTATTTGTTAGCTTGACAGGAAACTGTATCTCGTACCTATGAAAATGGAATCATTCCTAATGCCAGAGTTTGTGGAATTTAATAAATATTGAAATGCAGTACACATGCAACAAGAGCAAGTAGTGATGTAAAATTGTGAATATACAACGCGAAGAACTTGCATATACCAGAGAGCATTGTGCTGAACGAGAAGAACAATCCTAAGCACGAAAGAGATTGCATGTATTTCAATGAACTCTTATGAATGTAATCCAACACCACTAAAGAACACACGATGAATCAAGAGATCATTCTCACTCCTGTAGAAGACAAGCCGAACTACGACACTCTGTTTTCCAACCGAAAAACCCGAGAAGGACTCCAAAGCATTCCTGCTCAATCCAACGGGTCCCGAGCATCATTGACAATCACTAGAGCCATTTATAAACTCTACATCTCTGCTCTGTGATTCATTATTTACTTTTCGAGCAATGTGTGTCATCTTCTGTATCTTTACACAAACACTGACTCCTGAACTTTAACCGGAGGATCTGTAAATCCTCACTCAAACTCTTACATCTTTTATTTCCCACTGGGATAGTGGTAGAGGTCATGTGTGACCTGAATAGCTGGTTTGCTATTGTTTTGTTTCCCACGAATAACAGTGGTAGAGGTCTTGGACCTGCATATTTTTTGTAAAACTGATGTTAACCCCGATCAATGGTTTGGATCAAATTATTATATATATTTTAGAGGACTAAGTCTCGGCTTGAGACTGAACCTCTTGTTATATCTACTGTGAATCTTTTATTTAAGTTTAATGTATATGACATATATTATATTTATTCCACTGCTATTACTTTAAAATTCAAGATTATTTTGAAGCTACTTTGATTGTTAGATTAGCAAGTGTTTACACTTATTGTAAATCAGTAGATTAGATTCAAAAGTTAGTTTGAACTTGTGGTTATACTAACTGAGACCTAATCAATCTTTGAGAAGCTAAGTGAACATTTATAATCTGTATAAATTCACTATAGTTTAACTTATTTTATAAATCCTGTGATTTTAAGTAGACAATGTTTTAAATGAAATTTTAATTGGAACTCAATTCACGCCCCCTCTTGA
This sequence comes from Viscum album, assembly GCA_963277665.1. Taxonomy (NCBI): domain Eukaryota; kingdom Viridiplantae; phylum Streptophyta; class Magnoliopsida; order Santalales; family Viscaceae; genus Viscum; species Viscum album. Next base: position 140,070,718 of record OY728141.1, read on the forward strand.
GTGTCCACTCTGACCAACATTTGGTATTAGAGGATTATTTTTTTTGGTTCAATGATTTTTGAAATACTCTGTTTTTCAACTGTGATTTTAGTTGCATCTCTAAAGATAATAAATTTATGTTAGTTATAATTTTTTTTATCTCTTTAAATTTCCTTTCTGAAATCTAGTTATGGATAATAGGCTAGAGGGTGCTGCTACTAACATGTCACCTTTCTTCAATGGTACCAACTATGCCCAATGGAAGCTTAAAATGAAAATTCATTTAGAAAGCATAGGTTTTGATATATGGACTGCCATAGAATCAGAATATAAACTTCCCACTACTTCTATATTCACTTGGGATGAACCTACAAAGACTGATTACAATAATAATTATAAAGCCATGAATGCCATGTACTGTGATTTAGGAGATGAAGAGTTTAACAAAATTTCTTCTTGTAAAACTGCTTTTCAAATTTGGGATACCTTAGCTGATTCTCATGAAGGAACAAACAATGTTAAGGAAATGAGATTAAATACTTATAGTATTAAATATAAAAATTTTAAATTGAAAACCGATGAACCAATTTCTGAAATGTATCTCAGGTTTAATGAGATAGTCAATCCAATGAATTCACTTGGAAAAGTTGTTCCATCAAAAAACAAATTATGATAATCTTGAGATGTTTACCAGACCAATGGAGAGGCACATCTGTTTCAATCAGAGAGTCATGTGGCATTGCTGCTCTACCTATTAAAGAACTCATTGGTAAGCTTATGATGTATGAGTAATAAATCAAGGTAAAAAAAGAAGAAGAATATGAATATAGAAGAAAGTTTGTTGCTTTCAAATCATCAAATTCAAAGAACAAGGATAAGGAGAAACTTCAAGCTATAAACGCGAGTTCAAGCTGTGAAGATAGTGAGAGTGCTTCTGATAGTGATGCTAAGATGGATCACATTTCCAGAAGGTTCAAGATGTTTTATAAGAATAAAATGTTTTTCTGAAAATCAAACTACAAAAGTAAGTATGAAAGCAAGGGTCATTGGAAAAAGGATTGGACGAAATCTGACAAAACAGATGAGGTTGTCTGCTATGAGTGAAAAAGAAAAGGACATATTAAAGCAGACTGCCCAATGCTCAAATTCAAGAATAAATATTAATACAAGGACAACAAGTACAAGAAATCCATGAAGGCTACTTGGAGTGCTTCTGAGGATAGCTCAAGTGAATCTGATGTTTTTGAAACTGAACACAGAAACAAGGAAAACATGTGTTTTATGACTAACACATTTGAGGTAATAGCTGAAACTCCTACTTTAAATTCATATTATTCTGGAGATGATACTGACTCTGATAACATGTCAAAATCTGAACTATTCGAATATTGTGATATGTTAAGAGAAACCTCTAATGATCTATAAGATAAATACAAAGGTTTAAAGAAACATTAAACTTTAACTGTTAAACATAAATCTGATCTTGACACTGAAATGGAAAACAATGCTCAGTTGCTTAAAGAAAACACTGAATTGAAATTGTCTAATGAGAAACTGAGAAAGGATTTAGACAAATTCACAAATGGAAAGGATACACTAACTCAAATGCTAGGAAAGCATGTTACACCAAAATACACTACTGGGATAGGCAGCAAACATGGACAGAGATAGTTTACTAAGAATAGATTTATTTCTAAATCTGGACAGAATGCTGCTAATTCTAGTTCTGGGAATTTATATGCTTAAACTAGTTATATTCATAGTCATAGATCTAATAAGGATTATCTTTCAATATCTGTTGATTCTAAAACATACATGACACTTATAAGACAAATTTGGGTACCAAAATCTTTGATTGCTAACCTGTCTGGACCCAAGAAGATCTGGGTACCAAAATCATTTCCTATCTAAATCTGTTTGTAGAAAACCTACTTAAAGATCTCCTGTAAAAAGACCTGGTACTTGGACAGTGGATGTTCAAGACATATGTCTCGAGACTTCTCATGCTTTAAAATCTTAGTTAGAGTTGATGGAGGTTTTGTCACCTTTGGTGATAATTCTAAAGGGAAAATCACCGGCTTAGGCCAGATTGGTAACACTGACTCAGTATTAATTTCTAAAGTTTTATTTGTTGATGTACTTAAATATAATCTGTTAAGTATTTATCAGTTATGTGATGATGTTTTTAATGTTAAATTTTAAAATGATTCATGCAATGTTTTTAATTCTAAAAATGCTTTAGTATTTTCTGCCCTCTGAAATGAAAATGTTTATGCTGTTGATTTAAATTCTTTGGCTAAGCATAATATTACTTGTTTAAATTCTTTTCATAAAGAGTCTTGTCTTTGGAACAGAAGTTTAGGACACTGCAATATACACTTTCTTAGAAAACGTACTAGGATGAACATAGTTAGAGACCTACCCAAACTTGAGTTTCCAAATGAAAAAGTTTGTAATCCCTGTCAAAAGGGAATGCAACATAAAGTTTCTTTCAAATCAAAGAATGAATTTTCAACTTCTCAACCTCTCGAGTTGGTTCACATGGATATATTTGGACCATCTAGAGTTTCTAGCGTAAATGGGAAGCACTATGTCTATGTCTTAGTAGATGACTTTTCTAGATATACTTGGGTATATTTTCTATCCCACAAAAGTGAAGCTTCTTCTTATTTTGTTAAATACTCCAAATCTGTAGAAAACCATAGTGGACTTAAGATTAAAACTCTGAGAAGTGATCATGGCCGTGAATTTGAAAATCATGAGTTTGAATCTTACTTCTCTCACAATGGCTATAGTAACAATTTCTCTGCCCCTAGGACACCCCAGAAAAATGGTGTAGTAGAAAGAAGGAATAGAACTCAGTAAGAAATTTCTAGAACTATGCTTAATGAGTATGACCTACATGTTTATTTTTGGGCTGAAGCTGTAAATATAGCTTGTTATATTATCAATAGAGTCTTAATCAGACTTGTTCTTAAGAGGACCCCTTATGAGTTGTGGAACCATAGGAAACCTAAGGTTAACTACTTCAATGTCATTGGCTGCAAAGTCTTTATTCTTAATACTAAAGTCAATCTCGACAAATTTTCATCCAAGAGTGATGGAGGAATTTTCCTAGGTTACTCTATTTCTAGTAAAGCCTATAGAGTTTTCAATAAGAGAACCAAGTGTGTGTAAGAATCTGTTCATATCATGTTTGATGAAACTCTTCTACATGATCCTAAAACAAATCTTGAAAATCTTGAAGATGAACTCTCTATTTTGAACCTTAATAATAAAGATAGTGGACCTATAGTTAAAATGTCAAGTTCTAGAAATTTTCCATAACCTGATTCTGTTGATTCCCAACCTGTTGATGAACCTGAAATTTATAGACCTACCTTTACTAGATCAACTAGAATTCTGAAGAATCATTCTTTAGATTCTGTTGTAGGAAATCTTGATAGAGGGGCACAGACTAGAGCTTCTCTTATAAATCCGGTTGAACATCAAGCTTTCTTTTCACAGCATGAACCTAAAAACATTGATGATGCTATTAATGACCAATTTTGGGTAATTGCTATGCAAGAAGAACTCAATCATTTTGAAAGAAATAATGATTGGAATCTTGATGAAAGTCCTAAGGACACTTTCACAATAGGAATAAAATGGGTGTTTAGAAATAAAGTAGATGAATCCGGAAACATAGTTATAAATAATGCTATACTAGTTGGACAAGGCTATAGTCAAGAAGAAGGTATTGACTATGAGGAGACTTTTTCTCCAGTAACCAGATTAGAAGCTATTAGGATTTTACTTGCTTATGCTTCACATCTAAATTTCAAACTATATCAAATGGATGTCAAGAGTTCAATCTTAAATGGATATATTTCTGAGGATTTTTTGTTGAACAAACTCCTATTTTTTAAAACCCTCATTTTCCAAATCATATTTTCAAATTATCAAAAGCTTTATATGGTTTAAAGAAAGCTCCAAGAGCTTGGTATGATAGAATAAGTAATTTTCTAATTTCTAAGGGTTTTACAAAAGGAATAGTTGATCCTACTCTTTTTATAAAATGAATTTCTAAAGATGTTTTAATAGTAAAAATTTAAGTTGATGATATTATATTTGGATCTTCTAAAAATTCATTATGTACTGATTTTTTAAAAATGATGCAAAATGAATTTGAAATGAGTTTAATGGGTGAGCTTAAATTCTTTCTTGGTTTTTAAATTTTTCAAAATGATGATGGAATTATTTTAACTCAAAGTAAATATACTATAGATCTTTTAAAATGTTTTGGATTGGGTAGCACAAAAAGTAGTGACACTCCCATGAGTACCACCTGTAAGATGTATCTTGATGAAAATGGTAAATCTGTTGATCAAACCACTTATAGAGGAATAATTGGAAGTCTACTCTACCTGACTGCTAGTCGTCCTGATATTATGTTTAGTGTGTGTATGTGTGCTCATTTTCAAGCAAACCCTAAAGAGTCACATTTAAAGGTTGTAAAGATAATTTTTAAATACCTCAAGCATACTCCCAATTTAGGACTGTTCTGTCCCAAAGTACAATCATTGGAACTAGTTAGTTATTCTGATGCTTACTTTTCTAGATGTAAGCTAGATAGAAAAAGCACATCTGGAACATGTCATCTTTTAAGAAAGTCACTAGTATCTTGGTGTAGTAAGAAACAAAATTCCGTTGCATTTTCAACTGCAGAAGCTAAATACAAAGCTTCTAGATGTTGTTGTGCACACATTTTGAGGATGAAACACACATTACTAGACTATGGATATCAATTCAGACATGTATCAATAAATTGTGACAACACAAGTGATATTAATATTTCTAAGAATCTTATTTCTCATTCTTGGACAAAACATATTGTTGTAAGACATCACTTTTTGAGGGATCATTATCAAAAAGGTGATATCACTTTGGAATTCATTGGTACTAAATATCAACTTGCTGATATATTTACTAAACCATTAAATTCTAAAAGATTAGACTATATCATATATGATCTATATATGATTAATCAGAAATGAATATCTTACTGTTTCTATGTTACTATTTTATGCTCATAGTCTGACAACTCACTGTCTCACCGTGACTATATAAACTGCTCACTGTTTCACCATGATGACTATAAACTGTCTCACCGTGATGGCTAGTTTTCTGTCTCTTTGTGAGAAGTATGATAATTTTTATTATTTTTTATTTTATTTTTACCCGTATCGCGGTATTTTTTATTTCACTGCTCTTTGATTTCCTGCGTTTATGTTTTTATGACGTTTGATATTCCCAAATGATAAAACATAAGGGTTTCATTTGACTCCTTACCCAAATTATCTCCTGAACCTTCTTTTCCCTCTCGCCTGAACCTTTAGTGAATGCCAAGTATGAAGCATCCATCTTCACCCTCGTCTGAGAAGCGCCGCTCTACGAAACAAAGGAGGATACTGAGGATAGCTCCCGAAGGACCACTAAACCCTAACCTGGTAAGCCGTATAGTTGTACATGAAAAAGAGGTTTTCCCTGAATGGTTGTTGTCTATCAGATCATTAGTTTTGAATGTTTTAAAAGAACAAGTATGGCTTGAATGGATCACTGGACAGAATAGACCGATTTACACGAGGCTTGTATCTCAATTCTATTAGTATGTGAAGTTCTCTTTTGAGTTTGGAGAAAGATTTTTGGTGACCAGCTGGATCGATGGTCATAGGTTCTCGTTCTCTTCAATGTTGTGGGCTTCATGCCTAGGAAGTCCACATGAAGGAGTGTGTGAAGATTACCAGAGATACCCTCCTCCATCTAATGACATCTTTGACCTAGAAAGCGCTTCCGAAAATATAACTGGAAATGGAACCAATCGAAGGGACATAGTTGCTGAACAAGATGGGGAGACAAGAATTTTGTTCGAGTTTATTCCGAATTTGGTTAGTCCAAGAAAAAGAAGATTTTGTTGGGATGAAGTATCAGGATGTGTTCCTGATTCACCTATTGAAGAATGGCCAAATGATCAATCTGTGTATGTATGTTATCAACCATATCTGTGAGCTGATCAAAGTAACTTCCAAATCCACCTCCCTATTTTATTAAAGGATGATTTCATCCATGTTAGTCTCAAAAAGAATGGTTGGACCGAATGATGAAAAATTAGTGGAATTTGATTTATGCCTATCCATGCCTATCATCAGAAGGATGAAGATTAGAAGGAATTCCTGGAAAAAGCAATGGGTTGAGGATAGTGATCAACTATATAAGAAGTTTAATCCTGTTGACTATCCAAGAAGGCCTAAGAACCTAGCTGATCCTCGTTTGGAACCAGATGAAGTGGCTGAGTACTCAGAAGAAGAAGAACAAGAAGAAGTAACAGGTGAAGTTCCACCTAGAGAAGAATCTGTAATACCTCTAATGGAAACAGTTCCTGTTGAAGAGAAAAGGGGTGTTATCCCTGCTGAAATACAGCATGTAGAGGAAATTGTTGTTGAAAAGGAAAGGACTGAGGATCCTTCAGTTGTTCTTCATGAGTAAGAAGCTCATCCCAATGCTTCTAGGAAATTAGTTTATCCTGGTTTAGACCAGCAAGCAACCTTTGAGGATGGTTTTTTTAAGAGACTCTTTCAATTGAGAAAGAAGCAAGTCTGGAAAATTATCCCGTGGAACAATCGGTTTCTGAGCTTATTCCATCTGCTGAAGAAAAAATTGAAATTGCCTTTTAGCTGGCAAGGCAATAATTTGATGAAGAGATTAGGGATGATCTTTTGGATCTTTTCCGTGTTCCTGAATCTCACGAATCTGAAAGGGAAGCACAAGTTGGGGGGGAGGAAACTCGAAATCTTGATATTGAGGATGCTGGATCTGGTGATGCTTCTCAACCTTCTTTCACTTTCTCTGTACACTCTCGGTATGAGTTACCAAGCTTTTATGATGTGAATGAGTCACAACAAGTGACTGCAACTGGAATGGATCTTTCTTCTCTGTTTCAACTGAAGTCATTAGCTCATTCAGAACCAGAACTAGAGCCCCAACCTCAATCTGGATCAGAATATGAGTCTGAAGATGACTCTAACCCTCAACCAGAATCTGAGCCTCTACCTTTACCTACAACCTTACCTGAGATTCATTCCTTTGTAACCAAAGATGATATGAATGTTTTTGGCGATACTTTGTTAGTTGGTATTGAGAAAATTGGCTCCACTCAACCTCGCCCAGTGACTCAATTATGTCTAGAAGATGCATCAATTCTCTTGGAAAATATTGTCATGCATATTCAACAAAGGATGATCCGAGAAATTCAAGAAGTCTGAGTAGAGAATAAGCTGCTGAGTGCTGATGTTGAAAATATGAAAAGTATGGTAGCATGTCTGCAGAATGAGCTATCTGTGAGATCAGAGCCTGCTCCTGTCTCTGCCCCTAAACATGTTTTTGTTTCACCTGAGTCTTCTGATTCCCTCCTTGATAGGGAGATTGTGTCTCAAGTTCAACCTTACCTACTATCTTTTGATGAAAAGATTGGAAAAAGGCACACGAAGATGCTGGGACGCATGAGAGAGCTTGTGGAAACTCTGAATAAGCTTACAGATGAATACACTGGATGTATGCAAAAAGTTCTGAAACAACTCAATGTTTTAACCGACAGTGTCAAGGCTTCACCTGCTTCTGGTCAGACCTCCATACCTGCTTTGGATTATTCTCTGCTGATATTTTTAATTGAAGAAGAATTACATAATGCCTTTAGTGGCTTGGATCTATATTCTTTGTCAGAAGTAATTAAGAACAATGATAGAGCATTGGACTTGGTTAGGATCTATTCAAAGATAGCCAATGATGCTCAACAAAAGATCTCCAAGAAAATAGATTTGTATCTTTCCCGAATTTTCTCTAAAAGTGACATGACAGATCACTTTAGATATCTTGTGGATTATTTGAGAATCCCTCTGGTGACTCAAGATTTTAAATCTCAGGTTCAGAAACATTCAGAGTTCACCAGATTGTTGGACAGATTTCTGGAGAATAAGGATTAATTTGAAAAGGCTATGCAGTATGGTGGTGAAATCATTACTGATTTCATCAATATTTTGAAGCTGTATCTTCATGTGTAGAGTACTGCTATAGTTGCCCCAGCTGCTGCACCCCTTAGACCTGGACTTCCTACCTTAGCATCTACTACCATGATAGTTAGCCAAGCATTTTCTCTGATCCGGCCAGTCATTCTTGACCAACCTAATCCTAGATCTTCTACTGCTCCTACTTTAGCTCCATCTTTTTTTGATGGTCTAACCATTCCCTCATTGTCTACCTCTTCTATGCCTTCTTATACTTCGTCACCATCTCCTGCTGCTGATAAAGGCAAGACAAAAATGGATCCCTAAAGAGTTTACCGCCTGTCTTTCTTTTTGATGGGATGTCATTTCTTGATTACAGCTTGTACTTCTCCTCTACTTTGTATTATGAATGCTTTTCTTAATGACAAATTACGAGTTTCATTTCCTTTTCTCTACTTTTAGATAATCCCAAAAGAGGAAGAAAAACCTATAAGTATCAGTTCTATAATAGTATAGATGGGGGAGAAAAACTGAAAGTATCTGTTCTATAATGTTTTTTCTATGCTAGTATCTTTAATATTACATATCTTTTATATTTTTCCTATATGTGATTTGTGATCATCAAAAAGGGGAAGATTGTTGGAATCCTCATGTGTTAATCATGTTTTAATAATCACAAATCTCAATACTGTTATTTAATCTTGATCTTCGGTGCACATCTTGCTAATGCTCTTCAAACTCAACAATATGTGCATATCATGTTTTTATAATAACAAATCTTATGGATGATAATTACTCTTTAAAAGTTTTATGCATAATCACAATTCTCTAATATATTATCTCTAATGAGTAACCTTAACTCATATTTTTCATATCATTGTCGTAGTCCAAATACAGATTTTCTGTCTAAGTATGGACTCACCGTGAAGGACACACCATGACCAGACACCGTGACCACTCACCGTAACCCAGACACCGGGAAGGACTCACCGTGACCAGACACTGTGACCAGACACCGTGACCAGACACCGTGACCAGACACCGTAAACCAGACACCCTGACCAGACACCTTGACCAGACACCGTGACCAGACATCGTGACCAGACACCGTGAAGAAGACATTGTTTCAATGATCACTATGACACTATTTCTTAAGCTTTTTTCAATAATATTTTATGTGATGCTAACGGTCATATTTGTTGTTTTTAATGCAATTAATGTTATTTAATGCTAGTTTTTGGCTTGACAAGAAATTGTATCATGTACCTATGAAAAGGGAAACATTCCTACTGCCAGAGTTTGTGGAAGTTAAGAAAGATTGAAATACAGTACACGTGCAACAAGCGCAAGTAGTGACGTAAAAGTGTGAATGTACAACGAGAAGAACTTGCATACACCATAGAGCACTGTGCTGAAAGAGAATAAAAATCCTGAGCACGAAAGAGATTGAATGACTTTCAAAGAACTCTTATGAATGCAATCCAACACCACTGAAGAACACATGACGAATCAAGAGATCATTCTCACTCCTGTAGAAGACAAGCTGAACTACGACACTCTGTTATTCAACAGAAAAACTAGAGAAGGACTCCGAAGCATTCCTTCTCAATCCAATTAGTCCAGAGCTACATTGACAATCACTAGAGTGATTTCTAAACTCTACATCTCTGCTCTTTGATTGATTATTTACTTTTCGAGCAGTGTGTGTCATCTTATGTATTTTTACACACACATTGTCTCCTGAACATTAACCGGAGGATCTGTAAATCCTCACTCAAACTCTTACATCTTTTATTTCCAACTGGGATAGTGGTAGAGGTCATGTGTGACCTAAACATCTGGTTTTCTGTTGTTTTGTTTCGAACGAATAATAGTGGTAGTGGTCTTGGACCTGGATAGTTTTTGTAAAACTGGTGTTAACCCTGATCAAGGGTGTGGATCAAATTCTTATATATATTTGAGAGCACTATGTCTCAACTTGAGACTAAACCTCTTGTTATATCTTTTGTGCATCTTTTATTTAAGTTTAATTTATACGACATATATTATATTTATTCTTCTGCTATTACTTTAAAATAAAGGATTATTTTGAAGATACTTTGATAGTTATATTAGCAAGTGCTTACACTTATTGTAAATCAGTAGATTAGCTTAAAAAGTTAGTTTGACCTTGTGGTTATACTAACTGAGACCTAAAAAATCTTTGAGAAGCTAAGTGAACATTTACAATCTGTATAAATTCACTACAGTTTAACTTATTTTATAAATCGGGGGATTTTAACTAGACAATGTTTTAACAGAAATTTTAATTGGAACTCAATTCACCCCCCTCTTGAGTGTCCACTCCGACCAACAACTTGTAAAACACTTAATGAAACATTTCATTGATAATATGATGATAAAATATAAATAAATCATGAAAAATGTTTTTAAAACCATTTTCATTCAAAATAATTTGTAAAAATATAAATAATTATTGAAAACCTTTTGAAATCCATTTTTCATGATAATTTATAAAAAAATCTTGAAAAAATATCAAAAAACACTTTCCATGAAAAAATTTATTAAAAACGTTTTCTAGAAAAACTAATTTTAAATATGAAAATTATTATTTAAATGACTAAAAGAGGATAAATCCATACATTTCATGTGAGGTAAAATGAACATTCATTTTTATTGGTAAAAATGATTGAAAATTGCCTCATTTAAAAAGAGATAATATGATTCCTTTGAAAACATTGTAATAGAAGTGTAAAAAGTGACATTTAATGATCATAGGATATTGGTATAATATTCATGGATGTGATTTTGAGAAAAAATGCTATAGATGGAACATAGATTTATGACTAAATAGGGGGTGAAGTTTGACATTATTATAAACACTTTATAAATTATCTTATTCATCAAAGTGTTTAAAATTTTACCACTAAATGAATATAGCTTGAATAACTAGTGGATTATAAAAGTCATGAATTTATTGATTGATTTAACATAAGAATTCATAAATGGAAACAGAAATGTTAACAATCTCGAAAATCAATGAGATTTTCTAAATAAACCCTTATAAAATGGTAAAATGGGATTATAATCTCCATGTAAGAAATGAAATTAAATTAATCATAAATTATAATTAAAATAAATATATTAATTATAGAACATGTGAAATTTAAGTTTATACACCTCAAAAAAGAGTTTAGGTTCCTAACAAATCATGAGTCTCAAAGAATGTAAATTGAGACAAAACATTTTTACATATTTTCTATCTTTTGAAACATAAAACCCATCAATTAATGTTTATAAAAAGGATTTTTCAATACCAAAAAATTTATATAAAATATTCATATAATAAAATAATTTTATTTACTTACACCACTCAAAATTAATTAGTGTAGAACATAACATGTTTCTCATGAGAATAAAAGGAGAGATGAAATCACATTACCTTGTGTATTGATTCTGTTAGTACATATTCAAAAATATTTTATAATATGTATATGTTTAAAATAAATATTTTATATAATATTATTATTATAGATAATACAATAATTTTTTTGATTATGAACTTATATTACCAGCTTGTTAATGATCCTATGTTAAGGTTTCACTTTAGGAAATATTCCCTCTGTTCTTTACATGTGTCATAATTTTTTATATCAATGATACTTATAATTATATAATGAATTCATAATCTATACCATGATATAATTATCTATAATATCCATTATAAGTTTATTATAATAATACATAGGATATAGGGTTACAAAATTGAATACACCATTCATTGAGATCGTAATCCATACGTACACATTATCATTGATACCATTTCTTGACATTCTGATTGAATAAAAAAATGGCATATACTTATATTTATATAATATCATTAAATTAGAATTATTAAGTTATATAAAAAATTAATTTCACATAATCCATCCATAATACACTCCATGCAATCTGTAAATTAATGACATCACTTTAAGGGTGGTGGTAGTTGACAATCCCTCAAACGAAATTATTATAATTTCAAAAAATGGAAAGAAAAAAAATATATGTTATAAACGTAATAATGATTCATAATTACATAATAAATTTAATATATGAGATATATATATATATTATAATAATGGAAACCATTGTTGGTAGTAATGAAAAAAATTAACAATCATCATTATATAAGGAAATAGATCGTCGTACACCGAAACAATATGTTCCGTACCCATTATATAGAGGTGTGTGTAAGTATAGGTGAAACTCATAGTAAAAAAACATTCTAGTATATTTTCGATTTTGTTTTTTTCTTAAATTAATTTTAGAATGATATTAGTGTGGTGGAGAATAAAAATAAATGAAATGATCTTGAGAGAAGATGTTAACTCTTAATCGGGTAACATCATTTTTTTTAGAAAAAAGGATTACATGAGTGGCCTTCTACCAAAGGAATTTATTCATGTAAGAAGTCCAGTGAATTCGGAAGATTATTTTAGGATCTTTTGATTGATCCATGGGGCTTGAGAGGTGTGAGAAATTGGGTAGAGGTGGTGGCCTTATATAAGGATGGAGATGTACTCACTTGGAAAACATGAAAACAAGTAATGTGTACACATTATCTTGCCTAAATAAATTAATAAAAAAGAAACATAAATCAATAATACAATGTTTAGGGAATATGAATGGAAATTTAATTGGTTTTTTGGAATTTTCTTATTCATTTGACTCCCTACAATTAAAGTTTAATTTCTTATTACGCTTAATTTATAATAAATTGTTGTGATTAATTTTAATCACTTTTACTATTTTTTTGGAAACAAATGAAGTTAATATTAATAGTATATAAATTTTATAATGATAAAAATGTTTTATGTTGTTTTATATAAATTCAAATAATTGAATCATAATAATTAATATTAATGATAATCCCACAAACAGGACCAAATTACGGGGTTTTAAAGTAGACAAATGTTCAAAATATTGTTACGCTTTAATATTTAGTTTCCAAGTGAAATTGATTATAATTATCTAAATTGTATTAATATATTAATAATTAGGTCAATGTGATATTAAAAGAAATTAATTTACAATTTTACATTTATAATTATTTAAATGAAAAGAATATTATGAACTAAAATTTATTATTTTAACAATTCATTTAAAAAAGATGTTTGTGTGACAGATCCAAAAATTCGCAATAATATAATATAGATATTATAAATTACTATATATTTTTTTATAAATGTCACAAAAAATCACCCTATTCTATATAACATATGGATGACATCAACACTATCACACTATATTTATTTTAATATTTCCAATATCATTAATTAGATTCATCCATTCATTAAAAAATTATAGCATCATCATCATGTCACTATTTAAGGTAACTATTTTATCACTAAAAATTATGAATAAATTAACATGATATAGATAAGTATTTTATATTTCAAAATACCATTTATTTTAGAACATATAAATTATATATATGAATATTTAATATAATTTTCTTTTTAGAAATAATACTATAAAATGAGTGACATTATTATGAATATATTATTTTAGAGGATATAGTATCATTAAAAAGACATAGATGGTCTCATAACTGATAAATTAATTATTAGATACAAAAAATATGCATCCAATAAATTTATGACAGGTGTTAGGAAAATTTTACAATATTTTTTATTTTATTTTTATCATTAATTACCAGATATACCCATAATCGTGGTAATAAAAATTACTAATATTATTATTAATATTATCCCAAAAGTAAAATAGTAATATTTTACAAATATTGAAATTATTAATTCAATATGGATTATATTTTTCAAATTTTAAATCACATAAATTTTATAAATTTAATAAAAATTAATCATGTTCACAGAAAGAAAAAATAAGTTTTTAATGTAAAACCCATCAAATGTTCACGATGTTTTTTATTTCAAATACCAATTTAAAAATTATTAAAATTTCATAAATGAGACAATTTTATATAAAATTAATTTATTTAAAGATTTATAAATATTTGAAAAATTCTTATTAAATATAAATTATTTTTATGAAAGTGGTATTTTCAATTAAAAATGAAATATGATTTCCCTTTTCATCAAAAAAATAATTCTTATATGAAAAATACCATAACCAAAAATAATGTAAAAATTATACATAAATTATAAAAAATATGTTTTATTTTTCAAATATGATTTATAATATTGTATAGAACTATGTTTAAAATAAGTGCACCATCAAAAGGGGGAAAATATGCCTTTTTCGGAAAAATGAATTTTTATATGTAATATTTTATTTGTTCTTATGTCATGTATATATAAAATATAAGATGAATTGTAAAAATTATATATGATACATTATATATTTATATATTTTTTTATAGAATACAACAAGGATGATTTAATTATTTAAATGCACTTGTTTCATTATTATATTATTTTAGAACAACAAGTCCTTTAATTTTAAAAAGTTTTTTATTTGTATTTATATGTAATTGGCCATCGATTAAATAATTTTATATACATGTTTAAAATAAATTTTCATAATTCAGTCAGTATTATTCGTTCACTCCATTCCAACTTCATATTTATAATTGTAACATTTTAATAATAATATTTAGTTTATGAACTAAACATAATGTGGCATATTATGTATGCTATAAAACGTTGTATTTAATTCTCAAAATAACAGGATGTTATAAAGTTGAATATAAAACATGGATTTGATTAGTAAAGAATAATGTGTTCGAAATATGAAAGACATTAATACCTTAATTTCCCCCCTCATTGGGTATAACTCCTTCTATGATCTTTTTGGGTAATAAAAAGACTATATAACATAGTGTTAATAAAAAATAGATTAGTATGCCTCCACATATTTTGTATTTATATAGTGATTGAGTTTACTGATTATAATAATTGTGGTATACTAGTATTTAATAAATTAATGGGAATAATTGATGATTAATAAGTGAATAATTAACATTACACAAGAAATAAAGGAAAAATTTTGATTCTTCATAATAATACATTTTTACATAAATTAAACAAAAATATATATTAGAATACCCACATCCTAAGGAGACACTTCAAGAAGATAGTGAGTCTAAGAAGTAATCATTCAAGAGACCCATAGATGACATAGTTGACACCATAATCATAATGATATAATTTATTTTTAATGAGTTATGATAGAAAATAAGGACATTTAGGTTTATATAATATTGCCCTATCTCGATGATGATTGTGAGAAAAAATAGAAATAATAGTTCAATGTGATTATGAATACACTGATCACGAATAGATTAAAATGTAGAAGTCACTATGTTCTTCATGTAGTCATGATTATTGAATTAATTTTATAATAAGAATTATTTTGATTAATGTTTAATGATTTAAATTCAATAAACCTCAATCTCTAATTTTATCACCTAAATACATTAGTATCATTGACAAAAATAAAATTAAATGTATAGAGAAGCCACAACGATATAATTTTTCAATAGTTTTCATGTAATATAAGAACATATAAATGTTAAATCATTTGTTATTATGGTGATATTGAGTAAATAAAATTTGAAAAAGATAATTACATGTATAAAAAAAAGAACCACTACAATGACCTACAATGAAACCATATATAAGGTCAAGAATCATCATCCATGAAGTAATTTTCATTTAACATTCCATGATATATCCCTAAATGAAAATATTCATTTTCAAGAATATTAATCAAGAAATTGATTCTAAATCATCCAAATTATTCAATCAAAATAATTTTTATATTTTTATTGTTTTTTACCTATTATTATTAATGGATCAATCGATGTCCAAATATAGAGAAAATGGTTTTTAAAATAAATTACAATAAGTAAGATGAATTCTTTGACCTATTTAGAAATTAGTATTCTTATGTTAGAAATGAGAAGAACAAAAATTATATGTTTCAAAGATGGATGATTAAATTGGATCTAATAGTTTTTATTTAGTATTACCAAATAATTCCTCAAATGTTTCTACTAGATATAATTATAAATTATATCACTTACGAATAAAGATTTTTTTCCTATAATTATACTCAAATAATAGTTCGATAATATTTCAACCATCAAAAACAAATAATAAAAAACTCCTTAATACCATGTTGTGTTATTAAAAAATGATGTAAAGTAAATAAACAATGAAATTTCCTAAAAATAACTAGAATATTATTTAGAATCCACATTATCTAAGACTCTGAGATAATATACATGAATTCCGGTAAGGTATAATTCCAAAGGAACCGTCAACATTAATGTTGGTAATGACACAAAGTATCAAGAACTAGTTAAAAAATATATGTTTTAAATATTCATTCTATAATCTTTAGCGGGATTCATTTTTATCACAATATTACATTATGAAATTATAGGAGTGTAAAATAGAGGAATAGAACTTTCTTAAATTTAATTTATTATTCATTAATGTCATCTGATCGAATTAATATCATAATAAAGATATCGGAAAAAATGAAAATGAGGATAACATTTATTCATAAAATGCCATCACATTATACCCATTGTTGATATGATGTATTTAAATTTATTAATGATAATATGGATTATGTATCTTCAATATTATTCCATTAAATTTTTAATATCTTTTCCACAAAAGAGTTTTTAATCATTATCTATATGAAAACAATTTCAAAAATTGATATGATATGATTTATAGAATGAAATAAATATGTAAATCCATAAAGTGCATATTTAGATGAAAGAACATTTCTATGATTAAGTAAATTAAAGAACATAATTTACGAAAAAACCCAAAATACGTCATTATAACTATCCTAATATATATATCTATATTTTTAAAAAAGTATATGATTAAAAATCTAAAATCAAGTAAAAGAATATATTTTTATAGGAGGATACAAGTCTCTTTTTTTGGTATTATGAAAAATTTATAGATTATTATGTCAATGATTAAGATCCAAAAATATTTTCCATTCACATATATTTTAGAATATCATGTGTAATTTGAATGTTTTGAAGTCACAAACTATTTATGAATGTATAAAACCAATATACATGCTTTTATAATCATCAAGACAAGGTAAATTGTTATTATATCTGAATAATTGACCTATATTAAAGATGAATAATTAAATGAATAATATATAAAGTGATAACATGATATAAATATAGAAAATTGTATTCCATGTGCCAAAATAAAGTATGTATATTGGTAGTACATCATATTGATGTAAATTAATCTAATGGTGTTAAAGATAAATAATAATTGGGTGTATATGGATGACACCAATATGGATGAATTTTTTATTCAATGTTTTCATTAGTAATTCCCATTAAATTATAACATTTAGACAACTTTATATAATAAAAATAATTCCAATGGATGTGAAGTCAACCTTTCATGGAGGATTTCAATACGACTCAACTAGAATGCATTGCTGAATAAATAATAACCTAAAAATAAATATGAGTTATAAAGATCCATTTATGTAAAAATTAATGTGAATTGTTCATTGAATATTAATTTAGAATGAATATATATAAGGTTTCTACAAGTGTCCAGTGGTATTAGTTTTATTTTAGGATATAAATTAGTAATAAACTTTAAAAAAATAGTTTTTTTTTCAATTAGTCAGTTATTTTAACCGGCCTGAAAATCATTATATATTCAGATAAATTATCTACCTATGTTCTAGATAAAAATATATACTATGGTAGATCTATTGATATCATGGACCAGGTCAAACTATATAAACTTTCATGGTATTCAAGAATATATAATAGAAAAATTTTAGTGTTACTTTTTTCTAATGACACATGTCATAAATATCTTCAATAAGGAATCCTTAAGGGACTAGATGAGAATATAATCATAAGTATAACACCATATAATTATATTAGTAATCTATTACACAAGTATTGATATAAATTATACATGAAATTAAGAAAACAATAAATATGATATTGAAATATCAATAAAAACCTAAAAACCAAATGGGATGGAGTTAGAGATGTCCAATAGTACATTAGAAATTAAAAGGTACTTTTTCAAGGTACCTAGATTTAATGGACCACTATTTATAATCATACATAAAAATGATATACTTATATAACTTATAATCACACTGTCCCAAATCTAGTGCTAAAAACACATAAATTCCAATTCTAGATTTGACACAAAAATATAATTATAACATCCTTTAGTAATATTAAAAGTAAAAAACATTTAGATTGGAGTTTTAGATGATTATGAAAAATATAAAACTGATCAATATCATGTCATCTTGTTATAGGTATACTTTTTTCACTATATAAGAAGCTAATAAATTTATAATTAATCTTCAAAAACTCCAATAAATTACTTATATTGTATATTATAGTATTATTTCCATGTATAATACACTTTTCTCATAACATAAGGAAAGTGAAACATAAGAAGGGTTGTGATAAATTTTTTCAGTATGTGCATAATAAATAATAAATTGTAACCTCAAACACATGAGGTATAACATTATATTATAGTAATGATGATCATAATAATAGAAGCATATAATATTTTTGAGGTGTTATTTGTAAAAGTATTAATAAATGATTATAATTAGAAATCAATTCATTATAGAGTGTAGAGTTAACCTAATTTATAAATAATAAGAATATGTCAAGGATTCATGCCTCATTAATTGAAAATAATTTTCTAGGATAATTATCCACACACAAAATTTCGCTAGGAACACTATCCCCACAACATGAGATATCATGAGATAGAAACATTATCTTGTTAAATAGATGGAATTATAATCTTGGGACCACTTGAGATATAACTGAATTCTTAAATATGTGTTAAAAATGGTTTCAATCATCATATCAGAAAAACCAATGGAAATAAAAAGGGTTTTACAGACTTTTTTATTGTTTTTCTAATGAATCATTCAATATTTCCTCAAAAAATGTAAAATGATAAACACGCAGAAAATAAATTTTATCCACTGAAATTAAGAATCATCCCATGTAATGACCACTAAAAAATAATTTTATTCCTATTATATTTATATTTAAAATTAACAATATATATAGGTAAGAGACCAATTTCCCAAACCATCGCTGTATTTTTTATCACAGTGAACACCCTTTAGTCAATGTAATGGGAAAAACGGTAATGAAAAGTGAAGGTATTGTAAAAATATCCTGCTGATATATGTGTTTTATTAGTAAAAAAATTCATTTATAACCACATATATGTAACAGATAATTTCATAATACATCTTGATATAAAAAGTGGTTGGTATCATTTGAGTAATACACTAGATTTAATAAATTATGTAGACTACAAGCACCCTTAGATGAAATAGTAAAATATTATTAATAATTAAAACATCTATTTTACACAGAAAACATATAAAAATGATGAGTTTATTAAACCATTAGAATAATTATTTCATTTTTGTAAATTTAATTAAAATTGTATAATTCTACTTGAATGATAAAATTTTTGTAAAAAGATACATTCACATTAAAATATGAAGACAGATATTCCTTCTCTAAAAAAACCAATGTGTAAGACATTCAAAATATTTATAAAAAGAAAATATATAAAGAAATTAAATTTTTATTAAAAAATCGTTAAAATTTATTCAATGAATACATTTTAAAAATTTTCTAACACTATTTGAATAGAAAACCATTGGTAAAAATTATCCATGTGGAAAAAGTTACAATTCCAATGAAAATATTTTTTGAAGATGAAATCATGAAAAGGATAATTAAAATTTCATTTGAAAAAAAGTGAAAGGAAACATTAAATTAATTTTATATGAATAATATTTTGTTTTCAATTCAATTTTTTGATAGGTCAAACATGAAAATGTTTAACTATATCCATTGAAATGTTTGGGAGTTATTAATATCATCATTATGTTTTAATAAGAAGGATAATTTGAATAAAATGGGGGATATTGATAAATATTAGTAATATACCCTAATAAAATTATAAACTACCATTTGAATATTTAATGGTTGGAATAATTTATTTGGAATTTTAAAATCAAGAAGTTACTTAAAAACTCACGGGAAGAAAGACTTCAGTCGAGATGATAATTATGTCTTGAGTAACATTTTAATAAAAACACATGAAAGAGTATGATAATTTATTTGAACATAAAATAAAATAGAAAAATTTTAATTCATGGTTACATAATATTTGGAAATCATATATACAGTATAAATTTAATTTTGTGCATAATTTAAAACATGTGTAAACAAATGGAGTTTGAGTCATTATCCCCTTACCATATTTCCTTGCAAAGTGGAACACACTATAAAATCATAAAAATCAACCATAAATATTTTAATAATGAATTTAATAACATTATAAATCATTATAACCTATTTATATACTTAACTTATAATTATCTAGTATTAATACAATGGTTCATTATAGCATGTGTATATAATTGATTTTCAATCATTTTAATTATCATGCACATGATTCGTAACATTAATGTTGATAACTGATATTTTCAAATTACTTAATCATTCCTATAATATATTTTCCTTTCGATATATATCCCATGATTTTTTATAATTATATAATTTCCTCCAATGATATTTTTAATATGAATCTTAAAGAAAAAGGTGGAGACAAACTTGTTTCAGATGTTTTTAGTGAATGGAGATGAAATATAATTAATAGGTTGAGATATTCATATTATAATTATGTATATTTTTATAAATATTTATTACTATATTTTTAAATTTCATTGAAATTATATATCATTCAATAATATATTACTATACAAACATTAGATCATCATTTAAGTGGGTGTAACAAACCAAAACAAAAGCATTTCATATTAATTTTTTTAGTAAGATTGTTCAATTTTATAATGAAAATAAAAAATTTAAAAAATATTATAAATATCATATATATATATATTAAATACAAATCGAATCAATTTTAATAATAATTATAGATTAGTTATGTAGAAATTGATATTCTATATTTGTAGAGGCGGTAGTCCACTCATACACATTATTAAAGAAGTCATTTCACAATGAATATATGGAGTGAAAGTATCTAAAAATTCATAAGTTCATAATTATATCAATTTCTGGAAAATTATATTTTCAAAATACTAATAAATTTATGCTAATCAATTTTTTTATTAATATAAATGAGATAGTGTGTTCATAGAGGTGATAGTCAAAACATAAACATGGTTAACGATGTCATTCCTTAACAAATGGATGAATGATGGTAAATATATGATTTCATAATTTAATATTTCTATATGTTAAATAAACAAAATAATTATTCATAAAACTCAATCTACCAGAAACTATAATATTTGGTGATCAATTAACAACTACATCATGTCATGCAGGTGCTACTATGCACAGATCAAGGTCAATGTTTTTGTTTTTTAAAAGATGCTTGTTGATGGATATATTTTTGTAAATTTATATAATGGAGATTATGAATATAATTGTAACAAAATTATTTAAATTAATGGATTATAGTATAATTAGGTTATAAATAATTAAAAAATGTAAACACTCAATGGAATAATCTCTCCTATCAATGATGTCGATTTTCCTTCAATGTCTATATGGAGATGAGGGTCCAATGCTAATAAGGGTTAGCAAATGAAATAAATCTTGGGATATGGTTCTAGGATGTGAAAAACAGATTTATTTCTCGAATTTATACTAATTGGAGGTTATGTATGGAATGTGTGGATGTTTTATTTTTTTACAAGTGAAGAAAATCGAACGTTCTATGAAATGTTAAAAAGATAGAGGTATGAATGGAATGTCATAAATGAATGCTTTGGTAGGTTATGAAAGGAACGTAATAGATATAAAAATATCTATAACTAGAAAAAATAACTTATAGAAGGTCTAATGTTCATCTAAATATATAAAAAATTATGAAACATTATATTTCTCTCTTAAAAAATAAACTGCTTCAATTGTCTATTATTCATGGTAGTTAGTTTATTTCTGTGAATAAAAGAGGGACAATCCAACCAAATAATGATTTAAAAAATCAAAATTCGACCATCCTTTAATCAAATTAAATAGCATATATTACAAAATAATATTTTACACTAAACAATATAATACTTTATGAAATGACATTTATAATCAAATGCCACATTTAAAAAAATGTTAATTACGGGTTTCTAAAAATGGTATATTAATCATATAAAATTATTATATATATAATGTTAGTGAAATTTTGTTAAATAAATATTTTATTCACTCATATTTTAATATAATTTCATAATTAGTGATAGAAATTAACCCAACCTAGTATTTTTTTATTATTTACTCATAAATTTGTATTAAATAAAAAACCATAAATTAATATTTAGGTGATTTTTCAATTATAAATTGAATTGTGACATTAATATTATTTATTTATATTTATTAATAATTAAATATTTATATTTTATTATGAAATTTAATATATTTTTATAAACTAATTTTAATTAAAAACCCCATCCTTAAAAAGTATGTATTTATAATATAATTTCATACCAATTTCTAATTTTAATATTTTTATTATTTTATTACATATACATATATGACTTATAATTTACCATATAAAGCATAACAAATTATTTTTTAAATTAAAAAATGTATCATGACCTTCATTTTAATACTCATGAAGAGTGGTATTGAACTCGGTTTAATATATATATATATATATATATACTAAAAAATATAGATGATAAATTCCTTACCTTAAATAAATGAGACCTGAAATAATTTTCAAATTAATTAATATAGGAATTCAAAAAAAATCCATGATTTAAGATAATGTTTTATGTCGACTATCAATATTAATATCTTATGTGAAACTAGAATACACATCTTAATCCTATATCAAGATAACTAAATGATTCAATTTCCCTCAACAAAAAATGATTTATTTCCTATATATGAATTCATAAATCATTTTATAGATGTTTTAATACGTTACCCTTGGTGATTATTCCCATATTTTTTGCATAATGAAAATTTTATCTTATTTATTTCACTATCATTATCACCGTAATTTCCATGATACATAATTATTGACTATTTTTGTTTTTTATGTGGGGTTAAAATAGGTTTAACCTAGAAATCATAATTTAATATATGAAAATTTTAATATTAATATGATTTGAAATCCCAGTTCTTATCTCAGTTGATTTCATATCATGAATGTCACCACATTTTACATCTCATCCATTTTTAGCTTGGATTATTTTTCACAAAAAAATATCATAAATGAATGCTTTTGGATGAGAATAAATAAATTCTTAAAATTATTAAGGGAAACTATGATCTGATAAGAAATGATTCATAAATTATTTAAATACCCTAACTTATGAGACATTATCTTTAATATATGTTAACCACCCTCATTTTACTATTATGTTATCAATAGTAGAAAACATTGATAAGAAATTATTTTCTAATTCTTTAGAATAGTTTTTAATGTGAAGTTGAATTATCCTAGGAATAACACTCTGTAGTATCTAGCCATGCATATAGTTATATCCCACTAACTATGAACATGAATAATGATTAAGATATTATGTACCAAGTCTTTTCATTGTTTCTTCCCCAAAATTCATTTGTTCCAAAACCACATAAACATTTTAGTTCTAATATGGATTTTTATTTCCATAATAAACATAGATATATACTTTACTAAAGTTTTAAGAGGTTATCCAATATATAGAGTTATTACTGGGGTGTTTACGAATTTTTTCTTATCATAACCCCCAATCGACATAAGATATTAAGAAATAAATACATGAAATTGTACATATACAAATGGTTTTGAAATATATTTGAATAGGCTAACTATACCATCAATTTGGAAAAAACCATTGGTATATATACCATGTAGATAACCTTTAATATAAATTTTGGCCAAAACATTGGTTATAAGTCCCCTGTAGAGGCCCTATACCAAAAGTTTTTCCAAAACTTTTAGTATAGGACCATTTTAGAGAACCTCTAATAATATTTTTTCCAAAACCATTGGTATTCGTCCATAAAATTTCAAGGTACATATACCAATGGTTCTCAAAACTGTTGGTACACGTACCCATATTTTTAATGGATTCATTTTTCAGATAAAATTTAATACATCAAAAGTTAAAATACTTGTAAATATACGTATTTATTTATTTATAAGAAAACTTTTTAAAAAATCATCATTGGCTAGAGGTTATGTGATTGGATTATAAATGGGAAGTGATGGCATCAAATCCAATATTGGTTTTATTTTTACATTACTTATACCAGTATTTTTTAAAAACCATTTGTATAGGTTTTTCATATGGCTTATACAAAATATTTTAAAAAAAAATTGTAATAAATATATAACAACACCATAACATCCAACACCTCTTCAAACCATTTGTGTATGACAAACTAATGCTTTGGAGACCTAAAATTGTTCCAAACCATTGTTATACAGATTTTTCTATTAGTGAATTACATCCTAAAAATTATATTTGATCACCCTTAACTCAACAACCCTTGATTTCATCCATAAATATTATATAAAACACTAAATTAATATCCAAACCACTGGGGTTTTATAATTACTACTCTAATATAAAAAATAATTCACAAAGACCCTTTCTTATGAACCATGTGAGGGAAAAATATAACATACAAAATAAGCTCTGAAGTAAATATTTGGATGTAATATATTTCACTCATTTAAGATCCAATTAAGACTTATTTTATATTTTTATATAATTTTGTTATAATCAAATATATTCATTATTTATTATATATGTGGCCACTGAATCGTTAACAATTCTTCAACATCACCCATAAATTTTCTATAGAGGATGCTCATCTTGGAATTTCATGTAGAATTTTTTTTCCCTAAGCTAGAGAAAGGGTAAAAAAAGAAGTGGTTATATAAAATTAACAATAATAGTGAAAATAATGACAAATAATAACTTTGGGGATGTTAGGTATTACATAATATCATTATGATGATGATAATAACATTGGATTCATTAAACAAATAGAAGATATCATATGTACATGGATTAAAAAATAATCATAACATATGGAATAACATTATACAAATGTGGATAAAATATAAACTTGACTAGATACGTATTAGTTAAGGCTCCCATACACATTAACATAACATTATTGGAAACACTAATCATCCATGTACCATAGTTGGATAGTTTCACTACCGGTACACCATGAAATCTCATGAGATAAAAACTACAAAAAATTAATTAGATGGAAATGAGATTTTAATCCTATCCATCACATTATGAAGAGCATATATGTATCTATAATTTTTCTTCATTAAATATATCATAATATACCAAGGAAGGAAAATGGGTTCTTTATCTATTTCTACATGTTCCCAAAGGAATCATTCATGATTTCGTCAATAAAAATGGAAGGATAATCCCATAGAAAATAATTGGGCATTTAATGACATTATGTGAGACCCTTGGTAAATAGTAATCAACAAGGTTGATTATGTGTATGGTATTTACACCTTATAAGATATTTATGAATGGTTTACATGTAAATATCCTTAATCAGTCGATGTGTTTGTAATCTATGTAAACTTCAATAAATTAACATATTGGAACATGGGCTATTAAAAGAAGAATGAATTGTAATAAAATAATGTATATAAAAGTGATTTATTAGACGATAAATATGGGTTTTGGTATCGTTTGAAGAATACCATTATTTAAGAATACAACCAAGATGATTAAAATTTTAAAACCTTTAGGAAAATATCTCTGAAAATAATAATTTATCATTTACTATGAAAAAACTTAAATTGGGTGTTTTATTAAACCATGATATTTAGAATTTACTTATGGTGTAATTGAATGTGTGTATTGGAATTAATATTCAAAATTTAAAATTTGGGGAATGATACTTTTACAAGGAAATGTGTAAAAAATATTCCATTTTCTAAAATTGACCCATGTAGAAATGTTATAAAAATTATTATATTTTTAAATAAATCCAATTTAATTTGAAATACAATAAAAATAATATTAATGGAAGATATTTTAAAAATAGTATAATTTAATATTTATAAAAATACTTTTTTCCAAACTATAACTGTAGGAAAATATAAAATTCCATTAATAAGTATTATGAAACCGACATTGTAAAAATCAAAATAAAACATTCATTTAAAAACAGATGAATATAAACATGATGGTCACTTGAGATAATACCTAATTGGGTTATATCACATATTTTTCATGGTAACTTGGGTTATTGTGAAAAACAAGTTAGAAAGTGTATGAGTTGTTATTATCATCATTATTATTTTATTTGTAGTAGAGATTCATAAAAGTGGTCGATATTAATACAAAAAAATTAATATACATATATAAGTAATTATATCCATATTTATAAATGTTAATTATTAAAAAATTATTATTTCAAGATAAAATTAAAGAATATTCTCGTGATACATATGAAAAAGTACATGAGTCGAAATAACAATTTTTACTTGGGTAACATTTTATTCAAATCTCATAATGGCTGAAGTTCATAAAAATGAATCTAAAATAACAACAATTAATGATATAAAAGGATAATGTATATATTTGGTAGTATATAAACACACTATAAATGTATGTTGGTGTGAAAATTAAATCATGTCTCAATAAAGGTTGTTTTAATCATTGATCTCACACCTCATTTCCCTTCTTATTTGACCATACAACAACATTCAATTAAAAATTAACTATATTAATAATATATTTTAGAAAGTTATTCTTTTCTATAACCAATTTATATACATCATTTATAATTATTTACTATAAATACATTAGTTCATTATATATTATTTTTAACATTGAGTGTTAACACATTTAATTGTCTTCCACATGTCCAATAATGTTACTATTGATCCTTGAAAATTGGAAGAATGAAAATTATTCATGCACTTATTATGGTTCATTAATACATATTACATTGTTGATTATAGTTTTATACAATCATCCAATCTGAGTTTTAATTATAACTCTTGAAGATGAAGCTACGGATGAACATGTTTTGGAAGTTTTTAAATTAAATGGATGATATATTAATATCCTGATTTGATATTATTATACTGACTCTATAAACATTAAAAAAATTTAATATCTTAACAATACATAGAATTAATATGATATGGAACTTCATAATCATTCACTGTATAATAATTATTAAATATATCTAGTGGGAAATAAATAATAAAAAATAAAAATGAAATAATGATCGAAAGATATAGAATGTTCTACTACTTAATTTTAATATAAATATTAAATAACAATAAAGACATAAAATTTATCATATTTCTCAATAAAATAATTTTTTTTAAAATATTGTTGATTTTTAATAATGAAATTAAATATCCATGGAGTTGGTGTCCCACACATATACATGATTAATAAAACAATTTCTCAATGACTGGAGAAGTAATTGTATATACAAATTTATCATTTTATATTTATAAAAATTTGATAAAAATTAAATCGGATTAATAATTAATCAATAATTATCTCCCATGGTATTTGGTAAATGAAAATTATACATGTCATTCATGAAGGAGGTAGACCGCTTATAATCAGGATAAACAATATCATTCCTTAAGTAGTGTAAAAAATAAATGAAAATGTAAAATATGATTAGTTAATAATTTTATTAGTGAAAAAAATTACATAAGTTATAAAATACCACATACATGATAGAATAGAAAATATATAGTGATGAAAAATTAACCATAGTACGTTGTGGAGGTGGTAGTCTGCACAACACATGATCGACGATTATGTTTTTATAATGGATTAATATAGAAGGATAATATCTTTTATTTAAATATATTGAATCATAATTATATAAATTAAATAGAATAAAATTTATTAATAATTTTAGGAAATATATCGATAAGAATAAATAAATAAAAATAAATACAAATAATAAGAAATATTAACTTCATAGACTAGGATATTCTTTGAAACTCTCATTTGTAATGAAGAGCTTATGTCATATAATGGTTGAAAAATATATATCCCAAACTATTATGGTGATATATTTGGATATTTTACAAGTATTTTTCATCATTGTTTTAATTAATTTTATATTGGGTTATTTCATTTGGAGTTTTTTTGTATATTGATTAATTCTGAAGGACGGAGGCTAGTAACAGTTTTTCAGAATTATGGGCCCAGATCAAATAAACAAAACACTAGAATGTATGGTATTTCCAAACCAGTGCAATATTTTTCAAAAAACTAAAACTATTATGTGTAACCGTGAAACTCCACTAAATGTGGTGCATAGTTTAGGTTAATGGTTTGGGAAACCCCACACCCCTACCTTGGAAAAAGTGAGTGTGTTTCAATTTACCTTAATAATTGTTTTAAATTTCCCGAACACCCATATTAATAGCTAATAAAGCCTAGATAGACCCCAAACATTTTCAATCATTTTGGTAGTCTCCCACATGAATTCATAAGACTTAAAACCTCTAGTATGTATGATTAAATGATCAGATTGAAGATAATCAACTCTCCCAGTATGAAAATCTCATACTAATTTATTTATCATCTCTTTCCTGTTAAACTATGAATATTTGAAGGTATTTTTCCTTTGTTGGGATTATATCATGACCTAAGTTTAAGAGTAATTATTTAGATTTATCTTAGACATTGGACTAGAATAATGATCTTATTATTTATCAAGATTAGTGTTATTTTATTGAAATTCTAGATATCCATTAGCAAGAGTTCATCGCCATTTCTAAGGTAGGTGGTATAAATATTAAATCGCAAAGTCTTGATATCAATATTCTATTTGTAATTTTATAATATATAATGGAGTATTATAAATGTAGTTTATTAAGATGAATTAATTAATTAATAAATTTTGAAATTGGATGTATTGAGATTATTGTGATGGATTTATTATTTTTCGAATTTTTTAGTGGATATTATTTTTATTATAAAATTTATTGAGCTAAATAAATTAATAATTGAAAACATTTTTTTTGATAAAGATATTTATTTAATTATATTAATTAATTATTTAATTATTTAATATAATTGTTGTGATTAATTAATTATTATTTCAATTATTTGACATATGTGATTAATTAATTATATAATTAATTGAAGGGATTGATATGACTAATTTAATTTAAAATTTTTAATGTCATTAATTAGTATATTAAGTTTTATAATTAAATAATGGAATTATTTATAAATTTAATATATAATGTGTATTAATTAATTGGTGAATTAATTAATACATTGTTGTGATACATGTGAAATTGTGACTGTGTAGTATTTGTGGGTGGGATATGATCTACTCCATGAAAATCCATAGTGATAAATATTGATATTTGATATCATGGATTGATTGATATACGAGTATGAGACATAGATTGATTCTCTAAATACACATAGAGTTCCATGATTAAGAATGCAATTATTTTTTTTTTGGAAATTGACTGATACTACATATACCCATTATATGTGTGATATGAACTGATACTCTAAATACCCATGGGGTTTTGTATAAAAAATGTTATTCCAATGATATTTTCATAGGAATATGGTATCAATTGGCTCTGATAATGAATTGATATAAATTTGTTAATGAAATCACATGTGTTATAATGAAATGTGAATTAAATATGTGATATGCTTTAGAGTCTGGTACGGGACAAAACATGTATTGAGAGTTTTTATGTCTTTGTGGACTTAGGATTTTATGTGGAAAAATAAAGAATAACTGAATAAATATAAATTGTTTAATTTATTTCTTGTATTTATTCAAATAAAAAAATTAAATACTCTCTTTTGATTGGATATTTATTTAAATGATATTTGAGGTGGCCTGCTAAGTTATACTAACCCTTATCATGTTTTCATGTTAGTAAAAAAATTGATTTAATTATTAAAGAACAGGATAAGGGTAATGAAAATATAGTAGATGGCCGATATTTTATGGATCATGGATGAGAGAAGAAGACTTGTTTTTGGGACTGTGGCGCCACAGAAATCTAAATTAAGAAATTTGTATATAACATCATGTATGACACACGACACCATGCATGTAAGGTAATATAACATCGAAATACTTTATAATATATTTAATCTGTAAAATTAATTCAATATATTTCATATCATCAGTTACAAACAATAAAGACCTTCATTGATAGCTCGAATTACAAGCAAGACAATGTTCACCATATACAAATGTATTATTAATATATTATTATTTAATAAAATATGATATAAACAAGAAAATATGTTAAAAGATAACAGTATAAACAAATATATGAAACATTATATATTATATAAATATAAATATAATAATTATGTTACCAATTAATTATAATTGAAAATATAAACTAATTTTACATAAATGAAATATTGTTATTTTTATCACCACAAAAGAATTTTTTCGTAATAGAAAAAATTAATTACATTTAGTGAATTTCATTAATGAAATATATATTTTATATAATGAATAAAATATATATTTTATAATTATCCAATACATTATAAAATTATAAGATAATAATGAACATTATTTTACACATAAAACCTGATATTTTTTATGGTAAATCTTCCGCATTATAATGAATAACTTAATTTAAATGAGAATATAGATACATTAATTTATTTAATATTCCATAATAATGTTAATATTTTTAATATAAAAATAATAATAGGTTTATGGTGAATTTTTTATATTTTTCCAAAACATTTCATTTCATAATCAATAGTTAAAAATACAATATTTTAATTGAAAACTGCATTTTCAATTAATTTATTTAAAAGGTTATATTATAATTTTAAATATTTTAAATTATTAACTAGGTAAATTTTTTATAAATTAATACAATAAATTTAATTTTAATCAATGTAACATTAATATTTATCATGAATGCATAGAAATCTTGAATATGTTTTTTCATTAAAAACCCCGCATTGTCGCCGTGCATATAAGATGCATTTTTAATTATTTTCTACCACTAATGTGATTGGAATTAAGAAAATTTTATTAATTATTTTGAATCATAATAATTTATAACGTCTAATAAGACCAACTTTGTGATTAAAAAATAATATTAGTGAAATTGATTAATATTGTTTTCAACGATTGAGGTCAAATTACGCTTAATAAAGTAAAATAACATAAACGTAAGGCCTAATACAACATAAAAACTTATCCATAGGCCATGAAGTGGCAATATATTGACACTATACCATATTTGTTATAATTTATTATTTTATTGGTTCAAATTTTAACATTAAAACAATGTGTGGAATTCAATTTTCAAAATATTAAAAGATCACATCTCCTTATCCATAATAAATGTACATCCCCCCCACATCCTCACACATCTCAATAAACGTTTTCTATACCAATATATGTAAAAATAACTTTTAAACACCGCTCACATAGTCCTAGAATTATCACCTTTGGTTGAAGGAAATACAAGGGATCATTTGGTTCAAACAAAATGTAGTTCCTTAATTTTGAGGCCACAAACATTCAAAATATTTTTCGTTTTATTTCCATTATCCCATCCCTAAACTCTTTATATTATATTATTTAAGAAAAATACAGTATCCTCAATATACTAGTATGTTTCTATTCTTGTATTTATACTAGAACACACTCACACAAACATCAAATAGGTTACAAACATACTATTTCTATACAAGGTGATTTTCATCCCCACGATATAACAATTGTTTATTTTTAGATTACCACCTCTCAGGGTGGCCATTTTGATAGAAAACATGTTTGTATATTATATATATGATATTTAATATTTATTTAATATTTGTTATTCCATCTATAACACATAACTCTAATACATTCTATTTTATGTTTTTATAATAACATCATTTGAGAAATTGTGGACTACCAGTACCTGAAAGAGATGTTATTCATTCACATGATCCATATAATATATAAATGGTGATTATAATTAAACATATAATATATAAAATAATTCATTTTAGTGAATAAATTACCATTATATAATGATACTATATATATATATCAAATTTTTTATTACCCTTTCACACACAAAGTGAAAATGTCATTCATGAAATTGTGGATTACCGCCTCCTTCAGACGATGTGATTCCATTAAAATCACAACAATTATATATATAAGTATATATGGTTAAATATTATGGTTTTTATTCTGTAAATTTATAGTATTATGTATCTTCTTTCAAAACCTATATAGAAAAATGAGAACATTACTCATTCATACATACGGCCTACCGCCCTATGATTGTAATGCTAAATAATTTTTCATAACTGTATTTAATGATTTTGTAAAAGTATAATTTATGTAGAAATATGATAACTAAATTATTATTATTATTATTATGAATATTTTATAAAATGACCCACTTTGACCATATTTTACATACCCATGATGTTTTGGATACATAAACTAAATTTTGTCAAAACACCCGACATGAACGTAAGTGATTAAGTAGTGGTATGTAACATGGAAATAAGTGAAATAAAAATAATGATAAACATGAAAAAATTTCTCAACAAATTATAAAATTAATTTAATTTTATTTTACATAATGTTATAGGATGTTCACCCCAAAAGAAACTCATGGGTAGGGATTCTTTTCTTTCTTTTCTCTCTATGAGGCATACATTATTGTTGTGCACCAAATTTATTATATTTGTTGTAAATTCTATCGCGATGACATATAATTTAATTATTTATATTATATGTATGGTATTAAAATGTTTTCTCTATTAATTATTATTGTTGGGGTTACCAATTGATTCGTTACCACATTTGTGAGAGATTTCATCTCAATTTACATCCCATTGAAACTAATTTTTTTTATGCACCAATTAACTTTTATATGGAATATATAATAAAGAATGAAAAATAATAACATGAATCTACTTATTCTGAGGGATTTATTTGTTTCATTTAATTCATTGGGAATTGTGATTTAAAATTTTCAATGTTTAATGGGACACATTAGAATGTATAGATATTATTTTTCCTCGAGAATGTTTTAATGTCAAGAAACCCTACAATATCTTAACCTTTATTGATGTAGTATTGAAAAATATATATACATTATTAAATTAATATATTTGATATTGAATATTATTTGGTTGATATAAGGACTGTTTTGGATAGGTAAGACATGGGTTGTGGATAGCATAATGTTATCATTATGGGTTGGGGACCATTTAATGAAATCCCACTGATGCATTGGAAATCCCCTTGGATGAGATTTGTGTATAACTACCATAGATGGGTTTTTACCTTCTAGATAAAGCATATTGTGAAAGGTCTTGACAATAATCGATCCACGTACCTCAAAAACATGGTATCCAATAATTGAGGACTATCATCATTTATTTTCATTTATTATACATTCATGAGAATTTTTATCGACCTATCTATAGACACAATTCATTTTTTTATATAGAAGGCATGTGTTTTAGTTTTCTACCTTACAATATTTATCTTTCCTTATCTGTTTATTTAAATGGTGTGTGGTTTTATTTTTTACGTTTCTATATTTTTTATGAACATCATTCTCAATTTATTGTTTATATGGAATGTGAGTTGAGTTATTCACCATGAAATAATTATTATTCCCATTGATTCATTATTTATTATGCTATATTATTCCATTAATGAGAATTTGAGATCACTCTAATTTTTTTCTATTCCTATGAATCCAAAAATAGTACTATGAAAGATATAAATGGATTCTACTAGATGGATTTGAGTTATCCTCAAAGTAATTTATTTATAAAGAAGAGAAAAAAAATATTTTAATTATTTTATTATTTATTAAAATACAAGTCATGTATATATCTGGTTTAACAATCCTACTAAACTCTTTATCCCTCACAACATGATCCCTTGTAGTCATGTTGATGAAATTTTTATTGGATATCTGCTGTAAGATTTTTGGGTCGGGTCACTGTATTTGGTGTCTAAGGTCATTTAGAATTAACATTTAGAACTAGTTTAAGATAATATAGGTTAAAGAACATAACACATTTGTATAATATGAGAATAATTAAATAATGATACCATATTATTTAGGTAAAGTATAGATTATGTGAGTCTTCCTAGATATACATCCATGTCTTGATACTAAAATTGGATGTGGTTCTAGAACAGATTTACCTAAGAGTAATAACTCTTAAAATGTGTTCTGATCATGACATATGGTAACTTGGTACATGACAATGGTACTTACTACGCACCTAGTCTGATACTCACTGGGGATATAATTATGATAATTCACATTTTCATTAAAACCATTATGAATTATTTGGATATATTATAAGTTTCCTAGGTTAAGCCTAATCTGTTTTATATTAGATATAATATTTTCTGGTATATAAATTATATGAATGATATTATGTAAAAACCCTATACCAAGGAATGACGTATGTTAAAATAATTAGATGATGTATTTATATATTGAGGCTATATTAAAAACCTTAATTGAATAAATAATTAGTGATTAAAACAATTTAAATGATGTCCATAATGATTAATTTGGAATTTATTTAGTTTTTTTTTGGAAAAGGACAACATATAAGATGGGTTAAAATAAATATAATCCACTAAGTCCATGGGACATGAACCCAATACTGGAGAATGATAATAGTTCCACACCAAACACTGACCTACACAATGTCCTGGAAATTATTATTATTTTTAGTTAAACAATTTGAAGTATAAATGTTAATGATGAAAAAAAAATTACTTTTGAGAGTTATAGATTAATTTATTAACCATATTAGTTTTATAAGATAGTTTAAATAAAATAGTTAGACATGTCAAAATTTTATTGTTCTCAATGTCGATTAAAAGATTATTTTAGTGATTTAGGAAAAAACATTATAGTTAATTAATTAGTTGGAGTAAAGGGAAAAAATATAATTTAATTGAAGAAAAAAAAATAGAATTGTTCATAACAAATAAAATCCTATCAAGTAAGAATATGTCTTAATATTCATAGGAAGTAAATTAATCCCTCATCATTAAGAAATGTATCTTTACACAAAAACATTGTCCTAGTTCTATAATTTCTGTTGAACCAATGGTATCATAAATCATCATAGATATATGGATTTGAGGATTTCAACATTCTATTTATCATTCGCTTGAATGGTATTTATGACATCAATAACACCTTATAAATATTTACTCTTTTCCTCCATGTATGAATCTATACATTCAATTTATATTCTCCTATATAGAGCCTTAGTTACCTGGTAGTCCATGTTACCTTCATAATTTCTAATATATCATTTATAGAGGATTAATTAGGAACCCTTATCACAATTTTGGATATAAAATATATAATGTATCAAAGAGTATATCACATTGATAATGATTAAATTATAAAGACACAATTTGAATAGGGTCGGGAGAATATCATGCACTGAAAATATAAAGTTAGAGCGTGGTATTCGATAACATATTTGGCATGTGACACCAAGAACTTATGGTAATATTATATATGGATACTTTATAATGTATTATATATCATGAATGAACTCAATATATATTATATATTATGTTACATTCAAGATTGACTTTCCTCGATAACGAACATTACATGTAAGTCCAAGGTTCACGAAATAACAATGTAATATTACAATATTATTACATAATATAATACGATAAAACCTAGAATTTATCTTATCAATTATTAATATTAGTATCTAATACGAAAATTTAATTATCAAATAAATATAATATAAATAAATAGTTTTCCAATTAATTACAATTTAAAATAAAAACTGATTAAATATAAAAGAAAGATTATTATTTTTATGATCACAAAGGTGTTTTGCATCAACAAATTGAATTATTTACAAAAAATGGAATGATATTAATGAAATGTATATTTTATATATTCAAATAATTTTTTATAATTATCCAATAGATTTGATAGACATAATATATGAATAAAATCTATTTTTTAACATAAAAACCTATATTTTAATAAAAGCAATTTTACTACCATTTAATGGAGAACCAATTTTAAACCAGAATTTTGAAAATTTAATCAAAATTATATCTCAAAATAAACTTAATAATTGATATATAAACATAATAATTATGTTTTTTAGAATTTGTAACAGTTTTCTAAAATATTTTATTTTTTAATGAATAGTTAAAAAACTAAATTTTAGTTTAAAACATCTTTTTCATCTAAATTATTTATAATGTTAAATTATAATTTTAAATTTATTTAAAGTTTAATTATATAATATTTTTATTTATTAATACAATCTATTTTATTTCATTAAATTTTACTTTGAAATTTATAATAAAAACCTAGCAACATTCTCATATTTTTTACATTAAAACCCCACATCGTTGTCCCACATATTGGATAAATTTTATATTAATTTATTCCAATAATGTGATTGGTATTTAAAAAAATAGATTAAAAATTTGGAATCATAAAAATTTCTAATTTATAATATGGATAAAAATTTGTCCAATTATTTTAGTGTATCTGATTAAAATTTATACAAACCATTAAGGTTAAAGTAAAGATAAAAAAGAGAAAAATTTAAACATTAGGCCTAAAAAACCTCTAAACTAATAGAAATTCAATTTTATATATGTATATAAACCTTATCATATATTATATAAAATTAATTCCACTATTGGAGCAAGCTATAACTTAAATAATGTTCTTGGACATCCCTTGTCAATATATTATAGGAGTACCACTCCTCCTCCGCTATAAAGTACTTCCCATACTCCATCATAATCACACATATAAAAACATGTTGGATAAAATAATATCTATAAAAATATCTCCACAATATCCCTTCCATCATAATATAATCCTACCATTGGGAAAAAATAAATCCAATGACTCTTTTGGTTAAACCAAAAAAGAGTAAAATAATAAAGAGGTAACAAAATTTCCAATGATTTTCTGTTTAATTATCTTTCCCCTACCCCTAAAATATATTTCAACTTTTCATGTATAAAAACACCAGTATTTTCAGTATACTTTTTATTTTTTATTATTCGGGTTATACTTAAACTTATATACACATTCATCTAGTGCGTAACAAACATACTATTGCTATGTACAACGAATTGCAACCTCATGTATCATTGAATGCCAATTTTTTCCTCACAACCTTTTATGGTGGCCATTATGATATAAAATCTATTTTTAAATTTTATATAAGATACTTATTTTTTATTTATTCTTCATTAACCCTTTTATAAACCCTACCTTTAATACATTCATCTTTTTGTTAACACGATATCATCGTTTGGGGAAGTGTGGACAACCACTGCTTAAAGCAATTTGATTTCATCACAAGATTAGTGGAATGAGTTAATGATGATTATAAATAAATATATGAGACATAAAAAATCACCTATATTATATTAATGAAATTAATAATTTTATTGAAATATTCAATAAATATATATATAACATTTTCATTAATTTCTAGATCATTATGGTTCGTGAATGTGTGCATTACCGCCTCCTCAACATGATGTGATTCTTTTTACATCAATATAATTAAATGTATATGTATATATGGATAAATAATATGAAATTTTGGATATAATCATAATTCAAAAGAGATATTGAATTACATACCTTCTTATCAAAATGATCATTGAAAAATGAGATCGTTACTCAGGCGTACGTACAACCTATCGTCTCTATGATTGTAACGTTGATTAATTTTCCACAACCTTATTTAATGAATTTTTTTAAATCATATTTTGTGTATAAATTTGAAAATTATGTCATTATTATTATTCTTGATATGTTATATAATGACCCCATTTACCATTTTTACCTACACATGTTGTTTTTGTCACATCAACCAAATTAGGTCAAAACACATGAAAAAAACCGAATTTATTACGAAGATGTATATAACATGGTAATAAGTTAAATAAAAGTAATTATACAGATGAAAAAGGTTCTAAATATTTTATAAAACTAAAAGAAGTTTATTATATAAAAAACTATAGTATTTTCACCCTAAAAGAAACTCATGGTAAGAGATTCTTATCTTACTTTTCTGTCTGTGAGGAATACTTTATTTTTGTGAACACAATTAAATGTATATGATGTAAATACATTCATTTTGACAAATGATATCATTATTTATATTAAATTAACTTAATTTTAATATTCTATTTAATAATTAATACCTTATGGGTTTCTAATTTATTTGTTACCACATTGTTAAGAGATATCATCAAAATTTACATTCCCTTGAGACTTATTTCTGTTATGCACCAATTAATATTTATCTGGATAATATACTACCCTTTTACATGTTATATAATAAGTACAAAAAATATAATTAGTTTATATGTTTCATTTCATATAATAGTAACTATGGTTAAAATGTTTCTATGTGTTATGAGAAGCATTTGAATGCTTATATTTCTTTTACATGAGAATGTTATAATGTCAAGAACCATTATTGTTACTTATCCTAAACTATGGTATTATTTATAAATCTATATATATTATTCAATAATGATATTTTATTAGTCATGTTATATATTCTATATGGGGAATGTTTTGGATAGGTAAGACATAGGGTGGGGAGCATTTGAGGAAATCTCTATGGGTTGGGAACCCGTTAATGAAACCCCCTTGATGCATCAGTAGTCTCATGAGATGAAATAATTGGGTAGACTCCTATGATCGGTATATAAGTGATAGCTAAACCATCATGTGAAAGGTCATCATGGTACTGTTTCAATGTACTTCGAAATCATTGAATCATTTAATTAAGCACTACACTCAAATTTTCCCTTCATTTTTTATACTTGAGATTTTTCATTGACATATATATGGATACATTTAATTTTCTATTATTTAGATAGCATGTTTTTTAGCTTCATACCATTTTATATTTATTTTTCACATATACATTTATTTGAATAGATTTTGTTTTCAATTATTACATTTCCAAATTGTTTATGATCTTCATTGTCAATTTATTGTTTATATGTTATGTGAGTTATATTATTCACTATGTCATAATTATTATACTCATTAATTCATTATTGATTATTATGTATTTTTCCATTGTTGAGAATTTTAGTTCACCCCTATTATGTTTATTTCCTTAGGAATTCAAAAAATGTACATTGAAAGATATGAATGAGTTCACTAGAAGGATTAGATCTATCCTTGAAGTTATTTTTTTAGAAACAAGGAAACAATTAATTTGTAATTAGTGTATTATTTAGTATGAATATACTCATTTTTGTATCTGGTTTACCAAGAATACTAAACACTCGGTCGTACGAGATTTGATTCCTTATAATCGTGAAAACATAATTACTAGAAGACATCAGATCTAGTATTCTGGGAGTGGGTCATAACAATGAACCGCTTTGGGTTGTCATTGTATTTATTAACTCTAGGTTTCCCATATTGACACTTGACATGTATTTACAATGACATGTATACTATATGGTTTTTTATATTCGACTTTCTGATTTGGTCATCTTATGAATTGTTTTTGTTCTATTTATGGTTATATAATTTTTTTAATTATGTTTTGATTATGTTATGTTATTAATCTATTAAATATTTTATAGTTTTCTAATTATTGATATTATAACTTCACTACTAGTATGCAGTATTTAGCCTTTGGGGAGGCACACATGAGGTTCGGAACTGACCAACTCAGGGCCCTGGTGTGAGGTACTTGGGTCGAGATGTTACAAATTCGTTTCGTGGAAACATTTATTGTCATTTCATTTTCATGATATTTGGTAAAGGTTGATAGGTGTATAAGAGTTTTTGGGACTTGGTTATTAGATCATTCATTGGAGTAGATAACCCATGTCTGGGAGAACACCTAGGTACCATGGTGGGATTGATTTTATCAATGTTTGTTGTTACAATGGAATTTTTTTTTCACCTATGTTGATGTAGTTGTTGTGTTTTGTGATTTCTATTTCCAATATTTTATAATATTTTTCTCATGGACCAAAATGGAATGAGATTTTTGTACGCATGAGTCATAATAATTCAAGATTATTTAGTGATATGCATCATTTTAGGCATGAAAAGAAAATTATGTTTTAAAATGAGTTTTTACGTGATTCTGATATTCTTTCTTGTGTATGTTTTAAATGTTAAAAAATAGACCATTAATTGATAAAAAAAGTAAATTATGAATGATGTGAATAAATCGGTGTCTAATGGGACATGAAAATGGAAATGAGTTTACCTTTTTTTAACCATGAATTAGACATAGGATGGTAATGATAGTGAAAGAATCTCATTTTTTTACCATATTAAGGGGATGTGTAAATGACTTATTATATCCTATTTTTAACCCCCATATATATGATAATGATCTATTATTATTCTGAACATGTGTGTTTAGAATTGTAGGGACATTTCACATGGACAACGCCTTAGAGAGGATGATAAGTGGACATGGCTAGAAATTATCCACCAGTATTGTAACCAAAGGAACCATTAGTGTCATGTTGGTAAGTGGGAGATAATATCAAAGATGAATTTTTTTTGTATATGAAATAAATATATTGTGGTTCCATGTGGGTGGTGAATAGTATTTTTTACATTACATGATATTTTCAGTTAGAGAACCCTATGAAGTTTACCAGGTAGGGTGCACCTGAGGTAGTTGTGTTATGGATAGAGTATAACCATACTATACATTTACACATGTAGAATACATAAATGAAGAGATTCTGAATGGATGAGTACATGTTATACATAAACAATTGGAGACTCTGGATGATAAGAGAGTAATGATAAAACCTTACATGTTACGTGGTTATGCAAAGAGATTGTGGGATATTCATAATATGTATGGATAGAGTGAGTCAATAAAGATGAATCACATTAAATATAATATCATAGAATAATATAATCAAGAGAGGTTGAGCCAGGAGCATGAAACTGAGTTCATGAGATTGACTCAGGGGAGTATATCCCAGAAGAACTATATTTTATTATTCTCAAATTTGTAGTACTCTATTGTAAAATTGGAAGGAGATGAAGATACTAAAACAATGATGTTTAAGGATAGAATTAAAAATAAAATTACGTAATATTTGAATATCTTAATACTGAATATGTTTTACATAGTATATAATTAGGGGCTCATATTGGAGGGGAAGATAAATAAGGCTTTTAGTGGAAGATATTTGGTTTCCGATGAACAATTAGGAGTTGTGACTTTTGGGAGTAGGAAGCATCCTTATGAAGATTTTATCCAGAGAAGTGGGATGTAGAGTATCTATCTAGAGGAATTAGATACATAGAATCTCACCTGAGATCATTATCACCATTGCGGTAGGTCAGGACCCATTCATAAAAATTGTCCCAGACCACCGATAGATTGATGAGCCTGTGGTAGGATGTTTCATCTACAAAGGATCTATAAGATCTCGAGATAGATGTAATTTTATGGACAAGTTAGGATGATGTGGACAATGAGAGGAAGTTCTTCTACGCCATATTAGTATGGTAGTTGGAGTTCTATTAGATTTCGAGGTCTAGGCGTAAGAATGGGAGACTATGGGGAAGACCACCCATATTAGTAGAATGGTACAACATAGAGGATTCAGACCACATCATAGAGAATAAGGGGATGACATTTTCCTGATTTTCATCCTACACTTGTGGATATAAATGTTGGATTGTTGATAGTAAGAGTTACTATTCTTGTGTATTATATGCTATCTAGTGCCTTATATGATATTGGTGCCTATCATACTTTTGAATAATCACAACATGTGGATGGTTAGAGACTAGAAGTGGTGTTCATGAGCATAGTGATGATGATAGCTACATAATTTGGAGTATGGCTGAGAGTCAACTATTTGAGAATTGGGTATTCTCCAGAGGATAAGGGTATCATTTTATATGAGATCATTCAATCATTACCATGTCAGGATTTGACCTAATTATGTGTATTGAAAGGTTTGTAGGGTACCGAGACTATATCTATTGTTAACATAGGAGATTTAGTTTTTCATCTCTTATAGGTGAAAATATATTTACATTAGAGAATTGGATGTCTAGGCGGGATGTGTAGGTCTATTTCATCCGAAATAATGAAAAATTACCTCTCATGTTTCTATTCTATTAATGAATGTTGGGGGGTCATAAACAAGATCTATTTCCACCTGTGGTGGACCGGTTCTGGGATGTTTTTAATGAATATCTCTCAAGACATCTACCTGAGACAGACATGAAGTTTATAGTTTAGATCATTCTACAAGATCAGAAAATTTCTGTTCTACTATAATTAATAGAACTGAATATTATTTAAGAGATCAGGATTTCGTTTGAGGAGTTGGAGGCTATGGGAATTATTGAATCAAGTATGTCTCCTTGGGGTTCTCTAGTTTTGTTTTAAAGGAAGGATGATAAGACAATATGCTTAGGTTATGATTACTATATGTTTAACCTATTGAATGGGATGAACAAATATCCTCTTCCACACATCGTCGGTATTTTTGACTCGTTGAGTGGTTCATGTATCATTTCATTGTATTACATGAGATCTCTTTATAATTAGTTGATATTTGAACATTCTGATATACTA
Organism: Viscum album; assembly: GCA_963277665.1. Lineage (NCBI taxonomy): Eukaryota > Viridiplantae > Streptophyta > Magnoliopsida > Santalales > Viscaceae > Viscum > Viscum album. The sequence continues at coordinate 140,113,413 of OY728141.1, forward strand.
AGGATGGATTATCCGAGATTTTATTTCTTATATTATTTTATCATGATGCCATTTGGTCAGATAAACGCAATAGCAATGTTTTTTCCATAATGAACATAATTATCTATCCTTGTTGGGGTTAGTTAGAGTTTATTTTTTTGAATAAAATATTGGTTTACTCCAAGACTGATGGTGATCATGCACATCATATTGACATCATCATAAGTACAACAAGAGTGCATTGACTCTATGCCATGATATCAAAGTATCCATTTTTGATTAATGAGGTTCACTTATTATGTCACCTAATTTTGTAGGAAGGTGTTAGTAGACTTGGAGAAGTTACAGGAAGTGTCATCATGGGACACTCCCAGTAAAATTTTTGAAATACAAATCTTTCTGGGATTAGTTAGTTATTATTGGAGGTTCATCAATTAGTTTTTCCATTAGGATGCCCCATTATTGGGCTTGACCAAGAAGGGAATGAAGATTTATTGTTTTGGATTATGTGTTATCTCCTTCTAGGAGTTGGAGAAGTTCTTGAAAAAAGAACTAATCATCATCCTACCTGAGCTATATGACGAGTACATGTTGTTTTTTGATGCTTCTTGTAGATATTTTGATGCAGGGAGATCATGTTCGGGATTATGGGTCTCAAAATTTGAGGCCGCATGAATGGAATTACACTAATCACAACAATGACTTGGCTTTAGTAAGTTATTATTTGAACGGTTGGTGAGATTTTCTGTTCGGAGAAAGGTTTAATCTGTATAATTATCACTAGAGATTAATGTATATATTTTCATAGTGAGATTTTAATATCTAAGAGCATGTATTTCTTGACTGTATGAAATCATATGATTCTTATTGACAATATGAGCTCGGGATGGGAAAAAATATTTCTAATGCTTTAATAATGAGAACTCATAAACAAGATGTGCAAGGTTCTATTTTCGAGAGGAAGATGATGCTTTTCTGGTTGAGAAGCATAATGTTTTTTATGATATTTAGGGTAAGATGAATTTAATATTATTTGTAGTTGGGTCTAAACATTTTTATTGTATTAGGAACATGCAGTATGAGGATTCAAAATTTCTCACCTTGAGGGAAGGCCTATAATGTGGGAAGTCACCCTCTTATTGTATCATTTTTTAGTGTCAGATAATCTATGTTAGTAATTAGTTTTTTATGTCTATAATAATGTGTGAGAAGAAGACACATGAATTTCATGCCTTGAAGTGGGTGGGGCATTAAGGTCTGACCAAAATTTACCTCAAACTATGATGACAGTTTTGGTGTTTGGGCATGAAAATGGAGATAGAAGGGTTCCTAATATTATAATACACCTATAAAAAGGTTTATGATGATCACAAATGACCTCAAGGATTACTAATACTATTTCCTAATTCGTGATTCAAGAGGGAGATGTTATCATGGATTTTTTGGTTGGTCTCCTGAGGATTATAAGAAAGAACTATTATATTTGTGTGGTAGTGGAAGTTTTAAAAAATGTAGTGCATTTCTTACCAGTACAATAGAATTTCATAGTAGATAAAATGAGAGATACATACATCTAATAGATTCTTCATCAACATGGGGTGGCACTATAAATATTTTCAAACCAATATTGATGTTTTACATTATTCCTCCAGCATCACTTACCAATGTTTCTTGGTACACAAGTTTTATTGTGTCCAAAATTCCACCCATAGAATGATGGGTAGTGATAACATACTATATTGGGACCTGAGAATATACCTTAGGCATTTTTATTAGACTTCGGTGGATCTTATGTACATTACGAAGCACTGGTGGTGTTTACCTATAATAATAGATTTCTCGAAGCTATTTAGTTAAAACAATATAAGGAAATTTTTTGTAGGCCATCTAGATAACTTCCACCATGGATGAATAGAGTTCAGTTAGATTTATTTGGATCGAGTCTCATGAAGGATACATCAGATAAGGTTAAGTTGATTTGGAAGTGTATGACTATGTCAAATAGTATATATATAAGTTGAATGTTGATTGATGTTGACAACCCGAAGAGTTTATAGAGGGTGATCATGTGTTCTTTAATGTGTTACCTAGACTGGGTCAATGCAAAATACAGATATAGATCTAGTTAGCACCCAGGTCTATTAGACTATTTTAGGTTATAGAGATAATTTCCCCAGTGGCATAATAATGGAATCTTCTACGTAGATATTTCCCTATGCATAACATTTTCATGTTACAGTGCATTGGAGGAATCATCCCAACCCTTCTCATGTGATCTATGTGGTTGATGGTGTGATTGAGACTGATTTATCTTTTGATGATCATATGATTATTGTGTTAGATCATAGTGATAAACGGTTATATGTTATTATCATGTCGATAGTTCATGTATTCTATCAATATGGTCGGGTTCATGAGGAAACATGGGAGATAGAAGCATATATGTAGTATAAGTGGCCTAATCATTTTGAATAAAAATATTAGAGATGTCAAGGAGTATATCTAGACGATGAGTTATTATATTGGGGGGGATATTATAAGATCCCAACCTATTTTTCAGATGTCACTGGCTCATTTATAGTTAATCTTTTTCCATGTTTTGAGTACATTTTTTTGGGATATTTTGACTGTATTTTTTGGGTAAAATTTGAGTAATTGGGAAGTAATAAAGATTTTTCATGCTTGGAGAATGGTTTTCCCAAAATGTGTCCCCTAACCTAGAAAATCTGTTTTACCCCAGAAAAAGGGGAATTGCATGTTGCAGCACTATTTTTTAAACTGTGCACCCTCTTAAGAGTAATTGAGCTCCCCTCACCCCCTAAAATATCCACATGTTTTAGGTTCATGGTTTGAAAAACGTGTTTCTCTAACAAAGAAATATTGCATTAAATTTTATTAAACATAAAAAAATATATTCAAATTGTTAAAAAAGACATTTTAACCAATATTTTACCATAACTCCACCCATAAACATTCTCTCAGGGTTTTCAGGCTCTTAGTTGAATTCCTATGGCTTATAAACACCATTATTTTTCTTTTAAATCCTTGATTGAATATTGACACCTTTCCCACTAAATTAATCTCACCCTGATTGGTTCATATCTCTTACAAGTTATTCTCCCATTATATAGAGGTATGTTTTTGGAAGTTGGTTTTAGGTCTAAATCTATGATTTAGGGAACATGTTATGTTTGAAATTGTATCTACAATTTTAATCAATATATAATTATTTTCTATTATTATGTTTCTTCCAATTTAATTGGGGATATCTTTTGGCGATAATTCTTCACTGTCTCTAAGGTAGGTTGTATAAATTTCAAATAAAAAAATCTTTTTTTCATTTATGTCAATATAATAGTATGATTTATATTGAATGATTAATAATTGATATTTTTAAATTGAAATAATAATTTTTTATATTATTTAATTAAGGGATTATGAAATTGGGTATATTGAGATTGTTGAGTTTGATTAATTATTTTTTAAAATGAATTATTGGACATTGATGTGATTATGAAAATCATTTAATTGTATTTATTAATTATTGTTTTAATTAATAGATATTGATGTGATTATAAAATTTTTTGCATTATATTAAATGAATTTTGAATATTTTAAATTTACTATTGGAATTTTGGTGATTAATTCATTATTTAATTAATTAATGGGAATGATGAAATTAATTATTTAATTAATTAATTAAAGGTAATGAGATGATTTATTGATTAAATAACTAATAAATGTAATTTTTGTGATTAATTAATTATTGAATTAATTAATGAAATGATGTGGATATGTAGTTGTTAAAGTTTTTTGTTTGATTGGTAAATTAATTAATGTTTTTTGTGATACATATAAAATTATGATTGTGTGGTATTTGTGTGTGGGACATGGTTTGCTGAATCAAAAGATCATTGTAATAAATATTGATATGTGATATAAGTGATTGATTTATATATGAGTGTGAGACATACACAGATTCCCCAAATACCCATATAGTGTGAAGTGTATGGATGAAAACATTAATTTAGAGGATAGGGACTGATGATCCAAATTCCAATGGGGTGTGGGAAAGCATTGATGCTCAAAATACCCATGGGTTTCTAGACACAATGTTATACTACAATGTTATTTTAATTGGACTATTTTTCCAATGAACCATGATAATTAATGGTAATTACAAGGATAATGAAATAAAATGTGTTAAAATTTAATATTAATTTAATATGTAATATGGATCAGACTCCAACATGGGTTAAAGCAGATATCGAGTAATTGGTTTTCCTTATGAACATGGGTGTTTATTTGGTCAAATGAAGAATTACTGAATAAATGTATATTTTTTACATTATTTTTTGTATTTATTTCCTAGTAAAACTATATACTCTATTTTCACAAGATAATTTTTAGACATTGTTGGTGGTGAAGTACGGAGTTGTACTCACACCCTACTCGGGCTTCCAGATTAGTACCTAAATAGTTTTAATGGTTGTAGAATAGCTTAAGGGAATGGGACCAATGATAGATGGATGATATGGTATGTATCATGGGATAGAGAACAAGATTTGGTGTTAGGACCCACTTAGGGATCTATAGTGTCAATTTATTTTGTGGTTTTCATATTGACACTTGACAAGTATTTAGCCTGGCATGACTACTATTTAGTTTTGGGCATTGTATTTCTTGTTGTAGTCATCTTGCGATGATGGTATGTTCAGTTTGTTATAATTTTTTTCCTCTATGTTATTACCCTGATTAATAGGGGATAATATCATCATTATCGATATATGAACATAGTTGTTATTCAGCTACCTCTAGAATATTTTGAGGTAGGCATGAGGTCTTGTTACTTAATGGCTCAGGGCACCAATGTGTGGCACCATGATTAAAAATTACAAACAGGATTATGGTTCATTAGATATGGTTCTAGGATTAAATATTTATAATATTTGGAATGGATAATTATAAAGGTGGGCGATGTATTGATGGGTTGGAAGTGATATCCTTTTTTGAGTGATGTATATAACACATTGCATTGGAAAATATTAAGTGGAAATATTGGAATGGAATGAATGGTAGTCTAGAGAGGAAAGGGAAGGTTGGTAACTCATTTAGGTCATACATGTAATCCTAAAAATTAATTTTATAATGTCTAATGGTCATTTAATTGTAGTAAACATTATTTATATTATACTAATATCTAAACGAATGATTATTCATAAGTAAATTTTAATCATTGAAATTAATTTATTAATAAAAATATATGAGGACCCTTCCCATAAAAACACATAATTATGAATCCAATTTTATATTGATGATAATGTTTTTAAATTAATTTATAACTGAATATAAACTTATAATTAATATAAATAATAAATCAAAATAAACATTAATAATAAAATATTTAATTTCTTAAAAAAAATTCCATGGGATTATAAATATGTAATATTAAATAGATTTAATAAATTTATATAAAATTATAGAAAAATTGTTTCATGAATAATTATTTAATCCATTTTCCACAATAATATTGTAATTAATAATAAAATTATATAAACAATTATTTTCCACCAATCACCTAAAATTTAATAATTTCATATATACACAAAATAAAATTATACTATGATAATATTTATATTATTAATTAAAATATATAATTATTTATTTAAAATTATGTTACAAAAAATATTTATATTATATTATTAATAAGAAACAATAAATATAATGATTGAATTATTTTTTTAATTGTGGCATTCTTAATTTATGATTATTTCGAAAATTACTTCAAAAAATTTTTAAAACTTAATTAATTTTCATATATTATTTCTGATATATATATATATATATATGTGTTATATTTTAAAATAATAATCATTTAAATATTATCATCTTAAACACTAATTTATAACGATCTTCATTTTAGTACGTTTAATGACAAATATAGAACTTAGTATTATTTAATGAAAAAATTAATAATAAAAATCGTAGGTTGTTGGAGTCGCATAGATAAATATTCCTAATATTTATGTTATGATAAAGACATAATGGAGATAATATAATTAAATTTATTAGTATCCCTATATACCGATACTGAGTATGTTATGGATTCTTATACAGATAAAGAAGCTATAAAAATATAAAATGATTTGTTTTAGAGCATTGAATCGTTCAAAGAATGTACTTAATATAGATAATAATGATTGAAATAAAAATGATACATTAGTTATAAAAAATAGTTCAAGTCTATGATATAACAAAAAAATTATATACCCATGTATATCATCTATTTGAGGAGGTTTTTCTCATGAAGAAGTTATTGATAATAGAGTAGGACTATAAAAAACATGAGAAGAACACCGACAAAGTGAATAATTGATTTGAATAATTATTTAATCATTATTAGGAAAATATTTTATGGTTTTCATGTCAAATTTGGTGGATGTGACTATTTTAGAAATGTTCCCCCTAGACCATAATGTAGAGGACATTTCATTTACCACATCATCTATATATAGTGTAATACATGAAATTATCATACACTAATAGTGTGGAAAAATAAACTTACACTATTTGAAAAGAAGTTTTCTTTAATTATAAGTCATATCAATAGGTAATAGGAACTCCAATATATAATGATAGACTCGAGATACTAATAACATAATCTTAATCGCATTTAATACTATACAAATACATCACACTTATGGGTCATAGTTGATGTTTATACTTAAAATCGTAGTGTATCATATGCATTGAAAATAATTATCAAGATGATTGAACATTATTATATTTATTAAAGAAGATAATATAGACATTCCCAGCAATAAGAACCCATTTTTTTATGTCACTATTTTTTCCCATATATGATTGTGTCTATTAGTTTCTATATAAATGATCATTATTAAAGACTTTCATTTGATCACATAATTTCATGAATGATGAAATCCATGAAATTTTCTTTATTATTTTTACTTGCATATAGTGTGTCATTGATGGTATAACATTGGTTAAGTGATCATGAAAATATTTTTCATTTCTCTAGTGATATAGAGATATATTGGGATTAGTTGACAAGGAAGGGAGTGACATTATAATATACATGTACATTGAAGAATAGTTTTTATCCATGTGAAACTGTCATTAAAAATAATACATTAAATAGGTAAATATGGTTACACAAGTGATGCATCATTATTTGTGAGATATCAAGAGAGAAAAAGAGTATATTAAATAGTATGACTTTATAGAAGAAAGTAGTTTCTATTATAATACTTAGATTATATAGGTTCCAAATTGTGTTTAATGATACTTATATTTATATTTTATTTTGGAACTCATAAAAATTTAAATAATTACATTGAGGTGACCAAAAACATGTGTTAAAATATTTGTAAACATCTAATGAATCGGAGATTATGACATGGTGGTCCCTATCATGATTTCTAGTTATTTATTTATTTAAATGATCCCCAATGAAAAAATAAATTCCATATATTTTTTTATTCTAGAAAAAAATTAATTGAGTGACTCAATTTATTCCTTAGTTATTATGTAAATACAAGAATAATATTATAAAAACATATATTAATATTTAATTATTATAAAATATTTATCAGATAATCGATTCATGTTAAGGAATTTTATTTTTTTAATGAAATTTATATTCTAGATGATAAAGGTTGTCATGAGATATGATTGATGTTACCAAAAAAATTAGGTCAAATTATTTATTTATTTATTATTTAAAAATATTTAATTTATTTGGGGACTTATATAAAATTTCAAATACTATTAACCTTCCTATATATGTCTAGAGAGGCCCATATTAGATTCATTATTTTGTCACCAAAATTTGTGAGATCATCTCTCAAAATCATTTCATTAAAAAGTTTGGAAGTTATGATCTGATAACCAAGATCCCAAAGTTCTATCATGGATGAAAATAATGATGATGAAATTATTATTTTATGTTTAAGGATTCATCCATTCTATCTACTATGAATTTGAAATCAATGATTAATGAAGAAGAATAATTTTGGAGAATCTATAGATGATCTAGAGGGTATGATCATCAATTCATTTGATTAATGATCAACATGGTCACCTAGATCACACATTTAATCAAAATAAATAGTGATATTATTTTGATTTTAATTTTTTTATAATTTAATTGACATAATATTATTAGATTTTTTACCAGGTAGCACATAACTGGTGATTTTTTCACCATATTTGATTTATTGATAACATTTTATTTTACCATTCTTTCATTCTTCCTCTATATACCAGACAGCAAAAATTAATTTCATTTACGATCTATATAGATTCATGAAAATAAATTCTTAGCCTTTGTCAAAACATATCCTATGCTAATGTGGAAAGAATTGATATAATAGAAATCATCCAAATTGGTTTTATGAGTATATTTTGGGGATAGGGACTTTCAAAGACATAACATTCTTCAACCATTGAATAACATGATTTCATACATGAGATTCATTATTCAAATATTACTATATTAAACATGCAAGTTATGTTATATACTATTCATATTTTTTTCGTATTTCTCACATATAAAAAATATATTTATAAAATATCATGGGGAAATTAATTGATAATTTTTGAGGAAAATCCATTTATAATTAATAATAACTAATGATTTTTTCATTATCATTGGAAATGAGGAATATTACCTTGAAACTTATTACACTAATGATAGTTTCTAAACTAACATTGATAAAATTATATCTCTTTCATGACTAATAATTTTTATGTATGATGGAGTTTTAAAAATTATTATTTCCAAGAAAATGATTGTTTTTATTTATAAAATACAATATATTTATATTACAAAGTCTAGTTGGTAAATGGTGAATTTTTTTGTGAAAAATATATTTAGTAGTTATCATGGGGTTCTCATAATAATAACACTTTAAAATGTACAATATTGTGATTACATTGGATTGATACAATTAATAATTTATCTAGGTCCTATCAGAGATCAAAACACATTCTTCATTGCTTTAAACTCATTTACGATATTATTGAAATAGGTGATGCTACAATGTCTTGAGTTCTTATAAAATATAATGTTTTCGACCCCTATACAAATTCTATAATTAAAATAAATCACTAATGTAATCATATTAATTAATGTAGTTGATACATTGGTAATTTTATTTAGGTAATTTCCTATGTTTTCTCCATATACTTCATATATTCAGTTATTTATTTTTAGATTATTGATATTTTATATAATTTATAATATATTTATTTTAATTTATTGCCATTTATTTTTGTTTTTTGACTACAACATGAGATATTTTATGAAAAAATCCCACTAAAATATATGTATATATATATATATTTATTAAGACAAACCTCAAATAAAAATATTATATATTTATATAATTTATATTAATGAAAACTAAATATGGGATTTTTACAAAATCCATGTATAAGATATTCAATATTTTTTCAAGGTGAAGAGACATCCAGTATAGAATTACCGAATATAATTCCATTATTATCCAAAATTTTAGTTGATCAATTTCCCTCACCAAAGTTGTTTAGAAACAAAATGTTCCTGTTATTATAGCTATTGTGGAAAAATATATAAAAATAAATATTATCACATGATGATAATAAGAATTCAGAATAATTCATGCCAATGATATATAAGTCCAGTGTCATAAGATTATTATATAAATAAGTACATAAACATACAAACAAAACCTTATTTAAAACTCCACATAATGATTTTAACATAAAAATATATTTTAAAGAGAAAATTTCTTTCTTAGGGAATATACATAATGATATGGATGATATTGAAATACCAGTAAGGGAATAAATATTGAAATAAACAATAACATCTGAGTCAAGATGCATAATGTTATACCCAATGACTTTGTGAAATGATTTTTCTCATTTAAATTTAGTCCTTTCATATTTATAATTACATGTCACACAATTTTTATATTGCATTACATGTAACACCATGTTTAGCTTAAGTTATAGACAAAACCTTGTTTATATTTTATTTAACACAACATATATTTTATCATTAATTGCACAAAACATTGAATTTTATTTAAATGGGTCATAGTATTAAAATATTATTAGGATAAATATCACATAGATGATTGTTTGACAAGTATAAATAGTATTACCACAATTATAGAAATATATGTTTTAAAAAGGTATATATAATGGCTTATTTAGTAAGAAGTTAATTAGAAATGAAAAATATCATTGAAAAAAAATAAATATGTTTCCAAAAAAAATATTTTTATGAATAAAAATATAATTGAACTCAATAAATTAAACTTATCACATTTTATGAATTATTTTTAATAAATTTACATACCATATATTCGTAAAAACATTTAATATTAATCTTATTTATTTTTTAGGAATGAGGTAAATATGATTCTAATTTTACACTTAAAATCTACATTATTATAAAATAAATTATCACCTTTTTCACAGATATATTTGAGAAAAAAATTTATGAATCTACTACAAAATTTATTTGAAAAAATGAAATAAACATATTTTCTTATAAAAAAGTATCATAGGTTGATTTTTTTAGAACATTTTTAGATGGTAATATTTTTGATAAGTATTTTAAATATATGTTGTTATTATGAATTTTCATTGACTATAAATCATTAAAAAACTTAAAAAAATTAATATGGTTTTACAATTAAGGGAAATTATATTATATATCTATTTATCCAAATTCTTCACATTCCACAATTAAAAAACCACTTTCTCTAGAAGATCATGAATTAAATTTCATTTTTATATCACATCCCACATCATAGAGGCCATATTGAGATAATAAATCTTATCATTGAACACATTAGGATAAATCTAAAGTGGGTTTCCAGATAAAATGTAATGTTTTAAAATATTATTTTTTCACTTCTTTCTCTAACTCAAAAAATATATCTTTCAATTATTCATATATAATAAATTTATTATCTCCCATATAATGATATAATATTATGCTAATTTCATAACTTATATCTAAATCCAATTCCATCAAATGGGATATGAAATCGTCATTTGTGTGTTTGGTGGACTACCACCTTGTTAACCAATGTAATTTATTTTCCATCACCACCATTCAAGGATTTATATAATTATAAGTTAATTTTTTATGTATGTTATTTATGATATTATTATTCTTATTTAATAATTATATCACATGTTCTTTCGTAATTTCCTTTCCTTGGGAATAAAATAATTTCCTTCAAACATATGACATAATATAACATTATGATGTAATGTGATACATTCACTCTTTACATTAAAGTTAATATGGATTGTTCTATTAAAAACATGTGATATATAAAACATAATAATTCTTATATAAATATATATATTTTTTAAATTTATTTATTTTTATCCATTATAATAATGGAAACATTGTTATTGTTTCTATACAACCTTCCATCTTCATGAATGGTGTATTTAATTTTCTCTATATATATTTTTACGTATTGTAGTGTATATATATTTATATAATGAATTTATATGATATTTATATAATGTATGATTCTTAAGAGATTATTTCACCATAATCATTGAAAGTTGAACAAAAATATCAAAACAAAACATACACAAGAAACAAAGTAACTATTACCTTAAATGTAATTTTAAAAATGAATTTTATATAAATGGGAAATAAAAGTTAATATAAAAAAATAATTTGATATATATATTTATCATTATTTAAAAATTATATAAAAATATATATTTATTATATTGGTTTATTAAATTCATATTAAAGAAGTAGTAACTTATGGTACATTATTTATAGTCTCTCAAATATTTATTGGAATGTTATGAAGGTTAAAATTCAATGGGCTGGACATCTCTAGTACATTCTATTATGAAAATATAGTGTTCTAGGTTTCTTAGGAGGTCATGGTAGCTCACTGAATGGTGATTCCCTAAATAGTGAGTCAATGACAGGTGACTCACCAAATGTTGAGTCACTGAATAGTGACTCACCAAATAGTGACTCATCCATTGGTGACTCATAATGGTATCTCACAAAATGATGACTCATACATTGGTGACTCACGGTAGTAACTTATCCGATGGTTGGACGTTTCAAACAGTTTTTCAAAACTCTATTTTCCTCCAGTTTTCCCAGTTTCATCCCTTTTTTACATTTTATTTGACATAAATTGTGTTTATCACCATATTTAAGCTGTTTTGATGTTTTTTCAAGGGATATAAAATATATATTTAAATATCATACACCGGGAGGCTTCTAAATGGTAATGATGCATGTTCATTGTCAAAATCTTCTATTTTTCAATTTTAAAATAGTTTCTTCTGATGATTTAGAACTTGGACATTCTAAAATGAAGATCCTTTATACCTTGTGTGATTTACATTGATCATGATAGTAGATTTCCCAAAATCATTTCTTCCCCGAGGAGTCATGTGTTTGTTCTGTAGCCTTACATCTATGTTTCCCCCCTTGGAGTTTCCCAACATCATGAATTCCCCTTATTTTGGTGAAACCAGGAATGGGTTGATCGCTTCTTCTTCAAATAATTCCTTTCTTCATCCAGCTTATTTGTGTCTCTTGTAGGTTGGTTATATGCATGTATCCATTTTGGAGATATAATAATACATAATTAGTTATTATAATTGAATTAGTTTATGATCAATATTTCGGGCCAGGAAATGTGATTTTTTATACTGTATCAATTTTTTATATTGTTAATGTATGAGATATATGCCTACTAAAAATAGTCGATGTTGTCGGTCCTTTGATGTAAAAAAGAATGTTTATAAATACATGTTTTTATAATACTAGTTAAACAAATGCTAAACATCTATTAATTTCATATATTCATCAAAAATAAATTGATTCCACATGATTATATGGTTTCTTTGATAACACTGTAAAATAAGTTGAACTCAATAAGGGATACCATGATTAATCTAGAAGAATGTCTTGATTTGGTATGTGATGTAACATGCTATTGGACATGAGTGTTTGTTGTGTGTCGGCATGAGTGATATGATGAAGGGAATATTACTTTCTTATGAAATGTGGGACTAGTGGATGAGATGTTTTATATAGTGGGGTTTTATTTTTATAATGGTATGTAAGGTTTAGTAGGGGGGATGTGATGGGTATGGTTACACATCAGTGTTTTATGATGGTTATGGTGTGTATGTACAGAAAGGATTCAAAAAGTGGATGCAGATGTGATTTGATGATGACATGTAATTATTGTAAAGAATGTAATGGGTGGTTGTGTAGTGTTTCATTTTTTGTGTTTTTTATTGTATTGTGTGAATTAATTCTATTTTCATGGGATGTATGGAACAAAAATGGGTTATTAGTTCCTAGGTGGAATCTGAAAAAACAATATATTTTAAATAAAATATTTAATTTGAACATCTAATGAATCAATGAATGGAATATGCAAGTTAATGAAAAAGTTTTGTTAATATGGATTTGTTCAATAATTTTGAAAAAAAATGTAAAGTGGTTAAATATGGATGAAATGTGTATTGTGACTTGTTGATTTTATTCTTCTTGTATGGTATTGTTCTTATTATATGTGGTTGGTTATGTAAACGTTACTCTTGTATTAATATAATTAATAATTCATGTTAATTACTTTAAATGTATATTTTTACGAAAGAAATTGATAAAGTGTTTTTTGTTTCACCAGTTAATGATTATTTATAAAAAAAAAATTTAACGTGTAATGTGTTTTTTGACTTATTACTGGGTGTTTTGAATCTTGTGGTGGAATTATTGGTGGTGGATTGTGAGTTGATTTGGTGTTTGAAAAACCATAGGTTGGGTCGAGTGTTATATATATATATATATATATATAATTTTTATTTACTTGAAATTTCTATACGCAACCTACCCTAGTTGAGCTGTATGTGATGAATACCCGCATTGCCACAGGTGAGTTTGTCTATCCAAAACGTCCCAGTGGGAGGATGGATTTATAGTTACTAGATCTTTCCTTGTATATATTCTAAGAACTCTTAGCCAAGTAATCTTCAGGTAGTTTGTGGTGTTGTTTGTTAGGCCCAAGTGGCAGCATGTGAGTAGTGATTTCCATGGTGTCTTTGAGATGAGATGTGTTTTTTCATTACTATGTGTCTTCAGGATATGGTATTATTGTTTCATAGGTTTTTTGTGTGCGAGATGTGGTATGGTTTTGGACCATGTGTATGTGGTAATGATGTGGTGAGATTTATTTTCATCAGCTGTAGGACAACATGTGAGGCCCATGTGTGTGCTGGTGGTATGTGATTTCGGTCTTGTGGATGTGAGTGGAAGCACTAGGATGTTTTAAATAAAGGTATGAGTATTAAACTAGTGGGATGTTTTTCGAGGTACCCAAACATCAATTTTCAAATTATATCACATCACATGATGTGCTTTATTTAGTGAGTGTTCCTTGGTGAGGTTGGTATGAAAATTATTCCTGGATAGATGCTATTGGTGTCAACATCCGTCACACGGGTGCATTAGTATGCTCTTTTCTCATGTGAACAACAAACATTAGTTATCCTACAGAGTATAATAGTATGATCACCATTTGTATATGAAAAATATTTTCTAGTTTTTAGGAGGACTTTTTGGAATATGTTGGACATTTCTGGTTCAAACGTTTGGAGTTTTTTTTAGGTTATTACCTTTTCTTTTATTTATTTTGTTCATTCATTTAAAGAATTTTATATGTATTAGTTCTCATTATACATGAATTGTGGGATAGATTGGATTAATTGTATATATATTTCATGGACTTATTTGTGGTTGATTCATATTATCTCCCATCCTTGAAATCCTATAAAGGTTAATGCCTCCAATATTTAATGATCTTTGTACTGTTGGTTCTAGTCTCCAACCTAGGACCTACTGGAGGTGGGAATCAGGTTCTGTTATCTCCATTTCTTCATTGTCATCCCATGAAGGGCATCCTTTGGGGGAGGGTTCATGATATAATCTTATCATATCGGATGGATGAGAGATATGATAGAGTTTAGAGCTTGGCACACGAAGTATTTCAATGACTGGTTGGGATACAATTTCACATAATCATGGTGTGTGACATAATCCAGGGAGGTACAAATATGAAACATAATTTTTGGGCCCCCTGTGATTCTATGAAAGGAATCGTAGCCAACCTACCACCCAAATAAGGAAACACTTATTGTAGGGTATAGACCCTTGGAATGGTACTTTCATCATAATGGCTTGTGTTATTATATGAATAAGTTTATTTTGGTGAAGTAAAAATCATGTTCATGAATCATGATATTTAATGAATGATTATATAACATTTCCCAAGAATGTATTTCTAATAAAATTCACTAATTATATGGTGAATAATTTTTATAACCCTAAGAAAAGATTAATTTGATGGTTAACGAGATTAAATTATTTTTATGAAACCTTCATGAGGTTTGAATGTGTTTTTCTCTAATTTTATAGAATTATTCTTGATAAATTATATTTTTCTTCCTTCATAATAAATGTCGAAAACACCTTATTTTTTCAATTGTTTAAATAGTTACAGAAACATGCTTTTGTAATTTTGTAAGATGAACTATTTAATTTTTGAAACCCTTCTAGAGCATGTGACCACAATGTTGATTTTTTTCTAGAATGATAAAATAAATTTCATTAAAACCATTCTATTTTGTATTACATATTCCATGGTATTTAATATTACATACGTTTTCTTTACATTTAATATTTATCAAAATCACATATTTTTGAGTTGTTTTAAATAATGGATTTAGACATTTAAATTTTGAAATTCCTAAATTTATCTATATTAGTTGTTAAAAATTTCATTGAGTTAGGAGACCATGACAAAAATAACATTCTATTTATTTAACATGATTTACGTTCTACAATATTGATATAACTATATGGTGTAATCTTATGTTAGGATGAAATTATTTTGAATTTTTTTCTATATTTTGGAAGATGATTAGCATGATTTTTGGTAACATGTTGGGAATTAAAAAAAATTAAATGTTTAGAAATATTATTTATGACTGATAAGAATTTTTATACACTAAAATAACCATACCTCATAGGTTGAGTCATGATTATTTTATTATGGGAAACATGTCCAATGCTGAAATCATTTTTTTAAATAAAGGAAATTTTATTAAGAATGATGTGAGCATATAGTATGACTAATATGATATGTAAGTTGAAACATGTCATTATTATTTCATTAAAAAAAATTTCCCTAAAAAGAGAAATTATTTAAGGAATGTTTAGTTTGGGAATGGTAAAGCATGGAACATTACAATATAAAATTTGTCATTTTAATTTTATTGTCAAAAAGTATGTTATTATTTTATGGTCATGATTGCAATTTTATTATGTAATTTTGTGTTTGAACTGGATAGAAGGACATATCATGTGTATTTTTTGAAATTATGTTAGAAATTTTTTACGTAATAATAATATGATCCAATAATGTATTGATTAATAATATCAAACAAAGGGTCTGATATAAAAAGCTTGCATTTTTTTATTTAACATGGATCTATGTTAGAGCAATTTAAATTCATGACATGATTTTTTTTACTAGAAATTATGTAGAAATGTTGAGTGTATTTTTTTGGTTGCACTATTATGTTTTCATTGATGTGTTGAGATTCCTCACTAAATATATTAGTTGTTTAAATACTTTATTTGATGTGATTATTATAGATAAACTGAGCATTAATATGACTGCTTATTTAATCACACCATGTATTAAAAGGATGATCAATTATATATGGAAAATGATCTTATTCCCCAATGGGAAATTTAAAATTTGTGTGAATGTATCCGTGTTAAATAATGAAATAAAGTAATATAAATCATTGGATAAATATGGAAGAGTCTATGTGTTGATGCTATAAATGATTTTTCATACTATGATTCCTTCTTCGACAAGTGGTTTAAAAAGCATTGAGTATACAGAGAGGGGGAAACATGATCCATTTCCAATATGTGTTATACATTTATGTGATTGAAACCATGAGGGTGAGTTAGTTCCACACAAATTGGATAATATATTGACATGGGAGGTGGAATTCCTCTAATGGTGTGATTTTTGAATTGTGTTTCATAATTGTAATTGTTGGTTTGGTATTTGTGGAGGATGATATGTGGCATGTGGATATGTGGTAAGGGTATTTTTCTATGGATGTTATAGTGGTGCAGTGACGTGGTCTTGTGAAATTTATAGTATAAATTTATTTGTTAGGATGCTTGGACAATGGTTGTGTTGTGCGGTGATAGTGATGTGTCATGGCAGAGATCTGTGGTTGGTATTGTGAGATGACTTTTGTTTTGTTGTGCTATTTTTTGATATGTTTGTATTGATAGAATCTTTTTTTCTCTCATAAAAAGATTAATAGTGTAAATGAAACAATAAAATCAACTAGTTATTGATTTTTGAAGTTATGAATGAAATACTGATGGGCTTACCTCCCATGAAAAAATAATTGATAGAGGTAGTGATTAGAATGTTTGAATACCACCAGGTTGATTGGATTTTTTATTTTATATGGTATGGATAGAACATTTTTTGACCAAAAACAGAAAAATCTAAGGAAAAACATTGAACAAACTAGGATTCAATATATTAAAACACATTTTATAACTGATTGTTCAAGGCAGTGACAGCCAAAGTAGACAACATTATGGTGGGGGGAATGAGTTCATTTGATTTATATCAATATGGTATATGTTTTTATATTAATATAATATTTCATGTTATTAGATGAATTTTATTTCAAAATCATTAAATTAATAACAATAATGTGTGACAAATAGAAATTTTAAATGTCCAACCCCTTACTAATTCTGAATAAGTTTGTTCTTAGAGAGTAATATTATGTTATAAAACCTAGGAAAATTAATGAAAAAGGTAGACTTGTGAGTTTATGGCACATTTCATATTCTTGATTAATTCCATTGGTTAATTTATTTTTTCAAAATTCGAAGTTAATTTGTGATATTATTAACTTCTTAAAGAGCATGTTAGTGTTTTTTTAGTAGAACATAAAAAATAATAATGCAAGAACCCATCCAATTTATGAAACTAGTCTTGGGAAACATGTTGTAGAATTTTTTTTTACTAAATTTATCAAATGCATTTTCAGAAAGATTATTTTGGTATGTACCATGATATATGATAGATTCAAAAATAGGTTTTAACACAAAATATTTTTCTTCTCTGATTGAAATTAAAAAAAAACAGTTTTAATGGGAGTGTTTTAATAATCATGTTTTTGCAACATAGAATGTTCCCAAAAAATGATAAGATGCATTCCTATAAAGTAATTAAATTTTTACTCAATCATGATAATTAATTACTTCATGATTTTTAAGCATGAAATGTTTTAAATGTTTTGAATATAAATATTTAGTGTGAAAAATGCATGTGTAGATATTCATTCAATGGAATTGTTATGTTAACATGTTGGTATGAAATATATAATAATGTTTTCTCTAGTATGAAACAACCACTTCAATTTGAAATGATGTGAATATTTTTTTGAATTTCATTTCTCCCATTATTTCATTATTATTTTTTTATTTTTATGCATTGCATACTGGACTAGTTATACATGTCTATGTGGCCATATTCTTGTTTGAGAGGTATCTATCCCATGAGATTTTGACTAAAATATTATGTATATTAGAAAAAAGTTCCCTAAAGGCTATTGTGTTTCAAATATATCACGAAACATGATCGGTATCTCAAGGTATGATTGTTCGAGTACAATCCCTATTTATTATGCTCTTGGTATTGAAATATTGAGGACGAGAATAGTTTGAGAGGTATGTGATATAAATTACCAGACCTCCCTGGTGCATTCCTTTGTGAAAATATAGTGTATGGGGTGTTATATGAGTTCATGGTAGATAATTTCTGGAGATTTCTATTTTTATAGTTTCAAATGATGAATCAGAGACAATAGGTTGCTGATATTTTTTCATGACTAGTGACTCGCAATGGTGGGCCTCACCGGTGAGTCGTTCAATGGTGAGTCATCCAGCGGTACCACATCGAGTGGTGACTCACCAAATGGTAGCTCACCGAATAGTGAATAAACCACTAATTTCTTATACATTGGTGACTAACAACATTAGATATCTAAATTTTGACTAATACACATGTGACTCACCAAATGGTGACTTGTGGTGGTGACTCACCGAACAGTGTCTCACTTTTGACAGTTTGTCAAAATTCCATTTTTTTCATTTTCATAGTTTCTCCCCATGTTTTATTTGATATAAATTTATTTAACATCAAATTTATGGAGTTTTGAATCTATTTCAGGGGATATAAAATATATTATTAAATTCTAAAGACCCATGAGGCTCCTAAATAGCCACGATAGGTGGTCTTCATCAATATACTCCTTTAATGTCATTTAATCAGTTTATTCATTAATTTAGGATCTAGCTTTTCTAAAACCAATATCCTTTCGTCCTTGTGCACTTCACATTGATATTGATACTAGATATCCCTAGAATCCTTCTTCCTAGAGTATTTTTGGATATGTGTTGTTACTATCGGTCTGTGTATTCCCCATGGTGTTTCCCTACATCATGTGCACCATCTTATTTGGTGTAATATGGAAAGTGTTTACAACTTCTTCTTCAAGGTAATTTTTCGTTTATCCCTTTTATTTCATTATGATGTTGGGTGTGTGTATGAATATCTATATTCTGGAGATAGAATAATAACATCATAATAATGATAATTCAATCAATTTAAGATCAATATAATGGGATAAGAAATGTTATATGTTTTGTTTTTCATTATTTGATATTGCAAATGTATTGGCTATATGTGTATTGAAAACCATGGTCGTTGGGGTCCTTGGTTGTGCATAATTTGTTTATGAAAGTATGTATGTCATATTTTTGTTAAAATAATTCATTGAATATGTTAACCACATATATTTGGATAAAATAAATGAATTCCTAAAAATTATATGGTTTCTGTAATAAAACCTTAATATAATTGGAACTGAATAATGGATGTCATGTTCAATCCAGAATAATTCATTTCTCTGTTATGTGATGTATCTTTTTTTGGACATTATTGTTTTTTGTGGTTTGGCATAGGTGATTTAATGATTGTAATTTGATTTATTTTTGTATGTGGTGGTAGTGGATGATTGTTTTATACAGTGGGAATTTGTTATTTTTTAATGGAACATATGGTATTATAATGGGGTTTTCATAGGAATGGTTATATAGTAGGTTTGGATGATGTTTATGGTGTGGATGTTAAGAACGATGAAAAAGGGGATTTTTCTATGAATTAGTGATGGTGTGTAATTATTGGAAATTAATGGGTTGTTGTGTGGTGTTTTTTTGGGTTTTTAGTTAATGTATTTTGTGAATTAATTATAGTTCTCTGGGATTTATGGGAAAAAATCTATATCCTTTTTTGGGAGGAATTGAAAAAAATGGTTCATTTGAAATGGAAGGAGGAATGTGAACATCTAATGAATGAATAATAACAAGATAGAATTTAATGAACAAATGTGTTGTTAATATGAGATTATTCAACATTTTTTGAAACCTGTAAAGCAGAAAAAATGTGGACAAAAAATGAAATGTGACTTGTGACTTGTGTTCTCCTTGTATAGTGTTGTGCTTATGCTATGTGGTTGGTTCTGTTAAATCTATTCAAGTATTAATGGATGATTTTTGAATACAATATTTCCTATGATGCCATTATTTTTTTCATGAGTCATATAGATGCTATGGATTGAGTTTGGTTGGTTTATAGATTATATTTAAAATAGTAAATATTCCCCGACTGGTACTTGAAACCCTTAAACATTTATTTCCAGCCTTTGGAATCTTGGGGATGTTGCGTATGCCCCAACAATAACTCATTGTGCTCTCAATCCACTGAGAATGAGTGAGTAACCCAAAAATCTATAAGCATGGTCCCTTCTATATGAAAGAATAAGTCTAGAGATTTTGTGGGATTAGAGTTGAAATCCATCTTGAACATTACTTGGGTGGTATTATATGAAAACATTAGGATTTATTGGACTTAAAATATAGAGCATACATAGACATATCTATCATTTTTATGTTGAATGACTTTTTACTTGTCAGTTGGGTAGGTTTGTATTTTGGAAACACTTGTTGGATAGTGGAGTCTCATTGTCATGGGTTATTCTAGGGAGACTAGAATCACATGCATTTTAGATTGATGAATTCCAACGAGGATTATATATCTCATTTTGAGTAATGATCTATGAATCCAGGCATGGTTTTAGTATTTGAATAAAATTACGAATACATATTTAAAAATAAAGACAATGAAAAGGATATTGTTGATGTATTTTGAAAATGTTTTGATTTTCAGAAGAAAAGTGGTTTGTTTTAAAAAAATTGTTATATTTTAAATGCAATGTTGTGATATTGAGTTTCTACAATTTTAAATTCCACAAAAATATATTTATATAATAGTGAGACTTATATAATGTGTTTCTTATTTATAAATAACACTCGGTAAGTAGGAATGAAACCAAACGAAGGAAGATGTTGAAAATGTGGTTGCACCTCAGCCATAGGTGAACTAAGTGATGGTGAAAAATATATTACAAGAATTAAAATATGTGGATATGGGGAACATAAGGGAGGATCCAAAGGCGGTGGACTACTCTATCCAGTTTTTAGAGATGAATCCACCCAACTTCATAGTTGATTCAAAACCACCGAGGGTAGAGGATTGGATGAACACCATGAATCGAATCATTGAGTTCATAAGAACAAAAGTGGAAATAAATGTCAAAATGAAATATTATATTCTATAGGATATGAAATTCCATGTCAGAGATTTGGTGGTGCAAGATTGATTGGATCATGCCATGTGTTGGTTGTATTTTGAAGAATTTTTTACCAAACAATTCTATCATCACACTTTCAGAACTCAATGAACAATACTCTTTTTATGCCAAAAGTTCGAGAGCCTCCCTATTACTGAATATATAGATATATTCATGAATTTATTTATCTTAACAATATAATTTACTCTAATTCATAGATTAATGGAATGAATTATCATGTTGACACTCAGGAAAGAGATTTAGTCAATGATTGAGGTACATTGTATCACATATTATACGAATATGCTAAACATGGAATCATTGGAATAGAGGGATATCCTCAGATCTATTGGAGGATTAATCAAGATGGTACTAAAATAAAATGCTGGGAAGTCATCTTCTAGGTGAAATAATAATATAGAATCTTATTCATAGGTTGGAAATTGGTTTTAGTGTCAAATAGTTGGATCCGTATATATTCCTCCTAAACCAATGGGTTAGCCGAAATGTTATCAATGTGGTTGATTCGACCACATGGAGTGATAATATATGAAACAACCTCAAAAATTCCACAACTATAATAAAATGGTACATCTCCATTTTTATTTTTGGATTTATCAAAGGTTGGGTGCTCAGAACACTTCTCAAGCGTCGTAGGCATCATATACATTGAAAGGGAGAGGCCAGTAGAATCAAAGATTCTAGAAAAGTTGTGCTTCTCATGGTGATTCTAGGAACCCCCTGAAAACTCCAAATTAGAAATATCAGAATTGAAACTAAGATAATAGTTCTATGTTGGACTAGTTTTATGCAGTAGTGCATGGGACTCTCAATGATCAGGATAAACCTTTTACAGTGAAAGGTAAAATTTTACATAATTTTACCCTTATAAATGTTTTGTTTATAATGGATGCATCAAATTAATTTAATTATTATCTTAAATTTTATTTTCTGAGATTAGACCATGAAATGATATATTATGTGATATAATTATAACCCCCTCTTGGTTAATGTTAATGTAGATAACTCCTATATAGAGCGGCTTATATAACTATTGATCGAGTTATGGAGAAAATGGGATTTCTTACTACAATAGATGGATGACATTGATGTAATAATTAGAATGGATTGGGAGATAGTGTTCAAGGACCACAACTATTGTTATATAAGTACATTTAGTTACACAAATGAGTACATCATTGAGCATATCATCAGAGGACAAAAGTGTTGAAAAATCCGGAGCAACAGGCTTGTTGTCAAAAACAGTTGGAAGGGTCTCTTATTTGTGGTCGATGTAAAATTTTTTATCGATGGAAGAGATCAAGGATATATGTTTTCTATAAATAATCGCTCAATTTTCATAGGTGTTTCATAATTTTTGTTGGTGTTACCACATATAAGGGAAGTGGTGTTTACGATTGATCTTCATCTAGGACTAGTCCTCTCTCTCTTCTATATTATTGGAGGCCACCAACAGAATTAAGGGAGATGAATGTTCTGTTGGAGGAGTTAGAAAGAAGTAGTTTCATTCATCAATTTATATCTTAGTGAGAATAAATTTTATTCTTCATGAATAAAACAGATGGATATCTTTAGTTGTGTGTTGATTATCGTAAGCTTACACATGTTACAATAATGAATTGATATCCACATCCATGAATTGATGACCTATTTTATCAATTGAGTTAAGCTCGGTGGTTTGAAATGATTGAAATGGGATCATGATATCACCAATTTAATGTTCAAATGGAATGCATTCCGAATATAGATTTTAGAAGCAGTTATGACCACTATGAATATTTAGTCATGCCTTTTAGTCTAATGAATGCACCAGTAGTCTTCATGGATTTTATGAATCATATATTTCTATGATATCTATTCTCATTTATTGTGGTGTTTGTGGATAACATCCAGGTTTATTCAATGATAAGTTTTGAGCATGAGGAATACCTGGTGTTAGTGTTACAAATCATGAGAGATCATATTTTTTATGGAAAAGTATATAAATATGATTTCTGGAAACAAGTGGTACACTTTCCGAGCCTTCTGATTTCTAAAAAAAATTAGTTGACCTGGAAAACATTGAACCAATTACCTCTTGGAATCCTCCTAAGAATGTTTTCGAGATACGGAGCCTTCATGGTATTTCTGAGTATTGTTTCCATTCTGTTAATTTCTTCTCATGACTAGTATCTCCAATGACATTGATGACAAGGAAAAATAATCCTTTATAGTTGAGTGAAGAATTCCAGAAGTATTTTCAACTATTAAAAGTGAATATGACATTTGAAACTATCATAGATTTTCCAGAATGAGGATCGGGATATGTGTTCTACTGTGATGCTTTGGGATTGGGGGTGTGACATGTTCTCATGCAGGCAGACCATGTGGTTTCTTATTATTCAAGAAAGTTGAGAGTGCATGAGAATAACTACCCAATACATGATTTGGAGTTATATTTGGTTGTTCATGAATTAAATACATGTTCTCATTATCTATTTGATGAAAAATTCAATGTGTTCACCTTTCATAATTGATTGAAAATAAATTTATCAAAAATTAAATCTAGTTCTGAGGAAATTTATATGGATGGAAAATGTCTTGTTGCTTGACTATTACATGATTTATACACCAAGAAAAGTAAATTCGGTGGATGATGCATTAAACATGAATTCATATGATTAGTTGGAATAGGAAACTTCAGAGGAGGGGTAATTTATGTCTGTCCTTGAAAATAGAAATATGGAAAGAGAAACCCGAGGGGATGTGGTGGTTTTTATCTCAGTTTCAGTAGTTACTGATTTTGTAAAAATATGGTTACAGAGGAACATACATCTAATTCAAAATTCATGTTTACGGGCTCAATACACAATGGTGGAGAGACTATTAAGGGTTTTACACTTGATGGAACTTCAATTTTGTGTTTCAGAGAATGGATGGTTTTATCTATCACCTGATAAAAACAACATATTAATTCCTACCATAATTCAATATTGTATTTACATAAGGACATACAGAAGATATATAATCCATTGGAGGTGTAGTTTATGTGGAATCATAGAAAGAGAAAAGTGGATGAGTTTTTTTTCAAGTGGTTATATTATTTGGTTGTTTAGGAAGAAAATTAGCATCCATTTTGTATGTTTTATTATACACATGTTCCAGTGTGGAAATTAGAAGAAATAGATATCTACAATACCTCATGTCTCCCAAGAATGGTCATGAAATATGATGTCAAATGGGTAATAGTGGATTTGCTAACCATGTTAGCCAATTTAATTGTAATTTGTGAAACTCATAAGGTGGAGAATATATCCAAAATATGTATCCATGAAGTGGTAAAGAGATATATAATATCAGTTTCTATAGTCTCTAATAGATATCTAAGGTTCACATCTTGTTTCTGGAAATCCATATAGATATCCTTTGAAACATATTTGACTATGAGTAGGACGTATCATCTATAGATACATGGGCTATCTAAAAGGATGATACAGACATTTGAAGATTTGTGGTTTTATTTTTTAATGGATTTTGGAGGCTTATGGGTAGAGCACTTGAAAATGGTGTAGTTCTCATTCAATAACAATTATCATGATTTGAAACATATGGCCCCCTTCAAATCATTGTATGTGTTTTCTTGTCATTCTCCACTGTGTTGGGTGGAAACATCTACGACCTCATTAGTTGGTCTAAGACTTTTTTGTGAAACGATAGAAAAAATCCAATTGATTAGTGAGAGAATGTAGTTATCTAATAGTTATCATTAATCATATGCAGGTAATTGCTAAATAACATTGGTTTTTGTGGTGAGTGATCATGTGTTTTCGGTATCTCTTAATGGCATGGACATCACTATTTTGGGAAGAATGGAAAATTGTCTCCAAGAGACATTGGACCTTTCGAGATACTTGAATTGGTTGGATATGTATCTTATCAGTTGTAATTTTTACATAGTTTAGTTCGGTGCACATTTTCTTCTACCTATCTCAATTGATAAAGTATCATCCGGATCCTGGCCATTTGATCAAATGGGATCACATTCACCTTGAGCTGGATGCTTCATTGGAACATATCTTAGTACAGATTGTGAACATGTAAAAGAATGTATTCTATGAAAAAAATCATCATTCTTGTGTAGTTTTAGGAAAACACATCCAGATTTAAGAAGTGAATTGGGAACATGATAAGGAAATGAAGGTGAAATGGCCAGAATACTTTTTGGGAAATGATCAATTTTATCTTTCTAGGGATGGAAGGAATAATGGTGGTGATAATGTATCACTCAAGTGTTTTAGTATTTAACCCTTCAATAATGATTTCATATGACTGAAGGCTATTTTGGATGTTGGGAGAGACTCCAGAGTATTTTTTGAGTGTTTTTGATAAAAATGGGGTGCTTGTTCAACACATGGTTTAGCCAAACTGTTCAAGGCCAAAACTAATTCCATATATTTGTGGATGAAAATATGTTTGGAAGTTTATTTTATATATTTCACCCCAATTAATCCCATGAATTAATTTTTTCTCCCCCAAGGCCAAAAGAGTTTCTCCAATCGATATTGAATAAATCTGAACATATTCCTTAATGAATTGATGATAGATTATTGTGGTAAGTGCATATTCATAATACTTTTTTTCATAATATCATGGATATAATCTTCAATTAATCTATTATTCATAGATCTCAACCACATGTTGGTGTATGAAATCGTTTTTAGGACAAATAAGGTTATATCTAGTGTTGTTCATGATTGGGGTGGATATATTGGTTAGTTTCTTGGATTTATGAAAAAGATTATTGAGTAGTCTTTGTCTGTTGATAGTTTTCATCGAAATAAAATAGTTAGGTGGATAAAATATCATATAACCTTCATTAAATTTAGTTTAATGCATTAAAATTTTGTTTTTTATGAAAATTTTAAAAAACATTGTGGTACAATGTTTAATCCCTTTTTAGTGATGAGTGGTAAAAAACGTGGAAAATTGGGGGGTTTAGTGAAAAACTAGATTTTATTCATTCAAATGGGAATTTTTAAATTAGGTATCCTCTATAATTTTGTAAAATTTATTTTTTTAATGTTTCTTGTAGATATATTGTTTTTTAAAATTATTTACTGTTTTGAAGTTGGATGTATGAAAATTTGTCAATAAACGGGTGTTTTTATTGAAATAGGTGAAATTGTTTGAAAAAGATGTAGGTTTTTGGAAAGAATCGTGTGAATATCATATTGAATTATTGGAAATGGTTGAATAATTATCATGTTACTTGTTCAAAAGGATAAATGGAACATGGGGAATATTTTACATGTGATGACTTGGTAGATCAACAAGAAACCCCTCATGAGTATGGAACTATCATAAAGATGCATGCACATCTTGTAATTGTCGTTGTGTGGATTGTATTGGTATTTTTAAGTAGTTATCATAAAGTGTATTAAATATTTATTTAAATGTTTACGTGGTGTATATATATTTATTGGAAATTTGTTCAGATGGTTTTATTTTATATTTAGTTGTAAACTATTTGGATAAGTGTTTGTCTCTAGTTGTAAACATTTTTCAGAATTTTATTATATAAAATATTTTATATAAATGTTGATAATTATTATATACTAGTGTAATTATTATGGATGTAATTGGGTAAATTGTAATGAGTTTTATAGTCACACATTCTTTGGATTTTTGGTCCTTTTGCAGATGTCGTCTTCTGGGACATGGGACAAGGTAGGGTGCTATAGGTTTTCAGCAATAATTCAATAGATGATTAGATGTCTGGTGGTGGTAGAGCTTGAAGATGGAGTAGACTAAAGTGTTTTGGTTATTTTGGTTTCTTTTTTAGTTTTATTCCACTGTTAAGCTGATTTCTATTTGAATTCCACTATAACACATTTTTTGACGCAATTTCTTGTAAACGTGTTACCGAATTTTCATTTTTTTATTCACGCAATTTATAACTATTATGGATTGTGGTTGGTTGGTTTATAGATTATCATAAAATGGGTAAATCTTCCCTCATTTGTCATTTACACACATTGGTATTTATTTCCATACTTTGGCATCTTGGAGAAGTCTCTTAAGGCCCAATAATGACTCATTGTGTTCTAATGATAATGAGAATGAGTGGGTCATTACAACACGCCTCCATCTACCACTTAAAAAATATATTTAACTATTTAATTATATTAATAAAAAACAAAATATCTCAAAATTATCAATGAACCTGCACACAAGGAACAAAGATTGATATTCACAAAAATTGACATCTTCAAAAAGGTATTATAGTAACTGGGGACATAATTCTTAAAAGGGAAAACATTTAGTTTTCCACATTAAACATATCATTTTAAATATTAAAGGATTATATCATTAGACTTTATTAATAAATTTTGATCTTACAGAAACTAATAAATAAAAAATGAGGAAACTCCAAACATCTTTATCCAAAAAAGGGAGACAACAACCTAGCCAATGTCTTATAGGATTCATTCAAAATAACTCAGAAAAAAATGATTCCTCCACCAACATCTCAAAATGGATATCCTTTTAGAGGAGAACATTCTCCATGATCCCCAAATGAATACCCACAGTGAAATGCAATTCATTGAAAAGGTACAACGACACCACCTCCATAGAAAAATAATCCAGCTCGTTGAAGTGTTTGGCATAAGCCTTCACAATCTGCTAAATTTTTTGGAAACTCATGAGCTCTTCAATTTTCTTCTTCACCTAATCAGGTATAACCCATCAAAAAAATACATACATAAATACATCCAATGTTATCCAAAATAGAAACATTTTAAGGGAAAACAACTAAAAATATTTTAAAGATATAACCTCATGATGACCTATAACAACATGAAGACTACCTTCGTTGTGAGTTCCAAACACCCTGAAGATATGATATACTTCCCCAAGATACTACCCTACATATAAATAACCATGATTTCTACAAAATATGGATAGGAACTGAAGAGGACTATAAACATGGTGATACCCACTAGAAACTTTTGGGACCTTTCTAGGCGGCATATTCTGAATAACAAAAAAATCATAAAATCATGTTCAAAATCAATTCCTCACAAACCCACACATATGAAAATGATAATAAAGAATATAAAGGGTCACACTTACCACTTTATCACCAACCCAAATAATTTACCAAATTTCTATGAAAAATATTTATCCTTCAATATTCAATTTTATAATATTCGAAGATAATTTGATGGAAATAATTTTTATTTTCGAAATCATTTTAATTTGAAATTATTAATCACAAATACCTAGACCATAACAAGACAATATTATTCTTAAATGACAGAAATGAGGATCTAGTAGTCATGATTAACCTGATTACTTGGTGGTGGGCGATAGTTTACATAGTATACGAGTTAAATATAATTAAATGGAAAAATAAACATTATCTCTAATAAAATCAAAAAAGTAATGACGTATACATAATACTAGTCCAATGTATTCATGGTTGGGATAATAGTGGCCCTACTTACACTAGCCTATTATAATGTACATGGATTCATTCCACCAAGTACTCAGTGCCTACCACAAAAGGGTAACAGTATTTCTCCACCACTATCTCTTATCAAATCATTAAACACCTCTTTTAACTCTTCTTCAAAATAGAATACTTCTAAAATGAGACTAAGATACTATCATTCAATGGTATTACATTGTCAGATTATATGGGTCATTTAAAACCTCCACAAAAGCAATCATTTCATACTCATTAAGATTAAAATATATTCTTGAGTGAATGGATTCAATAATTTAGTTATCCTATCTAGAAGGCTAATCGTTAAGAAGTTATGTAGACTTTTCCAATAATTTTAAATGGTTTTATGTATTTTAAGGTTAATTTCTTCATCTTTGTAATCCAACAGTGGTCCAATATCATGTATAAATAAATAAACTCATGCTCATTAACATTAAAATTCAAGGGTCTCCACTAATGGTTATTTTAGGACATTGGTTGACTTTGAGTAGTTTGAATTTATTTTTTGAATTTATATCACTCAATTTATTATTTCTTGGACAAGAAAAGGTGTATTCATAGGAGATTATTGTACCTTTATCCAACATAAATGATAGTGAAAATGTATTTAATTTAAATATACATACAGGTCCATCTGAATATGTGATTGATAACTATTTTTAAATGATAATCCCAGCATGTAAAACTAATCCTTCCAGGAGCCACTGAAATCAATAATAAAGGATCAATGAATATCATCCATTATCAAAATATTATGATTAGAATAACTATGAGTTTGTGGAATATTGAAAGTATAAAATTTCAACTAGAACCTCATTGAAATTAAATTTCCTTCATATATACAAGAAAAAACATCACATCCCTATCATATATAGAAATAGATGGGACACCTAGAAGCATTATTATCTCTTTGACATTTAATTAATCGTGATCACCAATTTTGGTGGCCTCTTTAATATGTAATAAGATTAAAATATTAGTTAATTGATCCACTATAACCCATGGTAAATATTTCTATTTGGTTCATCATGAAAAAAATATCCACGATGTCTATCATTATTTCATCCCATATCTTAAATTGAAATTATTGTATTAAAATAGAATGTATTGGATTTTATTATTATTCCTTAAACTAATTTATAGGTAAAGAATATAGAGAGGAATACTACAATTCATTTCATCATTATAGTATACAAAAACTGGTGTATAATATCATTTTACATCTTTATGATCATTACATGAACCTTGAGGAGCCACGCATGCAGTGTTGAGGACATGAGATGTAGGGCTCATCAAGGTTAAGAATATTGAAAAATTCAAAATTCCAAATGTGGAACACAAAACATTAAACAAAAAATGTGGAAATGTAGAAAATAAAAAACATTGGATTATAGCCTTGAATTGTTCGAGGGAATTTGTAGGAGTCATGCAGATAATGCCAATGAGATGAGATGTAGGGTTTTTCATGGTAAAGAATATCATATAATGCAAAACAAAAAATATGGAACCCAAAATATCAAACAATGATAGAGAAAATGTATAAAATAACATACATTAGAATCTAGCCCTGATTATTCTGAGGGACCATAGAGCAGTTGCACCAATAACAGATGAGTTCCACAAGAGCTTTAGAATTGTGACTGAAAATGTACAATTTAGGATTCTTTTAAATATATCAAGAGAAATTTTAATAGTTCTATCAGAAAAAAACTGATAAATATAACTTTAATCAAAATTAAAATGAAAATCACTAATAAAATGGATATTTATCAATGCTAAAAAGAACGAATAAAAACAATCTTGTTAATGGTAATTTTTTTTACTGATAAATATAGTTCTTAATATCACTTTTTATCAGGAATAAAGGATTTATATAAATAAATTTATTATTATGTATAATTATTAAATATATATATTATTATTTATTTATAATAATTATAAATATTTAATTTTATAAATATTGAAAAAATACATTTATAAATATCTTTATTGAAAAATATGTTTTTATCATTATTATTTGAAATATAATCATAAATACAAGATTTTTAAAAATGAGTGAAATTCTATAATTTAAAATGAGTAAAATGTAAAAATATTGAAAAAATGTATAAGTTTCATTGATTAAATATAAATTAGTAACAAATATGGATATATATATATATATATTGATATATGTTGAATACATATCGAAAATACTAATACATAATAAATAAATGAATATAAATAAATAATAAAAAATGATCACATTCAAAAATAAAATAAAAATAAAAAAATAATAAAAATGAATTCTCTGACTATAATAGTATTAATAATAAATATATAAAATTAAAAAATTAAAAATATAATATATTAAATGTATCATGATATAGTCAAATTCTCAAATATAATAAAGTTGAATAAATTACATAAATATTATGTGTATGTGTATCTATATGAGGAGTAAATTTATTTGTGTGTGTGTTGGAATATAAAAAAAATATTAATTACACACACACACACAAATATATATATATATGTATGTGAAATCAGTGTAATAGATGACATTTGATATGTGTTAAATTGAAAAATCAAAGAACATTAAAAATGAAGAAGAAATGAATATGTTTTTAATTAATATTTTATCAATTATATATATATATATATAATTTATTATTTATTATTTATTATTTATTATAATTAATAAATATTTGTATATATATATATCGTACATATTCATTTTTTATTAATAATTGTTTCATTAATAAATTTTTAAATAATTTTGTAGTTTATTCATTCGTAATTTTTTAGTTTCATTACATATTCATTTATATGTCTACATTAAATACATACTATTTATAAATATTTATAATCATTACAAATCTACATGGAATTTGTTCATTTTTATCAAAAAAATTAAATTAATTAATGGTTTAATATTTTTCTTAATTTACCCATTTTTAATTATTACTTTTGTAATTATTTCATTTTTTTATATTACATATCTATATAGTTAATATATAATATTAATTAATTTTTAAAAATCTATATATGTATATTATATTTAATCATTTTTAATATAACTATTTAACAAATATAATGGTTAAATGTTTTTAATTATATTTTTTTAATTATTTTCTTTATCAGGGATTTTCATTAGCGCATTATTTTTAGTGCTCATAAATGGTACTTTTTACCACTGCTAAAATAATGCACAACTAGAGGTGAATATTATCATGGTTAAATAAAAAATCACTAATAAATGGTTCTTTTTTTATCATCACTTTTATTTAGCACTGATAAAGATGGACGTTCTCACCACATTTTTCTAGTGATGATAAATTATGGTACTGTTAAATATGAAATTTATTGTAGTGATACATTACAATATCTATGAGAAATATCCACTAGAAGTGGAGTATGAAACACTATTTTTATAGGGTAATTGATGGGTGGATATGTTCCATGATAACATTCCTCATTTTATGCAAATAATGGAACATAATCTAGGGACTATTGTTCTGTGTATTTTTCTAAAAGAGAGTTTTAATTAAATCTCCCTCTAAAATTTTCTATAGGGTATGTCGTCAACGAAAAATATTATTGTATATTTTCTATTAAAATGACATTAAATCACTTTGATATTCGTCTTCAGAAAAGTATCATGGTGTTAGCATATATATTGTGAGATCCTACGAAGCAATGGTGAGATATTCAGGTTCATAATTAGTATGATATGTTTATGTTATGAAATTAATTTATAGAAACATTTAGAAAATTTATATCTGTAGACCTCGAGAAAAAAATTATATATATTTTATGATTTGGAGTAACGGGACTATGTTAGTGGTAGATTATGTTGGCCCCTTAATATATCTAAAAAAATAATTTCCAACATTGGAAGGGGACAAGTCGACTATAGGGAGAAGTATGTTGAAAAAAAAACAATGAAATTGGATCATGTCTCAGGTGGATATCATTTTTAAAGAGGATTGTAGAGGTTTTAGATTAGGACCTTATTTTATAAGTATTAATAAAGGAGACATCTAGTGGTGAAAAAGTTGGTTACATTTTTTTGAACAAGTAGAGATACTTCAATTGGTATGAAGCACCATTTTGAGAGTATTCACTGGTGTTGTTGTGTAAAGAGTAGACAGAGGACAGAACCATACTCTCTTGGAGGTAATCATGTTTTCTACTATCATTGTGGTAGGACAAGACATAGGTGTCTCTAGTGACCCTGAACACCAGTCGTTTGGTAATAATATGATGAGATGGTCCAATTGAAATGGTTTTGTAGTAATATTCAATAGCCATGTAATGATGAGAGATCATATTTGATGTAGATTGCAAGTAAGGAGTCAGTTACCCTAAATTCATAAAGTAGTTGGAGTTGTGCCAGTAATACTGGTCTGGGGTAGAGGGTGTGGTTCTCTAGGGAATGGTATCCCTTATCAGTAGATCTGCATAAAACCAAGAAATAATATAAAATTATAGATCATAGGGAAATTTCCGCTTCATGATTTTCAGCCAACACCTTGAAGTGGTATGGTTGGGCCATCAATGGTACATATTATGACTCATGTAGATTCTACACATATTTATTCTTTATTTGATACACATACCTCATATTCTTTTATATTTTCCCATTTTATGAATTTTTGGGTCTATATGTGAAACATATATGTAGTTTTTTATCAATTGATACATATTTAGGGATACAAGAATTAAATATATACTGATGTAGGGGGTGTGATCCTAATGATAGAAGGTACCACTTCCTATGGAGTTTGTTTGTGCTGAATATTTATTGTTTTGATGTGATTTTTGGTATGGATTGAATTTTTCTGTACCAATCCCATATTTAATTTTACCACCATACGGTAAAATTTATGTCCCCTGTGGGTGACACTTATTTTCGGTGTGGGGATTGAGAAATTTACGAAGGATATCTAGGGCCTATCTTTCTGCTATTAGAAGAGATCATGATCCATGTGTAATATATTATTCTTGATGTTGAGGGAGTGAAATAGATTGGCATTCTTTATGTGATGGATAAATTATAGGATGTGGTTTTGAAGGACTTCTCATGGGGTCATGTCGATAAAGAGGTTGATTTATTGGATGAGTTAATTCTTGGAACATAACTGATTTCTATTCCACCCTATATAATGGAACCAGAAGAACATACAGAACAAAAAACTCCATTTTATTAATATTAGACTAAAGCATTTATTTTTCTGAGTGCTACACATTGGGGATATCCAATTTTTATATATAATATGGATGATGGGATATTACACTTATGTGTTTATTATCAAAAATAGAATCATATGTAATTTAATAAATGACTCCTTAATCCATGAATCAATGATCTATTACACCATATATGATGTTTTTGTGTGTTCTTCAAGATTTATTTTAATTCATGGTATCATCAGATTATTGTAATTTTTTTGATGTACCATATACTACCTTTATAGAATGTGTGGTTTAAATGAGTCTATTTTGATGTTGTTTGGGTTACCCTGAGAAAAGAAATTTAATGACATAATGAACCAAATCCTCGACCTATGTCTAGATAAATATGTTGTTGAATTTATGGATGACATATTTGTGTACAAGAATACACCTGATGATCATGAAAAATTCATTGACATCATCCAAAGAACTCTAATAGAGAATATGCTATATGATAATCTATCTAAGTGATTTTTTTGATAGATATGGTGTATTTTATGTGTCATATCATCTCTGAGTAAGGTGTGTTAGTGAATAAAGAGAATGTGGAAGCAATTGTATCTTCGGAGTATACGAATATTTTTTTTATTAGTTGGTTTTTGGGTTTGGTGGGATATTATCAATGGTTAATCAAATAAATTTCTCATATGGTAGATCCTATATTGGACTTTACTATGAATTGAATCAATTATGAATGGTCTGGAGAATGTGAGAATTCTTTCTAGGAGTTAATGAAGCGGTTTTAATCACAATGATTTAGATCATACCTTAGTCGGGTAAGGTGTATATCTTTCTTTCTGATGTTTTGGTGTTGGGTATGAGGTAGTGTTCATGCAGGATGTCTGAGTTGTGGAATACAGGTCAAGATAGTTGAGGCCACATAAAAAAAAGTATCATACACTTGACATTATTCCAGTGCATAAGTTTCTTCATTTAAATATTGGAAGCAATACATGTTGTCTAACATGATTATTGTGTATATTGATCATAAAATCCTTAACTATATATTATCCTATAGTGACTTGAATCTTCATCATCAATGAGATATTACTTATATTTAGT
Organism: Viscum album; assembly: GCA_963277665.1. Taxonomy (NCBI): domain Eukaryota; kingdom Viridiplantae; phylum Streptophyta; class Magnoliopsida; order Santalales; family Viscaceae; genus Viscum; species Viscum album. Next base: position 140,149,066 of record OY728141.1, read on the forward strand.
AATTATATTTTTATATGGATTACATACTGGGATGGGAAATAGTTTGTCATATGGTTTTAGTTAGAAGACTCAATATATATAGGTCTTGGAATCCAATTATGAGTGGAGGATGATTGAATTGTTTGCTGAGTTAAATCTAGAGGTGCAGTGTGGGAAATGGAAGATGACCATTGCATCCTCAAAAATTCATTCCATTCTTGTTAAATGGGTAAAGAAGTGGAAATATGAGGAACCAAAACCTTTGGCCTAGAGGTAATGTATGTAATGTGGGGAGTAACCTTCCTGTTGGAATGTTGGTAATGATAATAATTTTTAGGTTCATGGCTATGATGTTGTACCCACTTATATGTGGGAAGATTTTATTTGTGAGTTCCATAACATGAAGTTGGTGGTGTATCATATTTTAACCAAAATTTATCATGTTTTTCATAGAATCATTTGGTGTCTCGAGATGAAAAAAAGGTTTCACATTTCGGGATGTGAAATTTTCTGTTATGGAATGGAAATGGGCTAATGTGAAAATGGATTTATTAGTGGAATTTTTTGGATTCCTCGGAATAATTATTTTATCTAGGGAGTTTTGGGTTGGATAAACAAGGTGGTTCATTTCATTCTAAATTGAGGTACCATCACCATTGGAAATTTCAGTGAGTATTATGTTCGTGATATAGTGTGGTTGAACCTGATACCTTGGACTATATTTAAGATCATGATATCCATTTTACATTGCTCTTATGGATGGTTTTATATTTGGAACCAAGGTATTAGGTGTTTTGGAGTATGTATTTCCACCCAAAGAAGTTTGAGTAATCAAAACGTATTATGAATATACTAGAGAACATGTTGTGAGTGTGTGACTCGGATTATGGAGGATATTGGGAGAATCATTTGTCAAATGTTGAGTTATAAAAAAAAATAGTTTCTAGTACATGATTAAGATCTACCTAAATGAATATCTCTATTGTAGGTCATCTGGATTCAGTTATATTTGATAGAGGTTGTGTAATTTTAGTAGTTTGGTTTGAGTCTTGTAAAGGAGGTATTGGAGTGGGATCATTTGATTATGAAATGTGTAGATATGACACATAAAATGTATAAGTAATATTCTAATTTGAATCATCAACCAGTTGTGTTTGTAGTGGATAATTTTTTTTAGGGTTTCTTCGAACCCAACTCATTGATGAATTCAAAAATAGTGTAAGTTGAAACATAGGTATGTGAGGCCATTTGAGATAGTTGAGAGAATATGATTTGTGGAATACTGATTTCATCTACCATAGTGATATAGTTGAATGGATGATTTTTTCATGTTTCAATGATTTGGAAGCATCACCCATACCCTTCACATATGATATATTTTAATGAATTGAAGATTCATGTTAATGTTACCTTTGAGGAGAACCATGATTGTATTGTGGATCGTAGTGAGACAGAAATTCAGGTCAAGACTCGGCATTTGGATTAAAAATTATGGAATCATTTTAATGTTGATGGAGAGACATGGGAGAGGGATACATATACATGGCCCTACTGGACTGATATTTTTACATAAGAAATGTAGTAATTCCATGTATAGTGGAATGAGAAAAATACATTATAATGTGGTGAGTTTATAAAATCCAAATAAACTTGTTTTGTATGTTATTTTGCAAAATTTGGTTTATGTATTCTTATATTGGTTAAATAAATGTTCCACGAGTCCATTAGGAGGCATGATGGTGTTTTAAGAGATTAAGGATATTAAATATGGGTGATTGGTTCCATCTTGGTCATGTTTGATGTTTGGTGCATGGATAGTAGTAGACATGAACCCTAACTATGCTTTCCTAGAGGGTTGGAATATGGATGAAGAAACCATTGAAGGATAAATGGGAATCCATGTGGCCTAAGATACATCAAATTCACAAAATTGAAAAATGGTTCTATAAACCATACAATATTCCCAGGAACTCCATCAACATGGAACACTCTTGCATAGAGTGAGACACATGGTTGATGCACTATTTGACCAAATGTGTAACCAAACGATGCACCCCATAAAAAATATGGGTTTTTACCATTTCTCTCATTTGTATTTATGATCCCTTGCCCTATATTTTTCCCAATATCTCTTTCATCCACATTAGTAATGAAGCAAATATCCAAAAACATCCCAAGTATCAATCCCCTCATTTCTAATCTATTTGGAGTGTCGGTGGGCGTGGATCAACGATCCAGGTGAATTTAACAATAACATTTCATTCATTTTATAGATTATGGATTATTTATTTGTTCTTATTCTTATGATTCCCAAGAAACCTAATTTTCCAGTGGGTAATACGTTAAGGATTCCAATTGTGATTTAATCCAAATCAAATCCTATGGTTAAAGAAGTGATCATCATAAAAATCATGTTAGGTGGTATACAAGTCATATAACGTAGTATTGTTTATTTTTAAGGTGTACATGGTTTTTCATGGGTTTTATTACACTATCCATTTGTGTTACCATCAAAAAATGAGGCTTTATTTTTATAATTAATGAATTGATCCTCTTTTGATCCATGTGGGATGCATCAAGGTTTGATATTCCTAGATAGAGGATTTTTTGGGGTGTTACATATTCTTGAACATGATATTGGGTTATTAAACATGAAAATTAAAGGTTAAATATGTTGAACCTATGATTGTCAGGTTTAGTATGTTGACACCGGTTGATGAAGGAAATATAAGATATTGTGTATAGTTGGTTACATGGTTTGTGAAATGATTTTTTTTTCAATGTGTGTAATTGATAAAATGGAATAAGGGGAAATTTGTCATAATGTTAATGTGTTAATAAGTTATAAATTTAATTTATAATTGTGTTGATGGGTTATTGATGTAGGGTGATTTATGTATTGAAAAAAGTAAGTATTGTAAATGGAATGTGTTCTCAATTTAGTATGATTTTCAAAATCATATATATCGATATTGTTTAAATAATCCTGTAAACATGGAATGGGGGTATTTGGGGTATTGAATTAATGTTATATGCTCATTGGTCTATTTGGATTGATGCTCTAAACCCCACCACTAGAATGCATGGATTATGCAGTCTGACAAAGGCTATATTCCCCTAAATGTTTCATTTGATGAGATTACCTTGACTGAGTCTCAAAAGTAAGTGTGAGGTGATTCATTGTTATCTATTTTTCATAGTGATACAAAGAACTATAATTATACCCATATGTATTGTAGTTTACCAACGTAAGAGGCAGTGTAATTTGTGTAAAATTCCTAACCCATAGAAAAAAATGAAAACAATTTAACTGGATAATGGTATATAATGGAATTGTTATGTCTTTTATTTTCCATGAATTATTTTTAAATATTTTATTTAATTATTTCAAGACCAGGAATTTTGAAGGTGTACGATTCTGAGGCCCAGAATGCCCGAAATAAATGATTGAAATAAATCAATCTTTTAAATAGTACATGCATGTGGTTTCCCTGAAAAAGTTTAATAAATTTTAAAAGGGTGCCTAGATCAAAAATATAAGGGCACCATTGCGTTTTGTGCAGCGACGTTAATTTATGCAGGGCCTAACATCAACCAGCATGGGTCAGCGATAATAGTTACTTCTTTGGACGTTTTAATGGAAATAAAATAAAATAAATTTTTTTTTATTTAAAATGATTCCTTTTTGTTCATCGACCTAATCCTCCCCTATAAGAAAATTTATATAGAATGTTCACAGGGTTAGCCTCATAACCCTTTCAATTGAGCTTTTCTTTTGGAGTTTTGGAGGAGAAACCGTTGGTGGACGACGATGGCATGATAAAACGGCGCATCTTAGATTCGATGAACCTCCCCAACGAACATGACACACTGATAGTTATTTAAATGAATTGAGGCAGGAGTTTTTATTTTGATTAATCTTTTCCTAGTTTATGTATCAAACGAAATACATGGATCAATCCTTGAACAGGATGATCCATAGATTGTCCATTCTTGCAGGAAGGTTATTATCTTATGTTTCATTCGGGGATTGACTCGGGAAATTGTTATGGTAGTTTTCTAATTATCATTTGAATTTCACTCTATTTAAACCTTCTAATGGGAGAGGATCAACGCCATAATGAATGATGGGAAACGGTTCATTCCATAAATTGGTTTATGTAATTTATTCCACCCTTTAAACCCTATGTTCATTGCATTCTTTGCATGGTTATGAACAACTAATCGTTGGGCATCCATTTCATAAGGCAAAGATCCCAATTTGGAGACCCAACGTTTTGAAAAATCAACAGGGGCACTACGATGATGACATCAGATGAATCAACACTGTTAGGGAGTTCACATCCTTTAAGTGTTCATTGTGATGGTCAATCAGAACATGATTTTTGTGCTGATGAGAGGCCCAAAACTGATGTAATTAGCTTCGTGATGTTGGGAAAACCTAAAAACATCAGTTTAATGGCGATCAGATGGTCTTATCGATGAATGGGGCAACACGGGAGGCACACCGATGAAGAGCAGTGTTTCTGGAATTTTTCAAAACACAAAGCGTGTTTCTCGAAGAACACGCCATGTAGTAATGGCAGGGGTGGATAGGGTTTCAGTTGTCAAATAGGTATCACTTGGAATGTGCCCCCTCTCACAAGGTGTGTGGTAACTTCCTCGATGCTCGAAGTGTATTCTGCAAAGTACACACACATGGGATAGACTACACGGCTTAGCAACATGGCATGTCGACCTTATGCAATATGGAATAGAAAATTTATTCAGGTTACCCCATGTATAAGTTACTCGGGATGGACCACAAGGGTTAAAGTCATGTACATGAACTTGGACACGTACATGGAGGGAACCCCAGTTACATGGACACGAAGTGTGGTTCGTACTATAAATTGTCTAGTTACCTTTTACACTACATATTTCTTCTGACTCAGGCCGTTTAACATGTTGTTGATGCTCCTTTTCGTCACATTGTCTAAAGGAATGGAAAGGGAAATGACTTGGCACAAATTGATTCATCCTTTGAAGAAAACATCAAAAATCGACAAAGGTGTGAACAAGGCTTCAAATGCACATGCGCCGCGCAAGTTCCCTTACTGTCATGCAAGTACACTTTCGCGCCGCCTAATGGTCGCGCAAGTGACTTGTGCACCCTAATTGATAACCGCCCGGTGTCTTCTCCAGCCTATAAATACCCCCAGTGGGCCCCCCATTAAAGGTTGAATTTTTTCAGAATTCAGATACAGAGCTCTGAACGCCCGAGACTCTTCTTAAAGTCTTCTGAACACATATAAGGTATTTCTTTACCTAGATTGGATGGTCTAAACAAGAGGACTAAGGTCTAAGTGTTATAATTCACTAACACTTGCATGCCTAAGTGTTTTAACCTTAAGGAAAATGGACACACTTGTGCGCCGCCCTACATCATCACAAGAACTTGCGTGCCATATTCTAGAAACCCTCTAGGGATGATACCAAGGGTTTGAGCCAAGTATCTCACAAGTATTACCCTAAGGGCTGAAAATCACGCAAGTAACCATGTGCCGCACAGGTATACCTGCGCGCCCAGGGACTTGTGCGCCCATGCAGTACCTGCGCGCCTGTCAGGACATGCACGCACCTATTGTTTTGAGTGTATTTCCTGCCCATTTCACCCCTCTTATGATATTCCACCTCTCCTATTCATGATTCAGGTTTCAAGACAATCTTCAAATCCATTTATGGTATGATTTATTGATTTTAATTTCTTATCTGAAGGAACTCTGTGGAGAATTTCTCAAAACATAGTGATTTACACATCTTTATGTCACTAAAGATTGAGATTTCATTCATTCAACCTCATACTTTAAGATGAGAGAACTCCTTAACCTCGGCCTCCTTTTCAATAATAAGCCCTAGTCATAATTCCCATTAATTTTGGGCATCCTATTTAAGGGTAAACCCCAAGTCCTCTAATCTGGGCATCCTCCTTAAGAGTAAGCCCCAGTCTTAAAATTCCAAAATATGGGAATCCACCTTAAGAGTAAGGCCCAACCATAATTCTCTTAACCTGGGCTTCCTTTTCATGAGTAAGACCTAGACTCAAATATGGGAATCCTCTTCAGTAGTGAGCCCCAACTCCATTAATTTTTCATGTCCCTTAACCTGGGCCTTCTTCTCAGGATTAAGCCCCATCCTTAATCCCTCTTAATGAGTCTTAATTTCCTTTTGATTTGAGAATTCTTCTCATGAGTAAAACCCAATCAAAAGTCCCCTCCTAACATCGGAATCTTCCTTAGGAGTAAGCCCCAAGATTAGATTATCCAAATCTCCATGAATAATATATTCCTTAATGGACCATGTTCCTGGATTTCTCCCCTGAAGTAAATCATAATCCTCATCTATTTGGGCAGTTATACACACATAATCCCCACAACATTGCATCTTTCGTGGAACAATTGTCTGGTTTCACCAATACCTCTTGTTTCTCACATCGAGCATGAATCACGTGATCTTAGAGTGTAAAAGTAATCATTACATCGTTCTTTGAGCCCTCAATCATGCATAAACATAATACTCCCTTACTCTAACTATGTGGATTCTGATTCCATTTCTAAAACAAAGGATACGTAGGTATCCCATCTGTGGGTACGATCCTAACATTGAAATAATATATGTCCTTCTGAATGACAATAATCTTCAAGTGCCCCACTGAGTGGCTTTAAAACCCGTATGGTCATCATAATGACCAAGAGACTATTATTTATCAAAGGATACCATTGACTAAGAATCTCTAAACAAATACAGATGATTCTCTATCGATGAAGAACCTCAAATACATATAAAATATTCCATAAATTTCCTACATATCAATCATTGATTGTCAGATCTAAAGGAAATCTCATTTTTTACTTGGTAATATAATAAGGATTCACGAACATAACTTAAATCTATAAATAGAGTTCTGGAGTAGACAATAATTCCCCTAAAAAGGTGTGATGTGTCCGACCTCCCATCCTCTCGACCCATGAAAATTCTTAAGCCTCATCAGTCCACAACTAATGAGTGCATACCTTTGGAAAGTAGGTTGAAATGGATATGGAATCATTGGATGTTTTCGGTTCTACGAACAAACCCGTTAGAAACCGCTTGTAATGTTTGAATCTTAAATCAATGAGATCATCCCCCATTCCATAGGGAAACATAAAATGGTGAACCCAACGTGAATCCTTAAACAAGATAAAATTATGTTTTACTTATTTGTTAGGCCTTTATTTAAAACTAAATGAGAGGGCCTACAAATACTATCATTGACATTTGTGCTCATCCAAAAGATTTAGTGGCTTAATTTATCTTAATTATGTCTGTTATATCAATCATGACCTCATTTCCTAGATTTTCTACATTCTAAGAGATGGCTGCTCTCAAGTTTACACCTGTGAATACCGCTGCTGCGAATGCCACTACTGCTACTCTTGCTGGATCGTCGTCTGCACTGAGGATGACATCACCTACTCAGTGTCTTCAACGCTGGGTATCAAATGCGCTGGTTAAGGAGTATCATCAAAATGGTATTATTCCAACTCTTGAGGCTGGTCGACGGGCCCTCAATGTGAATAATTCACCCTGGATGTCCAGATAGCAATGACCGGTGATCAAGAAGTATGCAGTGCTGACCACCGTCTCCAACCATTTCGGGTCTTTATCCCCAGAACGCAATCACCATTCACTCCCTTATTCTGGGGAGGTGAATGAGGAGGTCCCTTAGGGCCTTAATTCAAGCAGACATGAGTTATTACCAAGGAATCCTATCAAGAATCATACCCAGAATCATGTGGCAGAGCACTCTCAACATGATGAGGGTACCAACTCTAGGAGTTCGGATCAGGTTCCTCAGACCTGAGTAGGCAAGATGAATCGCCAGAGGTGGAATCCGGTTAACAGTGAGCAGGTTCTCATCTCTGCCATATCCAGAGAATTCCACCAACCTAACTTGGTGGCAAGCAACGAGAGGGCACACACAGTTGCCCGTTTTAATTCCGCTATCCAGCAGACTCCTCTGGAAGCATCACACCAATCCCGCCATGAAATTCCGGTGGAGTACTATAGGCAGGAGCATATACCTGTTTATACACTATCAGCTAGTCAGCAGGCTCGTCTAACTACATATGATGGAGCTCGTCAACCACAGTCGGCGAAGTGCAATCAGCAGGCACATACATCTTCTAGTATTGATCAAGCCTACCAACAGTCTTGCATGGTAGCACACATAGAAGTCAGTCGAAAATCTCTACCGATAAACAGGAGGCAGACTCAACATTCTACCCCCGCAAATGAGAACTGTCAAGATTCACTGACAGGAAAAGAGGACAAGAGAAGGCACACACACCTACTCCAAGCACGGAATGGACGTATATCCCCGTTCTGGCAGCTGATGTCACCAAGCATATTCTATAAATGGTGAATGATAAGAATAAAATCCCTGCTCATATTCTGGATGCTTTCCATGATATTTTAACAGCTTCAGCAACATCTCAGGGAAAGACACATAAATCTATCCCTACCAATGAAGTGACACATCAACAGTTCACTCCAGAACAGAAACACACATCTGGTTTAGTCCAAGAGGGTTGTGGGGAATACTCCTCTATATCATACGGACAACCAAGTCAGGATCATACACCTGATTTGAGAAGAGATCGTCAGCCTAACCTGGCCATCTCTCATGATCAGGCATGTAACAACATGATATTTTATGATAAGTATTCGTTTTAATTTAATTGATGTCATCTGTTTTATGCTATAACAAGATTATCTTGTGCTATATGCCACACTTTATTAGCTTGAAGTATATGCAACACTATTCTTAGATTGGGTTACACACAATTTCAAGTTCGTTTTATAATAGTCATTCTATGCAACATTGAGGGTATATATATATATATATTAAATGTATAAATGAAATATTGTTGGATTCTGTTATACTAAATAATAAATAATTCTTTCATAACACGCAACCCTTACTTGTCTTGCATTACACGCAATCACGACCTTCCTCGATAGCGTGTGTTGTACGCAATACCGGGTTTTACTAAACAACGATATATTATTATAATATTATTATGAACTAGATGTTATGAATAGTATTAACTAAATATTGAATTTTATAACATTATTATTCATCTTACACATTTTCTAGAACATGGTATAAGAACTAAATAAATTTTTCAGGTAAAATAAGTATTTTTCAAAAATTGCAGTTTTCCCGCCTTTTGATGGTGCACCCTCTTTAAATATATTTTTTGACATGTTTATAAGTTAAATTTTAGAAAATAAAATTATTATTTGGAATAAGGATATAAAATCTTACCTTGGATAAATTTTTCATATTTTTTTGATAACTTTCATATTTTAATGAATAGTAAAAACACGCTATATTTTAATTAAAAACAACTTTTTTCATCATAATAATTTATATAGTTCAATAATAATATTTAATGGTTTTAAAGTATAAATATAATATATTTTTACCATTTAATATAATTTATGTCATTAGCCTTGATTTTACATTGAATTCCTAGGTTAAATAAATTGAATCTTTGGCAATGTTTTAACTCTTAAAACCTGTTTGCTTAACAATGGGATTAATTTTAAATTAATTACTGAAAATTCTGTGTTTTGAATTTTGAAAAATGGACTCCATATTTGGAATCAGTGGGTCAAAATTATTTTAATATGTAACTTTTATTTTTTTTGATATTATGAATAGTAACTACGGTAATTTTTATTTACTACGGTTAAAGGTAAATAGGGTAATTTAATGTTAAAAGAATATTATAATAATTCAAAATTACCGTGACACTTGTTCTAACCTTATTGGATGAGTATTGGCCGAACATGGGCATCCTTGGGTCTATTTTGGGACCCCATTGAGCCACTTCGTAGTGACAATGACAATTTGGAATAATTAATTTAATTTAAGACAAAATTGACATTAACAAAAATCTTTTAGTAATTAATTCTTATAAGGGGTTACATAAATTATATTTTCTACTATAAATATTCATTAGAAATCTAAAAATATTTCCTACATAATGATATTTTATTTGTAATTTTTAGACAATAAATAATTTAATTTATTTATGACACAATGATGATGTAGTAATTATCTTATTAATGAAATATTGACATAATTGTTGTTATAAATACCCAAATAAATGTTATTTGAGAATTTTTATGAATTAAAATAATTTTATATTTTAATATTACATGTTAGTATTTATTTAATTAACTTTTTTCGAACTAATAATTCTGTTATGATTTTCCCAAAAATCAATTACCAAATAGTGTCAAAATTGACATAAAATAGTTTTTAAAACAAAGATTATATTATTAATTGTTATTATATTCCTAAAAATCTAATGTTCGGCCAAGATACTTATATCATGATAAGTGTATCATTAATGGACCACTTTGGGGTCTCTTGGTTGTATATGGTATGTTTATTAACTATATAATATAAAAATACAAAGTGAGATGGTAAATGTCAATCTAATTAACTAAGAGTTACAACTAAAAGATAAGGTTAATATAATGACCTAAACATGTATAAATTATATTTTATGAAAGCATTTCGACCCCTCCCCACCTTATCTTCGAAATAAATTTATTTGGAGCTATTAAAAACCGAATATGACTTTATAATAAAATAATATTTTTAGTTTTTCCAAAGGTGCCCCTCCCCTCCGTTACAAAAGGGCACCTCCTCCATCTCCTCCTCACACCAATTTGAGCCTTCAAGATCGGACAACCCCTTCCCATTTAACTTCTACACTTCTCTAGACACATCCTAGAGCCTCTTTTCCTCTTCAAAGTCCAATCTTAGTGCCCTAAGAAGAGGTTTCAAAAAGTCGTGTCGAAAGAAGAGGTAATATCTGTTACCGATTCTTTCAACTTTATTTCTTCTTCTACTTCTTCACCTTTAGTTGTTTCATTATTAAGTAATAACATCATTATCACTAATATACTGATATGTTATTATAAGTTTGAAACAATCATATTTCACCATCTATCCATCCTATGGAAAACGAAATCACCGCGCGTGCATACGTACGAAATACCGTCTCCACGCCGTGGTGTAATCTATTTTCCACCACCACCTTACTTGGATGGGTATAATGGTGTAAATAATAACTATATATGATTATTTTAATGTCATATTGATTCTGTAATAGTATACATACACTCCAATAAAATTCCACGATCATGAGAACGATATCATCGCTCGTGCGTACGTACGGAATACTGTCTCCACGAACGCGATGAGATTCATTTTCCATGACTAACCATTAAAGAATGATTATAAAGTATATATAATGAATAATAATGAAATATATGGCATAATAATGCTACTAGATTTATGTATATATATATATGAATGTCATCTATTTAATTTCATTCAATTCAATAAGGAACAAAAACAGCGTTCATGCGTACGTACGGCCTACCGTCTCCATTAACGGTGTATTTCATTCCTTTTATCAATCTATAATATATATGTATATGATGAATATATATTATATATAAAACATGTTTTAAATTCTGGAATTATGTAAATCATTATATAAGTAATAATATCATGAACGACAAGTCAAAACATATACGATAAATGAAATTATTTTACCCAAAACGCTGCTTCTACATGGAATTTACAAAAGAACTGGTAATATAAGGTAAGAAGTGAAACATATATGATATCATAACAATGAATATGATTCTGTAATAAGTCAATGACATTATTTAAATCATTATACAGGAGGTTTAGATACGTACGAAGCATATCAGACCTAAGGTAAGGGATAATTTTGTAAATCTCATTTTTATCCGAGATTGCTTATTCGTAAGTATTTACTAGGGTTATTTCTATCATCCATGTCCATGTTTTATAAAATTGTTTTCATGTATTGTTAATGTCATTTTTACCCATTATTGACTTTTACTACATGGTATGTAAGGTATCTTTCTTTTGTTTACGTTACGAGGTACTTTTTGACTTTTCCGGCAAATGTACGAGAAGAATGTTTTTTAACTTATACAGAATGAAAGGATTTTTACTTTTTCATAATGCTTTATATTCATGAATCTTCTTCCAAAATATATCATGACTACTTTCAAGAAAATCTTATTCTTTTAAAATTTTATGGCGTTTTGTGAAAAGAGATTGATTTTGAAGAAGAAAGGATATTTTCCTCATGAATTAATTTCAAGTGTTTTATCAAAACCATTTTTCCATCTAAGATGAAATTATTTCATATGTGTATGTTTAAAGTATAATGTCCCTATGATTTACATTGTTTCACTTTTCTTATTATGAAATGATATCCATTTCTTTTATATGGATTATGTGATGATGGAATGATGTTTATGAAACCCATTTTATTCTTTGGGTTATGATGAATGTTTTAAGTTTTTTTGTGGCACAAGTAAGAATGATTTCATTATGAGATGGGTGGGACACATATCTCTCTCCAATGCATTGGGTAAAGATTTATATCTCATGAGATAGACATGGATGGAATGGTAAATTAATTCGGTTCAATATTTCAAGTCTGGAATGAGGAGTGAACTCGATTCAGAAAGGGACTTTATCCACTAAGATGGTCTTGGCAGTAATGACTTGGCTACTATGGAAATCATTAAATGTGCTTAATGGATGCCACAATTACATGTTTTATTCCCACACTATTTTATCATAATTTATGTTCCATTATGATCTATGCCTTATGTACTTCCATGTTTTATGTCGTTGCTCAAGATTTTTAATGTTCATGTTTTTTTAAGTTTAAATGTATATGGTATGTTTTATTTTATCCATGTTTACCCTTACTGAGCATTTGAGATCACCCTTTTGATGTTTTCTTTTCCCCCAGGATTAATAGAAATATTTTAGGTATGGAAACAAAAATGGGAAGATCTTTATGAGATATGTTGAAGATCTTTCACCACGATTAGAGGATTACATTCCAAGTTTCCAAAGACACTAAACTATTACGGTCCTTGTGTGTCTGTTTTTGTTATGTACTAAGTATTCCGCAAAAGTAATGTAATGTCTATGTACGTCAAGCTTCGGGTCTCTACAGTTGGTATCAAAGGAAAGGTTTAGCCAACCTTTGGAAACTAGGATTTGAAAACGTTAGTGAGATCCCTAGAGATATTTCTAAGGTATGTCTAGGGATATCCCTAAGGATAAGTATACGTATAGGATATAGTCATAGAACATTGGTAATGATCATAGAATTTGACCTAAGATATTAGATATTGAGGGTACTCCGCCTTTACTATGTTGTTTTCCCTAGCATGATTTTTTCCTCTCACACTATTCTTTTTGGGTTTTAGAAAATAGCTGGAAATAGGACGATTCACGATAATGGAGGATATGATAGACAATGGAATGATTTTATTCATGAGAAACCAAATGAAACGGGATCTGGAAGTCCAAACATTGTTATTATGCCTAATCAACAATCTCATAATATGATCAATAATCTCAACATTGGTATGTTTCCCGACTCAGATAATTAGAGAAATATGGAGTTTGATGATGATCATAGAGGAAAAAAAGTTCAATTTACCTCATGTAAATCATGTGGGAAGAGGCATTAGGGAGATTGTTTCAAAGGAACTGGAAGATGTTTTAGGTGTGGAAATGAAGGACACAAAGCCAGAAAGTGCAAAGGAAATGGTTCAGTTAACACCATGGACAAGGATAATGGTATTTCTATGACATCAACAATGATTAGATGTTTTAAATATAGAATGTACATGCATTATGCAAACCAATTCCCTAATGGAAAACCTCATGAAGAGAATCATCATGGTCATATGGGTAGTATTTATGTGGATGATGATGAGGAGACTACAAATGATATATGAGGTGAAAGAAGTGTTGAAGCTCAGACGGTTGTTTTAGAAGGTAGTGGAATGATTGTATGTTTATCGATAGTTATGTTGTATAGTTAATGGTACTATGGAATAAAGAATAATCTTAGGATTGTAACACTATTTTTTTTTCCTAAAAGTATTTGAAATAATATGTTGAATGGTATCCGTAACCATGGAAGGTTATTTAGATATTTATGGAAAGTAGATGATATTCTAATAATGAAGGGATAAGAAGATAATGAGATGTTTTATTTTATTCATGAGTTCATGACTGATATAAGGACTAAGTGATATTATGGTTTGATTATATAGATTTTTTTTGGTATTTTGGTGTGTGGAATGAGTTAGCTTTTGACATTATTCATGTTTTCATTATGGTTCTGTGGTAATTTATGTTTCAAGAGAATATATGACTAAGTTATTCATGTATTTAGAATGTAACCAATAATATATATCTTATGATATATGTGGGATAAATTCTTGTATTAACATTCTTGGTAGATAACCTTTCTAGTGATTATTTTCTTTATACTATGAGCTTGGACCGAAGTATTTTAGATAATCCTAATGATTGTAATGGATTATGTTGGACATAAGTAAGTATTGTTTAAGGATCGAACTTTTTTTCAATATTATTGATGGGATGTTATAGTAATGTAGTTTTAGGAAAAGGACAACCTGCAGGATGGGTGACAGCCCATCGCGTCAGACAAGGTTGTGGGAATCGAACCCACAACTAAAGTGCGACTGGCCTTTATTGCATTCCACTGGCCTACAGGAAGTCCCTGGTTAGTAGAAACTATTTTTATTTTATTTAACGGTATGATATATGAAGTATAAGTTCATTTTTGGAACCATATACGATTAATCTAACCATAAGATGGACTTATAACTTTTGATAACCTTTTGTTTGAAACAGATGGAATGAACCATCATTCTTCACATGATCTGTTAACACTTCACGAATAACAAATTCAACTTCATTTATTTAAGAGATGAAGTGGAAAATTGTTCAAAGCATGAACAACAGTGAGATTGTACCAAAATCAAGCAAATATTTCTTCTATTTCAAAATTTTCAACTTTAAGGAAATGATATTGAAAACCAAAAATGTTGCCCTAGTGCTCTTATATTCGATGAATCAGATGGTACCTTAAATCATCACAAATTTATGGCTTGTAATTGTTGTCTTTTTCTTAGCCATGTCCTTGACCACTCTCCAGCAGAACATGATGGTTAGATTTTTCTTCCATATCTATATTTTCACCTATGTTCTCCTATGTGGAAACCCAACGATTAGTTAATTTGGGTAACCGTTATGTTTCATAATTTAGTTTTTAAAGATAAGTTTTGGTATTTCATTTTACGATGTGTGTTTCAATTAATGAAACTTTCAAGTAGAAAACCATGTATAACCCCGATGAATTTTGAGGGCTAAATTCATTTTAAGGGGGGTAGAATGTAACAATCCGATATTTTATGATAAGTATTCTTTTTAATTTAATTGATTTCATGTGTTTTATGCTACAACAAGATTATCTTGTGCTATATGCCACACTGTATTAGCTTGAAGTATACACAACACTATTCTTATATTGTGTTACACACAATTTCAAGTTCGTTTTATAATAGTCATTCTATGCAACATTGAGGGTATATATATATATATATTTAATGTATAAATGAAATATGGATGGATTCTGTTATATGAAATAATAAATTATTCTTGCACAACATGCAACCCTAACTTGGCTTGCATTACACTCAATCACGACCTTTCTCGATAGCGTGTGTTGTACGCAATACCGGGTTTTACTAAACAACGATATATTATTATAATATTAATATGAATTAGCCGATATGAATAGTATTAAATAAATTTTTAATTTTATAACATTATT
Source organism: Viscum album (assembly GCA_963277665.1). Taxonomy (NCBI): domain Eukaryota; kingdom Viridiplantae; phylum Streptophyta; class Magnoliopsida; order Santalales; family Viscaceae; genus Viscum; species Viscum album. The sequence continues at coordinate 140,164,866 of OY728141.1, forward strand.
ATTCATCTTACACATTTTATAGAACATGGTATAAGAACTAAATAAATTTTTCGGGTAAAATAAGTATTTTTCAAAAAATGCTGTTTTGCCGCCTTTTGATGGCGCACCCATTTTAAATATATTTTTTTACATGTTTATAAGTAGAATTTTACAAAATAAAATTATTATTTGGAATAAGGATCTAAAATTTTACCTTGGATAATTTTTTCATATTTTTCTGATAACTTTCATATTTTAATGAATAGTAAAAACACGCTATATTTTAATTAAAAACAACTTTTTTCATCGTAATAATTTATATAGTTCATTTATAATATTGAATGGTTTTAAAGTATAAATATAATATATTTTTACAATTTAATATAATATATGTCATTAGCCTTGATTTTACATTGAATTCGTAGTTTAAATAAATTCAATCTTTGGCAATGTTTTAACTTTTTAAACTCGTTTGCTTAACAATGGGAATAATTTTAAATTAATTACTTCAACTTCTGTTTTTTGAATTTTGAAAAATGTATTCCATATTTGGAATCAGTGGGTCCAAATTATGTTAATAGGTTACTTTTATTTTTTTGATATTATGAATAGCAACTACGGTAATTTTTATTTACAACGGTTAAAGGTAAATAGGGTAATTCAATGTTAAAAGAATATTATAATAATTCAAAATTACCTTGAAACTTGTCCTAACTTTATTGTATGAGTAGTGGCCTACCATGGGCATCCTTGGGTCGATTTTGGGACCCCATTGAGCCATATGGTAGTGACAATGACAATTTGGGTTAATTAATTTAATGTAAAGACAAAATTGTCATTAAAAAAAATATTTTAGTAATTAATTCTTATAATGGGTTACATAAATTATATTTTCGACTATAAATATTCATTATAAATCAAAATATATTTCCTACATAATGGTATTTTATTTGTAATTTTTAGACAATAAATATATTAATTTATTTATGACACAATGATGATGCAGTAATTATCTTATTAATGAAATATTGACATAATTGATGTTATAAATACCCAAATAAATGTAATTTGATAATTTTTATGAATTACAATAATTTTATATTTTAATATGACATGTTAGTATTTATTTAATTAACTTTTTTCTAACTAATAATTCTTTTATGATTTTCACAAAAATAAATTACCAAATAGTGTCAAAATTGACATAAAATAGTTTTTAAAACAAATATTATATTATAAATTGTTATTATATTCCTAAAAATCTAAGGCTCGGCCAAGATACTTATATCATGATAGTTTTATCATTAATGGACCACTCTGGGGTCTCTTGGGTGTATATGGTATGTTTATTAACTATATATTATAAAAATACAAAGTGACATGGTAAATGTCAATCTAATTAACTAAGAGTTAAAACTAAAAGATAAGGTTAATATAATGACCTAAACATGTCTAAATATTATTGTATGAGAGGATTTAGACACATCCCCACCTTTTCTTCGAAATAAATTAATTTGGAGCTATTAAAAACCGAATATTACTTTATAATAAAATAATATTTTTAGTTTTTCCAAAGGTGCCCCTCCATTCCGTTATAAAAGGGAACCTCCTCCCTCTCCTCCTCACACCAATTTGATCCTTCAAGCTCGGACAAACCCTTCCCATTCCACTTCTCCACTTCCCTAGACACATCCTAGAGGCTCTTGTCTTCTTAAAAGTCTAGTCTTAGTGCCCTAAGAAGAGGTTTCAAAAAGTCGTGTCGAAGAAGAGGTAATATCTGTTACCGATTCTTTCAACTTTATTTGTTCTTCTAATTCTTCTTCTTCTTTAGTTGTTTCATTATGAAGTAATAACAGAAGTATCACTAATATACTGATATTTTATTATAAGTATGAAACAACTCTATTTCACCATCTATCCATCCTACGGAAAACGAAATCACCGCGCGTGCGTACGTAAGGAATACCGTCTCCATGCCGTGGTGTAATCTATTTTCCACCACCACCTTACATGAATGGGTATAATGGTGTAAATAATAACTATATATGATTATTTTAAATTTATATTGATTATGTAATATAATACATACACTCCAATACAATTCCACGATCATGGGACCGATATCATCGCTCGTGCGTACGTACGGAATACTGTCTCCACGAACGTGATGAGATTCATTTTCCATGATTAACCATTCAAGAATGATTATAAAGTATATATAATGAGTAATAATTATATATATGGCATAATAATGCTATTGGATTTATGTATATATATATATGTGTATGTCATCTATTTAATTTCATTCAATTCAATAAGGAACGAAAACAGCGTTCATGTGTACGTACGACCTACCGTCTCTATGAACGGTGTATTTCATTCCTTTTATCGATCTGTAATATATATGTATATGATGAATATATATTACATATAAACCATGTTTTACATTCTGAAATAATGTAAATCAGGATATAAGTAAAAATATCAATAATGACAAGTCGAAACATATACAATAAATGAAATGATTTTTCCCAAAACGCTGCTTCTACATGGAATTTACAAAATAAAGGGTAATATAAAATCATAAGTGAAACATATATGATAACATAATAATGAATATGATTCTGTAATAATTAAATGACATTATTTAAATCATTATACAGGAGGTTCGGAAATGTACGAAGTATATCAGACCTAAGGTAAGGGATAATTTTGGAAATCTCATTTTTATCCGAGATTTCTTATTCGTAAGTATTTACTGGGGTTATTTCTATCATCCATGTCCATGTTTTATAAAAGTTTTTTCATGAATTTTTAATGTCATTTTACCCATTCTTGACTTTTACTACATGGTATGTAAGGAATCATTCTTTTGTTTACGTTACGAGGTACTTTTTGACTTTTTCGGCAAAAGTACGAGAATAATGGTTTTTTAACTTATACAGAATGAAAATATTTTTTTGGTTTCATAATGCCTTATTTTCATGAAGCTTCTTCCAAAAGATTTCATGACTATTTTCAACAAAATATTATTCTTTTAAAATTGTATGACGTTTTGTGAAAATAGATTGATTTTGAAGAAGAAATGATATTTTCCTCAAGAATTCAATTAAAGTGATTTATCAAAACCATTTTTCCATCTAAGATGACATTATTTCTTATGTGTGTGTTTCAAGTATAATGTCCCTATGATTTACATTGTTTCACTTTTCTTATTATGAAATTATATCCATTTCTTTTATATGGATTTTGTGATGATGGGATGATGTTTATGAAACCCATTTTATTCTTTGGGTTATGATGAATGTTTTAAGTTTTTTTTGTGGCACAAGTAAGAATGATTTCATTATGAGATGGGTGGGACACATATCTCCCTCCAATTTATTGGGTAAAGATTTATATCTCATGAGATAGACATGGCTGGAATGGTAAGTTAATCTGGTTTAGTATTACATGACTGGAATGAGGAGTGAACTCGATTCAGAAAGGGACTTTATCCACTAAGATGGTCTTGGCAGCAATGCCTTGGATACTTTGGAAATCATTACATGTGATTAATGGATGCCACAATTACATGTTTTATTCCCATGCTATTTTATCATAATTTATCTTCCATTATAATCTATGCCTTATGTGCTTCCATGTTTTATGTCGTTGCTCAAAATTTTTAATGTTCATGTTTTTTTTAAGTTCAAATGTATATGGTATGTTTTATTTTATACATGTTTACCCTTATAGAGCATTTGAGCTCACCCTTTTTATGTTTTCTTTTCCCCCAGGATTAAAAGAAAGATTTTAGGTAAGGAAACAAAAATGGGAAGATCTTTATGAGAGATGCTGAAGATCTTTCACCACGATTAGAATATTACATTCCAAGTTTCCAATGACACTAAACTATTACGGTCCTTGTGTGTCTGTTTTTGTTATGTACTAAGTATTCCTCAAAAGTAATGTAATGTCTATGTATATCAAGCTTAGGGTCTCTACAAGGCACATACACCTTCTCAGATTAGCCACTTTCATCAACTAGTGGTTTCAAAGGTGAGTAAGAAGGCGTGTAAGAAGAGGACCCGCCCAACACAGTCAACAGATCAATAGACAATCTGTAACAAATCCTTGCTCGATGCTGGAGTTCATGAAACCCTGAGATAATTATCTATTGTAATTCACGATTCTACTCCCTCATTTCCCAATAGTGGGAAGATTAATTCCGAAGGACTTCAACAGACACTTCCTCATGAAGGTTTGATTCATGACAATTCGGTCAATCTCAAAGTTTCATATTTAGATGAGAGCCACAGGAACCCTCTGTGTGGTCAGAAGAACAAGGAGAAAGAGATCCCATCTTTTGATATAACCCACCATGTTGGTCCTCCCCATGATGATGAATTTCACTACAAAATTCCTCTCCACATTAGTGATGCACATTGCCCGAAAAATTCTTTAGTGGACAATGTACTGCCGAGAATGCCCTCTTATCTTGAGGAAATTGAAAATGTGAATCCAGTCATGTCTGATGCATAATCTATAGCAGGAGAAATACTTTCTCAATCGGAAGATAGCCCAGGGTGTAGGTCATTATTTGAACCACCCCTAAGTCATCCATATTCTAGTTTGATATGTGATTTCTCTACCAATCTTGTTGAAACCGATGAAGCAACAAGGAAGCACCAGCTCTGCTCAAATAAGGTATAAGAATCTTCATTGAATGATAAAGAGGAAATGCTGAACATGAGAAAACAACTCGAGAAAGGTGAAGTGCCAGTCATGTTTTGGCCTCTGGCTGACTCTCAGTATGACATTCCAGATATGTTGACGGAAGATAGAATTCACGATATTTGTCTCAACATATGGAAAACTCGTTTTCAGTTGAAAAAAATGTATTATATTATGATGAATATGAAAATAATGTTAAGATAATATAAGGTTTACACCGTCAGATTGATTTGGCATCTCTATCAGTCTCTCGATATCTGAAGGATGAAAAGCAACAGAGAGCCCATCAGCGTTATTGCCTAGGCAGACTATGAAGATTGCTCCAGTTAATTTACAATGCCCTATCTGGTATTCATGTCAGAGGATGGGGAGTTCATGGGGCACTACATTTCACTGTGCTCTCCAGTCAGTAATGCCTGCCAAAAATGGTCTCATGCAATGTTATTGCCCGTGGCCGGCCACAATCAATGGGTTTTGTTTGTAATCAAAATCTTTCCCAAGAACATGCCTCTAATAGTTCTTCTCAAAATCAAGAATACAGAGAACAAGTTTTATAATTACTCCTTCATCAAGTAAATGAGAATATTGAACATGCCTCTTGTATGGAGCAAGCACATCATCAAGTGACATAAGTGTCGGAAATCATCCAACAGTATTTCGAGCCAGGTGATAAAAGTGGATGTCGATTGATGCATCCAGCTAATTTCTAGACTACGGTCCTCAAGAGCAGGAGAGATTTTAATATAGTCTCAGACATAGTATGTCAAGATCCACCCAACTTTCCAGACTGGGGACTCATTTAAACCAACCCACGAAATCCACAAATAGGATTTGAGGAGTTGAGAAATGACAGTAGGAACAGCCCCAGTCCACCGTACTGGGGACATTTCAAGTCATCAACCCCCTCCTCAGAGAAAGTCTGTCTTTTCTCGATTGGGGAAGAAGTCTCAAGAGGAACAAAGATCCAAATTATCAGGATATTCTCTCCAAATTACGGTTTTCCCAGATGTTCCTGAGGGATAAAACCATCAAAATGAAATTTCTCGTCAGGGGATTAGCAGAAGACAATATCACAGAAATTATGAAGTATGGGATGAAATGCATTATGCATCAGTTAATGTCATCAATGTCGTTGTTGCTGATCCACCAGATGAGGCTCACTCAGAGGGATCAGATGAAGAGGTTCATGTTCAAGATGTTTTACGCAAATACACAAATGAAGAAGTTGTGTGAACACGAAATCAATGGATTACCCAAAATCTGGTTGTTCCTTCAAATTACCCACTCCCCCCTCTCTGAAATGTATCAAACAAGGGGAAGGGAAATAATAAGGTTACATATCCTTCCTCTGAAGAAGGAAAATCGATCTCACTAGAACAATTATTTTCACAAGAAGAGGAAGAAATGAATGAATTGTGGAGGTTAAATGCATAACTACTTCAAGGTATTCGTGTTCCTAAGAGTCCTGGAATCAGTCAGCAAATGGAGTTTGTTGCAGCTACTGAGATGGATCAAAAATATCCTCCTTTATCAGTACACCCTCACATGTCTAATCCTACGGGTCAAGTGTAACAATAATTGGCAGTTCTTCTATTAGTTGCAGTACCAGCTGTCATACCTGTCCATGCTCCATTCAGTGCACCAGTTTAGGTCCAAGTTCAACCAGATGTTTATCAAAAGTTAATAACTATTATTGATTCATTAACATCTCGGTTGGAAGCTATGGAGGGAAAGCGTACTCAGGTTCAACCTGAAAAGAAACCATACCCTAAATGGGTAGATGCAATCCCTACCCCATCAAATTTTGGGAACACTGTATTCCCTATATTCAATGGATTAAGAGATCCTAAAGAGCATTTGATGCATTACATGTCTTGTTTTGATCCTATGATGCGAACCTCGTAGCAGCAAGAAGTCGTGAAACTCAAATGCTTTGTTCAATCCTTGTCAGGGCCAGCCTTTGTCTGGTATTCAAGCTTGAAATCCCGGTCAATTACCGGATGGGAAGATCTTCATCAACGATTTCTTCTTCAATTCAGCTCAACTATTACAAAGACCACAGTTTTTGATCTTACAAACTATAAGCAAAGGGAGAATGAAAGAGTCCATAATTTCATTGCTCGCTAGAAGGGATTAACATATTCCCTAAGATTATCACTCTTTCAAGAGGAACTGTTTCCAATCTGTGTGGAAAATCTGCGTGACAAATTATGCACATCGTTAATCCCTGTGAAATACATAGGAGGGTTTCGAGACCTTACATCAATCGATAAACAGATTGAAGATTATCTTATAAAGACTAAGGATAAATCTCATGTAATTCCATCAGCTCCAGGAAGGATAATGGGTAAAGCAGAGACTGATATAGTTATGCTTAAGCAAGCACCTGTACCTGCTTCAACTTCAAAACCTTCATCTTTCTGAAGGGCTCCACCTCATGAGCGTCAACAACAGAAGCAGGTTTTTCAAGATGATTGTAGGGACCCGAAGCTAGACGTACATGGACATTACATTACTTTTTAGGAATACTTAATACATAACAAAAAAAGACACACAAGGACCGTAATAGTTTAGTGTCTTTGGAAACTCGGAATATAAACAACTAATCTTGTTGAAAGATCTTCAACATCTACCATAATGTTCTTCCCATTTTTGTTTCCTTAACTAAACCCTTTATTAATTTCCTAGGGAAAATAAAACATAAATAGGGTGAGCTCAAATGCTCAGTAAGGGAAAACATAGATAACATAAAACAATCCATAATCATTTGAAAGCAATAACTTGAACATTAAATCTAAACATTAAAACTTTGATAAAAGAAATAAATATTGGTAGTATGTAAGGCACATATCATAAAGGAACATAAATCACAATAAAATAGCATTGGAATAAAACCTGTAATTATGGAAACCATTCAGCACATGTCATGATTTCAATAGAAGACAAGACATTGCTTCCAAGACCATCTTAGTTGACAAAGTTCCTTTCTGAATCGATTTCACTCCTCGTTTCAGTCCTGTAACACTGAACTGGATCAACTTACCATTCCATCCATGTCTATCTCATGAGATATTAATCATTACCCAATGCATTGGAGGGAGATATAGGTCTCACCCATCTCATAATGAAATCTTTCTTACTTGTGCCACAAAATAAACATGCATCATTCATAATAACCCAATAAATAAAATGGGTATCATAAACATCATCTCATCATCACATAATCCATCTAAAAGAAAAGGATTTAATTTCATTATAAGAAAAGTGAATCCATATAAATCATAGATACATGATACTTGAAACATACACATGTGAAATAATGTCATCATATATGAAATTGGTTTTCATAAAACACTTGAAATGAATTCATGAGAAAAATAACCTCTTTTCATCAAAATCATTTTCTTTTAACAAAATGTCATGAATTTTTTAAAGAAAAGGATTTTGTTTAAAATATTCATGAAATATTTTCAAGGAATCTTCATGAAAATAAGGCTTTATAAAACTGTAAAAATCCTTTCATTCCAAATACTTTAAAAAACATTCTTCTCGTACTATTGTCAGAAATGTAAAAAAGTAAATTGTAGGGTAAATAAAAGAAACATTCCTTCCATACCATGGGGTAAAAGTCAAATGGGTAAAAATTAATTTTAACATACATGAATAAACATTTATATAACATGTACATGGATGATAGCACTAATCCTAGTAAACACTTACGAATAAGCAATCTCGGATAAAAATGAAATTTGCACAATTATCCCTTACCTTATGTCTGATATGCTTCGTATGTATTTGAACCTCCTGTATAATGATTTAAATAATTTCATTGAATTATTACATAATCATATTCATTGTTATGATAACATATATGGTTCCCTTATGACTTTATATTACCCGTTATTTTGTTAATTCAATGTTAAAGAGTGTTTTAGGTAAAATTGTTTCATTTGTCATCCGTGTTTTGACTTGTAATTATTTATTTGATTACTTAGATCAGGATTACTTAATTACATAATATAAAACATGATTTATATATAATATATATTCAGAATATACATATATATAATAGATCAATAAATGGAAATAAATACACCGTTCATGGAGACGGTAGGTCGTACGTACGCATGAACGATGTTTTCATTTCCTTATTGAGTTGAATGGAATTTAGTAGATGAAATATACATAAATACAGTAGCTTTATAATTTCATATATTTCATTATTATTTCTTATATATATTTTATAATCATTCTTAAATGGTTAACATGGATAACGAATCTCATCGCGTCGTGGAGATGGTAGTCCGTACGTACGCACGAGCGATGATATCGTTTCAATAATTATTGAATTCAATTGGAGTGGATGATACAATATATCAGAATCAGTATGATGTTATAATAACAAGTTATAGTTATTCTTTACACCATTATACCCATCCATGTAAGGTGTTGGTGGAAAACATATTACACCACAGCGTGGAGACGGTATTCCGTACGTACGCACGCGCGGTGATTTTGTTTTCCGTAGGATGGATAGATGGTGAAATAGGGTGGTTTAATACTTATAATAACATATCATTATATGATTGATAATTATGTTATTACTTCATAATGAAACGACTGAAGAAGAATATGTAGAAGAAGAAATAAAGTTAGAAGAATTGGTAATAGACATTACCTCTTCTTTGAAGCGCCTCTTTGAGACCTCTTCTTAGGGAACTAAAATTGGTCTTTGAAGAATACCAGGACCTCTAGGATGTTTCTAGGGAATTTTATAAGGGAATTTGGAGGGTTTGACCGATCTTGAAGGCCTAAATTGGTGTGAGGAAGGAAGGGATGTGGTGCCCTTTTATAAGGGAGGAGAGGGACACCTTTGGAAATCTTAAAAATATTAATTTATAATAAATATAACCCCACATAAAAACCTCCAAAAATGACTCAAATTAAAATATTAGATGATATAGGGTTGTAGTCTCATCATCCAATAAAATTTAGACATGTTAGGAAATTATTTTTAACATTATCAACTTGATTTATCCTTAATCAATTTCATTTTATTTGTGGTAATAACATTCTAAATATTAAATTATAAAAAACAATTAATTATTTGTCGTGAATTGTCCATAATTGAATACTTTATAAAATTTTATACCATATAAATTTAATTTTTTAATTTTTAAGTTTTTTTTGATTTTTAAACAATTTTATAATATGTCATTTTTATAAAATAACAATAGTGTCAATTTTGACACTATTCATTTATATGAATTTAAATAAAATATATGCAGAATATATGTTTGAAATAAAAGCTTTAATAGATTCTTAAAAGGTCATATGTATCTATAAAATTAGTGGAGAACATTAAATAGTTCATATAATATTTATTTTCTAATTTTTAAAACTATTTATTTTGGTTTATTTCTTAATAAAATAATAACTACAACATTTTTTAAAATTATTTAATATACTTATTTGTTGCATAAAAATTAAAAATAAAATCATATGATTAATATAAATCTATTACCGTTCACAATAATTATTTTAATATAATTTAACATCTTAAAATAACAATATTTAAATTGTTATATTTATTAAATTATGAAGGTGACAACTTTGGCATCATTTAAACTAAAATAATATAAGTGTCATAATCACTTTTATGAGACTCTAAACTATTATATATTAGGTCATTGGATGATTATGGTATAGATATACACTAAAAATATGTTTTGGTAAGGTTTTTGGGCCTTTTAATGGGTATTATTATTTCCATAAAAACTATATTACGGATTTTTCACTTAATAAATAATTTTAGCATCACTAATGTATCACCATCAATGACAGTTATTTAATCCCTAAAAATTCTAAATAAATTATAATGATGTAGATAATTTTATTATATTTCTGTATACTATTCATGTTCCATGTTGTATGATGTTTATCACTAAATTAAAATTATTATACTTATAATATTTAAGAGAGTGACATGTTGTCACTTTCTTTGGTTTTAATAATAATTAAAATATTTTCATGGTAAAAAGTACATAAAATGAATCTAATCCGACCCTCAGGTGATATAGGTCTACTTTTAGCCATCCAATAGAATTTTGGAATGAGTTACGATAATTTTATAATATTATATTTACCCTTAATTACCTGATTTACCTTTAACTATTGTAAATAAAATTTACCGTAGTTACTATTCATAATTACCAAAAATAATTAGCCTATTAAAATAATTTGGGAAACCTGATTCCAAATATGGATTCTATTTTTTCAAATTCAATACACATAAGTTGCAGAAATTAAATTAAAATAAATCCCGTTGTCGAATGAAAATGGGTTTTTGTTTAAAACATTGCAAACGATTGAATTGATTTAACCTACGAATTCAATGTAAAATCAATGCTAATTACATATATTATATTAAATGGTAAAAATATATTATATTTATACTTTAAAAACCTTAAATATTATAATTTAACCACAGAAGTTATTACGATGAAAAAAGTTGTTTTTAATTAAAATATAGCGTGTTTTTACTATTCATTAAAATATGAAAGTTATCAGAATAAAATGAAAATTTATCCAAGGTAAAATTTTATATCCTGATTCCAAAGAATAATTTTATTTTGTAAAATTTAACTTATAAACATGTCAAAAATTATATTTAAAGTGGGTGCGCCATCAAAAGGTGGCAAAACTGCATTTTTTTTAAAATACTTATTTTACCTGAAAAATTTATTTTGTTCTTATACCGTGTTCTAGAAAATGAGTAAGATAAATAATAATGTTATAAAATTCAAAATTTAGTTAATAATATTCATAACGTCTAGTTCATAATAATATTATAATAATATATCGTTGTTTAGTAAAACCCGGTATTGCGTACAACACACGCTATCGAGGAAGGTCGTGATTGTGTATAATTCAAGCCATGTTAGGGTTGCGTGTACTGAAAGACTCCATTGTTGTTTCTTTATAACAGAATCCAACCATTTTTTCATTTATACATTGAATATAAATATAATTATATACTCAATGTTGCATAGAATGACTATTATCAATCAAACTTGAAATTGTGAGTAACACAATCTAAAAATAGTGTTGTGAATACTGCAAGTTAATCCGGTGTTGCGTATAGCACAATATAATCTTGGTGTATCGTACAACAGAATATATGAAAGAAATTAAAAGGAATATATCTTATAAAATCTCGGGTTATTACTTTCTACCCCCATTAAAATGAATTTCGCCCTCGAAATTCGTCGGGCTTATAAGTGATTTTGTACTTGAATGTTTCTGTAATTGAAACCCACATCGTAAAAAAGAATACCAAAACTTATCTTTAATAACTAGAGTATGAAACACAATGGTTACCCAAATCATCTAATCACTGGGTTTCCACATAGGAGAACATAGGTGAAAATATGGATATGGAAGAGAAATATAACTATCATGTTCTGATAGAGAGTGGTAGATAACATGGCTATGAAAAATCCAACAATCACAAATCCATGGATTTGTGATGATCTATGGTACCATCTGATTCATCGGATATAAGGTCACTACGACAACATTTTTGGTTTTCAAGATCATTTACCTATAGTTGATGAATTAAAAGAAATACTTACATGATTTTGGTACAATCTCACTGTAGTTCGTGAATTGAACAATTTCCACTTCATCCTTTAAAGAAATTAAGTTGAATTTTTTATTTGTGATGTGTTAGCAGATCATGTGATAGAATTATGGGTCATTCTATATGGTTCAAACAAAAGGTTTGCAAAAGTTATAAGTCCATCATATGGTTAGATTAATCGTATATGGTTCCAAAAATGAACTTATACTTCATATATTATTCCTCTTAATAAAATAAAACTAGTTTCTACTAACCAGGGACTTCCTGTAGGCTAGTGGTCGGTGATAAAGGTTAGTCGCACTTCGGTTGTGGGTTCGATTCCCACAGCCTTGTCTGATGCGATGGGTTGTCGCCCCTCCTACAGGTTGTCCTTTTTCTATTACTATAACATCCAATAAATAATATTGAAAAAAGGTATATCCTTAAACAATACTAACTTTTGTATAACATAATCCATTCTAATCTTTATTCTTATCCAAAATACTTCTTTCTAAACTCAGATTATAAAGAGAACGATTACTAAAAAGATCATATAACAAGATTGTGAATACTATCATTTATCCCTCATATATCTTGTTGGTCACATTCCAATCATGTGAATACCTTAATCATGTATTATATTGAAAAAATGAATACCCATTGAACCTTATTGAAAACATGAATGCTGTTAAAAGTTAACACATTCCACATACCAAAATCTGCAAAATTCTATATACTCAAACCATGATATCACTTAGTCCATATATCAATCAAGAGCTCATGAATACTGTCAAACATTTCATTTTCTCTTTATCCCTTCATTAGGTGCATATCATCTGCTTTCAAAAATATTTTAATCACATTTCATGGTACCATAAAATTATTGAAAACTAAAATATACCAATACAAAAATATTCTAATACAACATAAAAGTACCTCAACAACATTATTCGTGAATACCAATACATAAACACATCAATCCATCCTCTTCAATAATTGTCCTGGAATAAGTCCTTCCTTGATTTAGAAGTAATTTTTTAGGTCAGGGCATTGAGTTGGGTAATTCCCATGTTCTCCACAAATAAGACATTGAACTCCATAACATTTTGTCACTCTATGACCCTTTCCTCCACACCGATAACATCTATCCCTCCATTTGAGGTATTCCTCAAGGTTCTTCTTCCCTTCTTTAGAAATCTCAATCTTCCTTTATTTATGCTCCTCAACATGCGAACATGCATAAAAGTCTATCTTCCACTTATTTGATGAATTAGGCATACCAATAAATTTCCCCTTGATAATCATATATCGTGATGACTGATTTGGAATAATCACAATATATTTCTCTCTAGGCATTGCACAATTTTTTTGCTCATAGTCACCAATTAGTCCATTAGATTCAATCTTAACAGAATTCTTTCTGGTTCCCTCCATTGAGTAAAACACCAAAAGAATTCTGTGAGAGGCAAAAATCATACAAGGAAAATAACATAATCAAGGGGGAGTACCTTAAATATCTAACATCTTAGGTTAAATTCTATGATTGTTATCGTAGTTCTAGTACTATATCCTATATGTATACTTATCCTTAGGAACATCCCTAGACAAACCTTTGAAATATCTCTAGGGATATCACTAACATTTTCGCATCCTAGTTTCCAAAGGGTGACAAAACCATTCCTCTGATACCAACTATAGAGACCCGACACATGTCGTACATGGACATTACATTACTTTTGCAGAATACCTAAAACATAACAAAAAAAGACACCCAAGAACCATAATAGTTTTGTGTCTTTGGAAACTCGGAAAATAAACAACTAATCATGTTGAAAGATCTTCAACATCCCCCATAACGATCTTCCCCTTTTTGTTTCCTTACCTAAAACATTTATTTATTTCCTACGGAAAAGAAAACATAAAAAGGGTGAGCTCAAATGCTCAGTAAGGGCAAACATAGAGAACATAAAACAATCCATAAAAATTTGAAAGAAAATACTTGAACATGAAATCTAAACATTAAAACCATGATCAAAGACATAAATATTGGACGTATGTGAGGAATATATCATAAAGGAACTTGAATTACGTTAAAATAGCATGGGAATAAATCATGTAATTGTGGAAACCATTCAGCACATGTCATGATTCCCATAGTAGCCAAGGCATTGCTGCTAAGGCCATCTTAGTGTAAAAGTCCCTTTCTGACTCGAGGTCACTCCTAATTTCAGTCCTGTAACACTGAACTAGATCAAGTTACCATTCCAGCCATGTCTATCTCATGATATATAAATCATTATCCAATGCATTGGAGGGAGATATAGGTCCCACCCATCTCATAATTAAATCATTCTTACTTGCGCCACAAAATAAACATACATCATTCATAATAACCCAACGAATAAAATGGGTTTCATAAACATCATTTCATCATAACATAATCCATAAAAAAGAAATGGATATCATTTCATTATAAGAAAATTGAAACCATGTAAATCATAGATACATGATACTTGAAACATACACATGTGAAATAATGTCATCTTAGATGAAAATGGTTTTGATCAAACACATGAAATGAATTCTTGAGAAAAATATCCTTTTTTCTTCAAAATCATTTTCTTTTAACAAAATGTCATGAAATTTTAACTGAAATGGATTTTGTTGAAAATAGTCATGAAATATTTTTGACTAATCTTCATTAAAATAAGGCTTCATAAAACCATAAAAATCTTTTCATGCCGTATACGTTAAAAAAATCATTCTTCTCTTACTTTTTTCGGAAAAGTAAAAAAGCACCTTGTAGGGTAAATAAAAGAAAGATTCCTTTCATACCATGGGGTAAAATTCAAATAGGTAAAAATTAATATAAACATACATGAATACAATTTTATAAAACATGGACATGGATGATAGCAATAACCCCATTAAACACTTACGAATAAGCAATCTCGGATAAAAATGAGATTTGCACAATTATCCCTTAACTTATGTCTGATATGCTTCGTATGTATATGGACCTCCTCTATAATGATTTAAATAATGTTATTGACTTATTACAGAATCATATTCATTGTTATGATATCATATATGGTTCCCTTATGACTTTTTATTACCCTTTCTTTTGTAAATTCCATGTTAAAGAGTGTTTTGGGTAAAATCGTTTCAGTTGTCGTCCGTGTTTTGACTTGAAATTATTCCTATGATAAATAGATCATGATTAATTAATTACATAATATAAAACATGATCTATATATAATATATATTCATAATATACATATATATAATAGATCGATAAATGGAATGAAATACACCATTCATGGAGACGGTAGGCCGTACATACGCATGAACGCTGTTTTCGTTTACTTATTGAGTTGAATGGAATTAAGTAGATGACATATACATAAATACAGTAGCTTTATAATGTCATATATTTCATTATTATTTCTTATATATACTTTATAATCATTCTTAAATGGTTAACATGGAGAATGAATCTCATCGCGTCATGGAGAGGGTAGTCCGTACGTACACACGAGCGATGATATCGTTTCCATAATTATTGAATTGAATTGGAGTGGATGATACAATATATCAGAATCAGTTTTATTTGATAATAACTATGTATATTTATTATTTACACCATTATACCCATCCATTAAGGTGTTTGTGTAAAACAGATTACACCACTGCGTGGAGACAGTATTCCGTACGTACGCACGCGCGGTGATTCTGTTTTCCGGATGATGGATAGATGGAGAAATAGGGTTGTTTCATATTTATAATAACATATCATTATATTAGTGATACTGATGTAATTACTTAATAATGAACAACTAATGAAGAAGAAGTATAAGTATAAATAAAGTTGCAAGAATCGGTAACAGACATTACCTCTTCTTTGAAGCGCCTCTTTGAGACCTCCTCTTAGGGCACTAAAATTGGCCTTTGAAGAAGACCAGGATCTCTAGGATGTTTCTACGGAAGTGTATAAGTGAATTTGGCAGGGTTTTTCCGAGCTTTAAGGCTGAAATTTGTGTGAGGAAGGGAGGGAGGAGGTTCCCTTTTATAAGGGAGGAGAGGGACACCTTTGGAAATTGTAAAAATGTTAATTTATAATAAATCTAACCCCACAAAAAAACCTCC
This sequence comes from Viscum album, assembly GCA_963277665.1. Classification (NCBI taxonomy): domain Eukaryota; kingdom Viridiplantae; phylum Streptophyta; class Magnoliopsida; order Santalales; family Viscaceae; genus Viscum; species Viscum album. Next base: position 140,181,328 of record OY728141.1, read on the forward strand.
AGAAATGACTCATATTTTAAGATTAGATGATATAGGGTTTTAATCGCATCAACCAATAAAATTTATATATGTTAGGAAATTATTTTAAACATTATCAACTTGATTTATCCTTACTAAATCAATTTAATTTTATTTGTGGTAATAACATTATAAATTTTAAATTATAACAAAAAATTACTTATTTGTTGTGAATTGTCCATAATTGAATAATTTATAAACTTTTATACCATATAAATTCAAATTTATAATTTTTAAATATTTTTGTGATTTTTAAACAATTTTATAATATGTTATTTTTATAAAATAACAACAGTGTCAATTTTGACACTATTCATTTATATGAATTTAAATAAAATATATATAGAATAAATGTTCAAAATAAAAGCTTTAATAGATTAATAAAAGGTCATATATATCTAGAATATTAGTGGAGAAAATTAAATAGTTCATATAATATTTATTTTATTATTTTTAAAACCATTTATTTGGTTTATTTCTTAATAAAATAATTACTACAACATTTTTGTATAATTATTTAATATACTTATTTGTTGCATAAAAATTAAAAATAAATTCTTATTATGAAGATAAATCTATTAACATTCACAATAATACTTTTACTAGAATTTATCATCTTAAAATAACAATATTTTTATTGTTATATTTATTAAATTATGAAGGTGACAACTTTGGCATCATTTAAAATGAAATAATATAAGTGTCATAATCACTTTTATGTGACTTCAAACGGTTATATATTATGTAATTGGATGATTATGGTATATATATACACTACCAATAATTTTATGTCAGGTTTTTTGGCCTTTTAATGGTTATTATTATTTCAATAAAAACTATATTACTGATTTTTCACCTAATAAATAATTTCAACATCATTAATGTATCACCATAAATGACAGTAACTTAATCCCTAAAAACACTAAATAAATAATCATGATGTAGATAATTTTATTATCTTTCTGGAGAATATTCATGTTCGATGTTTTATGATATTTATCACTAAATTAAAATTATAATACTTATAATATTTAAGAGAGTAACATGTTGTCACTTTCTTTGGTTTTAATAATAATTAAATTATTTTCATGGTAAAATGTACATAAAATGAATCTAATACGACCCTTAGGTGATATGGGTATACTTTTAACCATCCAATAGATTTTTGGCATGTTTTAGGGTAATTTTATAATATTATATTTACCCTTAATTACCCGATTTACCTTTAACTATTGTAAATAAAATTTACCGTAGTTACTATTCATAATTCCCAAAAAAAAAGTAGCCTATTAACATAATTTGGACCCACTGATTCCAAATATGGAATCTATTTTTTCAAATTCAATACACAGAATTTGTAGAAATTAAATTAAAATTAATCCCGTTGTCGAATGAAAATGGGTTTTTGTTTAAAACACTGCAAAAGATTGAATTGATTTAACCTACAAATTCAATGTAAAATAAATGCTAATGACATAAATTATATTAAATGGTAAAAATATATTCTATTTATACTTTAAAAACATTCAATATTATAATTTATCCACATAAGTTATTACAATTTAAAAAGTTGTTTTTAATTAAAATATAGCGTGTTTTTACTATTCAATAAAATATGAAAGTTATCAGAATAGTATGAAAATTTATCCAATGTAAAATTTTATATCCTCATTCCAAATAATAATTTTATTTTGTAAAATTGAACTTATAAACATGTCAAAAACTAGATTTAAATTGGGTGCGCCATCAAAAGGCAGTAAAACTACTTTTTTTGAAAAATACTTATTTTACCCGAAAAAATTATTTTGTTCTTATACCATGTTGTAGAAAATGTGTAAGATGAATAATAATGTTATAAAATTCAAAATTTAGTTAATAATATTCATAATGACTAGTTCAAAATAATATAATAATAATATATCATTTTTTAGTAAAACCCGATATTGCATACAACACACGCTATCGAGGAAGGTCACGATTGCGTGTAATGCAAGCCAATTTAGGGTTGCATGTAGGGCAAGAATCCTCTGTTGTTTATTTATAATAGAATCCATCCATTTTTTCATTTATAAATTGAATATATATATATATATATACTCAATGTTGCGTAGAATGACTATTATTAAACGAACTTGAAATTTTGTTTAAAACAATCTAAAAATAGTGTTGCGTATACTGCAAGATAATACGGTGTTGCGTATAGTGCAAGATAATCTTGATGTATTGTACAACAGAAGATATGAAAGAAATTAAAAATAATATATCTTATAAAATCTCGGATTATTACAATGATCAAAGAGATAAAAGAGGGAAATAATTTGAGGATTTGAAATGAAAAGTTTACTCTTTCCGAAATGAACAAGTTCCTGGTTATTTCATTTCAGCTCTAGAAAATAATTTGGTTCAATTTCCATGGACCTAGAGGCCAAACAAGGAAGGATATGAAGACCATCCCAACTATTTCTTATTTCACCAGATGTTGGGTAATCCCATTCAGGAGTGTTTTGTTTTCAAGGACCTCCTACAAAAGATGGTCGACTCTGGACAATTCAAACTAAAAGCCTTTTCAGCCCAGGTAGCATGTGTTACTGCTACAATTCTAGAGGAGGAAGGCGAGTGGAAAGAAGTCAAAAGAAAAAATGCACAAAAATATGATGATTGGATTTTCAGAAATATGATCAACCGAACTCATTCTATTTTGTGAACACTACTAAAGAAACCAATTGTTCCTTCTGCTATGAATGTCGTAGAAAAACCCTCTTCATCAGAGGGAAAATACTCAAAGAAACGGCACAATTCCAAGTAGGAACAATCAGAAGAAGATGAGTATGTGTCAAAGCCGATGTTGTCTTTGTCTCTAGTAGATTTCATGCCATCTACTTCGAAGAAACAGGAACCATCCCACCAAACGGCACAGCCTAAACAGGCTAATCAGGAAGAGTCTTCATCGAATGTAGAGTTTATTTTCGGTTCTGTTAATATGATTCAATTAAAAGATCCATATGCCAGTTGCAGTTTCGATTTTGATGAGCCTGAATTCCCTATATCAAATAAGGGAATCAGAGGATGTTCTAGAGGCTTAGGATACAAGGGAAGACGTGGATATTTTAGAAGCCACTATTCTAATTCTATCCCTGCTAGAACTGTGTATGCAGCTGAAACTCGTGGCAGAGCCCTTCAGCGAGCTCAACAAGAACAAACATGTTCTTCCACCAATAGCAAATTCATACCTATCAAAGATATTATGGAAGACCGGTTGAAGGTTCCATATTCTTCCTATCACCAAGTAAATGGATCTAATCATTCTAATCTTCCAAAGCTAGGAATATTACCAACTCATATCCCAATACAAGATTCATCAACTTCCAAAGCATCAACTTCCAAGACACCTGCTAAACCACATGTTATTGTTGGGAAACGCATGCCATTGGATCAAAAGTATGATATATTGAAACACCTATCCCAAGTACCACCAAAGTTATCAATTATGGATGCCTTGAATTTGACAAAGGATCTTCGGGAAGCACTCATTGAGGCTTTGTCAAGTCATCAAGAGTTTGAAACTAAAATTGTTGCAGTATAAATCTATCACATAGAAAATAATCCTGCAGAATGCCATGAAGTAATATCTGTTACTGATGAAGATGAAAATGATGTCGCGCATGGACATATTAGACCTTTGTACTTATCTGTCATAGTCGATGGTGTAGACATCTGAAGAGCTTTCATTGATAATGGTTCAGGAGTCAACCTCATGACCATTCGTACACATCATCGATTGGGCCTCACAGAATCTGATTTATCTCATTCTACCATGATGTTACAAGGATATGATAAAAATGAACAAGAATCAATGGCGAAGTTACACTCAGAACTCGGTTTGGAGATCTTGTTTCCAATTCATATTTTATGGTTGTTGATCAAGACTCAGTCTACAACATCTTTCTTGGAAGACCCTGGCTACATCAACATGCGGCTATCCCTTCATCATACCATCACTGTCTCAAATATTGATTCGATGGTCAATTTGGGACATTTTATGGTGATAAGGACCCGTTCAAAACATGTGAATCTCAATACATTGAGGCAGAATTCTATCACATGAAGGGAAGGGAGAAATCAACAACAAAGGAGATTACCAAAGTTAATGCTCCAAATGGTTTGGATTAGATTCCAGTAAATCCATTTACACATATGAGTACATATTATGTGTTACCTATCAGTAAAATTGACAAGATAGACCCAAATAAAAATACTCTTATGGATATATCCATAATGTCAATTACGGAAATCCATCCAGACAACATGGGAGAAATTGGTAACTCACCAAGCAGTGATAAAATCCCAAATGGTGACGTCTTCATTTCATCTGCTGAAATCCATCAATTCTATACTTCTCCAATCAGGCCAGAAGAAGTTATAGAAACATCGGAGGTGAACAATGATGTTGATTCTCAATCCATCATATCCACTTTATTTCCCAATGAAGACCCTTCAACATCAATCGGGTCAGAAATGGAAGCTTCTTCTTCAAAATGTTCAAATTTTAACATCTCTTCTGATCATGGAAATTCTACATTATCATCTACTATGCAAGTAGAAATAGAAGAAATAACACATGTTGAAGAAAAAGATGAAGATCTCATAGATTATCCTCCATCATTTGAAGAGGGTATCTCTACCACCGTGGATGAACTCAGAGAAATAAATCTTGGTACAAAAGAAGATCCACGCCACACTTTAATCAGTGCGGCCATGACTCTTGAAGAACAAGAGATGTATATTTCTGTTTTAAATAAAAATCGAGACATATCTTCTTGGAAATATACAAAGATTCTCGGGCTTGATCCTAATGTTGATACTCCTCATTTGGGTTTACTAGAATAACATCGAGGATTTAAGAAAGCCGCAAGATGAACACACCCAACTTATGCTTCCAAAATTGAAGCTGAAGTGGATAAGCTTATCAAAGATTACTTATTTAGAGAAGTTCAATATCCAAAGTGGTTGGCTAATATTGTCCCTGTAAAGAATAAGAACAGACAAATCAGAGTTTGCATCGACTTCAGAGATCTTAATCAGAAGTGTCCTAAGGATGATTTTGCAGTTCTAATTATAGAACTTGTAATTGATGCAACAGCTGGCTATGAAGCACTTTCCATCATGGATGGATATTCCGGATATAATCAAATCCCAATGGCCCCAGAAGACGAGGAATTCACAACCTTCATATCCCTTCAGTGTGTGTTTTGCTATCGGGTAATGCCCTTTGGCTTAAATAATGTAGGTGCAACTTTTTAGCTTGCCATGCATCATATCATCAATCCCTTTTTAGGGAAGTTTGTTGAATGCTATGTGGATGATTTGGTAGTTAAATCCAAACTACGTTCTAGTCACTTGGCTGATTTGGAAGTCATATTCTTCAAGCTTCGACAAAATAATTTAAAGATGAACCCCTTAAAATGTTCTTTTGGGGTAACCTCTGGAATATTTCTTGGCTTTTTTATACGCCATCGTGGTATTGATGTACAACTTGAGAAGAAAATGTCTATCCTTGGTATGTCACCATCTCAAAATTTGAAATAATTAAGAGTAATTCAAGGATACTTAGCTTATATTCGTCGTTTCATCCCCAATTTGGTAGGCAAAAGTTTACCCTTCACTAAATAGATGAAGAAGGGAGTCACTTACCAGTGGACTGAAGAATGTCAAGAAGCATTTGATATTCTCAATAAACACCTCTTGATTCCATCGGTACTCATGACACCTATTGAGGGAAGACCACTTATCTGCTACCTGATAGATTTAGAGCGATCATTGGGTGCCTTTCTTGCTCAGAAGAATGATGCTGGGAATGAAAAAAACCTCTACTACCTCATTCGGACTATGCTTGAAGAATAAACTCGGTATTCAAGTATTGAGAAGTGATTCCTGGCATTAATCTTTTCAGTTCATAAGTTGAGACACTACCTCCACCATCACAAGGTCCAATTGGTATCTTGCAATAACCTGCTCAAATTCAGCCTTAGTCGTCCAATACTTACAGGACGTCTGGAAAGGTGGGCATTTATTTTGCAGCAATTCGACATTCAGTATGTGTCTCAAAATTCAATAATGGTCCAAGATCTGTCTGATTTCCTAGCTGAACACCCTTCAGTTGAAGACAGATCTTCATATATTGAACTCCCTGATGAGGAAGTCTTCTCTATTAAAGAAAGTCCCTAGGCATGGGAAATGTATTTTTATGGTGCTTCCAGATGTCTAACAGGGAGAAAAATTGAAAATCCTAAATTCAACAAACATGGCTTAGGAATTGTGCTCATTTATTCAGAAAAGGTTGTGTTACCTTATTCTTTCTTATTGTTGGAATGTGGTACCAATAATGAAACATAAAACCAAGATCTCATCACAGGCTTGGAATTGGCACTTCATGAACAAGTGAATCACATAAAGGTGAATGGGGATTCAGACCTGGTAATCAAACAAGTCAATGGGGATTATTCCATTAGAAAAGAAGAACTCATCCCATTGTATGACTATGCCAGAGAGTTAATGGCAGAATTCCATTCAGAACCGACTTTTTCTTATGTCCCAAGATCGCAAAATGCTGAAGCTGATGCATTGGATAATATAGCCACAGCTCTGGCAGATCCAAATCAGGACGAGACAACCATCAGTATTGCTCACCGTCATGCAATTTCACCATATGATCGAATCAGAACAGCGTAAATTAATGAAATTAGTACCATTCCTGAACCGTATGGTCATACTACAGGATGGATGTCACCTATCAGTGAATACCTTCAAAATGGAACACTTCCGCCTGAAAGAGACGAGAAAGAACAAATCCGGCGACGTGTGGTCAGTTTTACTCTTTATGATATCCCAGATCACCTAGAGAAAATTATCTACAAATGTGGTTTTTGAGGGATTTCTCTTCAGATGCATTGATGGTGAAGAGAAAATGGTCGTCATGAAAGAAGTGCATGCAGAAGTCTGTGGTGCCCACCAGTCTGGGCATAGACTGTCTAATCAGATTCGAAGGCTAGGATACTTTTGGCCTTCAATGATAAAATATTTGGTTGATTTCACAAAGAAGTGTCATTCATGCCAAGTACATTCCATATTCATTCATCAACCTCTAGAGTTTCTTCATACAGCTAAATACTCGTGGTCATTTTCCACATGAAGAATGGATGTGGTGGGACCTTACCCTTCAGCTACGGCCAAGCAGTTTAAGTATATTCTTACTAATACTAATTTATTTTCCAAATGGGAAGAGGCAATACCTCTTAAAAAAGTAAGTTCTAAATGCATTGTTAGCTTCATCAAGTCTAAAATCATTACCAGATTTGGTGTCCCTCATACCATATTGATGGACAATGGCACCAACTTCTACTCATCTGGGGTGAAGAAGTTGTATCAAGAATACAACATCAAATCCAACCATTCATCTCGGTATCATGCATCGACCAATGACCAGATAGAAGCCTTCAATAATACTTTTTCAAATATACTGTAAAAGATGGTGGATAAAGATAAGAAATCATGGCCTGATAAACTTTTTCATGCTCTATGGGATTATCGGACTACCACCCGCACTACAACGCGGTCAAATCCCTATTCACTGGTATATGGAACGAAAGTCGTCTTTCCCATTGAAGTTCAACTACCCTCGGTCAGAGTAGCCATTTGTGATCAGTCATCTACAGATGAACAATCTCAAAAGTGATTGAATGAATTGTAACGGTTAGTTGAGAAAATATGGTGCACTTTGCACCACTTGGAAGTCCATCATAATTGAATAGCATGGGCTTTCAACAAAAATGTTCATCTTCATTCATTCACGAATTGGTATGAGTTCTTAGAAATCCAATGATACCAGGAAAGAAACCTCACAAGCTTGAGCCAAAATGGGAAGGACCATACTCAATACATAAGGTCTACTCCAATTGAGCATATAATTTAATCTCAATGGATGGAGAACTCATCACTAATCCATCCAATGCTATATTTATGATGAAATATATTGTATGAACCTAAAATACAGCAACGGTCCATGCATACGACCTTAAAATATTTTCACCTCCCTTATGTCCAGCATGACGTTAAACTGCACCATCCACCGTCCATGCATACGACCTTAAACAATTCGCACATTCGTCCAACATGACGTTAAACTGTATCCCCCTTCATCATCCTTGCTATATGACGTTAGACTATATAGAAGTCCATTACGTCCATAAAGACATTAAACTACATAACCAACAGTCCATGCATACGACCTTAAACTATTGGCACTTACGTCCAACACGATGCTAAACTGTATCGTCCCTTTTTCATCCAAAATTATGTTAAACTGTGAAAAAGTCCCTAATATGTTCAACATGATGTTAAATGGTGCACTCTTTTGTCCTCACTGCATGACATTAAACAGCAAAGTCCTCTTTCTGTCCAACATGACATTAAACTGTATTATCCCTATTGTCCTAACTACATGACGCTAAATTGTACATAATGTCCTTTAATACGTTCAATATCACATGAAACTGTACTTTGTCCCTACTACATGAAATTAAATTGTGCAGCCCCAATTGTCTTAACTGCAAGACTTTAAACTGCATAGTCCCCTTTTGTCATACATAACATTAAACTGTGCATCGTTAAAGTTGTTGTTACCTCTTGTTTCTCACACCATGTATGTCTCACGTGAGCTTAGAGAAAACTTCAACCATAACACTATCACTGGGCTAATAACCATGTGTAATTCCCAACACTTTTTTACGTCATTTTCCCCATGAACAACTTCATTACTAATTCATTCTTTAATTGAACTACGCGGACTTTTTTCCTTGCCTTTTAGGCTGGGTACATAGGCAACCTCCCAATGTTCAATCCCAAATCCAATCTCTTCACATCGGTTCACCTCCATCTCATATGATGTTGATTCGTGAAACCACCCCTAGAATCAATATCTTTACATTGGTTCACTTTTGTCCTTGCTATACGACATTAAACTATACAACACTTTTGTCTAGTATGACAATAAACTAAAATATTTTTTGATACCCTCACCTGAGAGGGAATCATTCTTTACATTGATTTTCAACCATGATTCATTTCAAAGACTACGTGCATACATGGCAATACTTGAACCTTTTATCTTGGGTTAAACCATCATTGCACTAAAATCCTCTTTCACCTTTCACATATACGAACCTAATTTGTACATATGGTAGTACTACAACTACATGGGCTTGATTCCCATCCTTATGGGATATGTAGTAACGTTCAAGTGTCCCTCGAATCTAGCCCAAAGTCTTTTGGTCCTAAACCCAAATTCCTCTTTCAGTCCGCTGGCTGAAAAGTCCCCATGAAAACACACATTATGTATTTCATATAATGCTCTAAGATCTATGACCCTAAAATATGATCTCCAATCTTGTTGTCCCACATGACGTTAAACTATAGTTCAATAACTACGTATGGATTGATTCACATCCTTATGGGATACGTAGTGAAGTGAAAAATTTCCTTTTAGGACCCAACCACAACATGATTATGGTTATCATTGATCTGTTTATCTCTGCATACATTGGACAATACCCATATTTATGTGTCACAATCCTAACCTTAAATATTGTCAGATCTTCATAAACCTTTTCATAACTTCTAAATCACAAATGGCCTGAAATTCTGAGAGTGCTTTTCCCTGACCATGAAGCACATGCCCTTAGGTGGTCTTGCATAAACAGTCTACATAATGGACCTGTCGGCCAAAAGATGCTATTATTTGACTATGCAGTCCATGCCCTTAGGTGGCCCTGTATAATTCAACCCCCTAACAGGTTTGTTAAATATTGGTAACTTCATTATTGGGAGGAAAACCTCTTTTGTCTATATTTATCTCGATAATATGTAGGGATCCGCAAAAATAACCATCCTTAACATATTTGTCCCATATCATTTTTCATGATCTGAAGGTATTCAACTCCATGGTTTATATTCTCCTTCCCTATGTTTGGGTCAGACCTTCGTAGGAGTGATATACATCCAGTTCATTGATAATCTTGTTTGAAAATATCTTCTCCATATTCAAGTACCTCTTCCCATACATCAAACTCTATACATTGGAAAATTTGAATCTCCATAAACATTCACTGGCTTTTTAGCACTAGGAAAGTCAATTTCTGAGAGTTATTTTGGCTGACCATGCAGCACGTGCCCTTAGGCAGCCTTGCATAAACAGTCTACATAATGGACCTGTCAGCCAAAAGATGCTATTTATTTGACTATGCATCCAATTCCCTTAGGTGGCCCTGCTTAATTCAAACCCCTAACGGGTTTGTTAAATAATGGTAACATCATTCTTGGGAACTACGTCTTTTAATGCCTTTTAGCTCTTTTTCATATCATTCCTCATATTCATATATTCTTAAGTCATAGTTTACATATTTTACCTCATACTTGAGTATGGTAATATGTTTTCAGATAAATTTTCAAGGAATTGAGTCAATTTTAATCCATTTCGGTCAAATATATTTTGACCTTAAACATTAGACTCTTTATGTGTGACATGCATGACATTAAAATTCCCGCAAAAGACAAAGGAACTCTGAATAAAAGTCAAGTTCCATCTCACTACACATACATTTTGTATGATTTAGGTAATATTGAGCAATTAAAAGATTCAATGTTTGTAGGGTTATTTACATTAATCCTAGTAAAAATTTCAAACTATGATTACTAGGCCCATTGAATTAGGTAAAATTTAAAGAAGGTATCGAAAGAATACAATCATAAATGATTGAATATAAAAATACTCTCCATTGATGCACAAGAGTTTGAAGGACATCCACAGACTGGAGTCTCTTATCCTTTTCAGGAATTACAAAAGACTTTCAACATAACTCTTCATTTGATTTACGGCATCCCGAGATTCATCAAAAGCCACCTGGAATTCATTCAATCAACTGGAGACCACAAGAGATGCAGTGATACCAGCTCTTCTTGGAATAATTGTAAATGAAAGTTCTTGAGTGCGGTTTGAGAAAATTTTCTGCTGATCAAACAGTGACATTGTTTCTGCCCAAGAGACTAGGAGGATGGATACATAGATTTGAGAATGAAGCATTCGAAGTAAAGATCCATTTGGAGAGAGTACACATTTCAGATATTGTTCTAATACCATATTTGTCTTCACTCCACCAATCGGCAGTGGAAAATATTTTAGCCCATGGGTTTTCCATTTTCATATCTGCAAGGAAATGGCATGCAGGAATAATCTGAAAGACAACACCAATGTTGTTTCTCTTAATGCACAACATAACCGAAATAGAGGAGTAGCAATGCAGCTGCATCTCAGGCATATAAATCATTGCCTCTGGAACATGTAATCCTTGCTGATGACCATGAATATATAGAGGCAGGTAGATGCTCTGTGGGAAAATATGATGATATTTCTTCAAGTACATAGCCAAATTTGGGAGAGTGCTATAGCAGATATCATAGTAATCATGGCCAAAAAATGTTCATCATGTAATCAATCCTCTTTATTTCCAGTCCATAAGCCATTCTGAATCTCTTGGGAGCCATTTATTTTTCACAAAAGTTAAATAATTAACTCCTAAGTAAGTTGATTTATCATAAAATTTGTAATGGAATTCAGAAAAAATGGAAAAGGAATTAAGGCGCGCAAGTCTAAAACTTGGTGCGCAATTGTGGGTGTGTCATGCATGTATAATGTGTCGCTCAAGTATTTGGCATGCATGTATCACCGCGCAGGTCCAGATACCTTGACAAGAGCGCGAAAACAATGGAAAAGTGGAAAAGGGAGAAACTTGTGCGGCATAGATGACCTGCGCGGCGAGAGCTCAAAAATCCAATGTTTTGTGCAATGCACAACAAATGAGCGCATTTATATAGGCCAGGCCAGCCACCGGTGCAACTACAGTCACCGCACTCTAGCCCTGCGTGACTTTCACCTACACGATGATGGTTGTGTGGTGAACACATGTGTACCTCTTTTCCTTTGGTTATCTTCTTTTCCTCAGAGTCACATCCTTATTATTTCGGATCTAACTCTGAGGGGGGACTTTTGTTGATGCTCCTTTTCATCACATTGTCTAAAGGAATTGAAAGGGAAATGACTTGGCACAAATTGATTCATCCTTTGAAGAAAACATCAATAATCAACAAAGGCATAAACACGGTTTCAAATGCACATGTGCCACGCAATTTCCCTTACATTCACGCAAGTACACTTCCGTGCCGCCTAATGTTCACGCAAGTGACTTGCGCGTCCTAAGTGATAACCGACCGGGGTCTTCTCTAGCATATAAATACCCCCGGTGGGCCCCCCACTAAAGGAGGAATTTTTTCAGAATTCAGATACAGAGCTATGAACGCTCGATTCACTTCTTTAGGTATTCCTGACACTTCTATGGTAATTATTTACCTTGAATGGAATGTCTAAACAAGAGGAGTAAGGTCTAGGTGTTAGAATTCACTAACACTTGCATACCTAAGTGTTTTATCCTTAAGGGAAATGGACACACATGTGCGCCGCCCTACTTTTTCACAATAACTTTTGCGCCATATTCTGGAAATCCTCTAGGGATAATACCAAGGGTTTGAGCCATGTCTCGCCCAAGTATTATCCTAAGTACTGAAAATCACGCAAGTACCCATGTGTCGTGCAGGTATACCTACGCGCCCAGGGACTTGTGTGCCCACACATTACCTACTCGCCTGCCAGGACATGCTCTCCACTATCTTTTTGGGTTCCTTTCCTGCACATTTCACCCCTCTTATGCCATTCCACCTCTCCTATTCAAGATTCAATCTTCAAGACACTCTTCAAATCCATTTATGGCCTGATTTATTGAATTTAGATCCTTATATGAATGGTACTCCATGGAAAATCTCTCCAAACATAGTGATTTGAACATCTTTATGTCACTAAAGATTGAGATTTCATTCATTCAAACTCATCCTTTAAGATGAGATAGCCCCTTAACCTAGGCCTCCTTTTCAGGAATAAGTACCAGTCATATTTTCAATTAATTTTGGGCAACCTCCTTAGTAGTAAGCCCCAAGTCCTCTAATCTGGGCATCCTCTTTTGGTCTAAGCCCCAGTCTTAAAATTCCCAAATATGGGCATCCTCCTTAGGAGTAATCCCCAACCACAATTCTCTTGACTTGGGATTCATTTTCAGGAGAAAGACCCAGTCTCAAATATGGGCATCCTCATCAGGAGTAAGCACCACCTCCCTTAATTTGTCATGTCCCTTAACCTGGGCCTTCTTCTCAAGAGTAAGCCCCAACCATAATCTCTCTTAACCAGTCTTAATTTCCTTTTGATTTGGGCTTCCTTCTCAGGAGTAAAACCAAATCATAATTCCCATCCTAAATTAGGCATCTTCTTTATGAGTAAGCCCAAAGATTAGAGTATCCAAATCTCAATGAAGCACATATACCTTTTTGGACCCTATTCCTGTATTTCTTCCCTGAAGTAAATCATAATCCTCATCATTTTGGGCATTCATACACACATAAGCCCCACAACATTTCATCTTTCATGGCACAATTTTTTGGTTTCACCAATACCTCTTGTCTCACACACCAAGCATGACTCACGTGAGCTTAGAGTGTAATAGTAATCAGGAAATATTTCTTTGAGCCATCAATCATGAATAAACATCATACTCCCTTACTCGAACTACGCGGGTTCTGATTTTTTCCAAAACAAAGGATACTTAGGTAGCCCATCTGTAGGTACGATCCCAACTTTGAAATAATCCATGTCCTTCTAAATGACAATAAACCTCAAGTGCCCCACTAAGTGGATTTAAAACTAGTATGGTCATCATAATGACCAAGAGACCTCTCTGTATCAAAGGATACCATTGACTAAGAATCTCTAAACAAATACAGATGATTATCAATCGATGAAGAACCTCGAATACATATAAAAGATTCTATAAATTTCCTACATATCAATCATTGATTGTAAGATCTAAATGAAATATCATTTTTTTACATGGTAATGAAATAATTATTCACGAACATAACTTAAATCTATAAAGAGAGTCCCGAAGTAGTCAATAATTCCCCTCAAAAAGGTGTAATGAGTCCAACCTCCCATCCTCTCGACCAATGAAAATTCATAAGCCTCATCAGTAAACAACTAATGAGTTCTTACCTTTGGAATGTAGGTTCAAATTGATATGGAATCATTGGATGTTTCCAGTTCTATGAAGAAACCCGTTAGAAACCGCTTGGAATGTTTGAATCATAAATCAATTAGATCATCCCCCATTCCAGAGGGAATCACATGGGAAGTACCCATAGTCATGAGACATGGTGTGTAACCCTTCGACAAAATGTGTATAACGTGGAAGATTGCTTTATCCTCCTTTTCACCTTATCTTGGACATGTTTCATGTGGGATAGTGATCCTTTTTCTCATTCCTCTAAATGTTAGGTATCATTTCCATTTAGAGAAGTATGACACCTTCAGTAAGACATCCCGAGATCGAGTCATGTATCCCTCCGAGAGGCCCGAATCGAGATCCTTTATCTATTATTGACCCTAGTTATAGTCAGGTATCAATGTGACTACTCTTACAGGGCACAGATCCTCTAAATAGTAGGTGTATCGTGATGAGTCATGGTATCCACCAAGGCCCTAGCAGTGATCCTCCTCTGGGTATATATGGATTATGTTTTTCTTATTATATATTTAGTTGACATATGAAGGTGGGGAGAGTGTAATAGATCTTATTTTATATGTATTATTTTTAAATATTATATGGTATTATTTTGAGACCATAAAATTCAATGACATGAGATTTCAAGGCCTATAGTGCTGTAGATAATTGTTTGAAATAAAAATACTATTAAACGGCGCACAAGTAGTTTTCCTGAAAAAGTTGAATAATTTTTAAATGGATGCCTAGATCAGAAATCTGATGGCATTGTTGCGTTCATAGTTGCGATGTTACCTTATGCAGGGCCTAACATCAACAATCTATGGTCAGATTCAAGGGTTAGTTTGTGGACCTTTTAATAGAAATAAAATAAAATAATAAGTTATTTTATATAAAATGTATCTTTTTTTAGTAGTGACATAATTATCCCATATAAGTACACCCTTATGGAAAGTTCGTAGGGTTATCCTCATAACCCTTCAAATTGAGGATTTCCTCTGGATCATTCCATGAGAAACCGTTGGCGGATGACGAATATTTGATCGAAGGAAGTTCTCGGATTCAAAGAACCTCATAAATAATGGTGACGTGATGACCATTCTTCAACCGTATTGAGGATGGGGTTGTTACTTTGATTCCACTTTTCCCTATTTTTTTATTAAATGATGAAAGAAGATCGATCCATGAACATGGAGATCCGAGGATCATGTGTTCTTGTGGGAGGGTTATTATTTTCCATTTTTTTCATGGATTTATTTGGGATATTTTTATGATAGTTTTTTGATTATCTTTTAATTTTATCTATGTTTAATCATTCTAACGGGAGAGGATCAATGCTGTAATTAATGATGAAGGATGTTTTTTCCTCAAATTGGTTTATATGAATTCTCTCTCCCTTTCAACCCCGTGTTATTTTCATTCTTCGTGGTGTTAGGAGCAACAAACTGTTGTGCATCCATTTTGTAATGAAACGGTCCCAATTTGGAGACCCGAAATCACGATGACTCAACGGAGGTGAAAAAACGATGGAGGAAGACAAGTTAACATGATATTGATGTTATAGTTCTTCGAGCGTCCTTCGTGCGGGTGGATCAAAATGCTTTTTTGGGGCCAATCGAAGCCCTGAAACCAAAAGAATAATCTTCATGATGTTGAGGAAACCAAAACCATTGTGTTTAATGGTGATCATACAGCTGGATTGAAGAATAGAGAAACACGGGTGTCACACGGTGAAGAGAAGCGTCTCTAGAATTTATGAGAACACATGATGTGTATCCTGATGAACATGATGTGTTGTACCGGAGGTGGAAACAAGGGTTTCAGGTGTTAGACTAGTAATAAATGACATGTAACCCCTATCACCCGGTGTGTTGGACCTTCCTCGAAGATTGGCTTGTATTATGGGAAGTACAAAGAAATGGAATGGACTCTAAAACTAATAAAATTGATGCTTAGACCTTACATGGCATGATAGAGGCTGGTTACATGGGTTGCCCCATGTATCAGTTACACAGGACGACCAGCAGCAGTTAAATTTCTGTAAGGGCACATGGATGCATACAATAAGGGAACCTCAGTTACTTTGACATGGCGTGTGGTCCATATTACATGTCATGTACTTATATTTTACACATCATGTTCCTTATAACTTGATCTGTATCACATAGGATGTTCCCCTAGTCGTGACACATAGCCTTTGACTGTAACACCCCAAGATTTCATAGTGTGTTATTTCTTCAAAATAATTCAATAACTTGCACTACACGAAACACCGAGTTCAATTGCACCATGACTTACCAAAAAAAGCCATTAAAAGAGGTCATGAATAGTATTAACTAAATTTTAAACTTTATAATTTTAGAATCCATTTTATGAGTTTCTTAGTCATAATGCAAGAACAGATTCATTTTCAGTATTGCACTTTTATCAACTTTTAGTGAAACCTTTTTAAATACAATATTTTAAACTTTTTGACTAAATGGAGACATCAAAAAATTTAAAATGAAACTTCCCCAGCTTCCACGGTACACTTTCCTTTGAATAAAACAGTAGCGTGTGTTTTACGCAACTTCGAGTATTAACACACACCACAACCCATCAAACTGGCCGTTATGAATAGTAATACCTAAATTTTGAAATAATATATATTTTATATTTTGAAATGGACTTCATTTTTGGATTCGGAATATTGAATTTAGCCTAAGGTGAAATTTTGGTACTTTTCGGATAACTTTCATATTTTGATGAATAGTGAAAATTACTAAATTTTAATTAAAAACAACTTTTTTAATCAAAATAATTAATAGTGATAAATTATGAATTTGAGTGGTTTTAAAGTATATTTAGAATATATTTTTACAATTTAATATAATGTTGGTCATTAGACAAAATTTTACAATTAAACCGAACATAAACAAGTGTCAATCTTTTCATAGTTATTATCTCTTAAAAACACGCTTTTTGTTTTGACAGCGGGAATTAATTTTAAATTAATTTCTGCCACTTCTGTGTTTTGAATTTAGAAAAATGGATTCCATATTTGGAATCAGGATGTTCAAATTGTGTAAATAGGTAACTTTTATTTTTAGACATTTTGAATAATTACTACGGTAAATATTTTATTTACCATGGTTAATGGTAAATCCGGTAAATAAGGGTTAAAAATATAATATTATAGTAATACTAAATTACCCTAAAACGTGTCTTAACCCTATTGGTTGATACATGGTCGACCATGGGCATCTTTGGGTCTATTTTGGGTCCCCATGGATCCACTTGTAAGTGATAATGACACTTTATTTTAATTAAGTCAAAATGAATACAAAAATGACACAATCATATAGCTTTTAGAAAAACAATTATTACATAGGGTTATATAAGTTGGATTTTAGATTATAAAGATTAATTAGAAATCTAAAAATATTTCCTACATAATGATATTTTATTTATAATTTTTAGACATTAAATAATTTATTTTATTTATGACACAATGATGATGCAGTAATTACTATAATAGTGAAAAATTAAAATAATTGATATTATAAATACACAAAAAAATATAATATGAAACTTTTAATGAATTAAACTAATTTTATAGGATAATATGATATATTAGGATTGATTTAATTTACTTTTTTAGAAGTAATCAATCTTTTATGAGTTTCACAAAAATCAACTATTGAATAGTGTCAAAATTGACCTAAAAGAGTTCTTAAAACAAATATTATATTATTAATTGAATTTAAATTCCTAAAAATCTAAGGTTCGGCCAAGAGACTTATATCAGGATAGGTTCATCATTAATGGACCACTTGGGGGTCTCTTGGATGTTTATAGTAAGTTTATTAACCATATTATATAAAAATAAAAAGAGACATTGTAAAAGTGAAACTAATTAACTTAGAGTTAATACTTAAAGATAAGGTTAATATAAGTACCCAAACCTGTATAAATTCTATTGGATGAGTGGTTTTAGACCTATCCCCACCTTAACCTTTTAATAATCAACTTTTGAGCCATTAGAAACCGAATATGAATTTATTATAAATTAATATTTCTAGCTTTTCCAAAGGTGCCCCTCACCCCTCTTATAAAAGGGCACTCCTCCTTCTCATTTCTTCACACCTTAAAAGACTTTTGGTTCGGCCAAACTCTGCCTAAATACTCTCCCAACATCCCTCACTACAACCTAGATGCCTTAGTTTGATCATAAAGCCAACATAAGGATCCCTTTTGATCAAATCAAAAGGAAGAACCCGAAGAAGAGGTAATGATTTCACCACCCTTTTCCAAGTTCCTTTCTTCTTCCACTTCCTCTTTCTTTGTTCTTACCATTCTAAAATAATAAATCCAGTATCTTACATATACTGTGATGTTATTATAAATATGGTACAACCATATTCAGTATTCTATCCACCCTTTGAATAACATGTCACCATACGTGCGTAAGTACGGCTTACCGTCTCCACGTCGTGGTGTAATTGTTATTCAATATATTATTATTTGGATGGGTATAATAATGATGTGTAACTCATGTAAATAATAAATATAACATTTTAATTATTCTATATATATGATATACCATCCATTTATATATTATTTTAATATCAAAAGAATGATATTGTCGCTCGTGCGTACGTACGGACTACCGTCTCCACGAACGCAATGAGATTCATTCTCCATCGTATCCATTCAAGTATAATTATCATTTGATGATTTAAAAATGATGTTTAAGGACTTGATATCATTCTGGATATGAATAATATACAACCTATCCTTTACAAACATGTCTTACGTAACAAAACATATAAAAGAAAACAAGTAAGTTAACACCCGAAATGACGATATTTCTAAGATATTATTAAAAAATCAATGTTAAAAGATCATATATGATATCATATTAATATATATGATTCTTGTATAATTTAATAACAATTATTTCACCATTATACAGGAGGTTAACCTACCCCAACCAAGGAAAAGTACAAGGTAAGGGTTATTTCACAATCTCTTCATTATCCGAGGTTGTTTATTTGTAATAATCTTATGGGATCTCTTTATCATCCACATCCATGTTTCTTCAAAATGTATTTCAAAACATTTTTATTATTTACAAGAATATGGGTTAAAGTCATTTATACCCTTGTTTGACTTTTTATAAGAGGTTTATAAAGGAATCTTTCTGTCGTTTTCAAAACAAGGTCATTTTTAACGTTTTCGACAGAATTAAGGTAAGAACGTTTTTTTAAACTTATACGGCGGGTGCGGCTAATTTCCACCGTTATAAAATCTTCAAAACTTCCCTTACAAGCTTATAAGAATATTTTCAAAGAAAATGTTTTATTTTATATGGATCTTAAATTATTTCAAAATAAAAGGAGATATTTTTTTTAAAAAAGAATTTTGATTTCATCTATGTCAACATCCTTTGATGGATTTTAAGATTATTTGAAGTTGATTTATTATGATACAAAACTTTTATATTGTATTGAAGGTTTTGTGATATGTTTGACTGTGGATGTTCTATTTTTATACCATTCATAGTTTATGGTGAAAGTATTGACATTTCATATGTTAGTTTTAATATGAATGTTTATGTTATGTTTAAACCTTTTCATATGGGAATGCATTGGACTTAATAAGTGACGGGTGGAGCCCGCTATAGCTCCTCGATGCATCGGTAGGTCTCATGAGACAAACTAGTGTCTTGGCACAAGGCCTTGACAAAATCTTATTTGTAGTCTTGGCACGAGGCCTTGGCTATGTGGTTATGATAGTCTGGAATTATGCATTCCAACATTATGAAAGTGGTTATTGATTTTTGCATGTGATTATTCGATTAGTAGAATATCCATGTGAATAAGTAAATGGCATTATTTTATTTTATTTATGCCATACCATGTTGAAAGTTCATATTTAAAAGGCTTTTGTTTTAGTTATAAATTGCCTTAAATGTTTATTCTTATTTATGAAAGTTTCCGCTATATTGTTATCCTTACTGGGCATTTGAGCTCACCCCTTTTCTATGTTTTATTTTTCCCAGGAAGTGAAGAAGTAAGTTATGAATGACCTATAGGGATATTATGATGGGATTATAGTGTGGACTATGGAGACAATATGTTGTTGTAGTAGTTTTTCATTTTATGATGTAATGTAAAACTTATGAATATATCTAGTGTTTCCAAGGCTACTAAACCAATCGGTCTTTCGAGATTTGATCTTTATTGTAATCATGCCAATGTTATGTAATAATGCACCGACTCTGGGTAGCTGGGGTCGGGGCGTTACAGTTGGTATCAGAGGAAGTTTAGTACAAACCTTGGAATCTAGAATTAGATAAACTCTGATTAGAGCACGTAGACCTAAGATGAACTTTGAGGATTTGTATAGAAGAACTTCCTAGAATTTTGGTATTGTAGAGATTTTGTGAGTTTTCTAAGCAATACATCCCTGTCTGAATACGAGCAGGTAGAGGCGGCTCTAGCACAGATGTACCTAGGGGTAAAACCCGAAAACACCGCTTTGAGCTAGACTCGAACGAGAACTGGTGCACGACAACGGGCCTTGCTGCACTCTTGGTTACGACACTCCCGGGGTATATGCTTAGGATAACTCTCATTTTCTTTACAAATCATTTTGAAGGGATTATGAGTATATACTTCCTCAAAGAAAACATTCTTATGATTATGGATTATATCCATAAATAGTTCAATTTATGTTAGGTGTTTTATAAGTATGGGATTATGTATTTTGATTCATAAACTGATCTAGTTTATGCCATTGTTTAGAAATGGCGCCCAGTAGAAGGAATGAGAACTCCAGAAATGCACATGATCCAAAGAGAAGGAAGGATCATATCTTTCATGGTCTTAAGCTAGAATTTATAAGAGAAATAGTCTCCCATGTATTATCATCATATGAAGAAATAATATCATGTATTTTACTGAGTCCTATGGATTTGAAAGGAAGCAAGAGAAGAAAAGGATAGAAGAGAGAAAGATGGATAAAGGGAAGAGGGAAAAGAAGAATTTTCCCATATGTGGTAACTGTGGAAAGAAACACCCTGGAACTTGCCTGAAAGGAATGGGAGTTTGTTATAAGTGTGGAGGAAAAGGGCACAAAGTACGTGACTGCAAGGGTAAGAAAATGGTTTTAAATGTACAATGCTTCATTTTCAAGGATTTTGGACACTACGCGAACCTATGTCCCAGTCATCAGACTATGCCGCAAATGATGTTATTGGATAATAATCAAGTTATGATACTACCACAGATGAAGAGGAATGATTAGAGTTCTTATGTTTATTATGTCAATTGAGTGTTGTATCAACAATGTACTTGTTATAATAATTATGGAGTATATAAGGACTGTACTGCAGTACTATTTCATTAAGGACTTGAGATTGTGTGGAACAAAGAAAAGTGACTCAATAGCAGGATAAATTTTTGGAAAATATATGGTTGAGAGAATATAGTTCTGATACTGAGGTAGTGATTTTGGAATAATATGTGATTGTTTTGGATAAATTATATTGGATATTCTTGACTACCCTGGAACTGATTAATGATTTGTATATTCCATCATTGTTGGGGTTTAAAACATTTTTGGATTAATGAAGTATATCCAGCATTCTATATGGAATAAGGGAGCATTAATGTAATCAATAAGGAATATGGTAATACATGATGAAGGTATTAATATGCTATTACGGGGTAAAAAGGATCAATATTATGTTTACCTAACTTATAAATGTTGGACTGTGAGTTTGGATAGAAGTATATTGGATAGTTCTAGTTTGGATTATTTTGGATTTCCATAAAAGGACAACCCGGAGGTCGGGCGACAACCCGTCGCGTCCGGCAAGGCTGCGAGACTTGAACCCACAACCGAAGGGCGACAAGGGTGTATCACCTACCACTGGACCATGAGATGCCCTGGATTAAATAATGTAGTTTTTATTAAAAGATCATGTAGATGAATTATAAATTCGTTTATTTTGGAACCCTATACGAATAGTGTAAATAGAATTTTTTTTACATTCTATTATCTTTTAGAGTGAAAGATGAGTTTTTGGTAGGAATTTATTAATGGATAAAACTCTAATTATAAAGTAAGTATATCTCCTTATGATCTTATCCGATCTCATAAATAAATTCCTCAATATTAAGAAAAGAAACTTTGAACAAAAAAGTTTTCCTAGATGGTACCTTAAATCATCACTAATTTATGGCTTTGGGATTGTTGGCCTTTTTATAGCCATGTTCTCTACCACTCTCCATCAGATAATTGATGGTTATATTTTTCTTCCATATCCATATTTTCTTACATGGAACCCTAGTATGTGTTATTTTCGGTAATCTTCATACTTTCGACTCTTTATTTTAAATAGAGGCCTCGTTAATTCATTTTTCGATGTGGGATTTCCACTAAGATATTATGAAACGTCAAAAATGTGTTATCCCAATACCCTATATTTTGTTGAACCGATGGTACTTCAAATCATCATATATTGATGAGTTTAAGGACCTCAATTATACACTTTTTTGTGATTGATGACCTCAATCACTACCTATAAATATTTACGTTTTTCCTCCGATTATATGTCTCTAATTGCCACCAATGTTCTCCTAATCAAGATCATAATTTGGTGGTGACCCTTTCATTTATCTTTTCCTCATATTAAGACTAAATTTTAGTAACCCAATTTCCGATGTGGGTTTTCCCACAAATATATTTTCTACTTTCAACCTTTTATTTTCGAAGAAAAATTTCAAATTGCGAGGACGCAATTTATTGAAGGAGGGGAGAATGTAACACCCCAAGATTTCATAGTGTGTTAATTCTTCAAAATAATTCAATAACTTGCACTAAACGCAACACCGAGTTCAATTGCACCATGACTTACCAAAAAAAAAGCCATTAAAAGAGGTCATGAATAGTATTAACTAAATTTTAAACTTTATAATTTTAGAATCCATATTATGAGTTTCTTAGTCATAATGCAAGAACAGATTCATTTTCAGTATTGCACTTTTATCAACTTTTAGGGAAACCTTTATAAATACAATATTTTAAACTTTTTGACTAAATGGAGACATCAAAAAATTTAAAATGAAACTTCCCAATCTTCCACGGTACACTTTCCTTTGAATAAAACAGTAGCGTGTGTTGTACGCAACTTCGTGTTTTAACACACACCACAACCCATCAAACTGGTCGTTATGAATAGTAATACCTAAATTTTGAAAAAATATATATTTTATATTTTGAAATGGACTTCATTTTTGGATTCGGAATATCGAATTTAGCCTAAGGTGAAATTTTGGTACTTTTCGGATAACTTTCATATTTTGATGAATAGTGAAAATTACTAAATTTTAATTAAAAACAACTTTTTTAATCAAAATAATTAATAGTGATAAATAATGAATTTGAGTGGTTTTAAAGTATATTTAGAATATATTTTTACAATTTAATATAATGTTGGTCATTAGACAAAATTTTACAATTAAACCGAACATAAACAAGTGTCAATCTTTTGATAGTTATAATCTCTTAAAAACACGCTTTTTGTTTTGACAGCGGGAATTAATTTTAAATTAATTTCTGCCACTTCTGTGTTTTGAATTTAGAAAAATGTATTCCATATTTGGAATCATGATGTTCAAATTGTGTAAATAGGTAACTTTTATTTTTAGACATTTTGAATAATTACTACGGTAAATATTTTATTTACCATGGTTAAGGGTAAATCCGCTAAATAAGGGTTAAACAAATAATATTATAATAATACTAAATTACCCTAAAACGTGTCTTAACCCTATTGGTTGATACATGGTCGACCATGGGCATCTTTGGGTCGATTTTGGGACCCCATGGATCCACTTGTAAGTGATAATGACACTTTATTTTAATTAAGTCAAAATGAATACAAAAATGACACAAGCATATATCTTTTAGCAAAACAATTGTTAAATAGGGTTATATAAGTTGGATTTTAGATTATAAATATTCATTAGAAATCTAAAAAGATTTCCTACATAATGATATTTTATTTATAATTTTTAGACATTATATAATTTATTTTATTTATGACACAATGATGATGCAGTAATTACTATAATAGTGAAAAATTAAAATAATTGATATTATAAATACCCAAAAAATATAATATGAAACTTTTAATGAATTAAACTAATTTTATCGGATAATATTATATATTAGGATTGATTTAATTGACTTTTTTCGAAGTAATCAATCTGTTATGAGTTTCACAAAAATCAACTATTGAATAGTGTCAAAATTGACATAAAAGCGTTCTTAAAACAAATATTATATTATTAATTGATATTAAATTCCTAAAAATCTAAGGTTTGGCCAAGAGACTTATATCAGGATAGGTTAATCATTAATGGACCACTTGGGGGTCTCTTGGATGTTTATAGTATGTTTATTAACCATATTATATAAAAATACAAAGAGACATTGTAAAAGTGAAACTAATTAACGTAGAGTTAATACTTAAAGATAAGGTTAATATAAGTACCCAAACCTGTCTAAATTCTATTAGTTGAGTGTTTTTCGACTTATCCCCACCTTAACCTATGAATAATCAACTTTGGAGCCATTAGAAACCGAATATGAATTTATTATAAATTAATATTTCTAGCTTTTCCAAAGGTGCCCCTCACCCCTCTTATAAAAGGGTACTCCTCCTTCTCATTTCATAACACCATAAAAGCCTTTTGGTTCGGCCAAACTCTGCCCAAATACTCTCCCAACATCACTCACTACAACCTAGAGGCCTTAGTTTGATCAGAAAGCCAACCTAAGGATCCCTTTTGATCAAATCAAAAGGAAGAACCCGAAGAAGAGGTAATGATTTCACCACCCTTTTCCAAGTTCCTTTCTTCTTCCACTTCCTCTTTCTTTGTTCTTACCATTATAAAATAATAACTCCAGTATCTTACTTATACTGTGATGTTATTATAAATATGGTACAACCATATTCAGTATTCTATCCACCCTTTGAATAACATGTCACCATACGTGCGTACGTACGGCTTACCGTCTCCACGTCGTGGTGTAATTGTTATTCAATATATTATTATTTGGATGGGTATAATAATGATGTGTAACTCATGTAAATAATAAATATAACATGTTAATGATTCTGTATATATGATATACTATCCATTTATAAATTATTTTAATATCAAAAGAATGATATTGTCGCTCGTGCGTACGTACGGACTACCGTCTCCACGAACGCGATGAGATTCATTCTCCATCGTATCCATTCAAGTATAATTATCATTTGATGATTTAAAAATGATGTTCAAGGACTTGATATCATTCTGGATATGAATAATATACAACCTATCCTTTACAAACATGTCTTACGTAACAAAACATATAAAAGAAAACAAGTAAGTTAACACCCGAAACGACGATAATTCTAAGATATTATTAACAAATCAATGTTAAAAGATCATATATGATATCATATTAATATATATGATTCTTGTATAATTTAATAACAATTATTTCACCATTATACAGGAGGTTAACCTACCCCAACCAAGGAAAAGTACAAGGTAAGGGTTATTTCACAATCTCTTCATTATCCGAGGTTGTTTATTTGTAATAATCTTCTGGGATCTCTTTATCATCCACATCCATGTTTCTTCAAAATGTATTTCAAAACATTTTTATTATTTACATGAATATGGGTTAAAGTCATTTATACCCTTGTTTGACTTTTTATAAGAGGTTTATAAAGGAATCTTTCCGTCGTTTTCAAAACAAGGTCATTTTTAACCTTTTCGACAGAATTAAGGTAAGAACGTTTTTTTAAACTTATACGGCGGGTGCGGCTAATTTCCACCGTTATAAAATCTTCAAAACTTCCCTTACAAGCTTATAAAAATATTTTCAAAGAAAATGTTTTATTTTATATGGATCTTAAATTATTTCAAAATAAAAGGAGATATTTTTTTAAAAAAGAATTTTGATTTCATCTATGTCAACATCCTTTGATGGATTTTAAGATTATTTGAAGATGATTTATTATGATACAAAACTTCTATATTGTATTGAAGGTTTTGTGATATGTTTGACTGCGGATGTGCTATTTTTATACCATTCATAGTTTATGGTGAAAGTATTGACATTTCATATGTTAGTTTTAATATGAATGTTTATGTTATGTTTAAACCTTTTCATATGGGAATGCATTGGACTTAGTAAGTGACGGGTGGAGCCCGCTATAGCTCCTCGATGCATCGGTAGGTCTCATGAGACAAACTAGTGTCTTGGCACAATGCCTTGACAAAATCTTATTTGTAGACTTGGCACGAGGCCTTGGCTATGTGGTTATGATAGTCTGGAATTATGCATTCCAACATTATGAAAGTGGTTATTGATTTTTGCATCTGATTATTCGATTAGTAGAATATCCATTTGAATAAGTAAATGGAATTATTTCATTTTATTTATTCCATACCATGTTGAAAGTTCATATTTAAAAGGCTTTTGTTTTAGTTATACATTTCCTTAAATGTTTATTCTTATTTATGAATGTTTCCGCTATATTGTTATCCTTACTGGGCATTTGAGCTCACCCCTTTTCTATGTTTTATTTTTCCCAGGAAGTGAAGAAGTAAGTTATGAATGACCTGCAGGGATATTGTGAGGGGATTATAGTGTGGACTGTGGAGACAATATGTTGTTGTAGTAGTTTTTCATTTTATGATGTAATGTAAAACTTATGAATATATCTAGTGTTTCCAAGGCTACTAAACCAATTGGTCTTTCGAGATTTGATCTTTCTTGTGATCATGCCAATGTTATGTAATAATGCACCGACTCTGGGTAGCTGGGGTCGGGGCGTTACATTGACCCTTATACATGCCATGTATAACCTAGAACATTGCTCGATCCACTCTTCCACTATATCATGGAAATATTTCATTTGGGTTAGTGCCAATTTTTCTTGTTCCTCTGAAGGTCAGGTGTCGTTTCCATTAACATTAATATGATCCCTTCAGCAGGACTTCCCGAGATAGAGTCTTGTATCCCTCTGAGAGGCCCGGAATGATATCCTCTATCCATTATTAACCATATGTAGAGTCGGGTATTGACATGAATACTCTTTCTAGATTCTGATTCTCTACTTAGTATGTGAATCCAGATAAATCATGGTATCCACCAAGGCCCTGACAGTGATAATCAAATGTTTATCATGATCTCTCCCCACTCATGATTGTGTTCTCCTGGAAGGAGTGTATCTATCTATCACAACATTTCTCAAGGAATGGTACTTCTGGGATGGACTTTATCAGAGCTATCAGACTCATGATGTGAGTTCTCCAGGATGATAGCTTCATGGAATCTTTGAACTATATTAGTAGCATGGTCACATGATTGTGTGGCTTGTCTCTAGACTAAAAATATTGAGTTTCGAGTATATTTGGATTGTTTTTCTCCTATTATATGATCAGTGAAAAAACAATCTATATAGCTAAAAATACCTTTAATTTTTGTATTTATTTGTGTTTTTTGGGGTCCTCTATTGAGTATTGTTAAACTCACGCATGCACGGGTTTTTCCCACACACGTCATGTCATGTGCAGAAGAGCGTACTTTTGATGGAGTCCAGGGTGGAACATGGCAGGACTGGGATTTATGAGTTTCCCACAGGCCGTGGGATACGTACAACTATGAGCAGCAGTCCCAGTACCTCTTTGTGTTTACAGGATGGAATTTATAGTTTGCAGACTCTTGTTTTTGGTGGGCTTGTATTCTGGCCCAGTTTACCTTCATTATTATACTTTTCATCACAATCTGTTGGTTTGGTTTAGTTATATTCATGTATTTGGTTACTTAGTTGTTTTTTCATTTCTTCATATGCAGGATTCGTGGTGTGTGTGTGTGCACAAGTACCTAGGTATTGCCTCCCAAGTTAGTTATATGCATACTCCATGCTAGTCAACAGCCCCCTACCTATTGGAAGAAGGCATATGGAGTCAAAACACTGGCCCCACTGGGATGGGTCATGACAGGAACCTAGTTTGTATTTTCTTATATTTTAATCCATTAATTTCTTGTATATAAAATTTATTTTAATTGGATTTTTTGTAGACTGAATTTGGGGTGGCTGATTGAGTATTACTCACACCCTACTTAGGTCGTCATTGAGTACTCGATTCGTTTTCACGACTTGAAAGTTTGGACCTCGGGGCTTGATTAGAACATGGGAGGACTACTAGGTAGTCACAATGACCATAGATTCATTGATGAGGAATTTGAAATGAATTTAATGAATTAATGGGTTGCCATTTATAGAAAAATTGAGAGAATATTTTATTAATTTCCAAGGGACACCACATTTTTGGTATTTTCAAAACCCTGGGATTGCTCATGGTATTGGCCACATGGTACACATCAGAACATATTCTATTCCTCAAGAGTCAACCAATATTATTACATCATTACTATATCACTATGATGACATTAAACATACCGAAAACTGAAAACTATATTTTTACTATACAAG
The DNA here is from genome assembly GCA_963277665.1 of Viscum album. Taxonomy (NCBI): domain Eukaryota; kingdom Viridiplantae; phylum Streptophyta; class Magnoliopsida; order Santalales; family Viscaceae; genus Viscum; species Viscum album. Next base: position 140,210,113 of record OY728141.1, read on the forward strand.
AAATAATCAAGTATTTTAGAAAAATCCCAAAATTTAACAATAACAAATTTTCAATGTAAATATTTTAAAAAATAAATAAATTTTTTGAAAATAATTTTATAAATTTTATTATTCTAATTTTTACATAAATCATTGTTTATAAAAAATAATTTTATATCTATAACTCGTTTTTAATGACATGATATATTAATAACGTTGTCATTATCTTAAAGCCTTATGGAAATAAAATAATAGTACAATTTTCTATTTATTAGGGTCATATTACTATTCATATTACTATTCATAATGAAATGTTGCTATTAACCAGAAACCATGTTGATTCCCTTAGACTCCAAATATCTTACTGATCATAATTTTAGATGAACATTTTTTGAAATTCATATCAACAAAGCTGCAAAATTATGTTTAATGGAGAGCTATAAAATTATAAATAAAACAAAGATTCATGAATTTCAATTTTTTAAACCATGAGGTGTTATATTATCCCCACCTTATAGAAATTTCTCCCTCGTAATTTTATTTACATACTAAAAAATTAAGGGTACCTTTCAGTCAAAACATTTTCAGACTCCCATGTTTCTTCTTCAACATTGTGGTTTCTCAAGAAAACCCTTTACAAGGTGGATTACCTTATTCTTAAATACTTTTTCCTTCGATCATGAATCCGAATTGGTTTATTTTGATAAGAAAGGTTCTCATCCAGCTGAACTTCTTCCAGGCTCAAGATATGAGAAGAATCTAGAACATACATTTTCATCATTGAAATGAAAAAGACATTGTGTACCTGAGATAAACATAGACGAAAATCTACTCGGTGTGCGACTCGTCCAACTATCTACAGAATTTTATAAGGTGAAATGATCCATGGACTTAGGTTTTATTTTATAGAAAAATGGATAACACATTCCCAAGGTGTGTTTCTAAGAAGAAAAGGGTCACCGACCTCAAAATAAAATACTTCCATATGGTTTTAGGAATAAAATTTATTTATGCTTTGATCTGTCCCTATTTATAGTTAGATTATGTTCACTTTCTTAACTACTTCTTCTACTAATCCTGGCCCCATCAACTTAATTTCCCCAACATCATTCGAAAACGCTTGAGTTCAACACCGCTTCCCATATAATTCCTCAAAAGATTCCATTTATATACAGGAATGAAAACTTTTACTATAAGAAAACTGAAGTAAATAATGTTAGTGATCCCAACTTTATTGGTAGCCCACTAAAAAAGCTTGAAGAAAATCCTCCAATGTCTGAATCGTTTGATCTGAAATCCAATCTGATTGAGGATGAAAAGATGTACTAAAATTTAATTGAGTTCCAAAATACATCTGAAGGTCCTTCTGAAAGATAGAAGTGAACCTGGGATCCCGACCATATTTAATGGAAATAGGAACTCTATGTAACTTGGAAATAATTTTGAAGTATAGTCAAGAAATATTATCCAACATCATTATGTACTTAATAGAATTGAAATGTTCATATTTTGTAATCCGGTCAAAAACAACCCAAAACGTTTTTTTACCTCAACAAGACTTAGGTAGTCCCACTACAAAATCTATGTATATTTTATCTCATTTACACAGTCTAATTGAAAAATGATGAAGCATCACCCTCTGTAATTCCCACTCAACTTTAACAAGTTTACATGTCAAAAATTTCAAAGAAAAATATGCAATATCCCATTTCATTCCATCCCACCAATAATAATACTGAAGGCCTTTATACATCTTAGTCCTATCAGGATGAACTAAAAATGGATAACTATGAGATTCACACAATAAATTTTTATGTAACTAGGAATCACGAGGAAAACAAAAAATTTTTCAAAATCATAAAACACAATATTTATCAATGTTATATTAGGGAATATTTTCAATTTTAACCAATTCTAAATTTCCCAATAGCGCATGATCTCCCATTTGTGCTTGCTTAATTCTGTCTAATAAAGATAGCTGCACTAAAACCTAAAATAAAATATATGTATTTCCTACACCAATAACATCTAAGACAAAATTCATCATATTAATTATCAAGGGATAATTTCCCAAAAGTAGTGTGGTTAACGATGTATGATTTTTTTATTAAAGGAATTCACCAAATTGTTTTATTTTCCAAGATGTTAATTTCTCATGAATTAACAATCTTTTAAACATTTAATCCATCTTATAACCACATGTTTAATTCATTCTGAGTGAATATATTCTTTAGAAATTTATTTTTAGTCAATATAATTCAATTGGATCAATATAAATTATGCCTCCTAATGTTCAAATAAAAAACCATAGCTTCCAATTCAAAATCAAGTGTGTGATAATTTACCTCATGAGTCTTTAGATTTCTTGAAGCATATGTAATTACCTATTCATTCTACATTATAAAACAACCATATCCCTTTAATGGAAATTCAATGTAGATGACACACTCACCATTTTTGGTATGGAAAATAAAAAACTAGATCATTGACTAATCTCTTCTTTATTCCCTAAAAACAAACATCATATTCTTCTGTCCAAATAAATTTAACCCCTTTTCATGTTAACATATTTAGGGTGATAGATAACCAAAAAATGTATTATTAAAATTTTCTATAATAACCTGATAATATAATAAATCCTCTAATCTCTATCATATTTGTAGCTATTGGCCATTAATATACTAAATTTGTTTTGGAAGGATCAACTGTTATTCCATCCTTATTTAAAATGTTCCCATGAAAAGAAATATGTGGGAACAAAATATCACACTTGATGAATTTTCCTTACTATTTATTTTTCTTTTGGTTTTCTAAAAAACCATTATATTTTTTTCATGCTCTTATTTAATTTGATGTAGTACCAGAATTTCAACAATAAAAACAACCAAAAACTAATAGAAAAACTCATAAAATATTCTATTAATAAGATCCATGAATACAACTGGTTCATTAGATAACACAAAAATTATAACAAAAAATTCATAATTCCCATATCTAGTATGAAAAGTTGTTTTTTAGATGTAATCCTACTTCACATTTAGCTGATGGTATATGGATCTCAAGTCAATATTCAGAAAATACTGACCTCCCAAGAGCTTATCAAACAAGTCGTAAATATGAGGAAAATGATACTTTTTTTACCAGTGATGTTTTTCAAGGCTCCATGTTCAATGAAAAATCTCATGGAATTATCCTTTATTTTAATGAACAAAATAGGAGAACCCCATTGTTAAGTACTAAGATGAATGAAGCATTTATCCAGAAACTCCAAGAACAGATTTTCAATTTAATAAGTTACATTTGTCTATTAGATATGGGGGTCAGGAAATTGAATTAGAATCCCGAATTAAGTTAGTTGCGAATTTGACTTCTTGATCAGGTATGACACTAGGTAACTCATTCCCAAAAACATCAACGTATTAATTTACCACCTACACATCATTAATCTGAATGGTTCCCTCGATTTCAAAAATATGAGTTTGATAACATTTATTTCCATATATCAAGAGTTTTTCATCTTCCTGATATGTTATAATTTTTATGGGTTCATTCTTATTTAAAAACTAAAACTATTAATGAAAACCAACTTATTTAGCTCTATAATCAATATTTTCATAATAAACAGAAAGAAAATACAATACCAGAATGACATAAAACACTACTAATGGAAAACCAAATATGTTTTTATGTATTGTATTTATAATACAAAAATATAAATATTATTATAATTCCACTTTTCTATAATATCCCCACTCGATATTTTGATAATAAGTTCTGGTATCATTTGTTGAGATGATATTTCCAATTTACATTAAAATTCCTAAAAATAATGGAATATGCAGAGACAGTATCAAAAAAACTATGTCAAAATCAGAGCAAAAAAACAATGTACATGATATAGTTTCATTAGATAACCTGGTGTCTACCGATGTAGTGGAAAAAAATCTCACTACACCTTTCTACTTACAGTCTGGCTTCTTTTCATCATTTGAATCGTTATTTGTGAAGGCATTTCAATAATGACCCGTCACACCAAATATAATATAGTTAAAGGTTTTCTTATCATGATATTCAATTGGGCCATTTTCATTATGATATTGGGCCATATGTCCAAACATACCTCATATAAAACACTTTTTATTTTTTGAAGGCACCCCCATGGAGATTTTTCCTACACTATTCATAAACTAGAAACTATAATTTCTTACTGTTAAATTTATTTAGTTATTTATTACCCATTGCATTCCATAATGACCTATTCTTATACTTGTTATCAAAGTCAACATGTTATTTCAAATTCCATTTGTACCCTCTCAACACACTAGACATGTTTCTCATATATTTTGTATTCATGAGAGGCCAATGTCATTCGATACCTTGGCTTCATTCCAGACTAGAAGCTATTGATATTGCACTCAAGATCTAGAAAAAATATTTGCAGCATACCTCTCTAGTCTGATGATATTTTATTTATACAAGACCACTGAATATTCCTCCAATTTCTTCATTTCAAGGAATATCATCTCCATCCTAAATTATACCACCTTAGGAAAATATTTTTTAAGGAAAATTATTTTAAATTTATCCCACTATAAGGAATTAATATCCTCACTATCCCTGATATTCCTTACCATTTACCACCACTAATCCACTTCACCTTCAAAATGATAATTGGAATATATTACTTTTTGATTATATGAACAACCCATAACATTTAATATCTTTTCAAGTGCCTTAATCCATCTGTCAGTTCCCACAGGGTCAGAATATCCATTGAAAGAAGATGGGTGTTGTCTCATAAAATGTTCCACTATTATAATGTTCCATTATAGAAACTATGGTTGATCTTTTTCATGGATGAGACTCACATTTATTTCCCGTGTTAGCTGATCCATTACTATCACAAACTTCCTAGTTCCAATCCCTATTATTTCAGGTTGCAGATTCGGTAGGATATCGTTCTGTCAGTGCCTCTCCACTTGAGCTTCCCTATTTTTTTTATGGAAACCCATTCTGAACAAACATATATTAGTAAAATAAACTTGGTTATCGTTTAATTCTATATCATTTCAAATATCCATAGATTAAAAATCATTAATGGTTTTCTATTAACATCCTCATAACCCGTAAGTTTATCTAAACCATCATCTGATTCCAACAATAAGGACCCAACCTTATTACATTATTTAATCATGAATTTTTTTACATATTAAAAATATTTTCAATTTTAGAGATTTAGATAACTGGGAATTAATGCATACATGAAATTCCACATTCATATTGAGAATATATGAAAAAAACATTTTCCATTTCTTCCAAAATTTAATACTTTTTAAATAAAACATGGTCATTGAAAAATCATCATATAATTTTTCATAGAATCTTTTTATATCTTAAACATCCTTATAACCAATGAAAATCATTTCAAAACATGGGACGAGAACAAACATCTCAGTAAGTGATATAAAAATAAGGAAAGAAAACATCAGTCCCTGAAAAATGTATATATGAAGTCATTTTCCAAAAAAGACATCCTTTTTTCCAATATAATCATAAATTGTGAAACACGATATTACATAAAATAAAAATAAAAATTAATAGAACCATAGACGGATATTTAGAAATTACTTAAAAAATATTTTAACCCTCTACTCTACCTTATTATTTTTAACCCTCATGGATACCTTACAATTTGTGAAACCATTGGAGTTACACATGGAGTAACCATATGACTGACCTCCCATATACACACACCCAATGCATTGGAGGGTGATATAGGTCCAAAAAATCACCATAAACAATTTCTAATAACCATAACATAATCATTAAATAAGAATAGTTCCACAAAACTCATTACTTTTTGATTTTGTAGAATATAATTTTGAAAGTGGTTTTAAAAAAAAGTCCCTTACAGACAACATATAATTGATGTCAATCTTAATAGAGTGGATGGAATAAGTTTATAATATATAAATACATATAATTAAACATAATATAAAAAATATTATCCTAAATAAAATTTTAATACCAAATAAAAATGATGTAGATTGTTAACCCAACGAAAGGAAATCCGGTTAAGAATTTCATAGCCTCACGTTCTTTATAAATAAAAATTCATTAAACATCCGATATAATGGTTAAAACAGTGTTATTTGTATTTTATATGAATACTTCCATGTTTATATCATCTTATATGATTATTTTATAACATAATTTCATCATTTATTTGTTATTATTTTGTTCCATCCATTGTTTCAGGTATGTTATTTACATTATTTCCATGGCCGGTTTGTGTACAATTTTTTTCCATATAGAAAAAAAAATTCTAGAAGTGGAATTAAATGGTATTAATATGTTTCATGAATATATAATGATACCTTCAATCATTTGTTTCTCATATATGATTATGTATCATTATATATAACATTAATGATGTTTGTTTAGATCATTTTTGTCACTTCGTTGTTAATCATGAAGTTGTTTCATTATATACATTAATTTCATATATTCAATTTCCTTACAAAACATAAAATAGTATAAAAAATACACATTAAATAATATTTCATCCATTAAAATGGTTTTATGATTATATTTGAAGGATGTAATGGATATTACAAACACATCGTCTATGATTTTGGTAAATCGTCCCATCAGGGATTATGTTTTTATTTTTAGAACAAGTGGGAGAGGGAAAAAGAGAAATGATGATGAAATATTATATTTGAATATTAAAATTATTTATCATTTATGGTACTATAATAATCAAATAATTTGGATGAGGGGATATGGGGAATGAAAAAAGAAATGAAATGATGTCGAAATAAAATAAAAGTTGAGAAATCCGTTATGAAAATTCGACAGCCTAACATCATCACTTATCAATTAATAAAATATTTTATTGAGATAAAAAGTGTATCTAATAATTATTAAATAATATTGATAGTAATGGAGATAAAGATTTAAATATCCCAACATAATCAATATAAATTAAAATATAATAACATAATAAGAGTAATCGTAAAAGAGAGATATTTTGAGATGAAAATTCTACAGGATGATTGCTATGCAACATGATTTTAGAAAACATTAAATAGAGATTGGACAAGGGTAACCCATTTATAAATGAATCATAAAATAGTATAGGGATAGAATAATATGGAAATAAGAACATGGTATGAAAAGATTAAATACATAAAACATAAAAGGTACCTTAAAATGAAAAGAGAATTTTAGAATTCCTTTACCGTGTAGGGTAACTCATAAGACATAAAGTGTCGGACCTTCAGATATTGAGGACACCTTTAGAAGATTAATATTATGGTAAAATACCAAATAATCATTTTGGAGGGAATTGGAATTAATGTAAGGAGGTAATGGGTTAGTATTTATAGAAAATGTGAGGTAATATTCTATTAATTTCCAAGGGACACCTCATTAGTGGTATTTTCAAAACCATGGGCTTGCCCATGGTATTGGACACTTGAGACAACTTATTACATATTTTATTCCTCTGGAGTCATCTAAAATTATCACATCATTATTAAATAATTATGATGTCATTAAATATACCAAAAACTAAAAATTGTAATTTTTACTATTCACAATATAATCATGTATTTTATAAAATTCTAAAAAAATAACCCTAACAATTTATTAACATGTAGAATTCAAAAATGAAATTCATTTATTGAAAATAATTTTCTAAATATTAGTAATATAATATTTAAATAAAATCAGAATTTATTCCAAAATTAAAATTCTATATCTATAAATATTTTTTAACACCTTGAAATATTAATAATGTTTTTATATCATAATACCATAATAAAATAGAAAAAATACAATTTACTATTCATTAGGGTAATGGTACTATTAAATTTACTATTCATTAGGGTACATTACTATTCAAAAAAACCATATTGTTTCCATTAGACTCCAAATATCTTATTGATCATAATTTTATATGATATTTTTCAAAATTAAAATCATAGAAGATGAATAAATTATGTTTAATGGATATTTTTAACTTTCTACTTAAAGAAAAGTATCATGAATTTCAATTTTTTTAACCATGGTGAGTTACAATTCACACCTCTCAAGACCTGTGGCTCAACCATTACATACCAAAATAAATTATTCTTTACCATATCCTAATCCAATAAGCATTATGTTGGGCAGAAAATCAACAAATTAATTCATTTACTGAAATCCAAAAGAAGATACATCCAGAGGAGTTAACGTTCTAAAATTACCGTTTATATTTTATTTCAATATCAAAACATTAAATTATTACAATAAAATTATTATATAATAACATCATTATCATAAATATAATTATATTTTATATTAATTGTATGACCTAAAAACACAAAAACATCCATTATATTGGTAACAAAATCATCATTCATGTGTTTAATGGACTACCAAATCTTGAAATGATCTAATTTGTTTTTCCATTAACACCTCTCACAAATGAGAATAATTATGAAAATAATGCTTATATATATGAAATTTATGAAATTTGTGATGTTATTATGCATTTAAAATTATTATATAACATATTCATTCATGATTTTCATTTTTTATGAATTTGATAATGACTTTCATGGTTACGGGTGAGTACCGCATCAAGAGGTGATGTGATTCATTCATGCTTTACATAGAATGTATTATGGATTATAATAATAAAAATATGTAGTATATATAAAATAAAAATTATAAATGAATTTTAATATATAATGAAATGTATTTATCATTTACTTTTCATTTTTCCCAAAATACATGAAGATCAAAATAGTGCTCATGCATACATATGGCCTACCAACATCCATGAATAGTGTATTTCATTTCATATAATTTTTTTTATGAATAACAATAAATAATTATTTAAAATGAATATATATGATATTTTTATCATGGTTAAAATTATATATATTATGATAATGTGATTTAATTAATAGGACCAAATATATTTAGAAAAAAACATATAAGATAAAAAGTTTTTATTACTTGAAATATAATGTTAACAGAGTATTATTAATAAAAGGTTAGGAACAGGTCACAATAAATTCAAAAATTGTAAATAAAATATTAATATTATTCATTAATATGTTATTATCATTTTTAAAATAACTATATAATATTTTTAGTCATGTACATCTAAATGGAAGTGTGAGGTAATGGGTTTTTTCATCTCTCTTTTATTTTTGTTTGATACATGCCATATTCACTACCTATTTTTATTGTGTGGTGTTTATAATCGAATTAATATATTTTATGATTCATATAAATGAATTTATTGGTTTTTAAATATCAATTATAAGATCTATCATTCGTGGGGAATAACGTTTGAAAGATACCAATTTCTTAATGGGTTTTGTATCAATCAACCTTTTTTATGAAAGTTGTTTTATTGTAACCCTATCTTATTTTATGATTTGTTTAAACCAACAATTTTACATGTTATATCAAGAATATCCTTATTATATTCTATATTTATTTTAATTTTATTCATCAATGGGATTAGTAATCAATTTTACAAAAGTTGTAATAAATTCGTGTTACAATATAATTGTTTATCAGTATCGTTTTCAATTATGTCTCCAATGTTAAAATATTATGTTCTACCGCTAATTAATTCTCATGAATTTTCTACTCCATGATTAATTTCACTGGAATTGATTTTCACAATTAAATTTTTCCATTTATGTAATCAAAATTTTAAAAAAAATTAAAAATTAATATTTTTGATTGAAAACTATTTTCATTCAAAAAACAAGTTTTCTAAAAATGTTTTCAAAATTTTTTATATAATTTTATGATGAAAATATAATGGTTATTTTATTCATGTTTTTTTCAAGGATATTTCAAATATTTTTTTATATTATTTCAGTGTTATTTTCATATAAAATGAATTTCAAAATGGTTTATGTTATAAAACATGGTTTTAAAAATAAATAAAATATATTTTCTAGATGAATATTTCTAATAGTATCATAATGGTATTTCAATTAATGATCATAAAAACCCATTTTTTGTTACATTTCCACCACTCTGGATATTTATATTGATACCATAATCATTCTTTCTATGGATGTCAAATTATTTTTTCCAAGAAACTATTATTTAACCTGTTCATTTTTTATTGGTTAACCATATTTCAATGAGATTGTTCTGGATCCTCTCTCTTTACAATTTGTTAGTCATTTTGATAAATATTTTTATTTATCCTCTTTATTTTCCACGTTTTTATCATTCTTCATAGAGATTTAAATTAAACTGAATTATCTTCCATTGGTTAATCAAATTATAAAATTAACAATGATTGATTCTATGAGTTTTATTCATGTTTTGTTTCTTGAACATATAGTATGATGGGGTGGTCAATATTTCACTAAGTGATCCCATTAATACATAGATAATTGGGAATTTTAGATATCAATATGTGAAATTGTTATTTGATAGATGATGCGGTGTCTTAGATTATGTTGTTTGAGATTATTATAGCTTAAATGATGGTATCTTTCAGATTGTGATCCATAGCATTGGGTAATGTACCTTGTATTTAGAGGGAAAAAGATGGAGTTACCTGATGGTTTCTCCAATATATTCAAATAGGATTTAGTTATTTATTCCTTGGGTTTAATATGGATTATGAAGATGAATGTTCCATGACACCAATAGGCTCTTGGAATAAAATCTGTGGGTTTATAATGTTTCTTACGGTCATGATTTATATCCCATGGATAATGATTATTGATTTTTATGACTCTGGTATTTATCATGTTTTCATATTTGATGATTTGGGTTTTTATGATTATGGTTTCTCTAATGATTCAGTAATGCATTTTGATTATGTCTCTATACAGTTACGAAATCTTGTGGTCATTGATGGAATTCAATTATTAATTCTTATATTTAACCTTCCGATGATTTTGAGATCAACATTATTATGTTTCCTTTCACATAGTTTATTAATAGTGAGGTTAATAAAAATTATATAAATGATTTCAAAAGGATGAAGTTTATGGCCTAATGGAAAATAATAAATCCTTTCTATAAGGGAAGATGATGTTCATATTTATGAAAGAATTGTTTATGATTCTATTTTTATATTATTTGTTTCTAATTTTATAAAAATCAAGTGTAAAATGTATATTATGATGTAAGTGTTCCAGTTTTTCATTATGATGTGGTAATCTATAGACGAAAAAATGTGTCACCCTTATCCGCATAAAATATAGAAATGTAATGATTGTTATTTTAGTCTCATATCATGGAGTGTATGTCATGGTATGTTATGGTTTGTAAGAAATGGATGGTTTAGATGAAATTTTAAGTAACGATTTTATAATGTGATTTTATATTAAGAGTTATAGATACCATTTTTGGTCTACAATATTAACATTAATCCTATGTCAAGGACTTAGAATCCTCATTCTAGGGATTTATGAATTAAATATTTTATGATTGTTAATACAGTTTTTGAGGTTTTTTTGGGTATATGTGTTTGTAACCCATAGATCTGAATGATTTGTCTTTAGGGATAAAATATTTTTAATGAACAAAGGTTAACCCATATGTTGGGTGACAACCTAGTTCATCCAACAAGGACATGATGATTGAAACTATGACCAAAGAATGAAAAGGGATACACACCCACCAATGGAATACATGATGTCCTATTAAGTATGATATTTTTTTGGATTAAATATTATGATTATTTCTGAAAACATTATTTTTATTTGAATAATAACTATTTATTTATCATAGAATAAAATATGATCAAATCCTAATTATATTGGGATTTCAAATTTTGTTTATGATATGATTGAATAATTTTAAGGATAATTACTTATGGAATGGATTGGTTTGAAACTTGGTTATTACTGTTTAAATTCAGATACAAGTATATCAAGGGTTATTTATTTTTGGTCTTATCATACCATTCTCTATTATTTTTCATTTTTTATTTAATAATAGAATCAGTTATATGTTATTTACACATTTTATTTTTATTTTTTCCTTAAGAGTTGATTTTAGAGATTCATGCATAAATAATTCATCTTTTATACTCATAATTAGAATAAAAATTAAGATTCTATTGCAAATTGGTTAATGAATGAAATTTTACTTTTCTATTAAGTATATTTTATTATGTTTTAAGTTTAGATGGTGAATAAATTCATAAAATTATAGAAAAAAGGATCTTGAAATATCATGTTATCTTATTGAAATACATTGTAATGATAACAATGAACATTATCACAACAATATGGTTTTTTTTTGTTTTCATTGACTTCATCTTGACCACATTCTTTATATTCTCTATTATTACATGGAAATTAATTTTTTATTTTAAATATATTTTAATTTACCGTCAATGTTATACCTATGTGGAATCAAAATTATTCTTAACATCAAGTTTCCTTTTTGATTCAGACATTCAATTTTAATGGTTTTCTTTTTTAGATCATTTGTAAAATGATTGTTTTAATAATGGAATTATAAATAATTTAATCCATTGATAACAAAGATGAATTTAGAGGGTGAGATTTATTTTAAGGGGGTGGAACGTAACATTCATAGATTTTATAAAATATATTCTTTAAAAAAAATTAAATTCATTGATATATTTAGTTTAATGTATTGTATTATTTATATTGAGTTATATGGAACAAAATTTTCATCCTTCATTTCATATAAAACTAGGTTTTTTCAATAACTTCTCTTACATGCAAGAGAGTGTCTTACTAAAAAATAATATACTATTAATATTATTATTGTTATTGGATTGGTTGAAATGAGTAAGACTAACTAAATTGTGAATATATAATTTAATATTGGTAACACAATAAATTCAGTGGTAAACGATTAATAAGAAATTATTAAATAATCTTATTGAAAATAATTGAACACTTTTTATAAAAAACACTTTTTGGGCACCAAAATGATTGACATTTTATTTATTAAATTAATGACAATTATTTAATTATTTTGATTATATAAACATATATATTATATTAAATCAAATTTTTTTACATTCATCAAATTTATTTAATTAGCTTAAGATAAAAAAAATCATTATTTATAGATAAAATATGAATATTTCTAAAGTATGTTTTTCTACCTTTTAATAATGCACCGGTTTAAAGAATAAATTTTGTAACTTTTTTAACTTATATTTAAATAAATAAACTAAATTATTAATTTTAGAATGTAAAATTTATATTTTTCTTAATTATTTTTATTTTTATGGAGATGTCTCATATTTGATTAATAATAAAAAATACAAAAAATTAATTGAAAAGTGTCATTTAATTTAAATATTTTTTAGTGATAAAATATATTTAAAAGAAGTTTATATGTAAAATTAGATTAATTATGAATATAAAAATCCATGTTTTTTTTATTTTAATCTTTTTATATTAAAATTAGATATAAAAACAAAGGAATATTTTGATGTTTTTTATATTAAAATCATGATTTCTTTTTTTGTATGTGTGATTAAATTTAAATTAATTTTTTTAACTCATGTGGTTAGAATTTGGAAAAATGGATTCAATATTTTTAATCATAATATTATATAATTTTTAATATATTCAACAATATTTTTTACCATAATTATTATAAGAATATGTTAAAATTGATTAATGTGATTAAGGTAAAAATGAGCTTATGTAATGATAAATAATTGAATATATGGTGTAAAAATGAAAGAAATAAGTCCAAAACCATTTGGGTGGCCATTTTTCTGCCTTAACCCTTGATTTTTTTATTAATGCCTTTTTTGGTAAAAAATGATCGTACAGATAACATTTTTTTCAATAATGTTTTTTGTGCCCTCTCACACATGTATTAATGCCCCTCAATCTCCTCCTCTCTTCACACGTATCAGGAACATTGTTTTGTATAGTCAATATAAAAATAAATTATATTATTTAATACTATCATCATATAATCCTTAATTTCAGTAGAAAATAAACTGAGGATGTCCTTTGCTACAAACCGAAATGAGATGTCGGAAGAAGTGGTAATATTCTCAATCGAGTATATTTATTTTGTTTCTTTTGACACCCTTTTAATTTTTTCATATAAAATTAGTTACAATAAAAATCTATCTTGAATATAATATGATCCAATAATGATGTGTGTATGATATAAAAAACACACACTCCCAAATAATGGGTTACTAAATTATCATTTGTGGGTACATTAGTCTACCGCATTATGAAACGATATCATTAAATTTTTCATTACCACCTCTCACAATTGTCTATAATAATGGAAATGATTTTTTATATTTGAAATTTATAAAATTTATGAAATTATTATTTTTATTTAACATTTATATAACACATACATTCATTCTTTCTATATTAGCAGAATACAAGAATGTGATTCGTGTGTAGGGCAGATTACACCCACACGAAGCGATGACATTCATTTACATGTTACATGGAATATATTAAGAATGGGTTTAATAAACATATGTGACTTGCTTGAAATAAATAATTGATGGAATGATAAAATAAAAATACACACACACATTCCCAGAGAGAGAGAGAGGTATATATATATATATATATATATATAACTATTAATTATTTCAATACAAAATGAAAATGGAAGTTGTGTTTTTTCATATGTATGGCCCACCATCTCCATGGATGGTGTTTTTAATTTCCTATCACTAAATTTTATATATCAATTTAATAATTATATAATAAATATATATGTCATGTATATTATAGTTTAAATAATTGGTGTTGTGAAAAAGGATTAAATTAAGAAGACCAAAAATATAATGTAAAAACATTTACAAAAAACAAAGCAGTTATATCCCAAAATGTAACATTAACATAGAATTGTTTATAAATGTCTAATAATAGGTCATAATTAAAAAATTTCATGATAATAAAAATATTAACATTGTTCATTAATAATTTAATAACATTTTTAATACCACTATATAGGAGGTTAAATTAGGATCAATCGAAATGAAGTGTGAGGTAAATTTTATTCCCATTTCACTTTTATTTTTGTGAGATATAATCCATATTCACCACTTATTTGTTTTGTTTATATAAATCCTATAATTTTTTTATTATAATTATACATAAATTTATGGGGATTTAAGTACCAATTATAGGATCTCTCTTTCATGGGGATTAGGGTAACAGAGTTACCAAATCCGTAAGTGATTTTTTTCTCAATTTTTCTTCTTTAAGATATTTTTTATGTTATACACCTATATTCTTTGATAAGGTGTATGTAATACCCAATGAAAGTTTATATCTAGAATATATATATGATATGATATTATTCATTTCATTTTTTTCATGGGTCTTAATTATTTATGTTACCAAAGTGTTTAATGTTTCCAATTATAGTCACATCACTTATCATAATTGTATGTGGTTAAGTCTCTAATTTTGAAATAAAATGATCTATATAAAAATATTTCTCATGAATCCAATTACTCATTTTTAATTTTTTGGTATTTTTTTCCTTTAATTTACACTCTATATGAATTTAAGAGTTCAAATAAAAAATTCTGAAAAATCTACATTTTGATCTATACTGCTTGTTCATTCAAAATAATGTTTTCAATAATTGTTTTCAATTTTTTTTAATATTAATTTTCAAACAAAAATTATATTTTTACCAATAAAATATTTAATTTAATTTTAAAATATTCATTGGGATTAATTCATGGTCATTTTATTAAAATGATATTTTCAAATTATGTTTTGTTTTAAAAAGTGGTTCCCCAAATTAAAGAGGGTATTTTCCTCCCTAATGTTTTTAATTTTATTTTAATGGTATTTACATACATTAAAATAAAAACAATTATTGATAATTATTCTCAAATTGGTATATTTTTTATTTATATAATCTCTTTTCCTTCACTTTATGAATAAATATTGTTTCGAATAGGTGCTTATGGAATCCATTTCATTTTCATAGGTTAGTCATGTTCAATGAGATTATTATGGAACCCATTTCATTTACATGATTTAATATTACATTAATGAGATTGGTTTGGTACCCATTTATTTTCCATGTGTTAATCAAGATTAAATTTTATTTATATGAAAACCATTTTTATCCATATATTAATAAATTAATAACTGAATTAATGTTTTCTTATTTGAGTTTTATGTATAATTTGGTTCATAAAAATCTTATATGATGCAGTGGCCAAAATATGGTCTAGAGATCCAATTACAACATAGATGGCAGAAAGGCACATATATCCTCAGGTGAACCTATTGTACATTAAATGATGGGATAACCGTATTTGAGTACCGTGCATTGGGTAATGTACGTTGTCTTGTTTGGTATTGAGGATGGTGTCACTAAAGAATTTCTCATATAGATATAACTCATATTTAGCTATTTATGACATGGTATTAACAAATTTAGATAAAAATGTTTCAATATACCAATAAGATATTGTAATGGTTGTTAGGTGTTTGTATCGATTCTTATTATCACGATTAATATATCATGCCTCGTGATTGTTGATTTTGATGACTCTTTCCATTGCTATGTTTTTAGATATGAGGATCTAGGTATATAAGGGTATGGTTTCAATAATAATTAGACCATTACCTATAAAAATGTTATCATAACCCGATGTACTCTAATGATCAAGTATTTCATTCAAGTGTTAATGCATATATTTACCATTATCATGAAATTCATATCACCCTTATTATGTTTCCCTCTCCCTATGTTATAAATAATGGGGTTAAAAATGTTATATCTATAACGAATTACATATGAATGATGTTGATAAACTAATGTCAAATAAGAAAATATTATTATATTACGGGGATGATTCTCGTCTTTATAAAACAATTTTTTTAGTCCATATTGATTTATTTGGATCTAATTCTATAAAAATAAAATCCAAAATGGTCCTCAATTATGTATTTTATCTAGTTGTTCCTTTTAATATACTAATTATTTAAATGAAATAAATTTTTCACCCTTATTGGAATGATTCCCATAAATTTAATGTCTTTGATTATTGAAATATAACCAAGTGTGCATGTCATGGGATGTTTTACAAATAATGTAATTGAAATGAAAAATAAATAAAATGATCAGTTTACGAAATAGATTATAATAATGGACTCTTTAACATATCATTACCTATTAAATGTTTTATGTATATAATTAATTGGAATTATACAAATTGAAAACATATATTTAATGATCTCGAATAGAATCAATATGGTTTTATGTGTAATGGTTTATCTATTACAAATGAATGGACTACAAAATAAATATGAAAGGAAGGAGGTATTGAGGAATAATATTATGAATCCTAGTTAATGGTTTGATAAGGAAGTAAATTTTTTGAAGTATTTCTGTATTGTATTTCATGAATAATTATATATATATATCATGAAATAAATAACAATTATTTAGTATATGTTACTTCATAATGATACAAAAAATATTTTTAAAGGTAATAATGACCTTGAAATGTTAATTAATAAAACATTTATATTTTTTAAGGAAGATAACCTTATATATTCTTTTTATATAGAAAAGAGCATGTTTATATTGGATAAAGAGATTATTTATTTGAATAAATTGTTTTGATTGTATTAATGACCCGTTAACTGGTTATTTTTTCATGGAAAAAGATTTTTATGTTATCCATGATGGTGTTTACAAAATTATTTAAAGTATGGAATATATTAAATAATATATATATTTATCCATGAAACAATAAATCATGTATTCTTTCAATATGGTTTTGTGGAAATTATTTTTATAAACTTATTTCAATAGAATACATGATGAAGATATTCACATGTATGTTATCTTTTAATTGATAGGGACTATGTGTTGTTTAGGGGGATTAATGATAATTTAATTTTTTGAGTTAAGTGTACATTTTTCTAAAGTTTTGGATTTTAATATTTTATAGTGGAAATAAGGATATCCAATTATTAAATTTTTAATTTTGAACATTGGATAATGCTTCATATATTAATGTATTACATCACTATATAAATATGATTTCATATTGGATATCATGTGATACCTATTTTGTTGTGATGATAACAAATAATAGATGAAATGAATTTTAATTAAATTTATGGATCATATAATATTATTTTTCTTTAGGTAAAAAATTAACCTTCATTTCATTTATTAATCGATGATGTGGAAATTGATCAAGGAACGAAAAATAGATAAATTTGGTCTTATAATATGGAATGAAATAGAGTATGTATATTATCTCAAAAAAAATCTTCAACTTTAGGAAGATGACATTGAAATAATAAAATTTATAGTTATCATCATTTTTAATGATATTAGTGAACTATTTACTAACATAATTGTTTATGGTATTGTGGTTGTTAAACTTCAATAAATCACCCAATTTCATATGATCAATTATGTATATCACTATTTATAATTTTTTACACAATTATTCCATATCAATATCATCACTTCCCACATGTTATCCTATATAGAAACCAAGTTTTCAATAACATTAGGTAACTCTAATTTTTAATGAATCAAATTTATAAGTGTACCTATATTATTCACTTTTATGATTTGGATTTCAATTAGAGAGTTTTTAAATAATAAACCATTGATAATTGAATAAAAGTTAAGGGGGATATTCAATATATGGGAGATGTAATGTAACACCCAAAGAATATGAGACGTTTTTTAATTTTTATTAATATATATATATTTCATTACATGAAATAAAAATATTATCTTTCATTACATGTGTCATTGAGTTTCTCATTCATTACTCACACAATTGAGTTTAAGCAAAATTAGAAACATTATAATAATATTATTATTTAATATGATACTTATCACATAGACATTAGAATATTATTAATGAATAAGATTAAATAAATTATTAAAAAATATAGTTTACACATGTATATAATTTGAATTATTTTAATGGCGAGTAAATAAAAAATAAAAATAAAACAATTTAAAAACTAATAAATTTTTTTAAAACCTTTTTTATTCATGCAAAAATATTTTACCTGAAAAAAATAAAATACAAATTTTTTTTGATTTATTTCAATAAAATTCATATATAATATATTCAATTAACTCTTTAAATATTACATACACTTCTTGTAAATAATATATAAGAATAAATCAATTTTTATAATAAAAAATATAATTTTTTTAAAAATCTATATTGTTATATTTTTTCCATTTTTATATTGAGAAAAAAAATTTAAACTATTATAACAAAATTATTGAAATTTTATTTTTAAATAGATAATTTTAAAATATTTTTAGTGAAATAGTTTTATAATTTTTAAAAATGATTAATTTTTAAATTAATAGAAAAAACACTAAATTTTAATAGAAAACATCCATTTAGATTAAATCATTTCAATTTTTAAATTATATTTTAAATTTATATTAATGTAAATTTAGTTAAAAAATATATATATTAATATAATATATGTTATTGGGATAAATTAATTGTTGTCATTTTTTATTAAATTGTTATCACGTTTTGGAAATTTTCTATTTGAAAAACTGATTTCTCATCGAAACCATGGGATAACTTATAAAAAAAATATTTTCCTATTCTATTAATTAAATTTACAAAAATGGATTCCATATTTTTAATCATTAAAATTTATTTTATATGAAAAAAATTTATTCATTTTTCCAATAATAATATTGAAAATTGTAAAATTTAATTATCACGAATAAAGGAAAATTTGTTTTACAAGGGTATTGATATGAAAAGATACAAGTTCAAATTACTTACAAAAATTTATAAAAACCATTTTATGGTAAATTTGAGACAATATCGTATATGATTCTATATAAAAATATATCTTGAATATTTTTGGAATTTTAAAAACTAGGGTGCATGGTTATTGATAAAATAATAATAATTATGTCACTCGCCTCACTTATAAAAGACCACATAGACTACTCTCAACTATACAACCACAATTTTTTTTGATCATCCAATAAATTCCCAAATAACCTTCCAACATTACTCCATTCATGATAGAAGGATTATATTGTGCATAAATTCATCTCATAAAGGATTTTCATGAAATCCTTATGAGGTTACCCAAAGATGATGTAACATTATTCAAAGGCACAATTATTTTATTTCATCATACACATCCATAATTTATTATTAATACATAATGGTATAATTAAATAATAATATTTTATATCCTTATAATTTATTATTTTAGAATAATGAAAAAAATCAACTCTATTTACCTCATATGGTTTACGAAATCATCATTCATGTGTGTGATGGACCACTACCACACGACCCGATTACATTCATTTTTTTATTACCACCTCTCACGGTTGGGTATGAGTATGAAAATAAAATATAAAATATATATATATATATGTATGTATGTATAATTATTTTACCTCTATATACATTATATTATAAATACATTTTTAATTTTAACTCTATAGGGAAAAAATATAGTCATTTGTCTCCATAAGGGACTGCCGCCTCACAAAGTGATGTGATTCTTATTTACTAACGCTTTACATGGTACAAAATTAATACAAATAATTGTGATATAAATTTAATAATTATGTTATTTATTAAATAATAATAACTCAAAAAATATAATAATTCATTTTATTTCAAAAATATATTCTCCATAAGTGATGATTACATCGATCATGTATATGTGGACTAGCAGCTTCAAGATGTGATGTGACTCAATGTTTTCATAACCACACCAGAAGGTAAATTTATATAATATATATAAAAGAAAAATATGTTTTTTATGAAATTATTATCTTTTTTTAATGATATAATATTACTTACCTCTTTTACAATGTTAACAGTAAAAAATGGAAAATATTACCAATGCGTATGTATAACCTAAATATCCAAATGATTATAACATACTTCATTTATCCCAACAGTATTTCATGATTTTTAATGGAAAATTAATTGATATATAAATATGATAATTATTTAATTATTTTCATTATTTAGATAATTCGAACATGATAAATTTAATATTATAGAAAATTAAAATTAATGATGTATATGAAAAACAAAGTAGTTGTTACCCAAAATATGACATTAAAATGGAATTGTTAATAAAAATGTAGTAAAAAGAAAGAATTAAATCATATATTATATGAGATATATGTTTGTTTCTATAATATTTATATAATAAAATTATATTTTTTATAAATGGGGTAAGAAAATTTATGATGATAATCGAGTCTTATGGTAGTGAATTATCATCTAACTTCTTACCTCATTGAGTCACATGTCATATTCACCTCCTATTGATTTTATATTGTGTATATAATAGAAATGAAATAATTTTTATTATTCTAACACTTAAATATATTTTTATTTACATATTAATTTCATAATCTATCATTTATGGGGTTTATAGTTTAAAAGTTAGTAATGCATAAAGTGATTCATGTCTCAATTTTCATTCTTAAAAACTAATGGTTAACTTATGAACCTATATTATTCTGTGAGGTGAATATCCTACCCCATTGACTTTTAATATCAGGAATTTATTAAAAATTGTGATATTTTATGTTTATATTAATCATATTTCTTTTGGTGATTCCATTTAAACATTACCAAGGTGGTAAATATATAATGTTACAATATCATCATTTATCGAGATTGTTTATTATGATGTTTTTGATGATCAAATAATATAATAAATATCTCCAAAATTTTATGAATTTTATTATCTTATGTTTAATTTAGGTGAATAAAATTCACACATTCATTTTCCTCTCTTCATGTAACAATGTGTTAAAAAAATTTATATTTAAGAAAAATCATCTCTTCTTTTGAAATCCATTTTTCTTCCAATTTTTTTTTATCCAAACAAGTTCTCATTAATGTTATTTAATTTTTCAAAATATTTTATTGAAGGAATTTTACATATGGTATAGTTAATAAAACTTTTTATTAATTTAATATCCATTTCATTTCCCAAATAATAAATATTTTGTTTTTATTGAAAATATTAAAGAATATATATATTACAATGTACAACATGAAAAAATACCCATCATCATGACCCTTATTTAATATTAATATTACTTTAAATTTTTTAAATCATTAATTTTAATGGAAATGATTTTGAAATTTTTATATGTTTTACAAATTTTATTTTCATGTAGATTGGGTACTTTTATCAATATAGGTTTGAAACGATTTTAAAGCTTCATTTATATGTTTTTCAAGTACAATTAAATGAAAATTATTTCTAATTTTTCTGTATTATAAATTGTTTTTAAATGAAATGATTTCTACCATGATAATCCTTCCACGTTGTTAATAATTCACAATAATTCCCAATCTATGATAAAATCCATGGATGTAATTTATGATTTACCTGTGATATAAATCCAGGATAGTATTGTTTACGTATATCTATTTTCATTATGATAAAAGAATATTTTTTAAACATTTATCCTTCGATGGGTTATACCATGATAAAATATTTATAGAACTGACTATTTTTTCAATGGTTTATACTATGATGAAATGATGAAATTTTTATAAAACTATCTACTTTTCCCCAGGTTATGTTATGATGGACTGTTTATGAAACACATTTCAAATCAAGGGTTATTATATGTGGGATAATATATCATCATGTGAAATCCATATTTATTATTTTTACTATGATATAGATGGGAAATATTATTTACCTACAATTCAATGGTAAATAATTTATATATAATGTGGTAGAAAAGAATGGAACAGGGTGTAAACCCCATTCTTTATGGGATTGTGTTTGCGATTATTGACTTGGGTGTGATCCTTGACTACTATTATGGTTTGTGGAGTGAAAAAATTACACTATGATAGTCTCTTTAATTAGATTTTACTACAATGATAATTATATAATATACTTATGTTAATACCACAATTCCATGTCTTACGAAAATGTTAATAACATGTTACTCAAATTGTTTGATGTCAATACGATTCTTGTCTTATGAACTACCAATATTTAATCCATGAATGAAGATTCGGATCTTTGATATGTATTTTAGGGTTTTCATATGTTATGTTCATGTTTTCATACCTTTATATACATATTACTCACACGTATCTCCCCTGTTTACATTTAGTAAGCATCAGATCTCACACTTATTATGTTTCCTTTCCTCTGTTTATAAAGAATTATTTTTCATAGGGAATGTTCATGAGGATTACTAAAGGGGGATATCTTTATGGGATTAATTGAATATATTTCATGAATCACGAAGATAATGTTCCATGTTTCATAAGGAAAAAAATAATTATAGTCCCCAGGAATGATTTTTCTGTAATTAAATAAATAATCATCTAAAATACATAATATTTACATATGAAAAGATTGGGTAAATATATATCCTAATAAAAATATAAAATAATATAAATTATATAGATATAATTTTATGTACTAAATAATATTGGATATAAATTGTCCCCTTTAATTATATTGTAGGAGAAAGGAATATATAATTTAAGGGATTCTTTAAATGCATAAATATTTGGTAAAAATTTAATATCATATTGGGTTAGTCATTGAAGATAAATATTTTCAACACATAAATGATAAATTACCAAAATAAAGAATCAAAATCCATATCGATATCACCTTTAAGAAAAATTACACCATTTTAGTTGGATTTTTATAATGTTGACGCACTAAAAGGTAGTGATGAACTAGACTAATATTTTACTACAATTAATATAACATTATTCATTAAAATATACAACTTTATCAATAAATATTGAGAGAATTATATCCAATATTTTTCTTACAACCATACAAGTATTAGTTTTCAAACGATTTGGCCTAAACAAATATAATGAGTTTGCAGGCTATATTTTAGGATGTAGGGTAGGAAAATTTGTGTAGAATCAATTGGGGCTGTTAAAATTACTAAAAATGATGTAGAATATTATAAAAATACAATTATTTATGATTTCTCATAATAATTGGAAGAATATATTGGAGATCCCATTTACTCTAGAGGCACATTATGTGTATGAGGAAAAAATAACCATTTTAATTTCACTATATCATATTTTTTATCTATGAAAATTATTATTATAAAACCCAATCACCCATGGAATAATATAAAACATTTTATAGGGGTTCTCATGCTGATGTTATTGAAAATATCATTAT
Source organism: Viscum album (assembly GCA_963277665.1). Classification (NCBI taxonomy): domain Eukaryota; kingdom Viridiplantae; phylum Streptophyta; class Magnoliopsida; order Santalales; family Viscaceae; genus Viscum; species Viscum album. The sequence continues at coordinate 140,234,280 of OY728141.1, forward strand.
AATAATCTCAATTTTTTTATCCTATTTGATTGTAAATATATCAATATTATCCCCCAAGTATGTGTTGGGTTTGAAAATATTCCTATATTTTTGGACATTATTGAAAAAAAAATTGTTTTCAAGTCCCACTCTGTGATCTATTTAGAACAAAATTATTTTTTAATAATGAACTCCATAGTATTTTATTTTTCACTTAGGTGAGAATAAAATTTAACAATGTTATCAAATATATAATTTCAAACACAATAGTGTGGAAGTTTTTTATATTTTTAAAAACCATTTAAAAATTTAATGACATCGTCAATAATTATATTATATTCCTTACTGTATGTTACAAACATATAAATTATATTATCCAATTTAGAGACATAACCATAAAGATCAATAGTGTAGAGATTAATATTATGTGTATCTTAATCAATTATTATACATTAATAGTGATTGATTGTAAGAACCCGGTTCTTATTCTTGAGGTACAAGTTATTTATTTTATCTTTTCCTTAATTCTTTTTGAGAAATAAAGGAAAATGGGGGAAATCCTAAATTTTGTGACTACACACTATTTACATTTCCACACGCCACGTACATTGGAAGTGTGGAATGAGTACACAGGATGTGTAGGCCGGTCGATAATGATGGGTGTAAAAACCGACTACAAACCATTTAGTGTGTATTTACACGCTGTGTAGTCAGTCGGCAGGCAAATAGTAAGGTGGTGGCCTGCTGAGTGGCAATACACACCATGTACTCAGGTATTACACGTCGTGTACTCATGTCGATAGATGAATAGTGCCACGATAGAAAGAAGCCGCCGAATGAGAAATTACAAAATGAAAACTACACTTTGTGTACCCAATAGTACATGCCGTGTAGTCTGTTTTTTTTTTGCTTAAAATGGGCAGTAGCCTCCCATGTTCACAGGGAAGGTGTAGAACTGGAGGGTATCTCGAGAGGATGACCGAACTTTTGAGTATCAACCGATCAAGCACTGGGAATCCGATTCTGCTTTCATTGATCTGGTTGGAACCGCACTGGTATGGCCTCCCTTCTCTGTGCGTAGTTCTTTCCAATTCATCCTCTAATGGATGTTTTTTGAGTTTGAATGGGATTTATTTTACCTTAGATCTATAGAGTTCTCGGGCATTTCGAAGAGCGTCGTCTATGTCTACCGATCATGGGCGATCGAGGTAGGTGGTATAGTGTTTATTTCCAAATGTTGTGGTGAATTTGTGTACTATTGTGATATGCACCCATGAATGGGATATCGTATGGCTGAGGCCTTTTATAATTAAATACCTATAATTGCATAGGTAGTTTAATGAACATGAATATTTTTTGTTTGGGATCACTGCTTGGATCCAGGACCTCCCCGGGGTGCATTTATCTGTTTAGCTGTTTGGAAAAGTTACACGAGGGTATACCGTGATTTTAGCATGTTTTAAATTGGCTTGAGAGGAATTTTGTATAAAATCATGCTTATCTATTGAGATCGGCCCGGTTATTTGTTTATCTTGAGGGCAGTGTTGTGATTAGCCCATGGGCAGTGCTCTGTTCAGCCTGAGGGCAACTTCTTTCATGCCTATGGGAAGTAGATTTTGAGCCTGTGGGTGACACTTCGTACGCCTGAGGGTATTATTCGATATGCATGTGGGAAGATTCCCATGGGATTGGACTCTCTTTTCCAGAAATCATGATTCCTTGATATGTCATATTGTGAATAAATTTTATACCACTATATAATTCTATGATGTTATTTTTTCATGTAATATATAATATTGAAATATTGTGGTGTACAATTGAAATTAAATTTTCATGAAAACGCAATTTGACTGCTATTGATTACATTTATGTCAATCATCTTTTAGAAAAACAAAAACAAATATGTTTCTAGAAATGAACATTGTTTTTAAACTTCCATAATGTGCATATATTGAGAAATATAATTTATGTATTTGGATTTTAAAATAAACATGAGTTAAAAATTACTACTATGTAATATGTAGTTTTAGTGAATGAGTCTTTTGAGGACGCTATTGTCCATGAGTTAAGCATTCCATAAAAAATCAGAAAATATAAATTCACTTTTTTACTAAATATTGTTTTATTGTTCATTACATTTGAGAACATTATTATTATTATCAGATAATAAATTCATCCTACCAATATTGTTATTATATGGAGGGGAAGTTATTTACTCTTTTGTTCTTGCCAACATATTTTGTTAAGTAATTGATTCAGGGGTTCTTATTTGGGGAAGAAGGAAGTGTTCTAGTGGATGGGTTTTCTTCAAAATCATTATCATCATCGATGTGAAGTTGAATAAATTTCCTATATACTAAATAAACACTAAGTTTGGATATATATAAAGATACATATGTGTCACTAGTGTTACTCATATGAAAATAAAAAATAGATCATTTAAGATGAGGTTCACACATATGTTCTCCACTAGTAAAGTATAATTTTTTATAATAAAATAAAATAAATTGCAAATTATGATTAGTTAAAGGTAATTTTTGGTTTGACTGATAATGTCAAGGGTTTTAATTAACCTTTACAATATGTGTATACAAATATGATGGTGTTTTGAATCATAGACTACGATTTAAATTTTAATAACCTTGTGTCCATCACTAGATATATAACCGTGATTTAATTATATAATATTTATATAATTTTGTTGTATATGAAATTATTTACTGTATAAGGGGTACGAATTACTAATTTATTATTAATATTATTTACTTTATGGATAAATTATGTATCGTAATAGACTTATAGAATACTAAATAAAATTAAATCACATTTTAATTTGTGTATCAATGACAATGTTAAATATATCGATCATAATTAGAGATTATGAATCATTTTTAGAATCAGTTTCTAAATTTATTATGATATATTTGGGTAACTCAAAATATAATTCTAAGATTTATATTTTAAATAATTTTATTTATCAAGTGGTAAAAAGTTGTAGTATTATTATAACGAACCGTATTTTAATGATTTTATAAGTTTGAAATATTTGATTAATTTTTAATTTTTAATATAATTATTTATGTTTTAATATAATAAAAATAATGTTTCAAATATTTTTTAATAAATAATATAGAAAAAATTAAAATACCAAGGTTTGATTTCATAATATCCTTGAAGTATTTGGCTCTTAAGGACCATTAAATTATTGAAATTCAAAGTCATACATCAATTGGACATTGAAGCACCTATATTTAAAATTTTATACCATTTAAATGATCATTTATTGCAATTCCTAGGAGGATTGAGAGTAAAGACTCTCATGTTTGGTATTTAATACACATAATATTCTTTTGATTTCATTTACATTATAGAAGTAGATTTTATTTTGGATTATCCACCTCTTGGTTCTTCAATCTCCCCTCTTTCTATAAATATATTGGGTGATGGGTGAAACCTTCATTCCATTGGGAGAACTAAATGGTGGTTCTTAGATTTTTCCAGTTTCCAACTTCTTATAGGATAACCTATAAATTTCAATATATGATAATTTTTTATAATATTCCTCTTCTAATAGATTATATTGTTTAATTTTTATTCCATCATCCATAAATTACATTTAATGAGTAACCCTTATCAAATGGATATAATGATAATCAAAAAAAGAAATTTTTATCACTAATATTGGTGAATTATATATGAGAATTTAATTTTTCAATTCAAGATTGATTGAAATATAAAAAACAAATTTAATATTTTTTTCACATTTTTTCAATAAATAAATTTTCCAATTAGTTTTTATCATTGCTGAAACAATAGGAGTTTTTTCATACATGCATCATTTTAAGAAACATAGGGATATATTTGAAAATCATTATGGTAAGGATACATAGGATAGAAATTCGGATGAAAGGGATATAATTTCTTATCATTCCTTTAAATTAGAATGAAATAGTGTATAATCAATATAAATAATATAAGTTAATAGGAATAATGTAATGGAATAATTAAATAATATCAGCTCATGATTAGTGATAAATGGGTTATGTTCTGGTTGTAATGAGTTATACAAACTATAGTGGCTCCTAAAATAGAAATATGTTTGTTGTGAATGATATTTTGGTTAAAAATTGATTCTAATAATTGTTTGTAACTATGTGAGTTAGTTTACCTAGGATGAAGATGGCACATGGTAGTGGTGTCTCATGGAAGAGCTAGCGATGTGGTTGTATCCATTAGGATAGTGTATGAAAAATTCATTGTTTATGGATAATAGAGTTTATTATTTTTTGAAAAGTTTTGATGTTTTATCTTATGTCTTCTATGATTTGGTTTTGGAACTGTAGATAAATTCCACCATGAAGACACGGGCCTTTTTGTAAATCCTACTACAAAATAGGACATTAATAATTATAGAAATGTCCTTTATCAGTGCTTCAAAAGCGCTGACTACATGATTGAGGTTTAAAGCCGTAGAATTTAATGTGATCTGATAAAACTGGGCCTTTATCAGTGATTTTATAAGAGATGATAAATGAACTATTTATATTTTCTTTAATTAACTGTCACTAAAGTAACAATTTAGTAGCACTAAAAAAGGGATGATAAATTATACCAGAATCATCTCTTTTAAATGGATTGATAAATGTGGTTTTTATCATCTCTGATAAAGGGATATAATATAGCTTTCTGAATTACAACACCGAAGAACTAAAAACACACCATATATTAAAAAAAGAATCCCTAATATTGGATTTAATGAAATTAAATTTACAACACAAACATAATAAAAAACATTATATTAAAGAAATTAAAAAGAGTTGATTATAAAATTACATAAATGGAAATTATTATATACATTCAAAAAACAGAATTGTAATTTTATATATTAATCTTCACCTGAATAATGTTATTTCCACTAAAACCACCCCTACTAGAAATAAATAATGCACATGTATAAGAAAACAATTATTATATTTGTAAAAATAAATAAAAATAGATTAAAAATGTGTTAATTCAACTAAAATAAATGTAAATTTTTAATATAAAGACACACTTGGTTCCATACCAGTTACACCGTACATCAGATTGTGGTGCGGCTGATTTCAACACCTCTCAAAGAACTTTTGGATGAATGTCCAAAAGAATCAAAACAATCAGGATATGTTTTCTTGGTTTGGAGTACATCAGTTGTCTTTTTTACTATATTTCATTATAAATTTGAAACACCTATTTTTGACTCATTCGTATCACATCATGATCCTATGTCCATGAAATGAATTTCTAAACATAAGAAAAAGACTTATAAATCATTTTTCTAAATTTTTAAGAAAATTTGGGCGCATTTGATCAGTTTTGAATGATTGGAATGTTTTGAACAAAAGTATCAATAAAAATATGAATGTTTTTGTTTGGATTTTATGTGTAGTTTATTCATGAAAATTCATGACAAATACAGTCATAGAGGTCACACAATTCATCTAATTTTGGTGCGGCTAATTTCTACATGTCTCAAATGAAATATGGATTGTTTCTCTAATTGTGAACAAAGTACCCATGTAACACCCATATTTTCTAGTATGTAAACCTTACCTGAATCTTTTAATATTTTTAATGGGTTTTTGGTATGTGAGGGGATACGTAAGAGTAATTTTTGAGGTTTTTGGATAAAAAATGTATTAATGGTCACCACACAGTTTGGCCAAATCATGTGGAAAACCTATTCGAGGCCAAAACTAATCCCCTATAATTGTATATCTAATTAGTTTTGGACATAAATTTGAACTATTTATACCCAAATCAACCATAAATGAATTTTCTCTTCCCCAAAATCCAAAGGAGGATCTCCCATCGATCTGGAAGCATTCTGAACACATTCATTAGAAACATGAAGGCAAATTCTTGTTGTGAGTTCTTGTTCTTCATCATTTTATTAACAATTTCGTAGATATACTCATCTATTAATATATTTCCTTATTTATACACCTATTTCTCTATATATAAGAGTGGTGAAGCCAAATGTGTTTAGATATAGTGTTTTTTATGAAAGAGGTAGAATATCATGGGTAGACACTTGGAATCGTGACCTTGATACTGGAGCATTCTTCCTCTGTTGTAGGTTTTCATCAAAAATAGTGAGTTAGTTGGATTCAATATCATACCCCTTTATGGAATTTATGGGAATTCATTAAAATTTAATTTTTGATGAAAATAATTTTTTTTCTTCTTTACAATTGTTAAACCCTCTTTAGTGATGAGTGGTAGAAAACGTGGGGTTGTTTCTATGAAGAACGCCAATTTTTTATGTTAAATTGGGATTTTTATGTTATGGATCATATTTAATTATATAAAATTTATTTAATTATAATTATTCATTAGATATATGTTTTTTTAAATTAATTAATCTTTTGAAATTCGATGTTTGTAATGTTTTCAGTAAAGGAGCATTTTTATTAAAACATGTGAAATTGATTGAAATTGGTGTTGGTTTTGGGAAAAATGGTGTCTATATCATATATCATTACTAGTAATGAATGATATATGATCGTGTTATGGGTTCCAACATTTAAATTTTACATGGAGAATAATTACCTAGTTACGACTTGGTAGGTCGATGAGAAAACACTCAGGGTTATGAACTTGTTATAATGATGCATGCATTTTTGGTAGTCATTGTTGTGTGGATATTACATGTTTTACAAAGAAGATATGTTTTTTTTAAGAATTATTTAAATTTTTACCTAGAGTATAGCTTTATAGAATATTATTTCCCAAGGCTTTTGTTTTTATTTAGTTATAAAATATTTTGAGATGTGTCAATATTTAGTTGGAAATTGTTCTCAACTTTTTTATTCTATAAACTATTTTATAGAAATGTTGTTAAGTATTCTATCCTAGATTCCTAATTAGGGATGTAAGTGGTGATATCCTTCTAAGTTTTATATATACCCCTGATTGGGAACTTTTGTGATTTTTAATATTTCATCTTCGAGGATGTGGGAAAATATAGTGTTCAACAAGTTTTTAACACTACATCTTGAATTTTTTAGTTGCCTAGTGGTGGTGGAGAATATAGCTAGTGGATCATATATTCTTTAGGTTATTTGGGTATCTTATTGATTTACATTCCACTATTAGGATGATGTCATTTTTTCTTATATAGTATCACTTGTTTTAGCTGACTTCGGAATACAATATATTCAAAATTGTAATTATTTTGTTCATGTGTCATATAGAGTCTATGGATTGAGGTTATTTGGTTTATAGTTTATATTTAAAATGTTAATACTTCCCCCACTGGTATTTTAAAACCTTAAACATTTATTTCTAGCCATTGGAATCTTAGGGATGTTGTGTAAGTCCCAATAATGACTCATTGTGTTCTCAAGTCACTAAGAATGAGTGCGTAAAAAAATCTATAATCATGGTCCCTTATATATGAAAGATTAATTCATGAGATTTTGTAAAAATAGAGTTGAAATACATTTTGTCCATTAAGTGGGTAGAATTATAAGAATGCATAATATTTTTGGTACTTGAAATATATAGCATACAAAGACATAAATGACCTTTTTATGAAGAACATCATGTTACCTGTGAGTTGGGTATGTAAGTATTTTGGAAACACTTGTTGGATAGTGGAGTCTCATTATCATGATTTTATCCAATGAGACTTGAATCACATGAATTATAGATGGATGAATTCCCACCATGATTATATATCTCATTTTGAGTAATGACATATGATTTAGGGCATGGTTTTAGTTTTGGTAGAAAATGAAGAATATTGATTTCAAAATAATGACTTTGAAAATGTTATAGTTGATGTATTTTTTAAATGTTTTGATTTTTAGAGGAAGTAGTAGTTTGTTTTAAAAAATGGTTATGTTTTCAATGCTATGTTGTTATATTGAATTTATATAATTTTACATGCAACAAAAATCAATTTAAAGAATATTGATACTTAAATAATGTGTTTCTTGTTTAGAAACGACACCTGGTAAGTAGCATTCAAACCGACTGAAAGAAGATGTTGAAAATGTTGTGGCACCTCATCCACAGGTGAACCAAGAGCTGGTGAAAATTATATTACAAGAATTCAAATTTGTGGACATAGGGAACATAAGGGAGGATCCAATGTTGGTGGACCACTCCTCTTAGATTCAGAAGATGAATACACCCATCTTCTTTGTTGATTCAAACCCATAGAGGATTGAGGATTTGTTGAACATGTTGAATCGAATCATAGAGTTCATGAGAAAAAAAGTGGTCATGAAAGATAAAATGGAATCTTATATTCTGTAGGATATTTACTTTCATTGCTGGTATTTGGCGGTGCAAGATATATTGGATCGGGACATGAGTTGAGAGTATTTTGAATAATTGTTTAACAATCAATTCTATTCTCACGCTTTCAAAATTCAAAGAACAATAGTATTTTTCTGCCTAAAGATAGAGATCCCCTCTATTACATAATATGTAGATATATTCATGAGTTTATTGTGATTCACACCAAAATTTACTTTAATTTAAAGCTTAAATGAATGCATCTTCAAGTTGACACTCAGGGAGAAGATTCAGTCAAAGAATGGGGTTCTTTGTACCACATATTATACGGATATGGTAAACATGGAATCATTGGAATTGAGGATATCCCTGGATCAAAGGGAAGATTAATCATGATGATACTAATAATAAATGGTGGGAACTCATCTTCTAGGATAAATAAGAATAGGGAAACCTATTTCTAGGGTGGAAATCGGAATCAACGTCAAACATCTGGATTATTAAATATTCCTCTTAATCCAAAGGGATAGCAAAATGTTATCAATGTGGTTTATTCAACCACCTGAAGAGAGAGTATACGAACCAACCTCAACAATTACACAACCACAACAAAATGGTACATCTTCTGTGATATCATTGTAGTTCACCAAGGTCAGGTGCTCAGGACACTTCCCAAGCGTCACATGCATCATATACATTGATAAGGAGAGGCCAGTAGAATCAATGATTATAGAAAAGTTGAGCTAGAAATAGTGATTCTAGGAACACCATGACTTTTAAATAGAAGAAATATCATCATTGAAACACAGAGAATAGTTAGATGATGAATCACTTATATGCATTATTGTCGGGGACCCTCAATGATAAGGATAAAATGTCTATAGTGAGAGGTACAATTTGACTAAATTTTACCCTTATATAGTTTTTGTTTGATAAGGATGCATCACGTTCAATTACTTATTTTCTTACATCTTGTTTTTTGAGTTTTAAACGTTAAATGATGAATTTTGTGATAAAATTGTAACCCCTTTTTGTTATAGTGAATGTAGATCATTTATATGTAGAGAAGGTTCTATAAATATTGATGGAGCTATGGAGAAATTGAATTTCTCAGTGCTAGAGATGGATGTATGTGATGTAATAGTACTAATGGATTGGAGTATTTTTTTCAAGGACCACATCGATTGTTATAGTAGTGTATTTACTTTCACAGCTGAGGACAGCATTGAGCATATCATTAGAGGAAAAAGGGTTGAAAAAACAGGTGCAGCAGGCTTGTTGGCAGCATCGGTTGAAAGGATCTTTTATCAGTTATCGATGACAAATTTTGTGTCAATGGAAGTGATCAAGGATAAATTTTTTCTTTAAATAATGTATCATTTTTCATTTGTCTTTCATAATTTTTTTGGTGATACCACCTATAAGGGAAGTGGATTTTATGACTGATCTCTTTTCAGGACTAGTCCTATCTTCCTTATATTTTATAGGATGTCACCTACAAAATTAATGGAGATAAAATATTAGTTGGAGGTGTTGGAAAAATGTAGTTTCATTCATCCAAGTATGTATAAGTGGGATTAAATGGTCTTGTTCATGAATAAAACAGTTTAAAATCTACGGTTTTGTGTGGATTATCATAAGCTTACACATGTTACAATATTGAATTGGTATCCACATCTACACATTGATGACCTATTTGAAGAATTGAGTGAAGCTCAGTGGTTCATAATTATTGACATGGGATCAGGATATCAAAAATTTTATGTCAAAATGGAATATATTCAGAAGATATATTTTAGAAGCAGTTATGACCACAATGAATATATAGTCATGCCTTTTAGTCTAATGAATGCACCAAAGATATTCATGGATTAGATGAATCAAATATATCTACGATTTATTTAATCATTTATTGTGGTGTTTTTGTATAACATCTAGTTATATTAAATGATATAGGATTAGCATGATAAATACGTGATGATATTGTGACAAATCTTGTGTGATCAATGTTTTTATGCCAAACTATATAAATGTTATTTTTGGAAATAAGTGGTAAACGTTTTGGGCCTTGTTATTTATAAATAAATGTTTTTTTACTTGATCCTGAAATATTAAACCAATTATCTCTTGGAAACCTCCTTTGAATGTTTTAGAGATACGAAGCTTTCGTGGTCTTGTTGGGTATTTCTTCCATTAAATTCATGGATTCTCATGACTAGCATCACCAATGATAGTTTTTAGAATAATACATTATCCTTTCTAGTGGAGTGAAGACTTCCAGAAGTATTTTAAACTGTTGAACGTGAATTTGACATTAGCATCTATCATAGATTTTCCAGAACTAGGATTTCGAAATGTGGTCTACTGTGATACTTTTGGTTTAGGGTTGGGACAAGTTCTCATAGAGGGAGAACATGTGGTTTCTTATGATTAAAGAAATTTGAGAGTGCATGAGAATAAATACCAGACACCTGATTTGGAGTTAGATTTGGTATTTCATTACTTAAATACATGTTGTAACTATCTATTTGATGAGAAATTCATAGTGTTCTCTAATCATAATAGATTAGGAATATGAATTTGAGGAACAATATATAGATGGAAAAAATCTAGTTTTCTGACATTGACTTGATGTATACACCGGGAAATGTAAATTCGATGGCTGGGGCATTAAACATTAATTTATATGCTTAGTTGGAAAAGGACCCTTCAGAGGAGGGGTAGTTGATGTGAATCCTATAAAATATACTTATGTAATGAGATACCTTTAGGGTATATTTTGGTTTTCATCTCAGTTTCAGTAGATACTAATTTGGTAAAAATATTGTTTTATAAGAATAGATATCTGATACAAAAATATTGCTTATGAGATCAAAACACAATGATGGGGAGGCCATTTAGGGATGGACACTTTATGGCACTTCAGTTTTGTGGTTTAGAAAACGTATGGTTTTACCTATCACTAGTCAAGACCAAAATATTCATTCCTACCATAATTCTATATGGTATTTACATCTGGGCATACAGAATATGTATAATTCATTGAAGGCGTAGTTTTTTGTGGAATGATAGGAAGGGAAAATTGGATGACTTTTTTTCCATGTGCTTATCATATTTGGTGGTTAAGGAGGAACATCATCATATATTAGGTATTTTTTATTATATTAATGTTCCTATGTAGAAATAAGTACAAATATATATGTACATTGTCGAATGAATCCCAATAATTTCTTTGAAACATGATTTCAAATAGGTGATAGTGGATTCGCTAACCATGTCAGCCAATTTCATTGTAATTTGTGAAACTCATAAGGTGGAGAATCTATCAAAAATCTATATCCATGAAATCGTAAAGAGACATGAAATATCAATTTTTATAGTCTCTAACAGATATCTAATGTTCACATATTTTTTCTAGAAATCCATATATAAGTCATTGGAAACATAGTTGACTATTAGTATGACGTATCATATACAGATAGATAGGCTATCCAAAAAGATGATTCAGATGTTTGAAGACATGTAGTTGTATTTTTTAATGGATTTAGGTGGCTCATGGGAAGAGAACATGAAAATGGTGGAGTTCTCATAAAATAAGAGTTATCAGGATTTCAAACATATGGCCCCCTTCGAAGCATTGTATGTGTGTCCTTGTAGATCTCCACAGTGTTGCGTGGAAACATGTGAGACCTCATTAGCTGGGCCGAGACTTGTCCACAAAATGATAGAGAAAATACAATTGATCAGATAGGGAATAGAGGTATCTTAGAGTTATCATTAATTTTATGCGGGTAATCACTAATGAACACTGATTTTTGTAGTGACTGATCATGTTTTTTTGATATCTCTCCATGGCCTGGACCTCGCCATTTTGGGAAGCATGGAAAATTATCACGAAGAGACATTGGAATTTTCTAGATACATGAATGGGATAGATAGGTGTCATATCGGTAGTAATTTATAACATGATTTAGTTTAGTGCAAAATTTCTTCCACCAATCTCGATTGAAAATGTATCATCCTGATATTGGCCATGTGATCAAATGGGATCATGTTCACTGAGAGCCAGATGCCTCATTAGAACATATCTTAGTGCAGATTCTGGACAATTAAAAGAGTGTATTATTTGAAAAAATCATCATTATAGTGTAGTTTTAGTTAAACATGGTCTGATTCGGGAAGAGACATGGGAACATGAGAAGGAAATGAAAGAGAAATGGCCCAAATAGTTTTAGGGAAGCAAGAACATTCAACATTCCAGGGATGAAAGAACCAATAGAGGTGACAATGTAACACCCATGATTTCTAGTATTTAAACCTTAACAAATGATTTTAATATGATTTAAGGATATTCTAGATGTTGGGGGAGACTCAAGTGAAATTTTTGAGGGTTTTGGTGAAAAAAGGGGTGCACCGTCAGCACACGGTTTGGCCAAACTCTATAAGGCCAAAAATAATTCCATATATTTGTGGATATAAATATTATTGGAAATATATTTTATATATTTCACCCCATGTAAACCCTAACAATAATTGATTCTCCAAAAAGGCCAAATAGGTTCTCCCATCGATCTGGAAGCAATCGGAACACATTCCTTGGAGAATTGATGACAAATTATTGTGGTAAGTTCCCATTAATAATCATTTACTTCACAGTTTCATAGATATATTCCCCAATTAATCTTTTCTTCATAGATCTAAACCCATTTTGTGTAGATGTAAGAGTTTTTAAGCATAATAAATTTATATATAGTGTTTTTCATGATTAGGGAAGTCCTATTGGTCGTTTTCTTGGAATCATGACATAGATTATTGAGAAGTATTTGTCTATTGTTGGTTTTCATCGAAATGTGATAATTTGGTGGCTACAATATCTTCTCCCCTTCCTTATATTTATTTTAATTTATTAAAATTTAGTGTTTTATGAATATTTTAAAAAAAATTGTGGTACAATTTTTAACCCCTTTTTAATGTTGAGTGCTAGAAAACATGATAAATTGGGGCGGGGGGTGTGAAAACCCATGTTTTTTATTTTAAATGGGAATTTTTAAATTATGGATCTTCAAAAATCTAGAAAATTTGATTTATATAGAATTCCTCTGGTAGATATATTAGATTTAATTTTTTTAACCATTTTGAAATTTGATGTATGAAAGGTTTTCAATAACATGTGTTTTTATTGTAATATGCGAAATTGTTTGAACAAAATGTTGTTTTTTGGAAAAAATGGTGTGAATATCTGATTTAATTTTTTGGAATGGTTGAATAATGATCATTTTCCTATTTCAAAAGGGTAAATGGAAAATATGGAATAATATACATGTGGTGACTTGGTAGATCGATGGGAAACTGCTCACGAGTACGAATCTATCTTAACGATGCATGAACATCTCGTAGTTGTTGTTGTGTGGAGTTTATTGGTATTCCTAAGTAGTTATCATAATGTGTTTAAAGTATTTATTTATAAGTTTACATGGATTATATATATTTATGGGAAATTTGTTCAAATCGTTTTATTTTTTATTTAGTTATAAACTGTTTAGAGAAGTGATTGTATTTAGTTGTAATCTATATTTATAATTTTTTTATATAAAATATTTTTTATAAATTTTGATAACTATAATATCCTAGTTTAATTATTATTCATTTCATTGGGTAAATCCTATTGAGTTTTATACTCACCTCTTCTTGGGATTTTTGGTGCATTGGCTGATGTCGTCTTTCAGGACGTGGGACAAGGTAGGGTGCTATAGGTTTTTAGCAATAATTCATTAGTTTTTTAGCTTTATAGTGGTAGTGGAGTATGGATATGGTTTAGCCTAGATTATTTTGTTTATTTTGGTTTATTTTTTAGTTTTATTCCACTATTAGGGTAATTTACAGTTGAATTCCACTATGACATGTTTGTTTTACTCACTTTGGTATAAAAGAGTTTCTAAATTTTCATTTTATTTATTAATGCATCATATAAAGAATATGGATTGTGGTTGGTTGGTTCATAGTTTATCACGAAATGCGTAAATCATCCCCCATTGGTCTTTTAAACACTATTGTATTTTTTTCCATAATATGACATCTTGGGGATGTCTCCTAAGGCCCACTAATGCTAATTGTGTTCTAAAGACAATGACAATGAGTCGGTCATTACAAAACACCTCCATAGACAACATTTATAATCATATAAATCTCTATAATTTTTTTAATAAACCGAATAAATATCTCAATCCTATCAATCAACCTGCACACAAGGCATAAAGAGTGGTTTCCACAAAAATTGACATCTTAAAAGAAGCATGATAGAAAGTGGGGACATAATTCTTGAAAGGAAAAAAATTTAATGGTTCACAATAATAATACATTTTAAATATGAAAGGATGATTTCATCATGCTTTTATAATGAAATTTGAACATACAGCAACCAAATATCAAAAAATGAGGAATCTCCAAACATCTTCATCCAAACTAGGGGGACAACCACCTAGCCAATGTCTTGTAGGTATCATTCAGATCATCTTGGAAAAAAATTGATTCCTCCACCAACATCTAAAAATGGATATCCTAGCAGAAGAGGAAACAATCCTGGATCCCTAGATAAAGACCCATAGTGGAAAGTGATTCTTTAAAAAGGTACAGTGACACTACATTCGTAGAAAATGAAACAAGCTATTTTATGTGTTCAACATAAGCCTTCAGCATCCGCTGACCATATTGAAAAAACTCATGATCTCCTCGATTTTCTTCTTCTTCACCTAATCAGTTATAAAACCTCAAAAAAAGAGGTATATAAGGATATCCCATGTTATCTCAACTAGCATCATTTTCCTGGAAAACAACTCGAATTCTTTTAAAGATAGACCCCATGCTGACCCAGAAAAACACGAACACTAACATCTTTTGGAGTGTTTAACACCATAAATATATGATCTACATCCTAAAGATACTACCCTACCTATAGGAAACCACGATTTCCACAAAATATGGACAGGAATTTAGGGGGACTAGAAACATGGTGAGACCCACTAGAAACATTAGGGACCTTTCTAGGCGGCATATTCTGAGTAACACAAAAATCATAAAATCAAGTTTAGAATCACTTAATCACATACCCACACCTATGAAAATTAAAATAAGGAAAATCAAGGTACACACTTACCACTTTATAACCATTCCAAATAATTTACCAAAATTTTAATATAAAACATCATTCTTTGAAATACAATTTTATTCCATTCCAAATAATTTGATAGAAATAATTTTAATTTTCAATATCATTTTCATTTTAAATTAATAATCACAAAAACCTAGACCCGAACAAGGAAAAATTCATGTTAAATAAATGGAATGAGGATAGTTTCATGCTTAACCTGGTGACATGGTGGTGGTCTATAGTATACCTAGTATTTGTGTTAAATATGATTAAAAGAAAAAAACCCTATCTCTAATCAAATCTAGAAAGTAAAGCCATATACATAATACTAGTCTACTATATTCTTGGTTGTGTTAATAGTGGCCCCACATAAACTAGCCTATCAACATGTACATGGATTCATTCCATCAAGTACACAGTTCCTACCACAAATCGGTAACAATATTTCTTCACCACTATCTCTTATCAGATCATCAAACAACACTTTAAAATACCTTCAAAATTGAATACTCCCAAAATGAGAGTAATATTATTACATTAAAAGGTATTACATGGTTATATTTTATGTGTCATTTTAAACCTCCACAACTTCAAGCATTTCATACTCAATAAGATTAAACCATATTTTTTAGTGAATGGATTCTAGAATTATGTTTTCTTATGTGGAAAGCTAACGATTAAGAAATTATGTAGACATTTCCAAGAATTTTAAAAGGTTTAATTTATATTAATGTTAATTTCTTCTTCTTTATAATCCATTAGTTATCCAATATAATTTAAACATAAATAAACACATTTTCATTAACGTTAAAATAAAAGTTTCGCCTGTAACGGTTATTTTAGGGCATTGGTTGACATTGAGTAGTTACAATTTTTATTGAATTAACATTACTCAAACTATCATTTCTAGGGAAAGACAAGGTGTATTCATAGGATATTTTTGTACCTTTATCAAACATAAATGAGGGTGAAAATGTATTTAATATAATTTTAAATTTTTTTCTATCTAGATAATTGATTGGAAACTATTTTTAATAGATAATCCCACCATGGAAAATCAATCCTTCCAAGAGCCACTAATGTAAATAATTAAGGATCAATGAATATCGTACAATATCAAAATAGTCTGATTAGAATGAATATGAGTCTGTGGAATAATGAAAGTATACAGTTTCAACCTAAACATCATTCAAAATAAATTTCCCTCCAATAACAAAGATAAAAACATTATATCCCTATCATATATAGTAATTTATGGGACGCCTAGAAGCATTATTATCTCTTTGAAAAATAATTATTTGATTTAATCAATTTTTCTAGCCTCTTTAATAAGTATCAAGGTGTTCATATTAGTATGTTGATCCACTATAACCCATTATAAATCCTTCTATTTCATTAATCATGAAAAAATATACATGATGTATATCATGATTTCACCCCATTTTATAAATTGAAATGAATGTATTAAAAGAGAACAATTTTTTTAGTATTGTTTCTTCACTGAATTATAGGTAAAAAATTTAGCGAGGAATAATATTATTAATTTCATCATTACAGGCCACAAAAATTGGTGAATAATATCATTTTGCAACTTTATGATCTTTACATGAAACCAGAGGTGCCACACCAGCTGTGGTGAGTTGATGAGATGTAGGGTTCATCATGGTTAAGAATATCAAAAAATTAAAAATTCAAAATGCGGAACACAAAATATTATACTACGAATTTGGAAAAATAGAAAATAACAAACTTTGGATTCTAGTTGTGAAATGTTTGAGGGAACATAGAGGAGTCACGCAGATAATGACAAGGAGATGAGATGTAGGAATTTTCATTTTAAAGAATATCACAAAACGAAAAACAAAAAACATGGAACCTGAAATCTCAAACATTGATAGAAAAAATATGCAATTTACCTATATTGGATTCTAGACTTGATTCATTTGAGGGATTGTAGAGGAGTTCCACCAACAACAGAGGAGTTCCATGAGATCTAGAGAATTGTGACTGACTGAGTACCAGTTGGGGTTATTTCAAATAGATTAGAAGGAATTTTAACAGTTCTATCAGAAAGAAACTGATAAATATACCTTTTATCAGCATTAAAATGAAAATCAGTAATAAAATGGATTTTTATCAATGTTAAAAAGAACTAATAAAAACATACTTGTTAGTAGTAATATTTTTTTATTGACAAAGATTCTTTTTAATAACACTTTGAAGTACTAAAAAAGATTTATTTAAATAAATTCATTATTATTTATATTTATTAAATATATATAATTATTTATTTATTATAATTATATATATTTAATTTTATAAATATAGAAAAAAAACATTTATTAATATTTTTATTTACAAATATGTTTTTATAAATATTATTGGATATATAATCTGAAATAGATTCACTTTAAAAATGAAAGAAATTCCATAATTAAAAATGAGTAAAATTTAAAAAAATTGACAAAATGGATAAGATTCATTAATTAAATATAAATTCGCATGAAATATGGAAATATATATAATAATATTGAAGTAAGTCGAATACATATTAAAATTTCTAATACATAATAAATAAATGAAGATAAATAAATAATGAAAATTGATCAAATTAAAAAATAAAATAAAAAATAAAAAATATTAAAAATGAATTCTCTGACTATAATAGTATTAAAAATAAACCAATAAAATTAAACAATTAAAAATATAATATATTAAATGTATCATGTTATAATGAAATTATCAAATACACTAAAGATGAATGAATTGCATAAATATTATGTGTTTGTGTTTTTATATGTTGAGTAAATATATTTGCGTGTGCATTTGTATATAAAACAACATTACACACACAGAAACATATATATATATATATATGTAAGTGAAATTAGTGTAACACATAACATTTGATATATGTTAATTTGAAAAATTAGAGAACATTAAAAATGAATAAGACATTAATATGTTTTTAATTAACATTTTATCTATTATATATATATATATATTATTTAGTATTTATTAATGATTATAATTTATAAATATATATATATATTACTTATTCACTTTCTATTAAAAATTGATTCATAAATAAATATTTAAATACTTTTGTATTTTTTTCATTTGTAATTTTTTTTGTTTAATTACATATTCATTTATATATCTACATGAAATACATACTATTTATAAATATTTATATTCTATATATATGTAAATTGAATTTATTCATTTTTTCAATAATATTTAATTTAATTTTTTTTTAATATTTTTCTTAATTTACCAAGTTTAGATTTCTATTTGTTTAATTATTTCATTTTATGTATATTACATATCTATATAGTTAATATATAATATTAATTAATTTTTAAAATATATATATTTACATTCAATTTATTTATTATTAATATAATTATTTATGAAATATAATTTTTAAATATTTTAAATTTGATTTGTTTAATTATTTTACTTTACCTAGGAATTTTATTAGTGCATTATTTTCAGTTCTCATAAAGGATACTTTTTATCAGTGCTAAAATAATGCACAACTAATGGTAATTTTTATCTAGGATAAATAACAAAATACTGATAATTTATTTATCATCACTTTTATTTAGCACTGATAATGATGGACTTTCTCAACACATTTTACTAGTGCTGATAAATTATGTTTCTGTTAAAGACGCAGTTTGTAATAAATAGGCATAACAATATCTATGAGAAAGATCCACCTGAAGTGGAGTATGAAACACTATTTTTTAGGGTAATCGATAGGTGGATTTGTTCCATGAGAAGATTCTTCATTTTATGCACATAATGGATCATAACCTAGGGAGGATTTTGCTATGTAATTTTTTAATAGAGTGTTTTAATTAAATCACCCTCTAACAATTTTTATAGATTATGTCCTCAAGGACATATATTATAGGATATTTTCCATAAAGATGATTTTAATTCACTTAGATAATCATCTTCAAAATATTATCATGTTGGAATCTTATATATTGTGAGGACCTACGAAGAAATGGTGATATATTTAGGTTCATAGTTAGAACAATTTTGATATGTTATGAAAATAATTCCTATAAATCATTTGTAAAATTTATATGTGTAGACCTCGAGAAAAACGAAGGATGTTGGTTTTATGATTTTGACTATGTCAGTGACATATTATATTAGCCCCTTCATATATCTGAAAATATTAATTCTAAAATTGGAAGGGGACAAGTCGACTATAGGAAAATGTTTTATGAAAAAAACAACGAAATGTGATCAAGTATCGGGTGAATATAATTTTTTATTATGGATTGTAGAGGTGGTAGATTAGGCCCTTATGTTTTAAGTATACATAAATGAGACTTCTAGTTGTTAAAAAAATTGTCAAGTTTTCTGAAACAGTAGGGAGACATCCATTGGTAGGTGGCACCATATTTAGATTATTCACCAGTGTTGTTGTGTAAAGGGAAGACAGAGGAGAGAACCATCCTCTCATGGTGGTATTCATGTTTTCTTCTATCAATGCGGAAGGATGAGACACTTGTGTCTCTAGTGACCCCAAACACTAGTCGGTTGGTAATCATTCGATGAAATGGGCCATGTGATAGGGTTATGTAGTAATTTTTAATAAATATGTAATGATGAGAGTTCATATTTGATGTAGAGTGCAAGTAAAGGGATTGGTACCCCAAAACCGGCAAGTATTTGGACCTGTGTCGGTCATACTGGTTGGTGGTAGAGAATGTTGTGCTCTAGGATATGGCTTCCATTATCAGCAGGTAAGTGTAACACCAAGAAATCATATAAAATTCTAGGGCATATGGGCATTTCACCTTCATGATATTAATCCGACACCTTAAGTGGTGAGGTTGGGCCATCAATGGTATATAGTATGACTCATGTAGCTTCTACACAAAATAATGCTTTATTTGATACATGTACGACATATTCTATTATATTTTCCCAGCTTTAGAATTTTTTTGTTTATATGTTAAACATATGTGTAATTGTTTGTGGATTGATACATAATTAAGGATAAAAGAATAAAATCTATACTGACATAGGTGTGTTCTCTTATTGTAAGATGGTAAAACATCATGTTGAATTTGTTTGTGTCGAATATGTCTAGTTTTGATCTGATTTTCAGTATTGGTTAAATTTTGTTGAATCAATATCAAAGTAAATTTTACCACCATAGGGAAACATTTATGTCCCTTGAGGGTGGCACATATTTTCACTATGGGGACTGAGAAATCCAAGTAGGTTTTCATGGGCCTATCTGAATTTTATTAGAAGATATCATGATCCATGTGTACTATTTTATACATGAAGATGAGGTAGTGAAATAGATTGGAATTCCTCATGAGAAGGATAAATAATAGGATGTGGTTTTGAAGGGCTTCGCGTGGTGTCCTATCGATAAATATGTTGAGTTCATGGATTAGTTACTTCTTGGAACAGAACATATCTTTATTCCTCCCTATATAATGTAACCAAGAAAAAAATATATAACATAAAACTCTACTATATTAATAGGGGAATAAAGAATTTATTTTTATGATTTCAACACATTAGGGATCTTCAATTTTGATAGATAATATGGATGATGGGATATTACAGTTATGTGTTGACTATCAAAAACAGAATCATATGTCCTTTATTAACTAACACCTTCATCCATGAATCAGTTATAAATTTCACCATCTATTATGTTATTATGTGTTCTCCATGATTTATTTTATTTCATAGTATCATCATATTAGGGTAATATCTTTTTATGTACCGTAGACTACCTTTATAGAATGTATGCTTTATATGAGTTTGTTGTTATTCACTATGAGTTACCCTGTGAAAAAAATAAGGACTTTATGAACCAAATCATTGACCCATGTCTTGATATATATGTTGTTGAATTTATGGATGACATCTTTGTGTAATTTAAGACACATGATGATCATGAAAAATACATGGACATCATCCCTAGTACTCTAATAGAGAATATGATATATTCTAATCTATCTAAGTGAGAATTTTTGATTGACATGGTTTATTTCGAAGGTCACATCATCTCTGAGTAAGGATTGATAGTTAATAAAGAAAATGTGTAAGGAGTTGTATCTTTGGAGAAAAAAATATCTTTTTTATATCATCTGCTTTTGGGGATTGGTGGGATTTTATCCAAGGTTCATCAAAAAAAATCTCATATGGTAGATCCAATTTTGGTCTTGACTATGAATAGAATAAATTATGAATGGTCTGGGGAATGTGATAATTATTTCTAGGAGTTAATCAAGAAGATTGGTATCATAATGATTTAGATCATACTTGACTCGGATAAGGTGTATATCTTCCTTTCAAATATTTTGGTGTTGGGATTGAGGTAGTGTTCCTTCCGGATGACTGAGTTGTGGAACATGGTTCATGTTAGTAGATGCCACCTAAAAAATTACCATACACATGACCATTATTTCGGTTCATATGTTTATTCATTTAAATATAAGAAGTATTACATGTTGAAGAATAGGATTTTTGTGTATTGGGATCATAATATCCTTATTTATATGTTCTCCAAGAGTGATTTAAATCTTCATCATTGAAGATATATTTCTTAAATGTATTAATTTTATTCTTTGAAGGTTTACACAATAAAAATGGAAAATATATTGGCATATGGATTGAGTTGGAAGACTCAATATCAAGAGGTCCATGAATCCAATTATGGGTGGAGGATGATTGAATTTTTTTCTATGATGAATCTGGAGGTGCAGTGTGGGAAATGAAAGATGAACATTGCATACTTCGAATTTATTTCATTCTTCTTAAATGGGTAAAGGAGTGGGAATATGAGGATCCAAAACTGTTGGCATATATGGAATGTCTTGAATATGGGGATTCACCTTCCAGTTTGAATGTTGGTGATTATAATATTTTTTATGTACTTGGATGTATGGTTGTTCCCACTTGTATGCGGGAAGAATTTATGTGTGAGTTTCATAATATAAAGTGGGTCGTGTATCCTATTTTAAACAAAATTTATCATGTTGTTCATAGAAACTATTTGTGTCTAGGGATGAAAAAAAGGTTGTAGGTTTCGGGATGAGATATTTCCCTTCATGGACTGGAAATGGGATGATGTGAAATTAGATTTATTGGTGGTCGTTTTTGGATTCCTTAGAAGAATGATTTGATCTAGGGTGTTTTGGGTTGGATAAACAAGGTGGTTCATTTCATACTAATTTGAGATGCCTTTACCATGGGAATTTTGGGTGAGTTTTATGTTCGTGATATAGTGCGGTTTCACTTTTTACCATGGACTGTAGTTTGGATCATGATACCCATTTTACATGGCTCTTATGGAAGGTTCTAAAAAACCACCTAGTTCTTAGGTGTTTTTTGAGAATGTATTTCCACCCGAAGATGGATGAGTAATCAAAGCTTATTATTCACATACTAGAGGACATGTTTGGAGTATGTGTCCCAGATTTTGGAAGATATTGGGAGAATCATTTGTCACTTTTTCAGATATCCAACAAAATATAGTTTCCAATAAATGATTAAGATGTGACCAAAGGAGGATCTCTATGGTATGTCATTTATTCTCAGTTATATTGGATGGAGGTTATTTATTTATAGTAGTCAGTACAGAGTCCTGTGAAGAAGACATTGGAGTAAGATCAGTTGATTATGAAATGTTTGGATATGACTAATAGTATGTATAAGGAATACTCTAATTGGCATCATCAATCACTTGTGTTTATAGTGGATAATTGTGTGTTCGTTATGGATTGCTCGAAGATAGATCATTATAGAATTAGAAAATAGTGTAAATTAAAACCTATGTGTGTGGGGCCATTTCAGATAGTTGAGAGAATATGATTGGTGGAATACTGATTTCCTCTACCATAGTTATATAGTGTAATGAATGGTTTTTTTCATGTATCAAAGCATTGGAAGTATCACCCATACACTTCCCATGTGATATATTTTAATGAATTGTAGATTCATGTTGATGTTTCATTTGAGTAAAACCATGATTGTATTGTGGATTATAGTGAGATGGAAATTTGGGTCAAGACTATGTGTTTGGATTAGAAATTATGGAATCATTTCATTGTTCATGAAGAGACATAGAATAGGGAGACAGATACATGGCCCTAGTGGCGTAATTTCTTTACCTTGGAATCATAGTAATTCCATGGACATTGGCATGAGTAAAATACATTATAATGTTGTGTGATTATAAGATCCCAAAAATCCTGATTTTTATGTTATTTTTTAAAATTTGGTTTCATATTCCATAAATTTGTTAAATAAATGTTCCACGACTTCATGAGGATGCTTTGGGTTGTTTCAAGAGATTTAGGATATGCAATATGGGTGATTGGTGCCCTCTGGGACATGATTCTTGTTTGGTTCATGGATAATAGTAAACATGAACCCTAACCATGCTTTCCTATAGTGTTGGAACATGGATGATGAAACCATTCAAGTAGAAATGGAAATACTTGTGGGCTAGGATATATCCAATCCACAAAATTACCACATGGTTCAGTAAACCATACAATAATCCCAGGAACCACTTCAACCTGGAACCCTATTGCATAATGTGTAAAAAAATATTGGTGCACTTTTTTACCAAATGTGTAACCAAACCATGCACCCCATTATAAATGTGGGTTTTTACCATTTCCCCCCTATGGATTTATTAGCCATTTTCCAAAATTATTCCCAATTTCTCTTCCATCCACAATAGTAATGAACCAAATATCCCTAAACATTCTAAGGATCAATCCTCACATTTCTATGCTATTTAGATTGTCGGTGGGTGTGGATCAATAATCCAGGTGAATTTAACAATAATATTCCTTCCATTTTAAAGAATAGGAATTTTGTAGTTGTTATTATTCATCGGATTCCCGAAAAACCTCATTTTCTAGTAGGTAATAAGTTAGGGATTCGATGTGGGATCAAATCCAAATCAAAGCCTATTATTAAGAAAGTGACCATCTTCAATATTAGGTTAGGAGTTCTATAAGTCATATAACATATAATTTTTTTATTTTTCATTTTAATGTGGTTGTTCTTGGGTTTTATTACATTGTACATTGGTGTTACCATCGAAAAATGAGGTTCTAATTGGATAATTGAAGAATTGATCCCCTCAAGATCCATGTGGGATGCATCGACGGTGGATATTCCCTGCTAGAGGATACTCATGGGGAGTTCCATTTTTGTGAACATGACATTGGGATGTTAAACATGAAAATCTAGGGTTAAAGATGTTAAACCTATGATATTTATGTTTTATCATGTTGACACAGGTTGATGAAGGAAATATAAGATATTGTGTATAGCTGGTAACATGGTTTGTTAAATGAAATTTATATTCAATTTGTTTAATCGATAACATGGAATAAGGGGGAATTTGGTATAATGTTAATGTGTTAATGAGTTATAAATTTAATTCATAATTGTGTTAATGGGTTAAAGAAGGAGGATTATTTATGTAATGAACATACAAAGTATAGTAAATGGAATGTGTTCTCAATTAGTATGATTTTTGAAATCATATATTTTGAAACCATTTAAATAATCTTTTAAACAAGGCTTGGGGGTATTTAATTAATGTTTTATGCTCATGGGTATAGTTGTACTGAGGCTTTAAACCCCACCACTAGAATTCATGGTTTAGGTAGTCCAACTGAGGCTATATTCAACAATTTTTTTTGATTGTTGAGATTACCTTGACTAAGTCTCAAAAGTATGTGTGAGGTGATTCTTTGTGATCTATTTTTCATAGTGATTTAGGGAACAATAATATCCACTTATGTATTGTAGTTTACCGGCATAAGAGGTAGTGTAATTTGTGTAAAACATTTATCCCATAGATGAAAAAAAATTATGTGGATAATGGTATATAATGGAATTGTAATGTCTCAAAATTTCCATTTATAATTTTTTAATATTATATGGAATTATTTCAAGACCATAGATTTAGAAGGCATGAGATTAAGAGGCTCGAAGTGCCCGGAATAAATGTTTGAAATAAATTAAACTTCTATACAGCACGTGCAAGAGATTTCCCTGTAAATGTGGAATAAAATTTAAATAGGTGCATGGATCAGGAATCTGAAAGCATCGTTGCATTCAGAGAAGTGACATTAACTTATGCAGGGCTTAAAATCAACCGGTATAGGTCAGCTGTATGAGATAGTTTTTAGGACATTTTAATAAAAATAAAATAAATTAATAATTTTTATATTTAAAAGGTTTCCTTTTTGGGCAGCGACCTAATCCTCCAATTTAAGTACATTCTTATGTAATGTTCGCAGGGTTAGCATCATAACCATTTAGATTGATGTCTTCCTTTAGATATTTGGTGAAGAAACCATTGGTGGATGATGATGAAGTGATCGAATAACGCATCTCAGATTCGATAAACCTAGCCAATGAACATCATGCGATGATCGCTCATTAAACGAATTGAGATAGGAGATGTTATTTTGATTATTTTTTTCTAGGTTTTTGTATTAAAAGACAAAAACAGATCAATCCATGAACAGGATGATCCGTGGATCGTGCGTTCATGTGGGAGGGTTATTATTTTACGTTACTTTTGGGTTTTGATTTAGGAGATTGTATTGATGGTTGTATGTTTATCATTTGATTTTCGACCTATTTAATCCTTCTAATGGGAGTGGCTCAATGAAATTATGGATGATGGTGGATGTTTATTCCTATAATTTGATTATGTAATTTATTCCTCCCTTTCAACCATGGGTTCATTGCATTTTGTACGGGGTTTTGAAAAATGGATTATTACACATCCGTTTCGCAACACATCGATCCCAATTTGGAGACCTGATGTCACTAATAATCAACAAAGGTTCTATGATGATGACATCATATGAATCGACATACTTATGGAGTTATTTTCCTTTTATAGTTCTTCATTCTGGTGAATCGGAATGTGATTTGTTTGCTGATCAGAGGCCTGAAACAGACGAAATCAGTTTCATGATGTCAGGGAAAACTAAACCATTGATTTTCATGGCGATTGGATGGCCAAATCGAAGAACCAGGTTACACGATAGGCAAGCCGAAGAATAGAAGCATTTCAGTAATATTATAGAACACACAATATGTATCCCGAAGAACAAATTGTGTAGAAATATCCGGGGAAGCTAGTGTTTCGGGTGTCAAAAAAGTATCACACGACAAATTACCCCTTTCCCAAGGTGTGTTGGACCTTCCTTGAAGCTCAAGTTGTATTCTGGGAAGTAAACGAACATGGGATGGACTGCACGGCTTAGCAACATGGCATTTATACCATATGTGGTATGGAAGAGAAAATTAATGAGGGTTACCCCATGTATCAATTTCAAGGGAAGGCCCATACAGGCTAAAGTCATGTACGGGCACACGACCTCATATAGGGAAGGAACCCCGGTGACATGGACACGACTTGTGGTCCCTACTACACATTGTGTACATACCATTTACACTACATATTCTATCTGACTAAGGTCATTTGATATGGGCAGTACTATGAGTCATGAGACACGACCTCTGACCCTTAAACACAACGTTTATAACTTGGATCATGGCTTATACCTCATTTCCATCATATATTGGACATGTTTTATTTGGGTTAGTGATCATTTTTCTAGTTCCTCTAAAGTTCTGGTATCATTTCCATTTATCAAAATATGACCCCTTCAGCAATACTTCCTAAGATAGAGTCATGCATCTCTCTGAGAGGCCCAGAGTTAGATCCTCTATCCGTTCATGACCCTAGGTAGATTCTGGTATCAACGTGAAAACTCTTACAGGGCGCTGATCCTCTATATAGCAACTGAATCTTGATGAGTCGTAGTATCCATGAAGGACCTAACTATGATCCTCATCTGTGTATATCTATATTTTGTTTCTCCTATTATATGTTTAGTATATATATGTTGTGTATAGCTGACTGTATCTTTCCTTTTTTATTTCTTTCAGTTTTCCGGTCCTCAAATGAGTATTATTATACTCACCCATGCACGGGTTTTTCCCGCACGTGTAGTGTCTTGTGCAGACAAGAGACCTTTTGATGGAGTCAAGGGCGTAATAGGACCAGACATATATTTCTAAGTTCCCTACCGACCGAGGTGTTTCTATGGATATAAGAAACAGTCAGAGTACATCTTTGTGTTTTCAGGTTGGACTTTATAGTTTGTAGACTATTGTTTTTGGTGGGCTTGTATTCTGTCCCAGATTACTTTCTGTATTTTACATTATGTCATACACTTTTGGTTGGGTTTAGTTGCATGCATGCATTTTGTTCCTTAGTGGTTTTTTCATTTCAGAATTTTCAAGCTTGGATATGTGTGCATGTTTATAGCTACATAGGAAATTCCTCCCATGTTAGTGATATGTCAACTCGGGGCTACTCACCAGCCCCTGGCCTATAGAAGGTGGGCATGGAAAGACACAGTGTGGGCTCCACTGGTACGACTCTTAATAGAGTGGTATCAAAGGTGGTTAGTTCGACCTTAGGACCAAGAGTTGGTGAGATTGGTTTGGGGGAGACAATGTTATGTTTTTCGAGCTCGAATTTCAGGACATGAAATCTAGTGTTGGTGCGGGAAGCCTACATATCCATACACCAGGACTCTAATATCATTCTTTTCGACTCGGTACATGAAAACACTAGTTGTAGGGAAATAAGAGAATGTTACATGCATCATATAGTAACGAGTTGTGATTTCTATTTTCTTTTGTGTCACCTATCCATATATACTCATTAACCATGGTAAATATTATTTCCTTACATGATTCCCCCACAATGCATACCCACTAGGATTTAGCAACGCAATCATGAGGATGACCCTCTCAGTGACGAGGCTTTGATATAGGGACTAGTTCCCAAGGATGTACCTCCAAGTAGCGCTCCGTCTATACCACAACAATGGAGCAAACTATGGTACCTGAAGTACCAACAAACGAGGGGCACAAGTTGAGCACTCTCCATGAGTTCCAGATACAGAGACCCCTAAGGTTCTGAGGCAAGCCTGACCCTCAAGAAGTTGAGTAAAAAATCTTGAGGTGGGGACAAAAAAATTTCTTCAACTGAGGAAATTGGTGGACCAGATGGTTATCCTATGAGAAATCCTTCTTTAAGGTTTTGCGGTATGATGGTGGATTCTAACCACACAGACTCACGATGGGGAGACTCTTTCATTGATGGAGTTTGAGCGACTCTTTAGGGAGAAGTTCTCACCAAATAGACTAAGAGCAGTGCATATCCAAGAGCTTCTTCAGCTCCAGAATAGATGTATGGAAGTGTATGACTATTCATTGAGGTTCTCCATCATCTCCATGTACTCAAAGGACATGGTTGGAGCTAACTAATTAAGATCTTGGACCTTTTATTGAAGTATAAAACATGAATTATGATATATTTTCATGCCTCTATGCATATTGACTTATGCTGGAATACTTGACTGATCCATGGTGATTGAGAGATTCATGACAGGGTAGTGATAGACGACGATAGTTTTCAGTAGGCAGACAGGTGCAGAGACCTCGGTAGTCTGAAGCCGATGTCAGACATAGGGATCTGGATGTGGGTGACGTCACAAGAGGACCCATGACATGGGTTTGGCAATCTAGGGCTCTCAGGATAGATCCATTTAGCCAAGGGATAGGCAATGCTACTCGTATGATAGTGGGGTATATATCACTAGTTATTGTCTGACCCATCAATATACTGATAGGGAGGCGGTGGATGGACCACAGAGACAGAGGTAGAGAGTGGAGCAGACAGACCTACCAGTAAGCAGACATGATAGAGGAGCTAGGAGAGTTGTAGGTGGTGGCAGAAGCATTGATCTATATCCACCACCACCACACCCAGGAGGGCCACACCAAGAATAGGGAGCTATGGGATATGGTTATGGATAGATGCATGCAGTCGACGTGTATGAACCAGGGACTCCAGGGATGATACTAGTTACGATATATGTCTTTTGGACCTTATCGTCCATACTTATAGACACATTTGATAGTTATCCCTCCCACTCCCCACGTATTTTACAAAACCTTGAGATTCTTGTAAGGACGTTGACACAACCCTTACTATTGGAGAGTCCTACGAAAGTTGTCTTAATGTTCACACACCTTTGGAGATAGTGTGATATTAACTGTGGAGGTGAGAGTTTCAGTATGATCCTCGTGGTGGTAGTGTCGAGGCCTTATGAATTCATTCTCAGTATGGATTGGCTATCTTAGGTCCATGCTCAGATTGACTGCATTAAGAATTGATTTTAGTGGGTTCGTAGCGATGGGATGAGGTTTTCCTTTTTCGGTAAAGGGAGACCCATGTAGTACTGAATGGTCTCACGCATAGGTGGGAACAGCCAATCACTCATTAGTTGGCTATCCATGCCCTCGGAGAAGTAGATGTTAGGAGCTTCATGTTCATATATGTAGTGGTAGACTACAAGAATTTCTTTATTGAAGATGTTCCCGGACTACCTCCCCGCCAAGAGATCGACTTCTTCATCGACTTACACCTCTATATGACACGGATTTCATCACCAGCATATTGGATGTCTCCCGTAGAGCTTGAAGAGATGAGGGTGAATTTGGAGGATTTGAATAGAAATGGTTTCATCAGACCTAGTGTTTCACCCTGGGCGGCCCCAATTTTGTTTTCCATGAAGGAAATTGGGAGAATGAGGTTCTGTGTGGATTACCGGTGCCTGAACTAGGAAATGATGAAGAACAAGTATCAACTATCAAGGATTGTAAACCACATCGATCCACTGAGAGGGGAACACTGGTTCTAAAAGTTTGACATTCAGCTAGGATTCCACTAGTTACGAGTACGAGAATTGGATATAAAGATAATGAGATTCATATATAGCTACAGTCACTATGAGTATGTGGTAATTACTTTCGGCATGAAGAACGACCACGAATGGTTCATGGGATATATGAATCAGATCTTCTAACTGTATTTATACCGGTTCATAGTGGTCATTATTGACGATATCCTTGTGTACTCGATGTTATAGGAGGAGCACATGAGACACATTCGGATGGTTCTTGGACATACTCTAAGAGCACCAACATTATGGGATTCCGTTGAAGTACCAGTTCTATATTAAGGAGGTCCACTTTTTGAGACACGTCTTCTTAGTAGATGGAGTAGATGTAGACCCAACGAAGGTGGAGGAAGTGTTAGCATGGGAGACTCCTCAGAGTATGACAGATGTGCGGATATTCCTTCAGTAGGCATGATATTTCAATAGATTCATTAATTATTTCTCCCAGATATCAGCACCGAAGACAATCTTGAATAGAAAGGGGAAACCCTTCACATGGATAGAGAAGTGCTAGTAGGATTTTGATCAGTTGAGGTAGAGTTTGATGAGCACCCCAATTTTGATATTTTTGTAAGAGGTCATAAAGTACGTTGATTTCTACGACGCATCGGGGACCAAGAATGGCTATGTCTTGATGTAGAGATAGGATGCGATGGTTTATGGTTCGAGCCAGCTTAGGCCAGTTGAGCAAGACTATGCGACCTATGATCTAAAGTTGGAAGTGGTAGTCTTTGTGTTGAATACATGGTGACACTACCTTATTGGTGAGTAATTTATCATCTAATATGACCACACAAGCCTCAAGTACATCTTCTCACATAAGGATCTAAATCTGAGATAGAGGATTTGGATAGAGATCCTCTTGGCCTATGATTTAAAGATCATATATACTCATGGGAAGGGTAATAATGTGGTTGTTTCTCTTAGCAGAAGATCGATCACGCAATTGATGAGTGAAGTGATAGAACAGTTGGGCTCTTTACAGTTATCCATCATAAACAGATAGGATACATCTTACATTCATTTTATGGTTGTCACCAATCAACTCTAATAGTGATTTAGAGGGGCATATCTTGGAGATGTCGACTGTAAGGATATACATTCTTAGTTATCATCAGGGCATGCCTCTGATGGATATTCGCAAGGTAAGGAGAATGTAGTTCTTTTTAGAGGAGGCATTGTTGTACCAGTGGAATTGAGAGAGGAGGTCCTGAGGGAGTTTCATACATCTCCTTGAGTGGTAAATTCTATAGTGATGAAGATGTACCAGGATATCAGACGATAGTTCTGGTGGTCAAGCATGAAGAATGCAGTACCAAAGTTCGTTTCTCAGTACCTTATTTGTCAACAGGTGAAGGATTAGCACTCAGTTCCAACATGATTAGCTTACCCCAAGAAGTTCTAGAGTATAAGTGGGATGGAATATTGATTCACATTGTGTTGGAATTACCACAAACATCCAAGGGAAATGATTCCATTTGGGTGATCATTGAACAACACACCAATTTTGACAACTTACAGGCTATTAGGGAGTAGGCTTCCATAGAGATCTTGGGATGCCTCTACGTACCAAAAATATTTTAGCTTCATGGAATCCGTCAACAATAATCTTAGATTGAGATGCCCACTTCACATCCTGGTTGTGGGAGGGATCGTAAGAGGATTTCAGGACTCATCTACTCTTGAGCAAAGTTTTTCATCCCCAGAAAGATGGTAATATGGATAGGACCATTCAGGTTTTGAAGGATATGTTGCAGGCTATTATCTTGGACTTTGATCAAAGTTGGGAGGACTACATGCTAATGGTGGAGTTTTCATACAACAACAACTTCCACTCAACAATTGGTATGGCACCGCTCGAGGCTTTATATGGGAGACACTTTTGATCACCACTTTGCTTGACCAACCATGGAGAGTTAGCACTTATGTGTCTAGGGTTGGTGAGAGAAAACACCGAGAAGGTGAAGATCATCTGAGAGCAGATGGAGACTACACAGAGATGGTATAAGTCTTATAATCCAAGGCGAAAAAGATATCTGGAGTTCAAGGAGGGAGTCCACGTCTTCCTTCGGGTCTCAATTTGATAAGGATTATAGTGATTTGGATGGGGTGGAAGCAATCTATGATGATCATCAGACCATTCTAGATACTATGCTGAGTTAGGGAGGTGGCATATCTCATTCCTCTACCGCCACATTTGCACCGATTACATGATGTGTTCCACGTGTCATAGTTGAGAAGGTACGTGCCTGAACCATCGCACGCCATCGACTGGGGAGAGTTGGACATCGAGGATGGAGTGTCATTTTTTGAGTACCTGATGGATATTGAGGATCAGTAGGAGAGGATACTTCATGGAAGATTGATTCCCATAGTGTGTGTCCAGGGGCAGCACGGGGATCTTTATGAGAGCACATGGGAGGGGGAGACTTAGATCCATGCACAGTACCCACATACTATTGTGTATCCTTTTTGTATTTCCGTGATATAAATCATTAAGGTATGGGGAGTGTAATGGATCATATTTTCTGTGTATTATTTTTAAATATTATATTGGATTACATCGAGACCATAACATTTGACGACATGAAATTATGAGGCCTCGAGTGCCGAGAATAAATGTTTGAAATAATTAAAACTTTTAAACAGTGCATGAGATGGTTTCCTAAGAATGTGGAATAACATTTAAATGTTTTCCTGGATCAGAAACCATTGGGAACTATTGCGTTCAGAGCAACGATGTTACATTTGGTGGGACCTATCATCAACCAGTTTGAGTCTACTGTAAGAGTTAGATTATGAACATTTTAATAGAAATATAATAAAATAATAAAGTTATTTTATTTAAAATGTGTCCTTTCTTAGTAGTGACCTAATCCTCCCATATAAGTACATGATTAAGGCATGTTCATAGGGTTAGCCTCATATCCCTTTGAATTGATGTTTTCCTCTAGATCATTGGAGGAGAAACCGTTGGTGGACGATGAAGCAGTGATCGAACAACATATCTCAGATTCGACGAACCTCTCCAACAAATGCGACGTTATTTTCATTCTTCAGCCGAATCGAGGTAGGGGTTGGAGGGTTATTATTTTCCAATTCTTTTAGTGTTTGATTTGAGAGATTTTTATGATAGTTTTTTTTCTCTTTTGATTTTCTCCATGTTTAATCCTTCTAATAGGAGTAGATCAATGACGTAATGAATGATGAAGGAGGATTATTCTCCAAATTGGTCTATGTGATTTCTCTCTCCCATTCAACCCTGTGTTCATCGCGTTCTTCATGGGGTTATCGAAAAAATATCATTGTGAATCCATTTTTAATGGAAACGATACCAATTTAGAGACCCAAAGTCACGAAAACTCAATAGAGTTACGACGATGATGGAGGAAGAAAAATCGACACGGTTTAACATTTATCGTTCTTTAAGCATCCTTCAAGCGGGTGGATCCGAACGAGTTATCGGGGCCGATCGGAGGCCTGAAACCAACAGAATTAGATTCTAAATGTAGGGGAAAACTAACCCATTTTGTTTCATGGTGATCGTGTTGCCGGATTAAATAATGGAGCAACACAAGAGACACACGATGAAGAAAAACGTTTCTAGAATATTCTAGAATACATGACATGTATCATGAAGAATACGTCGTGTTGTACTGGATGCAATAGCTTGGGTTTTGGGTGTTAGATAAGTATCACACGACATGTGACCCCTGTCACATGGCATGTTGGACCTTCCTCAATGATCTAAGAGTATTATGGTAAGTACATAGACACAATATGTACTACATGGCTAAGAAACATGACGTGTAGACCTTACGCAACATTGTAGAGGCTGGTTACACTGGTTACTATGTGTATCAGTTACACGGGATGGCCGACACCGGTTAAAGTTGTGTGCTGGCACATGGCCGCGTACATAGAGGGAACCTCGGTTACTTGGACACAGTGTGTGTCTGTACAATATGTCGCATACTTACCTTTTACACAACATGTTTCTTATAACATAAGTTGTTTCACACGGGAAGTACCCATAGTCACGACACACTGTGTGTGACCCTTATACATGACATGTATAACCTATAACAGCAGTTGAACCACTTTTCCACTGTATATTGGACATGTTTCATTTGGGTTAGTGCCCCTTTTTCTCGTTCTTCTGAAGGATAGGTATCATTTCCATTTACTAGAATATTATCCCTTCAACTGGACTTCCCAAGATAGAGTCAGGTATCCCTTCAAGAGGCCCGGAGAAATATCCTATATCCATTATTAACCCTATGTAGAGTTATGTATTGATGTGAATACTCTTAGAAGACACCGATCATCTACTTAGTATGTGAATTCAAATGAATCGTGGTATCTTCCAAGGCCCTGATAGTTATCTTAATATGTGTATATTGATCTCTCACCACTCAGGAGTGTGTTCTCCTGGAATGAGTTTATCTATCTCTGAAAAATTTTCCCTACGAATGGTAATTCTGGGATGAACATTATCAGATCTATCAGAATCATGGAGTGATTTCTCCAAGATGATATCCTTATGGAATCGTTGAACTAGATCCATAGCTTGGGTACATGGTAGTGTGACTTGTCTTTTGACAACGGTTCTGAGTTTGGAGTATATCTAGATTCTGTTTCTCATATTATATGTTATGTAGAAATTTTCTATGTATAGATGACTATACCTTTCCTTTTTGTATTGCATTGTGGTTTTTGGGGTCCTCTACTGAGTATTGTTATACTCACCGTTGCACGGGCTTTGCCTGCAAGTGTTGTGTCTTGTGTAGAAGAGAGAAATTTTGATGGATTCTAGGGTGGACCAGGAACAGAACAATATTTATGAGTTCCCCACAAGTCAAGGTGTTCCTACAACTATGATCAGTAGTCCTAGTACATATTTTTGATTATCAGTTTGAATTTTTATTTTGCAGGCTTTTGTTTTTTATGGGCATGTATTCTGTCCCACTTTACATTCTGTATTATACTTTCTGTCATATTATGTTGGTTTGGTTTAGTTGTATTCATGCATTTTTTTCTTAGTGGTTTTTTATTTCATCATTTTGTGGGCTTGGAGTTCTGTTTGTGTGTACCGGTAGTTATGCAATGCCTTCCAGGTCTGTGATATACCTACTCGGTGCTAGTCACCATCCCGTGGCCAATTAGATGAGGGCGTAGAGAGTCGCAGCATGGGCCCCACTGAGATGTGTCATGATTGGAACCCAGTTTGTATTTTTTTTATTGTAATCTATTCAATACTTTCATATACAATTAATTTAGATTGGATATTTTATAGACACCACTAGTGGTGGCTGACTGAGTTTTAATCACACCCAACTCAGGTTGTCATTGAGTACCTGGGTCGTCTTCATGACATGATGTTTGGGACCTCGAGGGCTTGATGACACCTTGGGAGGAATAATAGGGTGGAAAAAAGACCCAAGATTCATTGAGGTGGAATTTGGAATGAGTGCAATGAAAGAATGGGTTGGTATTTATAGCAAAAGTGAGGGAATATTTTATTATTTTCCAAGGTACAACTCGTTTGTGGTATTTTCAAAACCACAAGATTGCCCATGGTATTGTCCACATGGCACACATCAGCACATATTTTCTTCCTCAAGATTCTACCAGCATTATTACATAACTATGATGACATTAATCATACTGAAAAATGAAAACTATATTTTTAGTAATAAAAAAAATTATGTATTTTTTAGAAATAAAAAAATACAATAACTATTTTTTGATGTGAGGAAATGAAAAATGAAAACCATTTTTTGAAAATTTATTTAAAAATAATATTAATCTAATTTTTTAATAAATTCATAGATTATAACAAAAATAAATTTAAATCTATAATTCATTTTTAAAAACATGAAATAATAATCAAGTTTTCGTTATCATAAATCCTTAATAAAATATAATAATAGTACAATTTACTATTTATTAAGGTCATATAACTATTATTATTATTATTCATAATAAAATTTTACTATTCACCAAAAACCATGTTGGTTTTATTAGACTCTAAATATCTTACTGATCATATTTTTAGATGATCATTTATTGCAATTCTAATCAAATAAGCAGTAAAATTATTTTTAAAGGATAACTATAAAATTATACTGAAAACAAAGTTCCCTGAATTCCAATTTTTTTTAAATGATGTGGGGTTACATTAATTCCAAAATATAGAAATTTATCCCTCTAATTTTTAATTTCTTACTTAAAAATTGAGGGTTCCTTTCCCTCATAACATTTTTATACTCCCTTGTTGCTTCTTCAATCTTATGGTTTCTCCGAAAAAACGTTTTACATGGTGGATTACCTTATTCTGAAATACATTTTCCCTTCGATCAAGAATCTTAATTGGTTTCTCTTGATATGTAAGGTTCTTATCTAGCTGAAATGCTTCCAGGCCCAAGATATGAGATGAATCTAGAACATACATTCTCAACACTGAAACATGAAAAACATTGTTTACCTGATATAATCATAAAGTAAAATCTACTTTGTACGCGACTCATCAAACTTTCTACAGAATTTGATAAGGTCAGATGTACCATGGAATAATGTTTCATTTACTACAAAAATGGATAACACATTCTCATGGTGTGATTCTAAGATAAAAAGAATCACCTACCTCAATATAAAAGTCTTCCCTCTTGTTGTATGCACAACTTTTTGGTCTTTTCTGAGTTGTCACCATGTGTTGTTTGATCATGTTAACTTTCTCACCTACTTCTTATACTAATTAAAACCCCATCAACTTCATTTCCCCAACTTCATCGAAAAAATATAGTGTTCAACAACTCTTCCCATACAATTCCTCAAAAGGTTCCATTTATATACCTAAATTAAAACAATTATTATAAAAAAACAGAACTAAATAATGTTGATGATCCCAACTTCCATGGTTGTCCACTAAATGAGCTCCAACAATAACATCCAAAGTCTGAATCATTTTTTATGACTAAACACATAACTGAGGTTGAAAATATGTACTAAAATTTAATTCAATGCCCAATGGATCTTGAAAGTACTTCTAAAATATAGAAGTGAACCTGGTATCTTGAACATATATAATGGAAAGAGGATCTCTATGAAACCCATCAATCTATTTGAGGTATAGTTGAGAAATATGATCCAACATCATTATGTCATGAATAGAATGAAAATTTGCATATTTTTTTATCTGATCAACAACAACCCAAATCTTATTGTTACATCAAGAAGTATCAGGTAGTCCAACAACAAATTCCATGGATATATTATCTAATATACACACTGTAACTGAAAAATAATGAAGTATCCCCTTCTATAATTTCCTATCTACATTAACTAGTTGACATGTCAAACATTTCATGGAAAAATATGCAGTATCCCATTTCATTACATCCCACCAATAATACTACTGAAGGTCTCTATACATCTTAGTACTATCAGGATGAACTAAAAATAGATAACTATAAGATTCACACAACAAATTGTTCTTCAACTATGAATCACAAGGCACACACAACCTTTTACCCAATCTTAAAACAAAATATTTATCAAGGATCAATTATGGAAACATACCATTTTTAACCAATTATACATTTTCACATAGCTCATGTTCTCCCTTATGTGCTTGATTAATTCTGTCTGATAAAGATAAATGCACTGAAACCTGAATCAAAATTGAGGTATTTCTTGCATAAATTACTTCTAAGAAGAAATTATTAAAATCATTTATCAGGGGATCATTTTCCAAATGTAGTGTGGTTAATGATGCATGATTTTTTTGATTCAAGGCATCCAAAACATTTTTTTCTTTTCCTTGATGTTAATTGATCGTGATATAACAATCATTTATCAGTTCAATCCATCTTCTCGCCACATGATTAATTATTTCTGAGTGAATATGTACTGTAGACTTTTATTTGCAGTACATATATGAAATTTGGATCCTTATAAATGATGCATTCTAATGTTCAAAGAGAAATCCATAGATAAAAAATCCAAATAATGTGTGTGATAATTTATCTCATGAGGTTTTAGTTTTCTTGAAGCATAAAAAATTACCTTCTTATTTTGTATTATAAAAATACAATGTCCCTTTCAATGGATCTTCAATGTAGATGACACAGTAAAATTTTTTGTGATGGAATGGAAAAACTAGAAAATTGACTAATCTCTTCTTTATTTCCTAAAAACAATCATCACATTTTTATGTCCAAAAAAATATATCCCCTTTTATTATTAACATGGTTTGGGGGATAGAAAACCATGAAATTTCATATACACATCATATGGAATAACCTTATAATCAAGTAAAATATATTATCTCTATCATATTTTTTGGTATTGGCCATTGATTTACCACTATTGATTTGGAAGTATCAACTGTTATTCCATCCTTATTTAAAAAGTTACCTAGAAAAGAAATTCGCTGCAACAAAAAATCACACTTGATGAATTTTCCATATAGTTTCCTTTTCTTATGGTTTTCTAAAAAAATTTAGATTTATTTCATTCTCCTATTTAATTTTATGTAGTACTAGTGTTTCATCAATAATCACAACCAAAAACTGATCCAAAAAGTCATGAAATATTCTATTCATAAGATCCATGAATACAACAAGTTCATTAGATAACACAAATTTCATAACTAAAAATTCTTAATTCCAATATATATTATGAATAGGTGTTTTTGGGATGTCATCCTCCATCACCATTAGTTGCTGGTATGTGAATCTCAAGTCAATTATAAAAAAATAATGAGATCCCTAGAGCTAATCAAAGAAGTCATAAATATGAGGAAAAGGATAATTGTTTTTAATAGTGATGTTATTCCATGATATATATTCAATGAAAAATATCCTAGAACCATCCTTAATATTAGTTAACAAAACATGAGAACCCCATGGTGAAGTGCTAGGATAAATGAATCTTTTATCATGAAACTCCTAAAACTGATTTTTTATTTAATATGTTACATTTCTCCATTAGATATGGGGGTTTTAAAATTGAATTAGCATCCCGAACTAACTCAATTGTTAATTCAACTTCCTGATCAGGTATAACACTAGGTAAATCATTCAGAAAAACATCATGGTATTTATTTACCACTTTCACATCATTAATCTGAATGGTTCCATTATTTTCATAAATATGAGGTTGGTAACATTCATTTCCATATTTCAATAGTTTCTCAGCATCCTGATATGTTTTGGATTTTATGGGATCATTCATATATACAAAGATAAACTAATCTAAAAAAACAACTAATTTAGATCCACAATTAATCAAAGCATAATAAACAGAAAGACTATTCATTCCCATAATGACATCTAACTGTACTAAGGGAAATCAAATATTTTTTTAGGTAATGTATTTATAATACCACAATATAAATATTCTTATAATTCCTCTTTTCTAAAATACCCTCCCTCGATATTATGACAATATGTTTAGGTCTCATTTGATAATGTGATATTTCCAATTTGAAAGAAAATTCCTCAAAAATAATGTAATGTTTAGGGAACGTATAAAAAATAACATTATCAAAATAGGATTAAAAAATCATTGTACATGATAAAATTTCATTGGATAACCTAGTGTCTACCGACATAGTTGCAAAGGATCTCACTACACCTTTCTATATAGATTCTGGCTTCATTGCATCATTTGTATCTTTATTTGCGAAGGCATTTTCATAATGACCCATCACTCAACATTTAAAATATTTAACAGTTTCTTTATCAGGATATTTCATGGGACTATTTTCATTATGATATGGGGCCATATGTCCAAACATAACTCATGGAAAAAACTTTTTATTTTAGGTAAGGCATCCCCCCCGATGATTTTTCCACACTATTCACACAATAGATACTAGAATTTCTTACTATCAAATTTCATTGGTAGATTATTACCCACTGGTTTTCATCGATACCTATTCGTCTCCTTATAATCTAAGTGCTCATTTTGTTATCAAACTCCATTCTTACCCTCTAAATGCATCAGACATCTTTCCTATAAATTTTGAATTCATGAGAGGCTAATTCCATTCGATACCTTGGCTTTAGTCCAGACTAAAAGTAATTGATATTTTTATCAAGATCAAGAATAATATTTCGATCATACCTCTCTATTCGGGTGATGTTTTCTTCATACAAGACAATTGAATCCTCTTCCTTTTGCTTCATTTCATGGAATTTCTTCTCCATCCTAAATCATTCCACCTTTGGAAAATATTTTTTAGGAAAAAGTCTTTTAAATTTATCCCACTATTAGGAATCAGTATCCTCAATTTCCCTAATATTTTTTACCATGGACCAATACTGCTCCATTTCACCTTCAACATGATAAATGACTTATCATAATTTTTGATTGTTTGAACAACACATAACATTGAATATATTTTGAGGTGCCTTAATCCATCTCCTAGCTGCTACTAGGTTAGGATATCCATTGAATGCAGTAGAGTCTTGTCCAATAAAATTTTCCTCTGTTATCATATTTTATTATGGAAACATCGGATGATCAATTTCATGGATGAGACTGCCCATTATTGCCTACGTTATCTAATCTATTACTATCACAAACTTCTTGGTTCCAATCCCTACAATTTCATGCTTTGGATTCAGTAGGATATTGTTCTATCAGTTCCACTCCACATGAGATTCCTATTTCTTTTGTGGAAAACCATTCTGAGCAAAAATATCTTAGTTGGATGAACATGGTTATCATTTTATTCTAAAACATTTCAAATAACCATAGATTAAATACCATTAATGGTATTCTACTAACATCATCCTAACCTCTAAAGTTATCTAAACCATCATCTGATACAACGATAGGGACCCAACATTATTACATTATATAATCATGACTTTTTGTCATGAAATCACATAAATTCATATTTAGGACCTTTTCAAGTTTATATATTTGGATAATTGTGATATAATATATACATTACATTACACATTCATATAGAGCATATATGACAAAAATATGTTCCATTTCTTACAAAATATAAAAATTTTAAAATAAGACATGTTCTTTGAAAAATCCTCATAACATTTTTCACAGCCTCCTTCTCTGTCTTAAACATCATTATATCCTATGAAAATAATTTAAAAACATTGGATGATTACAAACATCTCAGTAAGTGATATAAAAAGAAGGAACGAAAACATGGGTCCATGAAAACTGTATGTATGAAATTATTTTCAAAAAAATACATAATTAAAGCCTATATAAAAATAAATTGGGAAACAAAAGATTCCCCCAATAGATAATAAAAATAAATAGAACCATAAATTTACATTGAGAATTTACTTAAAAATTCTTTTAACCCTCCAGGCTACCTTATAGTTTTTAACCCTTATGGCTACCTTAAAATTCGTGCATCCATCGCAGTTACATGTGGAGTAACCATACGCCTGACCTAAAACATACACATTCTCAATGAATTGGAGGAAGATATAGCTCCAAACCCATATAATAAAAAATTATTAAAAACCATAACATAATCATTCATCATTAATAATTTCATAAAAACATTACTTTTGGATTTTGTAGAATTGAATTTTGAAAGAGGTTTTAAAAAGAAAAGTCCCTTACATAAAACATATAATTGATCTGAGACATAATAGATTGTATGGAATATGTTAATAAACTATAAATACACATAATTAATCATAATATAAACAAATTTTATCATACATTGAATCTTAATAGCACATAAATAA
The DNA here is from genome assembly GCA_963277665.1 of Viscum album. NCBI lineage: Eukaryota > Viridiplantae > Streptophyta > Magnoliopsida > Santalales > Viscaceae > Viscum > Viscum album. The sequence continues at coordinate 140,276,291 of OY728141.1, forward strand.
TGAAGTAGAAGGTTAACCCAAATAATGGAAATCAAGTTAAGAATTTCTTAACTTTAGGTTCTTTTTACATAAAATTTGTTTAATCCTCTTGTATAATGGTCAAAAAAGTGTTATTATTATTTTTCAGAAAATGTACCATGTTTATATCATCTTATATGTTCATTTTATAACATCATTTCACCCTTTAATTATTAGTATTTTGTTCCTTCCATTGTTTCTGGTGTGTTCTTTTCTTGATTTTCACAGTAGGATAGTGTTCTATTTCCCTTCCGTATGGAAATAAAATTCCATAAGTGGAATGTAATGGTATTAATATGATTCCAAAATTTATATTGATACCATAAATAATTTTATTATCATATATTATGATGTATCATTTAATAAAACAATAATTATTTTTGTTTAGATCATTTTTTGCGGTTCCTTTTTAATCATGACCTTGCTTCATTATATAATTTGATTTCATACATTTACGTTCATTCAAGAACATAAAATAGGTTAAGAATACACATTATATTATCTTTTAACCATTAAAATGGTATTATGATCATATTTTAGAGATGTAATGGATATCAAAAACACATCATCCATGATTTTGGTAATTCGACACATAATGAATTGTTTTTTTATTATTAGAACAAGTGGGATAGGGAAAAAGAGATATTATGGTGAAATATTATATTTGAATATTAAAATTAAAGTTCATTTATGGTACTATAATTATCAATGATTTTGTATGAGGGGATATGGGGAAATAAATACAAAATAAAGGAAGTTGAAATAAAACAAAAGTCAAGAAATCTCTTATTAAAATTTGGAAGCCTAACGATGCCAATGAAAAATTCATAAACTATTTTAAAGAGAGAAAAACGGTATATCATAATTATTAAAAATTATTGATAGTAAAGGGGACATGGAATGAAATACCCCTACATAATCAATTTAAATTAAAATATAACAACATAATAATAGTTCTTGAGAAAGAGAGTGATCTTGAGATGAAACGTTTATAGCATAATGGCTCTACAACCTGGTTTTATAACAAATTAAATAGAGTAGAGATAGGGGTAACCCATTCTAAATGACTCATAATATAGTATTGGGATAGAATAATATAGAAATAAGAACGTGGTATGAAAACATGAAATATATAACACATAAAAGGTAACATGAAAGGAAAAGAGAAGTTGGGAATTATTTTACCTTGTAGAGTAACTCATAAGACATAAAGAGTGGGACATTGGGGGATTGAGGACACCTTGGGAGGACTAATATTAAGTTAAAATACCAGATAATTTTTTTGAAGAAATTGGAATTAATGTAATGAGGTATTGGGTTGGTATTTATAGAAAATGTGAGGAAATATTCTATTAATTTCAAGGAACACCTCATTTGTGGTATTTGCAAATCCATGGGCTTCCCCATGGTATTTACCCCTTGTATTAGACACATGGGACAACATATAACATTTTTTAAGAGATGAAAAAATTTACTACATCATTTTTACATCATTATGGTTTCCTTAAATATACCAAAAAATAAAAAAAAAATATTTTTACTAATTAGAAAATAATCATGCATTTTAGAAAATTCTGATAAATTCACCCTAACGATTTTTTAACTTGTAGAATTTAAAAATGAAATCCATTTTTTGGAAATAATTTTCTATATATTAGTAATATAATATTTAAATAAAATCATAATATCTTAAAAAATTTAATTTCTACATCTATAACTCTTTTTTTAACACCTTGAAGTATTAATCCAGTTGTTATTATCATAATTCCTTATGAAAATAAAACAATACATTAAATATTCATTACAGAAATTTTACTATTCATATTACTATTTATTAGGGTATGTTACAATTAAAAAAATCATATTGGTTCTATTAAAATATAAATATCTTATTGATCATAATTTAAGATGATATTTTTCAAAATTGAAATCAAAGAATTTGAAACAGTATGTTTAAAGGATAGTTATAACTTTCTACTGAAAAAAATGTATCATGAATTTCAATTTTTTTTAAACATTAGTGTGTTAAAATTCACAACTCTCAATAACTGTGGCACAACCATTACATACCAAAATAAATTATCCTCTCCCATAACCTTATCCTATAATCATTTTGTTGTGCATAAAATCAACAAATTAATTGCTTTTGTGAAATCCAAAACAAGATACCTGAATAAAAGTTAACATTCTCAAATGACTTTTTATATTTTATTTCAATACCCACCCTTTAAATTATTATAATAACAATTTTATATAATAACCTCAGTAAAAAAAATATAATAATTATTTATATTAATGTTACGACCTAAAAACACAAAAACATCCATTAAGTATGTTACGAAATCATTATTCTTGTCTATAGTGGAATACCAAATCATGAAATGATGTAATTTATTTTTCTATTGACACCTCTCATGGATGAGAATAATTATATAAATAATGATTATATATATATATAATTTATGAAATTTATGATGTCATTTTTCTTTTAAAATATTTATATAACATATTCCATCGTGATTTATATTTTTTATGAATTTGATAAATTCGTTCATATTTACGGGTGAGTACCACATCGAGAGGTGATGTGATTCGTTCAAACTTTACATAGAATGTATTAATTATATATTGATAAAAATATGTATGATATTTAAAATGAAAATTATAAAGGAATTTTAATATATAGATATATGTATTTTTAATCTTGTTCAACTAAAAATAAGCATGAGGTACTAATTTTTCTCATCTCACTTTTATTTTTATTTGATACAAGCCATATTCACTACCTATTTTTTGTGTGGTGTATATAATTTAATTAATATATTTTATGATTCTTATAGATGAGTTTATTCTTTTATAAATATACAATTTAGTACCAAAAAATTCATGGGGCTTACAGTTTTAATGACACCAATTTCATAATGGGTTTTGTATAAATCAACCTTCTTTATGAAATTTGTTTTCTTGTACCCCTATATTATTTAATAATTTGTATAAAATATTACATTGAAATGTTATATCAAAAACATAGTTATTATATTCTATATTTATTTTAATTTTATTCTTCCATGCTATTAGTAATCAATTTTATAAAAGGTGAAAGATATTCTTGTAACAATATAATCATTTATGAGTATAATTTGCAATTAAGTCTCTAATGTTAAAATATTATGTTATACCTCTAATTAATTCTCATAAATTTTCTAATCTAGGATTAATTTCACAAGAATTCATTTTTACCATTACTTTTATCTCTTAATGTACTCAAAATATTTAGAAAAGTTTTTATAAAAAATAACATTTTTGATTGAAAACTATTTTTCTTCGAATACCAAGTTGCCAAAAAATGTTTTCAATTTTTTTTATAAACTTTTTTATTGAAAATATTGTCGATATTTTCCTCTGGATTTTTTCTCAAGGATGTTTCAAATCTTCATTTATAGTATTTTAGTGTAATTTTCATATTAAATGAATTTTAAAATGGTTTATGTTATAAAACATGTTTTAAAAAAAAATATTTTATAGATGAATATTATTAGTAGTATCGTAATGGTATTTCCATTAATCAACATTAAAACCCATTTTATGTTACTTTTACACTAATGTTAATATATTTATTGACACCATAATCTTTCTTTCTATGGATATCAAATTACTAGTTCCAAGAAACTATTATGTTACCTGTAAATTTTTTATTGGTTAATCATGTTTCAAATATATTGTTATGGATCCTATCTCTTTCCAATGTGTTAGTCATTTTCATATATATTTTTATTGATCCTATTTATTTTCCACATTTTTATCTTTCTTAAAAAGATGTAAATTAAACGTAATTCTTTTCTATTGGTTAATCAATTTATAAAATTAACGATGATTGTTTCTATGAGTTTTATTCATGTTGTGTTTCTTGGACATATTATATGATGAGGTGGTCCATATTTCTATAGGTGAGCACATTAATACATAGATTATTGGGTTTTCTCGATAGCGTCAAATGACATTGTTATTTCATAGATGATGGGGTGTCTTAGATCATGTTGTGTAAGACTATTATAGCTTAAATGATGTTTCCACCCAGATTGTGATCCAAAGCATTGGGTAATGTACCTTGTATTTAGAGGAAATAAGGAAGGAGTATACTATGGTTTTCTCCATTATATTAAAAAAAAATAGTTATTTCATGGACGGGATTTATATGGATTATAAAGATGAATATTTCATGTCGCCAATAGGTTCTTGGAATAAATTCTGTTCGTTTATAATGTTTCTATGGGTCAGCATTTATATCTCATAGATAAGGATTATTCATTTTAATGACTCCTGTATTTTTCATGGTTTAATATTTGATGATCTCAGTTTTTATGGTAATGAGTTCTCTAATGATTCACTAATGCATGATGATTATGTCCTCATACCCTTATGAACTCTTATGGTCATTTATAGCATTAAATTTATAATTATTATTTTTAACCTTACAGATAATTTGATATCAAAATTATTATGTTTCCTTTCACCTAGTTTAGTAATATTAAAGTTAAGAAAAATTATATAAATTATTTCATAATGATGATGTTTGTAGCCTAATGGGAAATCATAAAACCTTAGGAAAAGGTTATATGATGTTCATATTTATGAAACAATTGTTTATGAGTACATTTTAATATTATTTTGTCCTAATTTTATAAACTCAATTGTAAAATGTACACTATGATGTAAGTGTTCCACTTTTTCTGTATGATGTAGCAATCCTTGTATGAAAAAAAGTTTTACCCTTATCCACATCAAATATAGAAATGTATTGTTTATTATTTTAATCTCATATGATGGATTTTATGTCATAGTATGTTATGGTTAGTAATAAATGGATGATTTGGATGAATTTTTATGAAAATATTTTTCGTGCAATGTTATCTTAAGAGTTATAAATACCATTTTTGGTCTACAATAGTAATGGTGATCATGAGTCAATGACATAAAAACATCATTTATGGATTTAAGAATTACATTTTTTATTATTGTTAATAAATTTTATTGAGGAATTTTTAGGGTATATGTATTTGTAACCCCATGGATCAGAATGATATGTCTTTAGAGAGGAAATATTTTTCATCAAAAAAGGCTAACCCATATGTTGGGTGACAACCCAGTTCATCCAACAATGACATGAAGTTTAATACCATTACGACAGAATGAAAAGTGTTACCCACCTACCAATGACCTACATGATGTCCTATTGAGTATGATATTTATTGGATTAAATAATATGTTTATATCTGAAAATGGATATTAATTTTAATAATGACCATTGATTTATCAGAGAATTAAATATGCTCAAATCAATATTATATTGGGTTTTCAATTTTTTATGACATGATTGAATAATTTTAAGGATAATTACATATGGAATGGATTTTTTTTACCATTGGTTATTACTATAGAAATTTAAATACAAGTATATGAAGGTTTATTCATTTTGAGATTTAACTTTCCATTCTCTAATATTTTTCATTTTTCTAATTTTATAAATACATCAGTAATATTTTATTTACACATTTTCTTTTTATTTAGTCATTAATATTTGATTTTGTATATTCATGCATAATTAATTCATCCTGAATACTCATCCTATGGATAAAAATTAATATTTTGGTGAAAATTGGTTAATGAATAAAATTTTACTTTTCAATTCATTATATTTCATTATGTTTTCATTCTAGATTGTGACTAAATTCATCAACTATAGGAAAAGGATCTTGAAATATCATGTCATATTATTAAAATAAATTGTAATGATAACAATGAACATTATCACACCACTTTAATTTTTTTCCTCATTGAATTTATCTTGAACACATTCTCCATCTTCTCTATTATTACATAGAAATTAGTTTTTATTTTTAAATATATTTTAATTTATCACCAATGTTATCCCTATGTGTAATCCTGATTAAGAATAACATCAAGTGACTTTTATGTTTCACACATTAAATTTTAATTTTTTTTATTCACATCATTTGTACAATGTTTTTTGGAATAATGAATTTATATAAAATTAATTCCATTTATAATAAAGATGAATTTTGACGGTGATATTTATTTTAAGGGGGTGGGATTTAATATTCATAGATTTTATAAATTATCTTCTTTAAAAAAAAATTAAATTCATTGATATATTGTGTTTAATGTAATTTAATGTTTATATTGAGTTATATGGAAAAACAATTCATCATTTTTTTCACTCAACATTATGTTTCATCAATAACATGTGTAACATGCATCATAGATTATTAATAAAAACAATATACTCTTAATAACATTATTTAACATTATAGTTATCACCTATCTATTTGAATGGTTGGAATGAGTAAGACTAAATAAAATTTTAATATATAGTATAATATTGGTAATAAAATAAATTCAGTGGTTAACGATTAATAAGAAATTATAAAAAAAATATTTGAAAATATTTTTTAACACTTTTTATAAAAAACAATTTGTGAACCAAAATGTTTGACATCATAGTAATTAAATTCATTAATTAATTTATTTATTTTAAATATATATAAGTATATATTATATTAAATAAAATATTTTTACATTCATCCAATTTATTTTATTTACATAAGATAACAACAAATAATAATTTATAGATAAAAAAAATTTCAATAGGATGTTTTGATGCCTTTTAATAATGAACCAGTTTTAAGAATAATATATGAAATGTTAATAACTTTTGTTTAAATAAATAAACTAATTTATTAATTTTTTATTGTAAAAATTATATTTTTGTTATTTTTTTTTCTTGAGAATTTTCATTTTTGGATTATTAAATAAAAATAAAAAAATAAAACTGAAAAGAGACATTTAATTTAAATAATTTGTAATGATAATTTATAATTAAAAGTATTTTTAATGTAAAATTACGTTAATTATAAATATATTAAATAATCTTTGGTTATTTTAATATTTTTATATTAAAATTATATATAAAAACATGGTAATATTTTGATCTTTTTAACTTTAAAATCATTCATTCTTCTTAGGTAAGTGTGACTAATTTTAAATTAATTTTTTTAACTCAGGTGGATGGAATTTATAAAAATAGATTTCATATTTTTAATCATAATAATATATATTTTCTAATATGTTCAACAATTATTTTTACTATAATTATAACAAGAAGATTTTGAAATTAATTAATGTGATTAAGGTAAAAACGAGCTTACGTAATGACCAATCTTAGAATACATGGTGTGAAAATGAAAAATAACATGTCTAAAACCATTTGGGTGGCCATTCTTATGCCTTAATCCTTGATTTTTTTTACATTATAAAATCCTTTTTAGGTAACAAATGAGCGTACATATAACATTCTTTTCAAAAAAAAAATCTTCCCTCAACCACACATATTAAATCCGCCCAATCTCCTCCTTTCTTCACACATATCATGCACTTTATGTTGTATAGTCCCAATAAAATTAAATTCTAATATTTTGTACTATCATCATATAATCCTTATATTGGGTAGAAAACCAACTGAGGAAGTCCTTTGGTACAATCCAAAATGAGATACCTGGAGAATTGGTATCGTTCTTCATCGAGTATATTTATTTTATTTCTTTTGACACCCTTTTCATTTTTTCTTATAAAATTATTTATGGAAAATAAATATCATTAATATAAATTAATCGTTTTATGATGTTGGTATGACATAAAAAACACACACTCCCAAAAGAATGGGTTACTAAATAATAATTTGTGTGTAAATTAGTCTACCTCATTACGAAATTATAACATTAATTTTTTCATTACCACTTCTCACAATTGAGAATTATAATTGAAAGGATGTTTAATATATGAAATTTTTGAAATTTGTGAAATTTTTAGTCTTATTTAACTTTTATATAACACATACCATAATTCATTCTATATTGGTGGAATAAATGAATGTCATTCGTGTGTAAGATAGATTACCCCCATAGAAAGTGATGTGATTCATTCACATAATACATGGAATATATTAAGTAAGGGTTTAATAAACATATGTGACATGCGTGAAATTTGTTTTAATGGAATGATATAATATAAAAACAAACACACATTCCCAAATTGATATATATATATATATATATATATATATATTTAACTTTTCATTATTTCAATACAACATGAAAATGGAAACAGTGTTTTTGTGTTTGTACGACCCACGATCTCCATGAATGATGTATTTCATTTCCTATCACTAAATTTTTTATATCAATTTTATAATTATATAATAAATATATATGATATGTATATAATGGTTGTAATATTTAGTATTTTGAAAAATGATTATATAAAGAAGACCAAAAAAATAATGTCAAAACATTATCAAAAAAACAAAGCAGTTATATCCCAAAATGTTACATTACCACATTTTTGTTAAAAAATGTCTAATAATAGGTCATAATAAAATAATTTATGATATTAGGAATAATAATATTGTTCTTTAATATTTTAATAACATTTTTAATACCACTAGATAACCGGTTAAATTAGGTTCAACAAAAAATAAGTGTGAGGTAATGTTTTTTCTCATCTCACTTTTACTTCTGTGGGATATATTCCATATTCACTACTTATTTTTTGGTGTATATAAATCTTATGAATGTATTTTATTATTAATATATATAAATTTATGGGGATTTATATACCTATTGTTGGAAATCACTTTCATGGGGATTTGGGTTACAGAGTTACCAATTATGTATGTGATTTTTTTCTCAATTTACCATATTTGAGATATTTTTATGTTATACACCTATATTCATTAATGAGTTGTATATCATACCCCATTTAATGATTATATCTAAAATATTTTTATGATATTTTATTATTCATTTCAATTTTCTCATTGTGCTTACTTTTTTATGATACCAAAGGGTTAAAAGTTTCCTATTATTATCTCATCACTTATAAGAATTGTATGAGATTAACTCACAAATTTTGAAATCAAATGATCTACATAAAATAATTATCATGACTTCAGTTATCCTATTTTTATCTTTTGGGAAAAAAATTGCTCTTTAATTTATACTCTATATTCACATAAGAGTTTAAATAAAATTTTATATGAATAATATTCAATTCAATCTATATTGTTTTTTAATCCAAAATAACATTTTCTAAAAAAGTTTACAATTTTTATAAATATTATTTTTCAAACATAAAGATTATTTTTTCCAATAAAATATTTAATTTATTTTTAAAATCTTCATTGGGATTAATTCATGGTCATTGTATAAAAATGTTATTTCTAAATTTATTTTTGTTTTAAAAAGTTTTCCCTAAATTAAAGGGTGTATTTTCCTCCAAAATTCTTTTAAATTTATTTTAATGGTATTTCCATTCATCAACATAAAAAACAAATATTGTTAACTATTGTTTAATTTCTATATTTTTTATTTATATAATCTGTTTTTCATCTCTTTCTGGATAAATATGGTTTCAAATTGGTTTTTATAGAATCGATTTCATTTTCACGCGTTAGTCATGTTGAATGAGATTTTTACGGAACCTATTTAATTTACATGATTTAATCATTCATTAAATATTTTGATTTGGTACCCATTTATTTTCCATTTGTTAATCATGAATCAATGTTATTTAAATAAAAATCATTTTCTCTCCATAGATTAATAAATTTATAAATGGAATAATGTTTTTTTATTTTAATTTTGTTTATAATATAGTTTATAGACATCTTATACGATGATGCGGCCCAAATATGGTCTAGTGAGCCTATTAAACATAAATGGAACAAAGGAACATATAGCTTCAGGTGAACCTATTGTACATTTAATGATGGGTGAACCATTTTTCAGTACAATGCATTGGGTAATGTACCTTGTCTTTTTTGGTATTGAGGATAATGTCACCAAAGGTTTTCTCCTATATATTTAACAATGAATTAGCTATTTATAACAGGGGTTTAGCAAAGTTTATGGTGAAAAATGTTCCAAGATACCAATAAGTTATTGTAATGGTTGTTATGGGTTTGTAATGATGCTTATGATCTAGATTGATATATCATGTCTCATGAATGTTGATTTTGGTGACTCTTTCCATTACTGTGTTTTTATATTTGAGGATATAGTTATATATGGGTATTAGTTCAATAATTATTAGATCATTTACTCTTATTTTGTTATCATACTCTTGTGTACTCTAATACTCAATAATTTCATTCAAGTGTTAATACAAATATTTATCTTTAACTTGAAATTCAAACCACCCTTATATGTCTTCTTTTCTGTATGTTATAAATAATGGGGTTAAAAATGTTATATCTATAATGGATTTCATACTGTTTATCTTGATAAAATAATGTTAAATAAGAATATATGATTATAAGATGGGGTGATTCTCATCATTATGAACCAATTTTGTTTTTGAGTCCATGTTGATAAGATTTGGGACTAATTCTATAAAAATATAAACAAAAACCAACCTTAATGATGTATGTTATCTATTTGTTCCTTTTTTATGTATTAATTATTTTATAGAAATAAATAAGTCACCCTTATTGGAATGAAACCCAAAAATATTATCTTTCTAATTTTAGGAAAACAACCATGACTGCATGTCATGGGATGTTTTACAAATAATGTAATTGATCAGAAAAAATATTAAAAAGACCAGTTTATGAAATTTATTATAATAATGTTATCCTTAACATATCATAAGATATTGAATGTAATATATATATAATAAATGTGAATTATAAAAATTGAAAACCTATGTGGAATGATCGTGAATAGAATTACTATAGTTTTATGAGTAATGGTTTATCTTGTGAAATTTAATAGACTACAAAGGTAATATGAAAGGAAGTAGGTATTGAAAAATAATATTTAGAATCCTAGATAATGGTTTGATATGGAAGTTGAATTTTTTAAGTATTTATTTATTGTCTTTTAGGAATTATGATATATATATCATGAAATAAATATCAATTATTTAGTATATGTTACTCCTTAATGATACAAAAAATACGTTGAAAGGTAATAATGACCTTGAAAAATTATTTAATAAAAATGTTATATTTTTTTGGGATGATAGACCATTATATGTATTTTATATTGAAAAAATGATGTTTGGATGGGATAAAGAGATTATTTATTTGAATAAATTATTTGGATAGTATTGATGTCCCTACAACTTATTAATTTTTCATGGAAAACCCTGTTTATATATTCAACGATGGTGTTTATAAAACTATTTGAGGTATGGAATATATTAAATAATATATATACATATCCAAGGAATAATAAATCATGTATTGTTTAAATATGGTTTTATGGAAATTCTTGTTATTAACTTGTTTCAATAGAATACATGATGAAAATATTCACATGTACAATATGTTATAATTGAGAGGTACTATGTGTTGTTTGGGGGATTAATGATAAATTAATTTTTTATGTTTAGTGACATTTTATCGAAGGTTTTGGATTTTAATATATTTTTAGGGGTAATAAGGATATCTTATTATTAAATTTTTAATGTTGAACATTGGATAATGCTTTATCTATTAATGTATTTCTTCACTATATAAAGTTGTTTTCATGTTCGATATCAGGTGAAATCAATTTTGTTGCGATGATAACCAATGATAGAGGAAATGAATTATCATTAAATTTATGGAACATATGATCTTTTTTATCTTTAGGAAGAAAAATTAACTTTTATTTAATGTATTAATTGATGAGGTGGAAATTGATCAAGGGAAAAAAAATAGATAAATTTTCTCTTATGAGATTGAATGAAATCGAGTATGTATATCATCTAAAAAATTTCTTCTACTATAAGAAGATAACATTAAAATAATAAAATTTCTAGTTATCATTATTTTTTATGATATCAATGAACTATTTCATAACATATTTGTTTATGGTATTTTTGTTGTTAACCTTCTCATGATCACCCAAATTTTAATTATTAATGATGTATATCACTGTCTATAATTATTTAAACAATTATTCGATATAAAAATATTCACTTCCCACACCTTATCCTATATGGATATTGAGTTTTCAATAACTTTAATAACTATAATTTTGAAAACATTACATTTATAAGTGTACATATATTATTCACTTGTATGATATGGGATTCTATGAGGGAGTTTTAAAATAATATACTGTCAATAATTTAATAAAATTTAAGGGGAAAAATTCATTATAAGGGAGGTTGAATGTAACACCCAGAGAATATGTGATTTTTTTAATTTTTTTATTTTATATATATTTCATGACATGAAATAATTAAATCATCTTTCATTACATGTGTCACTGTGTTTCTCATTCATTACTCTTATTGTCGAGTTTAAATGAAATGAGAGACATTGTTAAAATATTATTATTTAATATGATACTTATAACATAGACATTGGAATTTTATGTATGAATATGATTAAATATATTATTAAAAAATATAGTTTATATATGTATAAAAAAAGAATTATTTTAATGAATATTAAATAAAAAACGAAAATAAAACAATTTAAAAACTAACAATTTTGTTTGAAAAACCTTTTTATTCAAGAAAAATTATTTTACCTCAATAAGTCAAAGAAACCAATTTTGTTGATTTAATTTAATTTAATTATTATATTATATATTCAACCAACTCTTTAAATATTACCTAAACTTCTTATTGATAATTGATAATAATAAATCAAATTTTATACTAAAAAATTATTTTTTCTAAAAAGCTATTTTGTCACATTTTTTCCATATTTATATTAGGAAATATTTTTTTAAAAATATTATAAAAAATTGAATATTTTTTTTAAAATAATAATGCTAAAATTATGTTAGGGAAACTGTTTTACAATTTTAATAATTGATTAATTTTTAAATGAACAGTAAAAATGCTAAATTTTAATAGAAAACATCTATTTCGATTAAATTATTTAAAATATTATTTTATATTTTATATATATTATAATATAAATTTAGTTAAATTATATATCTATTAATATAATATATTTTATTGGAATAAATTATTTATTGATATTTTGTATTAAATTGTTGTCATGTTGTGGAAATTTTCTATTTGAAAAACTGATTTCTCATCGTGACTATGTGATAAATTATTAAATAAAGACATTCCTCTTCTCTTAATTAAATTTTAAAAGAATGGATTCAATATTTTTAATCATAAAAAATTATTTTATACAATAATTTAATAAAAAAAATCCAATAATAATAGTGAAAATTGTAAAAATTAATTATCATGAGTAAAGAAAAAATAGTTTTACAAGGGTGTTGATGTGAAAAGACATGAGTTAAAATTACATAATTTTTGTTATAAAAACCATTTTATTGTAAATTTGTGACAATATAATCTATTATTCAATATAAATCTATAGCTCTAATATTTTTGAAATTTTAGAAACTTGGGTGCATGGTTTTACGATAAAATAATAATAATTGTGTCACTCTCCTCACTTATAAATGACCACCAATACTACACTCAACTTTACACCTTAAAACCAATTTTTATAATACAATAAATTGCCAAATAACTTCCCAACATTACTCCCTTAATGATAGAAATCTCATATTGTTCATAAATTCATACCATGAAGGATTTTCATGAAATCATTCAGAGGATACCCGAAGAGGATGTACCATTATTCAAATGTGCAGTTATTTTATTTCATCATACACATCCATATATTATAATTAATACATAATTGTATAATTAAATAATAATAATTTGTATATTGATAATTTTATTATGTTATGATAATGTATTAAATCATCTACAATTCCCTCAGATGGTTTACAAAATCATCATTCATGTGTGTGATGGACTACTACCTCACGACCCGATGACATTCATTTTTTCATTACCACCTCTCACAGTTGGGTATAATTATGGAAATAAAGTATATATATAATATATATATATTTCTTATACCTCTATATACACTATATTATAAATAAATTTTTAATTTCAATTATATAGTGGAAAAAATACATTCATTTTTCTGCATAGGGGACTACCACCTCACAAAGTGATGTTATTTGTATTGACTAACGCTTTACATAGAAGATAATAAATTCAAATGAATGTGATATAAATATAATTATTATGTTATTTATTATTTAAATAAAACTCTATAAATATAACATATCATTTTATTTCAAAAATATAATCTCCCTGAATGATGATTACATCAATCATGTACATGTGGACTACCACCTTCAAAAAGTGATGTGACTTTAACTTTTCATCCCCACACTACAAGGTAAATTTATATAATATATATATATAATAATATGTTATTTATGAAATTAATATCTATTTTTAATTATATAATATTACTTACCTTGTTTACAGAATTATCATTGAAAAATGGAAAATGATATTAATGCGTATGTATAACCTAAAAATCACAATGATCGTAACATACGTCATTTCTCCAAAAAAAATTCCCGATTTTTTATGGGAATATAATTGATATATAAAAATGATAATTATTTAATTATTATTATTAATTAGATAATGGAACCATGATAAATTTAATATTACAGAAAATATAAAATAATGAAGTAATCAAAAATCAAAGTGGTTATTACCCAAAATATGACTTTAACATGGAATTGATAATAAAAATATAATAAAAAGATAGAATTATATCATATATTATATGAGATATATGTGTTTTTAGTTAATATTTATATAATAAACTATTATTTATTATAAATTTGGAAAGTAGATGTATGATGATAATCGAGTATTTTGGTAATAGAATTTTCATCTCACTTCTTACCTTATTGAGTCACATGTCATATTCTCCCCTAATTTATTTTATATTGTGTATATAATTGAAATGAAAAAAATTATTATTATTATAACACATACATTTATTTTTATTTACATATGAATTTTATAATCTATCATTCATGGGGATTAATGTTCAAAAGTTTGCAATGTGGAATGTGATTTATGTCTCAATTTTTTCCTAAAAACTAATGGTTAACGTTTGAACCTATATTCTTCTAAGAGGTGAATATCAATCCCCATTGTCATGTAATATCAAAAATATATTAAAAATAGTGATATTTTATGTTTATTTTAATCATATTTTTTCCTGGTTATTACATTTCAACATTACCAAAGTGTTAAATATATTATCTTACAGTATCATTATTTTTTGGGATTGTTTATTAATATGTTTTTAATGATCAAATAATAGAATCCATATTTCAAAAATTTGATGAATATTATTTTCATATTTATAATTTAGGTGAGTAAAATTCATACATTAAATTTCCTCTCTTCATGCAATCAACTGTTAAAAAATAATATATTAATGAAAAATCATCCCTTTAGTTGAAAAACCTTTTTCTTCCAAAACAATTTCATTTATATAAAATTTCTTAATATTGTTATTAATTTTTTTAAAATATATTATTGATGAAATTTTACAGATGGTTTAGTTTTGAAAAAATGTTCTGAATTTAATATCCATTTCATTTCCAAAATAATAACTATTTTGGTTCTGTTAAGAATATTAAAGGAATATTTGTTTTATGGAGTAAAATGCAAAAAAGGTATCAATTATCATGACCATTATTTTAATATAAGATTATTTTAAATTTTTTAAAGCATTATTCTGAATGTAAATTTTTGTTAAATTTTATTATATTTTATGAATGATTATTTTGTAGAATGGGTACAATTATCAATATATGTTTGAATCAATTTTAAAGATTCATTTATATGTTTGTCAAGTATAATTAAATGAATTTTGATCAATTATTTTATAAGAAATTTATTTTAAATGAAATGATTTTTACCTCGAGAAAGCTTGCATTCTGTTAATAATTGACAATAATTATAAATATATGATAAAATCCCTGGATGAAATTAATGATTTTCCAGGGATATAAATCAAGGACAGTATATTTTTTATCTATATCTAAATTATTTATGTTAAAAAAACATTTTTAAAACATTTCCCCATCCATGGATTATACCATGATAAAATTTTTATATTACCAACTATTTTATCCATGGTTTATTCTATGATGAAATGACGAGATTACTATAAAACTGGCTACTTTTCCACAGGAGATGATATTATGGAATGTTTATGAATCCAATTTCAATTCACGGGTTATTATATGAGGAATAAATTATGATATTTTGGAACCCATATGTATTATTTTTATTTTGTTATGTATGAGACATATTATTTACCTCCAATAATTGGTTAATGATTTAGATCTGATGAGGTAGAAAGGATTGGAACAAGGTGTAAACTACATTTATTAGGATATTATGTCTGAGATTATTGACTTGGGAATGATCCTTGATTACTGTGTTGGTTTGGGGAGACAAACCACTACACACTGATTGTCTCTTTAGTTATACTTTACTACTATGAAAATTATTTTATATGCTTCTCTTAATGCCACAATTTCATGTCATATAATAATGTAAATAAAATATCACTAAAATTATTAGATTTCAATATGATTCATGTCTTATGAACTTCCAATATTTATTTCATGAATGGTGATTTGGATCTTTGATATCTATTTTAGGGTTTTCATATGTTATGTTCATGTTTTCATACCTTTATATAATTTTTATTCACACATATCTCCATTGTTTACATTTATTAAACATTAGATATCACATTTATTATGATTCCTTTCCCTTGTTTATGAAGAATTATTTTACATAGGTTATGTTCATGAGGATTATGGAAGGGGGAGATCATTATGGGATTAATTGAAGATATTTCCTGAATCATGAATATTATGTTACATGTTTCATAAGGAGAAAAACAGTTATAGTTATTAAGCATGTGTTTTGTGTAATGTAATGAATAATCATCTAAAATACAAAATATTTATGGATGAGAAGCTTGGGAAAATATATATCCTAATAAAAATGTTTAGTAATAGATATTATATGGAATTATTTTTATGTACTAAATAATATTGGATATAAATTATCTCCTTTAATTATACTGTAGGATAAAGGAATATATTATTTAAGAGCATCTTTTAAATGCATAAATATTTGGAAAAAAAAATAAATATCATATTTGGATATTTTTTAGACTTGTTGTTGAATTCAAATATTTTCAACACTTGAATTATAAAGTACAAATAAAAAGTATCAAAATCCATCATGACATTCCCTTTAAGATAAATTACACCATTTTAGTGGGATTTTTATCATGTTGATGCACGAAAAGGTAGTGATGAACTAAACTAATATTTTACTACAATTAACATAACATTGTTCATTAATATATACATGTTTATCAATTAATATTTAAATAACTATATTCGATATTTTTTACCACCATATAAGTATTAGTTGTCAAACGCATTTTCCGAAACAAATTTAATGAGTCAGCAGGCTCTGTTTTAGGAAGAAGGGTAAGAAAATATGTGTAGAATCATTTTCGGATTAAAAAATTACTAAAACTGATGTGGAATATTATAAATATTCAATTCTACAAGATTTCACAAAATATTGGAAGAATATATTGGAGGTCACATCTACTGTAGAAGCACATTATGTGTTGGAAGAAAAAATAACCATTTTAATTACACTATATTATATTTGTTTATGTATGATAATTATTATTAGAAAACCCAATGACCTGTGGAATAATATAAAACATGTTTATAATGGTTCTCATGATGTTGTTATTTGAAATATCATTATAATAAACCTTGATTTTCATTTTTGTCCGCTTTGATTAAAAGTAAAAACTATTATCCCTCAGGTATGTGTTCAGTTTGCAAATATTCTTATATTTTTGGACATTATTAAAGAAAATGGTTTTCGAGTCCCACTCTGGGATCTATTTAGAACTGAATTATTCTTTAAAAATTAACTCCATAGTGTTGTTATTTTCACTTAGGTGAGAAGAAAATTTAAAAATGTTATCAAATATAAAATTTTAAACACAATAGTGTGAATTTTTTTATATTTTTAAATACCATTACAAGAACGTAATGAAATCATCAATAATTATATTATATTCCTTTCCATATGTTCTAAACATATCAATCATATTTTTTAATTTATAAACATAATCATAATGATCAATATTGTAGGGAGTACAATTTTGTGTATCGTAGTCAATTATTATACATTAAAGGTGTTTCATATAGTAATTGATGAATTTAAATTAGAGTAGAACCCTATCCATGTTCCTTACAATTGTGGGTAAAATAAGATGATGATATCTTTGTATTTTTATGGGATTTATTCAGAGAACATATTCTCATTCATCCAAAACATAAGAATTTAAATAACTACCTTCTAGAATGTTGTACATTATTATGTTAGTAGATTTATTATATAAATTATACTAGACCCCATCCATTTAAACTCTAACTGAATCATTAAAATCATTAATTTTTTTAATTTACTTAATTTTAATATCTGATGATGGATCACAGTTCATTTCTTACATGATTATAAATACATTAATTTCACCACTATGAAATCATGATAACTTGATATATCATATTGAGATTAAATTTAATACCACTATATACTTCTATCATGATATTTTTCCTATCATAAATAATATTGGAATATAGTGGTATACAATTGAAATCAAATTTTCATGAAAACCACATTTGACTACTATTGATTACATTTATGTCAGTCATCTATTAGAAAAATGAATACAAAAATGTTTCCGGAAATGAAATTTTCTTTCGAATTACAATAATTTCATGACATTGATAAATATAATATAGGTATTTGGAGTTTATGTCACGACCCGTCCTCGGGGCCCGTGCCGTGACTACCCCAAGCCCGCCTTCCATAGGCCAGGGGCTGGCGACTAGCACCAAGGCGTAAAATCCCAGTAAACAGGGAAGGCATTGCCTTTATAAGTAACAACCACACAGAGTCAGCAAGCGGAAAGTAAAGTGCAGAAAAGTAAAGGGGCCGGAAATACAAGCCCAACTGTAAAGTACAACTGAAAAGAAAAAGAACAGCAACTGAAGAAAAGACGGCGGCCTCGTGTCGTCCACTGGCAATCCCACCTGAAGGGTGGGTACAGATAGCCTCCAGGCTCCTCGGGTCCCACGTCCGCTCCGAGCACGTCCCGCCCAGTGGTCCACCTCCAGGTACCGTCCTGCTCCACGCCCCAACCGTGATCAGCGCTGTCCGTCGTCTGCAACCAACACAACAAGGTGCGGGCATAGCCCGTGCAGGGGTGAGTACAACTACTCAGTAAGGACCCCGAGACCCCCGAAGGTCTCTCGAAATCCACAAAGGATATAGCACAAAAGAAAGATGCAATCACGAAGTAACATCTGACTCGACTTAGGTATATGCCCATACATATACCTAAGTCCCCAATTCTAGCTCTGCTCACGAGCTCAAGAACAACTCAATCCACAAAGGAAGGCAAGACCCAAATCCACAAAGGAGAGTAAACAGTAAATCCACAAAGGATAGTTCAACACAATCCACAAAGGAGAGTAACATAAGATTCAGCTCAACCAGGTATACTTTTTCAGATGACGTCAAAGACGATCACTGATCCGTCTCAGTCGTCGGACCCACGAAGGATCGATAGGTACTAACCCCCGCAAAAAGACCCACGTAGGATCGGGCTCACACAGAACCTGTAGGCAGTGGCTCACACAGAACCGGTAGTAAGGACCCACGGAGGATCGGGCTCACACAGAACCTGAAGCACTGATCCACGTGGGATCGCTGAGTGCAGTAGTCGACGCAGTCCACTGAGGATCTCTGCACAGTCGTCGCCGCAGTCCACGAAGGATCTCTGCTCTGCCGTCGTCGCAGTCCACGGAGGATCTCTGCTCTGCCGTCGTCGCAGTCCACGGAGGATCTCTGCTCTGCCGTCGTCGCAGTCCACGGAGGATCTCTGCTCTGTCGTCGAAGTCACAGCCAGCGCTAGGGTTCCCGCACGTAGCGAGCTCGTTTAGGAGGGTCCGCTCCACGAGCCGAGGGGCTGATACATCAACTGACACGTAGTCCGAAGTTGATGTATCCAAAAGTTCCGTATTGACAACAGGATCTCAACGCGACAGACGGCGCGTCAATCGGACGCCCGGTCTGAGAGTTATTGGCATTTTCGTCCCAGGGGCCCGGTTGGTTTTTAGGGCAAAACCAACCCGACCGTACTCCGCCTGAATCCGATCCTCGGGCGGAGCATGCCAAAAGTTCCGTCTCACTTAGAGGAAACTACCACAGCTGACGGTACGTCGATCGGACGTCCGTAGCTCAAGTTATGAGCGTTTCCGCTCCGAGGGCCCGGTTGGTTTCGTGTACGAACCAACCCGGCCGAACCCAAAGTCTTCCGAAACCTTGAGTATAATATACCGAAACGACCGTCTCGATCCAAGGATCGCGTAGCCGCTGACGGTTCGTCAATCGGAGGTCCCAGGCCCAAGATATGGGCGAAAGACCGTAGAGGGCCCGAAACGGGGGTACTGGGCCCGGGGCGACCCGGCCCGAACCCCCCCCTGGGGTCGGCCGAACCGGGTCGGCCCGAACCGGGTCGGCCCGACCCGGTCCGAACCGGCTCGGCCGGGTCCGGTCCGGCCTGAGCGCGGCCCGGCCGACCGGACCGGCCGGCTCGGCCTCGGCCGAGCGGCCGAGGGAGTCGCTGGCGCCGCGGGTTGAACCCGCGGCTTGAGGGAAACCGCGGCCCCGCGGGGGGGGGCCGCTTGTCTCGCGGACGCGGCCGGGCCGCCGCGTCCGTCCCGGTTCCGCGCGGCCGCGGAACCGGCCGCCGATGCCGCCGCGGCTTCAGCCGCGGCGGGCTTCCTCCACGGCGGCGCGCCGGGCGCCGCCGCCTCCGGTCGCCGGCGCCGCCGCGCCGGCGACCCGCGCCGCCGCCGCCTTCCGCGGGCCGCCGGGGACGCTCCGGTGGCCCGATTTCTTTCCCGTCTGCGCCGTTGCCCCTCCCGGATGCCGACCTTCACTGCGGGATCGACGGATCGCCCCGGCCGCGCGGTTCGTCGTCGTCCGCCATATCCGCACAACAGAAACAGATCGGCGGAGGGTTGCCGGGTCTTGTTCGTTAGACCCGCACCCTCCGCGTTAGCCATAAATCACGGGAGGAATAATCAACAACAATTTTTAAATAAATTAAAAATTGTTTCGATCGGGTTCTTTATTTAAAAAGAATAATCACGGGAAAAAGAATCACAATCAAATCCCTACCTTGATGATCGTCGAGCGCGGGCGTTCTTCGCGGAAGAGATCGTCGCGGAAGAGATCGATCGTCGCGTCGTCGCGGGAAGGTGTCGCGTCGTCGCGGAAACCGGCGTTGAGCCGGCGAGCTCAACAAATCAAGAACAACAGATTTAAATTATTAATATTTAAATCTGTGTTTCGTTTAAAACCAAAGAAAAGAACTTGAGAGGAAATCCGAAATCACTCACCTCGAATGGTCGGTGATCGGAGATCGGAGATCGGAAGAACGTCTCGGGCGAAAGCGTCGTCGACTTCCGGGTTCGGCGTTCTTCGCGTTCTTCGCGGAGAGGGTGGAGGAACGAAGATTCTCTCAAATCCTTTCCAAGGATTTTTATGTTGGTCTTAATTTATAAACATGCCAACACGAAACCGGTTAAGAAACGATCCATCAATTCGTTGAATTAATTCAACGAAAGAAACGACCCATTTAATTCACGAAGAAACAGTCCATTTAATTCACGAAAAAAACCGCCCAATTAAATGGTCTGTTAAGAATTAAAGAAAACGCGTCGGTTGACTTTTCAGTTACTTTGACGGGTTTTCGCGGGTGCGTTACTTAGCGAAAGAAACGGCGGGGCTCGTGCGGGTCCCACCGCACAAATATCCTACCAAGGGGTAGGATATTTCTGGATAGCATCCTATCCAGTTCAACTCAGTTCAAGCCGTCTTTAAGTGACTTCAAGTGGCTTCCAAGCAGCTTAAGTGAAATAAAATAAAGTTGTCGCACAAACTTTATTTTATTTCTGACTTAAAGCCGTAAAATTTAAAAACCACGTCTGAGCAAACGCAACTCCGGAAGAGGCGTTTCTAAGCAAATACCGGCGCTGCGATTTCATCGGTGCCCTCAGAATTCGATTCCGGGCACCGGTTCAAAAGATAGAAAAACCCGCTCGTCCGTTCACTGAACGTACCCGAGCCAAACTTCGGAAATTGATTCCGGGCACACCGGGCCTCGGAATCAGGTGCCGTCTAAAGCTGCGTTCTTGTAAAATTCCAAAGAAAATTAAGAAAAAAATTTCCTTGAAATTTGCGGGTCTTTACATTACTCCCACCTCAGGGCTTTACGTCCCCGTAAAGATACATCAAAAACTAGGGGAACAAATGGGGGTACTGAGCACGAATCTGAGCCTCCCGCTCCCAAGTGCTCTCCTGGAGGTTCCCGTGCTGCCACCTGACGCGCACAAGAGGAATCGCCCGCCCACGTAGGACCCGCTCCTGTCGATCCTCGATCTCCACTGGAACCTCCGCAAAGGTCGCCCCATCGTCCACGTCCAGCTCCCCAAAGTCGATGATGTGCGTCGGGTCGTGCACGTATCTCCTCAGCTGAGACACGTGGAAGACGTCATGCACCCGGTGCAACTGAGGTGGTAGAGCCAGGCGATAAGCCACCTCTCCTATCCTGCTGAGGACCTGGAAAGGCCCGATGAAGCGTGGAGACAACTTGCCGCCTCGGCCAAATCTCCGTAAACCACGTCGAGGTGAGACACGCAAAAAGACGTGGTCGCCATCCTCGAACTCTAGTGGCCTCCGCCTCCTGTCAGCATATGACTTCTGCCGGCTCTGAGCTGTCCTCATCCTCTCCTGGATGATTTGGACCTTCTCTGTCGTGGCTCGGACCATCTCTGGTCCCACGAGTGCTGACTCCCCAGGGTCTGTCCAGCACAACGGTGATCTGCAGGGTCTGCCGTACAACGCCTCGTATGGTGCCATCCCGATGGTGGAGTGGTAGCTGTTGTTGTACGCAAACTCCACCAAGGGTAGGTGGTCCTCCCAGCTGCGACCAAAGTCGAGAACACATGCACGGAGCATGTCCTCGAGTGTCTGTATGGTCCTCTCCGTCTGACCATCCGTCTGAGGGTGGAAGGCTGTGCTCAGATGGAGCCGCGTCCCGGACGCCTCCTGCAACCCCTTCCAAAGCCGGGAAGTGAAACGAGCATCTCGATCGGAGACGATAGACGATGGCACACCGTGAAGCCGTACGATCTCCTGGACGTAAAGACGTCCCAAGCTCTCTACTGAGCCCTGCTCTCTGATGGGTAAGAAGTGTGCCGACTTGGTGAGTCGGTCGACAATCACCCAAATGGAGTCGTGACCTCTGGAAGTACGTGGAAGTCCAGTCACGAAGTCCATAGATATGCCGCCCCACTTCCACTCCGGGACCTCCAAGGGCTGTACCAAACCTGCTGGTACCTGGTGCTCTGCCTTCACCTGCTGGCAGGTGAGGCATCGTGAAACGAACTCTGCCACAGCTTTCTTCATACCCGGCCACCAGTGCTGTCGCCTGAGATCCTGGTACATCTTCGCCACTCCGGGATGTACCGCCAAGGGAGAAGTGTGAAACTCTCTCAGCACCTCCTCTCGTAAAGCAACTGGTACGAAGGTACGCCCTCTGAAAAGGATGTCGTGCTCTGCTCCAAGGGAGAAACCATCAGGCGCCTGACCTGAGGATATCAGTGCACGCCGGGTCTCACAGTCAGCGTCCCCACGCTGAGCCTCTCTGACCCGCTGTAGAAGTGGAGGAGAGACTGTGAGAGACTGAAGGAAGGCTGTTCCGTCTCTATCCACGAAGGATATCTGCAAGGAGGCTAGCTGCTCCGTTGCCTCCTCAAGTAGCTGAATGCCCGTCCTCCTGCTGAGGGCATCGGCTACCACGTTCCCCTTCCCAGGAGTATAGACTATCTCAAAGTCATAGTCCTGGAGGAACTCAAGCCATCTCCGCTGTCTCAGGTTCAGGTCCTTCTGAGAAAAGATATACCTGAGACTCTGGTGGTCAGAAAAGACTGTGAAGCGCTCGCCCATCAGATAGTGCCGCCAAGTCTTCAGAGCGAAGACCACTGCTGCTAACTCCAGGTCATGAGTGGCGTAGTTCTGCTCATGCGGCCTCAACTGACGTGATCCGTAGGCGATCACGGCCCGCTCCTGCATCAGGACGCACCCGAGTCCAGTCCCTGATGCATCGCAGTAAACTACGTACCCAACTCCCTCCTCTGGCAACCTCAAGATAGGTGCGCTGGTCAATCTCTGTCTCAGCTCCTGGAAGCTCTGCTGACATCTGTCTGACCACACGAAGGGTTTCCCCTTCTTCGTCAAGGCTGAGAGTGGTGCTGCAACTCTGGAGAAGTCTGGCACGAATCTCCGATAGTATCCGGCTAGGCCCAAGAAGCTCCGCACCTCTGTCACGCTCTTGGGTGGCTCCCAAGCTAGCACTGCCTCGATCTTCGCGGGATCCACTGCAACTCCCGCCTCAGAAATGACGTGCCCCAAGAAATGGACCTCACGTAACCAGAACTGGCATTTTGAGAGCTTGCCATAAAGCTGGTGCTCTCGGAGTGTGTCTAGCACAACTCGCAGGTGGTAGGCATGCTCCTCCTCAGTCGTCGAGTATACCAAAATGTCGTCAATGAAGACCACGACAAATCGGTCGAGGTATGGCTGGAAGATCCTGTTCATGAGGCTCATGAACACTGCTGGAGCATTGGTTACGCCGAACGGCATAACCAAGAACTCATAATGGCCATACCGACACCTGAAGGCCGTCTTCTGCACGTCCTCGTCTCGAACTCTGAGCTGATGATAGCCTGACCGGAGGTCTATCTTCGAGAACCACCGCGCTCCCTTGAGCTGATCGAAGAGGTCATCAATCCGTGGCAGCGGATACTTGTTCCTCACTGTCACCTGGTTCAGGCGACGATAGTCGACACAAAGTCGCAAGTTCCCGTCCGCCTTTTTGGCGAACAAAATCGGGGAAGCCCAGGGTGAAACACTGGGTCGGATAAACCCCTTGCTCTGCAAGTCCTCCAACTGTACCCGCAGCTCTCGAAGCTCGGCGGGGGCCATCCGATATGCTGGAGTAGATATCGGGGCTGTCCCGGGGTACAAGTCGATGTAAAAGTCTACCTCTCTACGAGGAGGTAGCCCTGGAACGTCGTCGGGAAAGACGTCCACGTACTGGTCCACCACTGCAGGAAAAGCCGGACTCCGCACG
Source organism: Viscum album (assembly GCA_963277665.1). NCBI lineage: Eukaryota > Viridiplantae > Streptophyta > Magnoliopsida > Santalales > Viscaceae > Viscum > Viscum album. Next base: position 140,301,567 of record OY728141.1, read on the forward strand.
TCCACTGCTCCTAGGATGAGGCTAGCCAACTGATGTGAGATGGGCTGCACTCTCCTCCGCGGAAGTCCATCCTGTGCTGCAAAGGTTCCCTTCTCGCCGGTGAAGGTAAACCTGCTCCCGTCGGTACGAACACATCGTACCTTGCGCCTAAAACAGTCGATCTGGGCATGAACCGTGGATAGCCAATCCATGCCCAAGATGACGTCGTAAGGCCTCGACGCCGCTACAAGGAGATCCCAGCCGAAGCTCTCGCCTCCTAGAGTAAGCTCACACTGCCGGCACCAGTGCGTAATCGTCGAGTCTGCTCCCGTAGGAGTCTCTAGCCGTAAGGATCGAGCCAACGGCTCAGTCGGAATCTCCGAGCTCCGAACAAGGGCAGAGGCTATGAAAGAGTGACTCGCTCCTGTGTCTATAAGTACTGCAGCAAGGGTGGAATAGACACAGATCGTACCTCGAATCATCTCTGGCATGTCGGGGTCGTAGGCCTCCACTGCCTGGAGCTGGGCCTGTCCCTGCCCGCCGGCTCCCTGTGGTCGAGGTGGCCCTCCTGGTGGTGGTGGGGGTAGAGCCTGGAAGCGTCGCCCACCACCCGCTGCTCGGCCAGCTCCTCTGCCTCGTCCGCCTCCTCCCTGCGGACCGCCACGGTCGACCCTCTGCCTCTGCCTGGGTGGCCCCTCCACCGTCTGCTGCTCCTCTGGTCGGCGAGTCGGGCAGTCACGAGCCATGTGACCCTGCCCGCCGCAAGAGTAGCACAGCCTGCCTCTCGAAAGGCTGGCACTCCGCTGTGTGCCTCGCACCGCTGAGCTGGTGTCCTGAGGCCGTCTGCGTGGGGGTCTGGTCTGCCTGGACCCGTGAGTCATCCGTCGGCTACCAGCTGCCGATGACTCAGCTACCTGCCGCCCTGCGCTAGGTCTCGCCGCTGAAGAAGGCTCTGCCAGGAAGCTCTCGATCAGGAGGGCTCGCTCCAGTACTCCCGCCTGGGTCGGAATGCTGAGGGAGATCAGCGACGCACGAATCTCCTGTCGCAAGCCCTGCTCGAAGGTCCGGGCCCGGAAGAAGGGGTCCCGTACCATGTCGGTCGAGTAGCGAGATAGGTCCGTGAACCTCGCCGCATACTGAGCGACCGTCATGCTGCCCTGGCGCAGCTGGAGAAGCTCCTGGATGCGCACCGCTCGGAGGGTGGCCGGGACGAACTCAGAGCGGAAGAGGCTCTCGAAGTCCGTCCAGAGCAGGGATGCCTCATCGTGAACCTGGAGCATCAGGCTCCACCATCGTCCTGCCGCCGCCTGCAGGAGGCTCGCTGCGAGGATCACCATGAGATCCGCTGGTGTCCTCACTAGCCTGAAGATCCGTACCACCGCCTCTAGCCAGTCCTCGGCGGCCTGGGGGTCCGCCTCACCGCGAAACCTGGGCGGTCGCTGGCTCTGAAACTCGTGCAGTGCCCTGAGGCGACGTGCATCGTCAGCGTCTGGTACTGGAAGCATCGGTGGCTCGGCGGGTAAAACTACCGCCGGTGCCACAGCTGGCAAAGGGCCCTGCACCGAGGCCTCGTCGCTCGGTGGGCTGCCGTCGCGCCCTACACTCGGAACCCTAGCTGGCAGTCGTCGCGGGGCCATCCTGAAAAGGAGAACAAGAGCACCACAGTCAGAACAGTATACCTGGTGAGCTGGCACAAGTAATCACAAGGAAAACTTGAGACTTTCATAAGCAGATCAGTATACCCGGTGAGCTGACACAAGTAATCACAAAGAAAAACTTGAAACACACACGCAATCAATGTTTTCATGCATTAAGTCGGAAATCAGGAGTCAGGGTCCTGGTGTACGGATACGTCGGCCGCCGCACCAACACTGGGCTCCCTGAACTGATAACCACACTCAATACACTAAACACTATTGCTTCACATAGAAAGAAAGGACGATCAGAGTTTGCGGTAGAACCGACCACCTCTGATACCAATTTGTCACGACCCGTCCTCGGGGCCCGTGCCGTGACTACCCCAAGCCCGCCTTCCATAGGCCAGGGGCTGGCGACTAGCACCAAGGCGTAAAATCCCAGTAAACAGGGAAGGCATTGCCTTTATAAGTAACAACCACACAGAGTCAGCAAGCGGAAAGTAAAGTGCAGAAAAGTAAAGGGGCCGGAAATACAAGCCCAACTGTAAAGTACAACTGAAAAGAAAAAGAACAGCAACTGAAGAAAAGACGGCGGCCTCGTGTCGTCCACTGGCAATCCCACCTGAAGGGTGGGTACAGATAGCCTCCAGGCTCCTCGGGTCCCACGTCCGCTCCGAGCACGTCCCGCCCAGTGGTCCACCTCCAGGTACCGTCCTGCTCCACGCCCCAACCGTGATCAGCGCTGTCCGTCGTCTGCAACCAACACAACAAGGTGCGGGCATAGCCCGTGCAGGGGTGAGTACAACTACTCAGTAAGGACCCCGAGACCCCCGAAGGTCTCTCGAAATCCACAAAGGATATAGCACAAAAGAAAGATGCAATCACGAAGTAACATCTGACTCGACTTAGGTATATGCCCATACATATACCTAAGTCCCCAATTCTAGCTCTGCTCACGAGCTCAAGAACAACTCAATCCACAAAGGAAGGCAAGACCCAAATCCACAAAGGAGAGTAAACAGTAAATCCACAAAGGATAGTTCAACACAATCCACAAAGGAGAGTAACATAAGATTCAGCTCAACCAGGTATACTTTTTCAGATGACGTCAAAGACGATCACTGATCCGTCTCAGTCGTCGGACCCACGAAGGATCGATAGGTACTAACCCCCGCAAAAAGACCCACGTAGGATCGGGCTCACACAGAACCTGTAGGCAGTGGCTCACACAGAACCGGTAGTAAGGACCCACGGAGGATCGGGCTCACACAGAACCTGAAGCACTGATCCACGTGGGATCGCTGAGTGCAGTAGTCGACGCAGTCCACTGAGGATCTCTGCACAGTCGTCGCCGCAGTCCACGAAGGATCTCTGCTCTGCCGTCGTCGCAGTCCACGGAGGATCTCTGCTCTGCCGTCGTCGCAGTCCACGGAGGATCTCTGCTCTGCCGTCGTCGCAGTCCACGGAGGATCTCTGCTCTGTCGTCGAAGTCACAGCCAGCGCTAGGGTTCCCGCACGTAGCGAGCTCGTTTAGGAGGGTCCGCTCCACGAGCCGAGGGGCTGATACATCAACTGACACGTAGTCCGAAGTTGATGTATCCAAAAGTTCCGTATTGACAACAGGATCTCAACGCGACAGACGGCGCGTCAATCGGACGCCCGGTCTGAGAGTTATTGGCATTTTCGTCCCAGGGGCCCGGTTGGTTTTTAGGGCAAAACCAACCCGACCGTACTCCGCCTGAATCCGATCCTCGGGCGGAGCATGCCAAAAGTTCCGTCTCACTTAGAGGAAACTACCACAGCTGACGGTACGTCGATCGGACGTCCGTAGCTCAAGTTATGAGCGTTTCCGCTCCGAGGGCCCGGTTGGTTTCGTGTACGAACCAACCCGGCCGAACCCAAAGTCTTCCGAAACCTTGAGTATAATATACCGAAACGACCGTCTCGATCCAAGGATCGCGTAGCCGCTGACGGTTCGTCAATCGGAGGTCCCAGGCCCAAGATATGGGCGAAAGACCGTAGAGGGCCCGAAACGGGGGTACTGGGCCCGGGGCGACCCGGCCCGAACCCCCCCCTGGGGTCGGCCGAACCGGGTCGGCCCGAACCGGGTCGGCCCGACCCGGTCCGAACCGGCTCGGCCGGGTCCGGTCCGGCCTGAGCGCGGCCCGGCCGACCGGACCGGCCGGCTCGGCCTCGGCCGAGCGGCCGAGGGAGTCGCTGGCGCCGCGGGTTGAACCCGCGGCTTGAGGGAAACCGCGGCCCCGCGGGGGGGGCCGCTTGTCTCGCGGACGCGGCCGGGCCGCCGCGTCCGTCCCGGTTCCGCGCGGCCGCGGAACCGGCCGCCGATGCCGCCGCGGCTTCAGCCGCGGCGGGCTTCCTCCACGGCGGCGCGCCGGGCGCCGCCGCCTCCGGTCGCCGGCGCCGCCGCGCCGGCGACCCGCGCCGCCGCCGCCTTCCGCGGGCCGCCGGGGACGCTCCGGTGGCCCGATTTCTTTCCCGTCTGCGCCGTTGCCCCTCCCGGATGCCGACCTTCACTGCGGGATCGACGGATCGCCCCGGCCGCGCGGTTCGTCGTCGTCCGCCATATCCGCACAACAGAAACAGATCGGCGGAGGGTTGCCGGGTCTTGTTCGTTAGACCCGCACCCTCCGCGTTAGCCATAAATCACGGGAGGAATAATCAACAACAATTTTTAAATAAATTAAAAATTGTTTCGATCGGGTTCTTTATTTAAAAAGAATAATCACGGGAAAAAGAATCACAATCAAATCCCTACCTTGATGATCGTCGAGCGCGGGCGTTCTTCGCGGAAGAGATCGTCGCGGAAGAGATCGATCGTCGCGTCGTCGCGGGAAGGTGTCGCGTCGTCGCGGAAACCGGCGTTGAGCCGGCGAGCTCAACAAATCAAGAACAACAGATTTAAATTATTAATATTTAAATCTGTGTTTCGTTTAAAACCAAAGAAAAGAACTTGAGAGGAAATCCGAAATCACTCACCTCGAATGGTCGGTGATCGGAGATCGGAGATCGGAAGAACGTCTCGGGCGAAAGCGTCGTCGACTTCCGGGTTCGGCGTTCTTCGCGTTCTTCGCGGAGAGGGTGGAGGAACGAAGATTCTCTCAAATCCTTTCCAAGGATTTTTATGTTGGTCTTAATTTATAAACATGCCAACACGAAACCGGTTAAGAAACGATCCATCAATTCGTTGAATTAATTCAACGAAAGAAACGACCCATTTAATTCACGAAGAAACAGTCCATTTAATTCACGAAAAAAACCGCCCAATTAAATGGTCTGTTAAGAATTAAAGAAAACGCGTCGGTTGACTTTTCAGTTACTTTGACGGGTTTTCGCGGGTGCGTTACTTAGCGAAAGAAACGGCGGGGCTCGTGCGGGTCCCACCGCACAAATATCCTACCAAGGGGTAGGATATTTCTGGATAGCATCCTATCCAGTTCAACTCAGTTCAAGCCGTCTTTAAGTGACTTCAAGTGGCTTCCAAGCAGCTTAAGTGAAATAAAATAAAGTTGTCGCACAAACTTTATTTTATTTCTGACTTAAAGCCGTAAAATTTAAAAACCACGTCTGAGCAAACGCAACTCCGGAAGAGGCGTTTCTAAGCAAATACCGGCGCTGCGATTTCATCGGTGCCCTCAGAATTCGATTCCGGGCACCGGTTCAAAAGATAGAAAAACCCGCTCGTCCGTTCACTGAACGTACCCGAGCCAAACTTCGGAAATTGATTCCGGGCACACCGGGCCTCGGAATCAGGTGCCGTCTAAAGCTGCGTTCTTGTAAAATTCCAAAGAAAATTAAGAAAAAAATTTCCTTGAAATTTGCGGGTCTTTACAGTTTAATATACACTTGAGTTAAAAAAATAATAATAATTAATATGTATCTTTTGTGAATGAGTCTTTTGAGGAAGCTTTTGACCATGATTTATGAATTCCATGAAAATTTAGAAAATATAAATTCACTTTTTTACTAAATATTGTTTTATTGTTCATTACATTTGAAAACATTTTTATTATTATCATATGATTATTTCATCCTATCCCTATTGTTATTCTATGGAGAGGATTTTATTTACTCTTTTTATATTTCTAAATTCTTCTATTATGTAATAGATTCGGTGTTTCCTTTTGGGGAATAAGGAAGTGTTATTAATTTTTTATTGTAAAAATTATAATTTTGTTTTTTTTATTTGTCTTGAGAATTAGCATTTTTGGATTATTAATGAAAAATAAAAAAATATAACTAAAAAGGGACATTAAATTTAATTATTTTGTAATGATAAATTATAATTAAAAGTATTTTTAATGTAAAATTAAGTTAATTATAAATATATTAATCAATGTTTGGTTATTTTAATATTTTTATATTAAAATTATATATAAAAACATGGTAATGTTTTGATATTTTTAACATTAAAATCATTCATTCTTCTTAGGTAAGTGTGACTAATTTTAAATTAGTTTTTTTAACTCAGGTGGATGGAATTTAGAAAAAAAGATTTCATATTTTTAATCATAATAATATATATTTTCTAATATGTTCAACAATTATTTTTACTATAATTATTACAAGAAGATTTTGAAATTAATTGATGTGATTATGGTAAAAATGAGCTTACGTAATGACCAATATTAGAATACATGGTGTGAAAATGAAAAAAAACATGTCTAAAACCATTTGGGTGTCCATTCTTCTTCCTTAATCCTTGATTTTTTTACATTATAAAATCCTTTTTAGGTAAAAAATGAGCGTACATATAAATTTATTTTCAAAAATGTTTTTTTTTCCTCACCCACACATATTAAATCCACCCAATCTCCTCCTTTCTTCACACATATCATGCACTTTATGTTGTATAGTCCCAATAAAAATAAATTCTAATATTTTGTACTATCATCATAGAATCATTATATTGGGTATAAAACCAACTGAGGAAGTCCTTTGGTACAATCCAAAATGAGATACCTAGAGAATTGGTATCGTTCTTCATCGAGTATATTTATTTTATTTCTGTTGACACCCTTTTCATTTTTTCATATAAAATTATTTATAGATAATAAATATCAGTAATATAATATGATCTTTTTATGATGTTGGTATGACATAAAAAACACACACTCCCAAAAAATGGGTTACTAAATAATCATTTGTGTGTACATTAGTCTACCTCATTACGAAATGATAACAATCATTTTTTCATTACCACTTCTCACAATTGAGAATTATAATTGAAAGGATGCTTAATATATGAAATTTTTGAAATTTATGACATTTTTAGTCTTATTTATCTTTTATATAACACATACCATCATTCATTCTATATTGGGGGAATAAATTAATTTCATTCGTGTGTAAGATAGATTACCCCCACACAAAGTGATGTGATTCATTCACATAATACATGGAATATATTAAGTAAGGGTTTAATAATCATATGTGACATGCATGAATTTTTTTAATGGAATGATATAATATAAAAACAAACACACATGCCCAAATTGACATATATATATATAAATAACTTTTAATTATTTAAATACATTATGAAAATAGAAACAATGTTTTTTTGTATGTACGACCCACGATCTCCATGAATGATGTATTTCATTTCCTATTAGTAAATTTTATATAACAATTTTATAATTATATAATAAATATATATGATATGTATATAATGGTTGTAATATTTAGTATTGTGAAAAATGAATAAATCAAGAAGACCAAAAAAATAATGTCAAAACATTATAAAAAAACAAAGCATTTATATCCCAAAATGTAACATTAACACATATTTGTTAACAAATTTATAATAATAAGTCATAATAAAATAATATATGATATTAGGAATAATAATACTGTTCTTTAATATTTTAATAACATTTTTAATACCACTAGATAACCGGTTAAATTAGGTTCAACAAAAAATAAGTGTGAGGTAATGTTTTTTATCATCTCACTTTTACTTCTGTGAGATATATTCCATATTCACCACTTATTGTTTTGGTGTATATAAATATTATGAATGTGTTTTATTAGTAATATATATAAATTTATGGAGATTTAAGTAACTATTGTAGGATATCACTTTCATGGGGATTTGGGTTACAGAGTTACTAATTATGTATGTGATGTTTTTCTCAATTTACCATCTTTGAGATATTTTTTATGTTATACACCTATATTCATTGATAAGTTGTATATCATACCCCATTTGATGATTATATCTAAAATATTCTTCTGATATTCTATGATTCATTTCAATTTTCTCATTTTTATTACTTTTTTATGATACCAAAGGGTTAAAAGTTTCCAATTATTTTCTCCTCACTTATCATAATTGTATGAGATTAAGTCACAAATTTTGAAATCAAATGATATACATAAAATAATTCTCATGACTTCAGTTAACCTATTTTTATCTTTTGGGAAAAAAATTCTCTTTAATTTATACTCTATATTCACATAAGAGTTTAAATAAAATTTTATATGAAGAATATTCAATTCAATCTATGTTGTTTTTTAATCCAATATAATGTTTTCTAAAAAAGTTTACAATTTTTATAAATATTATTTTTCAAACATAAAAATTATTTTTTCCAATAAAATATTTAATTTATTTTTAAAATCTTCATTGGGATTAATTCATGGTCATTGTATAAAAATGTTATTTCTAAATTTATTTTGGTTATAAAAAGTTATCCCCAAATTAAAGGGTGTATTTTCCTCCAAAATGTTTTTAAATTTATTTTAATGGAATTTCCATTCATCAACATAAAAAACAAATATTGTTAACTATTGTTTAAATTATAAATTTTTTATTTATATAATCTGTTTTCATCACTTTATGGATAAATATGGTTTAAAATTGGTTTTATAGAATCGATTTCATTTTCACGCGTCAGTCATGTTCAATGAGATTTTTATGGAACCTATTTCATTTACATGATTTAATCATTCATTAAATATATTGATTTGGTACCCATTTATTTTCCATTTTTTAATCATGAATCAATGTTATTTAAATAAAAATAATTTTTTCTCCATATATTAATAAATTTATAGATGGAATAATGTTTTTTATTTTATTTTTGTTTATAATATAGTTTATAGACATCTTATACGATGATGCGGCCCAAATATGGTCTAGTGAGCCTATTAAACATAAATGGAAAAAAGGAACATATAGCTTCAGGTGAACCTATTGTACATTTAACGATGGGTGAACCATTTTTCAGTACCATGCATTGGGTAATGTACCTTGTCTTTTTTGGTATTGAGGATAGTGTCACCAAAGGTTTTCTCCTATATATTTAACAATGAATTAGCTATTTATAACAGGGGTTTAGCAAAATTTATGGTGAAAAATGTTCCATAATACCAATAAGTTATTATAATGGTTGTTATGGGTTTGTAATGATGCTTATGATCTATATTGATATATCATGTCTCATGAATGTTGATTTTGGTGACTCTTTCCATTTTTGTGTTTTTATATTTGAGGATCTAGATATATATGGGTATTAGTTCAATAATTATTATATCATTAACTCTTATTTTGTTATCATACTCTTGTGTACTCTAATACTCAATTATTTAATTTAAGTGTTAATACAAATATTTATATTTAACGTGAAATTCAAACCACCCTTATAATGTTTTCTTTTCCCTATGTTATAAATAATGGGGATAAAAATGTTATATCTATAATGGATTTTATAAGGTTTATGTTGATAAAATAATGTAAAATAAGAATATATGATTATATGATGGGGTGATTCTCATCATTATGAACCAATTTTGTTTTTGAGTCCATGTTGATAAGATTTGGGACGAATTCTATAAAAATATAAACAAAAATCGACCTTAATGATGTATGTTGTCTATTTGTTCCTTTTTATGTATTAATTATTTTATAGAAATAAATTAGTCACCCTTATTGGAATGAAACCCAAAAAAATTATGTTTCTAATTTTAAGAAAATAACCATGAGTGCATGTCATGGGATGTTTTACAAATAATGTAATTGATCAGAAAAAATATTAAAAAGAACAGTTTATGAAATTGATTATAATAATGTTATCCTTAACATATCATAAGATATTTAATGTTATATATATATAATAAATGTGAATTATACAAATTTAAAACCTATGTGGAATGATCGTGAATAGAATTACTATAATTTTATGAGTAATGGTTTACCTATTGTAATTGAATAGTCTACAAAGGTAATATGAAAGGAAGTAGGTATTGAAAAATAATCTTAAGAATCCTAGATAATGCTTAGATATGGAAGTTGAATTTTTGATGTATTTATTTATTGTATTTTAGGAATTATGATATATATTTCATGAAATAAATAACAATTATTTTGTATATGTTACTCCTTAATGATACAAAAAATATGTTGAAATGTAATAATGACCATGAAAAGTTATTTAATAAAAATGTTATATTTTTTGGGTTGATAGACGTTTATATGTATTTTATATTGAAAAAATGATGTTTGGCTGGGATAAAGAGATTATTTATTTGAATAAATTATTTGGATAGTATTGATGACCCTACAACTTATTAATTTTTCCAGGAAAAACTTGTTTATGTATTCAACGATGGTGTTTAGAAAACTATTTGAGGTATGGAATATATTAAATAATATATATACATATACAAGGAATAATAAATCATGTATTCTTTAAATATGGTTTTATGGAAATTATTGTTATTAACTTGTTTCAAAATAATACATGATGAAGATATTCACATTTACGTTATGTTATAATTGAGTGGTACTATGTGTTGTTTGGGGGATTAATGATAAATTAATTTTTTATGTTTAGTGTCCTTTTATATAAGGTTTTTGATTTTAATATTTTATAGGGGTAATAAGGATATCCTTTTATTAAATGTTTAATGTTGAACATTGGATAATAATTTATCTATTAATGTATTTCTTCACTATATAATGATTTTTTCATGTTCGATATCAGGTGCAATAAATTTTGTTGTGATGATAACCAATGATAGACGAAATGAATTATCATTAAATTTATGGAACATATGATCTTTTTTATCTTTAGGAAGAAAAATTAACTTTTATTTAATGTATTAACTGATGAGGTGGAAATTGATCAAGGGACAAAAAATGGATAAATTTTCTCTTATGCGATGGAATGAAATCGAGTATGTATATCATCTAAAAAAATTCTTCTACTATAAGAAGATAACATTAAAATAATAAAATTTATAGTTATCATCATTTTTGATGATATCAGTAATCTCTTTCATAACATATTTGTTTATGTTATTTTTGTTGTTAACCTTCTCAAGATCACCCAATTATTAATGATCAATGATGTCTATCACTCTATATAATTATTTAAACAATTATTCCATATAAAAATATTCACTTCCCACATCTTATCCTATATGGATATAGAGTTTTCAATAACTTTAGTAACTATAATTTTGAAAACATTACAATTATAAGTGTACATATATTATTCAATTATATGATATGGGATTATATGAGGGAGTTTTAAAATAATAAACCGTCAATAATTGAATAAAATTTAAGGGGACAAATTCATTATAAGGGAGGTGGAATGTAACACCCAGAGAATATGTGATTTTTTTAATTTTTTTATTTTATATATATTTCATGACATGAAATAATTAAATTATCTTTCATTACATTTTTCACTGAGTTTCTCATTCATTACTCGCATTGTAGAGTTTAAATGAAATGAGAAACATTGTTAAAATATTATTATTTAATATTATACTTATCACTTAGACATTGGAATTTTATGTATGGATATGACTAAATATATTATTAAAAAATGTAGTTTATAGATGTATAAAAAATGAATTATTTTAATGACTATTAAATAAAAAACTAAAATAAAACAATTTAAAAACTATCAATTTTGTTTGAAAAGCCATTTTATTGAAGAAAAATTATTTTACCTCAATAAGTCAAAGAAACCAATTTTGTTGATTTATTTTAATTAAATTAATATATTATATATTCAATCAACTATTTAAATATAACCTAATCTTCTTGTAGATAATTGATAAGAATAAATCAAATTTTATACTAAAAAATTTATTTTTTCTAAAAAGCTATTTTGTCACCTTTTTCCCATATTTATATTATGAAATATTTTTTAAAATATTATAAAAAATTGATTTTTTTTTTAAAATAATAATGTTAAAATTATGTTAGGGAAACTTTTTTATTATTTTAATAATTGATTAATTTTTAAATGAATAGTAAAAATGATAAATTTTAATAGAAAACATCCATTTCGATTAAATTATTTAAAATTTTATTTTATATTTTAAATATATTTTAATGTAAATTTAGTTAAATTATATATCTATTCATATAATATATTTTATTGGAATAAATTATTTATTGATATTTTGTATTAAATTATTGTCATGTTTTGGAAATTTTCTATTTAAAAAACTGATTTCTCATCGCGACTATGTGATAAATTATTAAATAAAAACATTCCTCTTCTATTAATTAAATTTTAAAAAAATGGATTAAATAATTTTAATCATAAAAATTTATTTTATACAATAATTTAATAAAAAAAATCCAATAATAACAGTGAAAATTGTAAAAATTAATTATCACAATTGAAGAAAAAATTATTTTACAAGGGTGTTGATGTGAAAAGACATGAGTTAAAATTACATAATATTTTTTATAAAAACCATTTTATGGTAAATTTGTTACAATATAATCTATTATTCTATATAAAACTATAGCTCTAATATTTTTGGAATTTTAGAAACTCGGGTGCATGGTTTTATGATAAAATAATCATAATAATGTCACTCTCCTCACTTATAAATGACCACCCATACTACACTCAACTTTACACCTTCAAGCCAATTTTTATCATCTAATAAATTCCCAAATAACATACCAACATTAATCCCTTCATGATAGAAATATCATATTGTTCATAAATTCATACCATGATGGATTTTCATGAAATCATCCAAAGGATACCCGAAGAGGATATACCATTATTCAAAGGTGCAGTTATATTATTTCATCAGACAAATCCATAGTTTATTATTAATACATAATTGTATAATTAAATAATAATAATTTTTATATTGATAATTTTATTATGTTATGATAATGAATTAAATCATCTCCAATCCCCTCAGATGGTTTACAAAATCATCATTCGTGTGTGTGATGGACTACTACCTCACGACCGGATGACATTCATTTTTTCATTACCACCTCTCACGGTTGGGTATAATTATGGAAATAAAGTATATATATAATATATATATAATTATTATACCTCTATATACACTATATTATAAATAAATTTTTAATTTCAATTATATAGTGGAAAAAATAAAGTTATTTGTCTCCATAGGGGACTACCGCCTCACAAAGTGATGTGATTTGTATTGACTAACGCTTTACATAGAAGATAATAAATACAAATGAATGTGATATAAATATAATTATTATGTTATTTATTATGTAAATAAAACTCTATAAAAATAACATATCATTTTATTTCAAAAATATATTCTCCCTGAATGATGATTACATCGATCATGTACATGTGGACTACCTCCTTCAAAAAGTGATGTGACTTTCACTTTTCATCCCCATACTACAAGGTAAATTTATAATATATATATATATAATAATAATATGTTATTTATGAAATTAGTATCTATTTTTAATTATATAATATTACTTACCTCGTTTACAGAATTATCATTGAAAAATGGAAAATGATATTAATCCGTATGTATAACCTAAAAATCACAATGATCGTAACATACTTCATTTCTCCAAAAAAAATCCTGATTATTTATGGGAATATAATTGATATATAAAAATGATAATTATTTAATTATTATTATTAATTAGATAATGGAACCATGATAAATTTAATATTACAGAAAATATAAAATAATGAAGTAAACAAAAATCAAAGTGGTTATTACACAAAATATGACTTTAACATGGAATTGTTAATAAAAATATAATAAAAATATAGAATTATACCTTATATTATATGAGATATATGTGTGTTTCGTTAGTATTTATATAATAAATTAATATTTTTTATGAATTTGTTAAGTAGATATATGATGATAATCGAGTATTTTGGTAATAGAATTCTAATCTCACTTCTTACCTTATTGAGTGACATGTCATATTCTCCTCTAATTTATTATATATTGTGTATATAATTTAAATGAAAACATTTTTTATTATTATAACACATAAATTTATTTTTATTTACATATGAATTTTATAATCTATAATTCATGGGGTTTTATGTTCAAAAGTTTGCAATGTGGAATGTGATTTATGTCTCAATTTTTTTCCTAAAAACTAATGGTTAACATTTGAACCTATATTCTTCTACGAGGTGAATATCAAACCCCATTGTCATGTAATATCAAAAATTTATTAAAAATAGTGATATTTTATGTTTATTTTAATCATATTTGTTCTTGGTTATTACATTTCAACATTACCAAAGTGGTAAATATATTATGTTAGAATATCATTATTTTTTGGGATTGTTTATTACTATGTTTTTAATGATCAAATAATAGAATCCATATCTCAAAAAGTTGATGAATATTCTTATCGTATTTATAATTTAGGTGAGTAAAATTCACACATTCAATTTCCTCTCTTCATGAAATCAAGTGTTAAAAAATAATATATTTAAGAAAAATCATCCCTTTAGTTGAAATCCATTTTTTTCCAAAACAATTTTATTTATATAAAATTTCTCAATAATGTTATTAAATTTTTTAAAATATATTGTTGATGAAATTTTACAGATGGTTTAGTTTTTAAAAAATGATCTGAATTTAATATCCATTTCTTTTCCAAAATAATAACTATTTTGGTTCTATTGAGAATATTAAAGGAATATTTGTTTTATGGAGTAAAACACAAAAAAAAGTATCCATTATCATGATCATTATTTTAATTTAAGACTATTTTAAATTTTTTAAAGCATTATTTTGAATGTAAATGATTGTTAAATTTTATTATATTTTATGAATGATTCTTTTGTAGAATGGGTACATTTATCCATATATGTTTGAATCAATTTTAAAGCTTCATTTATATGTTTTCCAAGTATAATTAAATGATTTTTTTCAATTTTTTTATAAGAAATTGATTTTAAATGAAATGATTTTTACCTCGAGAAAGCTTTCATTCTGTTAATAATTGACAATAATTCTCAATATATGATAAAATCCTTGGATTTAATTTATGATTTTCCTGGGATATAAATCAAGGACAGTATATTTTTTATCTATATCTAAATTATTTATTTTAAAAAAACATTTTTAAAACATTTCCCCATCCATGGATTATACCATGATGAAATTTTTATATTACCAACTATTTTATCCATGGTTTATTCTATGATGAAATGACGAGATTACTATAAAACTAGCTACTTTTCCATAGGTGATGATATTATGTAATGTTTATGAATCCAATTTCAATTCAAGGGTTATTATATGAGGAATAAATTATGATATTGTGTAACCCATACGTATTATTTTTATTGTGTTGTGTATGATACATATTATTTACCTCCAATACATTGGTTAATGATTTAGATCTGATGAGGTAGAAAGGATTGGAACAAAGTGTAAACCCCATTTATTAGGATATCATGTCTGAGATTATTTACTTGGGCATGATCCTTGACTACTTTGTTGGTTTGGGGAGTCAAACCATTGCACAATGATAGTCTCTTTAGTTATACTTTACTACTATGAAAATTATTTAATATGCTTCTCTTAATGCCCCGATTTCATGTCATATAATAATGTAAATAATATATCAAAAAAATTATTTGATTTCAATATGATTCATTTCTTATGAACATCTAATATTTATTTCATGAATGGTGATTAGGATCTTTGATATCTATTTTAGGGTTTTCATATGATATGTTCATGTTTTCATACCTTTATATAATTTTTATTCACACATATCTCCATTGTTTACATTTATTAAGCACTAGATATCACATTTATAATTATTACGTTCCCTTTTTTATGAAGAATTATTTTACAAAGGTTATGTTCATGAGGATTATGGAAGGGGTAGATCTTTATGGGATTAATTGAAGATATTTCCTGAATCATGAAGATTATGTAACATGTTTCATAAGGAGCAAAACAATTATAGTTATTAAACATGTGTTTTGTGTAATGTAATGAATAATCATCTAAAATAGAAAATATTTAGGGATGAGAAGCTTGGGAAAATATATATCCTAATAAAAATGTTTAGTAATAGATATTATATTGAACTATTTTTATGTACTAAATAATATTGGATATAAATTTTCTCCTTTAATTATACTTTAGGAGAAAGGAATATATAATTTAAGTGAAGCTTTTAAATGCATAAATATTTGGAAAAAAAATAAATATCATATTTGGATATTTTTTATATTTGTTGTTGAATACAAATATTTGCAACACATGAATTATAGAGTACAAATAAAAAGTATCAAAATCCATCATGACATCCCCTTTAATATAAATTACACTATTTTAGTGGGATTTTTATCATGATGATGCACCAAAAGGTAGTGATGAACGAAAGTAATATTTTACTACAATTAACATAACATTGTTCATTAATATATACATCTTTATAAATAAAAATTTATATAACTATATCCGATATTTTTTACAGACATATAAGTATTAGTTGTCAAACGAATTTGCCTAAACAAATTTAATGAGTCTGGAGGCTCTGTTTTTGGAAATAGGGTAAGAAAATATGTATAAAATCATTTTGGGATTATAAAATTACTAAAAATGATGTGGAATGTTATAAATATTCAATTCTACAAGATTTCACAAAATATTGGAAGAATATATTGGAGGTCACATCTACTCTACAAGCACATTAGGTGTGGGAGGAAAAAATAACCATTTTAATTTCACTATATTATATTTTTTTATGTATGATAATTATTATTAGAAAACCAAATGACCTGTTGAATAATAGAAAACATTTTTATAATGGTTCTCATGATATTGTTATTTGAAATATCATTATAATAATCCTTGATTTTCATTTTTATCCGCTTTGATTAAAAGTAAAAAACTATTATCCCTCAGGTATGTGTTCAGTTTGCAAATATTCCTATATTTTTGGACATTATTAAAGAAAATGGTTTTCAAGTCCCACTCTGGGATCTATTTAGAACTAAATTATTATTTAAAAATTAACTCCATAGTGTTGTAATTTTCACTTAGTTGAGAAGAAAATTTAACAAAGTTATCAAATATAATATTTCAAACACAATAGTGTGAATTTTTTTCATATTTTTAAATACCATTACAAGAACGTAAAGAAATCATCAATAATTATATTTTATTCCTTTCCATATGTTCTAAGCATATAAATCATATTTTTTAATTTATAAACATAACCATAATGATCAATATTGTAGGGAGTACAATTTTGTGTATCGTAATCAATTATTATACATTAAAGGTGTTTCATAAAGTCATTGATGAATTTAAATTAGAGTAGAACCCTATCCATGTTCCTTAAAATTGTAGGTAAAATAAGATGATGATATCTTTGTATTTTTATGGGAGTTATTCAGAGAACATATTCTTATTCATCCAAAACATAAGAATTTAAATAACTACCTTCTAGAATGTTGTATATTATTATGTTAGTAGATTTATTATATGAATTATACTAGACCCAATCCTTTGAAAATACAAGTGAATCATTACAATCATTAATTTATTTAATTTACTTACATGTAATATCTTATGATGGATCACAGCTCTTTTCTTACATGATTATAAATACATTAATTTCACCACTATGAAATCATGATAACTTGATATATCGTATTAAGAATAAATTTAATAGCACTATATACTTTTGTCATGATATTTTTCCTATCATAAATAATATTGGAATATAGTGGTATACAATTGAAATGAAATTTTCATGAAAACAACATTTGACTACTATTGATTACATTTATTCCAGTCATCATTTACAAAAATGAATTCAAAAATGTTTCCAGAAATGAAATTTTCTTTCTAATTACAATAATTTACTGACATTGAAAAATAAAATGGAGGTATTTGGAGTTTAATATACACATGAGTTAAAAAATACTAATAATTAATATGTATATTTTGTGAATGAGTATTTTGAAGAAGCTTTTGACCATGATTTAATAATTCCATGAAAATTTAGAAAATATAAATTCACTTTTTTACTAAACATTGTTTTATTGTTCATTAAATTTGAGAACATATTTATTATTATCATATGATTATTTCATCCTATCCCTATTTTTATTCTATGGAGAGGATGTTATTTACTCTTTTTATATTTCTAAATCCTTCTATTATGTAATAAATTCGGTGTTTCCATTTGGGGAAGAAGTAAGTGTTATAGTGGTTGGGTTTACCCCTACATCATTATCATCATCGATGTGAAGTTGAATAAATTGATTATATACATAATAAACCCTGTTTTTGAATATATATTAAGTTACATATGTGTCTCTGGTGTTACTCAAATGAATATAACAAATAGATCATTTAAAATGAGGTTCACACATATGTTCTCTTCTAGTGAAGTATAATTTTTTTATAATTGTTTAAATTAATTTGCGAATTATGATTAGTTGAAGGTAATTTTTGGCATGACTAATCATGTCGAGGGTTTTAATTTACCATTACAATATTTGTATTCTAATATGATTGTTTTTTGGAATCACGGACTACGATCTAATTTTGACTAACCTTGTGTCCATCACTTGATTTATACTCGTGATTTATTTAATTAATATTTATATAATTTTGTTTTATATGAAATGATATAATATATAAGGGGTAATAATTATTCATTTATTATTAATATTATTGATTTTATGGATTAATTAGGTTTTCTAATTGACTTATATAATACTAAATAAAATTAAACCACGTTTAAATTTTTGTATCAATAAAAATTCTCTATATATCGATCATAATTAGTGAATGTGACTCATTTTTAAGATCATTTTCTAAATTTGTAATTATATATTTTAATAACACAAAATATAATTATAATATGTATTTTTTAGATAAATTAATTTATCATGTGGTAAAAAGTATTAGAATTATAATAAACAATTGTATTTTATTGATTTTATAAATAAAAAATATTTGATTAATTATTAATTTTAATTAAATTAAGTAATGTTTTATTATAATAAAAATAATGTTTTTATTATTTTTTAACAAATAATTCATTTTAAATTAAAAGTCCAGTGTTTTATTTCATAATATCCTTGAAGTATTTGGCTCTTAATAATCACTGAATTATGGAAAATCAAAGGCATATATCAATTGGACATTAAAGAATCTATTTTTCATCATTTATTCCATTTCGATGATCATTAATTCCCCAATCCATGGTGGTTTGGGAGTTAAGACACTCATGTTTAGTATTTAATAATCATAATATTATTTTTATTCTATATACATTATGGATGTATATTATTTTTAATATCATATTCCTCATTATTCTTCAAATCACCTCTGTCTATAAATAGATCAGGTGATGGGTGAAACCTTCATTCCATTATGAGAACTAAAAGGCGGTTCTTATAGTTCTTCAGTTTCCCACTTCTATGAGGATACCGTATAAATTTCGTCATGTGATAATTTTTTATTATATTTCTCTTCCAATAGATTATATAGTATAATTTTTATTCCATAATCCATAATTTACCTTTAATGAGTCTCCATTATTAAATGGATACAATGATTATAACACAATGGAATTTTTTATAACAAATAATGGTGAATTCTAAATGTGAATTGAATTTTTCAATTCAAGATTGATTGGAACATTTAAAATGAATTAATTTTTTTTTTCACTTTTTTCAATAAATAAAATTTCCATTTTATTTTTATTATATTGATTATATAATACTATTAACTTCATCATGTAAATATTTTTGGTACTATTACATAGTTAATGAATTATCACCTCACATACTTATCAATAAAAGATGTGTATCCCCTCTTAAAAATAATAATCATAATTTTAGGGGAAGCATTCTCCACCATGTTTACTCATTAAACAGGTAATTATACTTCTATTAAATAAGTTATATTTATTTTACATGTTCAAATAGACTCCAAATATTAAATACTCTTCCAAAATGAAATGATTTCTAGTCAAAGGGAATGACTTTCCTCATACACAAAACTATTCTGGAATATTTTTCACATTTATCACATAAATGGTATATTTATAATGATTTTTAATAAAATGGGGACTATTTTCATAAAATTGACACAAAAAATCAATAACACTTTATCATTATCATACTCATTAGTTCTTCCAGTCCCGATAATTGTTTAGCACAAACTACTCGTCACTCTAAGTTCATGACCCTTACATATTTACTTAGCATATATTACCTTAGGTTATACATTACAATTCTATTTCCCAATGATATTGAGTGAATCCACAGTTATAAAATACATGACACTCTACCTATATATGGAAAAGACTCACTAACCTAATTAACAAATCACTATTATACCTGATAAAACGCATCCCATCAAATAATTTATTCTGGACATAGTGTCTATAAAAAATTACACAATACCAATTCAAATCATATTTCAACAGTTGGTAGCAATTATTTATAATGGATAATATTATTTCCCATTACTAGTTAAAATAAATTTCTATCAATGTGAGAAAAATAGTTGTCACTAATAGTAACCCAATTCAATATCATTTCTTATCTAACCTACATAACTCAATTTACATAATGATTTTTGATATTTCCTTAACAAGAATTTCAGATTAATGAATTTTTTTTAATATGAAATATATAACTCATATGAAGAATTACCAGGACACCAAATTTGTAAATAGGATTATACATTGAATGATAATTTTTACATAATATAAAATAATTTCATTACTAAAATAGGGTTATATAGAGATAAAAAATGGAAATCATATAGAATAAATCCCATGAAACTACAAAACCAATACGTTATATCTAGAATAATATTATCCCTCTCCACTTCTACCTAACTGGGAGAAAATTCCTTTTCCCAATATTTTGTTGTCAATATATATTTCAATTATAAGAAAATATATAAATATTAATAATATTGAACTCAACTAGAGTATTCCCTCACTTAAATTCTACCATATACCCTATGAATCCAACATTGACCTACAATAATAATCCAATGTCATTGTTTTAAAAAATAAATTTTATAAATTACATATAATGCATTTAAAAGTAATTTTATGTAATATTTTAATAATAATTTTCTAGTAGAAAAATCTTGTATACCAAAAAAATGGTTCATCCTTGAAAACATATAATGAAACATGTGATAGGAATTCCAAAAATTATTTTGAGCATAATACATGCAAATGAATTAAATTCACATTTTAAATCACCAATAAAAAACAATAAAATCGATGAAAACTATGAAATACCGTTATAGTGGGGTATTAAAATACATTTCAAACCTCTTGTTTTTTCCTTCATAACCCAACTATAGATTTTCCTATTTTAACTTCAATCAAGTCATTATTATTTCACTATGATCTAGTAGAATAATTCTCCAAATATATTGATAAATACTCTATAAGTATATATTATATTGGTAAAATGACAAGAAATATTGACGTGTGAGAGATAACCATTATTTATGATAAGTCATATTCCATCATCAATGGTTAATGGGAGAATCATGGGGGGAATGAAATAATAAATTGAGACATCTCTTAGAAATTTCTGTGGTGATAAGTATGAATGAAAAATTTGGGATTAAATGAAGGACCCTATATGACCAAAATTTCCACACAAAATTCTAATTTTTTAATGGCCATGGTAAGTCCAATGACCATAATGGAATATCTAGTGTCCTCCATTGAGAATATAATGGTTCAAATAGATCCCCAACTATCTCCATTTTAATCCTAGTAGGGTTCCCTATAGCTATACAAATTTCAGATGATGTATTTTTGATAAACATTAATTTTAGTGGCATTCAAGAAATTTCTAATGGCTTAATTTAGCTACAATAACCTCTTCATAATCATTTACCTAGTGCACTGAAAAACAATATGTGACTCTCAAAAAACATCTCACACATTGAAATATTTTATATTCATAGATATAAATTTTAAATTCTCCCCTATTACTATTATATTAGGATCATTTATTTAAATAATTCATAATATAAAATTATTATGTTTTCATTATAAATTCTCAATGACACAACTGATCTCATCTATGTTGGGCCTATTGAAATCTCTAATGAACTAAGATTGTAATTGAAATAAAATTCAAATCCTCATTGTTGGACTCTTAGTTGATATGGTCATTTCAATTTCATTCTCAAACCAAATAAACTATCAAAGGAATAGATTCATTTTCATCACTATATCATGTGTATGAAATTAATATTGAAATGTGATTCATTAAACACTATTTATTTAAACATGCATGATCATGCATGAATCATAGTATGGGATACATTACTATATAAATTATGTCGGAAAACACAATATCCCACCAACTACACTTCCTACTAAATTTATTGACTTAATAAAAATACTCTAATTCTTAAAACATTAATTTATTAGTTAATAATTTATTTCACACATCAAAAATTGAAGTCAATGGTTGGTATTGGGTCACTTATCACTATGATCCACACCTGAGTGCCTCTATATTACAAGCACCAGACTCTACATCAACACACTTAATATCCTATCGAATAACCTGAATCCATATATTTCTATTCAGGTCACAATACGGTCCATTTTGTTCATTTAATCAAAGAAAATTCAATAAAAACATCTACACCTGTTAATTAATAATAAAAAAACACATACATCCCAATTATATCCAATAGTAAATGAAAACACAAAATTATTCGAAGAAAAGGAGTGTTCTACATATATATCTTATCAATTACTATAATTATTCTAAAATGAAGCTAAAATTAATAATACATCTATTTAGTGCTCTACACCTTCATAATGACTATTCATTTTCAAATATCATGATCACTTTGTATTATAATTTTTTTTTAAAATGATTATTATAAAAGCCTATTTATTATAACTCAATAAAAGAATCCCATGAGTCTTTCTCTAGAGTCTAAACATATTATAGTAGTATATGATTCCACCAGAAAACATTGCAATGATTCGATTCTAGAGAATCGTAGTCATATTGATGACATTTTAAATTAAAAAAGTCACTAAATACAATGAGACTATTCTATTTCATCACATTAGAGTCTAAAACTCATACAACTATGATCATATTGGTTTTATTTGATCCAAAGTCATAATTAATGGGGATAACTCTTAAATACATCAATAATCATTTTGTGGAAGAAAATATGATATTTTTCTACTAAAACAAATAATTATCTCCTCTCACCAACATTTCACAGAATGGACAAGGCCCATTAATCAAAATAGATTACCACTATGATTTAAATACGATCCAAATGACCCCTCAACCAATTAATAATCACATAATATAAAAATTATCTTCTTACCTAGTTATATCCATTACTATTTATTATCATAGGACTATCTAGAATATACTATACTAAATAAATTCTTATTCACAATAACATATTATCATACATCTTCATGATACATCATTATATATTTATCATTCTAATAAATCTGTTTCACCCAATTCCATGGGATATACCATATGCAAGAACTATATAAGTGTCATTACTACTTGATAATATTGTGAATTAAACAATAAATATACATGTAGTATGATATAACTAAGTAGTCCCAACTCTATCATGACACATATAGACCTCTTATGGTACTACAACCCATATATTTCACTACTAAATTAAATAATTATCTTAGATCAACTTAACTCATGTTTAATTAAGGGTATCATTACATCATTATGCATCTTCATCCATCATTATGATCTTCTTGAGAAATTAAGTCACCCTAAATAATTAAACTCATTATACCATACATTTTCCAAGAACATTTTAATAATCAAATATCTTATGATACACATATTCCATCATGATTAATTGATCACTAAGCATATAATCAAATTATTCGAAATAATTTACACTCAAAAAACAATTTATTTCAAGTATTCTCTAACTATAGTGTTTTGAGGTAGTAAAGTATTGTAAAAAAACTCACAAAAGTACATGAAATACACTATTTACTATTTTATTATATTTTTTATCAGTTGCAAGGGTCTGTGTTTTCCATTATATATTACATTTATTGTTTTGGGTGTGGGGAATGTTCAAGGAAGGTTCTGGGAGATTTTGTAGAGAATGGAGGGTTTAGGGAAGCTATTTCACGGATTACACATCGTTTATGTATGATTCATAGTGTGAATATAAGTTTCTTGACTTTTCCATGTTTTGTAGGGATGTGAAATTATTAGGAGTCAGAAAAATATATAAAATAGAATGGCGATGAGTTTTTCATAGGAAACTGACCCTGATGTGTTTAACAATGTGAAAGGGGATTAGACGTTGTGTAATCTCCTAATGATATAATGTATTAAATATTCCATCCATCTATGTTTTCAAAAACCCTATGAATACTATGATTTATCTTTTCCAAGGTGACTTGGGAGTCCCCTCCTTGACATTTTGGATATCTTTTAGACAATAATTAATTACTAATATTTTTTCATTGATCCACACTAATCCGACTATGATCTAAGTTTTTTTCTTCCTCCATTTCAAATAATTATATTTTCTGGTCACGTTTTCCCTCCCACTCTTATTCTATTTGATGGAGAATATTCTTTCATCACTTCAAACATGTTTTTTATCAGTGGTTGATTAATCCAGTGGTACCTCTGAATCTCTAGGTAGAGGAAAATCTAATGGGAGATTAAATTGAAGGATCGTTGTGTTATCCATTTCCAAGAAAAATACATTTTAAACCATTTGAAAAAAATATTTTTTTACTTCATTTATATTTGAGAGTGTATCATGTGGGAAGGAACTAATCATGTTTTTCTATGGATTATATTTGAGACACACAAATTAATGATAAGAATTGGGTAAATAAAATTGAAAGGGCCAGAGGGATTCAAATTTCATGTATTATATCTTGATATTATTGTGATATTTTGAATTATGTAGTCCAAAGGAACCACTGAAAATCATGTCCATTGGTTTTATTTTTTATTACAATATATATGTTTCATTATTCTTGGTTTCAACTGAATATTAGTATATATAAATTAGTAAATCACACACACTTGGTTAATAAATGGATTCCCTAGGATTAACACATTTCGGCGATAACCCAAAAATTAACAAGTTAAATTAAATAAGCATTCCTTATAAAATATGAAATTCTGTTATTCATTGGAATTTGGGGTGATGTGTTGTATCATATAGACGTGGGTGTGTGTGCAAGATAGATGAGATATTAAGTGGATGTGTTGTGATGAGTGGTTAAGCCCTATTTTCTATTGTGGTATGTCTATGGAGAATGGGTGTGTGATGTGGGTTGGTTTGGGTGGTGTTTTGGATGATCTTTTAAACAATACATCAACCTGACCAAGAAATAGAATCTCAGATTGAGAGATTGATTTACGGTGGAAGGCGTGAGAAGGGTTGTGACATGGGTTTGTGCTCGTTCAGTGTAGTGATGTGTTGTTATATGTGGTTGTGTGTGGATGGTTTTTTAGAATAATTACCATGACGAAGGATGGTGGTGGTTGGTATGGGTAATTTGTCCAAAATTTCTATATGTGTGTCTTTTTTTGTGTAGCATGTTGTGTGTTGTGATTGGCATATTTCCAGATAGTAATGGATCAAATGAATAAATAGTTATTAAATAATGAGAGGAATTGGATTCGGTTAGTTTAGTTAATGGAATAAATGAAACGGGTTGTGAATAAAGAATGTTAATGGATAATGAAATTTGTTGTAAATTTAATGAGTTTGTAGCTTTATTTTTTCTCTTGTTCATTTAGAGGCAACATCAAAGATGGAAGTGTTGTGAGATAGTTGTTTATTTAGAACCCATAGGTTTGTACTGAATGATTGGTATCATATATATATAATTGTATTTTCAATAGTATTTCAATATGCACCCCACCATAGTTTAAAAAATATTCCAAAAACCCCCATCATAATGGGGGGAGGGTTTCTTCATCAAACATACAAATTAGGGGAAGGTTGGATTAATGTCTGCTTGTCCCAAGTCCGTCTTCAATGTGATGATATCCCAATAATCATTAGGTAGGTTGTGGTATTTGAGACCCATGTGTGTGATGGTGGGATGTGTTTTCCTTGGTGTTTTCAGGTTGAGATCTGGTTTTATTTTCCATGTGATTTTGGGAAGGGATGTGTGGTGCTTTTGTTAATGAATTTGGGGTGAGGGGTGTTTTTTTCCAACGTTTCTTTGAGTTTATATGTGGTTTTTGAGGCACATGTGTTTTTTTGGTTCATGTGCTGTTAATTGTGGATCGTGTGTCAACGGGTGGGATGTGAAGTGGTTTGTTGCCCAAGTGTATATGGGTGATATGTCATGTGTATTTTGTCCTAGATGTATGTGAGTGGGATGTGATATGGATTCTGGGGCCTAGGTGTGTGAAGGTGGGTTACGATTTGGTTTTTTTGGAAGAGGTGGGAGAATGATGAAATTTTTTTCCAGGAAAGAGAGGCTATAATAGGGGGAATTTTTTTATGGTACCATATCATCGATTTGTATTATCTTACATTACCTGAATTGTTTTATTTAGTGATCGTTACTTGGAATTCATGGGATAGTTAGTCTACATGTTATGAGCTATTTGGATATATTATTTTTATTGGGGAATTATTATTCATTCTTTTTCTTGGGCCGTGCGAGACATGGTTTTTTTTCAT
This sequence comes from Viscum album, assembly GCA_963277665.1. Classification (NCBI taxonomy): domain Eukaryota; kingdom Viridiplantae; phylum Streptophyta; class Magnoliopsida; order Santalales; family Viscaceae; genus Viscum; species Viscum album. The sequence continues at coordinate 140,328,176 of OY728141.1, forward strand.
ACGGATTATACTTTTACTATCACTTTATGCTTATAAAACTACCTATAGGTTTTTGTGAGAATTACAAAGACCATGTTTTGAATTACATAGTTTGGATTAGGGTATTTGTTGAGTCACTACATTAGCTTGAATTTAAATACAATTCAACTTAGTTTTATTGTACCTATACTACTTCTATTTTATGAATACATATGGAATGTTTTTTTCTTTATTATAAATATATATCATAGAGTCATTTTTTTGATGATCCATCACATCTTTAAATCTTATTCATAAAAAGTGTAATCCATTCCATATTGTTTTACCAGTATACCCTAGGTGATAGGTTATTAGATATGATAGAGTCTGGAGTTAGGAATAGTGAGTATTGAATGGGTTGTAAGGGAAATGCATCAGGTGATCATGGTGCATGACTTTGGCTTGGAATGTCTTGTGAGGACATGAGATTTATGTCCGCCATAATTTGATGCATGGAATTTGAGCCTATTGAACGACTAAGTGAGGATACACCGTTTACAGGGTAGAGACAATTGGAATGATTCATGCATCATAATGACATGTGTTATAGTATTAATTGGTACTCTTTGGTATGGATAAAATGTGTAAAAAGTAAATTTAATGAATTAAATAATTAAAAATGAATCATTAATTCCAAACAACTCAGGCATATAAAATCATTCTTTTCAATTTCTACTAAGGATCCCGGTCATCTCCAACATGTGGCTTAAGATAAAGATGTACAAAATAATGATCTGGTTTATTGGTGGAGGGTTGATCATATATAGTAGGATGACTATTGGAAGATAATATTATGTGATTTCCAGTGGTAGGATTTGGGAGAGTATAAGTTCAGTGTTTTAGAAATGGAGTCAAAGAGTTGTCTCGATGAGATTAAGATCAACTTCATTTTGATCTCGGCCACAATAGATTACTAGGTTAATTGGCAGTGAGTAAGAAGATGGGATCTTGGCATTATCGGTGGAAAGTATTCCTAGCAGAGAGGAATGAGGCTTTTGTTCTATGGGTAGATTTTTTGAAATAATTCTGAGAAGAATTCCATTCATCAACCTGGAAGAATGAGAAGATACAAAAGCTACTCTCCCTCATTTAGGGGAGTATGTTGGTTTGAGATATGGTGATTAAGATCAAATATCTCCTAAAATTTCCCCGGATCTCTTTCCGACTGAGGATTCTCATGTGAGACATCTAGTGGATGCACTTTATTCTTTTATCCATTTTTTGGTCACTCCAATTATGTTTCCGACATACATAAAGGTTCAGATGAAGGTGAAAGTGGTTAATTGGATGAAATTGTGAAATTTTATACACTGAAAATAGGATATAAAAGGTTTTATCTATAAGAAATGATGGTAGTAGTAGGTCTCATACACCATGACCTTCAATGTTTTTATCGTCAGGGAGTCAGCCTAAGTGGATTCCTTTATGACCATCTTGTGATACTTATTCCCATGCTCTTCCAGTGAATTTGGAACCGGTTTTTTATTATATGGATTCTATGGACATTGTCAATATCAGTTCCTAGTGGATATTTGATCTTAGTATGGTGGATGTGGATAAGTTCAGCTCCTTCCTTAGCATTATTTTGAAGCAAGGTCCTTTCAATTGTTGGGATTGTAGGATCATGCTCCACTGAGTGGAGATAGAGCATGTAGGGGCTGGCCACATGATATTTATCAATGACATAAACATTTTCATGGTCCTAGAGGCATTTTCCATCAAGATTAGAGTTCTGGTTGTGGTCAGTTGCAAGTAGAGGAGGTGATGACTTTACAAGGGAATATGATTTTCATAGGTACAATTAGTTTTTCGGTACTCTTTTTGGTTCCCTGTTTGATGTAGTATCTTTTAACTCCTTTGTTTCACCCACTATAGACCGTGAACTCAGAATAGAAGTAGGGAGACTTCATGTTCCTCTGGGGTTGAGTACACCACTAGGAGGCAATACAATATTTTTTGATCTGTATGGGGATTTATAATGATTATGTCGCTGCATTAGTCCCCTGAGTATATCTTCTTTCATTATTTGAAACCATATGATGTCATTATCACCATTGAAAGTATGTATTCTTTGAATGTTTTTATCTAATGTCTCTAGTGGAGGATCCTATATTCATATATAGATGATTTACGTGTGGAATTCATTTGTGAGTGAGGTTTTCTGGTGGGTAGTCAGCGTGTGGATCACATCATTTCCCTACTAGCTGAGATATTAGTGGAACTAGTGAATACTAAGATGGTGGAAGTTACCAGGGTTGATGGGGACTTCATATATGTTTTCCATAAGGATTTTTGGATGATAATCCATTAACATGATGTTGTGTTTTGGATAGCCCTATGTCCCTATGATTATTCGACATAGATGGATCCCTATTGAAGTAAACCTTATGAGTTGTGTGAGATGATGATTCAGATAGATGATATGATGAATAAGGGATTTTTCAGGCCCATTATGTCATTATGGGGTGCTCAATGTTCAATTGAAATGATAGTGGATAGTTTTGTGAGGTTGTGAATAGACTACCGGAGGTTGAATCAAGTAATGAACATGAAAATTTACCCTATTCTAAGGATTGATGATCTTTTTGACTAGATGAGATGGGAATGATTTTTTTCTATGATCAATCTATGGTATATATATCACCAATTGAGGGTGAAGGAGGTAGATGTCCTAAAGACTACTTTTAGGTCCAGGTACGGGCACATCGAGTTTTTAGTCCATCCATTTGATGTTGCGAACACACCACATGTGTCCATGGACCATATTAACTCTATATTATGTGAGTACATGGAATGATTATCTGTCATATTCAACAATAATATATTAATATACTTGATTTATAGTAGAAAATTTTTGAGCATCTCTGGACATTATTGTAGGTTCTTCAATGACACCAACTCTATGGAATGGTGTCCAAGTGTATGTTCCTGTCAAGAGATATGAACTTCCTTAAAAATGTGGTGTCACGTCAGGGTGTGGTAGTTGACCTGTTGAATGATGGTGGAATTGTTTCTTGGTATCACCCCATAATGTGTTATAATTTCACAGTATTCTTGGTCTTACAGGTTATTATTAGAGTTTTGTACCTGATTTCTCTTGAGTTGCAGATCCACTTATAGCTATTACTAGGAATGGCCATGCTTTTTTTCTATGAGAATTTATAGGAAGCGTTCATCTATCTAAAGGAGAAGTCAGTTAGTGCTCTGGGGCTCTAGTTTCCTGATGATGGGGCGACGTTTGAGGTGTTTTTTTATGCTACCCATATGGGCTGGGGATGAATCTTGATGCAGCACTGACCAATAATGTCTTATGTGTCTAGGTACTTACATCCCCAGGAAAATAACAATGCCAACCATGATATGGAGTTGGAACAGGTCTTGTTCATGTTGATGTTGCGGTGACATTTCCTTAATAAGTAGCACATTATGGTCTTCATAGATCAGAAGAGTTGGGGTTAAATATTTTTCCAATTTGATCTGAACATTGGACATCATAGGTGGTTGTAGTTTCATTTAGTCTATGAAATAGAGATCTTCTACACCTTATGAAATGGAAATAATGTGGCTAATAATTTTATAAGGGCATCATAGAAGGAGGTTGTATAGGATTTTTTGATGCTTAAAATGTGACGGATGAGTTGTAAGCCTTTCACTTATATGAAATATTGGAATGTGGTGGAGGTTGTTTGTTTCAAATGGAAATGTAGGATTATTTGATACAAAAAGTGGGGAGACATGGAGGAATAGGTGTGTTGCAATTGTGTTTTCCATATTGATGCTTCAAGGGGATGTTCATAGGATGGTCATAACCTGATATTGTTCCATGGATAGTTGTTTTTTCAGATGGCGATATGTGAGGGAGTCCTTTGTGAGTTCCATATCTCACCATTATTGGTACACCAAAGAATCTATACATTGAACCATGGGTTCTAGATGTAGTTTGGTGTCTTGGGATGAAGCATGATATAGAAGAGTTTATGAGGAGATGCTTGGGTTTTCACCATGTAATGGCTGAGTACCATGTTCCTAGTGGGTTGTTTCAAACCTTTGATTTTTTTGATTGGAAGTTGGATAAAATCTTAGTGGATTTCATCACAGGGTCCCCCAAATATTAGATAGTGAATGGTTATATCATGGTATAATTGGATCAGCAGATTAAATCAGATCACATCTTAGCTATCAACGATTCTATCAATGTGCATTCCTTGGAAAACATGTACGTGGTTAAGGTGTTACAGTTACATGGGGTTTTGAGATCCGTCATCTCAAATCAGTATATATGTTGTACTTCTCTAGTCAGGAAGATAGTGAAACATGCTTTTGGAACCTAATTACAAATCAACACTTCCACCATTAAAAATTCAGGAAAAAAGAACAGATTATCCGGACATTGGAGGATATGTTGTGGGAATGAATCTTGTAATTTTGTGGATCGATGGTGTGAATACTACCTTTTTTTAATTTTTCATATAATAATATTTATCACTCTCACATTAGTAAGGATCCATTTGAGGTGTTTAATGGAAGACCATGTAATCCTATGTTCTTCTAGATATAGATTGGGGAGATACTAGTTCATGGTCCGACGGTGGTTTTGAGCATAACAGTGATGTTTCATCTTGTTCATGAGAGGATGAAAATGATGTAGTACCAACATAAGTTATATGTAGATCGTTTGAAGAGACCCTTAAAGATTGAGGATGGGGTCCACATATTCTTGAACATTTCCCTTCGATGTGGTATGTTGACGTTTGGTATGGGAATCAAGATTCCTCATAGTTTTTAGTCACTTCATAGAGTTGGGATGAGTTATTGAGGGGGAATACCAATTGGCTTTACCATCATGGATGGAGATGATCCATTACATCTTCTATATCTCACAAATTTGTTCGTATCTTCATGATGACTACCAAATCCTTCAATTTGGATAGATGGATATCGAGGAAAACAAAAAATATGTGATGCTGTCAATGTAGATCCAGGATCGTCGAGAGAGGCTTCTTTGTGGATGGACCACACCTTTGGTTTACATGTTCTGGAGGCATTGTGGCTTGGACAAGAGTTCCTGAGAGCGAGAAGCACAGATTTGATGCCAATACCCATAGTTATTTTGAGTTATTAATAGTTATGAATTGTTTTATGATGTAATTATTGAAATTTTTTATATGAGATGATATGTTTTCCCTTGGTAGTGTTATGTGTGGTGTGTTGTTTGATAATGTCCTGATGTGTGAAGAACAAATGACCTAACTCTTAATCAAGACACATTAATTGGGAAGTGATTATAACCATGAATATGTTTCAGTGATTCACATTGAAGATAGTATCTTGAAAATAAGGATGTAATTCAATGATTCATGTGTTTGGGAAAGTACAATTTTTGGACAATAGTTGTTTAAGTCATTTTGGTATGTTTGTTTAACTGGTGTTAGTGCATGAAGTGTGGATATATTCCTGTGGGGAATCTCACAGGGTCTTTGTTGAGTTTTTCCTCATGGGTTTGGTTTTGTATTTTTGAGGGAGAAAATATTTAGAGAGGTATTTTATTTAATGTTCCTTGTTTTTCCCCAAGTCCATTACATTTACATTTCTGTGTGTTTTAATGTTTTTGTGGAGGTTATGAGAGTTTTCATAGAATATGGGAATGCCACAATTCTGCTATAGGGACTATACACTGTGTATGTTGGTTTAGTAGTATGAATCATGGTTTCAAGTCTTGTCCATATTAGTTCACGGCGGTAAATGTCTATGGTAATGAGAAATAAACACTGAATAGTTATGGTATTTCAGTGGAAACGGACTGCAAGGTATTACACGATGTGAATGGGGATTACATGTCATGTAATCCCCCAATGATACATTGTTAAAAATAATTCTAGCTGCTCGGGTTTTCATAATCCCAACAGTTGAAAGTCTTCCTCATTTCATAGGAGACCCGACAATCTCAACCATGTCATTTTTAAGATCCCTTCGATGGGAATCAATCATTAAACATTCATCGTTGATCTATAGTGATCTGTATTCGATTCTAAGTGATAATTTCATCCATTTCAATGATTTATTCTGGGTTGTTCTCTTATTACCTTCCTCTCATCATTACATATGTTGGATAATGATATTTATCACTTCTAACATGTTCCTTTTTTGGTCATTTATTGTCTTGTTTTTGTTGCTTCATCCCTGGGTGGATAAAATAATTATAGGAGAAGAAATCGAGGGACCTTTGTGTGAATCATTTCCACAAAAAGAATATTGAATCCTATTTTAAGTAGGGAATTTCCCTTCATTTTCCAAGATTTTTTAACATGTTGGATGGATATACTGTTGTTTTCATATGGATCATAGTTGAACCATATTAATCATAGATAAGAATCGGGTAATTTAAAATGAACGGGTATTATGTATTCACATCCCATGTTTAATGAATTGATATTTTTGTGATGATGTGAGTTATATGGTGTAAATCCAATTAAAAATTGAGGCCTTTAGTGATCATGTTTTCACACTAAACAAGTTTCATTATGGTTGGTCCATGTTGAACATTTTTATATAGAAATTGGTAAATCACATACACTTGGATAATAGATGAATTCCCCAGGATTACACAGTTTCAATTATAACTATTGAATTAACATTTGAAATTAAATTAGAATGCCTTCCTAAATATAGAATTGTGTTTTTATTTGGTATATAGGGTGATTTTTTCAGAGATATAGTTGTACGTATGTGTGTAGTATATTGGAGAAATGGAATTGCTATTTTTTTATCTATATTTATGCTCTAGTTTTTGCATTGGTACATTTTTGAAGTATGGGTGTGATCTATGGGTTGGATTAGGTGGCGCTTTGGAAGTGCTTGTTGATGATACATCATCCTTACCATGAAATGTAATCTAAAGTTAAGAGATTGATTTATTGTTGAATGGATGAGAAGTGTTGCACAATAGGTTTTTGATTAGTTGGTGTTGTGTTGTGTTTCTGGATGCGGTTGTATGTGGATGGTTTTTTGGAAGACTAACAACAATGAAGGATGGTGATGGTTGGTATGGGTAATTAATGTGAAATTTCATTATGTGTGAATTTTTCTATGTTTCGTGTTGTGTACATTCCATTATATATTCCTAGAGTGTAATGAAATAAATGAATAAATAGTTGGTTCATAATTTTGGGAACTAGAATGGGTTGATTTGGTTAACAGAATTAATTAAATGGGTAGTTAATAAATAATGGTAATTTTTAATTAAATTGGTTTAAAACCCAAATGAGGTTTGGGAATGTTGTGTGGTGTTGTTCAATTATAGGTAGTAGTGAAGTTGGTAGTGTTGTCAGCAGCTTTTTTGTTGAGAACCCATAGGTTGGGAATGCGTGTTTGGTATCATATGTGTTTATAATTGTATTTCCCTTCTGATTTCTATACACAACCACCCAAGTTGAGAAATATGTACCGAACACCCCCATCTTCACTGGGGAAGGGAGTGTTTCCGGAACATCCTGGTGGGATAATAGAAGGCTAGAACCCTCCCTTACATGATATATATTTTAGGTGGTGATAACCAAAGATTCTTTGGATAGGTTGTGGTATCCAAGGACTAGGTGTATGCGAGAATGTTTTTTTAGAATGGTGTTTTCACCATGAGATGTGTGGTGATTTCCCATGAGTATTCAGGAAGAAATGATATGTGTTTTCCCATGTATTTTTTCCTGAGATGGGTAGTTCTTTATTAGTTGACTTAAGGATGAGATATAGTTTTTTCCCTAGTTCTCTGTGGGTATGAAGTGGGTTGTTTTGTGGAATCGGTGTTTGCGGGTGGGATGTGATGTGGTTTCGGGACAAGGTGTCTATGGGTGGAATGTAATGTAGTTTGGGTCCCCGATTTGTGCGAGTATGTTTGGCCTGGTTTGAGGGTAACATGATTATGCGGGAAGGTTGTGCAAAGCTTCTTTTGAAAGAGGTGGGTGTTTGGAGACATTTTCCATTATTCCAGAGTAGATCAACTAGTGGGAAGTTTTATAGGGTACCCTATCAGCAATGTGCATTATATTACATTACATGATGTGTACTATTTTTTGAGCATTATGTTTTGAGAATGAGGTGGTTAGTATACCTATTAGTTTCTGTTTCATTCATCTATATTCACATGGGGACATTAGTATGCTTTCATTCACTAGTTCTAGAGTAACATGGAGTTCTCCTATTGTGTATACTTGTTTGATCACACTACAATTATAAAATAACATTCTAGTTTCTAAGAGGATCACATAGATCGTGTTGGGTGTTACTATCTCGAGCATTCAGACAAACTTTGAGTCACAACATTAGCATTATTTTGGGTAATTTTTTTATACATTTAAATTACATTTAGTTGTTCCATTTTATAAAGGAATATAGGGTTGTTTTTTCATTATATATATATATATATATATATTTCTTGGATATATTTTGTTGTTGATCTATCATATATCCCATATTGTTTAAAGGTAGTATGATCCATATTCTGTAACATGAATACCCATTGTGTTAGTCGCCATCCTAGGTCCTACATGAAGTGGGACTTGGGGGTTATTATATCCATTTCATCTTTTCCAATCCAGGAGGGGTATCTTCGAAGGGAGGGTGTCATTACACAGTTGTAGGCCAAAGTGATTAATTTATGTACCATTTGAATCAATGTATTATTGTTATTATATCTTAAAACCTATCCCTTATTAGTAAATTCACATATATCCATTCAATTAACACATGTCAATGAAATACCTCACAAAGCATTATTAATTCATTCATTCCCGTATACACCCATTAGATCCCTATTGACAATATTAAAAAAATAATATATCTATGTTTTTTCTTTTACTCACAAAGGGAATCTACCCAATATTCCAATCTCTTATCCATCTATGTACCAAGAAAACTTCTCTCTCTCAGGTTACCCCCACAAAGAATAACCCATCTTGAGAAATAAAAGAATTTTTTTTAATGTTACCAATATAATTTACTCCTTAAAATTATATGTCATATATTATAACCACTATTATCTTATACATCTTCTATAAACCAGTTCAAATAATAATAATATCGAATGAATAATTTACTCCTTCTTTCACCTAACATATTAGAAGGGAAGTCATATACCCCCACCCTAACTCTACGTCACTCATACATGTTGAGTATCCTTATACCCATAAAAAAACTCTTGTGTATTTGTCATCAAATATATATATATTTATATGATTGATATAAAACTAAAATGGTTTTCATATATGACTTCATAATTAAAAAAAATATTTTTAGATATATTTCCCTTAATAAATTTTATCAAAAAACTAAAAAAACAATTTTTAATTTTTAAATAAAAATATAATATTAATATATTTAAAAAAATTTACTTAATCACAAAAAAGTATTTTTGTCTCATGTGATCCCACATTCCAGGTATAATGAATATATTAAAATATATTTATTTCTTTGAAGATGAGAAAAAGGGTAAATGATAAATGATAAACATCTTACTTCAGAAAAATAGGTTAACTATAAAAATAAATACCATGTATAATAATCTAAACACATTTAATTTTTGTACATCCATCTATTATTATTTTTAAGTATAAATTACACATATTTCATAAGATTTATTAAATACTAATTCAAGCTAATATATTCTAAATGTTTTTCATAATGACTAATAATACTCTGATACAATGATAAAATATCATATATTTGGAAAATTCTGACATAAGAATTGATGGGGTGGTATGTACCTTATTTCTACACACCATATTCCATAATATAACAATAAGTGGTGACGGAAAAATAATTCCACATAAGGGGAAAATAAACTCATTTTCAAGAGTGAAAACAACCTAAAAATCATATAAACAATAATAATTGGAATAAAATGAATTTTTATTTGAATTATATTATATTCCATGCACTAAAAATGACATAAAAATAATAATCTACATTCAACTAAATTAGTCACAAGATATGGCCCATCACAAACCGAGGTGAAACCATGAAAAACAACTAGTCTCAAGTTTAACAAAAAACAAGGTATACAACCAGAGTACAATGAAGAATAAATATAATCATCTATGATACCAAAGAATTCAATCGAATCATGCCAAAAAATAAGGATAAATAATAGTATATAAAACACGTCCATGTATGATCATGAATTACCATAAAAAATCATTCAATGAAGATAAAAAGAAATAAGAAAAACTATCACGATACAAAATTACCATCTAGTAACCAGTGTCCTAAAATCAACTTCTAAAACCAACCAATCGAGAAATTATAGTGTTATCACAAAGATTGGTATGATAAAACCAATGAATCTATACAAGATATAATATTAATAATGCATCAACTCTAGCATTATGAAAAATAAATATTAAAAATAATTAGTGTAAAAAAAATTCAACCCAATTTATAAATTTTTAGATTGTATTTAAAAAAATTCATATTAACCAAATCTATAAATATGTAATGAATCAAATAATATAGGTAATCATTGAAAACTGCACCTTGGATACACTAGAAGATAATAATATGATCAAAAAAATATTACAATTCCATCATGTGATAAATTAATCATAAATGGTAATCCACACCATATATGATCTAACTTATGGGTATATATACTGGATATGAAATAAAATCAACAACATCGGTATATAGGGGATCCCAACATATATAACCTCTAGTGAAATAACACACCATAATGTGACATAAAAAATATTATGGAATTAAAAAAAATCTTGAATATTCTATTACTAATGCACCCATGTTAAAAAAATGTGCTACGTATATCAAAATAATTTTCAAATAAAAAACAACACTTAAAATCATTTATTGAAGAAACATGGGGTGAAAAAACTTTTTTTAATGAAAGTCCATTGAAAATAAAGTATCTTTTACAGTAAATGTAACACCCCAAAACAATAATGAAAAATATTTGTTTGAGTATAAGATAACATAATTGTTCTTAAACCTAACAAAAAAATACATTTCATTAAATTTAGTATCTCTGTTATCTTGTGAAAGATTTAACCCCATGTCACTAGGCACCGTAAAACTGAATACTCTAATAACCTAGTTATTAAATTGACATATATGAATAGTAATTCCTAAATTAGGAAAAATATATGGTTTAAAAATTTAGGAAACTAAATAATTGTAAATTTATTGATCAGGTACAAAATGGAAATTATTTTAAATAATGCCAGTGCTGATATAAAACAATAAATCCCAACTAAAATAGGTTAAACCAAACTCAAGAGTGATATACAGGAAACAATACAGGATCATATAACCTCCTCACTATAAAAATGATTATCCTTAAGATACTCCAATCATCAATGTAGGGTCTTATTGAACATGTATAACATCTATACTCGCATAATATATTCTCTCTGCCATGAATTCTATTTTAAACAAGAATTCTTCCAATGCACTTTTAGTAGCGGTATATTGTTTCCCACCAAATACATCTCAATATGTTTGACAATTCATATGATATAATCGTCAAAAAATAATCTACACCAATATAGATGTCGTTGATGAATATGATATAGAAATACTCCAATAAAAATTCAATTGATAGGAGTTTGGGGTTTAAATGTTCTTGTAAGTGGCGTTGATCAGCTAGGTTTTCCCCATCGCCGCCACCCTACCTTCCGTCTTGGGCTGGCCCAGACCTCCTAGGTGCTTGATCGTTGTGCATGTAGTGGATACCACCTTCTGTGGTGGAGTCGTGTGACCTCGTGGGATTGGATGACTCAACAGTTTTCACCGTTGATGGCCTTCTTCTCACCTCACTCAATCTCCGATGGATAGTGATTTATAAGGAAACATGGTGATTTTCCAGCACCTGAAACCCACTTACCACATCAGATCATGGCTACCTAATCTCTTGTGAGTGTGTTGGGTGGTCAGTTTTGGTCTCCGAGGCACTGTGGAAAGGCAGAGATGGGATTTATGAGATGGATTTCTGTAGGGTCCGGTGAGCCATGGAGTCCGTGTGGATGTCAAAGAGGTTATGGTTCCTTATTCAATGATTTTTGCCTTATATTTTTGGATTAGGATAGATCTGTTATTCGCAAGTTGGTCCTCATTCATTTTTGGTTGAATCTATGTTAGGATGTTGGGTTCCATCTTGGGGTTCAGGGTCCAGTGATGGATTTTCGGAGTACAGGTTATTGGTTGGGGGTTATTGGTGGTGAATTAGACAATTTTAATCCCATCAATTTTGATTCAATGTTGTTTAGAACTAAATTTTTTCTAGTCGAGTTGATTGTGTTTGATCGTGAGAATCGCACTGTAGATCTGTTTTCTTTCACATTAACCATGGTGAATAGTTTTACACTCGTTGGTCTTGTTTGATTTGCAGGTGAAATCTTGGATGATTTGGGGATTTTCTTTCACCATTTGATTTAGATTTGAATTTGTTTTGCTGTGCACACCATGTGATCCTCTTATCACATGTGTGATGCTGAATATGAACAAGTGTGTTTCTTTAGTGTTTTGGATTTATTTGAGAGGATGTGGATGATTTTTTTTTGATTATTGGTTTGGAGACTCTCTTCGTGGATGTTTCTATAGTAATTTTATATGATATTTTGATGTGTTCACACCAGCATTATAGATGATTCTACTCCATACAAGGTTAAGAGAAAAAAATTTCACCTCTACATGCCATTTGTATTTGGAAGTTTGAGAGAGTATGACACTTCCATCAGTACAATGCTCGTACTTCTGCATGGGACTGGTAGTCGAGCGGTCATGCAATGGTGGAGGCTTTTCACCAATGTGTAATTACTAGGGAGGGCCAAATCCTGTAGTCAAGATCCGCATAATCCTTCTTTATGGTTTTTATAGATTGTAATGTTGGATCATTTGGTTTCTCACGTAACCCTAAAATGTTTCTTCATAATAAAAAATATAACTTTTCAGTCCAATAATATTTCAATTAAAAAAATAGAATATGATGTGGAAATGGTCTAGATTATATCTCTAAATCTATGATATGTGAGACACATCATTCGTGAAAATGTATCATTATAGAAGGGGTAATTAATATTCCACAATGATAACCCTCCCCACTATATTAAATTGATTGAAAATCCTAGGATCTAGATTCCCCTATACATGATATGGTGTTTACACAACCTATATGGAATAAAAATGAAAATATGATAAAGCAGATAAAAAATATAAAGTTTATCTCCTCTAATCAACATAAAATCTCTACCTTACTTTCATCATTACTAACTACCTCCTGATCAAATGAACATTCATTGGTGTGTATTATATTAGATGGGTTGTAGATGGAAATGACTCACCTCCCACCAAACAACAAGGAGTAAAATTTAATTTATTACCTTATAAATCCTAAAACGATTCCATTTAAATTGATGCATGGATAAAATAATAAGTATATAAATCCATTATTACATAATGTTTCTCCAATTAACCATCAAAATTCATTACATAGAATTATAACATATCATACCAAATCTAAATATTATGTACAAATTATACATTACTATGAGGATTGTAGTTAATACTCATAAAAACATGTAATCCCGTGATCATATGCATGCCTTCACAAAAATTACAAGGGAAACAAGAATTTCAATATAAAATGTGTATTGGTAGAACACCATGAAACCTAAAAATATCATTCATGTAATGACTACCATGATCTTCAATGGTGAAGGTATCCTAGATTGTAATTATGTGGGATACCTTTATTAGTTGATCTAAAGTCACCCATACTTCATTGGTCATTGGTGTTTTTATAATCATGTCACAAAATACATAGAGAAAACATCCCACTTCGACTAAGGAATTGTCAGCTCTTACAACAACCTAGCATTCCCCCGATGATCGAGCTTCACCTTATGAAAATTGAATCATGTCCCCATGAAGCCTGCTAAATGTTTATTTATTCATTTCCATCCGCAATTTCTAGGAATATAATGAGACATATTTATTTTACATGGGTGTACCACTATTCACGATTCATGAAACTCCATTAACATCTCATCATTCCACCCAATGTGAACCGATACCTAACCATGAATTGTAAGAGTAAATCAACTAATATGAGACAATATTGGTGTTTCCTCCCCACAATATATGAATTAATTCAAAATCATTCTCTATAGAATAGAAAGCATCTCCTTATTGATTGATTCATGAATCACTAGTAATAATGTAGTTGAGTACTATGATAATCATCCCTAGGACATCTAAACCCCAATATAAATGTCATTAATGAGTTATACCAACTTCTACTCATTCCAATACTAACATGCTTCCTTAGTATGAATTATTCAACATAATGAGTTGATAATATCATTTCCCATTCCCAATTTATACGCAATCTCTATTCCATAAGACTATATATAATCAACCCACATATAATACTAAAGATTCATATATCTATAAGAAAAATGTGTACAATGGGAACAGTAGTTATGTGTAAACTACAAAACACTCATCCAAAATCCCGTGTCTCTCGAATCATAGGGTATGTTCCTCCACTCAAAATCAAGATCATGAGAATGATAATTCCTATATTGATATCTCAATTATCTAGAGAAATTAGTGACCACATGGTCCTCCGGTAGCAGAACTAAATTTATTCCAACTATATATGTGTCGCATTACATGGAATATTCCTTACCCATCATTGGTAATGTGAGGATTAATGCAAGGGTCTTCCTACAATCCAACTTATGAAAATTAGATATGAAAGAATCCAACCAAAAAACATTCCACATTGTTATCCATCATGTACATTAGTGCATCCTGATGGGAGAATACATATACGAAACGTTGATGATAAACTAATAGAACAAGAAATATACAATTATAAAATTATTATTTGGGTCAATTCTAAAATACAACATCTAAAAACATTATATTTCTACAAACACTCGTACCTCTATATTACCATGGACAAATTATTTATCATTATCAACATAGAAAAATCATTTAGATAGATTGAAATAAATCTAATTCTTTCTTATTGTACTCATGAAAATTTCATGATATTTGGAATGATAATTTTATGACTGGGAGTAAACTATGATTTCATTGATTAAAACCACCATAAACTAAACATAGAATGGATAAAACATCATCATCATAAATTCCATGAATCTTATTGATGTGGTCATCAAACATAATAGAATCACCATGAACGTGTAAAATATTTAACAACATTTAAATGTATTATGAGTAATGTTAGATGGTCTTACAATCAAATAGTGATACATTGATCTCAATTCAATCATAGAAAAATTCTCAGAAACTCTAAACCAATCAAAATGATAATAAATGTTTTGATGGGGGATCATTTTTTGACCGTCATTTGGTTTTGTCTCTAATATTATACAAATAATTTCAATGTAATGTAAGTCTTCATGTAGAAAATTATGGTTAACCCTTCATAGATATAATAGGGCATACAAAAATCATGTCTTATAGATCATAAAAATTAACTATAAATTCATTATGCACTACTAGTTTTATCCTATAATGTTGGATATAAACCGGTTCAACTCCTAGAGGAAACTCTATTGTGAACTAAATCTCCCACATAGGTGGTATGATAGGTAATTCATTAGTTATGTCATCCTAAAAATTTTCCACCACTAGAAGAAATATATATTCAATATTCATCCATGACCCAAAACAAGACCATCTATATAATCCCTGAGAAAATTTAATTAGTACTAAATTTTTCTTGGATGTACATATGTAGGATACCACTCATGATGGTGAGTATAGTTACCCTATTTGGATATTAAATGGTAATCCTCCACTGATAATATTCGATATTATCATGGTATAAAACAATCCAATTCATAGAAAAAATAAAATTGAATTGTTCATTTTGTTTAAGAAATGTTCCAAAAGAAAATGATAGCCAATAATTTCTAAGGAATACTCCAAAAAATACTTAATACCTTCTGAAAACACTCTCATTGGTTTGTCAATGTCAATGAATCGATCTTTTATCTCCATATGTAAAAAAAATATTAAAAAAAATAGTATATAAAAATTATTGTGATATCCCAGTATCAAAAAAAAAAATGAAATCTATGGTAGATGATTCAAATATCATACATTGGACAGTCGAAAGTCATAAATCTATGATACGTATTATAGAATGAATAACATGTAGCACTCTTCACCTCTTCATTGGGATCCTTTTTTATTTCCATATTCTATTAACTCAAGGATTTATTGTCCCTCCTTCATTGGAGTACAATGTACCCTACCACATCTATAATGAATATTGGAAATCCATCTTCTACTCCACTGAGGAGTAACATAGATCATCAAAAACCTAGGTTCCACTCAAGATCCCTAACCACTTCTCTATTATGAAATATTTTTATAGAACATTTAAATATGACCCAACTTATTGTAAACACAGAACTATACTATGGGGTGAGAACAATAATAGTGATTGTACCCAAACGTTCCAAACATAAATAACTAAACTGAAACACATTTCTAATGTGAGAGTACAGTCCCATGATTACATTTCCTACTATAATCTAGGTGGAAACTAATATAGGAATGCTTCATAAAACCTGAATATGACTTCCTGAATCAACATACTATATTTGTATGACCACCACATGGGTCCTATTTTTGATTCAATTATATGTTGAAAGAATGATTCATAGTGTATATAAGGATACTAAAGTGAAATATTTTCATTTATGGCTAATCTCGTAGTGAGTCCCATCACTATAACATACCAACATGTAAATCTCATCAACAACCAATGATAGAGAAATGTATTTCAGGTCCTTGAAGCATCCTACGTACTATATCACAAACATTTACTCATGTTTTAGATCCATAGACTCATGATCATTCTCATCCGGATGTATATCATGGAAGTAGTGGATCATACAAATTTCCTTAAATACCTTATAGGATAACTCCTCTTATATATTATATTTTTGTAGAATGTTCATAAAAATATTTTATATTCCAAAATACATTTTACATAAAAGCATTAAAATCCTATTACTATTATCTAAATTTTCATGAAGATCATATAAATAGATTCAATCAAGAACATATCATCATAGGATAATATCTCCCTTGTAAACATAGGCATATGTTATATGAGGAAATATCTCATCCTCTGAGACATCTAAGGTATATTGTGAAACTATCCCATTACATGGATTGAATTACGGACAAAAATCTATCACAAACAATAGAATACATTTTGACATATTTGGATATAGTATTATCCAATTATTCTACGTTAGGAGAGTGATAATTTCTAATACTGTATTTCTTAATTTGAAGTGGATTAGGATAATATTTCTCTACAAGACAAAAAACACCATAGAAAACTAAATATCATAATGATATACCTCATTAAGTGATACCAATAGAGAACCACTAGAACATGGTATCCCAAAACATGGATTGAAAAAAATATTCATGGAACATTAATACATTTATTAAATTTAATAGATATAAACATAATAACATTTCATATTTTACATAAGAAAATATATCACATCCAATAATATTTTATTATAAAAATTAATTCATATCAATATATATACACCCACATGAATTTCACGATGCAGTAATACTCACTGAATTCAATATCATGTCCTGAGTACAAATATCAGCAATTTAAACATCAGACAATATGGGAATCAACCTATTTAAAATAACATCAATCTGTAACAAGAAAACATAATGAACAGTAATCCCATCATTGGGCACATAGTTTTTCCATCATACATGTGTTATCTACTCCCATGAAGAATATCATTTCCATATATTGACACATACTAGTATCCTTTTATTATTCCCAAATTTTAATTCAATAGACCAAAAACATTATCCTATGATACCAAGTTGTAACACCCTCTTATTGGTGCTCCATAAGTGACCATGATTGTTGGTTACGTTACATTTGGAAGGAATCCATGTATGCCAAAATCTACCGGCCTGTAGTGGGGGGTACATGAAATCCGGGGGGGATTATGCCACCTAATTAAGATTTACAAGTCAATATAAGTAAATGAATATCAGCGTAACAAAAAAAATTGGAAACAATACAAAATGAATCATGAAGATGATGGATAAACCAAACAGTAAATAATAGTAAACCATGTCATGTAAAAATATATTTCATTAAATGATGTTCATAAATTTATAATGATAAAAGGAATATAAGACTAAAATAATGTATCCAATTACAATGTTTTGGAATCCCATATCGGTCTCATCCCCAAAGTCCAACCCAACCATCAAGCTAAAAATCAAAAACATGACCACATAGAATTTTCTCAAACAAAATCCATCAAATCTATCTGCATACCAAATGGTAACTAATACAAGCTATAAGTAAAACATAGAAATTCAAAAAAAAAATGTTTCTAGAAAATTCTAGTCTATAAAATATATGTTTTTAATTATATCAATAATCCTATGATCAAATTACTAATTTGTTATTTCAAATGAAATAAACCTACTAACCCTTGCGTATAGAAGTGAAACACATGGCTTCTCCAACCTCTATCAACACCTTACCGGATATATCTATTCAAGAAATTATCCCCTTATATATTAAATGATCACCCAATCTATAGAATACTCTCATGGGGATGAAGAATACAAAACATCAAATTAAAAAATTGTCCCCTACTCATATTGTATCCAAAATATCAACCTCTAGTATCCAAATATATAAAATCATTTTCTCATAAATATAATATAATCATATAATACACCCTCTTGAATCTAGTAAGAGTGAGAATAGCCCATTGGATGTATTAAATCATGCCCCAATTCCTTAGGAATCATTAAAATAATATGATGTATTAGGACAACAAAAATTTCCATCTGTTCTTCACACCCTATTGAATAAATCAAATTAGTTTCACATAAAAAAATAATATATTCAATAAAAATAAAATGATAATAATAAACATAGCAGATATATAACCATAAGAAATTAGTCAATTTAACATTTTTTCTGATATCAAACCTAATATGATTCATTAATTTATGGTTATAATTGTATGTATAATTATATCAAACTTATTTCAACATGATCATGGACCTATGTTTTTTATCATGATAATTAACCATTTTTAATTAACGTTATTCTATCTCATGAAACGAGTAAAAACACATGTAATTAAAATTACAAAATTTAGAACACAATACATTATTTTTTCCATTTTATCATTGGGAATATATTTTCTACCCTACCATGTCTCAATTTGACTCAGGATAAGTACATCATTTGTGTAGCTACAGGTCTCTATCTCCATTCCTCGCACCCAATGGAATCTGACGGATAATCTAATTGAAATAAAATTATTAAGTAATACGAATTTTCCAATTAATAAGGTCACTAGAGAAGAATGTTGCTACCATAAAAATTATTTCATAAACTGTGGATAATTATATCAAAAAATGGATTAATTCATGGCCACCTATCATTATTGGGAGATTAAATCATCACATAAAAGGGAACTGCAATAAAGAATGATGGGGACTGAGATTATAAGGAAGATATATATCACTCAAGCATTAAGATATAAACCTGTTTCAACAATGGTCAAAAGATCACACCACTATAATTGATGATCAGGGTTGAAAGGGGGGAAACAGAATAAAATAACTATCGCGGGAAAAAATTCTAGAATATGATTAATGAAATGGAAGGAATCACCCCAAAATCACCTGGAGTCAACCTAGGGTTTGAGAGATGATTCTATATATAAAGCATTAAATAAACCATATAATCAATGTGGGTTAAAAACATTGATGCATTTATATTAATGTCATGAACCTCATTATCCATTGAAATTATTTATTTATAAGAAACACTTAAAAATAAATATTTTTAAGTCAAACAACCTCTGCCAATTATTTCTTTATTTGTACTAGTCATGAAATAAAATATTTTATGTCGTTGAACTTGTTCACAACATATTCCTGGAATAATGTTCACATTTTTAACCTATTCTTGAAAATATATTGTTTTATATACCTATACCAACCCATATTTGTATGAAAAAAGACAACCCACCTCCAAAAACATTTCAAACTCTCAAAAAATAGATGTTGGCATTTGAAAACATTATACCATGACTGAATTAATTAGAAAAACATAAACCCAAAATATTTTGGTCATTTTCCAAAAAAAAAACTCTCAATATCAATAATAATCATAACCACCAAATATTAAATAAGAAAATAAAACACAACCGAATGATGTTCATCCAAAACTCACATGGGGTGTGCCTGATAAAATATAAGATCATATTTATTTTTACCAATTTTAGAAAATTAAATTTGTATAATGAAATCGTTTTATATAACATTATATCAAAATTAACTTAATGTGAATTCTTTGGTTCTTTATAAAATGTTTCATTTCTCAATGAATAGTTAAAATTACAAATTTTTGGAGAGCTTCTCTTTTGTTTCAGTAAAATAAATGGTTAAATTTTAATTTAAATTGATTTAAAAAATATTATTTCAATAATATTAAAATTTAACTAATTTAATTCTTTAGAATCAATTTAATATTTAATTTTAATATTAAATCCTTTTATAATATTTATAATCTTACATTTTAAATTCCACTATTTCATCACAACTACTACTATAATTTTTAATTTTTTTCTTCAAATTATTTTGAATAAATTTTAAAAATTGAATCCATATTTTTATTCAGCATTATTTATATTATCATATATGTTATAAATAAATTTTTACCATTTTTAATGTAAAATATCATAAAATTTAATTACCAGAGATAATGTCAAATTGAGTTTAATGGGAAATCAAAAAAAAGGTATAATTGGTTATTGTAAAATGTAAATAACCTATTTTATGGGATTATATTATATATAAAAGCTCCATGATTCAACAATTGACCATTTTAAATCCTTTATGAATGATAAAAACAACATTATAATTTATTATACTAAAAATTTCTTTTTTTGTTTCCTCTCTGCAGCTTAAATAAAGATACTCCATCCCTTCACTTAATCACATATCCCATGAAATTTTTCTTAACAAAATCCTATGAAAATATCCCCCCAACACAATTAACCATGCTATATAGATTCTATTATTCAAAAATTCCCAATCCTATAGTTCCTAAGATGACATCAAAACGAGGTATCTCTGAGATATGTTAATCATATTGACAAATCCCTTTTTTATCATTATTCTATTGTTCACATTAAATTATATATTAACACATCAATAATTGATAGACTATTATTTACCATATTATAATATTTTATTATTTTAATGGAATATTGTTTATCCATATCTTCCTCCATCAAATTTAAAAAAAATCGATTATGTGTTCAGAGGACTACCACCTCACGAATCGATGCAACTCATTTTCCATTAAATTTTCCCAAGATTATATAAAACTATTTAATATATATATATATATTTATATATTTATGTATGTGTTTTTAATATTTATTATATTATTATAACAATTTAATGATAACATCAAATATACCTTTTACATTTCATGGTTATTTAAAATACAATAACATACCTCGTGTGTATAACAATCTACCACCTCATGAAGTTATGTGATCTGTTTTTCAATTATGAAATAAAAAGAAGGTTATAAGAAAAACATTATTGAATATATATGATTTATATGACTTTATATTGATTATATAAAATTCACATATCACCCACTTCATTTCCCCTTCACTTGATAATGGAATGATATCGTGGCATGTTCATGCATATGACATACCATCTCCATGAGGTGATGAAATTTTGTTTTCTTATAAAACGTTTATGATTGAGTCTAAAAATGTATAAAATGATTTAATATTATATTACTAAAATTAATATAATTATTTACATGAAAAAAAATATTATAATTTGAATAATAATAAAAAATTTCATGAAAAAACACTCATGTTAAAACAAGGAAAATTACATTTGAAAGTAAAAAAATTAAATATTAAGAATAAATCAGTGAAAAATTATTAATTTGTTTATATATAATATTATAAGTATGAATATGGCTATGTAATAAATTAAAAACATTCATAAAACCTTTCAACCATAGGATAATTCATTTTCATCCAAAAGTAATTTTGAGGTAAGGGACATCATCTCAATTTAACTTATTATGATATATTGTAAGTTTTTTAACCTAATATATTTTATATTGTGTTTATAAATACCATTTTACAAATAATACATTAAATACATCACAAATAGTTGTATATTAAATTTAAATTTTTATTATTTCATGTATGGGGTTTTTATTTTAAAATTACAAAGTGGTAAATAATTTTTTATCTCAATTTATTTTTATTAAGAAATATCAATTCATAATTGTATTTTATGTTTTAACATTATGTATGTAATGAATTATTATTATATTTTGTTTTATTTCAATTTTTTTTTATTTACATTATTTAAACCTAATAAATCCATTTATTATTCTTTACAACATTTTTTTTATCATTGTATGATATTTCATCTCAATTTCAATTTCATTGAGTGAATTCGGTAAATATGAATCTATTACCATTTATTTGGGGTAGATACATAACATTTTATATATTTAACATGAACTCCTTACCATTAATGATTTTATTATTAAAAAATAGTATTGATTAAGAGGTTGTCACCAATCATTTCTTGTTTAATTTTGTAACTGTTTTATTTACATTGAGACAATCACATTCTTGTGATCATTTTTCATTGGTCATTATATTTCACATTAATATATGTGTTATTTATATCAAGTGTAAAATTATTTCATAAACTATATTCTATTTACATATATGTTATTTTCATTGAATGATATTTTAAATTCTTTGAAAAAATTTACAATTCAATATTCATTACTACATATGGATATTTGATGATAACAAACAGTAATCCTGAATTAAAATTATTATTAACTATATGAAGAATTATTTGGATGTCATGTAATGGGTGGGGCCTAATTATATATATAATATGGTTTAATCAGTAGACCCAATAGGTGAATAAGTTTAATATCCTTAGTTAAATGTGTTTATGGTGTTTACCTTCCCAAAAGTTTTAAAATTTCATACCAAATGTCTTAAATGTAGATTTATCATGATCTATAAGATCATGATGACCAATAATTAACAATTTAAATTATTAGGAATTAATTTATTATTTTACATGGTATTTAAAAAGGACATTTTCATTTCATGAAAATTATTCTTAGTTAATTGATTAAATAGATTGTGTTTTTAGATATTTACCAATCCATATTGTTTATGCCTTATCGTATCATGATAGTTGTGTTATTGGTTAATTGGAAATTATTTTGAGATATTTACCTTTACATATTGATTATATCGTACCTAATCATGATTGTAAAGTTCATTAAATTTCTTCTATGTTATGTTATTTATGTAGTTATATTTATTATTCCTTATCTAAAAATGATAAAAAAAAATTAATTAAATTACTTGTATGTTAACTTACATATCAATCCATATTTATGATGCTTTATCTAATCATTATAGTCAAGTTATTGATTAAAAGAAATGTGTTTTCAAATATTTATTATTCCATGTTTATATTTACATAATTGATATTAATTATTTAAAAATGATGTATTCAAAATTACATAACTCTTACTGAGAATTTCATCTCAACCTTATTTTTTTATGATTCCTAGTATATCCAAAAATTTCACTATGATTTATATGAAAGGATATTATATATGGAAAATTTATATTTTTGAGAAAATGTAACTTTGTATTTAAATAAAATATGGAAATCATGCATGGTTCTAGTTTACCATTACTAAAAAACTATTCATTTCATCGGGATATGATTCCTTATATTTTATTACAATATAGTAATGTGGAAACAGTCTATGGTATACTCAGATCTAGATCATTATAATTGGTTTCATATGTAGTTACGTAGAAATTTTTGGAATATAATAATGAAAACATAGATTAGGCAACAAATCCGTATGATTGAATTTGGGGATAAATATAGAAGAATATTTGGAAGTTATGTTATGGAATTTATTATATGATATTTCATTGAAATTCATCACTCTCTTGGTTCTACAAGTGGATGTGGACCTGTTAATGACATTACTATGAAAATAAATCCAATAAAAGAACCTGATGCTTGATAAAAGTGATTCTTGGAACATGATGACATGCCATACTAGGAAACTACAGTGATGGTACCTTAGGATGTGATTTATATAATTCCACTTTTATTTACCAAAACAAAATAATGTATTTGATTATATTATTAAAATAAATATCCAGGTTTAATACTAATATATCCTATATTGAAATGAATGTATCATGATTTATAGATCCCTTAAATTATTATATGGGTTTTCACTATGATTATTGCTTATTAGACTATAATTTGATGTTGTAGTAACTGGTAGGAATCTAAATGTATATTTTCAACATTTTATATAATAGAAAATGTGGTGACTATGGGAATGGAGATGGATTTAACATATGGTAAAATAAAATAGTGATTTCTTCTAATTTTTTATCTTGACAAATGGTTACGACCATATACATTAATCAACACACAAAATCACTAATGAAGATAATGATGGGGTTCGCTCTGAGATCGAGTGGTGGAGACCATGAAGGAATTATAGATATATTTACATCATGATAGGAATGGGGAAAGAGATACCCATAAAGGGTCACAACGAAATGTGAATAGTTTACTATATGTAAATGAAGGGAAAAAGTATTTGATTACTTATAAAAAATGAAGAGTATGATGGAAGGAAATAAATTTCATCATAGAAATTGATTTATAGTATTTATCCTAAATATGGGGACCCTAATAATTAACCCAATTAATTTACTCCTCTAACAATTATCCCCTATATAAAGAAAAGAATTACATTGAAATAAAATGGAGAAATAATTTATCTACTGGAATCAAGAATTAACTTTTTGATGTGTTATTAATAAAGGTTTTTTTGATATAATAATCATGAAAGATATAAATATTGTCGTAAATATTAAACATATATGTCTTCATTGATATAAGTGTAATGGATACCATCATGGGCTTTAGAGTTTATGTTTGATCTTAAGTTAAATGTACTAACTATACTATTTGAAAATATATGTCTTAGGAATATAACATGATTAAGTTTATTTTAGGGAAAAACTATGGGAATACATCATATTGTATTATTATATAAAATATTACTATGAGAAAGAAAGACCATATTTTTTGGAGATAGGATTAAATGTATTGATATCCTTTATGGTTTATCTTAGATTTTATATTGTAATAATTATGGGCCATCATAATTTTTCTAGGTTACATGAATTATATTAATATGGTTTTTGAAAAAGAAAAACCTGCATATCAGGTAACAACCCAACATATCATGTTATGGTTGTAGGTATAGAGCCTGAATCCAAATAATAATAAAGGGCTATCATCTACCACTGTATAATGTGATGTTCTGGTTAATATGTTATTTTTTTACTAAAAAATTTTGGTGGATAAATAATATATTGAAATAAATGGTGTTATTTTTATTTTTAGTGATAAATTTATTATATTTGTTTACATATTCTAAACAAGTTTGTATTGAAAAATATTTATATATGTTTGTAATGGATTTTGAATCTTTTACATATCATAAAATACTTTAACAGTTAATTATATTTCATCAGGAATAAAAATTCATTTATAGATATTTATTTAATGGAATAAGAAATGAAGTACAAAATGATTGATGAATGAAAATGGGATGAAATTATATTTTTTAATAGAGATATATCAACTAAGTGTATTTCCTTATATTCTCATATGTTAAAATAATTCCTTCCCATTATGAAATATATCATTAAAAATTGTTATCATTTATCCTTCATATCTAGGGAATAAAATATTCTTTTAAATCATCAAATAATTTTGGTTATTAGGTCTCTAAATTTTCACTCTCCAATCATTATATTTTGATCAATTATTTCTTTCAATATGATTAATTATTTATTTTTTTCTTCTATATCTATATCTTTAGAATATACCAATGTACTCAAACATAGAAAAATACTTGTATCTTATTACAAAAGACTTTTATACATAACATTCTCATTGTCCAGAATATTTTTTATAAAACTTCTACAATATTGGGGTTTCAGAAATGGTATTTCCAAGTGTTAAACCCTGGAGTATTTAGATCATGTTTAAATTTATAAAAATAATTTTTTTAATGGTGGGTTAAATATAAGAACCTGATATTTTTAAAGAAGTATTCTATCTACGGTTTAATATATGAAACAACACACACACATATTATATGAGAGTGTAATACCACTATATGTTATGATATGTTTCATTTTAAATAAAATTAGGATATTCGATAGCTTGGAGAACATGGAACCCTCGGTCAAAATGGAACGTAATATAGTAAACAGTTATAAACTAGAAAATAATTTTGTGGGTATAATAGTAATGATTAATTTTTTTAAATTTATCTAGTTTAAAAATCAATTAAAAATTTTGTTACATATTGATTATAAATAAAATAATATTCATTTTATGGGAAAAAATTCTTTTTTAAAAAAGTGTTTTTTCTAAATGATTAGTTTATCATGTATCGCACAAGAAATTTAAAATAAATTATTATAAATAATATAAAATTCATTTGGTAAAATGGTTTTAATTTCATAAATCATCATATCAAAATTATATTAGGTCGACATTATGGTATTGTTCTGAAAAGTTTTATTTTTTGATGAATAGTGAAAATACCTATTTTTATTTAGAATAACACTTTTATTTGACAAATTATAATGTTAAATTATATTTTAACGTGGAATTAGAAATTTATTAGTCTAGTTATACTAATATTTAAATAATATCCTTCATTATAATAAATTTCATATAGAATTATGATATTAAAAAAATTACATATGAAAATTGTCTCTTTAGAAACCCACTTTTTCATCAGGCTTGTAGTTGTAATAGTAAATTGGATTCCTCCACATATATGAATTAAATTTTAAAATATTTTTTATAATTTTTTAGAAATAATAATTTAATATATCTTATATATTTCACTTAATTTTTTTTACCATTATGACTTCAACAAGCAGTCTAAATTAATTACCACGGTTAAGGAAAATTCGAGTATACTCAGATCTAGGACAAAGAAGATAAGGGTTAATATGAAATTAAATTATTTAAATAACATATTATTTTAAATTTTTTCTAAATTATAACATAATTTTTTGATAATGGACCCTTTTTTATCCTTGTTTAATGATAAAAATGTGTATCATTTATTTTTTATGATGAATCGAAGTCTTTCATCTCCCGCACATATAGAAGGAAAAACTCATTCATAACTTATTCACACTTCCAAATAAATTATTCTAAACTAAAAAAATGATAAAATATCACCCCAAAACAATCATAAATAATCTAGATGATATAGTTTTCCAAAATCCCATACTTATTTTCTTTAAGAGGAGATCTGTAAGTTATTTCTCTCAGAGAACACAATTGTCTTAACGAATATATTTTTATTTTTTATTCATTCATCACCGTAAATTATGTGTCAAATAGTCTAATATAAAAACAAAATTATCAAACATATATTAAATTTTAATTATTTTTATGCCAAAATACTTACCAATTTCTTCCACCATCAAATGGGAAACGAAATCATTGATCGTGTGTGAAGATGACTACTGCCTCGTAAACCGATGTAACTAGTTTTACATTAACACATCAAATGATATTAAATAATGATGTATTATATTTATAATGATTTATTATATATATATATATATAATTTTTATTATTATTAAACAAAATAAATTATTATATCACATATACCATCTTATTTTCCATGCCATTTTAATTACTATAATATCGATCATGTGTAAAAAAGATTGCCTTATTTTGAAGAGATGTGGTTCGTTTTTCAATTATAAATTAAAAGTAGGGTAATAATGATGTATTTAATACATATATGTGATATATTAGAAAAGTAATGATGATAAAAAAAAAATTAAAATATCAGCCACTTTTTACCCATTCACACGATGAGAAAATAATATCATCACTCGTTCATACGTATGACCTACTATCTCTATTAAGCTATCAGATTCATTTTCCATGTACGAAATTTGGAAATTAATATAAAAATTTATATAAGGATTAAATATTTTATTGATAACATTAATATAGTTCAAGTTATGATGATACTATGTAATATGGGCAAACACTGAAGCATTCATTACAAAACATATATGAGAAAAAAATGAAATTAACACCAACAATAATGAAATTAATAAAATATTATAATCAAATGGGTGGGAAAATGTTACAAGGGATTCTTATATAATATTAAATTTTTTAATATGGTTCATTTATAAATTACTAAAATTATAAAACCCACTAAATATAAGGTTAATGTAATTTCATCCATGGGGAAGAGTGATTTTGTCACGACCTGTCCTCGGGGCCCGTGCCGTGACTACCTCAAACCCGCCTTCCATAGGTCAAGGCTGGCGACTAGCACCAAGGCGTAAATCCCGGTAAAAAGGGAAGGCATTGCCTTCGTAATGTAAAAAAGCACCACAGAGTAAGAAAGCGGAAAAAGTAAACACTAAGTAAAAACTGAGTACAACTGTAAGTGCGGAAAGTAAGTGGGCCAGTATACAAACCCAAACTGAAAGTAAGTACAACTCGAAAGAGAAAACATCAAGTGAAAATTAAAAGCCGCTACGCCGATCTGTCCACTGGAAATCGCACCTGAAGGGTGGGTACAGATAGCTCTACTGCTCCCCGGGTCCTGCCGTCCGCTCCGAGTGTGTGCCGCCCAGTGGTCCACCTCCAGGTACCGTCCTGCTCTGCAAGCCTCAACCACGATCAACGCTGTCTGTCGTCTACAACCAACACAACGTAGTGCGGGCATAGTC
The DNA here is from genome assembly GCA_963277665.1 of Viscum album. Classification (NCBI taxonomy): domain Eukaryota; kingdom Viridiplantae; phylum Streptophyta; class Magnoliopsida; order Santalales; family Viscaceae; genus Viscum; species Viscum album. Next base: position 140,357,197 of record OY728141.1, read on the forward strand.
CGTGTAGGGGTGAGTATAAGCTACTCAATAGGGACCCTGAGACCCCCGAAGGTCTCCAAAAATCCACAAAGGATTAACCACAAAAAGAAAGATACAATCATTAAGTAACAACCGACACTTCTTAGGTATATGCCCATAAATATACCTAAGTCATCAATTCCAATACGCTCCAACCTCTGAGCCCAAGTATAACCCAGTCCACATAGGAAAGTATATGTATTCCACATAGGTAAACAAATGTAATCCACACAGGATAGCACAACCCAATCCACACAGTAAAGTAAATAGGATTCAGCTCACACAGGTATACTTCTTCGAAGACGATAGAGATGATCACTGATCCATCTAAGTCGTCGGACCCACAAAGGATCGATAGGTACTAACCCCCGCAAAGACCCACACAGGATCAGACCCACACATGATCTGTTGGCACTGGCTCACACAGAACCGCTGAGCGCTGACCCACACAGGATCAGACCCACACAGGATCAGTAGAACTGATCCACATAGGATCGTTGAGTGTTGTAGTCATCGTCGTCGAATCCACTGAGAATCTATGTACAGTCGTCGTCGTCACAGTAGCAGTCGCAGCCAGCACTAGGGTTCCCGCACACAGCAAGCTCGTTCGGGAGGGTCCGCTCCACGAGCCGAGAGGCTGATACATCAACTAACACATAGTCCAGAGTTGATGTATCCAAATGTTCTGTATCATCAATAGGAACTCAACGTCACAGACGGCGCGTCAATCGGACGCCCGGTTTGAGAGTTATTGGCTTTTTCTTCCTAGGGGCCCGGTTGGTTTTTAAGGCAAAACCAACCTGACCATTCTCCAACTGTGTCGAAATCTCGGGCGGAGTATGCCAAAAGATTCGTCTCACTAAGAGGAACTCAACAATGGCGACGACACATCAATCGGATGTTCGTAGGTCAAGATATGAGCGTTTTCGCTCCGAGGGCCCGGTTGGTTTCGTGTACAAACCAACCCGGCCGAAATCAATGTATTCCAAAACCTTGAGTGTGATATACCGAAACGACCGTCTCAATCCAAGGATCGCATCGCCGCTGACGGCGCATCGTTTGGAGGTCCGTAGCGAGAGTTATGGGAATTTGAACCCAAACTGTCTGATAACGGGGGTTTCGGGCCCGGACCGACCCGGCCGGAGACCCCCCCGGTCGGCCCGGCCCAGGTCGACCCGCCCCGGGTCCGAGCGGCCCGGCCCGACGCCGCCCGGCCAGGCAAGGCGCAGCCCGGCCCGGCGGGGCGCGGCGCGGCCCGGCCTGGCGGACCGGCCAGGCGCCGGTCCGGCTGGGCACAGCGCACTGTCTGGCTCGGCTTTTGGCTGAGCCGTTTCGGCAAGGGGGGGGGGGGGGGGGGGCGCCTGCCCCCCTATGTAACCCCCCCCCCATTTTTGGGGGCCGTTTGGAAATCCATCCGGGGAAATTTAATTCCCCCGGCTCCTCCCCTTTCGGCCGGCCCGACCTGGCCGGCCGGTTCATGCTCAACGGGACCGGCAATGGCCGGTCTCCTTCCGGCTCCGACGCCGACGGCCCAGTCCGGCCGCCGGTCACCTTGCTCCGCCGCGGCCCAGAACCAGCTGTGGCCCTTGTCGTTTGGGGTGGTGCGATGGCACCGCGTTTCTCCGCCGCGGCCCCGCTCCGGCCGCGGCGTCTTCGGTTTTCTTCGACGCGGCGTGACGGCGTCGTGTTCTTAAACTTCTTTCCACGGCACGGTGCGACGACGCCATGCATTTCCTTCCGCATGAATCCACGTGGTGCGACGACACCACGTTTTTCGGTACTAACCACAAATAAACCAACACAAAAATAAGGAGGAGGGTCGGCCGTGTTTGTGTGGTCCGACCCCCACGCGTTATTCGATAACAAATGGTTTAAATCCACGAAGATCTTCAAATTGTTAATCATGAACAAATAAAAAAATAAAACCCCTACCTCGGTTCAGGAATGGTGTTCCTCAACGAGCCGCAGATGACGAGCGTCGCAGAGGTCGGGCGTCGCGGGAAAAGAAAGTCGACGTCGCGAAGCGAGGATTCGAAGTCGTTGACGGCGATTTTGTCGCGGAAAACCATCGCGGAAGAGATGACGCGGAAGAATAACGTCGCTTCACGGATACGACATCGCGGAAAAACCGTGTTCTTCGGCGGAGAAGTTCTTCATTGAAGAACGATGTTCTTTGTGTTCTTCATCGAGGTTGAAGAAGATGAAGACTTCACGCTTCCCAATACTCTCAAGGTGGAAAAACTCTAACAATAATAAAATAAGATCAGGTCTTATTTTATTAACACAACCTAACCATTTGAATTTCAAGAGTTTGAAATTATGTAACTCACTTTATTAATTATAACAAGTTTTCAAAAATTAATGAAAGTGAGTTAATGGACAGTTAGGAAAGTGAGGGGTTAAGAGAGTTAAGGGATTTGAAAAGGTGGGGGGTTTGTGTTGAACCCACCCTTTCAATTATCCAAACATGGGATGGAGGATGGATGTGGGCCCCACCACCAAATTACCATTGGAGAAAAGAACCACTTTGATAAGAAATAAAAATAGATTCAACAATTTTATTTTCTTTTAAATTAAATCCCATTAATTAACATCTTCTCTCACACAAAAGCAACTACAGTAAAGGTTCCCTTAAGCGATTACTGGCGTTGCGAGTTCATCGGTGCCCTCAGAATTCGATTCCGAGCACCGGTTCAAAAGTTAGAAATTCCCGCTCATTCGTTCACTGAACGTACCCGAGCCAAACTTCGGAAATTGATTCCGGGCACACCGGGCCTCGGAATCAGGTTCCGTCAGAAACCGCGCTCTTGTAAAATTCCAAATAAAATTAAGAAAAAATTTCCCTTGCATTTTACGGGTCCTTAAATTACTTCCACCTCAGGGCTTTACGTCCGCGTAAAGATACATCATAACTAGGGAAACAAATGTTGTAACACCCCGAGCTTCCACGATACGCCTCTCTTTCAATAATGCAATAGCTTGCATTGTACGCAAGTTCGAGTTCTAAAACACCGCGACTAATCAAAGTAGCCGTTATGAATAGTAATAACCACTTTTTAAAATTATAGAAATTTTATATTTCAAAATGGACTTCATTTTTTGTATTCGTAATATCAAAATTAGCCTACGTTGATTTTTTGGTATTTTTCTGAGAACTTCTAATTTTTTATGAATAGTGAAAATTACTTAAAAACAACTTTTTTAATCAAAATAATTTATAGTGATAAATTATACTATTTAGTGGTTTTAAAGTATAATTAGAATAAATTTTTACCATTTTATCCAAAGGTGGTCATTAGAATTAATTTAACATTGAAATTGGACATAAACAATTGCCAATCTTTTGATATAAATTGTTTCTTAAAAACACGCTATTTGTTGTAACAGCGGGAATTAATTATAAAATTAATTAATGCAACTTATATGTTTGTAATTTTTTAAAATAGACATCATTTTTGAATTCGGAATATCAATTATAGCTTAGGGTGAAATTTTGGCTTTGTTCTGAAAAACTTCAATTTTTGATGAATAGTGAAACAACTATGTGGTAGTTAAATAACTGATTTTTCATTTAAATGAAATATTACCACTTCTGTGATTTGATTTTCAAAAATCCGACATACATGGTTGTCATTAAGAAGTAAAATGTGGTTCAATGTGATTAAAATAATTTTTGGTGAATAGTAACTTTTAAGTTCTTAATCGCGATTAGAGGTAATTAGTGTAGTTTAAGGTAAAAATAATGTTTTAATAATATAAGATGGGCTTGACAATTGTCCTAATCCTATTGGATGAGTCATGGCCGACCAAGAAAACCCATGGGTCAAATTGGGGACCCCATGGAGCCACTTTAGTTGGAAAATGACATTAATATATATTTATTTAATGTTAAAATTAAATTTACACAAACATGAGTTGTTTTACTAAAACAGTTTTTAAGTGGGGTTACACAAGTCCAAATTTTGATTATAAATATTCATTAGAAAGATAAAAATATTTCCTACATCATAGTATTTTTTTATAATTTTTAGACATTATATAAATTAAATTATTTATGACATCATGTTGATGCAGCGATGACCTCATTATTTAACGATTTAAATAAAATGGGAAGATAATGAAAAATCGAAGGCTTACACTTGTCCAAAGCCAATTGGATGAGGAGATTTCGAACCCTTATCACCTTAGCCTAGAATTATATAAGTTTGGGACCTTTATAATCCGAAAAATCATTGTATAATAATGTAATATTTCAATCTTTCCAAAAGAGCCCCTCCTCTCCACTTATAAAAGGCTCCCACCTCTCCCACCTTATTCACACCTTCAAGCCATTTGGCTCGGCCAAACTCTGCCCAAATACTCTCTCAACTTCCCTCCCTTACTCCTAGAAGACTCACTTTGGTCAGAACTCTTCCCAAGGAATCCTTTGGCTCAAATCAAAAAGAGTTACCCGATTTTGAGGTAATGTCTTCTCTAATGTGGTTTTGTTTTATTTTTCTTCTCCAACCCCCAAAACTCTTTTTATTAATTTATTTTGTAACAACACCAGTATCCTCAATATACTAGGATGTTGTTATAATAAGTATTCGAGCTACACTTACACACACCTACATCTAATGGTTAAAGAACATACGGTTTCTGTGGATGGCGAATTTCTGCCTCACGAAACGATGATTGTTCAACACTCATATAACACCTTCAAAGGTGGCCATTAAGATGTCACTATTTTTATATATGATATATAATATGTTTATTTTTTACTTATGCTTCTTTATTTCTCATTTATGGCATACTTTATGATTTCATTATGGGTAAAACGCGATAATTTCATTTTAGGAAGTGCGGACTACCGCCCCCTCAAAGTTATTTGAATCGTTAATGCCATATGTGGGATGTATAAAGGATGGAGTAAATGGTATTATAAACTATATTATACTGGAATTATATTATACATTTATATCATTATTATTTCGTTCCATTAAATATGAAATTGAAATGAAAGTAGTGTTCATGCGTACGTACGACTTACTGTCTCCATGAACGGTGCATTTCATTTCTTACCTCTAAATGTTATGTAATATTATAAATGAATGTATATACAGGATATATAAGATATATATGACATCTAAATCATGAATATAATTCTGGAGATAATGGATATTCTACCACATAAACAACTTGTAATTATAAGAAGTTTATTGTTGACTCAAGTACCAAAGATCGACAAAACAACCGTTATTAACTTAAATAATTACATAACGTTCATAACATTGTAATAAGTGATATAAAAAGGATAATGAAATTGAAAATGGTTCTTAGTAAGGTAGATATTAACTCTAGTTTATTATTCAGGAGGTTAAAGAACGGTTGAGTCAAGTTAGACACAAGGTAAGGGAACTTCTTAACCCAATTTCTATTCTTTGGGTTAATCTCATAATTTCAAATTATGTCGTGATATTATTATGTCCTATCTTTTAATTTTACTATATTTATCTGTACTTATAGTGAATACACATAATAGATCAATTTTATTTTAAAAATGATCTTTGTAAGGACTTCGTCTCAATCTCCTTTCATTGAGGCATATTTCGTTTTATACACAACTTTCTTTTATACGGTGTATAAACCCCTTTGAATTTTACGTTTATTCAAAAGGTTTTCTTTTATAATTATGTGATTTTTAAATGATTTCAAAAAAGTGATATTTCTCTCCAATATATGAAAATCCAGTGCAAATGTATACGTATTTAACGCATGATTAAAAATTTTTTCAGAAAACCCGACTCTCGAGTGTGGTAGACATGAAGGGATTGGGCGTGGACCCATCATGGCATGTAATTAGTCGAGCAGTCTCAGAATTAGATATTTTGTTTTTAGAATCTTGCTTAATGTTTTCGTAAAAACACTGGAGTATATTTGAGCAATTTTAAATGTAAGTATCTTAAAAAAATGCATCGATAGGTCTCATGAGAGAACTAGACGTGGAATTGGCCAAGGCCCTTTCTCAATTTGATTTATGGTTTTGGCCGAGGCCTTAATCATTTTAGACATCTTGGCCGAGGCCTTGACAAAATGTTTCAGAATGTCCGGCAGTATACATTCCCTCATTATGAAAGTGGTTATTGATATTGAATGTGATTATTCGACCAGTAGAATATCCATGTGAAGAAGTGAATGGCATTATCTCATTTTACTTTTTCCATATTATGTTGAAGTTCATGTTCAAGAGGCTTTTGTTTTATTTATACATTTCCTTAATTGTTAATGATTATTTATGAAAGATTCCGCATTATTGTTATCCTTACTGAGCATCTGATCTCACCCCTTTCAATGTTTTAATATTTTCCAGGATGTGAAGAAGTATTTTAGGAATGATCTGCAGGGATAGTCAGAAGAGGATATGAGTGTGGACTATGAAGACTTTGTTATTAGTTTTTCACTTTATGATGTAATGTTAGACTTAAGAGTGTATCTAGTGTTTCCAAGGTTACTAAACTAATCGGTCATTAGAGACTTGATCTTTCGTGATCATGCCAATGTTACGAAGTAATGCACCGACTCTGGGTAGCTGGGGTCGGGGCGTTACAGTTGGTATCAGAGGCAGTTTAGTACTAACCTTAGAAGCTAGATTTAGATAAACTCTGATTAGAGCACATAGCCCAAAGATAGACTTTGAGGATTAGTATAGAAGAACTTCCTAGAATTTTGTTATTGTATAGATTTTGTGAGTTTTTCGAGCAATACATCCCTGTCTGGATACAGGCAAGTAGAGGCGGCTCTGGCACAGATGTACCTAGGGGTAAAACTCGAAAACACTGCTTTGAGATAGACTCGAACGGGAACTGGTGCACGACAACGGGCCTTGCTGCACTCTTGGTTATGACACTCTCCGGGGATATGCTTAGGATAATTCTCATTTTCTTTACAAACCACTATAAACGGTTATGAGTATATAATTCCTCAAATAAAACCTTTTTATGATTATGGATTATATCCATAAATAGTTCAATTTATGTTAAGTAATTTACAATTATGGAATTATGTATTTTGATTCATAAACTAATCTAGTTTATGCCATTGTTTAGAAATGGCGCCTAGTGGAAGGAATGGAAACTGTATCAATGCACGAACTCCGTGTAGGGATTGCCCTCCAGCTCAAGATAATTATTGTGGATTTGGAGATACAACTGGTGCTGATCAACTTATTACCATACTGGGACAACTCACTCAGGTTATGAATAATAACCTTACTCGTATGGAGCACCCTGATCCGCAACGTGGAGGATCAATGCTAGACCGTTTCATGAGGCAACAACCACCAACCTTCAATGGGAGTACAAATCATATAGTAGCTGAGCAATGGATAAATTCCTTAGAAAAAATATTTCATGCCTTGGGGAGTAGTGAAAGGGAGAAGGTTGTCATGGCAGTTTATCGCCTCACTGGAGATGCCGATCAGTGGTGGTCGCTGATTCAAAACACAAAGGAAGATGATGACGTATCGAATATGGAATGGAGGGAGTTCAATGAGCTTTTCATAGAAAAATACAATCCTCATGACCATCGAGCAGATATGGAAAGGAAATTTCTGAGTCTGCAGCAGAAGGAGGATGAGAATGTCGCAAAGTATGTGGCTAACTTTACAAGGTTAGCGAGGCATGCTTCCGATTATATACGTAACCCAAGAAGTAAGATTGATCGTTTCTTTGATGGGTTAAAACCATTTCTCCATCGAGATTTAGTATCACAAACCTTCTAATCATACGAAGATATTGTCTCCTGTGCTATCAAGACAAAAAAGGAATTCTCTAAGTCTTATGACAACAAAGTAAAGCATGAGAAGAAGAGAATGGTGGAACAAGAAACGGATAAAGGGAAAAAGGGAAAGAAGGATTTTCCATTATGCGATAGTTGTGGGAAGAATCACCCTGGTACTTGCCTAAAAGGAATGGGAGTTTGTTATAAATGTGGAGAAAAAGGTCACCAGGCGCGTGATTGCAAGGGAACGAAAGAGGCTATCAATGTTGAATGCTACAATTGTAGAGAAATGGGTCATTATGAAAATGAATGTCCTAAGCGTCAAGGAAACATACCTCAGAAAAGGCCAAGGGATCAAGGCCAATCATATGCTGTGACTACAGTTGAAGCGGAATAATTATTCTATTTGTGTTTTTGGACTCAAGAACTAGATTATGGTTATAAGAATAATGTGATATATATAAGGATTGTACTGCAGTACATGTTGTTTTCATTAAGGATTTAATATGATGAAGGTAATCATATTTTTAGTATGTGACAATAAGAGAAACATTACTTTGTTTGAGGAATCTGAGATTACAATTGATTTTGGAATTTAACGACCCTTTAGAGAAAGTCTGGACGGAGGTATTTTGGATAACTATAAAGGTTGGAATGGATTAAGTTGATCTTTGGATAGTATTGTTTAAGGTTAAAACATTTATGAAGATTATTTTTGGAATAGTATAGTACTATATTTTTAGGAAAAGGACAACCTGCAAGGTGGGGCATAACCCGTCGCGTTGGACAAAGCTGCAGGAATCGAACCCACAACCATAGTGCGACATGCCTTTATTTCCTACCACTAGCCTACAGAAAGTCCCTGGTTATTACAAAATAATTTTACTAATATAAATTGTATGTGTTAACATTTGGAACCTTATACAATTAGGAAAAGTATAATATTTTTGGGTTATATTATCTTTTTGAGTGAAAGGTGAGTTGAAGGTTGAAACTCTAGTTGTCAGGCATAAATATATATATACCTATCTGTTATTCAATGAATAAATTAATTCTTAAACTTTAGAAAAGGGATATTAAAACAAAAAAATGCATTATCCTAATACCTTATGTCTTGTTGAACTGATGCTATTTTAAATCAACATAGATTGAAGGCTTTGAGGCCCTCAATTTGACAGTTGATTGTGATTGATGACCTCAATCACTCCCTACGAATATTTATATTTTTCCTCCAATTATATGTCTCCAATTTCCACCAATGTTCTCCTAATCGATATCATAATTGGGTGGTGACTTTTTCATTTCCCTTTCCCTCTTATTAAGGATAAATTTTATTAACCTTATTTCTGATGTGGGTTTTCCACAAAGGTATTTTCTATTTTCAACCGCCTATTTTCAAAGAAAAATATCAAATTGCGAGGACGCAATTTATTGAAGGAGGGGAGAATGTAACACCCCGAGCTTCCACGAAATGCCTCTCTTTCAATAATCCAATAGCTTGCATTGTACGCAAGTTCGAGTTCTAAAACACCGTGACTAATCAAAGTAGCCGTTATGAATAGTAATAACCACTTTTTAAAATTATAGAAATTTTATATTTCAAAATGGACTTCATTTTTGTATTCGTAATAGCGAAATTATCCTATGTTGAATTTTTGGTATTTTTCTGAGAACTTCTAATTTCTTATGAATAGTGAAAATTACTTAAAAACAACTTTTTTAATCAAAATTATTTATAGTGATAAATTATACTTTTTAGTGGTTTTAAAGTATAATTAGAATATATTTTTACCATTTTATCCAATGGTGGTCATTAGAATTAATTTAACATTGAAATTAGACATAAACAATTGCCAATCTTTTGATATAAATTGTTTCTTAAAAACACGCTATTTGTTGTAACAGCGGGAATTAATTATAAAATTAATTAATGCAACTTATATGTTTGGAATTTTGTAAAATAGGCATCATTTTTGAATTCGGAATATCAATTATAGCTTAGGGTGAAATTTTGGCTTTGTTCTGAAAAACTTCAATTTTTTATGAATAGTGAAACCACTAAGTGGTAGTTAAATAACTGATTTTTCATTTAAATGAAATATTACCACTTCTGTGATTTGATTTTTAAAAATACGACATACATGGTTGACATTAAGAAGTAAAATGTGGTTCAATGAGATTAAAATAATTTTTGGTGAATAGTAACTTTTAAGTTCTTAATCGCGATTAGAGGTAATTAGTGTAGTTTAAGTTAAAAATAATGTTTTAATAATATGAGATGGGCTTGAAACTTGTCCTACTCCTATTGGATGAGTCATGGCCGACCACGAAAAACCATGGGTCAACTTGGGGACCCCATGGAGCCACTTTAGTTGGAAAATGACATTAATATATATTTATTTAATGTTAAAATTAAATTGACACAAACATGAGTTGTTTTACTAAAACAGTTTTTAAGTGGGGTTACACAAGTCCAAATTTTGATTATAAATATTCATTAGAAATATAAAAATATTTCCTACATCATAGTATTTTTATTATAATTTTTAGACATTATATAAATTAAATTATTTATGACATCATGATGATGCAGCGATGACCTCATTATTTAACCATTTAAATAAAATGGGAAGATAATGAAAAATCCAAGGCTTACACTTGTCCAAAGCCAATTGGATGAGGAGATTTCAAACCCTTATCACCTTAGCCTCGAATTATATAAGTGTGGGACCTTTAGAATCCTAAAACTAATTGTATAATAATCTAATATTTCAATCTTTCCAAAAAAGCCCTCCTCTCCGCTTATAAAAGGCCCCCACCTCTCCCACCATATTCACACCTTCAAGCCATTTGGCTCGGCCAAAAACTTCTCAAATACTCTCCCAACTTCCCTGACTTACTCCTAGAAGCCTCACGTTGGTCAGAACTCTTCCCAAGGAAGCCTTTGGCTCAAATCAAAAAGAGTTACCCGATTTTGTTGTAATGTCTTCTCTAATGTGGTTTTGTTTTATTTTTCTTCTCCAACCCCCTAAACTCTTTTTATTCATTTCATTTGTAACAACACCAGTATCCTCAATATACTAGGATGTTGTTATAAGAAGTAATCGAGCTACACTTACACACACCTACATCTAATGGTGAAAGAACATACGGTTTCTGTGGATGGCGAATTTCTGCCTCACGAAACGATGATTGTTCAACACTCATATAACACCTTCAAAGGTGGCCATTAAGATGTCACTATTTTTATATATGATATATAATATGTTTATGTTTTACTTATGCTTCTATATTTCTCATTTATGGCATACTTTATGATTTCCATTATGGGCAAAACGCGATAATTTCATTTTAGGAAGTGCGGACTACCGCCCCCTCAAAGTGATTTGAATCGTTAATGCCATATGTGGGATGTATAAAGGATGGAGTAAATGGTATTATACACTATATTATACTGGAATTATATTATACATTTATATAATTATTATTTTGTTCCATTAAATATGAAATTGAAATGAAAGTAGTGTTCATGCGTACGTACGGCTTACCATCTCCATGAATGGTGCATTTCATTTCTTACCTCTAAATGTTGCGTAATATTATAAATGAATGTATATACTGGATATATAAGATATATATGACATCTAAATCATGAATATAATTCTGTAGATAATGGATATTCTACCACATAAACAACTTGTAATTATAAGAAGTTTATTGTTGACTCAAGTACCAAAGATCGACAAAACGACCGTTATTAACTTAAATAATTACATAACGTTCATAACATTGTAATAAGTGATATAAAAAGGATAATGAAATTGAAAATGGTTCTTAATAACGTAGATATTAACTCTAGTTTATTATTCAGGAGGTTAAAGAACGGTTGAGTCAAGTCAGACACAAGGTAAGGGAACTTCTTAACCCAAATTCTATTCTTTGGGTTAATCTCATAATTTCAAATTATGTCATGATATTATTATGTCCTATCTTGTAATTTTACTATATTTATGTGTACTTATAGTGAATACACATAATAGATCTATTTTATTTTAAAAATGATCTTTGTAAGGACTTCTTCTCAATCTCCTTTCATTGAGGCATATTTCGTTTTATACACAACTTTCTTTTATACGGTGTATAAACCCCTTTGACTTTTACGTTTATTCAAAAGGTTTTCTTTTATAATTATGTGATTATTAAATGATTTCAAAAAAATTATATTTCTCTCCAATATATGAAAATCCAGTTCAAATGTATACGTATTTAACGCAAGCTTAAAAATGTTTTCAGAAAACCCGACTCTCGGGTGTGGTAGACAGGAAGGGATTGGGCGTGGACCCATCATGGCCTGTAATTAGTCGAGCAGTCTCAGAATTAGTTATTTTGTTTTCAGAAGCTTTCTTAATGTTTTCATAAAAACACTGGAGTATATTTGAGCAATTTTAAATGTAAGTATCTTCAAAAAAAATGCATCGGTAGGTCTCATGAGACAACTAGACGTGGAATTGGCCGAGGCCCTTTCCCAATTTGATTTATGGTTTTGGCCGAGGCCTTAATCATTTTAGACGTCTTGGCCGAGGCCTTGACAAAATGTTTCAGAATGTCCGGCATTATACATTCCCTCATTATGAAAGTGGTTATTGATATTTCATGTGATTATTCGACCAGTAGAATATCCATGTGAAGAAGTGAATGGCATTATCTCATTTTACTTTTGCCTTATTATGTTGAAGTTCATGTTTCATAGGCTTTTGTTTTATTTATACATTGCCTTAATTGTTAATGATTATTTATGAAAGCTTCCGCATTATTGTTATCCTTATTGAGCATCTGATCTCACCCCTTTCAATGTTTTAATATTTTCCAGGATGTGAAGAATTATTTTAGGAATGACCTCCAGGGATAGTCAGAAGAGGATATTAGTGTGGACTATGAATACTTTGTTATTAGTTTTTCACTTTATGATGTAATGTAAGACTTATGAGTGTATCTAGTGTTTCCAAGGCTACTAAACTAATCAGTCTTTCGAGACTTGTTCTTTCGTGATCTTTCCAATGTTACGAAGTAATGCACCGACTCTGGGTAGCTGGGGTCGGGGCGTTACAAATGTGGGTACTTAGCATGCATCTGAGCCTCCCGCTCCCAAGTGCTCTCCTGGAGGTTCTCGTGTTGCCATTTGATGTGCACTAGAGGAATCGACCGTCCACGTAGGACCTGCTCCTGTCGATCCTCGATCTCCACCGGGACCTCCATAAAAGTCGCCCCATCATCAACGTCAAGCTCCCCATGGTCAAAGATGTGTGTCGGGTCATGCACGTATCTCCACAGCTGAGATACGTTGAAGATGTCGTGCACCCGGTGCAACTGAGGTGGTAGATCCAGGCAATAGGACACCTCGCCAAACCTGCTGAGGACCTGGAACGGTCCGATTAAGCGTGGATCTAACTTGCCACCTTGGCCAAATCTCTGTAATCCACGTCGAGGTGAGACATGCAAGAAGACGTGATCGCCATCCTCGAACTCTAGTGGCCTCCACCTCCTGTCAGCATAAGACTTCTGCCAACTTTGAGCTGTCCTCATCTGCTCCTGAATGACCTGGACCTTCTCTGTCGTGGTCTAGACCATCTCATGTCCCACAAGTGCTGACACCCCAGGGTCTGTCTAGCACAAAGGAGATCTGCAAGGTCGGCCATACAACACCTCGTACGGTGTCATCCCGATGGTGGAGTGGTAGCTGTTGTTGTACACAAACTCCACCAAGGGTAGGTGGTCCTCCCAGCTACGACCAAAGTCGATGAAACATGCGCGAAGCATGTCATCGAGAGTCTGAATGGTCCACTCCATCTGACCATCCGTCTAAGGGTGAAAGGTTGTGCTCAGACGTAGCTGCGTCCTGAACGCCTCCTCCAACCCCTTCCAAAGCCAGGAAGTAAAGCGAGCATCTATATCGGAGATGATAGATGATGGCACACCGTGAAGCCAAACAATCTCTTGAACGTAATGTCATCCCAAGCTCTCTACTGATCCCTCCTCTCTGATGGGTAAGAAGTGAGCCGACTTGGTGAGTCGGTCGAAAATCACCCAGATGGAGTCGTGACCTCTGAAAGTGCATGGAAGTCCAGTCAAGAATTCCATAGATATCCCGTCCCACTTCCACTCCGGGACCTCCAAGAGCTGTACCAAGCCTGCTGGTACCTGATGCTCTTCCTTCACCTGCTGGCAGGTGTGGCGTCGAGAAACGAACTCTGCCATAGCCTTCTTCATGCCTGGCCACCAGTGCTGTCGTCTAAGATCCTGGTACATCTTCGCCCCTCCAGGATGTACCACTAAAGGAGAAGTGTGAAACTCTCTCAGAACCTCCTCTCGTAAAGCGACTGGTACCAAGGTATGTTTTCTGAAAAGGATGTCGTGCTCTGCTCCAAAGGAGAAACCATTAGGTGCATATCTTGAAGATATCTGTGCACGCCACGTCTCACAGTCAGCGTCCCCACGTTGTGCCTCTCTGACCCGCTGTAGTAGTGGAGGAGTGACTGTGAGAGACTGAAGGAAGGCTTCTCCATCTCTATCCACGAAGGATATCTGCAATGAGGCTAGATGCTCTGTCGCCTCCTTAAGTAGTTGAATGCCCGTCCTCCTGCTGAGAGCATCGGCTACCATGTTCCCCTTCCCAGAAGTATAGACTATCTCAAAGTCATTGTCCTGGAGGAACTCGAGCAATCGCCAATGTCTCAGGTTTAGGTCCTCCTGGGTGGCTCCCAAGCTAACACAGCCTCGATCTTCACAGGATCCACTGCAACTCCCGCCTCAGAGATGACGTGTCCCAAGAAGTGGACCTCACATATCCAGAACTGGCACTTCGAGAGCTTAGCATAAAGCTTGTGCTCTCGGAGTGTGTCTAGTACAACCCGTAAGTGGTAGGTGTGCTCCTCCTCAGTCGTCGAGTAAATCAAAATGTCGTCGATAAAGACCACGACAAATCAATCGAGGTATTGCTGAACGATCCTATTCATGAGGGCCATGAACAATGCTGGAGCATTGGTTACGCCAAATGGCATAACCAAGAACTCATAGTGGCCATACCGACATCTGAAGGTCGTCTTCTGCATGTCCTCATCTCGAACTCTGAGATGATGATAGCCTGACCTGAGGTCTATCTTCGAGAACCACCATGCTCCCTTGATCTGATCAAATAGGTTATCAATCCTCGGTAGTGGATACTTGTTCCTCAATGTCACCTGGTTCAAGCGACGATAGTCGGCACAAAGTCGCATGCTCCCGTCCACCTTCTTGTCGAACAATATCGGGGAAGCCCAGGGTGAAACACTGGGTCGGATGAACCCCTTGCCCTGCAAGTCCTCCAACTGTACACGTAGATCTCGAAGCTCAGCGGGGGACATCCAATATGCTAGAGTCGATATCGGGGCAGTACCGGGGTATATTTAAATATAATAGTCTAACTCTCTGTGAGGAGGTAGTCCTAGAACGTCGTCAGGAAAAACGTCCACAAACTGATCCACCACTGCAAGAAATCCATGACTCCGCACGTCAACTGCTCCTAGGATGAGGCTAGACAACTGATGAGTTATGGGCTGTCCTCTCCTCTGCGGAAGTCCATCTTGTGGTGCGAAGGCTCCCTTATCACTAGTGAAGGTGAACCTGCTCCCGTCGGTGCGTACACATCGCACCTTGCGCCTAAAACAGTCAATTTGTGCATGGACCGTGGATAACCAATCCATGCCCAAGATGACGTCGTAAGGCCTCGACGCCACTACAAGAAGATCCCAGCCGAATATCTCGCCTCCTAGAGTAAGATCACACTGCCAGCACCAGTGCGTAATCGTCGAGTCTGCTCCCGTAGGAGTCTCTAGCCGTAAGGATCGAGCCAACGACTCAGTCGGAATCTCCGAGCTCCGAACAAGGGCAGTAGCTATGAAAGAGTGAGTTTCTCCTATGTCTATAAGTACTGCATCAAGGGTGGAATAGAAATAGATAGTACCTCGAATCATCTCGGGTGCGCTTTGGTCATAGGCCTCTGTTGCCTGGAGCTGTGCCTGTCTCTGCCCGCCAGCTCCCTATGGTCGGGGTGGACCTCCTGGTGGTGGTGGTGGTAGAGCCACAAAGTGTCACCCACCACCTGTTGCTCATCCAGCTCCTCTGCCTCGTCCACCTCCTCCCTGCGGACCACCACGGTCAACCCTCTGCCTCTGCCTCAGTGGTCCCTCAACTGTATGCTGCTCCCCGGCACGGCGGGTCGGGCAATCACGAGCCATGTGGCCCTGCCCGCCGCACGAGTAGCACTGTATGCCTCTCGAAAGACTGACTCCGCGTTGTGTCCCCCGCACTGACGAGTCACTGTCCTGAGGTCATCTTCCTGAGGGTCTGGTCTGCCTGGACCCAAGATTCGTCCGTCGACTACCTGCTGCAGAGGACTCTTCTACGTGTCACCCTGCGGTGGGTCTCGGTGCCGGTGTAGACTCAGCAAGAAATCTCTCGATCAAAAGGGCCCGCTCCAGTACTCCTGTATGAGTCAGAATGCTGAGGGAGATCAGCGATGCCCTGATCTCGTGTCTCAATCCCTGCTGAATGGTCCGGGCCCAGAAGAATGGATCTTGTACTATGTCGTTCGAGTAGTGCGAGAGATCAGTAAATCTCGCCGAGTACTGGGCGACCGTCATGCTGCCCTGCCGCAGCTGAAGTAGCTCCTGAATGCGCACCGCACAGAGGGTGGCTGGGACAAACACTGAGCGGAAGAGGCTCCTGTGTGGACTGGGTTTTACTTGGGCTCGTAGGTTGGAGCGTATTGGAATTGATGACATAGGTATATGTATGGGCATATACCTAAGCATTTTCGGTTGTTACTTCGTGATTGTATCTTTCCATTGTGGATTATCCTTTGTGGATTTTGGGAGACCTTCGGGGGTCTCGGGGTCCCTACTGAGTAGCTTATACTCACCCCTGCACGGGCTATGCCCGCACTACATTGTGTTGGTTGCAGACGACGGACAATGCTGATCGTGGTTGAGACTTGCAGAGCAGGACGGTACCTGGAGGTGGACCACTGGGCGGGACACACTCGAAGCGGACGGCGGGACCCGTGGAGCAGTGGAGCTATCTGTACCCACCCTTCTGGTGGGATTTCCAGTGGACAGCTCGGCGTAGTGGCTTTTACTTTTCAGTTGATGTTTTCCATTTTGAGTTGTACTTTACTTTCAGTTTGGGTTTGTATACTATCCCACTTACTTTCCGCACTTAAAATTGTACGCAGTTTTTACTTAGTGTTTACCTTTTTCCGATTTATTACTATGTGGTGCTTGTTTACATTACAAAGGCAATGCCTTCCCTTTTTACCGGGATTTATGCTTTGGTGCTAGTCACCACCCCATGGCCTATGGAAGGCGGGCTTGGGGTAGTCACAACACGGGCCCCGAGGACGGGTAGTGACAGATGTAGGGGGCTTCATTTAAATTTCCATTCATTGAATAATTATGTAATGTAATGCACATAATTTATATCATATAGTTGTAATAAATAACATTTTACATGAAATATTTCGGATCCTTAATAATTCATTTAATTTTAAATTTCAATTGGAATTATATCATCCAAGGTTATGTAATTTTCAAATTACCATGTGGTAAATAATTTTAGAATTCAATTTATTTTTGTGGGTTATATTACTTCATCATTATCATTGATATTTAATGAATATTTGTGTAATGTTTTTTGATGTTTTTGTGTTTTATATACTATTTTATGTTGATTTACATTTGATAAACAAAATCGTCAATTGATTAAAACTCTCTTTAATAATGAGATCCCTGTAATGGATTTCATCACAGTATCCATTTCATTTAGTCATATTTTTTAATATGATCCAATTCACATTCATGTGTGATATATATTATCACATTAATGTATTTGTTATTAAAATAAATTAATTTTTGATTTCATATTGCAAACCAATTTTCCTGAAGAATTGATGGCCTATCTCATTTCTTGTAAATGTTTGTGATTGTAAAATAACTCTTCATGCATTAACTTCTTGTGATCATTTATAATTGGATATAAAAATTAAAATTAATGTTCATATTCTTTATATAATGGACATGATTTTTGACTAAACTATTGAAAAATGTTTCTTATGGTGCTCAATTATAATATTAATTGATTATCCAGGAAAATAATTTTATTTTTGTATTCTTTTCCCCATTCAAATATTTGATGGTAGGGCTCAATATTAATGAATTAATTATATTATTTCATATACGAGGAATGAAATAGAAATGAATTTATGGGTATATCTCAGTTCTATATAGACAATCGATGCATCAACGATATCATGAGATGAATAATTTTTATATCCGTAGTTAAATAGTTTTCTCTAATATGAACACCCATCCATTTTAAGGGGTCTTTTAAAAGTTATTGATAGTTGACGTATAATGATATTAGAGATCATGACATCTATTAATTATTAATTTCACTGAAATTAAATTCAATTATTACTATCTTGGATATTTTCACAATGATATTATCTATGTATGAATTTCATTCTTTTCATATTGATTAAATGGCGCGTGTTTAATGTTATTAACAAAGCAGCCATGATTTTAAAATTACTTATCATTATAGTCTAGTTTTTTATTAAATGAAATTTATTCATTTATTTATTTATTATTACTTATCTAATCATGATTTCAAAATTTTTTAAATAGATATTTTTCAATTATTTTTCATATACATATTGAGATTGATTATATAATCATGATAGTCAGATTTATTAAATGGATTTTATGTTCAGTTTTTTTTCTAACCCATAATGATTGTGAATTATATAAACATTATGGTCATATCAGTGGATAAATGAAAAGTCAGTTTTTAATTTTACATTTCCATATTTATTATGCCTTATTTATTATTCATCAATTACACATGATAGAAGACTCTTTAAATCAATCATACTTAGTTTTTTAACTCTTCTTAATTTTTTACATTACAAATACATCTGGAAGAGTACTATGAATGAAATGAATGGATATTATAGGGGGAATATATATATTTTTAAATAACACAGTGCTTTAATTTATTATTCAAGTGTTATATGGGAATCATATATGTATCATGTTTACCATGAATACAATGGTTTTTTGTCCATCTGGATGTGATTACTTTGATGTCTTTCCACTGTTGTATAGTGGAAACTAGATCCTTGATAATGGGTTCATGGTCATTACATATTTAGTATGTTATATTTCCATGTTTATTATTACATATTTAATCATGGTAGTCCTGATATTTATCAAATTTAATGTTTGTTCAAATATTTACCATGATATAGGGATTATTCATTATCTAATATTGAAATTAAAATTATAAAAATTTCATGTGTTCTGTTTTATTTATCATGAAATGTTTATTATTGTTATTGATTCATTAAATTATTAATTATACAAATCTATTGCAGAAAATTTAAGATAACCCTTATTTTTTCAATTCCAACGAACTAAGGAAGTGTACTATGAATGATATTCAAAGATATACATCAGGGGATAATTATAATATGAATAAAATGATGTTATAATTCTTTTACTAAAATGTATTATGGGAATCAAGGACATATCTATTTTACAAAAAAATACACTATTCTATCATTTATGATGTGATTTCTTTTATATTATTTACATGGGATAATGTAGTTGATGACTATAGGTTACTAGAGTTGGCGCTACTAAAAATTATCTATTTCAATTTCAAACAAATCAATATTAATGTATGATTTAATTTAATATACACGAACATAAGAAAATTTCTAAATAAGAAACACATGTATAATTATTCGTAGCTCAAGAATGGTGGAAACCTAGTTGCATATGAAAATATAGATGGGTAACTAAAACATATGTCTCTAAAAGACAATAATTAAAGGGAAACAATAAATTATCAATTGAGAATATAAAATGATTACAAAATGATCCATAGAAAAATCCAAATCCATTATTTTTACCAACGAGTGTGTATAAATAGTAATAAAACTTCTTTGTAAGAATTAGTGAAATATCCATCAGGACTAACCATCAAATAGTGTTCTATGAAAGGAAGGAGATCACCAAAAATTTCCCAAAATCACTCTATGGTTTGAGAGGGTGGGAAATATATTAAATAGATAATAAATATTATTATTCTTATAATAAAAAAATTGGACCTAAATAATTTACATAAATAATTCCATTCATGTAATGAATTCCGTAATTTAAAAAATATGAAGAAAAA
Source organism: Viscum album (assembly GCA_963277665.1). NCBI lineage: Eukaryota > Viridiplantae > Streptophyta > Magnoliopsida > Santalales > Viscaceae > Viscum > Viscum album. The sequence continues at coordinate 140,377,246 of OY728141.1, forward strand.
GATGTCACCCTTGGAAAAATTACCATTGATCACCTTTTTATAATGTTTTAAAAATCCACATCAAGTGATTTTTCATAATTTTGAACCAGAATCATTACATTTTTCAAAAAAATGGTTTCATGTCTGATAACATATTCACGATGTGAATGTTTCCATTAAGAATTGAATATTTTACCTTCTGTAAAAAAAACTCATGAAATGAATCCAATTCATCGTAGACCCAAAGAAAACCCATGAGAACCACTTGTAAATTTATACACAGGCACTATCTATTAAACAAACCTATATCCCTATAAATTATATCATTTCCCCTAGATAATATTTCTATCTCTCTTGGTCCTGAAACACAACTAATAATAGAGTAAATACTGGAGTTAAAAAGTTTCTAAATAGAGGTATCAAAATGCTACAACACCCCCCCATCTAAAAACACATTCAATTAACTGATAATTTATAACGATCCTATAAATCAAAAAAAAATGAATGTTTATATGTTCCTTATCAACAATAAATTCTTCAACCTATTGTAGATATCCCATCAACACTACCACAATACATATACAAAGGTAATTGTTTTACCTCAATATACATTCTCTCATAGATCCATTATAAAAATTGGATTGTTAACCATAGTGTTTTTGTCTATAATAGAAACATCCACCAAAAAAATCACATAGGAAGGACTTGGGTGATACCACTATAATAATGAATCAAGAAAAAAGTCTTGAAATGAATATAAATAATATTGAAATTCCAATATATATTCCACTATTCATTGATGCTACACTAATCCAATGGGTAAACCTTCCTCAATGGCAAAACATGATGTATACCCTACCAATGGTGTGATGTGTGAGGTAATACATTGAAAAAAACTCATCCCACAACCTAAAAATACACTGTTCGATGATGATAGTCTACTTATGATGTCTGATTAATATATTTGGTAATCTATTTCTTCTAGATTAACTTCAAAATTTCTATCATATCCTGTTAAAATTATTTCCCAACCTTGGGTTTCTCTATCAAATATTCCTAGGATATTGGATATATAAATGGACTCCTATAAAATATTCAAATTGAGATATTCTAACTGATTTCATATAAATATTTTAATCAAAAAACTCAACCAGATAAAAATTATTTTCCCAGGAACCATTGATATTAAGTAGAAAATCATGGAGTAAACCCTTAAGATATTGAATATATTTCATTATGTTTCCATTCATCATCTGATGATATGTGACACTTAATTTTAACTAAAGAACCATCGTATCATTCCAAATATTGAAAAATTGGGATTTAAACCTAGGGCCCCTAAAGAAACATTCATAGAGAAAACCCGAAGAAATATCACAACCTCTCGAGCATTATCATCCCTGAGTGGCTCTACATTTTTCATCTCCATTATAAGAATAATAAATTATGATTTTTAGTTGATAAGTGATCAAAAAACTATTTTCAAACAAATATGATTGAATTATAAAACAAGGAATAAATCCCAATAAATCTCATTTCTAATCCATAATAGAATGCGTAACAACTATGACAAACCAACATTTTTCTGGTACTTCGACTTACTTCTATAACACATGAGATAATATGATAGGAAAACAGAAATTTATTTTATCATCCTTGGATACCAATAAAAAAATTTAAAGTTATTTTACATATTTTTAGTCCCATGTTTCAAGGACCAATTGGAAGAGTTTCCATTATTCGTCAACTCTAACCTCAAAGTAAATGTAATAATCAAACCACATTAGAATCACAAATAATCGTGGGTATAATTATACAACTCTCCCTAGGTATCCTCATGATTTATGATTATACCAATTCACAATCATCTAGTGTTAGATAATAGATGGATCTAAACCCACCCATTAAATTATCACTCAACCATTATTAAATCCATGTTAACATGGTGAAAAGATTCATCTACAATGGTTCTGATCATATTATTAAAACACATTTGATAACAATCTTAAAATGATTACATCACCACTTTAGTCATTAATTTCTACTAAACATGCTGGTAAAGAAATTTCCATTTTACAAATTATAAGATATATCAAAATAGAATGTTTGATTTAGTCAAAGAAACATCTATATCACATGTTCTATTCCCTAGAAGTTAAAATAAACTATGTTCTATTATAATCACAATAAAATGTAAATTCCTCCTCAAAGAGGTAGTGAATCTATGTTTCAAATACATGCATAACTCCTGCCAACTCATGATCATGATTTAGGTAGTTCTTCTTATAAGAAACAGACCTTAAGCATAAAATAATATTGAGTTTTATTCAATAACGTCATATTCTATCAAAATAAGTATATTGTTAGGTTTAGAGTTTTAAGGAATTATTCCATATCTGTAATGGCCCGGACCCCCCTGGCCATTACTTTTCAAAAATACGGCTCCACCAAAACAGTTGTAGCGGCCACTAGGGCACCAGTCACGGTGGAACCATAAAAGTGACACAGTGATGGTGGCACTATAAGGGTGACACCGTGACAGTGGCATAATTTCCTCACCCAACCCTCCATTTTCTTCTTCCAGTCCCGCTCCTGCAACATAATATTTTTGACGTAAATTAATTATTTTACCATTTTAAAGAAATTTAAATCCCATAATTAATTCCTAAATACCCTGGGAAACCTCTTCAATATGGGGATATTAAATAACACCTTAATATCATTGTGTTTAACTTCCCACCGACGTATGAAACCACGATCCAATTTTCCAGGAATTCAAAAGTCCATATCCCGTAACAGTGGGATATCCTCTTCTTATCTCCCGCTAGAGTTTCTTCTTTATTTTACTTCTCTTCAAGATTTATTTCTTCTTCCTAGTGTACCTAGATTCCCTATCTTCTTGTGGCTTGTGGTGCGCCTTTTCTGGAGCTTTCTACACCCTTGGAGTCCCCGACGTTCCTCCCCAGCAAGTCGCACATCCCCTCTTCTTAGCGCATAGAGAAAAACATTAATCCTTGATCAACCAGGTAGGTATTTTCCTTCATCTATCCTTTGTGTGAATCATGTGGGGTGGGTAAACTGATGTTTCTATGGTAATGGATGAATCCAAACATTAATGATGATAACAAATGGACTTTAAGGAATTAAGGAGAGGGGTGTGATCAATGCACTGTTGTTCTGTTTTTCTTCTCTTCCATGATGCTTATATTGTGAATCGTGCAGTTTTATGCCTACTGAAAATCATGGTCGTTGGTGGACCTTCTTTGTGAATTAATAAACCCTTGTTTCTATGATGATTAAATTATTGTAACGTGGAAATTGGTTAATCACTCAAACTCGATGGATTAAATGGATACCCAGTAAACCTAAAGCCCGGTATGGTCACCCCGGATAACCAACAAAAAGAAGAAAATAATGAATGATGTTCATGAACCTGAAAGTTTCCCTAATTTTTTTGGGAGTAGGTGTATTGTTCTGTTTGATTGCCAATGGGGTGATGAGGGTGAGGATGGGATCCTATTGGTTTTGAGTCTAAAACTGTATGGTTGCTATGCTGGTGATACGAATTGGGGTGGAATCCTCTACTATTGGTATATTGTTGGTTAATGGATTTTGGGATGTGGGTCGTATCATGAATCCTGGTTTGGTTCCAGTACTTTAAGGTATCTCACTTATCCCTTTGTTGTTGTGACTTCACAATATAACCGAGTGTGAATGCTTAAATTGTTGTTTGGCTGTTTCACTTTTTCATATCTTGTGGTTGTTCCAATTAGTTGCCCAATAGTTCAGAATTTACTTAAATGGGATCATATAAACATGAAACTGTGAATGGGTTAAATGGGGAATTGTTTTTGGGAATGAGTTGTGACTTGGCCGTGAGTGTTGTGGCTTATTTTATGAATGAGTAGTAACTAGGGGTGTTATGCTTAGGATGGATTTGGGAACCCTAGGATTGTATGTGTTCTTGTTACCTATATATATATATATATATTTGTTATTACGTTTCTTCTTCGTTCACCACCCAAGTAGAGCACATAGTGTCAAACACCCCCATTCCATGGGAGAGGGTGTTTTTTCCAACACTCCTATGAGTGGCTAGTAATTTTCTCCTTTTCTGGTCCCTTTCCCGAATAGTCCAAGACTCCTCAGGATGGCTGTGATGACCTAAAATCCATTATAACCCCAAGAATATTGAGGAAGGGTAGTGTGGTGATTGGCCTAGGTGTTTGCGGGCAGGTTGTTTCCCATGTATCTTCGGGATAAGGCCTATGTGTCTTCGGGCGTGGAAGTGGTTGTTCTGGCCCAGGTTTTTGTCGAGCATGGTTACGTATGGTTGTTATGGCCAATGTTTCTATAGAAGGGATACTTGTTTTGGCCCAGGTGTTTGCGGGTGGGATGCGTGTTTGTGGCCCAGGTGTGTGCAGGCTGGGTGTGGCAGTGAGACTGCAGTGAGAATGGCGAGATTGGTTCGATGCGTAGGATATATTCAATAAACAGTGGGACAGTGGCGTGGGGTACCCAGACATCGATGTGCTATTATAATACCTTACTTGACATTCATTATTTGGATCGTGTACCTTAATGAGGTTTGGGTGGATAGTTTTCCTTTCTAGGTTCTTTTGTTATCACCCTTTTCACGGGGCATTAGAATGCCTCCCCACTTGTGCACGAGAGTCTTTGGTTTTCCTTGCTAAGTATACTTGTAGGCACACCCTACATATATAAAACTACTTTCATGTTTCCAGAATGATTTCAGGGATCGTTCAGTACCGTACTAGCTCGGACGTTGGGGCAGTTGTTGTTGTCTTTTCCCTTTTCTTGGTACTTTACATTATGAGTTCTTGGGACTTGTATCTTTTACTTTTTAACATGCATATGGGAATAGTTTACTTTCTGATTTACCTTTACTTTCATCTTTGGTGTTGTTGGGGTCCTATCTTATCTCCTGTCCCTAATAAAATAAAAAGGGTAATGCCTTCCATCTTGTGTGTGATTCTATACCCTTGGTGCTAATCGTCACTTCGGGGCCTATTGAAGGCGGGTCTCGAGGTTTATTATCTATCCTTCAACATAAAGAAGAAAGGGTCTAGAAATCTAATGTCCCTTCCCTAATTTTGGTGAAGGTGGGTTGCGACAGAATGGTATCAGAGGAAGAGGTTGAGAGATAGGATAGAGTCTGGGGTTAGGCACAGTGAGGATTGCATGGGATTGTAGGGAAACATTGTTTTGTGATATTGGTGCGGGAAATAGCTCAGGGAATAATAGGTAGGGAAAAGGATTTTAGGGGCCCCCATGATATGATGCAAGGACTCTGAACCTACCGAACGACCATGTGAGGATACATTGATTGTAGGGTAGAGACCCTAGAAAATTAACATGCATGATAATGACTTGTGTTCTCGTGTTTTTGGGATTTTTTGGGGATTTAAAGAAGTCTATGAAAAAATTAAGAACAATATTCAATTCTACTCAAGCTCTGGAATTCCTTATTTACGTTGCAGATATAGCACATGGGAGACAACCATGAGTAGTGCGGGAGATCGAGGCCCAGGAGGTTGACTTGGCCGATCGATATAGGAAAGACCGAGAAGAGGAGGAAAATCAGTTGCAGAATACACTTCGTGTCTTTCAGTGGCAGACCCTTGGGAAGTATGAGGTCAAAATCTCTGAAGTGGAGACAGAGAGCTAGCTAGAGGGGTTGGTGATAGCTTTCATCTTTATTAGGGCTCCGGTATATTATTAGGTTCCGTTGGTTGTGAGCCAGATGCGGGGAGCAGTGCGTCAGTGGTAGACACTTTACCTTGGGGAGAAGAGGGAGTCTGAGGTGACGTGGACTGATTTAGAGAATGTGTTATGGGTGGAATTCCTCTCTTCCATGATGAAGGCTGAGATGAGGTAGGAGATACTCTCCCTCCAGTAGGGGAGCATGTCAGTAAGAGAGTTGGGGATCATGTTCAAGGATCTTCTCCACTTTGATCTGGACCACATTCCGGATGAGGAGTCTCCAGCGAGACATTGGGAGGAGGCGCTTTGACCTTCTCTTCAGTATGTTGTTACTCTCCTCACCCTACCAATGTATATAGAGGTCCAAAAGAAGGCTAATGTGGTGGAGAGGATGCACACACTGGGAGGTGTATCACGAGAGGGAATCCAGTTGGGATCGTCGAAGGGTAAGGTCGTCAGCGGCATGCCTCCAACGTTAGGGCCCTCCAGGTTCCGACCTACAGGGAGCAGGCCTCAGGAGTTCCAGTTTCGATCTCCTGGACCTCGCCCTTTCCATTAGAGCCAGTGACGAGATTCATTATCTGTGGAAGCCGTGGGTACCTTCAGAATTAGTGCCCAGACAGAGTACAGTACGACGGGGGTGGGTAGATTCAGCACCCAACTCAGCAGTAGCAGTTTCCAGCTAGGCCCTTTCAGTAGTTGCAGCAGGTTCAGTGTGCTTCTGATCCTCCGAGGGAAGACGTTGTAGAGGGAGTCTGAAATTAGGGAGCTCCTTTGGGACCTTGGCCAGGACATGGTCGTGGAGGTAGCCAACAACCGAGAGGCAGAGGAGCTGGGTGTGGGAAGTTACACACCGCGGAGGCAGTAGTTCCAGCAGGGCCAGAGGTCGTTCGCGGTATGATCATCTTGTTTAGTATCCTTGCTTATGAATTTTTCGATATAGGAGCTTCACACTCCATTGTTACACCCAGTCTGGTCTGTGCTCTGGTTTTAGACACTGAGAGACTTCCAGTGCCCCTGGTTCTGAGCACACCACTCGGAGGTTAGACCAACTAATTTTACGTTTTCCGGGGGTGTAGACTGGAGATAGGGACACATCAGTTAGTCAGGGATCTTCTTCTGTTGCAGATACATCCATACGATGTCATCCTAGGCATTGAATGGATGTTCTATGTATGTTTCGTCAATGACATCTTTCGAGGAAGGGTCGTGTTTTCAGACCTAAGCGGCCGACGTGTAACTTTTATCGGCTAGCGAGGTGTCCAGAAGAGAAGTAGGTGAGAGGAACCCATCCTTTCCTTGTTAGATGAGTTGTTAGTGGAGTCGGTGGATCCAGAGATGGTGGATGTTCCATTGGTGTTCAGTGAGTTTATGGACGTCTTCCTTGAAGAGGTTACAACTCTACCCCCTCGACGTTATGTTGAGTTCGGGATGGAATTTCAACCTGGTTCCCATCCGATTTTGATGGCCCCCTACTAGATGACACCTTATGAGTTACAGGAGTTGCGGATCCAGATTGATTATCTGATGATGTAGGGTTTTGTTTGACCAAGTGCATCACCATGGGGTGCTTCAGTCTTGTTCGCAAAGAAGGCGGATGGTGGTCTCAGGCTGTGTGTAGACTACAGGAGACTGAATCAGGTAACGGTCAAGAATCACTACACTCTTCCGAGGATAGATGATCTCTTTGACCAGTTGAAGGGGGTAGGATGGTTCTCCAAGATAGACATACGGTCAGGATATCACCCATTGAGGGTGAAGGAGGGAGACATCTCTAAGACTGCCTTCAAGTGTAGATACGGGCCCTTTGAGTTTGTAGTCATGCCTTTCGGCATTAAAAATTCTACAACTGTGTTCATGGGACTCATGAACTCCATATTCTTGGAATACTTGGATCGGTTTGTAGTCGTGTTCATCGACGACATCCTGATCTACTCAAGATTAGAGGAGGATCACGTTGAGCACCTGAGGATGGTATTAGATGTACTATGACAGCACCAAATCTATGGGAAGTTGCCCAAGGGACAGTTTTGGATGCGAGTGGTGCACTTCCATGGGCACATGGTGTCTGAGCAGTGGATATAAGGGAAACCATAGCCGGTCGAGGTAGTGGTTTCTTGGGTATCACCCAAGAACATAGCAGAGGTTCATCGTTTCCTCAAGATGGCAGGTTACCGTCGTAGGTTCGTACCCAACTTCTCTTGATTTTCAGAAACATTGACGGTTTTGACCAAGAAGGACCACGCTTTTGTGTGGAACGGTCAGTGTGAGTCAGCCTTAAGCTATCTTAAGGATAAGTTGGTTAGTTCCCTAAGGCTGAGATTGCCAAAATAAGTGGAGGCATATGAGGTGATCTGTGATGCTTCAGGACAAGGCCTCGAGTGTGTCCTGATGCAACGAAAAGGGGTAATCTCTTATGGGTCTAGGATGTTTTGACCTCATGAGCATAATTATGACACCCACGATCTGGAGCTTGCGGTGGTTGTTTTCGTGATAAAGATGAGGCGACATTACCTCATTGGGGAGTGCATTGTGGTCTTCACGGATCTCAAAAACTTGAAGTATATCTTCTCCCAGCAAGACCTGAACTTATGGAAGGGAAGGTGGATGGAGTTCCATCAGGACTATGACATCGAAATTTATTACACATCATGGAAAGGGATTGTGGTGGCCGATTCCTTGAGCAGGAAGTCGCAGAAGGATGTGGTTCGAGAGTCGGAAGATGGTTGGAAGGCGATGGAGGAGTTGGCTACCCTACACCTAGATGCAAGAATAGATAGTGGTAGATGTTTCCTTTATCAGATGATAGTACAATACTCTCTTATGTGGCAGGTGGAGGATTCCCAATGGGGATATTCATAAGGTAATGTGATGCGTTACCGGGTTTCCCAAGGCGATTCCCCGGATGGGCGGACAGAGGATGGTATGAATCAGGTGATTTTACGAGAAAACCCATTTGTTACAGAGGTGATGCACGAGAGAGTTCTTATTTAGTTCCACAACTCACCCATAGCAGTGCAACCGGGAGTTTCCAATATGTAATGTGGTTTGATGTGTCAGTTCTGGTGGCCCATGGTAAAGCGGGCAGTGGAAGAATTCGTGGCTAGATGCCTATTGTGTCAATAGGTGAAGGCTGAATACTATGTTACAGGATGGTTGTTGCAGCCTTTGAATGTCCCTGAGTGGATGTGGTATGACATCTCGATGGATTTCATCACGAGACTACCCAATGTTCTTAGAGGCTACAACGCTATCTGGGTAGTGGTGGACCGGTTGACGAAATCGGCTCACTTTCTGGCATTCAAGGAGTTGAGTGCAGTGGGAGCCTTAGCATGGAGGTACGTTGTTGAGGTTGTGCGATTACATAGATTTCCAAGATCCATAGTCTTAGATAGGGATTCATGGTTTATCCCATGATCTTGGAGAGGATTGCAGCATGCTTTTGACACCCAACTACGTCTTAGGACTGTTTTCCATCGCCAGATAGATGGACAGACATAGCGCACCATTCAGACCTTGGAGGATATGTTGCAGGCATGTATAATGGATTTTGGGGGATCGTGGGTGCGTCACATAACTCTGGTGGATTTTTCCTATAATAATATCTATCACTCTACCATTGGAATGGATCCATTTGAAGCCTTTTACGGGCAGTCATTTCGCTCGCCTGTGTACTGGACCCAGGTTGGGGAAGTAGGTGTTCTCGGCCCAAAAGTGGGGCAGAGCATGACAGAGAAGGTGCAGCTTATACGGGAGAGGATGAAGGAGGCTCAGGACCGGCAGAAGTCATATGCCGATAATAGGAGGATACAATTGAATTTCAGGGTCAGGGACCACATGTTCTTGAAGGTCTCCCCTCGGCATGGACAACTGAGGTTCGGTAGGGGGAGTAAAATTTCTCTTAGATTCAATGGGACATTCGAAGTGTTGCAGCGGGTCGGATAAGTGGCTTATCCGCTAGTGTTACCATCACCGCTATTGATGATACATGATGTATTCCATGTGACAAAACTCCGACAGTAACTACACAAAGATTCACACGTCCTCGACTGGGGGAAGTTAGATATCGAGGATGGCCTGACCATTGTAGAAAGACCAGTGGGGATTGAGGATTGTGAGGAGATGGTGCTCTGAGGACAAACCATCCCTTTAGTCTGTGTGTTGTGGAGGCATGACAGGCTCGAGGAATGTACCTCGGAACAGGAGACACAGATGTGTGCCCAGTACCTGGAGCTTTTTTGAGTTTTGTCCCATTTTGTTTATACTTGTTTGTGATGGAATACATTACTTTGTTAACTATGGGATTTATGGTTTTCTTTATTATCTAGATTCATGTGAAAAGTCTTGACTACGGGGTGGGAAGGACCTGATCCCTAATCAAGACGCATTATAGTGGATGTGATTAAACCCTTGTGGGCGAGTAAGTTCCACCCTAAGTGGATAGTATCTTGACGTGGAGGAAGAAACTCCGTAACCCATATGATTAGACAGCTTTACCCCACAATGTTGCATGATTGCTTGAGGTAGAGGTGTTTCTAGATGTCGATGAGTTTCACTCCTAAGAGGTATCATTCTAGGTGGTTCTTCGGACCCATCTCTTTGGTTTTAATTATCGAGGGTGAGAAAAGTTGGATAGGTATCTGATGTAATGGCCCGGACCCCCCTGGACATTACATTACCAAAATATGGCTCCACCAAAACTGTGGCACCGTGACGGTGGCACCGGTCATGGTGGAACCTTGACAGTGACACCGTGAATGTGGCACCGTAACGGTGACACTGTGATGGTGGTACCGTTTCCTCACCCAGCCCCCCATTTTCTATTTCTAGTCCCTCTCCCACAATGTAATTTTTTTGATGTAAATTTATTCTTTTAACTTTTTAAAGCCATTTAAATCCCATAATTAATTCGTAAAAATCCTGAGAAATGTCCTCGATGGGGGGGGGTATTAAATAACACCTTAATATCACCGTGTGTAACTACCCACCTATGTAGGAAACCATGATCTGACTTTCCAGGTGATCAAAATACCATATCCCATAACATTAGGATCTTTACTTGATATCTCCCGCAAGATTTTCTTCTTCTTTTTCTTCTAGGCTAGATTTAATTCTTCTTCCTGGTGCGTCTGGAGTCCCTCTCTTCCTGTGGCATGTGGTGCGCCTCAGCTGGAGCTTTCTTGACCCTTGAATACTCTAACGATCCTCCCTAGCAAGGTACACATCCCCGGTTCTTAGTGTGTGTGAAAAAACATCGATCCTTCATCAACTAGGTACGAATATTCCTTCGTCTCTCCTTTCTATGTATCATATGGGGTGGGTACACTATTGTTTCTGTTGGAATGGATGAAACCAAACCGTAATAAAGTTAAAAAAAGAACTATAATGAATGAAGGGGAGGTGTGTGATCAATGTGCTGCTGTTCTGTTTTTCTTTTCATACTTGATTCTTAATTTTTCAATCATGAAGGCTTATGCCTACTTAAAATTATGGTTGTTGTTGGTACTTCTTTGTGAACTATTGAACCCTTGTTTCAGTGATGATTAAATTATTGTAACTTGGAAATTGGTTAATCACATAAACTCGTTGGATTAAATGGATACACAGTAAAAATAAATCCATGTGTGGTCACCCTGGATAACCAGCAGAAAGAAGAAAATTATGAACGATGTGTTTGAACTTGGAAGTTTCCATACTTTGTTTGGTAGTAGTTGTGTTTTTTTGTTTAATTTCCTATGGGGTGATGAGGGTGATGATGGGATCCTCTTGGTTGTGAGTTTGAAATTGTCTGGTTGCTCTGCTGGTGATACCAATTGGGGTAGAATCCTCTACTATTGGTATATCATTGGTTCATGGTTTTGGGGATATGGGGTTATATCATGAAGCCCGCTTTGGTTCTAGTACTTTGAGGGATCTCACTTATCCCTTTTTTGTTTTGACTTCACAAGAGAACTGGGTGTGAATGCTTAAATTGATGTTTGGCTATTTATCTTTTCTTGGCTTGTGGTTATACCTGTTAGTTTCCCAGTACTGCATAATTTACATTAATGGGATCACTTTAACATGACTCTAAGAATGGGATAAATTTGGAATTGGTTTTGGGAATGAGTTGTGACTTGTCCGTGAGGGTTATGGATTCTTTTATGAATGAATAGTAACAAGGTGTTTTATGCTTAGGTTGTATTTGGGAACCCTAGGTAGGGATGAGGTCTTGTTACCTGTATACATATTGTAGTTCTTAAGTTTCTTATTCATGCCTCATCCAGGTTGAGCACATAGTGCCGAACAACCTCATTCTATTTGGAAGGGTGTTTTTCCCAACACTCTTATGAGTGGCTAGTTATTAGCTCCTATTCTGGTCTATTTCATGAATATCCCAGGACTCTTCGGGTAGGTTGTGATGGCATGAAATCCATTATTAGACTAAGAATATTCGGGCAGCGTCGTTTGGTGATTGGCCCCGGTTTTTGTGAGCAGGTTGTTTCCCAAGTATCTTCGGGATGATGCCCTTGTGGTTTCGGGCATGGCAGTGGTTGTTCTAGCCTAGGTGTTTGCGGGCATGGTTACGTATGGTTTTTATGGCCCAGGTTTCTTCAGGCGGGATTTTTTTTTAGCCCAAGAGTTTACGGGCGGGATGCGTGGTTGTGGCCCAGGTGTGTGTGGGAGGGGTGTGGCAGTGGGACTGCGGTGAGAATGGTGGGATTAGTTCGATGCGTATGATGTCTTCAATAACCTGTGGGAAAGTGGTGTGGGGTACAAAAACATAGATGTCCTATTACTATAACTTAATTTACTTGCATTATTTGGGGAGTGTACCTAGATGAGGTTTGGGTGGATAGTTTTCCTTACTAGGTTCTTTGGTTATCTCTTTTTTCACGGGGCATTAGAATTCCTCCCCACTTGTGCACGAGAGTATTTCTTTTTCCCTGGTGAGTATACTTGTATGATCAATCTACGTATATAATACTTCTTTCAGGTTTCTAGGAGGATTTCATGGATCATGTGAGACCGTACTAGCTCAGACATTGGGGAAGTTTCTGTTTTCGTTTTCCTTTTCATGGTACATTACTTTTGGAGTTATTGGGACTTTTATCTTTTACTTTTAAACATGCATATGGGAATGGTTTTCTTTCGAATTTACCTTTACTTTTTGCTTTGGTGTTTTTGGGGTTGCTATATTATCTCCCTATCCTATTAAAATATAAAGGTTAATGCCTTCCATATTGTGTGTGATTATATACCCTTGGTGCTAGTCGCCACTCCGGGGCCTATTGAAGGCCAGTCTCGGGGGTCATTATCTCACCTTCATCTTAAAGAAGGAAGGGTCAAGTAATATGTTGTCCCGTCCCTCCTTACGATGAAGGCAGGTCGTCACAATATCTCATACAAAGGAAACTATTAAAATAAAAAATTCATAATTCCTCTCAATATCCATTATTCTCAAAATATAAAACATTTAAAATGAACAATTAATTATTTTCATGAAAATCTCCATGATTATCAACTTGACATTTTTACTTTCCCTTTAACATCCATAACCCATGTGAAAACAGTATAATAACATCGAATGATTACAAAATCTTTTAAGGGATATGAAAAAAATAAAGCCATCAGTTTAGTAAAACATGATTCCTATAAAAAATATACCTTTATCATCAATTATCATCCATACTATGAAATAATGTTATTTCAAAAAAAGAGACACATTTTTCTTAAGGAAAATCATTAAAACCCATTGTGAGAGAGGGAAAATCCATTCGGTTACATAGATCATAATATAGAAAACCCCTTTCAATTTTTTTTAATTGTATTAACTATAAGTCCAAATTCCATGTTTATCACCACATAATGAATTGAATATATTTAATGGGGATCACCATTCGTATAATCTATATCAGGCGTTTATGTGAAATGTAATTGGGATCAACACATTGTATAGGATATATCATTGTCACCTATTTCTTTCGAGCTATAATGGGGATCAAACATTCATATAAGCTTTACTAAGATCAACCATGGGCTATAACGGGGGTCAACCCTTTGTATAATATACATCGAGCTCGCCTATTTAATATAATTGACATCTACCATATCAAGAGTAAAAAACTATAATTAAACCCCTTAAAATATCTTCTTAAATTCATATAAAAACACATGTAGATAAAAATCCCCTTTTCTTTTGAGAACACATTTTCAATATAAAACACCATTTTCATTGAAAAATCATTTTCAATACCAAAATACCAAAATAATAGGAAATATGGGTTTTTATTTATGAAAACATGTAAGATTTCAAATGAATCATAAAATGAAATAAAAGTTCTGATGACATGAAATGTAATTATCAGTATACATTAAAAAAGGATATTTTATTTTTTATTTGTCAAAATATTCCTTTGAAGGAAAATAGAAATATTAAATTTTAAATATATTGAATGAAATTAAATATAAGCATAATATGAATTTTATAACTCCTTTATATAGTCATAAGTAAATATATAAAATAATCTAAAAAATATTTCAATTGAAACTATAATTTGATATTAAATTATTAATCATTCTATGTGACCTAAACAAATTTTAAATTTTAAATTTTAATAACCATGAAAGAATAAAATTTAAAAAAAAATTAAATAACATGAAAATTGCTAATATAAGGACATATAATTTAAAACGGTCTATATATACACCTAATAAAATAATATAATTTCATATCATCCATAATTGGATTAATTAATTAAGATTTAGATGAAACCCCGTAAAATTATGGTAACATTTGAATTAAGTAGTGAATATGAATTTTATCTCACAGATCTAAAAAGTGAGACGAAAACCCCTTAACATGACTCGGAATTGTCACTTATGAATTTATATTCCCAAAAAAACATTTTTTTTAATTTATTAATTTATTAATTACCATTTAAAAAGTAATATTACTTTTATTTCACTTATTACATTTTTTTAAACAACTACATATACAATTATGTATATGTCGGGTGTGTTGACCATATTCTGTTTATATGTTTACAAAAAAATGTGAATGTCAACAATGGTAAAAGGATGATTATATAAAAAATATAGAATATTTCTCTTGAATTTAAAATCATATAAAAATATAAATTATACATTCAAAACCTAACATGAATTATTGTTATGAAAGATAAACAAACGAAATAATCATGGAGATGATAGGCCATGCATAGAAACGATTAATATTCCCATTTCTCAACGATAATTACAAAAATAAAATTATATAACATTCATGATTATAGAATGATAATTATATCATAAATTCTATTTAATTTAATCATATAAACAAATATATTTAATTTTTTTTTGATGTAAACGGAATCACATCGCATCGAGGAGGCTGTAAACCACACATCCTTGAACGATGTTATCGCTTTTTCAGTGTGTGAAATGGTAGTATATAAAATTATATATTATATCTTATTAAATGTAAATAATTAATTAATATCATATATTTTTAATTCATTTCACAAAATATTAATTAAAACCCCCCGTAATGCAATCCATGTAATATTTGAACATATAACATTAGTTTAAGGTAGTGGTAGTCTACACATCTGCAAACAACGTTATCATATTTACACAAAAAATGTAAAGAATAATGGTATGAATTTTATAAAAAATCATAAGTATTTATAAAAAATAAATAACATGTTTATCATATGTAAACTATTTCTTTAATATAATTCTTAACAATGATAGGTGGTAAAGGAATGATGAACGAAATCATTTCGCGATGTGGTATTTTTTAATACATGAATTGATATTTCATTTCCCATTTGATTGAAGTGTATGTCAGTTTAGGTAAAAAAATTAAAAATTAAAAATATATGTATAATTAAAATAATAAAGTTATCATATAATCATGTAATAATAAGAAATTAAGTGGTGGGGAATGAAATAAATCATAAATTCACATTAAGGAAAGGTAGCACATTGAGGTAACTCATATTTAATTCCAAGAATGGGGTCCCATGGTTTTTTTCCATAAAGTATGAGTAATCCAGGGAGATGGTATGCGTGATGGTAGATTATTGGGGTTGATTTTGGATATGGAAAAGGAATATATTGGAGTTCATATATTGGCAGTTTAAATTATTTTTTTTAGTAGAGGGGGAGTGAAATATGTTTAAATACAATAAGGTAAACATTATTGAGAGGTCTCCCATACATAATATGACTTCAAAATTGATAAAAATAAGATAGAAAAGTGGATATATGATCTAAAACATTCAATTAAAAAGGGATTTGAAAAGTATATTGTTCATTTAGAGACTTAATAATAAAGCTTAAACACTAGGTAAAAATAGTTTTACCTTAATCGCTGTAATTTATTTTAATTACATTAAAAAATTATTTTTCATAAAAAATTGCTCACCCTATTAGACATTATAAATTATTCTTATCAAGAATATTGATTCAAAATTTTCAAATTCCAATCACATAAGGCTCAGAACATTATTTATAAATAATCATGCATACGAGATGTCCAATCCTATTTTAAAAGTAAAAATGTTCAAAAGTATGTTGTGTTTTAATATCATAATTATACATGAAAAAGTTTCCCAGTAATTAAAATGATTTAAATAATATAAAATTTAACTAATTATACATTACAACTAATAAAAACATTTTAAAAATTTATAAATAAACTATATTTAAAATTTATTTATGAACTAAAATTCAGTATTATTCACTATTCCTAACAATATGAACATTCTTAGAAAATTAACAGTAATTTAACCAATTTGAATTTATATATTTGGATTTCCATAAAGAAAGTATTTTTTCATAAAAACTTCATTAATTTGTTATGTTTTTTAAATTATATCTTCTATTAAATTGTGTAAAATGACCACATTAACTAATAATGTAGAAATTATTTTTTTATTTGGTATAACTTGACATTGCGTGCAACATCAAATTTTGAATAAATCAATATTTCATGTTGGAAAAACTATTGGATATATATTCTCTATTAATTTATAAATATTGTATAATTTAAGAATATTATTAAATATAAACTAAATATATTTTATTTTTACCTCGATCATTACATCCATTATATTCAATTAGTCTTTCTATTTATTTATAATGATTTGGTATTCAATAAATTCATCCGAAAAACATGTGTAATATATAACTCCATAATTTAGATAATACATTTAATTCCATCCATTCGAATATCTAAGTGATTATATTCAAAATAATATAGAAAGTATAATTTTTTCGATAAGATATTAGTTTGTGTGTAACATAAGTTATCATAGGGTGTCGATGTTGCCTGAAATGAAAGATAAACATGGATTTGCATGAGATGAAAACTAAAAATTGAATATCTTGTAAAAAAACATATTAAATAATTTAAATTACTATAAATGAATATATTTCATAAAATATTGGGATGTTACATCCTACCCCCTTAATATGAATTTCACCCTTGAAATTCATCAAGGTTATCAAAGGTTTAATAAATGGATGTTCACATCTTATTTAATAAAATTTAAAAAATTAATACTAAAAATTTATTCAAAAAGATAATTTTAAAACCATAATGGAATCCCAATGTATATCATAACAAAATATCAACTAAAAACATCCTAGGTTGGGAGTGAATATTATAGATCGAAGAAAATAATTAATAATTATAGAGAGTGATAAAGATCATTGATCACCAATAATTATTTACCAATGGAATGTTAAGGGCTTAAAAACTATTAATATATAATGATATATAATACCATAAATTCATAACAAAGGCAGGTATTATGATGAATCTTTTTTAATATCCTTTTTCTAGAATTGAGAAATTATTTCTCTCTCTAAGAGCGTAAGAAAATATACTTCATTGATGAGAAGATATTCAACACTTAAATCGACATATTACAATGAAAATCATATCTTTCTCTAATAAATGAGTATCTAAGATGAATTTCCATGTATGAACAAATAGAATGAACTTTATAGGATCATGTAATCATCCAATGTATAACACTATACTCCCCCAATAATTAGATATTGACCAAAATCAACATGGTTAAAAAATAATAAGATTAATAAAAAAATTATATGATGAGATAATAAACTAATATATAAAGATAAATAGTAGTAACCAATGATAAAAATAATCTATTCCATAGAAATATAACCCTAATGTCCCAAATACCATTAAACATAAATCCTCATAGGTAGAAGTATTATTCCTAAATTATCTTTTTATCACATACCTAAAACAAATAATTAAACTCATTAAATTTATCCTAAAGAATTTTCATTAGTTACTACATTTAAATAGTGGTTTTTAAGAAATTTTCCATATAAAAACTATTAAAATACCATATAACTCCCTGGATCATTGACCACTTAACCAGATGGACTAACATCAATTATTGACCTATAAAATGATTTCTACATACCTTTTTTCATATTATCATGAAGAAATAACCCCCATGTAAGATTCTTCAGAAACTCATTTTCATAATGACTGAAGTCGTTTAAGCTAATGAAAAATAATATTTAATGGTTTTCTATTATATCATTGTTTTATTTTTTATGAATCTTTTTCATGTTGTCATAAAAACTTTGACCAAACTTACACACAAGTAACACTTTTAATATCCAAACATAAATTACCAAAAATGGATTTAACTACACATGGAAAAAAAATTCAGCTTTCCTCAAGATTTTTTAATCTGTTTACTATGTTTTCATGCCCATTGATCACTTCTTACACATGTCATCTAGTGGCACATAAGTTTTGTAAAACTCAACATCAACGTTGTAAGCACAAAAAAACACTTTTTCATAACATTCTAATTATCGATAGGTCAAATATCTTCATAGACATGGTTTTTATCCAAATTTAAATCGAATAATTTTTTTGTAAATGTCATGGATAAAATCAATATAATACATGGAGAATCGTGTAATTTTAGCATCATACACATCTACGGAATCGTCATCCATTTTATTTAATTACAATAATTATTTCTCCATCCTATACCGAATAACCATAGGGAAATATTTATCAACTAATATATTATTCAAAATTTCATATTAATTAGTATCAAGATCATATTTGTCTCTAATATTCTTTACCAAAGACCACCATTGATCAGATTCAACTTCAAATTGATAAATATAAGGTTTACATTTTGACATTCCGAACAATCCAGGACTTCATATATCTTCCCTAAAAAATTGATCCATCCATTTTAAACAACTGGGTTCGATTATCTGTTCTATTATTTTTGACACAACCTCATAAAATTCTTCACTACCATCACATTCCTTTGTGATAGGTTTCTTTCATCTTTGGCTGGGCTACCGTCAGTATTTATTGCTTGTTTCAACTGATATGTCACTACAAAAAACTAATAAAATATAATTATGACAAACTCAAGAGGTTTTTATGGATGTATATTTTTATATTGATTTCATCCCAGTACTTATTTCTTGTTCTATATATAAAAATATTCTTATGAAAACATACATTATGTGAAGAAACATGAAAATCATAAAATTAGTTTCCATTTCAACTAAACCGTAATGTAAAATTCTTTAGGGAATATTATTAAAACTATCATAATCAATAAATGTGTATAACCCGTTACTTTAATACGAACTATATGGACCCATCATTAAACATTAAGTAATATTTATTTTTATTTATGAATGTTACATTCTTTCACAGCTTTGTTCTTTTCAGGTTTATATTTCTATAGGATTAGGCTATAAATCATACATAACAAAATCATAAAAAAGTGGACACATCTAACTATTATCCACTTAAGTAATAATATAAAAATATTTAAAAATAATAATGAACTATATTTAGGAAAAATATCTATGACATCCCACTAGACTTCTTACATTACCATACCCTTCATTAAACATTGGGAATTTTTTTTAAAACATCGGATGATCCCAAAAGGTGAGTAAGTGATAAAAAATAAACGAAATTTTTAATTCGATGGGACTTGAAAAATCATATAATTATTAAATTTATCTACAATGATATTTTAGAATATTTTATAAGACATTTTCACATGGAGAAATCATACATATTTTTCAAATAGAATCACTAAAACACAGAAAATGGAATTAAACCTACTTTTGGTGACTTAGAGCATCATATATATAAATTCCTTAAAAACATTTTTAATTAAAATATACATAATTATGACTTAAACCATTATTGTTTCCCAAAACCTTAGATATATATAATGGGTTTCCTCATAGTATAGTCTATACCGGGATCACCTCTGCGCTGAAATGGATGTCAACACATCTTATAATCTATATCAGGCTTATCCTTTTTTCGTAATATATAATGTGGAACAACCAATCATACAACAAATATCGTTCTCACCCAAGAGATATAATCGGGAAAACCCAATCATTTAAGATATATCAAGATCGCCCATTTCATATAATTCACAGGTAATATATCAAGAGTTAAAACAATAATCACAAAACATGTTAAAAACACTTTATAAATCCATATAAAAATAAATTAGGTTAAAAAATACCTTTTTACTTTGAGAGATGATTTTCAATACCCAAAAAATGTTTTCATTGAAAACCCATTTCAATAAAAAATAAAAAAATAAAATTAAATGGGGGTTTTAATTTCAGAATACATGTTTTATTTAAAACTACTATATAAATTCAAATTAAGTTCATAAATAAATGAAATTTAATTATCCCCATACTATAAAAATTGGACATTTTGTTTGTCAGTTGCCAAAATGTTCAGTTTAAGACAAGTAAAAATATTACTTTATAAATACATTGAATTAAATTAAAAATTGAAATAATATTTATTTTAAAAAATTTATATCCATAACAATAAATAATTAATATAATATCTCGAATTTATACATGGATAAAATATTTTTATATTTAATATTTAAACATTGAAAGTGTCTCATACCACTATGATCATTTAAATCATAATCCACATGAAAGTATAAAATTTTAAAAAACGTTAATTAAAATTATAATAGATAAAATAAGGATATATAATGTTAATGGGGCTTTATATATACCTTATAAAATAATAATGTTTTATATCATCAAGTAGTAGCTTAATAAATGGAGATTGAGATTATATACCTTATAACTATGGAAACCTGTGAAATAGTAACACCAAAAATAACAATCATAAATTTAAATATTTAAATACCAATAACATACAATAATTAATGTCATAATATATCCAAAGTTATAGTAGATACACCACACATATGAAATATGTGGCGAATACAAAACATTTCTCACATATGTAAAAGGTGAGATAGAAATCCCTTATATTGATATTGAATTTTGACCTGTTTTTTTATATTCCATAAAGAAAATTATGTTTATTTTTTTATTTTATCCAAAACATTTATACAAATTTCTAAAAATTTATTCCACTTATTAAAATTTTTTAGACAACTATTGAAACAATTATGTTTACATAAGATGTTTTGACCATATTCAATCTATGTGTAAAAAATGTATTTTGTAGACCAACTATGGTCAAGAGGTTCATTATATAATCATATTAATAATAATAATGATGAAATAATAATAATATTTATAAATAATTTATAATTTAAAAATCTATCATGAAGTATGGGCGTGAGAAACGAAACGACACTACACTCATAGAGTTGTTAGGCCTTATGTAAGCACGAGTGATGTTCCCAATTTTTAATGTTAATTATGTATTGAAGAAAAGGATTATTTAGAGCCTCTGAGTGGCCTCGAACCTCCCATCTTCCCGTGATATGGTTTCCTCTTGTGTCATTTCAGAGGGGGAGGCCTCTGTACCACTTCAGCTTCATCTCCCCCTCCACTCTTCCTTCCACTTTCTATTTTCCCTTGTTCATCTCGGCGTTCTCATCCTCCTCGGGTTTTTGTGATTCCTTTCGGCGGTGAAGGCGCTTCTCGCCTCGGTCCACCTTGCTCTTTCTTCTATTTCCCATGTCCTCCTCCCCCTCATGCCTAATGCTGTTCTCTGGTGGGGCTTCGTTCATTTCTTACCCCCCCACTTACTACCTTTCCCCCCACATCATACCTCCATTTTGGGTCTCTATGCGGGTTCATTCGGCGGCTTGGGTTGGCACAGGTGGGGGAATTCGATGTTCTTCCCCTCCTCTTCCCTTTCTATTTAACCCATCGCGCTCGAACCCATCTTGGTTGGGCCCGATGCAGGTTTCGGGACGTCTTGGGATGGTGTTGGAGGGGGGCTGGCAGCGGTCTCAGTGCATTTCTGTCACCTGAGTTGGATTGTTTCTCTCTGGTTTGGTTTCCTTATTCGTCATCTATAGTGTCGTTTCATTTGACGTTGTCATCCTCCTTTATTTGACTTTTTATTCTTTTTTCATTTTCATTCAGATGGATCTTGCTGTGATTGATTTATCGGTTTTACCATGGTATTGTGTTCGGTAGTGGTTCGCGACAGTGATGACACTGAAGTTTCTTTTGTGATGGTACCGACGACTACGATGTGCACTGAGGAAGTGGCCATCGTCGATAGAACTGGTTGATTCATCTTGTGCAAGATGTTTTGAATATGGTGAGATGGTATGAGTTCTATGGTAGTGTTCCGATGATGCGGAGGGATGTTCGCCGGTGGGTGCTCGTCGACAGTGGAGATGTCAAGGATGTGGCTGATTGTAAGGGGGAACAGATCGAGGTGACGACCGTTTTTTCATGTCCCAAGAATATGTGATGGTGTTAGGTTCGATGCGTGATCTTGGGATTTTATAGTTTGAATGTCTCGGTTTGGGTGGGCGGCCTGAGGTGGTTTGGTGGTATGATGGTTGATGTTTGAAATTTGAATTTTGAAGATTGTATTTTTTGTTCTCAATGGCCCGACGTGTTTGGATGTGAATGACCTGGAGAGTTGAAGATGGATTTGATGGGTTGATGGAAGATGTCTCTGGTGGCTCCTTGTTTTTTTGAATATGTGCAATCAGATTATGTATGTTGTTCTTTTGTTTTAGATGTTTGCTTTTTTGTGTAATTGAATTCTGAATTGTGTGGTTACCACTAACCAAAAAGTGGCTTTTAGAAAATTAAAAAAACCAAATTTGGAAGAAAAGAAATATTTATATTTATATAATAAGTATTATATCATTAATTAAATTTTATCTAATAACATTTACATATATATATAATTTGTATAAATTAAAAAGAATCACATTTTTTTGATGAGACAATAGTCTACATGTCCATTAAGGATGTTATCACTTTTTCAGGGTGTGAAAGGGTAATATTGAATATGAAATATTATAATTTTATAAAGGTAATTATTTAATGAATATAATATATATTATAAATATTTCACATATTATTAATTTAACACATCATTAATATATTCTATGTAATCTGTTAACACATCACATCGCTCTGAGGAGGCGGTAGTCCACACATCCACAATCAATGTTATTATATTTACAAATAATGAAAGGAAAGAAGGGATATGTTATGTAATAATTGAATATATTTTAAGACAACATACATATAAGAAATATAATATCAAAATATTTTTCCATCATAATTCCAAATCACTATTGGTTATAATGGAAAGACAAGAAATATCATTTCATGTGGCGGTAGTTCACTGTACTTGAACAATAATTTCATTACCATTTGATGGAAGTGTGGGTTGTTATAGGTAGAATCCATAAGAGAATAAAATATCAGTATATTTTTTGATTCTTATTTTGTTATTTAATATTGGAATAATATTAAATTAGGGGGTTGATAAATAAAAAAACAAAAATTTAGATTGAAGAGTATTACCTCTTTTTCGAGAAAAAGGTTGTCTGGTTTTCACCAGTGGGATTAGATTGATTGATTTACACCAAAATTGAGAACTCTATGGTGAATGGAGTTACTATGTAAGTTTATTTGGGTATGGATTATATTATCAAAAGTGAAGGAGTGGTTTGATGTACCAGAGAGGGTGAACGACTTTGTGTACTGGAGGAGAGTGGAAATCTTGTAAATATAAAAGGGTAAACAGTATTCTGAGGACTAAACTACATAATTTTCTTATAGTAATGATAAAAATTAAATACAATTTATTATATGGAATATTAATTTCCACAAAATTGGTTTTAAAAATCAAGTAGTTCTTTTACACTCTTGAAAATAATGTTTATCATCTATGTAACCCTATTTTTAACTAAATTTCACTAATTAATTTTAATAAAATCCACTCATATGTTTTAAAAAAAAAATCAAATATTATAAATTAAAAATTATTATGATTCCAAATAGATGTTTAATGAAAAATGAAGATGGAGCGGCATGACATAGAGCATCTCTCGGATCTTAGGAATGGAGATTAGGGTTTCTCCTTTCCCCTTCGCAATCCATGGAAGAATTTCTTGTTCAAGGACGCTTCGACTCTCATAAGCGCACGACAGAGCGAGTGATCATGAATCGACGTCCCTTGGATTCTAAGCTAAATGAGGTCGGTTCCCCAAATCACATTTTATCATCCTTTAAAGGTTCGAATGCTGGAATCCGTAAGAAGGGTTCATTTTCCCATGTCAAAGCTGATATGGAAGCAATATCGGACTGACTCGAGATTGGGACGCACTCCATCATAGCTCGTCTCATTTTTTCCTGAGGCTTTGTGCCATGGAAGCTCGAGAAACTTACCAAACAACTGTCATACATATGGAGCTTCGCCTCCTGGAAGTGTGTCTCTTTAGGGAAAGGATTCTACCACATCCTATTTCCCTCTAAACAACTCAAGCAACGAGCCTGGGGTTTGGGATCAATTTCCTTCGAACCGGGGGCGTTGCACATCCGAGAATGGGAGCGAAAGTTCAACCCCATTGAAGTAGGTAATACCTCAGTTCAATCATGGGTGAAGGTATACGGCTTAAACTGGATTCATTGGCATCCTCAAATCTTATATGACATTGCCTTGGCCTTAGGTGTTCTTATTAAACTGGATAAAGAAACTAACACCACCAGATATGGACACTATGCCAGATTCTTAGTTGAAGTGGATCTTTGTTCTCCATTGATAAACAAGGTTTATCTCTCGACTGATGTTGATGAACTTGAACTGAAAATTGAATATGAAAACCTTCCTCGGTTCACTTCAGACTATAAGATTATAGGACATGATCTCTCAAACTGTAAGAGATCTATTATTTGTGCCTTTTCCTCTTTACATGGGCATGACATCAGTTCTTTCTTCAAAAAGAAACACTCTAAAAATACTAGTTCCTCTGAATCCACCCATATGGTTGGGTTTACTAGGGATGATTTTGCTACTGAAAATGCTACTCAGAATTTGTCACAACCTGTTACTTTTTATCCCCACCTTGACCTAGGAAGAAACTAGGAGATGGTAAAACCATCTCCTATTACTGCTGGATATCGTGATGTCAATACATTGGATGATAAGTTGAACCCCATAGATATGTATGTGCATCCTCAAAAGGTTTCTGAACAACATGACACTCAGTCATGGGCTGACATTGTTGAGAAGGGAAGGGCTGGTGAGACTCAGGTTACTGCTCCGAATCTGGAAACTGTGGGTCTCACTGCTTAGGTCACAGCACAACACCCCTACTCTGAAAGTGAACAAAGTGCGTCTTTTTCTAGTAATACTGATTCACCAGTCTCTGCTGCATCTTATAGTGTTGATAAAAGCGTTAGGAAAAGGCTTATACACCCAGTGCTAGAACAACACTCTGTTGATCTTTTATGGAATGTGATACATTCTGATGAACCCACTGTAGTTCCCTCAAAGAAGAACCATCCTCCTGCTGATGATCTTGGAAATCCTATTCTCATCTTGTCTCTGGTTCCATTACCTAGAAGGATTGATCCACAACCATCTGCACAGGCGTAGGTGACCACTGCTAACACATTTGAATCTCTTAATAGTGTTGTTGGATACACTGAGGTGGATGCTGCTGATCCTCCAAGGGAAAACGAACAGGCTACCTTGATGCAACCCCCATCAACACTGTTTTTCCCACAACAGATGGCAGAAAAGACTCTGGTGGAGAACCTTGTGCCATCAGAAGGTGTAGATGGACGTGATGGCTCTTGGGAACAGACTAAATCATCAAAAAGAGAACGACTTCCTAGCAATCGTGGGCGAGGACGTGGATAAGAATAACTGACATCAAAGATAGATGAAACACATTTTATGGATTCAGACTCGGATGACATAGACATCGAAGGTCTTCTTCAACATGCAAGGAATCTTGAAGCGCTTCACACCAGGGGCCGTGGGCGAGGGCGATGACGTAATATTGACTGGTTTGCCTTGCAATATGCACAACTAAAGATTGCATATAACATTAGGAAAAAATTGGGCCCTCGTGAGGAGGGTGACTGAATTTGTGTGAACCGAACACTTTCTCTCATTTTGCTTTGATTTCTTTTGTTTCAATGAAAAGGACCTTGGGCCTTGCCTTTATTAAAAAAATGATTCCAAATATATAATTCTTTTATAAAATTTTTAAGCCCATATGTGTAAGAAATTAATTTAAAATCAACCCCACAGGTGGGAGGAAAAATGGGGTTTAATGTAAATGTTTTTAAACTGGTTGAAATGTTTTAATATTTAAATTCAATGTTTAATTATATCCAATGACATAATTTGGATAGAAGATATAAAATTTATTTATTTATACTTTAAAACAAAATATAAACATTATTTACCTATAAAAATAAATAGTACTAAAATGCAGTTTTGAACTACAATTCATGATTACTCACTATTAAAAAAATTATGAATTTTTTCAGGAAAATATAAAACATTATATGATAAAAAAATTTAATATTTTTATTTAAAAAAATAGTTATATTTATTTCAGGTAAAAATTTAAAAAATTACAAAATTTAGTTTTATTTTAAGACTTCTATTAAAAGGAAGTAAATCGTCCTTGTAAGATAATAATATTAAGAATATATTATTATTTTGTATAACTCATTCTTGTATGTAATGAAACACTTCAAAGAACTCACTATTTTGCGACAGGTATGTTAATGGATATAGTTTCTATTTTAACATATTATTGCAATAATATTCATAAATATTACTATACATGAACAAGACTTATTATATTATTACCTAGACCATTACATCCTTTATATTCAATTGGTATTTATTTTTATTTATAATTTTTGGTAACCAATGAATTCAACTTATATAGTTTTCTAAATTATAATTTCATAATTTAGTTAGTCTATATTATTTTGAATATTACAATGTTATGGTGATAACTATCATAATAATATTAACTTTATATTATTGTTTGGTTAGACTCAGCCTTGTGTGTAACATAAGACATAAATGTGAGTCAATGTTGCATGCAACAAAAGATATACATGGTATTGTGTGAGATAAAATTTAAACTATTTATAGACTATAACCGAATCCTTTAAATTAGTTATTTAAATTTTTTAGAATATATTTTATAAAATCTTGGGATGTTACACTTCCTATTAGGGAATTGATTTATAGATTTATTGGGTACAACCATTTCACATGCATCAGAAAATGACATGATATCACCATAGTATAATTTACAACAGGCATAACTCCCCCAAACCTATTATCCCACTCACATTGTTAGTCATTTGTTACTACATAGAAACATACCAACAGATAATGATGATGATAAGTGTAAATATATTTGTTTATGTAGATAATATAATTAATTAAAAAATTATGTAGGATACATTATGATTTTTAATCATGAAATATAACAATATATAGATGTATCCAATTGGTACCAGGTTCATTGGACATTTTAAGCCTTACTCGCATCAACTTCCTAATTGTGTTAAGTCATCCAAAATGAATGATATTTGATTCCAATTAAATAACAACACAAAAAATATCATTGATGACATAATTAATGTGTAGGACATGTATCAATCAAATATAACACCATAGATGATGAAATAAATATTTTACCACTAAATGTAGTTTTCTCTACTTCATATTCCCCTGGAGAACACTCCGTCAAATATTGATTTCTAGTTTCATATATAATTTTTTTGTATTTTTCACATGAAAACCCCATTTTCTTGAGGTTAACACCAACCACCCTTGTAAGAATTAGAACATAAATTCAAAACCATAGTGAGAGTGGATCCATCCTTACTTTCTTTTAAAATACTTTCAAAAAAATGTCTATGTTACACAGATTCTTCACAATAATGAAAAAAATCATGGGATCTTTAGTATATTTATATTTTTTATGAATGGTACATCAAAATTAATATTATAAATACTGAATATATCATAATGAATCTCCTAAAATAGGTCTTTAATGAAAATGGCTACCATTTAGTATCGTTTTCTGTAAGTAAGGCACACGTAACCTATAAGAACACCTACCAGATCTCCAATGAAACCAATTTTTTCTTGCTATGTCAGCCTCTAATAAAGATTCATTACGAACCAGTACCAAAAAATTCATAAGGAATAACATAACAATCACTGACTGAATATAATCCCTCATCACCATTTAAAATCCCTAATATTTCATGTTATTATTTCAATTAAACTTCAGTGCCATGTGAAACAACCTAGAAAAGTGATTGGAATAATATAGAATTGAATTATTCCATTTCCCTATGTTTAAAATCTCCCAACACATTATACATTCATATTTCATATGCTAAAATAGCTATTTTAATATTATCTTCAAGGATAGAAAGGTGTGATCCTCATATAACTTATCATTCCATGTTGATTATTATTGTTTCTTTTCTAGATGCTAAATATTATACATGGTGAAACTTACCTTAGAGTTCTTGGTATTATTTAGAATTACTAAGAATCTCTCAATCCACTCAATATAATCCAAAAATTCATGGCATCCTATATATGTTATTGGTTTTCTGCATATAAATTTCTACAAATTATCCACTACTAACCCGACGTTTCCAAAAATCACTTGAACTTGAGTCTAAATTGTAATGATTATGGTTTCCAATAAATAAGGATACACTAGAGGACACATATAAGGATTATATCTCATAGCTTCCACATTGGGATTCACAAGATAACTTCTTAGAGGAATTTTATAATAAATACCATACAATGACCAGTGATTTTCGGAGAACATTTCAATTTCAATAGACTTATTTCAAGAAATATATTTTAATATATTTTAACATCATTAATTAAATAATTTATTAATTCAATTAATGAAAAAAAATAAACATGTTCATTTATATAAACTCCCATATCATGTTTATTCAAATAACCTCAACCATTATGTCCTAAGCATGGATCAAATCCTTAAAACACAAATGAAAATAATGATTTAGATAGAGAAATTAAATGGGATGTAACATTTTATATTCATAATATCCTAATATATATGGTCCTAACACTATCTACCAATGATATTAGAAAAAACCCCCATAACATTCACCGCACCTCAAGTGGTGTTCTATTTTAACCCAATTTATATGTAACCGGTCTGAGTTAACTAAACAATTCACATGATAAGTCCCACCAAATATAATGGTGGAAAAAAGGAACAAAAAATCAATCACATGTGTATTAAAAATGACATTCAACCAAAGTACAATGTTGAAAAATTATATCAATCAATGAGACCATTAATTTCAATCCAAACCCGATAAACAAAAATAATAAAATAGAAAAAACAAAACTTGATTCGACATGACCATCCATCCCCACCAAACCATTATGTTTTGAAGATGAAGACCAAAATGTTAAATCATAATTCTAAAAAATTCAATTACCTTTACATAAGGCTTACAATCCAACATCTACATCCTCCCAATGAAAAAAAGGGTGTTAGCACAAATCATACAAGTGCAAGACAAAAAAATCAATACAATTATTGATATCTATAATTATTCAACTCTACCACTAAAACAATTATATTTTAAAAATAATATTTATAAAGAGTAATATTAAAACCATTTATTTAAATCCTCCATTGTATTTTATAATGACAAACCATATTTACCAAATAATGGAATATGTTATGAATAATTGAAATGAAGAATGCATAGAAAATCCAACCATGCATACCGTATAAGATTTATATGTGAGAAAATAAACATGAATCAATAATTATGTAATAAACTAATAATTAATGAAAAAGAACACAATTTATTCTCTAATTTATTGTTATAAATTCTATACATGAAAAAAAAGATGCAATATAGTACTATGGTTGATACCACCAATGTAACCACTAGTGGAATAACACACATTGAAGTGAGATAAATCATCCATTAGAATAACACACACCAAGAATAAAAATTATTTTCATGACACACCTCTGGATACCGAATGTGATATGCTTTAAAAAATCCATTTATTACCTATACAAAAATGTACTTGAAAATATCAAAATTAAATTAATGAATTAGAACAACTTTTATAGATACACATAGATCAAGAATTAATGAATCATAGTTGCATTCAAAAATGGCTATGGTTTACTAGAAAATAGACATTCTTAATGTATTCTTGATTGGAAACTATTAAAGATTTAACGAAAACACAAACTGATCACAAACCAATCCTAAAAGTAATCCAATTTCACTACCATTACAAAAGGAAACGAATAAATATGAGGACTTCATACTTGGGGGAAGCGATGAAACCACCATAGGGATGAAATACAGAATTGATTCATCCATAAGTAGGGTGATCACCCTAAATTTCCTAAAACAAACATAATGATGGAGAGCGAAGCGTTCACATTAAATATATAAGAGTTAAGGTGAGATGTTTTATAAAATTTTATAAACTAGAATAATTCTCATCGTTAGACAAATATAGGTTTTATATTTAATAATTTTAATAATAAAATCAAAATGAATATTCTAATGAAAAATTAAACACTATTAGTGTTTTAAATACATGTAAAATTTTCATATATTTTAATTTATCACACTATGAACTACACTCATGGATTCTTTCTGGACACATATCAACTTCAGGTAACATGTCCAAGTAGGAAATGTGTTTAAAAGATACTAAATATAATAGTTTATTTAAAAAACATTGCACATTCATCCAACTCATCCTAGACCCAAGGATAAACCCCTAAAACCATTGAGATATTTATACACTCAAATCATTAATAAAAAAATAATACAATCCTATAATATATGTCATTTTCCCAGATAAAACATCCCCATACACATAACATGAAAATTCAAAAAACAAGCGAGTAATTATTTAAGTCCAGATGTACCTGAAAGAAGTTAATCAAATGTTAAATATTATACATCATGAAATAAAAAAGGATACCTATACAAATCATACAATTTATTATCAGTTCATAACATCCCAATGCACCGATACAATATAACATATATATATATAACATAATATAAATAAATTAATAATCAATAATGGTTGATGGAATTTAATTATAACACTTTTCATATCCCCTGATGATCTCCTCCATCCATTCTACATATATAAATACCATCACCATGACCAACATGCCAACTGTAAGATCAATTCTCCCACCAAGTTTTCGGAGTAGGGTGTAATGAGAAAACATTGTTAGAATCTAAAAATGATTTCCCTAACAGTGTACAATATGTACATGTATTCATGTACCAAATTGAATTAATTAATAAAAAATCATATTATTACAACTATTAAAACCATAAGGTACCCACAAATATAGAATAACTAATGAATCATTTCCATTATGGATAATGTTATTTTATGATATGTTAGTTGGACTAACTCAAACATCACCCACCTAAAGATCAAGAAATTGTTCTAATATATCTTGTAAACAATAAATCTATCCCAAAAAATTGAATCACGCATTATTAAAGATTTCCTACCCAATTATACTCATCCTCTATGCTGATGCATCAACATATCAATATACCTAATTAATCTCAGGGGGAATTACCTCAAAACCTGAAGGATGAATCATTTCTATAACCTCAATATGCCATTCCCAATATTACATTACTATAATATCTCTCTTGAATCTCTCTTGAGTTAATTGAACCCCCGTCCCCTGACATGTTTTAAACACATTATATTAAAACTACATGTAATAGATAAAATACTATGTCCCACATAAGTCAACCATAGTTATCCAATTTCATAAAGTTTTCTCAATACTCTACAGAGATAAAATAAATCTAAAATATTTCTCATCTACAATGTCACCAACTAACAACCCTTTTAAATTAATTATATCAAATTAAGATTTTTTTCACCAACATATCCACAATAATTTTAATATGAATAATAAAAAAATTCTATTAAAATTAAACACACCTTTTAAATTTTTTGTGAGAAGCATAATACATTGACTTAAAAACTTTGACCTTATTACCTGAAATATATATTATTTCATATCTAAATTATGAAAATGAAAATCTTCCAAAATTAATGGAAAAAAACAAATATTAGTATCTTATCATTGAATAATTATATGTAAAAAACACATAATATTACTTTATCATATAAATATAGATTCAATCAATAAAATCCCCATAATATTGATGGAAATTTATTAAGAATTAAATTAAATATATTTTAAATGTGATGATGAAAAAATAAAAATCAATATTAAATTATAAGATATTTGATAATGTTGATGAAGAAAATGAAATTATAATTTATGAAATAATTATAAACAAAATAGATGAATTGATAATCATAGATATACTGAAAAAATACATGCATTGAAACTTATTGTTTTGGTGGATTAATGTGAGAATCAAAATAAATGAGTAATAAAAGTAGGGTCCCAAAATAACTTTTCTATATTTAGTAAAATTACAAGCTTGGGAAGGCCATTAAACGTTGGAAGGAAACCACTAGTCTTTCTTAAGATCCAGATGATGCCTGGTGGCAAAATTTACCCCTTCTAGGGATGTTAGGTAATTACTGTTTACCCACATTATTTATGGTTGATTCTAGAGTATTATTTTTTTTATTCATTCCATAACTCCCATCATTTTCATGATTATAAAAATTTTATTTAGGCCATATAAATTGGAAATTTCACCATTAATCATCTTATATATATATAATGTATTTTATCATACAAAAAGTTCATAATTTTAATATCTACAACAATCCTATTTTTTTGGAAGAATGATTTTTTATAATTCCATTTAAACCTATGAAACATTTACAATTAAGACATAAACCATGTTTAAATTTTCATGTATATATAGATTGAATTTCCCTTTATAAATAAATTTTTTCTACCAATGAAAAATATAATATATTTATCAATAACCATAGAAAACAATATACATCACTTCTTTCCAAGTAATAATAATGCATGTGTCAAAAATAATGAATATATATATATAAGACTATAATATTATTCATTCCCTGTGGAATTTTGATATAAACTAAAGTCTTTAACAACATTCATTGTGTCCAAAGTAAAATTTACATGACACAAACAACAAAATTATCATCATAATATAAAAAAGGAGATTATATATGAACAATCTATGAGTATAAAAATATAATTAGTATAGTTCTATATAAAACACTCAAAATTCCTTTTAAATCATGAATATCAATGGATTTGACTAGAGAATAAATAATAATAAAAATAAATTGACACAAATAACTTAATATTCATCCATTACCAACATCATTTTCATTTTAAATTTTAAATTATGACACTTTTCCATCACACATCATCATATTTTATCAATTATATAATTGAACACAACCAATCAACATCCATGTTTTAAAAACATTTACACAAATAGGAACATCAGAGTAGTATAACCACAATGATGTATCTATTCACAGGCATAGAAGGTTTTATAATATAACAATATAAATGTATATATTCACCTAAATATAATTCTCTAAAATATCTATATTACCTAATAATTATCAATATAAGTCATAATATATAATCAATAAGAATACATTATTTTAATGTTGATAATTATAATTAAACAATTAAAATATTAAATATACATCTATTTTTATCAATAAGAATTATATTATTATAGTATTAGATGTTGAATCCAATCCCATAATCCATTACAATCATTTTTCACATGTTATCATAAAAATATCATAACTAAATTTATATTCAACGAAATTAACCATCTTGAATATTTAATATATATATTTCATATTATCCTTTGATCTTATACTATAATTTATCATTTATGTTTTATCAACGAATTATATGAATCATATACACAATTGTAAATAAAAATACTGGTAGATTCGAGGAGATAAACCATGAAATGATAACATTAAATCATCCACATTAATATCATGATGAATATAAATCTCCAATCATAAAATTACTTCTACTAATATATAATCTACAATGTAATAGTAATTCCTCTCTTGCCGTAATATGACACATGAGATCAATTAAAAATATGTATAGAGAGAATAGATACTTGATAAAATAGGGATAAAATGCTTTTTGTATAGATAATATATCACTAAGAGTTATTTTTTATAATCATCCATAAATTTTATTACATAATTCACATTAAAAATCTATCAATCCTAACCAATATACCTATGAAAATATATTAGTTTGTACTGGGGGCTGGGTAAGGATTCATGAAATTGTAAAATATTTACTAACCTTATTCTATAACATTCCACCTCATATAAACCCTATATTATTTTGAAAATAATCCAACTATTAATATTATTAAAATAATTAATATAAGTTAAATTATATAAATAATAAATAATGAAAAAAATTAATACCACTAATATATTACAGAAAATAATAATTTCAACCACTTTATAATATTACAAAATTTCCCCATAATGTAAACCACCACTTCCCATACCCAATGATTCCATATATATTTCATTCTAAGAATAGAAAAATTACCCTTTTTCATTAATTATAGAAAATCTAAATAAAATCACAAATTCTCAAACATTAAATATCCTAGAGTATATATTTGACATACATAAAAAATTCAAGTATTAAAATATTCATTATTATAATTAATGGGAAAAACATTCTAAACGCTTCTATTAAAATTTCTTCATTGAAATAAATGTTTAATGAATCAATACTCAAATAATTCTTCTCAATTCATGATATTACACACACACATGTGACTCCCTCTCATATGTTCCTTTTTCAAACCAATATAATTCAAATGATGTCAGATTTTATGAATATATCATCATATCATGTGTTTCTCTGTGATCCTTAATTTTTAATAAGTACATAATAAATTCCACATAATTCTTAATATCCAAATAACATAAAATAATGAATTGGAAATTTTTAGGTTGATAAATTTTAATGTTAAACTCAATTAATATGACATAGACCCCTTTATATTGTTGAAGTGGTCCCAATCATTAATTTATATCTATAACTCAGAAAAAATTAAAATGTTAATACATTATCAAATAAATTGATTATATTCCAAACTTATTATTTCCCAAACCAATGAGAAACTCATAAAGGCACATTATCTTTAACCTAAAACTATAATAACACCCTCATGAAGTCATCCTATGTTTTTTTCAACATTAATAAATTTTTATAACTGTCATATTTATATGGATATGCATTATTATATATGAAATTTCATCTAACCTAATTAAATTATTTTAGATACCCCCAAAGACAAACAATAAATAATGGCATAGTCACTCATATAATTACTCAATAGGTATAATATTTGAAAATTATTTCCATCATTTATTTTATGAATAATTAACCTATGATAAATTATGTATTCTTATTAAATTAAAATAAATCATCAACAACATAATAACATCTCATAGTTATTAAAGGAAATTATATGAAAATTAATATTTATTCATGATACTAAATTGTAATTTTTACTATATTATAACATACATTCACCACAAAGATACTTCACCACCACCGTCTTGTAAATTTTGTATGAAATAGAAAATTTATCAATTATGTAATCATTATGAAGGTTCTCACTTTTTCAATTTATCAATGATTCTGTATATGGTTCCAATCCATTTAAATTTATGAAGGAAGAAAAATTCAATAATTTCTCCTCATAAATCCATTAGAGAATTATAAAATTTTGTGAAAAGCATACTAGAATATTTTGTTAATCATTCACCAACTCACATACAATAAATCAAGTTACAAACTCACCCACCACATTTATCAAACAAAGGACTCCATAATTCTCTAACCAAATTATTATATATATTTTTTAGTATAATGTTCACTTATAAGTATATACTTTGAAATATAATAAAATAAACATCACTCATTCTCCAATGAATAAAAAAACCCATTGTAGAACATCATATGTTACATTTATATATCACAATTAATAAAATAAATTTAATTGAAAATCTATTCACTAATAACTTATGCCATGGAATATTTGAAAAGAGATACCAATACATTGAGCACTAATAAACTTGTAACTTTTATCTAACTGTAACACCCCAACCCCAGTTACCCAATGTCGGTGCATTATTACAAAAAATTGGCATCATCACAAGAGGTAAAATACCAAAAGACCGAACAATTTACTAGCCTTGGAAGTATTAGATACATTCATAAGTTTTACATTACATTATAAAATGAATAACAAGAACAAAATTGTATTCATTGACCACATTAATATCCCACAGAATATCCCTACATGTCAGTCAATATATACTTTTCACATCCTCTGAAAAATAAAACAAAGAAAGGGGTGAGATCAGATGCATAGTAAGGATAACAATATAGTAGAAACATTCATAAATAATCATAATAATTTAAGGCAATGCATAAGACTAAAACATAATCCTTTTAAAAATAAAATTTTGCATGATATGGCCAATATACATCGAATAATACCATTTAAATATTCACACTGATATTCTACTTGTCGAATAATCCCATTAAATATCAATAGACAATTTCATAATGATGGATTGCATAATGAAAGTCTTCATAACCACATAGTCAAGGCCTTTTTCCAAGACTAAAAATAATATTCTATCAAGTCATTATTCCAAGACAGAAGTTTGTCTTACGAGACCTACCGACACATTGAGGAGTTATAACGACCTCCACCCATCACTTTCTAAGTCCAATGGATTCCTCAAATGAAATGGTTGATATATAATATAATAATTAGTGTTAAAACTATCATACAGAATGTTAATACATTAACCATAAACCATTAATGGTATAAAAATAACACATCCATAGTCAATCATATCCCAAAACCATAAATACAATATAAAATATTTGTATCATAATGAATAAATTTGAAACAAGTGTAAAATCAATCAATGGATGTTGACATTGATGAAATCAAAACTATTTGAGAGAAATATATCTTTATTTTTTAAAAATAATTTTAAATCCACATAATAATAAAAGAAAGTATTTATTTTGAAAATATTCTTATAATATTTTATGGGATGCTTCAATGGTTTTATAATGTTGGAAGAAATCTTCTCCCGCCAAATAGGTTAAAAAAAGACATTCTTACCTTCATTTTGTCAAAAATGTCATATAATACCTTTTCTGAAAAAAAATGGAAATATTCCTTTAAAAACGCATATGATAAATAAGTGTATAAATTAATTTAACCCATAGTCCTGTAAATAGTAAATAAAAAATTAATTACATTTTTAATAAAACAAGGATGTGAATGATAAAGAGTTCCTAGTAGATACTTACTTATTAACAACCTCAGATAAGTCAAGAGATTGTAAAATTAACCCTTACATTGTATATTTCCTTAGTAGATGGTATGGTAACCTCATGTATAATAGTTAATACATTGTTATTAAATTTTTCATGAACTATATACATAAATATGATATCATATATGATCCTATAATATTTCTTTGTTAATAATATTTCAATAGTGTCAACTTTTCGGGTGTTAACTGATTCCTTTTCCATTATATGCTTAGTTACATAAGTAATGGTTGTTATGTATAGGATGTATTTGATTAAAATACAGAATGATATTAGGTTTATAATCAATAATTTTAATCATAATATTAATGTTATTCTTGAATGATTATGATGGGGAATGAATCTCATCACATTCGTGGAGACAGTAATCATTACTTACACAGGAGCGAAAACATAATTATATTAATTGTGAAATAATTTTTAATTGGATAGTATATCATATATAAAGATTCAATAATATGTTATATTTATTATTTACAACATTTTTAATCATTATTATACCTATCCAAATAATGATGTGTTTGAATAACAAACTACACCACAACGTGGAGACTGTAATCTTTTTGTACACACATATGGTGACTATTTCATTTATAAGATGGATAAAATAATTAATATGGTTGTAAAGTATTTATAATAACTTCAATGTATGTATAAGGTGCTAGATTTATTATTTTTGTATGATAACAACAATTAAAGTGGAAGTGGAAGAAAAAAAAGCATGAAAGTGAGTGGTGAAATTATTACCTCTTCTTCGAGTGTTTCATTTTGAGTTGATCAAATGGGCTCCATAGGTTGGCTTTTGGATTAAGGTAAGGCCGCTAGGTCGGATTGGGTAATTTTTTAAAGATATTTATGTAGGTTTTTTCCGAGAAAAATGTCTTTGGGGGTGTGAAATTAAGAGAAGGAGAACTACCCTTTTATAAGAGAGGTGAGGGTCACTTTAGGAAAAGTTTGAAATATTATTTAATAACAAAATCATTTTCGGTTTCTAATGTCTTGAAATTGATTTATTTCAAGGATATGGTGGAGATAGGTCGAAAAACTCTCAACTAGTAAGTTTTTAAATAGTTTTTGGTCGCCATATTAACCTTATCTTTTAGATTTAACTCTTACTTAAATAGTTTGATATTTACCATGTCTATTTATATTTTTATATTATATGGTTAATAAACATACTATAAAATACGAAGAACACCCCAAGAGGTTCATTATAGATATATAATAATATATATGTCTTTTTCTAATGCTTATATTTTTGGGAATATTATATCAATTAATAATATAGTATTTTTTAAAAAACTCAAATATGATAATTTTGACACTACTTTGAATTTGATTTTATTTTTGAAAGACATAATAATATTATCACTTCGAATAAAATTTATTTAATCAAACCTAACAAGTCATATTAAACTAAAAATTTAGATTAATTCATCATAATTATACATTTACATTTATTTGGATATTTATATTATTAATTATTTTAATATTTCATTAATAAGGTAATTATTGCATCGTCATTGGGTCATTAATAAAATAAATTATTTACTGGATAAAAATTATAAATAAAATACCATTATGTAGGAAATAATTTTATATTTATAATGAATATTTATAGTCGAATTTATATTCTGTGTAACCCAATATTAAAATTTTTTAGTTTTTAAACATTGAATTTAACAATATCAACTCTTCAATAAATAAAATAATAATAAATGTCTTAATTAAATCCAAGTGGACCAAAAAGATCATTATTTATTACTAAGGTTGTTTTTTCTAAAATTAAACTATTCCAATTTAATTGAGACATGTGTTAGGGTTATAATATTATCATATTTACCTTTAATTACCCTATTTACTTTTAAAAGTGGAAAATAAAAGTCAAAAGTTACTATTCACGAATAGTTATTTTCATCTTATTAAACAACATTTTACATACTCATATTAATAGTGTCTCTAAGATTTTTGAAATTAAAAACACAGAAGTGGTTAAATTAGGTTTTATGAAAAATTGAAAATTCACCTAGAAGGTGGTTAAAAGACGGTAAACCGTTCAATAAAATTTTATATATCTAAACTTGTTGTAAAATGAACCCAATGAATTAAGTTGAACATATATAGGTATTATGTATCTATTTTAATCTAAAATAAATTAAAATAAAATAACTAATTACTTAAATGAAAATTTATTTTTAAACAATAACACATTGTTTTCTACTATTCACCAATAATTGAATGTTGTAATAAAAATAACAAAATTCACCCTATGCTTTTTTTGATATTCTGAATTCAAAAATTAAGTCCATATTAAAAAAAAGTTTATAAAATTCCCAAAATTTGGTATTAATATTCATAATAGTGATTTTTATTGGTCGTGGTGGGTTAAAACACCATGTTGCATACAACGCAAGCTACTGCATTATTCAGAGGGAAATGTACCGTGGAAGCTTAAGGATTACATTATACCCTTCTAAAAATAATTTCATCCTCAAAATTTCTAGAATAATACTACATAAAAAGATTTGGGTGGTTCTTCATCATAAGTTACTTGGCTTCCACATTGCCTCTTCCATCTTATTGTTTCTTCGTATAACTATTACTAAACGAGTCGTCCTATTTTTCAGAACTTGTTCTCCGGTATCATGAATCCTGATAGGCTCTTCACAATAAGACAAATTAGGTTCTCGTTCATTTTCCTCATAGGTGAGTACATGCGTTAGGTCATACATATATTTTCTCAAAAGTGATAGGTAGAACACCTCATGAACATTAGGGAGACATGGAGGCATTGCCAAATGAAAAGCC
Source organism: Viscum album (assembly GCA_963277665.1). Classification (NCBI taxonomy): domain Eukaryota; kingdom Viridiplantae; phylum Streptophyta; class Magnoliopsida; order Santalales; family Viscaceae; genus Viscum; species Viscum album. The sequence continues at coordinate 140,417,484 of OY728141.1, forward strand.
AAAAACCAATTTGTTTATGACTTTTGAAGGGTCCGATGTACCTGAGACTCAATTTTCCAATCTTAATGAATCGTATAACACCATTACATGGAGATAAATTTAGGAAAACATGATATCCTTCTTGAAATTTCAAATCCTTCCTCTGATTATCAACGTAGCTCTTTTACCTACATTGATCTTTTTTTGATGTGGCTCTGTATAATCTTGACCTTTTCCATAGATTCCACAAAACGTTATGGGCCTACGAGTTTACTTTCTCTAACATTATCCCAGAAAGTTAGATTGTGACATCTTTATCTATATAACACTTCATTTGGTGCTATGTGAATACTTGAATCAAAACTATTGTTATATGAAAATTTTACCATATGTAAATACTGATCCCACATACCTATAAAATCATCCGAGAAAGATCCCAACATGTTTTCTAATGTTTGAATAGTCCCTTCTCATTGTCCATTGGTTTGAGGGTGGTAGGAAGTGCTCAAACGAAGTTCCGTATCCAAGGCCTTCTGAAAGATTTTCCAGAATCTTGATATAAAATAGGTATTGCGATAAGAAACAATCGATAGAGGTACACCATAGAGTCTTACAACTTCATTAATATAGTTTTTATAAACATTAAAGTGGTAAATCATCTCTTCTTTCAAGAGAATGTTCTGACTTGGTAAGACGATAAAAAATGACCCATATTTCATCATTTTTTCTAGGACTCTTTGGTTGCACCATGATAAATTCAATCGTAATATTATCCCATTTCTACAACGGAATGGGAAGAGGTTTCATGACTCCGCAAGGCTGTTTCCTCCAAGATTTCCCTTTTCGACAAACCATAAATCATCACACAAAATCATCAATATTCCTCTTCATCTTGTCCCACCAAAAATTTTCATTCAATTCTAAATACATCTTGTATCTCCCAAAGTGTGTAGAGAAATTGGAGTTATGAGAATCATCCAACAATTCCATTTTAGATTATGTATGTTAGGATCACAACGTATTTCCCAAATTTCAAAATTCCATCTCCATATATGAGGTCACTCAATATCCCATCATTCACACCTTTAATCTTCTTTTGAAACTCTTTATCCTCGATATAAAAACTCATTATTCTTTCAAATAAAGATGGTTTATCAACCATTTAAAAAAGTAATGATGTTTCACTTTCCATGGTTATTCCCATATCCATATTTACTAGATTCGTGAACATAAGATCTCTTTCAACTCTCATCTAGTTCAAAAAACCAAGATCCTTTCCACTCAAAGCATTTACCACCATATTTTCCTTCCCCAAGAGGTAGTGTATAGTGAAATCCTAATATTTGTGCAGTTCAATACATCGTCTTTTCCACATGTTGAGTTCTTTCTGTGAGGAAATATTCTTAAAACTCTTTTGATCAGTATATACCTAACATTTTCACCATAGAGACAGTGTCTCCATATCTTCAAGGAAATGATTATGGCTGTTAATAGAAGATCATGTGTTGGATAGTTTTGTTCATGAATTTATAGCAGTCATGATGCATAAGAAAAAACTCTATCATTCTACAAAAGGACACAACCATGTCCACTCATTGAAGCATCACTATAATTAACAAATCCATAATTCCTCGATAGTAGAGTTAATATAGGATATGTGACTAATTTTCTCTTCAGTTCATCAAATAATTATTCACAATAGTTTGTCCAAAATAATTTAACCCCTTTATGTTTGAGCTTGTTTAATGGGTTTTCTAATCAGGAATACTTTTGGATGATGCATCGATAATAACCTGCTAAACTAATAAAACTATGTACCTCAGTTATACTCGAAGGTGTTGGCCATTCTTGTATTTCTATTATCTTGGAAAGATCAACATGGAATCCATCTTAAAGAAAATATGTCTAAGAAAAAAATCACATGATGCTAGAATTCACACTTCATAAACGTCCCATATAATTCATTTCTTCTAAGAGTATTTAGAATAATGCTCCATTTATTTTCATGATCTTATTATGTTTTAGTGAAATCCAATATATCATTAATAAATACCACCAAAAATTCATCACGATATTCCTTGAAAACACTCTTCATTAGATCCATGAAAACAGAGGGTGCATTAGTTAGTCCAAAAAAATTACTATAAACTCTTAATGCTTGTACCTGGTTTGAAATGTTGTCTTTGGAATTTGTTCCTTCTTTACACATAACTGATGATATCTTGATCGAAGTTCAATCATTGATAAATATTGACCGCCATTAAATTGGTCAAATAAATCATCAATGCGAGGTTAGGTATACTTGTTCTATATTATTATAGAATTGATCTCCCTGAAGTAAATTCATAACCTCATTGATCCATCTTTTTTCTTATAAAAAAGGATAAGGTATCACATTGGAGAAACAATAGGTTGAGTAAATTCATTATTACTCAATTTGTCTAGTTGTTTCATTAGTTCCACTAATTCCACAGTGTCCATTCTATAATGGGTCTCCGATATGGTCCTTGAACCAAGAGTTAAGTCAATGGACAACTCAATTTCTCATTCCAAAGGATGTCCAGGTAAATCCTTTAGAAACACATCAACATATTCTTACACCATTGGTATGTACCTTATTCAACACTCCATTCCTCACCCGTAGTAATTTTACTCTCTTCTTCCCCAATAATTGAATTTAGTAGATCTACTGGGTGGATCTAGATAAGAATCATATGGTGACGTTTTGGACCTAATGATAAGGTACTCTTTTTCCTCATAAAAAATTTTAACCTCCTTCTTACAATATTTTTTCACATATTGGTACAAAATACAATCTATAATGGGGATTATATCAAATTCAATTGTGGATAGGATGATGAGATCCATAGATAACAAAAATTTATATTCCCTAATGGTAACTGATTCACAAAACATTGTTGTGATGATACTTCCTTTATGAGTTTTGACTGATAACTCCCTTTTTATGTCAAATTGAAAACATCTAATATTCTTAGACAACAGGGAAGATATGAAACAATTTTACGATCTTGAATCAAATAAATCATTATCTAATCTTGAGGAAACCATTAAATTACCCACCCCCACATCTTTTTGAGCTTCAACCTCAGTAATAGTGATCTCATAAGTGTGTCCTTTCTCTATTGGAATTCTCTGAGGAATAATTTCTTGGTACATAGGACATTCATTTTCAAAATTCCTCTTTTCTCTTCAATAGTATCATTCATCATTAACAACCTCTTTCTTCCCCGTGCAATCATTAGCTCGATGCCTTTTTCCACTACACTTGTAATAGATTCCCATTCCCTTTAGGAAAGTTCCTAGTGTTTCATCCCACATTTAATGTAGGATAAATATTCAGCCTTTCCCTTATACCCCTTATTTTCATTTCTAGAGCATTCACTAGATCATTTTTTCTATTGCTTTGCCTTGAAGTCGTAAGACATATAGAGTTTTGTTTCTATCATGATAGTGCACAAGACAATATCTTCCTATGATGAGAAGGATTGTGAAACGAATGCTCGAAGGAGAAATTGTTTTAACCCCTCAATGAATCGATCAATATTACTCCTTGGATAATGTATATAATCTACTGTATGGCTTTCTATTCTTGTAATGTTAGCTTCATACTTTGTGACATTCTCAATCTTCTTTTACCTCAAACTCAGAAATTTTCATTCCATATCTGCTCAATGGTCAACAGGAAAGTATTTTTCTATGAAAATATATTAAAACTCCCTCCATTACATGTTCAATAATTCTTCATCTTCCATTGTGTTTTGGATTAATGACCATCATTGATCTGCATCTGCCATAAAGGGATAAACTGCACTGAAAACTTTTTCCATATTTATACTCCCCAATGCATGAAATATTTTCTCTACAGAACATATCCACTGGTTAGCTACTAATGGATTTTTACTCCAATTGAATGTTGGTTTTTGTTGCCTCATGAATCATTCTAACATTGATCCTCCACATTGTGTATCATGGTGCTCTATATTGGTAAGGATATTATTCATAACCTGAGTGAGTTTTCCCAGTATGATGACAAGATAATCAAGAGCAGTTGCATTACCAGCTCCACTATAATTATATTGAGTAGGAGGGAAATCCCTATATGGATTATGTGCATTGATATGGTTTCTATTCCTTCCTCTAGTGTCCATTTCTAAAAAATGGCACACACTACATTAGTTTATGAATCAAAATACATAATTCCACACTTGTAAAACACTTAACATAAATTGAATAATTTTTGGATATAATATATAATCATAAAATAATTTTTTTAGGTGAAATATTCTCATAAATCCTTCATAATATTTTGTATTAAAATGTGAATTATCCTATGAATATCCCCTGGGAGTGTCGTAACCAAGAGTGCTTCAAGGCCCATTGTCATGTACCAAGATACCCAGGGTCAATCCCAAAACAGCTTGTAAGAGTTTTCACTCTTATAAACATCTATTCCAAAGTCACCTCTACCTTCTCATATCAAGAAAAGGATGCATTTATTGGAAAATACATAGAATCTCTACATTACCAAACTTCTAGGAAGTTATTCTATACAAATCCTAAATGTCAATCATAGGGTAATGTTCTTTAATCAGAGTTTATCTAAATCTAGTTTTCAAGGTTTGTAATAAACCTCCTATGATACCAACTGTAACACCCCGACCCTAGTTACCCAGAGTTGGTGCATTATTACCTAACATTGGAGAGATAACAAGGGATCACGCGCCTGGGTGTTTTCAAAAATTTTCGATCGTTACCAGCCCTCGGGGGTCCTCTTCGGTCCCGTCTCCGCCGGTGGAGGGGGCGTTTTCGGCGTCGATTGCACCTGTTTCGTCGGATCCGCAGGGTGCTCCTGGCCCGGCTCCTCCACGTGGTTCTGATATGGCTCTGACCCCTCCTTCTGCATCGATTTCTGCGTCGGTGCTGCCGGTTTCGGTGCCTGTTCGTCCAGATTGGTCGTTTCGGGATGCGGTCAGAGGTTCGGGGGTGGGGGTGGGGCGCCCCTGTTTTCCTGATATTGTGTCGTTATCACACTCAGTGGTGATGGAGGGATCCTCAGTGTCCCTAGTAGCGCCGGAGGCAGCTTTCACCGAGGAAGTTGTGGGCCTTAAATGGACCCTGGTGGCAAGGTTTGGGTTCCTCGTTCCTTCTTTACCTATTTTCCGTCGTTTTGTGGACACCTGGGGTTTGAAGGGGGCCTCTCGGGTGTCGGTGTTGCATCACGGTTCCTTCTGTGTGGTGCTAGCCTCGGAGGCAGACTTTGTGCAATCGTGGTGAAGGGCCCCCCGGGCGTTCGGGCGCTGGCGGTTCAGTCTGTCTCGGTGGTTGTTGGAGGTGCATCAGGGCAGGGAGGGGCCGAAGGCGGTGGATTGGATTATTCTTCCTGGGTTACCTATTCCTTTCCACAACGACACCTTTTTAAAGGTGATTGGGGATGCCTTGGGGGGGTTCTTGTGTGTGGCGGACTCGTCTGTGGTTGGCGCAGAGTCTGCGGTGGCTAGGATCTGCGTGGAGTTGGACCTCTTGTTACTGGTACCGGAGAAGATCACTTTGTCAGTGCCGAGGACTGTGGAGTGGGTGCCGGATGTGGTTTTCCCGGTGTTTCCACAGTATTTCTTGGTTTTTTTGTTTCAGGGTCACTCGGTGCGTTCTTGCCGCAAGCTTCATGGCTCTATTCGGACGTCTGGTGGCAATCGTTCCTCTCGGTCTGTGGGGGCTCGTCCTGGTAGCCATGTTTCTACTGCCTTGGTGCCGGCTTGCAAGCCTCTGGCTCGTGTGCGGGAGGCGGCTCAGGGTGTTGGTCTTGCTAAGGCTGGCGGGTCTGCTGTGGTTGCTGGGGGTCTTCAACTGGTGTCTTGCCCTATGGATTCCGCGTCGTCCTCCAGGGTTGTTCTAGGGACTTTCTTAAGGGGCCTTTGGTTGTCTGGTCTGACATCGCTCAATGGTTCTTCTTTTCCAGGGGCTGGCTTTGACCCTCGGTCGGAAAGTGGGTCTAGTGAGCGTGCTATGGTGCCTTTTTGGGGTGACTCTTTTGTAGAGCATGCCTTTCAGTCTGGCGGTTTGCAGAAGGAGTTGGTCGGGGATGGCAGGAGGTGGAGGGGCGGGCCTCTCGGGGGGTTTGCTTGTCCATTCTATGGCTTGGCCTATCACGGAGGAGGGTCGGGTTTCTTCCCCTGTTTCTATGGGGGATGGGGGGATGTCCAGGTCTACCGTTAGAATGGAGGGCAGCCACCCCACCACCCGCGGGCGGTCTTGCGACCGGGAGGGTCTGAAGGGAGGGAGCCCCCGGGTGATCACCAGGAGGTTGAGCAAGATGCTTAGTGCTGGAGGGAGGTCCTTATCCCCCGTTCGGAGGGCTGCATCACCTGTGGCGAAAACCAGGTCGATGGTTGCTTAATGTATCCATGTCTTATCTGGAATGCCCGGGGGGTGGGGGCTAGGGTTAAATCTGACTTCATTGTTTCGGAAGTAAGAAAGCATAGAGCAGTCCTGGTGGCGGTTATTGAGCATAAGCAGAGGAGTGAATGGTTACAAGAGTTTTCTAGGAGACTGAAGATGCATGGACCCATGCATGGAGCCCCATCAAATAACCATATTTGGTTGTTCTAGAAGAGGGATGTTTCAGTAACACTGTTGAGGGTAGGGGATCAAGTTATCACAACGAAGGTGACGTGGAACGGGTTGGAGTGGCTCATGTCAGTTGTGTACGCGAGTTGTGATGCGCGTCAGAGGGAGGGTCCTTGGACGGAGCTAGAGGATTTCGAACCAGGGGTTTGCCCGTGGATTGTGGGAGGGGACTTCAACATTGTTGCTGAACCGGAAGACAAGAAGGGGAGGGGCGTGTTTCAGAGTCGGGCGAGCATGGTGTTTGTGCAGTGCATGGCGGGAAAGGGTCTCAGGGAGGTTGGCTTCTCGGGGGACCCGTTCACTTGGTGCAACAACCGCAGAGGGGTGAACTGTAGCTGGGCCAGGCTGGACAGGTGCTTCGCGAACCTCCACGCTACTGAGGTGTTCCGGGAGGTGAGGGTTCTCCATTTGGCGAGGGGGGTTTCGGATCACTTGCCGCTGATTTTATCCTTTGGAAGGACTGAGAGGCCTCAGGAGGGCTTTCGTTTTTCCAAGTGGTGGATGGACGACTTGTCTTTCCTTGGGCTGGCTACGCGGGTTTGGGGAGAGCCTTCCAGGGGGCACACGTGGGTGGCATTGCATGGCAAGTTGCGGCGGTTGAAACATGAGCTCTTACGTTGGGCCAGTTCTCTTCCATTGTGGGATAGGGAGATGGAGTCTCTTAAAGTAGACATAGATACGATGGAGGTCAGTCTAGAAGATAGGTGGGACGAGGGGGTGTTTGAGGAGCTATCGGAGAAGAAGGACGCCCTGGCGTTGAGCCTGCTTTCCCAGGAACACAGGGCTAGGGATCGGTCGAGGGTGAGATGGCTCAGGGAGGGTGATAGGAACACAGCCTACTTCCATGCATGCTTAAGGGAGAAAAGGCGGGAGGTTAAGCCTAACTTGGAGTTGGAGGACGGCTCGTTCTCGGATGACAGGGAGGTGGTCGGGGGTAGAGCGATGGAGTATTTCAAGAATCTGCTGGCTGGTCCGAGAGGTGATGGGCGTGAGCGGTTTCCATCTGGCGATTCTAGGTTATTGGAAGCGATACCGGAGTTGGTGTCAAGTATGGAGAACGAATAGTTTGAGGCCATTCCCGATGAACGGGAGGTGTAGGCGGCAGTGTGGCAATTGAACCCGGATAGTGCTGCGGGGCCGGACGACTTTCCGGGGTGTTTTTACAGAGGGTGTTGGGCCTGTGTGAAGAATGATCTGGTGCTGGCCATCCAGAATTTTTTCTGAGGGGGATTTCTCCCTCGGGTAGCGGCGGCGACTACCTTGGTCCTGATACCTAAGTGCAAAGACCCGATCTCACTCAGTCACTACATGCCGGTTAGTATGTGTAATTTCCCATACAAAGTCCTAGCGGTGGTGATCAATAGTAGGCTGTCTAATTTTCTACCGAGGTGGGTGTCGTCGGAGCAGCATGGTTTTGTCGAAGGGAGTTCGATACAGGGTGCTATGGCGCTGGCTCAGGAGTTGATGAGGGATTTAATCATGAAGGTCCGAGGAGCCAATATGGTGGTAAAGCTGGATATGAGTAAAGCATACGATAGAATGGAGTGGGGTTTCATGAATGGAGTCCTGCGAAGGATGGGGTTCTCGGTTGGGGCTTGTGATATTTTCTTCAGATGTGTTAGCTCGCCGTGGATGGCTGTATCCTTCCTGGGGAGATCGCATGGCTTTTTCAAATCCGTTCGTGGCCTGCGACAAGGGGACCCTCTATCCCCTAGTTTGTTTATACTGATTCAGGATTCTTTAAGTAAACTTATCAACAAGGGAATTGTTAGGGGGGAGATAATGCCTTTCCGCAGGAAACAGGGGCGTCTCTCGGTATCCCACCTCATGTATGCGGATGATACTATTGTGTTGTTGAATGCTGCAATGAGGTCTGTAAGGAAGTTTAATGACTTTTTGAAGGATTACTGTAAGTGGAGCGGACAGCTGGTGAACCAGGAGAAGAGCTGCTTCTATCTGGCGGCTTCGTGTGGAGACGACAGGTTGGATGCGGTGAGAACGGTGTTGGGCATGGGGAGAGGGTCCTTACCGATGGAGTATCTGGGAGCACCGGTGTCTACTGGTCGGTTACAGAACAGAGATTTTGACAGGGTTGTGGCCAGGTTGTTGGCCCGGATTACGGATTGGAAAAATCACTTCCTATCCTTCGGGGGTCGGATCTCCTTAGTAAACAGTGTACTGGCATCAATACCGGTGCATGCACTTGTGCCGGCTAACGTCCCCAAGGGGGTCATTAAGTCCATTGATAGGGTGCTCGCACGTTTCATCTGGGATGCCTCGCGGTAGGGTAGGAGACAGTGGGTCTCTTGGAGGAAGATGGCGAGACCGGTCACAGAAGGACGGATCGGGGTTCGTTGCATGGTGGATACGGTGCATGGAGTACGTGCGAAGCTGGCCTGGGAAATTACGGAGGGAGAGACGCTATGGGGCAGGTGTATGTGGGGCAGGTACGAGGATAGTTCTGACGATATCCCAGTGATATGGTTTCCATGTGGGAAGAGGTGTGTAATATTTTCCCAGGGTTGAGGGATCATGCTCAATGGATCATCGGGGAGGGGAGGGTCGGATTCTGGGATTGCATCTGGTCAGGGAGGGTGCATGCGTTCCCGGGGTGCCCGGCCCCGATGATCTCGTTTAGGGAGGCAAAGAATCACCCTCTGTTTTTCAGCGCGGTGCTGGATGCGGAGTCACGAAGAATCATTGAGTCGGTGGTGATTAACAATGAGAGGGACAAATGTGTCTTCACACCCTCGGTTTCGGGTAAGTTCAATCTAAAAGATTGCCGCAGGAGTTCCAATGACCAGTAGACGCAGGAGGCGGGAAGCGGGGTAGAGTGGAGCAGAAAGGTCCCCTTGAAAATGAATTTTTTAACGTGGAGGATCATGAAAAACGCCATCCCTTCGAATTAGAACATCAAATGCCTGGGCATTAGTCTAGCATCTGGATGTCAGTGCTGCAAACGGAGGAAGGAGGAGAGTATGGAGCATATTTTTCTCACAGGAGATTGTGCCAGAGTGGTCTGGATTTTTTTGGGAAACCTGATAGGGTACTCTGGGAATGTTGAGACGTGGGAGCAGTTCTCATGCTTGTGGTTGCAGGGGGTGGAGGCAACGTGGAGGATAAAGAGGTTCGATCGGTGTTTTACAGTGATGGGTGCTGGGTTCTTGTGGGATGCGCAGAACCGAGCCAGGTATGAGGGGCGCGCATCCACTGGGAGGGCGGTGGTAGCAAGGGTAAGGTGTTTGCTGATTGATATTGTGAAAACAGTGAGGTTTGGTGAGAGCGTTCCATCGTTACGGGGATTGGTATCCCAGGGGATGGGAGGTGGGGAGGAGACTTTCGGGAGGCGGGGGTCGTGGGTTCGATGGATTCCTCCAGTGGGCGGTCTGAAGCTGAACGTCGACAGGGCATGCGTGGGAGGGAATATGCGTGGTGGTGGGGTGATTCGAGACGGAAGTGGTAGTGTGTTGCTGGCTTTCGCTGTGCACTACGGGAGGGGGAGCTCGGTGCAGGCAGAGGCCCTAGCGGTCCTTTCAGGGATATCTGTGTGTCTGGACAAAGGCCTGATGGTGGAGCAAATAGAGACTGACTCGAAAATAATACATGATGCGTTACATGGACAGGGTACGATGCCGTGGAGGATTTCATATACTATCAGACAGTGCAGGGCGATTATGGGGAATGACATAAGGGTTACTCATACCTGGCAGGAAGGGAACAAGGTTGTGGACTACTTTGCTTCTATTGCAGCTCTGGGGGATATTTCAGTTTGGGTGGATAACGCGTTGCCAATTAGACCTGAGGGGGTCAATCTGATTAGGGGAGATGCACTAGGACTACATTATTTTCTCCCTCCGTAGGGGGGTCCGCGTTTGTTTTTGTTTTTGTTTTTGTTTTGTTGTTTTTGGTGTTATGTATGGGGTTGCTTGGGATTAATAAAAAAATCGTATTTTTGGTGGTGAAGTACAAGATACATTCATAAGATTTAAAATACATTATAAAATGAATACAACAATAAAATTCTCTTCATTGACCACATTAATATCCCTTAGAATATCCTTGTAGGTAAATACTAATATATGTCTTCACATCATGGGAAAAATAAAACATATAAATGGGTGAACTTCGATGCTCAGTAAGGATAAAAATATAGAGAAAACTTTCATAAATAAGATTAAAAATTTAATGAAAATTATAAGACTAAAATAGAATATTTTTAAGGATAAAATACGGTATAATATTTAGGAATATAAATCAAAAAATTCCCATTTACTTATTCACATGGATATTTTACCAGTCTAATAATCACATAAAATAGCAATTGCCAAATTCATAATGGTGGAATTCATAATGCCAGACTTAATAACCACATAGTCACAGCCTTGTTCCAAGAATACTAATAAGATTTTGTCAAGACCTTGAGCCAAGACACTAGTTTGTCTCATGAGACCTACCGATTCATCGAGGATCTATAGTGGGCTCCACCCATCACTTACTAAGTCCAATGCGTTCCTTTAATGAAATGGTTGAAACAGAACATAAACATTCATATTAAAACTAGAATACGAAATGTTAATACATTAATTATAAACCATGAATGGTATAAATATAACACATCTACAGTAAAAAATATCACAAAAACTTCAATACAATATGAAATATTTCTATCATAATGAATCAATATCAAGCAATTGTAAAATCCATCAAAGGATTTTGACACAGATGAAATCAAATCTATTTAAAGGAAATATATCTTTCTTTTTTTGAAATCATTTAAAAGTGACATATTTATAAAAGAAAACATTTATTTTAAAAATATTATTCTAATCTTGTATGGGATGCTTCTGTGATGTTATAACGGTGGAAAATAACCACCCCCTCCAAATATGTTAAATAAATACATTATGCCATTAATTTTTTCGAAAAGGACATAAAGTACCTTATTGGAAAATGACAGAAAGATTCCATTCAAAACATATATATTCAAATAAGGATATAAATTACATTAATCAAAGGTCCATTAAATCGTAAAAAAATTGAATTAAATTTTTATGAAAACATAGATGTGGACGATAAGGAGGTGCTAGTATATACCTACGTATTAACAAACTTAGATTAGTAAAGAGATTACAAAATTAACAATTACATTGTACTTTTCTATAGTCGATGGTATGTTAAAATCAATTATAGTAGTTTAAAAATTGTTATTATTTTATAAATGAAATATATAACAATAAAATGATATCATATATGACCCTCTAATATTGCTTTTTTAATAATATTTTAGTAGTATCATCATTTCAGGTGTTACCTGATTCATTTTCATTTATATGATTAGTTAAGTAATCCATTATTGTTATGGATATCATGTATTTGATTCATTTACAAAATTATATTATGTTCATAAACAGTAGTTTTAATCATAAAATGAAAACTATTGTTGAATTATTACAATGTGGAATGAATCTCATCACATTAATGGAGATGGTAATCTGTACGTATGTACGAGAGACAATATCATTATATTTCTAGTAAAATCATATATAATTTTATTGTATATCATATATAAAAAATCATTAACATGTTATATTAATTATTTATAATAGTAATACTCAGTATTATACCAACCCAAATAATGATTTGTTTGAATAACAAACCACACCACGACGTGGAGACAGTTAGTTGTACGTAACTACGTATGTTGAATTTGTCATTAATAAGATGGATAAAATAACAAATATGGTTGTACCATATTTATAATAACATCAATGTATGTATAAGGTACTGCATTTATTATTTGGTATGGAAACATAAAATAAAGAAGAATTGCAAGTAGAAAAAACAAGAAAGAGGGTGGTGAAATTGTTACCTCTTCTTCGTGTGTTTTCTTTTGAGTTGATCAACAGGGCTCATTAAATTGGATTTTTGATCAATGTAAGGAATCTAGGTCTAATTGAGTTATGATGGGAAGATATTTGGTTAGGGTTTGGCTGAGCCAAATGGCATTGGATGTGTGAAATTAAGAGAAGGGGAAGTACCCGTTTATAATAGAGGTGAGGGTCAATTTAGGAAAATATTGAAATATTATTTTATAATAAAATAAATTTCGGTTTCTAATAGCTCAAAATGATTTATTTCTACGATTAGGTGGGGATGAGTCTAAAACCTTTCCACCAATCACTTTTTTATAGTTTTAGGTCACCATATGGACCTTATCTTTTATATTTAACTCTTAGTTATGAATTTTTACATTTACCATGTCTTTTTGTATTTTTATATTATATGGTTAATAAACATACCATAAACAGTCAAGAAAGGAAAAGGGGATCAGTATTGATATAAATAACTTTATCTAAGTCATTTGACCGACCCTTTTATTTTTAGGAATATTATATCAATAAATAATATAGTTTTTGTTTTAAAAACTGAATTATGATTAATTTGACACTATGTAGTATTTGATTTTTTAAAATTCCATAAATACTTTATCACATAGAATAAAATTTATTTAATAAAATTAACATGTCATATTAATCTATAAAATAAATTTAATTCTTCAGAAGTCTAAATTTACATTTATGTGTATATTTATAATATCAATTATTTTAATATTTCATTAATAAGGTAATTATTGTATAATCATTGTGTCCTAAATAAATTAAATTATATAATGTCTAAAAGTTATAAATAAAATACCATTTTGTATTTATTTTTTTTAGATTTATAATAAATATTTATTGTCGAATTTATATTGTGTTTATCCCTATATTAAAAATGGTTCAATTATTAAACATTAAATTTAACACATTTAACTCTTCTTTAAATAAAATAACGATAAATGTCCTAATCTAATCCATGTGAACCAAAAGGAACATATTTTATTACTAGGGTTGTTTTTGGTCGAATTAAACTTATCCAATAGAATGAGGACATATGTTAGGGAAATAATAATATCATATTTACCATAATTTACCCTATTTATTTTTAACCGTAGTAAATAAAATTCAAATGATAATAATCAAAAAAATTTATTTTCTTCATATTGAACAAAATTTAGTTACTAATATTAACCATGTCACTTTTATTTTTGAATTTCAACTCATATAATAGGTAAAATTATGTTTTATGCAAATTTGCAAATGCTCCTTTAAGGTGGGTAATAGTCGGTAAAAAGTTCAATAAAATTTTATATATCAAAACATATTATAAAATTACTCCAATGAATTAAATTGAACATATATAGGTATTATATATCTATTTTGAACAAAAATTAATTAAAATAAAATAACTAATTACTTAAATAAAAAGTCGGTTTTAAACAATAACGATATGTTTTTCACTATTCACAAAAAATTGAATGTTTTCCGAAAAAATTCTAAAAATACACCCTAATCTTATTTCTATATTCTGAACTAAAAAATGAATCCCTTATTGAAATGTGAAAATTATAAAATTTCAAAAGTGGGGCATTACTATTCATAACAGTTAGTTTGATTGGTCGTGGTGTGTTAAAACCCCAAGTTGTATACAACACAAACTACTGCAATATTCAAAAGGAAATGTATCATGGAAGCCTGGGATGTTACACTAATAATTATAGGATCTACTACTAAAATACTAAAATTCATTGTAAAAATATTTTGAAAGACCCGTCAAATTTTTCTTCCAGCATGTACACAAACCACACATTTATTATGCCTTCTAATATTAATAACAATGTATTATCTTTTTTAAGAATCTATATAATCATGAAACTGAATCTATTAAAAAATATTCTCACCATCTTGGTTATAAAATAAAATATTTAGATGAAATATATAACAGAATATCTTATGATACTTATCAATAATAGAGCCCTCTCAAATAAAAAAAATTCATCATAATATTATAAACATACCAGAATATTAACATTTAAATAATTGTTTTCATAACTAGATTACAACTATTGTAACTCTATTGGACCTTAAGAAGGACTAACCTCTCTTGTATCTTGAATGTTGAGAAAATTTTATAAAATTCATTACAATATATCTCATAAGAAATAACATCTTTATTTAACCGGAGAAATGATAACTAATATTTATTCATTATCATATATTCGAATGTTTTTTGTTACTAATCTATATATGTAAAACAAATTCCTCTCATAGTGAAAACATACTACTATATCAAAAAATGATAAAAACATGATATGAAATTTTTATATTAGCTAAATAAGATACATTAAAAAAAAGAAAACAACAATATAGAAACTCAAGAAATGTTTGAAGAAAAAGTGGAAGTCATATTATAATCGATATATATGATAAAAAAACCTAATATAATTCAAAACTTCCATGTCCATAATCACCAAATAAATATAAAATGAAATTAAAATGATATAATAAATGATGAAATTAGGAGAGCATGTAAATTAATTACAATTTTAATAAACCATAATTGGTCATTCAAAACTCTTTTAGAATAGTGTATAATTTAAATTTAAGTTGAAAAAAAGATAAAAATAAATAGCATTCAAAACATTTTATTCCACTTGTAAAAATTAATATAAAACTGTGAGTTTCAATTAAACATAGAAATTACCATATCCCCTTTAATAAGTATCCCATTACCCCTAATAATGGTAACAAACTTGAAAAAAAAATTATTATTCAATTTCATAATATGGTTGGGTGTAGAAATGAAAACTCCTTCTTAAATAAAATGGGGATTCCAAAAGTTCATGTTGATGTAAATTATTTATAATAGAATTTCATAGATGTGTAATTTACCATTGTATAACTGATAAATATTTTTTAACGTTTCATCAATTTTTGGGGATCCAATTCATGATATCTCTAATGTAAGATAAGTGGGTGTGAAAACCTCATTATTATATGGATAATATGTTATTAAAATACCAATAAATGTGGATGTAATAATTGTCAATATTTTAAGATTAATTCTATATTGATTTATCATTGGGAATATTTTTTGGGACTAAATTATGTAGTCTACTTTTTCTTCATTCCATTTATATATTTCAAAGTTGTTATATACTATTGTAGTTGAAGAATTATTAGGTTTTTTGGGAATTGAATAACAAATGGAATGTGGTTGGAGAATATGTTGTGTTGTTCTCTGTTTAATTACAATGGTTACCTAAGTGATTTGAAATAGGTGATAAAACGTATCATTTTTGTATATAAAACTCATCAAATATTGGGAGCATGGTAAGTTTATTTTTCAATCTGTGTTACTAGTGCTACTTGATGGAATATTTTTGAGCTGGTGAAAATATATAAAGAAGATTTGTATAAAAATATTTATCATCGTTCCATATGTGTAACATGTTTAGTGAATTCCATATAAGGTAGAAAAATTAGTGATAATGTAGAAACATAAATAATTGTTTTTTATGATATTTATACATGGTTTAGAACATAAATAGATCAAAATTCTTGGTTCATAAAGATCTTGATAAATATTAGGAGAATTAAATCTGTAATTGAGCTATTTTGTGGGTGATGATCCTCTCTAGAGAGTGTCACGAAGCTTAGTTGTTGAAAATATCTGATTAAATGTTACTTTAGAAAATTGGTTTAGTTTTATTATTAATTTATATTATTATATTATACGAGTAAATATTTTTAATTCTATTGGGAATGTGATTATAATCTCATCGCAAGTACACCCTATTGGAGTTGGTGGCCTAGAACCAGCTACTTTGTACATTATTCATTAAATAAAAACCTTATCATATCGTGATTGTTCGTCTGCATGATAATGCATGTGATAATGTCCAAAGGATAGCTTTTGAATTAAAAGGTCATATAGGATCCCTACTATGATGAAAACCCAGAAGGGCCATAACACTATTCTTGATTAAACGATCAATGACCGGATGATATTATTTTAGGGACACAAATTATACATGCCATTAGGGGTGAGGACTCATAAAACATTGAGGTACCTTCTCATGGTGTGCGTCCTTGGTAATATCCAGGAGGATATTATGAGAATGAGACCCGCAAGTAGGAAATACACATTTCATATTGTCATTGGATGTTCTTATCTAAAGACGTGTGTATTGGTCCTTAGACATTAATATTATTATAAATGGGCATTACAACACACACATTTAAATATATTTTCTAAAACAGTGACGACACACTATTCACAACGAGGTAGGATACGTTGGGTGTGTCATGAGTGAGACTTCATTAATAGATAACATGAGAAAGGATTTGACTCATCTATTCAATAACATAAGTAGATATCTCAAGCCCTATTATGGAATTGATATAGACTAAATATATCAATGGCCATGGTAATGTATGAGAGCGTTAGATTCCGGGATGTCAATGAAAGAATAATTGAGCACATGAGTTGATGGCACTAGCATTCAACCCACTTGATTAGAGTTTCGTGACAAAGGGATTATATTACACGATAAGTGTTCGTATGAAATGACACGTCATTGCGGCGTTAACATCTTTCTCTGTGGGTTCCTTGGCATGTTTCTAGACGCTTAAATTTTAATTTAGGCTGGCTCAACCTAATAACACTGAGAAAGAGGCCTAGAGGGTCACACACTAAGTGTGTCCATGTATCTCAGTTAAATATAAATTAAAAGAGTTAAATAAAGATTATTCCTGACTATGGGTTAATAATTATTTAAGGATGCCTAATCTCATTTATTTCGACAGTAGTTATTCAAGAATATATATTGTGGGAAAAATAATATATAATTATCAGCGAGTAATGAAGTTACATTTATTTAATAAATAAATAGCTATTACACAAGGTCTAATAAATGTGGTGGATGAAATAATGAAAAATGAAAACAAGATAAACACGTTGTGTATATTGAATGTACACGCCATGTAGTTTTCATTAAAAACAAGTACACGCCGTGTATTAATGATTACATGATGTGTAGTTTTTCCAGTCGGGATTTTGAGAAATAATTTTGTATTATTAAATGATATTTATTATAATCAGTGTGGGACCATATCAAGGAATTAATCATTCAACATAGTGGTTTTCAATAAGAGTTAATGAATTAAATAAAAAGTGTAACTCATTTATTTATTGTCATAACTCTATAACCTCAAACCTGATTATAAATATCCTCACAACCCCAAAACTATTCTAGAGAGAATCATTGTGCATAAAAATTCTGGAGATTTCTCTAAAGGCCGAAAGAACACCTTCCTCCACGAACTCTCTCAAGACCATGAGAGATCCTCATTCATTAGATTAAGGTGATATAAGGAGGACAACATAAGAAAAGGATTCTCGATGCTAGCACCCAGATATTCCGTTGGCGATGTCCAGAGATAGGTGGTTCAAGTGTGGATCACCGCTAGAGGAAGTCTAGACATGGATTCTGCGATGCAATGACGAATCACATCGGATCATGACAAGATACATCAACAAAGAAATAATTACATCAAGGTAATTATTGTCAATTGAATAGATTAACTGTAACAAACATATGATGATCCTGCCTTTATGGTTCTGGGACTGCCTCTTTCATTTCGTTCCTCATTCTATTATGAAGATCCAACGTTTTATTATCGTGACAGATCTCAGAATATTCATTTTTAACGCTAAAATTAATATTGGGAAAACCCTCCAACGTGCTTACTCTACGCCTAGAACCTCCAAGTTGTTTCAGAGCGGTCATATTGTTGATAATAATTATTTATTTATTTTGTTATTGATTTATTCATTTAATAATTTAGTTGTTTCAATTATAGTTAATCATTATTTAAATCTTAATCTAGAGATCTATTCCTCCCCTCTCGTTTCTCGATCACCTTACATAAACGAATTTTTCTTTTAATTTTGATTAAAATAAAATATTGGAACTTATCTGAGGTTCCAAAAGATTCTGGCCATACAACACCAGAATACACGACATGTATTATTAAGTACGCATTGTGTAGTATAGGTTCAACGCAATGACTGGTTATTTATATCAGGCCTTGTATTGGATCCTATATAAGTCATTTATGACACCGTGTGTTGACAAGGAACAGGTGGCACACAGTTTCCTGATTAGACGTTGTGTGGTCAAATTGAACATGGCGTGTAGTCCCTTCGGGTTGGACTGTGTACCCCATACATGGCTTGCTCGGCTGGAAGCTGTGTAACGTGGATACTAGATGACATGTGTCCAATAAAACCTGTTGTGTACATCATAAATTTCCAAAGTACATAAACATGAAATGTCCCCGGGTGTGTACTTTGGATAGACGATGAACAAAATTAGACGTCGTGTAGTCAGAACTACACGCCGTGTACACATCGAAATTACGCAGATTTATTAAAATTTATTATTATATTATACAAACCGTTGATATGTGTACCATAGTTCAAGTGTAAAGCTGAGGCACAACACGTGATAGGAGTTTTATATATATAATTTTAATTTAACATCTACGTAATGAATGGGAATTCACCAGCTTTCCTCCAAGGTTCATGTTACGTACAAATATAATTTGAAAAGAATTATTATTTTTTTAATTATGATAAATGAGAATCTCAAGGAAATTCAGAAAACAGGATTAAGATAAAAGGAATGATTAATTAAAGACAATCAATTGATTCAAGAATAACTTATCTTAAAAAAAAGATTAAAGAATTTAATGCTAGTTTTAATAATGCGTAATATCATTGCATGTATGGATGATCATGAGATAGTCCAAGACCTTTTTATGTGAATGGTTTCTTTTAATTTATTTATTTAAATTAAATTTGTTGGCCGCTGAGCCTTCTCCTCATTAATATATAGGGCCAGCATGAACAATGATTATTTTATGTAAAACCCCTTTTACCCCTCACCTGTGCATGATATAAATGCATAAGTAATAAATGGAGCTCTCATGCTAGTGGAGGCGGCTCAACTCAGGAGTGAAGGTTAAACCAATCCACGGAGAAACAAAGGTGGACAAGTTGAAAGCTGTAAACATGAACTTGAAAGGTTCATGGTGATTCTTCCTTAGTTCATTGGTTAGTTTATCAACTGCTATATAAACTAACCAATAGAACAATACCTTGATCATACCATTTATTTTATTTCTGTCAGTTTCATGGTTTATTTATTGTGGGTGTGTTGTCAAGGTCACACAATTAATTAATTAAACAAGCTGGTAATATGGAACTAAAATAAGACCAACTTATGTGTAAATATTATCTTAGACATGGTTAATCACTTAATTATATCCAAGGTAATATTAACAAGAATGTAATCAAAGATAATAAAACTGGAAATTTACATATAAGGATAAAATCCTTCAATGTAATATTAAGTCTGTATAGCATTCCATAATCTTGGTTAGAATCGAACCATAGTTCAATGTGCTTGACCAAACCTAGTTGGGGTGTAATCAATTATCACAGAATTATAATTGATGGATTTGGGTTTACTTGTTTTGGTTCGCATCAAGGGTTGACTGCCACAGATGGACATGGTGTGACCTAGTTGCAATGGTTGAGGAAATACAAAATAAAAGGATTTTAGGATTAGGGAGTCCACTCAGTGGATCAAGGAGCTGTAAGTTAATGCAGTTGGAATTTTGAATGCCTACCTAAAACCCTTCAAGTTGCTTGACCAACCCTAGTTGGGTTAATGAAAATGGAAATATAGATCCTTGCCACTAGAATATTCAATAAATAGAATATTCCGAAGTCAATGGTGAGGGCTATTGGATTTCGATAAAATAGTGGGAGACTAATAAGTATTGATTTTTTAATTTGTCTTAGTTTTTATAATAATGGTCTAAAACCTTTTCTCATCTTAATTTGTAGAAACAGAAAGAAAAATGAATTGAAACATATTATTGCGAACCATACTTGAGAAGGAAAACCTTCTCACCGGCACCAATTTCCAAGAGTGGTATAGAAATTTAGGCTTCATCCTTCACCACGATAGGAAGTTGTATGTACTGGAAGAGACTATTATAGTTGCACCTGGAAAAGTGGCCAGTGATGAGAAACAATCTCTCTATATGAAACACATGGATGAAGCCATAGATGTCCATTGTTTCATGATATCGGCCATGTCTAATGAGCTCTTGAAGCAACATGAAAACATGGACGCGTATAGCATGATGTCTCACCTTAAGGATCTCTAATAGGAGATGGCGAGACATGATAGATATGATATATCCAACATTTTGTTTGCAACTAATCTTTGAGATTCTGTGAATGCTGGGCCTCACATTGTCAAGCTAATTTGATTCATTGAACTCTTGGACATCATAGGGATTATGTTCCCGGATGAGTTGCGTATAGATCTCATCAATCATCACTTCCCATGACCTTATCTAACTTCATCTTCAATTATAACATGAGATACAAAGAGAATATTATATCAGAGCATCTGACCTTAATTCTCCATGTACATAAGGACTTGTTGTGTAACACCCTAGGTAAATAAAGAATTTGACATTTTCATATTTATCCATATTTTTGAATAAAATATTAATATTACTTTAAAGGGGATGCTATGCTCGATGGCGTACCCAATACGCAACAATGAGTTTCTTGGGAATCTTGTGTTGCACTCTAATAATAATATAATATTATTTTAAATGGTAGTTAATGCCAATCTGTTGTAATGGCGGGAATGAACGGATCTAACTAAAAAATTATTATATATGTTTGTCAATTTTTTTTACATTTATCCAATAAATGTTAGAGACATAAAATGTGAATGAATCCAATTTTAAGCGTAAATATTCGAATATACTTTAAAAGGTCGATTAACAACCTTTTGATGGTGAATTATTTTTAAATACACTTTTTGACATTTTCATAAGCTATATTGGAACAAATAAAATTATTCTTTAGAATCAGGACATCAAAATTTACATTGTTTAATGTTTTGGTATTTTTCTGATAAAGTTCATTTTTTAATTAATAGTAAAAAATGGTGTATTTTAATTCAAAACATCTTTTTAATATAATTTGTTTATATTATTAGATTATATTTTGAAATTGATTTAAAGTCCAATTATAATATATTTTTACCATTTAATCCAATAGTGGTCATTGGAATTAATTTCACTTTGAAATTGGACTTAAACTAGTTCCAATCTATTAATAGATATTGTTTCTTAAAAACACTCTATTTGTTTTGACAGCGGGAATTAATTATTAAATTAATTAAAGCATCTTTTATGTTTTGAATTTTTTAAAATATAAATCATTTTTTAATTCTGAATATCAAATATATGTTAGGGTGAATTTTTGGTATTTTTCTGAAAAACATCAATTTTTGATGAATAGTGAAATCACTAAGTGGTAGTTAAAGAAACTGGTTTTTTTGTTTAAATGAAACATTGCCACTTCTATGATTTGATTTTCAAAAATACGACATACATGGTTGTAATTAAGAAGTTAAATTTGGTTCAATGAGATTAAAATAATTTTTTTTGGTGAATAGTAACTTTTATGTTTTTAATCGCGATTAGAGGTAATTAGTGTAATTTAAGGTAAAAATAATGTTTTAATAAGTTGAAATGACCTAGAAACATGTCCTACCCTCATTGGATGTGTCATGACCGACCAAGATAATCCATGGATCAACTTGGGGACCCCATGGAGACACTTAGGATGGAAAATGTCACAAATAACTTTTTATTTTAAGTTAAAATAAGAATGTCACAAGCATGAGTTGTTTTACAAAAAAAACATTTAAATGGGGTTATTCAAGTCATATTTTTTACTATAAATATTCATTAGAAAGATAAAAAGATTTACTACATCATGATAGTTTTTTTATAATTTTCAGACACTAAATAAATTAAATTATTTATGACACCATGATGATGCAGCGATTACCTCATTATTTAACGATTTAAATAAAATGACAAGATAATGTCAAATATTATACATAAACTTGTCAAAGACCTATTGGATGGGTGTATTTAGAAACCTTATCACATTATCCTCTAAATATTTCCTTTTGGGACCTTTAAAATCCGAAAAGCATTATATTATAATGTAATATTTTATAACGTTCCAAGAGTGCCCCTCCTCTCCTCTTATAAAAGGCCCCCACCTCTACCACCTTACCCACACCTCTCAATCCTTTGGCTTGGCCAAAACCTTCCCATTTCATCTCTAAACATCCCTCTATTAATCATTGAAGCCTCAATTTGGGCATAATCCTTTCCAAGGAAGCCATTGAGATCAAATGATAGAGAGATACCCGATTTAATGGTAGTGTTCTCTCTTGTGTTCTTTTTTTTTTATTTTTCTTCTCCGACCATCTGAACTCTTTTTATTCCTTTCTTATGTAAAAACACCAGTATATTCAATATACTAGTATGTTTTTATGTGAAGTATTAGAGAAAAACTTACACACACTTTCATCTAATGGTTAAAGAATATACTGTTTCTGTGGATGGCGAATTACTGCCTCACAAAACGATGATTGTTCAATATTATTTTAACACCTTCAAAGGTGGCAATTAAGATGTAACTATATTGATATATGATATATAATATTTTTGTGGTTTCCTTAAGCTTATTTATTTTTCATTTATGTCATACCTTTATAGTTTCCATTATGGGTAAATGTGATATCTTCATTTTAGGAAGTGCGGACTACCGCCCCCTCAATGTGATTTGATTCGTTAATGTCATATGTGGGACATATAAAGGATGTAATTAATGGTATTACATATGAAATTATACTGTAATTATAATATAAATTTATATAATTATTATTTAATTCCATTGAATACAACAAAAAAGAAATGAAAGTAGCGTTCATGCGTACGTATGGCTTACCGTCTCCATGAACGGTACATTTCATTTCTTATCTCCAAATGTTATGTACAATTATAAGTACATATATATAATGGATATATATGTATTATATTACATATAAATGATGGATATAATTATTTGATTATAATATATATCTCTCATATTGTTTTAATTCCATTAATATGACAAAAAATGAAAGTGGCGTTCATCCGTACGTACGGCCTACCGTCTCCATGAACGGTTATTTTAATTTTTTATCTCCAAATGCTATGGATTAGTATAAAATGAATATATACTGGATATATATGATATTTAAAACATCAAAACTATTCATTATATGATGTACCTATAACTACATGGAAAATTCTTTTCCAACAAGTTAGATTTTTACTCATGTACTGAACATCGACAAAAACGTCTGATATTAACTCACTTTATTAACCAATTATTATAACATTATAATATGTGATATTAACTGAATAATAATATTTAAAGTAGGTACTTAAGAAATTATAAATTGACCAAATTTTATTATTCAGGAGATTAAAGAACGATCGAGTCATGTCGGACATGAGGTAAGGGATCCTACCTCTCTCTTTATTTTCAAGTACTCTCCTTTATGTCACTTCTTTTATGCCCCTATTTGATATGATGGGGGATGTTCTTTTATATTCCTAATTCTTTAAATTTTATTGTAATATTATGAGAGACCCTATTTTATCTCATCAATCCATATTTGGAAGTTTTAAGTGGCGCCGTTAGGCTACCGAGTTTTCGTAAGGGATTTCTCATCTCACTTTTATTCTCGTGAGATTTATGCTACATTTGCCACCATTTCCTTTGAGTGTTGTATGTACAACCCATTATTATATTCTTTTTTTAGTATAATTCCATTTATGGGTATTTTCATATTCATTGTATGGCACTTATTAAATGGGGTGTAGGTTTCGAAAGTTACCCAAGTCGGTAAGGGAACCTTTCACCCTCCTCTTTTTGAAAGGCTTCTTTTGTTATGTATTTTAATTCACATACTATTATTTTGGGATATGTTCTTCTATATCATTATTTATGTGAATTTTATGTCCAAGTGATGAGATACTATTTTTATCTCCCATCAAATCATTTTCTGAATTTTGAAGTTACGTCGTTAGGCTGTCGAATTTTACCAAGGGAACTTTTTAACCCAATTTCGATTTCTTTGGGTTCAACATGTAGTTATTGAATATTTCATCCTTTGAATATGTGTGAATGAAATTTTATTGGTTTACACTTAAAATAAAATTATATTGGGTGTATTTATATTTGTTACAAATAATTTTGATATTGATTTATCCTTAATTTAAGGATACCTTCTTTGTAAGGGATTTCATCACATTTTACATTTATATTGAGACTTCATTGTTGTTATGAACCAATTCACTCTTATATGGTGTATATACTGTCCTTTGGAATATTATATCATGAATCCATTTATTCTTCTGATATTATAAAGTTCTGATTAAATGTTATTATTCAATTATTGTATTCAAGTGTCTCTAATTTTGTTAAAAACCCTTTAACCAAAATAATGTTTTAAATGTTTTAATGATTTGTTCTTATTAATAAACATGTTTTCAAAATGGTTTTAAGGATTTATTTATATGGATATTAATGGTTTAAAATGTTTAAAGCTTCAAGGTGGTATGGGACACATTGATTAAAAAATATCTTTATTAAATGTTATAAATGGTTTTGAAAATGGTTTTTTATGGATTCATTATTTCAATATCCTAAAATGTTATATTGTGATTGAAATGTGGAAATGTTATGTTTCCTTTATGCATGTTTTATGTGATACGTTTATGTTATGGTTCTTGGGCATTGTTATGAAAATGGGTGGTTCCGTGATAAACTAAGGGAAGGTGAGCCCGATATAGCTCTCCAATGAATTCAGTAATGCGAAGGGATTAAACGTTTAGGTTTCTCCGAATAAATTTAAGGAATATACTGTGATGGGTATTCCAAACATAACCAAGAGGGTTACTCCCTACGTAAGAATGTTATGAATTCCTCATGTTACATTTATACCTTTTGATTTCTATGTTTTATTCATGATTTGATGAGGTATGTTAAAGTGCTTATGTTTTATGAGTAAAGTATGATTTCATTGATTCTTATGTATACATGTACTCATGTTTCCTTTCCATATTTCTGTATCCCTTACTGAGCTTTTTATGCTCATCTCAAGTTTTTGAAATGTTTTACACAGGACTTAAAGATGAATAGGGTCAAGGATGGGATCAAGGAAAGACATGATATCTAAAACATGGAACTAGACATGTTTCTTTTAAGCGTTTTTTATGGAAACTTAGTAGAAGTGTCTACATTGTAATCCTTGGAGATGTAATAGTTACGTCATAATTCTCTAAAACTCTAGACCTGAAAATATCCTAATTGTGAATTATTCATTTAATTCAATATTAAGTAAGGTGTATGGACGGGGCCTTATAGTTGGTATCAAGGGTCGTTTTAGATAACTTTAGAGATTAGGGTATTCTCTAGGCATAAGTGACATTACCATAATGGTTAGGATTTCAGAAATAGTACTAGTTTTAGATAAAGTGAATGAGTAAGTATATCTTAGTGTCTATCTTCCTCATTAGTATATGATGGTTTTGTTGATATAATCACACTAAATTTTTTGTTTTTAGTAAATGGATGGATCTAGCAGGAACCAAAGTGACAATGGGTTTGAAGGAAACTATGGTGGTTCTCTGATTAAGAGACTGGATGAAATGGGGGATTCAATGAGGAATCTCATGGTTGTTCCAAACCAAATATCAAGGAGTAATGATCAACCACTTGAACCTTGGTACTTTCTTTAATGCAGCATTTACGAGATGAACAATCTATGTGGAAGTTCAGGTAATAATTATAAAGGTAACCATTAGGGTTTATATGATCCTTACTTTTTAGGAAATTATGCGCTACTCTATGATATGATGGAAAATGAAAGGCATGAGATAAACATGAGGTTAAAATATGTTATGATTATTTTTGAAGATTTTATCTCATTTTGGGTAATGTTTTAAGAATTATATAGTTTTGGAAAATGGACAACATGCAGACTGTGTGACAACCCAACACGTCATACAAAGATGCGGGAATCGAACCCACAACCAAAGTGCGACTGGTATTTATCGCCTACCACTGGACTACGTGAAGTCCCCGGTTATTTTGACAAATTATTTTTAGTTTGATGATTTTAGGAATCTAGAGTAAGTTTATTTTGGGTTATCTATGGAAATGATTAACCTATCATGGAGGATATGTGATTAGGTTAATTACTTTTCAATATGAGAATTTAAGAGCAACTGATGTTATTTGGAGATAAAAGTTAGTTTGTACCATGTAAGACTTTGTGATTAAATCCTTCAAATATTTGGGATTCATTCTTAGTTTGGTTTACATTGAAGAATTTTATGGACAATTGTTTATCGAATGGTATTTGTTGAACTTTGGGTTTTTTTGGACAAATTCTGGAGATTAAGAATAGATTTTCTTTTTATAAAGGAATATATTTTTGTGGATTATCTGATCTCATACAAACAGTTTTGGTTTTGGTTTTTATCTAAATACATGGAAAATATATAGTTCTCTTTTGTGGATTTTGTGATTCTCAAGAAGTTTATTATAGTACTCTTAATGAGAACAAGTCTTCCTAAATACTCGTCTTTTGGAGAAAATATGAGTTTGATTAAAGAATCTAGTAAAAGTTGAAAGTCTACATGACAAGTAATTATGTTTCATTATGATATAGTTAAGCTCAAAAATAAATTCCTCAATGAAGAGTAACATTAAACAAAAATGTTTTCTGTTAACTTTTTCTACTGGGAAATCGAATACCGTTTTACCCACCACAAGTTTGTGATTTTCTTATGGTTAACTTTCTCCTAGACATGTTTACTATCACTCTCCCTCAGAACATGACCCTTTTTTTCTTCCATGTCCATGTTTTCCTACATGGAATCCTAGTATGGGTTAACTAGGGTGACCATTGTAATTCTCTTTCTTTATTTTAAAGTGATAGTTTTACTGACTCTTGTTCTGATGTGGGATTTTCATTGAAGTTTCCAAGCCCAATTTTTAAAATTGCGAGGATGCAATTCCCAAAAGGCAGGAAAGATATAACACCCCAGGTAAATAAAGAATATGAAATTTTCATATTTATCCATATTTTTGAATAAAATATTAATATTACTTTAAAGGGGACTCTATGCTCGATGGTGTACCCAATACGCAACAACGAGTTTCTTGGGAATCTTGTGTTGCCCTCTAATAATAATATAATATTATTTTAAATGGTAGTTATCGCCAAGCCGTTGTAATGGAGGGAATGAACAGAACTAACTACAAAATGATTATATATGTTTGTCAAATATTTTTACTTGTATCCAATAAAAGTTAGAGGCATAAAATGGGAATTAATCCAATTTAAAGTGTAAATATTCTAATATTTTTTAAAAGGTCGATTAACCACCTTTTGATGGCGAACGCTTTTTAATTCCACTTTTTGACATTTTTATATGTTATATTGGATCAAATAAAAATCTTCTTTAGAATCAGGACATCAAAATTTACATTGTGTAAATTATTGGTATTTTTCTGATAAAGTCCATTTTTATGAATAGTGAAAAATGTTGTATTTTAATTCAAAACCTCTTTTTAATATAATTTATTTATATGATTAGATTATCTTTTGAATTGGTTTTAAAGTCTAATTATAATATATTTTTACCATTTAATCCAATAGTGGTCATTGGAAATAATTTCACTTTTAAATTGGACTTAAACTAATGTCAATCTTTTAATAGATATTGTTTCTTAAAAACACGCTATTTGTTTTGACAGCGGGAATTAATTATTAAATTAATTAATGAAACTTATATGTTTTGAATTTTGTAAAATAGACATCATTTTTGAATTCGGAATATCAAATATATCTTATGGTGAATTTTTGGTATTTTTCAGAAAAACTTCAATTGTTGATGAATAGTGAAACAACTATGTGGTAGTTAAAGATACTGATTTTTCGTATAAATGAAACTTTTCTACTTATGTGATTAGATTTTCAAAAAAACTACATACATGGTTTTAATTAATAAGTAAAATTTGGTTCAATGAGATTAAAATAATTTTTTGGTGAATTCTAACTTTTATGTTTTTAATCGCGATTAGAGGTAATTTGTGTAATTTAAGGTAAAAACAGTGTTTTAATAAGTTGAAATGACCTAGAAACATGTTCTACCCATATTGGATGTGTCATGGCCGACCAATAAAATCCATGGGTCAACTTGGGGACCCCATGGAGCCACATGGTTTGGAAAATGACATAAATAACTTTTTATTTTATGTTAAAATAAGAATGTCACAAGGATGAGTTGTTTTACTAAAAAAACATTAAATGGGGTTATAAAATTCATATTTTTGACTATAAATATTAATTATAAAGATAAAAATATTTCCTACATCATGATATTTTTTTTATAATTTTTAGACACTAAATAAATTAAATTATTTTTGACACCATGATGATGCAGTGATTGCCTCATTATTTAACCCTTTAAATAAAATGAAACAATAATGTAAAATCTAAGACCTAAACATGTCAGAAACATATTTTACGGGTGTATTTCAAAACCTTATCACCTTATACTAGAAATATATCCTTTTTGGACCTTTAAAATCCCAAAAGCATTATATTATAATGTAATATTTTATAACATTCCAAGAGTGCCCCTCCTCTCCTCTTATAAAAGGCCCCCACCTCTACCACCTTACCCACACCTCTCAAGACTTTGGCTTGGCCCAATCATTACCATTTCATCTCTCCACATACCTCTCTTCATCATTGAAGTCTCACTTTGGGCAGAATTCTTTCCAAGGAAGCATTTGAGCTCAAATCAAAGAGAGTTACCCGATTTAAAGGCAATGTCCTCTCTTGTATTCTTATGTTCAATTTTGCTTATCCAACCCTATGAACTCTTTTTATTACATTATTTTGTGACAACACCAGTATATTCAATATACTAGGATGTTGTTATGTGATATATTTTAGCTAAACTTACACACACCTTCGTCTAAAGGTTAAAGAACATACTGTTCTTGTGGATGGTGAATTACTACCTCATGAAATGATGATTGTTAAATATTCTTTTAAAATAATAATAGGTGGCCATTAAGATGTCACTATATTTATATATGATATATAATATTATTATTTTTTCCTTAAGATTATTTATTTTTCATTTATGGAATACCTTTATGCTTTCCATTATGGATAAATGTGATATCTTCATTTTAGGAAGTGCGGACTACCGCCCCCTCAAAGTGATTTGATTCGTTAATGCCATATGTGGGACGTATAAAGAATGGAATTAATAGTATATCATATTAAATTCTAATTTAATTATAATATAACTTTATATCATTATTATTTAATTCCATTTAATACAAAAAAAAGAAATGAATGTAGCCTTCATGCGTGCGTATGGGTTACCGTCTCCATGAACGGTACATTTCATTTCATATCTCCAAATGTTATGTACTATTATAAGTACATATATATAATAGATATATATGCAATATATTACAAATAAATTATGGATATAATTCTGTAATTATAATATATATATCTCTCATATTGTTTTAATTCCATTAATATGACAAAAAATGAATGTAGCGTTCATGCGTATGTACGGCCTACCGTCTCCATGAACGGTGCTTTTAATTTGTTATCTATAGATTCTATGGAATAGTATAAAATGAATATATAATGGATATATATGATATTTAAAACATCAATACTATTCTGGATATTATGTACCTATAACTACATGGAAAATTCTTTTCCAACAAGTTAGATTTTTACTCATGTACCGAACATCGACAAAAACGTCTGATATTAACTCACTTTATTAACCAATTATTATAACATTATAATATGAAATATTAACTGAATAATAATATTTAAAGTAATTCTTTATGAAATTATAAAGTGAACAATTTTATTATTCATGAGATTAAAGAACGATCGAGTCATGTCGGACACGAGGTAAGGGATCCTACCTCTCTATTTATTTTTAAGTACTTTCCTTTATGTCACTTATTTTAAGCTCCTATTTGTTATGATGGGGGATGTTATTTTATATTACTCTTTTTTTACATTTTATTTTAATATGATGAGAGACCCTATTTGATGTCATCAATCCATATTTGGATGTTTTAAGTGGCGTCGTTAGGCTGCCGAGTTTTCGTATGAGAATTTTCATCTCACTTTTATTCCCGTGAGATTTATGCTACATTTGCCACCATTTCCTTTGAGTGTTGTATGTACTTCCCATTATTATAATCCATTTTTTAATATAATTCAATTTATGGGTATTTACATATTCATTGTATGACACTTCTTCAATGGGGTGTATGTTTCGAATGTTACCCAAGTTGGTAAGGGAACCTTTCACCCTCCTCTTTTTGAAAGACTTCTTTTGTAATGTCTTTTAATTCACATACTATTATGTTGGGATATTTTCTTCTATATCATTATTTATTTAAATTTTATTTCCAAGTGATGAGATACCCTTTTTATCTCTCATCAACTCATTTTCTGAATTTTTAAGTGATGCCGTTAGGCTGTCGAATTTTAGCAAGGGAACTTTTTAACCCAATTTCGATTTCTTTGTGTTCAACATGTAGTTATTCAATATTTAATCCTTTTAATATTTTTGAATGATATTTTATTGTTTTACAATTAATATCCACTTATATTGGGTGTATTTATATTTTTCACACATATTTTTGATATTGATTTATCCTTAATTTAAGGAAACATTCTTTGTAAGGGATTTCATTACATTTTACATTTCTATTGAGACTTCATTGTTGTTATTCACCAATTAAATCTTATATGGTGTATATACTATCCTTTAGAATTTTATATAATGAATCCATTTATTCTCATGACATTATAAAGTTATGATTAAATGTTATTCCTCAATTATTGTATTCAAGTGTCTCTAATTTTGTTAAAAACCCTTTAACCAAAATATCGATTTAAATGATTTAATGATTTGTTCTTATTAATATACATGTTTTAAAAATGGTTTTAAGGATTTATTTATATGGATATTAATGGTATAAAATGTTAAAAGCTTCAAGGTGGTATGGGACACTTTGATTCAAAAATCTCTTTATTAAATGTTTTAAATGGTTTTGAAAATGTTTTTTTAATGGATTCATTATTTCAATATCCTAAAATGTTATATTGTGATTGAAATGTTGAAATGTTATCTTTCATTTATGCATGTGTTATGTGATATGTTTATGTTATGGTTCTTGGGCATTGTTATGAAAATGGGTGGTTCCGTGATATATTAAGGGCGGGTGAGCCCGATATAGCTCTCCAATGGATTGGGTAACGCGAAAGGGTTAAACGTTAAGGATTCTCTAAAGAGATTTAGAGAATATACTATGATGGGTATTCAAAACATAACCAAGAGGGTTAATCCCTACGTAATAATGTTATGAATGCCTCAAGTTACCTTTATACCTTATGATATCTATGTTTTATTCATGATTTTATGAGGTATATTAAAGTTCTTATGTTTTATGAGTAAAGTATGATTTCATGGATTCTTATGTATACATGTACTCATGTTTACTTTCCATATTTTTATATCCCTTACTGAGCTTTTTATGCTCATCCCATGTTTTTGAAATGTTTTACACAGAACTTAAAGATGAATAGGGTCAAGGATGGGATCAAGGAAAGACATGCTATCTAAAACATGGAACTAGACATGTTTCTTTTAAGAGTTTTATTATGGAAGCTTATTAGAAGTGTCTTGTTTGAAATCTTTTGAGATGTAATAGTTATGTCATAATTCTCTAAAACTCTAAACCTGAAAAGATCCTCAATGTGAATTATTCATTTAATTCAATAATAAGTAAGGTTTAAGGTCGGGGCCTTATATGGTGCATGAAAAACCCACATTCCTTATGGTGAATAAGAAAAGGAAGGACAAGGAAATGGGTCCAATGACTTATAAATAGTTTGAAGCCCTCGAGAATCATCCTTACAATAAGGGGAAGATCCAGAGGTAGGGCAAGGAATGGGAGGCATTATGTTTTTCATGTGGCAAAAAAGGCCACTGGAAGAGGAACTGTACCCAATAGCATGGTTACGCTGAAGGTTCTTTTGTTATCGAGTGTAATCTTCACATTTCAACACATTGGTTATTACGTAGAGATTGTGGGGATCACATATGTATTCAAATGCAGGAACCAAGTAGATTTAGAATGATTTCCAGAGGAGAGGTGGATATTCGAGATACCAATGGCATGAGGCTGGCTGCGTTGGCCATTTGCGATTACCACCTCTCATTGCCGACTGAGATGATTTTTGTTTTACATAACTGTTATTATGTTCATAGTGTTGCGGAGAACACAATTTCATTAACTTGTTTGGATATAGATGGATTTATTTTCATTTTTTTTTGAAATAAGTGGTATCTATTTTATAAGAACCACGTATTTTATGTTATGGAACATTTAAATAATGGTTTATATGTTTAAAATTATGAAAACCCAATGTTGGAAATCGATAATGAAACAAACTCACTTGACTCATACATCACCAAGTTGTGGCATCGCTGTCTAGGTCATGTAAACAAGAAACACTTGACAAAGCTCTACAAAGATGGCTATTTAGACTCTATTGTGCTAAAACCACTTGATATATTTCATGCTTGTATACAAGGTAAATTGACCAAGCCGCCTTTCGGTGGATAAGATGAAATGGAAAAAGAGCTTCTTGGATTGGTGCACATGGATGTGTGTGGACCATTTCTAGTAAAAGATAGAGGTGTATATTCATACTTCATTACTTTTACTGATGATTTGAGTAGATACTACTATGTCTACTTAATGAGGTATAAGTTAAAATCCTTAAATAAATTTAAGGAATTCAGGATTAAAGTAGAGAATCAGATTTTATGAAGATTAAGAAACATCGATCAGATCGAGGTGGATAATATATGAACCAAACATTCATCGATATTCTACGGGAGTTTGGAATTCTATCTCATCTCACTCCTACTTATACAGTATAGTGGAATGGTGTTAGTGAAAGGAGGAACCACACCTTGTTGGACATGGTGAGGTCAATGATGAGTCATGTAGATATTCCATTATCTTTTTGGGGATATGCATTAAAAAGTACATCATACACCTTAAACCAAGTACCAATTAAGGTGTAAAATATAATTCCATCTCAATTATAGAATGTAATGAAATCCATTTTTCCACACACACATATATGGGGATGGGAGGTATTTGTTAATTCCTTCTCAGGAAACAAAGTATAACCCCAGGGAACGAGGTGTATCTTTATATGATATCCCAAGGAAACAAAAAGATATTACCTATATAACCATTTAGGAAGGAAAGTAAATTTCATCGGACTATCCATATTTCTTGATAGGGATCACATCCTCAAAAAGGATAGTGGGAGAAATATTGACTTCGACGAAGTTAATGCTCAACATACTAATGAGTTGGTACAAGAACATGTTCCACAGGTCCTCGTGGAAGAGGTTCAAGAAATAGAAGTACTCCATAGGAGCTGATGATTGGTAAGGGAACCAGAGAGATTTGGTTTCCTAGTCACGGAGAATGGTGATTCATTATTGTTGGACAATGATGAACCTCTCTCCTACAAGGAAGAAGAAGAAATATCAGAACCTGCATGATTTCTTGAAGCTATAAATTCTATGATGGATTCCATGTATCAAAACCAAGTCTAAGTTTTGGTCGAAGTGCTAGTTGATGTAATGGATGTTAGATGAAAATGGGTATTCAAGAGAAAAATGGACATGTAAGGTAAAGTTAGCACCAATAAACCAAGGATAGTTTCTAAAGGATTCAGTCAACTTCAAAGAAGTAACTATGATGATACATTTTCACCAGTTTCCATGTTTAAATCCATAAGAATCAAACATTCCATAGTAGCATACCATGACTACGAGATTTGGAATATGGATGACAAAATGACATTCCATAATGGTAACCTTAAGGAAGATGTCTATATGACACAACCAGAAGGGTTTGTGACACTATGAGAATCCAAATATGTTTTCATGTTGTAGAAATCCATTTATGGATTAAATTAAGCATCCAGGACATGGAACATTAGATTTGATGAAGCCATAAAAGAATTTGGATTCATTTAGAATGAATGGGAGACATGTATTTATAGGCTGTTTAATGGGAATTTGATCATTGTAATAGTAGTATAATTTGATGACATATTTCTAATTGGAAATGGTATACCAGTCTTACAGTCAGTTAAGGACTGGTTCAACATGTGTTTCTCCATGAAGGACTTCGGTGAAGCAGCATACATTCTAGGTATCAAAATCATTCATGATAGATCCAAGACACATCTTGTACTAATTCATGGTACATAAATTGACCAGATTCTAAAGAGATTTAGTATGGAACATTCCAAGAGAGGACTGGTTCCAGTATCCCATGGCCTACATCATTATATGTAAATGTGTTCTCATACACAACAAGAGAACGATAGAATGAGTATGATCCCAAAATCTTCTGCTATTGGATCCACCTTGTATGACATGTTATATACAAATAATGATGATTCCTATACACTGAGCATGGTAGGAATATATCAGGAAGATATAGGAGAACAAAATTGGTTTGTTGTTGATATTATCCTTAAGTATATGAGAAGAACTAAATAAATTTTCCATGTGTATGGAGGAGACGAGGAGCTTGTCATCAGAGGGTATGCTGATTTAGGATTTTAGACTGATAAGAAAGATCTGAGGTCACAATCTAGATATGTGTTATGTCTCAATGGAGGAGCTATGAGTTTGAAGTGTTCAAACCATCCAATTGTCGACGATTCTGCATCGGAGTCCAAATATATAGCAGCTTCTGATTCAACCGAGGAATCCGTCTGGATTGAGAACATTGTCTAGGGGCATGATGTGGTTCCTAGCAAGAAAGATCATATCACATTGTATTGTGATTATAATGTAGCGGTTTCTCTTGAAAAATAACCAATGTTACATCAATGGAAAAAGAATATACTCTGTAAGTATCACGTTTTGATGTTTTTTTATCAATGGGGTGTTGTTGTTGTGAGCAGAGTGTCCACGGAAGAGATCGTGGTGGACCCCATGACTAAATTCCAATCTTAGTAGAAGCATGAATATAATGTGAGAGCTAGCAGGTTAAAAGTTGTTAGTAGTTGGATTTAGTGGCCTAGAACCAACTATATTATACTTTAATCATTAAATAAACACCTTAAGACATCTTAATTGTTCTTCTACGTGACAATGCATGTGATAATGTCCCAAGTATAGCAGTTCCATTAAAGGTTCATATCAGATCCCTCCTATGATGAGAACCCAGAAGATCCATAACACTATTCATGAATATATGATCTTTGGAGGGATGATGTTATTTGAGGGACACAAATAATAGTGTCCAATAGGGGGGAGGACTCAAAATACATTGAGGAACATTCTCATGGTGTGCACCCTTGGCAATATCCAGGATGATATTATGAGAGTGAGACCCGCTAGTTGGAAATCCACCTTTCATATTGTCTTTGGATTTTCCTATCTACGAACGTGTGTATTGGTGCGTAGATTTTAACATTATTGTAAATGTGTATTACAAATCGCTCACTTAGATGTGTTGACGAAAACATTGACGACACACTGTTCACAATGAGGTAAGATGCGTTGGGTGCATCACAATTGATCCTGCATTAATAGATAATGCGAGAAATGATTTTTCCCTTATATTCCATAACAGATGTAGATATCTTAGACCCTTTCATCGAATTGATATAGATTAAATAATTCCATTTCCATGGTAAGGTATGGGTGAGTTAGATTACTGGATGTTATAAAATGAATAATCGAGCACATGGGTTGATGGCACTAGCATGTAGCCTGCTAGATTCGAGACAACGTGATAAAGGGATTATATTACATTGTAAGAATTCGTATGAGGTGACACATCATTGCAGCAATAAATTCTTTCTCAATAAGTGCCTATTCATGTTTCTAGATGCTAATATTTTACTTTAGTTAGGCTCCGCCTAATGCCACTGAGAAATAAGCCTTGAGGGTCACACACTATGTGTGTCCATGTATCTCTGTTAAATTTTAATTTAACAAGTTAAATAACGATTATTCCTGACTGTGGTTTAATAATTATTTAAGGATGCATGATCTCATTTATTTCGACCCTTGTTATTCAAAATAATATATTGTGGGTGAAATAATATATATTCATTAGTGAGTAATGAAGTTACATTTATTTATGAAATAAATATCTATTACTCAAATTCTAATAAATGTGTTGGAGAAAATAATGAAAAAAGGAAAAAAAGAAAAACACCCCATGAACATTGAATGTACACACTGTATAGTTTTCATGGAAATTGAGTATACGACATGTATTAATGATTACACATAGTGTATTTTTTGTCATTATGATTTTGAGAAAATAATATCATTTTATTAAATGATATTAATTATAATCATCATGGGCACATGACTGGGAATTAATCATTCAACATGGGGGTTTTCAATAAGAGTTAATGAAATAAATAAAATGCGTAAGACATTTATTTATTTTCATAACTCTATAACCTCAAACCCGATTATAAATATCCTCACATCCCCAACACATTTCTAGAGAGAATCGTTGTGCACAACAATTCTGGAGAATTTTCTCAAGACTGAAAGAACTCCTTCATCCAAGAGCACTCTCAAGACAGAGAGAGAACCTCCTCCATCGGGTCAAGGCAATCTAAGGCAGAAAATGCAAGCAAAGGATTCTCCATGCTAGCACTCGAAGATTCCTTCAACGACATCCAGAGATATGTGGTGCATGTGTGGATCACCGCTAGAGGATTTATACACATGGGTTCTATGACACAATGATGAATCACATCAGATAATGACCAGATACATCAACGAAGAATGAATTTCATCAAGGTAATTAATGTCAATTATTTAAATTAATTATAACCAATATATGATGATCCTGTCTTTAGGGTTCTGGGAATCCCTCTTTGTTTTCCTTCGTCATTCTATTATGATGATCCAGCATTTTATTATCGTGACAGATCTCAGATTGATCGTTGTTCATTCTAAAATTAAAGTTAGAAAAATCCACCAACGCACTTCCGTTGTGCCTGGAACCTACACTCCCATTTCTTGATAATTAATATTATGTTTCATGATGTTTTTTACTTTATGTCTCACTTACTAGTACATTATATCATCTTAAAAATGTTATGTGATCATAATGCATTCAAATTCCCGTAGACATTGATCCTTTTACCCATTTTCCCTCCATGATTCATTTTTTACTTCTATCAATAGGGTGTTCATGGGAATTCAATACAACAATGGCCTTAAACCATTTTTTTACTTAATTTTCGTGAAATACATTACTCAAATAGTCATCATTAAAACCTCAAAAAACCATATATAAATTTCTAATAAAAACATTATCATTTTATATATTTTTAATTATAGTCTAAAATTAATATTATTATTCAAAATACAATTTATTAAATGGTTTTCATAAATTATAGATTATATTTATATTAAATAACTAGTAGGAGTTAAGAAAATTTTATACATAATATAGTCCCTTGTCATAGTCATTAAAATTATTCTTTTATATTATTCCTCTAATTTAGTACCCCTTTGATCCTTGATCTCAATCCCTAGTCAACATTTCATTTAATTTTTTCCGGAATAATAGTTAAATGTTAGACTTCATGGGTTTGATGGGGGGATAACATGCTCTTATATAGCATAAATAATACCATATAATTCACAATATATCCTTAAGAATATAATTTTTAATAATTAATGAAGAACATCATACCTAAACCACAATAAAATAAATCTTTATCTCTTTTTAGTTTTATAGACTGGTTAATGATGGTCCTAATGTATAAAAATGATTCCTTCTAGTATTTATGATCCACCCAATAATATATCCATGATCATATCATCAGGTTCCAACAAAATTTATTAAGAGTAAGGGCATTCACTAAGTGTGAAGGGCGATGATTGGGAGATGATTTTTTTCAAAAAAACATGCATGAAATGGTTGATCATCACTATATGTAAACATTTTTTGTTCACTAATAAAAATAGAGGGAGTAAAATCCCATTATATTGGCATATTCAATGTCAATCCTTAAATATAAAATGCCTCAATAATATGTAATGCATCAGATAAATTACTATCAATGGATGATCCAATAAAACAATTCAACAGATAACAATTCCATTTCTAATAAATTAATTGTTTTTGGGAATAAAGTAAAAATTGTAGGATAATATTATTGGGTGCATTCATCTAAATAAAGAACACTATATTGAAATATTATATTACGATAGATGTATCAAAATAATCTGAAATTTGTTTTGCAATACAATCATATCGTAAGGTGTGATATGCAACACATGAATATCATTCATTTGGATTGAGGAAATCCGAAGAGATGATTTATATTTATTTAATTTCATATACTTCATTCTAAAATATACAAATATATATAGGTTTTTCATAAAGAAAACCTTCACAAAAATTTATGAATCCATTAAAATTATTTTTTGATATTCTTTTATTGGGAACTCTTCATTATAGATTGATCATTTTTTAGAAAATATAATCCTTATCCACGGAGAATTTTTTTTACCCTATGAACAATATTTATATTCAAATAAAATATAGAATCGTTATTCCCCAAATTTAAGATAAAATGTATATATGTTAAATAATTATGGCTACTAATGAAACTAAACAGTCTGTTGTGATATATATAAAAAACACATAGATATCATTCTAATAATTTCCACACCATGTTTTATCATTTTTATAATTTTATACTTAAGTAATGAAAAATACCATTACATTGAGTATCTAACAAGTAAAATAAAAATTTATATCGAATAGTGTATCTCATATTTATATATTTCTCTAAAAACATTTACCGTTTTTTTAAAAAATAACCTAACATTCATGAAACATATGTGTAAACAACATGTCTTTCGTCCATGATATTGAACACATCATATCTGACTCAAATAATCATGGACATAATTTTTTATTTCTATTTCAATAAGTTATTTTTTATTTTATTATTGATATATGTCAGCATATAACATATTAATAATAATCTATATTTTAATAAACTTTATTTCCTGATTCATTACATAAATAAAAAACTAACACAATGTAAAAAAGATCACCAGGCCTAGTGTATTTTGGTAATTATATATATATAGAAAAATACATGAATCATGGGTACAATGACATTATTTAAAAATATTAAAACATTTTATTATATTACATTTATCCTCTCATACTAAATGGGATAATCATGGGATAAACATATGTATGTGTTGATATATGAATCCATGTAATGGAATAATAAAATAATAACTTGATAAAATAAGTAAATGATAGTGAGGTTTATTATCATGCTGAAAACGTTTTTCAATCATAATAATGAAAACCAAAAAATTCCATAAGTTCATAAAATCAAAGAAATAAATGAATGTGGAAACAATATAAAACATGACATCATAATAATAAGACAGGGATTCCTGGTATGACATTGTATGATAAATTATTGAGTTTAACTACCCATGGACCACAAATGGTATCTCATGATATAAAAACATTTTCAAATTCATTAGAGGTCAATATAAATTTAGTCCCACCATTTTCATTCAAATAATTTACATGGATTTTCACTCCACATTAATCAGAAAACATAAAAATGTGTTTTATAAATATTCATCCAACTAATAATTAGTGTGAGTTATATATAATGAATTACCCAATCACAGATGGATAGTTAGTTTCATTTGAATAACCATGAGTTGAACTGGGGATTGGTATTCACAAAAACATTTCCTTGAAAACTATTGGATACTTTTAGCAGCATAATAGGTGTAAATAATGCTTTATGGAATGATTTAACAAGATTGAAAAGTGGTGTGACATTACATTGTCATCATAAATATAGGAAATAGATGTTTTATATAATAATGTATTTCATATGATTTAATCCAATGAATAATTAGTGGGAGTTATACATACATACATTTTTGTTCTAAATCAATGAATGATATTTTCTTCTATGTGAATAACCTTAACTGGAAATGGGGATGGATATTTCGCATCAAAAAGTTTTTCTTATAAAATTATTGAATAATTTTTGCGGCATAATGGGTTTAAAAAATGGTTCATGAAATGTATTTATTATATAGTTGATTTTTTTATAAATACATTGGAATCATAATAGAAATATGGATTTGTAAAAGATGATTTTAAAATAAACAAAAATAAATAAAATGGCTTCTTAAAGTTAAAATACTTGAATAAAATCGAATTGAATGTGAATCCATTAACATGAGAGTGTGCTTCTAAAATTTTTGGAGTATATAATTTTGAGGTTGGGTGGATATTTATAAAAAATAGAGGTTAATTCAATATTAGTTTCAAAACATAGTTTTTGGACTCTATGTAATAAAATAATCCTAACTGCATACCAGACCATAGATATTTCCCATAGTTTATTAAAAAATGGATTTTATTTAAATATTTCATTAGACTGAGAACCTAACTCGAGTAGTTAATACCATTGATGATGTGCAAGCGATTCATATTTTTTTCAAGAACATAAAATATAATATTAGTTTTCAGGGATTAATTATAGGTTTTTAAATTAAATAAAATAACATAAAACCCCAATTAACTAATGGGAAAATAGTTTTTGGGTTATCTAATCCCATTAATGAATTTATTAAATAATTGTTTTCTATTATGATTCAATAATACATACCGTATATTTGTGTCATTTTTATTTTTTACAAAAACAATTTATCTTTGGAAAAAAATTATGAATAATTCATCATAGGATTATTTCCATGAGGATATTTCAAAATATCTTTTATTTTAACAAAATCAATTCCTAATATGTGTACTTACCCTTTTAAATATATGACCTTATTAATGAAAAATTACTAGTTTTTATGCTGCTAATGAATTTCCGACCCTTATGAAAATTACATTTCACGTCATTAAATTATATTTTTATTTATATTTAATGATATTTTATTTATTACTAATATTTTAGGAATAAAAATTAGATTTCAAAAATCAAAATTTTTTAAAATAGAATTTGTTAATTAAAAAAAATACAATTTATATAAATACAATTTTATTTTCATTGTATAAAATTTTTTTGTCAAACTAAATATATTATAAAATATAAAATATAATAATTAAATAATATATATGAAATTGTAAATCTAGGTCCTACATATATAATCCTTATTATATCATCATACGTCATAGGGTAGGGGTGAGATGGTGGCACATTCTTAAAGTTCTTTGATGAACATAGGTTGGTCAACAATGTAGATATAGTTGAATATATACAATTAATGGTTTCACTCATGTTTCAATTTTTTATTATAGTATGGGGCCTGAGTAGGGGTAAATCCTAGTGATTTCAACTCCTTTAGAAGCTCTAATAATTGGGATTCAAATGGAATGGTCATACCTGTTGAGGGTATAGCTTCATTATTCTCTACAATAAAACCCTATCGTAAAAATATATATTTTTTCATACATTATCTATAACTAAATTACATA
The DNA here is from genome assembly GCA_963277665.1 of Viscum album. Taxonomy (NCBI): domain Eukaryota; kingdom Viridiplantae; phylum Streptophyta; class Magnoliopsida; order Santalales; family Viscaceae; genus Viscum; species Viscum album. Next base: position 140,459,646 of record OY728141.1, read on the forward strand.
ATAATGGATTTATTCATTAAATGAATGGAGTTTATTTATTAATCTTTTGGTCACAATTTTATTCAACCTTTATAATTCTCACCACTAAAATTTCATTCAATATAATAAATCTGAGGAGGGTACTTATTTTTCCTAACCTCATATGTGTCTTTTATTTTAAACATGGTAAGGTGATTCCTCTATAATATATTATCTAGATTAGTTTTCAAGTTTCATCTATCATTGCCTCTATGATCTAAAATCATTAATGAAAGACACTCATATGAAATATCATTCTCATAAATACTACAATAAGATTTAGAACATGTGAGGGGTCTGGTATATACTACCATATGAGGTGTATATATAATAAACTAATTACATGAGAGAGGTTAGTTGGGAGTTATTGATGATACTACAATTCTCCTATGTGATGATGGATATCGAAGCAGGTGATGTATCTAAGACTAAGATTTCCCTTCTTCCCAAACCTCATGTCATGACTCAACTAAAATATATATTTTTGGTTGGAGGACCCAGACATCCACCATACTATTCAATAATAATGGGACAAACCATTGTAGTGGATGATATGGATGCAACTCCATAATAAACATATAAGGCTCACGGGGGGCTCCAATAATGGATACAGAACAGGAATCCAAGGAACTAGGACATCAAAACTATCTGAGATGACCTCAAGAGGCCTGAATCAAGACTTCAAAATCATTGAGATGATGGTAACTTTTCAGAATGTGCCATTGAGAACAACTCCTTTGTGTACCTGTTTCTTTTTAAGGAAAGGCATTCTATAGAGAGATCGAGGATGAAATGGTTTCGTGAAGGTGATTGAAAAACAATATTTTTCCATTACTGTATTATGGAGAAGAGGTTTATTAGTTGGTTGAACATTCGTATGTAATATATTTCATACTCAAATGATCCAGAATGTAGTAGAAGTATGGATAATAAATTCATTAATGCCATGTTGAGCCCAACCCAATACTATCAGGCTGCTACCAAAGGGAGAATATATAGATATTTGGGTTAATTTCTAACATTGCTACACATATAGTTTATGAAGTATTGGAATCAATTTTTTTTTCATATTTAGAAAACTTGGAATTATTATAGTCACATAACCCAATGAATGACATGGGACCTATGGATTCCACGAGTCCTTCTATATGACCTTTTTGGATTTAATTAAGACAGTGCTTGTATGTGCTATACTTGACTTAATTTTAGGGGTAATTCTCCCTTGATTTTTCTATGAACTAAAATTGTGTTTCTTCCCAATATTAATAACACACACTCATTTCAACACTATAGATCAATATGAATTCTTGACTTTAATTAATTTTTTACTTGAATTCTCAATAGAAGATTAGATATACTTCAACCCAGATAGATTCCAGAAGAGAAACAAGTGTTTATAAAATGCATATATATCCAGAGGTCTATTGGGTTGACTCAATACGTTATAGGTGACATCAACATGAAATCATTTTTTTTTCAATAGTTCTATCCAGACTTATTTGAACAAGTCATATAACAGGTTAGAGTTTTATATTATCACTAGGTTTCTCTCATAGATGGGATTTTCCACTTGGGTGATCGACCATTAGTTCTGATTCATTAGTTCCTCATATATTAGGATATCCTTTATGTAGAAACATTTTGGATTCTTCAAGATGGTATAAGTATTATGTAATGGTGAATCTATCTCTACTACCCTTCTTATCATGGAACATGTGTCAAAATGTTTGTATATCAATTGAATCATTATGGATGGTTTTATCCATCATTATCGATCTAGATTTCAATCAAGTGGTATAAATCACCTAATCTTTGTAGATGATACCATTTTGTTTGTGATTGGATGTAACAATTCCATAAGTAGAATTAATACCATCCTTGATGTTTAATGAAAATGGAGCAGGATGTTTTTAGCAAGGATAAATGTAACCTATTCAAATAAAGTAGATTCTCAAAAATAAGGGTGGGGGTACATGAAAGAATATTGGTTATAAATAAAGTATCATTTCCTATGTGGTATTTGGGTGCCCCGATCTCATATATAATTCCTCATATTCAATAATTATATAGGTGATGGGGAAAATTAAAAGCACAATTCATGACATGAAAACCCATTTTTTATTGTTCAGAATAATAATTACAATAATCAATAGTATGATGTCCTCTTTACCAATTCTCAATTACTCTACAATCATGGTTCAAAAGGTTGTTACAAAAAAACTGTTAATATTATGGAATAATTCTTGTGGGTTTCATTTGAGGATGAAAAATATCATTGTAAAGAATGGGAATGGCTGGAAAAACAATTATTGAGGGTGGGGTAAATGTCAAATGTGTTATAGGGAAAATAGAGAATCACCATGAAAATATTTCTTGAGACTTGGTTTATGGGAAGACACTATGGGGAAAAACAATGCAAGTCTGATACAGTGGTGAGTTGGGTAACCACTTATATTCGAATCCAGGAACCTAGAACATGGTTCAAACACATGTTGTGTAACTTCAACATTAGTCACATTGGATTTTGATTATATAAGTCATAAACATGTGACAATGAAATTGGGTTGGTATGAAGCATCGATTTCATGGATGTCGAGCACTACACATCTTGTTTAGATAAGCGACGTCTCACAAAAGCTTCATGTTTGGCATTATGGCCAGAGATCATTAGAAAACATTGGATACCATTGTCATGAACACGAAGCCAAATTGATGTTTCTTCCCAGGATCACCAACGAGCTTCTTCTCAACCAATTCAAATCATGAGAATAAAATGAAAGAGAAAAATAAGGTGGAGTATAGTGATGCGCTATGGATCGAGGAAATACCTTCAAAGATTAACTTCCTGGTTAAGACAGTGCAACATTATACATTGCGAAATGAGTTGATATTATAAATCTTGGAGTAAATATTCCCTCCTAATGTATCAGTTTTAGGGATCCATGAAGCAAAAAAAAACAATTTCTACTTTAGCAACGACTTGGGAAAACTTGTGTGGCACGCAGATTGCGGTTTCATGTTATGGTCTCTATAAGGGGACTCAGGGGTTGTCTTCTTTATCTACTAGTTATAGGGAGATAAAATAGTGGCCTAGAAGGAATGATATGTGCTCTTATATTTTCAGTAGGATTATGATGATTTTTAAGAGATCCCAGTGGGGTTCTTCACCGAGATGTACAAGTATTGATAGGGGCTTGTGACCAAAACTAGAGGAATTTTAATGATTCATCCTGACTCTTCTAGAATTATGAGACAACCCCATCCAATTTCCACCTTATCTTAGGCACATCATCTTCTAATTCCCACAATAAGCTGGCCATGTGGGTATAGTGGTATCCTCATCAAGAAGGAATAAAAATGAAAACTTATGGATCATGACACTTGGGAAAAATTAGGGGTGAAAGGGAGAATCAAAATGCAACTGGTTCTTGGGTTATGGATTTTTGTGCTTACTTTGGTTGTGTAATTATATTCAAGCATAGGATCAATCCTTTCTCACATTTCCTCATCTATATAATCATAATTATATCCATATTTGGATGGTTGAAACAAATTCTATTGAAATATTTACTGCTCCATGTGGTCGTGTGTCTGAACAATGATCTATTAAGTATTCAAATCGAAGATACATATAGTTGATGAACAACTACAAGGATATTTCTCATACATGGTACAAAGGAAGTATCATTATAGACATCATGGATTATTATGATATGCTAGGTGACCAAATGTCATGCTTCTCAAGAAAAGGTCACCTTCCTAAGGATGCAGTGAAACTAGTGCATGCAGATGCCCATGAAATTCACTATTGTATACCCCCAGGATTCCCAGTCCTCTGTTCACGCTTCTTATTCTATCATTTTTTATCTCTCATATAACATGAATAAATAAAAAAATATTTTTTTTGTTATATTATAGTAAATGTTTTGAAACATCTTTATCATCTAATGGATAAGAACTGATTCCATCATATTCCACTCAACAAATTCATCCTAGTATATGGGAGTTTGAAATCTTTTCTTGGGAAAACCCTTATATGGTTCTTTTTGAATGATAGAATGGAACGTATTGTAATATGAGGACTATTCTAGGGGAATCATTTGATAAAATCCATGTAAATATATTTATTAATATTTAATCATATCCTATATTTTTTGGTCTGTCTTTTTATATTGACTATCTATTTCAGGGTGATAAGAAGTATTGAAACTCATATATATATATATATATATATATATATATATATATATATATCTTACTGAAGTGTTCTCTAAATCCTCATGACAATGCTTATATGATGATATGTTAAAATAAATAGTTTGAATCCTTGTTGTCTTACAACATTACTTATAAATATATTTTTATATTTGTGATGAGATATGTATTAACTAAAAAAATAGAATTCAATTACTTTATATGTTGATTGATGACCACACAAATGGTTTTATGACCTATAGATGTCATGGGGAATATTATAAAGAAACCCATGGTTATGTTTTCCCATTTCAATACTTGTATTGAAAATGGTATCACCAAACCCTTAGACTTATATCATTTAATAATAAAATGTTGGAATTAAAATCATCAGGATACACATTCTGCAATCTCCCTTTACATGTTATCCCTTTATAATTTTTTTGTTATATCACAATGCATTTTAGTACATCCAACTTTAATAGATAATGGTGGGATATTCACATCATCTTGAATTTATGACTTTAGTGATAGTTTTTTGGGGAATGTTTCAGGGTTAAAAACCTCATAACTTCATATTTGGAAAATATAATCAGCAATGTATTTTCAACATTGATCATTAGATTCACATTATATATTCAGGCCTCTTAGACCCTCTCCTGAATTAACAGTTGAGATATTATTTTTGAGAATGGTTTTTTTTATTATCATGACCATTATTTTCATGTCCAAGAATATTAGATACCTTTCAATCATCTTCATGGATAAGGATTCATATACCTTTGAACAAATGGAATCTGCCACTTTATTCACATTCCCAACATTTTAAGAGATTGAAGAGTCAAAATCTGTTAATATATAAAACAAAATTTAGTGGTTAATAGCGACATAATTTTCGATGACTATATACTAATGGAATTTATGATCTTTAATTAAGTCACATTTGTCTCTATAGAGATAATGTCTCTAAATCATCAATGTGAATATCACAACAACCAATTCCTAGTCATTTTTTTGGGCTGTTCATCTCATAGACCATAATTATTTTGGTGGAAAATGTAATGATTTTATTATTTTTCATTATTACTCTACCAAATATATTTTGTCAAAAAATAATGTAGACAAAAAATCATTCCTCACATTGTGTAATTAGTATACAAGTGTAGTTATTTTCTTTTTCTTTAACATCATAAATAACATTTCATAATCATTTTTATAGATTAATATATATCCATTTTTTGTTATATTAGTGATGGTCTTAATAATTTAGAGATTTGTAGGACCCCATGATTATGAATTTACACAATGTTTTATATTATAAATAACACATAACAGAGAGCATAAAAACAAAAAAAATATTATTATTTAAATATTTCCATATTTATGTTTCCATTTAATTATATAGTATGGATAGTATTAACGAAATTTTTAAATAAATATGTTACATAAAAAAATTCAAATTCACTTATTAATTGACTGGAACGACGAACTAAATATTTTAGTTGTTAAGTTTTATTATTCAAAAATAGATTTCTTTAAATGAATTATTCATTTTTTTCAAAGAAAATAAAATAAATAATTTTTTTAAATATTACTAATTGTTTTTGAAAAAAATAATTATTTAAAGAATAATAAAAAATGAAATATAAGCTAAAATTTATATATATTTCCAAAATGGATAATTTGTATGTGAATAGTGACAAATAAATATTTTTTGTATACTACCACTACTATATGTAATTGAATAGTTAAAATATATTTTTGGATTTATCATTATTAAAATATGATCCATTTTATTTATAATTATTTAATATATACAATCTGAGTCAAATATTTTCTTCATATTGATATTAGTTGTGTTTTATGTATAGAAAATAATTATTAAAAAAAAACTTTTCACTGTGTTTTACTTATTTATATTAATTTTTTTACAGCCTGTTAAGGATAACCAATAATATAAATTCTATATCGTATTATCAATCAATAGGTTAATATTTACTAATTATGTGCCTTTAATTTTTGTTTATGATGAATAGTAACTATTGTATATAACTGTCACCTTAGTAAGGGTAATTTTTATAAAATAGGATTGAAACAATGATATATAGTCTCAAAATCATTCTAACAAATGAAATTATCCCACCAGAGGGCTGGAGTTCCTCTATTTCAATGACATTGAATAATATGTGGCCACATGTTATCATTTTTCTTTTATTATGAACTTTATGTTAATTTATTGAATGAATAAATAAAAATTAAAAATATCTAGAATTTAGTATCTCATGAAACAATACATAAGGATAAAAATTAAATAATTAAGGTTTCAAATATTTACATGAAAAATAAAAAAAAATACATTTTTTTTATATTTTTATGTTATTAAATAAATAATGTAAATATTTACACGATGCTGATATAGTATTTCTCCAAATAATAGCAAAATAAAATGAACAAATTTAAAAATATTTAATGTCAAACAATTTTCTTTTAATTATTTTTAATTAATAATGTTAATTGAAATATCATATTAGATATTAATAAATGGATTATATTCACATTCATTTGATAGAGTTTTTTCCACATAAAATTATGTAAATATATATTATTCTGACATTAATAGTATTTTATTCTAAAAATATTTTATTCAAAAAGTTAAATATGATAAAAATATTGAATGTTGTCTTGGAGATGTGAAAATGTTCGAAATTTCAACAGATGATCATTTATGATCCAATTCATAAATTATATATTAAATAATATCCCTTTATTTATTTGAAATATTGTAACTTTAGTAAAGTTTAATATTGGTTAAGAAACTGGTAATGTAACGACTCAAACTTTCATTAATAGAAATCCATCTTGATCTAATTCAATATCTCTTTATGTAAACTGTTTATATAAAATGTAATCTTCATTGGTTTTATTTTTTTGTATTTTAAAATACTTTTATGAATTGTGATGGTTTCTAATATAGCCGTTGAACAGTGATCATGGGATTAATATAAATATAGGGTTTTAACAAATCCAATTTACTCAGACAATGGAAGGAATGGCTTCATCCAGTATATGTGCCCCATATGAAGTCCATTTGTCAGATCTCGGAATGGAGGATGTGTCTTTGGGCTTCTGTCTTGACCAAGCCCAATCCAAGCTTGTGTATGTTAAGCTCAAGTGGGACCGCCTACGAGAGAAATGGATGTTGACAGAGATTTCCACACGAGTAATTTTATCTGATCCACCCCAAGATTCTATCACCAATTCACACCTTACACATTGGTCTTATGAATGTGTTATAAGGGGTTATGTAACAAGACCATATCACTATGGTTATGTACATTATTTTTGTATATAATAATGAATATTTTTTCATTTTATTATTGTTACAATATAAATAGCTTTTAAAGATCAATTAGTATTTTTAGATAATGTTCAACAATGAAATCTATTTTGATGAATTAATGGATTTTTGTATTAAATAATATTTTAATAAAATATTTTTATTAAATTTAAATTAATTTTTTTATAATATAAATTATTGTATACTTTTCTAAATGCAATTGTAATTTTTATTAAGGTTTGAAAGCCATTTTTTGTCAAACCACATAAATTATAGATAAATATAAATTTTTATTTTAAATGTAAAAATTAACATATTTAGAAAATTATTTAGATAAAATTAATATCACTTCTGGATTCAGGATGATGAAATTATCCAATGGTGAATTTTTCATAATTTTCCGAGATAATCAAAGTTTTTAGTAAATATTGTATTCCACTTAAATATATTATGTGTTTTATGACATCATAATTTCCTAATAGTGTTGTAATAAAATACAATAAACTTTAATTTCGGCCAATATATGTTTTACTATTAAAATAATTTGATTTTGGGTTTGTTTGATTTCTTTTACAAATCATTAGTGGACCCTTCAACACTTATTAATCATTTTGTCTTGTTAAATTGTTTTCCTTAGGAGTGTGACTCACCTCTATATACGAACCCCTATTATTTTAAGAATTTTAGACATTTCCTTTATAAAATATTTTTTTACACTTCCCTTTTCCAAAAACCATAGGCAATCACCATGGGATGGTTTGTGGTTTGGATTAGTTTAATGTGAGGTGTCCCAAACCTAAATAATAAAGAATTCTCTCACCTTTCCTATATAAACCCACCCATGATCCGGCATTATCCTCACTCAAAGACTTTGGAGTTTGTCAAAAATATTCCCTCCTTTATCTAGAATCCTACCCAAGTTCCCCAAGCTCCCATGAAGCCTCTCTCAAGCCTCTCTCAAGCCTTTGGAAGCACCCTTCCAAGTAAGGGTTTTTTCTTCCTTTCTCATTTTTATCCATTATTATTTAAAGTTTTGTGCCCTCTTAATTTCTATTATAAATGTTACGGTATTGTATCTCAACTCATTGATCTTTCCCTATTTTTTTAATTATGGGAGACCCCTTTCTCACTCATTAAATGGCTCCCTTGTACACCTGTTACTATGTCGAAATTCCAAAAGAAATTTATCTCTCCTCATTTACATTCAAGAAATTATTTTGTATCATTAATCTAAATTCTATTACATTTGTTGGGACATTTATCTATATGACCCCTTAGTGTCCATGTCTTGTAAATATTATGAGTCACCCATTTCTATCTCATCAATATTTTTTATGAGTTCTTATGTCATGTTGTTATGCTGCCGAAATTGCAACGCGCTTTTCCAAGACAAAGTTATTATGTAGTGAATACCATGCGCATTTCTCTATAAATGGTATTCTCCATTATTCTCATTTAATTATTGTTTTATGAGTTTCATGTATATATTCCAAATTCATTTATCATGGAATAAAATATTATGTAGAATGATTCATGTTTTATGATCAATGGGGAACACTTATGCATGAAATGAAATGTTTAAGAAAGGTGCACCCTTATAGTACTCCAATGCATTGGGTAAAGTATTGTATCTTGATACCTCATGTGCAATGGGTGTTTAATCATGATAATTTAATTTCAACTATGGGTTACTCTTGATCCATGTGCAATTTGGTTTTACTCATGCTCAATGTGCAATGAGCCTTAGCACATGATAATTCCATGTTAAGTGTTGTTTCTACATTTCCATGTTATGATTATAATACATTATCTTGAATTTATGTTTATGCTTATATTTTTTTATTGATATTTATATTACCTAACATGTATTGTATACCTCCTGATAATCCATGTTTATTCCATTACTGGGATTTATATCCCACCCTTTTCTTATTCATGTTCTCAGGTTATCCCATGCAATGATAAGTACCAGGGAATGTAGTGGTCATGTAAAATATTTTTTCAATAAAGATGATTCATTTCATGTTTTATGATGTTATGTAATTATCCTAAGCCCCAAAGACACTATAAATCTCTATATTTAATTTTGTATCAAGTGAATAGTTTATGTAATAAATCTTTTCTAAGTTTTTAATAAAAATCAGGGTAGTTATAGTTGGTATCAATGGATAGGTTTAGTTATTTTTGGGATAAGGATTAAAAAACCCTTATAAAGCCATATAGGAAAGACAATGATTAATAAAAACATCTCCATGTTTTGGTTAGTATTGTTTAAGTGGTTTATCAAGAAAATACGTCACTGTTTTGATATGAGCAGGTAGAGGCGGCTCTGGTACAGATGTATCCTAGGGGTGAAACCTGAAAAGACCGCATTTAGCTAGACTCAAACAGGAACTGGTGAATGACAACGGGCCTTGCTGCACTCTTGGTTACGAACCTCCCAAGAGATTTCCATTGGTAAATTCCCATGCTTATTATGAACCATTCTTAAGGGACAAAAAATTTCCTATGAATATGTGTTATAACGTAAATCATGGATAACATGGACTAATGAAAATAGATTAACATGTTAAGGAAATAAAATTTATTTATAAGCCATTAGTTTTGTACTTGTATTACCCTTTATGTGTTACCCGTGTCTTTCATTTTATTCCAGCCAATGGTCAGTAATAGGAGGACTCGGGCTAACCACTGATGTGATGATCAATGTGATGATTGTACTAATGAGTTGTCCAGTCCAATGGGGGTAGGAATCATGAACATTGTCACAATTCTATATCAACAAACTAAGGAATTGAATAGAAAAATGTTTCAAGGGGAACACTCAACCCCCCCCCCCCCCAAATAATAACTCGCTATTGAGATCTTCATGAGACAACGACCTCTAACTTTTAATATATCATCTAATCCATTAATCATTGAACAATGGATCAAATCCATTGAAATGATCTTCTCCAACCTTCAATGTACCAAAAATGTGAAGGTTCCCTTGGATACTTATCATGTACTGGGTGAAGCTGATCAATGGTGGTCCTTGATCAAAAATACGAAGCCAGGGGAGGAGATCATGGAGTTGGAATAGAACAGTTTCTAGAGGATGTTTCTTGATAAATATTTTGCATGCACCCTCTGGATTAAAATTGAAAGGGACTTCATTGACCTAAAGCAAAAATGATGACTAATATTTGGGAACGTATGAGGAAAAAATAAAAAATCATGCATGATACGCTTTCAGATTTGTCGTCACCTTCGAAGGTGTGGTTGACGGCTTCTTTGGTGGGAAACAATCTAGAGAGTGGAAAGCGCTGGCCATCCGTGACATCGACAACTATGAGGAAATTTTCCAATGTGCCATCAAGGTTGAAATGTAGATTAGTGAATCATAGGGGTATCATGGGGATATGATGTGTAAGGTGGAATTCATTGCTGGCGGTCCGATGGATAAATCTAATGGTTATAAGAAGATCCAACACCCCACTTTCTAACAATGTAGAAAGAAGCACCTCGTAAATTTACTGAAAGGTATGAGGAAATGCTTTAGGTGTGAAAGAGAAGGGAACCGAGCAATTAACTATTGGTAAGAAATACTCGCGGCTGCAACAAAAGCGAGGAATGATTCGTTCGAACCACAATGCATGGTTTATTGCTGCAACTGCAGAAAAACTAGGGAACCTCACAAACAAGTTCCTAGATCCAAGAGTTTTTGGAGGAAACCAACAACATTAAAGTCCATAAGAGAGAGATTTTTCCATCACTACTATTGAAGTGAACCCCAACAACGCAGTGGTGACAGGTATGCTAGTTATTCATTTAAAAATAGCTATCTTAATTTTTGATTCAGGTTCTACGCATTCATTTATATCTTGAATGTTTAGTGGAACAATCCCATCACCACCAAAAATCATGGAAGTGACGATGTTAGTGAGTAAAAAAATGGTGAAATCATTGCATCCCATGAATATAACTCCTCCTATATCATAATTTGTGTATTGAACTTCCCGGTGAACCTTAACATACTCCCTCTGGTAGAATTTGATGTGATTCATGGCATGGATTTTCTTTCCTTATATAGAGCCAACCAAAATTTTCGGGAGAGGGAAATCACTCTCCATGTGGATAATCGACCCCTGATTCATTACATGTGTAAGAATGAAGATGCATCTTTTTTAGATCCATCATCTCAATAGTGGATATTACTCACCTATGATCACGCGTATCTCGATCAAATGATTGAGTCTAAGGAGGAAACCATCCTAGAAGACATGACTATTTGAGGGAATTCGGTGAAGTGTTTCCCAAGGAATTTCTTGGTCTTCTTATTAGAAGATATGTTGAATTATCAATTGATCGTATTCCTGGGGTGTTTCCAATTATCAATAATCTGTATAGAATGGCTTTTGTATAGCTCGAGGAGATGAAGAAACTAATACAAGAGAATCTGGATAAAGGGTTTATACGGCCAAGTGATTCACCATGGGGTGCACATGTCCATTTTGTTAAGAAGATGATTGGGTTAATGTGCCTTTCCATCGATTATCGTGATCTCAAAAAAGTCACGATAAAGAACAAGTATCATCTCCCATGAATTGATGACCTATTCGACCAGCTGTGTGGAGCACAATACTTCACCAAGGTGGATTTGTGGTCTGGATATTATCATGTTATGGTGAAAAAGGAATATATCCCCAAGACTGCTACAAGATATGAGAACTATGAATTCATATTAATTCCTTTTGGAGTCTCTAACTCACAAGAAATCTTCATGGACATGATTAATAGATTATTTATAAATTACCTTGACAAATTTGACTTATTCTTTAAAGATAAAATTCTGATATACTCCTAAACCAAGGAGTATCATTAGAAGTTTCTAATAACTATACTAGTGATCTTGTGGAAGGAGAACCTCTATGCAATGTATAGAAAGTGTGAGTTTTGGTTGATTGATGTCTCATTCTTGGGCCATATCATCATAAGAAATGGGATATCTATGGATTTCTTCGAAACAGAGGCGATTCAGGGATGGTCGAGGAAAACATCTCTAATGAATATACATAGCTTCATGGGGTTAGCTGGATATTATCGACAATTTTTGAGAAATTTCTCACGATTGTGAAACCCTCTTAACAAGCTATCTCGAAAATGAGTAAATATTTATTGGAGTGATAAATGAGAAGAAAACATCAAGGAGTTTACAAAGAGGCTTACCACTATGCCTGTACTCACTTTACCAAAATGTTTATACATTTTTGTGCTATTCAAGGAAGCTTTGAAGAAGGGATTGGGATGTGTGTTGATGGAAAATGAAAAATTCATTGCCTATGATTCATGGCAATTGAATGTTCATGAATAGAACTATCCAACACATGACCTCGAGATGGCTACAGTGATCTTTGCTTTGAAAATTTTGTGGCATTATCTCTTTAGGGAGAAGTGTGACATATATAAGGACCAAAAATGCCTCAAGTATCTATTCACACAAAAATAGTCGGACATTCACCAACAATGACTGTTAGAGATGATCAAAGACTATGACTGCTCAATACATTACCACCCTGGGAAAGCGAAAAAGGTGGCTGATGCCCAAAGTAGAAAGGACCCAATGATTCTATCATTGATGAGAATTGAAAAAGATTCAACCTTGATAGATTTGATGAATATGGACATGGGAATCACAAAAAAGTAAACATCATCAATCCTTTCGCAAATTATTTCTCAACTATCACTTTTGAAAAGTGTAATAGATACTCAAAAATAGAATATGGGAATTCTGGAAAAAGTGGAAGCTATCGGAAAAGGGAAATCCTCAGAATTTAATTTTAATGAAGAAGGAATTGTGAGATTTTGGAAAAGACTATGTGTTCCACCATGTCTGGAGTTGATGAAGGAAATTTTGGATGATTAACTTTGTTCAAATTTCTCTATTCACCCAGAAAACACAAAGATGTATTGAGATCTCTGAGAGCATTATTGGTGGGATAATATGAAGAAAGAGATCACTGAATATACATGAATGTTCCTGGTGTGTAAGCAAGTGAAGCCAGAGAGGTAGAAGTCTAATGGGATGATGAAACCATTGCCCAAAAAAGAATGTAAATAGGAGAACATCACCATGGATATTGTCATCAGGCTTCTGAAGACATCCAAAGGAAATAATGCAATCTGAGTTATTGTGGATTGTCTTATAAAGGATGCACACTTAATTTCTCTTCGGTAGGATTTCACATTGGATAAACTGGAATGGATATATATTAGGGAAGTGGTAAGGCATAATTTATTAACACTATCTATTGTGTCTAATAGTGATCCAAGATTCACCTCAAGGTTTTGGAAGTGTCATTAACATTCTATGAATACTAAACTGGAAATTGGTATGGCATATAATCCACAAAATGATGGCCAATACGAGAAAACTATCCGAACAATTTGAGAGCATGATAAATAGACCTTAAGGGATGATGGGATCAACATCTTTCTCTGCTAGAGTTCACATATAATAGCAATTTCTACTCAAGAATCCAAATGGCACCATGTGAAGACCTTTATCAGAAAATATGCAGAAAATCGGCGGGTTTGGATGAGGTCAGTAAGAATAAGATTCTTGGACCAGAAATGGTTGTAGAAATGGTGGAGAAGGTGAAAACCATTCAGCAGTATATATAGGCAGCCCAGAGTCGATAGAAGCATTATGCATATAACTGTTGATGAGACCTTGATTTTAAATATTGAGATATGGTATTTCAATGCATATCTCCATGGAATTAGGTCATGTGGTTTGGAAAGAAAGGGAAGTTGAGATGAAGGTACATCTACCCCTTAGAGGTTCTTGATCATGTCAAGGATATAGCATATCAACTAGCACTACCACCTACCATGGACAATGTACATGATGTCTTTCATGTATCCCTCTTAAGGTTGTACTTACGAGAACATGCACATGTTCTATCTTCAGATGTGGTACAATTAGAGGATGATATTTCTTAGGTGGAGATACCATTGAAGATCTTGGATCATAGAGAAAAAGTTATATGAAATAAGACAATTCCCCTCATCAAGGTGTTGTGGTGAAACAATAAGTTTGAAGAAGCGATGTGGGAAACAGAGGAAATGATGAAGCAGGGCTACCCACATTTGTGTTAGTGTTGGAAAAGGAAATTTCTAGGGTGAAATTTTTTAAGGGGGGAAGATTGTAAGGACCCAAAAATTAATTAATGGAAATATCTCTTGATCTAATTAAAAGTCTCCTAATGTAAATTGTTTCTATAAAATGGAAACTTTTTTGGTTTTATTTTTTTGGATTATAAATTACTGTTATGAATTGTGACCTTTTCTAATATTTCTGTTGAACAGTGATCACATGATTAGTATAAATATAGGGTTTTAATAAATCTAATTTACTCAGACAAAGGAAGAAATGGCTTCATCTAGTGGATGTGCCCCATACGTAGCCCATTTGACAGAGCTCAGAAAATAGGTTGCTTCTTTGGGCTTCACATTTGACCATACTCATGCCCAGCATGAATATGTTAAGCTCAAGTAGGACAGCCAATGAGATAAGTGGATGTTGATAGAGATTACAACCGAAGCAATGTTATCTGAGCCACCCCAAGAGTATGTCACCATCACACACCTTACTCATCGGTATTACGCAAGTGTTATAAGGAGTTATGTTACTATACCATAACAATATGGTTATGTAGATTTTTATTGTATATAATAATTAATATACATTCATTTTATTATTGTTATGTAGTAAATAGATTTTAAAGCTCAAATGATATTTTTCATTACTGTTCAACTAAAAAAATCTATTTTGATGAATTAATAGATTTTTTAATTTAGTAATATTTT
This sequence comes from Viscum album, assembly GCA_963277665.1. Taxonomy (NCBI): domain Eukaryota; kingdom Viridiplantae; phylum Streptophyta; class Magnoliopsida; order Santalales; family Viscaceae; genus Viscum; species Viscum album. Next base: position 140,475,046 of record OY728141.1, read on the forward strand.
AATAAAATATTATTATTATTATTAAATAAATTTTTATTAGATTTAAATGAACATATATTTTTATGAATGTAATTGTAATTTTTATTATGTTTTGAAATCGATTTTTTCCAAAAACCCATGAATTCTCAATAAATGATATTTTTTTTAAAAAATTTCAAATTATCAATTTTAAAAAATTACTAAGATAAAATGAAAATTATTTCTAGAATCGGGACATAGAAATTATCCAATGGTGAATTTTTCATAATTTTCTCATACATCCAAATTTTTTGGTAAAACTTTAACACTGTTTAAATATATAATGTGTTTTATGACATCATAATGACTATATAGTGATGTAATAAATTACTAAAAAAATTATTTTCGTCCAATATATATTTTTCCATTAAAATAATGTATTTTTGGGTTTTTTTATTTACATTACAATGCTTTAGTGGACCCTTCATGATATAATAAACATTTTGTCTTTTTAAATTGTTTTCCTTGGGAGGGTGAATCATCTCCACATAAGCAACCCCATTATTTTATGATGTTCGTACTTTGGAATTAGAAAATATTTTTTTCCACTTCCCTTTTCCAAAAAACATAGGCAAAAACCTTGGGTTGGTTTGTGTTTTCGATTAGTTTAATGTGAGGTGTCCCAAACCAAAATAATTAATAATTACCTCACCTTTCCTATATAAACCCACCCAAGATTCCACTTTATCTTCACTAAAATCATTTTGAGTTCATCCAACTTCTTCCCTACTCTCTCTAAAATCCTCAAAAGGTTCCCCAAGAACCCAAGAAGCCTCTAAAAAGAATATCTCAATCCTTTGGAAGGCCACATGAAAGTAAGGGTTTTTTCTTCCTTTCTCATTTTTGTCTAATATTATGTAAATTGTTATGCCATATTAATTTAAATTATAAATGATTGGTTATGGTTTCTTACCTCCCCCGTAATTCCATCATTACGTTTGAATGATGGGAGACCCCTTTCTCTCTCATTAAATGCATCCCATGTACTCCCCTTACTATGCTGAATTTCCGAAAGAATTTTCTCTATTCTCATTTACATTCATGTAATTATTTGGTATCATGAATCTAAATTCCATTAAATTTGATGGACATGTTTCTATATTACCCACTTAATATCAATGTCATATAAATATGATGAGACACCCCTTTCTCCCTCATCTACCATTTTTATGAGTTTTTATGTCACACCGTTATGCTGCAGAAATTGCACCACACTTTTTCATGCCAAAGTCATTGTGTAGTGAATACCATGCCCATTTCACTATAAAGGGTATTCACCTTTATTAGCAATTACTTATGGTTTAAATAGTCTCATTTATTTATTCCACATTCGTTTATTTTGAAATAAAATATTATGTTTAATGATTCAATGTTTTATGATCCATGTGGCACACTTATGCATGAAATGATATGTTTAAGAAGTGTGCACCCCTATAGAGCTCCAATGCATTGGGTAAAGTACATTATCATGACACATTAGGTGAAATGGGTATTTACTAATGCTAATTCAAGTAAAAAAATTGTTTACTCGTGCTCCATGTGCAATGAGGGTTTACTCATGCTCCATCTGCAATGAGCCTTGGCTCATTCTAATTCCATGTTAAGTGTTGTTGCCAAACTTCTAGGTTATGATTATCATGATTTATCACACCTTTATGTTAATTCATCTCTTTTTATCTATTACTATGATCATTTCTTAACATTTATTGTAATCCCTATGTTATTCCAATTTTATTCCCTTACTGGGCTTTATAGTTCACCCTTTTCTTATGTATGTTCTTAGGTTATCCCATGGAATGATAAGTACGAGAGAAGGTAGTGGTCATGTAAAAGAATTTATCAATATAGATGTTTCATTTCATGTTTTTAGTTGTAATGTAATTCTCTTATTCCTTAGAGTCACTAGACCACTCGATCATCCATGTCATATCAAGTGAAGAGTTTATTTAATATATCATGTTTACTTTTGTAATAAAAATCAAGGATATTATATGTAAAACCAATAGATACCATTTAAAATGAAACAAAATTATATAAAAAAGTTATTTTTTAAGAATATTTCAATCATAGACTATTTTAATTAAAATATTAATCCATTTGTATGTTTTTATACTGAAAATGACTTAATTATGCTTTATTAAATATGGAAATTCAATATATGTATATCATATTGTTATAAAAGTATACCCCTATTTCTAAATTCATCACACCACAATGAACTATATTTCCAAAATAAGCCATACCAATAAATCTTCTATACATCTATAACAAATTATTTGAGGTTATTCTCTTGTTAAATTACTATTCCAAGGGTCCTTAAAAAGGGATCACAAGGATGTTCAATGAAAGAGATGTAATCGTGTTTAGAGACTCTTTCAAATTTTATTATTCTTTTACTTTCTCTATATTTTTTATACTCATCATAAAATAATGACTAATATATACTAAATATGTTGATTTATATATTTAATTATGGTGAAAACATATTACATATCTTTTTTCATCATATGATCATAAAAAATGTTCTCACATGCTCTGTAAGGTTTATCATCTTCAAAAAGTAATGTAATTAATATTTCATCAACACATTAATTAGATAGAAATAAATATTAAACTAATGAATATATATTATATTTATGAAACTATTATTTTCCTATATTATAATTTTATATGTACCTTCTTACCTTCTAATCTACTGGGAAGTGATAACATATCTCATTCGTATGTATGGACTACCACTTCCATGAAATGATGTGATTAATATTACATTTATGAATTAAATATAGTATAAAAAGGTAAAATTTAATAATTATATATTATATTAATTATATAATAGTGATTATTTAATGAAGAATTTTTTTAACTTTATTTTATTCCTTCTATTATAAAGGTAAAATAGTTTTCATGCAAATGTAGATCCAACCATCTATATGAATTTTTTAATTCACTTTACTACATATTCCATTCCTGGAATATTATAGAAATGTATATAATCCATATACAAGGTACTTTTATCATTATTAACATTCTAGAAATTATGGAAATAAATTTAAATTACATAGACCAAATTAATTAAACCAAGACAAAAATGTAAAATAAATATGTTCTGTCTGAGAATAATGATGGTAACAAAGAATTTTTAATAAATTTGTGATAAAAGGTTATAAGTAAATAATATATTGTATGAAATATATTACAATGGTCATATATTATATCTATCTTAAATTTTTATTAATAACACAAGGTCTTAAAAAATATGAAATAAGTCTTAATATATGTAGTGTTTTCTCATCCCACTTTTTTCATGAGTCATATGACATACTAATTACTTATTTAATTCAGTAGGTTTATATATTTTCTATTTGATTGGACATATGTTGAATAAATTTATTTTTATATTATTTAAATTTTCATTTTAAATTTTTTCCTTCATGGTTGCTATGATTCAAAAGATTCAAAAGCTGTTATGGAGTTCTTTTATAATATCATCTTATTTTGGAACTATTCATTCATGAATTTACGTTGAATAAAATAAAATTATACATACATAATAAAATAATATAATTTATTTATAATCTAGTTATTCAGGTAATTTTTATGTAATAATAAAATTTTCTTCTTTTGGGTAATGATAAATATTGGGAATACTTTTTAATTAAACCTAATTTCTTTCCTCATTAGCTCAGAATCATTATTTTCCATGTACATTTTTTATGAGAAATTTTTCAATAAATTTTTATGATAACACAATGATTTTTTTAATATTACTTTTAATCATATTGAACATTTTAAAATATGGTTTAAAAGGAATCTTCTTATTATCTGTTCAAATGAAATTATGTTTTTATAAGAAATTTGAATAGAAATAATGTTTAAAAGTGAATGACATGAAAATAATTTACTACCATTATCACCAACATATTAATCAGATATTAATTAACATGTTTCCATAATTATTTAAAAAACGAAAATATTTTTTAAATTTGATGTTTTTAGAATTAAATTTCAAATAGAAAAGAGAATTTTCCACAGAATATAGTTTATGGATCATTTATATTATATTTATTATTAAATTTTTTTTGAGTTATGATCATTTAGGGATATGATTTAATGATACAATCCTAAATTTGATTATTTATGATTAGTTTTCATTAGGTAAAGTATTGAAATTTTGTTTGCTAGCTCTACTAATATATTCATTTATTAATTTTTAAGGCTTGTAGAATGTTATATATTTTTAATTATTATGATAAATGAATTAGAATTTTTATGGGATATGTTATTCCTTAAATTATATGGGATGAAAAAGAATCATTAGGTATCATGATACAAAATATTAAGGGTTTTTTGCTGATTTCATTGTTATTTTTTATGATGTCTAGGTTTGAGGAAATGACTACATGCTAATGTCATCATTTCATGAGGCCATGATAGTGAGTTTTAGAAGTTAAAAATTATAAATACCATCATTATGAAAAAAAAATATTGATATACAGCTTTTTATATGAATAGTTATTACTTCCATGCATAATTTTGATGCTCATGTGATTAATTATTTGGATTTATTTATTCATCTTTTTTATACCAAATTATTCTTCATTATCTTGTTCTAGATTAATTGGGTTGCATTTTTAATTACCTAACATACCATTTTTAATTTGACTAACTAACATATGATATCATCAATTCTAAAAAAACTCTTTACCCATAATCTTATATTGTAGTTTATTGTTCTCTTTTTACTAGAATGTGATGAAGGATATTCTAAATAATATCATGGATGAATGATTTTTTTGTGTGATATGTAATTATATTTCCAATATAATTTTAGAATGATATATATCTACTATACCAAGGACACTAAACTTTTTTTCCATTGGGATGCGATTCATGTTATTTATTACCAATGTAAAAAAATAACATCTTTCTCTTGGATACTATAAATAGAGTCGTTGATATTGGTATTAGGGGAATCCTAGTAAAAACTCTAAGAATTGGATTAATGAAAAAATATATTAGATAACATAACACTATGAATATAGTTGATCATAATTCTATATATTGGACAATATCCCATGGTTTTAGTATGATTTATATTAGATGTTTTTCTTAATAATAAATATATGTTTGGTTCTAAATTTGGAGGTGGGTTTCTCATAGATTCATCTTGGGGTAATAACCAAGAAAATCGATGGCCATGTTTATCTAAGAGATTATTATGGAGAACTATGAATCATCCCTTAATGTAGACATGGTTTGAATCGTCCATGGGATATTATTGGGTTAATTCAAAATTACATTATGATAAATTTAATAGGATTATATTAAATGATGACAATGAAAAACCACGTTTAAAACAATGTTGTTTTTGATTCAAAAAAGGTGTCCTGATATAGATATATTATAACCAATTTCCATGATTATTGGGTTTCCCACAATTATTATTGTTTCACATACTATGATTTTCGGATTAAAAAACGTATAAACATGAATGAAATTATTGGAAGCTAGGTTTTCCATTGATATTAATGGAATTTGGTTTCTATTTGTTGTAAATCCACACATGGATGACTAGGGAGATTGCAAGGAATGAGGTCCTATGATTGGGGATAAAAGTAGTATGGAAGGTGGAACAACTTCCTAGTGTTTTCAATTATTTAGGCATAAAAAATCTAGTGTTTTGAAACGGTACACAGTTAAGGCGCAAGGTAAACTGTGAAGGTGCGTGGAATGTAGTGTAGTAAGCAAAAACGATATGCAGAGCGGTGCATGGAACTGAATACATTTTGGAGTAATGATATGTGGTGGAAAAATTTGGTACGCAGAATGATGGTGGTTGAAATGAAAAATGGTTCGCAGTGATGGTACACATTGAAACCATGTGGTACACAGAATGATGTAGGTTGGCCAGATTTTTGTGGTTTGTGAAACAGGAGCGGTACGAGGAGTCTAGCCATACACAGATAGATTGAAGGCTGTCCCACATTGAAAATTTTGGTAAAATGGATTTGTGATTATTGTGGAGTTAGGTGGATATTTATGGGTCATTAATAACCTTTGTTATGGTAAGGGATTGAAAATTAAAATTTTGGGTAGAAATCGGGATAAGTCTGAAGTGGTTCATAGAAGAGAAGATGATATGTAGAGAGACTCATCCACATAAGGAAAACAGTCTATGGAAGAGTGTGTGGTTCGTGCTGGAAGAACATTCATTAAGCGATGGAGCAAAGCATTTCACGGAGCATGACGGTACATAGAGGTGTGGAGTAGTATACAGGGTAGGGAGGATCGTGGAGCAGTATAGTTCATGGAGGCGCTGGATGGTACATGGAGAAGGTGGGAAGTACAAGAAACCATTCGTTGTATGTGGAACCAACTACAGTATGTGGAACACCCAATGAATACTAAAACAGGCCAAATTAGTTTGAGAAATTAATCATTATAACATATCAGTATAAGGGAAAATAAATTACAACTATGTGTGATTATGGGGGTTTATAAAAACATCCATTTTCAGTTAAGGATGCATGAATAAATTATAAACCATTGAAACGACCATCAAGTTGATAAAGTGAGTGAAGACTCTTCCAAAGTAGTGAGCAATGGAGAGTCTGCTGAAGTGATCTGAGGGACGCAGTGTGTTATCCCTAAAACATTGAAAAGGAAGTGCAGCTTTCACATAGTAACTCTTCTAAACTCTTGTCATCCACAACTAGTACTGATTATTGGAATTTGGAATGACCAATATACTGTCGGCATATGCACCTTGGTGTATCCCTCGGTGGTGAACCCAGAAAAATTGTTTTGTCATTGCATTCCATGTGATCGTTTATTTTCTACTTTTCTTATTTAGATAATTATATTAGGTAATACCAATGTGGGAACAAGATCCATAAGTTTAAAATAAATAGTTGACACCATGATTCACCCTTCCCCTCTCAGGGTGTTCTGAGGTCCTTCATATGGTATCAAAGGGTAATGATTGCTGGTGTTGAATCTGTCTATCATCAAGAATCTAGGCGATGTTAAGGGAGTTACCCACTTCAATGGAAGTAATTTTCAAACATGAAAAACATGACAAGGTCTTACATAAGATCTGTTGGAATAGAATTCTTATTTTCTACTACAAATGGAATACAAGTCACTGATCCTACAAGACTGTCGATGGTAGATACATAAAAGAAATTGCATGATGTTGACTTAAAAGCTCAAGATACTCTCTTTGTAGCTGTTTCTAAGAATATTTATCTAAAGGTAATGAGTTACACATATTCCATGTCAATGTGGGATAAAATGGAGAATATTTATGAAGGAGATATCAAATTGATGGTGGAAAAGAATTATGTACTATACAACGGATTTGATGATCTGAAGATGCACACTGATGAGAATGCCAACTCCTTTTTTAATCGAATTATTGATGTTTAATGTGAAATCCAAGGTCCATGTGGAGAAAAACAAGACATTCACATATAATAAAAATCTTGAGAAAACTCCCACCCCTTTAAAATACAAAGGTGTCAACCCTTGAAAAATGGTATATTTCCAAATTCTTAGTAGATGATCATCAAAGAAATCTACCAGCTTATGAAATGAGAATAAAAATAGAAGAAGCTATGACTCATTTGAAAAATTAAATGGCATTTAAATCCATATAAAAACAAAAACCTTTAGGAGATTGAGGTGATTTTGATAATGAGGGTAATGAAACTCTTTCTCTAATTTCCAAGAAGCTCAAGAAGGGAACAATGAAATTTAAATAAAAGCTATATTTGGATTTTTTATCGTAGTAGAAGATTTGGGCACATTGCCTCTCAGTGCTCAAGAAATTTTTATGTTGAAGAGAGAGAAGTTGAAAATATGGAAAAGCCTCAGAAAAGATTCTTCAAAAAGGAAAACATCAAATTTGAAAATAATGTTCAGAAGAAGAGTTGTTTCTGTGAAGAGGAAGATGATGATAATGAATTCATGTGATGAATATGAACCAACATATTAAACTGGAATCCATACCTCTGTGATGGATAACATTGAATTTTTATAACCATTGATTGATAATGATATAAAAAATCAGTTGGATGCTAATGCTGATCCCAAGATGCATCTTAAGGATGTCGTTGGTAAGCATGTGATTAAATGTAAGAGATAAAATAATTTGAAAGAAATGGTGGAGAATTCATCAAAATATATTGATATGCTAGAAACAAAAATTGAATGACTGGAAGAACTGGTGAATGTTCAATCAGAAATCCTTGAAAGCACTGATGATGTTAAGGAACTAAAACTCTAAAGTGGATAATAAGAAATGCTCATTAATGACCTTACCTTGAGACTGGAGGATAATCAAAAGATAGTTGAGCGGCATGAATAAGAATTTGTTACTCTGATAAGTAAACTCAAATGTGAATTAAGATCAAAAGAAGCAAAGAAAAAAATACAATTTGGAAGGTTCTCAGATGCTGTGATTCTAGAGTGAGAGAAAACATGGTTCTGATGGAGTTGAAAATATCTTGATTGATAAAAGAGCCACATGCATGGGATATAGTGGAATTAGATGCAATTCTGAAATATCAAATGATATAAATAATGTGATCCATAATAAAGGATTGATGGAAGTTGATAATGTTGAAAAGACCCCAAAAGTGCTAAAAATTAAACCCGTAAATCAAATATAAATGTTGTTTTATGATTATACTTGAGTTTCTATAAATGGTAGGCAATCAAACTATTTTCTAGAGGAAGAAGGCAGGAGGTAAAATAGAAGCGAGAAGACATTTCCCATCATGAAGTTTCAGTTTTGTGGCTATCAAAGCCATACCTTATCGAACTACAATGAGGCAAGGAGATATATGAATGGGAAGATTTAGGAGCTTAAAAACTGATAACATTTACATTTCCTTTTTCTTATATATCAAAAATTTTCTTTTTATATTTTATTTAATTTTTTATCTTTGGAAATAAAGTTGTGCATTGTAGGTAGATGAATGACATGGGATATTGTTTCAATGGTCTGAGATGAGTCAATACATGTCAAATAGGAAATTTTTCTCTTTCAAATAGTTTTTTTACTCTAGAAGAAGAATTTTAATGTGAATAACACATGTACACATAATAGATAAATGAAAGGCCATAATCGTCCTAAACTCAATCCAATATCTTATGTAAAGAAAAGAAAAAAATTGTAAAATAAAATTTTGTAGAAGTATCCCTAAAAGCTACCAAGAACAACATCACATGGATTCATGAAAGTGTATTTAAATCCCACATAATAGTGAAAACTTATCTATTAACAAATTTCATAAAAATGTCGATAGAACAGTGAGGTTCAGTAACGATGGTGCATTGAATATAAAAGGTCGTGGAATCACAGAACTAGCTAATGGGGAGGTGACGAAAACTATAGTCTTGTATATGGACGGTCTGTGCCACAATCTTTTTTTGTGAGTCAACTCTGTGAATTGGTTATTATTGTGAAATTCAATAAAAATAGATGTACTATAAGAGGAATGTCTGGGATTTCTCTCATGAAAGGTTGTAGAACAGAAGGAAATGTATATCAGGTTGACAACAAATCATACATTTTCTTCCTAACAGTTGAAGAGGAAAACAACTTATGGAATCAAATATTAGGGAACAATAATGATAAAGTCATTGAAAATATATATAAGATGAATATAGACATGTATATCCCTAATCTGAAGCGTGAATGAGAAATGACACGTGATGCCTTCATGAGAGGGAAACCGGTCTACAGTTCTTTCCATCCAAATATGAAAAGACCATAAAATCTCATTAAACTCATCCATACAGATGTATGTGGGCTGATAATTGATGATGGAACACATAGAGAGAGGTTCCTTGTTCTTTTCATAGATTATTACAGTATAATTAAATATGTGATCATTATACATTAGAAGAGAGAGGTGCTTGATTTCATGAAATCCTATCAACGAATCGTCGAGAATGATATAGTAAAGAAGATCAATGTCCTACGGTCTAGAAATAGATGATAATACACGTACATTGTACTTGAAAATTACCTAGAGAAGCATGGGATAAGACAAGAGGTGGAAGCATCGAGAACTCCATAAAAAATGGTGTTGTTGAGCATATGAATTGATCGGTAAAAAACATGAATAAAAATATGCTAATTGAGAGTCATATTCCTTGAAATTACTATAAATTGTAAGTACAAGATGTAATGGATATTATAAATTGAACATGGCTATATAATGTTCATTCAAAGGAACCATATGAAATGTGGCATTGATGGAAGACCTATTTGAAATATTTCCATGTTTTTTGAAGCAAATCTTTATTCCGAAAAAAAGAAAAATCAAGGAAAGAATTGAGACAATGAAGACGAAGGAATATTTATTATATTCTCAAAGAATAACAAATCCTACTAGTTTTTAAATAAGCGATTGGGAGGAATTGTGGAAAGCAGTGATGTAAAGATCATCAAAAAGTAAAACCTGAATCCTTCAAAGATTTGTTATACAGATTTGATAGAAGATGAGAAATAATGTAAGAATGGATCAAATGCTAATATATAATTGGAGGAAGATGTGAAAAACACTCAAGAGTCACATAATTATGTAGAATCTGAAGAATACTCAAAAGAATAATCCATATTTGGAGAGAATACGGTTGAACCCCAAAGAGGAAATAAAAGAGCATAGATTGATTAGTCCAACATTTTCGAGGATTGGAATGCTACTACATAGTCAAGTAGAATGAGGAATAATTAATAATATGCATTTCAATCAGTTTTGGAACCATCTACAACTGAAGAGGCATCAAATGATGATTCATGGGTGAAGCAATGAATGAATAGTTAGACCAGATTGACAAAAATCTGACATGGGATCATGTTAAAAGACATGAAGAACATAATGTGATCCGTAAAATTTGAATTTTCAAGAAATAATTTGAAGAACATGGAAATGTGATCAGAAATATGGCATTATTGATGGTTAAATGATATTTACAAATCGAAGGTGTTAATGCTGAGGACATATTTTCTCCCATTGTGATATAGGATTCAATATGGCTACTTATTTCCATGGAATTCCAAAGAGGTTATAAAGTGTATCAAATGGTTGTGAAGACAACATTCTTAAATAGAGTATTGGAAGAAGAAGTCTTCATTGAAAAAACTGTAGTGTTCTTTCTTGGAAATCATGAACTAATAGTTTTCAAATATAAAAAAGATCTTTATAGGATGAAACATGCTCCACGGGCATGGTACTCTTGGATGGACTATTATCTGAGAAAGTTTGAGTTTAAAAGTGGTGGAGTGGATTACAATAAATATTGATGAAATATCAAAAGGATCAGTTCATGGTATTTTTATATGTGGGTGATATTATTTTTGGAGGATTCATACATGGATCAGTGGATGATGCTTCCAATCACATGAAATAATAATATAAAATTTCTATGATTGGTGAACTCAATTACTTTCTAGGTTTTCTGGTACATTAGAAGAAGGATTGCACTTTAATTTCACAAGAAAACTATGAAGGTGTGATTTTAAAGAAGTTCAATATGAGAGATTTCAAACCAATGTAGACATTGATTGCAGTTGGATCAAATCTCTGAAAGCATGAGGAAGGGACTTTTTTTGGCCCCACCTTGTACATAATAATCATTGGAATCCTATTGTACCTGACAACAAAACGACCAGATATTGTCTTTGAAACCTACCTTGCAGCCCACTTTTAGAATAATCTGAAGGAGGCTCATATGGAAGCAGTGAATATAATCATGAGATACATTCATGGCAACAACAAATTAGGCAATAATTTCCTTTCATAAGATATTGTGAACTATCATCATTCTCTGTTGCTGAATGGGCTTGAAATTTAGTGGTCTAAAAGTCTACTAGTGGTGGAGGATTCATTATTGGAATAAGATGTGTGATCTAGTTAAGAATGAAACTGGAATGTAATTCACTGAGTACCATTGATGGTGAATATATATCTACTAGAAAATATTTCACTGAGTTATTTTTGATTAAGAAGCAACCGAGTGATGAAAGTGATGAGGTGAATCGACCAATGAGGATTTACTGTGATAACAAGAGCACAATTGATCTTATGAAGAATCTAGTTTTTTGTTCTCACAAAAATAATATTGAGATAAAATATCACTTCATTAAGGAAAATGTTGAACATGGTGTGATAAAAATGGACCACGTGGGAACTTATGAGAAAGTTGCGAACATTATGACCAAGCCACTGTCAGCGGATATGTTGGTGAAACCATAGTTGAACATTAGTGTTTAGACACATCGTAGTTCATAAGAATGTTATGAGATTCTATTGTCCCCAGTTATCTTAACAAAATTAATATATTTGTGGTAGTTTTTCACGTTTATGGGGGAGATATGATCCAATGGGAGTATGTTATTAGCTCTACAATGATTACTATGGGTTTATTTCTAATGAGGTAGAATACATGAATTCCCTATAAAGTGATCTGTTTTTTTTTTCTAGATGCAGGAAAAGCGGTGAAAAGAAAAGAATGAGAACACAATTCATGTTTTATCTCTTGATTCCTACACTGAGAACTGATCAGGTAGACTTAGTGTGATGGATGAGTTGTTTCTTGGAGGTTCATTTTTTTGATCATGGTTGTCCCATCAGTGAATTTATCTGAATATTGGAATCAAACCCAAAGGGGGAGATTATTGGAACCTGGATGTTCATTTATATTAATGGAGTTTGGATTATGTTTGTTTTAAATCTTCCCACATATTACTAGGGTGTTTTAAAGGAATGTGGTTATATGATTGGGGATGAATGATGTATTGAAGGTGGAACACCTGCCCAGTGTTTTCTATAATTTTGGGAATTACAAATCGTAGGTTTGGAAGTAGTATGTGGTAAAGGGGCACTCTACTTGGTGAAGGTACACAATATGTGGTGATGAATTATGTACATCGTGCAGGAATGTGTTATGCGTTGTAGGTAGTGGAAACGGTAAGAGGAGATATGCATGGAACAAAAAATAGTTCACAGCTTTGGTACGCAGGTGAAGGAATTCAATACGCTGAATGCTGAAGATTGGAATGAAAAATTATTCACATAGATGGTATGCGGTGAAACCATGTAGTATGAGAAATGATGAAGGTTTGTGGGATTTATATGGTTCACAAAATAAGAGCGGTACGTGGTGGAGGCTAACTGTATATAGATGGAGTGAAGACTACCCCACATTGAAAATTTTGGAAAAATAGATTAGCTATTTTTGTGGAGTTATGTTCCTATTTAATTAACATTAATTCCATTGGTTATGGGAGGATATTGAAGATTAGATTTTTGAGAATAATTAAGGAGAAGTACTAAGTGGTTTAGTGAGGAGAAGACGGTACATTGAGAGAGTCATCTTCATATGGAAAATAGTCTGTGGAAGAGTGTGTGGTACACTCTAGAATCCCTTGTAGTACACGTCGGAGAAAAGTAGTTCGCAAAGAAGGATGGTACACGGAGGTGTGGAGTTGTACATATAGTATAGAGGAATACATAGTAGTTTAGTTCATAGGGGCAGTGGATGGTACGTGGAGGAGATTGACAGTATGCGGAAAGAGATGGGGTACATGGAACCAGCTGTAGTGTGCGGTACACACAAGGAATCTTAAAATTGGCCAAATAAGATTGTGAAATTAATCATGATAACATATCAGTGTATAGGAAAATAAATTACATCTTGGAATGATTATGGGACCTCAAAAGAGAATCTATTTTCATTTGAGGATCCATGAATTAATTATAAACCATTTAACCAATCATAAAGCTGATAAATTGAGTGAATATTCTTCCCAAGTTGTCATAAAATGAGAGTCAGTGGAAGTGATCTGAGGGACGCAATGTGCTATCCCTAAAACCGTGTAATGGCAGTGCGCCTGGCACAGAGTGAATATGAAAATCGCTTTTAATCCAAATCTAGTGAATATTATTATAATATGGAACAACCAATATACTATCATTGTATGCTACACAGAAGTATCATTTCATGGTGAACCAAGTGAAATTGGTGGGTCATTACTTTGCATCTGATTGTTTATTTTCTTCTCTTATTATTTAGATAGGTAAACATGTTCCTACCAATGTGGGAACAATATCCATTAGTTTAAAATTAACATTTGACACCCTGATTCTCCCCTATCCTCTCAGGGTGTTCTAGGGTCCTTCAAAAATATCTTTACTATTAATGCTATGGTCAATGTTATAATTATGAGAAATAAAATTGGATAACGAGTTTAACTAAAAGACATTATGATTATTCATAGTAATTTATCTCAATATGTAATGAAAAACTTGAACCTTAAAAACTATCAGACTCATTTAAGTAAATAGAGATATATTTTTCTAAATGATCAAGTGGTGGATACAAAGGATTAATTAAATATCATTTACCATTATGTGAAAAATGTGAAGCGAGAGACCAATAAAAATTTATCAAAGGAATAGGACAATGTATCATATGTGATAAATATGGAAATATATCCATGAATTTTCAAATAACGTTCAATATTTTTATAGATTGATATGAAGGTAATCACAAGGTACCATTTAATTTTAAATATAGTCAATGTGGAGTATAAGGACGTGACCACTAACAATACCTAATTTAGTTTATTCAACTGAAATTCAGTTATTATGCTCCTAAAGACATTGAAGGTTTATAGATTTAGAAATATATGAAATAATTCATACATATCAACAAAAAATAATAATTGGTTACTACAAAAACAATATCAATTTCTTTCATAATAATTTTTTCTAAAAAAACATTAATCTAATTCATGAAATTTTTTCTTAACATTATTATTGGATTGATCATTTCTCATACCCATCATTAAAGCATATGAAAAGAATATTAAAAAATCGGAGGTGGAAAAATATCATTATGGGAAATAAGAAGGAAGGAATATAACCATTAGAACATGAATACATTTTATTATATGAAATAATTTTTAAATACATACCTTAAACACATAAAGTATAATATACTTACCTTGTAAAAAAGTGATTTCCATATATCATAAAAACAAATAAATAAAACCTTATGTGACACTTGAAAAATCTCATTAATAATATTATTACCATAGAGGATACCATATCATTTATAACCCTCAATGATACCATATAATGTAACCTTCACAACTAGCTTAAGATGCTACCCTTGTGGCTACCTTATGGTGTAACAATCACAACTACCCTTGGAATAACCATTATAGTCAACATCTGTCATAAATATACCCAATGAATTGGAAGGAGATATACATCCCAATAATAATCATAAAAAATATTATGATGTATAACATAATCATAAACGTGATCATTCGATTCATAAAAAATATTTATTTTTAAATTTTTTAAATATAGAAATCCAAAATATGATTTTTAACGAAAAGACCCTACCTCAAGATCGATTTACTTAAAATGTGATCCAACTTGTTCTATAATGGTTTAAAGATTTTTATTAATATATTAACTATATATATTCATATTTGTAACACAATATATTATCTTTTTAATACAAATTGATAATTTTTTATTATTCTCATAGATTTGGGTGTATCTTTATCATTGATCCATATTTGGCTCATTGTATATATTATTATAGAATGGTTGAAGAATATATGAGGGGAATTAAATGGTTTTAATATGTTTACATAATTTTAAATGTTACCATATATAATTTTGTTTTCAGATATGACAATGAATCATTAGATAAATTCTTGATGATAAATGTATTGTTCATTTTTAAGAGGTTTCTTCATCCATCACAAACTAGTTTTATTTAATTTAATATAGTATCTTTATATTTATTACAGAACAGTAGGAATTTATAATATAAGTATTATAATAATTTTTAACCATAATAATGGTTGTTTGACCTGCCTTGATGGTGGTAAAGGAAAATTAAGATACAACTTCCAGGAAGGTGGGGAAACAGAATGTTTGAGATGATGCGTTTATATTCTAGAATACGTAATGAAGAGGAGATATTTTATGATTAATATTCCATTAAAAAAAATTATAATATATTTAATATACTAGAGTAATAATGTCACTAGTATGGGGGGATTTTAGAAGAGAGTATAAATTTAACAGTGATAGAATAGAAAATAAAATAATATGAAAGATGATTTCACCTCTTGAACATCTTCTCCATGAGAACAATTTATGTCCCTTGGTTTTGTCATTTGGGTGAGAATGTAAGGTCTGAGATGTGCGGATGAGGATTGGGAAAGGATTTGGGTTGGAAGTAATCTTGCTACAGGGAGTTGTGTTATGAGGAGAAGATGTGGTGAGGGGTGATATTTTTATTGGAGGAGAGGGGTGATTGGTCATAATTTTATATATTAGTTTATTATTTTTATGTGAAGACTAGGAATAGTATTATAATTATAACTAACTGTATTAAAATAATTAATATCAATTCAATATTATATTTATTAAATTATAAATAATTGAAGGAATTGTTTGTTTTGCATATAATTTATATAAATGGTAAATTTACACATTTCACTCTTCACAAAAAATTCATGTGTTTCAGAAAAATCCAAAAAATATATCCAAAATCCTTTATGATTGGTAAAATTTAAAAATTATCTCCATTTTTTTAAAATAACTATATAAATATGATAAATATAATTTTTAACTAAAATAATCATTTATTCAAATAAAAATGATTTTTATTTTATAACCAATTTTATGACCCTTTCAAGAAAAATTAAATTAGGTATAAATTGTCTTATAATCAGAGGAAAAAAAATATTAATTCATTAATCTATTTTTTGAAAATAAATATTTATTTATATTTATATATTAATTATAAAATTGAAAAAAAATAATTTACCTTTCTAAAAAATAATTACAATTAATTTATCATTTCCAAATCATTCATTTACTTATTCTATGATGTAAGTATATAATATTTTTACAAATAAGATAAATAAATTTTATTTATACATACATTGGTAAGATTTAAATTTGATTTTATATATATTCCTTAATTTATGTAAATACCACATATTATGTTATATATTTATAAGGAATTTATCAATTTAATTCCATTATGAAAACAAATTATTTTATAAGTACCAAGGTTGTTAAATTCACCCAACCTTCTAGAAATTACATCCTCTCATTTTTTTAAATATCTTAATAAAAATTTGAGGATAACATTCCCTCATAGAATTTTCAAATTCTCGTATCTCTTCTTCAAACTTGGGTTTTCTCCACAAAACCATAACATGGTGAATTACCTTATTACACAATATATTTTCTTTATGGGCATGAATTTGAAGATTCTTCTCGTCAAAAGAGATAATTTATTCAAGATAAAATACTTTTGGGCTCAAAATATGATATGAATTAGGGAAATACATTATTAACATTGAATCATGAAGACATATTGTGTTCCTGAGAAAAACTTAGAGGAAAATATAACTAGTAGGAAACTAGTCCACCATTCTCTAGGATTTCATAATATATAATGATCAATTAATTTAGCACTCCTTTCATACCAAAATCAAATAATACTTTTCAATTTAATGGTTTTAAATAAAATATGATCACAAACCTCGAAATAAAATTATTTCCTAATATAATCTATATTGATTTTCTATTTTATCTGAGTAGCGGTCCTATATTTCTAGATAATCATCACTTTCTCAACCACTTCCTCAAATAATTCTGGTCTCATTTACTTCTTTTCTCCAATTTCATCCCAAAATTATGGAGTTTGACAATAATTTCAATATAATGAATTTAAATGTTCCATCTGTATACTCAAATGAACAGTATTATTATAAGAAAAACAAACCAAAGAAAGATGATGATCCCAACATCCCTGACAGTACATTGAACAATAACATAACATTGCTTCTAAATATTTTATTTTTTACTCTTTCTTTCCAACAAATGTGGATTCACAGTTGTGCTAAAATTTAATTTTTGTCTCAATTTCTTCTGAAGACCTTTACAAAAGATTGAAATAAACCTTAGATTATGGTTAGATACAATAGTGAGAGGAACTTCTTGTAACATTACTTTCTATTTGTGTTACATTCGATAAATTTGATCCAAATACACAGTATCATAAATAATATGAAAATGTGAAAATTTAGTTTGTCAATCAACAATTAACCCAATTTTATTGTTACCTCTATATGAATTTGGTAGTTCCCCCATGAAATCCATTGATATTTTTTCCCATTTCCCCTATAGAACTAACAACGATTAAAGAATCACCTCTGGGTGCTGTCACTCTGCATTATCCTATTAACAAGTAAAACATTTCATTGTAATGTTTCCTGTATCTCTTTTCATTATATCCCGCCAGTAATATTATTGAATGTATTTTCAATATAATAGTGCCACCATGATGAACTGATGATGTAGAACTATGAGTTTCACTTAAAAACAATGTCTTTAACTGTAAGTCACAAAGAACACATAATCTATTCCCAAATATCAAAATACAATATTTATCAACATTAAACTATAGAAACATTCCGTTTTTCAATAATCCTACCTTCCTATGTAACTCACCATATTCTATATATATATTATTAATTATTTATAATAGAGATGAGTACACTAAAACATGAAAGAAAAAATTAGAATTTACGACACCAACAACATCAAAGAAAAAATTAATCAAATCATTAATAAAGGGGTCATGTTACAAAAATAACATGGTTAATTATGCATGATGTTTTCAAGTTAATGAATGCAACCGTTTGTTTTCTTTTCCACGATGATAATTGATCATGTATCCATTATCCTATATTATTACAAGACATCTTTTATACATCATCTTTAACCTATTGTAAGGAAATATGTACATCAAATATTTATTGTAATTATATATTCAAAATATTTATCCATATAAAACATGCCTCAAAATTTAAAAATCAAAAAACTAAACATCTAATTCTCGGTAATGTGTGGGATAATTTAATTCATGATGCTTCAGTTGTCTTGAAGAATAATAAATTACCCAATAAATATTCATTATAACAAAACCAATTCCTTTAAATGAAGCATCACTTTTTTATGATACAATAAATTTTTAAATAAGGATGGGTCAAAACTGTATAATTTACTAATCTCTATTTTGGATCCTAAAAAACATCACATTCTCCCATCCAAAGAAATATAACATCTTTTGTGTAAATTTATAAACTATGATTGATTACTATGAATAATTTTTAAAAACCCGTTAGCAATAGCCAGTTAATCCACGAATAACTATGAACCATAGTATCATTTTTAGGTTGTGGAATTTCATCAACCACATTTGTTTTTGTGCAATCATCTACTATGTCATTCTTGTTTACAATGTTCATACGAATAAAATATGTTTCATCCAAAATTATAATTTGATAAATTTACCATATAGATTATTTTATTAGATAGTTTGTTGGAAAACCATTAATTATTTATCATGATCTTCATATCCTTATAGAAAACCGAATATCAAAAATAAAATCAATAAGAAAATTATCAAAATACTCATGAAATTTTAGTTTTATATGACTCTTAAATATAGAAGAATAATTTTTTAATCCCATGGGAATAAAAAAAATCATAATTCATAGGTATAATACCTACTATCGTGGAATTTCATCCTCAATCACCTTCATCTGATGGTTGAAAGATCACTTTTCAATCCTGGAAATATACTGGGATCCCAAGACCTGATCAAACAAGTCAATGATATGAGGAAATTGATACATATTCATATCATTAATTTTATTTAAATCCCTATAATCAATGAAAAGGCTCATGTAACATTATTTTTTTAAAAAAAATGATGATCACCCCAAGGTGAGGTTCTTGGATGAATAAAAAAATTACCATGAAAATCCTATAACTGTTTTTTTGATTACCATGTTCCACATGAGTCATTTGATAATGTTGTTTTTTAAACTAGAATAACATCAAGATCCATGTGAATAATAAATTTTACTTTATTATCTTGTAGTTTGCTGGGAAAATCATTATAAAAAACACCGAGGTATTAATTTTCACCTAAAACATCATCAGTTTGAATTGTTCCCCTATTTTGAATAATGTGGGCAAGATAACATTCATCTCCATATTTTATAAAATTATCATTTTCCTAATATGTTATTAGTTGTATGCGTTCATTATTGTATAAAATAATGAAATTGCTTTCTTATAAAAACATCATGATCTATATAATCAATCATATATTGATAAACATAAATCCAATCCATACACAAAACAAAATCAAATACTACTATAGATAAAATAATACGTATTAAGTTACCATATTTTCACATAAAATAATCAGAAGATTTATATAATGTCTTTCTGATGTAATATTTCCCCATGGTGTTTTAATAATAATCTCTGGATTAATTTGATATGGGGAAAATTATACATCACTAGAAATTTTTGCAAATAAATGGAATGTGTATACACCATATCAAATAAATCATTAGAAAAATATGATTAAAATGAAAATGTACCTAATACCACTTCATTGGATGGCCCAACATCTCCTGACATAGTAGAAAACGATTTCACTACACCTTTCTGCATATAATATGGATTGATTTAATTATTCAGTTTAGCCATTGAGAAGGTTTTAGATTAATGCACCATCTCACCAAATTTAATTAATTTTATTTTTTTATTATTAGAATTTATCTAACCATCCCCAGGCCCTTTTCATTTCAATCAGGATCTATATGTCCATACATACCACATCAGGAAAAAATCCTAGATGTTTTAAGGCATTTAGCTACATTTTTTTGACTAAATTTTTAGGAGATGGAAAAGAATTTTCTTACCATCAGATTTATTTGGATTATTCTTACTCATTTCATTACTTATGGTCCTCTTATTGTTGTTGTTTTCAATTTACACATGATAATTATCAAACATAATTTATACCCTCTCCAGAAATAATAAATTTTTCTCATAAACATACAATTCATGAGAGGCTAATTCAAATTTATATCATGGAATCAATCCTATGTAAAAATTAATCCTTTTAATATCATGATATTGAATAAGATTTAGAGGATACCATTCAAATCAGTTGATGGTGTCTTTTCAATAGTCACTGAATCTTCCACTATTTGTATCAATTACATAAATTATTCTCCGATCATAATTCAAACAGTGTTATTTTTTTTTCAAGGATCATATTCTTAAATTCATTCAAGTTAAAGGCTTCAATATCCTCTATATCTCTATAATATTTTACTATTTACCAACATTGGCCAAATTCACCTAGAAAATGATAAATATAAATATTAATAGTTTGATTATCTAAATAGATCATCACATCAAATATCATTTAAATAGCTTTAATAAACCCTTAATCCACCTCTAGGTAAGAAGATTCACTCAAAAAGGATGGCGTTTCCTCATAACATATCTCCCTATAATCATGTTACATTGTGGTAACTCTATATTTTCTTCTTCATGGATCCATGATCATCTTATTTTTTGTGTGAACAAATCAATCACCATCACAAACAAATCAGTTCGAATTTACCCCAATCTAATGTTAATATTCAGAAATTTATTATCCTCTCAATGACTTCTGACATCACCCCCTGATTTCTTCTTTAGAAAACCATTATAAACAAAAATATCCTGAATGAAGAGACAATGTAATAATCAAAATCGATTAAATTTTATCCCAACCATAAGGTAAAAATATTTTATTTTATTTTATTAATATAATCTTATCTCCTAATGTTATATAAACTATTCTATGATACCAACTATAAGGACCCTTCCTTTTATATTAAATAATAAAGATAATTTATCTAAAACAAACATATCACATTCATAAATGTATTTTTGGTTATGAGTTTTAGAGAATAATAAAGAACTCATATATATCAACCCACATGTATAAAAAGTAGGAAATGTTAAAATAATATCAGTTTCTTCTATAGTAAAATTATTTTTAATAAAAGATGAAATCTTTTCCTGAATAATTTTTAAAAAATTCATCGTGGATAATTATTTTTTCTCACCCATCCTTATACCAAATGTAGAACCTTTTAAAACATGACATGAGCGCAAAAATATTAGTAAGGGGCATTAAAATATTGAAATAAACCATTAGTTCATGAATTCTTGTAACCAAATGAATTCATATTCAAAATGAGATATATTCACCCATAACATATCATATACTTACTTTTAGAAAAAAATGATTATTGTAAATAATAATTAACATAAATAAATATTTTAAGGTAAGATGGGGAATACATACTCAAGATTTTATCACTCTCAAATACCATATTAATTTTAACCATCATGACCTCTTTAAAATGTTTCTCTCAATACTACCATGGGATGTAACCCCCACGAAAACCATGTGGTGTAACTGTCGTAGTTAAAATTGCCAAAACACATTATGTTTAACTTAAAACATAAACATACCTAATATATTGTATATAGATGTAGGTCCAAACATTCATCATATACAATTATAAATTTACAAAAATATAATAATAAAACAATAACACATTCATCATAATAACATTAATTTTTATATTTATTAAAAATTTAAATTTAAAATATGATTTTTGAAGAAATGTACCATACATCTTGTTTAACTTAGTTAAAAATGTTCGAACCTAATGTTCAATAGATTAAATAATATTATTAACATATTAAGGAACTATATTATTATTTATAAAACCCAATATGATCTCTTTATAACATATTTCCACCCCATTATTCATAATATGTTGTTATTTTAATTTTTTCGAGTGAATTTATTTCATGGATTACTTAGTTGGTTATTTATGAATTTCCTAGTCGAATGAAAGAAAAAACTACAAGAGTGGAATGAAATAGAGTCATTAAATTTTCTGAATTTTATATGATATCATATGTAATTTTTTATATGATGATTATTCATTTAAGAAAAAAATAATGACAAACATTTGGATAATTTTTTGAGGGTTTTTTCAACCATCATAAAAATGTTTTGTTTTATCTAATGTTATGTCTAAATTATTTATAAAAAATTAAAAATATATAATATAAAAATTAAAATACGTTTTTAACATAACAATTTTATTTCTTTCCATCCTTGAATTAGGTAAATGATAATGAGAATACAAAAAACCATGATGGTTTTGAATCGACACGCCACAGACCAATCGGTCATTTTCTAGAAAAAGAGGAAAAGGAAGAGAGGGTTGATGATATATATTCTATTAGAAGAATTAAATTATTGTATATTAATGATATTTTATTTATAATCTCACATGGATGGGGGTATTTGAGTATAGAATAAGAAAGAAAAATTAAATTTAAATGAAAATGAAATAAAATGAAAGAGAATTTTACCTATTGAACTTCTTCACCATGTGAACCTCTTTAAGGCCCTTCATTTTGGAATTTTGGTGAAAACAAGAAGTTAATGGATGTGGGGAAGATCTTTGGGAAGATAATTGGTCAAAAATTAAACAATATACAAGCCATTGTGGTGTGGTGAGAATAAGTGGTGAGGGGGGAATTTATAATGGATGAGAGGGGTGTTTTCTCATTATTTTATTCAATAGTTTATTATTTTTGATGAAGAATATAATTTTTTTGATAATTTCCACTATATATTTTAAAAAACTTATGTGGAGTTCAATATTATTTTTCTTACATCATAAATTAATCAATTATTAATTTATTTAACATATAATGTATGTTACTATAAATTAACGTATTTAACTATACACCAACAATTCATTTATTTCAGAAAAATCCCAAAAATCCGCCGTAATAATTTATTACCTTTATAATTAAAAAATTAAATCCATATTTTGAAAATGACGTTATAAAAATTATTAATTTAATTTTTAATTAAACTATTCTTTTATTAAATATATTTTAATATTATAACCAATTTTTATCCATTTGAAAAAAATAAATAATTACTCATAAAATTGTCTAATAATCATAATACAAGAAAAATATTAATTTATGATTCTATTTATGAGAATAGATATTAATATAAATTTTTTTATTAATTATAAAATTTTAAATAATAATTTACATTTCCAAAAATTTCCAATACTCATTTTATCATTTAAAAAACATTTATACAATTATTCCCTAATATATGTATATCATATTTTAAATCATAAGATACATAAATTTTATTTATACGTTTAGATATGAGTTCAAATTTCCATTTGTATACAGTCTTTAATTTATATCAATACCACAAATTCCATTTTTTATAATGAATTTTTCTATTTAATTATATAATGAAAACGAAATATTCTATAAGTAACTAGGTTTTTACATTGGGGACATGAGAATTATCTATAAAAATCCCAAATATTTGTGTTAAATCTAAGACCATTGAATGAAATCTGTTATTCCAATATTTTAAGAGTGAAGATAGTAGTGTTTCTATATTGGAATTTTAGAACTATGATGTATAAGTATTATATTAATGATATTCATACAATAAGAATCCATGGATGTCTATATTTTTTTTCCAAAGTTGATTTTATTTCAGAATTTTTAATAATTTGTTGAATGGTATTGTAACCATACAAATTTATTTTTTGGTAATGTTATTACATTTATTTGGCATAAAGAGGTGTTTTTAATTGATATAAAATATGGGATGGTAATTATTTCTTTTTAATTGTTTATTTATTTGAGGAGAAAATAATTTTGGTCATATTTGATGATGTTTATTTAATTTTTTTATTTCATGAAATATTTGAATTTTTTATTTTATAAAAATTATTACGTTACTATTCAAGAGAATATGTGTGATGTGAGGTTACATTATGAGTTATGGATACCAACATGGGTTTAAAAGTTTTAGGATATTATTATGTATAAAACAAAAGATACCCATTTTGACGTTTAAACTGGTGAGATTTATAGGTGATTTAAAACATTTAATAGATTCCAGGAAGAACACTCCATTAAGTATTAAATAACCTTGTTGTATAGTATATTATTCAATGATAAGTTTATTAATGTCTATTGGCAAGTAGGATATAGATAACATTTAGGGTGAATAAGTGAGTAACTGAGATGGTGATATTCAGAAACATATTTATTATCAAACTGTGGATTACCATTTATGGATGTATCTAAATTAGATTCAAGATATGGTTTTAATGGTTTTCAACACAAAATAACATTATATATGGATATTTAGGGTAATTAATTATATTTTTGGTGATTTATCATTACCGTGCGGACTATATAACCTTTACGAATAACATGTGGTTTTACATGAATGATTATTTAGAATGAATGTAATCAAATTGATGGATATTAATGTTAAGGGTATGGGATCACTATTTAATGTAAATTATTATTCTATATTTTGGTTATTGAGGTTAATTGAGATGTAAGATTATTTATTTTTACAATATTATTTGTTTAACATTCAGTGTTATTGATGAAACATTAATGTCAAATTTATTGTCTCTTCTTATGAACAATTATACATTTTGGATATTTTCTTACCTTGGGAAAATTACTAAATATTTAGTTATAATTTAAATACTAGAAGAATATAATATCATTCTTTAATTGATTCTGTGATCAGTTTGAATATGATTTTATTTCATTACAAATGATAAATTCTTTCGGAATACCGATTGTTTTTTGAAACATAGGAGATTCTCTGGGAAGTTTGTTAATTTATGTGATTCTTACTACTATGTATGTATATTTGAAAATATTTTCATACACAATTACAATGTAATTCAGTAAATCTAGATAAAAAAATTCAATTGTCTTCCCTGATATATTATTTCCTTATAAATTTATTTCCTTTTTAATAAGATATTTATTAATGATTTTGTGGTCATCATATTTATCATAATCATCCAATTTCGTGTAATCAATTATCTCTTTCACTCTCCTAAATTATTTGGATATTTATTTTTCCTCTTAGTCTATATATTCACATCCTAGTAAGGTTCTACTATTTGTAATCATAAATACATTTTATTCTAGTTGATGTTTGAATTGACGATTTATTCATTTAGTTGGAAGGTTTGTGAACCATTTTTATGAGGTGGATTTTGTAAATGATATTATAAAATTTAAAACCCTTTATTACTGAGAAATAGTTCATATTGTGGTTGTAAAATTTATTAAATTGTATATAATGTGAAACCCAATGTTTTTAATATGAAATTATGTTCATAGCATATATAACCCAAAGTAATGAGAGTAAATTAATCATCATATATTATTATATAAATTTTACTATTATAATCTAGCATTTGAGCTGGTGGGTATGAATATGATTTACTACATTATAATATCCATATATATATATAAATATATATATATATGATACCATCTCAATAACAAATTATTGAAAAATTTATAAGAAATAATCAGTTATTTTTTTGAAAGAAAATTTTTTTTTAAATTTATTTTTACGTAAAAATTGATTTATATTAATTTATTTGTCAAAACAATATAAATAAATTTTAAAATAAAATTTAAATTTTTTTTTGAAAAAAATATTATTTTATAAATAATCATATGAAAATTAATAAAGGGTGAATTTTTAGATGTATTTAAAAATAATTTATTTTTCATTTATGTCACCACCCATCCCCCAGGCCCATGAAGTGACTACCCCAAGCCCACCTTCCATAGGCTAAGGGTAGGCGACTAGAATCAATGGCATAAATCACAAAACCGAAAAGGCATTTCCTTTATAAATTGTAACACCCAAAATTAGAGTACAAACTGGAAGCAAACACTAAGTAAAAACTATATACAAATGAGTGTTGAAAATTAAAGGGGCTGGTATACAAGCCCAATAAGAATGTACAAGTACAACTAAAATGGGACAGACTGCTGAAAGGTGAATGAAGCACCGGGATCATCCACCACGGATCCTACCTGAAGGGTGGTACAGATAGCCTCCATAGCACTCCACGTTCGTCTGTCTCCTCCATGTACCGTCACGTCGTGTGGTCCACCTCCAGGTACCATCCAGTCTTTTCCACTCAGCCTCGGTCAGCGTTGTTCGTCATCTGCATCCTACAAAATGAGGTGTTGGAATAGACAGTGTATGGTTGAGCATAACGATACTCATTAGGGACCCTGAGACCCTCATGCTCTAACAAAATCCAACAAGGATAAACCAGAAAGAAATAAATCAAATGTTAACCACACTTATTGCCATTCAAATACCAATTATATCAAGTAACCTGTCTCAATCCTGAGGTAAAATCAAAAGGTAATGACTCATCTCACACATGTATACAACTTATATAGAGAGATAGAGATGATAAGATATAGGCACTGTATCATATAAGCTATCAGACCCACACAGGATCCCGGCCCAGTAGTTAGAACTGTTGGACCAACACATGATCTAGGACCAGCTTTTCTGTCAGACCATCACATGATCCAAGAACAGAAGTCAGAACTATCCGACCAACAAAGGATCTAGGAATAGTAGTCAGAGTTGTCAGACCAACAAATGATCAAGAACCATATATTCTTTTGGACAAAAACATTATCCAGGAATAGAATTCAGAACTATCGGACCAACACATGGTCCAGGAACAGTCATCACTGCACTGTGAGCCACAGGGTTTCCACAAAGCGTGCTTGATTCTGAGAGGGTCCTCTTATCAAGAAATGTTTTGATACATCAACATCTATGAATTCCCATGCATAAGTATCACAAACATCTTACTCATCATTGGGGTCTCAATGCAACTAACGGCAGGTCAATCAGACGCATGGTCTGTGAGTTATAAGCCTTTTTGTCCTGACGGCCCTGTTGTATTCGTGTACGATCCAACCTGACTGTATCTCAACATTACCCTAAAATTCAGTGGGGTTTACTAAAAGGGACTATCATGCTCCATGAAAACCAGTGCTACCGACAATTCATCAAATGGTGGTCTGGTGCCAAAGATACAACCAAAGGAAGAAACAGGGTCAGTAATGGGCATGGGCCCGGTCCGACCCAGTCAGACCAACTCCACCCAACCCAGACTGGGACGACCCGGGTTTGGTCGACCCGGTCAGACCCGCTAAGTCTCACCCGGACCATTGGGTGGGTCATCTCACTAGGATCGGCTCGGTCCGCTGGGTCCAGCCCAGCGGACTGCAGGGGTGGTTTGACCCGAAGGTCACCGCGTAAGCATCTCAGCCTGGAGGCCCGTGCCGGTTCGGCCTGCTCCACGCGGGGCGTGGCTTGGGCGGTTGGCCCAGAAAACTATGCAGGATCAACCAATGACGCCGTGAAGGATGCCGTGGGAAGGCATGGTTGGCCTGCACGGCTCGGCCGGAAGCCAGGGCGCAGGCAGGCCGTGCAGGGAGCCATGTCGGGCGCGGGAATGCGGCGTGGGGTGCGGGAAGCACGCGATAAGGATGTCGAGCACCAGGCGGGAAGCAGTTAGGACGACGGGGCGCATGAAGTGCACGGGTAGGTCGGCGGGGTTCACGGGCAGGACGTGGGCAGGGTGGCGGGGAGCAGGCAGCGCAGAGGTAGGCTAGGGGCAGGCCGGCAGGGCGTGAGCAGCGCGCGACTAGGCTGGCAGGGCACGGGCAGTGAGTGGGCCTGCATTCGGTGGTGGCCAGGCATGCCTATTTGTCACGTCTTGGGGCCTTGCGGGCCTTCGGTGTATGGCCGGGAACACCGGTGTGCCACAGGGGTGGCATTGTTCGCGGAGGCCACGGGTAGCGTGACCTTTGTCATTGCGGCCTTCATCACCTCGTTGTCGTTTCGAAGATCACCACAAGGAAGTAAATTGATGGAGGGTGTCGGGACATGTTACGTTGGCCCACACCCTCTGCATTTATGGAGGTATCATTTGGATCTTCAAGAAAAGTAGATTATCAATAACACATCCTCAATAATCGCATTTTATCCGATGAGGTAGATAAAAAAAGGGTATAATAATATCAAGTAATAAACCCTCTTCCTTTCTTATAGTTGGTTAACGTTGGTTCAAAAAGGAGGATGTTGATTAGTTGTTGATGAGGATGTCTCATGTCGAAAGGAGTTATGAGGAAGATGGTCAAAGTCGAGGTCGACATTCTTCGTCAGTGGAGTGCTCTTCATTGGAGGGCATAATCCTCCATGTGTTGGGAGTCATGCCACTTTACCAGTGCTTCGTCGCTTGGTGACACCATCACAAATCCTCCTCCAAATATCCCTATATATAAGAGAGGGGAATAGGTATGTAACCATCATCAAATTTATGACAGTTCATTTATTAGGAACCTTCCTAAATTCCAACGATGCAGTTAATTAATTTAAAAAAGGGGTTCATGCAAATTAAATAGTGTTGATGCAATTTAAGAGGTGCATTGGCTTAATTATTGGGAGGATTCCAAGAGGCTTCCTCCAGATAGCCTTCATCAAAACAATTGATAGGATTAAATTTAATGTTGACACATAATATTAATTGATAGATTTTAATTTTTATGTTGACACATAAAATTAAATTGAAAGCATTTAATTTCATCTTGACACATGAAATTAATTAAGGGAGTTGAGTGGTTTTACTCTCCTCCCATTAATAGGGGGTTAAGCTCAGTGTGGTCCCCACCACATTAATTCTCTCATGGGAGGTTGTGTTTGGGTGGGCCCCACCACTATAATCTCTCGTTGAGGTGAAACTCTACATACGTGAATATCAGCGCTTCGAGTTCAACGGTGCCCTCATATTTCAATTCTGATCATCGTTTCAAAAGTTATAAAAACCCACTTGTACGTTTACTTAATGTACTCGATCAAAACATAAAAAAGTGATTCTAGGCACACCGTGCCTCAGAATCAGGTGCAGTAAATATAAACGGACTGGTAAAAATCCCATGTATTAATAAAAAAATCCAACCAGTTTTCTAGGTATTATAATTTCATTCTAGTAATATAAAATGTAAATTAAATTTTTTATTTTAATTTAATGTAATATATGATCCAATATATTAATAATAATAAAAACAATATCATTTTAATCAGAAATATTCACTATTTTTATATCTGTTTATTTTAATCTTAATTACACTTTTTACAGTAAAGTAATTATCATTTCATTATATGAATTTATCAAAAAAATAAATTTTTCCAAATATGGATACTTAATATTGTGAAATGGAATACATATTTGGTATTAGATGGTTCAAATATGATAAATATTTCATTTAAATTTTTTATCATTATGAATAGTAACTATGGTAAATATTTTCCTGCTCAGTAATGTTAAAATTTGTAAAATATGGCTAAAACCATGATATAAGGTCTCAAGATGAACCCAACACATGTCTTCATTTTATTTATGAGTGGGTTTAATTATTTTTCAATAAAAGTTCCAAATATATTCCATCTTTCTTAAAATATTCTTTTATTATTAATATAATATTAATTAAAAAAAATGTCAAAACTTCTAAGTATCTTGAATTTGAATGTTTTTATTTTAAATTACGATAAAACGGTATAATATTGTTTTTAAAGGATTATTTTAAATATAAATAAATTTTTTCTTTTGAAATTTTTTATAATATAAATTTATTAAATAATTACCATCCATTATCATAATATATTAACACAATATTAATTAACCGTTTAGAAACAAATAAACAATTAAAAAATATAATAAAAATAATCTAGGTCAATTATTGAGTTTAATTATTTTTTTAGATCCAAATTACATATAAAATATGTGGTAAGGGTTCTTATTTGAATCCAATTAATGTAATTTTGGTTTAAAATTCGAATAATATTAATGGTTCGTAAAATGACATTAAAAAAAATATTAAGATGAAAATATATTATTATATAATTTAAAACCCATAAAAATGTTTAAAATGGTAAGTAGATTGATTATTTTTGTAAAATCTATCCCCTCAGTCATGTTGTATCCAATTTTTAATATATAATTTAAAATATAAATCATTAAGATTGAAAATGACTTTTTGTAATTATGATTAAAATTGGTTCACCATGGGGTTAATCCAAAATACAAGATTTAAAAAGTCATCAATACCTATATAAATTTCATTGAGTGTTGATATTTCATCATTAATATATTTTCCATCAAATATTTATCCATTAGAATTAGTTGTACTAAGAATTTCTTATTTATATACTAATCTTTTTGATATTTCGAGTCTGTCTATACCTTCCCATATGTGGGCGCAACCTTTATATTAATTAGTCATGATTATTTGAGCCATATATATTAATAAACCCAGAAATTTCACTTCCCAACATCTATATCCATAGATTAATGGTTCTTATATTCTTATATTACCATTTCATGTGTCCTTATGACGTAATCTAAAGGATGACTACAGAATAATATATAATCATCATTAGAGGCAGTTTAAAATTTATTTTTTCGTATACTTCCACAAAATATTTTTTAGCCATAATCCAATAATATCACTACTATGATAAAAATAATTATACTTTATTATTTTTATGGTATATATCTTTTAAATCTTTATTCATTTCCCATGAAAAATATAAAAAATGATCATGCATATGTATGAGATACCATCTCCACCAAACAATGTAATTCATCAATATTAACAACATTGCATGGATGGTTGTATTTATTTTAATAATGATTAAATGTTATATTTAAGAAATAATAATTCATTGGTAGTTTTAATATAATATATAAAATTATGACAATCTAATCCATTATAAAATAATAAAGTGGATTATGCGTAAGTATGGACTACCATATCGAAAATGATTGTTATTCATTTTTTATTTAGTCTATAAATGGATTATTATCAGGATTTATTTAGTATATAAATAGTATATATTAATGATACATAAAATTGGATTTTTATTTACAATTCCATTTTTTTACATACTAAAATGAGATAACAATGTTCATGCATAAAAATGGGCTACCGTCTTTATAAACAGTGTAATTTATTTTTCTATCACATCCTTTTGTGGATTATTATTACTTTTTATATATTTAATATATATTTCTATTACATATGATTTAAATCACTTAAGTATATATAAAAATTATTAAATTGAATGGAATAAAACTGTCAAACCCAAAAATACATGAAAAAAAGACTTGTATCCCATGGAATAATTATTTTGCTAATTCTTTGTTAACAAAAAAGTGATAAAAGGTCAGAAGTAAAATATATATGGAATTAAATATTTAACTGTAAATACAATATATATATATAATTAATATATATTTAATATATAGTATTTTAAAACACATCTTAATAAACTGAGATCCGAGGTAAGGGTTTTCTATAGAAAAATTAGATTTTGAGGGAATTATTCTATACTCACCACTTCTTTAATTAATTTCGTTTATATATTGTCTTATGGAAATATAATATCATTAATGTGTTTTTATTCATGATATTTATACTTCAATCTTAAATTATTTTCTTCATGTGTATCTTGATTCAATACATGCTAAAGTGGAATGTTATTTATTTTACAATCACATTTTATTACAGAATTCCTTATATTTGATATTATTATAAGGGTAAATATAAGATGTTTTTAATATAAAACAATTAATTAATTTTAAAATATATTTTAGTATTGTTTTGATTTAATAGGTATATTTTCCTCTATTGGGTACATAAAAAGATCATGATATTTTTTAATTGAATCATACTTTTATTTCTTATTTAATTGGTAATCTTTTAATTCCATGTCTATTTTTTATAAAAATTATTTGAGGAATGATTTTAAATAATCCCTTATGATTTTTTAAAGTAATTTCACAAATTATTTTATTTTAGGAAGATATTTTAAATGTAATCTGTTTTATTTTCTAAAAGAAGTAATTTTTACTATTTACAATAAATGTTAAAATAATAATTAATTGAACATACAATACATGAAAAGAATTTTCACCCATAATGACCATCCATGGATTAAATGTTTCATTTTCATGATCCCATAATTATATTGGAATAAAATTTTTCATAGTATTATATAATGATTATGTTTTTAAAAATGAATATAATTGTAAAAACGTTTTCCCTCAATAATGTTTTCAATGATCACATTTTGGTATTTATATTAATCAACAACAAAAAACATATTTTACTATTTCTAAAAAATAGATATATTTTAATGATACAATTATCATTTTTTTCGGGGATGATTTTTGATTTGATGACTAGGGAATGTTCTACATTCCATATTCTTTTTTATTAAATACAAATAGTTATATATATTATGGTATTTTTATTTAGTTTTATTTTTTATTCACACGATGAAAAATTTAAACATATTCTGAGATAGGTGAGGAATATAATTATATAGCCACCCAATGAATTTCTTGGTCCCATGACACCAAACAGGTTAGAAAATTTGGTTGATTCTTTAACTGTTTTTCAAAAATGTATAGTAATAGGGACTCTGCAATATGATTATGATGTACTGTCAAAGGGTATCGACAGTAAGTTTATTATATATGAAATTATGAATTTCATTATAATTAACCATTTAATGATGTCGATGTGTTTCATTAAATAGTAATGATATCCATTGACATGTATCTCACTCATGTATTTTACTATCTAAACTATATGGTGTTCCACCCTTCAATACTTCATCACCACATCAATTCAACTATTGTTACATTATGAACAATATTTATGAATCCCAAATATTCAAATTCTATTTATCCTATATGATAAATACTCCATATGCACATAATCTTCTTCCTCAAAACCCATCTACCACATTTTTCATTGTTCTTCCTTTATTTTCTCCTATAAATAGAGACTCCATCATGATCCCTGACTCTGAAATTCTATGCTTCTTCAAAACTGTACCATCTTCTCCCAATCACTAATCAGAATTCCCCACCACCATCACCCCGACTCACCCCACCCCTGACTCTCCTCCAAAACGCTCATCTCGAAATCCCCATATAATGGTTTTCATCCCCAATTCCACTCCTATACATTAAACTTTCCTCCCCTTACACCATCCCTATTCTTTATTTCACCTCCACATTCATCTCAAACTCCGACTACTCACTATGTGACATTAATTTTTCCCCACATCACCCTTTGATTTCTACTATTGTGGTCTATTTTTATTAACTATGATATTCTTCATTATGTTTAAATTTGATTTTCATCATTATGATTAACTATGTTTTCAAAAAATGAATACAATCAAATACATATCTATATTATTTGATACTTAGATCATTTCGATGATTTATGATATCCTCTTCATGATATCCTCCCCTTGGATGAAGTTACATATTTAGCGAATATATAAAATCTCAATACTAACTCCATCTTATTTCATGATGTGAACATATTATATTTGCATTAATTTTTAGAAGGATCATTTGATTTTTGGTTTATGATTTGATTATGTTTTAATTATAAAATAGAACATTTTACACATATTTAGGGATTCTATATTCCTCATATGAGTACCATTATGTGCTGTAATTCATATAAAATTTATCTCATCATTTATTATTTTTTTAGATTGTAATCCTATAATTTAAATAACATTATTATGATATATTATGATATAGTATATGTATATAAACAATAAGTTTTTTATATTTGTTTGAGTTTTTTATATCCTTGATGCTTACTAATCATGGAATTGATCCAGCCCACGTATCATATTTTAAAATTTTAAAATGATTCAATGTACATGTGTCACGACTGAGTATAGTTCATGAAATATATCAAAAATATTAAAAACTACCTATATATATAGTCTGTTTACACTGAAAATAGATTATATTGAACATTATCCTAATGTTATTATTGTAATTATTTTTTATGTATTTTTATAATGCTCTTGTAGGTGCTAAAATTTTGAATTGAACCATTCACTCTCGTCTCCCCTCTTTGAATAAATCTCCACAACCAACCTGACTCCGCCAACACTGACTCTACTCCCCTCTTTGAATAGATCTCCAAAACCAACCCTAAATCCCCCAACACTGACTCTACTACCCCAAACCCATCTCAGAAACCACTCTCTGTGGTTTTCTTCCCCACCTCTACCACCTCCCCATGCCCCCCCCCCTCTACAACATCCTCCTTCTTACCCCAGCCTCATCCTCCACCTCAAACTCTTCGTCATGTGATGTTTCTATTTTGTCACATCCCTCATTGATTTATACATTCATGGTATTCATTGATTAACTATAATTTTCAGCATTCCTATTAACAATGAATTTTATGAATTTAAATTCTCTATGTTTTTTGTCTTATGAATTCATCTATCAACTTATCCAGGTTCAATTCTACTTCTAGTGTACTTATGTTTTCCAATATCCTCTTCTCAGTGTCATTGATTTTGAAGAGATTCCTTCTGTTGTCGATACAGGTGAGTAAACTACCAACTCCATCTGATTTCTTGATGTGGACCTATTCAAATTTTACTATGTTTGACATGGATTATCCAATTCCAAATTTACGGATTGAATGTGTTTTAATTTTTTCCATATAATGTTTTACAAGAATCTGATTATTGTTTTTTCAATATTCCATTAACTTTATGTGTTTTTATGTTTTATTATTATTATCACATAATTATTAATTTATATAAATTGTTAAAATATAATTTGTATAAATATTTTCTTCAATATTGTGATATGAGTTTCTATTTATAAGTTATAATATAGTCATAATTTTTTGATGAATTTTTTCCCTAGATTAATTCTTATCATGAAATAGATCAATCCCACATATATAAATTTTTTATTTGAGAATGATTCTATGTTGATGTTTCATTTTGTTATTATAGTTAATTATATATATCAAAATATTCAATAGTACATGAATATGTAGTATACAATCATTGAATTTTTGACTATATTGAAAAATATCCTAATGTTTTTATTATAATTAATTTTCTATGTATATTTTTGATGTATTTTTAGGTGATAATATTTTCAATGATTCCCCCATGATTCCATAAAAAATTAAATATGATTTGGAAAGATTCCATATATATGCTTCATGTGTAATATTCCATTAATTTTCCCAGTTTATCAACATATATTATAACAATCATAAAACTATATGAATATTTATCATGATTTTTTATATTGTTATTTAATGACTTGTGTTATAAAATTATATATTACTTTATTACTTTTTTGATTTAAAATTAAATTGTTTTCATTGACTATTTATTTTATATTGATACATAATAATTAATTAATTTCTCATTTTTATATTCTTTGATTTTATTTGGTTTCCCAATATTATTAATAGTTTAATATCTATATCGTAGATGTAATGATATTTAGGTGTTTCTTCATATACTATACATAATCATATTTTCCATCACATATATTATTCATGCAATATAATCATTTCTCCTCCCCAAATTTCTTGTATGTTTTTTGGTGATTCATCTACCCATCTATAACAAATTCAATCAGTCTCACTATATTTGGTTGTCGATCAGAATTTTTGGTCATATATTTATGATTAAATTACATAATATAACATTTTATTTCATATATTTTTCTATAAAATGTTATATTTTCTATTCTAGTTTTTATAATTTTTGTTCTATGTCCATGATTTCAATGTAATTTATCAAAAACTATATATTTAAAACAATATATTATATTTTTTATATCTATGTTGAATTTAATCTGAAACTAATATTCATATTGTTTATGAATTAAAATGAAATTTATACTCTATATTTTCATACTTGTTTTGATTATTTTTATAATTTCCACATAATATTATGTATATCTATTAGTGGGAAAGTAGATCACTAACTGAAGTTGAAACATACATGTATATACAAATGCTAATGAATTATCAGATACTTCTTCTTCCATGATACAAATCCAATCCCTTACATTAGATAAGTGTTTTATATTTTTTAATCTCAACCATATTTTACACACAAGAACCCTACTTATTTTTATCGATTTTATTTTAGGAATTTTTTATTCATATCTTACAGATTTCAATATTGAAATGTGTTCCAGAAAATTCACTTATATATTTTATGACATTATTTCCTCTCCACATTATCCAATATATATTGATTCACCATATGATCTTCATATAACATTATATCATCTTATCGAAAACAAATTATAATATCGACTATTGATAAAGCGGACAAGAATAACCAAAATATAAAATGACTATAAATCGGTCATATTCTATAAATATTTTTTATAGATATGTTATTTTTTCTAAATTTATACTTATTTTTAGTGCGGATATGATATGTACTATTGATGGGTGAGTAGTGGATGAATGTATTTAAAAGTAATGAACAATAATTTTTATTACTTTATATTCATATTGAAACTCCAAGTATACAATATTACAGAATTGGTTAGTGGAATATTGTTTTTACTTTTATAATAAATATATTTAGGTTTTGTCCTATATTTCATTTTATAATATTTTTATTCTTTATTATTCAATTGTTATTAATACAAAAATAATGAGTTTTTTATTCTAATATCATTCCACATATATATTTCCATACATGTAGTCTTAGTTTAGCCTTATCAGTGATGATATATATACAAATTTGATGATCAAATTTTGTATTTAAAGTGTATTTTGTAAAAATTCAACAATTTAAATATTTCAAGTATCTATATAAACAAAAACCAATTTTAAATTATATAGAAACAGACCAAGAAATGGATTTAATCCAATAAAGATTTAGTTCATTGTTTCACATTTCCAAGTATATCCTCATGTTGACTATATGTCTATGCATGTAAATTGTTTATATAGGTTTCTAGAAAAAAATTTAAACAATTGTTTTCCATTACATCCTTAACAAAAATTCAATCATGTAATATGTATCAAATGAAATAAACTACTATTGTTTTGGCATCTATAACAAAACTGTTGTTTATTACACACATTAACATGATTTATTACATAAACATGAACTTAATATTACCCATAATATTAAGAGGTATACTTTTTTGGGTAATATAAACATTACATAACAAATTAGAACATAAAACACAACATCTTTACAAAAAAGTTCATTTTCATGACCACAAAATTCATTCATACATAACATTGTAGTGGATTACCTGAGGACATGCAAAAAAAATGGTGATATATAAAGCCTATTAATGGAGGAGACAAGGAATAAAATGAATAATATATTACATTTTAGAGAACGGAAATATTAATGGAGAACAAGAGAAATATGAACATAAAGGCATTATATTACATGATTATCATAAAATGGGAATGTGGCCATAACATTTAACATCATACTTTCATGGGCCAAGGCTCATTGCACTTGGAGGATGAGTAAACCCTCATTGAAAATAAAATATCATTATTAATCCCTCATGGATCTTGGCATATCATGATAATATTCTTTAACCAATGCATTGGGCGCTTTTTGGACACACGCTTTATAAACATTTCATTTCAAGCATAAGTGTGCCACATAGATCATACAACATGGATTCATTAAACATCATAATTAATTATGTGAATAAGTGTTGTTGAAAACATGAATTTATCTCATCAACCACAATGTACATGTTCATAAAGGTGAAAAACCTTGACCGAAAAATGGGTATGATATTCACTCACATGTTGATTTTGGCATGGGAAATTTTGGTGTAACTTTGTATTCATAATGACATCAAATAGAAATCTTAAAATGGGTTGAAGAGAGATAAAGGGGTATCTCATCATTTATATATGAAAGAGATATTAATGGGTCATGTAACATAAGATCTCAACATATTTAATGGAATTTAGATTCATCTTATAAAATAATTGGTTGAATGTAAATGAGAAGGGAGAAATTTATTACGGAATTTCGGCATGGTAATGGGTGTACACGGGAGGAATTAAGGAGATAAAAAGAGGTATATTGTAATTGAAACATTGGGAGGGTAGTATGTGGGAGTTTATAAATCATTCCCCAACATTTTTAACTAAAAAAGTGTAAAAATCATTATTAAATTTGGAAAAAAATGAGAATGGAAGAAATCGTATACTTGGTAGTGTGATCCCAAAGGCTTGTGAGGGGATTGAGAGAAGATTCGTGGGATATTGTAGAGCCTTGAGAGAATTATAGAGATATGAGGGATAAAATTGTTCAATATATGACATTGTTTTAGTGATAATGAATGTGAGATAGAGTGGTTTCATATATGAAAATAGAGTAAATTATTTATTATATAGGTTTTGGTCACTACACATTATACTAATAAAAACACAAACCAACCCATGGGGTTTTCCCATGGTTTTATCCAAAGTGGAGTGTAAAAAATTATTTTATAAGTATAATTTCCGATCTTATTAAAATATTAGTCTTTCTTAAATGGAGGATGGTGACACTCTCATGGAAATAATTTTAAAATGTTAAAATGTTTTATAAGTATTAGAGGGTCCACTAAGTCCGCATAAAATTAATCAAAAAAAATCTAAAATCAAATTATTTAAAATATAAATCATATATTGGTTGAAAATAATTTGTATATTATTTATTACATCACTATTATCTCATTATGATGTCATAAATCACATTATATATTTAAACGATAGTTAAATTTTAACGAATAATTCGAATTTCTTAGAAAATTATGAAAAAATAACCATTGGATAATTTTGACATCTTGATTACATATATAATATAATTTTTATTTAAACATTTTTAAAAAAAATCACATTTTCACTATTAATATAAATATCAGCATTTATTGGAAATTTATGGGTTTTGATAAAAACATTTTTCAAACAATAATAAAAATAATAATTGTAATCATAAAAATTATATGATCATTTGTATTTAATACAATTTGATTTAGTAATAATTTTTTAATAATATTTTTATTTAATTCAAAAATCCATTAAATCATTATAATATATTTCTTAATTTAATATTAACTTAAAATACTATTTGTTCTTTGAAAACCATTTAACAAGTAACAATAATAAAATTATTGAATATTTCTTATTCTATATGAAAAATAAAGCACATAATTATAGAGCTATGGTATTGTTACATAAACCGTTATAATAGGCACATAAGACCTAAGGGTATGGTGTGCGATGGTGATAGACAATTGGGTTGGCTCAGATAAAATCTCCTGGGTGGTAATCTCTGTTAACATTCAATTCTATTGTAGGAGATTCCGTTCAAGCTTAACGTGTAAATTCCTTTATTGGGATTGGTCAAGAGCGAAGCCTAGTGGTGTTACCTTTCATTGAGATTTGAAAAATGGGCTTCATATGGATCAATTCTAATGTATGAGTCAATCCCTTCTTTATGTGAGTAAATTAGATTCTTTAACACCCCATTTTTATACTAAACTTTTGATCACATCTCAATGGCTATATTATCAATCATATCAATTCTTAACTATATTTTAGAATCCGAATTCATTAAACTAAGTTAGTGCATATGTTTTAAATAACAGTTTTACATAATAATACATTTAATTAGATCAAGTTGAATTTTCATCAATAAATTTTTTGGTTGTTATCGGCATCCCCACTTAAGAATGTTTTCCCTGGAAAACACCTTTTACCACACTAAAATTAATGTGGGTAACACTACCTCACACCTTCCTCTGGTTCCCATGTTTCTCTTCAAACTTTTTGTTTCACTATAACACTCTAACGAGGGGAATTGTCTTATTTCGTGGAACATTTTACCTACTATTTAATATATTTAAATAATTATATTCATAAGAGAGGTTATTATCTATTGGTTACATCTCCATATTGAGTACAAGCATTGGGTTAAGGGATTAAAGGTCGTCAAAAGGCTATTCAAGGGCCAAGGAGTACCTATGAAATGGAGTCTCTATGGATTCCTTCTTATACTGCAGTAGCTATGGCAGGAAAGGATATAGGGGCAACATAAAAAAGGGAGAGGAAAATGCAGAGACATGGATTACCAGTAGAAACAGGAGCAACAGGTGAACCAGGGATGTGGATAAAGGGTGGGGGAAGAATTAATCCGAACTTGAACCTACCCATGGTTATAATTTGTAGTCATTTTCAGTTACTGGGATCCGAATCATTAGTTCATATGTACAGTGGGGAGGAATTCCCCCTAGATATGGATTTTGGGGAGGGGAAGATGACCTTCCCTCGGAGGAAATCTCATAGAGAGGTTCTGGTAGAGGGCTCTACATCCCAAGGAGGAAGAAGTGGAAAAAGGAAAACAGGGACCCGGGCAGTTTCATCATGCGTAAGAGGATGAATTCTAAATGCCATAAAGATTAATCATATCTACCAAAGCCTTTGAAGACTACATCAGCTAAGAATGATGAGAACAATGTACTGATTATAGATTATATTAAAAAATCACAGGAGAAGGAGGTAGAACTAGTGTGTGGATATAGATTGGCTGAATATCCAAGGCTATAGAAGCATGGACCAGATTATAAAGATGATTAAAATAATGATCAGCTTCAGAAATAGGATGCCCTGGTGGTCTATGTTTCCCCTCCTCATGCACCTCAAGAGGGTAAGGAAGCTAATGAGGGGTAACCAGTTGTTATCACAGCTAGCACTGTGTGGGATGCTGTCACATAGGCCATGGAGGATCTGTGTGACCTTGTTTATGTACTCTGAGGAAGAGATTATTGACACGGTCTTGTATTTTAATGCTTTTATAGATTATGTAGAAAGGATGAATGGTGAACAAATTCAATTGGAAACAAATGAAGAGAAGGAGGACTGGATCACCAAGAAACACCTAATCATGACCAGAGGATTCAATGGAAAAAATATAATAGTGGAAGATTTTGTGCAGACATGGGACAAATTGATCTATCAGTTTGAAGATAAAATCAGAGACCACACCAGTAAAAATGTATATTAACATTCCTTGATTTTATATAGATAGGATGCTTCCTATATGTTAGTGATAGAAATTAAGGATGGCATAGGGCCTGATGCTTCTATTTTTACTTGATGGATTCCCACTTTATTCCAAAAAGTGTGCTTTTTCAATAAAAATTTTAATTTAGAGGATGAGGTATGTACATTCTCAAGAGTGATACATGGAATATATCATGTAATTAAGACATGTCCTATGGGAGTGCTAGTCAATAGGACACTTCACCAATGCGATTAAGGATCTCAAAATGGATGATGTACCTTAGACTAATAATTCCCTTCTTCCCTAATCTAATACCTCTCTTACATGGTGATATATCGAGAAGTACCATGTCTCTAAAATCAAACACTAGGCCTCATAGATGATTATCAGCATATCTATTTTGTCGAATCTAAGAAACATTAATGTGATGTTGGATGGTCTTAACCTTCTCCAACATTTCTTTGACTATTTCTTAACCTAGGAGTCTTCACTCCCCAACATCAACCCAACATGATGGTTTTCTGAACTACTTCCCATAAAGGATTCCATAAGGATCCATTTGGATTCTTGAGTGGAAAATATTATTGTAAGAGAACTAAACCAGGGAAAGATGTTGATCTCATCCTAAATTAATGTACATTGAGAATGATCTAAATAAATCCTCATGTGTATGGAAAGTCTTCTTAGATTGTCCATCAGTTTGAGGATGATAAGACATACTGAAGTTCAACTCAGAATATAGAGCATTTTGGAGACTCATCTAGAACATAGAGTTAATTATTGGATCTCGATCCGATATAATCGATAGTGGTAATCCATGTATCCTTACAAATTCTCTGATGTATATCCATTCCAATTGATCCAAGGAGAAATCCTCTCAAATTGCAAGGATGTGTGCAGCCTTTGTAAGATGATCCATAACAACCCATATAGAATCATTTCTTTTAGATGTCTTTAGAAGTCTAGTGACAAAGTCCATGATTATTTTTTACCATTTCCCTATTGAAATGGGTAATGGTTTCATCATTCCCTTAGACTTATACCTATCACCCTTCACTTGATGATATATTTGACACTTTGATGCATACTCAATGATCTCATTCTTCATGATATCCCAAAAATAATTCTCTCAGAGATCTAGATACATCATTGTGTTTCTTGGTTGAATGATTAAATCTGAACCATTTGTATTATAAAAAAGTTATTTATTAAACCTTGGATTTGATGGAACACATTTTATTGACCCAAATCTCAAAATTCCTTCTTCAATAACATTGAACTATAAGGATTTCTATTTTCTAATAGTTTACATCTTATTCTGTATTCCCACATCATCCTTTTCATAAACCTTTAACCTTTTCAAAAGATATTTTCGAGCAATCATTTGTGAGTGTATTGATGATGTTGCCTTATTTATGAATCCCATTTCCATCTTCATCAAATTTAATAATATAAGATCATCTTCAATTCTCATCAATGATAGATTTTTTGGCTCTT
Source organism: Viscum album (assembly GCA_963277665.1). Classification (NCBI taxonomy): domain Eukaryota; kingdom Viridiplantae; phylum Streptophyta; class Magnoliopsida; order Santalales; family Viscaceae; genus Viscum; species Viscum album. Next base: position 140,518,405 of record OY728141.1, read on the forward strand.
TTCTGCATAGAGCATCTACCACCTTGTTCGCTTTCCCAGAGTGCAAATAGATTGAGTTTTCATAGTCTACGATAAGATCTAACAATCTCCATTTGCACATGCTCAACTCTTTATGTGTGAATATATGCTTGAGGATTTTTTGATCCATATATATTTCACACTTCTCCCCAAAGAGGTAATGTCGCAAATTTTTTAAAGAGAATATTACTACAGGAAACTCTAGATCATGGGATGCACATTTTTTCTCACGATCATTCAATTGACTTGAAGCACATTCAATGAAGTTATCATATTGAATCATCACACATCACATGATCTTCTTTAAAGCATCACTAAATACAAAAAAAAAGATCTCAACTAGTGGGTAGTGTGAGCTCAAACGCAATGATAAGATTCTTTTTCAACTCCATAAAGCTGTCTTAAAATTCATCACATTTTGAAAGCTTTACTGCCTTCTTGAGATATCTTTGTAAGAGGGTCTGACAATCGTGAGAAATTCCTCAGATATCAATGATAATATCTAGTTATCCCCCTGGAGATATATATATCCATTATCGATGTTGGCCTCGACCATCAAATAATTATAGCTTTCATAGATAGATCAACATATATCCCATTGGTTGTGATGATATGACCCAAGAATGATACTTCCTTCATCCATAACTCACAATTAATGTACATTGCATAGATCTTATCCTTTCTCATGGTCTCTAGAATAGTTATTTGGTGGTCCTAATTATCCTCCTTGGATTTGGAGTATATTAGAATATCAATAATAAGTTATACCAAATATTTTTCAAGGAAATCCATATAGACTCTATTCATAAATTCAATGAATAATTTTAGAGAATTAGTGATTCAGAAATGCATTAATATGAATTCATTATGCCCATAGATTTTACGACAAGTCTTCTCGTGGATATTCTCCTTCTTCACAGATACTTGCTAATATATCGACTGTAGATCCACCTTTGAGAAGTATATTTCACCCCGTAGCTGGTCAAATAAGTCACCAATTCGTGGAAGAGAATACTTGTTATTTATCATTGTTTTTTAGCTCACGATAATCAATGAAAATACTGATTGACCCATTCTTCTTCTTGATGAAGAGTACTGGTGCACCCAATGGTGATGAACTTGGCTATATAAACCCTTTATACAAATTCCTATGTTGTTGTTTCTTTATCTCCACAAGATACACAATATGTATCTTATACAGAGAATTGGATATTGGAAAAACCCTAGGAATATGATCAATCGAGAATTCAATAGCTATTGTTTGAATAAGACCAAGAAATTCCTTAGGAAACACGTTAGTGAATTCCCCCACAATAGGCATGTTTTATAGGATGGTATATTTTTTATAATAAATAAACCGAGAACGATATTCATGATCATAGGGCTGCAATATGCACACATGAGATGATGGTGAAAAAGAAGATTTATCCTCCTATAGGAACTTGTACAGATTCATGGGTCGATTGTCCATATATAGAGTGATTTCCCTGTTATAGAAAATTTATGTTGGCTCTATATTGGGAAAGGAAGTCAATCCCAATAAATATATGAAATTCCACCAGAGGGAGTATGGAAAGGTAATTCAGGAATTTCATTCCACAAGTTGTGACATGGGAGGATTTATATTCATTGAATTAAATGATTTCCTAATTCTCCCATATCACCTAAATCTCTACATCCATGATTTTTTGTGGTGTTGGGATTGTTCAACTAAACATTCTAGATATAAAAGAATTCATAGAACAATAATAAAAATTTACATTCTCTATTCTTGAATTAATAACTAGCATACATGTCACCACTTTGTTTTCAAGGTCCGCATCGGTAGTAGTGATGGAAAAATGTTCTCCCTTAATGCCTTGGATGTTGTTGGATGCCTCCAAAAAAACAATGTCCTAGGAAACTTGTTTTCAAAGGGAGTTTTTTCATTGTAGTTTAAGTAATGAACAATTATTTGAGGGTTGAAGGAAGTGTTCATATCCTCTTTCGCAATATCAAGTTTTATTGCCGACAGTTAATGGCCTGGTTCCCCTCTCTTCCACAACTAAAACATTTCCTTGTCACCTTTAGGAAATTTTCATGGTGTTTATTTCCACACAATTGGAATGTGGGGTGAGTGAATTTCTTAGCACCATTGGATTTATCCATTGTTCCACCAAAAATGAAGAAAAAATTGCTCTTATTATTCCTATGATACCCCTAAGATTTGCCAATATCTATTTCGTATTTTCGAGAACATCAACAAATTTCTTTATAGCTCTTGAAGTCCCAGATCGCTAGGTATTTTCGTATGCTATGTTTTAGCCCACCAAATAAGTGTTTAAACTTTCATTCAAGGGTAATGAAAAGGATAGAGTAATGTCATTCAAGCCTTTTATAGTTTCCCTCATACGCTCTGATGGACTCATCATCTTTTTTCTTAAGGGTATGAATGTTCCTTTCAATTTTATGTCGGAGGGGCACATGAAATATTTATTGGTATCCATTTTCTGAGAAATCCTTCCATCGAAACCAATTGATCTATTCCTTTAACATCGTATTTTTGATCAATTTTTACTATTGATCAGCATCACCCTCGATATGATAAGCATCCAGAAGAACATTCTCTTGTTCGGAACACTGAAGTATGGGGGGGATCTTCTAAATGGAGTTGATCATTTATTCGACAATTGAGGGATCAAAATATCCATTAATAGTATGATGAATTTGTCTCATGTAGCTCTCAATTGCATCTTGTTCTTTGTTAGGGGGGGGGGTGAACGATCCTCTTGAACCATATTTCTATTCCAAATATGAGTTAACTGAGAGAGTATCATGATAATGTTTGTGATTCCCACACCCAACAGACTGGGAACCTCATAAGAATAGTCATCACATTGATATTCTCATCAGTTGTTAGCTCAATTCTTCATATTACCAACCATTGGATGGAATAAATGGAATGTTAAGGGTAACACGTAAAGGGTAATCCAAATTAAAAATGGGTTACTTATAAATAACATTTATTTTCATAACTTATAAATTTTAGGCTTCAATCTATGTTATCCATGATATACATCCCAACATATATTCTTATGGTCAATTTTTTATTCCATTAATAATTTTCCATACTAAATTCGTTAATTTACCAAAGAATATCCCCCAGTAGTGTTGTAACCAAGAGTGAATAAAGGCTCATTGCCATGCACTAGTTCCTATTCGAGTCTAGCTAATATCAGTGTTTTAGGGTTTAAACCCTTGATACATATGTTTCAGAGCCTCTTGTCCTTGTTCATATCTAGACAGGGGTTTATTTTCATGATAAAACACTTACTCTATACACACAATATTTTATGAATATTTTTATTATACTAATTATTATCCTTACAAATTTTACAAGGGTTTTCGAATCCTAATCATAAAAATAACTAAACATATCCTTAGATACCAATTATAACAACCCTCTTATTTATTACACACTTAAAAATGATTTATTTCCGATGATTTCATTAAATAAAACATAGAATATAGAGTCTTATAGTGTATTTGGTGATTAGTAACATTATATAACATATTATAACATAAAACAAAACATCTTTATTGAAAACATATTTTACATGACCACAACATTCATTCATACATAGCATTGAATGGGATAACTCGAGGACATCCATAAGAAAGGGGTGAGCTATAAAGCCTTGTAAGGGAGTAGAGAAGGCATAACATGAATATTATCATACGTGTTAGGAAATAGGAATATCAATGTAGCACAATAGAAACATGAACATAAAGGCATTATATATAATGATTATCATAAAATTGGAATGTGGAAACAACATTTAAAATGATATTAGCATGATCCAAGGCTCATTGAAGATGGAGAATGACCAAACCATCATTTCACTTGAATTAGCATGAGTAATACATCATTGAAGTTGAAGTAGCATGAGTCTACCCTCATTTCACAGGATGTAATAGGATTTTATTTTTTACCCATTGCATTAGAGTGCTATCAGGGTGCACCCTTTATAATCATTTCATTTCATTCATAAGTGCTCCACATGGATAATAGAACATGGATTCATTAAAAATCATAATTTATTCCACGAATAAAAGGTTTGGAATAAAAAATTCTACATCTTCAAAAAAAGTACATGTTTATAATGGTGAATAACATTACCAGATAAATGTGTATGGTATTCACTCACATGATGATTTTGGAATGGGAAATTTTGGTGTATCTTCGACAGTATAACGATGTAAAATAGAAATCATAAAATGTGTTGATGGGATAGAAATATGTCTATCATAATTTATATATAATACAGATAGAAAGAGGTTCTTGGAACGTAATATCACAAAATATGTAATGGAATTTTTAATTATAATATAAAATAATTGCTTGAATGTAAATGAGAAGAGAGAAATTCTGTATGGAATTTCAACATGGTCACGAGAGTACATGGAGGGAATTAATGAGATAGAAAGAGGTCTATAATCATTAATACATTCAGAGGGAAGCATGGTGTAGGTGAAAAATTATACAAAAAAATTTAAATAAAAATAAAATGTTATAACAAATTAATGAAATTTGGAAAAAAATGAGAAAGGAATAAACCCCTAATATTGAATTGTGATCCCAAGGCTTGAGAGAAGATTTTTAGTGGCTTGAGAGAGGATTTTTGAGAGCCAAGGGAAGCTTGGGAGGATTCATGTGATTGGAGGACATATGTTTGTGGAGCTTTAAAAAGTTTGAGTGCTGATGAATGAGAGATTGAGTGGAATTATATAAGAAATGTTGGGGAATTATTTATTATCTAGGTTATTAACACTACACAGTAAACAAACCAAAAACACAAACCATCCCATGGGTTTTCCAATGGGGTTTTCAAAAGGGGAGTGTAAAACATTATTTTATAAGTGTACTGGTTGAACATATTAAAATAATTGGATTGAATTTGTGGAGGTAAGTCACACTCTGAATGAATATATTTTAAAATGTTTAATGAATCATTGAGGGCCCACTAAGGAACCATAAAATTAATAAAAAAAATATAAAATCAAATTATCTTAATGAAATAAAATATATTGGCCAAACATCAATTATATAAATTTTATTACACAAATATTATGTTATTATTATGTCATAAAATGAAATATATATTGAAACAGTATTTCGTTTTTTCAAAAAAATTTGAATGTCTCATAAAATTAAGAAACATTCATTGTGGAATATTTTCAACATCCTGATTCCCAAATTAAATATTAATTTTATCTGAATAATTATATAAATATGCACATTTTTCCTTAAAAAATAAAAACCATAATTTATTTAAAATTCATGTTTATAAAAGAAATAGTATTCAAACCTTAATAAAAACTAGAATTATATTCTTAAAAATATTGTAAGAATTTATATTTAATATTAAGTAAGTTAGTAATAATATTTTTTTAAACATTTATTAAATTCAAAAATCATGTAATTAAAAACAAAATATTTCATAATTTAATATTAAATAAATAAAACTTTTGTTTTTTAAATCCCATTTACAATGTAAACATAATCAAAGAATGTTTATTATATATTATAATGAAAAAGTAAGTCACATAATTATAGTCCTAGGGACTTCATATATTACCCCTTATAATAGCCGCAAAAGACTTAAGGGTAAAGTGATTGATGGTGAGTGACTCTTGGGGTGGCTCGGATAACATCGCTCGGGTGGTAATCTCTATTAACATACACTTCTCCTATAGGAAATTATGTTCAAGCTTAACCTGATGAATCTCATCTTAGGAATGGTCAAGGGAGAATCCCAGTGACACTACCTTTTTTCTGTGCTCTATTAAAAGGGAATCGTATGGGGATATTCTAATATATGATTCCGTCCCTTGTTTTTTTGGAGTAAATTGGATTTGTTAAAGCCCTATATTTATACTAACCATGTGATCATTTTTCAAAGACCATATAAACCATTATATCTATTATTAATATTATTTTATAATCCAATAACATAAAATCAAGGAAGTGAATATGTTTTTTATAACCATATTAAATAATATTTTATTTAATTAGATCAAGACGAATATTCATTAATAAAATTTTTGGTCGTTATGAAATCAAATACTTTTTATAATAGCTTTTTCAATTAATAATGATCGTGCATGTGGTTTGTGATGTAATAATTATATATATGAAAAAAAAATAACATCAATTAGGGCTTTTAGTTCTTGATTAATTTATTATGGGATGTGTTGAGAAGTTATATGATGCAAAAGGTAGAGAAATTGGTTGACCAACATTTGTGATGATAAAATCCATTTCTTATTTTTAGTAATACATGGGGTGTATATGATTTTTTTCAACCAATCCATTTTTTAATGAATGAAATTTATAAAATAGGTATTCATTAAAATTTTTGTTTAAAGTAGTTTTTAAACATAAAATTCTAGTAAAATATTATATATATGTTTTTATTATCCACTTAATTTTTTTGAACCAATAAATTTTATACATTATTTTAATTATTGACATGTCTATTTAATTTATAGACAATTAGATCGCCCTAGATAAATTATTCTTCCTGTTATATTATAATTCAAATTTCAGATATCTATATCATTTCTCTTTGCAGTACCACATATCGTATTTCAGAAATTATTTTCAACTCGTGCTTCTTATTAAAGCGATTTAAAACATTATTGGAACAAACACTTATTATCTATTTAAAAAACTGATATGGATTATTATTTTAATATAAATTTTCCATTTTTTCATTCTCACCAATAACATTATCCAATATGTAATTTAGTACTTCATAAAGGTATATTGTATATTATAATATTAATACTAATAAATTTTTTGATAGAATACGAAAAATCCCAAAAACATAATTTTTTCGATACAATATAAGAAAATTATGTTTTGATCATTATATATATATATATATATATATATTCCGTAATATGCATATATATAATTGAAAATTATGAAATATTTAAAATAATAACCCTGTTTAGTAGTTTTTCAATTACCATTATAACCTTATTGGTGGTTCCAACAATACAGTTGTAACTGTAATGAATATGTCATTAACTACTATTTTGTTACTATAATCATAACAAGCTTATTACCATAACCAAAATTTTATTATATGATTGAAATATTATATTCTTATGACATTAATACACAAGATATTATATGAAATTATAACCATGTTCTGGGACTCATCATTATAGTTTGTAACTCTAATGCACAGTTATAGATATAATTCTAGAGAAGAAATCCATCTCAATTAGGATAAAAAAGTAAGGCATAATACCTCCATAGTAATGTTAATATTCAAAAAGTATCATAATAAAATTTAACAACTCATCTTGAATTGATTTAATTTCAATTAAAAATAAGAATCAATTTGAAAATATAACATAATTATGTCGGATATATAAGGATGAATTAATAATTGGGTGGGTATTATAACATAATTCCGTGTATAATTGAATTTATAAAAATAAAGGAATGTGGTTATTATTAACTGGTTATTTTTTATATTGTAATGATAACATCTATTACACATTTACTATAATTTTTGGACATATTTTCAATAACCAAGGAATTGAAATTCATTCAACTAGTGGAACTTGAATTTATTTAAATTTTCTTTTTTTGACTTACCTTTCACTTAATTTATAAATACATGATAATTTAATATGATATGTTCATGTATCATGTGACTTGGGTTGAATTAAAAATGGTATTATTTTATATAGGGTATGTATCCATCATATCATGTACCTATCATATACTTACAAATGAAATGTTTTTTATTTTAATTGATGTTTTTTCTACGTCTTAATTACCATATAATCAATGATTATATATATATATTACACATTAATTGTTTAGAGAACATACATATTAAAATTTAAATAGACAACCCATCATCAAACCATGTTTTTAATCAAAAATTACAATCATTGATTTTTTTTTGAAGAATTAGTTGAATTAACCCATTTAACATCAATAGACCAAATTGAATATTTAAGAACACATATTTCCTATTTGGGTTACAAATTCATTTCAATGTTTATTATATAGATGCATTTTCTATGATGTACTGTTGGCATCAAATTGAAATAATTTTTTTAGACAAAGACAACACTAATAAATCCTTCATGCAATGTGGTTCCTCTACCACCATTTCCTAGTATGATTGAGGGGTAATGGGAAAATTTATGGGAAATGAGTCCAAATTATATTTGGTTTGAAAAAATGATAGCTTTATATGAGTTTTTCTGAAAAATTTTTTCTAAACATTCTTATGAATGAATATTGGATTTTCTTTTTATTTTAACTAAAATTCACTTATATATATATATATATTCTATTTTATCACAAAATTTAATGTTATTTAACATATTTCATTTTAAATTTAATTTATATTATCTATTCACTCAGAACCTGGAAACACTGTTTATATATTATGATAAAATGATATATGATACATATGTGGTATAATTAATATACAAACACTACATAATAAAATCGAACAATACATCTCGAATTAAATAAATCTCAGTTCAATAATAGTTCATATTGAATGTTTAAACATAATTAGGGAAATATGTTTTGATGTATTAATAATAGAGTTTATATATTAAATAATTACAATGTACAATTGATGAAATCATAATAATTACATATATGAATAATAAATAATGATATTTGTAATCAATTTTTATTACATAAATTATATATTGAATATATTAATTAGATTTATTTATATGAACCTAGTACGTGTTATTAATTTAAATAGGGGAAGAAATATTTCACCTCTAACATATGAATAGAGTGTCGCTAAGATAAACCAAAATAAAAATAACATTTTCAGGAAATGTTTTGATCAATGAATGAAATTATATTACTAATATATCATACTCAATTATATTATTATATTAATTTTGATATACTATTAACCTTATATTAATATTTGTTCATAATTATAAATAGATTCAATAAAATAATTCCTACAACTCATTTAGGTTTATAACCAAATATTGATGTTATCATAATAAATTCAATTGATTATTTACATCGATGTTTTTATACTGTTAGTATAATAATGATAATAGTATATTGTTAATCCTTCCTTCACATAAAAAGTACGATTATTTTTAGGTCCTAAATATAAATATCATTCTCTTATAACCCATTTCTTTCTGATGCAACCTCCAGAAAATCTAATTCAATTATTACAATAGTTTCTTATTTATACTCAATGGTATGAAATATTTAAATTCATTTATATTTAAATTTTATAATGAATAAAAAAAATTATATGCGTACTATCACATTTTTTATGATTACCTTTACATTTTATATTTCACCTCACCCACCTATGAATAATTCTATGATTAATGTGGTTTTGTTAATGAAAGCATAACATATTATTACTAGTGTGTTCGAACATTGTGATATGATATGAAGTATTTTCTGAAATAATGGAAGTCAAGAAAATAAAAAATTTATTGGTATACTATTTGTTGAGGGCGTCATATGAAAATCCTATAATTAAAATTTATATAATCTAAAGGGAGATATCATCCTATATGAACCTTCTTCCATAAATGAGACATATAAATGTAAAATGACCTATAATAATGTATAATTTGTTTTCAACTGGGATGATTGAGAAAACTAATCCATTTTCTGTGAAAATACACATGTAGAACTTAATTAAATGTATAAATTTTACAGGAATACGATAAATTATCTATTAACATTAATGAAAACATGATATTTTTCATGTTTTATAAATTATAAATGCACTCAATTTGGGGTTAGAATAGGATTTCACATAAGTTGTGTATTTATTTTACTAGGTGCATTGATTAATTTTTCATTTTACATCATTTTCATATCATACCCTCCCAAGATCAATGTTATGATAGATCTTTGGATTATGACTATGAGTCAATTTTTATCCTGTGAGTGAAACAATTTGGGAGTGATTTATGAATAAGAACTTGATGGGTATGAATATATCACCTTATGAATATCTTTATTTCAATAGATTTGTGACCAAATTTATTTTGATCAATTAACAATATAATATTATGGATTATCTCGGTATTATCACTATATAAGAGATTTGGGATCAATTCCAAATACATCATGGCCTCTATAACTGTAAGCGCCTCCAATTTTGTTGTTTTGATTTTTAAATCCTTGCAAAAAGAATTGTAAATAAATATGACACTATCATGGACTACACATGATTCCAAATAATTTTACTTTCATTATTTTATTCAGTCCTAGATAGGTACTAACAGTCTTACAAGAACATGTATCATATACATCAATTTAAATATGATCTTCTCATACAATATGCGTAAAACCCTTTCAAAGTTCATACAAATGTATCCATAATATTTGAATAATTATTTATCATTCAGCAGTACACAACAATATGAATAATTTTACAATATGAAATAATAGATGGTCATATTTTTATAGTATGGAATTCCATTATTCAATTGGAAACTATTTCTATTATATATATATATATATTTCTATATTTTTTACTAATTCAAATTAGTGTATAATTGTATGCATATCGAATTCCATTTATAAAATAAAATTTTCCAGATTAATGTGAATATATCATGAGATAATGGTGTTCTTTTAACAATAAAATCAACTGTTTAAATATTGTTATAGGAGGGATCAACATAAAATAAAATCAAATGAATGATTATAAAATAGTTTTTCATTATTAATTCCATTTGAAAATATAATCCCCTCAAATGAGAAAATCAAAACACCCCACAAAAAAATTACATGTGATTGTCTATATTATATGGATGATGTTTCATTTGAATATGTTTAATGATTACATTTACTAGTGTTATTATTTTAGTTTATTTTTTTTTATATTTTATCAATTACTCTTATAAACACACTTATTTTAATATGTCAAATTTTTTGACATTTTATGTTTATTTTATAATACATTTAGAAAATTAATTTTTTCGTGTATTATTTTTTACAAGTGATAAGTGATCAATGAATTCAGAAAACTATCCAACATAATATGATTATAAAATATGAAAAATAAATATCAATGTTTTCCGAATCAGGAAATAAAAAATTAATTAATGTGTTCAATTGTTTATTTGTGAATAAGGTTTGTTTTATCAATAAATCAAATACATTGATTTTTTGTTACTTTTTTTATGTATCAATATTTATTTACTATAAAGGATAATTATCCTATATACTTCATCTGATTAAAGGTTTCTGTAACTCTAAATTATGAGAATGTTTATTAATATTATGTTGTGACAATTCACCAGTTTGGATCTAGTTATTTATATGGAATTATTTGAATATCATTTATTTTTAACATATTATTATTAATTCTAAACTTTTTAATGAAATATAATTTGTATATCGTTATTTATGATTTCATATTGATTATGTGTTATTTAAATAATCATTCTCTTATAGTATACAACCCCTTACTGAGTATTTGAGATCTCCCATTGTATTTTTCATTAATAGAGTGTTTAAAGATGGATATCGTGAACAATATCATGGATCGTTAATGTTTCTTATCAGTTGATTTCATATTTATAATATAATATGGGATCATGTATGTATCACTTATACCATGGATAAATAACTGTTCAGCCTTGTTAGGTGTGATCACGTTTATCGAGTAATAATGTTTTAATGTAACAACCATCTCGAGGAAACATGGGTTTGGTTCATTAGAAGAAGATTCTAACAAATTAACGATATTACCAAGATAATCCACATAACATACATATCTTCATCACAAATGTTTATCTTGTCCATCCTTGAATTGAATATATAAATAAAGGATAAATATAAATATATATATTTAGGTAAACATACCACTTGAATATTACATGCTCCATTTGGAACATCCATTTATTTTACATCTCATATATCATTTCATCGGAAAAGATATCCAATATATTAATGTCAATATCCATATGTTTTTTCATTTTTTGGAGTATATAATAATAATATCTATAAAAGTTATAATATATTTGACTAGTAAATACATAAATATATTATTCATATAGTCTATGGTGATTGTTGGGTAACTGGTGAGCCCAAATGGTATCAATTAAAACTTATAGTTCTCATACCTTCAATAAAAAGATTTATTTTGCATATCTAACATATTTACCATGACATGATTATATACTAAGTGAATATTCCCTTAAAATATGTACAAATATTCACATATATGATCTAATTCATAAAAAATACATTGAAGATAATACACGTTATTTAACATGATCCTGTTAAGTTGATGACAATTGATGTAGATGTGAATTGACATATAGTTATTAATGAAAAAGGACTAATTCAATCCACAATGAATCACTTAGTTTTATAACAATTAATCTATATTATAATATATAATATTATTTAGATCACCATATTTAGCATTGACAATTCTATTTATAGTATTGGAAACTAGAAAAAATCAAGGTGTATATTCAATTGAAAACATATTCTGTTATCTATGGGGAATGTGAAAAAATTAATTGGGAAATATATCAGTTTATTCAATTACAATAGATATGTTATCATGGATATTCTTTTCAACGGTCTCAATAATATGAGATATATATTCTTACCTATAAGGGGATTATATCCATGTATGAAATAGTGATTCCAAAGTAGATTCATTCCCCCATTGATCTATTATAGAACATGAGTGTGATTCAGGACATGATGTCTGATTTTCATATAATAGTAAATTAGGGTTTCTCTATACAAGGAGATTCAATACATATGTATTTTAGAATAACATTATTCTAGTTGGAGTATCACAATGTGGTTCACAAAATTCACCCCACAGATATTGGTTGGTGTACATATATATATTGGATGCAATTAACAATATTTTTTCATCATCACTATTACCATGAAATAAATGTCTTGAGGTGGCTTTGAATAGTTTTATTAGTGCTTCTACATACAAAATAATGAGTAATACTAGAATCAAATGTTATGTTCACCATCATTGAATAAATAACTACTATTACTATCACTACATTATTATTAGGATTCACCTCAGTTGTTCTGATGATATATGATCACTCTTTTTCTTATGGGATTTTTTTTTGTTTTCAGTTATCATCAAAACACATGGATTGGAGGATTTGTTTATATTGTGTTTTTTTTCCTTAGAGTTGAGTCATAAGATAATAATACAAGGGTTGAATTGATAATTCCTTTTTTTCCAACAAATTGTTGGGTTTTTACTGTAAGCATTCGTTATCTATGTTTTCTTTCTTCCTAGATCTAATTAATTTACTTATCCAAATAAAATTATTTATTGATTTATTCATCCAATATGTTTTCTATGTGATATTTTTTCATTTCTTACACCCATGAGAATTAACTATCAATCTGTGTAAATTAAACACCACTTTCTATCTCTAGACTAATGACTCCTTCAATATCACAAATCTAAATTTGGAATTTTAGGGAACAACATTGTCACGACATGAATGAGTAAGGCCTACGCCTCAATTACCCTATCCTTCCACCACAGGTCAAGGGCTGGGAACCATCACCAAAATGAATTACTAACATGGGAATAATTTTCTTATGTTATTATATAAAAACAATTATTCATCTCCATAAAAAATCCTATATGAATAAAACATATATAGTTAAATTTAGAGTAATAATCACAAATTTATTAAACTATAGGAAAACAAAATAGTAAAACAACATAATCTAAAAAATTAATAGGGTAAAATAAATAACCAACCAAAAATATTTCTCAGCCTAAAAAACAAAAAAAGTAAATGTTGATACTTCCCAAATATAGATTTTCAGTCCACAACCACTATATGTTGTCAAATACCCTAGGGCACACAATGATCCTCCATAGTCACAACTAACTTGTCCATATTCAACATAATAATATATATGTTTGAGAAAATCCCATGTAGGGTTGAGTATATAAATACCTATTAAATAAAATGTTATATGGAGGAGAAAAAATATGATACTTGATATAAATATAGATCTCAAGTGAGAGAAAGAGAGCAATGAAATCAAATGAATAGATATATATACACAAAAAATAAACCTATGTGAGAGAAAAGTGGGATCTTTATATCACAACACGGTGTAGGAATAGTGTTTGTCATATGTTCCATGATTTTAATTAACGATACCTAATAAATCATCTATCTATTCAAATAACATCCATCTATAGACCCAACCCACAAATATATTGTAATGTTTAGGGGACATAATCAGAATGTAGTGGAACCAAACCCTTCTACATAGAGGGTTCTACTCAATAGATAGATGAAAAATTCTTTTCCACCATAATATTTCTCCACTTAGATCGTCAATAGAGCATAGATTCAATGTCCCAGTAAGAGGATGTCACTCTTCAGAAAGAGGTCACATATCCTGAACCCATAGTAGGTTGATACACAAATGGTTGCTAAAGGACTCATGCCCTAACTCAATAGAAGGGTTCCACTTAAATTAAACATAACCCTTGAACTTTCCCCATAATAGGGTGACACTGAAATGGTTGATAAGTGTCTACTTAATTATCCAATATAGAGAGTTCTACTGTATGGATGGATAGTGGACACATTCCCCGATCAAATTGGAGGGTGTCACTCTGATTGTCAATTGAGGACACATTCCCTCTTCCGATAGGAGGGTACAAATCCTTGGATAGATAGAAGAAACCTACCCTGATATAGAAGGATGGGTCCAATATATAGAAATATATAAAATCAATGACAAAATAAAATAATATTTTTCTACTCTGACGGTCAATATGGGACATTTTCTATCTCCCAGTAACAGGGATCCACTTTATAGATAGATAATGATAACATGGATTTTACTATTAAGAGGATTTCTATATAATCTCTATGATGATCTTGAATTTTCACTACCATATTAAAAAATATCCTAATGAATCATCACATCTTAAAAATCTCACATCATATCATAAAATACACTAAGGTAACCATCATCACATTCTACATGAAAAAAACTCATGATAAGCTACTCATGGGAAAATATCTATGTCCAACTAAAAGAGAAATGAGAGTTATAAGATTCATCAAAAGTAGGTTCATAATGTGTTGGGGACTCACAAAGTGTGTGATTTAACAATTCTACTTGGTCGTGTCCTCAATAACACATGGATCATTAACCATGTAATTGCAAACAACATGTAAGGATACTTCTTTACAAGTCTCAAACACCTAGGGTCGATCCATGTTCTCATAGAAATTCCCATGTAATATGGGACATGTTTTTATTCACTATTCATGTTCATATCTATGATTTTGTTCCTGTAATTACAGTGTAAATTTTGGTTTTCCATCACCATGTCACACGAAATGTGGTGTCCAACACCACATGCATTATTTAACTGACCAAAAACCCCTATCCTCTACAGCTATGCCACTGCATGGTGTGTCAACATCTATGTACACACTCAGTAATGGGTATTTTCATGGAAATAGAGATATGATCCTCTTATACAATATCTAGACTCTCCACCACGAATCCAACCACATGGATTCCAAAAATCGAGGCCCTTTGGTTTCTGGAAATTGGATTTGTGATTCTTTGTCTGAAAACTATATGCATCATCAAATATCTAGTCATTTACCATTATATAACTGAATTCCTAGCCCATGGGGGAATATTTTTCATCCCATAAAATATATGAATCTTTCTATGATTTTTCAATCCAATCATATCCCAATAATCCACCATTTATTTGAAGGTTCAATCAAGCTCAAACTCTAATAAAAAGACAAAACATTGGCCCATATGATAGTAATGAAGAACAAAAATAATGACTATGGGAAATAAACAAGAAACATGGTTTAAAAAACATTACAAAAATTCTTGGCTAGAGAATTTATATTATGGATACCCAGGTTAACAAACAAAAAACTATGGGTATATTTATAAAAAATAATGAAAATATGATACACGGTCACCTATAAGTGGTCACACATTGTATAAATCAAATAATCATGTTTTGATCATGATCAATATATTAATCAAAATGTTGTATTTCAAAAATGATGATTTATACCATAGGATATGATTGATCACTAAGAAAGAACATGTTCTCCAATTATGGTGAAGAATTTTTACACTCACACTTCATTGATTCACCTCGATCTAGAAGCTTGTATTTGTCGGATATAAATTCACCAATGATGGGTGGTAGAGCCTAATATCAATAATAATAGTGTCATGATTGTAACCAAATATATTTTACATAAAATGTTACTTAAAAAGATGTGTATTTTTAAATATGTTAATTAAAATATTTAATTAAATCAAGTAATGTACCATCCAATGTTCACATTATTACAATGCCCCATTCCCAAAAATAATATGTTGTTACACTTTAAGCCTCATTTTCAATATTAATTTATGTACAAAAATATTAGATTCATGATTCATTTTAGGATTCATTACATTATATATGAAAAAACATTCACCCTTTATATAAAATATATTTATTTATTTTATAAAATTAATTCCACGAACATCAGGGATCAGAACCAAGGGATGCCCCACCAACGGGCTCCCAAAGAATTCCTTGATATATTGTAATGTATTGTAATGTAAAATTATTGTTCTTGTATTATTCTATGCATCAATATTTTCAAAATCTAAAAGGAATAACTGAACAATTTATGGATACTGACCCCTCATCTTACTGTCTTACTCTTACGGGATCATGCATGTATCTCCTCAATTGTGAGAAATGGAATAATTCAATCACCATATCCAATTTTTGGGGGTATGGAGAGGAATTAGTAAACCTCACCAACCCTGTACATGATCTTGAATGACCTTATAAACCTTATGGACAAATTTCCATCCTAACTGAATCTCTATAATCATTTTCATGGGTAGACCTCCACAAACACATGAACCACATTATCAAACATTAATGTCCTATGAATTTGGAATGCATAATATTAATACCTTTTCTGATATTTCTACATCCACTAATGGATTAGATGCACCTTCTACATTATCACCTACAACATGTTTGTCCAAAAAAAAGATTCCCCATGAACATCAGTCTAGCATAAGGGTGACCTATAGGGTCTTCCATATAGTGCCACAAAATGATCAATTATTATATTAAAATAGTCCATATTATTATAATATAAATGATCCAATGGAAATATATACTCCCATCTCTAGTCAATGGTTAACACATAATCTCTAAACAGATCCTATATCACATTGATAATTTGTTCATTCTGTCTATATAAATGGCGATGAAAGACTATACTAATCATAAAATAGGTCTTGGAGGACTCATATAGGCCTCCAAAAATCCATGACTTGAACATCACATCACATATGGAGAAAATAACTAAGGTAACCTGATGTAGTCGGGAAACATCCAAAATTTACAACATCCCAAAAGGCTCCATCAAACTCTTCTCCCTAATTTCAAGTACGTGTGATGACTTTTTAAGTGGGTTTTCCATCACCAGAATGCAATTGTGACCTCTCTCTATTAACAATATAACTATTACATTGTATGTGTATGATCTATCCCATTTACACTCCAGGATATCATGTTATTATAACAAACCTTTTTTAACATGGTGCTTATATTTCACCCACTGATAGGTGAGGCATCGAGAGAAGAACATCTCCACAATCCACTTCATTATATACCAAAAAATACCACTGTAGGTATTTGAACATCTTTATTACATCGATATCTACATCCAAAGGATACGTGTGAAACTCTCTCATAACCTCATCATGCATTGTGACCAGTACCCCCATCCATCCCTCAAATCCAATGACATAATTACCTCCTTAAAAAATCTATTTAGGGTATATTTTTAGGGTATATAGTCACAAAAAACCTCACATATAGATTCTAATTATTGAGCCTCTCTCACACACTCGATATGAATATGGATCATCATTAATGAATGATGAAAAGTTCCTCCCTGCTCCTCAACCGAGGGAATCTATAATGAATTTAAATGCTCAAAATCCACATCCACCAGGAGACCCTGGGACATTGTGCTAAGAGAATTTTCCACCAGATTTCCCTCCCATTAGTATTGTGAATCTCAAGTTCAATGTCTTTCAAGAACTCTAAAAAATTAATAATACTTATGTTTAGGAATATCTACATCAAGACATACCTGAAACTCTAGTGGTTCGAGTAAAAAATAAATGGAACCCCAAAATACTAGGGCTCAACATCATTAGAGTAATGATTACTGTCACCAACTATCTATTAGGAATCATGAAGTGTTTTTCATTGTGCCTTAAATTCCTCAACCCTTATGTGATGACTACCATCCACTATATCATTAAGAAATAAGTCCTAGTACTAGATTCATAATAATATTTTACATATTACAACACCTCCTTCAATAGTCTCAAAAAACTAATACTCTTAAGCCTCGAAAAAAATCTAAAATGAATCAATTTAAATTTTTATTCTATGTAAATGGATTGTCATTCCACATAAAGATGATCAAAGGAGATGAAATCAACGTTATGTATTACACAAAAAATTGTTATTTAACATCCTTTCAATGAAAACCATTCTCCACTAACACACTATTAGTTGGATCACAAGAAAGAACTCCATTGATTTTCCATGTTTCTAGAACTAATCCATGAAAATAAATGTCATTCTCTATAAATTGAACAACATTGATGAAAAACTGGAATATTAAGAGATTAAAATATAGTTGGTTATCCTAATAATTTTTTATCATCCCCATGTTCTATCTATACTCCTCATATTAGGTATAGTATATGATTATTTCATCAATGAAGATAAATAAAATCAATCTATGTATGGCAGGAAGATCCAATTCATCCAATTCATAATCATAATGGGGGAATTCATCACACAAAAAGGCATCACTTCTAACTCATATTGTATATGGAGACCTTATAATGGATTACATGTAATTTATCATGCAAAATATTATTTAATGATATTTGAAATAAAATCTATGTGATTCGTTTCACTTTTTTCAAAAATAACATCCAACTGGTCGACGGGGACAAATTGTGTTTGATAAAACCCTTTTCTCAAATTCCTCCAAACAAAACCATAACTCCTAGATCTCTCTAGAGGGAATAAAATGTCTTTAATATATATATATATATATATATATGATTGGATCCATGGTAATATTTTATGAAAAAATCAATCTACAACCACCGAGGTACTCCTAGACCATTCATGGTAAATACATCCATAATATACTCTCTAACTGAATGAATCCATATACACGAAGATCCAAATACATGAAGCGATACACTTTATACTAGATGAGTAATGGATAAAAACAACTTTCTCACAAAACTAACATATCATTACATGATATCTATGTCACCCAAAAAGGATATTCTCATATAATCATTATGAATGAATCTGACATTTCTATACAGAGAGGTAATCATGGATTGTTCCAGGTAACAAAACTGTGCACTAGAGGACATCATAAGGTATCATTTTTATGTCCAAAATTTACATGATATAATCTCTCCACCATATTATAGATCAATATTCTAGATGATAAATTATATTAAATATATGTTCCTCTTGTGAATCTAAATTAAATGATTATCGGCTAATGCCTCAACTGGGAGTCCCAATTCCCATAGAAGCAGTAAAGATATAAAGGAATAAGTCACACATGTTTCCACTAGTACAAATTAGAGAATTTAATAATTAGATTTTGTACCAATAATGATCCAATTACATGAATCCTCATATTCATTTATATCCTACACCTTTCCACACTCTCAAATTCTAGCTCCCTGAGCCTGATGTGGCATGCCTTGTCGTTTTGTGAGAGTGGATCATAATGTCATCCACCACCAAAAACTCATCCTCATTTAACCCTTACTCCCCTTCCAACACATTCTCATAGTGATATACCTTTATCTCACTTGGGAGAAACATGATCATGGTAATTCATCTTCTATGGTGGTCTTTATGAAATTGTGCGTCCCTCTTCAATACATCAGGTCGGTAAATCATATTCCATGTTACCCACCTTAACATTAAAATCCCAAACCCTCTCTAGAATACCTTATATCCTTATTTAATCCTTTTATCACATGAATACAATCCGTATCCCAATCCTACTATGATCTCACTTGATGAGACACTATCAACTTGCACCTTCTAGCTTGGGTAGGTGACTCACCCCAATAATTCTCACTTCTATCTAGAGGTGCAATAAATCCATCTAAAATGAATCTATATGTCAACAGTTCCCACTACAACACTCTAATTTTTGTGGAAATTAATAGGGGTACCACAATTGAAAATATGTATCTATGAAGACCTTGGGTAGACACCCTCACTTGGAATGAGTTATCCTAAATCATATATTGTGACTACCACGTGAGGTCTTTTAAAATTGGAGAATACTAAAATCCCGTAATATCACCACAATATTTCTCTGTAGTCTCCTAATTTAGAACATATTACATGTATGAGGGGTAATACTCTTTACGATATAGCTTCATAAATTCAGTACATGGGATTTCTGACTCCTTGTGCATCTTTGTAATTCATCTCCAGTTGTTCCCAGCAACATCATTGAAAATTATTGGTGCCACTACAACGACATAATATGATGGTTTCATGAAGAGACAAAAAACATGAATCTCTAACTCTAGACATTCTAACGGGGATTGAGTCTCAACAAAATGAATCCCATACCTATAGTAGATGCATATGTGACAATTATCGAATGTCATATCTAATATCAGTGGCCAATGACTACATACCTATATTGAAACACAATAAATAATTACTATGTAGAAGTTCATATTAATAAATTAATAAAAAACAAATATTATTACAATCATTATTGTTTCAATATATAGGTAAATAGATGTGTATGACAATGTAATATGAAAAAGTAAATGGATAAAATACATGCCCAACTATATAGTCCAATACTAAAAATGAGAATGTAAATACTGAGATATTATAGCCCCAGATATTTAATATTTTTCCACTATGAATTTACAAATGGACAAGAGTATCCCAATGATTCCCAATAATTTCCATCGATCTATTTCTCATCTCTAGAAGACAAGACATTTTTGGGAAATGCACATAATGTGGTGATTATATACATAGCCAATCGAATGACCGAAAACCTAGAGGTGAATCAATTGTAGACGTGATATAATTATATATATCAATCAATAAAAAAGATAAATGAAATCCAATCAATAGGGGTAAATGACCATAATAGTAACTGAGAAAATATTTAAAGGGAATCTATATCACACATCCCATCATAGTAAAATATTCTTCCATCAGTTCTAAGAGGTCCATCTGGAATGAACAGGCTCTCATTTATATTCTAGAATAATAATCTTTATGAATCAATGCCACATTACTATTCCATGAAGTCAGGGGTATAAAATCTCTAGGTAAAGAACCTATATCATAGTATAAAATGAGGGTTACACACAAATGAAAGAATACATGTGCCCTGGAACCATAGGCAAGTGCAACATATACAGTTGATAGATGACCCATTCCCTATCCCAGTAAGATGGTTCCTCTCTAATGGTAGAGTACTCATGTACTTCCCCGAGAAGAATGTTCCACTAGATTGATGTTAAGATACTCATAAATTGTCTACGTAAGAGGGTTCCACTCTATTAAAGTAGAGATAATCCACTCACTGATCCGATAGGGGATAAATTATGATGGTCGATAGAGGACCCATGCATGGTCCTCAAATGTGGGTTCATCTCTACGGGTTGATAGTCAAACAATTACCTGATACAATAGGTGGGTTAATCTCTGATGGAATATAGAAAAAAAATTCCATGTATGAGATATACAGTACCACTCTATTGATAGATAGAGAAATCATGTCCTGATCCGAAATGAGGGTGACACTCATATAGTCATTAGAGGACACATGACCCAATCTAGTGGGAGAGTGACAATCTGTGGATATATAGGGGACTCATTCCTTATCATACTAAGAGAGTTATTCTTTAATATATTTGATGATCCAGCCTAATCATTGGAATCTTCAAACAATTGTAGAAGAATACTCATTATAAAAATTTAGTGTATCATATATCAAAAGTCACATTGAAGGTCACATTAACAATCTACATGGATAATCACTCAAGATGGGAAAATCACAAACCAATGTATGATTCCAAAAAATGAATATATGATAGAAACAAGCTAACCCAAAAGGTTTCTGTTATATGTAGGGGACCACATGGATGGTGGTCCCTTTATTCTTCCTAGATGTGTCCTCACTAGCACTTATATCATCAGACATGTATTCTTATAGGACATAGACGAAAACTACATGGCATGTCTCAATCACCTGTGGTCAAGCTATATTCTTTTCGTCATGCCCATGTCATTTGGGACATATCCATGTACACTGTACTAGTTCCTGATCATGTTGTGTTCATTTACTTCCATAGAACATGTTGGGTCACCATAATATAGTTAAATAGTTTTTGAGGATCCCACACACTATTCGATATTTAAATCACCTAAAAAACATAGTTATCAAAGTTGGGACGATGCACAACTTATGATTATCCATGTACATGCATTGTAGATAAGATTTTCACAAAAAAAATATCCACTACAAGATCCTCTTATCTGAATTGTTTCTACAAATCTCAATGTGTCATAACCCTTAACGACTATAAATCACCTTAGACTATCAGTTATGGACACTATGTGGCTGGAAATCAGTGTTTCGGTTCTATTTCTGATACCCACATGCACTCTAACATCTTAAACTATCATTCATTATTTCATTATATTCCTGATCCATGGGGGAATCGCCCATTTTCTACATCTTTTAGAAAACCATAAACATAAAATCTTAATAAAATTCAATGATATTGTCTTATGATTAGTCTCATATCATATACATTCCCCCAAGGTTTTAACTAATTATATCTTAGAATATTACCACAATATGAATATTATAGTCCTAAAAAATAATTAATCCCTACTATGATACAAAGTGAAAATCCAAAAGATTTTAAATCCTAGTTTTGAGGTTAAAAAATTCATTAAAAACTAGATTTTATACAATGTGGGATGAACATATCTTCATATTTCAAAATTACAATAAGTTAAAAAACAAACTCTTAAATCAAATAAAAATAAAAATAATAGAATATATAGTTCTTTGAATAATAGTTATATAAGAAAAACATTTATCAATTATTATGATCATTTCCCCATATTCAAACTAGAGTACATCCACTTCATTACATTTCTTTGGATACTTTCATATTTACATATTGGGGAAATTTAAAAATAAAACATAGATTACCTAAAATACATAGTAAGGTAAAAAAAATCTTTTAATCATGTTTATAATTATAATAATATCAGAAATCATGACTAGGGGAGAAATATATTAATAAAAAAAACATGGAATAATAAGAGTTGTGTAAAACTCATTATAGAGGGACATGAAATCTCAAATGAACAAAAATAATCAAACTTTTTGTGCGTGTAATCCTGATAGATTATACATTAATGAAATATAATAATAATTGATATAATATTATTAAATATGATATTGGATTTAACCTATTAATTGAGATCATATTTCAATGCGACCCACAAAAGAAATTAATTACATTATGGGCTTAGTATAATCCCCTATGTAACATATTGGACTTCGAATAATCCACTCCTGTACCCTTATTATTTGGGGTAAAAAATACAATATACTATGTTTCTATGATAAGTCATATGATGAACCCTTTAACTTTTGATACAGAATCTTTTAGAGACATTTCCTTAGGAAATATTCTCTTTTTCAATATTGGACAAAAGTGAAATACTCGAATGTTTTCTTTGTCTTGAGACAAATCACTTTATGTAATCTTTTAATATCATGAAATAGAAAATTTACCAATTCATTGAAGGGGATTATAAAACACTTAATATCATTACAATAAAAATAATAATAATACATATGTGTTCCAATAAATCTTTTAAAAATTCATTCTTCATGAATAAATTATTTTACATGATGAAAATATATGGGTTTCATGACAATAATTTAATAGAATATTACATAATGTATCATCAAAAATAACATGACTATTGGATTAAAAACATCTCCAATATAACATGTGTAAAAATTAGGTTATTTCAAAATATTCAAAAATCAATTTTTCTATTATTATAAATTACTTGAAAATTTAATTGCAATACCAATTATAAATGTCTGTAAAAAAATAAAATGGTTTCGCAAACATTAATGACATTATCCTCATAAAAATATGTAATTATCCTAATTTTAATAAAAAGTAATTTTTTAATAAAATAATATACGTGTAATATGGTTTCAAAAACCTATTTGAGATGATATATAATTAATTAAAAAATATTTTCATAGAACACCTGAAATTAATATCCCATTGAAAAAACAATTGGTTATTGAAAATATATCAATTAAATTATAATATTTATAATATTTCCTTTAATAAAAAAATATTAAACAGAGAATATCTTTTTTTAAATCATTAAAATCATGGGAAAATATTTATATTTAAGAGTAGTTACCTCAAAGGAAACTATTATTATTTTTTATAAACCACTTTTATCAATGATGTTTGGATAGTATGATAAGATTACATTGGGACATAATATTAAAAAGGTATATCAAAAATCTTTTAAAAATTTACATTATAAAATGATAATTTATATATCATTGAAATATAAAAAAACTTTATACAGATAAAGTAGATGGGATGATAAATAAATTTTTAAAATTATGGAAAACTTTTGAATAATTTGAAAGCCCCTAACATAAGAAGGATTAATAAAAAATATTTTTGAAATGAGTTTTATTAGATGTTGATGGATTCAAGGGAAAACATATTTGGTATTTAAAATATAAAGGTGTTCGTAAGGGTGAATGGAAAATATGGACATAGATGAAAAATCAATGTTTGAAGAGTATGTGAATTATTATTAATATGGTCATACTTTTATGGGGACGTTTAGTATGATTGTGATATATTTTAACAAAGACAATAATTTTAGCAATAGATAGAGATATCATTATATATAATATCTTTATGTGAAAGAAAAAATATATCCTCCAATTAATATCATAAATAAATGTTAATTTTTTTATTCATAAAATTACATAAAAAACACATATCGACTATAATATTTTTGTTCCTTTTGAAACATTGTAATAAAACAATAAATCTTGTTGTTGGGATACATTGTCTCACACCATGATCATCATATCTTGGTCCCTTCCCTAAAAATCATACATATTAAATATCATCATATCTCAGGGAAAAGAAATATAATAAAGGTTGAGATTATTTTCTCCTTAAAAGTAAAAAACTGTGACACATAAAAATATTTTGACTATTAATGTAAGAGAACATATTCATAATATTTTAAACAATATCTAACATATCTATGATTGAAATATCAAGTCTTGGAATAATATTTCATAGTTCAGAAGACAATAATCACATGTAAATCTAAGAACATGCGACATAATGCCATAATAATGTAATAAGAAAATGATTTGTGACATAATCATTAGAATAGAGAATCATTTGCATATTAGTCATGTCTCATTAACCATAAATTCATATTTTAATTGGTTCACTACCCAAAATATCAAATTAGTTATGGTTTACTCCAAATACAATCATAAAGGGAAAATTCCCATATAGAACTTGGCTCACCCCTCATTCTTATGTTTTTTATCTCATGAGACCAAAATATTTACCCAATGCATTTTGGGGAGAAATAGTGTTCACCTGTCTCGCAATGAAAACAATATTTATGTTTTCTAAGATATTAGTTTTTTTATCAAATCATAAACCTTAAATGAAATGTGTTTTATAATGAATTCATTATACCATGACCTCTATAAAATAGAAATGTTTCATAATCATTTCATAATTTTAGTATAGCATAACCTAAGGGAAAATATGATTATTTAATATGATTTTTACCATGATATATCACATGTAAGAGAAATATGATTCATATAAATCATTCCTTAATAAATAACCATTAAAATAAGTAATAATAATGGATTCATTTGATCATAAACACATTAAGTCATATATAACATTAATGAATTTGACCTTAAATTGAAAAAAAATTAATAGCCATTTTAAAAGATTATTAGGGAATATATATTTTTAATGAAAACCATATTTTAAAAAATAATACATTTTAAAAATCAATATCAGTCCAAAAAATAATTACAAATAAATGTTGATGATTTAAAAATACTTTTAATCATACATTAAATAAAATAAACTTTCTTCTTAAAAAACATTTCTATTCATAAAAAATATCCAAAATCCATTTCTTTTTGAAATAAATTATTTAATATAAAATAATTAACCTAATATTAATAAATGTTTTATATTTAAAATTAATATTGATAATTTATACAGGATACTTGAAATAATTTATTGTTCATGAATGTATAAAATACATTTCATGTTGTGCATGTTGACAAAAGGTTCATTTCACATTTTCGTTAAAAGACAAATAAAATTGTTGGGTAAAAATATAACAATATAATAAATATCATAAAAAATATAAAATTTTTTAAAATTAAATTTATAAATTTTTGGTTAATTTTTTTTTAAAACGTTTCTAGATTACATGGTTTTTGGATGAAAACTATCATCTGATATAAGAGAGAAATAAATTCACAGTTTCATGAAAAAAAAATTCATTCATTTTAGGTAAAAATGTGGGAAATTGGTAGTAAGAATTAAAAATGTAAATAATAACAAGAGGAGAAAAAAATTCAGTTGTATCATGATATAGCGATTGTAATATAGTATCATGGAAAACATAATCACCACCAATACTGATAAAAGATGAGATTGTAAAATAAAATCATTAAAACATTGGAAAATTTAAATGATATAAACAATAAATAAATATCATAAAATGGAGGTTAAATTTTTTTATGTCAAATACAGTCATATAATAAATTCAATCATGGATTAATATTCAACATGTGAAATAATATGATTTTATAACATATAATATGTCTCCAAGAAGGAAAAATGAGACAAACCCCCATTTTTGTATTGATAATGTTAAAATAATAAATCACATGAAATATATATACTAAAATTGTAGTATTTTTTAAAAATGTGGTCGTGTCTCATTCAAAAGCTGATAGACAATTTATTATCAAAAGAAGAAAGAACTACAAGGGTCTGAAATAAGTGATATTATTACAATCATTATCATATGAATGAAGAAGTTTAAATGATAAGACACCCTTCCATGTAATGTCATGGCTTATTGCATTATTAGCAAGATTGTCAGCAACCATGTTCGCTTACCAAAAGGAGTGCATGGCAATTTAATTGGTCCTTATAAGAGAATCAAGGCAGTTCATCCATCGGTTGGTCAGAGGCCATTCAAGATGCACTACACCCTCCCAAATAGGATGTATAATAATGGTTGAGTCGCTTTAAATCCAAATATTGTTTCAACCATTTTTCTTAGAAAATCTGACGGCGTGTATCACACCCATCATTTCTGCCTGAAGATTGGAAGTAGTGCCACAACTTCCATAGCAGCAGCCTAGACACTGACCGAGGTAGTATCTATAAATTGCACCCCATCCCGTAGGACCTGAATATCCTTTAGAAGAACCATCAACATTCACTTTTACCCATCCTGGAATTGGATATTGCCAACAAAAACATCAAAAGTGCGCTTCGGCTATTTGTAGATACCATCAATCATAAGCCGCTAGAGAATCTAAAAATTACCAACAGTGTTATCACAAGTAGTTGTTTGTATCGAAGTAGCATCCCTAATGTCAATGATAATTTGTATCTTACCTACATTGAGATTATAAGATGATTTGTTGTGAATATCAGAATATCTATCATACCAAATCACATGAAAATTTCAGCAACTTCAGTGAGGAAGAGGTTCTTGATTTGTTTTGAGCAATCAAGATTCACACAACTATTTAATTTTAGGCTGAGGTAGTCCTTAAGAATCCATCTGCAGCCAAAAATGTCTGAAGTATAATTCCACATGGCAAAGGTTGTAGCACATGATAGGAAAAAATCATTAGTGTCTTCTCTATGTTAGTGGCTTAAAGGACACATGGAGTGAAGTTAGATTCCAAAATACTGGAGACACACCTCAGTTGTGTTACAATTGTAGGTAAGTCTCCAAATTGGTGTAAGTGTTTTGGGTTTAATCTAGGGTTTATCAAAGGCTTTCAGATAATAAAAATAAATATCAGAATTAGTAACATTGTGCTTATAGAAAATTTTTGAATCAAGAATACCATTGGGAGCGGACTCCCAACAAAGTATATCATTGAAAGTCTCAAAGACGTAGCTATCCACCACTTTCATAATGTTCGCAGGCAAATTGGAGATACAAGAATGAGTGAAATCTTTTATAGTATCATTAGTGTTATTTGCTAAAGAATTTTTAGAGACTGTGGATATTACGGGGGTTCCAGTCCAATTATCTAGCCACAAAATCAGGGTAGAGTCTATACTAACCATCCATCTAGATTTAGTCATAATATTGGAAAAATATTTCCTGATCGAGGGCCATATAAAGGAATTCATTTAGCTCAAACCACCCTTTTTTAACTTATAGAGAAATATAATTTTTAGAAAGATAATAGAATCATCGTTATTATGAATAATCCTCCACGCGAGGTTGTCTTAGAGGGTATCATTAAAAACTCATAGTTTTTTTATGCCAAGTCCATATTTTTCAAGAGGTTTGCAATAAGTGGTCTAGGGGACTGTAAAATGTTTCCTTTCATGAATATTTCCTAACCAAAAAATGTTCTTGATGTATGTGTTGATTTTTTTAAAAGACCAGTAGGCCATTTGTAAATCATCCAAAAATAAAAAAATCTTGGATACAATGGTGGATTTGACAAGGTAGATTCGGCCCGCCATCAAAAGGGACTTTTTTCCATGAGGATAGCTACTTTATGATCCAATCCATCACGTTGTTAAAGTACATGTATGTAGTCCTTTCCTAGAAAATATGAACTCCAAGGTAGGTAAAAGGGAAAGAACAATCATTAATGCCCAGACTGTCTATAATACTATTTTTTCTATAAGAATAAAAAAATTCACAAAATAGGCATAGGAAATGTTTCCGTTAATAGATTGACCAGAAACATATTAGCAGTGAGACAAGGTATTTTTTTAAAAGTAAATATTATTTTTATCTCCTTTTATAAATAAAATGATGTCATCAACATATAGCAGTTGGGTAGGGACATATAACTTTCTAGCAGCCTGAATGGGGATTATCTTGTTTTGATTCATAAGTAGAGAGAGCAGTCTACATTGATAATCTTCAACAATGGAAAAGAGAATGTCCGAAAGAGGATCACCTTTCCTTACACCTTTTTTTCATTTGAAGATAACATTAGGGGAACTATTGACAAGGACTGAGATGGAGGGTGAATTGAATAAAGAGGATCACCTTTCCTTACACCTTCAATATCACAAATCGAAATTTGGAATTTTAGGGAACAACATTGTCATGACATGAACGAGTAAGGCCTACACGTCAATTACCCTAGCCTTCCACCATAGGTCATGGGCTGGGAACCATCGCCAAAATGAATTACTAACATGGGAATAATATTCTTATGTTATTATATAAAAACATTTATTCATCTCCATAAAAAAGCTTATATGAATAAATCATATGTAGTTAAATTGAGAGTAATAATCACAAATTTATTAAACTATAGGGAAATAAAATAGTAAAACAGCATAATCTAAAAAATTAATAGGGTAAAATAAATAACAAACCAAAAAGATGTCTCAGCCTAAAAAACAATAAAAGTAAATGTTGATAATTCCCAACTATAGATTTTCAGTCCACAACCACTATATGTTGTAAAATTCCCTAGGGCACACAATGATCCTCCATAGTAACAACTAACTTGTCCATATTCAACATAATAAAATATATGTTTGAGATAATCCCATGTATGGTTGAGTATATAAATATCTATTATAATAAAATGTTACATGGAGGAGAAAAAATATGATACTTGATATAAATATACATCTCAAGTGAGAGAAAGAGAGAAATGAAATCAAATGAATAGGTATATATACACAAAAAATAAACCTACGTGAGAGAAAAGTGGGATCATTATATCAAAACACGGTGTAGGAAAAGTGTCTATCATATGTTCCATGATTTTAATTAATGATACCCAATAAATCATGTATCTATTCAAATAAAATCCATCTATAGACCCAACCCACAAATATGTTGTAATGTTTAGGGGACATAATCTCAATGTAGTGGAACCAAACCCTTCTACATAGAGGGTTCTAATCAATAGATAGGTAAAAAATTCTTTTCCACCATAATATTTCTCCACTTAGATCGTAAATAGAGCATAGATTCTATGTCCTAGTAAGAGGATCTCACTCTTCAGAAAGAGGACACATAACCTGAACCCATATTAGGTTGATACACAAATGGATGCTAAAGGACCCATGCCCTAACTCAATAGAAGGGTTCCACTTAAATTGAACATAACCCTTGACCTTTCCCCATAATAGGGTGACACTGAAATGGTTGATAATTGTCTACTCAATTATCCAATATGGAGGGTTCTACTGTATGGATGGATAGTGGACACATTCCCCGATAAAATTGTAGGGTGCCACTCTGATAGTCATTTGAGGACACATGCCCTCTTCTGATAGGAGGGTACAAATCCTTGGATAGATAGAAGAACCCTACCCTGATCTAGAAGGATGGGTCCAATATATAGAAATATATAAAATCAATGGCAAAATAAAATAATATTTTTCTACTCTGACGGTCAATATGGGACATTTTCTATCTCCCAGTAACAGGGATCCAATCTATAGATAGATAATGATAACATGGATTTTCCTATTAAGAGTATTTCTATATAATCTTTATGATGATCTTTTATTTTCACTACCATATTAAAAAATATCCTAATGAATCATCACATCTTTAAAATCTCACATCTTATCAAAAAATACACTAAGATAACCATCATCACATTCTACTTGAAAAAAAACTCATGATAAACTACTCATGGGAAAATTTATGTGTCCAACTAAAAGAGAAATGAGAGGTATAAGCTTCATCAAAAGTAGGTTCATAGTGTGTTGGGGACTCACAAAGTGTGTGATTTCACAATTCTACTTGGTCCTATCCTCAATAACACATGGATCATTGACCATGTTATTGCACACATCATGTAAGGATACTTCTTTACAAGTCTCAAACACCTAGGGTCGATCCATGTTCTCATAGAAATTCCCATGTAATATGGGACATGTTTTTATTCACTATTCATGTTCATATCTATGATTTTGTTCCTGTAATTTCAATGTAAATTATGGGTTTCCATCACCATGTCACACGAAATGTGGTGTCCAGCACCACATGCATTATTTAAGTGACCAAAACCCCTATCCTCTACAGCTATTCCACTGCATGGTGTGTCATCATCTATGTACACACTTAGTAATGGGTATTTTCATGGAAATAGAGATATGATCCTCTTATACAATATCTAGACTCTCCACCATGAATCCAACCACATGGCTTCCAAAAATCGAGGCCCTCTGGTTTTTGGAGATTGAATTTGTGATTCATTGTTTAAAAACTATATGCATCATCGAATCTCTGGTCATTTACCATTAGCTAACTGAATTCCTAGCCCATGGGGGAATATTTTTCATCCCATAAAATATATAAATCTTTCTATGATTTTTCAATCCAATCATATCCCAATAATCCACCATTTATTTGAAGGTTCAATCAAGCTCAAACTCTAATAAAAAAGATAAAACATTGACCCATATGATAGTAATGAAGAACATAAATAATGACTACGGGAAATAAACAAGAAAAATGGTTTAAAAAACATTACAAAAATTATTGGCTAGAGAATTTAAATTATGGATATCCAGGTTAAAAAAACAATGGGTATATATATATAAAATAATGAAAAAATGATACATAGTCACCCAAAAGTGGACACGCATTGTATAAATCAAAGAATCATGTTATGATCATGATCAATATTTTAATCAAAATGTTGGATTGTAAAAATGATGATTTATACCATAGGATTTGATTGATCACTAAGGAAGAACATGTTCTCCAAATGGTGAAGAATTTTTACATTCACACTTCATTGATTAAACTCAATCTAGAAGCTCGTATTTGTCTGATATAAATTCACCAATGATGGGTGGTAGAGCCTAATCTCAATAATAATAGTCTCATGATTCTAACCAAATATATTTTACATAAAAGGTTACTTAAAAAGATGTGTATTTTTAAATATATTAATTAAAATATTTAATTAAATAAAGTAATGTACCATCCAATGTTCACATTATTACAATACCCCATTCCCAAAAATAATATGTTGTTCCATTTTAAGCCTCATGTTCAATATTAATTTATGTACAAAAATATTAGATTCATGATTTATTTTTAGGATTCATTACATTATATATGATAAAAAATTCACCCTTGATATAAAATATATTTATTTTTTTATAAAATTAATTCCACGAACATCAGGGATCAGAGCCAACGGATGTCTCACCTACGGGATCCCAAAGAATTCCTTGATATATTGTAATGTATTATAATGTAAAATTAGTGTTTTTGTATTATTCAATGCCTAAATATTTTCATAATATAAAAGGAATAATTAAAAATTTATGGATACTGACCCCTCATCTTACAGTCTTACTCTTATGGGATCATGCATGTATCTCCTCAATTGTGAGAAATGGAATAATTAAATCACCATATCCAATTTTTGGGGGTATGGAGAGGAATTAGTAAACCTCACCAACCCTGTACATGATCTTGAATGACTTTATGAACCTTATAGACAAATTTCCATCCTGACTGAATCTCTATAATCATTTTCATGGGTAGAACTCCACAAACACATGAACCAAATTATCAAACATTAATGTCCTATGAATTTGGCATGCATAATATTAATACCTTTTCTGATATTTCTACATCCACTAATGGATTAGACGCACCTTCTACATTATCACCTACAACATCTTTGTCCAAAAAACAGATTCCCCATGAACATCAGTCTAGCATAAGGGTGACCTATAGGGTCTTCCATATAGTGCCACAAAATGATCAATTATTATATTAAAATAGTCCATATTATTATAATATAAATGATCCAATGGAAATATATACTCCCATCTCTAGTCAATGGTTAACACATAATCTCTAAACAGATCCTATATCACATTGACATTTTGTTCATTTTGTCTATATAAATGGAGGTGAAAGACTATACTAATATTCTACTAGGTCTTGGAGGCCTCATATAGGCCTCCAAAAATCCATGACTTGAACATCACATCACAGATGGAGAAAATAACTAAGGTAACCTGATGTAGTCGGGAAACATCCAACATTTACAACTTCCCAAAAGGCTCCATCAAACTCTTCTCCCTAATTTCAAGTAAGTGTGATGAATTTTTAAGTGGGTTTTCTATCACCAAAATGTAATTGTGACCTCTCTCTATTAACAATATAACTATCACATTGTATGTGTATGATCTATCCCATTTACACTCCAGGATATCATTTTATTATAACATACCTTTTTGAACATGGTGCTCATATTTCACCCACTGATAGGTGAGGCGTCGAGAGAAGAACATGTCCATAATCCACTTCATTATATACCAAAAAATACCACTGAAGGTATTTGAACCTTTTTATTACATCGACATCTACATCGAAAGGATACGTGTGAAACTCTCTCATAACCTCATCATGCATTGTGACCAGTACCACCATCCATCCCTCAAATCCTATGACATAATTACCTCGTTAAAAATCTATTTATGGTATATTTTTAGGGTATATAGTCACAAAGAACCTCATATATATATTCTCATTATTGAGCCTCTCTCACACACTCGATATGCATAGGGATCATCATTAATGAATGATGAAATGTTCCTCCCTGCTCCTCAACCGAGGGAATCTATAATGAATTTAAATGCTCAAAATCCACATCCACCAGGAGACCCTGGTACATTGTGCTAAGATAATTTTCCACCACATTTCCCTCCCATTAGTATTGTGAATCTCAAATTCAATGTCTTTCAAGAACTCTAAAAAATTAATAATACGTATGTTTAGGAATCTCTTCATCAAGACATACCTGAGACTCTAGTGGTCCGAGTAAACAATAAATGGAACCCCAAAAGACAAGGGCTCAACATCATTAGAGTAATGACTACTTTCACCAACTATATGTTAGGAATCATGAAGTGTTTTTCATTGTGCCTCAATTTCCTCAACCCTTATGTGATGACTACCATCCACTACATCATAAAGCAATCAGTCCTAGTACTAGATTCATAATAATATTGTACATATTACAACACCTCCTTCAATTGTCTCAAAAAACTAATACTCTTAAGCCTATAAAAAAAATCTAAAATGGATCAATTTAAATTTTTATTCTTTGTAAATGGATTGTCATTCAACATAAAGTTGATCAAAGGAGATGAAATCATGGTTATGTATTACACAGTAAATTTTTATTTAACATCCTTTCAATGAAAACCATTCTCCACTAACACACTATTAGTTGGATCACAAGAAAGAACTCCATTTATTTTCCATGTTTCTAGAACTAATCCATGAAAATAAATGTCATTCTTTATAAATTGAACAACATTGATGAAAAACTGGAATATTAAGAGATTAAAATATAGTTGGTGATCCTAATAAATTTTTTTATCATCCCCATGTTCTCTCTATACTCCTAATCTTAGGTATATTATATGATTATTTCATCAATGAAGATAAATAAAATCAATCTATGTATGGCAGGAAGATCCAGTTCATCAAATTCATAATCATAATGGGGGAATTCATCACACAAAAAGGAATCACTTCTAACTGATATTTTCTATGGAAACCTTATAATGTATTACATGTAATTTATCATGAAAAATTTTATTTAATGATATTTGAAATAAAATCAATGTGATTCATTCCACTTTTTTCAAAAATAACATCCAACTGGTCGAGGGGGACAAATAGTGTTTGATAAAATCCTTTTCTCAAATTCCTCCAAATAAAACCATAACTCCTAGATCTCTCTAGAGGGAATAAAATGTCTTTAATATATATATATATATGATTGGATACATGGTAATATTTTATGAAAAAATCAATCTACGACCACCGAGGTACTCCTAGACCATTCATGGTAAATACATCCATAATATACTCTCTGACTGAAGGAATCCATATACAAGAAGATCCAAATACATGAAGGGATACACTTTATACTAGATGATTAATGGATAAAAACAACTTTCTCACAAAACAAACATATCATTCCATGATAACTATGTCACTCACAAAGGATATTCTCATATAATCATTATGAAAGAATCTGACATTTCTATACAGAGAGTTAATCATGGATCGTTCCAGGTAACAAAACTGTGCTCTAGATGACATCATAAGGTATCATTGTTATGTACAAAATTTATATGATATAATCTCTCCAACATATTATAGATAAATATTATAGAAGATAAATTATATTAAATATATGTTCCTCTTGTGAATCTAAATTAAATGATTATCGGCTAATGCCTCAACTGGGAGTCCCAATTCCCATAGAAGCGGTAAAGATATAAAGGAATATGTCACACATGTTTCCACTAGTACTAATTAGAGAATTTAATAATTAGATTTTGTACCTATAATGATCCCAATACATTAATGCTCATATTCATTTATATCCTACACCTTCTAACACCCTCAAATTCGAGCTCCCTGAGCCTGATGTGGCATGCCTTGTTGTTTTATGAGAGTGGATCATAATGTCATCCACCACCAAAACTCATCCTCATTTAACCCTTACTCCCCTTCCAACACATTCTCATAGTGATATAGCTTTATCTCACTTGGGAGAAACATGATCATGGTAATTCATCCTCTATGGTGGTCTTTATGCTATTTTTCATCCCTCTTCAATACATCATGTCGGTAAATCATATTCCATGTTACCCCCCTTAACATTAAAATCCCAAACCCTCTCTATAATACCATATACCCTTATTTAATCCTTTTATCACATGAATACAATCCCTATCCCAATCCTACTATGATCTCACCTGATGAGACACTATCAACTTGAACCTTCTAGCTTGGGTAGGTGACACACCCCAATAATTCTCACTTACATCTAGAGGTGCAATAAATCCATCTAAAATGAATCTATATGTCACCAGTTCCCACTACAACACTATAATTTATGTGGAAATTAATAGGGGTAGCACAATTGAATATATGTATCTATGAAGACCTTGGGAAGACACCCTCACTTGGAATGAGTTATCCTAAATCATATATTGTGACTACCACATGAGGTCTTTGAAAATTGGAGAATACTAGAAACCTGTAATCTCACCACAATATTTCTCTGTAGTATCATAATTTAGAACATATTACATGTATGAGGGGTAATAATCTTTACGATATAGCTTCATAAATTATGTACATGAGATTTTTGACTCCTTGTGCATCTTTGTAATTCATCTCTAGTAGTTCCCACCAACATCATTGAAAATTATAGGTGCCACTACAACCACATAATATGATGGTTCATGAAGAGAAAAAAACATGAATCTATAACTCAAGACATTCCAACGGGGATTGAGTCTCAACAAAATGAATCCCACGCCTATAGTAGATGCAGGTGTGACAATTACCGAATGTCATATCTAATATCAGTGGACAATTACTACATACCTATATTGAAACACAATAAATAATTACTATGTAGATGTTCATTTGAATAAAAAAAATTATTACAATCATTATTGTTTCAATATATAGGTAAATATATGTGTATGACAACGTAATATGAAAAATTAAATGGATAAAATACATGCCCAACTATATTGTCCAATACTAAAAATGGGATTGTAAATACTGAGATATTATAGCCCCAAATATTTAATATTTTTCCACTATGAATTTCCAAATGGACAAGAGTATCCCTATGATTCCCAATAATTTCCATCGATCTATTTCTCATCTTCCAAAGACAAGAAATTTTTGGGAAATGCACATAATGTGGTGATTATATACATAGCCAATCAGATGACCGATAACCTAGAGGTGAATCAATTGTAGACGTGATATAAATATATAGATCAATCCATAAAAAATATAAATGAAATCCAATCAATAGGGGTAAATGACCAGAATAGTAACTGAGAAAATATATAAAAGGGAATCTATATCACTCATCCCATCACAGTAAAATATTCGTCCATCAGTTCTAAGAGGTCCATCTAGAATGAACATGATCTCATTTATATTTTAGAATAATAATCTCTATGAATCCATGCCACATTACTATTCCACGAAGTCAGGGGTACAAAATCTCTAGGTAAAGAACCCATATCATAGTATAAAATGAGGGTTACACACAAATGAAAGAATACATGTGCCCTGGAACCATAGGCAAGTGCAACATAGAAAGTTAATAGATGACCCATTCCCTATCCCAGTACGATGGTTCCTCTCTAATGGTAGAGTACTCATGTACTTCCCCAAGAAGAAAGTTCCACTAGATTGATGATAAGGGACTCATAAATTGTCTAAGTAGGAGCGTTCCACTCTATTAAAGTAGAGATGAGCCACTCCATGATCCGATAGGGGGATAAATTATGATGGTCGATAGAGGACCCATGCATGGTCCTCACATGTGGGTTCATCTCTACGGGTTGATAGTCAACCAGTTACCTAATACAATAGGTGGGTTAATCTCTGATGGAATAAAGAAAAACAATTCCATGTATGAGATATAGGGTACCACTCTATGGATAGATAGAGAAATCATGTCCTGATCCGAAATGAGGGTGACACTCAAATAGTCAATAGAGTACACATGACCCAATCTAGTGGGAGAGTGACAATCTGTGGATATATAGGGGACCCATTCCTTATCATAGTAGGAGAGTTATTCTATAATCTATTTGATGATCCCGCCTAATCATTGGCATCTTCAAACAATTGTAGAAGAATACTCATTATAAAAATTTAGTGTATCATATATCAAAAGTCACATTGAAGATCACATTAACAATCTACATGGATAATCCCTCAAGATGGGAAAATCACAAACCAATGTATGATTCCAAAAAAGAATATATGATAGAAACAAGCTAACCCGAAAGGTTTCTGTTATATGTAGGGGACCACAACGATGGTGGTCCCTTTATTCTTCATAGACGCGTCCTCTCTAGCACATATATAATCATCCATGTATTCTTGTAGGACAAGCATGAAAACTACATGGCATGTCTCAATCACCTGTGGTCAAGCTGTATTCTTTTCTTCATGCCC
Organism: Viscum album; assembly: GCA_963277665.1. Lineage (NCBI taxonomy): Eukaryota > Viridiplantae > Streptophyta > Magnoliopsida > Santalales > Viscaceae > Viscum > Viscum album. The sequence goes on from OY728141.1 coordinate 140,556,981, forward strand.
ATGTCATTTGGGACATATCCATGTACACTGTCCTAGTGCCTGATCATGTTGTGTTCATTTACTTCCATAGAACATGTCGGGTCACCATAATATAGTCAAATAGTTTTTGAGGATCCCACACACTATTCGATATTTAAATCACCTAGAAAACATAGTTATCAAAGTTGGGACGATGCACAACTTATGATTATCCATGTACATGCATTGTAGATAAGATTTTCACAAAAACAAATATCCACTACAAGATCCTCCAAACTGAATTATTTCTACAAATCTCAATGGGTCACAACCCTTGACGACTATAAATCACCTTATATTATTAGTTATGGACACTATGTGGCTGGAAATCAGTGTTTCGGTTCTATTTCTGATACCCACATGAACTCTAACATCTCAAACTATCTTTCATTATTTCATTATATTCCTGATCCATGGGGGAATCACCCATTTTCTACAACTTTTAGAAAACCAGATACATAAAATCTTAATAAAATTCAATGATATTGTCTTATGATTAGTCTCATATCATATACATTCCCCCAAGGTTTTAACTAATTATATCTTAGAATATTACCACAATATGAATATTATAGTCTTAAAAAATAATTATTCCCTACTATGATACAAAGTGAAAATCCAAAATATTTTAAATCCTAGTTTTGAGGTTAAAAAATTCATTAAAAACAAGATTTTATGCAATGTGGGATGAACATATCTTCATGTTTCAAAATTATAATAAGTTAAAAAAACAAACTCTTAAATAAAATCAAGATACAAATAATAGAATATATAGTTCTTTGAATAATAGTTATATAAGAAAAACATTTTTCAATTACAATGATCATTTCCCCATATTCAAACTAGAGTAGATCCACTTTATTACATATCTTTGGATACTCTCTTATTTACATATTGGGGAAATTTAAAAATAAAACATAGATTACCTCAAATACATAGTAAGGTAAAAAAAATCTTTTAATCATGTTTATAATTATATTAATATCAGAATTCATGACTAGGGGAGAAATATATTAATAAAAATAACATGGAATTATAAGAGTTGTGTAAAACACATTATAGAGGGACATGAAATCTCAAATGAACCAAAATAATCAAAAATTTTGTGCGTGTAATCCTGATAGATTATACATTAATGAAATATAATAATAATAGAAATAATATTATTAAATAAGATAGTGGATTTAACCTATTAATTGAGATCATATGTCAATGCGACCCACAAAAGAAATTAATTACATTATGAGCTTAGTATAATCCCCTATGTACCATATTGGACTTCGAATAATCCACTCATTTACCCTTATTATTTGGGGTAAAACATCCAATATACAATGTTTCTATGATAATTCATAAGATGAACCCTTTAACTTTTGATACAAAATCTTTTTGAGACATTTCCTTAGGAAATATTCTCTTTTTCAATATTAGACAAAAGTGAAATACTCGAATGTTTTCTTTGTCTTGAGAAAAATCACTTTATGTAATCTTTTAATATCACGAAATAGAAAATTTACCAATTCATTGAAGGGGATTATAAAACACTTAATATCATAACAATAAAAATAATAATAATACATATGTGTTCTAATAAATCATTAAAAAATTCATTCTTCAATAATAAATTATTTTACATGATGAAAACATATGGGTTTCATTAAAATAATTTAATAGAATATTACATAATGTATCATCAAAAATAACATGTCTATTGGATTAAAAACATCTCTAATATAACATGTGTAAAAATTAGGTTATTTTCAAATATACAAAAATCAATTTTTCTATTATTATAAATTATTTGAAAATCTAAGTGCAATACCAATTATAAATGTCTGTAAAAAAATAAAATGGTTTCCCAAACATTAATGACATTATCCTCATAAAAATATGTAAATATCCTAATTTTAATAAAAAGTAACTTTTTAATAAAATAATATAAGTGTAATATGGTTTCAAAAACCTATTTGAGATGATATATAAATAATTAAAAAATATTTTCATAGAAAACCTAAAATTAATATCCCATTGAAAAAACAATTGGTTATTGAAAATATATCAATTAAATTATAATATTTATAATATTTCCTTTAATAAAAAAATATTAAACATAGAATATCATTTTTTAAATCATTAAAATCATGGGAAAATATTTATATTTATGAGTAGTTACCTCAAAGGAAACTATTATTATTTTTTATAAACCACTTTTATCAATGATGTTTGGATAATATGATAAGATTACATTGGGACATAATATTCAAAAGGTATATCAAAAATCTTATAAAAATTTACATTATAAAATGATAATTTATATATCATTGAAATATAAAAAGACTTTATAAAGATAAAGCAGAGGGGATGATAAATAATTTTTTAAAATTATGGAAAACCTTTTGAATAATTTGAAAACACCTAACATAAGAAGGATTAATAAAAATTATTTTTGAAATGAGTTTTATTGGATGTTTATGGATTCAAGGGAAAAACATATTTGGTATTTAAAATATAAAGGAGTTCGTAGGAGTGAATGGAAAATATGGACATAGATGAAAAATAAATGTTTTAAGAGTATGTGAATTATTATTAATATGGTCATACTTTTATGGGGACGTTTAGTATGATTGTGATATATTTTAACAAAGACAATAATTTTAGCAGTAGATAGAGATATCATTATATGTAATATCTTTATGTGAAAGAAAACATATATCCTCCAATTGTTATCATAAATAAATGATAATTTTTTTATTCATAAAATTACATAAAAAACACCTATCGACTAAAATATTTTTGTTCCTTTTTAAACATTGTAATAAAACAATAAACCTTATTGTTGGGATACTTTATCTCACACCATGATCATCATATCTTGGACCCTTCCCTAAAAATCATACATACTAAATATCATCATATCTTAGGGAAAAGAAATATAATAAAGGTTGAGATTATTTTCTCCTTAAAAGTAAATAATTGTGACACATAAAAATATTTTGACTATTAATGTAAGAGAACAGAATCATAATATTTTAAACCATACCTAACATATCTATGATTGAAATATCAAGTCTTGGAATAATATTTCATAGTTCAGAAGAAAATAATCACATGTAAATCTAATAACATGCGACCTAATGTCATAATAATGTAATAAGACATTGATTTGTGACATAATCATTAGAATAGAGAATCATTTGCATATTAGTCATGTCTCATTAACCATAAATTCATATTTTAATTGGTTCACTACCCAAAATATAAAATTAGTTATGGTTTACTCCAAATACAATCATAAAGGGAAAATTACCATATAGAACTTGGATCACCCCTCATTCTTATGTTTTTTATCTCATGAGATGAAAATATTTACCCAATGCATTGTGGGGAGAAATAGTCTTCACCTGTATCGTAATGAAAACCATATTTATGTTTGCTAAGATATTAATTTTTTTATCAAATCATAAACCATAAATGAAATGTGTTTTATAAATAATTCATTATACCATGGCCTCTATAAAATAGAAATGTTTCATAATCATTTCATAATTTTAGTATAGCATAACCTATGGGAAAATAAGATTATTTAATATGATTTTTACCATGATATATCACATGTAAGAGAAATATGATTCATATAAATCATTCCTTAATAAATAATCATTAAAATAAGTAATAATAATGGATTCATTTGATCATAAACTCATTAATTCATATAAAACATTACTGAATTTGACCTTAAATTGAAAAAAAATTATATCCATTTTAAAAGATTATTAGGGAATATATATTTTTAATGAAAACCATATTTTAAAAAATAATACATTTTAAAAATCAATATCAGTCCAGAAAATAATGACAAATGAATGTTGATGATTTAAAAATACTTTTAATCATATATTAAAAAAATAAACTTTCTTCTTAAAAAACATTTCTATTCATAAAAAATATCCAAAAACATTTCTTTTTGAAATAAATTATTTAATATAAAATAATTAACCTAATATTAATGAATGTTTTATATTTAAAATTAATATTGAAAATTTATATAGGATACATGAAATAATTTATTGTTCATGAATGTATAAAATACATTTCATGTTGTGCATGTTGACAAAAGTTTCATTTCACATTTTCGTTAAAAGACAAATAAAATGGTTGGGTAAAAATATAACACTATAAATAATTTCATAAAAAATATAACATTTGTTAAAATTAAATTTATAAATTTTTGGTTGACAAATTTTTTTTAAAACGTTTCTAGATTACATGGGTTTTGGATGAAAACTATCATCTAATATAAGAGAGAAATAAATTCACAGTTTCATGAAAAACAAATTTCATTCATTTTAGGTAAAAAAAGTGGGAAATTGGTAGTAAGAATTTAAAATGTAAATAATAACAAGCGGAGAAAAAAATTCAGTTGTTTCTTGATATAGGGATTGTAATGTTGTATCATGGAAAACATAATCACAACCAATACTGATAAAAGATGAGATTGTAAAATAAAATCATTAAAACATTGGAAAATTTAAATGATATAAACCATAAATAAATATCATAAAATGGATGTTAAATTTTTTTATGTCAAATACATTCATATAATAAATTCAATCACGGATTAATTTTCAACAAGGGAAATAATATGATTTTATAACTTATAATATGTCTCCAAGAAGGAAAATTGAGACAAACCCCCATTTTTGTATTGATAATGTTGAAATAATAAATCGCATGAAATATATATTCTAAAATTGTAGTATTTTTTAAAAATGTGGTGGTGTGTCATTCAAAAGATGATAGACAATTTATTATCAAAAGAAGAAAGAACTACAAGGGTATGAAATAAGTGATCTTATTACAATCATTATCATAAGAATGACGAAGTTCAAATGGTAAGACGCCCTTCCATGTAATTCCATGGCTTATTGCATTATTAGAAAGACCTTCAGCAACCGTGTTCACTTCCCAAAAGGCGTGCGTGGCAATGTAATTGGTCCTTATAAGAAAATCAAGGCAGTTCATCCATCGGTTGGTCAGAGGCCATTCAAGATGCACCACAACCTACAAAATAGGATGTATAATAATGGTTGAGTCGCTTTAAATCCAAATATTGTTTCAACCTTTTTTATTAGAAAATCTGACGGCGTGTATCACACCCATCATTTCTGCCTGAAGAGTGGAAGCAGTGCCACAACTTCCATAGCAGCAGCCTAGACACTGATCGAGGTAGTCTCTGTAAATTGCACCCCATCCCGCAGGTCCTGAATATCCTTTAGAAGAACCATCCACATTCACTTTTACCCATCTTGGAATTGGATATTGACAACAAAAACATCAAAAGTTCACTTCGGCTATTTGTAGATACCATAAATCATAAGCTACTAGAGAATCTAAAAATCACAAACAGTGTTATCACAAGTAGTTGTTTGTATCGAAGCAGCATCCCTAATGTCAATGAGAATTTGTATCTTACCTACATTGAGATTATAAGAGGAGTTGTTGTGAATATCAGCATTTCTATCATACCAATTCACATGAAAAGTTCAGAAACTTCAGTGAGGAAGAGGTTCTTGATTTGTTTTGAGAAATCAAGATCCACACAACTTTTTAATTGTAGGCTGAGGGAGTCATTAAGAATCCATCTGCAGCAAAAAATGTCTGAAGTATAATTCCACATGGAAAAGGTTGTAGCACATGATAGGAAAAAATCATTAGTGTCTTCTCTATGTTAGTGGCTTAAAGGACACCTGGAGCGAAGTTAGATTCCAAAATACTGGAGACACACCTCAGTTGGGATACGATTGTAGGTAAGTCTCCAAATTGGTGTAAGTATTGTGGGTTTAATCTAGGGTTTATCAAAGGCTTTCAGCTAATAAAAATCAATATCAGAATTAGTAACCTTGTGCTTATTGAAATTTTTTGAATCAAGAATACCATTGTGAGTGGGCTCCCAATAAAGTATATCATCGAAAGTCTCCAAGACGTAGCTATCCACCACTTTCATAATGTTCGCAGGAAAATTGGAGATACAAGAATGAGTGACAACTTTTATATTATCATTAGTGTTATTTGGTAAAGAATTTTTAGAGACTGTGGATATTACGGGGGTTCCAGTCCAATTATCTAGCCAAAAAAATTAGGGTATAGTCTATACTAACCATTCATCTAGATTTAGTCATAAAATTGGAAAAAGATTGCATGATCGAGGGCCATATAAAGGAATTCATGTAGCTCAAACCACCCTTTTTTAACTTAGAGAGAAATCTATTTTTTAGAAAGACAATAGAATCATCGTTATTATGAAAAATCCTCCATGCGAGGTTGGCTTAGAGGGCATCATTAAAAACACATAGTTTTTTTATGCCAAGTCAACATTTTTCAATAGGTTTGCAACAAGTGGTCTAGGGGATGGTAAAACGTTTCCTTTCATGAATATTTCCTAACCAAACAATGTTCTTGATGTATGTGTTGATTTTTTTTAAAGACCAGTAGGCCATTTGTAAATCATCAAAAAATAGACCATCTTGGATAAAATGGTGGATTTGACGAGGCGGATTCAGCCCGCCATCAAAAGAGACTTTTTTCCATGAGGATAGCTTCTTAATGATCCAATCCATCACGTTGTTAAAGTACATGTATGTAGTCCTTTCCTAGAAAATATGAACTCCAAGGTAGGTAAAAGGGAAAGAACAATCATTAATGCTCAGACTGTCTATAATACTATTTTTTCTATAAGAAGAAAAAATTTCACAAAAAAGACATAGGACATGTTTCAGTTAATAGATTGACCGGAAACATATTATCAGTGAGACAAGGTATTTTTTTAAAATTAAATATTATTTTTATCTCCAGTTATCAATAAAATTATGTCATCAACATATAGCAGATGGGTAGGGACATATAAATTTCTAGTAGCCTGAATGTGGATTATCTTATTTTGATTCGTAAGTAGAGAGAGCAGTCTACATTGATAATCTTCAACAATGGAAAAGAGAATGGCCGAAAGAGGATCACATTTCCTTACACCTTTTTTTCATTTGAAGATAACATTAGGGGAACCATTGACAAGGACGGAGATGGAGGGTGAATCGAATAAATAATTTATTCTATTGATGAAAGAAACGTTGAAACGAAAGGATAGAAGCACATTGAAATTGAATCCCCAATCAATGGTATCAATAGATTTTCTAATATCATGTTTAATGGTAATGTTTACTCCTCTGACAGCTTTATTGAGGGTGTTGGTACATATAGGGGCCATGCAGATGCAGTCTTGTATATTTATTCCCTTTATAAAACCATATTGATTCCAGGAATCAATTTTATTGAATAATGTTGATAGTCAATTTGAAATCAGTTTAGTAATGATTTTGTAATTGGTATTTATAAGAGTAATAGGCCGAAAAAGATAAATTTTAGAGGCATTTTCCACTTTAGGAATTTGAGTGAGGAATTTAGCATTTTTCCCATGTGGGAGTTTTCCATTAACAAAAAAGGCTTGGGAAATAATGCAAACATCAGTTTGAATAACCTCCCAGTATTTTTCAATGAAACCATTGTTGAAACCATCAGGGGCAAGGGCACTGTCAGAGTTGAGACTAAAAACGGTGTCGTTGATTTCACGGTCAGAAGGGGTGATAAAGATATATATATTTTATTCATTAGTAACCATATTCTAAATGACTTCAGGTAAGAGGTTTTTTTTGGTATTTAGACCATTTAATATATTCTCAAAGTAAGAGACTACACGGATCGAAATGCCCTCCTCTGAGTCAATGAGAATAGCCTCACATTTGAGAAGAGAAAGGGGACTACTATCTTTTCTGATTCTTTTTAGTGAGTTGTAGAACATGGTATTTCTATCCCCATCAGAGATCCATTTATCATTGAAACTTTTTTTCTGAAGGATATCCTTAAGAGTGAGTAGAGTGTTTAATTTCATGGAAATATTAAGTTCATTATGAGGGACTAAAGATAAATCAGAGAAAGTGAAGGATATTTGAATTTGAATAAGCTCATGCTCGTGGTTTGAAATATCTTTGTCCATTTGTTTAGATTTTTCATTACTCCAAATTTTGAGACAGACATTATGGTGTTGTAGCTTGGTGACACATGAAAAGGCATCATTGAGATGATTCATAGAGTTCCAATACTTTTTTATGATCATAGAACATTCTAGATAAGTAGACCAAGTATTGTTGAATCTGAAAGAAAAAAGGTTTTTAGCTCATTTAGCATGAAGATTTATAATAATATGATGATTTTCTGAATTAAGTATGGGTATGGTGGTGCTAGAAATGGTGTCCCAGGTGTCTAGAGCAGACATATTTGTGAAGGCCCTATCCAATTTACTGCCAACTACCTTATTATAGTGCCTTATATTCCATGTGTACTTGGCCCCAGTAAGGTTAACTTGTATACTATTACAATCGTCAATTGCAGATCTAAAATCATTAGAGGAATTGAATGAGTGGGAAGGACCAATTTTTTCACTAGGTGAAGGAATAGCGTTTAAGTCTCCCAACACAAACCAGGGGTCTTGAATTGTGTTAGATAGTCCATAAATATCATTCTAGAGGGGCCTTATTATTTAATATCTATTTTTGGTATATATCATGGTAAAAAAATATGAGTGTCATTTAGCCAAAAATCACAAGTTAGAATATGCTCAGTTTCGTTAAAAATATGAACATTATATAAAGAGTCATGATAAAAAACCCACAGATAATCCACACTATTATCTTCCTTGAAATCACCTAAAATGATATAACCATGAGTACAAATGTGACTATTTTTCAAAGAGTAATTGGTTTTTGGTTCAGCAATGGAAAAAATATTGGATGATGAGTTAAAAGGAATGTTTTCAAAACATTATAAGTATCATGATTAGAAATCCCCTGACAATTCTAGAAAAATAAATACATTAAAACATGTTATTGGAAGTAGAACCTCCATTTGTCTTTTTAGCTCCACCTGAGCCCTTTAACTTCTTGGATCTAGTGACAATGCATTATGTGGCCAAAGTTGATTTCATTTCCTACTTATCTATAACAGAAACAGCAGAGCTGTAAGTAGAAACAAAACCCAATGTGGGTTGTATAGTTTCTATTATTTCAGAATGTATTGACGTTTCTTTGGAGCTATCCCATAAATTAGTAAAAGGGGGGACCATATGACAGGCACTGTCCAAAGCAGAATCTAGTGGGTGCTGAAAAACTGACATCTCTGGCATTTTCAATGCCACACATTTCTCTTTGGATGATTCCTTACAGGATTGGAGGATCATACCAGAGTGTTCATAATGGAGAGGTATGCTCTCCTCAAGTCCACATAATAAATCCTTCTTGTGTTAAATGGAATGTCCAGTTCCCATGACAGGATCAACATCAACTGAATCACCTCCCTTAGTAGTATGCACCTTCTTCAAATAGGGTACTCCTTCCACGGGGCAATGTCCATAGCAGTCTCTGTCTGTGGCTCCTGAACATTCACTACAACACAATTTTCATTGATTGAGTTTTTTCAATAAAGAGTGCTCATACCTGAGGTATCAACATGCATAGTTATATTATCCTCAGACCCAAATACAACTTACTTCTTGTGAGACTTGTCTTGGGATATGAATTTTTCTATATAATGTCCAGTGCCCCTAATAGGGACCACATAAACAAGAAGACTTACCTCAATAGATTGTCCATTATTTATGGTTTCTTCAGGTTGATCCAGTTTATTTCCATCAGGGGAATTACTGGGTAGAACAAGTTGCGCAGTATCACATTTAGTAGAAGCTTTTTCATGTCCAGATTCTGATGGAGTCAAATGCCCACATCCCTCCACAGCCAAAGTTTCATGTACCTGCTCACATATTTCCCACATCCCTCCATAGCTAAAGCTTCATGTACCTTCTCACATGCATCGATGAATGGATTGTCAAATTGTTCCAAGTTGTTTCCATGCTCTTACTCCAACATCATAGCCCCGAACAAACTCGAAGACTCCCCAACTTGGGCTGTCTTTTTTACCCATTTTTCCAATTTCATCCTAGGTGGTTTGGTTCTCTCCACACCAGTACCCTTCCCTTTCTTATATCTTCTATTTTTAGTCCCTCAATAATCCTTGGCCTTAGAAATATGAATTTTCATAACTCTACAATTCTTCAAAGAGTTACCCACTATTTTTCAGAGGTCACAAAACGGTGTCTTGGGCTCAAATCAATCAGAACCTCTAGTTTTGTAATTTTTGGTATTGAAGCAGATGACCTCATGTAGATTTGAGTCCAAATAATCCTCAACCCATATCCTGATAATACAAACCAATATCCACATTTAAGGTACGCTGGTTGATTTTTAGAGGAGTTCCAATGACGAATACCCAATCATTTTGTATCGTTGGGTTCAAAAAAAACTAACTCAAATCGCGAAGTCTAACCCAAATTGGAGCCTAATTGTTCCTAATATTATGGGGTATGAAGGTGTAGTTCCATTGAAAAAATTCTATGAACACCAGGATTAAGCTACAATCATCCTTAGCTCCAGACCTGATCATGATCTTCATTTGATTTAAGTAACATATAGAAATATCCCCTTCCGATTGGAACTATTTTCTAGTTTGAGAAACCACATAGGTGCGTAATCCTATTGATTAATTCATCAGTCGACTAGGATTTATCCCCTATAATGTATGATTTTAAACCCATAACTAAGAACATACAAATTTATGATCTCTACTGTAGAGCTTCAGGATCAGATTCCACTGTAAATCTTCTGTCACCAAGTTGTTTGTATAGAGTGGCTTTCGTTTCAGAAGTTGTGCAGTGTTCTGATCTTTTGAGAACTTCTACAATGGTAATTCCTCTAGTTCGCTCAACAAGAAATATATCTTCAATTTTAACTTTTAAATCATGATCATTGTATGCTCTTTACTATTCCTGATCAAAATCCACCATAACAAATCAGATTCAAGACAAACCGACGCAAGAAATTCCGCTGATGGGTATAAACCCTGGTCACCGCGAGGAGAGCGCCGCAATCACAGGAATAGATCTGTTAATCATACCAAGTAAATTTTTTGTATTAATCCTCATAAGTATCTAGAAAATAATCATAAAATACATTCATCCTAAGTATATACATTAAATTAAATGAAATATGTGTTCAATATGTCTTTTTTTCTCACCAAAAATGAATATGAGAAGAAAATATCTTTCCTGAAGCACTGAATTTCATAAAACTCATTAAAAATCACAACATAATAAATATAATTTTATTATATATTTATTAATTAATCATATATATTTATATAATACTATATATGGTCTTATTATTAATATTTAATACATGTATAATAGAAAACCCATTTCAAAGGAATTTTTCAAGAAATAAGTTCTTTGTCTTTCATGTATGTTTTCAATTTTTATTTTATGTAATCATAATTATATCACAGATTAATGATATAAAAATTTTAAAACATGATTTAAGTACTTTATATATATTTATTATTAATGTATTTAAATTAATCCATAAAATTAGTGAAAAAAAAATAAATTCAACATTATATAGACAATAACTTGTAGATATGCATGATGGCTACTAACATTTTCCTATATGATATAGTAATAGAAAAATAAATGATATATAATATCATAAAATAATAATTTTTTTTAATACATCATATATGATCATTAAATCCTACTTTAATACCATTATTGTAAGTCATGTAAGAATCATTTCACTTGACAAGGCATTACTCATCCATAGGCAAGGCTAATGATAAAATATTCCCAAAAAATAGAATGAATTAATTTATTTGAGATATAAAAATTAAATAATAATTATAATATCCAAAATATCATATATAAATAAAAAATATATAATTATTTTTATCCTTGAGATTTTGTAATGGAGAAACTAATGTCATTAATTTGTTTGGTGGCAGTTCTCATTATAAACATAGAATGATTTCATAACCCATTTGATGGATGTAGAGATGAATGTATATCATTCCATTAACATAAAAAAATAATATATATTTATGATAGAATTGTTATTATATCATCATGTTTTAATAATAATTTAATTTTTTAGAGAAAAAAAAATTCTTATTGACGAAGAGTACAATTTATGGGAGCATCCCCCTTATGTTCGCATCGAAAGACATCCTAGGACCAATTTATTGAAATAATAAAGATTCTCTGATTATAAAAGGTAATTTTTGAAGTGATTTGATGAAATATAACTATTTTATGGTTTTCAAATATTGAATAGAATGTGGCATATTAAATGTGGTGGAGAGGACACCCGTAGTATTTTTTAATATAATAATGTGTAACCATGAATCTCATATGAAAATAGGGTAAAAATAGTCTAATAAAAAAAATTATATGTTTAAATGGCTAATTATTTCTATAAAATTTTATTTCAAAAAGTGTATATGTTATTTTAATCTTTATTTTGTTTACCTTTTCCCCTTGAGAACCCAATTTTACCATAGTTTTGGAAATTATTTTTTATAATTTTCATTATTTATTTTAGTAAAAAATTTAAGTAACTATCTTAGTAAATATAAAATATATATATTTAATATTTGGAATAAAATTTTTATAATTACATTAAAAGAAGTGAAATAAATCTATTATAATGTATATCCTTGAGATTCAATGAGAAAGTGAGGTTTTAAAGATAATATTTTCAAATGAATGTAATCTTTTTATATCAAAATTCTATTTAAAATTGAATAAAATGACCATAATTTGACAAATGGTTTTGTAAAAAATAAATTTAACATTAAAACCAATTTAAATCATATCTTATAATTTTAAATAAATAAATCAAAAACAATATTTTAGTAAATATTCAATATTTATAAAAAAATGTAACATTTTCATTAAATTATCAAATAAAAACCATAATATAATTTTTACAAGAATTGTGTTTAAATTTTTTTATTATTTCATGAAAAAGTTCTATAAAAGGAAAAAAATTAAATCATTACTTGTAGACATAATGATAATATAGGTTTTCGAGTGCTTTATTTTTTCAAGAAGAATAATATTTTATATATTATATATATAACATGAATCATTTTATGAATGTAAATTAATATTTATTGAAATATAATGTATTCATTTCATTAAAATCATTCTTCATTGTGAATTATTTTAATTAATTCTTATGGAGACACATTATGCACATTAAAACAATTTTTAAAAAGAACCCCTTTTGAAAACCCAAAAATACACTTATACTAAAATCCATGTAAATTTTCATGAAAATGTAATTATGTGGATTAAATTTTAATAATTAATATATGTGATACTTTAAAACATAATTTTTCCTATAAATCACATAATTTGTTGAAAATAATTGTTAGTTTTATAAGAATCTATATTTTTCAATGTTCACTAAAAATATATATATATTCCAAAAAAATACCCAAACATAAGATTTAGTAAACGTAAATATTATTATTCAAAAAATCATGATCAATTAATCAAATAAATATTATAAATCATGTATAAATGTTTTATTATATTTTCTAAAATATAAATAAATTTTTTATGAATACATATTTTTTATGAATAAATTAATATACTGAAAAATCATTCATCATATCCTATGAATTTATAAATTATTTTATATTTATTAAGAAAATTTAAAATAATATTTCAAGAAAAAAAGATTAATATTATTCATACTCACTTATGTATTGGCTAGTTTATAATGGTTTTGTTTTACATAATATTATTTAATAATTCAATGATTCTCAGATTCACAAGTCATAAATGATTTCGATGAAAGTAATTGGTGTCTGTAACATATGAGAAACAAAATATTGTGTGATAGTCAAGACAAACATTATTTGTTTGTAATAAAATCTAAACATCATTCTTTATAAAATATAAAAAATTTTAAAATTATATTTAAAAAATATTTCATGAATTATTGAGTTGTTATATTCTCCCATCATTAAAATTAATTTCTCCACAAAATTCATCTCATACATCAATGGCTTAATATTTGAAAATTCCTTCATAGAATCCCACACTGTATAAATAAATAATAAAAATTACCTAATAAGAGATTGTTAGAATCATAAATGATAACTAATGAAACTCATAACTATGTTTCAAATTTTGAAATAATATGTGGTAATTAAAGATTTGTCCATGGAAGCAAATTATACATAATTATAGAGAGTGAATGTTATCATTAATCATAGGAAAGAGGTTTATCAGAATAAATTTAATAACCAAAATAAAATAAACCAAATTGTTGTGAAAAAGGTCATTAATATCATAAAAAATAATGATAATAGAAAAATATTTTATTTTGAGATCATTTTCGCAATGAAAAGATATAAAAGATAATTTTATTTAATTTAGTAAAATACAATCCTCCGGTACTACCATGATCAATGATCACATCATCTCGTACTAAAATAAAAGAACATTAATTTATTATGATTTATTCTCAATAAAATTATAAGATCCATAAATTTAATGATATTTAATTCCTTCTATATGTTGCTAACATCATCAAAAAATGATTGTAATATGTTATGCATAAATCATCATGAAATAAAATATTACATTATATCTAAAGCCCCATCTAATGTTAAACATAATAAATTTCATAAATTGGTAGACATATATACCTTCCAAAAGATTAAAATTTAAAAATTTAGATATAAAGACATTAAAATTAAATAATTAACTCAATATTATACCACATAATCAACTAGTCGTAGCTCATATTTGTCACATTAAAACTATGTGAATACCTTAATCATGTATTTTCATAAACCAGAGTAATAACCTAAATTACATTACAACCACAATGTTGAAATTAATTTTTACTCATTCTTTAAAAAAATATATATTATTGAATATATTCTATAGATTGAATAATTTTGTAAACTCTATCAATGATAACAGAAACCACATTTTCCACAAATCAATAATTTTTTCCAAGGATATCAATTATATCAAAATTAATTTTTATATATCAATAATTTATTTCTCCAAACTAATCTATATTTTTTCAACATTAGTAAGATATTAAGATTTTACGTACAATAATATGTGTTATCAATAAATTATTACCATGAAATTAAACAAATTTTATTTGTTTTCAACATAATTTTGTATATAATTGAAAATATTTAATGAAAAAATGTACAGAACAATTATTATAGATTTCATGATTATTATAACAAAATATATGAACACCAATATATTAACACTTCAATCATCCCACTCTATTATGAAAATAATAAATAGGCTTCATTATCTTCTTCACATGTATATATTTACATTCATATTTAACATGAAATGTTTTCACCAACAACCAACAAAACCATACACATAAAACCTTGATAATTTACATCACACACTTTCACATTAGGAAATCTATGAACAAAATTACATTACATTCAAAATATAATACATTAAGTAGTAATGTATTCTTTATAGAGACCATTATTTTCATCCATTGTATTAACCAAATGTTTCATTTTCCCCTGGAATTAAATTGATATTTTTTCTTGTTTAACTACATGAAAACATATGATCATTCATATAAGACATTAAATGCCTTTTTTTCACATTCTCAACACATAAGATGCCAAATACTCTTTCTAGCATGTTTTACACTATCAAAAAATCATAAAACACGTATCTTCTCTTCATTGGGGATTCTAATAGTTGGTTAATGTACAAGTTATTAATCATGTTCCATGGATACAAATATGGATTATACACAACATCCTTTAATCCAGTCATCATCCCATCTGGCTGATCATTAGAAAATTTTAACTCACGTTAAATTTTAACATATTTACTTGTCATGATCACTATTGAATAAAAGAAAAAAATATAGTGTTTGAAATAATATTCATTTCAAAAATATATAACAATGAAAAACCACTTATTTGATGTCTAAATCATGACACCATACTTTTTAAATATGAACCCTTATGTTTATCATAGGACATTAATAGTCATCATTTACTTAAATCCCCTATTATTTATTATAATGTTTTTGTGAATTTAAAATGAATATTGCATGAGAGTATCAAAAAATGTGTGCATAAAGGCCCATTGTCATGGATTAGGTGATGATAATGTCTATGAAAATGTACCCTTTTCAGTTTTATTACCCATATATATCTTTACTATAAATATTAATTAACATGTAGAATCCAAAAATGCATTAAAGATAATAAACGTCAAATATTTTTATCATTTACATATTTTCATAATATTTTCCCATTATTTTACCCATACTTAGAATTATTATTATATACATCCCAATATATATCATTATAAATATCCCATAGTATTTCCTTATGTTTTTCATATAATATTTCTCACAGGTTGGATAAATGTATCCTTTGAGGGTTGTAATAGATTAGTTGAAAAAATAATATATAAAATACTACTTTATATGTGAGATAAATCATATCACACTATGATATTAATATATATAACCATTTTTGAAAAATCATACATACAACATTTCCTCATAACATCAGGAAAGGAGTCATAATATTTCCTGAGATAAGATTCTCATTAAGGATGAACATGGGTGATACATAAGACTAACATGAGAATTAGGGTATGATAACATGACAATAACATTTTTAAGTTATACCTTGCATATCAAAGATCATAATCCCAAGTCATGGAAAAAATATTGGAAGTTCATAAGAAATTATTCATAAGGAAATTCAAGTACAAGATCAATAATGATTTAACATTAGAATAAGACATAGATTTATAAATACAAGTATGCGTAAAATATAAATTTAAATATTTCTCAAGGATCATTTTGATGGAAATAATTGTGTAATGTGTTCAATCTCAAAACCATTATAGTACTCGATTTTTACTCCTATGATGGTTATAGAAGGAAATTTCCATTACAGAACCTAGTTCACTACCCTTTCACGAAATGACTATATAATGAGATATAAATCATTACCGAATTCATTGTAATAAGATATTAGTCCCACCCATCTAAAAATTATAACCATAATTATTTCTCTCACAATTTAAAAAATATAACCTATCATATCATATTAAATTAAATGGGTTTCATAGACATGTAATCACATAATAATCTATTTAAATGTGACATGTTTCATAATCATTTCATCATGACATATCATGTAGAAGAAAGTAGTGTGATATATAAAAATTTTATCATGGTATATGTAATTCCCTAACCCTATAATCTCGGAGTCTGTTTATTAATTTAATAAATTGGAATGAATAAAAGGAATAAAATATTGAATAATAGAACAATTTAGTAGTTTTGGAAAACTAGATTACATACATGATACCCATAATACATTGTGAATATAAAAGAAGTGCAACTTAAATAAAATCAAAACCTTGATGAAACACATTACCAGAATACATGTATATATCAAGAGAAAAGGAAACATAATATGGATAAGATCAAATGATTAGTAAGTGAATGTATAGAAGATGTAATAGTCAATAAATAAGAATACTAACCATGGAATGATAAATTACAGAGAAAACATGCCAATTGGAATAGTTGGAGAATTCATAATCAGTATGGAATGATAAATAACTAGAATCCCATCCATTTAGTAAAAAAATATAGAATTAAATGCATACATATATAATATAAACAATAAAAATATTGCATTATATTTATTACCTAATTATCAATAATGTCATTGCTTAATTAGTGGATGTCTTGTTTCTTAGAACATGATGTCTTTTCCATCAATACCATTCAAAAACGGTTTAGGATAATATTGAGAAGACCATTTCATAGAAAATTTAAATATGTGGGTAGGAACATATCTATTATGCAATTAGAAAAATGTAAGAGTTATTTCCAACTAATTTAATATTTTGATACCACTGATGCATCAAGGATATTATATTAAACTTTCCCTAACCCATGTCATACCAGTCCAAAGAATTACATGTATACCAAATAATAGATTTAATTTACAAATAATGTTCCATATTATAAAATATTTATATTGAATCAATAATATATTTATATAAAAAAATTCCATAGTCTTGGATAAGTATAAATAATGGTTTTTGATTTTGATGTATCAAAATACTATTGGATGATCCTTGAATAATTCTTGAGAAAAAATAATATTTCAACATTCCAAAGTGTCCCATTCCACTTTGAAATTTTTTAATCATAATCCCCATGAAGAAATTACATTAAATTATAATTATAATATAATGTAAATAATTAAAATCATTATAAAATTATTTAAGGGGCTATATATACACAATGCAAAAGAAAAATGGTGTATAACATTACAATATGCCTTAATGAAATGAAATTGAGAAACAAACCCTTACTTGGAGTCCGACGTGCCACATGTGTCAATATTATTCTAAATATAAAACTAATATAATTTATTTAAAATACTAGAAAATTTGTATCTTTTTAATATTTATTATATTTCACTAATTATAATGTTTTATATAACTATTTATACAATTCATTTATGTCAGGTTTTTTTTATGAAATTTGGTTTATGTGTCAAAACATTATTAATAGGTCAATTATGGTAAAAGGGTTCACTATATAAACCAATATGGAATAATAATTATGATATAATTATCATATTTATAAATCTGTTATACTTTTAATACCAATCAAGAAATACATATATAAAAAATAAACCAATTTTACAATCACGGAGACAACATGTCGTTCGTACGCATGATTAACATACAAATTTTTTCAATGTTCAAAATTAAAATAAGGTAAGTAACAATTTATCATTCTATAATTATACATATATCATAAATACCATTTTATTTAACCATATACAATTATATATAGAATTATTTTTCTGTAAATGGAATCATTTCGTGTTGAATAGGTGATTGTCCAATTGTCCCGGAATGGCGATATAACTTTTTTAGAGTGGGAAATGGGCCATAAATAAAATGATATATGATATTAAAATAATATTAATTATTTCATGAATATAGTATATTTTTAGTTTATTTTATATTTTTTAATTAATGGCATTTTAACGTCCCAGTTTTGGAAGCCGTCGAGAGACGCCCCATACCAGGTTTCTCACATGTCCCCAAGAGAATTTCTTCGAACTCCAGAGGATGCCATCTAGTATCGAGTGCATTGGGTGTGATAGTGGAAAAACAATGCACTCATTGTTGGTTACCATAGTAGATGTAATAATAAAATATTCAATAGTGGATGTAGTAATGACACCACTTTAGTAAGGAGAGGGAGACTGAACGTATGAAGTAACTAGAGAACATATATAAATGATGGATGCTACATATGTCTTGGAAAGCAGCCAAATAAACCACAATGATGGAATAAAAATAGTACTAAAACAAGTACAAAGAAAACAGATAACACTCCTCCGCATCGTACGCCACATCATGGTCCCTTGCTCTCTTGCTCCATAGGACTCAAGTACTTGAAGTACAAGGGAACTTGACCTTATCAATAGCTGCAAAAATATAATATGTTTGGGCCCAAAATCATGTCCCAAACAGGGTGTCAGACTTATCCTAGTAAGCATACACAAAATTATACGTTCTCATAGTCAGTGAATATATATTGGAGGAAATTAGCAAAAACGCAGTAAACAATGAAATACTCAGTAGTAAAGAATTACACAGTTTCAAATCATTAAATTCCAAATATCTCATAATAATCTAATCAAATAAGGTAACCCTTGGGGATGTAGACACAACCTATATCCTCTGGTTATGTTATAATGATACTAAAAATCTTTTCTGAGGAAGCACTCTCAATCAATTCCCCTTATAGTCAAAAGTGATAAAGACTCTCGGAGAAAACTCACACAGTATATTCACCTTATAGTCAAAAGTTGTTAAAGACACTCTGAGGAAGATCACATCATAAATTCACCTTATAGTCAAAAGTTGTTAAAGACTCTCTGAGGAAGCTAACACGTTCAATTCCCCTTATTTTCAATAGTGGTTAATGTCTCTCTGAGGAAGCTCATATGGTAAATTTCCCTTATAGTCTACAACACCAGTTTCTCATGGCCCGGTGTACACCAAACGAGCATAGTAATGCAATACGACCAATGTAAACCTCAATAAATACTTTTCTAAGCATTCTACAACACATCAATCATGTTAGATAAAATAATCACTCCATCCTATAGTACTAGGCATGGGAAAACATCAAGTAAGACTAACATGATAAATAGGACCAAACAGTCTTAAACAGAACATGCATGGGAAACCACTTCCAATGAATAAAAATAAACCCTATTCACATTCAAAGAGCCTCCATACATGCACACAGTCATGAAAGGAAATTAAGAGGGCCAAAATAGTAAACACACAATTCCACGTTCAAGGGTATTGGACAAATGTGCATATAAAACTCAAATACATTCAACATAAAGGCACAAACCACCTACCTCAGTGTCGATAGATCACTATACGTGAACTTTAAGAATTGAATCACCCAAGAACACGATAAATCTACAAAAACCCTCAAAATGTTTAACCGATGATAACATGAAAAATAGGAGGAATCATGAAACGAAGCTATATAAAATAAAAGAGGTTACATAGGCGATCTCAATGCAATTGATGGTAGTCTAATCAAGGATTGGATGCCCAGTTGGGGTCTCAGAGAATGATCATGGCTGTATGGGTTCTCTCGGATGAAATATGTCAAGAAGAAGGCAATTCTGGTGATTAGATGTGACCCCTATACGTTAAATGAAAAAAAGAAAATACACAATGTGTACTTTCGAAGTAAACGAAATGTAATTTATGTTTATGTACTCTACATTAGGAGGCCTCCAGGTAACCCCCACACAACCGGGTGTGCGGCCATTATATGGCCCCCACACATATTCATAAGGAAACTGAGTACACAATGTGTACTCAAAAATTACACAGCGTGTACATAAAAAAATTCGATAAATTACTAATTTACTCAACAATGGCCAGAAAAAGAAAACATACCTAAAAAGAATATCCCAGTTTGTACAACCTTCCCCCTTAAATAAATTCATCCCCAAATTTCCCGAGCATGGTTGCGTATAAGAAGAAACCCCAAATAGTTCTGACCACTGTGATCATACATCTGCCTCCCTCTCCCAAGTCTCATCATGTACTCACCCATGCTGTCATAGCACTCGTACCATAAGAACAGACCGGCCACATAGAACCTTTTCACTTTGATCCTCAATCCTTGTAATATTCTCCTCAAAATATTCATTCACTTCCAACTCAACCTCCTTGGGTTGGAATACATGAGACGAGTCTGATAAGTAACGTAAAAGATGAGAAATTTGAAAGATGTCGTGCATAGACCGGTACCTCTTAGGTAACTACAACAAATAGGAAACTTGCCCAAATCTCTCCAACACCTCAAATGACCTGAAGTACCATGGAAAAAGCTGACCCTATCTCTTAATACTTCAATTCCCCAACCTCGGTGTGACATGCATGAATACATGATCCCCGACCTCGAACTCTAGTGGTCATCTCTACTGATCAGCGTAAGATTTCTATCAAGATTGTGTGGTATCCATCCTTTTCTGAATCAACTCTTTCTTGTCGGTGGCCTCTTGAACAAGATGAGGCCCCATCATAGCTACTTCTCCTGCGTCAAGAAAAAATAAAGGTAATCAGTATTTCCTACCATACAAAGACTCATAAGGTTCCATCTAAATAGTTTCTTGAAAACAAATATTGTAGACAAACTCTACAAGAGGTATTTGCTTCTCTCAAGAACCTACAAATTCTATAATTCATGCACATATCATGTCCCCAAACACCTGAATCACGTGCTCGAATAGGTCATCAGTCTGGGGATGGTAAGCTGTACTCAAGAGTACCTAGTACCAAAACCTTTCTGTAGCCCCTTATAAACACGAGAAGTAAAACATTAATTTTTGTTAGAATCAACGGAGTGTTGAACTCCATGTAAGTGCATAATCTTACAGATGTACAACCAACCCAACTTATCAATACTGATGGTATCCTTGATATGGATAAAGTGATAAATCATCATGATTCTATCAATGAAGACCCATACTACATCATTACCTATAGGAGACATCGGTAACCCTATCACATGATCCATCGCAAAATCATTGCACTTTCCTTTGATAATTTGTAACTACTACAAAAGCCCTCCTAGTCGTTGGTGATCCGCCTTCACCTACAGACAAGTGGAAAACTTCAGGATGAAACCTAAAACCTCTCTTTTCACTCCTAGCCACGAATAATGATTTTGTACATCATGATACATCTTGGTGACACGAGGATGAACTACCCAAACTTCGGAATGAATGTCCCACATCTATTCCTCTCATATGTGTGCTGGCACCCATACACGCACCTGGAAATACAATATATCATCATGAATAATGGATATTCAAAGAATGGGGTCATCTCCTATCACACATTCCCATAGGACTTGGCCTTCAGAATGTCATAGCTACCTCATTTACACTTGATCAAGAAGAGTAGAGGTAACAGCTACAGAAGAATGAAAAGAATGCCCCCGTTTTTCATGAACCTCCAAATTAATCTCAGAGAACATAGCCATAAGCTACCAATATCTACTGGCCTCCTGAACTACTTGTATCTGAGTCCTCCTCCTCATTGCATCAGCCATACCATTGCATTTACCAAGCGTGTAGGCAAGCTCAATGTTTAAAGACTGAAGGTACTCAACCCACCTCTGCTATCTCAAATTCAGATCATGATATGTGAAGATATATGTGAGGCTTTTTTGGTCGGTGAAAACCAAAAAATGCTCTCCCAGATGATAATGTATCCAACAACGTAAGGCATCAACAATTGCTACCAACTCAAGATCTTACGTCAGGTAATTTCCCTTGTGTGGCCTCAACTGATGAGACCTATAAGTGGTGAATATTTCCCCTACATAAGCACAGCTTCATGACTGATACCTAAAGCATCACAGTAAACATTATAGATCATGATCAACTCTAGAAAGAATAATATCAGTGATGAAGTCAATCTCACTTTTAGAACTTGAAAGGTTGACTCACAAAAATATAACCATAATAACCTTGTACCCTTCTTACTCAAACTCGTTAGTGGTGCTAATAAGCATAAATATTCATGAATGCAATGTCTGTAGTAGCCATCCAGCCCTAGAAAACTCCATACCACAAAGAAGTTCTTTGACTGCTCCCAGTAATATACTAGTCTCACTTTCTATGGGTTGACTGATACTCTTGACTCTGAGATAACATGACCCAAGAACTGAATCTCATCCATCAAAAGGTGGAATTTTGAGAGCATAGCATATAATTGATGCTCTCTCATTGTACATAGAACAATCTCAGGATGGGTAGAATGGTGATTTCGAGTGTGAGAGTACACCAAGATATAATCCATGAAGACCACCATGAATGAATCCATGTACAGATAGAACACACAATTAATCAGTTCCATGATGACTGCAGGACAGTTTGTGAGATGGAAATTCATAACCACATACTCGTATAGACCATACATACTCCGGAAAGCTGTAAGAGGTATATCAGATGGTCTGACATGCAACTGATAGTAACCAGATCTCATGTTAATCCTCAAGAACCCCCGGGCTCCTTCAAGATGATCAAATAAATCACTAACCCTTGTCATGGAATACCGGTTATTGACCATCAAATGGTTCAACTTCCGATAATCCACACAATGACATACGGTACCGTATGCCTTCTTCAAAAATAGGATATGAAATCCCCACATATAATTTCTGGTTTGGATGAAACCTTTTGCTTGTAACTCCTCAAACTGCTTCTTGAGCTCAACTAATTCTGGTGTAGCCATCCTAAAAGGAGGAATGGGAACTGGTTCCACTCCTCGCACACGCTCAATATAAATTATTCTTCAAGCTCTAGAAGAAAATATAAAAAGTCATCTGGAAATATGTCCCTGAAACGATCCACCACTGGAGGAAAGTCCATCTATGAAGTCCCATGGTCATCCAGATAAAGACTAGAAATCTGGGTGATAACTCCAACCAACCCATGATGGTCGGATCCCACTCTACTCAACTTGACATCCCATTCTCCCTTTTGAAGAAATGATTTACCCTCTAATGATGTGAAACTCACCCTACATCGATAACAATAGAAAACTTCATGGAAGGGAACTAAACATTATATTCATAGAATGAAATCAATTTCCATCATCTCTAGAACATATATGTCCCATAATAATTGACA
The DNA here is from genome assembly GCA_963277665.1 of Viscum album. Classification (NCBI taxonomy): domain Eukaryota; kingdom Viridiplantae; phylum Streptophyta; class Magnoliopsida; order Santalales; family Viscaceae; genus Viscum; species Viscum album. The sequence continues at coordinate 140,581,245 of OY728141.1, forward strand.
CCCACCAACCTCTAGAGGGCACTCCTTACACTTACACAAACTAGCCGTTATGGTCCCCAACAGAGTGTCTAAAATCATGATATCATCTGATGAAATGATGCAGATCCCATTTCTTTCTCAAACAACAATAGATATAAATCACTGGGAAGCCCCTATGTTGAAAAGATCATAAGATAAAACCGAGGCAACTAGGATCATACCTCGAACTGTAGAGGGTTCGTGATCCTGGTCTTGCTGGTTCTACTCCACTTCAAAATTATGGCCTACACTGCGGTCCTGTGACCCTGGCTTCCTACACTGTGCTAATCCACCATGTTTTCACTAAAAACATGGCAAATGACTACCACAGCCATGTACTCCACTTCATCCTGAACGGCCATAAGAACATTAGTTCCTAGAATAGTGAGAAACTGGTGGTGTTGATCCTACACGAGGAGTCATAGGAGAACCCATGTAACCAGCTACTGGTGAAAAGAACTGATTGAAATGCTGAAGATGGCCAATCATGCCTCAAGATCTGCACTCCACTGGATCTCTCGAGAAATGTGGCCTTGTATGACCGCTATTCCCACCCTAGTAGCACACCACCAAGAAACCATAAAAAGCATCCTACCTACTGACATCTCCACGGGCATTCTCCCTACGACACTTCCTACTATCATATGGCGGAGCACTAACTCTGGATGCTGAACCGCCTTAGCTCACAGCTCCAGAATCCCTCTGATTGCGCTCTGTGATCAGCGCCTTGTTGACTATAGAGGATATTTTAGTCAACATAAAAGCGTTCACCAATGATCAGATATATTGCATGAGACCATCTTCAATATTCTATGTGATGAACAACTCATCTCCCAATAGAATGTGTGTAAAGTATTGCATGTCAGTGAAGAGAGAGGAATACTGCAGAACAAAAAAGTACCATGTTCCAAACTCATAAAATATCGGGCTTGATCAGCCCACAACGACTCTGGGTAGAAGTGGTCATAGAAGATGCGCTGAAACTCATGTTAATCCATGCCTTAGTCGCACCCCCCTGTGAGATCACATCCCACCACCTCTTGGAAGAGTCTTGAAGCATGTACATAGCGAGTTTCCACTCCACTCTAGAGGTATCTCGAGATGTTTGAAGATCATCATCATGTCTTCTAGCCATGAATCTGCTGCATGAGGTCCACCTTCCCCCATTAAGGTTGCAGGATGATTCTACTAAAAAACATGTGTAAAATCTTCCATAGAGAGGGTTGGGTGCGAATCTGCCTGAAAGACTACATGAACCTCATAAATCCCTCTCAGAACTATGCATCATCACATGTGTCCAAAATGATGTATGGTCCCAAGACTGGCTCAACTATAGAATCTATAGGTAGTCCTTGTTTAGTCATGTATGGTGTCCGATCACTGCCATGAAACTTCTGGACAACCGAAGGACGTCTCAGTGGCATGAACCTACAAGGTCAAGCACTCACCTTAGATCATGATTAAGAGGGACTGAAACCTAGAAGTGTATGAATGGAATAGGAGAAAGAAAAAATTCATGTTTTCTAAAATATGACTACAATGTGTGTACAAATACTTCCCGGTGTGTTCCCTTTAACCTTTAACATGGGCATGGCATTTATTTTAAAATTCTCTAGACAATAAGCCTTAGAAAGTAATCTAGAACCCATAAAAACACTGAATCGAACTTTAAAGTGAAAAATTATGATATGTGAGGGACCATACTCCCCACTAACCAAATCTTGGAATCTTATATATGTTATATAAAAGAATAGCAGGTCAGTCATCTTCCAATTTCTGATCCATGAAGTCCCATAACACCTCAAGAACCAAATTTTGGCATTCATGCAAACAAAACCATACACAATTCATTACCCTATCAAAAGCACGTATTATATCATGGAATCTATCATAATAGCATTCATATCTAGAACAAAAACTATCACAACCACATGAAATTGCGAATTCACCCTAAATAGAATTGAAAGAATGCATGAATAGTGATTTATAGCAAGTGCCTATTTGATGCATGATTTGGAATACCCTCATCTCATTAGGTTGAAACAGAAATAGAACCTCACTATCATCAACAATAATAGCATAAAACATGTGAATCACCCAACGTTGAAATTAAATCAACAGTAAATTTGAAAAACTAGAAAAATTTCAGTAACAAGGTAGATTTGCTTTTCCCTGTACATGGTTTAGCTACTCCCCGGAAAAACATATTACCAAGTTCCTATTCTATCCGATCCTAGACTATAGGCTCCAAATAGTATGTCAGGAGAAAATTATTCCGCTGATACCACTTTGTAACATCCTTGTTATGGAAGCTGCTAAGAGACACCTTGTACACAGTTGATCACATGGCCTCAAGGGCATTTCCTACAATGCCAAAGGCTGCCGACTAGCAGCAAGGACTTGGGTGTGATTTTGGGGAAACTAAGCCCTCATTGTCGAAGCACACAGTGTAAGTCATAAACAGATATTCAATAGTGGAAGCCGAAAACACACCATACAACAGTAAACAACCAAAGACTGAAATAATGACGTAACTGGAGCACATATATTAATGATGCATTATAAATATCTAATAATTTATCCAAACAAACCTAAAGGTTGGAATAAAAATAGTACTAAAACATGTAAAAAAGAAACACATAACAACTCATCAACACAGAAAGCCTCATCTTGGTCTCATTCTCTCGAGCACTACATCACTCATGTACCTGAAGTATATGGGTGCTTTCCTTAATCTATACCTGCAAAAATATAATCTGATTAGACCTGAAAGCATTACCCAAATATGGTGTAAGACTAATTCAAATAATCATCTACCAAAAGATATATGCCTCACAATCAGTGAATATATATGGTAGGAAATATGAAAATGGGCAGTAAACAAGGAAGTACTAAGCAGTAAGCAATTCCACAATTTCAAAGCATTCAATCCCACAATTCACTTAAGTGTCTAATCAAATAAGGTAACCCTATGAGAAGTAAACACAACATATCCCCTATGGTTCAGTAAAAAGGATTCAACATTGTCTCCTTGAGGAAGCACTCTCATTCAATTCACGGTATAGTAAAAAGTGATAAAGACTCTCTGAGGAAGATCACATGGTCTATTCCTCTTATAGTCAAAGTGGTTAATGACTCTCTGAGGATGATCACATGGTCAATTACCCTTATAGTAAAAAGTGGTTAATGTCACTCTAAGGAAGATCACATGGTCAATTCCTCTTATAGTCTACTACACCAGCTTCTCACGACCCTGTTTACACCAAACGAGCATCACAATGAAATACGGGTAAAGTAAACCTCAGAAACTACATGGAATATATTATACAACATACAGAGAAAGACAGATAAAATAATCACTCTATCCTACAATACTAGGAATGAGAACATATCAAGGAAGCCTAATAGGCTAAACTGAACCAAATGGTCATAAAGAGAACATACCTGGGAAACCAATTTCAAAGCATAGCAATCAACCCCTTTCACATTCAATTAGCCTATACACTAGCACACACGTATGACGGGCAATTAAGAGGGATAAAACAGTAAAAATACAATACCCCTTTCAAGGTTATTTGACACGTTTACACATATATCTCAATTACATTTAACAGAAATTCCCAAACCACCTACCTTGGTGTTGGGAGAACACTATACGTGAACCTCCAGACTAGAATCACCCAAGAACACGGTATATCTACAAAAATTCTCAAAATGTTCAATTGATGATAACTTGAGAAAGAGGAGGAATCATGAAACGATCCTATAGTGGATGGAAGAGAATACTGAGGTGATAAAAACACAATCAATGATGGTCGAATCAGATATTAGATGCTCAGTCGTGGGTGTAGAGGAATATCACGGCCGTATGAGTTCTTTCAGATGAACTTGGTCGTGATGAAATCCTTTATAGTGATTATACAGGACCCCAATCCGTTTAATAACAAAAAAAGAAAAAACACAGCATGTACTTTGGAAGTACACTGCTTGTACTTGACATTTCCATACTCCGCTTTAGGTGGTGTCTGGGTCACCCCCACAAAGTCATGTGTGTGAAAATTACACCGCCAACAGACGGCTTCATACTGCAACTGAGCACATGGTGTGTACACATAAAGCACACGGTGTGTACTTCAATAATATTCATAATTTCCACTTTTTATAAAAAACAACTAGAAAAGGAAAACATACATGAATGATGATCTAGGTTCTTACATGCATACTTCATATATTCCATGTTATGTGAAATTGTATCACATTGTTTTGTAGAGGTGGCAGTCCGCACATCAACAAATGAAGTTATCAAATTTACAGCAAAATGAACATGGTTATTTTTTTATAATAATTTTAGAAGTATGAATATTGCATAAATATCACATATTCTATATAAATACATGTTTTCCTACATTATTCCCAACCATGATAGGTGGTATTTAAAAAATCAATGACATCATTTCGTGATGTGGTTGTTCACCATACGTGAACAGTAATTAAAATACCCATTTGATAGATGGGTGTATAGGTGTATGTCAATACCATAATATAAAAACATATCAGTATATTTTGTATACTTATATTTTTATATAATAATGTAATTAATAAATTTGAATAGGTGGATAAAATAATAAAACATAAATGTACGTTTGAAGAATATTGCCTCTTTTTAGGTAACACTTTTTGGACTGCACCAACGGGCATCCTTGTTTGGATTTATTGAGAAATTGAGAAATTTTGGTTCAGATGAGATATTTTTTGAGGTTATTTTTCCATATAATGGATGAGTTAATGTTTCACGAGGTTTTTGGGGAAGTGGAAGATTGAATTTATTTTTATAGTTGAGGATGCGTGACATGCTTGTAAATTCCTAAAGGTAAATACTATTGGGAGGTCTCACAGAACTCAGGTGATTGTAAAATGTTAAAATAATCGATTAAATGGGAATTGTGGTTGATGAAAAATCACAGAACTCAAAAATAAAGAAATTCCTCATTTTGTTTTGTATTCTTTATTTTTCATTATTTTTATCAATTATGTTTTTATTAGTTTATGTAGATATATATACTCTATAATTAAACCACTGTGACTAAATTAATGTTTTATTTGTTATAAAATATAAAAATAATAAATTATAAACGTTATGTGTAATTTTAAAAATATATATCAAAAGGGTGTCGGAGAATAATTTTAAAACAAGCCCATATAAGGAAAAAACCCCCACTTTAACCTGAATAATGGTAACAATGTTTTTTCTATCTATGGGTAAATATATTAATAATAAATATAAAATTCTCTATGAATAGATCATATTTTACATTTATTAATACTTATAAATCCAGGGCTATAATATAAGATTTTTTTAATTTAAATTCATTTTACGAAATACCATTTATTGTAAAATAACAATATATCAATTTTTATAATATTTATTTGATTTTTATTTAAATAAAATAATGGATTTAAAATATATTTACAACATATTTATGTTACATTAAAAATTCATCTGAAAAATAATTTATCATCGTATTTCATTAATTTTACATTACATTAAATGTTTTTAGAATAAGTTATTTTATTTAATTAATAATGAAATAAACTTCACGTTAGTGTTTGTTAAGTGTTTAATGTAATTATGTCATATGTAATAATTAATTTCAAATTACAAATAACAATAAAAATTTATCATTAAAAATAATGATCATTTTTAAATTTATAATGCTTCTTCCATTCTCTCAATCTTTATAAACACTTGTTCTATGGAATACTCATTTTTTTCTTTTTTCATCACTTAACATAACATATAAGTAAAATGATGTAATAAAATCCCAATATCTCATAACATTACAAATAACAGGGGATATGGTCGAACTAGTGGAATCCAACGGCTTTTAGACATGTGTATATGTCATTTTGCACCTTATGATTAGGGTTTTGTTCCTTATTAATCCTAAAATTTCCTTAATTGTTGTAAATAATTTTAATTATATTCACTAATATTTTTTGTCAAATACTATATTTTTTAAATTAGAATATAAATTCCATATATATAAAAACTTTTTATTTTATTTTTTTTCAAAATCTATTTATTGAAGTGGAAAATTTAAATTTGATTGTAATCCCCTAGATGTGGCAGGAAAGCCATGTTTTGTTGTGAAAATGTTTCGACGTTTAATAAGTACTTAAAAATATATTCAATAAAAAATAATTTCATTGACCTAAATTGGATTAATATATGTATAATAAATCTATTTTTTCACTATATAATAATTTAAAATATAATTTAACATTATTAAATATTTCAAAATAATGGTTGATTTTAACAAATATACAGTTTTTTTACTATTCATCAAAAAATGAAACATTCAGAAATAAACAAAAAACACGTCATAATATAATTTTAAATTTATTCGTAAATAATGTTGTTTATTTTTACTTATATAATTTATAAAAAATCCCAAAACATCATTTTAAAATTTGGGTCACACTAAATAGTGGTAAAATGATGTCTTACTTGTAACACAAGATAAATAATTATTGTGTGTATGCATAACATCCCATTGTGTATAACGTTGGAAAAAATGAGTCTAAAAAAATTAATTTAATGTCTTGGGTGTGACATTATTCACTACTAAATTTAATTGTTTCCTCACAACATAAACATGATCTATGTAAAATAGGGTTTGATATTTGAATATAAACTATTTTGGAAAATATAGCATTGTAAATATGGCTAATAACACGTATTATTAATGAGAGCGAAAATAAAATTTTAAGGTCACCACAAAAATGAGTTTTCAAATATGATAACATTAGAGAAAACATGGAATATAAAGAGATATAAAACTACCATGTTTTGATGGAGAGTGAAAGATAACATGTTCATCTAAATTATTATGACCATAAATCCTTAAACAACATTAATGAATAAGGTCAATGATTTAAAAAAATGACTGTATGAAGACAATATTATTATTTCAAGACCATTTCTAAATATTTTATTATTATTTCACCCTCTATAAATATAAGTAAATATATTTTTCTCTTTTATAAACACAACCTTATACTTTGGATGTGTGTTGCAACATTTCTAATTTATTTCATAACACAAGTTTCGTCATAGGGTGATGTAATACATTAATCCATAATACCTCATCCAAAAATGACCATAAAAAATTTCATAAATTGATAACATTTCAAAAAATTTATGATCAAACTATTTATAAAAATGGTCATTGAATTTTCAAATGGAATATATCATTAGGAATAAATAAAAATGAAGAAGCTCTAAATTGTGACATTCGAAAATGTTGAATAACATCAATATGTTTTCTCTTTAAATTTGGTAAAAATTATAATTACCAATAATAAATTAAAAATGAATGCTTTCTTACTTATTAAGTAACAAAATGATATTGGATATATTTAATACATCCAAAAGTCTTATAAAATCCATAAATGATAGCACAAACCACATTGTCAATGAATCATTAATCAGTTCCCGGAATACTTTAATATCTAATCTATATTATCCATATCAATCATATAGTTGTTCCTTCCTAATTATCTCAGTATATGGAATATATTGTGGGTTATATTTCACACAAATCATTTTTTCCAGAAATAATGAACATTTTACCCAATCTATTTTTTTGGTTATCAGTATAGACCAACAAATGCTTTTAAATACATGTAGAAATATTAATGTAGTATAATACTTATATATTTTATAGATAATAAGTCTAGTAACTTACTAATAAAACTCTAAAATGAAAAAAATGATATAATACAAATAGAATCATATTAATCACTACGATTAATCTATGGTAGTAGTGAAATATTGACCATGATCAGTTAGCCTCTTTTAGGAATATTCCTTTGAAACATGAGACATTGATTTTTAAAGTGTACTACCTTCTTTGAGTAAAGGAATTAATAAATTGGAAACATTTTCATAACTATAGAATCAAAAGAGTAATAGAATTTCTCTCCAAACTAGTAGAAAACTAAAATTTCATATAATTATATACTACAATTATTATTTATATAATTATTACATGTGGAAATACTACTAATTTCCCTTTCTTCCATTAATACACAATTTCACAAATTTTCAAAAGTTCTCACCCTTCCATCTAAATACATAATACTAAGAAAATTATATCAAATTCTAATTTCAGCTTCATACTATTCCCTATTATGATGAGAATAATTTGTAGACTATGTCCCCATGAAATATTGAATTAAGAATATAATATAAATAGTTATTCTGACTCTCTGGATGATGGGAATTTTGGATGTTGACGTTACCTTTTCTTGGAAAAATTCATAAATTATGACATCGAATAAATTATTACATAACAATATGAACCATAATTTTTAAACCAAGAAGTAGTGAAATACATAAATGAAAGTTATAAATGTATTTGTATCTAATATCATAATCATAATAATTATTTCTTAGATATGTTGTTATATAAGTATAATCACATTTTTTCATAGTCTTATATTTTGTATTATATGTTTTCATAAATATAATATATATGGTTTTTCAAAACATCCTTCAACAACATATATAACTCCCCAACCCCATAAACTTAGTGACAATGAATTAATTTAGTTCATTTTCATGGTTACAATGATTGAAATCTATAGGGAGTAAAAATATTAGATGTTTTTCAAAATCATGTTTCATATATTATACCCATAATATATTGGGGGGGAAATAATGTGTAATATAAGTACAATCTCATTATCCTTGAAACACAATCAAGAAATAAATCATCTAAACATTTGAAAAGGAAAAAATTAATGGTGAGATCAAATTGTCAATAAGGGTACATATATTAGAATAAATAATTTATCAATAATAAAAAAAATTATTATGAAACTAATAACACTTACCATTTAAAGATACTGGATATGGAATAATTAAATTTTAAGGTAAATAACTTGAATGCATTCCATTTAATCAATAAAATTATATTGAAATACATAAATAGATAATGCAAATAAAAAACACTCTTGAATAATAATAATAAATAAATTATTATTAATTGAAATGCTTAATTATTAGATGTCATATTTTCTAGGCACATGATACTTTTACCATCACGACCATTTAGAAGACAGTAAAGCATACAATTGTAAATCAAATTCACAATATAGATTAAATCTATGAGTATAAACCCATATATTCCAATTGGAATTAAACTAGAAGGCGGTTTAAAAATTAATATTGTCTCATGAGACTAATGATGCATATATGGGTTACTATAAATGGTCTACAACAGATATTATACCAGTCTAAATCATTCTTTATATGTTGTATAATATATTTAATTAACAAAATTTGGGTGTTATTATAAAATACCTATATTTAACATGTAATAGAAATATTGTAATAATTACCCGGGGTAGGATATGTAAAAACATGTTTTATATGTTTATTAATGGAAATACAATTTAAATAACATAAAAACATTATTGATGAAAATAAACTTTATACATTCCAATTTATCCCATACTAGATGGAATATTTTGTATAATAATACCCATGAAGTAATACCACTAAATGAAACATAGAAAATCATTATAATTAGCATATCCATGTAATAAGACATAAAAGCATAGTATATAAACCATATAAATGAAACATGGTGCCTAAAATTACAATATGCTCTAATGAAATAAAATTAAGACAAAATACCTTACATTGATATTTCATGTCACATGTTTCTTCATCATCCTAAATAATAAACATATGGTAATTATTAAATTTAATGAGAACTTTTTACAAGTTTATTATTACTTTTATTTTAGTTATTACAAATTTGTAAATAAAAAATAATAATTAAACTTACGTTGAGTGTTTCGAACAAATTCTGTACATGTTTGAAAAATATCATTGGTTGGTAAAATATGGTCAATGGGGTAATTATATAAAAAAATATAGAATATATATAATTACATTATTATAATATTTATATGACAATTATACATTTAAATCAAATCATGAATAATGGTTATTAAAAATGAACAAATGTTAATTCATGGAGATGGTATATCGTTCGTACACAAGAGCAATGTGGCCATTTTCCAATGATCATTTTGGAAGAAAAATAAGTAAAATTTTATCTTTATAGAATGATAATTATATCACAAATAACATTTTATTTATTCAAAAATACTTAGATAACGAAATATTTTTATGTAAATGTAATCACCTGGCATCAAGTAGGTCGTAGTAATAGATCCATGAACAAAAGTATCACATTTATAATGTGTGAAAATGGTAATAAAAAATGTTATTATATATTTATAGAAAGGGAATTTTGTCATGAATATCTTATTAATGAAATTAATTTCACTTATTTTTAATTAGAAACATTCATAATACATTCTATGTAATTTGTTCATGTATTACATCGATTTGAGATTGCAGTAGTCCACACTTCCAAAAATGATGTTATCATATGTAAACCGAATTGAAGACATTATGATATGTATAATATAACAATTAAATTATAATTTATAAAACATATATGTCATAAATATCATATTAAAATATGGTGTTCATCATATTTTCCAACCATGAGATGTGTTACAAGAAAAAAATGGCATCGATTCATGAGGTAGAAGTTCACCGTACATAAACATCAATTATGTTCAACATTTGAGGGAATAATATCTAGGCTTGGGTTTAGAACATAACATAAATATATATTTTTAATCAATTTAGGATACTTACATTGTTATATAATCACGTAATTAGAATAATTTCTGTGTGGAGAAATAAATAAATCATAAATGTACATTTGAATAATGTTACCACTTTTTGGGTAACTCTGTTTGGATTACACCAAAGGCCCTCATTGATTGTATTTATTCCAAATTTAATGAATCTAGGTTAAGGGTATTGATTTATGGAGAAATTTGGGATGATTTTGGATGAAAAAAATGTGTTTTTGATATGTGTTACGAAAGAAATGATATGATGACTTTATATAGTGGAGGAGTGGCATTTTTTTAAATAAAAAAACATAAAAAATATTAGGATGTATCACATAACCCATGTAAATCAAAAATAGTAATATTATGGAGTAAATGGAATTTACGGCTATGAAAAAATCAACCCACTCAAAATAAATAGAATTTTTATAATTTAATTCAATATTATTTATGATTTATTATTATTTTCACTTTAGTTTTTATTAAAGTAACTAGTTTTCAATATTATGTACTTTAACAATTAAACAAATTAAATTGAGATTTATAAAAATTGAATTGTAAATTATGATATATATAAATTTTATGCTCTAAATTAGTTATGTTTTGTATATTAATTTTAAAACAATCTCATATAATGCACAAAAATCACTACAATAGCCTGGACAATACAAAAAATGTTTTTTACTATATATAGGCCAATATGTTAATTATAAATAAAATGACCCATTATTGGGAAATATTTTATATTAATAAATATTTAAAATCTAATAGGAATATTATATTATATTTATTAATTTTAATATTTTTGTAAAATTTCATTTATTATAAAAAGAAATTAATGTAATTTTTCCGATTATTTACTTATTTTTAAATATAATATAAAAAACTTATTCTAAAAAATATATATAATTTTCACCTTTTGGGATCATTATATATTCTTATAAAAAATAACACAATAAACTGTATCATATAATTAATTTTACATTAAATGTTTTTAGTATAATTTATTTTATTTAATTTCTAAAAAAAGAATCCTTGAGTTAGCATTTTTCAGGCATTAAATGTAATTATATCATCACTAAAATATAAATTTAAATTACAAAGATAGGAAAACTCATTTAAATTTCAAAATAAGATATATATTTGAAGCTATGTTTCTTTTTCCACACTGTAATACATTATAAATGTAAAATAGAATGGATGTTTTTGCCTTTTTCATTAATTAGTTTATTATATTTGGTTATTTCATGGAAAAGAATCTCAATCACTCATAATACTATAAAAAGAGGATATATGGTCTATCTAATGATATCCAATTTATTTTGAACAGTTTTATAAGACATTATGTCCCTTATGTTTAATATTTAGTACCTTAGAATACATAATATTACCTTATTCGATGTAATTAATTATAATAAAATTCATTAATATTTTTGGTCAAAACTATATTAATCGAATTACTCAATATAAATTTTAATTATTATTACAATTAAATTTTTAATATTCCAAATTCCATTTTTATAAGTGGAATAATTAAATTTAATTCTAATCTCGCAGTAGTGGCGCGAAAGAAGGTTTTTAATGTTAAAATGATCAAAAGTTTAATAGTTTTTTTATATAAATTAAAAATAAAAATTATTCATATGGCCCATATGGGATTAATAGTTGTATAAGTTATGTATTTTGACATTAAAACTCAATTAATGATATACTTTTGACATAAATAATTATTTAAAAAAAAGGAAATTCTTAACTATAATGCAGAAAATTTTAATAATTGTTTTTGAAACTCCTTACACAAAACCATTTTCAATTAATCAATATAAATCTATACATTAAATAAATAGTTTTAAATTCATTAAAGAAATTAATTTTCCACACCAATTTTCTTAAATCTAAAATACATAAATAAAGTGGGTTATTACAAAGTATTCGTGTTCAATTAACAATCAAATTTATGAAATTAAATCAATTTGAAACTAAACCATAATGTTATAACAAGATTAGTTGATTGTAAATCCACTAACCTCATGAATTATACATAACAAGAAGAACAACAATAATTATTAAACAAAAATATGTTTAATCTCCAAAAACCCTGGAATAGAAATTTTTGAATAACACTAAAACAACCATATATCATCATGATTCACATTAAACATCAAAGATATATACCCAATAGAATATATATTGTATTTATAGAGAGATAATGAATGTACATCTAAATTTTTTTCCAAAATTAATGTCTTGTAAGGGAATCAGGATTCCACGAATACTAATTTTCCATCAGATCACATCCAGTTTGAAGGGGAGAGTCTTCACAATCATTGGGTTGAAGAAAATATAATTTATGGTTAAAAATAGTGAAACAAATGAATATTAGAAGATAATTGTAGCGGGATACCATTTTTGGAACTTAGTTTTAAACGGTTCCCAATTAGACATATAATTAGGAAAACCTTGCGCTAATCACGTACTGGCCTCTGCCTCAATGAGAATGTAGCATAGTTATTGAATATGATTATAAAAACAATGTGCCAATAATTTTTCCATTTATTTCACATTTCATGGATTCTCCTTCTTGGCCAGATGGTTTGTAAAAACAATTTTCCTTACTATGTACCTGATCATAAGCTTGTATTTCAACTTGCACTATTTTCTATAAGAGTTTTACCATTTTCAATAACCACTATAAAATTTTCAACCTCTATAAAATTTCCCCTAAAAAATTCCAAATTTTTTTCCAAAACCACACATATCACCCAAATTTTTTTCCTTATTAATATATAGTAATAAAGGGTTACTCAGTTGAATCATAGGGTGCTACATTCCACAATTGGCCATTTCTTTCACAGAAAGTCGAAAACAAATTATTCAAAAAAGAGTTTGGGCCATTTCATGAACATTTTATTCTCATGTTCCCATGTTTCTTATAGATCTTTCCATGTTTCAATAAAACTATAACTATGAAGATGATTTTAATAAAACAACATTCTTATGTCAATCCGTATTCAGAATAGGAACTTTAACCAATGAATCATCAAGATCTAGGAAAATGTGATACCAAAAAATCACAATGTTAAGATCAGGCTATTACATTTTAAATTGATATACATAAATTACATTATCAACAACAACAAACATTTAGGTAAAATCCAACCAATATGTAACCTCACCAGCCTGTTCATGTGTCTCAAAAGATCATATGAATTAAGGAGACACCATTCTATGCCTTTTAATACCATGATTCCGAATCCTTTGAGAGATTATTAGGAACACACAATCAGCCACATTGAATGACAATGATTGTTGATGATCATATACATTCAATATTTGATGAATAATATCCATATGCATCCTTTTACTAATCAATCATATATTCTCCATTTTTTAATACATGGATCTTCTTAATTGTTAACGCCCACATCATTCAAGCCAACAATGTTGAGAACATCAAGGATACTCTAAAATACATCAAAAATATCTATATGTATCGAGGCCTAAAAACTATTGTTATATGAGAAATATAATATGTGTATGTTCTCCTCTGATGGTCCACCAAAATCCATTATAGATTCAAAAAAAGATCTTCCTATATTTTTATAGTCGGTTGGGATTGTCTATCCATGTAAGGATGATTTACTGTACACATTGTCAACTGAGTTGCAATGTATTTTGTAACGATTTAATAAAATGTGAAATTATCATCAGATACTTGTCTGGTATATTTAGAAATTGTATCCTATAACACTTTTCCACTTCTCAGATATACATTTTGGACATGTCAACCACCATATATGAATCATTAATAGGGATTAAATGGTTCGATTTTGTGATTTAATTATCTATCATTCATATATAACCATGTTTATAAACCTGTCATGAGAGACCTATTGAGAAATACATAAATATATTCTACTATTTCCAAATAGGAATAGGTAAATGCTACAACCTACATGTTGGTCTCTGATTCTCATCCAAAAATTGTAGATAAGTACAACATCTCAGATCACACTCAAATTACATTTTTTCAAGACAACCCCCTAAAACTGTGATTTTAATTCCTTATGAACCTTTTTTCTTCTCGGATAAAAAACCCATCATGTATAATGGTAAGAATGGATATTTATTACTATAAGGTCATAAGTACAACCTTATGATTATGAAACTATAAAACCAATCTCCAATCCAGCTTCAAACAGAAAAGTCTCTCCAAATCAGTGAGTTTTGTCCTCAATAAAACACATTATGAGAAGACAAATATTCCCCTACAATTGTCTCTAACAAATAAATAACAAAATAAGTTATTAATAAAATAGAAACATTACCTTGGTCTTCAAAATCAAATTTCTGGACATATATCACCTATGTCAACATTCAATAGTCTGAAGCCCCTATTTCCAACAGATCTCATGACTTTATGCTTAATACATATTTTACTGAATTGAATGTAATTATTTTATACATCATATCAATGTCATATATTTAAAGATTCTCCATATATATTCTTTGTCTCAAATTAATGTCCCTTTGAAATTTTTTTTGAAACTCCATTGATCTATATATACATTAAATTTCTCCCTGAAGAGGTAATGATATGATGCCTTCAATGCCTGGACTATTAGAGGTAACTATAAATCATGTGTTTTTTAGTTCCTATCATAAAAACATAACATTCATGAGCCATTACAAAAAATTGGATTTCTATACCTGAGAACGCAACCCAATATTGATCCCGAGGAATCAAATTTTACAATTTTCCCTTATCAATATTCTATAAATAAAAATATTATTATGGATTTAAGGAGAACACTAAGATCATAAAATGACTTATTAAATTCATAATTCAATTTAATTGGAAAAATTTTCTTTTTCTATTATTTCATATGTGAAGGTAGTTGTGAAAAATCCTATGAAAAGTGTCTGTAATAACCATCTGACCAATGAGAACTACGTATCTTAATGAAATTCGTAAGTGATCTCTAAGAGATATAAACACTAATTTTTTGGACCATCTAAAATACCATATTAATTGATTATGTAGCCAAAGAAACTAACACATCTCATCATGAGATAACACATTGATAATTTTACATACAAGAAATGATCACTTATGATTCCATACATAGTTTCTAGTTGTTTCACATGATGTGCCATGGTCCTTGAATAAACAAATATTTCATCAACAAAACAACCAAAAAAAATCCAGATAATGATGTAATATCTAATATATCAATTACATAAATACTAAAAGAGAATTCTTAAGACTAAAATGCATTACCACATACTCACTATTTCTCTATATAATTATGAAATATATCATTGGAATATCCTCTTTTGAACCCATAATTGGTGATATCCAGATCATAAGTCAATTTTCGAGAACAACTAGGCTCAGTTAAATTAACCAAAAAATAAATAAATCCATTGTAGTAGATACCAAATAATTATTTTATCTTGGTTATGTTTTCAATAATAAACACATAATCATAGATTTCCATACAACTTTTTTAAAAACAATCTTGTTGCAGTCCACAAAGACGTGCAAGGCCAAATAAACCCATTTCTGTCATGCTCTTCCAATTTCAAATTCAATTCCCATAAATATATTGCTTACATTAGATGTAATGGATGTTTTATGGGACTCATCCCAAGAAGGAGATAAATCCTACACTCCTCATATCTTATGGGTGGAAAACCTATGATATTTTTGAAAAAAACATCAAGAAATTAATCAAAAACCACTAAAAATCATTTATTCTCAAACTCTTAAACTAATATCAAAGTAAACACATTCAAAATGTGTAATATTGTTACAAAATATGGTTCCAAAAAGCCTATTTTACCTTCCTTTACATTCATTTCCCCTCTAAATGGATTCTGGATGTTATAATTAGTCATTAAACAAAAATTTCACATATAATAGTAGATATGGCCTTAAACATTGTCGAACACCCCATACCTATGATTATGAGTTAGATATCCATATCAAAAACTTAGAAAACCAATATCAAATCACCTATATAAGTAGTTATAGAAAGAGATATACACATAAATTCTAGGAATTCTATTTGACTGTGTGGAGATATAAGTTTCAAAATAGGTGGCATCATGTCATTACTTTAAACTAGAAGATCAACAACACAGGTGGTAGTAAATTAATGGGAATAAAATCTAAAAAAATTATATAAGTTTAAAATTAAAAATATTCATACAACTCACCATCTATGATTTATATTGTTCATAGATGGTAACTTTATAGACTCTATGTAAATACTTACTAACTCCCATTTTGTTTTATTACCTTGTTGAGACTACACAACTATAAGAGTCATGGTATTTCATGAATATCCATGGATAGAATTATTTTTAGGTTGAGGTATATTCATCTCCCCTAATACCATTGAATCATATGATGTCAGTCATAGGTTAGAAGTTTCCCAAACACCCGATCATAAGTTATTACAACAATAACACTGCAGATGTCCCATCTAATTTCATTTGTGTCATATCCAATTTGGTTTTGTATATTGATGATTCATGAGTTAAATGGAAGCAAATTGGAACCATTAAGAATTATTAATTGTCCTTGTAGGAAGAATCATCTAACCAGTTGTTTTGTGTTGTTCTAATCTACACGGTTGG
Organism: Viscum album; assembly: GCA_963277665.1. Classification (NCBI taxonomy): domain Eukaryota; kingdom Viridiplantae; phylum Streptophyta; class Magnoliopsida; order Santalales; family Viscaceae; genus Viscum; species Viscum album. The sequence goes on from OY728141.1 coordinate 140,598,633, forward strand.
AAATAGATTTACCTCAACCGCATTCTACCAACAATGGAGTTCCCACCACTTCCCGTAGGTTTCAACATACTACCTCCACCCATAGCTCATGAGATGTTTCTTTCTTCCACTGTATCTATATTGAATATCCCTTTATAATATCTTAGGTAGAGAATATAAATATGCACCTGAATCTCATACATCAGTCATAATTAAAAAATGTGTGCCTTTAAGGATGATATTTAACTAACAAGGTGGGAAAATAACATTAAATTCATGAACATAGTCGCATGCTCTGTCTCAGAGAGTGTTTCATACATTAGGCAGATGAAAACCTTCATTCATCCCATTTGGAGCAAACAATGGTATAATTTTAGGTTGAACAATTCGTAAAAATCAATTAATGTATTGACATTTTCTCATTTAGATTGAAACAATAAATCCCTCCATTGTCTTGTAAGATCCTCTGGCATATACGTCACCAACATTACATTCAACTATGCTTGGGTGACTATGAAATAAAAGATTAAATTTATCTTATTCAGCGAGGATTTTAAATTAATTAACTCCAAATCACCACCTAATATGGGTGGATTCTTCAGGTAGAACTAGATTGAATAATCCAATTATCCTGGTTCAAACATATTATTCTCTATATCCATATATTGAAATGATTGGACTATAATATGAACCAGCAGTTGGATCACCTAAGGAATATGTGAAATTATATTTTTAGCTGCTTATTCTGGTTTATTTCTTCTATTATTACCATATTCCATTTTTAATAACCTATTTTTTTCCAAATTACAACTCTCTATCAACTGATAGTTCAACAATTTGAAATTCTACCATATCAAATCTCAAATCATTTCATTCCCAAAATTCAAAATTTCAATCTTCAACTATATTTTAAAAATAATTTCCATGTTTTTGAATACCAAAACATTTTCATGTTATCAAAAGAACTCTCTTTTGAAAATATTGCATTTCAAAAAAAACAACATATTATTCAAAATTCAACACATTTTCACTAAATAAAAAATCGTTACTCAAAATAGAATATGCACTCCTAGTGGTATGTCATTTCAAAAATTCATGTCATGTTATTATCAATAGATAAACTAATGAAAATGAGAATAAATTTCATATATGTGTCTCTAAATAACATATGTACCCAAATACATATAACATGATGTTATTCATGTATATGTCAGCTACTCTTTTTCATGCTCCACATCACTTCTGTAAATAGGGTTTTTACCAATGGGCATATGCCAATGGGTTTCTATAAACATTGTGCTAGTATTATATATGAAAGGATATACCAATGGTTTACTAAAAATCATTTGGATGGACTATCCTATTAAAATAGATTCTTAGAACCATTATAATAAGGATGGTGGATTTCCCCTACACCCAGCATGACCCCTTCTCCCATCATGACTCCCACTTCTCTCATAGTAACTCCTAGCTGCCCCACTCCCATTCCAAGCCCTAGCATGTGGCTCTCCACCTCCTCCTATGCTTTCCCTTCTCCCCTTATATTATATTGACTCTTAGTGGACCCACTACCCTCCTCAGATCCCAACTCCCTACTGTATTTCTCCCCTCCTTCCATATGCAGCCATATCACGTGGTTCCCTCGTGCCATTGTGATCCCATTTAATGTGATTCATAATCCAATCCCGAGTGGGTAATTTAATTTTATTTATTATTCCACCTATTACAAAGCATGAATCTACCCTCTTCACATTATTCTTTATAGTTTTATGTTTTTAAATTTAATAATTGATCATGTTTTTAATTTTTTAAGCAGTATGGTCTCTGTAATTTTCACTTTAATTTTTTCTTAATGTGTTATATCTTAAAATTAAATAAATTCTCTGTAATTATCTACCCAAGAAGTGGATATTTAGTTGTAAACAAACACCAAAATTTATAGTTAAACCATTTACACACTTAAATAAATTTATTAGAATAAAAAAATATAATGCCTTGTTGGGAAGTAAATAATTTTCACCAATATTTAGATAAATTTTTAATGCATGAATAGATTTGATAATAGTTTCTTGTTAGTTCAACTAAAATAAGATGGTAATACTATAAATATAATTTATCATTTAAATCAAATACATTTACTGGGAATCTTCTGTCATCACCCATATAACAACATTCATTCCCCTCTAATATTTTATACAATTATTTTTTGAATTCTAAGATGCTAAAACTTTTTTCAAGAAGGATCATTTATCTATTTTGTTAATTTTGATAATTTTAATTTTCAAATAAAAATTAAAGAGGTTCAATTCCTTATAATTAATTTTATTTATTGCATATGTTACCAATAGAGTGATCTTAAATTAAAAATGGTTGATTATATTGATTTTATTGGATTTTTATGTATTTTTAAAAGATTATCTTCTATTATTGTGTTTCTAATACCATGATTTTTGTTACGTTTTTATGTTCATTTGAAATTTATGGAATTTTGGATTCTCCAGAGTTGTGAATTTTTCTTCTATTTTCCCACAACCCATTTTCCCATGAGTAGTTGATTCATGGGTATATCATGAATCATATACATGAATGTCTTTTGTTTGGTATCCTATAATTATTGTTATGAAAGGTAAAATAGGGAATATTTATGGGTGAAAATGGGTTGTGATGATATAATTACAATATTCTTATTTCATAATTAATTAAAAATAGGAATAATGATCCATTATGGGATAAATCATTATTTTATTGTATATATTCTCAAAAATAATAATATATTTATTTTGAAAACAGTTATCTTTTAAATCAAAAAAATAATTAGACTGCATAAGGTGACCTTTGAAAATTCATCAAATATTGAATCATTTGTAGTTTCTCTAACAAGAATATGATGGTTCAAAAATGAAGGTAAAATTTGTTTATAATTTATATATTAACTATATACTATAAATAGTTGACTTTTAATGGTTAATATGTTCATTTAATTATATACAATTTTTATTATATTTAACATGTGTACTTAATAAATGAATATATAAACCATAAATTATATTAATGAAATAACATTCAATAAATTAATATAGTTTACATATCAATATAGTTTACATATCAATATTTTAAACATATTAATATATTAATATTTTATATTTTTACTTGTTAATATTTAAATAATATTAATTTATACACGGTTCCAATTAATACTAACAAATAAGCATGTTATTAGATTCATGTAATATGGAAAATAACGTTGTAACCTATAAATTATAATAAACGTGGTAGGAATATAATGAACCTAAATATAAATAAACATAACCTTCCATAATTAATCTAATTCAAATTAGATATACTAAATTGAAACTGAACACATAGAGAAAATAAAATTCTCTAAGAGATCTAAACCAACTAGAACAGAATAAAATTAAAATTAAATAATTTCCATAAAAATAAATATTAATTGATCTAAACTATAACAATATATAAAAAACATTTTAAACCATATTATGTTGAATTTTATTTCACCATATATAACAGAGTTGAGCTAAACCAAAATGAGTTGAATTTAATAGAAACAATCCATATTTAATTTAATCAATCTTCAAAAATAATACTTGAATTAAACACTAAAAGACAACTGTAAATTGAACAAAACCAAAAAAACTAATAAAAATAAAACAAAAATAAATTCAATCTAATGATATTGAAATGTACCAATATAAAGGGGATAGTAAAAATGTAATTTTTTAGAATAACCTTCATACCTCATTAATTTATAGTATTTTTATGGATAATTTTTTTCATTGTCTTTTATATTATGATTATCATATATACTATCATGTCAGATATGGGTTCACATATGTTGAATTTTTCTAGTTCATTTAATATTTCATTGATTAAACATCAATATTATTTAATGTATTTTATGAAATTATAGACAAATTTTTTAAACTGAATTGATTGATATTGGATGTATGAAACTGGTGGGATCTCAAGCGATTTTCAAAACAAGGTAGAGATTTTTTATGATTTTTCATATAAAAATACTTCAGACTGTGGCCACATATATTGACCATGTTATCATTGTGATGGAAGACCATGGTCGATTCAAGAATAATTTATCTACCATATAACCAGATATGGTATTCAAATGGAGCACTATCTGTTGTATCACTATGGGGGAAAATTAAAATATCAAAATGGTCATGATCCAAATGAGAGGAATCGATTAAATAATTTCTTGATGATTATTTTATATTATGATATTATCTATATATGGAATGTATGATGACCCAATAGTACTCCAATACTATAATACATGATGCATCTAATAAAAATGATGATGTTTGTAGGATGAAAAAATGGAATGATGCTGCCACAAATCCAGTATATCGATAATGTGGTAAAATGAACATGCTTGGATTTTTAATGAGACTGTTTCATGGGAAAACAATATATGGTATTTATAATACATCCATTCATTAAATTCAAACATGTTGATGGAATTTATTTCAAATGATTTATATAATCTCTCAAACCAATATATGGAATGGAATGTAGATAATGAACATTAATTTTCCTAAAAATCATGCTTGTTTGAAAGATTTCAGCATACCTTGGGAGGAAGCTGCTGAAAATAATGATTTTATAAAATTTGTTCCATCCCAATGGAATCCAAAAAAATGGAACACCCTCTTGTGGGCCACTAAATGTAATGTTGCACAATCGATTGATATCCAAACTCCATAATCTATTCATGTATGATGAAATATCAATACAAATGTTATTCCATGATATACATAGAAAGAATAATAAAAATGAGTTGGTTCACCCTAATGATGGCTTTTCATGGAAGGGTTTTTATAGTACATATCTTAATTTTTTAACTGACATGCGTAATGGGAGGATGTTCCTTTCATGTGAATGTTTTATTATTTTTTGGGTAGATGATTACATCACACAACACATGTATGGTTTTTTTACATATTTATAACCTTTGTATACAGATGTGTATGAACAAACCTTTTACATTTTGGAGTATACTAATTTTTGGACATTTTCATCCTATAAATGATTTATATTTATACATCAATCATTTAATAATACAGTTTAAACATCATTTAATGTGGGTGTCTGTACACATGATGTAACATCCCAGTTAAATAAAGAATAAAGAATTTTCATATTTATTAATATTCAAGAATTAAATATTAATTTTAATTAAAAGGGGTTTCTACGTTCAATAGCGTACTTGGTTCGCAACGATGAGTTTCTTTGGAAACTTACGTTGCACACAAGTAATAAAATAATATTATTTAAAATGTTAGTTAACGAGTAGCCGTTGTACTGGCGGGAATGGATAGAAATAAATAAAATATGATTATATATGTTATTAAATGTTTTTACATTTACCCAATAAAATATAAAGGCTTAAAATACGGAAAGAGTTCAATTTTAGGCATTTATACCCTAATTTTCACGAAAGGTCCACTTATCACCTTTTGACGGAGAACCGTCATTAAATATAGTTTTGATCACTCTTATACATTATTTTGGACCAAATATAACTCTTCTTTAGAATCGGGACATCAAAATTTACTTTGTTTATATTTTTGGTACCTTTCTGATAAAGTTCATTTTTTTTAATGAATAGTGTAAAATGTTGTATTTTAATTCAAAACCCCTTTTTAATCTAATTTATTTATATTATTAGATTATATTTTGAATTGGTTTTAAAGTGAAATTAGAAAATATTTTTACCATTAAATCCAATATTGGTCGTTGGAATTAATTTCACTTTGAAATCAGACTTAAACTAGTGTCAATCTTTTGATACTTATTGTTTCATAAAAACACGCTATTTGCTCTAACAGCGGGAATTAATTATTAAATTAATTAATGTGAATTATATGATTTGAATTTTGTAAAATAGACTTCATTTTTGAATTCGGAATATCAAATATAGCTTAGGGTGAATTTTTGGTAATTTTCTGAAAAACTTCAATTTTTGATGAATAGTGAAACCACTAAGTGGTAATCAAGCAAACTGATTTTTCAGTTAAATGAAAGTTTACCACTAATGTGTATTGAATTTTGAAAATCCGAGATACATGGTTGTCATTAAGAAGTAAAATGTGGTTCAATGAGATTAAAATAATTTTTTGGTGAATAGTAACTTATTAAGTTTTTAATCGCGATTAGTGGTAATTAGTGTAGTTTAAGGTATAAATAATGATTTAATAAAATGAAATGACCTAGAAACATGTCCCAACCTTATTGGTTGTGTCATGGCCGACCAAGACAAGCCATGGGTCAACTTGGGGACCCCATGGGGACATTTTCGTTGGGAAATGACATAAATAACTATTTATTTAATGTAAAGGTAAAAATGACACAAACATAATATGTTTTACGAAAACAATTTTTACATGGGGTTATAAAGATCATATTTTTGATTATAAATAGTAATTGGAAAGTTAAAAAGATTTCATACATCATAGTATTTTTTTTATAATTTTTATACATTAAATAAATTAAATTATTTATGACATAATAATGATGCAGCGATGACATCATTATTTGACAATTTAAATAAAATGGAAAGATAATGAAAAATATAAAACCTACACATGGCCAAAACCAATTGTATTTGTGGATTTCGAACCTTTATCACCTTATACACGAATTATATCAATGTGGGATCTTTTAAAACCGAAGCACATTTTCAAATAAAGTAATATTTCTTTACTTTCCAAAAGTGCCCCTCCTCTCCTCTTATAAAAGGCCCTCACCTCTACCTCATTTCACACACTTCTCAAGCCCTTGGCTCGGCCAAACCCTGCCCAATTACTCTCTCCACATCCCTCTCCTCATCCTAGAGGATTCCCTTTGGGCAGAATCCTTTCAAAGGAAGCCTTTAGGCTCAAATCAAAAGGGAGTTACACTTTTAAAGGTAATTAATTCTCTCTTGTTCATTTGTTTTATTTTGCTTCTCCAACCCCCTAAACTATTTTTATTTACTTATTTTGAAACAAAACCAGTATCTTCAATATACTAGGATGTTTTTATAAGATTTATTTGAGCTACACTCTCACACAACTACATCAAATGGTTAAAGAACATACGGTTTCCGTGGATGGCGAAATTCTGCCTCCCGAAACGATGATTGTTCAATACTCATTTAACACCTTCAAAGGTGGCCATTATGATGTCACTATTTTTATATATGATATATAATATGTTTATGTTTTCTTTAAGCTTCTGTTTTTTTCATTTTTGGCATACCTTTATGGTTTCCATTATGGGTAAACACGATATCTTCATTTAAGGAAGTGCGGACTACCGCCCCCTCAAAGTGATGTGATTCGTTAATGCCATATGTGGGACGTGTAAAGGATGGATTTAAAGTTTTTATATATGATGTTATACTATAATTATAATATACCTCTATATCATTATTATTTATTTCCATTAAAGTATGATATATAAATGAAAGTAGCGTTCATGTGTACGTACGGCTTGCCGTCTCCATGAACGGTGCATTTCATTTCTTATCCCCAAATGTAATGTACTATTAAAAGTACATGTATATAATGGATATATATAAATAATGATATATCTAAATGATGAATATAATTCTGGAATTACAATATACATACCTCTCATTTAGTTTTAATTCCATTATTATGACAAATAAATGAAAGTAGCGTTCATGCGTACGTACGGCTTACCGTCACCATGAACGGTGCATTTCATTTCTTACCTCTAAATGATTATGTAATATTATAAATACATGTATATGCTGGATATATATGATATATATGATATCCAAATCAGGAATTTCATTCTGGATATAAAGAACTTTTGACCACACGAACAACATGTAATTGTAAGAAGTCAACTTTCGACTTAAGAACCAAATATTGACAAAACAAACATTATTAACTTAAATGGTTACATAATGTTTATAACATTGCAATAAGTGATATAAAAGGAATAATGAACTTTTAAAAGGTTCTTAATAAAGTATAAATTAACTCAAGTTTATTATTCATGACGTTAAATAACGATCGAGTCAAGTCGGACCCGAGGTAAGGGACTTCGTCTCAATCTCCTTTCATTGAGCCATATTTCGTTTTATACACAACATTCTTTTATACGGTGTATAAACCCTTTGACTTTTACTTTTATACAAAAGGAATATTTTTCTAAGAAGCGTTTTACTAAACGACAAAAAAGAATGTTTTTTAACGTACACGGTGACAACAACTTTTTCCACCGCCGCGAGTATTATTTGGTCTTTGGCTTCCTCAACAAGCTGTATTGTTTTTAGAATAAAATAAATACCATATACTCTTTTATGTATTTTGGTATTGAAAATGGTTTTGATAAAGGATTCTATTATGTCAATATATTTATGTTATATTATGATTGAAATGTGGAAATGTAATCTTTCATTTATATTGGTTTTATGTTTTATGATTTTATATTGGTATTTGGACATTTTAACGGGTGGTTACATTATAAACCATATGACGGGTGGTGCCGTGAATACCAGGACGGGTGGTTACGTTATAACCTCCAATGCATTGGGTATGGAAGTCGGCCGTATGGCTATTTCATTAAGTATGTATGGAAATTGGCCGTATGGCTATTCCATTAAGTGATATGTGTGGAAGTCGACCGTATGGTTATTCCACATAAGTAAGTTTATGTCCCAAGTTACCTTTATATATGTTATGTGTTATTTATATGGGTTTTATGGTAATCCTTTGGTTACAAAAAGGTAAGTAATGATACTTTATTCAGTGAAGAGTTTTTATTACTTCATAAAGGTGAAAAGTATTACTTTGATAAAGTATACATGGTTTACTTGTTGTTTTGATAAACTAACAATTTTCATTCTTTGTGTACCCCTTACTGAGCTTCTTATGCTCACCCCAAGTTTTTCGAAATGTTTTTCTCATGACATAAAGTGGAATAAGGTCAAGGATGGGATCAAGGGAATTTCATGCTATCTAAAACATGGAATCTAGACATCTTTCTTTTTAAGAGTTTTTATTTTATGAAGACTTAGTAGAAGTGTCTACTTTGTAATATTTTAAGATGTAATAGATATGTTCTAATTCTATAAAACTCTAAACCTGATAAGATCCTCAATGTGAATTATTCATTTAATTCAATATTAAGTAAGGTTTAAGGCTGGGGACATATAGTTGGTATCAATGGTCGGTTTAGACAACTTTAGGAGTTAGAAAAGTGTTAAATTATAATATGATTGAAATGATATAGCATTTACGGATTACCATGTTTCTTTGCCTAAGATATTTCTGTGTTCAGAATGATTTTGCGTAGAGGAAACAAAGAAGCTATGTTGGGACGACATCAGGAGGAAGATAACCTTCCAAATAAGCAACCTGAGATGGTCGGAATCGGAACTGAACAGTTTGTTGCAGTGATGGCACAGTTGACTCAGGCTATAAATGGTGGTGTTATCCATGCATGAGATCAGCCAGATCAACCACAAGGGAACATGTCAGTAGTGGAACATTTCATGAGGCAACATCCCCCATCATTCAGAGGATCATCTGACCCTGTGCAAGTTGCAGGGTGGATTAAAGCACTGGAGAAGATTTTTGATGTCATGGGGTGTTCAGAACAACAAAAGGTTAGTCTTGCTGTTTACCGTTTTGAAGGTGAAGCTGATCAGTGGTGGTCGATGGTGAAAAATATAAGGGATAGTGATGAGATTGAGGATCTTCACTAGGACGAATTCAAAGGTATGTTTCTTGAGAAATATTTTCCTAATGTGGTTCGTCTTAGGATGGAAAAAAAGTTCCTAGAATTGAGGCAGGAGGATGATTCAGTGGCTGCTTATGAAGAAAAGTTCACTCGATTGGCAAGGTATGCTCCAAACTTCATACGAGATCTTGATAGTAAAATAAACCGTTTTTACTCAGGGTTAAAGCCAAAGTATCGAAGGGCTTTAGCTTCTCGTGAGTTCAAAAGTTATGAAAAACTTGTTCGATGTACGAAGAAGGTGGAAATGGAGTTTTCCGATGATCAGGTGTTCTATGACAAACAACAGAATACGAGGTCTAATTGGCAGGCAAAGGGGAAGAATTCATCAAAGAAGCAAGGAGGTAAGAAAACCAAATATCCATCCTGTGAGAAGTGTGGTAAAATGCATCCTGGAGAATGTTTATCCAAGTCTAGTAAGTGCTTTCGGTGTGGTAAGTCTGGTCATATTGCTCGTAACTGTAAGGAAGATGATCAAGCAGGAAATTAAAAGCCAACGGTAAGATGTTTTATGTGTAATGAAATGGGTCATTATGCAAACGAGTGTCCAACGAAGAACTCAACTAGGGGAATGCAGCCAGACTACAAGCAGAAAGGGGTGGCGAAATCCTTTGCAACAACTTCAGCAGATGTTGGGCCATCGAATGAAGTGGTATCAGCTCCAGGGAGCTCAGTATTTTTCGAAGATTGACTTAAGGTCGGGGTACCATCAGTTGAAAGTAAAATAAGAAGACGTTCTGAAGACTGCGTTCCGTACCAGATATGGTCATTTTGAATTTTTAGTTATGCCTTTTGGGTTAACCAATGAACCTACTGTATTCATGGACCTTATGAATAAAATTTTCCATGAGTTCTTGGATAAGTTTGTGTTTGTGTTTTGAGGGTTGGGGAGAGGTTATGTGTTCCTTATGATTCACAGTTGAAGAATGAGTTGTTTTTTCATCCTGGCAGTACTAAGATGTACAGTGGTCTGCGGGAGTATTACTGGTGGGATGGAATGAAAAGAGACATTGCTGATTTTACTATGAAGTGTTTGACATGTCAACAGGTTAAAGCAGAGCAGCAGGGATGCTTTATCCTTTATCAGTGCCAGAGTGGAAATGGGAAAACATATCCATGGACTTTGTTGTGGGATTACCGAGGACATCTCGAGGTAATAATGCAATCTGGGTTATTCTTGATCGCTTGACCAAATCTGCTCATTTACTTTTTATACGAGATACTTTCTCTCTTGATCAACTTTCCAGTTTGTATCTTAAATAGATAGTTAGGTTACATGGAGTTCCTCTCTCCATTGTATCGGATCGTGATCCCAGGTTTACTTCTAACTTTTGGAAAGGCCTTCAGAAGTCGTTGGGTACTGAATTAAATTTTTTACAGCTTTTCATCCTCAATCAGATGGGAAGTCAGAACGAACAATTCAGACCTTGGAGGATATGCTACGAGCTTGTTCGATGGATTATTAGGGAAGTTGGGACCAACATATTTCTTTGGTTGAGTTTTCATATAATAACTCTTTTCATTCCAGTATACAGATGGCACCATTTGAGGCATTATATGGGAAGCGGTGTCGAACTACAACATTTTGGAATGAAGTGGGTGAAAAGAAGCTTATGGGACCAGAATTGGTAGAAGAGATGGAAGAAAAAGTTCAGTTGATTCAGAAGCACATGCGAACAGCTCAGAGCAGGCAGAAGAGTTATGCGGATAACCGGAGGAAGGATCTATCTTTCGAGGTAGGTGATCATGTTTTTCTCAAGGTTTATCCTTGGAAAAGTGTGATGAGATTAGGTAAGAAAGGAAAGCTGAGTCCAAGGTTTATTGGACCATATGAAATTCTGGAGATAGATGGATCAGTTGCATACCAAGTGGCTTTACCTCTGAGTTTATCTCAGGTACACAATGTTTTTCATGTTTCGATGTTGAGAAAGTATATGCCAGATCCATCTCATGTTTTGAGCCCAGAGGTAGTTCAGCTGGAAGAGAACCTATCTTATGAGGAACAACCGGTCCAGATTCTTGACCACAGGGAGCAAGTGTTACGGAATAATGTGATTCATCAGGTAAAGGTTTTGTGAAAAAACCATGTGATTGAAGAGGCAACGTGGGAATCTGAAAATGCTATGAGGGATAAATACCCCCACTTATTTTGATAAGTGAATAAAATTGCGAGGATGCAATTCCCAAAAGGGGGGAAGGATGTAACATCCCAGGTAAAAAAAGAATAAAGAATTTTCATATTTATTAATATTTAAGAATTAAATATTAATTTTAATTAAAAGGGGTTTCTACGTTCAATAGCGTACTTGGTACGCAACGATGAGTTTCGTTGAAAACTTATGTTGCACACAACTGATAAAATAATATTATTTTAAATGTTAGTTAACAAGTAGCCATTGTACTAGCGGGAATGGATAGAAATAACTAAAATATTATTATATATGTTTTTAAATGTTTTTACATTTACCCAATAAAAGATAAAGGCTTAAAGTACGGAAAGAGTTCAATTTTACGCATTTATACCCTAATTTTCACGAAAGGTCCACTTATCACCTTTTGATGGAGAACCGTCATTAAATATAGTTTTGATCACTCTTATACATTATTTTGGACCAAATATAACTCTTCTTTAGAATGGGGACATCAAAATTTACTTTGTGTAAATTTTTGGTACCTTTCTGATAAAGTTCATTTTTTTTAATGAATAGTGTAAAATGTTGTATTTTAATTCAAAACCTCTTTTTAATCTAATTTATTTATATGATTAGATTATCTTTTTAGTTGGTTTTAAAGTGAAATTAGAAAATATGTTTACCATTAAATCCAATATTGGTCGTTGTAATTAATTTCACTTTGAAATCAAACTTAAACTAGTGTCAATCTTTTGATACTTATTGTTTCATAAAAACACGCTATTTGCTCTGACAGCGGGAATTAATTATTAAATTAATTAATGTGACTTATATGAATTTAATTTTGTAAAATAGACTTCATTTTTGAATTCTGAATATCAAATATAGCTTAGGGTGAATTTTTGGTAATTTTCTGAAAAACTTCAATTTTTGATGAATAGTGAAACCACTAAGTGGTAATCAAGCAAACTGATTTTTCAGTTAAATGAAAGTTTACCACTAATGTGTATTAAATTTTGAAAATCTGACATACATGGTTGTCATTAAGAAGTAAAATGTGGTTCAATGAGATTAAAATAATTTTTTGGTGAATAGTAACTTATTAAGTTTTTAATCGCGATTAGTGGTAATTAGTGTACTTTAAGGTATAAATAATGCTTTAATAATATGAATTGACCTAGACACATGTCCCAACCTTTTTGGTTGTGTCATGGCCGACCAAGAAAAGCCATGGGTCAACTTGGGGACCCCATGGGGACATTTTGGTTGGGAAATGACATAAATAACTATTTATTTAATGTAAAGGTAAAAATGACACAAACAGAATACGTTTTACGAAAACAATTTTTACATGGGGTTATAAAAATCATATTTTTGATTATAAATAGTCATTGGAAAGCTAAAAATATTTCCTACATCATAGTATTTTTTTTATAATTTTTAGACAATAAATAAATTAAATTATTTATGACATAATAATGATGCAGCGATGACATCATTATTTGACAATTTAAATAAAATGGAAAGATAATGAAAAATATAAAACCTACACATGGGAAAAACCAATTGGATGAGTGGATTTCAAACCCTTATCACCATAGCCACGAAATATATCATTGTGGGACCTTTTAAAACCGAAACACATTTTCAAATAAAGTAATATTTCTTTACATTCCAAAAGTGCCCCTCCCCTCCTCTTATAAAAGGCCCCCACCTCTACCTCATTTCACACACTTCTCAAGCCTATGGATCGGCCAACCCCTGCCCAATTACACTCTCCAAATCCCTCTTCTCATCCTAGAGGATTCCCTTTGGGCATAATCCTTTCAAAGGAAGCCTTTAGGGTCAAATCAAAAGGGAGTTACACTTTTAAAGGTAATTCATTCTCTCTTGTTCATTTGTTTTATTTTGCTTCTCCAACCCCCTAAACTCTTTTTATTTACTTCTTTTGTAACAACACCAGTATCATCAATATACTAGGATGATTTTATAAGATTTATTTGAGCTAAACTCTCACACAACTACATCAAATGGTTAAAGAACATACGGTTTCCGTGGATGGCCAAATTCTGCCTCCCGAAATGATGATTGTTCAATACTCATTTAACACCTTCAAAGGTGTCCATTATGATGTAAATATTTTTATATATGATATATAATATGTTTATGTTTTCATTATGCTTCTGTTTTTTTCATTTTGGGCATACCTTTATGGTTTCCATTATGGGTAAACACGATATCTTCATTTAAGGAAGTGCGGACTACCGCCCCCTCAAAGTGATGTGATTCGTTAATGCCATATGTGGGACATGTAAAGGATGGATTTAATGTTTTTATATATGATGTTATACTGTAATTATAATATACCCCTATTTCATTATTATTTATTTCCATTAAAGTATGAGATAGAAATGAAAGTAGCGTTCATGTGTACGTACAGCTTGCTGTCTCCATGAACGTTGCATTTCATTTCTTATCCCCAAATGTAATGTACTATTAAAAGTACATGTATATAATGGATATATATAATTAATTATATATCTAAATGATGAATATAATTCTTTAATTAAAATATACATACCTCTCATTTAGTTTTAATTCCATTATTATGACAAAGAAATGAATGTAGCGTTCATGCGTACCTACGGCTTACCGTCTCCATGAACGGTGCATTTCATTTCTTACCTCTAAATGATTATGTAATATTATAAATACATGTATATGCTGGATATATATGATATATATGATATCCAAATCAGGAATTTAATTCTGGATATAAAGAACTTTTGACCACACGAACAACATGTAATTGTAAGAAGTCAACTTTCGACTTAAGAACCAAATATTGACAAAACAAACATTATTAACTTAAATGGTTACATAATGTTTATAACATTGAAATAAGTGATATAAAAGGAATAATGAACTTTAAAAAGGTTCTTAATAAAGTATAAATTAACTAAAGTTTATTATTCAGGACGTTAAAGAACGATCGAGTCAAGTCGGACCCGAGGTAAGGGACTCCGTCTCAATCTCCTTTCATTGAAGCATATTTCGTTTTATACACAACTTTCTTTTATACGGTGTATAAACCCTTTGACTTTTACTTTTATACAAAAGGAATCTTTTTCTACGAAGCGTTTTACTAAACGACAAAAAGGAATTTTTTTAACGTACGCGGTGACAACGAATTTTTCCGCCGCCGCGAGTATTATTTGGTCTTTGGCTTCCTCAACAAGCCGTATTGTTTTTAGAATAAAATAAATACCATATACTCTTTTATGTATTTTGGTATTGAAAATGGTTTTGATAAAGGATTCTATTATGTCAATATATTTATGTTATATTATGATTGAAATGTGGAAATGTTATCATTCCTTTATATTGGTTTTGTGTTTTATGATTTTATATTGGTACTTGGACATTTTAACGGGTGGTTACGTTATAAACCATATGACGGGTGGTGCCGTGAATACCAGGACGGGTGGTTATGTTATAACCTCCAATGAATTGGGTATGGAAGTCCGCCGTATGGCTATTCCATTAAGTATGTATGGAAATTGGCCGTATGGCTATTCCATTAAGTGATATGTGTGGAAGTCGACCGTATGGTTATTCCACTTAAGTAAGTTTACGTCCCAAGTTACCTTTATATATGTTATGTGTTCTTTATATGGGTTTTATGGTAATCCTTTGGTTACAAAAAGGTAAGTAATGATACTTTATTTAGTGAAGAGTTTTTATTACTTCATAAAGGTGAAAAGTATTACTTTGATAAAGTATACATGGTTTACTTGTTGTTTTTATAAACTAACAATTTTCATTCTTTGTGTATCCCTTACTGAGCTTCTTATGCTCAGCCCATGTTTTTCGAAATGTTTTTCTCAGGACTTAAAGTGGAATAAGGTCAAGGATGGGATCAAGGGAATTTCATGCTATCTAAAACATGGAATCTAGACATATTTCTTTTTAAGAGTTTTTATTTTATGGAGACTTAGTAGAAGTGTCTACTTTGTAATATTTTAAGATGTAATAGATATGTTCTAATTCTCTAAAACTATAAACCAGAAAAGATCCTCAATGTGAATTATTCATTTAATTCAATATTAAGTAAGGTTTAAGGCTGGGGCCTTATACATGATTCATATTTGAAATACATATTTCATATGCATGATGCACTTATGTTGATGATTTGAGATTTTTCTACTTATGGAATGATTTCTAGATATAAAAAAAAGTGAAATCTATCATGTCATGTTTTTATAAATAATATCTAATCCAAAATACAAAAAACAACACAATTGTTTAAACTTTTTGTTCATCAGGGATTCTTCCCAATAGACCATCCATTCATGAGTAATCATCAGTTATTTTAAAATACCATAGAGAACAAAAATCCACCTTAGCGTATGTTTGGTACTGATTTTTACAAATAATTACATGATTTTTGTTTTTATTCATGAAGGGTCTGCTAAAATATTGAAAGAGAATGAATTTTACAACTAAAACCTATTACAACTTGAAGAAGATGAGTATCTTATTTCATTAGACATATTGGTCAACCAATTTGTTTCTTTATTCCATATATTTAATTGACATATAAAATAATATATGTGAAATGTTACATTAAATTATTCTAAATGTCAAGGGAAATACAAAATGTGATTTAAAATCATGGCCTAATATGATGGATTGAGACATCAAACCAGAATTACATCATGTGTGTATCCGTGAAATTAAATGGAACATTTCATGTGATTAGTATTTGATGACACCTATAGAAAACAATCCATTTCTGGAAGTACTTGATCCTGTAAATCATCTTCATGGATATTCATGAAACATATCAAAATAGTTTAGTGGAAAATAGCTAATGATAAAATATTTGAATAAACTTGTTTATCGTATCCTTGTGCATGAGTTGATTAAAATATAAAATTGTCATATTCTATCTAATAATGTAATACTGTAAGTTATTTAGTTTTTCTATTTAATTAAAGATCATTTTTCTACGATGTTGTCAATGTTTTTATCGAAAAAAATGATGGCAGAGGCACCATTAATTTCTTAAGAGTTAGAGAAAATATGTCCTCCATAATTTTTCACATTAATGATACATCTAACTACCCATATTCCAACCAAAATACTTCTCAGTGGTCCTATTGATTTTTTTTGGATGAATCCTATTGTAAGAAACATGTTCACATTTATGTATTATGTATGGAATTGAAATCATCCATAATGTTATGTCATCAATGGTCACATGGATCAAGAATATACTTATTTCTGTTCATTATATTTGTATGATTCTACTAATAGTCGAAACATACCCATCATAAAGGAAGAAGAATGGAATGATAAAATTGAACCCAATTTTCCATCACATCCTCTAATAGTAGAAATTAATAGATCATATACATGGAAAAAATCATTCCATGAAGGGCGACAAATAGCACATCATACTATTCTGTTTAACTGTGACTTTTTCGATAACTATATCAAGTATGTCAATTAAATATTCATATCTTCTTTCATATCATTTAATTTTAATTATATTTAAAAAAATTATTTTTCGGCAAGGAAGATAAAAAACTTATAAATAGAAATCATTTTTCATTACTAAGGATATGGAGAGAGACATTGTATAGAATTGATTTTTCTACTTTGTTGAAATTGATGGTATAAATATTTCTCTAATAAACTAATAAAATAAATATTTAATTAGTTTAAATATTCATTTATATTTCATGTATTGAGTTTTTCTATTGGCTTTATCTCTGACAAAATGAGAGCTTTGGAATTTGGTCCAAATTTTGTTGTTCGTGAATGAAAACAAGTTTTGATAAATGGGTATAGATTTATTTTAACTCAACGTGAATAGACCATGAGAACACAACATGATTCTATTATGTTAATTACCACAACATACTATTATTATAGTTAATCTGAGAGTAGTCCTTAATTTTAAAAGAATATCTTTTTATGGAATCATTGAGAAAATAATAATATTGGATTATTACTCTCATGGTTGAGTCACTATAATGAAATTTTAGTGCATTGATTTGATTATAATACATATAACATTTATTCGTGATTTTGGATTTCAAGTTATTGAAATGTCCAATGTATTACTACCGATGAACCATGTGTATTGACATCAAAGGAAAAAATATTTATATGTAATAAATAATATTTGAACTAAATTTGGGGTCATTTTTGAAGTATTCATGATACATAATTTTGATGATTGTGACGATGGAATTCAAACCATCCCTACTCCCATTATCTCGATCCATTTATTAATTTTGATGTCTCTCATACATCAATTGTTATAGTTTATTGTGAACATAATTTTGTGGTGGGAAATATGTTGTATCATTTCATTATTGTCTTAGTTCTTTTGGTTTATCTCAACTTTAGTATTTGAGGTTGGTGCTATAGGAATTGATTTACAATTGATTAAATATATTATTTAACCAACTATACCATCATCTATATTTTCAATAGTAACTATTTGTAGTTATCATTGAGTTACATTTTCTAGTATTGAATTTTAAATTTTTCCAGAACTAATAATCCAAATAATGACAATATAGTTAAATTGTAAAATATGTTGAATTGAATATGACATATGAAATTAATTGATATGAAAATCGAAACAAATGAAAATAAATACATGAGAAACTTTACTTATATACAAATATTAGATGAAATAAATTTTCTAAAAATTTCATTAGATTCACATAACATGCTTCTATATCTAGGGCAACATTATAATAATTTTATATTGGATTACCAATTCATTGGATCCTTTTTTTGTTTTTTCTTATTTACCCACAAGATTTATATTAACTCCCCCCTTAATTTTGGTAATTTATATACATTATATATTGAATTATTATAAAAAAGATATAGATAATAGTTTAAAAACCTTTGTAGGATACTATTTCTCCTATGGTGACCATGATTCCCCCTTCTATAATGTGATTTCCAGTCTATAAGAGTGATAAATGCTCTATTATTGGCCTCTTTATTTTCTCATACACACTCCATGTCCTGAAATAGAAAGTATAGCATTATGTAGGGCCTATTTATTTCCTAGTACATGATTCTTAACCTCTGATTCTTTCACAACATCCTATTCTATTTTTATGTATGTTGTTTGGACTATATATAAATATATATCAAAATACTTAATCATTGTACTCCTTTATTAGAATATGTATGTGCATCATAATATACATTACTTTTCTTGTGTATATCACTCTTCTATACTCTGATACAAGGGCCAATTGAATTGGAAATCATGGAAGATTACTAATATGGAGTGTTTTATTCAGTAATACAGGATTAAAATTCTCTATAAGGAGGAATAAAGTACCATATATTTTTTCAAATACCACCACATTTTAGCCATCAATAAATTTTCATCGTGAGTATGATGGGTCCATTAATCCCTAAAAATCATTAACCAAACAAAAGCATCATAATTATGGATCACTACTTATGTTAAATTAATAAATATCCAAAAAATTTAAAAATAATCACACATAAAAAATCTATAGGATATAATAATGTTAACCAAAAAGTTAAATGAGATTTATAGGCTGTATGAGTTTCACGAGATCTATCATTGGCATATTTGTTTCCCACAACACAATTTTTGACCGTATGTTCTTCATATCCTCCTATTGCAATGAGAATTATACTATATAGAATATTTTTATCACATTTCCTTATTATAGTAAAAAATTCGTTGCAATTTTACACGCATCAACTTCACACTACTTGACTGAAAAATATGTCACATTCCATAATTCTGGTAAACATTTTTTGGCCCATATACATGCTTCACAATGCAACGCATATCATGTTGTTAAAAAATCCATTTATTTAAATATTGAAAATAATATTATTTTTAAAATAATATTGTAACATTATTTTATTCCAGATTAGAATTAATAGATTGAAATTAAATTATGGTGGATTTTGATTAACCTATAAAATTGTTATATATGAAATAATGTTCTTTGTAACTATGCTTCCGTTAATTTAGGAAATTTATAAATTTTATTTACAAAGTTATTATAATAATGATATATGGAAAAGATAAGAAATAATTAAAAACACTAGTAGTTTCCCATAATCCCATTTTTATTTTAAGCTCTATATATCCATAACAATATTCTGGACATACATTCCATTTCTAGTCATATTCACTACAATTTTTTGGATTAATATAAGTAAATTATTCATATATCAGTGATTTAAAAAAAATACTTTAAATACAAATTATATTATATAAAAAATCAAAATGAACACTGTTAGAACAATTTAGGAGTATAAAATATTATTTTATGTTTATTACTAATGTCTATCGTAATATATTATACCTCTCAACATCCCCATATTAATCTTATTTATTTTTTTTGAATTATCCAAAGTAAATTTGAAATAAATGAAAAATATAATAAATTAATATCACAACAAAAATGATGTATATTCTAATATTAAACTGCAAAAAACTAAAATAAGGCAATCTACTATTTAATTACTATATTCAAAAAAAATTCATATAGTGAAGCTTGAAAAAAAACCATAAAAATGAACAATTAGGGACATTATAATTCAATAAAACTTGATAGATAATTTTTAATCCATTAATTAAAATAAAAATTATTTAAAAATATCCCACTTTTTATGATATACATGTTAACCTGGACGTATTTATGATGTGACTTCAATTTTTTTATTAATCACAATTGAAAAAAAAATGTTTCTCTTATATCAGTGAGTATCCAGTTTTTGGTTTGAAAAGTGTTATTATAATATAAATCTATGTTGCATATTATTTTTTGTTTTGGTGACACATTCTTTTTGTTTTTATAGTTAATTCCCGATTTTTTTCAAATGATTTAAATGAGAAACACTCAAGAGTGATGGAGTAATAAGAATGAACACATAAATAACCCAATGAGTGAGATGAGAATCCCTCATATAGTTCCCATTGTATGTATTTTATTTTAATAATATATATAAAAACATATAATGTCATGAATTTTAATTTTGTTTAACCTTTAATCCGAATGCACCACTAAGGAGCCGGTTCTTCACCATCCATCATAGTGGATCCAGTGTTCATGCTAGAGATGTGTGGGGTGTGGTATTATAGCTTGGTGTCGGCATGAATGATCACACAACGTCCCTCCCCCTGATTTACTATCCACCACACATTATGACCATGTAGCATTATTAGTGACATCAGGGATCTTTAGGCGGCCAATGTTTGTGCCTCCATTTATGTCTGATCCACCTCACCTTTTTTTCACATATATGATGATGATTTAAACTCCTCAAACTTATTATGCATTTCACAACCATTTGCTTCATCTTTTTTTCCTTATACTTACAACTTTATTTGCTATAACATTCCTACTTCATTTATTACTTCTAAGATACCTTCTAACCCCTAAAAACCATGTACATTGGCACACTACATCAATACGGGTTGGTATTCATTCATTGACTGCAGATATTGTGATTCTCACTAATCAGAATGCCACATGTATATTTACAGAACCCTGATAAATTTTTATCATAATTTATTTTCATTAGAATATTCAAAGATATAGTATTTGTTTTTCCTTTAAAAAATGGATCTATCGATAAACGGTGTGGTTATAAATGGATTGGTTCGGTGTTGAACCATTGCCCACAACTGATGGTGGAGTATAACGAAAACATACTGATGGTTTTAAAAATAGGACAATGTGAAAGAGTTTTTTGGAAATGCTTTCCAAATAATCTGAAATCATTACCATATGTCCAGTCTCCTAGAGACACCTTCCAAATTAAACCAATGATAATTATTGGGAACACATATGGGTAAAAATATTCGTTTGATTAAATTTTATATTATTAATGTGTTTGTATGCCGTAATATTTTGGTGTTATCTATGTTTTTAATATTCCCAATGGCGAGGGTGTGAGCCCTACCAAACATAAATAATCAGGTGAGCTCTAGAGAGGCTATAAGTATTAATTATATACTTGATTGTGTGATAATGTTGAGATGGACTTAGAGGCCACACCATGCAGAGATTACTACCTAGTAGAGTATTATTGGGATATGATTACTCATTTTATGGGTACTATGGTCAAGGCTATAATCAAATTTGAGGTTTTAAAATTGAAATTATTCTGATATTTAATAAAACATGATGATTTATTATTTAATCTTTAAGAATCATCAGAAAAAGAGAATTAATTCTATGATATACCTCTATTCTTTGAGGAAGACTACATTGTCTAAGCATGAGAAGAAGTATGTACAAAACTATATATGTGCTTCAACTAAATCCTAAAATTTCAATCTATGTTATTATAAAAGTTGTTTAAATGACATTACACTATCCACAATGAAAATTCATTCCTTTATCTCCACAATATAAAAATGATTCATTATAAACCTTATATAATTGTGGTTTGGTAATAAAAATTAAAGTAACATATTCAATATTTTAAATTTATTTTCCAATTATTTATAGAGAGGTAGTTTAATTAAAATATTAAAAACAAAAGAATCCATTCACTATTAGTGAATATATTTATACAGATATATCTAATTGAAGTATCTCAAATTATATCTCCTTTTCTACAATAATTGTGGAAAAAATCATATAGGTGAATGATTTTGTTTTTAATGATGGTGCATTGTGATGAAAATGGAATATATTTTTGAAGAATTTATAATCACTGATGAAAATGGAGATAAAAATTGGTTTTGGTTTATTTTAATCAGTACTGAGATCACATTTTCATACTTCTCATACTCAAAATCCGATGATAATATGGCTTCAAACTCTTTTTCACTATTTGTTAAACTATATCATTTTATACCTATTAAATTTAGTAAAACTATGTGATTCATTAGTGCCCACCTAAGATGATAATCTTTGTATGACGTTGGAATCCTACGACACTTCCCTCTATGAAATGGTATTGTTTGACTCCCACTATACATGATAAATAGCGATGTCTAGATATCATGACCTAGAACCAACTACAAAAACCAATTTTCATTCCATTATATATCCTATGGATTGTTCCCAACTCATGTCAATCCCCTACACATCCAAATTCATAAATAATTCCCCTTTGTATGAGTGTGTGATATATCTCTATGTGAGGTTCACCTAGATTTTATTTAGTGATAAGTACATAATAAATTCATACATGTAATTTTATCCAATCCTTTCATTTGACATCTGTATGTACATGATCATGATCTTTACATAAATATTCTAGTCCCAATACCATTATCATAAAAGCTATGAAGTAATACCTGAGGTGCTCTTAATAATACATAGGATATGGAAACCTACTATGTTAATTTTATACACATTTATATATATTTTGTCTATCTATTTTTTCCTTGATAAAAGACCTTAAAAACTACACCCTTACACTCTAGATTGTTTTATCTTATGGGTTATTCCCCTTTTGATAAAATTTTTTAACAATAAACTAGGAATTTTTCGAGACACCCATAATATTACAACTAATTCATAACGAGACCCCATTTGTGTATACCCTCTCCGACTGCTTGTTGCATTCTGAAATAACCCTAAGAGAATTTGAATTGTAAGGACCTGACCCTAGATTCCCAGAGTCTCTACATTATTTTATTACATTGGAATAGAAACAATAAATATGAATTTCGACGGACCTTGAAGTATATTATATTTGGAAAAACGATACAAACATATGATCATCATTGCAACTTCAAAATAAATACAACATAGAAATACTATTGACAACATCTATAACTCTTAGGGAATTTCTACATGTCATTCATTATAAAATTCTTCATGTCTTAAGAAAATGAAGAATAAGAAAGGGGTGAGCACAAATGCTTAGTTAGGGTAAGTAATATATTAGAAAATATCATAAACATAAACATTAGTCATGGTGAATAACTAAAAAACATTCCATTAAAAATAACATTGAACACTTTATAGATGAAATATGAACTGAATAAATAATTCCATAATAAAACCAAAATCATGGGTATTATACAAAGTCATATAAACACATAGAACGACAATACTATTATCAAAATTAGGTAATTCATAATGTGGGAGATCATAAATACACCGTCAAGGCCCCATGAAAAGACCATAAATATCCATTTTCAAGGCCTCGTGCCAAGATCACAGTTTTCCTCATGATACCTACTGATGCACTGAGGGGATATAGTGGGCCCCTCCCAACGCATAATAATTCTAAATCCTTCATGATATGATTGTGGATAAACATAAACATCATATACATTCATATCTAAACTATTATATGAAATTTAAATAAATTTTTCCAAACATTAAACATAATCACTAACCAATGAGTGTAAATTAGTGAATTGTTTTAAGATAGAACATCTAAAATAAAAATAAAAAAAAATTAAATTAAATATGGAATATGATGTAATATATATTAATCAAACAATACATATTAGTAAAAAAATTTGTTGAAATAGATGAAGATACTGATATAAAATCATTGAGTAATTCTTGTGATTAAAACTCTTTTACTTGGAAAAGAAGTGTTCTTTTGGAAAATAATTGTAGAAAACCAGAAGTAAAGTAAGAAAACATTTTCACAGTAAAATGATAGATTTTATAATGATAATGGTTTTAGAAAAATATATTATATAGGGCCCTTGAAAATATGTAAGAATTTGAGAAATTCCATTCAATCTATCTTGTACCGTGAATGTCCGAGAGCCAGGTCAAGACCTTCTCCCATAAGATTAAATAAAGAAAAGTTTAAATAGTAAAAACCACTAAAGAAAGGGGAGAATTACACTACCTTGTAAACAGAGTACCAATTATATCATTGTGAACAAGATCATTGCCATAATTATGAAGAATGAGGGACCAACTACAGCTCACCTCCTTGATTTATCTTATTTAGACTACATCCTCCACTTTATTTTCTTCACTATATACATGAGAAACCTCAAGGTAAATAAGTTCAGAAATATTTAAAAATCATATCCTGTAGGATCGATATAATGATGTAGATGCTCAATATACAAGAGGGGGGGTGAATTGTATACTTTAAAAATTCCTTTGGAACCTTTAAAGTTAGTTATGAATAACTATGTTTTCCTTAAGCAAAGGAAAGGGATAAGTTTAACAAAGTTAAACTAAGCAAATTCACAACACCTCTAACACCGAATGTAACCTTGGAGATAGATTTCGAAAGTAGGTTTCGGAAATATGGTTCCGGAAATTGAAACATAACAAAAGATTACAATATGAGATTCTACCTTAAAGCTTATAGAATCTAAATGAAACAGAGTACAAGTAAGGAAGTATAAGAAAGTTATACATTCCTTATAAAACAAAATACAGCGGAAATAAACAAGTAGTAGAACTACAAGTAACAAGATAATAGTCTTTTAACCCAAAGAGAAGTATAACCAACAACCTTGGATAAAGGTCCCTTGATTTGTACTTTCAATCAAGTTTGTATTACCCACACCAGGGTAAGCCCTCGATACGAAGATCGGAGTGTCTCTGTCTTGCTATCCCCGCAAGCCCTCAACATCAAGGTAGTTGGCAACCTCTGTCTTCCTCAGCAAGGAAGCCCTCAACATCAATGTGTTGGAAACATCTGTCTCCTATCCCCGGAAGTCCTCAAATGTAATCACCAACATTCGGAGTCACACGAAGCATTGAAAGTTAATAAGAGACTCTCTCTCTAGAAATCACTTCAACATCATGTATGCAAAAAATCAAGTTGCTCATCTATCAATAGTATCATGTTCTTTCAAATGAGCTCCTATTTATCGGTAAGGTCAGTCTCCTTCCCAACAGTCATATTTTCCTTAAATATCGGAGGGACCTGTACACGTGTCACTTAGCCAACGGTTAGTTTAAAACAAAATAGATGACATCGTTTTATAACAAAAAATTGTAATTGAATGTACGACATCATTTTAATTCCAACTCAAAAGTTCGGAATGAAAGCCTCAGAGTGAAAATTCGGAGTGTAATGAAAATAATAAAGAGTAGACAGATTTTAGAAATGTAAGAAGAATAAAAGTTCGGAATCTAACCAAAATATTTTTCAGAGTCTGAATTAATTCAGAGTGTATAAAACAAAGATGATCAGATTCTATTTAATAGGTGAATTCGGAATGAGAATTCGGAATGATAATTCGTCATCAGAATTCGTAATGAGATTTCATCATCGGAATTCTTAATGATATTTCTTCATTAGAATTCGTAATGAGAATTCCTCATCAGAATTCGTAATGGGAATTACTCCTCAGAATTCGTAGTGAGAATTCCTCATTAGAATTAATTATCAAACTTCATAAGAATTCTTATCCTGAATCTGGAATAAAACTTAGTCAGAGTTCATATCCGGAATTCGGAATGATACTTTATTACAGTTCTCATCTGGAATTCGGAGTGAAACTTCCATACAGTTCTTATCCAGAATTCAGATCCTCAAACAGAATACTTTATATCAAAGTTTCAAGGATTCTGAGAAAATAGAAATGAGTCTGAATCTTATAATTAATAAAAATCTAGATGAATATTTGATAAGGATAGTTTTTCTTATAAAAGTGATTTTCCTTATAAAAGAAATTTTCCTTAAGAAAACAATTCTCCTAAAGGTAAGGTGTTTGTGATTTTCAAAATAAGAAGGAATGGAAAAGTCATAAGGAAAACCTTATTGACTCAACAATCTCCCCCTTTTTGGAAAGCACAAACATCGTTACGAAAAAGTAATTCTAAGAAGAAAAAGCTTATCTCCCTTGCTTTAAGGATATAGATGAATATGACTAACTCCACCTTAGGCATTGAATCAATAAGGATCATATTCTAGATGTCCAAAGTGACGTTTTATTAAGAATAAGAAAGTATTATTTAAAAAACTCCCCCTTAGATAGACTCTTATTAGAGTTCTTCTTTCTTACAGATCTTTTCCTTATCTTCCTTATATAAACTCTTATAAGAGTTCTTCTTTTTCTTAAGGATCTTTTCCTTCTCCCCATTTGTGATTTTCAAAAATAAATCGAGGGAATGGAAAAAAATAACAAAGTACCTGAAAAATTAGTAATAACAACAAAAGAAACGAGATGCACAATTCTCATTATGTTTTAAATGTCGGCAACAAAGAAAATTAGATACAACAAAAAGATCGGATTTGGTTATTTCAGATCTTTTTCCTTCAAAATGAGCCCCTTAAGAATAGTCTTGATCTTCTTCAGGTCTTTATGATCTTCTTTAGCATGCTTCTCTAAGACCACTATTCTTGTAGATTGAGCTTCAATATTTTCTTCCTGGGCTTTCAGCTTTTCTTCCTGATATTTGATCTTTTCTTCTTGAGACTTCATCTTCTGTTCAAACTCAATCCGATGATCCCTTTCAAAATTCCAGTTTTGAGAAACGAAATTCAGCTTCCCATTCAGATCTCTGATTTCTTGGTTCCAGAAGTTCTTTTCATCTGTCAGCTTCTCTTCAAAGGAGGAAGTCAGCTCATTTATCTTCCTGTCCTCAGTCTCAATGGAATCTTTAACATTGTCTTGAAATTCGTCGAATAACCTCATCTCTTCAACAGTCTTCTTCGACCAGTTTTTCATCCTCTTGCAAGATCTTCTATGAGCTTTGTAGCCAACAAAAAACATTTTAAATTGAGCCTCAATCTCAACGCACTTGTCCATAAACATAGATACGGAGTCTGTTTTCTGATTTAAAGCATGTTGGATCATCTGGCATCTTGAGTCAATACTTGAGAAGGTCGGAATGGTTCCCACCAACTTCTTTAAGGACTGAACAACAAAATCATGCCCCAACGAGGATGGATCTGAATCTGAATCTTTACTTGGAGAATTTTCTTCATCAATAAGCTCCAACTTCCTTTTAGAAGAATCGCCAATTTCTCTTTTCTTGCTAGCCACTGATTTCGGAGTCTCAACAAGGAATTCCTTTCCCTTGTCTTTTTTCGGAATCGATTCTTGATCAGGGGTTTTCTGCTCGCCAGTAGACACTTGAACAATATCATCAACAATTTTTTGAACAACATTTTCCTCATTCTTATCCTTCTCTGGAGTTACTAACTTAGAGGATTCAGCCTCTGAAGTTCAGAGTGATAGGTGTTCCGAAGGTTACCCCTTACAATCATCTACTTCTTTCAATAAGTCTCTTGTTTCACGACTTATTTCAGCAACTACTTCTTCCTCTCCCACTTGTTGAATTTGGTCAAGTTGCTCAACATGTTCAGTTGTAATCTCTTCCGGAAAATCAAGGTTTCTTCCTGGAGTCTCAGGTAGAGATTACAAAGAGAAAGATCTCGGAACTTGAATGCTTCAGGATACCATCTCATTAAATTTTAACAACGCTTGGACTACATCGGCTTCTGACATCTTCTTCATAAGCTTCTTTTCCTTTACTTGTATTTCAAGCTCATCAGCAGTTCTCTCCTTCAAGGCCTTGGCCTCCGCAGGGTCCAATCCGAACTACGTATCCCCTTATTTCCTTTTCTCTTTATCTGCTCTCCACTTCGCAACAACTTCATCAGGATAGGATTTCTTCTTCTTTGGTTTTGGAGGCGGGTTGAGCTTCCTTAGATTTTGGATCCCCAACTTCAGCTGCAACTTCTTTCAACTTTTTTTTCTTTACTGCCTTAGATGATTCAGGTTCAGCAGCCTTCGGAGCCGCTTCTTCTTGACTAGGCAGATCGAAGAACTCACTAGTCTCCTTGTCAAAAGCCACATCTATCCTCTTAAGGGTATCATCACTGACCAACAAAATTTTGAAAGCCCTTGGCCTAGATCTGCAAGCTTCCTTGAAGGACTCAAGGCACCGAACTATCAACCTCGATAAAATTGCTGGGTACATTACGATCTGGGCTCTGAGATTTCCTTTCTTAAGATTCTCAATGGTTATAAGAATGTGTCTCATGAAGTTAAACTTCCGTAGATTTATCAAGAAATCTAAGATATAGATCTCACTCTTCATCAAGCTTTCTTTATCAACATTCCTCGGTACGATAAGACCTTGCACCCACAACTATAGAATCTGTAAATTTGTAGGCAAACTAGCAATCTTCGGAGCTTTGTCATCTGAGAGTCCGAGAGTTTTCAGGGATTTTTCATTGTCGAAGCTACCCTTAGAATCCGGCAAAACGTGAGATATAAACTCGGCTTATCCTTCATAGGAAAACCCAACCAAGCTTTCTACCTTTGTATAAGAAAGCTTGTAAGTCTTACAATAAGACTTAAAAGATAATTTCTCCCTATTATCTTCCTGAAAGAAGGAAACTGTTTCATAGAACTCAACAAGTAACTCCGAAAAAACATCGTCTTGATTCCCCAGTTTGGATACAACAATATCTTCCCACCCATTCAACATAACGTTCTTCGAAATAAGAGAATCATAGTTGTTGAAGAAATCCAGATGGACTAACATTTCTCTGTAAACTAACCATTGTGAAATAGGCTTGGTGGATGACATTTCTTGAGATGCTAACTCCACAGACATTCAGATCTGAAGTCCTCTGAGAAGTTCTTAACGGAGAAATTTTAAGTTCAGAACGACTTTAAAATAGAGGGGCAGAGATTCGGCACGCGATAGCTTGAGAACCGATGTGGGACAAGTATTTGGGTCCCCTTTATATAGGCAATGGAGTGACGGTTCAACTTCCTCGGTTGATCTAACTGTTGTGATAAGCTGAGATCAGATCTAACAGTTGAAAACTTGGATCTGATCTTTTTGAGGTTTTTATTAAAATAATGAATTAAGAAAAACTATAATCTGAAAACAAAATAAAAGAAAATGACAACAAGTAAAATATGACTACAAAAAATTGAGTAAGGTAATCATACCTTTCGGATTGGCTTAGGTGGATTATTCGTAATGGGTAATATAAAGATGACCACACAAAAAACATTATTACGAAAAGACAAAGTTCGCAAAAAAATAGTACTACGAAAAACAAACTCAGTACGGAAAACAAATTCAGTACGAAAAACAAACTCAGTACGAAAAACAAACTCAGTATGAAAAACAAACTCAGTACGAAAAACAAACTCAGTACGGAAAACAAACTCAGTACGAAAAACAAACTCAGTACGAAAAACAAACTCAATACGAAATTTTCCATTCCGGATGTTATCAATACGAACACTTTCATTCCAGAAGTATTTTGTACGAAAATGTCCACTCTGAAAAATTGTAGTTCTGGAAATTCCATTCTGGAAATATTCGTTCCGAAAAGTTTGAAGACAAATTTTGAAAATCATTGCTATTCTATCAAGAAAATGTACTCCCCCTATGAAAAAGAGTTTATTGCTGTAAGGAGACATTTTCAACAGAATGTAAATTAAGAACGATTACCTTAAGGTTATCATTCCTAACTTCTGTTTAATATATTCAAATCTATCCGAAGGGAATGATTTTGTGAAAATATCAGCAAGTTGATCTTGCATTCGGATAAACTGAAGAATAATATCTCCTTTGATTGTGTGATCCCTAAGAAAGTGATGCCTAATATCTATGTGTTTTGCACGGGAGTGATGTGCCGGATTCTTACTGAGGGCAATGGCACTTGTGTTATCACACAAAATTTGAGTTTTAGTTAAACTCAAGCCATAGTCTGTGAGTGTGTGTTGCATCCACAACACTTGAGCACAACAACTTCCAGCTGCAACATATTCATCTTCAACAGTGGAAAGTGCTACAGAATGTTGCTTCTTGCAGGACCAAGACACTAATGAATCTCCTAAGAAATGACAAGTTCCGGATGTACTTTTTCTATCCATTCTACATCCACGAAAGTCAGCATCATAAAAGCTTTTTAGAAAAAAATCATTTCCAGATGTATAAAATAATCCTAGATCCATGGTTCCCTTAAGGTAGCTAAAAATACTTTTTATCACCTTTAAGTGAGATTCCATAGGATTGGATTGATATCTTGCACATAAGCATACTGAAAACATTAAGTCTGGTCGACCAGCTGTTAAGTAAAGTAAACTTCCTATCATACCTCTAAAAGATGTTTGATCTACTGGATTCCCGGCTTCATCAAGATCTAATGAGTATGAGGTACCAATAGGAGTACTAATACACTTAGTTTTGTCATAAAAATACTTTTTAAGAAGATCATTAATATACTTATGTTGTGATATGTAGGTTCCTTTTGGTTTTTGAGAAATTTGAAATCCAAGGAAAAATGTTAACTCACCCATCATACTCATTTCAAACTCAGATTTCATTAGACTAGCAAAAGAGTCAGTCAAAGATTGCTAAGTTGAACCAAATATAATGTCATCAACATAAATTTGAACAATCAAAACATTTTTCTTATCATTATTTATAAAAAGGGTTGGATCTACATTTCTATTAACATAGTTATTTTGAAGCCAAAATCCAGTTAGTCTATCATACCATGCTCGTGGGGCTTGTTTAAGACCATACAAAGCTTTGGTAAGTCTAAAAACATGATCAGGATGTTTTGTATCTTCAAAGCTAGGAGGTTGTTCAAAAAATACTTCCTCTTGAACATAACCGTTAAGAAAAGCACATTTCACATCCATTTGGAAAATTTTGAAATTAAAAAATGCTGCAAAGGCAAGTAAAATACGGATAGATTCAAGTCTAGCTACTGGAGCATAGGTTTCTTCATAGTCTATTCCCTCTTGTTGATTATAGCCTTTAGCAACAAGTCTAGCTTTATTTCTTACTATGACTCCATTTTCATCACATTTATTTCTAAAAACCCATTTGACTCCAATAACAGATGTTTCCTTAGGTCTTTCAACCATGGTCCAGACATTATTCCTTTCGAATTCATTTAGTTCATCTTGCATGGCTTTAATCCAATCATCATCACCAAAAGCTTCGTCAGTGCTTTTAGGTTCTAATTGGAAAGAAATGCTAGATGTTCTACTTCATTTATTAGGGAACGTATAGTCCTTACAGGTTGATTTACATCACCAATGATACTATCACTTGGATGATTCTTAAGAAACACCTGATTTGGGTTTTGTAAAGCCTGTTCATCAACATAGGGTAGAATCTCTTCTGGGTTAAATGTTTCAGAAGTATCTTCTTGAACATTATCCTTATCAGAAGTTTCTTCTATCAAAGGTTGACAATCAGTTTTTGAAAACACATATGAGGAAGTAGGTAGGGATGGTTTGAAAACAAAATGATTCGAATCATCAAATTTTATATGTACTGTTTCTTCAACAGTACAAGTATTTTTATTAAAGACTCTATAAGCCATAGAGGTTGTGGAATATCCTAAGAAAATCCCTTCATCAGATTTTGGTGCAAATTTATGTAAGTTATCTTTAGTATTCAAAATGAATACTTTGCAACCAAAAACATTAAAGTAGGATAGTCTTGGTTTTCTACCATTCCATAACTCATAAAGAGTTTTATTAAGAAAAGGTCTAATCAAAACTCGATTTATAGTATAGAAAGCAGTACTTACAGCATCTGCCCAAAAATGTCTAGCTATAGAATATTCACTAAACATGGTTCTAGTTATTTCTTGAAGAATTCTATTTCTTCTTTCAACTACACCATTCTGTTGAGGAGTTATAGGTGCTGAAAAATTGTGAGTAATACCTTTTTTACTACAAAAAGTTTCAAAATCAGAATTTTAAAATTCTCCTCCATGATCACTAGGAATAGTTTCCACTAGAAGTTTTTTCTCATTTTTAACTTGAGCTCTAAAACTTTTGAAATATGAAAAAGAATTAGATTTCTTTGCTAGAAAATAGACCCAAGTAAATCTAGTGTAATCATCAACTAGAACAAACACAAAGTATTTGCCTCCAATACTTCCAGTTTGTGTTGGACCGAAAAGATCCATGTGAACTAACTGTAATGCATCGGTTTTTGAGACTTCACCGATTGTTTTTAAACTAGATTTATGTTGCTTTCCATATTGACAAGAATTAAAAACATTATAAGAATCAAATCTAAGCTCTGGAATATCCTTAACTAGTTTCTTCTTAGAGAGTTTACATAGGTTCCTAAGGTTACAGTGACCTAGACTTCTATTCCATAACCAAGAATGATCTTCCATTGCACTTAGGCAAGGTAAATCATGGATTCTACGGTCTTCTAAGTTCAGAGTGTAAACATTCTCTTGCCTATTGGCTGAGAGAATAAATTCTTCCTTGGAATTGTGAACTAAGCACTTATCATTCCTAAAATTCACAAGGAAACCTTCATCACATAACTGGCTTATGCTAATGAGGTTGTACTTAAGACCCTTAACAAAAAGAACATTTGGAATCAAGGTTTTACCAAGAAGAACAATATTACCAATACCAAGAATCTCCCCCTTAGCATTATCTCTGAAAGTTACATTTCCTCCTTTCGTTTTGATAATCTTTTCAAAATATATTTTGTTACCAGTCATGTGCCAGGAACATCCACTATCCATGTACCATGTATTGTTGCTGGTACTCTCTTTATTTTCCTGAAATCAAGAAGAAAATTAGACTTTCAGAATCCAAACTTGTTTGGATCCGAGATTTCCAGACAATAAAATTTTAGGAACCCACATCTTCTTAGAGAAGTAAGCTTTGTGAATTCCTAAATATTGGGCTTTGTTTAAGGAGAAATTCTTTGCCCAGTGACCACCACATTGACACTTGGTACAAAATGGGGTACTTTGAGGAACAAAATAATTGTTACTGAAAATTGGTTTTGCATGGATATAACCAAATCCGGATTTATTTCTTAAAGGTCGTATTTGGGAATACATTTCATCAAAATTTTCCCTACCATGGGTAAAGTTTGATAAAAACTTCTTTAAGGAAAAAATTTCGGACTTGAGTTTTACAACCAAGTTTTTATCCTCAAAATCATTAGTTTTAGAACTAAAGCTAGGCTCAAAAACCTTTTTATTAGAAATTACTTTTTCTAATTCTTGAGAAAGTTTGTTCTTCTCAGAACTTACTTCCTCAAGATTATTTTAAATACTTTCAAAATCAGTATTTTTCTTATCAAGATCTTTAGAAAGATCTGATATCTCTTTTGTAAGAATAGAATTCCTATAGTTTGCCTTATCAAGTTTTTTATTGAGTTTGGAATTCTCAATTTTAAGAAGTTCAGCAAACCTAGAGACTTCTTCATAAGTAGGTAAAGTATTTTCCTCATCAGAAGATGATTCTTCAAGAGAAGAGTTATAATACATAATATCAATGGAATTTAAAGAAACATTGGTCAATGATTCAGCATTTCGTACCTTATCCATAAAACAATGATTATCAATAGGTAATCTGGCTATAAGACCAAGATTCTTCTATCCTGAAGATTCATAATCAGAAGATTCATCTGAAGAGTCACCACCACTGGCACTCCAGGTGTCATTGGCATTCAAAACTTTCTTAGCTTTGGCTTTATAATACTTCTTTTTGTTCCTGTCTGAATGAATTTTTTTCTATCTTTCTTTTTGAGCATAGGGAAATCTGGTCTAATATGTCCAACTCTTTTGCATTCATAACAAGTAACTTCTCCATCTTTCTTATCCTTACTTTCCTTTTTATTATACTTTGATTGGAAATTTCTCTGGCCAGCTATCTTGTTCATCCTTCGATCAAGATTTGCTAGTTCATTTTCTGAGACTTCACTCTCACTAGATTCGGACTGGAAAATAAATTTCTTGGACTTGGATATGGTTACTCTCTCAAGAGTATTAG
Organism: Viscum album; assembly: GCA_963277665.1. Classification (NCBI taxonomy): domain Eukaryota; kingdom Viridiplantae; phylum Streptophyta; class Magnoliopsida; order Santalales; family Viscaceae; genus Viscum; species Viscum album. The sequence goes on from OY728141.1 coordinate 140,633,271, forward strand.
TATTCATCTGATTTGATGTTGTTGTAAAAGAAATAGTACCATTTCCATTCTTTTTCTTGATGTTGTTTGCATCTCTCTTCATTCTGGTTTCATGATGTAGATGAGTTCCAAAAAGCTCATCAAGAGTAATTTGAGTGACCTTTCTGTTCTCATCTATAGCTATTCTCTTGGACTCCAACTCATTGGGCATAATATCAATTATTTTATCCACAAGAGCTTCATCACCTAAACCTTTCTCTCCCATAGACTGTAGGTTGTTGACGATAGTCATAAATCTCTGTTGCACTTTACTGATTGGTTCACCATAAGGAAAATAGAAGCCATGATATTCATCTCTAAGCATAGCTCTTCTAGTCTCAATCACATTAGAAGTCCCAAAGTGTGTAACCTCTAACTTCTTCCAGATACAGTTAGCTGCTTCACAAGAAGAAATTTGGTTATATATATTTCTAGTCATTGAACATAGTAGAGTGTTGCGTACCTTATATTTGAGTTCATATTCCTGCTTTTCCTGGTTAGTGAAAGTTCTAACTTCCTTGTCAGGAATTTTATAATCACCAGTGAGCATAACAAAATTTTCTACTCTAGTATTGATAACAAAAGACTTCATCTGATCTCTCTAGTACTCATAGTCATTACCATCAAATATTGGTGGTCTTGTAGGATTTAGATTATCAATCGAACCAACATTAATTCCTGCCATACTAGAACAACTTTTGGCACACAAATTTGTTAGTAGAAAAAGTTTTTAATCACAAAGATCGGATTGGAAATTTTCAGAATGGGAAAGTTTGGAATGATAAAGTGATCAAGAAAAACTTATTCGTGAGTATAAGTATTTCAGAGACCTCCTCTGATACCAATTGTAGGATCGAAATAATGATGTAGATGCTCAATATACAAGAGGGGGGTGAATTGTATACTTTAAAAATTCCATTGGAACCTTTAAAGTTATTTATGAATAACTATGTTTTCCATAAGAAAAGGAAAGGGATAAGTTTAACAAAGTTAAACTAAGAAAATTCACAACACCTATAACACCGAATGTAATCTTGGAAAGAGATTCTGAATGTAGGTTCTGGAAATATGGTTCCTGAAATTGAAACTTAACAAAAGAATACAAAATGAGATTCTACCTTAATGCGTATAGAATCTAAATGAAACAGAGTAAAAGTAAGGAAGTATAAGAAAGTTATACTTTCCTTATAAAACAAAATACAGCGGAAATAAACAAGTAGTAGAACTACAAGTAACAAGATAATAGTCTTTTAACCCAAAGAGAAGGATATCCAACAATCTTGGATAAAGGTCCCTTGATTTGTACTTTCAAGCAAATCTGTTTTACCCACACCAGGGTAAGCCCTCGATACGAAGATCGGAGTGTCTCTGTCTTGCTATCCCCGCACGCCCTCAACTTCAAGGTAGTTGGAAACCTCTGTCTTCCTCAGCAAGGAAGCCCTCAACTTCAAGGTGTTGGAAACCTATGTCGTCCTATCCCCAGAAGTCCTTGAATGTAATCACCAACATTCGGAGTTGCATGATGCATTGAGAGTTAATAAGAGCCTATCTCTCTAGAAATCACTTCAAGAGCATGTATGCACAAAATCAAGTTGGTCATCTGTCAACAGTATCGAGTTCTTTCAAATGAGATCCTATTTATAGGTAAGGTCAGTCTCCTTCCCAACGGTCATATTTTCCTTAAAAATCAGAGTTACCTGTACACGTGTCACTTAGCCAACAGTTAATTTATAACAAAATAGGCGACATCTTTTTATAACAAAACAAGTGTAACTGAATGTACGACATCGTTTTAATTCCAACTCAAAAGTTCGGAATGAAATCCTCAGCGTGAAAATTCGGAGTATAATGGTAATAATAAAGAGTAGACAGATTATTGAAATGTAAGCAGAATAAAAGTTTGGAGTCTAACCAAAATATTTTTCGGAGTCTGAATTAATTCAGAGTGTGTAAAACAAAGATGATCAGATTCTTTTTAATAGGTGAATTCAGAATGAGAATTCGGAATGATAATTTGTCATCAGAATTCGTAATGATATTTCATCATCAGAATTCGTAATGAGATTTCTTCATCAGAATTCATAATGAGAATTCCTCATCAGAATTCGTAATGGGAATTACTCATCAGAATTCTTAGTGAGAATTCCTCATTAGAATTCGTTATCAAACTTCATAAGAATTTGTATCCTGAATCTGGAATAGAACTTAGTTAGAGTTCATATATGGAATTCGGAATTATAATTTATTACAGTTCTCATCTGGAATTTGGAGTAAAACTTCCTTACAGTTCTTATCCAGAATTCGGATCCTCAAACAGAATACTTTATATCGAAGTTTCAACGAATCTGAGAAAATATAAATGAGTCAGAATCTTATACTTAAGAAAATTCTAGAAGAAAATATGATAAGGATAGTTTTTCTTATCAAAGTGATTTTCCTTATAAAAGCAATTTTCCTAAAGAAAACAATTTTCCTTATAAAAGTAATTTTCCTTAAGAAAACAATTTTCCTTATAAAAGAAATTTTCCTTAAAAAAACAATTCTCCTAAAGGTAATGTGTTTTTGATTTTCAAAACAGGAAGTAATGGAAACGTCATAAGGAAAAACTTATTGACTCAACATATCCAAGCAGGGACCATCCTCTACGGGACATTCCTGGACCGCTCTTTGAGGAACTACACGGCAACAAAAGAGTCTGCTTCTATCCAAATCTTCCTCCTGCTATAGCGAGTAGCATACCTTATTCCCTTTATCATACCCCATAGCTCCGCCTGAAGAGCATGACCATTGCCAATGTAATTAAAGAAACATCGCCTTACAAAGCCTCGGTAGGTCCTGAAGATACCACCACATCCAGCAGGTCCCGGTGCGCCAGAGGCTGCACCATCCACATTCACCTTTATATAATCATTGATTGGGGGGATCCACCTAATATATTTCAGCACCCTAGGCTTCCTCTCACTGCCACATACACCAAGTGTTCTCAAAAATAGGAATGCAGACATGTTATTGTTCAAAGAGCCATACTGTTTCACTGAAGCAAGTTTAAGGCTTCGATGAATAACCATCATCCCTCCTTGAAGGAGGGCCAGCCATAATTTAATACTATATTATTCAAGGGATTCCAAATATAAGATATAATAGAAATATCAGAAAAAATGAGCAAGGAGTGAACCTGGTCACCTTTTTCTTCATGCATGACTGAATTGAACAGTGTGCCAACAGAATTGGAGACCAATTGAAAATGAAAAATATCCATTAAATACCTCTAGAACCGAGCAGCAAAGGATCAGTAGATGAAAATATGATCAGTATATTCATCGGCAGCAAGACAAAAAAAGCATACCGGGGCTAAATTCAAACCTTTTCTTTGAAGGGCAGATTGGATTGGAATCTTGCTTTTCCAGATACACCATATAATAAGAGAATCAACTGGAAGGATGAAATCCATCCCCACCTCTATCACCCAAGCTGGATTTGGATGTGAATTTCAACATTGCATGGCATGAGACAGTCGACTGGAGAATATACCATTCATAGAAGGTTCCCAAATCAGGGTGTCCTGATCCATATATTCATAAGCAAAGAATTAAATCTGTCTTGTATTACAAGAAATGTTTTTGAATTATCCTTTTAAAACATCTAAATACCATCAAATGAAAGTAGTATTAGGGTATGTAAAAATATATATAACATTATAAAATAATATGTGAGTATTACATATGAATTAATAGAAATTTAGTTGAAAAAAGTAGAGAATAAGAGTAACACAAATGAAAGTGGAGATTCAGGTGTAAACCATTTCCTTAAGATTGAAGGTGTTCGTCCCATGATCTTAATGACCAGAATAATAAAAGTTAGGTTCTTAAAATAATGACTCTATAAAGACATCTACATTAAAATGATTTAATATTACCATATTATGATTTTTAGTTTACTTTTTATGGGTTAATATATTAAATTTCATTGTATGGGAGGGTTTTCTTCCTTGGTTTTCAGGATCGGATTACTTATATTCATGTACTAATAAACATGTAGACTATGGATGGTTGTCCAGAAAAAAGTTGTCTGTCATTAGTGAACATACATAATAAAACATGTTACTGTAATTTATTTGGTTTTTGAGTGTGAAGATGAATCATTATATAAAGCATTACTGACCATTTTTGGGTTAATTAACAGTTCTAGATCACAATAAACTAATTTTGATTTATAAATTAGTATCATGTGTAAAAAAGGATTAATGAACCTTAAATATCATGTAATTAATATATTATAGTATGGTACAACCTTCAATATGGTTTCATAACCAGATATTAATAAGGAAATAGAAATTGAAAACTTATCATCCTTGAATGTGATAAATTTTTCACATCACAAATGGTGTTTTCATTTATAGTATAAAATAATGTGAAATTGGAGATGATGAAGAATTATTCTTTCATAATAAATAAATTCAAGTAAATATATGGTACTAGAGTATTCATAAAATATTGATGAAAGAAGGTTAGGAAAGAAAAATAAAATAAGGGAACATGAAATTAATGAAATAAAAAGTGGAATTTAACTATTGAAGTAATATTCCATAAGATCCATCACATGGGAGAGGTTTTTGCCTTTTAATAAGACCAAGAAATTATGGATGTGGGCGAGGATATTGGTGGGATAATTGGACATTATTTAGACAAGTAACAGTTCTTGAGAGGAATGATGTGAAGAGGGAGTCAGGCGGTTTAGAGTGAAGAAGAGGGATAATTTTTTAATATTTTATTCATTAATTTTTTATTTCATTCGTGAAAATAAATTGAGTCGATTCAAGGGAAACATACTATTAATAATTTCATATGAATTCAAACTTAGTATATTTACATAATCCTTACATCACTTATGACCAAATAAATCATGTCTTTAGCCTTTATAAAAAATTATCGTATTTTACTATTAACCCATAATTCAAGTTTTTTTGAAAAATACCAAAATATAACCCCAAGAATTTTTCAATGTGTATAAATATAAAATGAAATCCATTAATAATTTTTTTTATAATTATTTTTAATTTAAATTTTAAATAAAATACATATTTATTTCAAAAGGCAACTTTAAAACTATAACTAATTTTATAACACCTAAAGAAATTAATCAAGGTCTCAAAAAAAATATTATAACCATTATAGAATAAAGTAACAATTAATTATTACATTTTATTAAAATATTTTTTTTTCTAAATTAATAAATTAATCATTAATTTTTAATTAAAATATTTACGTCATTTATAAATACCAATAAATACACTATGATCATTTTATCACTTATGTGGTGATTAAATTGTTTTTATACATTCATGGGTGATGTTCCTACTATTTTGGAATATTGACTATTAATATGAGTAACATCAATATTCATATGGGAATATTAGTATTCATAAGGGTATGTTAATATTTCTCAAAAAAAATAATAATTTTTTTTTCAGACTGTAAATATATTACCGATTCAATTGTGTATGTCAGTTTTTCAAAATTAAAATCATAGAGGTGGACAATTTTTGATTACTGGATATGTTACATTGAAGTTTTGTCTTGTAGAGACTCATTGTTTCTTGTATTCTATATTAAATTTATTTCCGGAATGTAGGGGTGTTACATTATCCTCTCCTTACAAACACTAAATCCTCGAAATTATCATAATGTTACCCCTAAATGAGATTTGGGTAGTTCTTCATCATAATCACTTCTAGATCCCTTGTTTCCTTTTTGATTTTATGATTTCTACAATTTATCTTTACAAGTCGAGTAATCCTATTCCTCAACACATATTCATTACTGTGTAGAATCTGGATAGGCACCTCATAGTCTGATAGGTCGTGTTCTAATTCTATACCATCATATGTGAGCACATGTATTTGGTCTGGAATGTATTTTATCAGTAATAAGTCTCTTAAAACATTTTCTATATTATACATATTACGTGGAAAATCCAAACTATATGTAATAGCTCCACTTCTATCTAGAATTTAAATAGGTCCTATGTACCCAAGGTTCAGTTTCCATTTCTTCTGAAATCGTATAACACCCTTCCACAGAGATTATTTTAAGAAAACATGACCTCCCACATGTAACACAAAATTTTTCCTTCAATTATCAGTATAGAATTTTATTTTACTTTTTTATTCATTGATATTTCCTTGAATATTATTTACATTCACTTTTGTTTCCCCAACAAGATCTAGGCCCACTAGCTTTATTTTATCAACTTCATCCCAACATGATGGAGACCGACATCTCTTTCCATACAATGCTTCTTATTATTTCATTTTAATACTATAATGGAAGCTATTATTGTAGGAAAAATCCACCAGGGGTTAATACTAACCCCACATACTTTGAAATCAAAGAGAGCATAATCTCAACATTTCCTTTTCTGTTTAGATATTCATTTTGTATTTCTCATTAGTTTGAGGATGATATGAAGAAATCAAATGAAGCTTAGTATCCAATTCATAATGAAAACATTTCTTGAATTTTGATGTAAATCGAGGATCGTGATTAGACACTGTTGAAATAAGTGGTCCATGAAGACTAACAACTTCATTGATCTAGATTCCTACAAGAATTTATAGTGGTAAATCCTCCCTTATCGCGTGGAAATGTGAAGATTTCATAAGTCGATCAATAATTACCCATATATCTTCATTATTTCTTAGAGTTTTGGGTAACACAGTGAAACAATCAATAGTGATTTCATCCCATAACCATGTATGAATAGGTATTGGTTTCATGACTCATCAAGGATGAAGTTATTCGGCATTTATCTTCTTGGTAAACTAAACAACTTTATATATAATCAGAAATTTCCCCCATTCTATTGTCCCATCAGAAATGTTCATTCAAATATCTATACATCATAGTGGTACCAGGATTTATAGAAAAATTTTAGAAATGAACATTTTCCAATAACTCCATTTTTATTATGGGTAGAGAGAGAACTTATAGCCTCTTCCCAAATTAAAAATTCCATCTTCTCAAATGAAGTCATCCAACATCCTATATTTCATAGCATTAATATTCTCTTGATGATTCTCATCCTCAATATATGAATCATTAATTATATGAAATAAATAATGTTGGGAAACCATTATAAAAAGTAATGATGTTTCACCTTCATTGATAAATACCATATACATCCTCGATAGATTCATGTACAAATTATCCATACCAATTCACATTTTATTGATATGACTATGATTATTCTGTCTCAATGCATCATCTACCTTGATTTCCATTCCATGGTGATTTTGTGTGGTAAAATAATAATATTTGAGTAGTGCAAGCCATAGAATATTCATCATGTGAAGTTCTTTCTATGAGATGATATACTTAATAATCTTGTGATCTATATATATATATCAAATTTTCTTTACATAGAGATAATGTCTATATATTTGGAGAAAGGATTACAATTTCTAACAAATGATCATGAGTGGGATTATATTGTTCATAAAATTTTAACCAGCTTGATGCATATGAAAACAACTATATCATTCGGCATACCGACACAACAAATTCCTTTCATTGTTGCATCATCTTATATTACAAACTCATCATTCTCTAATTGTATAGTTAGGATAATAGAATTCACCAATATACTCATAAATTCATTTAAATAGTACTCACATGATTCTTTCCATATGAACATAACACCATTAAGTGTAAGGTGTGTCATTTGGTTGGAAAAATAAGAGAATTTCGTAATGAATTATCGATAATAACCTTCTAAACAGATAAAACAATGTACCTTTGTTATGTTCATTGTAGTATGACATTCTTCCATATCCTTTATGATTACATGATATTTAAACATTCCATCCATATAGATAATGGGGCCATGAAAGGAAACTTACTGAAGCAAAAATTCACACTTTCTATACATCCAATATAATTAATTTCTTATAAGATTCATCAGATTAGAGTGAAATTGATTTTAATGATATTCATATCTTTTAGAGTATACCAAGATATCATCAATAAATACCACCACAAATATCTCATGATATACCTGAAAAGTCTATTCATCATATCCATAATAACTGAGCATTCATTAGTCAGTCCAAACAAACTTAATGTAAAATCATAATTCCCATACCTAGTTCAAAATTTAGTATATATAATGTCTTTTTTATTTACTAGCTACTGATGATATTTAGATCAAAGGTAAACCCGTGAATTGTTTTTGTCTACTGAAGTTGAACAAAAAATTCATCATATTGAGGTAGGGGATTCTTATTCATTATTATTATAGAATTGATCTCCTTGTATTCAATACACAAACACATAGATTCATCTTTCTTCATGATGACAAGAACATGGGCTCCTAGTAAAGAAACGGTTGGGAAAATAAATCCTTTATCACTCAATTTCTCTATTTTTTTCATCAGTTACACTAATAAAACAAGGGATATTTTATATATACTCTTCGATATAGGCCAAGAATCAGGAATTAAATCAGTATAAAATTCACTTTTTTCATTGTAGGATGTCGAGGTAAATTCTTTTTGAAAAATGTATACATATTATTGATCAATAAGTATATAATATTTTTGAACATTCATTTCCTCACCCATAAATATCAAGATCCCATGCTCCTCTATAATTGAATTAGTAGATCCACAAGGGGTGGATCTAGATGAGAATCAGACGGTTATGTTTCATCCCTAATGACAAGGGATTCCATATTGTCCTCAACAATTGTAACCTCCTTATTCGTGGAATAAATTTTTACATCTTGGTTCGTAAGACAATCCATACTAACGATTATTTGTAAGTCAAATAATAGGAATGATAATAAAATCAACAGATAAAGAACATTTATATGCAATAATTGGGATAGCCTAACATAAATTTGTTTCAATGATACTTACCTTATGAGTTTTGAATGAAAAATACATCATTAAATAAAACTAGAAATATCTAATTTTCTTAGAAAAAATTGAATATATGAAATTATGAGATCATCCTAAATCAAATAAAACATCGACTAAGTTCAATGAAATTTTCAATATACCTACTGCCACATCATTAAGAACATCAAATTCTGTAGATGGTACCACATAAGATTTTCATTTCTCCATTATCCTTGTTTGAGGAATGATTCCTTGAAGAGTAAAACATTCATGTTCATATTGTACCATCCCCCTATAATTGTATCATTGAACATTGGTAACTTCTTTCATTAACATAAAAACCTGATATAGGTGGAATTTTTCTCTTCACTTGTAAAAGAAATTCATTCCCATTAATATAGTGCCAGGGTGTTTCTTCACACAATTACTACAGAATGGAAGGTAAACACTTCCCTTCTTCCCCATTCCCTTATTTCATTTCCCTGTGTTTTTGTAAGCCCCTTGATTCTCTTGATTTCCATTAAATTAAGAAGATGTAGAAATTAATTTGTCCATATTGATCGAACTTGAATCTAAATGTTTATATGATTTGAAAAATTGGGAGACTATATCCCTTCAATAAAATGGTTTTAAACCATCATTGAATCAATGAATCATTCTCCATAAATTACATGTGTTGTCTGCGGTATGTGTTTCCATCCTTGTATTGTTGTTTTCAAACATTGTAATATTTTCATCCTCATTCTATATGAGATTAACGAATTTCCATTCCATATTTTCTCATTGTTCATGAGGAAGATATTTTTCTTGGAATATTTCCTTAATATCCCTCCATTATATTTCTAATATTTATTTCTCCTCATTTTTGTTTTTAATTAAGGACATCAACTAATATGAATCTCCTCATAGATTATAAACTTTCATGAACGACTTCTCTCATTCATTACATCCCAATTAAAGAAATATCATCACTTGGGAACTAATACACTACTTAGATACAAAGGGGTTTGTATTCCCATTGAATGACCAAATTTCATGTCTCATAATGTTATCCAACATATCTCCTTCACATTGTGGATTATGATTTTTCATATAGGTATGGAAATTTATCATAAACAAAGTATGTTGTCCACGTATAGTTATACATTTCTCAGTAATATTCATAGATCCAGAGCCAACATCATTATCATGCATCGTAGGGAAATACCTACATGGGATACATGTATTCATGCAATTTACATTTCTTATACTAGGCTATATTTCAATGAAATAGATATACATTAGATTATGTTATGAATATTAATGAATAATATCAAAATAATAAAATACATAGTATAAATTGAGATTTGATACATAGATAATATAATAATCATAAACATGATTTCATTAAGGAAAAATTTTCATTTAAATCCTTAAAAATGGATTATAATGATAATGTAAATTATCCTAATCATATACATCAGAAGTGTCAAACCAGGTGAACAGTAATTCCCATTTTCATGTTCCTGAATACCGTAGGTCATGACCCAAAATCCATGTCAGAGTTTTCACTCCTAGTTATATATGTGGTAGATCCATGTCCAGTTGTAGTATCCAAACAGGGATACATTTTCTATAAATATCAACACAATCTATTATTTACAATAATTCTAGGATATTCTTGTATAGTTATTCTCAAATACTATCTTATAGTTTTGTTTCTCTAATATATGGTTCTTTATAATCTAGTTTCCTTGTTTTCTACTAAACGTCCTTCGATACCAACTATAAGGAACTGACTGCAGTTACTCAGAGCCAGTGCATTATTTTATTACATTGGAATATATATAAGCAATATGCTTCCCAAAGGGTAGAGTAGTTTAGTAAAATTTTAATCAATATACTTACATAAGTTCAACAATACTACATGAAAATAAATTCTACAAAGAAACGCATTTGACAACATCTATAAATCCTAGTTTATTTTTTCATGTCATTGATAATATACTTCTTTCATGTCATGAGAAAGTAAAATATAATAAAGGTATAATCTAAAAGTCTTAGTAAGGGTAAGATATATAAAGGAATATATAATAAACATAAACAAATTTCATAGTGAACAACTAAAAACCCATGCCTATAAAAATAAACATGAATACATTGTGGTAGGAATTAGAGATAAATAAATAATGGCATAATAAAACCTAATAATTTCTATTATTCTATCTTAATAACCACATGATCCATAAATACTATTTTCAGAATGATTGAATGTATAATTCGGGATATCGTAACCATACTGTCAAGGCCTCATTACAAGACTATACATATCCATTTTGTCAAGGCCACGTGACAAGACAATAGTTTGTCTCATGAGACATACCAATGCACCAATGGGATATAACATGCCCCACCCGACACATACTATGTCCAAGGAATTAGTCATATAAATAGGTATAGACATCAAAATACATATACATTCATATTGAAACTAATAAATGAAAAGAAAATAACTTTCCCCGAAAATTAAGCATAAACACTAACAATTTAGAGTAAATTGGTGAATGGTTTTAAAATAAAGCATCCATAGTCAAAATAATAATAAACCATTCAATTAAATCTGGAATATGATTACCCAAAGTATTAATACCAATAATACATAATAATATACAGTTCTGTTTAAATAGATTTAGACACTCATATAAAATCATTGAGTAATCCTTCAGATAAATACTTGTTTACTTGGAAAAGAAGTGAATTTTGGAGAAATCATTGAATAAAACCTATTGTGATGTAAGATAGTTTTTTCATAGTAAAATGAGTTATTTTACAAATATAATGGTAACCAAAAACATAATGTATATTTACCTTGAAAATGGGTTTGAATTTGACAAATTCCCTTGAATTGGGATTGTATTTCTGGATGAAATTTATAAATATCCTTTTAAAACATATAAATACCCATAAATAAAGGAAAGATTATGGTTTATTCACATATATATGACATTATCATAAAATATATTAGTATTTAAAAAATAATAATAATTTAATTGAGATATGTTGTAATGGCCCGGACCTCCCTGGTCCATTACTTTGTCAAAATGTGGTGTTGGAGGTGTTCTGGGAGGTCAAGGTGACTTATCCCCCAACTGCTGCTTACCAGTAGCTCGATCTACCAGTAGCGTCTGCCTACCGGTTACCGGTAGCTGCTGCTTACCGGTAGCTCGGTCTACCGGTAGCTGCTACCTACCGGTAGCTCGATCTACCGGTAGCGGATGCCTACCGGTAGCCGCCGCTTACCAGTAGCTCGGTCTACCGGTTTCCGCATCCTACCGGTAGCTGGGTATACTGGTAGCCGCTGTCTAGCAGTATCTCGGCTAACACATTGCCAAATTTCTAGTTCTGGGAACAGTGTTTCCAGTTTTATGAACAGTATCGGTAGGTGAACAGTGTTTCTATCGGTGAGGTTCAGTGAACAATGTTTCTATCGGTGAGGTTCTATCGGTGGACTTCTATCGGTGAGGTTCAGTGAACAGTGTTTCTATCGGTGAGGTTCAGTGAAAAGTGTTTCTATCGGTGAGGTTCTATCGGTGGACTTCTATCGGTGAGGTTCAGTGAACAGTGTTTCTATCGGTGAGGTTCAGTGAATATTGTTTCTATCGGTGAGGTTCTATCGGTGGACTTCTATCAGTGAGGTTCAGTGAACAGTGTTTCTATCGGTGAGGTCCAGTGAACAGTGTTTCTATCGGTGAGGTTCTATCGGTGGACTTCTATCGGTAGACTTGAATAGTGTTTCTATCAGTGAGGTTCTATCGGTGGACTTCTATCAGTGAGGTTCAGTGAACAGTGTTTCTATCGGTGAGGTTCAGTGAACAGTGTTTCTATAAGTGAGGTTCTATCGGTGGAATTCTATCGGTAGACTTGAACAGTGTTTCTATCGGTGAGGCACTATCGGTGGACTTCTATAGGTAGACTTGAATAGTGTTTTCTATCGGTGAGATGCTATCGGTGGACTTCTATCGGTAGACTTGAACAGTGTTTCTATCTGTGAGGTTCTATCGGTGGACTTCTATCGGTAGACTTGTACAGTGTTTCCAGAATCCTAAGAGCTACCGATTTCATACTTTTCCAAATTTCACGAATGAACAGTGTTCCCATACTTCATGAGAGCTACCGATTCCATACTTTGCCAAATTTTGAGTATGTGAACAGTGTTTCCAGCTTCACAAATTTGACGTTTTCTTTGATGTAAAATACTTTTAAAACCTTATTTTAAGGACTTTAAGACCGATTCAAAGGCCATAAATTCTATATTAATTATTCCTAAGGCAAGGATGTTTTTACTTGGTCAAACCGCGTGGTTTAATGTGATCCGTTTTTAATGGAGATAAAATCGGATCTTAAACTGTCGCCTCTCTAATTTATTTTATTTAAGGGAACGAGATATCATTCTTTGTTGTTCTTCCTCTTGGTTCTCATCTACGAGATGCTAGAACCTTGCAATCATTTCCGTAGGAGTTTCACAGTCAAAAGTTACTCGGATCAGTTCCGCTCTGTTGATGAAACCAAGTTGTGTCGATCGTTCTTCCATATAAGGTATGTTTTATCATCGTTCCTTCGGGGATCACCTTCTCTTGTTCTTCCTTCCATATTAGCATTTAATCTCCATGGTTCTAATGGGTTTTCTTGGGGTTGGTTGGTACTGTCATACCGTGGGATCCTCCGGTGGATGCAGCTGTCGTGAGGAGAAGAGGACTGTGACCCGTTGTGTGGATAAAGGACGTCAAGAACTATTCGAGGTAGGGGATTCATGGATTCTCTAATTGTGTATGTGCAATCGTAGAATTAGCATGATTTATTCCTTTAGATCACAATGAAATTGACCTAATTAAATACTTGAACCGGATTAAAAGAATTGGTTGATCGCATGTTGTTGCTTTGTACCGTGATAACGGTTTGCCTCATGTTTTCCTAGATAGAGTGATATCTATGATTTTCTTTAATTAGTTGCTCGTTCATGATGGAAATTGATAAAGAATGTAAAGCCGGAATTATTTGTTAAATAATTGGATAAAGATAAAGAGGCATGTTAATGAATCTGTTAATTCAAGATGGATAAAAAACTATTAGTTCGATAATTTCAAAAGGGTTTTGAGTTACCCGCTTGCTTGTAAGGCTGAATGTCTTGTGGTTTGGAGCTCTGAGTGCTCATCTTGTATGAAGGCGGAATGCCTTGTTAAAGGGCCGAGATCCCATTTTTGTGATCTTTGATTTCCTGCTTCTTGTGATTTGATGTGAGCCTACATGGCTGTTGTGATATGTGGAGGCATGTGGACTTGTGGTTGTGGCAGCGGATGACGCCTAGTGTGGCGAGATGCATCGGTTTATGCATGTGGGTGTCGGGGAGGACACCAAGGATGATGGTATGAGATGAATGTGATGGTTTGATGTTGGTGGTTTGGTTTGGTTGTTTATCTTCTTTACCTTTCCCCACTGCTCCAGGCACCTGGTTTTACTTACCCTCTTTCCGAAGGAGGCGAAGACATGCGTGGTATGCCACGTGCTTTTCGTGTTTAGCCTCTCGATGGAGGATGGGTCTATGCTCTTGCTATAGGCGACAAAGACTCGACGGGTAGTATGTCTACTCACCGTGTTGAGCCCTTTGTGTTTAGTAGCATATGATGCTTTTCTAGAATGCCTGGGAATATGGGGAAGGTAATTCCATAATGAAAGTTTGTCTAAATGGTGATAATCCATGGGTATGGAGAAACTGGAATTTAATAGTGATGTGAATCCTAAAAAGGAGCAGTTTTTGAATGTGATGCCAATTTAGTTTAATGTGTTAAATTGCTCATGGTTAATTAATGTTTAAAGAACTAATTAACGTATAGTGGAACTGATAAAATGAGAATGGAGTAATTTAATAAATCTATTCAAATGGTTGTGTGCTTATAGGATACCTAGTCTTAGATGTAGCAGCCTGGAGTCTGAGAGACGTTAGCTGCAGTTGTGCCTATGACTAGGTAATGCCCATAGTGTGGTTGTGAGTTATATATATTCTGTACTTTTGTGTTTCTATACGCTACTCCACCCTGTCGGTAAGGGCAACTGACACACCGGGGATTCTGAGCCCTGAGGGGGTGTTTTCCCCAACATTCTGATGGGAGGTTGAATGGCTGACTACCCCCTTTGGCCCTGCTCTCTTCTCTTGGTAGATCTTTGTGCTGGTAGGCACAGTGGTTAGTTTTACCCATATATGTGTGTAGAGGGCTGTAATGGCTTGTGGTTATTTCACACACATATATTCTGGATATAGTATCCTATGGACTACTATAGGTGTAACGTGTATAGGCTATGATGGCTTGAGGATCCTTACTCGACGTATGGGCTGTGATGGGTCGAGGTATAATACTCGACGTATGATACACGTTATACGAGCTATGGTGGCTCTCGGAAACTACCTGGTTACTTTGGTTGTGAGGATGGTGTGGTGCTTAGCCCAGGTGTCTGTGGGCAAGCCTTTGTGGTGTACGTGGTGCAGGTTGTGGAGCTTAGCCCAGGTGTCTGCGGGAAAGCCTTTGGAGAGAGATGCACATGACGTATGTCATTGGGGAAAAGCGGCAAACCAATGGGGAAGTAGTAGCGGGGTACCCTTAATATTCTTTACTATATGCTATATTATTTTATGCGTTACTTGGTGAGAGTATCCATGGTGAGGTTGGGAACTTAGTATTCATGTTTAGGTAACGAGTTAGTTTCACTTGTTGTTCACTGGGCTTTAGCATGCTTTCTTTACTTTTGCCCGAGAGGCTTGGGGAGGATCCTACTGAGTATACTGTTATACTCACCCTATGTATATATAAATTGTTTTTCAGGTAACTTGGAGTAGGTTGGAGATCAAGCTGGTTACTACTAGCATGCGGTTGGAGGAGGAGCTGTTCGGGCTTGTGGTCGCTGTCGTTTTACTTTCTTTTGGGTACTTTTAGATTCCCCTTTCAGTTGTAGTACTTTTGCATGACATTTCACATATGTACATGGGTTTCTTTTATATTTCAGTTATGAGTTGGAGTTGGTTGGAGTCTATTCTCTCTCTCTCTTCTGCATGTGTTCTCTTAGAGGGTAATGCCTCCCATTTGTGTGTGTATTATACCCTCGGTGCTAGTCACCAACCCGGGGCCTACTGGAAGCGGGACTCGGGGGGTCATTATCTCCCTTCTCACATTGCCGACCCAGGAGGGGTACACTTTGTGGGGAGGGGGTCGTGACAGAGTGGTATCATAGGTCTGGTTGAGGGATAGGATGGAGTTTGGAGTTAGGCACAGGTGAGGATGCATGGGATGGTAGGGAAACGGTGTCATTAATGTTTAAAAAGTGGGTTAAACACTGGAGACCGACAGAGACATAGGCGTTTAGGCCCCCCTATGCTCTGTTTCATGGACCTTTAAGCTTACGATGGCTACTAAACAAAGTGATACTGGTTGCAGGGTAGAGACCTAGGAAAGGATCATGCATCATTATTCTTTGCGCTTGTGTTTGAATGGCTAGACCTTGGGATAGGTAACCTAAAATAAATAAAACAAAACAATTAATTAATTAATGTTGAGTCTTCCATATCCAGGATTAGGAGCTCTAACAGTTGTTATTTTGCAGGTATGGCTCCAGGTCGACGTCCTCGTCAGGTTTGCCCAGAAGATGCCCATCAGGCTGTTCCAGCAGATCACCACCGAGTAGAGGTTGACGAAGATGACACTTGAGGGAAGACACATCGAGAGTTTCAGCGCCAGAGTCTACAGAAGTACGAGGGATACATTTCAGATGTAGTCACAGAAGACTGGTTGGAGGATATCGAGATAGGATTCATTTCGATTCGTGCTCGGAAGGAACACTGGGTGTCCTTGGTTGTGACGATGCTGCGTGGAGCAGCGAGGCAGTGGTGGTTATTGTTCCTCGGTGATCGTGAGGAGTCAGGGATCTCGTGGGAGGAGTTTCGAGACAGGTTTAGAGTCGAGTTTCTTTCATCGACTGCGAAGGTGTCCAGTCACCAGGAGCTTCTCACCCTTCGGCAGGGGAGATCCAGTGTTTGAGAGTTTGGAATCCATTTCAGGAACCTTATACGATATGCTTCAGACCTGTTACTAGATGATGAGGCCAGGGCGAGGCATTTCGAGGAGGCTTTGAGTTCAGAGATCTAGTGCCAGGTCACCCCATTTATGCTGAAGACATATATTTAGGTGCTGGAGAGGGCATAGGTAGTTGAGAGGACTTTGGCTAGGACTGGATCATCACGAGAGGGGAATCGTCATGATTCCTCACGAAGCAGAGATGTGGTCTGGGGTTCCCGGTTTTCAGGACAGAAGAGTTTCTGTTCACCTGGGGGTAGGTCCCAGCCCTTCCCATCTCGTTTCAATGGAGGCAGCAACTCTCAGACCTATGCCAAGGGATCAGGCGCTTGTTTTTCTTGTGTTGGTCGTGGTCATCAGCAGCAGGAGTGCCCTACTTTTCAGAGAAGTGATCGTGCACCGGGCGCTCCACTCCAGGTTCCTCCGTTGATGTAGTTCCAGCCGAGGCAGCAGCAGCAGGTTGCACCAGTTTTAGATCACCAAAGGGTAGATGGAGCAGGCAGAGGACAGCCCCATGATGCTCCCCGTCCTCAGAGAGAAGAGCGCGGCCGTGGTGGTGGTCGTCATCAGGGTCAGAGAGGCCGTGGAGGAGGTCGTGGTCAGCTTCATGCTCTAGCGTTACCAACCCCAGGCGAGCCAGATGTCGTTCGAGGTACCCTTTTCTTGTTTTCTACCTTGGTGTATGCCTTGTTTGATTCAGGAGAAACACACTCCTTCATATCACCTACCCTTTTCCATGCTTTGGGACTTGAGGTAGAGAGGCTTCCAGTTCCCTTGGCGTTGACTACGCCAGTTGGAGGTCGAGCTGACTTTTTTGAAGTATATAGAGACTGTGAGCTAGTGTTGGGGCAACACCGCTCATGGGGAGATTTCTTATGTTTGCGAATACAACCATATGATGTCATACTTGGCATGGATTGGTTGTATTCGGTGCAGGCTGTTGTGGATTTCTACAGGAAGAATGTCGTTTTCATTGATGAAGATGGAGAGAAAGTGGTTTTTGTTGGTGAGAGAGATCCTCGGATGAGACATAGATGAGTTCCATCCTTATCATCCATGATGGCTGGGATGACGCTGAGTTCTTCAGAGGTTCAATAGTTGGCGTTTCGTAGGGTCGTAGAGGAGTACCCTGACGTCTTTCCAGAAGAGGTTGTATCCTTACCCCCTCGACGAGAGATCGAGTTTGGGATCGAGTTAAATCCAGGAGGGTCTCCTATCTCTATGTCTCCGTATAGGATGGACCCTTCTGAGTTACGAGAGCTACGTATTCAGCTCGACGGTCTGTTACAGTGTGGTTTTGTTCGGCCAAGTTTTTCACCATGGGGTGCACTAGTTTTGTTTGTGAAAAAGGCTGATGGCAGTTTGCGGTTGTGCGTCGATTATCTCCGGTTAAACAAAGTGACAATAAAGAACCGCTATCCTCTCCCACGGATTGATGACCTATTCGATCAACTGAAGGGTGCAAGTTGGTTCTCAAAGATAGACTTGTGGTTAGGATATCATCAGATGCGTGTAAAGGATGAGGATATCCCGAAGACTGCTTTCCGCTGTCGTCATGGGCATTATGAGTTTGTTGTAATGCCATTCGGCGTGAAGAATGCTCCAGCTGTTTTCATGGGGTTGATGAATGTTGTGTTCCGTGAATTCCTGGACATGTTTGTTGTGGTTTTTATCGATGACATCCTTGTGTAATCCACATCTGAAGAAGAGCATGTAGAGCATCTACGAGCCGTTTTGGGAGTTCTTCGCCAACATCAGTTGTTTGGGAAGTTGTCCAAGTGTGATTTCTGGGCTCGATAAGTTCGTTTCTTAGGGCATGTTGTGTCCCAACTGGAAGTAGCTGTGGATCCATCGAAGATAGAAGCAGTAGTGTCTTGGGAATCCCCCATGACCGTGTCAGAGGTGCGAAGTTTCCTTGGTCTCGTAGGCTATTATAGGAGGTTTGTAGCCAATTTCTCCCGAGTTGCGACTCCTCTGACAGCTTTGACCAGGAAGGATCAAGCGTTCATATGGACTGATCAGTGTCAGAAAGCTTTCGAGTATCTAAAGGAGAAGTTGGTAAGTGCTCCCGTCCTTTGTCTTCCAGCGGAGGGAGTCCAGTTTGAAGTTTTCTGTGATGCTTCACATCTGGAGATAGGATGTGTTCTCATGCAGCAGAGGTCAGTTGTTTCTTGTGGGTCTCGGTAGTTGCGTCCCCATGAATGCAACTATGCCACCCATGATCTTGAGTTGGCAGCCGTGGTGTTTGCTCTAAAGTTGTGGATACATTACCTCATTGGTGAGCACTTTTTGGTTTTCACTGATCATAAGAGTTTGATGTATGTTTTCTCCCAACGTGACTTGAACTTGAGGCAGCGTCGATGGGTGGAGTTCTTGTAGGAATACGACTTTGAAATATCGTATACACCTGGAAAAGGGAACGTTGTAGCTGATGCACTAAGCCGAAAGTCACGTAATGATGTTGTTCGTGAATCTGGTGATTCTTGGAGAGTGATGGAAGAGCTATCAGCTTTGCATCTTGATATGGGAGAAGTTAGGGGTAGAGGTTGTCTTTTCCAGATGACGATTCAGTCATCCCTGATGCAGAAGGTGGAAGAGTCTCAGTTGGGTGACCTAGAGGTGGAAGTTTGTAGAGACAGAGTTGTATGTGGTGAGGCCCCTGATGGTTGGTCGGAGGATGAACAACACCGAGTGTTGTATCATGGCAGGCTTTTTGTTCCCTTGGCGATGCGCAAGACAGTTCTCCGAGAGTTCCATAGTTCACCCATGGCGGTACATCCTGGTGTGACAAAGATGTACCGATCCTTGAGGAGTCAGTTTTGGTGGCATGGGCTGAAGCGTACAGTTGCAGAATGTGTGTCTCGATGTTTAGTCTGCCAGAAGGTGAAGGTTGAACACCGTGTTCCTGGTGGTCTTCTCCAGCACTTAGAGATTCATCAGTGGAAGTGGGAGGACATCTCAATGGACTTTGTTACAGGTTTACCTCGAGCTCCAGAGGGACATGATGCTATATGGGTGGTAGTGGATTGTTTAACAAAATCATCCCACTTCATAGCGATCAAGGAGTCGAGCTCAGTGGAAGTTTTGTCGAGGCAGTATCTGGAGGAGGTGGTGAGGCTTCACGGAGTTCCTAAGACGATCATTTCTGATCGAGATCCTCGTTTTACCTACAGGGTGTGGAGAGGTCTCCACCATGCTTTTGGTTCTCAATTATTCCTTAGCACTGCTTTTCATCCTCAAACGGATGGTCAGACAGAGCGAACCATCCAGACTCTTGAAGACATGTTGCACTCTTGTGTTCTTGATTTTGGAGGTTCATGGGTGAAGCACTTACCCTTGGTAGAGTTCGCTTACAATAATATTTTTCACTCTACCATCGGTATGGCGCCGTTTGAAGCCTTGTATGGCCGGCCATGCCGTTCTCCGTTGTGCTGGACTGGGGTCGGAGAGTCAGCAATTCTCGGACCAGAACTAGTACAGAATACAACAGAGATGGTTCAGGTGATTTGTGAGAGGATGAAGACAGCACAGGATCGTCATAAATCATATGATGATCAAAGAAAGAGACAGTTAGAGTTTAATTTTGGGGATCATGTGTTTCTAAAGGTGACTCCCCGTCGTGGGCAGTGAAGGTTTGGTCGTGGAAGTAAGATTTCTCCCCGGTTTGTTGGGCCTTTCGTGGTGTTAGCTCGTGTTGGAGCTGCGGCGTATCGAGTAGCACTTCCCCCTCAGATGAGTCGGATACATGATGTTTTCCATGTATCACCGCTCCGTCGTTATCTTCATGATGAATCTCATGTTATCGATTGGAGAGAGATCGATATTGACGATGATTCAACCTTCGAGGAGCGACCTGTGGAGATCCAAGACCATAAGGAGAAGGTGTTGCGTGGGCGTTCTATCCCCTTAGTTCGGGTCTTGTGGCGACACGGTGGCATGGAGGAGAGTACCTGGGAGCGTGAGTCACAGATACGTGCTCAGTACCCAGAGTTGTTTAATGTTTAACTCTTTTCATGTAATGACGTTTCTTTTATGTTTAGACCTTTCATGTTTTATTTATGTACCTTTTATGTGATGTTATGTTTGAATTGTTTGGTTATGGATTGTTTGTTTCCATACTCTCGGATTTCGTAGTTTTGTTCCAGCTTTTGAACAACTCATGGTGGTTTTCCCCTGAGAGGTATCTTATGGGGTGGTTGTTCGGACCCCTCTTTTCTTCTGGGTTGGTTTTTAATTCTCGAGGACGATAATGTTTTGAGAGGTATCTAATGTAATGGCCCAGACCGCCCTGGTCCATTACTTTGTCAAAATGTGGTGTTGGAGGTGTTCCGGGAGGTCTAGGTGACTTATCCCCCAGCTGCTGCTTACCAGTAGCTCGATCTACAGGTACCTGCTGCCTACCGGTAGCTCAGTCTATCGGTAGCTGCTGCCTACCGGTAGCTCGATATACCGGTAGCGGCTGCCTACCGGTTACCGGTAGCTGATGCCTACTGGTTACCGGTAGCTGCTGCCTACCGGTAGCCGCTCCTTACCAGTAGTTCGGTCTACCGGTAGCCGCATCCTACCGATAGCTGGGTATACTGGTAGTCGCTGTCTAGCAGTATCTCGACTAACACTTTCCCAAATTTCTAGTTCTAGGAACAGTGTTTCCAGTTTTATGAACAGTATCAGTAGGTGAACATTGTTTCTATCGGTGAGGTTCAGTGAACAGTGTTTCTATCGGTGAGGTTCAGTGAACAATGTTTCTATCAGTGAGGTTCAGTGAACAGTGTTTCTATCAGTGAGGTTCTATCGGTGGACTTCTATAGGTGAGGTTCAGTGAACAGTGTTTCTATCGGTGAGGTTCAGTGAACAGTGTTTCTATCGGTGAGGTTCTATCGGTGGACTTCTATCAGTGAGGTTCAGTGAACAGTGTTTCTATCGGTGAGGTTCAGTGAACAGTGTTTCTATCGGTGGACTTCTATCGGTAGACTTGAACAGTGTTTCTATCGGTGAGGTTCTATCGGTGGACTTCTATTAGTGAGGTTCAGTGAACAGTGTTTCTATCGGTGAGGTTCAGTGAATAGTGTTTCTATCGGTGAGGTTCTATTGGTGGACTTCTATCGGTAGACTTGAACAGTGTTTCTATCGGTGAGGTTCTATCGGTGGACTTCTATCGGTAGACTTGAACAATGTTTTTTATCGGTGAGGTTCTATCGGTGGACTTCTATCGGTAGACTTGAACAGTGTTTCTATCGGTGAGGTTCTATCAGTGGACTTCTATCGGTAGACTTGTACAGTGTTTCCAGAATCCTAAGAGCTACCGATTCCATACTTTTCCAAATTTCATGAAGGAACAGTGTTTCCAGACTTCATGAGAGCTACCAATTCCACACTTTGCCAAATTTTGAGTATGTGAACAGTGTTTCTAGCTTCACAAGTTTGACGTTTTCATTGACGTAAAATACATTTAAAACCTTATTTTAAGGACTTTAAGACCGATTCAAAGGCCATAAATTCTATATTAATTATTCCTAAGGCCGGGATGTTTTTACTTGGTCAAACCGCATGGTTTAATGCGATCCGTTTTTAATGGAGAATAAATCGGATCTTAAACCGTCGCCTCTCTAATTTATTTTTTTAAGGGAACGAGATATCATTCTTCGTTGTTCTTCCACCTGGTTCTCATCTACGAGACGCTAGAACCTTGCAGTCATTTCCGTAGGAGTTTCACAGTCAAACGTTACTCGGATCAGTTCCGCTCTGTTGATGCAACCAAGTTGTATCGATCGTTCTTCCATATAAGGCATGTTTTATCATTGTTCCTTCGGGGATCACCTTCTCTTGTTCTTCCTTCGATATTATCATGTAATCTCCATGGTTCTAATGGGCTTTCTTGGGGTTGGTTGGTACTGTCGTACCGTGGCATCCTCCAGTGGATGCAGTTGTCGTGAGGAGAAGAGGACTGTGACCCGTTGTGTGGATAAAGGACGTCAAGAACTCTTGGAGGTAGGGGATTCATGGCTTCTCTAATTGTGTATGTGCAATCGTAGAATTAGCATGATTTAGTCCTTTGGATCACAATTAAATTGACATAATTAAATAATTGAACCGGATTAAAATAATTGGTTGATCGCATGTTGTTGCTTTGTACCGTGATAACGGTTTGCCTCATGTTTTCCTAGATAGAGTGATATCTATGATTTTATTTAATTAGTTTCTTGTTCATGATGGAAATTGATAAAGAACGTAAAGACGGAATTATTTGTTAAATAATTGGCTAAAGATAAAGAGGCATGTTAATGAATCTGTTTATTAAAGATGGATTAAAGAACTATTAGTTCGATAATTTCAAAAGGGTTCTGAGTTACCCGCTTTCTTGTAAGGCTGAATGTCTTGTGGTTTGGAGCTCTGAGTGCTCATCTTGTATAAAGGATGAATGGATTGTTAAAGGGCCGAGATCCCATTTTTGTGATCTTTGATTTCCTGCTGCTTGTGATTTGATGTGTGCCTGGATGGCTGTTGTGATATGTGGAGGCATGTGGACTTGTGGTTGTGGCAGCGGAAGATGCCTAGTGTGGCGAGATGCATCGGTTTATGCATGTGGGTGTCGGGGAGGACACCAAGGATGATGGTATGAGATGAATGTGATGGTTTGATGTTGGTGGTTTGGTTTGGTTGTTTATCTGCTTTACCTTTCCCCACTGCTCAAGGCAGCTGGTTTTGCTTACCCTCTTTCCGAAGGAGGCAAAGACACGCGGGGTATGCCATGTGCTTTCCGTGTTTAGCCTCTCAATGGAGGATGGGTCTATGCCCTTGCTATAGGCGGAAAAGACTCAACGGGTAGTATATCTACTCACCGTGTTGAGCCCTTTGTGTTTAGTAGCATAGGATTCTTTTCTAGAATGCTTGGGAATATGGGGAAGGTAATTCCATAATGAAAGTTTGTCTAAATGGTGATAATCCACGGGGATGGAGAAACTGGAATTTAATAGTGATGTGAATCCTAAAAAGGAGTAGTTTTTGAATGTGATTCCAATTTAGTTTAATGTGGTAAATTGCTCATGGTTAATTAATGTTTAATGAATTAATTAACGTACAGTGGAACTGATAAAATGAGAATGGATTAATTTAATAAATCTCTTCAAATGGTTGTGTGCTTATAGGATACCTAGTCTTAGAAGTAGCAGCCTGGAGTCTGAGAGATGTTAGCTGCAGTTGTGCCTATTACTAGGTAATGCCCATAGTGTGGTTGTGAGTTATATATATTCTGTACTTTTGTGTTTCTATATGCTACTCCACCCTGTCGGTAAGGGCAACCGACACCCTGGGGATTCTGAGCCCTGGGGGGTGTTTTCCCCAACATTCTGATGGGAGGTTGAATGGATGACTACCCCCTTTGGCCCTGCTCTCTTCTCTTGGTAGTTCTTTGTGCTGGTAGGCACAGTGGTTAGTTTTACCCATATATGTGTGTAGAGGGCTGTAATGGCTTGTGGTTATTTCACACACATATATTCTGGATATAGTATCCTATGGACTACTATAGGTGTAACGTGTATAGGCTGTGATGGATTGAGGATCCTTACTCGGCGTATGGTCTGTGATGGCTCGAGGTATAATACTCGACGTATGATACATGTTATACGAGCTATGGTGGCTCCCGGAAATTACCTGGTTACTTTGGTTGTGAAGATGGTGTGGTGCTTAGCCCAGGTGTCTGCGGGAAAGCCTTTGTGGTGCACATGGTGCAGGTTGTGGAGCTTAGCCCAGGTGTCTGCGGGCAAGCCATTGGAGAGAGATGCACAGGACGTATGTCGTTGGGGAAAAGCGGAAAACCAGTGGGGAAGTAGTAGCGGGGTACCCTTAATATTATTTACTATATTCTATATTCTTTTATGCGTTACTTGATGAGAGTAGCCATGGTGAGGTTGGGAACTTAGTATTCCTGTTTAGGTAACGAGTTAGTTTCACATGTTGTTCACAGGGCTTTAGCATGCTTTCTTTACTTTTGCATGAGTGGCCTGGGGAGGATCCTACTGAGTATACTGTTATACTCACCCTATGTACATATAAACTGTTTTTCAGGTTACTTGGAGCAGGTTGGAGATCAAGCTGGTTACTACTAGCTTGCGGTTGGAGGAGGAGCTGTTCGGGCTTGTGGTCGCTTTCGTTTTACTTTCTTTTGGGTACTTTTAGTTTCCCCTTTCAGTTGTAGTACTTTTTCATGACATTTCATATATGTACTTGGGTTTCTTTTATATTTTATTTATGAGTTGGAGTTGGTTGGAGTCTATTCTATCTCTCTCTTCTACATGTGTTCTCTTAGAGGGAAATGCCTCCCATTTGTGTGTGTATTATACCCTCGGTGCTAGTCACCAACCCGGGGCCTATTGGAGGCGGGACTCGGGGGTCATTATCTCCCTTCTCACATTGCCGGACCAGGAGGGGTACACTTTGTGGGGAGGGGGTCATGACAGAGTGGTATCAGAGATCTGGTTGAGGGATAGGATGGAGTTTGGAGTTAGGCACAGGTGAGGATGCATGGGATGGTAGGGCAACGGTGTCATTAATGTTTAGAAAGTGTGGTAAACACTGGAGACCGGTAGAGACATAGGCGTTTAGGGCCCCCTATGATCTGTTTCACGGACCTTTAAGCTTACGATGGCTACAAAAAAAAGTGATACCGGTTACAGGGTCGAGACCTAGGAAAGGATCATGCATCATTATTCTTTGCGCTTGTGTTTGAATGGGTAGACCTTGGGATAGGTAACCTAAAATAAATAAAACAAAACAATTAATTAGTTAATGTTGACTCTTCCATATTCCAGGCTTAGGAGCTCTAACAGTTGTTATTTTGCAGGTATGGCTCCAGGTCGACGTCCTCGTCAGGTTTTCCCAGAAGATGCCCATCAGGCTGTTCCAGCAGATCACCGCCGAGTAGAGGTTGGCGAAGATGACACTTGGAGGAAGACACTTCGAGAGTTTCAGCGCCAGAGTCTATAGAAGTACGAGGGCTCCGTTTCAGATGCAGT
Source organism: Viscum album (assembly GCA_963277665.1). Lineage (NCBI taxonomy): Eukaryota > Viridiplantae > Streptophyta > Magnoliopsida > Santalales > Viscaceae > Viscum > Viscum album. The sequence goes on from OY728141.1 coordinate 140,659,295, forward strand.
CACAGAAGACTGGTTGGAGGAGATCAAGATAGGCTTCAGTTCGATTCGTCTCGGAAGGAACACTGGGTGTCCTTGGTTGTGACGATGCTGCGTGGAGCAGCGAGGCAGTGGTGGTTCTTGTTCCTCGATGATCGTGAGGAGTCATGGATCTCGTGGGAGGAGTTTCGAGACAGGTTTAGAGTCGAGTTTCTTTCATCGACTGCGAAGGTGTCCAATCGCCAAGAGCTTCTCACCATTCGGCAGGGGAGCTCCAGTGTTCGAGAGTTTGGAATCTAATTCAGGAACTTTCTACGATATGCTTCAGAACTGTTACCAGATGATGAGTCTAGGGCGAGGCATTTCGAGGAGGCTTTGCGTCCAGAGATCCAGCGCCAGGTTACCCCATTTATGCTGAAGACATATCTTGAGGTGCTGGTGAGGGTAGAGGTTGTTGAGAGGACTTTGGCCAGGACTGGATCGTCACGAGAGGGGAATCGTTATGATTTTTCACGAAGTAGAGCTGTGGTCTGGGGTTCCCAGTTTTCAGGACAGAAGAGTTTCCGTTCACCTGGGGGTAGGTCCCAGCCCTTCCCATCTTGTTTCTCCGGAGGCAGCCACTCTCAGACCTATGCCAAGGGATCAGGCACTTGTTTTTCATGTGGTGGTCGTGGTCATCCGCAGTGAGAGTGCCCGACTTTTCAGAGAAATCATCGTGCACCGGGCGCTCCACTCCAGGTTCCTCCGTTGAGGCAGTTCCAGCCGAGGCAGCAGTAGCAGGTTGCACCAGTTTTAGATCACCAAAGGGTAGATGGAGCATGCAGAGGACAACCCCATGATGCTCCCCATCCTCATAGAGCAGAGCGCGGCCGTGGTGGTGGTCGTCATCAGTGTCAGAGAGGCCGTGGAGGAGGTCGTGGTCAGCTTCATGCTCTAGCGTTACCAGCCCCAGGTGAGCCAGATGTCATTCGAGGTACCCTTTGCTTGTTTTCTACCTTGGTGTATGCCTTGTTTAATTCAAGAGCAACACACTCCTTCATATCACCTACCCTTGTCCATGCTTTGGGACTTGAGGTAGAGAGGCTTCCAGTTCCCTTGGCGTTGACTACGCCAGTTGGAGGTCAAGCTGACTTGTTTGAAGTATGTAGAGACTGTGAGCTAGTGTTGGGGCAACACAACTCTTGGGGAGATTTCCTATGTTTGCGAATACAACCATATGATGTCATACTTGGCATGGATTGGTTGTATTCGGTGCAGACTGTTGTGGATTGCTACAGGAAGAAGGTCATTTTCTTTGATCGGCGGGCACTGTAGCGGTTGCAGGGCACTATAGCGGTGGCGATACTGTAGCGGGTACTGTAGCAGCCGGGTTACTATTCACAGAATAAAAATTTGGCCAAAAATTTGGGCCTACGGGCTATGTAATGGGCTACAAGCCCACTGGGCCTTCGGGATATGTAATGGGTCTCCCTCTACCCAGTTAAAAGAGGTCTTTGCTTTGCTTTATTAATAAAAATGAGGCTTCAAACCCAACCTTTTTAAAAAAATGGACCTTTGATATGCCTTTCCACAAAACAGAAGATATCAATTAACAATGTGGATCTGGTGTTGTGCCATTTTATGACTATACCCCATGTCAGAGTGCATAAAAATAATTAAAAATAAACCAATAAATATCTTTGATATAATCATCAGAGCACACATGATAATAAATAACTGAAATAGAATTATTATATTCCAAAATTAAATACCGTATACTATTATACACAATGGTCACCCACCAGAAAAACCCCATATTTAAAAATATTAATATAAAAGGGAAAAATATACTCCAGTCATTCTTCTTATGTCACATAATCTCGATCACCTAACCATATGAACTCTGCCATCATTGTCATCTAAAAATGATCATATAACCTATTTTATTTTATATGAATGTAAATATTCTACGAATTTACCAAAGTGTCATGGACTTCCGAGCATTTTGATATTACAACAATATAGGTAAAAAGAGTATAAATTTTCCTAGAGTATTTTCAAAGATATATTTTGAATTTTCTCATCTATAATCACATCCTAAAATCCAATTTTATTACACATGTAATTCCATAGACCTGATGAATGAATCCCAACATCACATGAGTTTTAAACACTCCTCAGGATCATGGATGAATCCCTAAAATCTCGGAAAACATTGTATCTATATTCTAATAAATGATTATCAATCATTGTGGTCAATCATATTATGTGAGTACTAGGCTAAAAAGATGGTTCCTTTTCTTCATGGGAATCTATATATACTCTAATTTACATATGAAAACATCTTGGTCATAATATATCATCAAGAAATATATTAAATCATCCTTCTAAGAAATCATATCTTGTAACCACACATATAGATACACCCATTATCTATGTGACGTAATGATACCCAACTCCAAAGAAACAATCATCTTCATATTTAGTATGGAATCTCCAAAACCCACAGATACCCCCACATAACATCATCAATTTTTTTTTTCAAAATTCCTATAATTTAGTTTTTGGAATCCACATGATAGGACAACTATAATTCTTTTTTTATTAATTATCTTTAGCTTTTAATCAATTCCATGAAACCATGTCAGTATCCCTTATATACATAGAAGTAATTTACATTAAAAATTATATTGGATTAGTTTTAGAGATGATATTTATTTTTTCATGGTTCATCATATTGTGCTAATTTAAAATGTGGTCGCATAAGGGGGTTTTAAATATTTATGTACATGTTCATTGAGAAAACATGAATGGATCTAGCAGAAAAAAATGGAATGACACTATATGAAAAGACACAAAAGATAATTTTACATTTTAAATTTTTTATTTCAATTTTTATTATATTGTTTTAAACTTAATAGTGTATTTATATTATTAACAATCTACTTTGGATGCCCCTGATGCTCACGAAAATGTCAACTTTGGCCCAAAAGGTCACTTCCATCATGTTTTGGGTGATGAAAACCATGGAAGAGTACACTACCGACTAGGAAAGAGTATTTAGCCAATGAAATATTGGCCAACCATAGGTGAAATTTATAGTAACTCTGATTTGGAATGGGTATCATGGGATGAGGTAAAGGATGGAAAGTGTGAAAAATGTCTAATGAGGTGGAAGAATAGGAAAAAATGGAGAAGAATATTTTTTTAATCAAATGGAAGTATTATGTTAATCTCATACACCATATAATATTGTGACTTGTGATATATATATATGTTGAGGGTGTATAAATTTTATAGTACACCATGCAGTAGTTCTAGTGGTGGTTGAGATGATGATGTTAATGGAAATGGAGAGGAAGAGGTTATGGATGATTGAATGGAAGATGGAAATGACAATGTTGTGGAAGAAGGTAGGGCCAATGACAATAATGAAGATGAGGACATGGATGAGTATGAGTATGACGATGAATTAGAGGATAAGGACTATTACAAGGATGATGGTGATGATTGTGAGGGTTATTATGGACATATTAATCTATTATATATTTGACAACTATTTATTTAATTTTTTTGCTGATTTATTATGAAGGAATATATGTTATATTTTTTATGTATGTTATCATTAATTATATGCATAAACTTCTATCATTAATTATGTATTAGATTGTTTCTTTTTGATGATTCTATATAGGTTTCATTATTGGTTATGTGTATTCAAAATGATTAGTTGGTTGAAAACATAGTGGAGTTCTTTTATGACTGTATAATTTATAGTGATTGAGGACTAGTGGTTTTCTATATTTCATCAATTAAATGAGTTTGATGACTAGTGGTGTTATGAATTTATTGCATATATTCTCTTCTTAATTGTGTATTTGTGTTTGATTTAATTTGATCTGCATTCCACTATGTTTGATTACAGTATATTGGAGTTTATAAATTTATTTGTGTTTTGTTTTTGAATGTAGTTATATTGAATGTGTAGTGATATGGAGAGTTTGATTACAGTGTGTATTTTGGTTTCTAGTGATTTTAATTTCTATGTTCTATTTCATGGTTCAAGGAGTGACATTGTGTTTGCATTGTTTTTTATTATTGGTTGTAGTGAGAATTCGGGTGTTTATAGTGTGTATTTATTTATGTTTTATAATGTTTCAATGTGTTTTTAGATTTGTTTTTGTTTGATTAGAGGGATTATTTTTGTGTTTGAAGGGTGTGTTTTTTTATTACAATTTTCAGTTTTTGGGTTTTTTCAATGTGTTTTATTATAGATTTTCTGCATAAAATTCTTGGGGGTGGGGGGGGGGGTCTATACCAATGGATTCAATACCATTGGTATACCTCTTTATAATTCATACAACTAATACCAATGGTTCATTGTGAACTGTTGGTATAGGAATATTCCTACGGTTCATAACCATTAGTAGAAACTTATATAATCTATTCAAAAAGTATGTGTACATCATTGATAATAGTCGATACCCTAGGAATGATTATATTCCAACTATTGAAGTTGAATCAATTGAAATTCATGATTCAATCACATATAGAAACTGTTTAGTTAGATCCATTAGTAAAAGAATTTACAAAAAATTATTGACCATGTGGAGAGACATATATCAATGTTTTAAACTATTGTTATAGATATTTTTCAATAGAATGAAACCATTAATATAAACCTATCTCATTGATTCACAGTGATCTATTAGAATATTGAAATATGGACCACCCTTTAACAACAGTTCACATTGAACCGTTTGTAGAGGTATTCCAATATTTTACACATTTTAATGGTTTTTGAATCCATAGGAATAGGTTAGATTTCAATAGCTCATTTCATGTCCCATCAATCCTACTCCTTTGTACTAGCCCAAATCCAGGATTTACCAGAATGAGTTTCAACTCCCTAATAGATAACCAATACCTTTTTCCCTAAACAAAAGATTGACTAAAAAAGTAGGATACCATTTGTGATATATGTAATGAATAAAATGACACCACATGTAACATCTCTATCCTCCTCATTGGTTGAGTCAAGGTAGGATTGAAACATGGCCTTAAGAGACATCCCCGTGATGCTAAATATGGGTAATCAATTGAACGGTCATCAATACATATGCGGGTGTGTTTATAATTTTTAAAATAACATAATCACAATGAGTTAAGTCATAATATAACTACAACTATATAATGAAAGATAACAATTTAATTAATCTCAAGGTAATACCAAAATAAAATCATATCAAACAACACCATAAAAAAATATAGTACCAAATAGCTTGTATAAATCGAGGAAACTCAAATAATCTAAATACATAACTCCATAACTCCAAACATGATCCTTTATCCGAATGCACAAACCCTGCCAATGTATAAAAAAACAACTAAATAGGTGTGATACTCTACCTTTACTTGTTTCTTGAAGAACAACATATGAAAAATCCCCAATGTTCTAAAGTAGGGGAGAGTAATGAAACTATTTCGGTTTTCCCTAAATTACATCCTTACATAGGCCACTAAGATAGAACCTGTTATCACATTTATATAAGAAATTTATATAAATCAATTGTTAACTCTTTATATCAAATTGAATAATTTTTACACCAAAACATTTTTCTAAAATATAATAGTTTCCTATAAAATAAACCAAAGAATTAATAAAAACAATTTATCAATTTTCCATTTTGACACAACCACTTTTATTCCACATAATCACACATCCAATGATGAAATCAACCATGATCCTCCCTATAATCAAGAGTGATGAGTCATCCTTTCACTACAAACGCACATAGTGAACCATTTTTATGGGGGAATGTTCAAGGCCCAATCCACCCCACAATGATGGGGGGAATATCACACCCTTATCTATCATGAATTAACATGAACACATACCTACTATTATGCTGAAAACCAATAAAAAATAAAATAATTTTATTCTATTTCAATAAAAAAATTATTTTTAAACCCTTTCTACAAAATCATTCTCTATAAATCAGACCAAATATTTATTTTAAAACGTCATTTTAAAATAATTAAATCAAATCACTTGCATATCAAATTTTCAAAAATAAAAAAACCCTCACAACAAATGGTTTCATCCTAACATTGAAAATAAAATTCATGAAATTTGAATATTTTGAAACCAATTCTTCAACTTATAGTAAGAGCAGTAGTGAGTCAAGGAACTTACCTTGGGAATTATAGATAAAGCGCATAATGAAACTAATTATTTATCAAATCTGGGATAAATATCCCAAAAATCATTATATGTATCTTTAACTAACAATAAAACAACTATATATCAATATTATTATCATTAAAAATCATATATCTATCTCAAATGGACTAAAACTAGGATTTTGAGAGTGGGAAGGAAAGTATATCTAATACAAAAAACAAATAAAATATTCCAATGTGAATCAAGCATCATATCACCATGAAAATCAATTGGATCGGTTTTAGATTGAAATAGAAGTCTCTACCTTCATTAGGTTGAATAAATTATGAGTTTGTGTGAATTTTTTGAAAAACCATTGTCTTAGAGGAGAAATCAAGGGAGATCCACATTTTAGGAGCTCACTTTTAAACAAAGCACGGCTTGTCGCACAGTTTTGGAAACCGTGTGCTAACCATGTGACATCCTTTTACTCAACGATAACCACACATGATTGGCCTCAATGGTTAGGAAAACCATCATTTAATCATTTTTTCATCTCTTTAACATTGAATGGTTTTCCTAGGTGGACACAATGCTTGGGAAACCATGTTCTTATCTATAATCCTACCCAAAAGAAATTATTTAACATTTAATAGTTTCATGTATGAGTTGAATAGTTTCACTATGCATTCTTAAATCCTTAACCTCCATAAAATACCTAATACATTTCCAAAATTAATACATACCCTCCTAAAATTCTATAAAACACATTAAAAACCTAAAATACAAAATTAAAGGGATTCATTCGTGAAAACGAGTGTACTACAATACCCTAATATTTAATGGAAATGCTATATTGAGAATATTTAATGCAAAATTATCTCACATTTCATTAATGATTAGTGTCTCTTGCAGTGCATCATTTCAAAGAAACTCATTATTATGTGTAACAAATGATAACCTCATGATTATATGCAACGTAATATTTTTTTTGTATCACAAGATAAACACTATGATGTGAATAAAATGAACAATTGAAAATTTTTAAAACACAAATATTTCATGAATTCATAGTGTGTTACTAACCAATGATATATGAAATAATTTCAAGATAAAATATTATAACTCAATGAAAGATGTTTTGAATTATCCACATCCTTTTCATCATAGAAATCATTTTAATTATAAAACCACTAAAACAGAGAGATTGATATTAAACATAGAACACTATTATTAAATGATAATTCATGAAATATTTTATTCATTCGATAATATACAAACCATATATATGATATTACGTTCACAAACAAAAAATCTATTAACAAATGGAAATTATGATGGTAAAATTTTAACTTGTATTACATATTACATTAGCTTGATATATTCTCTTATTTAATAAAATTAAATGTTTCAAAAATCTACATGAGAACCATTTTTCGTATAAAATACATTTATAACTTTTTTGATAAACATACCTTACAAAAATTGTACTCAACTGTAGATTATTTTGATCATCAGGACATATGAAATATCGATTGTTTGTTTTGTAATAATAGAAATTTGAAAAGGATAAAATGTACTTATTTTTTCAAATACCAACGTTAATAGATATTAAATTCTACTAAAATAATATTTTTTATATGGATAATCATATCTCATTTTCATTTTCTAAATGATCATGAAAAAACAAATTATGAAAAACAAGTTTCACTGTGTTTAAGGATCAAAACGTCACGTATTAATAAATATATTAAAAATTAAATATTAATATAAAATTATTAAAAATTATTTAATATAATAAAATTATGTAATCTTTCACTAATTTATTTATTGATTCATAATATAAATAGTATAGCACTATAAAAGATAGTGATAAACGTAAACTAAAAAAGAGCGTTGTATAATTATTTAATGAGTAAGGATATGATATTGTATTTGTTTAACATAAAATCTATTGGGGCATAAATAATTCATAAATATCATATTTTCACTATAGATTCATTATTATAACCATCAATGATGGCTAGTGACGACATGAATTTTTATTGATTGTCGAGGTGGCAGTATTTCATGCACATGATTAACAATTCTATTTCACTATGAATAATATAAAATAGTGGTACCTGATAAATAAATATTTAAAATACATTAATTTTGGATTATTTAATTTATCAACTAATTAGATAAATATATTATACAAGCCTTAAAATGTGGTGATGAAAAATGTAATATCTTGTTTCTTAGAGGCATTTGTCTTCCTGACACACAACTAAAACTCATATTTTTTCGAGAAAGGAATGAATAAATAAATCTGTTACAACAATGTAATAAAACATATTTATAATAATTATTATATTTTAATTATATTTTTATGTTAACGACTGGTTTTGAATTGAAAATCAAGATGAAATCGTAACTGATTAAGTAACACTCGTGTTGAGACATAAATATTTCTCTCAAGAGTCCCCATGTAAATAAGGGATTAGGCTAACAAATTCTGGAAAAAAATTATAAAAAAGAGAGGATATTATGAGTATACTGATTTCATATTTTATCAATAAAATTATAATGAATTTTATTGGATATAAGGGTTTATGTGTTCCACTTTTATAAGTAAGAAAATCGATTATCTATGATAAATGATTTCATATTCAAAATATGACTGAAACTATTGATTGTTAAATGGTTACAAATTCTATAAATATTGTAGTTATAGGTGAGATAATGTCGTGAAGTCCACTACATTTCATCTTAATACAAGTTTAAAATAAGTTTCAATCCATATTATATTCTATTTTAAATTTCTTATTTTGTTTTTTACAAATTTTTTTTAACCTGAGGAATTTAAATTTTCTATAATATATAAGGAAAAATAAAATAATTTTTTGGTGTTATAAAACTATATTAAATAACTATATAATATAATTAAATCATTATAAAATATAAAATAATTTTTAAATTAATACATTTAATATATGGAAATATTATTTGGTAGAAAGAATATGTTGGTCACCATTAACAATTTATAATCAAACATAATATCAAATAATAGATAATTGAGTGATATTTTATTTTATATTGTTCTAAAAAATAAAATATATTTTTATATGATATTAATTTATCGTATTAGATAAAATATAAAAAATATTAATTAAATAATTCATGGACAAACAATGTTCTACAATAATTATAGTAACATTAATATTATTATTCTTAATTTAATGTTTAAAATAGAAATCGAACTTATTAAATATTAGTAGCATGATGATATAAAATATTAAATACATTTTTTTGGGTATTTCTATAATAGAGGGATTTTTTTAAAAATTAGTGAAAATAAATATTTTTTTATTAAAATATAACATATATATTCAAAAAGTTCAACATAGGATTTATAAATTCAAAATATTATTCTAAATAGATTATTTAAATTTATAATCATATATATTCATATATAAAAAATTTAACAATAAATATTGTATTCCTGTTATATGATAATTCCATAAAATTGATGATATCTGTAAAAACCATAATTGTTTAATATTAAAAAATATATTTATAAAATCTAATAAAATATTATTAAAGTTCAAATGATATGTGAAATCCATAAATATTGTTAATTTTGAAAACCAAATTCTATAGTTTATAAATATAACTTAATAATAAAAATTCAATACATATAATGAAAACTATTTCTTTGAAATATTTATATTTTAAAATATTAGGTTCTCATAATAATATTTGGTATTAATTTACTAATTGATTAAAATATTCATTATGAATATGATAAATTTTTTGTTTAAATTTTATAAAAATTAATTTATTATTAGAAATGTTTTTATTATTTTGGAGAATGTTGTCAACCATAATATTAATATAGATGGTACATATATTTATATATAAAAAAATACTAGGGAGTTACGAGATACCTCACCCATATTATTTATCACAGAACATTTACCTAGCCACAATGCAATAACACATTTTTTTCCTTTCATTATTAGTAATATTTTGAGGAGTAGTTTCAACTATAGTTGTTGAGTTAGTCACAACTATGATGTCTGGAATGGCTCATAATTCATCAATAAAAAATATTCAACAAATTATATAATGAAAATATTTTTTCATAATATAGTAGAATTACAACCAAAATAAGTCTCCGATTAAAAATTGGATACCTCCATTAAATCGAAAACACCATTTTTTCGCTATGAATCACATAATCACTGTCAGATATAGGCTTTTAGTTTTTCGTGAAGTCATGGAAAAATAATAATTAAATTAATAATTTTTTTTCATTACATTATTTAAATCCCAAATATTTTCCTCCTCTTTATAAACATATTTATTATAATACCACATGGTTAACCTCATAACCCCATTAAATTGATATAAAACTCTTGGAGGAGAGACTTGGCTGGAGAAAATACTAATAAGGTTTGAAGACTGATTTTTTAAGGATAAAATACAAACATAGTTTCTTGGACCTTATGAATGGAAATATCATCAATTATTCATCAAGGAGTGATCTAAACACAAATATAGGTGATTTTTTATTATATTTAATCCTTCTATATTTTTTACACATTTAAAAGTTGAATTAATTCCCTAACAATGGAATTAATGGTTGGAGGACTGATTTACGAGTCTTTATTAATCATACTAGGATTTGTAATGGATAATATATTAATTTATCCCGATTTTGATTAGTAATTATTTATTCTGACAAAAATGGATTAATGCCAAGAAAAACAATGGATGTGGTTTTTCCTCTTATTCATTTATGTTCTTCTCTTCCATCATTAAATTTACACTCCTCAGTGATATTTTTTATATCTTTATGGTTCTGTTAATAACTCTTAATTGATTATCATACAAACATTTATTAGTTCCATCGAATTATATAAAGATATAGGGATAATAATTAATTGAATAATTTCTATGCAAGGTTATGTAGAATGAATAGGATCTAATTGTGTTATGCATGTTCATTGGATCTGGAATTCCTACTAGGTGTTGTGATAGTGGGTGATTCCAATGTGTAAGATATAGCATGAATCATTCCACCATCATTGATAAAAAATTGGTCATCTATGATCAATATTATATGGATATATTCAATAAATATTTAGTTATATTTGAGGTTTGAGCAGAGGTCTATTTATTTTAATGTATTTTGTGGAAAAATCCTGCATGACACAACATTTATTTAGAAGAACACATGCCATGTGTACCCTGGTTGTAGCAGAATTTGCATATAAATGAATAAAAATATCACAAACTATAGGACCAATTTATAGTTGAATTTTGAAATCTCAAGTGGAACATAGGAATGTACATGACTAGGAACACTTATCTGATTAGAGTAAATGGGAATAACCTGGCACCTAGATATGGATGAAGTTTGAGTACATGACCATGAAAATGGGAATGGTCTAGTTAAATGGGCATGATCTTGAGTGGACTATCATGGGCCATGAAATATTGGAAAACATGGGTATGGGAAAAAGGTGTGTACTCCTAGTAAAAACTATGTAATTTTAATAGGGTTCATTGAGGGCCTCATTATCTATAATTTGGATTAGTATATCAAGGGTATGTTTAATTATCCTATCCTCATCAGTTCACCGTGAGCCACTATGGCTTTAGCATATGATGTGATTCCCTCAATGGTGTTAGTATCACAAAGAGTTTCAGGAATACCTTATTATGGATGGGTTAAGATCCACTATCATTTCATATTATTCCATCTTCGGGGATATAGGAATCATCCTGACCTACGTAAATCAATATATGATCCCCTATATAGAGGGTTATTCAAGGCAGGGTATAGCACACAATTGAGGTGATGGGAGGGACTCAAAATCAATACATCAGAATATTTTCAGTTTGTCTATGATGAAATACATGGATCGTCATGAGATAAATATACTATAAAAATATGCCCATCAATGTTATCAAGATCATGTAGTAGGTTCTTCTAGAAGAGCATTTCCTAGAAGCCTCATGATGTATCATATGACAGGATATACATTTGTGACTTCATTTATAATTTTTTTCTATCCTCTGTTTATATAGGTTATTATATTATGTTAAAATAATAATTTAACAATTTCCATATCTATATATTTAATAATTGACTACACCATTAAATTATTAAGTTTTATGATTTATGGGTGTCCCATTAGGAACTGTAATACTCATCACTGTATGGTATCGCCTGAAAGACATGAATTATGTAGATAAAACTTCGTTTGATGGAATCATATGAGGACCAAGAGAATGGTAAATCATAGTTATAAAGACAAATCATGGTTCATTCTAGGTGTTTCGTTTTCTAATTTTATCGTTATTTCATAGATGATTTCACACTATTATTGCCTCAGTTGTATTCTTTTTGTCCCTTCATTATTTCTATTACTTTATTTATACAGTAAATGTTTGATATAGACATATGAAAGTATTTTTTAACCAGTTTTAATTTATCATTTATCTTTGTTTTTATGGATTGTATTTTTTTGTGTACATATATGTACATTAGTCTATGGCCTCCCATGCATGTTATGTGAAATTGTAGTATTTTTTCACTATCCATTGACTTATTAGAGGAATTCATGGTGAGATATAATATGTATATCACCATATAGGTGGGACCTAGTGGTTCATGTTGTGACAAGCTACTATTAGATTTTTTCCCACTTAGGATATGATTTTAGAGATTATCTAAAAGTATTCTTGGTTACAGAATAAATAAAGCAATATTAAATTGTTTCTATTTTGGTTATATTGTTATAGAATAAATTATTTTTATGACAACCCTGCTTTTTATTACAACTTAAACAACCTTTATTACATAAAACTTCACTTGATCCAAAAAAGAAGATCTAGAGGTTTAGTGTCCTTGGGGCTTAGGATCATTACATAAAAACTTTAAACTTGAAATACAACATCTTTATTGAAAACTTCCTTTACATGACCACTACATTCCTTCGTACTTAGCATTGCATGGGATAACCTGAGGACATGCATAAGAAAAGGGTGAGCTATAAAGCCCAGTAAGGGACTAAACAATGAATAACATGAGGAGTGAAGTACATGTTAGGAAATAGGAATATCAATAGATCATAAGATTAACATGAACATAAAGGCATGATAAAGCATGATAATCATAACATGGAAATGTGGAAACAACACTTAACATTGAATTAGCATGAGCCAAGGCTCATTGCACATGGAGCATGAGTAAACCATCATTGCACTGGAAGCATGAGTAAACACTCGTTGCACTTGAATTAGAATGAGTAAACACTCATTGCACATGACGTATCATGATACTATACTTTACCCAATGCATTGGAGCGCTATAAAGGGCGCACCCTTCTTAAACATTTCATTTCATGCATAAGTGTGCCACATGGATCATAAAACATGGATTTATAAAACATAATCATTTATTCCATGATAAAGGGATGTGTAATTCATACATGAAACTTTATAATCAATATGTAAATGTGCATAAAGGTGAATACCCTTGATGGAGAAATGGGCATGGTATTCACTTCACAATGATATTGGCTTAGAAGATCGGTGTGATTTCGGCAGCGTAACGGCGTGACATAAGAATTCATAAAAAAGGTTGATGAGAGAGAAAGGGGTTACTCATCATATTTACATGAAATCTACAGTAAGGAGGTCATATAGATACATGTCTCAACAATTTAAAAGGAATTTAGAATCATGATACAAAAGTATTGCTTGAATATAAAAGAAGAGAAAAAGGTTTCTTTCGGAATTTCGGCATAGTAACAGGTGTACATGGGAGGCATTTAATGAGATAGAAGGGGGGTCTACCATCATTCAAACAATAATAGGGCAGTATGGGAGAGGTGAAAAACCATACCCCAACATTCATAATTGAAAATAAAAGGTCAATACAACTTAAAGAAAATTGACAAAAATGAGAAAGGAAGAAAACCCCTTACATGAAAGTGTGCTTCCAAAGGATAGAGAGAGGCTTGTGAGAGGCTTCTTGGGAGCTTGGGGCACATTGGGAGGATTCTAGAGAGATTAGGGCAGATATTGGACGAACTTAAAGGGCTTTGAGTGAGGAGGAAGTGGGAGCTTGGGTGGGTTTATATAGGAAAGGTGAGAGAATTCTTTATTATTTAGGTTTGGGACCCCTTATATTAAAATAATCCAAACCACAAACCATACCATGGTATTTGCCCATGGTTTCTAGAAAAGGAAAGAGGAAAACAGTATTTTACAAGTCCAAGGTCTGAAATTATTAAAAAATTAGTGTTGCTTATGTGGAGGTGAGTCACACTCCCATGGAAATTAATTTAAAAAGGAAAAGTGTTGAATAAGTCTTGAGGGCTCCATTAATGCTTTGAAAAGTAAGTTAAACCCAAAACCTCATTATTTTAATGATAAAACACATATTGGCCGAAAATAAGGATTATGGTGTTTTATTACATCACCATTGGGTCATTATGATGTCATAAAACACATTATATATTTAAATGGTATTTAATTTTTACCCAAAAATTTGACTGTCTCAGAAAATTATGAAAAATTCACTGTTGGATAATTTCGACGTCCTGATTCCAAAAATAATATTTATTTTATGTAAATAATTTTCTAAATATGTGAATTTTCATTTTTAAAATAAAAACCGACATTTATAAAAAAATTCACGGGTTTTGACAGAAATGGCTTTCAAACCTTAATAAAAATTTTAATTGCATTCATAAAATTACAAGATCTTTTATATTTAATAAAAATTAATGTAATATTAATAATAATATTTTATTAAAATATTATTTAATTTAAAAATCCTTTAATTTAATAAAATATAATTCTTTATTAAATAATAACTAAAAACACCATTTGTACTTTAAAAACTAATTACAATGTATCAAAAATGACTAGAAAATATATTCATTATTATATACAAAAGTAATGTGCATGAACATGGTACTACTTATTTGTTACATAACCCCTTAAAATAGCTGCATAATACCTAAGGTTAAGGTGTGCGATGGTGACAGACTCTTGGGGCGGCTCGGATAACATCGCTCGAGTGGTAATTTCAATCAACTTCCACTTTTCCCGTAGACGATCACGTTCGAGCTTGACTTGATGAAGCTCATCTTGGTCTTGGTTAAGGGCAAAGCCCAAACACGCCACCTCTTTTCCAAGCTCTGAGAAATGGGCTTCGTATGGGGAAATTTTACTGGATGAGGCCATCACTTCTTTTGTCTTAGTAAAATTGGATTCGTTAAAGCCTTATATTTATACTAACCAAGTGATCACCGTTCAATGGCTATATTAACAACGGTCAAAAATTCTTAACATAAAACCAAAGAAGTTGACATATTATAAAAACATTTTTTATAAAGAAACATTTAACAAGATCAAGTGGGATTTTCCATTAATGAAACTTTGGGTCGTTACAACATTCCCCCCTTAAGAAATTTCGCCCTCGAAATTTTCCTTTTTCCCACACTAAAAAAAATGTGGGTAACTTAGCTTCATCATATCCTCCAACTCCCAAGTTGCTTCTTCAAACTTGTGGTTTCTCCACAACACCTTGACGAGGGGAATTGTCTTATTTCGTAGAACTTTTTCTCTACGATCTAAGATCTTCACTGGTTGCTGCTCATAAGAAAGATCATCTTCCAATTGTACCACCTCGGAAGAGAGTACATGTGAAGGGTCCGGTATGTACTTCCTTAAGAGGGATACATGAAAGACATTATGCAACTTGGCCATAGTAGGTGGAAGTGCTAG
Source organism: Viscum album (assembly GCA_963277665.1). Taxonomy (NCBI): domain Eukaryota; kingdom Viridiplantae; phylum Streptophyta; class Magnoliopsida; order Santalales; family Viscaceae; genus Viscum; species Viscum album. The sequence goes on from OY728141.1 coordinate 140,675,205, forward strand.
TCGATAGGCCACAACCCCAACACGATCAAGAACCTCGAAGGGGCCGATGTACCTTGGACTTAACTTCCCTTTCTTTCCAAACCTCACGACCTTCTTCCCTGGAGATATGCGTAAAAACACCATGTCTCCGACTTTAAACTCAAGGTCTCGTCGACGATTATTTGCATAACTCTTTTGTCGACTCTGGGCTGCCTTGATATGCTGATGAATGGTTTTCACCTTCTCCACCATTTTTCGACCATTTCTTGTCCAAGCAACTTACATTCACCGACCTCATCCCAACATGTCGGTGTTCTACACCTTTTCCCATACAGGGCTTCATATGGTTCCATTTGGATGCTCGAGTGGAAACTATTATTATAAGAGAAATCAACCAGAGGAAGATGTTGATCCCACCCTCCTTTAAAGTCCATTGAGCACGCTCTCAACATATCCTCAAGTGTTTGGATAGTCCGCTCGGATTTCCCATCGGTTTGAGGACGATAGGCCGTACTGAAGTTCAGTTCAGTATTCAGAGCATGTTGAAGACTCTTCCAAAACGTAGAGGTAAATCTTGGATCCCAGTCAGACACAATAGATAGTGGTACTCCATGCAACCGTACCACTTCCCTGATATATATCCGTGCCAGTTGATCCAAAGAGAAATCCTCTCGAATAGCAATGAAGTGTGCAGTCTTTGTAAGACGATCCACAATAACCCAGATTGCATTGTTTCCTTTGGATGTCCTTGGAAGTCCGGTGACAAATTCCATGGTGATGTTCTCCCATTTCCATTCTGGTATGGGCAATGGTTGCATCATCCCCTTAGACTTCTGCCTCTCTGCCTTCACTTGCTGACAAACCAGGCACATTGATGTATATTCAGCGATCTCCTTCTTCATATTATCCCACCAAAAGTTTTCTCGGAGATCTCGATACATCTTTGTGCTCCCTGGGTGAATAGAGAAATTTGAACTATGTGCATCATCCAAAAGTTCCTTCTTCAGCTCCGAACTTGATGGAACACATAGTCTTTTCCCAAACTGCACAATTCCTTCTTCATTAACATTAAACTCTGAGGATTTTCCCTTTTTGATAGCTTCCACATTTTCTTGGATTCCCGCATCATCCTTTTGAGAATCCTTTATCCTTTCTAAATGAGATGGTTGAGAAATCATTTGTGAAAGGATTGATGATGTTCCCTTCATTATGATTCCAACGTCCATCTTCATCATGTCTATGAAGATTGGATCCTTCTAAATTCTCATCATTGATAGAATTGTTGTATCCTTTCTACTTAGGGCATCTTCCACCTTGTTTGCCTTCCCAGGGTGGTAATGTATTGAACAGTCATAATCCTTGATGAGCTCTATCCATCTTCTCTGGTGCATATTAAGCTCTTTCTGTGTGAATATATATTTAAGACTCTTGTGGTCAGTATATATCTCACATTTCTCTCCATATAGATAATGCCGCCAGATTTTCAAGGCAAAGATCACCGCCACCAACTCCAGATCATACGTTGGATAGTTTCGCTCATGGATTTTCAACTGCCTCGAGGCATAGGATATCACTTTATCATTCTGCATCAGCACACATCCTAAGCCCTTCTTCAAAGCATCACTGAATACCACAGAAAGCTCCCCACTTGTGGGTAAAGTGAGCACGGGTGCAGTGATAAGCCTCCTTTTCAACTCCTTGAAGCTTTCTTTGCATTCATCACTCCAAGCAAACTTACTCCCTTTTGAGTTAGCTTGGTAAGAGGGTTGGACAATCGTGAGAAATTTCTCACAAATCGTCGATAATATCCAGCTAACCCCAAGATGCTACGGATATCAGTTACCGATGTTGGCCTCGACCATCCCTCAATTGCATACGTTTTGGAGGGGTCCACAGATATCCCATTGCTTGTGATGATATGACCCAAGAATGAGACTTCCTTCAACCAAAACTCACACTTGCTGTACTTTGCATAAAGCTTCTCCTTGCGCAAAGTCTCTAGTACAGTTTTTAAATGCTCCTCATGGTCTTCCTTGGTTTTGGAGTATATTAGAATATCATCTATAAAGACTACCACATATTTGTCTATGTAATCTCTAAAGACTCTATTCATCATGTCCATGAATATTGCTGGAGCATTGGTGAGTCCGAAAGGCATTACTATGAATTCATAGTGCCCGTACCTTGTACGAAAAGCAGTCTTGGGGATATCTTCCTTCTTCACCCTTACTTGATAATATCCCGATCGCAAGTCCACCTTGGAAAAGTATTGTGCTCCACACAGCTGATCAAACAAGTCATTGATTCTTGAGAGAGGATACTTGTTCTTTATCGTGATTTTGTTAAGTTCACGATAATCGATGCAAAGCCGCATTGACCCATCCTTCTTCTTGACGAAGAGGACTGGTGCACCCCATTGTGAAGCACTTGGGCGTATAAACCCTTTATCCAGATTCTCCTGTAGTTGTTTCTTCAGCTCTTCAAGCTCAACAAAAGCCATTCTATATGGAGTCTTGGATATGGGTAGCGCCCCAGGTATAAGTTCAATTGAGAACTCAACATCTCTTCTTGGAGGAAGACCAGGAAGTTCCTCGGGAAATACTTCAGCGAATTCCATCACAATAGGCATTTCTTCAAGGGTGGATTCTTCCTTGGACTTAATCATCTGAGCCAGATATGCGTGCTCATAAGGCAGTAATATCCATGCTTGAGATGATGGAGCTAAAGGAGATTCATCTTCCTCCTGAAACATGTAAAGAATAGGGGGTCGATTCTCCATATGGAGTGTGATTTCCCTATCCCGACAATTTATGTTGGCTCTATATAAGGAAAGCCAATCCATGACAAGAATTGCATCATATTCCACCAAAGGGAGTATGAAAAGGTTCTCCGGGAAATTCAATCCACAGATTATAACAGGGGAGGACTTATATTCATGGGATGCAATGATTTCCCCATTTGTCGTACTCACCGACATCCTTACTTCCATGATTTGTGGTGGTGCAGGGATTGTTCTACTAAACTTTTGAGATATAAAAGACTGCATAGAACCTGAATCAAAAAGTATGTTCGCCATTATTGAATGAATAACTAGCGTACCTGTCACCACTTCGTTGTCGGGGTTCACTTCGGCTAAAGTTATGGAAAAAGTTCTTCCTTGCTGTCTTGGAGGTTGCTGGTTGCCTCCGATAACCCTTGGATTAGGGCACTGATTTGCAAAATGACCTGGTTCTTTGCATTTGTAGCATTGAACAATGCGTTGAGGTTCGAACGGAGCGTTACTCTCCTCTGTCGTAGTCGCGGGTCCTTCTTGCTGACAGTTAACAGCTAGGTGCCCTTCTATTCCACACTTGAAGCATTTTCATGTCCCCCTAAGGCAATTTCCAGGGTGCTTCTTTCCACACTGTTGGCAAGTGGGGTGCTGGAATTTCTTAGCGCTGTTGGATTTATCCATCGGACCACCAGCATTGAAGTCCACCTTACGCTTCTTGTCCCCATGATACCCCTGTGATTTTCCGATCTCCATTTAAACCTTGAGGGAACATCGGACAATTTCCTCATAGCTGTCGAAGTCACGGATCGCTAATTCTTTCCGCAAGCTAGGCTTTAGCCCACCAAAGAAGCGGTCAACCTTGCATTCGGGGGTAACGACAAAGCCGGAAGCGTATCGTGAAAGCCTTGTGAAGTTTGCCTCGTACGCTCCCACAGATTCTTCATCTTTTTTCTTGAGGGAAAGGAAGTCCCTTTCCATATAAAGACGGAGGGTGGGTGGAAAATATTTATCGAAAAACATCTTCCGGAATTCCTTCCATTCCAAAGCCTTGATCTCCTCCTCAGGCTTTGTATTTTTGATCAACGTCCACCATTGATCAGCTTCACCCTCCATACGATAAGCCTCCAGGAGAACCTTCTCTTTTTCAGAGCATTGGAGGATGAAGAATATCTTTTCAATGGAGTTGATCCATTGTTCAGCGATCGTGGGATCGGATGATCCACTAAAAGTAGGAGGCCTTTGTCTCATGAAGCTCTCAATAACGACTTGTTCTTTCTTAGGGGGGGTTGAACGTTCCTCTTGACCAGTGTTTCTATTCAAAACATGAGTTAGCTGAGAGAGAAGCGTGACAAAGTTCGCGATTCCCGCTCCCATTGGATTGGGCATCTCATAAGTACAATCATCACACTGATATTCACAACGGTTGTTGGCCCGAGTTCTCCTATTACAGGCCATTGGATGGAATAAAAGGAAAGTTAGGGGTAACACATAAAGGGTAATCCAATGACAAAAGTTGATGACTTATAAATAAACTTTAATCTCTTTAACTCATGAGTCTATAGGATTCAATCCAGGCTTTTCATGATCTTCCTTCTAACATATATTCTTAGGGGCATTTTTCCCTTAATAAGGGTTCATACTAAGATTGTGAATTTATCAAAACATATCCCCCGGGAGTGTCGTAACCAAGAGTGCAGCAAGGCCCGTTGTCGTGCACCAGTTCCCGTTCGAGTCTAGCTCAAAGCGGTGTTTTCGTTTTTACCCCTAGGATACATCTGTGCCAGAGCCGCCTCTACCTGCTCGTATCCAGACAGGGATGTATTTGTTTGATAAACCACGTACTTAGTATTTACCAAAACTTAGGAATGTTTTTATTATACTTAGTCTTGTATCTAAGGATTTACTAGGGTTTCCTAATCCCAAAAATAACTAAACCTATCCTCTGATACCAACTATGACAACCCTACTTTTTATTACAACATAAACATGCTTTATTACATAAAACGTCACTTGCTCCAACAAAGAAGATTGAGAGGTTTAGTGTCTTTGGGGCTTAGGATCATTAAATAAAAACTTTAAACTTGAAATACAACATCTTTATTGAAAACATCCTTTACATGACCACTACATTCCTTCGTACTTAGCATTGCATGGGATAACCTGAGGACATGCATAAGAAAAGGATGATCTATAAAGCCCAGTAAGGGAGTAAACAATGAATTACATGAGGAGTGAAATACATGTTAGGCAATAAGAATATCAATAGAGCATAAGATTAACATGAACATAAAGGTATGATAAAGCATGATAATCATAACATGGAAATGTGGCAACAACACATAACATTGAATTAGCATGAGCCAAGGCTCATTGCACATGGAGCATGAGTAAACCCTCATTGCACTTGAAGCACGAGTAAACCCTCGTTGCACTTGAATTAGCATGAGTAAACACTCATTGCACATGATGTATCATGATACTATACTTTACCCAATGCATTGGAGCGCTATAAAGGGCGCACCCTTCTTAAACATTTAATTTCATGCATAAGTGTGCCACATGGATCATAAAACATGGATTCATAAAACATAATCATTTATTCCACGATAAAGGGTTGTAGAATTCATACATGAAACTTTATAATCAATATGTAAATGTGCATAAAGGTGAATACCCTTGATGGAGAAATGGGCATGGTATTCACTACACAATGATATTGGCTTAGAAGATCGGTGTGATTTCGGCAGCGTAACGGCGTGACATAAAAATTCATAAAAAAGGTTGATGAGAGAGAAAGGGGTTACTCATCATATTTACATGAAATGGACAGTAATTAGGTCATATAGATACATGTCTCAACAATTGAAAGGGAATTTAGATTCATGATACAAAAGTATTGCTTGAATATAAAAGAAGAGAAAAAGGTTTCTTTCAGAATTTCGGCATAGTAACGGGTGTACATGGAAGGCATTTAATGAGAGAGAAGGGGGGTCTCCCATCATTCAAACAATAAGAGGGCAGTATGGGAGAGGTGAAAAACCATACCCCAACATTCATAATTGAAAATAAAAGGGCAATACAACTTAAAGAAAATTGACAAAAATGAGAAAGGAAGAAAACCCCTTACATGAAAGTGTGCTTCCAAAGGATAGAGAGAGGCTTGTGAGAGGCTTCTTGGGAGCTTGGGGCACCTTGGGAGGATTATAGAGAGAGTAGGGCAGAGGTTGGACGAACTTCAAGGGCTTTGAGTGAGGAGGAAGTGGGAGCTTCGGTGGGTTTATATAGGAAAGGTGAGAGAATTCTTTATTATTGAGGTTTGGGACCCCTTATATTAAAATAATCCAAACCACAAACCATCCCATGGTATTTTCCCATGGTTTCTGGAAAAGGAAAGAGGAAAACAATATTTTACATGTCCAAGGTCCGAACTTATTAAAAAATTAGGGTTGCTTATGTGGAGGTGAGTCACACTCCCATGGAAATTAATTTAAAAAGGCAAAGTGTTGAATAAGTCTTGAGGGCTCCATTAATGCTTTGAAAAGTAAGTTAAACAAACCCAAAACCTCATTATTTTAATGATAAAACACATATTGACCGAACATAAGGATTATGGTATTTTATTACATCACTATTGGGTCATTATGATGTCATAAAACACATTATATATTTAAATGGTATTTAATTTTTACCCAAAAATTTGACTGTCTCAGAAAATTATGAAAAATTCACTGTTGGATAATTTCGACGTCCTGATTCTAAAAATAATATTTATTTTTTCTAAATAATTTTCTAAATATGTGAATTTTAATTTTTAAAATAAAAACCGACATTTATAAAAAAATTCACGGGTTTTGACAGAAATGGCTTTCAAACCTTAATAAAAATTTTAATTGAATTCATAAAATTAAAAGATCATTTATATTTAATAAAAATTAATGTAATATTAAGAAAAATATTTTACTAAAATATTATTTTATTCAAAAATCCTTTAATTTAATAAAATATAATTCTTAATTAAATAATAACTAAAAACACCATTTGTACTTTAAAAACTAATTACAATGTATCAAAAATGACTAGAAATTATATTCATTATTATATACAAAAGTAATGTGCATGAACATGGTACTACATATTTGTTACATAACCCCTTAAAATAGCCACATAAGACCTAAGGGTAAGGTGTGCGATGGTGACAGACTCTTGGGGCGGCTCAGATAACATCGCTCGAGTGGTAATTTCAATCAACTTCCACTTTTCCCGTAGACGATCACGTTCGAGCTTGACTTGATGAAGCTCAGCTTGGGCTTGGTTAAGGGAAAATCCCAAAGACGCCACCTCTTTTCCGAGCTCTGAAAAATGGGCTTCGTATGGGGAAATTCTACTGGATGAGGCCATCTCTTCTTTTGTCTGAGTAAAATTGGATTCGTTAAAGCCTTATATTTATACTAACCAAGTGATCACCGTTCAATGGATATATTAACAACGGTCAAAAATTATTAACATAAAACCAAAGAAGTTGACATATTATAAAAACATTTTTTATAAAGAATAATTTAACTAGATCAAGAGGGATTTTCCATTAATGAAACTTTGGGTCGTTACAATTTTTGTGGTGGCTTACATATCCATTCACAAGAAATCTGATATCGTACCTGTTGACTATGAACATGTTGGAATAGGATATTTGAAAAACATTGGTGTATGATTCATATAGAAATGATTCATTGTTTCCATTTCATTATTATTCAACTCCCCATATACAATCTTCAAAAGTGATACAACATGATTTTTTAGGATAAATCTGTGATAATTGTCATCAAAGATTCAACAGTTGTTTTACGATGATGATCATCATTTTGATGAGACTTCGGTGTATAGACCAATGAATGGTGTGGTACCTCAAGGTAGTTTTCTTATGTTACTAACACTCATTGAGGAATATTCTATGATAGATGTTAAAAATAATTATTTTCATTGGAAAATTATGATCCATTAGTTTTAGAGGTACTAAAACGTTAGGATTCCAGGATTACTAGCCCATTGGAATCACATTACATTCATCATATATTTAGGCACATTTTTAAACTTGTTAAGTCAAGTCTAGATTAAATGATGGCTATAACCATGAGTCTTATCTACAAATCTTCTTGGCGATGAAGGAAAATGTTGAATTAGATATATTAGGATAAAACTATTTGTTCGATATAGTTGACAAAAAATTTTAGAGAGGTGGTTTTACATACTATATTGTGAGTGGTGTGTATCCATAAGAATCTGAATCTTCAGCATGCAAACATGATTATGTCACTGTATTCATCGAGGATCACTAACCAAACATGATACTAAATTTATATTTTTTGAGAAACATTCATCAATGAATAGAACATCAAGATGGTTCTATTCTATGATATTTGGTTCGGAGTGATATCAATTCGAATTCCTACCTATGTACGTCTTCTTGGGTAAGAGTTAGACGTGATGATAATTCTAGACGAGTATACATTAATAGTTTTTTTCAATAGTGGGAATGAAGTAGATGATACATCTACAGATAGTGGAATATGGAAAACATGGTGATCTAGGTCTGCGAGACACATTCGATGATAGTCATAAGATATGTGGTCTCTATTTTAGGTCTATTAGGATTAATCATGTTTTTTTGAATGAGATGATATGTTTCTCCTATGATTGTTGGCCATATCATGCATTGGATTTTCTGAACCATCATGCAGATTATAGAGAAACTTTTACTGGACTTCCTAAGATGATATAATGGGAAGAGGAGTAATTTTTGTAGGAAATCAAATTTGGAATTGTAGTAGGGGAGTAGGAGGAGGAGTATTCTTATTTTATTTGTTTTCACCACCACCCTAGGTACTTCACACTAGGCACACAAACCTGGTGGGAAGGGATAAGGATAGATACATGAAATATAGGCTTATGACATAGTGGATCTTGGGAAGATTATATGTATGATATATACATTCACTTCATTATCTATTATACTAATAAGAATATTCAAGACCCTATATTTTCCTTACACATCCTTTGTTAGTGATCTAGAGATTCAAGTGAAGCCTTTGGCTAATGCTTTATTACTGGATACTCCTACCATATGGGATTAAATTTTCACTCATTTATGCTCAATGGGGGATTTTAATATATTTGGAGAGTTACTTTTATGGGATAAAATTATAATGGTGAATAGTTTTTTAACATCATATTGGGTATGCATTGACTATATATAGTTCATAAACAAATTCAATATTTTAGTTGGAGGAATCACTCTGTCAGCTGTGATTATATAACATATTCCTTTGAAAATAAATGAAATCCATGGGTTTTTTATTATGATTGAATATGTAAGAGGATATATTTATTAATCAATAGTTATATAGTATTTCCCTCAGAGAAACGGATGTTATGAGATCTTAATTTCATATAGTTTTCAAGGAGTATAATGATAACATTCCTTATAATGCTTGAGTATTACCTCCCCATTGATAGATACACTTATATATATATTTACACATTGGTAATTCCCTGATATCTACACCAATATAACATATTGATCACATAGAGACTAAATATCTAAAGTTCTAGATACAAGAATCTAGGAGGAGTAGAATTGTTAGACCAAGTGTTCTAACCTTGGATGCCCCAATTTGGTTATCCAAATGAGTTGATGTGAGATTAAGGTTATGTATGGATTATTTTCCCCTAAACTAGGTGAAAATGAATATTATGTATCTTGCATCATGGATCGATCAACACTTTAACCAGCTGAAGTTGGTGTTATAGTTTTTCAAGACATACCACAGATCAGGTAATCATCAACACATAGTTTGGGATTAGGATATACTGATGATGGTATTAGATATTATATATGGTCACTAAAAGTACTAGGTGAATTCTTTCATCATAATTAACTCCCTAGAAGTGTTCTTGGGAATCATAAATTGGATAAACCTTATCTTCAGGGATAAGTTCTAGGTATTCATTGATGATGAAATTATAATTTACTCATCAATAGAGGAATAACATGAAATAAAATTGAGTATATTCATTGGAATACATCATGATAACAAGATGTTATTACCCCATATGTAATTATTATTTTTGGATTTTAGTGATCCACTTATAGGGACATGCATCTCCACGTGGGGTTAAGAGTGAACACAAAAATGGTTGTGGAAGTACTAGAATGGGATCCAAAAAAGTGTAACTGATGTTCATAGATTCATTAGTTTTGTATGATACAATTAGTTATAAATTTCCAATATCTATGGGATATATATAACCATGATAACATTAAATAAAAAGGGAAATCCATTCATGATGATTTAGTGGTGCTAATAAGATTTTCAAGAGATTCTAAATATGATGATGAACAACCCTCTTTTGAGATTTCTAGTGGAGCGCATTGAGTATATAGTGATGGATGATGAATTTTTATATTGTTTTAATTTTTTTCATCTAGATATAGGATGTGATTCCAAGTGGGATCTAATAGTTTATTCCACTTGATGAGAAGTAATAAACCTATAATAATGAGATGGATGGGGAGTTCTTCTCCCTTGAGAATTTATTACACTACATTATTATAGAGTGTTTCATAATCTATTCTGACCAAAAAAAGATCAAATATATATGTTAACGAAATGATAATAAGTAGGGATAGAGGTTATGGCTAGTGTTATTCATGATTACGAGATCATGATAGTCTATAATCATATGAATTGGAATTTTGTAGAAGATTCTCTCACTAAGAAATATTCTTCATAGTTTTTGAATAAGGCATATGAGTATTTGGACTCATTATAGTTTAATTTAGTGGGAGAGTATGGTGTGGCTTATGGTTGACAATGGTTGTCACCCCTCTGCTTCTACATAGTTTTGAGGGTACTGAACATTGAGATACTACCAATGAGGACATACATATTTAGATATTCATTAAACAATCTATTGATGTATATAATGGGTGAATGGAGAGCATCAACCGTTTTAGAGAGATAATTATAGTGATAGTGATGTTGTGAGGTGATGTTTTGGGGGGCCTTCATACACTACCCATAGAAATACATATATGTTTTGTTAAGAAATTCATGGACCTTCATCATTTTTTTGGGGGGTAATGTAATATGATGTGTATAAATGCATTATTCTCTGAATCCATCACTTGTATTCTTGTGATGTGTATGCACTGGGTTATATTAGGTTTATCTGAACCTATTCTAATTATATAGTGGATATTGGATGGTATAAAAATATATGTTTTTATGGATCTACAACAATTCTATAGAAGAAATGATGTTATATAGTGACTGTATAAATACTCACCATGTTGACACATTTCATAGATATCTGATAGAGGAGTTTAGTATAGAACATGAGACCCATTTATATTTAGGAGATATTCTAACTTCATAGAGATCCCAAAATGATTATTTTAGAATCAGATTCTTGTTTCATATTATTATAATGGAGTGAATTGTTAAAGGGTTTGGGACTCATTTCTGTTTTAGCATGGAGTTACACTTCAGAATTATGACAAAAAAGAATTGACAATTTATCTTTGGAAAAAAGATCAGAATTATATGATAGACATTGGCCACAGTTTTGATGATATCCTATTCGTGGTGAAATTTTTATACAATAAAATAATCAATTACACCTTTAATATTACTTATCAAAGGATATGTATGGGAAAAGAAACTCCCATGACTATGATAGACTGATCAATGGGAGTCAATATTAATTTCACTAGGGTTATAATTAGAGAAAATAAAAACGTTTAATATCATCCCGGAGTGGAGAAAGACTTCTCAGAGTCAGCTAATCAATTATGAGAACCAATGAATAAATCTTTGGGAGTTAGATAGGGGAGCCTATGTGCTCTTGGAATTCTCACATTGTTGAGGAATGTGGCGATTAACTCGAGGTCAAATGATATATATAAAATTTACTATACCCTCTAAGATAATATGTTGGGTAGGTATGATGTTGTATGGATTAACCATACATTCAAATTTCGACTAGGTACGTTATTTATTCTATGTGTTTCAATAGATGACATATTTTCATAACCCATCACAAGATATTGATGGGGGAAGCTTGATGTCAATTATGGAAATTCATTTTTAAATTACCTAATAGATATCGATGATCAAAAGTATAATATCCCATTAAGGACTACAATTTTCTTGACATGTGTTTTGTTATAAAATGAGAATATTTTGGAGAGCACCTTGGATTGAGAGAACCACATGTGATCCCATTACTATCCTCTTTTTGAGTATATTTTTTGAATAATGTATGAAAATATTTGATGTGGGGGAGAATATGTTGAATTTTTTTCCTAGTGATATTTTTTAGTATTTTAATTTATATTTCTGTTTCCAGGGGAAGTTTTATAGTTGGATTATGGGGAATGGGAATTCTCAGTAATTATATAATAAAAATATTAAATATTAAATATATAGGTAATTAATTTTATGTAAAAAATATAATAACTAATGAGTGGAGTCTCATATCAGAAAATAAAAAAAAATTAAATCAGGAATGTGGGTTTTACACCATACATGATCTTATTTTTTTCTACCAAGTGGTTAGTTTATGTTTTTTCGTGATAGATATAATAATTAAATATATAAATAAAGAAATTTTTTTATTATTAGAGATATAAAATAATTCATTTTTTAAAATATCATAATGAAAAAACCCTATGGTTATCCTAATAACCTTATAGACTTGATATCTAAATTGTGGATGAGTGACTTAGCATACCATTATGGGGTTGAGTATTGAAGACTAATTTTTATAGGTTCACCGATTCCAACATAGTTTATGAATCTATAAAAACATAGAATCAAACATTTCTTGATATTGAATGATCCAAACTTATGGCAGAGTGTTTTTTTATTGTATTTAATCCCCAAATTTGTTTTATCTATGTAGTTCAATAATTAAATCCAAAAAATATTAATTGATATGTCTATCATTTTTTTATTCATATTTTGTTATTTTCTTTTGTTTCATGAAGGAAATTTTGTATAATAACCATGATTATATTATTTATTCATATTTATATAAAAAAATATATTCCATCCAATTTAATGATTGATGCCCATTTCTCTAATTTTGTATTGTTCATTTCTTACATCATTATTCTCATGTTCATCATCAAAAATATTATTTTTCCAATATTTAATTAAATATCTATTAATCAATGATTTTGGAAACATTAATTGCAACAATATATTGATATTGTGGGTTAATTTTCACAATAGTAACAAAAAATTTAGTTTGATGATGACAGACGACAGAGATAATATATGGTGATGCACCTTCATGGGTTTTGGTGCTCCTGTGGGGTGATGTGATCAGTCGATTTCTAAGGATGAGGATGTTGCTGAAATATATCCATTAGAAAATATTCGAGTTAAATATACTCTAATATTCAATCTATTCTGAGTTTTATGGTGGATTTAGTTGGATAATAGTCTCATGAAGATGTCATGTTATGTTTATAGATTTTAATAAAATTGCATATTACATGGAATGTTAATCGAAGAAAAAACCCTATATGGGCACTCGATATGATAAATAGGGTATATATTTTAATTAAAATTTGTAAAAAACCTATGCATTTACACAACATAATAATATAATTAAATATTCATATAAACATTATCATAATTATGATTTCTCAACAACTTTATAAATATGAAATATGAGATCCTGCCTTCAATGTAAAAAATTATATGGGCCGAATGATCTCTTATAATCTTGGATAGGTAGCCATTGGGGTTTCAACAATGTTTGATATCCAAAAATTGAGAATATGTATAGTTGGTGGAGTAGATATATATAATGTTTTACACTGGGAAAATGATATCTAATTTCTTTGGTAGAGTCATTTTTACTATGTTAAAGTGTATGATTGAAATAAGTTGTTGATGAATAGTCTACTAAGTATTAATTTTACTTATATAAAATATAATATTCATGTTGCACATTATAAAATGATGGTTATGAAATTTTTATGAATCTATTTATTGGGGATTTTCATCATAACCAACTCCCAATAAGAAAATAAAGAGGAACTATTAGACAATGAGAAAGAATGTGTTTCTCATTAATGTTTAAATTATTTCAATACTAATTGAATGTCACTCGTTGTAATTTAAAACCTATAGAATTTCATGATACTTCATTTATATGATATTATAAAAATTTAATAACTATATATGGTTGAGTTTGTAATGATATCCAGAATAGATATTGATCTATCTCATTCATGTATTTTAGTTTATTTTAAGGTCATTAAAATTACTCTATATGCATAATATACAATTAATAGATGATATAAGTTATAGTAAATATGAATAGTGGATATTTTTTTTCATAATTAAATTATTACATTGAATTTTAATTTCAATGAATAAAGTGATTTGTAAAATATTACAATTGATCATTCAAGATCATTTCATATAATATAGATGATAATAAAACCTATAGAAATGATCGATGATACAAATTTTCAATTGATAAATAATGTATAATATAAATAATGTTGAATGTAGAAAACTATAAAATGTATTTCATCTCTATTTTCATCATTTTTTTAATATTTTTCCATAGTTTCATATGTTGATAATGATGATGTTGCCCAAAATCATAGAAAATTCATGAAGTCGTTGTAAATAAATTTCTATGAAATTTAATGGAAGGAATAAACAATCAAATTTTGTAGCATAAAAATGAAAATAAAAAATGAAATCTATGACCCATTAATTGATAACTAATACTAAATATAACTTAATATGTAGTAATAATAATTATAAATATTTTTAAGAAAATTCCTAAATAATTATTTAATTTTAAATTTGTAATGAAAGAAAATATACTCCAAATTAGTTGTCAAACTGATAACACATATATTTCATAATTAATAAAAATCTCATATTACATACACATTAAAGACATAGATTTCAGATAACATAAAAAATAATAACAGATAGTTTATATTTTTGGTAATATGTAATCTAATTAATTTTTTTCACATATATTCCCTCTTTGAAACACATTATACAAAAAGATTACGTAGGAAAAATGTATATAATGAAAAGGATAAGATTCCATATATCATACTATTTATTATAGGACAAATTATTTAATTCCATTGATATTTTAGATTGCTGATTACCAACTATAGATATTGTAGAATGTTGAATATATATTATTTATTAAACATTAATTGCATATTAAAGAATTAAATATAAAAGAATGGTTATAAATAGATTGATGATTATAAATAAACAATATAAAATACAAATTTTAATTAATTCATAGACATATATTATTTTTTTAAATATTACTTTTTAATAAAAAATATTTCATTTAATTGATATTCCATATTGAAGATTATAATAGAATTATTACAGATCATTACACATAGTACATATCATTACACATTGGTTTCATTTTATATATTTTATTTAATTTCTATTTACTGATGCATAGATTGAATGTAAAAATCATAAGAATTATTACATATTAGAAATATAATTGAATAAAACTAGACCTCTACACAGATTATAGATTAAAAAACTATTTATAATAGAATATTGTATATTATTAGTGATTATGTATTGATTTGGTTTTATATAGATATTTCAGATTATAAACACATGTTGTTAAAATTTCTATCTATGTACAATAATATTAAATTATTTTTTTTTTATTTCATTATAATTATCCAATAAAAAAAGAAAAACTAATAAACAAAATCATACATCAAGATGTAGTTGATTAGTGATGAAAACCCCATATACTATACATTAACTCCTATATCTCCAGGAATCAAAGTCACCAGCATAACCATGGGTAGGCCCTTCTGCTCGTGAGGCTTGAAAGTGAACGGGGATGAAAAACCACCCATCGACAAATGTGTGTTGGGTCCCGAATCATATAAAAAATAGGGGGTTTAATGCGTCTATAGCAGAAAATCTATGATTGGTAGCATTCATGACACCAAATCATACATTTTTTATGACAGATATTATTCCATATTATACAATCACTACACACAATTTATACATATATTATATACATATTATTATAGAACCAATGGAAAACAATAAAAAATATTGTATGTGAGTTGAACAGAATATGGTGGGAGGAATGATTCGGGGACGTTCAAATACATATTAAGTAAATAAAATGCCACAAGTAACATAGATATTGAATTATGATATTGGTAAAGGTTAAAAGGTATATATTTTATAATATGAATTATGAAACTTATATGAATAACTAATATCATATGTGTTTCACGTAGATAAATTCATCAAATGAATGTGACTTTCCATAACTGCAATCACCCTGACAAAAATAATTGTAATCATTCGTGACAATCCATTATCCACCACATTGGAAATAGACATATAGCATACTACCATATAAAATGAAACAATATCCTAAAATCAATTGAATATATACATCGGATAAAGGATGTTAAATTTTTTAGGGTAGGTAAAAATGAAGGATATGTGTAATGTCTTGTGTATTTGAATCATGTTTAAATATGAAGGGTTTTAATTAAAAAATACATTTATTAACATGTTCATTTTTAACTGAGCTCTGGAACATTATTCTGGGTATCAGAACACTTAAAGTTGTCGTTTTACGACTTGGGTGAATAACTAATAATTTTTAAGTGTCTCTCGATAACTCTTGGGAGCACCAGATCCATAAAAGTCCACTTTAATTGATCTAGATGTGCTGCACACAGTTGCGGTTCAACCCTTATCGCTTTACCCGTTTATTATTTTAATTAATTTAATTATATAATTCCAAATTGGTTATTTTTGTATAAATTGAAGAATGTGTTAATAATAATAATTTCATTATTGTTATTATTATTATAGTGTCATAGATTATTTTAATGTTAAATGATTTTAACTGGATGATTAATGAGGTGTAATATTTATGTGAAATTATTGTGGCCTTTGGGTATCTCAAGGAAAAATTTTAACGAGGAGTTTCAGAATTAATAATGTCGTGTTTAATTAAATAACGAGTTTACGAATTAATAATGAATCGTTTTTGTTGAATAGAGGTGTTGGGTTTTATCTCAGGTTAGATGATAATAATATTTTGATTAATATTATTATTTGTTTATGAGTATAATAATAATTATTAATAATAATTTTTATTAATATTCTAAAGAATAATAATAATAATTTAATATTAGGGTTTTTAATTAAATCCAACGTAAAGGTCGATTTAATTTTTTTTTAATATATTGAGATCATTCTCTAAAAATAAAGTCGACAATATTAGAAAAATTAAAACATACCCAAGTCTGAAAGTTGAAAATTTAAATTGACCCCTCTGAAAAATAGGAAACTGATCCCTCAAAACTTGATCATCTTAATGATAACAAACACCATTCATGCCATTTTTAGCCAGAACATCTTCCAACAAGCTTGATTCTCTAAAATCATGAGTGGAAATATTCTCTTTTTACAAGATAAGATCTCTGCAACTGGCTCAACGATTGGTGAGCTTCCATGAGAGATGTAGCGCACCTATTCTAATATGAAGAACCACAGTTGTGGAGTCACATTCATGCCACACCATATTCCGACCTCACTGCTCATCTTTCTCAACCTCCATAATAACACCAAGAATTTCTGCCTCAAGAGTGGAGGCATTACCACACAAACCATAAATAAATCCAAGGGAATGACCATGATGGTCACTAAAAATCACCCTATATCCCGAAGGTCCCAGATTCCCCCTTAAACCACCATCTAAGTTTATCTTTATCTTTCCTTTAAATGGGGCCTTCCATATTCCTTCATGAATTCCAAAGGTGGGATGAAAATTCCCTTTGTCCTCCACATGATTATGAACCAAAATAACATGAATGGAGTTGTAACAAAACATCCCTCATTGTGTGATTACATCACACACTATAGCCATAATACTGTACAATGAAGATCCCACCTGAAAATATTGTAGATCAATAATGGATTGGTTTTTGGAAACTCAAATATAGTGAAAAAAATCCTCCACAAAAGCATAAAAATGTAAGAGAATTTGTGGCGACAACATAAAGTATGTACATCTCTTCATGAAGTCGAAGTTAGAACTAGCTCGTGGCATATGCACTTCAAAAATATTAGAGACTACCTTTCACATTGTTTAGGGTTCATTAAATATGATGAAGAGGTGATCTATGTCCTCCTTATTCTTATGACATAAGGCACATATCGATCATAAGGAAACACCACAATTTTGAAGATACTTATTAGTAGGTATTTTCGGATGCGCCAATCTCCATGTAAATGTGCAATTGGAGGGCCTTTGAAATCACTTGTTCAGGTTACAGAAAATGGAGATTTAATTAATTGTTTAGAAATAGTGGTTTAATTTAATTAAATTGACATTAAAAAAATTTAATAAAATGATTTGAATTAGGGAATTTAAGGTTTAATCAAATAATAATTTTATAAGATGATAATAATAATGATTGTTATTATTATAGTAGATTCATTTATTTAATATACATTTGAAATGATTTTAATTAAACAAGTTGTTGTTGGTTTTATTTAATTAGATTATAGTTGTAATTATTTAATATTAAATTATATTTATATTAAGAGTTAGAGGATATCAAATAATGGTAATATTAAATGGTAATATTAAATGAGTAATAAATTTGGAGTTGGGTTTAATTTAATTTCATTCAAGGTTATGTGGAATTTAATTTAATAAATAAAAATGGAAGTTTTTTTATTAAACTGATGGTTAAAAATTAATCAAATTATCACTGAGAAGTTGGGGTTTTATTTAATTAATTCATAATGAGATAATAAATTAAATAAATGAGTTTTAGTTTTTATTTAATTAAACCCCATTAGGGAAAATTTAATTATTTTTAGGTGTTAATGAATTATTGGGATTTACCAAATAGTGTTGTAAAATAATTAATGATATTGATAATATAATTGTTATTTTCATTATTAATATTATTATATTAAATCTATTAGATTAATTGGATATTTATTAGATGATTGATCGAGGTGATTTAAAGGGGGAGGTGCACTGCATGAGCAGCGTGACCCGCACCAGACCCCTATGAGGCTCACTACACTCATTCATCTATTCTCCATTTTCACGACAAATCCTTTCGGCATCTTCACGAGTCTTGTCTGCCTTATCAAGGTGAGTCCATCTGCGTATGTTTCACAATTCACATCACCCATTTGGCTCCTCCCTCCCCCTCATTGCTTGTATGTAAACCAAAGGCTAGATATTAATTTAGTTTCTTATTTCATTGGTTATATGATTGTGCAATGGGATCCTCTAGACCCATAGGTCCATTTTTGGACTTCCTCCACCAATGTTGAAGCATTGCGACTCAGTTTGCGTTCATCGCCGCTATATTTTGGTAAGGGTTTACACCGGTTATTTGGTATTTCACTCCATGATTAGGATTATTATTGTTTTTTGGTTAATATTTTGGGTGTGTGTTGGTCCCCTCAACACTATATATGGGTTTTGGTTAATGGTTGTTAGGTGAGATGATAAATTCCAAATACACCTGCGTTTTTGTTGAAGTGAGTGTCTGTGATTGGATCACAGTTGAGTTATGAAGCATTGGATTAGCCAAACTCATTGAGCTAAGGTCCCTATCTAAGTCCTAAATTTTAGAAATCCATTAATAAATTTTATACATCAATTTTATTAGTAATAAAATTCATATAGTTATGTATTTATATTTAATTCCTTTTAATGTGAATTAGGAATGTTTATTGATTTAAAATGTTAAATGTCATATGTTATTTGTGTGATAAGTAATATCATGTTTTATAATAAAACCACTCAATAGAGGTGTGCTTCCTTCATACCAAAAAAGTAGTCATAATGTGATATCGGGTTTTTTTGTGGTTTGTGGTTTCTATATATCATTTTTTTGTACTGATATATGATGGGTCGATGCAACGAAATAAATTTTTTATTGTTGATTTAATCATGGGATGATGAGGTTCTTGAATTGTATTAATTAATTATTGAACTAATTAAGGGATGTTGACCATTTTGATCCAAGTAAATTAATTTATAATTAATTAAATTTAAATGATGTGATAAATTAATTATGTAGAATTTTGATTTATAATGAGATAATTAATTCTGGAAAATGTATTATGTGATGTGATTTGTTTTTTAGATTAATTAATTAATGAATTAATGAATAGTAATGTGCACTTAGTTAATTATTGTGTTAAATAAAAAATTTGGGATATTAAACTAATCAATTGGATTATTAAGGGTATAAAGATAATTTATTGATGAATTAATTATCTTGTCTTTAGTTAATGATTTGATATAATTAAATGTTGGGTTAATTATATAGTTGAATTGCTTGTTGTTAGAAATAATTAATTTTCAATTAATTATTAACTATTGAGATGTTTAGTGGTTAAGTAATCGTTGAATTATTCCACGAGAGATTTATATTATAAATTAGATTTTTATTTAATTAGTGTATTTGATTACTTAATTTATGAGTTAATTAATGTACTATATTTTGGGTTTCTAGACATGGAGTTCAAAAAATGATAAATATATATGCATTACTGATAAATGGGTTGTGAGATAAGGAATGATGCTCCAAATACATAGAGGGTGGTAGAAAAGGTGTTCTACACCCAGCTTGCATATAAATAAATTTTTATGAGAAAAGGAATGATGCTCCAAATACCCAAGGCTTACGATACAAGGGTTGATGCTCCAAATACTCCTAAGGGTGATAGACATGACGTTCTTCACCCATTAAAATTCATTTGATTTTGGGTCCTATTGGACATAAATAAACTGAAATAAATATTTAATGAAAGCTAATATGATGTAATGAATTGTGAATTTAATATAGGAAATGGTTTGGACCCCAGCATAGCTAATGCATGTTCTGAGATATAGTTGTCTAGGGGAAACTGGGATTTTATGTGGTTACATAATGAATATAGATTAATGTGTTAAATATATTATTTAGGGAATATATATGTATATTTCATGTTTATACTCTTATTACATGCTACAAGACGAAGAAGGTATCTTCTTCATGTATCCCTTAAGAACCTGGATGGGTTGTAGTTTATTTACACAATTCAGTTGTCACATAACTATAATTACACTCTATTTATATTTAACTATCTAGATATGTTATGATACCATTGGTTCTTGCCTACTAATATATATATCTAACACCCTACTAGAGACAACATTATACTAGGGTACCCGATTAGACCTTTCATGGTCGCATGGCTGTGTACCTTGAACGTTTCTTATTTTTGTATGCTAGTAAATGGAGATAGGAGAAATGGTCTGATATAGAGATCAGGATGATCTTGGGGGTTTCCCTTGGGGATTTGTTTATTTTTTTATTTCTGTCCTTATATTTTAATAATGTTATTTTTTAACTACTTTCCAATATGTATCTATAATATGTCATGCATTTATCTATTATATGAAATATATCTTCTAGTGCATTGTCAATTATCTGTTACTACTTCATATATTGATTGTTCATTACTCTGATATACCGATGTGAAATAATGATAAAACTGTATAGTCCCCCAACTATTACCTCATAAGACCATCGATTCTATTTGACAACCTCTTGCGTATGGGGATACACGTTTTAGGTCATGTGGTGATAGGTCCGGCCACTGGTTTAGGTGTGAGGTGTGTTCGGACACTACAATATGTTAGACATATTTTTTTTATTCATCCCATTTGAAAAATACATAGACTCTTTACATCACCCATTTTTTCATTACTCCAATATAATTAGTCATTGATTTAGGAAAGTTAACCCTCTTCCCAATTAAAACCACCACCCTCCTTTCACTCACAACTCATCCTACTTACATAAATAACTTAACTCATCTCATTTATATTATGATTTACTACTTATTTCACAATATTTTAACAATACATATAAGTAATAAATTTAATAGACATATTTCATTGTATGTATTTATACAATTTAGTGGATATAAAATACATATAGAGTAATATATGATGATATTTAAAATATATTAGTGGTTGATTTGAAAATTTCTTATACATAATAAGTTTTGTGAATATACATAACATACATAATAGTTATAACCGAAATATACTCTATAGATTAGAAATATTAATATAATAATGGTATTTTAAAATAGAAAATGAAATGAATGTATATTGGGATAATAGAAAACAATTGACCTATAGACAACATATTTTTATGTTGTGCAGATTTCTGGAAGAAGGTATTGGGTAAGTTTCAAATTATATAGGGTCCCCAACTGGCTGTCTTTCCAAATGAATTTATATTTTGAGTCATTAGTATGGTCCTACTATATATTTTAAATAGAAACAATTAGAAATTCAAATTTAACATTAATATAGAAAATTGACATTGAAAATAATATTTTTTCCGCAATTCATTTAACATGTCTCTTAAGAAAATAAAACCTATTTTCATAGATAATTTAAAAACACATACGATTTTTAATATTAAAATTAGTTACAGAGATAAAATATTTTTTCATAAATAAACTATTTAACTAACCATCACGTGTTGAAAAATGATCATTTCTTTGATAGTGAGGTGAATTATCCTCATGATTATTGTTTTGGAGGTGGTGAGGTATGGGATAGAGGAACTTTCGACTATAATTTTTTGACACACCAATCCATTTGATGTGTTTTTATGTCATTAATTAATTATAATTGTATTTACAACCTCACCATATTTACTGAGAACCTCTTCCAAACAGGAATCACCGACATCCCTAGAAAAATTTGTAGCACAAATGTTATGGAATAAATCAGATGCACTTGGAAATCATTCAAGTTGATAAAGGATTCTTGGAGATTCTATGATCAATGTCAAAAGACATACATTTATATACTATTATGAATACATTAAATTCTTATGAAAACATAATTAAAACATCAATTCCTATAATAATAGGCATATGAATATCTCAAATTTACATCATTTGTATTTATATCAAATTTGCAATACATGTCTCGTGTATCCTAACTATTTGTGTGAGCTAATATCCTCATTACGTTATATAAAAACAAAATAATCTCATAAAAACATTTTTCATATAATTAAAGTAAATGGAGAATGTGAAAATGAATGTGTAAAATTACCAATTCTCATAAGATAACTTATTCTCTTATGATCAGTGCAACTTAAATGTTGTAATTTTTTATGAAACTAAAAATTTCCAAACCTATTTATACTAAAGAGAAATAAAAATGAAGAAAATAAATATTAGCATATAACATGGAGTTTATTATTGTAAAAATATGACAAGACACATACCAAGAGACTAGGGGTATATATAGTGTCTTACATAAGGAAAATATTGAATGAAAATTCCGTGGTTCAAGATTCCAGTAAATATACAATGTTAAATTTTTTGGGGCCTTCACACATGAATGAGATTAGGTTGAGGTATTTTCAAATGCTGAATATGGTGTATTATCTTAATGTTTTTAAACAAGAACAATAAAATTAACATATTTAAATCGTTTAGAATTGGTAAATTAAAAATTATTACTTCAATATTAACCGGTATATAGTTTATAGACCCCAATATCCCAAATATAGGACAAATCAGAACACTATAATTAAAAAATGATGAAAATATTAATAAATATAATATATGAAATACAACTATTAAGTGATGGAAACAATTTGATAATTATTATTTTGTAGTAATCATATAGATGATTATTAGAAGAAAACATACCTCACATAACTTGTCATGCTATTTCCATTCTGTTTTGAACTGGAATGACATAATGTAGAATATATTAATGGTCCAATTGAAATAAATTTGGGATGTAGAATGTATATATAATAAACCAAAAAAAGGATTTATATATAATTAATGTAATGTAATTTAAATAGATAACCCATATATATTTTTATCTATCAATTGAGAAGTAAAATATGTAATTATAGCAGTCATAATTATGATGTAGAGTTATTTTTTAGGATAAATTTCAGAGAACAATGACGTCCTAAAAATGGCCATTATTGAACATACAAAGACCATTTTTTTGATAAATATTGATTCAAAAAAAATTCATTTGAAAATTCTTTATCTGCAACTGGTAAATAATCCAAAGAATTATAGTATAAAGTAGTGATAGTTATGAAGTATTGAGAAAACAAACCTAAAAAATAAATTAGTGTTTCTCAAAATTGAGTCTGTTTTGAAACAAAAAACATGTAATAAAAACCCATCAAAATCATATAAAATTTATTCAAAACATAACAATAATTTATGAAACCTTAGTTTTATATAAAATAAGTAGTATTGTGAAAGATTATATATCATGTACTAGCCTGCGATATTAAATTTTCATAGAAAACTTTTAATAATAATGTTCTCGCATGCCTAAAAATTTTAATCACTTATATAGCTTTTCATAACATATTTCATGATACAATGACTTCTGTAATAAAACATTAAAAACTAGGTATAATATTTGGATATTAAATGATCAGGCTTCGTTCTAGAAACAAATTTCCATAAGAATTCATATAAATTCAATTGAGAATAAAAAATAGTAATAGAGTAATCATGTAATGAAATCCTCAATCAAAGAGTATAAGACTATAGTATATATAAAATTCATTATGAATATCATGTCTCCCTTGAAAAATATTTTGGGTTTCTTGATAGAACATCATAGATATTGTGTCTATTAAGAGATTGACATGCTTAAATTTTTTAGGATCATGCATCTGGTTAAGGATTCTGAAAAAACACCTGAATCACATTGAATTCGAATTCCCCAATATGACTTGAAAGATAAATATGGATACAAAAAATCCCACAAACCATAGTAGAGATAATTTATAAGGATTTTTTGATACTTAAAAAAGATATGAAATTAAAGAGGAATAAAAATTTATAGAAATTGATAAAAATGAATATTATAGAGAAATAAGTACACATCCAAATGAAATGATTTATATGAATAAAATCATGAAAGAATCAATATTGATGAACAAAATTCTTATTAATACATTTAACATATACATAGAGTTGATAAATTCTATACATACTATGTTTTACAGGTAATGTAGATGTAAAATTTTATATAATTATTAAACGTATATAGCATCCCCTCGCGAGCGAGCATTGTGGTTGGGGCGGGAGTGGTTTAGGGCATGCATCGTGGGGTCAAGTCCTCAGGCATGTTTCCTCTATGACTGAATTGTAATTGAAAAATAATAAATTAACATATACATATCCTGTATACATAATAATACACATTATTTAATAATCACGTACTAAAGTATTGGAATCATATGATAGAGTCTGTCACTGCAAAATATGGAAGAACGTTTTCAGGAAAATACTCTAACACTCTTACAACATCAACAATAACATTCACACAGTTCATCCAATCTATCACATGTCTCGATAGTACATAACGAACCACCTTTTTACCAAGGAGGATATCATGCTTTCATTGTATGGCGGGAAATTTACTAGCTAACACATGAATATTTCACCTCTACCGACAATTATATGTATAAACAATGAATAAAAAATGATATAAATAAAATGAAATAAATGTAATATATACCATTTAATAAACCAAAAATACTATAATTATAGATAGAAAATATTGTGGCTTGGAAAAAATTGATCAATTAATACGTCCTAAATTAATTAATGATTATGTTAAAAACATATGTGTTCTTCAAAGGAATATTAATTAAACCTGCATTTTGAAAATCATAATACAAATATCATTAAACTTTCATTGGTAATTTTTGTAATTAATTTCTTTCTTTATTATTGATTTTTTTCAACTTCACCCTCTTTTAACTCCCCTTTATCTCTATGTATGTGATTATTAGCATAACTGTTTTATAAACACCATGTTCTTAATACCCACTGTTTAGTGTTCACAGAATTTTTACCTTTTCATTCACAATACAAATCAGAGAATGCATCTTTTCATATAAAAATGTTCTCATCCCAGGACAATGATTTCATAATATTTTTTTAATTTTTTAAAATTAATTATAAAATGATTATCATTTTTTTTGATAAACTATAAAAATTACACATCAGTGTATGATTATAATATTATATATAAATTCATTAAGTAAATTTAATTGAATTACCACCACAAAAAATTATGATATCATATATCAAGTCCATTTATGGATATAAGATACCTATTTCTGTAATTTTCATTTTTTGTAGGGAATAAAAAATATTATTTAGTAATTTCTGAGATTGATTATCTCTATCACAATATTTATAATGACTGTGGTTTTTAGTGAGAATGTCAAAGAATAGATCCTCCATATAGTCATTATCAAATCTGTTATGATTTTATCATGAAACATATGGGTTATTATCTATGTTCTACAAAAATAAAACATCATGAAGAGTAATAAAAAATCAAATTCCTAGGAATGGGTTTTTCATATAACACATAAAATGAAGATACTATAAAACCAATTATATTCTATTCGTTATGCAAGATAATTTTGAACACACTTATATGGAAATACATAACAGGTAGGAAGACCTATGTATTATAAAGTTTATATTTTTAATGTATTTAATACTAATGAGTTTATATAGAATTAATTTAAAAAAAATAACATAATATAAGTCAAATACTTATTAATTTCATATCAACCTCATGTTATAAAGTCAATATATTTTCATGTTTTATTCCATGGAATACAAATTCTACTAATCATTCTATTTTGGAATTACTATTCCATACCACTAATAATTGTGTTCACACTACATAAATTTATATCACTTTACACAAAACAAAAAAAAATTCCTCAAAAATAAATTTTAAAAATATTTATACATATAAAAATTCTTTTTATTCATATTATGTGTGGCCATATAATGAAAAAGATATATAGGTACATGGAATTGAAGATTCCCAAATGAGTAATACTATAGTGATATATAAGTAATAAATAACCATTATATTAATAATGATTAATCCTCCTGGTTAGTGGATTGTCTGACACCAAGTCCCGCTTCATTGGGAGACATTATTTTAAAGGGTATTCATTTAATTATATATATAAAATATAATATTAATAATATATATTTAACACTTATTTTGTTGATAATAAATCTATAAAAATAAGGTCATGGAAGATAAGTGAAAATTCTAGAGTCATAACTATCATGTAACAGAAGACTCTATCTCTTAGAATTAATATAATCTAAAAAATTTATGTATTCACAATAGTCACACCAATTAAAAAATTTATTAATCATGAATTTTAAAATAATATAACAAAAAATTTACAATTATAATTACTTTCAAAAAAAATTTAAAAAAACTTTTCATTTTTAGGTTAGGAATGAAATATAATATTAATAATTTATAAAAAATTAAATTTATAAACTTTACAAAAATTTGACACAAATTTATCAAATATATAATATTGTATGTTTTTGTAAATTTCATTTTTATTCGTGATAATAAATTTATCACTATTAAAATATGACTGATAGTGGACTTAGACAGAACCACATTAATGTTATTTTATTTAATATGAATTTAAATAATAAAATAAAACTAATTTTTTTAAATAATGTAGATGATATGAAATAATTCCAATCACTTTTAGTGTCATAAGAGGGAATTATAATTTTTTTATGACTCAATATTTTCATACTAACAAAAATCATAACAAGTATTCTAATATAATATATTATAACCATAGATAATAAACTGAATCCTTTTTAATGTATATTTCATGTAATAGAATATCGTAATCATATAACATGACTATGAAATATATAATAAATGTATAATATTATATATTATGATATATAATGAGTTCCCTACAATATGTAATTTTTTTGGAGAAAATAATATTATAATCATGTTTAATTTATGAAGAATAAGGCTCTTTTTCCACTAATTTTTTTTGAGAACATCGTAATTTCATTTAAATTTTAAATAACACAATAATTACCTAATTTCTTTGCAATGATTCTATGTGAAAATTTAATGGGAGAAATAATAACTTAAATGAATTAAAAATAACCATCGTCTCTCTTCATGGTGGGTTAAATGATTTATGATGATCTTGAAGTATCCAAAATATAATTCCATCCTCTCTAGGTGACCCACTAATCAAAATAACACTGATCATATCATGAGGATTACTAAACCATCAATTATCATCTGAAATCATAATTTTGACTGATGAATGATGTTTGAGAGAAGAATTTTCATCATTTATAATTAAATGAATACAATAATAACCCCAAGATAAAAGATTACTTTGATTTATCATTCATCCCTTCTTGGATCACATCAACTTGTAAAGGTATCCTTTATTATTATATTTAAATTTTAAATGAATCGACTCTATTTAATGCATCGTATGAATTAGTACCCATTTAAGGATTCATGAAACCATTAAATTTCCCTTAATTGTAAATAAAATCAATGTTGAATACATTCATGATGGATTAGATTGAGAAAAAAATGACAAATAATAATCATAGGTTCGTTGATCAAATGTATAAAAACCACAACTGAGTCCTAGTTTAGGATATCGGTAATATTTTTATTTTATTATTCTTATATGATACACCTATGTACTAATTTGTGTTATATGTCACATTCATATCACCCATTTGGATTCCTAAAAATGTAATATAGGTTTATTCATTAATTATGTTAATATATAATAATACCACCATAATTAATTTATGATATCTAAATATGAACCTTCATTTACAAACCTCCCTATAATTATTAGAATCTAACATAATTGAAAATTGGAAATATCAAATATTTATATCAAAATTAAAACAAAATATGTTGAAGAAAGTAATTCCTTATGGCACACATTTGACATATTAATATTAATTTTATTATAATTTCATCATGTTATGAACAACAAAATTATTTTGTTTTAATATATAAATCTGATGAATCCCATAATAATATTATCTTGAAAATAGAATCTTACTTAATTAATCTCCAAAAATTATTTCCCCAAAAAACCGTTGTCCCTAATCACTAATAAGAACATTATAATACGAGTAACACGTCATAAATAAATAATAAAATATAATTTTATTTCATTAAATATTACATTTAAATAAATTCACATTGAATTCCATTCCTATCATTAAATTAAATTATAAAAAGAAGTTATACAAAATAAAATTTAAATACTAGTAAAATGTTGTGGAACACATCCTTACAGAACAAAAGTGACATTGATTATTAAAAACTAATAGTTTCACTCAATTAATTATCATAACGATTCAAACATAGCATCACACACCCCACCAACTATATTGATCACAAGAAAAATTACATTGACATGATGATACACATCAATACTTGTATTTTTATACAGCACATCATGATTTTTTTTCAAGAATAAAATTGGGTAAAATAAAATCACATATTAGAGAACAATTCATGGAAATGATAATTGGTCTTCAAATGGAAGAAAAGTATTCTACATAAGAGTTGTAATTATTAATTCATAAATAATTAGTTTTACAATTTATATAATATAATATATTTCTGTGTGGTGAATTCTAGAATATTGATCCAGCTCAACAAATCCTAGATCTCCATAACCAATAATTATCGCAATTATCATAATATGATAACATTTTAATCCTCCCATAATTATCCATGTTTTCATTTTGGTTACTCGTACAAAATTGAAAATGTTTCTGAATTATTTTTCATTTAAAATTTAAATATAATTTAATTATTTAATTATAATTAAGGATAAATAATTAATTAATCTACTCCCACTCATTATAATGTAATTTTTAGATTTTCATTTGTCTAACAACTTAACTAATGGTTAATTTTATTTTATTTACTTATAATTCATTTTTGTCATAAATTATGGAAATATTCATTTTCAAGGTAAAATTGATATTAAAATATTGATACATTTGTGTTATTTGTAATGTATAGAAAAATAAATATTTAAATATATGAATAAAAATTAATAATTTTTTATTAGTCTAATAGTATACTTGTTTACACAACAAATTGGAATCCATTAACCTTATTCTATACACAAATATTCGTTCTATATAGAATATTCTGGAACATTTTCATTATAATGAAAAAAATATAATATATAAATTTAAAGAAAACATTGATTATAACATATAATAATAACCAAATTGTCTTCCATTGTTTCAAAAAATTAAATATGAAAAATCATTTATCATTAATAATATTATCCGCAATATAAAATCAAAATAGATATTTATGAATTTTGAGAACTTGGGTGTTATTAATATTTTCATATAATATTCCATATTAAAAATGATTAATTAATATATGGAATATTGATTAATTTTCAATTACTATGGAATTAATTTGACACTATTTGAGTATTAGATATCAATTTTGAGATATATCCAAATTACAAGAAAATTATTTGTCAAGGAGGGATAAAGTTACCTAAAATATAATCAATCAAGGATATCATTTGACTTATGAAGTAATAAATTGAATGTATAGAATACGTATGACTAGTTTAATGAGTAACTATAAATAAAAAGTTAAACTCATAAATTATAATTTCAGAAAGGTATGCAAAAAAATCATAGAAAACACCAAATATGACTCTAAATCTAAAAAACACAAAATCACAAATTCATAAAACCTAAACATGTATGAACCCATTCAAAAATAATATAAACCAATAATATTATTTTTTTGAATGGATTAAATTTATCAATATTTTAATAACTCAAATAAATTTAGCTGACATTGGTGCACCCTAATACTTGGATAAAAATCCACATTTGATGGTAACTTAATAAAATATCCAACAATGTAATCAATTTATAAGAACCCTATCTCAAAAAATTAATATATTGACATAATTATAATTCTAGGAAAATAGAAAATGTATGAAATCCATACCTCATGTTATAATTCTAACAATTCCATAATCCTTAGTGACGCAAGGAGATATAATTTGGGTTGGAGGAAAGGAGACGGTATGAACACATTTTGAGTATCATTAACCAATGGTACCTGATTTAAAGTTGGTAAATGATTTTCAAAAAAATCGGTTTACAAAAAATTATTTTCTAAAAAAAATCTATACTCCCCATGAACATGGTGGAGGCACAAAAACCTCTATTCCAGATTCATTCCATTAGGGATAATTCTATACTCAAGGGACAATATG
This sequence comes from Viscum album, assembly GCA_963277665.1. Taxonomy (NCBI): domain Eukaryota; kingdom Viridiplantae; phylum Streptophyta; class Magnoliopsida; order Santalales; family Viscaceae; genus Viscum; species Viscum album. Next base: position 140,706,257 of record OY728141.1, read on the forward strand.
GTTGTTTCCCTGCATTCCTGCATTTTAATGGTTGGTGTAATTCATCAACTCTTCGGCTCTGTTTGTTCAATGATTACAATTGGATGATTGGATATCAGTCTCTCCATCTATGGAGTCTTCATTAGAATTTGTTTCTTATTATGGGTATCCCTTAAAGTTTATGACATTGTTCATGAAAAAATCTACTATTCCATATATTTTGTGATGTTAGTTAATTGTGGTATTTATATTATGATGATATTTAGGGTCTTGTCAGGGTTGTAACCTTCCGTGAGGAGAGTAGTAGCATTGGGAATCAATGGTATTTCTAGATGCAAGAACATTTTTAAACCTAAATTATCTATTATAGGAGTTATTCATGGTGTAATGTAATCCCAACACATCCCAAATTGATTTCATGGTATCCTATGTAGAAGGAATGTCTCTGAGGATTTGTTGGGCTCCCCATGTTTAACAATGTGTATGTCGTGATTTCAGCTACTTGAAGGGATGGATTGGACTGATCAGAACACTGATGAGAGTGGATAATATGGGTACGTCACTAGGAGGGAGAACCTTGAAGGTATACAAGATGGATGGATCAGAACACTAAATAACGACGAACCCGGAATGGTGCAACCCCTGGAGAAGGTTTCACACCCTAAAGGCTGATCTTGATATCACAATGGATGGATTAGGGAGGTGGACCCAAAAACTGGGAACACCAAGGTTTACTATTTTTCATTATTGAACCTCACGGGGCTTCTTAAATAACTTTTTTATATGAAAATAATAAAAATTCATGTAGTTTTAATGACTTATTTGAGACATACAAATGGTTAGCAATTCAGGTGCTATAAAGAGAAAAATGATGAATGAGGTCAATTCATGGTTTGATGCTCGAGTAGATAGTATGAAACCACTAAATTTTCATGCTCCAAGTAGAAATTAGGATGGTTGAAGGATAAATGGGTGAAGTGGGTTGAATGTCTGAGGTGGAACCAATGAGAAGGGGATAGTGCTAGGCTTCAACATATGGGAGGCTTCACACACATCCCATTGGTTGGGAATCAATGTCTAGATAGTTGGTGGGGCGATGGGACACCAAAGGAGGTGGCATGTGATAATGGATCAGACATGTAGGTACCAAATAAATGTAGATCCTCTCAGATGATCCATGATGTTCTTGAGATGAAATGGATCGAAGGAGGGATCAAGATGGGAAATGGGTGTTGGGATTGAAACTTGGGGAGGATTCTTTTGTGCCATAGTTGCTGGGAATCAATGTCCATGTAGTTTATTATGTGGGAATTAAATCTAGTCATATACAAATAAATGTGACCCGAAGAAGCTCTTGGGGCTTATTATTGGTTAGTGGACCTTCACAAGAGGGGAACTATTGGTTGGAGGAGTATATTAATTTGTGGATGTTATGTGGGTTGGTATCCCTAGTAGATTAGAACACCTCAAAGAATGGATATGTAGGATACAACCACAAATGGGATGATGTCACATCATGAGGGTATGTCTCTAGAAGGGAGAAATATATTTTACCATTGTTTGGGTTTGATCCTCATGGAGGATTCCTATATATTCAAAAGAGATAAAAATGACATAGTTTGAAGGGTGTTGTTTAGCGTCATGTATGATGATTGAACTAGTGTGAAATATTAAGGAAAAATGGATTGTGAGGAGAGATAGAATTGAACCTCATAGAGGCTTCCAAAATACCCAACATAATGGGAAGGGATCAATGTCCTCATAGTTCGGGATAGATGGGAATTAAATCCGAGGGTAATAAAAGGATAACAACATGGAAATGCACTTAGGGATTATGTAAGGATAACATCCCAAAGAGAATGTAATGGTCCCTGTATACTCTAATCTCATGTGAGTATCCCTCTGTGTGAGAAATGATTGTTTATAATAGACCTGATCATCAAGCAACATAATGTGTGACTATGAGGGATGGTGTTGGGTTCTCAAATGGCTAGTGGCCCAGGGAGATGGATATTGGGGATTACTCTAGGAGGGAATCCTAAAGTGGATGTTCAGGGATCAGGTATTGACTTCTTTATGCACACATGATTACAAATCCGAAAGTGTTATAGATAGTTGGAGGGATCTAGTACAAGTACCCATTCTAATCCTCTGAGACATTCAAAAATATGGTGTTCATAGTTAAACATCGTGTGTTGAGGATGTGTATGCTTGGCAGTTTAACATCATGAATCTCAAATGATGACGACTCTCTCTTCATCATTTTGATGTTCGTAAGTTGTACAAACCGACAATTATAGATGAGAATGCATATGAAATACCCGATATGATTGAGGTGGAGGAGTTGTTGATCGAAGGGTCCATGTTAGTGAAGCTATCTGAAGAAGAAATAACTATTAGAGGGACTATGAGATGAAAAATAAGGTAGGTAAATTCTACATGATTCACCACATGAGGAAACATGAAATAAATAGTCATAATCCTAGAGGGTCATGTGGGAATGGGACTTACAAAGGGAAGGGGAACATAATGGATGAGTACATCACAAATGAACAATGTTTCACAAAGGATGTTCTTTTGTGGAGAAGATCATCACCTTATTAAACATTTCTTTATATGAAGAGTTCACTATGAATAATTTATGATTCATAGATACTAGAGTGATGTGTGGGTGCTCCTTCCTTCGTGATGGGTGGATTCCTTTGATAAGGAAATCCCTCCCATATGTATGGGAAGATCAATTTTTTCAACTACCTTGTGTGATCCATTTTTAGGTTTCATGAAATACTTAGTGAAATTGGACCATTGGAATTTAAATTGTTGGATTAATAATGGTTTAGAAGATGGTAATCCATATATTTATATTAAACAGTGGTTGGTGGATCTTTCAATGCTCACCACTAGAGAAAGCAGGCAACTATAATGAAAAAGTGATATCACAGAGTGATGAGGAAACATTAATATTGATCAAACTCAGAAATGGGATCGTCACAGTTGTGTTTGCAGGTCATTCTATGGAGAAAAAATGACACTGTGGAGCATACAGTCTCAATAGAACTCCATGAAACTCCCAAAGACATGGTAAACTATCTTTGCGATCACAATGACAGGATCTATGTTGCAGAGATTAACGAAATGTCCGAATTTTATGTATCATTATTGTATTTAAGAACATATGGGGTCAGATTACAATACAAAATAACATCAAATAGTTCATGACTCCAGTAAAACAATTTTCACCTCCAAAACATCCCCCACTAAGAATGGGAGAAAAATTAAAATAGGGTCTGATTCTATAGTCAAGTCATCAAAAATACATTATTTTGATAAGCGAGATCCTGAAGTCTGAACGGTGTGATGTGTCGCGAAGCTACTAAGGCCGAAGGTCTAAAAAATGAATGGGTGAAGGTCACTATGAATCCCGAGTTGGAGTTCCCTATAAATAGAGAAAGAGTTCCCTATGTCAGTACCAGAATCACCATGAAATACTATGTTTACACTCTCTTTTAATGAAGTAATCCACCCCGTGAACGTGACTTCATGCACGGAAGGATTTCCTGCTGTGAAAAAAGCATCCAATCTATGACATGGGATTGTGGGATGGGATCTCCATTCATGAGGAAACTAGAGATGATACAGACTAATAATTCATGAGAACACCCAGAAAACATGAGTGGTACATGGCTATGGATGGTCACATTGGGATGGAAAATTCCCTTATCAAAGCATACTTCCTCTACCAGCATCACAAAAACATTGATGGTAAGGAGTTGGGGGATGATACATCCCCACCTTATTAATAAACAATCATCATGGTTTGTATTGGGAACCCAGGGAAGGGGTCACTGAATTTCTATGATCTATTTCAGGGAGGCAACAATAGGGATTAGTGGGTACAGGCTTACTGGGTGTGCAAAGCCTGCACCGATTTTTAGATTGGGATGAGGAGTGTATGTATATACGATCCATAATGGGATTTGTGATTCCAAATATATAAAATTAAGGTAATAATAAAGGAGATATTAAGATAGTGATCGATGGATACCAACACATTTCACATACATCATGGGAAGGTAAACATCAGACTTTGGGATCTCTATCGGATCTCAAGCATCCCGATTCTAAGAGAAATTTATGGTGATGTTTTCCATGTTAATAATACATTATAGGATTAGAACATATTTCAACATGGGAAAATAAAGTTGCTAAACTTGGTGCATGGAATAAGTGTTGATAAATAGAACACCATAGATATCCACTATAAAAACTGGTTTTGTTCCTTGTAAACATACCAATAGAGGGGCCTGCCGATGGAGAGGAAATACTCAGGAAACTACCAAGGAGTCCCCCTTTTTGTCTAATGGGTGATTATTGAGAAAAATATTGTTCATTCTAAAAGATCCTAGTGGATATGAAGTGTAAAATTTGGGCTATAACATCAATGATGAGAACTGGACAATAGTCTAGCTTGCAAGGTTCATCTTAGAATTAATCTATGCAAGGATAATATTAGTGAGGAATGCAGACATATGAGTTATACCAAGCACATTTATCATGATATTGATACTAGACTCTGGGAAATATATCTACATGGGAATCCTAGTGATAACAAAGTTGTATCACCAACTTCAGTACATCAATGAGGGAAATATTTCATTGCACATGTGTAAAAAACTTAATTTCCTATAAAACATGGTCACAATAGAAATCTGAGGGTAAAAATACCCTAATACCATCTCTCTGCCTAGGATACACTCTCAACCATAAATCTTGTATATTGTGGGCACCTCCCCACTCAAACATTCCAATATTTTTGTCAATTTTTTATGGTATACGACAAGGAAAAAATTTTATTTAATTATCTATTATAATCTAGTTTCATCAAAAATCACTTGAGATTTGATTCGATATTATTCTATTTAAATGAAAATTATATTTTGATCATCCATTAATATCATTTTACACCAGAAAAACATATACCTTTAAAACTCAATTGTCATTGTTCATCCCATCCCTATAATTATCTAACTAAATATTTCAACTTTCCAATTATGATATGGGGTGAAAAGAGTACTATATTAACATTTAAAACTATAAATGAGATGATAATTTTAAAATTCATTACTAGTGATTTCCATATCAATTTTAGTTATCAGATTCATGATATTATCATCATGTCCTCCTTAAACCTCTCTTTAAAAGAGTTTAAATATTTACAATTATTATGAATACTATTTCATAAATAAAAATATATTCATTATATAATTTTATTCAAACAATAAATTATAAAAAAACACATAACATATTTGTGACTTATTTCCCTATATAAATTAGAGTGAATCAATTTTAGTGGTATTGTGGATTTACTATGCACTATATAATTATTTCCTAGGACAATATTTTGTTTATAAAAGTTATGAAAATTAGATATCATTGTCAAATGAAATGAGTAATATCATTCACATCACATTACATTGATATTTTTCTCAATTATATTTTACTATGATTTATTATACCCCTGATTACATTATTTCTTAGTATAAGGATATCATGAATTTATATGATATAAAATTTGAATCACATTCTCTTTAGTTAGTTCATTCATTATGATGGTTACCAAAATATTTTATGCATTCGATGAGATCATAATATTTTAATTATTACCTCATATTAATCAACACTAGTATGTATTAAACTAAAAATATTATTCCCTATATTATAATTAATTATACAAAAATATTACATTTACTTTTTAAGTTCAATTTCAATTGATCAAAAAAATTAAATTAATGGATATATCATTTCAAAATTTTATAACTCCACCACCCTGATTCCCAATATTTTTGAAAATCATGAGATCACTTACCACATGATACTGGAAAACACCAGCATGTATCTATATCATTTTTGTATCACAGTCCTTTAAATATAAATACTTAATAATTTTCATTTTTTAATTATTTCTATCTTGTATATTATATTCATTTAAATTCATTACTTGTTCTCATAGAAGCATGGTCAAACATAGTATTTCAATGCCAAATTTAAGGCCACACCTTATATTGTTCTCCTTACGGTAACTGATCCAATTTTTTTTATAGATATACAATATTCCATTCCATATTTATTCTACTTCTTTGTAGATGTTTTTATTATGTTTTCATAGAACTGACCATTTAGATATGGATTTATTGGGTTCCATGAATGTGTTATATTTTATTACAAACCATGTTATTAATTTAAAATAAAACACAAAACCAAAAGTGAACCATGGTTTCAGTTCCCTCATAAAACTTTTTTGTGTAAAAGAATCTATTTTATATTTTTTAAATTATTATACTTATATTACATGGTTTTTTATGAATCCACATTCTTATAGATACTCTGAAAATTATTTTATGTATTATTATTCATTCTAGGAATCATCCCAACACATATATTAACATATTTATCTTTATAACATGAATTGATATCTAATAAAAACATATTCTATATTAATTTTTATGTACATATGTTACATAAAATTTATTAGCATCAGTTTCAATTCCTTGTACTTTTCATCATTCATATAAAATATTTTATTACATTCATTATTAATATTTATATATTATTCTAATCCTTACAGAATATATAATCTAATGGATTTATGTTCATTTTTTTGAAAATAAATCTTCAAGATATTTTATGCTATCTTTCTATTCAATCACATTCACCATAACAATATTACATCCTAGATGTGGATATTATACCATATGAATATATCATAGTATATTTAATCCGATTTATAACTACCAAAAAAAATTATACTCTTTATGTTGAGTATTTATTTTAATCCACACATCATGAATATAACATAGAATGTTTTCTATTTAGGTTTCATCGCCATTTTTATCATTATAGAATAAATTTTATTTTCATCCATAAATAAGATCGATAAAATTAAATGGTAAAATGACATAATTATATTTATATAAATTTGTGGGAGAGGAAAATAATCTTCTTCATTACACTACAAAATCTTTATATTATTCTTTCAAACCTTATTTTCTCCTAAAAAATTATAATCATTAAATGAACTACCATTAGGTCATCTATATGACATATTTTGATCACATATTTCATCATAATCAACACACTTATTTCTCATTTGGTAATGACAATACAATACCCAACTGCTACATATATAAATAATTTAAGTGGATTTATTCCTTTGTATTTATCGATACTAATTTTATGATTGTTTAACAAAATTTTATTATCTCAATGATTTTAAATTATTATAATATCCATTATCTGAAACAATTGACTATTATTCTTAATCCTTTTTAATTTTTATTATTTTATGAGAATTTAATGAATTTATTTATTTATACTTTTCCAAAAAAATACGTGAATTTTCTATTTCATAACTCAGATGGTTATTCTGTATGTTATTTAGGGATATTTCATGATCATAATATAATGAAGAGATTTGCGGTAAAATAAAAAAAATAAAAAAATTCATTTATGCTTTACATGATTTTATCACATATATTTTATAAAAATCATATAACATGACTCAAATTATTATACCCCCTTGTTGAATATCCATCAACTTACAAATCTTACAGAATTATAACATATTCTTATTTTATCCATGAAATTCATTATTCCTTTTGAATGGCCTTATTGCTTCCCCAATATATATTCTCAATATTATGACATTATGTTTTTATTTTTTTATAACCATTATAGATGTATGAACATACAATGATTGAGATGAATGTATCAAATGTCCTTCATTCTCAAAATTCCCTAGATTCAAATTAATAGAAAATATCTTCTGAGGATGTATTCAAAGTGGTTGAAATCCCACAATGATAGTATCATCAAATTTGATCCCTTTGGAGGTATTATATAGAAAATATTTTATCTTTCGTTAAAAAGGAAATTCTTACCAATGAAATGTGAAACCACTATATTTTTCCAACAACCTAGACTACATAACAGTCACATAAAAAAGAGTACAAGCATTGGGAAAACTAATTTTTTGGTGACATCACATAAAGAGAGTTGATTACTAGAATTCCATTATGAGGGGGAGGTGTGAGAAACTAATATTAGAGTACATCCATCGGAACATTAAATTTGATAACATTATTCAGAGACACTAAAATTAAAATTATGATGATTTAATAAATTATGTTGATCAACATTAAAATGTTATCAAGTATCAATATATGATCCAATATTATAAAATACAACCAATATAATGGTTTTTGTAAAATAGTATAATAAAAAAATGAATAATTTTTTTTGAGCTTAAATATTTTTATCTTTTCATTGTGTAATCTAAATTATAGGTTATTTATAATTTTTTTGAAATATAATTTGACAAAAATAAATATATTTTTTATTTTATAATACCAAATTCATAATTTATATGGATATTTAAAACAATTATATATGACTAAATAGATAATAATTTTGGATTAATATATAATCCGAAATTTTATCCATAAGGATAATTCAACCATATATTGAATTATAATATACCGTAAATACTTCTTAATCAAGAGTCGGGTAATTTTTCATATATTCCAGCATTTTTATGAGGGATAGTCTATAAAAATATAATTCTACATGAGGGTAATTCCTTCTCCCTCTATTAATTCATCACTACAGTTTAGAAACCCTTAATCTATATATATATATTACTGTAAGTATAGATTTACTAACTGGAATTGTATTATGTTCCATAAAACATTCTTAACATTAATTGATACTATTGATCAAGGATCCATTCCATGTGAATGTGGTGAGTTGATTAGATATCCATGAAAATTTCCCCTCAACAACCCGATAATATCTATCCAAATAATGAAAACCATGGAACACAGTTACAATGGTTGGAAAAGTAATATGTTCAAAAACATCTATCATTGATGGGTCTATTTATATAACATAACATGAGAAATTAAAACCCAATAATATACATTCTTATGACAAAAATCACATGTGGTGGTTTTTCATAATTATTATTCTTCCCTAGGGTATTTGGTATAATTATAAAATGATTATTCAGATCTTCCATTAGAATTGAATAAAAAAATCATCATCTATAAAGAAAACCAAAAGCTAATCAATGTAATCCAAATTATATATATTATTTAAATTTTGTAAGATATGAGGGAACTAGTAAGACAAAATGGGATCACTATAAATTCATGATTTACATACATTATATAAAAATCTACCTTGTGTATAACCTCCTTCTTGACTGTCAATGTTTGATATCATATTCGGAGATCAATCATGGATATGTATTGAGCTCTATGTCATTAATAAAAAAAGTCATAAATATTTGGAAGAGGATAATTCTTATTGATAATGATATTTTTATATTAGTGATAATAAATATACAATAACATTGATCCATATTACATAATATCAAATAGATCAGGTGTACCACATGGTGACCCACTTTTCCATATGAATACCTTTTCAGGATTTTCCTAGGGTTTCTTATTCAATGTTGAAAACAAAATCTGTGAAATTATATTTAGTGTCTAGGAAATTTATATTGAACCAAATATGAGATCCATTGAATAATAAACATAATTATTCAAGGGATGAATAAGAAAATATACTATAAATACATTAATTAACTCTCTCACAATAGGATTTACTTTGATATTTTGTTTCCTCAATGACTCTGACTCCAATAACCTAGGGTTGGTTTCTATTTTATTATATATAAATATTTACAATAGGAAAAATCCAAAAGGATGAACAATTTAAATTTTGTAAAGAAACATACATAAAAGATACACATATTACATTGGGAATAGAAAATAAAACACAATATATAAAAATAAAATGAACTTTATCGTTGAAAAATCATCCCATGAATTCTTCTCCATATCATGTGGAACAGAAATAAAATAAGAGTGATCTCAAATACTCTGTATAGGTTATGTAAAATGGAATATTTCATGAATCAATAAATAAAATTAAATATGTAATGGAAACTAATTATTTCCACCGTATAATTAATAAATAACATTACTATCAAAATTTGTTAAGGTATAATCAATATGGAAAGGTAAACAATTGAAAATGCATACCATTTAATAAATAATGGATAATGAAATGCATCAAATTATAATATCATAAAGAAAATATAATGGATAAAAAAAATATTATAAGTGATGTAAATGGTTAATAGTTTGACATCATAATATGAGGAACCATAATACCCATATTGTGACGTACATTATTAAGATGGTTTAGCACAACATCAATAATCCTTCATTATATTTCTAACTAACTTGTCTTTCAAAACATCCGAACACATCATGGGTTTTTCTATAACCAGCCCCCCCCCCCCCCATATCTACATGTACAAATAATTCATAAAAATCTAAAAATCTATATAATTCATAAATTAATATTCTATATCACCAAATATCTATCTTGATTAAATGATATAGATTTTTAAATATTTTTAATTTTAATCAAATAACATTCAATGTAATAAAAATATTTGAAAATGGAATATGGAAAATGAAATAATGATATAAATTATTCAAAAATGAAGATACATGATATAAATTTAATTTGTAATGTAAACTTATCATAAGAAAGTGGTAGTATCAAGAGAATGCTATTAATCACAAAATGAATGTTTGATTGTCCAATAACATTTACCAGATATAAATTTTTAATTGAAATACCTGTGGATGGAATAATTCAAATGAAACTAAAAAACCATTAATTATTTAATAATCATAATATAACATGTCAGTAGAATGTATATACAGAATATAAAATATATTATGGGGAAAATATTACATTGTTCCTCAATAAAGGGAAAATAGGATGTATTCCTTTACCTTGAGTATGAATCATCCTGAACATTATCATCATCATGAATAATTAACATAATTTTATTCTTTACATAAATAATAACCATATTAAACATTTATTATTACTTTTATTTTACAATTTACCATGTTATATATGATTACCTTATCAATTCTTTTTACATCCGGTGTATCGTTGATATTGTACTTATGTGTCAAAAATGAATTTGGTAGGATTGAAATAGTTATATAGGTTTTTATTTAATAAACATCTTAACTAAAATTATAAAATAATTATCATATTATTATTTAATTTATAATTTTATGTCATATAATTATTGGTGGTTTTGTGTAATGAATTAAGTTATGATCATGGTGATGGTATTGATTATTTACACATGAGTAATGTTTCCATTTGTCAATGATTATTGTCACGTAGAGTAAACTAATATTTATTATAATAAAATTATCATGATAACATTAATCACATATTAATTTATTAAATATACTAATATATATAATCCATGTTATTTGGTAAAAAAATAGGGTCACATGGCTTTGTAGGGCGGTAGTCCACACATACATGAACGATGTTATCCTCTCTTAGAGACATAGAAGGTAAGCAATAAAATGGTATAAAATATTTTAAAATTGATAATATATGAAATTAATAACATTATTATGTCATTTATATCACATAAATAATTAAATTTTCATTTTAACATTTAATCTTAATAATTAGTTAAAGATGAATCAAATCGCTTCATGAGGGGATGGTCTTCCATACACACGTGTGACATTATCTTATCCCCTAGAGTATGGAAATATTAAATGGAATATATGATATAATGAATAATGAATTATAATTTTATAATAAATATAATATATATCTATAAAAATTTGAATCATCATCATATGAAAACATGAGAGGTGTTGATTGAAAACATGTCACCTCAGTTCGTGACACGGTAATCCGATGTAAAGATGAGTAACTTTATTATCTATCATTTAAGTGAATAGGTGATAGATATATAAGTAATATTAAATACTAAAAACACATTATATGGTAGATACATTTAATAATATATAGGAATAAATTTCAAAACATTGAAGAAGGTGGAATATCAAATGAAAAAATGAATAGATAGCAGTTATACCTCATCCCGATACAACTGTTTAGGATTATACGTATTGTATAAATACAATTTTTATATGAAACAATAATGTCTACAAGGATGATTCTATAGAAAAAATATAATTATTTGACATGGAATTTTCTAAAATTGAATTATTTAATAGTGTGAAGAATATAGAAGAGGTGGTGGCCTATTATAAGTTAGGTGACTAGACCAATTGTACTTTTTGGAAAAAAAATGTGTACGCACATTTTTCATTTAAAAAATTGTAATAATAGAATAATATTATAATTTATAAATTATATGATTGATATATTGACATCAAATAAGACTTTGAAATTGTTTTTTTCAATCTAATCCTTATAATTTATGTTTTACACAATGATAAACCAGTTTTTACCTAAATAACAACAAAAAATATTTACTATTTTTTCGAGTTATAAGTACAAAAATTATTTTCAAATTATAATATTTAAAAAAATATTCTGATTTAAAATATTGAATCCATTTTTCAAAATTTCATTTATAGAAGTGGAAAATTGTAAATTAAAATTAATCTTGTATACGTAATGAGAATGAAGGGTTTTAACATGAAATTTTTCCAAAGATTACAATGTTTTTATATCAAAATTCAATATGAAAATGAATCCAATATAATAAATTGGTTTAATATAAATATTATTTAACTATTTTTACAAGAAAATAAATTAAAATAATAATTTAACATGTGAAATAATTTAAACTAACAAGATTTTTTCAATTTAAATTCATTATTACACAATATTCATAAAAATTGGATCTTTTCAAAAAATATAAAATATTCAACATAAGATAATTTTGAAATGATGATTGTAAAAATGAAATTACTTTTATTAAATAAATTTTCTATATTTTGTATATAAATAATTTCTTATTATGTTCACAAAGTCAATTTATCCATCATTTTATAAGGAAATACAGTTCTTTAAGAAAAAATTATAGATTCCTCCAAATGATTAATATTTCCATTTATAATAAAAAGAAAATAAATGTAACTTTTGAAACTATATATTTTACATAATTTTATCAAATATATTCAGAACATCCAAATTAATGGATTTTTTTAAATGTCCAAGTTTAAATAAAATTTAAAAGTGCATCACATTTTGTTTAAACAATGTGTTGATTTCATCACATGCCATTAATAAAGTTAAATTTAAATTCAAGGAATGTATTTTCTATTTATGTGGTTTTTTATTATTCCATATTTCAAAAAAATTCATTTTTGGAACAACTTTTATATTACCTTAAAAATCGTTTTGGGTTGTTCTTATTTATGACATCCTCTATTTTAAACATTTAATCTTTTATTTTGTGATTTATCTAAAGTAACTATACTAGTAAACTAATCCAATTCCTCCATAAATTTACTCTAGTATAAATAATCTAGATGCCTCTTTCCTAGTATGATATATGAGGTTCCAATTATACTTCATCATTGGTGAGCGTGAGCATTGGGTATAGCATAATCATCATTAACAATGATATATAAAATACCTCTTATAATTTAGTTAAAATTACTAAAACATACAAATGATAAACAAAATTAATTTAATAATTTCAACAAGTTTGATGCACCTAGGGCCCAATTCTATTTTACTTTAAATCATTTTATTACCCTTCTATAGATATAATTTAAGAAATGATGATATCTGACATGGAATACCAAATCCCTAATCTGATTATCAGTATTACACTTCTTCCCACACCATGTTTCTTTAATATGAATCTAAATAGACTTACCTATTTTTTGTTGAATAGTCACCATGTTCTAGATGTATTAGTCTCATTTCAAAAAATTCATTCCAACAAGTTTTATTATGAAATATCATTATATATAATGTATCTTACAACAAAATTTTAATACTTCAATGGAATATACTATTATTGGCAAACTATACAAAAGATACAGTCTAATCCCACATAACAATAAATTCATGTGAGCATAAACAAAATAGTACATCCATTATTTAAATATTCCTTTTATAATTTCCATCAGTTTGAGGGTGGTAGGATGTTTTCATGTGAAGATAATTATCAAGACCCTTCTTAAGAAACAACTATAATTTTGATATAAAACGAGGATTATAAAAATTCATAAATGAACGTGGTGATCCATGAATAATTCCATCATCTTTAATATAGATCCATTTATGGAAATCAAGAAGTAAATAGTAATTAATTTTAATGAAATGTGAATATTTTTTGGTCATAAATTATAGAACATATTGTATACTTATTGTAATGTTTGTTTGGATTTCCTATAACAATTTTCAAGGTAATTTCATTTCATTTATACACAAGAGTATGAAGTTAATACACGAATCCTCTGGGATGACGTCTCACAATATTCACTTGTATAAAAAAATAAAAATCAAGGAAAATAATCCTCAATTTCATGTTTAATGTTTTCCAAGAAACACATGTTCCCTCAAATACCTATATATCAGAGTGATACAATGGTGTGTAATGAAATTTGAGATATTATCATCATCTACAAATCCCTTTCTATCACATGTATATATACAAAACATAATATCATTCCAAATTTTAGAACATCATCCTCATAAATGATGTATGCTAATTTCCCATCATCCCCAACATTTATTATATTAAAAAAAATTAATTATCAGAGTGATCTTTTTTATCTTTTCTAATAATGGTGGATTTTAAATAATTTGTAAATGTATTATTGTCACCCATTAATTAATAATTTCCATATCAGTATTTAATAGATCCAGGAATATAAAATACATCTCAATCATAATTTAGGTCACAATTCCCTAATCATTCATACATAATGTTACCACTACATTATTATATTTCCCTCTGTAATAGTGAATTGTGAAATTATAATCCATGAGTATAATGGAACATCTAATTTATCTCATATATAGTTGTTTTATTTAAAAGAGATATTTTAGGATTTTTTTGATTCGTGTATATCTCTCATATTTAACTCTATAGATAATGTATCCATATCAAAAAATATAACATTATAGTATCCAGTAAAAGGTAATGAATTATTTTTTTGTTTTCATGAGAAATAAATTTCCTTGATTCATATGAAATATCTCTACTAGTTTTTATAAGGAAACAACCAATACCCTTCTATGGTTCATTTCTATATATCATAAACCCATAATTTTAAGATGGTATAATAAAAATTTGAGCATTGACCATTATCCTCTTTAGTTCATCAAAATATTCTTCACATTTCATATTTCTAAGAATAATTAATTCCATTCCAGGTAATATTGGTTAATAAGAGAGCATGTTTATAAAAATCATAAATGAATCACCAATAGTATACTACCAAACAAAAGAATCTATATACCTCAGATATGTTATATGGTGTCACCTATTATCTGAATTCTTTTTTTACAGAGGTATATTTGATATTCATTAATTAGATACAATATTTGAAATTTAAAATTAAAATATTTTAAATATAATATAATTATACTATATATTCCATAAAAATATTTGTATCTGAGAGATTTAAGAATGAAATGAATGTTAATATCATGATTCTAAATGATTTTAATATTAACCTAAATAGAATCAATTTATACCAAAAAATAATAATCAATATATTTTTTTATACTCTATTTTAATAAACTTATTATAATAGATGATACATTAGTGAATATAAATAGAATGACTATATAATTGTAATGTGCATACCTCGTATTGAATGTATTAATTGGAATGACTTCCATCATTAATCAATATTGATGACTCCAAGAAATAATTTCAATCTATAAAAAATATGTTCTCCTTGATGTTCATATAATAATTTATTATATTGAGTATTTTTCCATAATTTTTTTAAAATAACATTATATCCAAAAAATTAATTCACAATCTCATCATTCCATATTTCTTATTAAAAAATAGAACCATGGATCTCCATAATGAAACACTATGGTGGATATATCCCTTATAACCCTACTAATTTATTTGATTCATCATATCCAATAATCCTATTGGGTAAATTCAATAGGGATTCATGGATAATTGTCTTTCATTAAATGTATAACAAATAAAAAACTGAACTCAATTTTATGGGATATTTCTGGGTAATTCATTACTAAATACATAATCGTATAACTATATAATTAGTGAATCGTAAATTTCATGATTAACTTATCTATACCATGATTTATTATCTTCATATACAAAGATATCATTCAATAAAAAATTTGGGACGGATCTAGATATGATAATAATACTGAAGTCTCTGCAATAAAGATGAGGAATTTTCCATATTCTACATTTATTAAAATTTACTTCATTTTAAAATATATTTTGAAATATATTTAGATATGAAATAAATACCATTGATTATATATAGGTACAATATATGTTTGATAATAAGGTTATAAAATAATAAATGTTTATGTTTCATAATGCGGACTTTCTGACACATCTTCATTGTAGTGTGATGTCCCCAAAGAGTTTCGATAAAAAACCCTTCCTAAATTAAAAGAGATACATATAAATTTCATGAAAATTTGTTTTATATATTATTGTGGGATTAAACATATTTAAATAAATAATAAAATATCATTGATAACAATATTAATGTACCTTCCACCATCTCATTGTGTACTTCCACCTTCATTTTCGTGAACGTATAAGCATGGAATCCTCCCCTTGTCCTCTTCTATAGTGAATTAAAATGAAGCTTGGTGAAATAATTATAATAATGTCTCATTTAATTAAAAATGAATCAGAAGACATAATTTAATATTTTATTCCCCTTGTACTCCTGATCCATATGATAGTTACCTCCTCATTATAAAAAAACTTATATTCCCTTCAATCATTTCCCATGTGGATTATTTCTATAGTTTTTATAATTTTGAAATCAATGTGTTCTCAATATATATTTTTTAAAATTAAAATTTCTATGGTGTAATTATGACATATTCCTTCCACAATTTCCAATGAATTAGTATGAACTAGTTAATACCTTATATATTTTATATGGAAAATAAAATTCTTTCATGGTATGATTAATGTTTTTGATAGAGCAGTGCAATATATAGACATGTAATAAGAACATTGATGGAATGATTAACCATGAAGACTATATTGTATATGGGATATTTATAATATCTATATAACCTTTTAACAGTATCTTCATTCTTCAAAAATATTTCTTATTAATTAGTAATTTATCTATAGATCATAATCTTTGTTTAATATTTTTAACTTGAAGGAAATATTTCTCAAAGGAAGTATGAATAAAATATTAACTATCTAAGAGTTATATTTTCTCATACTCCAAATTGTTATAGATTAATAGCCACCATTTATTAAATAATTTATTATATAACACACTAAAATTGAAACCATTTCATTTTAACTGCATTAAAACTCCATAAATATCATCTCCAACGAGATAATACATTGCATGAGTACCATTGGATCAATATAATAACCAAATGATGGGGAATTTTTTCACTTGATTACATCCAACATAGGGGAATGATACAATGGAATAGGTTGTTCCATATAGGAATATTTATTTTTCATAACCTAATTAAGATTCCCTAATACGACTATAATTTCAAAATTAACATACTAGTTGTATTGGCTTCCCTAGTATGGTAATATATACATTGGATGAGAGTATTGATAATCTTCTTCAAAATTGGATACATTTATAAACAATGGTATATATTGTATGATCTCATAAATTTATTAATTTTTAACAAATGTTTATGATTCTAAATATGGTTTAACACACAGAGTAATAAATTATTTATTCATTGCTAATGTAGTAACCATATACTTTTTTTATTAGGGATATGTTTATATTCAATTAATTAATAATTGTTTGTAAATATATTTTTAAATATCACAAGAATATATCATAGGAGTGTCAAATTATTTTCCATAATTTTATGGTTTCTGTGCAATAGCTGGTGATCTGGTAAATCCCAAAATTCAATTTTGGATATATTTCCCCTAGGTAAATATGTTGTAGAACCATGTCCTCTTGTAGTATCTTAAAAAGGATGTATTTATATGAAAAATAATGTAACATCCTCCTTAAGAGATGTTATGATTATATACTATTATTATCCCAATATATATTCATCGGTTAATGTTTAGTAATCTATTTTATCCTTGACCTAGATCCAATGTATTCTACTAAACATCCTCAAATACCTATTATAATGGCCATAAATCTAGTAACCCAAAGTTAGATTCTATTTTTCAATATTATTTGTGATAAAATTGGTTAAATTTGTAAGTAACAATATTTTAAGAAGTATTGGAAAATATATACATATGATATATATTTTAATTTACTAATAGACAATAAATCATAATACATTATAAAAAACCAAACTTAAACCTTGATAACTCATTCCATGAATTCATTTTCACATCTTGTAAAAGGCAAATAAGATAATGGTGAGATCCAAATCAAAATAAGAGTATAGTACAAAATATGATATAATAAATCAATAAAGAATAATAAATATGGAATTGTAACTATCATAATAGACATACTATTTAGTCATAAAATAATATATTGAAATTAGATAATGAATAATCTACATGTCCAGTTAAATAAATGAGAGCACATTCTATTTAATAAGTAATTAAGAATAAAATACATCAATAGATAATAATATTGTAAAAATATCATATATAAAAATAGTAATTGTATTCATAATTAATGAAAAAACTAATTATTATATTCCATGAAAATAGGAATCATGATACCTTTACCATCTAGACAATTTACACGAAATTTTAAAACTACTTGTATAACCCCATTTATTTTGGCCTTCCTCTTTGCCTCATAAAACTCATCGATGCATCAAGATTATATATATTACCAGGCCAAACACATATGTTAATGTCAATATTATTGTCTATATATGTAATGATAAATCTATTTCATTAATCAATAATAATTTTAATCAAATAACTATACTGAGTAAAGGATATGCATTTTTCAATATTTTCTAAATTACTCATTAAATTTTCAAACTGAACATCATATGTAAATTTTTTATATATTATCAGAAATAAAAAAATGTATTATTAAATAATATGGATAATGAAGATAAATTTAATTTACAATTAAATATAATCATTATAATGTTATATTTTCAAGAAAATGATAACATTCAAAACAAAAATGTTAGATTTTACAATAATAATTAGGAAATGTAATTTTTGAGTAAACCCCATTAAAAAATTAATTTAAAATTTAAGTAAAATTAAAATGAATTAGTAAGAAATCATGATATTAAAAATAAAAGGGATTTATATGCACCTTATAAAAAGATTTAGGTGCATAATATTACAAAATTCCTATATTTAAGGAAAATAAGATAAAGTCCCTTAACTAGATTCTAATTTGTCAAACTTGTTCTTTATCTTCATTAAAAAAACTAATGTCAATTATTTAATATATCAAAAAAACACTTTTCATTTTTGTTATAAATTTTATTCCACAAATTATTATTTTATATATAATTACATAGTAAATTATTTTTACAAAAGGTATTTCGATGATATTTATCTTATGTTTCAAAAATGATTTTGGTAGGTTGACAATAGTCCAAGATGTTACTATTTACAAATATCCATAAAAATAATCATGAAAAATTTTATTATATATATATATATTAATCATTTTATAAGGTACATGGAATATGGTTTTTAGAAATTAAATATTTTACGATCATGAAGAAAATATGTTGAATATATACATGAGTATTGTTTACATTTTTCAGTTATCATTATTGAAGATGTTAAGAAATATTTTTATTATTAATTATAATAATAAAAAAATTAAAATATTATTTATTTAAATATAATTATATATATCATCCATGTGGTTTGGTGATGATAATAGATTCACATAGCCTCATGAAGGTTGTAGTCTACATGTGCATGAACGACATTGTAATTATTTAATGAGTGAAAATGTATGAAAAAATGATATTTTTTAATTTAAGAACGGTAAATATGTCATTAATATAAAACAATAAATCATGCATATGACATATAATCATTAATTATATACTTATCACCTTCTAGGTAATGTTTTATCGAAAGAATAATTGAAGTTGATCACGGGGATATAGTTCACTGTACAATCGAGCAATGATATTGTATCCATCATTAAATATAGTGTAAATGGTATATATTATATATTAAAAAAAGGTATGTTTATTTTAGAAATATCATATCATATATATATAAATAATATCCATCATCACACCCAATCAAGAGAGGCGTTGATAATTAATCTTCCCCATCGGTTCGCTAGGATGTAGTCCACCATACACTTGAGCGAAATTATCAGTTCCAATTTTATGGAATAAAAGATAGATATAGATTGTCACATTGATATAATATCATCTCACTATATGGGATATAATTATGTTATTATATATTCATATTGTACTCATTTTTAGGTAGTAGGAAAATGAAATAATACAACAATTCATTGGTAGTAATTTTACCTCTTCGTAGATCACATCTTCCGGATTATACAAAAAGTACTCTTATAATTTATTTCTTACGAATAAAAATATTTTAGGAAGTGTGAATTGATTTTATGAATTTATATTTTCAGTTATTGGGTGAAGAAATATGGTTTTATGGTGTGATGGATAAATAATATCCGGTGTACATTTATATGTGTGGTGAGTGTAAAACTTTTAATTTTTCAGTAGAAAAAGGTTTACCAACATTTTTAGCATTCTAAATGGGAAAGAAATAGATTTTTCTTGATACTAAGAAATTATAATGTATTTTTATTACAATAAAATATATTTTATTCATGTTATTATTTCATTTCAAATGTAATAATT
Organism: Viscum album; assembly: GCA_963277665.1. Taxonomy (NCBI): domain Eukaryota; kingdom Viridiplantae; phylum Streptophyta; class Magnoliopsida; order Santalales; family Viscaceae; genus Viscum; species Viscum album. The sequence continues at coordinate 140,727,110 of OY728141.1, forward strand.
TGAGTTTTACTCCTTAGTAAAGCAATTTTAGCTTAACCAAAATAAATAATTTTAACTATTTTTACTATTAATTATGATAGAAAAATACATCCTCATTTGAAAATATAAAATATGATATATAAAATCTCTATTTAAAATTTCTAATTTCCATTGAGAGCTTTGGAAAACTTTTATATTAAATTATTCATGCATACGAAATGTGAAGGTGGCTTGTTAACCAGAAAATGTTTACAATTTTACATTGTTTTTATATGAAAATTTAATATGCAAATGTTTTTATTAGCATCAAACTCAGATCATGAAGCACATTAAGAAAATAATGGGGTATATGAATCTTTTTACATATATTTCAATGCCACTCAGAAGTAGAATTGTGAGGGAGGCTAAAAATAATGGGTTCTGGGTTTTATTTTCTATGCAATACACGTGAGGGGAAGAAGATGAGAGTTTTGATTCCCTATTTTGATATTTTGACATTATATTATCATAAAATATATCATAAATATATAATATATTTATTTCTACAAATAAATATTAGTGCATCAAAATTATAACTTTAACTATTACATTATAATTAATACATTTTTTGGATCCTTTTTTTAAATCAATACCTTACATATATATCTTAATATTTACATTTCTTAATAAAGTAAAACAATTCACATATAATATTTAAAACACTATTTCACTAATAAATTCTACAATTATCATGTATATATAAATATATTTTTCCATATAATTTAATTCACCAATAAATATCATAGGTGTTCATTAATAATCTTTATCAAGAAATGTATTATACTATTTTGAAATTCAATATGTTTGTCTCATCACACTATAAAAAATCAATAGTATTAGAATATTTAATATAGTCCTATATATTTTTTAGTATAATCACAAAATTTTCTGTTTATATATCTGAATACATTATTTTACAAATAATAATATTATTTTTATATTATTTTTAAATTACTACTGGAATAAATATTATTTTAATACATTAGATCATTATCATTTGAGTTAATTATATGCACATATAGTTACATTAATTTTATTATTGTTTTTTATTATCTTAAATAAAATTAATTCATATATATATATATCTTATGTTTTATAATATTATGCTAAATATATTTTAAAGTGTCATTTTAGTTCGAATTAACAAAATATAATATGTAGGTTTTTAATTATTATAAAATAAAAAAATTATTATTTATCATAAAATAAAAAATCATAATTTTATTCATTTAGTAAAAAATATTTTATAATTAAATAAATATTATGTAAATAACTTACAGCATTACAAAAATATATAAATTTATAATTAAATATTATTAATTTTTTTAATTATAAACAATATATTATTTCATGGATTATAAATACACATGTATATATTAATTTATTCCATACCATATTACTAATAATTAATGATTGATTAAAATATTAAATATGGACATGAGTTTCATAGTAATGTATATCATTGTTTTTTACAAGATATTAAATAATAATTAATTTAAATGATATATATATATATATATATTAAAAACATAGTCATTAAATTGATTGTATGATGTATTTATGTTGTTATTTGTTTTCAAAAATGGTTTAGATATTATTTGGGGAGGGGGATATGAATTAGATCCTACACTATGTGAGAGGGTATGTGATTTTATTTATGGTCTTTCCTTGAGTTAGGGGGTACTTGTAGGTACATTATGATTTATAGGGTTTTGGTAGAATTTTTATATAAGTCCCAAATTGGGAGATGGGAGTGGTTGGGTTATAACACCACCCATATTGGGAGGCTAGTGGATTTTTTGTGTCACATCCCTTATGTGACCATTGTTGACTATGATAAATGATGTATTCCATCTCTTATATGATAAGGTATATTTATAGACATGTGGATACCCTATAATGCAATATTTTGTATTGGAATAGATTCATATTTTCACCTACCATGTTTTATTAGGTACACTTTAGGTTTTTGTATGGGTTCATTCACTTTATTCTTCTATTGAGTCAATGTAAGGTCTCATGTTGGCCATGTTAGTAAATTATTAATAATTCATTTATTTTGATGTGAATATGGTGTTATTTTTTATAGGATATTGTATTTCAAAGTAATGACTTGAAAATTATTATATATGAATTATATTCATATACCATTTTTCATAAAAAACACATGATATTGTTGACACATTGGGGATTCCTATTATGTTGTTTTCCTTACCCCCAACCAGGTTACATAACATGATGTTTGACATAAATGGGTAGAATAAGATGATTTCTCTTAGGTTACATTATCATAATTAATGGGACGTGTGGATTGCTCAGTTTTTCATGGAGGTAATTGTATCAACGCAATTATTATATGTGTTTCCAAGGAGGTTAGTGTAGTTTACATGTTGTATTTTTCAGACAATTGAAACTATGAGTGTTCCATAATATTATTACATTAAGATGTGATGTTAATCTAATTATCCTTTATTTTATTAATCATATTGAAATTAAATTACATTTCAATCGTTGATAATGGGGTCCCTTTTATCTTCAAATTTTAGGTCAATGTGTTTTTTGGAAATAAATAATTGTCAATTAGAAAACCAATTTTTTTGCAGATTCTATTATAACCCTTTGGATATATTTTAGAGTACATAGTATTCCAAGGATTGTGTTATTTAATAACCATTTTTTGGTAACTTATGTTTTATATGGATGCATGAAAGAGGTCACATAGAATCCCCATTGGGATATTCTTTTGTTTTCCATGAATGATTTAGTCTTCTTGGAACACATTCAAGAAAGCATGGGATATTTTTTCTAGTATGTATTATGATTCATCATTCAAAAAATAAGTAATCAGCTATAATCTTAGAAACAAGCCACTAAGGTCAAATCATTCACCTATAGATGAGAAAATTCATTTTGATGTTGATTTCATGGTCATGGATGTGGTCTCTATTATTCTCACTATCTCTTCATTAGTAGAGAGATAAACATTGAATCCACCAGTTGTAGAATCCATAAATCTATATCCCCCTTTAAGGACTCAAAAAAATCAAAACATTACCTCTACTGAGGCCATACAAGAACTATTTTGTATATTTTTTATTCAATATATCTATTTTGTACATCATTGAGATGATTCAGTTTTCTATAGATTTGTTTTCAATAAAGATTCACTAGTTTATATAGTAATCAACATGCAAATTCATTCCCACAAAATGAGATAATATCATTTCGACATTTTTCCCAAATTATGAGTCCCCTAAATCCCATTAAAATAAAATGAATTATAATATTTTTCATTAACACCATATATTTAATTTTTTTACCACATTTTTATTATATTCCAATGAATTTCCATATATCCATTCTAATAGATTGTGATTTATATGAGGTAATTTTTGAAACAATATTTTAGGTGAAGGGTACCTTGAAACATAACTCTCTATTTACCCTTAATCGATCTCTGTGGAATCATAAATATAACGAATTTTTTTCTAAATGTTTGAAACTATTTATTATCCATGTTCCAAAATAATAAATACCTAGGTGGATATGTTGAAAAGTTTAGTGTCAATAAAGTATTTCCGCGATTACACAATTTTTTATTATTTAATTAGGAATCAGGATTTTAAATCCTGGTAATTTTCAAACAACAGAAATAATACATTCATTTTTTTCATGATATTTTTGAAGGATAAGTTCTATTTCTAATAACCATGATGTACTGTGTTTTTTTTAATTATTCGCTATTGGGCCCTAATTTCTTAATTTTTTACAAGATATACATCTCTACTAAACATTTTTATTTTTATTATCAATGATTTAAATTTTTAAACCAAATTAAAATTATTGAGGTTATGAATTTTTTTTTATTTTTCTTCTTTTTAATTGAGATCCACCCTACATTCGATCACATTTGATGAATATATAGATCGTATATTTATTTTATTAGTAGACAGATAAGAATATTATAATTCCATCAGAAAGTAATTATTTAATATAATTAAATGATTACTCATGGAGATATGTTAAATTAGTTTTATATCAGTTTTTATTATAGATATTCGTATGAATGTAAAAGTAGAAAAAAATTATTAATTGAATTATATTTTTTATTATTAAAATTGAAAAAAGGAAAATGAAATTGTTTTGATATTATTAGAATATAATTTCAATAAGTAATTTATTTTTCATGGAATATTAATGAATATAAATTTTTCTATTTAAAAAATACATCCTTCTTTTTAATCGTTTTTATTGAATTGTTTAAATAATTTTCCAAAAGAATTTGTCCTTATATTCATGAGAACCTTCAAGGAAGTAACCTTAAATTTTTTTTATAACATATATACTAATACCTTTATAACATTAATGAATTTGGATATAGTATATAGACACGATATTGATAAAAAAATATTAGATGATCATGATTGATGAGATAAATGAATATTCGGTTATGGTAGATCATATATTGTTGAATAAAAATAAAAATATTGATTAAAAAGTGTGAATTAAAATAAGTTTTTTGAAATGGAATAAATCATAAGGAATAATTAGGGTTATTGGAATTCAATACATTATGTTCTTCTGAAGTGAAATGTTATTAATTTTTGTTTATATATATAATTAATAGTATAAACCAATTTTATTTGATGAAATTTGTTTTTATGTTCGAAATTTATATACAATAAATTAAATCATTATGTATTGTGGTGTTGATTAACTTGATTTTTGGAGTCTTTTTTATATTTTAATTCTGAAAGATTCATAAAATACTATATACATATATTTTAAATGGTTTAAAATAATTATTTTTTATTTAGGAGTGAATTTTTAGTTATTAAACATTTAATTCAACCATTGGTAAATTTTATTGAGAATAACAAAATATTATACTAAATATAAGTAATACATTAAATTCATGTACTTTTTTATGAGACACAACAGGGATGGAAAGATTTCCCACTCGTGCCCTCAATAAATAAAAACATTACATGTTTAATTAATTGAATTCCATGAATTTTATAGGAACATCTATAACATATTCCTATGAAAACCAACCTTCCAAAATATATATATATACTATGTAAAAATGAAGCTATTTTTTTATTTCCTGAAATGGACACACGATTCCATGTTTAGGAAATTATAAATTATTTTTTCCTTTACCATGATTCAATAGACCTATAAAAATTTATTATTTATTGTAATTTTGGGACAATCATGTGACAAAATATCAATAATTCATGTTGACTGATTATAAAATTTAAAATTTTTAACATCATTTTTTATTTTGAATTAAAAAAATAGTTGCTTTATGTTGAGATTCCGAATGTTTAGTCAAGGTATAATGACCATGAAATTGTGTGTTTATATATATATATATATTTCTTATGAATATGTACATATTCATTATAAGTAAATATGGATTAAAACAAATATCTTCATATTATCATTAATTCTTAACATAATAAGTTTATTGGTATATTTCACACTTTAAAATTCATTTTCATAAACAAATTTTTTTAATTTTGTTTTATGAAAATTAATTTCATTCTTTTTTTTATCATTTATATATGAATAATTTAAAAAAGATACATAAATTTTTGGATACCTAATTTGAAAAAAATTATATAGAATAATTATTTCTATTTTATAAAATAAATAATGTTTAATGAAAAATAACTTCTTTTAAAAAACTAGTATTTATTGATAGTAAATATATATACAAATAAATAAATTTTAAAGAACATCTTAGTTGACCAAATATATATTTATTAAATAACTTGTTCATGGTATTGATATTTCTTAAAATATTAAAAATATTTATTTATCCTCATAAAACAAAAAAATTGTTTATTTTAATATAAGATAATTTGTTTCCTTTTTAATTTAATTAGACATTATTTTGTTAAAATTTATATTTTTATTTTTCTGAATAATGTCAAATAGTAATTTTTTTAAAAATATATTATTTATTTATTGTAAATCATAAATATTGATAATAGTATTCCATGTTAGAATTCAATAGATAAATATTCATTTTTAAGGTAACTGTTTATTACGCATTATATGTGAGAATATTAAAATTAATTTCAATTACACTTAGTGATCATATTTTACGTAATTTTTTACATATTTAAAATAATTTTTTTAAAAGTAATATATAATTTCAATTTTATTTATTTCAATTGATAATTTTTAATATGGGTGATAATGTAGATATCACAGTCTAATAAATTTTTATTACAAGTTTATTAACACTTTATAAAAACATAACACGTGTGAAAAATATCTTATACTCTAATTTTTATAGATTCTCTTTGTTATATGTTTCTTGAAAATATTTCATTGTATTTTCATATCTTTTTCAACGATTAAATAAGTGACATTATTGATATGTGATGATATTTTAAAAAAGTTACACTATTTGTAATTATAAAAGGAGTTCACCTCCTCCCCCTTTCTCCAGCCATTGTAAATATTTGTCTTAAACAAAAAACTTCTTTTGAATCTCCTCAAAAAACCAAATTCACGAAAATCCATGGTCTCATAAAAAGGAAAATATCAATTACATTATAGAATTAACTAGTATATAACATCGTACAAAAAGGATTCTATGTAAATGTGAATAAGGCATTCAGATTGAAGGTAATGGGTCATCTATGCTACCCTCATAATATGTCAGTTACATATTCAATTTATTTTTCTCACTTTTTTACAATCATATTATTATAAACTAATTAATTTTATTAACATATTTACTTTACTTATATACCTAGTGAAATATCATTTTCAATGTTTTGGTTATACATATATTTTTCATTCATAATAAAAAATTTAATGTAATCCATATTTATGTAAAAAATAATTATTATTATCTCGTGCAAGAAATTTGGAATGTAATTAATTTTATAAACATCAATATATTTAAAAAAATATCCCCAAAATTATTATTAACCTATTGGTTCAATTATGGGTTTATAATTATGAATTACCCCCCTTAATTAAAATGAAAACATGCTTATTTAAAAAATATATATCAATCCAACTGGTTCATTTTGATTCTTTATTCTCCCAAATATTTATGTAATATTTTTGTATAATAAAAATACATGTTCAATAAATTTGTCTCATTTTCAAATATGAATGATAAAAATGATTTAATTCATTATCTATATTAAATCATTAATATTTTTCCTTTAGTTATAACTTTAATCATAATTGTTAAACCTTTTTTTTCTTATGGATTTTATCTTGATTATGCTTTATGCATATTGTTTATCAATATATGGCTATTGTATTCATTTAAATATTATACTATTAATTAATTAATAGTTTTTCATGGAATTAAATAGTACAACAATTCATTTTTTAATTCTTTGTATGACATTAGATATTTTTTATGTGATTATGGAGTAAATCCAATACACCATGTTACATTGTATGTTGTGTTTATATTAATGGATAACAAACCCAATCCAATATGGGGCTTTTTATAGGTTTTGTATTGTAATTTTTAGTAAACCCAACCAAAAATAATTATTTATCCAAATTATTTATTTGAATGGGGAGTTAAACAAGTCCACTATTGAATTTTATACACTACGTTTATGGGAATGTAGAATAAAACTAATCCATAATGGCACATTGTCATCATGATTATGAACACAATGGACATTAAAAGTGATTTATGTTTATGATTTTATATCTTATATTATTCTTATAGATTCTATTATTTAATGACATTGCTATTTTATATCCATATTAAATGTTTCTTTGTTTATAAAATTTCTCTTCATGATATCGCCTTATGTCTATTCAATCATATTTTGGGATATATTTCCATGTTTCGTTAAATACTATGATTTCTAGACCACCATATTCCATATTTATTTCTCACTTCGATATCCTAGGATGTTTTGTAATATATATGGGTATTTGGATCACTATGTGGAGTTTTAATTTATGATTTTTTATATACAATTAAGATGATGTATTTATATGTTGAACATTCCTAAAAAAGTATACCTGTAGAACCTTTTTATACACTTGTAAATATAAGTGAAAAAATATTAAATAATGTGTTTTTAAGGATTTTTATTTCATAGTTTGTATTATATTAGTGAAATTTACTTTTTTAGATTTATATGAATGAATATTATTGAAAAATTATGTGATATTTCAATGTATATGATGACATCCTAGAGTTTTTGATATGTTTGAGTATGTTATTTTACAATAAATAAACTTAATTTTAGACAATATAATGTGTTGGTAGATGAAGAACATATGAATATAGGAGGAATGACCATGAAAATATTTGGTTTAGAATTAAATCTACTATCACACTAATTCATAATGTGTGCGCATTATACTATATACATGGATAAATTTTCTAATTTCACAGGATTCAGATAATTGATTTTATATTTGTAATCCATTATGAATTATTTGGAAAAAATTTCATAAAATTATTAGGTTGGATAACCAAATAGAAAATTAACCACGTACAACATTGATGGAAATATAATGATTTATATTCCGGAATCATCACATCTTGTATGTGATTGTATTTGATGAACATATTAATATAGGTTTAATAACCAAGAAATTTTTTGGTTTAGAATTCAATTTATTATCACACTAATGTATAATGTGTGGGAATAATACTATATACCTGGCTAAATATTCCAATTTTATAGGATTCAAATAATTGATTTTATAATTGTAATCCATTATGAATTATTTGAAAAACAATTTGCAGAAAATTCTTTGGATGGATAAACTAATAGAAAATTAACCATGTATAACATTGATTGAAACATAGAGATTCATATTCTAGAATCATCACATCCTATATGAGGTAATTTTTTATATGATTAGGGTTATCCATTTAGGAACACATTAAATTAATTATCCCAATACCTTACAAATAGTTATTGAAGAAAAATGATGGAGTTAGGAGGAATAATAACTATAACCTGTGAAATTTGATATTTCATGAATTACCTAACTAAATTTCAGATATTATGATAGTATGTGATGGGATCCTCTCGATAGCGAGGGTACCACATAATAGTTTAATAAAAAATAATATATATCTCATGAATTCCCCTCTCATTGAGAATATTACAATTTGTTCATTTTAATGATATAGAACACCATTTTTTTTATTTTTTTTATCCCATAATTTTTAAGGAATTTATTTTCTCAATTTAAATTATATTCAATTTCTATGAATTATCGATGCAAGAGATGATAAAATTGGTTTTTTATTGAGGGAGAGTATGATCTGTATGGGAAACTGATCTATGAAAAGAATCCCAGAGAGAAAGTAAAATATATGGAGTTTTATGAATTTTTGAATTTAATTAAAAATATAGTTTTCCATTTCACTCTAAATATTATACTTGAGAGGAAATTAATTTCACATAAAAAATGGAAGATGAATAAATTAAGTCTTCTAAGAATTAATTCACAAGACTAAGAGGGTATACCTAAAGATATTGAAAAAAATGATAATAAAATTAAACTTAAATTCATAATAATCATTATGATTATATAAATATTAATTAAAATTGAACAAATTGTTGTTTCATAGTATGTTTTCTAATGTATTCAAAAAGTAAAAATGTATATGTGTGATTCACAATGATTATAAAGACTAGAGATAAGAAGTGGAAAATGGAGTTTAACTCTTCTGGATTCCAAGATAAAACTCAAGGTGTTATAAAAATCTAATCCCCACCATATTAAAATAATTGATATAATAATATCAAGAACTACATGATGGCATCCATGAAAAAATATAAAATGATGAATTCAGTTAAATCAATGAAAATCATACAATGTATATGCATATATACTCCAAAATGATCTAGTTATCACCATGGTATTAATCGAACGATTATTATTAGAGTACCTAAAAAAATTGTAGTATTTATAGATGATATTCTTGTATACTTTAAAAAAATCCTCAACCATGATATGTATTTTAGTAACATGAAAGAAGAATTTATGTAATGGTATGTTGTAAGAATTATAAAATAAATTTTATTTCTTAATGGATTATGTATCAATGATTGGGTATATTATCATAAGTAATGGGATATTTGTGGACCCTTAAAAGACTAAAGTGACTAGATAATGACTTCTAAAAGTATATTTTATATATATACATAGTTTCTTATTATTAAATATATAATATTTGTTATTTTAATAATGTCCCAAAACCTATAAAAAACCATGCGAGTGATTCATGTTTCTACTAGACCAACGTTTCACCTCCCCACATGAAAGTGGCTACCAACTAGTAGGGTGGGTGTGATAAAAATAGTAGGGATACTATACCACCTAGATGAATATTGAAATATATTCTAAACGGATATAAAAATATACAAAATCAATCTAGAAGACAACTATTCATAAACATCGTGAAATAGACATATAAAAAAATTATATGACCCATATAATAATAATATATAGTTACATTCCTTGTTTTATAAAGAACTATGTTATTTCATGAGATTCATGGGAGTAAAGTAAAAAAATGAAATCTAATGAGGAATATAAAACCATGTTCCCAAACCCCCTTCTCAGACATCTATCTATGCTCTAATCAAATATAACATTCATGAAATCACAGGCAAGGTCCCCTAAACATGTCCATTCCTTTATCCTTGATGTCTTAATTTATAAAAAATGAAAGCTAAACATGGTGTGATGATAAATTATAAGGAAAGAAACCATGGTGTCTAAAAAATAAAGTTTGAAAATATATTTTATAAAATATTATGGCAATCTCATAAATTAATTCATAAATAATTGTGTAATATCAGATAATCCAAAATAACCTTCATCTCTTGGCTAACTCGTAGGGTCATCCAAACATACGTTTTCATGGTTCTAGATGTCAATATCCATGCATCATAGTGTCCTAACCTGATATAATTATAATTCAACCTAAGAAATTATTCTATGAATGAATACCATTTCTAACCCATTAATTCATACTAGAAGAATCTACACGTACAACCAATAATGTCATCTATAATTATTTGAAATTTCCAACAATTTATTTTATCTAGGAAGGAAGTACATATATGTCCTTTAAATTAATCCACGAAGAACCAAGTGAAAACTATAATTTCATATACGATGGAATTACAATATCAACCTAAAATTCCATATTGAATATAATTCTATGTCAATGAAATAATTTCATGTAGGACAGATTTCTATTTTCACAAAATAATACCATTGAGGATTGAAATTCATGTCAAATCCAATACCTCATAAATTTGATGTGAGAACCCAAAATTCAAAAGAATACAAAATAAAGGAAATCTATTATTAACACGCAAACCCCAATATAAAAAACGTGATCCAATAATCATTACATGATAATTCATTAGTTTGAGAAATATAATTCCATTTACATTATTGACCTAATTCATTCCAATAATTAAATATATGAAAAAAATGAATTTTATTCAAGATATAAATTTACAAATTTATCATATCAATCCTCATGTAACAAATCATTTAAGAATACTTAACTTTTCAGTTCTCATCATATTATTATTTCATCCTAAAATTATTGAAACACCAATATCATTTCAACATACCTATTTCAAAATATGTAATTTATTTTCAAAAAATAATATTTATGATTATTGAGTTCAACAATTGACAGGTTATACAACATTCTCAATTCACATAACCAACAAACATATTTTTTATTATATAAAATAAATAATTTTAAAATTTTCATGGGTATATAGGTTCATCTAAATCATGGTACGGCCAATAGTAATGGGGTTTCACACCCCTTATATGGCAGCAATTCCCAGCCTCAACACCAACAGACCAAATGTGGTCAAAGGGAGATATATGAAAATAGTTTCATTGAAATGTTGGGTATTATACTTGTCTTAGTTCATGTAAATGGAGAACTAATGTGATTATAATTATTTAAAATACCATGTAATTAAAAAATACCATAGAGATATGTGTTAGAAATCCCACATCAAAAGTAGAGAATATGAATAAATTCTAAAATGACCAAAGTATAAATGGGTTGCTCTTTCCATGGATTCAATATCTAGGTCCTAATTACCGTGAAAAAAATGAATACATCATTATATTGAAAAGACTACAAAAAATGATTATGTATTCTCAAGAAATTATCTTAATGGTTAATGTGGATTTAGAGAAATGTAGGTAATGTGAGTTAATAAAATAATTTTATATAAAAACATTCATGATGCATATTAGGGATTCACAATGTAAATATTTTTGATTTCATATATTCTGAAAAAACTATCTGATCTAAAATCCCAATAAAAAATTCAAATTGTGATTTATATTTTACTACATGAATTAATTCATTCATTAAAACACTTTAACACCCATAATGTTATCCATTGAATATTCCTAGATTATTTCACATTGTGAATGATTATTCAAAATGTGAAATAGTTTATTTTTCAAAATTCCCTTTTACATTATCTTATCAACATTAAATCTCCAATTTAATTAATACTATGTAGGAAGATTACTAATTCATATAAGCCAAATGATCAAAAAATATGTTAATGAGTTATGTACCATTGAAAAGTTAGGATCCTATAACCTCCCCAACTTAAAATTTATCTCTCATGATCTATGTTTTCATAGATCAATATGGGGTATCAAAATAAAAAACCTTCCACTATGTCTATATATATGACCCCATCTCCCTCGTCCCCTATTATAAAAAACAATGAAATCTATACCCATTCCCTTGATGAAAATTCTTAACATAAAGATTTATCTCACTACATCCCATGATAGAAATTATATTCTCCTTGATGGAATCTTAGACATCGAGCCTAACATCATCAATATCTATCATGTGAGATGGTAAAGGGTGTTTTATCTGATTCTATGACACATGAAACACATATTTCATTACATTTTGTAATTGTGGAATGTAAAATGTTATACCATAGGATTGACTCTTTCCACTATATCAAATGGCTTGAAAATCAAGGGTTCATGCTTCCCCTATTTCGGGATATGGCATTTCCAAATCCACATGGACAAGTGAAGAAGAACCTGATGACAAAAATAAAACTATAGAAGCCATATATAATGGTGTTTGGTATGATTTTTTCCTGATCATCATAGACCCTAATATATATCTGATAAAATTATTTTTAATAGATGTGGTCAACATAAGACTAGTGATAATAAGAGTTATCTCATCTTCTTATATATATTATTAAGGTGAATGTGATGAACCTATATAAAAATATTTAATTGGATCTATTTTGAAAAATTACTTGAATATTTTATTATATATTAACGATATCATAGTCAAATGTCACTTTAAAGGACCACCTAATTCTATAGAATTTTATTTGAACATCTCATATTGAATCAAAGGCATTCTGTTATATTGTTTTTCACTTTGTGGTGGGAAGTTTATGCTATGAAAAAATGGTGACCCCAAATCCATCTAAAATACATTGATCATCCATGATGCGAAATTATGATTGTGATTAGAATTTATACTCCTTGGAATTACATGTAGTAGAGTTACCACTCTTATATGTAAACTATCCAGATCATTAATTGTGATGATCTCTATGATACTCAATAAGAAGGATACATTACTTATTTTATCCAAAATCACCAAAACTATATTATGTTATTGATTAATCCCTTTGAAATCCAATGAAGAACTCCATAGTGACAACATTAAAAATATATTCTAGAATCAACAACTGATAAACCATCCCAACATTAAGTTGATTCTTGGACATCAAAAACTAATATGTGAAACATCTATCCATATTTCACATTACGTACTTCTTCATCCTATGAAGCTAGTAGTATCTACAATGACCATTATACATATTATTTAGAATATTTCATGCTACCCATTTAGAGGAATTGAAAACAATAAACAATAATCATGAAACCTTATAGAACTCATACTACACCATGGATTATAATAACATCATCTCTATTATGAGAGAATCATGATTATGTACACCCACCATATATGTTTTCATATAGAGCTATTCCATCAAGATAATTTAACACCTAAATATTAAACTGATATATGAGCATGGATATAAAATATATCAATGTTAGAAAATAAAATCCCATGTAATCTAGACCATTCAGATTCTTTTCTATAGAGGGATCAATCAACTACCACATATCACAAAACTCTAGCACTACACATATCTACTTCTTCCCACACAATTAATCATTAATTCAATTTCAAAATCTATGTTTGTAGGATAATTACATGTAAAAAATAATAATTTCCTGAACCATATCCTCGTCCAAATGTTAAAGTAATAAAACCAAAAAAAATACTAGATCCTATTATGATATTTTTATAACAAAAACATCTATCTTGAAAATTTTTTATTTCTCAAAAAATGAGGGTCTTTACCATCACAAAAAACTCCATATCATGTCAATAAAAATTCCTCTCATATGGTCTTAACATCCCAGATAAATTAGAAACCACTTGATACCCTAATTTTTACACCATTCTAATATAGTATCTATATGTTTCACTAGAAGGGTATATTTCATTCATGGATTTAGTAATCTTATGACTGGTGTTGAGGACCTCATGTTCTGCATCTCCATGAATTCCATCTCATAGCAATTTTACCAATTATATTTCACCACATTGTTTTTATATTTCATAAAAATTATTATTAAAATTGAATTCCTTAATGAATCATTGATAATTGACATGTATACCCAAACATATCCAAATATAGAATAAAATTTTGGACTACTACAAATATTCCACTATTTCAACCTTCAATGGGTATAATACTAAAAAAACATCTTAGATTACTTAACCTATAAATTTACCAGAATTTATCTTGATACAAAATTTAGATGTCATTAAATATTTATGATTTAGTTTCGTGAATGCATAAAGATTCCATGATATTTGTCATGATCATCTGTAGATTAAAAATACACCAATACTACATCAATGAAAACCAACACAAGCTGATCCTGTAATATATAAAATATTTGGTTTATCATGTACATGGATTCTTCTATTTTTCAACAGTAACCAATCTTCATTTACAAAAATTCATAAGTTCCACATATACATTAAAATTCCATCTAGGGTATGCCAGATGGTATCAACCTCTAATGATCTTACACCAACCTCACTTTGATCCTAGATAAAATATTTTTACTTCTTAGGTGATCCAAGAGCACAACGATGAGAATAAGGAAATATTATTTCATGACCACCATCTAGTTGAATAGTTTATAGTTTCCACATATTAAAAAAATGATATCAATCATATTAGTGAATGTCACGAAAGAACCACATGTCGATGTACTAGGTTTTTTGAGACCAGAATATTTCAAATATTAAAAATTACACATTCAAATATATAAACTATATCTTTTTTCTAGTAAGGTTGGATAAACTCTATCTGTGCACATTGAATTTACAAGATAGTGAAAAGTCATTTCATGTCATTTTGTTAGTCATAATGATCGTTAGGGAAAATATTTTGAAAATGGGCCAATATGAGAAAAAATGTACCCCACTACATCACACAATTATCTGAAATATGGTCTACTATAAAAGACATGTGATTATCCAATCTACACTAAATTAGTACTATATTAACTGCATGAAGACCCAAATCCCCTTTATAGTGTATATCTTCCACTTTATATAGTTAGAAAAGTTACTATCCTCTAATAATAATTGATATAATCCTAATAAAAAACATCCAATTCATACCCAAAATTAAATCAAGTCCTTCCATTTCAAGGAGGATAAACATAAAAAATCAACTCAACAATTTTAATAGAACAATAATTATAGACACTAATACCTTCTAATCATACCCCCATGTGGTGTGTCGATGGTCATGAAATCATCAAATATATATTCTTCCAACGTGAAATAATCTGAAATTTGATTAAGTAAAAGTTAATTGGATGTTCTTATGTATGATAAGAAAATGATAGATGAAATAATAATTTAACCACTGATATTTTAAGGTGATATATCCATGTCTCATGGAGTATACTATGTTGAATTCAACCAACCAACACCCCTTTCATGGAATCCATCCTTACATCCTTGCGATTCTCTAAATGGATAGTACCACCACTACTATGTTCTGTAACATATCCCATATAACCTAAGAATAAATATGAACATTAAATACAAGAATATTATATTGTATCTTAGTCAATCATAAACTCTAGAACCATTGCTGATTTTCTAACACTACTCAAATACTATGTTCTCCATCAAAACCAATACAGATATCCCACCATAACATAGGCTTGACAGTCAACTGTATATTTATTCAACCGATTGAGATTTTATTCTAGACCATTCACACTAATATCATAGCTTTAGGTCATAGTGGAAGGATTTCAAACCACTCCATAGACTACTCTTCCTACCAATTCTATATAGGTAACTATAAATGTGACACTTCATCCTACCATAAGTAGATCTACCTTATAACTCCACAAAGACTAAATGTTTACAACATTGGTCCAATATCATCTTCCATTCTATAATGTGATCATAATTCATCATTTAATAAAATAATTTTTGGGAAAAATAAATTCACATGTGACATTATTTTATAATTAAGACCATCCAAAAAATGATTCACTCTAAGGGTATCAACATATTCTGAAGAAAAATAAAAACACTAGACGTTAGTTATGTTTCCAACATAGTCCGCCAGTAATATGATCGCCTATATATGTTTCCTAAAACCATTATCCATATCATAACAATGTTTATTTGGATATAACTATGTGAGGAACATCACCTCAATGTCCGTCCATGATAAGTCCTCATGATGCCTCACAATCCCGGAGATATTCCACCAAATCATATTTAGTCCTGGTAAAATATATGAAATAATATTCACCCTCCTAAAGATGAGTGTATCAATATTCTTATAGAATATCTAGACTAAATCAATCATAAACCCATCATCATGATTTACTCCCTCCATATAAATGTATGTGGGGGATTCTTTTAAACTCTTTTTTTCTATAACACATTAATGGTACAGTGAGAATATTCTCCCTTTCATGCATTATATAAACTAAAGGAAACAATATCAAATATTATCATACATCTAGTTACATAGAGCCTTATGGTGTTTAATCTCAACTATTTTTGAGGTATTCTGATTACCGCCCTCCTGATGATGAAATTAAATAAGACATGGAGGAATTATCTCCATAATGATAAATACACTCATTAAAAAATATGATACACAAAAAGTTCAAGAATGAAATGTTATAAAACAATTGAGTACCATTAGACCAAGGTTACTGTATACATAACATTAATAGTGATATGAGATATCATAATAGTTAAATTTATTCAATTTTATTTATTATTGAAAGGAATCACATTTAACAAATCAAGTAAGTGGATATGAAGACACAATAAATATACCCCTAGTGGTAAAAATTATTTTCAATATATATCATTAAAAACCAAACCTGATGTCACTATAATCATCTTGATTCATACTAGACATTGTGTAATATTTTATCAACCAGTAAAATGACAGAACAATTAAATCACCCATAATGAAATAACCTCATAATTGAAAAAATAGAACAACATGAACATCAATTTTATCATGAAAAACTCATGTTTTCATCCATGTATGGCAGAGGTACTCCCATTAATTATTAAATTACAATGCCCCAAAAATCCTATTTTTACTTGTATAATTTAAAAAAATTATTCAGAAGATAACTGACCTTTAATAAAACTATTTAATGTTTTTCTCAAGTACTCTATCATGTGTCATGTTCGAGTTGCAACTAGACATCATACATTCCACCTAATATTCCATAGAATTCCAAATAAGAGTGATGGTGTATAGAATAGATCGGGGAGACTGTACATTACTGATTGGAGGTGTTATAATAGTAGAAATAAGATCAAAATTTAAGAAATCAATATACAAAACCTCCCAATCACAACCAACTTTAACACCAACTCTATAAATAACCAACGACCTAAATAGTAATAATGATTAATTTCATGAAATATTTTATGTTGCACTAAATTTCCTACTAAAATCTCACATGTTAGATAAAAATAAATTACATAACTAATATTCAAAACACCATGACCTTTCCCACCTCCATACTCTAATCCCTACAAGGATGCACACAATCAAGCCTAGGGCCCAATCACTTTGTTTATACCTACAAGGGTGAAATCATTCCACCTACTAAACAATACCCAAATAGGGTGTGAGTGCATCAAGTAGGCCCAAAAAACATGTTGTCTATGTAATCCACTCTAAATATTTAAAATGTGTAAAAATACCATAAATATGTTCATTAATTAAAAAATTAATAGGTAAAATCAAATAAACCTAATAACGCTTGAGCTCTGGGTTGTCACTCAGGGTCATGAAAACATTTTTTGTAATGATTATATGTCATTATATCCATGAAACACTGTGAAATAATGTGAATGATCACTATGTACAATAGATAATTTTTCTATGAAGGATTAACATATATAACCTACATCTTAATATATTAAGTGAAACAATTTCCATTAAACAATTTCTCCATGGATTATACTCCTTGATAAATCTATTATTTAATATAGGAAATAATACTATGTCAGATATACACTTTAATAATTCAATAAATTCTATGTACAACCTATAATTTCATATAGGTAGGACTTACATTTATAAACCATAATATAAACACATAATAAGCACCTTGTATGGACTATATATTCATAAAATAAGGATATCCATGTACAAACGATAATATCATATTGTATTAAATTCCATGTCCACCCAATATTTTCATTCAGAATGGAACCACGTGGCTATCCATATATCTCTACTACGTAAATTATGTTACCCATGAGTCAAAATAAGAAAAATAGACAAGAAATTGATTGATAACTCTATAATACCAACATTCCAGAAACATTATTATAATCATTATTTTTCAATTCATTAGTTATCCAGATATCATGACATTTAGATTTACAAAATTAATTCCAAAAACAAAATTCGTTTTAATTATCAATTTAAACAATGTGGCCACTCATTAAATTAATTTCAACTATTCATATATCCCTTATCATTAAATCGTTGATAGCATTTCATATCACATAATATCACTCTTTTATCATATCATTATACCAATTCGAATTACGTGATAAATTATATCTTTTATGAAATTTAATTTCTTCTCCAACCAAACAATCTAATTACAGAATTTGGTGTTTTTAATGTCAGGACAAGTTCATAATTCACCTAGAAATTGGATTTACACTGTTAATAGAATAATTAACCAATTTCAAAATATTAATGGGGGTCTAGTTTCATTCTATTCATGTTCGAGCCTAAAGTTAAGGTTTGGAACAGATAGAAGGTGGTCCCAAGTCCCAGTCTCAATACCAATGGACCTAATGATGTATGAGGAAGTCTATGCATATGGTTTCTTCAAATTACAGTGTTTCTAATAGGGTTGTGATGTTAACATGATGTACTAGAATGATCATATATATCTCACATATGATAAAATAATAATTTTTTTAGGGGTTGTTATAGACCACCGCATAAAAATGAAGATAAAGTGAGGAAATTCTTCAACAACAAAGTAGAACTAGGTTTTTCTTTACTTTCCTTCAATTCAAGATTCAAAATTTAAAGATACAATATTTTTTTCATTTAATAAAAAAAAAATTAGAAATCACATATGGGATAGATTAAATTGAATAAATTGACAATAGTTTTTAGGAGAAACATATGTAAGAATTGTAAATTAGACAATTCGATACAACATTCACCACCAGAAAGAATATTTTGGCACGTGATAATAAAAATTCACTTTGTTTATAAAAATTCAAAGTGTAAATAAGTTTATACATATATATGATATTAATCTATATCGTCAACCTTAGACGAACTACGACCATTTAACTGATCCATGAAAAAGAATCATTCATAGAATTAAAAATTCTAAAATAAAAACATAATTAGGAATGTACTAGAAAAAATATGAAATCATAGAATTAAGGATACATATCCCTGGATTATAAAACCTACTATACATGATAAATATATTGGTGGTAAATAAGGAAAAGATATATTATTGTGAATTGATAATCATTTATATGAATAGAAATATACTACCTACACCTATAATCGCACTGCACAAAAGTGGGTATGAATTTGTTATTTGTAGTGATGCATAAATAAGGGTTCAGGTTATGTACTCATGACACATTATAATGTGGTATTCTATCCCTTAAGACATTATGAGGTACATGATAATTTTTTTGACATTTGAACTTGATTTATATTTTGTAGTATTGATGTTTATAAAATCGAGGCATTATTCATATAAATTAAACCATGATATATCGACAGAATGTAAAAGTATAAAATATATATTCACAATGATATAGTCCATATAAACCAATGAATATAGTCTGATTGAACTAGGAATTATAACTTATCAATCTAATACACTCATGATAATGGGTATTAAGTAATTCACTCACCAATTATCAATGATCAAGTATCATTTTAATTAACTTTGATTCAGATACATTTAATCATCTTAGACAGACAATGGATTTACATGATATTCATAAATAATTGAATAATATCCTTATATTTTAGAATTATTGCTCAAGAATAAATTCTTGTAAAAATTATGGAAAATGAAATGAGTGAGGTGGATATTCAAGATATGGTAACATTTTTATAAAAACTAGAATCATCAAATGTTTTCATTAATGATTATGTAGTTTTAATATTTTCAAAAGAACATCAAATTTAATTGAATCCGTAGATAAATAATGATCTACATAGTGATTCTTATAGTTCGTAATTCCCCATACAGTAGTGAATAATTAAAATATGTTGATATCTATATTAAAATTAATGTTTTATCAATATGAGTAAGTATATTGTGGAATATATTTGTCCGTTTTCATTACATGTCAACAAGGGTAAGATGATATAAAAAAATCCAAATGGCTATCACAACCATTTAAAAAACATAATGACAGATTAGAAGACATCAATATGCATTTTATTTCAGGACTTGAAAGGACATGAAAAATGATTAATGATATAAGTGTTATTTTGGAACATCTTATAATGAATTCTATCTTAATTACCCTATGAGGGGACATATCATTTGATAAAATTGTAAATATATACATTAATGATATGGTAAGGTTGGATGCCACACCACTATTTATTATACCTAATCAATATTTGAAGTTAACATAATATTTATGTATGATCTATCACCACACTTTAAACATAGATATGAATATAATTATAGTCTATAAACCAAAAACAAACAGCCAATGTTAATGAACAATCTATAAACGAAAGTGATATTGTTAGATTTATTTATATTCGTCAAGGGATGTCGGTACCAACATATTTAATTGGTTTAGTTCTTTTAAAATAATAGTTTTCACTCAATGATTAAAATGGTTCCATGTTAAACCATATATGGGTATATATATAGAAGCATTAATTCATGTGAGATGATGGTGACCAAAAGATTCTAGAACAAGATACGATCTATGCAATGGTAGAAAATTTCAAGAACATTTTACAAATAATCAGGATTGGTTAATTTAAAAAGAACATTTATAATTATTACCATTGATTATGATTATAGTTTATGGTACCTAAAATTGAATTCCCAAATATATCACCATTTTAGAGAGTATTTAGTCATATAGATGAATGGTAAGATATGTCTGACATACATTGGACCCTATGAGATTCCAGATCACATAAAAGTAGTGGAATATTAACATACACTTAAACCAAACAAATCTAAATTAGATGACGTGTTCTATATATCCCTCTTGAGGAATTACATTTAATTGTCTCGATAGAAAAAATCATAGAACTGATGTCATGATACCATTACATAGGCATGAATACATGGAATTAAACCACAAAATATAGAATAGTTTCATAAATATGGTAAACTAGATATGTACAAGAGTTTTTATTAAAAATGAAAACAATAATTACAACGTGATTATTTTTGGGGATAACATTATTCCAACATAGTATATCTCTAGATATGTTTTTAGTATACATCTTAGATTCATGGGTAATGGAAACAAAATAATGGTGAGCTCAAATGCCCTCAAATATTAATGTATAATAGAATAAATAATTGATCAATGAGAATATTCAATATAGAAATGTAATAAATGAATAAACCTACCACATAATCAATAAAATAAGATGGAAGTGTATAAAAATTATGGAGAATTAAATAACTAAAGTTTCATTCTATGAAATCAATAAACTAAGAAAGAAATGGAGTCTATAGATAATGATAATGTAATACTGTAATGGATGATAATAATTAAATAATCATAAATAAATTAAATTCCTATTTATTATAATTCATGTTTCCTATGATCATGATACCTTTATAGTCAACATATATTCTCAATATAGTTTAAATATATTGGTAAGAGCGTATCTATTTTTCCTAGAAACATGATTGAAGGGTTTATCAAATACAAATTCCATCTTGTAGGAAAACATATTCATCATCCGGATTACTATAAATAGTCTCCTAACCATAGGTATTTCATTAAACTATTCCTAACCTGTATGGATTTCACTAACAGGTCCCCAACCAGTATTGATCATGTCCAAGGAATTCCTCATATATCAAATAATTTATATATATAAATAAAGTTCTATATAAAATATTTGTATTGAGTAAAAGAAATTTATTTATCAATATTTCCCTAGTAAACCAAATAACATTAAATGTAAACAAGATATTTATAGATGATATATAGTATTTCTAATTAACATATCCATGATACATTATATATATATTTATGATAAATTCAATTTCTTGTGATGAAAAGAAGTTGAATAATTCGTGGGGAATAAAAAATAATCAAGGAAGTGAATATAAACAATAGCATTGACAAATAAATAATAATTCATTGAAATAAATAATACGGATACTCTCAATAAATCTTATCCGACATAGAGTAAAATAATGTTTTTTTATTTTTTCATTATGGAAATACTATAAAATGATCTTTTGAAAATAGTCTTGGTGAAAATATAACTTTGTATTTTGAATAGTATTTTGCAAATCAATTTCCTTGAAAATCACATTTTAAGAGAAGTTCAATAAAAATTAACCTTTTAAAATATAATTGGAAAATTCTATGATATAATTATGGGTAAATATTTTCATGTCATAAAAGGTAAAAATAAAATTCCATTTGAAAGATATATGTTGAAAAGTGCCTTGATTGAAAAGTAAAAAAAATTATTCTATTGAAATCATTTTTAAATGTAAAAATGTGTAAAAATTTATTTAGTAATTTTTTTAGAAATATATAAATGTTTTGAAATTATTTTTAAAAAACATTTTTTAGAAGAAAAAACTATTTCTGACTAATCATTGAAATGAAGTCTGGTTTCTTTAAAAAAAATTCCTAAAACAAATTTATTACCGAAGTGTCGAAAATGGTACAACTACTAAAATTTTTTTATCAGCAATCATATTTTATTAAAATTAATGGTTTTACATAACAATGGTCTTATAATTTCCTCTAATAAAAATTCAATTGTAAATAATATCGAATAAATGACTTTATAATGTAAATACTTTAAAAGACTGTTATGATAACATGAGAATAAATTAATGAATATTTCTTGTTGTAAAATTTAAATCCACATAATATAGTATAAATAAAAAAGTACATAGTTAAAAAAATTTACAGACATAATCTTATTATATTAACGACAACATCGATGTAATATAACCCAAAAAAGAAAATGTTTGATGAAATTCTCTTCAACATTGTAGCATAATTCAAATACTCTTAGATGAAATAATTCAATTTTAACTCAAGATATAATTATTAAATTATAATTCATTATAATATATGTAAAATTTTATGTGTTTATACCATATATAATAAATTAATCACACAATAATAAAGTATTTCTCAAATAATTGAAATTGAGAAAAATTACCTTACTACATGGTAACTATTGGATCATAAGAAACATGAAAAAGATTACGTTAAATGAAACATTAAATAAAATTAAAATAAAATAATTCATTATATTATATATAAAAAGGGAGTGTAGGTACACCAAATAAATGAAATATGTGGTAATTATGATGTATTCCTTATGAATGTAAAATTGAAACAAGAATCCCTTACCATGAAATTACTTTCATGTTAAAAACCTTTAACATCTTTTATAAGGGTTTTAAAAATTTAAATAACATATAATATAACCATATTCATATTTATAATGTCATATATTGTATTATTATAATATCTTAGGACCCTTGTATTTAATAATCATTCAATTTTTCCACTATTTTTAGTGTTAATGGAGTGGTTTGTCGAGTATGTATTACCTTTTTATTTTTGTTATTTTTAAATTTATAATTATTTAATATTCTATAAAAAATGAAAACAATTATATTAATGATATATACATTGTGTATAAATATTATTAATAATACATAATATTCATAGATGCAAAATGAAATGCACCATTCCCGGAGATAGTCAACTATATGTACGCATGAACATTACATTCATTTCACTATTGTATTTATATGAGATAAATGTAAATGATATATATATATTGTAAACATAGTATCATATAAATAAAATATATTTTATATCCTTTTTTTAAAACCATACTTTTTTACATTTAATATATAGTGTGAACGAATAACATCGCTTTGAGGATGTGGTAGACCATACTCTTATGAAAGATGCTATATTATTTAACGAATGGAAATAATAAAGGAATAATTTATATAAATCGTTAATAATCATAAAAAAATTATAAATATCATATATATAATTTATAAACTACTTTTCCATTATAATTCACAACCATGAATGGTGGTAAATAATAAATAAATAATCATTGTTTCACAAGACAGTAGTTCTACGAACACAAATAGTATATTCATTAACCATTATAGGGATGTTTTTATTAGTGTAGATATAAAAATATCATAAATATATATTGTAACACCCCAGGTAAATAAAGAATATGAAATTTTATTGTTTATCCATATTTGTGAATAAAATATTAATATTACTTTAAAGGGGACGCTATGCTCGATGGCCTACCCAACACGCAACAACGTGTTTCTTGGGAATCTTAGGTTTCACTTTAATAATAAAATAATATTATTTTAAATGGTAGTTAACATGTATCCGTTGTATTGGCGGGAATGGATATAAATAACTAAAATATGATTATATATGTTTTTATATTTTTTTACATTTATCCAATAAAAGATAAAGGCTTAAAATACGGAAAGAATTCAATTTTAGGCATATATGCCCTAGTTTTCACTAAAGGTTCACTTATCGCCTTTTGATGGAGAACCGTCATTAAATATAGTTTTTTTCACTCTTATACATCCTTTTGGACCAAATAAAACTTTTCTTAAGAATTGGGTTCTCAAAATTTACCCTCTGTAAATTTTTGGTATCTTTTCGATAAAGTTCATTTTTTAAATGAATAGTGTAAAATGTTGTATTTTAATTCAAAACCTCTTTTTAATCTAATTTATTTATATGATTAGATTATCTTATGAATTTTGGTTTAAAGTTAAATTAGAATATATTTTTACCATTAAATCCAATAGTGGTCTTTGGAATTAATT
This sequence comes from Viscum album, assembly GCA_963277665.1. Lineage (NCBI taxonomy): Eukaryota > Viridiplantae > Streptophyta > Magnoliopsida > Santalales > Viscaceae > Viscum > Viscum album. The sequence continues at coordinate 140,752,889 of OY728141.1, forward strand.
TAACATTGAAATCAGACTTCAACTAGTGTCAATCTTTTGATAATTATTGTTTCATAAAAACACGCTATTTGTTCTAACAGCGGGAATTAATTATAAAATTAATTAATGTGACTTATATGTTTTGAATTTTTTAATATAGACATCATTTTTTAATTCGTAATATCAAATATTACTTAGGGTGAATTTTTGGTAATTTTCTGAAAAACTTCAATTTTTGATGAATAGTGAAACCACTAAGTGGTAATCAAGCAAACTGATTTTTCAGTTAAATGATAGTTTACCACTAATGTGTATTGAATTTTGAAAATATGACATACATGGTTGTCATTAGTATGTAAAATTTGGTTTAATGGGATGAAAATAATTTTTTGGTGAATAGTAAGTTTTTTTCATTAATCGCGATTAGAGGTAATTAGTGTAATTTAAGGTAATAATGATATTATAAATATATGAAAACACCATGAAACTTTTCGTACCCCTATTGTATGAGTCATGTCTGACCAAGACAACCCATGTGTCGATTTAGGGGACCCTATGGAGCCTCTTGGGTGAGATAATGACTTTAATGCCTTTTTTTAAATAAAGGTGAAAATGACACTAACATAAATTGTTTTACTAAAAAAAATTTCAGAAGGGGTTATACTAATCATAATATTGTCTATAAAAACTCTGTGGAAATATAAAATGATTTCCTACATCAGGATATTTTTTTTATAATTTTTAGACATTAAATAAATTAATTTAATTATGACATCATGATGATGCAACGATGACCTCATTAATGAACAGTTTAAATAAAATGAAATGATAATATAAAATCTAAGACCTACACTTGTCCAAAAACTATTGGATGGGAATATTTATAAGCCTTATCATCTTATCTTTGAAATATATCAATGTGGGACCTTATAAATTCGAAACACTTTTGAAAATAAAATAATAGTTTCATGATTTCCAAAAGGGCCCCTCCTCTCCTCTTATAAAAGGCCCCCACCTATACCTCATTTCACACACTCCTAAAGCCTTTGGATCGGCCATCCCCTACCCATTTACTCTCTCCACATCCCTCTCCAAATCCTAGAGGATTCCCTTTGGGCAGAATCCTTTCAAAGGAAGCCTTTAGGCTCAAATCAAAATGAGTTATACTTATAAAGGTAATTCATTCTCTCATGTTCATTTGTTTTATTTTGCTTCTCCAACCCCCTAAACTCTTTTTATTTACTTCTTTTGTAACAAAACCAGAATCTTCAATATACTAGGATGTTGTTATAAGATTTATTCGAGCTACACTCTCACACAACTACATTAAATGGTTAAAGAACATACGGTTTCCGTGGATGGCGAAATTCTGCCTCCAGAAACGATGATTGTTCAATACTCATTTAACACCTTCAAAGGTGTCCATTATGATGTCACAATTTTTATATATGATATATAATATGTTTATTCTTTCCTTAAGATTCTGTATTTTTCATTTATGGCATACCATTATTGTTTCCATTATGGGTAAACACGATATCTTCATTTTAGGAAGTGCGGACTACCGCCCCCTGAAAGTGATTTGATTCATTAATACCAAATGTGGGATGTGTAAAGGATAAATTTAATGATATTATATATGTTATTATAATGGAATTATAATATACTCTTATATAATTATGATTCCATTCCAGAAAATACAAAATAGAAATGGAAGTAGCGTTCATGCGTACGTACGACTTATCGTCTCCATGAACGGTGCATTTAATTTCTTACCTCTAAATGTGATGTAATATTATATATAAATGTATATGATGAATATATATGATATATATGTTATACAAATCATTAATATCATTCTGGATATAACGAACCTTTGACCAAATTAACAACATGTAAGTCTAAGAAGTCTATTTTTGACTTAAGAACCAAATACCGACAAAATGAACATTATTAACTTAAATGATTACATGATGTTTATAAAATGGTATAAAAGGAATAATGAAATATAAAAAAATGTTCTTAATAAAGTGGAAATTAACTCATGTTTATTATTCAGGACGTTAAAGAAAGATCGAGTCAATTTGGACTTGAGGTAAGGGATCTTACTTCTCTCTTTCTTTTTAAGTACACTCTTTTATGTCATTCCCTCTAAAGCTCATCATTCTTGTTATTGGGATGTTATTTTATATTACACTTACTATAATTTGTATTTTCATATTATGAGAGACACTATTCTCTCTCATCAATCCATTTTTGTATGTTTTATGTGGCACCATTAGGGTGCCGAGTTTTCGTAAGGGATTTTTCATCTCACTTTTATTCCCGTGAGATTTATGCTACATTTGCCACAATTTCCTTTGAGTGGTGTATGTAATTCCCATTATTCTACTCTTTGTGTAATATACATTAGTTTATGAGTTTTTACATCAATGATTTATTGTCCTTCTTTAATGGGGTGTATGTTTTGAAAGATACCAAAATCGGTAAGGGAACCTTTCACCCTCCTCTTTTTTAAAAGTCTTATTTTGTTGGGTCTTTTAATTTACATATTGTGATGTTGGGATATGTTCTCATATATCCTTATTGATGTAAATTTTATGTCCAAGTTATGAGATACATTTTTTTCTCTCATCAACTCATTTTGATGTGACGTCGTAGGCTGTCAAGGGAACATCTTAACCCAATTTCGATTTCTTTGGGTTCAACATGTAGTTATTGAATATGTCATCCTTTGAATATGTGTGAATGAACTTTGATTATTTTACACTTAATATCCACATATATTTGGTGTATTCTACTGCCACACATAATTATGTAATTGATTTACCCTTAAACGAAGGATACCATCTTTGTAAGGGACTTCATCTCAATCTCCTTTCATTGAGGCATATTTTGTTTCATACACAACCTTCTTTTATATGGTGTATAAACCCCTTTGACTTTTACGTCTATCCAAAAGGAATTTTTTTTATACGAAGCATTTTACTAAATGACAAAAAGGTAATGTTTTTGTCGTACGTATGCGGCGACAATGACTTCTCTGCCGCCGTGACCATTATTTGAGTTTCGGCTTCCTCTACAAGTCATACCATCCTTTTAAAAGAAAAATAAATACCATGTTTTACTTTACATTTATTTTGATATTGAAAATGGTTTTCATAATGTATTTATATCAATGTGTTGTATTGATATCTTGTTATTGCAAAGTGAAAATGTTATGTTTCCTTTATGCATGTTTTATGTGATAAGATTATGTTATGGTTCTTGGGCATTGTTATGAAGGCGGGTGGTTCCATGATAAACTAAGGGCGGGTGAGCCCGATATAGATCTCCAATGCATTTAATAACGAGAACGAGTGAAACGTTAACGTTTCTCCGAAGAGATTTAGGGAATATACTGTGATGAGTATTCCAAACGTAACCAAGAGGGTTACTCCCTACGTAAGAATGTTATGAATGCCTCAAGTTACCTTTATTTCTTTTGTTTTCTATGATTTATTCATGGTTTGATGAGGTATGTTAAAGTTCCTATGTTTTATGGGTAATGTATGATTTCATTCTTATGTATATATGAACTCATGTTTCCTTTCCATATTTTTATAACCCTTACTGAGCTTTTTATGCTTATCCCAAGTTTTTGAAATGTTTTTCACAGGTCAAGGGAAAGGTACATGATGTGATGATAGTGTCAAGTATGTGTCAAGAAAGAATCTTTGTTTTATTTTAAATATGTTTCCGTTGATGGGAAGAATGAATATTGTCTTTTATGTAACCACTTTGTTTAAATGTGGAATGTAATGCAAGTTTCCTGATCTAAATCTCTAAAACTCTAAACCTAAAAAGATCCTCAATGTGTAATCTTGTAATAACTCAAGATTAAGTAAAGTTTAAGGCTGGGGCCTTATAGATGGTATCAAAGGTCGGTTTAGATAACTTTAGAGGTTAGGGTATTCTTTAAGGATAAGTGACATTACCATAATGGTTAGGATTTCAGAAAGAGTCCTAGTTTTAGATAAAGTGAATGAGTAAGTGTATCTTAGTGTTTACCTTCATCATTATTACATGATGGTTTTGTTGATATACTCACACTGACATTTCTGTTTTTAGTAAATGGCTGGATCTAGCAGGCACCAAAGTAACAGTGGATGTGAAGGAAACTGTGACAGTTTTCTGAGAAAGCAACTGAATGATATGGGAGCTGCAATGGGTACTCTTGTGATTATCCTCAACCAACTATTTGGTGTCATGATTGACCACCTAAACCTTGGTGATTTCTCTAAGGAATCATATATGCGAGAAACAAATCCCTACGGAAGTACAGGTAATAATCCTAAAGGTAAGTGTGTTCAAAAACCTATGTGTCAAAGATGTGGAAAGAAACACCTAGGAAAATGTTTCAAAGGGACAGAAATATGCTATAGATGTGGAAATCAAGGTCATAAAGCAAGAACCTGCCATGGAAAAAGGAATCATCCAGTTGACTTGAGGAAACAGAAAGAAGTTCTTTATGAGGGATCAATTGAATGTTTTAAATGTGGTGTGCATGGTCATTTTGCAAACACATGTCCTATGAAGATGTTTCATGAATGGGATCACCAAGAGTGTACAAATGTTCGTTTACCAATACCTAATGCCATTCCGATTGAATATGAAGAAACTGACAATGACCAATCAAAGGTATGTATTATTTCATGACTATTGTTTTCCTATTTTGGAATCTTAGGATATGATTCATGATTTTGTTTGTAGTAAAGAGGTATTTCGGAATAAGTTGGAAAGTAATGGTTAATGGATCATGAAGAATGTTGAATGAGTAAGATGTCAACATATAAGGGCTTTAAGAGTTATGGTGAAATTCTTAAGAGTATTATGTCTCTTTTGATGATGGGGTTACATTAGAAGACTTTTTATATTATGTGTAACCCTGATGTTTAATATATGCAAATTGTATTCAAGGAATAGTTATCTTTTCTTTTGTGGACATAGTTATATAGAACCATTCAGGTTTATATGATCCTTACTTTTGAGGTAATTATGGGTTACTATATGTTATGATTGAAGTGAAAGGCATGATATAAAATTGAGGTTAAATTATGTTATGGTTATTTTTGATGATTTTATCTCTTTTTGGGGAATTATTTAAGAATTATATAGTTTTGGAAAAAGGAAAACATGCAAACTGTGTGACAACCCGTCGCGTCGGACAAAGCTGCAGGAATCGAACCCACAACCAAAGTGCGACTGGTATTTATCGCCTACCACTGGACTACGTGAAGTCCCTAGTTAGTTTGACTGATTCTTTTTAGTTATATGATTTTATGAATTAAGATTAAGTTGATTTTGGGTTATTTATGAAAATTATTAACCTATCACGGAGGATATGTGATTAGGTTAATTAGTTTTCAATACAATACTTTAGGAGAAACTGATATTGTTTGGAGATAAATGTTACGATTTAACTTGGAAGACTATGTGACTAAACCCTTCAAATATTGGGTTTCAATATTATATTGGTTTACTTTGAATAATTTTATGGACAAATTTTTTATCAGATGTTCCTCGTTGAACTTTGGGTTTTGTTGGACAAATTTTGAGATTAAGAATAGATTTTCATTTTATAAAGGGTTATCCTTTTTTGGATTATCTGACCTTGTACTAACCTTTCTAGTTTTGGTTTTGGTTAAAGCCTAAATACATGGGATGTATATAGTTCTCTTTTGTGGATTAGGTGATTCTATAGAAGTTGATTATATTACTCTTAATGTGAACAAGTCTCCCTAAATACTCGTCTTTTAGAAAAAATATGAGTTTGATTAAGGAATTTAGTAAAAGTTGAAAGTCAACATGATAAGTGATTATGTTTCCTTATGAATAAATTCCTCAATAAAAAGTAACTTAAAACAAAAAATGTTGTCTATTAACTTTTCCTACTGGGGAACCCAACAACGTTTAACCCATCACAAGTTTTTGATTTTCTTATTGTTAACTTTCTCCTAAACATGTTTTCTATCACTCTACATCAGAACATGACCCTATGTTTTCTCCTCCATGTCCATGTTTTCCTACATGGAGCCCTAGTATTGGTTAACTTGGGTGACCTCTGTACTAATCTTTCTTTATTTTAAAGTGATTGTTTTACCGACTCTTGTTCTGATAGGGGACTTTCAAGGATGTTTCCAAGCGCAATTTTAAAAATTGCGAGGACGCAATTCCCAAAAGGGGGGAAGGATGTAACACCCTAGGTAAATAAAGAATATTACATTTTCTTATTTTTCCATATTTGTGAATAAAATATTAATATGACTTTAAAGGGGACGCTATGCTCGATGGCGTACCCAACACGCAACAACGAGTTTCTTGGGAATCTTTGGTTGCACTCTAATAATAAAATAATATTATTTTAAATGGTAGTTAACATGTAGCCGTTGTATTAGCAGGAATGGATAGAAATAACTAAAATATGATTATATATGTTTTTAAATGTTTTTACATTTATCCAATAAAAGATAATGGCTTAAAATACAGAAAGAATTCGATTTTAGGCATATATGCCCTAGTTTTCACTAAAGGTTCACTTATCGCCTTTTGATGGAGAACCATCATTAAATATAGTTTTGTTCACTCTTATACATCATTTTGGACCAAATAAAACACTTCTTATGAATTGGGACATCAAAATTTACCTTGTGTAAATTTTTGGTATCTTTTCGATAAAGTTCATTTTTTTAAATGAATAGTGTAAAATGTTGTATTTTAATTCAAAACCTCTTTTTAATCTAAATTATTTATATGATTAGATTATCTTTTTAATTTTTTTTAAAGTGAAATTAGAATATATTTTTACCATTAAATCCAATAGTGGTCTTTGGAATTAATTTCACTTTGAATACAGACTTAAACTAGTGTCAATCTTTTGATACTTATTGTTTCATAAAAACACGCTATTTTCTCTTACAGCGGGAATTAATTATTAAATTAATTAATGTGACTTATATGTTTTGAATTTTTTAATATAGACTTCATTTTTGAATTCGGAATATCAAATATAGCTTAGGGTGAATTTTTGGTAATTTTCTAAAAAACTTCAATTTTTGATGAATATTGAAACCACTAAGTGGTAATCAAGAAAAATGATTTTTCAGTTAAATGAAAGTTTACCACTAATGTGTATTGAATTTTGAAAATCCGACATACATGGTTGTCATTAGTATGTCAAATTTGGTTTAATGGGATGAAAATAATTTTTTGGTGGATAGTAACTTTTTTTCATTAATCGCGATTAGAGGTAATTAGTGTAATTTAAGGTAAAAATGATATTATAAAAATATTAAAACACCATGAAACTTTTCCTACCCCTATTGGATGAGTCATGGACGACCAAGAAAACCCGTGGGTCTATTTAGGGGACCCTATGGAGCCTCTTGGGTGAGATAATGACTTTAATGCCTTTTTTTATATAAAGGTGAAAATGACACTAACATAAATTGTTTTACTAAAACAATTTTTGGAAGGGGTTATAATAATCATAATTTTCCCTATAAATACTCTTTGGAAAGATAAAAAAATTTCCTACATCAGTATGAGTTTTTTATAATTTTTAGACTTTAAATAAATTAATTTAATTATGACATCATGATGATGCAACGATGACCTCATTAATGAACAATTTAAATAAAATGAAACGATAATATAAAATCTAAGACCTACACTTGTCCAAAAACTATTGGATGGAAATATTTATAAGCATTATCATCTTATCTTCGAAATATATCAATGTAGGACCTTAGAAATTCGAAACAGTTTTGAAAATAAAATAATAGTTTCATGATTTCCAAAAGTGCCCCTCCTCTCCTCTTATAAAAGGCCCCCACCTCTACCTCATTTCACATAGTCCTATAGCCTTTGTCTCGGCCATCCCCAACCCATTTACTCTCTCCACATCCCTCTACTAATCCTAGAGGATTCCCTTTGGGTATAATCTTTTCAAAGGAATCCTTTAGGCTCAAATCAAAAGGAGTTACACATTTAAAGGTAATTCATTCTCTCATGTTCATTTGTTTTATTTTGCTTCTCCAACCCCCTAAACTCTTTTTATTTACTTATTTTGTAACAACAAAAGTTTCTTCAATATACTAGGATGTTGTTATAATATTTATTCTAGCTACACTCTCACACAACTACATCAAATGGTTAAATAACATACGGTTTCCGTGGATGGCGAAATTCTGCCTCCCAAAACGATGATTGTTCAATACTCATTTAACACCTTCAAAGGTGGCCATAATGATGTCACTATTTTTATATATGATATATAATATGTTTATTCTTTCCTTAAGATTCTGTATTTTTCATTTATGGAATTCCATTATTGTTTCCATTATGGGTAAACACGATGTCTTTATTTTAGGAAGTGCGGACTACCGCCCCCTGAAAGTGATTTGATTCATTAATACCGTATGTGGGACGTGTAAAGGATAATTTTAATGATATTATATATGTTATTATACTGAAATTATAATATAATCTTATATAATTATGATTCCATTCCAGAAAATACAAAATAGAAATGGAAGTAGCGTTCATGCGTACGTACGGCTTACCGTCTCCATGAACGGTGCATTTCATTTCGTACCTCTAAATGTGATGTAATATTATAAATACATGTATATGATGAATATATATGATATATATGTTATCCAAATAATTAATATCATTCTGGATATTACGAACCTTTGACCAAATTAACAACATGTAAGTGTAAGAAGTCTATTTTTGACTTAAGAACCAAATACCGACAAAATGAACATTATTAACTTAAATGATTACTTGATGTTTATAACATGGTATAAAAGGAATAATGAAATATAAAAAAATGTTCTTAATAAAATTTAAATTAACTCAAGTTTATTATTCAGGATGTTAAAGAAAGATCGAGTCAATTTGGAATTGAGATAAGGGATCTTACTTCTCTCTTTCTTTTTAAGTACACTCTTTTATGTCATTCTCTGTAAAGCTCATATTTCTTGTTATTGGGATGTTATTTTATATTAAACTTACTTTAATTTGTATTTTCATGTGATGAGATACCCTATTCTCTCTCATCAATCCATTTTTGTAAGTTTTATGTGGCGCCGTTAGGCTGCCGAGTTTTCGTAAGTGATTTTTCATCTCACTTTTATTCCCGTGAGATTTATGATACATTTGCCACAATTTCCTTTCAGTGGTGTATGTACTGCCCATTATTCTACACTTTGTGTAATATACTTTCGTTTATGAGTATTTACATCAATGAGTTATTGTCCTTCTTTCATGGGGTGTATGTTTTGAATGATACCCAAGTCGGTAAGGGAACCTTTCACCCTCCTCTTTTTTAAAAGACCTATTTTGTTGGGTCTTTTAATTTACATTTTTTTATGTTGTGATATGTTCCCATATATCATTATTGATGTAAATTTTATGTCCAAGTGATGAGATACACTTTTTATCTCTCATCAACTCATTTTGATGTGACGCCATAGGCTGTCAAGGGAACTTCTTAACCCAATTTCGATTTCTTTGGGTTCAACATGTAGTTATTGAATATGTCATCCTTTGAATATGTGTGATTGACCTTTGATTATTTTAAACTTAATATCCACTTATATTTGGTGTATTTGTCTATCACACATAATTATGTAATTGATTTATCCTTAAACGAAGGATACCGTCTTTGTAAGGGACTTCTTCTCAATCTCCATTCATTGAGGCATATTTTGTTTCATACACAACCTTCTTTTATACGGTGTATAAACCCCTTTTACTTTTACGTTTATCCAAAAGGAATATTTTTTATATGAAGCATTTTTCTAAATGTCAAAATGTTAATGTTTTTTTCATACGTATGCAGCAACAATGACTTCTCCGCTGCCGTGACCATTATTTGAGTTTCGGCTTCCTCTACAAGCCATACCATCTTTTTAAAAGAAAAATAAATACCATGTTTTACATTACTTTTATTTTGGTATTGAAAATTGTTTTCATAATGTATTTATATCAATGTGTTGTATTGATATCTTTTTATTGCATGGTGGAAATGTTATGTTTCCTTTATGCATGTTTTATATGATAAGATTATGTTATGGTTCTTGGGCATTGTTATGAAGACAGGAGGTTATGTGATAAACTAAGGGCGGGTGAGCCCGATATAGCTCTCCAATGTATTGGGTAACGCGAAGGAGTGAAACGTTAAGGTTTATCCGAAGAGATTTAGGGAATATACTATAATGGGTATTCCAAACGTAACCAAGAGGGTTACTCCCTACGTAAGAATGTTATGAATGCCTCAAGTTACCTTTCTGTCTTATGTTTTCTATGATTTATTCATGGTTTGATGAGGTATGTTAAAGTGCCTATGTTTTATGGGTAAAGTATGATTTCATTCTTATGTATATATGAACTCATGTTTCCTTTCCATATTTTTATAACCCTTACTGAGCTTTTTATGCTCATCCCAAGTTTTTGAAATGTTTTTCACAGGTCAAGGGAAAGGTACATGATGTGATGATAGAGTCAAGGATGTGTCAAGAAAGAATCCGTGTTTTATTTTAAATATGTTTCCATTGATGGGAAGAATGAATATTTTCTTTTATGTAAACACTTTGTATAAATGTGGAATGTAATGCAAGTTTCATGATCTAGTTCTCTAAAACTCTAAACCTAAAAAGATCCTCAATGTGTAATCTTGTAATAACTCAAGATTAAGTAAGGTTTAAGGCTGGGGCCTTATATGTATTATTATATTTAGGATACTTATTTTATAATGTAATAATGGAATAACAATATTTTATGGGGGCGAATAATGAAAATAAAAAAAAGATCTTGATGAAATATGTCACCTCATGCCACATCCAAGATATATTTTAAAGGTATTTTTAATTTAATTTCCATTATTTCTTTTTTGGGGTCTCCCATGATTTTTTTTGGAATGGATGTGTTTTCATGAATTGGTCCAAACTGTGAGGCCAATTCCAGATGTAAAAATAAATTGGGATTCCATTATAACTCACACATTTTTCAACATGTTTCATTCATTCCAAATCCTAGTTAGCCTCCCCTGACCTATTAACACCACCATATTAATTTCTACTATTTATGAATCCATAATCAGGGTATATTTTGGTTTTTATTTAAGGAATTGTGATTTCTCGGAATCCCATTTATAGTTTTAAAAATACATTTTGTTTATGTAAGAACTTATTTGTTGTTTACTCTTTTTCGGTGATTCCACATCACACTCGATGCTAACATCCTTAAACGCACCCCCATTTCCATTCCTTGATTTTTGGAGCTTGTATGAATCACTAATGGGGACATACCTTCCTTGTAGTTCTCAAATCATCCAAATTTGAAGAGGTACATGTGTATTTGGAGTGATTTCTTCAAGATACCTCAAGCTTGATCTACCTTCCACGAGATGTGGCAGTGGTACGATTGAGTTTTCGCACAAAGGATTCAAAGGTTTTCAATAATTTGTTGGGTTATTCCATGTTAATGAAATATTTTTGTCTTATAATGTGTTATTTATCATATTTTCAGGTTTATTTCGTTTTATTATTGGTGAAAAAATTAGTTTTAGTGGTGTTTGTATTGAAAATAAAATTTAAATTCCAATTTCATTTGAAACTGGGGGTTTTCATGGAAATGTTTTATTGGATTATTTGGGGTATACCTATAAAAACATAATTGATTTAATTGAACAATAATATGGTTTCCTATAATGTTTTTAATTTTTATCCCATTTGGTTTTTGCTGTGAAAATGGGGTTTAATGGTGTTTGTGGAATATATAAACATTAAGTGCCATATTTGTGTGAAAATGGGGGTTTCACAAAGTTATCATTTAATGGTTCGCAAGGGTCTACCCCAAAATTTAATGGATGATTTAATTGAAATGTATTGGGATGCCTTTTCGGTTTTGGTAGCTTACAAGTGCACACAAAGTGTACAATATGTGGTTTTCTAGGACTGTTTGGTGCAAAACAATGTGGGATTTTGCGAAATTGTTTCATTAAAAATCAAAGTGTTTTTTTGTTTGTATTAAGTTATTTAAAATGTGTATATCTTCTTTAAAAATTTCATGTGTCTATTAGTGGTATTTTATATAAAATATGGATTTATGTATCATTCTGAAATTGTTTGAGTACAAAGGGGGAAGCCCGAGTACCTAGGTGGTGCAGTTTTGTACAAGTACGACAAGTGAACCGAATGAGTTTAGTCCTTGTGTCACATAGAATTTGGATAATTTAAACTCTAAATAAACTAATTGGATGATGACTGGTGGCCACTAGGTTATGGGTATGTTCCCTACTAGTGTATTGTGCATGAGAACAAATTATTCTATGGTTACTTTACACTGATGTATGAGGTACATATAGCCTGAAAAAATCTAGTGACTTGGGGTGATCCCGATTTTGTTTCTCAATGTATTTTGTGTATTAAACTGAATATTAGGTTTTGTTTGGAATTAAAATAATTTAAAAAAATTATATTTGAAAAATTTAACATTATGAAATTTTTATCCTGTAAATGGTTTTTAATTGAATGTTGCAATTATTGGAATCTAACACCACTTTCCTTTCCATATTAAAAATACTTACTTTTTCACCATGTATTGAAAGAAATTTAATATTATTGGGTGGTATAATATTGGGATTAGGATAACACACTACTTATACCACTTGGGTGTATGTATACCTGTTTATATTTGACTAGGGAAAACAGAAACCCATGGGTAATGGAAGTTCGGGCTCTTAGACCCCTCCTGCAGTGTGGTGTTGTGGAGACGGCTCGGGGGTGAGCACCCCTTTTCATGCGGAGTCCTTGTGGATGAATTTATACTTTAATTATTTTCATTTTAAAATCTTGTACTGTATTAGAAGAAATTTATTTAATTCTGGTTTTATCATAGGACTTGTTTGGAATGAGAATTCATATTTATTTTATAGATTGATTTTAATGATTTAAGCATTCATACATGGGTAAATATTTCCCAAACATTATTTATTAATACCCAAGAACTTTTTCCTGCCCATTCAGATAGAGAATTCCCCATGGCCCTTACCATGGGCTGGGTTTTGTGCTACTATTGGTGGAAAACATATTTATATCGTGACAAAATTGTATCAAAGGGGGTTGATGTTTTTTGATAGTGATACTATTTTGGGATGAGTCGGGATAGGCAAGAGCTGGGATTCTTAGGGATAGGGGTCTTGTCGTGTGTAGGGTTCCTGGCTCTTACCTTTCATGGGAGACCATGAGTCACAAGGGTACGTTGGAATTGTCCAATTGACTTCACTTCTAAGAGAGATGTGTGGGTTGCACACCACACATGGACATCAGATGGGGGTGGAGTAGTTTTTTATTTTCTTGCTGTAATGTGTTTATAATTTTTATATTTGATGAATATGATTAAAATTTTCATAATTTTGGTATTGAATATTGTTTTTGTAACTGTTTCATTTTGTAGAAACATGCCTCCCCTGAAAGCTCCCATGCGCCCATTGAAGGAAGGAATAATGAGTTCTCCAACACCAATTGAGAAGAGGCGAGTCGTGGCCATGGTCTGGGTGGTCTTGGATCTAGGACAAAGACCAACTCCTATTATAGTGGATGTGATTGGTCCTATAAAGTACAAGGGCTATGATTTCATGAAAAATAATCCTCACACATTTTGAGGCAGCATAGAACCCCTGGAAGCAGATGAATGGATCGAAACAATCGAGCGCATGTTCGAGTTTTTTTATCCACCCCAGTATCTCAAGGTGAAATGTGCCTCCTTTTTATTGGAGTGTCCCAACCAGGGTGGTGAGAATAATTTTGTCTAATTGTGAAGAATGATCAATTGCGCAAGGGAGACATCATTGTTTTCTTCAATGGAATGTACTACCATGATTTGTTGGCTAATGCTATATTCAAAGAGTCTATGGAACATGTTCTGGGAAATCTATCTATGATGGAGTACGCAAACTATTTCACTAAGTTGGTTCAGTATTCTCCAGAAATTTATCTCCAATGAGCTGGAGAAGGACCATAGGTTTGACAAAGGCTTGAAACATGAGATATACACCTAGTTGTTCTTGTTTAATATGAGGACCTATTCTATGTTCGTTGATCGGGAATGCATATTAGAGATTGATAGGAAATGCATGGCTCTTTTCTCTGGTTCAATATCAGTAGTGGGTAGTGGAAGCTCTTTAGAGAAGAAAAGGAAGCGATGGGATCATGTGAAAAAGGAGGTGGTTATTCAGGCCACTCTTCAAGGAATTTTTCATTTGTGGATTCTGATGCGGGATCGGTCGTGGTCCCCCAATGTGTGAATGCGGGGAACATTTGACCAGCATGCCCACTTCCTATGAATCCATGTTACATGTGTAGAGGCATGGGGTATTTACAATGCATCTTTGTGGTTGAACGTCCACTTCCGAGTGCGGAAGGTTCATTGTCATCAAGAAGAGTGCTAGCATAGTCCGAGCCGTCGAGGACTGGGGGATCTCAATTTGATTACAATAGTGGTAGGGTTAGGTCATCATCTGGGAAATGCTAGTTCAGGGCACAACCATAGTCTAGAGGTCACCCTCAGGCAGAGACTGTACAATAATAGATGCAATGTTTGGGGTAGTACAATTCTAGGCTCACATTGATTACTATAGGCGGCGAGTGAGTTTCACGACACCTGATGGGAGTCCTTAGGTTTCTCATGGAGAATGGGATCCCCAATAGGGTTGCACAGGTCCTCCACTCAGAGATTTTTGAATTCTTCACTTTTACTTTTCATCTCTCTCACTAGTGTATGATGGTTTTTCCCCTGAATGTGCACTACCTCATGTATCGATTTAGTTTCTGGAGGTATTCCTGGATGATTTTCATGTTTTCCCCCAGAGCGGGATGTTGAGGATTCAATTGATCTGGCACCAGGAACGCAACCAATATCTCTTCCCTCATATCACATGACCCCTAATGAGCTTCAGTAATTAATGATATAGTTGGAAGACATATAATTAAAAGGATTCGTTAGCCCACAAGTCTCCCATTAGGTTTCTCTTGTGTGGTTCACGAAAAATATTAACGGGTCCCTCCAGTTGTTCATTGACTACCAGAAGCAGAGAAAGTTAAAAATTTAGGAAAAATACCATGTTCCTAGAATAGAATATTCGTTCAATCAGTTAAAGGAAGAAATGCGGTTTTCAAAATTAGACTTGCATTCATGATACAATCAGATCTGGGTGAAAGAATATGACATCACAAAGAAATCCTTCTGAAGCAGGTTTAGCCACATTGAATATTTGGTCATGCACATCAGATTGACCAATTATCCAATAGTTTTTATCGAGCTCATGAATAGTGTGTTCCTTAAGTACCTCAACTCCTTTTTTTGGTGTTTCTCTATGACATTCTAGTGTACTCTGGCTCTGAGGAAGAACACGAACATCACTTGAGGATCGTATTGGGCACTTTGAGAGATCAAATCCTCTATTAAAAAATTTCAAAGTACACATTCTGGATTAGGGAAGTGAAATTTATGGGGCATGTTATCTCTGAGAATGGGGTTTTAGTAGACACTGAGAAGATTAGTGCAGTCATCGAATTGGAGAATCTAAATAATGTGTTCAAGATCAAGAGTTTCCTTGGCTTGGTTATTTTTTAGAGGAAGTTTGTTCAATATTTCTCTTGACTTGCTTCACCGATGAGCGCGCTCACTCAGAAATGAGAGAAGGTTATGTGGGGCCCAAAATTCATGGCATCGTTTGAGTAGTGGATGAAGCGATTGACTAATGACCCTATTCATATTTTACCAGAGGCAGGAAAGGGGTATTTCGCCTATGGTGATGCTCCAGGTTTGGGACATTAGTGAGTGCTTATACAGGATGATCATGTGGTGGAATATTGCTCTCGCTAACTCCGACCACACATGATGAACTTCCGAAAACCAGACTTTTGTTTTCAGTGGTGATTTATACTTTGAATACATGGAATTAATATCTTTTTGGGGTGCATATTGTGGGTTACTCTGATAAAAAAATCCACGAAAATATATTCTCGTAGAAGGACCTCAACTTGATGCAGTGTCTCTGGATCGAGTACATGCACGTATTAAAAATTGAAATTGTCTATACCCCAGGAAAGTGTAATGTAGTGGATGATGCCTTGAGAATATGTTTTCCATTTCTGGATTTGAGGAACTCCATTGATGAGTGTATGTTTATGCGGCTCTTTGCTCAGATGCATGTGGAGACCCGGGAGCACATGGGAGGTGTGATCTTGGAGATCATCCAATTGACTCCTTTTATGATGGAGATGAATCCGTTGGATCAACATAGTGATGATACATCTCAGTGGTAGAGGTAGTTTCATCATGGTGGGGAGACATCCTCTGATAGGTCATCGTTCCCAGAGATCATCTTATGCATTAAGGACAGCTCAGTGGTGCCATAATCTCTACAGAAGGTGGTGATACTGGATAGCCACCAGTCTTAGTAGGCTATCCATCCAGGTTTCACCAAGATGTATTATGATGTACCGTGACATTTCTAGTGGCCATGTATGTGACAGAACATAGCGTACTTTGTGTCGAGATGCTATACATCCCAATAGGTTAAATCAGAACATCATAGACCATCCAGTTTTCTCCAACAATTACCCATTCCTACATGGAAATGGGAAGATGTCATCATGGACTTCATTTTTAGATTGACTCGTACAAAGTGGGGTAATAATTCCATTTGGGTAGTGATTGATCATTTGACCAAATACTCCCACCTCATTCTAATCCAAGAAAAGCTATATTGTATGAGTTTGGTTGTTTGTATCTTCCAGAGGTAGTGAGACTCCATGGTGTTTCATCAACAATTTTCTCAGATAGAGACCCATGTTTCACTTCTAGATTATAAGAAGGCCTTCAAGAGACATTGAGGTCTCAGATTAAGATGGGGATGACATACCATCCTCCAACAGTTGGTCAGAAAGAGTGAGCGAATCGGATTTTTGAGGAGGTGCTACGTGCATGTGTTCTGGACATTAGAGGTTCATGAGATAGCCATTTGGTATTGGTGGAGATTTTATATAATAACAGTTAACAGTCATCGATTCTAATGGATCATGATGAGGTGCTCTATGGTCAGTCTTGTCGGTCCCCCTAGGTTGGGTTGAGGTACAAGAAACTTCAATGTTCGGGCCGAGCACTATGCATGAGACTTATGAGAATGTCAAGTTGATTAGGATTCATTTATTGATAGCTTAGAGTCATCATAAATCATATTCTAACCAGAGGTGTTGAGACCTAGATTTTACTGTGTGTGACATGGTATTTTTGAATCTGGCCCCTCGTCTGGGCCATCGTCGATTGGGAAAGAAAGGGATGCTGACACAACGATATGTTGGCCCTTTTGAGATCACAGAACACATAGGAAAGGGAGAATACAGGTTGGATTTTTCTTCATAGTTGAAATCCATCCATGATTCCTTCCATGTCTCCCAGTTGAAGAAATATAACTCGATAATCCCATGGGCTGAGTTGGATAAAACTAGCGATAGAGCCTGACATGTCATTCTTTGAGAAGCAAGTGCAAAAAGTGGAATTCCAAGAGAAGGTGCTTCGAGGGAAGTATATTCCTCCAATCTGGGTTTTCTAGAAACATTGTATTCGATAAACATGATACCTAAGAGTGGACGTCAAGGGTTAAGGATGAGTTATCATTAATGTTTTCTGACCAATCATCAGGTTGACTTTATGGGGAGAAATGTAATTCAGTGTGGGGATAATTGTCACATCCATGACATATATTAAATTTATTTTTAATTTAATTTCCATAATTTCTTTTTGGGTTTCCCATGAATTTCATAGGAATTGGTGTGTTTTCATGATTTTAGCAAAACTGTGATCCATATTCCAGATTTAAAAATAAAATTTGTTTCCTTTATATCTCTTTAATTTGTCAATAGTCATCATCAATTCCAATACCTACTTGGCCTATTTTGACCTATTAACGCCAAAATATTAATTTGGACCATTTATGAAACAATAATCATGGGGTATTGGGGTTTTTATTTAATGAATTGGGCCTGCCCCAAAGCAGATATCTAGTTTTAAAAATAATTTTTTTTATTTAATAACTTATTCATCATTTAATCTTTTTCAGTCATTCTATATCCCACTAGAATCTTACATTCTTAGGCACACCCCTAATTTCATTCCCACCACTTTGGAGCATTAATGAATTGCGAATGAGGACATACAATAATAGGGGTTCTCAAAACGTTCAAATTTAGAGAGATACTAGTGTATTTTGGGCGATTTCTTCAAGATACCTCAATCATTATCTACCTTATTTGAGGTGCAGAGATTGGGAGATTGAGTTTTATCACAAAGGACTCACGTGTTTTCATTAATTTGGTAGGTTATTACATTTTTATGAAATATTTGGGTCTTAGCATATTGTATTTATCTTATTTCCATGTTTATCTCATTTTATTTATACTAAAAAAATAGTTTTTTTTAGTGTTTGAATTGAAAATGAATTTTAAATGCCAATTTCATATGAAATTGGGTGTTTTTCATGGAAATGTTTTATTGGTTTATTTGGTGCTTCCCTATTAATACTTAATTTATATCATTGAACTATAAAAGGGCTAAAAATCATGTTTTTATTGTTTATCCTTTTAGGTTGTTGCTACAAAAATGGGGTTTATTGGTGATTTGGAACATGTGTACTTTAAGTGCATTGTTTGTTTGAAAATAAAGGTTCTAAAAAAGAATCATTTCTTCATTATCAAGGGGATTCCAAAAAATTGATTGTTTGGTTTCATTGAAATTTAATGGGCTGCCTTTTCATTTTTGGTAACATAAAAGTGTGAACATAGTGTACAATGTGGGGTTTTCAAGTTTTTTTTGGTGCAAAATAATGCGGGATTCTGAGAAATTGTTTCATTAAAAATCAAAATGTTTTCTGTGTGTCTTAACTGGTTGAAAATGTGTATAGATAATGTACTGATTTTATCTTACTAGTGGTGTAATTTCATATGGAAATCGATTTATGTATCATGCTTAAATTGATTGAGCACAAAGGAGGGAATCCCTGGTACCTTTGTGGGGAGGATTTGTACTACTACGGCTAGTGAACAAGATGGATTTCATCCCTGTTTCACTTAGAATTTTTATATGGAAAACTCTTACTAAACTATTTGGATGATTATTATAAACCACTAGGTTATGGGTATATTCTTTATTAATGGATCGGGAATGATAATTGATTTTTTCCTTGGTTACGTTACATTGATGTACGAGGTATATAGGGCCCGAAACATTCTTATTCCGAGGGGTGGTCCTGATTCTACTTCTAATTGTATTTATGGTATTTACCTTTGTCGTATTATGTTTTTTGGCATTAAAATATAGTAGATAAAAATTCTATTTATATTTGTTTACATTCTGAATTTTTTATCTTGAAAATTGTTTTCAAAACAAACGATGTATTTCTTGGAATTTAACAATGCTTTCCTTTGCATACTAAAACTGCATGTTTTTTTATAATGTATTGAGTGCACATTAGAATCATTGGGTGGTATAAAATTGGGTTTATAATAACATCCTTATTTCACCCCTTGGGTGTATGTATATTTGGTTATGTTTGACTTAAGAATAGGTAAAGCCTCGGGTAAGGGCAGTTCGCACTGTTAGACCCCTCATGCGGTGCGGTGTTGTGGAGACTACTTAGGGTGACCACACCCTTGTTGTTTGGAGTCCTTATGGAAGTCTTGATTATTTTATTATTTGTATTTGACCTCTTATACTATATTCAAATCCATGTATTCAATTCTGGTTTTTTCTAATGACTTGGTTGGTTTAGAATTTCATATTTATAATTTGGGATTTTTTTTGGTATTATTATTTCATACATGGGTAAATAGTTCTGAAACCGAATTATTAGATACTCAAGAAATTGTTCCAGACTGTGGGGATATGGAACACTCATTGATCCTAGCCATGGGTCTGGTTTAGTGCTAGTATTGGTGGAGACCAGATTCGGTTTGTGAAACCTCTTCTTTGGGTAACTCATTTTGGTTTTCATCAAAGGGATTACTTGGATAGATTTATGCCCAAATGAAGAATTATAGGATGTGGAATGGGATTAGTAAGAGATAATTGTTTTAGATTTTATTCTATTCAAAGTATAATTATATGTTTTAGTAAGTGGGAGTTTTGAGTGCCTTTTTATATTGGAGGAAGAGGGGATTTCTACTAAAATTTTCAAAACGGATTTACACCCATCTATTTATGATGTAATGTCGATCAAATTATGGTTAAATTAATTCCAAGATAGAATACAGTATAATTATTATCATAAAATTATATTTGTATAACTATGTATGACTTCTTGTCCATTAAATTATAATATTGGTCCCCTATTAAGCTAATTTTCCCTCAAATCGATGTAATAAATTGTATTTACATTCACTATTATTTTAGAAAGAAAACTAAATTTAAATTATTAGTAACTATAAATTATTATTTTTAAAAATATGGAATCCGTTTTTATAAATTTAAATCACATTTACTAGAGATGTTAATTTAAATTTAAACATTTACAAGGGATGATAAAGTGTGTTTTTAATGTAAAATCTCAAATATTTATTTAATTTTTATAATCAATTACAAATTGAAATTGTTTAAACTATAATAAAGTGGATTAATATATATAAAACTGATATAATTAAACATTAATACCATTCAATAATAAAATGTTACATTATAAATAAACTAGATGAAAATGATTTTTTGAATTAAATCTCACTATTTTTCACTATTGATAAAAATTGAAACTTTATAGAAATATTCCAAAAATTAAACCTATCCTAATTTTTATGTATCTATATGAAGAAAATATTATTTTGACATATAAAATTTATATAAGACAAAAAATTTACAATTATTATTGGTCCACCATTAAAAGCCTATAAAAATATATTGAGAAAAATATATATTTTTTGAGAAAAATTCAATTTGTTTATATCTTATGAAATGAAAATATATTGGATTCATATAAAGAATATTTGGATGAATATATAATGTATATATTTATTTAGTATCA
Organism: Viscum album; assembly: GCA_963277665.1. Classification (NCBI taxonomy): domain Eukaryota; kingdom Viridiplantae; phylum Streptophyta; class Magnoliopsida; order Santalales; family Viscaceae; genus Viscum; species Viscum album. Next base: position 140,773,992 of record OY728141.1, read on the forward strand.
TTAAATAATTGTAATTAATTTTATTTATTAGGATACAACATTATTCTGAGTATAAGAACATATCATTTTCATTGTTTTTTAAATTAATTTTTAATAAATTTTTAACTAATTAAATAAACAAAATTTTTTAAGTTAGTTTATGATATAAATATTTGCTAATTTAATGGGTAGGTTATTTCTTTTTTTATTTAATAATTTTTTTTAAAAAATAAATTGTTATTCTGTAAAACTCAGTCTTTCATGTAATATAAGTTATAAAAGAGTGTCAATATTGTGTACGACGCAAGCTAACTCAATGTTGCGAGAATTGATAAAAATATAACAGATAAAATTAATTTTGAAAATTAATTTTATTATCAGTTATGATGATATTTTATTTCCTTAATATATTTTTTTTACATTTCAAACATGTTATTGAATACAATGTTCTTATTGTATAATTTTGGTGAATTACATTCACCCAACCATAATTTAATTGCATCCTCGAAATTTATACTCGGACTTGTTAAAAAATTATTTTATATTTCCATTGGTGAAATACAGAATCGTGAGGAGGCTTCATAAAACATACTCTAGAAAATAGAGAATGTGAGTCATGAAGGTCACATGGACTAACATATAACTAGGTCTCTGTACAAGAAAACAATAGTGGATAGTGAACATTCACACATGGAGTACAACCATAAATACTTGTAGGGGATTATTGATGTCATCAATCATAAATAAGTGAATTTTAAATGGAATTTTGATGGCCTTAAAGACATAAAAAATTGATTTTTTAAAATTCCACATGTTCAACAAAAATGAAGGTATTAGGATGACATTTTTTAGTAGTCATCTTTATAATTCTAGATAATTATTTTAATATAAAATATTATAAGGAAGTATAATTATTAACATATTTTTATATGCACAAAATTAATATTTATTTTCTATTTATATAAAATTATATTTCACCCCGAACTCCAGGAAATGGATATGTTTTATTTTACCTTTTTTAAAGTAATTAAATTTTCCTTTTACAGATCGTAATGCCCATAAAAAAAGTCATTGTATTTGTCTATATCAATTCTAAAAAACTAACATGGCATTTATTTTATTTTAAAAAACCTCAAAGAGATATTATTAATTTTTCATTAACATTTATTCATAAAATTGTTTAACTACAAACAATGAAATATTATCCAGGAAATTCTATAGAATAATGGTTGGAATTACATAAATATATTCCTTCAGTCATGTGTCCATGTCCTATGGCCTTGTCGGACATGACGGGTTGTCACATGACCTAGATGTTTTCCATTTCAAAAGTGATATTTATAAAATTTACAGAATAAATATAATGAAATACTTGAACTTCAGTCATTAAATATCCTTTAAACAAATAATTTCAATGCAACCTCAATATAAAAGTACCTCACCACATTATTCACACATTAGTACATGGTCTAGTGTATATCCTTTATAAGAATTAATTTCATAAAAACAACCATAGTGTGAGGAACATTAATCCAAATAAGAAAACCATATAGTCATTTTTATAATGACTACATCATTACACATTATTTTCAATCTAAGACACCTTAGGTTTATCCTAGATCATTCATTGTCAATATTTGATAATATCCTTCAAATCGTTTGTAATGAAAATGTGAATTAATTTTACTTCCCAGATTTTCCATGTATTATTTTTGGATATTATATGGATTATTTTCAAGATCAAACACTATGATGATGATGGCACAACATTCTTCATCAGTGATCAATACAAATTTAGGTAGGATGTTGGTTTTATTTGGACTTCATACTCATTAATAATTTCTACGTTGAAAAAAATAAATCAACGAATAGATTGATTTTCGGATCTATCACATTATTGGAAGGGTATTATTTTTGGGTGATTTGGGAGGATTAAATTTTATCTATTATTTATTTATCTAATAGGAAAAAATAAATGTCGACACAAACATTACTCGAGGTTTGTTCCTTTCATTTTTTTTATTTTTAAACTGGTCATACTATTCAACACATGTATTCTTTATTTGCTCACAGGTTCGACTATTCCTAATAAATAAATTATTACACATCTAATTCATATTGAAATTATTTTATATAATATATCTAGGATCAGAATGCCATGATGGATTTATGATGGAGGACATGGAGTGATTCAGATGACGAAGGATACCCAAAACCATATTCCTTGGAACACAATAATGAACTAAAATCTGACCCATTTTGTTATAAGATATGATAATGTGATGATTTTTTTGAAGTTGAAACCTTTTTATGTGATTGGATCTTTGATTTCACAAAAAACAGATCAATATATAAAATTCATGATATCATGAATCAAGCATGGAGGTAGAATCTAGGATTATGGGAAGTCCCACAGAACAGGCATGTAATCAGAGATTATATGATGTGTGGGACCCCAAGCCAGTGTCTAGGGTTTCAAGTATGATTTTAATACTAAAGGGATATTTTCTATGAATACACGTCATGTGATCCTACCCAAGTATCATCGGCATGTACATGGGATGTACCATAACATATGATGGAGTTCATGAGTTGTATACACGGTGTGTACTCGCCCACACAATCAAGGGATGGAAAAAGTAAATAAGATAAGCCATGTACTGGTACACATAAATGGGTAAACAGGATGAAGCCATATATTAGCACTTGTGTAGAGTACACAGGTTACCTACACAACATGTACTACTACACAGACATTGTTTATTGACCCAAGTCATTTACATGGGCAGAACCAGGGGTTACCAGACATGACATGTACAATTTATACATTGTGTTCACCCCCTTTAAGAGTTCTTGAGCTATGTTTTCTTATTTTGGCCAGTATAGGTTGTGTGAATTCTATTAGTCCTTTCTATCAGGGGTACAATGTAGAATTACATCCACATCACTGGGTTGCAATCCCTTTTAGAGGCTGATTCTCAGATAAATGTGTCGTATCATTCCATGCGATTGAAGTGTAATCCTATATCATCCAATGTTCCCTAGTCAATGTATTTGGAATCAATATGAACTCCCTGGGTAGATTTTTGATCCACCATCTAGTAGAATGCATCAATATGGTTGCTGTAATATTTGATGTATGATCCCATATGTAGTGGGTTGATCCAGATTTGGTTCATGGTTTCCCCGATTAATTTTGTGAGTGAACCCCCATCAGGGTATCAACGTCTCCATAGTCTAGTTTGATTTTATTGGGAAGGTCCCAATGTGATATACCTCATCACTGAGTGTCTCAGATGATTTCATAGATCGTGGAGTGATTTCTCCTGGAACAAGCATCTATTCGAGCGCAATCCAAAAGATTATAGTTGGTTATAACCCCTTAGGTCTTGTTACCTTTATAATGTATATTTAAATATTTCTATAATACATTGACTATTATATCATGAATTGAGATGACTATTCTCAGTGATTCATTATTTGTGTTTTCAGGGTGTCCAAATGGGAAATTTTATACACACATTTCACGGTCTTTGACTATTCTTGTCATGTCTTGTGGTGACGATGACCCTTTTGATGGTGTCCTAGGTGGACAAGGATAAGGTGGAGTGTAGCTAGATCTTGATAGACCGAGGTTTTTACCAGGATTAGACTTTTGACATAGTCCTTTCCCTTAGAGTAGGATGAAATATTTATAGTTTTAGTTGGGAATGTTTTTGGCCCCTTTTCAATTTTCAGTACTTAAATGTTATACTCTATTGTGGGATCATAGACTTATAAATCCATTATTTTAGTTTTTTTAGATTTAATCACTGTGTGTGCATCGAGATGAGTGTTTGTATATAGTAATTTAGCCCAATGCCTATAATTTGTGGGATATTCCTACATTGAATATGCATATATCCCCCAGAATACTAGATGCTGGATTGGGGTATTCAGTAGTTGTTGCTCACTAGGCTGGGTCATGAAAGAGTGGTAACAAATGAGTTAGTTCTACTATATGACCTATGATGGTGATATTTTTCTGGGGAAATAGTGTTTAGTTTTTTGAGTTCGGCTTTCATGCCAGGGATTCCAGTGTTGGTGGGGTGGCCGACATATCCAATCACTAGAACTCAGTTCACCTAGATTTCAACTGATTACATTTAAACATTTATTCTGGGAAATGTTTTGGCACCTGCATCAGATCAGATTGGTTGTGTATTCCCTATCCTCATTTAGTAATCTCCATACATATACTCTTTTGACTACGGTGAGAGGAATAATTTGGGATATATCTAACACTGAGAGGGGGGTAAATCAGTGTTGTAGACTTTTGAATCCAATTCCAACAATTTATCCTTGTACCTCTTGAAATGATAGGATCATTATTCTCTTATTCTCTTTTAACTATTTCAAGAAAAAATAGAATGCAGTGAAAATATGAACACAATATTTCAACTAGGATGAAAACTCAATAAGAGTAGCTATATCCTTACCATGCATGGATATGATTAGTGCATGGATTCTCCACTATAATGTGATATGTTGTTACAATGGAGTGGCTAGGAAAGCAATCCTTTAGCTATTGTGAGTCCATACACATTAGACGGGGTGAGAAATAATCATCTTCCCTCGACTGTTGATAGCCTATTCCAACTTACAGCCTCTAGCTGGTTCTTTATACTACCTAGAGAGACCATTTCTTACATCATAAAAATGAATTTTTTGATCTTGGTCTTATTTATTACTCTTAACTCGATTAATTGCAAAGAAGTAGGAAAGTAATTCCTCTCTTCTAATTCACTCTTCTTCTTCACTAAAAAACCAACTCCACTACCTATTTTTCAGTGAAATAACCAACTAGTATATTGGTCTTCACACTAATTATCTAGTGCAACGTCCAACTAAACTATAAAATCTTCTCTTTTCTTGGATAGAATCACATATTCCAATGCGATTATTCAAGAAACGAAGATCAATCCACTTTTCATAAACTGAATCAATTATTCTCTATTGTACCTGAATGCTTGTGATCATGCATATATCATATTGATTTTACTATATCATCAGTATATTTTGTATTCTTCTTTTCACATGTGTACATAGTTTTTTTTGGTTATTTCATTTATGTGTATTCACATATGAATGTGAATTCATGCATTAATTTACTCTCTTCTTCTTCTTATTCTTCTGTGAAACCCTAACAGGTGTGTTTATTTTTAGCACACACACACTCGACCATTTCTAGTCTTCCACTTTGTATTTTCATTCTTCCTCTTGCACTAGGAAAGAATGTTTGTTTAGGTTTTGATGTTTATATTTATTCAAACTCAAAAGGGTGAAACCCGTTATTCTTGTGAGCCAACTACTCAAGACCTCGGGATATCTTCAAACCGCGCATATTGGTGCATGCAACACACACATCCATTCTATTGCACATGGAACCCTATAATCAGTCGAATACAAGAAAGAAAAAAGGAGGGTTCTCCCACAATTCTTCATGAATTTATAATGGTGCCATGTCTTATCATTTATGTATAGGATGCATGGTTTGTCTTTTCAAATAGTGTTATTGAATTTGAAAATCATTGTGGATTGATAAAAACCCAACCACTGGTTCATGATTTATACGGCCTTCACAAAGCACAAGAACTGTTTCACGAACAAATCTCTTGTTGTGGGAAATGGTTCTTCATGATTCTATTAAAGGGAACATAGCACCTATCAAGGGCTTGCGGGATATCTTCTTTGTAGAGAAGAAATCCCTATGGACACCTAGATTCTCTTCGTGGAGTGTTGCACATAGAGATGCTCTTTTCTTGAAACAGTATCTATGAAATATGTGGTAGTAGAAGATATTCTAATATCAGGATCTTCTTTATATAAGTTAGGGGAGTACATCTTCTATATTCACAAACAGTTTGAGAGGTCGCAGGGATCACAGTTTGAATGCATGGGATTTCCAGAGTTTTGAAGACATTTAACATCACGTGTGAAGATATGTTGATATCCTTAGTTTGATTCCTCTTCAATGTGAGATCCTATATGGATTCATAGAGTGAAGATCGCGTGCATAATTCACATTCATAAATCTCACTCTAACCCTCGTGGTCTCAGAAACATCATTTTCTATTGCCAATCCTTCTTCATCGAGTCTTCGTATGCATGCATGATGTGTATTTCCCACATAGTTCTGGTTCAATCCATTAGCACTTACGATGCTGAAATGATCATTCTTTGATAGTCATAGGTCGTCCATAGTGATCGATATTGTTCTCCAGTGAGTGTAGTGTCCTTAATGGGTGGAAATGACATCTATAGGTTGAAGATGATGGCGTGGGATTGATTGAATGATGCAGAATGATGAAACCCTATTGGTTCAAATGCATAGGGCATGAGATAAGATGATCAACCAAGATTTGGATGATCGAATGTTGTGGATAATCAGACAGTTGACCAAGATGCAGGATGAGATAAGTGGATGATATTAGAACATCATGTTTAAAATATTGTCACACATCAAAATAGTGATGCATGAGAGGCATGGTTTATCAATCAATTTATCCCAACATCAGTTCATAATTCTCCACTACCCCCTCTAGTGCCACCCACAACAGCTCTCTAGGGGAATGCTCATAGATCCCACACTTCCTCCTCCAAGAGCGCTCCTAGTACCCACTATGCACTCTCCACTTGGTTTCACCATTGTGCATGCATCTTGCAGGCTAAAACATGGCCCACATACCCTATGCCTCTTGTGGTGTTGGTCTTGAGGCATCTCTTAGGTGTTGTTGACCCTGAAGTCACACATGTACCTAAGGTTGTAGACCTCAGTTGGAATTACAAGTTATGACAATTTTATATATAGCAACAAGAAAATTCTAGTGTGAAATTGCATGGCCACCATATAACATAACTCGCATTCATGGATACCTCCTTCAAATGACAAGCTCATTATACTCCATTATTTTCTTCATGTTCCTTCCCTTTTTGTATTTTCAAATACAAAGTACTTAAATCAACCTTAAAATTATGCTACTTAAATGTCGTAAATTTTGTATCACACATGATACAAGTTATTTGAATATTTTCAGATCAATGCATCAATCATCTGATTTGTAAAAACATGGAAAATTTCACAATCGTGGAATCGAATCCTATGAATCTATAACAGTTCTCCAGGAATCATCACTTAAATTAATCTCCATTCACTTTTGTGTTCCTTCTTCATTTTGACCACTATTGACACTAGTTTGAAACAAATACAACTTATACAAAATGTGGTCCCAACAATATCCCCCTTGTATTTTGTTGTCAATATCTTAAGACTTCTCCTAAAATTCATGTGTCAATGTCAATATGATAATCTTCTCTCTCCCCTTACTTATTTCTTTCTCCTAGACATTCATTCCACTTCTCTCCCCTTATTTAAAATAAATACAAACATTGTGGTTGAGAGGGTATCATTTCATACCTAATAAATGTGACATCAATCATTTCACTCTATGTCTATATGTACAATGCTCAGTGTCGAAAACTGTAGGATTTTATTTCGACAAAAAAATTGTCTATTAACCACTGAATAAGTCACCTCATGAGAAGAGGACTCACATAAATATCTTCAAATGATTTTTTCTTCCATTCCAAAATTAGGATAATGAGTGTGATATGAAATTATCAACTGGAATCACATGATATCTATCAAATAAATGGATAATAAACATTTAAGTTTAATTGGCAGGATATGTGGGCTTGGAAAACATTCATTATTCTTATTTCAGTTATTAACTTTTTTACTCCCCCTTTGTAAAATGATACAACATTATTTTTTGTAATCAATGTTGATATATTTTGAAAAATAAATAATTTCTTATTACATGATCATCAGACAATATTATGAGTAATTGAATTTTATACCAAATAATGTTGATAATGATTGTGATAATGCATGTGGCAGTTTCTTTATGTGTCTCCAACATCAAGGGAACACTTCTCATCACATAATCCTAGGCCCCCCCTGTGATCTTGCCTCAACTGTAATTCCCAGTATGATAAGAAAAAAAATACACAAATATTCAAGGGAATAAGGAAGGTCCTCCATGCTCCATCAATTTGAACAATAAGGTTGAGATGATTTTCTTAACCCAGATTCTCCATTATTCAGACATTCAAAACTAATATTTAATGTTGACTGTGATAGTTTGGACCTCACTATTTATTCCATCTCATGGTGTGTGAAACTTATCTCTTGATGGGATTCCAAGGCACTAGAATCTCCTAGTACAAAAATCATCTTCTTGAGGAATTATTGTTGGGCTGGAGTAAATTCAATGCATCTTATAGTAGTGTTGCCAGCCTTGTTTCACCTCACAAACATAATTTCATTTCGTTCATGTATAATGTTCTACTTGTTTTTTGAACTAGCCTTCCCTGTGCATCATACATTTTCCTCATTCTTCCCAAAAAAAATTGCGAAATGACCAATACGTCATTATAAACTGATGCATCAATATTGGATATTCTACATCGATTATTCTAATTGGCATCCATCATAGTAGTTATTTTGGATGATAAACAGTTCAACTTCATGAACATTGAATCAAAGGACTTCTAAACTTTTCGATTTCAGGCCAGCTTCTTTGATCTTCATTTTTTATTAGCTTTGGGTACCTGTTGAAATGAACATGCACCATTCATGTGAACACTTCTATTACATACACATCATATGATATCTAACATTCCAAATCTTTTTGCATTATATATAAGCCTCTGGATCAGTGTATGTTGCTTCTTCGTCTCTGGAGTTCTCGCCCATGAGATGTGTTTTCTATCTGATTTTAAATTTATGTAATTTGACCAACAATCCTATGTGAAATTCCCAAATCTATTATAGAAAAAGAATTAACCAACAAAACATTACATCTTTACATCTTCTATATAAGGTTTCTGGGACTTCTTCCGAAATTGTGGTGCTTTTTGTGGGGAGCTATAATCCCATTTCTTCTTTTTTATCCACCCTAGTCATGGTGGTTCTTATCACATCACTTTTCTTCATCAATAATTTTTTGTTAATTTTCTTCCAACCAAATTTTTTTGTAGAAATAGTTTATGAAACATGAGTATATGTTTTTAAGGATGGTAACTTTACATTCGCCTCTTCTTCTGATAGATCTATGAGTGAATCCATGATCTTCCTGTCACATGTTGAAGGTATTTTGACAGAAGAATACTCCAATAATCATTGAGTACTAGAAGCAATTGTTTCCTTATTTTTTGGAGACTCAATATGTGTCTTCTCAAGATTGGATAACTCAACATCCATTTCTAGACATTTAATATTGAAGATGACTTCATGTGCTTCAGTCATAGTCATATTCGCTTCACCTTCCTTCTTTAATAATTCAACTTCATTACCATGACAATTTACATTGTTTTGTAACAAAGATTCAAGTTCTTTGATCTTCTTGGATTCTTCATCCAAATATAACTCATTGACATCATTATTATTTTTCATCTCATATTCATGTGCATGGATCTTCTCTTCTAGAGCCACGATGACAACCTCTTTTTCTTCAACATTTTTGAGCCACTTTGATTAACATACTTCAAATCCCCTCATCGATACTTCAAAGGATCCAAACTATCTAGAGAGAATTAAACATTCGCTAATTTCGTCATGTATGCCTTTCTCCAAAACATCATTTTCATCCTCCATCTAAGTTAAATTTTCTTTCATGCATTGAAATAATCTAGAAACCAGCGATGTACTCTATTTAGGAATACCATGCATAATCCTTCATAATCTATCAATGTATATTTATTGATATTTTGTACATTTATCATCACCACATGTTATAGTATTTTAAATATGAGAATAATATCCAAATTCAATAACATGAAACTCTTGATTTGTTGAGGTATGAAGGTTTTCCATCTTCTTTGTGTGGACGTGGGCCACCGTCTCATTACTTTCCAAATCTGGATTGTCTTCAATACCAGACATATATTCAGAACTATATACTTCATCTTCATTAGATAAGAGGGACTTCTTCTTCTTAAACTTTATCCCCTCTAAATTTTTCTTGTTCATCATGGTAATGGTAGATATAGCCTTATGGTCAGAGATAACCAGATCTTCCCTAAAAGTGAACTACATTGATAACTCAAGAAATAAACTAAAATCTTCAAAAGACAATTACTTCACTATAAAGAATCTAATAGAGAAAATCTTGTCACTCTGATGCCAATTTGGAGGACCGGTTTGGGATATACATAACATTATGGGGGGTGATTTAGTTTTGGGGACATTTGAAACCAATTCTAACATTTTATCCATGTACCTCTTGACCTATTAGGATCCTGATTATCTTATTCCCTTTTCCCTTTCTCATGGAATAATAGAATGATGTAAAAATATGAACAAGATATTTTTACAAGTTTCACCACTCAATACGAGTATCCATGTCCTTCCCATGAATGGATACGACTAGTACATAGATTTTCCACTATAATGTGATATGTTGTTATAGTGAAGTGGATAGGAAAAAAATCCTCTAGCTAGTGTGAGTCACTACATTTTAGAGGTGTGTGAGAAACAATCCCCTTCCTCGAATTGGTGATAGCCTAGTCAAACGTTCAGCCTCTAGCTGGTTCATTATACTACCTATAGAGACATTATTCTTCCTTCTTCAAAAGTTAGGTTCTTCTCTTAGTCTTCATTATTTATCATCTCTTGATTAAATTCAATGCTGTAGGCATGTAATTATTTTATTCTTATCTCTATTCTTCTTGAGTACAAAACCAACTACACAACCTCTTTTTTAGTTTAATGACCCACTCTAATGTTTGTATTCTCTCTTCATCTCTAGTTAAACGTCCAACTGCACTAGAAAATATTCTCTCCTCTTGGAAACAATCACATATACCAATGTGATTATTCATGAAATTAAGATAAATTCACTTGGAATAATCAGAATCAATTATTCTCTCTTGTTCATGAATGCATGTGATCATGCATATATCATACTCATTGAACATTTTCTTCCCTTTCTTTATTCATCTCTATTTCACACGAGCACATAAGAAATGTTTGTTTTTTTATTTATTTTTATTCCCATTTTCATGTTCCCATATTAATTCATGATTTTTATTATTCATCCACTTGTGTGAATCCCATAAGTGTAGTTATTTTAAGCACACACACACTCCTCCTTTTCTAATCTTCCTCTTTTTCATTTGTTTTATCCTCTTTCACTAAATTACCTTGTTTGTGTAGAATTATATTTGAATGTTTCTGAAACCTGATTGGGTGAATCCCTTTCTTCATGTGATATAACTACTCAAGGCCTCAAGCATTCCTTAAACAATGCACATGGGTTCATGCAATATGTGATGCCCTTCTCTTGTACACGAACCTCTGTAATCAGTCGAATACAAGTATGAAAATAAGAGGGTTCACGTACCATTCATAGTGAATACAGAATGGCCACGGGTATTCTCTATTATATAGATGATTCATGGAATGACTCTTCATAAATTTTTATTAAATTCACAAATCACATTAGAATGTTAAAGACTCAACCACTTGTTCATGGTTTGTTTATGATTTGAAAATAACAACAATGTTTTGAGGAACACATCACATGTTCTGGGAACCAGTTTATCACGATGCTATTTTAGGGTGAGTAGAACATGACGATGGATTTAGGAATATCTTATTTATGGAGTAGAAATACCTTGGGACTCTTGTTTTCTCTTCACAATGTGGTTTATAGGGAGATGCAATATTATTTGAAACTAGTGATGTCAAATATATGAGAGCCGTAACTTTTCTTGTCTCAGGATCCTCCTTTAATAAGTGAGGGGAGTTCATATTCAACATTCACAAACTATGTGAGATTCCATGTGGATCGTGATTTGAATGTTCAGGATTTTCAGGGTTTTGAAAATATTCAATCGAATGGGTGAAGATATTCTGACATCCTCAGTTTGTTTCCTCCTCAATGAGGGATCCATTCTTCGTTCATGGAGTCCAGATCACATGCACAATTATCATTTGTGAATCTCGCTTGAACCCTCATGGCCATGGCAACTCCGTTTGCCTCTGCCAATTCTTATTCTTCGATAATTTGCAAGAATTCAAGACATAGATTGCATTGTTGGTCTATGTTCAATCCATCAGCATTCATGGTGCCGAAATGATCCTTATTTGATAATAGGAGGTCGTCCATGGTTATCATGCATCTTCTTCGGTGAGTGGAGTGTCGCCGAGGGGTGGCAGTTACATCGAGAGGTTGAAGACGATGGAACGTGATGGATCGAATGATGTGGGATAATTGGATGGACCTGGTTTAAATGAACATGGGGTGAGATCAGATGAGAAGAGAAGATTTGGATGATCGAATATCGTGGATGATTAGATGGTCGCCTGAGATGTTGGATGAGATTATATCTACATTTATTAATTTTTTTAACACATCGAAATGGAGATATAGGAGAGGCGCAATTTATCAATCAAGGTGTCTCAACAATAGTTCAGAATTATCCTCTCCAAACTATGGTTCCACCCCATACCACTTCTATGTAGGTGTTCTATTAGTTCCCACTCTTCCTCCTCCGGGCGCACTCCTCGAGCCCACTATGAACACGCACGCATGGGTTCACCACCATGCGCACAACTGCGGGATTATACAATGGTACTGCATGCCCTATGCCTCTTGATGTGTTGGACATGAGGCATTCTAGGGGTGTGGTTGACCCACAGGTCCCACTTGTTATTGAGGTTGAAGACCTCGGCTGGCCATTCATGGTATGCATATTTTTTAGGTATCCACATAAACAATACCAGTGTAAACTTGCATGGCCACCGTAGAACAAAAGTCACATGCATGTATACCACCTTCCAAAGACATGAGCATTCCACTCCCTTATTTTCTTCTTTTTTATATCAATTTTGGATTACCAAATCCAAAGTACTTCAATAATCTTTAAAAGGATGTGACTTCATTTCTTTAAATGTTGAATCACATATGATACAACTTCGTTAATCCTTTTATGATCATTGCATCAATCATCCGATTTATTACAACTTGGAGAATTTACCATGATAGGAATAAAATCATATGAATCCATGAAAATTATGTATGCATGTCTATATCAATCAATCCCCATTTATTATGGAGTTCTTTCATTAATTTGACCATTATGGACACTAGTTGAAAAAAATACAACTTATTCACAAAGATGTCCCAACACATGGAACATCTAGTTTATTTTAGGATTCCCCCACATAGTCATGAATCTAGGATTCCCCCATGTGACCATAAAAATTATTTACCAAGTGTCGAGTCATCGGTACAAGGGAATGTACTGAAGATAGCACCTTTGTGTATTTTAAAATCTATACCATGGGCCCATTGTCTAGAAGGTGGAACTAGAACTACTAAATCATGTTTCAAACATGAGGGGTGAATTTTACACATTTTAAAGGATGTGATATCATTAGTTTTGGGGTGATACATATGTCTTGGTGGGTAAAGACTTGATAGAGGCAATCACTAACATTTTTCCCATTATGATGATCCATTCCATTCAGATATATGTTCTTGTAGTGAGTATTATTTCGGGATCTGCAAGGTGATGGTGGAGTCTAGTGACTCATTCACATGTTGAGGAATCTCTTTCCAAGACCATCATCAAGTATCTATTAAGAGATAAGTTCCATCCATCCATGTTGTGATAGTTACCCATTGATGATCTACTTCATCCACAGCTGAGCAGAATAACCCTGTAAAGGTATCCTGAATGTTTACTGATATATTGAAATACTCCATGGATAGTTTAGAGACATTTTCATTAGAGATTAGACCTTTGATCCAGTATTACACTAGGAAATTAGGGAGTCAGTTGTATCTCTAATAATTTACACCTATACTAGAGTTTTTGAGTGATCCATGATAGTAAATTATTTTTAGAATAGAAGAAACTAGAACTATGAGATAATAGTTAGTACCTAAAAGCCTAGGCATCAAAATAAAGAATAAAAAGATTGTAATAGTTATCCAGGTGGGTTTGATTATAAAATTGGAGATCCTAAGACTAAATTTCCGTAATTCATGTATTATAGGGTGGCTAGAATTAGTCAAGGGATTAGTGGTGTGTCTTTTTCTATGGTCGAGGACATTCACCATGAGATTTCCCAAATAATCATATAAAAGATTGAAAGATGGTTGAGGGACCAATAAGACAGTGGTTGAGGTAGAAGAAGAGTGGTCTATAGGGAGGATGATATGGACAGGGGGATGAGTGGGTAGCATGAGTTGGTCTGATGTTCAACCTATTAACACCACCACCTCCATGTGGTCAACTATAAGATTATGGGACTTGTGGAGAGTGATGAGGACATAAATAATCTATGGAGTCCAATGAAAATACGGCTCATGGGATGATAAAATGTACGCTTTGAGTCTTTTATACATTAACTATAGTATTTATAGATAAATTTTCTATCCATTTCTCCATGTATACTACTCGAGTTCATGAATTAGAGATTCAGATTAGGCTTTTGAATTTCCCCTTGTAATTGGACACTATGATGGGTTGTTACACAATGATTTACCACTTGTGCTTATAGTGAGAACTTACTCTTGGAGATGAATTTTTTGCATGTTATCTATTTGTTGAAGAAAATATTTCTTATGAAATCATCTTATATATTAAATATCTATCTACAGTTCATGCCCAAATTGACTGTATTGTGCTAAGGATGTGGTGTCTCCACATTAACTGAATGATTTTTTACATTGTGGGTGAAAAATAAACCTTGGTATTTTAGGATAAGCTATGTCATAGGGAAGTAAAATCAATTTCTAACCAGTTGTACATCATCACTCCAGGGAAATTGGATGATTGATCCTATCATTTTATTATAGTAGTTAAAGGGTACACGGACGTATTTCCTTAGTACGTATGAGGATTACCTCCCCATTGAGAGATATATTTAATCATTGAATTTTATCCCTAGATGACCCCTATATCATCATTAATATATCAGATTGATCTTATAGAGCATCGACAGTAGATGATTCCGTTGGAGAAATTGCAGGAGAAGATCTATTTGAAAACATATGTATCCCCTGTGTATCCCAATTTTTTTATTACCAAGTTGAAAGACTTATTGATGTTATGTGTGGATTAATGACACTTGAACCTGGTTACTATGAAAAAAAATATTCCACTACCACAAATCAACGACCACATTGATCAATTGAGAAGGGCACGAAGGTTCTAAATGATTGACCATTGATCAGGGAAAAACAAACTATTAATATGGGACAAGGATATATATAACACATAATCATTTTTTCATTATGGTCACAATGATTACATTTTGAAGTCATTTGGTATGACTAATGACCAAGAAGTGTTCATGGGACTCATGATCCAGATCATTCAGCATTTCATAGAGCGTTCATGGTAGTATTAATTGATGAACTCCTACTGTCTTCATCGACTATGGATGATCATGGGGGAAACATCATGATGGTGTTGGGAATACTCCAAGATCACCTAATTTATCAGAATCTATCAATGTATCAGTTTTGGATTTTAGTTGTCTGCCTTCTAGTATATGTTATCTCTATGATAGAATTTTATGTGGATGTAGTAAAGGCATAGGTACTGATTTCTTGGGATCCCCTTATATTTTTACCTATGTGAGGAGTTTATTTTTATTTTATGTGTACTATCACAGGTTTTTACCCGACTAATCAAGAGTGGAAGCACCCTTGAAAACATTTATTTGGAAGTGGAATCGTTTCTTGTTCAAGGAAATGCTCCTATAGTTCTCTTAGGATCTGAGGTAGATGTTTTAGATTTACCCCTTATTGATTTTACTAGAGTAGAGTGTCTAGTATGTAGTTTTTTTTGGAATCAGGGTTCGAACATGGTTGTTTTAGGATTTAGAGGCACGTTGTTGTTGCCTATGGTTCACACACGTTGAGACCACATGATCAGAACTACATGACAAACTATCTTGACATAGTTGTAGCATTTTTCACATTGATGATGTGGTGACAGTACCTAATGAGAATGTGGATTATTTTATACTATCATTCCATGATTCTCAAGTATATCTTATCTCCAAAGGATCTAATCATTAGATAGTGTAGATAGAATGAGTTCATCTAGTATTAAGAATTTGAGTTTATCTATAATCATGGGAATGGGAACATGGTAGAAGTCATTCTATGTAAGAGATCATGTTCTATGTTATTGTCTAAGGAATCAGAGCAATTATCATCATTGTAGATGTCTATTGTGGATAGGGATAATTCTTTATATATTTAGTTGATGGTTTTCACCCCTCCAATTTTTTTGTGCATCATAGATACTCACTATAGAGATGTTGACTTTGAGATATTAGGTAAAAAAATATTAAGTTGGAATACTCTAGATTGAAATTCTGAAGGTTGGGACCACACTACCCTTTTTATAGGAGGGAAAATGGTACTTTTTCCATTACAGGAGGTGGTGGTAAAATTGTTTCATACATCCCTTTTTGTTGTACATCTAGGTGTGGATAAGATGTACCATTTCCTCCAATGTTATTCTTGGTTTCCAGCACAAAAAAACAATGTTTTAGAGTTAGTATCTTTATTCCTTTCCTCCATGAAAGAGATGTATAAGAACCATGTTCAATAATGGTTAACCCAAACCCTTGATGTGCTATATTAGAAGTGGGTTGAGATATACATGGACATCATGAATGGATTACCACATACATACATTGGACCTAATTCCATTAATGTGATCCTATACTGACTCATGAAGTGTTCCCACTTATTATCAATAGGGTAAAGAGTTTATTACATAGATTGTGATTTTTAAACATTTAGAGATAGTAAGAATCCATGTAATTCACGTGATTATCAACTCTAAAAATTATTCTCTCCTCACATATATATTATGGGAATGTTTATAGGAATCCTTTTGGACCCAGTTACACTTGAAAACATAATTTCACCTCCTAATCGATGGCCAGACACAATGGACTATTAAGTCATAATGGACATGTTTTAGGCATTCCGTGTTGGACTATTGAAAGTGATATGAGGACCACCTCCTATTTATGGAGTTTTTGAATAAAAACAACTACCATTACAACATTATAATGTAAGTATTCAAGGATATTTGTTGGAAACCCTACAGGTCACCACATTATTGGACTAATCTGGGATAGTATGTACTCATGGGCATGGTTTCTATGTGAACTACTATAGAGAAGGTTCATATCATCAAGCGATAGAATAAGATTGTACAGAGTCGTCATTATTCATATGGGGAACAATGACAATGGAATACAAATTTATAAGAGGAATAAATTGTGTTACTGAGGGTCTCACCTCGAAATGTATTAAAGAGATTTGGCCACAGTGGTAATCTATCTTTGAGATTTATCATTCCTTTTCAAGTTCAATATAGTATTTTTGATGTGTGTACAACTTTTCTCAACCTCTATAGTTGGACTATGTACAAAACATCATCCATGTGAATTGTTGGGGAGGTACATGAATGACCTTTCACACATTATAATGTGGGGTGATATGGATATTAGGGATGTAGCTACCATTAAAGAGTAAAAAGGGGAGATCAAATATTGGTTAGAGAAGATCTTTTGTGGGTGTTTCATTCCACTTGTGCATGTTCGACGGTACTGTGAGAACCATCTAAAGATCACCTAGGAGTAATAGACCATGATGTGATCATTGTACCCTATCTCTTTCAAAAGTTATTCACTTTTTATGATAAAAATCTCTAAGGTGGGGAAGATTTAATGTCTCAGATATTCTGTGTATTATTTTTTCAAATTAAATGGATTATTATATAGATTATGTGAAAAGATGGAATGTGATTCCATGATCTATTGTCCCTAGAATATTTTTTAAATTTTAATAAATTTTAAAATAGATCATTTACACTATTTTCTAGAAATGTAGAATATATTTTAAATGGGTTCCTATTTTAGAAATATGAGGCCACCATTGGATTCATAATGAGAGTTCAACCCTTGTTCCAACTATACATTAGTATGTATGGGTCATCTGTAGAAAATTATCTACGAGAGATGAAATGAAATAAATAATAACAATGAATCACAATGAATCACATTAATTCATTGTATTGATGCAGATGTTGAAATATATTTAATATAGATCCTTTGGTTAGAATCCTAGTGTTATCTGCAAAATCTTGTAGCCTTATTATGATCATTGGATATTTCCATAGAGAATCCTCTGATGATAATGAAGATGAAATCATGGTATGATGATCAAAAAACATTAGATTGGATGGATCTTTCCAACAATTATGATGAAAAACCATTCTTCATCAACGATAAAATGAAATCACAGTTGGATTTTTGTTTTATTTGGATATATTCCTCATTAATAATTTCATTGATGAAAGAAAATAAATCTGCGAACAAATTCAATTTAATATCGGTCACCTTACGATCTGGGTATAATTTCATGTTTATTTGGTAGTATTTCACCATATATATTAATTATTTAACTTATGGAAATGAATAGAGAATGATATGAACATCGACCATGGTTCATTCATCTCATTTATTCTTTTTCCTTTTTCCCATGGTTCTTTAATTCACTATAGGCAATGTTCATTTGTCCTAAGGTTCGACTATTCCCAATTAGTTGATCATTACACACCATTTTTAGGGAACAACATTCCATTATTGTAGATCTTTGATCAACATGAAACGAAGAAGGTGTCACATAGAGATAATCCTATTCAGTAAAATTTTGGTACCTGACTTCACATTCTTCCAAAATCATGGGCACACAATGATGAATAGTGATTGAATCTATTTTTTGAGTTTATCTGACAATTGGAATCATTGTTCGATGATGAAATATCTTGGATGAGCATGGATATTCAATTTAATAGGAATCCAATCACCGGAATGATGATCGGAGGATCCAGATTAAACACGGATGATGAATTAAGGATTATATAAAATCCTATAGAACAAGGCGTGTAATCTGGGATTACATGATGTGTGGGGAACCTATGGTAATGACTAGTGTTTCTTGATAGAAAATGGAATCACACAACACGTGGATATAACTACATGGAATCTTCTCGTATTCTGGTAACTGGGTTGCGTACATGGAAAGTATATAGATATGGGGTTGTGTACATGGGTTTCATACAAAGTGTGTACTCCCCAACACAGAAAGATGTTGGACCAACAACATAGTATATTCCCAGAAACGTTACACAAACTTGGGTACATGGGATAATGTTGTGCATTGGAAAATGAGTAGCATACACTTATTTCCAAAAGGTTATGTAATACTACATGGACACGTGTTGATGACGTGGAACGATTACATAGGCAGGACCCAGGGTCAAGGTACACGTCATATAACAATTCTAAATGGATCGTATTCCATTTATGAGTGCTTTAGGATCTTTGTTTAAATAGATTGGACTAGTATAGATCTGTTTTGTTCCTTTGGCCCTTTCCCTTGAGGTTAAAATTTTATATTACATGATCATCAACAGATTGATATCCAATCTAGAGGCTGAGTCTTAGATAGTGTTATGGTGTCCCACTCTGAGACTTGATTGAGATCTGTTATCGTCCCTAGTTCCCTAGTCAGTGTTTATTGAATCAACATGACATCATAGAAGAGATAATTGAACCACCATCTTGTATGATGCTTTGGTAGTGTTGGTGGAATAATTGGTGTATGTCCCATATGTCGATAGTTGATCCATATGTGTTTGTGGTGTCCTTCAATGGTTCTGGGCATCATAGTATATCTGTGTATCAAAGTCATCATTGAATAGTAAACATATTTGGGAGGGTTATAATGAGTTATAACTCTTCATTGAGTGTCTTTGATGATTGAATGGCATGTCGAGTGAGTTATCTCGAAATAAGAACTACTTCATCCAGAATCATGTGGCTGACAGTTGGTTATGACATCCTAATGGAGTGGTGTATTTAATGAGTATATCTAGGTTTTACTGTTAAACATTAATTTATTTATATTTTATTTATATAACTATATTAGGTTTAGTGTTTTGGGGTTGTCCTATTTAGAATTGTTTGAATATCCCATAAAAGGTATTTTTCCATCACATGCCATGTCATGTGAAGATGATGAACCATTTGACAGTCCCCTTGGAGGAAATGTAGTGGACAGATCATAACAATGGATTGACATATTGAGGTGTTTACGAGTACAGTACTTTTGACATCATCCATGTACTGGGGACAATTTAAACACATTACAGTTTTGGTTGGTCTTTATTTTGGTCCCTTATTTATTTTCATTACTTTACTATCATACTCTATAGTGGGATCTTAGATGTATTCATCAATTGTTTTAGTTTCATTTTACATTTCAACATTATATGGGATTGTAGATGTGTGAGTGTGTATAGGTAATTTAGTTGTGGACTCCAATTTGAGGGATATGCTTACTCGGTTCTAGTCTCTATCACTTGGCCTATTATTCGTAGGCTTGGGGAAGTCACATGTCAGACCTCAATAGTTAATAAAAATTATCCTAAGAATATCCCACGGGTGTGTCAAACTAGGTTTGTAGTAAGGCTCATTGATTTATAATAGGTGATTCTAGAGTTAGGCCTGATACACATTCTCAACGTTCTTACCTCATGCTATATATATACGAGTACCACGTCCACTTTTAGTATCTACAAAGAGATGTATTTCTTTGAAGGCACACATTATCTCTAACATAAAAAAAATTATTTGATGTTATTTTACAAATATCCTCAAATTATATCTCAGGGATATTTTATATAATATATTTTTTGCTACATCAAGTTCCCATGATTACTATGGAACATCCTCTGATATCAACTATAGATACCCAAAACCTGAAATACAATAACTAATGTAATGCTACAATTTTGTTTTCATGATTACAATGAATTAAATTCTAAAGGGCAATTTTTTTTTGTATTTTTGTTAAACAATATACATAAGTTATTTTTATATAAAAATTATTAATAAAATAAAAAGATATTTTTTGAGTATAACCATATTTCCACATAGAATATCATATAATGTATTTCATAGTATTCTTCTTGAATTAATGGGGAATGGAAACAAAAAATGATTCGCTCAAATTCTTAGTAAGGGTAAAGTATATGGGATGAAATAATGAGTCAATGGGAATATAAAATATGTCATGGTAAAAGGAAAATTAACCTTCCATTTAATTAGTATACTGATATAGATGTGAGTTAAAATTATGGAAGGGTAAATATCTATATACACTTTCCATAAAATCAATAAGTAGATAATGAATGTGCACCCATAGATAATTTTAAAGTAATAATCTCAGGGATAATAATAATAATGGAATTGTAAATAAAGAAAATTATATTATTGTTGGATTTCATTTTTCTTAAGCAAATTATTCCTTTACTATCATGATATATTCTTAATATAGTATATATATATGGGATGAAACCCATATATTCCACTTTGGAACAAATTTGAAGGGGTTTTCACCAACCAGTTTCATCTCATGGAACTATTGATACATCATTGGGAATATATTAAGTAGTCCCCAAACTATATAACATACATTAAATGATCTCTAATTGATAGATATTTCTATAATATGCACCAACCCATATAGTTCTTTGGAAAATAATTCCTCATATATTGGATATTTTATTTATATAAACAATGTTCCTTTTCAATTATCTATATTGAGTAATGCTTTTAGATTTTTTTAATATTTCCCCATTCAAAAAAACCTATCAATGATTCCAATGTAAGTAAAAATTATATACAGTTTAAGAAATATACATATCCATTTTAAATGATATGGATAATTTGGTTAAATTCATTGTTCATTGGTTTTATGAAATTTTATATTTCATCGTGACTAAAAAGGATCTAATAAAGTGAATGTCAACATTATCCTTAGAAATATAAAAAATAAACCATAAAGATGAATAATAATTATGGTATTAAAATAAATATCACGTGTGTGATAAATTAATTGGTTTTTGTCATTTATTAATGTACATATAGTGGAAATATATTATAAAAGTATTCCTAAAGAAAATAAATTTTCTATTTTGAAAATCGTTCTGAAAATCACTTTCACTACAAATCTATTTTGAAATTTTATTTTTCATATATTAATATTTTAGTATAAAATTTATGATTTGATGATATGATGGTGGGTAAATCCGTGCATTTCATAAAATGTAAAATAATATTTTTTTAGAGGGAAAATTTTCAGAAAAGTGCATTGTTGGAAAAGCGATAAGAATATTGCATTGAACATATTTTTAAAAGAAAATAGAAGAAATTTTTAATTAATAAATATTTTGTGGAAGGTTAAATATTATTTTCAAACATATTTGTAAAATTATCTTTTCAAAAGAAAAAATTTCTCCTACAAAAGAGTGAAATGATGTTGGGTTTTCTGAAAATAAATATCTAAAAATTATTTCGTAAAAGAGAGTGATGAAATAGTATTAATATATAAAAAAGATAATTAACAACTATATTACAAGAATATTGAATTCTTTATTGAACAATGGTCCTCTAATTTAATTGAATTGAAATTCAAGTGTACACAATTCTGAATAAATTATAGTGGGAAATAAACACTTGAAATGAAAATAATTTTGATCTAAGAATAAATAAATATATATAATAAGTGTTTCAAAATTAATTACACATAAAACAAGTATAAATACAATAATACATAGTAAAATTTTATCACATGCATAATCTTATAATATTAATGATATCTAATAAGTAATATAACTCAAATAAATGATATTATATTACAAAATTCTATTCAACTTAGTTTCACAATTCAAATACCCTTGAATGAAATAATTCCATTTGAAGCTACAAATATCTTTAATAATGGATGAAACCACATATTGAAATTCATTTTGTATGTATGTACACCATATTAAATAAATTAGGTGTACAATCATAAAGTATGTTTCAAACAATTGAAATTGAGGCATAGTCTGATACTACTTGGTATCATTTGAATATTAATCCATATATAAGAGATATATTAAAATTAAACATTTAATGACCAGAATATAAAATAACTCATTATATTATAAATAAAAAGTCGATGTATACACATGAGACTTAAATAAATAAGTTGTTATTATGATGTATGCTTAATGAATGTATAAGTGAGACAATAATCATTTACATTGCATTTCCTATTGGGTAAAAATACTTTATAAGATATTTAAACATGTAACTAACTTAAAATAAAACCATATAACAATTAATAATATCATATGTTTATTCTATTAATGTATTATTACCAATATTTTAATAATATTCCATTATTTTCACTCTGTTTTGGTTTTAATAGAGTAGTTTTCCAAGTATGTTTTCCATGTTTTTTAGTTATTATTAAAATGATCACAATTTAATCATCCCTATAATGTAATACATTATGTAAATTTTATATATATTTAGTATATATGTATTTATATTAATCCATAAAAATTATAGATAGGAAATGAAATATACCATTCATAGAGACGGTAGGACGTACCTACTCATGGTCACTATTTTCTTTTCTTTTCAATAATTAAAATAATGAAATGTATATAGTATATATGTATTATAAAATTATAGTACCATATCAATGTCATATATGTTTATGATTTCTATTCAAACCATCGTTTATACATTCCATGTATAGCGTGAATGAATCACATCACTTTGAGGAGGCGATAATCCACTCCTTAACAAGCATTGTTATCAAATTTACACAAAATGGAAATAATAAAGTTATATATTATATATAAATTAATTAATAACAACTTAATTATAAATATAATAAATATAATATATAAATATATATCCCATAATAGTTCTCATCCATGTTTGGTTGGATAGGAAAAAAAGAATTATCATCGTTTCGGGAGCCGATAGTTCATCATAAACGAACAAAAATGTTCGTTACACATTATACAAAAGATTGTTTATTTAGTTAAAATATTTTACCTTAAAAATTAATTTATATTTAGTATAATAATTTTATTAAGAATTTACTGAATAATAATATTTTATCTGTGGATAATGAAACTAAACCCACAGAGACTGAGGAATAATGAAACATCTTCTTTTGGAACCTCTGCCTATTTCCAATAATGGAATTATTTGGATGTAAATATTACCAAAGAGAGGTTTCTAGGATTATGGATGGTATTTTAAGGCTCTAATAGTAAACATTTGAATGAAAAAACTTTTATTTAGGGGTTTGAATAAGTGGGTGGGGTGAGTTCATTTTTATTGTGCAGGAGTGGATTTGTTTTATTTTTTTCAAAATGGAACCCCACCCACGTTTTTCCTACGAAATGACAATCTAGTAATGGTACCAAATAAATAAAATGGTAGATAGGGAATGAATATTATAATTTAATGTACATTGGGAAGCATTATAGGTCATTTTTTCTTTAATGATTAATGTTTATTCCCTTGTGAAGGTAATTTTCTTCTTAATCACTATAATTAATTTTAATTATTTTCACTGATATGATTAGTAAAACATTAATTTGAACATATAACAAATAATTAAGATTAAAAATATGGAATCAATTTTTATGAATGTTAATTACATAATTTCATGAATGTAAATTAAATTAAATCCCATGGAGGAGATGGCATAGCAGTGTTTTATATTAAAGAGTTGAAACATTTACTATTTTCTTATATTCCATTTCTATGTGATATTTCATAAAATTACCCAAATATGAATATTTTATATAAAATTTATACTATTAAACTATAAAATTATTAGATAATATAATTTATCATCATAAAGAAATTAGGAGAAACATATATTTTTTTACTAAAACATATTATTTTTAACAATTCATCAAAAAATGAAACGTCACAGAAGAATAAAAAAATAAAAATAAACTAAAAGAAATGTTCATATATATAAAATGAAGTTTATTTATAAATATATAATTTATAAATGTTCCATAAATTTTATTTCAAATAGGTTATTTGTTAAATGATAGTAAAATTATCATTAGAAAAATATAGTTTTTTTCATGAAATTGGCTTTATTCATATATTATAATTACATAATCTATTAGATGTTTATAAAATATATTTTATTAAATGTATAATACTTATATTTTATCAATATCATCCACTAATAGTAGTTAAATTAAATAATTAGGAAAAAACACCATTGGGACCATAAAAAAATTTAATTTATAACGGTTTTTAAATTTCTTTCTATTTCGTTTTATATAAATGAATTCAAAAATATATTTTTAAAATTTATTTATTAATATTAATAAATTTTAATTTAATTTATATATTATATATTATTATATTAAATAATAATGTTATAATAATGTATTTTTATTTGGTAAAACTCAGCATTGCATGTAACAAAAGTCATCGAAGAAATTCATTTTTTCATGTGCGGTAGACTAACATAGTGTTGTGTGAATTGAAAAATATGGAATAAATTACATTTATTTTAAACAGTAATTACATTGTAATGTTTCCAGATTTAATATTCCCTTTTGTTATTATTTTTCATGTCATACATGTTACAGAATTATTTTTGACATTTTGGGTGTTATATAAATAACATATATCCCACATGTACTAAATCAAGATGTGCTAAAATTTGAAGATTATAAATTATAAGATTTGAATCAAATAATGATCATATTCCATAGACATAATTTTCAAAAAAAAAAATTAAACTCACTTAATTTAGATTGTGTTTTGAAATTATACATATGAATAAGAATCAGAGGAACCAGAAGATAAAAATAAATAG
This sequence comes from Viscum album, assembly GCA_963277665.1. Classification (NCBI taxonomy): domain Eukaryota; kingdom Viridiplantae; phylum Streptophyta; class Magnoliopsida; order Santalales; family Viscaceae; genus Viscum; species Viscum album. The sequence goes on from OY728141.1 coordinate 140,799,827, forward strand.
AACTTATGACATTTACCCCCTTATTGTTTTAAATGAAATGTAAAGGGTAACACAACTATCATAATTTGTTAATTTATAATCAATATGGAAAGGTAAAAAATTTAAAACCCATTCCATTTAATCAATATGTGATAATGAATTGAATCCAATTATTATATAATAGAGAGAATACCATGGATAATAATAAAAATTGTATTATCAATTAAGTAAATGGTTTATTTGTTGACATAATGATATGAAGAATAATTATAACTATAATGTGAATATCATTCACATGATTGTTTAATACTAACGGTAGAAACATTCTTAATTTGGTCAACTAATTTGTCTTATAATACAATTAAATACATTGATGGTCTATCTGTATGTAGGACCCACCAATATCTACATATATAAATAAGTGGTAATAATACTAATAAAAAATTTACTTCATTAATCAACATTACCTATCAACAAATATTTGTGTTTATTAAATGATACTAATTTATCAATATTTTATCTATCATGAAAATTAAATTCAATGTAAAACACATATGTGAAAATAGAATTTATTTAGGAAATAATCATATCAACTAGCAAATAATATGGATATTTGATTGAAATTAAATATATAATGGAAATATTCACAATAAAGTTATTGTTTCAAGAGAACATTAACAATATGAAAATTAATGTACGATAATACTATAACATTTAAAACATGGTAATTTTAATGTCACAAACCATTGGTTGATATATTTCAAATAAAAAATCACAATAATTATTAATGAATCATGATTAAAAATGTCACTGAGATGTATATAAACCATATTAAATATACTAGGTGATTATCATTTCTTTATTTCCTTAATAAATGGAAATTCGGATGAATTACATTGACTGTAGTTTAACACATCATGTTCATTCATTAACTTCATGAATACTTTACATATGTTAATTGTATACATTATTAATAACCCTTTTAAATGTTAATTATTCCATTAATTTCACAATTTTATTTATTATATAATATTTCCATTTCAATTAAGTTTACATCGGGGTTATCCTTGATATTTTTCATATGTGTCAAAAATGAATTTTATAGGTCGACTATAGTCATAATAGTTATTATTTAATCATATCCCGTAACATAATCATAAATTACTGGTAGTATTTTTATATCATTTATTATATTAAGATAAATCAATAATTTTTTTTGATAAATGATGTATGTTCTGATTTTGGTGAAGGTATGGTGTATGCTCTCATGAGAAATGATTCCAAAATTTAGTGATTATTGTGGAACTAGTTAAATAATTTTTTTATAAATATATAATTATAAGAATACCATAAAACACATATAAATTCATTAAATATACGTATATAATACATATATAATAGTAATGAAAATAGGGTAATATTTCTTTGTAAAGGAAATAGTGAATAGATAAAAAAATGATGTTATCATCATTTAGTGAACTAAACGTAATAAATAAAAATATATAAAATAATTTCGCAATGATATATATGAATTTAATAACATAATTTTCTCATTTTAGTAACATTTAATTCTTAAATATTTCAATATAACCTTCAATCTATAACATTATTAAAATATGAATCACATCACTTCATGAGGCTATATTCCTCCGTACACGTGAGTGATATTATCTTATCCCCTATAGAATGAAAATAATAAATGGTATATATGATATAATAATTAAAGTGTTATAATTTTATTATAAATTATTTGTAAATATATATACACTTTAAAACCATCATCGTACCAAAATAGGTGAGGTATTGATGTAAAACATGTCACATCGGTTTTCTAGGCGGTAGTCCACTAAAAACATGAGCAAATTTATTGTTTCTCATTTGAGAAAATAATAGATTGATTGAGGAAAAAAATAACCTATGAAAATCTCAGTACGTGGTAGATACTTTTTTCATAATATAATTATAAATTATAAAATATTGAATAAGGTGGAAAATGAAATAAAACAAAAACACATTTTTAGTAATGTTACCTCGTCTCAATACACCTATATAGGATTATACATAATATATAAATATTAATGATATATTAAAAAATATTTTTTTCTAGGATGAGTCGATAAATCATAGATTGTGTCTTCAAATGTTTTTTTATTAAACAATAGTTTTTGATGTTGTAATAAAGATATAAGAGGATGTTTCCTTTAAAAGCTAACTTGTGTGGAACAATTGTAATTTTTGAAATGAATAAAGTATACCCTTGTATTTCATATTAAATAGGTTCCAAAATGGAATATTAGAGAGTATTATAAATTATAAGGTATAAATATGGACTTAAAATATATCACAGTAAATTTATACGTCATTTTGATACTTATTATTTCAGTTTTACTCCAACGTAAACCCATTTTACCTAAACAACAGTAAATAATTTTAAATACATTTAATATTTATTTTTTGTCAAAAATTATGTTTGTCTTATTAGATTTTAAAAATTATAATGATAAAAAATAGGAAATAATTTTATCCAAATTCTATTCATATAAGTGGAAATTTTTTATTTAAAAGTAATCTTGAAAACATGATGATAAAAGAGTGTTATTAATGATATAATTTTATAATGTTAAAAAGAACTTTATATCAAAATTAATAATTAAAATGAATCAAAAATAAATAAATTGCATTAATAGATATATATTTCAACAAATTTTAAATTAAAACCAATTGAATATATAATTTAACATTTCAAATTATTAGGACTAAAAGTATTTTTTCAATTTAAAATTTTAATTATTAAATATTCCTCGAGAAATGGAATATTGATGATAACTCTCAAAAATTCGTCCTATAATAATTTTGAAATTATTATATCAAAAATTAAATTATTTTTATCAAATAAAATTTCTTAATATGGTAAAAAATATTTTTAATTTATGTTTTTAAAGTTTAGATCAACTCCCTTTTATAGTGTAGTACAATTTTTTTGGAAAAAAATATGTTATTCTGCAATTTATTAAAATATAAATTTATAATAAATAGATATGTTATGCGAATTCTCAAACTATATATTTTACAGAATTTTTTAATACCTATTATTTCCATGGAATTTAATGACTATGTTTAAATTTTCATTTTAAAATAACAAGTTAATAGTGTATCACGTTTCGTTTAATCCATGTGATGGATGCATCGCATGATATTGAAAAAGTTAAATTTATTCTAAATGTAATATATTGTAAATTTATGGGGTTTTATTGTATTCAATTATACAACAAATCTTACCCTTTAACTTCATAGATATTACCTTCTAAAAAGATGAGTGTAGTTTTTATTCAGGACATCCTCTCTTTCAATCATTACTTCCACCACTTTTCATTTATCTGAAGTAACATTACTAGTATACCCATATAATTCCCGAACACATGATCTCTAGTATCAACAATCTAAATGTTTCATTAATAATAAGATATATTAGGTTTCAATTCTATTTTATCATAGGTGATCATGTGCATTTGGTTTATAATACTCATTATTAAGAGTGATATATAGACACATCCTCTACTTATGATAGAATTTTTCAAGTTTACAAATTATAAGAGAGAAAAAAATATTATTTACATAATTTAAACTTTTAATGGTGAACTTAATGCTCAGTTACCCATTCTTTCCAAACCTTATAACACCCTCCTATAAATATAATTTAAGAATGCATTATCTCTAAATTGGAATTCGAAATCCTTCATTTGATATTTTGAATTACACTTATACCTCATTGTGATTCTTTAATATTTACCTGAATATATTTTACATTTGTTTTTTTATATTCAACATGTTCTAGGATCAATAGTTTCCATTAACCAACATCATCCCAACAAGTTATAGTAGGAAATCTATTTCCATATATTTCATCACAAATTTTTTTTTGAATACCTTAATGTAAAAAATGGTATAGGTAAACTATAAAAAACACAAATACCAATCCTTTATATGTTGAAGATCATCTAAGAATGTCCTAAACAATTATTCCATTTTTAATAGTTTTTTTAGAATGTCCATTTTTTAGGATAGTTGTAAGTTCTCAAATTAATATCATTACCAAGATACTTCTAAAGAATCATTAAAATTTTAAATATTAAATGTGGATTATGATCAAACATAGTTGAAAGGGGTTCACCATGAAATATTCCATCTTCCTTAATATAGAACCTTTTTAGTAACTCAAGAGGTAAATATTCTTTAATAATAAGTAAATATGTATATTTGTTTCACAAATCAGTGATAACCCATAATGTATAATTATTCCTAAGTGTTTATGGAGATCATATGAAAAATACCATAGCAATTTCATATAATATACACACATGAATAAGAATAGGATACATGAATCCTCTAGGATGATGTCTCACTTTATTAAATTTCTTAAAATGTAAAAATCATGACAAATAATCATAATTTTCATAAATCATCTTTTCCATAAAAAAGTTCCCTCAAATATATATACATATTAGTGATACCATGATTTATAATAGAGTTTGAGCTATGATCATCATCATAAAATTCCCTTTTATATCATGTATATATTGAAAAACTAATCCCTTTATAAATTTCATATCATCATCTTTATAAATGATGTTTGGTAATTTCACTTCATATATATATTTAATTTTATTATGACATTTATCATGATCAGTTTGAGATTTTTTATCTTTTTAATAATGTTCGATTTATAATCAATTGAAAAAGGATTTAGTTCACTAATTCCTTAAAAATTACCATATATAAAGTTAATTGATCCACAAAAATATGATATCTATAAATACTTATTTGAGTCATAATTTCATGGTCATTATTACATAATACAATTGCAACATCTTTATATTTACTTATGTGATAGTTTATTTTTAAATAGAAATACATGACTATCTTGATAAATATATTTGTTTCATATTGAGTTATTTTAGGGAAAATGGGTATTTTTGGACTTTAAGATCCATGTATATCTCATATATTTAACTATATGGATAATAACTTAATATCCTAAAATAAAATATTATAGCATCCAATATAACACCATGGATTATATAGTTATTTTTTGGAGTTTTCAATTTACTTCATTCATATATTATAAATATATCATTTTTTATTAGGAAATAAATTAATCCATTTATTGATTATTTACTATATTTCTTATTCCCACCATTTTGAGATGGGTGAGTAAAAATGAGAGCATTGAACATTATCTTATTTAATTAATAAGAAAATGACATTATTTTTTTCCAAATAGAATTAAACATTTTTCATGAAAAATTTGTTAACAAGATATCTAGTTTTGATAAATAGGAAAATTAACTACCGATAGTAACCTTCCAAACCATTGAATATAGGTACCTTGATAATGTAATTTAGTGTAGGACATTATCTGTCATCTGTTTTCTTAACAATATCAATTGGGATTCTACCATTGGATAAAAATATGACCAAAAGGAGAAACATATTGAAGTTATAAATTAAAATTTCTATGTTTTCCAAAAAACACATTTCATCTATGTGTATTAAGAATGAGAAAATTATGATTCCAATGGTCCACATAGATTTTAATATAAACATAAATAGAATTTATTTATACCAAAATAAGTCATAAATATATTCCACAAATACACTATTTATTAGATTGATTATAATAGATGTTGGATTAGTTATTCCAAATAGATTTATTGTAACTCATAATGTTCACACCTAATTTAGAAGACAATAAATGTAATGTATTTCTTCATTAGTTTTCTTTTATAAATCCATGTAAAAATTATATTATTTGAATAAAATTAGTATCCATGATTTTATTCTAATAATACATAAATATTAACTTTTTTATACTTATTATTTATTTTAATATCATTTATTTTCATAAAATCATTTCACATTCTCATGGGTTTATATTTTTTTAATAAGGATAACTAGGGATCCCCATAGTGAAATACTAGGGTGAGTAGATCCATTATCAAAAAACTAATATAGTTTGTTATTCATATCCACTACCATAGTGACTAATCAATCGAGAGTCTTTTTTATTGGACTTGTATGAAGGGTTAAGTCAATGGAAAACTCAACCGTACACTCTTTGGGATTTACAGGTAATTCATCTACAAATAAATCAATGTATTATTATAAAATATGTACATCCTATATTAATTGATTAACATCTCTAATCCTAGATTATTTATCCTAATCCTAAAGTATGTCATTCTATATAGTAATCGGGGATGGATCTAGATACGTCTAAGAAGATGATGTCTCTACAATAATGATATGGAATTTTCAATATTCCTCCCAAATTTTAATCTTATTAATTATACAATAAATTATTAATTATATTATAAATTTCATTCAGTAATAGTAATTATATAGAGTTCCACCATATGTATGATAATAATTTTATCAAATAATGCATCTTTATATTTCAAAAAAGTTACATCAAGACACGTCATCGTTTAAGTTTGTTTTCTACAAGGAGTTTTGATTGAAATCGATATACTAAAATTAAAGGGGAAAGTATAATTTTCATAGAAATCTATGTAGATATAAATTTGTTGGATGAAACATATTCACATAAATAATTAACTAAATATTGTGATAGCAATAATTTACCTTTTACCACATCATGGGAAATAGAACCTACATTATACTGATCGAATAAAGTTGTAATCTTCCCCTTTTCCTCTCCCATGATTTATTACCTTGAGGTTAAATTAATTAATTTTAATAATGGTAAATTTAATACAAAACATATTCATTGGTTATAATTTAATTTTTTCTTCCCCTTGTACTCATGATCCATATTAAACATACCTCCGCATTTGTAGAAAAATAATATTCTGTTGATTAATTTCCCATGTCGATTCGTTATAAAGTAGTATGAAGATGTAAATAGATTTTTTATTTACACCTCCATTGATGAATTCCATTTTTATGGTTATTTTATGAACTCTTAATCCCCTGATTTCAAATGAATATATATGATCTTGGGAATATCTTCTCCATTTTCATAGAACCTAAAATTTTTCCATTGTATGAAAGAATATTTTTAGAGACTAGTTCCCTTAAAGAGGCAGATAATAATAACATAGACAGAATGGTTAATAATTATCTATTATTTCACATGTGATATGAATAATACCAATATAACCTTTTAAAGTGAGTTTCATACTCAAAAAAAGTTATTATTTCCTTGTAATTAACCTACGGAACGTTATCTTCATCGATATTTAGGGAAATATTATTCAAATAAGCTCTCCATATAATATGTTCACCCATTGTGTTATATTCCCTCTTCTTCCATAGTATTCATGATTACTGAACACCATTTTTCCATATATCATTTTAGACAATACAGTGAAATTGCAATGATTACCTTTTCACTGCATTGAAACACCAAATAAAAAATCTCTAGATAAATAATTCACTTCTAAAATATCAATAGATCAATAGACTATCCAAATAATTTTAGATTCAATAACATGAATAAATCTTACATTATATAATATTACTATGGAATATTTTGGTACATCCATGAATGATTATTTTTCATAGACAAATTAATATTCCATAATAAAGATATAATTTTCACATTTCCAATTCTAGCTGTATTGGAATCCTTCGTAGGGATATCTGTAAATTTTATATAATAATTTATACCCATCTTTGATCAAGGGCCCATTATTAAAAAATTTATATACTTTATGATATCCTAAAATTATTAATTTTTTATCATGATTTATGATTCAAAATGTTATGTAACACATTGACTGAATTGTTATTTACTCACTGCTAATATCAGAATCATTAAAATTTGATTCATTAGGGTCAAAATTATTTTCAATAAATTAATTATGGTTTTTTAATAATATGCTAATTAACATAATAATATCCCATGGGATTTTCAAACTATTTTAATAGTATGTCTTATTGTTGTGAACTAGGTGATGATCTACTAAATCCCAGTATTCCCTTTTTATAGACATTGACCCTAGGTACCTCTTTTGTAAAACTATGTACACTTGTAGTATCCAATAAAGGATGTATATATAGACTAAAACACATAATATACTCCTTAAAACAATAGGATGTTCTTATATACTTATCCTAAAATAAATTCATTGCTTCAAGTTCGTTAAAAGATTTTCCCTTGACCTATATATAAAAGATTGTATTAAAAAACCTTTGATACAAACTATAAAGACACTGAATATAGTAACCCAAATATGGAGCCTATTTTCATACATTAAAAATGATATAATGGGTGCAATCCAAAAGTAACAATAATTTCAGCAGTTATGGAAAATAGATAAATACATGATATACTTTTTAAATTCATAAAATAAAATAATACGTAATACAATACAAAAGAAAATGATCTAAAATGTTGAAATCTAATTTAAAGTATTCACTTTCATATACTGGGGAAAAAAACAAATAAATGTTATTTCAAATTCTCAATAAGGGTTATTATAGGAGAAGATAGAATAAAACAATATAGAATAAAAATTTGGAATGGTAAATAATTGAATAAACATTCAATTTTTCAACAACATGGCTATCAAAATATGAGAATGAATAATCAATATGACTAGGTATATAAATAAAATAACATTAAATTTTATCAAAAACTATCACTAAAAGGAACCAAAAGACAATATAATTGAGAAATATCATATATTATATTATTAATTTTATTAATTTTATCCTCAATGACTAAACGTTGTATTTTTTGGATTTCATCACTTCAGGCATCATGATACCATTACCATCAATACCATTATCTAGATAGTTTAAAACTACTTGTAAAAACATGCATATTTTGGCCAACTACTTTTTCACAACACAGCTATTGGAGAATCATATGTAAATCTTCTACTTGGACCCACTCCTGCATTCATGTCCAAATAATTCCTTATATATTGAATGACCAATCAAATTCATGATTCAATAATCCTTATTATCAAGTATCATTTTTAGTAATGGAAAAAAAATTATCAATATTTTACTAGTTAATCTTATAACATAACACCATATTTAAAATTATTAAATTGTTAAGGAAGTAATAATATGTTTTATAAAATAATATTTATATCAAGGATATATTTAATCAATTTTTTTAATAATTTTAATCTTTCAAGGAAAAGATAACATTAAAAAAATAAAGTTACATTATACAATAACATTTACCACTTGAAAATTTCTATGTGAACTACCATTGAATGAAATAAATAAAAATAAAACATTATTTTTTTATTGAATCATGACAATATATTTCAAGGGAATGTATATATAAAATCAATTTAAAATATTTCTATGTAATGTGAAATTGATATGTACTCCATTGACAACATTCTAACTGGTCAAAGGTATTAATTATCTTCATAAATAACAAATCTATTGTAATTATTTATTTTATTCAGAACCCTTTGAATTTTTATTATTCTGTTTGTTTAAAAAATTATGATTTTACATAAAATTACATTATAAATAATAATTATGTTGGGGTTTTTTGATGATATTTATCTTTTGTGAAAAAAATTTATCGGTTGGTTGGCTATAGTGAAATAAAATAATATTCAGATATCTTCAGAATAATAATCACAACATAATTTTACTATTTATATATAAATTATACATTTAATTACAATCCGAGAAGATATTGTTTATAAATTATGTTATTTACGATCATGGAAATGATATGATGAATGTATACACGAGTAATATTTCCATTTTTTATTGATAATCAAGGAAATAATATAAGCGAAAATTTATCTTTACATAATGATCATTATAACGTAATTAAAATATTATTTATTTAATTATAATTATTTATATCATCCATGCAGTTTGCTGATGAAAATTTAGTTACATCAATTCTTTAAGGTTGTATTCCAAACATAATCTAATGTCTTTATCATCATTAAGTGAATTAAAATATAAAAAAAATTATACAGTATGTTTTATGATTTATAAATATGTAATAAATAACAAAATAATATCATTTATATAAAATATAATGATTAATTGTATCCTTATCACTTTATAGGTAATTTTATAGTAAAATAATAATCATAGTTCTTCATGAGGCGATAGTCCACCGTACAAATGAGTGACATTATTGTATCTCTAGAAAAATGTAATTTATAATCACAGAGCTTCACGTGACACTGTAGACCATCATAAACAGGAGTGAGATCATCAATTTCTATTTAAGGGAAGAAAATATGGAATCACTTAAAAAAATAAAACTATAAAATCTCATTATATGGGAGATATAAGAGTTATTATATAGTCGTAATGAAAAATATTTTAAGAAGGTGGAAGAAGAAATAAAACAAAAATTCATATTTGTGAAATTTAACTCATCATAGATCATCGGATTAGGATTATACCAAAATATTTATTATATCTTATTTATAGAAAATAAAAGGATAAATTGATATGGGGATGGATTTTGGGATATGATATGGTTATTTATTTCGTTTAAGAATATGTTTTAAAGGTGTGAAGAAAAAAAGTGTGGGTGGAATTTTATAAGTGGGGTGACTGGAAGACATATAATTATTTAATAGAATTTAGTACCGATGTTTTTTAAATTATAAATTAGAAACGAATAGATCATTTTCAATACATAGACATTATATGATCTTCAAATTCCCATAAAATATATTTTAGAATTCTTATTAACGCATTTTAAATGTAATCATATGAGTTTAACTCCACCGTAAAGCCTTTTTTACCTTAAAGAGGTTAAATACTTTTTACTATTTTCATTGTTTGATTTGGACATTTTTTCAATCTTTTTGACATATAAATTAATATTATATAAAATATGTAGTTTTTTTTCCAATTTTTATTCATATATTTAGAGAATTTTAATTTCAAATTATTCCCACATATGAGATGAGAATGTTGGTCGGTAAGGAGAAAGTTTTCAAAAGATTACATTGTTTTTATATAAGAGTTCAATATGAAAATGATTAGAATAACATCAACCAAGGATTATGAGATACATTTAGAAATTAATTTTTTAAAGAGTCATTTTTCATATATTTTACTGATGTACATTAGTAGAAGCATGGGGGACTACAAATATGCCGGGTTCTGTGTTTTATTTTTTGGGTTACACATGAGAGAAAGAAGATGTTGGTGATGAATTTTCATTTTTATATTTTTGAATTATATTATTATAATGTTTTTCATAATTATTTATTATATTTACTTCAAAAATAAAATTATTATAAATTATAATTTAATTTAACATATTACATTATAAATAATACATTTATGTTTATCCATATTATAAACTAATACCTTACCTATATAACATAATATTAACATTTTACAAAAAAATATTATAATTCATGTGAAATATTTGAAATAATATTTCACTATTAAATTATAAAATTATCACACACACACATACACATATAAGTTTATTCACCTACCACTATCACATATGTTCGTTAATAATTTCTATCATATAGTTTCTTATTTGAATTTAAAATTCAATCTGTATTTTCACCATACTATAAATAATTTATAGTAATAGATTTGATTCATATATATTTATATAATTTTATGTATAATCACCATATTTTCTCTTTATATATATTCATTCATTAATTTTGGGATGTTTTTATAAATATTATATTTTTTTAAATCACTACCTTAATAATTAATATTCTACTAATTTTTTTTCATTATCATTAGAGTAAAATATATGTACCTATAATAATAACGTTAAGGACTTAAAACATTACTTAATCTTGAATTAAATGAATAATTCACATTGAGTATCTTTTTAGGTTTAGAGTTTTAGAGAGTTAGGCCATAACTATTACATCTCAAAAGTTACAAAGTAGAAACTTCTACATAGTTTCCCTTTTTTTCATAAAATTAAAACTCTTGAAAAAAAGTGTCATGTCCAGTTCCATGTTTTAGACAACATGCATTTCCTTGATCCCATCCTTTACCATATTCCACTTTATGTCCTATGAAATACATTTCAAAAACGTGGGATGGGCGTAAATATCTTAGTAAGGAATAATCAAAGAAGGAGACTGTTCATTTTTCAAAAAAACAAGTAAACCAAGAATACCTAATCATATGTAATACATTTAACCTGTATGAAGTATTAAATAATATTTACGGAATAAAATATCATTGATTACCATTTTGTAACCAAAATATCACCATAAATCCCATAAAAAGAACAAATAACATATAAAGGTAACATGGAACATAATCATACTTAAATGGAATAACCATACTGTCGACATCCACACATGTTACTAAATGTAATAGCCACACGGCTGACTTCCATAACCAATGCATTTGAGGTTATAATGTAACCACCCATCCTGGTTTATCACGGCACCACCCGTCATTTGGTTTATCACGTAACCACCCGTCAAATATCCAAGTACCATTATAAAATCATAACACACAAAACAAATATAAAGGAATGAAAACATTTCCTCATTTCAATCACAATATATAACGGAAATATATTGACATAAAAAATCCATTATCAAAACCATTTTCAATACCAAAATACAAAATATATTATACGGAATTTATTTTTCCTTTTAATAACATTACGGCTGGTTAACGAAGCCAATGATCAAGTAATACTCGCGGAGGCAGAAAAGATGTTGTCACCGTGTACGTTAAAAGAAACATTCCAATTTTTCATTTAGTAAAACAGTTTCTAGATAAAGATTCTCTTTGAATTAATTGAAATTCCAATGGTGTTTATATAGAGTATAAAAGAAATTCTTTTATTAAACTAATATATGACTCAATGAATGGTGATTAATACGAAGTCCCTTACCTAAAGTCTTACTTGTCTTGTTCGTTTATTTATATTCTTGAATAATAAACGCTGGTTAATTTATAATTTCTTAAGGACTTATTTTAAAGTTTATTATTTTATTCATATCACATATTATCATGTTATAATAATTAGTTAATTATGTGAGTACATATCATACGTTTCGTCGATGTTTCGTAGATGAGTCAAAAATGAACTCATTTGAATGGAATTTACCATTAGTTATAAGTAAATCATCTCTAGAATGTTATTAATGATATAAATATCATATATATCCATCATATATTCATTTTATACTATTCCATAACATTTGGAGTTAAAAACTGAAATGCACTGTTAATGGAGACGGTAGGTCGTACGTAAGCATGAACACTACTTTCATTTCCTTGTCATATTAAAGGAATTAAAAATAAATGAGGCATATATATATTATAATAATGGTATAGTATATATGTTATATATGTATCATATCTTCGTTAATTATATTATTTATAAATTCCATGTTTGGCATGAATGAGTCACATCAGGGGGCGGTTGTCCACACTTCCTCAGATGAAATTATCATAGTTCCACAACATGAAAAGCATAACGATGAGATTTAAAAATTAAATTTATAAGAAAATAAAATAAAAAAATACCATATATATTATATATAAATACATTTAAATCATAATTTCCACCTTGAAAGGTGTTAAAAAAATTGAACAATTATCGTTTTGTGAGGTAGTAATTCGCCACCCATAGAAACAGTATGTTCCTTAACCATTAGACGGAGGTGTGTGTGAGTGTAGGTATAATCCTTCTCATAACAAAATCCTAGTATATTGTGGATAGTGTTGTTATTATTGGGTCAAATAATAAGAAGATACTTGTGAGTGAATAAAGAAATTAAAGGAAATAAACTTGAGAGAAGACATTACCTCTAATTCGGGTAACTCTTTTTGATTTGAGCCAAAGGCTTTCGTGGAAAGACTTCTACCAAAATTGAGGATTCTAGGAGTGAGATAGGGATGTGTAGAGATAATATGTGTAGATTATGGACAATCCAAGGGCTTGAGATGTGTGGGTAATGGGGTAGAGGTGACGACATTTTATAAGAGGGAGGAGGGTGACTTTTGGAAAGTCTTGAAATGTTACTTTATTATAAAATGATTTTATGATTTTAAAGGTTCTGAAATGATATATTTCTAGGATAAGGTGATAAGGGTTCTAAATACACCCATCCAATAGGTTTTATCCATGTTTTAGTCTTAGATATTACCTTATCATTTCATTTTATTTAAATGGTTCATTAATGAGGTAATCACTGCATCGTCATGGTGTCATAAATGATTTTATTTATGTAATGTCTAAAAACTATAAACAAATACCATGATGTAGGAAATATTTTTATATTTCCAATGAATATTTATTGTATAAGATATAATTAATGTTAATAAAATTAAAATTGGTTTACTTAGGTGTTATATAGTTTGGTTATATTTTCCTTTCTTTAAAAATAATATGATAAAAGGTCACAATCACACAAAAGTGATCCCATGGGGTCCCTAAGTTGGAACAAGGAATCAAATGGTTGGACATGACAAAAAAGGAGTATTTTGGACATATTTTTGGGTCATTTTATATTATTATGACATTATTTTATTACCCTTAACTACTCGATTACTAATTAATCACAATAATTAACGATAATTATCGTCGTCACTATTCATAATGTCCAAAAACAGAAGAGTCTTAATTAAATAATTTAAATATTTTTATTCCTAATATGAAATCCATTTTAGCAAATTCCAAACACAGAAATTGAATTATTTAATTTAAAAATAATTCTCGTTGTCAAAACAAATAGCGTGTTTTTAAGAACAATATCTATCAAAAGATTGGCAATTGTTTATGTCCAATTTCAAAATGAAATTAATTCTAATGACCACCATTGGATTAAATGGTAGAAATATATTCTAATTAAACTTTTAAAACAATTAAAATATTTTCTATCTATATAATTAAATTATATGAAAAATCATTTTTGATGTAAAATGTAGTATGTTTCATTATTCATTAAAAATTTAACATTGTCAGAAAAATATCAAAAATTAATCCGAAGTAAATTCCAATGTGAAAATTCTAAAGAAAAAGTTTATTTTATAAAATATAGCTTATAAAATTGTCAAAAATTATATTTAAAAATGGGTTTCCATCAAAAGGCTGTAAAACAATCTTTTAAAAATATTAGAGTATTTTATGCCTATGATTGGATTTATTCTCATTTTAAATATCTAAAACAATATCTAATTCATAAATAGACATAGATATGAAAATAAATTATTCGTTACTTACATGGGATGTAACATCCTTACCCCTATTAGGTAATTGCATCCTCACAACTTATTTACTTATTTAATAAGTGGGATATTTATCCCTCATTGCTTTTTCAGATTCCCATGTTGCCTCTTCAATTATGTGGTTTTTCCCCAAAACCTTTACATGATGAATCACCTTATTTTGAAACACTTGCTCCCTATGGTCAAGAATCTGGACCGGTTTTTCCTCATAAGATGGATTATATTCTAGCTAAACTACCTCTAGACTCAAAACATGAGATGGATCTGATATGTACTTCGTTAAAATTGAAACATGAAAAACATTATGTACCAAAGAAAAAATGAGAGGTAAAGCCAATCGGAATGAAACTGATCCAACTATCTCCAGAATTTCATATGGTCTAATTATCCATGGACTCAGCTTTCCTTTCTTACCAAATCACATCACACTTTTCCATGGTGAAAATTGAGGAAGACATGATCACCTACCTCAAAAAAGAGATCCATCCTCTTGTTGTCTGCATAACTTTTCTGCCTGCTCTGAGCTGTTCTCATGTGTTTCTGTATCAGCTGAAATTTTTCTGACAACTCTTCCACCAATTATTGTCCCATCAAAATCCTTTCACCTACTTCATCCCAAAATGCTGGAGTTTGACAATGATTTACATATAATGCCGCAAATGGTGCCATCTGTATACTAGAATGAAAAATGTTATTATAAGAAAACTCAACCAATGAATGATGTCGGTCCCAACTTCCCTGATAATCCATCAAACAAGCATGTAGCATATAATCCATAGTCTGAATTGTTCATTTTGACTATCCATCTGATTGAGGATTTAAAGCTGTACTAAAATTTAATTCAGTACCCAACGACTTCTTAAGGCCTTTCCAAAAGATAGAAGTGAAACTTGGATCACGATCAGATACAATGGAGAGGGGAACTCCGTGTAACCTGACTATCTCTTTATGATAAAAATAAGAATGTTGACCTAGGTAAAAATTATCTCGTATAGCAAGGAAATGAGCAGATTTAGTAAAATGGTCAACAATAACCCATATTGCATTATTACCTTGAGGTGTCTTCGGTAATCCCACAACGAAGTCCACAGATATATTCTCCCATTTCCACTTTGGCACTGGTAATGGCTAAAGCATCCCTTTCGGTAACTGCCACTCTACTTTAACCTGTTGATAATTCAAACACTTCTCAGTAAAATCAAAAATATCAATTTTCATTTCAACCCACCAGTAATACTCCCGCAGATCATTGTACATCTTAGTACTGCCAGGATGAACTGAAAACTGGGAACTATGATCCTCACATAACAACACATTCTTCCATTATGAATCACAAGGCACACATAGTCTCTTCTGAAACCTCAAAACACAATCATTATCAATTTTAAATTTAGGTAACATACCCTTCTAAACGAGCTCTACCTTTTTCTGAAACTCACTGTCTTTCTTCTACGCTTGCTTAATTCTGTCTAATAGAGAATATCTCACTGACACATGAAACAAAACATAAGAACATTCTGCACCAACAAATTATATGCCAATGTTCATAAAATCAAAAACCAAAGGATCTCATTCCCAATGTAGCATGGTTAATGAATCATTTTTTTCGACTCAAAGCATCATCCACTTTATTTTCTTTTCCCAGATGGTAATGATTTATACAATCGTAATCCGTGATTAATTCCAGCCATCTCCTCTATCTCATTTTCAATTATTTCTGAGTGAATATATATCCCATAAACTTTTTTTTATTTGTATATATTTCACACTTTACTCCATACAAATGATGCCTCCAAATTTTTAATGAAAAAACAACAACAACTAACTCAAAATCATGTTTAGGGTAATTTAACTCATGAGTTATCAACTGACCTGAAGCATAAGCAATTACCTAATCATTCTTCATAAGGACACAACCAAGTACCGTCGACAAAACATCACTGTAGACAAAAAAATCACCATTTCTACAAGGTTGTGGAAAAACTGGATCATTCTACGGTCATCTTTTAAATTCTTGAAAAAAATCATCACATTCTTTTGTCAAAATTAACTTAACACTTTTTCGAGTTCACTTAGTCATTGGACTAGATAACCGTGAAAAATATTCATCAATCCTCCAGAAATAACCCTGAAAATGAAGAAAAATACATATCTCAGTTATATTTGTGGGTATTGGACATTCTTCAACAACTTTTGATTTAGTAGGATCAATAGTTGTTCCATTTTTTGAAACAATGTGTCCAAGGAACGAAATTTTTTGTAACCAAAACTCACACTTTCTAAATTTTACATAAAATTTATTTTCTTTTAAGGTTTGTAAGATAACCCTTAAATTACTTTCATGATCCTCATTAATTTTGGAACAAACCAACATATCATCAATAAACACAACCAAAAACTTATCCAAGAACTCATGGAAAATTATATTCATTAGATCCATGAATACAGTAGGTGAATTGGTTAACCCAAAAGGAATAACTACAAATTAATAATGGCCATATCTAGTATGAAACACCGTATTTGGAACATCTTATTCTTTTACATTCAATTGATGGTACCACAACATCATGTAAATCATTGAAAAATATTGAGCTCCATGGAGCTGATCAAACAAATAATCGATATGAGGAAATGGATACATTTTCTTAATAGTGATGGTATACAATGCTCTATAATCAATGCAAATTCTCATAGAACCATCATTCTTTTTAAAAAACAAGATAGGACTACCCCATGATGATATTCTAGGTCAAATAAAACCTTTATCTAATAACTCCTGATGTTTCTTCTTTAACACTAAAAGTTCATCTTGAGCCATTCGATAATGGGGTTTATAAATTGGATTAGAATCAGGAATTAAGTCAACAGTAAATTCAACTTCTCTATCATGTATAATACCAGGAAACTCTTCATGAAAAACATCTAGATAATCATTTACCACTGTCACATCACTAATCTGAACATTTACATTGTTTTAAAGAATATATGCAAGGTATAATTCATTTCCATCTTTTACTAGTTTCTCAACTACCTAGTATGTTATCAAAATAAAGGGTTCATTTGTGTAAAAAAATTGAAAATATTTCTGAAAAGAAACCTCTTTAGCTCTACAGTGAATCATAGCATGATAAACAAAAAACCAATCCATGCCCAAAATAACATCAAACTCTACTAGAGTCAAACCAATACGGTTTGCAGGTAGATTATTTCCACACACAAGGATAAGAAGGTTCTTATAATTTCTTTTTGTCTTAATGTTTCCACTGTTGTTTTTACCATCAGTTCAAGATTCATATCCTGATATGGAATTCCCAATTTACTAGAAATCTTCGTAGAAAGGAATTATTGTGTGGGCCCTTAATCAAACATCACATTGGAATAATCTGAACAAACAAATAGTGTACCTGATACTACTTCATTTGATGGACAAAAATCTTCTAAAGTTGTTACAAAGGATTTTACTACCCCTTTCTACATGTATTATAGATTATTTCCCTCAGTTGAGTTCTTAGTTATACACTCATTTGTATAATAACTAATTTCATTACACTTGAAACATCTTACAACATGATTTTCATTGCATACTTGACCATATTCCTTGCAGTTACGAGCAATATGACCAGAATTTTCACACCGAAAGCACTTTCTAGACATGGATAAACATTCTATAGGATGCATTTTACCACACTTCTCACAGGATGGAAATTTGGTTTTCTTACCTCCAGACTTCTTTGATGAATTATTTCCCTTTGCCTACCAAATTGACCTCTTACTCTATTGTTTTTCAAAGAACACCTAATCATCGTCAAAATCCATTTCCACCTTCTCCTCACATTGATCAAGATTTTTATAACTTTTGAACTCACGAGAAGCTAATTCCCATTGATACTTTGGATTTAAACCTGAGTAAAAAACGGTTGAATTTACAATGAAGATCTCGTATGAAATTTGGAGCATACCTTGCAAGTTGAGTGAACATTTATTCATAAGAAGCAACTGACTCATCATCCTACCACAATATTAGGAATTCTTTTTCCATACTAAGATGAACCCCCTTGGGAAAATATTTCTCAAGAAACATACCATTGATTTCATCCAAGTAATGGTCATCAATCTCCTCATTATCCCTGATATTTTTCACCATCGACCACCACTTATGAGCTTCAAATTCATAATGGTAAACAATGAGACTAAAATTTTGATGTACTGAACACCCCATGACATCAAAAATCTTCTCTAGTGCTTTAATCCACCCTTCTACTAGCACAGGGTCAGATGATCCTTTGAATGATGGGGGATGTTGCCTCATAAAATGTTCCACTACTGACATGTTCCTCTGTGGTTGATCTAGCTAATCTCATGTATGGATACCACCACCCTTTATAGCCTTAGTCAACTGTGCCATCACTACAACAAACTGTTCAGTTCCGATTCTGACCGTCTCAGGTTTCTGATTTCGAAGGTTGGTTTCCTCCTGATGTCGTCCCAACATAGTTTCCATGTTTCCTCTATGGAAAACCATTCTCAACACATAAATATCATTGGCGAAAAAGCATGGTAATCTATAAATGCTATATAATTTCAATCATACCATAAATAATTTTATGGACATGAATTTAACAATATTCTAACTCCTAAAGTTGTCCAAACCAACCTCTGATACCAACAATAAGGACCCAACCTTTAAACATTACTTAATCTTGAATTAAATGAATATTTCACATTGAGGATCTTTTTAGGTTTAGCTTTTTATAGAATTAGGCCCTAAGTATTGCATCTCAAAAGTTAAAAAGTAGACACTTCTACTTTGTTTCCATTTTTTTCATTAAATAATAACTCTTAAAAAAAGATTCATGTTCAGTTCCATGTTTTAGACATCATTCCTTTCTATGATCCCATCCGTGACCCTATTCCACATTATGTCCTATGAAAAACATTTCAAAAACATGGGATGAGCATAAAAAGCTTAGTAGGTAACAAACAAAGAAGTAGAGTGTTAGTTTTTCAAAACTACAAGTAAACCATGAATACCTAATAATAAGTAATACTTTTCACCTATATGAAGTATTAAATACTCATCAATGAATAAAATATCATTTCATATTATTTTTTAACCAATAGATCACCAAAAAACCCATATAAAGAACATATAACATATAAAGCTAACTTGGAACATAAAAATAATTAAATAGAATAACCATAAGGTCGACTTCGACAAATTTCACTAAATGGAATATCCATATGGCTGACTTCCATACCCAATGCATTAATGTTTATAATGTAACCACACATCCTGCTTTATTACAGTACCACCCGTCATTTGGTTTATCACAAAACAAGTCATCAAATAACAAAGTACCATTATATAATCATAACACATACAAAAAATATAAAAGAAGGAAAACATTTCCACATTTCAATCAAAATATATCAGTTAAATATATTGACATAAAAAATCCATTATCAAAACCATTTTGAATACCAAAATACATAATAGAGTATATGGTATTTATTTTTCCTTTTAAAAACATTACAGCTTGTTAAGGAAGCCAAATATTAAGTAATACTCACGGCGGCGAAAAGGTCATTGTCACCGCGTACATTAAAAGAAGCATTCCATTTTTTCGTTTATAAAAACACTTCGTAGAAAAATATTCCCTTTAAATGAAATGAAAATTCAAAGGTGTTTATATAGAATATAAATTAATGTCTTGTATTAAAACCAAACATGCCTCAATGAAATGAGATTGAGACGAAGCCCTTACCTCATGTCCAACTTGTCTTATTAATTTTTTTTAATTCCTGAAGAATAAATTTTGGTCAATTTATAATTTCATATGTACTTCCTTTAAATGTTATTATTCAATTCATATCACATATTATCATTATATAATAATTAGTTATTTATGTGCGTTCATATCATACAATTTGTCGATGTTCGGTACATGAGTCATAAATGAACTTGTTTGAAAAGAATTGCCCATGTAATTATAATTACATCATCTCTTAAATAGTATTAATCATTTAAATAACATATATATCTAGTATATATTCATTTTATACTATTCTATAACATGTGAAGATGAAAAAATGAAATGTACTGTTCATGGAGACGGCAGGTCTTACGTACTTATGAACACTACTTTCATTTCATTGTCATATTAAATGAATTAAAACTAAATGAGACATATATATATTATTATTATTCTAGTATAATATATCTGTTATATAGGTAACATAAGTTCATTAATTACATTATTTATAAATTCTATGTTTGGCATGAACGAGTCACATCACTTGTGGTGGCGGTAGTCTACACTTCCTCAGATGAAATTATCACAGTACCACAACATGAAAAGCATAATGATGTGATTTAAAAATAAAATTCAGAAGCATATAGGAAAAATAAATACCATATATATCATATATAAAATCAGTGACATCATAATTTACACCATTAAAGGTTTTAATAGAATATTGAACAATCATCATTTTGTGAGGCAGTAATTAGCCACCCACAGAAACAGTATGTTCCTTAACCATTAGACCGAGGTGTGTGTGAGTGTAGGTAGAATAATTATCATAAAAACATCCGAGTATATTGAGGATAATTGTGTTATTATGGGGTAAAATAATAATATGTTAGTGGTGAGTGATGAAGGAAAATAAAAGAATGAATCTCAAGAGAAGACATTACCTCTAAAGCGGGTATCTCGTTTTGTTTTGAGCCAAAGGGTTCCTTGGAAAGACTTCTTCCCAAAGTGAGGCTTATAAGAGTAAGAGAGGGATTTCGAGTTATAATATGAGAAGAGGTTGGACAAGCCAAGATCATGAGAGGTGTGGGTAAGGGGGTAGATGTGGGGGCCTTTTATAAGAGGGAGGATGGTTACTTTTTGAAAGTCTTGAAATGTTACTTTATTATAAAATGGTTTTCAGATTTTAAAGGACCCACAATGATATATTTCAAGGATAAGGTGATAAGGGTTAGAAATAACGACATCCAATAGGTTTTCTACAAGTGTATGTTTTAGATTTTAAATTATCATTTCATTTTATTTATATCGTTCTTTAATGAGGTAATCACTGCATCATCATGGTGTCATAAATAATTTTATTTATTTAATGTCTAAAAATTATAAAAAAAATTCCATGATGTAGGAAATATTTTTATCGTTCCAATTAATTTTTATAGTCTAATATATAAATTATTTAAACAAAATTAAATTTTTTTACTTAGATGTTACATAGTTTGGTTATATTTTCCTTTCATTAAAAATAATATGATAAAAGGACACTATCAAACAAAAGTTATTCCACGGGGTCCCTAAGTTGGCACAAGTCATTCCATGGTTGGCCATGACACATCCATGAGTATTTTGGACAAATTTTGGGGTCATTTTATATTATTATGATATTATTTTATTTCCCTTGACTACCCGATTTCTAATTAATCACGATAATTAACGTTTATTACCGTCGTTACTATTCATTATGTCCAAATACCAGAGAGTATTAATTAAATAATTTGGAAATTCTGATTAAAAATATGGAATCCATTTTAAAAAATTCCAAACACATAAATTGAAGTAAATAATTGAAAAATAATTCCTGTTGTCAAAACAAATAGTATGTTTGTTAAGAACAATATTTATAAAAGATTGACAATTATTTATGTTCAATTTCAAAGTTAAATTAATTATAATGACCACCATTGGATTAAATGAAAAACATATATTCTAATTACACTTTAAACATAGTTAAAAATATAATCTAACCATATAATTAAATTAGATGAAAACCCAATTTCAAAGTAAAATGCAGTAATTTTCACTATTCATTAAAAAATTAACATTGTCAGAAAAATACCAAAAAATTATCCAATGTAAATTTCAATGTCCAAATTTTATAGAAAAAGTTTATTTTGAAAAATAGAGCTTATTAAATTTTCAAAAGATAGATTTAAAAATCGTTTCCATCAAAAGGCTGTAAAACAAAATTTCCAAAATTTTAGAGTATTCTTTGCCTAAGATTGGATTTATTTTCATTTTATTCCTCTAAAACACTATCGAATTAATAAATAGAAATAGATATAAAAATAAATTATTATTTAATTAATTGTGATGTTACAATAATTAATATAAATTTCTTCTATAAAATTAATACTAATTTAAATAGATATATCTTAATTTTTTCACATATTAAATGATATTAATTTTAAAATTTAGATTGTTTTCTAATAAATATAATATAATATGTATGTTTCTTATTATTAAAAAAAATAAAAATAAATTATAATTTATCATATAATATTTAGAAAAAATTAATTATATTTATTTAGTTCAAATATATCTTTAATAATGTTTAAATTACTTAAATAAATTCCAATATTACCAAAAAATATAGATTTTTAAAAAAATATTATTAAATAAATTTTTTCATTATAAACCATATATTTCCACATGGATAATATAGATATATATATACACACACACACACACACAGAAACCTACACACACATAAATTTATTTATTTATTCTATAACTTTTAACTAGTAATTAATTATTGTAAAAAATATTAAAAATGTAGTAGATTTCATAGTAATGTATTGCGTTGTTTTTTAACAATAGATAAATTAAATTTTATTTTAAATGGAATATAAATATATATTATAAAATCATGGTCATTAAATTGGTTGTATTATTTATTCATATTGTTTTATAATGAAAAAATTGTGTTGGACATCATTTTTTTGACGGAGATATGAATTATACCATATACTAATTGATAGGGTATGAGATTGGATTTTGGGTATTTCATTGAGTATGAGGGTATTTGTAAGTACATTCATATGATAGAGGGTGTTTGTAGAATTTTGATTATACAGACAACCATGGGATATTGGAGTGGTTAGGATGTAACACCTTCCAATGTGAGAGGCTAGTGGATGTGTTGTGTGACCTCCCTTATGTCAGAAATGTTGAAAATGATACATTAATTATGCCCTCCATTCAATGATAAGGTATAGTTTTGGACCTGAGGACACCATAAAATGAAATATTATGTATTTGAAAAGATTAAACTTTTCACAATACCTTATATCTTTTGGTATAGTTTTGGTTATTGTATTAGTTGACTCTCGTAATTATTCCACTGAGTCAATGTATGTATGGTTAGGTATCATGTTTTCCATGATTGTAAATGATTCATAATCCATGTCATTATATGTGAATTAGTTGATATATTTTAAATTTCATTATGATGTATATGAATGACTTGAAAATTATTATATATGTATTGTATGAATATCAAATTTATCCGAAAAACAAATTATATTTTTGACTTATTGGGGATTCCTACAAGGTTGTTTTCCTCACACCCAACCCGGTGACATAACATCAGTTTTAAAGTAGATGTGTAGAATAACATTATTTATATAAGGCCCCAGCCTTAAACCTTACTTAATCTTGAGTTATTACAAGATTACACATTGAGGATCTTTTCAGGTTTAGTGTTTTAGATAATTAGAACATAAAACATGCATTACATTCCACATATAAACAAAGTGGTTACATAAAGATAGTATTCATTTTTCCCATCAATGAAAACATATTTAAAATAAGACATGGATTCATTCCTGACACTTTCTTGACACTATCATCATATCATGTACCTTTCCCTTGACCTGTGAAAAACATTTCAAAAAAAAATGGGATGAGCATAAAAAGCTCATTATGGGTTATAAAAATATGGAAAGGAAAAATAAGTTCATATATACATAAGAATGAAATCATACATTACCCATAAAACATAATCACTCTAACATACCTCATCAAATCATGAATAAATCATAGAAATCATAAGACATAAAGGTAACTTGAGGCATTCATAACATTCTTACGTAGGGAGTAACCCTCTTGGTTACGTTTAGAATACCCATCACAGTATATTCCCTAAATATATTTGGAGAAACCTTAGGGTTTCAATCCTTCGCGTTACCCAATTCATTGGAGATCTATATCGGGCTTACCTGCCCATAGTTTATCACAGAACCACCCATCTTCATAATAATGCCCAAGAACCTCAACATAATCGTATCACATAAAACATGCATAAAGGAAACATAACATTTCCACCTTTCAACCACAATATATCAATACACCACATTGATAAAAAAAAATTATGAATAGCATTTTAAATACCAAAATAAAAGAAAAGTAAAACATGGTATTTATTTTTCTTTAAAAAAAAGGTATGGCTTGTAGAGGAAGCCGAAACTCAAATAATGGTCATAGTGGCGGAGAAGTGATTTTCGCCGCATACGTACGACATAAACATTACCTTTATTCAATTAGTAAAAAGGTTCGTATAAAAAAGATTCCTTTTGGATAAACCTAAAAGTCAAAGGGGTTTATACACTGTATAAAAGAAGGTTGTGTATAAAACAAAATATGCCTCAATGAAAGGAGATTGAGACGAAGTCCCATACCTCGAGTCCGACTTGACTCGGTTGTTTTTTAATCTCCTAAATAATAAACTTGATTTAATTTATACTTGTTTAAGAACCTTTTTTAATGTTCATTATTCCTTTTATATCACTTATTTCCATGTCATGAACACTATGTAATTATTCAAGTTAATAACGGCCGTTTTAACGATCATTGGTACTTGAGTAAAAAATAAACCCTTTATAATTACAATTTTTTCATGTATACATTATATCAAGAATTGTAATCATGATGTATATATCATATATATCATTTATATCCAGTATATACATGCATTTATAATATTTCATAATCATTTAGAGGTAAGAAATGAAATGCACCGTTGATGGAGACGGTAAGCCGTACGTACGCATGAACGCTACTTTCATTTCCATTTCTTATTTTATAGAATGGAATCATAATTATATAAAGATATATTATAATTACAGTGTAATATCATATATAATATCATAAATTCGTCCTTTATACATCCCACATATGGTATTAACGAATCAAATCACTTTGAGGGGGCGGAAGTCCGCACTTCCTTAATTGAAGATATCGTGTTGACCCATAATGGAAACCATAAAGGAATGACCAAAATGAAAAATACAGAATCTTAAGGAAAAAATAAAAATATTACATATCATATATAAATATAGTGTCATCTTAATGGACACATTTGAAGGTGTTAAAAGAATGTTGAACTATCATCGTTTCGGGAGGCAGAAATCCGCCATCCAAAGAAATAGTATGTTCTTTAACCATTAGATGTAGGTGTGTGTAGGTGTAGCTCGAATCATTCTTATAAAAAAATCCTAGTATATTTAAGACTCTATATTTGTTACAAAATAAAGGAATAAAAAGAGTTTAGGGGGTTGGAGAAGCAAAATAAAACAAACGGACTCAAGTAAAGACATTACCTTAAAATCAGGTAACTCCCTTTGGTTTGAGCTCAAAGGCTTCCTTGGGAAGACTTCTTCCCAAAGTGAGGCTTCAAGGGGTAAGAGAGGGATGTTGAGACACAAAATGGGCAGGATTTGGCCGATCCAAAGTCGTTGGAAGTGTGGGTAAGGAGGTAGAGGTGGTGGCCTTTTATAAGAGGAGAGGAGGGGCACTCTTGGAAAGTAAAGAAATGTTACTTTATTTTAAAATGAGTTTCGGATTAAAAAGGTCCCACATTGATATAATTCGAGGGTAATGTGATAAGGGTTCGAAAGCCACCCATCAAATAGGTTTTTGACATGTGTAGGTCATAGATTTTACATTATCATTTCATTTTATTTAAATCCTTTATTAATGAGGTAATCACTGCATCATCATGATGTCATAAATAAGTTAATTTATTTAAAGTTTAAAAATTATAAAAAAAATACTATGATGTAGGAAATTTTTTTATCTTTCCAATGAATATTTATAATAAAAAATCTTACTTGTATAACTCCATGTAAAAATTTATTTAGAAAAACATCTCATGTTTGTGTTATTTTTTACTTTTACGTTAAATAAAAAGTTATTTATGTCATTTCCCAACCAAAGTGGCTCCATGGGGTCCCCAAGTTGACCCATGTATTTTCTTGGTCGGCCATGACACATCCAATGAGGTTAGGACATGTGGAAAGATCCTCTCATATTATTAAAACATTATTTTTACCTTAAACTACACTAATTACCACTAATCGCGATTAGGAACATAAAAGTTACTATTCACCAAAAAATTATTTTAATCTCATTAAACCACATTTTACAACTTAATGACAGCCATATATATCGGATTGTTGAAAATAAAATCTCATATGTGGAAAAGTTTCATTTAAACGAAAAATCATTTTCTTTAACTACCACTTAGTGGTTTCACTATTCATCAAAAATTGAAGTTTTTCAGAAAAATTCCAAAACTTCACCCTAAGCTATATTTGATATTCTGAATTCAAAAATGATGTCTATTTTACAAAATTCAAAACATATAAGATTCATTAATTAATTTAATAATTAATTCCCGTTGTCATGACAAATAGCGTGTTTTTATGAAACAATAAGTATCAAAACATTGGCACTAGTTTAAAATCAATTTCAAAGTGAAATTGATTCCAATGACCGCCATTAGATTAAATGGTAAAAATTTATTCTAATTTTACTTTAAAACCAATTCAAAAGATAATCTAATCATATAAATAAATTATATTAAAAAGAGGTTTTGAATTAAAATACAACATTTTTCACTATTCATTAAAAAATGAAATTTATCGGAAAAATACCAAAAATTCACACAAAGTAAATTTTGATGTCCCAATCATAAAGAATAAGTTTATTTTGACAAGCATAGCTTATAAAATTGTCCTAAGATAGATTTAAAAATGGTTTTCCATTAAAAGGCAGTAAAACAATCTTTTAAAAATATTTTTGTATTCCATGCTTAAGATTGGATTTATTTTCATTTTAATCATCTAAGAAACTATCTAATTCATTAATAGGCATAGATAAAAATATCTATTATTCATTAATTACATGGGATTTTACATCCTTCTCCCTTTAGAAAATTGTGTCCCCGCAATTTATTTACTTTTCAAATAAATGGGGGTACTTATCCCTCATTGCATTTTCATATTCCAATGTTCCCTCTTACATAATGTGGTTTTTCCACAAAACCTTTACCAGATTAATCACCTTATTCCATTACAGTTGCTCCCTGTGGTCAAGAATCTGGACCGGTTGTTCTTTATATGATAGGTTCTCTTCCAACTGAACTACCTCTGTACTCAAAACATGAGATGGATCTGTCATGTACTTTCTCAACATCGAAACATGAAAAACATTGTGTACCTAAGATAAACTCGGAGGTAAAGCCACCCAGTATGCAATTGATCCAACTCTCTCCAGAATTTCATATGGTCCAAGGAACCTTGGACTCAGCTTTCCTTTCTTATCAAATCGCATCACACTTTTCCATGGTGAGACTTTGAGAAAAACATGATCACCTACCTCAAAAGATAGATCCTTCCTTCTATTGTCTGCATAACTCTTCTGCCTGCTCTTAGCTGTTCTCATGTGTTTCTATATCAGCTGAACTTTTTCTGCCAACTCTTCTACCAATTCTGGTCCCATCAACTTCCTTTCACCCACTTCATCCCGGAAAGTTGTAGTTCGATACATCTTCCCATATAATGCTTGAAATAGTGCCATCTGTATACTGGAATGAAAATTGTTAATATATGAAAATTCAACCAAAGAAAGGTGTTGGTCCCAACTTACCTGATAATCCATCGAACAAGCTCGTATCATATCCTCCAAGGTCTGAATTGTTCGTTCTGACTGCCCATCTCATTGAGGATGAAAAGTTGTACTAAAATTTAATTCAGTACCCAATGACTTCTGAAGGCCTTTTCAAAAGTTAGAAGTGAACCTGGGATCACGGTCAGATACAATGGAGAGAGGAACTCCATGTGACCTGACTATCTCTTTAAGATACAAATGGGAAAGTTGATCTAGGGAAAAAGTATCTCATATAGCAAGGAAATGAGAAGATTTAGTCAAGCGATCAACAATACCCCAGATTGCATTATTACCTCGATATGTCTTCGGTAATCCCACATCAAAGTCCATTGATATATTCTCCCATTTCCACTCTGGCACTAGTAAAGGCTAAAGCATCCCTTTCGGTAACTGCCACCCTGCTTTAACCTGTTGACAAGTCAAACACTTCACAGTAAAATTAGCAATATCTATTTTCATTCCATCCCACCAGTAATACTCCCGCAGATCTCTATACATCTTAGTACTGCTAGGATGAACTGAAAATGGAGAACTATGAGCTTCACATAACAACTCTCTATTCAACTGTGAATCACAAGGCACACACAATCTCTTCCCAAAACTCAAAACACAATCATTATCAGTGTTGAATTTAGGCAACTTACCCTTCTGAACCAGCTCTACCTTTTTCTGCAACTCACTGTCTTGCTTCTATGCTTGCTTGATTCTGTCTGATAGAGAAGATTTCACCGATACCTGAAACAAAATAGAATAACATCCTGCACCAAAAAATTCTATGCCAATGTTCATCAAATCCCTAACCAAAGGATCACGTTCTAACTGTAACATTGCTAACGAAGCATTACCTTTTCGACTCAAAGCATCAGCAACTTTATTTGCTTTTCCGGGATGGTAATGAATTGTACAATCACAATCCTTGATTAATTCTACCCATCTCCTTTGTCTAATGTTAAACACTTTATATATACTTTAAAATTTTGTGATCAGTATATATTTCACACTTTACTCCATACAAATGATGCCTCTAAATTTTTAATGCGAAAACAACATCAGCTAATTCCAAATCATGTGTAGGGAAATTTACCTCATGAGTTTTCAACTGTCGTGAAGCATAATCAATTACCTGGTCATTCTGCATTAGGACGCAACCAAGTCCATTCAAGGAAAAATCAACGTATATAACAAACTCACCATTCCTAGAAGGTAGTGCCAAAACCGGAGCATTAACCAATCTTTTTTTCAGTTCCTGAAAACAATCATCACATTCTTTTGTCCAGATAAACATAACACCCATCCGAGTTAGCTTAATCATTGGACTAGATAACCGTGAAAAAATTCTAACAAACTTTCGGTAATAGCCTTCCAAACCAAGGAAACTACGAATCTATGATACATTTGTGGGTCTTGGCCATTCTTCAACAACCTTTGTTTTTGCAGGATCAACAGTTATCCTATCTTTAGAAACAATGTGACCAATGAAAGAAATTTTTTGTATCAAAACTCACACTTTCTGAATTTCCCATACAATTTCTTTTCTTTTAAGGTTTGAAAAATAACCCTTAAATGTCTTTCATGCTCCTCTTTACTTTTAGAAAACACCAAAACATCATCAATGAAAACCACCACAAACTTATCCAAGAAATCATGGGAAATTCTATTCATTAAGTCCATGAATACAGCAGGTGCATTGGTTATCCCAAAAGGCATTACTACAAATTCATAATGGCCATATCTTGTACAAAACGCAGTCTTCGGAACATCTGCTCCCTTTACCTTCAGCTGATGGTACCCTGATCTCAGGTCAATATTTGAAAAAAAAACTGAGCTACCTAGAGCTGATCAAACAAATCATTGATATGAGGAAAAGGATATTTTTTCTTAACAGTGATGTTATTCAAGGCTCTATAATCAATGCAAAGTCTCATAGAACCATCGTTCTTTTTAACAAATAAAACAGGAGCACCCCATGGTGATGTTCTAGGTTGAATGTAACCTTTCTCTAATAAATCTTGCAATTGCTCCTTTAACTCTAAAAGTTCAATTTGAGCAATTCGATAAGGGGGTTTCGAAATTGCCTTAACATCAGGAACTAAGTCGATAGTAAATTCAAATTCCCGATCTGGTATTATTCGAGGAAAACTCATCCAGAGAAACATTAGGATACTCATTTACCACTGGCACATCATTAATCTGAATAGTTCCCTTGTTTTCAACAATATGTGAAAGGTAACATTCGTTTCCATCTTTTACAAGTTTCTCGGCCTCTTGATAAGTTATCAATAGTAAGGGTTCATTTTTGTACACAAACTGAAAGTATTTCTGAAAAGATACTTCTTTAGCTCTAAAGTCAATCTTAGCATGGTAAATAGAGAGTCAATCCATACACAGGATAACATCAAACTCTACTATAGGTAAAACAAAAAGGTTTGCAAGTAGGTTCTTTCCGTGGATAAGGATAGGAAGATTCTTATAAATTCTTTTTTCCTCAACATTTCCCTCAGGTGTTTTTACAAAAAGTTCAGGAGTCATTTCTTGAGATCGTATTCCAATTTATCTAGAAAAGTTTTTAGAGATGAAAGAATGTGTAGACCCCGAATCAAACAACACGCTGGCATAATCAGAAGAAACAAACAAAGTACCTGATACAACTTCCTTTGATGGCCCGACATCTACTGAAGTAGTTTCAAAGGATTTCACCACCCCTTTCTGCTTGTAGTGTAACTGCATCCCATCACTCGAGTTCTTTGTCGGACACTCGTTTGCATAGTGACCCATCTCATTTCACTTAAAACATTTCAATAACTATAAATAAAATTTGAACTTACCATCACCTTGATATTTTTCAGTGCAATCACGACCCTTATGTCCCATCATACCACATCGGTAGCACTTTCCAGAATTCAGAAGACATTCCCCAGCATGCCTTTTGCCACATTTATCACAAACTGGAAACTTAGATTTCTTACCATTAGACTTTTTTGAAGAATTATTCCCTTTCTCCTGCCACCTCGGTCTCTTCTTCTGTTGGTTGTTATAGAACACTTGATCATCAGAAAACTCCATTTCCACCTTCTCAGCACATCGAACAAGCTTTTCATAACTTTTAAACTCATGAGAATCTAATTCCATTCGATATTTTGGCTTTAATCCTGAGTAAAAACGATTGATTTTACTATCAAGGTCTCAGATAAAATTTGGAGCATACCTTGCCAATAGAGTGAACCTTTCTTCATAGGTAGTCACTGAGTCTTCCTCTTGCCTCAATTCCAAGAATTTTTTTCCATCCTAAGTCGAACAGCCTTAGGAAAATATTTTTCAAGAAACATACCTTTAAATTCATCCCAGTAAAGATCATCAATCTCATCGGTGTCCCTGATATTTTTAACCATCGACCACCACTGATCTGCTTCACCCTCCAAACGGTAAATAGATAGACTAACCTTTTGATTGTCTGAACACCCCATGACATCGAAAATCTTCTCCAGTGCATTAATCCACCCTTCAGCTAACACAGGGTCAGATGAT
The DNA here is from genome assembly GCA_963277665.1 of Viscum album. Classification (NCBI taxonomy): domain Eukaryota; kingdom Viridiplantae; phylum Streptophyta; class Magnoliopsida; order Santalales; family Viscaceae; genus Viscum; species Viscum album. The sequence goes on from OY728141.1 coordinate 140,832,298, forward strand.
CCTCTGAATGATGGGGGATGTTGCCTCATTAAATGTTCCACCACTGACATGTTCCTCTGCGGTTGATCTGGATGATCTCGTGCATGGATACCACCACCATTTATCGCTTGAGTCAACTACGCCATTACTGCAACAAACTGTTCAGTTCAAATTCCAACCATCTCAAGATGCTGATTCAGAAGGTTATTTCCTTCTGTATGCCTTCCTATCATTGCTTCCCTCTTTCCTCTGCAGAAAACCATTTTGAAAAAACATGTCTTAGATGAATAAATATGGTAATCTTCAAATGCTATATCATTTCAATTTGACCATAAAAAATATTTTAGCATAATAATTTAATAGAATTATAACTCCTAAAGTTATCTAAACTGACCTATGATACCAACTATAAGGCCTCATCCTTATACCTTACTTGATCGTGAGTTATTACAAGATTACACATTGAGGATCTTTTCAGGTTTAGAGTTTTATATAATTAGAACATAAAACTTTCATTACATTCCACATATAAACAAAGTGGTTACATAAAGATAGTATTCATTTTTTCCATCAATGGAAACATATTTAAAATAAGACATGGATTCATTCCTGACATTTCCTTGACACTATCATCATATCATGTAAATTTCCCTTGACCTGTGAAAAAAATTTCAAAAATACTTGGGATGAGCATAAAAAAGCTCAGTATGGGTTATAAAAATATGGAAAGGAAACATAAGTTCATATATACATAAGAATGAAATCATAATTTACCCATAAAACATAAGAACTCTAACATACCTCATCAAATCATGAATAAATCATAGAAATCATAAGACATAAAGTTAACTTGAGGCATTCATAACATTCTTACATAGGGAGTAACCCTCTTGGTTACGTTTGGAATACCCATCACAGTATATTCCCTATATCTCTTCGCAGAAACCATAACATTTCAATCCTTCTCATTACCCAATGCATTGGAGAGCTATATCGGGCTCACCCTCCCTTAGTTTATCACGGAACCACCCATCTTCATAATAATGCCCAAGAACCTCAACATAATCGTATCACATAATACATGCATAAAGGAAACATAACATTTCCACATTTCAATCACAAGATATCAATACAACACATTGATATAAAAACATTATGAAAACCATTTTCAATACCAAAATAAATGAAAAGTAAAACATGGTGTTTATATTTCTTTAAAAAAGGTATGGCTTGTAAAGGAAGCTGAATCTCAAATAATGGTCATGGCGGCGGAGAAGTGGTTGTCGCCGCATACGTATGAAAAAAACATTCCCTTTTGTCGTTTAGTAAAACGCTTCGTATAAAAAAGATTCCTTTTGGATAAACGTAAAATTCAAAGGGGTTTATACACCGTATAAAAGTAGGTTGTGGATAAAACAAAATATGCCTCAATGAAAGGAGATTGAGATGATGTCTCATACCTCGGGTCCGACAAGACTCGGTCATTCTTTAATCTCATGAATAATAAACATGAGTTAATTTATACTTTTTAAGAACCTTTTTAAAGTTTATTATTCCTTTTATATCACTTATTTCCATGTCATGACCACTATGTAATTATTTAAGTTAATAACGGTTGTTTTAACGATCATTGGTACTTGAGTCAAAAATAAACCCTTTATAATTACAAGTTGTTCATGTATCCATTATATAAAAATTATAATAATGATGTATATATCATATATATCATGTATATCCAGTATATACATGAATTTATAATATTACATAATCATTTAGTGGTAAGAAATGAAATGCACCGTTCATGGTGACGGTAAGTCGTATGTACGCATGAACGCTACTTTCATTTATATTTTGTATTTTATAGAATGGAATCATAATAATATAAAGGTATATTATAATTATAGTTTTATATCATATATAATATCATAACTTCATCCTTTATACATCCCACATATGGTATTAACGAATCAAATCACTTTGAGGGGGAGGTAGTCTACACTTCTTTAAATGAAGATATCGTGTTTACCCATAATGGAAACCATAATGGTATGCCCAAAATGATAAAATAAAGAAGCTTAAGGAAAACATAAACATATTATATATCATATATAAATATAGTTTCATCTTAATGTCCACCTTTGAAGGTGTTAAATGAATGTTGAACAATCATCGTTTTAGGAGGCAGAAATTCACCATCCACGGAAACAGTATGTTCTTTAACCATTATATGTAGGTGTGTGTATGTGTAGGTCGAATCATTCTTATAAAAACATCCTAGTATATTTAAGATACTGGATTTGTTACAAAATAAATGAATAAAAAGAGTTTAGGGGGTTGGAGAAGCAAAATAAAACAAACGGACTCAAGTGAAGACGTTACCTTAAAATCGGGTAACTCCCTTTGGTTTGAGCTCAAAGGATTACTTGTTAATACTTCTGCCCAACATGAGGCTTCAAAGAGTAAGAGAGGGATGTGGAGAGACAAAATGGGCAGGGTTTGGCCGAGACAAAGGCTTTGGATGTGTGGGTATGGAGGTAGAGGTGGGGGCCTTTTATAAAAGGAGAGGAGGGGCACTCTTGGAAAGTAAAGAAATGTTACTTTATTTTAAAATGAGTTTCGAATTAAAAAGGTCCCATATTGATATAATTCTATGGTAAGGTGATAATGGTACTAAATCCACCCATTCAATTGGTTTTGGACATGTTTAGGTCATATATTTTACATTATCATTTCATTTTATTGAAATCCTTTATTAATTAGGTAATCGCTGCATCATCATGATGTCATAAATAATTTAATTTATTTAAAGTCTAAAAATTATAAAAAAATACTATGATGTAGGAAATATTTTTATATTTTCAATTAATATTTATAATCAAACATCTTACTTGTATAAACCCATGTAAAAATTGTTTTAGTAAAACATTTCATGTTTGTGTTATTTTTACTTTTATATTAAATAAAAAGTTATTTCTGTCATTTCCCAAAACAAGTGGCTCCATGGGGCCCCCAAGTTGACCCATGGATTGTCTTGGTCAGTCAGGACACATCCAATGAGGGTAGGACATGTGTGAAGCTCATCTCATATTATTAAAACATTATATTTACCTTAAACTACACTAATTCCCACTAATCGTGATTAAGAACTTAAAAGTTACTATTCACCAAAAAAATTATTTAAATCTAATTGAACCACATATTAATTCTTAATGACAACCATGTATGTCGGATTTTTGAAAATCAAATCACAGAAGTGGCAAAGTTTCATTTAAACGAAAAACTAGTTTCTTAAACTACAACTTAGTGGTTTCACTATTCATAAAAATTGAAGTTTTTCAAAAAAATTCCAAAACTTCACCCTAAGATATATTTGATATTTTGAATTCAACTATGATGTCTATTTTACAAAATTCAAAAACATATATGATGTATTAATTAATTTAATAATTAATTCCCGCTGTCATGACAAATAGCATTTGTTTATGAAATAATATGTATTAAAAAATTGACACTAGTTTAAGCCCAATTTCAAAGTGAAATTGATTCCAATTACCACCATTGGATTAAATGGTAAAAATATATTATAATTTCAATTTAAAACCAATTTAAAAGATAATATAATCATATAAATAAATTAGATTAAAAATAGGTTTTGAATTAAAAGACAACATTTTTCACTATTCATTAAAAAAATGAACTTTATCGGAAAAATACCAAAAATTCACACAAAGTAAATTTTGATGTCCCAATCATAAAGAATAAGTTTATTTTGACAAACATAGCTTATAAAATTGTCAACAGATAGATTTAAAAATGGTTTTCCATTAAAGGTCAGTAATACAATCTTTTAAAAATATTAGTGTATTCCATGCTTAAGATTGGATTTATTTTCATTTTAAGCCTCTAAAACACTATCTAATTCATTAATATGCATAGATAAAAATATCTATTATTCATTAGTTACTTGGGATGTTACAATTTATCTTAAGTCACTAGTATCATATTTAATAGGATATTTGGTTACTGAGTGGGTCAAGGAGTTCAATGAATCAACACCTTTATTTTACGTGTTTTCATGGTGGTTTGTGTAGATTACATGTGTTTTTTAAACGATATAATAGTGAGTGTGCCTTCATTTTATTATATTAGTATGTAATATTTATCTAATTATACTCTTTTTTTTAATATTAGTGAAAATAAATTTATTTTTTATTCTAGAAAATGGCATTCCTTTCAACATCATAATTTATGATACTGTGATTTTTATGGATTTACATAATTAGAATGTGGAATGCCAGATGTTTTATAGATTATATTATCACCCTTGGAATTTATTTTTGAGTACATAGTATTCCAATTATTTTTTTTTATGTCTTAACCACTATTTTATAAACTATTGAGTTTGGGGATGTGTTCCACAGGTCACATAGAATCCCCATTTGGATGTCGTTTAAATATCCTAGGATGAGTTATTTTTGCCAACACACCTTCATTTTGGTATAGAGTATTTACTATATTATATATTAGCATTCATCTTTCAAAACATAACCAATCTACTATAATCACAATCATAAAACATTATGGACACATCATCGCCATATATATGAGGGAATTCATATTGAGTTCAATGACTTGGTCATGGACATGGTGTCTATTATTCTCATTAAATTTGATTTAGTAAATAAATAGACAATGAGACCACTAGTGTTAGCATCTATAAATGAATATCCCCCCATCAAGGAGAAATAATATAAAAACATTACCTCTAATATGTAGTTCAAAGAACTATTTGGTATATTTATAATGTTATTCAATATATCTATTTTTCCCCCTTGAGATATTTAAGTTTCTTATTGATTAATATTTCCCATAAAAATTCACTATTCTATAGAGTATCCAATATTCACATTCATTCAACCATATGAGATAATATCTTGAAAAAAATTCACCCAAATAATGAGTCATATGACACCCATGAATATAATATTCTCCAAAATATTTTTCTTTATCACAATATATTTAATTATTTAACTACATCCATATTATGGTACCATGACTTTTTATATATCCATTATCATAAATTCTATTTCATATGGGGCCCATTCTTCAATAATATGTGGGGGAGGATACCTCGAAAAATAGAAATTTGTTTTCCCTTATTTTATTTATGAGGTATTGTTAATATAAATAATTCTTTTTGAAATTTTTGAAACTATTTATTTATCATGTTTCAAAATATAAAATCCATATATGTTTATTTTGAAAATAGCTTTATCAATCCAATATATTTATTGTTATATAATTATTTCTGAAATAATTATGATTCATGATTTTAAATCATGAACATTTTCAAATAATTGAAATAAGATATTCATTATTTCCTTGAAATGTTTGATGGATATATTTTTATTCCCATTACCATGATGTAATATTATTAATTTTCAAATTTAATTTATTATGCCATAATTTATGACATTTCTCTATTATATAAATTTTTACTAGATCACATTAATTTTTATTTTCAAATAATGTTGTTTTTTAACCAAATTAAAATGAATATGGTAGGTAATCTTATTGGTCCTCTTTTAAATTGTGATCGTAGTTATCTTTGATCTATTTTGAAGAATAAATTGACCGTAGATATTTTTTTATACATTACAATATTGGCATTCCTTTAGTAACTAATTATTTGATATTATTGAATGATTACTCATGGAGATTGGTTTAAAGAGTATTATATCATTGTTTATTCATTTATGGATTTTCAAATGAATAAAAAAGTGGAATAAGTCATTAATTGTATTTAATTTTAATTATTCTATCAAATGTTAAAGGGAAAATGAAAACTGATATATTTTAATAAAATTTAATTTTAAATAGAAATTTACTTTTCATTGAATGTTATAAAATTTAATTATATAAATTTAACAAATACATAATCCTTTTAAATCTATTTTGATTAATGTTTTAACTCATTATCCAAACAAATCATTATACATATATGTATTATAACATTCATGGATTTACAGTTTAATTTTTTTATAATTTATATGTTGTTTTTCAATTAAAAATTAATGTATTCATATACAGTACACATACTTGAGACTGATAAAAACACTTATTAGATGTCCATGAGTGATGAGAGAAGTGAATATTTAGATAAATTAGATCATATGTTGTATAAATACAGATGAAATGATAGATTAATGATTATGAATGAAGTGAAGACTTTGTAATTTAAATAATTCGCGAGGCATGATCATGATTAATTAATTTAATATGTTATGTGATTTTGAAATTTATGTTTATTAATTTATGTTTGTGAATATAATTAATTAAAAACATATATTTTCATTGATTTAATTAATTTGGATATTCAGGATTTACATATAAGAATCTAAATCATTTAGTATTGCGTTATTGATTCACCTGAGTTTTGTCATATTATTTATTATGCATTAATTAATAAAGTTTTATATAATATTATATATACATGTATGATTAAATTATTCAAATTCATTATATTGGTACATCTAGATGAATGTTCTATTATTTTTGAAATTAATTCAACAATTGGGAAATATTATGAGAATAATGAAATCTTATAAAAACTATAAGTAATAATTTAAATTCATATACTTTTGTAAGAGACACGTCTTTTCTTGATATAGTTGTTTCCCAAGACCTTGATAAATAAAAACATTGCATTCTGAATAAATTGAACACCGTGAATTATTTTTGTGAATCACATGTAACATATTCTTAATGAAACTCAACCATGATCAAAAAAATATACATGTGTATATATATACTATGTAATCATAACTATAGGTTGCTGTTATATGAAATGTCCACTTTAAGCCATGTTTTTGAAATTTTATATTCCTTTTTCTGTTTCAAAGATATAATTGACTAAAAAATATATTTTTAGTATAATTTTCTTCATATCATCATAAAAAATATCAATAATTCATGTAGACGAAGTATAAAATATGAAAATTTGAACATTCTATTTTATTTTCTATTTTAAAAATTGGTGCTTCATGTTGAGGTTATGAATATTCAACCCTGGTATAATGACCATGAAATTGGGTGTATATATATTCCTTATGAATGTATTAATATATATAAATATATATTTCATATAATGTAATATTTATTAACATTACTAACTTCAACTTATCAGTAATTTTGAACATAATGTGTCCAAAGGAATATTTCGTAGTTTAAAATTCATTTTTATAAAAAAATTAGTTTTTTTTGTTTTATGAACATTGATTTGAAACTAATTTATATCATATATATATGTTTAATTTTAAATATTGACTTCTATTTTTGGATACATAATATAAAACAAATCATATGATTAATTTTAAATTTTTTTCTAAAATAAAATATTTTTTATGGAAAATACCATCTTTTGTAGAATATTAAATATTTTGGTATATATATATATGAGTCATTAAATTTTACAAAATATATTAATTTTTTAAATATTTATTTCAGGAATATTTTTTGAAATTAATGTTATTTTTAAAATTATATAAAACCATTCTTTTTTTCCTATAAAACTAATCAAATTTTCATTATACTAAAATAAATTATTTCTTGGCGTTTTCATTTAATGAAAATTTATTTTTTAAAAAATTATTTTCCAATTTATATTAATGAAATGTGATTGTTATTTTTTATAAAAAATCATTTAATATATTTTAAATATTGTTTATTGATAATTGTATTTTATAATAAAATTTAAGATAGAAATCAAATTTTTTCAATGAATATGATTTTTAGGGATTATATACACAAAAATAAAATTCTTGTGTATAAGAATATTATATTTTAAAAATATTTTCACACTAGGTACTTATAAATGGAGTTCAACATATTCCCATTTAACCATACTTTCAAAAGATATGGCTTTAAAAACCCATTCTTATCCTACAATAAAAAATGACCATTCACTTAAAAAAATTGGTCTCAATAAAGGCCATGATATGTTACCTTATGGAGATACATGATGGAGAAATTCATAGGAAAAGGATGAAAAGCACATGTATAGAATTAATTTGGATACGTGTTAATGGATCTTCCATACTACCCCATAATATTCTTGTTACATATTCTATTTAATTTCAACCTTTAACAAAATATTATTCTTATGAAAATATTAATTTTTTAAATATATTTATCATAGTTATATATATATTAAAATAAAATTTTAATTCTCTTGGATTATACACGTCTTTTGTTTCCTTCGAAATAATTTTTTTGAAATAATCTAGATTTAAGTAAAAATTCCCAAATATTATCAAATATAAAGAATTTACCCTATAAAATGCTATTAACCCATTAATATCATTTAAACAACACCAAAAATTTATTAAGAACCCTATTTGTTCAAATATAATATTATAATAAAAAATAATTCCCCTTATTCATTAAGGTAAATCATCACATACTTTCAAAACATATCTACCAAAGTGGTTCATTTTTATTAATCATCTCCAAATATTTTACATTAATTTTATATAATATAAATCCATGTTCAAGAAACGTGTCTTCATTTAAATTATAAAAGTTCAAAATGAATATAACCTTTTTACCCTATAGAATCTATATTATTTATCCGTTAGTTGTGCCTTTAATAAGAATTTTGAAACTTACTTCATTCTTATTGGTTTTATCTTGATTATGATTTATACATATTTTATTTTAATTATATTTCACATGTATTCATGTATATATTATGATATTAAATAATTAATGGGGTTTCATGGAATTAAATATCCCCAAATGAATTCGTTAATGCTTTAAATCACATTAGATAATTTGTATGCTACTAGGGAGTAAATCCTATACACCATGTGACTTTTTATTATTTGATCATAAGTATGGTTGGTAAACACGATCCACCATGAAACTTTTTACACATTTTATATGGGAATAAGGAGTAAAAATTTCCCACATCAAGTATTTTTACACATTATTTATTTGAATGGGGAGCTAAAAAATTCCACCAATTGACTTTTTCGGCTATGTTTATTGGAATGGGCAGTGAACCAATCCACTATATTACTATGTTGATATTATTATGATCATAAAATAAATTATAATTGAGTTATGTTTCTCATTTAATATCATATATTATTTTCATATAACATATAATTTAATTATATTATAATTTCAATTAAATATTCAATATTTCATTGTTTATGATTATAATCTTTATGATATCATTTATGCAAATTGAGTCTTATATTATGATTTATTTCCAAGGTTATTCTATTACTAGGTTTTCTAAACAACCCTTTTTCATTATATATTTCTCCCTAGTGTGTCCTAGTATGTTTTTAATATTAATGGGATTTAGGATAATTATGTGGAGTTTTAATTAAAAATTATTTTTTTCTATACAATTAAAAATATTTATTTAAGTGTATAATATTTCTGGGAACATAATCCTTAGAAACATTTTTATTTGTTAAATGTTTGGGTAAATATATTATATAATGTTTTTTAATGGTATTTATGGTATATTTGGTATTATATAAGAGTATTTAATTTTTTGAAATTAAATATAATTGATATTATTTAAAACATGGTGGGATATATGTAAATATATAATGTAATTGTAGAATTATTTATATTTTCAGAGTAAGATGTTTTAATCATAATAAAATACTATAGTAGATACTGGAAAGTGTATGTGGTTGTTTCACACATGAATATAGGGGTAATCACCATAAAAAATATTTGATGAAAATTTATTTCACTATCCAACTAATGCATAGTGAGTGGGAAAATATATAATGTAATTGTAGAATTATTTATATTTTCAGAGTATGATGTTTTAATCATAATAAAATACTATAGTAGATACTGGAAAGTGTATGTGGTTCTATCACACATGAATATAGGGGTAATCAGCATAAAAACTATTTGTTGAAAATTTATTTCACTATCCAACTAATGCATAGTGAGTGGGAATAACACTATTGACCATGATATACACACCCTATAGATATTATGGGATATTTTATTTTCACATTATAAATAATTTTAATGTATTTGAACATATATTTCCTGGAACATAATTAGGTCCGATAACCTAATAAGGAAATGACCATGGAAAACTTATATGGAGACATATGGGTTCCTAATACAGCTTCAACATATATTTTAGGAGGTATATATTCTATATTTATGTTTTAACTTTAAAAAAACATATCAATTTAATTATTACCATACCTAAATAACTATTATTTAATAATGTGGATAGAGGTAGGAGGAATAATTATTATAACATGTGAAAATGGATATTATATTAATTAAATAGTAGAATTACCAACATGACTATAGTATATGATGAAATCCTCTAAGTATAAATCATATATATTAATCATTTTATAAAAAATAATATATACCTCATGAATTTCTCTTGAAAAGAGAGTGTTTCAGTATAGTAATTTTAATGGTATAAACCACTGAAATATTAGTGGATATTGTTATCCAATATTTATTTAAAAATGGATTAACTCAATTGAAATTAAATTATATGTCATGAAATTATATGAGAAATAGATCATTTTTTGTTTAAGTGAGATTCTGATCAGTAGGGGACAACGATGAACATTATGATTCCCATGGAAGACATAAAATATATGTACTGGGATGAATTTAGAATTTATATTAAGAATATTTTTCTTCCTTTTTCTTTACATTTATAGTGGAATGGAAATTAAATTAAAATATGAAAATATAATTTTAATTAATCAAGTTGCATATGGAAAAATTCAGAAGCAACAAATGTTACTTCTGTAGGTATTCCAAAAAAATGAAAATAACATTGAACTCTTCTTTAGGACGATAAATTTTATTATACAAAGAGCAACAAAAATTTTATACTTTGATAGATCCTAGGGAATTTTTCTAATGTGATCACAATGTTAAAATGGTGATGGAGGATAGTTAAGGGTCTCAAGGGACTGATGACAATAAGAGGAACATAGATCAAAGGATTTTTTTGGATTCCCAATTAAAAAATAATTTATATATATATCTGGAGTGTTTGATGGATTTTTGAAAAAATAAATTAATGATTTAAGGTGTTTTTAAAATCTGCACTAATTTCAAATGTGAAAATCACTTTGTTTTAATGAATTTTTTAAAAACAAGGTTTTATTCAATTTTTTATATATTTTTTTATAATTATTATTTGAGAGACATTGATGATGTTTTTACTATGTTATTATTAATGATTATATTAGAACTAAAAATCATAAAAAACGTTTTCAAGGAACATTATTTATTGTATAAATGGATTTCTTGTTTTAAATAGATTCTTGATGTGTGTCTATTCATTTATGTTGTATAAATGAATAGAAATTTCATAGCTTGGTGAAAAATTATCATATAACATTTTTCATGGAAATGGTGCATTTATATATGTGGTGTTCTATAATTAATTTAGTATAATTATATATTTTAACTAGATAAAAACATGATTTAATGTCATGGTTTCTAATTTTGACATCAGTTATTGACTGATGTCCATATATGTGACATAAAAACATTTTTTGTGCTATTTTTATGATAACCAGTTCAAAAAAATATTATACTCTTTGTTTTAGATATTGGATTATAAAAGAAACAAACACCTAAAACTACATTTTGTTGTGAGGTTCCTTAAAAAACAAACACTAAAACCCTTGAATATTTATTATTGAATCAGTGATAGTTTAAATAAAATCAAATGTTGTATGTTTAAAATTTTAGAAAATATTGATTATTACTCCACAAGAATTATCAGAATACCTATAAAATAAAATAATAGACAACAATCAAATACAATATATCATTGACTCTACATCTATGAATACATACAAAATTTTATATTGTTATTCAAAAAATTATCTACAAATTTTATTTATATAGTAGAATTAAAAAACAAATACATAAAATATAAATCATGATCATTGTTGGTTATTGTTGAAATATTCATTTCATATCACTATGATCAAACTCCTATTATAAAACGTTAATTTGTTTTTGGAACACATGTTATTACTAAAATGTTATATTGATCATAAATATTAGAATATACATACCTTAAAAGGCAATCATACTTAAAAAATCATTTTCCAACAAATATCGAAGATGGGTATGTTCTTATTGCATAGGGACTAAAAAACACCGAATCTCTGTAATATCCTTGAATGATATGATATTAGAAAAAAAACTATGACAGAAAATATAAAATAACTAATATACTTTAAAGAGCCAAATTTTTTCAATGAAAATTCCCTTCATAAAATTATGTCCTAAAATCAGATGAATACACAACATAAAGAACTAATAATTGACAAGTGACCTTTACACAAAAATTTGTCACTATTGTGTAGGGAATTTCAAAAATACAATATGCACGGTTGTGTTCAAGTCGATTTTTGGAGTCTAATGAAATAAAAATAATTTTAGGTGAATAGTAATGTACAGTTGTGAATAGTAACCAACACTTATGAATATTAAAATGACACTTATTAATATTAAATCAGCAATCATAAGAGTAACCTTACCAATTAATAAATAAATAAAATTTATACATCTTAGAAAGTGACAACTTGACCTTAGTAAACTTTTTGGTATTTTGTAAGTCATAAATAAATAATAATAATTAATTAATTAATTTAAATGAAAATATATTTTCTTAAAATATTTTAATTAATTATCAAATAAATTTCTTATAGTTTTTAGATAATTTTATAAGACCCCTCTTAATTTTTGAATGCACTATAAAATCAGTCTTAATTTTAAAAACTATTTTTTAAGTAAATTATGATTTTAATTAAATATTAAATTAATAATATTTAGAAAATTATCATTGGTAAATGGACTTCATTTTTGGATTCTAGATGTCAAAAATTAGTTGGGGTAAATTTTTGGGATTTTTTTAAAATACTTGAACTTGTTATGAATAGTGAAATACCATAATTTACAAAAATATGCTAAATAAGTTAATTATAGAGTCATGTGTGATGTTTTTATTATTTTAGACCACTTGTTTCGGGATAAAATAATAAAATTACTATTCTTGGCCATTGATGGCTCACTATTCCTTGTCTTAGGGGAAATTAATAAACTAATAAATTTTATATTAAGGAAATCCCTCCCCCCTCCACCATAAAAACCGCCCTTCACACCATCATTCTCTGACACCTCTCAAGCTCCATGCCTTCCTTAAACTCTGCCCAAACATACTCCATATCCTCTATCCCACATCCAATAGTTTCTGGTATCATCCAAAGGCCATTCCAAGCTTCCTTAAGGAGAATCTCAAGAAAAGGATTTAAGAGGCAATTTCTCAACCTCTTGTCCTTTAATTTCCTTTCATGTTCATGTTAATTTCATGATCTCTCCCCAACTATCTTCTTTCAAATAGTATTGTAACTCCAGTATTATACATTTAATGTAATTTTATGATGCTAATGCGATATTATATCTTCTATCCCCCTTTTCCTCTTCCTTTTATTTTATTAAAGAGAACATTGTTTGTGAGGTGTTAATTTGTCACCTTAAAAAAGGACATGTTTTATTCTTCCATTTCATCCATAGGATCTGGTCATGAAACCATATCTTATGGTTGAAATAGAATATTTTATATGTATTATCTCCTATTTAATGTTCTGGAGCTAACTTATGACCATATTGCAAGTGATAAAATAAAACAAGTTCATCATGATCGGAAAATCACTCAAATTAACCCAAATAATGATCATTTAATTCTTATCTAATGATTCATCCACATGGATATAATATAATTCATTATAAGATCATTCAAAATCTTGTAATATCATTAATAACATGTAATATCAGTTCTGGATGTTTACCCATGTTCTACCCGAACTTGAATTTAAGAATACAAGTGAACCAGTCAAGAAAACCATAAAAACAAACATTCTCGATCAATGTTTTGAAACTCTATAACTCATCCAAAGGCACATAAAATAACTTAATGAAATCATAATGAACCATATTAATGTAAAAAAGGTTCTGTATTTATAATTAATGAAGATAATATCATTATACAGTTCATTAATGATAAGGAAGCATTCAAATAAAAGGTAATCGGAAATTCTCGAACCAAACTTTCATTCTTCGGGTTCTCCCCCTTTCACACATTTTTTAAAAAGTTACACCTTAAAAAATAGTTTTTTATCATTTTCTTTCTTTTTCTGGGATATTCATGTTTTTCACTAGCATTTATGACAAACCAAATGTTTTTCAAAATAACACTTCTTTCAAGAACACACCATTTACTTCTCATTCATGATTTATGGTTCTTGTATCAAGTATGTTATTCTATCTTTCTTTTTGGAACCCAAAGTTTATGAATATGTTACATGGAGATGAAACCCATTAATTTTCATGGGTTAGTTTTGTTTATTAATTTTATATGTTCATTGTGGCATGCATGATAAATGATAGTGATATGATGTGACGGGTGCACATAGAATTATATTGCGCAATATGAATGTTTAAATTTGACAGGTGCGCCCAGAATTATACAGCGCTTCAATGCATTGGGTAAAGAGATGAATATCAGGAGTAAATGTGAAATTATATGAGTACATGATGATTTCATGGATCACAATAATGTGTGGTATTTATCAACTAAGACATGGTGTTTCATTTTTTCTATGCATTGCCACATTTGAAGTCATATATTTATGATTCCTATAATGTTCATGGTTTATTTCCCATGTTATGATTATTCTCACCCCATGCTATATTTTTATTATCTATCCTCTTATTGGGATTATATCTAACACCTTTTGATGTATATCCTCAGGTGGCAACATGTGCTAAGGAGGGGACAAGGGACAATAATAATATAGAGAAGAAGAAATTAAACAAATGTTTATGCTTGATGTTGTAATTCTTATGTATGGTCCTAGTTTACCCAAGAAAATAATCCTTTGGATCCCTTATATGTAATAATATTATGTTTCTTATCTTTAAAATTATTTAATAGTAATTTATGAAAAGGAAGGGTCGCTATAGTTGGTATCAGAGGATTGGTTTAGTTAATTTGGGAATTATGATTAGTGAACCCTAGAGAAAACCTCTAGCATGAGACTAAGTACAAATAGGCACATACGAATCGTTACATACGTATACCATATTTTATTCTTTTAGTTTAAATTGTACAAATATATAATTTATTTATTCATTAATTGATTACTTATGTTTTGTTCTATCGTTTTTTATTTTAGAAAATGGTGGGAACCAAGAGAAACCAGGCAAACAACTCATGCGAGGGCCAATGAAACGATTGCTCGAATGACATCCAAAATGATTTGGGAGGTGGAGTTCAAAACATCATGGAGAATCTTACCCAATTATCTCAGGTTATGAATAATAACCATAATAATGGGTAACATCCTCCTTCACCAATGAGGGAGCATCTGATTATCAAATGTTTTATACAGCAACGACCACCGATGTTTAGTGGATCCTCTGATCCACTAGTTGAGGAACAGTGGGTCAACTCTATGGAGAATATTGTTTCTGTGCTTCACTGTTCTGAGATGGAGAAGGTGACTCTATCCATTTATCGTCTAGATGGAGAGGCCAATCAATGGTGGGCTTTGATTAAGAATGCCAATCCAAGGGAGGAAATTGAACAAATGGAATGGGAAGACTTTAAGATAATTTTTCTTAATTAGCATCTTCTAATATATCTTCGCCCAAATATGGAGAAAGAATTCATAGAGATCAGGAAAATATAAGGATAATCTGTCAAAACCTACGAAGAGAATTTCACAAGGCTTGTAAGGTACACTTCAGGTTATGTTATCAATAATGGTAGCAAAATTGATAGATTCTTTAGTTGATTAAAATAACACCTTCTAATGGATCTCTCAATTCTAGAATTTGGTAGTTATGAATATGTTGTTTGATGTGCACTCAAAGTGGATATGGTGTTTGAATAAGGTCCCATTGCTCTGGGGATAAGAAATGAAAGGTGGAGTTTCAAGATGGATGATCTAATGATAAAGGTGGGAAGAAAACTCAACGACCCCCATGACAAAAATGTGGAAAGTTGCACCATGGGAACTACCTAAAAGGGATGGGTAAATGCTTTATGTGTGGTAAAGAAGGACATCATGCTCATGAGTATCGAAAAGACACAAAAAAGAAGGAGAATCTGGCTGATGACATGAGAGAACCACTCATGGTTAAATTCTACAACTGTAGGTAGCTATGGCACTATGAAAACCACTACACTAAACCTCAAGTTCTCGAGGGTAATCAGCATCAGCAGCCACTAATTACAAAGGAACAAATTAAGTCTTATGCAATAACTATTGTGTATGTGGATCAAGATAATGAAGTCATACAAGTTACACTTCTTATTCACTCAAGAATGGAAAATCTATTATTTGATTCTGGTTTTATGCATTCCATTATATCTTGCAAATTTTCTAGAACTATAGGATTGAAGCCCTGAAACCATGAAGTATAGATATCAGTAAAAATAGAAAGTGGTGTAATCATTTCAACCAAATCATTTTACTCTTCTCCTATTGGCGTATGTGGGATGATTTTTTCCGGAAAATCTCATAATACGTCCCTTGGTGGAATTTGACGCTATAATGGGAATGGACTTTCTCTCATTATATAGAGCCCATATCAATTGTCGGGAAAAGGAAATACCTTTTTATATTCCAAACCATCACATGATCCTCTAAAAATGCATGGATGATCATGAATCTCCTTTGAAAAATATTTCAATGGTGTGTCTGTTGATTCCCTATGAATAGGCATATATCGCCCAAATGGTTGAGTTGAAGGAAAGTTCCAACCATGAGGAAATTCCCATCATGAAGGAATATGAAGATGTTTTTTCGGAAGATTTATATGGAATTCCCCAGGATTGCGAGGTAAAGTTCTCAATTGAACTCATACCTGGAGCTAATCCTATCTCAAATTTTCCCTATAGGATGGCTCCTATCAAACTGGAGGAGTTAAAGAAGAATCATCAAGAGCATCTAGACAAAGGGTTCATACGACCTAGTATATCACCTTGGGGTGCACCAGTGATCTTTGTGACGAAGAAGGATGGAATGATGTGGTTGTGTATCAATTATCGGGAACTCAACAAGATCACCATAAAGAACAAGTATCCTCTCGCAAGGATTGAGGGCTTGTTCGACCAATTAAGAGAAGCTCAATACTTCTCAAAGGTGGACCTTCATTGTGGATATCATCAGGTACAGGTGAAGAGGGAATATATTTAGAAGACTACCTTCCATACAAGGTATGGGAACTATGAGTTTCGGTGATACCCTTTGGACATAGTAATTCCCCAAAAATCTTCATAGATTTGATGAATATAGTCTTTAAACATTACCTCGACAAATTTGTGGTAGTTTTTATTGATTATATTCTCATATAATCCTAGAGCAAGGAGTAACATGAATAACATCTAAGAATTGTGTGGGTGACATTGAGAAAGGATATGTTGCACTCCATGTTATGCAAGTGTGACTTTTGGATGAAGCAAGTCACGTTGTTTGGACATGTGATCACAAGTGAGGGAATTCTTGTGGATCCTTAAAAAAAAGGCGATTGAGGAATGGCCCAGGCCCTCTAGTGTCATATAAATCCATAGTTTTTATGGATTAGATGGGTGCCACCAACGTTTTGTGAGAATCCTCTCACGATTGTCAAGCCTGCTATCTAAGATAACAAAAAAAGGGGCAAAGTATGTTTGGAAGGAAGAATGAGAGGGAAGCTTGAAGGAGATAAAGAGAAGGTTGATCACTGCAACTGTACTCACACTACTGAAAAGTAGAGAATGTTTTGTGATCTACAGTGATTCTTCAAAGAATGGCTTGGGTTGCGTAATCTTGAAAAATGACAATGATAGAGCCTACACCTCACGACAGTTGAAGATCTATGAGAAGAACTACCCGACTCGTGATCTAGAGCTGGAAGCCGTGATTTTTGCTGTGAAAATCTGGCGAAACATCTTTTATGGTGAGATGTGTGACATATACACTGACCACAAGAGGCTAAAGTATATATTCACACAAAAGGAGCTCAACATGCATCAATGGAGTTGGTTAGAGCTAATCAATGATTACGATTTCTCTATTCACTATCATCATGGAAAGGAGAACAAGGTAGTTATTTCTCTAAGATGAAAAAAATCTGCTACTCTATCCATGCTACAGATTGAGAAAAACCCTATCTTCTTGGATATGAAAAAAATGGATTTGGAAATTATAAGTGCATGCGATACATCCTACCTTGAAAAAATTATTGTCCAACCATCCATCCAGGAGAAGATTAATGAACCACAAAGGGATGGTGTGGAGATAAAAATCAGGGTGAATGAAGTAAAGTAAGGGAAGCTGCAAGAGTTAGATATCGATGATGATGGTGTGATTTGGTTTGGAATGCAGATTTGTGAGCCTTCATCACATTGGATAAATAATTATCTTTTGGATAATGAACATCGCTCAACGTTCTCTATCCATCATGGGAGTTCCAAGATGTATCGTGATCTTTGAGAACAATTCTGGTGGGATAACATGAAGAAGGAGATAGTGGAATATATATCAAGGTGCTTGGTATGTCAGAAAGTTAAAGACGAGGGACAAACTTTCAATAGTATGATGCATCCATTCCCTATACCCATGTGGAAATGGGAAAATGTTACTATGGCCTTTTTCACGGGTCTCCCGAAGACGTCAAAGGGAAATAATGTGATATGGTTTGTGGTTGATCGAATCACCAAGACTGCCCATTTTATCGCCATTCAGGAAGATCTATCGCTTGATTAACTTGAAAAGATATATGTGGAGGATGTGGTGATATTGCATGATGTTCCACTCTAAATTGTCTCTGACCGTGATCCAATGCTCACATCTAAATTCTGAAGGAGCCACCAACATGCTTTTAGTACTGAATTAAATTTCAGCACATCCTATCTCCCCCAAACTGATGGCCAGTCTGAAAGGACTATTCAGACGCTTGAAGATATGCTAAGAGTCTGCTCTCTTGAATTCAAAGGTGGATGAGATAAGCATATCCCATTGGTTGTGTTCTCCTACAACAATAGCTTCCACTCGAGTATTCAGATGGCTCCATATGATTATCTGTATGGAAAGCGATGTAGAACTGTAACCTATTGGGATAAAGTTGGAGAAAGAAAGATAATTGGACTGAATCATGGTCAAGAGATGATAGAGAAGGTTCAACTCATCTCGAATCACATCAATGATGCTCAAAGTCGGAAAAATATCTATGTTGACAACCGAAAAGTGAATTGGGGGTCAACATTGGATATAATGTCTTCCTTCGAATATCTCCATGGAAGAGAGTCATGCGATTCAGGAATATAAAGAAGCTAATCCTAAGGTATATTGGCACTATTGAGACCCTTGACCGCATAAGAGCCATCGCCTATCAGCTCACACTTCCAAAAAATATGGCTCAAGTTCATGATGTGTTTCACGTATCACTCCTGAGAAGGTACATACCAGACCCATCCCATGTACTAAACTCAGAGGTGGTATAGCTGGAAGATGATCTCTATTATTAGGAGTAGCTAGTAGACATTCCAGATCAGAGATATATGGTTCTACTCAACAAGGAAAATAATCTTGTTAAAGTGATGTGGAGGAACCATAAGTTTGAAGAAGAAACCTGGGAACCAGAAGAGGCAATGAAGGAGAAGTGCCCTCACCTGTTTGTGTAATGTGAAATTTCGGGGGCGAAATTTCTTAAGGGGGGAAGAATGTAACAACCCAAAGTTTTTCAATGAAAATTACCTTCATATAATTATGTCATAAAATCACATGAATACACAACATAATGAACTACTAAGTTCTATGTAACCTTTAAACATATGTTTGTCACTTCTGTGTTGGGAAGTTCGAAAATCCGACAAACATGTTTGTGTTCAAGACTATTTTTGGAGTCTAATTAAAAAAATAATTTTTGGTGAATAGTAACGTTCCCTTGTGAATAGTAACCGACCATTATGAATAGAAATATGAACCTTATTAATACGAAATAATCCAACATAATAGTTACCTTACACATAAATAATTATATAAAATTTAGACATCTTAGAAAGTGACCATTTGACCTTAGTAAACGTTTTGGTATTTTGTAAGTCATAAATAATTAATTATAATTAAGTATTTAATTTAAACTAAAATTTATTTTCTTAAATCTTTTTAATTAATTATCAAATCAGTGTCTTATAGTATTTAGATATTTTTATAAGGCCCTATGTAATTATTGAAAGCACAATAAAACCACTCTTAATTTTGAAAATTGTTTTTTTAAATAAAAAATGATTATAATTAATTATTAAATTAATAATATTTAGAAAATTATTTTTAAAATATGGAATTCATTTTTTGGATTCTAAACGTGGAAATATAGTTGGGGTAAATTTTTGGGATTTTTCTAAAATACTTGAATTTTTTATGAATAGCGAAATACGGTAATTTAAAAAAAAGCTAAATATACTAATTATAGAGTCATGTGTGATGTTATGCTGATTAACGCCAACTTGGTTAGGGATCAAATGTTAAAATTACTATTCTTTGTCATTCATGAATCACAATTACTTGTCTTAGGGTAAATTAATAAACTAATGAAATTTATATTAAGGAAACCCCTCTTCCCTCCACTATAAAAACCACCCTACACACCCTCATTCTCTCACATCTCTCAAGCTCCAAGCCTTATATAAACTCTTCCCAAACATCCTACCGAGACCCTATCTCATGTCCAAGATCTTCTGGTCTCATCCAAAGAACAATCCTATCTTCCTGAAGGAGAATCTCAATAGGAGGAATTTAGAGGTAATTTCTCTCCCTCTTGTCCTTTAATTTCCTTTCATGATCAAGTTCATTTATTGATCTCTCCCCACCTAAATTCAACCAAACGCTATTGTAGATCTAGTATAATAAAAGTAATGGAATTTTATGATGCTAAAGAGATATTATATCATCCGACCCCCTTTCCCTGTTCCTTTAATTTTATTAAAGGGAACGTTGTTCGTGAGGTGTTAATTTATCACCTTAAAAAAATTACATGTTTTCTTCTTCAATTTATTCCTTCAGATATAGTCCTGAAACCATATTTTATGGTTGAAACAGAATATTTTATATTTATTATCTCATATTTAATGTTCTGGAACTAACATATTACCATGTTACTAGTGATTAAATAAAACAAGGTCATTATGATCGAAAAATCACTCAAATTAACCCAAACAGTCATCATTTATTTCTTATCTAATGATTCTTATACATGGATCAAATATAATTCATTATAATACCATTAAAACTCATGTAATATCATTAATAACATGTAATATATGTTCTGGATGTTTACCCACGTTCTACCCGAACATCAATTTAAGATTACAAGTGATCCTCTCAAGAAAACCATAAAAACAAACATTCAAGCACAATGTTTTTAAACTATATAACACATCCAAAGGCACATAACATCACAAAATGAAACCATAATAAACCATATTAATGTCCAAATGGTTCTAGATTTATAATCAATTAATATAATGTCATTATACAGGACATTAAATAGAATGAAGCATTCAAAAACCAGGTAAGGGGAAATTCTCAAACCCAACATTCATCCTTTCTGTTCTCCCTCTTTCAAACATTTTTGATATGGTTACGGCTTACAAATATATTGTTCATCATTTTATTTTTTTTCTTGGATATACATTTTTTTCCCTGGCATTTATTACAAAACAATGTTTGCCAAAAAAACACTTCGTTCAAGAACACTCCTTTTAATTCTCATTCAAGATTTATGGTTCTTTTATCAAGTATGTTATTCTATATTTATTTTGGGAACCCAATGTCTATAATTGTGTTCTTATGAGATGAAAACCATTCCTTTTCATGGGTTAGTTATGCTCATTTATGTAATTATATTCATTGTTTCATGTATGACAAATGATAATGTTCTGCTGTGATGGGTGCGCCCAGAATTATATTGCGCAATATGAATGTTTAAATGTGACAGGTGCGCATAGAATTATACAACACTCCAATGCATTGGGTAAAGTGATGAATCTCATTAGTAAATGTGATATTACGTGAGAACTAGATGCTAGCTTGGTTCACAAGTATGTGTGGTATTTATCCAGTAAGACATGATGTTTCATTTTTTTATGCATTGCCACATTTCAAGTCTTATATTTACGCTTCCTCTCATGTTCATGATCTTTTTCCCATGTTATTATAATGATCACCCCATGCTATATTGTTATTATCTATCCTCTTACTTGGCTTTAGCTCAACCCATTCGATGTATATCCTTAGGTGGCTACATGTACTAAAGAGAGGGCAAGTGCCAATAAGAAGCTAGAGAAGAAGACATTAAATTAATGTTTATGCTTGATGTTGTAATTCTTATGTATGTTCCTGGTTTTCCCACAACACTAATCCTTTGGATCCCATATGTGTAATACAATAATGTTGATTATATTTAAAATGTTGTAATAGTAATGTATGAAACGGTTGGGTCACAATAATAGCTACTCCTGTCAAATTTTGTAGTTACCCATGTTGTAATTATCTTTTACATGAATCATAGAACATAATTATCACATTGAACATTTCTTTGTTATATATGTAATTGAGTATGAAAAATATTAAAAAGATATTAAAAACTAATATAAATATAAAAATTAAAACAATTATGAATATATAAAATAATTATGATTAGTTGAACATATTAGATATCATTTGGGTTCTTTATTTACATGTGATCTTGGATAAATTTTTTACATGACCTATATTTTCATATATATCAAAACATAATGAAATTATACACAATATGAATTAGATATAATGATCTTATGAAAAATAAAAAAAAACATTCTTGTCTAGTAGGGTGGTAAATTTTTTATGATCATCAACAAGTAATGAAAGAATACAACATAATGTGCATTCACTTTGTTAGAATATTCTTTATATCCAATTACACCAACAACATGACAAGATCAAAATTAGTGACATTATTTTAAACATTAGATCATAATTTTGTTTGTAATATTACCCCTCATGAAATGAAAAATAAACAACCAATAGCAATCTATAATAATATATCATATATATATATATATATGATATTCTATTAGGTTTATTCACATATTGAACATATGTGAAAATGATGTCCAGATCAATAAAACCATAAACACTTGTGGTGGAATTTTTATAAGATATATGTATAAATACCTAATTAAAATATAATATAGTTAGTCAATTTAACACACATGAAATTAATGAAACAAAATTGAAACTTCTATTTATATACACAGAATAAAACTACAACAAATTCACATTGTGCTCTTTAAAATTAATTAGATTGATGATATATTTTCTGAATATTCTCAATGTATAGTATCTTCTACAAATATATAAATTAATATGAAACTCATATATATTACCAAATGGAGAATGTGTCTAAGACAATATTTGTATGCCCTCAAAAATATTAGAAGCATCAATAGTTATTTGTTCCCGAACGTTTTGTTTTATTTGTTCCATTTATTTTTCTATTTTATTTTACAATAAATGTTAAAAGGAAAAGATAATTATATGTAATTTTAAATCCTATGTAATAAATATTTATAAAAACAAAAAAATCATATGAAATATACAACGATGATCTAGGGTCCGTGCAAGTGGGCCTTAAAATTATTAAATAAAATGAAATGTACACAAAATTAGGCCTTATAGGGGGATGTACTTGAATAGGAGTATGTCACGCCCCACATATCATCATCCACCATGCTAATGAAAATATCAAGGACTCTGAATCACCACATGGTGCCCAGCTATAAAATGTCCCTTTTCGAGAGGGCATCAGCAATCTGATTCACCTCCCTAGAAACATGTGATACGAAGATCTGAAGGTGACTGGACAGAGTAAGAGAAGAAATCCAATAAAAAAGGAGGCACCGAGGAACATCTCTAGTACGTGTTCCAAAAGCCTTCACAGAAATTTGTGAGTTCGATTCAATCCAAATAGGTGACCAGTTGTGATAGGCAGCATATTTAATTGCATAGATCACAGCCCAAAGAACAGCTTCATATGCAGTACCTTGGACAATAAAATGGTGGAAGAAACCTTTGATAAAACTACAAAAAGTACAGAGCACACCTTCACATCCTGAAGGTCCAGGTGAGCCAGAAGTATCACCATCAATGTTAACATTGATTCAAGGATGGATTGGTGGAATCCATCTGACAAACAAAAATTAAAGAGGCTGCCTTGGCTTACCTACCTCACCAAGAAACCACAATGTTTACAGCTCCTCAATGATATTTTGCATCGTGCCAGATTGTACAATAGCACTAGAATGAATATCCCTATGTATGGAAAGAGAGTCGGCATGGAGACAATCATGGTGACTCCTGATGATCGCCTGGTTACGTGCAGACTAGATAACATGAATGTCCCATGCAGTAGCCACAATAAGCAGATTGTGTATCTGAGCACTCTTTCCGTCATCACAGAGTCATGGAAAGAGTTACTCAATATACATGCAATGATAGACACCAAAAGAGAATAGAGAACCAATATATTTACATATCTCCATTGTATAAAAACAATCCAAGAAACAAAACTCATATGAAATAAAATAAAGAAGGCCAGATGTACAATGTAAAAAATGACCCATAAAATCCTTAACTCTGGTGAACGCCTTTGTGGGAAATGGTAGTACAAAAGTCGAATCAATAATATCAAGCAATAATACTCTAAACTGACCCATATTCACTATATGTTGATGTATAGAATACCCCATAGAATTTATGAGGCCTAAAGCTAAAATATGTATATAAGGATGTTCGTATACAAATAATGGTATAAGGGCAGGCCCATGTGAGGATTTGGAGGATATAACTAGTCTGGATGAGCATAATGGTCTAGCTAGGTTATTTGTATAGCCTTCACAACCGGTTGGGTAGGTTGGACAAGCAATAAAGGATGCACAGATTATAAGTATCTCAACAATTTTTCAATCATAGAATGAACACCTGATTGAATTTAATCTCCCTTGGACTATTTCACATATTTCGTCTCAGCATTTAAATATCTTATTTTTTTGGGCCTATGGATTTATTACTCTGATGAAAAAAACATTATGCAGACTAACACCCTTTTGATATCCCCTTATGTTGACATGTTGTTCTCACTTTCCTAATGCAGTGACTAAGATTTATAACCAACCCTCTGGGACAAATAATCCATGCGTATCTTTCTCTTGAGGCTCATTTGGAAATGAAAATTTACAATGTCCTATTATTGTTTTTAATTTATAAAATAGAAAAATTAATGAAAATTAAATAATACATAATTATAATTATTTCAGATACGTCAATTTATTTACCTGTACAATAATTTTCATTTTTTTCATTCTCTTTCCTATTTTTCAAGGCGAGTCAGGAGAGATAGAGGACTGAGCTGAACCCCATCATAACCACTAGTGGAGTGAGTCGTTAATGATTAAAAAATTTACTCAATCATTTTATCAAATAAAACATACAATTCATGTGAAAAATTATGAAGGGGTACATTTTTCAACTGTATGTCTTGATGAAATTTCATGGATGACAGTTATGAAAAAAGTAATCTTATAAGTAAGTTGGTATATATATATATAATTATACAATATAATATTAATATATTTCTAGAAATCATTATTTATGTTAGTTGTATACATATCTATTCCATGTGTCTGCATCTATAAACCGGTACATGATAAATGGGTCTTCATTTTCTCTCTTTTCCAAATGTAGAATTATTCAACTTTGTTTTGAAATATCCCCATCGAACTGACACCAATGTTAGACATATTCTCTTAATTGCATTTGTTTCATCAAAATTGACTCTAATATGTTATTTAATAAACTAAAAATTAATCATTTAAAAACTATCATATAAAAAATCAGATAAAACAAATCAATTGATCTAGTATAAAATCATGTTCTCCCAACTGTGATCTTACTCTATATTTTGGATGACCTTCTAATCAGGATATAAAATCCCCATCCTTCCATGGATCTGCATGGATATATATCTAATAAATTGTGTTTCATTTGGTCTAGTTTCATTATCATCATCATCAAAAGTAATATGTAAACACTCATCTCTATGAGAATGAAACATCTTTGGTAAACAAGTAATACCATGTTTACCAAAAAGAGAATGTGATTTCGAAATAGTAAAATCAATGGACTCCACTACTAAAGATTCATTAGTAGTCATGCTATTATTTTATTCCAAGTTAAATTTTTTTTTATTAAATAATTATACTAATGGATATTAAATAATATGAAAAAGACAAATACCATGGTACATGTTCCTCTATCTCTCTATCTGTATACAATATTGAAATAAGATATTGGAATGAAATTATTACGAACCTACATATTATTATCCAATTGAATAATTAAAAAATATGAAAAAAGAAATAAGAAAGTAAAAAAAATGGAATATATTTGTATGTTTAAGAAAAAAATAATTATGTTATGAATCATAACCATAAAAAAGATAGAAGGTAGTGTATTAAAAACAAAATTTACTTTATAAATATTATTAAATTTTAACAAATAAATATTTAATAGTTAATAAATAATATTGTGTTTACATATGTAAATTTTTTTGTTTTCCCATATCCCTTTAGCATGATTTTCCTCTCTACATGCACTATGTTTTCATTATATTATATGTTATCTGGAAATCATTTAATCGATGAAGAAGCCTTGTATAAATCAATAACGCCATCATCATCCTCCCCATAAAAAAATGTAGAACGCTTTCCCTTGAATTTTTTTTACCATTGATCATTAGATATATCAATGACATAAGATATTTTTTTATCATGTGTGGGCATGATAAATGGTCCATCATTGAAAAAAAAATATTTCCAAATCTGGTAGTTTAAAACCATATTCATCATGTTTAACACAAGGATTACTTAAAACCCAATTACACTTATAAAATGTGACAGAAAATATTGTATAATCAAATTTCCATATGTCTTGATGAACTCCAAAATGTTGTGTTGATGTAGAAATTGGGTTTTTATCATTGGGACTCAAAAAATAAATTTTTTCCTTTATGACCATTACACTCCTATTTTGAATAGGATTGATGTAATATAGATTTTATTTGTAAAATGTGTAACCATTAATATCAAAACCAAATCATGTGATCACATTAAGATATGGTCACCCTCTCACCTATTTAACAGTTTTTTATATTAATATATATGTGATGACATTCCCATAAAACCATGAAACAAGTTTGATTTTATGTTCATGTATTGTCCAATTTTAATTTCATTTAGGATATTGTAACATTAATTCATCAATATGTGATGATATATATCATTGAACCTCATATGTGTTGTCAAAAATATATATATGTGTATTCATCAGTTAATTATGTGGAATGAACAATACCAATTTTGACTACTCCTATGTTAATCATGTTTTAATGATCACAAATCCTATACAGTCTGTAAAACATGTTAATCCTTTGTAATTTTTCTCAAATAATGTGTAAAGATGATTAGTTACTTTAAGACTTAAATAATTATTGTAAACTATTTTTAGTTAGTGTTATAATGTATTTCCATGATAATTGATTACGTTTAATTCCTTATGTGGATATTACTATTTATGACTGTATACAGGTATTTGGATATATCTGAGAAACCGTGAGTCTTCCACCAGTTATGTTTTTCTGGAAAATGACCAAACAACCTATCCTAGACACTGTGACCTTGACACCGTGACCCAGACACCGTGATAAGACATTTTGATTCCAACATCATGGGCCAGACACCAGGACCCATGCACCGTGACCAGAGACCTTGTATCAGACACCGTGACCAGGAAATTTGATCCTAACACCGCATCTCTGATATCTGTTGCTAATCACTATACAATTGTGCCATCATAACTGTCTCACCCATCATGGAAAAACAAGGAGACACCATTTCAATGAGACACTATTTCAAGGAGAAACTGTTTCCATAGAGAATGTGACACCATATCTTAATCTTTTTTTTCGTTTTTTAAATTAATATCTAATGATCATATTTGATGCTTCATAAAGAACATTAATAATTAATGTTTTTACAGACATATCAAATTATAGTATGAGGTCCGAGGTGTAACAAACATGCATCCTGTCAGCTCCAACAAATGCAATCCAAGAATAAAAAGAAAAATGCAGCTAGAATCCAATATAGGAGAGATGATTGATAAACATGTGAGTGTGATAATGAAGAAACACGAGCATTCATGAAAGAAGAAATGACACTTGCAACTCGAAATTTCTGAAGATGACATGAATAATAATCAAATCTTAGAGCTGAGAAAATTTTCATGCTATGAAATCCACGAAGAAAACGAGCTAGATCTAGCTTACTTGTGATACTCTGGTCTTCACAAGAGGACTCAATTACTTCATCTACTTCATCCTAGAAGTCCAGAGCTGGATAAACTAAAACTTATAGAACTTATAAACATATCTCATAATTTTCTCTCAGTTGTGTATTATTTTTATCCTTCGAGCAGTGTGTGTGTATGTCAGTATAAAAACATCCAATACCTCTTACATTAAACTAAAGGATATAAGATTTCCTTTCTCATACATCTTTTTACACTTGTGCATTCCCTTGGATAATTGTGTACGAGGTCCTTGTGTGACCTGAAAAAGTTAATACCCATGAATTATAATGGATGTGGTCCATGTGTGGCCTGAAAATGTTCATACCCACAATGAACTGTGGAAGAGGTCGTGTGACTTGGACTGTCTTCTGTACTATTGTTTACCATAATTCAGGGTGTGTATCATGTTTAATAATATAAACATATTTGTGGAATGTGATCACCATGTGATGTGTATTTGGTCCCGGCTAGAGACAGAACCACATGTTTGATATCCGCTCTGTTGTATGTTTTAGTTTTCCCTATTTTTCAATATAATTTAGATATCAGTAAACATGATTTGATAGTAAATCATAAAAAGAAGTTATAATTTCATTTCCTTATTAGAATACCATCAACAGTAAAATTAATTACTGATATTATGTCTACTAATAATAAATCAATCTTCTGAGAAGTTATTTATAATTATAAACTTTCATAACTATATTACATTGATTAACTAGGCTGTATTTGAATTTATTGGGGATCCTATTTAAGAATTATTTTCAAACATAAATTTTAATAGATACTCAATTCACCCCCTATTGGGTACCCTACTCTGACCAACATTTGGATTTAAGGATTGTTTTTAAGACTCTACATTTAACCCTATTCAACTATTCTTTTAGTTCTAAATTAAATATATGTAATTTTCTATTAATTATAAATTTCTATCTCTCTCAAAGTATTTATTTATTATGGATAATAGACATGAAAGTGATTTAACAAATAGACCACTATTCATTAATGGATCCAATTATGCTAAATTGAAAACTAAAATGAAAATTCATATTGAATGTATGAGTTTTGAAATTTGGTCTTCAATTACAGAATAATATAAGAATCCTGTTACTGATGAAATCACTTGGGAAGACCCTACCAAGAATTCATAAAATAATAATTGCAAATCCATGAATTCTTTATATTGATCCATAGGAGTTTAGGAATTTAATTGAATTTCATCGTGTAAATCTTCCCAGGAATGTTTGGATACCGTATCTATTTCACATGAAGGAACTTCTAGTGTGAAAAAAATATGTCTTAATAATTATACAATTAAATATGATAACTTTAAAAATAAACCATATTAGCCTATTTTTGACATGTATCATTGGTTCAACGAAATTGTTAACCCAATGATTTTTCTTATAATATGAGTTACTGCCATAGAACAAATCTTGAGGATTCTTAGATGCCAACATGATAGATGGAGAGGAACCTCGGTCTCTGTTAGAGAATCAAGAAACATAATATTGTTTCCTTTAAAATAAATCATTTGGAAACTAATCATGTATGAAGTGAAGAAAATTGTCAACAAGGAAGAGGAGGATGAAACAAAAAGAAAATATATTGCATTTAAAATCACCACTTTTAAACTCAATGATAATGGAATGTAGTAATACTTTGTAGAAAGTTATTGTATTAAAAAATCTTCACCTAATAGTGGTGAGTATATGGTTCAATTTTCCATAAGTTTTAAGGTATTTTACAAGAATAATATATTTTTTAGAAATCCAAAATTTAAGGAAATATATGTTAAAAAAATTGGAGGAAAAATTGGAAAAGAAGTGACAAGTCTAATGAGATAGTATGCTATGAATGTAAAAGAAAGGGATATATAAAGTCTAACTATCCCAAGATCAATTATAATGATAAATATTAGGAAAAATATAGAATGTATAAAAATTCATTGAAAGAAACATGCAGTGCTTCTGATGATAGTTTAGGTAACTCAAGAATCTTCACATGATGAATAGGCTAACAATGGAAATATGTGTTTTATGATAAACACATCTAAAGTAACACTGGAATGTCATATACACAATTCCTATTATTCTAGACATGGGATTTACTTTGAAAATATTTCTAATGAAGAAATGATTCAAAACAATAATATTCTTGAAGGTACTATCAGGGGATTAAAATAAAAATACAAATCATTAAAGAAAGTACATGCTCTTACCTCAACTATTAAAACTGATCTTAGTGTAGAAAGGGGGGAAAATGCTCAATTACAAAAAGAAAACAATGATCTAAATCTATATAATTACAAATAGAAAATGTATATTTAATGTTTTACTAGTGTAAAAGATACTTTGGTAGAAATTATATTTAAGAAGATTGCTAATAAATATACTACTAACATTTTCTATCAAAATGGTAAAAAAATTTGTGAAGAACTAATTTTTTTCGAAGTCTTGAACATACAAAAGTACACTTAGTTCATAAAAGCATTTATCTAGTTTATGTTTTGATACACACTCTAATTTTTCAATCCTTTTTGGGCCAAATAGAGTTTATTTTTCATGTACTTTACATAATTCTCATATGAAACCTATGAGGAAGATATGGGATCCTAAAGCAAAAGTCAGTAATTTTTATAAGACCCAAACATGTATGGGTTCCAAAATCTATTTTTATATGACAATTTTGTAGGAAAGATGCTTAAATATCTCCAATAAGAGCTTATGGTAATTGAAAAATTGGTGTTCAAGACACATGACATGGGATTATTAATTCTTCATGAATATAATTATTATTGTAGGTGGACATGTCACCTTTGACGAGAATTCCAAAGGAAAGATAATTATAAATGGTAAAATTGGTAACTTTAACTCAGTTTTAACTTCCAAAGTAATATTTGTTGATGGATTGAAATATTATCTTCTATGTATTTCAATACTGTGTGATGATGTATATACTATTAAATTTTAAATTGATTATTACAATGTTTTCAATTGTAAAAATATATTAATATTTTTTTATTTAAAAATGAAATTTTATATTTTGTTAACATAGATTATTCAGTGTCTCAAAATTCTTCAGGTTTAAGTACAATTTTTTTTTTACCATTGGCATAATAGACTTGGACATTGTAATATTCACTCACATAGATAGTTAACTATAAAAAAGGTTAGGCAACGACCTACCCAAAGTTGAGTTTCTAAATGATAAAGTGTGTAATCCTAGTCAAAAGGGAAAGAAACAAAAAAAATCCTTCAATCCAAAGAATAAAGTGTCATCTTCTCATCCTTTGAAATTGGATCACATGTATATTATTTACCCTCTAGAGTTTCAAGATTAAATGAGAAGCATTGTGTCTATGTTCTTCTAGATGAATTTTCCATATATATAAGGAATTTATTTTTGGATCACAAAAGTGAAGCCTACTCTCATTTTACAATATATACCAAAAATGTAGAAAATCATAGTGGACGTAGAATAAAATCCTTATGAAGTGACCATAGATGTGATTTTGAAAACCAAGAGTTTTAATCCCTTTTCTAACCCAAAGGTTATGGTCATAATTTTCCCTACACCTTAATCACCTCAATATAATGGAGTTATAGAAAGGAGAAATAGAACCTTCTAATAGATTTCTAGAACTATTCTTAGTGAATATGAATTTTATTTTTATTTTTGAGTTGAATCCATAAATAAATCTTGAAATATTATCATTAGAGTATTGATTAGACCAATTCATAAAATAACTATATATATGTTATGGAAAAATAGAAATCACAACATTAGGTACTTAAATGTATTTGGTTTCAAAGTATATATCTTTAAAACAAATGAGATTATTAAAAAAATTCATCCAATAGTGATGAAGGATTCATTTTAAGATATTACATATCTTACAAATCATTTTGAGTGTTTAATAAAAGAACTGAATGTGTAGAAGAATCTGTCCTTGTCAAATTTGATGATATTGATCCACATGATCCTAAAATCATGCCAGAGAACCTAAAGGACGATTTATCAAATTTGGGAAATAATTAAAAATCCCTTGAACATCCTGTGAAGGAATATGTGAAAACATCAAATTCTGGAAATTCATTATATTCAAGTCACAATGACCCTAAAACTATTGGATAACATGAAATCACTAGTTCTTCTTTTTATAGAGTTGTTAAAACTCATAAAATCCATCCTTTAGATGCTATTGTAAGAGAAATAGATAAAGGATATCAAACTAGATAATCCCTTAAAAATCAGGTTGTCCATAAAGTCATCTTGTCATAACATGATCCTAAAAACATTAATGATGCTATCCATGATGAATTTTGGGGGAAGGCAATGAAAGTAGAGCTTAAGAAGTTTGAAATAGTTTTTTTTGAAACATGTTGAGAGACCCAAAGACACATTAACCATAGGAAATATATGGTTTTTTATGAATAAGGAAGATGAATCTGGTAATATAGTTCGAAACAGGGGTAGATTGGTTACACATGACTACAGTCAAGAAGAAGGAATTGACTATGAAAAGAGATTTTCACCAGTAGCTAGAAATGAATCCATCCTAATTCTACATTCTTATGATTCACATCTAAATTTTAAACTATATCAAATAGAAGATAATAGTGCATTCCTAAATGGGTATATAGCTGAGGATGTATTTTATGATAATCCCCCTTGTTTTATAAATCCCCATTTTCCAAATAGTATTTTTAAATTTTCAAAATCATTATATTGATAAAAACAAGCTCCAAGAGCTTGATATGATAGACTGAGAACCTTTCTTATTTCCAAAAGATTAAAAAAATTGAAATAACTGATCTTACCCTCTATATAAAACGAATTTCCAATGATGTTTTAGTAGTTTTAATATATGAAGATGACATTATCTTTGGATCTTCAAAAAATTATTTATGTATTGAATTTTCTAAAATGATGCAAAATGAATTGGAATTATGATTATTGGGTGAACCCAAATTCATTCATGGATATCCAATCATTCCAAATAATGATGGTATTATTTTAAATCAAATAAAATATTCTGGAGATCTTCTAAAACATTTTGGTTTTGATAACACTAAATGCAGTGAAACTCTAATGAGTACTACTTGTAAGTTGGAACATGATGAATATGGAAAGTTTGTTGATCAATCCACTAACAATGGAATGATTGGAATCTTACTCTACTTAACTACTAGCCAACCTGACATTATGTTTAGTGTGTGTATGTGTTCTCGTTTTCAAGCAATCCCTATGGATTCTCAAATTAATGGTATTAAGTGAATTTTCAAAAATCTCAAGCATACACCGAATTAGGGACTGTTCTATCCTAGAGGACAATCATTTGAGTTATTAAGTTATTCTTATGTGGACTTCAGTGGTTTTATGATAGATATGAAAAGAAACTATGGGCATGTCACTTTTTAGGAATGTCACTTGTATCATGGGCTAGTAAAAAAACTCTATTTAATTGTCTACTACATAATCTGAATACATAGTTGTTGGTAGTTTTTGTGAACACGTTTTTTGGTTGAAACACACATTAATAGATTATGGATATAATTTCAAACATGTATTCATAAATTTGGACAATACAAGTGGTATTAACGTCTGAAATATCAGGGTTCACACTCTAGGAAAAAACATATTGATGTAAGACATCACTTTATCAGAGATCATTATCAAAAAGGTGATATCATATTGGACTTCATTAGAACAGAATATCATCTATCTGTTATATTCAACAAACCATTAAATTGTGAATGAATAAATTACATCATACCTGAGTTCGTAGTGAAAAATAATAAGTAGTAGGTCTACGGTTTCACAATATACTATTTCATTTTTATGTTTTGACAAGTGACTATCTAATAGTTTTATAGTTTTACTATATTATGAATTTCTATTAAATGTTTACGGTCTCATTGGTACAATTTCATTGTAACTATTTAGCACTTACTATCTCAAAAAATACGGTGGAACAATTTAGAAATCACACTGTTATGGTCTCACTGTGAATGCCAGTTACGGTATCACAGTGAAAAGCTGTTACCATCTAACCATGAACGATAGTTCTGGTATAATTGTGAAAATTGGTTATGGTCTAATTTTAAAGACGCTTTACTGTTTTATTTTAGAATTATAACTTGTATCACGTTAATTAATTATTGTGTTCTTTTAATTTCATGTGCTTTTGATTTTGCAATTCTTGATATCCATAAATGAAAAAATCTAAAGAAGTTTCACTCTTTCTTCACTCGAGCTCTCTTATATCAAATCATAAACACAAATTCTACCCTTATCTATCTTGAACCATCATTGAATGTGCATGTTGAGACACACATCATTGTCAACCACTGATAAGAACAATTCAATAAATAAGATGAAAATAACACCGAAGTTAGCTCTGGAAGGTCCTTTGAATCTGAACCTGATAAATAGAGTTGTCATCTCTATAAAGGAAACGGTCCCTAAGTGTCTTATGTAATGTAAGTCTTTGGTATAGAATGTTATCAATGGCTATGGATTTATGGATTGGTTCAAAAAGGATGATAATCCTATTTACCCAAATCTATTTTCATAGTTTTATCAGTATGATGAATTTAATTTTGATACAGATGACGCATATGTTGTGGGATGCTGGATAAATGGTCAGAAATGTACCTTTTCTTCGAGGTAATGGGAATCATGCCTTAGGATACATCATGATGTTACTTTTGAGGACTATCTGAGAGGTCCTCCACCTCAACTTGAGTTATTTGTTTTGGTAGAATCATTGGGAAGCTTATCTAGAAATGAAACAATGTGTAAAGACATAGCTGGTGAGCTAGATGGTGAGAGCAGACTTATGTTTATACTTTTTCAAAATCTGATTAGCCCCATAAAAGGTGACATTTCTACACTCAAGTATCTGGATGTATTTTTTATACCCATTATGTAGAATGGAAAAAATATCACCCAATTCAAATATGTTATTCTCCATATGTTTAAATTTATCAAGGAAACCTCCATGTCACCCTCTCTATTTTACTCAAGACAAATATCACTGATGCTTCATGAAAAATGGTTGGTTGGAGAAGATGATGAATCTATTAAGGATTATGAGTTTTTTCTTTCTAATGTTACAGTAAAGATAATGAAAACAAGTTAGAATCCATTGAGAAAAGCATGGGTAGAAGATAATGATATGATTTATGAATGTTCAATACAATGGAAAACTATTCAAGACCTAAGGATATTTCTGATCATAGTATGGAACCATATGAAATTGTTCAGTATTCTGAAGAACAAGAAGAAGAAGATGTTGTTGTACCTATAAGGGAAACTATTCTGGATGAGAAAGAAAACAAACCTATTCTTCACGGATTAACTTAGATGGAAATGCATGTTCTTGAAGATGTTGCTGATTTGGAAAAAGACCCAGCATCTGAAGAAGAATATTTTGCTTAGGTAAATGAAAATTATGTTATAGAATAGTATATAGAAGAAGATCATTCTCTAGTTAAAGAAACATCTCTTGAGGAACAACCAGAGGAACATGTTGTTCCTGAAATTATCCCATCAGTTTAAGAGTGAATGGAGAAGCTTTTTAGGTAGCTAGAAAGTAAATGTGAGAGGATATCATGGGTGAAATCATTGAAATAGATTAAAGATCTAAATCAATCAGTCCTAAGAAAGATTCACCAATTTTGGGGGAGCATCCCCTCAGTATGGAATGTGTTGTAGTGCCAAATCCAGTTGATACAAGATTAGTAGATACATGGTATAAATTATATAGTTATTTTGATGTAAATTACTCCCAATAATCCTCAATGAATGTTATAGACCTACCTACTGTGTTTTAATTGAAACTAGTATCTTTTCATGATGTTGTAACTGCAAAGGGACCAGAGCCTGTCTCAGCACCTATTTATGAGCCTTCAAAAGATCCTTTAAACTTGGTAAGTAAGGATGACTTGAATGAATTTGAATATACCCTTTTGATGGGGGTTAAAAAGCTAATAAATATCCAAGTGTCCCATATAACCAATTTGAGTGAAAAATATGCTGCCCTTTTGTTTGAAAATATCATATGGCAGATTCACCCCAAGTTGTTTCATGAGATTCATGAAGTCAAAGTTGAGAATAATTTGTTAAGTGATGATGTAATGTCTTTTAGATGTATGGTTGAAGAAATTCCGAGAGTGGTGAACTGAAGACTATAACTTGTTTCTCATCCAATTGAATATCTTTTAGTCCGATTCCATTGGATATTTCCTCCTTAATTCAACATAATCCAACATCCTTGGCTGAAAAGGTAGCTGAAATAAATAAGAAAATTGTTCAAGAAATGCGTGAATATGTTATTGGTCTTAACAAGTTGACTAATGAGTATATGGTTTGTCTAAATAATGTTATAAATCAAGTTAATTCTTTTACCTTTTCTGTTATTTCTTCTCGTACTTCTAGAAAATCATCTCAACCATATTTGGATGGTAATATTCTTTGAATGGTTGTCATAGTATAACATTAGGCTATGCTCAGTGGCTTTGACAAACGATCTATATCTAAAGTTTCCAAGAACAGTTACATAGTTCTTGATTTAGTGAGAATTCATTCCAAAATTGAAAATGATGCTCAATAAGAGATTACTAAGAAGGTGGATGTCTACTTCAACATGATCTTCTCAAAGAATGTCCTGAATAACAACTTCATGTACCAAGTAATGAATCTGAGAATACCTTCTGTTACTCAAGCTTTCAAAACTCAAGTCTACGAGATTAAAGATATAACTCCTATGTTGGAAAAGTTTATGCGAACAAGGATGAATTTGAGAAAACCTTGCAGTGAGGTGGTTAAATTATTTCCAACTTTATCAAGCTTTTGGAGCTTTATCTTCACGTACATATTACTGAAATTGTGGCTCCTATAGCTAAACCCCTTAGATTTCGATTTCCCACCCTCTCCTATGTTTCCCTTACCTGTACATCAATGTCTGTCCCTAAGTAATTGAGTCATATCAGCCATGTTATCCTTGATCAATAGTTTCCTCAGTCTTCCACTGTACCTACCTTGGCCCCTTTTGACTTTGAAGGCCTCATGTTACATTCTCTGTCATCTGGTTCACTTCCCTCTTCCACTTCCACCTCATCTCCAATGTATTCCTCTTCTTCTTCTACTTCCCTAGGCAAAGAGAAGACAATCCAATGCTAATGAAAAGTGACTACTCCCTTTTTATAGGGTTAAATTCTGTATTTTTTCATTTGGTTTTAATGAAACTTTTTTATCCATCTAATTCATTGTGAATTATTATTATCTATTCTTTTATTTAATCTTGTACTATTTTTTATAACACAGAAGGGGGAGAAATATGTATTATATACGCATACTAATATGTATTCTATATTCACAAAATAGAAGATCCACATTCACTTTGAACAGATATATCACTCACATGATTTGTGATCATCAAAAAGGGGGAGATTGTTGTACTCCTCAGGGGTTAATCTTGTTTTAATGATGAAAAATACTATACACTTAGTAAAACGTGTTGATCCTATGTAATTTTTATCAAATAATGTGTACAGAGGATTAATTTATTTATTCCTTAAATAATGAATGTATACTATTTTTAGTTTGTGTTATAATGGAATTACCTATTAAATGATTTTGTTTATTTCATTATATATATATATATCATTGATTAATTCTATATATAAAAATTTGGCTAAGTCTATGAAATTGTGAGTCTGTCACCAGTTATGTTTTTCTCGTAAAGAACCAGTCACCATGACCCACACACTCTGACCATACACTGGGACCTAGACACCATGACCCAGACACTTTTACCAGACACCAAGACCCAAACACCCTGTCCCAGACACCGTGACCAGACACCGAGAATCAGAGACTGTTACCAAACACCGTGATCCTAACACTGCATCTGTCCTATAAGTTCCTGGTATCTATACAATTTTTCCATTATAATCGTATCACCCCTAAAATAAAAACAAAGGAGACATTGTTTCAAAGAGAAACTGTTTCATAGAGAAACTGTTTCCATATAGACTGTGACACTATTTTTTAATCTATTTTGCAGTTTTTCAATTTAACTTATTACCGTCATATTTTATGCTTTTTAATGCACTAACTTAATTAATGTTTCATTGTAGACATGTCACCTAACTGTACATGGTACGGGGAGTATAAAAAATGAATCCTATCAACTTCAACACATGCACTCAAAGAACAGAAAGAAAATATTGGACATAAGAAAATATAGGGGAGATGATAGAGAAACAAGTGTGCGTGATAATGAAGAAACACGATCATTCTTGAATGAAGAACTGACACATGCTATATGACATTTCTGAAGAACACATGATTCATACTTGAATCCTAGTGTCGAGAAAATTTTATCACTATCAACTCCATGAAGAACACGAGCAAGATCCAGCGGCCTTTTGATACTCTATTTTTTTAAGAGGACTCAATTTTTTCATTGGCTTCATCATAGTAGTCCAGAACTGCAAAGACTAAAGCTCGGAGAACTTCTAATATTATATCATAATTTTTGATATATTTTGTATTATTTTTAGCATTCGAGAAGTGTGTCTTTGATTGTATAAAAACACAAACTGTCTTTGACATTAAACTGAGGGATACAAGATATACATTCTCATAAATCTTTTTACACTGGTGTATTCTCATTGATAAGTGTGGAAGAGGTCTTTGTCGGACCAGAAAACATTCATACCCATGAAGAACTGTGGAAGAGGTCTCTATGTGACCTGGCAAAGATCATACCCCCGAAGAACTATGGAAGAGGTCGTGTGACCTGGACAGACTGTTGTACTTTTTTTTTACCCTGATCCAAGATGTTGAACAAGTTTATTAATATAAACTACTTGGTGATAGGTGAACACCAAGTGGTGTGTATTATGTATCGACAAGGGACTGAACCACTTGTTTTATATCTTCTGTGTTTTATATTTATTTTTCTATGTTTTACTATATAATAAAGATATTAATATACTTTTTTGAAAGATAATATTAGAAAGAAGTTATACTTTAATTGCCTTATTATAATTTCTTCAAGAGTAAAATTAATAACTAATATTAATTTTACTGAGAATTAATCTATATTCGAGGAAGTTATTTAAAAATTAAAACATTCATAATCGTATTACATTGATTTAATAGGTTGTATAAAAATTTATTTGGGAACCCTTTTAATAATTCATTTCAAATATATATTTTTATAGATACTCAATTCACCCCCCTATTGAGTACTCTAATCTGACCAACATAACATTAAGCCTAGAATCCCACCATCCTCACTGTCAAATGTAATATATCAAGGAATATTGGTATCAATATGATATACATCATATAAATAATCATATCAGAACTCAATCAACTCTTATTATACACATTTTTTAATAATAAATGCCTATGTTCAATAAGTATTATTAAGATATACTTTCAAAATTTCTATATTTATTTCAAAAGGATTCATCCATAATTAATAAACAGACCCATATATTCATATATCATGCACCAATTGAATCACAAGATGAACCATTATGTTACTAAACATAGGTGGGGCGGAAATCTCTAGTTGATAAATAATTAGAGGAAATATTTTCATCATGAAATATAAAAAATTTGGGTCAATGTGTTTTTTTCTAATAGATTGGAAAAAATTATATAACCATATGATATTATTTCTGATAGTTGATGAATATGTACCACGCAGTGCGACTAGTAGATGATGTTGCATCAATACAAGAATGTCTTGAGTTGTCAAACCTATTCATTTCCAATCATTCAATTACACCAAATTCATCACATTTCAAGAATTACCAATGGGTGTTTTAATACCATCAAGACAAAAAAAATCATATCAATCTTTCATAAATTGTGAAAATATGGAGGTAAATATTTCAGTTTTCCCATCATTAGGGATGATAATTGTAAACGTATTATCTTTTATATCATGTCCAAAATAGTGTTCAATTCAACCTTTTTCATTATTTAAATGTCAAAATAATTTCAAATAAAAATGTAAAGTATGTTTCTTCAACGTGCATATTGTCAATGTTATGTTTTATCTCTAAAAATATCCATTTTGGATGCTATTCAAAGATAAATTATCTCTTCCATATATTTTTTTAAGACTATAAATTCTTTTCTATAAACATGTCCAATATATATTTTTCACATTGGAGTAATATTTTTCAACTGACAATGTTCATGGGGGAATATTTTATTCCACTAAATAGTTATATTTTTTTTTCAATATACGATAAGGGTGATCAATTGTAAAAAATATTTTATATCCCACGTACAATATTTTTCTTCCATTTTGTAGTGGGTAACTTGTCGTATATTAATCAAAAATTTCACATGATTTATGGCTCTTGAAAATCTATCTAGATAAGTTTCCATATGAAAGAATTATATTATAGTAAAAATTATCATACAATGAAGAAGAAAATACTAATTCTTGTTTTCATCTAAAACATTAACACCTATCTCCCATTGTAGTATCTAATCATCAATCAATTGTGAAATATAGATATCAATATCATTTCCCAACTATACAGGTATACAAATTTTTAAGATCTTCATAATATATCATTTCTTTATACTTATATGTGGCGACAAGTTCTAAACACAAAAAAATAGGTAAGGCACCATGTTTGTTACTTAGGCTTCGGTATGGATTCATTCAATAGTACACAATCCCAGTCTATGATTTCTATCCTCACTTCCAAAAACTCAAAAGTGTTTATCAAATCACTTCCATTACAAAGAATCAGAATTGTGATGTAATTTACCATTACAAATGCACTCATTATATTTCCATCATAACCTTTTTCCTTCAATTGAATTTGAAAATATATTATTCAAACAAGGAATTACTGGATGTTACCATATTTAATTAGAAGGACCTTTGATTCTAGAACATATTAATGAATCACAATTTAAGTAATAAAATTATATGAAGGGATTATTGGGTGAAATTATTATAAAGTAAAAAAATTGATTATGTATGAGGTTAGATTGAAATACTTTATAGTGAAATTGAGTTGACTTTTTTATTCATATTATTGCATGATGTCACACATATTGG
Source organism: Viscum album (assembly GCA_963277665.1). NCBI lineage: Eukaryota > Viridiplantae > Streptophyta > Magnoliopsida > Santalales > Viscaceae > Viscum > Viscum album. Next base: position 140,873,926 of record OY728141.1, read on the forward strand.
ACAGTTTGAAAAATATTAAGATTCATTCCTATAAAATAAAAATCATTGGGGAATACATGTGTCTTTTTATAACCCATTCCCATTCGGAATAGTTTTTTCTTTGCCCCATAATTGGAATCTCAATGGGCATGTATTATGGAAATAATTCTTCTAAAGTATCAAATATGTTAGATTAAATTTTATCACTCCAACCATTTATTTCATTCATGTTAACAAAACTCAAAACTGTAAATAACACTTTATATTTACTCCAACAAGAGAATAATGGTTTCTTAGTATCAACATTAAATCATTCAACTATATTTTTTAATGGATTCACCACCTAAATCATGAACTAATTCTTCAATATGATCCTATACCTCATAATAATTATGTTCATCAAAATAAGATGTTATATTTTATGTTTTTTCATCAAGATAGATCCTACATGTATAATTAAGGCTAAAACCATAACAAATGAGATGATAGATGATTTATCTAGATTTTAATATATCAATATTAAAACACTTCAAACATGGAGAGAAAATAAAATCTATGTTTTGAAGATCTCATATAGACAATTCCATGAATTCATTAACTCCTTTTTCATATTCATTATTGGTTATTGAAAAACTTATTCAATTGTGATTTATTCAATACATGATATATTAATATAATCAGTGAATATATTTATTCCAATAAACATTTAAATATTTAAATATATACAGATAAATTGAAAAAGTAAAAAATTAAAATAAATTTATTTGTAATCATATAGGAAACATCCATAACTGTTTGGAATAAAATAAAAATAATCTACTAAAGGTATTTGTATTGTGTGATGTATGTCAGGATGATCCCATGTAAATCACATTTAATGACCCCATTATAAATTCCCCATATAGAATCATTATTTTAAAAACTAATATATTATTTTGTTTTAATTTATTTCCTTTTATTTCTGTATATATATATATATATATATATATATATATGATATTCATAGTATAAAATCTCGATTTTGTAACTATATTTATTTTTGACACATCTCATAATATAATGTTATTATGTTTATTTAATATCATACCATAATAGTTTGTGGTTATATAAGATTAATGATTTCTTATTTTACTAATTAACTTTCTATATAGGGGTACAATATCCAATAGTTTACTCCTTTGACCCCCTGCTATCGAAAAATTATATTTGGAAAAAATTTCCTTAATCATTATTTATATGATTATACATTTTTTATAAAAAAAACCAAAAAAGTTATAATACATTAATATTTAAATTCTAAATAAATAATTTCAAAACACTTTTCCAGATTAAATTTATTCAATTGTATTTTTAAATGATGTATTATATATAATATAAAACATTTTTTTTGAATCTGACCATTTGAGCATTAATTTTTTGATAATATTATTTCAAAATAATATGAAAATTAATTTGTTATTATATATTATTTACAATATGGATTTATCATATATTCTTTAAATCATTTAAAATAAGACGATTTATTTTATTAAGGTAAATTACAAGAAGACATTAGTATATTTTCTTTGAATGAAATTCATATTATAATTATACATGTACATCTTCTGAATATAAAAATATTAATTTTTTTAATTTCATATTATATAAATCTGGTTCATTAATATCATAATTTAATTATTTTCAATCATCAAACATCTATTAGTTAATTTTAAATAGTTGGAACATATTTTCGGTCACACGTGTTACAAATGTTATTGATGATTTTATTAATCTAACAGGTGAAAAACATGGAGTCATTACACATGATGTACATTATATTGATGATTGATGACACTATTTATCATTGTTTATTGATTAATATAATAAAATATATTTGATAATATCTATTGACCACACCTGTTTAGATAATATCAATTATGTTTTAATATGATTTGATAATCCCAAATAAGGTTTATCTTAATTTTAATTATTCATTCAATCTATAATCATCATATTATTATGTTGATAAAATATCAAAATGATCATTCAAAATTGTTAATCAAATGTTATATTTGTTTATACTTGTTTATAAATATTACTGACTCAATATGAATAATATTTTCATAGAACAAATAAGTATTAAGTGTTGAGTCACTGATACAGACCTACAGGTACATAGTATACCGATAAATAAAGGTCACTGAAAATCCATGCTTCCTGTGCCACAAGGTCACTCGTACACAGCTACCGATACAAGTAATCGATACAAACCGCTACCGATACAAAGGTCATAAGTACACAGCTATAGATAAGGATAAGTACACTGGTACAAAAGTCTACTCATATGGATAAGGTCACTGGTATGTAGACAGTTAACATTACACCTGAGCTACCGAGTGGATAAGTCCACCGGTTTGCACAGGTCGACTAATACAGAATAACTGCTACTATAATGAAGTTCACCGTTATAACCTCACCGGTATTAGTCACTGATACATTTGACCACCAATACAGATTCACCGATACAAAATCAAAGTCCACTGATACAGATAGCTATTGATAAAAGGAGCTACCAATAGAAGGAGCTACTGATAAAAGGATCTACCGATAGAAGGAGCTACAGATAGAAGCTGATACCGATATAAAAGAGCTACCGATTCATGCAAGATATCGTTATAAAGGATAACAACTACCAAAAGAGATGAGCTACCGATACAAGAACACTGATACTAAGATCTACTGATGGAAATCAGTCATTGTTTCTGTAAACTCTATTTTTATTTTTTTAGTTAGAAATTGTCATATTTGATGTTTTTAATGAACCTGGTATTAATTAATGATAGGGGTTGGAATTTCGGGAACCGTACCTCGTACCTGTAAAAAGGTAATCATTCCTATTTCTAGTGATAAAGCTATATAAGGTAACAATGAACTACTAAAGACAGGTGGTGGTCAGTCAGTATTTCCATTCACATACATGACAATCTTCTAGAGATAATCAAGGACTTACATGCATAAAAGTATTAGGAAGAATACATTCTGAGTCTATAGAACCTGATCATTCAATGATTAAATAGCTTCAACGATTTCACTCACACTCAAGCTGATCAAACTGATCAACTTGGACCTGGATGTCAAATACAAAAACAACACTCTATTTCTTGACAAAAACTAGAAACTGACTCAATGCTTCATCTGCATCAATATAAGGAGTCCAGAGATTCAATCAAAACACATATATCTTTATAACATCATCTCTTTTTGTTTATCTCTATTGTGTTTTATTTATTTAAATTCTGTATAGTGTGTGTGTTCTGTATTTAAGCACACCATGTCTCCCGTGCAGAAATGGAGGATTTATAAATCCTCACTCAATCTTTCTCTTAATCTATTATATCCCACTATGGATAGTGGTAGAGGTCAAGTGTGACCTGGATAGATTGTGTGCTATTGCTTTTATTTTTTCACATAGAACTGTGGTAGAGGTCATAGGACCTGGATAGTATTTCTAATATTGTAAACCCTGATATAGGGTGTAGATCAATGTTTATATAAAATATTTAAGAGGACTAAGTCTCGGCATGAGACTGAACCTCTTCGTTATATCCGTTGTGCATCTTATTTTTAGCTAAATCTTTTTTCTATAATGATGCTAAGTACATTGAATATAAATTTGTTTTAAAGTAACTATGAAAGTTAAACTAGAAAGTGTTTATAAATTTTTTTATCCAGTAAGATACTTTCAAATGTTAATTAATCATCATATTGAATTAAATGAGAAATAATAAATCTCTTGATAAACTAATTCAAAACGTACAATCTTTATAAATTCACTATAGTTTAATTTTTATTTAATTTGGGGGATTTTAATAATAATGTTTTTAACATAAAATTTAATTGGAACTCAATTCACCCCCTTCTTGAGTATCCACTTTGACAAACATTTAGAGTCAATGGTGGTTATTTATATTGGATTTATAAACACTCTTTTTTCAAATGTGATTTTAGTTGTATCTTAATGATCTTAAATTTATGATAGTTCTAAATTTTATCTATTTAAATATATTTTCTAAAATATAATTATGGATAATAGACGTGAAGGTGCTACTACAAACATTCCACCATTATTTAATGGTTTTAATTATGCCCAATGAAAACTGAAATGATAATTCTTTTAGAAAGTATGGGATTTGATATCTGGACTGCAATAGAGTCTTTGTATAAGATCACAAAAATTGAAAGAACTACTTGTGATAATGCTACAAAAACTGATTAAAACAATAAATGTAAATCAATGAATTCCCTATATTGTGCTGTAGGAGATGAAGAATTTAATCAGATATCTTCTTCTAAATCTACTTATGAAATCCTGGATACATTGGATATTTTCCATGATGGAACAAAATTTTTATAGAAATGAGATTGAATACCCACACTATTCGGTATGATAATTTTAAAATGAAGGCTGATGAATCTATTTCTGACATATATCTCAGGTTCAACTATATTTTAAATACAATGAGCTCAATTGGAAAAGTTGTTCCTACAAAAGAACAAATCCTGAGGATATTATGATGTCTTCCAGAGAGATGGAGAGACACATCAGTTTCAATAATAGAATCACGTGACATAAGTTCACTGCATGTTAAAGAGTTAATTGGTATGTTGATGATGTATGTAGAAGAGCTAAAGGTAAACAAAGTGGAAGATGATGAACCAAATGGGACGTCAGTGGCATTTTAGTCTACAGCCTCAAAGAGCAAGGACAATGAAAATTTTCACATTCCTACTAAAAGCTCAACAAGTGGAGGTTAATATTTTGATAGTGATGAAGAGATGGCTCAAATAGCCAAGAGAATCAAGAAATTATATAGGAAGAAATAATTTTTTAGAATACAATATTATAAAGGTACGTATGACCAATGAGGTGATTGGAGAAAGATTGGAAAAGGAATGATAAAAGTGATGACATAGTCTTCTAAGAATTCAAGAGGAACGGACATGTGAAATATGACTTTCCAATGTTAAAATACAAGAGGAAATATGAGTGTAAGAAGAAAAAGTATATGAAAGCTATGAAGGAAACATGGAGTGCTTTAGAAGACAGCACACGCGAGTCTGTGGTTTCTGATTCAGAAAAGAATCATGCCAACATGTGTTTCATGACTAATAATTCTGAGCTACCTGTTTCCCATATACTAAATTATTATTATTCGGGGAATGAAAGTGATTCAAATAGTGATTATAATATCTCTAAATATATATTATTTGAATACTATAATATGTTAGAAGATACTTGAAAATAGCTGAAGGATAAGTACAAATCATTAAATAAACCGTATTCCTTGTCCAGTACTGTTAAATCCGATCTTAGTATAGAAAAGGAATAGAATAGTCAAATGTTAAAGGAGAATACCCTAATTAAATTTTACAATAAGAAACATAGAACAGATCTGGAGAAGTTCACTAATGGAAAGAACCCTGTTACACAAATTCTAGGAAAACAATTTGCACCAAAATATATTACTGGTTTAGGCTACCATCCTAGACAGAGAGAGATTACAAAGAATATATTTATTCCTAAATCTAGATAGTATGCTGCTAGTTCCTGTTTTGGAAACACTTATGTCTCAACCAGCTATTCACATAGTTATAGATCAAAGAAAGTTTATATTTCAAAATCTCTTGAATCTATTGATTATATAAAATCCATTAGGCAAATATGGGTACCAAAAGCTTTACATGCTAACCTGTCTGGAACATAGAAAATATGGGTACCAAAATCATTTTCTATTTAAACATATTTTGTAAGAGACTTGTTTATAGAGTTCCTGTAGGAAGACATGGTACTTGGATAGTGGATGTTCAATACATGTGTCAGGGGATTTTTCATGCTTCGGGATCCTAATAAAGGTTTATGGTGGGAAAGTCATCTTTGGTGATAATTCAAAAGGAAAAATCATCGGCTTAGTCCATATTGGTAACACTGATTCAATTTTAATTTTGAAAGATTAATTTTTTTATGGATTAAAATAAAATCTATTAAGCATTTCTCAGTTTTGTGATGATGGTTTCAATGTGAAATTTGAAAATGATTCGTGCAATGAATTTGATTATAAAAATGCTTTGGTATTTAGTACCTTAAGAAATTAAAATGTATATACTGTAGATTTAAATTCATTATCAAAACAAAAGGTTACCTGTTTAAATGCTTTTCATAACGTTTCATGGCTATGGAATAGAATACTAGGCCACTACAATGTTCATTCTCTTATGAAAATGACTAAGAAAAATTTAGTTAGATACCTACCTCAACTAAAATTCCCATCTGATAAATTTTTTACAACCTTTCAAAATGGAAATCAATATAAAGTTTCATTCAAATTAAAGAAAGATTTTTCAAATTCTCAACCTCTCGAGTTGGTTCACATGGACTTTTTTGGACCTTCTAGAGTATCTAGTTTATGTTGGAAGCATTATGTCTATTTCCTAGTAGATGACTTTTCTAGACACACTTGGGTATACATTCTAGCTCACAAATGTGAATCTTGCTCTAACATTATTAAATATTCCAAGTCGGTATAGAACCTTAGTGAAATTAAGATTAATACCCTGAGATGTGATCATAGCCGTGATTTTGAAAATCATTATTTTGAAACCTATTTCTTACATAATGGATACAATCATAATTTCTCTTCCCCTAGGACACCTCAATAGAATGTTTTAGTATAAATAAGGAATATAAATCTTCAAGAAACTGAAAAAAACTATTCTAAATGAGTATGACCTACCTATTTACATCTGGGAAGAAACTGTAAATACAGCTTGTTATATTATAAATAGTGTATTGATTGGACCTGTTCTCAAAAATACTCCTTATGAACTATGTAATAATAGGAAACCTAATGTGATTTACTTCGGAGATTTTGGTTGCAAAACCATTATTCTCAATACTAATTATAATGTTCAAAAACTTGCTTCTAAAATTGATGAGGTAATCTTTATTGGTTAATCTATAACCAGTAAATCTTATAGAGTATTTATCAAAAGAACCAAATCTGTGGAAGAATCAGTACATGTAAAATTTGATGAAACCAATCCACATGTTCCAATGTTTTCTCTTGAAAATCTTAAAGAAGATCTATCTATTCTGGACCTTAATGGAAAAAACAGTGAACCTGTTGTAAAGACAACCAGTTCTGGAAATATTCGAGAATCTGCTTCTGGTGAACCCGAGCATAGAGAAGAACCTAAAATTTCTAGTCATAACATTACTAGATGAACTAGGATTCTAAAGAATCATCATTTAGATGTTTTTGTAAGTAATTTTGATAGAGGGACACAGACTAGAGCTTCTCTATGAAATCAGGTTGAACATCAATACTTTCGTTCATAGTTAGATCCAAAAAATATCAATGATACTATCAATGATAAATTATGGGTAATTAATATGAAAGAAGAATTAAATTATTTGAATGAAACAAAGTCTAGGAATTTTTTGACAGACATAAGGACACTTTGACCATAAGCACTAAATGGGTTTTTAGAAATTAATTTGATGAATCAGGAAATATCATTAGAAACAAAGAAAGTCTAGTTGCACAATGTTATAGTTAATAGGAATAAATATACTCTGAGGAAAACTTTTCACCTACAGCTAGATTAGAAGCTATTAGGATTCTACTTGCCTATGCTGCTCATCTAAATTTTAAGTTATATCAAATGGATGTTAAAATTGTATTTCTAAATTGATTTATAGTTTATGATGTTTTTTTGATCAACCACCTGGATTTACTAATCCTCATTTTCCAAATCGAGTTTTATTCTTTCAAAAGATTTATACGGTTTAAAACAAGCTCCACGAGATTGGTATTATAGAATTAGTATTTTTTTTAAAAAAAGGTTTTTCTAAAGGAATTTTTAATCCAACTATCTTTATTAAAATAATTTTCTAATGATGTTTTGATAGTAAAAATATATGTTGATCATATTATTTTTGGATATTCTAAATATAATTTGTGTATTCATTTTTCAAAGGGTATGCAAAATGAATTTGAAATTATTTTAATGGGAGATCTTAAATATTTTCTTGGATTTCATGTATTTCAAAATAAAAAATTTATTATCTTAAATCATATTAAATATAAAAAGGATCTTTTAGAACTTTCTGGTTTTGATAGTATTAAGGAAAGTGATAAATCTATGAGTACTATTTGTAATTTGGATGCTGATGAAATAAAACGAACTATTGAGGTATTATTAGGAGCCAACTTTACCTTACTGCTAGTTGAACTGATATTTTGTTTACTGTGTGTATGTGTGCAAGATTTCAAGAAAATCCAAAAGAGTCACAAATTTTTGATATCAAAAGAATTTTAAAATATCATAAACATACTACTAACATAGGATTATTTTATCCAGAAAAACAATAATTATAGTTAATATGTTATTCAGATGCTATCTTTGCTATTTGCAAGTTAGATAGAAAGAGCACATCTGGAACATATCATATTCTATTTATGTCTTTAGTATCATGGTGTAGTAAAAAGTATAATTTTGTTGCATTGTCTACTGCTGAAGTAGAGTATATTTCTGTTGGAAGTTTTTATGCAAAAATTCTGTGGATGAAACATACATTATTGGACTACAGATATCAGTTTAGATATGTATCTATAAACTGTGATAACACCAGTGCAATTAATATCTCAAAGAACCTTGTATCTCACTGTAGGACCAAGCACATTGATGTAAGGAACCCCTTTTTGAGTGATATTTACCAAAAAGGAGATATTACTCTCGAATTTATAGGTACTGAAGATCAATTAGATAACATATTCACCAAAACTTTAAGTTCGGATGGGTTATGTTACAGTAGACATGAGGTAGGAATGATAGACATTTTAGGTTAGAAAACTCACCTTTAGAAACCTCAACATTAGAAACCTCACCATAGAAACCTCACCGTTAAAAACCTCACCGATAGAACCCTCACCGTTAGAAACCTCACTGTTAGAAACCTCACCGTTAGATACCTCACCGATAGAAACCTCACATTTAGAAACCTCACCGTTAGAAACCTCACTGATAGAAACCTCACTATTAGAATCCTCACGGATAGAAACCTCACCGTTAGAAACCTCAAGGATAGAAACCTCACCTTTAGAAACCTCACCGATAGAAACCTCACTGTTAGAAACCTCACTGTTAGAAACCTCACCATTAGGAACCTCACCGTTATCCATAACCTCACTGTTAGCCTAAACCTCACTACTATACCTCACAGTTAGTGGATGTCACCAATAAAAATACATTGTCGTTAAAAATCCTCACTAGTAAGTATTACCGTTACGTTACTCTATTTTAATATTTTTCATCTTTAGCCGCCGGAATCTATATCATTTATATTTTCGTATAATGCTTTATTAATTCATTTTCTGATTCCTGAATGATAAATACTAAGTCTTATACTCATATCAACCCACCTCAACACCTTTACCTTGAAGCCATAGCTCACAAACCCTCTTTTCTCTCGAACCCTAAGCCTCACGATTCACAGAATGGAAAGAGTGAAGAAACTATCAGTTAGCAAAAAGGATGATGAGCTGAATTCCAAGAGACTCAAAGGAGAGTCTAGTAGTGGGAGTGAAGTGAAGAAACCTAAAAATCCACAACTCATTCAAAGGGAAATAGTAGTTGATAAAGATCTATGTGTGGACTGGTTGATGACAAATAATTATTTAGTTCTAGAAGCGATGGAAGACAAGAAATGGGTAGAGTGATTATCGAATAACAATTGTCCTTATTATCTAAATATGGTAAAATTATTCTATGAGTTTTTTCATTTTGAGAAATAAGAAGTTGAGAAAAGAATGATATCGGTAGTGAATGTTAGAACACTATCTTTTTCCTCTGTTGAGTGGGTTGAGTGCCTGAAAGTTCCACATGAATGAGTTTTTCAGTATTTCTCAAATTAGTACCTCCTACCGGTGACATCATTGAGTATGAAGCTACTTTGGAAGAATTAATAGGATATGGAACACCAAAAAATTTAGTTGCTATAGAAATGGATAGAGAGAACCGGTTACTGTTCAAGTTCATCCAACATATGCTAAGTCCAAGAATGGGGGACTTTGCAAATTTGAAGTACGAAGATATTTATTTGTTGCATTTACTGAGGCATGGTGTCAAGGTAATTATTTTAGGCTGTTAATGATTCAAATTGAAGATATGACTAGGCCAAAATCAAAAACTAATTCAATATTCTTTGTAAAACTAATCTATGTGATGATCAAAGTAAGAGTTGTGCCTAAGTCTCAGGATAAGACAGTGGTTATGAAAGACAAATTTTGTATTACCAAAACTATATCTAAATACATGAAGATAAATCGGAATCCGTGGAGAAGAGAATGGGTCAGTGATGATGTGAAGATTTATGATAAGTTTAATCATGTGGATCATCCTTCTAGGCCTATGGATGTGAGGGATTTAGGTCTAGGACCTGAGGAAGTAGAACCTCAGTATTGTGATGATACTGATGAGGAGGATACCTCTATATCTAATGGAAGGGATCCAAACTTGCCTCGAAGTTCAGTTGCTGAAGTTGAAGCATCTAGAAAGAAAACAGTGTTGGGAGTAAGAAATGAAGAAGCCCATATTGATGAGGAAGACCAGCCTACTCCAGAGAATGAGGAAGAATAATAATCTGAATCTGAAGCATATGTTTCTTCCTGCTAGAGTCTCAGTACATCTATTGGGCACTCCATAATGAATACTGAGAAAATTGATGAAGTATACAGACCTGCACCTATTCCTGAGGATCCTCCTGATGTTGAAGAAATGGGAATGGTTGTGGAAGACTCTTCTAAGGAAGACCGAGCTACTAAGGGTGTTGTTTATATACATATACAGGAGAATGCACAAATTGAGGTGGAGAATACTACCAGACATGGAACTATTTTAGTTGCTCATGAGATTGAAGACTGGGCTGAAGACCCAGGTTTTGTAGTTTTTGGGTTGGACTATCCAGATTCAGAAGATGAGACACCCATCAATAGACCTCATGTCACTTATAATCTCTTTTCTGAAACATTGCCTGGGGACATAGTAAGAAAATATGATTTAAACCAGTTGAAGTCTGATCTCCAGGGCTCTTTTTTGGAAGAAATGAAAATAATGGAAACTTCTTTAATATCTTCTATTCAGCCAGTGATATTTGAATTTTATCTGGTGTTTTGGATGAAGTCAAGCCCTACCAGAATCAAATTTCAAGCTTGGAAGAGGATTTTGAATCTCTAAAGAAATCAACTATCTCTATGTAGTCTTATATGAGCTCTAAATCTCAAGAATACAAAGACTTGGATTTTGTGACGAGTGTAGTTCTCCAGATGGTATCAGTTTTTGAAGAATTTAAATAATTCATCGAATAGCATGTCATCACCCAAGACACTTTTGTGAAAAATATCATAATTGGGATGACTAATTCTTTTAAGGATATTGTTTCCTTTACTATTTCACCTCTGGGTACTACCAGGCCTTCTTTGGATAGTTATCAGATTCGAGCTGTGATGAGAGAAGATATTGGAAAGTCTTCTACCATTGTCTCTATAGAATAAGATACTTTAACCCAAGTGGTGACCACCATAGTGATATAGGGAAAATTGTTCTGAATTTTATGAGAGAAGAAACTGCTTATCAAAAAGATGTCAAAGACATAGTGGATTTATATTTCAATATCATCTACACAAATCAGCAGTTGAACAATCATTTCAAGCATCTGTTAAAAAACCTGAAACTTACTCCAGTCAATAATGCTTTCAGAGAAAAAGTAAGCAAGTCGGGGGAGTTGATTCCAGCTCTAGAAAAATTTATGGAAAACAAGGATGAATTAATTTCTTCAATGGAAAGAGTAGGAGGAATCATAATGGAATTTAGGAATCTATTTCTGCCATTTTTCTATGTAGACATTACTGCAATAATTGTACCCCTAGCTCTTCCTACCTCTGCTCAGTCTGCCTCCATTCCTCATCTGAATCCAACCCAAGCAATCCGGAGCCTCACTCCTATGATCACCTAGAGAGCTGCAATGAATAGGACAAGAACTGTATCAGTCGCTCATCCTTCATTGATAATATTTGGTGTTTCTAAGCCTCCACCTACATCCACCAAACCTGAATCTTCTTTTGATACCATGGGGAAATCACATGCTGAGAAGGTGGATTGAATAAGTTTCTAGGACATTTGATAGGAATCACTTGTATTATTTTTTGCTTCAATTTGGTATGTCTCTGTATTTATGTCTCAAGTTATATATACATGCTTTTTTTCTATCTTACATACTATTAATTTTTTCATCTCTATTTCCTTATTTGTGCTAATCACAAAGGGGGAGAAATTATATGGAAATGATACAGACAAATATGGTTAAAGGAAAAAGTTGGAGAACTATGATATGAAGTACCATTATATTTTACCTCTGATACATTTTTCATATAATTCAAGTACAATTTTATTTATTATTTTTACCTCTAATAAAATTTCATTTAATAGTATATCCTCTGAAACATTTATCATCTCACATTTGAAAATGAAATTACACACACTGATGAGTAAAACCCATTTTATTTTATACTGATACAATACTGATTATTTTGGATTATAATATCATAATTTGTGATTATCAAAAAGGTGGAGATTGTTGACCTCACCTGTTTTGATAATCTCAATTATGTTTTAATAAGCATTGATAATACCAAATAATTTTTATCTTTATTTTAATTATTCTTTCAATATATAATAAACATATTATTAAGTTGATAAAATTTCAAAATGATCATTATAAATTGTTATTAAATGGTTATCTTTGTTTATACTTGTTTAGAAATTTTACTGACTCAATCAGAATATGATTTGCATAGAACAGATATGTATTATGTGTTGATTCACTGATACAGACCTACCAGTACATAGTCTACCGATAAGTATTGGTCACTGATAAACCAAGCTTCCTATGCCACATGGTCATTTCTACACAGCTACCGAAACAAGTTACAGATACAAACAGCTACTGATACAATGATCATAGGTACACAAATATTGATAAGGATAAGTACACTTGTACTAAAGTCTACAGATATGGATAAGGTCACCAGTATACAGACAATTACTGTTACACATGAGCTACCGATAGGATAAGTCCACCAGTATGGACTAGTCGACTGATACTGAATAACCGCTAGTACTATGAAGTCCACCATTATAAGCTCACTGGTATGATTCACTGATACATATGACCACCAATAAAGAGTCACCGATACAAATACAATGTCCACTGATACAGACAGATTCCGATAGAAGGAGCTACTGAGAAAAGGATCTATTGATAAAAGGAGATACCTATAGAAGTAGCTACCGATAGAAGGAGCTACCGACACAGAAGAGCAACCAATTATTGTGAGCTACCGTTATAAAGGATAACAGCTACTGATACAAAAGAGATATCGATACAAGCTCATAGATACTAAGAGCTACTGATGGAAATCAGTCATAGTTTCTCTAAACTCTATTTCTATTTGTTTATTTAGAAACTGTAATATTTGATGTTTTTAATGCACCTGCTATTAATTAATGATATTGGTTGGAATTTCAGGAACCGTACCTCATACCTATAAAGAGTTAATCATTCCTATTACTAGAGCTAATGCTATATATGGGAACCTTGAACTACTAAAGATGTGTGGTGGTTGGTCAATATTTCCATGAACATACGAGACAATATTATAGAGATACTCAAGGACTTACATGCATAAAAGAATAAGGAAGAATACATTCTGAGTCTGTAGAACCTAATCATTCAAGGAGTAAATAGCTGAAATGATTTCACTAACACTCAAGTTGATCAGACAGATCAACCTCGACCTCGAAGTCAAATACAAAAATGACACTCTGTTTCTTGAGAAAAACCAGAAAAGGTCTCAAAGCCTCATCTTCATAAATCCATGGAGTCCAGATCTTCACTCAAAACACATAGAGCATTTTAACCTCATCTTTATTTGTTAAAATATATTGTGTTTTATTTATTTACATTTTGAGCAGTGTGTGTATTCTGTAATTAAGCACACCTTGTCTTCCATGCTGAACTAGAGGATTTATAAATCCCCACTAAATCATTCCCTTACTCTCTTGTATCCCACTATGGATAGTGGTAGAGGTCAAGTGTGACCTAGATAGCTTGTGTGCTATTGTTTATATTTTCCCACATATCACTGTGGTAGAGGTAATATGACCTAGACATTCTTTCTACTTTTGTTAACCCCTATACAGGGTGTGGATCAATGTTTATATAAACTATTTGAGAGGACTATGTCTCATCTTGAGACTTAACCTCTTGGTTATATCTATTGTGTATCCTATTTTAGGCTTAATCTATTTTCTTTTCCCCTACTAAGTACTTTAAAAATAAATCATTTTTAAAGTAACTCTGAGAGGTAAACAAGAAAGTGTTTATAACTTTTGATAGCATGTAAGTTAGTTTCAAAAGATAATTAATCTTTATATTGAACTAACTGTGAAATAATGAATCTCTTGGGAAAATAATTGAAAACATATAATCTTTATAAATTCACTACAGTTTAAATTTTATTTAATTTGGTGGATTTTAATAATAAAGTTTTTAACAGAAATTCTAATTCTAACTCAATTAACCCCCCTCTTGATTTCCCACTCCGACCAACAATATCATTAAATAATATACTTATAAAAATAAAGGAACATTATAAATTTAATTTAAAAAAATCAACTACATACAAATAATTGAAATAATAACTCAAAAAATATCTAAATGATAAATAATTTAACAATAAAATTAAAAAACATATGACAATCAGATTTCAACAATGAAAATGGACATTGAATCTTATGTTTATCTCATGAATTCATTGGAAAAATAAAAATTGTATGATCTTAAGAAATTATTTTCTAAAATGAATAGTAAAAAAGAACAATGATGTAAAATAAACCCATTGTTGATGTTCAGCCAGAATACTAATTCTGAAGAGAAATAAATTTTTTATGATGAAACAATGATAGATAATGAAGAATCAAGGCCATGTATTTTTGAAATTATGACTAATATATAACAAAAACAACCACAATAGCTAGCGAGGGTCAGCGGGTTTCCATGAGGGTCATTGCGAGTCAAGAACAATGCTGTATAGATCTAAAAAATGAGGTTTCTATGATCCTGTTTTTTTAAATCCATTGGGAATACTTTTTTATAAACTAATGAAAATATTATATATATATATATTTTTTAAATTCCCAGTGTTGGTTTTCACAAGAAAATTTTCCGGAAATAATATTGTATGAATTTTTTGTGACGGTTTTTATGAAAACACACATGAAAATGTATTTCTTAATAGCATCCTTTTTTACAGAAATTGATTCCTTAAATCCAACTATTGTAATCTATTGAGACAAATTTTACAAAAAATTATGCAAATAGGTCAATATATAAATTTTTGGAATCTATTTATATTAAAAATGATGCCAAAAATTTTCCATTGATACATTTTTAATCAGATTATAAATAACTAATGTCATATTGTAGACATTGAAGCCACTATTTCTATTAGTTTTGGTACATTTATTTTATAACATCAATTTTATATTTCATTGGTGTGTAGCTACATGGGATATATAGGATTACATTCTAGACTTATTTATGATATTTTTCAAGTTATTGGACCCTAGTTAGGACTACCATCCTACTTGTAGAGTTTTTTCATTAGTTAGTCTAGTTAGTTTCTGATTGAGTGTGAGGTTAATTAAATTCCACCCAGATCTAATAGGATGTATTCTATTTTATTTTATTTCTCTACATTGAATAGTTATCATAAATTAATCAATTATTACATGTTTCATATAATATAATTATGACTTTGATACATCTATTTCAATGATAATTAAAACATGTTTCATTAATATTATTCTTTTATTACATATCACTCAAAAAATTGAGCGATATGTTCAATATATTTTATAATATTTTAATGATTGATTTAAGTGATGTTATAGTTGTACACATATCTATGATATTGTTTTTTATAAATTAATATACTTTTGTATATCCAAAATCCCATTTTATATACAAATATAGTGTTTTCATCAAATAAATCAATAACAATGAGTTGGTTTCCCATTTGGTTTTGAGTTTTAATTTTTTATGTTATGTTAATAAATGAGATATTATTGAATATCATTAATAATATGATATATATATTTATATGAGTATGGATGTGATATGTGTGATCATCATGGTGTTTTTATTACACAATATATCATCATTTTGTAATTTTTTTAGAACGTTAGATACTATAATTTGAAAACTTGTGTAACATAGTGGAAAATTGAGAGTTGGATGTGATACTAGTTAAGATTATACATTCACTATTATCCCCAGATATCCCATGGATAAATTCCATTAACACAAATAGTTGGGGGGAATTTCACTGATGTTAATTTTATTTAATTAAATGATATAAATCCAATGCAGGATGTTTTTCACAAATCCAAGTCGAATCTTAATCAATGTTCCCTCAACCAAACCAATAGATGTTGACCCATAATTATCCCTCTGTACAACATATGATACACCCCACGTCCTCCCCCATTTATTGTCTATCACACCCTCTATTCCATCAACATTGGTAACACCCTCCATTATCATCCAATCAGTATCTGAGCTATTGACATGTAACGCCCCGACCCTAGTTACCCAGAGTCGGTGCATTATTGTGTAACATTGTCCTGATCATGAAAGATCAAGTCTCGAAAGACCAATTAGTTTAGTATCCTTGGAAACACTAGATACATTCATAAGTATTAAATTACATCAAAAAGTAAAAAAACTAAAACAACATATTGTCTTCATATCCCCTCATATTATCCCTACATGTCATTCATAATAAACTTCTTCACATCCTAGAAAAATTAAAACATGGAAAGGGGTGAGCTCAGATGCTCAGTAAGGATAACAATATATCGGAAGCTTTCATAAATAAACATAAACATTTAAGATAATGTATAACTAAAACAAAATACTTTTAAACTTTAAATTCAACATAATATAGCAAATGTAAATTGAGAAAATTCCATTTACGTATTCACATGGATATTCTACTAGTCGAATAACCACATGCAATATCAATAACCACTTTCATAATGATGGAATCCATAATGCTAGACTATCATAACCACGTAGCCAAGGCCTCGTGCCAAGACTACAAATAAGATTTTGTCAAGTCCTCGTTCCAAGACACTAGTTTGTCTCATGAGACCTGCTGATGCATCAAGGATCTATAGCGGGCTCCACCCGTAACATAATAAGTCCAATGCATTCTTCATATGAACAAGTTTAAACATATCATAAACCATAACATAATCGTATCACATAAAACATTCATAAAGGAAACCTAACACTTCCACATTTCAATCACAAGATATCAATAAAACACATTGATATAATAAAAACATTATCAAAACCATTTTCAATGCCAAAATAAAAGAAAATTAAACCTTGGTATTTATTTTTCATTTAAAAAAAGATATGGCATGTAGAGGAAGCCGAAACCCATATTATGGTCACGACGGCGGAGAATTCATTGTCGCAACATACATATGACAAAAAAACATTACATTTTTTCGTTTAGTAAAACAATTTTTATAAAAATATTCCTTTTGAATAAACATTAATGTCAATGGGGTTTATACACCGTATAAAAAAAGTTGTGTATAAAACAAAATATGCCTCAATGAAAGGAGATTGAGACGAAGTACCTTACAAATTTCATTTTTAAAATAAAATAGATCTATTTTGTGTACTATATGTAAACATAAAGAAAGTAAAAATAAAATATAGGACATAATAATATCATGACATAATTTTAAAGTAGGAGATTAACCCAAAGAATGGAAATTAGGTTATGATGTTCCCTTACCTCGTGTCCAACTTCACTTGACCGTTCGTTAATCTCATGAATAATAAACTAGAGTTAATCTATACATGCATAAGAACATTTTTCAAGTTAATTAACACTTTTATATCACTTATTACAATGTTAGAAAAATTATGTAGTCATTTATGTTAATAATGTCATTTTTTCGATCTTTGGTACTTGAGTCAACAATAAACTTCTTATAATTACAAGTTGTTTTTGTGGTAGAATATCCATTATCTCCAGAATTATATTCATGATGTAGGTATCATATATATCATATATATCCAGTATATACATTCATTTATAATATTACATAACATTTAGAGATAATAAATGATATGCACCGTTCATGGAGACGGTAAGCCGTACGTACGCATGAATGATACTTTAATTTCTATTTCATATTTAATGGAATGAAATTGTAATTATATAAAGGTATACTATAATTCCAGTATAATATTATATATAATATCATTACTCCATCCTTTATACATCCCAGATATGGCATTAATGATTCAAATCACCTTGAGGGGGCGGTAGTCTGCACTTCCTAAAATGAAAATATCACGTTTACCCATAATGGAAAACATAAAGGTCTGCCATAAATGAAAAATACAGAAGCTTAAGTAAAACATAAACATATTATATATAATATATAAATATAGTTACATCTTAATGGCCACCTTTGAAGGTGTAAAATGAGTGTTGAACAATCATCGTTTCGTGAGGCAGAAATTCACCATCCACAGAAACAATATGTTATTTAACCATTAGATGTAGGTGTGTGTAAGTGTAGCTCGAATGATTCTTATTAAAACATCCAAGTATATTGAATATACTTTTTTTGTTACAAAATAATGGAATAAAAAGAGTTTAAGGGGTTAGAGAAGCAAAATAATACAGAATAAAATAAGAAAAGAATTTAAATTAAAATCGGGTAACTCTTTTTTGATTTGATCCAAAGGCTTACATGGGAAGAATTCTTCCCAAAGTGAGGCTTCTAGGAGTAATATTGGGATGTGGAGAGACAAAATTGGCAGGGGTTGGCCAAGCATAAGGCATGACAGGTGTGGGTAAGGTGGTAGAGGTGGGGGCCTTTTATAAGAGGAGAGGAGGGGCACTCTTGGAATGTTATAAAAGGTTACTTTATTATAAAATGATTTTCGGATTTAAAAGATCCCAAAATTATATATTTAGAGGATAAGGTGATAAGAGTTAAATATACACCCATCCAATAGGGTTTAGACATGTGTAGGTCTTAGATTTTACATTATCTTTTCATTTTATTTAAATCGTTAAATAATGAGGTAATCGCTACATCATCGTGGTGTCATAAATAATATATTTCATATAATGTCTAAAAATTATTTAAAAATATCATTATGTAGGAAATATTTTTATATTTCTAATGAATATTTATAGTCAAAAATATGACTTCTATAACCGCATTTAAAAATAGGTTTAGTAAAACAACTCATGTTTGTAAACATTTTTATTTTAACATTAAATAAAACGTTTTTAATGTAATTTTCCTACCAATATGGCTCCATGGGGTCCCCAAGTGGACCCATGGATTTTCTTGGTCGGACATGACTCATCCAATAGTGGTAGGACATGTTTCATGGTCATTTTATATTATTATAACATTATCTTTACCTTAATTTTCACTAATTAGCTTTAATCGTGATTAATTAAACTGAAAAATTACTATTCATGAAAAAATTATGTTAATCCCATTTAATCACATTTTACTTACTAATGAAAACCATGTATGTTGGATTTTTAAAAATAAAATCATAGAAGTGGTAATGATTCATTTAAACGAAAAATCGGTCTTTTTACTATCACTTAGTGATTTCACTATTCATCAAAAATTGATGTTTTTCAGAACAATGCCAAAATTTCACCCTAAGCTATAATTGTTATTCCAAATTCAAAAATGATGCCTATTTTAAAAAATTCCAAAAATATAAGTTGCATTAATTAATTTCATAATTAACTCCCACTGTCATATGAAATAGCGTGTTTTTAAGAAACAATATATATCAAAAGATTGACAATTGTTTATGTCCAATTTCAAAGTAAAATTAATTTTAATGAACACCATAGGATAAAATGGTAAAAATATATTCTAATTATTCTTTAAAACCACTCAATAGTATAATTTATCAAACTAAATTATTTGGATTAAAAAAGTTGTTTTTTAGTATTTTTCACGATTCATAAAAAAATTGGAAGTTCTCAGAAAAATACCACAAATTCAACATAGGATAATTTCGATATTCCAAATCCAAAAATGAAGTCCATTTTGAAATATAAAATATATATAATTTTAAAATGTGGGTATTACTATTCATAATGGCTATTTTTATTGGTGGCGGTGTGTTAGAATCTCAAACTTGCGTATAATGCAAGCTATTGAATTATTGAAAGAGAAGCGTATCATGGATGCTCAGGGTGTTATGTAACGCCCTAACCCTAGTTACCCAGAGTCGGTGCATTATTACATAACATTGGCATGATCAAAAGAAAGATCAAATCTCGAAAGACCAATTGGTTTAGTAGCCTTGGAAACACTAGATATATTCATAAGTCTTACATTACATCATAAAATGAAAAACTACTACAACAACATAATGTCTCCACAGTCCACACTATTATCCCCTCATAATATCCTTGCAGGTCATTCATAACTTACTTTTTCACATCCTGGGAAAAATATAACATAAAAAAGGGGTGAGCTCAAATTCCCAGTAAGGATAACAATATAGCGGAACATTCAAAATAAGCATAAAAATTTAAGGCAACGCATTACTAAAAAAAAGCCTTTTAAACTTGAACTTCAACATAGTATGGCAAAAGTAAAATAAAAATAATTCCATTTACTTATTCACATGGATATTCTACTAATCGAATAATCACATGCAAAATCAATAACAACTTTCATAATGTTGGAATGCATAATGATGAACTTTAATTTCTTTGTCAAGGCCTCATCCCAAGACCTTGGGGCTAACTGTAACTGGAACCCAACCCGGTGTGCCTCTAATAACCGGACACCAACCCGGAGTGCCTCTAATAACCGGACACCAACCCGGAGTGCCTCTAATAACCAGACACCAACCCGGAGTTCCTCTAATAACCGGAGACCAAACCGGAGGGCTTACTTTTACCAGTCCCCAACCTGGAGGGCTTACTTTTACCAGTCCCCAACCTGGAGGGCTTACTTTATCCAGTCCCCAACCTGAAATCCATCAAAGGATGTTGATATAGGTGAAGATGTTTTTTAAAAATCATTGAGAGAAATATCCCTTTTTCATGAAAACATTTTAATGTTACACAATTTATAAAGGAAGGCATTTAAATACATTTTTGAATCAAAGTGTCTCATTCCACTTTGAAACTTTTGAATGGAATTAACACTTTTAAAACATTCATTTTCATATAAATAAATCCTTAAAAACCATTTTGAAAACATGGACATAAATGAGAATGATTTACAAGAATAAATATTTAAAACATTTAAAATGATGTTTTAGTAAAATTTCCCTTAGAAAGAATCCATTTGAAAACTCTTTTATGAAATATGGACATGGATAGTAAATATGTCCCTGTAGATACTTACGTAAAAACAACCTCGGATATTAAAGAGATTGTGAAGTAAAACCTTATCAATTTGGTAACTTATGAATCATACAACCCATGAAAGAGGTATCATACAATGAATATGTAAATACACATAAGGTAAAGTGTATTACACAAAGAATACAATTATGGGCAGTACATACACCACACAAAAGATAATAGTGGAAATATGGCACCAATCTCACGGAAATAAAGAGTGAGATGAAAACCCCTTACCACGTTAATCAAATGAGTCGTATGGACAAAAGTTAATAACCACCAAATTATTTCCAGAATAAAATGAATATAAAGAGAATCATGATAATATATATCAAATGGCAGTACACAATACACCACATTCAATAATTTAGTGGCGAACAATGGAAATCTCACGGAAATGAAAGTGAGATAAGAAAATACTTTACCTTGTACTTTTACTTGGTTGGGGTAGGTTAACCTTCTGTATAATAGTGAAATAATTGTTATTAAATTATACAAGAATCATATATATTAATATGATATCATATATTATCTTTTAACTTTTCTTTGTTAATAATATCTTAGTATTATTGTTTTTTCGGGTGTTAACTTACTCGTTTTCTTTTATATGTTTTATTACATAAGCCATGTTTGTAATGGATAGGTTGTATATTATTCATATCCAGAATGATATCAAGTCCTTAAACATCATTTTTAAATCAGCAAATGATAATTATACTTGAATGGATATGATGGAGAATGAATCTCATCGCGTTCGTGGAGACGGTAGTCCGTACGAACGCACGAGCGACAATATCATTCTTTTGATATTAAAATAATATATAAATGGATGTTATATCATATATAAATAATCATTAACATGTTATATTTATTATTTACATGATTTACACATCATTATTATAACCATCCAAATAATAATATATTGGATAACAATTACACCACGACGTGGAGACGGTAAGCCGTACTTACGCACGTATGGTGACATGTTATTCAAAGGGTGGATAGAATACTGAATATGGTTGTACCATATTTATAATAACATCACAGTATATATATGATACTGGAGTTATTATTTTAGAATGGTAACAACAAAGGAAGATGTAGTGGAAAAAGAAGGAACTTGGAAAAGGGTGGTGAAATCATTACCTCTTCTTCGGTTTCTTCCTTTTGATTTGATCAAAAGGGATCCTTAGGATGGATTTCTGATCAAACTAAGGGCTCTAGGATGTAGTGAGGGAAGTTGGGAGAGTATTTGGGCAGAGTTTGGCCGAACCAAAAGGCTTTGAAGGTGTGACGAAATGAGAAGGAGGAGTGCCCTTTTATAAGAGGGGTGAGGGGCACCTTTGGAAAAGCTAGAAATATTAATTTATAATAAATTCGTATTCGGTTTCTAATGGCTCAAAAGTTTATTATTAAAAGGTTAAGGTGGGGATAGGTCGGAAACCACTCAACCAATAGAATTTATACAGGTTTGGATACTTATATTAACCTTATCTTTAAGTATTAACTCTAAGTTAATGAGTTTCACTTTTACAATGTCTCTTTGTATTTTTATATAATATGGTTAATAAACATACTATATACATCCAAGCGACCCCCAAGTGGTCCATTAATTATGAACCTATCATGATATAAGTCTCTTGGCCGATCCTTAGATTTTTAGGAATTTAATATCAATTAATAATATATTATTTGTTTTAAGAACTCTTTTATGTCAATTTTGACACTATTCAATAGTTGATTTTTTTGAAACTTGTAAAAGATTTATTACTTCGAAAAAGTTCAATTAAATCAATCCTAATATATCATATTATTCTAGAAAATTATTTTAAATCATTAAAAGTTTCATATTATATTTATTTGGGTATTTATAATATCAATTATTTTAATTTTTCACTATTATAGTAATTAATTCATCATCACTGTGTCATAAATAAATTAAATTATTTAATGTCTAAAAATTATAAATGAACTATAACTATGTAGGAAATCTTTTTAGCTTTTTAATGAATATTTATAATCTAAAATCCAACATATATAACCTTATGTAAAAATTGTTTTTCCTAAAAGATATATGCTTGTGTCATTTTTGTATTCATTTTAACTTAATTAAAATAAAGTGTCCTTATCACCTACAAGTGACACCATGGGGTCCCAAAATCGACCCAAAGATGCCTATGGTCGAACATGTATCAACCAATAAGGCTAGGACACGTTTTAGGGTAATTTAGTATTATTATAATATTATTTTGTTAACCCTTATTTACCGGATTTACCCTTAACCATGGTAAATAAAATATTTACCGCAGGAATTATTCAAAATGTCTAAAAATAAAAGTTACCTATTTACACAATTTGAACATCCTGATTCCAAATATGGAATCCATTTTTCTAAATTCAAAACACAGAAGTGGCAGAAATTAATTTAAAATTAATTCCCGTTGTCAAAACAAAAAGCGTGTTTTAAAGAGATAATAACTATCAAAAGATTGACACTTGTTTATGTTCGATTTAATTGTAAAATTATGTCCAATGACAAACATTATATTAAATGGTAAAAATATATTCTAAATATACTTTAAAAACACTCAAATTCATAATTTATCACTATTAATTATTTTGATTAAAAAAGTTGTTTTTAATTAAAATTTAGTAATTTTCACTATTCATCAAAATATGAATGTTATCCGAAAAGTACCAAAATTTCACCTTAGGCTAAATTAGATATTCCGAATCCAAAAATGAAGTCCATTTTGAAATATAAAATATATATAATTTCAAAAATTAGGTATTACTATTCATAACGGCTAGTTTGATTGGTTGTGGTGTGTGTTAAAACTCAAGGTTGCGTACAACACACGCTACTGTATTATTCAAAGAAAGCGTACTGTGGAAGCTTGGGATGTTTCATTTTAAATTTCTGATGTCCCCATTTAGTCAAAAAGTTTAAAATATTGTTTTTAAAATGGGTTCACTATTAAAAGTTGATAAAAGTGCAATACTGAAAATTAATTTGTTCTTGCATTATGTCTAAGATACTCATAATATGGAAAAATTATAAGGATTATATAAAGTTTAAAATTTAGTTAATATTATTAATAACCAATTTTGAATGTATTTTTGGTAAGTCATGGTGAAATTGAACTCGGTGTTGCGTGTAGTGCAAGTTTTGAATTATTTTGAAGAAATAACACATTATGAATTCTTGGGGTGTTACATTCTCCCCTCCTTCAATAAATTGCATCCTCGCAATTTGAAATTGTTCTTCGAAAATAAAAGGTTGAAAGTAGAAAATATATTTGTGGGAAAACCCACATCGGAAATTGGGTTACTAAAATTTATTCTTAATATGAGGAAAAGATAAATCAAAGGGTCACCACCAAATTATGATCTCAATTAGGAGAACATTGGTGGAAATTAGAGACATATAATTGGAGGAAAAAAGTAAATATTTATAGGTAGTGATTGAGGTCATCAATCAAAAACAAGTGTAAAATTCAGGTCCTTAAACTCATCAATCTATGATGATTTGAAATACCATCGGTTCAACAAAACATAGGGTATTAGAATAACACATTTTTGACGTTTCAAAATATCTTAGTTGAAATCCCAGATCGAAAAATGAATTAATGAGGCCTCTATTTAAAATAAAGAGTGGAAAGTATGAAGATTACCGAAAATAACACATACTAGGGTTCCATGTAGGAAAATATAAATATGGAAAAGAAATATAACCATCAATTATCTGATGGAGAGTGGTAGAGAACATGGCTATGAAAAGGCCAACAATCCCAAAGCCATAAATTAGTGATGATTTAAGGTACCATCTAGGAAAACATTTTTGTTCTAAGTTCCTTTGATTAATGTTGAGGAATTTATTTAGGAGATTGGATAAGATCATAAGGAGATATACTTACTTTATAATTAGAGTTTTATCCATTAATAAATTTCTACCACAAACTCATCTTTCACTCTAAAATATTATAGAACGTAACAAAATTTCTATTTATACTATTCATACCGGGTACCAAAATAAATGAATTTATAATTCTTCTACCAGATCTTTTTAAAAAAAACTACATTATTTAATCCAGGACATCTCGTGGTCCAGTGGTAGGTGATACACCCTTGTCGCCCTTCGGTTGCGGGTTCAAGTCTCGCGGCCTTTCTGGACGCGACGGGTTGCCGCCCAACCTCTGGGTTGTCCTTTTATGGAAATCCAAAATAATCCAAACTAGAACTATCGAAAATACTTCTGTCCAAACTCACAGTCCAACATTTATAAGGAAGGTAAACATAATATAGATCCTTTTTACCCCGTAATAGCATATGAATACCTTCAACATGTATTACCATATTCCTTATTGATAACATTCATGCTCCCTTATTCCATATAGAATGCTGGATATACTTAATTAATCAAAAAATGTTTTAAACTCCAATAATGATGGAATATAAAATCATTAATCAGTTCCAAGGTAGTCAAGAATATCCAATATAATTTATCCAAAATAATCACATATTATTCCAAAATCACTACCTCAGTATCAGAACTATATTATGATTTATCATTCTCTCAACCATATATTTTCCAAAAATTTATCCTGCTATTGAGTCACTTTTCTTTGTTCCACACAATCTCAAGTCCTTAATGAAATAGTACTGCAGTACAATCCTTATATACTCCATAATTATTATAACAAGTACATTGTTGATACAACACTCAATTGACATAATCAATATAAGAACTCTAATCATTCCTCTTCATCTGTGGTAGTATCATAACTTGATTATTATCCAATAACATCATTTGTGGCATAGTCTGATGACTGGGACATAGGTTCGCGTAGTGTCCAAACTCCTTGCAAATGATGCATTGTACATTTGAAACAATTTTCTTACCCTTGCAGTCACGTACTTTGTGCCCTTTTCCTCCACACTTATAACAAACTCTCATTCCTTTCAGGAAAGTTCCAGGGTGTTTCTTTCCACAGTTACCACATATGGGAAAATTATTCTTTTCCCTCTTCCCTTCATCCATCATTATCTCTTCCATCCTTTTCTTCTCTTGCTTCCCTTCAAAGCCATAGGACTCAGTAAACTCTTTACTTATCTTATTAACACATGATATTATTTCTTCATATGATGATAATACATGGGATACTATTTCTCTTATAAATTCTAGCTTAAGACCATGAAAGATATGATCCTTCCTTCTCTTTGGATCATGTGCATTTCTGGAGTTCTCATTCCTTCTACTGGGCACCATTTCTAAACAATGGCATACACTAGATCAGTTTATGAGTCAAAATACATAATCCCATACTTATAAAACACTTAACATAAATTGAACTATTTATGTATGTAATCTATAGTCATAAAAATGTTTTCTTTGAGGAATTATATACTAATAAACCCTTCATAATGATTTGTAATGAAAATGAGAGTTATCCTAAGCATATCCCCCGGGAGTGTCGTAACCAAGAGTGCAGCAAGGCCCGTTGTCGTGCACCAGTTCCCGTTCAAGTCTAGCTCAAAGCGGTGTTTTCGGGTTTTACCCCTAGGTACATCTGTGCGAGAGCCGCCTCTACCTGCTCGTATCCAGACATGGATGTATTGCTCTGAAAACTCATAAAATCTCTACAATACCAAAATTCTAGGAAGTTCTTCTATACTAATCCTCGAAGTTCATCTTAGGTCTACGTGCTCTAATCAGAGTTAATCTAAATCTAGCTTCCAAAGTTTGTACTAAACTTCCTCTGATACCAACTGTAACGCCCCGACCCTACTTACCCAGAGTCGGTGCATTATTACATAACATTGGCATGATCACAAGAAAGATCAAATCTCGAAAGACCGATTGGTTTAGTAGCCTTGGAAACACTAGATATATTCATATGTCTTACATTACATCATAAAATGAAAAACTACTACAACAACATAATGTCTCCATAGTCCACACTATTATCCCCTCATAATATCCCTGCAGGTCATTCATAACTTACTTCTTCACATCCTGGGAAAAATAAAACATAAAAAAGGGGTGAGCTCAAATGCCCAGTAAGGATAACAATATAGCGGAACATTCAAAATAAGCATAAACATTTAAGGCAACACATTACTAAACCAAAAGCCTTTTAAACATGAACTTCAACATAGTATGGCAAAAGTAAAATGAAAATAATTCCATTTACTTATTCACATGGATATTCTACTAATCGAATAATCACATGTAAAATCAATAACCACTTTCATAATGTTGGAATGCATAATGATGAACATTAATTTCTTTGTCAAGGCCTCGTCCCAAGACCTTGGGGATAACTGTAACCGGAACCCAACCCGGAGTGACTTTAATAACCGGACACCAACCCGGAGTGCCTCTAATAACCGGACACCAACCCGGAGTGCCTCTAATAACCGGACACCAACCCGGAGTTCCTCTAATAACCGGAGACCAAACCAGAGGTCCTACTTTTACCAGTCCCCAACCTGGAGGGCTTACTTTTACTAGTCCCCAACCTGGAGGGCTTACCTTAACAAGTCCCCAACCTGGAACATACTTGTCCAACACATTCATATGAAGTAAAGGTTGAAATATAGCATAAACATTCTTATTGGGAATAGAATATGAAATGTCAATACTTTACTCATAAACCATGAATGCTATATAAATGGGACATCTACAGTCAAACATATCACAAAACTTCATTACAATATGGATGTTTTATATCATAATAAATCAATTTCAAATAATCTTAAAATCCATCAATGGATGTTGACATAGATGAAGATGTTTTTTAAAAATCATTGAGAGAAATATCCCTTTTTCATGAAAACATTTTAATGTTACACAATTTAGAAAGGAAGGCATTTAAATACATTTTTGAATCAAAGTGTCCCATACCACTTTGAAACTTTTGAATGGAATTAACACTTTTAAAACATTCATTTTCATATAAATAAATCCTCAAAAACCATTTTGAAAACATGGACATAAATGAGAATGATTTACAAGAATAAATATTTAAAACATTTAAAATGATGTTTTAGTAAAATTTCCCTTAGAAAGAATCCCTTTGAAAACTCTTTTATGAAATATGGAAATGGATAGTAAATATGTCCATGTAGATACTTATGTAAAAACAACCTCGGATATTAAAGAGATTGTGAAGTAAACCCTTATCAATTTGGTAACTTATGAAACATACAACCCAATGAAAGAGGTATCATACAATGAATATGTAAATACACATAAGGTAAAGTGTATTACACAAAGAATACAATTATGGGCAGTACATACACCACACAAAAGATAATAGTGGAAATATGGCATGAATCTCACGGAAATAAAGAGTGAGATGAAAACCCCTTACCACGTTAATCAATTGAGTCGTATGGACAAAAGTTAATAACCACCAAATGATTTCCAGAATAAAATGAATATAAAGAGAATCATGATAATATATATCAAATGGCAGTACACAATACACCACTTTCAATAATTTAGTGGCAAACAATGGAAATCTCACGGAATTGAAAGTGAGATAAGAAAATCCCTTACCTTGTACTTTTACTTGGTTGCGGTAGGTTAACCTCCTGTATAATATGTTGGATCGAATATATGTATATGTATGTCTATTTGATGGAACAATACAAGAGGGGGGGTGAATTGTATGTTTAAAAACCTTTGAGTTTTTTCAACAAAGAGATTAGTTTAAATGATCTTAAACTAATACAAATATAAACACCCACAATTGTATTGAATATAAAAGGTATGATGTAATGTAATACTAATGTAAAGTAAAACAATTGTATTCAAGGTGAACACAATAATCAGAGAAATACAAGGATGAATGATTATACCTTAAAGCGTATAGAATCAATCAATACAAGAAGTAATAAAATGATTGTAATTGAAACAATTACAATTGAAAATGTAAAGAAGAAAGGAAACAATACAAATCCCTTTCTAATACAAGTAACAGCGGAAATGTAAAAGTATTACAATTCTTTTGACCCAAAGAGAAGGGTTATCCTTTCACCTATGATAAAAGGTCTGTCTCACCAATACCTTGGTGAGCCCTCGATACGATGATCAGCACGTCTGTCTGCCTATCCCCGGCAGCCCTCGATACGATGATCGGCACGTCTGTCTGCCTATCCCCGGCAGCCCTCGATACGATGATCGGCACGTCTGTCTGCCTATCCCCGGCAGCCCTCGATTTTGTAGGTAATCGGAACCTCTGTCTTTCAATTACTTGAAAGCCCTCGATACGATGATCGGACGCACAAGGCTGATGAGAGAAGTCACAGTGTCTCTCTCTAGAATCATGGTAGTTCACAGAGTCTCTTCATTCGTTCTCCTCGTTCATCGTTGTTCTCTCAGCTTCAAATGACCTCCTATTTATAGGCCTCGGGTTCCAACGGTCATATTGCCTCCAACGGTAATATTGAAACTGAAAGCACGACATCGTTTTGATTAGTTTGTAACTAACTCAACGACATCGTTTTGTTAGGACAAGAGATATATATAAATGAAAAACATGAGTACGATTCATATGCAGAGAGTGTTTTTGACAAAGTATCAAAACAAATAATGATCATCTGAATAGCAGAGTCAGTACGATATGATTGACAGAGTCAGTATGATACGATTGACAGAGTCAATACGATACGATTGACAGAGTCAATACGATACGATTGACAAAGTCAGTACGATACAATTTGGTCGGTGCGATCAACATCGTACGATACGATAAACATGATAAAAGACAATTGTAATTTATAAACATATGATAGAATACATATGTGATTTCCAAAACATAATATAGAAGTCAAAAGAGGACTTTTGACTTAACATAATAGTGAAATAATTGTTATTAAATTATACAAGAATCATATATATTAATATGATATCATATACGATCTTTTAACTTTTCTTTGTTAATAATATCTTAGTATTATCGTTTTTTCAGGTGTTAACTTACTCATTTTATTTTATATGTTTTATTCCATAAGCCATGTTTGTAATGGATAGGTTGTATATTATTCATATCCAGAATGATATCAAGTCCTTAAACATCATTTTTAAATCAGCAAATGATAATTATACTTGAATGGATAGGATGGAGAATGAATCTCATCGCGTTCATGGAGATGGTAGTCCGTACGTACGCACGAGCGAAAATATCATTCTTTTGATATTAAAATAATATATAAATGGATGGTATATCATATATACAGAATCATTAACATGTTATATTTATTATTTACATGAGTTACACATCATTATTATACCCATCCAAATAATAATATATTGAATAACATTTACACCACGACATGGAGATGGTAAGCCGTACGTACGCACGTATGGTGACATGTTATTCAAAGGGTGGATAGAATACTGAATATGGTTGTACCATATTTATAATAACATCACAGTATATATATGATACTGGAGTTATTATTTTAGAATGGTAACAACAAAGGAAGAAGAAGTGAAAGAAGAAGGAACTTGGAAAAGGGTGGTGAAATCATTACCTCTTCTTCGGTTTCTTCCTTTTGATTTGATCAAAAGGGATCCATAGGTTGGCTTTCTGATCAAACTAAGGCCTCTAGGTTGTAGTGAGGGATGTTGGGGGAGTATTTGGGCAGAGTTTGGCCGAACCAAAAGGCTTTGAAGGTGTGAAGAAATGAGAAGGAGGAGTGCCCTTTTATAAGAGGGGTGAGGGGACCTTTGGAAAAGCTAGAAATATTAATTTATAATAAATTCATATTCGGTTTCTAATGGCTCCAAAGTTTATTATTCAAAGGTTAAGGTGGGGATAGGTCGAAAACCACTCAACCAATAGAATTTATATAGGTTTGGGTACTTATATACACCTTATCTTTAAGTATTAACTCTAAGTTAATTAGTTTCACTTTTACAATGTCTCTTTGTATTTTTATATAATATGGTTAATAAACATACTATATACATCCAAGCGACCCCCAAGTGGTCCATTAATTATGAAACTATCATGATATAAGTCTCTTGGCCGAACCTTAGATTTTTAGGAATTTAATATCAATTAATAATATAATATTTGTTTTAAGAACTCTTTTATGTCAATTTTGACACTATTCAATAGTTGATTTTTGTGAAACTCATAAAAGATTGATTACTTCTAAAAAAGTCAATTAAATAAATCCTGATATATCATATTATCCTAGAAAATTATTTTAATTCATTAAAAGTTTCATATTATATTTATTTGGGTATTTATAATATCAATTATTTTAATTATTCACTATTATAGTAATTAATTCATCATCACTGTGTCATAAATAAATTAAATTATTTAATGTCTAAAAAATATAAATGAACAATCACAATGTAGGAAATATTTTTATATTTCTAATGAATATTTATAATCTAAAATCCAACATATATAACCTTATGTAAAAATTTTTTTTCCTAAAAGATATATGCTTGTGTCATTTTTGTATTTATTTTAACTTAATTAAAATAAAGTGTCCTTATCACCTACAAGTGGCACCATGGGGTCCCAAAATCGACCCAAAGATGCCTATGGTCGAACATGTATCAACCGATAAGGCTAGGACACTTTTTAGGGTAATTTAGTATTATTATAATATTATTTTTTAACCCTTATTTACCGGATTTACCCTTAACCATGGTAAATAAAATATTTACCGCAGTAATTATTCAAAATGTCTAAAAATAAAAGTTACCTATTTACACAATTTGAACATCCTGATTCCAAATATGGAATCCATTTTTCTAAATTCAAAACACAGAAGTGGCAGAAATTAATTTAAAATTAATTCCTGCTGTCAAAACAAAAAGCGTGTTTTTAAGAGATAATAACTATCAAAAGATTGACACTTGTTTATGTTCGGTTTAATTGTAAAATTATGTCCAATGACCAAAATTATATTAAATGGTAAAAATATATTCTAAATATACTTTAAAACCACTCAAATTCATAATTTATCACTATTAATTATTTTGATTAAAAAAGTTGTTTTTAATTAAAATTTAGTAATTTTCACTATTCATCAAAATATGAAAGTTATCCAAAAAGTACCAAAATTTCACCTTAGGCTAAATTAGATATTCCGAATCCAAAAATGAAGTCCATTTTGAAATATAAAATATATATAATTTCAAAAATTAGGTATTACTATTCATAACGGCTAGTTTGATTGGTTGTGGTGTGTGTTAAAACTCAAGGTTGCGTACAACAAACGCTAATGTATTATTCAAAGAAACCGTATCGTGGAAGGTTGGGATGTTTTATTTTAAATTTTTTATATCCCCATTTAGTCAAAAAGTTTAAAATATTGTATTTAAAAAGGGTTCACTATTAAAAGTTGATAAAAGTGCAATTCTGAAAATGAATTTGTTCTTGCATTATGTCTAAGATACTCATAATATTGAAAAATTATAAGGATTATATAGAGTTTAAAATTTAGTTAATACTATTAATAACCTATTTTTAATGGATTTTTGGTAAGTCATGGTGCAATTGAACTCGGTGTTGCGTGTAGTGCAAGTTTGGAATTATTTTGAAGAAATAACACATTATGAATTCTTGGGGTGTTACATGTTACATGACACCTCATTCAACTAAATAAGTAGTGAGAAAACAAGTCATCTCATGAGGATATTTGAGGGTGATTCATATAAGTACAAAGATCATTTCTGAATATAATTATTGAACCTTTTTACACTAAGATATGTTTTTTAATGAAATATGCAAACAATGATTCTATATAGAAAACTAGGAATAGTTCGTATGTCTGTAATTTGAAAATATTGATGATAATTGGCCCATTTAGAATTTATTGTGTCCCTAGTAATGAATCCACAAGAAAATTGTATACATTCTTGGCTAGTTGGCGGCAGCTCCAGTTACCCTTCAATTAGCTATGAATATTGGTGGTATGTGCTTTAGACATGAAATAAATAATGGTTTTGATTCACATATAAATGTAATTTTAATACAATATGGTGAAGTTGAATGAAATTTTGTTATTAAATTATAATAATTTAAAATTTAATCTCTCTTTAAAAAGTTCCATTTTTTATTCCTAAGTTGATCATATGAAAGTGGATTTTAAATTTTTTTGGGAAGAAATGTATGGATTTAATATATTAATCATGGAATAAATTTAATGATACTTCATTACAAATTTATATGTTGTATGTTAATGCATCTGAGGGAGTACATTAAAAAAAATGAATAGAATTATTTGATAATCATATTTATTAGAAGAATGTTTCATTGAAATATATATTATTATATGAATATCATGTTACATATATACGTACTTATGATATGAATATGTAATTGAATACATTAATATTTAATTACTTTTTATTTATTTAATGATTGTTTTATGATAAAATATATAACGTGGAGCTAATAATGGCATTCCTCACATAGTTATGTCAATGATTTTATCCAGAAATAGATCAAATCTAGAATATTTTCATTAGTTTAAATATTAATATGAATATATTACCTATTACATATATTCAATTGATAATTTCTCATTGTTAAATGAAGTCAATGTATTTAGGGGACTGAATCTCCCAAAAGGAATTGTTGTCAGATATTCATAAAAAATAATATTGGAGTTATGTTAGTGAGTCTTCCAATGCAGTTTGGTTATGAATTAATCTTCATTAAAAATAATTTAACATAGTTTGTCACTATGCTAATAATTATTAATAAAAATATGACTAATATTTAATGTATAGGTAAAAATTAAAGAACTATGGGTTACCAATCCCACATGATCATTCTAGATCTCCCAAGATGAACAAGTTGGTCATATCCTTTGGAAGGAACATCCATGTCAAGTGTGCAGGATGGGGTTGGTACCATTACCATATAGGTTATCTATAATTCCATCATGGATTGTAGCATTATCTATCCATGCTTTTTGTGACTTCATAATTGTATATTAATATAGGTTGTTTATTGTAATTCAAAACATAATTCATGAACATGTGGAACTTATATAGATGTATGATACAATGGTCGATGCTCCAAAAAAGTGTTTTATTAATTATATTAGAAGATAACTAGACATATACCTACTGATATTGAATTAATGAATTTTAGCGAGGAGGTAAATCCCATAACTTATAAATAATTTAATACACAATCATTTATTGGCATCATTTTTAATTTTATTTATATAACATTAATTAATTTGATGCATAATTTCTATGCAAGTGCCAGTAGTAGGAAGTGGTGATGGAGATTGGGATGGAGAGAATATTGATGAATTGTAATATTATCATGATTAGGGTTCAATATGTATTTATATATGATGTTTATCAAATCATATGATGGTTTCCTAACACATTTCACTGATAAGCCTACTTTTTTAGCTTATACATATAATTTATTTCCTACTACCAACCAAAGTATACCCAGGAGAATCCTCAATATTTCACATCTTTTATATATCTCGATTATCTCCATCAATATTCTTAATAATTGAGTTATTCTTTTTTATAGGGTATATCTTCCATCTTGATAAACATATATCCATGTTTTTTAATGTTTTTGAGATTTAAAGTATAATCATAAACCCTCTAATGATCAAGAATTGGAAGACCAAGTTTTTGATTTGGATATATTATAAATGAATTAACTATTTTAGGTTTTTTATATGTTTGAAAAAATTCAATGAAAAAATTCTCTTCTAATGTTCTACGTGATGTTGTTAAATAGAATAGATTATCATAAGATTCATGAATGAGAATAGATGGCATTATAGTTGTGGGATAATATTTTAGTTTATATTTCTTAATGAGCAAGAGTATCCTAGCTAAAATTATATATGGATAGGGGAATTAAAAATATGGATGTCACATTGAGGTATATATGTATTTTTACCATATTTTATTTTGGGAAAACTATTTTTCCATTTAATTTTGGGACATTTTTTTACTTTTCTTGGCATTTACACTGTTAGTGGATAGTTAGGAAAAACCATGTGGAATTCATAAATAACAATTATATAGTAATTTTTTGGGGATGGGGTATTTCACATGGTTTTCACATAGTTATAAAAAATACTTATCTAAAACACATAGCTTTCCATGTGGATAGAAATAGGCACACAATCGGTCAATTTATTTCCAAAATGTGACGCCAAAATATGGGGTTGAAATTAATTTGTAAATTTTTTTGAATAAAATATGCCTCTCAATGGAATAAATCATTCTTTGAATGATCATTATCATGACCCTAGATATTCCAATTTGATATAGTTTAGATCCCAGCCCTTTTGGACAACAATTTCAATGGTTATTAGGTGTTTGACCATAGAAACATTTGTAATAGATCAATAATTATTATTCTTCATAATTTTTCTAGATCACCTCTATTCATATTGATATGAATTATATACAGAGGATTTTATTTCTAGATCTATGGGTTTTTTAAATTCTTAATTAATTTTCATATATATTAATCTGGTTAAAGTAATGAAGAGATGATAAAAAGGTTTTTATGTCGATTATAATTGTTTATTAAATGTTTTTTATTTTAAATTAATGCATATGATATTGTTAAGGTCATGGGCTGATTGACTTGGTTTTTTAATTATTTTATGCTTTTGGTGATTTTTTCTTCCATTGGTTTTAATGAGTTGATTAATATGTATTCTATATTATTTTCTTTTTTACTTCTAACGTATATTGATATACTTTTATAGATGTATTATTTCTACTGAATCCAGTTTTGTTTGGATATTGAAAATTGGTTTTCTTTTTTGTTTTTCTGTTTGGGGGTAGAAGATTATAAATATGTATTATTTTGAAAAGAGATATAAAATTGTAGATTAAATTGGATATATATAAATATAAATATATAAATATATATGGAATAATAATTTGTAGTAGTTGTTTAAACTACCTCTATGTTTGTTCCCAAAAAAATTATCGGTGGTTTGTATTTATTACCAGAACATTATAATCAGAAAATACATGAGTGTATCTGGGGTTTAAGCCACTGATATAATCAAAGATTTCTTGGGAGAAAAAACATCATCTAAAACTCTAAAACCCACTACTATACAATTGTTCTATGATGGTTTCAAAAAACCACCACTAAATTGATGGAAGCAATGTGATTTGGATACTAATACCAACCATATAAGTGGTTTTTAGAGACTATAACAGAGCCATATAGTTGCTGTTTAAACTACCTCCAAATAAAAAACCACTACTATTGGTCATTTTTTTATAGAGTTGGCCATCAAATTATTATAGGTGAATCATCTAACCATAAGGTCAGCTACCTACTTCTTCATCCTGGGAAACTAGTACTATCTATAGAGATCATGATACATTTTGTTTTCAGAATCATTCATACTACCCATATATAGGAATTAAGAACCATTATCATGTACTCATGAAAACCTAGGAGAGGCCATACTCGTCTATGGATAAGGACAACATCATTTAAATTATGATAAGAACATTATTGTTTCCAGCCACTGTATAAGCTGCCCTATAGAGCTAATCAGTCATTATAATATAACTTCTCAAACATTATCTAATCATGGATCATGGTTATAACATATTTTAAATTCAGAACATTTCATTAATTGTAATATTAAACATCAAGATTCATGTGTATAAAGATAACTATTAGCTAACACATATCAAAATACTCTTGTACTACCCCTATCTCCATCATCTGACTCAAGGAATCATCAATTGTATTTCACATGACTATTGTGTGGGATAGTTTAATGAAAAAATAAATTTAATACATGACTCATATGATCTTCTTAAGGTAGATGTACTAAAAAAAAATATACACTTTCCCCACTTATGATGGTTTTATACCACAAACATCCGACCTGAATTTTTTTTGCATGTATATGAGAATATATAGTATCATAGCCAACTTCGGATCATGATTCTGAAAATTAATCTCAGTCTTTATTATCTTCTTAGAGACATCAGATACCACTTGATCCTCCTATATTAAAACTACAATGAGTTTTTATTCATATTTTTCATTTTACATGGTATATTTCTTAC
The DNA here is from genome assembly GCA_963277665.1 of Viscum album. Taxonomy (NCBI): domain Eukaryota; kingdom Viridiplantae; phylum Streptophyta; class Magnoliopsida; order Santalales; family Viscaceae; genus Viscum; species Viscum album. The sequence goes on from OY728141.1 coordinate 140,911,582, forward strand.
CCGATTCAGGTAATGTTAGGATTGGTTAAGAGGTCATCATGATCACCACCTCCTAGAATTCCATCTCATATGATGTTAACCAATTATACCTGACAACAATATTTTTTTAAAATTGAAAAAAATAATCTAGATAAGAGAAGTCATCAATAAGTAATCATTAATAGACAAATACACCCAAATAGATATGAATATCAATGAAAATAATTTAATACACCAAATCATCCACTATTTCAACAATCAATGGGATTAATAATACTACGGACTCTAAGATAATTTGAGTCCTTATGTGAGCATTGACTATGCAAGAATATAATTTTGATAGCACATTAAAAATATAACTCACTTCAGTGCACTCATGATGATATTATGATGTTGGGAATGATCATCTCTAGATTAGAAGTACATCATGATTTTATCAAATAAAACAAACTAAAACTAATCTATTAACATATAGAATATCTATTTCACAAATGTTAGGAGTACTTTTACTCATTATATCGTGCAATTTCTATCAGGAAAATAATAATAAATTCCACATATATTCTTAAAATCTGTAATGGGTATGCCAGATGGCCTCAAACTCTATGAATTGTACCCTAAAATCCTGTTTACCCTTGAGAAAATATATGTAACTCTTAGTTGATCCAATATCTAATAAATTTGTAGAGGATAATATTGTTGTTTTCCATAAACTAGTTTTATCATTGATAGTACACACATTTTTTAAAATTTCTATCATCCTTTATGGAGAATATATTAGGAGAAACCCCATGGTGAAGTAAAATGCTTTATGAAACCCTCACCTTCCAAATATTTCATTTATACATTAAAATATTTAATATCTAATTGTTTCATAAGGTACGGTGTGATTGATACTATCACACCACCTGGAACTATCTTGATAGAAAACTCAATCTCCAAATCATGTGGTATGCTAGAAACATCATTATGAAAAAAAATCTAAAAATGGTCCAGTATATGATGAAATGAACCCCATTTCATGACACCATTTACCTAAATATGGTATAATATCTTTGACATGAGATTATTCATTCTATATTGAATTAGTTCTACTTGAACTTCTTGAAGATCCCAATCCACCTGATGGGTTTATATTGCCCTTTCTGGAGTTATAAATGTTACAATCCTCCAATGACAGTTGATATGATCCGAGTACATAACCATATATTCCATACCCAAAATGATATAAAATCCCCTATTTCAAGGAGTAAAAACTCCCAATCGAATTTCAAGTCAATAGTTTTAATATAACACACATTATAGAATCAGATACCCTTGGATCAAACAACCAAGTGGTGTCTAGATGGTCATAAATCCATCAAAAATCCCTATATCAAAGAAAAATAATTTCAAATTTGAGTTAGTAGAAGTTAATATGGTGATATTATATAAAAAAAGTGAGTGTTAGATGATAATAAATTCAAAATAATAGTTTAAGTTCATATATCCATATTTCATCAAGAATACTATATTAAATTATTATGACCCCACCCACTTCTATGGTATCCTCCATTAATCTGTTTGATTGTATAAGAGGACAGTAATTCCCCTACTATTTTATGTTAACCTATCCCCTATATAAACCAATGTATAAATTTAAACATCATATTCTATTATATTAAGCGGTTGTTGAGCCTATCTAAGACTCTAGAACCTATATTTATTGTATAAAACCATTGTAATGCTGAGTTCTCTTACAATACCTCAACTGATGGACCACCCTACCATAGGAATTGAACTCATAGTATTTTATTGATACTGAGAGATATTTTTTACTTCTCAATGACATTAATATCACAACATTCGTCCACATTCATAATATTTCAAACCACGGCATAGGATCCTCTAACAAATACTTCTATAGACATATCTATGAATATTAAATATCATTATAATCGATAAAGATCTCCATTATCACTCTTCGAAGACTGAATGTCTACCAAATGGGGTTTTTATAAATTGGTTCAAAAGATTCCTTATGAATTTTTATTCCTTTATGTTTCGAAAATTACAAACACATTCTCATTAAAAATGTTTCATTCTGTAAATAATTTAATATGAAAATATGATTATAGTTGGAATCATTCTCCATATCCTTTTTGTGCGATTTTCATGCTAATTATAATAATCATTTCTTAAAAATTAATATATACCAAAGTAAATGAAAATAGAGGTCATAAAAATTATGAATTTTAATTCTCATTGTTTCCCAAATCTGATTCAAATACTTACTTAGAATCCAATTCAGAATAATTTCAAAATCCATTTATCATTTTTTTGTATCTGATTCTCTGTCTTACTATAATCTAATTTTCATTATCATTAAAATCTAATTACATAAGTTTATTAAACGTTTTTAGTTATTTTATTTACCTAATACATTTATATATATAATTAGATTAACATATATGTTTCCTGATAACATTCTCATAAAAATTGTTCTTATACTAAAATTATGTAAGACAATCACTTATTATATGACCGTTGTTTGTGATAGCTGTATAGGTCCCTCTATGATTAATGGAAAAATATGACTATTTGTGATCAAGATGATTGTTTGACTCTATGCCTACAAATAATAACTTATTTGGATCTCATAACAATTGAAATTCAAGACACATAATATATCTTCCAAAGTTTCTTCTTTCGAAATCTGTGAAGTGATTGAGTTATGAACAACTAATTCAACATATTTGAAATCTCTAATATGAATTTTTTCCCTATGAGGTGATGATCATCGGTAATTACAAAATTGGTTTTCAATGCATAAATAATACATATGTGATGATTACCTACATAATAAAGGGCTTCTATTTGAATGAAGATATAGGTTTTGATTACCTGTTTAATCGAGGTCTTGTGGGGGTATAAATATAGAAGATGTATTCGATATTTTGTGAATTGACGGATTACCCTGATGTGGTTAATATAGAATATAATGAATTTATAATTCATGGATCCTTTATCCAAGGTGGTTGGATACCCTACATTTTTGGTAAAATTAATTGTACTCTTTTACATGTACATTCAATTTCCAGTGCAGCTTGATAAAAATAGAAAGTGAAACATTTACTTTCACTTTTGTACAAAATATGATATAAGATTTTACACACTTTAATGTAAAATCATTTTTATATAATGTTGTGTTATTATTTCATTATTCTAATAATATTTACAAAGACAATAGTGTTTTTCATAAACTATACAAAATAGGGATTCATGAAAATAATTTTTAAAACATTGTTAGAAAAATATTTACATATGGATAATAATGAATGTCTTTTAAACATAAAATTCACCCCCTCTTGTATCTGAGAATATTAATACATATTTATATCATAAAATTTTTATTAAAGGAGGTATTTCTGTTATTGATACCTACACTTGGAATGAATGTCAGATCCATATAAAATATGAAGTCGAAAGGACCACCTATTATTGATGGAAATGATTATGAATACTTGAGAGAGAATGAAGAATTTTTTATCAATACTAGTATGGATACCTTTTTCATGCTTCTTAGAGATTAAAAAACCCCTAAATACTATGTTATGACTTTTTTTATAAAAGTGAGTCAAGAATATCAGCTAAATTATACGGTATTCCATACTATTTTTTTCTTTTAAAAAATATATATATATCCAAATATCTTATTTTGAATAAACCAATAGTATTTGGAAGAAAGAGAAAGTGTCACATTTTGGCACATCTAATGTTATTGAGAAATGGAGGGCCATAATCCAGAATGATTATCACTTTTTTCCCCTATGGAGAACATATCTTCAATGTTAAATAGATATTTATGACTATCATAACCAATGTTCCTTCTATCGGGGAAAAGGGATAGTTGATGATATTCCTATAGATATGATTATATACATCATCCCTAATGAATGAGAATCGAAGAGAACTTTTATTAATGTGTCTATAAAAGACCAAAATATAACCCTTGAGGAATTATTTAGAACTCTCTTACAATATTATAAGAGATTTAACAGAGATGATGAGAATATAAAGAATAAGAATGGAATGTTTCCTTTACTACTATATCAAATCAGATGAAATATAAATCATTATAAAAATTTATTAAATCAACCTTGGTTAATAAAGTTGTAGTTCATTCAGATTCAAGTGATATTAATCACATAAAAATGAGTAGCCAATCTTTCTCGAAGGATGAAAAATATTTTTGGAAAGAAGGATTTCCAATATAGAAATATGAAAAAGGATATGAAATATAAGAAAGACTCTAAAGTCACATTCTATGACTATAATAATGCAGGACACATCAGACTTGATTTTACAAATCATAAAATAAAGGATAGCAAATATAGACATTATTAATAGAATCATATAATATTTTCCATGTTTAGGTGAAAGATAGTTCTAAAGGTAAATGAATAATAGAGCTAATGTGATATAGATTCATCTAATGTATCTTTAGAATATAAAAAATCATGACCCAAAAATGTTGGAATTATTTAATGAATCCTACCGTGAATAAATGTATTCATGAAATAGTACACACAATTGAATCCTTATCCAACATATATTTATGTTAGAATTATCCTGATGAAGAATTTTCTAAGTCCTAAAATAGAAATACGTCCTTAGTGAAGATATTTTTTACGTTCTTTTAAATCAGTATCTATATTTTCATTGTTCATTGAAATTAATAATTGTAATATCAAAAAGAAACATGAGAAATAAAATTCTACAATGAAAATTTTATCAAATAAAATATCATTATGTAAAATCATTAGAATTTTTTTTTTAAAATACAATTATGATGTTATTTATGAAAAGGATAAGATTTATATGGATTTGGAAAAAGTTATTCCTAGAAAAATTGTGTTGGATACTACAATCAATTTTAAAGAAAATGACCATGAGTTTAGGAATTTAGTCATCAGACTAAAATATGAGATATTTTACATAAGGAAACATTTATCAAACAATAATTCTGGTAAGAACCATTTTGATAAAAAGTACAAACAACATCCGCCTATTAGTAATAGTTCTGGAATTTGATATTCTCTATCAAATTCAATTTTTGGTCACAACTATTTTTTTCCTAAAAGATCCCCCATTATGTACTATGTTCCAATGTGGTATAAATAGATAGAAAAAAGTTTATTTAAATAAAATTCAATCCATATGATTACATAAAAAAATAATTTCAAAATAAATATGGATTCTTAATATTTTACATTCTATCATTTCTGGATCCATAAATGTTTGGATCCAGAAAACATAACTATTTTATTTTTAAGAAATAAAAAGAATCACCATTAAAAATACATGTTACAGGGAATGTGGATGTTCTCTAAGCCTAACTTGTAACAAAAACATCATTGAAAGGATTACTATGATGAAAGGTGTATGAGTAAATATCATAGACAATGCTCTATGATAGATTTTTGGTATCTGTGACATTATTCTTCTTTGAAATCCTAAATTTTAAATTTTTTATTTTTTAATGGTAATAAGTATGACATTATAAGCATAATTCAATTATATTATGATGGATAACTTATGAATTTTAAAAATGATAAATGATATGTACACAATTCCAAGTAAAAGGTCATTCATTCCACCCATCAGCATGAGAATGTTTATACATTTTTCTTATAAGTCCTTAGGATCCAATACGTACTTTTCCTTAGTTTAATAGAAGGCCAATCATGGGAATGGAATAAAAGACCATAAAATTGTAACCGTCGAATCATGTTCATGCTAACTAATAAAGGAATAGTTAAGGACCAGGTGATCATATATTTAATTACTGAAATTTTTGTGACCCTCGTTAATATAGAAACTAATATAAGTCTTATATTAATTCAATAAAAGAAGTATCAACTTATGATGAATTATATTTTGTTTACATGGACTAGTTCAGTTTGACAAAAACTAGAAGTATTGGAGTAAAATGTTAAGTATTTATTTTTGTTGATGATTACCCTCGATTTACAAGGGTCTATTTTCTATCTATGAAATTTGAATACTTTTATTATTTAAAATCATTCTCATCCAATGTTAAAAACAAGACAACCTTCCGGTGATAAATATTTATAGTGTTCATGGTGATGAATTTAAAAATTCAGAATTTGAAACATTTTTTACTATGAAATGAATTGCTCATAAAATATCATCTCTCATAACTCCTTCGAGAAATTGTGTTTTTGGAAGAAGAAAACGAATAATTTAAGAGATAATAAGAACCTTGTTTAGATAATAAACAATTGTTAAATTGTTTTTGACTTAAGCTTTCAGTATTGCTTGGTGTTATTAAAATCTAATTTTAATCTGAAAATTTCATAATAAATCACCATATGAGTTATAGATAATACACAAACCAAATGATTCATACTATAGAGTAGTTGGATGCAATGTATTCATCATGAATAAAAAATATATATTACTCAAATTCTCACCAAAATCTGAGGAATGAAAATTCTTTCGTAGTTCCACTACCTCCATGTCTTATAGTTTTTTAAATAAAATTAATTTTACTGATGAAGAAACAGTACATGTCAAATTTGATAAAACTTATTCTTTTTTTAAACAACCCAAAAAAATATCATATGTTGTGTCTTAAGAAATTGATTATCAGACTCTAATTGAGTATTCATGTAATTAGGATAATTCTCATGAAAATGATTCTGGATTATTCATTATATAAGACATTCTACTGTATGTTTATGAATATGTTTTTCAGAACCCAAGTCAGTTGTTTCTTATGAATCATTGTAGTGATAATATCCTTTGTGATATAAATAAAACAGTACCTAATATTAGTTCTTTAAGAAATAAAGTAGATCATTTACCATTTATTTCCCAATTTGGACTCAAATGTCTTGATTATGATTTCAGTGTTGAAGATTTTATTCAGGCCATGAAAGATGAATTAAATGAATTATAATGGATCAAAGTATAGAGAATGGTTGAAATACCCATTGAAACATCTATTACTAGAGTAAAGTGAATCTTTATAATCAAATTCGATGAAAATGGAATCATTGCATGAAATGAAGAAAGATTAGTTGGTAATGCCTATAATCAACAAGATAGAATAGACTATTAAGAAAACTATTCTCCAGTAGCAATAGTTGAATATATTTAAATTCTTATTGCTTTTTTATTTTTTATTAACAGAAATTTTTTTCAAATGGATGTGGCGTTTTCTTTCCTTACTTAATATGTTCAAATATATGTTTATTTTGAATAATATCCTTGTATGTAGGTGTGACAACATCCCTTTTCTTCTATTATGGTGGACGGTAGAATTCCACAAGGGACGCGATTATAATCGCTCTGCCCTATGGATCCGCCTCCCATGCCTTCCACATACTTTTCAGAACCGTGGTATATTGAAAGGGATTAGAGACCGTCGTGGTTGCTTCATGTGAGTTGAAGATTCTACCGCTCAAGTCTTGCAACCATGTTTTGCATGCTTCTGCATTGAAATAGATTTTTCTTGGGTTCTTCCTCACCAAATTTGGCTATCTGTGGGTGCTGAGGATTGATTCTGGAAACACATCATCTACGAGGAGGTTGTATATTATTGTTCGTTATTCTTTTGTCACAGACATTTGCGATCATGATGTCGCTGGCATGGAGGTTTCCGTCGAAGAGGTCCCTCAACAGCATGTGATGATCAAGGGGATTAGTTCCCCTCTTCGATTGAGGATCATGTTCAGCCTCCGATATCTATGCAGGTGTCGGCTCCACCCTTAGTTCTGGCCATTGTCTCGGTGCACCCTGGATTCCAAAGCTCCACACTTCATTTGACTCCGATTATAGGAGATCAGGGGGTTCCTCAAGCTATCTGTTCTCCCAGGGATGGGCAGTTTCCCAGTGGGGGTACCGGCCAGAGGTGCCTCTCACTGGAAACTATTAGAGCAGTTCCGATATTGAAGGATTCACAGAGGTCTCCGTTGAAGAAGGTTAACCATGTAATGGTTGATGAGGATGGTTTTACTCTTTATTATGGTAGGAGGTCAAAATTGTGCAAGGATTATGCCTCCCATCATGATGGAATGGTAAGGTCTGAAGTAGGGATCTCATCCTTCCCTCCTCAATGTAGGGATGCTAGAACAGGTAATGATACCCCCAATGCTAACTTGGGTAGCGATTCTACCTCTCATCGTTTTAGGCCTGGTAATGTGATGCGTTCTCCGTTATGCAACATATGCAAAAATCTATCTAATTATGCTCCCCTCTTTCTGAGGGGATGGGCCAGGAAGATGGATATAGTGGTCCCGAGAAGTATTTTCATGAGAATTAATGTTATACATTGATTGTAGTGGAATTTTTATGATGCATAGCCTTTTTGAGTTTCTTTTTTTTTTGTGAAATTCTTTAGTCACCCTATTGGATCTACCTCATATGTGGTTTTAGAGAAGGAAACATTCACTAGTGCATGCCATTCAGATTTGGATGATTGAGAGGGTATGGTGAATTCCATCAGTACTAGGCCTCTGCACCTTTGCAGGGGACAACTTGCCGAGGGGTCATGAGAAAGTGGAGGCTTCACATAACGATTCTTAATCTTGTTAGAGACAGCTCCAAATTTTCATGATGTGGGTGACTTTTCCTTTTAATGTTTTTATTTTGATGTTATTGTTAGAGTTCTCACTTACCCTTAAAAGTGCCATTTGAAAATACCAAAAAAATGGATTTGGAGTCTGGATATGACAACCCTTATAGTATAAGTAATCCAATCGTTACATTGACTACACTTAAACCTGACGAATATGGAAAACCAGTGGATTAAAAATCATTTAGAAGTATGATAGGAAGTTTACTATATATTACAACTAGTCATCTATACATAATAAATTAAGTATGATTTTTTGAAAGATATTAACAAAATATACCTGAATCCCGTTTAAAACCACTGAATATAATTTTTAGATATTTAATGGAAACAATGAATTTGGGTCATTTATAATCATCTGGAAATGATTTATTTTTAAAATGTAATTGGATTCTATCTTCTGTGTACATAAAATTTATAGGAAAAGTATAACTCGAAAATTCCACATAATAGGGGAATCATTAGTATCTTGGTCATGTATGAAAAAAATACTCATTAGCACTTTCCATTGAAAAATATGAATATGTGGAAGCTGGAATCTTTTTTCACAATTGTTATTAATGCAACAGACACACAGTGATTATTGCTTGATTTTGAAAAAAATCAACAACATTATTATTACACTAGTTCTATATCCTGAAGAAAAAATCATCTACATCACTATCGTGAAAAGAACATAGATAATAGACATAACTTATTTAGGGAGCACACACTTAAAAGGGGTATTATTTTACAATTCATCGTAACACAATAACAACACGATGATTTTTTTACAAAACCATTTCCTTCTGAAATTTTTCTATACATTATACAAAATTTTGGAATGAAAAAATTAAGGTTATTATTTATATTGAATTTTTCATTCAACTACACCCCAAAATTATGAAACTTATTTTATTGGTGGGATTAAATTTTATTTCCTTAATATTTTTTTCCGAACATATAAAGAGTTTAAATACTCAAATAATTTTCATTGAATATAATATTTCAATGAAGAATCTTATAACATACAAACAAACCATCAGATAACTCTGAATGGTACATCTTCTTACATACTAACATATAATTACATTTCTCAATGTTGGCCTTTAAATCATAATTTAAAATTTTTAGCGGATTTATCATTCCATAAATCCATTTTTTCATTGTAACCTCATAATACAAGAACATATATAAAATTATTTGGCTTAATATCAACTGTCATATCATATCTATTTTTTTAATACATTAGATTAACCATGCAAGATTGACCAACACCTCGAACCATATATAATGGATCCCTCCTCATGTCCCACATCGATTTCTAGATAATTAGACCTCAACTGCTGCCAACCTTCAAAGCCTCCAACCCGATTTCATCTTCCTTCCTCACATCTTAATTTCACTTTCAATCTCTTCGTAAATCATAACTCCCACGCATAAGGAATTCAAATATATATTCACTTTTAGAGAGTTTTTAGTTGATAAAGGTTTTTCCTCATATGTTATTCTTTGTTAAGAAAGATAATAATGTTCTAAGGATGTGAAGCAATTTTTATTTAAATAAATAATGGAGAACATGATCCAGTATATCTGGATATGGTAATTGAATTCAATGATTCATTAGAGTTCTACTTAGATGTGCGAAAGGACATGATATGGTTTATGATAAATTAGAAATTATATTCTATTTCATATATGAAAGATGTTGACATACATGGAATTTTGTTTGATAGAGAAAAACTTTACCCCTCTCAGAAGTTGCTAGAATCCAAATGTTCATTCAGTAAGGAAAAATTTATAGAATCTCTATGCCTTTAGGGCGTAAAGAATATAAATCATTCAAATATAACATTCAAATATCTGATCACTTAATTATGGATGAATGAACTTTTGATTTCAAGAAATTGAGATAAATATACCCTCATAATTATGGACATATTAATTAAGGATTTCGTTGTAAATATAAGGAATACAAATATGATGACATATATCTTCCACACAATCAGTAAGATAAAATATTGTCCAATCATTTCATAGATCCTCTTGTTTTAAGAAACAATGTTCAATATAATTGTAAATTGCTTTATTTCGTGTAATTTCTCTAACAAATTGATGCCATAAAAGATCAAGATCCTTATATTAAGTGGAAAAACATTCAAAAAAATATTCATTCGATAAAACATCTATTGAGTTTGTTGAATTATTTAGAAAGGATAACTAGGTTGGGGAAAGGTCCCCGAAATAAGTAGATGTATCGAAGAAAAAAACATCAAGCATACAAACTAAGTAAATCATAGAAGTAGAATTCATATTCCGACGAATTCGTTTCCATGTGGAGTCAAGATAATGAGCTATGAAAGGTAAGAGATGGAGTGTATTATATATATCTGGATGAATCTAAAGCGTTATAAATTATAAAAGATAAATATCATGAAAAAAAAGAAGAGGAGATGAATCTGGTAGGGAAAACGAAAGTGACGTTGTGATAAAAGAAAATAGAGAAACACAAAGGGAGAGTCAACCTGACACGATATATATAATAACTTATCCATACAACTCATCTAAACATACATTAGAAGGAAATATGTTATAAAATATGATATTCACCTCTGAAAATATTCCACACCTACTAAAAATTGACTTTGGGAGTGGTATTTGACAATTCACTTCTGATGACGAGGTTGATAGTGATGCTGGTGATGGTTGAAATTTTGAAGATTCTCATGATGATAAATAAAAGATTTTTCATATTTCTAATTAAAATAAAATATCTAAATAATTGAGAATCAAGTCTCTAATTGTGGAAAAGGAAAGTAGGTATATGTTAGAACAACTTTGAAAAAAGAATCAGAATCTGAAAATTATTCCTCCTCCATATGAGTTGATTTCATTGTTCAATCCTTGAAGATGTTGGAAAACTCCATTCCATACATACATAACATTGATTCTATAATTCATCTTATTAAAGAATATGTAAATAAAAAATCTGACTCAATGACACATTTCATGTAGATGTTAATAAACCATGATGTTGAATTCATAACATTTGTTAAAAATTATGATTGTCACAAAAAAATACAATATAGAAATTAAAATGTGGACAAAACATAACAGTTTTGATCGTAATATTTTTGATGATATTTCCGAGTCATTCAAGAATGATTTCATGGTGTCTAATGACTACCTCAATGAAAATTCAAATAGTTTATCTGGTATGATGAAGGAATAGATATGATTTCTGTTTAAAAGAGATAAATAAATTTATGGGAAGCATAATAATCTCATTGATGAGGTAAAGATAATGAATGGTTACAATGATGGGGTTGATAAAGACATATTTAATAGGGACAAATTGATTAACAGAAATGAATAAATGATTTATAATCATTAGAGAATGAATAATAATTACCAAATTCTTCATGAAAAGTTTCAAGATTACCAAAAGTATTTTATGATTTTTAAGCCCTTAGTCAAAACATTAATCCAGTAGAAGTATTTATTTTTTTGTAACGTTGATAATTTTTTTGTAATAAAATATATCAAATATAAACTAATTCTTATCCATCACATTTTTTATAGTTGGTTCCCTGATTTTGTAGGAAAGTTATATTTTCTCCATTCAATTTTTTAAATCACAAATAATGAGAATGTTATAAAAATAATTATATTCTAATAATGATAATGTTTAAGTAATGGAGAACATGATTAAATAAAACCTACTTAAATAAGCAAGATACAGTAATTTAATAATGTAATAAATATACACAATGACAAGAATATGATCCATATAAGAATTTCATAACCTAACATGGAGTTATACATATTCATTTTGAGTCATAAACTCAAGAGGAGATAAGTATTTTTTTATGTATAAGTACAAAATATTTTAATAATATTATTATTTTCGTAAAAACTATTTGCTTTCCCAAAAGGGGGATAATGTTGAGTCAAATGTTTCTTTATGACATTTTCATTCCATCATGTTTTGATTATGAGAAACACATTTTCATTATTAATGTTACATTATATAAAGTATTTAATATTAAAATCTAATTATAATTTAAATCATGATCTTTAATGATTTTAAAAAAATTTGATGTTCATTCTAGAAAAATATTTTTATAACTAAATATAAACTAGACTAAATGAAAATTAGAATCATATAATTTATCAATTAATATTAAAACCGAAATATGAATCTGATTTACAATATTCCTTAATTATAATTCATTCAAAATTACGAATCTCATTATCACTATTCCTCCATTCATATTGTCTTAAATATTTTATTTTTATTTGTCAAGTCTCACAAATTTGTTTCACTCAAAAATCATAATTTTATTTTCATAGATTATTAAATCTGAGTCACTTAAAATCCACAATCCGATTTAATATTTTCCTAAAATCATATTATCCTTTTTCCCAAATCCAAATCAAATACTTTCTTAAAATCTTTTTCTCAATATTTTTATAATCAGTTTCTCATATTGTTCATAATCCAATTCTTAGTTGTACATAAATCAATTTTTCTATATCTTTAGAATCAAACTACATATGATTCTTAAATATATTTAGTTATTGTATCTCCTAAATACATTCATATATATAATCGGATACACTAATATGTTTGAGAGAATGATTATAATGAAATTTTTTCTTTTATTAAAATTAAATCATCCAATTTGTTTTTACATGACTGATGTATGTCTTAGTTTTACGTGTCCCTCTAATTTTTCCAAAAAAATATGTCATTTGGAGATCATGGTGACTGTTGGACTCAACAACTACAAATAATAGATCATTAGGATGATCTCATAACATTTGTAATTCAAGACACCTGATATATATTCCAATATTTCATTGTGAGAATTTATATAAGTGATTATGTTGTGAATATCATGTTTAATACACTTTAAATATTCAATAAGCTTTGTTTTTCATTCTGTGATACCAATCATCGGTGATTTTGATTGACTACTTCAAATTTCAAGGAAAAAAAGGTACAAATTAGCAATGTAGTTTAGGGATTCCAACTACTATAAGATATCAGGGTTGATTACCTTCTAATTTGATGGTTTGTAGGGATAACAAGACAGAAGATGCATCTGATCTATTGTGGATTGAGGGATTACACTGGTTTGGTTAAAATATACATTCATTAATGTTAAAATAAAAGGCCCTCTATCCAATGGGGCTATATACCCTACTATATGGGAAAAAATTGAAATATTTTACATTTACATTAACTTTCTACTATGACTTGTTACAAAAAAAATTGTTTCATAAACAAACAATTTTTTATTAAAATTGAAATAAGATTATGCATGTTTTAAAAATGAATAATGTTTAGGTATACCAATGTCCTTATTGATTTATAATAATTATCTTTATTAAAACTAATCTGTTTTACATTAAACATACAAAAGTGGTTTTAATGAATCTGATTTGTTTAAATTTGTTAAAAAAGTTTTCCCATTGGGTTATGAATTAATGGTTATTTAACATACAAATCATTCCCCTATTATATTTGATCATCTTCATTCATATTTTTATCCAACTATATTATATTTCAATCAATAATGTGACACTGATTCAAAATTCATCGATAATTATTGGGAAAAATACATTCACATGAGTATTTTTCTCATAATGAATAACATCTGTAAAATGATTCACCCTGATGGTCTCATCATCTTCAAATGAAAGATAAAATGGTAAAGGTTGGTATTGTTTTTAACATATTCCACTAATAACATGATCCCCAAAAAATGTTTCATAAAACCTTCATCCCTATCATCCCATTGTTTCTTTAGATATAACTATATTAGAAATATCACCCCAATGTCAATTCATGATTGGTCGTGATACGGCTTAAAATTTTATAGGATAACCCACCAGTTATAGATTAGTCCCCAAAGAATATAATCACTAATCTTAACCCTTAAATATATGGGTGTCTCCATATTTGTAATTGTCCTCTTCACTAAATCAATCGCAAACCCATATTTATTGGGGGCCTCCCTCCCATGTGTATGTAGCTGGTTGATGCGGATAAAATGATCTTATTAGTTCCAACATTATTGGTACTATGCGATTAGTCTCCTTATTCCATGATCACATGAACTATAGGAAACAAAAAAAAGTTATCATCCTTCTAAATACATATATCCAAAGGAAGTTCATAAATATTAATTTTTTTAGTATGTTGTTCAAAAAACTCATAATGCTGAAATATATCATGGCACTGACGAATTATCTCTAAATGATTAGTAAACTCTTTAAACAAATGTATACATAATAGGAACAAAAATAAAATTTAAAAAAAACAAAAAATAACAATTTGACCAATGTTACTCTATACATGGAATTAAAAGTGATATGAAAAATCATAATAGTTTCATTTATTTTATTATTGTATAAAGAATGGGATCAAATTTTACAAATCATGTATGTAGATATAATGAGACAATGAATATTTACCTAGTAGTGACAGTTGACTACAATATATACCATTTAATTCCAACCTTGATTCTTGAGTAGTCTTCTCGAGTCTAATATGTAATGTGTAAAATATCTACAATTAGTACGATTTCAGGAATACTAAATCAAACGTGGTAAAAAAACATCATAATGGAAACATGTTAAAAACACAAACCTCAATTTTCTTCCGATGAACTCATGATTTCCACCCCACATGAGTTAGAAACTCCCATTCATGATCCAATAATCATACCAAAATGAATCTTAATATCATGTCAACCATTTCATAAAATGAATTTGAACATAACATACCTATCATATTAATATTTAATGTCTCGACAGTAATACCTCATGGGATTGAGTCAACATTCTTCTAGAACTAATACACACATCCTAATATTCCTTAGGCTTCTAAATATGAGTGACGATGTAGGGAATATAGTCGGAAGAATGTACTCTATAGATATGATATATAATATCAGGGGATATGATATTAAAATTCAACAAAATCAATCATAAAAACATAAAAACAAAACCAATATTAACCCGATAGCTATAAATAACAAAATATCTAATTAATAATAATGAATCATGTCATTACATTATGTATTTTACACTAAATTACCTACAAAAATTTCCATATGTTAAATATTATAAACTAGAAAAAGGGGTCACAAACCCATTTTCATTCCAATATAGATGCTCCAATCCCAACAAGGACGCACAAAATCTAGCATAGGGCCACATTCCCTGGTCTATACTTGCAACCATGAAATCATTCCAACTACCAGATGACATCTATATAGGGTGTGAGTACAACTTGTAGGAAAAAACAAATGGTTTATAAAAAATCATTTTGGAATATTTATTGTATGTAACCATACAAAAATTATTATCATTAATTAAAAAAATAATAACAAACATCGAATAAATTTTCCATCCCTTGATCTATGTGTTAACACCATGGGTAAGCCCTACCTTTTTGACATGATTACAAATGAATATATTCTTGAAACAATGTGAAATGATAGAAAAAACGCTATATATACCAAATAATTTTATCGGGGAACGATAACCATGTCTAACCTACAATGCCATCTATAAAAGAACACAAAGTCCAAACTATAATTTAATCAAGGATGATACTCCTTGTCAAACCTATATTATCATCTATTAATGAATACTATGTCAAACATACTAATTAATCATATATGTAAATCCATGTACCACATATAATTTCATATAAGAAGGATTTACATATATTAAATATAATACTAAATCATAGGAAATACTTTTTACAACTAAAATACTTTTAGGGGAATTAACTCCACATACATCAAATAATTTCTAGTTGGTTGGAATTACATGTCCACCAAGTATTTTCATTAAAACATGAACCCTGAGTTTAACAAATATCTCATTTTCATACATTATGTAACTATCTTTTCAAAACAAGAAAAATGGAAAAGAAGGATATTTATGACTCCATAAAACCCACATTCAAAAAAATTATTATAATCTATAATTTTTAAATAAATATTTATCCAAATATCTTGACAACTACGTGATTCAGAAAAATCATGCCAGTAACCAAAATCAATGTAATTATCATTTTCAAAACAGTTACCACTTATTAAATTAATTTTAAATATTCATATATCACATATAATTAAATCACAATTACTATTTAATATCACATCATATCTCTATTTCATATTATCATTATACAAATTCCAATTACATTAATAATTAAATATTTTAAGCCATTTAATTTATTATCAAATAAACCATAATGATTACTGAGTTAAGACCTCAAAATGTCATGCCAAGTTATCTATTCACATAAAAAACCAATCATCATTGTTTTGCATATCCGTAAAATATTTCTAAATAATAATGGGGTAATTGGTTCATTCAATTAATCTTACCACTAATATTGATGGTTTAGAACAAACATCGGGTGGTATCAAGTCCATGTATCAATACAATTTTACCCAATGTGGTTAAAGGGAGGTCTATTCATATTGTTAATTCAAGATAGAGGGTTTCCAACTAGGTTAGGTTTTTTACTTGATGTACCAACATGATATGATTTACTACACATATGATAAATTAAAAATTTACAATAGGGAGATGTTGTAGACCACCCCCCAAAATTAGTTATGTTGAAGAAACTTCCTCATAAACCAAGTTAGAACTTGTTTCCTCCATACTTCCCTCTGATATAATGGTCCAAAACCCCATTACCCAATAGTATATTATTATTTATCATTTTTTTCTCAAAAAATCACCAATGGGATAGATAAAATTGATGAAAAATGGTAATTATTATTTAGAGAATCATTTTGAACAATATTAAATTAAAATATTAGAACCAACCACATTCTAGAATTGTATTGGGGTTCTTATAATAACCCACAATTATATCAAATAAATTTACCATTTTATAGTTATTTCATATTGTAATAATCAAAATAAATAACATATATAATACAATACAGACATTATTAATTAGGAGTGAATGAAATAAGAGGTATTCTAGAAATTAAGGAACATATACCAATAGAACAGTTACCTTACATTGGAAATAGTAAAGTGACCACTAAGATTAGTAATATGACAAATAGAATAGTAAATTCAAATTTTAAATTATAATTTGTTTTTATATATTATAAATGAAAATATGATATATTTATATCTCGATATTAGTATATAATTTTTTTAAAATATTAAATAATTTTTTTTATTTTAAAGTAAAAAATATTAATTAATTATTTTATAATTAATAAAATTATTAAAAAGAATTTTATTTTCATGAAATAAATAAAATAAATAAAATTTAGTCTTATAATTATCATCTTCTTTTAGGATACACCAATTAATTTCCTTTATTTTTATAATATTTATTACAGTTTTAAAATTGTTATTTTTTTTAATAAAAGATGGTTTTATTTAATAATTATATTATTAATATATCGAAAATTATTTTTATAAAATTGATTATATTTTTTAATTATACATGCTGAAAAATTTTAATGGTAATTTTTGGCGATTTTTCTAAAATAGTTATATAATTTTTAATAGTGAAATACATTAATTATTGGTATGTTATCATTATAAGATAAACACACTATTTCTTGATTCAGGAATGATGTAGTAACCATAATGTCGAAGATATATTCATTAAATAATTTAGTTAGTCATAAATCTCACTGTATTCATAGTCATGTGACAAAATAATAAACTATTGTTTAATGTAATAAAAAAACACCACTCTCTTCCACTATAAATATTGTCCCTCGCCTCCCCCTCTCCTCAAACCATCAAAGCATTAATAATCGTTAATTTTTTTTAAAATACCACTCTTATATTGCCCAAATTTCATCTTATAGTATTCAGTGTCAATAGAATATGAAAACAATTCCCCATACGTATGTTTTGAAGTAGGATATTTCAAGAGGGAAACCCCCTCTTCCCATTCTTCTATTTTCTTAATAATTTATATTCAATTATTATCCTTCCCTCACCTCCACTGTCCAATGATACATTATATCTCCGGTATCTATTATATAATTAAATTTTATTATATCAATTGAAAATACACCATCATTTACCTTCTTCATTTCCAATTATTTTAAAGATGAAAACATCATCTAAGGGGTGATGATTTATCGCTGTTATGGATGGCGTGTTTTCAACCACTGTAAAAACTTGTTATAAAACCATAATTATGATTAAAACATAATTTATTATACATATTAGATTTTATTTAGTGTTCTATAACTAGAATATATACATCATACTAATTAATAAGAAAAATCTATTTTGTCACGATCATAAAACCACTAAAATAACCTAAACAAGTACCATCAATGTTTTACATAATGAATCATCTTCATATCTAAAAAAGTAATATATTATAATATTTAATATTATGGATGTTTTATAATAACATATAATTTCTAATTCGGATAATTATATCCATTTTACATTTTCTTCCATTTAAGTGTAAAAGTGAACTGATCATGAAAACGAATGAAAATAACACACCGTACAACGAAATTGAATCTCGTATCCCATAAAAAATTCTATAAAAGAACATAATAAAATTATTATAAATCTAATATATGTTGTATATTATTTTAATTAATTTATTAATTAATATAATTTGATTATCCATTGTTTTATTCCATAATGTTGGACATCAAATGATGCATTATTTGAAAACATATGTAATATAGAAAATTGTTGGCATGATATTTTTGAATGGAATATTATTAGCCTAGAGCTTGTAAAAATAAAAATAGAATAGTAAATACTATTTTAACACATATCAATGATTAAAATTGTAGGAAAAATAACTGTTCAGATAATTAGAGGATTTATTGTGAGTTTTAAGTGGGAGATCATTTTTTTTGAATGTTTCTCCATGGTAGGGTGTCATATTTTTTAGTAAGAAAGGGAAACTGAGTCCCAAGTGCATCATAACATTTGAAATTTGGAATAGAATTAGAGTTTTGGTTTATCATTAAGAAATTCCACCAATACATTCTATATTTAATGAAATATTCTAAATATTATTTTAATTAAGTGCATTATTGACCCAACAGATAATCTAAATTATGATGAAATAGAATCAAAACCTAATTTTTCTTACTATGAAGATACTTTTTTAATTCCAAACAATAGATAAATGGTTTTGATAAACTATATGATACAGATGGTAAATGTAATTTATAAAATTCATAAAATTGAATAGGTGATGTGGGACTGGATGATGTTATGATTATTAACTACCCAAATCTTTTTATGAGGCGACATACTAGAATTGTTTTGGACGAAATTTTTTTAGGATGAGAGAATGTAGAAACCTAGAATTATATTAATGAATTTTCCCTTATTAGTTTAATTTCATACTGTATAAATCACATAAAATAACTTATATAATATAATAAAAGTATTTCAAATGAATAATAAATAGAATAAAAGGTATTTCTAGTAGTTAAGAAACCTACACAAATTGAGTACTTACATGTCCTTCGGTGTTGTAATGTGACCATAAGAATAGTAATATGATAAATAGAAAATAAGCTTCACCTATTAATTATAAAATAAACATTTTATATATTCAAAATGGAAATATGAATGATTTATATCATGATATAAGAAAAAAATGTTTTTAAAACAATAATTTTATTTATAGTTTTGTTAGTCAAAAATTTGTAATTGAGATTTAATAATAAACATTATTATTAAAAATAAATTTATTTTGATATATTAGATTCATAAATTAATTTTTTTGTCTTTTAATTGTAAGATAATTATATGAGGCCTTTGTTAATTTTCCAGCGTGTTATAAAATCTGTTTTTGATTTAAAAATATATTTTCCAAATAACTGATTATTTAATTTAAATATTAAATTTATCAAATTTATGGAATTATTTTCCGAAAATATAGTAAATTTTTTTATTCCAAACATTTAAAAATGGTTGTGTTTATTTTTTTGTATTTTTCTTAAATCGTTATATTTGTGGTGAATAGTGAACTATGGTAATTTACGGTATATATATTTTATAAGATATATAAAATATTCCCTGATACATTAATGATGTAACCCCCAAAATATATAAAATAATTAAATTATTTAATTTTTTAGTGATAATTCTCAAACAATTCATTGTCTTCTTCCAAATTAGTGAACACATGATTAAAATTATATAAAAATACCCCTCCCCACGAATATAAATATAACCCCTCACATCATTCTATCATCACACCATAAAAATTGGGTATTATCCATTTTCTACCCCACCCTATCCACAATCACCTCACAAATGTCCATGATCATTTTATCTTAGAAAAATACCAGAACCAATCCCATTAATGAGGTTATCAATGAAGAGAATTCAAGGGGTAAAAATGATATTTCCTTTTTTTCATCAATTTTTTTTTTATTTTCTAATCCTTTACTCAACCAATTTATCTAAAGTTACATGAATCTCTCCTATATTTTTTATACTTGGAATATATTTATTCAATGTAAAATCCCATATTAATCTTTATCTCCTTTTATTTTTATTTTAATGATGAAAACATCATCCGAGAGATTCCGATTGACCGCCTTCAGAGACAATGTGATTCAGTTTTGGGATTACTCATCCATGAATGGTTATTAATCTATAATAATTTATACACCATATTTTATTACACATATTATATGTTATTTAGTGTTTTATAACTAGTATTCATACATGATATAAATTTATAAGACAAAACTAGTTTGTGACGATCGAAAAACAACTAAAATAATCTAATCCGTTATAATTAATGTTATTTCTAATGAATCATCCTCATATATGAAAAAAATAATATATTAAAACACTGAAAAATATATCTATTCAATAATAAAATATAATTTCAATTATGTATCATTTTATATTTTAATAGATATTCCATTTATGAGTAAAACTAAACAGATCATGAAAACCAATGAAAAGAACACTCTCCAACATCAAAATTGAATCTCATTAATAATAAAGAAAACCATAAATAATCTTAATAAAGTTTTTATAAATAAAATATAGGTTGAATATTTTCTGAATTTATTTATTAATTAATCTAATTTCATTATACATGTCATTAAGTTCACATATAAACTACTTTTGGACATATGGTAAGGGCTTATTCCCGATCCTTCGTTTTCATTCAGGCTATTATCTATCCCTATTTAAACCAATGTAATTAATCATTATTTTTATATACATATTATACATTGTATTTAAAATTTAAAATTTTAAATATCCAGATCATTTAATATTTTTATGGTGAAATATATGTTTTACAAGGTTAACATCCCAATTCATCCGGATATGCAATCCCGATTAAACAAAACATCTCAATATCAATCATATTTTCATGTACCATAAAAAGTCTATTATAAGGAAAATATATTTTCTAGAATGAAATGTTTTGTAATTAATAAATATATTTGTTCATTTTTTTATTTATAAATAAAATTCAAAAAATTCAAATGATTTTTCCAAAATAACTATTAATTGTAATTTAAAAAACGATATTTCACCCAACAATTTCTGAGTAATTTTATTAGAGAATTTTAATATATTTCAAAAAATATTTTTAATATTTGTATTTGTTAGAATTTATCTATTATTATTATCTACTAACATATATTATTAAATTGCGTATGATCAGTTTTAATGAGGATGTATTATATAGATACAATTTAACATACAACCCATAATGGTTAGTGATTATGTTTAGCTATTGGGAATGTCATTTAAATTCCATATGCATAATTTTTTTATGGTTATCCCCATTCAAAAGAAGTATTAATAGAACATGGTATGTGATAGGTGGTGATTTCTATAGACCCTCGATGCATCGGTAAGTCTCCTTATAGAAATCATAAATGGATCCCATAGATTCCATAAACATTTGTTTTCAAAAGTCTTGGTCGATTATGTGAAGGAATGTTTCAAGTATCTAAAATTTTTAATTACCTAATTTTGATATTATTAAAAGATAAATAATATTGTCATTCCACTTGTATAATATCAATAGTTATTTGTTATTCTCATGTGATTATTTTTCTTCCATTTTTTATTCATATTATATTCTTACTGTATTATACTCAAGAATATGTTCTCACAAAATGTGTTTTCTAGTCACCATGAATTATTTGATTATAATATAATTTTATGTATTACATACAATTTCTACGAATCTGAGATCACCACTTTCTCATATATTTTTTTCACTTGGGTACATGGATTTTATTATGAAGGACTTACAGGGATAATATTGAATTTTATGGAGGTTTCCAGAGGAGTTTCTATATATTATATCATTTAAATTTGTAAGGTAAAATTATGTATTTATATTGTTTTCATATTTTTCTTAACTATTAAATCCTTTCATATGAGACAAGTTTTGAAAATTACCAATTTAATAAATTAAATCACCTGCTCCAGGATATGTGGTCTAGGTCATTACTATTTCACCCCATGACTATTTAAATTGTCCCATTCACTAAAAAACATGTTATATAAACATAAAATCTCATCAACCAGTACACTACATGTTAAAAATATAAATTCATGAAATAACTTTTCCTAGAAACCCATTTCACACACTAAATGAATTTCATAGCACGTGACCAGAACATTAAAAATTACTAAAACGTATTCATGATGTGAATATGATCATATATCTAGATTTCATCTATCCTTCTAATTTCACTTATAATAACCTCAATAAATTTCAAACATCTATGAACATGACTCATTTTTTGTATTTAATATGTTCAAAGAAAATCCTATATCAGAATGTACTAGTGAAAATAAGAGATCTTGGAATTTGTGATAAAGTTATTATGATTTTCAAACCCAATCTCAATCAAAAAATACAATGGTAGTACATACTTTATTAATATATGAATGGTAACTGATCATTATAGAGCTGAATAAGAATACAGTAACTACTTCAATAATCACACTATAGACAAGTGGGTATAAATTTGATATTTGTAGTGATTTTTCAAAAAAGGTTTTATGTTACATAGTCACGAAGAATTAAAATTTGGTAGTCTATTCATTGAGACCATTGAAGGTCCATGAGAATAATTATTACACTATTGAACCTAAGTTAGATTTGGTAGTATTTAATTTTAAAATATATAAAAATTAACATTGTTGGGAGAACTATGACATAACAACCTGCCATAAGAGCCAAAAATATTTAATCAATACATTGGAGTTCAATATGATACAATTAATATGATCTCATGTAACCCTAAATTATGAATATAAATACCAATACATCTATGAGAAGTTGAATAAAGTATAAGATTAATTATGTAGAAATGATCAAGAACAATTATCATTAATTTGGATTTATATGTTTTCAATTATCTATGCCATACTTTGGATTGTTGTGTGATTCCTAAATAATGGAACACTATCCTAACTTTTTAAACATATTTATCAACTATCATATCTATGAATTAATTTGAAATATTAAACATGTGATGTGGAGATATATGATATGGTTGAATCTATATAAAAATTAAATTCATTACAGTTTATATTTAATAATGACGGAGTTGTGTTATTTTTAATACAACATCACATTCCATTAGAATTGGTGATAAATAAATATCTACTGAGTGATACTCATAGTTTATAATTATCCATATATATGGGAAACATTAAAATATAATGAAATATATGAGGAAATTATTAGTTGTTTAATATGGGAATGTATATCAAGGAATATATATAAAAATTATCCTTGCATTTCAATAGGTTAAGGATGAGTGAAAAATTACAAATAGAGATCAATCCATTTACCATAACAAATTATTATTATAAATCCTCAATACAGATTTTAATTTAGGTCATAAAATGGCTTAAAATGTGAAGTGCCCAGATCAGTGTGAATCACTGAGAGGGGGAGGGGGTGAATCAATGATCCCTTAAAACGTTTTACTAATTGATTCCTTATCAATTAAACCTCTATGGCTGGTTAAAGCCTCGATCCACTCTTCTTGTATCTCTCATCCTTTCCTCGAGTAATTCAGTAAATGTAAAGGCACAAGACACAATGATTTACAAGGTTCGGCACCAAAGGCCTATGTCCTTGCCATGTTGGTTATACACCCCAACATGGTTTCTCCATTATAATCGGTTAGTATTACAATGGTCAATACAGAGTCCCACTGTATCTCTCCTGAGTCCCACAGAAGGGTCTTTATACTGCGTCCCACAGTGTTACCAGAGTCCCACTGGCCTGCTCCAGAATCCCACTGAAGACTTCTTCCACCCTGAGTCTCACAGGGGGCTTCTCCTGGATCCTCGAATCACACGAGTAGCTCTTCTTCACTTTAAGCTTCTTCAGGTATCTTCAGTAGTCTGGGATAAATACTGCTGGCCTTGCTCTGTACCTCTGATCACTTGAGTTGATCAGGTCTTCTCGTCTTGCACTGGATTTATCTCCTTCTTCTAAGGATGACCTGGCCTCTCTCTTCAATAATCTTCAACAGCCTCTGATAAGGTCTGTTGGTCTTGCTCACAGCTTCTGATCACTTCTGTTGATCAGGATCTTCTCAATCACTGAAAACTCAGACAACTGATATCTCTAACTTCAGTCTGGCTTCAGTCTGACTTCACATCAACTTCATGCACTGAGTGCATGGCATCTCTGCATCCTCATGCACTGATTGCATGGCTTCTCAATTTCGTCAATATCTTCTGGTCTAGGACAACTCATATGCACACCACTGATTTAAGCTTTATTCACGTGTGCACGTGCATGCATGCATGCATGAACTCCCCTTCTTCTTATTGGTGCAGTAAACCCTCAAAGGGTGTAATTCTTTTAGGCACACACCTTCTCCACAATCTTCACACACTATATTCAAATTGTTCACACACTTAGAAGTGTGTTTTTCTTTAGTGTGGAACTTCTTCTTCTTCTTCTAATGTGTATACACTTTTAGTGCACACACTAGGATTCGGCCTTCACTTGTTTTGCACACACAATGTATACTTCGTTTTGCACACACTTAAAGCTTGGCCTTTCACTTCTTCTTGCACACACACAAAGTATTCTTTGTTCTTCAAAGTGTGCACCCCATAAGGGATACGGCCTACTTCACTTGCACAAACAAAGTGTGTTCCTCAATTTTTCACTCACACAAAGTGTGCCCTCGGCCTTCTTGTTCACTTTGCACCCACAAACTCCTAAGATGTGGTCTTCTTTGTTTCCACAAGGCTACGGCCGTTCCTTATCTTCTTGCACACACACCTGAATGTGTCCTTCTCCACTTATGCACACACACTGCCCACAGGTGTCTTCTTCAAGCACGGGTCGCGCATGTGTCAAGGGTGCAAGGGGTAGCCATGGGTCGCGTTTGCACACACACACAATGTAGTGTGGTCTTCACTTGTTGCACACACAAGGGCTACGGCCTTGGGTTCTCTTGAATGCAAATAACCTGTAAGGTCCTCTTCCTTCACAACTACCGCGCAAGCCACTTGGTGTTCAAGGGCGCGTAGGGTGTGGTAACTCCTGAGGCGCGCAAGATGTCAAAGACAAAAGCGATGCCCAAGGCCTCGGGACACTTGGTCGCGCAAGCCTCAACAAACAACGAGAGCGCGCAAGTGATGCGGCTGCCTCGGGTCTTCCTTCCGCGCAAAGGGAAGTCTCGCAGGGGACTCATCCTTCTTGTCGCGCAAAAGAGTTGCGCGCAAGGAACTCAGCCGCGCAAGTGAGTTGCGGGGCAGCTTCTTCCTTCGCGAGGCAGAGCGTTGCTCCTCACGGGACTCAGATTTTCAACAGAGTTTCAGCAAACAATCTCTGTGCTTCAGGCTCTCTTTATATAGGCAGAGAAATGCCTCAAAACATCCACGTGGTTATAAATTCAAACTCTCGAATATCTCAGGTTTTCAAGATTTTCCAAAATCTTGTTTCTCCTCTGTTTCACGCAGCTTAACTCATTTTTAATTTCCTCTACGTGCATGTGACTTAGAACGCATGCACGACCTTCGGTTAAGGATACTCCATGCAACGAATAAACCTCATAGCCTCGGCAACGTTGTTTGCGTCGGCCGAACTCCAATTTTCTCCATTCAACGTGTGCATGCATATTTTATTTCATGATTGTGTTCAGTGTGGCCAGACGATCACCATGGACGCCTTAGCTCGTTCAGAGGTGGCCAGGAACTCGAAATCCGTCTTCAGAGGGCCACTGGTTGAGGCGGCGTCGCGGGAGGTTCCTCCGCCGAGCTCGAGGTAGATGATGATGTGGCAGCCGTCGGATCAGGCGTTTATTGAACTTGGACAGCCGGGATAAGATCTTGAGCGGCAAGATGCGATGAGCGGTGGAGATCGGCCGAGCGATCGAACGAGCGGCTCAGATTCAATCCGCCGCAGAAATATTTGTCCCACATCGAAACGGGCCGCGGAATTCTCGCGGTTTATGAAAGTTCCGCTCCCATGAACGGCCAATTGAATCTCCTCCCCTCTCAGTGCCGCCCCGCACCGAGTTCTTCTGCGGGCGCGCTCTGCGCCCACCCCTGCCACTCGGCGGGCGTGCTCTAGCGCCCACCATGCACTCCGGGGCGTGCTCCATTCTCCCCTTCGGCGCGGGCGTGACACCCCTGCGTGGCCCTGCCGCCCTGGGCTTGCCCCACGGGTTCCCCCTTGGGCGTGGCGCCTTAGGCCCACATGTGCCTTGGGGTTGAACCCTCAAGGTGCCCATGGCTGGGTAATTTTTTGGCAATATATGGAAATAAGACTCTGTTAAAAACAAAGTTCCCCATAAGTTCAAGCCATATCAAATGCCAAATGTCACGTCAACCTCTAAGCCATTCTTTCCATTTCTTCTTCATTCGTCTTCCACAAACTTCCTCAACTCCTTTCAATCTTATATTCTAGACTTATGAGACATTTGTAGAAGGTTCTTCATCAACTGAAGCTCCTGAATTAAATAATTCATCAACATTCTTCAATGATCCAATCAGAGATCAGGTTGGATCATCTTCAATTCATCATGCACTAAGATATAGTGCATGGTATTCATTAATGAACATCATCCACTCAGTGATTGTGGATGGATCATCTTCATCTCCTCATGCATTGTTATGACAATGCATGGTCTTCAAACATTGTTGTGACATTGTATCCAGTAGATACAAGTTTTTGGAACTTTAAGAACAGCTCAACAATCGTCTGATTTAATGATGATACTCCATCATCATCAATTCTTCAAGTGGTGTAACTTAGTATCATCTTGATACAAGTATTGAAACATTAAGAACAGTTCTACAATCGACTGATATACATAGAGAATGTTTCAACCACAACATCCTATGTCACTTAGTGAATCTCCTAAGTGACATGCCTCTAAGTACCATGGCCATTCTCCTTTATCACCATCACCATCACATCCTTTGTCATTCACATCTTGACATTCCTTGACATCCATTAATTCCATGACAAAATCATGCCTCATTGACAACAAATGCAACACAGTTCATTTCAATCTCCCCCATTGTATTTGTTGTCAATACACTTCTTCAGCACATATGCATGGGTCAATATGTGTGCCAATATTTTCTCCCCCTTATTGGAAATCAAATGCAAAGGTGTGGTGTGGTTCTCTTCAAAAATATCTCTTCCTACCTTCGAATAGCATCTTCGTGAAAAGCACTAAGAGAGGGATGATGTCACATGTTCTCTTTAGCAAAGAACCTTTAGTAAATCATCTCTAAGTCTACTTAGTCTAACCCGGTGTAGAAAACAAGAGTGATGTAACCAAGGTACTCAATGCAGTCCAACATTCACTGTACATGTGAGATCATGCTCCAAGAAGTTGAAATTTTTCAGATATAAAAATAAATTGCTAAATCCTGCACATACTTCACAAGACTCATTAGAATGTTCAGTGCAAAGATAAAGCTTCCCCTTTCAATCATTTTCCTTCAATCAATACTACCCCCTAATTGACATGATGAATACAATTAAGAAACAATGGATGATAGTATGATTGGAATACCCTCACATTTCTCAAGATGGTATTAAATATCAGAATCCCATCTTCTACAGATTGGCTCCCCCTTAAGGGGTGCACTCCATTCTGTCCAAACCACTCTCCAGATGAGAATGATCATCATCTTCAATTCCCTGCAATGTTAGCACATGTAAATAACAGAAGTATAAGGGAATAAGATGGAACCTCCTTGGTTCATCATTGTGAACAACAAGGTTGAGAAGATTCTCTCAACTGAGATGTCCCATTATCACCATTCTTCACACTTGCACATTTGATCTTCAATGATGTTTGTGCGGGTGTGGATCTCAACACCTCTTTAACTTCATTGTGTGTGACTCCTCTATTTCTAGGTGCCTTCTGAAAACTGGAGTCTCCTGGTGCAATCTTCATTCTTTTGAAGAATCCCTTCTGAGCTGGAATGAATATCATGCATTTATCACTAGTATGTCCAGCTTGATTGCACCTCAAACACAGAACTTGATCTTCATGTGAAATCTTCTTCTTCCCTTTTGCCTTAGCAATTGACAGTGCTTCATCTTCATCTCTTTGTAGTTCTCTGTCATGTTGCAACTGATTAAGCCATATGACTAACAAGTCATTTGGAAGTGAGGCCTCGGTTTTGGAAATTCCACATGGTTCTTTTGATACTGTTAAGCCACCATTCTTAGGAAACTTATTTTCAACCAATCCCTTCTGCTTCTTCTGGATTGATTGTCAGTTTGAGTCCAGTCTGCCTCTATTGAATATCATGGCTTCTTTACAAAGATCCATGATATGACCTTTCTTTCCACAGTAGAAGCATGTTTTCTTCTTGGTGGTCCTTCTGGATGCATCACCCTTCTTGGATTTCAAATCCAAGGACTTATCTTCCTTTTCCAACATCTTCTTGAGAGCATTGTTACCTTTCTTCTGTTTGCTTCCCAAGGTTTCCATTTTAGCCAGGTTCAGTGATCTTCTCTTCTTTTTAGCTCTGGATACAATTGGAGATTGATATGTATCTTTTTGACCACTTTTGCAATCATCCCAGATGTTGTCAAGTAATCCAAATATATTTTCAGTAAACAGATGTCTCTGGACCTGTGGATGCTGCTTCTTTTCCTCTGGCTTGCTCCCCCTTGGCATGGGCTTCCTTTGTACTTTGACATTCAGTGGATTGTACCAACAATCCTTTGCACAGTGCCCATACTTATTACAACACCAACACTGACCCACAAATCTTGACCTCTTCAGTCCTTTTGATTGTTGAGTACTTTTCTTGACTTGCTGTGTTGTTTCAGGAGAGCTCTCTTTCTTCTTTGTCTTCATCCATACTTTTTTGGAATTATTCTTCCATCCTGCACTTTTTGTGGAAACACATTTAGAAACATGAGTACAAGATGGGATGGATGGCACCTTCTTTTTAGAAGTTTTTGCCCTTTGATTAGAGGATGGATTTCTTTTAGAATCATCCTTCTAAAAGCATACTTGAGTAGCAACATTTCTCCTTTCAGCTGACTGGGAGGCTTTGGCTTTGGGTGATTGCTGATTGTTCAATATCACCTCCAGTTCTAAGCATTTCATTTTGAGGGAGTTCTTCTCATCCTCAATAGTTCTTAGCCTTCTTCTCATTTCTCTTCCAGCTACTTTATCTGGTCTTCATGCACCTTATTCATTTCTTGTAATGAATTGTCATGCTCCTTTACCATCTTGACTTTGTCTTCGAGTTGAGCATCTCTAACATTCATTGATACTTTGTGCAACTTCTCCAGTGCATGGAAAACTTCTTTGATCATTATCATAAAGATTTCTTTCTCAGAAGAGCTTCTTTTCAATTCTTCATCAGTGTCTTCAAATATTTCATTGAAAAGGGAAATAGTTTCATCCTTAGCCTTCACCATCTTTCTGAGTGTGTTGGTTATGCCAACCCTTTTTGCCAATTGATCTTCCATTGCATTGGCTTCTTCTTCTAACTGTGATTTTTCTTCTTGAAGATCAAGGATGCCTGTAGATATACACATTGCCACTTCCTTGGGGACTGTCTTCTGAAGATATTCGATTGCATTTTGAAGATCATTCATTATTCCAACTTTATCACAGCTAGGACAGGCTTTCACAGAAGAGTGATAAAAGGAATTTTCAGATGTTTCTCTATCAGCAGCAATCTTCATATTCATTTTCTTGGCCTGTTTCTTCATCCTATTTTTCTAAGTCTTAGAAGATATCTCCATTTGAGGCTGGTTACTCATTTCCACAAATCTGCACTTCATAAAGACTCCCTTGGATCTTTTAGAGGTAACCTCCCTCTGATACGAATTGAAGTGCCCAGATCAGTGTGAATCATTGAGAGGGGGAGGGGGTGAATCAGTGATCCCTTAAAACTTTTTACTAATTGATTCCTTATCAATTAAACCTCTATGGATGGTTAAAGCCTCGATCCACTCTTCTTTTATCTCTCAGCCTTTCCTCGAGTAATGCAGTAAATGTAAAGGCACATGACACAAGGATTTACAAGGTTCGACACCAAAGGCCTGCGTCCTTGCCATGTTGGTTATACACCCCAACATGGTTTCTCCATTATAATCAGTTATTATTACAATGTTCGATACAGAGTCCCACTGTATCTCTCCTGAGTCCCACAAGAGGGTCTTTATACTGCGTCCCACAGTGTTACCAGAGTCCCACTGGCCTGCTCCAGAATCCCACTGAAGACTTCTTCCACCCTGAGTCTCACAGGGGGCTTCTCCTGGCTCCTAGAATCACATGAGTAGCTCTTCTTCACTTTAAGCTTCTTCAAGTATCTTCAGCATTCTGGGATAAAGACTGCTGGCCTTGCTCTGTACCTCTGATCACTTGAGTTGATCAGGTCTTCTCGTCTTGCTCAAGATTTATCTCCTTCATCTAAGGATGAACTGGCCTCTCTGTTCAATAATCTTCAACAGCCTCTGATAAGGTCTGTTGGTCTTGCTCACAGCTTCTGATCACTTCTGTTGATCAGGATCTTCTCAATCACTAAAAACTCAGAAAACTGATATCTCTAACTTCAGTCTGGATTCAGTCTGACTTCACATCAACATCATGCACTGAGTGCGTGGCATCTCTGCATCCTCATGCACTGATTGCTTGGCTTCTCAATTTCTTCAAGATCTTCTGGTCTTGGACAACTCAGATGCACACCACTGATTTAAGCTTTATTCACGTGTGCACGTGCATGCATGCATGCATGCACTACCCTTCTTCTTCTTGGTGCAGTAAACCCTCAAAGGGTGTAATTCTTTTAGGCACACACCTTCTCCACAATCTTTACACACTATATTCAAATTGTTCACACACATAGAAGTGTGTTTTACATTAGTGTGGAACTTCTTCTTCTTATTCTAATGTGTATACACTTTTAGTGCACACACTAGGCTTCAGCCTTCACTTGTTTTGCACACACAATTTATACTTCGTTTTTCACACACTTAAAGATTGGCCTTTCACTTCTTCTTGCACACACACAAAGTATTCTTTGTTCTTCAAAGTGTGTACCCCACAAGGGATACAGTCTACTTAACTTGAACAAACAAAGTGTGTTCCTCAATTTTTCAGTCACACAAAGTGTGCCCTCGGCCTTCTTGTTCACTTTTCACCCACAAACGCCTAAGATGTGGTCTTATTTGTTTTCACAAGGCTACCGCCTTTCTTTCCCTTCTTGCACACACACCCGAATGTGTCCTTCTCTACTTATGCACACACACTGCCCACAGGTGTCTTCTTCAAGCATGGGCCGCACATGTGTCAAGGGTGCAAGGGGTAGCTGTGGGTCGCGTTTGCACACACACACAAAGTAGTGTGGTCTTCACTTGTTGCACACACAAGGGATACGGCCTTGGGTTCTCTTGAATTCAAATAACCTGTAGGGTCCTCTTACTTCACAACTACCGCACAAGCCACTTGGTGTTCAAGGGCGCGTAGGGTGTGGTAACTCCTGAGGCGCGCAAGATGTCAAAGACACAAGCGGCATACAAGGCCTAGGGACACTTGGTCGCGCAAGCCTCAACAAACCACGAGAGCGCGCAAGTGATGCGGCTGCCTCAGGTCTTCCTGCCGCGCAAAGGGAAGGCACGCAGGGGACTCAGCCTTCTTGTCGCGCAAAAGAGTTGTGCGCAAGGAACTCAGCCGCGCAAGTGAGTTGCGCGGCGGCTTCTTCCTTCGCGAGTCAGAGCGTTGCTCCTCACGGGACTCATATTTTCAACAGAGTTTCAGCAAACAATCTCTGTGCTTCGGGCTCTCTTTATATAGGCAGAGAAACGCCTCAAAACATCCGCGTGGTTATAAATTCAAACTCCCTAATATCTCGGGTTTTCAAGATTTTCCAAAATCTTGTTTCTCCTCTGTTTCACACGGCTTAACTCATTTTTAATTTCCTCTATGTGCATGTGACTTAGAACGCATGCACGACCTTCGGTTAAGGATACTTCATGCAACGAATAAACCTCATAGCCTCGGCAACGTTTTTTGCCTCGGCCGAACTCCAATTTTCTCCATTCAACGTCTGCATGCATATTTTTTTGCATGATTGTGTTCAGTGTGGCCAGACGATCACCATGGACGCCTTAGCTCCTTCAAAGGTGGCCGGGAACTCGAAATCCATCTTCGGAGGGCCACTAGTTCAAGCGGAGTCGCGGGAGGTGCCTCGGCCGAGCTCGAGGTAGAGGATGATGCGGCAGCCGTCGGATCAGGCGTTGATTGAACTTGGACGGCCGGGATAAGGTCTCGAGCGGCGAGATGCGATGAGCGGCGGAGATCGGCCGAGCGATCGAACGAGCGGCTCAGATTCAATCCGCGGCAAAAATCTTTGTCCCACATCGAAACGGGCCCAAGAATTCTCGCGGTTTATCAAAGTTCCGCTTCCATGAACGGCCAGTTGAATCTCCTCCCCTCTCGGTTCCGCCCCGCACTGAGTTCTTCTGCGGGCGCGCTCTGCGCCCACCCCTGCCACTCAGCGGGCGTGCTCTAGAGCCCACCATGCACTGCGGGGCGCGCTCCATTCTCCCCTGCCGCATGGGCGTGACACCCCTGCGTGGCCCTGCCACCCTGGGCTTGCCCCACGGGTTCCCCCTTGGGCGTGGCGCCTTAGGCCCACATGTGCCTTGGGGTTGAACCCTCAAGGTGCCCATGGCTGGCTAATTTTTTGGCAAAGTATGGAAATAAGACTTTGTTAAAAACAAAGTTCCCCATAAGTTCAAGCCATATCAAATGCCAAATGCCACGTCAACCTCTAAGCCATTCTTTCCATTTCTTCTTCATTCTTCTTCCACAAACTTCCTCAACTCCTTTCAATCATGTATTCTAGACTTATGAGACATTTGTAGAAGGTTCTTCATCAAAAGAAGCTCCTGAATTAAATAATTCATCAACATTCTTCAATGATCCAATCAGAGATCAGGTTGGATCATCTTCAATTCATCATGCACTAAGAGATAGTGCATGGTCTTCATTAATGCACATCATCCACTCAGTGATTGTGGATGGATCATATTCATCTCCTCATGTATTGTTATGACAATGCATGGTCTTCAAACATTGTTGTGACATTGTATCCAGTTGATACAAGTTCTTGGAACTTTAAGAACAGCTCAACAATCGTCTGCTTTAATGATGATACTCCATCATCATCAATTCTTCAAGTGGTGTAACTTAGTATCATCTTGATACAAGTATTGAAACATTAAGAGTAGTTCTACAATCGACTGATATACATAGAGAATGTTTCAACCACAACATCCTATGTCACTTAGTGAATCTCCTAAGTGACATGCCTCTAAGTACCATGTCCATTCTCCTTCATCACCATCACCACCACATCCTTTGTCATTCACATCTTGACATTCCTTGACATCCATTCATTCCATGACAACATCTTGCCTCATTGACAACAAATGCAACACAGTGCATTTCAAAATGGATTAACGCAAAATGGAATGTTTCGAAACTTATTACAAACACTACAATAATCATTACCCTACGAGGGGACTTATAACATGATCAAATTTTGATTATATACATTACAGATATAGAAATTTTGTATGATAAAACACTAATGATTATATTTTATTGATATTTGAAGATAAAATAAAATTTATTTATCACCATTTAGAACACTTTTATGCCTAGAGTTGATCATCAATACCGTATATAACCACTAAACTGATAGCTAATTTTATGTAACTATCTATACACATACCCATATATTTTGATTTTTCTTTATATTCATTTATGGAAATTAGTTCCAGAATATTTAATTGGTCATGTTATTTTAAAATAATAGTTTCCACTCAACATTTAAAATGGGGACATATAAAAACCTATATGGGAAAAGAATATAGAGCACCTTCAATCTTGGAATAATATGGTTACTAGAAGATTCTAAGACCAAAGATAATATACGAAATGGAAAAAAATTTGAATAAAATTTATCGATAATTTAGTAGGGAATAGTGTAAATGAACTATTTATAAAGATAAACAGTAATGATAATTCTAGTTTATCATTAGTAAAAATGTATTCAAAAATTTATAACCATGGATGAGAGTCAAGAGGAATTTAGTAGAAGGGGAAAATATGTCCTATAAATTTTGGTACCTATGAGATTCTAAATCACATCAAAGTAGTACAATATTTACATGAAGATCCACCAAAAATATCGAAATTAAAAGATATTTTCAATCTGTCCCTTTTGAGGAAATAAATATTTGTCACCCATCCCCAGAAATCCCAAAGTTAATGTCATGCTGCCATTAAATCTAGTTGATTACATGGAGTCAAATCAGGAAGGACCAAATTGTTTAGTAGTCTTGGTAAACCTGTTAAATACATGTGATTTGTATTATGAATGAATACAATAATTCTAACATTTCTGGATAACTCTATTCATATTTAGCATTTCATTATATTTATATCATAGTATTCTTCGAGGATTCTTAGGGAATGGAAAAAAAAATATTGAGCTAAAATTCCCATTAAGGTTAATGTATTGTTGAAGAAACAATGAATGAACTAGAATAGTTGATATGTAATGTTGATAAATTAAGACCTCAGAAAAGTAATCTAAAAATTGACAAGGGATTCTATAAACAATATGGATAAGTGTATAACTGGACACACATTCCATGAAATCAATAAAATAAGAATGAATATGAATCCATATATAATTTCAAATTAATAATATCATGGATAATAATAATAAATTAATGATCAATAATTGAACTAATAAATAATTGGATTTCATGTTTCCCATGGATGTGATACCTTTACAAATCAGGAACAATTCTCACTAT
Source organism: Viscum album (assembly GCA_963277665.1). Taxonomy (NCBI): domain Eukaryota; kingdom Viridiplantae; phylum Streptophyta; class Magnoliopsida; order Santalales; family Viscaceae; genus Viscum; species Viscum album. Next base: position 140,947,536 of record OY728141.1, read on the forward strand.
TGAATAATTATATGGGCAAAAGCTCGCCTATTCTGCTTAGATATAAACTGAAAGGGTTTTTCACTAATAATTTCATCTCAGGAGACTATAAATGCATCATGTTTATAATGATTAATGATCCCTAGACCATTGGGATTTCATTGATTGGACCTTAACCCATTGATATTTCATTTAAATTTCCAAAAACCATATAGATTCCATGTCTATGTAATTCTCCATATAACGAAAAATTGATTTAGATAAAATAGTTCCTTAGAAAATATATTTATTGAGTAACGAATACATATTTATCAATTTTTACCAACTCAATCATATAACATTAAAAGTAAATAATCCATGTAAAAATATATGCATAATAGGCAATAAAAATATATATGATAAATTATATTGAAAAATAGTCGAAATTATGTGTTTATTGATCATTGTAAATTGAATATTTCATGGGTACTAATAAATAAATTGAGGAAGTTATTGTCAATACTACCTTTTTTAAATCAATCACAAACCATCCAAAGGATTAATTAATATTCTACCAATAAAAAAAATCTAATGTTTTTTATTGTTGATTATTGGATATATAGTAAAAATATATCATAAAAACAGTATTGAGGAAAATATCCCTTGTTATTTATAAAAAAATTATGAAAATCATTCTCATTGAAAATTACTTTTGAAAAATATATATTTAAAAACAACCATTATTAATTTTAAAAGGAATCCTCATTGATATGATGGTAGGTAAATAAATAAATTTCATACAGGGTAAAAAGACATTATTTTTACACAAGAAATGTTAGAAAACTACCTTGTTCTAAAAGAGACAAGATGATTTATTTGATAACATTTTTAAAGTAATGAAGTGTAATTTGTTTCAATAATTAAACTATGAATGATTATAACAATTTTGAAGACCTTTTTTAAAAATAGGGGTTTACAATAAAACTAGTTTTCTAATTAAAAAGAGAAATGAGGTTTGGTTTTCTTAAAAACAATTTCAAAAACATTGGTTGTACCAATGAGTGGAAATATAGAAATAATTTATGAAAATGTTAATGAATAACCATAGTTGAAGAAAATTAAAGGGTTTTATGAACAACGATTTTATGATTTCATCATATGTAAATTCTAGTTTAAAAAATCCTGAATAAATTAAATTGGGAATAAACCATTGAATAGGCCACAATATTTACATGATAATCAATTAATTAGTATATTATGTGTGTCAGATGTAAATACATAGAAAAAAAAATTAAATAAAATAATATATGGAAAAAATTTGTTAAACACATAATTTTAGAATATTAATTAGAAAGAGAAAGTAATATAAACAAAATTAGATGAAATTTGTCTTTAAATTCTTTTCCACTTGGTAGCATTAAGTTAATACCCTTTAAAGACATATTTAAATTTGAAACTAAAAACATCATGATTATTTTATGAATCATGATATTATATTTTATTGTGGTAGTATATACACAATATAAAATAAATTATATGCAAAAAATATAGTATGTCTTAAATAATGGAAATTGATGCAATGTCCCTCACTAATTGGTAAATTTTGAATCATAATCCCTATGAAATAGATAACTTCAAATGTAACATTAGATTCCATTAATAAAAAATGAAATTTGATATTAAATTACAAAAATGGGAATTATAAAAAAACATAAAAAATAGTTTTTAATAATATGTATTAATCTAGAACGTAAAAGTTAGACAAGATTCTCTTACCTTGTAATTACTTAAATTTGAACATCATTTAAATTCATATATAAGGATTTTAAACCTGCCACTTACATATATTGAGACCATACTCATATTTATAATATTATATACTATCTTCTTATATTATCTTATTACACTTTTTTAACTATAATTCCTTATTTAAACTATTTCGTGACATAATTATAGAGAATATGGAATAACATAAATGGATATTACATCATTTCCTATGCATGGTCAGTACAATATAAAAAATACATCCAAAGAAATATTATCATTGTGTTTATTTGGAATCTCGAAAACAAAATCTATAATCACAGTTAATGGTCTTCATCATCTCCCATAAGGATAAACACCTTTAGTAATTTTACGTAAAACATTTCTTCATAATATAGGGAAGGGAAAAAATAAAAGGGGTGAGATTAGATGCTCAGAAAGGATAATAAAGTGATACACATAATAAAAAATTGGAACATAGAGTTATGAGAATGTTATTCACACTTTAGAAGGTAATTCCATTCATATCAAATATTTTAAACATGAGTAAGATGATAATACTTCAATATTCATAAGATGTGAATCATATGGAAATAAATATCATATTATATGAAATTTTAACTAAGTAATTAAAAAATGGATTTGTGGAATATGTGTAAGAATGTAAAATTTTATGTCAACGATACCAACAAATACATTTATAAAATTTTAGGCTTGGGCTACAACCCATGTACCTACTTCGACCATGGGATAAAAACCTATGTATCCTCTTTCTATTAGGCATCGAGTACACCCCATGAAACTTCTTGTATTCTATCAAAGGCTAAATATTTTATAAAATCTTTATTTTAAGCATGGGCTACAAACCATATACCTTATTGTATTCAGGATTCAGCTACACCCCATGTACCATATTTATTTTTCTCCTAGGATATCACCCATGTACCTTATTATTTTCAGGCATGGGATAAAACCCACAAACCTTCTAGTTTTAAACTATGGTATAAAACCCTTATACCCTCTAAGATCATATACATCATTTTGTTACCAAATAATTTTAGTGAGATATAGTTCCCACCCATCTCAAAATAAAATAATTCATTCATTTTCCACATGATAATAAAATATTCATCTTATCAACTCCCATAAAAGAGATAGTTTTTAAAAACATAAAATCATAACCCATTAAAATTAATGGGGTATCAATGACATTTCATCATATCATAACCTATGAAGAAATCTAGGGTTCATAATAAATTATTTAATGCATTGCCCGCAAATAGTATTAGGATTCAAAATCATAAAACTCATGGAAGTGAACTAGGTCTCATAAGAATAATTTCATCAAAACATAAAGCATTCAAGAAATAATATGAAAGGAACCTTTGGATATTTTCCTTGAAGGGGTGAGTAACATCAATGGTAGTTATCTGAGATGAAAAATAACATGGAATGATATAGTGAGAACATTTATTATCATGGATATACATTATTATTTCAAATTATTATTTAGATCATAAATCCTTTTGAAAACTAATTTTTGTAATAACCTATAAAATAATATTGAAAATAAATTCTTGAAATCCTATAAAAGAATATTGAAAAGTTTTTTTAAAACATTTTATCTTTAATAATCATAAATGAAGCATTAAAACATTTTTTAAATTCATTTTTCATTGAAATCATATAAAAAATATAGAAAACATTATGAAAACCATTTATTTCAAATTATCTATAAAAATATTTCATAAAAATTAACCTCTTAAAATTAAAATAAAATCATTAATTTATAGATTGTGGATAAATATATACATGTCATGAAATGTAAAAAGAATTTTTTTTTTGCGTGGTAAAAAGTTAGAATGTACCTCATTAAGAAAGAATCAACAAGATTCCATCAAAATTGTTGAAAAACACAAAAATTAAAAAAATTATTTTAATTATCAATTGATATTATAATTATATTTGTGGAAACCATATTTTAAAACAAAATTAATGTAATGATGATTTCTAACTAAAAAGACGGTAATATCAGGTTATAGTAACAATTATTTCTTAACTATTTTATTAAAAACAGAGTGAAAAAATTGTAATAGTTCATCGATATATCTTGGATAAATATTTTAGGAGTAAAATCATGAAAAATATTGATATATGAATCATAAGAATACATCAATAAAAGTTATATTTAACATTCTAGAAAAAATTGAGATTGTTTCAATAAACATTTACAACTTTGTCACTTTGGATAATACTCCCCATGTAAGAAAAAGAAATGACATGAAAAATCAAATATCCTGAAAATAATATGATTCATGATATAACATAGAATATTTAACTATATATAACTCATAAAAAATTTTGGTACATAAAAAAACATGATCCACTAAGAAATAAAATTGAGACAATACTATTTTACTGATTTAGTAACTTTGGAAACTAAAACCCTACGAACTAAATATCATAAAATTGATATGTAAATACCCAATAAATTTATTATAGTAATAATTTAATACATCCATGTGTAATATGAATCACACCGAAATGGAATGGGAGGTAAATAAATCATTTTTCTCATAGAAAAAAAATACATAGATGCAATTCCCTTTCTTTTATCTCATGACTATCATCATACTCATACAAAACACATGTGAAATAAATATGACATTATTATACATATATCAATGAACCATATTCTTATATATAATATATTTTATTATTATATTATGAATTTTTATTAATATCTAGTTAACAACACCATCTCAGAGTTACAGTTTTTGTAATATTCTCATTATTTTTCTCACGTGTCTTAATATGTTCTATATTTTGTACACACACTTATGTCATAATTTCCAAAATTTATACCAAGATATAATATTATTTATATTCAGAATATTTTTATTATAATAATCTATAGAATATATTTTTATGTATATATGTATATCATATAATTAATTAATCACAATAATATTATATATATAATGTAATTTTAGTTAACCCATCCTTATTACATTACATGTAGTGTGTCACCAAATAAAATTTCTTTGAGTGGGAGATACTACAAACATCCAAAAACAAAATTATCATATTTATACATAATGGAACACTAACTTATATGTGTTGTAAAAGGAATATAGAATCAAAAAAATTAATAATAATATTTAAAATATATAAATTTTTTGTCAATCATATTGTCCACTATGAGATGCTTCAAATGAAAAATGAACAATCATTGTTTAGTGATGTGATAGTTCAATGTACACATTAATAGTATATCCATTTCCCATTACATCGATTTGTTTTTAAGTGTAGTTAAAACCCATATAATAACAACATCCTAACATGTTTAACATAATAGTATTTTCATACATGAATGGAATATAAGTAGTGATAGAGGTGGAAAAAGATATCCAAAGAAAGGAGCTTGAGAGAAAGTGTTACATCTTAATCAGGTAACTCCTTTTGGTTGGTGCCAAAACACATCCTTGGAAGATCATTATCCAAATTAGAGGTTTTTTGGATGAAGATAGAAAATTTGGGATAATATTTCAGAAGATTTGTGGCCTTCTAAGGGTCTGTAATGTTGTGAAGTAAAGGTATATGTGGTGGAATTTTATTGGGATGGAAGATTAACACTCTTGAAATATTTGAAAAGATAATTACACCAATATTTTTTAAGCAGAATGTGGATAAAAAATTGATAAAATGTTCAAAAAATTGATTATAGGGTGTCACAGGGAAATAAAATTGATCATGTACAAGTTTTTTGGTCACCATGACTTAAATTTATGGTCTATTCCATAGATAAACTTAATTTTACGTTAATCGATGTAATTAATTTTAAATAAATTAACTATTATTTTTGGAAAAATTTATCATTAACTTACTAGAAATTAAACAAATATTCTGATTACTTATACAGAATCCATTTTTTCTTAATTTGAGTCATTGAAGTGGAAGAAATTAATTTAAAATTAATTGTTCTTTAGAGATGACAATGCGGCATTTTAATTTAAAAATGAATAATACATTTCAATGATTGTATGTCCAATTTAAATGTAAAATTATTTCAAATAACCTAAATTGTTTTAATTGATATATTTATTATCTAATTAAAATTTTAAACCAATTTAAAATATAATTTATTTATTTAAATAATATTTAAGAAAAAATAGATTTGTATTAAAATTCCAATTTTATAACTATTCATTAAATAATGCATCCCTATAGAAAAGCACAAAAAATTATCCTTATTAATTTTAATGGTTATATTTCACATATGATGTTTAATTTTGGAATATTATTTCTATTAATGATTCAAAATTTTTATTTCAGATGGATTATCTCTTAAAAATTTTAAATATTTTTAATAAATAATAATGCACAAAAATATCGGGGTGTTACATTAATTTTGTTGTTTGTAATGTATGTTTTAACATCCTATTCTTGTTATTTATATGTTGATGATGATGTCATAATATCTTAATTTTAAAACATGATCTAAATCATATATATATTCATTATATATATTTTTCTTGCAATCCATAAAATTTAAATATATGAAATGAAATGAACCATTCATGGAGATGATCAATCATATATACGCATGAACACTATATTAATTTCATTACTCTATTCAAATTTATTAAAATTAAATGTTATATTTTTAAATTATAATTATTTTATGATATATATTTCATATATGTAGCATTTGTTTATTAAACCCATACTTTTTTACATTAAATAGAGCATGAACAAATCACATCGTCTTGATGAGGCGGTAGTCCACACTTCTACAAATGATGTTATCATATTTACATAAATTGAAAGCCTAAATAAATGAGTTATAATGAAAAAATAGTAAAATAAAGAAATTATAAATAACATATATATCAAATATATATAGTTTGACCATCATAATTCACAAACATGGTAGGTGCTGAAGGAAAAAATATCAATCATCGTTTCGCGTGGTAGTAGTTTTCCGAGCATGAATGGTAAGTTCGCAACAAATTATATGGACATGTGGGTTATTATAGGCCATATTGCTTTTCATAAAAATATATTATTACATTTATGATAGTTATTTTATTATTTAGTCATTTAATTAAACAATTTTAGTTGGTGGAGAGTAAAAGAAGGATGTTGAGGATAGATGTTACCTTTTCTTTGGGTAATAATTTTTGATTTTGTACCAAAGGGATTATTTTTATAGCTCTCTACTAAAATTTATGGTTCTATGATTATGGGAGGAATATGTATGTGATATTGTTTTATATCCTTATCAAGGAAAAGTGGCATCATTTTTTTCAATAAGTGGGAGGGTGAGTTTTTTATAAAATGTGAGTAGTGGCATTCTTGTAACATTTTTATAATGGAATTCTAGATACAATTTTCCAATGTCATGTGGCTCCACTAATGGAAGCAATTCAATACATGTAGAGATAAAATCAAAATATGAGAATCTAATTTCTTTTGGATAGCTTTATAGAACATTTTTGACACTATGATCCATGTTTTGTCCGTTTTTATTGCTAATTTCTCTCATAATACCTATAATAAATTTAATTATATTCTCTAATATTTTTTGTCAAAAAATTATTTTAAATTATTATACATTATAAATTAATATTATTAAAAATATTTAATCCCTTTTCCAAATATAAATCACATAATAAGAATAAATTCATTTATATTTAGTCTAGAAAATGTGTTGAAAAAGCATGTTTTTAATGTTAAATGATCAAATGTTTGTTATGTTTTCATATTCAATTTCTAAGTGAAATTTATTAAAATGGGAAAATTGGATTAATGATTATATATTTTATCCATGTAAATAGTAATTGAAATAGATAATATAATTTATCCTCATAAATAACCTTGATGAAGAAGTTGTTTTGAATTAAAACTTACTATTTTTCACTATTCATAAAAAATTAAAACATTATTGACAAATACATAATTTTCATCATATCCAAATTTTTATATTACTATTTAAATAATAATGTTTATTTTCATATATATAATTTATTATAGTTCAAAAAATGTTGTTTAATATGTGTTTACCATTGAAAGACGGTAAAGAAAATTTAAGAAAAATATAGTTCAATTTATAAAATTCGGATTGTTCTTATCATATGATAATAAATCACATTGGATAAATTTTAAGAATATTAGGTTTAATAAATAATATATATATTTAATTAATAATATTTAATAATATTAATTAATTTTATTAACTAGGGTGAATCACTTTTATAATCATAAAAACATATTCTTTTTATTGGTTTAGAAATTGATTTATAATTAAGTTTTAACTAATTATTTAAATGATATATATCTACATATTAGTTAAGAAAATTTTTATATTCTTATTTAATTTGTAGGTTATTAATTTTTATACTAAATAATAGTGTTGTAATAATTTATTGTTTTTTCGTAAAGCTCTATCATGACTGTAACGCACGACATCGAATAAAGTAATTGTTATAAACGACGCAAAATAACTCAGTATTACATGCATTTCATGATATAAAACATGTTATTTTTTTAAAAATGTAAGTATATTATAATTTATTAGTATATTATATTCCATTATGTTGTTGTTGTTTCAATTCATACATGCTATCAAATACAATTAAAATTTTATGGTGTTACATTATCAGTAATATTATTAAATTTCCTCCTCACAAATTAAAATTGGAATTGTTTTCGATTTCTTTTGATATACCCTTTTCTTAATACCCATATAATGAGAAGGGTTCGTAAATAATTCAATAGAAAATAATGAATAGAAGAGTGAAGGTCACTTAGACTAACAGATAAATAATTCTCTATGTAGGTGAACATTAATGGAGAGTGGAGATACATACATGGAGGAAACATTTAAATATTTATACAGGTTTATTGGTGTCATCAATAAAAAACAAGTTAATGATCAATATAATGTTTAGAGCCTTAAATTCATAAATATTTTATGATTTAAAAGACCATCGTTTCAACAAAAATTATATAATTAAGAAAATATTATTTTTCAAAATAATTTTCCTAATGTTGGGTAATTTTTTTACTACCAAATAATAAAAGAAAATAGTTATATTTAACATATTAATACAATCAAACTTTTCATCATTTTTGTATTTTTCAAGTTCTAAATCATTCCTTACTAAATGAAATTGATATCTTCGAATGGAAACTTTTTTAGGAAGCACTAAAAAAATTTAATAGTTTTTATTACCCCTGAATCAAGTCATTTTATTTGTCTATAACTATTATCCAAAAAAAATATAGTTTACATATTAATCTATAAACATAAAAAGTAAAACTACTAGTTCATCATTAATATCTATTCATGAAATAGTTTAACTAAAATAGTGTTATATTAATAAGTATATATCTCTATTCATTGGTTGGTATGAAATAATTATCATCCTTAGGTCGTTGATTCTTGTGCCATGACCATATCGTACTAGATATGTTATCACCAAGCATACAATTTTTCCATTTCTAAAACATTATTAATACAATTTTAAAAATTAATTATATGGTAATACATCATAATTAATAATTAAATATATATTTAATAATGTTTTTAACATAACTGCAATGCATAAATACTTCCCCCATTTCTTACCTTATATATCCTTTTCCTAGATTTTATCGATTAGAATAAGGAATTTTTTCAGAGAACATTTTCTAATAATAAATTATCATATTGGAAAAATCATATATATTTTTAAGATATATAAATATTTTAAAAAATATATCAACCAACGATACCATTTGTAACATCCTGTTACAGTTTAAAGTAATTTTGATGCTTATAAATAACTCTTTTTTGGAGTAAAGACATGGGTTGCGTTTGGGTGAACTTTTAAAGAAAAACTAGAGGACAGTGTGCTGTGCACGGTTTGCGAAGCGTTTGACAAATCGTGCGACCAAATCGTGCCATCCTTGAAACTTGGACAGAACCTTCCACACAGAAGGCACACAATTTTTCTATCCGTGCAGCCAAGCCGTGTGAGAGGGGTGGCTGAGGTAGTAGCTCACGCACGGTTAGCGCACGGTTTTTCAAACCGTGCGGTCACTTAAAGAAGATCATTAAATTTTGTATCTCGCTCTATTTTTCCTCTAAGTGCCTTGTTTTTCCTCTTATGTGTCCCTAACTCGGGATTTTTCTTCTCTTAAGGTCATAGAGGGTTCTCCCATCATTCGGGAGGCGATCCAAATGTTACTCTTGGTGAATTGAAGCCGGATTCTTGAGGGATGCGATCGTTCTTCATCGTTATTCATTGGTTTCGTAGATCTACATAGATCTACTTCTCCTCTTCTCTCGGTTTCCTAGATCTACACTCGTTATGGGTATATCTAAGTTTTGGTTACCAAGTTTGATGAGATTTGGTCTTAAAAGTTCTAGGAGATGAGATCTAAGGTGGGTTCTTGAAGAACAGACCCAGTATTATTGAGTGTTCTCGACCTTTGTGGTTTTGGTCAAAAACATCGAGGTAGGTGGTTCTGTCCCGACGTTACAAATTGATTATCTTTTTATTTTCTTGATTTATTTCTATCATTGATTTAAATTCAATTGCTTATGTTTCTTTAAATTAAATAGATAAAAACTCGATTCCGTTGAATTGAGATATTTGACATGGTTTTGGCATGAAAATTTGGAAAACTCCAATTCCATTGAATTGGGTGTGGATATAGAGAATTGGTCGATTTAAATTGTTGGATTTAAATTTTTTATTTGATGGAAATGTTTTCAATTAAATTTTTGAATTTAATTGTGGAAATGAATTTGCGAAATGATGGAATTGGTTTTGAATGGATTTAAAACTTATGAAAATGGCTTAGAATGATTTCATAGAAACCCCTTGGTTTTATCATGGGAAAGAGGTATGATTTGAATAAAACCTATTTTGGTTTTAAATGGAATGGGATTGGCACTTTTGAAATCAAAGAATGGGAATAATTTTATTTTAAGCTTTTTTAAAATAGTTCACCCATCATGTAAGAGTGCATGCAAGTCTGAGATTGTTAGTAAGTTATTTGGATACACTCTACCCTACGACAACGTTCTAAACCATAAATGCGGTGGGTCACATCCCCAATGGGTTTGTGACGAGTCTCCTTTGGCCAGTGTCATAGGGATGTGTGTATACACATCTTCCTGAGTTCACGTAGAGAGTGTGAAATCCTATAACTAGTTAATACTATCGTATCTTTTGGCAGATGACCACGTTGCTCGCCTGAATATTTATATTTGTGATATAAATGTATGCCAATGCTTTTGAACTATTTTACATGCCTACTGAATTTATAAAAACTTTTTTATATAAATGTTTTACATAAGCCATTGTTTTAGAAATATTCCATCATTTTAAAGCCTTGCTTGATGAATTTTCCATCATTTAAAAATTTATATCATCATTTTTCAAAAATATGCTTTTGAATTGCCAAACCAATTTATTTGAAAATTGTGAGCTTTTATTTGGATAATCTATTTTTGGCATCTATTATAGAATATCTGGTGGTATCCTACTAGGATTAGGCTCACACCCTACTTTTTCCATAGGGTGTTTGTTGACGTTTATCTTCAACGATAGAGAAAAGGGAAGGGACCTCTTGGAGGTGGATCCAGTTGTTGATTTCTAGAATTAGTGAGTTGTGTTCTTTGGGACCTTGGTACTGTTTTCCATTTTTGGTACTTGAATTGTTCTACTTTGGACTATTGTGCCATTTTCTTTCTAGTACATTACTTCCAGTGGAGTTTCTTTGGTTATTCATACTGTTTTGTTTCACTCTTGCTTCCGAATTCTTGTGGATATTTGTTCCCACTTGTATGTTGTACGATGCCAGGTGCTAGTTGCCAACCAGTGGTGATCTGGTATTCCCTTCGGGCTATGTGAGGGTCGGCTCCGTTATCAGGTTACTAGGGTACCCGGGCTGGTTCGTGACAAATTGTTATTAGAGGCGAGGTTCGGCATCTTTACTTGATGACAGAATGCATTTGAGTTTTCTTGTCGGGACATAGGAGGTAGTTGCGATTGAGTGCCTGGCCAGCTCTCACAACAATGAACCTTAAGTCACCAGGGGTGGTTAGGGAAATGCGACATGTGGATTAGTTCTAGTATTTTCCCTATTTTGATTAGGATTGAGTGGTATCCAAATCTTGTTATCCCTTATTTTAAGAGTATTTTTCCTTTCTAATCATGTTGAGTGTTAATCTAAATGTCTTCTTTGTTGTCTGCTGATGTTGGGTATCATCATGCCTCTAAGGAGATGTGGGAATCAAATCCAAAAAATGCTACTGGTGAATCTTAGAAAACAAGTCCAGTTGTGGATCCAAGTCTGGTAGACTTGATTGTTTGCACTATCCATGATCTAGGATAAGCACCACCTCCAATCCCTGTTCAGACTCCTGCTTTAGATCCTCAATGTGATATTCTCAGAAGTCATTCTCAAGAGTTTCTATTCCAAAAGCCACCAGTTTTCAAAGCATCCACTTACCCTAAACATGCTGAGGAATGGTTGAGTATGATTGAATGTCTATTTGTTTTCTTTGAGGTAGCTAATGTGATCAAGGTAAAGTGTTCCACCTTTGTGATTGAGGGACCAAGCAGGAGATGGTGGGATATGATGGTGATGGTAGAGAAAGACAAGGTTTTGGAGTGGAAAGACTTTAGGTTTCATTTCACTGGTCAGTTCTATCCATAATCTATGGTTTTGTCCAAGGATGTGGAGTTTTTCAAACATGTGAAGGCCAAAAAAACCGTGACTGAGTACTCAAATCGCTTTGCTGAGTTGGTACAGTTTTCTCCTGAAATTGTATCGAATGAGAGGATGAAGGCTCAACGATTTGAGGTGGGGCTTCGATCATATATCCATTCATAGGTTTTCTTACTGAAGTTATCCACTTATGAAAATGTTCTAGATAAGGCAATGATGTTTGAGATGGATTTTGCAGGAAACTCAGGGTTGCAGGAAGTTCCTTTTCTTTCTATTGGCAGTGTTGGTTCCTTTAAAGGAAAACGGAAGCACGATGTTTCTCATGGTGGTTCTCGGAAAAAGAGTCATTCCAGACCTCCAGTAGAACTAGGAGGGGCTTCTTTGACATGATATCAGTGTGGGATGCTAGAAAATTCCAAGAGGGGTTGCACTGAGGCACCCAAGAACTATAGCTCATGCAAACGTTTAGGGCACCTATAGAGATTCTGTCATCACTTCTATACTCCGTGCAGTGAAACTGTAACATCAGTACCTCCAAATACTATGGGGCAATCAAATGCATCACATGCAAAAGGGTTCCAACCACAGGAATCTGGAACGAAGCTTCATCACGCAGTGGAAGAGTCACCAGAGGTAGCTGATACAGGTCTGGCAACTGTGAGAGGTACCATTACTATAGTTTTGTCTTTAAAGAGATCACTTTTTGATACTAGTGAATCTCACTCTTTTATTTCAACCCGTCTTGTTAATATGCTTAATCTGCCTATGGAGTCATTATCTTGTACAATGGATATTACTACACCCATTGGTGTGATGAGAGAAAATGTTCTTCGTAGTCCTGCTTGTGTCTTGTCTCTATCAGATGTTGATCATTCTTGGAATTTCTTGGTTCTCGACCTGAAATATTTTGACTTCATTTATGGGATGGATTGGATCACTTCCAAAAAAGATAGGATCAATTATTATCTTCAACCAGTATACCTAACTACACCCAGTGGTGTTTCTCTCATTTTTCATAGAGATTGGGACCCAAGGAAAAGCATAGCCGAACCCTTTTCACAGAGTTGGGTAAAGTTATATCAGTTTTTGCTTTTGAACTAGAGAGAGATTCATTGTGTGGTGATCTCCCTACAATCGTCGTTGAGATTCATGACATGTTTCCTTCATTCTTCTCTGTTTTACCACCGAGAAGAGAGGTTGATTTTACTATTGACTTAATGCATGTTACTCAACCGATTTCTATTCCCTCTTACTTAATGGATCTAGCTAAACTAAAAGAACTGAAGTCTCAGTTAGAAGATCATCTTGAGAATGGTTTTATACACCCGAGTGTGTCACCTTGGGCAGCATCAGTTCACTTCACCAAGAAGGCTGATGATTCTCTTCGTTTATGTGTTTATTATCTAAATCTCAATCGAGTTATGATAAGGAACAAATATTTGTTACCAAAAATTGATGATTTGATTGATCAATTGAAAGGGGAAAAGGGGTTTTCAAAATTTTATCTTCAAACTGGTTACCATCAGTTGAGGATAAAGGATTATGACTTTCCTAAGACCGCTTCTCGGAGTAGGAATGACCATTATGAGTACCTTGATATGCCCTTTGGCCTAACAAATGCTCCTTCAGTTTTAATGGCGTTTATGAACAAGGTTTTTCTTGAGTATCTTGATACTTTTGTGGTTGTCTTTGTATATGACATTCATGTATACTCCAAGTCTGAGGAGGAACATGTGCATCATCTGAGAACAGTTCTGAGTCTTCTAAGGAATCACCGACTTTATGCCAAGATTTCAAAGTGTGATTTATGGATTCAAGAAGTGAAATTGTTGGGACATGTCATGTCACAACAAGGAATATCAGTTGTTCTTGAAAAAGTGAAGGCTGTTATGACTTGGGAACAACCACGAAATGTTTTTGAGATTCAGAGCATCTTGGGATTAGTAGTATATTATCATCGGTTTGTTAAAGACTTCTCAATGTTAGCTTCTCCAATGACTGCTCTGGAGAAAAAGGGAGTGAAGTTTTCCTAGAATGATAAATTTCATATTTCATTTTTTGAGATAATTCATATTTTGACTATTGCGTCGTTGTTAACTCTTCCTAAGGCTGGGATAGGGTACATGGTCTTCTGGTATGCATCAGGTTCAGGTTTTGGATGTGTACTCATGCAGGGTAATCATGTTGTTGCCTATGGGTCTCGTCAGCTTAAGCCTCATGAGAGGAACTATCACACCCATAACCTTGAACATACAGCTGTAATGCATGCACTTAAGTGTTGGAGACATTACCTTTATAGAGAAAGGTTAACTGTGTATTCATACCACAAGAGCTTCAGTTATATCTTTTCACAAAAAGATTTAAATCTTTGCCAAAGATGTTGGGTGGAGTGCATGAAATCATTCTATGTTGACATTGCCTATAACATAGGGAAATGGAATTTATTTGCAGATGCGTTAAGCAGTAAAAATCCATCTCAGGCTGTGAAATAATCTTCAGAATAGGGGAGTTTAATGGCTCTTTTTTCTCAGTTGCATATTTGAGTTCAGTGGAAGGGGAATGATGTTTCTTTAGCAAGTGTCTAGTTGAAATATGCTCTTCTTGAGTTAATAATTCAGAAAAAACAACACGATGATGAATTCCATAGCATTAAGAAATCTATTTATTGTGGGGAGACAAACACTCAGTGGTCGTTCTCCAAAGATGGTGTCATGTGTTATCGAAACTGTTATGGTGTTCCGTTATCGGATAGGAAGGCTGTGAGGGGGGTGGCCATAACTCTCAGTGGGCGGTACACCCAGGAACCACAATAATGTGCTATGATATGCAGTGGTAATTCTAGTTGTTAGGTGTGAGATAAGAAATTGCTGAGTTTGTATCTCGTTGCTATACATGCGAGCAGGTGAAAGCTGAGAACCAGAAACCTTAAGATTTGCTTCAACCACTTCCAGTCGCTACATTGAAGTGGGATGAAATCTCTATGGAATTTGTGTTTGGGTTACCTCAAACCCAGAGGAAGAAGAATGTGACATGGGTTTTCATCGACAGGCTGACCATGTCGGCTCACTTTATACCTATTCGAGATACAACCAAAGTTGTGGAGTTGGTAAATATCTATGTCAATGAAGTTGTTCATTTTCACGGAGTTCTGTCTGCTATAGTCTCTGATTGGGATCCCTGTTATACTTCTCTATTTTTGAGAGTCCTTCAAGAGGAACTGGGATCTTAGGTCTATTTGAGCACGGTCTACCATCCATAATCAGATGTCCAGACAAAGAGAGATATTCAGAACCTTGAGGATATGCTCCGCGGATGTGTTCTTGACTTTGGTGGGACATGGGATGACCATCTTGGAGTAGTTGAGTTCTCTTATAACAATAGTTATCAAAGTGCGATCAAAATGGATAATTTGAGGCTTTGTATTGTCGTCCATGTAAATCTCTTTTATGTTGGTCGGAGATTGGTGAAAGGTCTTTGGTAGGACCAAGTTTGGTCCAAGAGACGACAACTAAGATCCATTTTATTCGTCAGATAATGTTAACCGCACAGAGTCTGTACAAGTATTTTGCCGATCATCGACATAAACCTTTAGATTTCTCATTTGGTGACCAGGTGTTCTTGAATGTTTCACCCCGGTTAGGTCACCGACCGCTTAGGAGGCAAGGGAAGATTTCTCCTCGTTTTTTGGGACCTTTTGTGGTTGTTGGTCTTGTGGGGAAAGTTGCATACCGTTTAGCTCTACCACCACAAATGACGTCGATACAAAACATGTTCCATGTATCGCAGCTGTGAAAGTAAACTCTGATCCATCCCATGTTGTGAGGTGGAGTGATCTTGAGATTGAACCAGATTTATCTGTTACTGAACGACCTGTCAGGGTTGTTGATTTTGAGACCATGATACTTCATGGGAGAACAATACCTCTGGTCCATGTACTCCAGCAGCATGGTTCTCATTTTCATGAGACGTGGGAAAGAGAGGCACTAATGAGAGATCAGTGGCCTCAACTTTTTGACGTGGAGGGTTCTTCATAGGCCTTCTGGGGGTAGAAATATCTTATGGTGGGGAGATTGTAACATCCCGTTACATTTTAAGGTACTTTTTATGTTTCTATGTACATCTATTTTTTAGTAAAGATTTTGGTTGCGTATAGAAACCCATACTTTACATACATGGTTATTACTTCAAAATTTAAGCATACTTATTACAGTATATAACAAAACCACAAAAGGACCGTATAGGTATAGTGTCTTTAGAAACTGGGAAACATAAACAACTGGTTCATAAAGCATCTACACTATCTCCCATTTATTTCATCATATCTAGAGTCCCTTTTGGAATATACTACATAATATCCTTCTTCCTGACCTGGGAAAAAGAAAACATACAAAAGGCTGAGCTCAAATGCTTAGTAAGGGTATTCAAAAGAAATATCAAACATATCATATTCATAAGAACATAACATTTTTGAAATCGTAACCTGCAAAAGAAATCATAATTTCATAACCTGGGATAAATCATAGAAGTGAAATGTAATCCCAATAATCATAACATAAAACATGAATCTTTTTGTCATACACACATAATCATAGAGAATCATTTCTTATTAGTCCAGACTCATTTCCAATACTATCTTAGCAGACAATGTCCATTTCTGAACCGAGTTCACTCCTCATTTCAGTCCTGTTTCACTGAACTGGTTTAACCTTCCATTCCAGCCATGTCTATCTCATGAGATATAAATCATTACCCAATGCATTAGAGGGATATATAGTTCCCACCCATCTCATAATGATATCATTCTTATGTGTTCCACAAAATCATAAACCATACATCATTGCATAACCCATGTAATAAAAATTGGATTCTTAAACATCGTGACATAATAAAACAATTCATATAAGATAAAGGAATTCATAAAAATAATTCAATCACAACATAATCAAATCAATGTAATAATAGGGATAGAAACATAAACCTATATTGTCTTATATGGAAAATACTTTTGATAAAACACTTGAACTCCATTCTTGGGGAAAATATCCTTTCTACTTCAAAATCATTTTTCATTCTTAACATGTCATATAATTTTGAACTAAAAGAAGTTGATTAAAAATAAACATGAAAACTTGTAAAGTAAGTTTCATGGAAATAATGTTCTAAAAATCTATTCATTCCTTATAAGTTAAAAAAACATTCTTCTCATACTTTGGCCGGAAAAGTCAAAAAGTATCTCGTACGAAAAACGACAAAAGATTCCTTTCATATCTTTTTACTAAAAACTCACCTAAGGGTAATATTGGATTTAAAAAAATGTAGGTGGATGGAAATAATATTAAATATTTAGGAAAAATGTATTTGGATGATAAATATTTCTCAGTAAATTCTGAAGTATAAACAATCTTGTATAAAAATGAGATAGTGAGATTTTCCCTTACCTTAGGCCCGATTTGCATCGTAAGTGTCTGATCCTCCTATATAATGATTTAAATAATGTCATTGACTTATTCCAGAATCATAAATATTTTTATGATATCATATATGGTCATATTCTTAGCTTCATATTAGTAATATTTCATTGCTACTTGTTATTTGGGTGTTTATTGCATTATGTTCTTATATGTGTTTTGTAGAATAAATTCTTATTCTTATTTTTTAGGTTATAGATACCTCATTTACAGAATGGTATTAGTGTAATATATATCATTTTAATTCATTCAATTCATTTATATAATCATTATGCAATGAAGATCATGTAGAACGAGTCGCATCACATCGTGGAGATAGTATTCCGTACGTACGCACGAGCGATGATATTGTTCCCTTGATCGTGGAATTATATTGGAGTGTATGTATACTATTTCAGAATCAACATAATTTTACAATAATCATATATAGTTATCATTTACACCATTATACCCATCCATGTACGGTGGCGGTGGAAAATATATTACACCACGGCGTGGAGACGGTATTCTGTACGTATGCACGCGCAGTGATTTCGATTCCCATAGGATGGATAGGTGGTGAAATAGGATTGTTTCATAATTATAATAATATATCAGTATATGACTGATACTGATGTTATTAATTAATAATTAAAAAACTAAAGAAGAATAAGTAGAAGAAGAAATAAAGTTGAAAGAATCAGTAACGGACATTACCTCTTTATTGAAGTGCCTCTTTGAGACCTCCTCTTAGGACACTACAATTGGTCTTTGAAAAATGCCAGGATCTCTAGGATGTTTCTAGGGAAGTGGAGAAGAGATTTTGGTAGGGTTTGGCCGAGCATGAAGGCTCAATGTGGTGTGAGGAAGAGAGGGAGGAGGTGCCCTTTTATAAGGGACGAGAGGGGCACCTTTGAAAATATAAGAAATATTAGTTTATATTAATCCCAACCCCACTTAAAACTTTCAAAATGACTCATATCCTAAGATTAGATGTTATAGGGTTGTAATATCCCCACAAAATAAAATTTAGACACGTTAGGAATTTATCTTAAACATTATCAACTTGATTTATCCTTATTTACCAATTTAAATTTATTTGTGGTAATAATATTCTAAATTTTAAATTATTATAAATAATAACATATTTGTTGTGAATTTTCCATAATTGGACTCTTTATATAATGTCAGACCGTATAAATTTTAATTTTTAATTTTTTAAATATTTGTGTGATTTTTAATCAATTTTATAATATGTTATATTTATAAAATAACAATAGTGTCAATTTTGACAATATTCATTTATTTGAATTTAAATAAAATATAAACAGAAGATATGTTCTAAATAAAAGCTTTAATAGATTCATAAAATTTCATATGTATCTAGAAAATTAGTGGAGCACATTAAATAGTTCATATAATATTTATTTTAATATTTTTAAAACCATTTATTTGATATTTTATTTAATAATATAATTTCAACATCACTATTGTGTCATAATGAATGATAATTATTTAATCCTTAAATATTTTAAATAAATTTCTATGATGTATATAATTATATTAGAATTCTGGAGACTATTCAAGTTAGAAGTTTCTTTAATTTTATCACTAAATTAAAATTATTATACTTATAAGAATTAAGAAAGTGACCTGTTGTCAGATTCATTGGTTTTAATAATAAATAAATTATTTTCATTAACAAATGACCATTAAATGAATATAATACGACCCTTAGGTGATATGTTTAGTCTTTTAGTCATAAAATAAGATTTTTTCAGGTTTTTGGGTAATTTTATAATCTTATATTTACCCATAATTACCCGATTTACCTTTAACTAGGGTAAATAAAATTTACCATAGTTACTATTCATAATGGCCAAAAATAAATAGTAGCCTACTAACATAATTTGGACTCACTGATTCCAAATATGGAATCCTTTATTCAAAATTCAAAACACATTAGTTGCAGTAAATAATTTAAAATAAATCCTGTTAAGAAAATAGGTTTTAGAAGTTAAAACATTTCCAATGATTAAAATGTTTTTACCTATGAATTCAATGTGAAATTAATGATAATGACATAAATTATATTAAATGGTAAAAATATATTATATTTATACTTTAAAACCATTCAATATTATAATTTAACAATATAAATTATCTCAATGAAAAAAGTTTTCTTTATTTAAAAATTAGC
Organism: Viscum album; assembly: GCA_963277665.1. Classification (NCBI taxonomy): domain Eukaryota; kingdom Viridiplantae; phylum Streptophyta; class Magnoliopsida; order Santalales; family Viscaceae; genus Viscum; species Viscum album. The sequence goes on from OY728141.1 coordinate 140,967,633, forward strand.
GTATTTTTACTATTTATCAAAATATAAAAGTTATCAAAAAAAATATCCAAAATTTATCCAAAGTAAATTTTTATATCCTGATTCCAAAGAAGAATTTTATCTTGTCAAATTGAACTTCTAAACATGTCAAAAACTAGATTTAATGTGGGTGCGCCATCCAAAGGTGGGAAAACTGCATTTTTTGAAAAATACTTATTTTACCTGAAAATTTTATATTGTTCCCTCACCATGTTCTTGAAAATGTGTAAGATGAATAATAATGTTATAAAATTCAAAATCTACTTAATACTATTCATAACGTCTAGTCTATAATAATATATCATTGTGTAGTGAAACCCGGTATTGTGTACTACACACGCTATCGAGGAAGGACGTGATTGCGTGTAATGCAAGCCAAGTCAGTATTGTTTGCTGTGAAAGATTAGTTTGGTGTTGTATATAACATAAAAATAAAATATTTCTCATAAAAGTCTTGGGTGTTACATTATACCCCCCTTAGAAAGAATTTCTCCCTCGAAATTCGTCACTTTGTAACAAATAGATGAAGATACATCTCCCTCATCATATCCTCAAGCTCCCATGTAGCTTCTTCAAATTGGTTCTTCCTCCGTAAAACTTTCACCAAGAGAGTAGTCTTGTTCTGTAGGACTTTTTCGATACGATCCAGAATCTCTATCGGCTGTTCATCATAAGAATGATCTTTCTCCAGCGGTACAACTTCTGAGCTGAGTACATGTGAAGGATCGGGTATGTACTTTATCAGGAGAGATATATGGAATACATCATGAACTTGGGAGAGATTCGGTGGAAGCGCCAATCAGTAAGCTACCTTCCCAACACGATCCAGTATTTAAAATGGACCGATATACCTAGGGCTCAGCTTTCACTTCTTTCCAAATCTCATTACTCTTTTCAACGGAGATATTCGTAAGAACACTTTATCACCCACTTCAAACTCTAGGTATTTTCTTCGGTTATCGGCATAGCTTTTCTGTTGACTCGGAGCTTCTCTTATGTGTTATTGAATAGATCTGACCTTTTCTGCCATCTGATCAACCAGATCAGGTCCTAATAGTTTTCTTTCCCCAACTTCATCCCAGCATGTTGGAGTTCTGCATTTCATTCCATATAGGGCTTCATAAAGATCCATCTGAATACTGGAGTGAAAGTTATTATTATAAGAAAATTCCACCACAGGTAGGTGTTAATCCCAACCACCTTTGAAATTCATAGATCAGGCTCTCAACATATCTTATAGAGTTTTAATTGTCCTCTCAGACTGACCGTCTGTCTGAGGATGGTAAGCAGTGCTGAAACTCAACTCCGTATCTAGAGTATGCTGGAGACTTCTGCAAAATTTCGAGGTAAACCTCGGATCCCTATAAGATATAATAGAAATTGGTACTCCATGAAATCTTACCACTTCCTTTACATATATCCTAGCAAGCTGATCTAGAGAGATATCCTCTATAATAGCAATGAAGTGTGCAGACTTTGTAAGACGACCAACTATGACCCAGATAACATTATTGCCTTTGAATGTTTTAGGAAGTCCGGTGACAATGTCCATAGTGATGTTTTCCCATTTCCATTCTGTAATGGGTAATGGTTATATCATCCCCTTAGACTTTTGTCTCTAATCATTAACTTTCTAAAAAACCAAGCATCTAGATACATATTCAACAACATCTCTTTTCATGCCATCCCACCAGAAGTACTATTTCAAGTCCCTATACATCTTTGTACTTCCAGGATAAATAGAGAATGAAGATCTATGTGCCTCATCTAGTAGCTCCTTCTTTAATTAGGGGATGGGAGGAACACAAACCCGATTCCTGATCCTTATTATCCCATAACAACCAAGGTTGAATTCATGAACATTTCTCACCTTCTTTTGTAACTCTACATCTTCTTTTTGTGCCTCTTTAATCTTCACATGTATCAATGGTTGAACATTCAATTGAGAAAGATACGATTTTCCCCTTCCATTATAATTCCAAGATCCATCATATGTAAATCCATAAATATTGGATCTTTTGTGATCCACATCATGGATAAAATGGCATGGTCTTGTCGACTTAAAGCGTCTGCTACCTTGTTTGCTTTCCCAGGGTGATAATGAATTGAGCAGTCGCAATGCTTAATCAGCTCCAACCATCTTCTTTGGCGCATATTCATCTCCTTTTGTGTGAAAATATACTTTAAACTTTTATGATCAGTATAAATGTCACACCTTTCTCCAGAATGATAATGCCTCCAAATCTTTATTAAAAAGATTAGCGTAGCTAACTCAAAATCATGAGTTGGGTAACTTTCCTCATGGAATTTCAACTGTCGTGACGCATAAGCTATCACCATATCATTTTTCATAATAAAACACCTAAACCCCTTCTTGTATGCATCACTATAGATCACAATCCTTTCTCCTCTACAAGGAAGTGTGAGTACAAGTGCTTTGGATAACCTTCTTTTCAACTCATTGATATTCTCTTCACATTCCTCCGTCCAAACAATCTTAACTCATTTCTGAGTCAAATTGGTGAGTGGATTAGATAATCGTGAATAATCATTCACAAAACGTCGATAATATCCAGCCAAACCAAGAAAAATTCAGATCTCAGTTACTGTTGCTGGTCTCGACCATTATTTGATAACCTCTGTTTTTGCTGGATCCACAGATATCCCCTCTTTGGAGATTATGTGACCCAAAAATGAAACTTTTTAAATCCATAATTCACACTTAGTAAATTTGGCATCAAGCTTCTCCTTTCTTAGGGTATTTAATACAATTATCAAGTGATCTTCATGTTCATCCTTGCTATTTGAATAGAGAAGAATATCATCTATAAAGACTAACAAAAACTAATCATGATAGTCTCTAAAGGCTCTATTCATCAGATCCATGAAGATAACAGTGGCATTAGTAAGACCAAATGGAATCACTATAAATTCATAGTGTCCATACCTTGTACGAAATGTCATCTTTGGTATATCCTCCATTTTTACCCTTAATTGATGATACCCTGAAAGAAGATAAATCTTGGAAAAGTATTGAGCTCCGCGTAGTTGGTCAAATAGGTCATCAATGCCTGGGAGAAGATATTTGTTCTTGATAGTGATCTTGTTATGTTCTCTATAATCAATGTAGAGTCTCATTGATCCATCTTTATTCTTTAAAAATAGAACAGGTTCTCCCCAAGGTGACGCACTAGGGCGTATGAATCCTTTATCAAGATTCTCTTGGATTTTATTCTTCAATTCCTGCAACTCAATTGGGGCCATTCTATAAGGTGTCTTTGAAATAGGCAAAGCACCAGGTACGAGTTCTATTGAAAACTAAACTTCACTATTTCGTGGAGGACCTGGAAATTCCTCTGGAAAATATCATCAAATTCCCGTATAATGGGCATATTATTAATCATGAGTTTCTCTCCAAACATTGGACAAAAATAGCCATCATGTAGTGGAATCAAGACCCATAAGGAAGAATAAATTTCCACTGGATGATTATGTTCATCCTTGCATCGATAGACAATCATAGATTGATATGGAATATGAAATGTGACTTCCCTTCATTGGAAATTGATATGAGCTCCATATAAAGAAAGGAAATCCATGCCAAGAATCACATCAAATTCCACTATAGGAAGGATCACAAGATTTTCAGGAAGCATTTTCCCATAAACATCAATCGAAGAAGAATTGTAAACTGTTGATGCAACTGTTGTTCCATTAGGAGTTGTCACATCCAACTCAACATCTAATTGTTGAGGTAATACGATGATACCCTTAGAATATTCTTCCTAAATAAAAGAGTGGGTGGATCCAGAATCAAATAAAACATTTTCTACTTTAGAGTGGATGGTAAGTGTACCTCTCACCACTTCGTTGTCATACTTCACATCGCCGATTGTAATTGCATATGAATTTCCTTTGTCTTTGGCCTTAAGAGTTTGTTGACGTCTATCATCATCATCATCCCTTGGATTTGGGCATTGATTGGAATAATGCCCCTTCTCATTGCACTTGAAACATTGATGTGTATTAGGTTAATTCTGTGTATCCCTTCCTTTGTTTTCATCATTAGACATTTTCTTCCCATTATTTCAACATTCAATTGCCTGATGGCCTTCTTTTCCACACATATAACATTTTCATGTCCCCTTAAGACAATTTCATCCATGTTTTTTAAACACATTGAGAATAAGGGAAAACTCATCTTCATTTCAGTGTGGTCCTTAGATTTTCCTTTGAATTCCATTTTCCTCTTCTTATCAAACCCATGTGACTGATGGGTTACACAAATCTCCATCTCAACCTTTAGAGCACATCGAACAATTTCCTCATATCTATTGAAGTCCCTTATGGATAACACCCATAGAAGACTTGGTTTTAAGCCACTAAAGAATCGATCGATCTTACTCTTAGGTTGGATAATAATTCCGGAAGCATACCTTTCAAGTCTTGTAAAATTTTCTTCGTAGGTACCAATGGATTCATCATCCTTTTTCTTCAGTTCAAGAAACTCCTTCAATATCTTTGATCGAATAATACTAGGAAAATTCTTATTTAAAAATATGTTCTTGAACTCGTCCCATTCCATGGACTCAATTTCATCCATTTTCCTCGTATTCTTAATACGATTCCACCATTGATCCGCATCACCTACCAAATGATATAATACTAAGATTACTTTATCATGTTCAGAACATTGAAGAAATGAAAATATCTTTTCAGTGAAACTGATCCATTGTTCATCCACTAATGGATCAGAAGATCCACTGAATGAAGGTGGATGTTGCCTCATGAAGGATTAAACAAAATGTTACTCCTTCCTTTTCTCGTTTGGAAGTAATGCATGATTCATATCATGAGAAAGTAGTGTGATCATTCCCTCAAGATTTTTCATTCCATCTCCCACAACGTTTGGTTGCTCAGGGGGACAATCATTTCATTTCCCGTCGCATTCCGCATTAACACGGTTCCTTCTGGTTCCAGCCATTGACTAAAACCAAGAAGAATAGTGTGAGAAACACTAATTATCATAGGAAGACCACATAATCAAGAACAAAATTTCACACTTAAGGTCTTATCATAGGTTGTTCATGGCCATTTCTAAAACACTAAGATTGTGTTCTATGCTTAGACATATCCTTAGGTTTTTTATTAAGTGTTTCACATCCTAGTTTCCCAAGGTTGACCATACCTTTCATCTGATACCAAATATAGAAACCCATACTTTACATACGTGGATATTAAGTCAAAATTAAAGAATAATTATTACAACATATAACAAAACCATGAAAGGACCGTATAGTTATAGTGTCTTTAGAAACTAGGAATCATAAACAACTGGTTCATAAAGCATCTACACTATCTTGCATTTATTTCATCATATCTAGAGTCCCTTTTGGCATATCCTACTTAATATCCTTCTTCCTATCCTGGGGAAATGAAAACCAACAAAAGGGTGAGCTCAAATGCTTAGTAAGGGTAAACAAAAGAAATATCAAACATATCATATTCATAAGAACATAACATTTTGGAAATTGTAACCTACAAAAGAAATCATAATTTCATAACATGGGATAAATCATAGAAGTGAAATGCAATCAAAATAATCATAACATAAAACATGAATCTTCATTTCATACACACATAATCATAGAGAATCATTTCTTAGTAGTCAAGACTCGTTCCCAAGACTATCTTTGCAGACAATGTCCATTTCTGAACCGAGTTCACTCCACGTTTCAATCATGTTTCACTGAACCCGTTTAACCTGCCATTCCATCCATGTCTATATCATGAGATATAAATCTTTACCCAATGTATTGGAGGTAGGTATAGGTCCCAGACATCTCATAATGATACCATTCTTATTTGTGCCACAAAATCATAAACCATTAATCATTTCATAACCCATGTAATAAAAATGGGATTCATAAACGTCGTGACATCATAAAACAATTCATATAAGATAAAGGAATTCATAAAAATAATTCCATCACAACATAATCAACTCAATGTAATAATAGGGAAAGAAACATAACACTATATTATCATATATGGAAAATACTTTTGATAAAACACTTGAACTCCATTCTTGAGGAAAATATCTTTTCTACTTTAAAAACATTTTCCATTCTTAACATGAAATATATTTTTGAACTAAAAAGAAGTTGACTAAAAATAAACTTGAAAACTTTTAAAGTAAGTTTCATGGAAATAATGTTCTAATAATCCATTCATGCCGTATAAGTTAAAAAACATTCTTCTCGTACTTTGGCCGGAAAAGTCAAAAAGTACCTCTTACGAAAAACCAAAAAAGATTCCTTTAATATCTTTTGATAAAAACTCACAGAAGGGTAAAATTGGATTTAAAAAATTGTATGTGGATGGAAATAATATTACATATTGAGGAAACATGGATGTGGATGATAAATATTCCCCAGTAAATTCTGAAGTATAAACAATCTCTGATAAAAATGAGATTGTGAGATTTCCCTTACCTTAGGCCCGATTTGCATCATAAGTGTCCGAACCTCCTGTATAATGATTTGAATAATGTCATGGACTTATTAAAGAATCATATTTATTTTTATGATTTCATATATGGTCATATTCTTAGCTTCTTATTAGTAATATTTCATTTCTACTTGGTATTCTGGTGTTTATTGCTTTATGTTCATATGTGTGTTTTGTCGAATAAATTCTTATTATTCTTTTTAGGTTATAGATAACTAATTTACAGAATGGTATTAGTGTTATATATATCATATTCATTCATTAAATTAATTTATATAATCATTATGCAATGAAGATCATGTAGAACGAGTCGTATCACATCGTGGAGACGGTATTCCGTACGTACGCACGAGCGATGATATCGTTCCCATGATCGTGGAATTGTATTGTAGTGTATGTATACTATTTCAGAATAAATATCACCTTACAATAATAATATATAGTTATTATTTACACCATTATACCCATCCATGTAAGGTGGTGGTGGAAAATAGATTACACCACGGTGTGGAGACGGTATTCCGTACGTACGCACACGCGGTGATTTCGTTTTACGTATGATGGATAGGTGGTGAAATAGGTTTGTTTCGTACTTATAATAACAAGTCAGTATATGAGTGATACTGATGTTATTACTTCATAACTAAACAACTAAAGAAGAATAAGTATAAGAACAAATAAAGTTGAATGAATCGGTAACAGACATTACCTCTTCTTTGAAGTGCCTCTTTGAGACCTCCTCTTAGGACACTAAAATTTGTCTTTGAAGAAGACCAGGATATCTAGGATGTTTATAGAGATGTGTAGAAGATAATTTGGCAGGGGTTGACCAATCTTGAAGGCTCAAAGTGGTGTGACGAAGAGAGGGAGGAGGTTCCCTTTTATAAGGAAGGATAGGGGCACCTTTGGAAATATAAGAAATATTAGATTATATTAAATCCCAACCCCACTTAAAAACTTCCAAAATGACTCATATCCGAAGATTAGATGAGATAGGGTTGTAATATCTTCAACCAATAAAATTTAGACATGTTATAAATTTATTTTAAACATTATCAACTTGATTTATCCTTATTTACCAATTTAATTTTATTTGTGGTAATAATGTTCAAAATTTTAAATTATTATAAATAATTGCATATGTGTTGTGAATTTTCCATAATTTGACACATTATGACATTTTCGACCATATAAATTTTAATTTATATTTTCTTAAATATTTTTGTGATTTTTAATCAATTTTTTAATATGTTATTTTTATAAAATAACAATAGTGTCAATTTTGACACTATTAATTTATTTGAATTTAAAAAAAATATATACATAATATATGTTCGAACTAAAAGCTTTAATAGATTCATAAAATTTCATATGTATATATAAAATTATTGTAGAACATTAAATAGTTCATATAATATTTATTTTAATATTTTTAAAACCATTTATTTGATATTTTAATTAATAAAATAATTTCAACATCACTATTGTGTCATAATTAATAAAAATGATTTAATCCCTAGAAATTATAAATAAATTCTTATGATCTATATAATTGTATTATATTTCTGGATACTATACATGTTCGAAAATTCATAAATTTTATCACTAAATTAAAATTATTATACTTATAAGATTTAAGAAAGTGACATGTTGTCACATTCTTTGGTTTTAATAATAATTAAATAATTTTCATTTAAAAAAGTCCATTAAATGAATCTAATCCGACCCTTAGGTGATATGGGTCGACTTTTATTCATCCAATAGGATTTTGGAAGGTGTTAGGACAATTTTATAATCTTATATTTACCATTAATTACCTGATTTACCTTTAACTAAAGTAAATAAAATTTAGCATAGTTACTATTCATAATGCACAAAAAAAGTAAATGTGGACCCACTGATTCCAAATATGGAATAAATTTTTAAAAATTAAAAACACATTAGTTTCAGTAATTAATTTAAAATTAATCCCGTTGTTAAGAAAACGGGTTGTAGAAGTTAAAACATTGCCAAAGATTAAAATGTTTTTACCTATGAATTCAATTAGAAATTAATGATAATGAAATACATTATATTAAATGGTAAAAATATATTCTATTTATACTTTAAAACCATTAAATATTATAATTTAACCATTTAAATCATCTCAATGAAAAAAGTTGTTTTTATTTAAAAAATAGCGTATTTTTACTATTCATCAAAATATGAAAGTTATCAAAAAAATATCAAAAATTTATCGAAAGTAAATTTTTATAACCTGATTCCAAAGAAGAATTTTTTTTTTCAAATTTTACTTATAAACATGTAATCTAGATTTAATGTGGGTGCGCCATCAAAAGGCGGTAAAACTGCATTTTTTGAAAAATACATATTTTACCCGAAATATTTATTTTGTTCCCTTACCATGTTATTGAAAATGTGTAAGATGAATAATAATCTTATAAAATTCAAATTGTAGTTAATAATATTCATAACGGCTGCCCCATAATAATATATCGTTGTGTAGTGAAACCCGGTATTGTGTAATACACACACTATCGAGGAAGGTCACGATTGCATGTAATGCAAGACAAGTTAGTATTGTGTGCTGTGAAAGATATCTTTGGTGTTGTATATAACATAAAAAAAATACTTCTCATAAATTTCTCGGGTGTTACATTGTGTTTGGATGATCTTTTAAATTATAAGTAGAGGACATTGTATTGTGCACGGTTTCCGCACGGTTTGACAAACCGTGCGACCAAACCGTGCCAGTCTTGAAACATGGACAGAAGCTTCCGCACGGGTGGCGTATAGTTTGTCTAACCATGTGGACAATCTGTGTGAGAGGGGTGGCCGAGGAAGAATCTCACGCATGGTTAGTGCATAGTTTTTCAAACTATGTGTCCAAACTGTGCAGTCACTTGAAAGAGATACTTAAATTGTGGATCTCACTCGGTTTTGCCTCTAAGTGCCTCGTTTTCCCTCCTAAGAGGCCCTAACTCGGGATTTTTCTTCTCCTAAGGTCATAGAGGGTTATCCCATAGTTTTGGAGGTGATCCAAAGGCTCCTCTTGGTGAATCGAAGCCGTATTCTTGAAGAATGTGATCGTTCTTCATTATTTTTGATTGGTTTCATTGATCTACATAGATCTACTTCTCCTCTTCTATCAGTTTCTTATATCTATTCCTGTTATGGGTAGATATAAGTGTGTGGTACAATGTTTGATGAGATTTTGTCTTAATATTTCTAGGAGAAGATATATAAGGTGTGTTCTTGATGAAGAGACCCTGTTTTCTTGAGCATTCTCAACCTTTGTGGTTTTCGTCAAAAACATCTAGGTAGGTGGTTCCGTCCCGACATGCCAAATTGATTATCATTGTATTTTCTTGATTTATTTAAATCATTGATTTAAATAAAATTTCTTATGTTTCTTTCAATGAAATTGATAATAACTCGATTCCATTGAATTGAGATATTTGTCATGGTTTTGGCATGAAAATTTGTAAAACCCCATTTCCATTGAATTGGGTGTTGTTATTTAAAATTGGTCAATTTAAATTGTTGGATTTCAAATTTGGATTTTATGGAAATTTTTTCAATTAAATTGTTGAATTTAATTGTGTATATGAATTTTTGAAATGATGGAATTGGTTTTTAATGGGTTTCAAACTTATGAAAATGGCTTAGAATGATTTGATAGAAACCAATTGGTTTTATCTTGTAAAACAGGTATGTTTTGAATAAAACTTGTCTTGGTTTTAAATGGAATGAGATTGGAACTTTTGAAATCGATGAATGGGAATAATCATATTTTATGCTTTTTTAAAATAGTTCGGCCATCATGTAAGAGCACATGCAAGACTTAGATAGTTAGTGAGTTATTTGGATACACTCTACGCTACGAAAACGTTCCAAAACATACATGTGGTGGGTCACATCCCTGATGGGTTGGTGACGAGTCTACTTTGGCCAGTGTCATAGGGACCGGTGTATAAACATCTTTCTGAGTTCACATAGAGAGTGCCAAATCCTATAACTGGTTAATATTATCGTATCTTTTGGAAGATAACCATGTTGCTCGCCTGAATATTTATATTATTGATATAAATGTATGCCAATGCTTTTGAACTATTTTATAAGCCTTCTGAATTTATATAAACTGTTTTATATAAATGTTTTACTTTAGCCATTGTTTTAGAAATATTCCATCACTGTAAAGACTTTCTTGATGAATTTTCCATTATTTGAAAATGTATATAATGATTTTTTATAAACATTCTTTTGAATTTCGAAACCTGTTTATTTGAAAATTAAAAGCTATTCTTTGGATAATCTATTTTTGGCATCTGTTATGGAATCTCTAGGGGTTTCCTATTGGGCTTAGGCTCACAGCATACTTTTTCCATCGGGTGTTTGTAGACTATCTTCTTCTAGGATCGAGCAAAGGGAAGCGACCACTTGGAGGTGGATCCAGTTGTTGATTTCTGGACTTGGTGAGTTGTATCCTTTGGGACCATGGGACTTTTTTTCCTTTTTGGTACGTGGGTTGTTGTACTTTAGCCTTTTATGTCTATTTTTTTCCGATACATTAATCCTAGTGGACTTTCATTGGTTACCCATATTGTTTTGTTTTACTATTTCTTCCGCATTCTTATGGGAAATTAGTTCCAACTTGTATGTTGTATGATGACAGGTTCTAGTCGCCGACCCGTGGGGATCGGGAACGCCCTTCAGGCTATGTCAGGGCCGGCACGGATATCGGGTTACCATGGTACCCGAGATGGTTCGTGACACCTTTGGTTTATCATTTCTTAGTAATTTTTATTATATGTTCAAATCCTTCAAAATGGTTTGTAATGAAAATATAAATTATCCTAATATTATATATTAGGAGTGTCAAACCAGGTTTTCAGTAAGGACCATATTCATATACTAGGTTACACTATAGAAGATGAATAATTCATGTATCAAAGACACTTACCCCAAGTGGAATAAAATAAATGTGTATTGTCATTGATGAATATAAATAGTATAAAAAATATTTTGAAAACATTTTTGGGAAAAATATCATTTTTATTTTGAATTCTATTTCAAGATCCTTTTCAGAAAAAAAAATTCAAAAAATTAATTTTTATATATAAAAAATATATAAAATTTTATAGGAATATTTGATGATATTAAGAAGAGTAAATATGTACATTCCATACATGTTTTAAAACATCCATTACACAAAAAAGGTTAGAAAAGATCCATGTTTGAAAAGAGATAAGAATACTACTTTAAAAAATAATAACAAATATATTGTACAATTGTATTTAATAAATACTTTTAAGGTTATATCATTTTAATTCAATTTTAGAAAACAATTATTTTAGAAGAACAAATGTTCTCTAACTAAATGAATAATTGATTGAGGGTTTACATAAAATCATTTTCTAAAATATTTATAGTACCAAAGATTGGAAAAATGGTACAGATACATGAAAATAAATTTTAATGACTATGAGATAATATAATGAATGGGTATATTAAAAAATAGTTTTAAAATTCCATCAAATGTAAATTCAAGTTTAACAATCCAGATAAATGATATTTTGATGTAAACCCTTAAAAACACCATAATGTTCATTTTATAATCAATCACTAAAAATATTCCATGATAAAATCTAGATTGACATAATTCATGTATAAATACAATAATAGATATTAAAATTTTATTACACACATTATCCTATAATATTAATTAAAACTATGAAGTTATATAACCCATGGAAAACAAATTGGGTTACAAAATTCTTTTCCATGTCATAGATTAATTAAAAAACCCTTTCATGAAATAATTAAATGTGAGTCTAAATTTTTTATTGAATGAATAAATATTTATATTATATGTCCAATTGGTATTATGTACACCATATATAAGAAAATAGTTTTAGAATAATGAATAATGTATCAAGGAAGGAGAACTGATACAAATTCCCTTACTACATGGTAACATATGAATCATTATCCCCAGGAAAAAGATAACTAAAAATGAAAAAAGTTATCCCAAAATGAAAAATTATTAAATTATAATAAATATATAAAGGTGTAGAATATCCAACACACAAAATATATAATTGGTTATTATGATGTATGCCTCCTGAAATTAAAAGTGAGACAATAATTCATTGCATTGCATTTCCATTCACGTGAATATCATTTTACCTTAATTATAATGGTTTTAAACATGACATTAACATATAACATAACAAGTAAACCTATTTATAATATCATATATTTTCTTTTTAAAATATGTTATTACACATTTTCTAAAAATATTTCATTATCTTAACTGTTTCACGTGTTAATGTTGTAGTATGTCGAGTTAGTTTAAACAAGTTAGTTTTGTTATTTTTATATTGATCATGATTTCATCATCTCCATAATGCAAACCATGAAAAAAAATTTGTATACATTCTTATATATATATTTGTTATAATCCATATTATTCATAAATATGAAATTAAATAGAACGTTTGTCATGTTGGTAGAGTGTACATATGCATTCACACTACTTTTATTTTTTCCCCAAGATAAAAGAATGAAAATTATTTGATATATATATATATAAATATTTCATTTTAATTTCATATGTATTTCATGTATGTTATTTATTTGTATTCAAACCATCCTCTTTTCATTCCATATATGTCATGAATGAACCACATAGCTTTGAGAAGGTTGTAGTCCACACTTCCATAAACGATGTCATAATATTTACACAAAATGTAAAGTATAAATGTATGTTTAATATAGAAATTAAAGGGCATTAATGCAATTATAAATATCATATAAATCATATATAAACATAATTCACATCATAATTACCATCAATGATATATGGTAAAGAAAAAACTAACAACCATCATTTCTTGAGGTGGTAGTTCGGCATACAAGAATGGTATGTTCTTTACCAATTATATGGATGTGTGTGTTAGTGTAGGAAAAAGCCATAAAATAAAAATTTATTGTGAAATGATGTTACATCTTCTTTGGGAAACTCCTTTTCATTTGCACCAATGGTATTACAAGGATGGATTTATTTAATAATAGAGGCTTATAGGATTAAGGGAAGTATTTTTATGATATATTTTTATCAATAAGGATGTTTAAAAAGTGTCTTGAGAGGTGTAAATAAGTGGGAGGGTGAGGTATTTTTTATAGTGGATGAGATTCCTTCTTGTAAATTTTTTAAAAGGGAATTCAAGCAAGATTTTTTCTAGGAAACGTTGTTCTAATAATGGTCCCATTTCATGAATAGGAAGAATAATGTATATATAATTGTACCCGTTGGATTTTATCCAATATTCTATGTCATTTTTTAATACTTTTCAGGTCTAGTATCGAATTAAGCTTAATATTTTATAAATAAATGTAATTAATTTAAATTTCATTCTCCAATATTTGTGGTGACAAACTTATTTGAAAATATTTTGAATTATTAATTTCTTTGATTTCGAATATGGAATCACTTTTTTCAAATTACAATATCAAAATTGATATAAATTACATTAAATTTAATCTCATAGATGGGATGACAAAGCCAGTTTTTAATTTAACATGTTCAGTCATTTTCATTGTTTCTATATTCAATTTCAATGTAAAATATATTAAAATGGCCTAAATTGCATTAATTGATTTAAAATTTATCTAATTTAAAATTTAAACCATTTAGTAAAATAATTTAACCATATAAATAAATTAGATGAAATACGTATTTTGAATTAGAACTATGCAATTTTCACTATTCATTAAAAATATAAACATCGTAGAAGAATGCAAAAATCCTCTTAGATAATTTCTTTATTCCCCTAAAAAAATTATTTATTTTTATAAATATCATATTCATAAAATTTCAAAAAATTGGACTTAAATTTTGTTCTCCATTAAAAGGTGGTTAAACTATATTTAGATAAATATATGTTTTATTGTGTAAAATTAGATTTTTTTCTTATATTGTTCTTATAAAATATATTGGATAAATATAAATACTTATTTATTGAGAATAAAATATATTTATTTCATTATTATCGATCAATAATAGAAATTCTTTTTATTTATTATTATCAAAATCCATTGTGTGTATAAAAAAATATCCACTATATTAACTTTTAAATTGATTTTTAATTACATTTTAAAAAATGTATTAAACCATATGTTTTTATAAATTATTTAATCCAATCAATTTAATGTAATTTAATATCTTGTTAATTTATTATTATATTAAATAATTTTTTTTGAATAATTTTTTTGGTAAAACAATGTACTGTGTGTAATGGATGTCATCAATGACTGTAATTGTTGCGTGTGACTAAAGCTAAATTCTTGTTGTGTGAATTTAAATGTATGGAATATAAAAAAATTATTTTAAAAAATATTATATTCATATGTCATGGGGAATTATTATTCCTTACACTATAGGTGTTGCGATTCATACACTATATCAAATAAAATTTTCTTATTTTAGTATTCTGGGGCACTATATGAATAACATATCACTCATATGTATTGAATCAAGAGGTGGTACAGTTGGATGGGAATATATTTTTCAAGGGGAATCTGTTATAGATATTTGAATATAGAAACAATGTTCTTAAAAATAATAAAACTCACATATTCAAGATAATTTATTAAAAACATATGTTTGAATAGGTAGTAAGGGGACCAGAAGATAAAATTAAATTTGTAGTTCCTATATACCACATACTGTATTGAGTGAAATATTAACGATAAATTTTTATAATGTGGGAAGAAAATAATGAAACATAAATTATATCTTGAAATTTTCCCATGAAAAAATATAAATTTCATAAATGGTAATATATTTGTTAAAAATATATTCACCTTATAAATAATTATTAATATAATAAGTATATAAGTATATTTCTGTATTTGAATTGAATTTAAACTAATTTATTTAAATAATTTTAATTTTAGAAATTATTTGTGAAATAAAATAAAATAAAATATTTTAGTAACTTGTAATAAGATGAATTATATTTTTTTATTCATAAAATGAATAATATATAAGGATTACATTTTGTGTTTTTTAAAAATACCTCAATTTTTAGTAAAAAATATAATATCTTCCAAAGGTGTGATTTTTTTACTTAATTACTATATAAATTGACATAATATTTTATAAAACCATATAATAGTTAAAATATGTATTTAAATAAAACTTTTATTCATTTTATATAAATTTTTATAATCAATAGAACCTATATTTATCCTAATAAAACAAAAAAGAATATTTCATTTATAATAAATAATCATTTTTAATCGTTTCAATTAAATTAAAAAAAATATTGTAGAATTTTACCATGGATTAATTTAATGAAAAAAAGAAATACATTTTTAAAATAATAAACCTAATAAATACATAAAAATATATGAATCTTATAATGTTATTCCACATATATATGGTAATCTAAAAATGATGTTTTTCATTGAAAATGATATCTAAATGTAATGTTCTCTAATACTAGAAGTAATTTCAATAAAAAATATTTATTTTAATTTATAAACATATTTCCATATAAGAAATCATAATGCTGAAGTTAGTAAGTAATAAAAAATTTTATTTTGGACAACAATATTATTTAATTTTTTTGATAGTGGATTTACCTAATGATGTGTAAATTAAGGTAAATGTATTTTAACATATAGAGAAATGATATACTAGGATAAAAAAATATATAATATTAGATGGTGGAGGGAGACTGAAAATTAAATATTTCATGGTACAATTACTGTCCATTTTTTGATCCTTTTTTCGTGAATAATGGTTTGAAATCACAATCATTTTAGTAGATTGTACAAAAAATGTTTATTCTTGTTCTTATAAAAGAAGATCACCTACTCCTCATTTATCTATAAATTATAAATCATTATACCAAAAAATATACCACTGTATCTTCTCATCACCCTCTCGATCATCACGTATGATTTATCTCAATAATAGGCAATGTCGATGAACCATAAAAAATTACTCAAGTGATATTTTCCATGTGAATTGATGTTAAGAGAAAGTGAGAAAACATTATATAAAGAGGTAACTGATCTTATATACAACCCTCGTTACATATGATTTACATGTTATTTTTCATTTTATCCCTTTTTTGTAATATTATTATCAATATATGTTTTCATTTGTTATAAATTCTACCTAAAAATATACGTAGTTAGATATCCATTTCATAGTTGGTGGTATTCAGGTTTTCAGTTCCATTTGAAATTTCCACATTAATGTAAACTAGATTTTAGGGAACATTATTTATTCATAACATATATCAATAATCAACACCATATTTTTTTAATCTATGAATATTTTATAAAAGACAATATTAGTTAATGTTAAATCTATTGGATTTATTCTGGTTTTATTGAGAATATTATGCTCTTTCAATCATGAAAAATGTATTTTATTTATTAAATAAGTTTTACCCAAGTGGTTCCTTTTTCTTCAATACTATGTAGATATTTCTAATTATTTATCTACAATGGAATACTATGATAAATAAATATTCCAATTTTTTAATTTTTTAAATCATCTAATTCTCTTTTCACTTGGGAATCTCTATGATTTAGCATTTAGTTATTCCTTGAATCAAAATTATAAAACCCACTTCTATATAATTGGTCTTTTATTTCAAATTCATTATATATTTTTTCTTCAATTAACATGGCAGACAAATTCAGGTATATACTATTACATTAATAATTTCATATCACACCCATGGATTTCATATCCATCCAACAAATTGTGTGATACTTGATATCTCATGAGTAGTCATGTATGAGATTTGGGAGTAACCCTTATCCACCATTGGTCATTTTCCAATATGATTATTGGAAAGGGTATTGAACCCAATTTATCATGGGACACTATAAACTCTAAATAAGGTAACGGGGAGTAAACATAATCCACCATCGATCTTTTTCAACTATGTTTAAGAGAATTTTTAGTTCTTTCAATCCACTATGGAACTTTTTACACTATGATTATACAAATGGAGAGGTTCCCAAATATGTCATGGGAAAATGTCTATAGTATGATGATCGCCTTGGGAGGCACCCTTGGATTATGATTATTATACCATTTATTTATTTTCATAAATATCTTCCATCATTCCATTATAATATTATTCAAATTACATATTCATTGTTTCAATTCATAGGATAAATTTTATGATATCATGATATGATTATTAACTCTAATTTTAGGCATTACATTCTTGATTATTCCCTTATATGGATTTTACAACTCACTTTTTAGTTATTTTTTTCTTTTCATCCTATTTAGTTATGAAGATCCATAAGAGTTTGGAACACTATTTGAATTTTAAAATAATGATTATTATTTTTACATATAGAATGATAAATATATTCCACTAATAATAAGAAAGATAGTTAGACTCTTGTTCAATAACCTATACCTATTGGAATTATATATAATTGAAATTAAATAATTTTTATTTAAGGATTGGGTGGATAAAAAAGTGTCTTCAGTGGTACACATTTCTATTTATTTTCTATATATTCTTATATTTTTTCTAATTTATTTTTTTTCTTGTAATTGATTTGATTTTTTAATATTGTTTCATTGTTTTAGTTGTTCAATTTCATAAATATATTTCATTTTTTTTATTTTCCATAGTCAATAATTTTTTACATTCTTCTACATTCACTATTCATTTATTTATTTTATCACTTCATCCATTTTACATATTATTACCATCAAATTGAAAATTCTACTTTGGGGGAGGTTTTCAAATTAGTGATAGAGTATTAATGTAGAGTGTAATATTTTAATTATTTACAAAATAATTTATTTTAATTTCATAATGTATGATATGGATTTTTATTATATTCAGCAAGATTTTAGGAATCACTGGATATAATAATGTCAATAAATATTAGGGTTCAATGTTAATTTTTCCTTTATTTTACTCTATAATTTCCTTTATATAAACATGGAGAGAGTCCTGGATTATAGTTAATGGCCAAGGGTAGTTTATACCCAACCAATATGGTGTATCAAAATCCAATTGAAAATGATAATTAATTATTCTAATTTCTTAAGCATTAACATGGTCTTGATTTTTTCTTATTTCATTCCATATTTAAATATTTGAATTTTAAAATTAATTATAATTTATAACTGCTAAAATTAATTTTTTTTTATTTCATTGTGTTAAACTGTAATTATCTTCATATATTTTCATACAATCTGCACTCCTTGAGATTTTAACTAAGAGATTTTATTTACTAATGTTAAACCATTTTTTAACTAATAATCAATAAATAATATGTATATATTTTCCATGATGAAATATTGAATCTATAATATTGTTAGATTTATTAGTTTTGATATAAATTTTTTAGTCAAGTCACTAGACTAAAAGACCAGTGAAAATTGAACATCAATAATAATATATATGAAATGAATACTATATAGCGGTTAGTTTAAATATAATATGTTATGAATAAATGTACATCACATGGATTATCTACATTATAAACTATAAATAAAAAATATCTGATTGAAAATTGTCTTTATGATTATATTTTCTATTCTAAATAAATTCAAGAGATATGTATAAGTCCTACCTTAAATATCTAACATACAATGTTAAGAAATAATAGATGATATATTAATACCTCAAGTAATGTATATAACATAATGGATATAAAAATTATTTGGTAGATGATCTAGTGAATTCTAAATGAATTTATAAAGATAATTGGTCCAGAAAAAGACATTTAAATATGTTGGATGACATATTCATTGTATTATTTAGTAGGACTCAAGGAACTGATACAAATTTGAAACATATCAATAAAATATGATCTAATCATATCATACATGTCAATTACCTTGTTTATATTCTCTTTATATTTTTTTATTGGTAGATTCATAATCAATTTCTATATATTTTTCTGTAGCATTTTCATTTTCATTTAACATTTTTTATCAGATTGGTGAATTTTATGATTTAGATGTTTGAAATATATTTCTGTGGAAGTGTGGGTTATTTTCTCTAAAAAATTCTTCTGAGAGGACTATATAATAGATCCACTTCTATATTTTTCAGAGTGTTTAATTTGAAACCTTAAAAATTATTGATTTATATAATCCATCTCTCTTCTATCACTATTATTCATTCTCCACCTGAAGATAAATTATTTAATATTATCTTGTGAATTAAGATAAAGATGTTTTCCTCTTAACTTTTTTTAGAATATAATTTCTTGTATGAAATTAAAATAGAGATGTAAATAATTACAACATAAGTTATCTATAAAAGAAAATTAATATGGTCTATTGATATATTACAAACATACAGATAATTTCTTTTGAGTTCCTATATATATAAATGTTTTTTGATAGAACATTGAAATTAATATCCTTAGGAAAAAATAAAAAAAATGATACTCAATGGAGATGAATTATGAAATAATATTTGTAACAATTACATCATCACCTCTCTAAATAATGGGTTAATGATCCTTTATATATGCATAAGGAATATCCTTTTTTGAGAATATGAATGATTATTATTAAATAACTCATAAAATAATGTGAAACAATACCACAAACGCATCAAATAATATAATACAACAACCAAAAAATAGATGAAAAATAAAATACAAATGTGTAGTATAGGAATGATAGTCATCGGTCACAAATAAGAAACCTTAACAAAAAATAAGATAATATCAAAGATTTATCTTTTTATAATAGTTCAACCTTGATAGAAATAAAATATAGATCAACACCTAGAAAGTCTATAAATGTCGTACAACATAAATCATATTAAGGATTATGGCCCTTTTATCTAAATAATCATTCTATACTAATATATTAATAATCATTTCAATATTAATTATGAAGGTAAGAATATATTATTTATGTCTGTTCTCTTACTTGAGATTGTCAAGGATCATTTAATCATGCACCATAAAGTATATCATATTTTCAATCAATTCAATCTATATATATCTTGAGTCAATAGAGATAAGAACAGTTTACCCTTCAATGACAATTTAATATATAATTGTGAAATTATAGTTTATGAGATATATACTTTTGGTTATCTATATTATTTCATAGGGGATCGTGCTCAATAAAAATTCTAACAACACTTTATTAACAAACACATCCTATTTAAATTAAATTTTGATATGTCCATTTGTCATGTTTCCCATATATACGATATATTGAATAACTATATTTTATATTATTAATATTTGATTAATTTTTTAAACACAACATATGAATAATGGATTCACATTAGATGTAACTATTTTATTGAATCTCTATAATCAATTATATGATGAATTT
This sequence comes from Viscum album, assembly GCA_963277665.1. Taxonomy (NCBI): domain Eukaryota; kingdom Viridiplantae; phylum Streptophyta; class Magnoliopsida; order Santalales; family Viscaceae; genus Viscum; species Viscum album. The sequence continues at coordinate 140,988,532 of OY728141.1, forward strand.
ATCTTCATAAATCCCTAAAAAAATATACTACACCCATCCTTATATGATATTTGAACATGGAGAACTATTATTTTTTAAAATTATGTATACATATGTTGTATCTTAATTATTTATCATAAAAGACACCAAAATATAATTTTGTTGTAAATTCATTAGTACTTGTTTCATTTAACATTTTTCCATTATAAAGACCAACAAAAATATGAACATTCATTCATAGGGTTCAGTTATGACCATACTTATCATACATCGATATATCTTCTTTTCATCCTCCATAATTTGAATTGACTTGTGATTTTTTCCTAAAATAGGGTTTAAACCACCACTATATATCATATTATATATTTTTTTATAAAAATTTATTTTAAAAAATATGGATTTCATCCTATAAATATTTGAAATTCATTGAAACTCTTTTTAGGTTTCCAACCCTTTCATAGTCTCTTTATATGACACATTATCGATTCATTATTTTTCATTATTTTAAATAAAATACTATTTCTCTTGTTATTATTCTACATAGTGAGTACATATTTTAGAAATGGGTTTCTTTATTTCATAACACATAACTATTTTCAATCTTTTACTTCTTCTATGATGCTTTGATTACCTATTTATTCACATTTAGTATTGAAATTACTTTTATGACCACATAAAATGTATTCAATATTAATTTTACACTTAAAATTATATATATATATATATATATATATTTAATGAAAAATAATATTGTAGTACATTATTATTAGAAAATAATATTATGCATTTTTATTATTCATTATTAGTTAAAAATCCACCATTATAATGGATATTCGTCTCTATATTTACATAAGTTGAGTGGATTTTTTCATCTAAGGTCTTCATAATATATAATTCTACAAAAAAATATCAATAACTGAAAACAATATCCCCCCATGATATTTGATTTAATTCGATAACACATGAAAGTTTCAAAATAACATTTTAGTTCCACTTTATTGAAATTAAATTTTCTATTATGATGTTCAATACTATGATTACTATATTTTAGTTCATTTATATATTAACATAATCATGGATTTGGTAAACATTTAAAATATTATATTAATTAAATTAATCAAAAATGATTATATAAAATTATGATGAATGGTTGTACAATGATAATCTCATTTTCAAGAAATAATTTAATATATATTAAAATTTATATTTAAAATACATGATTTTGGTTTTCTATCCCATTGAAAAAACAACTATAGTATCTACGAATATTATCATCATGAGTGTCATTTTTATTTTGGTTACATATCAATGTTTCATTTTATGCAAATGTTTCCAAGAATAGTTCTTATCAGCGCTTATCTTGATTATAAAACAATATGTTATTATTATAGTGTTTATATAGTTTTGTTATAGATAACATTTAAAAAAATAATTATGTTTCAGTTTAATGATTAGAATTTCTGAATTTTTTTTATTTTTTATTTATGATAATCTCACAGTTAGAGAATACAATGAACATTCTCTGGAAAACCATTAAAATGTTTTAATTTTCAAACAGTTCACTTTTTTAGAGTAATGAAATGTTATATCAATCTTTATTCGTTTTTTGTTGGGTGTGGGAGGGACAAACAAAGTTGATGCATATATTTGGGGGTTCTAGTGGAAACACAATATGAGTTTTTCAAGATCCATCTACAAGTTCCATCCCTAGTTGAAAATTCATGGGTCTAAACTAAGTGACCTACAAGAACTCACTTAAAATGTGAGTTGATATTTTTTACCATTTAAATTTTTCTTTATTTCATCCCTCTATTATCTTTAATTTCATTATACGATCCCTAGGTTCACAGATATATTTACATGTCTTATAGTCAAAATATTAATCTATTCCCCTCTAAATTAAATCATATTCACTAAAAATAACAACATCTCTCTCCTTCCTCTATCTTATTCTTCCCTGGACCATTTATTTCTCAGTAATTCCCCATTCTCATAGAACATTAAATATTGTACCTATAATAATTTGATATTAGGATATAATAAATAGATATATAATTATATAATAATAAAAAGTATCTATTTTGAAAAGTAATCTAAAGAATGATATTTGGGAATCCTTGGTACCGAGTTTGTGAAATACAGTATTCCCAAAATGTAATATTTTTAAATGATGAGATTATGTTAACATATTGTTACCTATAGATAAAATTAATGAAAAATGTTTATTATGTTTTGAAAATTGGATATGTTTTGAGGGGAAATCAAGACTAAGATTTATTTAAATGGTGGTGGAAAACCCCTATTGTAAGTTCATCTAGTTTATTTAATATATATTCTTCTAATATAAATATAGAACATGTTTTGCATGTTTTGTGACAATAAAAAATGAAAATAATATATTTGAGATAGGTTTTGGACTATAATAATTTAAAATTCAATATTAAAAACTTTTTCTAAAATTTTATTCCTTTTACACATTTGGTTAAACCTTCTTTCCATTTTGGATTTCACTACACCAATTATTTATTTACTTCTATAATTTAATTTTTATTTAATAAAAAATATTCCTTATTACATAATATAGACCTAATAATTAATAATTTCACATCTATTTTATTTTATTCATGTCCTAAAATAATTTAAAAAATAAATTTAACATAATTAATTTGTAATGTATTAAATTTTTTTTTATAAAATACTAAAAATGTTTTTCAAATATATAATTTTAAATTAATATTTTAAAATTTTATAATGACTCCTATAAAATAAATTTTTTTAGAAAATAATTTCATAAAAAAAATTCATAATTATGTACTAATTATTTCTTAAAATTCATGATAATTACATAAATAGTATTTTTTTCCATTTACATGAAAGTAAATATTTTTAGAAAACATACGTAAGTATATCCAATGATAAAATAGAAAATATTAACTCAAAATTGATGTTATTTTTTAAAAAAACCTCACAAATTTAAATTTATCATTAAAAACATAAATATATATATTGAAAACTATTTCAATAAGAAAATAACATTTAAAAATTACAATCATTATTAACATTATTCCCAATAAATTATCAATTCAAATAGTATTAATATATTATATATATATATATTTAATTTATCTTATCTATTATATGTCTTGAACAATGCCGGGGTGACATCTAACTCGACACCCAACCAAATACGTGGCATTTCTTGAAGGGTCTTCCCAATCCCCGTAATATGGAAACTAGTTCATAGGTGTCACGACCCATCCTCGGGGCTCGTGCCGTGACTACCCCAAGCCTGCCTTCCATAGGCCAGGGGCTGGCGACTTGCACCAAAGCGTAAATCCTGGAAAAAGTGGAAGGCATTTCCTTTGTAAAGTAACCAAACACCACAGAGTAGAATGCAGAAGTAAACACTAAGTAAAACTGGGTACAATAGTATGTGCGGTAAAGTATGTGGGAAAGTATTCAAACCCAAACTGAAATGAAAGTACAACTGAAAAATGGAGTACAACAACTGAAAATTAAATCCGCAACGTTGAGCCAACCACAGGTAGTCCCACCTGAAGGGTGGGTAAATATTGCCACATCAGCTCCTCGGGTCCAGCCGTCCGCTCCCTGTACGTCCAGCCCAGTGGTCCACCTCTAGGTACAGACTGCTCCACTAACCTCTACCACGATCAGTTATGTCTGTCGTCTGCATCCAACAAAGCATAGTGCGGGAATAGACCATGCAGGGGTGAGTATACTATACTCATTAGGGACCCTAAGACCCCCGAATGTCTCCCAGAATCCACAAAGGATAATCCACAAAGGAAAGATACCATCACGAAGTGACATCCGACACTACTTAGGTATATGCCCATACATATATCTAAGTCATCAATTCCAGTTCGGCTCCAACATCTGAGCCCAAGTTCGATCACGTCCACACAGGATAGCAGAACACAATCCACATACGAAAGCATAACATAATCCACACAGGATATCAAGGCAATCTTATCGAAGATAAGGATTGAAAGTCAAGACTCAGCTCACACAGGTATACCTCTTCGTAAGATGATAGAGATGATCATAGGTTGCCACTAATTTATCTAAGTCATCGGAACCACACAGGATTGTTAGGTACTAACTCCTGCAATGAAACACAAAGGATCGAAAGGTACTACCCCCCGCAATGACTCACAAAGGATCGATAGGTACTAACCCCGCGATGACCCACACAGGATCTGACCCTACAGGATCGGTATGCGCTGGCCCACCCAGGACCGCTGAGTGCTGACCCACACAGGATCATACCAACACAGTATCAGTAGCACTGATCTACACAGGATCGCTGAGTGTTGTAGTCGTCGTCGTCGAATCCACGGAGGATTTATGTACATTCGTCATCATCGTCGCAGTCGCAGCCAGCTCTAGGGTTCCCGCACACAGCAAGCTCGTTCGGGAGGGTCCGCTCCACGAGCCGAAGGGATAATAAATCAACTGACACAAAGTCCAGAGTTGATGTATCCAAAAGTTCTGTCTTGTCAATAGGAACACAATGTCACAGACGACGCGTCAATCAGACGTCCGGTCTGTGAGTTATTGGCCTTTTCAATCTAGGGCCCGATTGGTTTTTAAGTCAACACCAACCGTACCTACTCCAACTACATCCAAAACTTGAGCGGAGTAATCCAAAAGGTCCGTCTCACTAAGAGGAATCCATCAATGTTGACGGTACGCCAATCGGATATCTGGAGCTCAAGTTATAAGCATTTCCGCTCTGAGGGTCCGATTGGTTTCGTGTACAAACCAACTTGGTCGAACCCAAAGCTCTCTGAAACCTTGATTGTAATATACCGAAACGGTCGTCTCGGTCCAAGAATTTCATCGCAGCTGATGGTGCATCGATCGGGGGTCTTCATCCCATGTTATGGGCACAATACCGAAAGAGGTCTGTGAATAGGGCGTTCGGGCCCGGTCCGACCCAGCTCGATACCCCCTGGGTCAGCCTGAACCAGGTCGACCCGATCCGGGTCCTTGTCCGACCCATTAGGGCGCAGCCCGGCTTGGCTCCCTCGGCCTGGGAAGCGTGGCCAGGCGGATCGGCCGTAACGGCCGAGCGGAAGAGGTGTGGGGGGGCGCGCTACCACCCTGTTCATGAAACTGCGGCCCCCATGTGGGGGGGGGGGGGCGCTCTTGTCGGCCAGCCAAGGGTTTCGACCCCCGACACTTCTCCGAAGCCTTCTTGACCGGCTGGCCGACCGTGATGCTTCCGCGGGACCCCGCGGTCTAGCCCTCCTGCTCCGGCGCCGGCTGCCGGAAGCCGGCCGCCGCTTTCTGCTTCGCCGCGACCAAAGGCCACAGCCTTGGTCTGACTGGCACGGCACGATGGCCCTGCGCCCCTCCTCCACGACCCCGATCTAGCCGTAGTCTCTTCCAGGTTCTCTGGCATGGTGTGACGGCGCCGTGGTTCGGCTCTTCTTCAACGGCGCGGAGTGACGACGCCGCGCTTCTCCGCCCTTTCTTTATTATTTCTCGCGCGGTGCTTCGGCAGTGCGTTCCCTTAATCGTGCCACCAACAAATCAACAATCAAGGGGGGGGGAGTAGGGTTGTCCATGTTCGTGCGGTCTGACCTCCTCTCGTTATTTCGATATCAAGCTGCTCAAATAAGATGATAAATGAGCGATGAAAGTAATCAGGAACAAAAAGAAATAATCCCCCTACCTTGAGCATTATTGAACAAAGGCTCATCACAGAATTGAAGGTCGCGGAAGAAGGCATCGCAAAAGAAGGTTCTATACACGTTGATGGAGATCGTCTGAGGAGGAAAGGTGTCTCCCTTGCTTTGACGCGGGAAGAAGGAACGAAAGAATGCACGTCAGGTCGTTGATCTCCGAGGAAGGCGTCTCTCACCATCGTCCATCGTTGGAGGTCGGCGTTCTTCGCATTCTTTGTCGAGGAAGAATAACTTCAGGACCTTGAGAAATTTCTCCAAAGCCATCACGTACAATGAACCCCTTAATAAAATATGACATTTCCTGTTTTATTAACACAAAATACAAACGTTTTTTATAATCAAAATTGAATCAATAAATTAATTGAATTAATTTAAAGGTTTATACCGCCCAATTAAAAGAGGCGTTTCATATTTAGTTAAACGCAAGAGTTAACTTGCATTTAATGGAGGTGTGGGTGCATTACCTATTTAATAGGGGGTGGAGGAAGTTGAATGGGTGGCGTTCGTGTGGGCCACACCCCACAAATATCCTACCTAGTGGAGTATGATATAGTGGGTCCCACTCCAACCACTTAGCTTAGGATAAACAACTTTAAATAAAATAAAATTGGTTGCACCACTTTAATTTTATTCCTTCACTTAACCCAAAAATTTAATAACCACACCCGAGCAAACGCAATTCTGAAAAAGGCGTTTCTTAGAAATTATCGGCGTTGCGATTCCATCGGTGATCTCGGATTTCGATTCCTAGAACCGGTTCAACAGTTAGGAAAACCCGATTGTTTTTTCACTGAAAGTACCCAAGCTAAACTTCATAAAATGATTCCGGACACACCGGGCCTCGGAATCAGGTGCCGTCAGAAATTGTGTTCTTTTAAAAACCCAAATAAAATTAAGAAAAAATTTCCCTTTAATTTTACGTGTTTTTACATTACTCCCACCTCAGGGATTTATGTCCCCATAAAGATACATCATAATCTAAGGAAACAAATGTGGGTACTGAACATGCATCTGAGCATCCCGCTCCCATGTTCTCTCTTGGAGGTTCCTATGCTACCATCTGATGCGCACTAGAGGAATCGATATTCCACGTAGGACCCGCTCATGTCGATCCTCAATCTCCACTGGGACCTCCGCAAAAGTCTCCCCATCAACAATGTCCAGCTCCCCATGGTCAATGATATTCTTCGGGTCGTGCACGTATCTCCTCAGCCGAGATATGAGGAAGATGTCATGCACCTGGTGCAACTGAGGTGGTAGAGCCAGGTGATAAGCCACCTCGCCAATCCTTCTGAGGACCTGGAATGGTCCGATGAAGCATGGAGACAACTTGCTGCCTCAGCCAAGTCTCCATAATCCCTGTCAAGGTGAGACCCGCAAGAAGACGTGGTCGCCATCCTCGAACTCCAGTGGCCTCCACCTCCTGTCAGCAGAAGACTTCTTCCGGCTCTGAGCTATCCTCTTCCGCTCGTGGATGACCTGGACCTTCTCTGTCGTGGCCTGGACCATCTCGGTTCCCACAAGTGCTGACGCCCTAGGGTCTGTCCAGCACAGTGGTGATCTGCATTGCCGCCCGTACAATGCCTCTTATGGTGCCATCCCGATGGTGGAGTGGTAGCTGTTGTTGTACGCGAACTCCACCAAGGTTAGGTGATCCTCCCAGCTGCGACCAATGTCGAGGACACATGCACGGAGCATGTCCTCGAGAGTCTTAATGGTCCTCTCCGTCTGAACATCTGTCTGAGGGTGAATGGCGGTGCTCAGATGTAGCTGCGTCCCGAACGCCTCCTGCAACCCCTTCCAAAGCCGGGAAGTAAGACGAGCATCTCGATCAGAGACGATATATTAGGTCACACCATGATGATGTACAATCTCCGGAATGTAGATACCTCCAAAGCTCTCCACTGAGCCCTGCCTTGTGATGGGTAAGAAGTGGGGCGACTTGGTGAGTCGGTCAAAAATCACCCAAATGGAATCATTTCCTCTGGAAGTGCGTGGAAATCTAGTCACGATGTCTATAGAAAGCCCATCCCACTTCCACTCTGGGACCTCCAAAGGTTGTACCAAGCCTGCTGCTACCTGGTGCCCTACCTTCACCTGCTGACCGGGGAGGCATCGAGAAATGAACTCTGCCCCATCCTTCTTCATGCTCGGCCACCAGGGATGTCATCGGAGACCCTGGTACATCTTATCCACTCCAGGATTTACCGCCATAGGGGAAGTGTGAAACTCTCACAACACCTCCTCCTGTAAAGAAACTGGTACCAAGGTACGTCCTCTGAATAAGATGTCATGCTCTCCTCCTAAAGAGAATCCATTAGGTGCATGTCCTGAGGATATCTACGCACGCCATGTCTCACATTCAGCATCCCCACGCAGTGCCTCTCTGACCCGCTGCAGTAGTGGAGGAGTGACTGAAGAAAGTATGCTCCATCCCTTTTCCAGGATTATAGACTATCTCAAATTCATAGTCCTAGAAGAACTCGTGCCATCGCCACTATCTTAGGTTTAGGTCCTTCTGCGGGAATATGTACCTGAAACTATGATGGTCAGAATTGACTGTAAAGTGCTCGCCCATCAGATAGTGTCAACACATCTTCAGAGCGAATACCACTGCTGCTAACTCTAGGTCATGGGTAGCGTAGTTCTTCTCATGATGCCTCAACTGACGTGATCCATAGGCGATCACGGCCCACTCCTGCATCAGGACACATCCGAGTCCGGTCCCTAATGTATCGCAGTAAACTACGTACCCAACTCCCTCCTCTGGTAGCCTCAAGATAGGCGCGCTGGTCAATCACTGTCTCAAACCCTAGAAGCTCTGCTGACATCTGTCTGACCACACAAAGGGTTTCCCCTTCTTCGTCAAAGCTGAGAGTGGTGCCGAAACTCTGGAAATGTCTAGCATGAATCTCTGGTAGTACCCATCTAGTCCTAGGAAACTCCGCACCTCCATCACGCTTCTAGGTGGCTCCCAAGCTAGCACTGCCTTGATATTCGTAGGATCCACCGCAACTCCCGCCTCAGAGTTGTCTTGTCCCATGAAGTGGACCTCGCGTATCCAGAACAGACACTTCGAGAGATTACCATAAAAATAGTGCTCTCAGAGTGTGTCTAGTACAACCCACAAGGGGTAGGCATGCTCCTCCTCAGTCGTCGAGTATATCAATATGTCGTCGATGAAGACCATGAAAAATCGATCGAGGTAAGGATGAAATATCAGGTTCATGTGGCCCATTAACACTTCTAGAGAATTGGTTATGCCGAATGGCATAACCACGAACTCATAGTGGCCATACCGACATCTGATGGTCGTCTTCTGCACGTCCTCGTCCCGAACTCTGAGCTGATGATAGCCTGACCTGAGGTCTTTCTTCGAGAACCACCATGCTACTTTGAGCGGATCGAAGAGGTCGTCAATCCTCGGTATAGGATACATTTTCCTCATAGTCACCTGGTTTAGGTGACGATAGTCAACACAATGTCGCAAGCTCCCGTCCGCCTTCTTGGCGAACAATATCAGGGAAGCCCAGTGTGAAACACTGGGTCAGATGAATCCCTTGCCCTGCAAGTCCACCAACTGTACTCGTAGCTCTCGAAGCACAGTGGGGGCCATCCAATATTATGGAGTGGATATCGGGGATGTCTCGGGGTACATGTCAATATATAAGTCTACCTCTCTACGAGGAGGTAGCCCTGGGACGTCATCGGGGAAAACGTCCTCCTACTGATCCACCACTGCAGGAAAACAAGGATTTCGCATGTCAACTGCTCCTAGAATGAGGCTAGCCAACTGATGAGTGATGGGATGTCCTCTCCTCTGCGTGAGTCCATCCTGTGCTGTAAAGGCTCCCTTCTCGCTGGTGAATGTGAACCTGCTCCCGTCGGTGCGTACACACCGCAGCTTGCGCCTAATGCAATCAATCTGATCATGGACTGTAGATAACCAATACATGCCCAAGAAGACGTCATAAGGCCTCGACGCCGCTACAAGAAGATCCTAGACGAAGCTCTCACCTCTTAGAGTAAGCTCACACTACCAAAACTAGTGCGCACTCGTCGAGTCTGCTCCCATAGGTGTCTCTAGCCTTAAGGATCAAGCCAACGGATCCGTTGGAATCACCGAGCTCCGAACAAGGGCAGATGTTATGAAAGAATGACTCACTTTTGTGGCTATAAGAACTGCAGAAAGGGTGGAATAGACATAGATAGTACCTCGATTCCACTCAGGTGTGACGTGGTCGTAGGCCTCCACTTCCAGGAGTTGTGCCTGTCTCTGCCCGCCAGCTCCCTATGGTCGGTGTGGACCTCCTGGTGGTGGTGATGGTGGAGCCTGAAAGCGTCGCCCAACACCTGCTACTCGGCCAGCTCCTCTGCCTCATCCACCTGATCCCAGCGGACCGCCATGGTCGACCCTCTGCCTCTGCCTAGGTGGTCCCTCAACCATCTATTGCTACTCCGCACAGAGGTTCGGGTTGTCACGAGCCATGTGGCCCTGCCCGCCGCATGCGTAGCACTGTATGCCTCTCGAAAGACTTGCTCTGCGCTGTGTGCCCCGCACCTCTGAGCCAGTGTCCTGAGGTCGTCCACCTGAGGGTCTGGTCCTCCTGGACCCATGTGTCATCTGTCAACTGCCAACTGCAGAAGACTCTACTACGTGCCGCCCTACGGTAGATCTCGCTGCTGATGTAGGCTCAGCAAGAAAGCTCTCAATGAGAAGGGCTCGCTCCATTACCCATGCCTATGTTAGAATTCTGAGGGAGATCAGTGATTCCCTGATCTCATGCCTCAATCCCTGCTGGAAGGTCCGGGCCCGGAAGAATGTGTCCCGTACCATGTCCATCGAATAGCGCGGGATATCAGTAATTCTCGCTGAGTACTGGGTGACCGTCAAGCTGCCCTGTCGCAACTGTAGTAGCTCATTGATGCACACCGCACAGAGGGTGGCTGGGATGAACTCCGAGCTAAAGAGGCTCTCAAAGTTATTCTAGAGGAGAGACACCTCGTCGTGCACCTAGAGCATCAAGCTCCACCATATACATGCTTCCGCGTGCAGGAGGCTCGCTACGAGGATCACCATGAGGTAAGATGGTGTCCCTAACAAACGGAAAACTCATACCACTGCCTCCATCCAATCCTCAGCTGCCTGAGTGTCAGTCTCCCCGCAAGAACATGGGTGGTCGATGATGCTGAAACTCGTGCAATGCACTAAGGTGACATTCATAGTCAGCAGCTGGGGCTGGTAGTATCGGTGGCTCGGTGGGTAGAGGTACCACCAGTGCCTCTACTTTCAAAAGGCCCTATACCGAGGCCTCATCGCTCGGTGGGATGTCGTCCCGCACAACGCTCGGAACCCTAGCTGGCTGCCATCTTGGGGACATCTAGAAAAGAAACAGGTGCTCCATGGTCAAATAGTATACCTGGTGAGCTGACACAAAGTAATCACAAGGAAATCTTGAAAGACACATGCAATCAATGTTTTCATGCATTAAGTAGGAAATTAGAAGTTAGTGTCCTCGTGTACAGATACGTCGGCCACCGCACCAATACTGGACTCCTTGGACTGATAACCACACCCAATACCCTTAACACTATTGATTCACATAGAAGAATGATCAGAGTCCAATGTTCTACGGTAGAACCGAACTCCTCTGATACCAATTTTTCATGACCCGTCCTCGGGGCCCATGCCGTTACTACCCCAAGCCCACCTTCCACAGGCCAGGGGATGGCGACTAGCACCAAGGCGTAAATCCCGACAAAAAGGGGAAGACATTGCCTTTTTAATGTTGATAAACACCATAGAGCTAGCAAGCATAAGTAAACACTATGTAAAACTGGGTATAATAGTAAGTTTGGTACAGTATGTGGGCCAGTATAAAAACCCAAACTGAAAGTAATGTACAACTGAAAAAGGGAGTACATCAACTGAAAAGTAAAGCAGCAACGTCGAGTTGTCCGCAGGTACTCCCACATTAAGGGTGGGTACAGATAGTCACCTCAGCTCCTCAGGTCCATCCGTCCACTCCGTGTACATCCCGCCCAGTGGTCCACCTCCAGGTACCGACTGCTCCACTAAAATCTACCATGATTAGAGCTGTCTGTCGTCTACATCCAACACAACGTAGTGTAGCCATAGCCCGTGCAGGGGTGAGTATAATCTATTCAGTAGGGACCCCGAGACCCCCGAAGGTCTCCCAGAATCCACTAAGGATAATCCACAAAGAAAAGATACAATCAAGAAGTAACATCTGACACAACTTAGGAATATACCTATTAATTTACCTAAGTCATCAATTCTAGTTCGGCTCCAACATCTGAGCCCAAGTTCGATCACGTCCACACAGGATAGCACAACACAATGCACATAAGAAAGCATAACGTAATCCAAAAAAGATATCAAGTCAATCTTATAAAAGATAAGGATTGAAAGTCACGACTCATATCACACATTTATACTTCTTCGTAAGACGATAGAGATGATTAGATTTTTCCACTGATTCATCTATGTCGTCGGAACCACACTTGATCGTTAGGTACTAACCCCCTCAATGACCCACAAAGGATCGATAGGTACTACCCCCCATAATGACCCACAAAGGATCGATAGGTACTAACCCCCACAATGACCCACACAAGATCTGACCACACATGATCGGTATGTACTGGCCCAGCCAGGACTGCTGAGCGATGACCCACACAGGATCGGTAGCACTGATCCACACAGGATCTCTGAGTGCTGTAGTCGTCGCCGTTGAATCCACGGAGGATTTCTGTACAGTTGTCGTCGTCGTCACAGTCACAACCAACTATAAGGTTCCAGCGCACAGAAAGCTCGTTCAAAAGGGTCTGCTCCACGAGCTGAGGGGATGATACATCAACTGACACGATGTCCAAAGTTGATGTATCCAAAAGTTCTGTATCGACAACAGGAACTCAACGTCATAGACAACGCGTCAATCAGAAATCCAGTATGTGAGTTATTGTTCCAAGAGCCCGGTTGGTTTATAAGTCAAAACCAACCCGACCGTACTCCAACTACGTCCAAACCTCGAGAGTAGTATGCCAAAAGGTCCGTCTCACTAAGAGAAATCAATCAATGTCGACGTCACATCAATCGGACATCTAGAGCTCAAGTTATAAGCGTTTCTGCTCTGAGGGCCCTGTTGGTTTCGTGTACGAACCAACCCGGCTGAACCCAATGTTCTCCAAAACATTGAGTGTAATATACCGAAATAACCGTCTCGACCCAAGGACCGCATCGCAGTTGACAGTGTGTCGATCGGGGTTCTGAAGCACATGTTATGGGAACAAGACTGAAAGAGGTCCCCGAATATGGGGTTCGGGCACGGTCCGACCCGGCCCGATACCCCCTGGATCGGCCTGAACCGGGTCAACCCGACCTGGGTCCTAGTCCGACCCATTAGAGCATGGCCCAGCCCGGTGGGCGCGGCCCGGCCCGGCCTGGCTTGCTCGGCCTGGCCAGCGTGGCCAAGCGGCTCGGCCGTAAAGGCTGAGCGGAAGAGGTGCGGGGGGGGGGGGGGCACGTTGCCCCCTGTTCGTGAATCCATGGCCCCCATGCGTGTGTGTGGGGGGGGGGGGGCTCCGGTAGGCCAGACGGGGGTTACAACCCCGGACACTTCTCGGAAGAAGGCCGGCCCGGCTGGCCAGCCGTGCTGCTGCTGCGGGACCTTGCGGTCCCGTCCTCCTGCTCCGGCCGTGGTCTCTTCCTGGTTCTCCAGCGGGGTGCGACAGTGCCTCAGTTTTGTTCATCTTCAACGGCATAGCGTGACAGTGCCGCGCTTCTCCACCCATTCTTTATTATTTCCCGCGTGGTGCTTCGGCACCGCGTTCCCTTGCTCGTGTCGCAAACAAATCAACAATCATGGGGGGAGGAGGGTCGGCCGTGTTCCTGCGGTCCGACCTCCTCTCGTTATTGTGATATCAGGCAGCTCAAATAAGATGATAAATCAGTGATGAAAGTAATCAAGAAAAAAAAAAGAAATAATCCCCCTACCTTGAGCGTTGTTGAACAAAGGATCGTCGCGGAATTGAACATCGCGGAAGAAGGTTCCGTACACGTTGACGGAGATCATCCGAGGAGGAAAAGTGACTCCCTTCCTTTGATGTGGGAATAAGGAACAAAAGAATGTGAGTCGGGTCGTCGATCTCCGAGGAAGATATCTCTCACCGTCGTCCATCGTCGGAGGTTGGCGTTCTTTGCATTCTTCGTCGAGGAAGAAGAAGTTCAGAACCTTGAGCAATTTCTCCAAAGCCCTCACGCACAACGAACCTCTTACTAAAATAAGGCTTGTCTTATTTTATTATGACACAAACCAATGGATTTTGAAATTCAAAATTGAATCAATCAATTAATTGAATTAATTGAAACGTTTAAACCACCCAATTAAAAAAGGCGTTTCATATTTAGTTAAATGCAAGAGATTACTTCCATTTAATTGGGTTGCGGGTTCGTTACCTATTTAATAGGGGGTTGAGGAAGTTGAAAGGGTGGGGTCCGTGTCGCCCCTACCGCACAAATACCCTACCTAGTGGAGTAGGATATAGTGGGTCCCACTCCAACCACTTAGCTTATGTTAAACAACATTAAATAAAATAAAATTGGTTGCACCACTTTTATTTTATTCTTTTAATTAACCCAAAAATTAAATAACCACACACGAGCAAACGCAACTCCGGAAAAGGTTTTTCTTAACAATTACTGACGATGCGATTCCATCTGTGTCCTCGGATTTCGATTCCAAGCACCAGTTCAAATGTTAAGAAAACCCGCTCATTCGTTCACTGAACGTACCCGAGATAAACTTCGGAAAACGATTCCAGGCAAACCGGGCCTTAGAATCAGGTTCCGTCAGAAACTGCATTCTTGTAAAAACCCAAAGGAAATAATGAAAAATTTACCTTGAATATTACGGGTCTTTAAAATAAGTATCAACAGTATACTTTGGTAATAATTTCATTCATGATTAATAACATAAAAAACCCACAATAAATACTGGATCCCATTAAATATTCATAACCAACGTGATACAATAGATTTCAGATTCAAGGTTTTACAATTTTAACCAAAAACAAATATTGAGATGGAATGAAAAATAAAAAATGCACAAAAAACCTCCATGTAACTTTGAGGGTAATTACAATCAACCCACCAAAAATAGAACCAACATCATGTGTAACACAAACAACATATATCCACCATAATCACCATGACACATCTTTCCTTTACCTCAATCATACAAAGAAGCGTATACATTAACCCAATTATATATGTTGGGTTTGAGCTGATGTCACGACCCGTCCTCGAGGCCTGTGCCGTGACAACCCCAAGCCCGCCTTCCATAGGCCAGGGGCTGGTGACTAGCACCATAGGCGTAAATACCGATATCTGGGAAGGCATTGCCATTGTAAAAGAAAACAAGCACCACAGAGTAAGAAAACGGAAAAAGTAAAAAATAAGTACAAGAGAAGTGCTAAAATGTAAATGGGCCAGAATACAAACCCAAAAGAAAGTACAACTACAACTGAACAAGTACAGCAGAAAAGATAACAACTGGAAGGATGGAAGCGGCTTTTGGGTCGTCCTTCTTGGATCCTACCTGAAGGGTAGGTACAGATGGCGCAGCTCCTGGTCGTCCACCACGGATCCTACCTGAAGGGTATGTACAGATAGCCTCCTCCACGCTCTCGCCCGTCAACCGCCTATGTGTGTCGTCTCGTCGTGTAGTCCACCTCCGGGTACTGACTCTTCGTGTAGTCCACCTCCGGGTACTGACTCGTCGTGTAGTCCACCTCCGGGTACTCACTCGTCATGTAGTCCACCTCCGGGTATCGTCCAGTCCTCGAACACTCGGCCTCTGTCAGCACTGCCTATCGTCTACAACCAACACAATGAGGTGCGGGCATAGCCCGTGCAGGGGTGAGTATAACGATATTCAGTAGAGACCCCGAGACCCTCAAGGTCTCACTAAACCAACAAGGATAACCACAAAGAAGATCTCAATAGATAACCTCTACTTAGGTATATGCCCATACATATACATAAGATATCAAGTAACCCATCTCAATCATGAGGAAACACAAGGATTGTGAAATCAACGGATAACCACTACCCCGAGTATATTCCCATACATATACCTAAGTTAGAAAGTGACCCATCTCAATCATGAGGTAAACACAAGGTCAAAAGTCTCAGCTCAAACTAGGATTTTCATTATCGAAACCGTAACTGCTGAAGAGCTCCGTCTCTGTAGTGTAAAGTGGTCCTGTCACGACTTCGAGGAACTGCTCACTAACCTAAGACTGCTGATGTACTCCTCATGTCGAGTACCGCGGGCCTGCCACCTCACACAGTAGTGCTTCCCGCCAGGGTCTACCACCCAAACACAGTAGTGCTCCCCCCTCATAGCCTACATAGGTACTCCTCCTGTCGAGTACCGCGGGTCTGCCACCTCACATAGTAGTGCTCCTCCGATGTGGGTCTTCCACCTCACAAAGTAGTGCTCCCCACTGGGCTACGTAAGTCACTTCGAATCGAATCGGACAAGCAGTCTTTAGGTCTCTGCCGGCTACACGGTCTCCGTACTCCATATGCTCGTCTCCGGGAGGGTCCGCTCCACGAGCTACTGGTCGATAATCTAAGTATCACAAAGTCCCAAGAAGAAGTATCTAAAAGGACCGCCTCTTCATAGGGGTCTCAACGCAACAGACGACGCGTCAATCGGACGCCCGGTCTGTGAGTTATTTGCCTTTCTCCCCGGGGGCCGGTTGGTTTTATGTGCGAACCAATCTGGCCGTAACTCAAATATACCCCGAACACTCATAGGGTATACTCATAGGGACCGTTTCTCAATGAGATCACCAACGCTATTGACGGTTCGTCAAACGGATGTTCTGTCAGAAAGGTATCAGCTTTTCCGTTCCAGGGGCCCGGTTGGATTTCAGGTGCGATCCAACCCGACCACTATCCAACTGCATCCAAAACTCGGGCGGAGGATGCCAAAAGTTCCGTATCGTCAACAGGAACTCAACGCAACAGACGGCGCATCAATCAGACCCCCGGTCTGGAAGTTATTGGCTTCTTCGTCCTGGGGGCCCGGTTGGTTTTTAAGTTAAAACCAACTCGACCGTACTCCAACTGCATCCAAACCTCGAGCGGAGTAAGCCAAAAGATCCGTCTCACTTAGAGGAATCCATCAAAGTCGATGGCACGTCAATCGGACGTCCGAAAATCAAGATATAAGCGTTCCCGCTTTGAGGGCCCGGTTGGTTTCGTATCCGAACCAACCCGGCCGAACCCAAAGTAATCTTAAACCTTAAGTGCAATATACCAAAACGACCGTCTCGATCCAAGGATCGTTTTTCCGCTGACAGCGAGTCATTTGGAGGCTCGTAGCTCAAGTTACGGGCATTATACCGAAAGTGGTCTGAAAATGGGGGCTGGGGCCGGGCCGACCCGGTCCGACCCCCCGTAGGTCGGCCCGAACCGGGTAGACCCGACCCGGGTCCGAACCGGCTTGGCCTGGCCCGGACCGGCCCGGTTCGGTCCGGCCCGACCGGCCAGCCGCGGCTTGGCCAGCGTGGTCGAGCGGACACCGTGGGCGGGGTGCACGGCTCCCCCGCCCTTCGCCGCTGATTGAGGTCGGCGGCGAACCCCCGGCCGCCTCCCTTCCAGCAGCGCGCCGCCGCCGCCGGTCGCCGACGCCGCCGTGCCGGCAGGGCGCACCGGCACCGCCTTTTTCAGACCACCGGACGCGCTCCGGTGGTCTGTTTCTCCTACCGTCTTCGCCTATGGTCCTCCCGGGACCCGACCTTCACTACAGAGGCCTCAAAATGACCTTGAGACCTCGTTTTTCGTCGCCTGTCGTTCCACACATCAATAATCAATCTTGCGGATGGTTGTCCGGCTGTGTTCGTTTGGCCCGCACCCTCCGCGTTAGATAATATCAACGGGAGAATTATTCAACACATGAAACAACAATTTTAATAAATTAAAATTGTTCATATGAAACTGGTTCTTAAATTTTAAAGAAACGTTCACGGGAATATAAAGGTATTCCAAAATAAAATCCCTACTTCGTCAAGTCGTCGCATGCGCGTTCTTCGTGGATTGGATCGCCGCAGAAGGAGGCAATAATCACGTCACGGAAGGGCGTTGCGTCGTCGCGGAAGGGTGTCGCGTCGTCGAACTCTGAGGTTCAAGAACAAAAAGATTTAATTAAAAAAATAATTAAATCCGTGCATCGATAAAACCCACAAAGGGGTTCTAAAAGGAACCCTAAATCTCTTACCTCCAACAGATGATTGAAGATTTCGTTGCGGAGGAAGGAACGTCGCAGAAGAGGAAACGTTGGCGTCACGGCACACGGCGTCGCGTCGTCGATTTCCGCGATTTCGGCGTTCTTCGTCGGAGGCTGGCGTTCTTCGCGTTCTTCGCGAAGAAGGGTGAAGGCACAAGAATTCTGTCAAAGGTCTCCAAACGTGTAATCCTCAAGATGTGGCGTTGGTCTTATTTTATTACCACGCCAACGGATTTCAAACGGGTTAAGAAACGAATAAAGAGATAAGTAACAACCCAATAATTTGTAGAAATAATTCAATGAAATAAATGGCCCTATTAATTCAACGAAGTAAACCTCCCAATTAATTGGTGCGTTAAGAAATTAAGAAAACACGTCAGTTGACTTTCATATTGACGAGTTTTCGCGGGTGTGTTACTTAGCGGAAAAGAAACGGCGGGGCTCGTGCGGGTCCCACCACACAATTATCCTACCAAGAGGGTAGGATATTTTTGGATAGCACCCTATCCGCATCAACTCAGCTTAAGATTCTTTAAGTGGCTTCAAGTGTCTTCCAAGCGGCTTATGTGAAATAAAATAATGTTTGTTGTACAATTTATTTTATTTCATAACATTAAGCCCTAAAATTAAAAACCACACCTGAGCAAAAGAAACTACGGAAGAGGCGTTTCTAAGAAATTACGGGCACTGCGATTCCATCGGTGCCCTCAGAATTCAATTCCGAGCACCGGTTCAATGGTTAGAAAAATCCGCTCGTCCGTTCACTGAATGTACCCGAGCCAAACTTCGGAAAATGATTCCGGGCACACCGGGCCTCGGAATCAGGTGCCGTAAGAAAATTGCGTTCTTGTAAAATTCCAAAGAAAAATAAGAAAAAAAATTTCCTTCGAATTTACGGGTCTTTACATTACTCCCACCACAGGGATTTACGTCCCTATAATGCTTCACCACAAACTTAGGGAAACAAAGGCGGTACTGAGCATGCATCTGAGCCTTCCGCTCCGATGTGCTCACCTGGAGGTTCCCGTGCTGCCAAAGAAAGTGCACTAGAGGAATCGATCGTCCCCGTAGGATCCGGTCATGTCGATCCTTGATCCCCACTAGAACCTCCATGGATGTAACCCCATCGCTATTGTCTTGCTCCTCATGGTAGATGATATGCGAAGGGTCGAGCATGTATCTCCTAAGTTGAAATATCTGGAAAACGCTGTGCACCTAGTCCAACTGAGGTGGATGGGTCAAGCGGTAAACCACCTCGCCTACCCAGCTGAGGACCTTGAAAGGTCCGTTGAACCTTGGAGATAACATGCCTCCCTGGACACATCTCCATAAACCTCGTCGAGGTGAGACCCATAAGAAGACGTGGTCGTCATCCTCTAACTCCAGAGGTCTCCATTTTCTGTTAGAACTGAAACTCAAAACGACTGCTGCTAGGAGGGTAAGGTTGACCGACTAAAGAGTGATCAGTCGCACCCTCCTGTGCAAGAGTTACCCTGCGCTGCCTGGGGTTTCCTTTTTTTTCGCCGACGAAGGAACCCATCCCGATGTCGTAGTTAAACTACAACCTTTTTGCCTAATACCTACAATTTGTTTATGAAATGTGATTGCCCAGTCCATACTCAAACCAACTTCGTAAGGCCTCAACGCTGCCACCAAGAGATACCAACCGAAACTCTTGCCTCGGGGATCTGACCACACCGTCGGCGTAAGTGTGATTATCGAGTCTCCTACCAACGTATCTCCAGATGTGAGGGTCAAGACCACGACTTATCGAAAACTCTAGGTCTGAAACAAGATTTGTGAAAGCAAGGAATGATTCATATCGACGTCCGTTACTACAACAGCTAGTAGTGGACACAGACTATCCCTTGAATAATTTCTAGAGCCATTGGGTCACATTCCTTGACCGCACGTAGCCGCACTCTTCCACCGCCCTCCAGCTCCCTGAACCTGACGGGGATAACTAAGGCGGGTGGTTGTAGCATGTTAAGATGTAAACCACCTCATACTGCTCTCCTAGCTCTGTCTCCACATCTGCTGCTTCTCAAACTCATCTATCCTTAAAGATTCCACTTCTTGAAACATTTAACACGCCCGAGTCTCTAATACTGGCACCAGTTTCCTATTTCTTACTACACTGTGCAGTCTTCATCCTCCCTTGGATGACCTGGACCTTCTCTATTCTCACAAGAGCTGCTATCATTTCTTCTTTGCCGATAAGAGAAATCCAGTATCATCCCCTGGATGAACCACATTCATTGCCTAATACAGTCAATCCTGACATGAATGATGCTTTCATGTCATGGATGACATCGTAAAGCCTCGACGTAACTACCAAGAGATCCAACTGTCACTCTCGCCTCCAAGGGTCGAGTCACACTGTCGGCATCAGTGTGTGGTCACTAGGTCTCCTTCAGTAGAAAACTCAAAAGTGAGGGTCATGTCAACAGTCTTAACTGGAACCTCTTAGTAACAACACAAAAGAGGACACGAATGAAAACGTCACAAAGGTATGCGTGTTTTATTATTGCAGCTCATAATACAAAGATGCTACACAATAGTAACAAGGAACTAGAAGTACAAAGGACATATCCACTAGTTCCGCTCCTGTCCATCTGCTCCAAGAGCTCCATGATCGAAGGCCTCAACTGCCTGAAGCTGAGCTCTCGCATGTCCACCAACTCCCTGCGGTCGGGGAGGACCTCCTGGTGGTGGTGGTGTCAACACCTCGAAGCGTCGTCCACCACCTGCTGCTCGGCCAGCTCCTCTGCCTTGATCGAACCTCTGCCTCTGCCTGGGAGATTCATCATTTAACTGTCGGTCATCTATATGGAAGGTCGGACAGTCACGTGCCATGTGAACAATCCCGCCGTAGGAGTAACACTTCATGGCAGGTCTGGCTCTATCACTTCCCTTGGTGCCTCGCACTACCGACCCTGAGTCACACGGTCGACCACCTGTAGGTCTGGTCCTCTTGGACCTCTATGTCATCTGTCTACTGCCTGTTGCAGAAGACTCTGGCACATGCCAGCTAGTGGTGGGTCCTGCTGCTGGAGACTTCTCAGTATGAAAACTCTCCACTAAGAGGGATCTCTCCAACACCCCTGTCTGCGTCGGAATGTTGTGCGATACAACCGAAGCTCTGATCTCCCACCTGATCCCCTGCTCGAAGGTTCGGGCCCTGAAGAATGGGTCATGTACCATGTCTGTAGAGTAGTGCGAGAGGTCCGTGAATCTCGCTGAGTACTGCGCCACTTACATGCTGCCCTGCCGCAGCAGAAGTAACTCCTGTATATGCACCGCTTAAAGGGTGGCTGGTACAAACTCTACCCGAAACAGGCTCTCAATGTATTCCCATAGAAGTGTCACCTCATCATGCATCTGAAGCATCATGCTCCACCATCTTCTTGCTACTTCCTGAAGAAGGTTGGTAGCAAGGATCACCATAAACTCTGGCAGCCTCCCCACTGGCCTGAAGACTCTCACCACATCCTCCAGCCAATCCTCAGCCGCCTGTGGGTCTGTCCCTCCCTAGAACCTGGGTGGCCTCTGGAACTGGAACTCATGTAGTGTGCTCAAGCGACATGCATCCACTACTGCTGGGGCTGGTGGCATCGGTGGCCCAACGGGTAGTAGTACCGCTGGTGCCGCCGCTGGTGCCTCAACTGGGATAGGGCCCCGTACTGAGGCCTCGTCGCTCGGCGGGCTGTCAGTACGTACCACTCTCGGGGCTCTAGCTGGTTGTCCATGGGGAGGAATCCTGAAAGAAACAACGTGACACGGTCAAAAGATTATCCCTAGTGAGCTGACCCGGTTTGAGCTGACATTTAAATAAAACTTCTGAAAAACACACACGCAATCAGTGTTTTCATGCACAAAGTCGGAAATCAGTTGTTAGGGTCCTGCTGTATGGATACGTTAGCCACCTGCAACAACACTGGAATCCCTGAACTGAAAACCACACTTGGTACTCTTAACACTATTGCTTCACAGAAATAAATATCAGAGTTATAAGTTCTGCGGTAGAACCGAACTCCTTTGATACCAATTTGTCACAACCCGTCTACGGGGCCCGTGCCGTGACTACCTCAAGCCCTCCTTCCATAGGCCAGGGGCTGGCGACTAGCACCAAAGGCGTAAATCCCGATATCTGTGAAGGCATTTCCTTTATAAAAGAAAACAAGCACCAAAGATTAAGAAAATGAAAAAAGTAAACACTAAGTACAAGAGAAGTGCTGAAAAGTAAATGGTCCAGAATACAAACCCAAATGAAAGTACAACTACAACTGAACAAGTACAACAAAAAAGATAACAACTGGAAGGACGGAAAAGGCTCCTCGGTCGTCCTTCTCGGATCCTAACTAAAGGGTAGGTACAGATGGCACAACTCCTGGTCGTCTACCATGGATCATACCTGAAGGGTAGGTACAGATATCCACCTTTACACTCTCACCTGTCAACCTCCTCTGTGTGTCGTCTCGTCGTGTAGTCCACCTCCGGGTACTGACTCTTCGTGTAGTCCACCTCCGGGTACTGACTCGTCGTGTAGTCCACCTCCGGGTACTGACACGTCGTGTAGTCCACCTCCGGGTATCGTCCAGTCCCCGAACACTCGGCCTCCGTCAGCACTGCCCGTCGTCTGCAACCAACACAACGAGGTTCGAGCATAGCCCGTGTAGGGGTGAGTATAACGATACTCAGTAGGGACCCTGAGACCCCCAAGGCCTCACTAAACCAACAAGGATAACCACAAATATGATCTCAACAGATAAAATCTACTTGGGTATATGCCCATACATAAACCTAAGTTATCAAATAACCCATCTCAATCGTGAGGAAACACATGGATTGTGAAATCAACGGATAACCACTACCTCGGGTATATTCCCATACATCTACCTAAGTTAGAAAGTGACCCATCTCAATCATGAGGTAAACACAAGGTCAAAAGTCTCAGCTCAAACCAGGATTTTCATTATCGAATCCGTCACTGCTGAAGAGCTCCGTCTCTAGAGTGTACAGTGGTCCTGTCACGACTCCGAGCTACTGCTCACTAACCTAAGACTGCTGAGGTACTCCTCCTGTCGAGTACCGCGGGCCTGCCACCTCACATAGTAGTGCTTCCCGCCGGGGTCTGCCACCCAAACACAGTAGTGATCCCCCCTCATAGCCTACAAAGGTACTCCTCCTGTCGAGTACCGCGGGTCTGCCACCTCACATAGTAGTGCTCCTCCAATGTGGGTCTGCCACCTCACAAAGTAGTGCTCCCCACTGGGCTACGTAATTCACTCCGAATCGAATCGGACAAGCAGTCTTCAGGTATATGCCAGCTACATGGTCTCCGTACTCCATACGCTCATCTCTGGGAGGGTCCGCTCCACGAGCTATTGGTCGATACTTTAAGTATCTCAAAGTCCCATGAAGAAGTATCTCAAAGGACCTCCTTGTCATAGGGGTCTCAACGCAACAGACGGCACGTCAATCGGACGCCCGGTCTGTTAGTTATTAGCCTTCTTTTCCCCGGGGCCCGGTTGGTTTCATGTGCGAACCAATCCGGCCGTAACTCAAATATACCCCGAACACTCATAGGGTATACTCATAGGGACCGTTTCTCAATGAGATCACCAACGCTGCTGACGGTTCGTCAAACGGACGTTCTGTCAGAAAGGTATCAGCTTTTCCGTTCCAGGGGCCCGGTTGGATTTCGGGTGCGATCCAATTGGGACACTATCCAAATGCATCCAAAACATGGGTGGAGGATGCCAAAAGTTCTGTATCATCAATAGGAACTCAACGCAACAGACGGCGCGTCAATCGGACGCCCGGTCTGGAAGTTATTGGCTTTTTCTTCTCAGGGGCCCGATTGGTTTTTAAGTTAAAACCAACCCGACCGTACTCCAACTGCATCCAAAACTCAAGCGGAGTAAGCCAAAACATCCGTCTCACTTAGAGGAATCCATCAATGTCGACGGCACGTCAATCAGACGTCCGGAACTCAAGATATAAGCGTTCCCGCTTCGAGGGCCCGAATGGTTTCGTATCCGAACCAACCCGGCCGAACGAAAAGTAATCCGAAACCTTGAGTGCGATATACCGAAATGCCCGTCTCGATCCAAGGATCGCGTTGCCACTGACGGAGAGTCGTTTGAAGGCCCGAAGCTCAAGTTACATGCATTAGACCGAAAGTGGTCCGAAAACGGGGGTCTGGGCCCGGGCCAACCCGGCCCGACCCCCGCCCCCCCCTCGGGTCGGTCCAAACCGGGTCCGACCTGGTAGGGCCTGGCCCAGCCCGGCCCGGCCCGGCCCGGTCCGGTTCGGTCCGGCCCGACCGGCCGGCTGCGGCTCATCCAGCACGGCCGAGCGGACACCGCGGGCAGTGTGCGCGGCTCCCCGGCCCTTCACCGCTGATTGAGGCCGGCGGCGAACCACCGACCGCCTCCCTTCCGGCGGCGCGCCGCCGCTGCCTTCCGCGGACCACCGGACGCGCTCTGGTGGTCCGTTCCTCCTGCCGTCTTCACCTATGGTCCTCCCGGGATTCGACCTTCACTACAGAGGCCTCAAAATCACCTTGCGGCCTCGTTTATCATCGCCTGTCGATCCACACATCAATAAACAATCTGCGGAGGGTTGTCGGGCCGTGTTCATTTGGCCCGCACCCTCCGTGTTAGATAATATCAACGGGAGAATTATTCAACACATGAAAGAACAATTTTAATAAATTAAAATTTTTCATATGAAACTAGTTCATAAATTTTAAAGAAATGTTCACGGGAATATAAAGGTATTCCAAAATAAAATCTATACTTCGTCAAGTCGTCGCACGCGTGTTCTTCGCGAATTTGATCGCCGCGGAAGGAGGCGATCGTCGTGTCGTGGAAGGGCGTCGCGTCGTCGTGGAAGGGCATCGCGTCGTCGAACTCCGAGGTTCAAGAGCAGAATGATTTAATTAAAAAAATAATTAAATCCCTGCGTCGATAAAAACCACAAAGGAGTTCTAAAAGGAACCCGAAATCTCTTACCTCCAACAGATGATTGAAGATTTTGTTGCGGAGCAGGGAACGTCGCAGAAGAGGAAACGTCGGCGTCGCAGAACACGGCGTCGTGTCGTTGATTTCTGTGGTTTCGGCGTTCTTCGTCGGAGGCTGGCATTCTTCGCATTCTTCGCGTTCTTCGCGTTCTTCGCGAAGACGGGTGAAGGCACAAAAATTCTGTCAAAGGTCTCCCAACGTGTAATCCTCAAGATGTGGTGTTGGTCTTATTTTATTACTACGCCAACAGATTTCAAACCGGTTAAGAAACGAATAAAGAGATAAGTAACGACCCAATAATTCGTAGAATTAATTCAACGAAATAAATCGCCCAATTAATTCAATGAAGAAAACCACCCAATTAATTGGTGCATTACGAAATTAAGAAAATGCGTCAGTTGAATTTCATAATGACGGGTTTTCGCGGGTGCGTTACTTAGCAAAAAAGAAACGGCGGGGCTCATGCGGGTCCCACCTCACAAATATCCTACCAAGAGGGTAGGATATTTCTGGATAGCACCCTATCCGCATCAACTCAGCTTAAGCTGCTTTAAGTGGATTCAAGTGGCTTCCAAGCGGCTTAAGTGAAATAAAATAAAGTTTATTGTACAATTTATTTTATTTCATAACTTTATGCCCAAAAATTAAAAACCACACCCGAGAAAACGCAACTCCGGAAGAGACGTTTCTAAGAAATTACCGGCATTGCGATTCCATCGGTGCCCTCGGAATTCGATTCCGAGCACCGGTTCAAAAGTTAGAAAAACACGCTCGTCCGTTCACTAAACGTACCCGAGCCAATCTTCAGAAAATGATTGCGGGCACACCAGGCCTCGGAATCGGGTTCCGTTAGAATCTATGTTCTTGTAAAATTCCAAAGAAAATTAAGAAAAAAAATTACCTTGGAATTTACGGGTCTTTACAGCTGAAGCAAACAATAATGCCACCAAAAAAATATTCCTTTCTAAAATAGAAGTAGACAATTTTATATTATCATTTATGTAAAATAAATTGAAAAATTTCCAATAATTTTTTTAATGGAAACCCAGATTATCACAACACATTTAATGGAAACATTTTAAAAATGAAACATTTAATAAAACATATATTCTTAAAAAATAAAATAAACTGAAGGTCAATTGAATGCTGATAGATGTAACTACATCACATATGTCTTATGTCAGAAGAAATCATAAAGGGTAAATCAATAGGGGTAATCCATGTCGAGTTAGGATGTGACACCCCATGGTCTTAGTGTTATCCAATCATAATATATGATTATTTAGTTCTATAATAATCAATCCTGCTATGTGACACCAGGACTAGCCACTTCTGTATCACTAGAATACTAGATCTAGTATGCCCAACAAGAAATATATGTTTCCATTATGCTCAATATTTCATATCACATGTAACATTAACTCCATTTCACATACACATTTCATGTGGGTGAGTTGGGGCTAAATCCTAGGAGGGAATATCCATAATTCCTATATTTTTAATTACACGAAAAAGTCACATGGTTTTCCTACATGATTTACCAAACCATAAGATAGATATGTACCCCTGACATTCCAATTGTAACATGAATAATGGTTTTCCCATAGGATTTACCTTCCATAAAATAACTCTACAGTTAACCACTTTCCAAAAAAACCACGTGGTTGAACGGATACCAAGGTAATAGTGTAGAATTTTCCAAATTGTGTGTCATCTGTGTGGCATATGCTTTTAATCCAAAACACCGATTTTTTTCCAAAAAAAATGTAGAACCAGAATGAAAAAATATAGATATAAATAAAATTTAAAATCATTTCAAGAATAGAAACATTTCACACCTTGTTCTTATGAAAAAACTAAGACCCAAAAAAGAATCTGATCCATGAACGAAAATAAAAAAAATATGGGGGTGAGAATTCTCCCTACCATAACCACATCAACCCTCAAAAATACACAACAACAATTGATATGAAATATAAAATTGATATTCTTCCACATATAGAAATGATTTCCAAAAAAAACCATAAATTAAGAAAACAGAAACCCCATCAATAGAAAAAGTGGTCCATAAGTTTAAACACGTGAGGCAAGAATAGAGTCCTAAACATATACATGGTACCAATATAATGTCACAACACCTATAGTTGAAAAATAATTTTAAAATGAATCCTGACAACTAGATAATTTGGCCTCTCAATCTAAGATCAATACAAAAATTACAAACTGAAACTCATACCTATTACATAAAATAAACAAACAAGAACAAATAATTTGTCTAGAATCACATACACAACCTTTATTAAATAATCCCATGTGTTCCCTTTAACCCCAAAATTTATTCACATAGTAATCTTAGATATTGGAAGATCAAAAAGAGACTACCCACTACTGAAACAACAATGTAGAATAAACCAAATAATTAACATGGGGATGCCCAAATGGACTCCAAACCATTTGAAATGACATAACCTGGATTTAATTCATATGGAATTTCAAAAAGAACTATGGTGGGTCTCACCACCATTTAGGGCCAACATGATAGGGAAAAAAGATCAAAACTACATTAACAGGGAGAGGACACCATTAAAACCACATATAAAATTGCATCCTTAAAGGTTAAACCATTGATGTTCAAGAAAATGAGACAACCACTCCTCCTTATAACCAAGAAGGAACTATTACACCCATAATGGTCACAATAATGAACATGGAATTTATTCCATATCCCAAAAAATAAGGCCTTTCTTAAAAAATTAGTTTCGGGAAAGATGTTTTTACTTTCCCCATTCATCATTGGAGACCAAGAAGAACCAAATTCCCTCTCACCGAACACGTTTCTTGACTTTGTGTGATCTCCATTTTGGGTAATATTTATAGAGCACTATTGATTGAAGAAACTGATTCCCCACAACCATAAGATGACAATTTCGGACTAGAACACGTTTCTTGGTCTCTTGAGTGATCAAAAAACATTCTAGGTGGAACAAAAATACCCAAAACCCCAAAAGACTATTTTTTCTCTAGTATGACACATTAAAAAAGGTAGGAACTTAAAATATTCACAGGAACCACCTTAATTCATCCCAATGAAAAAAAACATTGAAGACAGCACCCTTTAGAATAGTGGAATTCAAGATATATGAATGAAAAACTCACTGCCATTTAAACATATGTTCTCAAACGATCAAAAATCCAACTCTTACATTTCAATATAAAAACAAAATACAAAAACATAATTAGATACAATTTTTAAATTCAATAGAGCATTAATAATACAATGGACATTACATTCATTCCCATATAACACACTACTTCTGAAAATGGGAAGAGGGGTTCCTAGAAGATGTTGTCATAGCCCCGCAACAATTCTTGGGGATATCTGGACATATCCATTGTAAGTGAAAAGATAATCTATAGGCACAACATGTATTAAAATAATTAATACACAATTAACTAATATGTATTGACGTTCCATAGTAATGGAGTAGTTTAATATTATGGCTGAACAAAGCTGAAAAGATATAAATTACTTTTTATACCCCATTAAACATCAATAGCTTCTAGTCACTTTAAATAACTATAATTCCTTTCACAACATCCATAATGGACCTTCAAGAATCTCAAGAAATGATTTTTCAGTAAATTATCTATATGTCCACTTTTCCACTTTAAGAGGACCTCATTAACCCATAAATGATATGTTGCTTCAATTTCAAAAACTAAAGAGGTTGTTCCTTGAAAGGATGAAGTAGAAGGTATACAGGCGATAAATCACCCACAAAAACAATTTGAATATAAATATACTATATTGGAGAAATACACTAGATGTCAAAGAAACCATGAACCCAGTAAAACAAACCAATCATTCAAAACTCACCTAAAAATCATTGGACACAATCTGGGGAACCAATTGAAAGGCTTCCAAAAACATTCCTAAAGGACCCATTAACCATTATTTCAAAATTAACTCACCCACCCGAACTCATACATAAAACTCCAATCAACAAAAAAATTTATCAAGCTCAAAAAACATCAATAAATTGCTCACAAATTACCATATGACACACCAAAAAACCACTAGTTGGTAAAACACCACATATTTTCTTCAAAGTATTTTTTGTGAAGAAAATAATATTTGTGGGTTTAAAAATCACTAATTGTATCTTATCGATCCTCACACACGGTTGTTAACATTTCAATCCATTTACAAATCCACCTTTCTACACATATCCATGCACATGGTATGAACTAGGAATACCAAATATCGAGAAAACATTTACAATTTCTAAAAAAACATACAACCCAATCATTCAAATTCTCAATGAAATTACAATTTCCAAAAAAAAATAATTCAATTCAACATTTAATTAATTAAATAATCAAAATACACTTTCAAACTCTAGAGATCAATCCAAAGAAATATCAACCCATTAAAAAACATTTTCAAATACTTATTTATCCCTTTAAAAAAATTAGTAGTATAAAAAATAAAAAATAATATAGATTAATGACACCCAACATGATATTGTTCACTTTTTCCATAAAATAAATTTTGATAATACATATGTTTCAATTAATAAAATCCAATTCCTATAATCTATGTAGAATTTGAAAAAGAATTAATTTTAAAAAATAAATCTTTTTTTAAACCATCATTAAGAGTAATTTTGAAAACTCATCTTCCATCTTCCCCATAACCTAACAATTCTGTAATTTAAAATTCAGTTCTCAGTACATAAAAACATGGGTTCACAAAACAGTTTTTAGAATTTAGGAAGACCAAAAATTTCATGAGGAGGAACTAGTTTTTATGGGTAACATAATCATATGGTTGGTGTCCAAACACCAATCATACCACCATTATAGAGAGTAATCTAAGACCATGCCCTCATATCCACATGGAATTCTTGATCCTTAGAGCTCACAGATACATAAATCCAATATCTATTTTCATTTTCAAATATATAACAACCCATAAGTACCAAAGAATCCAATAGTTTCTTGTAATACCATGGATACTCATTGTTTGGTCTAGAAATTATAGGTTAGACACTCCTGCTGACCTACACCCCATTCTCATATACATTTAATCCATCTATATTGAAATTGATAATAATGTATGGTGCTAAAACAAAAGGTCCTAAAAAGAGTTTTCCCGCATTTAAACCATTTTGACCCAAACAATGCTAGAGTTATATTTAAACTGACACCTAACCCGATACATGGAATTTCTCAAAGGGCATTCCCAATCACCACATTATTATAACTAGTGACTGGATAACAACAATATACATTGGGAATGATTTCATTCATGGATATAATCATAAGAAACAAATTATAATAAATGAAATATAACCAAATAATCATAACCATATGAGATAAAAAAATTAGATTCAAGGTTTCATAGCATTAAAAAAACCAAAATACTGCAATAGAATGGAATCCATAAAATGTTCTAAAAACATCTATGAAAAATGAGGGGAATCAACCTCATGCAAACCCCATTGACACCCACAACAAGAGGATGTCTAAAAACCATGATCCACCATCATCTCCAAAAAGCACATTTCCTTCACCAGGGTCATAAAGATAATAATATACTTATAATAAAATTTGTACATAGGATGTGAGCCCAATCCTTGAAGGATTCCAATAAAAGAAAATATTTTTTTCTACAATATTAGAAGACAGTTTAGCATGCTCATTTCTGCGATTGCCGTTGAATAATTTCTGTGTAATCATTTTAAATGAAAACCATTTAAATCAAAACTCTTTCAAAGGTCACATTTCAAAAAGAATATTTCATTCAATAAATTTATTTAAAAATAAATATACTCAAGGTCCACTTTTGGATGATGAACGGAACCCCATAATATATGTATCATGTCACAAGAGAGCACCATGGGTAAATACCTAGGGGGAATATTTCTTAAGTGAGATATGCGAACCTCATACCTTAGTGAAACATGGTATAAAATCCACATCCATCATCTTGATAATGGGGAATCCACAAGGAGAGGACACCCCAATGGCCTATTAGTTTCCAATAATAATACATGTTTAGTCAGTGTTGTAATATTTAATAATGCTATGTGAAACCAGGACTAGAAATTTATATTTCACTAGTGTACCTGATCTAATAAGCCCACCTATATACCTAATATTCTATTTTTCTCAATAATGTATTTTACATGTTATAGAAAATACAGAGATATACACATGAAATGTATTATAAATACACTGATAAATTGACAATTTACATAAGAAATCCACATTTCATTTCACATGCACAATAACTATTTAAAACATATGTTCATACTACATAAACAATTAAGAAACCCATTTAACAACATTATATGAAAATATCATACCTAATTTAACCATTTTCTTGGTCCAAGTCTCTTTTTAAATACCTACATAAAATAATTTCACAATAAAACATGATTCCATATATTTTAAAATTCATAAGTTAAAATAAAAGTGAACATTAATGAGTAAATAAATCCATAAATGCCCATTTATTTTTATAAACCACATTATCAATAAATTATCAACTTTTATTCCATTGAAACTTTATTTTAATTCTTTCATATAAACGATGAAACAGATACAAAATTCCTCACAATAAAGAAAACTTGCAATTAAATGACCATATTCATTTATAGAATCCATTTTCATCATTTGTGCATCCCAAAAAAAATTCAAAAATACACTTCACACTACAAAATTAAATGAAAGAACACATAAAGAAATACATGAAAGTATATTAAAATAATCCAACAATGTTAGGGCATGAAAAGACCTATCTTATGTGTAGAGAATTATAGAAAATCATATGAAACCTCAACTACACAACAACCAAACCATATAAAGTAAATACTAAAAAAAACATAATTGATTAACCCAAAATAACAATACTCAACCCAAAAAGACCACAAAACATGATCTATATATGAATCCTTTAGAGATAAGTAGATAAACTCAAGAAAAGAGTTGAAAATAAGGAGGAGAGCCACCCATGTAAAGAATTATTAGAGTTTCCATAAAATGTCCACCTAAATATGGATATCCAAGGATGATATAGAATGGTGGGAATGTACCTAGGACTGGAAGTATCCAATGAAAAATAGTGGAATCTATTTTCACCTAAATCCTAAGATGCCACATCATGAAATTTTATATATTTAATGACCTAGTAAAGTAGCATGGTTTCCCATAGGGTCTATCAAACCATGATGAAACCATGAACCCCTCACTATCCAAAAGGAACACGCTGCATGGCTGGACCATATTCTTTACAGAACATGATCTAAAAATTTGGTTAGAAATAATATAGATACACCACATTTTTAAACAGTTTCATGGGAAGTATCACACATTATTCTGAACTATGATTAAATCATGTCCCACCTTCTTAAAATACAGAACACCCATTTTACTCTAAATAATCTTAGGAAATAGAAGGGAAAAATCTAGAAGAAAAAAAATATAAAATTAACTCAAAAATTCAGACCCATCACACCCAGTTCTTGAGAGAATGATGAGACCTATACACAAACCATATCCATGAATGAAAATGGAAAAACATGTGTGTGACATTATATATTATGTTTCATTAAATATAATATATAAAATAAAATTCAAAGTTACATTTTTATGAATTAAATTATCTTATTATTACATTTTCAATAATTTATTATTTTTTTAAAAAAAAATACATATGATAAGAAACCTACAACATCAATTTGTAAATTTTTATATAATATTTTTTTTGTAATAAAAAATTCCCAATATATATCCATTTACAATATTTTCCTTGGGAAAACTATAGTTTCAGTTGAGTTCTGTGAATCCAAAATCATGATCCTTGTGTAAATTTATGAAATCATTAACTTCCATGGAAAATAATTTCTACAATATCATAATTTTTGGAGTTTGAATTTTTTATGGTCTAGGGAAAAAAATAATGAATATTCCACCATTATATTATTGTATGAATGAATATCATAAGGGTTATTTCTAATACCCAATTCTATATTTTTATTTTCCTATTTGGTTTCGTAATATATCAACATTCCATTATAAAAGATATATTATTACATTCAATCATATTTTAATGTAACACAATTTTCATTTTTGATTTTTGATAAATTTTTAATTAGTGATTGAAATAATCTTTATTTAATGAAAATATATAGTGAAATTCTATTTTATAAGAACTCTTATTATCAACGACACCTCTATTTTTTTCATGAATGAATTTACCACACTAGTTGTGAGAGAAAAGATTAACGGACCTATGTTGGATGTAAAATATATAGTCGAAGCCTTTTAAGTCATTGGAGTTTCTAATATGATATTTATAAATCTTAGATAGTTTCAATTTGGGTCTTAATTCTACATTAAGGCCTTTTCATAAAATATTAGGGGACCTATAATAAATTTTTTATTTAGGTTGTCATAAAATGTATCATATGCAATATTATTGAACAAATAAGTAAGGTTT
Organism: Viscum album; assembly: GCA_963277665.1. Lineage (NCBI taxonomy): Eukaryota > Viridiplantae > Streptophyta > Magnoliopsida > Santalales > Viscaceae > Viscum > Viscum album. Next base: position 141,022,079 of record OY728141.1, read on the forward strand.
GATTTATGTTAGGATTATAGAATAATTGTGTGGTTTTATTTTTATGGATGTGATAATGATTTTAGATATAATTTTGTAGGTAGATCATTATTGATATTTTATTTATGGATCTATTTATTTATTATGTGCTTATAACTATTTTAATGTTTTTTTCTATTTGCTTTGTTATATATTAAACTTCATGTTCTGTATCTATGATTCTATATGTGATATGGATTATTTTTTAATGATTTGAACATTGGGAACCCTAGGTCTGTGATCTACAAACATGGACTATTGTGTCATGTTTTAGAGAGAATACATGGGTGTATCTTTTGTAATTGGTGTTCATTATAAGTTGTTTTTTAGTGTTTGGGGAAATAGTTATTACTTATATGGCGGTGGGATCTATGTTTGGAACCCATTATTTTTCATGGTGTGGTTTTATGAGGATGTTAATCTCCTATGGCTGGGATTATTTTAATTTATTCCATCATTTGTTTAATTAGGTTGTCTAATTTTTTGGAAGTTTTATTTTTTTCTTGGATTTTTATCACATAATTATGATAATTATGGGATTAGTGAAATGAATACATTACTCAAATTATTGGGTAGAGTTGTTGTTTAATTATGGTAATGGATTTTCTAATTTCTCATTTTTATATTAATAATATATATTATAGAGATGACTGTTTGGTATTCATACACATTAGAGAAACTGTTCAATGTCAATAGTCTTGTTTGTTCTCAGAGATTCCCAATGGTTTAAGTCCACTGAATTTCCATTTTTATGTAATTAATCTTATGGTCAATTTCCTCATAATCCCCTATATTTATTTTTTATCCCAGCAATCTCTTAAAATTATGCATAGTGGATTTAATTGTATCCTTATATTTTATGAAGACACTTTATGGGGGTTGAGGGTTTTTTAATAGATTGTAAAATTTTATGTTACATTCATGGTATTTAATTTTTTAAAATATTGTTTTATTTTATAAATGTGGTGATTTAGGAATAATTTTTCAATATTTTTGGGTTTTTAGATGTTATTTTGTTTCCTAATTTATACGGATAAACATGTACATTCCACGGAAAACTTTGAATATAGTAAAATTTCATTTATATAATCTTTTGAATTATTTATGAAAATTTATGATACCATGCAAATTTTTTTAATATGGATTTAAATTCATTATTAATGCATTGTTATGGGATAATTCATGGGAAATATATCTGAATCATGAATGATTCATCCAATGGATCAAACATAATTGGTATACTCTTTGGAAAAGTAATCATCCATTCATTATAGCCTACCAATATTCACATAATATATAAATTTTTATTTTTAATACTCTGATTTTTAAAATTTTCATATCCTCATTTCCTTCCATTCTAGAGGTTTAAACACAAGTGTTAATTGTGGAAGAAACAACTACCATCATCCATAATAATTTCTCCTAATATATATATTTTTATGTTGTTATTTCAAGGTATCCTCATCAATTTTAATATCATCTTTGATATTTTAACATACATTCCATTTCACTGACTTTACACCTTCTCATAAAACCTTAAATAACTATTTGAGATATGTATTTGGTTTTCAGTGATGTTTCTCGTGGTTTTTAATATTAAATACTTATAATTAGGGATTTATTGTTTAGTGTGGATTTCAAAATCAAATATATTTGAATTTTTTGAGATTTTTTAGGTGTTTCATTACACTCTCTGTATTTTTAAATTCATCAAAAGAAGGGATTTTATATATTTGTTTTTAAAAAAATTTAGTTATAAATTATATATTTAATGACTTATGAAAATTGTTTCGATGGAATTGACGATTCAAAAAAGTCAGTATCAATTAATAGTAAATAACACTTATGAGAGGATATTTAATATTTCAAATCCCCATATGAAATTTTCCATATAAAAACATAATATGGTTTGATAGAAATTTAGGAATTTGGTTTTATTATTTTCTAAGGGAATAAAAACATTTTTTCAATAATGTTTATATTGGGTCAAAAAGAGTTTTGATATCAAATTGTGATGTGATGATTTTTTTAAATATATAAAATAAAATATTGGTAATGTGAATTATAATTGTGTGTTAGATTTCTTGAATTCTTATTTATCCAAAATTTGAGAGATTTCATGAGATCCTCATTGATTTCCTCATTCATTATCCACTCTTTTAAGGTGTAGTTTATTGTTATGTAATTGATGCATGGTGTAAAAAGAGGTTGTTTTGTGTGTAGGTGATGGAGGTGAGGTTGGATTTAGTGTTTATTCCTTATTCATGTTTTAATTTAATTTTCTTATTATTTTTTCTGATCTACATTATATTTTTTATCATAATCAGGGAAAATAAGTTGGAAAACATGATTAATGTTTCACTATATAGATCACAAATTCACTAGTGTCTCCTAGTTATTTTTGTTTCAGAGGCTGAGGGTTCCCGTAGTGAGGCCTGTATTGGTTATCCATTTGGATATTATATTATTATGGCTGAATTTCCTTCCAAATTTGGTATTGAATTATGTTATTATGGTTGAAATCATCTCATAATAAGACATATGGATTATCCCCTAACAGTAGTCCTAATATTTGTGGTTCTATATAAGATATATCAAGATCATTTTTTTTATATCCTTAATAATTTATTCTTATTGTACGTCAAAAATGGAATTAAATTATTATGTTATTAGAACGATAATTATATATTTTCCTCAACTTATTTTGCAATGAAATATCATATGTTCACTCAACTATTTATCTAAGTGAGCATGGAAAAAAGCCCAGTTTTTTTTCGTGATCATCATAGGATACAGAAAAGAATATTATAATCAAATATAACCAATTTGTAATGGTTTATCCTTTTGAAAAACAATATTCCCCCTCCCCAATGTAATTGTTTAGTCACACCAACCAATAATCAGATCTAAATATTTATAAAATAAAAAAATAAAAAAATTAACTAAATAATGAAAAATATATCATCGCATCATCACATCATAAATAATATTAATAAAATAAAACTATGATATCGAGAGTGAAATATAAAATAATATAAATAAAAAATAAGAAAAAAAATATGACATTTTAAAAATAAAATATCCCCAAAAACATTACCACACATTAAATCTTTGGGATGACATATCCCCATTATTAAAATAATTCAATAGATTTTAGTAATCAAGAAGGGAAACTTAATTAAATTGTGCACATCTGTTATATATGTCCTAAAAATATATTCTTTTAAATACCCATTTCTATATAATGGGTGTGTGGAAAAAATCCTAGTTGGATTCCATCCTGAAACTATGCTATGTATTTACCATTCAAATACAATGTGGTTAGTTTAAAAATTATTTTTCAAAAATAAATATTTTTTATAAAAAACTGTATTTTAAAAAATTACATAAGAAATCAATTTTTTCCTAAAAAATAGATTTATCAACAATTAAAAACAATAATCAAATAAATATGTTAATCTGCTATAAATAACATTATTAACATGACCATTCATGTTTTCAAAAATTGTATTAATATAAACACCTCTATAACACCAAATAATAGATCACACATATAAGAATAAAATATCTCAGTCACAAAAGGATCTATCATCATTCACAAATAATATAAAAACCAATGATGAAAAAATAGTTGTTACCACAACCATATTCCATAGTTGTCTTATTTGAAGTAGAATAAAACACAGTTTTACCCAAAATATTAATTATTTTAGGTTTGGAACATATAAATGTCTTCTCTAGCTAAAAAAATAACTCTATGTGTACTCTTGGGGCACATGGACACATTTAGAAGATCCTTTTAACTTATTCCAAATGACTCTTCTCCCTCTTTTAAAAAATCTCATATTATATGCAATGAGAATGTCAACAACATTGTTTTCATATTTTATACACTATAATAATAATACTAATATAAAAACGTTATATGAAAATAATAAACCACAAATAAAAGTAACATATAAACATTCATATGTCATGTTATTTTTCATACAATATTTAATTTATATTTGAAACACCATTAATCACTAATTTTTAACAATAAAATATCATGGAATGATTTTAACTGACCCTCGGAGTTCATCATGACCAATAACCTTTACGAAGTACACATTACACAATTATATTTCCATCCAAACCTTTGAATAATCACATGTATTTATACACGATTAGTAATAGAATAAATAAATGGAAATTTATGAAACATTGTCCTAAGAATAGATTATTTAAAGAAATCCATAGAAAATTTAATTTATATATATTTAATTATCTTATACCAAAAAAATATATAGAATTAATAATATAATTCAAAACCTATGTAGAATATAATGAATCAACAAATAAACCATGTTAAAAAATCATAAAAAAAAGTTTTATAGTTTACACCTTCTATGAAAATGGATGAAAAAATAATGATAAAGGTGAAAGGAAGAGAAAAAAGAATAAATCATGATTATTTGAATGAAATCACTATAGGAGGAAATATATCATCTACATACCAAGGGGGAAATCTCCAATTAAAATGAGATATTTTTTTCATTTTGGGGGGAAATGAGGCTAATAGGAAACAAATTAAATTAGAAAAAAATGTTCATTTATTAAATTATTAATTACCTAGATAAACATCATGATTTTGATAGAGTTTTAGAAATAATTTGAAATATCTATGTAGGATCTACTATTTCTTAAATGAAAAAACTATCACACTTTCTATAAAATATGTCATGGGTAAAAAATAATTCTTAAGATTTGAAAAGACCTATATTCCAAAAAAACCCTCGAATGGTTTTCAGTAATGTTAGGAAAACTAGTTATTGACCATGTTCAAGTATTAGTTTCCTAGAAAACACATATTTTCATCCACCCAACACAATGGAACTATATATGATAATTAAAATAAAAATAAATCAAAAAATAAATCAAAATAGTGACCCGATTGGTCTCAAAATTATACGAATGATTACACATTATTCCCACATATATTACCGAAGTCTCCTAAGAAGAAATAACTTTATGGAATGTCATAGTAAAAAAAACATCCAAACCACATGTTTTATAGATATTTTCATTTTGCATTTAATTCATATTTTCAAAAATGATCAAAATTCCATTGATAACGTTTTTATTTAAATCAAATATACAAATAGGTTGATCCAACATATTTTTATCATTATATATATATCCATTCCATTACACTATATCACATGATAATATTTAAGATATTAAATTTTCAATAATGAAACATGGATGGTATCTAGGATATATGTAATCGTATGTGGAATGTTGAATCTATGTGATAGTATCAAAAGACACTCCATAAAAGAAAACTCCTTGAAATAACCTGATAGTGAAAATCCTTTCTTTTTCAATGTTATGATTTCCTAGTTGAATAGATACAAAAACAATGAACTTCTCTCAAATTTCAATCTTCTCTTTGTGATTAATATAACATTGATATAATTTATTGATGATTTGAGCTATCAGTAATCACTAAATGAAAAAATAAACTATATATATTATCTCCAAAATGAGGTTTTATCCCAAAATGTAGTTATCACCTATGTAATCCCAACATGATGGGCTCTAGCATAAACTCCCATCAAACTCATAAAATTGTTCTTCTAGGTCCAGAAATGATTTTTATTCTTTATTTAAATTCTACAAATTATAGATGTGTTTCCCATGAACTCTTGATGTCGTCATCATAGGTATGAATCATGTCCTCAAGTATCTATATTATGCACATTATCTTACCATCCATCATCATATGATAATTCAATTTATTATTTAATTTTTATTCTATGCATTTTTATGAATCCACATAAATGACAAGTCAAATATCTATCATGATTTAAAATTATCATTGAAGGCACCCCATTAAGTCCAATAATATCTCAACCATAACAGTTCCCAAACTCTGCTACCTATTAGACTTCATAATAGTATTAAAGGCACATTAAAGATAAAAAATCTCTATAATAATTATAATAACACTTTTATAAAGAGAATAATGAGGTAGTATAGTAAAAATGTCCATTGATATCTCATCCCATATCCAAATTTGATTTATATGTGGTTTATTAACTCAATATATCTATGATACTTTTCATTGTTCTTATGATAGGTAATAGATCGAGATACAATATATGCAACAAAATATCTCATCCCAAGAAACTATATATTTCTCCCCAAAGTATAAAACATCTTGGTATCCCAATAGTAAATAATCATACTATAATAATTCCCCCCATGAATGACCCCATGCCTCATTGTCTCGGGAATAACTAGATACTATATAAAGAAGAAAGTAGCATTGAGAAGCTAAGGAAGTGAAATATATGATTCCTCATTATTAATAAAATTTATAATCTAGAAGAAATCAATTTCAAAAGGCTACTCACATAGAACTGGATCAACAAGATTTGTTCTGACCAAAACACTAGTCATATAAACCCAATCTATATTCCCAAACATATATAGATCAAAACAATATATTGAAAAATAAACCTATATTCATCCACTAATTACTCTCTATAGGGATTTTTAACATATTTTAGATGGTATTGGAGAACATACTCACCTTGGCGTTTGTATAAGAGATCCTGGTAAAAAATTTATGAAGGCATAACACCCAATATCACTGTATGTGGATCCAGTCCCTTGGGGTGAAGATATAATTCCAGATCATATTATCCAAATAAACTATAAACTACTCCTATAATAGGTAATGGTTCCTATTATAATAATATTCAGCATGAATACCTATTATGGGATGTGTTGCTGTAATTATACTCATGTGATAAAAGCCAATGATATCCATATACCACACCATGAAATCCAACATCACCACACACACTAACCGCAACCTAAGTAATCAAAATAAATTCTATATAATATCACTAGATCATAGATAATTAATATTGGAAATTCTATAAAATGAACATGAATCGCCTCTAATAAATGGTTATACTTCTCACTTAATGAAAAAATCACCCCATTAAAGGTAAATGATTTAATGGGAGAATTTATACATGAAATGTCCGAAAAAACATTCATGTAATACTCATCAATGAAAATAATATCTGGATTTAAAACATGTTCTTAGAAAACATCCAAGATATAATTACTTTAATCTTATAAATATCCACAAAACTCATTTATTAGATATCACATGGCCTGAAAATAAAACCTTTTACATCCAAAACTAGCACATGAAAATCTATAATATTAATGATGGAGTTTCAATGTAAAAAACACTTATATAGTATATATGATTTTTCCTCATGGGAATACAATAATATGTGATCAATAAATATGAATATGGCGGGATCCAAAAAGAAATTAATTGTTTAGTTCATCAGTTAAATAATAATCAAAATATTATTTCAATTTCCAAGAGATATAACGAGATACATTATATTCTCATGCTGACATATAATGGTGTTCATAATGCAATATATTTATGGGAACTTAAACTAATAGTATCCTAATTGCATGTGTATATTTTACAACCATGAAGGTCCACCATATTGACTAAAAAGATAATTAGTTTGAGGAAATGGTGATTTTTATTTTCATTTCTCATAAATTTATCATTAAATAGTCTATATAATGTTTTAGAATCCTCAATTATTTAATTCAAAATAAACATTAACTTGACTTTACTAAAACATATGGATTTATAATTCCCTTTCTCATAACCACTCTCAATTTTCTAATTGAATAGTTTATGTTAGCAAGTGCCATTTTTATGTTGGTTGAGAAATATAGATCATCCTAAGGTTACCACTGATAGTAAACTCAACCTCTCAAAGTGGTTGTCACATAGAAAAATAATTTTGTAACATGATTGGGTACCAATATTGAACCACTAGTGGATGATCATATAAACACCACACCAAATCCTCAAATAACAATAGAAATTTGATGGTATATTGTTCATGCATATGAAAAAACTGTTTGATCCATCCAATTCTTAGAATACCACAAACCCCAACTGGTGTGAGTGCTGTTGTATAAAGTCATAAAGTAGAACCTATAAAGAAAAAAATAAATATGATATTTTAACTTTATTATAAAAATAATATTTGATTATTATATTCAAAATTTATATTTCAAATATGAATATTTCCGATTTGGAATCCACACCATTAACTAAAACACGACAATATAATAACAATAATATGTTCTCCATTATCTATAATGGGAAAATAAAATTCATGAAACATCGAATCTACTCTACACATATACTATAAGAATAATGTAACATTAATTATATAAATGAAATGAAATAAACAGTTTCATGAATGGAAAAATCCATAGAGGAAATGTTAAACCATGTACCTCTCACACTATCTCACATAGAATCAATGTTCATAAGTACCCAATCTATTTTCAAAATAAATCCCATTATAGACCCTCCCTAGACCACATTTTGCTTACTAATATTTAACCTTCGACTACGTGGAAAGTACAACTCCCATAGAGTAACACAAATTCACATGTAATCCCCTAGACAAAGATTAACTTATAAGACTTCCATAAATGGAGGCCTGATAGATGTGATAGAAATTACTACCACACCAACATTTCTAAAGAATCCTCAAAGCCTTATGAAACTCATGTTTTTGGTATAAATACTACTAACACTGAAATAAAGTCACCAACATGTTCTAAGAATAAGAAACATCCATTATACATGATATATGTTGTGCATCATTATTGCTAAATCAATGCGGTATATCTCACTTCTTTTTAAATGTTGTAGGATAAGTATGGACACTACCAACTAATAAAAAACAATAATAAGACCCATATTCAATTCCAAATCCACCATAGCTATTACATCATATTATTGTAACTCCATATAAGTTGGAAGCGAACCTTAGATAAGTATCGATATAATTTTATCATTCAATCTATTTCAAAACATACCTCATTTTGATTCTTTATAATGACTATCATAAGAAAAAAATAAATCAAGATGGAAAAGTTATTATTTTCCTCCATCATGGATTGTTCTCCTTCCTCCAATGTTATGATCTCATTATCCTATACCAACCGTAGTTGTTTTAGATAAAACAGTTAATGGAAATAAACTTGAAGGAAAACTATGGGAGATCATCTTGAATCCTCTATTTCACAATGGTTATATAACCTTTTGTACCTAGTCATTCCAATATATAAGTGGTGAGAGATTATTTCATGGTATCATGTTATTTCAATAATAGAATATATGCTTCATCTTGTCAAATAATTCCTCTACCTCATGGTTACCTACATATTCATTGAATAATTATGGATTATTCTAAGTAACCTCCTGAACATGTTCCAGATTAAATTCTCATAATTTGAATCAAATACCAAAAAAATATACACTAATTCCAATAATATAATATATCAAAAAATATCCAAATGAGCTAAATCTATGATTCCACATCACCACCATTACAGACATCCATAGATGGACATAAAAAATAAGTTACTCTAATATATAATTTTTAATTTTCCTCGCATATGTTCTCAAATTTACTGTCTATATACACCCAAGGGAATATGCAGTTTTAGATGAACAAAGACTATTAGGAAAAAACCTGAATATATGTATGCTATATATTTTTTACAACTAATAAATCTTGTTTGGAGGCTCATTTGAAAAAAATCATGTTCCCCTTTCAAAACCAATACACCTGAGAAAAATTGTTTACAAATCCCCATTTATTTCTCATATAAACTATTCTCTCAATCATGGTATAAAATAATCATTTAATGAATTGATGACACCAAACACAAAATGCTAAACATGACCACATATGTAATCGACCTGATAATAAGGATACACATTATATATTCAAATAATGGATCCTGATAATAGTTCTAGAATATAATAATTTACCAATGCACTATCATCCTGAATAATTAATATAAAATCCAACAATGCATACGTATGATTCAATACATGTGAAAACTTTAATGTTCGATTTTTTATGGTTTAAATTATGTTTTTATGTAGCAATGTAACTGTATAATTTTTAAATTTTCATATACTCTTCATCAAGACTAACAATAATTCCATGGGTAGTCTTGGTTCATGTAGAAAAATTTGGAATCTCAGCAAATCATCTTCCAAAAAACTATATTTTTACCTTAGGAAAAACTCTCGTTATATAATCCACGAATGTACCCACACCCATGGTTTCCAATGTGATACTCAATTCCACACATATAAATATCGATTTGTTCTAATCACATAATCCATTTTAAAAACTAATTTAAAAAATTCATATTTCAAATCAATTATCTAACACCATCATATTATACATAAAACCATGTAAAAAAAATTCAATAAGTATAATTTTTGAGAGATTTTAAAAATAACATTATGTGTATAAAAGCTAACTACAATTTTAAATGGCACTTTAAACCATTGAATTTTCCACTAAATCCATTACAAAAATAAAAATAATGGAATAAAACATTATAATAACACAAATTAGGTTATATTTAATAAATAAAACAAAACTTATATTAAAATCAAATGGAAGGACATGTAATGTGGGCAATAAATTTATACACATACTATTAATCAAATTAATACATTTTCACTAGTTCAACCACCACTTGAATTAAGAAAAATTGTTTCCCAAATACGTAAACAACAAAAAAACAATCCAACACCCATCATGAACTATATATTTTTCCAAACCAAAATATTGGGATTGAATGTTCAATCATAATGAATGTAAAAAAGTTATTTAATAATAGAAATAATGAGAAAAAAATAATATAACATAAGATGAATGAAATCACAAATGCAGCTAAGATATCATAAAATAACTAATGGAGGAGGATCTATATTCAAGGGTAAACTAATGTGCGTTATGGTTTTAGAACATGTGGTAAAGGGATAAAAAATTTGATTTTAGGAAATATGTTTTTCTAATATTTTTAATGTAATAGATATTCCAAATTTTTTCCCTTATATATAGTTCAATCACACCATACCATTACAAGAGCTATTTTTCTCTAAAATATATTCTACATTATTTCTTAATAATATCAATGTGTTTGAAAAAAATTTCAAGCCCTAAAAACCCACTTCATCCACCAAATATCAGTATTACATTTTTAGATTCATAGTTAGGAAATCCCTCTATGAACCATGCATCTGCAGTTGGTTTCTCAAAAACAAATGATTTTACTCACCACATCTCTTAAAACATAAAGAATCATTAAATAAATTATGAAAAAAATAAAATAAAATATATCTATGACCCACCAAGTGTATAAGTTATCTTCCAATTCCTTGTGGTTGGGTTTTATTTCCCAGATATTTCTCTTAATGTGGGTTAAGAATTTTTTAATTAAAATAAATTTTTAGATGTTTTTGAATTTAAAAGGGTTCTCAAAATGAAGGATTTTTTTTGTATTTTACAATGAAATATCTATAACTTTCCACTAAATTTCTATTAGGTTTCTTGTATAGTAAATTATTTACATATTTATTGTTAAATTTGTTAAATTTTATTAGGACCTATAATATGAAATTATTATTTTTGATTTAATTTTCAATTTCAAATTATGAACTATTAATTTAAATAAATTATATATTGTCTTTGGTGAGATATTACTTGACATGATATCTCACACCCTACTTATAAACATTTTTTTTGTGTATATTGATCTCCATTATTATATTATTTCCAACATATATTATAAAATTGATTACACTTCTCTTGAGATGCTGGTTGTGATTCACGGTATAGTGAGAGAGCATGGGTCTTGTAAATGTTCTCTGAAGACATGGTTCATACAAATTTTATTTTGGTATATTTATGAATCATTGATGTCATACATATTATAATCAACCATTACATTATTCTAGTTTCATACTATTTTGTTTTCATTAATACATGAGGTTATATGATGTCATAAATGGTTCATACCAATATCTTTTTAGTGACTCATTAAATTTTTTTATTTATTTTAATTACATTATATTTCATGAAAATCAATTTTGTTGATGGTCGATCCTATGATATTGTTAAATGATCTAATTTTTTTGTTTTTGTTTCTTTGAGGGAGATTTATATAAAAAATTTATTCCATGAGGGCCATGAACTGGTTTTCATGCTAGGGTATTTAGAAGTCCCATAACACATAATGAAAAACAAGTTTGGGTGAAGCGTTGGGTTAGATAATGTTGATATGACACAATTATTTCATTTCAAGAATGCTATTCGATTATATATAAGGTATATGATATATTTACAATAAATTCCTACAATACAATGTATAATACATGATTACATTCTCTTTATGGGATATTATATTTTTATAAGTTAGATCTAGTGCAATCATGTATATGGATAAATTAATAGTAAAAAATATATTATCTTTTAATATAAACTCTCATTAGAGATGTTTTTTGGATTCTTTATAATATATATATGAATGTTAAGTAAACAATCTAGGATTGGTAATTCCAATAAATATATCGCCATATATATCTAAATGAACATTATTTATATAGGTACTATAATCTTTTTCCTCTCACCTCAGCTTCCTATTATATGGTCTTAATATTACCTTTGGTTTATATATTGAATACTACCACACCATTAATTTGGAGTACTATGTACCATGAATATTAACATAGTGCATAAGCTATTATATTATATAATATTTATTTGGGATTGTTGATTCCATAAGTAATAAGTGTGTATTCATACGATACGACTCGTTTTGTCAATATTTTGAATGGTATTGCTTCTTATTATAATCCCAATCAACAAATATACTGAATTACTATCAAACATTGAATATTAAATTTCCTATTTATTTGTAATTGTAATCAACAATTATTCCAAATTGAGAATACTGTTTTCATGATAATTTCCACTATTAATGAGATAACTGTAATCAATCAACATTTTTTATTGTTCATGATATTCCTCTAAATAATTATTTACAAAATAAACTGCACTTTTATATAGAAAACCAGTATTCCATATTAATAAATTATATTTTAATTTTTTTAAATTTTCCCCAAAATCATTATTCATCCAATTTCTATATTTAATTAACTTTCATTTGATCACCATATTTGTATCATTACGTGTAATTATATCATATTGAATCTTTTCAAAAACTATTTCATTGGGATTTTTGTTAATATTTTTGATAATTTAAATCTTATCCATGAAAAAATTTATTTCAATAATAATCCTCAAAATAATAAATTCGGCCAGGTATATATTTTTGTATGCTAAATCCTCATCCATATAGCCTTATAATATATATTAGAGACATAAATTTTTAACACAATTTTATTTTTCGAAAAAAATTATAACCCGGTAATTAATGAGGATAAATAATTTTTATAATATCAATATTTGATTATATATTCATTAGGATTTATTTAAAATTAATATATCACATGAAATATATTGAATTATAAAAGTAAAATATATAAAAAAATAATCAAATTTTATTATATCAGATCATTATTTTACAATTCGTGATTTACTAGTATTTCATTATTACCTACTGTATTTTTTATATTTTTATATTCCTAGGTTAGTCCAAAATTAATATACACTTATGAAGGATAATATTTATCTTCTATCAACTATGGTATACCATATAGTATGGAAATTATAAAAAATCAATTATGTAGACTAGTCCTCTATTTTGCGACCATGTATGGGTGATCCCATATATCCTGTATGAGATAATCCATCCTCCTTGATGGTAATTCATATATTTATTTTTCTAGGACTACTTCCTGATTCATTTTATCTAATTAATTCTAATAATGTACCTTTAATATTTTGTATTATGATCTTTTGTTTCTCGAAAGGGTAATAATGTATGTCAGATTTGATATCTAATATCATCTGATATGATGTTCTTGAACTTGTATACATTAAAATATAATTTTATTATTCCTTAATATTATATATAATATGTTTGTTTCAAATTTTGTGGTCTCATATAGATGTACTTGGTTCTTACATAACCATTCACATGGATATGGTAAAACAAATTCTCTATGAAATGATAACATATTTGGATTTCCCACATAAAGATTCATTTAGTTAGTTAGTTAATATTCCTTCATAAAATGAATTATTTATTAAAAATCACGAAAAAAAACTACGAAGAGATGGCATCCTAGTATTATATAATATCCGTTATAGGTAAGTAATTTCATTAACATATAATTTGTTCTATAGATGTCCCATAATCATGAGCATTTCATTATATTGATCATTGCATCTAGAGTTCAATTAATTCTTATAGCCACAATCAGTATATAATATTTGGTATCACCTTAACCCATTAGGTCTTCAAATGTAAATTTTAACATACCCCACTTATTAATGAATTATAGAAATATGATTATTTTCAATCAACTATTATAATTATGAATTTTATATATTCTATCATTCAGAAAAGTTAATAAAAAATAATAATGATTATTATAGAGTGAATAAAGATATTATTATATTATATATGATTAGTATATGATTCATCTATTTTTCATTGAAATTTTAAAACAATTGGTCTATTTTTTTAGACATTAGTTATCTATTTGACCAAAAAAATTCTACGATATCATAATATAGTAAACAAACCACATGTAATAAATTATACTAATCCACACATTAAATCATAAATTAATGAATATATATTCATTTTGAATGGATTTAAACATCTAAAGAATTCATTTTTTGACCCTCCCTCAACTATATACATTCTAGTTCATGAGATTATACTATAAAAATAGGCTTGATGAAACCATTGTTATTTTTACCAAACTAAATATTATGTTCATTTTTCGCTTGTTCTAAAATGATATAGATTATACCTCCTGTAATTACTCTTTATATAATTAAAACATCTCTCACCATATATTTATTTATTTTCACCCAATTATAGTTATTTATTATCCCAAAAGAATCCTCTATCAATACTACTTTAAAAATATAAATTGTTTGTATACATGTAAGGAAATTTCATTTCTCTAAACCATTAATTAAATAATGAGAAACCATCATAGATGGATAAATATTCTTACTTTGGGAATTATTTATCGTTAAAATACTATAATAAATTTATCATATAAATTTTTAATGCATTTGTTTGTATATATATCTTGTACAATTTATAAAATTTTTTTACAAATAATTTTATTTTTTCAATTAACAAATAATATATTCTTCTTCAAATATGATATGTTTACATTCGATTTTATTTGATGAAATTTTCTTATATATGATTTCCTAAGGTTCTTACCCCACCCTTCCGCATCTTTAACGACAATCATTTCCGTATATAATAATAATTTTAAAACATGGAATGATATTATTTTTTTAATAAGGTGGTGACATGAATTGGTTTCCCAGTTCATGTCCCTAAATGAAATTATTAAAAACAAAAGGTTACAATACAATCTCAAGGTGTAAATAGCTTACACCAGCAGAGAGTTAAAGGGATAACAAGTAAAAAACACCAATAAAACCAAATTCAATATTTGAAGAACATGTGGTCACCAGAGAAGTTGTAGAGCCTTCCTTAAAACACTGGGTTGAGTATCCATATCCGGCCTTCACTTTCTCCAAGTCCGAAACTTCATGAGGATGGTCAAAAATTAGGTGGAGAATCACTGCATCTTGCTGGTGCCAAAAGCTCCATCATCAGTAGAATGATAGGCATGGTCGCTGTACTCTTTCATACTTGTGTGAGGCAATTGCAGGAGATGAGAATTCAGTAAGGATTCAATTACTCCAGTGATTTTTTTTACCCATTCCATTCTGTCTTTTTACCTGTTTCCAGGATCTGTACGTTTGTGCGTTGTTTTTGATGAGTAGTATCTGGTGGATCAGCCCTAAGGATCTTGAAGATATCATTCAATCTTTTAGAAGCTCTCCCAAATTAAGATTCATTCTTTTTTATAGAAAACATAGAGCTCTACTTGGTCTCCATATGTGAAACTGCTAGTTTTTCATTTACACATTCCTCGGAACCAGCTGTAGTCATCCGTCTTGTTAATCCAGTGACACGAGTTGGAGAACTCAAATATTTTCCTCTTCTAATATGGGATTGATATTTTCTTTTGCGTACCATCAAAGGGTACCATCTCCGAGGAAAAGTTTCCAAGATGCCCAGTCATGATCAGGGGAGATGCACTTCATAGAATGATCATTTCCAGAAATTTCCCAGAGAGTCTTATAAACACACTCTTCTTCATTGACCCTCAAGAATTTAGGATTCTGCATGCTACCTAAAATCCATCATTTGTGAGCTCAATTTTCTATGATCTTCATCATCTCATCAAAACCCAACTGGGTAACATCTTCCATGTTCATACAATCCACTAGAACCTTCATAGAGCATATGAAACAAAACATGATGCATTAAAACAGATATAACAAATTAGAACAACAAAAATCAGGATAAGAAGTGTCTTTACTTCAAACAGAGCATAACCACCATTAATCAGAAATTCTGATAGACAACTTATCCAACCAGGTGCAGGTAGAACAGATTCAGCACAAACATCCATCCAAAAGAAGCTAACCTCTCCATAAGAGTGCAGAAAACTAGCAGATACAACCATCCATGTTCTACACATAAAGCACATAAAAAGAATGATCCATCTAGAATGAAAAC
Organism: Viscum album; assembly: GCA_963277665.1. Taxonomy (NCBI): domain Eukaryota; kingdom Viridiplantae; phylum Streptophyta; class Magnoliopsida; order Santalales; family Viscaceae; genus Viscum; species Viscum album. The sequence continues at coordinate 141,038,771 of OY728141.1, forward strand.
CTTAGAGTCTACAGCAAAAACCAACCGCCAAACAGAATGAAGGATTCTCCAACAAAGAAACATCATGGTTCTCTCTAAAAGAATTTTTTTCCAGAATCCATAGAGAACATAAAAATCAGACTTCAGAATAAGTAGATAGCAGATCACACATGCCCCAAGATGCCACTAAAACAGGAATCTGTCATCAATTCAAGAAGAATCCAACAGAAGCAGTGATCCATCCAACCAAATTATTCACATCAAGTAGAAAAGAAATCCAGCCTAATTGATGCTTCTAAAAATTCATCAAAAAAGCAGACAGATATGACCTTTCAAAATCACCAGAGTGAATATAAAACACAAAACCTAATATTCCATCAAAGAACAACAATAAAAATCCAATCAAAATCATAATATAGATCATTTCCATGGAATCCCTTTGAAGTCGAAATTTGGATTCTTCTTGAATTCCTCAACAACAAATAAGATCATTCTTTTCCAGAGTTCTTGATAAGTGTCAGCGCTCATGTAACCATATTTGTATTTTCTAAAAGCAATTCTATCATTCTCATATATCCATGAGTCTAGATCTTTGGGGAATTCCAAATTTTCTTCTATTACATAAGCATCTCTAATATCAAGTTCATTCTCATCATCCTCACTGGAGGATGATTCTGGATCTGTTGCCTCAGACTCAGACACCATTTCAGTTGGAATAGTCTGTGGAGGGATGAAGATTTCATCCTTGACCTGGGCAGCCAGGGATCTTGTGATAATTTTTCATTCATGTTTGGAGTGGTCCATACCTTTTTTTTTCTTGTCTATAGTTCGGAGTGATAAAAATTTTGAGTCAACCATCAGTTTCTTTCCTTTTTAGAGCTTGATTTCAAAAACTCTTCCTCTAGCTGACAAGATTTATCATGTTCATCGTGAAAGGATTCATCTGAATCAGATTGAACCTCTTCATCTCCTCCTTTTTCATTACTATTGGTCTTTGCAGTAGGAATTTTAGCATAGGTTTTTACCACATCCTTCTGCATAACCGGTAGGGAGATGGAGGAATCATAAGGATTCTGGGTGCCTTTGTTACCAACAATAGTAAATGGTTGGGTGGTTTTGGTCGTATCCTTCTCTATCCAAACTGATTTGTAATTGGGAAGGGGAGGTGGTGTCCTAGATTTTCTTCTCACACTCAGCATGATGATGTCTAATTCTAGAGAATTTTTTTTTAAAAAATAGGAACATTTACAAAAACAACTTCCTGGACAAAACCATTTGATCCATTTTCAACCAATATCTAGAAGGAAATGATTGAGAGATGTCAACTTCAGTACAAACTCGAGCAACTGATGTTCGAGACATGTTATGTGTGGAAAAATCAAGTTTAATTGGGTGACCAAATAAACTAGCAATAGAGAACAGTGCTTTCTGCTTGAGGAAATGAAGTGGGAGACCTGGGAAGCCCAACCAAATGGAGACAGTAGGTGGTTTGAGGTCTACACAGAAATTAAGTGTCCATTTCATGACCTTCATAATATAGCCTCCGATGCTCCAAGAACCCCTCTCCCAAAGCCATTAGTAGTCGTTTTCAGAGGAAAAGCGCAGAAGAACATGAAATGTGTTCAGGAGACCAACATGAAAGTTTTTGAAACCTATGTTTTCTAGGGATTTCCGCAAAAAATGAAGGAGGGTCTGTGATTGTAAAAATTTTCAACCAAGACAATGCACAATTCCAAAGAAAGAATCTGTACCTCCTCATCTGAGAAAGAAATCGCCGATAGCCCGCGATGACGGAATTTCTTTGGTTCAACATGCTCAGGGGGCTTCGATTCTTTTTTGGGGATTCGACCTGCGACAACATCAGTGAAGGATCGAGAGTCTCTGAGCCCGGATTGATCGAAGTTAGGGTTTCACCATTGTTCTCCCGAGGGCAGGTTCGCCAGCACGCTTCTTTCCATCCTACACATGCAATGATATTATTAAAATTCGTAAATGTAGTAAAAGTAGACCATATATAAAGTTATTATACATCTTTTTAATAATTAACCATTCCAAAAAAATATTGATTTTTATTATAAAACATCATTTTTTATTAATTTTCATTTACTAATAAATCATTGATTATAAATATTTAATAGTCTAGGTCTATAATTATTACTTCTATGTTTCGTAATATAATATCGCAAAATCATAATGCAATAGCCCTTAGGATTATAAAAATTAAATTGAGAGTACTGTATTGGTTTTTGGGATTTCATAAAATAGATTATATATAATATTAAATGTTTATATCCCATTTAACTATTACTATTCCATGATGATTTTTCAATTTTTTCATATGTTTCATTCCATATTGTTGAAACTATGATGAATATGAAATAATACGTCTATATTCACTCTAAATATATCAATGTTTAGGGGAATTTTTATGAATATTGGTATTTCAAAATTCATCATTGAGAACATGGGTATGTATTTTCTAAATCATTTGTGTTAGTGAGATCACATCCCATATGAACACAGATTCCAATTTTATACAATGATTTAATCAGTGGGATATGAACATGTTTCATTCCCCTGCCTAATATCTTGGATTATATGTTTTAAATATTTTTATTATTTTCATTTTTATATAAGTCATTAAATACATATTACATTATTCAATATCCTTTTTTTCAAGAGCGAATATATCTTCAGTCTAATTTTCATACTCATTGATATGAAATAGAACACAAAAAAACCATTATTAATACTCCTGACCATCAACTATTGAATTATATAATTTATTTTCAATTCTATATCATCATGATATACATTCTATTTATATTTTCATAAGTCAAATAGCCTCTCTAATGGTGTCTCTTAGATGATTAGATTCTTCTTTAAAAGATTTCCCAATTAGGCTCTTTAAAATAGCATGATTGTTTGGTAAACTATAATATCCTCTTATAAACATGGATCACATATTTTATAAATATATAAAAATTAAAAATAAAAACCAATACCTTTAGGATTTTTATTGGTTTGTAACTGGACAGAAGTCATATATAATGTGGGATTTATATCTCATAATTTATTTATTTAAGATGTCAACATTTTGATAAGTTTTTTGTGATTTCTATAACAATATGATCATCATATGTACATTTTAAATAGAAAATATAAACTATATAATTTAAAAATAGTTTCAATACTAAATTTAATGGTATTTATTTATCTAATTATATTAATGTATTCTATATAATCATATAGTATTACGTAGGGAGTAAGATTCAATGCTATAATATATTTTATGATGCATCACTCTTGTTGTAATATAAATATTTCAATAGATGGATTGATACTATAAATAAATTGAATTAATGATTTAGGTATCTAGGTTTTCCAATTTTATATTAACATTAAATATTAAAAATTATATATATGTTATTTAAATCTGTATAGAGGTAAAGTGGGTACATTCTTGTCATTAATTTGGTTCATAGAATCTATAATATATATTTATGGGGAACATAATGTGGAGATATAATTTATATATTAGTTATATAAACTATTGTCGATTTCTATTCCAAATTCACCTCTATAAAAAAATTCTTAGGGTCCATTATATAGTCTTCTATGAATTTAATTCTTAAGAATACTTCTCATTCTTCCACATGAATAATTGATATTACATGGAATATTAATTCATAAACATCCAAAAAAGAGTAAATTATAATTATAATAGTAAATAGAAATAGAAAAAGGTGGAGTAAGTAACATGCAATCATACACTATAAAAAATACAAAAAATAATAATAACAAGATAACATAAATGCCAATGTTTTATTAATATTCTATGTTGAATATGAAGAGTTTTATGATCAATACATAAGACCATAAAAACCCATATAGATCATTGATTATATGATGAATTAAGACAACAATTTCCTTTTTTCCTTCATATATATAAATTATTTTATATGATTTGGTATTTATGTTATAAAATATTTATTTAACATTTATATCTATTCCAATTGTTGGTATATATAAGGACCTTGTATAAATCAACCATGAAGGCTATAAAATGTTCTATATTAGTATTCAACATTTTAATAGAAATGAAAAAGACATAAACACTTACTACATAGAAATTTATAGAATTTTCCATTAAAATTTAGAATTGATAATATATACGATTCATGTAATCAGGATTTAATCATAATGGATCCTATTAAAAATAATCATAAGTAATTCATCACTATTGATCTGTGATTCATAAAATGATTAATGGGAATGTCGATTTATCCAATTTCCTAGGTATAAAAACCATTGTACTATTGATTTATTATTTTATTCTATATATATAATGTATAAAAATATCCTCCCCAAGCATGGAAAATCATTATTTATAACCAATTTTATGACCCATGGTAAACACTTATTCAGTGAACTTTTCTTCATAAATACTAATAATAGAACTCTTACCATTATAAAATATTTTTTGCACTCGATGAACTATTCGAGTTAAATGGCATGTTAATACCGAGTTTATGTTATGAAAAATATTTTTCATGTATTATTAATTTTAATAAATTATATTTTATTTTATGATATTTATTATAAGAGCATTATATCATTTTTTTCAAATAGAATAGACATATTTTAAATAAAATTTGGGTTTAATTCATTATATGGTTTGTTAAATTATTTTATTTAAAATTATAGAACATAAATATTAAATAATAATCAAAATATCTTCAATAATATTGTCAAAATTATCTTTGGATTATTTTATATAATTTTTTGAAATGATCGATTATTAAATTTATATTGAAAAATAAGGATTTTTTTAATTAACATTCAATTTCATTATTTTAAAAAGATATATTATATTTTGGATTACATTTAAAATTTAATAATCAATTTTTCATTAAAAATATTCCAATAATTATTTTTAATCATTATCAAAAATGAATTTTTTATTAAAACATTTTCATACTTAAAAATTAAATTTATAAAAAACATTTTTCACTATTCAATTTTGGTTTAGTTATTTTTTAAATTCTACCCCATATATGAATTAAATAGGACAATATGAATTAAAGTTAATCAATACATAGTATTTATATTGGGTAATAATTTCATCATAATTTTAGGTTATAATAAATAGTAACAATTTTAAAAAAAATGTGTCATAACAGATATAGTTAAAAGTCATTTACAATGGGCTAAAATAAAGAGATAAGCGATAAAATGGTCTATAAAAATGTCTAAATCCTTAAGGATTTCATTATATAGATCATATATCATATAATTTTGCAAAATGTTCCATTTTAGGTTTGTTTTTATTCAGTAATACGTTAATATATTTTATTCATATTAATAATTCCTAGTCTTTTCTCTCCCCCACATATTAGTGGAAAACCCTCTCACAACCTCTCCAAAAATGAAGATAGTTTTTATATAGATAAATAATATTAAATTGACATCCTACGAACCATACCCTCTTATTAAATTCCCATGTTTGATCATTGAATCATTCAAATAAGGAATTATGTATAAATGTAAAGAGGTTTTTTGAATATGAAGTATATTTCTAATCTATTCATTATCATTTTACATAATCTACTATCACCATCATATATTATTCAACCATGATAAATATTAATATAAATCTATTCCTTATAAATAGATTTTATTATGTTAATTTCATAACCTATATTCATCTATTATTCCATAAAATAGGAAAGAAAACTATCTTTTGTGTACATGCCAGACAACCACCTCACAAACGAATAAAATTAATTTTCCATCACTAATATTTTCTATTGGATACAGTTATGGATCTAATTTATATATACGATATTAATGACATATTTATCATGTATTTTCTTACATCCCCTAATATATATAATTTTTTACAGCACCATATTACATGTATTGTACATAAAAATATATTTATAGATTTAATGTGATATTCATGGTATAATAATCAATATAGAAACATTAAACTATACATATAGTTGACCACAAACTCTATTTTGTAAATGAATACATTAATCTTGCGTTTGGATAATATATACTCTCTATGATTGAATCAAAATTTATATTTCATGTCCATCATCCATTGTATTTTTAAAATCAAAATTAATGTTTTAAAAAGATAGTTATTCCAAGACTATTATAATGGAAAATATATCATATTTAATAATTTGATAGTAGTAATCATATGAGAGTAATTATATACATAGGATCCGAAAATCATGAAAACATATGATGTGGGCTTCACCAATTTAATAATTAAATATTTCATTGAAATATATTGTATAATGATAATTTATTATACCTGGATTGATTTCATGGTAAATTAAATATTCCATAAGATTTCATTTTATAGGATATATTGATAGTATATAAAAACTATGACTCATGGTATGAGACACATATCATTAAAAAAATTATTAAAATTTTCCATGATCTAATCTCTAATTTTTCAACTATTTCCACATCATATAAATTATTTTATCTAGGTATGTTTTAGATATAAATTAATTATAATGGAATAATTTTCCACATTTTAATTTCATTAAATTGTTTTAAAAATGAATATTTTCATGTGTTTTAATGGACGATTTTGAAAAAAATTTGGAAAAACTATTATATTCTAACATATATGACATAAATAGTCCTCTCTCCACAGTAACTATTATTTGATGCATGTAATTCCATAAAATATTTTTTTTATTTTAAAAAATTAATATCTGTTCCATTGTTGCATGTATTTTCATAAAGGGTTTTATATGTAATAGATATTTTAATTTCCAAAAAAATGTTTTTATTTTGAATTAAATGTTTTATATGAGAATGATAAAATAAATGCATGAATTGATATGTTATGATTATGATATTATTTTTATTAATTTTTTATGATGATAGGTGAGACCGATAAAGATTATGATGATAGTTGAGCCTGATATTGGTCCTGATTATTTGTGGTACAAATATAGTTCTATAATGAATTGAGTAAAGGGATGTATTTAACCAGTTATATATTTCTCAAAATTCAGTTTTATAATCTAACAAGAAGGATATTCAATTTGTTAGTTTAATTATAAGAGTGATATGGAAATTGTAAAACAGAAATATGATATGTATGTACTCAATAACAATATGGGTGAATTGTATGTTTAATAAAATTTGTTTTCAACCTTATGGAAACTTTTTTAAATACAGTTAATGAAACATTATTCACAAAACCCTCTACTATCTTTAATAATTAAATATAAATAGACTATGGCCTGAATATAAATATAATATAGTGAAATAATAAAGAATTTAAAATTATGGAAAATTATACCTTAAATAGTGTAGAATCATAAATCTGAGTAATTACAACAGAGAAAGTGAATGAACGTTACACTATATCTATTTAAAAATTAATCAACAGAATAAAATAATTAGTAAGTAAAAAATTAGTAAATGTGTATTTAAATCTTTTAACCAAACGAGAATTTTATCCAAATAACATTAAATTATTGTCCATTAATATATACATCAATGAAATTCAGTCATACCCAGACCCGAGTATGCCAACAATACGAAGATCTCTATCTGTCTTTTTATCAATGCAAGACTTAGATATGTAAGGTGATCAGAACCTCTATTTTAATTAAACATTGATGCCCATGATCAAGAATGTAATCTTCACCCCTATCTTCTTTCAGCTGTGAAGCCCTCGATTATATATAACAACAACCATCATCAAATAGGGAATTTTTTTTGTTAATGGTTTAATTATGTGGAAAAAGTTCTCCACAACATAATCTTCTTAAATGATAATGCATAATGAAAATCAGGTAGAGATATCACAGAGTATTAACTCTCCAAAAATTACAAAGCCTTGAACATGTTAAAATGATTGGGTATTTTTATTCGAGATCCCTGATGGATATAATCTTATATAATATGCATATTTTCTATATATTTGGGTGGGACAGGTACATGTGTATGTCATCAAACGACCATTTTGTAAAAAATTGGTCAACATCATTTTATATAAAAAAATGTGAGAAAATTTATCATTAAAACTGTATGGAAATTTTTCCTGATGTTGTGTATAAAATATTAAGAAAATTTGGTAATTGTAAAAAACCATACAATTAGTTTCATAAGCAAAATTGGATCGGGATTTCTAAGAGAACCAGAGTCTAATTTTAGAGAGAATCATTGTCTAGTTTTAGAGAGAATCGATGTTTGATTTTAGAGAAAATTATAGTTTGATTTTAGAAATAATCAGAGGCCAATTTTAAAGAAAACCATATTATGATTTTAGAGAGAGTCGTAGTCTGATTTCAGAGAGTATCAAAGTTTGATTTAGAGAGAATTATATTAATAGTTCTAAGGAAATCAGATTCACAATTATAGAGAAATCATATTCCCAATTCTATTATAATTAGAATCAAAATTCTAGAGAAATTGGTTTCACAATTATTTGATAATTGGATTCACAATTCCAGTGAAATCTGATTCACAGTTCTATGAGAATCAGATTCTCAATTTTGGGGAAATCAGATTAATAATCATGTGGGAATAAGATTTACAAGTCTATAATTTTCATAGATATTTATATTAAATTCAATTTAATATAATGTATTTTTTTCATAAGGAAAATATATTTATTCTTGGATTAGGAATGCATTGGGTATGTCATTGAAGACCCTAAATTTGGTTTAATATTTTCTAGAAAATGAATATTCATAATGAAATAAAGAAATATCTTTATCAAAATTTGTTTTTTATTAAAAAAAATGTAATGGAAAAGTCATAAGGGATCTTATTTACTTAAGAATCACCCATTTTTTGATAGAACAAACAATGTTTTGAAAAAAATATATATTATGGCATAATATTTTAAGTTTTGAACTTAAAATAAATACTTATCTAACTTTTTGATTATATATTATAATGAATATGAATAACCCCCCCTTAGGATAATAAATTCTCTAAGGATATTATTCTTCTATTTGAATTTTTCTATCTTACCTTATAGCATAACATCATTTTTAAGAATGGGTTTAATAAATATCCCTTTTTCATAAACACACCACTTAGTGTAATATTCCTTTTTGATCATTTTTTCTCCCACATTTTGATTATTAAAATGTAATAGTGGGAATAAATGTACCTAGAAGGTTAGGAAAAAAATATGAAACAATTTTATAATAGAAAATTCATTATCATATAAATGTACAAATTTTTTTTTTTTTTAAAGATGATCGAGAAAAATTATTCATCTATTATCTTTTATAACATGATATTTTTTATCACAGCTTTTATCTTTTTAAACTCCACATTATCTTATTGAATCATGCACAACGCCGAATTCTGATTTTGTATTTTCATTCCCACATTTTTGACTCTCTCTTCTAAATATTTAATCACTTCCTCTTGAGTCTTAACATTTTTGTCTAGATTATACATGATTTCATTATCTCTTTATATATTAAGAGAAAATCAGTTCATTTTACAATTCAAATATATAAATTTTTATTGGAGGACATCATTATATTCTTTATGTTTACTTGATTAACTTTTTCAGATATTTTTTAGTATTTCATCAGATTTATCAATGTCATTTGTTACTAAATCATTGAAATCATCAATGACCTTATGATCATCTGAAACTATTTGTATCCATATAGTTATAACATTACATGATTTTATATGAGCATATTATATGTTTAGGAATATATTAAACTCATCTAAGAGTTTGATGATTTTTTCTTGAAGAAATTTTTGAGATTCTATCGTCTAATTAATTATAATTTGAAATAGATGGAATCTGTATTCTATGTTTGGAAAGAATGGAATGGTGTTTACAAGCTTCTTTTGGTACTAAACCACAAAATGTTCACAAATTTAAGGGTATGATTATGAATCAAAATATTTTCTTATTGAATTAGATTCAATATTATCATCATCTTCCTTCATAGATATACTAAGAACATATTTTTTTATAAAAAAAATCATAAAAAGTCAGATCAATAACTACATTCTTTCATTTCATTTCCTTCAAGACTGTCTTATCAATTATATGTGTTTTTTACTCTATGTGAAACATTATTAATTATATCATCAACATAATAAACATATTTTTGAAATATCATTATTTATAAAAAGGGTTGGATCAGCAGTTCTATTAATATAAATTTGTGTTAAAAAAGTTCTATTAGACTATCATACAATGCTCTAGGGGCATAGTTATAGCCATATAAAGATTTGGAATGACTTAAAAAATGTTCATGATTTTTTTGGTCATCAGCGCAATGAGTTTGTTCAACATAATCATGATCTTGAAAAAATCTATTATAGAAATCATACATCAAATCCTTTTGAAATAATTTGAAATTATAGACTGCTTCGGAGGCTAAGATAATTCAAATATACTCTTGTCCATCTACTGGAGCATAGGTTTCATACATTTCTATTTTTTCTTTTTGATTATATCTATTGACAACTAATATTTCTTTATTTCACAAATTAATTCTATTTTCATGAAAAAAATTTCTAAATACCCACTTAACATCAATTACCAATGTTTTTAAAAGTCTTTCTTCCAAGTTCTGGAAATTATTCCATTCGAATTCATTTTGTACATTTTCCTGGTTAAGGAACAAACATGGTATTGTGTACCCTATAGTTAATATGATATTCTTGTTTTTCTTTGTTGGTAAAAGATATTTCTTCCTTGTTTGGAATCTCATGGTCTAGAACAAGCATAAAAAAATTTACATCTCCATTTTTAATGAAAAAATTCATCCTTCGATATCTCTAATACTCATAACCATTACAATAAAAAATTAATAATTTTTGTATGATTTAGATTTCCAATAGGTCAAATATTTATTCATTCCATCATTAAAATTTTTTCCACTCCACATGTTAGTATAGTATGTATTTATAAGAAAAGTGTTTATATATGTAACATACAGAAATAAAAAAATTTCAAGTTATCTAAACAATGAAATAACTATCTTTAGATAATAACTAAAAGTATCAATATTACATATACATGCTTGGATAATAATTTTGTGATCGAAATATGAGATTTAGACAATCAATATAAAGAGTTGGTGAATTATAAGTTGAGAAACCATCGATTTTCATGTTGAGGAAACATTTTTTAACAAAGATAAACAATTAAGATTCACATAACCTTGTACCATCTTTAATAATGAAATTGAAATGGCTAATCATCATAATTTAATGATAATATGATTAAATAATAACTCAAGTATACTTGAGTAAGAATTTACCATAATGTATATAGAATGCCAAACCATAGTTATTTAAATGGAGAATGTGTAAGAATGAAACATTTTCTATCATTAAAAAAATGAAAATGAATAAAAGAACATATAATTAATCATATAGTATAATGGAAATGAAATATTTAAACAAAAAGAGAAAGTTATCCAATCACCTGGGATAAATGTTTATTTATTTATTCCTTAAGAAAAGTATGTCATAACCAAAATAGGGTAATCCATTGATATAATGATCAGTATTGTTCTTGTTATCCCCACAATACCTCGATATGTAAGGTGACTGACACCTCTATCTTCTATCAACATGGACGCCCATGATTAAGATGGTAATAAGAATCTCATTCTTCCTTAATCTTGGAATCCTTCAAATGTGTACAACAGCAATAAAAATTGCATAATGAAAAAAATATTATTAACGACTTATGTATGTGGAATAAGATATTCCCAACATAATATTATTCAAATCTAACACATGAAGAAAATTTGGCAGAGCTCTCACACAGTATCAATTCTTCAAAACGTTCACAGCCCCAATCATGTTAAAATAATTGGGTATTTATATTAAAGATGTAAAATGGTCTTAATCTACTATAATAGTCATATTTTTTTGAAATTTTATAGGGATCTATACAGGTGGGGCTCATGAAATGGTCATATTATAAAAATTTGAATGATATCATTTTATATAACAAAATATGAGAAATATCAGGTAGTATATATGAAACATTATCATGAAAATTTTGTATGAAATATTAAAGAAAAATAGTAATTGAAATAATGTTATAAAATTGGGGTCTTAAGATAAATCTGATACTAATTTCAAAGATAATTAGATAATGATTTCAATGTTAATCAGAGTTTGATTTCAGATAGAATGAGAGTCTGATTTCAAAGAAATTGATACTTTGATTCCAAAGGGAGTCAGAGTCTGATTTCAGTAAGAGTCGGGGTTTTGTTTCAAAAAAAATTAGAGTATTATTTTAGATATAATTATACTCTGATTTCATATATAATGGGATCCATATTTTAGGGAAATCAGATCCATAATTTTGTATAAATCAGATTCACAATTTAGGGGAAATCAGATTTAAAATTTTATGAGAACCAGATTCAAAATTCTAGTTAAAATGAATTCACAATTTTGATAGAATTAGATTCAAAATTTTAGGTAATAAAGATTGGAAATTCATTGAGAATCTGATTCACAATTCTGGGGAAATTGGATTGATAATTTTCGGAGAATTAGATTCACAATTCAATAATGTTTTCAGATATATATAAGGATTTGATTTAATAAAAAGTAATATTTATTATGAAAACTATTGTTATTATTTTCTTATAAATGTAATTGTTTAGATATTGACGACCATTGTTAATGTTTAAAATGTTATTGCATATAAACATTCATAAACATTGAAAAAACTATATCCATAAAAATGGGATTGTGATTATCAAAACATAATGGATTAGAAGATTCAAAAGGAAACTTATTGACATAAATGAAATGACTTCTTTTGATAAATAAATGAAATTTATATGGTTTCTTTGGGATTATATGTATACCATATGTTTCAAAAAGGTATTTTATTTATCTTATGTTCAATAAAATGTATATGTAATTTCTTAAGGGTGAACTGTATAACTTTTTGTAAAATGATTTTAATGTTTTTTTTCATGTCCTCAATGAAACCTATATGAGTATTTTATTTCCATTATGAATTATTAATAAATTATTACTGAAAATATTTTACAAGTTGAAATGATTTTTTTGATCACAAAATTATTATTTTGGGCTCACGGTTTATTTTAAAAATGAAAATGTTTTATGTGTATTCATTGAATAACATGTTTCTTTAATTATTTCTACATGTCCCTTTCTAATGTTATTGTAATCATTCAATGTATTAAATTATTTTTTATTTACATTTTAAGGATGAATAATGATAAGGATTATGTGAATTTAGAAATTTTGAATATATGTTTCAAAAAAGAAAGATTTCATACCTTGAATGGTGTATATTATTGAAAAAATGTTTAATAAGTGGATGTGTACACTTGGTAATGAAATATTTTTTTTAAGGGTCATGTACTAATTCTCCAAAGCACTAAACCTATAATATATTTGGTAATTAAAGAATATGAATTCATTTCTATTGAATTTAATTATTTGTTGTTTATGGTCTTATATTTATTATAGGTTTCATTATAGTGGATTAGATTAAATAATGGGTTAGGATAGTATAAGTAAATTCCAATAATATATTTTAATTTTTGGTTATAATGATATGTCATTTTATGATTAAAATGTTGTTTCATGTAAACTATTTCAAAATATAATGGTTTTCTATAGAGGAAATAAGGATGAACAAATAGAACGAAATAATGTAGAAAATATCATTTCAAATAGGCTACATATAATGGTTAGAATTTAAACAATTAATGTAGGCTATACAATTTTTTAACATACATTATATAGAGAAAAATCATCTACAATACATGAAATTATTGTTAATAGATAATTTTCTTAGAGAAACACCCCTCACATCATTGTATATTTTTACTGAATAGAGGATACGGGATTGATTAATGATTTGGAAAAAAAATCAAGGGTCTCAGTTATTCAGATCAACAAATGGTAACACTTTCTATTTACCATTTTTAGGATGAAGCTGATCTATTGTTTTTAACAGTTATGAATAACAGAGAAAACTAAGTGATTGAGGAAAGGTATTGGAATTCATTTTATATAATATTTCGTCATAATTACCTTACTAATATATTGACAAAAGATGGAAAATATATTCATACAAATAAGGGATAATAGGGAATATTCCGAGCTTGTATAGGAAGAATAAATCACCCAATTTGAAAGGTATTCACCATGTGACGTCAGTGACATGGAAAATAAAATTAACCAATTTTTCTGTGGAATAATTTCAAGATATATAATATAGTTCTCATTTAACATCCCATGATTTTCTATAAATATATTTTTTAAATAAATATATTTCATTGATATATTTCGTTTCATGTAACAATTAGTTGATATGAACCATGAAATATTAATAAAATATTATAATAAAATTATAACCTTACAATTAATTTAGTGGGACTGAATTTTAAAAATTAATTAATAAACTATATGTGATGTTTTAAATTAATATAAATGTATTTTTCAGTTTATATTAAATGTCACAATACTTTTTGTAACATATTTTTATTATAAAAAAATGTTTTTTCTTCAAAAAAATATTTTTTTATGATTTATTATGAAATTATAAATTATTTGGAAGATTTATTATAAAAAATAAAATTCATTTTTCAAAGTCATAATTTGAAAATTATTATAGTATGAATATTATATAATTTTTTTAAGAATATTTACTTTTCAAGGAAAAGTAAAAAATAATATTTATTTCTAGAAACTATTTTATTTTAATGTATTTTTATTGTAATATTAGTTTTTTTGTTATTTTAAACATTAAATTTGTAAATATTTATCTTAAATAAACCAATTATTATTATAAATTTGATTTTATTTGTAAATATATTGTAAAAAATTTATATTTTGAATGTCAATTTAAAAAAAATAATTAATTACATTTTTCTAGTGTAATTATGAAATAAGTTAAGAAAATTATATACTTAAAATTAAATAATATTAATTAAAAAATGATAATCTGGATCAAATATGGTAAATAACCTGATTTCATATATAGTTAATATTAATAGTAACTATGGAAAAATTTATTACCTCAGTAAAAGGTAAAATAAGTAAATATTGATTAAAAATATATAAAAAAGACATACTCTTTATTTTTATTTCTTATTGGATGAATATAATTTTACATATAAAACCTATGAATATTAAATGAGTTATTTAATGGACACTTTTACATTATAATGACTTCTATACTATTAAAATAAATGAAAGTGATAAAGTGTTACACTCTTATTCTTAAAATTATAATATATATATTATGATGTTTACTGTAATACATTTTCTATAAGAAATATTCTTTGTAAAAAGAAAATTTTATTATTCATCATGTTAAATGTTTATAGTTTTTTTTTCATTTAAAACATTACTCTAACTTCATAAAAAACAATTATGTAGTAATTATTCAATTAAATAAAACATTGAATAAATAATATCCGAAATATTAAATGAATTTTTATTTAATTAATTATGAATATCCACAAATTTTATAGTTTATTATGAAATTATTATTTTTTATTAATGATTTCAGTTTGATGATATCTTTTTGTAATTATTTTATTACTGTCATAGTATTGAATAATGTCAAAATTTAAACTAATTATATTTTATAAAGGCGATATTTTATTAAATTTTTTAGAATCCATAAAACATTAAGTAACTAAAAATGGGATAAATTAGTTTCTAAAAAATCATAAACTTCCCATATATGGTTCAATTGAAATATTATATAAAAAATTAAATCATTTTAAAATTGAAACAAACATTACTATTTTTAAAATTAAAATATGTTTACAAAGGGTTAATTTGAATGATAAGCTTTCACAAAAGAAAAAAATGCCATGATTATATTATTTGATAATTTTGAAAAGTATATTATCTTAGATTATAAGACACAAGGATTTTGTGGAATTTGGATTGACAATTATTTTACTATGATTTAATCTTTTTGATATATTCCAAAAGTACCCCTAATATAAATTATAAAAGGCCACCTCCTCCCTCACTTCTCGAAACTACATTGATCACTCTATCTGAAATATATTCCACCAATTAACATTATAAAATTATGTAGATCCATTATAGAGGTTATTTTTTCACTAAACATGAACCCTAGATCCCTTTAGAGAAGATACTATGGAGGCCTTTCAAATATTAGGTAATAGCTTAAGATGACAATTTTTTTTTGTTTCTCATTCATACCTAGTATAAATAAATTTTATTGAAAATATTTAAATTTTGGTATCCCCAATATTATGTACTCTTATTATGATATTTTAAAAACCATTATTCACCCTCTCTCTAATAACAGAAAAGTGAATGTATCACACATGTGTACAAAGAGCATACCTTTTCCAAGTAGTGATACAATTAATTTTTCATCACAATATCTTATATATTGGTATTATTTTGATTTTAATAAATATATATTATATATATTATATAATAATGAATCTATATATATTAATTTTTATTTATAATTTTACATTTCTTCAATTGAAAAAGGAATATGGATTTCAACTAAACGTATAGTCTACCGGTTCTAAGAACAATGTAATTCATTTTTATATTTATAAATTATATGAATGATTATATATATTTATATAAATATTATATATTTCCATGATTAAAATTATGGAAATGACAATACTTGGATAAATGAATAAGGACCATGTATTCGGAACCGGAACATGCCTGGAAAATGGAGTAATTATCACCCAACATAGTGATTTTTTTAAAACTTTATTAATAAAAGGTTGATATGATGATATAAAAAATTAATAAATAATAAGATAAAATTATGTTTATGGAATAAATAAAAAATTAAAAATTTTGGTAATATAATTATATGTGTGGAAAATTATATTTCTTATGCCAATATTATCCTCCTGGATCAGGTTATTTTACCTCATTATGATTCATATCTTATGAAATTATATGATTTATTCCATTATTCAATAATATGATAATCAATATATGTCGTATATTTTCAAAAAAATTGGGTTCATTATCATATACCATTATCCACATATTATTGTTTTGTGATCATTGTTATCTATTATCATTACCATTAATGTGCGTCCAATGTCAATCGTTCTTCTATTTCTTTCTCTATGATATGACGAAATGTATTATATATGATATGTAAAAAATATTTTCTAGTTGTGATGGAATAATTTTTTTGGAAATGTTGACTTTTTGTAACCTAGTTTATTTTGTTTTCAATTTTCTAAAGGAAGTCAACCAATATGGTTCTGGAAAGCATTTTCATGTTATTTTAGTGATATTGAAAAAAATACATAATATCAATTTTTTAAATTATGCGTTATTATATATGGTGTTAGAAAAATGATTAAGTTTCCAGTATAAACAATGATTAAAAAACCATATTAATATCCTTACAGATATGTAAATGTATTACACACAATCCTTGAGTATTGGTAAATTTTTTTAAAAGTTGTAGGGAAAACCCCATTATTTGAACACAAAAATGAAAGATCAATTTTCTAGGACTGGGAAAAACTGGAAACTATTACAAGGTCCACATGGGAAAATAAAACCCAACCAGGCACAATGACCATACATGGACCCAAACTTCAAATAAGAAACAAACATCATAATCAGAACATGCCATGGGTCCTCTTTCTCCACCTGCCAGAAACTACTATAGAAAAATCCATCAAAGACAATGTGACACCCCCTTTACAAGATATGTGTCATAATAGAAACAAAATAAGGGAATATAACTCCTATATCCCACACCAAAATGTAATAATTGGACTAGACTATTGATTCCATCACACCTATCTCTCTAGCGAGCTGCCTACCCAACAATGCAATGAGGAACTGAAAGGAAAGTTTACCTTGTGTAACACAAAACCAGATAGAAAAATATTCACTAAAAAAAATAGTGTAACCATCCACATATATGATAATAGACAGCTGAATTATAGTTTTATGCACACCAATCCCACTTTCGAGGTATCCCACCCAACACCATCTACAGGAAATAGACACACTTTACAAATGAAAAGGGACATTTACCAGTTCTCACATCATCATTTTAATCTCATCTAGACATCAGTTGCAATACAAAAAAGAGAAGTCAATATAAGAGCCAAAAGAAATGCTTGACTAGAAATGAGTAGAGGAGATGAAAAATTCATGAAAAATAGAACAAAACCCAAGCACAAATACTTGATCCCAAGAGTCTGTAGGGAAATGGACACCCAAAACAAAAACTTCTATGATAGAAAATCCATCCATCTAGTGGGACCAATACGACATCCCAAGAAGGTAGAAATCAATTCTTCATTGATTCAGGAAGAAACAAACACCCTTGAAATCATAATCCGCACACCACCATCAATCCATCCAAAGTGACCACTCGAAGGATCCTGATCCAACTCATATTCTATTACCATCACATAGTGGATAATCAAAAATACTGCCTGAAGAAAAACCAACACAAAATTTATGAGGCTGAATACTGATCTATAATAGTGGTTTCCAGATATTAAAATGGATCTTAGGGGAGAGACAAGATTCTAGTCGGCAATCAGATGAATGATTCAGCCATCCGTAATTCCCATGATAGATTTCATGAAATTAGCACTTCAAAAACTACATGAGATAACAGAGACGATGATCAGAAGAATAACCCACTTCATAATGAGTCTCCAGGAGAGAAACAAAAAAGCGCATCAAAGAAAGATTAATAGAAGAGAAGAACTGTCACAGAAGAATGGTGGACCATGAGGCGAGGTGATGAAGTATGAAATAGTAGAAGGTAGATGTCGACGAAGTGGACCACCAGGGATAAAATATGAGGAAATATACTAATTCCCTATTGGGAGAACCACAAAAACATGTATCCCTAAGGGAAATGATCTCTTGTGGAGTGTGGAACCATATCTCCTCCAAGAGTTTCTGTAATGATTGTGAATAACTAATGATTATACATAAGGTGTCCTATTTTGAAATTTAATATGAAATTTCAATAGACAATGTTATTTTACACCTTGATTTTTCTTTATCACATTATGTATTTATATATACTCAATGGATGTAATAAGATGGAATAATTATGAAATTGAATATAATGGAAAATTCAGTTACTATGGGAAACCTAATTGGTTGATTATTGGAGGAAAATTACTTTTGAATATTCCTGATCAAAAATAATGATATATGATTAAGACTGTGATAATTTAAAATATAACTAAAACATATAATAATTGGAATATTGACATTTATGAATGAGTATGTTAATATGAACATGAAATAAATAGGATTCACCTTCATTCGTATCAAGAATATGAGACAATCAACCTAGAATAATACATCAATTGGAGGATATGATGCTATCTGTTTGGAAGATAATGTCATTGTGTGAGAAAATTTGGATGAGTTCAATGTCTCATGTGTATGGTACAAGAGAATTATTTCTCTCAATGTACTATCCTAGGAATTAACTTCTAAAAAAATTATGTAATTATTCAATATCAATATTTCATGAGGAGTGTTTAATGTTTTTATGTATTCAGAATCAATAATTTTTTATATAATTATTTTACCAATGATATTTTTAAGCATACATGTCCCTGTACATTGAAACATTCAAGGATATTGACAAAAATATGTCTCCATGTATGATTCACTTATGAGATAAGAATACCATTTTGGTTTTATGAGTTGATGTTCGATCAAATGTTTAAAATATTTGACACATACATTTGAGGTTTTTTATGGATGATTATAAAAAATAAGGATATTTTAAGGGACATTTATTTCAATAAAAAGGTCTATGTTTTTATATACTAAAGAATTTATTTCTGGAGGAATTCCATTAAATTTTTTTGACATATGATTAAAGGTATTATAGGTTCTAGTGTATTGAAATTCAGATGATTAAGAGTTATAGTCTATCATCAGAAAAAGTAATCACATTTAATTATTTTTAGAAAATATTTTTCATTCGATCTTATTTTCGGGTTATACATTATATAAGTAGTGCGGTTTCATATAATACAACATTAAATTATATTTTATTAGAATCTAGATATGACTAAAATGTTTCTTTGAAATATTCAATATGCAATTTATATGGAGTTGAATTCGATCAATTCATATCATCCATAGATAGGTGGTTAGTTTGAGTGCTTAATTAAACCCCAAGAGGATAGTTTCAGAACATGTTTTTTGGATGTGAACTGTGTTAGGAATTAACACCCTCCCCGTGTCTAGTTTATTTTCACAAATAGATTTTACCTGAGAATTCTGATGTATCATCATGAAAACCTTTATTTAAAGATGTTTATAACTCAATCTTACTATAATATATTTTTATATATAACATTATTGGGACCCATGAAAGGTGAGGATATTGTAGAGACAGTTAGAGATATTTATAATGATGTAAATACAACCCAATGTAAGCATAAATTTTTTGTTAATAATATCCAACATAATGAATTTGGTGAGATGTTCTATATAGAAATTTCTATGTGGAAGTAATAAAAGAAAAAATCAGAATTATGTATACCAGTTCCTTTAAAATTATTTGATTATTTTCAGATGGTACAATATGAATTGGGACATCAACCAAAATCATTAAGGTTTATAATGTGTTCCTTGTATCTCTGTTGAGTATGTACATACCTTAACCATCACAAATAATGAAATCATCAGTCATACCACCAAAAATAGTATTTTTTTTTATTTTGAAAAACTATTATATTCTCTATAACTAATAAAAAAGGATCTATGAAACATTTCCACTCACCTGGTTAATATTGATTTCAGTGAAACCACCATTTTAAATAAGATATGTGGGAACCATTGGATGTTTGGATGAAGAATTAGCCTTTGATGATGATACCAAATTGGAAATTTTCTAGGTAAATATTAATATTATGGGGGGGGGGGGGGGTAAATGTAACACATTGATATTTCAAGGAAATTATTTTTTAATATAATGTGATTTCATGGATTTTATATGTTGTACATAACATTATGTTTATATAAAAAATAATTTTATTAAAATATAATATGTTCCTTATAACATAGCTTTAAATTTTAAAAATGAATAGAAATAATTACTTTATGAAAAATATATAAATTTACCACACAACCTGAATTCATTGGTATGTTATTAGTAAATGTCACAAAAAAGTTTTATAATGTCCCTTCATTCCTAAAAATAATATTTTTATTTCAAAAAGGTGTTTTTATTAATTTCATATTGATTATTAATTTATTGATGGTATAATAAATTGATTTAACCAAATAAATTTCTTTTTTAAATTCATCTTATCAGAATAATAATATCAATAATTTCTATAATTTTATCAAAATATTACTTTTTCATGGAACACTAAAAAATACACATTTTTATAGAAAACTATAATTTATTCAAAATTATTTTCATGGTAAATTTTTTTTCCTTTATATTAAAATATTAATTAATTCATATTTTTTTTAAAATATTCAGTTTATTGTTTTTTAAAATTTTTTTATAGTTTAATATAGTTTAAAAACATTTCTTCTTTAAAGAGTAGTTTTTCAAAAAAAATCCCCTTTTGGATTTTCCTGTTTAATATTATGAAAATTTGAAAAATTATAATTTTTTAATTGTATTAAATGTATTAAATATTTATATATTTTTTTATATATTTTTATTAATCCCCTATTATATTTTAAAAATATTTATAGTAACTCAGTTATAATTTATTACATTTATAAAGGGTAAAAATAATTAATATAGATAAATAATAAGAGATAATGCCATATTTTTTCATCATATTTCTTACTTGATGGATTAAATTTGACCAATAACACTAAAGGATCAAAATTGAATTATTTAGGGGAAACTATTCCATGATAATGATATAAATGTTATTAAATTCAAATAAAGTGACAAAATGTCATAATCTTATATTTTTTAATATTTTTAAGATAGAGTTAACTAGAAAAATATTTCAACTATATAAATTATATATGAATTATTTAATTTTCTTAAATTCATACCAAATGTTAATGTAATAATTATTCAATTAACTAAAAGATCAAATAAGTGAAATAAAAAATATTAATTGAAATATAATTAGAATTAATTTAGGTGGTCCATGAATGTCAATTATTAATATGAAATATTACATGAGTACTAAATTATTTTTTTGAATATATATCATTGTCTTTATTTCTTTATAGTCTCAATATAGAATAGTTTCAAATTTGGATGTAGTGATATTTATTGAAAATAATATTTTATTTAATTATATAAAATTAATAAATATTTTAAATAATGATAAATGGTAAATGTTATGGTCTAAAATATAATAAAAAATTTATTTAATATCTAAGTGACTCTGTATATGTAAAAAAATACAATATTTTATGTTTGAAAAAGGTTTTGCTTTAGTTAAAATTTAAATTTGTTAGCTAAGAGTTATTCAAAATGATAACGTCTAATATAAAAAAGAAGCATGAATAAATTCTATTATTTTGTGATATTGAAAAATTAAATTATCTTATCTTAAAATCCACTACTATTTTATTATATTTTTATCTAAAATTAATGTATTATAATTTAATGTTTTGAGAAATTACCAAAGTTCCCCTAAACTCAATTAATAAAAAAAATCTCGTAGATCACTTATTTACACCACTATGTACCTTCTAGCTAAAAATTTATTTTCCATTTTATCTTATAAACTTACATATATAGAATCTAGAGGTTAGGTTTTACTCAGTAGTCCATACTTATAACCCTTTATAATATTTCTAATAGAGATGTTTCGAAAAAAGAAGTGATCCATCTAAATGATAACTTAATTTTTTTACTCTTCCTTAAATACAATAAATCAAATAATTTCTTTCATAAAAATGTTTATCAGTATCCTAAATATGATGAAATGTTATTATGATTATGTTTAAACAATTATACACCCAATTTCCCATTTAACTATAAGTGAAAATATCGCTCGTTCGTACATAACTCTTACCATTTCCACGTAGCGATATAATTCACATTTAATCACCATCTATTATGGATGGGTAATATAATGGGTTTAATAAATATATTTGATATATATTATTTTATAATGAATCTATAAATATGAATAATTATTTTCCTTTATTTATTCCATCAATAAAAAATGGGAATAAAGTCCATTGTTAAGTATGACAAACAATCTCAATGAATGATGTAATTCATTTTTATATTTCTACATTATATGAATTTTTAAAAATAAATATATAATTATTATGTATTATTTTATACCATATATTAATTAATTGTAAATCTAAGGTTATGGAATAAGTGTACAATAAATTAAAATTAATTATACAATAGGTTTGAAAATAAACAATGATATGAACTACTTTAGGAATGGTAATTCTTAACTATATTCCCTTTTACTGAGTTGATCTTCTAATTAATTTATAATTTCATTCTGTGATTATGTGTGAAATTTGTTTTTACTATCTTATGTTATATTTTCACATTTTTATATTTATTTATAGATTATAGAAATAATTAATTTTTTACATTAACATCAATTTTATTTGTAAGGTACATACTTTTAAATATCCTATATTAATTTTTTTTGAAAAGTTAGAGGAATTTTTTTACCATATAAATCATGTAATATTATTCCTTATTTCATAGTATCTTAAATTTTTGAATATTTATATATAATTATAAATAGTTATTTTAAATAATTTTATTTTAATTGCAAGTGCATGAGTTTTTTTAACTCAAAATGTGAGGGATAAATCCCTCAATAATTTTATCAAGTGATCTTTTAAAACCATTTTACGTAAGGGAAAAAATTATTTGATATTAATTTTAACTAATAGGTATATGATCTATCGGTACCTACGTTATTCATTCTATAACTATTTTATGTTTTTTATTTCATGATGCTTATGAATTCCGTTACATTTCGATGGGTTATGAAATGATGAATTTTTAATAATACTGATTTCTCATCAGGTGATATGATATGATTAATGATCTTTGTAAAATTGGAACACATAAGTATTGTTTTATTTATTTAATGGGTGGGAAATATATCTATCTTCAATAATTGGGTAATGAATTATATTTTTTAAAATTTACATGAATACAATAAAATGTTATCATGGTTCAATAATACATGGATAGATTGTAAAGTAATCTCAGATCAGTAATACATGGAATAAATGGGATGTAAACATGGTTCAGTAATAAATTTCTTGAATGGGATGTAAATTATGTTCAATAATACAAGGATATAATGGAAATTGAACCATGTATAGTAAATTACTATGTCTATTATGATGGTCTTGGTAGTGAGCCTCAAATAATATAGAAATGAATTTTTATTCTTTTGAGTATAACACAAAACCCATTTCTTCTACAAATATTATTCTATTGTATCATGTATATTTATTTCATGATGATTCATATTATATCAACAACCATGATATTCTCTATTATTCAATATTATGATCCTTGATATTCATGGAATATTTTCTAAATATTGTGTTCATGTTATTAAAGAATTATTCTCTAATTATGATTAAGAAATAATTTTTACCTCCATTGTATACCCTTACTGGGAATATAAGTCACCCTTTACCATGTTTATTTTCACAAGGTTATGATAAATGTTATTAAGTATGATATATCAATAATGATATCTAAGTATGAGAGAATAAGAGGGATAAAATGTACACATCTTATGTACATGTTATTTATGTTTTCAAGTTTCAAACTCAATATATTCATATATTTATTATATAGTTTTATTATTTTATTTAAATAACATTAAGATAATATATTTATTATATACGTATGTATTGAATTGGACCTTATAATGTCAATAATGAATCTAAATATTATGAGAATTTTTTTTCAATTTTCTTTAGATGATTGTAATGGTGTTTTTGGATTATTAGATGTTTTATGAAAACAAATATAGAAATTGGTCTATGTGGATAGTAAATTTGATGAACCAATAAAATAAATCTAAATTTAATGAAATATTTTTTTTAGTTTTTCATAGTTCTAATAAAAATCACCAGTGAAAGTTTCATATAAAATATAGTATTTTATTTGGACATTGTAAAATTAGACGTATATCTCACAATTATAATGAAAAATATCTTTATAGTGGTGAGAACAATATGAATAATCTGGAAATACAATGTTTCAAATTAAATAATAACGTTCATTATGTCAACTTATGTATGATGAATTGAATAAATAATGGGAAGAATAATGAATGTATCTATAGAGGTTAGATGAAATACTTTTCAACTACTGAGTAAGATATTAGTCCATCAAACCAAGTGTTAATATATACATTACTCATGTATTTATATTCTTCTAATGTCTTTTATGATTTTTGGTTCACAGTTTTGATGATTTATATGATATTTACTCGTAAAATAGTAATTTCATATCATGAAATGAAGTCAAAATAATTTTCTAAAAAGAACTCTAGGTAATATTACAAATATCTGAATTTAAAAATATCATCATATTATTATTTTTTGATGGGGTTAAATTTAAAATATTATTGTAATTCCATTTTTATAATTTTATTTTATTCATGTAATAAATTTTATTTTACATAATCATCATAAAAAATATTTCATTTAAAAATGGAATTATTTTATTAATTATGATTCTATTTATATGAAATAATCAATTGATACATTTGATAATATATAAATATGTTTAAAATCAACTAAAAGATAATAAATACAATTTTTTCATTCTATTATAGATGAAAATAAGTGAACATTTCAATTAAATAAACAAACAATATAAAAAAATATTTGGTAGTTTTTTCAAATGAGATTGGTAGTTTTAATCACAATAAAGAAGACGACTCTATAAAAGAATTTCTTCTTGATACTAATCAAATTTTAAAACACTCTTACCAAATGAATTAGTTATAATAAATTAAAATGAAAAACTTATGACATGGAATAAGTGATGAAGGTTTAATTTATCATTTGACAATACCATGGGGCTACCATTTTCTAAATAATTTAATTATTGTTCCATGGGTTTAAGAAAATGATTATAAATAATTCAATTAATTCACTATTATGAATATGTATCAACTTCCACATACCGATGACTGGATTGATCAGCTACATTGAGGACTATATTTTTGGATTTTTTATATTATTTAAATTTAATATTAGTTTATTATGAGAGATAATAACATCCCTATGATATTAAATTTTACTAGGTATTAGAGTAAGAATTATTTTTATACTATTTGGCTTGAAAAACTATAAATCTTTATTCATGGATATTATGAATAGGTTTTTTCATAAATTTTATGTTATGATTATGGTTTTATTTATGATGTTATTTTTGTTTTCTAAAGATAAATTATGATCACAAAAAAGTTCAAATGATAACTATATAAAATATGAAGAGAACTTTTTATAAGGAAATTATTCCAAAAATGGTTTTTGGTTACAATGTATTTCATATCATAAACATATCTCAAAATATTTATAGAATAATTTTTGATGTCTCTACAACTATAGTTGTTGACGAATAGGAATGACCTTGAAATGATACTGATATTTTTTTCTTGTATTAGAAGGCCATTACCTATGGTTTTTTTTTGAAAAACATACATGGGTATCTATATAGATATCCATGATAAAGATTAAAGGTGTTTGATTTATTATATAATGTAATGTGATGAATGTTTCTTGGAATTGTTAATATTTTTAGTGAGTTCTCAATTTTTTCTCTAGAATTTATCAAATGGATTATTTAATATTAAAAATGATTCCCCATTGAAGTGAATTGTTTTGGATTTATAATACAATGATCTCGTAATAACATATGTGTAATTTCTATTATGACCTCTTAAGAAAATTATATTATAGATGAACATGAACAAGTGGTATTAATGTTTTCATTAAAAAACATGAAAAATAATCTTTGTGGACCAAGTTATGAAATATCTACTAATCATAAAGTTTTTATGTAAATATTCACTCAAAAAGAACTGAATTTGAGGGACTGTGTATGGTTCAAAATGAAAAAAAAATATTATGACTACCCAATTCATTACTATCCATGAATGTCAAATATAGTAATTGATGCTTTGAGTCAAATGGATAATTCCTCATCAAATATGTTGTGTCTATAACAAGAGTAATTAGTAAATGATTTTATAAATGTTAGCATAGGTATTGTTCCTCTAATAACTCATTATAATCGGATACAGGTTTTAGTATAGTCATATATATTATGAAGCATTAAGGAACTCATAAAGAACATAGTGTCTTAATGAGAAATGTAGTTTTTTATATAATGTAATGTTTATAAATTTATATTTGAGAAATTTTCTAAAAAAATATGTAAAAAGTATATGTCTTCCATATGAAATTATATTAATGAAAGAACTATGGAGTGAGGATTGTATCTCTTTATTTATTATTCATTCTAGAAGTAGAAAAAATTTATAGAGTCCTTCGAGAATATTTATGGTTGGACAGAATGAACAATTATATTAATGATTTTATTATGAAATTTCTATATTGTCTATTGGTTAAAACTAATTGAGAAATACACTAGGGGATGAATAATACGTTTCCCATGTAAAAATTAAAATTCTAGAATATATACATGTACTTCATGGTGGGATTTATATCGGAATCTTGGGATAATAAAAAATGTTTTGTAATATTTGATAAATTACCAAAATATTTTCTTTCTCTTCCCATTAGAGAAAATATTTATTTTTATAAATTTATTGAATTTATACTAAATATATTATTTGGTTACATGGATTTGATCCTTACATTTTGTCTAATCATGATACCAGATTCACCACTTATTAATATAGAGTACTTCAGAAGTCATTGAGTAATAAATTAAACAGTTGATTAACCATTAATCCTCAATCAAATAGAAAATAAGAATAAATTATTGTCACAACCCATCCTTAGGGCCTATGTCGTTACTACCCGAATCCCACATTCCATAGGCCAGGGGCTAGAGACTAGCTCCAAAGGCGTAAATCTTTAGGTTGGCAAGGCATTAACTTTATAAAAGTAAAAAAACAAAACAGATTACGAAACAAGAAGTTAATACTATGTAAAACTGAATACAAAAGAGTGTGTTTCAATGTAAATGGGCCAGTATACAAACCCAACAAAACAAAAAGTACTAGTAAAAAGGGACAAACAACTGAAAGTAAAGAGAAGCTCTTGGATCGTCCTTCGAGGATTCCTACCTAAAGCGTAGGTACAGATGAAAACCTATGCACTCACGTCCGTCAGTCTCCACTGTGTGCCTTCTCAATGCAATGTCATCCTCCAGGTACCGTACAGTCATGGCGCTCTTGGCCTTCGTCAGCGCTGTCTGTCGTCTATATCCAACACAATGAGGTGCGAGCATTGCCTGTGCAGGGGTGAGTATAACGATACTCAGTAGGGACCCCGAGACCCGCAAGGTGTCACAATATCCAACAAGGATAAACAAAAGAAGAAAGATACAACTAAGAAGTAACAACTAACCCTACTTAGGTATATGCCCATACATATACCCAAGTAATCAATCTCAGCCCGACTCCCACTCTCGATCGCAACCACAAACCAATTCCACACAAGAAGTAATGTCAAAACCATGAGGACAATCGTTGAAAGACATGACTCATCTCACATAGATATGCCATAATAGTATGTAGATATAGATGATCAGATGTAGCCATTGGATCATCTAAGCTATCAGACCCACACAGGATACAGGACCAGCTAAGTTGTCAGACCCACATGGGATACATAAAATCTATATCGTCTAAGCTGTCAGAACCACACATGATACAATACAACTATTCTAGAGTAATATAGATGTAGTTACTGATTCATCTAAGCTATCAGAAACACACAGGATACAGAACCAGCAACTCTATCAGAACTGTCGAACCCGCAGAGGATTATTGTACAGTTCTTTTTATCGTCGAACCCACAGAGTATTCCAGTATGGTAGTTATCGTCACAGTCACAGTCATCTCTAGGGTTCCCGCACATAGCATGCTCGATTCCAGGAGGGTCCATTCCATGTGAAAAAATTGGGGTCGATACATCAAATATCAAGAAGTTATGAGTTTATGTATCCCGATTTACAGTCTCATCATAAGAAACCCAACGCGACAGACGACACATCAATCGGATGCCCAGTCTGAGAGTTATAAGCATTTCTTCTCAGAGGGACCGGTTGGTTTCGGTATCGATCCAACCCGGACATACCCAAATTTCACCAAAACCATGAGTGTGATATACCAAAACTACCATCATGATTAATGGAATACTACGCAACTGATGGTGCGTCGATCGGAGGTCTGTAACTCAGGTTATGGGCGAAAAACCAAAACTAGTCCGAAGAGGGGGGGGGGTCTGGGTCCGGTTAGACCTAGCCCAACTGACCGTGGGTCGGCCCGAACCATGTCTAGGTTTGGACCAATAGGGTGAAGCCTGGCCCACGCAGCTGGATGCTCGGCCCGCTCTGAAGGCGGCCCGACCCGTGCGCGGCTGGCGGCCTAACCCAGTGGATGGTCGTGCCTCATCCAGCTGGTCGAGCGCAGTGGGGGGGGGGGGGGCATAGCCCCTGGTTGTTGTAATGGTGGTGCCATCTGGTGCCAACCGTGCCTCCCAAAACCTATAGATGCGGGTTTTTCTCCGCCGCTGCGACCGGTGTCACGGCGGTCTTCCGTCGGCGGCGCGCGAGGGGCGCCGCATCGGGGACCCGCGCCGCCGTGCTTCTCTCCTGGCCACTGGAGTCGTTCTGATGGTCAGTTTTCCTTCCAGTTGCACCAAAGGCCTCCTCAGGTCCTTCCCTTCACTGTGACGACTTCAAATCATAGTTACCATTTCGTTCACCCATCGCCCAACAAACCGCGCATCAAGAATGAATGGACAGAGGATCCGGACTTGTTCGTTAGCCCATGCCCCCTGCGTTAGATGCTCAAACAATTATCCAACATATATTGGAAAATGTATGATGGTATAAATCACATGTTTAAAAACAAATAATCCATAATCCTCCATACCTCGTATTAGACATTTTACGTTGACGAGCCGCGGAAGACGGACATTGTTCCGTCAATGTCGGGAAAAGTCATTATCATATGTAGCATCCTATGCGGGAGGCATTTTCTCCCTTGACGTAGATAAATTGGAAGGAATACAACGTTCCTCCGGGGCGTCGCCTCACGTACATTCCCCAGTTGAAGAAGTGGAGGGAATGGTCTCCGTCGAGAGGAAGATATCCTTCTTCACGTTCTTCGTGGGAGAACACATCCTAATCTCCAAGGATCTCAAACAATTATTCCAACCCCAAATAAAAGAAAAGATTCACTTATTTAAGGTTGGAATAATGTTTTCAAAATTACAAACACTCAAATTATTTAATTAATTGTTGATCATACTAAATTAATTAGTGGTGTTGGAAAGTTAATGTGAGCAAGTGGGAGGTGATGAGTTCAACATTATAAGAGGGGAGTTAGAAGCCTAAGTGTTAAAGGGGGGTTTCTTGGGGAGTTGAAGAGTTTGGGTTCTAATAGGACCCACCACACAATATCCTCTAATGGTTGGTAATGTGGGGTACGGGCCCCACCTCCAACTTCTATGTGGAGAAAATAAGCACTCCTTAATGAAAATAATGTAACACAGAATTTCTAATAATCCCCCAAAATTAACATTAATCTCATATAAAACACAACTGTAGTAAATGTCCCCTTATGGGAATACTGGTGTTGTGAGTTTATTGGTGTCCTCATATTTCAATTCTGAGCATTGGTTCAAAATATAGAAAAATCCCGCTCATATGTTCATTGAACGTACCCGAACAAAACTTCACAAAATTATTACGGGCACACCGGGACTCGGAATCAGGTGTCGTCAGAAACTGCAGTCTCATAAAAGTACAAATAATTTATGAAAAAAATTCCTTGAAATTTATGTGTCTATAAATTAACCGTACATCAGGGCTTTAAATCCTTATAAAGCTATAACACACACTAGGAAAAACAATGAGGGTACTGAGCATCCATTTGATCCTCCTGCTCCCATGTGATCTCCTGGAGGTTCCCATGCTACATGAAAATGCGCACAAGAGGAATCGACCATCCACGCCGGACCTTCTCCTGTTGATCCTCAATCTCTTCTAGAACCTCCATGAATGTCGCCCCTCCATCGATGTCCAGCTCCATGTGGTCGATGATATGGGATGGGTCGTGAACGTATCTCCTTAGCTATGATACGTGGAAGAAGTCGTGCACACGATGAAACTGAGGAGAAGGGGGAATGCGGTATGACACATCGCCTACTCGGCTGAGGACCTAGAATGGTCCAATGAAATGTGAAGATAACTTGCAACATCATCCAAATCTCTATAGTCCACGTTGAGGTGAGACCCATTGGAATATGGGGTCACCATCCTCGAACTCTAGTGGTCTCTATCTCATATCAGCATAGGACTTTTGTCTGCTTTGTGGAGTCTTCATCTGTTCCTGTATGATCTGCGCCTTTTCTTTCATAGCCTGCACCATCTCCGGTCCAACAAGTGCTGACTCCCCTGGGTTTGTCCAGCACAGAGGTGATCTAAATGGTCGGCCGTACAGTGCCTCATATGGTGTCATTCCGAGGGTAGAGTGGTAGTTTTTTTTCTACGAAAACTCCCCCAAGGGTATGTTATCCTCCCAATTGCGACCAAAGTCAAGGACACATGCATGTATCGTGTCCTCTAGAGTCTTAATGGTCCTCTCAGTCTGACAATCTATCCGAGGATGGAAGGATGTTTTCAAAAGAAGTTGAATGCCAAAATCCTCATGTAACCCCTTCTATAGTCGGGATGTGAAATGAGCATCTCAATCGGAGATGATAGTGGATGGAACAACATGAAGTCGTATGATTTCTTGAACGTACAGGCGTCCCAAGCTCTTTATTGATCCCTGATCTATGATCAGTAAGATGTGGGCTGAATTGGGGAGCCGGTCTACGATCACCAAGATAGAGTCATGTCCTCTGGATGTACGTCGAAGTCCTATCACGAAATCCATGGATATTCCATCCCACTTCCACTCTGTATCTTCTAAGTGCTGAACCACTCCTGCTAGAACCTGGTGATCCGACTTCTCCAGCTGACAAGTGAGGCATCGATAGACAAACTCTGCTACTGCATTCTTCATACCTGGACACCATTGCAGTCGTCTGAGGTCCAGATACATTTTCGCCACTCTTGGATGTATCTCTAGTGGAGAAGTGTAGAAATCCATCAACACCTCCTCTTGTAGTGAAACTGGTACCACGGTACATCCTTTTAAGTGTATGACGTAATCCCCAACATAAGAAAATCCATCTTGTTCCTTCCATGAGGATTTCTTGAGCATTTAGAATCTCATAGTCAATGTCCCCATGTTTTTCCTCTCTGACTCGCTATTAAGTGGAGGAGTGACTGTGAGAGACCTAAGAAAGGCTGCTCCATCTCTATCCACAAAGGATATCTACAATGTGTCCAGCTACTTTGTCACCTCTCCAAGCAGTTGAATGCCTGATCTCCTACTGAGAGCATATTCTACAATGTTCCCCTTCCCAGGAGTATTGACTATCTCAATGACATAGTTCTAGGGGAACTCAATCCATCACCGCTGTCTCGGGTTCAGGTCCTTCTATATAATTATGTACCTAAGACTCTGGTGGTCAGTGTAGACTATAAAACGATCGACCATGAGATAGTTTTTCCAAATCTTCAAGGAAAAGACATATGCTGCTAACTCCAGGTCAGGGGTAGCCTCAAGATGGGTGCACTGGTCAACCAATGCCTTAGCTCCTGAAAGATCTGATGGAATTTCTCTGACCATATGAAGGGTTCCCCCTTCTTCATCAAAGTTGATATAGGTGCTGCAACTCTGGAAAAGTTTGGCACAAAGGTAAGTCCGTCCGACTTTTGAGTTATCGACTGCACCCTATTATGCATGATTTCATCATATGCTACCTGGGATTTCTTTTTCACTGACCAAGGAAATCCCCACCCCAACATTGTCGATAAACCCCCTGTTTTTTTCCTAATACAGTCAATCTGTGTATGAACTGTAGTTGCTTAGTCCATACCCAAACTAAGGTCATAAGGCCTCGAAGCTACCACCAAGAGGTTCCAACCAAAACTATCACCTCAAGGGTTATATCACACCATCGGCGCATGTGTGATTATCAAGTCTCCTCTCCAAGGTATCTCTAAACGTGAGGGTCAAGTCAATAGCTTAAATGGAAACTCTAGGTCTGGGACAAGATTTTTGGAAGGAAGGAATGATTGGTACCTATGTCTATTGATACGACAGCTAGTAGTAGACATAGACCGTACCCCAAATCATTCATAGAGCCCTTGGATTACACTCCTTGACCACATGCAGAAACTCTCTTCCCCTACCATCCAGCTCTATGAGCCTAGCAAGGATAACAATGGTGGGTGTTTGTAACATGTCGAATTGTTCACCACCTCATGCTAATCTCCTAGCACTGCTTCCACATATGATGCCCTACAGATTCATCATTCCTTAACACTTACTCTTCTCAAAACATTTTACACACTCAAGTCTCTATGACTGATGACAGTTTCATGATTTTTCAACATCTAACATTCATTGGTTGTATCTGCTCAGTAAATGATCATTCAACCACAAAGGTTCTCTCTATCACCCTAACATAAGTAGGAATTCATAGAGGAAAATGTGATTTCTTGGATATTCCTTAACACACCTCGCTCCGAGGTCCAAGCTCAAATGGAGTGATCAAATTATATTCCTCGAGTTCCAGGAAAGTTTGGTATGCCTCGATGAATACTCATATACCAACACGTCATCATGTCGAAGTTGTATAAGCTCTAGAAAACTCTCAGAAACCTCCTCATGCCAGTCCTTAGCCACCTGTGGGTTAGGATCTCCCCAAAACATGAGACATATCTGGTGTTGAAACACATGTAAGGCACTGAGACTACATGTGTCCTCTACCGGTACCAACGGTAGAGTCTGCTGACCAACAGGTAGTGATATAGTTGGCACATTGTCCGAAGATACCATCTCGGAAAATGGTCCATGTACCAAAACTTCATAATTATGTAGACCATCCTCATGGTCACCCAATGAAATAGATTAGTAGGTAAGATCAACATCTTCTCTACTAGTGTCTCAACTAGGTGGAAAGCTCCAGTAATCACCTCCATTCAGTCTTCTACTGCCTGGGAATCTGTCTCGCCTCGAAACCTCAGAGGCATCTGCCACTGGAACTCATGTAAGGCGCTCAGTCGGCGTGCACCGTCCGCCAATGCGGCAGCTGGAATCTAATGCCCAATGGTTGGTGGTACTGCTGGTACACCACCCAAAGGTGACAACATAGTAAGAGGGCCCTCCACCGGAGCCTCGTCGCTCAGTGGCCCATCATCGTGTACACTCTCTCAGTAACCCTAGATGGATGTCTTCGTAGTGGAATCCAGATACGGAATATGTAAGCCATGGTCAATATGATATTCTTGGTGATCTGACTCGAAGATACCACAAAGGAAACGTTTGAATCACACACGAAAACATTGTTTCTATGCAATATGTCAGAAATCGATGGTCAGAGTCCTGGTGTATGGATAAGTCGGCTGCCACACCAACACTAGACTCTCTAGACTCAAAAAAATACTCAATACTCTTAACACTATTACTTCATAGATAAAAAAGATCAGAGTCCTATGTTCTGCGGTAGAACCGACACCTTTGATACCAATTTGTCACGACTCATCCTCAGGGCACGTGTCGTGACTACCCCAAGCCCGATTTCTGTAGGCCAAGGGCTGGAGACTAGAACCAAAGGCGTAAATCCCAATGTTGGGAATAAATTGAATTTATATAATTAAACAGACACAATAGAGTACTTAACATGAAGGAAATACTATGTAAAACTGAATAAAAAATACTGTGCGGGAAAGTAAATGGGCCAGTATACAAACCCAACTGAAAAACAAGTACATGTAAAAAAGAAAAAAACATAATGTAAAGAGAGTCCCCTAGATCATCCTATAAAGATTACTACCTGAAGGGTACGGACATATGGCCACCTCATCACTCACGTCCGTCAGTCTCCTTCGCGTGCAGACTCGTCGCAAGGTCTATCTCCGGGTACCGTCCAGTCGTGGCACTCTCGGCCTCCGTCAGCATTGTCCGTCGTCTGCATCCAACACAATGAGGTGCGGGCATTTCTCGTTCAGGGGTGAGTATAACGTTACTCAGTAGGGACCCCGAGACCCACAAGGTCTCACAATATACACTAAAGATAAAAAAAAGTAGAAAGATACAACTACGAAGTAACAAGAAACCCTAATTATGTATATTCCCATTCATATACCCATGTTACCAATCTCTGCCCGAATCCAACTCTCGAGTCCAAGCACAAACCTATTACACACAAGATGAAAAGTCAATCACGACGAAGATATTGGTTGAATGACATGACTTACCTCACACAGGTATGACACAAGTTTAAAGAGATATAGATGATCAGATATGGCCACTGGATCATCTAAGATGTTAGACCCACATAGGATAAAGGTCCAGCTAAGCTGTCAGTCCCACACATGATACATGCCAACTATCTCTTCTAAGCTATCAGACCCACACAATATAAATTCCAGCTATGTCATCTAAGCTGTCGGAACACATAGTATACAGTACAGCTATCTAGTCTAAGCTATCGGACCACTACAAGATACAGTCCACCTATTCAAGAGTAATAGAGATGACCAAATGTAGTTACTGATTCATCTAAGCTGTCGAACCCACATAGGATAAATGACCACCTAATCATTCAGAACTTTTAAACCCACACAGGATTCCAGTACAGTTGTCGTTGTTGTCGAACCCACTATGGATTCCAGTACAGTAGTCATCATCGCAGTCACAGCCAGGTCTAGGGTTCACGCACATAGCATGCTCGATTCCCGGAGGGTCTCCTCCACGAGAAAAAAGGGGTCGATACATCAACTATCATGAAGTCATTAGTTGATGTATCCTGAAGTTCTATCTCATCATAATTAACCCAACTCCATAGACTGTGCATTAATTAGACAACCAGTCTGAGAGTTATAAGCATTTTTGCTCGGACGGCCCAGTTGGTTTCAAGATCGAACGAACCCGGCCGTACAGAAAATTTTCCAAAACCATGAGTGTAAAATACTGAAATGACCGTCTTGATCCAAGGAATCCTAATCAATTGATGGTGCATCTATCGGAGGTCCGTAGCTCAATTTATGGGTGAAATACCAAAAGTAGTCCGAAGAGGGGGGTCTGGGTCCGGTTCGACTCGGCCCAACCCGCCCGGGGTTGGACCGAAACGGGTCGACCCGACCTAGGTCCGGGTCCGGCCCGGCAGGGCGCGGTCGGGCTCGATGGTTGGGGCTCGGCTCGTGCATTGCGGCCCGTCCCACGTGGCAGGCAGCCCGCCCAGTGCGGAAGGCACCCAAACCCTCGCGTGGCAGGCGGCCTGGCCCTATAGCTAGCCGCGGCTCGGCCTGCTGGCCTAGCTGAGAGTGGGAGGGGGGGGGGGGGGGTGTAGCCCCCTATTTTTGTATGGGTGGCCCCATCTGGCACCGCCTGTGCCTCCCAGAAAAGGAAGACGTGGGTTCCTCTCTGTCGTCGCGACAGTCTTCCGCTGGCGGCGTGCGAGAGGAACCATTTCCCCCAGACGGTCGGCCGGTGCCGGCCACCGCATCCGGTCGCTAGTGCCACTGCATTTACGGCCCTCACCGACACACTTCTTCGAGGGTCACTGGATTTGTTCTGGTGGTCTGTTTTTCCTTCCTCATGAACCTACGGCCTCTCAGGTACTGCCTTTCACTGTGATGGCCTCTAATCATTGTTGCCCTTCCGTTCACTCGTAACCCAACAAACCGCACCTCATGATCGAATTGACGGAACATCCGGACTTATTTGTTAGCCATTTCCCTCCATGTTAGAGGATCAAAAAATTATCCAACATATATTTTCCAATGTATGAGGGTATAAATCACATGATTAAAAACAAATAATCCATAATCCTCCCTACCTCGTATTTGACATTTCATGTTGACGATTCACTGAAGATGGTGTCTTGGAAGACAGACATTGTTCTGTGAAAATTGGGAAAAGATGTTGTCATATGCGGTGTCCTATGTGGGAGGTATCATCTCCTTTACGCAGAGAAAGAAAAAGGAAGATGACATTCCTCATGGGCATAGCCTCACATTCTTTCCCTGGTTGACGAAGTGGAGAGAATGTTCTTCATTGAGGAAGATATCGTTCTTCTCATTATTCGTGGGAGAACACTTCCTAATATCCAAGGCTCTCCAATGATTATGCGAATCCCAAATAAAAGAAAAGATTCACTTATTTAAGGTTGGCATAATGTTTTCAAAATTCCAAACACTCAAATAAATTAATTAATTGTGGATCTTATTCAATTAATTGGTGGTGTTGGCAAATTAATGTGAGCATGTGGGAGGTGAAGTGTTCAACATTAAAAGAGGGGAGTTGGACGCTTATGTGTTAAAGGGGGTTTTCATGGGGAGTTGAAGAGTTTGGGTTCATGTGGGCCCCATTACAATATATCCTCTCATGGGTGGTTATGTGGGGTGTGGGCCCGACCTACAACATCTCTTTTGAGAAAATTACCACCCATTAACGAATATTATGTAACACATAATTTGTAATAATCCCAAAAAATATATTTCAACTCGTATAAAACGCAACTACGGTAAAGGTCCCCATAAGAGAATACCAATGTTGTGAGTTAATCGGCGTCCTCAGATTTCAATTTCGAGCACCAGTTCAAAAGATAGAACAATCCAGCTCATACATTCACTGAATGTACCCGAACAAAACTTCATAAAATTTTTCCGAGCACACCGGGCCTCAGAATCAGGTGCCGTCAGAAACTACTGTCTCATAAAATACCAAAGATTTTAAGAAATAAAATTCCTTGAAATTTCTGAGTCTTTTCAATTATTGTGAATTTGATGGATATTATTCAATATTTTTAGATGTATTATATATGAATTTTCAATTGATAACAAAAATTGGTTTTGTTTTTATATATTATCATCTTTCATTCAAGTGTATAGATGGCATATTTGGTAGAATTATATCAAAAATTATTTAACGCTACAACATGTTTGGATGATGTTTGGTAAATAATAATATTTCAAAATGAATTTAATAATGAACAGGTTGATAAGGTGATTATTATTAATTATCAAATATTGATGGATCAGTTCAAGAAAAAATGTAATGAAGAAAACTAGAGGAAATATCATTCATTTGAGTTAATAAATCATGTTTTATATAATGTATGCCTATAGAAAACTGTTATGAATTCTAGTTAAAACATATTTATATGTCCATTGTTCCTTGTAAAATAAGAAAATAAATAGAATGATGTAGTTTTTTCTTAAAAAGTGTCTTCAACTTTATTTTTATCATGTGTACATGATGTATTTAATGTTTTTTGTTATTAAAATATATTCCAGCTACATCAATAGTGT
The DNA here is from genome assembly GCA_963277665.1 of Viscum album. Classification (NCBI taxonomy): domain Eukaryota; kingdom Viridiplantae; phylum Streptophyta; class Magnoliopsida; order Santalales; family Viscaceae; genus Viscum; species Viscum album. Next base: position 141,077,361 of record OY728141.1, read on the forward strand.
TAGGACATATAGTATTTTATTTGATTAAATAATTTATTATAGTTATAATAATGTAAATATTTATGACCAATGGAATAAGATATAGTGTAATATTGTTTTTGACTATGTTATACGATTGTAAAAAAATTATTTAAGAAGAAAATTGAGACCTAGAAAATATTATTAATGAAAAATATACACACTTCTATATTTAATGAAGAAATTATGAGGAATCAATTTTTAAATTGGTCCAAGAGAATTAAAACATTGGTAAATTTAATATAAATCATTTTTGTGTCTTGTTATTGTTCATTATATAGTATTTATAGAGTTATATTAAAATTAAATTAATTATAAAAATATTTTTAGTAAGAAGGAAAATTCGTTATTAATAATTAATTTTGGATTTCAAGAATAATGTGGTATAATTTAGAGGATTTAATTCCAAAATGTATAATTTTAATGTTAATTTATTAACATTATTTTAGAATTCGACATTTCATGATTTTCATAGAATGGATTTTTTATATTTCTATGAAATAGTCTATTTTTAATTAAATAGTGAAAATACTATTTTTATTGAAAATATTTTGTTTCTGATCAATTATATAAAGAGTCAAAATATATTTTCTATTACTTTTAAATTTTAATTAAAATATTTTTATTGAAAATAATATAATAATTTTAATTTTAATCAACATTAAACAAGAATTGTGATAAAAAATTGTAAACTTGAAAATTTAATTTTTTCATAAAATCCATCTTCAGAAATATTTGAAAGGAAAATTTTATATTCAATTATTACAAATATATAAATAAAATATGATAAATATATTATAAATTAAAATACATCATAATTAATATTAGGAAATATGTTGAACCTAAATTTTATTTATAATGAATTTAAAACCCTTAAAAATATCTTACCATTGATAAAGTTAATAAAGTTTTTATGGGGGCTAAACTAAAGTGATAAGAGTTAAATTGAATGTAAAAAAACAAAACCCCATTTAATGGAATAATTTAAAACCTATATATTCTAATATTTGGAATGTTATATTTTGCATCCATTTTTAATGAGTAAGATAATAATTTATTTTATATTTTTTTATTTTGTATTATATATTATCTCCCATTGATAAAACGACACCCCATATCCTCCACTCCCAAAAATTCACTAATATATTGACTTAGAAAATAACATCCTAATATCAATCCCACATGACTTATAAGCCCATTATTATCATAAAATCATCATTGGAAGGATTTAAGTAATACCATATAGAGTTTTTTTTTAAGAAGAGGTAGAGATATTAAATTTTCATTTTCATATTATATCTTCATGGACCACTTTCAAATAATTTTCAACCGTGATGAAATAATAAAAAAACAATGTTATATATAATAATATTTTATGATTTTAATTTTAAAACCAATATTCATCTCTTATTCAATCCATTTATAAATTAAATCATCAATAGTGTGAATTGAAGATGACCGCCTCGCAAATCGATGTTATTTTAACCATCGCTACCTCATAAAAATAGTTTTATTAATGAATATAATTTATATATATACCACATTTACGAAAAATTTATCATTATTGAATTTTATTATATCACTTATTTTCATATGATTCCATCCAATATAAAATGTTCATATATTTCACACGTAACTATGGATTAACAAATCTTTATAGTGATGTGATTTTTTTATCTGAAAATCACATTGAGGGTATATAAAAGTTTTTTTAACGATATAATTTTATATTAATAGTAAAACCATAATTATTTCAATAGAATGTTTTACTTTTCATCTTTCCCCCATTATCCATTAAAATGATAATGTTACTATTGCACATGTAAATCCTCTAATCTCCATGATTGTGATGTAATTCATTTTACATAACCACATTTTTTTAACGTATAACAAATTGATTAAAAAATTTATATATTACATTCTTATTTTCATAGTGATGTTGTAATAATGCACACATTGACCATAGTCAACCTACTAATGATAATTTGGACATATTTGACAAAAATCATCAATTCATGTGATGTAGACCTAATAAATTTTGAAATTTAATATTACATAGAAATTAATGAAATAAATAATTTAATGGTTTTATTTACATAGACATAAATTAATTAGTTTTGTTATTTTATCTCCCATTTAACAGTATTTAAATATATTTCAAAATGGATTATTTAGGAAATGTATCTTAATATTTTAATTTTAACATATATGGCGTCAAATTTTTTTTACCAAAAAAATAAATATTTCCTGATATTTGGATTCCATTATGATCCATAATGTTTTATTTAATGAAAATTAGTATACATCTTATTTTATAAATATATTAAATAAAAAGTATAAATATAATGGATATTTGAATACTCCTAAATATATTTTATTAGGGTTTCTAAATTTTTTTTCATTATGATGATGAAAATGATTGAATGTATGTGTTTTAATTATTATATAGTTCATCATAATTATTTGTAATGATGGGTGAACACCATGTATTCCATGATGCAGAGTGATCTCGGTATATCTCATGATGATGGGTGAGATCGATATATCACTCTAATGTTGTTTGTAATGTGATAAAGTTAAATTTATATAGGTTTATCCTAAAAGATTATTGGAATTAATTAAAGAGTGTATAACATTTTTAAGAGAAATTTTTATAGATATATTAAAATTATTTCCACATTTATCTATAAGTTTATTTATTCTTATTATGTATTTCAATAAAAATTTATGATTTCTTATTGTACGATCATATGTTTATGTTAAAGGAGTCTATACAATAATTGATATGGTATTTATTTATAACATAGTGAAAAAATTATCCTGAGTTTTTTAGTATATAAATTAAATGATTATGATCAGAAAAATTTCCTTTTAAAATTTTGATGAAATGTTTTATTAAAAGAATTTGGAAAAAAGTATTATTTCTTTTGGATGAATTGATTTTTATGTTCTAAGATACAAATTTTGAAATAGAAAATTTTAAGGGTTGTTCATAGAATAATTTGTTTATTTTATTCTTTTTATATGATATATACATATATTTTTGTTCTCTTCCAATTTTTCTAATAAAATTAATTTTTAGACGAGAAAGTAAAAATATGAGGTTATGTAAAAGATTGGGAAAATATGTTCAGAATGTAGAAAATTTAAAATAATAAAAATTATATAATTGGTTAAAAGATTACTATGTTTATGTTAAACGTTTTTATGAAAAATTTATATATATTTAAGGTTGTGACATAATTAAATAAAAATATAAAATTAAATGACCATAAAGAATGCATGAAACTGATTTCATGTTTGATGAAACACTTTCATTATTGATTATGAAAGGGTCCTTAAGAAAATAATTGACATATGATGATTCATAATGACTATTATTAATATCAAATAAAACATAGTTGAGGGGAAAAATCATTTTCTGTATGTTTCCATGGTTTTTTCACATGATCTGAAAGACAAAAAATTAAAATGTTCTAGAACATTTTCCAATTGTGATATAAATTATAATCCCCAAATTTATCATCCTATATTTATCTATAAGGACTTCATATTCTTCAATATTGTCAATTACATGTTTTAGACCTCTTAAGAATATGAAACTATGCTTAAATATTTTAGAATATTATAACTAATAGTGTTTTTGTTCATATATATATATATATGAAATTTTTTAAAAACATTAGTAGTTATCATTAATTTTATTAACCTCTATATATAAAATAATAATAGAACCTAATATTTTATATTAATTCGTGATTTTATAATACTCATATTATTACATTACATTTTCATTCCATTCTTTTGAAATGGTTGTCTCTTATACATTAAATATGACTTAAATTTCTATTTTCTTGTTTGTATGAGCCTTTATAATTCATTTAATTGGTATAAATTAAATATTTTATTTTAAATTATATTTATTTCAAAATTAGTCAATGTGGATTTATTCTATATAATAACTATCCAATGATATCTATTCTTCACTTTTTTTATATTTCCAATAACTTTTTTTAATATATGTTTTGTAATCATTAAACCCCAGTAGGTGAATATTATTTCGTCACAATAATAATCTTTTCAAGAATTAATTATCCATTAAATATTATATAATTTATTTATTGGATAATTATACCATATAATGACCTTGAATTCACACTGAAAATCCCATTGATATACTATTTTAATAAATTGTATCTATAAATGTCAATGTAATATATTAGTGTATTTGTAATTATATTATAATTTCAATTTAAACAAATATATATTAATTCTATTATAACTGATTTAATTCATATTTTATTCTAATAATTTATAGGGATATGTGTGAATTTTATTTTAATGAAATTATGTATCTATTATTTATCTAATTATATTCAAAAATGTTATCAAAATAAAATATTTTTATCCCAAATATCATTTTTGATTGAATAAATTTAATATTAAAATATATTTGTATTTTTTATTGTCATACTATGATATCCAATCAAGTATGATTAGGTTCTGAGTGAAATTAAAGATGAATATGGGGAATAATCAATTCAAATTTTTAGCATGATCGATAATTATTCAATTATTTACATGTTGATAAATACAATGACCAATAGAATTGGATCATAAAATGTAGAAAATAGAAAAATTAATGAACGATATTACAAGATCATAAAATATAATTTATAACTAATTTAACAAATAATTTATTTTCCATGAAAAATATTATTTCTTCATTGATGTATATGGGAACATTATTTTGTTTTCTAATCTCTTCACAATAGTAACCAAAAATATGTTCTATACAACGGTGTTGAAAATTTGTTCCAAGAATGTTGGAACATCTTCATATGAATATGTTTGTTCTATTAGAAAAGATCACAACACATTCAACATTAACATTTAATCTCCCCCAAATCCACTTCAAGGAAGGTTCCCTTCAATCGATCTATACTTGATAGTGGAAGAGGACTGAGATCTCTCTTCATATTTCAAATAATTTATTAATAGGGATATCTGAAAATCTTTGATTTGATTCTCTTATAAGCTCATTGTGCATAATAAATGAATTTGATCTCTTGTGAAATTAATATAATTGAGTTTATATGCTTCTCATATTAAAAAATAATAATTAAACATGTGACCTTATATTTTCTGTAATCCCTACAGAGTCACATTTCTATAATAATAATATTATTAATATTTTTAGACATGGTATAAACTCATGAATAAAATTAAATATTAGTTATTTGAATAATTATGAATATATTTTATTTCTCACCAGACTATTAAAGCTGGTCTAAAAGTTAGATAAAATATTTCTAAAACCTAGAATAATTAATTTTTATTTTGTAAATAAATATCACTTCATCTAATGGAAATGAATAAAAATATATTATATTCACCAAATAGAAAGTTAATATTTATTAAATATAAAAAAACCTATTATTCATTCAAATTAATTTTGATAGAATATAAAAGATCAAGAAAACATTAAACATTATTAAAACAAGTGAGGGGATAAAATTTATAAATCCTGTTAATTAATAAATAATAATATATTTTTTAATATAGATTATGGATACACATTCTGTGTGACCACCTTGGCCTCTTTCTCTATGGAATTGGGAGAATAATAATAATGGAATAGGATAACATAAAACAAAAATTGAAATCATATTGAAATACGTTTTGGTTTCAATGATATAATAGCTCATACAGACTCCTCTTATCTGATATAATCAATTTATCTTAATATCACTAATCATAATAATTATATGTTGGGGCAATCAACAAACATGGTCGATGTATCTTTCATTGACATTCTAGGAATCAAACATCCCTTTATAACTAGATGTCTTTGGATTTATTTATGCTATGTCATTTCCATCGAAGAGCCTAATATATCAAAATCCTTTTTAGGAAAACAGTGAAAAATTATTTCATGCAATATTAATTTATGAAATATTTTTAGCAACACACCTAATATATCCTACCACCCTACGAACATATGTCAACCATTTTTTAATAAATACATCAATGTACATGACATATAATAGTCAATATTAATAATTATAATGTATTATTATTAATACAGATATACCTATATAGGTACATCCATTTACACATAGAGATGTGCAATCTTTACTTGAGGGTCTCATTTAAAAAACAATACACTAGATATTACCAAGGGAGTACAAAATGTGAAGGTTTCACAATGCTATATCAGTCTTCATCCCTGATATATTGTATCATTTTTTCCACATATTATTTCATATTTATGTAAAATATATGTTTAATAATAATATAATTGAACTTATGTGTTCTCATCATTTTGTGGAATTGCTGCAAAATTTTAGTGAAACATCATTCCTAGGAAAATTATCACAAACTATTTCATAAATTCGAATAATAATTATGTGAGAAAATATTATATAAATACTGAACACAATTCATATATTTTATAATAATGTATATGGATTTTATTTCATGGGAACCAACTCAAGTAGACATCCACTTAAACCAGTGGTAACTACTAAAACCATCATAATGGTATCTATCGCATTATAGTTATGTTTATACTAGGACATGCCATTAGAAAATGGGTTTACAATGTTTTATTCATTGGGAACATCTCATAATATATAATCACCCCTATAATAAAAATTGATTAGGAGGACATACTTTACGAGTGTGTTTTTTGTATGTTTTTGTAAACTTGGTTCTTTTATAATAGTTATTAGTGTATTATTATCAAAATACAATGCGATGGGGTCATTACATATATATAACAAATCAATCTCATTGAAAATGTTTCTTATAAAAAATGACTCCTTGAATACATCACTAACCACTATATACTCGAACTTCACTGTAGAATCTTCTAAAACTAGCTTCTTGAATCTCTTCTCATAATTTTACCCTCCATTGAGATATAAAATGAATCTAGGATACACCATCAAATCACAATAATACATTTTAATTCTACCTTCAGTAGAACCACTAATGTCTAGCTCAAAATATCCTACATAAATTACAAGCATATACTTTTTTATCTTAGATACTTAATGAAATCCATAATAATTGACCAATTTTATTATGATAAATCATTTTGATATCTTTATACCATCCATAATGCATAAGAAGAATCATGTATATGGCCTAATATGGAAGAATTTATCTATCTTATCTATTAAGAATATGGGATTTTTATCATTATCTATTTTTATAGTTTTACCTGAGTAAACATTTTATTTGAAATATGTAAACCCAATGAATATATAACCAATAGCCTCTAGGATTTTTCAATACTAAATATATTAATTATCTAGTTAATGTATGTACTTTTACATAGTCCAACCAGCCTCTTCAATATATCATGAATTATATTGATCAATAGAATTTAGGATACTTAACATATGTCTTTTGTAGAGAAACTCGTATCCAAATGATCTTTACTATACTATAGGACTGGTATACAATTTCCAAAAAGTAATTGGTCATCATGTAACACTACTAGGTTAACAAAAATATTCCAACTAAAAGTTTTTTTCCCAAATGTCTCACATTAAATATTAATGAGTCAATATTTATTTATATCATAATAAATTATATTATTTTGTCACCTAGATTCTTTTATTAATGTATAAATAGATCTACGTAACATTGATATCCATTTACAGTCACCTAGAGTCACAAACCCTTCTGGTTGTGTAATGTAGACATATTTATAATGGAATGAAATTTTGGAAAAAATTTCAAAAATATATCTACAATATTATTATAATCAAGGAGTTTTGTTATACAAAGAAAAATTATGATATTTTAAAACATGGAATTTGGGGAAATGTTTCATCATAGATAATTTCTTTGAGATATTTAAACAAAAATGACCAACATTAAACAATAGATACTATTACGTAACATAAAAACATCATTCATTCATGTCAATGATCATTTTAGGTTTAGATATTTATAGAATTAGGTCCAAACTCATCCATAACAACTTATATTTTACAAGTGGACACTTTTACTCAATATCCATTTTTTTTCCATAAAACCCCTTCTTAAAAAAACATGGCATGTTTCATATTTAAACAACATGAATATTTCATTATCCATATGTGACCCTATTATTATTTATGTCATGTGAAATTTTTATAAAAAAATGGGATGAGAATAAAAATAATTATAAATGATATATGAAGAAGGAAAAATTTTAGTATTGTGAAAACATGTAATATATGAACACTTTATCATAAAGCAATAAATTTCACCTTTGTGAATAAGTAAATATACTTCACTGAATATAAGCTCATTTCATAACATTTTTGTAAATATAAAATTTCCATAAATCCAAAATAAAGAAATATATTACATATAATGGTATCTTGGACTATAAACATACTTAAATGGAACAACAATATGGTAGACTTCCACACGTATCACTAAGTGTAAAATTTATATAGCTAACTTCCATAACCAATGCATTGGAGGTTATAATATAACCACATGTCTATATTTTATCATGGAAGAACCCATCATTTTTTTACCACTTAACCATTCATCTTTGGTTTATCTCCTAACCACCCATCAAATTTCCAGATACCAATATATAATCATATCATAAAAAAGATTGAAATTGTCTACATTTTAATCATAAAATATCATTTTAAATCTAATGAAATCATTTCAATATACTGAAATAGTAAATCCATATTCAAAACCATTTTCAACACCGAAATAACCAAAAATGTAATAAGGGATTTATTTTTTCCTTTTAAAAAAATTAATGCTTATAGAGGAAGCCACATATGAAATGACGGTTACATCGGTGGAGAAGTCATTTCCCCCACATATGTTAAAACCAATCATATTATCAATTAGTGAAACACATCATATAAAAATGATTCCATTTTTAAACCGTGGAATTTTATTAATAGTTATTTTTTTTATTATACACCTTATAAAGAAAAGAGGCATATATAATCAAAATATTCATCAATGAAAGGAGATTGAGATGAAGTCCCTTACCTTTAGTCCGACTCTTTGCGTAGAATCATTATGTACCTGAATAATAAACATAATTTAATTTCAACTTGATTGAGATCCTTTCTCAAAATTATTATTCCTTTTATATCACTTATTACAATGTTTTAAAATTTACATAATTATTTATGTTCATATAGTACGTTTAGTTGATATTCGGTACAAGTGTCAAAAACGAACTTGTATTTATGTAAATTATCTATATGGACAAAATTACATCATTTCCATAATTTTATTCACGATTTAAATATAATATATATCCAGAATATTTGTATTTAAATTTATCCATAATATATGGAGATATGAAATGAAATTCAACGTTTATGGATATGGTAGGTCCAACACATGCATGCATACTACTTTCATTTCATTCCCATATTAAAATTATAATAACCAAATTATAAAAATGAAGGTTATAATATCATTTTTATATTAATTTAATGTAAGTCTAATATATTAAATAAAATGACCCTTTATAAATTTCCTGTATTGATGGAACGAGTCACAACACTTTGAGAGGGTGGTAGTCCACCCTTCCACGAATGAATTTACCATATTTACACAACTTGGAAAGTATAAAGGTATGTTCTAAATAAAAATTATAGAGAAATAGATAAAATATAAATATAATATATGTCTTATTTAAAATAGTCCTCATTATTATTTCCACCATTAGAGGTGGTAGGGGAAAATTTATCAATTATCGTTTAGTGAGACAATAGTTCTCCACACATAGAAATAATATTTTTGTTATCCATTAAACGGTGGTGTTGTAGTGTTGAAAAAAAACATAGCATATAATAATTCTTGTATATATTGGATATTTGTTTTGTTATGTAATCATATAATATGAATATATTTGGGATTATTGAATGTAAATGAAACTAAAAAGCAAGATAGAGGGTGTTACCTCTTAATCAGGTAGCATCTATATAATTATACCAAAAGGATTCATCGAGAAGATTTATAACCTAAGGTATGGTTTTAAGATGAGTGAAGGGATTATAATATTTTTTTAAAGATTTTCCAAATAATAGTGTTATTAAACTTTTAGTATTTGAGTATTGATTGCACCTTTTTATATGGGAGGGAAGGGGAACGCTTGGAAACTCTTAAATTATTAAAATAATATAAATTAATTTTTTAATCGAAAATCCTCCAAAATGAGACATATTAAATATATGATGAAGATAGGTCTAAATTATCTCATCCAATAATTTATATACATGTAGTTAAATTATTATAATCCTTATCATTTTGATTCACCTCTACTTATTATATTTTAATTTTAATTGTGGTAATAAAATTATAATTATTAAGATGTTACTAGTTTAACTTCTATGTGGTATATTTCCCATAATTGGATAGTATATGAACTTTTAGAACATAGCATAGTATCATTTTGATTTTCAAATACATTTTATGATTTTTAAATAATTTTATAAATTACTATTTTTATATAAAATCAATTATGCCAATATTTACAGTATCCATTTTATTGAAATAAAATAAAATAAAAAAAGTGATAAAACTTTTAATACAATCATATAATAGACTTATACAATTACTATTGACCTATTAATATATTTTTTGAAATAAATATGTTAAATAATATTTATTAAAATTTTTATAATAATTTTTTTTATTCCTTCATTAATAAATCAATCACTGCATCGTTAGTATTTTATAATTATATTTAGTTATATAATGTATAAAAAATATAAATAAAATATCATGATGTATTCAATAAATTTATATTTCTAATGACTATTTATATTCTAATAGATCACTTATATAAAGTCATATTAATATTTTTTATTAATAATATGTATGTTTATATCATATATTACTTTAAATTAAAAGATATAAGTGTCATAATCACACCAAAGTGGATTCCAGGACATATTTAATTCCCAATGGTGGTTTTGGTTAGCATAATCTCAACCAATAGGATTAATACAAGTTTTAGGGTATTTTTATATTTTTATAAAATTTTTTTATCCTTATTTAATTTATTTACCATTTAACCGTGGTAAATAAAAAATAATTACAAAAGTTAATATTCATCATATCCAAAAAAATAGATTTATTGACATTATTAAGACCTTAGGATTCTAAATATTGAATCTATTTTTTAAATAAAATAAACTAAAGTTTCAATAAATAATTTAAAATTAATTTCCTTTGTCAAAATGATAAAATGTGATATTTTAAAGTTGTAACCATTAAAAGATTGACATGTTTTTATATCACATTTGAAAGTGAAATTAAATCCAATGAACAAAAGTGGATTAAATGAAACAAATGTAATCTAAATAAACCTTATAACCAATTCCAGTGATAATATATCATTACAAATAAAATAGATTAAAAAGTAGTTTTAAATTAAAAATAAGTATTTTTAGCTGTTAATTAAAATATGATTTTTTAGAAAAATGAAAAATTTCAACCAAAGTAATTTTTGATGTCTTGATTCAAAATTAAAGTTTATTTTTTCAAATGAAACATACTAAAATGTTAAAACTATATTTATAAATGTTTCTCCATCTAAATGATTTAAAACAACTTTTTAAAAATACTGTAGTATTTTGTGAAATAAATAGTATTCATTCTCATTTTAAGCCTCTAAAATATACTTGATTAATATTAAAACATTTATAAAAAATGTGTAAAAGTAGTATAATTTTTTATATACATTCCTTTCAATGAAAATTATAGGATTTCTCTACATTTTAAATCAATAATATTTATAATGTATTTTTTTGTTATAAATATGTTTTTGTGAAACACAACATTCTAGAGAAACCCATTGTTTCATGTCATGTACACTATAGGAAAAAACACCACCATTAATGTATAATTATTATCTTATTCATAAATATTAATATATATGAAAATTAATTTTTCTATAATTACCTAGGATGTTACATCTTACCACCCATCTGAAAACTGCATCCCAGAAATTTTATTCACTTATCAAATATGTGGGGGGTATTTTTCCTTTTAGAATTTTCAACTTCCCATGTTGGCTATTTAACCAAATTGTTTTTCCAAAATAACCTTAACATGAGAAATAACAATATTATTCGACACATTCTCTCAATGGTTAAGAATCATGAACAACTATTCCTCATAATAAATTTTCCCTTCCAACTTAACAACTTCTGGACTCAAAACATGAGATGAATTTGGAATATAATTCCTTAGAATTGATACATGATAAAAATTGTTTACATGGGATCAAATCAATGGTATATCCACTAGGTAAAAAATTGAACCAACATTTTCCACGATTTCATGAATTCTAATGATTCATGAACTCATCTTACCATCCCCACCAAAACATATCACACTTTTCCATAGTGATGTTTTTTGAAAGACATGATCACCTACTCAAAAGAAGGAAAATTTATCTGGTTATTTGCATAAATATTTATACATTCTCTGATCTCTCCTCACATACTACTCAATCATTTGAACTTTTTCTAACATCTCTTTCACCAATTCTTGTCCCATCAACATCCTTCAACCAATTTCATCCCAAAATCGGTTGTTCGGCACATCTTTCAATATAATGCCTCAAATGTCATCGTCTATATAATCAAATGAAAATTATTATTATAAGAAAGCTCATGTCATGTTTTATGTTTATCCTAATATCACTGGTAATATATTGAACATGCATTTAGTATATCTTGTAATGCCAAAATTTGTTATTCTCGTACCACATTTGATTGAGGATGAAAATCTATACTAAAATTTAATTCATTACATAATAACCTCTAAAGGAACTTCCTAAAGATAGAAGTTAACATTTGATCATGGTTAGATACAATTGAGAGGATGTATCCATGTTATCGGACAATCTAATTAATATAAAACTCAGAATATTGTTCTAGATATATAGTATCTCAAAAGGGACCAAATGATAAAATTTTTACAATCGATCAAAGATAACTAAAGAAAATTGTTACCCCGATTAGTCTTCAGTAATCCCACTATGAAACATATGGATATATTTTTTCATTTAAAATTTTTCAATGGACGATTTTGAACATAACATTTGGTAACTGCAACTCTACTTCATCCTTTTGATTGTCAAACATTTCACAGTGAAGTTAATAATATCTCTTTTCATTCCATCGCACTAGTATTACTCTTGAAAATTGTGTACACATTAGTGCTTCGAGGAAGAACTGAAAATAAGGAACAACACGATTCAGATAATAACTCTTTATTCAACTCTAATTCACAAAGAGCACATAATTTCTTCCTAATCCTCCAAAATTAATCATTATCAATGTTAAAATTCTGTAACATTCCATTTTGAACAAATTGTACCTTTTTATGAAACTCACAATCTTCCATAGATGTTTTCATAATTCTATCTGGTAGAGATGATTTCACTACCACCTGAAAAAAATATTGGAATTCTTGATACCATCAACATCCAATCCAAAATTCATCAAATCAATAAACAGAGGATCTCATTACAAATGTTGCATGATAAATATAATTGAATATTTTTCTACGTAAAACAACAGCCACCATTTTGTAATTTCATGGATGGTAATGAATCATGAAAATAATACCATAGTAATTCTATCAGTCTACTATATCTCATTTTCGACTATTTCTGAGTGAAAATATAATTCATACTTTCATGATCAGTTTATATTTCACAGTTTACACATTAAAAATGATACCTCCAAATTCATAATGCAAAACAAAATCTACTAATTCCAAATCATGTGTAGTTTAATTTAACTCTGGAGGTTTCAACTAACCTGACACATAAGATATTACAATACCATTATGAATTAGGACAAAATTAATTACTTTCAATGAAGCATCGTTTTACATAACGAATTCACTAATCTTGGATAGTAGGTGAAAAACTAGAGGATTTAGCAATACTCATTTTAGTTCTTGAACACAATCATATCATTTATTTTTCCATATGACCAAAACTACATTACATGATAGCATAGTTAGTGGGCAACATAACCAATAAATGTTATCAACAAAAATTTGGTAATATCCCACTAATCCTTGAAAACTACTAATCTCAATGATATTGGTTGGTATTTTCCACCCTACAAAAAATTTTGTTTTAGAATGTTCAATAGTTTTTTATCATTACAAAAAATATGAATAAGGAAGGGTATTTATTTCCAAATAATTTATTTCTAACTAAGAATTCCATAAAATAAATTGCTCCTATGTATTGAAAAACAATCCTTTAATGTATTTCTTGTTTTTTCTAGTTTTTAGAATATACTAATACATCATCTATAAACACGACAAAAATATCATCAAAAAATTGATGAATGAATCCATTCATGAGTGTAATAAATTCAGAAGGTGAATTTGATAACCCAAATGGAATAACTAAAAACCCATAATATCCATATCTCTTTAGGAATGATATCATTAGAATGTCATCCTCATTCACCTTCATCAGATGGTACCCAGACCTCAAATCAAAATTCGAAATATAATGAGCTCCTATTAGCTGATCCAGAAAATATTTGATAAGAGGTAAGGGATACTTATCTTAATCGTTATGTTAATCAAGGATCTCTTTTAAATAAAGAGTCTCATAAAACCTTCTATCTTTTTAACAATTAAAATAGGATCTTCCAAATGTGAAGTGTTATTTCAAAGGAAACCTTTATCATGAAATTCGTCTAACGGTTTTTTCAATTCAACAGGTTCTACATGAACCATTCGATACGGGGATTTAAAAATATTCATTGAATCATAAATTAAATTAATATTATATTCAACATACTTATTATGAACAATAAAAAGAAATTCACCCAGAAAACATCTTTGAATTTACACACAACAGGAATGTCACGAATCAAAATTGTTTTATTATTTTCAAAAACATGAGCTACATAACATTAATTACAATCTATAATAAAAATATGATCTTATTTGTATGTTATCAATGATATGAAATCATTTAAGATAACATTATTGTAATTGAAAAATATTATATCATGATAAACTGAATGACAATCCATAGACAATAAGATATCAAATTCCACATAGGGAAGTTCAACATGATTTTCCAGAAAGTCTATCCTACAAATGAGAATAATAAGATTCCTATAAATCATGGATTTATTATTACTTCCACCTAGAGTTTTTACCAAAATTTATATATCACATTCATGAGGTGTTATATTGTAATTTACTTGAAAATATCTCATAAATGAAATATTGTAATGATCTAGAGTCAAATAAGGTATTGGAATAAATGTAAAAAACATGTAACATACATGTATCCATTTTATTTAATTCTCCAACATTAACCATAGTAGGATAAAAATATTTTTTTATGCCCTTATGCTTTTGATCTTTTCGGTTTCCACCCTATGAAATCAACATTGGACACACATTGGCGTATTATCCTAAATCATGGAAACTAATAAATCATATTGCTAGTTTTTCTTTTCTTGGCAGATCACCATGATTAATATTATGAAAAACATGACCAACCTTACCACATCATAATGACTTCATAAAATTTGAAATACATTCACCATTATTTTTTTTAACAAACTTCTCACAAGTTGGAAATTTAGTTTTCTAACATACCAACTTATTTGATAAATTACATCCCATTGAATTTGAAGTAGATCGCTTATTTTTCATGCTTTAATAGAACACATGATCATAAAAAATAAAATTTATACCTTATATGCACATCAGAGATGTTTATAATAGATTTTAAATTCATGATAAGATAACAATATTCAATATTTCAGCTTCCATCTTGAGAAAAACCAATTTAGCTTAATATCAATATACAAGTTAAAATGTGTCGTGTACCTCGAAAAACAGGTCAAATATTATATATATAAATCCATAGAAATGTTGACCTTTTGTCTCAATTCAAATAATTACATTTCTATCCTATGTCTTATAGGTTTATGAAAATATTTATAAAAGAATATTTTCTCAAATTCATCCCATTCCACACTATCAATCTCTTCTATTCGCCTAATATATTTAATCATTGTTCACCAATGATCATCTTAAACATCAAAATGATAAATAGAAAGGCTAAAATTATCATTTTATAAACACCCCATTACATCTGATATCTTTTTTATTGATTTAATCCAACTTTCAATTTTCACAGCGTCAGATGATCTTCTCAATGATGGGGGACAATGACTCATGAATTAATCCAACCCCCAAAATATTCATCTGTGGATAATCTGGTTGATCTCATGAATGGAAACACCACCATTTATTCCTTAAGTCAAATAATCCATAACTACAAAATACTTTTCAGTTCTGATTCTGACCTACTTTGGATGATGTTGTGGAAGGTAGTTCTTCTCTTTCTCACTTTCTAGCACGGTTTCCCAATTTCCATAGTGGAATCCCATTTTGAATAGAAATATAATATATAAAGCAACATGGTAATATAAAAACACAATAACATTTCAATTATACCATAAAAAAACGTTTATTTAAATTATTCTAGAAATACCAAAACACTTAATGTTATTTAAACCTACATCTCATTCCCACTATAAGGCCCAGACATTAAACACAATATAATTTTGAGAATAGACATAAAATTGACATTAATTCACATAGATGATCCTTTTAGGTTTATATATTTAGATAAGTAGGTCAAAAATAATAAATAACAAGTTAAATATTAAAAGTATACACTTTTACTCACTATGAATTTTTTCATAAAATAACTTTTTAATATGATACACAGTTCATTTCCTAACTAAACAACATGAGTTTTCCTTTATCCCATCCATTAAATCAGTCTTCCTAAATTCATCGATAGAAACATTTTAAAACATTGGATGAGCATAAAAATCTCATTAAGGGATATGAAAAGAAGAAGAAAATTTATTCTAGCAAACAAATAAACCATGAAGAAATTATCGTAAAGTAATAATTTTAACCTTTATGAAGTTGTAAATATAGTTCACTGAATATATTATCATTTAAAACCCTTTTTGAAACAAAAACATTAATGTAAATCCCATATAAATAAACGTATTGCATATAAATGTATATTGATACTGAAATATACTTAAATAGAATAAATATACAATTGACTTCCACACATATCACTAAATGAAATATCCATACATTTTAATCACATACCCAATGTGTTGCAGTTTATAATGTAACCAACCATATTTTGTTTATAATAGAACCACCCATAATTTGATTATCAAGTAGTCACTCATCTTTGGTTTATCATGTAACCACTTTTAAAATGTCCAAGTACTATTATATAATCAATTCACATAAAATATTTAAATTATCTACATTTCACTCTTAAATTTTATTTTAATCACAACTAATAATTTCATGAATTTTAAATTGAAAATCAATAATAAAAATCATTTTGAATACTAGATTACAAAAAATAGAATTTTAAATTTTTTTCCTTGTAAATAACATTAAGTCTGATAATAAAAGATTGGGAAAATATGTTCAGAATGTAGAAAATTTAAAATAATAAAAATTATATACTTTGTTAAAAGATTACTATGTTTATGTATAATGTTTTTATGAAAAATTTATATTTATTTAAGGGTGTGACACAATTAAATAAAAATATAAAATTAAATGACCATAAAGAATGCATGAAACTGATGTCGTGTTTGATGAAAAACTTTCATTATTGATTATGAAAGGGTCCTTAAAAAAATAATTGCCATATGATGATTCATAATGACTATTATTAATATCAAATAAAACCTAGTTTAGGGGAAAAATTATTTTATGAATGTTTCCATCGTTTTTTACATGATTTAAAAGACAAAAAATTAAAATGTTCTAAAACATTTTCCAATTGTGATATAAATTATACTTCCCAAATTTATCATCCTATAATTATCTATTAGGTCTTCATATTCTTCAATATTGTCAATTACATGTTTTAGACCTCTTAAGAATATGAAACTATGCTTAAATGTTTTAGAATATTATAACTAATAGTGTTTTTGTTCATATATATATATGAAATTTTTTAAAAACATTAGTAGTTATCATTAATTATATTATTCTCTATATATAAAATAATAATAGAACCTAATATTGTATATTAATTCATGATTTTACAATACTCATATTATTACATTACATTTTTATTCCATTCTTTTGAAATGGTTGTCTCTTATACATTAAATATGACTTAAATTTCTATTTTATTGTTTGTATGATCCTTTATAATTCATTTATTTGGTATAAATTAAATATTTTATTTTAAATTTTATTAATTTCAAAATTAGTCAATGTGGATTTATTCTATATAATAACTATCCAACGATATATATTCTTCACTTTTTTTATACTTCCAATATCTTTTTTTAATAGATGTTTTCTAATCATTAAACCCCACTAGGTGAATATTATTTTGTCACAATAATAATCTTTTCAAGAATTAATTATCAATTAAATATTATATAATTTATTTATTGGATAATTATACCATATAATGACCTTGAATTCACACTAAAAATCCCATTGATATACTATTTTAATAAATTGTATCTATAAATATCAATGTAATATATTAGTGTATTTGGAATTATATTATAATTTCAATTTAAACAAATCTATATTAATTCTATTATAACTGATTTAATTCATATTTTATTCTAATAATTTATAGGGATATGTGTGAATTTTATTTTAATGAAATTATATGTCTATTATTTATCTATTTATATTCAAAAATGTTATCCAAATAAAATATTTTAATCCCAAATATCATTTATGATTGAATAAATTTAATATTAAAATATATTTATATTGTTTATTGTCATACTATGTTATCCAAACAAGTATCATTAGGTTCTGAGTGCAATTTAAGTTGAATATGGGGAATGATCAATTCAAATTTTTAGCATGATCGATAATTATTCAATTATTTACATGGTGATAAATACCATGACCAATAGAATTGGATCATAAAATGTAGAAAATAGAAAAATGAATGAACGATATTACAAGATCATAAAATATAATTTATAACTAATTTAACAAATAATTTATTTTCCATGAAAAATATTATTTCTTCATTGATGTATATGGGAACATCATTTTGTTTTCTAATCTCTTCACAATAGTAACCACAAATATGTTCTATACAACTATGTTGAAAATTTGTTCCAAGAATGTTGGAACTTCATCATATGAATATGTTCGTTCTATTAGAAAAGATCACAACACATTGAACATTAACATTTAATCACCCCCAAATCCACTTCAAGGAAGGTTCCCTTCAATCGATCTATACTTGAGAGTGGCAGAGGACTGAGATCTCTCTTCATATTTCAAAACATTTATTAATAGGGATATCTGAAAAGCTTTGATTTGATTCTCTTAGAATCTCATTGTGAATAATAAATGAATTTTATCTCTTGTGAAATTAATATAATTGTTTTTATATGATTCTCATATTAAAAAATAATAATTAAACATGTGACCTTATATTATCTGTAATCCCTATAGAGTCACATTTCTATACTAATAATATTATTAATATTTTTAGACATGGTATAAACTCATGAATAAAATTTAATATTAGTTATTTGAATAATTATCAATATATTTTATTTCTCAGCAGACTATTAAAGCTGGTCTAAAAGTTGTCTAAAATATTTATAAAACCTAGAATAATTAATTTTTATTTTGTAAATAAATATCACTTCATCTAATGGAAATGAATAAAAATATATTATATTCACTAAATAGAAAGTTAATATTTATTAAATATATAACAAACGTATTATTCATTCAAATTAATTGTGATAGAATATAAAAGATCAAGAAAACATTAAACATTATTAAAACAAGTTAGGGGATAAAATTTATAAATCATGTTAATTAATAAATAATAATATATTTTTTAATATATATTATAGATACACATTGTGTGTGACCACGTTGGCCTCTTTCTCTATGGAATTGGGAGAATAATCATAATCTAATAGGAAAACATAAAACAAAAAATTGCAATCAAAGAGAAATATGTTTTGGTTTTAATGATATAATAGCTCATACAGACTCCTCTTATCTGATATAATCAATTTATCTTAATATCACTAATCATAATAATTATATGTTGGGGCAATCAACAAACATGGTCGATGTATCTTTCTTTGACATTCTAGGAATCAAACATCCCTTTATAACTATATGTCATTGGATTTATTTTTGCTATATCATTTCCATCGAAGAGCCTAATATATCAAAATCATTTTTAGGAAAACAGTGAAAAATCATTTCACGCAATATTAATTTATGAAATATTTCTGTCAACACACCTAATATATCCTACCACCCTACGAACATATGTCAAACATTTTTTAATAAATACATCAATGTACATGACATATAATACTCAATATTAATATTTATAATGTATTATTATTAATACAGATGTACCTATATAGGTACATCCAATTACACATATAGATGTGAAATCTTTACTTGAGGGTCTCATTCTAAAAACAATACACAAGATATTTCCAAGGGAGTACACAATGTGAAGGTTTCACAGTGCTATATCAGTCTTCATCCCTGATAGATTGTATCATTTTTTCCACATATTATTTCATATTTATGTAAAATATATGTTTAATAATAATATAATTGAACTTATGTGTTCTAATCATTTTGTGGAATTGCTGCAACCTTTTAGTGAACGATCATTCCTAGGAAAATTATCACAAACTATTTCATAAATTTGAATAATAATTATGTGAGAAAATATTTTATAAATACTGAACAAAATTCATATATTTGATAATAATGTATATTGATTTTATTTCATGGGAACCAAATCAAGTGGACATCCACTTAAACTAGTGGAAACTACTAAAACCATCATAATGATATCTATCGCATTATAGTTATGTTTATTCTAGGACATGACATTCGAAAATGGGTTTACAATTTTTTATTCATTGGGAACATCTCTTAATATATAATCACATCTATAATAAAAATTGATTAGGAGGTCATACTTCACGAGTGTGTTTTTTGTATGTTTTTGTAAACTTGGTTTTTTTATAATAGTTATTAGTGTATTATTATCACAATACAATGTGATAGGGTAATTACATATATATAACAAATCAATCTCATTGAAAATGTTTCTTATAAAAAATGACTCCTTGAATACATCACTAGCCACTATATACTCGAACTTCACTGTAGAATCAACTAAAACTAGCTTCTTGAATCTCTTCTCATAAAATTACTCTCCATTGGGATATAAAATTAATCTAGGATACACCATCAAATCACAATAATACAATTTAATTCTACCTGTAGTATAACCCCTAATGTCTAGCTCAAAATATCCTACATAAATTACAAGCATATACTTTTTTATCTTAGATACTTAATGAAATCCATAATAATTGACCAATTTTATTATGATAAATCATTTTGATATCTTTCTACCATCCACAATGCATAAGAAGAATAATGTATATGACCTAATATGGAAGAATTGATCTATCTGATCTGTTAAGAATATGGGATTTTTATCGTTATCTATTTTTATAGTTTTACTTGAGGAAACATTTTATTTGAAATATGTAATCCCAATGAATATATAACCAATAGCCTCTAGGATTTTTCAATACTAAATATATTAATTATCTAGTTAATGTATGTAATTTTACACAGTCCAACCAGCCTCTTCAATATATCATGAATTATATTGATCAATAGAATTTAGGATACTTAACATATGTCTTTTGTAGAGAAACTCGTATCCAAATGATCTTTACTATATTATAGGAC
Organism: Viscum album; assembly: GCA_963277665.1. Lineage (NCBI taxonomy): Eukaryota > Viridiplantae > Streptophyta > Magnoliopsida > Santalales > Viscaceae > Viscum > Viscum album. The sequence goes on from OY728141.1 coordinate 141,099,237, forward strand.
TGGTATACAATTTCCAAAAAGTAATTAGTCATTATGTTACACTACTAGGTTAACACAAATATTCCAACTAAAAATTTTGTTACCAAATGTCTCACATTAAATATTAATGAGTCAATATTTATTTATATCATAATAAATTATATTATTTTGTAACCTAGATTCTTTTATTAATTTATAAATAGATCTATGTAACATTGATATCCATTTAGAATCACCTAGAGTCAGAAACCCTTCCGGTTGTGTCATGTAGACATATTTATAATGGAATGCAATTTTGGAAAAAATTTCAAAATTATATCAACAATATTATTATAATCAAGGAGTTTTTTTATACAAAGAAAAATTATGATCTTTTAAAACATGGAATTTGGGGAAATGTTTCATCATAAATAATTTCTTTGAGATATTTAAACAAAAATGACCAACATTAAACAATAGATACTATTAAGTTACATAAAAACATCATTCATTCATGTCAAGGATCATTTTAGGTTTAGATATTTACAGAATTAGGTCCAAACTCATCCATAACAACTTATATTTTACAAGTGAACACTTTTACTCAATATCTGTTTTTTCCATAAAAACCCTTCTTAAAAAAACATGTCATGTTACAGATTTAAACAACATGAATATTTCATTATCCATATGTGACCCTATTCTTATTTATGTCATGTGAAAAAAATTTAAAAAAATGGGATGAGAATAAAAATCATTATAATTGATATATGAAGAAGGAAAAATTTTAGTATTGTGAAAACATGTAATATATGAACACTTTATCATAAAGCAATAAATTTCACCTTTGTGAATAAGTAAATATCCTTCACTGAATATAAGCTCATTTCATAACATTTTTGTAAATATAAAATTTCCATAAATCCTAAATAAAGAAATATATTACATATAATGGTATCTTGGACTATAAACATACTTAAATGGAACAATAATATGGTAGACTTCCACACGTATCACTAAGTGTAAAATTTATACAGCTAACTTCCATAACCAATGAATTGGAGGTTATAATATAACCACATCTCTATATTTTATCATGGAAGAACCCATCATTTTTTTACCACTTAACCATTCGTCTTTGGTTTATCTCCTAACAACCCATCAAATTTCCAGATACCAATATATAATCATATCATATAAAAGATTGCAATTGTCTAAATTTCAATCATAAAATATCATTTTCAATCTAATGAAATCATTTCAATATAGTGAAATAGTAAATCCATATTCAAAACCATTTTCAACACCGAAATAACAAAAACAGTAATAAGGGATTTATTTTTTCCTTTTAAAAAAATTTATGCTTATAGAGGAAGCCGCATATCAAATGACGGTTACATCAGCAGAGAAGTCATTTCCCCCACATATGTTAAAAACAATCATATTATCAATTAGTGAAACACATAATATAAAAATGATTCCATTTATAAACCGTGGAATTTTATTAATAGTTATGTTTTTTATTATACACCTTATAAAGAAAGGAGGCATATATTATCAAAATATTCATCAATGAAAGGATATTGAGATGAAGTCCCTTACCTTGAGTCCGACTCTTCACGTAGAATCATTAGGTACCTAAATAATAAACATAATTTAATTTCAAATTGATTGAGATCCTTTCTCAAAATTATTATTCCTTGTATATCACTTATTACAAAGTTTTAAAATTTACATAATTATTTATGTTCATATAGTATGTTTAGTTGATATTCGGTACAAGTGTCAAAAACGAACTTGTATTTATGTAAATTATCTATATGGTAAAAATTACATCATTTCATTAATTTTATTCATGATTTAAATATAATATATATCCAGAATATATGTATTTAAATTTATACATAATATATGGAGATATGAAATGAAAATCAACGTTTATGGATATGGTAGGTCCTACACATGCATGAATACTACTTTCATTTCATTCCCATATTAAAAGTATAATAACCAAATTATAAAAATGAAGGTTATAATAGCATTTTTATATTAATTTAATGTAAGTCTAATGTATTAAATAAAATCACCCTTTATAAATTCCCTGTATTGATGGAACGAGTCACAACACTTTGAGAGGGTGGTAGTCCACCCTTCCACGAATGAATTTATCATATATACACAAGTTGGAAAGAATAAAGGTATGTTCTAAATAAAAATTATAGAGAAATAGATAAAATATATATATAATATATGCCTTATTTAAAATAGTCCCCATTATTATTTCCAACATTAGTGGTGGTAGGGGAAAATTTATAAATTATCGTTTAGTGAGACAATAGTTCCCCACACATAGAAATAATATGTTTGTTATCCATTAAACGGTGGTGTTGTAGTGTTGATAAAAAACATAGCATATAAAAATTCTTGTATATATTGGATATTTGTTTTGTTATGTAATCATATAATATGAATATATTTGGGAGTATTGAATGTAAATGAAACTAAAAAGCAAGATAGAGGGTGTTACCTCTTAATCAGGTAACATCTATATAATTATACCAAAAGGATTCATCGAGAATATTTATAACCTAAGGTATGCTTTTAAGATGAGTGAAGGGATTATAATATTTTTTTAAAGATTTTCCAAATAATAGTGTTATTAAACTTTTAGTATTTGAGTATTGATTTCACCTTTTTATATGGGAGGGAAGGGGAACGCTTGGAAACTCTTAAATTATTAAAATAATATAAATTAAATTTTTAATCGAAAATCCTCCAAAATGAGACAGGTTAAATATATGATGAAGATAGGTCTAAATTATCTCATCCAATAATTTAGAGACATGTAGTGAAATTATTATAATCTTTATCATTTTGATTCACCTCTAATTGTTATCTTTTAATTTTAATTGTGGTAATAAAATTATAATTATTAAGATGTTACTAATTTAACTTCTATGGGGTATATTTCCCATAATTGGATAGTATATGAACTTTTAGAACATAAAATAGTATCATTTTGATTTTCAAATACATTTTATTATTTTTAAATATTTTTTTAAATTACTATTTTTATATAAAATCAATTATGCCAATATTTACAGTATCCATTTTATTGAAATTAAATAAAATAAAGGAAGTTATAAAACTTTTAATATAATCATATAATAGTCTTATACAATTACTATTGAACTATTAATATATTTTTTGAAAAAAATATTTTAAATAATAATTATGAAAATTTGTATAATAAATTTTTTTTTCCTTCATTAAAAAATCAATCACTGCATCTTCAATATTTTATAATTAAATTTAGTTATATAATGTATAAAAAATATAAAAAAAATATCATGATTTATTAAATAAAGTTATTTTCTAATGAATATTTATATTCAGAGAGATCACTTATATAAATACATATTAATATTTTTTATTAAGAATATGTTTGTTTATATCATATATTACTTTAAATTAAAAGATATAACTGTCATAATCACACCATAGTGGATTCCAGGACATATTTAATTCCCAAAGGTGGTTTTGGTTGGCCTAATCTCAACCAATAGGATTAATACAAGTTTTAGGGTATTTTTATATTTTTATAATTTATTTTTATCCTTATTTAATTTATTTACCATTTAACAGTGGTAAATAAAAAATAATTACAAAAGTTAATATTCATCATATCCAAAAAAATAGATTTATTGACATTATTAAGACCTTAGGATTCTAAATATTTAATCGATTTTTTAATGAAAATAAACTAAAGTTTCAATAAATAATTTAAAATTAATTTTCTTTGTCAAAATGATAAAATGGGATATTTTAAAGTTTTACCCTTCAAAAGATTGACATGTTTTTATATCATATTTGAAAGTAAAATTAAATCCAATCAACAAAAGTGGATTAAATGAAAAAAATGTAATCTAAATAAACCTTATAACCAATTCCAGTGATAATATATTATTACAAATACAATAGATGAAAAAGTAGTTTTAAATTAAAAATAAGTATTTTTAACTGTTAATTAAAATATGATTTTTTTAGAAAAATGAAAAATTTCAACCAAAGTAATTTTTGTTGTCTTGATTCAAAATTAAAGTTAATTTTTGCAAATAAAACATTCTGAACTGTTAAAACTATATTTATAAATGTTTCTCCATCTAAATGATTTAAAACAAATTTTTAAAAATACTGTAGTATTTTGTGAAATAAATAGTATTCATTCTCACTTTAAGCCTCTAAAATATACTTGATTAATATTAAAACATTTATAAAAAATGTGTAAAAATATTATAATTTTTTATATACATTCCTTTCAATGAAAATTCTAGGATTTCCCTACATTTTAAATCAATAATATTTATAATGTATTATTTTTAGTTATAAATATGTTTTTGTGAAACACAATTTTCTAGAGAAACCCATTGTTTCATGTCATGTACACTATAGAAAAAAACACCACCTTTAATGTATAATTAATATCTTATTCATAATTATTAATATATATGAAAATTAATTTTTCTATAATTACCTAGGATGTTACATCTTACCACCCGTCTGAAAATTGCATCCCTGAAATTTTATTCACTTATCAAATATGTGGGGGGAATTTATCCTTTTAGAATTTTCAACTTCCCATGTTGTCTATTTAGCCAAATTGTTTTTCCAAAATAACATTAACATGAGAAATAACAATATAATTCAACACATTCTCTCAATGGTTAATAATCATGAACAACTATTCCTCATAATAAATATTCCCTTCCAACTTAACAACTTCTCGACTCAAAACATCAGATGAATTTGGAATATAATTCCTTAGCATTGATACATGATAAACATTGTGTACTTGGGATCAAATCAAAGGTATATCCACTAGGTAAAAAATTGAACCAACATTCTCCACGATTTCATGAATTCTAATGATTCATGAAATCATCTTACCATCCCCACCAAAACATATCACACTTTTCCATAGTGAAATTTTTTGAAAGACATGATCACCTACTCAAAATAATGATAATTTATCTGGTTATTCGCATAAATATTTCTACATTCTCTGATCTCTCCTCACATACTACTCAATCATTTGAACTTTCTCTAACATCTCTTTCACCAATTCATGTCCCATTAACATCCTTAAACTAATTTCATCCCAAAATCTATTGTTCGGTACATCTTTCAATATAATGCCTCGAATGTCATCGTCTATATACTCAAATGAAAATTATTATTATAAGAAAACTCATGTGAAGTGTTATGTTTATCCTAATATCACTGGTAATATATTGAACATGAATTTAGTGTATCTTGTAATGCCTACATTTGTTATTCTCGTAGAACATCTGATTGAAAATGAAAATCTATACTAAAATTTAATTCATTACACAATAACCTCTAAAGGAAATTCCTAAAGTAAGAAGTTAACATGTGATCATGGTTAGATACAATGGAGAGGATGTATCCATGTTATCGGACAATCTAATTAATATAAAACTCAGAATATTGTTCTAGATATATAGTATCTCAAAAGGGACCAAATGATAAAATTTTTACAATCGATCAAAGATAACTAAAGAACATTGTTACCCAGATTAGTCTTCGATAATCCCCCTATGAAACATATGGATATATTTTTTCATTTAAAATTTGTCAATGGACGATTTTGAACATAACTTTCGGTAAACACAACTCTACTTCATCATTTTGATATGTCAAACATTTCACAGTGAAGTTAATAATATCTATTTTCATTCCATCTCACTAGTATTACTCTTGAAAATTGTGTACATATTAGTGCTTTGTGGAAGAACTAAAAATAAGGAACAACAATATTCACATAATAACTCTTTATTCAACTCTAATTCACACAGAACACCTAATTTCTTCCTATTCCTCCAAACTTAATCATTATCAATGTTAAAATTCTATAACATTCCATTCTGAACCAATTGTACCTTTTTATGAAACTCACAATCTTCCATAGATGTTTTCATAATTCTATCTGATAGAGATGATTTCACTACCACCTGAAAAAAAATATTGGAATTCTTGATACCATCAACATCCAATCCAAAATTCATCAAATCAATAAACAAAGGATCTCATTACAAATGTTGCATGATAAATAGAATTGAATATTTTTCTACGTAAAACAACAGCCACCATATTGTAATTTCATGGATGGTAATGAAACATGAAAATAATACCATTGTAATTCTATCAGTCTACTATATCTCATTTTCGACTATTTCTGATTGAAAATATAATTCATACTTTCATGATCAGTTTATATTTCACAGTTTACACATTAAAAATGATACCTCCAAATTCATAATGCAAAACAAAATCTACTAATTCCAAATCATGTGTAGTTTAATTTAAACTTGGAGGTTTCAACTAACCTGACGCATAAGATATTACCATACCATTATGAATTAGGAAACAATTAATTACTTTCAACGAATCATCGTTTTACATAACGAATTCACTAATCTTGGATAATAGGTGAAAAACTAGAGGATTTAGCAATACTCATTTTAGTTCTTGAACAAAATCATATCATTTATTTTTTCAAATGACCAAAACTACATTACATGATAGCATTGTTAGTGGGCTACATAACCAATAAAATTTTTCAACAAAAATTTGGTAATATCCCGCTAATCCTTGAAAACTACTAATCTCAATGAAATTGGTTGGTGTTTTCCACCCTTAAAAAAATTTTGTTTTAGAATGTTCAATAGTTTTTTATCATTAAAAACAATATGACTAAGGAAGGGTATTTATTTCCACATAATTTATTTCTAACTAAGAATTCCATGAAAAAAATTTCTCCTATGTATTGAAAAACAATCCTTTAATGTATTTCTTGTTTTTTCTAGTTTTTAGAATATACTAAAACATCATCTATAAACACGATAATAAACTCATCAAAAAATTTATGAATGAATCCATTCATGAGTGTAATAAATACAGAAGGTGAATTTGATAACCCAAATGGAATAACAAAAAACCCATAATACCCATATCTCATTCGGAATGATATCATTAGAATGTCATCCTCATTCACCATCATCGGATGGTACCCAGACCTCAAATCAAAATTCGAAATATAATGAGCTCCCATTAGCTGATCCAGCAAATATTTGACAAGAGGTAAGGGATACTTATCTTAATCATTATGTTAATCAAGGATCTATTTTCAATAAAGAGTCTTATATAACCATCTATCTTTTTAACAATTAAAATAGGAGCTTCCAAATGTGAAGTGTTATGTCAAAGGAAACCTTTATCATGAAATTCGTCTAACAGTTTTTTCAATTCAACAGGTTCTACATGAACCATTCGATAAGGGGATTTAAAAATATTCATTGATTCATAAATTAAATTAATATTATATTCAACATACTTATTATGAACAATAAATAGAAATTCACCCAGAAAACATCTTTGAATTTACACACAACAGGAATGTCACAAATCAAAATTGTTTTATTATTTTCAAAAACATGAGCTACATAACATTAATTACAATCTATAATAAAAATATGAGCTTATTTGTATGTTATCAATTATATGAAATCATTTAAGATAACATTATTGGAATTGAAATATATTATATCATGATAAACTTAATGCCAATCCATAGACAATATGATATCAAATTCAACATAGAGAAGTTCAACCTGATTTTCCAGAAAGTCTATCCTACAAATGAGAATAATAAGATTCCTATAAATCAGGGATTTATTATTACTTCCACCTAGAGTTTTTACCAAAATTTATATATCACATTCATTAGGTGTTATATTGTAATTTACTTGAAAATATCACATAAATGAAATAATGTAATGATCTAGAGTCAAATAATGTATTGGAATAAATGTAAAAGACATGTAACATACATGTATCCATTTTATTTAATTCTCCAACATTAACCATAGTAGGATAAAAATATTTTTTTATGCCCTTATGCTTTTGATCTTTTCGGTTTCCACCCTATGAAATCAACATTGGACACACATTGGCGTATTATCCTAACTCATGGAAACTAATAAATCATATTGCTAGTTTTTCTTTTCTTGGCAGATCACCATGATTAATATTATGAAAAACATGACCAGCCTTACCACATCATAATGACTTCATAAAATTTGAAATACATTCACCAGTATTTTTTTTTAACAGACTTCTCACAAGTTGGAAATTTAGTTTTCTAACATACCGACTTATTTGATAAATTATATCCCATTGACTATGAAGTAGATCGCTTATTTTTCTTGCTTTCAAAGAACACATGATCATAAAAAACAAAATTTATACCTTATAATCACATCAGAGATGTTTATAATAGATTTTAAATTCGTGATAAGATAACAATATTCAATATTTCAGCTTCCATCTTGAGAAAAAACAATTTAGCTTAATATCAATATATAAGTTAAAATGTGTCATGTACCTCGAAAAACAGGTCAAATATTATATATATAAATCCATAGAAATGTTGACCTTTTGTCTCAATTCAAATAATTACATTTCTATCCTATGTCTTATAGGTTTATGAAAATATTTATAAAAGAATATTTTCTCAAATTCATCCCATTCCACACTATCAATCTCTTCTATTCGCCGAATATATTTAATCATTGTTCACCATTGATCATCTTAAACATAAAAATGATAAATAGAAAGGCTAAAATTATCATTTTATAAACACCCCATCACATCAGATATCTTTTATATTGATTTAATCAAACATTCAATTTTCACAGCGTCAGATGATCTTCTCAATGATGGGGGACAATGACTCATGAATTAATCCAACCCCCAAAATATTCATCTGTGGATAATCTGGTTGATCTCATGAATGGAAACACCACCATTTATTCCTTAAGTCAAATAATCCATAACTACAAAATACTATTCAGTTCTGATTCTGACCTACTTAGGATGATGTTGTGGAAGGCAGTTCTTCTCTTTGTGACTTTCTAGCACGGTTTCACAATTTCCATAGTGGAATCCCATTTTGAATAGAAATATAATATATAAAGCAACATGGTAATATAAAAACACAATAACATTTCAATTATACCATAAACTAAAAATCGTTTATTTAAATTATTCTAGAAATACCATAACACTTAATGTTATTTAAACCTACATCTCATTCCCACTATAAGGTCCATACATTAAACACAATATAATTTTGAGAATAGACACAAAATTGACATTAATTCACATATATGATCCTTTTAGGTTTATATATTTAGATAAGTAGGTCAAAAATAATAAATAACAAGTTAAATATTAAAAGTATACACTTTTACCCACTATCCTTTTTTTCATAAAATAACTTTTTAATATGATACACGGTTCATTTCCTAACGAAACAACATGAGTTTTCCTTTATCCCATCCATTAAATCAGTCTTCATTAATTCATCGATTGAAACATTTAAAAACATTGGATGAGCATAAAAATCTCAGTAAGGGATATGAAAATAAGAAAAAAAATTATTCTAGCAAACAAATAAACCATGAAGAAATTATCATAATGTAATACTTTTAACCTTTATGAAGTTGTAAATATAGTTCACTGAATATATTATCATTTCATACCCTTTTTGAAACCAAAACATTAATGTAAATCCCATATAAAGAAACATATTGCATATAAATGTATATTGATACTGAAATATACTTAAATAGAATAAATATACAATTGTCTTCCACACATATCACTAAATGAAATATCCATAATGTTTAATCACATACCCAATGTGTTGGAGTTTATAATGTAAACAACCATATTTTTTTTTAAATAGAACCACCCATAATTGGATTATCAAGTAAATACTCATCTTTGGTTTATCATGTAACCACTTTAAAAATGTCCATGTACTATTATATAATCAATTCACATAAAGGATTTAAATTATCTACATTTCACTCATAAAATTTCATTTTAATCACAACTAATAATTTCATGAATTTTAAATTGAAAATCAATAATAAAAATCATTTTGAATACCAGATTACAAAAAATAGAATTTTAAATTTTTTTCCTTGTAAATAACATTAAGTCTTATAATGGAATCCAAATATTAAATAACAGTTATGGTGGTGTAGAAGTCGTTATCACTGCATATGTTAAAGACAATCCATTTCTTTTATTGATATAGATCATATAGATAATATTTCATTTTGAAAATTATTAAATGGAATTAATAGATAATGGAATTATTTTACATTTTATATACGAAGGAGGTGTATATTATGTAAGTATGCCTTAATGAAAGAAGATTGAAATGAAGTCCTTTACCTAGAGTCCAACTCGCCACGTAAAATTGATATGTTATTAAATAATAAACATAAGATTATTTATACATTTTTGAGAACCATTTAAAAGTTTATTATTCCTTTTATAACACTTATTACCATTTTATAATTATTAAATTATTATTTATGTTTATATCAGATATTTGGGGGATATTCAATACTTGAATCAAAAATGATATTATTTGGATGTAAATTGATCATGTGGTCAAAAGTACACCATCTAAAAAATATTATTCCTGTTTTAAAATTATTATATATAAATAATATATGTATTTAGAAAAATCCATAATATTTTGGGAGAACAATTGAAATGCAATGTTCATGGAGGCGGTAGGTCGTACGTAAACATGAATGATACTTTTATTTTATTGTCATATTAAAATAATAAGAATCAAAATATATAAATGTATATTACAATACCAGTATTATTTTAATTTCATGTATTCCTCATAGGTTTAATAAAACCATCATTTATACATTCAATGTATTGAAATAACATGTAATATCGCTTTCAGGGGTAGTAGTTCACAATTCCTCAAAATAAATTATCGTATTTACGCAACATAGAAGGAATAAAAGTATTTTACTACAAATAATTATTGAAGAATAGAGTAAATATAAGTATAATATATATATCATTTTTGAAACAGATTCCATTATGATTTCTAACATGAGAGGTGATGTGGGAATATCAAATAGTCATCTTTTCAGGAGACATTCATTTTCATTACACAGTAACAGTATGATTATTACCCTTAAAATAGTTTTTTAAGTGTTCATAGAAAACAACGAAAAACATCATCCTATTATATTTTAGATACTATTTTGGTTATTTTATCATAAAATAAGAAGATTTTAGTTCTGGGAGAATGGAAATGTAACTAAAAAATCATGAGATATGGTTTTATCTCTTAAACATGTAACTGCTTTTTAGATTATACCAAAAGGAATCCTTGGGTAGATTTCTCCACTAAAATAATATTCTAGGATAAGGGGATGGAATATAAGATGATTTTAGGTAGATAATGGCATACCTATAGAGTAATTGATGTTTTATTATTAGAGAAAATATGAAAACTTTTTATAGGAGACGGAGGCAGAACCCTTTGAATCTATTTATTTATTCAAATAATATAAATTTATTTTTTAAATAATATGGATCCATCTTGAGTTATGTAAATTATAATGTAAGGATTGGTCAAAATACTCTTATCCATAAAATTAGATAAATTTATAGAATTTATTTAAAATCATATCCTCTCATTTTACCCTTACTTATTTTATTTTAATTTTTATTATGGTAATAACATTTTAACCATTAAGAGTATATTAATTTTACTTATGTACATTCAATTTATAATAATTGGAAACATAATGATATTTTAATCCTTTACAAATTAACACTGTGATTGAAAAAAAAAATTTAGGATTTTTTAATTATTTAACGAAATACAATTTTTATGAAACATCAATTATGTCAATTTCTAAACTATTCATTTTATTGAATTTAAAAAAAATTGAATAAGAGAAATAAATTAGAACCAATAAATTAAATATTATTATTTCATGTTATATTCATCTAGAAAAATTGTGTATGTTATAAATTAGGTCAATATTAATATTTTAATATTTATGATATCATTTAATTTATTCCTTAATTAGTACGAAATAAATAGATCATCATTGTATTATATTTAAATATAATTATATAAAATCTAAAAAATACATAAATAAAATACCATTTTTTATGAAATAATTTTATCTCCTTTTTAACTTTTTATATTAGAATATATTATATATATAAACTGATATTTAAATTGTTTTATAAAGAAGAATTATGCTTATAAAATATTTTCTTTCAATTTAAATTAAATGATATATTTGTCATAATCACACCCAAGTGGCTTTCAATAGCATCATTTTGATCACAAGTGTTTTCTAGGTTAGACATATTTAATCCCATTTGATTACAAAAATTATTACAGTAGTTTTTTAATAATATAACATTATTTTTACCCTTATTTACCAGATTTTCCTTTTAAGTGTGGGGAAAAAAATTATTATTAATGTTACTATTCATCGTGTCTAAAATTTAAAGGGACCTACTTCCATAATTTGGACCTTATGATTAAAAATATATAATCCATTTTTAAAATTAAAAACAAATAATTTTCTATAATGAATTTAAAAATAATTCCCATTGTGGAAACGAGAAATGATGTTTTATAAGTAAAAACCATCAACAGATTTTCATGTGTTTTTATCAAATTACAATCTGAAATTAATTCCAATGACAAAAATTGGATTTAATTATCAAAGGATAATATAAAAATAATTTAAATAAATTAAAATGATAATATGTCAATACAAATGAATTAGATGAAAAGGAATTTCTGAATTAAAATGTTGTATTTTTCATTATTCAGTTAAATATTAATTTTAACAGAAGAATACCAAAATTTGAACGAAAAATAAATTATGTCCTAAATCCAAACCAGAAGTTTTTCTTTTCAAATAGAAAATATAAAAGTTTAAAAAAAATATTTAAAAATGATTCTCTATAAAAATTTGTTTAAACAACCATTTAAAATATTAGTGTATTTTATGCTTAAAATATTATTCATTATAATTTAAATCTTCTAAATTTTATTTTATGAATGTTAAAACTTTTTAAAAACATTTGTAAATATAGTATAGTTAGTAATGTTTATTGCAACTAATACAATTTTTAGTTGAAAATATTATTTAAAATAATAATAATAATAATTTATTATTTTTTGGGTATAACTCAATTTTTATTGAATTTAAGATTCCAAAGAAACTCTTTGTTTTGTATCGAGTATTCTATTTCAAAAAGCATCCCCTTTATCATTAAATAAATATCTTATACATAAATATTAATTGATAAAAAAATTTATTCTATAATTACCTAGTATGTTACATAAATCCCATATCCACTATCCTTACATTATAAGTATTCAAGTACCCTTCTATGTGAATTATTTTCATGAATACCAATTTAGACACTATGTTCTTTAGATCCACATCAAAATAAACAGGAATACAAAACTATTCTTATATATGGAATACATTTAAAAATTAATGGATTTTCTATTCTTTTATATTCATATCTCTCAAATAATTTTTTAATAATAGAGGTTCATCATTGATGACCAATAATGAGCCCCCATATTCGTTGACTAAAGAACCATATCCCTCTGGCACATTTACCTATCCATTGCACCTACATAGTACATGTGTTTTTGGAACTAATTATTCCATGTGGACTTAGGGAATACATTAATATTCAAAATTGTTTTTATGTGGATATTCAACATCATCTATGTAAATATTTTTCACAATATCAATTTTAGGATGATAACCTTATTTAAAAGGTAAACTTTTCTACAAATAGTTGAATCCTTTTATAAGGAGTGGTATATGTGGAATCTAATTTTTCCTATAGGATCCCTATAATGAAACAATTTCTATCCCATGGATCTAGTTTATTTTCTATGAAAATATTAATAAATTCTTTGTAACCACATACATATGTACATGAAAAAACATGATTTCTGTTTCTATAAAAGTCAATGGTAATTCCATTTTTTCTTTATTTGATACACTTTTATTATGTTAGTAATATTTTGTAATTAATATCCCCAAATGGATATCGGAAGATATTCATGAATCAAAATTGACTGTACCATGTATCAAATTTAATTCATCCTCTTTAGACTAACATCATTCCAATATGGTGTTCTTGGTGGAGTGAGTAAAGATAAAATTCCAATCATCTGTAAAAATTAAATAAACTATTGTTTATGATATTCACCACCTCGATAAAATTCAATCATCTTTATCTATATTACTATTTTATTCCAAAATTAATTATTGAATTAATAAAATTTTTCAATGGAGTCATAATTTTACCACATCAATTAATCATAGTTATATAAACTCAAGTCATTTGAAAATGTTATTATGTACAAATACCCACACCTATCATCTACTTGAAATGGACCAATTAAGTTATTGTGTACTGGTCCTAAAATAATAATGTCCCATTAATATATCCATTGAATGGAGGTATTATCATATTTGTCTGAATACTATTATAAAATATTAGATTATAAATCAAGAGAGACTAAATAAACATCTTATCATATCATTATCAAACACATATCGTTTACATGACCAAGGTAGTTATTATATATCCTAGATTTGTATTAGGAGTAGTAACATGAGTCATTATCTATATCCAATGAATTATATTAATAATTCAATATTGAATGACCATTATTTAAAAGTTTTATCTGATATAATGTGTTGAATTTATAAACAAAATAAATTATATTTCCCAAAAAATAAAATAAAAGCATATGTATACATAATGTATAATGAAATTATGTTCATGGTAGAATTTTTAACATAATAAATATCATTTAAAACCAAATTTATTAATGATTTAAATGAAAGGTGAAATTCTCTAGTGGCAATAGAATCTATCATCATATTATCGGTATCATAAGAATTCACATATCCAACTGAATTTATTGAAACCCTATTATTTTCCTTTGTTTAGATACAAATTTGATCTCCACAATATTTATATAATACCCAATGTTACATCCAAATATGTAATAAATAATATATATTTTTTTATATGTCTATTAGAGAATTAGAAATTTTTTTAGTGGCTTAAAATGAAAATAAATCGAAACTTAAGCATGGAATACAGTAATATTTTTAAAAGATTGTTTTTCTGCATTTTGATGGGAAACCATTTTTAAATATATATTTTGACAATTTTATAAGCTATGTTTGTCAAAATAAACTTATTCTTTATGATTAGGACATCAAAATTTACTTTGTGTGAATTTTTGGTATTTTTCCGATAAAATTCATTTTTTAATGAATAGTGAATAATGTTGTATTTTAATTCAAACCCACTTTTTAATCTAATTTATTTATATGATTATATTATCTTTTGAATTGGGTTTGAAGTGAAATTAGAATATATTTTTACCATTTAATCCAATTGTGGTCATTGGAATCAATTTAACTTTGAAATTGGACTTAAACTGGTGTCAATATTTTGATACTTATTGTTTTATAAAAACACGCTATTTTTCATGAAAGTGGGAATTAATTATTAAATTAATTAATTTAACTTATATTATTTGAATTTTGTAAAAAATACATCATTTTTTAATTCATAATATCAAATATAACTTAGGGTAATGTTTTGTTATTTTTCTGAAAAACATCAATTTTTGATGAATAGTGAAACCACTAAGTTGTAGTTAAAGAAACTAATTTTTTGTTTAAATGAAACTTTGCCAATTCTGTGATTTGATTTTAAAAAATCCAACATACATGGTTGTCATTACGAAGTAAAATGTGGTTCAATGAGATCAAAATAATTTTTTGGTGAATAGTAACTTTTAAGTTCTTAATCGCGATTAGAGGTAATTAGTGCAATTTATGGTAAAAATAATGTTATAATAAAATGAAAATACCTAGACACATGTCTTACCCTTATTGGATGTTTCATGGCCGACCAAGAAAAGACATGGGTAAACTTGGGGACCCCATGGAGCCACTTTGGTAGGAAAATGACATTAATATCTTTTTATTTAATGTTAAAATTAAAATGACACAAACATGAGTTGTTTTACTAAAACAATTTTTAAATGGGGTTATAGAAGTCATAATTTTTACTATAAATATTTATTAGAAAGATAAAAATATTTCCTACATCATGATATTTTTTTTATAATTTTTAGACATTAAATAAATTAAATTATATATGACATCATGATGTTTCAACGATTACCTCATTAATAAGGGATTTAAATAAAATGAAAATATAATGTAAAATCTATGATATAAACATGTAAAAACCTATTGGATGGGTGGATTTAAAACCCTTATCACCTTAACCTCGAATTATATCAATCTGGGACCTTTTGAATCTGAAACGCATTTTAAAATAAAGTAACATTTCTTTACTTTCCAAGAGTGCCCCTCCACTCCTCTTATAAAAGACCCCCACCTCTACCTCCTTACCCACACTTCCAAAGCCTTTGGCTCAGCCAACCCCTACCCATTTTGTCTCTCCACTTCCCTCTATTATTCCTTGAAGCCTCACTTTGGGCATAAGTCTTCCCAAGGAAGCCTTTAAGCTCAAACAAATGTGAGTTACCCAATTTTAAGGTAATGTCTTCACTTGTGTTCTTTTATTTTATTTTGCTTCTCCAACCCCCTAAAATATTTTTATTCATTTATTTTGTACCAAAACTAGTATCTTCCATTTACTAGGATGTTGTTATAAGAAGGATTAGAGCTACACTTACACACACCTACATCTAATGGTTAAAGAACATACTGTTTCCGTGGATGGAGAATTTCTGCCTCTCGAAACGATGATTGTTCAACATTATTTTAACACCTTCAAAGGTGTACATTAAGATGAAAATATATTTATATATGATATATAATATTTTTATGTTTTCATTAATCTTCTGTATGTTTCATTTTGGGCATACCTTTATGGTTTCCATTATTGGTAAACGCGATATCTTCATTTAAGGAAGTGCGGACTACCGCCCCCTTAAAGTGATTTGATTTGTTAATACCATATGTGGGACGTATAAAGGATGGAGTTATGATATTATATACTATATTACACTGGAATTATAATATACCTTTATATCATTATGACTCCATTTCTTAAAATACGAAATAGAAATGGAAGCAGCATTCATGCGTACGTACGGCTTACCGTCTCCATAAACAGTGCATTTCTTTTCTTATCTCTAAATGTTATGTAATATTATAAATGCATGAATGTAATGGATATATTTGATATATATGATATCTACATCATGAATACCACTCTGGATATAATGGATACATGAACAACTTGTAATTATAAAGGGTTTATATTTGACTCAAGTACCAATGATCGTTAAAACGACCGTTATTAAATTAAATAATTACATAGTGTTCATGACATGGAAATAAGTGATATAAAAGGAATAATGAACTTGAAAAAGGTTCTTAAACAATTGGAAATTAACTCAAGTTTATTATTCAGAAGATTAAAGAACGACCGAGTCAAGTCGGACCTGAAGTATGGCACTTCGTCTCAGTCTCCGTTCATTGAGGCATATTTTGTTTTATACACAACCTTCATTTATACGGTGTATAAACCCCTTTGACTTTTACGTATATCCAAAAAGAATATTTTTTATATGAAGTGTTTTACTAAATGAAAAAAGGGAATTTTTTTTCGTACGTATGCGGAGACAACGACTTCTCCGCCGCCGTGACCATTATTTGAGTTTCGGCTTCCTCTACGAGCCATACCCTTTTTTAAAAGAAAAATAAATACCTTGTTTTACTTATCTTTTATTTTGTTATTGAAAATGGTTTTCATAATGTTTTTATATCAATGTTTTGTATTGATATCTTGTGATTGAAAGTTGGAAATGTTATGTTTCCTTTATGCATGTTTTATGTGATACAATTATATTGTGGTTCTTGGGCATTATTATAAAGACGTGTGGTTATGTGATAATCTAAGGGCGAGTGAGCCCGATATAGCTCTCCAATGCATTGGGTAACTCGAAGGAGTGAAACGTTAAGGTTTCTCCGATGAGATTTAGGGAATATACTGTGATGGGTATTCCAAACGTAACCAAGAGGGTTACTCCCTACCTACGAATGTTATGAATGCCTCAAGTTACCTTTATGTCTTATGATTTATATGATTTATTCATGATTTGATGAGGTATGTTAAAGTTCTTATGTTTTATGGGTAAATTATGATTTCATTCTTATGTATATGTACTCATGTTTCCTTTCTATTGTTTTATATCCCTTAATGAGCTTTTTATGCTCATCCCAAGTTTTTGAAATTTTTTTCAAAGCTCAAGGGAAAGGTACATGATATGATGATAGTGTCATGGAAGTGTCAAGAAATAATCCTTTTTTATTCTAAATAGTTTCTCGTTTATGGAAAAAATGAATACTAACTTTTATGTAACCACTTTGATTAAATGTGGAATGTAATGTAAGTTTTATGATCTAATTCTCTAAAACACTGAACCTGAAAAGATCATGAAGGTGTAATCTTGAAATATCTAAAGATTAAGTAAGGTTTAAGGATGGGGCCTTATAGTTGATATCAGAGGTCGGTTTAGATAACTTTAAGAGTTAGAATTCTATTAAATGATTATCCTAATTTTTTTTGGAAATGATATAGCATTTTAAGATTACCATGTTTCTTCTTCTAAAAACTATTTGTTCAGAATGGTTTTCCGCAGAGGGAACCAGGAAGCAGTGCTAGGAAGACATACAGAAGGAAATAACCTTCCGAATCAGCATCCTGAGATGGTCAGAATTGGAACTAAATAGTTTGTTGCAGTAATGGCGTAGTTGAATCAAGCGATAAATGGTGGTGGTATCCATGCATGATATTAGCCAGATCAACCATAGAGGAACATGTCACTGGTGGAACATTTCATGAGGCAACATCCCCCATCATTCAGAGGATCATCTGATCATGTGCTTGCTGAAGGGTGGATTAAATCACTGGAGAAGATTTTCGATGTCATGGGGTGTTCATACAATCAAAAGGTTAGTCTTTCTATTTACCGTTTGGAGGGTGAGGCAGATCAGTGGTGGTCGATGGTTAAAAATATCAAGGACGCTAATGAGATTGATGCTCTTGACTGGGATGAATTTAAAGGTATGTTTCTTGAGAAGTATTTTCCTAAGGATGTTTGACTTAGGATGGAAAATCAATTCTTGGAATTGAGGCAAGAGGAAGACTCAGTGGCTTCCTATGAAGAGAGGTTCACTCGATTGGCAAGGTATGCTCCAAATTTTATGCAAGACCTTGATAGTAAAATCAATTATTTTTAATCCAGATTAAAACCAAAATATCGAAGGGTATTAGCTTCTCGTGAGTCTAAAAGTTATGAAAAGCTTATTCGATGTGCTGAGAAGGTGGAAATGGAGTTCTCCGACGATCAAGTGTTCTATAACAACTAACAGAAGAAGAGACCGAGGTGGCAGGAGAAATGAAAGAGTTCTTCAAAAATGTCTGATGGTAAGAAAACTAAGTTTCTAGTTTGTGATAAATGTGGTAAAAGGCATGTTGGGGAATGTCTTTTGAATTCTAAAATGTGCTACTGATGTTCTAAGATGTGACATAAGGCTCATGATTGCACTGAAAAATAACAAGGTGATGGTAAGTCCAAATTTGATTTATAGTTAGTGAAATGTTTTAAGTGCAATGAGATGGGTCACTATGCAAATGAGTGTCTGACAAAGATCTCGAGTGATGGGAAGCAGTTAGACTACAAGCAGAAAGGGGTCGTGAAATCCTTGGAAACTACTTCTGTAGATGTCAGTCCATCAAATGAAGATGTATCAGCTCCAGGGAGCTCCGTTTTTTTCAAAGATTGACCTGAGATCGGGGTACCATCAGCTGAAGGAAAATGAAACAGATGTTCCAAAGATTGCATTTCATATAAGATATGGCCATTATTAATTTGTAGTAATGCCTTTTGGGCTAACTAATGCACCTGCTGTATTCATGGACTCAATGAATTGAATTTTCCATGAGTTCTTGGACATGTTTGTGGTGGTTTCCATTGATGATATTTTGGTGTTTTCTAAAATTAAATAAAAGAATGAAAGACATTTAAGGGTTATTTTGAAAACCTTAAAAGAAAAGAAATTGTATGGGAAATTCAGAATGTTTGAATTTTGGTTGCAAAAAATTTCTTTCCTTGGTCACATTGTTTCTAATGATGGGATAACCGTTGATCCTGCAAAAACAAAGGTTGTTGAAGAATGGCCAAGACCCACAAATGTAACATAGATTCGTAGTTTCCTTGGTTTGGTAGGCTATTACCGAAGGTTTTTTAGAAATGTTTCACGGTTATCTAGTCCAATGACTAAGCTAACTCGAAAGGGTTTTAAGTTTATCTGGACAAAATAATGTGATGATTGTTTTCAGGAATTGAAAAGAATATTGGTGAATTTTCCAGTTTTGGAACTACCATCCAGGAATGGTGAGTTTGTTATCTATAGTGATGCTTCATTGAAAGTACATGGTTGTGTCCTAATATATAATGATCAGGTAATTGCTTATGCTTCACGACAGTTGAAAACTCATGAGGTAAATTACCCTACACATGATTTGGAATTAGCTGCTATTGTTTTCACTTTAAAATTTTGGAGGCATCATTTTTATGGAGTAAAGTGTGAAATATATACCGATCAAAAAAGTTTAAATTATATATTCACTCATAAAGAATTGAACATGAGACAGAGGAGATGGCTAGAATTAATCAAGGATTATGATTTTACAATTCATTACCATCCGGGAAAAGCAAATAAAGTGGTTGATGCTTTGAGTCGAAAAAGTAATGCTTCATTAGCAATGTTGCATTTGGAACGTGATCCTTTGGTTAAGGATTTGATAAACTTTGGCATAGAAGTTGTTGGTGCATGATGTTATTCTATTTTGTTTTAGGTATCAGTGAAATCTTCTCTATGAGACAGAATCAAGAAAACACAGAAGCAAGACAGTGAGTTGCAGAAAAAGGTAGAGCTGGTTCAGAAGTGTAAGTTGCCTGAATTCAACACTAATAATGATTGTGTTCTGATATTTGGGAAGAGATTGTGTGTTCATTTTGATTCAAAGTTGAAGAGATAGTTGTTATGTGAAGCTCATAGTTCTCCGTTTTCAGTTCATCCTGGCAGTACTAAGACGTACAGAGATCTGCGGGAGTATTACTGGTGGGATGGAACGAAAAGAGATATTGCTGATTTTACTGTGAAGTGTTTGACATGTCAACAGGTTAAAGCAGAGAGGTAGTTACCGAAAGGGGTTCTTCAGCCTTTACCAGTACCATAATGGAAATGGGAGAATATATCCATGGAATTCATTGTGGGATTGCCGAATACACCATGAGGTAATAATGCAATCTGGGTTATTGTTGATTGCCTGACTAAATATTCTCATTTCAATACTATACGAGATAATTTTTTCCCTTGATCAAATTTCCCGTTTGTATCATAAAGAGATAGTCAGGTTACAAGGAGTTCCCCTCTCCATTGTATCTGACCATGATCCGAGGTTCACTTATAACTTTTGGAAAGGCCTTCAGAAGTCGTTGGGTACTGAATTAAATTTTATTACATCTATTCATCCTCAATCAGATGAGCAGTCAGAATGAACAATTCAGTCATTGGAGGATATGCTACATTCTTTCTCTATGGATTATCAGGGAAGTTGGGACCAACATCTTTCCTTGGTTGAATTTTCATATAATAAAAGTTTTCATTCCAGTATACAGATGGAACCATTTGAGGCGTTTTATGGGAAGCGGTGTAGAACTCCATCTTTTTGGGGTGAAGTGGGTGAAAGGAAGCTGATGAGACCAGAATTGGTAGAAGAAATGGCAGAAAAAGTTTAGCTGATATAGAAACACATGAGAACAGCTCAGAGCAGGAAGAAGAGTTATGCGGACAACAGGAGGAAGGATCTATCTTTTGAGGTAGGTGATCATGTTTTTCTCAAAGTCTGAACATGGGAAAGTGTGATGTGATTTCGTAAGAAAGGAAAGTTGAGTCCAAGGTTCATTGGACCATATAAAATTATGGAGAGAGTTGGATCAGTTTCATACCGGGTGGATTTACCTCCGAGTTTATCTCAGGTACACAATGTTTTTCATGTTTCGATGCTGAGAAAGTACATGCCAGATCCATCTCAGGCTTTGAGTCCAATGATAGTTCAAATGGAATAGAACCTATCTTATGAGGAACAACCGATCCAGATTCATGAACACATGGAGAAAGTGTTACGGAATATGGTGATGAATCATGTAAAGTTTTTGTGGAAAAACAACATGATGGAAGAGGAAACATGGGAATCTGAAAATGCAATGAGGGATAAGTACCCCAATTTATTCGATAAGTAAATAAATTGCAGGGATGCAATTTTCTAAAGGTGGGAATGATGTCACATCCCCTGTAAGAAAATAATAATAGACATTTTTATCTATGTCTATTAGTGAATTAGATAATGTTTTAGAGTCTTAAAATGAAAATAAATCCAATCTTAAGCACGAAATACACTAATATTTTTAAAAGATTGTTTTACTGCCTTTTGATGACAAACCATTTTTAAATCTATATTTTGAAAATTTTATAAGCTATGTTTGTCAAAATAATATTATTCTTTATTATTGGGACATCAAAAATTACATTGTGTGATTTTTTGGTATTTTTCTGATAATGTTCATTTTTTAATGAATAGTGAATAATGTTGTATTTTAATTCAAAACCAATTTTTAATCTAATTTATTTATATGATTATATTATCTTTTGAATTGTTTTTAAGTTAAATTATAATATATTTTTACCATTTAATCCAATGGTGGTCATTGGAATCAATTTCACTTTGAAATTGTACTTAAACTGGTGTCAATCTTTTGATACTTATTGTTTCATAAAAACACGCTATTTGTCATGAAAGTGGGAATTAATTATTAAATTAATTAATGTAACTTATATGATTTTAATTTTGTAAAATATTCATCATTTTTGAATTCATAATATAAAATATATCTTAGGGTAAAGATTTGGTATTTTTCTGAAAAACTTCAATTTTTGATGAATAGTGAAACCACAAAGTGGTAGTTAAAGAAACTGATTTTTCATTTAAATGAAACATTTCCACTTCTGTGATTTGATTTTAAAAAATATGACATACATGGTTTTCATTAATAAGTAAAATGTGGTTCCATGAGATTAAAATAATTTTTTGGTGAATAGTAACTTTTAAGTTCTTAATCGCGATTAGAGGTAATTAGTGCAATTTAAGGTAAAAGTAATGTTATAATAAAATAAAAATACCTAGAAACATTTTCTACCCTTATTGGATGTGTCATGGCCGACTAAGACAAGCCATGGGTCATCTTGGGGACCCCATGGAGCCACATTGGTAGGAAAATGACATTAATATCTTTTTATTTAATGTTAAAATTAAAATGACACAAACATGAGTTGTTTTAGTAAAACAATTTTTAAGTGTGGTTATACAAGTCGGAATTTTGACTCTAAATATTCATTAGAAAGCTAAAAATATTTCCTACATCATGATATTTGTTTTATAATTTTTAGACATTAAATAAATTAAATTATCTATGACATCATTATGATGCAGCGTTTACCTCATTAATAAAGGATTTAATTAAAATGAAAAGATAATGTAAAATATATGACCTACACATGTCCAAAACCTATTGGATGGGTGGTTTTTAAACCCTTATCACCTTAACCTCTAATTATATCAATGTGGGACCTTTTTAATCCGAAACTCATTTTAAAATAAAGTAACATTTCTTTACATTCCAAGAGTGCCCCTCCTCTCCTCTTATAAAAGGCCCCCACATCTACCTCTTTACCCACACTTCCAAAGCCTTTGTCTCGGCCATAACTTGCCCATTTTGTCTCTAAAATTCCCTATATTACTCCTTGAAGCCTCAATTTGGTAATAAGTCTTCCCAAGGAAGCCTTTGATCTCAAACCAAAGGGAGTTACCTGATTTAAAGGTAATGTCTTCACTTGTGTTCTTTTGTTTTATTTTGCTTCTCCAACCCCCTAAAATATTTTTATTCATTTTTTTTGTAACAACACCAGTGTCTTACATATACTATAATGTTGTTATAAGAAGTATTCGAGCTACACTTACACACACCTACATTTAATGGTTAAAGAACATACCGTTTCTGTGGATGGCGAATTTCTGCCTCCCAAAATGATGATTGTTCAAAATTATTTTAACACCTTAAAATGTGGCCATTAAGATGAAACTATATTTATATATGATATATAATATTTTTATGTTTTCCTTAAGCTTCTATATTTTTCATTTTGGTCATACCTTTATGGTTTCCATTATGGGTAAACGTGATATCTTCATTTAAGGAAGTGCGGACTACCGCCCCCTCAAAGTGATTTGATTCGTTAATACCATATGTGGGACCTATAAAGGATGGAGTTATGATATTATATTTTATATTACAGTAGAATTATAATATACCTTTATATCATTATTATTACATTTCATAAAATACGAAATAGAAATTGAAGCAGCGTTCATGTGTACGTACGACTTCCCGTCTCCATGAACGGTGCATTTCATTTCTTACCTCTAAATATGATGTAATATGATAAATGCATGCATGTACTGGATATATATGATATATATGATATATACATAATGAATACCATTCTAGATATAATGGATACATGAATAACTTGTAATTATAAAGGGTTTAATATTGACTCAAGTACCAATGATCGTTAAAACGACCGTTATTAACTTAAATAATTACATAGTGTTCATGACATGGAAATAAGTGATATAAAAGGAATAATGAACTTGAAAAAGTTTCTTAAACAAGTGGATATTAACTCAAGTTTATTATTCAGGATATTAAAGAACGACCGAGTCAAGTTGGACCCGAGGTATGTGACTTCGTCTCAATCTTCTTTCATTGAGACATATTTTGTTTTATACACAACCTTCTTTTATACGGTGCATAAACCCCTTTGACTTTTACATTTATCCAAAAAGAATAGTTTTTATACAATCCTTTTTACTAAACGACAAAAGGAAATGTTTTTGTCGTACTTATGCGGCGACAACGACTTCTCCGCCACCGTGACCATTATTTAAGTTTCGGCTTCCTCTACAAGCCATACCTTCTTTTTAAACGAAAAATATATACCATGTTTTACTTTTATTTTAATTTGTTATTGAAAATGGTTTTCATAATGTTTTTTATATCAATGTGTTGTATTGATATCTTGTGATTGAAAGGTGGAAATGTTATGTTTCCTTTATGCATGTTTTATGTGATACGATTATGTTGTGGTTTTTGGGCATTATTATGAAGATGGGTGGTTCCGTGATAAACTAAGGGCGGGTGATCCCGATATAGCTCTCCAATGCAGTGGGTAACGCGAAGGAGTGAAATGTTAAGGTTACTCCGAAGAGATTTAGGGATTATACTGTGATGGTTATTCCAAACGTAACCAAGTGGGTTACTCCCTACGTAAGAATGTTTTGAATGCCTCAAGTTACCTTTATGTCTTATGATTTCAATGATTTATTCATGATTTGATGAGGTATATTAAATTGCTTATGTTTTATGGGTAAATAATGATTTCATTCATATGTATATATGTACTCATGTTTCCTTTCCATATTTTTATATCACTTACTGAGCTTTTTATGCTCATCCCATGTTTTTTAAATGTTTTTCACAGGTCAAGGGAAAGGTACACGATATGAAGATAGTGTTAAGGAAGTGTGAAGAAAGAATCCATGTTTTATTTTATATAGGTTTCTGTTTATGGGAAAAATTAATAATACCTTTTATGTAACCACTTTGATTAAATGTGGAATGTAATGCATGTTTTATGATCTAATTCTCTAAAACTCTAAAACTAAAAAGATACTCAAGGTTTAATATTGAAATATCTCAAGATTAAATAAGGTTTTAAGGCCGGGGCCTTATACACAATGTGTATATATTAAAATATTACAGTTGATAATGACCTTAACTTTATCCTCCCCATGACCATAGGTGTATTTCCTCTTCAAGTAACCTTGAACGGCACATGAAAAACATAACGATTCCTTTTCCTTACCGAATATATGTATCATCATCTTAATTGAAGGAGGGTGATCAAGATTTTTATACATGGGTAGTGAGAAATATTTGAGATTGGTGAAAATACAATCTAGGATTTCAATACCCATCCTGTCTATTCATTCAATGTAGATATTATTTTTGACTACATAAAAACCATGTAAGACCCCATGTTTTTGGGAATTAACTTTCTTGAATAAATAAAAATTATTTGATGGAATAAATTACACACTAATCTTTGTTGTTATTTATTTATATAAAACCACATGTTATTCTCTTTATATACGAAATAATTATATTATCATTTTGTACAAAAAATAATTAGTTTTAATAAACTATATTATAAAATTTTTGTATATATAAAATAATATTATAGTTATCACATTGACATTAGGATAGTTGGTATGAACGAGATTATATAAATTATGAATACATTTTTATTTAATTTTTAAAAATTTACTTCTTTTGTATAAAATTAATTATAATTGGAGAAAGAATTATTTTAAATTAAGAATTATCTTATCTTGAAAACTATTTTCATTACACAGACATGTTTTTATAAATTAAATAAAAAACACTACTAATGAATTATTGTAATTTAATTTATATATTATATATTCAATAAAATATTTAATATTAAATTTATTTATCTTCTATTAAGGAGAAATGAGTAAATCCAATTTTTCACATAAAATGATGTATTTTTATAAGGGGATGTTTTACCACATTTTAATTGGATATTTATTTTAAAACTAATATTTTACACATTAAAATTATTTAATTTAAAAAATAAGCATCATTTTTGAAATTTTGATATCAAAATTTATGTTGTGAAAATTTTAAGTACTTTTCTAATAAGATTTATTTCACAATAAATATTGAAGACACCAAATCATTAATGGAAACTGCATTTTATTCTAATTGATATTTATTTCTAAATTAAATTTAAATTTTTTTGAAATTATAATTTTTATAATTATTCACAAATTATTAATATTTTGATAATTTTAATCAATTTCATATTGAAATTTCAAATAAAAACATTTCAGGATTTTGAACGTTTTTACTTCAATAACTAGATGTTACATCCTTTCTATGAGACTAATCTTAAATAAAATTCATTCAATTGTGTCATTATAATTTATAAAAATGGATCCCATGTTTTCAATCATCAACATTTAAAATTTTTATAATGTTCAAATTATTTTTCACCAAAAATATTGTTTAATGGAATTAAAATTAATTTTAATGATTAAGTCAAATACAAGTTTACATAGTCCTTAAAATTATAAATTAATGCTAAAATTACATAAAAACTTTTCATGAATAAATGTGATGCACGTATTTCAAAATTTAACCTTCATTTATATAAAATTATATCATTATTGGAGTAATATGGTGTTTGGGATACTTCTCAATATAGCCTACATTTTTTGTTTTTACTATAATTCCACTCCACCACCACTATAAAAGAGATCTAAACCCACTCACTTATTTAAAAATCTGATGTCGTTTTTATCAACCAAAAACATAAATAACAATATACCAAAACCCTACCATAATCCTAGATGACTCACATATTATATAAATAAAACCTAGGAAGGATTTTAGTATAAAACAAAAGGAGTAACCTGAGGAATAAGTAACATTATTCAAAAATCACATTTTATTCATTTCATTATCCACTCATTTAATTATATTTATAACATTATTATATAATATTCTAAATATCATAAATATATTAAGACGGTCTATATTAAGGGTTTTATCTTATCCTTCACACAAATCAATCAAATGGGATACTTGATCATCGTTCCTAAAATTTCTTTTTGTTTCCACCCCTCGTAGTCTATATATTTTGGGCCACTAAAAAAAATTTATAATGGTATAGAAAAAATATTTATGATATCATTCATGGATCATCCAGGTTCTCAATAAGCTGGTGATCTACTTTAAAATTTCATCACAAGAACTACTCTTTAAACATTTTTACATACTATTTAATGGACAAAAAAATCATAATGTGAAAATAAGTTTATTAATATTCCAATAAATTAATATGAGTTATCGTAAAATACATATATATTGGTTATTGGGAATGCAGAAAAAGGGTTTGAAGAGTAGTATCCATTTAAACAATACCATGTCATAAGATAAAAATACAAATATATCATTATCATTAAATTTAAAATTCTTATACATAAATTCTTTTTATTAGAATCAATATATCCCACATCCTTTGTGTCATTTTTTAGGCTATGATAATCAATTATCATTTTACATTTTTTTAACAATTTCTAAGAAATATTTCTTCCCATGAACATCTTGATCTGGTGAAGAAAATCCCTAAACATTAATAATGATGGATAGATTAAATCAACATGTGTTCCCAAATTTCCATAATAATTGAAACATTATAAGAAACTCAATTATGCTAGATCAATATACTAGTATTCTTTTTTATAATTATAGGTTTTTCAATTATATTATTAATTAATTAAAAAGTGTTTTATAAAAAAAATTAGTATGTTTAACATCATATTCTAGATAATTCCTCTTCATTAATTTATACATAATAAATTAAACATATAGATTTATATTCCAAACTCAATGTTTTTATGTTGTTCACAATTCTCATTTAGTCAGTCATCCATCAAGATAATAGATTTCCATTTTATATCTACATATCATTTTAGATATAATTGAATTAATTTGGAAAAACATAATGTTACTCTACCCTATTAAATTATGTATTTACAAACATAAATTCCATAGAAATGAAGTTAGTATAAAATTACTGAGAACTCTTTGGAACAATAATTATTCTATAGGAACGATTTTAAATATTTTCCAGTCATTTTGAGTGGGAAATATTTGCTACTCTAGGAGGCTCATAAAAGTTTTTGTCCGATTTGTGATAATGTACCAAATTCCAATAAATAATTTCTTACCAATTTCTAATAATTGTACATAATCATGCATTGATGGTAATATAAATATTCTTAAATGGATCTCTAAAATACTTCAAAGTTCTAAATGATTAATTCGTTTTGGGTATTATATTCTAAATCTACAAAGTTATGAATATTAGATTTTATCGACATCTTATGTGGTATTTTAAATAAATGGTTTTAACATCACACCCATTATATAGTCTACTTAAATGTCATTATGAAATTAATTATAACACCATATTTTTCAACCTATTAATAATACACGGTCTAACATTTTAGATCTTGTATAAAAGGAAAAATCCCAGATGATTAATGTCGAACAAAATAGAATAATTTTAAAGTAATATTAAAATGGTTTGTTTTTGAATTACATAAGGGAAACCCAATATGGTTGATCTCAAAATGAGTATGGACAAATATGGAGAGTACATTTACATAATGACTATGGCCCTATTATATATGGCTTGTTTTTTATAGTAGATTTATGTCATATAGAGAAAAATAATTCTTCATTATGAATATGGATTAATAACAGAGATGTTTTGAAATGGGGATATAAAATTTCTCACTAGGGGTAGGAAACCTAAACCAATGATGAATAAGGACGATTGATGGGGAAGATTCAACCATTAACGATGTAGAAAGATGATGATGTTAGGTTTAATCATCTATGATTTATTAAATGTATCATGGTTAGAATTTATCCAAGATAATATAATTTGAGATTCAAAAATTATTGTCATCTTTAAGGACTATTGTATATAATTAAATTTCAAGAGGTAAAGAAAATGTCCAGAAATTGTATGTTGATTGATAAAGATATTGGCATCACTATTTCACACATTTATTTGGTGACATTTACGTCTTGAAATGTGTTGAAATAGTGTATTGAGTAGGGAATACAGATATTATAATTTTATTGTTTTCCTTACCTAATCAATGACTATGGTTAAGGATGAGTGATAGCATTTGGATTAAACCGGATTATATACATTATATGCTATTCAAAAATTGGGAATGTAAAATTAATGAATACAAATGATTATATTTCATCCCCTTAGATAAAAAACATTATTGGAAAAATATTTCACAATTATAGTTCTTTTTCTATACTTTTTTTAAATTCCCATTGTTGAGATCATTAGTGGGAACCATCATGGGTCTTATACGAATGATTAAATTGAAATTTATTTTGGTTTTTAAAATGTTTTTTTGATCATGGAAATGTATCTTAAGTTGTGATAGTTTCCACTATTGTTTGTGGGTTTTGGGATATAGTTATAAATGGAATAAAAGATTAAAATACATATAGGGCCCTTAATATATTGAGGAAATGTTACTAGAAGCATTTATCAAGGTAAATCAATATAGGAGAAAATATATTTCTATATTTTGAAATAGGTTGATTACATTTTTTGGGCAATTGGATGGGGTCTCATGATTTGTATTTTATGGTTTCCTCTGTGAATGTTATCCATAGTTTGAATAATTATATGAAAATATATGCACTTTTATGAGGGGTTAAAATAGAAAATGTATGTCTTCTAATAGGGTAGAAACATAATGCGGACGACCCAATATAGTCGGAATAGAGGAGAACTGGTTAGTATAGATGAAATGTGAGGGGATAAAATTATAAGGAGGATATGGGATATATAGAAATCTATATGGTATGTAGGTTCCTGAATAGCTATCCAACCATATTAAATTGTGATGGATTTTGATCTAAAAAGCATGTATATATGTATGATAATAAGCCTCATGTGAGTTGAGAGGGGGAATTTCTTCACTTGGTAAGTCTACTAGATTAAAATATGATTTTATGGGAAACACTACGAGAAGGATTTACATTTTATCCAATATATATGGATTAATGATTTTGATATATAGTGAATTATCCTTCTATATCCCCATAAAAATGTAGTGTGTTGAGATGGAATATCAATGAAAACGATTTTGGGAAAAAATATCATTGAAGACACTTCATAAAAGGAACACACAAGGAAGTATCTAACATTTTCTCAAAAATTACCAATGGATACTATGAATTCTATTTATCTCTATCAAAAAAATATGCCTATATTTTAAGATTATTAATCGGTAATTTGTTGGACTGGGTCGAGTATCTTCCATCTAGAATAGGTCGTGGGAAATTGTTCATTTGTTACCCAATTATCAATATATAGATGGTTCTTTCCTAGAGATCATTCAATGGGAATGAATCACACAGTTATTGGAAATGAGTTGGGATATCCATATTGAAATCACATGATATGTTTATTCTTGAAGAGTGGGTGTACATGAGGGAAAACATCATCTTTAGATTGTGAATGAGGTATGTTCTTACATGGACTTCCGATTATTTGACCACATTGGGGTTATGTGATCATGTAGTGTCATATTACCACATGAAATTTGAGTTTCGTGGAATTAATATGGTGATTTTTTATGTTTTATATTTATTTTAAATTTTGAAATGTAATTAACCCCCCATATATCTGTGTTTTATCAATATGAAGATTGTTCAATTATAAGAAATTAATAAAATCTATTGTTCTTAACATGAAATTATTCTTTAAATCCTATTGTTTTCATATGGATTTTTTTGTTCAATGTAAGGAAAACATAGTTTTGTTGAGGGGTGATGGATGGGGTAGTAATTTCATAAGACTTTATTTATTTCATATAATATTTTTCAACCTTAACAAACTGATTTTTTTTCAATCATTTAGCCTCTGCACAATTCCTTCCACATTCATTCTTGATGATCCAAAATATACTGTTGTAGATTAGTAGGTGGTATCTTCATTTTTGATGTTTACTACACATTACACAGTATTTCTAGGTAGCATTTGAACACAAGTTTTATTGTTGATAAATGAAAATGTATATTTTGTGGAATTTGAACTTCTTCATGGTCATCCTATTATCATCCTAGTAATCAGACAATTCTTGTTTTTTTCCATGTCGAAAATTGGACATATCATTTATATATATTTTTCGATTTATGGGGTGACATAA
Source organism: Viscum album (assembly GCA_963277665.1). Classification (NCBI taxonomy): domain Eukaryota; kingdom Viridiplantae; phylum Streptophyta; class Magnoliopsida; order Santalales; family Viscaceae; genus Viscum; species Viscum album. The sequence goes on from OY728141.1 coordinate 141,131,262, forward strand.
TATTTGTAGGAATGATTGACAAGAGTTTATACTTCCCATATTTCTTAATTTACAACTACAATCAAAATGATATCCATTGTTTATTTTTGAATTTTTGGGATGATGACAATCAATATCACTCCATTTCTCTTAAATATTCATTTTTGATATTTTAATCCATATATATGACACTATTCAGTAGTCTATGGAGTTAACATATATTTCATTGATATTAATAATAATGTCTTGATCACTACACTTTGACAAAAAATATTCTCAAGGTGGGTTATATCATCATAGGTATTTACAAAACAGAACATCTATTTTTAGGGACAAAATTTCCATGAAGACATCAAGAGAATAAATATATCAATAAAATAATAAGATTCAAACCTTTAGTGAAATAAGGGTGCAAATATATTATTAAAAACCCTCTATTGACTCATATGTTCGTGATTAGTTACAATATAATGTTACCAAGAATTATTTTCTAATAATATTTATTTTATAATACATTCCCTGTGGATGATGGTGGATAATGTGGTTTTTATATATTCTAGGATATTTTATTAAAATATTGTGTTGGGACATTAGGTTGAATTGGATATTTTTATAGTTCAAAAAAAGTTAAGAATTTTCAACATATGAGGAGTAGTATTGTTTTCCAAATTTATGGTGTATCAGCAAACTAAACTTCTACTAAAATTATTTAGTTGTTTTTTTTAGTGTACCAATAAGTTCAATCATATTCCTATTTAATTAGGTGAATATCTATAGGATATAAAATAAATAACAGAATCATTATACCTGGGTAGATGTATGATTAATTTTATCCTGAATCCAATAACTAGTATGATTCAAGAAAACCCCATCACATAATATGAGATCTACTAACCAAGAATGAAAAATTAATATCGACATATACATTTACTAAATTCTTATTACTTATATGTAAATGAATATTCATCACATAAGATAATGATCCACACTAGAATATTTTCTGTATAATTTTATTGGAAACTTTGATTCGTAAACTTGAGTTCATAAAATATACACATCATCTACAATATATTCATCATAACACAATCCTTTTGTAGAAAAATAACATGTTAAACCATAATTCATATCCTAGGAAAGGAATCCCAATAAATGTTTTAGCCCAGAAGTTGAGAAAGTTTAATGAAGATGGATATCAACGATCAATTGATCTAACAATAAAATTAGCATATAATAACATGATCATATCATTTAAAAAATGTTATTCTTGTCATATATTATAATAATATTTCATGGAATAAATCATCTAGTTCATAATATATAATTCATAAAATAATCTTGGAAGACTACCCAATAAATATTAACATTGGCATAATATGTTGATTTTTGGAATAAAAATAACCATTAAAAATAATTACTATTGTAATGAATGATTTTTTCAAAATGTTTTCATAGTGGATAGAGTAAACTCCAAAAACCATTTTATAAGATATGTTTTACTCCCAATACAATCGTAATCAATATATTCCCTTACTATACTGGGATCACTCCCCATTGCATTCACAATAATATCGTAAGATATAAATCATTACCCTATGCATTTTAGGGTCATATATCTCCCACCAATCATATAATGAAAACATTACATATGTGTTCCACTATATTGTAAAACATTAATCATATCAAAACCCATGATAATACATGGGTTTCATAAAAATTTAATCATAGTATAACCCATTTAACTAGAATAATTTTCATAAACATTTCATCACATCATCATAAACATACAACCACTTGAGAATTAAAAAAGATGATATCCTATAATCATATCCACCATAATTATAATCTAACATACAATTATATAATCATATATAGTAAATTATTAAAAATTACCACTTTAAATTATTCTTGAGGGAAAAACATTCCAATTTTGAAATATATTTTTTAAATTATGTGATTATAAGAATAAAATTCACTGAATATAAAAATAGAAAAAAAATTTAACATTAACAAAAAAAATTCATTATGACTGAGATAAAATCATTTAATTACTACTAAATTATAAAAATATTCCTTAAATAATTTTTTTGGAAAATATAATAGGGTAGATCCCTTGGTAAATGAAAAAAATATTTCAGTCAATTTGTTTTAAATAATTATATATTGAGTAAAAATGACTTTAAAATCATAGTATAATTGTAAAATAGTTCAATAAATTATTCTAGAAAAAAAAGGATATGTAATAATTATATTATTTATTATATATTAAAACATAAAAAATCTTTAATATCGATATATTTTTGAAATAAAACCATCAACACACATTTGAATTCCATCTTACGTCTACAAATATCCTATATAATAAGTATAGTTGTTTTATACATTTAATAAAGATCCTAAAATATATATATCATAAAATATATTATTTCTCTAAATCTACATATATCACATTTAATAATAAATCCTCTAATTAAGTTATTCTTTAGGTAATAACATCTTTTATTTACAAGTCAATTTGTATTTAGAGATTTTATTGCATTTACATTGAAATTTTATAAAAAAATTGATAAATTATAACCATTATATAAATATCATTTAAAATTACTTCATATGTATTTAGATTAATCAATTTACTTTTTACAATTATAATGAATTATGAAATTCATAGAGATGGTAGTTAATATGTATTAATGGATGTTGTTTTGATTTTTTGAAGGATGTACTAAATGAAAGTTAAACAATAATTCATTTTTTCATATTAATAATTTAATTGTATATATCATGTAATTTTATGAAATCCGAATCATTAAAATCTAATTAAAATATTTATGAAAAATTTATCGTATCGCTATGTGTATGTGGTATCCCACATATACACACAACCAATGTTATAGTTTCCAAAATGATTGGATGGAAAAAGATTTACATGATATTATCATTCTTGAAAAATAATTGTTTCACAAATGTAATACATTATAATTAAAATCCTTAAAATACAAATTAATAAAATATAGTGATCAAAAATAAATTTTGACACTTTGTGGGGACTGTAAGATATATGTATGCACAAGTTATACTTCATATCTCGTTTTAGCTGAATGAGTGGGTATAACATTGTTATAATTATAATTGTAAAATTTACGAATAGATATTATATTGAAGAAAATATTTTATGATACAACCCATTGATTTGTAGGTGGTAAGAAATAATAAAAAATATTAATCAGTTATGGCTATTACCTCCCCCTTGAACGAAATTGTATAGATATTATCTAATGGGATATTATGTTGGTATTTTGTAATAAATGAATAACTATTATGTGGGTAAGTATGATTACATGATAATGTTCAGAGTTTTGGAAATATATATTTCTCATGGTGGTGTGATGATGTGAGGGATTGGGTTCCCTTTATAATTGAGATGTAGGGAACTTTTTCTATTTTGAAAAGGTAAAATTGTATGAAATTAACTATAAATAATAAATTGGAAAAATATCTTTGAATTAGAATATATGTTGGTATTGGGTTTTAATCTAATAAAACATTATAATATAGATATCAATTGTGTCATTTTAAACATTATTATTTTGAATAACCATAATTGAACCAATAGGAATTTTAGCTACTGAAAAAAATCAATATTAATGTCCTCAAATTTTATATTATATGGTGATAATTTCCAATAAATAGAGAATTAATTAAATTTGAGAAAATATAACATCCACATTGTCTTATATTATGTTTTTATGATAATTAGATAATTTATTAAATTATATTTTGATGAAATACAATTATAATAAAATTTTAAAATATTAACTTAATTTGGAATGATATACATCTGTATAAATTGGTATTTAGAATATAATGATTTCCCAATTTCATTATAAATCCTATAGATGTGTAAAATTAAATGATAAAGTTAAATAATTCAGATTATTTCATTTTGAATATTTTTGGAATCATTTATTAGATATTATATTAAACAAAAAATTATTTCATCATTGATTCATAATTATTTAAGGCCATTATTTTACTATTAAAAATTATAGATAATTTTATATAAAAAAATTAGGTATTTTAAGATAAAATACGACACATTATTAATTACTAACAAAAATTGTTTCATCTATGGACACATAAGAAATATTAAAAACAATGAGAGTGACATATTGTTACTTTAATTGATTTGAATAATGTACTTGTCATTATAATTGAAAATTTTCCATTAAATGACTAAATGTCTAACATAATATATTTTAGGTCTTATTAAATTCATCCAAAAAATAATTATGAAAAACAATCATGGCTTAATAACTTATTTTTAATCAAGATTAACCTAATTAACACATTTCTATTCTATTATATCTTTCATATATTACTATTAATATTGTGAAAAATAAATGGGGACTAATTTACAATATAATCATACGTATTCTAAATATGTAATTAATTTAATATATTTTTATATTTATTAATGTTTTATAATATTTTTAATTTATGTATGATTAATTTAACAAAACTAATATGTAGAAAAATACATTTTTAATAATAAAACTATAGTTATTATTATCCAATACATCAAAAATGTTTACAATACATAACCATTCCTTGATTTAAATTTTATATACATTTCTGTAAAATATTTCAATAATAATGATGAATTTATTTTATGAATAAACATAATTTTCATGATTAAAAAAAATAAAAAAATACATTAATTTGATTTTGAAATTTATTTTTAATTTGATTAAATTTATATCTAATGAATTTGTTTTCTAAATTTTTATTCCATGTATTTTTATAAATATATTATTATTATTCATAGGTGGAGATCCAATGGATGGTAATAATTGGAACATATGATTTTAATAATGTTACACAGTTATTAAAAAGTGGTGTTTCATGTAATGATTGATATGAGAGAAAAATATTATTTTAAAATAATTATTTTATAAAAATATAAGTGTTTAATATTATACCCCTCCTATTATAATCATATCTCTCTAGATTTTTCATTTTTATTAAAAAAGATGAGATACTTATTCTTCATATCATCTTCATGTTCCCACATAGTTACATTAAATTCGATGCTTTATCACAACAAATTAGCCATATTATTTTTCTAGTTTCATACAACATTCTCTCTATAATTAATAATACTGATCTATTTTTCTTCATATGATATATTTTTCACCATTGGTATTACCTATGAGAACATTACATTTGATAAAATATTTATGAACATAATTAGGAAATATACATGGAATAGATCTTGAATAAGAGATAAATTGGGTGGAAGAACCATTCTGTATGATATCATCCACATAAGATAAATAATTTAAAAAGGATAGATATACCAAAGTATTAGATTGAATATATTTCAAAATATCCCAACCCACTTTCTGGGATATATTCATAGGTATACCTTGTCAAAATATATAAACTCTAGTTCCTTCTATCATTTTTGGTATAGTTTTTTGTTGACTGTAAAAAAATATTATGGGATGTTGAATACTCCTAACTTCATTTAAATTTCTTCAAATAGAACATGTACAAAAATATTTATTTCCCCAACTTCAATCAATCATATTAAGCTTATTAATTTTATACTATATAAGTATTCATAAGGTTCCATTTGAAATCTACTGTGGATGCTTTTATTTAAGGAAAATTACACCAAAATGAATGTGTTCATCTAAACCATCGTTTTTGTTAAAAGAGAAAATTCATTAAATGAATTTTAGATTTTAGATGTTTATCTAAGACTAATCATCTATCTATGGTTGATAAATTGTAATAAAACATAAATCTATATTTTTTAATATTGGATACTTATCGAAATCATCATGGTAAACATCAGATCTAGATCACATACCATTGACAGTGGTAACAATGTATTCAGACAACAACCATAATGTATAACTGAGTAAGTTGATCAATAGAAAAACATTCTAAAATGGAAAAGGAGAAATTTACATTTGAAGGTGATGTTTCTCTAATTTCATTTTATTATGGGTAATGGCAATAACTTTCCCCAAGACTTAAAACTATCTGCCTTAACACTTTGAAATACCAATAATTATGAAAAATATTATTAAATATTTCTCTTCTTTCTATCCCATATTATATACTCTTTCACATATATAAACATCTTTATAAATATATCATATATACATATTGATGAACATTGAGCTTCATCCATCAAATCCATCTTCAAATCTGGTACCGAGGGGACACACATGTAGTTTCTAAACAATAATAATCCATAAAAATCAGGGTTTAACTAATGTTAATTTATCAAATTATTTTGTACCTCTACATCTTCCTTCTATGTTAATTTAATCATAAATTTTTTATATGTTTGTTCAGTCATTTGAGATAGACGATATTTATCCTGAAACATATATATGCCATGATCTATAAATTGCATGTCCATAAATATTGGGTGATTACTGATTCACATCAAAAATAAGTTATAATGATATTTTAAAATCCGAAAATATGCCACCTTGATTAATTTTTAAGGTTTTAATGTATTGATCAGTCATAAAATTTAGCATACTCTAACAATATTCTCAATATAATATTCAACAATTTATATATTAGTTTATATTTCATGATTTGGTGATCTCTATATATGTCAATCTTTTTTCCATAGATATAATGCATCTTAAGTTTAAATGAAAAATATGACCACACCTAACTCCAAATCATGATTTTTGTAGATTATCTTATGGAACATGTCCTATAATGATGAATATTATATAACCATATTGTTCTATTTGATGAAACATCCTAGTACTCTCTTTGATGGATTATTATATATTACAATCCCTTCTCTACTATATGGTAGAGTGATAACAGGTGCACTATATGACAACCCTACCTTTTGTTACACACTTAACATAATTTATTACATAAAACCATCACTTGATACAAAATAAGAGATATATAGGTCTAGTTTCTTTGGGGATTATGAACATAACATAAAAAAAATTAACATAACAAATGAAAAATCTTATTGGAAACTTCATTTACATGACCACTACATTCCCTCATACTTAGAATTGCATGGGAGAACCTAAAGTCATGCATAAAATAAGGGTGAGCTATAAATGATAGTTAGGGAGTAAAAAACATAACATGAAGAATAAAATATATGTTAGTCAATTTTCATACCAATGGAGCGTAAGAGAAACATAAACATAAATGCATGATAAAACATGACAAACATAACCTGGAGATGTGGCAACAACATTTAACATGATATTTTCATGAGCCAAGTCTTATTGCATAGGGAGCTTGAGTAAACCTTCATTGCATATGAATCATGATTAGAACCTCATTTAACATGAATTAGCATTATTCAAAACTCCTTTCAGAAGATGTATCATGATACCATACTATACCCAATGCATTGGAGTTCTATCGGGGTGCACCCTTCTAAATCATTTCATTTAATGCATATGTGTGCCACGTGGATAAAAAAAATGGATTTATTAAACATCATAATTTATTACACGATAAAGGAGTGTGGAATTTATACATGAAAAGATTTATACAATATGTAAATGTGAATATTGGTGCATACCCTTCATATAGATGTGGGATTGGTATTTACTACACAATGACATTGGCATGGAAAATCACGGGGCAATTTTGGATGCTTAATGACTTGACATAAGAAATCATAAAATTATTTGGTGAGAGAGAAATGGGAATCTCATCATATGTACAAGAAATGGAAAATAAGAGGGGTTATATAGATACCTGTCCCAAAAATAGGAATGTAATTTAGATTCATTATACATATTTATTACTCGAATGTAAATGTGGATAGATAAATTCATTAAGGAATCTCAGCATGGTAACAAGTATACATGGAAGTAATTAATGAGAGAAAAAAGGGATATATTATTATTGAAACATTTAGAGGGCCGTATGAGGGAAGTTCCAAATCATAACCCATCATTATTAATTTAAATCAAAAGGATATAACAATATAAAGAAACTTGGACAAAATTTAGAAATGAAGAAATACCTTACTTGAAAGTTTGATCCCAAAAGCATGGGAGTGGCTTGAGAGAAGAATCATGGGAGAACGAGGATCCTTTTGAGGATTATAGTGTGATTAAGGAAGGGATTGGTTGAACTCCAAAGTATTTTAGTGAAGAGGATGTGGGAGCGTGGGTGGGTTTATATAGGGAAGGTGATGGAATTCATTATTATTTAATTTTCGAACACCACATATTAAACTAATCAAATCCACAAACCATCCCATTGTTTTTTCCCATGTTTTATGCCAAAGGAGAGTGGAATGAATATTTTATATGTCCAATGGCCGAAATTCTTAAAATAATAGTGTTTCTTATGTGGAGGTGAGTTACACTCTTAAGGAAATCAATATAAATAGCTAAAATGTTTTTTATGTCTTGAAGGGTCCACTGATTCATTGTAAAATAAATCAAAAAAAATACCACTTTATTTTAATGATAAAACATATATTGGACGAAAATAATGTTTAGGGTATTTTATTACAACGCTATTGGGTCATTATGATGTCATAAAACCCATTATATATTTAAACGGAATTTAATTTTTTCCCAAAAAAATCAATTGTCTCATTAAATTATGAAAACTTGACCATTGAATAATTTATACAACATAATTCCTAAAATAATATTCATTTTATACAAATAATTTTCAAAATATGTGAATTTTTACTTTTAATGTTAAAATATTCATTTAACGAAAAAACTAGGGTTTTGAAAAAAAATAGATTTAAAATCATAATAAAATTTAAAATTTTATTCAAAAAAATTATACGATCATTAATCCTTAATAAAAATTAATTTACTAATAAAAATATTTTACTAATATATTATTTAATTATGAAATACATTAATTTTTCAAAATAGATTCCTTAGTTGAACATTAACTAAAAAATTACTATTTTTGCTGAACAAACTATTTACAATGTACCAATAATTAAATGAAATTTTATTCATTTTTATATAAAAATAATGTACATAATCATAATTCTAGTGTCTTATTACATAACATCTTAAAAAATCTACATAAGACCTTTAGTTAAGGTTCTTGATGGTTACAGAATCTTGGGGTGGCTCGGATAACATCACTCGAGTGGTAATCACTATCTACAACCACTTCTCTCATTGACAGTTCCGCTCAAGCTTAACGTATTCATGCTCGGCTTGGGCATGGTCATGAGATAATCCCATTGATTCAAAATCCTTTCCAATCTCAGATATATGGGCTTTGTATAGGGCAAGTCTATTGGATGATGCCATTGTTTCCTTTGTCTGAGTAAATTGGATTTGTTAAGGACCTATATTTAAACTAATCAGTTGATCACTATTCAATATATATATTAGAAACAGTCATATTTATAACATTATTTTAAATTACAAAACATAAAACCAAATAAGGGAATATGTTTTACAATACCTTAAGAACACATTTAACTAGAGAAAGAGGAATTTTCATTAATGAATATTTGGGTCATTAAAAAATCCCCCCATAAGATATTTGGCCCACAACATTTCTTTTCCTACAATAAATTAGATGTGGGTAACACTACATTATCATTGCTTCCTATTCCCATGCCACTTCATTAACATGTGTTCTGTCCACAACCTCTAAATGAGAGGCATTTTCTTATTTCGTTGATCCTTTTCTCTACGATCTAAGATCATCACTGATTTCTTGTTGTAAGAATGTCCTCCCTCTAACTATACTACTTCTAAATAGAGGACATGTGAATGGCCTGGTATGTTCTTCCTTAAGAGAGATACATGAATGACATCATGTAATTTGGATATGGTAGGGGTAATTGCTAGTCGATAGGTGAAAACCTTGACACGATCATGAATCTCGTAGGGCCCAACGTACCTAGTACATAACCTCCATTTATTTCAAAACATCATGATCTTCTACCATAGGGATATTAATAATAATAAAATGTCCACATCATTAAACTCAATGTCTTGTTGACGATTATCTTCATAACTCTTATGTAGACTTTGGGATGCCAGGAAATGTTGCTGAATGGTTTTCACCCTCTATACCATTTCTTCCACCATTTTGGGTCCTAGTAGCTTATGATAACGGACATAATCCCTACATGCCGATGTTTTTCACCTCTTCCTAGACAGGGTTCATATGGGGTCATTCAGATGCGGAAGTGGAAACTATTATAATAAGAGAACTAGACCAGAGTAAGATGGTGTTCCCATCCTCCATTGAAGTCAATTGAGAATGGTCTCAACATGTCCTCAAGTGTTTGGATAATCTGCTCGGATTGGCCATCGGTTTGAGGATGATAAGCCGTACTGATGTTCAGCTCAGTATCCAGAGCATTTTGATGAATCTTTAAAAACATAAAGGTTAATATTTGACCTCGATCAGATCCAATCGATTGTGATACCCCATGCAGCCTTACTACATCTGTGATGTATATCCATACAAGATCATCTAATGATAAAATTTTCTGAATTTCATTAATGTGTGCAGACTTTGTAAGATGATCTGCAACAAACCAGATTGCATTGTTTCCTTTGGATGTTTTCAGAATTCTGGTGACAAATTCAATAGTGATGTTCATCCATTTCTATGATGTAATGGGTAGTGGTTGCATCATCCCCTTAGAATTTTTCCTCTCAGCCTTCACTTGCTGACATACCAGGCACATTGATGTATATTCAACAATCTCTATTTTCATATTGTCCGACCAAAAGTTTTATCAGAAATATCAATACATCTTTGAACTCCCTAGTTGAATATAGAAGGTTGAGCAATGTGCATCATTCAGAATATGCTTGTTAATATCTAGATTGGATGGTATACATAATGGTGACCCAAATCTCATAATTTCATCATCATGAACCTTGAACTCGTAGGATTTCCCATTTCGGATCGCTTCCACCATTTTCATAATTTCTACATCCTTTATTTGTGCATCGCTTACTTTTTTCGAGAGGGATGGTTGAGCAATCCTTTGAGAAAGGGTTGATGATGTTCCTCCCTTACTGTTTCGCATGTCCATCCTCTACCAATATAAATAAATTGGATCCTTCCAAATTATCATCAATGACAGAATCGTTGGATCTTTTCTACTTATAGAATCTTCCACCTTGTTCACATTCCTAGGGTGGTATGGATCGAGAAATCATAATCCTTAATAGACCCTATTCATCATTTTTGGTTCATATTATGCTCTTTTTTTGTGAATATATATATGAGTCTCTTTTGATAAAAATGTATCTCACACTTCTCTTCATAGAGATAATGCCACCAAATATTCAATGCAAAGATCATCACCGCCAACTCCAGATCATGTGTGGGATAGTTTTTCTCAAGTATTTTCATCTTCCTTGTGGTGTAGGCTATAACTTTATCATTCTGTATCAACACACAACCCATGCCCTTTCTTTGAAGAATTACTAAATACAAAAAAATCATTCAGTTATAGGTAATGTGAGCACGAGCACAGTGATAATCCTCCCTTTCAACCTCTTAAAGTTATCTTCGCATATATCACTCCAAGCATACATTACTTCCTTATCTGTTACCTTCGAAATATGGTAGAAGAAACGTGAGAAATTTATCACAAATCGGTGATAATAACCACATTACCCCAAGAAAATACGGATATCTATTACTGATGTTGACCTCATCAATCCATCAACTATAGCTATCTTAGAGGGATCCACTCATATCTCATTTCTTGTGATGATATAACCCATGAATGAAAACTCCTTCAACCAAGAAGTAAAATTTGATGAACATTTCATAAAGATTCTCCTTCCGTAAGGTCTCTAGTATTGTTCTATGATTGTCTTCGTGATCCTCATTGTTTTTGAAGTATATTAGAATATAATCTAAAAATACTACCACATATTTTTCTAGGTAATATATAAAGACTCTATTCAGTATGTAAATAATACTTTTTAGAGAATTAGTGAGTCCGAAAGGCACTGCAATGAATTCACATTGCCCATATCTTGTACAAAAAGTAGTCTTTGGGATATCTTCCTTCCTCAGCCTTACTTAATAATACCCCGACCACAAATCTACCTTAGAGAAGTATTGTGCTCCACATAACTGATCAAAAAATAATCAATTTGTGGAAGATGATACTTTTTCTTTATCGTGATTTTGTTGAGCTCACGATAATCAATGCAAAGGCACATTGACTCATCCTTCATTATGTCGAAGAGAACTGCGACACCCCATGGTGATGCCCTTCAGCATATAAAAACGTTATTAATATTCTATTGTAGTTGTTTATTCAGCTCCCAAAGCACCAAAAAATCTATTCTATATGGAGTCTTTGATTTTTCCAAGGCCCCAGGTATAAGGTCAATTGAGAATTCAACATCTCTTATAGGAGGATGACCGATAAATTCCTGAGGAAACAATTCAGTGATAACCCTCACAATAAACGTCTCTTCAAGGATGTTTGCTTCTTTGTACTCAATGATATAATCCAGATAGACGTTTTCATAGGGAATTTATATCCATGATTGGGATGATGTAACTAAATAAAATTTTATCCTCCTCCTTTATTTGTTTGGAATCTGGGGTTGATTCTCCACAAGGAGTGTGATTTTCCTCCCATGAAAATTTATGTTGTCTCTCTTTAGGGAAAGCCATTCAATGCCAATAATTGCATCAAATTCCACCAGAGGTAGTATGATGAGTTTCATTTGGATGTTAAATCTAGAGATTATGACTACGGAGGAGTTATATTCATGGGATTCATGGATTTCCCCATTTTACATACTCACCGACATCTTCAATTCCATGATTTTTAGTGGTGTTGTGATTTTCTACTAATCATTCGGGAAATAAATAAATTTGTAGAACCATGGAAGATAACCCTACCTTTTACTTTTTGGCTCTTGTTCTAATATATCTTATATATACATCGGGATTGGTATTTTAATGTATCAGTACATAAAGGGGAATCCAAGGGAAAAATGGATGACTTATAAATAACTTTTATTTCTATAAATTATGAATCTATATGCGTCAATCTATGTTATACATGATATACTTTCTAACATATATTATAAGGGGCATTTTATTAATTCCCTTAATAATGGTTCATACTAAGCTTGTGATTTTAGCAAATCATATCCCTCAAGAGTTTAATAACCAAGGGTACATCGAGGCCCATTGTCGTGTACCAGGATACCCCAGGTTAAGCCTGAAAATCGTTATCAGAGTTTTCACTCTAGGTACATTTGTGCCAGAACCACCTCTACCTTCTCGTATCCTAAAATGGATGTATTTTTTTTGATAAACCACGTACTATATACACAAAAAAATTTAGGGATGTTATTATTATACTTAGTATTATCTCTATGTCTTCACCAAGGTTTTCTAATCCTAATACCAAAAATAACTAAACCTATCCTCTGATACCAACTATGACAACAATTCTTTTTATTACTCATTTATCATAATTTATTACATAAAACCTTCACTTGATACAAAATAGAAGATTGAGAGGTCTAGTTTACATGCGGATTAGGAAAATTACATAACAACTTAGAACATCAAAAATGTAACATCATATTGAAAACTTCCTTTACATGTCCCTAACATTTCCTCGTATGTATCTTTGCATTGGATAACCTGAGGACATACATAAGAAAATGTCTAACTATAATGTCATGTAAGGGAGTAAAAAACATAACATGAAGAAAAAGAAAAGTATTCAATAGGAGTATCAATGGAGCTCAAGATAAAAAAACATAAAAGAATGATAAAACATGATAAACATAACATGGAGATGTGACAACAACATTTATAATGATATTAGAATGAGCCAAGGCTTATTGCACATAGAGAATTAATAAATCCTCATTGCACATGAAGCATGGGTAGAACCTCATGAAACTTGAATTAAACTGATTCAACACTCATTGCACAAGGCGTATTATGATACTATACTTTACCATATGCATTGGAGTGCTATCAGGTTACACCATTCTTAATCATTTCATTTCATGCATAAGTGTGCTGCCTAGATCATAAAACAAGTATTCATTAAACATCATCATTTATTCCACGATAATGGATTGTGAAATTAATTCATGAAACTCATAAAAAATTAGTAAATGTGCATAAAGTTGAGTACCCTTGATTGAGAAGGGGGCATGGTATTCACTACACAATGACTTTGGCATGGAAAATCACGATGCAATTTTGGCAGCATAACGTCTTGACATAAGAACTCACAAAAATGGTTGGTGAGAGATAATGGGATGTATCATCATATTTTCAAGAAGAGGACAGTAAGGGGGTGATATATATAAATTTTTTATCAATTGTAATCAAATTTATATTCGTGATAAAAAATAATTACATGATTGTAAACGAGGAGAGAGAAATTCATTGTGGAATTTCAGCATGATAACTGCTATACATGGAAGGAATTAATAAGAGAGAAATGAGATATCTCATTTCTAGAACATTATTATGGAAGTGTGAGGGAGGTTTGAAATAATACCCCTACATTTATAATTTTATGAAAGCAGATATTACAATATAAAGAAATTTTGACAATATTTAGAAAGGATGAAATCCCTTAATTGGAAGTGTCATTCCAAAAACTTGTGAGAGGATGGAGGAGGATTCTTGGGAGATTTGTGAACCATGGGAGTACACTATACAAAAGAGGGCAGGGATTGGTCAAAATCAAATGTCTTTGATTGAAGAGGATGTTGTATCTTGGGTGGGTTTATAAAGACAAAGATAGGAAATTATTTAATATTTAGGATTGGGACACCACATATTAAACTAATAAAAATGAAAACCAGCCCATGGTGATTAGCCACAGTTTTTTTCAAGAAGGGAGTGGAAAACAATATTTTATAAGTCCAATGGCCGAACATCTAAAAATACTACTGTTTATTAGGTGCAGATGAGTCACACTATCTAGGAAATCAATTTAAAGAGATAAAATGTTTTATAAGTCTTGAAGGGTCCACTAAATCTTTGTGAAATAAAACAAACAAAATGAAAACCAAATTATTTTAATGGTAAACCATATATTTGTTGAAAATAATATTTATAATATTTTATTACTTCACTATTGGTTCATTATAACGTCATAAAACACATTATATATTTAAACGGTATTTAATTTTTACCCAAAAATTCAGTTATCTCTGAAAATTATGAAAAAATAACCAATGCATAATTTTGACGTCTTGATTCCAAAAATAATATTAAATTTATTTAAAATTAAGTTCTAAATATTTGAATTATTACTTATAAAATAAAAACTGATATTTATAAAAAAATTCATTGGTTTTGACAAAAATAGATTTCAAACCATAATAAAAACTACAATTGTATTCATAAAATTTATACGATCATTTATATGAAATTAAATGTAATTTACTAATAGTAAAATTTTATTAAAATTTTATTTAATTCAATAATCCATTAATTTATCAAAATAGATTCATTAGTTGAGCATTAACTAATAAAATACTATTTTTCATTAAAAACTATTTACAAAGTTTCAATAATAAAATGAAAGAATATTCGTTATTATATAAAAAAATAATGCAATTAATCATAATGCTAGGTTCTTGTTAGATAATGTCTTAAAAAACCCCCATAAGACCATAGGTTAAGGAGCGTGATGGTGAGAAACTCTTGGGGTGGCAGGAATAACATTGGTCGAGTGGTAATCTCTATCAACTTCGACTTCTTCTGTAGGCGGTTCCGCTCAACCTTAACGTATTCAAGCTCAGCTTGGGTTTGGTCAAGAGTGAATTCCAATGATGCCACATCCTTTCCAAGCATTGAATAAAGGGTTTTATATGGGGAAAGTCTAATGGATGAGCCCATCGCTTACTTTTTCTGTGTAAATTGGATTTGTTATGGCCCTATATTTATACTAATCTTGTGATCACTTTTCAATGGCTATATTACCAATGCTCTCAATTCAAAATGGTATTTTTAAATCCGAATCATAAAACCAAATAAGTGAATTTTATCTACATAACAATTAGAAGACATTTAAATTGATCAAGAAGAATTTTCGATGATGATTTATTGGGTCGTTAAACACTTAGTAGACTTCCCTCTGTTTCTTTATAAAGTTCCTCACATCTATCAATCCAAAGGAACATGGATCCCATTTAGGTTTATGTATTGATTTGACTAGTTATTCATAAACAAATTTCCCCATCAAAAACCAAAAATATCTTGTAAAACAAACAAAATAAGAAATCTCAATCACAATGGTTCTTATGGAGAAATGTTTGATGACTTCTCTTTTTAAAGGGAATACTAATAAACCTTCACATGATCATATATGTCCTATGAATGATTCCTTTTGAAACTAAACATCATATTTGTTAAATTTTCAAAAAATCATATTCTTCATTAGTTTCATTAACACAATTCCCAAATTAACATCATTCTCTTCCTTTATCATTGAATATGAAATAATATCCTCTAAAAAGACACCCAAAAATTGAACCCTATAAGATATAAAGAAAATATTTGTTAAATCCATTAAGATAGTGGGTGAACAAGTAAGACCAAATTTCATCACTAAAAATTCATGTAGTCTATATATCTTATGGTTCATTTTATTGGGAATATCCTCCTTCTTGAACCACAATTAAAAATGTTATGATTGAAGATTAATATAGGAAAATTATTGACATAAAACATATTATTATAATCAATGGCTTCAATATAGGGTAGAGGATACCTATTCATGATATTGACATTGAATTTTTATCAATAACCAATTAGTTCTTTTTTTTATCCATGTTTCTACTATTAAATAAAATAATATAAACCTATGCTGATGCACCTAGACAAATGAATACATTTCTGTGATTTTCCTATAGATTCTTATTCAATTATTGTAATTCATCAAGGATATTCATTATTTATTCATGAGAATAGTTATATAACCACATATGTTTTATATTGAAAACACAACATCATTATTTGGTGGAAGACTATGACACTATAATAGGAAGACATCTATACACTCAAACAAAATGGGAATATTTTTAATATTGAGTTCATTCCCATTATCATCGAATATAAACTCATTTGTAATACGAATGATGTCCAATTTAATATTTTTTTTATTGGATGTTCATTTTTTAATCACACTAATATGTTTTCATAAATTGTATGAAATATAAAATTTAACATTACCTACTCATAAATTGAGGTGGAATTTATGTAATGAAATAAATAATTCCCATTATAAGATATAACTTATGAGGATGAATACTAAAAATATTTGCCTAAAACTGATTCCAATAAAAGTAAACAGGAGAAGAATCGAAGACATGGGATGCACTCATCACATAATTAAAAGATATTAATTCAATCTCAACATATAATTTTTGAGGTGGTAGTGGGATACCCATTGAATGAATTTAATATATAAATAGGTGGGTAGATACAAAACCAAATAAGACATAATATGTTCTAAAGTTGATGGTAAGTTTACCTTTCTATAGGTTATAATCATACCCCTTATAGGAAATTGTGAATGAAAGATATTTCATTTTGTTTTTGAGATTAGGATGTTTTTTAAATCAGTCATAATAATTAATCATATAGTTTTGGAATATGATAACATAATGACCATACTAATTTTATTTAAAAAACTAGACTGGTGGTGGTTCATTATGTGACGATATATCATTATTCGAATCTCAAGATAACTTATTCCCATCCCATTGACATTCAATTTCCAATTGACCTTCCTTTCCAATTGAGAAACATTTTCCAGTCTCCTTAAGAAAGATTCCCCCATGTTTCCTCCAATAATCTGAGTATAAGGGATGGAAACTCTTTTCTCTAAATGGACTTCCGAATTAACATTGAATTCTACTTTTCTTTTCATATCAAAACCATTATATTAATGGGAAGCACCAATATTAGTCACCAACCTGAGAGAACATCTGACAATTTATTCATAAATATTGACATCCATGATGGATAATACCTTTTAGAGACATTTTTGGAATCCACTAAAGAATTAATCAACCTTATATTTATGTTGGATGATAATTCCACAAGCATTCCCAACATATTATGGGAAATTCACCTCATAATTACAAATATTATCATCATAATTATATATTATAGCATGGAATTACTTATCCACATTCATATAATATAATGGGAAAATCACTTGTTTAAAAATAAGATTTTATATTCACCTTACTCCATGTTATAAATTTCATCTGTTTCCCTCATGTTCATGAATAGAGTTCCCCATTTATCTTCTTTATATTCAAAATAATAAATATCAATTATTCAGATATTGGATATTTGAAAATATTTTTTTTAGTGGTACTTATCCATTTTTCAAAGACTAGTCGATATGTAAACCCACTAAAAGGAGGTGTGTGTATCATCAAGAATGTATCAATAAAATGACATTTCTTACTTTTCTTATTTAGGAACACATCATGATTAATATGTCGAGATTGTTTTGCATGAAATGTAAGAATTGTATTCATTATAACTCACATCACTACTATACATTTGGGAGATTTCAATTAAATAGTTTCAACAAACATGTGTTTAAAAAGCTAATTTCTGATGAGAGTCCTTTTCAAATGAGTCTTTCCAAAAAATTTCATTGCACATGGTGTTATTTACGTTGAACCATCATAAATAAATAGTAAGTGTGATGGGTAATGAACTCGCCATGTGTGATTTTCATTTTGTTTAAAAGATGAAAATTATAAAACATTATCGTAATTAGTATTATTTGTGGTGGATAGTTCACCTTTCATGAAGACATATTTTTTAAAAGTAATATATAACAAAATCAAATAATTTCACATTATTTAAAATTATATAAACTTTTTTAATAAAATAAAATTGAATTAAAAATAATTAACCAAATATAAAAATATTTGAAAGTAAAAAATTTAAAAAATTTAGTAATATTAAAAAATTTAAATATATTAGACATATTAAATATAATACAAAAAAATACTAAAAATTAAAAAAAAATTAAAAAAATTAAAAAGTAAAAAATTAAAATTAATGATTTTTTTAAAAAAATAATTACAAATCTTTTATATTTATTACAACGTATTAATAATTATTAAAAAAATAATAATAATTATAAATTATTTTAAAAAATAATAACATATAATTTAAAATATTTACACATATTTTAAAATATTGGAAAAGAATAAAAAATCATTTAATAAATAAAAAATAATTAAAAATATGAGAGAAAAGTAATTCCGTAAGAAAATTCACAACTAATTTATTTTTTGAAAATAAAAATCATTATAAATATTTAAAAAATAAAAAAATCACTACGAAAATTTCAAATCATTTGAAATATTAAATATAAAACAAATAATTAATTTTTCTAAAAAATAATTAAAAGATGAAAATTAATTAAAAGGGTTTACATTAACATAAAAATATATATAAATAGTTTTTAATATTAAAATATATAATAAATAAAAACATATAATATAGTTAAATATAAAAAAATATATAAAAAATTTACAACTAAATAAAAATTTTACAAAAAAATTATAAATTTTAAAAAATTAGAAATTCCTCTAAAAAAAAATTAAATTTTTCTAAAAATAAAAAATATTAAACATATTAATGAATAATAAATAATAAAAAGAAATTTAAAATAATTTATATATATATAATAACAAAAAATTATTTAAAATATTTATATTTATTAAACTATTAAAAAAACAAAAAAACAAATGTTGTTTATAAAATTAAAGATAATTAAAATACTAAAAAAATAACAAAACAATCATTACAAAATATTAAAAAAATGGAAATATAAAATGATCATTAAATATATTCACAAAAATTAAAAATCAATTGAAATTTTTAAAAATTTAAAAATATTTTAATAAAATATTAATATTGGCAATATTTAAATGATACAAAAATATAAAAAAATTTAAAATAATAAAATGAAAATAATTTAACATAATTTAAAATAATATAAAATAAATATGAAATTATATTTTCTTATAAACTTAAAAAAAAAATTATTTATCATAATATAATAAAATATACTCTAAATTACTAATGATTTTTAAATCATAGAATTTCAAATTTTCTAGTCAAATAAATGACACATTTTTTCATCCATGTCCAAATGAAAATCAAAATTTTTTATTGCTCATTGCCTAAAATTAATGAACTATTTAATCTTCGATTTTCTGTTAATTTATATTAATCAATAAATATTCAAAAACATTCACATATATAATTAAATACGTAATAATAAACAAGGATAATCGGAGCCAGAATGAAATAAATTGCTAAACCGAGAGACCACACACGTATACATATATCAATAGAAAGTATATTAATATGTATATTTATATACAACCACAACCAAAAATACAAATATCAATTAATGAATAATAAAGGCGTAGAAAACTGAAATACCATATAGAGCGTGAAACTATGATAAAATGATAAAACTATGCTATTCAAAATATTTATTATATAATAAAATGAATAAAACCCCAAAATATTGAAAATAGAAACAAGAGGAATCAATACCACAAAAAAATGTTGTTGGGTCTGTTAAAAATACCACACAATGACGTACATGGAGAGACATGGTGCTAAAATATAATCATGTAATAAAATTATTAAAACAAAAAAGTATTGAAAACAGATATAATAATAGTCCATACCTAGGGCAATCAAAGCCAGATCTTTATGAACTTTCTTTCAACAATGTGAATTGGAGGGATATGGAGTAGAGATGCTGGGTGATTCACATCAAAACCATTTTGGGAATGGTGAAGAAGGAGAGTGTAAGAATAAATTGTGATCATGAAAATTAAATTGGATGATTTATGATGACGTTATATTTGTAATGGAATTAATCTAATCTCAAGTACTTATTTATGAAAAAAAATTGGCATAAATTCCCCTTAGAAATACTCCCTAGATGATTGGTATATGTGACAAAACAAGAATACCATTGCCAATTCCTATTTTGAATGTGATTTACATTATGAGCCGAGAAATTCAATCAAAATTAGATCTGGATGATTAAATATTTTATCTAAAATATTAACATATTTTTATTGAAAAATATATCTATTGAGAATATTTAATTTGAGATGATTATTTGTGATGGAGATATTACCCATAAGAAATTTCCCAACATAAATAAATGAAATTGTAGTCGTGCATTACATTAACTCTATTAAGAAGACAATCATTCAATTGTCAATAAAATTATGCATCGACCTAATTTTCTCAGGTCCAATCTTTTGATTGAAAAAAATCAATAGTGTGTTCTCTAATAATCATGCTGTTAACCCAGATAGTAGTGAATAAATTATTTATAGGTTGTATAAATCCTAAATCCTTTTACAAAACAGTTTCTTTTTCTATAAAAATTCATTATTATTACAAAAAAAGTAGGATTTCATTTTATAAATAGACATAACCACATGGTTTATAAAAATGTTTTGCCACCCAAGTTTCAAAATTAAAACATAACCACACAATGATACCAACAATATTATCCAATACAATTCATATAGAGTTATTAAATAAATGTATAGGATTATTATTAACATCACATAATGATCTAATAAAAAATTTAAACGTATAGTATTTTTGAAACGCATAAACATAATTATTTTGTTATAAAATGTTTACATTGTATTCGTCATATTTCATAGTAACCAGAACCCTCCATATATATTACATAAAAATGAATTTCATTATATCCCAGGAATAGGTAACATAAGAAATGGTTGAGATTAAATTCTCAATTAGGGTAAACAAGGGAGATATCAATGATTACATAACTACAAAATGTGTATATGGGTATAATAACATGATCATAAAATTTTAAAAATGTACCCTCCATGTCAAATATCATCATCATATGTCATGGAATAAATCATAGAAGTTTATAAAACAGGAATCATAAAATAATCAACGAAGATGAACCAAGAAACCATAACATAGGTATAAGACATTGAATTTTGGAATATGCGTAACCATGTAAAATAATTTATTTTGTAATCAAGGTCATTTTCCAAGGAAATCATATTTGAATGAGTTAACTCCCTATACAATCATTGTAGTCAAATTTAACTCCAATTACTTTAATATTATATAGGTGGATGAAATATGTACAAAGGATGTTGAGGGATAAAGAAATGTATTTCAATCTCACACTTATTTTTTATATCACACATTCCATAATCACCAATAGTTTATTTGATGTGTTGTATATATAGAAAAGGAATGTATTTTATTTGATAATTATCATTAAGAATATGAGGATATACATATCCATTTTAGTATGTCTCTTCCATGGGGTAAATTTTTAAAACATTAAAAATGCAATAACAGATTTTTTCACAATTTTCCGTATTTGACACATATTTATTATAATATCACTATAATTTTTATGAGCTTTGTATATATAGACATTGAAATTTTATATCATGAATATAATAATTCTTATGATATTATAAGTTTCATTTAATGTTGATAAATCATGGGGATTTAAATTTATAGTTACCAATTTCGTAAGGGTTTTATGTTGCAATATAATCGTTTATCACGATTGATTCTTATTATGCTTCAAATGAAGAGAAATTATGACCTATATATCAATATGTTACTGCTTATTATTATCCCATAGTTTTTTATGAGGAATAAATTTCTATTAATTTTATTATCTTTATTTACATAAAATTTCAAAATGACGTTTTGAATAATAATTATATTTAATTATCTCCTCAGTTAAAAAATGCTTTATTTCTAAACCAGGTATTGTAAAAAAATTTCCAAAAAAATATTTTTAAAATTATTCAAATGAATTTTTATGAATATTTTCCTAATATTTTAATTTTAATAAATGATTACAATTGAATTTTGATTTTTTTTTCAAAATAATTCATGTTTGGATTAAACTAAAAACGGGGTTGGATTATATGTCTTAATGTAAAAGGATTGAAAAAACTTCCAACTATCATAACCACTTATTTAATTAAATATTACTTCATTAAATTTCAATTTTTTCTTCAAATAATCAAATTCAAAAAATTTATTATATTTTAAAATCGTTTTTTCCTTGGGAGAATGATATTTTCCTCAATAATGTTTTAAAATTATTTTTAAAGAAAATTTTTATAAATTTTTGACCTTGTCTTCATAAAAAAGATTTAAAAACAATTTATGGATTATATTGTTTAAAATGTTATTTTTAATAAAAATATATTTTCCATTAGAAAATTTACAAGACATATTTCAAATTCATTGTCCATATAATATTAAATCATATGATGTTACTAATGATTTATTAGGGATATTATCCCATAGCAATATAATTATTCTATATTTTGATGGTTTATTTTTATGAATAAATTATGTTTACAAAACCTTTTTCACTTTTACGGGTATGTGATAATTAATTTCTTATGAAAAATAATTTTTTTACACTTGTTATGATTATGTTAAATTATGAAATGATAATGAAACCTATTTTATTTCCACATATTTTTGTTGATGAAATGATTATTAAATAAATTTCTTTTTATGGGATCTATTATTATGAATAGTTTTTCATTATATAGAAAACATTATTTAAATTCTATTTATGTTATGGTGGATATGTTATGACCAATTACTAAGGTTACGTTACGACCAAGGATAATGGATATGTTATAAAAAATATGTGTGGGACATATACCTCCCTCCAATAAATTGGAATATTATTTATATATCAGCTGATAAAAAATTCTAGAATGGGGAGTGGAACCATTTTATTAAAATTCATGGTCTATTATGATAGTATTCGAAGTGAACCAAGAATATTATGATGGTTTGGAGACTGAACCCATTCAACGATGATAATTTTTTAGTGATCCATGATTTCTATTGCAATTATTTTCTATTCATATGTGTATTATACAACTCTATGTTTTATATTAGTTATTTTCTATCATAGATCATTTTATTTATCATAATTATAATTTATTATTTATTAACATCTAGGAAATAGAATTATGATCATTAATATAAAGGCTATGATTTCTAAATGTTATTCTCATAATCTCATAAACCTAGAAAAATGTTTTGGTTACATGTACCACTTTTTTTTACTTACTAAGAATATGATCTCACCCTCTATTATTTTCCATTTTGTAAGTCTTGGTGAATGGTTAATTATATTTTATTTCTATTAAAAGTAATATTTGAGAATTTATTTTGTGTGATGTTGGAGATATTTTATGAAACCAGAATATTTTGTGCCTAGAGACAAATGAAACTATAACTTTACAATCCTATGGTATTTTTTATTAATGAAATTATTATTCAATGAAATATATGTATCTTTTATGTGTGAGTAGTTTGGGTATATATAGATTAGACACCATCTATCCACCCATTGGGCCAAACATGAGATTCTAATTCAAAAAAAAATTCCCAACACAGAAATGTATGAATACTATGTACTAATATGTAGATAATATGGGAAAATAAAAATACAACTAATGTGGGCATTAAATTATATAAAATGTTTTCCCTACCTATCGTCTAAAGTGTTTCCATGATATTTAGCAATGTTGGTGTCTATTTACTAAAGTGGATTCATGGTTCAGATTCTAGTACATTGTTTGTTACCTCTATGTTATCAAAAGGTAATCAATTCAACATATTAGTTGGGATTATCTCTATGATTTACCACATGTTTGTTCAATAGCATTATGGGAGGATCCTGATTAGAATTATAGGTCCATTATAGTTCATTTGTCACTACTTGGTTCATTACATTTATATCTATGACTTCAACCACACTATTAAAAATTATTATTCTTTTTCTCACCCTAAGTGTCTATATATTTAAACTATTTTATGATATCATTAAGAATTATTTACATTTTTTACTCAATGAAAATATATTTTCATTTCTTCATTATTTCTTATATTGACAGAGCCTCTGGAGTAATAGTGAAAAAATTAAATAGTACATAGAGATAACACTCTTTATTATTACCTTATATGATGTTGTTTTTGTGGGTACGGTGGAGATGGTAGTCACTTGGGATCCCGAAAATCACTATAAGATCACCCACTTGTTTATCCATATATATAGTGTTTTTGTACTATCCCATTATAGAGTTATAAGTTAATGATATCCATATATTATCCATTATCATTGGTTATCTCTAACATGAAAATATATGGATTTCAAGGTCATAATTCTTCCATGAAATTATGTTATCAAATTGTAATGAGATTATACCATGGAATGGGGTGAATTCTACACAATTGATATGTTGGTGTATTTAGGTCAACTAGTGAGTATATCATTTTATTCCTAGATTTGAAATTAAAAAAAATTCCTATCGATTACGTCTTATTAAATCTTTCATATTTCCTTCATGGGAAACCATTTTGAATAGACATAGTTTAAATAATGAAATGATAAAATCATAAAATGATGCATCATTCAAATATAACCATAATGTGAAATCCTCAAATGGAATTAAATTAATACAATTATGAAATCTAATGTTTTCTAAACGATACTTTGATACCAAGTATAATGCCCCATCTTGAAACATTATATTATCTTGAGTTATGTCAGAAATTTACATTCATACACATGTAGTATATTTTCAGGATTACTATTTTATAGAATTATACAATAATTGTTACATTCCAACAAACTATAAATACAAATTGGTAACATAAATCAATATCCATTTTTTCATAGTATAAGAATTTTTAAAAAAGTAACATAGATTTATTTCATGATTAATGATCATAACTTTTTCATTGATTCCATATTTGACTATATTCTCCGATAAATCATGTGAAAAATATAACAAAACATTGGGTGAGCACAAAAATATCATTAAGGGATATAAAAATTAGTCAAACCATTAGTCTAGTTAAAACATGGTAACCCATTTAATGTTACTTATGTGAATGAAACAAACTTCACATGAACAAAAATCATCATTTTTATCAAATAAAAACATTAAAACCAATTGAAATAAATTAAAACTCTTTTTGGTGACTTTGAGAATCATATACATAAAACCCCATTCAAACCCCTTTCATTTGGAATAACCATATGAATGTAAACAAATTTTATTATTACCCAATGAATTGGATATCTATAAATGGGATCACACTTTTTATAAGTTTTATAAGGCCCACACATGGCATATGATGGAGCTCATCCCTTCATTTAAGTTATAACTTTTTCATCCATGTGCTATAATGGGGCTCGACCATTCTTACAAGGATTTTTAGGATCACTCATGAGCTATTATGGGGATCAACCCTTTGTATAATATATATTGGTCTCCCGAGTTTTATATAATGCTCATGTTCCATTTCATGAATAAAATACATTCATCACAAAACCCATTTGAAAAATATATCTAATCCCATATGAAAATTTTTCAGTATACAAATATCATTTTCATTTAATAATATATTTTCAATTCCACAATACCTTAAGAAGGGAATAAGTTATTTATTTTCCTTTTAAAAAAATAATGCTTATAGTGTAACCAAAGTATCAAATATCAGTTATGGTAGTGGATAATTCTTGTCACCATATACGAAAAAACATTCCTTTTATCATTTAGTAATTAAAGTAATGGATTAATAAAAAAATACTACTTCTAACTTTTTTTTTAAAAATACAGTATATTCAAAAAATGTTATTTATAGTTCTTCTATGTCCATATAAATAAATATGTAAATTAATATCATGAAGAAAAATATTGGATAATTAAATCATTAAATGATAAAGGTGTCCCATACCACAATGAAAATTTACATCTAAATCAACATGAATTATTACATTGAAAAAATATTAAATAACATTATTATAGATATAATATCGATATCTAATGTAATTGTTTATATATATACACATTATAATTTAATAAATGTTGTTATTATCCTGAAATGCTTCAATGAAAGGGGATTGAGAGGATGTCCCCTATATTTATTATGTCATGTCATGTACAATATTTATATTCATGAATAATAAAATTAGGTTAATTTATAAATTATTTACAACCTTTTTAATGTTAATAATTTATTTTATATTATTAATTATACATTTATGAATCTTATATAAATATTTATCTTCATATCAGACATTTTGTTGATAGTTAGAATATGAGTCAAAAATAAAAATAGTACGATGTAAATAATCCATATGGTAATAAAACCATAATATTCAAAATAATATTCTAGACATGTAGATAAATTTTAAAAATCCATTACTATTTTAAATCAAATATTGAATTTTGGTGACAAAAAAATGAGAAATATTATAATCATTGAGACGGTATGTCATATGTATGCATGAGAAACATTTCCAATTTTAATTGATCATTTTGGAAATAAGGTAATAATACTTTTATATTTAAATAATGATAATAATATTATTAATATCATAATAATATTTTAAATATACATACATATATATTTATCATAAATGTGATATGGTGAATAAAAATGATTCACATCACTTCATGGATGTGATAGTTCACTCGTACTCATTAACAATGTTGTCATTTTTATATGAATGCAATATAATAAAATAATTGTTATTTTATCATATTTTAATGAAAATTTTTTGATGAAAAGAAAATATAAACATTTATTGAATCATTATGACCAGTTTTGAGAGGCGTTATTGAAAAACATACTATATATGTTCATGAGGCTGTAGTCCACCGTAAAAATGAATGAAATGTTCATTACCCATTTGATTAAATTAGAGATTGTTTCAAGGGATGATATTTTCATAATATCATTTCAGTATATTTAGGCAACATTATTTATTATGTCATCAATGTTAAATTAGATTTATGGGATCTGGTAGAGGAAAAAAATAGAAACACATAAATAAATAGATTACCTTTCCTTTACATGATCAACTTTCTTAACAAAATAACACCTCTAAGAAGGGTGTTATGAAAAAAATAAGGAATCCAAAATCTGTTCAATGATACAAGTAATTCGTTTTCTAATAAATAATATTTTTTTTTCTATTTTTCTAGATTAATGTTAAATTACATTATAAAACATATATAAAATCAATTTTGAAAAATGGATAAAATATTTGGAAATAGTAGGGTCAATTTTAGTAAATATCCCACTTTGAATATCTTTCAATTTTATAGTGACCTATAAAATTTTTGTTACCACAATAAATGGAAACTCAAATAATAAAATGATAAAAATATAATAATAAGGAACAGTAAATTACTATATAACATTATTAAATTTTAATGTATTGGTATATATCATCCATAATAATACAATGATATAATATTGGATATATTGGGGAAACATAAATAAGATAATGACTATTATAGTTTTTTATTTATAGTAATGTAAAATATGTCGTAATGTTGTTTTTAATAAGTGAAATAATTTTAATATTGTGTCATCTATAGGTAGTGTTCAATAATAAATATTTATTTAAAATATATTGATTTATCTTATTTATATAAATATATATTAAATTTTTAGTGATGATATAATTACTATATATTCTTCTAAAATGCTGATGTATTAATAATTTAATTAATATAAAAAACCCAATATAATATATTAAAAATATTGAATTAAAATTATTTTAGGGTATTAAGAAAATTTAATAATGGTATAGATTATATAAACTTGTTAGGGATATAATAATATATTTTATTCCATTTATTAGTTTTACGTTTACATTATTAATATCAATATAATGAATAATTCTAAAAATTGTTATCATGGATATTTTATAGTAAACAATATTTTATTAAATTATATAAAATCCCTAAATATATAAAATCCACCCAATTAATTATGATATGGTTTTTAATATCAATAACGGTCTACTTTTATTATTTTCATTTTATTGTTACTATAATAACAATCAATGAGTAATATTCCATGTTTTTAGAGTAAGAGTAATGTGGCCCAAATAAGGGATGAACCTGTATAATACGGGTAGAAATATTTACAAAATTTTATAATATGTATTTTATTAGAGTTTTTAGTCGCATAATGAAATTATAATGTAAATTATTCAGTATTTATCCATTTTATATTGAAAATGAAATTATTTTATCTTATTATTTCATGCATTGGCAAGAGTTCCCCTCCCCTCCTATACAAAAAAGAATTTTACTTCTCATTTTATCAGAATTAAAAACCCCTTTCTTCATAAAATACATAACAAATAACATCATAGTATTAATAAACTGATTCTAGTGTCCTTTTATGCATAACACCAATATTATAGGGAACATGGTGTTAAGATAAAGATGTCTTTCAAAGAAGAGGTATTGTGTTTATCTGCATGTTTATGTTTGTTTCTTCATACAAATACCACAAACCATATTAATACTTAATTAAAATAACCAAAGTAAAATAAATATACTTATAAGTTGTTAGGTTAGTGTACTGACCTATATATAGCTATAAATACATCAAATATGAATATAATCCATCGTTCATGTATATAGAGGACTACCACATCATGAACTGGCGCAATTATTTTTTTCAACCAAAGCTTTGGATAACTGTTATAATGATAGAATTAATAATTATATATGATATTAATGATATATTTGTCATTATTAATGAATAATATATCCTTTAAATTCTTACATAACCATGCATTGAAAAATGATTATGTCGTTCGTTCTTACTTGTGCACTACCACCTCCATAAAAAATATGTGATTCATTTTTCATCACCACATCCAATTGATGATAAATATAAGTATATATATACAATTATTATGATATATATATATATAGATATTAATTTAATTATATTAATTTAATTATATTAATATAAAATGATACTAACTATCTTTTTATAATGATCATTAATCAATTTGGAACGTTACTCATTTGTACATATGATATACGTCTCTATGATTCTAACATATATATATATATATATATATATATTTGTAACCATAGTTAGTGGTTGGATTTTAAATTATAATTAATAAATAAATGTTTTTCAAATTTCATAAATGATATTATAGAGATGATGTAAAGATGATCTATTTACCACAATCATCATTCCCATGTCATTATGGACTTATGAACATAACCATTTAAAAGAATTCTTTGTGAATATAAATTATTAAGTAATTTTTATAACACTATAATAAGTGAAGTAAAAGTAATAATATAAATTAAAATTGTTTTCCATAATGAAATTAATTAACATAATTTTATTATTCAGGTTTATAATGAACAAACATAACAATTTAGCCTCATGGTATGAGAAATCATATCTCTATATCCATTATTCAGTTTAAAATTCATCTTCATTGAGTATGAAATTATAAGATTATTTGTGAAATGGTTTTTTAACTTGTGTTTTATTTTCATTTTTATTTTGTTTATTTAAATATTATATACACAATTAATTAATCAAGTAAATGGTCAATTCAATTCAATGATATTTTTAAGGAAGTTTTTTTCAATATTCTTTTAATGAGTCTTTTTTTATATGTAAAATTGAATAATTTTTATAAATAATAAAAAAATATTATATTTTTCCACCATCGTGATGCATTATAGTTTTGATGATTCCATAAAAATATCACATTGTTATTTTCAAAGAATTTTTTTTTTATTTTATGTGTACAATATTATTTTGATATAAGTTATTTTCATAAATAAAGGTTTCGATGATGTGGGAATTCATATTTTTTATTATGTTATTGGTATTGAATTTTTTTATGATAAAAGTTTCATCCATTATGAACCAAATACAATAGGATATTTAAAATCCCTACAATGAATTTAGTATTATTAAAGGTGAAAAAATAGTTATTATTATGGGAAATTAAATTGTTACTCTTTGTAAAACCATAGGTGTTATGTAAAACATAAAAATGAGCATTGTTTCATGGTATCCGTGAGGGTAACATCTTATTTAAATATTATATTCCAATGATTTCTCATTTAACTTATATTGTTTATTTATGGTTGATATGTTTTTAAATAAATATCATTTTTTAACGATGTAATGTTTTTTGGTTTATGTACAAAATGGAGTATATGATACCTTTTAATGGTGAAAAGTATCACATTGAGAAAATGTTTTCATGGGATTGATAAGATTTCAAGGAAACCATTATGTGTTTTATATTTCCATTATGATTTATTTAAATTTATTTATCAATTTTTTGACATAAAATGCGATTTCTTGGGTAATAAAATTTGTTTTTGTGAAAAAATATTATTTTTAAAAAGTAATACTCTTATATAATTTAAGTGGATAATTTTTAATTTATTTCAACTTTTTATCAATTCAATTGATTGTTTATGACCATTATCAAAATATATTTGTGGATAGCCTTAAATGTTTTTCCTATTCAATAATGAAATTATTAAATGATTACAAAAATCTTATCTCCATTGTTTATTCTATGATGAAAAATTTATGAGACCCATTTCATTTCATTGGTTCTTATAAGGTGAATCATTTATGATCTTTTGGAAACTTTATATATAATTATCATTATGTGGTGGTGGTAATGCTTTAACAAGGGATGGTGGTTGTTTAGTATCCAATGATGGTGCTTCCATTATAATCATGGATATGTGTGACCTATATCTCCTTGATATTTATAGTGTAATAATTGGTATCTCATGAGATAACCATGATAGAAAAAAAACATTTAACCTAGTTCACTAGTAATATTTTCCAGCATGATATAATAGACAGAGAACCTAGAATACTATAATTTTTTCAGGAGTGAACAAATTATATTATAGTAGTCTTGGTAATGATCCCTTAAAAGTTACTTAATTAAATTCAATACAAATGTATATGTTATAGACTTATTCCCTATTAAAATTTTATAAAATGATGGATTATCTTATATAATCCATGTATAATGAATTTCAACAATTTATTCTATGATTCATTATTATTATTTATGATATGAAGGGTAGTATTTTCAAAATAATATTATTTTGTTATTATAAATTTATCTTCATTTTATGTTTATGTGATCATTTATATCTCCCATGATTACCCATACAATGAATCTGATCTCACATTTTATTATTTTGTTTCATAATATCATTCTATGATTTTATCAACTATTACCCATCATAAAAATGTCATAAAATGTTCCTTTATTCATATAATTTTTTTTGATCCCACGAACATGGATAAAGGTACTTAGTAGGACATGTATAAGAAGGGTACTAGTTATGAATAACATTGTATTATATTATGTAGATTTTTTATGACCATATTGATTATCTTTCCATGTTTCCAAATTCATTATAATTATACTATTTTAAAATATAATGTATTGTTATATTAAAAATATTTTCCTTATGATCTGACATCAATATATAAATACTGGAGTTACTTATATATGTTATCATATTATGTTTTTTTAACCCATTAAAAACTACTAAGATATTTCATTAATTAAAATCTAATAGATAAGTGTATGTAAATAATAAAATTATATAATTTTTGTAATTATTATGTATAGACACGTTTAATCCTATATTTTCATATATTGAAAACATGGTGTCAAGAATTATAAATCCAATAAATTATTTTCAACGATTACTCACTATAAAAATTATGCCTCACAAAATGATTTTTTGTTTTATGTAATAGATAGAACAGAGAAGATTTATGTCAACACTGAGGAAAAATGCGATGATTTTCCTCATGAAAATCCAAATGAAGAGAACCCTAGAATGAGAAAACATTATCATTATTCATAATCCACAATAATGATATGGAATAAAAACATACACCTTAAACAAATCCATGTCTCAATAAATTAGTAAATGATATAGATCAATGAGAGCTCAAGTGGTGGAAACTATAATGGAACGAAAAATGAATACTCTACATTTAAATATTCTAGGGAGATTTCATTATGATATTGTATAAATGAAATGAGAAGATTCTTTCTATGTTAAAACAAAGGGAGTATAATATGTAGTTTCTAGATAAAAATAAACAGTTTATGGGAGGTAATTTATTTTCATACAAATTCACCATTTATAAAAAAGTATATTAAATAATGGGAGTATTGAAATTATTTGTTGAAATTACCGAATACAAGTATTAAGACCTACACCATGGAAGGGCTTATCCTATGGAAATCATTGAATTGAAACTATTGAATTATTTATGTTAATGGATTCAAAAATTATTTTTTAGGTGAATTTTGACCAATGGTATTTTTCATAGGAATCCTGAAACATATAAAAATTGTTGAAAAACAATATAATCATTAAATTTTAAGTTACGAAAAAAACTCATAGGTTTATACGTTTATGGTTTATAATAACTCAAAAGGAATAAACACCAATTTTTAATGTCTTATCAGATGGATTTTATGATTTTATTTAGAAGAAATACTAGGTATTATAAAGAATACTATATTGAGGTTAATATAATCCTTAGGGATTGGAATATGATTTGATGTTGATTATGGTTTATATGATTTTCAAATATGAATAATCATGATTGTTGAAATCATATTTATTTAAATAATTAAAATTTAATATATATTTATTTTCATGTTAAGGATTACATTTTATGTTATATTTTATATTTGTTTCCTGATATTTATTAGAGAATCACTTCTTTAAAAGAAATTAAATTATTTTTCATATAGAGTAAGGATAATTGGGAAATTATTTATGTTACTTTTCTATATCCTTCACTTAGTATTAATAATTTTTTTAACATGAAATATTATATGGGACTAATGAAATGGAATTTATAATGGTTTATGATATAGTGAATGATATATCAATTTACATGAAAACATTTTTTATTGCTGAGACTATTCATGTAGTTATGGATTTGGAGATAATGTTGTATATCTTCATATCATTTTTTCCATTTTCAATATCTCTATGTGCTAAACATATTTGGTTTTGGATAATGGTCAATGATATATGGAAGAAATAGATATAACATTTTGGTTATTTAGATGATAAATGTTTTTCTTCAAGCATGGGAAATTCATATGAAATAGTCATTATTGGGAATATCATAATAGATTATGGTGGAAATTAATTAATGGATGAAATTAAATCTTGTATAAAAGAATATATCTTATTATTATTATTATAGATGTTAATATATTTACTCATGCATTGGAAAAGAAAAATATGAAAAAATGGTGTCCTATGGACATTAATTATAATAAGTTTATGGCCTTTTAACACCTCCTTGATCTAGTGATTTGCTGTTTTTATCTTTCTACTGACCATCTTCTACGTCATTCACTATTAGACATTGGGAATTATATTTCTCTTAGATTTATATGTATTATATTACCACTACTATTCTCATATTTGGAATCCTTGATTTTCTGTGTCCTATGTTCTTCCCTTTCTAGCTTTTTCATGGAAATTTTAATAAGAAATTTTTTAATGTTTATTTTCAAAAAAATAATTTACAAATTCCAAACACATGATTACTAATAAAACATTCAAGCTGAAAGGAATGAATTTATTAGTGGTGAAAAAATCGTAATACCCTGATATTTTATAAGAATAACGCTACGTTCTCTAGAATATAAGTCCGGAAGCACAGATAAAAAATAAACCATGATGTATTATATTATAAATATATTAGTTATAACCTAGGTATTAAACTGGTATGTAAGAATATGATCAATGTAAATATGATATATATAAATAGATCCCATATAAAATAAATTTATTTAATAATTATTAGGAAAAACAAATAATTTTTTATGTTATTTTTGTTATCTTTAAAAAATTGATTTCACTAAAAATGATTCCTATTTGTTTATTTGAGAATATATTATATATTTGAAATTTGGAATATTTAATATTTTTCTTCAATAAATTTAACTATATTTTTTATGTAAAATTATCACTATTAACATAGGCGTAATATCTATGAATATTCTTGAAAATATTTATTTTCCAGTTAATAGTGAATCTAATAATATTTAATGTTTTTTTCAAGCATGTAAAATATATATTTTTCTAATATTTCATTTAAAGTAATATTTTTTATTTTTTTATTTTATATTATTAAATTAGATTTATTGAAATACTTTTTATTTTTGAAATTGGCGGGAAAATATTTTTTAACATAAAATGAAATATTATTGAAAAACTGTTTTTATGTGCACAATGTATTATTTTTCATAAGAAATTAAATTTTGAACTCTAGGTGAATATTTTTTGTCAAATTTAATTATTATATTGTTTATTTTTTTATCATTAATTTTGTATTTTATTAAGAATGGAAGATGAATTTTCTATCTTTGATAATTAAAATTTAAATATTAAAAAATGATTTTTTTCATGCATTGCGAAATTATTTTAAACATAAATTGTTTAGAATTTTTAATTTTAATATGATTAAATTAATTACATATTTTGAATCATGAGGTAAAAATTTTATAAATATTCTCATTTTTAGTTAGATAATATGAATAGTAACTATAATAAAATTTATCAACGAGTGATAAAACTATGTGAGAAGCCCATATTATTTCATTCTAATTATTATTCAATGTATTTAATTCAACCTATTTCACATTACCCTAAATATTAATTTATTTGTGATAAAAGTATCACAACAATGACCAATATAATAATTAAATCAACGAAATTTACAAATTTTCACACTCGTGTTATTAAATATCTCTTATGTATCCATATTGGGAAAAAATAATGTTATTATTGGGACAATGTGAAAATTTGTATGTTAATTAAATTAAATTAATGATATAAATATTTTTATAATTTTAATAAATTATAAAAGAACATTAATGTCCTTATTAATTCTAATACGAAAATTATGTAATTAACAGAAAAATAAGATAAATGATTTATAAAATATTAAAAGGGTAATTTGAATGAGTTAATATATAAAAATATTTTAGTAGATATACATGACAGAAAATTAATATTTTTATTCATTATGTCTGAATTAACCATAAAAATTAATGCATTTAATGTAAAATTTAATAAATTTTTCTCAAAATGGTGTTGATTATATTTTATAATACAAAATATATTATTAAATGAAGTAAAAAAATTTAAAACAAATATGTATTGAAAATAATGTTATGTAGTTTAATTAATCACTTATTTCCCATTTACATGTCATTTTTTATTTAATATATTCTTTATTAATCCTGAAATCAAAGAAAACATTAATATTGTAGTAATTTTAAAAATTGTTAATGAATGCATAAACTAGAAATCTAAGGGTTGAATGTTAATCCAGACTTGTAGATTTGTATTTTAAATAAAATTTTGTCACTTTAAAATAGTTTATTTTATTATTGTATATATGTCATCATTATTTTATAAAATTAATTTAATTAATTTATATTTTATGTAATATCAAGGATGCCCCTACCCACATTTATAAATGGACACCCCTCCATTCTCTTCTTCACACAAAATTGAGCCTTATTGTTTGGAAAAAATATTTGTATTCCTATTATCCAATTTTCTATAAAAATTGTATATTTAATCTTTTTCTTAATGATCCAACCCCAGATTCCATAATTAGAGAACATAAGGGTATATTTAAAATAAGTGGTAAATTCCTTAACAAATTCATTTGTTTTGATTTTTTTCACCACATCAAAAAAAATTAATTATTATAGAATAATATATCCATAACCTTTATATAATTAAAATTTATTATTTATATGAAAAATCCATTACATAGCCTTTATCCTTCAATTTGTATGTGAAAGTAGTGATCAAGAACATGTATATCATACCATCTCCTCCTAATTATACAATTCATTTCTTATCACTATATTTTACCAAAGTATATTATTATAGACTAAAAATTTATAAATTATAATTATAACATTATTATAATTTTAAAATGGGAATATCATATCTATAATATAAACTTCAATACCATTGTGAAATAACTACATCGATCATTAATACATGTGGAAAATCACCCCCAATAATGAATCTGATTTGTTTC
Source organism: Viscum album (assembly GCA_963277665.1). Taxonomy (NCBI): domain Eukaryota; kingdom Viridiplantae; phylum Streptophyta; class Magnoliopsida; order Santalales; family Viscaceae; genus Viscum; species Viscum album. The sequence goes on from OY728141.1 coordinate 141,168,306, forward strand.
CAATTAATATTTTTCTTTAATGGTAATAAGTATGAATTTATGGATTAAAAATGATATTTTTGGTATAATAAGTATTCTATAATAGTGATTTTTATTTATATTTCTTACATTCTATTCTGTGTAAAATTAAAACAATGTTCATGCGTACATACGAAATATCATCTCTATGAACAGTGTAATTTATTTTTATATCTCTAATTTAATGAATGAAAATAATAAATTTAATAATTAATATATATACTACGTATATCATGATTTGAAGTCTAGAAAATATAGAACCGTGATTAATCTCCATGGAAATAAACTACAATACCATAATATATATGAAAAAGGAAGCATATATTACTTGGAACAGTGACATCAATATATTATTTTTTTACAAATGGGGGATAAAAAATAATAATTAAATAATATATAGTAATATATATATATATGACTATGTTTATATAATATTTTAATAATAGATATATATATATATTCTCTAAAGGATGTTACAACACATATGAATGTTGTTAGACATAAGGTAATGGATATTTTTTTGAATTTTACTTTTGTAAGCCACATGCATTTTAATGAAGATGTTTATTTTGATTGTTATGTATACTTATTATTTATATATTTATTTATTCATATCATGAATTTTTTTATATACATATCTATCTAATTTTCATTGTTTCATGGGGATTACGATTCAAATGCTTCCAATGTAATTATGCTTTTATGTTACAGTCTCATTGATTATAAATATTGTTTCTGATAATGCCTCAGATATTCATATAATATGATATACCTATGATAAAACACACAAGTTTCCTGTTAACATACTAATTTATTGAAAATGAAATTTTCCCAATCATGTTGCCGACCTTTTATCTAATGATACGCAAAATATATTATTTTGGATGAGTGAAAATAATTTTCTCTTAATTCGATTTTTTTTTCATTTCAATGTTTTTTTAAAATGATTTACATATGTTTTTTTTAATCCCCCATGATTTATTGAATTAAAATTTTCTCATTTTGTTATTTTACTAAATTTGTTCCAACGTTATCATTCTATTATATTCCTATTTATGTACTTTATTAATTTTTATTCTAAAAGTGAAAGAGGAATGTTTATTTCTATCATAAACATGATAAACTAAATTTCCCACTAACATATCAAATCAATTCATGGAATATTCATTTCTAATATTCCATGGTTATTGTACAATACTATTTTGTCAATAATATGTATATATAAATTATTTTTTAAATATTTTATTTCAAAATGGAATGGTATTTTTCATCAAGATTATTGTGATGATATTTCAATTTTATATCATGTCTCTATGAAAAAAATCGTGATTTATTTTTTGATTTACTGGGGACAAGAGCCTTGTATTCCATATTTATTTTCTTTATATATGTTTTTTACCCATGGTTAAAACATTATTATGAATATAATTCATTTTACAGAGGTTATTATTAAATGAAATTATTAATTGTTTAGGAAACCCAATTTATTTCCACTTGTTGTAACATGATAAAACATTTATGGAAACTGTTTCTATTCATGAGTTCTAATGTTATGAGGGTTTCATTATCTTATAGAATTTAGAGACCCGAACCTTGACATACATTGATATTACATTACTTTTGCGGAATACTTAATACATAATAAAAACAAACACACGAGGACCGTAATAGTTAAGTGTCTTTTGAAACTCGGAACGTAATCGTCTATTCGTGGGGAAGGATCTTCAACATCGCCCATAAAGATCTTCCACTTTTTGTTTCCTTACCTAAAAACTTTCATTTAATCCTGGGGGAAAATAAAACATAAAAAGGGTGAGGTCAAATTCTCAGTAAGCGTAATCATGGATAAAATAAAACATACCATATACATTTGAACTTAAAAACACGAACATAATGTTTAAACATAAAAATAATGAGAAAAGACATTAATCGTGGAAGTACATAAGGAATAGATCATAATGGAACATAAATCATGATAAAATAGCATATGAATAATACATGTAACTATGGTATCCATTAAGCACATGTAATGATTTCTGTAGTAGACAAGGCATTGCTTCCAAGACCATCTTAGTGGACAAAGTCCCTTTCTGAATCGAGTTCACTCCTCGTTCCAGTTTGGTAACACTGAACCGGTTTAACCTGCCATTCCAGCCATTTCTATCTCATGAAATATAAATCATTACCCAATGCATTGGAGGGAGATATAGGTCCCACCCATCTCATAATGAAACCATTCTTACTTGTGCCACAAAATAAACATACATCATTCATAATAACCCAACAAATAAAATGGGTTTCATAAACATCATCCCATCATCACATAATACATATAAAAGAAATGGATATAATTTCATAATAAGAAAAGTGAAAACATGTTAATCATAGAGACATGATAGTTGAAACATACACATGTGAAATAATTTCATCGTAGATGAAAATGGTTTTGATAATACACATGAAATGAATTCTTGAGGAAAATATCCTTTTTTCTTCAAAATCATTTTATTTTCACAAAATGTCATGAAATTTTAAAAGAAAAGGGTTTTGTTGAAAATAGTCCTGAAATATTTTGTAGGAATCTTCATGAAAATAAGTCTTTATAAAACTGTAAAAATCCTTTCATGCCATACATGTTAAAAACATTCTTCTCGTACTTTTGTTGGAAAAGTCAAAAAGTACCTTGTAGGGTAAATAAAAGAAAGATTCCTTCCAAAACATGGGGTAAATGTAAAAATGGGTAAAAAGGACATTAAACATACATGAATACACTTTTATAATACATGGAGATGGATGATAGCAATAACCCTAGTAAATACTTACGAATAAGCAATCTCGAATAAAAATGAGAATTGCAAAATTATCACTTACCTTAGGTCTGATATGCTTCGTACGTATCCTATCCTCATGTAAAATTATTTAAATAAAGTCATTGACTTATTAATGAATAATATTAATTGTTATTATATCATATATGGTTCACTTATGACTTTATATTACCCGTTCTTTTGTAAATTCATGTTAATGTAGCATTTTGGGTAAAATCGTTTCATTTGTCTTTCGTTTTTTAACATGTAATTATTCATATGATTACATAGATAATGATTACTTACATCAAGAATTAAAACATGATTTATATACAATATAAATTCAGAATATCTATATAATGGATCGATAAATGGAAAGAAATACACAGTTCATGGAGACAGTAGACGTACGTATGCATGAACGATGTTTTCATTTGCTTATTGAATTTAATGGAACAAAGTAGATGACATAAATATATATATATACATAAATATAGTATCATTATTATTTCATATATTTCATGATTACTTATTACATATGCTTTATAATCATTCTTTAATGGTTATCATGGAGAGTGAATCTCATCGCGTTGTGGAGACTGTATTCCGTACGTACGCACAAGCGATGATATATTTCCCATGATCATGGAATTGTATTATAGTGTATTTATAATATTACAGAATCAATATAACTTTACAAAAATCATATATATTCATTACATTCACCATTAAACCCATCCATGTAAGGTGGTGGTGGAAAATAGATTACACCACGGCGTGGAGACGGTATTCCATACGTACGCACGCACGGTGATTTCGTTTTCCGTATGATGGATATATGGTGAAATAGGGTTGTTTCATACTTATAATTACATATCAGTATATGAGTGATACTTATTTTATTACTCCATAATGAAAAACTAAATAATAAGATGTGGAAGAAGAAATAAATTTGAATGAATCGGTAACGGACATTACCTCTTCTTTGAAGCGCCTCTTTGAAACCTACTCTTAGGGCACTAAAATTGGTCTTTGAAAAAGTCCAGGACCTCTAGGATGTTTCTAGGGAAGTGGATAAGAGAATTTGGCAGGTTTTGGCAGATCATGAAGGGACAATGTGGTGTGAGGAAGAGAGGGAGTATGTGCCCTTTTATAAGGGAGGAGAGGGGCACCTTTGGAAATATAAGAAATATTAGTTTATATTAAATCCCAACCCCACATAAAAACTACAAAAATGACTAATATCCTAATATTAGATGATATAGGGTTGTAATATCATCAACCAATAAAATTTAGACATGTTAGGAATTTATTTTAAACATTATCAACTAGATTTCTTTTTATTTAATCAATTTAATTTTATTTGTGGTAATAACATTCTAAATTCTAAATTATAACAAATAATTACTTATTTGTTGTTATTTTTCCATAATTGGATACTTTATAAAATTTTAGACCATATAAATTTAAATTTAAATTTTTTAAATATTTTTGTGATTTTTAAACAATTATATAATATGTTATTTTTATAAAATAACAATAGTGTCAATTTTGACACTATTTATTTACGTGAATTTAAATAAAATATATACATAAGATATGTTCGAAATAAAAGCATTAATATATTAATAAAAGGCCATATGTATAGATAAAGTTATTTTAGCACTTTAAATAGTACATATAATATTTATTTTATTATTTTTTAAACCATTTATTTTGTTTTATCTCTTAATAAAATAATTACTACAGCATTTTTGTATAATTATTTAACATACTTATTTGTCGCATAAAAATTAAAAATAAAATCATATGATGAAGATAAATCTAATACCTTTCCCAATAATACTTTTAATATAATTTAACATCTTAAAATCACAATATTTAAATTATTATATTTATTAAATTATGAAGGTGACAACTTTGGCATCATTTAAAATAAATTAATATAAGTGTCATAATCACCTTAATAAGGATCCAAATTGTCACAAATTTGGCCAGTGGATGATTAGGGTTTAAATATACACTAATAATAAGTTTTGTGTTGATTTTTGGGCCTTTTGATATGTATTAGTATTTTAGTAAAAACTATATTAATGATATTTCACTAAATAAATAATTACTTCATCATTAATGTATAAGATAATAAAGTAATTAAATAAATCTAAAAAATTACAAATAAATTTCCATTAAAAAGAAAAAAAATTTATCATTCAAATGAGTATTTATAACAGAATTTATATTTTGTATAAATTTATATTAAAAATACTTTAATTATTAAAGTTGAGTAAGACATATTTCATTTTCCTTTAAATAATATAAACTAAATGTCTTAATTACCTCCAAGTGGGTTCTAATGGATTCCATTTCGACCCAAATATGACTTAGGACATAATATAATAATCTAATTATTTTAATACAAGTATTAATATAATTTTATAATATTATATTTACCCTTAATTACCCAATTTACTTTTTACTATGGTAAATAAAACTTACTGTTGTTACTATTCATAAAGCCCCAAAATAAAAAGTAGTGTATTAATATAATATAGACACACTGATTCCAAATATGGAATCCATTTTTCAAAATTCAATACACATATGTTGGAGAAATTAAATTAAAATTAATCCCGTTGTCGAAAGAAAATATGTTTTTGTTTAAAACATTGCAAAAGATTGAATTTATTTAACCTACGAATTCAATGTAAAATCAAGGCTAATGACATACATTATATTAAATAGTAAATATATATTATATTTATACTTTTAAACCATTAAATATTATAATTTAATCACATAAGTTATTACACTGAAAAAAGTTGTTTTTAATTAAAATATAGCGTGTTTTTACTATTCATTAAAATATAAAAGTTATTAGAATAATATGAAAAATTTATCCAAGGTAATATTTTATATATTGATTCCAAATAATAATTTCATTTTGTAAAATTTATCTTATAAACATGTCAAAAAATATATTTAATGTTGGTGCACCATCAAGAGGCGGCAAAACTGCATTTTTTTAAAAATACTTATTTTACCCGAAAACATTATTTTGTTCTTATACCATGTTCTAGAAAATGTATAAGATGAGTAATAATGATATAAAATTCAAAATTTAGTCAATACTAATCATAACGGCTAGTTAATAATAATATTATACTAATATATCATTGTTTAGTAAATTCTGGTATTGCGTACAACACACGCTATCGAGGAAGGTCACGATTGCATGCAATGAAAGCCAAGTCTGGGTCGTGTGATGTGCAAGAATCCTTTATTATTTCATATAACAGAAACCAACCATATTTGATTTATACATTGAATATATATATACACACTCATTGTTGTGTAGAATTACTATTATAAAACGAACTTGAAATTGTGTGTAACACAATCTAAAATAGTGTTGTTTATACTTCAAGCTAATACAGTGTGGCGTAGAGAAAAAGATAATTTTGTTGTAACATAAAACACATTACATAAAATAAATTAAAAAGAATACTTTCATAAAATATCGAGTTGTTACATTCTACCCCCCTTAAAATGAATTTCTCCCTCGAAATTCATAGGCGTTATAAATGGTTTACTAATCTAAAGTTTCTTTCATAGAAACCCACATCGTAAAGAGTAATACCAAAAAATGGCTTTAAAAACTAAAGTATGAAGTTTAATGGTTACCCAAATTAACTCATCACTGGGTTTCCACGTAGGAGAACATAGGTGAAAATATGGACATGAAAGAAAAATCTAACCATCAAGTTATTATGGAGAGTGGTAGAGAACATGGCTATGAAAAAAGCCATCAATAAAAAATCCATAGATTTGTGATGATCTAAGGTACCATATTATTTATCTGATATAAGATCACTAGGACAACATTTTTGGTTTTCAATATCATTTCTCTAAAGTTGAAAATTTTGAATTAGAAGAAATACTTGCTTGATTTTGGTAAAATGTCACTATTGTTCTTGTTTGGAAAAATTTACACTTTATCTCTTAAAGAAATGAAGTTTAATATATTAATCGTGAAGTGTTAGGAGATCATGTGATAGAATGATGGGTCATTCCATCTGTCTCAAAAAAGGTTATAAAAGTTATCAAAAATACATAAGTCCATCTATAGTGAGATTAATCATATATGGTTCGTAAAATGGACTTATACTTCATATATCATACAGATTAATATAATAAAACTAGAATATACTAAACAGGGTCTTCCTATAGTCCCGTGGTACACAATAATGGTCAGTCGCACTTCGGTTGTGGGTTCGATTCCCATAGACTTGTCCGACGCGATGGGTTGCCGCCCATCCTGCTGGTTGTCCTTTTTCTAAAACTACATTACTATAACATCCCATAATTAATATAGAAAAATTTTCTATCCTTAAACAATACTAACTTATTTCAAACATAATCCATTCCAATATTTAGGCTTATCTAAAATACTTCAGTCCAAGTTCATAGTATAAAGAAAATGATTACTTGAAATGTCACATAACAATCACGTGAATGCCATTATTTATCCCCCATATATCATAAGATATATCGTGTTGGTCAAATTAAAAACATGTGAATACCTTAATAATTTATTCTCTTGAAGAATGAATACCCATTGAACCTTAGTGAAAACGGGAATGCAGTTAAAAGTTCTAACTTTCCACATACCAAAATCCTAAAAATTTTATATACTCAAACCATGATATTACTTAGTCCTTATATCAATCATGATCTCATGAATAATGAAAAACATTTCATTTTATCCTTATCCCTTCATTATGCACATATCATCTTCTTTCCAAAATATTTTAATCACTTTTCATGGTTACTAATACCATGAAATTATTGAAAACCACATTAGACTAATACATAAATATTCTAATACACCATAAAAGTTCCTCAACAACATTATTCTTGAATACCAATACATAAACACTTAAATCCAGCCTCTTAAATGATTGTACTAGAATTAGTCCTTCCTTGATATAGAAGTAACTTTTTAGGTCAGGGCATTGAGTTGGGTAATGCCCATGTTCTCCACAAATAAGACATTGAACTCAATAACAGTCTGTCACTCTATGACCCTTTTCTCCACACAGATAACATATTTCCCTCCATTTGAGGTATTCCTCAAGGTTCTTCTTCCCTTATTTAGAAATTTCAATCTTCCTTTCCTTTTTCTCCTCGACATGCGAACATGCATAAAAGTCTATCTTCCTTTTATTTGATGAATTAGGCATACCACTAAATTTTACCTTGTTAATCATATATCGCGATGAATGATTCGGAATAATCACAATATCTTTCTCCCTAGGCATTAAGAAATTTTGTTGCTCATAGTCACCAATTTTTCCATTGGATTTAATGTTAACCAAATTCATTCTGGTTCCCTCCATTGACTAAAACACAAAAAGAATTCTGTGAGAGGCAAAAATCATATAAGGAAAATAACATAATCATGGGGGAGTACCTTCGACATATAACATCTTATGATTAATTCTAATATCATTACATTAAATCTAAGACTATAACCCATATTTATACTTAAACATAGGGACATACCTAGACATACCTTAGAAATATCTATAGGGATCTCACTATAGTTTTTGCATCCTAGTTTCCAATGGATGACTAAACCTTTCCTCAGATACCAACTGTAGAGACCCGAAGCTTGACGTACATCGATATTACATTACTTTTGCGGAATACTGAATACATAACAAAAACAAACACATTAGGACCGTAATAGTTTAGTGTCTTTGGAAACTCTGAATGTAATCTTCTAATCATGGTGAAAGACCATCAACATCTCCCATAATGATCTTCAACTTTTTGTTTCCTTACCTTAAACCTTTCATTTAATCTTGGGGGAAAATAAAACATAAAATGGGTGAGAAAAAATGATAAGTAAGGGTAATCATGGAAAAAATAAAACATACCATATACATTTGAACTTATAAACATGAACATAATGTTTAAACATCAAAATCTTGAGCAAAGACATAAATCGTGGAAGTACATAAGGCATAGATCATAATGGAACATAAATCATGATAAAATAGCATGGGAATAAAAAATGTAATTGTGGAATCCATTAATAACATGTAATGATTTCTATAGTAGCCAAGGCTTTGTTGCCAAGACCAACTTAGTGGACAAAGTCCATTTCTGAATCGAGTTCACTCCTCATTCCAGTCCTGTAATACTGAACTGGTGTAACCTACCGTTCCAGCCATATCTATCTCATGGGATTTAAATATTTACCTAATTTATTGGAGGGAGATATAGGGCCCACCCATCTGATAATGAAATCATTCTTACTTGTGCCACAAAATAAACATACATCATTCATAATAACCCAAAAAATAAAATGGGTTTCATAAACATCATCCCTTCATCACATAATCCGTATAAACTAAATAGATATAATTTCATAATAAGAAAATTTAATCCTTGTAAATCATATAGACATGATACTTGAAACATACACATGTGATATAATTTCATCTTAGATGAAAATGGTTTTGATAAAACACTTGAAATGAATTCTTGAGGAAAATATACTTTTTTCTTCAAAATCATTTTATTTTAACAAAATGTATTTCAATTTTAAAATAAAAGGGTTTTGTTGAAAATAGTCTAGAAATATTTTGGAGTAATATTCAAGAAAATAAGTCTTTATAAAACCCTAAAAATCCTTTCATGCTTTATACGTTAAAAAACATTCTTCTCGTACTTTTGTGGGAAAAGTAAAAAAGTACCTTATAGGTTAAAAAAAAGAATGATTCCTTCCATACCATGGGGTAAAAGTAAAAATGGGTTAAATTAATTGAAACATACATGAATACACTTTTATAAAACATGGACATGGATGATAGCAATAACCCCAGTAAATACTTACGAATAATCAATCTCAGATAAAAATTAGATTTGAAAAACTATCCCTTACCTTAGGCCTGATATGCTTCGTACGTATCGAAACCTCATGTATAATGATTTAAATAATGTTATTTACTTAATAAAGAATAATATTCATTGTTATTATATTATATATGGTTCACTTATTACTTTATATTACCCGTTCTTTTGTAAATTAATTTTAAAGTAGCGTTTTGGGTAAAATCGTTTCATTTGTCTTTCGTGATTTAACTTGTAATTATTCATATGATTACATAGATCATGATTACGTACATCCAGAATGTAAAAAATGATTTATATATAACATATATTGATAATATGTATTTAATGGATCGATAAATGGAATGAAATACACCGTTCATGGAGACAATAGGTCGTACATACGCAAGAACAATGTTTTTGTTTCTTTATTGAATTGAATGGAATTAAGTAGATGACATAAATATATATATAAATAACTCCATTAGAGTTATTAGTTCATATATTTTATGATTACTTATTATATATACTTTATAATCATTATTTAATGGTTATCATGGAGAGTGAATATCATCGCGTCGTGGAGACAGTATTCCGTACGTACGCACGAGTGATGATATCATTCCCATGATGGTGGAATTGTATTAAAGTGTATTTATAATATTAAGGAAATAATATCACTTTAAAAAAATCATATATATTCATTAATTTCACCATTATAACCATCCATGTAAGGTGGTGGTGGAAAATAGATTACACCACGGCGTGGAGACAGTATTCCGTACGTACGCACGCGCGGTGATTTTGTTTTCCGTAGGATGGATAGATGGTGAAATAGGGTTGTTTCATAAATATAATAACAGATCAGTATATGAGGGATACTTATGTTATTACTTAATAATGAAACACCTAAATAAGAAGAAGTGGAAGAAGAAATAATGTTTAAAGAATCGGTAACAGACATTACCTCTTCTCTTAAGCGCCTTTTTGAAACCTACTCTTAGGGCACTAAAATTGGTCTTTGATGAAGACCCATACCTCTAGGATGTTTCTAGGGAAGTGGATAAGAGAATTTGTCAAGGTTTGGCCGAGAATTAAGGCTCAATGTGGTGTGAGGAAGAGAGGGAGGAGGTGCCCTTTTATAAGTGAGGAGAGGGGCACCTTTGGAAATATAAGAAATATTAGTTTATATTAAATCCCAACCCCACATAAAAACATCCAAAATGACTCATATCCTAATATTAGATGATATATGGTTGTAAAATTATCAACCAATAAAATTTAGACATGTTAAGAATTTAGTTTAATCATTATAAACTTGATTTATCCTTATTTAATCATTTTTATTTTATTTGTGGTAATAACATTCTAAATTTTAAATTATAACAAATAATTACTTACTTGTTGTGAATTGTCCATAATTGGATAATTTATTACATTTTAGACCATATAAATATAAATTTTTAATTTTTAAATATTTTTGTGATTTTTAAACAATTATATAATATGTTATTTTTATAATATAACAATAGTGTCAATTTTCACACTATTCATTTACTTGAATTTTAATAAAATATATACAGAAGATATGTTCGAACTAAAAGCTTTAATAGATTCATAAAATTACATATATATCTATAAAATTAGTGGAGAACATTAAATAGTTCATATAATATTTATTTCATTATTTTTAAAGACATTTATTTGGTTTATCTCTTAATAAAATAATTACTACAACGTTTTTGTATAATTATTTAATATACTTATTTGTTGCATAAAAATTAAAAATAAAATCCTATGATGAATATAAATTTATTTCATTTCACAATAACACTTTTACATGACTTTATCATCTTAAAATCACAATATTTAAATTATTATATTTATTAAATTATGAAGGTGACAACTTGGGCATCATTTAAAATAAAATAATATAAGTGTCATAATCGCATTAATAAGGATCCAAATGGTCAAAATTAGGCCGTTTTATGATTAGGGTTTATAAATAAACTAATAATAAGTTTTTTACATATTTTTGGGCCTTTGGATATGTTTTACTATTTCAATAAAATCTATATTATTGATTTTTCACTAAATAAATAATTTCTGCATCATTAATGTATAAGATAATAAGGTAATTAAATAACTCTAAAAAATTAAAAATATATTACAATGAAAAAGAAAAACATTTTATCTTTCAAATAGGTATTTAAAATAGAATTTATATTCTGTATAAAATTATATTAAAAATACTTTAATTATTAAAGTTGAGTAATACATATTTCACTTTCCTTTATATAAAATAAACTAAAGGTCTTAATCACCTCCAAGTGGGTTATAATGGATTCAATTTCGACCCAAATATTACTTAGAACAAATTATAATAATACAATTGTATTGAGAAATGTATTAAGATAATTTTATAATATTATATTTACCCTTAATTACCCAATGTACCTTTTACTATGGTAAATAAAATTTACCGTTGTTATTATTCATAAAGCCCAAAAATAAAAAGCAGCCTATTAATATAATTTTTACCCACTGATTCCAAATATGGAATCCATTTTTCCAAATTCAATACACATAATTTTCAGAAATTAAATTAAAATTAACCCTGTTGTCGAAAGAAAACGGGTTTTTGTTTAAAACATTGCAAAAGATTGAATTTATTTAACCTACGAATTCATTGTAAAATAAAGGCTAATGACATACATTATATTAAATTGTAAAAATATATTCTATTTATACATTTAAACTACTCAATATTATAATATAATCACATTATTTATTACGATGGAAAAAGTTGTTTTTAATTAAAATATAGGGTGTTTTTACTATTCATTAAAATATAAAAGTTATCATAATAATATGAAAAATTTATCCATGGTAAATTTTTATATCCTGATTCCAAGTAATAATTTTATTTTGTAAAATTGAGCATATAAACATGTAAACAACTTGATTTAATGTGGGTTCCCCATCAAAAGGCGGCATAACTTCAGTTTTGGAAAAATACTTATTTTACCTGAAAAATTTATTTTGTTCTTATACCATGTTATAGAAAATGTGTGAGATGAATAATAATTTTATAAAATTCAAAATTTAGTTAATACTATTAATAACAGCTAGTTCATAATAATTTTATAATAATATATCGTTGTTTAGTAAAACCCGGTATTGCGTACAACACACGCTATTGAGGAAGGTCGTGATTACGAGTAATGAAAGCCAAGTCAGGGTTGCATGTTTTGCAAGAATCCATTATTATTTCATATAACAGAATCAAACCAAATTTCATTTATAAATTAAATATATATATATATACAATCAATGTTTCATAGAATGACTATTATAAAATTAATGTGAAATTGTGTGTAACACAATCTAAGAATAGTGTTATTTATACTTCAAGCTAATACGGTGTGGTCTATAGCACAAGATAATCTTGTTATATCATAAAACAAATGACATCAAATAAATTAAAATGAATACTTATCATAATATATCGGGTTGTTACATAGAATATGTATTATTGGTTATTATAATATGATAGTGGTTATATTATAACCATGTATAGTGGTTATGCTATAAAAATTGCTGGTGGATATGTTATAACTATGGAAAAGTGGGAAATATATCTCCATATAATTAATTATTTGAAGGTTAGTTTCTCATGAGATATATAGGATTAAAAAGTGGAGTGTACCATTTTGGGTTATAAAATATTTCCACTAAGATAGTATAGGGAGTGAACCTTAACTACTACAATAAATTTAAGAATGAACCCATTATACTATGATTGTATTTGTAATGAGCCTTGATATATAAGGAAATGATTTTCTATGCATATGTATATGAAAATAACAAATGTCTCAAAATAATGTCCTGATCTAATAGATTACATTTTTATTACTTTATGATTATTCTCCAAAAAACTTCAAAGATTTATTCCATGACTCAAGATTATGATCTATGATATGATAGGTATGATTTTAAAATGTTATGGTCATTTAATATTACCCTTATATTATTTATATGATCAAGCGATCATGGATGTTTCCCTTTTCTACCACTACTGAGATTCATAGGTCACTATTTAATATATTTCCATTCCCATGGTTTTGATGAAATTGGCTAGGTACGAGATGTCTAAGATGGTAGGTGGTTATTATAAATATATTGGGAGATGATATATAAATATCATGAACTAGTTTTTTATGCATCCATGTTTTTAATGGAATTAAACAAATACAAATTTTGAATCTAATTTTATGTGATTTAATTCATATTTATCGATTAATATGTGATATCGATGTACAGATAAACTATGGTGTACAATCACCAGCTATAGGGAAATAATATTTCCTTAAAAATGTTTCATTAGGAATTTCTAACTAAGGAGGTACTTATTGTGGTCATCATATGACCTTTTAATGTCCCCAACCAACTATTATATAGAAAATTTATTTAAAAATCATGTTAAGTGTAAGAATTTAGTAATGATTTTGGGGATAAAGGACTACATGTTCATAAAATTTCCTTAGATTCATATCAAGTCCATAAATTTATCTAAGAGAATAAAATTTATAATTTTCATAGACTATAATAGATTTGGTTTGATGCTATGTTGACTTAACATGAAGTAAATTTTTCCAAATGATACTACAATAATTCTCTTCACAGGTTCATTTTTTTATTTGTTATAAGGTATGTTTAATGGTTTTAAGTTCCATAATGTAATCATGTAGATTCAATTATTATGCAAAAATTTCACCTACACCATACTATATAGTATTCACAACATAGCCGTGATGATGTTATGCACTACCCATTTATATATATAACAACCATTCTTCATTATGAAGATAATTCTGTGATATTAACATCTCACATGGCGTTCCTTGATGGAAAAATTTTCATACACATCTAGGTATAATTAAATATGATTATAACTGTAACACCTATACATGAATGGTTGGATAAAAATTCTATAATGTTATCAATTTAGTAATTCTATGATGGGACTGGGAATTCAACTTTTTTTGTAGTAACAATTAAGGTTATTAATGTTTATTAAGACTCATTTGTTATAGTTATGCTACATAATTTCTATGATGTATTTCAAACACATGATATAATAAACTATATATTCAATTTTCTATTTTATTAATATTATAAGATTATATTGTACATTTTCTATATATATTTTACTGAATCATCCCACTACAGGTTTGTATCCACTATCATTTTCAGGAAATCATAGGCAATGAGAATCCAAAAGTGGAATAAATCATATAATTTCATTTTATATTCATGTAAAACCATCAAAATAATATTTTGGGAAATAAATATACCCAATCTTTTCAACTGGGTCCATGGATTAATTGATCACTCTAAGGACCAAATCATCCTTTATAAATAGATTGACATACTTGATCTAATAAATTATGGAATACTTGTTTTCCATAAATTATTTATATTTTTCATTTTGTTTATCTCATTACACATCTAATTTATAATTTTGTATTTCAATAATAAGAATGGGAATTTTTTCCAAAAGATTATATCGGATAATATTCATCATCAATTATTGATGACGAGATAATGATTGGTTTTGGGTATGATAATGTTCTCATAATACTGACATAGTATAATTGTGTATCCTCTCCTTCCCACAATCTATCATCGAGGGAAGGGGATGTCCCATCAAAATAATATATATGGGATGATATGATTGAATCATAAAATTCTATAAATAATATAGGGGTATAATTTAATCTTGATGGTGATACTAGGATATCCTCTTTTCTTAGTCACATTAAGGGAGAATTTACGAAGGTATTTCTTCACCTATAATTACATTTCATGGGAATTAACTAAGATCACTATATGAATTTAACTAATTAGTTTTTAAAATCCAAATTATAAAAAAAAACCACGAAAATAATTTAGTAAATGTTGTCTCTCTAGAGATATATTCATTTACTCAATCATATTATTGGGAAATTTAGTATTCACATCATCTATTATTGAGAGTCTTTCTGGGGATGTTCTAGATAATTTAGTATTATTGATCTAAATTTATTCACATATAATAGATTATTTTCCATCCTTATTAAACTATCCTACGTCAAAATGAATGTATTAAAGAGATTGAAAGGAAGAACAATTACCATATTGTACTTTGAGTTATCCAATTCCGAGATATTTAATCAATAATGAAATGCTGATGAACAAACCATATGTTAGTATATAATTGTTCTTCACCATATAGAATTTAACATGTATATTATTCAATTTAATTTATAATTTTTTTTTGGTTTTTAAATATGTGAAACAGGATTTGAGTATGACCATTCGAAGAAATTTTTTCTCACATATTTAATTACCATAAATGTATAATATTTTTTGTAGGCATATCATATTAACTATATACTATGTATTTGACTATTCGAATTGGTATTTTATTTTTCGTAGATATATTATATATTATCTCTAGATTAATTAAAACTTTTATTATATTTTATGTATATTTACAGGGGTATCATGTTCTCCTTGAATGAGTAATCATTAGCTCGATCAGTAAAAGAGATGATTGTGAATCATTCAATCTGAATTTTCATTGCATGATACTCCTCATTAATAAAAATACAGGCCACAAATAACAGTGGACTTTTACATAACATTAAAAATTATTCCCATATATTTTTAGTAGTAATGTTTACAATTAATTTTATTTTCATCGAATGAAATCTAACTCTTTTGGGAAATCAATATTTTTCACATGGGACAAGAACATCCCAAGATGTGTTTGTTTACTTGGATGGGGATTTTATGTAGTGTAATTTGTCCCTAATGGTCCAGATGCATTAATAGAGACTGAATTAATGGGTTTCACATGTATGTGGGGTATAATTGCCATATCTAATTGGTTGGTTGGGAAACTGAACATTTTCCAACTGATTGTACAATTTATATTTTTCTAAATGGTTTATATAAGATTCATGTGTTTATATATATGCTTTTTTGATATGAATAATGTTATTTACATTTAGTTTCATATTGTTAATATGTATTTCGTAAAAACATAACCCTTATGCTACGATCTTCTGTAATTTTTCTTCTGTAGTTCCCTTGCATTTTTTGGTCTCTTCCCATAAATCCTCAATTATTATAATGGAATATATGTTCATATACATATACTTTATTTGATAATAGATTTTCTATATTAATAATATAACATTGGTTGAAAAATAAATAACTATTCATTAATGGTTACATTTGATGGGGTGTTTCCCATACTCTCAATGATAGTGGTTGAAAGTCTATGGATGTCCAGCCATGTTTCGGAATTGGTCGAATATCCTATTTTTCACCTTGTTCTATTTTTTTAATATGATAGAAAATTAATGAATGATTTATGTAGTGTCTTTCGAATGTGTGATAGGAATTTTGGATATAACAATTTTAATGATATATGACAATTTATGGTATTGAGCCCAATCATCTTCCATTCTGCTAATTTAGTTATTTATCCTATTTTCAAACCCAATTAAAAGTTCCTCCTCAATAAACACTTCGAGTGGTTGGACATTACACAAATTTCCCACTTTATTTGAGTGTTTCCCCAATTTCAAATTCCTAGAATGAACCATTTCATCGAGTAATCTAATAAAGTTGTCGAATTCTTGAATTTTATGTCCCAAAAACTATTGAAGTGGAATATATTTTGAATTATCACTATAAAAAACATTATTAGGTCTCTTGGATACTAAATTATCGGGGAGATTTGTTTTCATGGCATTGATGAAGTATCCCCGAATATTTTATTCATAGAAAATGATGATTTGTTTTTTCATTTATTTTATTGTGGAGAACCTTCATCCTATATTGGTTTTGAATAAGGGTGGTTTTACGACTATTGTTTCAATGTGGGAAATGTACGGTGATATAGACCATTTTAATGTTTCAAAATGGCCTTCACCACTAGTTTTAGCATTATAATAGATTTTCCAATTTTGTAATACATTATTCCCAGAGTATTAGGTAAAAATTGAGATTTCTATATGGTTTGATGAATGGAATCTTCACTAAAAAATGTAAGGACTAGCTTTATAAAATGAGAGTATGATATTTCTTTCAATCTTGAAATGAAACTCAGGATACACTCATTTTAATGTTGTAATAAATTCTTGATTTTGATAAGATTCAAGCATCCTAGCATTTATTTTAAAAATTATTGGAATTTATAACGATGTTATTCAAAAGATAATATAGATCAATGTGGAAAAATATAATTCACAATGAATGTTATTCCCACTATTGTTTCTTCAAATAATTTGATTTTTCTACATCATGTTGATGAAGTGTTCTATAATATTCAGACTCGAGCCACTATATTGGATCTAGAAGGTCTCATGACCTCTTGCATGCATCCCCATACCCAATATTCTAACAACAAGTAGTGAGGGTCTGATTCCCTTAGTGGGGATACTAAACCATAAGAGTAATGTCATAAGACTAACAAGCAATAATAAACAATATAATAAAATTTCACTATAAACTTGTAGAAAGGTAAATATGGAATACATGTCATTCAAATAAAGTAGGTCCCAATGTGAAAAGAAAAACCATTGTTACAAGAAGTAGATAAATAAATGGATAAAAAATCATCTTTGAAGTCTACCCATTCCACAATTATTTCCATTATCCATTACTCATCCATCCATCACAGTCCCCTTTCCCTTCATCATTCATGAATGAAAATATAACAAACATGAAAATTTAAGAGTATGATGTGAGTAAAAGACTCTCTAGAACATCACTAATATATCATTAACCTGATGTGCTTCTGTATACAAGAGAAATAAATAATAATAATAAATTATGAACATTTATAGTAACAAATAATCCAATCTTGAGAAGTTTTGTGCCAACTATTCCATCACAAACCCCTTGTCCTATATCTTATGGCTCCATACCAGAAATGAATTTTATGTCATTAACTATCTATACTGTTAGTAATGATATTGGTGATTCACTCAGAATATAAAAGGTCCCGAATAAAAAAATACATATCTAAATTAAATAATCTATATGGTAATGCATAGAATCAACAAGTCATCAAGTATTTGTAACCTACATGGAATCTACTAGGAATCATGTAACACTCAGAATCAACAATGTATCATGTGTTGGCCATCTACTAATAATTAACAAGGAATCAAGTAAATTCATGTTTACATGTTTATTTTTCTCTATCATCGTCATTTTTGAACAGTATACACACCCCTCAAGGATTAATCATACGACGATGACCACCTATCTTGTAAGAACATACCAATAATCTAAAGGAAAACATGTCGGGTTATATCTTCATGAAAACCATATAGCACACATCAAGAAAAGAATAGAGACATTATATACATAAAAAATTTAATCATCTTTAATAATTTAATCTAGTTATCACATCAATTTCATGAAGACAATCTATACCATATCCCCATCCACAAAAACACCCACATGCATTAAAAGTCATTCGAGAATATAAATCATGCCACACATTAAACATAACATAAAAATATGAAACTAATGAGAGAACATAAATTTAAAACAATTCATACATAAAATTTAATATATTTCAATTAAATGGATAACTCATATAAGTTGGTTTAATAGAACACCTTTTAACATAATTATTATATTTCAACACAAAAAATATATTCCTTCATGAAGGGTTCTTAGAAAAAACACATTTTTTTAAATTTTAGAAAAAAATATATCTCATGTAATGATAATTTATTTCTCATTGAGAATATCCAAATTATTGTTTTAGGTATGTTTACATGCTCACAAAATTCTCCTTTAGAATAATTTTTTGCTGATAATTTATTATAAATTACCCATTGATAATTTATTATAGATTATTATTTTAAAAATACTTATTGATAAATTATTATAAATTATCCTTCATAATTATATTTCTATGGTCATCATAAAGTATCCACTGATAATTATCACTAAATAAATTAAAATAAATTATCATTTTTGAATTATATTTTAATAATTTCTTGTAAATTTATCCTATTTAATTATATTTAGACAATTTGTCATATATTATCCTTTTATAAATGGATTCTGTTAATTATTTATATATTATCCTTTGAAAAAAAAATCGGATAATTTATCTTAATGTATTGTTTAATAATATTATTTTTATATTTATTAATAAATTATCCTTCAATAATTAACATTAGATAATTTCTCATAAATTATATTTTTATAATTACATTGTATTAATTTGTTATAAATCATCCTTTTATAACAATTAGATGATTTTTTTTGATAAATTATCATATTATTTTTATATTTTGATAATTTCATTTATTTTATCATTTTCTCATTTAATATTAATAATTTATCATAATTTATTCTTTATCATAATATTTTTTTTTAATTTCTAATTATTTATCCTTTTTCATTTATCACATTATAACATGTCAAAAATTAGCATTTCATAATAATATTTTTCTAATAAATTATATATTTTCAAATTTATAATAATCTCATAATTATTAATAAATTTCTTTTTTAAAACTATCTCTGATAATATGTTATAATTATTCATAGATATTTAGTTGAAATTATCAGATGATAATTTTTTAAAATTATAGTTTTGTAATTTCCCAAAAACCATCATATGATAAATATTTTATATGATACACATGATAATAATGTGTAATTATCTTTTGATAGTTATTTATAATTATTATATGTAATTTACATGAAATCATATATAGATAATTATCTAATGATAATATTTTAAATTATTTTCAGATAATTTTATAGTATTATAATTATAAACCTAATTAATTTATCTTATCATGAAATGATGTGACCATTTCATGATAATTCCACATAATTATTATTTGATAATCCATCATTATTATATATTGAAATATTAATAATTTATCCTTGGATCATTTGTTGTAATATTCCTACTATAATTCATGGAATATTATATTTTATTTAATTAAATATTTTATTCACATTTTAAAAAGGATTGATTAATTTTTAAAAAAACAAAAATAAATAAAAGTTGAATTGTGCGGAGTTCCCAACTACATTAGGAACCCTCCAATAAACCTTATATCAGAAAAGGATACTAAAACTTATTTTAGGATGTCTCCTAATTACATGTAGGGATATTTTGTGATTGCACAAAATTTATATAATTGATCAACATTAATATTGAATGGTTCTTATATTTAGAACCACAAAATCATAGAAATTAAAACTTCATATTAAAAACCCCATTTTTTCTTTGATTTAACGAAAAATTCATTGTAGAATAATTAAGGTATCATCTTTATGTAATTTATCTACTTTTAAGAAAATGTAACATTCAAATCCCTGTTTTTTATTAAACCAACTTTCATAATAGTGGATTACCATATTTGAAGAAGAAAACATATTAAAACAACTATCAATTAATTAAATAAATATAATAATATAAATATTTATATAAATTTTCTCCCCATTTGAGATGTTACCAAACACCCAACATGTGAATATACCTATCATGCCTAGGGTAAACCTTGAATCTTGTAGATAGCTATCATATCTTAATTCTCATGCGACATACCATTTGGGATATATTTATTTATTTTCACAAATAATATATAAAATCTATTAAAAATATTTTCATACAATTTTATCGGATCAAATGAACCATGTACACAAATATTATGCATCTTATAGTTTAAACGATATATCCTCAACCAGATTGTGCTATTGGATTTATCATACAATTCATTGTTTCAGAGATATGTAATTATATTTGAATATATATAAAAAATATTAAATATGTTATCATCACTTATGATCTGAAAATGTATCTGATGTGTATAAATATTATGTCACCCCTAGGGGAAACACCTCACCAGGGACCTAAAAGTGTCCTTTTATTTATAATACAGTGTACAATTTAAGAAATGATGAATTATTTTGGGAAACATACAAAAAATAAATATTAGATATGTCATCCTAAGGTTTTATCATGTTATATATCTGATGTACACAAATATTATTCCCCATAGATGGTAAATCAAATATCCCACACATAACAAATGTATCTTATTTCCCAGACAATGCCCCATTTTAGTTATATTCAATTATTTTGGACAAATCGCACACAAGTAATTTAATATATATAATTTGTTATCTATACAGTGTCATGCCTCTGCGGTCCTTGGAATATCTCCACTATCTCATTGAAAACATCCAAATATTCAATAAAATATTCTAAGATACTATCTATAATTTTACAAATATGAAAATTCCTAAAAAAAATACTTAGTTATAGTCATTAAAGATTACCATTTCACATAAAAAATTATAAATTATTATCAACAACTGTTAATTTTATATTCAGGAATTTGGGATATTAAAAGTGTCCTCTCTATTCAATTATAATCCCCAAGAACTATATATATTCAACTTTTATAAAAAATCATGTCACTAAGCTAGAATATCAAACATGTGTTCCCTTGTTTCGTCTTGGATTCATTCATGTGTTCACTAAATCCAAACCAGTGTTACCTTCATTCATCATGAAACTTTCTCCCTTTTTTTATGATTAAAAATATATAATCCTAAAAAGATAAATTGATATCCAAATCAGTATAATCACAATCAACATTATGCGGATGGTTATGTATTTACCTATGAAGTTATAGCAAATGGAACACATCATGCAAACCTTGATAGTATTAAGGGAGTTTCATATGATATTCAACTAACCCTATGAACATAGTGATCTAGAATGTTTCAAAAATGAGGTTCTATATCTTCCTACTTCATTATATGATTCCACCAAAATCATGGAGTCACTCAGAAGAAGATCCCAATAAACCATTGAAAGCTCAAAAGGTTTCCTAAAGATGAGGGAAAAAGATCTATGTCATCTAAGTGTAGGGATAAAACTCTTCAAAATTATGTTCAATCTTCCATTGTCCTCCTAATCTAAATTGGGACCATACTAACTACCTAACTAACCTCATGCCAACAACAAATGATCGAAATTGTCTACTATTATGATCTTATTAAGTTGTTATCCTAAACTGAGATTAGTAACTATTATTAAATTGAAAATCATTATAATATCAGTGGTAATACTATTATCCACAGAAATCATTCAAATAATCATTGATCGTTTCAGTCAATATGAGATTAATTTAATAGATTTTTTTTTAGTAGTGAGGATGGTACACTGTTATAACTCTATGATATTTCCCTACTAATTGATTCATGAAATTAAAAATGGAGATATAAAACAAGAAAAAAAATCTATGAAAATGATCAATGTAACACCATAAAGGAATACAATCTCATGGAAATAGAGATTTCATAGCTCCATCACTTAGTGATAATCTCTAATCTTAATGAAGTGAGAAAGAATAAAAAAATATTTGTAGTTCACCAAGACTGCATCAAAATGCCCCACAGTCCTGGGTTACCCTATTTTTCTGTCCATTACTACTTCCAAATACAATGTCATGAATATTTTGAGTGGCTAAAACAACCCACTAGGACACTCGGGCACGACCGTCTTCCTCTAAAGGTATGTCATCATGAGAAGAATATAGCAATATACATCTCTATACATGACCACAAAAAATACAACCTAAATACACGATACCACATGATCATATCAGTATTTACTTCCCATCAATAGGTATAAATATACCTTATCATATCCTCCGTAAAAAACTATGGATTACTATTTTTTTCGTGGAAAGATCACATCATCGTTGTATATCCACCATCCAAACAATGAATCATATGCAACTATTTGTTCCCAAATTATATCACACACTTATTCTAACATCAGTTTATCTATTACTAGGTCCATATGTGAGGAAGTTACTATAAATGGATTAAAATTCATTGATGCATATTCAAATGATGTATACAACCTATATTCATCCATTAAACTCATTAATAGTCATCATTTCTCTGAGTGCATATCATCATGTTCCTACCCATATTGTGTATTATTCATAACATTATCCAAAAAAAATTACTCTTCCATTTGAACATGCGCTCTAAAATTCATAATTAAGCATATACTCAACCCAGTACCACTATCTCAGGTTTTGGACCCACTGTGTGATGATATAATGAAGTCCCTTATGGTCTATGTAAACAATAAATAAATAACCAAAAATATTGTGTCACCAAAATTTTAGATCATTGAATAATTATGGAATATATAAGTAATTTTTAGGGTATTCCATCTGGAAAGGTCATAGAGGACAAGCCCTAGAGGCAACTAACCACTCTATTTTCATAACCTCTTCTCCCAAAATAAATTTTTTTCACAATATTACACAACATACCAAATCCTAGGATCATGAATTATATTTAATAGATTTGTCATCAACCATAACATTATCTCATGAAAAGCCTTAACACATTATTATATCCCACAGATTATCAAACCCTTTTTTAACCTTGTCCTAGATGCTAAAATTCAAGATATGTCATGGTTAAGATTTCTATAATATAGTACTAAACCAAAAAAAATCTAATCTCAAAAAAATTTCATGTATGTTCCCTAGATGTTAATTTCTCACATTTCATTAGGTATATATATATATACCAATATTATTAAACTAATTTCCTAGTAACATCACCTCTCAATTCTAGAAGTGACACATCGATAGGTTGGTGTAATGACTGTGTTATTAGATTATAAGTAAGATTATTTCCGGGTTCGTAGAATTTATCTATGGTTTTATCAACTATATAAGGATAGTGTTGATGAATTATAATATTAATGAGTCCACATATGTATGAAAAATAATGTTCCTAATTGCCATGAAAATTTTGACATCCCAGGTAATTAATGAATATGAAACATTCATATTTATTAATATTTGTCAATTATTTATTAATATTAATTTAAATGGGACACACTGTTTGTGGGAGTACCTGATACACAACTACAAGGTTCTTTGAAATCATACATTTCACACAATTTTGGGTTATACTAAATAATAATAATATAATATTATTATTTTTAATGGTAGTTAATGCCTAGTAGTTGGAATGATGGTAATGAACATAACTAACAATAAAATGATTATACATGTTTTTTAAAAGTTTTTACATTTATGAAATTTATGTTAGTGTCTTAAAATGAAAATAAATCTAATTTTAAGAATAAATACACTAATATTATTTAAAAGGTCGATTTACTTCAGTTTGATGATGAACGATTTTTAAATCTAGTTTTTTCAATATTATATGTCAATTTTTAAAAAAAATATTCTTA
This sequence comes from Viscum album, assembly GCA_963277665.1. NCBI lineage: Eukaryota > Viridiplantae > Streptophyta > Magnoliopsida > Santalales > Viscaceae > Viscum > Viscum album. Next base: position 141,193,368 of record OY728141.1, read on the forward strand.
TTTATAATCATAAATTGAATATTTACTTTGGATTATATTTTGTTATTTTGCTGATAATGTTCATTTTTATGAATAGTGAAGTTTTTTTGTATTTTAATACAAAACCACCTTTTAATATAATTTATTTTTATGAATAGATTATATTTTTAATTGGTTTTAATGTTTAATTATACTATTTTTTTACCATTTAATATAATTTTGGTCATTGGATGTATTTTTACTTTGAAATTGGACATAAACAATTGTCAATCTTTTGATAGATATTATTTCCTAAACATAATATTTTTGTTTTGACAACGGGAATAAATTTTAAATTAAATTCTGCAAATTATATGTTTTGAATTCAGAAAAATTCATTACATATTTGGAATCTGGAGTTCCTAATTGTATAAATTTTTCACTTTAATTTTTAGACTTTTTTAATATTTATTTCAGTAAATATTTTATTTAATAGGGTTAAAGGGTAAATCATGTAAATAAGGGTAAAAATAATATTATTATAACATTAAATTAACCATAAAATGTGTCTTAATTCTATTGGATGATAAATTTATAACCATGGTCATTCTTGGGATTACTTTAGAATCCCATGGAGCCACATAAGTGTGATAACAACACCTTATATTAATTAATTTTATGCAAAGCCAAAAATGACATAAAACTATATATTATAATAAATGAATTTTTAAATGATGTTATATATTTTATCTCTTAGACTAAAAATATTAATGTGAAATTTAAAAATATATCCTAAAACATTTAATTTTCTTAATTATTTTTAGACATAAATAAATAAAATTATTATTATCATAATAATGTCATAGTGTTTACCTCATTAATTAGTGATTTAAATAAATAAGTTTTTAAAAATTAAAACAACTTCCAAAACCTAACCAATTATTATTGGATGATATTATTTCTAACAGTAGTAAACTAATATTTGGCATTAATGAGTTATGGACCTTTATAAACCAAAAATCATTAAATAATAAAATAATATTTTCAGACATTCCTATAGAGCCCATCATCCACCTTATAAAAATATATCAACCCTAACTCATTAATCAAATATCTCAAGCACCTTGTATCATCAAATATCTTCAAAATTAAGATCTTTAAATACCTATCTTCTACCTATCAGCCTTAAGTTAGTCATAAGAAACTTTGAGAAATCTTTTTTGTTCAATCCAATAGGAGTTACCCTATTTAATTGTAACATCTTCTCTTATGTTCTTTTATTTTATTTTTCTTCTCCAACCCCCAAAAATCTCATTATTTCACTCTTATATTACAAAAATATTATCCTAAATATAATAGGTTGTTGTTATGAGAATTATTCTAACTACACTTTTACACAACATTTTATTATGGATACGAACATACTGTTTCTGTGGACGGAGAACTACTGGCCCACAAAACGATGATTGTTCAAATAACTCCTACCACCTCTCATGTTGAACATTATGATGGATCGTTATTTATATATGACATATATTATGTTTATTATTTTCTCTTTAATTCTATTTTTTAATTTACAAACAAACCATTATTCTTTCCAAAATGTGTAAACACGATAATTTCATTTGAGGAAGTGTGGACTAACGCCCCATCAAGGTGATATGATTTGTTCATGACATATATGGAACATATAAAGGATGGATTTATGAAACTAGGTAACATATATATAATATGATACTGGAATTATAATATATCTATGTATCATTATTATTTCATTCCATTAAATATAAAATAGAAATGAAAGCAGCGTTCATCTTTACATACAGCTTACCGTCTCTATGAATGGTGCATTTCATTTCTTATAAGAAAATGTCATGTACTATTTGAAATATATATAAATATTTAATAGATATATATTATGTATATTATATCTAATTCATGAATATCATTATGGAGATAATGGTAGTTTTCCCATATGGACAACTTGTAATTAAAAGAAGAACATTTTGACTCAGGATCCAAACATCAAAAAATGTCGGATATTAACTCAAATAATTAACTAATTATTATATCAATCTAAAAAGTGATATAAGAGGAATAATAAAAATTTAAAAAAAAATTAATCAAGTTTAAATTAAATTATGTATATTATTCAAGATGAACAAGTAACATAAAATACATGTCAGACATGAGGTAAGGGGTTTCTTATCTAACATTTAATTCCCTGAGATTTCTGTTGTTCGCCACATAATTATTGAATGGGTTGTATTTTGTACATCAATATGTAATATACTATCATGATTATCTTTATAATAATGGTATTCTGTCATTTATTTGGTGGTTATTATCTTTTGGTCATAGGAATCGATTAATTACAATGTGTTAAGGGATCGTCATCTCAGATTTTATTCCTCTGAGATTCATGATTTTTTTCCACAACTTCATTCTGTGTGGTGTATGTACTTCCCATTATTGAAATATTTTTGTAATATAATTTAATTTATGGCTATTAATATATTCATTGTATGATCTTTCTTTCACGGGGTGTATGTTTAGTAAGTCACCAATTCGATTAGGGAACCTTTAACCATTTTCTTTTAAAAAGAAGTCATTTATGTTATGTTTTTTAGTTTACAATTTATTATGTAGGGATATGTTCTTATATATCCTTATTCTGGTAAATGTAATGTCCAATTGAAGATAGAACCTTTTTACTCTCATCAAATCATTTTCTGAGTTTTAATGTGGCGTTGTCAGGCTGTCAAATTTGTGTAAGAGAACCTATTAACCTAAATTCAATTCTTTGGGTTATACATCTACTTCATGATTATTTCATTCTATGAATCTTGGATAATGACCAATTATTGTTTTACATTTAATCACAATTTATATTGGGTGTATTCTTATTTTACACATATAATTATGTCATTGATTTTTCTTTAATCTAATGATATATATCTTTTCAAGGGACGTTGTTTAATTTATATTCAATTGAAAATTATTTATTATTATACACAAATTATATTTTATTTGGTGTATAAACATCCATTAGGACATATTATATAATAAATATCTTTATTCTAATGATATTATAATCATTGTTTAGTTATTTTCTATAATTAGTTTTATTCATGTATTTTCACAAGTGGAAAGGGACACATTAAGTAAAACATTGTTTTAAATGTTTTAAATATTTATTCTACTAAATATTTCTCATTAATGTCCATGTTTTTTAAAATACTTTTAAGGATTTATTAATATGGACAAGATTGTTTTGAAAATAAAATTTCATTCAAAAGCATCAAAGTTGTATGGGTTACTTTGATTAAAAAATCATCTTATTGAATGTTACAAATGGTTTTGAAAATGGTATTAACAATGAATTGATTAGGTCAATATCATGAAATGATATATGGTGATTGGAATGTGGAAATGTTATCATTTTTTTTCTTGTTATATGTGTTATGAATATGTTATGGTTATTGGGCATTGTTTACGTATACATGTTGTTCTGTGATAATCCGATGGAAGGTGAGCCTAAGATATCTCTATAATTCTTTGGGTAATGTGATAGAGGTAAATTTTTATATTTATCCTAAGAGATTTAATGAATATACTATGATAGGTATTCCAAAAATAACACCCTATGTAGATGTGAGATCTACAATATATGTATGATATGGATGCCATATATAATATATAATATTTATGATTTATGATTTATTTATGTTATTCATAAATATTATGATTTCAAAATGTTTTTTATGATTGAAAAGTATGGTTTCATTGATTTGTATTTATTGATGGGATAATGTTTTCCTATATTTTTTTATAACAAATTATGATATTTTAATGCTAATCCATTTTTTTAAATGGTTTCCACATGACATAAAGTTGAATAAGGACAATAATGTGATCAAGGACAAGTCATGTTTTCTAAAACATGGAACTAAAAATATTTATTTCTAAGATTATTTATTTTATGAAAAATGGATACTGAGTAGTAGTGTCTACATGTAATAATCAAGTTTTTATGAAATTGTTAAGGCTTAATTATCTAAAAATCTAAAAAAAAATATCCTCAATGAGAATTCTTGGCATAATTAAAGATTATTTAAATTTCAAGTATGGGGCATTATAGTTGGTATCATAGGTCATTTTTGAAAAAATTAGGGATTCTGAGATTTTTTAAACACATGGGTAGTCCATATGTCTATTATTTTAGCTAAATCGTTGTTATATAACTTTTTTAGAACATGGAATGTCTGTTGCAAATGGATAGAGGAGGATGCCGAATTATATTCATATCTATTCTTGATGACATGCCTGCAACAATTATTTCCATGTCATGTTCAGATGATTGTGAAACTTTTTCTATTATACAACTCACTTTCAAACAATTTTTTGAGATATCAAACACCTCCACTATACCTCGATATCATCGTGGACCATGTGTTGTATTTAATCAAATAATATTCTTTCAATATTATCATATTTTAATGAAATGTAGATATTATAAAAGAATTTTCAAATATTTTACCTTATCACAAGATTTTGAAACATATTATTATTTTGAAAATGTTTCTGAAGAAGGAGACCCTTGAAAACCCTATTGCTATTTTCATTAATAGTATATTATCTCGGAACATACTTATGGTATTTTAAAAGGACCAATGATTTAATGTTTTAACTCAAACTCCGTCAAAATATTTTATAATGATCATGTTTTATCAGATATTTTGAAATTATATGTCATACATGATTATCTTCTGAAAATGATTCACACCAAACTCCCATATGACCCAAGTTGTAGAAGGTGTATTCATATGAAAGTAGCAATTAATTTTGAAACATATCTAAATAATTGTTTCAATGCATAGATGTTCTACCTCTATAAACAAGATTATGATGAAACAATGTGAACACCATGATCAAGGTATGATGTTCATTCTATTCTGAATAATTTTATTTTATCATATGGAGGTTAAAAAAATTAAAATATATAAGATGTTGATGTCATAATGTGTTGGGATGAAAATGAATGGTATAATAAAAACCTTGAGGTTAAAACATGTTATGTTTATTTTTGAGTCATATAAAAAGTAAAACCCGTAATATTTTTGACAACATTTCGTGTCCGGAAAGGCTGTAGGAATCGAACTCGCAACTGAAGTGTGAGAAGGGCGCATCAAATACCACTAGCCTATGTAAAGTCCCTGGTTAGTATAACTTATTATTTTTAGTTAAATTATCTTATAGATTAAGAGTATTTTTATTTTTTGAACTTATGTTTTATCAAATGGATATCCTTATTATAGAAAAATGATTCTGGAATTAAGAGATAATGATTATTTTGGAATACATTCTCTCTTTTGGGAACACTAAATGATTATGGAAAAAAATACTATGGGATCTCATTTGTGGATTAATGGTTGAAAATTTAATTTTTGAAGAATATAAGTTTTTATTGTGGAAATATGTATATTTGTGTTATTTATAGAAATAGTTAACCTATAATATTTAATATATGATTAGGTTAATTAGTATTCAGTATGAGACTTTAAGAGTAACTGATGTTAATTGGAGATATTTTTTTTGATTTGCTATTGAAGACTATGTTATTTAATCCTTCTATGTATTGGGTTTCAATATTTTTTTGGATTATATTGAATTATTTTAAGATTAATTATATATTGAATGGCCTATATTGATCTTTGGGTATTGTTTGTTCATTTTTGGAGATTACGAGTAATTTATATTTTTATAAATGTTTATCCTTTTTTGGGATAATCTGATCATGTACTAACAATTTTGGTTTTTGTCGATGTCTAAAGAAAGGGAAAATATATAGTTCATCTTTATTGGATTATGTGATACTCTATAAGTGGATTCTAGTGCTTCAAATATGACCATGTTAGTTTGAATAATAATCGTTTTTGAGAAAATATGTGTTTGTGGTAGAAATTTAGTAATGTATAAAAGTATACAGAACTATTAAGTATGTTTCCTTATGTTTTTAGATAAACTCATAATTAAATCATAAAATTTATGAAATATAACTTAAAAAACATTGTCTGTTAACTTTTCCTACTATGGAATAAAATACTATTTAACCCATCACAAGTTATTGATTTTCTAGTGGTTAATTTTCTCCTAATCGTGTTTTCTATCACTCTCCATCAGAACATGATAGTTTTTTTCTCCACTATATACATGTTTTAATGGAATTCTAATATCTATTATCTCAGGTAACCTTTTTATGTCTCTTACTTTAATATAATGTGATAGATTTATTATCTCTATTTATTATATGGGACTTTCAATGATGATTCTGAGCCCAATTTTAATATTTTGAGGATGAAATTCCTAAATGGGGGAAGGATGTAACATCCCTGGTAAATAACGAATACAAAATTTTCATATTTAATAAAATTTATTAATTAATTATTATTTTTTTTAATGGGGACACTATGTTCGATGGCGTACCCAATAAACTACAACGATTTTATTTGAAATCTTACGTAGCACACAACGTTGAGTTATATTGAAAAATAATAAAATAATATTATTATTTTAAATGGTAGTTGATGCATAGAATATTTAACAGAGATAATGAATAAAAGTAACTAAAAAATGATTATACATGTTTTTTATATGTTTTTACATTTACCCAATTAATTCTAAGGGCATAATATGCTAATGATTCCACTATTAAGCATAAATACTCAAATATACTTTAAAATGTCGTTTTAACGCCTTTTGACGGAGAACCGTATTAAAATTAATTTTTTTATCCCTTTTATTTGTTATATTTGAAAAAAAAATATTATTATTTATAATCAGGAAGTAAAAATTTACTTTGAATGAAATTTTGGTATTTTTCATGATTGTGTTCATTTTTTTAGGAATAGTGAAAAATACTATATTTTAATTTAAAAATGCCTTTTAACATTATATATTTATATAGTTATATTGTCTTTTTATATTTTTTTAACATCTAATTATATTATTTTCTAACCATTTTATCCAATATTTTCTATTTGAGGTAATTTCACTTCGAAATTGGACATAAACAAAGGTCATTCTTTGGATAGTTGTTATTTATTAAAAACACGTTTTTTTGACAACGAGAATTAGTTTTAAATTAATTTCTGACACTTTTGTGTTTTGAATTTTGAAAAAAGGATTCCATATTTGGAGTCAAGAGGTCTATATTTTGTAAATAAGTAACATTTAATATTAGACATTATGAATATTTACTTCAGTAAATATTTTATTTACTATGGATAAAGGGTAAATTGGGTAAATAAGGGTAAAAACAATATTTTAATAATATAAATTTACCCTAAAAAGAGATTTATTTATATTGGCTGATACATGTCCGAACATGGGCTACCTTCACTACTAGAAAATGAGGCTATAGCCATAGACATATGACCACGATTTTATATTTCCGTGGATATTCATTTTTTTATACCCACAATCCTATTAAAACTGTGGCTATATCAAAATTTATAGACACTGATTAAAAAAATAAGTATCTATTTTTTTCAATATCTATTGGGATCCTCATCACTAGTCCATGGAAATATCCTCTCCTCCCCTGAACCCCAAGATCCTCCTCCCCACTATCCACGACACTCTCTACGACGATCTCTGTGATTCTCTCTGCGAAGCTATCTACAATACTCTCGTCTTCTCCTCCCTCGATCCACAATCTCCTCCTCCCCACTGTTTGGACTCCTTGAACCCTCAACCGATATCTTATCTCTCCACACTCCTCCTTGATGTCACATGAAACACCTTTCGGTCATCAGTGTTTCATGGCGGCCTCCCCACCCTCGCACTCTACTTTCTCCTCCCACCATTGACTCTCTCTGCTAGTGAATACTCATCCTTCGCCTTGCATCCTCCCTCTTCGTTCCTCCAGAGATTGAATGGTCGCGAATTTTATCCACTATAATGATTTAAATATTAGTTATTTCCATGCACTCAAACTTGGTTTCACATTAATATGTAAAAATTGCATGAAATTTGAAAGGGATTTCAATATCGAGCTGCAGATTTGATGGAAAATTTTAAACAGTAGTGCCTAGGCCAAGTTTACTCATCTTTCTCAATTGATTCTAGGAATTGATATTATGTTTTTAAATTTATTTAATTTCTCTAATATGCTTTCATGTTTCAAATATTTCCCAACCAGAATTTTAATGGGATTTTATGTTTTAAAAATGTTTTCCTTTTCCTCCCACATGATTCTTACACATTCTTTTCACAAATGACTTTCTATTTTGGTTTCAATATATAGTTCAACATTTTATATATTTTATTACCCACTTTAATGACAGTAGTAGTCAAGGTTCTTATGGTAGTGAAGGATATTAGTAAATTTAAGAGTCTATTAGTGGGATGTGGTTGATCTTATATTGTTAATAAGAGGAAAGTTGACAAAATAATAGTGATATCGAGTGGTTCGAAACATAGGAGACAAATTTTTATTCTACTCTGTCCAGACAAAAAATTACCTTGGAGTACTCTATGTGTAGATGAAGATGCCATAACAAACATATTTTTTCTAATAGGTTGAAAGAGCATGACAATTGGGATAGGGGGATGTAGGGGGGATGTCTAAGGAAACATAGAGGGGCTGCATGGGGTGGTGATGGGGGGGGGTGGTGCAAGTTGGGTGGCTACCTAGGGGGTGGGTGTGGGGGGTGCTTGTGGGGGGGGGGGGCTGTGTATGGGGGATACCCCACGGTATTGGGGGAGGGGGGTGTCCAAGGAAATTGGGGGGAAAGGGGAGTATGTGGTTATCTAAGGAAATTTTGAGAGTCTTACAGGATGATACTAGGACCCATTCGGTGACGAGAATAGAAATTAAACCCCAAATCAATTGGTATAGTGAGTGAAATATATTAGTATTATAGGATATGTAGTGATCTTTTGTTTATGACTTTGGATGGAAGTGGGGGTCAATTTACATTGGTAATATTTTCTTATAATAAATTGCATCATTTTGAAATCAGTATGCAACCATTAGAAGATATATATGAGAGACCCATCATGTCAAAAAATTCGTACATTGATTAGTGTGACATCACATTATGAAATAAATATTGTGAATGTATGGAAATGAAAGAACAAGTGAATGATGATGAAATAGGGGCATACTTGAGGAGATAGATATCTCGCATAGGTTGACATCTCCGACCATTGGAGTTTGACCATTGGGACCATTTTTTCTTGAATTTCTCCCCATGATGAGTATTATGGATGCTTGAATGGGGAAGCTAGGAATACCCAATGGTCATCAGTACATTCAGGATCCTGTGGGTGGAAGGTGAGTGTTCTATCCACATATTATTTTCACTAATGTTAGACCATGTTCATGATATCTACCATGTGTTACATCAAAGAATGTACATGAAATACACAATTCATATCATTGACCTGTTACATCGAGACATTGATGATGGATATTTCTTTACAAAATACCTGATGTTGATCAATGATCAACATGATATTTTCCTCTGGTTGTAGTATACATTTCCATATTTTTGAACTCTCTATCATCCATATACAAACTTATATTGTGTTCTCACTTCATCATCATATTTTTTGATTTCCTCTTTCATAAGATATAATGGATATTTAATTCATTTTTATATAAACCATATTATTATTCTTACTAATACTAGTTATAGTTTTCAAATGAGTTTATTTAGTTTTTGATATACTTCTTATGATATGAATATCATTCTGTAGGTTCTTAATCCGTATCTCCTTATTATATAGTTGTCCTTCTGAATTCTAAATTTGATAATTCCTTTCACTTTAGGTTATCTTAATTTGTTCTCCATACTATTTCTTAAATATGATCGTGGATATCTCATGTTTTCTCCACATTCACATGCTTTACTTCATTAACAACTGAATCAATAATATTTCTTTTCCCTAAATTTTATTTCCCATATTTTCGATGGTTTACAAAAATTTATTCATGAGATCACAATTCATTTATTCTTCATCTATCAAAATATTCCATTCATTTTCCAAGACATTGATTTTAAATTTGGGGGTGTACCAACAATTTCTAGATTTACCACATGGTGTGGTTTTTTCATATTTAATTTATTGAAGTGATATACAATCATTATTTTTAGTTATTCATGATTTATCTTGTATATGGATAGAAACAAATATGCACAATGAATCATTTTATAACTAGATATGAGTATCCAATTTTTTAGTGTCCATATTTTTGATCTTCGTCATTTGAATTTTAGACAAATGAAATTCTTCATTAATTGAATGATCATCATTATAAACAACCTATATTCTCTACTTCAAGATAGATTTTTGACCACAAAATTTATTGAATTTTATTTACATGTATTTGGAATTTTTGTAGTGATATAAAGATTAAAATAGAGATTATTCTAAAAAAAATTAAATGCCTTATTAGAAAGATCATAAATTGGAATATTTAATGATCAAACTCATAAAAACCCCCATACTAACTTTCAATTAAATTCCCATCCAGTAAAACATGACAAATAATGCCAAAAAATGTGTCAAAATATTACATGAATTATTTTTCCAAGGGTTAGGGAAAGGGTGCAGGGGAAAGGGGGTGTGAAGGGGAGGGGAAGGGGGAATGTGAGTGTTTTGGGTGTAGGGGGAGGGGGTGTGCTGGGTTCATGGTCTGTGTAGGTGGTGATGGGTGTGGTGGGGGCTGGTAAGGGGGTGGAGGTGGGTGGAGGTGCATGGGGCAGTGGTTTTGCAGGTGGGGGGAGGGGGCAGTGGGGTTGCAGGTGGGGGATGCAAGGTGCAGTAGTGGTAGAGGTGGGGTTAGCCTTATATTATTTTCACTTTACATCCTTAAAAAAAAGACAAAATCACAACATTTTGGATGATCTGTTAGGTGTATACTAAAAATAATTGATCACCCAGGATCACATAGGTATCGTTTCCATGATGAATGAAAAATCACTGCCTTAATCAAAGAATGACAACTCATGTCTCCCTATATAACTAAAACGAACCAAACCAAATATAGGTCTGTGGCTATATCTTAGATTATAGCCATGGGATTAATTAAAATAGTGGTTTTATTGTCGTTTAAACCCATGGTGATATCACATCAATATAGTGGGAATTTCATGTGAGTCATGTAGAAGAGACTTAGAAATATTGAAATCTCATTATTACCTATTATTTGAGTTTAGGTGGGGTAGTGGGGGTGTAGGTGGGGGTGGTGTGCAGTGGGCAGTAGGGTTGTAGGTGGGGGTGCATGGGGCAGTAGGGTGTAGTTGGGGGTGGGGGTGATGTGGGGTTACAGGTGTGGGTGTGCCTAATACTATTTCCATTTTCCAACCTTCATACTAAAATACATAATCCCAAAAATTTTGGATGATACATTAGTTGTACACTACAAATTACCTAATCACCAATGATCCCAGAGGTACCATTTCAATGATTAATGAAAACTCACTGCCTTAATCGAAGAAATAGTACACATGTCTCCCTATAACAACATAACGAATGTAACCAAAGATTTTTCTATGACTGTAGCTTAGTTTATAGGAACATGTTTAATTAAAATCATGGTTGTATTGTTGTTTAAACCCATGATGGGGTCACTGAAGTATGATGGTGATTTGTGCGACATATGGAGGAGACATAGAAAACATGATATATCATTATTACCTATCATTTGAGTTTAGGTGTACTATTAGTGGATTTATTTATATTTTGTTCATGAAGATTGATGAAATTTTAATTTTTTATGGGATGATAAATTTTATTTTGTGTGTTTCTTTGGTTTGGGAGGGTATCTAGAGAGGACCCCACACTTGGCTTGTTTCCTGAGTGCAGTATATTACCTGGTGAGTTTAGCATCAATGAAACAGTTTGTAATTATAATTTAAATTTTTTTGTTGTTTTATTCATATGTATTCATGTATGATATAGGGGATCGAAGGATCATTGGTGATTTGTAAAATATTGAGATCAATTTATGGATAATTGTTTGAGGTAGGTTCCCATTATATTACTAATTATCTTGATCATTTTAATTATATAATGTTTGTGTAATCATTAATATTATCACTGTGATCATGTTGATATTGGAGTGATGTATCATTTCTCAGGTATAGTGGACACATCGGCCAATTATAATTATGAAGTCTTTATATCTCACTTCTTTTCCCATTATTTCCATAATGGTGGTTTCTAATGATGAGGCTGGTTCTATCCACCTCCATCAAAGGTATTGAGTTTGTCATCGGATTCGGGTAAGGGTTCTTCTGTTTTTATTCTTTGCACTAATTTTAAATATGGATGTTGTGATTTTTCTGTTTCATATATTGTTTTAGTGTGTTTTGGATTTTATTGAGGTATATTTGAGCCACTTGTCGAAGAATACTCTCCATGTATGCATAGCTAATAATTTATATGATAAGTTCCCTCATTATATATATGTCTTCCCATGGCAGTGTGACAACATATAAAGGGCTAGGTGTGCTTATGTATATATATGGAAAATTCATACGTGTGTTGGTGATAACGGGCATATTCATGTGTGTATATATATAAGGATCCTATTTGGCATGTTCAAGTCCATTCAGACATGTACATAGGGGTTAGGGTGTCCTTTTCTATATGAAACGGTGCATATGAATTGAGGATGGATAGAGAAGCTTAGAGTTTTCATAGATAAAACTTTCAGGCACCATGTGTGGATTCGATCATTTGAGGTAGGGTCTCTCTCCCATCCTCTTTAATTCAATAATGTTTAAAATTACATTTAGTTCCCCTCTTAATTCTTCTTTTTATATTAAAATAATTTTTTTGAAAAAGTGTTAAGACAACTGGTTTGTTTGATAAACAAGTAATGGTTTTGTAATAAAACACCTCCATCTAGTTTATATGTTAATTTTATTTAAAAAATTCAACATCCTCATAAACCATTCTGCATCCTGTCACAATCTCCTACTCCTCCACTCTTCCTCCTCTACCTTATGGCCTCTTTCGAGCCTCCCCTTACCACATCTGCATCCTCGCCTCCTCCTCACCTCACTCTGTCACTGCATCTGTCTCTGCCTTTCGGCCTCCTAGCCTCCCCATTTACTCACCTCCTCCTTCCTACATCTATATCCCCATATCCCAAGCTATAAGGATTGAATAATCAGGGTTTTTATCTTAAATATATTAACAAGAGGTATATTTTATGTCTTTTCTGTGGAGTTCCATTGATTTAGAAGTCCTCTTGCATGAAATATCCACATAATTTTCCTTGGCTGGTAGATTTTTTCTCATATTCATAATTTTTTAGGTTGAATTATCATAAAGGGAAGGATTTGGATTAAATGGGTTTTGGTTGATTAGTGTGTTTTGGAATTTTTATGAAGTATTTATTATGATTATAAGAATAATTTTATTCATTTTAGTGAATTCATGATTTATTCGGTATCTTTTGATTTATGTTTCATTATGTTTAGGTGTGGGTGTACATTTATGAACAGGTTTTTTCAAGATTGGTTTCATGATGGTTTGAATATGAGATACCATTGTTCCAATGATCACTAACTAGGACCAATACAGACTCAGGGAAGTTATCATCTTATCGATGATCATTTTAGTTTGTTGGTTTACAATGGGGTGATGTACAGGTTAGAATGTCCCAGCTTACCATTTGGGTCTAGTGAAAAAACATCTAAAGCCTATATTTGTTTGTACTGAGCGTTGTGTTTTTATGTTTCTTATTTTTCATTTAAAAAATCCTAATAATGGTTTTCATCTCGTGAATATGGTGTTCTTTCGAATTTTGTTCTCTTAATGGTGTTTTAGATTGGGGTTTTTGGATGACTATGTGTTTTTAATGTATTTGGTGGATATTGTTATTCATGATGATTTATTTATTTGAGTAGTGTGTCTCATATTTTATGCCATTTTATATTAATACAAATTTTTTAAGAGAACTAGGCCAAATTTCTATGTTCTAAGGTTTCTCCCTTTATTATTGTTTTAGAATTGTTCTTGGGGTCTTCACATGATCTTTTGTATTTAACAAATATATTTGGATATTTTGGTTATATGTTATGATTTTATTATTGAAGGCAAACTATTTTCTATTTAACACCCATCCAACCTCTTTTGTAGGGTATTATTTATGAATTTCATTTTGTAATTACATTTCCACTAGAAACCTTTCTAGAGAAAAAGGCTGCATGATGAGAAGATTATAAACCCTCATTTCAATGATGATATTTAGATTAGTACCCCCATATGACATATATTTAATTTCTGATCCTACAACATGTACAGATTCACTATGTATTGACTTTTTATTCATATACTATGTGTAAAATTTACAACATGTAGACGTTTAACTTTACTACATAGACACTAAATTTTCAATATAAATATATTAAACATTATTATTATGAAAACAATATTTCAATCCATAGACGTAATATGGTCTTCCATTATCTAACACATTGTCATATACAATATTAATCTCCAATGAGTATCATTAAATCACTACTATTGCAAATTTTTTACGTTTCTATTGAATATATTGTATAAAATGTGTCAATTGAAGCTTGTTGTATATTGTAACCATTTTTTCCATCATGGAAGGAAATGTAATTACTGGAGTTCATTATTATACCACTCTCAAATTTGGTTAATGTGTTGAATTTTGAATGTTCTAAACAAGGAGTGATGGTTTGTGGTTAAATTGTTTTTCTAGAAACCAATAAATGAATCATTTGTACTAAATTATAGTTTAAAAACATCTATAATTTGTTAATGTTATAATATCTTTTGATTACTAGACAGAGATATGATGAATATATCAATGAGGATTATGATACCCTATGAAATTCAAATATTGTGGTCTAATAACCTAGAATTTAAATAAAATAACAACTTTTTAAATAGCATCAAAAAAGTAATTTGTTATCAATATAGTTTTAGATTCACTTTTATAGTCACAGATTCTCATATCGCATCTATATTTTCACTTCTAAAGGTCCTTTTTTAATCTTGTCACAACTTCTTGGCTAATGATTCATTTTGTAAATTCATACTATAATTTAATTGTGTGTTTATGGTGATAATGTTAAGTTATGATAATAAGGTGGTTGGAAGTTATCCTTACTATATGAATTTCTAGTTTTCCTAATAATTTATATTTTAGGGAAATAGTTCAATATTTTCTCGTAGATGATTTCAAATAATTCTATTTTAGAGCCCATTTACGATCAGATTTAGGTCCATAGTTTGTTTTTTATTTAGTGTATGTTTTCATTTTGTACATTACATTTGTCATTTGGTGATGTTTTCTTAACTTTCCTTGAATATTGGTTATTTCATGCCTTTTGTAACTAGAATAGACTATAATGTTTTATATTATTTGTTTAATTATTATCTATGACACATATACCACTTCAGATGTACAGTTATCTTATCACATCATCAAAAATAATTTAATCATTTCCCATGGTGGAATAGATCCTCTTCAGTTTTTCATCATTAGTAATGCCAAATGAATATTCTATCTTCGAGCTCTAATAAAACCATGTGTCCTTTCAAAAAATCACTCTCCATGGCTAACACCCCTAGGCATCATTTTTTCCTATATATGTTACTCCTTTAATAAGTGGTTTTCGACCACTAGGGGGGTGATCATAATAGAAATTTCACAATATTTTATATGGAATTCATTTTTTTATTCCCTAAAATTCCATGAAAAAAACTATCATTTCTATATTTACACATTCTGTATGATTTTCAATGATTTATGTAAATTTGGATTGATTATTTGATTTTAATGATAACCATTTAATGTTTCCAACAATTTAATAGGTTCTCATTTATTTGAATTCGGTTAATGATTATTCTTCTACTCCTGCCATTGATTTTTTTGCATTTTCCAATGTAGATTTTGATGATGATGATGGTCTGAGAGGAGGAGATAATGATGTTGGTGTTTCTGAAGGAGATGGCGGGGGTCGTGATGGTGTGGGTGATACTAATATTGAGGTACATTTTAGATGTAAATTTAATTATTGGTTTATACATTGAATACTAACATATAACGATGTTAGTGTTTGGTAGATGTTGTGGTGTATACACAATGTTCTCATGAATAGATCATGACTTCATTTCATTAACATTAATGATCCACCATACTTGCTACATTCTATCATTATATTTTCATCATTTCTTCTTGAATATATGAAAAAATCTTACTCCATTAGAATAACATACTCCACATCTAAAGGGATTTTTTTGGCATGTACATATTGGAAATCATGACTGCATTATAGCCTACGACATGGTGTTAATATTTTTATCATTTTTCAATGACCATGTTATATTCTCATAGACACTTATTTTTGTGATTATAATTCATACACTGGTAATTGTTAACATATTTCCTACAAATATCAGGATAGTTTTAAGTGGTGATTTTTGCATATGAGTTCGAGTAGAAAAACAAAGATTCTAGTTTTTGTCTGAAAATGAAACTTGACTGGAGGTTGAGGTAGGCCTCTCTGCCAAAACCATTAATTTGAATTCTATAATTTCCTGATTTTTTTAAAAACATGTTTCCATATTTTCATTATCGTTTTACTGTATCTTTTTTCATATAGATAATGTATAATGTGATACTCTTAGGTAATTCATGGTGTATAACCATTCAACAGAGTCATCAGAATTATTATCCTATCAATTACTGATAGTTGCACAATTTTGATATCTAAAATGATTGTTTATAGGAATATAGAGTCCATAATTAACCACATGAGTCGCTAAAGACCACAAACATGCACAATCCATAAATTACAGAGAGATACGGATGATCCATACCTCTAAGTGGGAATTATACAAGGTGTACACCTCGAAATATTCCTACAAATAACCCACATAATAAGTTTAACCAGACTTGGAAACACTAATGTGTATCCCTAATACATAATATATTGTAACTTATTTCACATCAAAAGCATCGTTAATGATTGATGTCAAACAATATCGATTATCTAATCATATGAACCCAAGTTATGTAAATCCGACTATAAGGGGTTTAATTCCTGGTCAAACAATATACATAGTACAACTCTTCAAGTTTCATTCACAACTTTTCAATATCCTCACCATCACATCAACCACTTTTGAGGCAATATATCTTATTCCTGGCCATCTTCGAAGAGTAATCTGAACCACATAGTAGTGGACACTAGTCATTAAACCTTTACATATCTTATGTGAGGAGTATAAGTGCATTAGTTTACACCGGAATATAAATCAGGACCAGACTTTTGCGATGATCATATAGGGACTTGTCCCCACTATAAATAAAAGGATGACTAAAATTCTTTGATGGGCATAAGAGGACCCTACCTATCCATATATCAAATGTATAATATATATTATGTGATAAGAATAGAATGATTTACCTTTCCTAATGCATCATAATCACATCCATTTTCATTCGATGACCACGGAATTCTTTAGGTGATGATCCTAGAGCTCAATAGGTGATTATCCAAAAATACCTCAGGTGACTAGCCTATATTGACATTTGTGTTGAAGTTATGATTATATAGGTGATAAGAAGAGTATTCCTTATATTATGATCCTATGATGTCTATATGGATAGACATAAGAGTATATAATAGCCTTCCTACCCAGATCATAACCGAAGATCCATATATTTCTTATATGTGGCAAGCCTAAGATTCCCTCACTTCCAGAAATGAGAATGAAATTTATGGGATTATATAAATATATAATTTAATGAAACATCTAGTCAAATATGATCATTAGGTTGTCACCATGAAAACTAAGAATGTTACATTATTAACTAATGTCTAAATGGATATTGAATCCAGAACAAAATTCATGGGTATGTGTTAATTATATAAGAGAAATATGGACTGGGAAATGAAAACCATAATGAATTTTTTAAACTCCCATCCTCCCATTTCAATGATAGGTTCCATCATCATCACTGTTGTGGTTACATGATGATTTCCCTAAAAAATTTGGCTTATGAGACAAGGATCATGACCATACTAGTGTATTCTAACACAATGGCCTTGAAGTAATGATTCTGAAGAAAAACTGATGAAAATTAGATGAATTCATTCTCCTTAAACATATATAGGATGAGTATCATTGGGAATTAACTAGCAGGGGGTGGTGGGGGGGGGGGGACTGGAAGGTGGGAGGTGGGTAGGTTGGAGGGGGTACGGGGAAGGGGGAAGGGGGAGGGGTAGGGGAGGTTTGTAGGGTAGGGGGTAGGGGGAGGGGTGGGTAGAGGGGAAGTGGCATGGGGAGTTGGGAGGTCTGCAGGGTAGGGGGTTGGTCTGTAGGGGGTCTGGAGGGTAGGTGGGAGCGGGGAGGGTGCATGTCGGATGTAGGGGCGGAGAGGGTGGTGGTATTCAGGGGGTCTTTAGGGCAGGGGATTCAAGGGGGTAGTGGGAGGAGGGAAACCGGCATGAGGGGGAGGGTGTAGGGGGGGACAAGGGGGGTCTGCAGGGTGTCTGTATGGAAGTTGGAAACATCAATAGTTGGGAGACAATATTAGATTATATAAAATATATTTTCAATTTATATATTAAAAATAGGATATTCCACCAAAATATTAAAAAAAATTAGATTTAAATTAATGGGTTATAAAAATTCGTGAAAATAGATCTTCACTCCTCTTCTCAACTGTGAAAATTCCCCTTCCAGGTCTAAATTCTTATAAGAACACTACCTACAATCTACTCAATCCTTATTTTCATACATGTATTCAATTTTATTCTCTATGGGTTGATCTCCCTTTTATTTCATCCTGCCTTATATAATTTTTTTTTAAAATTTCATTCTCAAATAAATTTTTGTTGTCTTTCCATTTCTAAATGGTTGTATGGATCGATACCATATTAGAAGCTCTATTACATTATAGTAATACTTAATTAAAATTAAAATTTATATTATAATTAATATTTACCTCTCTTATAGATATTCTTCCATGTGGTATTCTATTTTTTAATTACTAATTTTAATTTGGAAACATTAGTGAGATGTTTCCAATATGGTACCCTTAGATTTTCATGCGGGAAGAGGTGATGTAGGGGGTGGGGTTCATGGGGTTTAGTGGGGGGATAGGGGTTAGAGGGAGGGGTACTAGGTCAAGGGGGTGTGCTAGGGGCATGGAGTGTCCAAGGAAGGGGAGGGGGTGTAGTGGGGAGGGGAGTGGAGGGGTGTAGGGGGAGTGGATGGGGGGGATTTCTTTGGGGATGTGTTGCGGTAGGAGGTGGGGGTCCATGAGAGTGGGGGGGTTGTGGGTGTGGGAAAGGGTGTCTAGGATCTATCCATGGGGGGTTTTCCAGGGACTAGGGGTCTTTTGGGTGGGGGTGTCCATGGTCTGGGGGTGTCCAGGGTCTATGGGGGTATGTTTGGTGGGTTTCCATGGTCTAGAGATGGGTTTCTTGTGTCTGGGGGATCATTGGGGGGGGGGGGGTGTACTGCGATTGTCCTGAGGGGGGAGTCTTTCCATAGTATGGGTGGGTCAGTCCGAGGGTTGGGGGGGTCTAGTGTCTGGGGGGTGGGGTCTTTCTGGGGCCTCCCTGGTGCTTCCCTAGGGCGAGGGGGTTTGTCTATGGCCTGGGGGTCTGTCTTGGGTGGTGTCCAGGGAATGTCCAAGGGGTGACCACAGTCTGGGGGTGTCCAGGGGGTGTCCACGTTTTATCCTGGGGGGGTTCTATCTAGGGTCTGGGGGTAGGGTCAGTCTGGGGTGTGTCTAGGGTCTTTCCAGGGGGTGTACAGGTTCTTTCCAGGGGGTGTACTGGGTCTTGGTGATGTCCACGGTCTGGTGGGGTCTGTCCCTGGTCTAGGGGGGTCTGTGTAGGGGGTGTCCACTGTTTGGGGTTCTTTCCATGGTTTGGCCGGTTCTGTCTAAGGGTGTCTAGGGTCTGTGGGTCATTTCAAGATCTGGGGTGGGTTTTTATGAAATGGGAAACCCTATATCCATGGTTTGAACTGTGGCTATAACCATATAGCCACAGTTTAAAACCCTGGATGTAGCTATGTGTGCCATAAGCTACTTCCACAATTTGAATTTATGGCTTTAGGTATATCACCATGGTTTCAAATCGTGGCTGTTGGTGTACAGCCATGGTTTGAACTGTGGCTATAGGAAAATTCCTATTACCACCCCAAACATAGCCACAGTTCCACAAACTGTGGATCTTACCAAGAGCCACGGTTTAAAACTATGGCTATAACCCGAAACTCCATTAGTTATTATGTCGATTTTGGGACACCATAGAGACACTTAATAGTGATAATGACACATTATATTAATTAATTTAATGTATATACAAAAATTACATATAGATATATCATTTAGTAAATCTATTTTTACATGCGCTTATATATGATATCACATTGAATATTAATTTTAATTGGAAATCTTGAAATAATTCTTACATCATGGTATTTTGTTTTATAATATTTAGACTTCATATAAAAAAAACTATTTATGACACAATAATGATGTAGTGTTTACCTCATTATTGGATAATTTAAATATATAAGATTATAAATATTAAAACAATATCCAAAACCAGTCCGATTTTTATTGGATGATTTTATTTCAAGAAAGAGTCATCTTATCTTCATCTTTAATATGTTTTTTACCAATAGAATCTAAAAATAATAATACAATAAAATAATATTTTCATACTTTCCAAAAGATCCCCTCGGCCCCTTATAAAAATCCATCAAACCTAACCCATTACTTATACCTCTCAATCCCATTAGATCATCCAGCCTCATCCCAATTAATCTCCTTTCATCCCTCTCTTCCACCTAGAAACCTTTCATTAGTCATAAGGTACACCAAGAAATCTTTTTGGTTCAAACCAAAATAAGTTACCTTATTTAAAAGCAACATTATCTCTTTAGTTATTTTTAATTTATTTTACTTCTCCAACCACTAGACTCTCTTTAACTACATTATTTTATAATAAACTAGTATCCTCAATATACTAGGTTTTTATAAGTATTCTAACAACACTTATACACACCTCCATCAAATGGATACGAACATACTGTTTCTATGGACGTCAAATTACTGTCTCATAAAATGATGATTCTTCAAATATCTCCAACCGTCTCCCATGGTGGCCATTATGATAGAAATTTCTTTATATATGATAGATATTAATTTTTTATGTATTCTTTATTCATCGGTGTTTTTTTTACAAGCATACATTTATTCATTCCAATATGTGTAAACATGTTAATTTAATTTGAGGAAGTGCAGACTACCTCCCCCTCAAGGTGATATGACTCCATCATGACATACATGGAATGTATAAAAGATAAATTAATGAAAATATGTAACATATATGTCGTATGATACTAGAATTATAATATAACTCTTTTTAATTATGTTTTAATTCCATTAAATATTATATATAAATAAAAGTAACGTTCATGAATACATACGGCTCACCATCTCTATTAATGATGCATTTCAATTGTTGTCTCCAAATTTCATGTACTATTATAAATATATATATATATATATATATACTAGATATATATGATTTTTATGATATCTAAATCATGAATATAATTCTGGAGTTAATGGAATTTTTACCACAGGGATAACTTGTAATTAAAGGAAGGTCATTTTTTACTCAAGTTCCGACCATTAAAAAAATGTTTGATATGAACTGAAATAATTCACTAATTGTTATAAAAAGGTAATAAGAGATATAAAAGGAATAATAAAAATCAAAAAGTTTCTTAATAATGTATTAACTAATTTATAAATCTTATTTAGGAATAACATGATTCATACACGCCACGTTTTACATGAATTAAGGGGTTTCTTATCTCATTTTTAATTCCGTGATATTTCCATTTTTTGCCACTTATTTATTGCACGTGGTACACTTTGTACTTAAATATGATTTATACAATAATTATACTCTTTATATTCATGGTATTATTTGATTTATTTGGTGTTTATTAACTTTTTGTCATTAAACTCAATTGATTACAAAATAGTTAGTGGTTGTCATCAAACTTTTTATTCTCGTGAGATTCATGCTATATTTTCCACATTTTACTTTTGTGTGGTGTTTCTATTTGCCCATAATTGTTTAAATTTTTTAATATAATTTAATTTATGAATATTTACATTTTCATTTTATGATCCTTCTTTTATGGGGTCTATGTTTCTTAAGTTACCATATCGATAAGGGAACCTTTCACACTTCACATTTTAAAAGACATCATTTATGTTATGTCTTTTAATTTCCAATTTCATATGTCTGGATATCTTTTTATATATCCTTATTGTGGTACATTTTATGTCCACATGATGATAGAAAATTTCCCCTCTCATTAACCCATTTTCTAAATTTTAATGTGACCCCATTAGGCTATCAAATTTTTGTAAGAGATCTTTTTAACCATATTTCAATTCATTAGGTTAAAATTATACTGCATGATAATGCCATGCTATGATTATGTTTGAATGACCTTTGATTGTTTTACACTTAATATCAACTTATATTGGGTGTATTATTATTTGTTACACATAATCACATCATTGATTTGTCTTTAATCTAATGATATGATATTTTCAAGGGACTTTGTCTCAATTTACATTGTATTAAATCTTATTTATTGTTATACAAAAATTAACTTTATATGGTGTATATATATCCTTTTTGACATATTATGTAATGAATCTCATTATTATCATGATATTATAATATTTGTTTAATGTTATTCTGTTATTATTTTTTCATGCATTTTCTCACTTTGTAAGGGACTCTTTAACTAAAACATTGTTTTAATTATTATAATGATTTATTATTATAAATATTTCTCATTAATGTCAATGTTTTAAAAATGTTTTTAAGGATTTATTTATATTGACAAAAATGTTTTGAAATTAAAATTTCATACAATATATTCAAATTGGTATGGGACACCTTGATTCAAAAATATCTTTATTGAATGATTTGTATGGTTTGAAAATGGTTTTAACCAAGCATTGATTATGTCAATATATAGAAATGTTTTATTATGATTGGAATGTGGAAATTTTATCTTTCCTTTACTCTTGTTTTATGTGTTACGAATATGTTATGGTTATTGGGAATTGTTTACATATACGGGTGGTTCCATGATAAACCTAGGGTGGGTGAGCCTGAGATAGATTTCCAATGCATTGGGTATCGTGAAAAAGATAAACATTAATGTTTCTCTGAAGTGATTTTCAGAATATATGGTGTTGTGCATTACAAACGTAAATCCCTACGTAACTATGATAAATACAATGTAAGTATGATATGGATTCCATTAGTAACATTTATGATTTATGATTTCTGTGTGTTATTCATAAATAAAAGGATTTCATAAGGTATGTTATGATTGAAAAGTATGGTTTCATTGATTTTAATTTATTGATTGGATAATGTTTTTCTTACTTATTTTATAATCCTTACTGATCTTTGTATGCTCACCCCATGTTTTTGAAATGTTTTCCATAGGTCTTAAAGACAAATAGGGTCATGGATGGGATCAAGGAGATGTCATTCTATATAAATCATTGAATTATACATGTTTATTTTTAAGATTTCTTATTTTAAGAAAAATAGATACTCAGTAGTAGTATTTATATATAATATTCGTTTTTTATGTAATAGTTGTGCCTTAATTCTCTAAAACTCTAAACCTGAAAATATACTCAACGATAATTATTGACATAATTCAAGATTATGTAATTTTTAACCCTAGTGCCTTATAAACATTATCAGATTATTTATTATCCCAAATGGATTTACCATGTACTCACACTATACAAACCAATTCTAAATCACCATCTTTGTAATTTCCTCCTCTCTTACTCTGAACTGGTGAAATCCAAATAAAATAAAAAACATGGTGAACCATAGTTCTCCCATTATTTGACCAAAAGTATTATCATTCATGGGTAATGGATATTCATTCTTCTCCATAACCTAGTTCTGCATAGTTGATTTCTACTATATACCTTCCTAGTGAAAAACATATGTGGACCCCATGTTGATGTACTCAGTCTTACGATTATCTTTTTCTCTAGGCTATATAGCCAATACTTGAACACCTTTATATTTTTGGATCAATATGATGTAGGGGTATCGAAATTGGCTGCACATATGGATTGAGATCAATATTATATTTACATGTCAATATAAAAGACTCCATATTGGGTCTATGATTCCAAAAAAAATGAACCACTTCTTTATAATGTTAATACATTCTATTCTCTTAGAGGATATATAATAATGGATTTGAAAACAATAGCACACTCGACCATAGGTCAGAACTATTATTCCTTGGGTGGACAATAATTTAAAGATATCTAACTGAGGCAGTTATGCTGCCTAAACAACATTGAATTAGTTGGAACATTCACAAATTTTTTCCCCTACAAATAAACTATTAAATATGAAACAGTCTACCTTATGAAATTATTATTGTCTTCTTCCAATGTTTTTCTATAAGGCTGCATAGAGTTGATATATTTTATAACCTGAAGGAAAACACTTCATAATTGAAATTGGATAATTATGATAAAACTATTCAGTCTATGTGTTATAATGAGGTTTCCAATAACCAATCAGTCACCTTATAAAAGGTTATCCTACGGGTAATCCCTTAACACAATATATACCTCTCCCAGCATTAACCCTTGTTTTTTCGCTTTCACCTTGGTCACATTCATCATATATATATATATATTAACACAACAAAATTATAATTACAACTAATTAATTAAAATAAATATATATAATAATAACATGTATAAAGTAATATCACCCAAGGAGAAACTATAAAAAAGTTTGTAGAAAAAATTAAGGAATCTAATTAATGAATTTTTATAAAACACAAAAACATGAATATAAATTGAATGTTAACTAACATGGATAGTCATACTTAATTAATAAACCAAAAATCCCATAAAACACTGATCCCCATCTTGTAAATCACACATGATTTGATTAATAATTTCTAACAACATAACATAAATTCCATACATTATGGAAAAATTGAGTTACACTATATAGTGCTGGATAGGAGCTATAATAGATCCCTCGCTGATGTGATATCCATATTATCTATTATCTATCATGCCATTTCCCAATTCAATTATTTGAACAGGGTATTAAAGCCTGATCCTCACTTAAAATCTTATAACATCCCATCACGAACCACTGGGTATGATCGAGAAGATCACATAACCTCATTGTAATATACCCATATGCAATAGGTTATCGACTAGAAGTTAGGGTCCTAGTCTATAACTGTGGGACAACACCATCTTCATCAGGTCATTAGATCAATAATCATTAATAACTAATATAATTAATAGTCAATGTAAACATAAAAACTGGAAAAAATGGAATATATATTATACAAAAAAAATCATCTTCTAAATTGGAAAGCATAAATAGTGTGATAATAGTTAGATAAATCTATATATACATAGAAGGTCATAGAATGTTTTCCATAGTCTGATACTATATCTATGATCCACTACACATTGATCCATCATAACTCTTATTCCATTAATATGATATGTTAATATACTCCACAAGGACATTGAATTCCTAGGTATTTTGTGAGCCCAATACTTAGTAAGACATCACCAAAGCATCCTCGAACATATCTACTTAAGTATACAAGTGTATTCCATAAAAAAAATAAATTCACAATAGTCATAGTAACATTGAATTCAAAAAATAATGGACATTCTATAACCTTTATTATAAAAACTCATGTTCATTCCTGCTTGAACTCAATGTTTGAAATGTACTATCCATACCATCAATTAGACTATTGTGAAGTCACATGGAATCTATACGGAATCAGGTGAAAACAACCAAAATAGAATCCAAAAAGAATCGGGAATGACTCTGAATCCATAGTGAATAAATTATAAAGATCATTATCATAATTCTAAATGCATCAGGTATCTCTCAGAATCCCCAATCCATTAAGCATGTGCCTTTAACATATAATCCAAAAGGAACCAAATAGATTCTTGGTTATAGGGATATCATGTTCCACCTTCTTCATCACTGCACACCATGTGCGAACCACACATGTTGTAATAAAACTATATGACCCCATCTCATGTATACAAATAGAAATACTCAAAAGGAAAACATGATAGTTCATAATATCATTACAAATATATATCACAAATTTTGGGAAAATATAGATTCCTCGTATATATCAACATGAAAATAAAACATCATCATGTAATCTTACTATCTCATCGATCTAATTTAATCAACATGTACCATATCATTGGCCACAAACACACCAAAATTTGATCATATGTCCATAACGAATATCACTCAACACACACATAAAATATAACATGGGAATACATGTTTAATAAGATCCCATGATGGTATGAAAATTGCTAAATTGAATATCATCTGTATAAATGGAAGAATAAACCACATTAAGTGTTTAGATATTTTGAGTGGAATAATGAAAATTCAATAACACATATTCACATCATTATTATCATAAATGTCAAAACATCCATGATCAGGGTTTTTCAAGGGTCCATTGAATAAAAACCAATAAATTTATTTAAAAAATAATATAAAATATCATATGAAATGATATGATCTTTGTACTAGAAAATATTGGAATTATTATTCTACATAATTGTAAGTGGTAACAAAAGTTTTTAATGAATAGACATCTTTCGATAATATTTTATAAATTATCATTTATAATTATACATTGAAATATATTTATAAATTATCATTTCATAATTTTTCTGTGATAATATATCATAAATTAACTTTTTCCATTTATATTTTTATAATTTGTCCTCAATTATCATTTATCAATTATCTATAGATAATTTCTAATTATATACCCATTTTTAAAAATATTTTTTTAATTTTTCATTATTTACAATTTTATATGTATCATTTTAGAATTTATCATAAATTTTTAGTTTTTAAATATATTTCCAAAATTTATAATAAACATTTCTTTTATAATTATATTTTGATAATTTCTAAAGAATTATCCAGTTGTAATTATATTTAAACAATATTTCATAATTTATCAATTTATAATTATTTTTTGATAATTTCTTATAAGTTGTCTATTTTTTATTATCTTTTGATATTTTCACATAAATTGCAATTTTATACTAATTTTTTGATAATTTCTTGTATATTTTTGTTTTATAATTTTCTTCTGATAATTTTTATTAATAATTGATTTATAATTACATTTTTATAGTTTCCTAAAAAATAAACTTTCATGATTTTCAATTGATAATTTCGGAAATCAAATAAATTTAAAATTATATTTTTATAATTTCAAATAAATTTTAATTTTAGATTTATCTCTTTATAATTATTAAATTATATTTTTATAACTATCTGTAATAATATAGACTAAATAAAATAGTATTATTCATTGATATTATTGAGTGATAATTATTTGTAATTATATATTCTTGTTATTTTTCAAATATTATCTTTGAATTTTTTTATTATTACTCGTGGTAATTTAGATTAATTATTTTTTGATAATTATTTAAATATATCATTTCTAATTTAACAATAATTATCTATTGATTTCTATATCATAAGATTATTATATATTATCCTTTGATAATTCTATAATATGTAATTTGATAATATACTTCAATTATCCCTTGTTAAAATTATTTGACCATCTCTTGATAATTATATACATCTTTCTGTTGATAATTAATCATTATTAGAATATCATAATATAATTTAATTATCTATCAATAATTCATTGGAAATATCCACCAATAATTATTGTTTTATTATATTTTATTATATTTATTCATTTTTCAAAAAAATTTATGAAATGAATAAATTGAAGAATTAAAAATGTAATAAAAAAAATCAAATGTTTGTAGAGCCCAACAGGAGGGTAAAACCTCTATCACACCTAAAATTAGGAAAATAGAATGAATAAGATAATTAATGGTCTCTAATCATGTGTGTGAGAGTTTCAGGATTACCATGACATAAAATAATCGAGTAATTTCAATGATGGAATAACTCTACTATTTCAGAATGCCAAAATCACAGCATTTGATAACATAAACTAAAACACACTTTGTAAAATTATATTTAAAAAAAATTCTTTATAAAATCATTGACTTATCCACATTAAACCATTGTTAAATTTTATGCTTCAGAAAATTAAATTACATGATTTTTATGATAAATTATTAAAAAACCAGATATTCTCTATACATTATAGATGAATTCCTATCAACACATGACTACTAAATAAAATAAATTAATATAAAAATGTAAATAAATATAAAAAATTATCCCTACATGGAATGTAAAAAACCCCATAATGAAAAAAATGTAATGTCAAACTTAAGAAGAATCATGAATCTCGAACCTAACGGTTGCCGCATATTTCATGTTTAATAGATTATATGCCCTAGTTTTTTCTTTTCATTAATAAATTAATATTTTTAGAAAAAACCACTAAAATTTTCCATATTATTATTTTGATAATATATTAATAAAATTTCACAATTTTTAAACTCAATGATGTATGTAACACAATCCCAACACAGGTTTGTGTGTAATTTAATTTATTAATGTGGTTGAATTTATGTAAAAATGAATATATAACAATATCTCAAGGGCTTATATTAATTACTAATATTATTTTTTTATGTTTCATATACTGTAAAATAGATTTTTATTTATTTAGGATTCTATATTTTTATATACAGTCGAATATAAATAAAATGGTTCCCCACAACTTTAAAATTATCTATATAAGAAAGGGGTTGATATTTAAAAATTATTTTTGTTAAAACCCATATCATAAAAATAGTTAATAAAATATCCTCTAAATAAAAAAAAATATTGAAATAAAAAGGAAAGCTGCAATGACATGTAAATAAGTTTCAATGTTGGAGAACACTGGTTGAATCTGAATATGTGGTCTTAGAAGAAACAAGAATATTATTATATAGAGTTATAAATATCTCGTGAAATTTAAGGATCATGGGAATGTTAAGGGCCTTAAAACCAAAAATCTATGATGGTTTATAAGAAGATATAATCTATATTGTATAAATATAATATGATTACATTTCTGTTCAAAGATCATTTTTCTTAAAGTTTATGAATTATATTACATTTAAACAATTTTATGAAATATTCTTATTTTACATTTATAATTTTCATAAAATAAATACATACAATGGTAGGATTTTAATTTATAACCAATTTATCCAATAATCATAGAAATGAACATCAAAATTTGTATTCTTTTTATTCTAGAGGCACTGAAATTAACTTTTAATGGATCATAAAATCAATAAATGTTCGAAATTTCTATCAAGATATCTCAAACTATTTTCTAAAACCAATACATTAAGAATTATTTTTCCATTATAAAAAATTGTTCTCTAAATATAAAAAATAACCCAAATTGTTCATCATTAATAATATTTAAATTTCGTTAACTTAAAAAAATGACACATTTACTTGTACATCACATAGGCCAATTATAGGTACTAAACCATTATCATTATTTTGAAAAGATTATAATCAATACAACCTTTACAGATGTTATATGTTTTGAAATAGAATTTATTTTTTCCATTTACAAAATTCTATTATATTAAATCCTATTATTTTGCAAAAAAAATTATTATCGACCTCCTTGAGATAATTTTAGTCATTAAACATACTTATTATAGTTGTTTAAAATAATTTTTTTAAAAAGCCTATTATTTTTATTTGATGGTTATAATAATGCCACTAATGATCATATATATAAAAAATGGTTATCTAAGGAATTAATATTATGTCTATAAAATATAATGATGTTATTTGTCTAAAAAATATTTCCCGAATGCATATGTTTGAAATAAATTTTAAAAAAACAATTATCTTGTTATACTCCCATCTGATAAAACTAAAAATGTTATTTTTAATATTTTAAATGATCAAAAAACATAACGTCAAAATAAAATTATTGAATACATAACCCTTATGTTAATTTAGACAAATATTATCATTAAATTATACATAGTAATTATATGATTAATGATTCTTAAAACCGAAATACCAATGGAAAAATAATTTTGAAAATTAATTATTGAATCACAAAACATAAATACATAATCCATTTTATTGTAATTTTTTTCCATGATCTACTAGTTAACAATTAAAAAAGGGTATTTACTTGGATTGTAATGTTTCGACCCAAATTCAACAAAATTGTTACCTTATGTGGTTGGTCACGTCACCTTGAGGGAATCTCACCAAACACCAAAAGCTACCAAATAGTATTGATGTAGATGGTATTTATGTAAGGATACTATTCTCTCTAGTCATAGTGTAACAAAATATAATATTATATTATATCAATAGATGTAGAAGATAAAAACTAGAACTATGATATATATCCAAAAAATATATAACAATTCTAAAGGTAAAATCAAATAAAATGATATGCCATTTCATTATCTTATAAGTATATAAAAATTAATGAAACCATCCAATACAATACATGTATCAAAATACCAATATGAATAATGAGAGAACAATTATTTAATGCAACGTGAGTCGCTTCTCAGTCTCATGCTCCATGTACATAAGGATAGCACAAATAAATCATTGCATTATGGCTTCGTTCACTGATCCCAACCCATATCCATATATTCAATCTTGTTAAAAAATAGTTTCCCAAATGGGGTGTGATATAACTTTCAGTAGGTCAACACAAATGATTTCCATAACATAACAAGGATATACAATAAAATCTAAATAATTTTTCATTGTATAACATAGGTATATTTATAATAAATATAAAGGGTATCTAGTGGTGACCCAATCAATCCCATAATTGTTCCATGAAATTGATATATAGGCTCTCATATCACCAAAAAATAGTAAAATAGAAATAATCAAGTTACATAATCCAGTCTACCCACTAGAGTCGATCACTGATAATCGAGATATCTATAATGAAGCCAAAACTACCACGACCACTACGTATAACTATGTGTATAACATTAACCATGTTAATGCATTATAATGCATTAAATATCATTCATTAGGAACAAACAATATAGTAAATTTATCCACAAAAATATCCATATTTAATTAGAAGTTTCATTCCATGAAGGGCTATATGCATGGTATAGAAATCCAAGGCATCCTCATTGTGTTCCTCAGGAATCATTATGGAATCTATGTAAATACTTGGAAAGAATCCAAGGGGAATTTAAATTGAACATATTAAATGCATGTCCAATAAATCCATATAGAAGGATTAGAAATTCTCATGGAGTCCGAGTGAATTAATATCTAAGGAGGAAAAAAATCAAGGTGTTACTACCATGATCTTGATCAATGAGAGAAATGTAAAGAGAATCTAATTGAATAGTGATCCATGGAATTAAAACCATGGAATCTACTAACTTGTAAAATATTCATCTCATTTCAATGATCATTTCTTTTCAGTTTCATTCTATTAGTTTAACCAATTAATACCAATAATTTCAATAATATCAATTTAAATAGTTAATCAATTCACATAATTTTATCACATGAAAATGGGGACAATCATTTTCATAATACCTAAATTAAATTTCATTCAAATTATAAAGATATTATTTTAACTTATAATTTTCACACCCACCCCACAATCATTATAGACAAAGTGATATTAAAATAATTCACCCCATAGGTGTCCTAGGTAGGGGAAATAACCTCCAAAAATTTCAATGTAATGATTTGTAGTACTTAATAAATTACAATTCATTACATTGAATTATTAAATTAAATTTGGTAACATCTAGAAAATATAACATCTGAAACAATGAAAACTATTCTTATAAATCTAAAATTATCTAGGGAAATGCATAGAGGAACTACCGCAAGTCAATAGTAGATAACTGATCCATTATTAGCATTTCATTCAGTCATGATTTGATGAAATTAGGAATGGTAAAAAGAATAAAAATAGAGAATTTTATATTTCATAAAAATAAATCTGTCATTGTGGAGTTAAAATAATAGAAACATATTATTATCAACTAACCAACCGTTGTGAACCCAAAATGACTAATGATGTTTGATTCTATGTTTGGATAGAGAATCAGATGATTAATCTACAAAATAGGTTTAAACGGAGCTCCCCCATGTCCATGTTCTTACATTATTGAAGAATAAAAAATATTTGTAGGTTTTAAATGATTTTAATTGTAATTTTTTTTGTTTACCGTGAATTACTTGGCTGTGTGGTTTGGGAGCATAGTCGGCCAAATATTTCTCCAACCGTGCATCCTTCAATATCTCAAATGGGGTTCCTCACATAGTTCAAGAACATAGAACTCCTAATAATTTACATATCATGTCTCATCCAATATTAAAATTTACACATCCCCACAAACAGTAATATTTCTCATTCCACATGGTTTACATAAATCATTCTCATTCTAACAGAGGCATGATCCACCCCACATGGGTGTGTGATTATGTGGTACGTTTTCCTCTAATCATGTGATCTCCAACTCCCCATTATCATTCCATACATTGAAATTGGTAACTTTGTGTCTTCTCCCCCATTGTTTTTCCTAATCCTATTTCCTTCTTGTTTTACCCAAAATCTGGGTTTCAGGCTTTAAACAATCCCTAGACAAACCCAATACCCCCATGATCACATTATGTACTCACATTTTTTCATTAAAATCATTTATATTGAAATAGAAAATATTTGTAACAAGTAGGGAAACCTGATATCATAGGAGGATAATTCCCAGGGTCTCCACATTTATGAAAATTAATTATTAATATATCACAAGGCTGATATTTGTATCCTTTCATCTTTCTATTCATTTTTCATGAAAAAGTAATTTATTTATTCACTTTATTTTAAAAAATATTGAATTTTACCATTACATTTGGACTCATTGTCGTTTGTATCATTCCACATTTCTTAAATGATAGAAATTGAGTATTCTTTATTCCTTGGTATCCATCACTTGAGCTCCTATTGAACTTTATCATTTTATAAAATGGCGAGCCTAGTAGCTTGTTAAGGTATATGCTAATAATAATATTTTCGTAAAATTGATTGGGAAAAAATATGATATTTTTCCCTTTATTCCCTATCCCAATGGTTTCACATATTCCCCACATTGTCCTTAATGTTCAATGTTAACATTATATCATCTGGTTCTATCACCTGATTAAAACCAAATATCATTATGTGAGAGAAAAATTATCATAGGGGAAAAATAAATAATCATTTATAGGGTGATGAAATTATGACATATTATTTTCAATATATGACATAGTAGGATTGACATATGTCATTCATTATCATCGGCTATTAAAATCCATCACAATAGTTTTTAAAAAAATTAAATTATCCAAAGAACATATGATATTATTTTCAATCCATGTGAACATTACGGGATGTCTTCATGCACTTGGTGATGATCACATCTGGACCAACGTGGAATTCTCATAGTTATTTACCCAAGTTACCAATATTCCATAACAATGTCCATATTTATTATTCAAAAAGGTCTGTACTACCAGGAAAAATAGTTGAATTTCTTACATACCCAAACATTTGGATGTTATTATATACTTATCTCTAAAGTATATCATTAGGGTATTTACCCTAATTAGTGTTTTCCAAAATCGATTTACCACGGCTTATTCTAAAATATTTATAATAAAATGTTTATATTCTTCCACCTCAGAATGTTAAAAATGGTGTATGAATTAATAAACATTCATATGATACATGGAATAACTTCCAAGAAGAATAAATACTAGTTTATACTTGGTAAACTAATTACATACCTAATTCCCATATTACATTTCAATAAAAATTTGAGAAAAAATATTTCTTTCTAGGGATATCCTTATTCCCTATAAATTATCCTTAAATATTAATTATTGAACAATTTATAGATTACTGGAGAAGAAAAAATAATATGGGTTAGATTAAATATTCAGTAAATGTTATGTATATTGGAAGCTATAATAAATCAATATGCATAATAAACATATAAATTTTAATAAGTTAATTAAAAATGCATTTAAAAAAATTACTTGAAAAATAAATATGAAAACCTGACTAACAAAAAAATTACATTAAAACATTAACATAACTATCATTCATAGATAAGGCATAGAAAATATGGAAATATAAATAAAAAATAAATGACATTAATTCAATAAACAGAAAATGAAATGAATATTGTGATTTTATCATAGTGACAATATCATAAATATTAATAACTTAAATATTAATTATGGTAACTCTTAATTATATGATTTAATGTTTACAAGGAACATGATACCTCTTCCATCAAGATCTATCCTCAATAAATTTTGAAATTTATGTTTAAAAACTAATTAAACTAAGGCAATTCAATTGATTCATCCAATGAAACTAATGATGCCTTGAGGGGAAATCTAAAATGGCACCCAGATATGTCTTTCATATCCAAAGTGGTCATCATATATCAAATAATCAGTTTAATTTATAAACAATGTTCTTTACAATAAAATATCTATATATATTAGCAAAAACTAATTCATCAATATTTCCCTCGATAAACCAATGACATTCAATGTTTATCACCATATGATGAAATGATATATGGTTTAAATAATAAAAATACCCCTGATTAATAATATCGACATTTAGTGGAATTTAAATGTCAAATGATGACAGTAAAATGATCATTTCAATGGAAACATATGGATTACAAAAAAAATTGAGGGAAGTTTATGTCAATACGATTTCTGATAAAAATAATCATAAACCATCCTAATAAATAATAATCACATTTTCAATAAAACACATCCCTATAGGACTAAATATAATTTAATGATGTTTTTATTGATGAATGAAAATTATATAAAATGATATCTAAAACAATCAAATGGAAAATATAATTTTCATTTTCAAAATATATTTTTCAAACTTAAGACATTTTCAAAATCCATTTCTCAAAAAAATTATTTAAAAAACTAAGAATTTACATAATATTTAAAAAAATATTGATTATATATCTTGTCAACACGAAAAAGAAGCTTATGAAAAATTATAATCATGAATGTGGGAAATATATACATGTCATAAAAGTTAAAAACAACACTTCATTTTTATCAGTAAAGTGGTTAGAAAGTATCTTTGTTCAGAAACCTATAAGACTAATTCATTGAAAAAAATTGGAGAAAATTAAAAATTAGTATGAAATTATTTTAAAATAATCTTAATAAATTTTTTTATCATAAATATTTTTATTTGGAAAAGTGGGATCCCTCAAAAGATTTATGAAAATGGAAAATCCAACATCGTAAGAAATCCCAATTACATTCCAAAAAAGATAAATGATACCATGATCTCTCACCCAATATAACCATTATTATAATGTGGTTACCTATTTTTATTATGTTTCCCTTAATATGACATTAAAAGAGATATTCCTTATTTTCCCATGTCTATATGTAATACTCCATATTGATAATATATTAATTAAATAACAATGTAGAAAATTGATTTTTTTATTTATCTAAGATAAATAATCGTAAATGGTATCAACATTATTTTCTCTCTTGTACATTCATTTAT
This sequence comes from Viscum album, assembly GCA_963277665.1. Classification (NCBI taxonomy): domain Eukaryota; kingdom Viridiplantae; phylum Streptophyta; class Magnoliopsida; order Santalales; family Viscaceae; genus Viscum; species Viscum album. The sequence goes on from OY728141.1 coordinate 141,229,062, forward strand.
CAATTTTTTTGAAGACTTTATAAAAAACTATTGTCTAATTTTCATCCTTAGAGTGTAGGATTAGAATCAACAGGTCATGTTTATTTTCTTCATAATTTACTATTAAATACTTCAATAAATTATAAAAATATGATTAATGATAATCAATTCCATTAGTTATCAAATTCATTTTATGTTTTAAAGATAATGGATTTACAACAAAAATGTGAAATAATTTCTGATTTTCATAAAATTATTCCACAAATTAGTTTACAAAAAAATAGTAAATATATTGTATTATTCAATGAAAATTTATTAAATATCCATATTAGAATAAAATTAATTCAATTTATTAACCAATGATCAAATAAATTCATTAAATTTAGATTTAAAAAATAACAATCTCAATTAGAATGATATTATAATAGAAACCCTTCTAATGACTATAATGTTTTTTTGAGAATTATTCAATGAATATATGATGTGATTAATTTATAAATCCAAATAAAATAATTATAATTAAAATAGTAGCTAATGCATTTTTATTTTACCCATTATCTAATAATATCAATGAATGTATGGAAGGAATATATCTGAATGAAAATAACTTTAGCTATGAAATTCATTAAATATTTATTATTTTCTAATTAAATAACATTGGCTAAAATAAAAATAAATCATTTAGTAGAGTACAGTGATTTTTTAATTTATCATGATATAAAATTTCAATGGGTTAATTTATACTAAATAAAAAATTGACATAGTTTTATAACATAAAAAAATGTCTTAATGAAATGAAATAGATATAAAATCCCTTTACACACTCTAAATTATTGTTGAGTGAGATATAAAATGATTTATAGTGGTTCCAAAATTTTAATTAAATTATATTAGTTACATTTTAATATTTAAGATACAATATAAGAACTTTGTAGAACATATTATAACTCTTCTGTTAATAATATTTCAGACATTTATTGTTTGGGGTGTTAATTTCACTGTCTTATCATGCTGGTTTCATTTGGATTAATTTGGATAATGTTAGTATTATATAGTTATATCATATCAATAATAATAATAATTATTTTAAAATCATATTCATACATCAATTATACATTTATTACCAATCCCGAATGATGGTATTGATAAATGATGGATGTTACGATCATGGAAGCCATAGGTCATACGTTTGAATTAGTAACATTTCTATTTTTCCGGGATCATTAAAAAACAAATATGTTTATCATTTTATATTTCATGAATGATAATAATATCACATATATCATATTAATTATTGAAATATACTAATAGTTTTAATCAATGTTATCTGGTTATGAAAATGGAGTTACATCATTTCATGAAGGTGACATTCTAAAAAAACATGAATGTTGTTATCATCTTTCATTGAGTGGAATGATAAGAATGAAATGATTTATATTATCTTTTTTGAATTATAAGTATGTCATGAATAATAAAATTCTTTATTTTATATCACATATAATTGTAATATTTTTCTCTATCACTTTCACTACAATACATTAGTAAAAGGAAAATGACATAACTTTATTTGGAAGTAGTCCTCCGTATAGAGGGTGACATTATTAAATATCATGTGGAATATAAATTATAAATAAAAAGATATATATATAATATAAGACTAAATATTTCTTATTATCTTATAAATATCATATATGATATTTATATTCATCATCATAAGAAAAGTGAGATGTGGTAAAGGAAAAACCAACTACATCAATACATGAGGTTTTAGTCCACTGAACCGATATATAAAGATTTTTTAACACATTTGATGGATGTGGGGTTGGTTATATGTCATGTTGGTAATATAACAATATATTAGAATATGTAATATTTTTTTCTCATTATATCATCGTATTTTAATAATAATTTAATGGGGTTGAGGAATAAATAATATAAAAATACTCCTTGAATAACATTTCCACTACTACGGGTATCCCCCTTTATTTTGCAAAAAATTCATTAATATTATGGCATTATGAATAAAATAAGTTTGTTATAATAAGATGGGTGATTTTTTCTGATATATTTGGAGGTCTTGGCCAAACCAAAAGGTTGTGAATGGGTTAATAATATTGAATATGAGTGACCTTTTATATGTTTGGTGAGTGGGACACTTGTAATTTTTTTAAAATATTCAATCATACACACATTTGTTTCATGTAAAAATCCACTAGAATAGTGCATTATAAATATTAAACGATATAAGGTCAAAATATGGAATTAAACAATATTTATACAATCTTATATGTCCTTTTAACCCAAATTATTTTCTGTTATCCTTTAGCAAAACAAATTTTCACTTAACCATGGTAATTAAATTTAACAGTTTTTAAATTTCATTTTGGTCAAAAACTATGTTTAACATATTTTAAGAAGTAAATTATTATAATTCCAAATATAGTATAATTTATTCTAAATGAAATTCTGTTACGTCGTAATTTACAATATAAAATCAATCTCCTAAAAACGATAAGAAATCGTGTTTTATTAAAGGAGAAAATAATCAAAAGAATTGAAAGTATTAAAATAAAAATAAAATAAATAAATTATTAGAATGGATGAAATTGTATTATTTGATATAAAATAAAACTAATTATTATTTTAATACAATTAAAAATATCATTTATCATTATAATTTATTTAAATGAAAATGTATTTCTTAATTAAAAATTACTATTTTTTATTATTCTTCAGTAAAATGGTATATTTCATACATATCCATATAATTCCCTCAAATGTATTTATGATATTACAATGTAAAAAAATTATTTTAATTATTCAAAATTTGATAAATTGTTAGAAATTAACATTGAAAATTTTATACAAAGAAAGAATAAACCATCCTTTAGAAAATAAATATAATTTTCAAGAAACCATTTATTTAAGTATTAAATTATTAATATTATTTTATGATTAGTAAATAGATAATAATAATAATAATAATAATTTTTTTCATTCCATTCATTCCTTTAATTCTACTGACTAAGTGGTATCTGTTATATAAAATAATAATTTGGTAATAATATTTTTAATTTTTTTAAATATTGTTTTGCATGTAATGTAAGAATAACAAATGTAAGATATAGATGAAATTTAATTTATTTAAAAATAAATATATCATAATTTTTCTTTGTTTTATACATTATTATATAATTTGTGCTTCAGGTCACATACACTATCGAATATTTTTTTTTTCTTTCAGAATTTTTGGGTTTTACATGTGAAACATAATTTCTTCTGAATAAATATATAAATAAATGATAAAAACATCATATGATAGAATAGTCCAATTATAAAATATTAAAACTAATGTGGGGTGAATATGTTTCACGGAAAAGATATGTGTAATGAAAACCCCAGAAAACATGAAAAGCATAAAAATATATTGAAAGTGTATAATTTAAATTGTACTTATTTTTCCATAAATAAAAGTTATTTATATAATATCATGAACAAGTAGTATATACACAATGTAAATGGATTTTTATGAAGGATGTATAATCTTATTTTAAAAAGAGTAATTTAGAAATAAAAATCATTCTGGATTAAGAAAATTTAAATAAAAATCACTTCTGAAACAACGTGGGAGACAACATGATGATAATTTATAGATACAAGGATTAAATATAAATCATGTTATTATATATATAATAGGTAATATAAGCACATTTTAAATGGAAATATGTGAAAAAATTAAATTTATTTCAATCATGAAATATTTGAGATGAAACCCCAACCTTATACCATATACATTTTTGTAATCCCTTTAACCATAGAATAATAAAATTAATTTTATATTATTTTTAATTGTGTTCCATATTAATATATATATTTAATTTAATATCTACAATTAATTATCATATTCAATTCATTTATTATATTTAATTTTATATGTTTTAATGAAAATTGAATTTATGTTATCTTATTGTAATAATTTTATCTCTCTATGATGATATAATATAAATATTTAAAATATTTAGTATAAAATTTATAGAAACTCATAATATAATATAATTATTATTTAAATTTAATTATATTATAATTATGTATCCCTTGAAATATCTTATATAGTTTTATATTATTTATTCAAGTTGGTTGTTAAACTAACCCAAGCATGGTGACACAATATCGTAAAGGGTGAATATGGTATATGGATAATATAATATCATTAAAATGAAGAATTGGTAAGATGTGTATATGTATTTAATTCTGTGAATTTTTATTAATGTGGTTTTTCATATATATAAAATTATTATGAAAAAATAAATGTGTCACTCCATCGAGGAAGTGGTATGCACAACACCAGTTTATCAATTTATTATTTATCAATGACAGTTTACACTTGTAAATAAATTTCGATCAATTATTATAATGATATTTTAAAACAATATTTTCACTAATTTCACTATATTAATGATGTTATAGATGATTTGTGAAGGTTTATAGTAAAAAACAATGAAGTTATAGTAATACTCACTTAAAAATCCTAACATTTTTTCATGTAAACTCTGTATATTTGATGTAATTATGTAATATAAGGGATAAAATAATATTATGGACTTAGTATAGAATTATTGGAGGATGAGATTTTAATATTTTTGTGGTTAATGTTTAATTAAATGGAGAGTTTTGGAGTAGTGGTGAAACAACACATATTTATGTTAAGGGAATGGTAGTTTTGGTTGTAACACAGAAATTATCTATAACATGAAGTTTTTAATAATTGGTAAATGTAAAAAAAATGTTTACATGAAGGGTATAAATTTTTTTAATGATATTTACTCATACAATTTTTTATACGAAAACATTGAATGGTTCCTATATTTCCCTTTTAACATGTGAATAGTTACCATAATTTAATTTCACCACAGTAAATATTTTGTATCCTTTGAAATAATTTAAAATAAATATAATAATGTTAAACCTCTTCCATTTATGATCTAGAGGATTGAAATTATAAAAATAATTTTCCAATAACATTTTTGAGGATTCTAAATGTTAGTGTTGAAAAGAATTCAGATCCTAAAACAGTTTTTAAGAAAAAATGTTTTTTAGGATTAAATATCATTGGTATGACATAGTTTAAAATATTATTAAATACCATGTAATGAAATTGTAACTTGTAAAACAATTAGTTCTGAGGATTCCATGTATTATAAAAACCCAATCTAACCTTGATATTACATTATTCAATCAAAACACCAATAAACAGGTATTACATAACTACCATTGTTATTCAGTTTTATAAATGATGTACATATGATTAATTATCTCAAAGAATACATTATTATTCATCATTATTTTCATGAATTAGAAAATTTTAAAAATAAATGGGTTTTAAAATTTCCATGATATTCATATATAATGATAAAAATACATAAATAATAAGTTTCATAAAAACCATATTTTTACAGTTAAGACTTATTTTTCATAAGAAGATATTCAATTTATTTTATCTAAATAATTTGATGATAACATAGTAAATAAAATTCAATTTATTAAAAAAATTCCCAATTTTTATAAATCATTTATAATATAATGTCTTGTGGTAAAAAATATTTCTTTGGAAAGAATATTTTTTAGTTTTTTGTGAGTTTTTTCTATTTATTTTAAAAAATTATATATTGGATAGACGAGACATAAAATTTATTTATATTGTTACCAAAAATTCATATTAGTTCTTGTAAATATATGAATGTATAAATAAGAAAAAATGTATTACCATTATAATGAATATTATATTGATATCTCCATGCTATGGAATATATATTTATAACAAAATGCTATTATAATAATTTTTATATAAAAAACAATATATTTTGCATAGGGGGAATTGGTTTAAAATAATATATATTGTAATTAATCTATGGTGATTTAGTGAACCTTGGTTTATAATCCTTTTTTACAAGATAAGGTTTTTAAATTAAATTATTTCTCTAATGTTTTAATTTCAGAAGGATAGGTTGTGATTGATTGATGAAAATCTTACTAAAGCTACCTCCCTTCTGATCTCAAATGCGTGGGCCTTTTTTCCGAAGACTTCCATTTTTATATTTAATTTCTTCATACCCTCAATTGTAATTTTGTGACATCATAACATCATTTTATAATTATTAATTTTGTGATTACTTTTCAATTATAATATTTATTATTAAAAACATATTAGTTTTTTAGATTTGTATTGTCTGTAAAAAATGAGATTTAAAATATTTTTATATAAGTAAAATATGAAGTGAAATATTTGGTCTTTATAAAAAAGATAATTTATATATTGATCACTACACTTTTTGGGGGTTCTATAAAAGTATTCCCAATAGGGGGGGGGTGGTCTTTTTGACATAATAAACAATCACCTTGTGTGGTTTTTCACATGAGATACAAACATTGATTCCATATTTAGGAGCATCATGATTAGAATTTGTGAAGCTGATATAGTGAGGAAATTCTTCTATATTTATCCTCACATGATAAGAAATATTTTTTTATCATTCATCTTATGATGAAATATAATGATCATTATTTTTTATCCAAATGGAGGTTTATTGGTAATGTATTCGTAACATGTCCTCAATAATTACTAATGTTTTTATTTAGTGGAGAAATTTGATCATTTATGGTCCTCTCCACATCTAGTAACGAGTTATTGAATTTTTCATTAACTATTTATGTGTTTCTATGGCTTAATGAACATAAAAAATGATCAATATAGAAATATGTGCCTTTTTGTGTTATTATCTTCTATTGGATGGATCTTACTTCAAATTCTCTCTAAATGTTGTATTGGTTTATTTACTATATATGGGTCACATTGGGTGACTCCCATGTCATTTGTAGATTTGGATAAGAGGATTCATTATGTTATATAAGAAAATGGGTATGTGCCTTGTTTTTGTAATGAATATAATGATTTTTTATTTCAGATTATGAAGGAATATTTGCATATATTTCAGTAGATTAAATGTTTTATCATATGTTTGACTCAAAATAATATGGGGAAATAATATGTTTATTCCTTTGAGTCTCATATAGAATATATCTGAATGCTTTATTAGAAAATGTTACATAAAAATCAAACAATGTTTTATTCAATAGAATATTCAAGCTATCCTTGATAATGTGTGAATGGATATAATCCCTCCCTTCAGTTATTTTTTGGATGTGATAGTGATATTTATTATCATGTGTAGGAGTAGACATGTGTTACTAATACTAGGATATCACTCATACATGTTGACTATTAGCTTCAGCAACCTCTTTTAAGATGTGATGACACCATTTTAAGATATGAGAAGAGGTATAGTCATGTACATCCCTTTACACCATGTTTTGTTCATGGGAATTGGTATTGATAATGTGAATATTTGATCAATCATAAATCTGAGTATGTTTATATCCCACCATTCCCCCATATACTGAAAGGATATGAAGAAATACTTTGTATGGAATGAAATATGATCTGTCCTATTTTTGGTTTTCAAGATATGTTTGTCTGCTTCTAATTCAAACATAGGCCTCTAGATGTATTTATTTGAATTATCATGTACACATCCATAATATTATTCTAGTGTACCATGATGCATACAATTATAAGGTAAATGAATACAAGATTATTTTCCCCTCATTTATAATTTCCTTGGTGAGACCTCCATTATGGTTCTTGTATGACCAATATGGAAGGGATTGTCCCCTCATAAACACCTTAATCTGGAATTATAGATAAAAAGGGTTACTAACATGTTAGATAGATATAGTATGTGGGGAGAGCCATCCAATGTTTCGTAAAAAAAACAATGAGTATTTAGTCGATCTGTGAGTCCACCTCCTTAAGGAGAAATAGATACTTAATTTTATACTTATTGGAGAGGCTCTCTAAAAGGATAGATGTCGAAATAGTTTCATCAGCTTTATTGAATCATTCCTCTAGTAGAGTACACTATAGGGCTTAAATTTTTGTATGTTCTTAATTGTGTACATCAGTGTTGGAACAATACCATTCCTGGTATATTCCCCAAATAACATATTCTTTACATGGTTCTTGATGAAATTAAGGGGATTTGTTATCTTTCAGTTTGAATAGGTTGTCGATCATATAGGAACTTAATTGTAGGGACATTTTATTTCCAAAGATTGCAAATCATTTGTTTGAATGTTTCTCGTTGTTAAGGTTCTTATTAATAACAAAACCACAAGAAACAACCATTTGGTTAGTTTAAAAAAAAATTCATATAAAAAATGAATTATCAAATATAAATTTTTTCTGGTGGTTTCACCATTTTACCCTTACATTAGTTTTTTTGTCAAAATATGAACATGTTCAGGATACTATGAAATGAATTTTTTGATTATTATTTAGTCTTTGTGGAAATATTTTTCAAGTTTATTTGGTCATTAGAAAAATGGAATAACTCCTTAAAATATTTTTTGGTCAAGAGTATTGCAGTTTCGATCATCCAAACCTTTTGAAAGTGAATTTTTACATGCTCTAGGACTCACATGTACTATTACATTTTCTTGTATAGTGATTACAAAATTAAAGAATGTGACATTTTTCACCTATTATATTTTTAAACTATCATTATACATCAATATTAACATTTTTATATATCATAGGAACTATATTTTATTTCATAATGATATAAGAGGATTAGTTTTAAATTACTACTATTTAAAACAAGATAATTGGGATCATTTATGTTTATCACCATACAGGGAGATATTTTATATTTATATTGGTATGATCATTCCCATATGAAGATAAACCTATGAATCCTTATGAATGGAAAATTATCGTACATAGTATGGTGAATGGTAAATGGGCTTGTCATACCCTTTTAAGGTCTTGTTTAAAAAACCCATCCATTCCGGTCAAAATTATACTATATATAATTTTATGTGAAAAGATCGTATCCATGGTTGGTGTGAGTCCTAAAAATTATAGTCCAATTACTTTTTACCAAAAAGAAAATATTTTTCAATGAGGATAGGTACGTTCTACATGGAATATATCCCTAAAATATATGGTTTGGTTTGTTTGATAGAAGTATTTCCAATAGAAAAAAAATATAGCATCATCGTGAATAATTTATATCAGAGGTGACACGGTGATACACATAAGCTATATGACATTATGCATGGGAACAAGACCGATCATAAGGTGGATACGAATTCATAATGGAATGTGTAAATGTATTATTTAATTATATGTCTCCAATAATTTTGGTATTCATTATATTTCTTGGTTATAAGTTTTTGGACATGTATTACATATTTTGGTTAAATAAAATCTAATCCCATGCCATTAATTTTTTTTATGTTATTTTTATATTTTATACAATAAAATTTAATTTCATGTGGTAATGAAATTTTTTCGTAGTGTTATATCATGATACTATAACATAGGCATAAAATTGTAACATTATTCTACATGTATATCTATGACATTAAAGGTTTTACAATATTGGACTGCATAGGGATACTATATATGAGTGTTACATTAGATTCCTAACATATTTATTTATTTGGTTAAGGTGGAGTGAGTGGAAGTTGGGTCTTATACCTGATTTCATTCCTTGTATGAATCATTGTAATTGGGTGACCTTATTGGGGTGAACACTATAATTGATGTTTCCCATTCAGTCCATGGACCTAGCTGACTAATTCTTTTTCACCATATTAGTTTATATCACCCACACTAATTTGAGGATTCATTAGGATTAAGTCATCAATGAGAAATATATTTCATATTATTACTAAAAAAACCATATTTGAAATAGTATTCAATTGGATTATGGATTCAAAATGAATATAATTGTCAAAATAGTGTTCCCAACATTTACATAATATTTAAAAATGTATTTTTAAATGAAATAAGCATTAAAATTATTTTTTGGTCACTAACGATTATTGAGTAAAATCAGAATGTGTCATTTGTCAATGGAATTTGTGGTCAATGGTTGGGGATCTAAACGTCCCAACAAAAACATTATATTGAAGATTTATAAGCATAAATTATTGTACTTTTTTGAGATTATATTGTTAATGTTGGTCATAATCTAATAGAATATCCTATTCATAGTCATAGTTAGGATATTGGGTTCACACACCCAAATTAATATTTCCGAATATGGTAAGATCATAAAGGGATCTAACCCATGTGGTGGATTTTTTATAGGAATTTTTCCACAAAATATATTTTTTTATGGAGGATAACTGACATGAATAATTTTTAATGGAGGTTGGTATACTAAAAACCCACATAGAGGATAATAACTCTTCTGGGTTCTATGTGGATTCATTATTTCATTCAAAAATCCATCCATAGAGGTTGAACATATTGAGGGATTTTATAGGATAAAGATCTATGTATATATTTTGGGAGGGAGCTCTCATGTGGTAAAATTTAATAGATGTTTTTTTAGTATGGATGAGATCGTAGGGTGTGCATGTAAAATGAATTTCTGATAAATGTTTTTCTAACATAATAACACAAGCGAGGATTTATAGAAGGAAACTCATGTGACATGATGTATTATCACCATAAAACTACATGTATCTTCATTGATACCTCATTCTCTCCATTACCAAAAAATATTTAAATTTGTTGGATATAGAATGGAGCATCAACATGAATGTTAATTCTAAATACAATTTTTAATAGTTATCCAAAAGGTGTGGAGTGTGCGACTACTAGGTGTACTATCCAATATTCTGTTCATTAGAATTTAATTCTTATAGAGTATGAAATGATAATGTACCAAATGGAATGGTAACACCCATACATGTTTCCATCATGGAATGATCTGGTAGGAATGTTCTTTCCAAGTGGATTTAAAAATGTTAAGACTTCATAATTGGTGCCCACATATGGTAACTGGTTTTTTTATTAGAGTGTTGGTATTTTATATGGGATGTAGGTGATATCACATTGTGGTATTTCTTTAGGGATTCATAGAAGGTAGGTAATCATTTGAGGTTGTTCGGTATTCCCTTTTTCTATTTTCAATTTATTTATAATAAAAAATTTATACTTTCATTTTGATAGACATTTATATTTTTTGAAATGTTAATTTAAATCAATAAATTATAATTAATAACTCTTTCTATGTATATCTTCAATTGTTGATATATATTATTGAATAAATTTCGAATCAATAATTTATCTTAACATTCTGGTACAGGGAAATGAAATTATCTTAGAAATAATTTCCCATTTTGTTCTATTTAAAAATTATTTTATACTAATTTAATAAGTATTATTTTTTTATAAAGTATAATAAATGGAATCATAATAGAATCCAAGGTAATGTCAGCAAACTAGATTTTTTTTTGATAAGGCATATCATATATCCCCTTGGGTGACACAATAATTCAATTAATGATTAGCTTAACTAATTAGAAAAATATTATACTGAGAACAATGTAATGAAGAATCATGAATTATTGCATGATATTTTCTATCTATATAGACGAGTACTCATCTATCCATTAACTGACTTATTTTACACAAAATGATTCTCTAGGTGATTTAATTAAATTATGTTCATATTTTTGTATATATAATCTATATTTGTCAACATTTATATCAAATATATCTAATTTAAATTAATCTAATTTAAAATAAATTTTTTTTATTCATACTTTTACTCTTCTACATTATAAAGATTATATTTAATTTTAGAGGTACATTAATACTTATGTTATTAATATTATCATGGCATTCTTAGGTAACACACAGGCTGCATTTTCTTGCATGAAAATCTTCTCATACATTTCATAATAAAGCCTCATAGAAATTGATTATTTTACCATCCATTAATATTATAGGAACTATAATATATTGTAAATTATGGATTTATATTTCTACATTGAATTGGATTATTCCACTGTATGTATAACATACATTATTTTGAAAATCCTTATTAACTCTTTTTTATTAATTAAATGGAATAATAAATAATACTCTATCAATTTTATAGACATAAAATTTCATTTACCCTTTAATTGTTATTATAAAATTTTAATATGGAACCCAATACACATTTTATAATTCAAAATAATTATCAGAATCGTCGATTCTCGAAAATATTATCCCTCTATTTTTATTTTTGGTTCTGAATAATAAAGGTGATCACCTTCCATCTCATTTATCCATACTAACTATGGATATTATTCTACAACACTAACACATTCCCAAAGAATTTTATTTCATTTCTATTAAAATAATAAAATTTCATATAAACTGTATCTGGTTCACATTTTTTTAAATTTTCACAAGATATGTGATATCTCATCCTAATGGTTTGGTCTGTTTAATATTACATGAAGATTTAGACAGAAATAGGATTCCAATTTTACATTAAAAATAGATATAAAACAAAAAAATATAAAATAATTGGAATATTTGATATTAAATCAATGAATAATTATGTTTATCTATGGGGAGATGAAACAAAATATTTATGATGTCCTTTTTCAGTAAGGTTTATTAAAAAATGAATACTTTAGGGGTTTATAATTCATAATCAATAATGAATAGTTAGTTAAAAATAAGACATGACATTTAATCGATAACATGGGAAGGAAATTTATCCATGGTTAATAAAAAATTAAATAATATCATTGATGATAATGATTATATTCTCAATGAATAGATTTCATAAATTTAAATTTCATGTTCTTAGAGATCGTGATATATTTAACAAAAAATATTTACACCAATACAGTTTAATCTATATGTAGGTGTTGAACCTAGTTTTCATTCTTTCTTCAAATAAGTTAATATGTATTGGGGGATGATATAGAGATTATATGAGAATAATTATGTAGTAATTAAATTAAATTGGAGTTTAGTCTTCGGTTATTCTATTTGAAAATATGATTATTGATTTTTTTTATATTTAATGGAAAATAAATGTTCTATGAAGGTACCCTATGTTTACAACAACATTAATGATGGATTGGAGACCATAAAAATTCAAATTTACATTGAATTAAGAATATGTGTTTTGAAGAAAAATTCTATGAAAATATAATTATAGACATGAAAATTATTTTTATTATATTCTTGATGAATTTTTTTTATATGGAAAAATTATTTTTATCGTTAATAAAAAAATTATTATGAAATTTTACATGCCATTTAAGACATCTCAACTGGGGGATCCTATGGAACAAAGAGGAAAACCACACCCAAGAGATTATTTTTGGATGAATTCTGAAGTTAACTAGTAGCCATTTATATCCCTTAGAGCACACTACCATGTGAAGGGAACACATGGGCTATGTGTATACCCACAATGTAATTACACATCTAGGAACCATGTATCACTTAGAGGGGGATGAGGTGAATTTGTGATGTATTTTTAATTTATGTTTCAATTTTTATTAAAAAACTATCACATCCTATAAGGGAATTATCACTTTGATGACAAAAAGAAAATCACACATTCACAAGAACCAAATAATTTTCAAGGTTCACAAATCAACTAGATTATTAAAATCCATTGAATGGATTATATATATTCCAATACCAAAATATCCACTATAAAAATTCATTTTATGTTTATAAAAAAAGAAAGATATTCCCTCCCACCCATGTAATAATATTTTTAATAAAACAATTCACATGAATCAACAAAATTGTTATAATACATGTTTTTGTAAAAAGTAAAAATAATTCACAAATTATTTGAAAACAAGTTTTTGTTATTCCTTTTCCACACTCAAAAATATAATATTCCCAAAAAATATTAACTTTCCTATTTAATAGTAAGAAATAACTAATCTAAAAATCATAATAATATTATATTTTCTACCCTAGTCTGATTCACATATCAATTACTAAGTTTGATAATATAATTTTTCAAAATACCAATAAAATAATTTTGAGCCGCTTCTAAATCGGATTGGAAATCTTAGTATGATGTCTCAGCATGATTCGAATTCTATGATTATGATATTAATTATTAAATATCATCTATCCAAAAACAACCATATGATTGCTCAATATTAATAATCCATCTCTATAGAAAATATCAGTTTTATTCATTTATATTCACTTGTGAGTAATTTATTCATCCATTGATATTACAATGATATTCCATCTATTTATTGGTGACCTAGAAGTGGTTTAGGCGGGATTCTAAAATATTTTACAGCTCATCCAAAATTCATAAAACATTAATTTTCCAGAAATTTTATATACATATTTTACTTATTCATCCCTTCTTAACACTTGTAGATGATTCTCGAACCTGAATGAATATTCTCACAAATTCCTCTCACATACAGCTTTCTAAAAATTCTTCATTCTGATTCTGATTTTCATTCCCATTTATTGATTATGATTAAGAAATATGGTCATTTCGGTCTCTTAGATTCTCTTTATCAAACATCAAAAATAAAGACTTATTATTATGATAACTACATGTATAAAAACTAAAAATTATGACGTTTTATACCAATTGTTCATTTTAATACTTTGAATCCATTATTAAAAACATTATTTATAATTCATTAGACATTACATGCATCTATTGTTTCATAAACATACTAATATATTCTATTAATTACTAAATTTGTTGGCAGCTCTACAGTATCCACTTTATAATTAATTATGAAACATTCAAGAACACCTTTGACATTTCTATCAGAAATCACTTAAAAAAACATCTAATACTACTTTCTTCAGAATGATGATCATGTGTCTAATGTGTTTATTTATATTGGGATACATATGATGAACCAAACACTGCATTACATTTATGATTAGTGTCATCAATAGTAGAAAAATATAGTCCAAAAAGATGAAAACATATCAATGTTCTTATTTTATACCTGACCTAAATGAAACAAAAAAAATTAACTTATTGAAAAACATTAGATACATTTTGATTTGTCTATAATACCATTTTTACTCAGTCCCAACTACTTCACTTATATTCAATTCCATTACCCTCAAAAATACCCAATAGAAACAATTCTTCATCAAAGAAACTTTTCTTTATCCAATTTCATTTTGAACCCATTAATGATTCTTATGATATGATTCAGGATTAATCTAATGTTAGGTGGTATAGTATGTTTGATGAATAGGTGTCAAAAAAATATTATTTTCATAATAAAATCATTCTTCCATGATTTCTATCATATGGATTATTGGTCTTATAGAAAACCATCATCTTCATCTTTTCCCATTAAAAACATAAACTAGCCATCCTACAAAAAAATTTTTGTCGGGTAATCTCTCACCGATGGAATGAGATTGGGAAAATTTGACATCAGCAACATATTTCTCCTATAAAAATTTTCGTGTTTCATGAAATCCTTATTACATTGATAACAATTATGTTTGATACTATATATTCATACATACATTGGAAAGTATTATAAATTTATATCCTTCTGGAAACATCATTTTTTCTTAAATCTGTTTAAAAAAAAGTGTTGTCCCCCTTTATTTTATAAGTCTTGCATAGCATGATTCCTATATGAAATATGATATATTTTAGTTATGAATCTGAAACTATTCATCATATTCCATATGATCTATTATGAATCAATTAAAAATCCTTGTTATGATTAAACATTTCATAACGAACTAAAGGTTACTCTGGTGAACCATTTCTTACAGAAAATTGCATCCTAAACTAATGTAATTTTATTATCATTCTATGCCCAATCATTTATTTATTATTTTATGTCTTATCCATTGATGGTCTGATGCAAATTTACTTCATTAAACAAACACCCTTTTTCTATTGTGGTTTATATTACCTTCTAAAAATATTTCGTTCTTCAACATAATCAAAATATATATCCATTGTCAATAAATACATCCAAAACACATATTTATATTAAATTCTCCCCCTTTCAGTTTTTTTCAATATTCCCTTCAAAAAAATAACATGGTCATTTTATTATCTCATTTTTCCTTCTCACCATACCCTTCATGATCTCTCTATTTCATAAATCCCCCTATTTTTACAATAAAATTCAATGGGGAACCACAAGGTAACTATTCATAACATGAAAATCATGAATCACTACTTTTTGAAAATATACGCCTCACATGTGGTTCTTAACCATGATATCTTAAATAAAAAAAATACTATAAATAGGATAAATCAATTTAGAAAAAAAAATGTGTATACTTAAGGTTATCAATTTGGTTATAACACAAATTTCATATAATATAGTTTAAATTTCTAATACCATGGGAAAATGTGAGAGTATTTGATCAACATAAAACTAACCTGCACCAATATTAAAAAAACAAAACAAAATGTTTTGTTATATAAATTAAAATATAAAAAATTCATTTCTATATCCTCATTAATTTATATTACAAGAATAAACAAACACTCAAAAAGTCATATTCATTATTTCAAATCCTTGGATTTTATACAAGTTATCAAAATTGTAAAAATATTAGAGAATATGGTGTAACAATAGATGTTGTTTAAAAGAATCAATTGGACTGAGAGTCTACTCTCAGTCTTGAAATTTTTTTATTTTTCATGGATTTTTCATTGCACTGGTTGTATTCCTTCTATTTAACATTATGATGTTTTGTAACAAAATTATTATCATCGATAGAATCATATGATTAGGTTGTTAAAATATCTTAATCATTGGAAACATTATTGTTTAAATGTGTTTGTAATAAGTTATCAATGTTTTACTTTTATTTAGGAAAATTAAAAAATATATTGATATAAATCATTTTAGAATCTTCAATTCAAATTATATTGATATATTTTTATCACATTTACTAAATTTTTAGGGAATATTTTTCTCATAATATTATATTAGTTATTTTATATCTTATTCAGATTTTATATTCATATAAACTTGTTATATAAAGATATCTAATCACTTGTTTTACTTACTTATCATGATTAATTTTATCAAAAATTAAGAAAACCTTCTCAAAATAATCATTTTAAGTGGATTGAATACCCTTAAAACTTTTACTTTTCTATTTTTTTGAATAGTTGAAATATGTTTTATTAAACTAAAACATGTGTAATGTGTTCCCAAATACACCATTGAACCAGTAGTATATATAGAAAGAATAATTTCCTTTTTAATATACATACATTATAGTATTGTGAACATGTATATCAGAAACATCATTAACTTTCTCTTCATAATTTGTTTGACCACCAACCATTTTGATATCACATAGGATATTCCTTTAATAATATAGTTTTTTGTAGCATTACCAGAATAAGAAATATTAGAAACCATTTATCGTGTAAAATATTTAGAGACTTATGAATTCAATACATGGTTGGTTTTGGTCAAATTTATATTTTTACGGAAATTATTTTAATCAGAAATAATTTCAATTTTTTTTGACAATTGAATGCATTTTTTACCATTCTTAGTTTTAATATCACATTAACCATAACAATACTTACTAATAAATTTCATGAAACTTTTAACCCTCATCATAGAATTAAAATATTTTTATTATAAAAATATTAACTCCATATATTTTTTATTTCAAAATTTGACCTATATTTTATTACAAATTCATTTTATTTGGAATATATTTATTCAAATAATCAATCTCTACAAGTAGTTTAACATTTTCATCAAGAAATAAATATTTATTATGTTTTGCTGAATTTTAATTTCTGATATTCTTTATTTCATTCTCAATCTGTATAATATTTCATTAAAATTCGTTCATTTATTCTTTCAGATGAAATTTTAATCGACTTTCTACTTCTTCTTCAAAACAACTTCATATACATTCATCGTGTTATTTTCTAATAAACCCATTTTATTATGAGACATTCGTAAAATATTCACTACCATCATTCTTAGACAAAATAATTCATCCTGTTGGATTTGGATATGTTCTTATATTTCCCATTGGAATATGATTTTTCCTTATCACGTTGTTTATTATAATATATTTATGATCTTCTTAATTTATAATCACATTATTCTTAATCAAATTATTCATCATCACATATTTAATGAAAATTGTACAATATGTTCCCAATGGCTCTACATCTAGAAATTTTTATTCTATTTGTTCCTATATAATCTCTTGTACATATTTTCATATTTTTAGTAAACAAGGAAACATTTCACTAATAAATGTTCATAACTCTTTCTCATAATAAGAATATTCAACAACTTCTTATTTTTGAATATTATTAGTCCATTACTTTTTTCTATTTGTTAATGATATATCTTGACCAAATATTGTGTTGAATTTTATAAGATTCTCCATTTTCATTTAATAATTACTAATAGTACTGCGAACATCATCCAAATATAGAGATTCAATATATTTATCTTCAAATGAGGAATATTTTCCACAAAACATGTCAGAATAAATTTTAAATATACTTTTTGAAATGTAGGAAAAAATAAATTTTCAACATGGAGTCTTAGGTAATTGAAAGTATAATTTACCATTGTAAAGAAGTGAGAAAAAGATTCATTCTTAAGCATTTTCAGATATCCATCCATCATCCCCTGGATTTTTAAATTGTATATTTTTTATTTTTGGTATCCTTAAAAAAATATCATCAACTTTTAATAGATTCATTTGGTTGTAGGTTGTCAATTTTCTTTACAAAAATCATTTTTATTAATTATGAGTGTATATAAATACTATATGTTCCGTCATTTTCATGATTATCGTTGCCAACATTTGTAAGGGGATCAGTCAAAACATGATGTTGAAAACTATATGTAGAAGCATTATAAATATCATACCCAAGAGAAATAAGATATGGAAATATTCTATCTTTCTGGATTTGTTAATTACGATCATTTAAGATCAGAATCCCATTATTATTCACACAACACACATTCTAAAAACCGAAAACAAATGTAATTAAAGGGAAA
Source organism: Viscum album (assembly GCA_963277665.1). NCBI lineage: Eukaryota > Viridiplantae > Streptophyta > Magnoliopsida > Santalales > Viscaceae > Viscum > Viscum album. Next base: position 141,247,956 of record OY728141.1, read on the forward strand.
CATTAATATAATAAAACTTGTCATTTCAAATCCAATATCAAATTATCATTTAAAATAAGTGGGGTGATTTATTTATATCGTTTTTATTTTGGATTCATATCTTTTGAAAAAACATTCACGTTCTATTAAATAATTATGACTTTTATGACAATAGAACACTCCAAGATCCACAGAACAGAATAATTTAAATGGATCACAACTCAAAAATAATATAAAAATCATTTTATTCTTTGTAAATAGTCCAATACAACTCACATCACTAGAAAAAAAAATTTGTCTGCACTAAACAAGTAGGATCTGGCCATACTTTTGTGTAATACCATGTTCAATAAAATATTAAATATGCTTGAAGTAGAAGAAAATTATGCAATACTTGTTTGTGGAATATTTAATGAAACATTAACGGGTTTCATCCAAAGAAATAATATGTAGACTTGTCAACATTAATAAATTTAATCTTCAAAACACATCGTCACTTCCATACCCAATAATAGGTAATAACTTCTCTTAAATTTTTAATAAAACACTATTTGACACACATTTATGATTCATCATAAAATTTATTTATCCTTTACTAATATATTCTAGAATACAAAATAATAAATTATGAATTAATTATTCCCCAGACTAAAAATACCTGACTGGTTGATCAGTTTGTTTTGTAAACCTTGAATATGATGTCCATTATTATTATTATTATATATGAAAATCATCCTAAAAAATTCTTGATATTGATACTCATCCTCTCTAGATACTATATCCATTATTATTTTTATCTTCACCTATGAAAAATTATTTTATCTGTTAAAAAAATTATACTTCATTCTATTTATAGGTGAACTAGAAGATGTTTATCCAGGATTCTAAAATATTCTACCACTCAAAGAAATTTCTTAGAATATAATTTCCTTACATATCTGATTCTTCTTCAATATCATCCATGTTTCTCCACTCTTCTTGATTCTTCATAACCTTAGAAAATATTCTCACAACATTGACTCACATCATCCATTCTAAAAATTCATCAGACCAATTTTTATTTTCAATAAATTTATGTTATTTTAATCAATACATTTTGTACATCCAATCACCATGACCAACTTAATAATACATTAGAACTAAATATTTCTCATTAACATAACTAATTTTAAGAGAAAGACATATTATTTTACTCTGTACCATCTTTTAACTATAAAAAATTGAAACCATTATGCCAAAACAATGTTATTACTTTTTTTAATAGTAGTTTCAATTATTTTTTAATAAACATATTTACAACTTATAGATATTAAAAAATATCATATAAACACATCTACATCCTCTTAAAATATATTCTTGCAACATTTTATACCCCCTTTGACAACAATATCACACTAAACATCATAAAAAATATTCTTATTTACAAAAGACGAATGATCCCATGTCTGATGATGTTATTTATTTTAGCATGAATCTAACAGATAAGTCTCTAATTTAGATTTATGATTGGGTTCATCACTAGTAAAATGACTATTATTTCAAAAGGAAAAAAGCATATCTATGTTATCAATTCATAATTGACCCAAATAAAACAAATTTAACTAATCCTAATAAATATGGTTGACGTCATTGTTTATTAGTACCTAAACACATTATACATTACTCCCAACAACATCACTTATTTTATTTTACATTACTCTAAACAAATACTAATAAAGAGATTTGTTATTGATCAAAAAATTATTCTTCAGATTTCCTTTTTTAACCATCACAATTTTTGAAGATTGCTTTCTTGATTACAATAATGATCAGTGGCACACCATATCTGATTAACTGATGTGAGAAAGAAAATTTATTTATAAAAACATATATTTTAAATAATTTTTTTCTTTTGGATTATCTCATTAACAAAAACATGAATCTTTATCATCGGATTTTCGAAAAAAAATTATCCTACAAGAAATTATACACCCAATGATATCACACTGAATGGATGAGGCTGGAATTATTTGACTTTAACAACATCCTTTTTCCATAAACTTTTTCTTGTATCATCACATCCTTAAGACATTGAGAATAGTTAGTATCATCATAACATCATCTGAATAACATTATCATTTATTTTAACATCAAACAATTATAGCCACATCATTCATTCCTAAATCAGAATGTTAGAAATTATTCTCCCCCATTATTTTATTAGGAATGCATTATAATATTACTAGATGACATATAATATATGTGAAATGAAAATAGAAATACATCATCAGATATTTTTTGATCCATTCATACTCTAATACACATCTTCATTATGATTCAATATTTTATTCGAAACAAATGTTTTAGCTCGGTGATCCATTTCTCATAAAAACACATCTACCCAAACTAATGGAAATTCTTAAGCATTGTTAGTATGAACATCAGATTATGATTTTGAGATCAATAATTAGATGGTATAAAGTTAATTCACTTGTTTAACACAAACCCTACTTATATCATTATTCATATTACATTATAATATTACATACATTAATCAATATAATAAAAAGATTTATTAATTAAAAAAAATTACAACCAAAACAAAACTATTTCCAAACAAATAATATGATAGGATTGGTATATTGTGTTCTCCTGGAGTTTCAGTGGTTCATAACCCATGTGAGGAGTTGTGTGGTGTAACTGGTGTTGATACCTAGTTGGTTGCTCAAATTGTGTAGAAGTGGTATTTATTAAATAAAAAAGGAAAATATTCCTATATAAACTGATGTAGGATAAAGAGAATGTGGGAACTATTCTTACATCATTAATATAATAGAAATAAAAACATCCATTCCATATTTATGATTTATTTTTTCCATCCAATTCCATGCTAGTATTATTTAAATTGTTTGTTATCTTCAACATATTGATGAGGTTCGTACCGTACACGAAGAAAAAATCCAGGTCATATTCTCAATCCAATTATTCATTATTTTCACTATTATATCGAGAAAATGTAAGTAATTGGTGTCTTGTATACATATAAGATTCTATTGAACCGTCACATGAAGTGATCACAATAACAAATACTATTGCATGAATGTGTCGCATAAATAAATAATTATCCTCATATGATGACCTAGGATCATGATAGAACTGGAAGAAAACATTGTCATTTTTCATGATGATCATCACTGTAATTTTTTTATCTTGAAAAAGGAATCATATGAAATAATGTTTACATTAAAAATTCTATCACATGAATACTTCTGATGTATATCATGATCCATAATGATTTCATGTTCTAGAGAACAATCTATCTCATGAATCACATTATTGTCCTAGTGAGGCTAGAGGATTAAATAATAATTGTGTTTTGAACTTTAAAAAATACAGTCATTTTTTTCTATTTGATGCAGTCCATGGAATAGATAAAAACATAGGTATTTAAGGACTATAATATCATATATTAACCAAGGATTTGTCACCAATTTTATTGATTTATTTTAAAAAATTGGTGAGAATCTGAATTTGAAGATGACATCATAATCTAGTCATATGAAAGAGTGACCCCCAAGAATTCAGATCTCATATAAAAATTTAATAAGTAGTATATGGATAACACCTTATGTTATGGAAGGAAACTGAATATAGTTCCTCATTTCACATGAAAGATATTATGCTGAAACCATAGAAAATATTTTTTTGATGAAGTATATATTTTTACATATTATGTTTTTTATTATAAGATATGAGTAGAGATATATGTGGGTAGTAATTTTTAAAATTATATCATATGTGAATAGAATATTTGATGTTGTCATGAAATTTGGAAAAGAATCCTAGAAAAAGAATATTTCATAATTATTGATACCATGAAACCATACATTTATTAGATATATATATTTTATATGGATAATTAGAAAGCCATTTTCATTTGAGGATGAAAACCTAAAGACATCTAGAACATACAGAGGAATTGAGGATACACATCACATAGAAGATCATAATATGTGAATATATTGTCTTAATGATTGTGTGATTACATAATATTAATTCATGTGATCCTCATATGGTGAAATGATGGAGGGATTGAGATCATGTGATATCATCATTTTTTGGATGGAAGATAACTTGTGCAGCACATCTAGATCACACTAAGCAATAGATTTGTTCCAATAAATGAAGATTCATATTGTAATTATCATGTTACGGAAAATAATAAACGATGAAAAACTATGCAAACAACATATACAGTATATTATTTATGTAGTACTTGAATAAATATTGGAAAGTTCATGAGTACATGAATATATGAAATTTAAACATGAATTATAAAATACGATACTTGAAATATATTATCTAATTAAATGAATATATAATATATCTAATAACAAAATTTACTAGGTTTCTAGCTACTCTAAAATCCATGAATCAAGTGTGTTTAAATTGTGAGTAAAGTCAGATAAAGTATCACAAATTAATATTGATGATAATATAGTGTTTTTGAATTCAATAATAAAAAAATACTGGGAATTTTTTAAAATATTTAGTTAATATAATATTATTAAAGAATTAGTGTTCACCACATTTAGACATATCACTGAGGCTGGGACTTCATCATAATTAGGAATCATATCCCCATGAATTAGTTTCAATATAGCATTTAATCAAATAAAAATGATATGATATTTTTAGAAAGACCTTATTTTTTCTAATGGTACTTTGATAGGAACAATATAATGCTTGATCCAGAAAGATCATGGAGTAATATCAACAGGTCAACCTATAGTGGATCAATCCATGAATAAAAGATGATATATGTCTTATGGATTTAGGAGTAGATGTCTATTGAAAGTATTAGGAGTAAAAGTCAATAGTTTGTATTATAGTATAGAAAAATGTCTATTTTAGTTACATTGTGGGATTTATTATAAGGTTACTGTTTTGTGAATTCATGATAGATATAGTGTTACACTTTATAGGCCATTTTAATTTTTTACACAGTTAGACTAAATATTGTTATTTGGAGAGAATAACTAACCTAAAAATGTGTATGTTATCATAAAAACCCAAGGAATTATTTTATTCATTTTTATTTATATATGTATTAAAGTTAAGGATGAGAATCATAAGAAGTGTGGATCGTGACATTTTTTCAGCCATAAATTTTTTATTTAAATGAAAATAAATCAAAATGAATAAAGGTATCACCGATACACCACTCCCACTATTAGTTATCTCACACAACTCGAGGAACATCAATTGTTATCATAGGTCAGTCACTAATGAAATTTAAAATATATTTTATTGTTTTCAGAATATATATTCAATAAATAGTATGAGAATTATATTCATTAATGGTTAAAACTATCATTGTTGGAATATAGGATAATACCTCATCTCATATATCCTAGGGTTAATGTTAGAGATACAATTACAATGGAATAACCACCATGTATTGAGAATTATCCAATGATTTTTTAAGATACAGTGAACATAGAGATGGGTGGAAAGGATGAAAATCTATTTTTATGGTGGTATCAAAAAATTTATACCTTAATGTGATGGGTATCTAGAACACCAATTAAATCAATGTTGAATTGACAAGATGTAATGAAAAAAACCATAAATAAAATGAAAAAAATCTATACATACAAATCATATTTTATGAAATTTTAAAGGTGATTATTATTGAATTGATAAAAATTTTACAAGACATTATTGTATTATTAGTAGCATCAGATTTATTTGAGATTCTAGTTGATTCAACTGTTGTAATAAAAAAGATGAGGAAATCTCCAAATATCATTGACTCATATGTTTGTAATAAAAAGTCTGATAATACCTTTCACATAATGAACAGTATAATATTCCTATAAAATATGAAATAAGTAAAATAAAAAATTTAAGAAGAAATATAATGATGAGATGTCTTGTAAATACATGATAAAAGGAAAATCTAAATTTAAATAGAAAAAAGAACCATGTTATTCTAAGGATGAGTAATATAAAAAGTATTAAAATCATATGATGGATCTTTTTTTAATGATATACATCTATGATTGAAGATAAAATTGAATGATAAACCTATAGTGTTGTAAATTTCATGCGTTTGGGCATTTTGCAATTTACTATCCAAAGAAGAAACCCAATGTCCCCAAATAAAATGAAAATATGTCTAAAAATGGAAAATTTTGTGAAATAAGAATATTGTGACATTGAGAAGAGAAATAATAAGTACTAAAATAAAAATAATTAAAAAATTTTATGAGTAGGGATATTAAGAAATATTAATCTACCAAAAATGTGAATGAAGTCGCTCAAACATCAAAAAATAATATTTGTTTTATTGAAAATTCCCAAATAGTAAAGAAACATTTATATGAGAAGAATGTGAATATAGAATGATGTATAATGGTACATTAAAGATAATCAAGAAACCACCATTGAGAAGAAAATGGTTCTCAAAAAAGATAAATGAAAACTAATGAAGGAAAATTAATAAGCTGATAATAATGAAGTGAAAATTATTATTGAGATAACTATATATGTGAAGAAGATAATAGAGTTAAAAGAGTTGTTGACTTCTATTAAAATAAATCAATGTGAATAAAATAATTCAAAAATAATATACTACTTTAATTGGAGAAAAAAATAAAAATATATTGAATATATATAAACATGATAAGATAGGGATTAATCATAAATATGAATTTTTTTCAAATTTGTGGAATTTTATAAGATGCGGACGTTGTGGCATATAGATCAATGTATGTTGAAAAAATATGAATCAATATATAACCAATTCCTTTGCGGATAAGGAAGAATCATATAAATCTATATCGATTAAGGGCCCATGAAAATGGTTACATAAAAACATATTGAATATCAATGTACATTTTGTATTTCTGGAAATATATTCATGATATTAATGACTGAAACTAGATAAATGAAAAAAATAGTAAAACATATATCTCAATGTTACACAAGAAGGATTTATCAAAAATGATTCCACAAAAGGAGAGACATCCATAATCTATGAAAAGAAAAAAAATAGTCACTAAAGAAGATTTATTATAAATATTAAAAATAATGTTTTATAAGATAATACTGGTGTTATGAATTTTTTAGTAGTAACAAATTATTACAATATTATAAAATTTCTCTACCAGGAATGAGGCATGAATCTGGGTGTACAAATACTAAAAAAATGATGTTATATTTTCAAAATGAGATTCATTAGAACTAGACAACATCAAAACGGTCAACTCCAAATAAAATATTCATTCATTAAAGACCTTTTTGGAATATATTCTCAATAAATTCAAATTTCTTACAAATTAAAATATAGATCACCAAGTGAAATTTCAGACAATGTATATTTAATGATAAATCCATTGGTGAAATAGGAAATAGTTACTATTGTATTATGTGAGTAACTAAAAAATCAAATATAATTAATAAAGAATGATTTCTTATATGGACTAAATAACATGATAATGAATAAAAATAGAAGGATAAAAAACATTTTTCTGGAAAAATTAATGAAAGTAGTGATAGTCCATGATTTAAATGTTAATAATATTTCAACTACATTTTAGGATTTTAAAATAATTCTTGGATAATTCTATTAAATAATGGCCATGAAATATGATATTGTATAATTATTGAACCATAATAAGAAGAAAACATGATAAATATGTGGAAAATAAAAAACTCATATAATTTTGAGAAGGAAAAGACAACCACATGGTTATTTTTAACTGATGAGAAAATATCAATCACACCTTCTATAGAAAACAATGAGAAGAAGAATTTTATATTGGGGGTAAGCTCCAGGTGAATATGTTACTTATGATAAACAAAGAGATTTATTATTAATCCCATAAGTATTAATGATTTATACAAGCATTTATAAAACATAAGGAGATATATTCATCCCTTGAGTGTGCATTGTTATGATGAAGCTGTTAAATATATACTACTTATTAAATGTAAAAACATCCCAACAACAATTTTAAATTAGATGTTGTGGTATACCAATAAACATTTATACTAATGTTAATAATTATATTATTAATATCAATTAATAAGGAAATATTTATTTATTTCCAAATGATACAATGTGGGAGCAAAATATTTTTCACCTAAAGATTCTGCTGTATTTGTTGAAGTATGCGAATTATTTTTGATTTCACTGATAAATATTTTCATTTCAAATTTATTTATTGATAACTGATAATATCATAGAATAATTTAGAAGGATGGTATTTTATATATATCATAGACAAACTAGGATGTATCTTTCTTGTCTTATAAAATGGCTTTTCCCAATTAGACATATCATTGATTAACTAAAGTACCTTTTCAAAGATAAGTATATGAGTTCAATCCTCTCTTAGAATTGATCAGGAATTTTTATATAAAGGATATTATCATATTTATTAAAATATTATTAGTTTATAAGACCCCCTTTACCGATTTTATATTATTTACTAATAAGGTTGAAAAATATCACCACATATTAAATTCAGATTTGTGGTCAATTTGACCAAAAAATGGGGATATTGTTGAGCCAATGAATAATTGTTTAAGAAGTCAATAAGTAATGGTGGATGAGGTAGAGATTATATGGTAATTGTTTTGAACTAATCTAAATTAATTGATTGTAATAGATATAAATTCATCTATTAGAATCCCTCAATTGATTATACTTATCATAAATTTGATTGAATTGGAAATAAATGTTTTTCTATGTTTACAACAACATTTATCAAGGTCTTAACACTATGAAAATTGTCATTTTCATTGAATAAAGAATGTTTTTTTAATTTATTATTGTATTAAAAATATAGTTATGGCCTTTATATTATTATTTTTATTTTGATGATGGATACACATTTATTATATTTTACTAATAAAATAATTATGTCAACACACAATCATTATAGGAAAACCTCGAACAATGTCTCGTGTGGTACACAGAGGTCAAATTTAACCATGGACAGATATCATGGGAAAAAAATATAGACGTTGAGGGCCATATATTATCCCCCAATATGATTCCAATTTTTATATTGAACATGGTACATGTTTAATCCAAATTGTGGATATGATAATAACATGGTTAATTATAGGAATGTAAGTGGGATAAATCTTATATGACGTGCAGGGTAGTGTAACCAGTGTTGCTCCTTGGTATCCATATCTAATTGTTTGAAAGAGGTAGTTGAGTAATACATCAATATAAAGCCTCATGGTGAAACCTATATGGGATGGAGAGAATGCATGTACTATTCTCACGTCATTAAAATGATGAACATAACGTGCGTCTTCCAATAATGATGATATGTTCTAGCAGTTCTATCTCACATTTTGGTTATTCAAAGGACCTTTCATCTTCAACATATGGATGAGGCTTGTCTTCCATATGAAAAAAACCATCAAATAAATATTATCATGTAATATAATTATGCCCAATTTTATTATACATATAACATGAATGTAATCAGTATCATACATGTATGTGAGATACTATGAAGCTATCACTAGAATCATTCACAAGAACATATAGTGTTGCATGAATACATCATATAAATAGTTAAATTTAATCATATGAAGATCTTGGATCATGATAATGTTCGATGAATACCATGAATCTATCAGATGAACAACCTCAATAGTATTCCAATTAAACTTGCATGAGGTATTAAATTAATGCACGTCAATATTCACCATACCATTGCAAAAAGTATAACAAGGCATCAGATGATCAAATAAGTGACATGTGATAAGGTGTAATATATAACATGAATTTCATGATCTGTATAGTGAGAAATGACTCTCAAATAAGGCAATAGTTTATGTATTTAACAAATAATGAGATAATTAGTTATTTTAAAGAGTCCTCTAGAAGAAAAAAAAACTCATATATAGGAGGATTAAAATTTCTTATATAAACCTATGATGAGAAGATAGTTCTACTGAATTGATTTTGATAAATAGAGGAAAAATGTAGATGAAGCCTATATAATCTATTAACAATAAGGAGTATCCCTTGATTCATCGAATCTCATGAATGAATCGAAGAAGGATGTTATGATCAACACATTATGGTTAATGATGGAATCTCGGAAATGTAACTTCTATCACAAAAAAGTTCATGAGATGAATCCCTAGATAATCAATTATACACATAAGAGGCAATTTGAAGCATTCTCTTACTTATCAAAATAATATTGACTATAAATAAATATAAAATAATTATGTTTTATGAATAATATTTGTGTGGAATCATTAATCAGGAGATGAAATTTGGAAAAGAACCCATTGGAAATTCTTCTTGTCTCCAAAAGAATCTCTTATACAAATATTTTTATTATGAGAAGGTTTTTTTTAAGGCTAATGTAAAACCATTTACTTGTGACGATGAAACACATGGTCCATCATGGAAATGGATGTGTTTTGGAGACAACATAGACAACACCTTATGAAATCTGATTTTCTTTTAGGGAGTCAGAAGTGATTTAGTTTAATGTCCCGACCTTAGTTTCCCAGAGTCAGTGCATTATTTTAATCCATTGGCATGATAACAAGGAATCACGTCCTGAATGACTGATTAATTTAGTATTCTTGAAAAATTGATTACATACATCAATGTTACATTACACTTTCTAACATACCACAAAAAAATTATCCTTTTCAGAACTCCATTTTTCTCTTAGATTAACCCTATATATCAAACATAAAATACTTCTTGGTTTCCTAGGAAAATAAAACATAAGAAAAGGGTGAGCTCAGATGCTCAGTAAGGGATATAATTTAGCGGAAGATAACATAAACAATATGCATGGTGAATAATTGATAACACATGCCTTTACAAATAATAAACATGAACACTTTATGGAAGAAATATGAGCTTAGTAAATAACTCCATAATAAAACATAGTCAGTTGTATTATACTATATGAATAACCAAAGGAACCTTCAACATTATTTCATTTCCCATATTTACCAGATTTACCCTTTAAACATGTTAAATAAAATATTTACAAAAATTACTACGCATAATTTCTAAAAATAAAATTTACCTATTTATACAATTAGGACCTCTTGATCCCAAATATTGAATCCATTTACCAAAATTCCAAACACAGAAGTAGCAGAAATTAATTTAAAATTAATTCCCACTATCAAAACAAAAATCATGTTTATAAGAAATAATATCTATCAAAAGATTGACACTTGTTTATATATAGTTTAAATGTGAAATTACATCCAATGACCTATATTATATTAAATGTTTAAAATATAATCTAATGAAATTTTCAAACCACTCAAATGTATAATTTATTACTAGAAATTATTTTGATTAAAAAAGTTATTTTCAGTTAAAATTTAGTAATTTTCACTATTCACCCAAATATGAATGTTATCAGAAATACAACAAAAATTTATCAAAACAAATTTTTTACGTAACTATTCTAAAGAAGAAGTTTATTTTTCAAAACTGAATATATAAAAGTTTCAAAATTTGGATTTAAAAATGGTTCTCCATTAAAAGGTGTTAAAATTGATTTTTTAAATTACTTCTTTTATCTGAATAAATGAATTTGTTATTAAATTATGTCTAAGAAACTCATAATATGTATTCTAAAATTATAAAGATTATATAAAATTAAAATTTTTGTTAATACTATTCATACCCGCTATTGAACGGCTAGTTTGGTAAGTCTTTGTGCACTTGAACTCGGTGTTGTGTGTATTGCAAGTTATTGAATTACTTTGAAAATAAAACGCACTATGAAATTTTGGGGTGTTACATTTAGGATGAATAGTTCTCACGAACCTCACCTGGTCTTCGAATGAAGGTATTGTTAAACTGAGATATCTTCATGCAATGGAATGATGGGAACCCATTTGCTACACCTGAATCATGATAAAAGAGCGAGAAGATGGAAAAAAACTTGATATATAATGTTCATTTCAAAATACAATAAATAATGGAGGAAGAGAAATAATATACGCAACTCATGAAAAAGAGATCATGAAATATGTGAATAAATGGAAGACCTTACATGAATAAAATACTATATGAAATACATTCATTCATAATAAATTTAGATACATGAAAATTAATTAATTAATAGAAAATTTATCATAACTAAAAGTGATATAGTTTTAGATTTCATGAAATTAAATCATGAATTGCTATAAATTTTAGTATGAAGATGAACAAAATATCATAAGATATTATATATGGGTTGATAGTTTTAATGAATTAACAATCAAAGAATGAGATTAAATTGTATATGATATTTCCATCATGTAATATTCTTGAAGAAGTAATGTTAATTTCATTCACACATGTCAATGAGGACAATACAAGATAATCATAAAAAGAAAATGCTCAATAATTTGTTTCACTAAGTGAGATGATCAAATAATATCCTGACAGATTATTGTGAGAGAAAAAAAATTATTTGAAAATGTACTTGATCATGTATTTGGCAATGTGTGATGTAGTATGAGTGAATATGAATGTCAAAATATCAACAAATTTTGGATCAATACATGATGAAATCAGGATGTATCTAGTGTTTATTTGAGATCTGAATTCTCTTCTTTAACTTAGGAAGTTATGTATATATAAAACATTCTAGAGAAATAAAATGAGTATTCTAGTAACAATATTGGATTAATGGTAAATAACATCATGGGATGATGTAGGAGAGATATTGTGTGGCTCTATTTTGAACTTTTTAATTACAGAAAAAATTATTGTATAGAATCATTGTATAGGGGAATATCCTAATTGAAAACGATCCTAAATTTTATGGCAAACCCTCTAAATCCTTTTTTGTTCCCCTATTTTTAAAACACTTTTCTAAGAAATGATGAGATACATAAGAATACTTTATTGAAGATTTTACTGTCCATATAATATTAATTTAAATGAAAAAGATTGTGAAATATTGGGATCACTGATACACCCCTACCCAATAATGTGTTTTCACATTTATCTTGGTGATTAAGTAGCAATACACAAAAAACACATTAAAAAAGGCTACTAAACTAGTTTTTATCATTACATATTTTTATTCATCATTTGGATATATAATTTTATTCCAGTCCTGTCACTACCCTTATAATACCTTCCTCATATATATATTAACCAATTAATTCCTTGAACAATTTACCATATCAACAAATATACATATTTATTAAATAATAACGAATATAAATATAATCCCAGTCAATTAATTAATAATAATGGGTTATAATCATATATATAAATATTATATCATTTAGGAAATTATTAGATCCATAATACATATAATATTTGAATTTAAGAGAATCATAATATCCAATGAAATGGGGTCACATGAATGTGATTGTTTCAAGGTTACGATAATGACCACAAAATTAATAAAAAGATGAGAGGTAACCACAAATTATTTCATTTGGTTGTAAAATTAAGACTTATTAAGATTATATGAAACATTTTTGTACGATTTAAAATATATTTTTTAAATATATTTCTCTATATGTAATCATCTAAATTGTATAGAACAAGATAAGGATTGTAAAATTTTTATAGAGATAGGATATACCATTTACGTCATATTTGTAAAAAAATCCATTTTTATTTTTAGAAAAAATTAAAATAATACTTGAAGAAAATTTAAAAATGTATTCATTGATGTTTTTAAAAAATATGAAGTATAACATAAATGGTTATTTTAGTATAATTTAAGGACATTTTTGAATTTTTTTTATAAAATATTTATATTAGAGAAAATTATACTCGATCAAAAATTGAAATATATTTAATTTTTCATTTAAAACAATAAATCTAGGATTCATGTGTAAATAATTGGAACTATTGAAATTTTTTATGAAAATAACTAAATATACAATAGATATGATAATAGAAGGATTTTATGAAGGATATACTATTATATATCTTTAATGAAATAAACAGTAACCAAAACAATTATAGACATTAAAATAAATAATTCTCATATATTAACATTTAAATTATTACCCTTTGAAATTATAAACATTAATTGAAACATTAATTAAAATTAATAAATATATGTTGATGGTTTTTACATCTAATGGGTTTCATTTACATAGTATATATACTGGTGTCTAATACCAAAAATATTTTAATGTAGTGGAAATTGAAATCAAATACCTTTCAAAGATAAAATCGTTGAAGGGGAATTAAAAAAACAATTTATTTGTTTGTCATGAATTAATCTATATAAAATAAATGTGTAAAAGAAATATATAGAAATTAAAATGTAGATCTCAAATAATCATTTCATAATCAATGATGGAGTAATATAACATAAAAGATGGATTTTGAGTTAATAAATATCATAGAATAAACATAATATTGATTTGGGAATGAATAAATGTAGTTAATATGTTTGAAAAAAGAAAATATTCCTAAAAATTATAAATATAGTAAAATATATTCATCAATAACTACACACGTAGTCTTACCATTAGTAAATTCAGCGATTAAATAATAAAACCTAATGAATAAATGATGACTTATTAAACCCCGTTCACTGATTAAAACATTGATGAGAGAATTAATTAATGAATTTATTGTGTGTAACAACTATAAATTAACAAAAAATAAGTATAAATACAAAAATATATAATCAATGGTCATTTGTTATATAATTAAGTAATTATATACTAATTTATGTATAATAATAACCCAATTATTTGAAATTGAGTTATGAAACCACTTATTTAATGTTTGACATTCCATATAAGTTATTTTAAAATATTATATATTATATTTATATTTAGAATAATTACATTAAATCATGATATACCTATAAATATTGTCATATATGATCCATTTATAACATTTTATCACAAATTTGTTAATAATTATTTTGCTTCTTAAATACATGGTTTTGTAATGTAGGTTTTGATTCAATTTTCTCGATCCCTGTATTATGATCATGGTTCTATAATCTTGAAAATTTTATTCCTTCAATAAATATAAATTAATTTATATTTAAATATAATGTTGGGCCATTCATAAAATATATAGGTAGAAAAATTATTTACATTACTCATGGAGATGGTACGTCATACATACGCAAGACTGTTGATTTCCAATTTATATGGATGGTTTAAAAGAATGATAAATAATAATAATTTTTTAAAGTACCATTAATATATCATATATCTCATATATATTCTTTAAAAATACCATTATTACCATCCATTTAAAATAGAAACAAAAAACGAATCACATCGCTTGACGAGGTGATAACCCTCTTGTACACATGATCGATGTTTTCATTTTCTAATTAAATAGAAGGTAAAAATATTGATATGAAAATATAATTTCACAATAATAATTATTTCATAAATATCATATTTTCTATTAACCCTAACCCCGGTATCATAGATCCAGTTATTAATTTATTATATTAATTTAAGATATATGGAATCACATCCCTAAATACCAACTAATTTTGTTGTCTTTATAATCCATATACATACTCTATTATAATAATAAATTTGAATACACAAATTATGAAATATGTTTTTTATTAAAAGAATAATTTTTTAGCTTCTAGAATATCCATTCACATCAATCATAGTATAATTCATTGAATCTTGTGGAAAAGAAAAAATTAAAGTTGTCCTAAAATTATAATAATGAGTTATGTACAGGAGAATATTTCATGATTAAATAGTCATAAACATATGGAAAAGTAAATAAATGAACACAACATCTATTTAGGTAACATTACTATCAATATTATACATGGAAAATAAACTTCTAATGGAAAATAAGTCAATAGAAATTACAATTTAATAACATGACAACAAGAATAAATTATGAATCACTAATATGGTAATGTAAATATCACAACAGTCATTCTATATAATCAATAATAAATTAATGAAATGATTAAAGAGGTAATATCATTTTTAATAAATCTTGGATAATAACAATAACTGAAAATAAAATAATTTTAAATTATCAGATGTTATGTTTACCTGGAAGATGATAAAATCTTTATTAAGATCTATCATCATGATATTATAAAACATACTAGATAAAAATAATTTACAATGTAAATCCCACTAATTAATACCATTCGACTACTTATGTATTGAAGGGATTATATTAACCATTTCACAAATTGTTTCTTACAAAAAAAATTTTTTCTAAAATATCGAATAATTCATTTAATTCATGAACAATATGTATTGTAAGTAAATACTAGTATTGATTAAATGAAACTGATTGATCAATATTTCCCTAGATAAATAATATCTTTCAATTTTGACATTGAATGTAAAAATTTTGTATGGTTTAGTAAATAAATATATCCATGATAAAAAATATTTACATTTATGTGAATTTTAATCTTCATTACAAATTGAATAAGTCAATGGGAATTTAATAATCCCCAAAAAACGAATCAAAGATCTTAATTTTAATAAATTCTTTTGTAAAATTGATCACAAACAATCTAGAAGAATTTTTATGATGGTATCAATACAAAATATACCCATTGGATTAAAAATTAATTTTTTCCTATGTTGAATTATCTTTTATAAAATATTCATTTAAAAACATTATTTTGGAAAATATACCATTAAATTTGAAAAACATTTTGAAAATACATTTTTGAAAAGGGCATTTAAGAATAATTTATTAAAAATATAGAATAAAAATGAAACAAAATATTCAACCAAATTGTGGCCATGATGGTGGGTAATTCCATTCATTCCATAAAAGAAAATAAAAAAATTCCATGTTCACTATAAAATGATATTATTTTTCTTTTAACATATAATGATAGGAATCTTACTTTCACATTTTTTTGGTAAAAATCAATCATGCATTATTTTGAATGTAACACAATATTAAAATAAAAATATTTTTTTAAAGAGTTTAAATGGGTGAATATAAATCTTTTAAATAAATTTCTAACGGTTAAAAACATTTTTTGAAACATTTTTTTCATAAAAATGGTTTTGGAAGAAACTAGGTTTCTGACAGAAGGGATAAATCAAGGTTGATTTTAATAAAAACATTTTCTAAGACATTTAATGTTTCAATGAGTGAAAAAAGTAATATGATTACTTTAAAGTATAATCATTAATCATAGAACATGAAAATTAAATGAGTTTATTAATAAATGTTCATATAATTTTTAACAATCAAAATTTGAGAGTAAACAATCACAATTTGATTGAGATTGTAAAATTAACCATTATAATGATCACAACTATAATGTGAGCATAAATTGACTATATATTATGTCATTAAAATATAAATATACATAATAACAGTTTAAATAAAACATATGATAATCAAAATTCATTATAAACATAATCTTATGATAACATATTCAACTATTTTTATGATTAACCCAATGAACAAAAAATTAGGTAATAAATCCCTTACCACATGGTAATATTCTATCCAAATATTATGGGAATAAATAATTAAAATTGATACCTAAAATACCATTAATATTTATTTAATCATGATAATAACTATTAAATTGCTGATTTATTCACCATAACATATAGATTGGTGCATAATATACTTATACGACTCATTGAAATTAAATTGTGATATAATCCCTTACATTACACTCCCTTTAGATGAATGTGTGATAAGTACATGTATATTATTTTTAAAAATTTTATTAAAATATAATATAACCATATTAAAGATAATATTATCATATGTGATAATATTATTTAATATTACTACACTTTCAATAATAATCTTTTATTATTTTCATTGGTTTGTATATTAATTTCCTTGTATTCTCATTCATTCATTGTCATGAATGTTTCAGTTCTTAGATATATTATAATGATATATAATATCCATAATATTAATCGGGAAATTCATATCATATTTTTTCTTCAAATTTAAATTTAAAACAAATCATCCACGATGTTTATGAAAACTATATATATTATGATCATGCAGATGGTAGACAGTATGTACGCATAAGTAAAATGTCATGTTTTAAATGATCATTATGGAAAAGATGTATTTAATATTTTACCTTTAAATAATTATAATAATATCATTTATACCATTATATATATTTATATGTATCATCCATTTTGTGTGGTGATTAATACATTGTCACCTCACCTTGTGAAGGCAATGGTCCATACATACATGAATGATGTTATCATCATTACAGGAGTGAACATGAAAGAAATAAAATGATATATATTATCATTTTATGTTGATAAATATTTAATTAATTTCTCAAATATTTAATTTATATCACATATAATCAATAAATTTTTCTTTATCACTATCAATATGAAGAGTTAATGACCGATGAATCACATCGCATCGTGAGTCGGTAGCCCGACGTACACCCAAGTGATGTTATCATATATCCCACAGAATGGAAGTTAAAAGATATATATTATAAAGTTACTATAATTTTAAAAATATGTAATAAATATCATTTATATACATTATATTCCTTATCATATCAATATATTGAGTGGTATAAATGGATAACCGAACTACATCGGTTTGCGAGGCGGTAGTCCTCCATACAAAAAAAATTAATTGCATATGTAATTTTTTTTGAAGTGGAAATAAATTAATTATTTCCATTAATATAAAAAAATATAATTATATGGATTATAATATGATTATTATATTAAAATATGATTAAAACATCATATTAATGTATATAAAAACATAAAGAAAGAATCTCTTTGAAGAACATTATCACTTTTTCAGTTATCATCCTTAGGTATTCACAAATCTAAAAAAGGATATCATTCTACAAAAAATTATGCCATATATAATGAGGGGGAGTAATTTTGGAATTTATTTTTGAATTCTTATCCAAATACATGTGTTTTGAAGGTGTGTAGAGGAGAGGAGAGGGTGTCCATTTATAAGTCGGGGATATGACATATTAGGTATTGTTACATAGAATTTAGTTATATCACATTTTTTATTATGTCAAAAGATTAATAAATGGACAATTTTAGAAAAATATTGGTCTAATGGTCTATTTATGTCCATAAAATATTAATTGGAAATTTATATATGCCATTTTCCTATATATTTTTTAGTTTATGACACTAGTAAACAAAATCTTACCTTAACATCATTAACTATTTTTTACTGAAATCAAAATCAATTTATATAAAAAAATAGGATAGACATATAATAAATTCAAAATTATGGTTATTAAAATTAGTAAATAATTTTTTCAAAATTTTATTCCCTATTTTTTAAAAAAATTCATTGAAATTAAACATAAATATGTGACGAGAAAGCATGTTTTTAATTTGAAAATGTTCAAAATTTTACAAAGATGTTATATATAAATTGAATTTGAAAATGATTCAAATTAAATTATTTTGATAAATTATTATAAAATTGAACTAATTTAAATTTAATAATAATTCCAAATTTTTTCTAGATTATATGTTATGTAAATAAAAATGTGGTTATCAATTAAAATTCAGTAATATTCATAATTCATCAAAAAATTAATGTAAAATCCCAAAAATTCACTATAAGATATTTGTGACATTTAAATTTCTAAATAAATATTATTTCATAATGTAAATTATCAAAAAGTATTAATATAATTAATTTTAAATTATGTGTGTAATGTGTGACTAACCCACATGTTAGAAAAAACATAGTTTTTTCTGAATTTTATTTAAATGAATCATATTTTATTAGTAAAAAAGGATAATTAATAATAATGGGTAACTTATAAATTTTCATAAACTATGTAACATTATTAATACCACCCATTCAAATGGTTAGATGATAACTATCATTTTAAATATTAATACTAATAATATATAGTTGTTCAGTAAAAACCGGTCTTACGTGTAACTCATGGAATCTAAGAAACTCCTTATTTTATTTATAGTAATCTATTAAAGAAATTAAATTTATTAAAAAAGAAATTCATCATGATGAATTGAAGAGTTATATTATCTTTTATTCATCGTGTTTCATTTCAAAAATCATTTTCATTAAAATTTCATTCTTTTGTAATTTTGGGGTGTTAAATTCTCACTATTATAAATAAATTGTTTTATTCCAATTTAAAACTGATCATCGTAATCTGATGGTTGATATTTTAAAATACCATTATTTAAATACCACATATTTAGATGGTTTGGTAATAAAAAATATCTTTTATAATAGATAAATTTAATTACAATGGTCATATATAGAAACACATAACTTGGGTTTCAAGTAAGAGAACATCAGTGGGAACATAATAAATGGAAATAAAAAAATGTAAATATTTATAGAGTGATAATGTTCATTGATCACAAGAATTTGAATGTTAAATAAAATGTTATGTGTAAGAAAACAATCAATCTATGATTATTTAAAATACCAAATGATTCTTCATATATGAATTTAGTAGGATAATATTTTTTACAATATTCATTTTCTAATGTGGAGGGATTATTTTACATTGTATGAATATAAAACAAGTTCATGATATGATTCTACATAACAGAGAATTATTTCCACCTTTTGTTGTGAATTATTAAATTTTCAATTTCTCCATTAACTCTAGGAAATTATTATCCAAAATTATTTTTTTATTCCTACAACACTAAAATAAAATTTTATATGACCCTAAGATCCATAAATAGTGAAAAGTATTTCTATCAACCTCAAAATATTTTCTAATGAAAATATAGTTATTTTAATTCATCCAATAAAATAAATTAATCATTAAAACTCAATTAAAAACCACAATATCAACATTAATTTTAATTTTTAAAATGGACTAACTAAAAAATACAATATTTCATAGGACAGTTTAATGTGTTAAACCCTTATTGTCCTTTTTCCCTCAGTTCAAACACCACATCCATGCTGAACATGATGGGTTCTTACCCAAAATGTGAGTTTTCCATTCCTCTGACCAATATTAAAATAATTTAAAAACGGTTCCCAATAATATAGTGCATATTCATCTTGCGAAATTTAAAAATAAAAACAATTTTAAAATAGAAGTCAATATTACTTTTTCAACACAAAATAACTTAATCTTATTTGACTATTTTAACAATTTAATTAATGGTCATATATACTATGAATTATAACAATAAAATTAATCATATATTTATAAAATTTAATTAAATTATTCCTCAAATAATTTTCCACTAAAACATATAATTTCCAAAAATTTCTCCGAAATATAATTAATTATGTTATTTTATAGGACAAAACTTCTAAAACATGATATGTATATCTGTTTGACCTCATGATAATCTTTACAATCATACCCATGATTCTATAAATACCTATTATGTTAATGAAATCATAAATTTTTTTATTCTTACACACAATCATTAAACATTTCAATATTCTTATAAAAAATAACAATGATAAGAAAACTTGTACAATTTAATTAATGTGTCACAACACAGAAATTCTTCATTTATTTTATTTAAAAACAGATCCTTCCTTTTTCTACCACTTAAACTTGGTCATTCATTATAAATATATTTTCAAATATTTCATTTTTTTTAATTTTTTAATTATATTTATTATACCCCCTTGGAGTGAAAACCATGTTTATAGTACGACATATTTCTTTGCACCAGGTTTGGATTAGGGTAGTCCCATTGAACCCTTTTTGAATTAATTACCTATAGGTACATCTGTACCGCAACCATTTAGAGATTTATTAATGAAAATGGATATATTTCGAGGAAAAACAATATAATATCCTCCATTCCTACACTTTAGCATTTTTAGGTATACATTTTATCAATTACTTTCTTAGTGTAATGTTATAAAATCAATGATTTACATAATCTAGTTCCCATGTATTCTATTGAACATGTTATAATATAAAATATACTGACCCCAACACTAGTATCAAATAGTTGGTTCCTGATTTATTACACTGTCACAAGATACATGTAATTTCATAGTGAATAATATAATTGATTTATTGTGTTGTAAAACTAGATACATAGTCTTCTCTTATATCACATTTGAAAACATAAATTACAACATAATTTGTCCCATTATATAAAAATTTTCTTCCATATAGAATACAAAATCATATGATTCATTGTAATCTATATGGAATCATAGGGAAGGGAAACTATGTAACAATAAGATAATGTTCATAGTAATGTCTATGTTATGTGGAAGCTATAGTCAATCAATATCCATATACAATATGGAATAGAGATTTAAGTAACATAAATGGAATTAAAATAAAATTAATATCATAGTTAGATATGGAATAATTAGTACAGATTTGAAAATAACTGAACCTAAATACCATTTAAATTACTTTACATCGTGATAAAAAAGTCATATTCTATATGGCATTGTAAAATAATAAACATGATTTACTTATAATCACTAAACATAGAATGTAATTTAATTAGATATGACATCATTATTAAAATATCATGTATAATAAAAATTATTTAATTGATGTATATTTTTAAATATCTTATGAAACTTTTCCAAGGAACATGATATCATAACTGTCAAGATTTATCTCAATGATATATTAAAACATTATGCTTTAAAAATAACTCAATTTAGGATATAAAACTAATTTGTCCCATGATACTTCAAATGAATTTAGAAGCATTCATATACTAGCCCAAATATTGTGTCTAACATGTAAAAATAATTTTTCATTTATCGAATAATAAATTTAATTCTAGTACAATGAAGATTCTCATTGAATATATTTATTGAATTGATGATAAAATTTTATTTTTATTTATGGAGATAAAAAATACTATTAAATTTTAACACAATATGTAAAAAGTGTACATTTTTAGAAAATAAATATATCGATGATATATAATATTGAGAATTATATTGAATTTAATCTACAATGGAATGTTGAAAATTGATGTAAATTATAATTAAAAAATATAAATAATGTAAGTGAATGTCACCATTTAACATAGCCCAAATGATCATATTCTTCCGAGAAAATTTTTAATGATGGAATGAGATCAAAATATACTATTATGAGTAATAATAATGTTTTTTTTTCTATTTGTCAATATGAATATTTTAAAATTTTATTTACCACAATTAATGTGGAAATATTCTTTAAATATAGTTAAAAATATTAAAAATCATTTTCGTGGAAAACCAATTTTACAATATTTTTAAAAAATATTTCTCCGTAAATTTGGAATGTATTATTCAATGGAATGATGATCATGATGGATATTAATTTCATACATGTAATAAATTATAAAAGGAACATTCATTTCTCACTATAAAATACAAATGATAATTATATAAATGGAAATAATATTTGAATGTAAGTAATTTCTAATGATTGAAAAGGCATGAAAATTTCAATTTAATATAATTTTTAAAAGGATGAAAACATTATTGAACACATTTTTTTAACATATTTTTTTGAATAAAAATAGAATTCCGATAAAAGTATTAAATAATGTTATATTTTCATAAAAATATTTTCTAAAACATGTTATACATGAATAAGTTTCAAAATAATTCTACTACCTGAAAATATAATGAATAACCATTGTAGAATGAAATCTAATATGTTTATTTTTTAATTTTAATATATTTTCCTTCAACTAAAATTCAATAGTAAATTATATCAATTAGAATAATATTGTGAAATAAATCTTTACAATGATAAAAACATTGAATTAAGAATTAATCAATTCAATGATTATGTGTTTCAAATTGAAATAAAAAAATTGGAAATAAAAATTATGTTATTCAAAATTTATTATAAAAATAATCTTATAATTTCATAATCAGTAATGGTATTTATTAACTCATTGAATTAAAAATGATGTAAGAAATATGGCACGACATAGTAATATTCAATTCAAATATAATAGGATGACCAAATTTAAATTAAAACAAAATTTCCCAAGAATTATGATGTTTTATTGATATTACTTATGATATATAATGGTTTATACCATTTAAAATAAATTGGTGCCTATCATACCAAGGTGCCTCACTTAATAGAAATTTAGACAAAATCTCACACCATACACATCATGTTGGTTAAAAATTCATTAACCTCGTGTATATTTGTTTTAAAAAAGTTATTAACTTATGAAATACCATTATTTATATTTATTACATGAAATATGATCCTTTTATAACATCACATTACCCATTATTGATAATATTTCACTATTTTCATTATTTTGTGTCTTAATTGCCTTTTTTTATCATTTGTTATATTGGAGGAATGATCTAGTTCATGAATATAGTATATAGCTTTATCAACTCAATAATAATTATCAGGAAATAATTTTTATATTTTTACATCAATTTTACTTTTAAAACTTATCTTGAATGATTATTATGAAAAAAAATTACTTTACATTCATAGACATGGTATGCCAGACAAATGCATGAGTAACGTTTGATTTTTTCAATGATCATCATGGAAATGAGGTGTATAATATTGTATCATTTAAATGTGATAATAATATCATATATATACAATTTTTAATACTTATATATATCATCAATGTGGTGTGGTGATGAAGATAGAGTAACATAGCTTCTTGAACGTGGTTGTAATCACATAGAAGAATGATGCTATTATGTTTATGTGAGCGAAAATGAATGAAAAAAATGATATACATTTTATTTATAAATGATATATAATCCATTAATATAATATTTATTACATTTATATCTAAGTTAATCATTTAATTTATCAGTATCACATTTCATGTGAAACATTAGTGAAATACGAACCACATAACTTCATGGGGTGGTAGCCCACCGGACACACGAGAAATGTTATTGTATTTTCTTAAAAATGTAAGGTAAAAATCTATATTATAATGTGATACATTAATTGAGAATATGGTAAAAATATATTATATATATAATTTAGATACATCATTACAAACAAACATGAGATTTGAAACTAGAAAAATAATTGACATCGATTCATGAGGCGGTAGTCCATTGTACACACTAACGATGCTTTCATAACCTATTTGATAGAATGTAATATGTTTCTAGGTCATGAAAATATTTTAAAAACATACATTTATATGTATGGTATTGTGTTGTGTATGTCATCATTGTATAATAAAAACATAAGAATGTGTAGAAAGTATTAAATAAAAGGCACATGTTGAAAAACATGACCTATTTTTCTGGTAATCTCTTAGGATTGTAATAATTCATTAAGAGGTTGTATTTATGTCAAAAAAGGATTCTAATAACAGTATAGGGAGTATGGGACGTGATTTGGGGAGTAATTGGCTGGTCCCAAGTTGTATTAATGTATGATAAATAGTTGATAAGTGGTGACCATTTATAAATTGGGGAGAGGACACACTTGGTATTGTTGAAAATAATTGAGTGCTACGAATTTTTATATTGGTAAAAACGTTCCAAATTAGTCAATTATTAATCCTTAAATGAATTATGGCCTAAATACATTTTTTCATAAAACATTTCTATTTCATTTTAATGTTTACTTCATTATTACTAACTAATTGATAAATAAATAATATATGTTAACTTTAAAATTATATAAGTATGTTCATACAATTAATACCCACCATTAAAATTGGTACACGTAGATTATCATATTAATTGGTAATATTAGAAAAATATTTTCCTTCTGTAATAATTTCTCTTCTGTGTAATGAAGGACATCAAATAAAGTCATTGTTACATGTTATTAAGCTATCAGAAAATTAAATTCATTCAAATATAAATATATTTACAGTATTGTGGTTTTTTATTCTCTTCCATTATAGGTGTTTTGTGTCACATATTATATTGAATAGTATTGTTTCATAATCTCCGTGTGTATCATTTATATTAACTAGTTAGATATTTTTAACCATATATTTAAAATTGAGGGTGAAAAATGATGTACATCACTATGTCGAGGTAATAAGTCATATGTATGGATGAGAAATATATTCCATTTCTATAGGATAGAACATAGATTGATATTACCCTGTGGAAATAGAATAAAGTTTCCAAATAATAACATTATATAAAATATAGATAATTTTTAGGTATTATATCACCCTTTAATTTTGGTTTTAATCCCAAACAAAATGTTTGTATAATTACAATAATATTAATGTTTTCTACCTTTATGGGTCATGAATGTCACAATGAAAGGAACAAAATCCCAAAAATGTATAAAATTTGATATTTTAAAAAATAAAGGATTCACACTATTGAATATAATATTTTTTTATTTTAAAATAATTCAATTAAACAAAATTTATTGTAAAATATCACTATTGTTTCCTAGAACTATTCATATCATTTTACTTTAAAAAATATTAATTAAAAAGAATTAAAATGAAAAATATTTAAAAATAAAATTTATTATATTTTAAATATAAAATAAAATGTCACAATTAGTCAATATATATATTTATTAAATTTAAAATTTATTTATCTCAAATTTTTATTAAATAAATAAATATTTTTCTAGTATTGGAAATTATTTTATATAAATTCTTTATTAACTTCAAAATAAAAATAAATTAAATTGATAAATAAATTGTTTAATATTCAATGTTATTATTTATATATGACCATATGTTTTCATTATACCCATAAAAATTTATTGTATATATTAAAATCTACCAAATCTCATTTTTTACATTATCGTATACATAATTACTAAAAATGTGAAAATCAAATCTAAATGACAAAGAATGTAATACATTAGTATTTTGGATAATTATTGATTAAATTATCTTATCCAATGAAATATGATCAAATGTTGAATATATATTTAATTCATTACCACATTGTTTAAATAATTAATTACCTTATTTTACCTTTAGCAAGGTGGTAAATTTAACAATTGTTACAATTCATAGTGCATAATAATAAAAGGGATATATCAGAAAATGATTAACCTAATAATTAAAAATATATAAATCATTTTATAAAATTAAATCATTATAAGTGGTAGAATTTTATTTTATAATAACCCCTAAAATAATAATGAAATATTAATTTATTAATTAAATGAATTTTTAAGTGGAAAATTGTTTTATAACAAGATAATGAATTGTTTTGATATGAAAAACATATAATGTATTTAATTATAAAACATCTTAATGTTAAAAAAATTAATTATATTCTTTTAAAATACTAAAATATAATATATATTTACTAAAAAATCGAAATATTCACTATTTTCTCAATAATTATATTTTTATAAAAATTCCCAAAATTTCTAAATATTCTACAAGTAAAATCATGATATCAAAATTGATAATATATTAAAATAATAAATTTTAAATATATTTTCGTCACTCAATTAAATATTATATTTTTGGTAAATAATGATATCACAATATTTCATATAAATATAAATATATCTTAAAATCATGGGTTCTTAAACCTTGCACAAAAATATATTTGAGTTTCCCTTAGCCTTATTATATTATTATTAATTCTATCACGACCCACCTACCTGGGCCATGAACATTTTCATCTTACATCAGGGGTCTCCTGTAATACCTTGGTTGCCTTCCCAACACACCATAGGCTATTACTCACTGGGGTCATTTAGCAGACTAATGACTATCCCCATAGGCCTACACATGTTCTTTTAGTGTGTTTTTTCCTCATTCACACACACCCTGGGAAACATCCCATAAGGTCACCCATCTTGATTACTACTCCAAGCCAAGAATGCTTAACTGTGGAGTTCTAATCAAGTAGGATCCTGGAAAAAAGGTTCACCTTGTTGACATGGGTAATAACATTTATCATTTTAAGTCTCATTTTTTCAGGGGTGTTACATTATCCACCCCTTTAAATCATAAGAACCTCATTGGGGACCTAAAGCCTCAATACCAGGAAATTACTTAGCACTTCCGGCTGGGTATTGGCTCTGACACCAATTTTTCTCAAACCTCCACCTCTGGCCATGAACCTTGTCATCTGACCCAATGAGTCTCCTGTAATACCTTTGTTTCCTTCCCAGCACACCATAGGCTATTACTCACTATGATCTCTTATCAGAATAATGATTGTCCCCCCAGGCCACCACATGTTTTTTAGTGTGTTTTGTCCTCACCCACACACACCTTGAGAAACATTCCATAAGGTCACCCATCTAGATTGCTATTCCAGGACTAGCATGCTTAATTGTGGAGTTCTAATTAGGTAGGCTCACGAAAAAAGGTGCACCTTGTTGGCATGGGTAATAACATTTAGCCTTTTAAGTCTCACATTTCCAGGGGTTTTTCAAATTATCCTCCATAAACACTAAATACAAATTATAAGTTTTTCATTATCAATATATATATATATTCTCCTCATAAAATATAAAATTATATAACTTTGGAATCCTCCATATTTATTATTTTGAGACTATATCTTCATCAATATGACTCTAGTATATTGTCAACATTTTGAACCCAAAGGACTAAATATGGTAAATAGTTATCAATTTTTTATAAAGTTGGATTTGGAATAAATATTAGTATAAATGAAAATATTATGTCTCTATAATATTTATTTTGTTTATATTCCCAGATTATAGATATTTTTTAGTGTAATATGGTAATTATATTAATGATGTATATTCCTTTTACCATTTTTTGATGTTAACATCCAAAATTGATTAAAGTGTTTAATAATTTCACAAAAAAAATATTTTGAAATAACACATATTGTAATACTATAGTGTGGTGAGGATGAGATGGAAAATATCATTAATTCAACCTCAATAATATTAGAATAATTCTACATTTGATAGCATGGTTAATGGTATATACATTGTATTAAAGTGTTCAACATTTGGGATAAAATCTTATGATAAAATATTAAGCTATATATTCCATGTGTAGTATAATTAAATGAATGATTATATTTTATGTTATAAATATATCCCCCTACAAATTTTGTTTAAAAATATGAACATACTCATAAGATTATTGATGTTCTAATAGAATAAATTAGATGAGTTTAATAAAATGTTTGATAAACTATAAGGATTTTTAGATATGTATTACGAAATCGAAGATATCAAAGTTATTATTATAACATAATTTATTTTTAAAATTAAATATATATTTTCAAAAAGTGGATATAATATATGACATAATTTTCATGATATTTGGTTGATACTATAGGGGAAATATTCTTGAGAAACATCCAACTAACCATGAGACACTGATATAAATATCATGTTATAGAATAATATAAAAATATATTTTATATTTATATTATCTAGTGGGTGATTATTATACATAAACTACAGTTGGAGAACATATAGAGTGTTATTAAGAGGTTTCTAGTTTCCTCTAGGTTTCTTTAGAGTACAAAAGGATGATTAATGCTATTATAATTAATGTATAATTTAATCATTGATATATATAATTAAAAACTGATGATATTAAAGAAATTTTAATGAATATAGTAGAAATATAGACTAGAATCATTGAAAATTATTGAAAATAAGATTTTTTTCACCTCGCATTTAAGAAACCAATGTAAATTTAAATTAAGTTCTTCCAATACGATAGCTAATATTCCTCAAACGATCATCTACATTTTCATAATGTGATTTGGTAAAATAATTTTTTCAAAATACAAATTATAAGTAAAATTCAACATATCATAGATAACGTCGTGATGAATATAAAAAAACATATTCAAATTCTGTGTTATATCATGGAATGATCATTAATATTGTTTTAAAATAGGATCCCAGTGAATCTATAGATGAATGCGCTATAGAGCACTAATAGTATAGAATATCAGTAGGTAGAAGAAAATATATATTGATATAAAATTTACTAGAGGACTCCTATGGGTTATTATAAGAGATGTTGTATTATTCCACTCAATAGTGATAATAACTATAAAAGGGTTTTTTAATTTCCAAATCATGGTTAAAATTATAGAAACTAGTTAAATAAAACATGATATATTTTTATATTCATTGTGAAATATAGATTAAGAATTAGTATCTATATGATCAGAAAATAATAATAATAATTATATATATATTTGATATGTAATATTTTAGACACTAAATTTATGTGTTTTTGTATTTTTATAGTATTCATGAACATGGATATGAAGTTCATTTGTTAGATGTATTTATCTGGAAATATCCATATAGTTGGACTCAAGATATTCAACCATAATTCCATAAATTCCATGAATTATATTATATTAAAAAAATGTGTACTGAAACTACTTTTCATTATTTAAATTAAATAATTTTAATTATAAAAAACATAATAGGGTTACCTATCTTGGATCAAACTATAAGGCCCCAACCTTAAACCTTACTTATTCTTGAGTTATTACAAGATTACACATTGAGGATCTTTTCAGGTTTAGAGTTTTAGAGAATTAGATCATAAAACTTGCATTACATTCCACATTTAAACAAAGTGGTAACATAAAAGATAGTATTCATTTTCCCATCAACGGAAACATATTTAAAATAAAACATGGATTCTTTCTTGACACCTACTTGACACTATCATCATTTCATGTACCTTTTCCTTGACCTATGATAAACATTTCAAAAAAACTTGGGATGAGCATAAATAGCTCATTAAGGTTTATAAAAAAATATAGAATGGAAACATGAGTTCATATATACATAAGAATGAAATCATTCTTTACCCATAAAACATAGGCACTTTAACATACCTCACCAAATCATGAATAAATCATAGAAATCATAAGACATACAAGGTAACTTGACACATTCATAACATTCTTACGTAGAGAGTAACCCTCTTGGTTATGTTTGGAATACCCACCATAGTATATTCCCTTAATCTCTTCAGAGAAACCTTAATGTTTCCCTCCTTCACGTTACCCAATGCATTGGAGAGCTATATCGGGCTCACCCGCCCTTAGTTTATCACGGAACCACCCGTTTTCATAACAATTCCCAAGAACCATATCATAAACTTATCACATAAAACATGCATAAAGGAAACATAACATTTCCAAATTTTAATCACAATAAAACATTTTACTATATTGAAATAATGAATCCATTCAAAAAGAAACCATTTCCAAAACCATTTAAAACATTTAATAAAGAGATTGTTGAAGCAAAGTGTCCCATACCACATTGAAGATTTTAAAATTTTAAACCATTAATATCCATATAAATAAATCCTTAAAACCATTTTGAAAACATGGATATTTATAAGAACAAATATTTAAATCATTTAAAGCGATATTTTGGTTAAAGGGGTTTTACCATAATTAGAGAAACTTGAATACAATAATTGAGGAATAACATTTTGTCAGAAATTTATAATATCATGAGAATAAATGTATTCATGATATAATATTCCAAAGTACAGTATATACACCATATAAGAGTGAATTGGAGAATAACAACAATGAAGTCTAAATATAAATGTCAAATGTGATGAAATCCCTTATAAAGAAGGTATCCTTAAATTAAGGATAAATCAATCTCAATATTATGTGTGACAAATATTAATAAACCCAATATAAGTGGATATTAAATGTAAAACAATAAAAGTTCATTCACACATATTCAAAGAATTACATATTCAATAACTACATGTTGAACCCAAAGAAATCGAAATTGGGTTAAAAAGTTCCCTTGGTTAAATTCGACAGCCTAACGGCATCACTTCAAAATTCAGAAAACGAGTTGATGAGAGATAAAAAGGGAATCTCATCACTTGGAAATAAATTTTACATCAATAAGGATATAAAATAACATATCCCAACATAAAAATATGTAAATAAAAAGACATAACAAAAGAAGTCTTTTAAAAAGAGGAGGGTGAAAGGTCCCCATACTGAGTTGGGTAACTTCAGAAACGTACACCCCATGGAAGAAGGGTCATAAAATGAATATGTGAATAACCATAAATGAAATTATACTACACAATCTGTAAAATAATGGGTAGTAAATACCACACTCAAAGGAAATTGTGTAAAATGTAGCACAAATCTCACGGGAACAAAAGTGAGATGAAAAATCCCGTATGAAAACTCAGCAGCCTAACTGCGCCACATAAAACATCCAAAATGGATTTATGAGAGAAAATAGGGTCTCTAATAATATGAATATAAAAATTACAGTAAGAGTAATATAAAATAACATCCCAATCACAAGAAATATTAGCTTAAAAGGAATGACATATAAGGGTGTACGTAAAAAGAAAGAGAGGCGTAGGATCCCTTACCTTGGGTCCGACTTGACTCGACCGTTCTTTAATCTCCTGAATAATAAACTTTAGTTAATTTCTACTTCCTTAATAAAATTTTTCAAGTTCATTATTCCTTTTATATCACTTATTACCATGTCATGAACACTATGTAATTATTTTAGTTAATAACGGTCGTTTAAACGATCATTGCTACTTGAGTCAAAACATACTCTTTATAATTACAAGTTGTTCATGTATCCATTATATCCAGAGTTATAATCATGATGTATATATCATATATATCATATATATCCAGTAAATATTCATTTTATACTATTCCATATCATTTGTAGATAAAAAATGAAAAGCACCGTTCATAGAGACGGTAGGCCGTACGTACGCATGAACGCTACTTTCATTTTTTTCTTTATCATATTAATGGAATTAAAAATAAATGATATATATATATATATATTATAAATCCAGTGTAATATATATGTTATATAGGTCACATATGTTCATTAATTTCATTCTTTATACATTCCATGTATTGCATGTACGAGTCACATCACTTGAGGGGGCGGTAGTCCGCACTTCCTCATATTAAATTATCGCATTTACACAACATGAAAAGAATAATGTTATGGTTTAAATATAAAATAAATAAGCATATAGTAAACTTAAATACCATATATATCATATATAAAATAAAGTGACATCATAATGGCCACCTTTAAATGTGTTAAAAGAATATTGAACAATCATCGTTTCGTGAGGCAGAAAATCACCAACAACAGAAACAATATGTTCTTTAACCATTAGACAAAGGTGTGTGTAAGTGTAGCTCAAAAAATTCTTATAAAAACATCCTATTATATTTAAGATACTGTATTTGTTACAAATGAAATGAATAAAATGAGTTTAGTGGCTTGGAGAAGCAAAATAAAACAAAAGGACTCAAGTGTAGACATTTACTTAAAATCGGGTAACTCCCTTTGGATTGAGGTAAAAGGCTTCCTTGGGAAGACTTCTGCCCAATGTGAGGCTTAAAGGAGTTCTATAGGGATGTGTAGAGACCAAATGGGCAGGTTTGGCCGAGCCAAAGGCTTTGAAGTGTGGGTAAGGAGGTATGGGTGGGGGCATTTTATAAGAGGAGAGGAGGGGCACTTTTGGAATGGTATAGAATGTAACTTTATTTTCAAATGAGTTTAGGATTTTAATGGTCCCACATTGATGTGTTTAGAGGATAAGTTGATATGGGTTTGAAATCCACCCATCCGATAGGTTTTTTACAAGTGTAGGTCTTACATTTTTCATTATCTTTCCATTTTATTTAAATCGTTAAATAATGAGGTCATCGTTGCATCATCATGATGTCATAAATAATTTAATTTATATAATTTCAAAAAACTATAAAAAAGTACTATGATGTAGGAAATATTTTTAGATTTATAATGAATATTTATAGACCAAAATATCATTTATGTATACCAAATTAAAAATATTTTACTTAGGTGATACATTCTTTGTTACATTTAACATTCTTTAAAAATAAAAAGATAAAAAGTCACTTTCTCACAAAATTGATTCCATGGGGACCCCAAGTTTAGCACATCGCATCCCATGGTCGGCCATGATACAACAAGTAGCCTTAGGACACATTTTGTGGTCATTTTCTATTATTATGATATTATCTTATTATCTTTAACTACCTGATTACTCATTAATCAAGATAATTAAAGATAATTACTGTCGTTACTATTCATAATGTCCAAAAACAAAAGAGTCTTATTACATAATTTAGACCTTCTGATTAAAAATATGTAATCTATTTTACCAACTTCCAAACAAATAAATTTCAATAATTAATTTAAAAAAACTTCTCGTTGTCAAAACAAATAGCGAGTTTTTTTAGAAACAATATATATGAAAAGTTTGGCACTTGTTTATGCCTAATTCCAAAGTGAAATTAATCCCAATGACCATCATTGAATTACATGGTAAAAATATATTCTAATTATAATTTAAAACAAATTAAAAAGATAATATAGCCATATAAATAAATTTTATGAAAAAGCAGTTTTGATGTAAAATGCAGTATTTTTCACTATTCATTGAAAAAATGAACATTGTCAGAAAAATACCAAAAATTAACCCAAGGTAAATTTCAATGTCCCAATCATAAATAATATGTTTATTTTGAAAAATAGAGCTTATAAAATTGTCAAAAAGTGGATTTAAAAGAGGTTCGCCATTAAAAGGAGGTTAATCGACCTTTTAAAGAATATTGGAATGTTTATGCTTAAAATTGGATTCATTCGCATTTTTAATCCTATAACATTTATTGTAAAGAGTAAAAATATTTGAAAAACATATATAATCATTTTTTAGTTAGTTCTGTTCATTCCCGCCATTACAACTGCTAGGCGTTAACTGCCATTTTAAAATAATATTATTTTATTATTTGAGTGCAACGTAAGATTTCAAAGAAACTTGTTGTTGCATATTGGGTATGCCATCGAGCATAGCATTCCCTTTAAAGTAATATTAATATTTTATTCACAAATATGGATAAATGTTAAAATTCCATACTCTTTATTTACCTGGGGTGTTACATCCTTCCCCCCTTTTGAGAATTGCGTCCTCGCGATTTTAAAAATTGAGCTTGGAAACATCCTTGAACGTCCCACATCGGAACAAGAGTCGGTAAAACAATCACTTTAAAATAAATAAAGATAAGTACAAAGGTCACCCGAGTTAACCCATACTAGGATTCCAAGTATGAAAATATGGACA
Source organism: Viscum album (assembly GCA_963277665.1). Taxonomy (NCBI): domain Eukaryota; kingdom Viridiplantae; phylum Streptophyta; class Magnoliopsida; order Santalales; family Viscaceae; genus Viscum; species Viscum album. The sequence continues at coordinate 141,282,927 of OY728141.1, forward strand.
TGGAGGAAAAAAACAAAGTGTCGTGTTCTGATGGAGAGTGATAGTAAACATGTCTAGGATAAAGTTAACCAACAGAAAATCGCAAACTTGTGATGGGTTAAACGGTATTTGATTCCTCCGTAAGAAATGTTAATAGACAACATTTTTATTTTACGTTACTATTTTTGAGGAATTTATTCATAAGGAAACATAATCCCTTATCATTTTGACTTTCAACATTCGTTAGATTCCTTACACAAACTCATAATTTCTCCAAAAGACGATTATTTAGGAAGACTTGTTCACATTAAGATTACTATAATCAACATCTAGAGAATCACCTAATCCACAAAAGAGAACTATATACTTCCCATGTCTTCATAATTTTACCAAAACCAAAACCAAAAAGGTTATTACAAGATCAGATAATCCAGAAAAGGATAACCCTTTATAAAAAGAAAATCTATTCTTAATCTCCAAAATTTGTCCAAAAAAACCCAAAGTTCAATGAGGACCATCCGATAATCAATTTATCCATAAAATTCATCAAAGTAAACCAAACTAAGATTGAAACCCAAATATTTGAAAGATTTATTCACATAGTCTTCCAAGTTAAATCGTAACATTTATCTCCAAACAACATCAGTTTTTCTTAAAGTCTCGTATTGAAAAGTAATTAACCTAATCACATATCCTCTATGATAGGTTAATAAATTTCCATAGATAACCCAAAATAAACTTACTATTAATTCACAAAATCATCTAACTAAAAAGAATCAGTCAAACTAACCAGGGACTTCACGTAGTCCGGTGGTAGGCGATAAATACCAGGTGCACTTTGGTTGTGGGTTCGATTCTTGCAGCTTTGGCCGATGCGATTGGTTGTCACACGGTCTGCGTGTTTTAATTTTTCCAAAACTATATAATTCATAAACAATTCCCCAAAAAGAGATAAAATCATCAAAAATAACCATAACATAATTTAACCTCAATTTTATCTCATGCCTTTCACTTCCATCATAACATATAGTACCCCTTAATTACCTCAAAAGTAAGGATCATATAAACCCAAATGGTTCTTTATAACTATGTCCACAAAAGAAAAAATAACTATTCCTTGAATAAAATTTTCATATATTAAACATCAGGGTTACACATAATATAAAAAGTCTTCTAATGTAACCCCATCATCAAAAGAGACTTAATACTCTTAAGAATTTCACCATAACTCTTGAAGCCCTTATATGTTGACACCTTACTCATTAAACATTCTTCATGATCCATTGACCATTCCTTTCCAACTTATTCTGAAATACTTCATTCCAACAAACAAAATCATGAATCATATCCTAAGATTCCAAAATAGGAAAACAATAGTCATGAAATAATCCAAACCTTTGATTGGTCATTTTTAGTTTCATCATCCTCAATCAGAATGGCATTTGGTATTGGTAAACAAACATTTGTACGATCTTGGTGATCCCATTCACGAAACTTCTTCATAGGACATGTGTTTTCATAATGACCATGAACACCTCATTTAAAACATTCAATTGATCCCTCAGAAAGAACTTCTTTCCCTTTCCTCGAGTCAACTGGATGCTTCCTTTTTCCATGGCAGGTTCTTGCATTATGACCTTCATTTCCACATCTATTGCATATTTCTGTCCCATTGAAACATTTTCCTAGGTGTTTCTTTTCACATTTTTGACACATATGTTTTTGAACACACTTAACTTTATGATTATTACCTGTAGTTCCATAGTGATTTGTTTCTCGCATATATGATGCCTTAGAGAAATCACCAAGGTTTAGGTGGTCAATCATGACTCTAGATAGTTGGTTGAGGATAATCACAAGAGTTCTCATTGCAGCTCCCATATCATTCAGTTGCTTTCTCAAAAAAACTATCACATTTTCCTTCACATCCACTATTACTTTGGTGCCTGCTAGATCCAGCCATTTACTAAAACCAAAAAGGTTAGTGTGAGTATATCAACAAAAACATCATGTACTAATGAGGAAGATAAAAACTAGGATATACTTACTCATTCAATTTATCTAAAACTAGGACTTTTTTGGAAATCCTAACCATTATGGTAATGTCACTTATGCTTAAAGAATACCCTAACCTCTAATGTTATCTAAACTGACCTCTGATACCAACTATAAGGCCCCACCCTTATACCTTACTTAATCTTGAGTTATTACAATATTACACATTGAGGATCTCTTCATGTTTAGTGTTTTATAAAATTAGATCATAAAACATTCATTACATTCCACATTTAAACAAAGTGGTTACACAAAATATAGTATTCATTTTCCCCCTCAACGGAAACATATTTAAAATAAAACATGGATTCTTTCTTGACACCTCCTTGACACTATCATCATTTCATGTACCAGTCCCTTGACCTGTGAAAAACATTAAAAAAAACTTTGGATGAGCATAAAAATCATAGTAAGGGTTATAAAAAAATATAGAACGGAAACATGAGTTCATATATACATAAGAATGAAATCATACTTTACCCATAAAATATATGCACTTTAACCTACCTCACCAAATCATGAATAAATCATAGAAATCATAAGACATACAAGGTAACATGAGGCATTAATAACATTCTTACGTAGGGAGTAACCCTCTTGGTTACATTTGGAATACCCACCACAATATATTCCCTAAATCTTTTCGGAGAAACCTTAATATTTCACTCCTTCGCGTTACCCAGTGCATTGGAGATCTATATCGGGCTCACCTGCTCTTAGTTTATCACGGAACCACCCGTTTTCATAACAATGCCCAATAACCATAACATTAACATATCACATAAAACATTCATAATGGAAACATGACATTTCCACATTTCAATCACAATATAACATTTTAGTATATTTAAATAATGAATCCATTCAAAAAGAAACCATTTCCAAAACCATTTAAAACATTTAATAAAGGGATTTTTGAATCAAAGTGTCCCATACCACCTTGAAGCTTTTAAAATTTTAAACCACTAATATCCATATAAATAATTCATTAAAACCATTTTGAAAACAAGGATATTAATAAGAAAAAATATTTAAATCATTTAAAGCGATATTTTGGTTAAAGGGGGTTTACCAAAATTAGAGACACTTGAATACAATAATTGAAGAATAACATTTAGTAAGAACATTATAATATCATAAGAATAAATGGATTCATGATATAATATTCCAAAGGATAGTATATAAACCATATTAGACTGAATTGGTGCATAACAACAATGAATCTCAATTAAAATGTCAAATGTGATGAAATCCCTTATAATGAAGGTATCCTTAAATTAAGGATAAATCAATCTCAAAATTATGTGTGACAAATAATAATACAGCCAATATAAGTGGATATTAAGTGTAAAACAATAAAAGGTCATTCACACATATTCAAAGGATGACATATTCAATAACTACATATTGAACCCAAAGAAATAAAAAGTGGGTTAAAAAGTTCCCTTGGTAAAATTCGACAGCCTAACGGCATCACATCAAAATTCAGAAAATGAGTTGATGAGAGATAAAAAGGGAATTTCATCAGTTGGAAATAAAATTTACTTCAATAAGGATATAAAATAACATATCCCAACATCAAAATAGATAAATTAAAAGACATAACAAAAGAATTCTTTTAAAAAGAGGAGGGTGAAAGGTCCCCTTACCGAGTTGGGTAACTTTCGAAACGTACGCCCCATGGATGAAGGGTCATAAAATGAAGACGTGAATACCAATAAATGAAATTATACTACAAAATATTTATAATAATGGGCAGAACATACACCAATCAATGGAAATTGTGGAAAATTTAGCATAAATCTCACAGGAACAAAAGTGAGATGAAAAATCCCTTATGAAAACTCGGCAGCCTAACAGCGCCACTTAGAACTTCCAAAATGGATTGATGAGAGGAAATAGGGTCTCTCATCATATGAAAATAAAATTTACATTATGAGTAATATAAAATAACATCCCAATCACATGAAATATGAGCTTAAAAGTAATGACATAAAAGGGTGTACTTAAAAAGAAAGAGAGGAGTAGGATCCCTTTCCTCGGGTCCGACTTGACTCGATCGTTCTTTAATCTCCTGAATAATAAATTTGAGTTCATTTCTACTTACTTAAGAACCTTTTTCCAGTTAATTATTCCTTTTATATCACTTATTACCATTTCATGAACACTATGTAATTATTTTTGTTAATAACAGTCGTTTAAACGATCATTGGTACTTGAGTCAAAACATGCTCTTTATAATTACAAGTTGTTCATGTATCCATTATATCCAGAGTTATAATCATGATTTATATATCATATATATCATATATATCCATTACATATTCATTTTATACTATTCCATATCATTTGGAGATAAAAAATGAAAAGCACCGTTCATGGAGACGGTAGGCCGTACGTACGCATGAACGCTACTTTCATTTTTTTCTTTTTCATATTAATGGAATTAAAAATAAATGATATATATATATATATATTATAATTCCAGTATAATATATATGTTATATAGGTCACATATGTTCATTAATTTCATTCTTTAAACATTCCATGTATTGCATGCACGAGTCACATCAATTGAGGGGGCGGTAGTCTGCACTTCCTCATATGAAATTATCGCATTTACACAACATGAAAAGAATAATGTTATGGTTTAAATATAAAAAACACAACCATATAGTAAACATAAATACCATATATATCATACATAAAATACAGTTACATTATAATTTCCACCTTTAAAGTTGTTAAAAAAATATTGAACAATCATCATTTCGTGAGGCAGAAAATCGCCAACCACAGAAATAATATGTTCTTTAACCATTAGACGAAGGTGTGTGTAAGTGTAGCTAGAATACTTCTTATAAAAACATCCTAGTATACTTAATATACTGGATTTGTTACAAAATAAATTAATAAAAAGAGTTTAGGGGGTTGGAGAAGCAAAATAAACCAAAAGGACTCAAGTGAAGACATTACCTTAAAATCGGGTAACTCCCTTTGGTTTGAGATAAAAGACTTCCTTGAGAAGCCTTCTGCCCAAAGTGAGGCTTAAAGGAGTTAGATAGAGATTTGGAGAGACCAAATGGACAGGTTTTGGCCGATCCAAAGGCTTTGGAAGTGTGGTTAAGGAGGTAGGGGCGGGGGCCTTTTATAAGAGAAGAGAAGGGGCACTCTTGGAAAGGTATAAAATGTAACTTTATTTTCAAACGAGTTTCAGATATTAATGGTCCCACATTGATGTGTTTCGACGTTAAGGTGATAAGGGTTCAAAATCCACCCATCCAATAGGTTTTGGACATGTTTAGGTCTTATATTTTACATTATCTTTCAATTTTATTTAAATCGTTAAATAATGAGGTCATCGCTGCATCATCATGATGTCATAAATAATTTAATTTATATAGTGTCTAAAAATTATAAAAAAACTACTATTTTTTAGGAAATATTTTTATCTTTCTAATGAATACTTATAGTCCAAAATATCATTTATGTAGAAAAAATTAAAAATATTTTACATAGGTGATACATTCTTTGTTACATTTAACATTCTTTAAAAATAAAAAGATAAAAAGTCAATTTATCACAAAAGTGATTCCATGGAGACCCAAAGTTTGGCACAAGGAATCCCATGGTCGTCCATGAGACAACCCGTATCCTTAGGACACATTTTGTGGTCATTTATTATTATTATGATATTATCTTATTATCATTAACTACCCGATTACTCATTAATCAAGATAATTAAAGATAATTACCATCGTTACTATTCATAACGTACAAAAACAAGAGTCTTAATTACATAATTTGGACCTTATGATTCAAAATATGTAATACATTTTAACAAATTCCAAAAACATAAATTTCAATAATTAATTTAAAAAAACATCCCGTTGTCAAAAAAATAGCGGGTTTTTTAAAAACAATATTTATGAAAAGTTTGGCACTTGTTTATGCCTAATTGCAAAGTGATATTAATCCCAATGACCATAATTTAATTACATGGTAAAAATATATTCTAATTATAATTTAAAACAAATTAAAAAGATAATATAACCATATAATTATATTTTATGAAAATGAATTTTTGATGTAAAATGCAGTATTTTTTCATTATTCATTGAAAAATGAACATTGTCAGAAAAATACCAAAAATTAACCCAAGGTAAATTTAAATGTCCCAATCATAAATAATATTTTTATTTTCAAAAATAGATCTTATAAAATTGTAAAAAAGTGGATTTAAAATAGGTTCTCCATTAAAAGGTGGTTAATCGACCTTTTAAAGAATATTGGAATGTTTACGCATAAAATTGGATTCATTCGCTTTTTCAATCCTATAAAATTTATTGTAAAGTGTAAAAATATTTGACAAACATATATAATAATTTTTTAGTTTGTTCTGTTCATTCCCACCATTACAACAGCTAGGCGTTAACTACCATTTAATATTATATTATATTATTATTAGAGTGCAACTTAAGATTTCAAAGAAACTTGTTGTTGCATATTGGGTACGCCATCGAGTATATCATTCCATTTAAAGTAATATTAATATTTTATTCAAAAATATGGATAAATGTGAAAATGTCATACTCTTTATTTACCTGGGGTGTTACACAAATAGTAATCGCCAAGTTTATCCAACTATGTTGATATTGTCGGCTTTTGGCCTAGCCCATTACTTTTTGTTTTTCCTGGGATTTGGCCCTTAGGAATCACCCAGGGAATGGGTTTTTAATATTAGATGTATTTTTACCACATTATAAAGGGGTTATTCATTCTTCTCCTTATTCTATGAGTGATTTCCATAATCCGCACCTAGAAAGGCCCAATGTCATTGGAAGTACATCAAATGGACAACGACACTGATAAAATTTGTAACGGCCCATTACATCTAATGATCAGGATATTTTTCTCTTTGGGAATATCCCACATGATTTTTCCTTCTCTGGGATCTTAATGAATTAATAAGAATTCATGATTCTTGTTAATATTTCAATGAAATTATAATAGGTGATACATGATAATTTTTAAAACCACATCATGTTTTTTAATAAAACCACTTTAATGGAGGTGTAATGCCTTCATGAAAACGTATGTAGTGATAGACATTTATTTTTACCATCCTAAATTCCATGGTGTCTATTTATGATTGAGATTATAATTTTTAAATGGAATGTTAGGTTTCATGTCTCATTTATGTAACATATTCGTAAGACAGATCATTATTTGTTTCTTTGACACCTCTCCATACACGATCATTGAAATTTTGTTGTTGTGTCTAAAATAGATAAATTATTTGGTAAAGGAAAATAGAATGATAATAATGGATTATAAAATATGGTTGTTTTTAGGGGTAACAAATATGAATCCTTTCATTGAAACTTCTGCCGTAAATAAATTTTTTTAATGGTTAGGAAAAAGATGTCTGATGAGCTTGATTAAAATAAAACACAACCAATGTAATACCATGATTCAATTTTCTAGTCATAACAAATCTATTTTTTTGTATTAAATGGTTTAAATTTAATTGGACATGACTATTAATATGAATAAAAGGTATATCCTTATTCAATGTATTTTAAATGTACTTTAATGGATTGAATTTTATGAATTTTTTGAAAAATTTTATTAACAGGTTTTATATTAGTTTCATTAAGTGACATGAATTTGGGTTGTATGTTGACTCCAGGTGACTTTTTTCCTTCATCCCATTTGTTATGTAATTGTTTCATTATTATGACCACTTTTAGTGTAATCAATTATATACATTCTTGCTGATCCTTATTTGGTTCATGGATTTCAATTTCAGGAAAAATGTTTTATGCCATATTAATGTCTAAAAGTATATTGTTAGGATATTTTAAATAGATTTTCATTCATAGTGCTTTTTTGGTATCATGATTTTTGTACATGCCTTCCATGTAATTTATGTATTGATTTTTTTCCATGAAATGTTCCTTAGAATCTATGGTACACATGATATGGGATTGGTGAAACATGGGTTTTGTTTTAATGACTCGGGGATTGAGTCCCATGCATGGGGGGTTATACAATGATTTGAAAGGGAAGTGGTGTTTCAGGCACTCCAGAAAAGGGATCCTGAAAGCATTCTATTATACAATTTGGTGATATTCAATCACTATATAGAAACCAAGGATGAACCCCTTAGAAAGATGGAAATACCTAGCCTCGTGTGACAACTGGTCCCTTACAAGTACTTATGTGGATGCAATCTTGGTTATCATACCTTGTGATATAATTTAACCATTGAATGGATCACCTTGGATGGGCTTGGTGGCATTGGATATTTTTAATTGATGTACCATAGTGATACCTCATATAAATTATTGGACTCCACTACAAAAATTGATGGATTGGTTTAATTGCGTTGGATAATTTCGTATTCTAAAATTATTGATTGTATTTATATTAGATAATGAAATTTTGATATTTCACATTTTCATACTGGCATACTTACGTGATGACATGAAAATTAAACCCCACAACTAATAAAAATCATTCGGGTGAACCATTTGTGTTTCCTTGTTAATTTTGGGACTGGTGCACATTATATAATTTCACAGGTACCACCATTCTAATTTTCAATATAGGCTAATATAGGTGGTATGAGATGGGTCACTATTTAGAAACAAATACAATGTTTCTATTATTTATTTTTATCACCCTACATTTTATTATATAGAATAATTGATTTATATTTCTTTGTATGGATTGGGGAAGACATCGTTGGTGTATGCCTACATAAATTTATATCTCACACTATGCTCAAAGACCCTTGGTACACAACTAGAAAATATATTTATAGGATATGGGTTGATCACTGTATTACATGTTCTTGGGAGTTAGGAGTAATGGACTAAGCTAGAGAATGGGATGCTCATGGAGATCACTCATAGGGATTTGTTGTATTCTTTTAATTATTTTACTATATTGTAAATAATGTTGTTTTGTTTACTATTTTATATTATGTATCACTACCATGACATTAACTCATTAGTTGTATAATCTGGAATGGGATAGTTTTATTTAATTTTTAGTTATTATAGTCCGATGCATTGTAAATTATTTATTACTATTTCTATTCTAGTCTATTATTTTTATTCTTACACAATCTATTATATATTGTGAATAACTATTCGTGCTCTAATCTACGAGGATATAGTGTCACCACAGATTCACCTTAGGACATCCTTACTAGTAACAAGCCTCTGGAATTAGGGGAGATAAACTTAATGTTATGTGACCCACTTTTATGGCTCACATTTTGAAGGTAAGTTGGTCTGGGAAATTATAAAACCTTTTAGTGTCATGGAAAATTAGGCTTACACATAACTATTAAAAATTATAACATAAAAATTATTTTATTCTATATTATATAGATTCTTAGTTAACTTCATCTACTCCATATTATATATAGTCACCTAAGGATGTACATCAAATAATGGGGTCGGTTAAAATCCCAGTAAGAGGATAAATAGTCAAATTAATCAATATTATATGGGTGACAATAATAATTATCATCGAAACATAAGCACCATCTCATCAATGTATCACTAGATTTCTGTTTAGATTAATGAATTTAATGTATACATGTATTAAAAAAACAGCATGTCTTAGTGGTCAAATAGCACACAAAGATTCGCAAAATCTAGGAATATTTTCACGCATATCATATGTACGTAATCTTAAAATCATAACAGTTGTGAAGAAATTATGGAATAATGGTCATGAATGTTTGTGATTATGTCATGAGATACAAAAAATTTCCAATGGATCAGAGTGATATATAAAATAATGCACACATGTCACATCATAACATTTACGTAGTTATGCATACCACATAGAACGTATAATAATTAGTTTTATAAAATATAAAATTTCAAGGAAATGGGATTCGTTATAATTTCATAAATAATATTTTCATAAATAAACATTAGGGTTCCCAAAATAAAAATTAAATAACATACTCAGTTTAATAATCATCAATATTAATGATGAAAAAATAATATTATGATAAGTTAAAGAAATGTTTTTTAAAATAAGAGTTATATTTGGAAATATTGTTGAATTTTTCCTAAAATAATACTGGAAACATTTGTATCATAATAAATGTTATGAAAAATTAAATTTTATTTTAGGAATATAATATAAAATCCACTCAAAAATTTTATATGAAATAAGAATAACCCAATGAACATATATTGGTTTTGGAAATGACCTTAAATTATGGTTGAATTGTTTATTAACATTAATATCAAAGATAAAAAATTTAGATTAATTAATTAATAAATCCATAACAACTTATAACTGTATCTAATCAGTTATAAATTTCTTAATTTGGTTTATGAACATTTTGATTAAATATAGTTTTCAATTTCATTATTCATGAGTGTTAATTTTCTTGGTTTTCATTATTGGTTCACTTATATTCATCTATTGAATATGATGAGAAATGGGGATAAATATCCAAAATTTATATTATATCTAATTACATAACTTAATTAATTTTAATTGGCCTTATATATTATTATTTTTCTATATATTATGAATATGTAGTAGATAAAATATTAATGATAATCATTTTGATTATTATGGCTGTTATCAATCACAACAAACTCATTTTGTATTTTATTTAATATTATGTATATGATATCATTGAATTCTATAAAAATAGTTATAAAATACATTTTATAGACATTTCCAATCATTATATTGGTTTTATGGCCAATGTTTCTAAGTGGTAATGGAAAATGAAAACTTGTCACCTACAAAGGCAATAAATAAACACCACACAAAAGTTGTTTTTGTTTTTTAGAATTAAGGGGAGAGGAGAGGATGTCTATTGATGGATTATTCCATTATTATAATAAAATTATATTATATATAATATAAAGGGGATATAATACTAATTTCATTTTGGGATATGGGGAGATATAATGAAATGAGTTGAAAATGAAAAGTTATTAAAATAAAAGCATGTAAATTTTACCTCTGGAATGCTTCTTCCTTGAGAACTTCCTTATGGAGGTTCATTTTTGTCTTTTATTGATACTAATGGATCATAGACATGATGAAGGTTAATAGAAAGATTAATGGGTATAAATTTGATAGGAATCAAGGATTTAAAAGTGTGACAATAAGGGGTGGTGAGAGGCAGTATTTATATAGGAGGAAAGATGTGTTTTTTAATTCATTATTTTTTTATTTTTTGATCATAAATATGAATATTTTCAAAAATATTATTAAATATAATAACATAATTATGTATAATGTGATATTATTGGTTTAAATAATTCATACATCATGTATGATTCAATAATTCATCTATTTGTTAAATATCATAATTTACAGTATTGCACTATTCACCAAAAATTCATATTTTTAAACAAAAATACAATAAACTGGCCCTAACCATTTTATGATTTTAGTAATTCAATAATGGACTCCATTTTAATAAGAAATATTAAAATATGAATAATATATTTTTATAATAAAATCGACATTTATTTCAAAAAATCTAATTTTAAAATCACAATTGATTTCACAAAACATTGAAAAATTATATAACGTCCCATAAAAATATATTATAATCCTTAAAAAAATATGGGAATAAATTTTTAATTTTTTTCCATTAATTCATTATACTAATTTTATGATGGTAATCAAATATTTATAACCTACAAAATTAAGAACAATTAATTTATTAGTTTCATATCATTTATTTACTAATACATTAATATAAATATATCATATTATAATTTATAAGATATGTAAATTTTATTTATAATTTCATAGATGAGGTATCTATTCCATTATCTATATTTCTATTCATAATTGTAACTTAGTTATTCCAAATGTCATCTTACTTTTCCAAATGTATAGGTTCCTTAATTTCAATAAATACCTCTTATACCATTACCCTAAATTTATAATCAATATTGTAATCTCTATGAGATTTTATGTTATTTATACCGTATGGTATAATTATAATATGAGTGTTCCCATTTATAAAATTATGTTTTTTTGTACTCATCCCCTAATGAAATGTCTCCTTCAATTTTTTTTTATAAACTCTGGTGAAAATAAATGAGGATACATCTCCTTTAACATTTCCTGTTGTTCTATTATTAACTTTTAATAATTGTGGTTCCTACATAGTACATTAAATAGGTGAGAAGTCTTCATGGGTTTAACATTATCTATACAGTGAAATATCTTCACTGGATACTCCTCATAAGAGATATCATTTTCCAAATGTACCACCTATGGATTTAGAGTAATGAGGAATCAGGTATGTAATTCCTCGATATGGATACATGGAATACATCTAGTACATGAGACTTGGAAGGTGGAAGTTATATTTTATAGTCCAAATCACACACATGATCAAGAATATTGAAGGGTACGATGTACCTAAGATTCATCATTCCATTCTTCAAAAATCCTATGATCTTCCTCCACCGAGATATGTATTAGAAGACCATGTCAATAACCTAAATCTTTAGCACTCATCAAATATTGTATGCATATCTAATCTATCTTCATTGGGAATCCAAGATGTTCTAGTTAATGGTTTTTACTTTTTACACCATTTTTGTCCATTTCATGACCTATAATTATACGTTCACTGAACTCATCCCAGAATGTTAGTGTTTGTTATATTTTGACATTAAGGGATTAAAATAGACACATTTTGATGCTGGAGTGGAAAGTATTTTTTTTAAGAGAAATCAATCATTGGAAGATATTGGCCGCATCCTACATTGAAGTCTATAGAATATTCTCTCAACATGACTTCCAGTTTTTGCATAGTACATCATGAATGGCCATCAGCTTGTGGATAATTAGTAAAACAGAAGGTTAGATCTTTATTTATGGATTTTTTGGTACATTTCCATAACATCAATGTGAATATATGATCAAAATATGATTCAATCAGTTGTGGTACTCCATTTACTTTACTAATTCTATTATTTATATCCATTCAAGTTTATCAAGTGATAAGTACTCTAAAATTTTGAAAATGTGAGCTATCTTTGTAAGATGATCCATAATAACCCATCCAACCACATTATAAAATTTATTCCAGAAGTTCTCAACTAAAAACAAACAACAAGAACCCCCTAATGTGGGAACAAATAATGCAACCCAAGGGAATCTCCCCTAATCAAAATAACCCCCTCAGGTCTAATATGAGACAAATTATCCACCCAGACCATAGTATCCCCAGGGACCGCATGAGATGAAAAATTATCCGCTACTTTATTCCCTTCATTCCATGTTTGAGTTACCCTGATGTGGTTCTCCATAATGGCCTTGCATTGTCTAATAGTGTAGGAAATCATCTACGGAGTCTTACCTGGCCCATGCAATGCATCATGAACAATCTTCGAGTATGTTTCAACATGCACCACATCAAGCCCTCTATCAATACACAACGACACCCTTGAGAGAACTTCCAAGGCCTCTGCCTAGACCGATCTCCCCCTCCCGTATTGGGTAGCGAAAGCTGTAATCACACTACCACTGCCATCACGAAGCACCCCCCCTCCTCGCATGATGTCCCTAGTAAATTCTCTATCAACATTCATCTTATTACCTTCCATTGTGGGGATCTAGCAGACCCAACTCCCCCGCTCCCTAGTGCTCTTCTGCCTAACCACCAACCCATGGGACATTAACACCCGTATAGACGGAACAACCTCCACAAAGCCCGCAATGCCCACCAGCTCAATCATCATACACCTTATTCTCGCCACAACCTCCCTCCCATTGGATGCAATTCCCTCGAACCTGGCACGATTCCTTGCTTCCCATAAGACCCTACAACCCGCATTATAAAACAAAGCCCAGGCCTCTGTCTCCTTATCGTTCCCATCACACCCCTAAAACCATTGAACTAAAAATTGGTTGTAGGTATCGGCATCTGAAGAGTACCCCGTGTTCATTCCCAGAAGTCTCTACAACACACGAGCCCAGTCCCCCTCAAAAAAAATATGCTCCATACTATACTCCCTCCCCCATTTACAACACTGAAAACTATACGCCATGCTAATACTCAGAATTTTGATGTTCTCATCTGAAGGGATAACATTATACTTGATCTGACACGTCATAAAGTTCATTTTGGTAGGAACACTTCTGCACCATGCCGCTCTGTTTCTCGACTACTGAAGCTACTATGCATGGAAACTCCTACTAAAGTCTTTCAAATTGAACCTACCTGAGGCCGAAGGCTTGTATACAAACATATCGTTCTCCTAGTTGATCACAACCAAATCAAAGACCCTCTGAGAATCTGCATCCAGCACCGCTCTGATGAACAGGGGATGTAACTTGGCCTCCCTAAAGGAAATAAGGGGAGCTGGACACCCCGGGAATGCATGCACCCGACCTGACCAGTTGTGATCCCAGAACCGGATCCTCCCCTCCCCAATAATCCACTGAGAATGGGGTTGTAGTGTCAGTACGAGATTACTCAACTCGGACCACATGGAAAAACTCTCAGTAGGAGGTCAGCGATGCTAGCCTCATACCTTTTCAGCATGCAACTGCCCCATAATGTCTCTCCCTTAATATTTTCACATGAAAGCTTCACACGTAATCCATGAACAGTATCTTCCAAACTCCTGACGTTGATCCCTCCTTAATTGATCAGCCACACCATCATTCTCCTAGAAAACCACTTTCTCATCCCCTCAATCGATGCATCCCAAATGAAATGAGCGAGCACCCTACCAATGGATCTTATGACCTCCTTCGGTACATTTTTAGACACCATCTCATGCACCGAGATAGTTGTAAGCACACTGTTAACCAATGCCATACATCCCCAAAAGGACAAAAAGTGATTTTTCTAATCCAAGATATGAGCCATCATTTTGTTCACCACCTTGTCAAAGTCCTTGTTCCGAAGCTGACCAGAAGACACCAGACCACCCAGGTAATCCATATGGAATGACCCATTCCCCATGCCCAACATAGATGTAACCCCATCCACCCAATCCTCTCCATATGAGGTCGCAATATAGAAACAACTCTTCTCCTAGTTCACTATATGACCACTGCATTTACATTACTCCTTCAGGATATTATTGACATCCCTCATAGATCTCACCCCTTCATTAATAAACAAGATTGTATCATCCGCGTACATAAGTTGAGAGACCAAGAGGCTCCCATGTCTCCGGCGGTACAGGAAATATTTCCCACTGCTTATCCCCCTGTTAAGTAATCTAATAAGAGTATCATGCATCAGGATGAATATACTAGGAGACATAGGGTCCCCTTGCCGCATTCCATGAATAGATTTGATGAATCCATGAGTTCTCCTCATGAAATACACTGCCCGCCACAACAAACAAATGCACCTAAATATGATGTCACATGCCCAGGCAGAGAATCCTATCATCCGGAGAACTCTATATATGAAACCCCATTCCATCCAATAATAAGATTTACTCATATCATGATTTACAACCATATTATATCCACAAGACTTCACGTTCATATACCTCATCAACTCATGAGCCAACGCATTGGATCCCTAGATCGACCTCCCCTTTACAAACCCATCTTGCTCCACAGAGACCCACCGTAAAAGATAGTTAGACAGCCGTATGATGATTAGTGAAGCCAAAACATTGTATGGAAAGTTACACATGCTAACTGGTCGATAGTGGTTAAGGGAGGAAGGATCGCTACACTTAGAAAAAGAACCATGGTCGTCGCTGCCACTATCCGAGGAAGGAATCCCCCGCAGAAGAAATCTTGAATGGCCAAAATCAACTGATCATTCACATACTCCCAAAAACCTCTGTAAAAACCCCCAAGGAATCCATCCGGCCCCGCAGCACTGTTCGGGATCAACTGCCACAATGCCGTCTGCACCTCCATAATAACCCATATATAAAATTTTCTTCTGGATGTATACGAATGTAGAGTTATGAATTTCATTATGAAGGTTTCCAATTTCCATGTTGGAATGAATAATTAGTGCATCATCCCATTATAATTTTTTCTTTAATCCATCACATGATAACATACCCTAAAAATAGATGCATATATAGTGCTATCCAACTTAATATTGTCCCACTAATAATGCTCATGGAGATCATGATACATCATTGTGCTTCCTCATAGAATAGAGAATGTTGAGCTATGTTCATCATTTATTGGAATTTCATTATTTTCAGATTGGATGATACACATAATCATGTGACAAATATTATAAATCCATTCTCTTCAATTTTGAACTATAATGATTTCCCCTTTTTCATGGTTTTCAAATTCTTCTATATTTCCAAGTCATTTCACTGAACGTATTTTATTTTATCCTGGATGGATGTTTAAGAAATCATTTTATATAGGGTGGATGATGACCTTCCTTCATGATTCCCATTTCCAAATTCTAAAAATATAATATGATTGGATTATTATCCATTCTCATCATTTATAATGTTATATGATCCTTTTTACTTAGAACATCATCAACTTTATTAACTTTTCTTTGATGGTAATGGATTGAGCATTCATAATCCTTGATGAGCTCTATACATCATCAATTTAACCTATTAATCTAATTTTATTTAAATATATATTTTTAGATCATATGATTAGTTTATATGACACACTTCTCCCAATTTAGAGAATCCCTCCATATTTTCAATGCAATGGTCACACCTTCAAACTACATATCACGTGATGGATATTTTTTCTAATAAATTTAAAACTGTCTTATAGAGTAGGATATAAATTTAAAATTTTCCATCAATAAACATACTACATCCTTTTTAAGAATCATATATACAACTTAGAGTTCCATACTTTTCAAATGTTTCAATACTGGTTCAATGATACGCCTATTTTTTATCTATATGAATATTTTTTTCGCATTCAATGGTTTAGAAAATATGTTATCATTTACTAGTAAGATTGTTTTGTGGGTTTTAATATCCTGATAATTAATTTAAAAAGTATATGGTAATAACCATATAGACTAAGGAAACTATGGATCTCCATTGTAGATGTTTTCTATATCCACTTATTGATTTATTTTTTCATTTTAAGGATCCTCATATATTCTATTGCTGGTGATAAAATTCCCAACCAATAATATATCCCCCATCAGGTAATCACATTTACTATACTATTCCTAATGTGTATCCATTTTCAAATTCATTATAATTGTTTTCAAATGCTCATCATATCCCCCCAATATATTTTATTATATTAGAATATAATTTATAATGACTACCAACAATTTGATGAGGTACTCTATAAAGAAAATATTGTTTACGTCTGTGAATTTTTCTGGAGAATTAGTAAGTATGAATAGAATCACTATAAAATCATTATTTCCATACATTATTCAAAATTTAGTATTGTGAATATCATTATTTTTCACCTTTAATTGGTGATATTCTAATAGAAGGCCCACCATAAATAAATACGTAGCCCCACGTAACTGATCAAACAAGTCATTTATCTGTGGAAGAGGAAAAATTTTCTTTTTCATGATTTTTCATGAGATAATGGTAATAAATGTAGAGGGTTATTTATCCATTCTTCTTCATCAAAAGGACGACTGGTGGCGTCTATGGAAAATCACTCTGGCATATGAAACCACTGACCAGATTATCTTGAAACTGTTTCTTTAGTTCTCCAACATTAGGGTGGCCACTATACTAAGTGTCTTTAATATTGGTAAAGATCAAAAAATAAGTTCAATATTAAAAAAAACTCTCAATTAAAATAAATACCATAAAATTATTTAGGGAACACATTAGTGGTTTCCTTTAAAATGGACATGTCATTGTTCATGATTATTTCCATTATCACAATCATTTAAACAAAATATTATTCCTCATAAGGAAATAATGTCCTCATGTGAAACTATGATTCTAATGTACATTCATCCTAATCAATATAATTTTATTTAATTGGATGATGATTCAATAATTTATGAGTGGTCTCCCATCCCTGATAGATGAATTTGTGTTATTATAATTTATTTGACCTATGCTCAATATTGAATCAAACTCTACCAAAACACGTAAGATACTTTTTTATAGGAGGTTCATTCCAAAAAATTTAAATGGAGAGGATTTATATACATTGGATTCAATAATTTCCCCAGTATTGGATCTCATTGAAAAAACAAACTCTATATTTTTTTGCTATTTATGAATTGTTTTAGTAAACCTAAAAATATGAAAGAATTCATAGAACTAGAACCAAATGGAACATTTTATATTCATGAATAAATAATTGACATATTTATCACTACATAATTATTAGGATCCACCTTAGCAGTAGTGATGGAGAAATATTTTTCATTCCTCATTGGATTAGGTGGTCGTTTATGCTGATTACCCTCGAGGACTCAATTTTTATCTCACTATCATCCATGACTATCGTTCTACATATAATTGAAACATTGAACCATAGGTGGTTCCTTCCATTATTCCACTACATTTTACAACCTCCTCCTATCTATCTGACATTAATGATCCCAGTTTTCATCTATCCAACACATAAATCATTTTCATTTCCCTTGAGTAAATTTCCCTAATTTTTTTCCCCAATTATTTTATATGAGATTGGTTGTGTTTTTATTCCACCTTTATCATTAGTTCCCACAAAATTATACTCTATTTTATTTTTCGTACCTCTATAATAATGGGAACATTTTTCAAATGCCAAATTCATTTTGATAGAACATCTAAAAACTTTTTTATAAACCCCAATGTCTCGAACTTCTATAGAATATTGATTGTGATGTTTCAAACCACTAATGAATATAACTATTTTTCTATCAATTATCTAAAATATCAAAAGGCATACAATAATTGACCTATGAAATTTTCTTTATAATCATTGATAGATTCAAGTTATTTTTTCTTTATATTTATAAAAAATATCAATATATACATATAAATATTTAAATGGAAATACATGTATAGAATGCTTTTCATAATGTCATCCCACTCCATTCTCTTCAATTTAAGTATTAATCTTAGTGTTATTAGTTAATACAACCACTGATTGACCTCTCCATTAAAATGTTGAAATGATATAGAAACATTATCAATCTCATATTAATGAAAAACAAAAAAGTTCTTCTCCATTGAGTTGAGCCATGGTTCCATGTCTAGTGCATAAAAAGATCCACTAATTTTTGTGGATGTTTCCATATAAAAGAATCATTATCTACAATTTCCATATTAGGTAAAAGATAACAATTTATTTTATTAAAGTTATTTTCATATCATCATATAGCTGTGTAAGCATCGCCATGAAATTATGAACTCCACCTCATAAGGCATTAGGCATGTTATTCGAACAATCAATGTATTTTATTCACTTAGATTGTTGGAATAGTTTATCATTGTTCCCACCATATTATAACATATGAATAGTGTGAAAAAACATTTGTTATCCATTCATCAATAAATAAATTATTCTTTTCTATAATGAAATTTAATGGAATATCTTATGGGATCTCTATGACTTGAATTTTTCAAAAAAAAATACTTCTTGGTTTCCATCATATAAATAGTCTCAAAATAAGGGTTCCCACTAATTTTCTCTAATACTACTTCTTTAATAAACTAAACCATTCACTTATATGAACTATCGTAGCCATACTTTTTCTTACATTAATATTACATCATTTTTAAGATAAAATAAATATTATTGTTACATATTGAGGACCAAATGGTTTGATTTCATAAAAAATTAGTCATTAATATATCATTTGAATAATAAAACATATATATTAATAAATTAATTATTTCCATAACTTCTTATTTTCCATAACTTAATCCTTAGTATATTTATTCACCTGAGGATATGCACTAATGAATGTGGTGGTCAAAATCCCAATTATTAGATATTAAATTACATGAATCAATATAACATGGGTGTGGATAATCATCATCATAATAAAATATGCATGGAAAATAATAATAATTATCAGAGGAACCATTAGATAAATTTATTGAATTGGAAATACATAAAAATGAATCATCATACCTTAGTGGTCAATACAAAACAATGTTTTGAACAAACCTTGCATCATGTTAAAGCACAACATATGTGTGTAATCCTAAAATCATCATCATTATGAACAATGATATCATGATTTTACTGTATATATCATCAAATATCCTGAGATAAATCACATTCACCAGTTCATTGGAGCACTATATAAGATAAGATTCACTCTTTACATCATAACATTTACATAATCATACATCCCACATTGAATGTATAACAATATTTTCCATAAAATAACACATGGAGAGGAAATGGGACTTAGGAGAAATTAATAAATAATACCTTATGAATAAGAATTATGGATCCCAAAAAAATTGAATAACATACATTGTATATGATTTATTAATCCTTAATGAAGAACAAACAATCTCAAGACAAGTAAAATATGTTTTTTTGAATGATGAGATATTTTGGTAAATAGCTTGATTCATCATAAAATAAGTTTTTACGAGTGTATATCCTAGAAATGAAAAGGAAAGAACATATTATTCAATTTGAGGAATATTAATGAACAACTACAATGAAATTTTGCATGAAAACAATAATAACCCAATGAAAGGATGTTGGGTTTGAGAATCATCGCACCTTATCACTAAATTCTTTCTTCATTTTAAAATAATTTATAATGAAATTATATTCATTTATTAGAAAATAAGTAACCTATAATACATCTATTTTATTAAATATAATGTTATTAAATTCATTTATGACCATTTTTATGAATTTTAGTGTTCAAGTTCATCATTTAGTAGAGTTTGTTTTCTTGGTTTTCAAGATTAGTTCACAAGTATACCTGTATGAAAGATCATTTTAAATGAGGATAACTATCTATAATTGATATTATATGTTATTAATCAACATTTGGATGTTTTATAGGGCTTCTATATTATTTTTTTCCTTATATGAGGATGATTAATTCTATAATTTGATAATGATTACCGTTTAGATTAATTTTTTGGGTTTTGATAATAATTAACTAATTTTGTATCATTATTTTATAATATGTACACACTATAGTTCCAAAAAATAAAAAATCGTTACTAAATAAATTTTATAATCTATTTCAATGATTATAATGCTTTAATGACAACTCTTTTGGGAAGTAATTAAAAATGAAAACACATCATCGTTTAATTAGTAAAATCAACACCCCACATATTTTTTGTTTTTTTAGAATAAAAGTGACAATATAAGGGTTTTTAACACCTCGAGCTTCCATTATACACTTCACTTTCAGTAATGCAATAGCTTGCATTGTACGCAAGTTCGAGATTCTAACACACCGCGACCAATTGAAATAGCCATTATGAATAGTAATACCAACTTTTTGAAATTATATATATTTTATATTCCAAAATGGACTTAATTTTTGTAATTGGAATATCTAAATTAGCCTATGTTGAATTTTTGGTATTTTTCTGAGAACTTCCAATTTTTAATGAATAGTGAAAAATACTTAAAAACAACTTTTTTTAATCAAAAAAAATTATAGTAATAAATTATAATATTGAGTGGTTTGAAAGTATATTTAGAATATATTTTTACCATTTTATCCAATGATGGTCATTAGAATTAATTTCACTTTGAAATTGGACATAAACAATTGTCAATCTTTTGATATATATTGTTTCTTAAAAACACGCTATTTGTTGTGACAGCGGGAATTAATTATAAAAAGAATTAATGAAACATATATGTTTGTAATTTTGTAAAATATACATCATTTTTTAATTCCGAATATTAATTATAGCTTAGGGTAAAATTTTGGCAATGTTCTGAAAAACTTCAATTTTTGATGAATAGTGAAACCGCTAAGTGGTGGTTAAAAATATGATTTTTCGTTTAAATGAAACACTACCACTTCTGTGATTTTATTTTAAAAAATTTGACATACATTGTTGTCATTAAGAAATAAAATGTGGTTCAATGGGATTAAAATAGTTTTTTGTTGAATAGTAACTTTTATGTTTAATTAATCGCGATTAAAGGTAATTAGTGTAATTTAAGGTAAAGATGATGTTATAATAATATGAAATTAACTTGAAACATGTCCTACCCCTATTGGATGTGTCATGGCCGACCAATAAAATCCAAGGGTCAACATGGGGACCCCATGGAGCCACTTTTGTAGGAAAATTAATTAAAAACCTTTTATTTGTGGTTAAAATAAAAATGTCACAAACATGAGTTGCTTTACTAAAACAATTTTTAAATTCCATTATACAAGTAATATTTTTTACTATAAATATTAATTAGAAAGATAAAAATATTTCCTACATCATGATATTTTTTATAATTTTTAGACATTAAATAAATTAAATTTTTTATGACATGATGATGATAGAGCGTTTACCTCATTAATTAATGATTTAAATAAAATGAAAAGATAATGTAAAATCTAAGACATAAACATATCAAAAACCATTTTTATGAGTATATTTAGAACCCCTGTCACCATATACTATAAATATATAAGTGTGGGGCCTTTAATATCTGAAACTCATTATATAATAAAGTAACATTACAATATTTCCAAGAGTGCCCCTCCTCTCCTCTTAAAAAAGGCCCCCACTCTACCACCTTATTCACACCTTCCAAGCCATTTGTCTCGGCAAAACTCTGCCAAAATACTCTCTAAACATCCCCATAATACTCCTAGAAGCCTCACAGTGGGCAGAATTCACCCAAAGGAAGCATTTGTCCCAAATCAAAAAGAGTTACCAGATTTTAAGGTAATGTCTTCTCTTATATTATTTTGTTTTATTTTTCTTCTCCAACCCACTAAAATCTTTTTATTAATTTGTTTTGTAACAACACCAGTATCCTAAATATACTAGGATGTTTTTATAATAATGATTAGAGCTAAACATACACACACCTACATTTAATGGTTAAAGAACATACTGTTTCTTTGGATTGCGAATTTCGGCCTCACGAAACGATGATTGTTCAACACTCATATAACACCTTAAAAGGTGGCCATTAAGATGTCACTATATTTAAATATGATATATAATATGTTTATGTTTTACTTAATCTTCTGTATTTTGTATTTATGGCATACATTTATTGTTTCCAATATGGGTAAACGCGATATTTTAATTTTAGGAAGTGCGGACTACCGCCCCCTCAAAGTGAATTGAATCGTTAATGCCATATGTGGAATGTCTAAATGATGGAGTAAATGGTATTATACATTATATTATACTGGAATTATAGTATACCTTTATATAATTATAATTTAATTCCATTAAATATGAAATAGAAATGAAAGTAGCATTCATGCGTACATACGGCTTACCGTTTCCATGAACAGTGCATTTAATTTCTTACCACTATATGTTATTTAATATTATAAATCCATGTATATACTGGATATATATTATATATATGATATCTACTTCGTGAATATAATTCTGGATATAATGGGTATTTCACCACATGAACAACATGTAATTATAAGAAGTTTATTTTTGACTCGAGTACCAAAGATCAACAAAATGACCGTTATTAAATTAAATAATGAAATAATGTTCATAACATGGTAATAAGTGATATAAAAGTAATAATAAACTTGAAAAATGTTCTAAATAAATTATAAAGTAACTCTATTTTTTTATTCAGGAGGTTAAAGAATGGTCGATTCAAGTCGGACACAAGGTAAGGGAACTTCTTAGCCCAATTCCCATTCCTTGGGTTGAACCTATCGTTCTTATTTATTTTTTCATTGATTATTTGAGAAATGAATTTTTATATATTATAATGTATATGTACTTTGTTTTTGTGTACTTATAGTGAATACACATAATAGATTTATTTTATTTAAAAAAAAGGTCTTTGTAAGGGACTTCGTCTCAATCTTATTTCATTGAGGCGTATTTTGTTTTATACACAACTTTCCATTATACGGTGTATAAACCATTTTGAATTTTATTTTTTATTCAAAAGGACACTTTTCTATACGAATAGTTTTACTAATCGACAAAACGGGATGTTTTTTTGTCGTACGTATGCGGCGACAACGACTTCTCCGTCGCCGTGACCATTATTTGAGTTTCGGCTTCCTCTACAAGCCATAACATTTTTTAAATAAAAAACAAATTCCATGTTTTACTTTTTTTTTATTTTGGTTTTGAAAATGCGATGTATCAAACGTTGTTTACGAGTCTTAATATATGAAAACCCAGTGCCAATGTATATGTATTTAACACAAGCTTAAATTTTTTTCAGAAAACCCAACACTTGAGTGTGGTAGACAGGAAGGGATTGGGCGTGGACCCATAATGGCCTGTAATTAGTCGAGCAGTCATAGAATTAGTTATTTTGTTTTTAGAAGATTGCATAATGTTTTCAGATAAATAGGGAAGTATATTTGAGAAATTTTAAATGTAAGTATCTTCTAAAAATCGAACTGGTATTTTGATGCCTCAATCTATTTCAAATGGTATTTTAAAAAATGGTATTCCTAAATGATTATATACCATTTCTCAAATAAGAAATGCATTGGACTTAGTAAGTGACTGGTGTAGCATGATATAGCTCCTCGATGCATCGGCAGGTCTCACGAGACAAAATATTGTCTTAGCACGAGGCCTTGACTAAATCTTATTTGTAGTCATGGCACGAGGCCTTGGCTACGCGGTTATGATAGTCTGGAATTATACATTCCATCATTATGAAAGTGGTTATTGATATTTCATGTGGTTATTCGACTAGTAGAATATCCATGTGAATAAGTAAATGGAATTATCTCATTTTACATTTTCCATATTATGTTGAAGTTCATGTTTAAAAGGCTTTTTTTAGTTATTCATTATCTTAAATTTTTATGTTTATTTATGAAAGCTTCCACTATATTTTTATCCTTACTGAGCATCTGAGCTCACACCTTTATATGTTTTAATTTTTCTACGATGTGAAGAAGTATATTATAAATGACCTGCAGGGAGAGTAAGATGGGATATTAAGACAAGATTTTGTTGTTGTTTTGTTTTAATTTTTGATGTAATGTAAGACTTATGAATGTATCTAGTGTTTCCAAGGCTACTAAACTAATTGGTCTTTTGAGAAATGATCTTTTTTGATCATGCCAATGTTACGCAATAATGCACCGACTCTGGGTAACTGGGGTCTGGGCGTTACAGTTGGTATCAGAGGTAGTTTAGTACTAACCTTGGAAGCAAGATTTAGATAAACTCGGATTAGATCACATAGCCCTAAGATAGACTTTGAGGATTAGTATAGAAGAACTTTCTAGAATTTTGGTATTATAGATATTTTGTGAGTTTTCTGAGAAATACATCCCTGTCTGTATCCGAGCAGGTAGAGGTGGCTCCGACACAGATGTACCTCAGGGTAAAACCCGAAAACACCACACTGAGCAAGACTCAAACGGGAACTGGTGCATGACAATGGGCCTCGCAGCACTCTTGGTTATGACACACCCGGGGGATATGCTTACGATAATTCACATTTTGTTTACAAACCATTATGAAGGGTTTATGAGTATATAATTCCTCATAGAAAACATTTTTATTGTAATGGATTATATCCATAAATAGTTCGATTTGTGTTAAGTGTTTTACAAGTATGGAATTATGTATTTTTATACATTAACTGATCTAGTTTATGCCATTTTTTAGAAATTTCACCCAGTGTAAGGAATGGAAATTATATCAATGCACGCACTCCATGTAGGGATTTCCCTCCTGCTCAAGATAATTATAGTGGATCTGATGATACAACTGGTGCTGATCAACTTATAAACATACTAGGACAACTCAATCAGGTTATGTATAATAACCGTACTCATATGGAGCACCCTGATCTGCAACATAGAGAATCAATGTTAGACCGTTTCATGAGGAAAGAACCACCAAAATTTAATGGGGTTACAAATACATTAGTTGGTGAGAATGGATAAACTCTTTAGATAAAATATTCCATGCCTTGGGGAGTAGTGAAAGGGAAAAGGTTATCATGGAAGTTTACCACCTCACTAGAGATGCTGATCAATGGTGGTCATTGATTCAAAATACAAAGGAGGATGAATAAGTATCAATTATTGAATAGAGGGAGTTTAAGGAAATTTTCATAGGAAAATACTTTGTACATGACCATCCAGCAGATATGGAATGGAAATTTCTGAGTTTGTGGCAGAATGAGGATGAGAATATCACAAAGTATGAGGCTAACTTTACAAGGTTAGCGTGACATGTTGCATATTATAGACATAACCCAAGATGTATGATTGATCGTTTCATTGATGGGTTAAAACCATTTCTCTTTCGAGCTTTAGTATCACAATCTTTCTCATCGTATGAAGATATAGTCTCATGTTCTATCAAGACAGAAAATGAATTCTCTAAATATTATGACAATAAAGTAAAGCACGAGAAGAAGAGAATGGTGGAGCAAGAGACAGATAAAGGGAAAAAGGGAAAGAATGATTTTCCATTATGCGATAATTGTGGGAAGAATCACCCTAGTATTTGCCAAAAAGGAATAGGTGTTTGTTATAAATGTGGAGAAAAAGGTCACTAGGCTCGTGATTGCAAGGAAATGAAAGAGGCTATCAATGTTGAATTCTACAATTGTAGGGAAATTGGGTATTATGAAAATTAATTTCCTAATCTTCAAGGAAACTTATCTCAGAAAAGACCAAGGGATCAACAACAATCTTATGTTGTTACTACAGTTGAAGTGGAATAATTAATGTATTTGTGATTTTGGACTCAAGGATTATATTCTGGTTATAAGAATAATGCGATATATATAAGGATTGTACTACAGTACTTGTTGTTTTCATTAAGGTTTTAATATGATGAAGGTAATCATATTTTTATATGTGACAATAAGAGAAAAATTACATTGTTTGAGGAATATGATGATACAATTGATTTTGGAATTTAGGGACCTTTTAGAGAAAGTCTGGACGGAGGAATTTTGGCTATCTATAATGGTTGGAATGGATTATGTTGACCTTTGGATAGTATTGTTTATGGTTAAAACATTTATGAAGATTATTTTTGGAATATTATAATACTATAGTTTTAGGAAAAGGACAACCTGCAGGTTGGGGGATAACCCGTCGCATCGGACAAAGCTGTAGGAATCGAACCCACAACCATAGTGAGATAGGTCTTTATTACCTACCACAATACTACAGGAAGTCACTGGTTATTACAAAATAGTTTTCCTAATCTAAATGGTATGTGTTAATATTTTGATCCTTTTACTATTAGGATAAATATAATATTTTTGAGTTCTATTATCTTTTTGAGTGAAAGATGAGTTTGTGGTAGAAATTAGTTGAAGGTTGAAACTCTTCTTGTAAAGCATAAATATATATATACCTATCTCTTATTCTATGAAAAAATTAATTCTTAAACTTTTGTAAAGAGATATTAAGACAAAAAATGTGTTATCATAATACCTTATGTCTTGATGAACTGATTATATTTTAAATCAACATAGATTGAAGGCTTTGAGGCCCTCAATTTTACACTTGTTTGTGATTGATGACCTTAATAACTCCCTACAAATATTTACATTTTCCCTCTAATTATATGTCTCTATTTTCCACCAATGTTCTCCTTATCGAGAACATATTTTTGTGGCATCTTTTTCATTTCCCTTTCCCTCTTATTGAGGATAAATTTTATTAACCTTATTTCCAATGTGGGTTTTCCACAAAGGTATTTTCTATTTTCAACCTTTTATTTTCAAAGAAAAATTTCAAAATTCGAGGATGTAATTTATTTAAGGAGGGGATAATGTAACACACCATGCTTCCACAATAAGCTTCACTTTCAATAATGCAATAGCTTTCATTGTACGCAAGTTCGAGATTCTAATACACCGCGACCAATCGAAATAGCCATTATGAATAGTAATACCCAATTTTTGAAATTATATATATTTTATATTTCAAAATGGATTTAATTTTTTGATTCAGAATTTCGAAATTATCCTATGTTGAATTTTTGGTATTTTTCTGAGAACTTCGAATTTTTTATGAATAGTGAAAAATACTTAAAAACAACTTTTTTAATAAAAATAATTTATAGTAATAAATTATTCTATTGAGTGGTTTTAAAGTATAATTAGAATATATTTTTACCATTTTATCCAATGGTGGTAATTAGAATTAATTTCACGTTGAAATTGGACATAAACAATTGTCAATGTTTTGATATATATTGTTTCTTAAAAAGACGCTATTTGTTGTCACAGAAAGAATTAATTATAAAATTAATTAATGAAACTTATATGTTTGGAATTTTGTAAAATATACATCATTTTTTAATTCAGAATATCAATTATAGCTTAGGGTGAAATTTTCGCATTGTTCAGAAAAAACATCAATTTTTGATTAATAGTGAAACCACTAAGTGGTAGTTAAAAAACTGATTTTTCATTTAAAGGAAACATTACCACATCTGTGATTTGATTTTCAAAAATCCTACATACATGGTTGTCATTCGGAAATAAAATATGGTTTAATGGGATTAAAATAATTTTTTGGTGAATAGTAACTTTTAAGTTTAATTAATCGCCATTAAAGGTAATTAGTGTAATTTAAGGTAAAGATAATGTTATAATAATATGAAATGACCTTTAAACATGTCCTACCTCTATTGGATGAGTCATTGATGACCAAGACAATCCATGGGTCAACTTGGGGACCCCATGGAGCCACTTTGGAAGGAAAATGTCCTTAAAAACTTTTTATTTAATGTTAAAATAAAAATGTCACAAACCTGAGTTGTTTTACTAATAAAATTTTTAAAATAGGGTTATAGAAGTCATATTGTTTACTATAAATATTCATTAAAAATCTAAACCGATTTATACATCATTATATTTTTTATAATTTTTAGACATTAAATAAATTAAATTGTTTATGACACCATGATGATGCAGCGATTACCTCATTAATTAATGATTTAAATAAAATGAAAAGATAATGTAAAATCTAATACATACACTTGTCCAAAACCTATTGGATTAGTATAATTCCAACCCTTATCACCTTATCCTCGAAATATATAAGTGTGGGACATTTAAAACCAGAAACTCATTATATAATAAAGTAACATTTCAATCTTTCCAAGAGTGCCCCTCCCCTCCTCTTATAAAAGGCACACAGCTCTACCACCTTATTCTCACCTTCCAAGCCATTTTTATCAGACAACATCTACAAATATAATCTCTCAACATCCCCCTATTACTCTTAGAAGATTCACTTTGGGTAGAATTATTCCCAAAGAAGCCGTTGTCCCAAATCAAAAAGAGTCACCTGATTTAATGGTAATGTCTTCTCTTATGTTATTTTGTTTTATTTTGATTCTCCAACCCAAAAAACTATTTTTATTCATTTATTTTGTAACAACACCAGTATCCTAAATATACTAGGATGTTTTAATAATAAGTATTCGAGCTACCCTTACACACACCTACAATTAATGTTAAAATAACATACTGTTTCTGTGGATGGCGAATTTCTGCCTCACTAAACGATGATTGTTCAACACTCATATAACACCTTCAATGGTGGACATTAAGATATAACTATATTTATATATGATATATAATATGTTGATGTTTTACTTAAGCTTCTGTATTTTTTATTTATGGCATACCTTTAGGGTTTCCATTATGGGTAAATGCGATATTTTTATTTTTGGAAGT
Source organism: Viscum album (assembly GCA_963277665.1). Classification (NCBI taxonomy): domain Eukaryota; kingdom Viridiplantae; phylum Streptophyta; class Magnoliopsida; order Santalales; family Viscaceae; genus Viscum; species Viscum album. Next base: position 141,312,738 of record OY728141.1, read on the forward strand.
GCGGACTACTGCCCCCTCTAAGTGATTTGAATTGATAATGCCATATGTGGAATTTATAAAGGATGGAGTAAATGTAATTATACATTATATTATACTATAATTATTTTATAACTTTATATAATTATAATTTCATTCCATTAAAAAAGAAATATAAATGAATGTAGCGTTCATGCGTACGTATGACTTACCGTCTCCATGAATGGTGCATTTCATTTCTTACCTATAAATGTCATGTAATATTATAAATACATGTATATACTGGATATATATGATATATATGATATCTATATCATGAATATAATTCTGGATATAATGGGTATTTCACCACATGAACAACTTGTAATTATAAGAAGTTTATTTTTGAATCAAGTACCAAAGATCGACAAAACAACCGTTATTAACTTAAATTATTACATAATGTTAATAACATGGTAATAAGTGATATAAAAGTAATAATAAACTTGAAAAATGTTCTAAAGAAATTATAAATTAACTCTAGTTTATTATTCAGGAGGTTAAAGAATGGTCAAGTCAAGTCGGACACGAGTTAAGGGAACTTCTTAACCCAATTCCCATTATTTGGGTTGAACCTGTCGTTCTTATTTATGTTGTTCTTTGATTATGTGAGAAATGAATTTTTATATATTATCATGTATTTTTACTTTATTTTTTTGTACTTATAGTGAATACACATAATAGATTTATTTTATTTAAAAAAATGATCTTTGTAAGGGACTTCGTCTCAATCTCTTTTCATTGAGGCATATTTTTTTAATAAACAACTTTCCTTTATATGGTGTATAAATCCGTTTGACTTTTATGTTTCATCAAAAGGATTATTTTTTATACGAATCATTTTACTAAATGACAATAGGGAATGTTTTTTTCGTACGTATGCGGTGACAATGACTTCTCTACCGCTGTGACCATTATTTGAGTTTCGGCTTCCTCTACAAGCCATATCATTTTTAAAATAAAAAACAAATAACATGATTTACTTTTATTTTATTTTGGTTTTGAAAATTGTATGTATCAAATGTTATTTGCGAGTCTTCATATATGAAAACCCAGTGCAAATGTATCTGTATTTAATGCAAGATTAAAAATGTTTTCAGAAAACCCTACTCTCGAGTGTGGTAGCCAGGAAGGGATTAGGCGTGGACCCATCATGGCCTGTAATTAGTCGAGAAGTCTCAGAATTATTTATTTTGTTTTCAGAAGCTTTCATAATGTTTTCAGAAAAACAGTAGAGTATATTTGATCAATTTTAAATGTAAGTATCTTCTAAAAATCGAACTGGTATTTTGATGCTGCAATTAATTTCAAACTATATTTTCAAAAATGGTATTCCTAAATGTTTATACCATTTTTCATATAAGTAATGAACTGGACTTAGTATGTAACAGGTGGATCCCTCTATAGCTCCCCGATGCATCGGTAGGTCTCACGAGACAAACTAGTGTCTTGGGACAAGGCATTGATAAAATCTTATTTGTAGTCTTCGCATGAGGCCTTGGCTACGTGGTTATGATAGTCTGCATTATGCATTCCCTCATTATGAAAGTGTTTATTGATATTGCATGTGGTTATTCGACCAGTAGAGTATCCTTGTGAATAAGTAAATGGCATTATCTCATTTTACATTTTCCATATTATGTTAATGTTCATGTTTAAAAGGATTTTGTTTTAGTTAAACATTATCTTAAATGTTTATGTTTATTTATGAAATCTTCTACTATATTGTTATCCTTACTGAGCATATGATCTCACCCCTTTCAATGATTTAATTTTTCCAGGATGTGAAGAAGTATATTATGAATGACCTGCAGGGATAGTATGAGGGGATATGAAGACAATATGTTGTTGTAGTTTTGTTTTACTTTTTGATGTAATGTAATACTTATGAATGTATCTATTGTTTCCAAGGCTACTAAACTAGTCATTATTTTGAGACCTGATATTTTGTGATCATGCCAATGTTACGCAATAATGCACCGACTCCGGGAAACTAGGGTTGGGGCGTTACAGGTTTTATGAAGGATAATTATATTTAAAAAATTAAAATTACAGTTTTTACAATATATGGGGGTTATCATTTCACATTGAATAGGGTTGGTGAGGAGAGAGTAAGAAATGAAAATAAATTGTAATGAAATTTAACGAAAAGAAAGATAATTTTACCTCCTGAATTTTTCTTCATGAAATACATCCATAGAGATATTGGATAGGGTATTTTGTTGATAAAAAAGGTTCCTTGACAGGGGTTATTAGGATGATTATTGGGCATTACTTTTTTACTACCATAGAGTCTTTGGAGGTGTGTGGAGAAGAGGTGGTATTTATAGTGGAGGATAAATGTGCTTTTTGATTATTTTTTTCAATAATTAATTGTGTTTTCTTAAGACTATACAATGATTAAAAATTATCAATATATATATTAAAATAATGAATAAATATTAAATATTAAGGGCATACATATGAAATACATTATATATCAATAAATTATCCATGTTTTTGTTAAATATAGTTAATTACCATTTTTCATTATTCACCAAAAATTAAACAATTTTTTAAAAATCATTGAAAATCACCCTAACAATTTCATTATGAGTAGAAATAAAAAAATGATTTAATTTTATGGGATAAAATATATAAATATGATAAAGTTAGTTTTACAATGAAATCATCATTTCTTTGAAAAATACTAAATTTAAATTTATAATAGATTTATGGTACTTTAACAAAGTTCACAAGGTTACATCAAATTATATTACAATCGTATGACCAAAAATAATAATTTGTGTTTAACTTTTATGAAAACTAATTTTATTTTATATCACTAAATTAAATAAAAAATTGTAATTAAATATTTGTAAATTAGAAAAACACAAACACATAATTTATCACTTCTAAAACATTTATTTACTTATACGATGATATAAATATATCATAATTTTGTTCATAATATAACTAAATATTATTAATAATTTTATTGTTTAGGTTTCTATTTTATTATCCTAATTACAATTCCTAATATTAAAATTAATATTCTAATTATTATGATATTATTCCTTTGGTATAAGTTCATCACCTTCTATAAATACCACATATTACATTATTTTCCATTTATAAATTTGTTATTATGTAATATATGTGATTTTATTTGATTTATATCATAAGGAATAATTATTATAAGTAATTTTCCATTTCTAATTTTATGGGTTGTTACATAAAACGAGAATCACATTACATAAAAATTATTGAAATTCTAAAGAAATGAATACCCAAATAATTTGTCCAATAAACCAAATTTCGGTAAACTAATGTGTCCCATGATATGGAAATATTACAACAACATTAATAATTTTTTGGCATAAAATGATAATCCCATGACATATTTTATTTAATATAAGTATGAGAAATAAATATTCACTATCTATTGACTATGTAAAATACGTCTATATTGTATAATATCAAGAAGTCAGCAAAAACAAGGACATTCAGTAACGTAACTAGACAAGGATTGTAAAATTCCAAAATATTAATACTCATATGAATTTTATGACATAATATTATTCCACATTAATATATTTCACCACATTCTCTATGTTGAAACAATGGCAATGTTTATAGAAAAACAATTGTTATGGAATTTTGATGACAAATTATAACCCATGAACATTCCAGGTTGTTATTTACAAAATATCTATATTTATTTATTTTATAACCCAAAATTGTAGGACTCTAGAAAACTTATCAACCTCTGTGAACAGTTTTCTATCACCAATTCATGTTAATTACCCATATATACTGTATATGAAAAATAATATAATTATATGTTTTTCTATATTGTAAACTATATCATATACAATAATAGGACATTGAAGAATAATGAACAGTATTTAGGGATATGGTTCAGGCATTGAGTGAAAAAATTCCTCTAATTATATAGAAACATGAATACTTACCCAAATATCAATATCGGAAAATTGTGTTCTTTTTCTATCACCAGTAGATGGAAATATCATCCATGGAGAGCATAAGACTATTCCAATATAATAATAACAACAATGACTCCCCCAATATTATTCCCCTACCCCAAAAATAATGAGCCTCCTATAAATAAATTATTTGTAGATTAAACAACATTAGATTTATAACACATATATTTGGTGGCTTTTAAAATACTGCATATTTGAATAATATTATTTTTTGGTATTGATTTCTTCTGAATTATCTAATTGATGAATCCCATTTTAGAAGCTGTTTTAATGTCATAAATTATTAGTGTATAATTTTTTTTAAATAATACTATATTTACTATCATTCTTCACACATAATAAAATTATTTCCATGAACTATTAGTATATTAAAATAATCATAAAAAAAATATAATTATAAAAATATATATTTTTTGATTATATTAAATAATTTAATGAAATACTGTAAATAACTAAATTTTAATGAAATAATATATGAATTAATTAATTGTTATGGATTTAATTTTTTAATTAGATCTATTTATCATTATAAATTTTATTTTATAAAAAAAATTAAAATTTGTAATTTCACTAGAAATATAATATATTTAAAATAAATTATTATTTTAAATTTTCAATAACAAAATCAATTTAATATGCATTTTTTGGATTATTATATAAAATATTTTATTTTAAATTTAACCGGGAAAAATTTGGGTTTTGTTTTACTTTTTTTTAAATTATGAAATTATATTAACATAAGACTAACTTATTAATTTATGAAACCCATTTTTTAGATAATTATAATTTATTCATCAGTACATTTCATGTAACATGTTTATAAAAATGGTATTATCATTTTTTTAAAAACATTAATATTATTATATGAAATATTATACAATATATTGAAACATAAATTATTTTGAAATTTACTGACATTATATTGAAGAAAAAATATTGATTCACCACACCTAATGTTATTCCATGGGACCAAAAATAATTATTTTTACAAATTAGTATCATTATTGATATTTATTTAACACTAACTATTGTTTATGTGAGTAATATATGGACACATAACTTTTTCTATGATAAAATTACCAATTGGAACAATGGAAATCAATTTTTATGTTATAATGTCATAAATAAATGTATTTCAATCATTTCCACATGTTTCTCATAAAAAACTCATTCCACAACATTGTTTCCCCATGATTAACATTATTTACCCTAGAAAGTTCCCTTTCTTTAACATTTAAAACAATAACGCCCAATTCATCAATGAACAAACTCTTTATCAATTTAATCAGTATGAATGTATAAACATAATACTAAAAAAATGTATCACATGAAATCGAAACATTATAATTTATTATTAAACTTAATTCCTATAATCCCAAGGAAAATTTCAACAAAAATCAATGTTCATGGGATACATATTACTCTACTCTTAAATATTACTATTAATTTTCCACTCCATAACATTTTATAAATTTCTCAATATTGTGAATTATGTATAATATATATATATATATATATATATTTGTTAATATATTAATTTCAAAAAAATTATTCACTCATTCCACAATATCCATTAAGATAAACAAGTGAATCGAATGTAATTATGTATGGACTACTCCCTCCATGACAGGATGTAGTTAATTTTTCAACAACACATATTATAAGAAGGTTTAGATGATTTTTATTATGATTATTTTAATCATTTCAAAATTATAAATTTAATAAATTGTTATGAATTTTAATTTTCATTAATACTATCCATTTTATATTGGAGGATATGATTAGTCATTCAAATATATGGTATATCACAACCATGAAATATGTTTCTTTTCTGTTAAACGCCAATTAAAAAATAGATAAAAACGTATTATTAACAAAATAATATTATTTTTAATGAATTAGGTAAAATATGAAGTTTCAAATTTTTATATACCACTTCTCCATTCATATATACATGGGTTCTTTAATATTTATTATGTGTAGACTTTCATTTCTACAAATGAAAATTTTCATTTTTCAACACCACCCATCATTTGTGGTTGTGAGAAAGTATTTTATTGATATATTTAGTAAATATAACTTGTATAATATTATTCAAATGTTATATTAAATATATTTAGTATACATTATTAGTGATTATATCATTATCAATTTCTATTTTTTTGGGTTTTCTACCACCTACTTAAGGGAAGTTATAATATTTATATAGTTAAATACCAAATAATGCTATGTAATATGAATGAAATTTAATAATAATGTGTAAAATAATTTTTAATTTTTCAAGTCTTATCATATTTATATATGGAAATTTTATTAATACATCCTATATGTTCCCTAAAATCAAATGATGCATGTTTTTCTAAAACATCATCAATAACACATATAATCACAACTATCCTTGGATGGAAGTTCAAAATTTTAAAAAATCAGATGATATATATTATAAAAACATAGGTAAAGTTTTTATGATGAATATGGTACCATATATCCGGTATCAACATTTACAATACAAATCATGTGAAAGATAATTGAAAATGTAAAAACAAAATATTAATTTAATTCTATAATTTACCACAATATAAATGGTAAATAATATTGAAAAATACATTAAAGGGTTATAGAGATTAATATAGTTCATAAATTGTTAATTCAAATTTTTATGACTATTTTATAGGATGTTATAGTGTGATGATAATATAAGGGAATTATTTAAGGGTATTTTGTCTCATACAACCTTCATTGAGAATCATTTTAATTTAGTTTCCAATTTACATATATATGTTGTATATGTGTCCTATTTATTATTTTTCAAGAATTATATTCTCTTTATAGTATTTTGTTTTCTATTTCCTGATATTTACCCATAATATCATTCATTAAGAGTATACACAAGTCGAAATTTTTTTATCCACTCATTTACTCTATTTTATGAGTTTTAATTTCTCTTATTAAATTTTGATCATTCAATCATTTATTCTCAAACCATTTCATTATAATGATGTTAGGCTGCCTTTATTATTTATTTAATTAATTAATTTGAATAAAAAAAATTTATTTGGGGTGTAATATTATGTTTTAAAATGTGTCATTGATTTTAATGATACATAACCTAATAAAATTACACTTTGTCTTTCATATCCATGTTTTACTGATAAATATTATTTTGGATAATATTCTAAGTAAATTTCATATGTCACCAAACAACTTATAATAGAAATTGTGTATCATATTTTTGATATTTGTGTTTTACATAATGGTTTTAATATTATTTTACATCATACCATAATATTAGTTTTCAAAAAAAATTCTTTTTAAGAGATTATTTAAAATTCTCAGAAATGCATTGCTTCCAAATTTTTTTAAAAATGTAATTTATAACTTCATTTAATTTCATTAAAAAATTAAATGAATATAAATTAAATGATTTCATATGGGTAATTTTTTATTAAAATTATTGTTTTTAAATGATTTCGTGTAAATTTATTTTATATTTAACATTTTTATTTTATAAGAGACATATGTACTGATTTATCATTTTTTCAAAAAAAAACATGCCTTTTTTTAATTTTTTAATAAATTTTGTATTTTAATATGTTTTCAAAAGATAATGGTAAATTTTTTCAATTATTATATCACAATTATTCTATGGGATTTTTTTATCTATATCCTACTCTTGATAAAATTTTATTCATAAAACAATACCATGAACATTATATGTCAATATGATTAATGGAATTCTCTTTTAATCAGGTGAACGATCTATCACTTATTTTGGTATACCATATCATCCAATTATAAATACATTTTTTTAAATCAAATGATCATACATTTCGAATGCATTATGTTTTAATACATGATAAAATGGTGATCACCTATATGTAAACTACATCATTTTATTATAGAAATTGTAGTCTAAGCCACACATCTATTTTCTCGATGGTGTAAATACCATATTGATTATAATACTTATAGACTTATTTTTACCAATAATGTTTCATAAGTTCATTGGATACACATTTATTTATCATGGGATAATCATTCCATGTTTACTAAAGAAATCATGAATGTTATATAAGGGTAAAACAATAAGAATATATATAATGAATTTTATTTTTATGGGTTTTTCTGATATGTTGATTTAAACCATAAGGAAAAGATATGTAGAACTATTATTATGTGATTCCTGGGAATGTAATTATATGACCCTCTAATTCATTAAGAAATATTTTTGTCTCTTGAGATGCCATGGTTTTTGGGTAGTGATGCTAACCAATTGTAGTCTCTAGAATTTTATCCAAGATTATTTGTTAACGAGGCATGGATCACTTAATTTTGATTATGATATCAGGTATATGTTTTCACCACATTCTTATGATGTATGGAATTTATGTAACAATCATTTTTTAATCTATTTACAAATGTTATCGTCATATCATTAAAGTCTTCTATTTTATGATCATATTCATTTTGATATCATGTTATACCTCATATATCTCTTGTTATACATTATTATTATTTTTACACACACCTAGTGTATAATGAAACCTCATATAAAGTATATATTTTCATCTATTGTGAGAGAATATATTCTATAGGATAATACTACAAGATTTCTTTTTATTGTGAAATTTTGGGAAATTTTGAGGACAATTTATTCATTTAATAGAATATTATTGTGAAAAATAGTTTCCATTTAATGAGAAAACAATAGAGTTATCTATTATAGATTTTTTATGATCTAAATCTGTAAACATTTAGATATCATGTAGTAAATTTTACAAATATGTTATAATAAATGGTTTTTGTAAATTATAAAGTTGTATGTTATCCCTTCTTAAAAATGGATTTTGTAGAATGGGATTATGTGGATTATTGTAATTATGAGAAATGAGTTTTTAAAATATTAATGAATATTAAATTTTAATTTGAGGTTGAAAAAAAATTGTGTAAAAAAATCATTAGTTGATGAGTTATGTATTATCCTAAATTCAATGTTATTTATAACACATTTGGATTGATGTGTTGAATAATTTATGTTATTTAATGGTTAATATAAGAGATCATTAATATCCAAATAATATAAATGTCTAATTATATCATAATCTATTGAAATTTTAGTAAATTAATAGTTGTTGGGCATTTTTATAAATTTTATCTTCATACAGATACTTGGATGTGCATATGGTTTTGGTATTTCTACATATAGGGCAAAAGAACATGAAAAGAGTTGTTTGGGTATATTTCATCCATCATATTAGTGAATGTTGAATGGGATAAAATATTAAACATTTCCTGACACACCAAGGGGAAATTATTTGGTTTGTTAATTTTATCTTTAATAATCATGTTGATGTATTTGAATGAATGATTTTACCCAAATTTACTAAATTTGGGAAACATAATTTAAAATGAAATATGATGAAATATATTTAAGGTAATGACTCATAGGTTTGGTTATCCACATCATTTTTTATTATTTATTTTAAATTTTTTTAATCTTATAAATTTTTTTATTTTAATATTTTCATAAAAAAAATTCTTCAAATGTAGCCGGTAGAGCTGTAATGTACGAAGATAAAAATGATGCATTTTAAATTGTGGTGAATTCTCCAACAAAAAATCAATTGGATCCAAAAATGGGATTATATATAATGTTAACTACCAATGTACACAATCATTTTGTAAAAGGTTAGGGCCGAAGTCTATTATATTATAAAATAAAAGTCTTATTTTTTTTCTGGGGAGGGGGATACTCATTGCATAACCCGAAGGGCAAAGCCCTGTGGCGTAAATACAAGTATTTAAATCCCAATTTTTTCCCAAAGGGTCCTTTAATGAATAGTACAACTATAGTACATGAGATGGTACAATACCCACTATAGTATCACTTCATCGATTGTTCTTGTCACAGTACCCCTGCTACAATAGTTCCATCACTACTATATAACCTCTACTACTATAGTTCCACCACTTCTGTAGTGCTACATTAGTATTAGGGAATTCCTCCCCACCCTGGATTTGATCAAGGGTCCTTAGGATGCCATGTAAGAGCCTCTACCACTTGGGTATAGCCTCCTTGTAATGTAAACTATATATAATTATTATTAATAGGGTGTTCATTAGTTATTTCACTAGCACCACAACTAAGTGAATGATGGATTCTAATAAATATTCATGTAATAGAGATGATGAATGAAAGAAGATAAAATTCATTTTATGAATGAAATTTGGGGTGAAAAAAATTATGGAATGTATCAAAGGAAATATAAAATGATTTATTCTATGACAATATAGAAATAAATAATCTAGATTCCAATGTATAATGATGTATTCAGTTAACTCTCTAATCGAATATGATTTCTCCCCATGTTTTACTAGATATATTCTATTTGATATATAATATGATATTTTATATTAGGTCATGTATATCATTATTATAACCATAATTAAATTATTTATAAAAATAATGACCATAAAATTAATTTAAGAGGATAATGATACATCATTCTGTATCATAATATATTTTTTTCCTTTCAAGAGGACAATTTTTTGTATATTTCATCAAATGAACTAAAATGAAGGTTGTGATATGGTAGGACCCATCACCTAGGGCCCGTATCGTGACTACCCCAAGCCCACCTTCCATAGGCCAGGGTCTAGAGACTAGAACAAAAGGTGTAAACCCATAAACTAGGAAGGCATTTCCATTATAACTGTAAACAATTATATCAGAGTACACAAATGGAAGTAAAACACTATGTAAAATTGTATATAAATGAAGTGTGAGAAAGTAATAGGGGTCAAAAATACAAGCCCAAAATGAAAGTACAAGTACAGCTGAAGGCAAGTACAACTGAAGAAAAGTAAAACAACTACCGGGTCGTACATTGGGGTTCCTATCTGAAGGGTAGGTCTAGGTGGCATGCTCAGCACACCCGTCCGTCTGTCTCCTCTGTGAACTGTCACACTAAGTGGTCCACCTCTAGGAACCATCAAATCCTGATACTCTCGACCTCAGTCAGTGCTATTTATCGTTTGGAACTAACACAACGAGGTGCGGGCATAGCCCGTGCAGGGATGAGTATAACAATACTCAGTAGGGACCCCATGACCCTCATGTTCTCACAAAATCCAACAAGTATAAACCAAAAATTATGAAATCAATGTATAACCATCACATAAGTATATTCCCATACATGTAACAAAGTTATCTACTAGCCCATCTCAATCATGAGGAAAACACAAATTACATTGACTCAGCTCAAACCAGGATTTTATATAGAGGTAGTATCAAGTAACATCCCTGTCACACTGTCAGAACCATGGCTGATGGTTTCCTCCTCCACTATCAAGTACAGTTTGCCTACATCGTCCCATAGAGGCGCATCCCACTATGCTGGACTGTTGTGTTACTCCTCCTACCGAGTATCGTGGGTTTGTTGGGCTCACACAGAGGCGCTCCCCGCTACGGGTCTATCGTGCTCACACAGAGGTGCACCCCCTAGAGGACTGTTGAGAGACCTATCCTATCATGTATCATGAGTCTACTATGTCACACAGAGTTTCTCCCCACTGTGGGTCTACCGCTTCACACAGAAGCACTCTCCACTGAACTATTCGAAACACTCCGAGTTGAAAGGTCAGTAGTCATCAGGTGTTAGGAAGCTACTAGGTCTTCATACTCCGCACACTCGTCTCTATGAGGATCTGTTGCACGAACTACTGGTGTATTTTCCACCATTCATGAAGACCCTATTAGAAGTATTTCAAAGGTCCTCCTTGTCATATGGGTCTCAACGCAACAGACGGTGCGTCAAACGGATGCTTGGTCTATGACTTATTGACATTTCCGTTTCGGGGGCCCGGTTGGATTTTAGGTTCACACCAACTCGATGGTACACAAACTATGTCAAAATATAAAACAATGTATATCAAAATAACTGTCTCCCTATAATCTATCCATCACTGTAGACGGTTTTTCAATCGAACACCCACAGTCCGAGTTATGGGAAAAAAGGTGAAATCAGATCGGATGGGTCCGCTGGCTCTGACCCGTGCTAGGTTCGGCCTGCACTGGGTCCGGGCCGGCGGCCCGCGGTGGGTATGCCTATGCCTTGTCCAGGGGAGATCCGCCTGCCCCATGGAATTCCCGAACAATGTATCCATTCGGTTGGGAGGAAAACCGGCGCTAGGTGGCGCCGGTCTGCGTCACGCGAGACCCAGCGGGGTCCCACTCCTTTTGGCCTGTCGGGCAGCACGCTACATAGGCATGCCACATTTGCGCCATGCTCCCTCTGGTGACCCAGTGGTTCGGGTCACAAGTCTTCTTCATGGAAGGCTTGAGCTGGTCATTATTGCACTGTCACGGTCATGGGCCGCGACCCTCCTTCAGCCACCATGCGGTGTCAGGTAGGCCACACCTTCTCCGGTGGCCCTGTGGCTCGGGCCGCCAGCTTCCTTCACGAACGGCATTGCACCAGCCACCATTGCACCTCCACGGTCCATCGACCGCAGCCTTCTCTTATGGTGGCGCAGTTGCACCGTCACCATCAATGCGGTGATGATCGTTGCACCAACCATCAGTGAACATTCCGCGAGTCACCAGATGATTTATGGTGGCACTTTTCTCGATCCAGAAGAAATCGTGAATTCCTCGGGTCGTCTTCTTAGATCTACAACCATTAATGATGGGTAATTACCAACAAAGACTCATTTCGTGTAGAGTGTCATAATCCACAAGAAGGTGGAGGGGTCAAGTGGTGTTTGTTCAGCTAACTCCCTCCACGTTAGGATGATATCAAGCAGCTTTGATTCATAAACGTTGACGCAATGTGAAGAAGGCTCAACACATATCACGTTTGAACCCCTACCTCGTATTCGTTTTTCGTTGAAGATGTCTGCGAATAGTGGACATCGATTCATGGATGTCAAAAAGGATGAAGCTGAGGATGGAATGGTCGGCATTCTTCAAGGATGTTGCTCCCTACTTTGTTCGGGCTGAAGAAGGAAGAAAGTGTTTGTCGTTCTTCTTTGAAGATTTCTTCCCTCCTTGGCGTTCTATCTCCAAGAGCTCCTCCATTTCGTAATTCTCTATTCCAAAAAAATGAATAATGCCATCATAGATAAAATAATAGTTTGTCTATTATTTTAATTGTTGGTATGAATTCAAAATGTGGTCTTTAATTAAATTAGATAACTCACTTAATTAATGGTCTGTAGTTGGCTCAATTAATTATTGGGGAAGGTCAAGAGTTTTCTCCACATTAATGGGGAGTTAAAGGGGTTAAAATCTCAGGTGGTCCCCACCAAAATTTATCCTCTCAAGGGAGGTTATGTTCAGGGGGGCCCCACCACCATAACCTCTCATGGGAGGTTAAGATGTGGTGGCCCCCACCCCCAAACTCCACTTGGAGGTTTTAACTACCAAATAAAATTAAAGTTATACACATTATTTTAATTTAATTTATTCTTTAAAACCACAATACTAACATTCATTCTCAACCAACTGTAGTCGAGGTGAAAGTCTTCTTAAGAGAATATTGGCACTTTGATTTCAACAGTGCCCTCAGATTTCAATTCCTAGCGCTGGTTCAAAAGTTAAAAAATCCTGCTCGTACGTTTACTGAACGTACCCGAACTAAACATCATAAATTGATTTCAGGAAAACCGGGCCTCAGAATCATGCTTCATAAATTTTTGCGGACTCGGAAAAATCCCATGTATTTAAGAAAAAAAATTCCATGAAATTTCCCTGTTATTACATTCTCCCCACCTCAAGGCTTTACGTCCCCATAAGCTACAACTCGAGCTAAGGGAACAAATGGGTGTACTGAGAACGCATCTGAGCCTCCTGCTCCCATTTTCTCTCCTGGAGGTTCCCATGCTACCAGCAAATGCACTCCAGAGGTATCGACCATCCTCATAGGAACGTCTCTTGTCGATCCTCAATCTATACTAGGAACACTATGAATGTTTCCCCATCATCAATTTCCAGCTCTCCATGGTCGATGATGTAGGAAGGGTTGTGCACATATCTCCTCAGCAGAGATGTGTGGAAGACGTCGTGCACCCGTTGCAACTGAGGTGGAAGAGAGAAGCGGTAAGGCAGCTCGACTAGTCTGCTGAGGACCTGGATAGGTCTGATGAATCTCAGAGATAACTTGTCACCTCGACCAAATCTTTATATCCCTCATCGAGGTGAGACCCTTAAAAAGATTTGGTCCCCATCTGTTAACTGCAGAGGTCTTCGTCTCCTGTCAGCATACGAGTTTTGTATGCTCTGTGCAGTATTCAGTCGCTCCTATATTATCTACACCTTCTCTGTAATAGCTCGCACCATCTCTGGTTCCACTAGTGATGACTCCTTAGGGTCTGTCCATTACAAGGGTGATCTGGAAGGTCGCCAGTACAATGCCATGAAAGGTGCCATCACTATAGTGGAGTGATAGCTGTTGTTGTAGGAAAACTCCCCCAGAGGTTTCTGATCCTCCCAGGTGCGACCTAAGTTGAGTTCACATGCACGCAGCATGTCCTCGAGGGTCTGAATGGACCGCTCAATATGACCATCTATCTGACGATGGAAGGCGGTGCTCTAGCGAAGCTACGTCCCGAAAGCCTCCTGCAGACCCTAATATAGCATGGAAGTAAAGTGTGTGTCATGATCAAAGATAATAGAATAAGGTACTCCAAGTATCTTAACAAACTCTTACACATAGAGGCTTACAATGTTCTCCACTGAACCATTCACTCTAATCGGTAGGTAGTGGGTCGACTTGGTGAGTAGGTCGACGATCACCCAAATCGAGTCATAAACCCATGATGTATGTGTAAGACCTATCACGAAGTCCATGGATATCCCATCCAACATCCACCCTAGGACCTACAAAGGCTAAACCAAGCCTTCTGGTACTTGGTGATCCACCTTCACTTGCTAATAAGTGATGCATCGAGAGTCAATCTCTACTACTGCCTTCTTCAAACCTAGCCACCAGTGCAGTTGTCGGAGGTCCTGGTACATCTTCTCCACTCCTGGATGTACCGTATGAGTGGATGTGTGGAACCCACTCAACAATTCCTCCTAAACTGCAACTGGTACCAAAGTACATCCTTTGAAGAGGATGACATGATCCCCACCATCATAAAATCTATCAAGTGCCTACCCTGTGGATTTCTGAGCACGTCGTGTCTCACAATCAGCATCTCCACGTTCTGCCTCCCTTACTCGCTGAAGAATTTGAGGAGTGACTATGATAGAATTAAGGAAAGATGCTCCATCTCGGTCCAGATAACAAATCTGTAAGGTAGCCACATGCTCTGTCGCCTCTCCAAGTAGCTATATATCAGATCTCCTACTGAGTGCATCCACAAAAACATTCCCCTTCCCATGATTATAGACGACCTCAAAGTCATAGTCCATGAGAAACTCAAGGAAACACCATTGTATCAGGTTTAAGACCATCTAGGAGAAGAGATACCTGAGAATCTTGTGATCAGAGTAGATAGTGAAACCCTCGCCCATCAGATAGTGCCTCCACATATTCAAGATGAGTACCACCTCTACTAACTCCTGGTCATGGGTAGCGTAGTTCTTCTCATGTTGTCTCAGCTTCCAAGAACCATACGTGATCCCATCTCGCTCCTGCATCAGGACACACCCGAGTCTGGTCCCTAAAGCGTCGTAGTAGACTACGTACCCTATGCCTTCCTATGGAATCCTCCGTATGGGGGCACTAGTCAACCTCTTACTCATCTTCTGAATGCTCTGGTAGAATCCCTCTAATCCCGCGAAGGGTTGCCCCTTCATTGTCAAAGCTAATAGTGGTGCTGCAACCCTGTAGAAGTCTGGAATGAATCTCTGGTAGTATCCAGCCAAAACCAGGAAACATTGTACCTCTGTCACACTCTTGGGTGTCTCTCAATCAAGTACCGCTTCAATCTTCGCCGGATCCACTACAAATATATCCTCTAAGATGAAGTTTCCCAAGAAGTGAACCTCTCAAATCCAGAATTGTCTCTTCAAGAGCATACCATAAAGCTGGATCTCTCAGAGTGTATCCTGTACTACATGCAAATGGTAGGCATGATCCTCCTCAGTAGTCGAGTAGATCAGAATGTTGTCAATGAAGACTACGATATAGCGATCGAGGTACGGCTGGAAGATCCTATTCATGAGTCCCATGAACACTAATAGATAATTGGTTATGCTGAAAGGCATAACCATGAACTCTTAGTGGCCTTAACGACACCTGAAGGTTGTCTTCTTCAAATCCTCATCTCAAAATCTGAGTTGGTGATAGCCTGATCAAAGGTCTATCTTCAAAAACAATCGTGCTCCCTCTAGCTGATTAAAGAGGTCGTCAATCCTCAGGAGTGCTTTCTTGTTATTCACGGTTACCTAGTTCAGGTGACGATAGTCGACACAAAACAATAAGCTCCCATCTGCCTTCTTGGAGAATAGAATCGGGACTACCCATGGAGAAACACTGGGCTGGATGAATCCCTTTCCCCTGCAAGTCCTCCAGGTATACCCGCAGATCACGAAGCTCAGCGGGAGTCATATGATATGTTGGTGTAGATATCTTTGCTGTCCTAGTTTACATGTCAACATTGAAATCCACCACTCTTCGAGGAGGTAGTCCTGGGAAATCATCATGGAAAACATATGTGTACTGGTCCACCACTATAGGATAATTCGGACTCTCCACATCAAATTCTCCGAGTGTAAGGCAATCCAACTAGTGGCTGATTGACTGCACCCTCCTCTGAGTAAGTCTGTCTTGTGCTGCAAAGGTTCCCTTCTCACTAGTGAAGGTGAATCTGGTCCCATCCGTGCTGACACAACTCACATTGCACCTAATACAGTTGATCAGAGCATTGACTATAGATAAATAGTCCATACCCAAGATGACGTCGTAAGGAATCGACATCACTACATGGAGATTCCATCTAATTCTTTTACGACCTAGAGTAATCTCTCACTGCCGGAACCAGTGTGTAATTGTCGAATCGGCTCCCGTTGGAGACTCTAGATGTAAGGATCAAACTAACGGCTCCTTCTAAATCTATGAGCTCCGAAAAATGGATGTGGCAATCCAAGAGTGACTGGAACCTGTGTCTATAAGAACTTCAGCTATGGTGGAGTAGACACAGATCATACCTAGAGTAATCTCCAAAGCACCATGCTCATATTCTTCAGATGCCTGCAGTCGATCTATCTCTTTCCACCTACTCCCTGCGGTTAGGGTGGACCTCCCTGTGGTGGTAGCGGTAGAACCTCGTAACGTCGTTCGCCTCCAGCTGCTCGACCACCTCCTCTATCACATCCGCTTGTGCCCTATAGACCGCCTCGATCGAATGTCTTTCTCTTATTGGGAGGTCCCTCAACTATCTCATGATCATCTGAATGGAGGGTAAGATATTCATGAGCCACGTGACCCTGCCCACCGCACGAGTAACAATGGCTGCTCCTCGCAGGTAAATCACTGCCCTGGGTGCCCCACACAACAGATCCTGAGTCCTAAGGTCGTCCACCTATGGGTCTGGTCTTCTTGGACCTATGCATCATCTGTGTACATCCAGCTGTAGAAGACTCCACTACATGTCGACTTGTAGGGGGTCTCACTGCTGGCGACTGATCAACAAGGAAACTCTCCATTAGGAGGTAACTCTCTAACAACCCAGCCTACGTCGGGATACTGGGGGAGCTCTTCGATTCCCGATATCTTGGCTGATCCCCTGAAAAATGTTCTAGGCCCTGAAGAATGGGTCCCATATCTTATCTGTGGAGTAGCACGAGAGTTCGGTGAACCTCACTAAGTACTAAGATACAGTCATTCTACCCTGTTGTAGATGCATTTTCTACTGTATCTGTACAACTCATATGGTTGCTGGAACAATCTCCGCCTGGAACATGCTCTCAATGTCTACCCATAGAAACTCTTCCTCCTCATGCACCAGGAAAATCAGGCTCCACCATCTGTATACTGCTTCCTGAAGGAGACTCGTAGAAAGGATCACAATGAAGTCTGTTGTTGTCCCTACTAGTCCGAAGACTCTCACAACAGCCTCCATCCAATCCTCACCGACCTGCGGGTCCGTCTCTCCCCTGTACCTGGGTAGCCTCTAGTTCAAGAACTTGTGCATCAAGCTAAAGCAGAGTGCATTGTTTACTGTTGGGGATGGTGGCATCGATGTCCCATCAGGGAGTGGTACCGTTGGTGCCTCTGCTGGAAAGGGGCCATGCACCGAGGCCTCGTCACTCGGTGGGATTTCAAAGAATACGAATCTCGGGGCTCTAACTGGTCATCCACTGGGAGGAATCGTGAAAAAAAATGCGACATGGTCAAAATATTATACCTGCTAAGCTGACATGGTTGATCTTATTTAAATAAATCTTTTAAAAACACACATGAAATTAGTGTTTTCATGCACTGAGTCGGAAATCAAAAGTTAGGGTCCTAGTGTATGGATACGTTGGCCGCCCGCACAAACACTAGACTCCTTAAATTTAAAATCACACTTAGTACTCATAACACTATTGCTTCAAACAATAGAAATATCATAGTTCTAATTTCTGTGGTAGAACCGACTCCTATGATACCAATTTGTTACGATCCGTCCTCTGGGGAACGTATTGTGACTACCCCAAGCCCACCTTCCATAGGCCAGGGTCTTGCAAATAGCACCAAAGGCGTAAATCCCTAAACTGGGAAGGAATTTCCTTTATAACTCTAAAAAATCATATCAGACTACACAACTGGAAGTAAAACACTAACTAAAACTATATACAAAATAAGTGTTGGAATGTTAATGGGTCTGGAAATACTAGTCCAAAAGGAAAGTACAAGTAAAACTAAATTCATGTACAACTGAAGAAGAATAAAATAGCTGATGTGTCATCATCCGGGGTTCCTACCTGACGGGTAGGTACAGATGACCTCCTTAGCACTCCCGTCCATCCGTCTCCTCCACGTACCATCACACCGAGTGGTCCACCTCTGGGTACTGTCCAGTCCTCCTACTCTTTACCTCAATCAGCACTGTCCATCGTCTGCAACCAACACAATGATGTGCGGGCATAGCCAATGCAAGGGTGAGTATAACGATACTCAGTAGGGACCCCAAGACCCTCAAGGACTAACACAATACAACAAGGATAAACCAAAAAGTATGAAATCAAAGGATAACCATCACTTAAGTATATGCATGTATATATACCTTAGTTACCTAGTATCCTATCTATATCCTGAGGTAAACAAAAAATTAATTGACATAGCTCATAAGAAGATTTTATTCTAGGGGTGGTATCAAGTAATATCCTGAGACACATTATCTGAACCTCAACAGATGGTGTACTCCTCCTATATCAAGTACAATGGGCCCGCTGCGTCACATAGATGAAATCACTCTGGTCGAATTATAATAATTAAATTTATATATACTATATTAAATTGAATTTTTATCATTCATAGTATTGATTTTCTATAAAATATATACAAATAAATCCAATTTTACATTTTTTTATAATATTTTTTCATCAAAAGTAAATTTTTATTTTTATTATTGAAAACTTATTTTAAAACTATTTTATTTATTTTTATAAATATTACATTAAAATAAAAAATTGTTTTCCAAATTATAATTCAAAAATAATCTTAGTGTGAATATTTTTTATTTTTATTAAATTGCTCAAATCATTATGAATAGTGAAAAATACTAAATTTTAATTGAAAATAGTCTTTTTGTGTTATTTTTTATAAAGTTATAAATATCGAGATGGTTTTGAAGTAAAATGTATTTTATAGTATATAAATTAGTTAAATATGGGTAATGGGAAACATTTTCATTTTGAATGTTGAACTAAAAACATTGTAAAAATTAGATCCTTTTCGCATTAGATACCACAGTTCTCATCATGTATATGGGATTATTTTTAAATTAAAATCATCCAATTCATTGAGTATAATTCTAAAAAATAGGGTCCATACATTGAATGATAATAATATATATTATCTAATACAGTCAATTTTATTTTTTCCTTAAATGAATAATGAATACAGTAATAATAAATTACAATAGTTAATCATTTAATGAATTTAATATGTTGTTAAAGTTAAATGATATGAATGAAAATGGCATAAGATATCATAATAAAATTTTTTAAATGAATTTATTTCTATCATGGCCATCTAGATCACTGAAATCTTTCAATTATTCTCCACTTTCATTTAAATATTACACATATAATATAGTATGCACAGAAAAAGATAAAAAAAAATTCATTTTAATATCTATAATTATTTTTGTTAGAGAAACATAATCAATTTTTCTAGTTATAAATATTATTTTAAAATATAATTGAGATTTATCAAATAAAATTTATTATTTGTAATTTTTTAGACTTATTTCACAAATAATGATTATAAAAATCCAAAAAAATTACTATTTAGTTTATAAAAAAATAAAATAACTAATAATAAAAATAATAAACTGGTTAAATTGAAATCTTCCATATTTTTTATATAATATATCATGTTACACAGGGGTAAAAATAATATATTTGAATAAAATAATTTTATTGTAGTTTTTTAAAATTCAATTTAAATGAATAACGTCAAAATTGACATTACAGATATTTTATTATAAGTTATATTTCATTAAAATATTTCAAATTTATAAAAATACTTTAATAATTTTAAATGACCATATATATGATATATTTTCTATTAATGTATAATATGTTCATTTATAATCACAATAATTAGATCTGTATAATGAAAACTATGTTAGCACAATTAATGTTTAAACAATGATCTTTCTTGATCATGTGGTTTTGTTAAAATAAATTACAAACAAAATTTTTATTTTTGTATTTATAAATTTGATTTAATATTTATAATCATTTTGTATAAATTATACAATAATGGTTATTTCAATATTGTTTTTATTTTTTAAATTACATAGTTTTGTCAAAAGATACTAGTTACTATTAATTAAACTAAAATCATAATATTTACTGAACTTATTGACTAAGGAATGACATTATAAACATTAATTTTTTTATTTCTATCTCTACCAAATCAACCCCATCAACCATTTCGATTAATTTTTGCAATGAATATGATGTAAGGGACACCTCTCAGTCATGAATACTTTTTATTGCTTATAAAAATGGATATCCTGATCTACTAAAAAGGAATTTACTACCCACACTTCATCCAAAATATAAAAACATATTTTTTGGATTGAAATTATAACTAGTATATTTAATATTAAAATCGGTTTGGTAAATAACAGACTAAAAAATAAACTATTATAAAACAAAATGCCTCTTAATGTGAAAAGATCAAACACACAAATAATTCAATGATCAGAGCGTAAGAATCAGAACCTGAAGTCATCCTATTATATCATACAATGTTTTGATCATTATCATAGATACACTGATAAATCAAATGATAATAAATATTTGTAAAAACCCATTTATCATAGTATGAACTTCATTCTAAAGGCTAGTAAAATCATGCAATAAAATAGATGGAAATATTATGAATACCTTACAAGGTATACTAAAATAAATCCATTTTTTACCTATAAGAGTAATGGTAGTAAATAACATTGACTAAAGTTATCATTAGTTTTACACTATCTACAATATCAATCATTCCTTACCTGGAAATCCCTCGATAATATAATCATAATAATTATTTTCCAATCCCATTGAAGACCTTGATATACTATTTGGAATCAGTCTTGATATACATGAAATCCCTTAGTCTTATAGATTAGATTCATTGTCTTTTTATCCCCATAATATCATAAACATTATAATTATTTGACACATAATAGAAAATAAATTATTTTATAGGAAAATTCCCTAAAAAATATTCCTTAGAAGGAAAATTATCTAAATAATTACAATGACGAAGAACGAGCAGTTCACACTATGAAATCCCAAGAATACATGTTTTGTGAACTATATCATCCTCAAACTCTAAAAATTATCTTATATTAATAGTCGAAAATCCAACAGTCATATTTCTGAGTTTGTTACAAAAAAATCATACAATTGTTTCTTGACACATCATCTATAGCTGAATGTATAATGTGATTTTCTTGCACAATTACAATATTAAATTGTATTACATGTGATAGAAATAAATTCCATAAATTAATTTATAGTCATAAGATATTTTGATGGAATTTATTATAAATGTTTGATATAAAAATTTATATTAATCATTCAAATTTATTTGTACAAAAACTGGTCTGACGGTCTTGAATGTTTTTGGAAAAATAGCAAGAAAACATATAAATATTTACCAGAATAAATATTAGTCTGATGGATCAAATTCATCAATGACCCAATCGATCATATTGAAGATCAAGTATATTACATTCGTAATACATTAGAATATTTTATATATATTGTAAAAAGGAGTATTTTCCAAAAAACATTGTAAAATAAATGAGACAAAAAAATTTATTCATCCAATTTTATAGAAGTGTTTATGATTTCAAAAAATAAAGGAGTAGAAAATTATAAGTAAAATGTATAACTAAAAAAACTCCTCCCTTTTCAAAATCACAAACCATAAAAAAGGAAAAATAATAACTTAAAAAACATACATACCTTTTTTCATTTAATAACATTGATGATATTTTTATAACTCCCCTATGTTTATAACCACATGAGGATATGGTTGAAAGTATTTAATAACCACCCTAATAAACAATACGTCTCCCCCTTAGGAATAAATCTCCCCCAGGCATAGTATATCTACTTATATTTAAAAACATTTCCCCTTAGTAAAACATTATCCCACTTTGTTATTTTCAAAAAAGTATCGAAGGATTAGAACATAAAAGTTTAGTGAGAGATAAAAAATATTTATATGAAATAACAAATCATGCAATAAATAAATAAAATAAAATACATATAATAATTATTGGAAAATATTAAAAACCAAAATTACTTGATAAAAATTCATTCATATATTAAAAACATTCAAATATTTGAAATTATACATCGATATTTTAAAAACGAAACCAATTAATTACTTATTAACAAACTTTATAATAATTGACTTCAGTGTCATGAACACCTCTCGATCCTTATCAAGATTGAAAATACTTTATTATATAATATATTTCTTTTTGACCTCAGTCTTTAGAATTTGGACTTTTTATATATATTTGTTAAATCATATCCACATGATGTTAGACTACTAGTATCAAATTACACATCGAAAACCTTTTCATTCAAAACAGTCAACTCCATATTATGATAATTTGTTGCATTTATTAAATCTTATAGAAAAATCACTCAGTCCAAATGATCATAAGATGACTAATTGAAGTATTATGTAATTTCTACGAAAAGGTTCATTACATAAACAAATCAATCATTATTTCCTGAATATAATTATCCCGATGGTTAGACCACTTCACTATAGTATTGTATGATTATACGTGACTGTAAGAATTTTCATTAAATTTTATTAACCCTGGTCAATCTATATTATTTATTCCTTTATAATAATTAATGAATATAATTCATTATTTAGTAATCATTGAATCATCATTTATCATTCCTATAGGATTGTAAAATTTAGAATATTTTCTTATATCCATCTTATATATTTACACAAGAAAAGAAATTATTTTATAAAAATGGTTTCCACTCATTCTGATGAACATGAATAATGAATTAGAGTTTTTTCTCAATGATTTTCCATAAGGTTTTCCATCATCCTATCCTTCCCATTGTTTGAAACATTCTCATCAAATAATAAATAAAAAACATCCTTTTCATTTTTAGATGAGGATTTTTTCGTAACATTCATCTTTGTTTTCTAAACATATTCTTATTTGTTTTAAGATTCCTTTCATTCATTAAGGTGGAATATTTTTCATTATAAGATTCTATGTGAGAATCCATAATAGACTGATATGGTAATGTATATGAAGTTGATGATTTGAATGAGTTATTTTCATTTTTGAGTTCATTAGTCTTAGTTTATTCATTATCATCATATATTTCTTATTTTTCTTCTTAATATAATTATTCCTCCATTTATTATTATAAATATTATTATAAATATTATTCTTATTTAGAATACTCAATAGTTGTTTTAATTGATGTAAAATTTGTGGAACACTTTTCCAAACTATTTCAGAAACCAGTTCTTTTTATGGTACATATATTTTCACATCATAATCTATTTCATTTTCCGAGTAAACCACATAAAGGATCAACATAGGTACATATTTTTTTTGTAAATTTAAAATTATCATTAAGTAAAAAAAAATTCTATTTTAGGAGACCTATGGATTGAAATCTCATATAATTATTCCAAATATTTCAACAAACATTTACAAACTATTTTTTCTACAATCCTCTTATTTTCGTTGTTTCTATTTTTTTCATCTTCGATATATCTTTTACCTATATTTTTAAATATTGTTCTTTATATGTTCAAATCAAAACTCATTATCCCCTTTCTTATTTTGATCCATATTTAGCATAAACTATTTCAAATAATCACTATAAATTCTCTTTTCATTCAATTGTTTCTTCTAAGAGGAGTAATATTCTATCATTTTCTTCTTTGAATCATAAATTTTCATTTGATCATGTGTGTTTCTTACAAAAACTACACCCTTAACTATAAACTTCTTTGTCATTGAATAGATGAGTATATTCACTGTAATATCATATCTGTACTTGTGAATGAAATTTTTACTCACCTTCGTTATGATTGGTTTTCATCGAATAAAATTTTTTTAACATTGAAAAGTCTGTTTTTTATGAAATATGGAAGCATAATAACCCCCATCCTTATTATGTAATTATTAAGAATTCTACTTTATTGAATTGTTTTGACCAAACAAATTTCCCTCAACATTTCTAGATTGTGAAAAACAATGATATCAGATACATTAAGAACATATAAATGAACATTAATGGGTTTTAGAAAAACCTAAAACCTCAATGATAATAATATATTATCTGGTGATAGATACAGTACTTCCCTTAATTTCTCATAACAAGGAAACACCAAATCATCTTCGTTGTTACTTTCAAATGTACAAATAATATCAAGAAGAATGTGTGATGGTTAAAAGAATATAAAATTATTATTAACTCCAACCAAATTGTCATCAATTTTATTAGAATGTTTTTATTTCTTAGAAATAAAATAGAAAGAAACATTATCCATATGACATTATTTAATTAATATAACATAATCATCAATCTCTATCACAATCTGATGATAATACCTGTAATTTTTTTATATTGTCAATATAAAAATATTTCCCCCAATCATGGGAAAATCATGATGGATTGGTGATAATACTAATATTTATTGATCCAATTTCATTCAATGAGATGTTATATGAAAATATTTTTTTTCTTCCTTGTATTCTACTATAATGATATTGATGCCAATAAACCAGTGAAATCTAACACAATAAAACAATAGTGTTTGAAAAGTGATAAGATATGGAAACTATATTTCTACAAACCAATGAGGGAAAAAATGTTCCCCACCCATATATAGTCAAATAGATGAAACAATTCATATTCCAGAAATCATTTAATGGAAAAACTATTCAATAACTGGTTTGATGACTGATGTTTAATTGGAGAATGTTTTAACAATCATTGTAACCTCTAAATGTTTTAAAACCCTATTCTGAATGATAGTCATTCCAATTTAATAAATATTATATATTTGTAAAAAAATAATGTTATTTATAAAAATCTAAATGTAAAATCACAAGAAAAATTAAAAATTAATCATATTAAATATTGAAAAAATTTTAAATACAATTTCCTTATGTTGTAGAATTTTTCATCGACATGAATAACCTATCTTTTATATTGTTTTTAATATAAATAGATGATAATTATTTTATAATAAAAATATATTAATATAGTTTTATTACAATAGTTTCGTATGGAGAAATGATGTTCAGAATTGTTTTTATAAAATTTCATTTCTAATAATTTATAACCCTTTTTGAATATGAAATATTATTTTAAATTTTTTTTTGTTGATATAGTCAGTAAATAACGTTGTAAAAATTAATGTAATTGTAAAAAAAGAGTTTTAGAATTTATAATCATATTTTCATTGCATATGAAAATGAATTTTAATAATGTGAGGAGATGGGTATATTAGATGCAGATATGAATGGTCAGATAACATTGAGCATTCTGAAAATATTATTAAATTATTTAAATTTATCAAAATTTTGGATTTTGGGAATAGATTATCATTATATTGTTTCATTCCAATGAATTGTGAAATTATATCTCCATTTATTTAGGGATATTTAATTAACTGGAGTATTATATTTATGTGTTTATCATGTGATTCATGCAATGAGTTTTTACCTATTGAAATGGAAAATGTGTTATCAAATGTAATTTAGTTTCAGTAAAAATCATTCCATAATTATTGAATGTGTGATTCATCCCCAACACTTGAGCTCAAAAATCTACAACTAACACATAATCGACATCATAAGTAGAATTTTATATTTAGTGTTATTCCATAATGGACCATGACACTAAGTAGATTCATAATAAATGATATGTTATAAATGTAAATTTTATATCCATTATACAACCTTAAATGACAATATTTTCATTAGATAGTTTGAAATCATTTCTATAAGAATACAATATGCCAAAATCAACAGTTCTCCTATGAAAAATAATGTTTCGTTTAACATATTTTATATGGGATTATTTTGTATTGTTTGAATATATAAAACCTAATAATAATAAAAACATTAAATTTAGAAGACAAGATGTTAAGGAACGTATGATTCTAATCATAACCCTAAATTTTTTATAATTACATGGTTTCCCAGCCACATCTATATCAAACGTATTAGAGGTACCAATAGTAGTTATAATAAAACAATTTTTGTCATACCCTAAATTCATAAGTTAATAATTTCTATACTTATGATGAGATAAACTAGTCGATAATGATTTTTTATGAAATCTGAAATCCATGAAAATCGGTTAACTCACCCATAATACTAATAAAAACTCAAAAAATAATATTATAATGAAAGAAATTTGTTAATTATTTTTAACTCGAATCAAATATTATTTCATTAAAATATATTTTCACAATCAGAATGTTTTTATTAACTTCATTTATAAAAAGTGTTCGATTTTCCACTCCCTAAAAACCCTTTAACAAAAATCAAGTTAACATATCATACCAATCTATGAGGGATTATTTAATATCCTAAATGGGCTTTGTAAGTTTATAAAAATGATATATATATTTTTTATTCTTCGAACTATAAGTTCATTCAGCATAAACTTCTTCCTAAACAAAACCATTAATATAATGACAATTCACAATTTTTTTTAAAAATAAAATAATGATTCAAATGACATATGTATTAGAATATAATAAATTTGTGATTATAGATAAAATGAATCTTCAATGTCATTTTCAAATTTTTGGTTATAACACATTGAAATAATTATAGGTACATTACTAAATATTATTTATTCTTATCACATTTTTTCTTAAAGAACCATTTTACATAAATTATATAAGATTCTATGGGTCATTCAACTAAAGACAAATCATGATTCCCTTATAACTCATTGACATCATCATGAATTTATTTTATCGAATATTCATCACATAAAGTCTCATCAGTATTCTTAAGTAAAAATTGTGATAAAAATTATAGATATTATATTTCATTTCTCAAAGAACTTATTGTCCTAACCAGTTTTTATACATCACCAATTATACATTAACTATAATTGTTCTGATGAAAAATTTAATTTTATTTGTTTTCAACACTATATTATTCTAAAATATGTTGAAAATCATCCAAAGGAATAAAATCAGAAGAAAATTAAAATGTTATTTACTTATGATAAGAACATTCAAACAAAGATTTAAAATATATTATAGAAATAACATATGAATATGTGGCATGGGGTTTCATAAAAAGTGGATTTATTTCATAAAAAAACAAGTACATTGTTTTCAACAGTACATGAATTTTTATTTAAAACTATATAAACCATACTAGTAGTATAATAGCTGAAAAATATATGTTCATCTGATTTTGGTAAATATTTATGCCAA
This sequence comes from Viscum album, assembly GCA_963277665.1. Taxonomy (NCBI): domain Eukaryota; kingdom Viridiplantae; phylum Streptophyta; class Magnoliopsida; order Santalales; family Viscaceae; genus Viscum; species Viscum album. The sequence goes on from OY728141.1 coordinate 141,340,879, forward strand.
TTATCTTTACTATTCTTGATGACTATTTTTCATTCAAAACATTGAAATATGAATAAATTTATTTTAATTCCATTCCAAAAATCATAATGAGTTATATTAGTATTATGTAAAATTAAAAACTGATTACTAGTGTAGAATTCATTACTAACCACCTTAGGCTAAACATTCTAATATACTAAGTATTCACTCAACATCGTTCTAATAATATCCTAAATAATTCAATTTATTCATTCAAATACACAATTTTTATTTGGTGTTCATGGGTATGAAATGTTGTGTTCAATACTATTCATAATATAAAATGATTCAAAATCATAATTCTTATATTAATCATAACAATCACTATGAATAGTTATCATGGTCTGGGTTTTCTCATTTTAAACTCTAGCTACAAATTTTTAATATAATTAAATTATTCAAAAATCATTATATGTATATAGACCTAAGTGTATCTTGTGTAATGTTCAACTAATACATATAAAAAGTATTTGACACTAATACATTCAATTTGCGAGGGACCAAATATGTCCTTGTGAACTAATGATGAAGCATAAGTTGTTTAGACATAACTAGAAGATTAAAAATTTGACTTATCATTCATATAAAATTAACAAGGAAAATAAATTGATGTATGAAACCTATATTCTAGTAGATCCATCCCAATTACATTATTAGTCATCATAGATAATGTTTTATGGCTACAGTTTTCAAAAAATTTATACCATAATCAAGATTGATCTTCAATTTCACTAAGTCAAGGTATATCTCCATTTATATGGTCTTCTATTTTTATTGTGTAAACATTATCATGACAATTTGTACAAATAATAAATACATTCTTGGAACAATGTATTGTACATTTACCATTCCAAAATTTTACAGGGTATCCCTCTTCACATAATTGAATTATCCTTATATGTATTAGATTATGTACTATGACCAATAAATTATTCCTAATAAGTTCATTTCCATGATGTATAATGTTACATATAATATTAATTTCTCTTTGATAATTATCTCTGAAATTTATATTTACACCATTCTTATTGATAAAATTCTAAAAGAAATCTTGGTTTCCATTTATTTTTATCATGTAACCACTATTTATGTACGAAATATTTAATGGGTTCTTTGTTTATTATCCTAAAAAAGAATTAATTTTAAAAATCAAAACTATCATTGATATAGTTTTAAAAATATATGGCTTTGGGTGAAAAAATATTTCCCAACATACATCATTTAAAATATATTATTTACAAAGGTAAATATTTATTACGAATACCAAGATATTTGGCTATATTTAAAGAATATATTTTATTCTAATGTCCACCTTTTGGAATTAATTAAAAAATTCCCCACATTGACGAAAAAATAGAAATTAAAAAAAATAAATTTTTTATTTTTATAACCCATTATAGAATTATTTCCATGAGGTCGAATTAGATTATACATTTTACTAAATGTTTCCTTATAAATGTTAAATTTTCCTAAAAGTTCACTAAAATAGATAATTAGGAAAATTAATTTACATCCTTGTTTTTAACCTCATTAGAGATATAACTAATGTCATGATTATCAATATTACTTTGTAAACTAATGTTCACATAATTATTTTCCCAATATATAGTGAAATTATATCTTTTTAGAAGTTATATTTATCATGATATTTAGAATTATATTCTATTTGATTTCTTGAATTATTTATTATTGAATCTTCAATAAAATGTATTCCATTGGAATTATATGGTTTTTAGAAACTTTTAAAAAACATAATTTCAAGTAATTTTAAAAATATGGAAAACTCTTCTAGTCTATGTAATGTATTATCCTCTTCAACTATAAATGATCATTAAATAGAAGATGAATAAATATTATCATCAATAAATATTCCATTTATAGTTATATTAGTAGTAGATTTAGTAGTGTTTATCTTACCTAATAGAAAATGATTTACAATAGTTAATTTTTCAAAAAGAATAATGTTTCTATAAAAGAAATTTTCACAATCTATAGAATTTTAAAATGAATCTCCAAAAATAGAACTCCTTGTGTTAGAAGATTTCTTAATTTTCATCCCTTTAGAATTAAAATATTTCATGTCTTTTATGACTTAATTTATTTCATTTTTATCATGAATTTTCATCTTAGGTCATTAATGTAGTATATATATAAATTTATGGAATTTAAAAAATTTAATTTTTGAATAAATTTTGAAATTTTTTTCTTGTAAAATTTCTTATATATATTTGAAATATTTCATTACAACTAACTTTTCCATACTTCTAGCAAGATTATAAAACTCATTTTCTAAAGATTGAGCTAATCTTGTTTTATATTCAATAACAATTTTCTTTTTCAGTGCAGACTTCAATACTTTCTCTGTTGACTGGTTATTTTTCAGAACAATATCTATTGTAGTAATATGAACACCCTAGTATTTACTATTCCAATTTCAAAAAATATCTTCAATCGTCTAAAATATTAAATTTTGGTACCATTGAAATCTTCAATGTTAATATTAACTATCATTATTTTTTTCATACACAACATTACATTTTTAGATTCCAACTCCTTTTCTATGATATCAATAATCAATTCAAAAAAATATCATTGTTATGAAATTTTACTCCATGATACTATAAACTATTCATAATATTAATAATCAATTGGAATATCATGGAAATTATTTTAATAGGAATAAAATATAAATCTTGGTAATCATCTTTAAAAATTGATCTTATTGTTTTAGTGACTTTATATGAACCTAAATTTGTTGCCTTAAATTTACTCCAAAAAATATTTTATGCTTCTCAAGATTTTATTTTATTGAATATATTACACTTAACAAAATAAAATAAAATAATGAATACTATTCCTTTCAACTAACATTATAACTTATCATCATTAGTAAAAATAGAAAATTGTTCATTGCAATATTGTACTTCCATAAATGCATTAAGAAAATTATTAGCTCCAGTGTTGATCAAAACAATTTCAGTATATCTCTCGAATAATCAAATTCATTTACATAAAATATAGATGGTAAAATATTAATTATATTATAAATATAAAAAAATCATAATTTCCATTTTAAAAAATAGAATCTATTTTTATAATAAAACACCTTACTGTACATTTTTTTTATAAATATGATATTTATAAAAAAATATGTTCAAATTAACTATTTATAAAAAATATAAAACACTCAAACAATATAAGTATAATAACATTCTCTTATAAAATTTTTTTGGATATAATCTGTAACTAATATTATAACTATTATAATATGGGGTGATTTATAATTAAACAAATTAAACTATAAAAAAGAATAATTCATATTAATGTAAAATGAAAGAACTCAGATATAGTCTCTTGATCAAATTATCAAAATCACAACCTAATAGCATCATATTATATCAGGTTATAGCTTAATATTTATCACATATAAACCTTTAAAAATTTTATATTAATGGTTTTTTAAAAAACCTTATATTGTAATATGCAAATAGGAATACATTCTTGTAAGAATAAGATATAAAATATTTGGTAAAGATAGAATGACTAACGAAATATATTTAAAGAAATATATATTTTAACGATAATATTATTGGTATTCAATAAATATGTATATAAGTATAACTATTTTTAAGATAACATTATTCTATGCCTTTCTATAATGGGAAACCACTTGATAGTAAAATCCCCTACTCTATCATTCAATTCCCTAGAAGTCATTGATATAATGAACGACCAATGTTATTCTAGCCCCAAAATCCATTAATATTATAGATGATACTCACCATCATTTTATCCCTAGAATCCCTAAATCCTTAAAATTATCATATTTTGAAAAAAAATAAAAAATTCTAAATGAAGAAACCCTAACATGGATTTTGTAGAATAAAACTCTCAAAACTATTAAAAATACTAGGAATGAGGTGTTCGAGAGAAGAAAAAATTAAAAGAGTAATGTATTGAAATATATGAATTTCAATCCATCCAAATGTCCTAATATTTATTGTAAAATATCAAATTGTGATATTTATGAGTTTTTTTTACAATAACATCCAATTGATGGAACTTGAAATCCCATATATAACTAAATATCCAATATAGTTTTTGATTGACACCATGACAATACTATTATGTATTACTTATCATAGAATAAATGTCTATATATTTGATTATAAACATATAATATAATGAAATAAATACATATCATTTATCAATATGATAAAAATTATATGTATTATTCTGATGTATCATTACAACAATTATTATGATATTCATGACTTTTATCAGTGCAACAGTTATGATAGAAGTCTATCCAGTGATCAGAATGAAGACCAGCCAGACTAATTGGATTCATCCTCGATATGATGGATCATATTTTTAAATAATATGTGTAAATTGATAATAAATTACAATTATATCCATTTCGATAAAAAATAACGTTTTTAATAAATACATTATAAAAACATAATATATAAAAATTTATGAAACAAATTTTTAGTAATGTGTTTGTAAACTCCAATACTCATTTAATAGACAGTAAGAAGTAAAATATCTAACTCGAAATTTAGATCATCCAAAACCATCCCAAATAACATAAAGACATAAATCTTATCACCATATAATCCATACATGGGTGTGAAATTCAACTGAGGAAGTCCATTTGTGAAAACCATTTAGATTTTCCTGAGTATGAGGTCAGGTTCATCAATGAGAATTTATGTATTATTTCACTCTCCATCACTTAAATTATTCTTATAAAAATTTTACATAATATGCATAGTATCTTCCATATATATTCAATTTTATATTTTAGGGTTATGATCTAAAAACACACACACATTATTCAAGTTTATTAGAACATCATTATTCACGCTTAGGAAGGTCTACCTCCTATTGGAATGATGTCAATCGTTTTTTCATTACCACCGCTCATAATTGGATGTGATGATGGATATAAATATTATATAAGATATTTATAAAATAATAATTCATATTTTTTAATTATATCACATATAACCATTTCATTACATTTCATAATTGATAATACAATGTCACTCATCTGTACGGTGGACCACCACCTCACGTAGCACTATGGTTTCTTTGTTCACTTTCACATTACGTGGAGTTTAAAAAGCTAATGATAATAAATATAAGTGATTTAAAAGATATATTTATGATATTTAGGACATATTTTTCAAATTTGTAATAAAATATGTCATTTTTTTCTTTTCACTCACTAGAAAAAATGATAACGTCATTCACAGAATCCTCGACTACAACATCCTCAATGCGATATGATTTATTTTGTCACCAACACATCACAATAATTATATATATAATTATATATAATTAAATAACATGTTATTTAATATATTTTTATTATTCTAAAATTATATATTTTAGTAAAATTCTTTCTATAATTATATTGAAAAACTGAAACATTACACGTGAATACGTATGGCATACCACATTGATGATCATAATGTTTGTTCATTTTTTATAAAAATATTTAATGATTTGTTTCCAAATAATATTATAATTATTTCAGGATAATTTTTCAATATATTTTTAAATACAGGATAGTCTGACCACAATCAATATACTACAGTCATTTTTGAGATATTAGAGAAAAATGATAAAAAAAATACGATTTTAAACTACATGAGTAAGTAATTATATAATTATTTTTAATAAGTGAAATAAAATTAATTATAAAAATGAAAAAATTTATTATGTAATTAAATAAGTAAAATAATTTTATTATTTATGATGATATGTATCAAGTGTGATGAATCATACTTGAGGTAAGGGTTTCTCATTCTTCACTTTTATTTCATATACATATATGCCAAATTCAACATTTATTTATGTTATGTGTGGTATAAAATGACCATTAATTAATATTAGGTTTTATTTACTTATATTTTTGGGGATTTACATTTATTTTTGGGGATATCTATTTCATGGGATCTGTATTTTCATTTTTTCCAAAGTGTTAATGGGTTTTGACTTAATTTTAATTTTTTGAGAGTTATATTGTGTGACATACCTATCATATTTTATATGGTGTATATACATCCCCATTTAAATGTTATATCATGAAATAATTTATTCACATGGAATTTAATTTTCCCTTTAATATAATCATTTCATTTTTAATCATATTAAAAGATCACAAGGTTGCTAGAGTTTTATGTTAAAATATTTTCCCATATTGGGATTATTTATGATCATTCTACTAGTGATTTGTTCATTTGATCCATATCAAAAAAGAGTAATAAATAATATTATCATATTGTTATTAATGTTTTTAAAAATTAATATTACCATTTTCCACTCTTTTTATAATAATTTTATAAAATTATTCCTCGAAAATATAATTTTATTTATCAATTTGATAATAAATATATTTTCATCATAAATGATGTTTCATAAATAAAATAAATACATTTTATAATAATTTAAAAATGATTTATAAAAGTAATTATCTCCCAAATTTAGCATTTGTAATTTCTTCAACATAATATTATCTTATTTTAATAGCAATTACAATTTTACCTTTACCAAATATTTTAAAGTATTTTTCTCCGTGTTTTCTACAGAATACTCTTTCCTAACATTTTATAGGGGAAAAGAATATTATATAACATAATGTATGGAATTACCCAAAATAATGAACATCATTTCTATGAATATTCATTTTCAATTTTGTGATTTATTTTTAATCATTTTTTTTAAATTGATTTTAAATCAATTTTATTTTTTTAATATATTATGTTTTTTAAATGGATTTTTAAAATAAAATAGACATTTTCCTCAGAAAATATTTTATTGATCTTTTAATGATTTCTCATTGATCAATGTAAACAAATATTTTTTCTAAATATCATTAACTAGGTATATTATTTTTTAATTCAATCCTCATTATTTATATGGATGGAATAAAATTATTTCAAATAGATTGTTAAGAATTCCATTTATCTTCGATGGGATAATCATGTATCAAATACATTGGTAATGAACCCATTTAATTTTACAGGTAATTAATTTCCAAAGGAGACTGTTATGAAACCCATTTATTTTCTATAGTATAATAATGTAATAAATGGAATAATGATCATTTCTGTGAGTTTTGTGATGAAATTAAATATCTTTGTATATTATTTAGGAATTGGTTTAGGGACATTATATATGATCAGTCCACTAAGATAGAATTAGGTGAGACCATTATAACATAAAATATGTATGTGTTTATATATAGCCCAAATTCATTTTGTAATGATTATGTTAGTTGAATTATAATACATGAATTTTTCCCAATGGTTATTAAATATGTCATCAATTTTTTCCTTTTGATGTTATAATTTTTGGATTGAGATATTGGGTCACATATATCATCATCAAATATAAAAATTTAATATTTATGTTTTGTGCATCGAATCTATGATTGTCAGTTATAGGATGTAAATATACTCATATTAAAACAATATCTGATGAAAATAATCATTTCACCATGAAAATTTATCCTAAAAAAATCGATTTTAGTGGATAATTCTGTTGGAGATAAAAGATCATGACATAAGTATCACTCTCTTCATAATCGTTATTATTAAATTTTATCATCATAATAATCAATATCACAAAAAATATAATGAATTAAGTATCATATATATACTTAATGTTTTTTATTAATTTAGCTACAATTATACATTCATTTAATATAATACACTATGAAAAATATGCATGATTCATTCTTATGTATGGACATCTACCTCCACGACATGATGTAGTTAATTTTTAAAAATTGTCTCCAATGGTTGGTTTTAATGATGGTTTTAATTAATAATTATTTATTTTATTTAAATTATAAAATTCTCCAATTAAAAATACTATTTACTGTAATTCCATATATTGATTATTGAATGTTATCTGTTATAATATGTATGTGAGGATTACCAACTCAATGAATTACTCATATTATTTTCTTAACATCTTAACATTTGTTTTCTAAATTGAGTAATTAATTAAAAAATATTTTAAAAACTAATTATTATAAATATTATGTGTTAAATATTTATATATGATCACTCATTTTGTATTCATTGAGAAATATTTTCATTAATTGTTAATACATAATGACTACAACCTCTATGGATGATTATTTTTATTTATTTACACCACCGATAAATTCATGTAATTAAAATGTAATTTATGGATATATTTTATAAAGACAATTCTATTTATAGATTTTTCAAATTTTATTTTTCCATTTTTAATAGAGAATAATTACTCATTTGATCATTACGACATGTTGTGATTTAGTTATTTTACCCCCAAATTAAAAAATGATCTTATATTTATAAAATAAAATTTTAGCGAACGTTTTATATTGTTAATGAATTTTAATAATTTTGCAATAGATATTATTCTTTTTATATGGAATTATAATAATAATATCTAAACATATTAATAATATATCAACACCATTATTTAAAATAATTCGAAACAAGTTTACCACCAGCTTGAATTCGAAGAGTTTTAATTAAGAAAATATTTTAATGAAAGCTAAAAATTATAAATAAACATGGGAAATATGATGGATAACCATAGGTAATACAATATTTATTAAATTTTTATCAAATAAAATGTATTCATATTGGTATTAATAATAAGGGGAACAATAATTAAAAGTGTTAACAACTGATCTGAAAAATAATTTATAATAAACAAATATATTCATAGTAAAAAAATTTGAAATGTTTTTTATAAAAGTTATATAAATATTAATATTTTTCTATAATAGGAAACTATTATAGTTGTAGTAGTTTTATTGGAAATTATACTATGATAAAAAAATTGGGTGAAATTTGGTATGATAATTATATCTCAAACTCCCATCGTTGATACAAGGTTTACATTATGTACCATTATACATTTATATGGGGTATATTATTCACAATTTATATTTTATAACAAAATATTTTTTCATGTTTTTTGAAGATTCTTTGTATATCTTTATTCTTCATGAAACTTGTTACAAATGTTTCCCAATACCTAAATGTATTCATCAATCATGTTCTTTTTCCACGAGTCATGAATTATTATCATATATTTGATCTTACTGGTGTCTTTATTCACACCATTTTATTTAAAATAAGTTTTATTTTCATGAAATTTTTCAAAATAAGTCCCAATAATTAATTTTTATCTCTAATGTGGATCATGTTACTATTCAGTATTTTTCAATGTACAAAATGATTCCCAGCCAAAGCACAAAAACCATTGCTTCTCTATCCTTATTTTATTGAATTGTTATTTTTATATAATATGTAATTTCTCCTTAAAATTTATATTCTATTATTATTAATATATGGATTTTTCATCATTTTTATGATTTGGGTTTAACAAAATGAATTTAAAGGAAATTAAACTTTTGATTGAGTGGTTATTTTTCAAAAAAATTTTATTTTAATTTAATTTATAAAAATGATCAAAATAATTTGTATCCAAATTTTTTTAAGATAAAAAATTTAAAATAAAAGTAATTCCATAAAACATTTAAATGGATGCATTTGAAATGTTTAAGAAATTTTATTTTTCAACTAAAACAAATAAATTTTAAATAATCCAGTGTTAATTTCATATTGTCTATACCTTTTTTTATTTTTTGGTCAATTCCACTATATGATGTATTTTTAATGAAAAAGAAAATTATTATTTTAAAATATTATTTTATTTTTTATTTTAAAAATTTTCATATGATATATGAAATTTTTATTATGAATAAAATTTTCGGAATCCTTTTAAGAGTTGTAAGAACTAATTTTATATTATTGATTTTGGTTATTCTTACAATGTATCGTCCATGTTCTCTATAATCAAGAATTATTAAATTATCCTTTATGTCTAAGTTAAGATCCATTATTAATTTTTTCATTCCTAATCACCCATGTGTAGAGGTATGATTTTACATCGAATTATTTTCCCCAAAATTATTCCATGGGTTTCATTAAACTATTGAACCGTGTTCATTTAGATGGATGGTACATCTGTTCATTAGAAAACATATTGTGTAGTCATATTTTTTTTATTCATCAGGGCACACCCCCTCAAATATTAATTTCATGATTAATTCCACATTATTCCCTATATTCCCTCTTTCCTAAGGCTGAAGACATTCATCACTTTCTCGGTGATGTATTATCCTTCATCAAAATTGGATGATGGGATGTAGGATCATCCTTCCATGAATTAATCATTGTAATAAATTTCCTAATACATGTATCCCTCATTGATTAATACATGGTTCATGATACTCTTACGAGTTCCACCTATTTTTGGATTCCACGTGATTAAACTGTTTCATTCTAACAGGGTTGAAACCATCAATTAAAAGAGTAGTCATGTTGGGTATCAATGATATGTATAGACACTAGAATATTGGCCACATGTATCCTCCACATTAGAGTATGTATCATGAAGTCATCTCGGTTGTGGAAACTGAGGAATACCATGAAGATCGCAAGGTATCGTATCCAATGTCATTTCTTCTGAGGATTTACATGGGCATCACATGTTTAACATGAGGTAGAATGCATGTTCATATTTATGAAGAGATATAGAGAGGATAATACAAACAACCCATGAAGGTGGATTGGGGAGTTATGTTACTAGGAGGGAGAACCTAATGGTATTACTTGATGTATGTAAGAGTGTACCCAATGACAGAAGACAAGAGGTGGTGTGTCCAGTAAAATGATGATGTAACACCATGAAGGGGTAAATCCCTATGTGGGAGGAAATATGTTTTACAAAATTTAATGGGTGAAAATTCTCAATGAGGGTATACCCATCATGGTGTTTCCCAGAAAGGGAATTTGTCACACCATGAAAAGGTATGTCCCTATGAGGGGGAATTAAATTTTACTAGATGGATGGGTCATAATGAAATTTGAGGGCAGTCCTTGGGTAGTGTGTCCCATAAATGGAATACATCACTCAATGAAGGGGTACATTCCATGGAGGGAGGAACCATTTTTTACGAAATTGAAATGTCATAACGCCCAGTATGGGTGGAACCGGGGTGTTTCCTCCCATAAGAGAAGATGTCACACCTCACAGGGGTACGTTCCATAAAAATAAGAAACCATGGTTTTCCAGATGGATGGGTTGGAACTCCCAATGATGGTAGACCAATGGTGGTGTTTCCCGTAAGGGGAATATGTCACATTATGAAGGGGTATATCTGTAAGAGGGTGGCACCAACTTTTCCCAGATTTATGGGTATGAATTCCCAATGAGGGTAGAACCGGGGTGGTGTGTCCCATAATGGATAATGTCATGGAGTGAATGGATACACCCCTATCTGGTAGGCACCAATGTATACAGGCTGACTGGTCAAAACGCCAAATGAGGGTGGACCTAGGGTTGTGTGTACAATTAATAGAATATGTCAAAAAGTGAAGGGGTATATCCCTAAGAAGAAAGAACCATGGATTACCATTGGTTAGGCTTGAAATTCCTGGATGTTTTCTGCAAGCCTTTTTCTTGAGATATTGATCAAAATCCATGTAGATCGATGGATGTAGTGGGTATTATACATGGGAGATGCAATTGTTTTCTTTATATATTTTGGATGGATTGTTTTGAATGTGTGGGAAATCTATATGAGAGCTTCCTTAGATCAGGTAGGTGGAGTGATGAAAAGGATTGATATTACGTATTGGAATAGCACTAATAGATGGAATGACTTCACTAGGATGTGGAGTCTTAGGTAAAATCTTGATGGATGTGGTGGGATTGTTTTCCTAGTTGATGGATTGGATGAGGTGTGGAGGTTGTTGGACATGAGCCTTATGTGGGATTCATATATATCCTTGTTGGTTTGGAATCAAAGACCATGTAATTTGGAAATAGGATGTGGGGATTACACCTGAAGGATTTCCCATATATCATTTGATTATAATTTCATGTAAGATTGGCCCGGGAGAAAGGTTCATGAGTTATAAATGATAGGGATTACACATGAATGTTTCACTATAGTGGATATAGAGTTTCATTGCTGTTCCTAATACATAATCCAAAGTGATTAATGCCACATATTGGAAACAAGAGGGTTGGACCCTCTGTGGAATAATTATTTTCATAATCACAAATCATGCCAATCTTGAAATTGTACAAATTCATATTTTAAATTATATTTCAAGTTAATCATGTCAATAAATATGTTTTTGTGAATCAATTATGTCACATTGTATAATACATCACAATAAATTAATAAAATATTATTATTTATGCATTAATATGTTTACAAGTGTATTTTTACTTGTATTTATGAATGTCACTTAATCTGGTAGAATTATGATTAAGACATACAAATTACATGTTTTTCTAAGTCCCTATAACTGATGATTCCAAAAAAATCATTGATAGTGGACTCACCGACGAGGACTCACCAATCGTAGAAGTCACTGATTGATGAATACACCGATAAGGACTCACCGATCGTTGAGTGACTGATGATTGGTAGCAATGATAGTTCATGAGAGTCGCCGATGAATGAGTCACTAATGGATGACATACCGACGGACAAGTCACCAATGGCAGACACACCAATAGTTCAAAACGAGTCACCGATGAGGATTCACTATTTCAAGACAGACCTATAGCCCAAAGGGCGAACTGATACAACGATTCAAAGATATCGAATGAAAAGACTCACCAATACATGAAGTCACCGTTACTAGAAAGATAAATAGAACAACAAACTCATCAATACAACAATTAACAGATACTGAAGGAAAAGATTCACAGATACATGAAGTCACTAATACTGAGAGACTGATGCTGACAGACTGATGATGGCACACTGATCCCAATGAAACATCTATACATATTACTAACTGATAGTAATAAAAGCTGTATTTAATTTATTAATTCTGATTTATATCTAATGGAAAAATATTGACAAGTTAATGTTTCTGAAATTATTTAATGTTGTTTGTATTACTATTAGTAGACAATACATGGTAGATGCACGTGGGGACATCATTATGCCTACTTGATCTCTAAGTATAAATGGTGGGATAGATTGACCTGGAATGTGCTGAAATGTAGAGAAAAAAGATGAAATGAATGTGGATCCAACTCTCGAAGAATTCTTCAAAATCTTAGTAACATGAAGCTAGAGCATACGTTCAGAACAATAGGAATAGAAAAAACTTGTGGTTCTTCACTAAAAATCCTAACATCAAGGAGATGAATATATCACGCATGGAAGCTCGAGTACAGATGTTATGACACTCTGTTTTCAAAGCCAACTTTTATAAAAGGACTCAAACATCATTTCTATTACATCAATCGGGTCCAGATCATCACATAATAACACACAAAGCCTTATAATTCTTTGTCTACATATTCATTTCTATTGTGTTACTTTTCATACATTTTTGAGCTATGTGTATATCTATCTCTAAGATACACACTATCTCCAGTAGAAAACATGAGGATACCTGATTCTTCAAACTCACTATAATTATTATCTAATGTATCCCACATAGAATAGTGGAAGAGTTTATGTGTGACTTGTTTGTTATTTTTCCACGAATAATTTTTGTAGGGGTTAGGTGCAACCTAGATAGCCTTGTGTGCTATTGTGAACCTCGATCCAGGGTGTGGATCAAATTTTTTATTAATTTAAACTTCTTGGTGGTAGGCGATCAACAAGTTTAGAGGACTGTGACTCATCTTGAGATGGGAAATCTTGTTTATATCCACTATTCCTTTTCATTTTATTTTTAATATGTGTTTTTACAGTTTTAAATAATACTAAATTTCTATTTTACAATTATTTTTTCTTGTTTTTATATATGAATTGAACCAGTATATTTGTTTCAAAAGTTATACTAATCGGTAGATTAGTATATCTGAGAACTAATAAATCTTCAAAAAACATAATTGAATATTTATGGATTTTATAAATTTAGTAAAAACAATCTTTGATAATATTTTTAATTATGGGAAATTTATAAAGAACCTAATTTATCAAAAAAATTATAAATATTGAATTTAACCCTATGAGTAATCTACTAAAACCTTTTTCCTCCCTCACTAGCTTTGGAACATTATACCATTCAACACTATACCTCTCTACTTATGATCTTTCAACTCCCTTTGAACCCGATCCTATAGAATGGAAAGGAAGAAGCCCGTGATCGAATGAACGAGTGAAACTCCTTAATCCAAGCATCATAATGGTGAATCTAGAGGTATTGGAAAACCTGGTTCGGGAATTCATGTTCTTTCAGGTGAGATGAAAGTGTCTATAAAATGGGTTTTGTCAAGAAATATCCATTTTCTTAGAGTGATGAAATAACAAGGTTCGCACATCTACTTTTCAAATAATGAGAGGAATTTTTATCCCTAGGTGTGACACAAATACTATATGAACATGAAGATATCTATGGATGGTTCTGAGGAAGCAAGAATGAAGTTTGTAGTGAAGAGAAAATAAATTTATTTTTCTTTAAAGGAATGGGTTGAATGTTTATAAAATGCCTCATGAGGGACTCTATGAAGATAACCAAGATAACATTCCTCCAACCTCATTTTTATTTTCATATGAGGATTCCTTAATGGAATTGGCTATAAATTGAAAATAAAGTAGAGATATTGTTTTTGAGTTGTATAGAGAGGCCTAATTTCTCATTAAATGCATTCAACATCAAATCTACCCAAGAAAGGGAGAATTTGTTGTTGTGAAGTATCAGTATGTCTTCTTGATTTACTTATTGATGACTGGGATAATGTTAAACCTATTTGGGTACCTGATGGTACATATTTTTAAAAGATAAAACACTCTAAGTATGTAACATGTTTTTAGTACCCAGTGATGATCTATTAAATGCTCAAAAACTGTGGTTGTGTGGATTATAGAGATGAAATGATTTGTGCCAGCAGTGGTTTCTACATTCATAATGAAATTTTCAAGAGGATGAATCTTTTTTGGAACCCTTGGAAGAAATGATGGATAGGAGATGAGGATTTACTATATGATGAGTAAAATCCCATTGATCATAGAGTAAAAAATCAAGTTGATCTAGAACTTAAAACTGTATGGGATGTTTTTTAAATAGATGATGATGTTGAGGCTGAGTTGAAAATGGTAGAAAGGTCTACCATATATGATATAGACGACCCTGATATATCTGAGATCCCTAAGGACATGATTTATTGACCTTCCAGTCCACCTTAGGAACTACCCACTAGGGAACATTTGTTATGTGATGTGGATGAGGAAGAGAAATATGTCACTAGAGTGGAATGTTATATAAGTAATTCAGATGATGATAATGATGATGAGAATGATGATAATGATGTTGTTGACAAACATAATGATGATCATGCCATTGACTCATTATATGTGATTCAACAAGTAGTACATAGATCAAGTGAGGTGTCAGTGCATGGAGCTGATGTAAAAGGTGAAATTGATCATGTTGAACAAGATTCTAATAGAGATGGTGATAGATATTCTGGTGATGAGGATAGACCTAACTATCCTGTCTATTATGAAAAATGATTCATTCCGGAGTTAACTGAAATTATGGTTGCAGGTGAAGAGGAAGAGGTTGAGGATCAAATTGAACTTATGCCTCAGGATGAAGAAGTGCCTAGAGTTACTGGAGTAAATGAAGAACCTCAAGACTAATTAGTATGAGTTCCCAAAAATATTACATTTTTAGAGGATAGGAATATGATGATGATGAAGCTGTGATTTTACCCAAGCCATAGGGAAGAAGAGTAAGGATTGATAATGTAGACCCTAGAGACTAGACATGTACTAGTGAATGATATAGGAATCCATGACCCATTATTTTTTTCTTGGATTATGACTCAGATGAGGAGGTCATAGATGCTCCTCCTACTCCACAAGAACAAGGTTAAATAGATCCTATTGAACATTCTTCACCAATTCAACCTCCTTCATATGATCTAGTTGGACTTCCAGTGCCTAGTGACTATATCACTAATAAAAATTTAGAGAAATTCAATGATGATATCTGTGAGTCAGTGAGAGACTCCATTAGATCCAGAAGTGAAGCTTCTACCTCCATGAGTATTTCATATGTTGATGATGAAAAAATATCTAGGATGGTCATTCATGAGATTCAACCTAATATCATTACTACATGTGAGACTATCATTAGAAACAATATTATGCTGAGAGAAGAAGTGAAAAGAATGGGTAATGAGATGAACCCCTTAAAAACTAATTTCAGGAAAACTTTTAGTAGTGTAATGGAGGTTCCTGGGAACTTAGTGACACATTTACTGAGTGTATATTTGGTAAAATTGAAGGAGGAACTTTCAAATATGATCTCTATTCCTTGTTGTTCTAAAGGTAGAAAAAATGGTGCAGCTGATATGGAGTCACTCAGGGAAATGATATGAAGATAAATCAAGAGTCTTCACAATGATATGGATAAATAATCTTTTTCCATTATTCATAGAAATACTGATCTTCTTTAAAACATAGTAAGGAAGTGTAAAAATGAACCCTCTCCTACTTAGAAAGAGATTATAAAAAAGGTGGATATGAATTTTTCCAAGATCTATACCATGCATGATCTGATAAAAAATTTCATATATTGTAGAAAATCTCAAGATTCATCTATAGCATAATCCATTAAAAATCAAGTGGCACAATTAAAGGAGTTTACACCTGTTCTAGATAAGTTCATGGAGAACAAGGATTCCTTCTAATAAGAAATTCAGTATAAAGGTGAAATAATTAATGGTTTCATGAAGCTTCTCGAGCCATACTTGCATGTCCATGCACAAGAATTAGTAGTTCCACTTTTTTCTTCCATTGTAACTAGTTCTCAGACTACTACTCAGATACATGTATCTCAGGCCCTCTCTCAAATTTGACTTGTGATTCAAGAACAACCATAGAATCATGTTCTATTAGAATGAATACCAAGAATTATAGAAAATTTCCAAACATCTATTTCCTTGTCTAGTGTTATCATTCGAACAACCCCTCATATATCCCCAACACCAATTAATTCAACTAAAATTGATCCATTAGATAATGGAATAGAACCTCGAAACCCAAAGCATTTGATGTGGACTGTTTATTTGTTAGGGATTTGTACATTTTTTTGATGATGTTACATTTTGATCCTTAATGAAAATCCTTTTTTCCTAACTCTTTTTGACATTTTATTCAGGTTATTTATCTTTCTTAATTATCATCCTTTATCCTTTTTTCAAATCTCAAAAGGGGGATAAAAATTAATGGCATAAATTCTTAAACTATTGTGGATCAATTCGGGCGTAGGAAACATGGAATGTACTCAATATAATACATTATGTTTATATACATCTCACCTCTAATAGAATTTTCACTAATTCAAATTAACATGATCTGATATAAAATCACCTTCTTCACATTAATGTCCTCTATTTCAATTTTAAGGTTGTTCCTAAAAGGAAATCATTAGTCATATTGAAAATTCATATTCACTATAGTATGTTATGTCATGTAATTATAATTCATTAACTTCTTGTTTGTCCCATAATTTGTTATTATCATAAAGGGAGAGATTGTTGAACCCTCTTTTAAATAGTGGTTTCATAATCACAAATTATTCTAATATTAAAATTGTATTAATTCATATAGATTTTATATATCAATTTAATCATTCCAATAAATATTTATAATTGAATCAATTATGACACATTGTATAATAAATTGTAATAAATCAATAAGTAATGAATATTTTTGATTCAATATGTTTACTTTTATATATTTACATGTATTTATTAATTTCACTAAATCTAGTAATGTTCTATGTAAGATAGACAATCAATATATTTTTCATAGTCCATGTCTCTGATAGATTAATAGGAGTCACAATGGGTGGACTCACCGATGAGGACTCACCAACAGATGAAGTCACTGATCGAGGAAGATTCTAATGAGGTCACACTGATATTAAAAAATGTCTCCCCAATAGAAGAGTATCTGATGATAGGTCACATAGATAGATAAAGAGAGTCACTAATGAATGATTCATTGATTGATGGCACACCGATGAATGAGTCTCCAATGGCCGACACACCGATATTTCAAACCGCGTCCCCAATGATGACTAACCAATAACGGATAGACCAATATCACAATGGACACACTGATACTCTGAGTCACTAATACCAAAGGAAAATATTGACTGCTACATGAAGTCACCGATGCTGGATAGACCGATTTCATGATGGATTCACTGATACACTAAGTCACTGATACCGAAGGAAAAGACTCACTAATACAATAAGTCACTATTTTTGATTGTTTGATGCTTATAGAAAAACGATGACATACCGATACCAATGAGTCACTGATACTAATGACTCACCGAGAGTCAAAAAAACTAAATTTAATTTATTAATTATTATTTGTATCTAATAGTTATGTTTAGACAAATAAATGTTTCTGACATTATTTAATGTTCTCTATAGGACTATCAGAAAGTAGTAGGAGGTATATTCACATGGGGAGATCTTCATTCCTATAGGATCTTGAGGTATAAATGGTGGGTTAGATAGACATGTAATGTTCTAAAATGTTGAGAAAAATAGGAACTCCAAACAGCTGAAACTATAAAAGTTTCATAAAAATACCATGAACTCGAAGATAGAGCATACCAGGAGATCAAAAAGACAAGAAAAAACATGATGGGATTTACTAAATAACCTAACATTAAAGAGCTATGATTTTTACTCCAGGAATCTATATTACAGAGTCTACGACACTCCGTTTTGAATCCAACATCATGAAGAGGACTCAAAAATCATTTCCACTAAATTAATTGTTTCCAAAGCTTCACTGTACAACACATAGATACTTGTAAGTATTCATTTACATATTTATTTATGTTGTCTTCCTTTTTATAAATCTTTGATAGTGTGTGTATCTGTCTCTAACACATACATTGTCTCTAGTGTATAGCTGGAGGAAACCTGATATCCTCATATGAACTCTCATTATTATCTCTTGTATCCCACATAGAATAGTAGAAGTGGTCAAGTGTTAACATTTTTTTATTTTTCCCATGAATAAATATGGCAATGGTCAGGTGTGACCAAGACAACCTTCTATGTTTTTGTGAACCCTGATCCATGGTGTGGCTCAATTTTTTTATTAAATTAAACTACATAGTGGCAGGTGATCTCCAAGTGGAGAGGCCTATATCTCAGATTGTGACTGAACCTCTGGCTTATATCTGCGGTCCCATTGACATTTAGTTTTAATCCATGTTTTTTACATTCTTAAATAAAAATACATTAAACTTTAATAGTTAGTTTAGGAGGTGTTTATATATATTTTGAACTAGTATATTAGTTTCAAAATTTATACTAATATTCATATTATTATAGCTGAGGCCTAATCAATATTCTAAGAACATAATTGAACATTCATGAATTTTATAAATTAACTACAAATTGACTATGGTTATATTTTTAACTCTGAGAAATTTTCCAAGAGCCGGTTTTAACAAAAAAATTTATAGACACTCAATTCACCCCCTCATGAGTAATATACTCCGACCAATAAAGAGGTAAAACAAACTTGTCTATCGTGTCACATAATATTCACAAACAACAGATAATGTTGGGATTATACTTTTGAGAGGCTTGAGGAGGGAATCATTCTATGCAAATTGGATCTCATTCCATATAAGGAACATCTAATTACAAATCCGTCATACTGAAATCATCTGATCCTTATTTTTTCTGGGGATTACATGTGGAATATACATAATACACACATGGATACAATGCCCAAAGGGATAGGGATGGCTGATTAGGAGCGGATAATGTAAGAGTATCTTGATTCCCATATCCTTGATGCTCCTGTGTGGATGATATCTCCCCATATAATTCACAAAGAGAGACATCGTGGATTAGTTTAATATATAAAGATAACAATTTAATGTCATTTATTGACGATTTTGGTGGTAGGTATTTTACGTCATACCACTAGAATATGAGGGAATCACTCCTCACCAAGTGGACTTACATAACCACATATCATCAACCCTTAAGGGGGTATCTTTAGTAATGAAATACTTTAATTATGGATTAGAGGAGTGTTCAATCATGGTGTCTAAATAAGAATAGATATTTTTAGTGTAAAATTTTTATACGTGTATCTATGCTGAAAAGGAAGTTGTAGGTCATCACAATAGGGGAAACCTCATGAAGTACCATGAAATCATTACGGGCTAGACTAGAGGGATGCATGGATGAGGTGTGGGAAATATATTATGTTTCATTCAAAAAGGATAAAAAACTTGTGATTTAGTGTAAATTCAACCAATGGAGAATCAATGAATTGGTGCACATATAATTGGATGATTTTCTAAAAAAGGACGGAATAGAGGAAATAATGGATATGCACAAGGAAGGAGTTGTACATAAGAGGAATCTTTTGAACGTGATTTTCCAATGAAAAATGAAAAATGGAAAGATTTAATCCACAGTAGGTCTCCCTGAAGGTGGACCCCCATGGAATATATCATGAAAACTATTGTTCCTTGGGGTTATATGGCTTGCATGATGTCACAGAAGAGGTGTCTTATGTGAAGGAGATAAGCACTTTGTCTTTCGAACAACCACCCAAATTATGGGTGTCAAATTCAGTATATATAAAAATTATTCATCGTTGGAATTCATTATTTATGTAATGAAATAATACATCCATGAAAATAGATCTTCAAAACATGGATATAGTAAAATCAATGGCATGTTGATGTCACATTCATCAAGTAATATAAGTATTCATGGATATTCAACTTGCTCACACTTTTTGGATATTTCACGCGACTTCATTATGCTTCTCAAAATGTTCCACTGAGTCTATGATTTCATTAGCATTACCTAAATATTTCTATGGTCGATTAGGGAAAAATTTTCCACAATCGAATTCCCCCCCTCCCCACCAAATTATAATCTAAGATGAATGGGGACCAGAAATTTGCGTTCTAAGGGAATCTCTGAAGATAGGTTTTCTTCCTTGGTGATTCACACAAAAAATGGGCCATGAAAATGAATTTATCTTCTGGACCCTTGGAGGGAGTATTCCTTGTTTATTACCATTCAGGGGACCCTATGATTAGTAAATTAACATTCCTTATAAAAATAAAATTCTCTCCATAAACCAAGTCCCTATTCCAACATGGAAAAATAAAACCCAATCTATATCTAAAATGAAACTATTGTATTATTCAGTGATTCTACCTTTGAATAATTCTAAAACTCATTCATGATGTAAGTGTGATCGTGTTCATGGAACATAAAATCACAAATTTTTCTTCTTTAGTGATTTTAGATCTATCTCAAATGGCCAAACGATTGGATCGAACAAACTGATGATGATAGAAATGATGAATCGATCATAGAAGGGATGATAGGCATAGAAATCCCAGTGTTATTTATGCTAAATCAATAGTATTGAAAAACTAGATTATGATGGGAATGATTAATAGATCATAGAAGGAATATCTAATGTGTGAAAACCTTCCATTTGGGATCCTTGGGATTCTAGTTGAGGTTTCTATCCATGGAACTGAAACCGATTCATCAAGATCATAGTTCATACATAATTACATTCATAAGAAATAGAACATTAATTTTCACGGTCATTTCCCCATATATATTTGGTAAACTATTTTATTATCATTTTACACAAAGATCAAGATTATCAAATGTGATGAACCATTGGTAGATTAGTACCCCTTCCTATATTCTAGCAACATGAAAACCTGTATGAGGGAATACAGTGTGTGCTGAAAGTATGATTTGGGCCCTCAGGTATGGGGAATGGATCACTAGTAAATGGGTGTAACATTACTGGGTGAACTATACATATGAGGAGTATTAAGCAGAAATTCATAACATCAAGCTATATGAGGCAACATGAACATCATAGTTTCATATGTACTATCAATATGAGCTACTACCATAACTGCTCAATTGATGTTATTGTGACAAAAAAACATACCACCTACACCATGGGGAGTTCTACATCACATTATGTTACATTCATTTCATTTGGGGACCTCCCTAGGAGGGTTTTCAATGTGTTGTGTTCCTTCCACCAGTGAACACCCAGATGGATCATGGGTGGACCCCAATCATTATGTGACATTGGTTGGAGGTGGATAAGGATAATTTGTAGACCAAATATATCCATAGGAACATCTTATTTCTATAACTGTTCATCCTATTATTTATGAAAGTGATAAGATGATGATTTTAGGCTAAAAAAATTAGTGCCTGAATGAGTCACAAATGGAAAAAGAGGGATCATGTTGGGTGATCATTATGGTCGGGGAATATTAGTGTTGGGGGAATAACCTGGATAAGGGGTGGGACTCATTGGTTCGATATACAGCCTTTCTCTCTACATTAATGAGTGGGTTGTTGATTCTGATAAGGAACACCATAATGAGGGTCTAACTAGGGGCCTGGGTTATGGAGGGGATCATGAAATCTCACAATAGGGTCAATATTTTAGTTCCTATCATGGAATGAAATTATATAATTCTAGGAAATATCTCCAAGAGAATCATGCTAAAGATAATATGATGGCCATTTCTAATACTGCATAGCTGGATTGCAGTTCATCTTTTGGGATACTACTTTGGAAACCCCATTCATCATCTAGGTTACATCCTACAACCGTCCCTTATTGATATTGTTGTTTATTGTCCATTTAAACTCCTTAAATAAGAAACCACACCCCATATCAAAAACTATGAGAATTCCAACATCCCACCCATGAAGACGATGGTCAGACAATTCGTGGATAACTGAAAAGATTCATGGGTGTAGGGGTTTTACTTATAGAGCTTCATGTGTATTTTTCTAGTATCCTGGATTGATGGAAATATCATTTTTTAACCATACATATCATATCTCGTCTCTACAAAATTCATATTCCTTTAGTAGGTGGAAAATAAAATTCATACATGGGACTGTGAAGAGAGATACTCATTCATCCTCCAAAAGTTTTGGTGCATGATGCTATTATTGGACTCAAAAAGACTGATAAGTTTCTAATAATAAATGTTGATGTTGGCCTATCCACATAATATTCCAGACACTGGTTAGAAACATATTCAAAAGTAATCTTATGATGATTATTTCAGAAGAATAATGAAGCGAGAATGGTTCCGGATAAATGGGGAGGCATGAGGGATTCCATCAAAGAGATGATACAAGATGAAAGTAAATCTACTAGGGTGGATAGAACATGAACCATAGTGGAGGGGACCTCATGCGGAGTTTTCATACCTTCTACTTTTAAAGAGTAGTGGTCCTGAAAAAGCCTCTTGTTCCATACAATTAATCACATGCATGGATGATAAGGTATGTCTTTAAAGTATTCATTGTTCATGTGTTCCGAGTTGTCTAGTCTTCATGGAGTAAATTACGACAAATAGTATCCCATGTAGAACTGTGAAAGAGGATTAATCATGATGAGGTTGATTTTATTTAATTCCAGATCATTTATATTGAATACTATGTGATATTTACTCATAGTCATGGTTACATGATGATAATTATTCTATACACATTCCAAATGGGGAAATAAGATGAACCTCCCACTGTGGTGAAGGTGATTCTCAGATAGGAATCAGATAGGGAGAAAACACTGCATGAATTTGACAGTGCAGAAGAAGAATATAGAGAGAGATGGAGAAGGGAAAGAATGGGATGTGTGTGATGTGGATGAAGGACAATATGAAAGACCATATGAAATAGGTTCTCACCAAGAGATCCCCCATGAGAGAGGTAAAATTTTGGGTTCTGAGGAATATTTCAACAAATTTATTTCGATAATCTCACCAAACAAATATCATCCATTTATTTATCTTTCGTACCAACATATATAGTAACTAATACTAATAATGAATAATATAAACTCAAGGATTATTAATTTGACCCAATATTTGGAGGTTAAAACACAACATTGGATGAAATGGTGGGTTCTCTTGGGCATGTACCTAGGGAAAACGCATTTGGTGAGATGTCTAATGCTGAGGTGGCTAGAAGTTGGCTAACTGAGGAGGTCGGGGTGATAAGATCATAACCCCAACTCATTCTTTCATCTATGTGGGGCCATTTCCTAGAATTCCCATAGTGTCACATATTGATGTGGAATATACAAGAATGATCATCTTAAAAAACCATCCTTCTCTATGTAAAATAATATCATGAATTGTATTTCCACATCTAGGCTTCTATATAGTTTTGACATCAACACATTCATATCATATTCCACTCCTAATCATATAAATTAAAGAGTTCAGGTGAAGTACATTCAAATTCAAATTGGTGAGGGGTATCCTATAGTGGATGTACCTATGGTGACCAATGTTCTTGTCACTATTGCTCTTAGCTCATTTAAGTCTTCAATCTCAAAAAATAAAATATTTCATTAACTATGTAGATCGAATGAGGTGTTTTGTTCTATGAATTTATTTATAGACTATGAACCCATAGAGCAGTTGGGGTTTAGAAATCTATGAGATCCCTTCTCGCGGAGGCATCCATTCCATGTGATACAATTTCCGAAATCAATCTAGCCTAGATGATCCTTTATGAACAAGAATGTATAGTTGTGATTGATGAAGTTGTAGGGGAGGGATATAAGTTTATAAGAAGAGGGGTTTCTGTAGAAAATTCATGAATATATGGAAAACGGCATGATATGATGCCTGACCCATCCAAGATACTATTAGAAGAAGACACTGCTACTGATAACCTCTATGTCGTTACAATGTATGAGCTAGCTGACTATGTGGAGCTAGATTCTGTCGATCATGATATGTTTAATGAAAAATGTATCTTCTAAAATAGGGAATGGAGATGAATTAAGTGCTTCAATAACTAACTTTTGATACATAACTAGTCATAAGAATGTGATCCCTCCACTATTGGTTGTTCCACCTATACATTGGGGGGTGGGGTGAGGGTTTGATGCTTGATATCATCATGCATTGGTATGTGATATTCTTTCTGAAAATATGTGGAAGGGGAGTGAGAATTTTGATTCTTCATAGTTCTTTGAAATATATTTCAGCATGTACATACATCATGAATTCAACTAGGATATTTTATAGAATGAAGCAAAAGATAGATGGAGAGAATACTACATTACTCTGAACCTAGTCAGAAAACATCAGCAATCTGAGCGATCAGATAATGTAGGTTGAGGGATATATGATCCAGGATACGACTAATATTGTTGATATTAATAAAGATTTGTTACATAAATAAGAAATAGATGGTGTTATTTGTGCAGCTACCAATGATGAGGAATAATAGCATGGTAGGAGACAACAAGTACAGGGGCACATGAAAATGTTTGGTAGAGTTGAAGAAGATGATTACTAGAATATATATAGTGGTGATTTTACAAAACTGATAACTCATGGGTTGAGAATGTTGTGTGTATAGAAACACATACCATTGCTTTATATTATATCATTTCAATAATATTTTAGAGACAAATATTTTCCAATCAATAATCTAACATTAGTCATGACCAATTTGTGAAACAATGGACAACCACAAATTTTTTTTCCATGTATGAGAGTTCCAAATAATCCTCTTACACTCGAGGTGTGATATTTTTAACTGAACACCAATAGTATTATTTCTTATAGAGGATGTAGTCAGAGAATAGGTATCTTAGACAATCCAATTTTATTTTCTCAATGTTTTCTAGTACAAAAAATAGGATATCACATGGTGCATTGGAATCACTCTAAAATAATGGGAAAGAAAAGTGTGAATCACGATTCCCAATATTAGAATCCTGAGGATTGTGGAAAGGAGTAATATGATGGCCTATGAACTTTTTTTACACATAGTATTTGTATTTCCGACATCAAATGGGGACAAACCTACAATGTTCACCAATTGAACATGTCTGAAGCATGGAACCCATAACAATGTGTCATCTGACACTTTCAAGAAAGATTTCCCTAGACCGCAGGTGAGACAATGGATTCATAACCAGGATTTTAGGGGGTTGCTTTATACTTGAATGATAATGAGAATCCAAGTAAAGTTATCAAGAAATATATATATGGAGTGATGTAATGGTCAAACCATATCAATATTGGTTGAACTACAAAACTATTTCTTAGAGAAAATTGTTGTAGGTGAATTGTCTTGAACAATTATGAAACACATATTCTATGGAGGGACTTTAAAAGAGATCTTTATGAACCATTAATTTATACATTATGAAAATTAGGATGGTTTTCATAATTTCATAATGTCATATAGTGAAGAAAATTCATTGAATTGTTTATTGTCATGTGATCTAGATGTGTTCGATATTTTAACATTATTTGACATGGACGGTGAAACCAGTTTATTGTCATACTACATGGACCCATTCAGATAGTTTATTTCCAAGTTTCACAAGCCATAATATTTGCCCATTAATATGATATCTCTATGGAATAGGGGAAATAAATCATACATAATGAGTAAAAAGTATCTTATAGACAACAAATATATCAGGAAACAGACAGGAAGGAGGCATATGTGATGTATCAAGGGGAAAACATTATGTGGATGAGGCATTCGGTGGATTATTATCAAACCAAATTTTTATAGTGAGCATCATAGTTTATGGTCATAGAGTTTGTATCAAGATGGACATGTCAGTTTTCACCTTAAAAGTATTTTAATCAAGTGTGAGCCATGCTCGATGTGCAGAATAAAGAATGTAATCACGGATCCATTGATATGTGGGGATGATAGAAGGTAAGATGGGACATTTATGATTTGGATAATATGGGTGACCATAAAGGGAAACAAATATAGTAGAACATGTGTAAAAAATAGTAATCCATACCTAACCATCTAGGAATGGGGTATTGAAATAAAAAATCATCTTTTGACCATGTTCAGAAACACATGTTCTACAGTTTGTACCCAAATACATTAGGGAATTCCCCGAAAATGGGAGGTGACACAAATGTGGCACAATATCATCATTATAAATGGGTTCTGTCTTTATTCGATTGAGGATAGTGACCCATTCTAAAAAATCCCCAGGGCATGAAGTGGGAAGATATTAATGAATGGGAATCAATATCATGACTTTCAGATAGTTAAATCTAGTTTTACATAGACCCTGATCAAGGCCATGGGGAAAATTATTTGAATGAAAATGTAGTTGGTACCGAATAAGAAATGTGTGTGTGGAACTACTTGTCCCATGAGGGTGAGAATAAATCCATTGGTTTTTCTGGAACACAACACGAAAATAAATAACACAGGTAGGGTGGATCATCTCCATCAATGGAAGTGATCAATCCCAATATTATCATGGGCAATCATGAATACCCTCATGTTACATTTAAGAAAAAAACATAAATTGATGATATCAACTCTTTGTTTAAGGTTATTGATTTTTGGAAAATGGTGATGATACCTCAAATGGTTATATATTTCTTGTTATCCTAAAAACCCAACATGAATGAGGAAAAAGGAGTTATAACAGCATATCACATATCACATAAGGGATTCCCCATAGTTTAAAGTCATTATGCCTAGACATAAGCTTCTAGTTTAAGGTCGTAATGTTTAGAGCATGATGGGGAATGTCTCAAATGAACATTGTTTGTGTGGTTCTATAATAATAATGATGTGAATGAGGCTAAGGATGAAAAACAACACATAAAAATTTCTACAGAGAATCCCATTTAAAATTTAAAGCCATGTAAAGTGGACTATGATGACAGAAATGGTATAAAATATCCTCATATATACATCTAGTCCCAAATACAATACATTACTATGTGAATATATTTCCTATTAGGATGGGAATCAATAAACATTTATTTCTTTAAATCCTTTGAAATTTAATTTCATGGGGGTGAGAAAAAACTATAAATATTGTTAATGAACATAAAAGGAATATATGGGGCCAAAATTGTAGTCCCTATTATCTTATAGAGATGAGAATCAATCCATATAAAGTTCTATGAAAACATTTCCCGACATTATTCTGATTAGTACACATAGAGGGGGCATGATAACTAGAGTGGATGAACCTAGATATAGATTCGAGGAATCACTATGTATCTTGAATGGATAATAATCTTGTCATACGATGTTCATGAATATTACTTTTTAGGTGAACGATGCTAGGGATGACTATTACACAATTCAAGGTATATGCAACAAGACCTATCCAAGAAGATTAACATCATTCAGTATGGACAAAGGTTGTTATGATTATCATCATCATGTGACTAGGATGTGTAGAGATAAATGTTTTTAAAAGTGATGATGAACATATATCTATTATAAAAACTACGTGAATGAGAACCTAAGAGTCTCTCATGCCATGCCACACACTACAAAAGTAATCTCAATCCGAGGGGCTGAAAGGTTGAACATATAGTAGGTCCCAAAGAAGAAAATGTTTGAGTAGTTCTACAAATCATTGGAGGATGGGAATAAAGAGAAATATAGTTCTTATAGATTGAATGATATGTGGATAATGCATGGGAAAATTCCCACTTAGTTGTGTATATCATGGTATTGTTCGGTTTATGATTATACAACTAGGATTTGAGTGAAAATGTGTCATCCTAAGGAAATATGTGAGCTGGGGATGAATAAAAAAACATGAATAACGCCAAAGAGGTCCAACACCACATTGAATATTTCTAAGTAGATACATAACAATTTTAGAGTCATTATTAAGGGTGCATGAGGTGAGGCCTATAAGTGGGAATATGCGGTGTGGTGACAGGGAATACACTTTTGTGAATGAGGACCAATGTGGTCCATCAACACACTGCATATTCCTGATATGAATTTGAACACAATTTAATTTAGTAATTCATGGAATAATAGTATAAGGGATATTACATATAGGGGATATGTGTACTGTATTAGGAACAAGTCATAATGAATGAGGGCCGAAGGAGGCCCATTCTACATGAAACAGATTCATTAAAATCCTATACATAGTTTAATGTCAAAATGATTGGAATTGGGAGATCAGTTTAATGTCATGTGACTTAAACATGGGTACACTCATTTTAAGGCCATTATAAATGTACCAAAAATATTGTTCAATTGAAAATAATTTAGCTAAGATGATGAAAAAAAAGTTTATTTTTATACGATGATGTTGTGGTGGAAGAAGTGTTATACAAGGGATGTGCATGTTGCATCCACTATAACCCAATGTAAATGAGGACTAAAATCCCAATGCCACAACCTAAATTATCATGAGGAACTCTCACATAGTATAAAGTCATGATTATTGTACATGACTGCATAGTTTGACGTCATGTGCCTCATACATTGGTTGTTACACATTTTATCATCATATGGTTAGGATGTTGGTTTTTACGTAGTTTAATGCCACACAACATGGGACGAGGACCAAATTCATTAAAATAGCTAATTAATTAAATTGGAATGGGATGGGGGAGTAATTAGATCCCCATCCATGGTGACCAATGATTATGAACCACTGGAATAGACCAAATGGATTATTTACACTCTTTTCCACTTGAGTTCAATTTTTGATGACTTCCTGACAGGTATCATTTTTGTTCGGGGAGTCAACAATGTATCACCTTGGTGGAAAGAGATGGGTTGATCCTCTTTTTTAACTATTTGAATATATTTTTATAGTGAGTCTCTATATTTTTCTTGTCACTATGCCTTATTTTGTTGAGGGTTTATAGTTAAGCTAGACACACATTGTGTGCTCTATCATATGTTTTCTAATCATAGATTGTTCTTCTAAGAAATGGAAACTGTTTTGTTCTGGGAAGGGCTTTCTTTGTTCCAGACACCATGGAATATAGATTATTGGATGAATGTAATAAACTAGTTGTATCACATGATAATAAAAATATTTATATAAATTATACATTTTGAAATCCAGTATGAAGTAGTTTTTCTCTAAAGGATAGTATCTGCATTTTATGTCAAGGATAATTGTTTTATATAGTATAAATTGTTATTTTTTCATTCATTGTTCTTTTGAGAGAGGAGGGGACTGAGGTATTATTCCATGGTCATCCCATAGAAGAATATATTATACCTTGAGATGAGCTAGATCAAAACTATATGATCTTTTGGTTATCTATTGATTTCTAAGAAGGAAGTCTGCAACTCTTCATCCAACATGTAAATAACAACTTTGAACATGAACATGTAATGGGGAATACACATGCCACCCATATTTTCAATTAATCAGTATATGTACTCTATGTGTCCTTTATATCCTCAGAGATCCTGAAGGTTTCTCATATGTGGCTTTTAGATGATGTAAATGATCTTATCTTGATTGAACTCGATGCATCTGTATATGGAAATGAAACAGAGAATATTTCCAAAGGTAACCCCAAAATAGAATTTCAAGTTTTTCATTTTCAACTACCTTGAATGGATGAAGTCCAACACTTCTTAATGATCCCTGATATGGTACAGATAGTAACATGATTAAACCACCAAATCATCTATGTATAGTTTTTCTAGTGTCGAGAGGATTTGATTGAAGATACGAAGCATGGTTCATCGATTAGTAGCACATGAATTGTTCAAACCCAACGGTATCACATAATACTAGAAAATACATTATGTCACTCTGAAGGAGGATTAATCCACATCCTTAGGGGCCATCTAAATCTGATTGTATCTAGAATATCAATCCATGGATAAGAGAACCTAGAAGCCAGTTATGGAGACAATTAAAAACCCCACCTCTGGAAGGGGAAAATAATTCTTTGAACATTGGTGGTGGAGATCTTGGAAGTCAATAAAAACTATAATATGAACATTCATCTTTTGTTCTATGTGATGATGTCTATCTAATTGCAGTAATGAACATCAATGTTGATTATGACCTAGATAATCTTTTAAAATTCATCCTCGACCATGGATCTGTTGGATTGGACCATCATTATCGGAGGCTGCTTCAACCCACAATGGATTATCTGATAAAATAGATGGTGTATGGATATTTGAAGGTATATTTCTAGAATATCATTATATTTCTAGGAAAAAACATCATCATTATAACTCATGAAATCTACGTACTACTATTGTTCATCTACAAGCATGGATGCATTGATTAGTGCAGACCAAGGATTTAGCTTTATACCAAGATTCACATGAAACAACATATCAATAGTGGCAAATACACCTTCCTCAAATGCAGGAAGAGCGTCTCCAAAAACATCATCATTGTCTATGTTTGGGAAGTCATGAGGAGGAGACACTTTTTTGGGACAATAAGTTTTTGAGGAACATTGATGCCTAATTGGGAAAAGGTGGAATCATTACTAGAAGAGTCATACACTACTAAAATCATTGATTTTTTTTCTTGATGATTCCATCATGTGATTGACCACGAGTTTCATTCTTTATGTCAATTCAATGGTGCTGGGTCAGTTTGTGTGAGTTCAACCGAGATAGGCAAAACAAGTGGGTCTTGAAAACAACTATATCCATGGGGTGAAAATATAGATACCTTATAAGCGTAGGGGGATTTGGTATCACCCAATACTGTGATGTGTAGGAATAATAGGTGATATTTCAATGTTCTTTGTACCTTTGGATGCACACCCCCTTCACTATGAAATAACAAAGTAGTTACCCAGGTCTGGTGTTGTAGCCACTAAACGGTGAATTATGAGGATGAATGTGTAATCCAAATATGTCAATGGGATGGATGCAATGGAGGTGTGATCAACCCTATTGGATTTAGTGTGCTTATCCTTGATATTGTATTAACACAAATCCGTAATTCCATCATCACAGAAGGAAAAAGTAGAATCGTTACATTGGTGTTTGTGTACATGACCATCGAGGGTGTACTTCTGAAACTGGAGATATGAGGTGAGAAACAATTCCAGCAAATGGATCCAAGGCCTACACATTATGTTGTTGTATGTGGTTTTCTATGATACAACCATGAGTTTAGTTCCTACTACCAAAGTCTTGGTTGGTGTCTTCAAGAGGATCCACGTAGACAATCTCTTTTTAGACCTGTGAGAAGATTAAATATTAATGTTAGAGTGGATCAAATATAAAATATAGAGTAAAATATCAGGGATATTATGGTTTAGGATTTGATTAATCCCAGAACCAATCCCAACTAGATAGTGATGGACCTCCAGACCACTGAATTGGTCAGTGTTGCGTAGTTGGAGGATTTTACACTATATGAGTGAACTCCCATCTTATCTAGTGAATGAGATGATTACCTGGCATTGTAACTTCTCAGCCTCATAGAAATAGAATGTACAGGATTCCGTAACCTCTATATCAAACTATAGGGAGATTTACTAGGATTACATGAGATCCTCATGCTTGTATTATGCTAGAAGGAGGACCTCAATGATTATGAGACATAAGAGAGTGATAACGATATTCATCAACACATTATACAACCATTCAAGGTGAAAATTTCTACTAGTAAGGGGTTACTTTGTGGCAGGATGTATGATGGGAATTTGTGCAGGAACCACTAGATTTTTTCTAATGCAAGAAATATTTTTTTCCCATCTAAATTTTTTTCTAGAACTACGCATGGATGATGTTGGGATGGTTGGGGATTGACTGGATGTGGTGTGTCACAATGGGCCTACATCGATTCCACCTGATCAATGAGTTAATTCAATGGTGGTGGT
Source organism: Viscum album (assembly GCA_963277665.1). Classification (NCBI taxonomy): domain Eukaryota; kingdom Viridiplantae; phylum Streptophyta; class Magnoliopsida; order Santalales; family Viscaceae; genus Viscum; species Viscum album. Next base: position 141,373,653 of record OY728141.1, read on the forward strand.
GAATTTGGAAAAGATGTTTGAATTTGTTGTGTCTACTAAGAATTTTTTAGTAAATTTTGTTTAGTCTTTATGGTAGACATAACCATACTTAAAGAACATAAATGAGCATTTTGGGGGATTATCTGTCATTGAATTATTCTTCGATTGAATCATTCTTGGAAATATATTGGGATTAAATATCATTATTTAATATTTGTAATCATATAGGGACCCAAAAATTTGAAAGCATTAACATATTGACACTATTCATCATCATTGGAGGAATCTTCTAATGCGTTACATACACTTTGTGTGATCAACATATATAGAGGCATGAATTCTCTGAGAGTACGTGATTTTTTTGGCATAGGTGAGGTACTTTTAATTCCATTTCATCAACATTTTCAACTCTTCTCAATAGTTTAATAATGAGAGGTGGATGAATAAGTGGAAACTGGAGAAGGTTTTGTGGGTACTGGAGGCTCAAGCTGGTCTAAAGGGGCACATATGACAATGTGGGTTCATGCCACTACATTGTGATCCATCCATTCATCATATATCAAAGTCACGTTATTGGAAATATTTTTCAATTCACAGGAACCCTAAATATCTTTATCATGTTTGGAATAGATGTGTGATAATTGTGCAGAGACATCACCCAACTTGACCACACCATTTCCCACCTAGTACTGTAACCAATCCTTATACACATTTCATTTATTTATGGTATGCCCAAGGATCCAATTGTTTAAGTATTAACCAAGACGATTATTGAGCTCAACCTCATGGGGAAATTTTTTCATTATGTCGTCTTAAAGAACACATGTTATAAATTATTGTAGATATAATTTGTAACTTTATCACTTGGGAAGGAGAATGTTCATTTTATCTTCTAAAGATATGGAATATATGGATCATGTCCTTAATGATGGGTGGGTAGTGGATGATGGTTCAGATATGTATTCTCTCTTCATTGTGGATGTGAATTTTGTCAAGGTTTCTACCTATTTTGAGGTGGATTAGGTGGATCTTTGTTGAGTTTTTTTGTCCTCGATGAGGTGGTTCTTTGCGAGGTTCATCTGGGATCAACTCTACTGGCTAAGGAGCCAATACATGCACTATAGAATCAATCACAGTATTGGTGGATCTTCATGTAAGTTATGTAGGAGGAATAGGATGTGTCTTCTTAATGTGATTAAATTCATTACCTAGGAATTGAGAATTGTTAGAGATATCCCATAACACACTAGATAAATTCTGAGTGATGAGGGTGGATACATATTTAGTTTGGAAATTCCCTATCAACATTTTCAATAGTATCTCCTAAGTCAAAGGCAGGTCATGAGATTACATAATTCCCATCGACCTAGCGTTGATGTCAACGAATCACCAATTGTCACATTATTTCACATGAATATATTAGAAATTCTAATTTTTCTTATAGTGGAGATAAAATGGTACAGAAACTACATTTGGGGGTATTTTCTAGTTGGTGATGGAAATAATGGATTACTAGATGTACACAAATTACATATGCCCAACCATTTTCTAAAAAAATATTAGATCCCACATACCTCCTACATTTATGGTTTTCCTAACATGGGTCCTCACCTATAGATGAATTGGGAAAAATGTTGTAGTTGGTCACCCATTTTATTGAAGATGATGAAGGTGTGATTCTGTAAATTCTGGGGTTCTCCCATATTGTCCACCAACAAAGTATATGTCTTGATATCATGTGGTATCACCACGTATTTTCATTTCATGTCGTTGAGCTATGAAATTAGAGAAGCTAGCAGATTTTCCAAATAAAGGATCATATCTTGATTAGGTTGCCTGACCACTAGTGCCTTGATGGGATTATCAACATGAATTTTAGGCCTGAAGGCCCTCAAAAAACATGTAGATTGATTTTTGGAACAAATCTTAGAGTGGATCATAGAATAGATTGATTTATGATGTTTACTGGATTCTCATAATACTCGAGAAGATTCAATGTTCAATACAGTGTTTTTGTTCCATACATGTTAGTGTTCAATGAATAAAAAATCCTTATGGGGAGATAGTGGTTGAGTATGTCAAATAGATTCCAGTATTATCATGGAGGAGAAACAATATTCTACTAGTGATCCCCATAATCAGTAGCTACTCAAAAAATAGATCATTGATGATTTGATGTTGTTTTGAAAAAAAAAACTATCATAGAAAAACTATTGTATGATCATCCTTGGTTTTATGCACTGAATCAGGTGGATCGTATTTCTCAAGTTGAGACTTCCATTTTGTGTACCATGATCATTGGGAAATGATGCATATGAATCCCCTAGGTCGATGTTCTTCTACTACTACCATGAAATAACACCATCGTGTGGGTCCACCTGATATTATGCTACCCTAGTTGAATGATTTTATCCATTATATCTTAATTTTTATCCAAATCATTCTGCAGTCTGATTTCATCCATGATCACAATGATATTACCTTGAGTACGATTGATTTTTTTGAGAGAATTATATTTCCAAATGATAGTACATATGTTGTGACTTGTGTACTATCTCCAACTGTTGATCCATGTAGGTGGAGATGGTTATTCTATGTTATTACGTCGCATTGTGAATCCTTGAACACATCTACATCGGGGTAATGGTGGTAACTGAGTGACACATGATAATGATCCATCCGATTTGATGCTAATTGAACCATTCTACAATGTTGTATGATGACTCGATGTTTTTCTTTCTCGTTGGTTAGATGAAATGGGGGCCACAGAATTGGAAATGTGTCACCTAGATGGTCCAATGAAAACCTAAAAACATGTCCTGATTGAACTCCTCTCAAATTTCATAGCCAGAAATAAATTTTTTTATGAACACTTCAGATATCTGGTCGATGGTGTAAGTTCCCAAAAGGTTTTCCATATCCAATGAAAGACCCATCTATTAGCTTCCCCATGCTCCAATTGTCTTTGAATGAGAAATTGTTTATGACACATATGTAGATCACTACGGAGGAGGACTAGAATGAAGATATACAACTATATGAACTGACTAGTCAATAAAAAATAGGTTGTCTTTTGGAGGTGGTTTCAACCACTTCAACACATTTTTCGTGAATGGTTTTTTATCCACTCTGTCATGTGTGAGGGAAATAGTGATCCAATGAGAATCCAATGGGTGCTCACAGCCTATCATGACCCCTTAATAATCTATGTTATCTAATTTCGAGGTGGATAGTGATAATGGTGAAGGCATATATGACTAAACCAAAGACACACAAAAAGTGTCAAATCATCCTTTACCATAATATACCATTGAATGGAATCAAAAATACTGTGTAACTCACATTTTGGGATGATGAGTCTCACCCACCAGACTCCTTCCTAAGACTCTGATATAGATGAATAGGATTAATAAACAATCCTCAAGTCAATATAATCTTCAAAATGTGAGAATAATATAGGATTGAAAAATACATGAGGTATGCCTGAGTTATTCTTTTGATGTCAATGGATCAACGTTATTCCCTGAGATGATTCATCAAGGCAAGGATCTTTTATTGGAATGAGTATGGACTTCATGTTGTATGATGATAATTTTGGGAAGACCTCCTCATTGATATTTCATGATATGTGGAAGACCTATGTGTCTAATTTATTACTAGAGACAGGAGGACCTTCACTTGGTTAGGTGAGATAGTAGGGAGGGAATGTTCTATAGTCAACAAGAACATGGGGTGGACTGCCATGTCATCCATGAGAGTCCCGAGCCTCCACATGGATGGGTCGAGGTGTGAGAAGGACCATTTCCTTGATCAAAATTGGTATATACATGACCTCTATGAAGGGAGGAATGAGTATTGGTGAACCTTTATACTGGATATTGTATATGTGTGGTGGACCTCCTCATTTATGATTATATGAGCATGGATGACATCTAATATGGATGTCAATTACATGGATAAGAAATATGTGTTTCCTTGTAGTGATATCATGATAAGTGTCTACATAATGATCAATGACGTAGCGGGGATCGCCTCGGATTTGGTTAGCGATGGAATGAGAGGGAAATATTCCTGAGCTGGGGATTGCAATAGGATGACCGTCATGTTGATTTTCTATGAAATGGAGAGGACCTCTGTATCTGGATCCACAAGCATGTGGGGGAACTCTATGATGGATGTCGATAAGGCAGGGAGGCCTCGATATGGACTGATTCTAGGATAATGTGGAGGAACTCAATGTCAGTTGTTAGAGTGGGAATGATCTCTAATCATACTGGTGAAAGAATGGGGAGGACATATGTACTTATTATTACCATTAAAAACTATCCAATAAATGCTACTGGAGATGCTGACTTTTGAAAATGACAAAAAATCATACCTGTGGGATGCTTGAGGGCTCAATCCCAATCGAGAATTCATGGGTCCCTATTCTATAGAAGTACGGATCTGGTAGAGTACACGAAGGTTGGAAATGGCCATGAAAAAATTTGAAGATGATCCCCCATGATAGGAATATTCATAAACATGGGACTTACATTGGCATTAGGTGTGTCAGAATAAGTTCAATGTGAAAGGGAATAACCCACTTGTTCCTCGGCCTTGAACACCAATCATTTGTGTGGCTGGCTTGGCATGGCAGGGCCCTCCATTGAAACTCCTAGCAGGTGGTCATTTCCAGTGTGACCTAGGAATCCACCACCTACAAGGTTTTGGGGAGTGAGTCTAATTGTCACCCTAAGGAGAATACATCAAATAAATTTAATGTGGTAATGAGGAGAAGGGGATCCATCAATACCCCTAGGGGGAAGCGGTGTAAGTGAGGTACATAATTCTCAAGGTCCTAGAGTTACATATCCATTGTGGGTACGAATCCATCCAATTCATACTTTCATTTGAGTGATTCTATCATCATCCACTAGATGATTTTATTGGATAATAAAAGTAATGTGTGCATGTAAGATGATGTCATACTAGGTGTCATCGTGGAGATATGGTTGTGAATGATCATCACAATGATAGGTCTCCTATATCTAGATACGTGGGCCTTGGGTCAGAGGTTTATTTCAAATTGGATCCTACAACATATTTGGATTAATCATTCATTATGAATGATTGGAAATCAATGCCCAGATATTTTGTTTCATCCAATCTTATATGTATGGAGAGATAGATCCAAGATAATGATGTCATAGACCGGGACACCTTGTGTTAAAAAAACAGAAACAATTAGTGAGTTGTATAATGGGATTACTCTTTTGAATAGTGTTTCATGGCTTCAGATAGATTTATATGAGGAAATTCAATTATGTCGAAATGAAAAACCAACATGTACAAACAACATGATTTAAGGATTAATGATTCATGTATGTTTCACCATTTCTATTTTTAGTGATTTTATTAGGGCGTGTCACCTCATGTGTTTTTGTGACACTAAAAATTGTATTGGGAAACGTATTTCCATATTCAAATGGTGGGAATAATTCATCACATTCCTAAAAATAGATGCTCTTTGATCAATATGGGATGATGGGAGATCTGGTCATCCTTCTATAGATTCATCTTTGAAATTTGCTTCCAAGTTAGGGTCTCCCCCATAGAGTAAGACATGGTTAGTGAAACTATTTCTGAGTTCCATATAATCATGGAAACTAATAAAATAAACTTATTATGTACCAGAATTCTAAGGGGCCATAACATGGTATCAACATTTAGTAAGGAGAGTAGTCACATTGGGAATTTCTGACATGTATGGATGTTGGGACCTTGGTCAGCTATATATTTTCAATAACAGGATATCACATGGAGACATCTTGAACATGGATACAAAGGTATCCCATATAAATTACATGGTATCTTATGCCAAATTCTTGTATTATGAGGTTTCTGAGAGGCATCCCATTTTTAACATTATGTAGACAGCTATTTTAATGGATTATGGAGATATGGAGAGACTGATCAGAACACACTATGGAGATCGATCATTTATGTTCATCCCTAGGAGGGATCACCTTGATGGTTTATTAGGTATATTGATCAAAATTACCAATGAGAGTGGACCAAGGGTGTTGTGTCCCATAAATAGAAGATTCCATATCTGGAAGGGGTATGTCCCTAAGATTGATGCACCAAGGATTACCATATTGAATTGATAAATTCCCTATGAGAGAGGACCTACAGTTTTATTTACCATGAAGGGATGATTTCACCCAATGAAGGGGTACATCCCATAGGAGGAAGGTTCAAAATTTTACCAGATGTATGGGTCAGAATACACAATGAGGTAGACCTAGGGTGGTGTGTCCCATAATGGATAGATTTCACACTATGAATGGGTATGTTCCTAGGAGGGAGGAACCATTTTTTACCAGATCTATGTGTCAAAACTCCCAATGAGGGAAGACTCTGGATGTTCTGTACCATAATGGGAACGTGCCACACTGTTAAGGGGTACATCCCGATTAGATGAAAACCACATTTTACCAAATGGATGGGTTTTAATTCCCATGTGGTCCAACCCAAGGTGTTGTGTCATGTAAATGGAAAATGTCACCCAAGGAAGGGGTACATACCTAGGTGGGAGGAACCAAATTTTACAGGATTGATGGGTCAGATTGCCCAATGTGTGAAAACCCATGGTGGTATGTCCAGTAAAGGGATGATTTAAAACCATTAAGGATCATATTATAAGGATAGAGGAACCGATGTTTACCAGATTCATGGGATAAAAAACCATGAGGGATGACTTGGTGGGGATTGTCTCATTCACTTAATATGTCTCACCGTGATGAGGTACATCATTAGGAGAGAGGAAGAAATGATTAACATTGGTTTGGATTGAAAATAATGGAGGAATCCTGCAACACCCGAGAAATTTATTAGAAATATTTTGCTTTTATGTTATATACAACACCAAAGGAATCTTCCACAACACACAATACTATCCTGGCTTGCATTACACGCAATCACGACCTTCCTCGATAGCGTGTGTAGTATGAAATATCGGGTTTCACTACACAACGATATATTATTATAGACTAGCCATTATGAATAGTATTAACTAAATATTGAATTTTATAACATTGTTATTTATCTTACACATTTTCTAGAACACAGTAAGATAACAAAATAAATTTTTCGGGTAAAATAATTATTTTTAAAAAACATGCAGTTTTTCGACCTTTTGAAGGCACACCCACATTAAATCTAGTTTTTGAAATTTTTATAAGTTCAATTTTACAGAATAAAATTTTTCTTTGGAATCAGGATATAGGAATTTACTTTGGATAAATTTTTGATATTTTTTTTGATAACTTTCATATTTTGATGAATAGTAAAAATACGCTATTTTTTTAAAAAAAAAACTTTTTCATTGAGATAATATATATGGTTAAATTATAATATTGAATGGTTTTAAAGTATAAATATAATATATGTTGACCATTTAATACAATTTTTGTCATCAGCATTAATTTCACATTGAATTCATACCTAAACGCATTTTAATCTTTGACAATGTTTTAACTTCTAAAACATGTTTTCTTAATAAAAGGATTAATTTAAAATTAATTACTGAAACTTATGTGTTTTGAATTTTTAAAAATATATTCCATATTTGGAATAAGTGGGACCAAATTATGTTAAAAAGCAAATTTTTATTTTTGGGCATTATGAATAGTAACTACAATAAATTTTATTTACCATAGTTAAAGGTAAATCGGGTAATTAAAGGTAAAAATAAGATTATAAAAATAACCTAACACCTTCCAAAATTCTATTGGATGACTGAAGGTCTACCCATACCACCTAATGGTCATATTAGATTCATTTAATGGACTTTTTTTAATGAAAATAATTTAATTATTATTTAAACCAAAGAATGTGACAACATGTAACTTTCTTAAATCTTATAAGTATAATAATTTAATTTACTGACAAACGTAATGAATATTCAAAAATGAATAGTCTACATAAAGATAATACAATTATATACATCATAGGAATTTATTTAGAATTTTTAGGGATTAAATAATTATCATTAATTATGACACGATAGTGATGTCGAAATTATATTATTAAGTAAAATATAAAATAAATGGTTTTAAAAATAGTAAAATAAATACTATATGAACTATTTAATGTGCTACACTAATTTTACATATATATATGACATTTTATTAATCTATTAAAGCTTTTATTTCGATCATATCTTCTGTATATATTTTATTTAAATTCAAATAAATGAATAGTGTCAAAATTGACACTATTGTTATTTTATAAAAATAACATATTATAAAATTGATTAAAAATCACAAATTTTTTTGAAAAATTACAAATTAAAATTTATATGGTCTAAAATGTCATAAAGTGTCAAATTACAGAAAATTCACAACACAGATTTAATTTTTTATAATAATTTAAAATTTAGAATATTATTGCCACAAATAAAATTAAATTTGAAAATAAGAATAAATCAAGTTTTTAATGTTTAAAATAAATTCCTAACATGTATAAATTTTATTTTTTGATTATATTACAACCCTATATAATCTAATATTCGGATATGAGTCATATTGGAAGTTTTTAAGTGTGGTTGGGATTTAATATAAACTAATATTTCTTATATTTCCTAAGGTGCCCCTCTCCTTCCTTATAAAAGGGAACCTCATCCCTCACTTCCTCACACCACATTGAGCCTTCAAGCTCGGTCAAACCCTGCCAAATTCTCTTCTCCACTTCCTAGAAACATCCTAGATATCCTGGTCTTTTTCAGAGTCTAATTTTTGTGTCCTAAGAGGATGTCTCAAAGAGGCGTTTCAAAGAAGAGGTAATGTCCATTACCGATTCATTCAACATTATGTCTTCTTTGAATAATTATTCTTTAGTTGTTTCATTATTAAGTAATAACATAAGTATCACTCATATACTTATATGTTATTATAAGTATGAAATAACCCTATTTCCCCACCTATCCATCCTACGGAAAAAGAAATCGTCGTGCGTGCGTACGTACGGAATACCGTCTCCACGCCGTGGTGTAATATATTTTCCACCACCACCTTCCTTGGATGGGTATAATGGTTTAAATAATAACTATATATGATTATTGTAATGTGATATTGATTCTGAAATAGTATACATACACTCCAATACAATTCCATGATCATGGGAATGATATCATCACTCGTGCGTACGTACGTAATATCATCTCCACGATGTGATGAGACTCATTCTACATGATATTAATTTAATAATGATTATATAAATTAATATAATGAATGAATATGATTTATATTACACTAATACCATTCTGTAAATGAGGTATCTATAACCTAAAAATAAGAAGAAGAATCTATTCGACAAAACACACATACGAACATAAAGCAATAAACACTCGAATAACAAGTATCAATGAAATATTACTAATAAGAAGCTAAGAATATGACCATATATGATATCATAAAAATATGTATGATTCTGTAATATGTCAATTACATTATTTAAATCATTATACAGGAGGTTCGGACACTTACGAAGCAAATCAGACCTAAGGTAAAGGAAAATCTAATAATCTCATTTTTATCTGAGATAGTTTATACTTTAGAATTTACTGGGGAATATTTATCATTCACATCCATGTATCCTCAATATGTAATATTATATCCATCCACCTACAATTTTTTAAATACAATTTTACCCTATAGTGAGTTTTAAGTAAATGATATGAAAGGAATCTTTTGTCGTTTTTTGTACGATGTTCTTTTTGACTTTTCCATCCAAAGTACGAGAAGACTTTTTTTTTAACTTATACGACATGATGGGATTTTTAGAAATTTATTTCCATGAATCTTCATATAAAGTTTTTCATGTTTATTTTTAATCAAATTCTTTTAGTCCAAAATTATATGACATGTTAAGAAAGGATAAGGTTTTTGAAGTACAAAGGATATTTTCCCCAAGAATGGAGTTCAAGGGTTTTATTGAAAGTATTTTCCATCTAAGATCATATAGGGTTCTGCTTCTATCCCTATTATTACATTGATTTGATTATGTTTTGATGGAATTATTTTTATGAATTCATTTATCTTATATTAATTGTTTTATGATGTCACGATGTTTAAGAATCCCATTTTTATTACATGTGTTATGCAATGATGTATGGTTTATGATTTTGTGGCACACATAAAAATGGTATCATTATGAGATGGGTGGGACCTATATCACCCTAAAATGCCTTGGGTAAAGCTTTAAATCTCATGAGATAGACATGGATGGAATGGATGGTTAAACCGGTTTAGTGAAACAGGACTGAATCGAGGAGTGAACTCGGTTCAAAAATGGACATTGTCCACTAATATAGTCTTGGCAATGAGTATTGACTAATAAGAAATGATTCTCTATGATTATTTGTGTATTCCACAAAGATTCATGTTTTAGGTTATGATTATTGGGATTACATTTCACAACAATGATTTATCCCATGTTATGAAATTATGATTTCTTTTGCAGGTTACGATTTCCAAAATGTTATGTTCTTATGAATATGATATGTTTGTTATTTCTTTTGTTTAACCTTACTGATCATTTGAGCTCACCCTTTTGTATGTTTTATTTTCCCCAGGTTAGGAAGAAGGATATTAAGTATGATATTCCAAAAGGGACTCTAGATATGATGAAATAAATGGGAGATAGTGTAGATGCTTTATGAACCAGTAGTTTATGTTTCCTAGTTTCTAAGGACACTATACCTATACGGTCCTTTCATGGTTTTGTTATATGTTGTAATAATTATTCTTAAATTTTTATTTAATAACCATGTATGTAAAGTATGGGTCACTGTAGTTGGTATCAGAGGAAAGGTATAGTCAACTTTTGGAAACTAGGATTTGAAAGCCTTAGTAAAAAACCTAAGGATATGTCCAAGCATAGGACACAATATTAGTGTTTTATAAATGGCCATGAACAAACTATGATATGACCTTAAGTGTCAAATTTTATTCTTGATTATGTGGTTTTCCTATTATAATTAGTGTTTCTCACACTATTCTTCTTGGTTTTATTCAATGGTTGGAACCCGAAGGAATCGTGTTAATGCAGAATGCGACGAGCAATGCAATGATTGTCCCCCTGAGGAACCAAACATTATAGAAGCTAGAATGCAAAATATTTTAGCCATGCTCACACAACGTTCTCAAGCTAAGAATCATGAAGGACTTACAAACGATCAACAGACGTAGCAAAATTCTGTTGAATCCTTCATGAGGAAACATCCACCTTCATTCAGTGGGTCTTCTGATCCATTAGTTGCTGAACAATGGATTAGTACTACTAAAAAGATATTTTCAGTTCTTCAATGTTCTGAAAAATATAAAGTCATCTTAGAAGTTTATCATTTGGAAGGAGATGATGATCAATGGTGGAATCTTATTAAGAATATGATTGAAAGGGATGAAATTGAATCCATGGAATGGGACGAGTTCACAAAATTATTTTTCAATAACTACTTCCCTCATATTCTCTGAAAAATGATGGAGAATGAGTTTCTTGAACTAATGAAAAAAGATGATGAATCCTTTGGTACCTATGATGCAAATTTTACCAGACTTGCAAGGTACGCTTCTGGAATTATTATCCAACCTGAGAGTAAGATCAATCGAATCATTAGTGGATTAAAACTAAGTCTTCGGATGGCGTTATCCATAAGGGACTTCAATAGCTACGAAGAAATTTTTCGATGTTCTCTCAAGGTTGAGATATTGATTGGTTTAACCCATCAGTCACATGGGTTTGATAAGAAGAGGAAAACGGAATTCAAAGGATAATCTAAATACTACACTAAAAAGTAGATGAGTTTTCCCTTATGCTGAAATTGTGGAAAGAAACATGGAAGAAATTGTCATAAGGGGATAATAAAATGTTATAAGTGTGGAAGAGAAGTTCATCGGGCAATTTATTATCGATATAATGGGATGAAAATGTCTAATGATGCAAACAATGGAAGGGATACACAGAATGAACCTACTACACTTCAATGTTTCATGTTCAAGGAGATGGGGCATTTTTCCAATCAATGCCCAAATCCAAGGGTTGATGTTGATGATCGACGTCAACACTATTAAGGCCAAAGACAAAGGAAAGTCACATTCAATTACTATCGTCAATGTGGAGTACAAAAACGATGTGGTGAGAGGTACACTTACCATCCACTCTAATGTAGAAAATGTTTTATTTGATTCTGGATCCACCCACTCATTTATTTCTGAAGAATTTTCTAAGGGTATCACCATATTACCTCAACAATTAGATGTTGAGTTGGCTATGCCAACTCCTAATGGCACAATGGTTGCATCAAAAGGTTACAATTCTTCTCCGATTGAAGTTTGTGGGAAAGTGTGTCCTGCAAATATTTTGATCCTTCCTATAGTGGAATCTGATGTGATTCATGTCATGGATTGGCATTCTTTATATGGATCTCATATCAATTGACAAATAAGGGAAGTCAAATTTCATATTCCAGATCAATATATGATCGTCTATCGAGGCAAGGATGAACATAACCATCCAGTGGAAATTTATTCTATCTTTTGTGTCTTGATTCCACTAAATGAAGGTTATTTATCTCAATTGGTTGGAGAGAAACTCACGATTAATAATATGCCCATTGTACAAGAATTTTATGATATATTTCTAGAGAAATTTCTGAGTCTTCCACCAAATGGTGGAGTTGAGTTTTCAATAGAACTCGTATCAGGTGCTTTGCCTATTTTAAAGACACCCTATAAAATGATCCCAATTGAGTTGCATGAATTGAAGAAACAAATCCAAGAGAATCTTGATAAAGGATTCATACGCCCTAGTGTGTCACCTTGGGGAGAACCACTTTTGTTTGTTAAGAAGAATGATGGATCAATGAGACTCTGCAATGATTATCATGAACATAACAAGATCACTATCATGAACAAATATCCTCTACCACGCATTGATGACCTATTTGACCAACTACGCAGAGCTAAATACTTTTCCAAGATTGATCTCTGTTCAGGGTATCATCAATTAAGGGTTAAAAGGTAGGATATACCAATGAAGGCTTTCCGTACAAGGTATGGACACTATGAAATTATAGTGATGCCATTTGGTCTTACTAATTACCCTGTTATCTTCATGAATCTGATGAATAGAGTCTTTAGAGACTATCTTGATCAGTTTGTGGTAGTCTTTATCGGGGATATTCTTATCTATTCAAAGGGAATGGAAGAACAAGAAGATCACTTGAGAATTGTATCAAAGACCCTAAGAAAGGAGAATATTTATGCCAAATTTACCAAGTGTGAATTTTGGCTTCAAAAAGTTTCATTTTTGGGTCACACAATCTCAAAAGAGAGGATATCTGTGGATCCAGCAAAAAAAGGGGTTATCTAAAGATGGTCGGGACCAACAACAGTAACTAAGATCCGATGTTTTCTTCATTTGGATGGATATTATCAATGTTTTGTGAAATATTTTTCACGATTATCTAATCCACTCACCATGTTGACTTAGAAATGAGTTAAGTTTGTCTGGACGGAGGAATGTGAAGACAATTTCAAGTAGTTGAAAAGAAGTTTATCCAATGCACCTGTAATCACACATCCTTTCAGTGTAGAAAGGTTTTTGATCTATAGTGATGCATCCAAGAAGGGGTTGGGGTGTGTTCTTATGCAAAATGATATGGTGATAGCTTATGCGTCACGACAGTTGAAAATCCATGAGCAAAATTACCCAAGTCATGATTTGGAGTTAGTTGCGGTAATATTTGCATTAATGATTTGGATGAATTATCTTTATGGATAATGGTGTGACATTTATACTGATCAAAAAAGTTTAAAGTATATTTTCACACAAAAGGAGCTGAATATGCGCCAAAGAAGATGGTTGGAGCAGATTAATGATTACGACTGCTCAATTCATTACCACTCTGGGAAAGAAAACAAGGTAGAAGACACATTAAGTCGACGAGACAATGCTAGTTTATCCATGATGAGGATCACAAAAGATCCAATATTTATGGATTTACAAAGGATAGATCTTAGAATTATAATGGAAGGGGAAAAATCATATCTTTCTTAAATGAATGTTCAACCATCTATACATGTGAAGATTAAAGAGGCACATAAAAAAGATGTAGAGTTACAAAAGAAGGTGAGAATTGTTCATTAATTCAACATTGATTGTGATGGGATAATAAGGTTTATGAATCGGGTTTGTGGTCCTCCATTACCCTAATTAAAGAAGGAGATGCTGGATGAGGCTCATAGTTCTTCATTATCTATTAATCCTGGAAGCAAGATGATGTATAGGGACCCGAAAGAGTACTTCTGGTGGGATGGCATGAAAAGAGATGTTGCTGAATATGTCTCTCAATGCTTGGTTTGTCACCAAGTTAAAGCTGAGAGACAAAAGTCTAAGGGGATGTTACAACCATTACCCATACCCGAATGGAAATGGGAAAACATCACTATGGACATTGTCACCGGACATCTTAAAACATCCAAAGGAAATAACCTATCTGGGTTATAGTTGATCATCTTACAATGTCTGTAGACTTCATTGCTATTAGAGAGGATTTCTCTCTAGATCAGCTTTCCAGGATATATGTAAAGGAAGTGGTAAGATTGCATGGAGTACCACTTTATATTATATTTGATCGGGATCTGAGGTTTACCTCAATGTTCTGGGGAAGTCTTCAGCACGCTCTAGATACAGAGTTGAGTTTCAGCACTGCTTACCATCCTCAGACAGACAGTCAGTCTGAGAGGAAAATTCAAACTCTACAATATATGTTGAGAGCTTTCTATATGAATTTCAAAGGTGGTTGGGATCAACACCTAACTTTGGTGGAATTTTCTTATGATAATAGCTTTCACTCCAGTATTCAAATGGCTCCTTATGAAGCCCTCTATGGAAATAAATGCAGAACTCCAACATGCTGGGATGAAGTTCGGTAAAGAAAGCTATTATGAACCCATCTTGTTGTTGAGATGGCAGAAAAGGTCAGATCTATTCAACAACACATAAGAGCAGCTCAGAGTCGACAGAAAAGCTATGCTTATAACCGAAGGAAAGTCCTAGATTTTGAAGTGGGTGATAAAGGGTTCTTATGAATATCTCCCTTGATAAGGGTAAAGAGATTTGGAAAGAAGGGAAAGCTGAGCCCTAGGTATATCGGTCCTTTTGAAATATTGGATCGTGTTGGGAAGGTAGCTTACTGATTGGCGCTTCCACCAATTCTCTCCCATGTTCACGATTTCTTCCATGTATCTCTCCTGAGAAAGTACATACCCGATCTTTCACATTTACTCAGCTCAGAAGTTGTACCCCTAGAGCAAGATCATTCTTATGAAGAACAACCGATAGAGAATCTTGATCGTAGCGAAAAAGACCTATGGAAAAAGACCACTCTTTTGATGAATGTTTAATGGAGGAACCACCAATTTGAAGAAGCTACATGGGAGCTTGAGGATATGATGAGGGAGAGGTATGCTCATCTGTTTGTTACAGAGTGACGAATTTTGAGTGAGAAATTATTTTAAGGTGGGTAGAATGTAACACCTGAGACTTTTATGAGAAATATTTAGTTTTTATGTTATATAAAACACCAAAGGAATCACTCATAGCACACAATATTGGCTTGGCTTGCATTACACGCAATCACGACCTTCCTCGATAGCGTGTGTAGTACACAATACTGAGTTTCACTACACAACGATATGTTATTATGGACTAGCCGTTATGAATAGTATTAACTAAATTTTGAATTGTATAACATTATTATTCATCTTACACATTTTCTAGAACATGGTAAGAGAACAAAATAAATTTTTCGGGTAAAATAATTATTTTTCAAAAAATGTTGTTTTGCCACCTTTTGATGGCGCACCCACATTAAATCTAGTTTTCGACATTTTTATAAGTTCAATTTGAAAAAATAGAATTATTTTTTGGAATCAGGATATAAAAATTTACTTTGGATAAATTTTTGATATTTTTTTGATAACTTTCATATTTTGATGAATAGTAAAAATACGATAATTTTTAAATAAAAACAACTTTTTTCATTGAGAAAATTTATATGGATAAATTATAATATTTAATGGGTTTAAAGTATAAATAGATAATATTTTTACCATTTAATATAATGTATTTAGTTAGAATTAATTTCACATTTAATTCATAGGTAAAAACATTTTAATCATTGGAAATGTTTTAACTGCTAAAACCCGTTTTCTTAACAATGAGATTAATTTTAAATTAATTACTAAAACTTATGTGTTTTGAAATTTAAAAAATGGATTCCATATTTGGAATCAGTGGGTCGAAATTATGTTAATAGGCTACTTTTTATTTTTGGGCATTATGAATAGTAACTATGGTAAATTTTATTTACCATAGTTAAAAGGTAAATCGACTAATTAAGGGTTAATATAAGATTATAAAATTATCATAAAACCTTCCAAAATCCTATTTTATGACTCAAAATAGACCCATATCACCTAAGGGTCATATTATATTCATTTAATGGACATTGTTTTATTGAAAATAATTTTATTATTATTAAAACCAAAGAAAGTGACAACATGTCACTTTCTTAAATCTAATAAGTATAATAATTTTAATTTAGTGATCAAATTAATGAAACATCCAAAATTAATAGTCTACAGAAAGATAATATAATTATATACATCATAGGAATTTATTTATAATTTTTAGGGATTATATAATTATCATTATTAATTACAAAATAGTGATGTTGAAATTAGTTTATTAATTAAGATATCAAATAAATGGTTTTAAAAATATTAAAATAAATATTATATGAACTATTTAATGATCCCCAGTAATTTTGTAGATACATATTACATTTTATTAATCTAATAAAGATTTTAGTTTAAGCATATCTTCTGTATATAGTTTATTTAATTTCAAAGAAATGAATAGTGTCAAAATTGACACTATTGTTTTTTTATAAAAATATCATATTATAAAATTGATTAAAAATCAAAAAAATATTAAAAAAATTATAAATTAAAATTTATATGGTCGAAAATGAGATAAAGGGTCAAATTATGGAAAATTCACAACACATATGTAATTATTTATAATAATTTAAAATTTAGAATATTATTACAACAAATAAAATTAAATTGGTAAATATGGATAAATCATGTTGATAATGTTTTAAATAAATTCCTAAAATGTCTAAATATTATTGGTTTATTATATTACAACAATATATCATCTAATCATCTGATATGAGTCATTTTGGATGTTTTTATGTAGGGTTGGGATTTAATATAAACTAATATTTCGTATATTTCCAAAGGTGCCCCTCTCCTCCCTTATAAAAGGGCACCTCCTCCCTCTCTTCCTCACACCACATTGAGCCTTCAAGCTCGGCTAGCCCCTGCCAAATTCTCTTCTCCACTTCCCTAGAAACATCCCAGAGATCTTGGTCTTCTTAAAAGACCAAATTTAGTGTCCTAAGAGGAGGTCTCAAAGAGGCTCTTCAAAGAAGAGGTAATGTCCTTTACCGATTCTTTGAACTTTATTTCTTCTTATACTTCTTCTTCTTTAGTTGTTTAATTATGAAGTAATAACATCACTATCATTCATATACATATATGTTATTATATATATGAAACAACCCTATTTCACCACCTATCAATCCTATGGAAAACGAAATCACTGCGCGTGTGTACGTACGAAATACAGTCTCCACGCCGTGGTGTAATCTATTTTCCACCACCACCTTACTTGTATGGGTATAATGGTGTAAATAATAACTATATATAATTATTGTAATGTTATATTGATTCTGAAATAGTATACATACACTCCAATACAATTCCACGATCATGGGAATGATATCATCGCTCGTGCATACGTACGGAATACCATCTCCACGATGTGATGCGACTCATTATACATGATCTTCATTGAATAATGATTATATAAATTAATTGAATGAAGGAATATGATATATATTACATTAATAACATTCTGAAAATGAGGTATCTATAACCTAAAATTAAGAATAATAATTTATTCGACAAAACACACATACGAACATAAAGAAATAAACACCCGAATAACAAGTAGCAATGAAATATTACTAATACGAAGCTAATAATATGACCATATATGATATATTAAAAATTTTTATGATTCTTTAATAAGTCAGTGACATTATTTAAATCATTATACAGGAGGTTCGGACACTTACAAACCAAATTAGTCCTATGGTAAGGGAAAATATCACAATCTCATTTTTATCTGAGATTGTTTATACTTCAGAATTTACTGGGGAATATTTAGCATCCACATCCATGTTTACTCAATATGTAAAATTATTTCCATCCACCTACATTTTTTCAAATCCAATTTTACCCTTCAGTGAGTTTTTAGTAAAAGATATGAAAGGAATCTTTTGTCATTTTTCTTACAAGGTACTTTTTGACTTTTCTTGCCAAAGTATGAGAAGAATGTTTTTTTTAACTTATACGGAATGAATAAATTTTTAGAACATTATTTCCATGAAGCTTTATTTACATGAATTGATGATTATTTTTAATCATATTTATTTATTTCAAAATTTTATGACATATTAAGAAAGTAAAATGTTTTTTAGTAGAAAGGATATTTTCCTCAAGAAAGGAGTTAAAGTGTTTTATCAAAAGTATATTCCATCTATGACAATATAGGGTTCTGTTTCTATCCCTATTAATACATTGAGTTGATTATGTTGTGATGGAACTATTTTTATGAATTCCTTTATCTTATATGAATTATTTTATGATGTCACGATGTTTAAAAATCCAATTTTTATTACATGGCTTATGAAATTATGTATGGTTTATGATTTTGTGGCACACATAAGAATGGTATCATTATGAGATGTATGGGACCTATATCTCCCTCCAATGCATTGGTTACAGATTTATATCTAATGAGATAGACATGGCTAGAATGGCAAGTTAAACCGGTTCAGTGAAACAGGACTGGAACGAGGAGTGAACTCAGATCGGAAATGGGCATTGTCCGCTAAAATTGTATTGGCAATGAGTCCTGACTACTAAGAAATGATTCTCTATGATTATGTGTTTATGACACAAATCATCATGTTTTATGTTACGATTATTGGGATTAGATTTCACTTCTATGATTTATCCCATGTTATGAAATTATGATTTCTTTTGCAGGTTACGATTTCCAAAATGTTATGTTCTTATGAATATGATATGTTTGATATTTCTTTTGTTTACCCTTACTGAGCATTTGACCTCACCCTTTTGTATGTTTTCTTTTCCCCAGGTAAGGAAGAAGGATATTAGGTATGATATGCCAAAAGGGAATCTAGATATGATGAAATAAATGGGAGGCAGTGTAGATGCTTTATGAACCAGTTGTTTATGTTTCCGAGTTCTTAAAGACACTATACCTATATAATCCTTTCATGATTTTATTATATTTTGAAATAAGTATGCTTAAATTTTAATTTAATAACCATGTATGTAATGTATGGGTGGCTATACATCCTACGTACACTTTTTAGGATACATGGATCAAAACAAATGTTGTTCGATGGATATTTTGGGTCCTACACATGGGAGATTTTATTATCAGGAGGATTTCACCTGATTTTATTGTGTTGATTTTGTGGTGGTTATATAGGGGATCATCTTGTATTTTTTTACATGAATTGATGATATTTGTGTAGAATATCTGTAGGAGTGTCTAAGATTTATGGAATGATTTCGCCAAGATTTCGCTGCATTGGTATAATATGGATGGATGTAGATGTAGTGTTAGGTGGAGTGGATAGAATTAATTAGGTGTATATGGGTTCATATTGAGCCTCAAGGGGATTCCAACATATCCCAATTGGTATGGAATAAAAGACAGTGTAATTCAGAAAGTGAATTGTTTTTGACAGTTATAGGGTTTATCATGGAGTATTTTGTTGGGACGTATGTGTATGAACACATCAAATTAAAGGAGATTGAGTTGGCCCTACTATGGAATACACATTTATATTTACAAATGGTAGAGATTATGTTTCATGGTTATAGATAATCTGCATTCCCACATGATTCAATATTGGTTTTATAGAAAATAGAAATTAGCAAAACAAACTGACATGTCACTAATTGTTGAACGAATGATAGATATTGTTGGTATTACACATATCATCTTCTTTAGGAGGATGTCATTATGCGGGAGCAGTATGTCAATCAATATGAAGAATATCTCATTTCATGTAAGCCACACATAGAGGTCATCCTTTCAATAGGTGCACCTGGGATTATGTATGGAAACTACCTAAGACACACATGGAGAAAATTCCCAAAGGGAGATGGATGACAGATTGAGGGTGAAAAAATTAAGAGGTCATTAAAACCCACACCATCTCTGATATTGTGTGGATTTTATCAATTTGTGAATATCATACATAGAGACATCATAGGCCGGATGTAAAGGTTGAGATCAAAGTTTAACTTCCGTTGGTGAGTATGTTGGTGCTCGGTAATTTTACATCAAAAATCTCAAATGATGAGGTCTCACTCCTCACCTCAATGACTTATATTACAACATCTCATCAACCCTTATGGTGATGGATTTATTAATGACATATTTTAATGATGGATTGGAGGAGTGGTTAGTCAAGGGTCCACGTTATCTTATCTATTCCGAAAATAAAATTTTATTATCATACATATGCTGAAAATAAATTGGTTGGTCATCGTAATTAGGGAAACCTCCCAAAGGACCAAGAAATCACTATGTTCCATCCTTTAGGGCTGAACGGAGGAGGTTCAAGTATAAAATGTGTTTTACGAACAATATGGGAAATAAATAATTGCATTAGAGTAAAGGAGACCAATGGATTTGTAAGGAAGGGGTGAGGGAAAGATTGTAGGATTATGAGAAAAAGAAGGGTTAACCATAATGAATGGGTGCACACAAGGTATTAGGTAAAAAAAGTGGAATATTTTATTTTAACATCCCTTAAGATCAATAAAAGAGGGTCAGGGTTATTCAATAATGGACCCACTTGACGATATACCCCTAGGGAACCTATCACCTAAAATCATGTACCTTGAGGATTCCATTGAATGCATGATGAAGGGGAAAAGTTATCTCACATTTAAGAGAGTGATGATTTAACATCTTTAAGGCATCCTAGAAGAATGGGAAATTCAATATATGAGAAATTATTCAATGGTGGCGTATATGATATAAATTTTCCAACATTTCATTCCACACAACTGGCTCATTAAAATGTGGTAGGAATGTGCGTAATGGAAATTTGGACATTAGATCATCATGTTAGAGCATTGTAGGTGTATTTCCAACTTCTTCTCATTCCATTGATCTGGCACATGACATACTTAGGCTTCTCATAATTATCATTTTTTATGGGTGCATTAGGTTTACCCATAGACGGGCATAGTTTCTATGAACATAATTCATTTATAATAAAAATATACCAATTTATATAAGGAGTGAATACAATAAGTATAATTATTTTTGTTATTGGAATTTACCAAGAAGTATTAATAATTTCAATGGATGTTCACTTATTTACAATTTTATTATCATATATTGTTTTTTGATTTAATAATAAATTATTCATTTTCTAACCACATAAAAAGGATATAAGATCATTTATATTCTTGTATGATTATAATATATTGATTGAATCCTTTTGGAATACATATAAATTATTTTCACTATATGTTGTTTGAGACATGAACTATATAGTCCTCCTATAAATGTGACATTGTTTCAATATCATGGTATACCATGGTGCACAATATATAATCCTTTACATCTATGGTGAATCACCAATTATCCTAGAAAACGATTTCATGTTAGCAAGGAACGATGCGTAGATTTATACATATTATCTCATTTGTATATTCTATTGAATAATTATTATGAGATGATATTATGTGAAAATTATTATTTAATCCATGAACATGTGATACTATACCATTATTTTATCAATCTATTCTTATGATCGTCTTTTTTATGATATTATATTATGTGCATAGTCACTCTGGTTATCCATTATTATTACTAATACCCTTACTTATTGTTTTATCTCACCCCTTATAAGATTCTATTTTCTTATGTCATAAATAAATGTGTTACGAATGATAATACTAGATGAGTTTCTTTTGTGCAGAATTTATATGTGATGTTCAAGAGTCAATATGGATTTACAAGAATCAATTTTTGGAAAATAATGTATACGTTATATGAGAAAATTTTATATTTATTAATTAGTGATTTACTGTAACTTCACTAAAAATCTAATCA
Organism: Viscum album; assembly: GCA_963277665.1. Lineage (NCBI taxonomy): Eukaryota > Viridiplantae > Streptophyta > Magnoliopsida > Santalales > Viscaceae > Viscum > Viscum album. Next base: position 141,395,988 of record OY728141.1, read on the forward strand.
AAATTGTCCTTTAATAATAAATATAACAATGATATTTTAATAATAAATGTGATTCAAAACTAGTGTTTTATGTTATGTGGTTTTGATAATAAATAAGGAATTGTGGGATCAAGGCTAACATAGGTATAAAATTATCCCATAATGATAATCTATATAGAAACAAGTGATTTTAAATATTTTTTGATGATTATAATGTATGAGTAAGAAATTATCACTTATCACTACAATATATACAAATATATCAACAGTAGATGAATGAAAAATATAATAAACAATAAATCAATTATAATAATGAAGAAAATATGAAGGAATAATGCATAATTAATCTCTTCCCTAAATATAATATTATGGGACAAACATCTTGTTTAATATAGTAGTGATACAACTGAAATATTTTTCCAAAATAATATATAACTAGTAGTTACTATCCAAGGAGAAAAATTTAATCATATGTAGATGGATTTACATGATCCTTTTGTAAAATATAAAATTTAATCTACAATTATTCCATGTAAAAATAATAATACAAATTCTAACTCATGGAATGGGTAACCCATACAATAACATAGTGTATATGACATTTATATTTCCCATAAAACATTGTAGATTAATAACACCCCATATAAAAGAATTTCTAAGTATTTTCATCGAAAACAATGAAACTTTGTTCTTAGAAACTGACATAATTATAGTTAAATAAAAGCATTTTAGATTTTTGAAAGACCAATTTTGGATGAATAATAAAATATAATACAAGTATAGTTTCAATGAATATGATACTTTTAATTCATATTATTCGTAATCAATGAAAATTATTCATTATATTTTCAATAATATTACCCATAATAGATATTATTCATTCAAAATGATGAATTTGAATATATCGATGACTCAATGGAGACTTATGAAAATCAAATGGTGGGCCCCCTCTTTAGTATGAGACCATCCCTAAAAATGATGCATTATTCATCATAGAATATTATTAAAAACAATAAAAACACTCAAAAAATGTCAATATTATCAAAAATAAATTTTCTATATGTACATATAATGAAATGGAAATTTGGTATATTTGTGTAATTTATACCAAGGATCATCATCACATCATTATAATAAATTGTACGAGATATTCCCTAGGTTACAAATCAGCCAAAAAATATCATCAATATTAATCATCCAAGAAAGAATTCAAATTAATATAAACAGATTCTTGATAAATTATATATATCTCAACGGAGATAGGTTCAACTTATTTATGATGTCTGACAGACTTGAATATGTTAATCTTTTTGGGCTTGAGAGATATAAAACATTTGGGAGACATAAAATAAATAAATAATAAATAACAAAATTTATTTTCTAATATAATACATACTAATGCATGTAAAATTAATCCATAATAAATTTTATCAAATACTTTTTCCATAAAAATTTTAATCCTCATATTACACTATAGTAGATTATAGTTCTGCATTTCATGAATTTTCTAGAATAGTCTAATACCCATGTGTTCCCTCTCCCTAAAATAAATACAAGTTCACTGATAGATATATTAGAAGAAATAATTTTGAATAGACTATTTATATTACTGGAGAATATGTATTTATAATAACATTTATATAGAAAAATATATTCAAATTGATATATTATATATGGGTGTATAATCGTTAGAATAAGATAAAAATTTGTTAATGCCAAATATTTATATTTTCATGGTACCATTAATGTTTCAATGGAATTCATATGATGGATAATAAGATCTTATTTTATATATAGTTATTTCTTATAGTATGTATACAACATTCCATATATGAGTTCATCTAATTTTTTAATATATTTTGGTGGTCGATGCTGATATGGGTGAGTTTTAACCATGTATATGATTTGTAAAATTGTGTATAAAACAAAAAATAAAAAATTATATGAAATAATTTATGATTAAAATAAATTACAATAGATGTTATATAATTAATTAAAAAATATACCTTAATAAATTAGATTTCCCGTTGGAAAATTAAAAAATTATATGATATATCATTAACTAAATTTTTACCAAATGAATATGTGGGAAATCCATAAGTTTATGTATGTGATATTTTCATAATTCCCAAATGAAAAATACTTATATATATTAATTATTATCGGATCTGTACAATGAAAATAGAAAATAGATTATAAAAATCTAGATAAATGTAAAAGAAGTGTTGTCCTAAAATTGATATTGATATAGGATACAACTGAGACATTTTTATAGAAATATGTGAAGATGATATATAAAAAAATAAATGGAATTTTTATTCATTATATTTACATTACTAAATTGAAGATTTATAAATAAAAAATGAGTAAAATGGAAATCCTGACAAAATTATGTTCCATATTTTAATAGAAATAATTAACGTGGGACAATGACAAGGAAAATAAACTATATAGATTCTAAGGCTATATGATGTTTGAGGTGATAAATATAATTATAGAGAAAATAAATTTAATCTATAAGGAATAGATTATAATCAATATAATAATTATATATTTGATTGTTCTAATTTAGACTGGATTCCATTTAGAACCGTAATGAAAATTGACTATAATATTTCTAGAATAAGGGAATGATTAATTATATTAAAAATAGTATATAATTATTTATTACATGTTCTCAACCATATATGGTTTAATATTTCTATATTTTTTAATTTAAAATATGTACATTTTAAGATTATCTGGATTTGGATAGGCTTATTATACGAATGTGATAATATAATTAATTAAAAATTGTCATAATATATTTGTGGTTTGATAATCTCACATGAGAATTATTAGAATGAGTATTGGAAAATTATAATGTAAGTGTAATAAGGGTGAATGTAGTATATGATTTCAACATTATAATTATGGATATATTTATTATAATAAATAAGGGTCTAATTATTAAAAAATAGAAAAAAAAGATTTGTTTTGGATTCCCACCTGAGAGAATATATAATGGATTAATTTCTTATATTATTGTGATTTCTTATAATAAATGGAGAAAAATATAAAAATGGCATGGTGTGATTTGAAAATTAATTAAATAATTATGTAACCTAATTTAGGAAATAATTTCATTATTGTTAAACCCTATGAGCATAACATGTATATGAATATGGAATTTAATATATCTAAAAGAATAATTCAGGACTAAGATTCTAATGGATTTGATCAAAATAGCTAATAGATCATTATCATCCCTAAAATCATAGAAGTAGACATTATGAGGGGAAACTTGGATTGGATGAATATATTTATAGATCTTGATGGTTATAATTGTATCATATTAGGATTATTATTAATATAAAAAACCCAAAAGTGATGCTCCATCATAAGTAAAAAAATATTATAAAATATAACATACATGTATCACTTATGAATTTCAATCTTTTGTTTAATTTAATTTATTATCATTGATGTGTATCACTGAGGAAGAAAAATTATTCCTCCCCCATTGATGGTATTACACTGATCATGGTTATCAAGAAACATGAGGATTTTAATAATCAAAAATTATGTTAATACCTTTTCAATGAGAGATAAATATAGTGTTAGGGAAGACTATTACCCCCAAATGATTTTTATGAAATAAGAATACATTAAATTCGTTGGAGAACATCAATTTAAAGATACATTCCATGATGTAATCATTATAAGTAAACTTATCAACCATATATATCATATTATAATTATTATATCTGATTAGGATTACATATTTAACACATTCAATGTATTTTATATCCCTTTTACTCAAATCGTAATGGATTATGGATGGTAAAAACATGCATGGATGAATGATGAAAATTTAATCAAGATGGTGACATCAGGGTTGTCCACCATCATCTGAAAACACAAAACTGACGTGGATTGGTTCACATTATAGCGAAAAAATATCAATCCCTCACACTAACTAATATAAAAATATAAATTATTCAAAACATTGAAATTATTTCTGAATCCATTCAGAAAAGTATAGAATAATGTTTTTTCAAAAATCCTTTATTATGAATCAAATGGATTGACAATAATATTGTATCACCCCAAGATTTCATTCTACGTTATTTCTTCAAAGTCATTAAATAACTTTCACTACACATAACACCGAGTTCATGCACAAAATGAATTACCAAAGTAGACGTTAGAAAGCTGTTATGAATAGTATTAACTGAATTTTTTATTTTATATAATAATTATAATTTTAAAATCCATATTATGAGTTTCTTATACATAATATAAGAACAAATTCATTATTTTCAGATAAATGAAGTATTTTTAAAAAAAATTCAATTTTACATCCTTTTAATGGAGAACCCTTTTTAAAACCAATATATGAAACATTTATATATAAAATTTGGAAAAATAAACATCTTCTTTATAATTGGTACATAAAAATTTAGTTTCGATAATGTTTTGGTTCCTTTCTTATAACTTTTATATTTGAGTGAATAGTGAAAATTACTAAATTTTAACCGAAAACAATTTTTTAATCAAAATAATTTATAGTACTAAATTATTCATTTGAGTGGTTTTATTATTTCATTAGATTATATTATTATCATTTAATATAATTTAGGTCATTGGATGTAATTTCACATTTAATCTATACATAAACAAGTGTCAATCTTTTGATAGTTATTATTTCCTAAAAACACGCTTTTAGTTTTGATAGCAGGAATTAATTTCAAATTAATTTCTACCACATCTGTGTTTGGAATTTTGAAAAATTGATTCCATATTTCGTATTATGAGGTCCAAATTGCGAAAATATGTAACTTTTATTTTTATAAATTATGAATAATTACTTTGGTAAATATTATGTTTATCATGGTTAAATGGTAAATATGGGAAATATGGGTAAGGAAATAATATTAAAATAATATTAATTACCCTAACACATGTCCTAACCCTATTGGATGATACATGTCCGACCATGGGAATACTTGTGTTGATTTTGGGAACACGTGGAGCCACTTGAGATTGATAACAACACATTATTTTAATTAATTTAATATAAATGAAAAAATGACATAAACATATATCTTTTACTAATTCAATAATTACAAGGTGTTATATATGTTCTATTTTCAACTATAAATATTTATTAGAAATATAAATATATTTCCTACATAATTGTATTTTACTTATAATTTTTTGACATTTAATAAATAAACTTATTAATGAAACAATAATGATGCATTTTTTTCCTTATTGATGAAAGAATCAAATAAATGGTATTATAAATTTTAAAATAAATGTAATTTGAATATTTTGATTACATATACTAATTTTATAGGTTACTATGGCATGTTATTATTGATTTAATAAATTTATTTTGAATTAATAATGTTGTAATGAATTTAACAAAAATAAATTATTAAATAGTGTCAAAATTGACATAAAGGAGTTTTTAAAACAAATATAATATTATTAATTGAAAAAATATTCATAATTATCTATGGTTCGACAAAAAAACATATGTGATGATAGGTATGTCATTAATTAACCACTTGGGGTTCTCTTGGTAGTTTATAGTATGTTCAGTAACCATAAAATATAAAAATGGTAAATGTCAAACTAATTAATTAAGAGTTAAATCTAATAGATAAGGTTATCATGGTGAACCAAAATTTTCTAAAATCTATTGATTGAGGTTATTTCAACCCATATCCACCTAAATCTCGACCTAATTTAATTTTGAACAATTATAAACCAAATATTATTGTATAATAAATTAATACTTTAATCATTTCCTAAAGTGACCATCACCCCTCTAATAAAAGGGAACTTCCCTTCTCTCAAAATTACAGAACCAAATCCATTTGGATTAGCCAAACCATGACCAAATATCATCCCAAATTCCATCAATTGATCTTAGAGGCCTTATTTTGATCAGAAAGTGAACCTAGGTAGCCCTTTTGATCAAATCAAAATGAAGAACCCGAAGAAGAGGTAAATATTTCATCACCTCTTTCATGTTATTTTTTTTCAACATCCTCTTTCTTTGTTAATTCCATTATAAAACAATAAATACATTATCTTATATATAATTTTATGTTATTATAAATATGGAACATCTATATTCAATATTCTATCCATCATATGAATGATAATTTCCCCATGCATGCGTACGTACGACTTACCATCTCCACGGCGTGGTGTAATTTATAATTCACCACTATGATATTTGGATGGACATAATGATGAGTAATATGTATATAAATAATGAATATGACATGATAATGTATCTGTTAAATTTATATACCATACAATTCCACTCCTTTTTATAATTAAGAAAATGATATTGTCACTCGTGCGTGCATACAGATTACCGTATCCGCGACGCGATTAGATTCATTTCCACGTTCACTATTCATCGATGATTATAAAAATATATATTATTAATAAGTATGTAATATATAAAATTATAATGCTACTGGATATATATATATATTTATATATTTACTTACATATATCTTATTCACGTACTTCCGTTCAATACGTTGTGAAAACAGAAACAACGTTTATGCGTGCATATGGACTTTCGTCTCCATAAACGGTGTTTTTCATTTCATATATATGTATATTATACATATTTAAATTCATAAAATATATGATATAAAAAAAATTTATATTCGGGAAGTATTTAAATCATGATCTATTTGATACAATCCAGTGTTATAAGTTAAAACACGTATGATAAAGAAAGAGAGTATTACCAACAAATGTTAATTTAACATGGAAATAATTATAAAATTTGTAGTATAATGACATAACTTAATAATTTATGATATAATAAATATTAATATGGTTCTGGAATAATTTAATAACATACTATGGTCATTATACAGGAGGTTAAACATACCCTCGACCAAATGAAAGTGCAAGGTAAGGGTTAATTCATCAATCTCATTATTACCCGAGATTGTTTATGTGTAAGTATTTTCTAGGAAATATTTATCATCCATGACCATTTTTAATAAAAATGATTTTATAATTAATATTGTAATTATTTATGAATGGTACTCTTTATCAAAATCATAATTTTAAATGTTTTGAAGATTTATCATTCTAAATGTTTTTAATTAATGGACATTTTTTCAAAATGATATTAAGGATTTATTTATATGGACATGAATGTTTTAAAATGACAATTATTTTCAAAAGAATAAAAGTGGTATTTGACAATTTGATTCAAAAATCACTTCTAAATTACTTACTTTATAAATGTGTCACTTTTAAATGTTTTTTTACAAAAGGATATTTCTCTCAAAAAGTTTTACTCATCATTTTCAACTATTTCAGAATCCTTTACCAGATATTATCTTTGATTGAGGTTGAGTTATTATAATAAAAGATTCTATATTGTATTGAATGAGTTAAGGAATGTTTGACTGTGGATGTTCTATTTTTATACCATTAATGTTTTATGGTTAATGTATTGACATTTCGTATGCTAGTTTTAATACGAATGTTTATGTTATGTATCAAATTTTACATATGAGGAAGGCAGTAGACATGGTAAGTGATAGGTGGATCCCTCTATAGCTTCTAGATGCATCGGTAGGTCTCATGAGACAAACTAGTTTCTTGGCACAAGTACTTGACAAAAATTACATTTGTAGTCTTGGCACGAGGCCTTGACTATGTGGTAATGATGTCCGGTGTTAGGAATTCCTTCATTATGAAATTATTTATTACCTGTTATTATTCGAAAAGTATAATATCTATGTACATGTTTATATGGAAATGTTTGATTTATTTTTTTCCATATTATGTTCACGTTTATGTTTAAACATGATGTTGTTTTTATCACAAATATTGCCCTCATTTTTTATAGCTTCCTCTTAATTTTTTACCCTTACTAGGCATCTGAGATCACCCTTTCTTATGTTTTATTTTCCCAGAATTCCAAGAGGTGTATTATGATTGATAAGAAGGCTTAAGATAAAGGGAATAATGGTGTTCTCAAAGAACTATCTATGTTGTGGTTTATGTTTGAAAATATAATGTAATGTTTATGTATTTAATATATATTTCAAGACTGCTATACTGATTGTTCATTTGGGACATGATTCCTTGAAATAATTCTAATGTATTAAAATAATACACCAGCTCTGGGTAACTGGGGTGGGGGAGTTACAGTTGGTATCATAGGAAGCTTAGTACAAACCATGGAATATAGATATATATAAACTCTTATTAGAGCACATTACCCTAAGATAGACTTTTAAGTTTAGTATAGAATAATTTCCTAAAATTTGGTATTGTAGAGATTTTGTGAGTTTTCCAATAAATACATCTCAGTCTAGAAACAAGCATCTTGAGGCGGCTCTCGAACAGATGTACCTAGTGGTAAAATACAAAAACACCGCTTTGAGCTAGACTCGAACGGGAACTGGTGCACGACAATGGGCCTTGATGCACTCTTTCTTACGACACTACTGGGGGATATGCTTAGGATAATTCACATTTCCATTAAAAGTCTTTATGAATGATTTAAGAGTAAATACATTCTCAAAGAAAACATTTTTATGATTATGGATTATATATATAAACTGTTGAATTTACTTTAGGTATTTTACAAGTTTGGAATTATGAATTGTGATTCATAAACTGACCTAGTGTATACCATTTTTATGAAATGGTGCCCAATAGAAGAAATGAGAACTCCAGTGATTCATATGATCCAAAGAGTAATAAGGATCATATATTTAAAGGTATTAACCAAATAGACTCCCACGTATTCTCATCATATGAATAAATAGTATCGTGTGTTATTAATATATGTAAATAATTTTTTGAGTCCTACGACAATGAAGTAAAGAAAGAGAAGAAATGGATGGAAGAGAAAAAGATGGATAAAGGGAAGAGGGGAATGAAATATTTTCTCAAATGTGATTATTGTGGAAAGAATCACATTGGTAAATTCTTGATGGGAATGTGAGTTTGTTTTAAGTGTTGAGAAAAAGGACATCAATTATGTGATTATAAGGATAATAAAAAAGTTTCAAATGCAAAAGATTCATCAGCAAGGAGTTAGGACACTACATGCATCAATGTTCAGATCATCAGAGTATTCCCCAAATGATGCTAATTAATAATAATAATCATGTAATGATACTATCATATATGAAGAGGAATGACTAGTGTTCTTATGTTGTTATTAAATAATTTTTTCATTTGAGTGTTGTATCAACGATGTACTGGTTATATAAATTATGGAAATAAATAAGGATTGTACAGCATTACTATTTCATTGAAGATTTGAGATTATATGGTATTATGAAAAGTGACTCAACAAAAAGTTAAATTTTTTTACATGGTTGGAGGAAATGTAATCCTTAATATATTCTTGATACTGAGGTAGTCATTTTGGAATAAGAGATGGTTGATTTGGGTAAATTATATTGGATATTCTTGACTACCTTGGAACTAAGTAAAGGTTTTAATATTTCATCATTGTTGGAGTATTCAAAATTTTTGGATATTAACAAGATATATAGTATTCTATAAGGAATAAGGGAGAATGAATGTAATTAGTAATGTTTTATTGTAATTCAGGGTGTTATCGTGTTTTAAAAGAATACAAGATGAAGGCATTCAAATGTTATTACGTGGAAAAAGAGAACATCATTATTTTTACATTCCATAAAAATTTTGGAATGTGACTTTGGATATATGTATTTTGGATAAGTCTTTAGGTTGGAATCGATTAAGTTTGACATTGGATACTATTTTTATGGTGAGATCATTTCTTGAGATTATTTTTGTATTACCATAAAAATGACATCCCGGAGGTCGGGGGACAACTTGTCGCGTCCGACAAGGTCATGAGACTTGAACCCACAACTGATGGAAGACAAGGGTGCATCACCTACCAGTAGACTATGTGATATCCTGGATTGTATAATTTATTTTCTTTTTAAAGGGAGTTATAGGTGAATTATAATTTCCTTATTTTTGTAACCCTATACAATTAGGATAAATAGAATATGTTTTTGAAATCTTTTGGAATGAAGGATGAGTTTGTGGTAGGAAGCAGTTGAAGTATTAAACTCTACATATCATGTATATATTTTTTCCTCTTATTCTATGGATAAATTTATTATTAAACATTATGGAAGTAATATTAAAACCAAAACCGTGTTATCCTAATACCTTATATTTTGTTGAACCAATGGTATTTTAAATCTCCATAGATCGATGGGGTTGAGGTCCTCAATTTTACACTTGTTTGTGATTGATGACCTGAATCACTCCCTATAAATATATACATTTTTCCTCCAATTATGTGTATTTAATTTCCTCCAATTTACTCTTAATTGATATCATAATTTGGTTATAAGGCCCCAGCCTTAAACCTTACTTAATCTTGAGTTATTACAAAATTACACATTGAGGATCTTTTCAGGTTTAGAGTTTTAGAGAATTAGAACATAAAACTTGCATTACATTCCACATATAAACAAAGTGGTTACATAAAGATAGTATTAATTTTTCTAATCAATGGAAACATATTTAAAAAAAGTCACGGATTCATTCCTGACACTTCCTTGACACTATCATCATATCATGTACCTTTCCCTTGACATGTGAAAAAAATTTCAAAAAAACATGGGATGAGCATAAAAAGCACATAATGGGTTATAAAAATATGTAAAGGAAACATAAGTTCATATATACATAAGAATGAAATCATACTTTACCCATAAAACATAATCACTCTAACATACCTCATCAAATCATGAATAAATCATAGAAATCATAAGACATAAAGGTAACTTGAGGCATTCATAACATTCTTACGTAGGGAGTAACCCTCTTGGTTACGTTTGGAATACCAATCACAGTATATTCCCTAAATTTCTTCGGATAAACCTTAACGTTTCACTCCTTCACGTTACCCAGTGTATTGGAGAGCTATATCGAGCTCACCCGCCCTTAGTTTATCACGGAACCACCCGTCTTCATAATCTTTCCCAAGAACCTCAACATAATCGTATCACATAAAACATGCATAAAGGAAACATAACATTTCCACCTTTCAATCACAAGATATCAATACAACACATTGATATAAATACATTATGAAAACAATTTTCAATACCAAAATAAAAGAAACGTAAAACATGGTATTTATTTTTCTTTAAAAAAGGAATGGCTTGTAGAGAAAGCCGAAACTCAAATAATGGTCACGGCGGCAGAGAAGTCGTTGTCGCCGCATAAGTATGAAACAAACATTATCTTTATCATTTAGTAAACGCTTCTTATAAAAAATACTCCTTTTGAATAAATGTAAAGTCAAAGGGGTTTATACACCGTATAAAAGAAGGTTGTGTATAAAACAAAATATGCCTCAATGAAAGGAGATTGAGACGAAGTCCCATACCTTGGGTCTGACTTGACTCAGTCGTTCTTTAATCTCCTGAATAATAAAATTGAGTTAATTTATACTTGTTTAAGAATAATTTTAAAGTTCATTATTCCTTTTATATCACTTATTTCCATGTCATGAACACTATGTAATTATTTAAGTTAATAACGTTCGTTTTAATGATCATTTGTACTTGAGTCAAAAATAATCCCTTTATAATTACAAGTTGTTCATGTATCCATTATATCAAAAATTATAATCATGATGTATATATCATATATATCATATATATCCAGTATATACATGCATTTATAATATTACATAATCATTTAGAGGTAAAAAATGAAATGCACTGTTCATGAGACGGTAAGCCGTACGTACGCATGAACACTACTTTCATTTCTATTTCGTATTTTATAGAATGGAATCATAATTATATAAATGTATATTATAAATCCAGTGTACTATCATATATAATGTCATAACTTCATTGTTTATACGTCCCACATATGGAATTAACGAATCAAATCACTTTGAGGGGGCGGTAGTCTGCACTTCATTAAATTAAGATATCACGTTTACCCATAATGGAAACCATAATGGTATGCCCAAAATGAAAAATACATAAGCATAAGGAAAACATAAACATATTATATATCATATATAAATATAGTGTCATCTTAATGGCCACCTTTGAAGGTGTTAAAATAATGTTGAACAATCATCGTTTTGGGATGCCGAAATTCGCCATCCACGGAAACAGTTTGTTCATTAACCATTAGATGTAGGTGTGTGTAAGTGTATCTCTAATACTTATTATAACAACATCCTAGTATATTGGAGATACTAGAGTTTTTACAAAAGAAATGAATAAAAATAGTTTAGGGGGTTAGAGAAGCAAAATAAAAAAAAATGACTCAAGTGAAGACATTACCTTAAAATCGGGTAACTCCCTTTGGTTTGAGCTCAAAGGCTTCCTTGGGAAGACTTCTGCCCAATGTTAGGATTCAAGGAGTAAAATAGGGATGTGGAGAGAAAAAATGGGAAGGGGTTGGACGAGCCAAAGGCTTTGGAAGTGTGGGTAAGAAGGTAGAGCTGGGGGCCTTTTATAAGAGGAGAGGAGGGGCACTTTTGGAAAGTAAAGAAATTTTACTTTATTTTAAAATGAGTTTCGTATTCAAAAGGTCTCACATTGATATAATTAGAGGTTAAGGTGATAAGAGTTCGAAATCCACCCATACAATAGGTTTTGGACATGTTTAGGTCATGGAATTTACATTATCATTTCATTTTATTTAAATCCTTTATTAATGAGGTAATCACTGCATCATCATAAAGTCATAAATAATTTAATTTATTTAAAGTCTAAAAATTATAAAACAAATAATATGATGTAGGAAATCTTTTTATCTTTCTAATTAATATTTATAGTCAAAAATCTGACTTGTATAACCCCATGTAAAATTTGTTTTAGTAAAACATCTCATGTTTGTGTTATTTTTACTTTTACATTAAATAAAAAGTTATTAATGTCATTTCCCAACCAAAGTGGCTCAATGGGATCCCCAAGTGGACCGATGGGTTGTCTTGGTCGGCCCTGAAACATCAAATGAGGGTAGTACATGTGTCAAGCTCATCTCATATTATTAAATCATTATTTTTAACTTAAACTACACTAATTACCACTAATCGCGATTAAGAACTTAAAAGTTACTATTCACCAAAAAATTATTTTAATCTCATTGAACCAAATTTTACTTCTTAATGACAACCATGTATGTAGGATTTTTGAAAATCATATCACAAAAGTTGAAATGTTTTATTTAAATGAAAAATCAGTTTCTTTAACTATCACTTAGTGGTTTCACTATTCATCAAAAATTAACGTTTTTCTGAAAAATTCCAAAACTTCACCCTAAGCTATATTTGATATTCTGAATTCAAAAATGATGTCTATTTTACAAAATTCAAAACATATAAGATGCATTAATTAATTTAATAATTAATTCCCATTGTCATGACAAATAGCTTGTTTTTATGAAATAATAAGTATCAAAAGATTGACACTAGGTTAAGTCCAATTTCAAAGTAAAATTTATTCCAATGACCACCATTGGATTAAATGGTAAATGTATATTCTAATTTCACTTAAAAAACAATTCAAAAGATAATCTATTCATATAAATAAATTATATTAAAAAGCAGTTTTGATGTAAAATGCAGTATTTTTCACTATTCATTAAAAATGAACATTGTCAGAAAGATACCAAAAATTCACACAAAGTAAATTTTGTTGTCCCAATAATAAAGAATAAGTTTATTTTGAAACAAATAGCTTATAAAATTGTCAAAAGATATATTTAAAAATGGTTTTCCATTAAAAGGCAGTAAAACAATCTTTCAAAAATATTACTGTATTCCATGCTTAAGATTGGATTTATTTTCATTTTAAGCCTCTAAAACACTATTTAATTCATTAATAGGCATAGATAAAAATATCTAGTATTAATTACTTATTTGGGATGTTACATCCTTCTCCCCTTTAGAAAATTGCGTCCCCGCAATTTATTTACTTATCGAATAAATGGGGATACTTATCCTTCATTGCATTTTCAGATTCCCATGTTGCCTCTTCCATAATGTGGTTTTTCAACAAAACCTTTAACTGATTAATCACCTTATTCCGTAACACTTTCTCCATGTGGTCAATAATCTGGACCGGTTGTTCCTCACATGATAGGTTCTCTTCCAGCTGAACTACCTCTGGACTCAAAACATGAGATGGATCTGGCATATATTTTCTCAGCATAGAAACATGAAAAACATTGTGTACCTGAGATAAACTCGGAGGTAAAGCCACCCGGTATGCAACTGATCCAACTCTCTCCAGAATTTCATATGGTCCAATGAACCTTGGACTCAACTTTCCTATCTTACCAAATTTCATCACACTTTTCCATGGTGAGAATTTGAAAAAAAACATGATCACCTACCTCGAAGGATAGATCCTTCCACCAGTTATCTGCATAACTCTTCTTCCTGCTCTGATCTGTTCTCATGTGTTTCTGTATCAGCTGAACTTTTTCTTCCAACGCTTCTATAAATTCTGGTCCCATCAACTTCCTTTCACCCACTTCATCCCAGAAAGCTGGAGTTCGACACTGCTTCCCATATAACGCCTCAAATGGTGCCATCTGTATACTGGAATGAAAAATTTTATTATATGAAAATTGACCCAAAGAAAGATGTTGGTCCCAACTTCCCTGATTATCCATCGAACAAGCTCGTAGCATGTCCTCCAAGGTCTGAATTGTTCGTTCTGACTGCCTATCTGATTGAGGATGAAAAGCTGTACTAAAATTTACTTATGTACCCAATGACTTCTGAAGGCCTTTCCAAAGGTTAGAAGTGAAACTGGGATCACGGTCAGATAAAATGGAGAGAGGAACTCTATGTAACCTGAATATCTCTTTAAGTTACAAATGGGAAAGTTTATCTAGGGAAAAATTATCTCGTATAGCAAAGAAATGAGAAGATTTATTCAAGCGATCAACAATAACCAAAATTGCATTATTACCTCGAGGGGTCATCGGCAATCCCACAATGAAGTCCATGGATATATTCTCCCATTTACACTCTGGCACTGGTAAAGGCTGAAGCATCCCCTTCGGTAACTTCCGCTCTGCTTTAACCTGTTGACATGTCAAAAAAATCACAGTAAAATCAGAAATATATCTTTTTATTCCATCCCACCAGTAATACTCCCACAGATCTCTGTACATCTTAGTACTGCCAGGATGAACTGAAAATGGAGAACTATTTGCTTCACATAAAAACTCTATCTTCAACATTAAATCACAAGGCACACATAATCTCTTACCAATTCTCAAAACAAACTCATTATCAATGTTGAATTCAGGCAACTTACCTTTATGAACCAGCTCTACCTTTTTCTACAACTCACTGTCTTGCTTCTGTGCTTGCTTGATTCTGTCTGATAGAGAAGATTTGACTGATACCTGAAACAAAACAGAAGAACATCCTGCACCAACAACATCTATGCCAATGTTCATCAAATCCTTTACCAAAGTATCATGTTCCAACATCAACATTGCTAATGAAGCATTACTTTTTCGACTCAAAGCATCAACCACATTATTTTCTTTTCCCGGATGGTAATGAATTGTACAATAATAATCCTTGATTAATTCTAGCCATCTCCTTTATCTCATGTTTAACTCTTTCTGAGTGAATATATACTTTAAACATTTGTGATCGGTATATATTTCACACTTTACTCCATACAAATGATGCCTCAAAATTTTTTAAGCGAAAACAACAGCAGCAAATTCCAAATCATGTGTAGGGTAATTTACCTCATGAGTTTTCAAATGTCGTGAAGCATAAGCAATTACCTGATCATTATGAATTAGGACGCAACCAAGTCTTTTCAATGAAGCATCACTGTATATAACAAACTCACCATTCCTGCAAGGTAGTGCCAAAACCGGAGCATTCACCAAACTTCTTTTCAGTTCTTGAAAACAATCATCACATTCTTTTGTCCAGATAAACATAACACCCTTCCGAGTTAGCTTAGTCATTGGACTAGATAACCGTGAAAAATTTCTAACAAACCTTCGGTAATATCCTGCCAAACCAAGGAAACTACGAATCTCTATTACATTTTTGGGTCTTGTCCATTCTTTAACAACGTTTGTTTTTGCAGGATCAACAGTTATCCCATCTTTAGAAACAATGTGACCAAAGAAAGAAATTTGTTGCAACCAAAACTCACACTTGCTGAATTTACCATACAATTTCTTTTCTTTTAAGGTTTGCAAAATAACCCTTAAATTTCTTTGATGCTCCTCTTTACTTTTAGAAAACACCAGAATATCATCAATGAAAACCACCTCAAGCATATCCAAGAACTCATGGAAAATTGTATTCATTAAGTCCATGAATACAGCAGGTGAATTGGTTAGCCCAAAAGGCATTACTACAAATTCATATTGGCCATATCTTGTACGAAACACAGTCTTCGGAACATCTACTTCCTTTACCTTCAGCTGATGGTACGCCGATCTCAGGTCAATCTTTGAAAAATACTGTTCTCCCTGGAGCTGATCAAACAAATCATCGATATGCGGCAAAGGATATTTTTTCTTAACAGTGATGTTATTCAAGGGTCTATAATCAATGAAAAGTCTCATAGAACCATCTTTTTTTTAAAAAAATAAAACAGGAGCACCCCATGGTGACGTGCTATGTCGAATGAAACCTTTCTCTAATAAGTCTTGCAACTACTCCTTCAACTCTAAATGTTCAATTTGAGCCATTCGATAAGGGGGGTTCGAAATTGGCTTAGCATCAGGAACTAAGTCAACAGTAAATTCAACTTCCTGATCTAGTATTATTCCAGGAAAATCATCAAGAAAAACATCATGATACTCATTTACCACTAGCACATCATTAATCTCAACAGTTCCCTTATTTTCAACAATATGTGCACGGTAACATTCATTTCCATCTTTTACATGTTTCTCGACCCCATGATAAGTTATCAACAGTAAGGGTTCATTCTTGTACACAAACTTAAAGTCTTTCTGAAAAGAAACATCTTTAGCTCTATAGTCAATCTTAGCATGGTAAATAGAGAGCCAATCCATACCCAGGATATCATCAAACTCTACTAGAGGTAAAACAATAAGGTTCGCAAGTAGGTTCTTTCCACGGATAAGGATAGGATGATTATTATAAATTCTTTTTGACTCAACATTTCCCCCAGGTGTTTTTACCACAAGTTCAAGAATCATTTCTTGGGATGGTATTCCCATTTGACTAGAAAAGGTTTAAGTGATGAAAGAATGTGTAGACCCCATATCAAACAACACACTGGCATAATCTGAACAAACAAATAAAGTACCTGATACAACTTCATTTGATGGCCTGACATCTGCTGAAGTAGTTGCAAAGGATTTCACCACCCCTTTCTTCTTGTAGTCTAACTGCTTCCCATCACTCGAGCTCTTTGTCGGACACTCGTTTGCATAGTGACCCATCTCATTGCACTTAAAACATTTCACTAACTATAAATAAAATTTGAACTTACCATCACCTTGATCTTTTTCAGTGCAATCACGAGCCTTATGTCCCATCTTACCACATCGGTAGCACTTTCCAGAATTCAGAAGACATTCCCCAGCATGCCTTTTTCCACATTTATCACAAACTGGATTCTTAGATTTCATACCATCAGGCATTTTTGAAGAATTCTACCCTTTCTCCTGCCACCTCGGTCTCTTCTTCAGTTGGTTGTTATAGATCACTTGATCATCGGAAAACTCCATTTCCAACTTCTCCACACAACGAACAAGCTTTTCATAACTTTTAAACTCACGAGAATCTAATGCCCTTCGATATATTGGCTTTAATCCTGAGTAAAAATGATTGATTTTACTATCAAGGTCTCAGATAAAATTTAGAGCATACCTTGCAAATCGTGTGAAACTTTCTTCATAGGTAGCCACTTAGTCTTCCTCTTTCCTCAATTCCATGAATTGTTTTTCCATCATTAGTCGAACAGCCATAGGAAAATACTTTTCAAGAATCATACCTTTAAATCCATCCCAGTCAAGAGCATCAATCTTAATGGCGTCCCTAATATTTTTAACCATCGACCACCACTGATCTTCTTCAACCTCCAAACGGTAAATAGCAAGACTAAACTTTTGATTGTCTGAACACCCCATGACATCGAAAATCTTCTCCAGTGCTTTAATCCACCCTTTATCTAACACATGGTCAGGTGATCCTCTAAATGATGGGGGATGTTGCCTCATGAAATGTTCCACCACTGACATGTTCCTCTACGGTTGATCTGGATGATCTCATGCATGGATACCACCACCATTTGTTGCTTGAGTCAACTGTGCCATTACTGCAACAAACTGTTCAGTTCCAATTCCGACCATCTCAGGATGCTGATTTAGAAGGTTATTTCATTATTTATTCCTTCCTAGCACTGATTCCCTATTTCCTCTGCAGAAAACCATTCTGAACAAACATGTCTTAGATGAAGCCACATAGTAATCTTCAAATGCTATATCATTTCAAAAAAAAATATTTTTGGATAATCATTTAATAGAATTATAACTCCTAAAGTTATCTAAACCGACCTCTGATACCAACTATTTGGCCCCAACCTTAAACCTTACATAATCTTGAGTTATTAAAAGATTACACATTGAGGATCTTTTCAGGTTTAGAGTTTTAGAGAATTAGAACATAAAACTTTCATTACATTCCACATATAAACAAAGTGGTTACATAATGATAGTATTGATTTTTCCCATCAGTGGAAACATATTTATAATAAGACACGGATTCATTCCTGACACTTCTATGACACTATCATCATATCATGTACCTTTCCATTGACCTGTGAAAAACATTTCAAAAAAACATGGGATGAGCATAAAAAGCTCAGTATGGGTTATAAAAATATGGAAAGGAAACATATGTTCATATATACATAATAATTAAATCATACATTACCATATAACATAAGAACTCTAACATACCTCATCAAATCATGAATAAATCATCGAAATCATAAGACATAAAGGTAACTTGAGGCATTCATAACATTCTTACGTAGGGAGTAACCCTCTTGGTTACGTTTGGAATACCCATCACAGTATATTTCCAAAATCTTTTCAGAGAAATCTTAACGTTTCACTCCTTCGCGTTACCCAATGCATTGGAGAGCTATATCGGTCTCACCTGACCTTAGTTTATTGAGGAACCACCCTTCTTCATAATAATGCCCAAGAAACTCAAAATAATCGTATCACATAAAACATGCATAAAAGAAACATAACATTTCTACCTTTCAATCATAAGATATCAATACAACACATTGATATAAAAACATTATGAAAACCATTTTTAATACCCAAATAAAAGGAAAGTAAAACATGGTATTTATTTTTCATTAAAAAAAGGTATGGCTTGTAGAGGAAGATGAAACTCAAAAAATGGTCAGGGCGGTGGAGAAGTCATTGTCTCCGCATACGTACGACAAAAACATTACCTTTTGTTGTTTAGTAAACGCATCATATAAAAAAGATTCTTTTTGAATAAACGTAAAAGTCATAGGGTTTTATACACTGTAGAAAAAAAGGTTTTGTATAAAACAAAATATGCCTCAACGAAAGGAGATTGAGATGAAGTCCCTTACCTCGGGGCCGACTTGACTCGGTCGTTCTTTAATCTCCTAAATAATAAAGTTGAGTTAATTTATACTTGTTTAAGAACATTTTTAAAGTTCATTATTCCTTTTATATCTCTTATTGCCATTTCATGAACACTATGTAATTATTTAAGTTAATAACGGTCGTTTTAACGTTCATTGGTACTTGAGTCAAAAATAAACCATTTATAATTAAAAGTTGTTCATGTATCCATTATATCCAGAGTTATAATCATGATGTATATATCATATATATCATATATATCCAGTATATACATGCATTTATTATATTACATAATCATTTAGAGGTAAGAAATGAAACACACCGTTCATGGAGACAGTAAGTTGTACATACGCATGAACGCTACTTTCATTTCTATTTCGTATTTTATAGAATTGAATCATAATTATATAAAGGTTTATTATAATTATAGTGTAATAACATATATAATATCATAACTTCATCCTTTATATGTCCCACATATGTTATTAACGAATCAAATCACTTTGAGGGGGCGGTAGTCCGCACTTCCTTAAATGAAGATATCGTGTTTACCCATAATGGAAACCATAAAGGTATGCCCAAAATGAAAAATACAGAAGCTTAAGGAAAACATAAAAATATTATATATCATATATAAATATAGTTTCATCTTAATGGACACCTTTGAAGGTGTTAAAAGAATGTTGAACAATCATCGATTCGGGATGCCGAAATTCGCCATCCACGGAAACAATGTGTTTTTTAACCATTAGATGTAGGAGTGTGTAAGTGTAGCTCGAATCCTTATTATAACAACATCCTAGTATATTGAAGATACTGTATTTGTTACAAAATAAATGAATAAAAATATTTTAGGTGTTTGGAGAAGCAAAATAAAACAAAAGGACTCAAGTGAAGACATTACCTTAAAATCGGGTAACTCCCTTTGGTTTGAGCTCAAAGGCTTCCTTGGGAAGACTTCTGCCAAATGTGAGGCTTCAAGAAGTAAGAGAGAGATGTGGAGAGACACAATGGGCAGGGGTCGGCCAAGCCAAATGCTTTGGAAGTGTGGGTAAGGAGGTAGAGGTGGGGGCCTTTTATAAGAGGAGAGGAGGGGCACTCTTGGAATGTAATGAAATGTTACTTTATTTTAAAATTATTTTCGGATTAAAAACGTCCCACATTGATATTATTATAGGGTAAGGTGATAAGAGTTCTAAATACACCCATTAAATAGGTTTTGTACATGTGTAGGTCTTATATTTTACATTATCATTTCATTTTATTTAAATCCATTATTAATGAGGTAATCGCTGCATCATCATGATGTCATAAATAATATAATTTATTTAAAGTATAAAATATACAAAAACTACTATTATGTAGGAAATCGTTTTAGCTTTCTAATGAATATTTATAGTCAAAAATCTGACTTGTATAACCCCATGTAAAAATTGTTTTAGTAAAACATCTCATGTTTGTGTTATTTTTACTTTTACATTAAATAAAAAGATATTTATGTCATTTCCCAACCAAAGTGGCTCCATGGGGTCCCCATGATGACCCATGGATTTTCTTGGTCGTCCATGACACATCCAACGAGGGTAGGACATGTGTAAATCTCATCTCATACTATTAAAACATTATTTTTACCGTAAACTACACTAATTACCACTAATCGCGATTAAGAACTGAAAAGTTACTATTCACAAAAAAATTATTTTATTCTAATTGAACCACATTTTACATCTTAATTACAACCATTTATGTAGGATTTTTGAAAATCAAATCACATAACTGGAAAAGATTAATTTAAACGAAAAATCAGTTTCTTTGACTACAACTTAGTGGTTTCACTATTAATCAAAAATTGAAGTTTATCAGTAAAATTCCAAAACATCACCCTAAGCTATATTTGATATTCTGAATTCAAAAATTATATATATTTTAAAAAATTCAAAACATATATGATGCATTAATTAATTTAATAATTAATTCTTACCGTCATGACAAATAGCATGTTTTTATGAAACAATTAGAATCAAAAGATTGGCACTAGTTTAAGTCCAATTTCAAAGTGAAATTGATTCCAACGACCACCATTGGATTAAATGGTAAAAATATATTATAATTTCAATTTAAAACCAATTCAAAAGATAATCTAATCATATAAATAAATTAGATTAAAAACCAGTTTTGTTGAAAAATGCAATACTTTTCACTATTCATTAAAATAATGAACATTGTCAGAAAAGTACGAAAAATTCACACAAAGTAAATTTTGATGTCCCAATCATAAAGAATAAGTTTATTTTTAAAAACATAGATTATAAAATTGTCAAAATATAGATTTAGAAATGGTTTTCTATTAAAATGCAGAAAAACAATTTTTTAAAAATATTAGTGTATTCCATGCTTAAGATTGGATTTAGTTTCATTTTAAGCCTCTAAAACACTATATAATTCATTAATAGTCATAGATAAAAATATATATTATTAATTACTTACTTGGGATGTTACATTGGTGGTAACTTTTTCATTTCTCTTTCCCTTTTTTTAAGACTAAAATTTATTAACCGAATTTTTGATGTGGGATTTCCACAAAAGAATTTTTCTATTTTTAACCTTTTATTTTAGAAGAACAATTTCAAATTGTGAGGTTGGAATTTATTGAAGGAGGAGAGAATTTAACAACCCAATATTTCATGGTGCATTATTTCTTCAATGTAATTCAATAACATTCACTACACACAACACCGAGTTTAAGCACACAACAACTTACCAAACTAGCCATTCAAAAGCAGTTATGAATAGAATTAACTGAATTTTTATTTTTATATAATACTTATAATTTTAGAATCAAAATTATGATTTTCATAGACCTAATATAATAACATGTATATTTTTCCAGATAAAAGAATTATTTTTAATAAACAATTTAATTTTACCACCTTTTAATAGAGAACCATTTTTAAATCCAATATTTGACACGTTTATGTATTAAATTTGGAAAAATAAATTTCTTATTTAGAATAATTACATAAAATTTTAGTTTCGATAATTTTTTTGTGTCATTCTGATAACATTCATATTTGAGTGAATAGTGAAAATTACAATATTTTAACTGAAAACAAATCTTTTAATCAAATTATTTTATAGTAGTAAATTACTCATTTGAGTGGTTTTAATATGTAATTAGATTATATTTTTATAATTTAATATAATTTAGGTCATTTTATGTAATTTTACATTTAAACTAGACATAAACAAGTTTCAATCTTTTAATAGTTATTATTTCTTAAAAACAAGATTTTTGTTTTGATAGCCGGAATTAATATTAAATTAATTTCTACCACTTCTGTGTTTTAAATTTGGAATAATAGATTCTATATTTGGCTTCATGAGGTAATAATTATGTAAATTGGTAACTTTTATTTTTAGACATTATGAATAATTATTTCGGTAAATATTTAATTTACCATGGTTAAAGTGTAAATCCAGTAAATATGGGAAATGATATAATATTAAAATAATATTAAATTAAAATAACACATTTCCAAACCATAGTGGATGATACATTTAGGACCATGGTAATCTTTGGGTCTATTTTGGGACCACCTGGAGCCACTTGAGTCTGTTAATGACACTTTATATTAATTAATTTAATGTAACGGAAAAAATGACATAAACATATATCTTTTAGTAAAAAAATTCATAAAAGGTGTAATAAAAGTTTTATTTTTGAATATAAAATATCATTAGAAATATAAAAAGATTTCCTACATAATTGAATTTTATTTATAATTTTTAGACATTTAATAATAAAATTTATTAATGACACAATGATGATTCAATGTTTTCCTTATTAATGAATGAATAAAATAAATGGTATTATAAATGTTAAAATAAATATAATTTAAATATTTTGATTCCATACATGAATTTTCTAGGTAACTATGGAATTTTAGGATTGATTAAATAAATTAATTTTGAATTAATAAAGTTGTTATGACCATAAAAATGATTTATTAAATAGTGTAAAAATTGACATAAAAGCGTTTGTAAAACAAATATTATATTATTAATTGATATGTTATTCATAAAAATATTAGAGTCGTCCAAAGGACTTATATGATTATATGTTTTTCATTAATGAACTACTGGGGGTTCTCTTGTCAGTTTATAGTATGTTCATTAACCAAATAATATAAAAAGGGTAAATGTCATACTAATTAACTAAGAGTTAAATCTGAAATATAAGGCTAATATAGTGACACAAACATGTGTAAAAACAATTGGTTGAGAGGAATTAGACCCATAACCACCTAATTATGTAACAAAATTCATTTGTAACCATTAACAACTGAATATTATTGTATAAAACATTAATACATTAACTGTTTCCTAATGTGACCCTCACCCATCTTATAAAAGTGCACTTCACCTTCTCTCAAAATAACACAACCCAAGCCATTTGGTTTGGCCATCCCCTACCCAAATATCCTCCCAAAATCCCTCAATTCATCTTAAGGGGCTTAGTTTTATCCTAATTTCATCCTAAGGAGCCCATTTGATCAAATAAAAAGGAAGAACCCAAAGAAGAGGTAAATATTTCATCACCTCTTTCATGTTATATTCTTCTTCCAATTCCTCTTTCTTTGTTGCTTCCATTCTAAAAAATAAAATAAATTATCTTCTATATAATTTTATGTTATTATAAATATGGTACAACTATATTCATTATTATATACATCTTATGAATGATAATGTCACCATGCGTGTGTACGTACGGCTTACCGTCTCCACGTCGTGGTGTAATTTATTATTCAACACCATGTTATTTGGATGGATATAATTATGAGTAATATGTATATATATAATTAAGATGAAATGATAATGTCTATGTAAAATTAATATACCATACAGTTCCACACCTTTTAATCATTAAGGAAATGATATTTTCACTCGTGCATACGTACGAGTGAAAATGGAATAATAATGCTACTTTATATATATATATATATATATGTAATTACATATATCTTATTCACTTACTTCCGTTTAATATGATGTGAAAATAGAAACAGCGTTTATGCGTACGTATGGACTTTCGTATCCATAAACTGTATTTTTCATTTCATATATATGTATATTATACATAGTTAAATTCATAATATATATGATATAAAAAATCTCGTTTTATATTTTGGAAGTATTTAAATCTTGATCTATTTGATACAATCAAGAGTAAAAAGTTAAAATAGGTACGATAAAGTAAGCTATTATTACCCATATTGTTAATTTAACATGGAAATCATTATAAAATTGGTAGTATAAATTCATAAATGAAAACTGTATGATATAATAAATATTACTATGGATCTGGAATAATTTAATAATATACTATGGTCATTATACAAGAGGCTAAACGTACCCTCGCCCAAAGGAAAGTGCAAGGTAAGGGTTAATTCCTCAATCTCATTATTACCTGAGAATGTTTATGTGTAAGTATTTTCTGGGATATATTTATCTTCCATGTCAATTTTTCATAAAAATGATTTGAAAATAAATATTTTAAGGATTTATGAAAGGTACCCTAAATCAAAATCTGATTTTTAAATGTTTTAATGATTTATATTTATAAATATTTGTAATTAATTTCCATGTTTTCAAAATGATTTGAAGGATATATTTATTTGGAAATTAATGTTTTGAAATGACAATTCATTTCAAAAGAATATATGTGGTATGTAACACTTTGATTAAGAAATCTATTTTAAATAACTTCCTTTATAAATGTGTTACTTTTAAATGATTTTTACAAAAATTATATTTCTCTAAAAACTTTTTACTCATCATATTCAACTATGTCAGCATCCATTACTGGATATTATTTTTTATTGAGGTTTATTTATTATAATAAAATATTCAATATTTTACTGAATGATTTAAGATATGTTTAACGGATGATGTTCTATTTTTATACCATTCATGGTTTTATGTTTAATGTATTGACATTTAGTATGCCAGTTTTAATACGAATGTTATGTTATGATTCATCTTTTTCATATAAGGAATGCAGTGGACTTATTAAGTGATGGGTGGAGCCCGCTATAACACCTCGATTCATCGGTAGGTATCAGGAGACAAACTAGTGTCTTGGCACAAGGAATTGACAAAAATTTAATTTTTAGTCTTAGTAGGAGGCCTTGACTATGTGGTAATGAAGTCCAATGTTAGGCATTCCATCATTATATAATTAGTTATTACATGTGATTATTCGACTAGTATAATATCCAAGTGAAATATTATATGGTAATGTTTGATTTATTTTTTCCATATTCTGTTCATGTTTTTGGTTTAAAAATTATTTGGTTTTTATCACATATCTTGCATTAAATTTTATAGCTTTACTAAATTATTTACCCTTACTGGGCATCTGAGCTCACCCATTTATTATGTTTTATTTTCCCAGGAATCCAATAAGTGTATTATGATTAATATGAAGGGTTATTCTAAATGGAATAATGGAATCCTAAAAGAACAATCTATGATGGGTTTTATGTTTGAAATTATAATGTAATGTTATTGTATGTAAACTATTTCCCAAGACTGCTAAACTGATCTGTCCTTCGGGACACGATTCCTTGTACTAATTCATATTTTTTAAAATAATGCATCGGCTCTGGGTAACTGGGCTGGGGGCGTCACAGTTGGTATTAGAGGAATTTTAGTACAAACCTTGGAATCTAGATGTAGATAAACTCTTATTAGAGCACATTACCCTAAGATTTAATTTGATATTTAGTATAGAATATCTTCCTAGAATTTTGGTATTGTAGTGATTTTGTGAGTTTCCCTAGAAATACATCTCTATCTAGATACGAGTAGGTAGAGGTAGCTCTGGCACAGATGCACCTAGGGGTAAAATCCTAAAACACCGATTTTATCTTGGCTCGAACGGAAACTGGTGCACAACAACGGTCCTTGCTTCACTCTTGGTTACGACACACCCGGGGGTTATTCTGAGGATAATTCATATTTTTATTAAAAGTGATTAGGTTGGAATTTTGAGTAAATACATTCTCATAGAATACATTGTTATGATTATAGATTATATCCATAAACTATTGAATTTACGTTATATATTTTATAATTTTGGAATTATGAATTGTGATTCATAAACTGACCTAGTGTATTCTGTTGTTTAGAAATAGCACCCAGTAGAAGGAATGAGAAATCCAGTGATACATATGAACCATAGAGTAAGAAGGATCATTTCTTTCATGGTATTAAGACAATATTCTCCCAAGTATTCTCATCATATGAATAAATTGTATAGTGTGTTTATAAGATAATAAATTATTTTATGAGTCCTATTGCATTGATGGGAAGAAAGAGATGAAAAGGATGGAAGAGAGAAATATAGATAAAGGGAAGAGGAGAAAGAAGGATTTTCCAAAATGTGATTACCATGGAATGAATCACCTTGGGAAATGATTGAAGTGAATGTGAGTTTCTTTTATGTGTTTAGAAAAAGGACATAAAGTATGCGATTGCAAGGATAATATAAATAGTTTCAAATGTAAAATCTTCATCTGCAAGGAGTTGGGAGACAACGTGAATCAATCTTTAGATCATCAGAGTATTCCCCAAATGATGCTAATGAATAGATATCATGTTATGATACTACCACAGATGAAGAAGATTGACTAGTGTTCTTATGTTTTTATTATTTAACAGTTTCATTTTAGTGTTGTATCAACGATGTACTGGTTATATAAATTATGGAAAAAAATAAGGATTGTACTACAATACTATTTAATTGATGATTTGAGACTATATGGTATTATGAAACATGACACAACAGTAAGTTGAATTTTATTACATGGTTGAAGTAAAGGGAATCCTTAATATGTTCCTGATACTGAGGTAGTAATTTTTGAATAAGATATGGTTGATTTGGATAAATTATAATGGATATTATTGACTACCTTGGAATTGATTAATGGTTTGTTTGTTTCATCATTGTTGGAGTATTAAAAAAAATTATATAAAAAAGATATATAGTATTCTATAAGGAATAAAGAAGCATGATTGTAATCAATAAGGTTTTATGGTAATTCAGGGTGTTAACGGGTTTTAAAAGAATACATGATGAAGTTATTCAAATTTATTACATGGAAAAATGGATCTTCATTGTGTTTAAATTTCTTATCATTTTTGGAGTGGGAGTTTGGATAGATGTATTTTGGATTAGTCTAAAGGTTTTAATCAATTAATTTTGACATTGGATACTATTGTTAAGGTTAAATCATTTTTTGAGATTATTTTTGGATTACCATAAAACAGACATCGTGGGGGTCGAGCGACAGCCTATCATGTCTGACAAGGTTGTGAGACTTGAACCTGGAACCGAATGAAGACAAGGGTGCATCACCTACCACTAGCCTATGTGATATCCTGGATAGTATCATTTAGTTTTTTTAAAAGGACTGATAGGTGAATTATAAACTCATTATTTTAGGAACCCTATACGATTATAATAAATAGAATATTTTTTTGAAATCTTTTGGAAGGAAAGATTAGTTTATGATAGGAATTAGTTGAAAGATGAAAATCTATATATCAATTATATATTTACATTCCTATTATTCAATGGATAAATTATTTCTTAAAATTTTGGGAAGGGATCTTAAAACCAAAAATGTGTTTTCATAATACCTTATGTTTTGTTGAACAGATGGTTTCTTAAATCATCATAGATTGATGGATTTGAGGTCCTTAATTTTACACATATTTGTGATTGATGACCTCAATCACACCCTATAAATATTTATGTTTACCTCCAATTTTGTGTCTTTAATTTCCATCAATTTACTCTTAATTGAGATCATAATTTGGTGGTGACTTTTTCATTTCTCTTCCCCTCTTTTTACGACTAACATTTATTAACCCAATTTCTGATGTGGGTTTTACACAAAGATAATTTTCTTTTTTGAAAATTTTATTTTTGAAGAAAAATTTCAAATAGAAAGGATGAAATTTATTTTAACCCGTATAGAATGTAACAACCCACTATTTCATAGCACGCTATTTCTTCAAAGTAATTCAATAACACGCACTACACACAACACCGAGTTCCAGCACACAACGACTTACCAAACGAGCCATTCAAAAGCGGTTATGAATAGAATTAACTGAATTATTAATTTTATATAATATATATTATTTTATAATCCATATTATGAGTTTCTTAGTCCTAATATAATAAGAAATTCATTTTTTCAAAAAAAAAAGAATTATTTTTCAAAAAAATGAAATTTTACCACCTTGAAATGGGGAACCCTTTTCAAATCCAATATCTAAATTATTAATATATTCAATTTGAAAAAATTATCTTCTTATTTAGCATCTATACATATAAATTTATTTTCAATAAATTTTTGATGTCTTTCTGATAACTTTCATATTAGGGTGAATAGTGAAAATTTAAGTTTTTTTACTGAAAACAACTTTTTAAATCAAAATAATTTATCATACTAAATTATAAATATGAGTTGTTTTAATTTTTCATTAGATTATATTTTTATCATTTAATATAAATTAGGTAATTGTATTTAATTTCACATTTAAACTAGACATAAAACATGTGTCAATCTTTTAATATTTATAATTTCTTAAAACACTATATTTGTTTCGATAGCGAGAATTAATTTTAAATTAATTTCATCAACTTCTGTGTTTGGAATTTGGGAAATCGAATTCCATATTTAGGATAATGAGGTACAAATTGTGTAAATAAGTATCTTTTATTTTTAGACATTATGAATAATTATTTCGGTAAATATTTAATTTAACATTGTTATAGGGTATATCCGGTAAATATGGGTAATGAAATATTATTTAAATAAGATTAAATTACCATAACACATGTCTTAACCCTATTGTATGATACATTTCCGACCATTGGGAATCCTTGGGTCGATTTTGGGACCACGTGGAGCCACTTGAGTGTGATAATGACACTTTATATTAAGAAATTTAAAGTAAAGGAAAAGAAGACATAAACACATATCTTTTAGTAAAACAATTCTTACAAGGTGTTATATTAGTTTTCATTTCAACCATAAATTATCATTTGATAGATATAGATATTTCCAGGATAATTTTATTTTATTTATCATTTTTAGAAATTTAATAATTAAATTTATTTATGACACAATGATGATGTAGTGTTTTCCTTATTAAAGAAATAATCAAATAAATGGTATTATAAATGTTAAAGTAAATATAGTTAGAATATTTTAATTCCATACATGAATTTTATAGGTTAGTATATCATGTTAGGAGTGAATAGATAAATTTATTTTGAATTAATAATGATATTATGACTTTAACCAAAATTAATTATTAAATAGTGTCAAAATTGACATAAAAGTGTTTTGAAAACACATATTAAATTTGTTGGTTAGACTGGATACAAATTAGGGGGGGGGGGGGGTTAATTGAGTTCCAATTAAAATTTCTATTAAAATATTTCTCTTAATGTCCCCCAATTATAAAACAACATTAAACTGTAGTGAATTTGTAAAACAGTAAAGATTGGATTTGGTTCTCAAAAGATTGATTAGATCTCAGTTAATTTAATCAGAAGATAAAATTAGCTTTTGAAACTAACCTAATGATTTACAATAGTTACAAACACTTTCTATATTAACTATCAAATAAACATTAAAAAATTGTATTTTAAAGTAATTCGCAGTGGATAATAATGTTTGTAATATACATTAGACTTAATCTAAGATGAATAGAATATATAACCATGAGGTCCAGTCTCAAGCTGAGATATAGTCCTCTCAAAAAATTTATAAAAAATTTAGCCACACCCTAGATTGGGGTAAACAATAGTATAGAGAATTTCCAGGTATTATGACCTCTACCACAGTTCTACGTGGGAAAACAAAACAACAGTACACTGGATGTCCAGATCTTACTTGACCTCTACCACTATCCACAGTGGGATACATAAGAGTTATATAAGGTTTGTGTGAGTATTTAGAAATCCTCCAGCTTAGGAAAGGAGACAGTGTGTGTATAAAATATAAATATCACACACACTACTATAAATGTAAATAAAAGAATCGCTAAGAGAGTAGATATGAGTTTAGAATGCTCTAGTGTTTTGAAGTGCAACTCAGGACTCCTTTTGATTTGTCATATATGCTTCCGAGTCCATCTCTGGTTTTTTTTGGAAAACAAGGTGTCATTTTCTTCCATGGTTTTCAGGTTCATCTTGATCAGCTTGAGTGTGTGAAGTGCTCGTTTTAGTTCTTCACTCCTTGACTGATGTTCGCTTTGTGTTCTCTTCTTGTATGAATCGCTTCGTGTATGTACAGAATTATCGCATTCTTTTTCCCATTTTATTCTACCCCTGTTATGTCTAGCCTTTCTCCTTCCTTATATATCTTTCAACTCGGGCAATGGTAATGATTATGTTTTTACAGGTACGAGTTACGATTCCCTGACATGCCAATAACTATCATTAAATAACATTTATTGCATTAAAATCATAAAATATGATTGTTTCATAATAAATAAATAATATTATCTAAGTGTAGTGTTTAAGAAGAAAGACTGGTCAGTCTTTCATCAGTAGCTTTCTGTTGGTAGATATGTAATGATGGATTTTTATAGCCGTGAGCTCCTATCGGTAGCTCTTTGTCCTTGTACTAGTTTCTCCTTATATCGATAACTGTTACTCCGTGTATCAGAAGCTCTATGTATCGATGACTACTATCGGTATCTTTGCTTCTATATGTAGCTCGTTTTGTCTAGAAGTAACTCGCTTGTATCGGTATCTGGTTGTATTGGGGACTGTTTGTATCTGTAGCTTGGTGTATCAGTAGCTGTGTTATGTACTAGTGATTAAGTGTATATCGGTAGACTTGTTCTATTGGTAGCTCTGCTTTTATCAGTAGCTATTTGTATTAGTAGACTTGATCTATCAGTGACATGTGCTTACTAGTGGACTTATATATACTGGTAGATCTGCGTATCGGTGACCGTTTCTTAACGATAACTATGTCTATTTGTAGACTATGTACCGGTACATCTCGTTTTGTCTGTATATGTATCTATGTGCATACCAGTGGACTTAACACTTATCTTTTCTATGAAACACATATGTTTATTGAGTTATAATTATTTCAATGTTCATATAACCATAGATATACTTTGATTAACAAATTTCAAAGATTATTTTATTATTATTATCAACTTGATAATAGAATGTCATAGATTGAAAGATGTGATATATAGATAAACATTATTTGGTAATATCAATGTATGGTAAAGCATAATTGGGATTATAAAAATATGTGAGGTCAGCAACTCCCCCTTTTTGATAATCACAACTTGTGATATATAAAAAATAACCATTAATGTATGAGAGTATATAGCATTAATTTCAATTCTACCAGAGAAAACAATATATTAAAAAAACATTAGTATCAGAGGTAAAATATGAAACAATTGTACCAGAGGGAAATGAATTAATCAAATAAAAGATAGTATTTCTCCCCCTTTGTAAAGAAAAATTATGTCTCCCCCAGATATGTTTCACATTGATAGTATTTCTCTCCCTTTGTGATTAGAAAAAAGTGGGACAAAATATAAATATAGGAGAAGATAAGTAACAACGAGTAAAAGAAAATAAGATCGTATGTATTATTTGGAGAAAATAGGTACAAAGAAAGACATTAATGAAACAAAAAAGAAATAAAAGTGATTCCTATCAAAAATCCTACCCACTGATCAATACACATCCTTGGAATGATATTTTCCGTTGTGATCAAAAGATGATTTTGGAGTGGTGGATTCATGTGGAGGCTTAGGAACACCAGAAATGATCAGAGGAGGATGAGATACCGAAACTATGCCTGGTATATACTATGTAGCTCTCTGAGTGATCATCAGAGTAAGGATTCAGATAGCTTCTACAGGAGTCATCTGAGTAGGAGAAGTAGTAGATGTAGAGGAAGGTAATGTTGGAGGGATAATAACTGGCCTAGAATCGACATTCAAGAATGTTAATAGAAGATTTTTAAAATCCATAATGATTCCTCCTCCTGTTTTCATGGAAGAAATGAAATTATCCTTGTTTTCCATGAATTTTTCTAGTGTAGGTGTCAACTCTTTGATCATGCTAACTTGTTATCTGGAGGCTTGATTAACTGGTGGGATCTTCATGTTTTCTAACATAAGCTTGAAATGATTATGGAGTTTATGATTGGAGTAAAACATTTGAAAATAATAATCTAACTTGTCTTTCACCTCTTTCTGAGAAGCAGAATATTCCCTTATATAGTCTTGAACAATATTCATAATATCACTAGTGGTATCTCTAGTAGAAGTCACCACTTTGGTCATATCAGATGAGTCCACAGAGCCACTGGATGATACTTAACCAATCTCCTCCATCAAATCACTAATCTGATCCAAATCCAATGAAGGTTTGGAAGCAAGAGAACCAAGAGAGAAGGTTACAATTTCAATGAAACTCTTAGTTATCCCACTAATAATAATTTTCACTGCAGAATCCTGGGCACCGATATGATTCTCCACAGACATTTTAAAGCCTTCAAAAACTGAAACCATTTGGCTCACACTTTTTACATAATACAAATCCTTGTCTGCTTTCGATTTTTAACTCATATAGGATTCCAGAGAGATAACCGATTTTTTAAAACTTCAACATCCTCTACCAGTCGAGATACATGAGTTTGGAAAGCAGTAACTTCATCCCATATCTCTGTGACAAAGGTTGACACATTACAACCAAGAGAGTGTTCGAGGACATTTCAAAATTACTCGTCTCTTCAACAAGGAAACTCTTTAAATCAGTAATAGAAGAACTCAAAGACTCATTCTTGTCATCCTTTAAGGACGCTATGTCATCCCTAGTGATCATATCATCAGGTGCAACCACAACAGGAGATCTTTCAGAAACTATAAATGCCATAGAGTCATTCATAATCGATTGAATAGATGACACCAGTGAAGCTTCCATTTTCCATATTTCTTCCACAAAACTGTTTTTGAGATCAGACTTGAGCTTATTCAGCTCATTTTTTCTGACCACATCTTCAGGTAATATCTCAGACTGAATATCATATTTTATTTTTGGTCTCTGAAGGGATGTCTCATTATCAGAGTCTGGATAATCTATTCCAAAAACTACAAACCCTGGGTCTTCTGCCCAGTCTTCAAACTCAACTTCCACAGAAACACTGCCAAACATGGTTGGATTCTCACTCTCAACTAGTGAATTCTCTTGTACAACAACAACATCTTTATAAACTCTTTCTTCCATAGAAGAATCATTCACAACCATATCCATTTCTGAAAAAGCAGGAGGTTCGTCAAGAATAGGTAAAGGTCTATCAACTTCATCAAATTCCTCTGCAGGTATTAGGGAATGTCTAATCAGTGGACTATGGTCAAGCTAATAGAAACAGATGCATCACTTGCATGAATTTCATCTTCATTTTCTCGAGAATCCCTTTCCTGATCTGATCTATGCTGGTCTTCCACATCCATAGATGCCTCTTTATTTCTTACAACCAAAATAGTTTCTTTACTACGTATGTTCAAAGATGAACATTCCTTTTCTTGTGACACAACTTTAGAAGCTGGGCTAGGAGGCAGGTGAGGATCTACTCCCTTTGCTATAGAGGAATATTTTTCTGCTGAATCATCACTATACTGAGTCTCTTATTCATTAGGTCCTAGACATGGATACCTTACATCCTTAGGCCTTGAAGGATGATCCTCAGGATTGAACTTATCATATAGATTCTTTTCATCGTTAAACAACTCTCTTCTCCATGGATTCCACTTTATCGTCATGTATTTGCAAAGTGTTCTTGTGATACAAATGTTTTTTCTTACCACTAATGTCTCATCCTGAGACTCAACTAATCCTTTTACCTTAATCATTAATGAGATCAACATGGAAATGAATAAGGCATTGGTCTTTGATTTTGGTCTGGTAATATCCTCCATTTGAATCATTAGCAGCCTACACAGATTTACTTTCACATCAGGTCTCACGATATATAATAGATAGATATCTTGATATCTCAAATTTACAAAGTCCCTCCTCCTTGGAATTAAAACATGCTGAAAAAACATGAGCAACAATATTTTCTCTCCATTTATTTCTGTAGCCACCACCTGTCATTGCATTCCACTATCGGTAAGCTCCTATAAGGCTGTCTCATAATCCAATATTTCACTTGTAGGTGGTACTAATTTCGATAAATATCCAGAAACACCTTCATGTGGAACTCTCAGGTACTAAGCCTACTCAACAGATGAAAAGACTATTTCCTTACCTTTTACCCATGAAATCATTCTGTTCTCATCTTCTGATATCTCAAAACTAACAAACTCATAGAAATATTTTACTAGATTTATATAGTAGGGGAAATTATTATTTGAGAAGCATTATACCCACTTCTAATCTTCCAAAACCTCGAGAACTAACGATATACTAGAAACCATCCATTCTACACATAGCTCTTTCTCGATTACAATAGATCAATTTTCTAAATGCGGGTTCACTAGTCACCTCCCCGACCTTGTTCTACTAACACTGATACTTGCTTCTGGATCTTTCTTCTGCTTCTTCGAATTTGGCTCATCAATTTCATCTCTAATAGTAGGGAGTTTGGTTTTTTCCATCTCTGGTTCGTGTAAATTATGGTTTTCAAGAGACTTGGTAGCAAATTCTTAAGGGTAAAGGAAAGGTTTGGTGAATTGAGAAGTTACTAGGACTTCGTTTTATCATTTAGGAATCATACAAAAAATTAAAATAAACTATGTAATGTATAAACGATACAGATTCTGGCAGCAAACAGATGTTTAAAACAGTGCACACATAATGGTAGGATATACCGGAGAGAATTCTTATCATTAAGGTTTATCTACCAGTGTGGTCCACTAACAGTGAAGTCCATACCGGTGAGGTATAACAGTGAGTTTTCTATAGCAGTGAGGTCTAACAGTGAGGTTTCTATACCAGTGAGGTCTAACACTAAGGTTTCTATAATAGTGAGGTCTAATAGTGAGGTTTCATACCGGTGAGGTCTATCAGTGAGGTTTTTAACAATGAGGTCTAACAGTGAGGTTTTTACCGGTCAAGGTTAATCATTAAAAACTCATTTCTAATGTAACTTAACCTATCCTAACTTATTGGTTTTGTGAAAATGTCAGCTAATTGATGTTCAATACCTATAAATTCAAAAGTAATATCACCTTTTTGGTAATGATCTCTCAAAAAGTTATGCCTTACATCAATTTGTTTTATCCTAGAGTGAGATACATGGTTCTTTGAAATATTAATTGCACTAGTGTTATAACAGATAATATATACATGTATAAATTGATATCCATAGTAAAAAAGAGTGTGTTTCATCCACAGAATTTGTGCACAACAACTACCAGGAGATATATACTCTTCTTCAATAGTAGAGAAAGATAAAAAATTAGGTTTCTTACGACACCATGATACTAAATAATTTCCCAATAAATGAAATGTTCCAGATGTGATTTTTTCTATGCAACTTGCAACTAGAAACGTAAGAATCTTAATAACTCATTAATTCACAAGGTTTTCCAATCAGATAAAACAAACCCAAATTTTTAGTATGTTTAAGATACTTAAAAATTCTTTTGACAGTAGGAAAATGCGATTCTTAAGGAATAGTTTGATATCTGTCACACATAAACACACTAAACATAATATCTGGTCGACTAGATGTATGGTAATGTAAGCTTCGGATAATACCTTTGTAATTTGTTTGATCCACAGTTTTCCCAGTTTCATCTGAATCCAATTTACAGACAGTACTCGTAGGTGTATCACTTTCCTTAATACTATCCAAATAGAAACGTTTTAAAAGATCATTTTTATAATTACTTTGATTCAATATAATACCATTTTCATTTTGATAAACTTTAAATCCAAGAAAATATTTTTGTTCTACCCTTAAACTCATTTCAAATTAATTTTTCATACTCTTTGAAAAATCAGTACATAAAGAATGTTTATAAGATCCAAAAATAATATCATCAACATATATTTTTACTATCAAAACATATTTATAAATTATTTTAATAAAAAGTTTTGGATCATCAATCCCTTTAGTTAATCTTTTTGAAATAAGAAAATTTCTAAGTCTATTATACCATGCTCTTGGATCTTGTTTTAAAACATATAAATCTTTTTAATGTTTAAAAACATGCTTTGGAAAATGAGGATTATTAAATACAGGTGGTTGTTCAACAAAAACATCTTAAATTATAAAACCATTTAGAAAGGCACATTTAACATCCATTAGATATAACTTGAAATACAGATGATCAGCATAGGCTTGTAGAATCCTAATATCTTATAATCTAGTTATAGGGGAAAAGGTTTCCTCATATTCTATTCATTCCTCATGACTATAACCTTGTGCAACTAGTCTTGCATTGTTTCTAACTATGCTTCCACACTCATAAAATTTGTTTCTAAAACCCCATTTAGTGTCTATGGTCAATGTGTCCTTAGGTCTATCAAATAGTTACCAAACATTGTTTGTTTCAAATTGATTTAATTCTTCTTGCATTACCATTACACAAAATTCATCATTGATTACATCACTGATATTTTTAGGTTCTAGATATAAAAGAAAGGCATGATGTTCAATCTGATTTCTTAGAGAAGATCTAGTCTATGTACCTATATCAAGATTACAAACAACAAAATCTAATGGATTATTCTTTGGAATCCTAGTTGATCGAGTAAAGGTAGGATGATAAATTTCAGGTTTATCTGTAGGTTCGGGTTCAGCAGAAGCGGATTTTAGAATGGTTCCAGAAGTGGTTGTCTTTACAATAGGTTCATTGGTTTTATCATTAAGGTCCAGAATAGATCGATTATCGTCAATATTTAAAATAGAAGACTTAGGTTCATGTGGATCATTTTCATCAAACACGATGTGAATAGATTCTTCCAAACATTTGTTTTTTTAATGTATCAATCTTCTTTTCTAGTTAATGAATAACCAAGAAAAATTCATTCATTAGTTTTAGAAGAAAACTTTTCATGATTATATTTTTTATAGAGAATAAATAATTTTCATCCAAAAACACTGATGTAATTAACCTTAGTTTTCCTATTATTCCACAATTCATAACGGGTACTCTTACGAATATGTCTGGTCAAAACTCTATTGATAATATAACAATCTATATTTAAAGATTCAGCCTAAAAGTAATTTAGAAAGTTATACTCATTAAGCATGGTCCTTTCAATTTCATGAAGGGTTCTATTTCTTCTTTCTGCTACACCATTCTGCTGAGGTGTTATAGTGGCCTAAAAGTTGTGATTACAGCCATTGTGTGATCAATAATATTCATACTCATGATTTTCAAACTCAAGACCATGATCACTTCTCGGGGACTTAATCTTATGTCCACTATGGTTATCTACAGACATGGATTATTTAATAAAGTTTGAACAAGTTTCACTTTTGTGAGCTATGAAGTATACCCATTTATATCTATAAAATTCATCTACTAATACATAGACAGAGTGCTTCCCATTTAAACTACAAACTCTAGAAGGTCAAAACAAATCCATCTGAACCAACTCGAGAGGTTGAGAAGATGAAACTTTTTTTTGATTTGAAAGAAACTTTGTGTTGCTTTCCCTTTTGATAGGGATTACAAACTCTGTCTATTGGGAACTCATGTTTAGGTAGGTCTCTAACTATATTTTTCCTAGTCAGTTTTCAAAGTGAATAAATGTTGCAGTGTCCTAATATTTTGTGCCATATCCAAGACTATTTATTAAAATTCTTTAAGCATGCAACTTTTTGATTGGATAAATAATTTAAAACAACTACATAAACATTCTCATTTCACAAGGCAGAAAATACTAAAACATTTTTAGAATTGAAAACATTACAAGAATACTTTTCAAATTTAACATTGAAACCATCATCACACAACTTAGAAATATATAAAAAATTATATTTAAGTCCATAAAAAATAAAACATAGAAAATTTATACTGAATCAGTGGTACCAATCTGGCCTAGGCCGATCCTCTTTCCATTAGAGTTATCACCAGAGGTGACATGGCCTCCATCAACATTTATTAAACTCTTGAAGCATGAGTAATCTCCAGTCATATGCCTTGAACATCCACAATCCAGGTACTATACCTTCTTATGAGAACTCTTCATGTAGGTTTCCTACAAAACATGTTTAAACAAGAAAATGATTTTGCAACCATGATTTTCTTGGGTTCAGATAGGTTATCAAGAAAAACATTAGGTACCTAGATTTTCCTCATGGGTCTCATATACTTCACACAATCAATAAATTTTCAAAGATAAAGAGTATTTGATCTATAAACATGTGAGTAAATAGTTAATGCATATGAATTTCTAGAACTAGAACTAGAAGTCTTCGGTCCAGATTTAGAAATAAATCTGGTTTTAGTAAACTGTCTTTGTCCATGATAATATTCTATACCAGTGGTATATTTTGGTGCAACTTGTTTTCCTATAATTCGAGTAAGTTTATATTTTCCAATTGTGAATTTCTCTAAGTCCTATTTTATTTCTCATTGGTAAATTTTAGTTCAGTAATTTCCTTAAGTAGTTGAGCATTATCTTCCTTTTCTATATCATGTGCATATTTTACAAATCTGGTTAGAGCATGTTGTTTCTTCAAGGTATTATACATGTACTTAAATTCATTACATGTTTCTTCTAGCATATTAAAATATTCAAATAATTATTCAGTAGTCATATTTTATGATTCATAATGAAGATCACCTTTAGTATAATATGAATTTAAAGCATGAGTGACCAGTGTTACCTCAGATGTGATTGTCATAAAACACATGTTAGCACGATTCTTTTGAGAGTCAGAAACATCATATTCACTTGTGTTGTCTTATGAAGAACTCCAGGTTTCTTTAATAGAATTTTTATACGTAATTTTATTTTTAGTCATATTTCTTTTTGAACATCAATTTTGGACAGTCTTCTTTTACATGTCCTTTCCTTTTTCATCCATAACAAAAAATCTCATCACTCTTATCAGACTTCTTCCAATCCTTCATCAAATGACACTTGTTGTCATATTTTCCTTTGTAATTTGATTTCCTGATGAATTTCTTCTTCTTGTATAACTTCTTGAACCTTCTTGCTATTTGAGACATCTCAGTATCACTATCAGAATCAAAACATTTACTTTTTGAGATTTTAGTAGGTATATTAACTTCCTCCTTATCCTTTCTCTTTGAGGAAGTAGACTTAAAATCCACTAACTTCCTTTTCGGTTCATATTCTTCTTCCTTTTTTACCTTCAGTTATTCTTCATACATCATAATCTTACCAATTAATTCATTAATAGGCAGTTTTCTAGTGTCGTACGATTCTCCAATTGAAACAGATGTGCCTCTCCATCTTTCTAGTAAACATATTACTATTCTCATGATATGTTCCTTTGCAAGAAAAACATTACTATGAGTGCTCATAGTGCTGAAAATCTCATTGAACCTGAGATACATATCAGAAATGGGTTCATCAGGATTCATTTTAAAATTATCATATTTAATAGTATAGGTATTTACCCTCCATTATTTAGCATTGGTTGTTCCCTCATGGTAAGTATCCAAAGTGTCTCAAATTTCATAAGCAGTTTTACAAGCATATATTCTATTAAATTCTCCATCACCTAAAGCACAGTACAATGAATTCATTACATTAATGTTATTATTATAAACTATTTTAGTAGGTTCATCCCATGTAGTTCGTTCAGATTCTAGAATATTATATTGAGTTTCGATAGCAGTCCCCATATCAAATCCCATACTATCTAAATGAATTTTCATTTTAAGATTCCACTGAGCATAATTTGTACCTATAAAGAAGGGTGGATTGTTGGAAGCAACACCTTCTAATCTATTATCCATAATTAGATTATCGAAAATATATTTAAAGAGATAAAATTTAGAACTTACAAAATTTTTAGATCTTTAAGATACAACTAAAATCACAGTTGAAAAACAGAGTATTTTTAACCCTTGATAAACAAAACAAACCTCTTATACCAAATGTTGGCCGGAGTCGATACTCAAGAGGGTGGGGGAAAATTGAGTTCCAATTAAAATATCTTTTAAAATTTTTCTCTTAAATTACCCCAATTAAAAACTAAGTTAAACTGTAGTGAATTTGTAAAACTGTAAGGGTTCAATTAGGTTCTCAAAAGATTTATTAGATCTCAGTTAATTTAATCAGAAGATTAAATTAGATTTTGAAACTAACCTACTGATTTACAATAGTTACAAACACTTGTTAGATTAAATATCAAATTAAATTTAAAAAAATTGTATTTTAATGTAATTTGATGTGGAAAATAAATTATGTAATATACCTTAGAATTAATATAAGATGCACAACATATATAACCAAGAGGTTCAGTCTCAAGCGGAGACTTAGTCCTCTCAAACAATTTATATTAAATCGATCCACAACCTGGATCGTGGTAAACAACTGTACAGAGACTGTCTTGGTACTAATACCTCTACTACAGTTCTACGTGGGAAAACAAAACAATAGCACATTGGTTTTCCAGGTCTTACTTAACCTCTACCACA
The DNA here is from genome assembly GCA_963277665.1 of Viscum album. Lineage (NCBI taxonomy): Eukaryota > Viridiplantae > Streptophyta > Magnoliopsida > Santalales > Viscaceae > Viscum > Viscum album. Next base: position 141,437,352 of record OY728141.1, read on the forward strand.
ATCAATAGTGGGTTACAAAAAAGTTATATAAGGTTTGTGTGAGGATTTAGAAATCCTCCAGCCTCACATAAGAGATAGTGTGTGTATAAAATATACAGAGCACACACACTACTTGAAATGAAAATGAAAGAATCACTAAGAGAGTAGATATGAGTTCAGAATGCTCTAGTGATTTGAAGTGAAACTCTGGAATCCTATTGATTTGTCATAAACGCTTCTGAGTCCTTCTCTGGTTTTTTTTGGAAAAGAGAGTGTCGTTTGCTTCCTTGGTTTTCAGGTTCATCTTGATCAGCTTGAGTGTATGAAGAGCTCATTGTATTTATTCACTCCTTTACTGAAGATCAGTTTGTGTTCTCTTCTTGTATGAATCTCTTCGTGTATGTCCAGCGTTACGACATTCTTTTTCCAGTTTTGTGCACCTCTCATATGTCCTGCCATTGTCCTTCATTATATAGCTTTCATCTTGGTCAATGAGAATAATTATCTATTTACAGGTATGAGTTACGGTTCCCTAACATTCCAACAACTATCATTAAATAACACATATTGCATTAAAATCATTTAATATTACTATTGATTAATAAATAAATAATATTATCAGAGTATAGTGTTTAAGAAGTAAGACCGGTCTGTCTTTCATCAGTAGCTTTCTGTCAGTAGATTTGTAATGTTGGAATTTGTATAGCAGTGAGCTCCTATCGGTAGCTCTTTGTCCTTTTACCGGTATCTCCTTGTATAGGTAGTTGTTTCTCCGTGTATCAGTAGCTCTATGTACTAATGAATCTGATCAGTATCATTGCTTCTATCAGTAGCTTGTTTTTTCTACCACTAACTCTCTTTTATCGGTAGCATGGTGTATTGGTGACTATCTATATCGGTAGATTGGTGTATCGGTAGCTCTGTTCTGTACCAGTGATTAAGTGTATATCAGTAGACTTGTTCAATTGGTATCTATGCTTCTATCAATAGCTCTCTGTATCAGTGTACTTGATCTATCAGTGACATGTGCTTACCGGTGGACTTATACATACCAGTAGCTCTCTGTATCGATGGCCTTTTCTTATCGATTACTATGTCAATCGGTAGACTAAGTACTGGTATATCTCTGTTTATCTGTATCAGTAGCTATGTGCATACCCATGGACTTAACACTTATATGTTCTATGCAACACATAAGCTGATTGAGTTAGAATTTGTTCAAAGTTCAAATAAAAATAGATAAACATTGATTAACATATTTAAAAATTATCTAAATATTATTATCAACTTGATAATTGAATGTCACAGATTGAATGAATTAATATATAGATAAACATTATTTGGGATTATCCAAGTATGTGAAAGCATAATTGGGATTATCAAAACAGGTGAGCTCAACAATATTATTAATTGATATAATATTTTTAAAAATACTAGGTTTGGCCAAAGGAATTATATGATGATTGATATGTCATTAATGAACCACTTGGGGTTCCCTGGGCAGTTTATAGTAATTTTATTAACCAAATAATATAAAAACGGTAAATATAAAACTAATTAACTAAGAGTTAAATCTAAATGAAAAGGTAATATAATGACATAAACTTATCTATAAACTATTTATTGGGAGTATTTCTACCCATAACCAACTGTATCTTGAAATAAATTCCTTTGGTAACATTATAAAACGAATATGATTTTGTAATAAATTAATACAATAATCTTTTCCGAAAGTGACCCTCATCCATCTTATAAAAGGGAACTTCCACTTCTCTCAAAATCACACCTCCAAATCTATTTGGATCAGCCAAAACCTACCCAAATATCCTCCCAATATCCCTCATTTGATCATAGAGGCAATAGTTTTATCATAAAGCCATCCTATGGATCTCTTTTGATCAAATCAAAATAAAGAACCCGAAGAAGAGGTAAATATTTCATCACCTATTTCATGTTCTTTTCTTCTTACACATCATATTTATTTTTTTGTTTCCATTCTAAATAAATAAATATAGTTTCTCTTATATATTGTGATGTTATTATAAAAATTGAACAATTATATTAATTATTATATCCATCTTATGAATGATAATGTCACAATACGTGCGTGTGTATGGCTTATCGTCTCCACGTCGTGGTGTAATTTATTATTCAACACTATGTTATTTGGATGGATATAATGACAAGTAATATGTATATACATAATGAATATGACATTATAATGACTTTGTAAAATTAATATACCATCCAATTACACACCTTTTATCATTAAGGAAATGATATTGTCGCTCGTGCGTACGTATGGGTTACCTTCTCCACGATGCGATGATATTCATTTCCACGTTCACCATTCATCGATGATTAAAAAAAGATATATTATTATTCAGTATGTAATATATGACATAATAATGATACTGGATATATATATATGTGTGTGTAATTATATATATGTTATTCACTTACTTCCGTTCAATTCGACGTGAAAATAGAAAAAACGTTTATGCATACATACGGACTACCATCTCCATAAACAGTGTTTTTAATTTCATATATATGTCTATTATAGATATTTAAATTCTAAATATATATGATATATAAATCATGTTTTATATTCTGGAGGTATTTAAACCTTGATCTATGTGATAAAATCAAGAGTAACAAGTTAAAACACGTACGATAAAGAAAGTGATTATTACCCAAAATGTTAATTTAACAAGGAAATCAATATAAAATGGGTAGTATAAAGTCATAAATGAATCATGAATGATATAATGAAAATGAATATGGTTCTAGAATAATTTAATCACATACTATGGTCATTATATAGGATGTTAAATGTACCCTCGACCAAAGGAATGTGCAAGGTAAGGGTTAATTTATCAATCTCATTTCTACCCAAGATTGATTATGTGTGAGTATTTTTTGGGACATATTTATCATCCATGTCCATTTTTCAAGAAAATGATTTCCAAATGAATATTTTAAGGATTTATGAATGGTACACTTTATCAAAATCTAAATTTTAAATGTTTTAAATATTTATCTTTCTAAATCTTTGTAATTAATGTTCATGTTTTCAAAATGATTTTAAGGAATTATTTATATGAACATGAATGTTTTGAAATGATAATTATTTTCAAAACATTTAATGTGGTTTGGGACACTTTGATTCAAATATATATTTTAAATTACTTTATAAATATGTGACTTTTAAATGATTTTTACATAAAGCATATTTATGTCAAAAGGTTTTACTCATCATTTTCCACTATGTCAGTATCATTTAGTGGATATTATTTTTTACTGAAGTTGATTTATTATAATACAATCATCCATTTTGTATTGAATGAGTTAAGATATGTTTTGTGTGGAAGTTCTATTTTTATACCATTCATGGTTTATGGTTAATGTATTGACATTTCATGTGCTTGTTTTAATAATAATGTTTATGTTATGTTTAATAATTTTCATATGAGGAATGCAGTGGACTTAGTAAGTTATGGTTGGAGCCCGCTATAGCTCCTCGATGCATCGGTAGGTCTCATGAGACAAACTACTGTCTTGGCACAAGGTCTTGAAAAAAATTTATTTTTAGTGTTGGCACGAGGCCTTGACTTTGAGGTAATGATGTCCGGCATTTGGCATTCCCTTATTATGAATTTAGTTATTACTTGTGATAATTCGACTAGTAGAATGTCAATGTGCAAGTTTATATGGTAATGATTGATTTATTTATTCAATATTTTGTTCAGGTTTATGTTTAAAAAGGATGGTGTTTTTATCTCACATCATCCCTTAAAAGATTATAGCTTCTGGTAAATTATTTACCCTTACTGGGCATCTGAGATCACCCTTTTCTTATGTTTTATTTTCCCCAGACACCAAGAAGATTATTATGATTGATATGAAGGGTTAACCTAAAGGGAATAATGACGTTTTCAAATAACTATATATTTTGTGGTTTATGATTTTAATTTTAATGTAATGTTAATGTAAGTAATCTATTTTCCAAGACTGTTAAACTGATTGATCCTCTAGGACTAGATTTCTTGTAATCATGCCAATGTATTAAAATAATCCACCAGCTCTGGGTAACTGGGGTTGAGGAATTAAAAATATCATACATTTATATGATCCTAACTATGTTAAAATTTGGTATTAAGTATTATTAAATAAATGATATTGTTTTTCATAATTTATGTGTAGAGTATAACAAAAAATTGAATTCTTGATACAAATTCTACAATGGGTTCTATAATAATCTTCATCAAACATAATCATATCAATATATAAATATTTCCAACATATCATTTTTATACTATGTTTGTAAAATATAGTATCCTGATATACGGGAAATCATGTGACCAAAATTAATGGAACACTTCAAATTTTTGTAATAAAAATAATCTTATATTTTTTTTAAAATATGCCTAATATGTCAATGAATACATCATATGTGTGTTAACTTATGTATGAGTTCATAACATGTATCTCATATATATATCTATAAAAATAACTAGTCATTAAAATATTTATCTTTATAAATTAACATAATTAAGTTCAATGAAGATAAATATTGCATCACACTTCATTCATGTGTAAAATATCATCATTTTTGTGATTCCAAAATTTACATTATTATCAATACACCACACCTATCATGATTATATATGTCAATTTTGATGTACGCATCTATGGTCTCATATTTTGATTGTTCCCATGATAGTTATTTCACCAATATCTTGTAATAAGTATTGCTAATAAGTATATAACCTTTTATAATTCAATAATATTATAACATCATTTTGATATAGTTTTGTGGGGTATTTATTATAAAATGGAAATGATTTTCACCCGATTTATTTATTTTTTCCCTCTTATACAAATATTATATTATGTTAAAAGACTATACTAATGATTATATTAACATATCATCATCACCCATTACAAATTGTTATGAAAATTGATTGGGGAAAACTCAAATTCCAACATTTATAGGATATTATTATTCAATTGGTCATGTGATATAAATTGAAAAACACGTGACTAAAGATAAATTGATTTTTTATTTTTTTTATAAATAAATATATAAATTAGTTAACTATTTTCTAACTGTATTATGTCTAATATATTAAGATACAATACACAGTCATCATGTTTCTACAATGACGACTCTTCTTCCAATATATCCTATGCATTGTCATCTATAACTACCTTATACATATTTACATCCACACTATCAAGGATATCCCATATTTGAATGTATATCAGATGGCCGTGTTTTTTTGTTAGATTATGGTTTCTTTGTTTATATAATATCTTCCTGAAATTAAAATTATTTCTTGATTTATCCATTTGTTTTTGAAACATCCCCATGTTTGGAGTGGACATTATTAAACCAAAATGACTATATCAGATCATCTAATGTAATGATATATTAATCCTTCATTAATAGGAATATTATGCACGATTTTGTGGGATGTATGCAAACAAATAACACCTTTACAAAAAACTGATATTTCATTTCATAACCATACTATTGGGTGCTAAAAACAATGTACCCCCTTAAGCAGTTTTTTTCTACTCCAAAAAATATATAAAACATGTACTTAGTTCGAATATAATTCTTATGGATATTAATTACCCCAATCTGATTTCTCCCACTAGGATTGGAGTAGAATATAGTGGTAATATATAGATTATAGAGGGAATATAATCAGGAAGAAACAAAGAAACATTAAATATCCAATGTTTTACATTATGTAATTCTATCCATCATTGATAACCCATTATTAATATCAGTAATCAACTTATTTTTCATGAAATTGAACTCCTTATTGAAATTTTTTTGAGTTACCCACAAAATATTTATTTTAGATATTTACCAATATATAACTCGTTAAAGAGTCCATGAATCCTTTTGGTCTATATATATAGATATTCATACATAGAATATATATATCTTCACACATTTTTATGAATAAAAATATTCCAAACGACATATTTATAGAGTTATGTGTTATCATTTAATTTTATGTAAGTAGTTAGAAATTAAAATTAAAAATCATAAATAAAAAAAATACACTTACTAATATCATTATATGTGAAGGAATCATCAAGGTGAATTATAAAACCAAAATCCTCAATTGCATCATAAATAAAAATATTTCATCACTAGGAGGCTTGATCAATCTATAAATGGACTATTAGATCATTCATAATATATTAGTCTAACATAGTTTTAAATTAATCATGTTTTTTAATACAGATTTTTTAAAAAAAATTAATATTAAGGAAATTAATATTATCATCCATTTGATATATATTATATTCAATAAATATTATAATGGATTAAAAAAGATGAATGTAAAGAATATTTTTTATGTGAAATAGTTTATTCGTGGAAAATTCAATGATTTTCCTTAATTCCTTTCTCTAGTTTGATATTATTTTTGGTCAACACACTACCATCACTGTTAGTTTTGTCTTAAGAAACAAAATGAGCACAATGGGTCTAACACTATTAGGTTCATAAACTATTTTTGAAACCATATTACTTTACATATATCCCATTTCATGTTTCATGAATTTTAACAATTTACCAAAATTATAAATCTCAATGGATTCTAGATTGTCTTTCTGTTCATTATTTATGAACATTCCTTCTTAATAGTTTTATTTGAGAATTCTCTATCTCTCTAGTTCCTCATGAATCCAACGAGAAATTTATTTTTCATATATAACTATAGATGAATTTTATACCAAAATAAATTATAGAACTGGTTAAGCCTCTTTCTAAAAAATATATACAAATTATAGGTCTTAAAAATATCTATGTCCACCATTCGACCCATTTTATCCTTATCATATATATTGTTTCCTAAATAATGACCTAGTTATGGTTCCAAACACATTGTGTTCATTAATAGTATAATATTAGTACCCCATCATTTGATTGGGATATCTGATAAATAATAATTTCTATACTGCAGTGTTAGTCATATCAAATGAAAACCATTTTATTAGTTCCTCACTACCACAAATACTCATAAATGTCATTTAACACATTTCATTATCCATAATTTAAAAAGATTTTTTATGACATCATTTTATGGAATGTGGTTACATATAAATGAACCAGCCAATAAATCTTAACATGGTGAATAATATTAGATGTCCACAATTACATAACATTGTTCAAACCATTTATAACACAGTTTCAATCCTACATTTAGAAAAATCATTCCATTGTGGTGTTATAGGTGTACTAATTTGTGAAATTTTTTATAATACCACATATAATCATGGAATGTATATCTTATTCATTAAAAACTACAATATAATAGAAGGATCTTAATCATAATTACTAGATGTATCTATACATAGTTTAGAAATGAATTTAATTTTTCAATGTTATATACTTTTTTCTATATATATTCACATTTTTCTAATGAATAATGTTATTAGCAAAGGAAATGATGTTTTAAAAACCACCGAACTGATGAATAATCATTGTTCTATAATTTTTTTTGTGAGGTCAAATATTCCACATAACCATTAACCTGTTATAAATTAGTGGGTCTTTGTAATTTTTTTATATAAATAAATATAAATTAATAATGAAATCAAATGCTTCTATCAACTCATCATTATATTGTCACATAATGTGTTTCTTATTTATATGTCCTATGATCCAGTACACAATATAGTTGGTATTATAATAAAACAATCCTAGATTATTCTAAATGTAATAAAAATCTAGTCTGAAAAAAAATATTATTATATTTCATGGGTCAAAAAAATATCATTCAAAAATAGAGAACAAATGTTGTACTAATATTAAAATAAAAATATGATATTCTATAAAAATGTTAAATAAATTAAAGTATAATTTATCATGGGATCATAATAATTGTAAATTATATTTTTAAATCACATATAGAAATCACATCACATGTTCAAAAAATCACATGTATCATCTATAATAATATCAAAATTAAAATGTTCCATATCAGATTTTTCATTTATCTTATATCCTTGAGTATTTTGTTTTTAAAAATGTTTTAATGAATAATATTATATAATTACCAATAGTAGAAGTTAACAAAAATTTATATTTATTAAATTCACATTTATGTTCCTACAATGCAACAATTTTTTTACAATATTAATTACTATAAAAAAATAAATTACTATATTATATGATTTATCGGTGAGGTATCTCAATATAATTATTAAAATGTATGAAATAACCTAAATTTTTGACATATAAATGGATGATTATCATAAATTTTTTATTTTCAATAAATAAATATAATTCATTTTATCAAAATAAAAAAATAATGCCATACACAATTTATATTTTGGGAGCTATGACCCATCATTCCCTATTATTTAGGTCACTTTATAATTAATAAAATTTGATATAAATTTCTATAGGATATCAAATGATGTACAAAACATATTAATTTAGGATTATTTAGTAGATAATATGATTATCTAAATCCATAATTTCTACTACTACAACTATATTTTTCGATTAAAATAACATTATGACAATAGCATAACTACCATACCACATAAAAAGGTACAAAAATGCTAAAAATAGATAATTCAATGACAAAAAACATTATTGTATAAAAATAGGTCAAATAATTGAGGGTTTATTATTATAACATGACCATTGATAATGTAATCCCTGTGAACTAGCATTATCATGACGTGCTCAGTTGGGTGATAAAGGTCCTAAGAGCGTCCAATTTTGATGTAATGTCTCTCTATGTAATAAAGGGGATATCATTAAATGACTCTATATACTAATATACATAAAATTCATATAAAATTCACAAAATTTTAATATTTTAAAATATCTAACAACTCATGGTTTATATCTTTTTTTGGTTCATTCTTCGATTTTTTTGAAAATCTTATTACATTAACTAAATAAATGTGTTGGCACCACATTAATGTGTAACTCATAAAACATCCATCATATTTTTCATATTTACTATAATGAAAAATCAAAATTTATTAATATATATAAATACATCACTTTCAAATGATATAATAAATTTTAATATTAATTCATATTGTTAAATAAGAATAGAAATATCCAAATTATTAATCCATGAGGGATAGATAACCCATAATATATCATTATATATAAAGGAATAATTCTCTAGTACATTGGATAGAATGACCATAAGTAACTCTCTATTTGGAGACATTCTATTTTTGAAAATTCACTATATGATCATTTTTATACTAATTATGCAGAAACTATGTAAAATAACTACTTTAAATCATATAACAATAATGAAAATATAGGGTCGACATAGATTAAAAAATAAATATTATGATGTCATATCTAACATTAAATTATTATATTTATATCATATAAGAAATTCATTATCAAAATTTTTCATATACAAAAATCATTTTTTATAAAAAAACTTATATTTATAGATAAAGTATGAAATGACATTTAAATAAATAAACTTTTAATAAATATGAAAGTGATGTAATAATTTATTATCCCTATAGAAATACAATATAATTTTAAAATTTTAATTTATATTGTATTTGTTATATATTCTCTATAATCCTGAATATAATTCATTTATATCTAAATTTTATATGACGATATACATACTATTCATTATATGTCATTTCAATTTTATTATATAATAATTTAAAAATTAGATATTATTATTACACCTTTTAAAATAAGTAAACATTTTAATAAAATAGAAATATCACACTTATAACAATTTTTAATCCATTGATGAAATAAACCATAAAAAGACTTTTTATAATGTTTATATAAAATCATAAAAAATTCCACTATAAATTTTATCAATTTTAACATATTTAGTATAGAAAATAAATATTATTAGTAAAATCATTCTTTGAGGATTATTTATGTAATTGAAAAATCGTTTTAAATTAACCTAATGGTTTCTAAAAAAATTATTTGAATGTTAGCTGTCTAACAATTTAATTTAAGAAGTGTTGTTTCGTAGATAAATGATAATATTATTTACAAATCTTAAATTAATGTATCATAAAAATTAATATAATTATTACAAACAATTTTTAAATAATTTATGTATAAAATATTTTTAAATTAAATAATCTTATATGTAATTAACACTAAATTGTTAATATTTATTATACTAATTAAAAAAGTATAAAATAAATGTTTTTATAATATTACACTACACATACGCAACAACCCATCAGGCATAAATGTAGCATCTAATTAACATTATATATAACACAGTACCACTAAATAAGGATGACTATATATACCATGACATAGAATACCTCTCTGTAAATGTACACTATGAAAACCATTATTTAGAACCTTATCCATCCAGATAAATGATGATTACTTTTATGTAGGCCCAATTTTGAAATTGTAATCCATCATGATCATTATTAAGATTACTCTATTATTTAAAAGTTAAAATAGTTAGCATTAAAATGATTTGATATGATATCTATGTAATGAATATTTGTATATCATTTAAAAAAATTATTTTTCTAAAAATCAATAAATGGTTCTTCATGATTTCTTGGAAAAAGGGATATAATAACACTAATTTGATTCATAAAATTATACCATAATCTATATTAGTGAAAAAAGTGAAAGAAAAATGATGATATATTTTCAAGATATTAAAATTATAATAACATTATGAAATATTTCATATATATATACACATATATATATATATCATATACAGTGGTCTATATCATCTACCTGGATGGATTGTGGTTCAATTTAATTATTGAATCAATAAACATTTAATTCTAATCACCAATCGAATAACAAAGTTCACATATCACATATATTCCATAAGGATCCATGTATGTTGAAGGGGTGATAATACCTTAATAGGATGGATAAATTCTGTATCGATGCGTAATTAGAGCTTCTATATTATTTAAAGGAAATATGAATGTTATAATTAAGATAGATGGAATCACTTTATATATACATCCACGATGATATATATTAAAATAATACAAAACATTCTTATACGACACATCTTAAATACTACATACTACTTCGAGAATTCATGTATCCATTAATTTTTTTAAATACATTTTATCCATTCTAAAATATATTATAAATGAAAAAATAATATAGTGAGTGTCATGAAAAATTCATGAAACATGTGTGGAGCATCATGCTTCTCACCTTTTTCTTGGATGGGAGGTGGGATACTACTAGGACTTATGTGAATCCCCTAAAAAACCATAATCTAGTTTTAAATTCTAATTGCAGTGCCTCTAAACTATAAAGTAGTAGCATTGCATTTTATATTGTTAAGACACATGACATCAAGAGAATAAAATAATATAATATCTTGATAATTTTAAATATATTTCATATTTTAAATATATTAAATATATTAAATATTTGATATACCTTTTAATGAATTTGATATCGAGTAAATGTATGTCTCCTGTAACAATTAGTTTATTCGACTACCTCTTGTACACAGAAGACTGAGATTTATAGAACAACAATATATTATTTAAATATTATTATTCATTTAAATAATATAGAAGGATGTTGTTAAATTACTAGTTATAAATATGATTAACTAATATTTTAAAATATTTGTTTTACAAAACTATAAAATGAATTCACAACCTTCAAATTAATTATAAATGAATATAAGAACAAATTTAACATAAAGGGGATGTTTATATAGAAAACCATTTTTATGCTCAACTTGTTGTTTTATCCTATTAAATGTAATTAATTATAATTATTGATTGATTAAAATTTTTTTATAAATATTTTATATTTAATAAAATATTCTTGATATTATTCCAATCGATTTTATTGGCACTAGATAAGAACAAACCTAATAATACAAATAAATACATATACATTAATTAATGCACATTTACTTAATTTTAATAGAGAACTTATTTTAAACTAATATATTGATATTTTATAAATATTATATTCCAATATTAACATATTCATTTAAATCAGCTCAAAAAATTACATTCTATTAAATATTTTTTATTTTTTATTTTGTTTTATTAATTGATAAATCATGAAAAATGCTGATATAGAACATAAAACTATATTATCATCGAATTTATTTATACGGTTAAATAATGTAATATTTTTTATATATTAATAATTTAAATTTATATCATTTAATATAAATTAGTTCATTTTAATCAATTTAACACTAAAATTTCATATAAATACCTAGTGAACTATTCATCATTTTGACTTTAAAAACTCGCATTGTCATCCCATATGTATGATTAAATTTAAATTAATATCTTCCACTACAATAATTGGAATTTTGAAAATTGGATTCCATATTTTAATCTTAATAATTTGTAATCTGTAATAATGAAAACATAGTTTTTTACTAAAAATATAAGTGGGATTAATTATAATTATTAAAAATGATTAATAAATTGTAAACATAAGGGCCAAAATGAGCTAAAAACATCTCCAAAATATATTTATGGAAATATATGTTCCCAATAAGACATTTATTATTATTTTTTCTATTAACGGATCCACATTAAATTATAGAAACTTGAGTGGAATTCTCTTTTCCAAAATTTAAAACAATGCCACTTCTCCTCCACTATAAAAATCAACTAAGGCATACTAATTACTTACACAATTAAAGATACATGGTACTAAAAATATCATCCAAAATAGATACTCAACGTCCCTCGACATAGAATCCTAAACATGATTAGAAATCTTTCAATGGAATCACTTTGGTGAAAACTAAATGGAGTTACCCCAAAATGAGGTAACATCCTTCCTCATTCTCTTTAGTTTTATTTTTCTACCCTCTATAAATAATCCAAACACCATTATTAAATGATAACACCAGTATCCTAAATATAATTATATTTTTTAATTCTATGTTATTTGCTTACACTTACACACACATTCATTTAATGGGTTACAAACATACTGTTTATGTTTTTGGTGAACTACCACATTCGGAAACATTGTGGTTCATTTTTTATTTTCCTTTTCTCATAGATGAGAGTTATGATGGAAAATATATTTATATATGATATTTATGATATTTATGTTGTAATATATATATATATTACACCATTATTCCTTCCATATTTTTTTAATATGATAACATCATTTGTTGAAGTGTAGACTACTACCCCCTCAAAGGGATATGATTTGTTCACACTATAAAAGGAATATATATAAGATGGTTTTAACCAAACATTGAAAAAAACATTACCTAAATATGATAAAATAATTATAATTTACATATATATAAATCATTTCGTTATTTTAATATTATTAAGAGAGGAATGTAGTTTCCATGCATACATGCGACCTACCATATCAATGAAATGTGCATTTCACTTCTAATATCCAGACATAATAAATTATTTTATAAACATGTATGCAAAATATATTTGATAATTTCATCATATATTACATTATTGCTATGATGAAACCATTATTTATATAATATTAACAACATGTAATATGTCCAATCACACTTAAAAGACTATGACATTAACACTTGAAATAAATAAAATAATGAAAGTTTACTATCTAATGGGTTATGATATATAATAAAAACAAATATGACTATGAAATAGGTTATTTAAACTCTTAAAACCACTATAAATGTGTTTAATTATCTTTAAAAAAAATAAAAAACATGTTAATGGGATTTCAAATCAAATTACATTCCATTGAGGCTTATTTGTTGTTATGCACATATATTATTTAAAACGGAGTGTATACTGATCACTGATATGTTATATCAATAATTTATTTTTTAATGATATAATTATATTCATTTAGTATTATTCTATCACATAGAATACTATTAAAATGTTTTAAAGAGGTCTCGGACACTTTGATCTATTTAATGATTACTCCCCCAAGAACATTCCTAATGATAATCATTGTGATCACACTTCCTTTTGTGATTGTTAACATTAATTTGAAACAAACACATTATTGTTGAGTACGTAATTTATTACATATAATTTTTATACTACCACATTTCTGTATAATATCAATATTCAATCATTTATTGTGATATTTTTAATTAAAATTGGATCTATTATATCTAATGGGATTTGAGTTAAAAGTCATCATGTGTAAAACAAAAGCATCACACAATTTATTTCATTTTTTTAATAATACAACTTTTGTAACATTAAAATTATTTTTCCGTTATTATAATTAAATATACTATCTATTTATATATTTCCAATTAATTATTAGGATTTACAATTGTTACCTATAATCTACTCATTCACTGATTATAACTTAAACATTATAACATTTTCAAGGGTTTACATTATAATCTCATTTTATATGGGATTGTTTTCACTTGAATCAAATTTTAATGAAATTATTGAATCACTTTTCTGTAAAACATATCATTTTATTTTCTTCTTATAATTCATGGAATTTTTAACTAATAGTAGATTTATTTGAACTCTTTGGTATGCAAATTGTTATAGAAAATGATTTCAAGAAAACCCCAAATCATTTATCTCTATTTTTAGAGAAAATATTTTATTCAAAAAAACTTTTTTTATAAAATTATTTTCAATTTTTTAATCCTTTCCAAATTATTTTATTGAAGATATATTTATTATGTTCTTCATTAACTGATGTTTTCAAATGAATCATTTTGTCACTTTCTTAACGATAAATTTTTATATCCTTTTTATAGTGAAAAATTAATATTATTTTTATCTCATATGACATGTAAGGATATAGGATTTATCATTAAATTGATGATTAATTTTAATGATTAAAATGTTAAATTTTAATGAAATATTTTTTTAGAAGTTATTTTCAAATTAATATTTTTTCAAATCAAAAGAATATTTGCATAAAAAATGAATTTAATGAATATTTTTATAGTATTCTAATTTATCAAAGACAACCCCTTTTATTTTTACTCCACATGGAAAATGTTGAATTGATAAAAAAATTATTATTTATCATTATGGTTTATGATTTATTTGGACAAGGATAGTATTTACAATAACAACTGTAATCCCTTTTTATACCCATGAAATGATTAATTTAAAATGATCATTCGATAATGAATTTAACCAGGATATCTATATCATTTTTCATAGATATGATTATTTATAGAAAAATATGATATTTTTATATGTTGTTTAATTTAAAATTATTTTTAATAATTTGTGAAATATTGATAAATATGTATGCAATATTACATTGTGATATATGATAAGGCATGTTTTTTATTCAATATGAGGAATGACAGGGACATGAATTACAAGGGTTGGTGACCATTTAAGGTTATAAATATGGGTTGTGGACCAGTTAATGACATTCAATTAATGCATCAGTAGTCTAATGAGTGAAAATTAGTTGGTGACCGACCCTTTGAGTTTTTTCTATAAAAAATTGATTGTTTTTTTACCGATAGTATTATATTTTATGAAGTATAGTTCCAAAAAATATATGATTTCATGTTCCATAGACATGACATCCAATAAATAATCATTTCCTTTATTTTTTATTATGTAATTATTTATCCATGATATTTTGGTCGCCATATTTATGGATTCATTTCTCTCCTGGTTCATTGATAAAACGGAATGTGTTTAAGTTTCTTACTTTTATATATTGATTATTATATATATAATTATTTTAATGGAATGTATTTCCAGGTATTAAATTTACTATTTGATTATTCACATCATTCATAATTTTTTGATAACATAGTTTGTTTAAATAGTTATTTACCATTCCATAATTATTTCACTTCTTGATTTATTATTTCTTTTTCTATTAATTATCCTTACTATTAATTTTAGATCAACATTATAATGTTTCCAATCATCAAGAAACCATGATAAAAACAATAAATGATATGTAGGGATGTACTAGATATAATAATGTTATCCTTGAGATATTTTTTTAAATTTTTCTATTTAGTTGTCATAATATATTTATGTTTCTAGATTTTTTACCAAAACTAATAAATATTTCAGTATTAGGTATTTTATTAATTTTAATCATGGTAGTGTAATGGCACAATACCCCAACTCTATGATCTACGGGTTCAGGTTGCTACAGTTTGTAAAAGATTGAGTTTAGTATTATTAGAAGAAACTATATTTTTGAAAACATATATTAGAGAATACTTTTTTACGGTTTATTTTGAGGATAATAATATAGTTCCATCCTAATGATTATATAATGTAGATATTATTGGGGTCTTCCTATCAATATATCCATATCTAGATACTATAAATAGATGTGGTTCTGTATAGTTGTACTGTTTTGTGATAGATATGAAAAGGTGTGCCATGATTGAATCAGAAAATCCTGGTGGAAAAAATCATGCCTTACTGTATACCTAGATTGATACTCCCAAGGGATATAGTTAGGATAATTAAAATTTTCATTACAATCCACTATGAAGAATTTTGATAATGAATAACCTAGGTTACAAATTATGTATCCTAGATTAAAAAATGAGTCAAGATTTGTACATCTTAAATCATTATTATATAGTTTATCATATTTTTAAATTGAGTCTCACACTATGTTTTTTTATTTTAGGAAATCCCCATTTCTAAATGATAAACTCTTGACCTGGGAAGGACCTAAATAGAAATAATATGGGTAATTATTTATGAATTATAGTTTCATTGAAAACCATAGTTAAATTTCATTCTAGAAATTAGTCTTATTACTATGATTTTCAATATATTTACTTTCAAATAAAATTAATATAGTTTTAGAAAAGGAAATATTTTTTTCCGAGTCACAAACATTAAAATCCCAAAATGTTATGGGTCTTGAAACCATGCCCCGATGACTTTTACTGTTTTATGCTAAAAATTGACCAACACAATGTCCGGGTTAAAATGTCACTATTATTTGTTAGAAAATTTGTTGATGAAATATTAATTATGAATAAGTAGGGTTACTTTTTTTGATTAGGGATTATTGGATTAAACATATTAGTGTTTGAAAATTTTAAGATACAAACATGAAGACAGCTTTTATGTGCCTTAATAACTATGAATGGTTATTTTCATTCATCGAGCATCAAAATGAAATTTTTGATAATAATCTCATGTATTGATAGATGAGTTAGAAATCTATAGAATAAATAAAAATGGATAAAATTCTGTCTATAGATATATATATAAACTAATTATATTTTATTATATTACTAGGTTGTAAAATAATTTCTCAAATTTAGATAAATTATAATATATGATTTCATAATACCATATATTTTGTTGAACTAAGGGCCTTCTAAATCATATAATATTTATGACTTTGAGAGGCATAACATTCGATTATTTATTAATTTTTTCTTATTGATGAACTATTTTAATACTAATAAATATTTATCAATCTCATTGAATTCTATAATAAAACATTATACTAATGTTATACTATTTATAGACCCTGTTACAAGTTAACCCCAACGAACATTGTAATTCCCATTATACATTTTCTATGAAATGTTTTCTAACCAAATATTAAGAAGAAGTATTTAAAAATAGGAAATATAAAAAATATTAACATGATTGATTTTCGATTTTGAGGATACAATTTAATTATGGTGGGATAATATAAATCCCTAATATTCTACAATAAGAACATTGTATTCGATAACATGTGTGCCACTTGACGCTGATAATGTTAGAGAATAGAATACCATGAGCCATTTAATATATTAAATTTTTTGGATAAATAAATTAATTTATATTCCATTAAATTCACATAATAATGAGGTATCATGTTTTTTACCCACCTACAAGTTTCTTCGATGATATTTCTCACACTCAAGGCCACGTTTTACAGATCGACAATATATTAGTGGCATATTTTTTTTAAAATATATTAAGATATATCATAGAAGTAAACCTAGTGGTCATGAATAGGAATACATAATTTTTGAAAATATATTTTTTAAAATAATATAAAAAATTATAGGTTACAATTTATTTAAAATTTAATATAAAAAATTTAATATAAAGGGAATTCTTTTTAGAAATCCATTTTTATGTTCATAAAGAAATTTTACCCTAATATATTAAATATATTACAAATATATTGTGGTACAAATGTTATATATATATATATATTATTCATTAAAATGTTTATTATATTCATCTAATATATTTTATAGGTATGAGATATGAATAGACCCAATATTACACATAAAACATTATATTTTTAAGTCACTTCTACCACCTTTTAATGAATATCCTATTTTAAATAATAATTTTTTCAATTTTTATAAATATAATCTATCAAAATAAACATATTATTTTACTGGGGAATATAAATTTTTTTACATGTTTAATTTCTGGTATTTTTCAAGGATGTTCCATTCTTAATGAATAGTGAGAATACTAAATTTTAACTCAAAATTGATTTTTCATGTAATTTATTTATATGAATAAATTATAATTTTCCTTAGTTTTAATAATTAATGTTGTCAATTTTTTATCATTTAATATAATTTCGGTCATTGGAATCAAAATCACATTTAAATTGGATATAAAAACATAGAATCCTTTAGAACATTTTTAATTTAAACCCCTGCATTATCATCCTATATGTGGATACAATTTAAACAAATTTATGCCACATATATGATTTTAATTTAAAAAAATTTATTTCATATTTTGAATAATAATAATTTTCAATGTCTAATTTCTTCATATTATATTTTTATTAGAAATATTATTGAATTTAATTTATTGTATTTATAATAATTAAAGAAATATTATTATAGCAAGGTAATAATCCATAAAATTAAGGGGAAACAAACTATTTTTTTTAAAACTCTATTTTGTGGCCATATATTAACACTATACTCCCTTGTATCAAATATTTTTTATTCTGATAGCTTATTGAAATGGGGAAAATGTGGTTGGATGTCCCTTTTCCAATATTTAGAAGAGTGATAGTCCTCCTCCACTATAAAAAGGCACTCAAGCCTCCCCCTTCGCCACACCTCTCAATACACATTGAACAGAACAATATCTGATCAAATAGATTCTAATAATACCTCCACTAAACATATAGTGAACGACTTGGAATTAAATCAATAAATAGAAACTCTTTGGTACATTCCAAACAAAATACCCAAATAAGGGTTAACTCTCTTCCTCAAACTCTGTAGTTTTATTTTATCCACTACTTAAATTTGACATCTTCTATAATTATATGATAACACCAGTGTCAAAAATATTCTTAATTCTTGTCACTATTATTTTTCTACCTAAAATTACACACACTTCCATGTAATTTTAAATGAACTTACAGTTTATGTGTATAGTGAACTAACTCCTTAAGAAATGATGATATTCATTTTTCCCTTACAACCTCCCATTGTTATGAATTATGATGAGAACTATATTATATATATAATATATATGATATTTATAATGTATTTATTATAATATAAATTTTATATATAACACACCTTTAGGATTTTCATATTTTTTAAATATGATATCATCGTTTGTGGAAGTGTGGACTACCACCATTCAATGTGATTTGAGTCATTCACACTTTTCAAGGAATTTATTAAGGATTCTTTTAATAAAAATATATAAGACATAAGACATAGATATGATTCAATAATTATATTTTAAATATATATATATATATATATGTTAATTTCAATAATTTCAATACTAAAATGAGATGATAGTATAGTTCTAGCGTACATACGTCCAACTATCTTGACAAATAGTGAATTTATTTTCTTATATCAAAATATTTTATATTTTTATAAATATGCATCTAGTGAATATATATGAAGGTTATATCATGGTATAAATTCTATATATGTTGAAACCCTGATTGACATAATAAAAAAAACAAGTGAAATGTCAAAAAAAATACTCAAAAGACAAGGTAATTAACACTTAAAATAGTGAAAAGGAAGAAATATTATTATCAAACGGGAAGTAAGATTTTATAAACATGAATATGGTTCTGAAATATGTTTTTAATTCTATTAAAACCATTAAAAATTATTTTTCAGTTAATTCGTGTAAATCTAAATTCAAGGTATGGTATTTTATCTCATTTTACATTCCATTGAGATTTTTTTTTTATATAGCTAGATTCTTTTATATGGTGTATATACAACATTTTTGAATTTTATATCAAGGATATACATATTATAATGATTTAATAAGTTTAATTTAATGTTATTCCCTCATTGGGAATATTTTTCTAATGTTTCAATATTGTAAGGGACACTTTTGAATAATTATTGATAAATGTTCTATAAAACATTTTTAATGATTATCTGTGAAATATCGATTTATTTTATGATTGTTAACATTCTCTTGAAACGAAAAATTTACTTTTGAGCACATAATTTCTTATCTAGGTTATATATAGTTCCACATGGTCATATAATATCATGATTCAATTAGTCTTCATGATATTTTCATCTTCAATGGTATTTTAGTTAAAACATACCAATTGGAACGTATTTTCATAACCCAATTTCATTTCATTTGGTTATTCAACTTATTCATTTTTTGTTAATATTATATGACTATTTTTATAATTAATATTACAAATATCTTATGTATTAACAATTTATTATGTGGATTTAAAATTTATACAATTAATATAATAATTTATTGAATCATGCATCAACATTATAATCACATCAAGTGTTTACAATTCAATATCATCTTCTTCTATATTTTTTTAACTTGAATTTATTTCATAAGAAATTATTTTATCATTTTTTATTAAACCATTTAATTTTATTCTCCACTAATTATTCATGGCCTTTTTTAATTAATAATACCATTTTCCTCCCTTATGTTCCCAAAATGTTATTGAAGTTTTTCTTAAGAAAACCTGACATCATTTAAATATTTAGTTGGACACCCAGTTTTCTAAAAAAACATTTTTTTGAAAAATGATTTCAAAATCATTTTAACCATTCCAAAATTATTTATTGATGTTATTTTTTCCTTTTTGTCTTTTATAAATGATTTTAAAGTAATATATTTGTATCTTTATGAAAAAATTTTCAAGTCTTTTCACCAAGAAAATGTATTTTTTATTTTACCTTGAACAACATATATATATTTACCTACAAAAATTTGTTTGAATCACACACTAAATTTTTAAAAATATAATTCTTAAATAATTTTATTTTGATATGTTCTTTTTAAATAATTTTTTTACAAATTTATATAAAATGTATATTTTCATCAAAAATTTATTTGAATGATAGTTTTATAGTATTGAAATTCATAAATAAAAATAAATGTTTTATATTTACTCCAATTGGAATTTGTTGAACTGATAACATTATTATTATTCTACTGGATTTTTTTATTATTTATGTAGCCAAGGTTTTTATTCTCATTAACTTCCTTGATTTTATTTTTTCATAATTAAATAATTAATATCTAATTATAAGTTGACGTGAAATTTCCCATAATTATCCATAGCTCTTTTTTTAGATACGATTATTTCCTGAACCATATAACACATTTTATATTTTTTTTACATATAATGTTATGTGTTTATTTTGGAATATATTGATAAATCAGTATCATATATTCATTACAAATATTTGATATAGCATATTTTTAATTCGATATGAGGACTCATGGGACATGAATTCCATGGGTTGTGAACCATATATTGTATGCCCTATTGGATGGGGACTTGTTAATAAAATCCCCTTTGATACATACGTCATCTAATGAAATAAAATTATTTTCCAAAAACCCTTTGAGTTTGTTTCCAATAAAAATGCTTGGGTTTCTACAAATAGTTTTAAACTGTTCGGATGATAGATCTAGACATGTTATATTTTCAAGTTCCTTATACATTAAATCCAATAAAAATTCATTTCCTTCATTTATATTTAGTTATTTTTTATCCATGTTATTTTTCATCAGCATATCTATAGATGCAATTCGTTTGCAGTTAACTGATTAAATGGAATTTTTTTCAGTTTCATACCTTTCCATATTGATTTTTTCTTATCTAAATATTTTATTGGCATGAGGTTCCATTTATTACCATTCCATATTTCTTATTATCATTCTTCTCAATTTTTTAATTTCTTTGTATCTGTGTTAACTTATTAAAAATGTCATAATTATTACTATAATTCATAGATTATTACCTCCTATATACCATTACCATACTATGAATTTGAGATCTCCCTTATTTTGTTTCTCTTCTACAATAATTATTAAAGAATACAATTTATGATAATAAGTTATATAAAAAATGTAATAATGTAATTCTCGAATGAAAAAAATAATTTTGTAATTAGTGAATTCAATTTTAACACTAGACTTTTGTATGTATATTGGTTATCTAGATTAATATACCAATATTTTCTTTGATATTTGGTTCCTTATAGTCATGCTAGTATAAACATAGTATACACTAAAACTTGGCTCTTTGGGTCCAAGTTGCGACAACAATGGATAAGAAGATAAATGGAGAACCATTATACCTTTAAAAATAAAATGATTAATATAATATAACCATATATAAATAACCTCTATATGATTCATGATGTAATTTTCATGTTCTGGGTGCCGCCCGGAGGTACCCCGTACCCGGTTGGTCAACAACCTTATGTTAATTTACCCAAAATCTATATAATTCCAACTAGTATCAAGGGCCTTGGGAGTGAAAGTGGGGAAAACAATTGCCTTATTTAAATAGTAATCTAGTAGAAAAAAATCAAAATACAATAGTTGAATCTCTAATAACATACAATAAGTAAACAATGGAAGATTAGATGTAAATATACAAATGAAGAACATATATAAATGATGCCTGTCAGATATTTCTAGGAATGCTACCAAACAAGTCAAAATGAAGAAAATTTAGTGATAAATCCATCTGAAAAGATAACTAGTATACTCTTGCAGCATTTCAAGCCTCAGCTTAGTCCCATGCTCTCCAGCACCAAAACACACATGTAATTGATATCTAAGGGAACAATCCCTTATCTATACATGTGACCATATAATCTGTTTTGGACCAAAATCGTGACCCAATCAATGTGTAAGACGAATCCCAGTAAGCCCCAACCAAATGATCTATGCCTAACTGTCAGAGAATAAATATATATATATATATTGCAGGTAATATGAAAAAATAAGTAAAGAACAAGGATGTACTCAAAAGTACAAAAATCATACAATTAAAATTAAAATAATTTATATTTATTAATTATTCAACAACTCATTCAAAATAAACCCTCTGGTAAAGTTATCAAAGTCGATCCCCTATGGTTTTAGAAGTACAAATACTCTCTAAAGAAACGATGACCATCACTTCCCCTATGGCCTTTAAACGGTATCTACAAACACTCTGAGGAAGCATTCAACGTCCATTCACCCTATGGTTTCATAATAGTATACTATAAAAACTCTGATGGAGAACTCACTATCGATCCCTCAATGGTCTTGCAATGTAGCAGGAAAAAATGACAATTTCAGGTTTCCTTCAACGTTAATTTCTCTTATGGTATAACTACACCAGTTTGTCATATCCATATGTAATAAAATCTTGTACAAATGATATCCCATAGCCAAAGTAATATCAACAACTACAAGGATAACCAGATACAAAGCATGTAACAATCATGTCATATAATATCAACCTCATCGTAACAGCACTAGGCATTGAACCAATACAGCCTAAGAGGTTGTTCCAGGCCCAACGACAAAAATCAATCAAACATGGGAAACCATATCCATAAATAAGGTAATAAAACTAAATCATGATCAAAACCCCGTATCAAGTAAAAAATAAATTGCAGGCATCTACAGGGTTAAATCTCCAAAACACCTAATAACCTAAACTAGGTTATGCGTAACTTTTTGCACATATAATTCAACGACAACTATGGAATGTTAGAAACCACCTACATCGATGATGTACAATCGATATAATTAATCATCATTCTTTGAATCGTCCTAGAATGTCGTAGATCTTCAAAAACGTAAAAACAATCATCCTCAAATAACATACTAAAGAAGAGAAATCAAGAGGAGAGGCTTTAGAATAGGGAAGGACGCAATGAAGGGATTCCAACACTACCAATCATTTTTGATTTGGAGAAAATACAATAGATCGATGGTTTATATATGAATTGTGTCTCTCAAAATCTCATGGATGAGACAATGTTAGAAGAAGAAAATACTGGGAATTAGACATGACCCCGATCTGATTTAACAAATAAAAAAGAAAAGTAAATGACATGTTCATTTAATGTACACGCCATGTAGATATCTCATCTGGAACCCGCTATGGGCTTCTCATGGTAACCTCACACGGCCATGTACTCAGCCATTGCACATCCAACACATAACTACCCCTGGAAACTAGATACACTAAGAGTACTAATAAAACTTTAAAAACATTCATTTTTCTCAAAACACATGAAAAAAAGATCCATGACTGAAAAGAAGGTCCATGTTTTTTACAAACATCCCCCATTATGTAAATTTGGATGTGAATGTCCCTAACAAGGTGGCAAAGAATAATTATTGAATAGCTCTGGTCACTGCGATCTCACATCGGTCTACCTCTCCTATGTCACATCCTACACTTGATGGTTCCTCCACAACACCAGTACTAAAAAAATAGTCCTTCCATTGAGAACCTTAATTTTGTGATCTATAATCCGAAGCTCGAATGATGCATCCAACTCCAACTCAACATCCTCGGGTTGAAAAACATGAGACATTTCTGAGTAGTAAGGATGATGCTCAGATTCACAAAATTCATCATGCATAGCTTGGTACCTCTATGGTAACCATAATCGATAGGAAATTGGAACAATTTTCTCAAAAACCTCAAACGGACCAACATATCATTGTATCAACATTCATTTTCTCATAATCCTCATATGTCCCAACATCATTGTGGCACATTGGAAATCTAGATCCCTGACCTCGAACACTCGAGTTCATCTCCTTTTATCAGAATAATAATTATGTCGTGACAATATAGTATCCATCTTCATCCTAATCAACTCCTCCTTCTCAGTGGTCTCCTAGATAGGATGAGGTCCCAACATAGATTCATCTTCTGCATCCAACCAATATAGGGCTTATCGTAATGACCTACCATAGAAGGCCCCAAAATGTTCAATCTGAATTATTGCATGAAAACATTTATTTTTAGAAAACTCCACTATAGGTATTTTATTTTCCCAATATCCTTTAAAATATAGGACACATGCTCAAAGCATGTCCTCCAACACCTAAATCGTGAAGTCAGACTAGCGATTTGGTGATAAAAATTATATGAGATAACTTGTATGTTGAAAATTATTATTTTAACCTTATAATATTTCAAAGGAAAATATTACATTTCTTCTCAAAATTATCCTATAGAAAAAATGGGTCCTTATAATCTCCCCATGAGGAACCTTCTCATCCTCATGATTCATAGTGGTAAGACATATATACATGCTTTCAACCCAAACATCTAAATAACCAATGTCCCTACGCTATCTAACAACAATATTCATAGTGTTAATGAAAATATCCAAAATGGGATATGATTATGTATATTTGATATGGCATTCCCCACCATAAGGATACCCTTATAGCCATCTCAAAAAAACACAGTAAACACAGTGATCTATAAAAAAATATTGAACTAAAATGTAAATGTATAGTCTCTAAAATCACATGTAGAATAGTGTAATTCCCTCAAATTTGATTACCTTATAAAATTACCTAAGTGTACCCACAATAATATTCTTTTAACAATCAATTAGTGGCATATGAAAAGAAAAGAACTTCGATGTAGAGTTGATTATATCTTAGTATACTCAATGCAATGTCATGATAGAGAATGATCAAAAAACATAAGAATTAAACAAAGATTAAATAATGGAATTAATAGATCCGTATTAGTCGTGATCACAACCAACTCGATACACCTTCCATTTTCCAACACATGTCACCACTAATCTGAACCATGTGAGTACAACTCCGGCTATAGGTCAACATATAATGGAACCTGACATACCCCCAATGTCTCTTATACCAAAGAGAAACAATAATTATTTTACCATCGGAATCCGAAATAGATCCCATGAAAGAGCATGAATACATAGGTCATTGGCTCGCACTTGTCACGTCAACGATTACTTTTCAAAAGATAACATGGGAAACCAATGCTTACATTGATAAAATGACTCATTCTGAGTTTAGTATTCCATTTAAGGATAATATGACAGTGATACATGTTATATTAGTATCACTATGAAAAAATCTCCCGATAATGTCATTTTAACCATAAAGATATCACATGTTCCCTGATTTATTCCCTGACATACCGTCACTATGTGTGATTTCAGTCCTAATCATCTAAATTTACTATTAAAAGATTAGGAGTAAAGAAAACATTATTATACTAGGATAAGATCCAAATAATTTGATACCATTGAAGATAATCACAATTCCAATACAAATATTTGATTTTCAAATATTTCTAAATCAATCACAATTCATGCATCAGTTTCAATATGAGCATATAACAAAGGCCACTACCTAAAGGGTATCCAAAAAAATAGGAATAAAAATTATGTAGGTTTCCATTGAAAAAAATATATGTAGATCTACAAGGGTATAAGTATAATGAAGGGACTCTTGGGCTCCCAAAAATCCCTACAAATTATGTCTCAAAACTAGGTCCCAACAACTAAAACCTACCTGAAATGATAAATCCTCTACGAAATGGGTAAATGGAATAATGTCCTATGTGTGTCAATCCCAAAAACATGGTCTATATGGGCATGATCCTCATAGAGAATCCTCATAAATAACTACTCTATGGAGGTCAAGATTCCAACATAAATGTGATATATAATTGATATTCATCAAGCATCTATATAAGGAAATACCCCCTGAGGTATAGTTTATATGAAAGGTATTGATATAAATTGACATAATTCTATTTGATCGAACTATCTAACCAAAAAATGTCAAACAACACCCAACCATGACAAAAAAATAAGGGAATCGTGTTTCATATCAACATACTAGGTCCACTATAACTCCCCTGCATAAGGGTTGATTCATCATCATCTAAAAAGTGCATCAATGAAGACCCACATTAAATACCAAAATTATAAAATAATTATTTTTTTCAAGTAGGAAAAAATAGTCTTTATTCATTGGTATAAAAATATTATCAGTCCTATATAATTGGAATTCTAAAAGCCATATATAATGCATGAGACACCTCTAACATTTTCTGTCAAATCGTTAAAATCCATATTTGACCTATTTCCATTGGAAAAGAGCCAAAAATCCAAAACAAATCATCACTTTCACAAAACATATGAATCGCACTGGGTGAACTTATATAAAACTATAACATAACATTTTGAAAGAATAATCAGAAATTTTTAGAACTAGGGATTCTTACGGGAATAATTATTCACGACGCACCAGCCAAATATCGATCACAAGTTCTAGAAGAATCATACTACTCCTATCTACCATTTCACATATATTAAATAATAATAAAATAAAACCCTATAATAATATCACATTGTATGTTCTCATCCATGATTCCACCAATCTAATACTCTGAGATGACTAACCATGAGGCCTCATGCACACCTCCATGTACACAAGAGGCTTTAGGAAAACAGTTATGGCCGATAGTGTGACTGGGAGAGAATATTACATCCTAATATAGTAAAAAATAGTAGAGATATAAATGTATCACAGACAGTTATAAATAAAATATTTTTGGATTACATAAATTAGATAAAATATAATAGTATTTAATAATAAATAAAAATGAAAGAAAATATGAAAATGCTATTATATTCATTCAACACTGGTCGCCCACTAGGATGACAATACTGATACATGATTAAATAAAATAAGCCTAAATAAAATTACATGTATATACCAGTTAATCTAAGAAAGTCCATGTTCCTATTCTCCTGAAAAATTGAACCTCACTAACCCGATCAAAAGAACACAAATAACTATCTATGCTTGGTCATGAAATATTGTGCCTCATCACTATCCACAATTCAAACCATGGTAAACATGAGAAGAAAAATAAATTTTTTACATATACATTGAGGTGCATGTGTAGAGATTAAAAATATACATATTTAGTTACCCAATTGATTAAACAATAAATATACATCTATATGGGAATTAAAATTCAATATACTCATCCAATTTGAGAATCAATAGAAAATTAATGTAAAGAAAATATTATGAAACCATATTCAAATCTCAGGTCCATAATCTAGGTAAAATGGTAATATTCCACCAAGGATTTTTATATTTATATATGTAAACATGTATAGTACCATACTTACATAGATATACATAAATATGAATATTCATGAGTATGAAGAACAATGTAAAGTAAAACCAAACCACATTTTATCCCTATGTATGTAACCCTAATCACCTGAACATCCTTTGAAATGAAATTGAGATAGATTTTATACCACTCAATTCATGTGTAATTATATTGATCTCTGAGTCTATAATCCCAATAAAAATATACCTTCATTGGGCAGCAACAGAAATTTTTCTGAGCAAGATAGTCACCATAGAGGGATTCTTGTCCTAACCTTCAGTTCACCCGCACACGTCTCCAATAACTATAATGAAGTATTACAGAAAGCTATACATATATATATGTAACCTATAAATGGAAAATAAATAGATGAAATGATTCTAATTCCATGTAAATCTAGTCTAATGTCGGAGACCTACATCCCAGTCCATTGGCATTCATGGAATTTGAAAATCAGAGGATCCTTATGGGTTTTGACCTTAGGCGATCTGTTTGAAGATATCACATATGAGATTCCAAAGCCACATAATGGAATTAATAATAATCCCTGCCATATATAAGAGTATAGTCATATCGGGAATCCAATGTTGTGGAACACCATTTCTAACATCATTTTCAGGTGACCAATCAGGGAGAGCATCATCATCCTTATCCATCATGAGAACGTAATCCTCCATTAGTATAATCAAACCGACAAGATTGTAACTATCCAAATCCCATATAATTTATATGATAGAGAAGAAATCCTAATCAATTAAGAGTGATAAATTATCCATGTTATTCATTACTAGGGACGCAATGCTCGTATATCATAGTTATAGAATCAATAGTAGAATATGAGGGAACACATTCAGAAAACTCAATAATATCATACTAAAATATTGAGGCATAACATAAAAATCTATGGCAGTGTCATTGGGTATATAAATTAAAAAATGAAAATGACATTTCATAGAAACCAGATCCTATGAAGAAGATGATGAAATGCCAAAGTGAATGAATTAACCCTCACATTAGGCCCAACAACCAATATCAAGGAAATATCCTATGTTAAATATCATTGTATTAGTATTAAAGATGTTATGGAATAAACAAATGTGATAGGGAGGCTGAATTTCTCAAAAAAAGATTACTATTATACCCCATTGGGATAAAGAGTTTGGAATATATTCTAAGGTGACACCCGCTACCATCTCTACCCAAACTCAACATATTGGTCAAGGGTCATTCAAACATCATGTAACTCACAGGGTCCCTCATATCATATAAAATAAAAATAATACAACTTTATATCCTCAGTAAAAAATATAAAATGAGTAATCATACATAGGATCACCACAGTCCATGCATAAGAGAAGGAATTCTACTCAGGATCTTAATATAAAAGGTATGGGTGAATACAACATGGGTTCCTTGAATGATAAGTGGAAAAGGGAATCCTACAAAGAATCATAAAAATGGTATATAGTTATTAGGACCCTATAAGGGATTCCATTAGTTCGGTTGTAATAAATGAAATCCCACAAGGTATCTTGAGAAAGAGATGACTATAGAGTCCTTATTCACATGATCCTCTAGGTAGAAAGGTAAACAACAGAGTCTTACAAAAGACCATTGAATCAATTATTATAATTAACTTTTAGGATAGATGTTAAAATCTTGCAAGGTAGATATACTCAATTGAAGGAAAAAATAATAATTGGACAAATGTGGTTGAGCTTGACCCAATTCAAATTAATGTATCAAATTAGGATGTTCTAAATATCCAGCATATCATTAAAATTCATGTATATCCCATGAGGTGACTGAATTTTATTAATTGAGGAAGAAACTCTACATTAATAAAATGCCTGAAACTCCACATAGGAGTCCTCAAGACACCTCATGTGTCTTACCATCACAATATATGTGATCAGAATGGAATAATAATGGGTCAAATTTTGACTCCTATATGTAACAATAAGGAAACCCATCACAAGAGTGGTAAAAGTGGACTACACAATTTTTGTACCCCACTGTACGTTGTTTAAAATCAAAAATCCATGTGGGAAAGTAAAAATTCATGTACAACGAATGAAGAATACCATGATAACATCGTGTTGGTCCTGTACATTTTGTTTTCCCTATATG
This sequence comes from Viscum album, assembly GCA_963277665.1. Taxonomy (NCBI): domain Eukaryota; kingdom Viridiplantae; phylum Streptophyta; class Magnoliopsida; order Santalales; family Viscaceae; genus Viscum; species Viscum album. The sequence continues at coordinate 141,467,848 of OY728141.1, forward strand.
TTGTACATACCCTTTTACCTCACATGGCATGGCCATGCATAAGCATGGACTTGTAAATATACATGGTGTGAAGCCCACATTGGGTACGACCATTTACTCTAATGACATGTTCCCTTTATATGGGTTGCCTAGGCAAGTTATCTGTTACATAAATGAGTCCTAGTACATTAAATTTTATTTCTATACACATAATTTACTTCAAAAAAGTCATCTTCCCTAAATTAGAACAACACACATCTTGAGTTCAATGAACCACATGCATTGTATATGGGGTTTATTAAATTTAAGCCCCAAAATACCAAAATCATCTAATATCATTACACAAAGATCACATCAACCCATGATTGGTCCTAAGAAAACTTAAAGATTATTAATACATGGAATTAAAAATAATATAGGAACAAATAACCAAAACTAAAAATTGAATAAATTCAGGAAGAATCTAGTGAAGCTTCACCCATTTTCACATACCAGGTTTTCCAGAAGATGATATGGCACATCTCGAGCTTCATGTTGGTACACTTATTCTATTATATCTCCCCCCCTCTCTCCCTATTCGACTATCATCTCTATATTTTAACGAAGGAACCCATAGAGGGATTCGACGAGAATCAAAGAGGAGTAAGGAAATTAATCAAATGAAAGAGAATAAATTGAAAGGAAAAATAAACAAATCAGAAAAAAAATAGTTGTTCTCAATAACCAATAATAGTTGACAACATACTTCGAAAAAAATTCCATTTACAAACTCAACGAAAGATATAAAATATCACTCTAACACATTGTTCAAAATTATTTTCTAGAATAATCTATGTGGACAAATTAATATTTAATTTAATAATTATTAGTTATTAATTATTCGTCTAAAATTGATGTGTCTCATATTTTCACAAAACATTTCTCTGTTGATAAAAACCATATTCTAGGACATGTAGAGTGGTCATTAAACTATCTAAGATCATATTCTATGAGAAAAATACCATCTTACCACATCAATGATTTTAAAGGATAATATTTAATTATCTTCTAAAAATTATCATCTAAAATAAGACCTTACGTCTGGAAATAATATATCAATCATATGCCTATTATAGTTTGATAAATGATGAAAATAATATAATTTCTATAATACTCAACTATCTTTTCCATATATTATACTATATAAAATTAATAATCTACATCCCACAATAGTTACCAATTACAATAAAAATCTTCATTATTATACGGTATACTAATGAGGGTATCTCTATTTTCATTCATATATGATGTTTAGCAACATTTAATCATGTATATTCTGTCTCTAGTGGATTATCTTTTTGAAATTTCAATGATTTTAGCCTTATCACCAATCATTTCATAGCCAATATCCATTGATTCACTTTCTATATTGGTAAATTATTTATCTTGAAATCTGGATCAATATATTACTCCTTATATTTCAACGATACATATTATATTATGTTTTTATCCTACATGATGAAAAAATTTACCCTTTTAATATTTTCATTCATATCACCACTACCTCACATAATGGATCTCTGAAAAAATAAAGTGTATTATGTTTGAATCATCCAAAAAAAGATTATCCATTAAAATAATATTCATAATTATAATATCAATTTTTATATTATAAATCTACTAAGATATAAAATTCATTTTTATATATAAATTACCTATATTATTTTATATATAATTCAAAAACAAAAATCATTGACTGCTTGTGTATTATTAGATCACTTTGGTCCTCCCACTATATATTTCAATGATAATTGTGAGTTACACCAATGAAAATTATTCAATAAATAGATTTCTTATATTGTGGATAAAATTCTATTGAATCTTTTTAATTTTACTACCACATGTAAATTTTTACATTATTCTTGAGAAATTTTTCATATAGAAATAGAAAATTATTCATAGTACTTCATACAAATTACCTTTTTATCCATAGTTATTGATAAATGATTTCATTAAAATATTTTACCATGATTTATATGATTATCCTAATCATTAATACTCAATGAAATCACCATCAAATCAATTTTTTTATATTTAAAATCTTTTTCTATGATATTTCCCAATTTCATTTTGTCCATAAATTTTATAGGATAATTATTCTATTATAAGTCTATAATCGATATCCTTTATTAGGTAACTAGGTAATCCAAATATAATCCTTTCAATATTATCATACTACTTAAAAGTTTCTACTTTTTACTGTAGTATATAGAATTTGTAGTAGTGTACACCATAAATTTCCATTATCATTTGGGCCCTCCAAATTTCATATTCAACTAAAAACTCATCATCCTAATATTTGAGGATAAATATTACATAAATTCTTGTAGTTTCTTCTTAACTAACCTCGAATTATAGACCACATACATTATCAACAAGGAATACTTCCCTATGGAATATAAAATCTCTAATATCCTCCATTTATGTTCCCTGAAATAACCTTCTTTATTAGGAGAGTTTTTTTTTCTTTAATGAGTTCTATTGTAGTTTTATTTTCATAATTAATTCTTTTAATAAATTCGTTTTTGGTTTTTATGCTTTACGATCATTATACTATAACTTCTTATGACATATAGTCGATATATTATCCATTTTTAAACATCCAATAAAAATTAAATTAATATTTCTTTATAATTTCACTTATCTTATTTTAAAATTAAATTAATAAAAATAAAATTCCTCATTAATGTTATAATCAAAAGAATTATGTCTTATTGGGTGTTTATCTATCACATTTAATGATATCAATGGGAATTTTCTTTTGGAAAAAATTTTTTTTCATTATTTCTCATTCCTAATAAAATGTGAGTATTATAGGGACAGTCAAATATCACCTCCTCATGAGATTTATCATCATGAAACAATATAATTATATTGAATTAATTTGATAAAAAAATATGTATTAAATTTATAACATTTTTATCCAAATTTTTTTATAAAATTCTACAAAATTCCTCCATTAAATTAATACATAATAAAATATATATGCTGATTCATTTGGGATTATTCCCAAATCATGATATATATTTCACAAAATTTGAAGAAGTTATTCTATAAAAATATATTTTCTTTGGAAAATATTTTATATCATATCTTTTATGGAATGATAATTTTTTGGTCATAAGTTTTAGTTTGATAAGGCTGTAAAAGTAATACGCTTAATCATTTGATACTTTGTAATTTACATCAACCATGTTTTGATCCCAATATCATATTGATCCACTATCATTATTGGATAATATCTCATGCATGGATATAAAATACAAACCACTTACAAATTATCAAATTTAGTGTAGTTTTCTGCTATTCAATAGTTAGTATCAACTAACAATAATTTTTGTTGATTTTTGTAAGATAGAATGTTACTACCAAAACATTAGAGAGTTAACAACATCAAATATAACTATAAACTTTGTTATAACATGTTTCACATAGATACACATAATACACATGGATTGGAGAGGGGTTTATCCATTGTATGAAAGATTTGATATAATTAATTACAAATAATCCATCCAAATTTTCAATATGTAGTATTCTCTATTTATTATAATGAAAATAAAAGTTATAAAAACATTAAACATAATCATTTATAGTTTATAAAAAATATATATTCCAAATATAATAAATTAAATATTTCTTGTACCCTTGATGCATTATATCTCTCTATATAGGAGTATAAGTTTTGGAGTACTCACAATCACTATCTAGTTCTACATCTATTAAAAATGGAGTCAACTTCTTGTGTTTTAAAGAAGAATACATTTCTCATCACACTTGGATCTTTTTATCCCACAAACATGAATAGAAAATTTTCACTATAAATGGTTTTTGAAATTCCAAAATATAAAAAAATACATATAGATATTGTAATGCAAGACCACATTCCCAAGATTGAAATTTAATTAATATTATGATATTTTAATCCGCTTACAACATATGTTAAGAATTCATCCACATACATTCATAAAAATAATCACCAATTCCATTTTCATATATTATATTCTTAATATTGTTTTTAATGAAATAAATTTCCCCTTTATGTGCATTTATATCTGTAGAGTCTCTCTCTATATGATTTTCTCATTAATAATAAGAATACATACACTCCATAAAAATTATTTTTCCATAAAATCAATGTAGAAATAATCCTTAAATATAAATTTTGATATTACATTATTTAATTTCTACATAATCCCCATTCCAACATTTTAATTATTTCTATATGAATCATATTAAATATTTTTGTTTACAGAATCACATAGGTATCATTATATTATTAATTTTTTACATTATGGTGTATAAAAATATTTATTCGTTATTTATTAATATAATTATTCTTTATTATGTCAAGATAATCAAAATAATGTATATTGTTATGAATATGATGAATGGAACAATAATAATAAAATTTTAATGAATGGTCCTAATGAAGATTCTCGTGAATAACCATTTTTCACAACAAACATAATATATTGATTTCAGAATAGTATTTGTGTAAAATATCCAATACTTATCAGTCAAAAAATAAACCTATGTGACTTATGAGATGAATTTATTACTACACAAGGGAAATCACATGCCATTTTCAATAAACTGCCAACTGGATTCCTAAAAACACTAGAAACAACTCATCGGTGAACAAGAATAATTCCATTGAATAAATAAATAAATATTATATAAATTTTTAAAAACATTTAAAGAATTTATTAATATGTCAATATAAGTCTTATTAAATTTAATAAATCCTTAATAACATTATATAAGTCTTATAAAATAGCCAATAAACTTTATGTGGCATTTACATAATTTTTACTTATATATCTGATAAAAACTAAATTCATCTAATATACTTCTTGAATAAATTGAATCATTTTCAAGGATACATTCAATGAGCTACAAGAAAATAAATAATTGTTATTAATGAATCCATACCCATTTTTTCCTATAAAAACAACCCAAAACCTCTCTTAAATGATTTTATAAAATAAGTTTAATGTGATATTATGAAAAATGTTTATGTCGAGTATCCAGGGGATACAAAACATTATATAATATAATTTTACATTTTTATCACTATCTATAATATCTACAAGGCTCTATTTTGTGTTTATAAAAAAAATTATTGACACAAACAAGATCATAATAAAAAATATATATTTTTCAGCCCATTTGAACAATAATAATATATTGATCAGTATATAACGGAATAATTATTTTAAATGTTTACATACTTATTTTACATTGAGTTTTATAAGACTATAATAGTCATTCATGTCAGATATTCTTGTAACATATCCATTCTCTTTTCCTAGTTCATTTTTCATAAATTGTTTTATTAGATTTCAGACTACTTCTTGCTTTTTGATTTTCTTATTTACTCTTTCAAACACATTTATTATTTATGTCTAAAATAACAATAAATTTTACTATAATATTCATTTATAACTATTCCTTGATTCTATTTTTTTCACATCCCATCAAGGATATTATTTGACATGATAAACGAATAATGATAATACTTATCCAGTACTTCATCATATTCTACATCAATTAAACACTAATCTAAATATAACAATTCAACAAATTCGAGTCACGTAGTCAATTTCTAATTTATAATTATAAAACTTATTCTATCTATGAGGTATTTTGATAAATTAAATATTTTATAATTCTTGATAGAATAATCCAAAAGTATTTCAAAAAATTATATAATCTCATAAAAACATTTATTTGATCTTTAGTATACAATAATAGTAATTTAATAACTATATATGAAAATTTTAAAACATTATTTTTATTTGGATAATTTCGTTTTAGTGAAAAGCTATATCAAATTTAAATCATAATAAAACACGTATAAAAATATTTATCATGTTAAACTATATGATAAATTTTTTAATAAATGTGAAAAAAATAGTGATTTTTTGCATTGTTCAAATTTAGAGAAAATTTATGATATGGTATTTATGTTTAAAATAATTATTGGTTTATAAATATTTTATAGATTTAACAGTGTTAAAAACATTAACCAATTTGCGTAAATAAAATTACACATATAATATTCAATTGAATTGGAAATTTGTTTTCACAAGCTCAATATGAGGATTAGTAAGATATGAAATGATTTAATATAAAATTTTAATATATTACAGTGGGATAAACTTTAATTTATATCTTTCTACAACAATATAAGATAAATTATATAAATATAATCACTACTAAAAAAACATGCAAGGGAAGCACTTCCTTTTTATCAGTGTTAAACAAAGCGCTGATAAAGAGAGCATTTATCATCGCTAAAAAAAGTACTGATAAAGTGGCACTTTTATCAGTGCTACAAAAATCACTGATAAAGGCCCCCTTTATCATCTCTTTTTTAAGAGCACTAATAAAGGGTGGATTTATCAGGTCTTTTCCCTACCGCTGATAAATTTAATGTTTCAAAAAATACATGAAAAATAAAATATTTTTATATAAGTTTATTTATATTGATATAAATACAATATATATTTTTCAAATATGTTTTATATACATATAATTAGACTATAAAATTTAATATATATGAAATTTAGAGAGATGGATTTAAAATGTTTTAAAAAATATTATTAGTTAATAATTTTCTAATTATTATCGATTAAAATTTAATAAATAACAATTTGAAGGAACAAAAAATTAAATATAATTTATAAAAGACCTAAACTAAGTTGAAAATGTAACTTAATCTTCAAATGACCATAACATTCGATCTAGGTGTCTGTTTGAGCTCCGAAACAAATCAAATCAAATCCATCGACGATCTCTATGCACTAGTGACCAAAGAAATTCTTCTATCACAGTTTTTAGGCCAAAAGGCCCATAAGGCCTAAAAAACTGAGTTTTTATTCAGGATACACCGATTTGATAACATTAAAAAAGGTATAACTTCTAATCTGGATTTTTTTTCCGTGTACTACATATCATATCGAATACTATTTCAATTTCATTTATTTGACTAGTTGTGGAGTTTAAAAGGGTTTATGGATTACATGATATTATCGTTTTAACATTCTATGTCTTTTCAAATACACATATATATGTATTTATTCGTAAATATATATGTTTCTATGTGTGTGTGTGTCTCTGTGTGTGTGTGTTTTATATATGTATGTATGTATGTACTTAATTAATTATAAAAACACATAAAAAACATATTTCTTAAATTTATTTAAAACTAATCTTATATGTATATATTAATATACAAATAAATATATGAATAAAAATTTATAACTATATATGTATACGAATGAATATATATATACTAATATATGAATAAATATATTTATATTTATATGAATCTATATCAATATAAGAATAAATATAACTATATATAAATAAATAAATAGATATATCCTTAAATAGAGAAAGAAATGAATTATCTTAGTGGTATAAGTGGAACCACAAAAGGGGGAGGTTGCAGGTTCGAGTTCGGGTGGACGCAAAGGGGTGCACACATGTGAGGATGTGTGGGAAGGGAAGCGCATCAAAGACATCCTAGAGATGATAATGGGGGTGGGTCAAGAGATGTTAAAAGCTATCCCCGCATTATTTAATAATATTTTTTTTTCTTTGATCATAGTTTTTTAAAAGCACTGATGAAGGCCCCTTTTATCAGCGCTAAGAAAATCACTAATAAAAGGGTCTTTTATTTGCGCTTTTTTTAGCACTGATAAAAGGGAAATTTATCAGTGCATTTCATAGTGCTAATAAAAGGGTACCCCCTATATCAGCACTGACCTTTAGAATTCTTTTTTAGCATTGTTAAAGCCCTTTTTGAGAACTGTTATAGGCCGTTTTTGTAGTAGTGAATATTTCATAAAAAATCATAGAACAAATTATTTCTATTTATAATTTATTTATGGTATGAGATGCTGAATAATTGAAGGAAGTTATATATCATAGATATATAGTATTCATTAAATTTTCAGGTGAAATTAGTCATTGAAAATTTTATTTTTCATCCAAACAACATAAAGTGACACATGGTAATATTAACTTTTATAATAAAATAATTTATTGATTTAAAAATTATATATCACATATAATCATATCCCAATAACATAAATTTTTAGTTTCAATGTGATTAGGTACACAAAAAACTTTTTTATAAACATTTCATCCATATCCTGATAACTGTGATCTTCTAGAATCTTTTTAGTAACATGTAATGTTAAATAATAATCATTATAACCATAGGAATTGGACAAAATGAAATGGTTGATCTCATGTGGCATGTAATTGAATAGGATATTATAATTTATTAGATAAAATCATCATGGACTATATAAGGAATATTTAAATATATAATAAAAGATCATAATACCATATATGATATTTATAAAACATGATATAGATACATAATATCATAAAAAATCGACAATACAAAATAATATATTTTACATATCTAAAAATGAATCTTAATAATAAAAAAACATGATATCACCAAAAAGTGTATGAAATATATTAAAATAAAGGCATAACATCAAATCATAGAATATCTATAAAATGAAATTAAATATGGAAATAAATCAGAAAAAATAAAAAACATAATTTAGAACAACTCTAGGTATTGGGAAACCATTCTAGAATAAATAATTATTCCCACATCCAAGAGAAGAAACTCAACGTGCCAATGTCTAAAAATGAGAGTAAACTCATTTTGACCACACTAATATGAAAAATTCCTTTTTCCATGCCAAACAATATCATGAGATATAAAATTAAAACATTGAATTTGTGGGAGATATATTACCCCACCCATCATCATCCTTACATATGTGTGCCAACTAAAATCAATATTTACCAAATATTAATGATCCAATAAAAATAATGTGTTTCATAGCCATTTCAATACATTCAAATAAGAAAAAATATGAGATAATAGGATAAAAATAATCTCATTTTACGATGTGACTTGAATCATAATAAATAATATTATATGATCAATAAAAAACATATAGATACCATTGGAGGGAAAATCAATGAGAATGTACCAGCCTTTTAACAAGTCCTTTCAAAATTTGTTATATAATATGTTGATAAACATACATTCATTAATATTTCTGTGAAGGAAAAGACAATAATTCTAAAATACTTATTATAAATATTTCTGAATAAGGTATCCATGAATAGAAAACAAATTATAATAAAGTTATAGTTGTGAAAATAGAAACAATTACTTTTAATATTGTTTGTATGATTTAATAAAGAAATCCACAAATCAATGAAATATTGAGATGATTTTATTTCTATAAAATAGGTAAATTGCAATTTTATTAATATAAAATATTTTTTTCTATTTCAATAAATTCAAAAACTATTTTGGAAAAGCAATGAGATTATAATACAATTGATGTATTTTCATGTAATAAAAGATAAGGCATGTTAATTCTAAAATTGATTCAATACAAACCATACATTAAATTCATTCTTAATTTATCACACATCAACCTCCACTATAACAAACATAATGATCTTAATATCAAATTTATGAAATTTATATTTGTTTAATTTTTTTTAAAAAACTATTATTATTATTATTATGTAGATTTATGTTAGTTATTTATTATCTATTTAAAATATCATGTCTGACGAACCATGGTAATTTTGATATAGTTTGGTGATAATATATTCATGCGTCATTCATCGATCAAATTTTATCATTCATAGATAAAAAGATGTTTTATAATTTATTTATTGTAGTTTTTTCAAAATAATCTTTGTTTATCTGATACATTTATTTATAAATCAACTTTACAAAATTTTAGAAATGATTGGATTAATATTATTTATGAATGAATGGTATTTTATTAAAAAATATTATTTATAATAATAATGATAAAATATAAATATTTTTATATCTATATTTATATAATATAATTTGTTTCTGATTCCATATTTCATAATAATATTTAGAATATTTCATGTAGGTGGTAAAACCAACCAAATAAAAACATGCTACAATCTATGTATGGGTATTATCATATAAGAGATATGTTTCATATAATATAATTAAATATAAAATATATTGATTTTTTTTCATTTTATTACTACGAATAATCATAATTTGGATTATTTATAGTTATAAAGAAAATGAAAATGTAATTAATAAATTATTTTTCCTATATCCATGACCATTTTAGGCTATATATCATTTTTATGATATATACATTATAATAGTAGTTATATTATAATTAGTTTATATTTTAAAAATTATAAATCGATATATAAAATAAATTATATAAGAAGTAAACTCTTATATATAACCATCATTGATGTGTTGTGATGAAAAATGGAATCTGTCATTAATAGAGGATTCTGTCCAAACACACCCATGAGAAATTATTTCAATTTTTTTAATAAATTATAGGGGAATATATAATTTAATACAATTAATATAATAAAATATCATATATTATTAATAAGTATGTAATTAAATAAATATATAAATAATTTATTTAGATTATGGTGTATAAAAATTATTATGCGAAGATTATAAAGGTTAAAAATATTCAATTTGAAAATTTGGATCATATCAAGATGTATACATTGTAATTAAAGGACGTGAGGATCCATTTCGCGGATACTGAATGAAAAAATATAGAGGGTATTTATAAGACTTAATTTGGGATGAATTTCCTATAAATATATTACTTGTGGTGTGGCTATAAAAGGTTATAAGTTAGAAAAAATTTTATACAAAAAATAATAAAAAATCATTGGATAATAATTTGAGGTAATGGGTAAGATAATAAAATAATGTGTTTGAGGTGGGTTACGAGTGGAATTTTTTTGGTTTATTTAGATATTACATTAAAACATTAAAAAATTTGTCTAGAGGATATATTTTAAAAATTAATTTTGTAAAATTCAATCCATGTTAGATTGCACATTTTAATACTTTATAATCATTATTAAGTATTACACTTGTTTGTTATTTTGTCAAAAAACATATAGAACGAAACTTAATAAAAAAATTCAATGTCATAAATGTGAATTTTAACACAATTTGGTCAAATGTAATATCTTAATGTGATAAAATTAACCTCAAAATCAAGAAATAATACTTTCTGGAAAAACATTATGGTTTAAAAATAATTTTAATCATTTCATGTTCTTAATAACATTTAAAATTAATTACATACTATGTGATTATAAAATAATTTTAATATATTATTAGTAATTAAATTAGAGTATTTTTTTAAAATTAATCAATTTAATTTAAAATAAGAATACATATATATATATATGTAACATTCATTGAAATTAATTATTTAATCATGAAATCTAATAATGACCAGATTAGATGAATTTTTTCATAAAATTAAATTAATCCCATTGACTAATTTTTAAATGATGATACAAAATATTTTACTCACATTATATGATTAAATTTAATAATCTTATAGACATAAATGTTTATACAAGAGTTCATAATGTTTAAATAAAATGCGAAGTACCACGTATCTTCTTTGAAAAATAACACCATAGTTTTATTAGAATATTTTATAGTATTTATAAAATTTATTCTTATATTCGTAATAAGTAATTTAGGATAATAAAAAAATGAATGGTTTAATAATTTTATTGAGGTAAAGTGGTTTTATTTTTAGTTCATTATTTCATGAAATACATGGAACTGAAGTAGTATTTAATTATGTAAAACTATTTTCTAAAGTCATGGGTTATAACATTATATAGTTTATAAAAGGAATATATCCCACAAAAAATTATTACATGGTTTTGAATAAGAGATTTTAATTTCCTTTAAACACATATTATGTTTCTAATATAGACTTATAAAACATATGATTCCATAATGGAACATTGACTACATTACGTGTCCTCATTATAATTACTTTCTCTCTTTAATTTAATATTTTATCATGTCATTACTCATATATAATGTCATGTCCCAATTTTATATCTTCCAAGATCAGTTCATGTTGTGCTTCTAGTTTATACATCCATATAAATGATACATGGAATACATCACCCACTAGGATAAAGTGTGGATAGAGTTATCGGTGGTAGGTTACAACTATAAGATGATGATTGATATCAAACGAACTAATATATATTTGGATCAACATATCATTATTTACAAATCCATTTAACTACTTCTATACATATATACATTTTTACAGTATTTCACCAACATGAAACTCATGATATTGGAATTTATTGTCATAAAAAATCCTCTGTTTATTTTTTTTAATTCCATATATTGTTGAATGTATTAAAACCACCTAAATTATATCTTAATCAAGGTTAAGACCCATTAGTTAATTCTATATAACGCCATCTCAACATTTGGAGTGTAATAAAGATACCCATATAATGTCTCATAACCATTATTTTCAATACAACAATGAAATCTGTTTCTATATTAGATCATCACAAGGGAAGATATTGATCCTACTATATATGAAAATAAATTAAAAATGACCTCAACATATCCTTTACTATTCTAATGGTCATGTCACATTTAAAACATATATGAGGACTAAAGAATGTCTCGAAACACATCTATGCCTCTATCTTTTTATAACTATGTCCGCAAACAATTAATGTAAACCTCATACCATGATCACCAAAAATATATAGAGAAACTAAATTCATCCTTAACACACCCATTCAACGTATCATTGAAAGTAATAGAATTTATGGAAATAATATTCATTGACTTGGTAATGAGATAGAACACAACCCAAATTGAATTATATCCTCTAAATTTCATTGATTGTTTAAGGAGTTAATAAAAAGTGATATTATAATAATTAAATCTATAATGGGAAATGGTTAAAAAATAAACATATTACTTTTTCATACATAAATAAAATAACAAAAAACCCTGAATATAAATATGTATATATATATATATATTTCAATTTATCTTTCTATTAAATACTACTTTAAATTTCCTTTTATGTCTCTATATATCCTATAACATCATGGATAAATTGTTTTGAATTGTCAATGTTCATTATCTGAAATTTAAATCTCTAATTTTGGGTTAGATAGGATACAAATATTTGTTATAGCCAATACAACTATATATTTTTGAAATTTTAACCCTAAAATAATCTCTACCATTTTATGTGTGAAAAGTCATATTTATGATCTAAATTTTTCTTCTTCTAAATTAGAGTTTCATTGGTCATTTGTTAATGATATGATTTATCTCCAGAAAATATGTCTTCATGATTTATTCGTTGTACATTCGTATGTAATTTTTCCCTTTTAGTAGTTATCATAAATCGATTATATTGTTCATTCCTAGCCAAATCAACAGCCACGATATCTTTTTCTTCATGAGGTAATATATTTACATGTCATAATAATTTATCAATTTGAACCATGTTATCTCCCACTTGTTCAAATCAGTCAATGTAAAAATATATTTCAATATATTTTTGTCATTATAAATATGTCACATTTGAATATAATTATAATTATAACAAATAATTAATTCAATGTTCCGCACTTCCAACACCAAATCATTTGTTCAGTAATTATTTTTATGATTCAAAACTTGGTGTGATACTAAAGAAACAACCTTTTCATTCTATAAAATGCTTAAATTTTTTTTAGGCATAAATATATATTATAATCAACTACACACTATTTGGGAGTAATTTTAAAGGGTTAGTTACATAAATCATATTATTATCATTGATATGGTCATCATATTACTCACTACAAAGGAGCTTAACACCATTATGTGTTAACAAGGTTAGTGGATTTAATATCCATGATATATTTTACCCAATGTATCAAAAATATATTATTAACATACGAAAACATCATATATAAGTAATTATAGTTGTTATAGACCATTGATTGATATCATTATTCATTGTGGGATCAACTAATATACTCTTAATTGTCATTATATTCTAAGGGAATGATGATATCTATATTAAAAATGCATACATACTAATAATTTTATTTAATTTCTTCAATTATAAAGATCATTAAAATAATCCACAATAAATAATGATGAATATTAAACCATGACATGTCATACCCAAAACAATAGTGAAGTTTTCTTTTAGATCAACCAAAATCACAAATAGTTAAGTGTATGGTTCTTTATGATGGGTTATATCATACTTATTATCATAATTAAATTACATAATTGGAATTTATAAATATATTTTTAATTTAGAATGATTATCAATGGTTTTATTCAAAGGGTGTTAAAATATGTATCATCTTAGATAACATTATTTTTCATCTAGTGATGATTTATTAAATAAAAAACACAACCCATTCAATGTTTCTATACCGAGGTATATTTCTATCAGATCACAGATTTATATATAATATATAAATAGGAATAGTTTTCCTATGATAACAAGAAAATCTATACATAAAAAATCCTCATGTTGTGATTTTGAGATAATACAAATCCCATATGTTTATCTATATAGTTTTTGGTAATGTTCTTTAATTGGATCACGAAAATAACTAAACAATAAATTCATTCCAACTATATAAAACCATTTCAAACATAAAATAAATTATACATTAATTTTATTATTTTAATAATACATCTCTCAAATCATATTAAGAAAAAGACCAAAAGGATTAGTGAATTATGGATTAGGTACATAAACATCTTATTTTTTCTCAGATGGAAACATTTTCCATCAATCATTCTTATATAGATGGTTTTTAATAACATGTTACATGACAAGATCATATTAATAACCTAGTGAATTGAAAAATATGAATCTAGTGATATCAAATTCATTACAAGGGAAAACTTATAATAACATATCTTATCAATGTATTCATGGAAATTATGAAGATATGATAAATATATTAATATAATATCACGAAACCATATATGATAAACATTATTAATTATATAGAATTATTATATCATAATAATGATGTTAAAAAATCATAAAAGGTTTTTACTAGAAACAATTTATCTTATTAATCATAAAAGATGTTAGAATGGTATAAAATAGTAGAATACATTAAAAATAACACACAATAAGATAACATAAAATATCATGAAAATGAACTGAATCCTAGTAATGTGGAATAATATGATAAATAACTTGGTAATGTGGTAAACCACAATAATAGGTAAAAATTTATGATAAAAGTCATTATTTACATGTGTATGTAAACAAAATCATTATGGGAATTATTGAAAATTCTATCAATCTCATTATAACCATGATAATGTGAAAAAAAATTCTATGATCGAGTATAGCAGTATATATAAACATAAACCATAACATTTGACTGTGATATAAGGCCCCACCCATAATAATACTAACATATGTGTGACATGTAAAATTAATCATAATCATATTATAAATAACTGATAAGATAAAATGGGTTTCTTAAAATTATCAGAAAAATATCAAATCATAATATTTACAGATCACGTGATGTCACCAATATACTTTTCCAAATTGAATCATATCATAGTAACAAACACACAAAAATATATATGTATATTTGGTGATCGAAACATATCTTAATGAGAATATACCATAACATAAAAATAGAATTAGAAATAATTAAGTATTCAAATCTCCATTTTATTAATTGTACAGAAGATGATGTGGATTTTAGATTACAAAAAAAATATATAATAAGAAAAAGATAACTGTTTTGGAAATATTATTATAAATATTTATATATAATTTATCATTTAATATAAATAATAAATCAATACAAAAAAAATAATATTTTTAAATAATTAAATGAAATTAATTTTTATGAGTTTATGTCATATTAAAGAAAACCGTGCATAAATTAAATATAGATAAATATTAATTTCATAAAATATTTATTTGAAAAAATGACCGAAAAATAATTTAAATAAAATTTCTTATTAATTAAAACAGTTTTTATAGATATAACATAGACATTTATTAAAATATTTATTTGTATTAATGAGAGTTATTTTTTAAAGTTTTTTCTTTTATTTTGGAAATAATTTTATTAAAGAAGTTGTTAATAATTATTCTTGAATATAAAGGTTTTATTAAAATAACATAAAATTAATTTCTACAAATATAATAGTTTGTTTTCATATATTATTAATATGATATATGTGTAATATAGATCATTTTAACTAATAATTAAAATCAACACAATTTTCTATATTCTTCTTCCAATGTCCATAACTCATAGATCATAAAATTTACTATAATTGAATTTTTTAATATTTTATAAAGATAAAGTTTCATTCTATTAGAGTCATAATTATAATTAATATTAATTATATTGGCAATATTTTTGATTCATAGATTATTAAAAAATGAACAATAGTAGAATAATTAATGAGTGACATTTTGATATTATGAAGAATGATTAAAAAGTATATAAATTCTTATTAATAAAAACCATTAGATTTAAATTATCATATTTTATAAAAATTTAATTTATTTTTCAATTAGGTGGTTAAACCTAAAAAATATAAATATTCTACAATCATTTAGTGATTATTACTATGTAAGTGTTTGTTTTGTAATAGAATAATTTTCAAAGAAGAAAATTTAAATTATTTAGATGATATTATAGTGATTATTATAAATTTGGAGAATTTATATGAATATGTAAAATAATATATATGTTTTTGCATATAATTAAATTGTTTCCCCTTGGTATTTTCATTTTAGGAGATTTGTTTTAAAATGACCGCTTACTACTAATATGCTTATAGAACAACTAATATAAATTTTTAAAAATAAATCATTACAAAAGTAAAATATATATTCTATCTCTATGACTATTCTGGAATGAAGTAAATGAATATAAAACATGTTGATACAGTATATTGTAATCTATATATGAATTGGAGAAGCATTTCAGTTAGTTCGATTGAAAGGATAGGGAATAGATAATTGATATACCATCAATATAATATAATTTTAGTCCATTATTTATAATGATTTAATTATACTTATTTATATATAAACTATTATACTGGTATTTTATAGTGTGGGTGAGAAGGAAATACATCTCACTATAAATGTTAAATAATACTCACTTTGATAATTTAGTTATTATCTTGATGTATCCCACAGAAATGATGGAAATGTCTAATTTTTTTGAAGTTGGACATTAAAAATATCATAGAGGGGAATATTTTAGTAAATTTTTAATAAATTCAATGGATTTTCTTACTAGAGGTGTGTCATGAAAAGTGGGAATGTGCGATCAATTTATAAGTGATTAAAAGGGACATTAAAAAAAAGAATTTTATATAGATGTTATGAATAGATGATCTTGAGCATACAATGATTTAGATAGTCAAATGATGGTAATATATGTAGTTATGAATTTATGTCTTAAAAAATACGCAATTATTTTGATTTCACAATTAAATTTAGTAACCATTATTAAACATTTTAATATTGATTGAATTTTATTCATTTTTTTATTTTATCACAATATAAAAAAATAATTCTTATTAAAAAAAATTCGGTGTTAATTCCAAATATGTAGTCCAATTAATATAATTAATTTTGTTAAAAAATTACTTTTATATTAGATCATATAAATTGTTATAAAAAATGTCGAGATAATTTTCAATTTATTCATCTAATATTCATTATCTTATTTAACATTTATTAGAAAATAAATATGTTTTAATTAGTAATATACATTATTTTCAAAATCATGTAATGGTATAAATTCAAAATAGATCACTATAATTTAATTAATATATTTTGTAATTTATCATTCATTAAATAATTATTATTTTATCACAGTTAATAATATTTACCTTCATGATTTAAATATATAATAAACCTAAAAGAATCAATTTTCAAAAATTTTTGAAAATAATGACTAAAAATATTCAAATAATTTTATATTATTCATTTTTTAAAAGTGGTAAAATTAGATTTTTATATATTCCAACATAATGTATAAAAATAGTTAGAATATATGTGTATCTATTGAGAGTTAAATTAACTTTGATTTATAATAAATTCATTTATGATTAATATAAATTGATTACTTCTTTTAATAACATGTTATTTTAAAACTATAATATAACTGTAATGATTAATGATTAATAATTATATTAAGGTAACACATTTTTTATTTTATTTATGCATTATATGTAATTTTATATACTCAAAATGTATTTAATTAAGGATAATTATTTAATAAAATAAGGTTCCCAAACATTATAACCCACAAAAATATAACATTCCCATTAAAATATTATTAGAGGGATCCAAACAAGAGATAAACTCTTATTTCAGGACATCTTTAGTTTCCTATAAATATTTATTAAATAAAATATTCTTCCATAGAACATTGACGATATTGGTTGTCTTGTTTCACATAACTGTATCTCATTAATTCTTCATATTTATATATTTTTCTTTAAATAAATTATCATTTTCCTATTTTATTGATTTTTAGAATCACATATATTATTGATTTGGTATTTATTTATTAAAAAGTGATACATGGAATATATAGTTAACTTGATAGATTAATGGAGGGGGATCTAAGAGATAAGTTATGACATGTACACAATCATGTACCTCAGTGGTACTGATGTATCAAGGAATCAATTCAATTTTCATCTAAAATATAATAATTCATATCCATTGATATATTATCCATAAAACATTTTCAGTTACTAAAAACTCATTATCTCATCAACGATTATCTTTATAACTATTTTTTAACATTTAATTGTATTCATATATCAATATTTTTTTTTAACTTTTTAGTACAATTCTTGGACAAAGGTCAATTTCTATTTTGTTTCCCTATATGACATTATCTCAACATGTTTGTTTCCTCCATCGCTTCAAAAAAAAGCCCCATATGGTTTAATTTTAATGTTATGCTTTGAAATTGATGGTATATGGGAGTTCTTCCAAGATATGGTTTTGATACCAAGACCTTGTAAATCCATCGAACCCAATTTTTTCATATCCACTATAGTTAAAAATGTAATCTTAGACATACCATCGGTTGTGGGTGATAATTAGTGTCAAAACACACCTCTATCTCTAATGGATTAAGAATAATTGTCTAAAAACCAATATGTAATTCTCTAATCCTGATAAAAAATAGAGATTCTTGGACCATGAAACCATACCATATCACTTAAAATTATATTGGTGATTATTTCAAATGTAAAAAAATTCATTCATGGTTTCAAAATCCATTGAATATCAATGATGATAGAATAAAACCAAAATGGAATTAAGCCATGTTGATGTCTTAGGAAGACCTATGATGAAATACATGTTGATGTTCTCCAACTTCCATAATGGTGTGTTTATTGGTTCAAATGGACATATATGATTTTTTCATTCACCAATAACTTATTTTCATATAAAAAATTTGGATATGTATTCTTCCTTTTCACTCATATTTTTTTCTTACCCTATATTTTTGGTACATACTGTATATATTTGGTACATATAAGAAAATTAGAGATGGACAAGCTATGGGAATCATAAAAAATCATTCTCCATTAATAATTAGGATGGGATACATATTTGGGTCCAAAAACATTAAACTCAACCATTAAAAAAATTTAGTTTTTTTATTCAATAAAACATACATTTTCTATTAATACACTTTATAGTATTCATTAATTTTGAAGTGAAAAGATATTTTTATATCATTTTGGAAGGATATCATTTCCTTTCATCCCTTATGAAATGATGATTCATTATTTGTATTTACATGAATATGTTCACATTTTAAATCCTCAAAATGGATTGAGTTGTATGGAATTTTCCACTCAGAGCATCTATAAAATTATTATTCTTATTTGAGGGTTAATTATTGTGCATTCTTAATCATTTCTTAATTCTAACCATCTCCATCAGTACATATATAAGTTCTTCTATGTTAATATATATTTCTATATCTATTAATAAGTACATTTATAAAAATTTTCCCCATATATATATTTCCTCAATATCAATAATGATATGATCACTACCACTAACTCAATCAGGCATCTAAATTTTTTTACATTAGCCATTACTTTTCTGTAGGAAAAAACAATGGCCTTTTCATTCTATATCTATATCTAACCCAGAAAATATATTAAATCATCATCGTATATTATAAACCCACAACCGCTATATGGTAATTCATTAACATGGGTGATTGTTGGCCTTCCATTAATTAATTGAAACGTATTTCTCATTATTTAAATCGAAGGAACATCAATCAATCCCAAGTAAAAAAGTATTATGTACTGGCATGGTAGGAAAAAAATCTCATAAAGCATCGGTAATTTTATAATATCATATGATAAAAACTAATTTTGATTTAACAGGTTAGTTCTATCTGTTTTATGATAACTTTTATATTCAATGGATCTATTAATATGAAATCAATTTTTATTACATTTCCTATGAATTGAAAATTATATAAATAATATTACAAATTTATAAATTTTAAATACTATTTATCTTTTCTCAATATATTTAGTACAATCTCTATATTAACTTCGTAAAATTTCATAAACAAGATTTAGTGTAAATTAATTCAGTCATATTAGATTCATTTTAACAAAAATATGTAATGGTTAAATCTACTTTTTTATGTTTGGGGTCAAATATACTACATAAAATAATACTTTATTCTAATATATACATCATAATTGATTATAAAAGGTAATGTAATTAAATAATAAATACCCTATGATCACAATAAATTAGGTGTGCAGTTAGATTTAATTTTCTTTCAATTTGTGAAGGTTCATCTAAAAACCATTATACCTTAATTAATTGTAATTCCCATAGGTATATTTTTGAGTAAACATGTTTGAAAATATATTATCAAGATAAGTGTTTAATTTCTATAAAAACATTGACTA
Source organism: Viscum album (assembly GCA_963277665.1). Classification (NCBI taxonomy): domain Eukaryota; kingdom Viridiplantae; phylum Streptophyta; class Magnoliopsida; order Santalales; family Viscaceae; genus Viscum; species Viscum album. Next base: position 141,488,750 of record OY728141.1, read on the forward strand.
TCTACTTTAAACATAGTTTTAGATGTTATCCAATACTATGAATTATCCCTTAGACATATCTTCAGAGTTTTCTAGAAATATTTCTAATACAATATCAATTATAAACAATAACAAAATTTATACATACTAAATAAAACTTAGAAATACGTAACTCAAATAATACATTAATATCAGAAATTAAATATTCCAACTCAGTAACGTTGGAAATTTTTTTTTAAAAATGTTTCAATTTTTGTATATTTTCTTTACGAACATCATATTTTAAAAAAAAATCCTAAAAATAATACATAAAAAGATATGTTTTCTAAAAACCACACATGATATTAGAAAATTAAAGTAATATAAAATTAAAACATATGGAATAAGTGTGATCAATGGCATAGTGTATAGAAGACATAACATAATGTATCTGATCACACACAAGAAAAAAAATTATAGAAAGGAATAAATATCATAATAAATGTTATTCAGTCTATATATTATGATCATAACTCAAGATAGAGATCTATATGATCATAAAAATATCATTAATGAATAATAAATGTTATTCCATCACTCAAAATACATTTAATAATCATAAAACAAGTGAATACAAAATCAGTGGGCAGAATACATTAAAAATAAGATGTAACCTGAGAAAATAGAGTAAAATTAAAAAAATTAAATCTTTTTTTATATGGTTAGTGACTTTAAAATTTACTTGGGAATGTAGTCTGAAAAATATAATGAAAAAACCATAATGAAAAAACTCATTATGGTAATGAATCTGTGAATAAACTAAATATTTCTACACTAAATTATGTGAGAATACTGATTTTTCAATTGGTACTTAAAAAAATCATTATGGCCTTGCCTCAATGTCTTATATTAGACAAAAATAAACACATTTATTTCCAGGATATATTGGGTCCCACTTATCATCATCATTACATCTTATATCACATTAATATCAATCATTATCATATCTTAATGAACCATTGTAAAAAATAACAGGTTTCATAAAATTTTATAATGAATCATTGAACATAAAATTAGTAGGTCACCGGATAAAAAATATATCAATTTAAAAAAGGAGTTATTTAAAAATTACATATAAGAACCCAAATCATCATTTCAGTTATGTATCATTATTTTGGTTTGTTTTATAGGAATTGGATGAAATGAGGATTTTCTATGTACTTTTCGTGTACTTACATGTACATACCATGTACACAATTTCCTTGTATAACCACATATTGGTCATGTAACGGCCATGTACATGGTTATGTGGTGACCTGGAAGAATGATAAATGTGTGAGTCGATTAAGGAAACTACACAGAATATACATTTAATGAACATGTAGTGTATTTATTAAGTTGATATGTCGGAGTAGGTTCGCTCGAGAATGAAAAATGATGATTAAACCATTTTTTCTTCATCTCAGCTCTGACTGATACCCCATTGGGTGCATTGGAATCTATCATATATTTTCTAAATTCTCCTATATCAATTCATCTGGATTATTCCCTTTATCTAATTTGTTAATGGTTGGGTTTTTTCAACGGTAATTGGATATATGCATATTTAGGTCGATTCAATGGCTGAAAAACAAGTATATCATTCAAACAACATCAATGCATGTGGGCTGTACAATTTTTTTGCATGGATTATATATGCTTAATTTTATGTGTACCCATGTCTAGGTTACTGCATGATTCTGAATTTTACCATGTTTTTTACCTTCTATCGTTTGATTGATTGATAAAGGGTTGTTGCTTATACATAATGTTGCGTACCTTATTACGGGACACCCAATTGGTATGTTTCCCATGATTTATTTTTTATGGACATTAGGTCTAGGATTCTTATTATCATCACTATGTTTTCCATGCCTTGCTTGGTTTGGATAAAGATAATGATTATTTGGGATGCCTGTGATATGGATTGTGAAAGTTTGACAATAGGGAATTAGATTGTGACAACATCATGAGGGTGGGTCATTTTTGTCTATTTTACTATTATGTGACCTAGGGGTATTGACTATGAGGGATTTCTACTGGTCATCGACCCTGTAGTTTGGACTGTGAGTCCATTCCTAGGTAGTTGTTTAGAATTTTTTGATATTTGATTGTATATTAGACCAAAGTGGTTTTACCGTGAGAGCATTCAAAGAGGGTTGTTATTAAATTAATTGTATTTCTGTTAGACCAAGGGTATTAAATATTGAGAACTTTTCGAAAGGGTCTTTATAGAATAATGGAATGATTGTGAAGCATCTGGCAAGCCAAAGAACGATCTTGGATTTGGTCTTACTTGATAGTTTAGATGGTCTTTTGAGAAATCAATTTTGCTACTAATACATAAAAGGATGTAGAAATTAGGATATATCCCCTGATTAAACTTTTTATAGGATGAATAATGAAATTAAATTAATGTAATTTGAAAATGTAGGGTTGTCTATTTTTGAGCACTTACTAGTTTATATCTTCTTTCCATCATATTTCTTGCTATATATATTCACTGAGTGTTAGGCACAGATCTTTTTGTGGTTTCCTATAGAGATTATTCTCAGAAATTAATTGGGTCATGCTTTTTGACACAAACAAATTATATGGTTGTAGGTATAGATAAGGGAAACTACCCATCCTCGTCAGGTATTTTATTATTGTTGGAGTGGGAGAGCCTGCGACCATGTTGAGACTTGCGATGCTACTGGAGTTTACTTGTTTCTTTCTTACATTGGTTTCTATATTGATTTCCCACATTGTGACTATTTTGTATATTATATTAGATACATATGCCATGAAACACAAATAAATAAATAAATATATATATATATCGTGGCTTCTATTGGATTTAAATTCATTCTCCCACTGTTTATATTTGTTCAATTACTAATTACGCTTCTGTTTATTATTTTTTTATTACAAAATGTGTACTCTTCCAATGAGAGTATAGTTTCCCCAATGTCTTACCATAGACCTCTTCTCAAGTTGGCAGCCTCTATCATTTCAGGAAATTTAGTAAGGTAATTTTCAACCGGGTTTGGGGCACTTTATGGAGGCACATGGATTCTGGATAATACAAAGTGGTATCAGAGAAGCATGTTTTCTATTTTTCCATACTTGTTGAGATTTTTGAATAAGATAATATGTAATTGATAGTTGGTAATAAATTTTTCATTGGAGTATCTACACCATGTATTTGGAAAATCCATGTTTCCTCAAATATTTCATTTTTTCTAGTTTTGCAGTTGTTACAGTTGATTTGGTTTCATCGTTGTGTGATTAAATTGTTTTTTGTCGTTATTATTGATATAATTGTGGTTCCATTTATCTTTCAACCTGATGATATTGGGGTATTAATTCTCAGGCATCATATAATAAATTTCTAGAGATCACATGTCATGCATTCTTATCATGCAATTTAGGGTGCATTAGTGATTTCATGTTGTTGTGATTGATGTTGTGCAAGATATGCATGATGTTGTGATAGACGGTGGGATATAAATACATTTAATTTTTATAAGGTATTAGTATTTTTAATATTTCATTTAGATGGATGTCAATATTTGGTATCGAAGGTGTTATGGGCCCTATACGTTTGGAATTCTATGGATCATGTTAGAACATTAATTTAATTCTATTAATATGATATAATTTAGGAAGAAAAACATTTATTCACGGGGTGTAAGATCTCTCATGAATCAAAAAAATGAATTCCATGATTTTTTTTAATTTTGAGTGTTCCGATAATGTTTAAGAGGCTTACTGTCTGAAAACCCTGAAAACATCGCATGTTATGTTATGGACACACGCCATGTGACCTTATGTTCTGGATGAAGTTCCATTCTTAAATACATGTCGTTTACTATATGTACATGTTGTGTTTCTTTTGATAGTGTGACTGACTATTTGAGAAGAGACACAGGGTTGGTAAACACATTGTAGAACACGCAATGTACTAGGGGTATATGTTGTGTAGTAATCGACCATGAATCTAGCCAAGTGAATAATGACACGGGTGGATGAAACATTTGTGGTACATGACATATATAGGGTGAACACAATATGTAGTGTTACTCTAGTAGAACTAGGTAGATTTAGCCATGTGGAAGTACTTAGTCTAGTGGGGATATTACAGTATAAGTCGTGACTCATTAGTATAATGTTGTTTGTATGGGGTGTTTTAGGACAGGGTTGGTAGAGGTACACACCCATGTTAAAGCTTAAGGGAACACACCGTGTATTTTTTCTACATGTCGTGTAACCATATTTTTGAAACATGAAATATTTTATTGCTCCATTCAGTTATTTATTTTATATTTTGTAGTTCCTTTAGTATTTTACTAAGGTGAATGCTTCATGTTTAATTTTATTGACACCAAGACGTCATGTAGTTGTATACAAGGTATATGGTGATGATCAGACACTAGAAATGGTAGGTCATGTTCTACCAGTAGATATTCTCATCTTTTCTGTCGTCAAAAAATTTGTTATACCAGACACAAGAAATGATGCATAGTTCCATTATTCCTTTATGAGGATGATGCATAATCTTTAGGTGGTACCACATCCAGCCCTGACTGTGGTAGATTTTACACGGGTGTTATACCAGTATCATCCTCCCACATTCTCTAGGGATGGAGGACAATAGGTTGCAGAGACATTGTTGGTATCCATGATTTATATAATCATGAATCTAAAATTCCTCATAATAGTATGTTGATGATCGTAATTAACATGTTACGTGTTTCCACCAAGAGATGGTGGGATGTTATTTGTCAAGAGGGGTGTCATTTGAATTTGTCATGGAAAGTGTTTCAAAGGACATTATATGATTACTTCTACCCCGAGACCTTTAGGGATGACAGAGTTTGGGAATTTATAAATTTGGTGTATGGTGACCATTCGGTGATGGATTACTCTTCTCACATTATAGTTCTACATCACTTAACACATGTTTCCTAAGGTGACGAGTTATCACTGGATTGATGTTTTGAGGATGTTCTCAATTAGGACATCTGATCACACCTAAATGTTTTCAGGATAACATCAATGACTGCTATAGTAAATTAGGAGCTAATTACTGAGCATAGTTTAAGGGAAAAAGGAGATGTGATTTATGTTGGTTCAACATTCTGGGATGGTAACCATTTGACCAATAGCAGGAAGATCCATATAGAGCCTTTACGTGATGTTTCTTTAGGTAGCTGAGTTGTGTGTTACCAGTGTAGAATGAGTTGGCACATCAAACCACAATACCAAAGAGACCCTGTTGAGTTTCTATATTGCTGTATGATGGGTCATATTCAGTTTTTTTCATGATGTTCTCACCGGCAGCGAGTGAGAGGGGATTTGTTATAACTCCATGTTTAGGAGTAGGACCACCAGTTTCTCATCTGTAAAATAATTGTGGTTTGTATGGACAAGGATGTGTTTGAGGACATTGTATCCATATGACAGTTTCTTATTGACATTAGGGTGTACCAAGTTAGTGTATCCAAGAAATGTCAATGGGCTATAGTAAAATACATAGATTTGTGATGGAACAGACCTAGGAAGAGAAGAATCCCAGACCCTCTATTGTTAATGGTACAATTCTAGTTGTCTTAGTTTTAGATTCATATATTTTTGATATAGTTGATTCCTATAGTTTTAAATCTAGTGAAATTGTGTATAGCTTTAGGATCTGTATCCTTTTTTCTAAAGATGTTATGATCCAAGACACTCCATAGGGGATTAGGACAACTAGTTTACGTCAGTTCAAGGAGTATCCTCTTGAGTATGGTGGGTGTCACTACATATGAGAAATATATGTCTTATATATGACAGGATTCGATTTCAGTCATAGAATGGACTGGTTGGTCTCCTTACATCCCTTTTTTGACAACTATCTTTGTAGGGTTAGTTTCACATCACTAGTGGGACATTATTCTCTATAAAAGGGAAATTCAGATGTCCATGTGAGTAGAGCAGACCTAAGCATCTTGGGTTCGGAGTGATCATAGCACATATTGATAGTTTATATCCCAATTACTGGGGCACTTCACAGATTTCATTTCCTCTAGTTGTAGAACATTTTATATATGGCATTCTATATGATTTTTCAGTTTATCTGGGGAAAGAGGGAGTTATATTTTTATATTGAGATTTTTTCTAGTATTGGAACTGATGTCCATTACTCTTTATCAATGGAAACAACAGAGTTACATATTCTCATGATATAAGTAAAGTATTTGGAGGTGAAGGTTTTGATCTGAACCAATGCTTCTCCTTTGGGTTCTCATGTCCTTTTTACGATAAAGGTCGATGTTACCCTCATACATTGTGGGGATTATCAGATGTTGGACCTGTTGACAGTCAAGAACTGATATCTTGTGCTGAGGATTTGTGATCTCTTTGATAATATTCACGGATACCAGGTGTTCTCGAAGATTTTATTGAGATCCATTTATAATCAGTTTCACATTAGACTAGTAGATATACCTTTTATTGTTTTTTGGAGAAGGTTTGGTCTATACAAGTCTTTTTTTATGTCATTTGGTTTCATGAAGATACTGGTTGTTTTCAGGGAACTGATGAACTATGTTTTCTATCCCTACATGGAATATTCTATGCAATTCATTATGGATGATATCTTGGTGTAATCTCCCACTCAACACAACTATTCCTTCCATCATGAGATCGTATTGAGTACACTGATAGAGCATCAGTTGTATGATATGCTCTCAATGTAGAACTTTTTCAAGGACCAGATTCATTTCATGGGTCATGTTATCTCCGAGATAAGTATATCAGTTGAACCAAAAAGTGAGATCAGTACTTTCGTTGGAGTATCTAAAAAACCTCTATGAGGTAAAATGTTTTTTAGGGTAGGATGGATACTATATATGCTTTATTTATGAAATTTCATAGTTATCAGTGCCAATGAAGGGCATGACTCAGAAGGACGAAATGTACATGTTGATAGATTCTAAAAATTTGGATTTTTAAGATACCTAAAGGAGATTGAATCCAGCAACAATAATGATTTTTCATGATATGGTCTTGAATTACAGCATTTACTATGATGCATCACGTATTGGGCATGGATCGTTTTTTATTCAAGGGGGCAGAGTTGTTGCGTATTGTTCTCAATAGTTGAGGCCACGTGAGAGGAACTACCATTCACATGATCATGAGTTTTCTGTAGTTGTTCATGCATTATGCTGTTGGAGACATTATCATTTGGGTGACAATGTTGTTGTATACACATAGAAAAAGCGAAACATGTATATCATTACTCAGCGAGATCTAAATTTGATAATGAAAAGTTGGGTAAGGTATCTTAAGTGTTTTTTAAAAATTTATTAAAAGTGTGGTATAGGAAATGTGGTGGCTGATGCGTTGAAAATTAGAACTTAGATACATGAATTTTAGGAGGCTAGCAGTGAGTGGATGATTATGGAACTATTCTATTTGATGCATTTGGAGAGGGAAGAAAATTATGGGAATACATTTTTTTCGTCTATAGATATTACTTCTACTCTTCTGTACTAAGTGAGAATTAGGTAGCTATCAGATTTTGAAGGCCTAGTCCTAGTGGAGAGTGTGTCAACCAAGGACCATACTCTTAGGATAAGTATAGATTATTATGGGGTTTTACGTTTTCATGGACATTTAGGTGTGTTAGTAGACATACACATAGAGATATTGAGAGACTATCTTTCCTCTGTATGGGTACTCCAACCAAGTTCCACCAAGATGTATCAAAATATACATTGTTAGTATAAGAGCATAGGATGAAGATTGAGGTTGATGGGTTATTATTATATGTTCAACCTATTAGAAGGTGATGGTGGATAATTAGAAATTGGTCGGAATTTCACATTAGTTGCCCATTCCACAGTGGATGTGGAATGATGGCACATTGAATTTTGTGACAGTTTTTTCATGATCTCCTCATGGGAATGATGCATTTTGGTTTGTTATCGATAGGGTCACGATGGTTTCAAATTTTCTTCCGATCAAGGAAACATTCTGTGTTGATTACCTTAGAATGTTCAATATTTGAGAGATTTTACATTATCCTCATGTTCTACAAATGATTTTTTTATATTGGTATTCATGGTTTACTTCTCGTGTCTGGAAGCAACTACATAGGGAGTTTTGTATACATGTACCCTTATGTACAACTTAGCATCCCAAAATAGATGACCAGTCCATGTGCAGAATTATGGTTTCAGAGGACATGATTCGAGCATGATTCCAAGATTTTATGGCCTCTTTGGAGAGACGCATAATCCTGGTGGAGCTTTCATACAATAATAGTTTTCTAGAAATTGTTTAGATAACAACTTTTGTGGAATTGTATGTTAAGCCATGCAGATCATCAAAAAATTTGATAGAAGTAAAAGAGGCAGCTATGCTAGGAACTTGTCTTTTCTAAGAGACCATTGAGAAAGTAGAGATGATTCAGAAGATGGTGACTCCTGAAAAGTCTCAGTAAAAATATTATGATGATCAATAGAGAAAACCTCTAGAGTTCAATATCAGATATCTTGTTTTTTTCCTTTCACACGGGGGTTGTAACATAGATGGACTAAAAGATAGTGGAAGCTTTCAATGAGATATGTTGGGTCGTTTTAGGTTTTGAAGAGAGTTGGTCATTTTACTTTTCAGACTCATCTCAAGATTTTAAACTTGATGATGCTTAGTTGGAAGTGTATGCATTCTTAGAGGAGCACCCTATTTGGATTTTGGATCGCAACAGAGTGGTTTTATTTGGATGGCCTATTCCTCCGGTACAGGTTCTATGGATGTACGAGCATGTGCATGAGTAGACTTGTAGAGGGAGGTTGATGTCTGATAGTAGTGGCACGATCTATTCACATATTATTCATTAACACCATTAGAAGTGAAATTCGGGGATGAATGGATTTAATGTGGATGTTTATAAGAACCCATATCTTCATCTTAGGTATTTATTTTTATTTTAGGTTTTTTATATGAAAAAGGTAGAAAAGTGGTTTTTCTAGTTAAACTTTGTATACCTAATTGTTGTGTACAGCCGCGTACTAGATATGTAACGGCTCAGTACATGGCCATATGGTGACCGAGAAGACCGCTTAAGGCCAGGGTTTTTTAATGCTACAACACAATTTGTACATTTAAGGAACATATTGCGATGTTTTTATTATTTTTATATCAGATCGGGGTCACCTATCATGTCTAAAAATGAATTCTTCTTCTATTGTTTTGGAAAGGATATCTTGGGAATGATAAAAAAAGTTCAAACCCCAGTTTATCAATCTCATATCTGATAATAATACTATTGGGTTCATTAGAATCCACATGTGTGTTCTCAAATCCTCTAGAGCCTTTATTCATGATTCATCATCTCTTATGATATATTCAAGGTTGGGTGTTCTTAACCATTTTGTAGATCTACACCGATTTAGGCCGATTCAAGGGTTGATGTTCAAGTACATCGATTGTAAGACAACACGGTTGGTGTTTTGTGCCATTTTCTGTGATTTGATGGATTATATAATATTAAAGTGTTGTGTACCAATGTATGGATGATTTCGTGATTTGGAATATAATAATTTTTATTACCTGCTATGGTTAATTGATGGATAATGGGTTGTTTCAAATGAATAATGTTAGGAACCTTGTTGTGGGACACCTCATGGGTGTGTTTCCATTGATTTATTATTTATGGTTGTTTGGTCTAGGATTTTTGTTAGGCTCACTTTGTTTTCCATGCCCTTCTTCTTTAGGATGGAGTTGGTGATTATATGTGATGCTGGTGAGATACATTGTGAAATTTTGACCAAGAGGAATTGGACAATGAAAACATACCAAGGGAGGTTAATTTTTGTATGTTTTACTATTATGTGACCTACGGCTGTTCAATATTAGAGCTTCCAGGTTGTTTTTGTCCCGTGGATTTATAATGTGAATGTTTTCCTAGGTGGTTGTTTATAATTTTTTGAAATTGTATTAGACTAAATGGGTTATACAGAGAGATACTCCATAGAGGGTCATTATTAAATGAATTGTTATTATGTTTTACCAAGGGGATTAGACTATGAAAAATATCACAAAGGATCATTATAGAATAATTTAATTATTATGAAGCTCCGTCCAAGATAAGTCTGAATCTTGGACTCAGTCATACATTATTGTTTAGATGGTCATATGAGATGTCTGTTTTTTACTATTACATATGGGGATATCAAGCTTTTTCATGATCCTATGATTACATGATTCAATGTATGAATAATGAATGTAATTTAATGTAATTTAAAACTATAGAATCTATTACTTTTGATAAAATCATAATTTATTTCTTCATTCCTTCATATTGTCTGCTATATATTTTCATTGACAGTTAGGCATAGATCTTTTTGTGGTTTCCTACTAGAATTCATAACACTCATAGTAGGGTTCATTATTTTTGACCCAAATAGATTATTTGGTTGCAACTATAGATAATTGTAAAATTCCCTTCCTCATCTGGTACTTGATAGATGTTGGAGCTACAGAGTATGGGACCATGTTTAGTATTGATATGCTTCTAGAGTTTACTTGTTTATTTGGTAAATTTGTTTCTATATTTATTTATAGCATTGTGAATTATTTGGATGTTTTTTAGTTACATATTCCATGCACTATACATATATCTTGTGGCTTCTATTTGATTTATTTTCATTCATCAACTTTTTACTTTTGTGGTTTTGGTGGATCCAATTATCATTTATTATTTTTTATTCCTCTATGAATACTCGAACAAGAAGGGAATAGTTTACCTTATGTCTTACCATAGGCCTCACTACTAGTCTGTAGCCTCTGGCATTTGGGGAACTATGCTTGAGGATATGTGCTAACTCAGTTTAGGGCACATTGGGGAACCACCAAAACATGGAACGTCAGATAACATATATAGGATGATGAAAAAACATCATGAAAGATATATATTTGGAGATAATATTTTCAAACTAATATAGTTTAACAAATAATTTTATCATTTTTAAATGGTAATGTAAAAAATACGTTCAAAAAAAGTTGTCAGGAAAAATATATGTCTTATAAAATTTTATTATATTTAGTTATATATAAAGGATCCTTGAAGAGAAAGAATTAAATATTTAAAATATATCAAATGTGAAAAATAATGAAATGTAATAATAAAAATAGTTATTTAAGAAGATATAATAAAAACCCATCATCAAGTAAAAAATGACAGAATTTTATTTCATAGAAGATGTTGTAGAATATATGATGAATAAAAAAAATAAAAAAAATGATTTCATTAAATTAAACAATTTTTATTGGAAAAACAAGGACATTAATGAAAAAAAAACCTTATTTATATTGAGGGTCGGGCATACAAACATTAATCTATAATTTTGGTAAAAATTTTCAACTAAGTGGTAATTTATAATGGTAATTAATTTCCCCAGATAAAATTACTCAATACATATAAAAAAGGGGAATGTTATAATCCTTGAATTCATTAATAAAATATTTGACTAATAATATGTATGATATAATGAATTTGACATTGACTTAATGAAAACCTTACATTGAATTATTCATTATGGAATCAAATCTATGATTATGTAAAAAAATAACTCTACTGCTAACCTATTTTATAACATTATTCAGTAGAATAAAATATTTTGAAACATTATTTACAACCACTCTATACATTTATATTTAATAGATTATATGTGTATTAAATATCATGTGGGAGTAATCTTGATCAGTTTGAACCAGTTTCATAATTGTAGTGTCATTATTTCTTTTTAACCTATATTATATAATTAATTTACACTTTAGGGTAATATAGATTATTTTTAACTATTTTTTATAAATATATATTTTCATTCTATGATGTTTTATTTATATCTGTCTATATAAAACTGGAAAAAGGCCTTTATATTTTATTTTTTAGAAATGAACATCGTTATCCTAAATAATGTGTCAAATTATTATATTACTAATCCATAACCAAAAGAATTATTATTTGAATAATATTTTTATTTATTACACTTAAAATTGAATATTCTATAGTGGATTATTTATATTTTCATGTGGGTGGTCAAATTGATCTAACATGAATTTGTAATAATCTATTTGTATGTATGCCGAAAAATTATTATATTCAAATAATATCGTTTTTTATAGAATTTAATGAATGTTTATATATGTTTTTAATATGGTGATTCCTTAATGGAAAGAGATATTAGATGAAGGAAAATGTAATTTATTTTTTCAGTTATAAAAAAATATTTTTTCTTGGTATGTTTGTTTTAAGAGGAGTGTTTTGAAATGAATGATTAATGTCAATTTTTATATATAGTCTGTCTATATTTTTTTAGAATATGAATCTATACATACATAACATATCTTTTACCTAAAACCATTTAAATTGAAATAATTTATATTTCTTCATGATGGATTCAATTGTTTGCCTGGAGGTGCTAGTCCACACACACACATGGCAAACATTTTCATTAGTTTATTAAATGGGAGGGTAATAGATAATGTTTGTACTATAAATATAATAAAATCATGACAATATTATTTTCCTAATATCATTGTATACATATTAATAGAATGTGTTTGGAGTTGGGTTGGCAAGAAGGATATAAAACATAGTTAATGTGTAGTTAATACTTATGGATAAAAATTTGAGCTTTTTATAATTTAACCATTATAAATAAAAAGAATGATAAAAATTTTATAATTACATGTTTCCTATTAAACCAATTATTTTTTTAAATAATTCATTTTATATAATTTTGAAATACATTTTCTTATTTTGATAAATAGATAGTTCATTTTTAATTACTATATAACACCCACATATGTAACAGAAAATGGTTTTGAAAGTAAATATTGAATTCATGAAACAGTAGTTCCCTACAAAACAAAAAATTATATAATATATTTCTTATAAACATATATTCTTAATCTAATTTTTGAATTTTGGAAAATGGTCATCTAGAGTAGTGATAAATAAGTTACATGAAGTCTAATTGAAAAAAAACTTGATTTTGGGTGAATAGTTACATACCCATATGAATAGTAATATGAATAGTAATATGACCTTTATGAATATTAAATAATGATAATATTTTATTTTATTAAGATAATAAGGTGATGTGATCTTAATTAATTTTTCTACATTATATAAAACTGATAATAGCTTTATTTTTTTTCAAATTAAGAATGATTTTATTTAAAAATTAAATTTATAATATATAGAAAATTATTTTTGAAAAATGGAGGTCATTTTTTAGTTCTAAACTTCATGAAATGGTTGTGGGGAACTTATGGGATTTTTTAGAAATTATTGAACTTTTTATGACTTGAGAAATACTGTAAAATATCATAAATACTAATTACCAGTTAAATAATATATTTAAAACATCATGAGTGATGCAAGGCCACTTGGTTAGAATTAAAATTAATTTATTACTATTAGGGATCACATGAAACAAAAATATTTGTTTTCTTGATGGAAATACCAAAATATTGAGTAAAATATTCAAAATTCACTCCTCTCCCCCACTATATACCCCAACCACCTCACCCCCTCTTATCTACACTAATCAATGCCTTGATTCTCCTAAATGTTCTCCCAAATATCGTTCCCTAGTAACTCCTATCAACCAAGAATCTCTTGGGCTTTCCAAATGACCAAAACCCTTTCCCTTAAGGTGGTTCTTAAGGAGGTTATTTAAAGAGGTAAATCACCATTCTTCTTTATTTTGTCTCATTTCAATTTATCTTATTTGTTATTCTCTCCCCAACTCCTCTGTAAAAATGACCATGATAATTCTATTATCATCTATATATTAAAATTATATCATGTAAATGGAAGAACCATCATAAATATTATTACTCTCTCCCTTTTATTTTATAATAAAAATCAACGACCATGAAGATCCAATTTATATCCTTCGTAGAAGATGATGTTTTGTTCTTCAATTTATACTTCATTACTGGTCATGAAACCATTTTCATGGTTTTAAATTACATTTATTATATCCTAATTAATATTATGTGATGAGTATACATAATTTTTATTTAATCGTATGACCAATCTACTTCCTAATAATAAAAATTCCGCTAAAATTATCTAAGTAAATTTCATTAGTATTTCATCTGATGAATAATCCCATTTAAATGTAGCCAAATGATATAAATTACAATTAATTTTTTATTATTTTCATAAATAATATTTAATTTCAATTATGGATATTTACTTCTTTTACACGTGAACTCCATTAATTAAAAACTAGTGAACTGATTATCCAAATCAAGAAAATGAACACTCTGAAATGACAGAATTCAACATAATTAGTTATCAATAATGAAATAAATGAAATAAATAAGAATAATGATAAAATAAATAAATTTTTAAAATCTTCTGAAATAATATACTAATAAGCCTAATTTTATATTCCAGGACCTTATGGTTAATAGAGGAACACATTCAGACTTAAAGAAATGGTTTTCCACCAGAACCTCCATTTTTATTTGGGTTGCTATTATTGTCTAATTAACTCAATAAAATTATTAATTATAATTATTTACTCCTCATAAATTATTTTCGCCTTTTCTATATATGATTACCTACCATAATACATCATTATTTTAAGGGGATTTACCTATTTTAAATGGAACATTCAAAATTATTTCTGGGATAAATGCATGATTCTAGGGAATTTCTCAAATTCTACATATTTTCTAGGAACTCGATAATCTATTTGTGGAAAAAATATATTTTTTTTAAAGTCACTAAACTTATTGTGAAAATAATATCCTATATCACTTTTAGTATTATAAATATATTTATCTTAATGAAATCATTTTTTTTCAAAATGAAAGAGCATCTATCCCAAAAATTACTTAATAATTTTATAATAGTAATTTCATCTGTTTTAACACACTTGTTGATTCTTATGTGTTAGTGAGATTATTATTTTTTATATCCCCTAAAATATTTAATTGTATTGTTTATGAATAGTTTTATTGAGTTACAATATGAATGTATATGTTTTTTATGATTATCCCTCCTCATATGTGTAATTCATTAGACTTATTATGTGACGAGTGGGGAATGTTATAGCCCCTCGATGCATCAATTAGTATCATGAGACAAAAAGAGGTGGACTTAGATGAGGCCTTTCCCAATTTGAGATATAGTTTTGGTGGAGGCCTTAATCATTTTTAGATTTCTTGGAAAAGGCCCTGAAAATATGTTTTAGAATGTCTGGAATATGAACTTCCCTCATTATGAAGCTAGTAATTGAAATTTCATGTTGTAATTTGAATAATACAATAACCATGATTATGTTGGAATTATTTACTCAACTTCTATTCCTTCCGAAATGTGTTCATGTTTATTATTTGTAGAGTCATGGGTTTTCAATAATTCATCATGCATAATGTTTATGTTTATGTTATATTACTCTATATTGATTACTCTTACTGAGCATTCAAGATCACCCCTTTCATATGTTTCCTTTTCCCTGGTTATAGAGAAGTTAATTATGAGTGACTTGCAGGAATAATATATGTGTCATGGATGATTCTAATGGAATAAATTAGAGTTTTCGTATTTTACGATATAATGTAAAACTAATATATTTATATTTCATCCAAAAGCTACTAAACTACTTTGTCCATCGGTATACATATTAATTTTTATAATCCAATGTAATAAAATAAGGCACCAGATCTGAGAGACTTGGGTTGGGTCCTTACAGTTTGTATTAGAGAATGTTCTGAAGAAAACATGGAAATTAGATTTAAAAAACATAGAGATTAGGTAACAGATATCTAAAATAGTCTTAGAGGATAATTACGCAAGAATATCCTGGAAAATTTTTAAGAAATAAATTATGTTGATATTTTTATAAAATATATCATTGTCTAGATACTACATGTTGATGTGGTTCTAGTACAAATATACCTAGGAGTGAAATATCTGACAAGGAGTTTCAGGATTGACCTAGGGTATCATGCTACATGACAATGGGACATACGATGAACCTAGTTTGACACTCCAATGGGATATGTTTGGGACAACAAACATTTTCTTTACAAGCCATTATGAAGGATTTAAATGTAAATTTTCTCTTAAAGAAACTATTTTTGTTATTATGGGGTGAGCCATTGGTAGGATTTAAATTTATGCTATATATTTTTATAATATGAGATTATAAATTATGATTCATAACCTAGTCCAGTGAATGCCATTATCTAGAAATGGTGAATAGTAGAAGAAATTGAAAATGTGGAAACTGGTGTATCCCATGCAGGGATTTCCCTCTGATTCAAGATAATGATGTTGACTCTGGAGTTGTAACTAGTGTAGAGAAAATTATAACTATACTGGGACAACATACATAGGTTATGAATAATATCCATACCTTTATTGAGAATCTGGATCCACCATATGAAGGTTATTTGTCAGATTTTTTAATGTGATACAATCCTCCATCATTCAGTGGGACATTAAAACAAATTTTAGCTGAGTAGTGGATAAGTTCTCTTGAGATGATATTTCTTGATTTGGGAAATAACGAAAGAGAGAAGGTTATCATGAATGTTTGTTGTCAATCTGGAGATGTGAAGTAGTGATGGTTGATAATCCAAAACATATAGGAGGAGGAAGATATAGATGATATTGAATGAAGGTTCATTAATGAAATCTTCCTATGAAAATAATTTCCTCGGGAGTTGTGAGAATATATGAAAAAGAAATTTCTGAATTTAAAGAAATGGGATGATTAGAATTTTGCAATGTATGAAGGAAAAATCACAAGGATATCAAGGCATGTTATAGACTACATATGAAATATGAAGAGAAATATTGATAGATTCATTGATGGCCTAAATCAGTTTTTCAGATGGGGACTATTCTCTCAACGTTTTTCATTAAATAAGGATATCGATTAATGTTCTATCAAGACAGAAAATGATTTCTCTATGTCTTCTGAATTTAAGGGAAAGCATGTGAAGAATATGGTTGCTGAAAACCCTGGAAAAGGAATTAATGAAATTGGGATGTAAGGAATAATTGAATTTCCACCCTGTGATAATTTTGTAAAGAAATCCCCTAGCTACTATTTAAAAGGAAATGGATTATTCTACAAATGTGGAAAAAATAACACCATGATATAGGTTTTAAGGGGAATAAATAATCCATTAATTTTCCATGTTACAATTGTGTGCATATGGGACACTATGATAATGATTGTACAATGTTTCAAGGAAACATGCAACTGAAAAGGCCAAGGGAGTAGGGACAATCTTATATGAATAAAACAACTAATATTGTTGATCCTAATGAAGTGGTGGCTGGTATATAAATTTTTTTCTCATTCATATCCAATGTTGTTATTGATTATGGCTCATTACATTCATTCATATCTTCACAGTATTCCATGAAAATTATATATTTCTAATTGGTTTTTATAATGCTGTTGTCTGTCAAAACACCTAAGGGAAGTCTCATTGTAACAAATATGTGTCTTGCAGTCCCCATTTTTGCATATAAACTTGTATTATCTACTACTTTTATTTTCATACCCCTGACTGAATTTCAAATAATCCTTGGTATGGATTGGATTTCTAACCATGATTCAAAATTTTATTTAACGAAGAATGAGGATTAAATTTTTGGGGATGATGTGGAATCTCTTATCATTGTGGAAGAAATATCACCATCAGATTCTCTTCTATATCCACCCCCAATTTCTATTATGAATTCAATTATTGGGGAGGAGTATAATTCAATAACTATGTGTGAGTAAGGGAATGTAACGATATTTTTCATAACTATTGTGAAATATCATGTTGACTTCCTTCTAAAGGATTGAACTAGATATCATCTAGAGTAGGAAATTGATTTTTCCATTGACATATTCTTGGTTTAAGGCCTATATCAAAGACCCCTTCTATAATGGCCACTTTGGAGTTAGTGGAACTGAATAACCAACTAGAGGAATTGAGTTATAAATTATTTAATTTCCTCTGTGTTTATCCCTTAGTATCCTTGATTCATTTCTTTAGGAAGAAAGATGGATCTATGAGGTTTTTTGTTGAATACAGATTGATCAATGTTATAATAACAAATAAAAAGTATCTCCAACCTCACAATTATGATCTATTTTATCATATTCATGGCTCCCAATATTTTTCAATGTTTTATCTTAGATCTAGACATTATCAGTATCTTGGGAGGAAGGAAGAAATTCATGAAACATCCTTTTTATCCAGGATTGGGAATTACAAGTTTACCGTAATGCCTTTTGGACTAACTAATCCACCCAATATTTTCATGGATCAAATAAATAGAGCTTTCAAGGAATATCTAGATGACTCTGTGGTGGTATTTATTGATGATATCATGGGATAATCTAAATTTTATAAGGATCATGATAACAACATGAGAACAATTCTAAATACTCATAGAAGAATTGAATTATATGGGAATTTCAGAAACTGAGATTTTTTGCTCTAATCAATAACCTTCCTAGGCCACATTGTCTCTCAAGATAGAATGTCAATTGATACTAGAAAGAAAAATGTTGTCCAAGAATGGCCTACTCTAATAAATATAACAATGGTACATAGTTTTATTATTCTAGTAGGTTATTATTATTGTGTCATTCTGAACATCGCCCATTTAGCCATCCCCATGACCAAGATTATAGGTAAATGGGTTAAGTTCGTATGGAAAAATTAATGTGAGGAATGTTTCTAAGATTCAATACGAGTTTAGTGAATGATCGAATGATAATCCTAGCATTTTTGAATCATGGATTTGTGATATTTAGAGATTCATCAAAGAAATGAATCAGTTGTGTCCTTATGCAAAATGATATAGTTATTTTTTATGAATTAAGGAACATAAACATTAATGAAAAAAACAATCCCACTAATGATCTTGATTTAGTAGCAGTTATCTTCACTCTCATGATATGGATACATTATCTATATGGACAAAAATGAGAGATATCTATTAATCACAAGAGTCTAGAGTATATCTTCTCATATAAGGAGATCAACATGAGGAAAAGGTGATGTCTAGAACTACTCAAGGATTATGATTTTACCACACACTTCCACCGAGGAAGAAAAAAAGGTATTTGATGCATTGATCATGACTAATCATACAGTTATAAGTAAAATGAGGATTGGAGTGGATCCATTGTACATAGATATAGAAAAGTTGGAAGTGGGAATTATCAATGAAGGTGGAAAATCCTTACATTTTGAAATGGTTTGTAAACAATATTTATTTGAAATAGTTATATATTCTCATCATGATAATTATAACATTCAAAATAAAATTAATTCTATGAAAGATGGGAAGATGACTGATTATTTTTGTGAAGATGGTTTTCGAAAATTTGGGAAAATGATTTTTCTTAAAGCTGTATCTGATCAAAAAAGGGAGTTATTGGATGATGCCCATAGTTAAAAATTCTCCATACATCTTCGTACCACTGTGATGTATAGATATTTGAAGTAACATTTCATGTGGGATAACATGAAGTGGGAAATTTTGGATTATTTATCAAGATGTTTAGTCTTTGAACAAGTTAATTCAAAAAGGAAACATCCAAAATAATTCATGGATGTTCTATATATTCGTATGTGGAAATGGGATGACATCACCATGGATTTTCTCAATGGATTTCTTGACACTCCAAGCAATAATGATGTGACATGGTTAATTGTGGATTGAAATACGAAATCTGACCATTTCCTCACAATAAGGGAATATTTTTCACTTCTCAAATAGAACAACTCTAAATCAATGATGTTCTGAGACTTCATGCAACATCTCTGTCAATTGTGTCTGATCGTGACTCATAGATTATATTTAAATACTGGAAAAGACTTTCAGAAGTCTTTGGTTACCAAACATCGATTAAGTACTATTTACCACCCACAAACTGACAGGTAGTCAGTGAGTATGATCCAAACATTAGAAGACATTTTGAGATCATTTTCATTTTTCTGTCATGGTATTTGGGATAAATACATACATTTAATGGAGTTTGCCTACAATAATAGTGTCCATTACATATTAAAATGGCGCCATATGAAGCATTATATGGAATGATATGTTGTTCACCAACATGTTGGGATGAAGATGGAGAAATGAGGATTATAGATCCATATCTTGTATAAAAAACAACATATAAGGTAAATAAATTGGGCCTTTTGGAATTATGGAGAGAATTTGAGTTGTTTCATATCGTTTTGGCTATGATTCATAGCTTGTCCAATGTAAAAAAGTGTTAGATGCCTCATTGCGGACAATGGTACATGCCAGACCCAACTCATGTCCCCACTTATGAAGGTATAGTGTTAGAACATGGCCTATATTACAATGAAGAGCCTAACTAGATTCTGGACATTAAAGAACAAGTGTTGACGAATCATGCAACTCATCTATTAAAGGTACTATGGAGAAATTATAATATCTAAGAGGCGTCATGGGAGCCTGAGGAGCATATTTTGAAGATATACCGCAATCATTTATCAAGGTAACATTTTTCAAATTTTGAGGATGATATGTTTGTAAGGCGGGGAGAATGTAACACCCCATGGTTTTAAAAATAAAAATTGATATCAAGAAAAAATATGTCCAAAACAATACAATTCATTTTATAATATATTTGGTAAACACAACCTTACATCTGTTGTGTTTTGAATTTTTAAAATTGGTCATCTAGAGTTGTGATCTGCAAGACATTTAGAGTCTAATAGAACAAACATGATTATTGGTGAAGAGTAAAATACGATTCTGAATAGAAATATGAGTATGAATATGAACTCTCTGAATAATAAATAATGATATTATTTTCATTTCTTAAGATATTAATATAATATAAATTTAATTTATTTATCAAATTGATATAAAACAAATATTACCATTAAAATTATTACTTTCGAATTAACAATGAATTTATTAATAAAATTATTAATATTTCAAAATTTATTTTCGAAAAATGGAGTACATTTTTGAATTCTACATATTGAAAAATGGGTGGAGGTTAATTTTTTGGGATTTTTTTGAAATTCATGAACTATTGATGAATAATGAATTATGTTAAAATAGCATATATTCAAATAATCGGTTAAATACACTATTTATGAAATCTCGATTGATTAAAGGATAGTTGGTTTGAACTCACAGGAAGTTATTACAATTAGGATTCACATGACACAACATTATTGGTTATATTTTGGGTAATTATAAAATAGTGAGTAAAATATTTAAAATTCACTCCTCTCATCCACTATACCCCCCTCCCACTCTATCTTCTCCTCAATACTATAATACTTAAGGATCATCACATATCATCCCAAATTCCTTTCCATAGTATTTTCCCATGTCCAATAATATCTTGTTCATTCCAAAAGACCCTATCACCTTCCCTTACGGAGGGTCTCAAGGAGGTTATTTGAAGAGGTAAAGCACCATTCTTTTTTATTTAGTTTCATTTCAGTTTATCATATTTTGTTATCCTATAACCACATCCTATTTCAAAATGACCATGATAATGTTGATTCAATAACGTTTTCCTTATGAATTTTCCATTCCTTCTTGTTTTGAAAATCCCAAACACATTATACATAAGAAAATATATATTTCACTTCTATAAGGAAAATTTAATTTCCAAAGAAATTTACCCCTACCATATTTTCAATGATCATATCAATATTTTTCATTAGTATAAAAATAGAATTCATAACTAAAACATCGGAATCATATAATACTTAGATATCAAGCATTCTGTTTTAGGATCTGAATTCTTGATATGAACTCTAACGAAGTTCCATTCTGAATTATGGATACAAACTCTAATGAAGATTCATTCTGAATTCTGGATACAAACTCTATTGATGTTCCACTCTGAATTCTGGATACAAACTCTCATATAGTTTGAATCCGAATTCTGGATATGAACTCTCATATTGTTCGAATCCAAATTATGGATATGAACTCCTACTAATTATACTCCAAACATCTACTAGTTTGACTCCAAACTTCTATATGTTTGACTATGAAATTCTACTAGTTCGACTACGAACTTCTATGAGTTCGACTTCGAACTTCTATGAGTTCAACTCCAAACTCTGTAAGTTTAGATTCCGAATTCTAGTAAAACCAGACTCTAAATTTCCTTATAAATTTAGACTCCGTATTTCTACAGAATTTAGGTTTTGAGTTCTTACAAAACATAATCTGAATTTCTCTTTATTATAGACTATGAATTCCATTTTGGATTGACTCCGAACATTTATTTTCTGACATTCCGAACATCAGTTTTACTTAAACTTTCACTTGTTTCATTACAAAACGATGGCGTGCTTTCAATTATTGACAAACAGTTGGTTGAGTGATACATGTACAAGTCCCTTTGAAATTCAAGGAGAAATATGTGTGTTAGAGGAGGGTGTCGACCGTTGGAGCTTCACCTATAAACAAGAGATCATTTGATAAGAAGCAACAACTTTTGTAACTTTTTGAATTTTGGTTATCAGAACTTCCAGAAGTGATTTTTAGAGAGGGAGAGGCTCTTATCCAATCTCAATGCTTCGTTCAGAAAGATTGAACAAGTTTTTCAAACATTGTCTTGTGCAGACTTGCATCATGAGACTCCAATTGTTGCTGATTACATTCGATGGCTTCCGGGGATAGGAAGACAGAGGTTCCATCACCTTGATGTTAAGGTATTCCTTGATGAGGAAGACAACAATGTCGACTAAATTATATTTGAAGGCTTGTGGGGATAGCAATACAGACTCCAATATTCGTATCGCGGGCATACCATGGTGTGGGTAAGACAGACTTGCGTGAATGTATAAATCAAGGGACCTTTATCAACGGTTTTTTTGGATACCCTTTCCTTTAGGTTAAATGATTTATTATTTGTTACTTGTATTTTTACTACATGTTTTTCTACTGCATTTTGTATTACTAAGGAAAGTATAACATTCTTATACTTCCTTACTTGTACTTTGATTTTGTTAGATTCTATACGTTTTAGGGTAGAATCATAATCTTTGTAACTTTTTTTAAGTTTCATTTTCAGAATCACTTTTCTGGAATCAAGCATGCTATTAGAACTTATAGAGGCCTTTTGAATTATCTAGTTTATCTTTATTAAACATAACCATCATATAAATTCCCTTAAGTAATTTTAAATAGTAAAATTCACCCCCTCTTGTATATGATAATCTCATTATTAATTCGATCCTACGTTTGGTATTATAGGGTATATAATACTCAGAGACATACCATCCTAAAATTGGTATTAGATCATTTGGTTCAATATTAATTAATCCCATGATTAGTTTCAGAAGAGAATTCTCGGAATTTCTTTTTTGGATTCATATTTCTAGATTTATACTTTTCGGAATCTGTTTTTCGGAATCATAGTTCCAATTCACTTTTTCATAGGGATACAATTTTTCGTGATCAGAATACTTTCTCTCATTTACAAACTTATAATTCTAACATGATTGTGTTCCAATGTTTTTCTTAAGGATGGCATGAATAAACATTGGTTCTATCAACAACATAAATCCAATCAGACCACCAATCATTGATTGTAATGATTATGAATATTGGAGAGATCTTATAAAGACTTTCATTATCAACATTGGAGTAGATAATTTTGTTATGTTTATTACTCGATACAAGATTCCTGATAAGGAATTAAGTGCTTTTACTAATCATGAAAATCCTTAATGCCAACTCAACTATAAGGTACGCAATACTTTACTTTGTCCAATGACTAGGAAAATATATTGCCAACATTTTTCTTGTGAAACAGCTAACTGTATATGGGAGAAACATGAAGTTACACATTTTTGTACATCCAATGTCATAGAAACAAGAAGTTCTATGATGAGAGTAGAATACCATGGATTTAATTTTTCTTTTGGAGAACCTATAAGGAATGTGCAACAAAGGTTTATGACTATTGTGAATAGTATACAATCAATGGGAGAAAATGGTTTGGATGATGAGTCTCTTGTGGATAAGAATATTGATATCATGCCAAATGAGTGGAAATACAAGAGTATAGCCATCGATGAATATATAATGTTTACTAAAATTTCTCTTGATGAACTATTTGGAACTCTTCTTCAACATGAGACTATAATGATGAGAGATGATAATATTATAAAAAAGAATAATGGAAATGGAAATGTATCTTTTACTACTAGTTTCAACAATTTGAAAGAAAAGACTCATGAGAGAGTTACTAGATCCAAATCTAAGAAGGTTATTAACCAATCCGAATCTAGTGAGATTTAAGTCTCTGAAAATTAGTTACATAGTCTTTCTCAAAGGATGAAAAAGATAGGTGGATAGTGAAATTTAAAATCCGAGTATAAAAAGAAAGATTGGAAATATAAGAATGATTCGTAGGTCACATGCTATGAATGAAAGAGATCTGGACACATAAGACTTGATTGCCATATTCTCAAAAGAAAAGAAATAAATGAAAGGAATTCTGAAATCAATAGAAAGAAGTATTACATTTCCAAAGCTAAGAATATTTAGAAAGCTAATAATACCTGGAGTGCCAGTCGTGGTGACTCTTCAGACGAATCGTCGGATTTTGAATCTTTTGGATAGAAGAATATATTTATTATAGCTATGCTACCTATTGATAATAGTTTCTTTATGAATAAGGTACACAATGCTGAATCATTGAACAATGTCTCTTTATATGCTAATGATAGTAAATAATAGAACTCTTTAGATGAATAATCTTCTTTTGATGAGGAAAATACTTTACCAACCTATGAATAAGTTTCTAGGTTTGCTGATCTTCTTGAGATTGAGAATTAAATACTCATAAAGAATCTTGAGAAGGAAAACTCTATGAATAATATTCTTACTAAGGAAATATTATATCTTTCTAAAGATCTTGATATAAAAAATGATGACTTTGAATGTATTTCAAAAAATCTCGAGGATGTAAGTTCTGAGAACAATAAACTTTCAAATGATCGAGAAAGTATAATTTCTATGAAAGAAGTTTTCGAGCCTAGATCAAGTTAAAATGTTTTTGAAGACAAGAACCATGTTATAAAACCCAAATCAAAAATAATTTATTTGAGGAAATGTTTGTAAAAATTTGCCCTAGGTAATGAAAATTTTTATAAAATGTATTCACAAATTCGACCTCTAATGAATTATTCGGGTTTTGGTTACACAAGTTCTAAACTGATTTTTAGTAAAAACTACATTGTTCCTCAAAGTGCCCAATTATTTCACAAAGTGTCAATGTAGTGGTCACCGGGAAAACAATTTTTCGTTAAACAAAACCCAATATTTAGGATTTCATAAGGATTATTTTTCTAAGAAGATGTGAGTACCCAAAATTTAGCTTCCTGAAATTTCTGGATCCAAGAAAGTATGGATTACAAAAACCTAATTTTTTCTTATTTTCATGAAAATTGGGAATGTACCAACAACAATACATGGTACATGGATAGTGGATAGTGGATGTTCCTGGCATATGATTCTTAACAAAAATTATTTTGAAAATATTATCAAGACAAAATGGGATATCATTCTTCAATTTATTGGAACACAAGATCACCTTGCTGATATTTTCATAAAATATTTACCCTCTGATAGATTTGAATACATTAAATAGATGTTAGGAATGATAACCATTAGGTAATATTCCTTCATTATCTTCCTGTTGATCCAATCTACTTATAGTAATAAAATCCCTTTCATAGGGGGAGTACATCTGATTTTTAGACTTTAAAATTTTTTCGTAATGAGCCTTTCAATATTTTCTGCAATGATCCTTTCAAAGCTTTTCTTAATGAGTCTTTCAAAAATTTTCCTAATGTGACTTTCAAAATATTTGTAATAAATTTTTCGTACTGAAAATTTTCTTAAAGAAGTTTTCCCACTGAAAATTTTTATAATGAAGTTTTCATACTAGAAATTTTCGTAATGATGTTTTTGTAATGAGAATTTTTGTAAGGAGAATTTTCATAATGATAATTTCCGTACTCATATTTTTTTCATAGTGATTTTTTCGTAGTGAATTTTTCGTAGTGAGTTTTTTGTAGTGAGTTTTTTGTAGTATGTTTTTCATAGTCAAATTTTCTTCAAGAAGAATATTACCTATTATGAATAAACATCCAAGCCAATCCAAAAGGTATGACTTTCTTACTCAAGTTTTCATAGTCATATTTAGTTTCTAGTAGTTTCCTTAGTTTTTTTAAAATTTCTCAGATTCGTATCTCCTTAAATCAGAATGTTTGTTTTTAGAACCTCAAAATATTGGATTCAATATTTCAACTATCAGATCAGATCAAAGAAATTTTCAACTATTAGATTGGTTTTGGAAGTTCAATGTGCTCCTATATTCCGAATGTCTATAGAAGCCACTTCCCAAGATATGTCTTCTATGAAGCCAATCTCAAAATGGTTAGTCAACAGGTAATTTTTGGTCCATCAAAACTTTTTAGTGAGTAAGATTCTTTAATTATTAAGAATATCAAACTCAATGGATGGGAATATTTTTGCGTATCGAAACCAGGGGATCAGGATGCTATTTTTACAGATTTCCTTGTCGAATTATATGAGTCAGTTTCCTTCTATGAAGAAGATGGCAGAGAAAAATTTTCCTTTAAGAGATATGGTAAGACATACAAGATATCTTAAACCAAGGATGCAAACATGGTGGGGCTATCATGCGATGGTGAGGAAGAACATTGTTTAAATATGTTACTGAATGTGCTAGGATGTTTTATCAAAGCGAAGGCAATGGAATGACTTGGAATTAAAGATGATAGAACAACAAATATTTCTTATCTCTCCACCAACAACCAGATTCTATAGTTGTGAGTTCATGTATTTTTCGTTCCACGAAGAGGAGATAAGGGTAATCTAAAAAAAGTGATATTTACATATTGTCTTTTTTAGTAAATACAAGAAAGATCAATCTGATGAGGAACGTTCTTATTATAGTTCAGAACATCAAGAATAAGACATTGAAAGCTCAAATTATTATGTATCCTTCTCTTATCACCAAGCTTATTAGTCGGTGTATTTATTATTTTAAGGTTTCATGCACCTCCAAACTGAGAATTTCTAAGATGATTTTCATAATTGATGACACCTTAAAGAGAATGAAAGATGGTTTTTCAAAAGAGTCAGGTGAGCTTTATGATCTTCCCGAGGAGGAGGCAGAAGCCATTCCGGAAAAATTGGAGAGAGCTGAACCAGTACATAAGTTTGGTAAGAAGAGGAAGCTAAAGGAAGTGGTGATTGAAGTAAAGACCCCTAAAGATAAGGAAAGCCAATATGAACCTCCCAAGTCGATGAAACAGAAAGTATATCCAGATGAGGTAGCTTCTAAATGGAGGGAAGATAAGGAGAAGAGGAATGTAGGGGATCCTCAGTTCGGATTGGACGATGTTGAACCCAAGGCCTTGAAATAAAAATCTTCTAATGAGCTAGATAGACAATAATATGAGAAAACGCTGAAGAAGAAATTTTCAGAGGACATGATTTGTCGATCCCTTTTGAGGGATGTTGAGGTTGCATCAGAAGAAATTCTCGTATCGGAAACGTTTTCTGCTTAACCGTTACTCGAGACCCCTGGAAAGAAGTACTTCACTCTAGTAAAACCTAGTGAGAGAGAATTTTTTGAATGAGTATAAGAAGAGTTGGAAGTAGAAGAAGAAGTAAAGTAAAGTAAAAAGTGATAATCTAGATGACTTGATTAATAAAGTTGAGGATTATCAAGAGATGGAAAACCTATCAGAAAATCTACCACTCCGATCTTCTGAGGCTGAGCCCCCAATGTTTGTCACTCTGGGAAAGGGAAGTGAGGAAGATGTTCAGAAATATTAAGACATAGATAAAGATGAACAAAATAAATTATCTGAGGAAGAAAGATATGAGATGCACATTCTTAAAGAAGGAGCAGAAAAGGAGATACCTGATAAAAAAAATATACTTAAAATATCTGAAAGTGAGGATGAATCTCCTGGTGAAGAACCCATTCTGAAAGCTAATAAAGGTAAGGAAGTGCTTATGGACATTCCAAAAAGGAGGTTATAATGAAGAATTATGTTGGTGGCTCTTCAAGAAAAATGTTGGTTGAAATTAAAGAATAAAAATCCCCAAGAAGGGTGTCTGATTCGGAATCATCAGCACTGGGTCATGATTTTTTTGTGGATACTTTGAAGACATTGGTGGATACCATTATGATCTTTCCCACCATAGACTCCAGATGCTAGATACTTAAATATAGCCTAAATCAGAAATCTGAATCCTTATCCTTGGTGATGGATATGTGTGTGAAGATTGAGGTTGAGAATAGAAATTTTATTATCAATTATGATGTTCACAGAAATTCATGCAGCAAAACAACTCTATGGACAAAGAAAATTGATAATGACATGGTATAACTTGATCAATTTTAGAATGATGTTAAAGAAGATTTTAACACTGAGGATTCAAAGAAGAAGAATCTTCAGGATAAGTTGACCCATGAGCAAAATACTCGGAATCAACAGGTGAGGGATTTGATTGGGAATCTTAACTTGGTTTCTCAAAACTGGAAATGGGAAAGAGATTTTCAGATTGAGAACAATGAGAAGCTAGAAAAGCAGGATGAATTACTGAAGATGCAGGAAGAGGCTATCAAGGCTCATGCAGAGGTCCTGAATTCTCAACAAGAAAGAATCACAGCTTTGGAGAAGCAAGCTGAGGAGGACCAGAAATACTTGAAGAAGCTGAAAACCTTGTTAAAGAATTCAAACCCCAATGAAAAGGAAGACAAATAGAAAAATCCGATTTTTTATTGTTATGATTTTTGTTTTAAAAATTCATTCAACTCTAATGAAATCTCTCGTTGCTTGTGTTGTTTGTATGTATTTACTAATGTTTCAGGAACGTTTTCATTTTTTTTCATTCGCTTAAATTCTTTTAGAAAATCACAAAGGGGGATAAGGAAAAAGAACTAATCAAAAGGGGGAGAAGGAAAAATTTCTAAGTGAAGAACTATCCTTATATAAGGGGGATTTTCTCATTGCGAAGTTTTTCATTTCCATTATAATGAAAACACCATTCAGGAAATCTAGAATACAATCCTTAGAGATCCAATGCCTAATGGGGAGTTAGTTGAATTCACCATCATCTATGAAGAAAGGGAGATATGTATTAATTTCAAAGTCTAATGAAAATTTTCAATGTCCTTATATTCTTTTTCGAAATGTTTTTTGAGCTTTCCAAAAATGGGGAGATTGTTGAGTCAATAAGGTTTTCCTTATGAATTTTTCCATTCCTTCTTGTTTTGAAAATCACACACACCTTATAGTTAAGAAAATATATATATCACTTCTATAAGGAAAATTTCCTTTCCCAAGTAATGTACCCCTACCATATTTTCATTGCTCAAATTAATATTATTCTTAAGTTTAAAAATCAGATTCATACCTATATCCTCAGAATCATATGAAACTTATATATGAAGCATTCTGTTTTAGGATCCAAATTCTAGATATGAACTCTAATGAAGTTCCATTCCAAATTTTGGATACAAACTCTAATAAAGATCCATTCTGAATTCTGGATATGAACTCTAATGTAGTTCCACTCCGAATTCTGGATACGAACTCTCATATAGTTTGACTCCGAATTCTGGATACGAACTCTCATACAGTTCTACTTCGAATTATGGATACAAACTCCAATTAGTTAGACTCTGAACTTCAATGATTTCGACTCTGAACTTCTACAAGTTAGACTCCTAACTACTATGAGTTCAACTCCGATATTCTACTAGTTCGACTCTGAACTTCTATGAGTTCAACACCGAACATCTAATAGTTCGACTCTGAACATCTATGATTTCGAATCCGAACTCTTTATGTTCAAATTACGAATTCTAGTGAAACCAGAGTTTGAATTTACTTAGGAATTAAGACTCCGGATTTTTACAGAATTCAGTTATGTAATTCTTACAAAAAATAGTCTGAATATCTCTTTATTATAGACTTTTAATTCCATTTTGGTTAAACTCTGAAATTATATTTTCTTACATCGAGATCATCAGTTTTACTTATGCTTACACTTGTTTCATTACAAAATGACTTCGTTATTTCATTTATTGAGTAACCATTGGTTTAGTGACACGTTTATAGGACCCTCCGAAATTCAAGGTGAAATATGACCATTGGAGGAGAGAACTGACCATTGGAGCTTCACCTATAAACAGGTGCTCATTTGAAAAGAAGCTAAAACTTTTGGAACATTTGGAATTTTGGTGACCAGAACATCCTGAAGTGATTTCTAGAGAGAGAAGCTCTTATCAACTCTCAAAGATTCATGCATAAAGTTTGAACTGCTTATTCAAACGTTGCCTTGTGCAGACTTGCTTCGTGCAACTCCGATTGTTGCTGATTACAATCGAGGGCTTCTGAGGATAGGAAGACAGAGGGTCCAACACCTTGAAGTTGATGGCTTCCTTGCTGAGGAAGACAGAGGTTCCGACTACCTGATAGTTGAGGGCTTGTGGGGATAGCAAGACAGACTCTGATCTTCGTATCGAGGTCTTACCCTGGTGTCTGTAAGATAGACATTCATAAAAGAATAAATCAAGGGACCTTCATCCAACGTTGTTGGATACCCTTCTCTTTAGGTTAATAGAGTTATTGTTTGTTACTTTTAGGTTTACTACTTTTATTCCACTGCATTTTTTATTACTAACGAAAGTATAACTTTTTTATTCTTCCTTACTTTTACTCTAATTTAGTTAGATTCTATACGCTTTAAGGTAGAATCATAATCTATGTAACTTTTGTTAAGTTTCATTTTCAGAATCACTTTTCTAGAATCAAGAAAGATGTTAGAACTTATAGAGGCCTTGTGAATTATCTTGTTCAACTTTTTTAATCATAACCATCCTATAAATTCCCTTAAATAATTTTAAAAGGTACAATTCACCCCCCTCTTATATCTGAGAATCTCATTCTTAATTCGATCCTACGTTTATTATTATAGAGTATATCATACTCATAGACAAACCATCCTAACCGATGCCTCTATTATCATCTATATACTATAATTATATCTTGTTAATGAATGAAACATCATACATATTATTACTATATCCCTTTTATTTTATAAATAAACTCACGACCATGAGGTTGAAATTTATAACCTTCGTGGATGACAATATTTCATTCTTAAATTTCTCATTCATTAATGGCCATGATTCGATTTTTATGGGTGAACCAGATTATAATATAGGCATTATAACAAATTTAATATTCCTTAACTAGTATGCAAACATATTATTAAATCATATAACCAAACTAGTTCTTAATAATCAAAATACCACTAAAATATACTAAGTTAATTCCATTAATGTTTTCTCTAATGATTAATTTTATTTCCATGTAACCAAATGGTTGAAATAACCAATAACACTTTTGGATTTTCATATGTAATATTTAATTTTATTTCTGTTTAATTACATCCATTCCAAATGAACTCCATTACTTAAAAACAAGTGAACCAATTATGAAAATCGAGATAACAAACACTCTTGAACTACATAATTCAATATAAAAACTTATCAATAAGGGAATAAATGAAATACAAAGAATTATGATAAAATAATTAAATTTCTAATAGCTTCTTAAATATATTATTAACAAATTAAATTTCATAATCCATGACCTTATGTTCCATAGCGAAACAAATTCGTACTTAAGGTAAGGGTTTTACACCCGAACATCAATTTGCATTTGGGTTATTTTTATTGTCTAATTACATCAATGAAATGTTTATTTATTATTATTTACTCATTGTAAATTTATTTTCAGTGTTATATATATGTTTACCAAATATATTCTTTCCTTATATTATGGGGAGTTACGCATTTTAAGTGGAACTTAAAAATAATTGTTGAGATACAAGCCTAATTCAAAGGAATTTCTCAAATTCAAACATATTATCAAGGCACTCTTTAATCTGTTTTTTGAAAAAAAAAATATTTATAAAATTAATCATTTTATTGTGAAAACAATATCCTACATAACTTTGGTTTTTATAAAAATACTTTTCCTAAATAATACTTCTTTTCAAAATGAATGATTATTTATCCCAAGAAATACTCCATGATTTTATATGAGAATTTTCATCTGTTTAAACACCCTTTTTGATTTATATGTATTCTTGTTTTCATTATTTTATTATATCATATAAAATATTTAATTTTAGGGATTATGAATAGTTTTATTGTAAATGTTCCATTCTAAAACCATTCACGAATCTTATCTGAATGGTTGTTGTTTAAGATTAATGTTCAAGGAAATTTATTTACATTTCCAATGTGTTTTTTAGTATGAATGCATATGTTTTTTTATGTTTATCTCTGTTCATATGAAGAATTCATTGGAATTTTTATGTGATTTTTGGGGCATAGTATATCACATCTATGCATCGAAAGGTCTCTTGAAAGAAATAGACATGAACTTGGAAGACGAGTTGCCCAATTTGAGATATGTTTTTATTTAAGGCATTAATCATTTTTAGATATCTTGAACATGGCCTTGAGAATATGTTTCATAATTTTCTGCATATTCACATCCATCATAATAAAGATATTAATTTAAAAATTAATTTTTTTATTCGATTATTAGAATACCCATGATTATGTTGGCATTATTTACTCAGATACTATTCCTGTCATAATGTGGTCATGATTATTATTTATAAGGGATTGTGTTTCCAATTTTTCACCATTTATGATGTTTATGTTTATGTTATATTATGCTGCATTTATTACAATTTCTAATCCTTTGAGATCACTAATTTCATATGTTTCTTTTTCCCAGGTTGTGAAGAAGTTAATTATGAGTGATATACATGTATAATATAGGAGGAATTTATGATTCTAATGGAATAAATTAGTGTTTTATTTCCTTTTATGATTTCATGTTGAAAGAATATGTGTATCTTGTTTCAAAAATCTATTAATATCCTAGGCCCTTCTGTATATATATTCCTTGTTTATATTCCAATATAATAAAATAAGGCACCCCCACTAGGAAAATGGGGTTGAGTCATTACAACATATATTTTTTATTATATATTAATAATGTGTATGCATTTTTGGAGAATATGTTTTTTAAAATTATTTTACTTTTTTATTTTCATTATTATTATTAAAATTTTATTAATGAAATTATTATTTTCCCATAGTATTTTTGAATGAAAAGTGAGAAAATTAAAATTTATTAATGAGAACAAAATTCTCAGTATTTGACATATAAAAAGATTAGAAGGAACTCATTAGTACATTTTAAAACCATGATATCATGTAAGATTATTTTTCCACAAATGAAATAATAGTTTAGCTCAATTAATAATTTCTATTAAAATTAAATCATCTATTTTACACAAATTTATTCATTAACCATCACATAACAAATTAATGGAATAGTAATAATCATGTTTGTCACATTGAAAACTTGATATCCCTGGAAAAATATATTCTAAAAGACATACTGCTATACCATTAAAGGGTATAATCATTCCTCTAATGATGTTCCTTATCATCCATTATTAATTAAAAATATCTATAACAAAATTGAATAAAAATTATAGAAATGTGATTTTGATTCATTGGGAAATTATAATAATATAACACATACAATAAACCATATAAGGATCCCTATAAATGGAATATAATATTCGTTAAATTCCAATGTAATGGTATAAAGAAAATATTCATTACCAAATAAATTTGAGTTATATATTAGTCCCACCTATAATTATAAGGAAACATCAAGGACAATAAAATATATGATAAAATTAAAATCTTTTATTTGCATCATCATAGTAATTATAATATAATTTATTACCAATAAATTATATATTTTTGTATTTTTATATATACATTTCCTCTAAAAATCAATTTTCAAAAATAATATACATTCAAAAATGATATGGATGTGTTTTTATTGAATGAAACATAGATTATTATGAAAGATAATAATATAAAATAACATATTTGGTGTAATTAAAATCCATTGACAATGTATACCATAAAATAGAAAATTTATTTATTTCCCTTTTGGTAAAGAATGTCAATGAATTTCTTATAAACTATAAATATGATTACATTTGTGAATCTTTTAAATATATGAAAAATTGTAATAAATATTAATTTTAATTTATTTATTTTTAATCTAAACAAATTAATATAATTTATTTTTAATAATATTTACATGGAAAAAATATATTTACAATATAAATCATTAATACATTTAAAATGTGGTTTTAAGGTAAAGTGTTCTTTACATAATGTTTGAAATTTATTGTATGATAGTTATCGTAATAAATAAAAATTATATGGTAAATAGAAACATTAATATTTTACGGTTAATTATTTATTTCGCCTAACTCATAAACATTTCATACATAATAACATATTAGTTATGTCTACTTCAGTCATTCTGAGGATGTTTGGTTAATAAGTCCAAAATGAATTTGGTATGTTGAATTTGGTTGCATAGATAATAAAAATATCATTTCCATAATCATAATATATTTTTTATTACAGTATTTAGATTTTTATAATAATTTAAATAAAATAATATATATTGGTTATGAAAAATTAATTCTGTTACAACCCTTGAGATGCTGGGTTATGCAAAAAATGAGTAATGATTCCTATTTCCAACCAATATGAATGAAATAAGAGATGTTTAAATTTTTCAATCAGTAATGATAATTATAAAATAAGTTGATTATTATTTCATTAAATATTCTAATAAATACATTCCATTTGAGGCGGTGATAGAAAATAAAATACATTGGTTCACAAGGCGGTAATCGAAACGTTCAACAGAATGATGGTTTTATTTTTCCTTGTATTGTAAAGAATGAAATATGAATATTTATTTACCATTACAAAATGTGATTTATATCATATATATCATGTTATTTTATTTATATTAATAATTATGATCAAATATAAGAGTCGACTATATGAAATGAAATGCATCATCTCGTGATGTGGGAGTTTTCATTTACAAGAGTAATGTTTTTTTATTTCATGGGTATTTTTTTTAATTATATGAAAATGTATTATACATAATATTAATATAATATCAGTGTATGAGAGGAATTAATTTTATGGTTTCATCATGAATTATGTGTATTCTGGGGTAGTTGAAGAAGATATAAACAAAAAAATATCCACTAAGAACTATGTCGCTTCATCAAACAACATCTTTATGATTGTACACGAATACTTCATTGGATGGTATTATGATAACACCATGACCTATTTTAAATAAGGGGGGATTTAGTGATGAATTATATTATGGATAGGCCAAGATAAGGGTCTTTTGAATTGATAGTAAGACTAGAGAGGGAGTTACCATTTAGAAGTTAGGTAGTGGACACACTTACAGTATTTCAAAATATTAAAATATATTATTTTCCTACTCAAGAAAAATGCACCAAATAAAATTATATTAAATTAAAAGGTAATATTGATCTAAAATATAATCATATCAAAATATTTAGAAATTTTTATAAACATATTAACCCTTATCTTTTTTAATCATTTTAATAGTTTTTAACTCTTATAATTATCTTTAATTTATTAACCAAACTTAATATTCATAATGACCAAAACTGAAAATGATATAATTAAAAAATTTTCCTTACATATTCAAAATATTTAGTCAATATTATTTAGTTCATTTCCAATAATATCTCTGAAATTATATATAAAACTAACCAAAAAGATTCAATGAAAAAATATTTTTTAAAAAATTATTATATATATTTAAATTATATTTTATTCCAAATTGTTGTATAGTATTGATTAAAAATAAATTCATATCATTATGTTTAACATAAATTAAGTATACTAATATTAATAATAATAAGATAAATTTTGTGTTAATTTAAATTCATTAAATAGAAATGTTGATTGCGGAAATATTTGACATTATTACTCTTCAACAAAAAGTAAACACTTCCAGTAAACTCCCAAATAATAAATATGAATTAATACATAAAAAATGAAACAAAATATGTTCATTTTCTAAATATAAAATTATAAAAGTATTAAATACATTATTTAAAAAAATTATATTAAATTTTATCATATTTAGTATGAAATAACTATTATTTTTTATTTATAAATTACATAATATTCATATAAA
Source organism: Viscum album (assembly GCA_963277665.1). NCBI lineage: Eukaryota > Viridiplantae > Streptophyta > Magnoliopsida > Santalales > Viscaceae > Viscum > Viscum album. The sequence goes on from OY728141.1 coordinate 141,525,008, forward strand.
GAATATAATTCTATACAAAAGAAATAAATGAATAATTATAAGTATTAAAATTTATTTAATGTTATTATTACATGGGTTTCAACATTTTCCATTTTTTAAATTTATATCTATGAAATTTAATTTATTAGTTAAGTATTTTTTTGATATTTTTCCATCATTAAATTTTTAGATTACAATGTTAATTTTTAATAATATAGTTTTTAGAAAAAATATATCCTTGAAAATGAAAAAATATTTTATCACATACTCCCTATAGTCAATAATATGAAATATTTGTACCTTATATTAAATATTCTCTTCTATTTGTACTATATAATTAACCAAACCCTGAGATGAATTTAAATTAATATTCTAATGAATATAACATGAAACACATCATTTAGCAATGATTAATTTAGAGTAAAGTCTACACAATAAAAAACTAATCATAAATTCTAATGCATTAAAATATTTTCTTTCCCTTTTTACCAAAAAATAATAATTTCCATGGTTATTCAATTTGAAAAACATAGTCAAATAATTTTAATGAGTGACATTTCCATTAGAAATCTCTATAACATTTTTGACTTCTCGGTTATGTCCTCATATTTTTTGGAATAATTTAATTATATAAACCATTTGTTCCCATATTCTTAGTCCTAATAAATTTTTTTGATACCCACCCTAAAAATATCATGTCCTAATTTTATTTTCATAAAATTTTTCTAAAGTATCAAACATTATACTGGAATGAAAATTGAAATTAAAATTAAATCCTATGAAGAAATAATACTAATAGAATCATCATTGAAAATTCATTAGAATATATCGAATCATAAAATCACAATAATGAATAATTCAGCCGAAATATAAATAAAAATGTTTTATAAAGTTTATTTTAATACTAAAAGTCCTTGGAAAGCCATTATAAAAATTATAATTAACCATGGATTAATTTTTAGACACATTGGACATAGTAACTCCATGTAGCCTTATTGTCCTCTACATATAACATAACACACAAGACACAATTATATTAATTTACAACCAAACTATATTAAATATATAAGAAAATAAATATTATAGTATTTCATGACCCAAAAAATATAATTTCATAAGAATAATATCAATACTTAATATACTCGATCAAAATAAGCATAAAATAAATTTTAGACATATCCTTTTAAAATTAATGTTTTATGAATAATTGAAAATAATATTTCAAAACATCATCCTTATATATATAAAAATATTTTATAATCTTAAAACGTAAAATTTATTTGACTATCAATTTGATATAAATACTTATATGATCATTTGATGTAAAAATGGAAATTTAAAAAAAAATCAAAAAATTATTTGTGTTAAAGAGGACATAATTTCTGTAAATATTAATTAATTTAAATATAAATTAAATATAAATTATTTAATTTTTATTAATAGATTGTATATTATACAATATTTAATATAATACATATAAAGATCATTTATAGTCATATTGTTAATAAAATTTCATTTATATCTTGGAAAATTCTTTTCTTGAAAAACTGTTTGTCAACCTAATTTATTATTTTAATAAAAAATTTAATTCTACCTCTAATATAAATTAATTGTTTAAAATTGTATTACATATTATTATTTAGAATAATTAATATTTGGTAATGTTTCCAACATAATTATTGTGTATATTTTATAGTAAATAATGTACACATTCAATACCATAATTAATGTAAAATCATGAATCTTCAGAGCTAATATAAAAAATTATTGGTAAAAACATCCTAATAATAATTTTAACCCATGTTAGAAGTTTTAAATTGTATATTATACATGTATTATTATAATATGATCCATTTAGGATATATATTTCAATGAAACTGACATGATATTACTGAATAATTATGAAATCATACAAGGGTCCCATTCACCTCAATTTTAAAAAGGCACCTCATCTCCTCAGTTATTCAAAAATGAGAATTAATTAACATATCCAGTCCTAATGAAATGGTTCTTCAAAAATCCTTATCTACATTACTCATGTTCCTTTCTCCACAAAATTCCATCCACATTGTAAAAAATAAGTGATATTATAAATGTTCTCAAAGACTAAGGTAATAACATTCACTGAGTAATTTATTTTTTAATTATTATTTTACCTCAATAAATTATTTATTAAAAATTACAATATAATATTAAAATATTATAATATATAATAATATATCATTATTTTATTTCATAATAATAATCAATCGTCTTTTCAATGACTATAATTTTATTTCAATCACGGAATCCCATGTATTATAAAAATGATGGAAATAATTATTATATGTGATACATATGATTGAGTATTTTTTCATTAAAATTAATATAATATAGAATTCTTTATCCATTCACCCATTAAGTAAATGATATAGTCGCTCGTGTATACATACGGCATACCGTCTCCATATAGATTTTTCATTCATTTTTCATGTAGATAATTGAATATAGATCCTAAAAATGCTAATAATGAGTAAATATTATATTTAAAACATTAATATAATTTTTTATATGACCTAACTATACCCTATATATAAGAACTAGAACATCCATGAAATGACATGAATTAGAAAACAATAAAAGTATCAGCTAAAACAATAGTAATAGTAACTAGTTATTAAATAATTTATGGTATGATTTCATAAAGTATAAAATATTATATTATAAATAAAATTATAGAAATTGAAAAAATTAATAATAGGTTTAATATAATTATAATCTAGGTTTAAGAACAATCACATAAATGGAAGCATAAGGTAAATAATTTCTATCCATTTTCATTCAATTGATCCATATTTTCTATTATGAAATTATTTATAATTAGGTGCTGTATATGATGAAATAATTATATATTTTATAGGACTTAATATCTATTAATTATGATAATTTTTTCAATTAATATTTATTCTTTCGAGGGGATATAATAATGAAATTTCAAAACTGGTATTAATTTAATTTTAAAATGTCATTTCATGTTAGAATATCATATACTCCCATTTAAGAAATCATATAATATAATTTTCATGATATATAATTATATTATTGTAACCTATATATTTAAGTACATTCCATATTTTCATCAATTTTCTCTCTCATTATCACTTAAGTCATTTATGTAAATGTTTAAAAAACCCCAATTTTATATCTATTTTATTAAACTATATTTGTATTCATTATTTTTTTATAAAAATTGTTCTCAAAAAGGTATATTATAAGATAAATATTTTTATAAAAGCAATTTTAATTTATACATGAATTATAAAAGGATTGTTTGAAATAGTTTTATGTGTTTTTAAGGGATGTTTTTTACAAAGGGACAAAGGGATTTCCTTTTTTAATCATATATAATATTAAAACACATTCCCAAAACCATAATCATATTATGATACACAACGTAATATAAACATTTTAATGAATTCAAATATAATACACATTGATTAAATATTATATTTGTGAAAATTTATTCTATTTCCATTTTTTTCTAATGAATTTGATTTTATACCAAAACATATATTTATGATGAACTAATAGTCATATATTATCCATAATTTTGTGTTATTAATATTCATATTGAAACATTGAAATTATTTTTATCACTTTAAATTATATTTCTCTAAATTATTCATATTATTTGTTTAAGACATATTATTATTTTCTAAATTGTATACCATTTTGACATACTATGTGTTTTTTTAAATTTATTTGAAATGTTATGAAAAAACATGGTAAATATGTATTTTTCACTTGAAATAGATATTTATTGATAATTGATATTATTTATAAATTTATATGATAATTAAATATAGGAGGAAGGAAGTGTACGTGTATTGGTGGGTCGATCCTTGACATAGATAGACTTTTTATGCATCTGTAGTCTCATGATATGAATCAATCTTCCATATTAAATTGGGTTTCTATATATATGTACTCATAAATTCAAATTTCATAGGTCACGGTCTTCGAGAATACATAATAGTATTATTTATATCATTATATCCATTTTTATTCATTTACATCATTCATAATTTATTTATTATCATCCATGATATTATTTAATTAATATTACTCATGGATGCATTTTGTGCTCAAGTTATTGATTAAATAGAATTTTATCTTCATTATTTACCTCTCCAAGTGGATTTTTCCACATCAAATCATGATATATTCTACTATGTATAACACTGAATAAGAATTTAATCTCACCCAAATTTACTTCTTTTTCTATTGATATAAGGAAGAATTTCCTGAATGAATTTCATGGAGGCCTAGAATTTTATTTTTTTAAGATTTGTATTATATTCCAATGGTAAAATGGTAATCATGTATATATATGATTCTCCAATAATTGTAAATTGACTAGTATTCCCTGATTAGAACCCATGTACCTCTTCTTTTGTAAAAAAGAGTATTCTAACAATAGGTAAATAGATTTGTGGTTTTCAAAATTGTAATCTTAGAATGTCTATACAAATCATTATAAGATAATTTAGTAGATAATTTATTAAGTAAAATAACCCTATGATAGACATTATGGATAAATAAAAATGTGGAATAACATCCTAAAATTTAATTATATAAATATTATCTGGCATTCTATGATATAAATCGTTATTTGGTTATTATATGTGAATGTTGTTATAGTATAGTTGTACCTATGGATAATAAAACCAAATTATGGGAATAAGTATTTTACTCAATCCTCACCACGTTTAGGTATACAATCCATATACTACACCTAGGTTGAAACTGTCAATGTATATTCATAGGATAATTCATATTTTCTTATGATACATTGTGAAATAATTAAAATTTTTATTATTTTATATAATGTTATTTCCAAAAAAACATGTTTATTATTCCCCAGTTAAGAACCAATACATTATAAATTTATGATATTGTTTACATTTAATTTAGATATTATGATTTCAAATTCAAAATTTTTGGAACCAATAGAGAATAATCCATTTTTTATAAATGTCTTCTAGAATGATTTTTTGAATCAAAATGAGTGATCAATGAATAAATCTCCCAATTTAGTAATCCAATTCAACAAGTGTAGGAACTGATCATGTATATATTATGGTATTTGAACCATTTTATTACTCAAAATATTTTACTAATTGATAATCATGTTTTCCCACAACATGATCCACTTATATTAGATATCACCATGTTATTGAATGCATCTTATTTATTACTACCACTAATCTTATGATATCTACTCAATGATTTCAGTCCCATGAAAACATGTTTTTCTCTTGGGGTAGTAATGAGAGAGATAAGGTTATGTTGGTATTATATTAAATTAAGATAGATGTATATCATTCGTCATAGTTGATCTGAAATAAATGAGAGGAATGTGAAATAAAAACAATTTAATGGAGATATTTTCAAGAGTCATTTTTCAATTAATAATTCCATCATGAGAAATATATTGAAATGAGGAGAATGTTCCTCAGCTTAATGAAATGATATAAGTCTTTTTTAGGTATGATTATACCATTATATTTTCATACTTGTATGATATAGATTACATACAGAATATGAAGTTCCTAACAATCCATTTAATTGACGGGATCAATGCAACAATATTAATGGCATTGGTTTTTCGATATTTTTAATAACATTATGAAATTATTTATTGGGAAATAAAGAAATATAAGAGATATTATTGATCATATATATTTATGGGAAATATATAGAGTAATTTATTATCCAAACACCATGAAAAATAAAGGCATTGAAAATTAATAATATCACAATAATATTACATTAATTTTAAAATATTTGGAAGGAACATTCTATAAAATTCATAAAGGACTTGATATAGTTCTAAAGGTGTCTATTAAATATAATTTGGGTCATGAATTTAATCTATTGATAGAGACCAATAATATCTATAGCATCAATAAAAATTAAATGAGGTATTATTAAAAGATAAATTTTGAAGTATTAAGTTAACATATCATTAATGCATCTGAGTGAATAAAGGAAAGATTACATGGTCATCACATTTAATAAATAATTTTACAATGTTCTTGTGGTACATACAACAATCATATCACAAAATTTATCTCATTATTTAGTTGATTCAGGATTCTCTCACTCTTTTATACCATCCATGTTTTCAGGATATAAATATATTTATCTACCCTGTAGAGAAGAGATTATTTTTCAAAAAACATATTGGAAATATCATAGAGAAAATGATTTTTAGTTATCTACTATTTTGAAACATTAACATTGTCTATTTTTTGACATTACTATCATATCTATGGTCAATGTTGATATAAATATTTATATGGACACTATTTCAATATCTGATTCAAAAATTTTATTTTATTGAGAAGGATATTTTGAATGGAGATGATGATGTATAATTATCATTCTTCAAAGTGGAGAATACACCATCTGGGTGATTCCTTTATCAACCATTGATAACACTTCTTATTGAGACTCTAGGGGATAAAGAGAAAAAAATACACTATGAAATGGAAATCTCTAAATTTTTTATATTCAATTTGTATATTAATACATTCATGTATTTCCTAAAAATTTACCTAGAGCATGATGTTGACTTTTACCTTCATTTAATCCCTTCTTCATGAAATAAATAAAACACTCACTATATTATGTCCATATTTTATTTATTGTTATTGAAATAACATCTAGGGAAATTATGTAATGTCCAAATTTTTTGAACTAGTTTTTCGACATGGGAATACTTTATTATCATCACTAATGAGAACTATATATCATTTATGTTGAACCTTTATTATTGGGAAATAAAAGATCAAAATATAATTAAAAAGTATTTTCTTCCCCGTATTGATGACATAATTTATCAACATCTTAGAGCTCAGTTGTTTTTCAATGATTGACTATTACTATGGAAATCATCAATTGGGAGTAAAAAACCAATAAATACTTCAGAATGTATCCTAATTGTGTTAAGAAACATAAATTTATGTAGTATTGAATTTTTTGTGGGATACTTATACATCTATTTTAATGGATTTAATGAATTGTGAATTCAATGAATATCATGATAATTTCATTTTTGGGTTCATTAGTGATATATAAGTGAATTTTCTAAGCTATTAGTTCCATAATAATTACTTTTGTATAACTATTATAACTCTTTTAATGAATGATTGATATGGGAAATTTAGAAACATTGTCCCTTGGACATAAAAAGTCTCACTTCATGGCCATAATTTCTCCTATGATGGAATGACAATAGATCATATGAATAAACATGTCCTCAAATATTGTAATACACAAATCAAAATATAATAGGTATTTAATACATTGGTTTGGCATGTTACTATCAGTGATATTTTTTAATTTTTTTTAGAATTGGTAATTTGTAAACCAATATTAATTATAAAGGGGTTATGTTCTTATGGAAATAAAATGTAAATAAATTTTTTATTATTTTATGTGGATATTGTTTAAGGTTTATATTTTTAATCTAATATCATGAAATGATTAGTTAATGATATATTTTGATAAATAGACAAATAGAATTAGTGGATTCCTTACACAAAATGATGATGTTATTGCTTATGAATCCAGTGAGTAAAATGTTAATGAATAGAACTATCCAACCCATCATCTTTAGTTGGAATATAAAATCATTTCATTAATGATAATTATAAATTAAAATAATTTAAAAATATGTGATATATGTATGGAGCATAATATAATTAAATAGATATTTTAATATAATTATCCGATTATGAGAAACAAAATTTCCATGTGCTAACAAAGTGGTATGATTTATCTATACACTACAATTGGGTTAAGGTAAATAAGATAAGATATACATTGAACATGAGTGATCACGAAGTTCTGGACCAAATTGTGATATAATGTGTTCCTATTTTTAAATTTATAGTATATATGGATATTATAATTATTAATTAAGGTAAGGAATCTGTAACACCCCATGTAAATAAAGAATATGACATTTTCATATTTATCCATATTTGTGAATAAAATATTATTATTACTTTAAAGGGGACGCTATGCTCGATGGCTTACCCAATACACAACAACAAGTTTCTTTGAAATCTTACGTTGCACTCTAATAATAAAATAATATTATTTTAAATGGTAGTTAACGCCTAGCCGTTCTAATGGCGGAAATAAACAGAACTAACTAAAAAATGATTATATATATTTTTCAAATATTTTAACTTTTTACAATAAATATTAGAGGATTAAAAATGAAAATGAATCCAATTTTAAGCATAAACATTCTAATATTCTTTAAAAGGTCGATTAATCGCCTTTTGAGGACGAACCTCTTTTAAATCCACTTTTTGAAAATTTTATGTGTTATATTTGACAAAATAAAATTCTTATTTTGAATCAGGACATCAAAATTTACTTTGTGTAAATTTTTTGGTATTTTTCCGATAAAGTTCAGTTTTTAATGAATAGTGAAAAGTGATTTATTTTAATTCAAAACCTCTTTTTAATCTAATTTATTTATATGATTATATTATCTTCTGAATTGGTTTTAAAGTGAAATTAGAATATATTTTTACCATTTAATCCAATTTTGTTCATTGGAATTAATTTCACTTTGATATCAGACTTAAACTAGTGTCAATCTTTTGATACTTATTGTTTCATAAAAACACACTATTTGCTCTGTCAGCGGGAATTAATTATTAAATTAATTATTGCAACTTATATGTTTTTTAATTTTGTAAAATAGACAATATTTTTGAATTCGTAATATCAAATATAGCTTAGGGTGATGTTTTGGTATTTTTCTGAAAAACATCAATTTTTGATGAATAGTGAAACCACTAAGTGGTTCTTATAAAAACTGATTTTCCGTTTAAATGAAATTTTACCACCTCTGTGTTTTGAATTTAGAAAATCTGACATAAATTGTTGTCATTAAGAAGTAAAATGTGGTTCAATGGAATTAAAATAATTTTTTGGTGAATAGTAACTTTTATGTTTTTAATCGCGATTAGAGGTAATTAGTGTAGTTTAACGTAAAAATAATTTTTTAATAATATGAAATGACCTATAAACATGTACTACCCTAATTTGATGAGTCATGGCCGACCACGAAAATCCATGGGACAACTTGGGGACCCCATGGAGCCACATTGGTTGGAAAATGACATTAATACCTTTTTATTTAAAGTTACAATTAAAATGTCACAAACATGTGTTCTTTTACTAAAACATTTTTTACATAGGGTTATACAAGTCATCATTTTTAACATAAATATTCATTATAAAGATAAAAATATTTTATACCTAATGATAGTTGTTTTATAATTTTTAGACACTAAATAAAGTAAATTATATATTACACCATGATGATGCAGCGATTACCTCATTATTTAACGATTTAAATAAAATGAAATGATAATGTAAAATCTATGTCTTACACTTGTCAAAAACCTATTGGATGGGTGTATTTAGAAACATCATCACCATATCCTCTAAATATATCCTTTTGGGACATTTTAAATTCTAAAATCATTTTACAATAAAGTAATATTTTATAACTTTCCAAGAGCGCCCCTCCTCTCCTCTTATAAAAGGCCCCCACCTCTACCACCTTAGACACACCTCTCAAGCCTTTGGATCGGCCAAAAACTACCCATTTCATCTCTCCAAATCCCTCTCTTCATCATTTAAGCCTCACTTTTTGAATAATCTTTTCCAATGAAGCCTTTGAGATCAAATCAAAGAGAGTTACCCGATTTAAAGGTATTGTCCTCTCTTGTGTTCTTATGTTTTATTTTGCTTCTCCATCCCTCAAAAATCTTTTTATTCCATTATATTGTAACAAAAACAGTATCTTCAATATACTAGGATGTTTTTATGTGAATTATTAGATGTAAACATACACACACCTTCATCTAATGGTTAAAGAACATACTATTTCTGTGGATGGCAAATTTCTGCCTCACGAAACGATGATTGTTCAATATTCTCTTAACACCTTTCATGGTGGACATTATGATGTAACTATATTTTATATATGATATATATGGTATTTATTTTTTCTATATGCTTCTTAATTTTATATTTAAAATATGCCTTTATGTTTTTCATGTTGTGCAAATGTGATAATTTCATACGAGGAAGTGTGGACTACCGCCCCCTCAAGTGATACGACTCGTTCATTCAATACATGGAATTTATAAAGAATGAAATTAATGAAAATATGTGACCTATATAAAATATATATTATACTGTAATTATAATATATATATCTCTCAATTATTTTTAATTACATTAATATGAAAAAGAAATGAAAGTAGTGTTCATGCGTACGTACGGCCTACCATCTCCATGAACGGTGCATTTCATTTCGTTTTATCTCAAAATGTTATGGAGTAGAATAATATGAATATTTACTGGATATATATGATATATAAATCATTAATACTATTCTGGAGATAATTTACTTGTAACTACACGGACAATAATTTTCATACATGTTCATTTTTGAATCATGTACCAAACATCGACAAAAACGTCTACTATGAACTCACATTATTAACCAATCATTATAACATTATAACATGTGATATTAACTGAATAATAATCTTTAAAATAGATCCTTCAGAAATTATAAATTGACCAAAGTTTATTATTCAGGAATATAATGAAACGAACAAGACAAGTCGGACTTGAGGTAAGGGATCCTACCCCTCTCGTTCATTTTAAGTACAATCTTTTATGTAATTCCTTTTAATCTAATATTTCTTATGATTGGGATGTTATTTTATATTAATCCTACTGTACATTTTATTTTCATATGATTATAGACACTATATTCTCTCATCAATCCATTTTTTGATGTTTTAAGTGGCGTCGTTAGGCTGCAGAGTTTTTGTAAGGGGTTTTTCATCTCACTTTTAGTCTCGTGAGATTTATGATTCATTTTACACCATATACATTGAGTGTTGTATGTACTTCCCATTATTATACTCATTGTGTAATATAATAACATTTATGGGTATTTACATATCCATTGTATGACCCTTCTTCAGTGGGTTGTACGTTTCGAAAGTTACCCAAGTCGGTAAGGGAACCATTCACCCTCCTCTTTTTAAAAGACTTCTTTTGTTATGTCTTTTAATTAACATAATATTATGTTGGGATATGTTCTTGTATATCCTTATTTATGTAAATTTTATGTCCAAGTGATGAGATACCATTTTCTCTCACATCATCTCATTTCCAGAATTTTAAAGTGACGCCGTTAGGCTGTCGGATTTCTGTAAGGGAACTTCTTAACCCAATTTCAATTCTTTGGGTTAATCCTCTACTTATTGATTTTATTATACCAAGATTATGTGTGGAATCTCTATGTTTTAATTTCTACAAACCTTTCTGTAGATATACTATTTCTACACATAATCATCTCATTAATAAATTCTTACGAACATGAATGGGAAATCATAACTCAATCTCATTTCATTGAGTTAAATATCTATGTCATTGGTTTTGTTTTTCCATGGTTATGTGTGAATGACCTATGATTGTTTCAAACTTAATATCGACTTATATTTGATGTATTTATATTTCTCACACATAATTTTGTGATAGATTTATCCTTAATTTAAGAATACCATCTTTATAATGGATTCCATCTCAATTTACATTTCCATTGAGACTTCATTGTTGTTATGCACCTATAAACTCTTATATGGTGTGTATACTGTCCTTTGACATATTATATCATGAATCACTTTATTCTCATGATATTATAAATCTCGGATTAAATTTTATTCCACAATTATTTGTATTCAAGAGTCTCTCATTTTGTTAAAAACTCTTTTACAAAAATATCATTTTAAATGTTTTAAAGATTCATTATTATAAATCTTTATCTTTAATATCCATGTTTTTCAAATGGTTTTCAGTATTTATTTGTATGTACATTAATGTTTTAAAATTATAATTCCATTAAAAGCTTCAAAGTGGTATGGGACACTTTGATTCATAAATCTCTTTTAAATGGTTTTTGAAAATGGATTTATTAATTCAATATCTTGGAATTACTTATTATGATTGAAAATGAAATGTTGTTATTGAAATGTTTATATTTTCAATATTTTATGTGTAATGATGGTACATGGACATTTTACGGGTGGTTACGTGGTAAACCATATGATGGGTGGTGCTGTGAATACTTGGACCGGTGGTTACGTTATAACCTCCAATGCATTGGGTATGGAAGTCGGCCGAATGACTATTCCATTAAGTGATATGTGTGAAAGTCGACCGTATGGTTATTCCAATTAAGTATGTTTATGTCCCAAGTTACCATTATATGTTATGTGTTCTTTATATGGGTTTTATGGTAATATTTTGGTTACAAAATGGTACGTAATGATCTTTTATTCATTAAAGAGTTTATACTACTTCATAAAGGTGAAAAGTATTACTTTGATAATGTACTCATGGTTTACTTGTTGTTTTGAAAAACTAACATTTTTCCATCTTTGTGTATCCTTTACGGGGCTATTTATGGTCAACCAAGGTTTTTTAAATGTTTTCTACAGGACTTAAAGATGAATAAGGTCAAGGACGGGATCAAGGAAAGACATGATATCTAAAACATGGAACTAGACATGTTTCATTTTAGGTGTTTTTTTATTTTATGGAAACATAGTAGAAGTGTCTACTATGTAATCTTTTGATATGTAAAATTTATGACCTAATTTTATAAAACTCTAAACCTGAAAAGATCCTCAATGTGAATTATTCATTTAATTCAATATTAAGTAAAGTTTAAGGCCAGGGCCTTATTGTTGGTATCAGAGGTCGGTTTAGACAACTTTAGGGATTAGGAGTTTTTGTTAGACACGTTGTTAGTCCCTATATCTATTATTTTAGTTAAATCCTTATTTTATAACTTTTTTCAGGTCAGGTAAAGTCAGTTATGAATGGAAGGAGAAGGAAATCAAACGACATTCCTATCTCTTCCTGATGACATTCTTGCAATAATTATTGAAAATTCATGTTCGGATGATTGTGAAACTTTTTCTAGCATACAACTCAATTGCAAGAAGTTGTTTGAGAAATCAAACACCTCCACTATACCTTGTTATCATCGTGGATCATGGGTTGTATTTAGATAAAAACTATTTTCACAATATTCTCATATTTTCAAGAAAGGAAAATATTATCAAGGTATTATGAAATATTTTACCTTATCACAAAAATTTGAAGCATATTATGATTTAAAAAATGGTGCTGAGGAAGGAGACCCTTGCGCAACCTAGTTATATTTTCTTTTAAAATATAGTCTCTCAGCAAATACTTGTGGTATTTTAAAAGGACCAAAAAAATAAAGTTTCAACTCAAATTCTGTCTGACTATTTTATAGAATTCATGTTTTATCAGATGTTTTGGAATTATATTTCATACATTATTATTTTCCAAAACTGTTTTTCTATGAACACCCATATGACCCATGTTGTACAAGGTGTATTTGGATGGAAGAAGAAAATGATTTTGAAGGATCTATAAATCATTTTTGTAATTCATGGGATGTCTACCTACATGAACAAGATGATGATGAAACCAAGTGGACTCCATGATCAAGGTATACTATTATTCATTTTGGGAATCGTTTTATTTTTTCTTATGGTGGTGAAATAAGACTTCAAGAATTAAGATATTGAGATTGTAATGAATTTGGATGAAAATGAGATGTATAAGGAAATTATTGAGGTTATAACATGTTAGGGTTATTTTTTATGATTTTATCTCGTTTTGGGGAATGTTTTAATAATTATATAGTTTTTGAAAAAGTAAAACATGCAGACTGTGTGACAACCCGTCGCGTGGGACAAATATGCGGGCATCGAACCCACAACCAAAGTGTGAATGGTATTTATCACCTACCGCTGGACTACGCGAAGTCCATGGTTAGTTTGACTAATTATTTTTAGTTAGATTATTTTAGGAATCAAGAGTATGTTTATTTTGGGTTATCTATGGAAATTATTAACCTATCATGGAGGATATTTGATTTGGTTAATTACATTTTAATATGAGAATTTAAGAGCAACTGATGTTATTTGGATATAAAAGTTAATTTGTACCTTGGATGATTATGTGATTAAATCCTTCAAATATTTGGGTTTCAGTATTAGTTTGGTTTATATTGAATAATTTTATAGAACATTTTTTATCGAATGGTCTTTGTTGAACTTTGGGTTTTTTTGTACCAATTTTGGATATTAAGAATAGATTTTATTTTTATAAAGGATTATACTTTTGTGGATTATCTTATCTCATAATAACAATTTTGGTTTTGGTTAAGGTCCATTGAAATGAGAAATATATAGTTCTCTTTTTTAGATTAGGTGATTCTATAGAAGTTGATTATAACTCTCTTAATGTAAACAAGTCATCCTAAATACTAATATTTTGGGGAAAGTATGATTTTGTGTAAGAAATCTAGTAAAAGTTGAAATTCAACATGACAAGTATGTATGTTTCCTTAAGATCAAAAATAAATTCCTAAATGAAAAGTAACTTAAAGAAAAAATGTTGTCTGTTAACTTTTCCTACTAGGTAATCGAATTCCATTTAACCCATCACAGGTTTGTGATTTTCTTATGGTTAACTTTCTCCTATACATGTTTAATATCACTCTCTCTCAGAACATGACCCTTTGGTTTTTTCTTCCATGTCTATGTTTTCCTACATGGAATAATAGTATGGGTTAACATGGGTAAACTTTGTAATTCTCATTCTTTATTTTAAAGTGATAGTTTTACTGACTCTTGTTCTGATGTGGGATTTTCAATGAAGTTTCCATGAAAAATTTTAAAAATTGCGAGGACGCAATTCCCAAAAGGGGGGAAGGATGTAACACCCCAGGTAAATTAAGAATATGAAATTTTAATATTTATCCATATTTGTGAATAAAATATTAATATTACTATAAAGGAGATGCTATGCTCGATGGTGTACCCAATACGCAACAACGAGTTTCTTGGGAATCTTACGTTGCACTCTAATAAAAAAAATAATATTATTTTAAATGGTAGTTAACGCCTAGCCGTTGTAATGGAGGGAATGAACAAAACTAACAAAAAAATTATTATATAAGTTTTTCATATATTTTTACTTTTTACAATAAATGTTATAGGATTAAAAATGCAAATGAATCCAATTTTAAGCGTAAACATTGTAATATTCTTTAAAAGGACGATTAATCGCCTATTGAAGAAGAACCTATTTTAAATCCACTTTATGACAATTTTATGTGTTATATTTGAAAAAATAAAATTATTCTATATAATCGGGACATCAAAATTTACTTTGTGTAAATTTTTGGTATTTTTTCGATAAAGATCATTTTTTAATGAATAGTGAAAAATATTGTATTTTAATTAAAAAACTATTTTTAATCTAATTTATTTATATGATTAGATTATATTATTAATTGATTTTAAAGTGAGATTATAATATATTTTTACCATTTAATCCAATTGTGGTCATTGGAATTAATTTCACTTTGAAATTGGACTAAAACTCGTGTCACTCTTTTGATACTTATTGTTTCATAAAAACACGCTATTTGCTCTATCAGCGGGAATTAATTATTAAATTAAAAAATAAAACTTATATGTTTTGAGTTTTTAAAAATATAATTCATTTTTTAATTCATAATATCAAATATATCTTAGGGTGATGTTTTGGTATTTTTCTGAAAAACTTCAATTTTTGATGACAAGTGAAACCACTAAGTAGTATTTATAAAAACTGATTTTCCGTTTAAATGAAATTTTACCACCTCTGTGTTTTGAATTTCAAGAATCCGACATACATGGTAGAAAATAAGAAGTAAAATGTGGTTCAATGGAATTAAAATAATTTTTTGGTGAATGGTAACTTTTAAGTTTTTAATTGCGATTAGAGGTAATTAGTGTAGTTTAAGGTAAAAATAATGTTTTATTAATACGAAATAACCTAGACACATGTCCTAACCTCCTTGGATGAGTCATGGACGACCAAGAAAATCCATGGGTCAACTTGGGGACCCCATGGAGCCACATTGGTTGGAAAATGACATTAATACCTTTTTATTTGAAGTTGAAATTAAAATGTCACAAACATGTGTTGTTTTACTAAAACAATTTTTAAATGGTGTTATACAAGTCATATTTTTTACTATACATATTAATTACAAAGATAAAAAGATTTCCTACATCATGATATTTGTTTTATAACTTTTAGACACTCAATAAAATAAATTATTTATGACACCATGATGATGCAGCAATTACCTCATTATTTAACGATTTAAATAAAATGAAATGATAATGTTAACTATAAGTCATACACTTTTCACAAACCTATTGGATGGGTGGATTTTGAAACCTTATCACCTTATCCTAGAAATATATCCTTTTGGGACCTTTTAAATTATAAAATCATTTTATAATAAATTAATATTTTATAACTTTTCCAAGAGTGCCCCTCCTCTCCTCTTATAAAAGGCCCCCACCTCTACCACCTTACACATACCTCTTAAGCCTCTGGCTGGGCCAACCCCTACAAATTTCATCTCTCCACATCCCTATCTTCATCATTGAAGCCTCACTTTGGGCATAATCATTTCCAAGGAAGCCTTTGAGCTCAAATCAAAGAGAGTTAACCGATTTAAAGGTAGTGTCCTCTCTTGTGTTCTTATGTTTTATTTTGCTTCTCCATCGCTCTAAACTCTTTATATTCCTTTCTTTTGTAACAACACAAGTATCTTAAATAAAATAGGATGTTTTTATGTGAAGGATTCGAGCTACACTTACACACACCTTCGTCTAATGGTTAAATAATATATTGTTTCTGTGGATGGCGAATTTCTGCCTCACGAAATGATGATTGTTCAATATTCTCTTAACACCTTTCATGGTGACCATTTTGATGTCACTATATTTTATATATTATATATATGGTATTTATGTTTTCTATATTCTTATGAATTTTATATTTAAAACATGCCTTTATGCTTTTCATGTTGTGGAAATGCGATAATTTCATACGAGGAAGTGTGGACTACCGCCACCTCAAGTGATGTGACTCGTTCATACAATACATGGAATGTATAATGAATGGAATTAATGAAAATATGTGTCATATATAACATATATATTATACAATAATTATAATATATATATCTCTCAATTATTTTTAATTACATTAATATGACAATGAAATGAAAGTAGCGTTCATGCGTACGTACGGCCTACCGTCTCCATGAATGGTGCATTTCATTTATTTTAATCTCCAAATGTTATGGAGTAGTATAAAATGAATATTTACTGGATATATATTATATTTAAATCATTAATACTATTCTGGAGATGATTTACTTATAACTACATGGACAATCATTTTCAAACAAGTTCATTTTTGACGCATGTACCAAACATCGACAAAAACGTCTAATATGAACTCACATTATTAACCAATTATTATAACATTATAACATTTGATATGAACTGAATAATAATCTTTAAAATAGTTCCTTAAGAGATTATAAATTGACCAAAGTTTATTATTCAGGAATATAATGAAACGAACAAGACAAGTCGGACTTGAGGTAAGGGATCCTACCCCTCTCCTTCTTTTTAAGTACACTCTTTTATGTCATTCCTTTTAAGCTCATATTTCATATGATTGGGATGTTAATATATATTACTCCTACTGTATTTTTTATTTTCTTATGACGAGAGACCCTATTTTCTCTCACTAATCCATTTTAGATGTTTTGAGTGGCGCCGTTAGGCTACCGAATTTTCGTAAGAGATCTAACCTCTCTCATTCTTTTTAAGTACTCTCCTTTATGACACATCTTTTAAGATCCTCTGTGTTATGATGGGGGATGTTCATTTATATTCCTATTTCTGTTCATTTTATTGTAATATGTTGAGAGACCCTATTTGATCTAATCAATCCATTTTTTTAAGTTTTAAGTGGTGCTGTTAGGCTGCCGAGTTTTCGTATGGGATTTTTCATCTCACTTTTAGTCCCGTGAGATTTATGATTCCTTTGCCACCATTTACGTTTAGTGGTTTATGTAAATCCCATTGTTATACTATTTTTATAATATAATTTCATTTATGGGTATTTATATATTCATTTCATGACCCTTCTTCAATGGGGTGTACGTTTAGAAAGTTACCCAAGTCGGTAAGGGAACCTTTCACCCTCCTCTTTTTTAAAGACTAATTTTGTTATATATTTTAATTCACATACTATTATGTTGTGATATGTTATTATATATCCTTATTTATGTAAATTTTTTTCCAAGTGATGAGATACCATTTTATCAAACATCAACTCATTTCCGGAATTTTAAAGTGACGTCGTTAGGCTGTCGGATTTCTGTATGGGAACTTCTTAACCCACATTCAATTATTTGGGTTAAACCCTTAATTCTTGATTTTATTATACCAGTGTTATGTGTGGAATCTCTATGTTGTAATTTCTACAAAAATATTTGTAGATATACTATTTCTACACAAAATCATCTCATTGATAAATTCTTGCGAACTTGTATGGGAAATCATAACTCAATCTCATTTCATTGAGTTAAATATCTATGTCATCAGTTTTGTTTTTCCAAGGTTATGTGTGAATGACCTCTAATTATTTCACACATAATATAAACTTATATTTGGTGTATTTAAATTTCTCACACATAATTATGTGATAGATTTATCCTTAATTTAAGGATACCATCTTTATAATGGATTTCACCTCAATTTACATTTCCATTGAGACTTCATTGTTGTTATGCACCAATTCACTCTTATATGGTGTGTATAATATCCTTTGACATATTATATCTTGAATTCCTTTATTCTCATGATATTATAATCCTCGGATGAAATTTTATTCCACAATATTTTGTATTCAAGAGTCTCTCATTTTGTTAAAAACTCTTTAACAAAAATATCGTTTTAAATGTTTTAAAGATTCATTATTCTAAATAATTATCTTTAATGTCCATGTTTTTTAAAATGGTTTTCAGTAATTATTTATATGGACATTAATGTCTTTAAATTATAATTCCATTAAATGATTCAATGTGGTATCAGACACTTTGATTCAAAAATCTCTTTTAAATGGTTTTTGAAAATGGATTGATTATTTAAATATATTGGAATTACATATTGTGATTGCAAATGAAATGTTGTTATTGAAATGTTTATATTTTGAATATTTTATGTGTATTGATGGTACTTGGACATTTTACTGGTGGTTATGTGATAAACCATATGATGGGTGGTGCCGTGAATACCAGGACTGGTGGTTACGTTATAACCTCCAATGCATTGGTTATAGAAGTAGGCCAAATTGCTATTCCATTAAGTGACATGTGTGGAACTTGACCATATGGTTATTCCATTTAATTATGTTTATTTCCCAAGTTACCTTTATATGTTATGTGTTCTTTATATGGTTTTTATTGTAATATTTTGGTTATAAAAGGGTAAGTAATGATCTTCTATTCATTGAAGAGTTTATAATAATTCCTAAAGGTGAAAAGTATTACTTTGATAAAGTACTCATGGTTTACTTGTTGTTTTGAATAACTAACAGTTTTCATTCTTTGTGTATCCTTTATTGGGATATTTATGCTCATCCCATGTTTTTGAAATTTGTTCCACAAGACATAAAGATGAATAGGGTCAAGGATGGGATCAAGGAAAGACATGATATCTAAAACATTGAACTAGAAATGTTTCTTTTTAAGTGTTTTTTTATGGAAACATAGTATAATTTTCTACTATGTAATCTTTTCAGATGTAAAAGTTATGTCCTAATTCTCTAAAACTCTAAACCTGAAAAGATCCTCAATGTGAATTAATCATTTAATTCAATATTAAGTAAATTTTAAGTCCAGGGCCATATAGAATCATTCCTTTTTCAAATAAATTTGAAAACATCTTTTTTTAAAAAAATATATATTTATAAAACTGATGAGGTAAATTTTTAGAAGAAAATAAAATGTGTGAATGATGAGAAATTTTGAAAATTCATTTGGGAATATTGAATTATGATATTTGAAAAAACACTATGTGATACATCTATTCCTGATATGAAGAGGGATTTGGTTGAGGATTTAGGTAACTCAAGTATCATAATTAACCATGTTAGAACCAATATTTTTTGGGAGTTGTATGTATTTTCATAGCGGAAAATATTATGTAAATAAATTTTATTTATAAATCAATATTAAATTTATAATATTAAATGAAGAGATAGATCATTTTAAATGAGTAAGGTGTAGTGTTCTGACTAGATTCCCCTGAAATTTTCCCCAATACGATTTCGTATTGGAACACCATAGAAAATCCCTATATGCAAGAGGCCACCATTTGGCAGTAAGGTCCAAGGATGATTAAATGGAGAGAATATTCCCTCACTAGATAAAGCGTAACATATTTTTAATAAATATATAAAATTAGGGAAAAATATAAGATAATGTAATAGAAGATAATAAAAATAATCCACCCATAATAATAAATTGGTTGAATATTAATTATAGATATATAAACAATATGATGATGATCATATCTTATCATTATAAAACTATTGTGATCATGATACATGGGAGTAACGATATACAAATTTGTAAGAAAAATAAAAAAAATCAAAAAAGTTACAACAAGCATCATGAGGATTGTCTCAATCCTATACACACATACTATACCCGATAAAATAAAAATAATCATCAAATGTTGGCTAATACACATTTTGCTACATAAAATCATAATCATTTATTGTGTACCAAAGGAGTGTCAAGAAGGATTTGATATATAATATATAGTCCACTACCAATGGTGTATATATCAATCTAGTTATTTCATATATTATGATCAATTTGAAAATAATAATTAATGCATTGGAATTAATAAATACAAACATATATTCATGTTCCTCCCAAAAAACATAACTGACTCTACTAGAATCGGCCTAATTCATGTCTCTCTGAGCTAATATGAACATTTAAAAGAGAGATATATAATATAATAGGTCTTCATAAATAAATTATTTAACTATGGACCCTATCCAAACATGTGATTTTGGAATATGGATTCACCCAAAGAATTTCAGTTACACATACTTTTTCCTTAATTTTGAAGTAATCAATGGAATATAAGAGTATAAACCCTAATCTCATCCATAGTGATCAGTAAGGAATCCCATGTATCTCTCTAGGATCACTATAAATGACAAAACTCATAAGTGTCCATCTAGGGAATTCAATCAAGGATTCCCATTTATCTCATTCAGTATTGAGTTTAATCAACATTGTATGAAAATACTTGGTATATAAAGAAGGGGACCAAGTATCATTCATTGCCTGGTGAAATCATCATCCAATGAACTTATCCACATTGTCTCTCATAAGGATTTGTTATCTCCCTTATAGAGTTATAGTAAATGGAATGTTATCCCAAACCTTGTGTAACTGGTACCACTCAAGAAAAATATGAAATTCATAATAACCATCATATATAAATAATGACATTCCCATCAGTGTAATCGTAATAATAAATTCCTTGTATCACCCTAAGAATAGTATAAAATAATGTTTTCTATTATAGACTCCAAAAATATGACATGCCAGTTTATTTAGGCTACTATATTCACATTAGAATGTTCATAAAAAATAATAAATTGATGAAATGGAATTAAGAAAAGGGATAATCACATATAAAACATCCTTTATAAATAAATTTTCATCCATATATATTTATTACAATAATGAATACACAAAAACTATACTTTGATCCATCTTAGAAAAATGTTATGATATGCATTTAAGGATGGGGGACAAATCGGGGAAGCTCGATATAGGTTGACCAACCAAATGGTTTATTCACAAATTACAATGAGCATAATTGTATTAGGAATTAGTTAAATCTATTTTATTAAACATATTAGGAGTTCCACTATAATTTTTTGGTATGTGGAATAGTGTAAAATAATATAAATAAAAATAAAAATGGATAAAATAACTAGAATTAATACCTTAGGTTCACAAAAGGCCAGTCATATGTTGCTGGTAATTGATTTGATATATAAAATAGTTGATGTAATAGTATAGAAAAACCCTAAAAATATATAATATCCTCTTAAAAATAAATAAAATATAATACATAAAAATTTATGATAAGAATAAAAAGAATTACGGAGCATACCATTATGGATCCAATGTGGATGATAGTGAAAAGAATTAATCTTATACTAAGGAGATCTAGGGAAATCTATTTTAGGCATCGGCAACTCCATGGAATAGCACCCCTTCTACTCTGGGAAAAAACGAATCCCCTATTAGAAAAATAAAGGTTGTCATATCAATTTTTTTTAAATTATGTCTGGCAATGAATTACCATGTAAATTCATTACATGTCGTGTAATGCTTGAGGTCCCTTCCCCGGGGAGTACCCAACTCACAACATGAAAATGTTCTGGGAAAACATTTAAAAATAATATACGCAATAAATTGGTTTATTCTAAATACACGATGTCTATTAAGAATATTGTATATATGTGGCTTTATCACCCACCTACATCCCATCTTTAACAATTTAAATAAAAATCAAATTGAATCTATATTATGAATGCTATCATAGATTACTAGATATTAAAATATAATATACCTCTGTAAAACATGATAGATTACAACCACCACTATAATGAACAATGCATACCAATGTTTCCCTTCTAATGGTAATAACGCATTTTATGACAAATGTTATGGCTACTAATAATATAAATTTTCTAAAATATACGAGGTCTTATCATGTACATGGGAATGAAACCATATCACTTGATCCAAGGGAATATAGATTCCTTAGAAAGCCTTCATGCTCCTATAAATGATACCTATTGGATGGTTCTAAACAGATGAATTTTTGTCCAATCACAATATCCTTATTATAAAAGGAATGAAATGAGTTTTAATGATATATGAGAAGATGTGATACATGAATTCTTTCATGAATGGAGTTGAACCACTACGGTAACTAAAACTAATGGGATAACATCCCAACTCTCTCAATGATCTGAAATGGGGTGATTTAAGCGGGAAATAACATTCCCTATATCCAGAATTGTTTCTACCCAAACCTATTTGAAACTCACAAAAGTACTTGACTTACAACCTCAAACATCAGATGACAATGGTTTGAGAAGTATAATACAACTTCAAGGGGTGAGAAATATCCATATATTTTGGAAATTTATGGACTTGTTCTGAATCATCCTAAAAGAGTTGGAAACCAATAATAACTACCTCTCATACCTGTAACCACAAAATAGGTGAATAGAATGACCTACTGGATAGGCCCTTCTAGTGATACATGTGAATAAAAACTATTATTTTATGAAAATTTAATATGAGGTATATGTTTCATTCATGAAACACAAAAATCTCGAAGGAATTTAAATAGAATGCCTTCTAACAAATTTATAATCCTCTCAAACATCCAATTAGTTGGTGGGTGATAAGATATATTCAAGATCACAAGAAAACCTAGTGTTTTTTACAACACCCTACAAAACTGTTATATAAAGATATTTTCTAGGTTTAACATGATAGTTTGTGGAATGTTATGAGGTACATAATAACCTTGATATAAATCATCCCAATATAAAAAACTATTAAGGTCTCATATATATGTTTAAATTATTCACACTTGGTGAAACATTCGATGATCATCCATAATGAATCATTGATTCAATTGGATCTTCGAATTACCATCAAGAAATATATAGTGACAATTATATTTAAAAATTGGAATGTATAGAGACATTAATAGGACCAATGGTAACTGGATATGAAATTTCACTTGTTGATTGGTTGAAAAACACATGATGAAACATGTAATCTACTTCATCTTACCAAGAAACCAATTCTAGGGACGTACGTCTGAGTAGGTATTTTTAAGACAATGGTTTACGACCCAAATAGACGAATGATATTACTTCATCCACTCTTCAAACATGTATAAAGGAAGATAGATATGGACACATAATAGTAGGATACCATTCACATAAATGGCCAAAACTATTGGTGGGTTTTCACCATAGACACCATTCCTCTGGAGAAGGACCTCATGGTCTGATATCTATCTCTTCTACACCAAATCGAGATGAAGGGCCATGACTATAGAAGATGATGATCCAATAATCCCATGATTTTCATAAAAATATTGGTACATATAGAACCACCATTCTATAAACTTCCACTCAATGTTAGACTCCTGTATGACCCATGTATGATTCATTCAGCTCAAGGCATCAGCCCTTTCATTAACATACCTAGTGTATATGAAATCTCAATGTCAAAAAAACAATGGTATTATATCGACATGGGATATCTTAGATTCATTTCATTCTATGTGGAGATTTATTTTAAATGTTTTTCTTCATTAAAAACAATGATCCACACAAAAAATAGATAATTACTCATAAAACATAGAGCATGTTCCAAAAATACGAGATCATATTCACACATAGGGTAATTCTAGTCATGATTTATCAGCTTGAGGGATTCATACATACAACTCAAAAACCCTATTTTATAATTAATAATATCAGGATTATATAAACATCACAATGAAATATATATCTTCTTCTAGGATTTGGAAGAAGATGGATCAAGGATAAGGTTAGTCTATCATTCAACTCCAGAAATGATATCTCAACAGAGTCTCACTATATGAATTTCACACCCTCTTATAGCCAGTATTAGGATATGTGATTCTATGAATGAGAAATAATATTATAATCACCTATAATAGATTGAAATCCAAAAAAACTACATATCTCAAATACATTCTGTGGAAGATCCCATGATACCATATTTCTCAACATCTATGGGTCAATTGAAACATTGAGCTATGAAATTAAATTTTAATATAAGTGAACATTATTTGATTAAAATGAAAATTTCTTTATCATAACATATATTTAATTCTATATTATTTTATTTATCATGCTCTCAAGGTGATTGTCACAGTTGTGTTTGGTGTTAGGATATACCAAGATGGCATTATTGAAGACTACCCCAAATTAATCCACGTGTGGGTAGAAAACACGATTCATCAACATTATAAATAAATTCTACATGATAATAATGACTAATTAAATAATGACATGAATTAACAAGATGTATCTAAACTATAATGTTGTATGTGGAATTTATGATTGTCTAACATGGAAATGATGGTGGATTGACCTCAAATAAATCATAGACAAAACTGTCTATCCTCAAATATGAACAAATAGGATATCTATATTTGGAAATGCATACAGGATCATCATTGTAAATTGGTTCAACCATCTGTAATCCACACACAACTTAATGATACTATCTTACTTCATGTGAAAATAACATATAATCCCAAAGGATAACTAATGGGTAAAATTAAACCATATGCATATAGATTTTTCAATTTCTATATAAGTTCTCAGATTTCATTAGGTTCTTATATATATGGAGGTTATCACACTAGGTCCATGAGTTTAACTATCTCAACATTGAACAATAGTGATCTTCTATGAGGTAAACCAAATAACCAATTATGTAAAACATTCCTCAATTGATCCAATATTCAATGGAATTATATAAGCATTATTTTATGATCTCTCATAGTGAGACTAGATATCTGCTACGCCACTCTGCCAAAACCAGTATTCTTTTTTGCATCTATACATTAATGATATCCTATTCACCATTCTAAATGTATGAACTTCCCTCTGGAAAGAAAATTTACACATTCCAATTATTGAAACCAACGTCGTAATGAAAATTCACAAGACAATACATACCAAGAATGACATCAATGAAAATCATAATGAGGGTAAATGAATTACATACAAAATAGTACCCACCAATATCAAGCGATAACTCTGTGAATTGGCATATAAGTTCTGATATATACCCTAATGGTGTATCGAGATTCATCACAACACAGAAGTACTCTATAGATTATCAAAATCTCCCCCCAGTTGTAGTAAATTTCAAAGAGTGTAAATGACCTTTATAAAATAATAATGAATCTAAAGTAGAGGCTACCATAATAGTATATAAAGAAATATAATTCCTTGAAATCATATCCAGGTGTGTATTATTCTCTACCTATATATAGAAAAACCCATTTCCTTGAGATACAACATGACTAACCTAGGAAGGTCTTATCTACTAGTGTTGAGCCTATTATGTCTTAATACCTTTTCCATGACCACCTAAAAGCCCCATCTAGTTGATAGTATACGAACTCTCATACTGATTTGGTTATAGTAATCATGTACATGAAGGTGGTATCTTCATATATCCTCCCTCATATGACATTGTAGGGAATGATTGGAAGAAATGATATAGGTGGCCCATCCAACAAAAATCTCGGTACATGATCGCGTTTCTCGGACCCTGGGTTTTAATTCGGAACATCTTGAAATAATGTTAAGACACTATATCTGTATCTTTATCTGCCACCTTTAGGTCATTTCACCCATGTGAAATCTCAAAAAATCGCTTCCTTCTGCAAGATAAATCTTTTACCTTTTTTGAAGATGATCTACCCTAGATCACATTTACACATTCCATCATGTTAATCTATGTGATGAGGTCCTAGTTTTATATTTCTATAGAGTAGATTAGCCATAAAATTATTACATTCGATCAAATTATGTATGATATCTAATCCCAAAAATAGATCACAATTTTCAGCACGTTCCGATATATAGATAGCATAAAATGAAGAAGATCAATAAAATGAGCTAAATATCCCCTCACTATCTTAACACCATATAAAAGATGAATATTTTCTCATAGAAAATCTTCTGAAATTTTCTAGGGAAATAAGAAATAACTAAAGTCATTCTATAAGCATTAACATACCATACCCTGATGATGAATATCTGGGGTGATGACATACAATCCATGTTTACAAGAATCATGTAACATATGGGGCTTGGTGCATTAGTCTAAAGACATCAACCCATTGAGAATTTGTGAAGATGATACCAAAGTAATTCCTAGTTTTAATTTTCAATATTTTAAGTAGATTTAATATCACCCTATAATGTTTTCATAATGTGAGAGTATTGATCTCTGAACAAATAATTAGTACAAGTGGAACAACATTGAAGGGGACTCATCATGCAGTATATGAGGTAATAATGGTGGATGTGCTCCCACCACATCTAGAGCATGGCCATATCTAGCTACCTAGTGTTAAAATGGAGGATGATGATGTAGAATAGGTTTAGAATTTTCATGAAAAAACATCAGATAATATTTCATTAAATATAGGTATGAAACATTAAATTCTTGGAATGGATATGTACACAACCTTCTTATAAATGAGTTGCATATCTAGGAACACTACCTAATATAATTCAAGGTTATTAGTAAAAGGTCATGATATACCATAATTGACACAATCTACTTCCCACTACTATGTTCGACTTTGAGTCATGGTCTCATTCTACACAATAATGCTTTGGGATATGGAGGTTCAATTATAAGAAATAAAGGAAAACACCCATTATTTTTCATGTTTAATTTATTTAGCAATAACCATTTAATTGTGGATATTTTAGTTTATTAAAAATTATTAATATTTAAATGTTTATAGATATCTTATTCCATTTAATTTCACACCCACATCGGTAATTTTAACGACCCATACACTTTATAAATATTAATTTTCATGCCAAGTAACTGTTACATGACTTATATGTCCAGTATCAAGATTCAACATGTCATGCATACTTATTTCATTTAATTCCTAAAACTAAAAATTTATATAATTAAATTATTCCAAAATATCCATTTGAAATCATCAATCAAATACTCTAATTATTTATCCAATAGATCTAGTGGTTCATGGATGATATGTGGAATAATTGTTTAATTATGGTTACAACAATAGCCTATGATGGAAGACAATATTTATATTGATTTAGGAAATTTTACTAATCCAATTATGTTATTAATGTAGATATATAATCTCATTTCAATATATATTACAATCATGGTGAATGAAGAAACACATACAACAAAATCTAATCTTGTAGGAATATAGAAATAGAGTCCCATAATG
The DNA here is from genome assembly GCA_963277665.1 of Viscum album. Classification (NCBI taxonomy): domain Eukaryota; kingdom Viridiplantae; phylum Streptophyta; class Magnoliopsida; order Santalales; family Viscaceae; genus Viscum; species Viscum album. The sequence continues at coordinate 141,553,174 of OY728141.1, forward strand.
CATGTCATTCATGTACTATGTTTCCTATTATGTTTCTTGATTTGATATTCCCTCATATCCTAATAAAACCATTATTATTATAGTAGTAGTAATAAAATTTTAACAAAATAGTTTCATCACACAATTATGAAATCAGATCAATTGTCACTTTCGTAAAAAATTCCAGTACTCCCAATCATTGGATAATTACAAAATCTCAATATTTCATGTCTTATATATAATAACCAAAGTGTTCTAAAAAAATAAAAATAACCATTGATACCACATTGTGACATCCTTACCTAGAACCCAATGAAACATTCTCCATCACTATTGTCCTTAAGACCTCATGATAACCTCCCTATATACATGAGGGTGATGACTTGTAGTGAGGACCTAGGTTGTTTCTATGGGGGAGAATATCCACTCATGAGAATGAGAAAAAAATGGTAATCAATATAGATAATAAGTCAAAATATATAAGATCACGAACCAACATAACAATATATATTATCATCCATGAAAAATAAATAGCTAGAATATAAATAAACAATTTATACAAAAGATTAATCATCATTTCTTGTCGCTATAAAAATATTGTTCATGGTATATAGGTGATAAGAAATAAGTAACATGTAATAACAATACCAAAAATACCAAAATATAATATAATTTTCATAAAATTTATATGATCAATACTCTATACTCATACATTATCATATAACTGATAATCAAGAATTTACTGCTAATCTCTCCCCTTTATCTATACCGGAAAATCTAATTTATTCTTTAATACAAAATGATTCCCAAGAAGGGTGTAATATATAATCATTTGGCCACTACCAAAGGCATCTATATTCATCATGTTTGTGTGTAGAAGATGATAAGTCAGTAGATATTAATAATTTGAAGCGAATAAATAAATAAATATATCTTTATGAGTAATTTGTTTGACACAAAATCGATTATACCTGATTCATCCAATGTCATATGTCTCTGAACCATGTTTAACTTGTAAAAGGTTGATATAGAAAATAATAAGTCATCATAAATAATATATTAATATATTGACCACTCCGAATAAGAAGATTTTTCTTGGGGGGGCACATCCCTATAACTTTAGTTACACATTATTATTTTTTAAATTTAAAATAGATCTTTAGAATTTAAAATGAGGCACCATGAGCCTGTCAAGGTTGAATAATAATTTATCCCATGTATTGATCCATGGGAAATTTAGATTCTCAATACTGAAAGAGTCTTTCTATGGAAATCCATAATGGAATTGCTTTTATCACTCTAGGAAATTCATGTAATCAACTATCTGAGCCCTTCCTAGGTATAAATCATAGAGGACCATATACAAATCATGACGTGGTGTGGACATATAGACACAATCCCATCCTGGGAGTCTACCCTAGGGAACTAGTATTTCCTATATATATTAAAGGTAATCACCTGGTGAGCTTGTCCTAGCCATTACTGGTATTTCTCCTGGTGTATATGTAATTCATAACTAGTATCATTTAATGATAAAGAAGAGACCCTCCATGGTGTCCTTAATTTTGGACAATTGTATATCCCTAACTGTATTATAAATTTGTGTTTGCAATTACAATATCTTAATAATTATCAATTAATTTTAATCACTCTACATTATTTCAGATTTATAGTTTTATTAAATTTAAAAATTCAAGCTTTTCCATATTAATAAACATTAAATATCATTTCCCTGAATACTTCATAAATATTTTCTCATATATATATTTATATTCCAGTTGAAAATAAATTAAAAATAATCCATAAAAAATATTTGAATAAATTAATGGTAGGACATTAAAGAGTGGTGCACCTATAGATGAGGATCATGACATGGAGACTATCAAAAGTGGTTATTAACAGGTATTTATGATATAAAGGTCATGGAAAACCATACAATGTTGCTTACTAGAAACATTATGAGAACTACCAAAAATGTACATCAAAAATCACAAAGTGATATATTATAAATGCATTGAATATTAGGGAATGGAACTAGAACACTTTCCTTAGGTTTTCATACATAGAGTCATCCTTTTATGGTATTTGATTTGTGATAAAACTTGAAAAGATGACAAATTGGAAAAAATCATGAAAATATTGCATATCTTCTCTCACCAAAATATTGAAATGTATGGGAAGATAAATGATGATATGATGCAATATGATTATAAATATTACTATTGTGGATCCAGCATGATTGAAAATGAATATGGAAAAGCTTGGATAAAATAGATTCAATGAAACCTAGCTTCAACAGAGACAATCTCCAGAGCATAGCTCCCCATATTTCCGAATGAAGAACAAAACCCCTTTTCAAAAATTATGGAATTTTCTATCCATTATTTATAAAATGGGGTCAAACATTTAGATGGATTTTAAATTATTTAATTTCCATTTAATTATTATGTCCCATCCCATGAGAAAACCCATCTGAGGACACATAATCGATTTGAGTAACCCATTACATGTTTTGTACTCAATACACATAGTGTATTCTAAGTACATGGTGTGTATTCAATAAATTCAATGTATATGGTCTATAGATAGTCTTTAGAAAATCTATTTCTATTCCTTACAATAGGAAACTGACTCTCTCTTAAGAATGGTGTCTGAGTTTTCCTAAAAAACATACCTGTTGGAAGATCGATTTAATTTCATCAGGAAACCAGTACCTACTAAAATGTGAAAATGAGACAAAACTAGTATGAAAATTGCCTTAAAGATACCAATTAATCAAGTATTAACGATTCCATATGGGTCATTTTTATTACCGTACCAAATATGAAAAAAGTCATTAAGGCATTTTTTAGCTCTTGAGTGTCTTTCACCAACATATATTAATGAATTATTAAGTCATCATGGGTAAATTTTTTAAATAATTTTGGATCATAATCAATGATTTTATTTGAAAAAATGGAAGAATACTCATTAAGATCTTATTAATGATATTCATTTGAGATCTTCCTACCATCTTATAATATGAACCATTTGAATGCACACATTAAAAACATTGGAGGAAATGTTTATGATGTTCTCCTTTGATTTGTAACGTATATTGGATTAGTATTGATCTTTTTAAGAAATTGCCTAGAACAATAGTTTCCAATTTTGTACATATATAGAACATTATGAACCACTATATAAAAATAGATAGCACACTTGAATCTGTTTTTTTTTACTATTGTAAAAGGACATTTGTAGTAAATTATATTGTGGTGGACACAATAGATAATAAAAAGATAATTACGGATCATATAAATTGAGGCAAAATACGGAAAATTATTTGTGTCACTAACTGAATGAAATAATTTATAATTTCATGTTTGGATTCACGTTTGGACGTATTTATGTCTATATAAGTGTGTTAAAATATTCAGTGAGAATGGAAAACTAAGCATCAGTTAAATTAAACCTAAATTGAAGAAAAAATAAGGGATATTTCTTATAAATTATAAATTATAACAATCATATGTAATGTAAATTATGTGTTATATATATCGATATTAAATAATTATATTCCACTTAAAATATGTTTACCCACCTCTGATGATATATTGTTGAAACAAAAACTAACATACATAGAATTTTGCATTTAGATTCTTGATACTAAATATAATTTATTAAAGATTCTGAAAGAATCTAATCATAAATCTTATTTGGAGAAATCAAATAATTAAAGAATCCATGTGGGTATTAGCATAATATATGATGAATAACCAACCTCAAATGATCAGAAGGTAATATAAATAAAAATTTCTGGGAATAAATTTTTATTGGGGGGATGAATATTAAACCTATGCCAAAATTATAGTCTGTTAAAAATATATTTTATCTAAATATTAATAAAACTAAATGTTTAATATTTCTTGATACTACAAATATAATTTTATATGATGCTTTGTGATTTTTATCTCACAGGGACAAAATATGTGTTGAATGAAATTTCCAAACTATCTTTTATAAATAATCAATCATTTTTTATAATAAATGTATAATTTAATTATACCAAATGTTAATCATAATAATATTTTATAATAATAAAAATAATTAAGTTATTGAAAACTAATTTTAATCCAATAAATATAATAACTTTTGGATGTGAAAATTGGAGATTTTTTACGGATAGCTTTTTTGAGAAAAATGTTGTTATTTATAAATATTTAATATATATATATTTTAATTAATTATAATAACAATTATATGTTATTTATTTAAAATAAAATTATTTACTATATATCAAAATATAAAATTTATAATCCACATATATATGATTAATAGTCTTATTTTTAATATAATATAATCTTATTCATGATAGTTGTATTTTTCTTTGTCAGTATATTCAAATGATTTTATTGTTTATACTTAAAAATATTTTAGAAAATTATAATCATTGAATTTGATAAAATGGATTCCATATTTCAAATCATAATAAGTAATAATATATTATAATGTTAAATTAATTTTGGGCTTGAATAAATAGTGAAATGAAAAAAATTAGTTACCCCGATCAAGGTAAATTCAGTTTTATTGAAAGATAATTTATAATTATAATTGTAAAAATTACCAAAAAACACCCTAAAACTCAGTATATTTGTTTCATTTCGTCCATATATATATAACCATAGAGTATGATCCATTTAGGATAAATTGATTTTATTGTAACTTGACATTAATTAAAAAAATAAGAAAAAGTGCTTGTCTTCCGCTCAACTCATTTTTAAAAGGTAATAACAACTTGTCACATATTCACACCAATAAATGCATATATATCCAACCAAAAAATAACCAATCACTCCAAATATATTTATCCATATACTATATGATTTTTAATAAAAAATACAACCCATCAATACCTTATTAATAGATCCAAGGGTTGTTCTACTTAGAACATGAAATTGTCTTCATAAAATTATTATTTTTACTTTAGTTAAACCACTTAAAATTATTTTGTAATAAAAAGAATAAAATAATTTCATTTTTTACCCTAAATTTATATTATATTGTGTGTGTGGAATAATATTCATTTATGTCCGTCTCATTTTAATGGGAAATGGGCATCACTCGTCCGTACGAGGAACTACCACCACATTTACTAATGTAATATGTTATGCACCACCGACTAGAATAGATAGTAATAATGATTGAAAAAAATGAAAATATAAGATTATTATGAAATTATATTCATTAAAAAAATTAATATTTCATAAAAAAGTTACTCTTTTACATATTTAAGAAGTAATATCATCACTCGTGTGTATATACGACCTTCAACTCCACAAAACAATTTAATTAGTTTTCAATGTCCATCACTCAAGAATGATTATAAAAAGTATATAATGTGTAAATATAATATTTATATAAATAATAAAAATATTTATGTGATTTAAATATATACTATACAAAAAAATAGCATCTATTAATGTGAAACTTATCAACACTTGCGCGCCGACTTATTTCCGTCAATAGAACTTGCGCGTCCCTTTCCTGGAAGAACCTCAAGAGGATTCTAAAGTGAGTAATAATGATTCGCTCAAGTATTCTAATGCTGGTTGAAAATCGCGCAAGTACCCCACATGTCGCGCAGGTATACCTGCGCGACCAATACATGCGCGCCCACGGAAGACTTGCGCGCCTTTCAAGACTTGCGCGCCCCTACCTTTTTGGGTGCCCATCTTGCCCATTTTACCCCTCTTAAGCCATTAAACCATTCCTTTTCAAGATTCAGTCTTCAAGACACTCTTCAAAGCCATTTATGGCATGATTTCTTGATTGGACTTCCTTATCTGAAAGGAATTCTGTGGAATATCTCTCAAAACCTAGTGATTTAAATATCCTTATGTCACTAAATATGGAGAGTTCATTAATTCAACCTCATCCTTTAAGATGAGAGAATCCTTAACTTGGGTCTCCTTTTTTAGGAATAATCCCCAGTTATAAGTCATTTAATCTGGGCATCTTCCTTAGGAGTAATCCCAAAATTCTTAATGTTCCCAAACTTGGGCATCCTCCTCAGGAGTAAGCCCCAAACCTTAATTCCTTAACTTGGGCATCCTCCTTAGTAGTAATCCCCAATCATAATCCTTTAATCTGGGAATCCTTCTTAGGAGTAAGCCCTAAGTCCTCTAATATGGGCATCCTTCTTAGGAGTAAGCCCAAATCTCAAATATGGGCATCCATCTTAGGAGTAAGCCCTGAGTCCCTTAATTTGGGCATCCTTCTTAGGAGTAAGCCCCAATCTAAAATATGGGCATCCTCCTCAGGAGTAAGCCCCAAACCATAACCCCTAACCTGGGCTTCCTTTTCAGGAATAAGTCCCAGTTATAATCTTGGGCTTCCTTTTCAGGAATAAGCCCCAAGTCCCCTAATTTCTCTTTAACTAGTCCTAATTTACCCTTGATTTGGGTTTCCTTTTCAGGAGTAAAACCCAATCATAAGTCCCCTCATAACTTGGGCATCCTCCTTAGGAGTAAGCCCCAATATTAGAGTATTCAAATCTCCATGAAGAACATATACCTTTATGGACCATGTTCATGGATTTTCTCCCTAAAGTTGAATCCTAAACCTTCATCTATCTGGGCAGTCATACATACATAAGCCCCAAACCTTTTCTTATGATTGTATCTTTCATGGCACATTTGTCTAATTTTTTACCAATACCTCTTGTTTCTCACACGGATCATGACTCACGTGAGCTTAGAGTGTAAAAGTAATTATGACATCCTTCTTTGAGCCATCAATCATAAACGTCATACTCCCTTACTCGAACTACGTGGGTTCTGATTCCTTTTCCAAAACAAATGATACGTAGGTAGCCCATTTATGGGTTAGATCCCAACTTTGAAATAATCAATGTCCTTATGAATGACGATAAACTTCAAGTGCCCCACTAAGTGGCTTTAAAACCAGCTTGGTCATCATAATGACCAAGAGACTTTTATAAATGTTTTTGAAGGATACCATTGACTAAGAATCTCTAAATAGATACAGATGATTCTCTATTGATGAAGAACCTCGAATACATTTAAAAGATCCTCTAAATTTCTTACATATTTAATCATTGATTGTTAAACTAAAGGAAATATCATTTTATACTAGGTAATGTAATAAGGATTCACGAACATAACTTAAATCTATAAAGAGAGTCCCGGAGTAGACAATAATTCCCCTAAAAAGGTGTGATGAGTCCGACCTCCCATCCTCTCGACCAATGAAAATTCCTAAGCCTCATTATCCCACAAGCTAATGCGTTCCCACCTTTAGAAAATAGGACCAAATGGATATGGAATAATTGGATGTTTCTGGTTCTACCAATAAACCCGCTTGAAACCGATCGGAACGTTTGAATCTCCCATCCAGGAGGTCATCCCCGAATTCCGTGCGAAACAAAAATGGTGAACCGGATGTGAATCCTTAACCAAGTTAAAGTGATATCTTCTTATTTGTAAGGCCCCATAGGCCAACAAAGCAATCATTGACATGTGCTCATCCAAAATATGCAGTGGCCGGATTCATCTTGATTATGTCTGTTCTATGGAACAGGCACTCTTTTCTCAAGATCTTCTGCAAAGTGGCTTTCCTTAAATTCACCCCTGTGAATACTGCTGCTGTGAACACCTCTACTGTGAGGTCAGCTGCTGTGAAAACCAATGCTGCTACTCCTTCTAGAACGTCGTCCGCTCTGAGGATGACATCACCAACTCAGCGTCTTCAACGCTGGGTTTCTATTGCACTGGTTAAGGAGTACCGTCGCAACGGTACTATCCCAACTCTGGAGGCCGCTCGTCAAGCCCTATATGTTAACAACTCTACCAGGTCGTCCGGACAATGGCGGCTAGCGATCAAGAAGCTGACGGTGCTGACTACCGTCTCCAACCGTTTCGGGTCGTTATCCCCGGAACGCAATTTCCATTCACTCTCTTACTCTGAGGAAGTGAATGAGAAGGTCCCTCAGGGCCTTAATTCAAAAAGACGGGAGTCCTTCCCGAGGGCTCCCATCAACAATCGCCGCCAGACTCATCCGGTAGTGCGCCCACAACATGATGAGGGTACCGACTCCAGGAATTCAGCTCAGGCTCTTCGAACCCGAGCAGGAAAGATGAACCGCCAGAGACGGAATCCGGTTGACAATGGGCAGGTTGTCATTCTTGCCATCTCCGGAGAAGTCCACCAACCTAACATGGTGGCAAACAACGAACAGGCACACACACCTGTCCGTTTTAACTCCACTGTCCAGCAGACTCGTCTGGCAGCATCAAGCCAATCCCACCAGAAAATTCCGGCGGAGTACTATAGGCAGGAACATGCACCTGCTTATGCATCATCAGTAAGTCAGCAGGCTCGCCTGACTACATATGATGGATTCCACCAACCTAACTTGGTGGCGAACAACGAGCAGGCACACACACCTGTCCGTTTTAATTCCGCTGTCCAGCAGACTCGTCTGGAAGCATCAAGCCAATCCCGCTAGGAAATTCCGGCGGAGTACTATAGGCAGGAACATGCACCTTATTATGCATCATCAGTTAGTCAGCAGGCTCGTCTGAATACATATGATGGATCTCATCAACCGCATTTGGCGAAGTGTAAGTATCAGGAACATACACCTGTTAATACTAATCAAGCCTACCAACAGTCTCGCTTGGTAGCGCACGGAGAAGTCAGTCGGAAAGCCCCGACGACAAACAGGAGGCAGACTCAACTCTCTGCCTCCACACTTGAGTACTGTCAGGATTCAATGATAGGAAAAGCAGGACAGGAGCAGGCACATACACATACTCAAACCCCAGAATGGACGTATATTCCCGTTCCAGCGGCTGAAGTCACCAAACATATTTTTTCAATGGTGAAAGAGCAGAAGCAAATTCCTGCTCATATTCTGGATGTTTTCCAGGATATCATAACAGCTTCAGCATCATCTCAGGGATAGACACATAAATCTATCCCTAGCAGTAGAGTGACACATCAACGATTCACTCCAGAACAGACAGACATATCTATTCCAGTCCAAGAGGGTTATGGGGCATACTCCCCCATATCATACGGACAACCAAGTCAGGAACACACACCTGATTTGAGTGGAGATCGTCAGCCTAACCTGACCATCATTCCTGATCAGGAACATACACCTACTCTGAGCAATCACATTCGTCATCAAGTGGTTTCTAAAGCGAGTAAGAAGGCATCTAAGAAAAAGATCTGCCCGACACAGTCAGGAGATCAAAGGCCAATATGCAACAAGGCCTTACTCAATGCTGGAGTTCTTGAAGCCCTCATACATTTATCTGTCGGAATTCAAGATTCTACTCCCTCAGTTCCCAATAACAGGAACATTAATTCTGAAGGTCTTCAACAGAAACTTCCTCATGAAGGCTTGCTTCATTAAAATTCAGTCAATCTTGAAGTTTCTTCTTCAGATGAGAGCCACAGGAACCCTCTGTGTGGTCAGAAGACCAAAGAGGAAGAGATCTCATCTTTTGTTGTAACCCATTATGGTGGTCCTCCCCATGATGATGAATTTTTCTACGAAAGTCCTCTCAGCATTAGTGATTCACATTGCCTGGAAAATACTCCAGTGGACAATATAGTGCCGAGAAAGCCCTCTTATCTTGAGGCACTTGCTAATGCGAAACCAGTCATGTCTGATGCTTTATCGCTAACAAGTTAAATACTTTATCAATCAGAAGATATCCCAGGGTGTAGGTCATTCTCCGAACCACCCCTAAGTCATGCATCTTCTAGTTTGATCAATGATCTCTCTACCAATCATGTTGAATCCGATGAAGCAACAAGGAAACACCAACTCTGGTCAAAAAAGGTAGAAGAATCTTCATTTAATGATAAAGAGGAAATGCTGAACATGAGGAAAAAACTGGCAAAAGGTGAGGTACCAGTCATGTTTTGGCCTTTGGCTGACTCCCAGTATGACATTCCAAAGATGTTGACGGATGATGGATTCCATGATATTCGTCTCAATATATGGAAAACTCTTTGTCAATTGAAGAAGAAGGTATTATCTTATGATGAATATGAAAATCATCTTAAGATAATAGAAGGGCTACAACGTCAGATTGATTTGGCATCTCTATCAGTCTCTTGGTATCCGAAGGCTGAAAAGCAACAGAGATCCCTTCAACGTTCATGCCTTGGCGCACTATGAAAATTGCGTCAGTTAATTTCCAATGCTCCATCTGATGTTCATATCAGAGGATGGGGTGTTCACGGAGCACTACATTTCACAATGCTTTCCAGTCAGCAAAGCCCGCCGAAAATGGTCTCATGTAATGTTATTGACCATGGTCGGCCACAGTCAATGGGCTTTCTTCATAATCAAAATCTTGTTCAAGAACAGGCTTCAACTAGTTCCTCTCAAAATCAAGCATATAGAGAACAAGTTGTTGAATTGCTCCTACATCAAGCAGGCGAGAATATTGCACAAGCCTCTCATATGGAGAAAACAAATCATCAAATGACAGAAGTTTTGGAAATCATCCAACGGTCTGTTGAACCAGGTGATAAAAGTGGATACAGGTTAATGCATCCAGCTAATTTCCGAACTAAGATTCGCAAGATCAAGAGATCTTTTAAGAAGATATCAGACGTAGCATGTCAAGAGTCACCCCAGCTTGTCAGACTGGGGAATTCTCTAACCCAACCCTCAGATTCAACAAATGGGATTCGAGGAGTTGAGCAGAAACAGCAGGAACATCCCCAGTTCACAAGACTGGGGACTCGTTCAAATCATCAATCCCCTCCTCATAGAATATCGATCTTTTCTCGATTGGGGAAGAATCCCCAAGAGGAACGAAGATCCAAATTATCAAGAGATTCCCTCCAAGTTATAGCTCATCAAGAAGTTCCTAAAGGATTGAATCAACAAAAGGAAATGTCTCATCAAAGATATGAAAGAAGACAATATCACAGAAATGTTGATAGAAGGGATGTGATGCATTATGCATCAATCAATTGCATCAATGCCATTGTTGCTAATCCACCAGAGGAGACTCACTCAGGGGACTCAGATGAAGAGCGTCATGCTCAAGAAAATGTACGCATCGATACAAATGAAGAAGTTGTGCGTACACGATGTCAAAGGATTACTCATAACCAAGGTAATCCACTTCCCTCTCTCCAAAAAGTATCCAACAAACGGGGGGGAAAGAATCAGGTTACATATCCTTCCTATGGAGAAGGTCAATTTCTCTCATTAGAGCAAAGGTTTGCACAACAGGAGGATGAAATGAAAGAATTAAGAAGGTTGAATGTAGAACTACTTCAGAGTAGTCTTCTTCTAAAGAATGATGAAGTTCGAAAACTGAAGGAATTTGTTGTAGTTACTGAGATGGATCAGGAATATCCTCCTTTATCAGTACACCCTCAGAGGTCTAATCCTGTGGGTCAAACGCAACAACGGTTGGCAGTGCTACCATCAGTTGCAGCACCAACCACCACATCTGTCCAAGCTCCATTCATTGCACCTACCCAAGACCAAATTCAACCTGATGTTTCTCAAAAGTTAATAACTATTATTGAGTCATTAACAGCTCGGTTTGAAACTATGGAAGGGAAACGGGCGCAAGTTCAACCTGAAAAGAATGTTTACCCTGAATGGGTAGATTCAATTTCTCCTCCATCCAGTTTTGGAAACCCTGTTTTCCCTACTTTCAATGGATCAGGCGACCCTGAACAACATTTGACACATTACGTGTCTTGTTGTGAACCTATGATGGGAACTCCAGAGCAGGAAGATGCAGTGAAACTCAGATGCTTCGTGCGAACCTTGAAAGGACCAGCTTTTGTCTGCTATACAAGCTTGCTATCCCGTTCAATCATCGGATGGGAGGATCTTCGTCAAAAATTCCTTCTTCAGTTCATCTCAACTTTGCCAAAACGACAGTTTTCGATCTTACAAACTGCAAGCAAAGGGAGAATGAAAGAGTCTCTGATTTCATTGCTCGCTGGAAGGGATTAACGTATTCCCTGAGTTTAGCACTCCCTCAGGAAGAGTTGTTGCCAATCTGTGTGGAAAATTTGCGTGACGAATTACGCACGCCATTGATCCCTGTGAAATACACAAGAGGGATTCGAGACCTTACTTCAATCGCTCAGCATATTGAAGATTCCCTTATACAGGCTAAGGCTATATCTCGTGTAATTCCATCAGTTCTAGGAAGGAGAATGGGTAATGCGGAAACTGCTACAGTTATGTTTAAACAAGCACCTGTACCTATTTCTACTTCAAAACCTTCATCTTCTCGAAGGGATCCACCTCTTGAACGCCAACAACAAAGTCCGTTTCGTCCAAATGATCAAAGAGATCAACGATGAAAACAATTTGAGGATATGAAGAGTAAAACATACTCTATCCAAAGTGAGCATGTTCCTGGTTACTTCATTTCAGCTCTGGAAAATAATTTGGTTCAATTACCAGTGCCCAAGAGGATAAACAAGGAAGGAGATGAAAACCGTCCCAATTATTGTCCCTTTCATAAAATGTTGGGGCATCCCATCAAGGATTGTTTTGTCTTTAATGACCTCCTGCAAAATTTGGTCGACTTGGGACAAGTCAAATTGAAGGGTTCTTCAGCTCATGTATCCTATGTTACCGCTACAGATCCAGAGGAAGGAGGCGAGTAGCAGGATGTCAAAATCAAAACTGCACAAAAATATAATGATTGGATGGTCAGAAAGACAATCAATTGGACCCAAGCCATTTTGCAAACACAATTTAAGAAGGCAATTTTGTCTCCTACAAAATCTGCAGTGAAGTCTCCATCAAAAGACAAATCCTCAAAAGGGCAGCGCAATTCAAATAAGAAAGAGGAATCAGAAGAAGATGAGTATGTATCGAGGCCTAAGTTTTCTTTGACTCTGGCAGATTTCATTCCATCTACTTCAATGCCACGGGCACCGCCCCATCAAATGGCACAACCTAAATAGGCTAGTCAGGTAGGGTCTTTATCAGACGAAGAGTTAATCTTCGGTTTTGTTAATATGATTCAATTAACAGATCCATATTCCAGTCTTGATGAGCCTGAATTCCCTGTATCAAATAAGGGAATCCGAGAAAGTTCTAGAGGTTTAGGATACAGGGGAATACGTGGACCTTTCTGAAGCCACTACTCCAATTCTACCCCTGCTAGCACTGTGTATGCAGCAGAAACTCGTGGTAGAGCCCTTTAGCGAGCTCAAAAAGAACAAGCAAGTTCTTCTGCCAATGGCCATATCAGTTTCAGCACAGTTATTTTGGAAGACCTATTAAAGTTTCAATCTTATTTATCTCAGAAAGTAAATGGATCTAATCAGTCTAATCTTCCAAAACCAAGGATGTTGCCAACTTCTATCCCAGTACAAGATGCATCAGCTTCCAAAGAATCTGCTTCTAAGGTACCTGCTAAACCACATATTCCGGTTGGGAAACACAGACCTCTAGATCAAAAGTATTATATATTGGAACACTTGGCCCAAGTACCAGCCAAGTTATCAATTTTTTATGCTTTGTATCTGTCAAAAGATCTTCGGGAAGCACTCATCGAAGCTTTGTCAAGTCCTCAGGAGTTTGAAGCTGAAATTGCTGCAGCTGAAGTCTATCACATAGAGAATAATCCTGCAGAATGTCGTGCCATGATATCTTTTACTGATAAAGATGAAGATGATGTTGTGCATGGGAACATAAAACCTCTCTACTTATCTGGCAAAGTCAATGGTGTAGATATCCGAAGAGCTTTCATTGACAATGATTCAGGAGTCAACCTCATGCCCATTCATACAATTCGTCGATTGGGCCTCACAGAATCTGATTTATCTCCTTCTACCATGATGTTACAAGGATATGATAAAAATGAACAAGAACCACTGGGCGAAGTTACACTCAGAACCCAGTTTGGAGATCTTGTATCCAATTTGGATTTCATGATTGTTGATCAAGACTCATCTTTCAACGTCTTGCTTGGAAGACCCTGGCTACATCAGCATGCAGCTATTCCTTCATCATACCATCAATGTCTCAAATATTGTTTCAATGGTCAAGTTGGAACATTGTATAGTGATAAGGCCCCGTTTAAGACATGTGAGTCTCAATACATTGAGGCAGAATTTTATCACATGAAGGGAAGAGAAAAATCTACAATGATGGAAATTACCAAAATAAATGTTCCATATGGTTTGGAGAAAATTCCAATAAATCCATTTACACATTTGAGTACATATTATGTGTCACCTATCGATCAAATTGAAAAAATAGGCCCAAATAAAAATACTCTTATGGAAAGATCCATAATGTCAATTATGGCAATTGAGCCAGAAAACATGGGAGAAATTGATAACCTACCAAACAGTGATGGAAGCATAAGTGGTGACGTTTTCATTTCATCTGTTGAATTCCAACAAGTCTATACTTCACCAATAAGGCCAGAAGAAGTTATAGCAACACCAGAGGTGAATAATGATGTCGATTATCAATCCATCATCTCCTCTTTATTTCCAAAAGAAGGCCCTTTATCATCAATAAGGTCGGAAATGGAAGCTTCTTCTTCAAAATGTGAAAATTTTGACATCTCTTATGATCATGAGAATTTCGTTTTGTCATCTACTATGAAAGTTGAAACGGAAGAAATAACACATAATGAAGAGGAAGAGGAAGGTCTTAGAGATGCTCCTCCAGCATTTGAAGAGGGTATCTCTACCACTGTGAATGAACTCAGAGAAATAATTTTGGGTACAGAGAAAGATCCACGCCCCACTTTAATTAGTGCGGCCATGACCCTTAAAGATCAAGAGATATATATTTCTTTTCTAAAGCAAAATAAAGATATTTTTTCTTGGAACTATACAGAAATTCCTGGGATTGATCTTGATGTTGCTACTCATCATTTGGGATTACCAAAAGAACATCTAGGATTTAAGCAAGCCGCGAGAAGAACACACCCAACTTATGCTTCCAAAATTGAAGATAAAGTGGATAAGATGATCAAAGCTAACTTCATCAGAGAAGTTAAATATCCCAAGTGGTTGGCTAATATTTTCCCTATAAAGAAGATGAACAGACAAATTAGGGTTTGCATTGATTTCAGAGATCTTAATTGGTATTGTCCTAAAGATGATTTCCCAATTCCGATTACAGAACTCTTAATTGATGCGACAGCTGGTTATGAAGTACTCTCCTTCATTGATGGATATTCCGGATATAATCAAATCCGAATGGCCCCAGAAGATGAGGAATCTACAGCTTTAAGAGCTCCTCAAGGTGTGTTTTGTTACCAGGTGATGCCCTTTGGTTTAAAGAATGCAGGTGCAATATATCAACGCGTCATGCATCGTATCTTCAAACCTTTTTAGGGAAGTTTGTTGAATGCTATGTAGACGATTTGGTGGTTAAATCCAAACAACGTTCTAATCACTTGGCTGATTTGGAAGTCGTATTCCACAAGATTCGACAACATAATTTGAAGATGAACCCCTTAAAATGTGCTTTTGGGGTAACCTCAGGAAAATTACATGGCTTTGTTGTACTCCATCGTGGTATTGAAGTCGATCCTAAGAAGACCAAATCAATCCTTGGTATTTCACCTCCTCAGAATTTGAAAGAATTAAGAAGACTTCAAGGACACATAGCCTATATTCGGCGTTTCATCTCCAATTTGGCAGGCAAAAGTTTACCCTTTACCAAATTATTGAAAAAAGGAGTCACTTACCAGTGGACTGAAGAATGTCAAGAAGCATTTGATATTCTCAAGAAATACCCCTTGAGTCCACCAGTACGCATGCCACCTGTTGAAGGTAGACCACTTATCCTCTATGTGACAGCTCTAGAGCGATCATTGGGTGCCTTTCTCCCTCAAAATAATGATTCTGGGAATGAAAATAGCCTCTACTATCTCAGTAGAACTATGCTTGAAGCAGAAACCCAGTATTCGAGTATTGAGAAGTGTTGGCTAGCATTAATCTTTGTAGTCCAGAAACTGAGACACAACTTGCAACATCACGAGGTCCAATTGGTATCTCGCAATAATCCGCTCAAATTCATCCTTAGTCGTCCAATTCTTACAGGACGTCTATCAAGGTGGGCAGTTATTTTACAACAGTTCGACATTCAGTATGTGTCTCAAAAGGCAATAAAGGTCCAAGCTCTGGCTGATTTCCTGGCTGAACATCCTTCTATGGAAGACACGTCTTCAAATATTGAACTCACTGATGAGGAAGTTTTCTCTATTCAAGAGAATCCTCAAACATGGGAAATGTATTTTGATGGTGCTTCCAGAAGTCCAACAGGGAAGAAAATGGAAAATCCTAAATTCAACAAAGTTGGTTTAGGAATTGTACTCATTTCTCCAGATAAGGCATTGCTACCTTTTTCCTTTTTATTGTGGGAAGGTGGTACCAATAATGAAGCCGAATACCAAGATCTTATCACAGGCTGGAAGTTAGTGCTTCAAGCACAAGTGAATCACTTAAAAGTGAAAGGTGATTCAGACCTGGTAATCAAATAAGTAAATGGGGATTATGCCATCAGAAAAAAAGAATTAATCCCTTTGTATGATTACGTCAGAGCGTTAATGGCAGAATTCACTTCAGAACAGACATTTTCTTATGTCCCAAGAACACAAAATGCTCAAGCTGATGCACTAGATAATATAGCCACAGCTCTAGCAGATCCAAATCGGGACGAGGCAACCATCAGTATTGCCCACTGTCATGCAATTTCATCTTATGTTCAAGCCAAAACAGAGGAAATTAATGAAATTAGTCCCATTCCTGAACTGTATGGTCATACTACAGGATGGATGTCACCTATCAGGGAATACCTTCAAAATGGAACACTTCCACCTGATAGAGCCGAGAAAGAACAAATCCGGCGACGTGTGGTCAATTTTACTCTTTATGATGGCCCAAACCACCTAGAGAAAATTCTCTACAAACGTGGTTTTGATGGAGTTCTCTTCAGATGCATTGATGGTGAAGAGACAATGGCTGTCATGAAAGAAGTGCATGCAGGAGTTTGTGGTGCCCACCAGTCTGGACATAGATTGTCTGATCAAATTTGAAGTCTTGGATACTTTTGGCCTTCAATGATACAAGATTGTGTTGATTTCACAAAGAAGTGTCATTCATGTCAAGTACATGCCAACTTCATTCATCGACCTTCAGAGTTGCTTCATACAGCTAAATACTCATGGCCATTTGCCACATGGGGAATGGATGTGGTGGGACCTTACCTTTCAGCTACGGCCAAGAAGTTTAACTACATTCTTACTACTACTGATTTCTTTTCCAAATGGGAAGAGGTAGTACCTCTCAAAGAAGTCAGTTCTAAATGCATTGTTAGCTTCATCAAGTCTAACATCATTACTTGATTTGGTGTCCCTCATACCATATTGACGGACAAGAGCACCAACTTCTGTTCTTCTAAGGTGAGTAAATTGTATCAAGAATACAACATTAAATCCAACCATTCATCTCGGTATTATGCGGAAGCCAATGGCCAAATTGAAGCCTTTAACAAGAATCTTTCAAATATAATGCAATAGATGGTGGATAAAGATAAGAGGTCATGGCCTGATAAACTTTTTCATGATTTATGGGCTTATCCGACTACCACCCGCAATGCAACGCGGTCTACTCCATATTCGTTGGTATATGGAACAGAAGCAGTCTTGCCAATTGAAGTTCAATTTCCCTCACTCAGAGTATCCATTTGTGATCAGTTATCTACAGATGAGGAATCCCAAAAGTGATTGAATGAATTGGAACGGTTAGATGAGAAAAGATTGTGCACTTTTCACCACTTGGAAATCTATCAGAATCGAATAGCACGAGCTTTTAACAAAAATGTTCATCTTCGTTCATTCATTCAGGGAGAATTGGTATTAGTTATCAGAACTCCAATGATACCAGGAAAGAAACCTCCCAAGCATGAGCCAAAATGGGAAGGACCTTATTCAATACATAGGGTCTACTCCAATGGAGCTTATTCATTAATCTCGATGGATGGAGAACTCATTACTACTCAAACCAATGCCAGATTTCTGAATAAATATTTTTTATAAACACAAAATATGGTCCCCAGAACCAAGATTCTTACAATTGGTTCATATAATAGTCCAGTATGACTTTAAACTGAATCATCCACGATATATGCATATGACCTTAAACTATTTGCACATTCGTCCAACATGACGTTAAACTGTAGAAAAGAAGATGTCCCTGCAACATGACACTAAACTGTGCATCACCATTTCGTCCTTTATATATGACGTTAATCTATACAACAATGGTCCAGTATGACCTTAAACTGCAACTACGTCCAACATGATGTTAAACTGTAGGAAAGTCCCTTACGTCTGGAAAGAAGTTAAACTACATAAGCACTTAATAGTCCAGTATGAATTTAAACTACATCATCAATGGTCTATAAATATGACCTTAAACTATTTGAACTTTCATCCAACATGACGTTAAACTGTAGAAAAGAAAAGATGTCCCTGCAACATGACACTAAACTGTGCAGCACCATTTCTCCCTTGCTATATGACGTTAAACTATACAGAAATGGTCCAGTATGACCATAAACTGCAACTTCGTCCAACATGACGTTAAACTGTAGGAAAGTCCCTTACGTCCAGAAAGACGTTAAACTACATAAGCGGCAATGTTCCAGTATGACCTTAAACTGCAACTTCGTCCAACATGACGTTCAACTATAGGAAAGTCCCTTACGTCCAGAAAGATGTTAAACTACATAAGCAGCAATGGTCCAGTATGACCTTAAATTGAAACTTCGTCCCACACGACGTTAAACTGTGAAAAAGTTCCCTAAACCGTCTAGCATGACCTTAAACTGCATCATCCCTGGTCCATGCATATGACCATAAACTATTTGCAAGTCCCTTATGTCCAGCAAGATGTTAAACTATGACGTCCTAACTACATGACGCTAAAATGTATAAATGTCCCTTACGTCTGGAAAGATGTTAAACTATATAATCATCAAAGGTCCAGCATGACATTAAACTGCACCATCCACGGTCCATGCATATGACCTTAAACTATTCTCACTTTCGACCAACATGACATTAAATTGTGGAAAAAAATCCCCAATGCATCCAACATGACATAAATGGTGTGTTATTTTGTCCTTACTGCATGACATTAAACTGCACAGTCCCCCTTTCCTCCAATATGATGTTAAACTGTATTGTCCCCATCGTCCTAACTACATGACGCTAAACTGTACAGAAAGTCCTTGATATGTCTTACATGACATTAAACTGTTATTGTGTCCCTTCTACATGACACTAAACTGTGCAGCACGAATAGTCCTAACTGCAAGACTTTAAACTGCATAGTCCCTTTTTTATGTCCTACATGACATTAAACTATGTATCGTTAAGGTTGTTGTTACCTCTTGTTTCTCACACCGAGTATGACTCACGTGAGATTAGAGAAAACATCAACCATAACACTCTCTTTGTGCCGCTAACCATGTGTAAGTCCCAAAAACATTTTTATTAGATCATTGTCCCCAAGAACAACTTGATCATTAATTCATTCTTTAATTGAACTACACGGACTTTGATCCTCGCCCTCCAGGATAGGTATGTAGGCAACCTCCCAGGGTTCAAGCCCAAAAACAATCTCTTCACATCGGTTCATGACCATCTCATATGATGTTGATTCATGAAAGCGCCCCTAGAATCAATATATTTACATTGATTCACTTTCGTCCTTTTTATATGACGTTAAACTATGCAACACTTTTGTCCAGTACGACAATAAACTACAATACTCTTTGATTACCTCATTTGAGAGAGAACTATTATTGACATTGATTTTTTTCAATCATGTTTCATTTCAAAAGACTACGTGCATACATGGTAATGCCTAAACATTTTATCTTCGGTTAAACCATCATTGCACTAAAGTCACCTTTCACCCTTCACATGTACAAACCAAATTTGTACAAAGGGTAGTTCTAGAACTACGTGGACTTGATTCCCATCCTTATGGGATACGTAGGAACATTCGAGTATCCCTCGAATCCAGTCCCAGGTCTTTTGGGCCTAACCCCAAATTTCACTTTCAGTCCATTGGCTGAAAAATCCTTATGAAAACACACACTATGTATTCATTATTATGGTCCGAATTCTATGAACCTAAACTAATATCTCTCATACTTTCGTCATGCACGACGTTAAACTACGTTTCAAGAAATACGTATGGCTTGATTGTCATTCTTATGAGATACGTAGTGAAGTCCAAAATTTCAATTCAAGACCCATCCACAACATGATTATGGTTATCATTGACCTATGTATCTCTATATATATTGGAAAATACCCATCTTTATGTGTTATAATCCTAAACTTAAATATTTTCAGATCTTCATTACCCTTTTCATGACTTCTAGTCACAAAAATGTCAAACTTCTGAGAATTCTTTTGCTTGACTATGCAGCACGTGCCCATAGGTGGCCTTGCATAATCAGTCTACATAACAGACTTGTCAGCAAAAAGATGCTATTTATTTGACCATGCAGCCAATGCCCTTAGGTGGCCCTGCATATTTCAACCCCCTAAAGGTTTTGTTAAATGATGGTAACTTCATTCTTGGGAAGAATGCCTCTTTTGTCCTTATTTGTCTTAAACAACAGTATGTAGGGATCCGCAAAAAAATAGCCATCCTTAACATATTTGTCCCATATCCTTTTTCATGATCTGAAAGTATTCAAGTCTATGGTTTATTCTTCTTCCCTACGTTTGGGTCAGACCTTCGTAGGAGTGATATTCATCCAGTTCTTCGAGATTCTTGTTTGGAAATATCTTCTCCATATTCAAGTACCTC
Organism: Viscum album; assembly: GCA_963277665.1. Classification (NCBI taxonomy): domain Eukaryota; kingdom Viridiplantae; phylum Streptophyta; class Magnoliopsida; order Santalales; family Viscaceae; genus Viscum; species Viscum album. Next base: position 141,574,030 of record OY728141.1, read on the forward strand.
TTTCCATACAACAAACACTATACTTTAGAAAATATGAATCTCCATAATCTTTCACTGGCTTTTAGCACTAGGAAAGTAAATTTTTTGAGAGTTCTTTCACCTGACTATGCAGCACGTGCCCATAGGTGGCCTTGCATAAACAGTCCACATAACAGACTTGTCAGCTGAAAGATACTATTTATTTGACCATGCAGCCAATTCCCTTAGGTGGCCCTGCATATTTCAACCCCCTAACGGGTTTTGTTAAATAATAGTAACTTCATTCTTGGAAACTACTTCTTCTAATGCCTTTTAGCTCTTTTTCATATCATTCCTCAGATTCAAATATTCTTATGCCATAGATTACTTATTTTCTCTCATACTTGAGTATGGTAATATGTTTTCAGATAAATTTTCAAGGAATTGAATCAATTTTAATCCATTTTGGTCAAATCTATTTCGACCTTAAACATTATCCCCTTTATGTCTGGCATGCATGACATTAAACTGCCAGATTTCTTGTTTTTATTTTCACCTTAGATTCAAATCCTCTTTTCTCTCCGGATCCAACTCTGAGGGGGGGACTTTTTTTGACGCTCTTTTCCGTCACAGAGTCTATCGACTGAAAAAAAGGAAATACCTTAGTCCAAAGTGATTCATCCTTTGAAGAAACATCAAAAATCGACAAAGGGATGAACAAGGAGAACATTGACCATAGGTCGCGCAAGTTCCCTCATTGTCGAGCAAGTACACTTGTGCGCCGCCTTGTGGTCGTGCAAGTCTACTTGTGCGACGCCTTATGGTCGTGCAAGTGACTTGCACGACCTAAAGTGATAACTGCCCGGTAACCGCCCAGGGTCTTCTCCTGCCTATAAATAGACCCTGTGGGACCCCCATTGAGGAGGATCTTTTTCCAAAAACTCGGATTGAAGATCCCGACGCCCAAGTCTCTTCTCAAAGCTTCTGGAACACTTCTAAGGTAATTTCTTACCTAGAACGGAAGATCTAAAGAGAATAAGGAAGGCCTAAGTGTTGAAACTTATCAACACTTGCGTGCCGACTTATTTCCTTCAATAGAACTTGCGCGTCCCTTTCCTGGAAGAACCTCAAGAGGATTATAAAGTGATTAATAAAGAGTCGCTCATGTATTCTAATGCTGGTTGAAAATCGCACAACTACCCCACATGTCGCGCAGGTATACCTGCGCGACCAATACTTGCGCGCCCACGGAAGACATGCGCGCCTTTCAAGACTTGTGCGCCCCTACCTTTTTGGGTGCCCATCTTTCCCATTTTACCCCTCTTAAGCCATTACACCTTTCTTTTTCAAGATTCATTTTTCAAGACACTCTTCAAAGCCATTTATGGCATGATTTCTTGATTTGACTTCCTTATCTGAAAGGAATTCAGTGGAATATCTCTCAAAACCTAGTGATTTAAATATCCTTATGTCACTAAATATGGAGAGTTAATTCATTCAACCTCATCCTTTATGATGAAAGAATCCTTAACATGGGTCTCCTTTTTTAGGAATAATCCCCAGTTATAAGTCCTTTAATCTGGGCACCTTCCATAGGAGTAAGCCCCAAATTCTTAAAGTTCCCAAACTTGGGCATCCTCCTCAGGAGTAAGCCCCAAAACTTAATTCCTTAACTTGGGCATCCTCTTTAGGAGTAATCCCCAATCATAATCCTTTAATCTGGGCATCTTTCTTAGGAGAAAAACCCAAGTCCTCTAATATGGGCATCCTTCTTAAGAGTAAGCCCCAATCTCAAATATGGGCATCCTTTTTAGGAGTAAGCCCTGAGTCCCTTAATTTGGGCATCCTTCTTAGGAGTAAGCCCCAATCTCAAATATGGGAATCCTCCTCAGGAGTAAGCCCCAAACCTTAACCCCTAACCTGGGCTTACTTTTCAAGAATATGTCCCATTTATAATCTTGGGCTTCCTTTTCAGGAATAAGCCCCAAGTCCCCTAATTTCTCTTTAACCAGTCCTAATTTACCCTTGATTTGGGTTTCTTTTTCAGGAGTAAAACCCAATCATAAGTCCCCTCCAAACTTGGGAATCCTCCTTAGGAGTAAGCCCCAAGATTAGAGTATTCAAATCTCCATGAAGCACATATACCTTTATGGACCCTGTTCATGGATTTTCTCCCTAAAGGTGAATCCTAAACCTTCATCTATCTGGGCAGTCATACATACATAAGCCCCAAACATTTTCTTATGATTTCATCTTTCATGGCACAATTGTCTAATTTTTTACCAATACCTCTTGTTTCTCACACCGATCATGACTCATGTGAGCTTAGAGTGTATAAGTAATTATGACATCCTTTTTTGAGCCATCAATCATAAACGTCATACTCCCTTACTCGAACTACGTGGGTTCTGATTCCTTTTCCAAAACAAAGGATACGTAGGTAGCCCATTTATGGGTTAGATACCAACTTTGAAATAATCCATGTCCTTCTGAATGATGATAAACTTCAAGTTCCCCACTGAGTGGCTTTAAAACCAGCCTGGTCATCATAATGACCAAGAGACTTTTATAAATGTTTTTGAAGGATACCATTGACTAAGAATCTCTAAATAGATACATATGATTCTCTATTGATGAAGAACCTCGAATACATATAAAAGATCCTCTAAATTTCTTACATATTTAATCATTGATTGTTAAACTGAAGGAAAGCTCATTTTATACTTGGTAATGTAATAAGGATTCACGAACATTACTTAAATCTATAAAGAGAGTCCCAGAGTAGACAATAATTCCCCTCAAAACGGTATGATGAGTCCGACCTCCCATCCTCTCGACCAATGCAAATTCCTAAGCCTCATTAGCTCACAAGCTAATGAGTGCCCACCTATGGAAAGTAGGTCCAAATGGATATGGAATCATTGGATGTTTCCGGTTTTACGAACAAACCCGCTAGAAACCGATCGGAACGTTTGAATCTCCAATCCAGGAGGTCATCCCTGAATTCCGTGAGAAATAGAGATTATATGTAATACATGATATTTTTGTTGTTTTAAATGGAATATTTATAATGAATTTTTAAATGGTTGGTTTTGATAAAAAATGATATTAGGAATGTCTTTTTTACATATATGAAATTAATAGACATTCATGTTTCCAAAACGATATTTCAATATTTAGTTTCTTCTACCTATTTTAATTGTTATTAGAAATTAATAACAAAAAATCATAATTTAATTTTTTTTAGTAAATATTATGAATTTCTCTAAAGAAAATTATTTTATTTCTATACCAATATTTCTTATAAAATAATGGTCATCCCTTATCAAGATAAATTATGTGGTCAGTAATTTCAGCGTAAATCATTCATAGTATTTGGATCAATATAAATAAAATTTCATTTATATATGCATATTATTTTTACCATGGAAGTGATTTTTTCTTAAACTATATAATAATATATAATTATATTCTTTTTTATTAATGATATAATATTTAGTAGGGAATAACATGACAAATCCATATTATTTTATCGGTATAAATATTTTTTATAAGAGATATTGTTAATAAAAATAATTTATCATTAAATATATGAATAATTATTTGGAAATGATGTTATGGGTAATGTCTGAATATAGATATCACTTCGATGCATTATTAATATCATGATACTAATCAGTTGGATAAATTAAATGGGATTCCTGTTTATACTGGACTATCGATTAAATTTTCTTGGAAAAAGGTTCATACCATATATATATCATGATCTATGAGATCAGGAAATGTAATAATATAAAATTAATTAATTTATATTTCAGTTATTATTTTCTTTGAGATTATTATAATGATATTATTCAGGGATTCATTTTACCTGAATTTATTTATTAAATAGAAAATTTTTTCCAGTTATTTAACATGCCATATTTATTATAACATATATAAAAATCATATTGTCCAATGTAAAAAATCTTTAATAATAATTTGATCATTCATTTATTTGGTTTACCTTCTCCATGATACGAAGAATTAGTTTTTGAATTACATTCAATTTTATCAATCATTTTATTTTTTTGATGTTTTATATTCTATCGCACAATGAAAAAAGGGTATAATTCATTTATTTAGTTCCCTAGTATTCCTAAATTGATAAATCCTTATGTGTTATAAAAATTTAATCTATCCTAACATGATAAGTAAGTTATAATCTCTAGTTTACTCGAGTTGGGGTTGTTACATATATAGCTGAGAATGATGATTTAATGAAACAATGTTTGAATAGAGATAATATGTGAAGATCTAGTCTATTGATTAAAGAAAAAAATAATTTCATTTTTACATAACTATGTATTCGGATTTACCACAATGAAGTCCATGGTTGTATTCTCTCATTTCAACTATGACACTAGATATGATAAATAATACCCTTGAATAATATTTTTTAATTTTTAATTTCCAATGACCAATATTTCATGGTAATGTAAACAATATCTACTTTTACTTAAATCCCAAGAGACAATTTCCTAAATTTTGATATACATCATTTCGGGATAAAAAATTAAATATTGAACTATATGGTAGATTTAAAAGTTCTTCATTCAAAAAGAAATCACATTGCATGAAAAACAACTTATCGAATTGGATAATAACATCTTTATAATAATTTAACTCATGAATCATACTATTCATAACTTATTCTACTATCTATTTCAATCCATGATTTTACTTATTAAATTCATTAAATATATCCATAATCGATAAGAGCTTTTTTACATAAAACAAATTGAAGATTTTCATTAATGAATAATATTTATACAAAAATTGATTATATCCTTTAATAATTGATCACAATCTGAATGTGTCATTTTAAAGAAAAATTATCATTCAAGAATAATCCACCAACTACCCTATTTTATTTTCATATGTTGTAATGAATGATCTATTTATAATCCATAATAAGTTCTATCTATAGTCTTTATCTCATATTAATATATTATAGAGGTAATATATAGTTTAATTCGTTATGATTAGTTTTTATATTACTCTTTACACCATATGCATATGTCTGAATTTTATTAAATAAAAAACCAAATAATATATTTTCTTTTCATTTGTAGAATAATTTATCTCCTGAATTTTAAATTATCATGAATCATAAGAAACTACATGATAATTTTTTTATTATACAACTAAGCCAATTTAATGATGGTTTATTATATATAACATTTTTTATATTTTTGGAATTTTTTGGTAAAAATGAGATCATTCATTAGTCTAATTGTCAATTACTATAAACATTAATCATAATATTACATCATGATAAATTAATATCCATTTAATATTTACATAATAAATTATATATATATACTCTAAATGTTTTAAACAAATTTATTGTAGTAACCCACCAATCCAATAAAGATGCTAATATCTATGAAATTTATAGTTATTTTCTAATGATTAAGAACATTAGTTTTATATGGATTAACAGTTATTTAATAATTATTTACAATAATTCAAATGCAACAAATTTTCTAAATAAAGAATTTTGGAATTAGAAATATTCCATATAACATATTTTCATTAATGGTCTATAGAATAACCCTCAAATGCTTCAATTGATCATCCCAAAATTTATAACATATATTGATGAAATAAATATGAAAACCCACCAAATTTATCTACAAAGTCATAGAAATGTCTACTCATAATCTATAAAAAATATTTGGATAATTTTTCTACCCAGATGTAATAACCAAAAAATAAATATACACATACCTAGTATGAAATTCCATAATTAGAAATTCATCATCCACCATATTCTGCTAATGGTAACATAAACTAAGGTAAACCTACAAAAAAACAATGATCTACCAAAATATGATCAAACATGTCACTATATAAGGAGAGATATATTTATTATTGACATTGGTGTTATTCATAAATTTATAAACAATGAAAAGCCAATCATAAGCATCATTATATTAATCAATAGAAAAAAGATCATCCCATGGTGATTTATTTGGTTGATTGATGAAATTATCAGTTATCACATGTAAATTATTTTTTATTTCAAAAATATATTCTTGATTGATTATATAAGGATGTTTTGATACTAACTTACCATTAGAAGTTGATACAATAATAATTTCATTAAATCCATTTATAATAATACTAGAAAATTTCATAAGAAATACAACCATGTTATCAATTTTTATTGGATCATCACTAATAAGAACAAAAAAGATATTCTGAATAATAAAATAAAACAAATCATTCAATTCCAGGTTTAATTAGATTCAATGTTTTTTTATATGTTATTGTAGTTATGAATTCATTATTTTATACAAGTTAAAAAAATTCTATAAATTATCTTCTTTTACATTATAATATATTTTACCATGATAAATAGAATGTAAATACGTACCGAAAATTACATTAAACTCTATAAGGGATAATAAATTAAACATTTTATTTAAATAATTTCAATTTATATTAACATAAATACTCGAATAATTTTTTCCCATAACAAATCGAATAGTTCTTCCATCCATAATATGTTAAATAATTTGTTGAGGTGTAATATCCAAATTAAAATAAATATTCTTGAACATTAATGGATTTAAAACCCCCCAAATCACACACAAAACAATAAATAATATGAGGAAAAAAATTATTGAACATTGAACAACATTTCTCTAAGGTAATTCCTCTACCAATGTATGAAAAAACATATTTAACCAAATATTTTATCTTGTGAAAATTATTAAAACCATAATTTAATCACATATAAAAAACATTTTCATAATTACCCATTTCATATATAATTATAACTACTTACATTGATTATTTCAATACTTTTTCTATCATTATTGCAATCCTTTTCAATACAGTAAGGATCCACCAAACCAATATATATACATTTGAAACACATACAAGATTTAATAATACAATTTCTATGATTATTTTTACAAAACATATCACATCATTGAATATTTATTTGTTTAATTTAATATTTCATTAATGGATGCTTCCCATTATAGACATCTTTTTATACATTTTTATGAGAAAAATGATAATCAAAACTCTAATTATATATTATTAACACATTAAATAATATTTTCAAAAATATTAAATTCATGAGAATCAATTTGATAATATAACATGGATTAAATCCTGAGTATAACCTATTAATATTAATATCAATATATATAAGAGATTTGTTATGTACCATTCTAGTCAAAAAAAAATCATCAAACAATTTGACAAAATGGTCATCCTTATACCTTAATTATATGAACTAATATTCCACTCTAAATCATATGATATTATAAATATTATTCTTAACTAAAATATCTATAAATTCATCCTTTTTCAATGTATCCATATCATTCCATTCTCCCATATTAATAACCAGTAACTACCATTGATTGGATTTACCTTTAAAATGATAAATAGAAATATTTTCATCTGGATGTTTTATGAAAACAATGAATTTGAATATGTTCTCTAAATTGTTAACCCGAACTTATTCTATCACATGGTCATATTATCCACTCAATACACAGGGATTGGTGTATGGAAATGCTCTTCCATTTTGAAGGTCATTATTGATAAAGTAGTTTCTTCTTCCTATTGATTTTATCTCTATTTATAGATACTTGAATTCGATCAATAATAAGAAAAAACTAACCAATTATGATTCTAATCATTACTTTTTTCACATTAGAAAGTAAATATTTCATTTGGTTCCTTCATATTTCTACAGACAAAAGGTATATTAATAAGCATGGTAATATTTAAATTATATATTATTATAATCATGAATTAAAATCAATTTTCAGTACTCATATACATTATTCTAAAATAGAAAATTATATAAACACTATTATAAATTTAACTATAAAAATATAATCATTATTTTATCCATTATTTATGTTTTAAATATGAATTAAAATCATTGCATTCCCCAATATATATTCTTAATATTAATGTATTATATAATTATTTGAAAAAATTTATATGAAGACCCAAACATTATATGTGTGAAATTTAACTAAAATTCTCTATTTTTCAAAATAATATACTTCAAAAATTTCGTTTGTTTTATTTTCATGATAATTATTTTATATTTTCAACATGAAATCATTATTGTTCCTACAAATAAATATGGCCGAAAAAATTTATTGAAAATGTGGTATGATTAATCCATGATCTGTAATGGATATTTAAAAAACATAAATAAAACTTATTATTCCATTTCAAAAAATGGAGTATAATATAAGATATTTTTCCTTTTACAAAAAACAATCATTTCTCCTATATGCTAATTTACATAGACGTAAAATATTACTTACTGAAGAATAGTTTAAAATAATAAGTTCTATAAAAATAAAACCAAAAATAATAATCCTCAAAAATTCATATAATTAATTAGAATCCCTGAAAAATTTATCCCAATAATATATAGTTTTACCCTTAAAGGGAATAATAATTCATTTAAAAAAATTCATTAGAATTACCTTTTGAAACAAAATCTATTGAAACTCATAAAAAATCAATTAAAATTAATGAAAATGGATTGGGATATAATTCTAAAAAAACCCATATGATTGCCAATACATATGGAATAACCAACATGGTTAATTAGAACCAAATTATTCATAGAACCTATTAATTATCAAATGAATTATTGATCCATAACATCCTCACAAATCACCATAATGAATTTCCAAGAACCATATCACACATAAAAAATTATTCAGACAATAATAAACGTAAAATGTTTTCTTGAAACAAAAAATAAAATAAATTTTCATATTCAAAAATCCATTTCCTTTCAAATCCATCTTCAAAAGTACAAAACAATGAAAAAATGGAAACATATAATTTATTTGATGAAATAATTGAATATTTTAAAAGAATACAAATGTAATATTTACATTCCAATGGAGTTAAAATATATTGATCTTGTATAAGAAAAAACCTGTTACGACAATAGTTTTTATATAATGAATGTAAACATATTCAGTATTACATATGTAAAAATATTAATTCTAAAAACCAATGAATGATATTAAAAATAGACAAGAAAACATCTATTTTAATTTAATTATGTAAATATAATTACATTTTTAAAAATCATTGTTATGAGTTTGTTCTTTGAGGAAAATAAGTAAAAAATTAAATTCTAGAATATTTAAAATGTGGTTTTATGGTACTGTGTCGCTTACATAGTGTCCAACTTATCATGTAAGTTCCTTAACATCATGAATAATAAAAATATGATTATTATTTATTTTATTAATATAATTTTTATATTCATTATTCATTTTATTTTACGAATATCCATTTCATATTAAATAACTTAATTGACTATGTTTACATTAGGTATTTTGAGAATGTTTGGTTCATATTTCCAAAACTACATTAGTGGGGTTTCATTAAAAAAATAGATATATATTATATCCCTGAAATTATCACAATTAATTTATAATTATCATTTTTATTCATTATTTATACTTATCTAACTCAATATGTAAGATGGTTATGATAAAGTAATTACACTATAATAATGGAGATGATAAGTTGTCCATTCACATTAGTAACATTTCCATATTTCAAAGAACGACATGGAAAGATGGAATTTTCATATTTTATCATTATAGGATGAAAATTATATCATAAATTTGGAATTTATTCAATAATTATATATATATATATATAATCAATGTGTTATAGTGAAACAAATTAATATACATCAGTTCGTTAGGTTGTAGTCTATATGTACAGACAAGAAAGGTTAGTATTTTTTAATGTATAATAATGAAAAAAAATAAAAAAATTATTGAATGATATTTATAAGATATATATAAAAATATTACATTATTAGTTTTTTTATGAAAATATAATATCTTGTGATGAGAAATTAAATACATCATCTCTTGAGTAGGTAGTTCATATAAACACATGATGTATATGTTTATTTTTTATTATGTAGTTCATTATATTAAATCTTGTTATAATAAAAAAATATTGACATATAATTATATGGGGTTTTTTAGGTTATTATTTCAGTATGGGGTAATAAGATATGAAGAAGATAGAGTAAGACATAATATGAAAAGACATTTTTAAGAAATATAAGTATTATTTAGTCATCCTCTTATTTTTTTTGCACAATGAATTCCTAGGATGTTATTTTAATTAGTAAAATACATATAGGATTTCAGTAGAGAGTATTGGAATGGGGTAGGGTTTTTATATTTCATGATATTGGGACAATTATGTGCAGATAAAGAGGATATGGGGTTCTTATTTATATGAGAGTGAGATGTAAATTTTTTATATTTTCAAAAGAATTAAATATGTTTATTAATTACTTATTTAAAATGGTTAAAAATCAACTCATATTCAATAAAGAGATAATATAGGGTCTAAATTTTTATTATGAAATAGTATTTATAATTATTTTTATTCATTATATTACTTATTTTTCTTGTAAGATCCTATTAATGATCTATCAGGTAATTCCATACCCACATCGTTGTTTTACCATTTTTTGATTTCATTTAAGATATCAATGAAATTGGGAGAATACCTAAAATAGTGATTCTAGAGAGTTTTTAAAATTATAACTATTACCAGATTTTTATGCTTGTTTCATAACGAATTCATATTGTGTAACTAGGATACATGATGTATAATATTTCTCGATGTTGTTCATGAAGTAATTAATGTTTTGAGAGGTTAAAAGATGTTAAGAAAACATAAACATCATGCGTTAACAATAGTTTGGGTTATTAAAATGAGGAGATGGGTTTTCTAGCATATATGGGAATTTCGTGGGTACATGTTGTGTAACCAGGTTACACATCATGTTACTACACATATATTGTTTTTAAAATAGGTCTGCAATAGAATTCGACTCATTTATTCCTTTAAAATCAACTTACCTCAACCGTTGGAAATTATGATTTTATATACAGTGAATAATCCCCTTAAATATTGACCTTTTTGAAATTATGCATTTGTCTTCATTGTGGTTCATTGATACAGGTAAGTAACTATTCTGCTTCTTCATTTCCATTTATTGTAGTTCCACCCTTGTGTGGTTTTATCATATTTATTGGCCAATGATTGTGTCTCTTAGTGTATTCATCTAGTTCCATTGTGTGATATTCTTCTAAAGGCCATTCCATTGATGTTCATGGAGCAGTGGGGGTTCATTATTGAGTCATGTGGGATTATTCTTTTCCACTAACCACTTTTTTCTAAATTGGTTCAATCTTGTGATGAGTAATACATTTTAAGGTCTTCGTTATCATCATTGGGGTTTCATTTTTGGTGGATCAAGTTTCGGGAATGTGTGACCTGGGTATTGAGGAATGTTCATCCATATATGGACTATTACCATGAAACTTGTAGTACATTAATTATAAATCAGTATATATATGGAATTTTTTTTGATATTTTTGTGTTTGTTTAAAATAGTTTTTTATTATTTTTTTAAAAGGATTTGGGAAAATTGAAATAAATTGGGTACTTGGAAGGCATTGAAATCGATTTGTGAATATGATAACAAGTTTTACCTTGGGTACATAAATATATTGTTAATTTCAGGCAATTTTCATCATTTTTTGATTTTTGTGAGGTTTTCTCTATGGAGAATTTATATGTTTCCTAGGATCTTTATTCTATTGGGACTGATATTGATATTAATAGGGGGTTCCTCAAGGTGTATTCCTCGGCTTCCATGGACTATGTTTTAGGAACAATATTGTGCACTAAAATGATATTGGTATTATTATACCTATCATTCCTATTTTGATCCTTGGTTGTAAAAAAATTTCTTATAATTTTTCTTTGTATTGTTGTTTAGCCTTGATATGCATTTTTATTCATTTGAAATATGATATGTAATATTTTCATTAAAATTGATATACATTCCTTGTTTTAGATCATTCATAAATAGGTAAATGTTTGACATGTGTTCAATAATTTTTTTTACTTATTATCATCCATTCTTTATGTAAAATGTTAAAACATTAATTTTTGTACAATGAATTTTTATGAAACACCTTGTTGGGATCCTATTGAGTAAGACATCTCACACCATGCGCACCACTTCGGTGGTGTATAGAGATTTTTATGTCTTCCATTGTAGGTAATGGAAGTGAGGAGGTGATATTTCATTTTAGCTCTATTGGGTAGATGGTGGAGATATAGTGGTATTTCGTCTACGCCATCATATGAAGTATCTATTTCATTTTGTTCATACGTAGTTAGACTTTCCTTTTATAGTTTTACTTACTTTTACAGTTGTTTTTCTTCCACTTTATTCTTATGTTAATGAAATATATTTCTTATAAATCCATGGAATATTTATATTCTTTGTGTGTATATGGCTTGCGTTTATATATGTTAATAAAAATAAATCCCTTTGTTTTATTCGATGCTGAGATTATTTTTAACATCACAACGGGATCAATAATGCACATCAGGCATGTGGTGGATCTGGTTGAGTTCCGGTTCTGGTGGTAACTTTGTCATACCATGAGAGCAGTTTTGGGATATGTGTCTACCCAGATCATAGGGTGATGATACTCAAGTATTAATGGTATTTTATCTTATGTGTTTCCAATGTGGGCTTTTGTATTGAATTTTAGTTTTTATTTATGTTTTATCTAGTTTAAACATACACTGATGATGTCGACTGATTATTCCTTTTGTTTTAGAGTGTAGTCAGATTATTGTGATATGTACACCGTGATTTCTTCAAGAAGGTGTTACTGATTCATCACAAGAGAATCCTCCAGTGAAACAGAATCTAATCAAGACAATCATATGAGTTTTTGAGGTTATTGATTAGGATTCTCCATGAGTTTAGAGCGAATTGGTTGAGGTACAACCAGGAGTTCTAGTTGAGAGAGAGAGTGAAGTATCACTCTAATTATTTCTTGGGAACATACCAAAATTTAAATGAATGAATGATCCTCAATAGGAATAAAAAATCTTTATTGGACTAATCAAATAATCGACTACCTAGACACACCTCAAATTATCAAGGTGATGTGTTCATCATTCAGGATCGAGGGTTCCGATAAGAGATGTTGATAATCCATGACTATGTATACAAACACATGAATTAGAGTTGAAAGGGTTTCAAAATTATGTTCTTATAATTGTTTTGAATATAGTTCATGATGTCTGGAAAATATCTAGAATTCTTATATGTGCAGTAGGGGGAGATCGGTGTTGGTGTACACCAATCTGTTTTTTGAGCATGTCTATTTTTCTACTAACTATGTAAAGAATGATAAGTTAATTTCTCATAAGTACACTTAGTATTTTCATATGGTTATCAGATCAAATGTATTTGTGTTAAATATTTCTATCATCTCATATATGGTAGGTAGAGATATGATGGAAGAGGTAGATATGTGAGGAAAAGTTATATTTCCCACCTATTCTATTCCATGTAGTGGAAAATTTACTAGCATGCATGGGGAGAAGAGGAATAGGTATGATCATCGTAGGAGTGGTGGCGGTGGGACTTAGTTGCGATCCTCCTCTATACATTCCTCTAAAGCCTGTCGTGTGCCTCTGACATTCTATCAGTGAGGAAAGGTCAAATGCAAAAGATCATCTTTTCCAGTTCCCATGAAGACATGAAAAAGATATAGACACATTTTTCATTTATAACACTTCTACCAAGATATGACTATGCCTCGTTATATTTAGTGTTCGTCAGCTCCAATGGATATTTTCATGATGTAACAAGCTTCAAAGAGAATTGGAATCTATCCATAGGACTCAAGGGTAAATAAAATTCAACTAGTAGATGAATGTTCAGTGGAAGATGATGCATGTCTAGAAATAGTTGGATGTACTATAATTATATCATATTCAGTTGTAATTTATTTATTTTATATTGGATCCTCCAACTCATTTAAATATATAAATTTTAAAATATGATTAATTCTCCAAGTAAACACAATTTTTCTTAATGGATTTAGAGACACATTTTCACAAGAGGAATGAGAATGGGTTTTATAGTTCATCTTGTTCATTAATGATAGATGATTATAATTGGTTCTGGGATTTTTTTCATTCATTAGTTGTATATATTTTCCAAAATCATCGGCAATTATTATATTATCACTCATTCAGATGATGTTGATAATTATTGTCATCGTGTATTTTTTCCTTTTTATCATGCAATCTCTCATTGTATTTGATGGGGGTCGGACGAGAGATCTAGTCGGGTAGGGCCTTCCCTTCCTGATCTTAGGAGTTTTTTTGTAATATTTCATTTTATCCAGGTAGTGTTTCTCCTCTAGATGGTATTTCCATTATTGTTCGAGGATTTCTTGATGTTTTTTCAAAAAAAATCTCTTTTCATCCACCAGATAGAGGGTTATAGTATACAGTGGACTTGGTTCTATCAATGATGTTAATAAAGATACCTTCTTATCATATGGCACTAGAAGAGGTGAACTCAAGATTCAGTTGGATGACCTATTGGGAAATGGTTTTTTTCTCCATAGTGTTTCTCCTTGGGAAGCCGTGATTCCCTTTTTCGAAAAAGGATATGGTTCAAAAAGATTTTGTGTGGACTATTGGAATTCAAACCAGTAAACTGTTAATATCATATAACCTCTTAATTATGTGAATTATTTTAATAATTAGTTGAAGGGAGAAAGTGATTTTCAACAATTGATCATTGATCAGTTTATCATTGGTTTAGAGTTCTGGATTCTGATATACAGAAGACATACTTCAAAAGAAGCTATGTCCATTATGAATATATTTTGATTCCATTTGGCCATGCTATGGCTCCGATAGTTATTATGGATTTTATAAATTTTATATTCTATCAATATCATGACACTTATTTGGTATTGTTCTTGATTGATATTTTGGTCTATTAAAAATATGGGCATGTGAACTAGCACCATATAATATTAGTTTTGGAAATTTTTATATATCACTATTTTTCATGAAGGAAATATAAATATATTATTTTGGATTCCAGATGTTATGTTCTTAGGGAAAAACAATTTTGTCCATGAATTATCAGTTCATCCAGAGTTGGTGAATTCTAGTTTTTCTTATAGAGGATGACACAATGCCTTTTTAATTCTGAACATCCATGTTCTTACAATATATTTTAAATTGTTTTTTAAGGATTTATATAATATGACTTCACATTTGACTACACTTACTTTGATAAGAGTAAAATTGACATCGTATGTGATGTTTTAGTCTTCATTTAATGAAGAAAAACATCTTCGGACAGTGGCTCCTATTTTGATCTTACCTGATCTCAGTAAGGGGTGTGTTATTTTTTGTGATGCTTTTACTACTGCTTTCAGATGTCTGATTATGAAATATGACCATCTATTATCTTATGTCTCTCTTTATCTTCAATCACATGATAATAAATACCCCACTTATAATTTAGAGCTTTCTGGAGTCTTGAATGCACATAAATATTGGAGGAACTATATTTTTGGCGAGAGGTTCATTGTATTTTCTGATCATAATCATCTGAGAAATATATTCATAGAATTAAATCAATATCAAATATAGGTGAATGTTGAAATACCTTCAGACATCTAACTATGATATATCATACACCTCATGGAAGAATAATTTCATTGTAGATTATCTAGGAAGGAACTTACCGTCAAATGATGTTGTAAAATTGACGGAGGAGTGAAACCATATTTGGATTTTCTCTTAGTTCTACCTAGATTCGCATGAGGATGTTTTAGGTGTGGTTCTAACCAATTTTAAGATATCATCTTCTGTCATATAGTTCCTTGTATTGATCCAACCACATGGTGAAGAATTTAGAAGGTTTTGTGAAAAATTTTATCAGTGGGAGACTATTTCATATTGGTCTCTCACTTAATATGGTATGATCTACCATGGGAAGAAGGTTTTCATCATAGTATCTCCATTTAAATTATTATTTATTAATTTTAATGGTTCCCCATCATTCATCCATCCAATTACTAAAAATATGTATTATGATATGATACAGATATTAATGTTCCTATGTATAAAGCCTGACATTGGAGACTATGTGTCCCATTTTTACTCTTACTAGTGGATAAATCCAGTGAACATAAAAACCTTTAGTTAGAATAAACCATTTCTAGGTCCCGTCATGAAATGGGATGAGGTACAGTTCAATTATTTGTATGATTACCATGAAATCCATAAGGGAACAATGATATGTGGGTATTTTCTGATTAGTTGGTGAAGTGTCCACATTTCATTTGGATCACCGACACTACTATGGTTGACGATCTATGTATTGTGTATTTGAATGAGATTTAAGGAACGATGGGAGTAAATATACAAATTTTTTAGATAGGTATCCATGTATTAACATGATGTTATGGAGGACTTTACAATAGTAAATGGAAAACCAGATCAATTTGATCACAACATTTCATCCAAATAATGGCGCTCAAACCAAGTATGTGACTCATATCCAAGAGGATATTCTTTATGCCTATGTGTTGGATTTTAAAATATCATAGGATACAAATCTATGACTATTTTATATTTTTTACAAAAATATATATCTATCGTAAAAAGATTATCCCTACAAGGAGTTATATGATGTCTCATTAAGATCAAATAGTTTTTGTGTGTGGAGTGGTGTGGGGTATCTTTAGTTTGACAAAGTCACATCTTAGAGACGTTATAAAGGATCATGGTTTACATCGTCATCTAGTAATAGTCTAGATTTAAGAGAGATCACATCAGAATAAACAAAATCATCTAATATTGTTTTCTAATAGGGACTAGATTTACATGAAAAATTTTCTTAGGTTGGGTCATCATATTTTTGGTAAATTGGGAGAGCTATCTCCATGATATGTTGGACCATTTGAGATCATTGGAAGTCTCCGAAAGGTATCATATCAGTTATCATTTTTGGTTTAGTTGAAGGGTATTCATGATGTTTTCCACATATCTCATATCAGGATGTACTATTATGATCATGGGCACATTTTTAGTATGACTAAAATTTAGTTGGATCGAAATGTTTTTATTCTAAAGAATTTAGTTGGGATATTTTCCTCTCATGGGAATGAATTGTGTGATATGATAATTCTATTGGACATAGTTATATGGAAACACATGTCTGATTCTGATGAAATGTGGGAACATGATTCATTGATGATAGAGCAGTTGCCTCATATTTTTCCTAGGATTTCATCGTTCACGTGACTTACAAGAAACAAAATGACTTTATAGTGGGGAGTTTGTGACATATTTTTAACAATCTGTTAGGTATGTCCTCAACCAAGTCGGGTTTTCCTTTTTTTCATTGTTGGAATAATATTAAGAATATATTTGGTGGATACATGTAATGGTGAAATCCATGATTTGTTGGACTCCTAGATTAAATTGGATTTTTCGATATGGTCAAATTGGATTTCAAACCCTTTATCTAGGTTACCCAAAGTATACTATGATCTAGATACATTTCATGAATGAAATAATGTAGTGACATGTTACATGATGTTAATAGTCCTTACATGTCATGATTTAATAAAAAGAAATTTTTTTAATATGAGGTGATGGGTTTTCTAGTGTATGTGGGACTTTGGGGGTTACACATCTTATAATCGAGATACTCATAATGTAATGAATCATGTATAGGATCTAAAATATGTGTGAAACTAATTTTGTTTCAGTTCAACCTCTGGAATATACTGATCTCGAACAAGGGAAATTTCCAGAAAATTTCGCGAGAGTCCTCCACTTCTTGATCGATATTTTTGATGTTTAATTTTGTTTATTTTTGTGGTGCATCTCTACGTGTAAGAGAAAATTTCTATTATTAATTTACATTGATAATGGTAGTTCCATTTGGTTGAATTATCAGATATGTTTTACTACGTATGTTTTTCACTCTTTCTTCTTCTAGATCAGTTGTGATGTTTCAATCCAGAGGCCATTCGTTTGATGGTCATGGTGTTGTGGGTGTTATTTCATGAATTATATTGTGTTCTTCCTTTCTTAAAAACCATTTTTTTCAAAATTGGATCAAAATATTGATGAGGATTTGAATACAGGGCCTTAATCTTCATCACTGGTATTTTGCTGTTGATGGATCTTTCTTTGGTCATGTGTGATTTGAGTTTTTAAGTACGTTTTTTCATCTCTATAATAAGTTAATGAACCTCATTTTTCTTAATTTACAAATTGATTAGTACATGTAATTAAAATGATTGTTTTATATTTTTAAAAATTGTGTTGTAATGAAAATGGGTTTTCATTGGTTATTAAAAATTCGATCGTAAATGGTTATTTTCAAGGCATTGAAATGGATTTTTGAAAACATTTACATGGGTTTCCATTGTTACATAGGGGGATGTTTATTATTGAGTCCATCCTCCTATTTTTTTCTTATTGTAATGTGGTTTTCATTGTGGAATTATTTTCTTTCCAATGAATGGTGTTCGGTGGGAATAATATTGACATTGTTGGGGGTCACTAATGGGGTATTGTTATACATCCTAGGGATTTGTTCTAGAAACTTAAATGTGATCTAGATTTATTTTGGTATGATTAGTCTACTAGTCCGACCTATAACGATCCTTGGTGTTAATACTAGTTCTTACGTAGAGTTTTCTTATATTTTATGTTTAGAATTCAAATGAATGTTTATGCCTATGTAAAATGTTATGGAAAATGTTTTCTAAAATTTATATACATTTTTTTGAGAATTGTTATAAAAATTAAAAAAAAATTCATGTTTTCTATAAAAATATTTTACCACTTATCATTCCATGTATTATTTAAAATGAGAATTGAATAATTGTTATATAGAGAAATGTTATTGAACACCTACATAGGATCCAATTGATCTGGTTAGCTCCCTTCATGCAAAATTTTTCATTGCAATATAGACCATGGTTTTTCTTTAATTTCATTGAATGTTAATGTGCTGTAGTGAGGAAGTGAGGTTTTATATTAGCTGGGTTGGGTAGCTTCTGGTGAGATGATGTGATTTTTTCATTTCCATAATATAGAGTATCTATTTCATTTTCATAATCTTTAGTTCGACCAATATTTTGTAGTTTTATCTACTTTAATAGTTCTTTAGTTTCTAATATCTTCATATGGTTATGGTATATATTTTATAGAATTTTTTGTTCTCATTATTTTCCTTCTGTATATATGCCATGCGATTGTACATTTTTGAATAAATTTCCCCCTATGATTTATTATTTGATTTATTGGTGAATGTATTAAACCCATGTGGATTGGGATCTCTCATTGGGTATGTGGTAGATCGATTCGGGTGATTGTTCTGAGGGTATCCTAGGTCTGCTCTTTACCATTTCAGTTTTAACATGTTAAAAACAATATATATGTTTTTGTGGAAACTAATTTATTTTCAAATTATACCATTCATAATTTCCCAAAATAAATGTGTTCCAATTTCTAATATCAACATAATAATTAGAAATAAATAATATATAATAAAATTATATTTAAATAATTAGAATAAATTTGATTTAAAACCCGTAAAATGTTTTGGAATCTCATTTTTGGATAACAACATTTTAATGTATAGAAATAATTTATAAAAAAAATCAAGAATAAATTTGATTCAAAAGAAATGTAATGACTACTTTTATCCAAAGGTAATAATGGAAATAAAAAATTAATTTAATTAAAATTGATATAATAAAAATGAATTAAATGGAAATAAATTTTTTCATAACATATTTTTCAATTTTTCTCCAAATAATAATCTTTTTAAAATATCTTAAAATAAATAAATGCTATTTTCACTATTTGATTAGAAAAATGATGCACATTTTTTCATTTTTATAACATAAAATTTGAACATAATTACATAGAATAAAAAAATAATATACATGTTAGAATATTTACTAAGAATAAAATTATTTCATTATGGTTAAAATAATACAAAGTATTTTTATACTGAATATAAATATAAAAAATTAAAATATAGAATATTAATAACCCATGATATTTATTTACTATTGTAAAAATAAATTTAGATAATTTTTTTTACTTTAGGCTTTTAAATGCGTTGATGGGCTCTTGAAGATGTAAATTCCAAGTAGATTAAGGGGAATGATGAAAAAGGGGTGTCTGAGAAAAAGGATTTAACTGGCCTCCTTTTATATGTAAATTAGGGGGACTCAAATATTTTGAAAATAATTTTACGTAAGGGGTATGAAAATAATTTCACAAAACATAGTTTGGTTAGGAGTTGATATTATGGTAATATATATGGTGATCACATTATAGCGTAATAAATTTAATTTAGAAGGACTATCATTTAAATTCATTATGTTCTATTTGATCCAGGTTAGATTACAAATATTAATTCTTATTAATATTTATTAAATAATAATAATATATATTTTATTGTCAATAAAAAATTATATGACCCTTCATACAAAATTTCAGTTTTGGTAATTTGAATATTGACTCTATCTGATCGGAAGAAATTTTATAATATAAGAATAGTACATTATAAATTAAATAGTATAATTTGTTGAAAACTTTTTTTCTATTAAAAATTTAATGAAAATAATTATATTTCATATTATTATTTAAAATTTATTATCAATTAAGTCAGGGTTAATACATTTTTTATAAAATTAAACAACATATTAGCTGTTTTAAAATTTTGAAAATTTTATTTCAAAATTAATATTATTTATAAACCCATCACTCATAAAAAATATACATTTTATCAATTTATCTAATATTTTCCATGGTAAATTAGTTGTTTGTAAAATAAATAAATTTACTCTATCTTAACCCAATTCTTGAGATCATTTTATTATATGAATTTTAAAAATAAATATGCAATAATTAGAAGACACTAATCATAATTTCCCAATATCTTTGTTAGACAAGGATCAAAATACATCAAAATAAACTACTATCTGGAATTCATAATTTATTCTATATTGTGATATACTATCATGATTTGGGGATTCATAAACTAAATGAGATATCCTATGGAATACAATATTAAATGATTGATATAAAGTGCATAATAATGTAATAAACATGACAATGACGAATAACATGTGTGTTAATTGTAGAAAATGATATTATAAATTGAAGTAACATTAATAATTAAATATGAGGACAACATAAATAAATTAGAATCACAATATCAGTAAGACATTTGAAATTAGAAACTTCAGAGTACATGATACAAAAAAGTTCAATTATAACTACTAGGAAAAACATCACATGGTGGACAATGTCTCATAATGCACTTAGTTCAATGCCAAATATCATATATGATTTCCCAGGAGAATAAAACATTACCCAAATAATAGAATGAATATATAATTATAGGAAATCCCATCATATTATTTTCGTGTACATTAAAATGTGTTCTAAAACAACATATATGTCAGAAGGAATAAATATAAGAATTCCCCATGGAGTGACATTGGTTGAATAATCTTGTCACATAACATAATCTAATGAGATTCCATAAAGAATTAATTAGATATATGAAAAAAAGGAATGACTTTCCAATCTAATAAAGTGATAATAGGCTAGGTATACATTTGAGAGTCATATATATATATAATTTATAATCATTTCATTAAATTAATGAGATAAAACATAATTAAGAGGGAGAATTCTCATAACCGAGTGAAACTAGTGGTTAGAAATATCCCTAACATTAAGCCATATTTCTCATGTTAATTTTTTATCTCCATGAATAATAAAAATAATAAAACTATTTACATTATTTATAAAAATTTTAATAATTGTGTCGCTTTTATTTTTCTTCTTACCATTTCGTAGTCAATTACATTACTAAATAATGATGCATCATACATTTTAAATACAAATGACTCATATGTAATGTATTACTAATGTAAGATGAATATTGTTAAATTTTTAAATAATTTATCATATGATGAATTATAAACTTTAAATTGTTATCATTTTTGTTTGAAATTTGAAAGTTCAAATCTACGAGAAAATACATTTATGAATAATAATCTATATTATAGTCATGGAGACTATGTGAAGAATGTACGTGTGAGAACCATTTAAAATATTCTAGAATGTTCATGGAATTAAAGAATTTTTTTTTGATCTTTATAATTTCATAATTATATACTAAATATTTTAATATATCTTCTAATAATATTAGAAATACCATCCTTTTAATGTGTTAATAAAAAACAATCCCATCAGTTTGAGAAGTGGTAGTTTTTTGTACACACAAACAATGATATAACTAATTAAATGGATGGTAAGGTAATAAATTATATAGAATATATATTTCTAAAAATAATTATATTTATATATTAACATATATATAAAAATTAAATCAATTCGTACACCCTTAAATGTTATGAGTAACTGAAAAATTAATCACTTCACTTTGTGAGGCGTTAGTCATCCCAATAGATGAGCGACGTTTTCATATTCTACACAGAATAAAAAGTAAATATGTATATGTGATATTATAATTAAAAAAGCTTAATTAAATTATATATATAATTTAAAAATATTATATACATCATTACATCCTATATACATCATGTTAATGAAAAATGAATTAAGCCATTTTGTGAGGTCAAAGTTCGCAGTACACATGATCAACAATTCCGTTTCCCAATTTATAAAGCAGGAGACAGTTGTAGTTACTGAATGAAAGATAATGAAATTTTAGTATATAAAACATAATGAGGATATTATATAAGTATGGGATAATTATATTTGAATGAGGTGGAGTATAAAAATATAATAACATTTTTTGTTGTGAATGTTACCCAATTTTCGTACACCAATATTGATTTGCCAACTAAATACTTCTAGTGTAAGATTTATAAAAATTACATGACATATATGATTGTTTAATATATTTATGGAAGTTATTTTTGTATTTATTTTCCTAATCATGTTTTTTATATTATATAAATGTGAGGATAGGGGTCCTAAATCTATAATTTGTGAAGAGGACACACATATAATTTTTTTAAAATAATTAATTCCATCAAATATTCCCCATGAAACATGATAAAAATGTACTATTATAGAACTAATGATTATATAAGGTCTTAATATTACACTAATATGGAAATTAATTATGTGTTAATTTCATTTTTCAAGTTATCATTTTCGTTTTACCCTGATGAACTTAGTTTTATAATCCCACAGAAAATAAATTTTACTATTTTCACTATTTGTAATGCCCAAAAATTAAGATTACAATATTATAAAAAATAAAATATTATTATTATATATATTTAATAAATATCTATAAATTCAGTTCACATATTTATTATTATTTAATTTTTAATTAAATATATAGACATGTCAAAACAATGGTTTCCAATAGAAAAACATTCAAAAGATGAAATTTTTTTATAAAAAACAATAATTTAATTTTAATTATAATGAAAAATTTTGGATTATTTAAAACAAATTTATTAAAAAATAAATTTTTTTTGAAACTTTTTTAAAAGAAAAGTTATTTTTTTAATTAAAGTCAATATTTTTTACTATTCATTGTGTAATGAAACGTTTCAGAAAAATCTCCAAAATTAATAATATTATAATTTGGAAAAGATTATTAAAAAAACATAATTTTCAAAAATATATTTTAAATAATTAGTTAAATTTCATTCTATCTTTTGTTTTCAAACAAATGATAATCATTTTTTTACAAAAATATTGAAAAAAATTTCTTTTATATTAAAATGGTTCTTAGTTTATTTATAATAAATAAATAACCATTGAATTTAATTTTAACATGTTTAATACATATATTATTTCATAACTTATCTAGTATCATCTATGTTATAATGGGAATGTTTGTTTTAATAATATATCAATATATTATCATGTTTTGTTTCAACCCAGTGTTGCATACATCGCATGCTATCAACTAGATTGAATTTATTTAAAATGGTATATATCATAATGTATATCAGTCTTAAATTATTACTTCCTTATAGAACTTTCCATATAACCTTAATATTATATATGGTGTGTGAATCAGAAGAAGGTGCCCATACTTCATCGCCTCTTTTATTTCTCATGTTTATTCATTAAATTTTTTGTTTCCCTATAGCAAATTTACTAGGTGTGTTATACTGTTTTATTGACTATTGTCTCTATGATCAAAGGTCACAACCACTTTCTACATATATAAATGGTATTTAAAGAAATGTATAATCAATGCATTTTTAACATAAGTGGGGTACTATATATACTTTCTCAGGATGGATGAATGGATCACATCATGTACTTCAGAAAGATTATGTCAGTGTGATAGTCAGTAGGGAATCATTGTAAACTAGTGGAGGATCCTAAAGGAGCTGATATATCTATGACTAATATTTTCTTTTATCTCAAACATCATGGAATTATACCATTATGAAATAAAATGGAAAACCTAATCTATGTAATCAAACTCAATTCCTCATCGATGGTAGTATACATTTATATTATTTCAATTTTGAGATGATTTAATATAAATCTAAATTTTTTGGACCATATTTATCATCTCATTTGAGAGGATATTTCCAATCATTTGATGGTCTCCCACTTCATCAAAAAAGGTAAAAGACCAATGATAATTCCCATATAGATCATTATTAGGTAAATTTCAAATATATAATATATAATATAAAATTATGAGAACTCTATTAGGGGAGGTGATGATCTTAACAGACATAAAATACTTTTGAACAAGAAATCATCATGCACTATAGGTTTTGGATAGTAATCTTAGACATATGATCTAATTAATGATATGAACTATTACTGTGACTGAGTATTATTTCAAATTCATGTTGACAACTCCCCCAAAAACATGTGGTAAAACAAAGATCACAATCAAATAAAATAGTGAATGGTACTAAATGTAATCGTACTACATATACTATATACATCATAATGAGATGGTTAAGGGATAAATATTCCTTATCAATAATGAGTTACTATAACATATTATGATGACCAATTACCATACAAATTTTGTTATTAAATTTGGGTGCCTTGGGGAGTCTGATGAAAAAATATATTGTTTTGTTTACCCATTTCTGAATTAGTTAGAGAAATATTTTTATCATACCATTAAACATATTTTTTTACATTGACTTTTTAAAATACCATTATTCAATATAAAAGCATCAATATATCCAACATCATGTTCTCCCACAACACTTTTTTTCGATATCCTTATAAATCATAGTGATACCAAGATGAATATTGAAGGTTTTCTATGTGAAAAATCTTGGACCCCCCTCTTCTACTCTGGGATTTAGGGGGAATATCAATAAAAAACTCCATAACCTTGTTTTTATCAATGTTTAAATAATTAATATTCAATATCATTTTCATCGCATCTCATCCTCATTATTGTCACGACCCGTCCTCAGGGCCTCTGTCGTGACTACCCCAATCCCTCCTTCCACAGGCCAACGATTGTCGACTAGCACCAAAGGCGTAAATCGCTCAGTTGGGAGGGCATTGACATTATAAAAAGTAAATACACACAATCAGAGTACACAATTGGAAGAAAATTACTAAACAATACTGTATACAAAAGATGTGTTGGAAAAAAGGGGCCAGAAATACAATCCCAATAGTAAAGTACTAGGAAAAGACAAAATAGGTACAACTAAAAAGATAAATATCGTGAAGGTTTCTAGATACTCATGGATCTTCCACAATGGATCCTACCTAATGTTTAGGTACATATAGCTTCCACAAGATCCATGTCTGTCCGTCTCCTCAATGTACCGACTCGTCGTATAGTCTACCTTCGGGTACCGTGTAGTCCTGGCGCTCTCGGCCTCCGTCAGCATTGTCTGTCATCTTCATCAAACACAACGATGTGTGAGAATATCTCATGCATGGGTGAGTATAAAGACACTCATTAGGGACTCCAAGACCCTCAAGGTCTCATAATATCCAATGTGGATAAACCCCAAAGTAAATTAATCAATAGATAACCAATACATAGATATATTCCCACACATATACCTAAGTTTTCTAGTAATCCATCTCAATCATGAGGAAAAAAATCATTGACTCAGCTAAAACCAATATTGTTAGTGTATCAATGTTGTAAAGATGATTATTCATGAATATAGATCATCTTATTCTGAATAGAGGGACTACTTCTAACCATACAGAGTCTGAACCACACAGGATCGATAGGTACTAACCCCTGCAATGGTCCACACAGGATCTGACCCACACAGGATCGGTATGCGCTTACCAACATAGTATTGTTGAGTGCTAACACAAATTGGATCTAACCCACGCAGGATCAGTATGTGCTGACCCACATATGATTTCTTAGCATTGACCCACTCAGGATCACTCGGTATTAACCTCCATATGTTTTGTCTCCAACCTCTGCCTAACTGCAAGCTACTAGGTGTCCGTACATTGTCTGCTTGCCTCTAGAAGGATCCGCTCGACAAGCTACTAGCCAAACTCCTACTGTCAGGAAGTCCCTAGTAGAAGTATCTCAAAGGACCGCCTCGTCATAGGGGTCACAACACAATAGATGGCGCCTCAATCGAACGCTCGGTCTTTGAGTTATTATCATTTCCGTCCCGAGGGACCGGTTGGATTTTAGGTTCAAACCAACCTGACCATACCACAACTATGTCCAAACAAAATGTGCGTTATTCCAAAAGAATAGTCATTATCCAATCTCAATGTTGGGGCAGCCCGGCCGAGTGGGGTGGCCCGGCACGAAGGCGGCCCGGCCCGGCCAGATAGCCTGCGTGGCATGGGTGGCTGGACAGCGTGGCCTTGCTGGCCACGCCATGTGGGGGGTGGGTTGTGCCTTCTCCTGGAATCTGAAGGAACTGGCGTTAGGCGCTGTTTCAGTGTCCCGCGAGACATGATGGGCCCCGCTAGTAGTGCGCGCAGGCGGCCGGCTCAGCCAGCCGCCCCAGGCTACTCCACCGCAACGCGACGACACCGCGGTTCTATTGGCATCCACACGGTGCATCGGCACCGCACCCCCCTGTCGCGGCCTACATTGGGAACGACCTCCACCTTCTCTGCATGGCACGATGGCGTCGTGCTCATTGTCTGACCTTCGCAGCCCTGCTGGCCACGACCCCCTTCTTCTAGCGTGGTGCGATGGCACCACGCCCTCTGGCACCACTGCGGCCCACCTGGTCATGGCTTGGTTCCCTGTACGGTATGGCGGTGTCACATCCTTGTGGAGACCCAGTAGCCTTGCATCACCATCTTCTTCACGTTCCGCCTCCATCATCCACAACAAGAACAACCAAAAGGGGATGGTCGGACCATGTTCGTGCAGCCTGATCCCTCCTCGTCATGGCGATAACATTTGGCATACCATAATCCTGAAATTTGAACGACAATGAATAGAGGTTTATACTCATATATAGAATAACTCAAATTCCCCTACCTCGATTACCAAATATCGTTGACGAAGTTGTGGAATGGAAGACGTTGTTCCATTGACGTCGGAAAAATACGAATAAGTTGACGTCGCCCACGTTCTTCAAGGACATCGGTGTTTCCTCTTCTTTCCCCGGTGGAAGAGGGAGAGAGATATGTTCGTTATGCTTCGTTGGAGAGAATAATTTTCTCCAAGGGTTCTCCAAATCTCCACCATAAATAATGTTCCAACCCAAATAATTGGTTAAGCTAACCAAATTTTTAATTCTTGTCCAAAATAATTCAAACGATTTCAAAATAATTAATTAATGCCATTAATTAATTTTTTGATTGGAACACTTATGAGGGAAGGTGGAATGATACAATTAAATGAAGAGAGGGTTGGCTTCATTAAATCAAGGGATGTTTAAGGGTTTTATCCCACATAAATGGGCGTTTTAGGAGGTTTGAAGCTTATGTAAGACCAAACTAATAATATCCTCCCAAAGGATGTTATGTGCTGGTGGGCCCCACCAATAACTTCCCCTTGGATGTTTAACTACCAACAATTACAAATAATACAACTCTTATTTTTATTTATCTTAATTAAAAACCCTCAAAATCTAACTTCCAGTCTCGTTAGAACGCAACTATGGTGATGGTCTCACTAAGCAATCAACGATGATTCGAGTTCAACGATGCCCTCACATTTAAATTCTGAGCACTGGTTCAGATTTTATAGAATTTTTTATGTACGTTTACTGAGCTTACCTAAAAAACCTCAAAAATAGATTTCGGGCACACCGGGCCTCGGAATCATGCGCCATCAGAAACCGTGGACTCCTGAAATTCCCATGTATTAAAAAACTTCCATTGGAATTCCAGGTAATAACATTCTATCCACCTCAGGGTTCTACATCCTCGTAAGCTACAACATGATCTATAAGAACAAATGGAGGTACTGAATACACATCTGAGCCTCTCGCTCCCATGTTCTCTCCTAGAGGTTCTCGTGCTGTCAATGAATGCACACTAGAGGTATCGACTGTCCACGTAGGACCTGTTCCTGTCGATCCAAAATCATTACTAGAACCTCCGTAATAGTTGCCCTGTCATTGATTTCCACCTCCCCATGGTTGATTATGTGGGACAGG
The DNA here is from genome assembly GCA_963277665.1 of Viscum album. Taxonomy (NCBI): domain Eukaryota; kingdom Viridiplantae; phylum Streptophyta; class Magnoliopsida; order Santalales; family Viscaceae; genus Viscum; species Viscum album. Next base: position 141,602,577 of record OY728141.1, read on the forward strand.
TCATGCACATATTTCCTCAACTGGGATATATTGAAGACATCATGCACTCGGTTCATTTGAGGTGGAAGATCCAAGCGGTAATCCACCGTTCCTACTCTGCTAAGGACCTGGAAAGGTCCGATGAAATGTGGAGACAACTTGAAGCCTCGACCAAATCCTCGTAGACCTCATCAAGGTGATACCCATAAAAAGACGTGGTCGCCATCCTTGAACTACATATCCCTCTATCTCCTGTGAGAATATGAATTATGTCTTCTCTGTGCAGTCTTCATCTGCTCCTGGATGATCTGCACCTTCTCTGTGGTATCTCGTACCATCTCTAGTCCCACTATTTCTGACTCCCTTAGGTCTGTCCAGCACAGTGATGATCTGCATAGTCGACCATAAAATGCCTCAAAAGTTTCCATAATAATGGTGGAGTGATAACTATTATTGTAGGAAAACTCCACCAAAGGTAAGTGGTCCTCCCATCTACGACTGAAGTCAAGTACACAAGAAAAGATCATGTCCTCGAGGGACAGGATGGTCCACTCGGTCTGGCCATCCGTCTGAGGATGGAAGGTGGTGGTCAAGCAAATCTGTGTCCTGAAAGCTTCATTCAACCCCTTCCATAGCTGGGAAGTAAATCATGTGTCACGGTCGAAGACAATAAAATAAGTTACTTCATGTAAATGCCCTATCTCCTGCACATAAAGGCGTACCATGCTCTCAACTGATCCCTTCTCTCTGATTGGTAAGAAGTGGGCTGACTTGGTGAGTCAGTCAACAATCACCCATATCGAATTGTGACATTTGGATGTACATGGAATACACGTCACGATGTCCCTTTATATCTCATCCCATTTCAACATTGGGACCTCTAAGGGTTGTACCAAGCTTGTTGGTACCTGATTCTCCTCCTTCACTTGCTGACAAGTGAGGCATCGTGGGACAAACTCTGGTACCAAATTCTTCATAACTAGACACCAGCGCTGTCGTCGATGGTCTTGGTACAACTTCGCCACTCATGGATGTACTGCTAGAGGGGAAGTGTGGAACTCCCTCAACAATTCCTCCTGAAGTGCAACGGGTACCATGGTACGTCTTCTGAAGATGATTATTTGCTCCCCAACTTCATAAAATCCACCAGGTACCTGATCTATAGATATCTGAGCACATCGTGTCTTGTAGTAAGAGTCCCCGTGATGCGCCTCCCTGACTCGCTGACGTAGTAGAGGAGTGACTGTAAGAGACTGTAGAAAGGCTTCTCCATCCATATCTACAAAGGATATCTGTAAGGCATCCAGCTACTCTGTCTCCTCTCCTAACAGCTGAATACCAGTCCTCCTGCTGAGCGCATCTGCAACAACATTCCCCTTCCCAGTAGTATAGACTATCTAAAAATTATAGTCCTGGAGGAACTCAATCCATCGTCTCGGTCTTAGGTTCAGGTCCGTCTGAGATAAGATATACTTGATACTCTTGTGATCAGAATACACGGTAAAACGTTCACCCATCAGATAGTGTCTTCACATCTTCAAGGTGAAGACAACTACTGCTAACACCAGGTCATGGGTATCATAGTTATTCTCATGAAATCTCAACTAATGATAACCATATGCGATCACTTCTTTTTCCAGCATCCGGACACACCCGATTCCGGTCCCTGATGCATCATAGTAAAATATGTACTCCACGCCCTCCTCTGGAAGCCTCAAGATGGGGGCATTGGTCATCCTCTGTCTCACCTCCTGAAAGCTCTAGTGGAATCTCTCCGACCACACGAAGGGTTTCCATTTCTTCATCAAGGCTAATAGTGGTGCTGCAACTCTGGAGAATTATGGAATGAACCTTCGATAATATCCAGCCAATCCAAGGAAACTCTGTACCTCCGACACACTTCTGGGTTGTTCCCAAGAAAGTACGTCCACAATTTTCGCTGGATCTACCGCTAATCCAGCCTCCATGATGACATGTCCCAAGAAGTGAACCTCTAGAATCCCAAATTGTCACTTAGAGAGCTTACCATAAATATGGTTCTCTGTGAGTGTGTCCATTACAACCTGAAACTGGTAGGCATGGTACTCCTCATTAGTCGAGTAGATCAAAATGTCTTCGATGAAGACTATGACAATGCAATTGACGTATGGCTGGATGATTATGTTCCTGATACACATGAACACTGCTATATATTTGGTTATGCCGAAGGGCATAACCAATAACTCATAGTGACAATACCGACACCTGAAGGTCATCTTATGCACATCCTTGTCTCGATGTATGAGATGGTGATAGCCTGATCTGAGGTCTATATTCGAGAAATATCATTCTCCATTGATATGATCAATGAGGTCATAAATCCCCATATTTGGGTACTTGTTATTCATGGTCACCTGGTTCAGGCGACGATAGTTGACATAGAGCCTCAAGATCCCGTCCAACTTCTTGGAGAACAGAATCGGGGCTGCCCAGGGAGAAACACTGGTCAGGTTGAATCCCTTCCCTTGCAAGTCCTCCAACTGTACCTGCAGCTCACGAAGCTCGGATGAGGCCATCTGATATGCTGGAGTAGATATCATTCCCATCCCGGGGTAGAGGGAAATTTTGAAGTCCACCTCTTTATAAGGAGGTTGTCGTGGTACATCGTCGGGGAAAACAACTATATACTAGTCCACCACAGCAGGATAAGTCGGACTCTCCACATCTATATCATTGAGGATAAGGTAAACCAATTGTTGAGTGATCATATGCACCCTCCTCCGAGTAAGTCCATTCTGTACTACCAAGGTTCCCTTCTCACCAGTGGTTGTGAACCTGGTCCCATCCGTATGGACACACCACACATTGCCACTAATACAATCCATTTGAGCATGGACTGTAGATAACTAGTCCATACCCAATATGACATCGTATGGCCTCGACGCCACTACGAGTAGATCCCAGCCAAAGCTCTAGCCTCTTAGTGTATGCTCAAACTGCTAGAATCAGTTCGTAATCCTAGAGTCTACTTTTGTAAGAGTCTATAGTTGTAAGGATCAACACAATGGCTCCAACATAATCTCCATGCTCTGAACGAGGGAAATGGCTATGAAAGAGTGACTAGAACATGTGTCTATAAGAACTAAATATAAGGTGGAGTAGACACAGATAGTACCATGAATCATCTCTGGAGCGCCACAGTCATATGCCTCAGCTGCCTGATGTTGAGCTCCCCCTTGTCTGCCAGCTGCTTTACCAGCTCCTCTACCACATTCGCATCCTCCCTACGGACTGCCGCAATCGAACCTCTACCTCTGGATAGGAGGTCCCTCAACTTTCAGATGATCATCATCATGGCGGGACGGAAATTCACAAGCCATGTGACCCTTACCTCCACATTAGTAACACTGTCTGCTACTGAAATTTGTGGCTCTGCTCTGTGTGCCCTACACAACCGATCCTGAGTCGTGCGGTCGACCACAAGTAGGTCTGGTCCTCTTAGACCTCTATGTCATCTATCTAATGTGAGCTGCAGAAGACTCTACTACATGTCGACTAGTATTGGGTCTCGCTACTGGTGAATACACAACAAGGAAACTCTCTACTAATAGGGATCTCTCTAACAACCCTGCATGTGTCGGGATGCTGAGCGAGATCATCGAAGCCCTGATTTCTTGCATGAGTCCCTGCTCGATGGTCCAGGCCCTAAAGAATGGGTCATGTACCATATCTATAGAGTAGCGCAAGAGGTCAGTGAACCTCATTGAATACTAATCTACCGCCATGCTGCCCTACTATAGATGTAATAGTTCATGTATATGCACTGCTCGATGGGCGGCTCGAACAAACTCCGCCCAGAACAATCTCTCAATGTCTGTCCATAGTAGTGTCACCTCGTCATGAACCTTGAGCATCAGGATCCACCATCTACCTGTTGCATCCCAAAGGAAAACTACATCAAGAATCACCATGAGATCTGCTGGTGTCCCTACCAGCCTGAAAACACTCACCACATCCTCCAGCCAAACCTCAGCCACCTGTGGTCCATCTCTCCCCGGATCCTGGGTGGCCTCTATGCTGGAATTCATTCAACGCGCTCAAGCGACATGCATCGTCTACTATCGGGGCTGGTCGTATCGGTGTCCCAATGAGTAGTGGTACTACGGGTTCCTCTGTTGGTAATGGGACCTACACTGATCCCTCATCGCTTGGTGACCTATCAACGCGAACAACTCTCGAAGATCTAACATGTCATCCATGGGGAGGCATCCTGAAAGAAATATATGTGACCAGGTCAATGATTATACCTAGTGATATGACCAGGTTGAGATGTCTTAAGAAAAAATTTGAAACACACACGCAGTCAGTGTTTTTTTTCTCTAATATGGAAATTAAGAGTCAGGGTCCTGGTGTACGGATACGTCGGTCGTCGTACTATAACTGGACTCCCTGAACTAAAAACCACACATGGTACCCTTAAAACTATTTCTTCACAGAAAATAACGATCGGAGTCCGGATTTCTACTGTAGAACTGACCCCTTTAATACAAATTTTTCACGACCCATCCATGGGGCATGTGTAGTGACTACCCCAACCCCACCATCCACAGGGCATGGGCAGGTGACTAGCAGCAAAGGCGTAAGTCCCTCAGCTGGGAAGAAATTTCATTTATTAAAAGTAAAAAAACAAAATCAAAGTACACACCTATATGCAAAGCACTAAACAATACTGTATAAGAAGTTGTGTTGGAAAGAAAAATTTTCTGGAAATACATGCCCAAATATAAAGTACAAGTAAAAGAAAAAACATGTACAACTAAAAAGACAAATAGCTGTAAGGTTTCTAGCAGGTCCTAGATCATCCACCACGGATCCTACCTGATGGTTTGGTATAGATAACCTCCACAGAGCTCCACGTAGATCTGTCTCCTCTATGTACCGACTCGTCATATGGTCCACCTACAGGTACCGTCCAGTCCAAGCGCTCTTGGCCTCCGTCAGCATTTTTCGTCGTCTACATCCAACACAACGAGGTGCCGACATAGCCCATGCAGGGGTGAGTATAATGATACATATTAGGGACCCCGAGACCCTCAAGGTCATATAATATCAAACAAGGATAAACCAAAAAGTAAAGTAATCAGAAGATAACCCATAATTATGTATATGCCCATAAATATACCTATGTTTTCTAGTAACCCATCTCGATCATGAGGAAACACAAAAGTCACTGACCTAGCTCAAACCAAGATTTTTAGTGTATCTTAGATGTGCATATGATTAGTCGCGAAGCTAGATCATATTATGCTAATAAGAGGCCATGCTTTTGACCATACAGAGTCTGAACCCCACATGATCAATAGCTAGTGACCACCGCAATGACCCACATAGGATCTGACCCACCCAGGATCGGTATACGCTGACCCATATAGAATCGTTGAGCGCTGAACCACATAGGATCTGACCCACATAGGATCCATATGTGCTGACCCACACAGGATCACTGAGCACTGACCCACACATGATATGACCCACACAGGATCACTCCGTACTAACCTACATATGTTCTATCTCCATCCTACGCCTCAACGCTAGCTACCAGGTCTCCGTGCAATGACAGCTCGCCTCTGGAAGGATCCGCTCCATGAGCTACTTTTAGAACTCCAAATGTCATGAATTCCCGATTATATGTATCTCAAAGGCCCGCCTCGTCATAGGGGTCACAAAAAAATAGACGACACGTCAATCAGACGCTCAGTCTATGAGTTATTGTCATTTCCATCCCGGGGGCCCAGTAGGATTTTAGGTTCAAACCAACCTGACCATTCCCCAACTATGTCTAAACCTAAATTGTTTTATTCCAAAGGAACCATCTCACTATAATCTCAACATCACCATAGACAGTTCGTTGATCGGACTCTCATAGCCCATGAGTTTGGTGAAAAAGCAATTTCAGGTTAAACGGGTCTAGTCTGTGGTCCAACCCGATCCGCAGGTCTGACGGGGTCCATGGATCCGACTCGGCCCAATGGGGCAGCCTGGCCCAGCCTGCTGGACCGCGTGGAATGAATGATTATTGTACCTATTACCACCTCATTTTCGAGATCCACCTATATATTTTTTACACAAAAATATCACACCTTCAATATATGACATTTAGGTTTTTTCTTCCCTTTATTTTTACATCCCTCTATCTAGAGAAATTTATCTCATAGTACACTTTTTCATACAGTAGTAACACTAGAAACTAGACTGAGGGATATATAGAGAATTTTTTTCTTCCATCACAGTGGTTGGTTTCTCCCTTCTAAAATCACTAGCTATGTACCCTCCTTCTGAAACCTAAATAAATCCATGGTACCATTAAACAATTTTTAGGATAGTTGTCACCATACATTTAACAAATTTAATTTTTGATCATCCTTCTACAGTTACATTTCCCTATCATACAACCATTGTTATATTATTGTTTTTCTACTTATTATTAATACTATATCAATCAGATTTATAGATCTATGACTTTAATTTGACGGACCATCTGCCATTTTACTCATATCTATCAATGTATTTAATATACATTAGTTATCAGAAACATTAATTTATCCCACAATATAAGTTATCTAATTAACATTACAAGAAGATGAAAAATCATGAGGCATATTATTCATGTCAAGTGATGTTTTCTTCAAGCACCCCAATATATTCATCATCCTCTTTCTAGAGGTTAAGGAAATCGCTATCCATTTTATGTTATATTGTTTAATGTAAATAGTTTTTTAATAACATTTTCAAACATTCCATCCACTCTATATCATTGATGTATTATATAGATATTTTATTTGTGATAAATACCAAATATTGATCAGCTTCTCCATCCTTATAATCAACGGACTGAACAACCTCCTCATTCTTCTACAAATGATTGATAGTGATTTTATATTCAATATAGTATATCTATTTTTTCAGAATTCTCGGATCAAATGATTGAATTAAATTTTTAATCCTTTCTTGCATAAAGTTTTCATTTAGAACATTATCTCTCATGGGGAGATTATGCATTCTCCTTGCTTCATGTTTGGGTTCCAAAAATGCATTTTAAGAGAAATTATTATGTGAATGTTCAAGAATCCAACATTGATCAAAATTGACATCTTTCATTGGTAGTCATCACATTTCACATCATAATTTTTGTGGATTTAGTTTCTCTTATATCAATCCATTTGACTACAATAGAATGAGAATTATGGATTTTTATTAGCAAAGTATTAACCACATATAAGTGAAACTGTGATCATAAATGAGATAAATCTAAAATGAATTATATTAAAAAACATATGAATTTTTTGGTTTCAACCCATGTTATCCCTGATCCATTTTCCATTATATAATATTATGTTAGTTTTTCCTTATATATGGTTCCTAAAGTGTCAGTGGATGTATAAATCATAACCACTGATGTTGTCAGACTAGTTTTTCAATAAGGTTCATTCCGATGTACCAATTAGTGCAAGATTCTATCCTAAAATTTCGTTTTCAAGATTAATTACATCTAGGTACATCTATTTGAAAACCAAATCCACTTTTATTACTATGAAAATGATGTAGCTACTCAAAACCAACATTCTCTAAACATCACAAATATTATTGGATATTTTTTTATATTTTAGATTATCCTTAAACCAATAATTTGTCTTATCCCATGGGTTCCACTAATGATTTATCCTGATAGTTTAAAAATTATAACTAAAACGTTCATATGAAAAAATATGTGATGAATCATGACTTTTACATATATTATTACCTTATTCTAAAATATAAATATAACCTAATTAAAACACAAGGTTCATAAATTCATAGTTTCCTTAGATGAATCAGCCTAAAATTCATCAAATAAAACAGTAAACATGAAATCGATAACTTATTCTCTATAGAGAGAACCAAAAAAATCATTTTATCTAATAAAAATACATGTTATAATCTGGGGAATATATAAAGAAAGGGGTTATATAAAAATAAATGTAAAGAAAAATGTGGATAGGAGGAAAAATATGTAAGTAAAAGTTGTAACATGACATCATAAAAGTAAATATACATGAGTAATCAAATGGATGAAGAAAATAATTAGAATTGAATCATGAGATAATGAAATAAAAGGAATGTGGAAAAAAAAATAAAACAGGAAATAAAAATATTTCATATCGAACTAGAACAAAAAAACCAATGGTGTATAGAGTATTATAATGAAATATGATCAATCCCTATTCCCAGACTTGATTTCCCATGAGACAGACTATTTACCTAATGAATAGGATGGATTTAAAATTTTATTCCCATAAATCAAATATATTTCATGTACAAGAATATTCATGTCACACATATACATAAATTATAATGAAAAATAATAATAATTAAACCTGTAATGAATTATGTTGTATTATATTGTCTCATAAAAATAAATAAAAATCAGTATAAAACGATTTGAAAGGTGGTAATAAGAAATGTATTACTATGTAATCGTAAGGAAGAATATTATATGTACACATTTTATATACATTTATATATATAATTTTTAACCAATCTATAAAATTATAGATAATGATATCGAGTAATAAAGAGAATGTTCATAAAATGAAGAAAATGGATGTTTATAATATCCCTTACCTCAAGCCTGATTTTTCACGTGAATTAGTTATCTTCAAAAATATTAAAACTCAGTAAATTATTTATTTTCATAATATTAATTTTAATATTTATTATTCATTTTATTTTAATTGTTACCATGAAATATTAAATTGCATAATCGAATTATTTTACATCGGACATTTTAATGTAAATAAATCATATATTTGCAATAACCTTCATATATTAACTAATGTAAAAGATAACATTAATTAATCATTAAAAATAGAAACCGTGATAAAAAATATCATTTTTAAATTATGATTTTCTATTAAAATCAACCTTGAAAAATTATTGTGGAAAATGTAATATTATACTTTCATAGAGACAGTTGTATTTACAAATTCATGAATAATATTTCCAATATTCAAATATAATTATCTACAAAAGATAATAACTATTTTTTAATTATATTATGATAATTAAAAAATTAATACAATATTATATCTTAATATATCCTTAAAATATAATCCAAGTTATGTGATAATAAAAAATAATAAAATCGCTTCATGAGTCGGTATCCCATAGTACACAAGAATGACATTATCATTTTTTAAATTGTTGATACGATAATAAAATAAATGATATTATTATTTTCATTAATTGAATATATATAATTACATCATATATTAACATTAATGCAACCTTTATCACCTTTCTGGTAAATAATATGTGATAAAATGAGTCTCACCACTTCGTGAGGAAGTAGTATGTTGTACACATGGTTGAAATTATCTTGTAATCTATAGAAATGAAAATAAGAAGGAAAATATGATACTATAATTAATTAATTATTATTATTTCATAAATTTAATCTATAATTATTAGATAGTTAATTATATTTATCTATAAAAATCGGTGATTGAAAACCAATTAGGTTGGTTCACAAGTTGGTAGTCCTCTATACACACAATCAATTGTTATGTTTCACATTTGAGGGAGCAGGAAACGAATGTTGGATAATAAATTAATATAAGAACCTCTTAGAATATGGATGATACTATGAATATTATATCACCATGGTATAGTAATTTCTTATGTATGTGGGGGGAGAAATAAAACAAAAATCATTGTAATTGACATTTACTCTTCTTGGGATAACATCTATTCATTATCCCAAAAAATCATCCTAGGATTTCCATCTGAAGAAACCATGTACTAATGGATGAGATTATAGAATTATGTAAGTTAATTTATTAGGTATAGACATATAAAATTGGTTTTTAGCTCCACTAGGTTCAATACCCTAATAGTCTGTGAATGAGAATATGATAGAAAATGTCACACCCGTTTTTGTTAGTCATTTTATTTATTTTATTTCACTTGGCGTCAGGTGTTTTTTTCATAAGTGCGGGTGAGTCCCGATTTAAATTTTTAATGTTGGGATGAGTTTATGGTTTGGGTTAGTGCGCGAACACCGTACGCTTAAGGCACGCGGTCCTCTTGGGTACGTGCAGACGCGTTGTCCGCTTGGGTACCGTACGGTGCGCAGATACCGCACGATCAACCTCATTTTTAACGTTATGTGTGTGTATATATGTTGATGTATGTTGTATGTTTATATATGTGAAAATATATGTGTATCTGCATTTTTATACGTTTATGTTTTAACGTTGTGTATAAATATATATAATGTATGAGTATTTATGGTTATAGGTGTATATATATACACGTATATTCACAAATAAATATGTTTTAACGTTATGTATATATATATATATATTTATATGCAGATATATGTTTATATGTGTATAGATATATATGTGTCTACATATGTTTGTATATTGGTATATATGTCTATATATGTATATATATAAGTGTGTTTATATTTTAAAATGGTATTATTATTAAAAATGTTTTGATTATAAAAATATTTATTATTATTTTAGTTAACTTATTATTATTATTATTATTATTATTATTAGTATTATCAATATTATTATGATTAGAATTTTAATCAATAATATTAGAACAATAATTAATATTAAAATTTATATTAACTTATATATTTTATTATTAGTTTTTTTTATTTTAATTTGTTTTTAATTTTTTTGGGTAAAACCCTAAAAGGGCGCTCCCCTCTTCCCCCATTCTGCGGCGCGGCCCCCATGGCTCCTCTGCGGAGCGCCCGACCCTTCCCCCTCTTCGCGCTGCAGCCCGCACCGCCTCCGCCTCCTGCTGCCCCCGTCCGACCTCGTCACCGTCCGACCCCCGTCCGACCTCCTTGCCGTCTGCCTCCATTTCCATGCGCCTTCCGCCGGTTCCCCCCCATCTGGCTCCCTTTTTTCCCCCGCCGCATCGGCCAATCCGCCTCCTCTCTTGCGTCGTCGGCCCACAACACCCCCCCGGTTTCCTCCACACCTCACCGTCCTTCCCCTTCCACCGGCGCCCTCTGATTGCACCCCTGCTCGGCGGCCTTCCCCTTTCACCCCAGCCAGCGGCGGCGGCCCGAACTCCGGCCAACAGCAACTGTGGTCCATTTTCCCAGTCGCCTCCTCCTTGTCCGCGTCGGAAACCCCAACCGCCTTTTCTTTTCCAGTGCCGGAAACCCCAACCGCCTCCTCTTTTCCAGTGCCGGAAACCCCAACCACCTCCTCTTTTCCAGCGCCGGACCCCCCTGTTTCATTAGCGGTGCACTACCCAGCGGAATCCCCTTTCCTATCCAGCCGGCATGAGAGCCCGCTGCCCCTTCTGCCTATCACAACCCACTAGTAGCGGCCCGTTTCCCCCCTGCTCGGCGCATTTTCGATGAACCTCGCCCCTGCCGTTCGACAATATTCCGACACAAATCTGAATTTTGTGGTGCAGCACCTCAGCGTGCTTCGACGTGGCCGTGAATTCCCTCATTGGGTTTGCGAATGGTGTCTCGGGTCATGTTGGATACCTTTTCGTTCACCGCCGCTGAATGCGAAGTGATTCGCATTGCTTCAGATCATCCGCTGTTGTACGCAGGGCGCGTTTGGCCTCGCCGCATGTTTTGGTTCGCCACCACAAACCAAGCTATAGTTCTATGTCCATTGTTTGGTTTCACAGCTTCGTTATACCATTAATTAGTTGATTATGATGTTCTTGAATATTTATGAATTTGTTAAAAATATGTTTGGAGTGAGTTCCTGGTTCGCGTCTGCATGTGTCTACGTTGATTGGCTAGTTTGTTTGGTTAATATTCTATGTTATTTAATTTATTTATGTGGTGCGAGTTGTGTTTTTTTGGTAGTATTTTGAGGTGCGCTTGATTTCAAAGTTAGACTTGGTTTACGGTTTTTAATGCGGTGTATGCATGGTTTCAAAATGGGTTTTAAGAGTGTTTGGAAGGTGTGAAATACACTTTACATTTTAATGGAAAGCAGTGAGGTTTTGTGTGTGTGCAAACGGGTGCGTTATTTTATAAAATTGTTTTATGGGATGAGTGTTAGGTGCAAGCCATGTTTTGGTGTGATGATGTTTTGTGTTTTATTTTAAAATGTTTTCTTATGTGGAACTGAGTAATTTTGGATGTGAACCTTTGTTTCACCTTTGCGGATGTTTTATAAATTGTTCAAAGGATTTCTTTCTTTAATCTTGTGGTGCGTAGGATGTTTGTAAGACAGTTGGTGTGTCTAAAGGTCTTGGTTGGATTCTAATATAAAGTTTGGTTGTGTTTTGATATGTGTTTTGATGTGATGTTTTGGAAACTTGTCGAAGGGGTTTTTACATTGTTTGTTCATTAGGATTGTTCAAAGTCTGTGGTTATGGGTTTTTAGTTGTTTTGCGTTTGTTGCATTGCATTGGAAATGTTTTTTTTGTGATGTTACGGTCGTTGGCAAGTGGCGCGTGCTTGTGCGCATATTGGGACGTACCACCTCGTCCGGCAATCTGCCTCCCTCCCCACATGCAGTCGTGGCGCCCTCGTCGCACCCCCTAGTCGGACCGTGTCTAGCCGCGCGGACGCCGTCCGCTGTTCCGGCGCGACGCCCTCCGACAGTTTGTTTCCTGTCGCGACCCTCCCCGTTGGTATACCTCTTTTATTTGATGCTCGTTTTATATTTATATTTGATATATATATATATATATATACATACATACATATATATACATATATGCGCCTTTGGTTGATTAGGATTTTTTATTAATTAAATGTTCATTGGATTGGTTGGACCTTATATGACCCGCGCGTAGCGTTTCTGAGTGAGTGCCATCGCCTTGCTTTGTTTCTGAGGTTGCGTCGTCATCGTGCCTATTTTTCTAAGTGAGCGTCGTCGTTGCACCTAGTTTCCAAGCTCGCATCGTCGTGGCTGGTCTGCGAGCCGAGGTAGGTCCCCAATTGCACTTACCTTTAGATTTAGAATTTATTAATTGCTTGTTGTTTTATTAATTTTTAATGAATTAGAAATAATATTAGATAATAAAACATTAAATTATTATTTAGTGCGAAAAGAGCTGTTTATTTTATACCGAACACTTGTGACATTTTCTTGACGGGCGGACACCCAGTTTTGAAAGAATGCCCGTTTGGCCTTTAAACATAATTCACGGAACATCAAATGTGCTTCTAGTTTTAATGATAAATAATTTCTTCTGAACAAGTGTTTTGAGCTTTTTGAGGAATGAGGTTTTACATTAAAATTGGTGAAGTCTCGTTTAGCACTTTGATGAAATGGATTATCTTGGAAATCCCACTTGGGGGTGATCTTTGGTGTGTGTTGTTTGCCTGAGCTGTATGTGATGTTTGTGCATCGTGACTGATTTATTTACATTGTAGATGCACCCCCTTTTTATTGCTTGTGTTGACATGGGAACCTGGCATATTGAGTGAATTTTCGGAGAATGATTGCTGCACTAGTTTAGACCATGCACTGGCTAGTGGCCCCATAGCAGGGGAATACTGAGTTATTGCTGCTATGGGGATTGGGACCCTCGGTTAGGCCATGCAGGGCTATTCCGGGTAGTATTATGGGAGTTATGACGTCATCGAGTTATGGCAAGCCTTTAGGATGAGTCACATGTATAGTACATTCTGGATTGTTCATGATCTCCTAGGTTCGACCAATGTTTCTTTTAGTGTTTATTTGTGTGTGGCAGATGATTGAGAGGTCGAGTTCGGTTGCTGACCCATGTGAGCCACTTTTACCATTGCCCTTAGTGTGTGTTGTGTGTGAATCTCCTTTTTACTAAAAACTAATGTTTGGATTTCTAAATTGTTCGCAAAATGTTTTAAAAATGCAATGCACCTGTTTCTTTCAACATTAAACTTGTTCTAAATTAAAAAGGGCAATGGAATATTACTTGTTTCAGAAATGAAAGTGTGTAGAAACCATATTTTGTATAATTTAGTTCAAACCTGAAATTGATAAATTCTTAATTTGCTGGTATGTGCATTGGGATAGAATTAGTCGGGCCTACCTACTGAGTTTTAATACTCACGCCTATAGATCTTTTCTATTTTTAGTGTTTGTGCAAGTTACAGCTTGGGTGCGTCGCCTTGGGTGACGTTTGGTCGTGAGTTGGAGAGTGACCCGCGAGGTCACACGGTGATAGTGTTTGTCTCCTTCGGTTAGTTTTATTTTCTTTTGTTCTTGTTAGTTACTTTACTTTGTTTATTTATTTTGCGTTGCTCCGTTTATTTTCTGCTGCCTTAAATTTTTATTTTTATTGGGAAAAATCGTTCCCACTTTCTCTCAGTTGATGCCCTGGTGCTTGTCGCCAGCCCGGGAGGATCGGGAATGCCTCTTGGGTCATGTTGCGGACCGGCTCGGGTGACAGGTTCAAGGTCGACCCGGGTTGGTTCGTGAAAAAATGGTATCAGAGGAGGTCAGATCTTAGCAGACTTCACTTTTAAGAGCGCCCTTTGTTATTTGGGATGTCTGATAGAAGGAGATTAGGACTGTCGGGGCTCAGGAGGTAGGTTACGGGTCGGTGCCTGATCACCACCGCTCGTGACGAGACCTGAGTTACTAGGGTTAGTCCTGGATTTGAGTCTTTTGTCTTTGGTGATTTTGGATTGAGGGATGAAAATGGGAGCGAATCGGTTCACATTGCGGACTCACGTGGGGTGGAGACCCTTGTGGAGTCCAAGTTCCCGGTCTATGGTCCTCTTAGTGTTATGTCTTCCTTGGGGCTTGACTCACCACCATGTCTCCGAGTTAAGTATAGACACTAGTCCCTCATTCCGATGGTTTATAGTTGGTTGTGTTTCGTTTTAAACTCTGTCTATGTGGGTGTGTGTTGAAAATGAAGGTGATTTCGAAACGAAAAAAGGGGGTTCTTCCAAATTGTTTTTGAAATTAGTAAAGTGGGTTTTTAAAGAAAAAGTGTTTTGGTTTGGAACAATATGTTATGTGTTTGGATTTGGTAATGAAAGAAGTGTTTGAACCTTGGCACTCCTTATGGAGGGTCACATGTTCATGGCTATGTATGGAGAGTGCGTAGGGGAACTTGTTTGCAGATTATGTGAGCGAGATTGAATGAACACACATGTGATGGTTCATAAGGTACCATAGCTGAGTTTTAATGTTTTATAGAAATGATGGTTTTGGAAAGTGATTTATGCTTGTGTTTGTATATGTTTGGCTTAAGGGCCTTTTTACCTTGACTTGTGTTGTTGCCTTGATTGAGTTTTGGCCTGATGCCTGTTTTGATGGTGTTTCTCGTGTTGTCAGGAGTATGCTGCCCAGGGTTCAGTTTTGGACTAGTATAGATGAAATGTCTCATCGTCGTTGGAGTTTTGGGTGTGATTAACGGTGGTCGACTCCCGCTATTCTTCCCCCCTGGCAAGGAGTGTGGGCCAGTGGAACATGTCTCCAAGAACCCATCCTTATCGGTACCGGCTCAAAGTTCGTCGGACCGCTCTCTTGTGTGCCACCAGTATGGCATGTCCAGACATTATAAGTCGCCTTTCCGCATCCCTTCGGGGTCTTGCTACCGTGTGGCTATTCAGTCCACCAGGGAGAGTTCTGGAAGAAGCATCACTCATGAAGGAGTTAGAGACCAGGAGATGAAACTTCCTGACTGTGAGGCAGGAGATGCTTCAGCCATCAGAGCCCCAACCACAGATCTTGGGGTGAAGCTCGCGCAGAGTCAGGAGTTGCCGAGGGTGTGTAGACCCTCGCTTCAGATTATGTTTTCGACTTTTGAAAGGAGACACCCAAAGTTTCCTTGTTATGTTCGAGTCATCATTGTAAGATCACCTTTGTTGCGGTTGCGTGATGAACTTATTCTACCGCAGTCTAAGCGGTCTTATCTGTTCTCAGGGTGTTTTCGAATCGTTCGGTTCTCCTTGAAGGGTGATGGACCCGCGAATGAACTGGTCAATCTAATTTTGATTTGGGTCTCTATTGTGTGCATTAGGGGGATATGTGGTTTTATGAAATTAACAGGCGTTGTTTCGAGGTCCTTTGTGAGTTCGGGCTAGAAATCCCCTAGACTCTGGTTGCGGTGAGGTTTTTCTTCGGTCGGTGTGTGAGGGGTTGACATAATTCCATATCCACGAGCTGTTGAGTCGTTTTGTAGAAAGCTTCCTGTTTAAGTATCCGAGTGTTGTTCGGTGTGTGTGGAGAAAGTGACTGTGTTCGGTTTGGGAGTTCCCGTGTTGCCCCCCCCCCCCTTAGGGGTGGTGTGTTCGAGTTTTAAGGTCTCTGTGTTAGTAGATTTCTGTGGTGGGGAGAACCCTCCCGTGTTCTGCCCTCAACCTCAGACAATGTTTGTACTTGAGTTGGTCGGGTGTGACTTGTGTTGGTAATGGTCACCCCGAGCCTCTCAGTTTCTTCTGGTTTTTCCAGGGCACAGACTTGAGTTAAGATAACTGTTGGCTTGGTGACTTTATGGGGGTAGAATGTGATTGTGGTGGGGAGAATTGTCACACCCGTTTTTGTTAGTCATTTTATTTATTTTATTTCACTTGGTGTCGGGTGTTTTTTTTCTTAAGTGAGGGTGAGTCCCGATTTAAATTTTTAATGTTGGGATGAGTTTATGGTTTGGGTTAGTGCGCGAACACCATACGCTTAAGGCATGCGGTCCTCTTGGGTACGTGCAGACGCGCTGTCCGCTTGGGTACCGTACGGTGCGCAGATACCGCACGATTAACCTTTTTTTTAACGTTATGTGTGTGCATATATGTTGATGTATGTTGCACATTTATATATGTGAAAATATATGTGTATCTGCGTTTGTATACGTTTATGTTTTAACGTTGTGTATAAATATATATAATGTATTTGTATTTATGGTTATAGGTGTATATATATACACGTATATTCACAAATAAATATGCTTTAATGTTATGTATATATATATATATATTTATATGTGGATATATGTTTATATGTGTATAGATATATATGTGTCTACATATGTTTATATATTGGTATATATGTCTATATATGTATATATATGTGTGTGTTTATATTTTTACATGGTTTTATTATTAAAAATGTTTTGATTATAAAAATAATTATTATTATTTTAGTTAACTAATTATTATTATTAATATTATTAGTATTATTATTATTAGTATTATCACTATTATATTGATTAGAATTTTAATCATTAATATTAGAACAATAATTAGTATTAAAATTTATATTAACTTATCTATTTTATTATTAGTTTTTTTATTTTTATTTTTTTTTAATTTTTTTGGGTAAAACCCTAAGGGGGAGCTCCCCTCTTCCCCCATTCTACGACGCGGCCCCCCTGGCTCCTCTGCGCAGCGCCCGACCCTTCCCCATCTTCGCGCTGCAGCCCGCGGTGCCTCCGCCTCCTGCTGCCCCCGTCCGACCTCGTCGCCGTACGGCCCTCGTCCGACCTCCTCGCCGTCTGCCTCCATTTCCCTGCGCCGTCTGCCGGCGCCCCCCCATCTGGCTCCCTTTTTTCCCCCGCCGCATTGGCCGATCCGCCTCCTCTCTTGCGTCGTCGGCCCACAGCACCCCCCGGTTTCCTCCACACCTCGCCGGCCTTCCCCTTCCACCTGCGCCCTCTAATTGTACCCCTGCTCGGCGGCCTTCCCCTTTCACCCCGGCCAGCGGCGGTGGCCCGAACTCCGGCCAACAGCAACTGTGGTCCGTTTTCCCAGCCTCCTCCTCTTTTTCAGCGCCGGAAACCCCAAACGCCTCCTCTTTTCCAGTGCCGGAAACCCCAACTGCCTCGTCTTTTCCAGTGCTGGAAACCCCAACGACCTCCTCTTTTCCAGCGCCGGACCCCCCCTGTTTCATTAGCGGTGCACTACCCAGCAGAATCCCCTATCCCATCCAGTCGGCACGAGAGCCCCCTGCCCCTTCTGCCTAGCACAACCCACTGGCAGCGGCCCATTTTCCCCCTTCTCGGCGCGTTTTCGGCGAACCTCGCCCCTGCCGTTCGACAATATTCCGACACAAATCCGAATTTCATGGTGCAGCGCCTCAGCGTGCTTCGACGTGGCCGCGAATTCCCTCGTTGGGTTCGTGAATGCTGTCTCGGGTCATGTTGGATACCTTTTCGTTCACCGCCGCCGAAGGCGAAGTGATTCACATTGCTCCAGATCGTCCGCTGTTGTTCACGGGGCGCGTTTGGCATCGCCACATGTTTTGGTTCTCCACCACCAACCAAGGTATAGTTCTATGTCCGTTGTTTGGTTTCGCAGCTTCGTTATACCCTTAATTAGTTGATTATGATGTTCTTGAATATTTATGAATTTGTTAAAAATATGATTGGAGTGAGTTCCTGGTTCGCGTCTGCATGTGTCTACGTTGATTGGCTTGTTTGTTTGGTTAATATGCTTTGTTCTTTAATTTATTTATGTGGTGAGAATTGTGTTTTTTTGGAAGTATTTTGAGGCGCGCTTGATTTCAATGGTAGACTTGGTTTATGGTTTTAAAGCGGTGTATGCATGGTTTCAACATGGGTTTTAAGAGTTTTTGGAAGGTGTGAAATACACTTTACATTTTAATGGAAAGCAGTGAGGTTTTGTGTGTGTGAAAACGGGTGCGTTATTTTATAAAATTGTTTTATGGGTGGAGTGTTAGGTGCGAGCCATGTTTTGGTGTGATGAGGTTTTGTGTTTTATTTTAAAATGTTTTCTTATGTGGAACTGAGTATGTTTGGATGTGAACCTTGGTTTCACCTTTGCAGATGTTTTATAAATTGTTCAAATTCTTTATTGCTTTAATCTTGTGGTGCGTAGGATGTTTGTAAGACAGTTGGTGTGTCTATAGGTCTTGGTTGGATTCTAATATAATGTTTGGTTGTGTTTTGTTATGTGTTTTGATGTGATGTTTTGGAAACTTGTCGAAGGGGTTTTTGCGTTGTTTGTTCATTTGGATTGTTCAAAGTCTGTGGTTTTGGGTTTTTAGTTTTTTTGCGTTTGTTGCAGTGCATTGGCAAGGTTTTTTTCGTGATGTTACGGTCGTTGGAAAGTGGCGGGTGCTTGTGTGCAAATTGGGACATACCACCTCGTCCGGAAATCTGCCTCCCTCCCCGCATGCAGTCGCGGCGCCCTAGTCACACCCCCTAGTCGGACCGTGTCTAGCCGCGCGGACGTCGTCCGCTATTCCGGCGCGACGCCCTCCGACGGTTCGTTTCCTGTCGCGACCCTCCCCGTTGGTATACCTCTTTTATTTGATGCTCGTTTTATATTTATATTTGATATATATATATATACATACATACATATATATATATATGCGCCTTTGGTTTATTAGGATTTTTTATTAATTAAATGTTCTTTGGATCGGCTTGACCTTATTGGACCCGCGCGTAGCGTTTCTGAGTGAGCGCCATCGCCATGCTTTGTTTCTGAGGTTGCGTCGTCATCGTGCCTATTTTTTCCGAGTGAGCGCCATCGTTGCGCCTGGTTTCCAAGCTCGCGTCGTCGTGGCTGGTCTGCGAGCCAAGGTAGGTCCCCCATTGCACTTACCTTTAGATTTAGAATTTATTAATTTCTTGTTGTTGTATTAATTTTTAATGAATTAGAAATAATATTAGATAATAAAACTTTAAATTATTATTTAGTGAGAAAAGAGCTATTTATTTTATACCGAAAACTTGTGACATTTTCTTGACAGGCGGACACCCAGTTTTGAAAGAATTCCCATTTGGCCTTTAAACATAATTCACGGAACTTCAAATGTGCTTCTAGTTTTAAAGATAAATAATTTCTTCTGAACAAGTGTTTTGAGGTTTTTGAGAAATGAGGTTTTACTTTAAAATTGGTGAAGGCCCGTTTGGCACTTTGATGAAATGGATTATCTTGGAAATCCCACTCGAGGGTGATCTTTGGTGTGCGTTGTTTGCGTGAGCTGTATGTGATGTTTGTGCATCGTGACAGATTTATTTACATTGTATACGCACCCCCTTTTTATTGCTTGTGTTGACATGGGAACCTGGCATATTGAGTGAATTTTCTGAGAACGATTGCTGCACTAGTTTAGACTACGCACTGGCTAGTGTCCCCATAGCAGGGGAATACTGAGTTATTGATGCTATAGGGATTGGGCCCCTCGGTTAGGCCATGCAGGGCTATGCCGGGTAGTATTATGGGCGTTATGACATCATCGAGTTATGGCATGCCTACAGGATGAGTCACATGTATAGTACGTTCTGGATTGTTCACGATCTCCTATGTTCGACCCATGTTTCTTTTAGTGTTTATTTGTGTGTGGCGGATGATTGAGAGGTCGAGTTCGGTTACAGACCCATGTGTGCCGCTTTTACCATTGCCCTTAGTGTGTGTTGTGTGTGATTCTCCTTTTTAATAAAAACTAAAGTTTGGATTTCTAAATTGTTCGCAAAATGTTTTAAAAATGCAATGCACCTATTTCTTTCAACATTAATCTTGTTCTAAATTAAAAAGGGAAATGGACTATTACTTGTTTCAGAAATGAAAGTGTGTAGAAACCATATTTTATATAATTTTGTTCAAACCTGAAATTGATAAATTCTTAATTTGTTGGTATGTGCATTGGGATAGAATTAGTCGGGCCTACCTACTGAGTTTTAATACTCACGCCTATAGATCTTTTCTGTTTTTAGTGTTTGTGCAGGTTACAGCTTGGGTGCGTCGCCTTGGGTGATGTTTGGTCGTGAGTTGGAGAGTGACCCGTGAGGTCACACGGTGATAGTGGTTGACTCTTTCGGTTAGTTTTATTTTCTTTTGTTCTTGTTAGTTGCTTTACTTTGTTTATTTATTTTGCATTGCTCCGTTTATTTTCTGATGCCTTAACTTTTTATTTTTATTGGGCAAAATCATTACCACTTTCTCTCTGTTGATGCCCTGGTGCATGTCGCCAGCCCGGGAGGATCATGAACGCCTCTTGGTTCATGTTGCGGACCGGCTCGGGTGACCAGTTCAAGGTCGACCCGGGGTTGTTCGTGACAGAAAAAATGAAACCCATGCATATCTTATTGAGTCATTAAACATAAAAAATATATCCCTTTATCACATTTATGTATATGAACATAAAAGAAATCATTCACACAATGCAATTATTTTACTTGGTTTACCCTCAATGGGTTACATCTATTGAGCATATGACGAAGATGTACTAATGTTCAAAATACACTAAGGCTCAAAACCAATTACAAGGTTCATGCTTGATCACTTCTATGATTAGTCATACATCTTTTATAATATTTAATGTCCACTAACTGCATTCCCATGCTTCATTCCATATGTCTCTTTATCAGGATAAATATCAATGGAAATGATTAGTGTCTTCCACATCATTTTATCACTTCTCATGGAAGGGATCCACTCGTAGTTTATGGACATGTAAGTACATTAATTTAAATGAAATAATAAATCCTAAAATATGGTAAGATGTTCATTTGATGTCACAATTTGACATTTAGATAAAATAAACTTTTCTACATACTTTTATTTAAGAAAAACTACTTCGGATAACTATTTAAACCCATTCATGCACCATCTAATTCTTCCATGAATTTTGTAGAGAATATAATTCATGGACTACCTCTTCCGAAAAAATACTTTTCCTTCTTCACCATGTACCTCTTCTATGTACCGATCCTAGGAACTAATTACACATACCACCTCTGTGAACCATACTAAATTATTCCATATATTTCCTCTTTCGTATATCGCATATCCTCCATAAACTACTCTTCCTCAATATACTGTTTTCCTTTACAAAAAACAATTCCTTGAAAAACAACTTCTTGAGCCATTTATTTGACTCATTTTTCATTCATGTGATCTTACTAATGAACTATATTACCCTCGCATAATTCACCCTCCCAAACCACATTTGTACTTATCTAAATTCACGGAGAAAACATGTTTTCATTTCTAAATAACTAAATCATAATGATGGGATCCACTCTCCTTATATTGGAAAATATATCTGGAAAATACTCTAATATATGATTATTAAATTCTTTAATGAGGTATCATCTTCACCACATACCATGCATCTTTTTCCAACTACAATTTTCCTAGGAACAATTTTCCCTTTTGATTCACATACTACCACATTTCTTATTCAGTAGCGCAAATCTACATCAAATTTTCACAAATAATTCCTTTTATGGCTTCTCAAATCAAAACTTGATTTCCCCGAATAAAAATATACCCCCCATAACAGAATCCATTCATGTATATATTTCCATCCCATGAACTATTTCTATGAACTATTTTACTTTTACAAACTGTGACCCTCCACAAGAACCATTTGCCTTTCTCGTATCGTTATTGCTTCCGCGGGCCATCCTTACTACCTCCTTTACAATATGTGAACTATACAGTACATCCTATATAGAATTAAAATTTATGTGGATATATTCCTTTTCCAAAATCCAAACCCCTAATTTTGAGGCCCAATAATTAGTCGAACTCTTGTAAACAATGCCACCTAGATCACATGCTTCGGAAAACACCAACCATACACATTGGCGATCATCTAGCATTTTCAAAATACACAATCGCACCAAAACCGTACTAATAGGACACCTTGAGGGATTTTTTCAGAACAGTTTTAATCTGTACAAAGGATTGGAGATGGGATAGCCATTGAATAGTTAAAGAGATGACACACGTGATATTTTCAAAGATATAGGATGCCACCAACATATATTTCATACAAAGAGGATCAAAAATGAAAAATATTCATATATTATAAGTGATAATGTAGAAATATGACCATAAATTATTATATAGACATGTTTTGTGCTATTTTAAACTATCTTATTTTATGTTATTTTTTTTCAGTAAACACATATTTACGTTCACTAAGGCAAATAATTTTTACTACATTCACTATTCATTATAGTAAAAAATCATTTTGATATTATTTTAAAAACTAAATAATGATGATTCCATGTACAAAATCCATTTTCCCAAATTATTAATATATAATATTCTTAATTTTTTTTTTATAATTAAACTTACAGAAGTGTTGAAAAAAGTGTTTTCCAAACATATAAAATTATAAAGTACAGAAAGATTTTATATCTAAACTAGATATGAAATTACCTCCAATGACATAACTATGATTATATGAATTTTTTTAAATTATTTTTTAAACCACTTAAAAAATAAAATGGGTATTGTTAATTTTCTAAATGAAAATATATTTTTTAATAAAAATATTATATTCACTATTCATAACAAAATGAATGGTTTTTAATAATCCAAAAAATAAAACAAATCTAATTTTAATAAGAATATTTATAAAATTCATTATTTTTCTAAATTATATTTTCTACCATTAGTAAAAATTAATTTTAAATTATTTTATCCGATGATCAACTGTACAACCTTTTATATGAATACAATTTTTCCAAATACAATTTTTTCCTTTATATTTGTGCTTATTTTATTTATAATTAATATATCACCATTAAAATATTTTCATAATATATTTTCCCATTTAATTTTTTATAATTTAGTTTTTCCCACCAAGGATATATTGTCTATGTATATGTAATAATATTCGAATAAAGTATTTTTTGTTTAAAATTGATTTTTTTGCATCTTAAGCAATAAATATAATTTAAATTACATAAAATGAAATATATTATATACTATAGGGTTCTTCCAAAACAAATAACCTATTTCCAAAGAATTTATAAAATCTATAAAATAATTTTACGTAATTACATTTATAAAAGTGGTAACAATAAATTTTCATATAAGTATACATAATATATAAAAACAACTTGATGAAACAATATCTATTATGTATAACATTTCATTTAATTTTTTATACTATTTTACATATTTTTTGAATTATGGTTATTTTTATTATTACATGTCAATTTAATGGTATTTTTTTATTTTATTATTACATGATTTTTATTTGATTTTGTCGGTTTTTGAGAAACATTTAAATGATATTATATTTAATTAAGGAAGTTTATTTAATAAAATCATGGGTTGTTACATAAAATATTTTTTTCATTGATCATGTAGATATTTATTTGATATATCAAAGGAATTTTTATTATTATTTTCTTCCATTTTATCACTGATAATATTAATACACATGATAAAAATATGTCACCTAGAGTGTTCATTGGACTTTTCATTAGAAAATATTCAGTTTAAATGATATTAAAAAGGGACTAAATGTTTTCCACGAACACAAAGTTATTGAACCTTTAATAAAATTATTTTGATAAAATATCAAAAAAAATTAAATAATATTAATAAATATTTTAGAACTATTCAAAAATATTTTTAATAATTAAATTTTATTATTATTTAATTATTCTTTAATTAAATTTAAAATCTATAAAGGTTGTTATATTTGGCTATAATTTTAACATTTTCAAAAAATTTAATTACCCATGAATTATAGAAAAATATTGTATGATATCATCATACATTTTAAATATTATATCCTCGATTTAAATTGGAAATGACTGAATTTCCCATTAGTTAAATGACATAGTATCAACTAATTCCATGAATGTTTAAAGTCCTCAATCATGGATTATATCTATATTAAAACAAGAGGTTACACGATAAAACCTCATCACTTGTGTGGATGAAATATAATCAGTTTCTGTAATATACTATTTGTTGGTTTTTATACAGCATCACATAGTTCCTAGCCTCCAATATGTTTTTACAGTAACACATATCTCAATCCACACAATTATATTATGATTTCCTTATAAAAACATTGATTTAATCCTTTTAAAAAAATACATGTATGATTTCATATACTTTAACAATTTGGTGTAGAAGATCTTAAACATACTGATATTCATTGTAATAATTTTCAACTCCCAATTTGAACACCATATATAGAATTATATTAACATTGGCCTAAATATTCCAACTATTATTCGTAATCACTGATAGTTGAGATATTTTTTCCTTTACATCATTACCCGTATTTCAATAGATATTATTGAATTAGATTAGCTTCCATTATAATATATTTATTTTTATATAATTCTAAACATAAATACATATTCATATTTTGGATACATTAAAACATGGACTACAACATGATTATTGGGGTTCCATTTATTAATTTGGAAACTCCTCATATCATGGAAATATCTGATCATTTCCAATTCATGTGGGATATATTTATAGTAATAGTTCACTCAAACATATGGTCATGGATTCTAATTAAAATCACCATAAAACATTTTTTATCGTTCCACATCTTATATTTCAATCTCAAAAAATATTCTTCACCAATTAAATATCATTAAACTGATTTGAATAACATTTCTACATGTGCACGACTATAATTAGTTTAAATTTCATATTGTATATTTTGGGTTGGAACATCAAAGAACACCTTCTTCCATGTATGGTTCTTTTGAAACCATTTTATGAATAAAAGATGGTTATTTTGATTTTTATTTTATTGAAAACTATATCATGTCCATAGAAGGACTTATTTTCGTTTTTAAAAAATATTTACATTGATTTAATATGATATTGTTCGTTTTGAAGTGTTCTTTTGTGATTCTTTGTATGATTCCTACTAAGAACCCTACATATTTCAATGTCTGATATTCACTATGAAAAAAGAGTTGTATTAAAAATAAATTAATTCAATGATCATGTTTAACCATGGGTTGTATTCATGTACTCGATATAAATTAAACTATACAATGTTATACCATATAGAGTTCTATTGTCAAATAAGAGATTCTATACATCAATGAATATAACTATACATAGTACCAAAAGAATCATAAGATCATAAATATTGGGTTAATAGTCTGCTAAAAAATATTACTAAGTCTATAATGCCTAATTGTACTCTATGAGGGTCACATAACTCCCCACAATATTGTTTCCCATAAAATAAGGAAAACATGTGTTTTAACTCTATCCCTTATGTACTCTGGTCAAATCTATAATTATTTAATGCTGCACATTTTATAGGAATTGAGAAATGTTAATTCCAATATTTATCAATATAATTATAAATATTAATTCACATAAATAAAGAAATTAAAATAAAATTCTCTATCTGGAATAATCAATAAAAAATAATTATAAATAATTATAAGTCAAGCTAAAACCACTATAATCATCATCTAAGGATTCTCAATTAGAAAAAAAACATCCTAAAATATTCATGGTACACAATATATGATTTAATTATCCCTTTGACTATTGTTCTTATTAAATATAAATTATTAATCCTACAATCTAGCATGATTAATTTAAACCCAATCAAGGATATTTTATATATAACCAATATTTATTAATCATTTCTTGTTTTGGCCTCCATTTAAAAAACCTCCATAATCATGAAATTTAAACATTACATTCGTGAAACATTACATATTAAATCATGGATTGAAATGATCTTTATTTTCAAATATTGATGGTAGAAATTTTAGTATCTCCTCACACAATGGTAACCAATATATATAGTCGATTATAATACATGTAGACTCACCAATTGGAATGAATGGAACAATTCAAATTAACTCATCAATCCTTCACATTGTGTTTGTTAACAATTACATCAAATAAATCCATCCTAATAAGAGATTTCACTATCTAGTTTTTATCTCCCCTTATTTAAAATAAATATAAATAACATAAATGGTAGTAATTCTCACTAAAATAAATTACTATCTCAAAAACATTTTCCCAACCGCAAAACGTTAAATATTAGCTTCAAAAAACTATTATAATGAAGAACTAAATTTTTTTATAGTAATGAACCATAATTTACTGAACTCTAAGTATATATTGATGTACTAGAATATAAAATAGTTGTTATCTAATAATAAGATCAAGGCCCTACAAATACTAATCAATAATGTGACATAATTTTAAAATCATACCATAAGAGATTATTTGAATAGGGTTTTCATGAAATAAGAAATTCTATAATAATCTCAACAACCATATCAAATATAATTCAGGTGGATAATTGATAAAACCACAAAATTTTTGTTTTAATCATATATTGAATTTTTTTATTATAATTATTTATATTATCAACACATGGAGTAATTTATTGATTGGAAACATCACTTCAAAATTTTCAATGGTTACCAATGATTCCTTATGTCATGAATAATCATTCTTCATATATGCATCTAATCACAAATGAACCCCCTAAATGAATTAAAAAATTTCCACTTCATCATATATGATAAAATATTAATTTTGGGTTATATTAATTTCTTTTACAATAATAAATCAATTTCCAAACACAAATAAAATAATTTAGATCCTTTCAAACCATTGAAGTATAATCAATAAAAAAGGTATGAGATAAAAATATATAATGTTCTTGTTCATTGGTAGGTATAGTTGGGTAGAGACGTGGATCCTATTCTTGATACTCCCTTAAATCTAGATCTATATATTAGAGAACTCATGATTCATTTCAAATTATGAACCATACAAAGAAACATGTACTTGTTGGTATTTTTATCCATCCAATTTGGTACTATAGGATTCATGAAATTTTCTTGAAATTTAGAATCATCTAATGATTCATCATATTTGTTTTTTATTATATATTCATATCATGCTATCAATTTAATAAAATTATAGGGATATTGAATAATATAGTTTCACCTTACATATTGATTTACAACTTTTATTGGGTCATAAATATCAATAATCCTCTCCTGAAATTTTTATTTTCATTATGTAATGCGTCATACATTCAATTGTGACTTACACATTCATTTTAATACTCTATTTTATGAATTATTTCTAATTTGGATGGCTATATAGTTTGGATCTTACTAATTTAATCTGTTTTAATTTTGTGTATTCTGATTAAATTACAATCGTTTTATCCTAATTTTAAAATACATATAACATTTCATTACTATGGTTTTGGACCATTAAATAAATGATCCAATGTCTCTCATGTATCGATTCATCCATTATTTCTATTTTTCTACCACTTATATAAATATTTATGGAATATTTGTAGTGGTATAATATGTTGGACATTTGTCATATTTTATGCATCATATTACTTTTAAATCAATAACATTATCTTATTTATTAGACATCATAATTTTTTTATAATCAAATTTCATCACATATTTATTATTTGTGAACATTATATTAATTCCAAAGGAATATTACTCTTTGTTTAATTGTTACTTTATCTTTTGGTGGGGATTTATTTTTTACATTATCACATTAGTTATGTTGAGATTGTTTTAAAAAAACATCACTATGAGCAATTTCATATAGTTAATCAAAGAAATTTTCGATGTCACAAAATATATTCATAGATTCGTCTTTCATAATTTATTGGGATATCTATGTTTAAATATAATATATCCCATTTAATTAAACTCATTACCCATTAAAATCAAACAATGATTATTTATTGTTAATTATTTTTTCCAAAAAATAACAAACGTTTTCCTAAAATTCTAATAGTCCAAAAAATGGGCCACACTTCATTTTCTCATGATTGTAAAAGTAAACAATGGAGAATTTCATACATTCTATTTTATGGAAGAAATAATTTTTTTTACTATTAATTTGGTGATTCTTTTCTTAATAGTAAAATAATTCTTTTGAAAATTTTTATGGAATTTTTATGTATTTTTTTCGTTGTAAATTTTCTTATATATTGAAAAGAATGTTGTATATGAAATTTGAAACTATATTAGTAAAAATTTAAATAATTACATTATATACTACTTTATTTTTATGTAATTTTTGATAATGATATTATAATTATTTCAAATACTTATTAAAAATTAAATCATCCTATTTATATTCATGACTCTCAATAATGACATGTTTGGTGGTACTATTAATTTTAATAGATTGGGATGTTATATTTTTTAATATTTTATGTTTTTATACTTTTACATATAACTCATGAAGCATTCTATAAAATGAGTTATTCTAATCCTCAATAAATTATACTAATTCATACAAATGATTTCATAACATCATAAATGAATTTTCATGAATTGTGATACTTGTAAAATGATAATTATTATGTTATGTATCAATTTTCCCTATAGTATCTAATTTGAAATCCATAACAACAATAGAGAAATTTAGAGATTATTTAAGTGAATAAATAATATTATTAAAAGTGTAAATTGGTTCAAATTTTTAATTAACTATTTATTTACATATTTTATCATTTATGGAGAACGTTTACTTACCATAAAACATAACTTATTCCTTTTAATTCACGCAATAGATGTTTTTTTACTATTTTGAATTTTTATTTCATGGATTTATCCATGTTATCAATATCCTTATATAGGTATGAATTCACATCATGTAATATTTTTATACAAATTAATATATAAACATGTAACTCAATGAAAATCATTAGAAAATATTCCTATGTTTTAGAGTAAAAATTTATTAAATGATATTATGAGTAAAACAATAGGGTGGAAAAATTACAAATAAGACTAAATATAATCATATTGTCGGTAAAATACATATAACATTTTTATCCTTAGTTACTGTTTGATTCCACCTCATCTATTGAGATTTATTCAAAATTTCCTTCTTTTTTTATCTTATTCAATGTATTGTCTAAAAAATCCCTATTGACAGAAATATGAGTAATTTTAACCCACTCTTATTATATAATGTATTATTTATTTAGTAAATATTTTATCTTATAAGAGATTCCATATATTATCTCATTAACTATTGATTTCCCTTAGATTTCATGAATCACTTAAATAATGGGGTGATAAATAGTAGTATTATTTTAAAAAAATAAATTTTTTCACTTGATA
The DNA here is from genome assembly GCA_963277665.1 of Viscum album. Taxonomy (NCBI): domain Eukaryota; kingdom Viridiplantae; phylum Streptophyta; class Magnoliopsida; order Santalales; family Viscaceae; genus Viscum; species Viscum album. The sequence goes on from OY728141.1 coordinate 141,632,367, forward strand.
TTTGTCAAATAGTTAATAAACTGATGAACTCATATTTATATATATTATTGTCACCTAAATAATACTATGAATATTTCAATAGGACAAAATTATATTTATGGTTAAACCATGTAACCTTAATCATTTTCATTATTGGGATGACACCAAATTCAAGGATTTATCCACTATTAACACGTTTTGTAACATAGAATAGTCATGAATAATTATTTCCCAAAATATAAATATATTCTCAAAATCCTTCTATTGGGTCATTATATTAAATTAAATAGTTCATGAAATATAACTTATCCTTGTTTTCTCACAAAAATTAGTCCTGAATAATATATTATAACTGCCTCATGAAGTCCTTGAATAAATGTTTACATGACCGAAGTAGAATGACATCATAAAATCCTTATTCTTAGTGTAGAAAATTTTGAATATTCCCTTATTTTATTTGTACATTATTACAACACATTTTATCACATTATATTATATTTTTATAGATAGTCACATTTCATTTATACATTGAATTTATTTAAAGACTATAATATTAGTAAATTAATTAGCATTAACAACAAGTAGTAATGGTTTTAATCAGAATTGGATGATTAAAATTATTGTTTATTAATATTTTAAAATATATAAAATGATGTTAAATGGATTCCTATGAAGGAATTCAAATATATATGATGTCAATTTTATGCTCTCTGGTATTAGAACTAATGAAATTGCTGTGAAAAAAATATTCACATTTTCGAAAAACTATTTCATGTGATGAATAATATTTAAAAATTGAATTCAATTACTAAAGTCAAGAAACTCCATAAAAATGTATAATTTTATGATATCCAAAAAAAATCCTAGAATGAAACATATGTTACACCATTAATCATGGGGTATATACATTATTTTTTCCATGATTAATGAATCTTTTGAAAGGAGACCACAATAAAGACCTCGAATAGCATGGAATATCAATATTAACCCAAAATAAATTGAAAAACAAAATGAATGAGAAATTAAACTGACCATGGATGTTAATAATTTCCAATAAATTGGGGATGAGGCTCTAGAATCATTATACGTTCATCAGTGATGTACTATATAGATGCTGATAAAGGGGGTATTTTTTCATTACTATGAGTATGAAAATACATTTATTTTATAATCCCTTTATTATTATCGTGAGGGACATTCATTTTTCTTTAAGATTTCATAATGAGGATTGATTTTATTATGTTATATTATTATGGAATGTAATTTACATAGTTATTCTATTTCAACCCAACCATTTTTTATTATCTATAATCCTTATCCATGCACAACAATTGTCTTATTATTGAGGGAGTGATGCATATAAATTAATTTACTAGTGGATAATTCTAATCCTAATCTTTTTGTGGGTTCCCCTTTATGAATAAATATCGTTCAATGTAAAAAAAATAAAAAACATGGTATAACATTAGAATTATGAAAAATTTAATTCCTTGATTTGGGGTTTTTTACACCAATTAATGGATTTTTCTAGAATCAACCATGAAAACTAATTCTATATATTCCATTGTCTTATTAATTAATTAATAATAATTCCATCATTGTATCTTCCATGAACGTATTCTAATTTAATGAAATCACTGAGACCATCACAATCTCCTTTTAAAAGAAAAGTATTTAGATTTATTTTGAATAATAATTTAGAAATAGTTATTAAACTGTGATTTTATCCAAAACTACCTTTGTGGGGTTCATCTTGAACATTCAATAATTATACGTCCCATCAATTTCGTGTTTATTTAGTTGTGATTTTAATTAATTCAATTCAGATACATTGTTGGAATTAAAAATTATCATAAAACCATAACATATGTGATGTCATTTCTACTGATTGAAGAATATATTATATTTGTTTGATAATATAGAAAACCTCTTTTCTGGCCATTTTTATTTCCTAATTTTAGTATTGAATTATTAATTTATAATTATTCTTACTTTTATGAAATTGGTTATTTTTGGAGACGATGGTATTACTTAAATGTAAACACTAATTCACCTTTCTAAAAAAGTATTTGATACATCATCTCAAGGAAATTAATGTGATGAATAGTAACTCCATATAGTGGCCACACACATACCATATAGGGAAATAAAAAACAGTCCATAGCATGTAACTAAAATTCAAAAGAGGCAAATCCTAATATTATAAACATGGTTAATGAAAAAAATGTAAGAACAGATTATAAAGATTATTTTAATCCTATTAATGATGTCATTGATTTTATAGGATTAAATGATAAAGAATAAGGTCATCATACTATTGAACTAATGTGGTCCATTAGAAACATTTGAGGAAATATAGTAATTAGAATAAAATTTACTAAAAAAAGAAACCTCAACCACAAATATATTACATAACTTTTTGAAAAATTCATATTGTATATGAAGGAAAATAGATAATGAAGAGGAAAATATATATTCGACCTTGATACTTGATTTTTTATGGTGATATTAGAGTGTTGTAACATTATGTATAAAGAATACATGTAATATAGACTAACTACATAGAATAAAATGAAACAAAAAAAATATAACAATTTTAGCAGTCTGCTACTGAAAATGAAATTATCATTGTATATTTATTCCACATGCATCCAAAAATAAAACAAATGTGGTTGAAATTTACCAAGTATGGATATATAATGAATATTTTCTACATATGTTCACACTATGAATCCATATTCACCTCTACTATATTTCATGATGATTACATCAAGGATAATTGGAATAGAGATGAATTTTAAATATAATCATCAATTTGTAAACATGAATATGGATATATTTGTATAATTCTATAATTAGTTATCCATGGTATGGTTGAGCTAAATAAATGTTAAAACTTGTTTTCAAGAGGAAACCTGCATTTTATTATTTTCTATGATTATAGATTTACTATTAATTAGAATTTTATTTTATATAGAGATATAGTTTCTATTCCACTTATATTTTTATGTGTTATCAAAATTTCAATGTAATTTCACAGAGAATTATTTTCATTTTTCAGTACCATTATTAATGTAATAGAATGTAGAAGAAATAAATTTAAGAATCTTCAAGAGGATATTCATGATTTCGATACTATTAACTACATCATATCCTAGTTTCTAATGTTTTTCATGTTCATGAAAAATATTGTTGTAGGAAAAACATTTATATCCCTGGTTTGAAATTTCATTAATAGGGGAGTAAGAATTCAAATTATGATCTTTATTACAGTCACTATATTTAATATGATCATAAAATGGAATGACTACAATTATTCATGATTATATAATATAAAATAAGAAACATAAATTTGATTTAATAATTACCATGACATAATATTGAATTTAATCATCAATTTATTTAAAATATAATAGTTAGGGAAAGTATTTATTTGTTTATATTTGGACAATAAAGATTTAGGACATCTACTAAATTATCATAAATTCAACTTTTGTATGATTTTCCTATTATGATTTTTGGATATTTCAATTAATTGGTTTTAAAATTTATAATGATTGAATAATGTGATTTTATGAACCTTTAATTTCACTCCCAAGATATTACTTAATCCAAATTTTCATTATTTTTATATTGATCTTATATTGAATACTCCTCCCTGTTCTCTTATAAAACATAATGGGAATGTTATAACTGTTATGGGTGTAATTAATAATAATTAATATTATTGAGGATTCATTTTTAATATCCCATTATCCTTTACTAATCTTATATTAACACTTTTTCATTATTTTCATAGAATCCCAGAACAACATATTTTGTAAGAATCCTATTATAAGATTAATTTATCGATTCATACCCTACTAAAAATTACATTTAACAAATATATGAAATTATTTTGGGGAAGATGGTGTCATGGAAAAATGGACACACATTCTAAAAGGTGAAAGTGTGTGTAAGATTTCATGGGATTTGGGGAGAGGATCATGATTTCATAACATTTTATTCATTGAACACATTTATTCAAAATATAAAAGTAAACTAATTATTTCATGGGAAATTGAAAATCATCATTTGTAGATGTTTCATTTTTTTATAAATATTAAAAAAAGTGTCATGAGTATATCAATAGATGTTGTTTTAGGTATGTGATAATTTTACCAATATTTAATTTTAAAAAATAAAATAAATACAAATATAATATCATTCAAGATGGTGTTTCATTCAGAAGATTTCATTTCTTAATGGGAATTCATTTAGATATTAGGGATGGGGTGATATCACTATTTAAATGGATATATCAATTGAGTTGTTTTTTTCATGAATATAACAAAGATCCCACTTATTATTTTTTAATTACATGTTTTATATCATTTCAAAACACACAAAACCCAAATATTGAATTTAATATGATGTTGAATCCATCATGATTATCTGTTATTTCTTCTTTACACTATATAGGTTCATCATTAAAAATAATTTTATCGTATATATAATTTTCTTGATGTATGATAAATATTTTATGAATATTTATTATATTGATGATTAGTTGAATAAATAATGTGAGATAAACTAAATGTAAATGGAAAATAAATAAATGTCTTAGTTAAAATACATGGCTGTATTAAGTGATGAAAATGAAAAACAATGTTTTACATGATTATTTTTAAAAAAGTGAGGTAGTAATGATTTTTTCAATGTTATTTGCGATCATTTAATTCCACAACAAATAAATTTATTTTATTTAATTTGAGTCTAATTCAATGTAAGATGATACTTTTAGTTGTATGTTGATATCTCATACATGATAAAAATCATGAATTTATGATTAGGGGGTTTCAAACAGACATATCATAAATACATGTTTTTTGTTTAAATAAAATAATATTTTTATGTTAGTTTTTACACATTAAATATATTAATGGTTTAATTCATCATCAATAGGAAAAAATAATCTTTTTTAATGAAATTAAATTATTCAAATATACATGAATAGACATTTGGGAAGACATTATATGATATTGGATGTCCATGGGTTGCTCCTGGATATCGAAAAAGATGCAATTAGATGTATCATATGTTAATGTGTTTGAGAATTTTGAGTCAAGTCGTGAATAATAATTTGTATATGAATCCAATTTTTTATGTGAGTAAACAACACGAATAAGTATAATCTATGGATATATCAAATAATTTTTATCATTACACACATTTCATGTCGTGAATAATGTGGGACAAACCAAGTATTTGATAGATTCAATGTATGTGTTGACAAAAGGTGAGAAAATGTCCAATAAGAGATCATATAGAGTTGTATTTTTAATAAATTAATTTCGGTCATCCACTACATCTCTAAAATTTTCAATTTTCTTATTTATTTCATTCATGGTTGGATATTATATCATTGGTTGGGGATTGATTAAATTAGAAAATATTACAAGTAGATAACTCAAATATATTATCATTTGTTGGATTTTACACTATTTTTAAAAACTGGTTTTGAGACACCAAACCATTTAAAACCCAAAATTATATTATCATAGTGTAAAGGGATAACTCAGTCAGCAAGGGTGGTTAAGCATGACCATTGGATTTTCATATACATGGTTTCAATAAAATATTTCTGCTAAATGATTAAATTATTTTTAATTGATCATAAACATGGAGTTGTAATTTTCATGTATGAATTTTTATTTTATTAATCATTAAAACCATCAACATCCTATTTTCAAATTAGATAGTTTGTAACTGTTATGAACTTTTATTGGTCATTATTGATAAAATAATAATTTTTATAAATGTGTCTCTAATAATTCATCCTCAGACTTTCATTTTCTATAATACTTGGTAAGTTAGTGGTTAGATTTATTTTTTTAAATAATTAAATTTGGAAGCCATGTGAGAATTAATGATACCCATAAAGCGATCAATTATATAATTTTCAGACTACATTATTCATGAAACAGATTATTCAAGATTTGGGAAGGGATAACAAGATGTTGAGACCTTCCTTACTCAAGATGAAGGAGATATAATGACCTCCGAGTCCCCCCCCCCCAATACGCCCTACGGTGGTGACCAACTTCAAGCGTTTAGAAATCCAAAAAAATGGGAGGAATTGACATTTTAATAATAACCAATATTGGGACTTAATATATATCAACATTAATAAAATACCATACGCATATATATTAAGAAACCAAAATACATCCCACAAGTGTGTTTAAAATCAAACTACTCAAACAAAAATTAGAACTCAAATGTATGTACGAATACAAAACTAACCATCAACACAAGAATCATTCCAAATGTACATACTATTAAGATGTAGCATGGTATACAAAATCACACTGGAATCCTGATAACTTCTTTATATACGTAGGGTGGGCATATAAGTCTACTCAGTTGGGATAAACCAAAGTCACTTATGCACAAGTGGGAGAAGCATACAAAATCACCCATGATAAAACATAATAACCTCAAAATAACCTAAAGAGGTATATAATAAATGAAAACCTCATCAAGGCATGCTAACCAAACAACACATTTCACGGAATGTAAATTTGTAAGAACTTCGATATTTGGGTACCCTACACCCCTCCCCCTGGTTAATTTCTATCCCCGATGGAGAACGTCCTAATGCTACCACGCTCTTCCAAAAGCCCCACTATCACAACCTACCATAACACTCCTAGGCCGCATACCTCCTCACATATCTCCCATAAATTAATGGGCCATAAACCACAACCCTATCCCTTATACACCTGATAATCACCACAAAAATCATCTTAAAGAAACCTGGGTAGCACACCTCACTCGCAGACACCTAGTCATCACAACCACCCAACAACCAACCTAGAGAGTCTATGGATATCAATGCCTAAAAGAGGTAGTATGGAAAAACAAATAACTATCCACCCATCTTCCCACATTGATGTTGGAAAATTCCACTTTCCCCTATACCAATGTGGGATTTCATCACGTAGTTCTAAATATCTGTGTGATGCATATAGAAATAATAACGAATTACACACACACAGAGATATATATATATATATAGGTACCAGTGATTCATCCCAACATATGGGTCTTCAAGTCAATAACAAGACCACACAAAACTATCCTTGCTTCCACATCTAAATTCATGTACCACAATGAAATATGACCGCTTATTTAATTTTATAAATGAATCCCGCGTCAAAACGTGCCACAACTCGAAACATACACCTAGCAAAATTTTTTTACCAATTTTCATTCTAAATTTTCAATTCATTAATTTAATTATACCATACATACCTAAGAAACCACCAAACACTAAAAAATTTTGTTGAAAAGGGACCATACCATCCACTACAAAATAACAATAAGGAATGATGGGTGAATATAAAATAATCCAATATAACACCCACTAATAAAAATGGACTCTAGAAACATTAAGAAGAATTTTTACAAAAGGTAACACCATACTTCTTCAATATTGTCCCCCATAAACCATCATCGGTTGATCTACTTCATGAGATGCACCAAATTCCAAAAAAAAACATTCCCTACTTGTATCCACACATCAAACTCATCTATCTTGAAACCCCATTCATCCACTACCACCATCATTCATCAATGTCAGGTCTACATATCCTTCATCCAAATTTGTAAAAACCCAAAAACAATTCATTAATACCACACATGATGATTCTAATATACAACAACATTATACCCAAAACTCCCATTAACATGAACATGACACAACCAAGTCTTACAACCCCACTTACATACCACTACATAGATTTCATCCCACTACATAACATGTTCACCCATTCTATTATCAATTAATATCTCAACCTGAAATTATATCACACCACCCATACATACCCATGAACAGAACCGCACACCCTTCTACAATACCACACTACCATAATATAAAAAAGGATGAACAAAACCACACCATCAAGGCCATATTTATTCATATATAGAAAACCCATTTTCATTTATTCGACATCAAAAAATTGGGGCTATAGCAGAAAAAGATCGATCATAGGGAATCAATTTATTTAATAGAATATATGTGGTTAAAAAAATCCATAATAATACCATAATTCATATAGTATCAACAAAAATTATTCAAAATCCATAAAATTTCACATACGGTGACCACAAATGGCAACGATTTTCAAAATAATACATGTAGCACCCCAAGATTTTCAGAATTAATTTTTTTCAAATAGATGTAGCTTTTATGTATCATTCCATTTCAAATGACATCAGAAAGAGTTATATATATATATATATTCAATGAAAAAATTTCCATTCATAGACAATACATACTTGGCTAGCACTACACATAATACCAACATGGCTTGCACACCAAGAAACACTGACATGGAGTACGATGCATAAAACAATGAGTTTCTATGAACATATCTTTTTATTGTCATAAATATTTAAAAAAGATAATTATAACATATTCGATAATCATAGAATTAATAGTTTTTATAATATTGTTGTTTTATATAAATAAAACATATTGATAATGAATGATTATATTTTTGGTAAATTATATTTATGTTAAAAACATTATTTTCTTCAATGAATTAGTTTTAATAATAAATTTAATTTTATACACATTTATAAATTTAATTTGAGATAATAAACTTCATTTATTAAATAATATGGTTTAATTTTCCTAGGTTTAACGTTTGGGATTTTCTTGATAAACATCAATTTTTGATGAATACTGAGAAATAATACTATTAATTATTAACAGACTTTTTTTCAAATTATTTATTAAAGATAACTAATATCATAAAATTTTTTAAGTTATCATTTCATGAATATTACATATATTAATACAATGTATATCATTACATCAAATTTTAATTTGTAACTAAAAATAAAATCTTAACAATATTATAATTCTTTTCGAACTATAAAACCTCATTATTTCCTAATGTATGCAGGATTAGAAATAATATTAATTTTGTCACATCTAAGATTGAAATTTAAAAAATTGAATATAAACCAAATTATTCAGTATAAGTTTTAGTTCCTAATAATACCATGTTGATTATTATCCAAAATAATTAGTAACGGTGATAAAAATTAAAAATAGCGTTTAATGCCAATTTAAGCTTAATTTGGAAATAGACATTACAATTATGGTAAAAAATGACCTATGAAATTGTAAAAAATAAATTTTATGTCAAAATATCATCCAAAAACCATGCATTATTTAGTATTTCAGGTATTTAATACTATTTTTAGTTATGAGAAAGTGAACAACTAATGTTTTTCTAAATATTATTAACAAGTCCTTTTTCATCCCTTTAAAAGGTCACCACCTCTACCTATTCTTAACACCTCTCAAAACATTTATTTCCATCCATTATCTACCAATTTAGCCTCCATAAAATCCTCCCTTCATCTTTGATTCTTTCCTTTGTATGGAATCCCCCTCATGGAATCCTTTTGGCATAATAACAATGAAGTTTCCCAGTATAGAGATAACATACACATTCAAGCTCCATTAATTTATATTTCTCATCCACCCCTCCAATAAATTTATTACATTATTTTGTAAATAATCCAGGATCTTAAATATACTTGGATATTTTTATGAAATGTTTCAGACCAACACATACAAGAACCTCCATCTAATTAAAGGGTAAATAATGTTTTTGTGCATGGGGAACTATTGCCTCACAAAATGATAATTGTTCATTTGTCATTTCCCCCCAATAATAGTGGCCATTATGATGGAAAATATAATTATATATTTAATATATTATATTTATTCTTTATTTATTCATTTTATTCCTTTTTCAACAAATATAATTTTATATTACATTTGGTGTTAATACGATATAATCGTTTGAGGAAGTGTGGACTACTGCTTCCTCAAAGAGATGTGATTCATTCACACCACAAATAGAATGTATTAAGGATGAGTTTAATGAAATGATATGATATATTCATGAAACTATAATAATTATATATATATAGACTTTGCATATTTCTATCAAGATTACAATAAAAATCAGAAAACAACATCCATGCATACGTATGACATAACGTCTCCAATAATGGTTTATAACATTACAAAATGAATTATGATATAGGTTATTAAAATAAAAATATAATAGATATACATGATATTTCTGTAATTTTATTCATTCCAGAATAATTATATAAGTATACGGTCTGACGATAAAACAAATTATGACACATGTGAAGAAAAAAGAAAATATGACCCAATGTGAAACATTAACATATAATCATTAAAAAGAAGGTAATGTAAGGTCATAATGAAAAATATATGGTAATAGAAATAATAATATTATTCTGTAAAGTATTTATAATAAATTTATATATATACAGGATTATTTTACAAGTACGGTGTGAGTCAAGACACATGGTAAGGGGATTTCATCTCACTTTTAATTTATGTGAGATACAAGTTGTGTTCGCCATAATTTCCTTTTGTTTGGTGTATGTACTGAATATGATTGTAGTATATGTATCAAGTAATTAAATTTATGGTTTCTCGTAGGCCCATTTGATGATCCTTTATTCATGGGTTTCATGATTCAGAAGATACCAAATTAGTAAAACTGTTTTCTCCTGATTTTCCTTCTTAGAGACTCATATTTTTTTGGGCACCAAAACACTTTATCAAAGTTCATATACATCAATTTTACAATACATAAAATTAATCTCAATCATTTCATGATATTATATGCTTCAGTTAATTTTCTATCCAAACATGTAACGCCTGATACCAAGATACCAATATATAAGAGTTCATTGAGACAATCTCGTTGTTTTTTCGATATTGTTTATGTTTATGAATCCTTTGATTAAATATTATTATAAATCTATAAAGAATATTAATTAGTTTAATTATCCTTTGTTATTTCATTTTATACTCATTTATAGATACCATTTTATAATATTTTTTACATAATATAGTTATGAATCTGTTTTCAGGATAACTCGACATCACCCTCTCATCGGTCAAAAATATGTGTTTTCTAAAAAGAGTTTCCATGAATAGTATACTATTAACCAATAATATATAAATTAAATTTTTACCCTTTTTTATTTTACCAATATTGTAAAGGGAATATTCATGTCTCTTTCCAAAAGAGGAACATTTCTATCTTTTTTCAGTGCAAATGTAATGTTATGTTGACCTCATATTGTACGAACGAATTTATGCACCCTCATTTGGTCAAAGCTTTAATTTAATTGTTAAAAATGACAATAATTATGAATGTGTTTTTCAAAATTATTTTCTAATGAAAATATTTATCAAAATGGTTTTAAACAACTTTTATATGATTTCATGTAAGACTATTCTCAAAATGTTTTGAAGTATTATTTATATTTTTCTAATGAATTTTCAAATAATTGGTGTTCAAAATGTTTTTAATCGATATTTAATTATTTTAAAAGTACATTCAATGAAATGGATTTCAAAATTCTTTCAATATTATTTACAATTTCTCAATAAAAATTATTCTCAAAAAATTTTCAATCTTTCTTTAAAGAATTTCATGTTATTTTAAAGAGAAATATTTTTAAAATGTTTTGAAGAATATTTGAAATCAAATCAAGGAAAACTATTCTCCAAATTATTTCACGTATTTATTATAAAAATTAATAGTATTTTATATGAATAATATTTTCAATTGGTAATATGTATTAATTTTTTTTCCAACATGTACTTATATTTTCCTCAATAATTTTTTTTAAAGTATATTTCCAAATTATTTTTCTTCTAAGATAACATATATTGATGTTACTTTTTCCTTTACAATATTTTATCTAAATTTTATATTCATATCCTTTATATAAATTAGTTATGGTTAATTCCATTTACTTCTTTACACCCATTTCTCATACATGGTTAATATAATTTTGAAACTCGATTCTCTTTCACTGGTTATATGATTTTTAACCTGGTTATTATCACAGGTTATGTTTATGATGTAATGTTTAAAGAACCTATGTTTTTTCACATGTCATTATACGTTTACATGTTTATAATACCCATTTCATTTTAGGGGGCTTGATATTTTTATTTATAATCTTTTGGCACATGTATGTATGAAGTCATTTTGTTATTGGTGGGACCTATATCTCCCTCCAATGCATTGATTAATGTTTTATATCTTATGAGGTAATGATGGTAATAAATTCAATGTGATTTGATCAACATTGATAAGATAGGGAAACAGAATCCCTTATAATTAAAGGACATCCACTAGGGATTTTGGTTTTTCCTTCCCAGTAAGTGTTGTCCCCATGATGATGGAAGATGGGAAACCCAGATCCATTATGGGAAGATGAAGAAACCTGATCGATTACAAAGAAGGAACTGTGACTAGGGATAGTGGTGTGTCCCAGACAGTAGATGTAGTGCCCATGATTTTCCCTAATAAGTTATAGAAATGCGTCTTCACTTATAAGGAATGATATAATAGGTTTATGAATTCCATAATTCCACGTCTTATTTCTATGTTATGTTTTATGGACTATTCTCTTTATTTCATTTGGATTACTATCTTCTGAGTTGTAAATTTATCCCATAATATTTCAAATTCATGGTATGATGTTATATATTCATGATAACATTATCATTCCCTTATGCACTTGTTTATTCTTACAGGTCCCACATATTTACCATTATTAAGAATATAATCTCACCTCTCTCTTCTGTTATCCTTTATCTTAGTAATGATAACAGTTTTATTAAGATGTAGAAATGGTGGAGATGTTTACTAGAGATGTTGAATATCCTTCACCAGGATAAAATATTTTTTTCCATGCATCCAAAGACACTAATATATTACGGTCCTCTGGCATGTATTTTTGTAATTTACAAAATGTTCCCCCAAAAATATGTAATATCCATGTATTTTTTTCATGGGTCACAATTGTTGTTTTTCAAGGAAAGTTTTATTAAAACTTTGGAATATTGAATGATAAATCCTTTGTTATATCCCCAAGTTTAATTCTATTTATATGACAAGGGATGTCACTAAAGATACGTATATCGATTAGTTATCATTTCTGAAATTTTCCTAGAATTATGGTAAAGGATATAGTAAGTGGTCTTATAGAAATTAATCCATGTCTAAATACTCCAAGTGGATTGTCTTTGGCACAGATGTACCTTGGGTTAAAAACTTTGATAGGTTGTTATAGGCTTGAATTGGGGTAATCAAGTAGAAAAAATAGCCCACACTGCACACCAACTTGACACTCCCAGGTGATATTATTTGGGAATTCACAAACCATAATGAAGGATTTAGATATATGATAGATATAAATAACATTGGATAAAAACATGGTGTCATATATTATGGATAGATTCATGATTTAGACATCTTCTAATTATTTATATTGATGATTAAGTGGTTTATATATGTGACATGTAATGCTCACACTATACATCTCGTTTTAGCCATTGGTGGGAACTATAAGTTAGTAGATTAATATAAAATGTGATTGATGTTTTTATGATGATCAGTAATGTGGGATGATCACTAGAGTGATGGACATCGTTATCATGCCAAATCTTTTTTCATAGAACATGAATAACAATTATTACCTTAAAATACTCTCAGACGGACTATGGAAGAGAAAAAAGGTGTTCTGTGATATTTTGGGTAATGAAGACCATGGAGGCAAGAAGATTATGTTTCCTTTTTATCAAGAATGTGGAAATAATTATCTAAGTGAATTATTTATAGGAATAAGAATATGATTTTACTATTGAAAATAATGTTAGAAATTAATTGACAGAATCGAAAAAATGATGTTCTTAGTAAATTAAATGTACTCGAATATTGGGCTCTATATGGTGTATCAAATTGATGATTTTATTAAATTTGGATAGTATGGGAATTATAAAAATCAATGTCTACTGTAGAAGGTTCTTGAAGATAATAAACAAAGTGGGGGAATTTAATTGTTTTTTTCTACGGATGATTAAGAAACCACAAATGTCGCATTAATGGTACATACTATTGCAGATATGAATAAATAAATAGAGTTTGATAAATGTATATACATGATTATTATTTCATATTATTAGAAATACATATTATGGAATAAGATAATGAATCCTAAGTAATGGTTTATGAATAACATTTGATGAATGAATTATTTATGATTTAGAATTTTGAGACTATGTTATATGAATCATGAAATATATAAGTTTTTTCATTATATGTTTTCATTATGGATTATAAATGATATGTTGAATGCTGATGAAGAATTTGAAAAGTTATTTAATGTGTAGGTGATATTTTGATAAAGGAGATCTAATCCATAATTAATGCATGATTCCAAGATAATATTTTTTGTATAATTATATAAAAGATATGAATAAGTAAATTAGATGGTATATATTTTCGTGGAACTACAAACTGAAAAACTGTTCTAGGTCATTAAGGATGACTTTTATAACTTCTTGGATATTAGGTAAATATCGAGTAATATTTGGAATAAGGAAAAATGAATCTTTTCAAATAGGATTTATGGGGATTCAGGATATTAACATGTTTCTATGGAATATATGATGATGTTATACACATGTTAGGAATGTGACAACCCAGAGATACGTTGGGATATACAAGGGAATCAATGTTAAGATGGTTTCATGACCTTCATTCTAAATCCTTGAATTTAAATATTCCAGAGGGGTTATCAGGTTAACCATGTATGGAATGATTAAGTTAAACATCATATTAAGTAAGTAAGATTAATGTATTATATTCTATAAAAGTATTTATGGATAAGTGATAGCCTATTCAAAATACCTAGTGAGGATGGTAACTAATGTAAAATGGGAAGGAATGTCATGGAACTCATTATCTATTATTACATTCTGAATGAAAAAGTAACCTTCTATTATTTATATTAGGAGGAAAATTAGACCAACAAAAAATAAAAGGGAATGTTTTATAGAAACCACGTAGGTATATATTTTAATTAAAACTATTTAACTTTTCATGAAACCAAAAATTATGTCTTATAGCTACATTTTCGATTCATTAGAAGGAACCTTAAGTCATTACAGATTTGTGGATTTCTTGTTGTCAACATTCTCTTAACCTTTTTCTCTATCACCCTATATTTGAGTATGATGGTCTTCATTTTCTTCCATATCCATGTTTTCACTTTCCACCTATAGTCTCCCATGAAGAAACTTATTTCTATGTTATTTTTGGTAACTGTTAGGGTTCCAAATGTCTCTTTTTAAGGGAATTTTTATTATTCATTTTTATGATGTCGGTTTATGTAACACCCCAACTCTAGTAACCTAGATTTGGTGTATTATTACATAACATTGGCATGATTGCAATAGATCATGTCTCGAACGACCGATTAGGTTAGTATCATGAATGTACTAGAATCATATATAAGTTCCACATTACATAATGAAATAAAAAACAACCTTGTGCTCCCTTTTAAACAACCTCATATCCCTTTTCCTATCCTTGAAGGTCAATCATAATATAATTCTTGACATCCTGGGAAGGAGAAAACATTAGAATGGGGTGAGCTCAGATGCTTATTATGGATAACAATATAACAAAAACTATCAAAAATTAGTGTAAACATTTAAGTCATTGTATAAGACTAAAACAAAATCCTTTTAATCGAAATATCCAACATAATATGGAGAAGATAAATAAAAAATTCCATTTATATATTCACATTGATATTATACTAGTAGAGTAATCACATGTAATATCAATTGTTGATTTCATAATTTTGGAATGCATTATGCTGGACATCATAACAACATAGTCAAGGCCACATGCCAAGACAACAGATAATGATTTTGTCAATTCCATATGCCAAGACACTAGTTTGTCTCACAAGACATACTGATGCATTGAGGGGCTATAGTGTGCCCCTCCCTTCACATACATCATCTAATGCATTCCTCATATGCTTCAAATCATTTTTTCCATTTTTAAAAAGCTGGTTTATGGGTATCTGGTACCCCATCTTACAACCAAAACACAAGAAGGAAAAGATTACTCATCAAAAGACACAGACTCATCACTGCACCCCATATAAGATCCATCTTCTACAGTGGCTGATTTCCACTCTGGAGATCTCCAATATCTTGCACATTGAACCTAACTCCTAAACAGATCAAGTTTAGGTTGCTCTGTGGATTACTTCATGACCACACTACCCTTATTAAAAGCCACCATCACCTCGTTGTTCCATTTAGAAGTCGATCTAGTCTACACCGGCCACAGAAGAAAAGAGTAATCCTTTATTGGTATTATTCTAAGAGAAGCAGACAAGGGTCCATCAGATAATGCCATCGTATTCTTTCCACATTGAACAAAATCACTGAATGATCGACCGAATGAGCCACTCTCATTTTCCTTCACTCTCCCAGGAATCTATCTTCCAATATCATCTCGCACCCCCAAAACAGCAGCAGTAGGCTCAGAGATGATCCCCCGCCTCTGGTCATGAGTGTTACTCTCCATCAAAGAGAGCCGCGTCTTCACTGTAGCAGATTCCTCTACACCTATAGACCCCCTCTCATTTCCCATTCCTTTAGGACCCTCTTGTGTTTTCACACCACCATCTATCCATGCGAAATCATCCTCAACTGTACCATCCTCCATAATGCATTTAGAGAGGTCATTAAACTATTTGATAAGAGTAAGAAAGGGCCTTGCCAAGGGAACCAGACCCTTAGTACCCTTAGCACAGACAAGAAGGGCCACCTCCCGTGAGCTGTAGTATCACTCCTCATTCTATTTTGAATCTTTTCGAACATTGGAGCTAGCTATTTTCTCCAAATCATCTCTCAATATTTTGAAGACATCAAGAAACCCTCAGATTCAACTGCATCCTTGGACCTCCAACAGCCTCTGAAACCTAGACCTCTCCATAGGTCACCTGTTGGGAGCTAGGTTGCTAGAACTCCACAACATAATTCGTCAGAGAGACCTGCCCACCTTCCATCAACCCCGAGTCATCCTGACCGTGGTCCAACACTATTTCATG
Organism: Viscum album; assembly: GCA_963277665.1. Classification (NCBI taxonomy): domain Eukaryota; kingdom Viridiplantae; phylum Streptophyta; class Magnoliopsida; order Santalales; family Viscaceae; genus Viscum; species Viscum album. The sequence continues at coordinate 141,649,392 of OY728141.1, forward strand.
TTCATATTTCGTGCTACTTGAATCACCCTCTATCCCCACAAAAACAAACGACTCCCCACACCCAGTCTCTCCATTCATATGATGCACAAGGGACATTGTACCCTTAATCACCCTAGCCCCTAAACTAGGATCTTCACCACATCACCCTTCGACTTCCTATCTTTATAATTCAACATTATTGAGGGATCTCTCCTTTGGAAGACCAACGAGGTGTGACCTAGCCGCTTGCAATAGGAAAACAATTCCATCAAAATTTAGAAAACCACCATCATCTTGCACCTGTACTCCTCACCAATGGTAATCCAAACAAAATTGAATGGCATGAGAGACACATCAACTTCAACACAGATCCAGGGATTAATCGGATGACACACAACCACAGTACGACTCTCTAAGAATATAAATCTTCCTATCATATTACCAATCATCCAAGGAATGACAGGATTCTAAAAAGGAAGCGTATGTTTAGGTAAACTGACCAAAATCGCCATGGATGGCGAATCCCGCTTCATGTGATGATCGAAAGACCATCGAAGGAGGATGAAACTCATCCGGTTGAAACTTCGCACAGCCTTGGACCAAGCCTGAATAATTTCTACCTCTGATTCACAGCGTATCAAAATATGGAATCTATTGAGTAAGGTGACCACCGCCAGTTCTTGCATTATTTGATAATCATGTTTTTTAGGAACCAAATTGTATTTATAAGTGAATATACATCCATTTTACCTGAAATATCTTGAATCTAAATATTTTCTTTATATTCAATGCTTCATTTAATTTTCATTCCTGACATGTAGATCATTATTACATGATAAAATGATATAAGCATTTATTGAGAAAATATCAATATTTTTTTGAGATTATTTATGTTTATGATCCCATTGATGAAATATTATTATGCATATCTCAAGAATGCTCCTAAGATTCCTTATCAGATATTATTTCATGACATATTTATGTATTTGTACCATTTTCTACTTATTTGGTACGTAAGATAGTTAAGAATGTGTTTTTTAGGAAATCCCAGCTTTACCCTCTATTTGGTCCAAAGTAATTGATATCTAAAAAGAGTTTCCAAAAATATTATATTATTTCCCTATAATATCAGGAAGAAATTTTCACCATATTTTAAAAAATATTTTTAATGGAATCTATTTATCATTTTACAAAGGAGGAACTTTTCTATCCTATCCACCGCAAAAAGGAATAATAATTTGTCCTCGTATAGCATGTATGAATTTAACCATCGTCGTTTATTCGAAGATCCCTTTGAATTGGTAAAACATATAATCATTATGAAATATATTTTAAAGAGTAATTTTTAGGGAAAAGTGTTTTTAAAAGTTTTTCAAAATCATTTATATGTTTTCAGGGAAAACTGTTGTCAAAATTTTTATAAGTATTATTTATAATTTTTCATATTATTTTAAATGAAATGATTTTCAAAATGCATTCCACATATATTTATATGATTTAAAACGAATTTCAATGAAATGGGTCTCAAAACAATTTCATGCTTATTTATAGGTTTTAATGAAAAAATATTTTGAAAATGTCTTCATATTTTTATTATATGTTTTCAAATTATTTTCATTGAAATGGTTTTCAAAACCTTTTCACGATTCGATCAAAAGTATTAATGTTTGTTCAACGAAAAGGGTTTTTAAAAGGTTTTGAATCTTATTTTAAATTTTTCCAATGGAAAATGTTTTCAAAATTATTTCATTTAATTTTTATATGTTTTCAAGGTATTTTATATGAAAATGGTTTTATGTATTGACATTTATTTTTGATTCAAGAAATGACATTTTCCTCATGAAATGTTCTTAAAGTATATTTCAATATTATTTTCGATATAAGATAAAATCTGTTGATGATACTCATTACTTTATAGGAAATGATCTAATGTATCCATTCATAACAATTCAATCATTGAGTTATAGTTAATCTCGTGGTATTTATGAATCCCATTTCTCCTTCAAGGGTAATATGTTTATAAAACTTATTTCACTTTCACAGTTTATATTATTCTCAATACAACATCTATTTATGGGTTATTTTTATGATGAAATGAGTATGAATCATGTCTATTTTCTCAGGTGATGATGTTTTTACATGTTTGTGATACCATTTCATTTCATGGGTTATGATATGTTTATTTATGATCTTCTGGGATATGTATGTATGATTTCATTATGTGATGGGTGGGACCTATATCTCCCTCCAATGAATTGGTTAATGTTTTATAACTCATGTGATAATTATGGGAATAATGTTTCTAGGATTGATCCACTATGGGATGATTGGGAAATTTAATCACATACTAATAAAGGACTTCTGATGGGGTTGGTGATTTTTTCACCCATAAGGTGTAGTCACCATGATGATGGAATATTGGGAAATCCTATCTATTAGCATAAGATATCAAAACAAGATCCCTTACAAGGAATGAACTATGACTAGGGATGGTGGTGTGTCCCACCAAGTGGGTGAAGTTCCTAGGAAGTTCCCTTTATGTTCTATCAATGCATCAAGACTTACAGTAAATGTGATCACATGTCTATGTAAGCCACAATTTTATGTATTATTTCAATTCTATGCTTTAATTTAATATTATCTTTATTTTATTATGATTCTTGCCTCATGAGCTGCCAGTATTTATTTCATTAACATTGACTTGTAGGGTATGATCTTCGATTTTTATTATTACAATCTCATACCCATATTCTCATGATTATTCTTACATGTGTCCCTTGTTTACCCTTACCAAGAATCTGAGCTCACCCATTTAATTTTTTATACATTCCCAATGTTATGAAGAATTTTTTTAGTTAGAATTACTATAAGTGGAGATCTATGTGGGAGATTTTGAAGATATTTCACCTTGATATCAGATTCAGTTTCAATGTTTCCAAAGACACTAAACTATAATTATCCAAACATATGTATTTTTTAATGTAATGAATATTTGTCTAAAAAGATATAATATCAATGTATATTGAGATTGGGTAATTATAATACAACCAATATGATCCATAATTGGGATTCAATAATATCATATAAAAAATGCAATGATCGTCATCATACATTCATCCCCGTATTTATTACATATAATTATATTCAATATATTTGTTTCAACCGTAACCACATGAAGATTTCAGTACACCCACCACACATGATAAAAAATAAATGAGAGATAAAGGGATCCTTATTAGGAATAATTGGTGATAAAAAAATTATTCCTTGTGTCAAAAATATGGGGACCCATGAGTACCAAGAATGACACCAGGGTAAATAAAAACAGACTGCTACAACACAGAAAAATTAATCTTTAGGGAAAAATAATTCTCGATGAAACAACATAATATATGAAGGGTTCAATGGAAGTGACAATTTAGGATTTAGAAAGGATATATCCAAAATAAATGGGGGGAACTATTTTAAAGGCCATTACAACTGAATCATGACTAAGACCATGCAGTTTAGGAGTGAAAGGAAGCAACAATTTTTTAGAGATAAATACTTTTTGAAATGGGCCAAAAACTCATCAAATATGACATTGAACTCATTTAACATAATAAGATGTGTCAAATGGGATAAGAATAAATAACTTGAAATGAATCAATAATGGGTAAGCCACATTCATGATTCACTGATGCCTGAATCACCAACAGATGAGCCGCTAATACTGAGACACTGATGAAACTTTTTGACATAGAGTCACTAGAGGAACTCACTGATGCCTGACTCACAGAAGAATGACCTACCGATTCCTTTACTCAATGATCCCTTGATATAAAAATGATTCAACTCACTGACTCCCTGACAAACAAACACTCGACCAACTGACTCCCTATCCTACCAATTTCAAACCTACTAACTCCCCGATTCTCCAATTATGAGGTACCGAAAATGACCTAACATGTTTTGGCTACTGATACGACTCAGTCACTCCTTACTCACTGATGGAAAAACTAAAAACATGGAAAACATTTAAAATGATCTATCATGACCTCCTAGAACACACCAAACATTAGATTTTGAATCTCTAATTGAAAAAAATGGCCCATTCTATTACATCAGATAACAATCAAACTATTTTCACCCTTGATAATTCCAAACCAACCCAATAATAAAGAGGGTTCCAAAAAATCACCATGTGTGATACATCTCACGTAGAAACAACCTATTATTTTGTTGAAATATGTAGTCAAACATCAATATTCAAGAACACGTCCTACCACATATTCTTCCCCAACCATCCAAAGGATACCCCCCATAGGAACAGACTCTCAGGGAATATGAATTAGGTAACTACTGCCTCCATGTCAATATATTATCTCCTCTGGACAACACTGACTCGCCGATACATGTTTAAAAAAATTTCAATTAATGGGTATTGATTTTGATTGGGTCCTCCCATCCTCGTGATCAAGACATTTTCACATGTTATAGATCATGGAAAAAACATCTCATTAAAAACAAGGTTCCTGAACCACATCACAAAGAAAAACACATCAGAAAAACTCAAAAAAACAATGGGTACTGGAAACACATCTTCGTCTCCAATTACCCTGTACTATCCTCTAAAACACCATGCTTGCATAACACCAAAAACAAGGTAATTTTCCATACATCTAGCACCTTTTCCTAATGATAATGGATCTCTAATGGTCTCTCCATCAACACTATGTCACCCTCTATTTCCTACTCTCTCCAATTAAGGATGTGGGAGTAATCGTTATGATACTGACAATACTTGGAGACATTAAAGATGTCATGGATATTTCTCAACTATGTTGGAAATGAAAAATTTATGTCACCTTTCCTACTTTTTCAAACACCTCAAATGGTCTAATAAACCTATGAGAATTCTTAATCCATCTACCTAACCTTTTCCACCCACGTCAAGGGGAAATCATCCAGAACATTTATTTCCAATCCTCAAACTCCAAGGGATTTCTCCTACGATTGGTATATGACATATGTTTTTCATTTTCTACCTACATCCTATAAAGGACCTGATAAATCTTATCAGTCATACTCTCTACCATGTTTTTACAAAGAATAGATACCTCCCTAACTTATGTCTAGTAAAATGCTGAATGACATGACACTATGTATATTGCCACAAACAGACCCACGATAATGGAGGAGTCAGAACTATTATTCGAATCAAACACAACAATGAGAAAATGTCACACCCAATACCCAATAAAATATATAACACATTCCTCCAACATGTACTCCAATGTTTGAATGGCCCTCCTTATCTTCCCATCCATCTGAGGGTGGAAAACAGTGATGAGTTGTTTCTGAGTACCAAAAGCATTCAGCAATCCCCTCCATAATCGCACGGTAGAACGCATATCTTGATCTAAGATACTGGATCCAGAATGTACATGAAGAAGAAGCAGCTCGTCTACACGCCTCTATGCTAATTCATATACTGTGATCGGCTCTAATATCACAAAGAAGAAAACCTATTTCATCATCCAATCCACCACTATCCAGATTTCATCTCAAAACACCTAATCCTTAGGTAGTCCTATAAAAAATTTCATTAATATGGAATCCCACTTATAATATGGTGAATCATAGTGATGCATGAAACCATTAGAAATGTGGTGCTCAACCTTTACCAACTGAAACACTATGCACCATGCTATGAACACTTCCACTACCGCTTCAACCATTGCAACATGAATTATTCCATCAAGACACGATAAATCATGGAAACACCCAACTCTATCACTAGGGATGAGATATGACACTCACGGAGAACTCCTCCATGCCATTCCATTGGAAAAAACATATTATCACATATGAACACCCGATTCTAAACATCTTTTGATCATCCCTTCATGGAATCACCCTTGTAAATTAAATCACACATTACCTCTACCTCAGTGTCTCCACACTGTGACTCCTCTACCTACATCATCATAGATGACTGCACCATCATCTTAAATAGGTAACCTCTACATACATCCATTATAGTATCTATGTGAAATGTATCCAACTCCTTCATTACATTCCAATCATCCATAGATTCTTGATCTACATCCCTCTACATCTTCCTTCTCAATGCATCTGCCACAACATTCCCCTTTAATAATGTGAATGATATCTCAAAATCATAATCTTAGGGAAAATCCTTCCACCTCCACATTATAATGTTCTTATCTCACTGGGAAAATGTGTACATCAATCTATAATGATCTCTGAACACCAAAAAGAACTCCCCAATGAGGTAATGAAACAAACAATTTACCAAAATCTTCACCTATGATAAATCCAATTAAAGGGTGTAATAGATATGTTCATGGGGGAATAACTGTATCGACAAATTATAGATCACTCCATGTAGCTCCCTCAACACACATCCCAAGCCTTAAAGTGAAGCATCACAAAACACAATGAACATCTGACACACCTAAATAAACCTTATCACTACAACCCTAACCAATATCCCATTCATATAGTTGAACACTAACTATAATTATTCACTCCACAAAAATTATTTTCCTTTTTTAGTCACATCCCTCAAAGGAGCTTCAATTCAAGAGAAATTAGGTACGGAACACTAGTAATATTTTTCTAGACTGCAAAACTATGAACCTATAAAACACTTTTGGGTTCATCCCATGAAACAACTACATAGACCATTTATTGGTACACTCTTACACCTTGATGAGACACCACATGTTCATGTAATTGGACCCACCATGTTGAAATATTTAACTTTGATAACATTCTGTAGTGAAGGTGGTTTCAAATGGTCTCTAAGAAAATCTTGATATTCTTCGAATGATAGTACTATGACATCAACTAGATCTTGATTTCATAGATCAATATTATGATCAAGTGGTCTAGGAACTCACGAATGATGGATTTCATAATCCCCAAGAACAATACTATCACATTTGTAACACTTAATTGCATAACCATGAACATGAATTGCATGTACCTTCCCTTGAATGCAGTCTCCAAGATGTCACTCTTCTTCACCATAAACTATTGATACCCAAAACAAAAATTGATCTTAAAAAACCAAGATTATACACTTAACTAGTTGAAAATATTATATATCCTTGAGAGAGGGTGACAATTCGTTACCATTACCTAATTAAAACTTTTATAATCTTCACAAAGCCTCAGCACACCCTCTTCCTTCTATAAAAATAAGACGGGGGAACACCACTGTGACATAGTAGGCCATATAAATTCCTTCTTCATCAGATTATAAATCATGATCGGAAATTCCAATTGTGTAGATGTCACTATCTGATAAGGTTTCATCAAAATCAGATGAGATCTCGAGATCACCACCATCTCTACATCCACTTATTCTATTGAAATATTGACAAAAAAATTATCAAATATACTTTACATGATGACTTCCCATAAGAAAAATATGATCACCAATGAATGCCACATGTTGGACACCCACCTCTAAAAACACGACACTTCTCTGTATGCAGTCAATAACTACATGCATAGAGTATATCCAGTTGATGTTGAGGCTAACATTGAATGGATACTTCTGTAGATGAATGAAATCCCCACTACACTGATGTGGCCCCAACATATGTATATATCCCCAACAGGCATCAAACAAGCTGGTATATCCTCTAACTAGTTTAATCAACCCTAGAGGTACAAAATGACTCTCTATTTCCTACAATGGAGCATGGACTATAATGGTAAAACAATGGAGAGGGATGATCTTGAATAAAATAAGGCACAAACAAGTGTACTGAAAAAAAAAATGATCGTTCCTAAAACGATCTCCTTCTCTACTAGAATTAATTCCTCTATATCAGGGAACTGACCTCACCCAACTTCTCTACCCCTATGATGTAATCATCCTCCCTAACCATTCCTAGGTCTAGGTCCCTATATAATTCCTTGAGGTCATATGTCTCCCACATTGTCTTTCATCGATGGTGCATTAGCATGATATCCCTGCTACTAAAATGACCTTGCTGGGAACTGCTACTGAGGCAGTTTTTGGACCATCCGACCTCCACTGTATGGAGATTGAGGTTATAACTAACTCTGATGGTTCCCGTGGAATCCACAAAAAATAACATTGTACGAAGCCTACGAAAAAATTATTAGGACCTGGAGGTTGGAACTGAAACATTTGGGGTCAGCTAAGCGCCGGCAGGAACCTAGAAGGTCCTGACACTATAGACCTATCGCTAATAGATTTTCTCATCACATAAACATACTAGTTCACCTTTTATGGTAGGAATTATCTTGAGTTCATTGTTTCCAATACCTTATCATTCTTCTAAACCTCTAGGTATGTTGGTACGGTGAAGGGAGTAAATACATATGAGAGGTAAGGACATGGTTCCTCCTCTAAATGTCTCACCTAAGACTCCTCATCTGGGAAGATATACTCACAAAATATAATGTGATCCATAAAATATTATCCACACCTCCCTCACCGATATACTCCCATGCTCGTGGTAGAGAAACTATTTTCTCTTCTCACCCTTCATCTTTAAATAATGGAATTCTACCCCAAAACCCATCCCAATGTCATCCTAAAAAATATCATCTTCTTCTTATCCTCAATGTAAATAATTCACCACTAAAAAGAATCTCCCATTAAATAGATCACCTCCAGAGAATCCCAGATCTCTTTTTGAACCTGGATTAAGATGAAAGTGATCACTAGCTCATTTACCCAACAATCAGTCTCATTGATCGAGATACTGCCATCATACTTTCCCAGAGTCTATTGGTGTAACACACGAAGGGTCTCCTAATACTGATCTTCCTACTCCTCTAGGTCAACCATCATCCTATCAACCATATTTTCTATTTTTGCTTCCACTACAAGATCCACTATTCTATGATGTCTTGGTCCCATATTTGAATGGTAAACAATGAATTACAAATACATAGTAGTATGTAATTTATTCTTGATTCATTTTAACTCATTGTTTATTTTTATTTATAAATAACACTGAAAACTGAATTATCACAATTCATCATGATGATTGTATGTTCCCTATGGTAACTATACTGTAATCAGTGTAGCCTCACTTAGTTGTCTGATAATATAAGATTCCTTGAATTTTATCATGGGGGCCGTAAAATCTAGTGTCCTAGCATGTATTAATTAGCCTATGTCACACACCGTTATCACTTAACATTATTTTCCTACTAAGCATGACATTTTTAATTTTTCCTAACTCCAAACTCCATCTTATCACTCGACCATCACCTCAAATACCATGATTCCATGACTCTCCATCACCATAATGATGCAAGGGACAACAAGATTTTGATACCTTCATTCCACATGTAAATTGAGAGATAAATACCCCTATGTCCCACCTTGAATTGGCCCTAGGGTAGAAACTAGTGCCAAGGATTTAGACAATTCAAAAAAAGGTAGTTTTTTCCGTTTTTAATGTGACCAAGATTGGGAGATATGATTTATAAACCTCAAAAAACTCCCAAATGCATATATATATATATATATATAAATATATTATGAAACCAAAAGCATTCCAACAGTAATTTTTAAAATAATACATCTACAAATATCAGGAAAACTCCAATGTAAGTACCAAAAGAGAACTATGTAGTGACACAACAATTTTCCCAAACATCTGAGTTATTAAGGACCCGCATGGACCACATAATATTCCTAGAAACCTGAAAATAGTTTTAAATATATATGGTTATCATACATGTATATGAAGTAGGTAAAAACTAGAGCCACATGTGAAAAAGTGGGATATGAATACTAATTCACCTGTGAGAAAACAGTTGAAATTGAAAATCACCTATTAAGGTATAATATCCACCCAACTTCACCAAGAATGCTCACCAAATAACTCATGTCCATTACTGTAATGTATTAAGAACATCTTTATTTGGGTACCCCACCCCACTTCCCACTAGTTAATTACTCATCCCTATTGGTGAACATCCTTATGCTAGCGTGCACTTTTTTATTCCAAACATTCCAAACCTGCCCACACACACTTGTGAAAAATTCCACATCACATATCACTCACAAACACTTGAGATAAAAACTTCAACCCCATCCTGATGAAACCAATTATTTGCCACAAAACTCATCCCAAAGAAAGTAAGGAAGTGCACCTTTCTTGGAGACACGTCAGCCTCATAAACATGCCATAATCCTCTAGTCGATTCTAGGGATACCAATTACTAGAAGAGAGAGTAGAGACGATCCAATAAACATCCATCCATCCTCCCACTAAGATGTTAAGAAATTGAACCCTCCCCCGTAACAATGGGGGTGTTTGGAACATTATTCTCAAAAGGGGTGAGGTGTTTATAAAAATCACATTGAACTAAATGTATATATATATTTACCAAACACTCATCCCAACTTATGGATTTTCATAACAACAACCAGTACACAAAATACTGCATTTTCTACCACCGCTAAATGCACGTACCACAACAAATGACAGTCACTTATATAAGTTGTGATATTAACAGTACTTTTTTACAAGACATAACTCAAAACATACCTCCATCTAGTTCATTTAACAATTTGTATTCCTAGAGTATCAATTCATTCATTTATTCATTCCATCCATACCAAGAAAACTACCTTACAATGTAATCACTATAGGGTGAAGAAACCATACCAACGACTGCCAAAGACAAAAAGAATGAAATAAGGGGCAGGGACAAATAATCCATTATAATAAGAATTCATATTAAAAATAGGCTCTAGAAACTCTGGTTAAAAGTTCCACTCAATGTAACACTATCTATAATTAAAACCATCCATTCTAAACCATTATCAGTAGCCCCACATCCTGGGAAGAACCACATTCAATAAAATATTACTCACCCATCATTGATTCCCAGTACACACTCCCATATCATGAACAAATTTTCAACAAATACCACCATCATTATTCAATGTCATGCCACCCTTTCCTTCCTTTTAACATGTAACCCCTCCCCCCCATAATACTCCTTATTACTACCAGACATGGTGGCCCTGCGGTAAAAGAACACCACACCCAACACACCCATACACATGTCCAGGACACAAAAAAATCATCGATTCGTTCTTCTTAACCATAAACCAGATGTAGTATTTATGCATAACAAGTTCAACAATTCAATAATAAATCAATCACTTAACCTAAGATTCAATCACACTGCTCGTACTGCCCCATACACAAAACCACACTACATACCAAATCCCCACACTACCAGCACAGAACAAGCAGAAGACCCAGGGGGGGGTTTTGGGGGGGTTTTTTTTTGGGGGGGGGGGGGGGGGGGGGGGGGGGGGTTTCAGATTTAGAAAACAATCGTTATTTAATTAAACTTAATAATGTAAGGGTTCTCACAAAACAACTTCAATACTTGTGGATCAATTTATTTAACCGAATATACATGGTTAACGATTTTCATAACCATACACTTGTCCACAGAGTGTCAACAAAAAGTGTTCACATTCTATTAAAGTGAAAAAATACAAAGAACTAATAGCCATGATTTCTAGAAGAATACAACCCAAAAGATTCACAACATGGATTCAATAATATCATATAAAACAAATTCATCATCACTTTCATTCTCCAATTCCATTATTTTTTATTTATTATAATATTGGTTAATTTGGTTTCAATAATTAACACTGGATGATATCAGTACACCCATCATACATGATACACAATTAAAAGATATATTAAGGGATACTAACAACGAACAAATGTCGATCAATAATTCATTATGGTTTAAAAAAAATGTGTTCAACGAGTAGTAGGAGTGAATTTTGGGGAAAACTGAACATAATACTACAACTTATGATCATGAATCTGCAGGGAAGAAAGGTTCTCAGTGCACCAAGAGATATTGGAAGGCTAAAATGAAAAGTTGATTTGGGATTTAAAAAGGCCATCTATTAAATCTACAGATGAAACTTTTTTAAAGGCCATTGTAAAAGGATCACAACCATGAAGACATAGTTTAGGTATAAAAGGAATTTTCATGTTTTGAAGAGAAAAATACCATTTGAAAGGTCCAAAAAAATCATCAAATATGGTATTTAACTAATACAACCTCAAAGGATATATAATAGGGGGGATACATGAATACTGGAAATGTTTATTTGATGGGTGAGTCACTGATTCCAGACTCACTGATGGATGATCCACCAATGTGAATTGTTGATAGTCTGTCACAGATGCAACTGAACAATATCGGACTCATCGATGCAAGACCTTCCAACGCCCCAACTCATTGAAAAATTGACCCAACATCTCCTCAACTTACTCATGCCTCAACATACCTATGCTTGACCTACCAACACCCTAACCATCCAATGCCCGACCTACTAACTCCATGACAAACCGATGTATGACCTATTGACGCCCTGAGTCACATACACTAAGTTTCTGATTCAAAACTACCAACATTGAGTTATAGATGCAACTCACCGATCCCTTAATCACTGATGAAAAAACATTAAATTTAAAAAACCCATAAAATGAGCTATCATTTCCTCCTCGAACCCCCCAAACACTAGATTTTTACAATGTAATTTACCAAAGAGGTCCATTCCATTAAATATTTTCTCATTATTCTTCTTTATCGTCAATATCATATTATTTTATATGAAAAAAATATATACTTTTAGTTCATTATTTGGATCTCAATATGGTTTCATTGATGATTTTTTCTTCTATATTAATATTTATATGATAAAAATTTTCTCTACAATTCAACTTGTTATTACCTTATAATATTGACATTCATAAAACATCATGAGATTATTCTGTTTCACTAATTGATTATCTGTTCTCTTAAATTCCCATATATATGAAATCATAATCTTTTAGACTAGATGTTATTTATAGTTTTAATTATTCCTCATTCACTAGAACACGTTTATCAATTGAATTATCCTTAAGAATCTAGTTTTCACACTTAATATGATATTTCAATATCTCAATATTATTGTATTCAAAAATATAATTATTTGAAGTCCAATAAACTAATCATCCATTTATGAATAAATATTTTATTAGTGAAGTGTCAGTATGGATATTAGTGTGGAAATAAAAATCTCATTCATAGTCTATGGATGGTTTTTGTTAAACCTAAACATGAACCTCTGAAATGTATTATGTTGTTTATTTCATTAAAAAAAATTAGTAATCATTTAATTTAATAATATATTTTCATACTATTTACTATGAATAATTATTATATATTTAATTTCATGGATATTATTTAAAATATTCCCTTAATGAAGTTACAATAATCCTATATATTTCATTGATATATCATCCCTGTGATCATATAATTTATTGAACTCAAATAGTTTTCAAATAGATTATTGATCTCTTTAATGTATACATGTACTTTATATAGATGTATGTATATTATTTTTTACTATATGACATAATAAGGTAGAATAATTTTGGCTCACCTTCAAAGGATTAAATGATTCATAATAGCAAACATATATAACATGATTGAATATAGGGTTTAACGAAATTTATTAATATCATGATCTAAATTATGTCAATACATTTCCAATTTTATTCACTAAACATAGTGTATTTTTATTATTCCTTAATTAGAGGAACAAAATATTTTATGAAATATTCACCATAATATGATGTGAAACCTATTAGTATTTAACTCTATATAATTTATAGGGTTTAGAACATGCCGTTTTTATATTCAGTAATCTATTTGAAAATTTTAATTCATATCAATTTATATCTTATCGAGATCATCTATGAAACCCCAAAAAACATTTAATTATACAAAATCATTATTATAAACTAAAAAATCCGAAATAATCATCCAAATGTTCTTCATCCACTAAATGCATGATTTTTGAATCTAAGTGAACAATTGGTTATTTCTTCAGACCACTAGCTTGTTTTTCCTCTTTATTAGATATTATGTATTCTGATTTAATTACAAAAAAAATACAAATCCAATATTGAAAAATATTGGAATAAAAATTTTAATATACAAATAAATTTACTAGATTATAGAATAATTACTTCACCATCATCCCATTTAAATTCATATATATTGATATTTCCACCTAATGATGATAATGTTGTAGTGAAAGCTTAAATTTCTAAATTCGATGATAAAAATATTAAAATAGTTTTGTACAAAATTAAGTTATTTTTGAAATATTACTTTTATAACCATTAATTAAATTATTGACATCAATTATAACCTTTGAAATTACATTTTCTTGTTTTTTATAATATTTTATCTTTATAAAATAAATAACAAATCATAAATTTCATTGAATATAAATTCATATCCATATAATAAAAATTAATAAATAATTTATATTGATTATATTATAAAGGATACAATAGAATATTTTAAATTTTAAAAGGATGTCTTGAAAACCAACATGACATGAAAAAAATTGTATAAATAATTCACGGGAATTAATAGATAAAACCATTCTTGCTGCATTATGAATTTTCACTATAAATAAAATAATATCATTCACTGAATCATGATCATATATATACCAATAATGACTATTATTTATTATGAATTAAATATTATTGGCTTGGGTAATCCTATGATTATTAGTGGGAGGATAGTTGGTTGGGTTAAATACATACATTCTCAAATAACTTATAAAACTCATTAAAAATGAAAGATATATTAAATGTCTAGGAAGATATAAGGAATAAATGATATATAGTATTCCACACTAGGAGATGAATATAAATTTATTTAAATTAATATAAATTCATTGTATCATTACATGTAATTTGAGTGATTCAAATATGTTATTCACTAGTATGGATGTTTTCATTTTCTTCAATGGAACAATTGGGTAAAAATGATTCCCTATACTTTTTTTTGAATTATTTGGAACAACATTAATCACACATCATATGTTTTACATATTTATTTTTGGTTTTTTAATTACCATTGGGCCTTTCAAACAACATTAAATTATAGAAATCAATTTCTTTTAGATAATAATGTAATCCTTTAGTGGTAGAATTTTATTTACACATATTTAATAAATTAATAAATTAAATAACGTATTTTTAAATTTTGAAATAATATCAACTAATTCTAATTTAATTATTTTAGTATATGAACTTTAATTCCAAACTAGATCTCCTACTATTTATTTTCAAAAAAAACTAAATTTTGTTTTATTAATTAAATACAAATAAAAATATTTTGCTCCATAAATTTGATCATACATGTTATTAATGATTACTAATGTTTTAATTCAAATTTAATCCTGTTAATTTGTTTAAGAATATAACATGAGTCAAGTGGATGAATGATCCATGTAAATTGTATCGAATGATTGGTCATTAAATATTTCCACTAGATGTAGAGTGTTAGGGGATCCAATCATTCAAAGTCTAGTCCTAAAGGACTATATTTATTAACTTAAGAAGAAAAATTGTATGAAGAAGAATTATGATTACTAATTCTATTAAAAATCACTTAATATTAAGTGTGGGATATATAAAAACTCATTCTTAACATACATAGGCATTCTATTACGTTTTTGGAAAACATAAAACATTAATCAAATAGATTCCCATTGTACATATTTGTTTATTGTATTTTGAAACATAGAAACATATATACTTGTATATTAGTGATAAATATTATCTCATACTATGTTCATAATGACTAGAAACCTTCTCATATATATCATAATTAAATCATAGCTTTATAACCTTGGGAATGATACATAAATATGGGTGTTCCTAGATGCTTAGTAAGGGTAAACATGGGTGAAATGTAAACATAAACATGATCATGGGGGTTTGATAACATTTTTATAACATTATAAGATCATACCATTCATATAAAAGACCATAGAAATGAATAATGGAATAATTCTACATAGTTCATAATACATGAATCATATGGAAATAATGAAAATAAGTCATTAAAGTGATACAAAGAAATAAGACATCGAATCATGGCATACATGGACATGTGAAATTATTACCTATATGTTAATAATTTTAACTAAAATTTATCATGAAACATCATCGGAACCACACCTACATGGTGGGACACATCCCCATCCCTAGTCACACACCTTTCCTTAAATGGGATCGTGTTTCCCCATTTTCCAGCTTCATGATGACTACACCTACTTGATGGGAAACACCATTATCCCTATTCACAGTTCTTTCCTTATAAGGGATTATGTTTCCACATATTTAGATAGTAGATCAAAGCCCTCTACGTGATTCATATCACAATATCAATAGATATAATTATTATTCCATGGCATGATAGGGAAATATAATTACCACTTATCTCATAAGAAAATCATTCATACATATCCCACTAGATAATATAAGATTCATCATATCATGACACATTAAAAGAGATGGATTTCATAAAAATCATATCATAATACCTCTAAATGAAATGGGTTTCATAAACATGTGATTATATATTAAATTATGGAAGAATTCATGTTTCATAATCATTTCATCAATTTATTTCCTGTGCAAATAATTGGGTTTCGCAGGCACAAATCCATTGAAGATGAATGTGTTTCAAAAACATCACTCCATCAAAACATACCCAATTCATAAAAATAATATGAATAGAGATTTGAATTATTTACCAAAAGGTATTGAGTAACATCATATGATTACTATTACATAGAAAATAATTTTGAAATATCGTTCAAAACATTTATCAAGGAAAACATGCATTCATATTTGAAAATTGTTCTTTATAACATAAAACCCATTGAAAACCATTTTCATGAATATTAGCATCCAAACATTTAATAAATATTTGAGAAACATTTTGAATACATTTTATTTAAAAGTATACAAATTTATTTAAAATAATATTGTAAACAATTTTACATGAAAACATATAAATGAATCTTGAATGTGTTTTAAAAATGATTTCTTTTAAAATACACTTAAAAAATATAAATAATAATTGAAAACATTATAAAACCATTTAAACATGAATACTTATAAATGAATATTTAAAATTTCCTCTTGAATGTGGTTATTATGATGTTTAACTCTGTATTGATCTGCTTCATTCTGGTTTAGTTTTTCTGTGGCGCTGTATGTTGGGCACCAGACACCCCTAATCCGGCTATCATGAAATGAAAAAAATGATTTCCAGTCAGTCTTTAAAAACAAATTATTGAAGAAATTTTCAAAATAATTAAATAAATCTTGAAAACGTTTTGAAAACTCTTTTGCATGAAAACTTATGAATGAATATTGAAATGTTTTTGAATGATTTTTAATCCATTAAATTATTATGAAAGAAGCTTAATTTTTTTTTTAAAAACCCCTTTCCCCATTGAAAACATAAAATAATATTAAAAATCGTTTGAAAACTTTTTCCCTTGAAGACATAGAAAATATAAATCATAACAATTTGAAAAGGTTTTCCTTGAAAACCACATAAAATGAATTTCCATAACATTAGGAAGACAATTTATTTCAGAAAATATAAGGTTGTAATCATGTATGGATTTTTCAATGGATTGATGGTCATGACGGTGGGAAAATCTGTACATGTCAAACAATACTTTTGAGCTGTGAAAGGATTAGAAAAGTGCCTCGACTAGAAAATTACCAGAATATTAATTTATAGAATTCATTTTTTAAAAGTTAAAAAAATTAAATTATTATTTTTCAAATCATAAACAAATATTAGAACATTTTTTGAAGCCTTTTCGAAATCATTTTTTTCAACGAACATCGATTTCTGGCTGAAGGGAGAGGTAATGTGATACATTCATTCTAACATTTTCTTACTTATATCCAATAAAAAATTTCTAAAAATGGTACTACTACAAGAATATATTTTCAAAAATATAAGGAGATTTAAAATCATTATTTTTTTGGTATATGGGTCGTAATAGTTCATCGATGGAATTGTAATCATATACACTCCCTATAAATGATTGTACTGTTTAAATAAACTCTTACGATATAAAAATTTAAAATAGTTCTATAAAGGAATGAAAAATTAAAATTATATTGATCCTAAAATATCTTTACGATAAGTAAATTCATGATATTAAATGTCAAATAATCCTCAAAATAATAATAATAGTTCATAAAAAAACTTATGTCTCAAATAAGGAAAATTGGGACAAAACAATATTACCGATTTCGTAACTTTTGTAACATAAACCCTGTGATAAAAAGATCATAAATTGATACATAAATAACCATAAATGTAATTATAATAGTATCAGAATACATTCATGGTCAATATATACACCACCAAAATGATGGGTGTTGTGATTATGGCTTGGATCTCACCGATATAATATTTGAGATAAAATCCCATTACATTTTTTATTCAATATCGTTATACTAATTGAATACTCATTTACAATAAATATAAAACTATTATATTTATTTAAAAAATCCGTAATATTATATATATTACCATATATTTATTTATTATTATTTTTTATCAACCAGTTATTAACATTTCTATGTTAAGGTTTCATTATGAGTAATATTCTATTTTTTCACATGTCTCTTAATTTGTTGTATATTTGGTCCTTATACTAATATAATTATTTAAATAATTTAAAAATTTATATAAATATCATTTCAATTATTTATTTCTGTATTGGAAGAATGTATATAATATTGATGTCTGAAAATGGGATACACCTTTCATGGAGACGGTTGGCCATACATACACATGAAAATTGTTTCAATTTTATTGTATAATTGAATGAATGAAAAAATGACATATTTGTATATATATATATATAATAAAGTTAAAGCATAATTACTATATCATATATATCATATAATTTTCATGAAAACATCCTTAATAAATTCCATCTTGTTTTTTGAACGAATCATATCACATTGAGAAGGTAGTAGTCCATACTTCCTCAAACGAAATTATTATATCTAAAAATGTTGGAAAAAATTAATGTATATTATAAATAACAATTATAAATAATAATGAAATTTATAATAGCATATATATAATAACTAAATATATATTTTTAAAAAAATTCCACCAAGTTGGTGGTAAAGTAAAAATGAACACTAATTATATCTTTAGCCGGTTGTTCACCGTACTAGTAAACAATATTTTAGTTACCCATAAGATATAAGTGTGTGTAAGTTTAGGTAAAACCCATAAAATGTAATTTTACAAGAATATTTATGAATAAAATTAGTTTATTGATGCATGTAATATGAATATTTTATGTACTAAAGAATGAAAAATAAAAGAAATGTTTAAGAGGAAGGATGTCTCCTCTTCTTTGGATAACTCCATTTCGTTTTCACCGAAGGTATTACTTGGATTGATTCTTTCACAAAAGTATGATTCACTGAGTGATTTCAATAAATTATTATGTGTATTTGTAAAATTGTTTCAGAAACTGATATGTTTAATATGTGTGAATAATAGGGAATTCAGTAACTTTTTATAGGGAAAATAGGAGATACACGTGGAATGTTTGTAATAGTGTTATATGTACCACTATTTTTAGAAAATAAAATACATTAAAAACTGAGAAATATAAATAATGGAAGGCTTATGAATGACATATTTCAATACAATAGATGTTTTACAAGTGGATAGCTCTTTTATACCCCTGTTATTAAGGTTTATTCCCTTCCTAAGCTTAATGTTTCCTAAATCAATGTAATTAATTTTAATTACATTCACTAATAATTTTGGTAAATAAAATTAATTTTACATTATCTGAAATTATTAATTATTTTGATTAAAAAATTTTAATTACTAATTCCCAATTCTAAATCACATAAGTTTCTTAAATTAATTTAATTTTTACCCCACAAAAGGGATGAGAATGCAGGTTTTTAATGTAAAAACCAAAAAATGGTTGCTACATTTCTGTTTCCATTTCAAGTAGAAATTTTGTAAAATGACCTAAGATTGATTAATTTATAATAATATGATCTAAATGAATTGTAAAACCAATTTAAATTATAATTTTACTCTATAATTAAATTATATGAAAAAATAATTTTGAATAAATTTTTTTATTTTCACTATTCATTAAAAAAATGATATACCACAGTAAAATAATAAAAAATAACAATACCCTAATTTATATATATATATATATATAATGTTTATATTGCAATATATAACCTATAAAAGATCAAAAAATGAATTTAAAATAGGTCACCATTAAAAGATTTTAAAACATGCATAATAAAAAAATATTTTTTATGCATAAAATTTGAATTGTTTTTATCTTATGCTTATTAATAATATTGGATCAAAATAAAAATATTTTATTGAATATATAATATAGATATCACACTAATATCACTCAATATTAAAATTTAATTTAATTTATTAGGATAAGATGAATTTTGGGGCATAAATTTTATAATATTTTCATTTTTATTCAATCAGTTTTCATATTCATTTATCACCAATGAATGAATTTTATATTTTTGTAAACCATATATTTTCATATATTATTTAACTATTTTTGAAACTAATAATTTGATTTCTATTATATATAAAATTATTATTTAATCATATAATATTATCGTTATTCGGTCTTGTGTGTTACAGAAGACATCAAAGAATGTAATTATTTTGTGTAACATAAGATATCATATGTGCTCTGTGTAAGGTAAGATAAACACTATGTTTCCTATAGATAATGAATATTTTTTTTAATTATTTACAAACGTATTTCTTTTATTTAAAATAATATATATTCATTGAGGTTTAAAATGTTAAATATCAAAAATATTAAATTAAATCGAAAAAATAATGAATGAAATATTAATTTGTCACATTCATCCCCCCTTAAAATTAATTATTCCATGTAAATTCCTCTTGGTTATCTAGTTTTTATTACTTATAGGTTTTATTGATAGACCACAACATGATATAAATGAATACTAAAACATCCCTTGGAAGAGGAATTTTGAAAAAAAAAATTCTCAAAGAAACATAAAATATGGTTTCAACATAGTAGAACATAGGTTGGGAGTGAACATTGGAAATGGATCAAAAAACATAAATATTTATCAAGACTAATTGAGATCAGCCATCACAAACATGTTAATGATCAGGAAATATTTTATCGCCACAAAGTTATAAATTTGTTATGGTTTAAAAGACAGTCAGTTCAATAAAAATTATGGTATTATGAAACAAATATTTTTTTATCAGTATAGTATGATTCAGTAATTCATTAATTGAGAAAGAATGTAAGGAATTATAATACTTGATATATTTTTATAATAAAATATTGTTCCTTGGTTTTAGTTTTATCTATTTATAATTCATCGATTACCAAAATAAATCGATGTCTAGATATTAATTTTAATGCCTAAATAATTAAATTTCCCTTTTACAAGATTTGGGGGGTCGTAAGAGAAAGATAATAATAACTATTTTTCTCTTTCTATCCATCAAAATCAATATGGTTAATACTATAAAAATGAAACATAGAATGTAACACTATTATTTCATCATAAATATTTCTTCATTAAAAAAATATTTTATATTTACCAGGACATCTTGTAGGCCACTTTTAAGTGTGAAACCTGTATCATCCTCTGATCATGGATTCAAGGCCCATAGCCATGCTATAGTTGATTTACATTCACCCGATATACTTGATTTTATTTTCAAAAAAAACCACTAATATATTATCCAATACAAATATGCCAAAAATCATTGAATTAATTTCATTCACTAAATAACCATTTATCCAAGGTGATCAATACAACATCAATGCGTAAATACTTTCCCAAATGTAACACCCCAGGTATATAAAGAATATGACATATTTATATTTATCCATATTTGTGAATAAAATATTAATATGACTTTAAAGGGGACGCTATGCTCGATGGCGTACCCAACACGCAACAACGAGTTTCTTAGGAATCTTACGTTGCACTCTAAAAATAAAAAAATATTATTTTAAATGGTAGTTAACATGTAGTCGGTGTATTGGCGGGAATGAATAGAAATAACTAAAATATGATTATATATGTTTTTAAATACTTTTACATTTATCCAATAAAATATAAAGGCTTAAAATACGGAAAGAATTCAATTTTAGGCATTTATACCCTAATTTTCACCAAGGGTTCACTTATCACCTTTTGATGGTGAACCGTCATTAAATATAGTTTTGATAAATCTTTTAAATTCAATTGTACCAAATAAAACTTTTCTTAAGAATTGGGACATCAAAATTTACTTTGTGTAAATTTTTGGTATCTTTCCGATAAAGTTCATTTTTTTAATGAATAGTGTAAAATGTTGTATTTTAATTCAAAACCTCTTTTTAATCTAATTTATTTATATTATTAGATTATCTTTTGAATTGGTTTTAAAGTGAAATTAGAAAATATTTTTACCATTAAATCCAATAGTGATCTTTGAAATATATTTCACTTTGAAATCGGACTTAAACTAGTGTCAATCTTTTGATACTTATTGTTACATAAAAACAAGCTATTTGCTCGGACAGCGGGAATTAATTATTAAATTAATTAATTCAACTTATATGTTTTGAATTTTGTAAAATGGACTTCATTTTTGAATTCGGAATATCAAATATAGCATAGGGTGAATTTTTGGTAATTTTCTGAAAAACATCAATTTTTGATGAATAGTGAAACCACTAAGTGGTACTTATAAAAACTGATTTTCCGTTTAAATGAAATTTTGCCACCGTTGTGTTTTGAATTTAAAAAATCCGACATACATGGTTTTCATTAAGAAGTAAAATGTGGTTCAATGGGATTAAAATAATTTTTTAGTGAATAGTAACTTATTAAGTTTTTAATCGTGATTAGAGGTAATTAGTGTAGTTTAAGGTAAAAATAATGTTTTAATAATATGAAATGAACTTGAAACATGTCCTAACCTCATTGGATGTGTCATGGCCAACCAAGAAAAGCCATGTGTCAACTTGGGAACCCCATGGAGCCACTTTGGTTGAGAAATGGCATAAATAACTTTTTATTTAATGTTAAAGTAAAAATGACACACACATGAGATGTTTTACTAAAACAATTTTTACATGGGGTTATATAAGTCAGATTTTTGACTATAAAAATTCATTGGAAATATAAAAATATTTCATAAAATATTGTATTTTTTTTATAATTTTTAGACGTTAAATAAATTAAATTATTTATGATATCATGATGATGCAGCGATGACCTCATTATTTAACGATTTAAATAAAATGGAAAGATAATGTAATATCTAAGACCTAAACATGTCCAAAACCTATTGGGTGAGTGGATTTAAAACCCTTATCACCATATACTCGAAATAAATCAATGTGGGACCTCTTAAATCTGAATTCCATTTGAAATAAAGTGACTTTTCTTCACTTTCCAAGAGTGTCCCTCCTCTCCTCTTATAAAAGGCCCCCACCTCTACCTCCTTACCCACACTCCAAAAGCCTTTGGCTCATCCAAACCCTGCCCATTTTGGCTCTACACATCCCTCTATTACACCTTGAAGCCTCACTTTGGGAAGAAGTCTTCTCAAGGAAGCCTTTGAGCTCAAACCAAAGAGAGTTACCTGTTTTTAAGGTAATGTCTTCTTTTGAGTCCTTTATTTTTTTTTTCCAACCCCCTAAACTCTTTTTATTCTTTTCTTATGTAACAAATACAGTATACTCAATATACTATGATGTTTTTATAATAAGTATTCGAGCTACACTTACACACACCTATATCTAATGGTTAACGAACATACTGTTTCCGTGGATGGCGAATTTATGCCTCCCGAAACGATGATTGTTCAACATTCTTTTAACACCTTAAAAGGTGGCCATTAAGATGTCACTATATTTATATATGATATATAATATGTTTATGTTTTCCTTAAGTTTCTGTATTTTTCATTTTGGGCATACCTTTATGGTTTCCATTATGGGTATATGCGATATCTTCATTTTAGGAAGTTCGGACTACCGCCCCCTCAAAGTGATGTGATTCGTTAATGCCATACGTGGGACGTATAAAGAATGGATTTAATGTTATTATATATGATTTTATACTGGAATTATTATATACCTCTATATCATTATTATTTCTTTCCATTAAAGTATCAGATAGAAATGAAAGTAGCATTCATGCGTACGTACGACTTACCGTCTCCATGAACGGTGCATTTCATTTCTTATCCCCAAATGTAATGTACTATTAAAAGTACATGTATATAATGAATATATATAATTAATGATATATCTAAATTATGCATATAATTCATGAATTAAAATATACATACATCTCATTTAGTTTTAATTCCATTAATATGACAAAGAAATGAAAGTAGCATTCATGCGTACGTACGGCTTACCGTCTCCATGAACGGTGTATTTCATTTCTTAACTCTAAATGATTATGTAATATTATAAATACATTTATATGCTGGATATATATGATATATATGATATCAAAATCAGTAATTTCATTTTGGATATAAAGAACCTTTGACCACACGAACAACATGTAATTGTAAGAAGTCCACTTTCGACTTAAGAACCAAATATCGACAAAACAAACATTATTAACTGAAATGGTTACATAATGGTTATAACATGGCAATTAGTGATATATAATGAATAATGAACTTTTAAAAGGTTCTTAATCATGTAGAAATTAACTCAAGTTTATTATTCAGGACGTTAAAGAACGAACAAGACAAATTAGACCTGAGGTAAGGGATCCTACACCTCTCTTTCTTTTTAAGTGCATTCTTTTATGTAATTCCTTTTAAAGATCATATTTCTTGTTATTGGGATATTCTTTTATATTACTCTTACTTTAATTTTTATGTTCATATGATGAGAGACACTATTATCTCTCATCAATCCATTTTTGATGTTTTGAGTGGCGCCGTTAGGCTGCCGAAGTTTTCATAAGAGATCCAACATCTCTCTTTCTTTTTTAAGTACTCTCCTTTATGTCACTTCTTTTAAGCTCCACTTTATTATGTTGGGGGATGTTCTTTTATATTCCTATTTATATAAACATTATGTTAATATTATGAGATACCCTATTGATCTCATCAATCCATTTTTTGTAAGTTTTATGTGGCGCCGTTAGGCTGCCGAGTTTTCGAAAGGGATTTTTTCATCTCACTTTTATTCCCGTGAGATTTGTGGTACATTTGCCACAATTTACTTTGAGTGGTGTACGTACTGCCCATTATTCTACCCTTTTTTTAATATACTTTCATTTTATGAGTATTTAGATCAATGATGTATTGTCCTTCTTTCATGGGGTGTATGTTTTGAAAGATACCCAAGTCGGTAAGGGAACCTTTCACCCTCCACTTTTTAAGAGATTTCTTTTGTTGTGTCTTTTAATTTACATATTGTTATGTTGGGATATGTTCTCATATATCCTTATTGATGTAAATTTTATTTCCAAGTGATGAGATACACTTTTTATCTCTCATCAACGCATTTTGATCTGACGCCATTAGGCTTTCAAGGGAACTTCTTAACCCAATTTCGATTTCTTTGGGTTCGACATGTAGTTATTGAATATGTCATCCTTTGAATATGTGTGAATGACCTTTGATTATTTTACACTTAATATACACTTATATTTGGTGTATTCATTTGTCACACATAATTATGTAATTGATTTATCCTTAAACCAAGGATACCATCTTTGTATGGGACTACGTCTCAATCTCCTTTCATTGAGGCATATTTCGTTTTATACACAACGTTCTTTTATACGGTGTATAAACCCCTTTGACTTTTGCTTTTATACAAAAGGAATCTTTTTATATGAATCGTTTTACTAAACGAAAAAAATGAATGTTTCTTTTAACTTACGCGGTGACATCGACCTTTTCCACCGCCGCGAGTATTATTTAGTCTTTGGCTTCCTAAACAAGACGTGATGTTTTTAAAATGAAATAAATACCATATACTCTTTTATGTATTTTGGTACTGAAAATTGTTTTTGTAATGGATTTGATATGTCAATATATTTGAGTGATATATTGTGATAAAAGTGTGGAAATGTTTTCTTTCCATTATATTTGTTTTATGTCTTATGATTTTATTATGGTACTTGGACATTTAACGGGTGGCTACGTGATAAACCATATGACGGGTGGTGCCCTGAATACCAGGACGGGTGGTTACATTATAACCTCCAATGCATTGGGTATGGAATTCGGCCGTATGGATATTCCATTAAGTATGTATGGAAATTGGCCGTATGGCTATTCCATTAAGTGATATGTGTGGAAGTCGACCGTATGCTTATTCCACTTAAGTATGTTTATGTCTCAAGTTACCTTTATATATTTTATGTGTTCTTTATATGGGTTTAATTATAATCATTTTGTTACAAAAAGGTAAGTAATGATACTTTATTTAGTGAAGAGTTTTTACTATTTCATGAAGGTGAAGGTATTACTTTGATAGAGTATACATGGTTTACTTGATGTTTGAAAAAATAATAGTTTTCATTCTTTGTGTATCCCTTACTGAGCTTTTTATGCTCACCCCATGTTTTTTTGAAATGTTTTTCACAGGACTTAATGTGGAATAAGTTCAAGGATGGGATCATGGGGATTTCATGCTATATAAAACATGGAACTAGACATGTTTCTTTTTAAGAGTTTTTTTTATTTTGGAATCTTAGTAGAAGTGTCTACTTTGTAATCTTTTGAGATGTAATAGTTATGTTCTAATTCTCTAAAACTCTAAACCTGAGAAGATACTCAATGTGAATTATTCATTTAATTCAATATTAAGTAAGGTTTAAGGCCGGGGCCTTATAGTTGGTATCAAAGTTCGGTTTAGATAACTTTAGAGGTTAGGGTATTCTCTAAGAATAAGTGACATTACCATAATGGTTAGGATTTCAGAAAGAGTCCTAGTTTTAGATAAAGTGAATGAATAAGTATATCTTAGTGTTTAACTTCCTCATTAGTACATGATGGTTTTGTTGATATACTCACACTGACATTTCTGTTTTTAGAGAATGGATGGATCCAGCAGGCACCAAAGAGACAACAGGTTTGAAGGAAACTGTTGTGGTTCTCTGATTAAGATACTAGATAAAATGGCGGATTCAATGAGGAAACTCATGGTTGTTCTAAACCAACTATCAAGGAGTCATGATCAACCACTTGAACCTTGGTATGTTCTATAAAGCACCATGTACGAGATGACCAATCGATGTGGAAGTTCAGGTAATAATTAAAAAGGTAATCATTAGGGTTTATATGATCCTTAATTTCTGGTAATTATGGGTTATTATATGTTATGATGGAAAATGAAAGGCATGAGATAAAATTGAGGTTAAAATATGTTATGTTTATTTTTGAAGATTTTATCTCGTTTTGGGAAATTTTTTGAGAATTATATAGTTTTGGAAAAAGGACAACACGCAGACCGTGTGACAACTCGTCGCGTTGGACAAAGTTGCGGGAATCAAACCCACAACCAAAGTGCGACTGGTATTTATCGCCTACCACTGGACTACTTGATGTCCCTGGTTAGTTTGACTGATTTTTTTAGTTAGAGGATTTTATTAATTAAGAGTAAGTTGATTTTGGGTTATCTATGGAAATTTATTAACCTATCATGGATGATAAGTGATTAGGAATAATTACATTTCAATACGAGACAATAAGAGCAACTGATGTGGTTTGGAGATAAATGATACGATTTAACTTGGTAGACTATGTGACTAAATCCTTCAAAATATTTGGGTTTCAATCTTAGTTTGGTTAACTTTGAAGATTTTTATGGAAAAAATGTTTATCTAATGGTCCTCGTTGAACTTTGGGTCTTATTGGACAAATTTTGGAGATTAAGCATAGATTTTCTTTTTATAAAGGGTTATCCTTTTATGGATTATATGATCTTGTACTAGCCTTTTTGGTTTTGGTTTTGGTTAAATTCTAAAGACATGGGAAGTATATAGTTCTCTTTTTTGGATAAGGTGATTCTCTAAAAGTTGATTATAGTAATCTTAAGGTGAACGAATCTTCCTAAATACTCTCCTTTTGGAGAAAATATGAGTTTGTGTAAGGAATCTAATAAAAGTTGAAAGTCAACATGATAAGTGATTATGTTTCCTTATGAATAGATTCCTCAATAAAAAGAAACTTAATACAAAAATGTTGTCTATTAACTTTTCCTACTGGGGAATCGAATACCATTTAACCCATCACATGTTTGTGATTTTCTCATGGTTAACTTTATCCTAAACATGTTTTCTATCACTCTCCCTCAGAACATGACCCTTTTCTTTTTCTTCCATGTCCATTTTTTCCTACACGGAATCCTAGTATGGGTTAACTCGGGTGACCTTTGTACTTATCTTTATTTTTTATAAAGTGATTGTTTTACCAACTCTTCTTTAGATGTGGGACATTCAAGGATGTTCCCAAGCCCAATTTTAAAATTGCGAGGACGCAATTCCCAAAAGGGGGGAAGGATGTAACACCCCAGGTAAATAAAGAATATGACATATTTATATTTATCCATATTTGTGAATAAAATATTAATATGACTTTGAAGGGGACGCTATGCTCGATGGCGTACCCAACACGCAACAACGAGTTTCTTAGGAATCTTACGTTGCACTCTAATAATAAAATAATATTATTTTAAATGGTAGTTAACATGTAGTCATTGTATTGGCGGGAATGGATAGAAATAACTAAAATATGATTATATATGTTTTTAAATGTTTTTACATTTATCCAATAAAAGATAAGGGTTTAAAATACGGAAAGAATTCAATTTTAGGCATTTATACCCTAATTTTCAATAAGGGTTCACTTATCACCTTTTGACGGCGACCCGTCATTAAATATAGTTTTGATCAATATAATAAATTCAATTGGACTAAATAAAACTCTTCTTAAGAATTGGGACATCAAAATTTACTTTGTGTAAATTTTTGGTATCTTTCCGATAAAGTTCATTTTTTAATGAATAGTGTAAAATGTTGTATTTTAATTCAAAACCTATTTTTAATCTAATTTATTTATATGATTAGATTATCTTTTGAATTTTTTTTAAAGTGAAATTAGAAAATATTTTTACCATTAAATCCAATAGTGGTCGTTGGAATTAATTTCACTTTGAAATCGGACTTTAACTAGTGTCAATCTTTTGATACTTATTGTTTCATAAAAACACGCTATTTTCTCTGACAGCGGGAATTAATTATTAAATTAATTAATGCAACTTATATGTTGTCAATTTTGTAAAATAGACTTCATTTTTTAATTCATAATATCAAATATATCTTAGGGTGATTTTTTCGTAATTTTCTAAAAAACTTCAATTTTTGATGAATAGTGAAACCACTAAGTGGTACTTATAAAAACTGATTTTCCGTTTAAATGAAATTTTTCCACCTTTTTGTTTTGAATTTCAAAAATCCGACATACATGGTTGTCATTAAAAAGTAAAATGTGGTTCAATGGGATTAAAATAATTTTTTGGTGAATAGTAAATTATTATGTTTTTAATCGCGATTAGAGGTAATTAGTGTAGTTTAAGGTAAAAATAATGTTTTAATAATATAAAATGAACTTGACACATGTCCTAACCTCATTGGATGTGTCATGGCCGACCAATAAAAGCCATGGGTCAACTTGGGGACCCCATGGAGCCACTTTGGCTGTGAAATGACATAAATAACTTTTTATTTAATGTTAAAGTAAAAATGACACACACATGAGATGTTTTTCTAAAACAATTTTTAAATGGGGTTATATAAGTCATATGTTTTAATATAAATATTCATTGGAAAGATAAAAATATTTCCTAAATCATAGTATTTTTCTTATAATATTTATAGGTTAAATAAATTAAATTATTTATGACATCATGATGATGCAGTGATGACCTCATTATTTAACGATTTAAATAAAATGGAAAGATAATGTAATATCTAAGAACTAAACATGTAAAAAACCTATTGGATGAGTGGATTTATAACCATTAACACCTTATACTCGAAATAAATCAATGTGGGACCTCTTAAATCCGAATACCATTTTGAAATAAAGTGACTTTTCTTCACTTTCCAAGAGTTCCCCTCCTCTCCTCTTATAAAAGGCCCCCACCACTACCTCCTTACCCACACTCCCAAAGCCTTTGGCTCCACCAACCCATGCCCATTTTGGCTCTACACATCCCTCTATTACTCCTTGAACCCTCACTTTGGGCAGAAGTCTTCCCAAGGAAGCCTTTGAGCTCAAACCAAAGGGAGTTACCCGATTTTAAGGTAATGTCTTCTTTTGAGTCCTTTAGTTTTATTTTGCTTCTCCAACCCCCTAAACTCTTTTTATTATTATATTTTGTAACAACTCCAGTATACTCAATATAATAGGATGTAACTATATTTATATATGATATATAATATGTTTATGTTTTCCTTATGCTTCTGTACTTTTCATTTTGGGCATACCATTATGGTTTCCATTATGGGTATACGCGATATCTTCATTTTAGGTAGTGCAGACTACCGCCCCCTCAAAGTGATGTGATTCATTAAGGATGGATTTAATGTTATTATATATGATGTTATACTGGAATTATTATATACCTCTATGTCATTATTATTTCATTCCATTAAAGTATGACATAGAAATGAAAGTAGCGTTCATGCATACGTACGACTTACCGTCTCCATGAACGGTGCATTTCATTTCTTATCCCCAAATGTAATGTACTATTAAAAGTACATGTATATATTGGATATATATAAATAATGATATATCTAAATGACGAATATAATTCTGGAATTAAAATAAACATACCTCTCATTTAGTTTTAATTCCATTAATATGACAACGAAATGAAAGTAGCGTTCATGTGTACGTACGGCTTACCGTCTCCATGAACTGTGCATTTCATTTCTTAACTCTAAATGATTATGTAATATTATAAATACATGTATATGCTGGATATATATGATATATATGATATCCAAATCAGGAATTTCATTCTGGATATAAAGAACCTTTGACCACACGAATAACATGTAATTGTAAGAAGTCCACTTTCGACTTAAGAACCAAATATCGACAAAACAAACATTATTAACTTAAATGGTTACATAATGTTTATAACATTGAAATAAGTGATATAAAAGGAATAATGAACTTTAAAAAGGTTCTTAATCAAGTAGAAATTAACTCATCTTTATTATTCAGGATGTTAAAGAACGAACAAGACAAGTTGGACCCAAGGTAAGGGATCCTACACCTCTCTTTCTTTTTAAGTACATTCTTTTATGTCATTCCTTTTAAAGATCATATTTCTTGTTATTAGGATATTATTTTATATTACTCTTACTATAATTTTTATGTTCATATGATGAGAGACCCTTTTCTCTCTCATCAATCCATTTTGGATGTTTTGAGTGGCGCTATTTGGCTGCCGAATTTTTCATAAGAGACCCAACCTCTCTCTTTATTTTTAAGTACTCTCCTTTATGTCACTTCTTTTAAGCTCCACATTGTTATGTTGGGGGATGTTCTTTTATATTTCTCTTTCTATAAACATTATGTTAATATGATGAGATACCCTATTGATCTCATCAATCCATTTTTGTAAGTTTTATGTGGCGCCGTTAGGCTGCCGAGTTTTCGTAAGGGATTTTTTCATCTCACATTTATTCCCGTGAGATTTATGCTACATTTACCACAATTTCCTTTGAGTGGTGTACATACTGACCATTATTCATCTCTTTTTGTAATATACTTTCGTTTTATGAGTATTTACATCAATGATGTATTGTCCTTCTTTCATGGGTTGTAGTATTTGAAAGATACCCAAGTCGGTAAGGGAACCATTCACACTCCTCTTTTTAAAAGACTTCTTTTGTTGGGTCTTTTAATTTACATATTTTCATGTTGGGATATGTTATCATATATCCTTATTGATGTAAATTTTATGTCCAAGTGATGAGATACACTTTTTATCTCTCATCAGCTCATTTTGATGTGACGCTGTTAGGCTGTCAAGGGAACTTCTTAACCCAATTTCAATTTCTTTGGGTTCGACATGTAGTTATTGAATATGTCATCCTTTGAATATGTGTGAATGAACTTTGATTCATTTACACTCAATATCCACTTATATTTGGTGTATTCATTTGTCACACATAATTATGTAATTGATTTATCCTTAAACCAAGGATACCGTCTTTGTATGGGACTACGTCTCAATCTCCTTTCATTGAGGCATATTTCGTTTTATACACAAATTTCTTTTAGACGGTGTATAAGCCCCTTTGACTTTTACTTTTATACAAAAGGAATCTTTTTATACGAAGCGTTTTACTAAACGACGAAAATGAATGTTTCTTTTAACGTACGCGGTGATAACGACCTTTTCCGCCGCCGCGAGTATTATTTAGTCTTTGGCTTCCTCAACAAGCCATGATGTTTTTAAAATGAAATAAATATCATATATACTTTTATGTATTTTGGTTTTGAAAATGGTTTTTGTAATGGATTCGTTATGTCAATATATTTGAGTGATATATTGTGATCAAAGTGTTGAAATGTTTTCTTTCCATTATATTTGTTTTATGTATTATGATTTTATTATTGTCACACCCGTCATTTCTATTTGATTTTTTTTATTATTAATTTACTTTTCATCAGGTAGTTCGGGTCAAAACCTGACTTAAGATTTCAAGTTATTTTTGTTTTGGTTTTGTTTGCGTCCAGTGCAACGTGGTCGAAGCTGCGCGACCTCGTTTGCGTCACCACGCGGCCCCGCCCGGTTCACCGCACACCATTCTGATGTTTAATTAATGAAATAAAATGAATTAACATTATTAATAATAATAATATTCATAATAATGTCAATTAAGATTATTATTATTATTTCTATTTTAGTTTATTACATTTATTATTGTTTCGTTAATTTTATTATTATTGTTATTATTATCTTAGCTAATATAATTCTTTATTTTATTTTAGTGTTATCAAATGAGTCTTATTATTTTTATCCTCATTTTTCATTTTCCAACTTATTATTTATATTATTACTATTTTATTTATTACTTTTTTTTCTTTCTTTTATATTGTTTGCTTGTTTGTTTTTATTTTATTTATGGTTTTTTATCCCTTTAGGGTTACGAGTCTCTCCCCTCACCCTCTCTCCCGTCACCCCTTACCCCCCCTGGCGCACCGCACCCCCCTTCACCCTTACTGCTAGCACCAACCCATGTTCTCTCTCCCCTCGTCCAACCTTGCTACCATTGCACTACACCCCGTTTCTTTTTTTTTTCTTTCTTTCCTTCGAAGACTCTCCCTTCGAGGGTTCTGCCGCACCGCACCCCTACTCCGTCTTCATCCCGTGTGCCGCCTCCTATCCTCCTATCCGGTTACCCTGCTCACCCGCATCTCCTCTCGCCCACACCTTCGCTCGCATGCTCCTCTTCTTGAGCCGCTGGTAAACCCTCCTCAGACAACCGCCGGACTACCCCCCTTCAGGGTAGCACCTTCGGCGAACGAAACCCTCCCCTAACCCACACCGTTCTCTACTCACCGGTGCTACCCAGCTAACCCTCCCCAGCCGCTCCTCCCATGTCCGACGACATCCCTTGTGCGCAGCAACTCCGGTTGTCCGTGACCCTCCGACGACCCTTGTTTTCGGCGTGCGTGACTCACCAGTGACCGCTTCTTCTGGTGATATCCCCCCTCCTCCCTGGTAGTCTCCCTCCCCCCCATTTGTGGAGTTTTATTTTATCCAAGTCTTAAATGATAAGGTTTAACTTCAATTTTTATGGTCTGAGGCTGTTGTTTAGGCCCGTTTTGGTTCCTCGTCGGTACGGTCGGGGTGTGAACACTATTCTGCACCAAATTCGAGATGTATTCATCATTTGGGTTAGGTTTGGGATTTTCCTTCTTGAATGTTATATAATTATTTTAGCATGTTTTGTGTTTAATTAAATTGGTGTGAACATAGTTTTTTTTATATAATTGAGTTTGTTTAATTAGTTGGGTGCCAGGTTTTTTTTATGAACTTAGTTTGTGTTTTATATTGTATAACCGCCCAGGTGAATTAGGGTGTGTTTTGATGAAAGCATGTTGCGTACTGTTTAATAGTTTTTTTGTCGTGCAATTTGTTATTTTAACTGTGCAAGTGGTGCATTTTGTTTTAGTAGGACTTAGGTGCGGGTTTGATCAAAGGCGTGTTATGGAATGAGTTTAGTTTACGTAAAGTTGTGAGTTACATTTTGATTTTTTTTTCATAAGCTTTATAGTGTTTTAGTAATTAGTGTAGATGGTGAAAACTATGTTTTGAAAGCATGTCGAAATGGTGTTTTCTCTTTTTTTCATTTGAATTGTTCTATGTCACTGGTTATGGGTTTAATTCTTGTGTGGTGGTTGCAGTGTGCCGGCGATGAAAACTGTGATACTGCAGTCATTGGATTTCGTAGTTGCATACCTTGGTGAGGAGTGTCGCGTCATCATGTTTCCACTGCGTGTCAAGGTAGGTTACCACTGCACTGGCCTTTGAATATAGAATTTACTTATTTCTTGTCATTTATTTAATTTTCATCAAATTGGAAGTAGTATTAAAATATTATTTTTTGAGTAGTTATATTGCTGGAATTGGAACTGCTTCTTTCTATGCATCATACCGAAGGATTTTTCATGATTAGTTGATGCGCAATAGTGAAAATGCCCCTTTGGACCTTATGTTTGCGCTTCAGAATTAAAATGGTGATTTGGTTTACCTAAATGAGATTTTAAATGTGTTTTCTGGTTTTATACTTGACGACGTCTGATCCTTATTTTGGAATTGATTTGGTATTGAATAAGTACAGGAGTCCCGTTTGGCACTTTTAATGAAATTAATGTTTTGAAAAGTCTCATTGGAGTGATCTTTTGTGTTTGTTGATTAGGTGAGCTGAGTTTGTGATTCTTGTGCATCGTGACTAGTTTTACATTGTGGATGCACTCCTCTTTTATTATATGTGTTGACATGGGTACCTGGCATATTGAGTGAATTTTCTGAGAATAATTGATGCACTAGTTTAGACCACGCACTGGCTAGTGGCCCCATAGCAGGGGAATACTGAGTTATTGCTGCTATGGGGATTGGGCCCCTCGGTTAGGCCATGTAGGGATATACCGGGCTTTAGGGAGTTATGACGTCATCGAGTTATGGCATGCCTTCAGGATGAGTCACATGTATTGTATGTTCTTGTTTGTTCACGATATCCTAGGTTCGACCCATGTCTCTTTAGTGTTTATTTGTATATGGCAGATGATTGAGAGGTCGAGTTTGGATGCCGACCCTTGTGTGCCACTTTTTCCCGTTTCCCTTAGTGTGTGTTGTGTGTGATTTTATTTTTGACTAACAAATAAAGTTTGGTTTTATAATTGTTCGCAAAATGTATTAAAATGAAATTCACATGTTCCTTCCAACATTAATATTGTTCTAAATTAAAAAGGGAAATGGAATGTTACTTGTTTTCAAAATGGAAAGTGTGTGTGTATGAAAACCTATATTTTCTATAATGTACATCAAATTAGAAGTTGATAAATTCTTCTTTTAATGGTAGTGCTTTGGGAATAGATTTATTGGGCTAGCCTACAGAGTTTTAATACTCAAGCCTATTGTGTTTTCTTGTTTTTAGTCTCGGTCGCAGGTTTGACTCGATCTTGCTCGTCGTGGACGAGAGTTGATGGTAGCTTGACGATCGACTCTCGGGGTCGCGAGGAGTTGGGTTCGTGGTTAGGTTCGTTATGTTTTTTTCTGCTTTATTTTATTGTAATTTTTTTATTTCTGCTTCTTAGTGAATTTTTATTGGGTGAAATCGTTCCCACGTGTACTCTGTGATGCCCTGGTGCTTGTCGCCATCCCGGGAGGATCGGGAATGCCTCTCGGGCCATGTCACGGACCGACTTGGGTGACCAGTTCGAGGTCGACCTGGGTTGTATCGTGACAAAATGGTATCCGAGGAAGGCTTGCTCTCTTGGGTCATGTTCTTTTGAGATAGAGTCAGAGTAGACAAAAATTAAGGTTGTTGGTACCCGACGTCCTGACTACGAGTAAGGTGCCTTGCCAGCACACCTCGTGGCGGGAATTGAGTTACCAACGTAAGTTGAGGATTGTCTGAGTCTTTGGTTCTTATGGTTAATCGTGTCTAAGGGAAATTAAAAGGGAGTAAGTTCAGTGGTCTTAGTGAGATCGCAGGGTCTGGGAAGCCTTGTGGAGTCGGGGACACTGTCCTAAAATACTCTCTATGGCCAGTGGCGTGATTGGTGTATGGCCGCCAACCATATTTTCCAATCACCCATTGTCCCTAGTTTCTTCCTGCTTTTTTTCTTGTCTCTTTGTTTTGGAATTTTGAGATATGGTTTTTAAGTAAAAACATGTTTTGGTCTTGGAAAATGTTTTCAAGTGAAGCGCCTAAAAAATGAAATGGTGTTTGAGGTTTGAAAAGCGTGGGTTGGATGTTTTGGTTTTGAAAAAAAAAATAAATAAAGGTTTGGTTTTGACCCTTGGCGCTCTCATGGGAAACCACATGTGTGAGTGTATACGAAAAGGGAAATGGGTAATGGCATGAGCAGATGAGTGCATGGATGGGTATGAGGTGGGTGCCGGTGTGGCATGGGAACATGCATGTGTGAGGCCCATGGGAAACCATTGGTGTTTGTGCAACCCACTGACTTTTCTTATTTTCAAAATGTTTTGTTAAAGGAAAATTTGGTGTTTTTAAATAACCGGTATTTGTGTGGCGTGTTCTTGTGTTTTGAAAATGTCGGATGTGAGGTGTTTGAGTGGAGGACTCTTTCTGAATGGTTGTGTCCTGAGTTTAAATTCTTATTTATAAGTTGGTAGGAAAGCGTGTAGATAGTGAATTCTTTTGAAAGTTCATCAGGAATCCCTTTTTGTGGTTCCCCTGCACGTTTAGTGTGCGCTTCTGGTATGTCTTGGCCATTGGACCAGTTCGGTTGAGTCCATGATTTTATTTCTTGATTAGTGTACGCCCCCCATAAAGTGTTGACATGTGATTAATGTGTGGCCATGGGTAATCACTCGTTGGTCGGCACTCCAGTTGATCGAAGGAATCTCTTTTTGAATCATAGAATTGAACCCACCTCTCCTTTTTACAACTAAGTGGATCCTCTCGCAGCGGAATGACAAATGTAAGGGGAGTTGAACATTGTTTTGGTTTCTTTAAGATATTTGAGTCGTCAGATAGAAATTTTGATGTCGTTTCATTTGAAGGTTTCCCCTAGAAACAGTGAAAGGAAATCCAACGGGGAAGGGAGAAGGTGGTTCAGAATTTTTAGTGTTGACCAGTGTCCAGAAGGGATTTGTTGTACTTTCATCGGATGCAAGGGTCATGTTTGGTGATTCCCTGCAGCATGAGGTCCCTTTAGTAGTCAACGGTTGTTTGGAAGCGGTAAAAGAGACTCCAGTGGGGAAAAGGTGGAAGCAACTCAAAGTTGTTGGTGCGGTCTATCGTTCTAAATGACCACTGGTCTTTGGTTTGTTTCGTTTAAGGAATGGTTCGTGTTAGGCTACTATTTTGGCAGACCCGGTCGTATGAGGCTTTTATGGTCGTTCGCAGGAATCACGTGTTATTCTAGACACAGTTTAAAGTCTCTCTCAGTGTAAATTTCCTCTCAACATCAACGGTCGGGTTCAGGTGACGATTGGTGGTGTCATGTTCTCACCCAGTGTGACAAAGGGTGATGCGCATGAACCATTTCAACTCTTGTGTTGGTGAATGTTCAATGTATGATCAGTTGGATGTCGTAATGTGTTGTGTTTTATGGTGTTTCCTCGGGTGCAGTATGATTGTGTGTGGCACCAAAATGAGAAGCTTCGCTCGGGAGTCTTCAATGCCTGACTGTGAGGCAGGAGATGCTTCAAACATCAGGGCTCCAGCCATAGGCCTCGGAGTGAAGATGGTGCGTGGTCAGGAACCCCGGAAGTTTATGGGACCCCAACTTTATTTCTGTCACCAGTGTTAAAACCAGAGGCAGTTTAAATTGTTTCCAAGGTTCTTCCACTCCGAATGAGCAGTCTAGTTGCATAAGGTTTTCGTGACCATGTGGAGGCGTGTTCGTCTCATTGCCTTAAAAGTCTTGGGGATTGCGTCCCACTGGATATAATCGCTTTAGTGGTCCTTATGGGATTCGGTTAGGTAAATTTGTCTCAAAATTGAATAATACTCATCCAAGAATGTGGAAATTCTTTTTTGTCTTGGGTCATACTTTTGACGCCCCGGTAGTCGGGCCCCTCCCTCCTCGCCCCCTGTGGTGGGGTGTTTGGTCACCATCAAGAATTTTTCAAAGTTCTGTACCCTCTGTTTGTTCTAATGGTACTGAGACCCAAGATGGGTCTCACACAAAGGTCTCTGGAATAAACCGGTGTTGGCCTTTCCTTAATGGTGGGGAGTCCGCCCGAACCTCCCCATGTTGGTTTTGTAGTCTCGTCATGGGCGTTGGTATGTTCTTAATGGTGGGGAGACCCACATTGGGTCTCACACAAATGTCTCGAGAATGAATCAGTGCTGGACGTTTTTTTTATGGCAGGGAGTCTGCTCGAACCTCGCTGTGTCAGTTTTCTAGTCTAGTCTCGAGCGTTAGTGAGTTCCAAATTGTGGAGAGCCCCTCGGGCCTCCCCATGTTGATCTATTGCTTCTGTTTCTAAATATGGATTGGTGATAAGTGATAAGAGTGTTCCTTGGACGTGGTTTGACCTTGTTGTTATTTCTAGACAAATGATGTGGTTTTCGTTTGGCAATTTTTGAGATGTTTCGGCTTGTGAAGTTGGTTTCTGTGGGTGAGAGGGTTCCCTTCCTCGGTCAGTGAACTGGAGGCGTTCTAGCTCTTTGGGGTAGGTGACACATATCATAATGTCTTTTATCGGTTTCTGGATATTGTCTTTGAGGCACTTTCTCTGAGCACGATGCTTTTTCTTCTTTTCACTCGTTGATTGTGGGGTATCAGTTTCTTTTTTGGGGTTCAGTCTTGGTTGTGGCTTTCCGGGGATGGAAAGCTTTATGGTGGGGAGAATTGTCACACCCTTCATTTCAATTTGATTTTTTATTATTAATATACTTTGTATCGGGTAGTTTGGGTCAAAACCTTACTTAAGATTTCATGTTATTTGTGTTTTGGTTTTGTTTGCGTCCAGCGCAACGTGGTCGAAGCTGCGCGTCCTCGTTTGGGTCACCACGCGGCCCCGCCCGGTTCACCGCACACCTTGCTGATGTTTAATTAATGAAACAAAATTAATTAACATTTGTTTTAATAATAATATTCATAATAATGTCATTTGAGATTATTATTATTATTTCTATTTTATTTTATTACATATATTATTGTTTCGTTAATTTTATTATTATTTTTATTATTATCTTAGCTAATATAATTCTTTATTTTATTTTAGTGTTATCAAATGAGTCTTATTAGTTTTATCCTCATTTTTCATTTTCCACCTTATTATTTATATTATTACTATTTTATTTATTAATTTTTGTTTCTTTTATTTTGTTTGTTTGTTTGTTTTTATTTTCTTTATTGTTTTTTTATCCCTTTAGGTTATCGGGTCTCTCCACTCACCCTCTCTCCCATCTCCCTTCCCCCCCCTGGCGCGCCGCACCCCCCTACACCCTTACTGCTAGCGCCGCCCCCTATTCTCCTTCCCCTCATCCAACCTTGCTACCATTGTGCTGCACCCCATTTCTTTTTTTTCTTTCTTTCCGTCGAAGCCTCTCCCTTCGAGGGTTCTGCCATGCCGCACCCCTGCTATGTCTTCATCCCATGCGCCGGCTCCTATCCCCCTATCCGGTTACCCCGCTCACCCGCATCTCCTCTCGCCCGCACCTTCGCTCGCCTGCTCCTCTTATTGAGACGCTGGTAAACCTTCCCCGGACAACCGCCAGACTACCACCCTTCTGGGCAGCACCTTCGGCGAACGACCCCCTCCCCTAACCCACATCGTTCTCTCCTCACCGGTGCTACCCAGCTAGCTCACCCCAACCACTCCTCCCATGTCCGACGACATCCCTTGTGCACAGCAACTCCGGTTGGCCACGACCGTCCGACGACCCTCGTTTCTGGAATGCGTGACTCACCAGCGACCGCTTCTTCTGGTGATATCCCCCTCCTCCCTGGTAGTCTCCCTCCCCCCATTTGTGGAGTTTTATTTTATCCAAGTCATAAATGTTAAGGTTTAATTTCAAGTTTTATAGTCCGAGGCTGTTTTTTAGGCCCGTTTTGGTTCCTCGTCGGTACGGTCGGGGTGTGAAGACTATTCCGCACCATATTCAGGATGTATTCATCATTTGGGGTGAGTTTTGTGATTTTCCTTCTTGAATGTTATATAATTATATTAGCATATTTTGTGTTTAATTAAATTTGTGTGAACATAGTTTTTTTTATATAATTGAGTTTGTTTAATTACTAGGGTGCTAGGTTTTTTTATGAACTTAGTTTGTGTTTTATATTTTATAACCGCCCAGTTGAATTAGGGTGTGTTTTGATGAAAGAATGTTGTGTACTGGTTAATAGTTTTTTTTTGTCGTGTAGTTTGTCATTTTAACTGTGAAAGTGGTGCGTTTTGTTTTAGTAGGACTTAGGTGCGGGTTTGATCAAAAGCGTGTTATGGAATGAGTTTAGTTTACGTAAGGTTGTGAGTTACTTTTTGAATTTTTTTTCATAATCTTTATAGTGGTTTAGTAATTAGTGCAGATGGTGCACACTGTGTTTTGAAAGCAAGTCGAAATGGTCTTTGCTCTTTTTTTCATTTTAATTGTTCTAAGTCACTGGTTATGGGTTTAATTCATGTGTGGTGGTTGCAGCGTGCAGGCGATGAAAACCGTGATACTGCGGTCATTGGCTTGCGTAGTTGCATACCTTGGTGAGGAGTGTCGCGTCATCATGTTTCCAATGAGTGTCAAGGTAGTTTCCCACTACACTTGCCTTTGAATTTAGAATTTACTTATTTCTTGTCATTTATTTAATTTTCATAAAATTGGAAGTAGTATTAAAATATTATTTTTTTTAGAGTAGTTATATTGCTGGAATTGGAACTGCTTCTTTCTCTGCATCGTACCGAATGCTTTTTCATGATTAGTTGTTGCGCAATAGTGAAAATGCCCCTTTGGCCCTTATGTTTGCGCTTCATTATTATTATGGTGATTTGGTTTACCTAAATGAGATTTTAAATGTGTTTTCTGGTTTTAAACATGATGACGTCTGATCCTTATTTTGGAATTGATTTGGTATTGAATAAGTATAGGAGGCCCATTTGGCACTTTTAATGAAATTAATGTTTTGAAAAGTCTCTTTGGAGTGATCTTTTGTGTTTGTTGATTAGGTGAGCTGAGTATGTGATGCTTGTGAATCGTGACTAGTTTTACATTGTGGATGCACTCCTCTTTTATTATATGTGTTGACATGGTAACCTGGCATATTGAGTGAATTTTCTGAGAACGATTACTGCACTAGTTTAGACCACGCACTGGCTAGTGGCCCCATAGCATGGGAATAGTGAGTTATTGCTGCTATGGGGATTGGGCCCCTCGGTTAGGCCATGTCGGGCTATGCCGAGCGTTAGGGAGTTATGACGTCATCGAGTTATGGCATGCCTTCAGGATGAGTCACATGTATAGTATGTTCTGATTTGTTCACGATCTCCTAGGTTCGACCCATGTCTCTTTTAGTGTTTATTTTTATATGGCAGATGATTGAGAGGTCGAGTTTGGATGCCGACCCTTGTGTGCTACTTTTTCCCATTCCCTTAGTGTGTGTTGTGTGTGATTTTATTTTTGACTAACAACTAAAGTTTGATTTTCTAATTGTTCGCAAAATGTTTTAAAATGCAATTCACTTGTTCCTTTAAACATTAATATTCTTCTAAATTAAAAAGGGAAATGGGCTGTTACTTGTTTTCAAAATGGAAAGTGTGTGTGTATGAGAACCTATATTTTCTATAATGTAGTTCAAATTAGAAGTTGGTAAATTCTTCTATTAATAGTAGTGCTTTGGGAATATATTTATCGGGCTAGCCTACTGAGTTTTAATACTCATGCCTATAGTGTTTTCTTGTTTTTAGTCTCTATCACAGGTTTGACTCGAGCTTGCTCGTCGTGGACGAGAGTTGGTGGTAGCTTGACGATCGACTCTCGGGGTCGCGAGGAGTTGGGTTCGTGGTTAGGTTCGTTATGTTTTTGGCTTCTTTATTTTATTGTCGTTTGTTTATTTCTGCTTCTTAGTGAATTTTTATTGGGTGAAATCGTTCCCACTTGTACTCTGTGATGCCCTGGTGCTTGTCGCCAGCCCGGGAGGATCAGGAACGCCTCTTGGGCCATGTCGCGGACCGACTCGGGTGACCGGTTCGGGGTCGATCCGGGTTGGTTCGTGACAATTATGGTACATGGACATTTAACGGGTGGTTACGTGATAAACCATATGATGGGTGGTGCCCTGAATACCAGGACGGGTGGTTACGTTATAACCTCTAATGCATTGGGTATGGAAGTCGGCCGTATGGATATTCCATTAAGTATGTATGGAAATTGGCCATATGGCTATTCAATTAAATGATATGTGTGGAAGTCGACCGTATGGTTATTCCACTTAAGTATGATTATGTCCCAAGTTACCTTTATATATGTTATGTGTTCTTTATATGGGTTTTATGGTAATACTTTTGTTACAAAAAGGTAAGTAATGATACTTTATTTAGTGAAGAGTTTTTACTATTTTATGAAGGTGAAGGTATTACTTTGATAGAGTATACATGGTTTACTTGATGTTTGAAAAACTAACAGTTTTCATTCTTTGTGTATCCCTTACTGAGCTTTTTATGCTTACCCAAAGTTTTTTTGAAATGTTTTTCACAGGACTTAATGTGGAATAAGGTCATGGATGGGATCAAGGGGATGTCATGCGATATAAAACATGGAACTAGACATGTTTCTTTTTAAGAGTTTTTTTATTAT
Organism: Viscum album; assembly: GCA_963277665.1. Classification (NCBI taxonomy): domain Eukaryota; kingdom Viridiplantae; phylum Streptophyta; class Magnoliopsida; order Santalales; family Viscaceae; genus Viscum; species Viscum album. The sequence goes on from OY728141.1 coordinate 141,692,399, forward strand.
GGAAACTTAGTAGAAGTGTCTACTTTGTAATATTTTGAGATGTAATAGTTATGTTCTAATTCTCTAAGACTCTAAACCTGAAAAGATCCTCAATGTGAATTATTCATTTAATTCAATATTAAGTAAGGTTTACGGCTGGGGCCTTATACCAAAAGTTTAACTTACAATTTTAATGAATTGTTGGCCTTATAACCCTTCTTAAAGATAAAAATAAAAGACATTATAAATAATGTCACAAAATTATCTTAACATTGAATAACAAAATTTCACAATGAAAAACTTTTTTTTCACATTACTTCCATGTGAATAAATTCAACAAATATTCCCATAAAAATGGTAATAACCAGAATTACCATAAATTCTTTTGTAAAACATGATTTATTCCTTACCCAAATGATAACTAAATACATTCTAAAATACGTGATGTTGTAAGCATCATACATGGTTACATAGAACACTTTTTCGATAAATAGTTTTTAGGTAATCATTACCTTAAAATTTACTTATTCATATCCAATATATATAAATCCAAAAATCATTACATCATCGTCAGACTTTAATTATGTGATACCTTCCCCTATACAAAATATCGCACTTCTATGTCTTTATCCACATTCAAAATGTAATTTTAAATACTTAATTAAAACATAAACAGTAAATTATTGTATATTCCATTATTCATTTAACATATTCATTAAATTAAAAAATGAATACTTCATTTATCCAAAATTATTCATAAACCATTAAATAGGTTTCACCAAATTATTTCTTAATAACACTTTCCTAGAATATGAAATATTCTTTTTGTTTTAATGTTTCAAAACATTATACTATAAATTCTTCTTATTATTAAGGTATAAAATACTATAATGACTTCACATACCTTAGTTGTTGACAATTTCTTTTTCTTCAGATGTATTTCAAATACTCATATAACCTTGCTGATTTACTTTATGAGATATCAACATAGTTAGTAAATTGGAATAATTTCAATTATTTCATCATCTAAAACATTAATTATTTATTTTTTCCCTTTTAGTTCTATCAATTGACTGAAACCATAAATTACATGTTTAAAAAATCATGTCATAGAATAAAACACATTAATCCTGAAAAATAATTACTTATAATTTTTATAAATCATAAAATATATTTCTTTAATCTAGGAAACATTAGTGTTATCCTATGTTATTCATACTCATAATCTATTTAAATCCTTATTTATTGTTCGTAAATAGTTTTTTAATTTCTAATGAATACCCCCAAGAGTTTCAATATAGGTGTTCGGTAATGATGGATGTGGAATACTAGGTTATGATGAGTCACGCCTGATACACCATGTTGGATTTGTTACCCATAGGTACATATGTTCGAGATCCGCATTAATTATTAGTTTTGAGGAAGGATATATTTCTAGGAAACTACTAAGGCTATCAATTTACAAAATTATAGGTCATTTTCCTAAATGTCAGTTCATCGTTTTATTTATCCTTAGATACCTCCTAAGATATATCTATATAAATATAATTATGGACCTCAATATAATTTTATCCTATTAGATTACATAGGATAACTAATCCTTTTCTCTAATACCATCTAAAAATACCCAGTTATATCATAATTTGACATTACATTATTTTTCAGAATACCTAAAATAGTAAAAAAAACAGATGCCCAAACACCATATTAGCCTAGTGTCATTAGAAACATTGAATCAAAAACATGTTTATATATGCAAGATACATTATCTCTCGCTAGGTTTTTTAGGACTGACACCCTTCTTAAACATGTCATAAATTTTAGATATCTTCATAGCATTGGGTAGTAATCATAAAAATGGGTGACCTAAAATGCACTATATGGGTAAACAAGGGAGTCATGTAAGCCTAAATATGAACATAGTGGTATGAGAAAATGATAATAACATTTGAATATCAAAACTTTTATATCAAATATCTTTATAATGAATAATGGAATAAATCAGAATAGTTCATAAAAAATTAATCATAAAGAAATAGACAACCTAAGACATGGAATGATATTATAGGAATAATATATGGAATTTTGGAATATATAGACATGTGATAACACTCCCTTGATGTTAATACTCATTACTAAAACTTATCAATGCACTTCATGGGAACCACGCCTAATGGAAAGGATACACCACCATCCGCTATCCCAGTCCATTCCTTCTATGTTATTGGGTTTCCCCATATTTCCATATTGGATTATTCTTCCCCATCTTCCAACATTATGGCAACTGCACATATTATTCATGACACACCACCATCCACAACCTTCATGCTTTCTTTGTAAGGGATCGGGCATACCCATAATCCCATAGTGGACTAGGACGATTGACTAGATTCACACCATTAACTCTTGTGATATAAATCATTAACCAATTCATTGGATGGAGATATAGGTCCCACACATCTAATAATAAAATAATTCACACATGTTCCACAAGATAATAAAACATTCTTCATAACATGGCCTTTAAAGGTTAATGGGTATTATAAATATCAAATCCTAATCCCATGAAAATAAATGGGTTTCATAAACTGGTAATTATATTGTATTTTGTTGAAGGATGAGAGTTTCATAATCATTTCAATATACCCTAACCCCTAAAAATAATTGGGGTTCACAAGAAAAGAACTCGTGGAAGATGAATGATTTTCATAAATGTAATGACATCAAAACATAAACAATTAAGAGAAATAATATGAATTTAACCTTTATATAATTTCCTAGAATTGAATGAGTAACATCTACAGTTGTTATCTTATTGGGAAAATAATTTAAAAATAACATTTTAAAAACATTTCATGAGGAAAATATCATTTCATCATTCAAAAGGGTTCTATATAAAAAATTACCATATGAAAACTATTTTCATGTAAATCTACGTGAACAATTATAAATAAATATTTTAAAACAAGTAGAATTATTTTTATTATATTACATATAACAAGAGATTAAAATTTTTTGCAAGACCATTTTTATTAAAAACATATAAAAGAAGATTGAATACTTTTTGAGAAACATTTATTTGAAATTTATTTGAAAAAAAATAAATATCTTAAACCATTTAAAAATGTATTTCTTTGAAAAGGTATGAATGAATATTGAATTTTTTTTGAAAACCATTTTCCTTAAAAATTTATAGATTAATATTGACTTTTTTAAATCCATTTCTTGGAAAATATATTGAAAAATTATTAATTAATATTGAAAATGATTTTAAAACATTTTAATTGAAAAACATATAAAATAAGCATGAAATGTTTTTTAAAACCATTTTTTATTAAAAATAATTAAATAAATATTAAAAAAAAAATCAAAACGTTTTTTCCCATTAAAACCGAAAATAATATTTAAAAAATCTTAAAACCTTTTTTCTATGAAAATGTATAAAATAATCCTGAAAACATTCTGAAAACCACTATCATGACAACTAGTTTTAAACACATAATTTTAATAATATTAGGAAAAAATTTTAATTTAAAAAATATCATTATAATCTTTTAAATTTAGATACAACATAATAACATTCTTAAGTGTAGGAAAATCTATGTGTGTTGATCATTCATTTTTCTGCATAAATTTATTAGAAAATTAGATGAACAGTAAACTGAAAAAAGATACATTTTTAGATTTCTATTTGTTTAATATCTAAAACCCAGTTAAAAATGTCTTAGAAATATTATTGGATAACTTTAGCATATTTACTGAATCCTTTTGGAAATCAAATTTTTGAATAAAACAAATTTTCAACCATAGAGAGGGTAATGTCAAAATTGTATAAAAACAATTTTTTATCCTAAATTCATAGTACTGAAAAAATTGTACTAATATGTGAATATATCATGAATAAACAATTGATAATAAATATAAATAATTTTATTGAAATATGTATCAAAAAAATTTATCAATGGAAGAATAAACATAAACAATCCTGATAAACTATAGGTTTGTTTTGATAAACTCTTACCACATAGTAACATGGGATCATACTATCCATGTAAGAATGAAATTACATGAAACTTAAAATATATTTATTGGAAGGATATTCATGATAATAAATTTCAAATACACCTCAAAAAATTAGGTAGGTTTATAATATTGGAACCTTCATGTATGGAGTGTGTTTGACACTATTATTATAATGATCAAAAACCATGATTCTTTTAGTACTAATGATTTAAATATTATATGATAGAATTTTATATTATAAGACTTATTGTTTGATATTTATACTATGTATTATGGAATTTTACTACTGGATGAGAGACACAGTTACTAATGGACTCTGACTAACTATTACCACCAAGACGAGCTACCTCTAGAAGGGAGTCACTGTTATCACCAAGATGAGTTATTTCTAGACAAAGTCATCATCACCACAAATGAAGGATACTTTAAGGATGACCTACTGCCAGAGGAAAGTCACATTTACCACTGTAGTTATTACTACCAGCGTATTCCACCCAAAATGCGAGTTTCTGCTATATTTTGAGTCACCACCATCTTCTTATTAGTGTTGTTGTTAGAGAATTTGTCATGAATGGATCAATAGTTAAATCTATTCATAGATAGTTTGAAAAAGTATTCAAGGCATAGTAAAATGATATCTAATGATTTTGGATCTACTCTAACCCACAATATTATATATTTTAAATGAAAATCTATCTATTTTGGGTTGAACAACATATACTATAGAAATAAGATACAATCTCTTATTCATGAAAAAAATCCTACAGTTGAATGTGTGACCAAATTTATGAATTCTCATAAACATGATGATACTGCTTCTATGAAGATCAATGAAATAGAAGAAAAAGACTGTACGGATATTGATTGAGACATTGGACATAGATGTAGTATTACATACCTCTAGATTTCTTTGATCCTCTATTCTATATCAATTTTCCAAATCAATGAATAGACTCCTCACCAATTATGATCTGAGTACTACGAACATATAGAACACATCAGGCTACAATTGTTCTATTATTATTTGTTCTTTATTTTTTTATATTGAGTAGTTTCTTACCCTGATATAAACCACACAATATATTCTATATATTTCTTGAGATTACTTGTTGTTTTTCTCTTCCACAACATATTCCCCATTATGTTTTTGTATGATTTTCCCATGTGACATGTCATATTCTTACATCCCCTGAATAACTATGGAAGATTGTTTTTATCCTCATCATTTTTTATGAATATATACATAATCTAGGTTGTGGATTTATTTGATTATATTTATAATCTGTTCCGCATTGGGTGATTTCCAGGTGGAGGGAATTATGTCTCACCATGAGACTGAATTTATTGTTTATTCCACTTTGTAACTATGTTATTTTTTTTTATTATTCTAATATTCATGATATATATATATATATATATTAACAAAAAAACATTTTCATTGATAATTAATCTTAAATATCATTTATATTTTTTTCTATCTATTTAAAATTTTATCGAAAGATAAGATATTTATAAAATATATATTAACAAAGACCTAATCACTCCTTGATAGATATTTTAAAAGGATATATTTTATATTGATCTTCTGTTTTGATTTTCTGGGTAGTTTATTTTATATCAAGGTCTTTATTTATGTGTATTTATTTAAAAAATATTATTAGGAACCCAATTCACCCTATCTGAAGTTACTTACCCTCACCGACATTTGGTATCAAATGATGGTTTTAAATTAACCTTTTTAACTATGATTTTTGTTGTATTCTAATGATCTCAAATTTCTTTCAATTATAAATAAAAAATCTTCATATATAATATATAATAATGATCTTCTACCAATATAAATCCTTATTTTAATGCTACCAACTATGATAAATGGAAATTCAAATTGAAAATGACATTTTAATAAATAATTTTGGACATATAGACTATAATACAATATCAATATGAAATACAACATACTCCTAGTAGGTAATGGATTAATGCTACAAAAACTAATTTCAATAAAAATTGTAAAGCTAGGAATTATTTGTTTTGTTCTATAGGAGATAATGAATTCAATATAATATCTATCTGGAAATAATTTTTTGAAATATAAAATAACATATATGTCTCACATGAAATAATATAAATTTTAAAATAAATGATATTAATTAAACAGTTAATGTTATGAACTCTCTCGGAAAAGGATTGAAAAAAGGTCAATTGATGATATTTCTTATATGCTTACCCAAAATATGTATAAGAACATATGTTTCAATCAGTGAAACATGTGATGTAGTTAAACATCATATCATGGAACTAATAAAAAATATGATGATTTATAAACACGATCATAAAGTCAACAATTAGATTAATGATGTTTAACCAAAAATAAATTTAGTATCCTTCAAATATACTACATCTAGACAAAGAGAAAATGTAGAAACTATTAATTTTGGTGATGAAGGATCTCCAAAAAATAGTGACGTGGAAATTCTAGGCATAGTAAAAATATTTCATAAATTATATAAGAAAAATATGTTCTTCAAAAATTCTAATTTCAGAGTTGATCATGATAATAAAGGAAAGTGAGAAAAGGATTGGAAGAAGAATTACACTAAAAATGAATTCACCTATTATGAATTCAATAGAAAATTTGTCAATAAAGTTGAATTTCAAAAATTGAAATATAAAAATAAGTATAAGGATAAGGATATAAGATGAAAAAAATACTTAAAAGAAACATAGAGTTCCTCTGAATACATCTCAAGTGAATCAAAAACAAATAAAATAGATAAGTTTAACATATCAAATATGTTCTTTGCAACATGTATATCTGAGGTAAAAAATATTCTTCCATTTTCACTTAATAATGTATCATACATTTTTAAAAAAGAAGAAAATTATGACAATGAGTAAAACATAGCCTGAAAATATGTTTGTGATTACTGTAACATGTTGGAATAAACATTTAAAGAATTTAATAGTATATATAAATCACTCAAGAAACAAAATACCTTAAAAGTAAATGTGAGAAATTTCTTTATGATTGAAAAATAGAAAATTGATCATCTGTTAAATGAAAAATATGAAATAAAATATTCAAATTAATGGTTAATGAAAGGCATAGAAATATTTACCAATTCTAAGAAAACATTACCTCTATTAATGGGAAAACAAGTTTCTCTAATGTGTGCAACTTTCATTGGTCACCAACCTAAAAAAATTAAAATTAAAAATACTAGATTTACGTCATGTACCTGTTTTGAATGTTCATATATGACTAATACCTACTCAACTAGATCTAATAAAGTTTTTATCTCTAAATTTATTTCATATATTTATAAATAACATATTACAAAAAATATGGTTTCTAAAATCTGTTATTACTAATAAAAATTAGTCGAAGAGGACTTGGGTACCAAAATCATTTTTGGAATTAATTTTTTGTTGTAGGAAACATGTTTGAAAAATAAAAAAATATAATATGGCTTCTATATAGTGGATGATCTTGACACATGTCTTGTGAGTACTCATGTCACGACCCGCCCTCGGGGTCCGTGCCGTGACTACCCCAAGCCCGCCTTCCATAGGCCAGGGGCTGGCGACTAGCACCAAGGCGTAAATCCCGGTAAAAAGGGAAGGCATTGCCTTTGAAAAGTAAACAAACACCACAGAGTAAGCAAGCTGAAAGTAAACACTAAACAAAAGCAGAGTACAACTGAAAGTGCGGAAAAGTATATGGGCCAGTATACAAACCCAAACTAAAAGTAAAGTACAACTCGAAAGGGAAAAGAGCAACTGAAAAGTAAAAGCCGCTACACCGAGCTGTCCACTGGAAATCCCACCTGAAGGGTGGGTACAGATAGCTCCTCTGCTCCACGGGTCCCGTCGTCTGCTCCGTGCACGTCCCGCCTAGTGGTCCACCTCCGGGTACCGTCCCGCTCTGCAAACCTCAGCTAAGGTCAACGCTGTCCGTCGTCTGCAACCAACACAACGTAGTGCGGGCAAAGCCCGTGCAGGGGTGAGTATAAGCTACTCAGTAGGGACCCCGAGACCCCTGAAGGTCTCTCAAATCCACAAAGGATAAACCACGAAGAAATGTACAATCACGAAGTAACAACCGACACTGCTTAGGTATATGCCCATACATATACCTAAGTCATCAATTTCAAATACGCTCCAACCTCCGAGCCCAAGTACAACTCAGTCCACACAGGAAAGTAAACGTATTTCACACAGGAAAGCAAAACGTAATCCACACAGGATTGCACAACACAATCCACACAGGAAATCAACAGGATTCAACTCACACAGGTATACTTCTTCAAAGTACAATAAGATGATCTCTGATCCATCTAAGTCATCGGACCCACGAAGGATCGATAGATAACTAACCCCCGCAAATACCCACACAGGATCGGGCCCACACAGGACCAGTAGGCTGTGGTTCACGCAGGACCGCTGAGCGCAAGGACCCACACAGGATCGGACCCACACAGGATAGGGCCCACACAGGACCTGTAGCACTGACCCACGTAGGATCGCTGAGTGCTGTAGTCGTCATCATCGAATCCACACAGGATCTCTGTACTGTCGTCGTCGCAGTCACAGTAGCAGTAGCAGTCATAGTAACCGTCGCAGCCAGCACAAGGGTTCCCGCACACAGCAAGATCGTTCGGAGGGTCCGCTTCACGAGCCGAGAGGCTGATACATCAACTGACACAAATTCCAGAGTTGATGTATCCAAAAGTTCCGTATCGTCAACAGGAACTCAACGCAACAGACGGCGCGTCGACCGGACGCCTGGTCTGAGAGTTATTGGCATTTTCGTCCCCGGGCCCGGTTGGTTTTTAAGGCAAAACCAACCCGACCGTACTCCACCTGTGTCCAAACCTCGGGCGGAGTATGCCAAAAGATCCGTCTCACTAAGAGGAACACAACAAAGCTGACGGTACGTCAATCGGACGTCCGTAGCTCAAGATATGAGCGTTTCCGCTAAGAATGCCCGGTTGGTTTCGTGAACGAACCAACCCGACCGAACTCAAAGTAATCTGAAACCTTGAGTGCGATATACCGAAACGACTGTCTCGATCCAAGGATCATGTTTCCGCAGACGGTTCATCAATAGGAGGTCTGTGGCTCATGTTATGGCCAATAGACCGAATCTGATCCGAAACGGGGGGTCCGTGTCCGGACCGACCCGGCCCGACCCACCCTGGGTCGGCCCGAACCGGATCAACCCGACCCAGGTCCGACCCGGCCCGGCCGGTGGCGCGGAGGCCTGGCGGCGCGGCGGCCTCGCGGCGCGGAGGCAGCGCGCGGGGGGTGGGGGGGGGGGGGTGGGCAAAGCCCCCCGCTTGATTGGGAGGCGGCACGGCTTTTTAGCCGTGCCTGTTTGCAAAACTGCCCCCCCCCCCCCCAACGTGGGGGGCTTGATTGGAAGGAAACGGGGGGCCGCCTGCCCCCCCTCAAAGGAACCCCCCCCCCCCCCCCTCATAAATGTGGGGGGGTTTTGTGTGCTGGCCGGGGGATTAATTTCCCCCGGTTTATTACCATCCGGCCAGCCAGCTGGCTGGCCGGTTTTCTCCAACGGGACCGGAAAATCCGGTCCCCTCTTCGGCTTCCGACGCCGGCGGCCCGGCCGCCGGTCTTCTCATTCCGCCGCGGCCCGGAACCGGCCGCGGTGTTCGTCGTCCGGCACGGTGCGACGGCACCGCGCCCCTCCACCGCACCTTGATTTCCCTCAACGCGGCGCGACGACGTCGCGTTCTTGATGATCCTTCCAAGGCGCGGTGCGACGGCGTCGTGTAATAAAATTGCACGATTAACCGCGTGGTGCGACGGCACCATGCCACCTTGTTTCCACCCGCAAGGTAAATTCAACAAGAACGATGGAGGGGGTTAGGCCGTTTTCATGCGGTCCGGCCCCCTCACGTTAAACAATAACTCTTTTAAAAAATCCATACGTCAGTTATGCATGAACCACGAACAATGATAAATTAATAAACAAATTACAACAACCCCTACCTTGGTATAAGGTTCGAAGATTTTTCAACGTTCCGCGGAAGACGACGTCGCGGAGGTCGGGCGTCGCAGTAGCCGTTCGTCAAATCCGATGACGAAGAGGTGCGTCCGAAGAAGTACGTCGTTGACGAATCTTCGTATGCTGACGAAGGATGTCTGAGGAAGAAGTGTCATTCCCTTTCGTTGACACGGTAGACGAAGAAGGGAGGAGCAGCGTTCTTCGTCGGAGCTTGAGCATTCTTCGTCGGAACTTGAGCGTTCTTCCTAAAAGCTTGAAGAAGGAAGAAATGCTCTCAACCTATCCAAGATGGCTAAAGAGTTCTAACACAACAAAATAAGATAAAGTCTTATTTTATTCACAAAAATAATTTCAACGGTTTGAAATTCAAAAAGAGATAACTCCACATTAATTAACAAGTTGTCATGTTAATTAAAGAGGGGTTAAGGGGGTTTGAGGGAAGATGTAAAGTTTAGGTTTCATGTGGGCCCCACCACACTTAATCCTCTCAAGGGAGGTTAAGTGGGTGTGGGTCCCACACCTAACTTCCTTTGAGAGAAGATAACCAACAAGTTTAAATAAAAAAATTGTAACCCACAATTTTTATTTAACTTATTCTAAACTCCCAAAACTAACTCTCAACCCGAAATAAACGCAACCTCGGAAAAGGTCTCCTTAAGCGAATTTCGGTGCTGCGAGTTCATCGGTGCCCTCGGATTTCAATTCCGAGCACCGGATCAAAAGTTAGAAAATCCCACTCATTCGTTCACTGAACGTACCCGAGCCAAACTTCGGAAATTGATTCCGGGCACTCCGGGCCTCGGAATCAGGTGCCGTCTGAAACCGCGCTCTTGTAAAATTCTAAAGAAAATTAAGAAAAAATTTCCCTTGAATTTTACGGGTCTTTACATTACTCCCACCTCAGGGCTTTACGTCCTCGTAAAGATACATCAAAAACTAGGGAAACAAATGAGGTTACTGAGCATGTATCTGAGCCTCCCGCTCCCAAGTGCTCTCCTGGAGATTCACGTGCTGCCATCTGATGCGCACAAGAGGAATCGATCGCCCACGCAGGACCCGTTCCTGTCGATCCTCTATCTCCACCGGGACCTCCGTAAAAGTAACCCCATCGTCAACGTCAAGCTCCCCATGGTCAATGATGTTCGTCGGGTCGTGCACGTATCTCCTCAGCTGAGATACGTGGAAGACGCCGTGCACCCGGTGCAACTGAGGTGGTAGATCCAGGCGATAAGCCACCTCGCCAACCCTGCTGAGGACCTGGAAGGGTCTGATGAAGCGCGGAGATAACTTGCCGCCTCGGCCAAATCTCTGAATACCACGTCGAGGTGAGACCCGCAAGAAGACGTGGTCACCATCCTCGAACTCCAGTGGCCTCCGCCTCCTGTCAGCGTATGACTTCTGCCGGCTATGTGCTGTCCTCATCCGCTCCTAGATGACCTGGACCTTCTCTGTCGTGGCCTGGACCATCTCCGGTCCCACCAGTGCTGACTCTCCAGGGTCTGTCCAGCACAAAGGAGATCTACAAGGTCGGCCGTACAACGCCTCGTACGGTGCCATCCCGATAGTGGAGTGGTAGCTGTTGTTGTACGCAAACTCCACCAAGGGTAGGTGGTCCTCCCACCTATGACCAATGTCGAGAACACATGCGCGGATCATGTCCTCGAGAGTCTGAATGGTCCTCTCCGTCTGACCATCCGTCTGAGGGTGAAAGGCTGTGCTCAGACGTAGCTGCGTCCCGAACGCCTCCTGTAACCCCTTCCAAAGCCGGGAAGTAAAGCGGGCATCTCGATCGGAGAGGATAGATGATGGCACACTGTGGAGCCGCACAATATCCTGAACGTAGAGACGTCCCAAGCTCTCCACTGAGCCCTGCTCTCTGATGGGTAAAAAGTGTGCCGACTTGGTGAGTCGGTCAACAATCACCCAGATGGAGTCGTGACCTCTGGAAGTACGTGGAAGTCTAGTCACAAAGTCCATATATATTCTGTCCCTCTTCCACTCCGGAACCTCCCAGGGCTGTACCAAGCCCGCTGGTACCTGATGCTCTGCCTTCACCTGCTGGCAGGTGAGGCATCGAGAGACGAACTCTGCAACTGCCTTCCTCATGCCCGGACACCAGTGCTGTCGTCTGAGGTCCTGGTACATCTTCGCCACTCCAGGATGTACCGCCAAAGGAGAAGTGTAAAACTCTCTTAGCACTTCATCTCGCAAAGCGACTGGTACCATGGTACATCCTCTGAAAAGGATGTCGTGCTCTTCTCCAAGGGAGAAACCATCAGGTGCCTGTCCCGAGGATATCTGTGCACGCCATGTCTCACAGTCAGCGTCCCCACGCTGTGCCTCCCTGACTCGCTGTAGTAGTGGAGGAGTGACTGTGAGAGACTGAAGGAAGGCTGCTCCATCTCTATCCACGATGGATATCTGCAAAGAGGCTAGCTGCTCCGTCGCCTCCTCAAGTAGCTGAATGCCCATCCTCCTGCTGAGGGCATCGGCTACTACGTTCCCTTTCCCAGGAGTATAGACTATCTCAAAGTCATAGTCCTGGAAGAACTCGAGCCATCGCCGCTGTCTCAGGTTCAGGTCCTTCTGCGAAAAGATATACCCGAGACTCTGATGATCGGAAAAGACTGTAAAGCGCTCGCCCATCAGGTAGTGTCGCAATGTCTCCAGAGCGAAGACCACTGCTGCTAACTCCAGGTCATGGGTAGCGTAGTTCTTCTCATGCGGCCTCAACTGACGTGATCCATAGGCGATCACTACCCGCTCCTGCATCAGAACACATCTGAGTCTGGTCCCTGATGCATCGCAGTAGACTACGCACCCTACTCCCTCCTCGGGCAACCTCAAGATGGGTGCGCTAGTCAATCTCTGTCTCAGCTCCTGGAAGCTCTGCTGACATCTGTCTGACAACACGAAGGGTTTCCCCTTCTTCGTCAAAGCTGTGAGTGATGCCGCAACTCTAGAGAAGTCTGGCACGAATCTCCGATAGTATCCAGCTAGTCCCAAGAAACTCCGAACCTCAGTCATGCTCCTGGGTGGCTCCCATGCTAACACAGACTCAATCTTCGCGGGATCCACTACAACTCCCACCTCAGAGATAACGTGTCCCAAGAAGTGGACCTCACGTATCCAGAACTGGCACTTCAAGAACTTACCATAAAGCTGGTGCTCTCGGAGTGTGTCTAGTACAACTCGCAAGTGATAGGCGTGCTCCTCCTCTGTCGTAGAGTAATCAGAATGTCATCGATGAAGACCACGACAAACCGATCGTGGTATGGCTGAAAGATCCTGTTCATGAGAGCCATGAACACTGCTGGAGCATTGGTTACACCAAATGGCATAACCAAGAACTCATAGTGGCCATACCGACATCTGAAGGCTGTCTTCTGCACATCCTCGTCTCTGACTCTGAGCTGATGATAGCCTGACCTGAGGTCTATCATCGAGAACCACCGTGCTCCCTTGAGCTGATCAAAGAGGTCATCAATCCTCGGTAGCAGATACTTGTTCCTCACTGTCACCTGGTTCAGGCGACGATAGTCAACACAAAGTCGCAAGCTCCCGTCCGCCTTCTTGGCGAACAAAATCGGGGAAGCCCAGGGTGAAACACTGGGTCGGATGAACCCCTTGCCCTGCAAGTCCTCCAACTGTACCCGCAGCTCTCGAAGCTCGGTTGGGGCCATCCGATATGCTGGAGTGGATATCGGAGCTGTCCCGGGGTACAGGTCAATATAAAAGTCTACCTCTATGCGAGGAGGTAGCCCTGGAACGTCGTCGGGAAAAACTTCCGCAAACTGATCCACCACTGCAGGAAAACCAGGACTCCGCACGTCAACTGCTCCAAGGGTAAGGCTAGCCAACTGATGAGTGATGGGCTGTCCTCTCCTCCGCGGAAGTCCATCTTGTGCTGCTAAGGCTCCCTTCTCGCCGGTGAAGGTGAACCTGCTCCCGTCGGTGCGTACACATCGCACCTTGCGCCTAAAATAGTCAATCTGTGCATGGACCGTAGATAGCCAATCCATGCCCAAGATGACGTCGTAAGGCCTCGACGCAGCTACAAGAAGATCCCAGCCGAAGCTCTCGCCTCCTAGAGTAAGCTCACACTGCCGGCACCAGTGCGTAATCGTCGAGTCTTCTCCCGTAGGAGTCTCTAGCCGTAAGGATCGAGCCAACGGCTCTATCGGAATCTCCGAGCTCCGAACAAGGGCAGAGGCTATGAAAGAATGACTCGCTCCTGTGTCTATAAGAACTGCAGCAAGGGTGTAATAGACACAGATAGTACCTCGAATCATCTCGGGTGCGCCGTGGTCGTAGGCCTCTGCTGCCTGGAGCTGTGCCTGTCTCTGCCCGCCAGCTCCCTGTGGTCGGGGTGGACCTCCTAGTGGTGGTGGTGGCAGAGCCTCAAAGCGTCGCCCACCACCGGCTGCTCGTCCAGCTCCTCTGCCTCGTCTGCCTCCTCCCTGCGGACCGCCACGGTCGACCCTCTGCCTCTGCCTCGGTGGTCCCTCAACCGTCTGCTGCTCCTCGGCACGGCGGGTCGGGCAGTCACGAGCCATGTGGCCCTGCCCGCCGCACGAGTAGCAATGTCTGCCTCTCGAAAGACTGGCTTCGAGCTGTGTGCCCCGCACTGCTGAGCCAGTGTCCTGAAGTCGTCTGCCCGAAGGTCTGGTCTGCCTGGACCCCTGAGTCATCCGTCGACTGCCTGCTGCAGATGACTCTGCCACGTGTCGCCCTGCGGTGGGCCGCTGTGCTGGTGTAGACTCAGCAAGGAAGCTCTCGATCAGAAGGGCCCGCTCCAGTACTCCTGTCTGAGTCGGTATGCTGAGGGAGATCAGCGATGCCATGATCTCGTGTCTCAAACCCTGCTCGAAGGTCCGGGCCTGGAAGAATGGGTCCCGTACCATGTCGGTCGAGTAGCGCGAGAGATCGGTAAATCTTGTTGAGTACTGAGCGACAGTCATGCTGCCCTGCCGCAGTTGTAGAAGCTCCTGGATACGCACCGCACGAAGGGTGGCTGGGACGAACTCCGAGCGGAAGAGGCTCTCAAAGTCCGTCCAAAGTAGAGATGCCTCATCGTGCACCTGGAGCATCAAGCTCCACCATCGTCCTGCTGCTGCGTGTAGTAGGCTCGCAGCGAGGATCACCATGAGGTCTGTTGGTGTCCTCACTAACCTAAACACTCATACCACTGCCTCCAGCCAGTCTTCTGCTGCCTGGGGATCCGTCTCCCCGCGAAACCTGGGCTGTCGCTGGCGCTGAAACTCATGCAGTGCGCTGAGGCGACGTGCATCATCAGCGGCTGCTGCTGGAAGCATCGGGGGCTCAGCGGGTAGAGCTACCGCCGGTGCCACTGCTGACAAAGGGCCCTGCACCGAGGCCTCATCGCTCGGTGGGCTGTCGTCACGCTCGACTCTCGGAACCCTAGCTGGCTGCCGTCGTGGGGCCATCCTGAAAAGGAAACAGGTGCGCCACGGTCAGAATAGTATACCTGGTGAGCTGATATAAGTAATCACAAAGAAAACTTTGAAACACACACGCAATCAATGTTTTTGTGCATTAAGTCGGAAATCAGAAGTTAGGGTCCTGGTGTACGGATACGTCGGCCGCCGCACCAACACTGGACTCCCTGGACTGATAACCACACTCAATACGCTAAACATTACTTCTTCACATAGAAAAGATCAGAGTTCGCGGTAGAACCGAACTCCTTTGATACCAATTTGTCACGACCCGCCCTCGGGGTCCGTGCCGTGACTACCCCAATCCCGCCTTCCATAGGCCAGGGGCTGGCGACTAGCACCAAGGCGTAAATCCCGGTAAAAAGGGAAGGCATTGCCTTTGAAAAGTAAACAAACACCACAGAGTAAGCAAGCGGAAAGTAAACAATAAACAAAAGCAGAGTACAACTGAATGTTCGGAAAAGTATATGGGCCAGTATACAAACCCAAACTGAAAGTAAAGTACAACTCGAAAGGGAAAACAGCAACTGAAAAGTAAAAGCTGCTACACCGAGCTGTCCACTGGAAATCCCACCTGAAGGGTGGGTATAGATAGCTCCTCTGCTCCACGGGTCCCGCCGTCCGCTCCGTGCACGTCCCACCCAGTGGTCCACCTCCGGTTACCGTCCCGCTCTGCAAGCCTCACCTAAGGTCAACACTGTCCGTCGTCTGCAACCAACACAACGTAGTGCGGGCAAAGCCCGTGCAGGGGTGAGTATAATCTACTCAGTAGGGACCCCGAGACCCCTGAAGGTCTCTTAAATCCACAAAGGATAAACCACGAAGAAAGGTACAATCACGAAGTAACAACCGACACTGCTGAGGTATATGCCCATACATATACATATGTCATCAATTTCAAATACGCTCCAACCTCCGAGCCCATGTACAACTCAGTCCACACAGGAAAGTAAACGTATTCCACACAGGAAAGCAAAACGTAATCCACACAGGATTGCACAACACAATCCACACAGGAAAGCAACAGGATTCAGCTCACACAGGTATACTTCTTCAAAGGACGATAAGATGATCTCTGATCCATCTAAGTCATCGGACCCACGAAGGATCGATAGGTAACTAACCCCCGCAAAGACCCACACAGGATCGGGCCCACACAGGACCAGTAGGCGCTGGTTCACACAGGACCGCTGAGCGCAAGGACCCACACAGGATCGGACCCACACAGGATCGGGCCCACATAGGACATGTAGCACTGACCCACATAGGATCGCTGAGTGCTGTAGTCGTCGTCGTCGAATCCACACAGGATCTCTGTACTGTCGTCGTCGCAGTCACAGTAGCAGTAGCAGTCATAGTAACTGTCGCAGCCAGCACTAGGGTTCCCGCACACAGCAAGCTCGTTCGGAGGGTCCGCTCCACGAGCCGAGAGGCTAATACATCAACTGACACAAAGTACAGAGTTTATGTATCAAAAAGTTCCGTATTGTCAACAGGAACTCAACGCAACAGACGGCGCGTCGATCGGACGCCCGGTCTGAGAGTTATTGACATTTTCGTCCCCGGGGCCCGGTTGGTTTTTAAGGAAAAACCAACCCGACCGTACTCCACTTGCGTCCAAACCTCGGGCGGAGTATGCCAAAATATCCTTCCCACTAAGAGGAACACAACAAATCTGACGGTACGTCAATCGGACGTCCGTAGCTCAAAATATGAGCGTTTCCGCTCCGAAGGCCCGGTTGGTTTCGTGAACGAACCAACCCGACCAAACTCAAATTAATCCGAAACCTTGAGTGCGATATACCAAAACGACCGTATCGATCCAAGGATCGCGTTGCCACAGACGGTTCTTCAATCGGAGGTTTATGGATCACGTTATGGCCAAAAGACCGAATCTGATCCGAAATGGGGGGTCCGGGTCCGGGCCGACCCGGCCCTGCCGGCCGGCTGGCCGGCGGCGCGCCGGCCTGGCACCGCGCGGAGGCAGCGCGGGGGGGGGGGGGGGGGGGGGGCAAGGGCCCCCGATTGATTCGGAGGCGGCGCGGCTTTTTAGTCGCGCCTGTTTGCAAACCCCCCCCCCCCCCCCCCCCCCCCCCAACGTGGGGGGCTTGATTGGCAGGAAACGGGGGGCCGCATGCCCCCCCTCAAAGGAACCCCCCCCCCCTCATAAATGAGGGGGGGGGGGTTTGTGTGCTGGCCGGGGGATTAATTTCCCCCGGTTTATTACCATCCAGCCGGCCAGCTGGCCGGCCGGTTTTCTCCAAAGGGACCGGAAAATCCGGTCCCCTCTTCGGCTTCCGACGCCGGCGGCCCGGCCGCCGGTCTTCTCATTCCGCCGCGGCCCGGAACCGGCCGCGGTGTTCGTCATCCGGCACGGTGCGACGACACCGCGCCCCTCCGCCGCACCTTGACTTCCCTCAACGCGGCGCGACGGCGTCACGTTCTTGATGATCCTTCCATGGCGCGGCGCGACGGCGTCGTGTAATAAAATTGCACGATTAACCGCGTGGTGCGACGGCACCACGCCACCTTGTTTCCACCCGCAAGGTAAATTCATCAAGAACGATGGAGGGGGTTCGGTCATGTTCATGCGGTCCGTACCCCTCACGTTAAACAATAACTCTTTTATAAAATCCATACGTCAGTTATGCATGAACCACGAACAAGGATAAATTAATAAACAAATTACAACAACCCCTACCTTGGTATAAGGTTCGAAGATTTGTCAACATTCCGCAGAAGACGACGTCGCGGAGGTCGGGCGTCGCGGTAGCTGTTCGTCAAATCCGATGATGAAGTGGTGCGTCCGAAGAAGTACGTCGTTGACGAATCTTCGTATGCCGATGAAGGATGTCCGAGGAAGAAGTGGCATTCCCTTTCGTTGACACGGTAGACGAAGAAGGGAGGAGCGACGTTCTTCGTCGGAGCTTGAGCGTTCTTCGTCGGAACTTGAGCGTTCTTAGTCAAAGCTTGAAGAAGGAAGAAAAGCTCTCAACCTCTCCAAGATGGATAAAGAGTTCTAACACAACAAAATAAGATAAAGTCTTATTTTATTCACAAAAAGAATTTCAAAGGTTTGAAATTCAAAAAGAGATAACTCCACATTAATTAACAAGTTTTCATGTTAATTAAAGAGGGGTTAAGGGGGTTTGAGGGAATATGTAAAGTTTAGGTTTCGTGTGGGCCCCACCACACTTAATCCTCTCAAGGGAGGTTAAGTGGGTGTGGGTCCCACACCTAACTTCCTTTGAGAGAAGATAACCAACAAGTTTAAATAAAAAAATTGTAACCCATAATTTTTATTTAACTTATTCTAAACTTTCAAAACTAACTCTCAACCCGAAATAAACGCAACCTCGGAAAAGGTCTCCTTAAACGAATATCGGCGCTGCGAGTTCATCGGTGCCCTCAGATTTCAATTCCGAGCACCAGATCAAAAGTTAGAAAATCCCGCTCGTTCGTTCACTGAACGTACCCGAGCCAAACTTCGGAAATTAATTCCGGGCACTCTGGGCCTCGGAATCAGGTGCCGTCTGAAACCGCGCTCTTGTAAAATTATAAAGAAAATTAAGAAAAAATTTCCCTTGAATTTTACGGGTCTTTAAAACTCAAACATCTATAATTTGATCATGTTTGATGGTAGACATATCACTTTTTTTAACAATGAAATGAGGGAAATCACCGACCATAGACAAATTGGTAATTCTTATTCAGTATTAATTTATAATGATTTATATGTTGATGGTTTAAAATAAAATATTCATTACAAATCCAAGTTATGTGATTATGAATTTAAAGTAAAAGTGGAATACAATTCCTATCATATTTTCAATGATAAAAATGATGAAATTTTTACTACTTTGAGAAATGATAATATTTATTCTGTTGATTTAATATATTTACCTTTTTAAAAATATATCATACATTTGTTCCTTTCATAATAACTCGGTGTTTTGTAATTGGAGACTAGTCTATTTCAATATTCACTCACAAAGAATTCCAAACACGATATTGTTTGTTAGAGGCCTACCAACTCATTATTTCTCAAAATATAGATTGATTAATTACATCCAAAAAAGAGAAAATTAATAATATTTATTTTAAAAATAATTATGGAGATTGAACCTCTAGAAAATTATAGTTTATTAATAAGGAATTATTTGGACTCTATAGAGTCTCATGTTTCAATGGAAAATATTCTGCATATGTATTTGTAGATTACTTCTTGAGATACACACATGTATAATTTATTGCTTATAAAAGTTAATATTGTCCTTATAGTATTATGTATTCCAAATCAATAAAAATACATGGTGGAATTTGGATAAATAACATAAAGAGTGATCATGGATATTAATCATAAAAAAGGACTTTGAATGATTCTTTTTTCAAAATATATATAATCCCTGCATTTTTACCCTTAGGACATCGCTGCATAATGGTGTAGTAAAAAGGAGAAATAGGAATCATCATGATATATCCCGAAACATGCTAAATGAATATAACAAATCAATATACATTTGGGATGAAAATATTAATATATCTATTATAATATAAATAGAGACCTGATTAGACAATTCTTAAAGATAACACATTATGAGTTATGGAATAACATAAGGCCAAATGTTAATTATATTATTTTTTTGGGATTCAATTTTTTATTCTAAATAAAATAATAATTTGTAAAAGTTATATTACAAGAGTTATGATGGAATTTTCTATGTGTATTAAATTTATTGTAAATCTTTTAGAGTGTTTAATAAGAGGAAACAATCAATAGAAGAATGTGTTAACATCTTGATTAAGGAAAATGATCCTAATGAATATAATACTGTCTTAAAAGTCCCTAAGGATGATATGTCATCCCTGAATATAAATTCTAAACCATTTGAAAGTAATGATATAAAAATAGATTGTTCAACCAATAAACATCCAGAACCTGAATTAGAAGAATATCATATTTTAACCAACCCATCATCTGATAGACCTGTTAGGATTAATAGACCCCAATATTTAGATAATGTAATATAAATCCTTCATAGAGGTACATAGACCAAATGTTACCTACAAAATGAAAATGAACGTCAATTCATGTTGTAATTGATTTAACCTGAGAACATAAGCGATGTCATCGATGATTAACTCTTGTTAATAGTTATTCATGAAGAAAAAAATTATATTGAATTATAAAATGTTTCATAACTTGTTGAATGTACTCATGACACATTAACTATTCTCACTAAGTTGGTGTTTTGAAACAAGGTTGAAAATTTTTGCACCATATTTTGAAATAAATAAATATTAGTTTCATAAATTTATAATAAAGCAGAAGCTATTGATTATGAATAAACGTCTCAATGGAAGAATGACCTGAATCCATTTTTATGCAACTTTCTTATAATGAAAATTTGCACATTCAAATATATAAAATGGATGTGAAATGTGTATTCTTATATATAATTGTAATTTACGATGTTTTTCATGGAACAACCCCCAATATTTCAAAATCCACATTTTCTAAATCATGTTTTTATATAAACAAAAGAGTTTTCTGGTTTAAAAGAGGCTTTGAGAGAATAGTATGATACGGTCTCCTTTTTCCTTGTATCATGATGTTATTCAAAGGTTATCACTAAACCAACCCTCTTTATAAAAATAATTTCAAATATTGTTTTAATTGTAAAAATATATTTAGATGACATTATTTTTGGAAAAAACAATGATTCCTTATGTAATGAAATTTCATAAATAATGACTAATATATTTGAAATGTTTTTAATGTGTGAACTGAAATTTTTTCATAAATTCAAAATTTTATAAAATAATGACAGAATTATCATAAATTAAAGTAAATACACTAAAGATCATTTCAAACGTTTTGTCCAAGAAGGTAAAAAAATATAGGATACTACCATGAGTACCGCTGGTAAACAGGACCTTGATAAATCTAAAAAATAAATATATCAATCTATTTATAGGGGTATGATTGGTAGTATTATATACATATATTCTAGTCATCCTAATATTATGTTTTGTGTGTTTATATGTTCTCTCATTCATTAAAATCCAAGAGTCAATTTTTTTCCTACCAAATGAATTTTTAAATACCTCATGTATACAACAAATTTAAAAAATTTCTATCCATGAAGAAATCATTTTGATTTAGTTAGTTATTTAGATTTATTTTTTGGTGGATTCATGTTATATAGAAATATAATATCATAAAATTTCATATTTTAAGACAATCTCTAGTCTAATGGGGTAGTACAAAGCAACATTTTGGTGCACTATATAATTATTAAGATGAATTAATAGATGTAGGAAGTTGATGTGCACAATTATTGTAGATGAAACTTACTTTAATGAACTATGGATACCAATTAAAAACATTACATATATGTTTTTAATATAAAAGTGTGATAAAAAATAAAAAATGCATTATCTTACTCTATAACTAAACACACTGATGTAAGACAACATTAGTTGATATATATTTATCCAAAGTATGATATAAATTTTGAATTTATTGGAACTAACCATCAGATATATGATATATTAACAAAGACATTGAATTATGGAAGATTAAACTAAATAAATCAGTAATTATGAATGATACGGTTTGGTTGATGAGTGACCATTGATGATGTATCTTTTGATGAAGTCACCATTAATGATCCACCATTGAAGAATTCACTATTAATGAATTACAACTGATGAAGTCACTATTGATGATTAACACTTGATTAAGTCACTCTTGATGATTCCCCACTAATGAGCTCTCCTTTAATTATTCAATATTGATGAGTCACTATTAATGGGGAAAAATTGATGTAGTCATCATTAAATAAGTAATTGTTGAACAAGTCACTAGTTTGGAATCCATTTCACTAAACCAGAACATAAGAGAACGTGTAGTTGATGAAGAAATAGAAATTTCTGTAAACCGTCTTCCAACTATCAATACTATAGTGTTAAAGGTAGTTGAAAAGAATAATTTGTTTAACTAACTTACCATGAATAATTGAGTGTATTATTTGAAGTTAGAATTTTAATTTTATCATACTTAATGATTTTTTTGTAGGAAAGGTGATTTAATTTTAAGAAACATAGAAAGAGAAGAGATTTCTTTCTCTTCACAAAAATGGGAGAAAAGTTAACCGTCCCTCAAAAAGAGGTATATTAGGATTTCCATGGAGTTTGTCTAGTGATAATGAAACATTCAATTAGAAAAGGGATGTCTTTAGTGAATAATACGTGGAGCACTAAGAAAGAATATTTATGCAAATATTGATGGTTAATCTATGATTAATTTGAAATTTTTACATCATGTTTTATGTCGAAGGAAATGGGACTCCAATATAAGGGTTTATGATGATGTATACTGACTTTATATGATGATGAATGGGAAGAGAATAAATTTGGGATGGTTTTGGATGATCCATATGCATGATACGAAAAATAAGTGGTGTAGATATAACTCTGTCATTTTTTCTAAAATGGTTCTTAGAATAATTGATGAAAATCGTTTTCTCAAAGATAAAGAATAATTTTAAGACATGTTTGTTGATTTTTCCAATAAATTTGTTTTTCAAAAAAGTGATATTAAGCTGGAATTTCTAGAAGGGATGTTGGGTCATAGACAATTAGAAAGTGTATGATGATTTTAAAGATATTTATGACCCAAGTAGACCTAAGGACAAGTTGGATCTAGGTATTCAATATGATAAAATAACTAATTACTATAATGATTATGTTTTTGGTGAAAGGTATAATACAGTAGTTGTAGACATAGAAGTGGAAGATTATGAAGAAAAATTTATTTTGGTTGATGAAGGGAGTTATTCGGAGATCATTAAATCCCCACGAAGACTATCTAGTGCACATGTCCATTCATTAGGCTTTCTTCCTACCAAGGAATTTCTTATACCTGAAAATGATGATGAAGAAGATATATAATGTTTTTAAAAGCTCGGTTTAATTTATAAATCATTATGATATGAAGTTATGATAGTGGTAATGGTGCTAATGATTTTGTTTCTAAAAAATATGATAAAGAAATTCTAATATTAAATGTTATCTAAACATTTTAGTCATGATGATTAGTACTAGAATAATGAAGCTCATGTTGATTAGGTTTAAAATAATGTAAACAAACAAGGTGGCCCGGATTACCTAGATAATAAAAATGCTGGCACACAACCCGAAAGCTATGTTGTGAATAGAAATGATCGTTATCCTAAACAATAGACGGTTCAACATGAATCATCTTCATTTATGGTATCTAATTCTCATACAGAATAAAATAAACTAATGAATACCATGGTTCCTGATGTTCAAAAAGTTCTTGCATAAAGAAATAAAGCTTAAAATTAGTGAGAGTACACTCTATATACTGAAGATAAAAAGGATCAATGAGAACCAATATACAACAAGGAAACCAATTAGAAAAAATATTACCCATATAAAACTAAATTAATTTAATGTTATAAAAAACCAAGATAAAAACGTATTATACCATATAAAATATATTCAGTTAGTTCGTTTGATGAATGGAAATAATTTCTAGGTTTTTTATGAATTGAATTGGAATATAATAATTCATATGATGAGCCAAAAAATTTATTCATAATAGAAGGATCCTTATTAAATCAGAAGAGATGGATCCCTAGTGAAATAAATCATTTTTATCCCTAATCATTTTTCTTGAAATATGGTTAACAACATATACTCGAACCGACTACCAAACTCCAAAAATTAGAGAAGTATGGAGGTTTATAAGAGCTAGAGTGTGGGAGAACACATAGAAAAAAATATGGATTTTCATCATGAAAACAATGTGGAAGGAGACACGTAGAAATGTGTCTCAAGAGAATGGGTAAATTCTTAATGTGTTAGAAACAAATGAATAATGAAATAAATTTCATAGGAAAAATAAATTGTGTGATTGAAGGAAATAAAACTAATACTATTTAATAATTTATAGTTTTTCATCAAATTTTTTTAATCTAGTCATAAACTGAGTCAATTGTATCATAAATATGATGAACTATAACACATCTATATTTCTAGGTAAAAATATATAGATGATGTATTTTTATTTTGAGATTGAATTGAAAACCTTAATCAAAAAAATATTTAGCGATTTACATAAATTAATGGATTTCCATCGTATTTATTCTTGAAATTATGTTATTTTGATTTTATAAAATCAATCCTACATGTTGGGTGACAACAGATCATGTTCGACAGGCTGTAAGGATTGACACTGGGACTATAGGATGATAATGGTTTTGTGCCTACCACTAGACAACACAATATCATATTTAATGTGTAATTATCTAAAAAAATTATGAATAAATATTAATACTGAACCAATAGTTTTAATTTTTATGTTTACATATTAATATTGTAACCATATTTACATTAGAGAATAGTTAAGGACAAGTTGTAAGATATGTCACTCTTTTATGGTCATTACAATTCATTAAATGTTTTATTGCTTTAGGGATCAATGTTATTTTTTGGATAGATATTTAATGAGGTAATAGGATAATTAGAAATATTTTGAATAAAAAAAGATGAAATTGTTCTTATGAAATTGAAATGTTTCATGAAATTATGTTTCCTTCTATTCATAGGTCGTTAAATAATTACTCAACACTAGTAAAATGATCAATAAAATGTGATTTTGTAATACCTCTTTTTAACATATAGTATTCTAAATCATTATAGATTTATGTATTTGAGGCCTTTAACATTACATTTATCAATCAATTATTTTTTCATGAATCCATAAATAGGTTCCTATAAATGTTTATGATATTCCAATAAGTACATGTCTCTACATTCTATGAATGTTCTCCAACATTGATACCTCTTTATATGTTAGTCAATGTTATCTTTTAAATTCCCACTCTCTCCATTAATGAGGATGATTTATGAACTCTTCCCGTGATGTGGGATTTTTACATAGGAAATGTATGAAAATTTATTATGAAAATAGTGTTTAAATTGAGAGGACCAAATTCAATTAAAGTGTCGAAAATATAATTCCTCAAAAATCTAAATTAAGAATATCCTGGTCGATAGAATGTATTAAACGCCACACCAAGATCATAAGGAATTAATATATCTGAAGAATTAGTAATATATTAATTATTTTAATAAATTTAATATAATTTTTCTCTTTTACTTAAATTGACGCTGGGTTAGTATGTGACTTGGGAAACAATGAGTTTCTTCAATGGGGTGTGTTACATGCAAAACCAAGTTTCACTAAACTATAATAGTCAATTAAATTATTATTATTTAATATAATAATTCTAAACCTAGTCGTTAAATTAGTGGTTATGAATAGTATTGACTCAATTATTAATTCACATGATTTATTAAAATAAAAAATTAACTAATATGTTAGCAATGTATTAGAAATGAAAATATAAACCATTTGAATATAAAGGAAATATTACTGTTTTTATACTCACTAATGTGTTTTGTATTAATAAATTAAATTATTTTTAATTATTGAATGATATTAATGAAATACATATTTCATATATTAAATCAAATTATTTTTATATTCATTTTGTTTTATCTGTATAAGACAATAGAAAAAACCAATATTACATAAAAAAATATTTTATGGAACTGTTAACACCTTTTAATGGAAAGCATATTTCTAATCAATATTTTGGATATTTTATAATTATTAAATGAAAAAATAATCTAAATATTAGAATTAGAATAAAAAAACTACTATAGGGTGAATTTTTGTTATATTAATGTGATATTTCATTTTTTGATGAATAGTGAAAAATACTAAATTTTAACTCCAAACTGCATTTTTGTATATTTTGTTTATAATTATAAATTATATTTTTTTATTAATTTTATTGTTTAATTAGATCAACTTTTTATAAACTAATACTATTTTAGTAACTTTAATCAATTTTAATTTGAAATTGAATATAAAAACATAGCCAACCTTTGAATGTTTTACTTAATAACTCACATTATCGGCACGCCAGAGTGATTAAATTTAAATTAATTTCTACCACTTATGTAATTTTGAATTTAGATTAATGGATTAAATATTTAATATAAGAATAATATAAATGTTCTAATTAATTAAACATGTTTTTGACCAAATTAAATAGAGAGATTAATATTAATTAATTACAATGATTAAGGTGAATTTAAGCTCAAAAATGGACTAAACCCTATATGTATGGCCTAAAATGGACCAAATACATGTACATGTTTTAATATATAGATATATTTAGAAAATATACTCAATTTTATATAAATTACACTATTGTTTATATATATTCAAAAAAACATGGGTGGGGTTCATTTTTATAAAATATTACAATACTATCATTCCTCCACTATAAAAGGCCGTATTCCACACACTTACACACATCATTCAAGAATCATATGTTCATAAAATCATTAAAAAATAAACTTTCTAAAATACATGCACTACTCTATTAATACTTATTTTTTGGGATTAATCAATCCATGTCAGCATTTTTTGCATACAAAAATGAGTTACCCAATTAAGATGTAACATCTTTCCATAATCAATCTAGTTTTACTCCATTCCAACACCACATAAATTATTTTTATTCCACAATTACACAATAACACCATTATTCTCATTATACTAGTGTGTTTTTATGTTTTGGGTTCGACCTTCACTTACACTCTCACCCATATAATGTGTAATTACCATATTATTTATCTGTATGGTGAACTACTATCTCACGAAACGATGATTGTTCATTTTTTACATTACTGCCTCTCATGCTGTACTTTATACTAGAAAATATGATTAATTAAGATATAAATGATATTTATTATATCATTAGGATTCTTTAAGTTTTTTACAACACATATCATTATACTTTAAATTTTGTTTATAAACGATAACATCATTTCATAGAAGTGTGGACTATCACCCCCTCAAAGAATTCATGATTCATTCACACACTAAATGGAATGTTTAAAGAGTAGTTTTAATTAATAATATGTATAATTAGAAACATTATATTATATTAAGGACATAATTACCTTTATTTAAGTATATATATATATATATATATTTCTTCAATACCCTTTCACGCACTTAAAAAGTGAATACATCGTTTGTGGACATGTGGACCACTACCTCCTCAACACAATGTCATCCATTATACGTCATAATAATTTTACATATAACTATATATTATTAAATGAAGATTTATTTCTGATATATTTATCATTATATAATGATATAATGTTACTTAACTTCTTTTCATAATGATTTTAGAAAAATTGTAATGTTACTCATGCATACGTACGACCTATAGTTTCCATTCTTGTAACATTGGATAATTTTGATATACATATTTTATTATTCGTTATAAAAGTATAAAATATTTATAAATATTTTAATTATGTTATTATTATAATACATTCAATGCTATATTATGACACTGTTGACCATAGTTGACGTACTGATATTGTTTTTGACAAATAAATCAAATTTGGTCAAAACACTCCACATAAACATAATTTTTTAAGTTGTTATATATGACATGGTAATAAGTGAAATAAATTTTATGATAAGCATGATAGAGTTTTTCATGAATGTAAATAATTTAGGTGGGATTTTTATTCATGATTATAAACACATTTGAGACAATTTAGACTCAATGTAAGGGATTTTCATCTTACTTTTTACATCTGTGAGATAAATTTCATGTTCGCCAAATACTTATTTTATATGATGTATTTATATCCTGTTTTAAAATATCATACCATGAATAAATTTATTATCATGTAATTTTTAGTTTCAATTGGAATTATTTCGTACATGGGTATTTGAATTTAATGTCCCCATGTAGAAAATAATTTCATAACCTAATTTCTGTTCATTAGGTTATATCACTTTCTCATTGTCATTAATATTATAAAATTATGTATATATTTACCTTTCTAATATATTTTTTTGTTGACACTTTTTTATTTAGATTTATTTTTTATACATATTATTTATACATTAATTTATTTTCACATTATTTTTATGGTCTTTTCAAGGGTTTATATCATAATATTGTATTGTTCATGAATGATTACACTTGAATTTCCATAAGAGTAATTTATTTAATAATTTTATATTAAACCAATTAATTTTTTCATATCGTTATTCATTTAAATTTTTATTTAATAATACTATTTTACACACAGTGGTACTAAAATTGTTTTATAAAATGTTTTTAACAAAAAACCGGACTTCATTTAACTCTTTAGTAAGAGAAACAATTTTCTTCTAAAACCCATGTTTTATTTAATTGTATAAAAAAGTTATTTTTTCTTTTATAATTAATGTAACATAAATATTTTTAACTTTTTTTAATAAAATTTTGCCCTTTTTTCTAATATTTTCAAAGGAATATTTTTATAACTTTCTGAATTAGTAATTTTCTATCCTTTTTACTATGAAAAATGTTATATTATATTTACCATGTGCGATATGTATAGGTTTAAATACAATAATTTCACAGAATCTACCTTTTCATGTTTAAATGGGAAATATTTTAATTATTGCTTTTATGATTACGATTTTTAAATCTTTGTATTCAAGGGTAAGGGAATTTGTAACAATTTACATTCCATTGAGTCTTATTGGTTATTGTGAACCAATTCATTTTTTTGTGTATATACCACCATTTAACATGTTATATTTTGAATCTCCTTACTCTCATAATATTCTATATTTCATTTTATGTTACTCTTTCACTGGAAATTAAAATTCAAATGTTTCAGTGTAGTTTGGGATGCTTTGTAATGTTTAATGATTATTTTCCTTATAATGTTATTAATGATACACATGTTGTATTAAAATTCATCATCATCAACAACCACTTTTGATAGTTATCCTCCACTATGGAATTATTTATATTCCTATATTAATAAGTCAATATGAATATTTGATAAATAATGGTATTTCATTTGATTATTTGACATAAAGAATGATTATGACATACAATTAAATGGGGATCCTCAAAATTATATAAAACATCTATGCATCGATAGGTTCTAACAATAAAAACATGTTTAAGAAATTTAACAAGTTTCTATCCATTTATCAAATCAATAATATGAAAGGTGATTATGGTACATTTTTTTACGTTCTACAGAGATGAAGTAAAAAAATTAATAATTTTCCCCCATTTATTTTATATTATTATTCATCTTTGAGATTATGTGTCAAAAAAATATATTGATACTTTTAATTATTGTTTATTGATAAAATGGAATGTGTTTCATTTTCTTACCATTCCATATTTATTAATTTTCTCTGGTTATTTGAATGGGATTTTTTTCCAGATATTAAACATCCATGTATTTACGCATATCCATATCTTTTTATTGATTACATGGTAAGTGTGTTTAGTTATTTACCATTCCATAATTATTACTCTTATTAATACATTATTTATTCCATTATATTCTTCTCTTACATTGCACATGAGATAACAATGATTATTTTGTTAACATAGAATCCAAGAATTGTAGTATTAATGTTATGTAGTCATTTATTATATGTATTAGATTTATAATAGATGATATAAATTTAAAGAGAAGATAATTATCTTGTATGTAGTGTATTCATTTTTCATTCAAGACAAGTTATGTATCTGATTTATAAATACTACCAAAATATTCAACACTTCGTGATTTGATTACTTTTTCTCATTTCAATGTAATTGCATCATACACGTACTCATGGATATTCGGAGTTTGGTTTATACATAAATAAATTTATATTTTCCATCCATGTGATTGGGTAATGAATCATAATTAATATTAATTTGTATAGGTAGTAATCCACATGTATCCATGAACATCATTGTAATTTTTCAATGACCAAAATTCTAACAAATTGAATGATTTATTAATTTTAATATTTGATATATATGTCAAGAATATATATTATAAAAATTAAATCAATCATTACAAAAATAAATTGGAGGTTTTGATTGAAAATAAATTACATTTATTTTTGTGATGCAGTCATCCAGTATAAATATGAAACATGGGTTCATTTCCAATTTGAACTAAGTGGGGATGAATATTTTTAATAAACAAGACTTTTATAAATTAAATTACACATTGAATCAAGTAATTCCTTATTAATTAATAAAACTAATAAAATTACATCAACCGTAATGCCAATATTTAGTTGTTATATATGCTATCAAATTTTAAGTCAGTTATGAATCGAAACATTTGGCATAAAAAATAATTAAGTTACCATTAAGATTACTATATTAATGGCTACAATATATTCCAATTAATATAGAATAAATAAGAAATACGTTTTAACAATATGTACTTTCCCTATGAATCCATCTTAATAGAACTTGTGATATAGATATAATCCTTATTATTTTTTCTTCATCATCCCAAATACAATATATAACTACTAAATTGTGATTGAAACCATCTATAAGAGAAGTAAATTCTCATAAATATCATATCAAAAACCATATATATCACTTCATAATAATAAACTCTCACTATATTATCGGTTCTCATAGAGATTTTGTTGCTGTAATAATATTTTATGTATAAATATTTGAAAATTATTGATGTATATATTATATTATAAAAAAATGACTATATTTGCACCTTTTAAATGTTAGTTTTTTTATAATTTTGTAATGACGTTTATAAATATTTTAATTTGGTACAATAAAAACAAAATTGTATTTTTGAGGAACCTATAGTTTTTATGGAGATAAAATTTTTATTAAATTTGTGACTTTTTTAATTAAATTATTAATTCATATAATATTAATTATTTTTTATTAAATAAATATGATAATAGAATTTTACAAAATAAAAAAATGATAAGGGTCGAAAAACCATTATTTTCCAAAAATAAAATTTTAAAATAAACATTTCCTTTTTATTTGAATGTATAAATATTCATTCTCATGGAATGTTTTCAATGAAATTAATATTATTTTTTAAAACAACACATATAATTATTCAATGTTGTTTTTATAATTTTTGTGGATATCAATAAATTGACTAAAATTTTAATAATGTCTAAATATATGAGGTGTATTGTTACAATATATTGGAAAAATGTGATATAACATATTCTATAAAAGGATGAAATTTATAGATACATATATTGACATTATGGATGTTTTCATTTGAGGTAATTTGATTATTTTAATAAACCCATTAGGTATAATCCATTAAAAATATTATAGAGTAATGTTTTAAAATAAATTAGTTGTAATCATGACTCACAACCACATCCCAAATATTATTTGCTTAATTATCGCATCATAGAAAAAAATAATTTAAAGACAACATCTACACATCCAAAAAAACATTTCCAAAGAACAAAATAATGGTTTCTAATTTTGAATACAAGAACATATATATTACAAAACCTAGGTTTAAAATTAATGAAGGACTCTCCTCAATTTTGATATGTAATCCCACATAACATCAAATTTCACATCCCAAAAAACCCATAGTACATATAATTAGTCTAGCCTCACCTAATTATATCCATACAAGGTCTCCCATATATTTTATGAACCACCGTTAATATTATTAAAATATCCTCTCATAGTTGGAGATCCACTCATTCACCTCTTCACTCAAGAACATGCTTAATATTATTCCTTCTATTTTCAAGATTTTCTTTTTTGTGTATGATTCATAAGATCACACATATTTCACACACGATTTCCAAGTTATTAAATACCCCTTTATCTCTCATTTTTACCACCCATTTGGCTTTTCATACCCCTATTATGATGTCGTAAGTATCCTATTATGTTTCCATTCCAAACATGATTTTTTAATACCCTTCCTTATGTCAACTCCATATTAATAACATATACTTAAAGATCCTTAATTTATTTGGGATATCCATTTATGTAATAAAAAATCTTTTATCATGGGTCTAAAATTTATGAATGGAATTTTTTATTGATTCATACATTACACATGGGCTTGTGCAAGATATGAAAATATTGTATGGCCATAGATATATCTCAAATTCACTGGGTAATGTTTTAGTCTCATGAGACATCATCTATTGGATTAAGGAATATTCTTCTTCCATTATGTTAATTTTAACACCAATTCAATATTTCATGGTGGTTTCAATGAAATATAATTGTGATATAATGTTTAATTTGGTCACCAAATTATTATTTTTCTATTTTCATTCAATATTGTTTCAGAAAAATGTTCTCATTAGATCTTATTATTTAAAAATATAATGTAGAAAATGATTAAAATATGGAATTTTATATTCTTATTTATTTCTTAATAAGAACCATTTCATGATAAAGTGTGTTAACAATAATATAAGAATCAATAATGACTACTTTTTTGTAATAGCATCTACAAAATAATAGGATTAAGTAATATTCTTATGTATCTCATTTTTAAAATAAAATACACCTCATAATCATTTTGGATTTCTTAATTTCTACCCATATGTATTAATTCATGAAATATAGTTTATAAAATAAATTTGTTATCATATATTATATAATAAAATACTTCTTATTTTTTGTGACAATAATGAGACAACTATAGTAAAATCATTGGAAATACATATTACACATTGGAACATATCCCAAAATTTAATAAATGTTTTGGTTGATTGGTTTCCAAAAAAATATATACCTATCTAGATTGTATAAAATTATATGGCTTTAGAACAGATGTACATAGGGGCAATAATAGTGAAAATGGTGAATTGAGATACAATATACCATTACATGGTTCACAACAACAGTAATCACTACACACACGATTTGAAACATTCTAGAGATATGATTTGGTAAATTTACAAGATCTATATGAACAATTATTAATGGAAAAAAATATAATAATATTTTATGTTATGTGATAAATCATGAAAAAAGATAGTTAGAATAATTGAAATTAATTGGTTATGGAATATGAAATATTTATGAGTAATACCTTTAATGTTCATGGTTTCCTATATATTTTCTTAATATTTAAATAATATTATTCCTAATTTTTCATATACATTAGTAAATAGATAGAAATAGGGTAAAATGGCTCAAAAACCAATGTGTTGAGCAATGTAATTGATTCCAAAATGAGATTTCCTACCCTATTGGAGTTGGAGTTAGGAATTCATGATAGTACAGTCTCAAATAGTTCATGTTTTTAATAGAAACATGAATTATTTAGAAATCACAAATACACCAAGGAATGAGTAAGTTATACTTGAATATATTAGGTGATCATGTTCTCAAAAATTAAGATCATATTTGTATTCCATAATATTCAAACAATATGTAATATATTTTGGGAGTATCCCCTCAATTCTGCATTTATCTAAATAAGAGATGGTCAGGTAAGTTTATTATTGTATTGAAGGAGGAAAAAAATCAATGGTGGGTATAAGTAAATATTATAACGACCCATGTGGAAACATAAGCGATAGATTAGATGGAATTCAAGAAAATTCTTTTTGGAATATATTTTACCCACACTCATCAATTTAAAATTGTGGGGGACATCCTTATACTCATGAAACATTATGAGAAATCCAAAGTGGTTTATGATGATAAATTCAGAATACTTCAAAAATAAAGATCTTTAATTTGTAATACCCCTAAATTTAATTTTGAAGAATTCATTAGTGGTATGAATTTCTTATCTACAATAATTTTGATATGATGATATCAGAAAAAACAATTAATTATGAAAAACTTATTTTAAAAATTTAGTAAATTTTCATTAAATGTTATGTCTTCAAACAACTATTATATTGTGATTATGAAATTGTTTTTAAAAAAACATTTTGTTTTTGATAAAATGGTTCTTATTATATTTATAATCATTAAATAACAATTGAATTTGATTTATAAAAATTTAATACATATATTATATAATTTTTTAGCTAGTATAATTTATATTATAATAATAATGTTCTGTTAATAATATATTAATATATTATCACTTTTTTTTTGCACCCAGTGTTTCATACATTGAAAGCTATCAACTAGATTGAATTTATTCATAAATATAAATATCAAAATGTATATCTGTTTTAAATTAATACCATCTTATATTGTTTTCCATATAATCTTAATATTATATATGATGCGAAAATTAGAAGAAGGTACCTCTACATAATCACATATTCTATATCTCATGTTCATTTATTAAATTTTTTATTTTTAGCACATTTACTAAGTGTGTTGTCTTGTTTTATTGTCCATTGTATCTATAACCAAAGATCACCATCACTTTCTCCTCATACGAATGGTATTTATAAAAATTCACAACATATCGATATATATCATAATTGGGGTATGATAAATATATTATCAGTAGGGATTAATGAATCACATCATATACTTGAGATAGATAAATTTGGTCTGATAGTAGGTAGGTTATCACTCCGAAGTAGTAAAGAATCATAAATGGGGTGATATATCTAGATATAATATTTTCCTTTATCTCAGACCTAATGTAATTCCAATATAGTGAAATAAATATGAAAAACATATTTATTACATCAAACCCAATAACTTATTAAGGGTTTTATTAATTTATTTTATATCAAATTCGAGAAGATTTAATATGAAGCTAAATATTTTGGACAATGTTTATCTTCTAATGGGAAAGGACATGTCCAATTAGCTGATCATCTCAATCATCATCACAATATGTAAACGTCCAATGACAATTCCCATAGAGATCCTTATCGGGTGAATTTCAAATATATAATATGAATTTTAATATTATGAGAACACTATTTTGGGAGGTGATGATCCTAAAATACATGGATACCCATTGAAAAAATCACCATCATATCCTATTGGTTTTCGATAGTTCTCATGGACAGAAGATTCATTTTATGATAAGAATTAATACTAAGAATGGGGTTTATTACCAATTAATGTTTAATACTCCCCCATATCCATGAGGTAAAACAATTATCTCAATTAAATAAAATAGTTAATGGCACAGTATTCAATCATACCACTTATATTATGTACACTGTAGTGAGCTTATTAAGATAAAAATATTCCATTATAAAAATGATATATTCTATCACAATATGATGATAAAATACCATCCAAATTTTTTTATTACCTATAGGTGTCATGGGGAGTCCTATGATTAAATCTATCACTTTGTTTTCCCATTTCTACATTAGTTTCGAAAATGGATATATCATACCATAATACTTAATTTGTTTTATATTGACTTTTTGGATACCTAATAACAATATAAAAATTCCAAAATATCAAACTTCATGTTATCCCCAAACATTTTCTTTAGATCTCTTTAAATCATAGTGACACATCGATGAATAGAGACGTTTGTTCATTGTGATGAACCTAGAAGTTACCTCTTCTGATTTGGGTTTTATGGGACACCAATCTATACAAAAATCATTATAATTTTTTTTATCATTGTTGATCTATAAGATATTCCCTAACCACATTCATTGTAACACATCCCCCTTATGGTCCTCCTTTATGCTCTTATGAACATAAGGTAGATAAGTTATCAGAGTAAGGTGGGATGAATATCATTTTACAATTCGCATATCCATTCCTTTGAAAAAATTTAATATTAATTGTTCTCAATTCCAATCATTATAATAATTGTACGATCCTTATTATATAGGTAATCAAATACTTCTCCCCTATATTGAAAATCATTGAAAATTAATACTCATCCATAATTTCTAACCATCTTCCCTGGGTCATCTTAATCTCTGTCTATGTGACTATATATTTATGGAACTTTTAACCTATAAATATTTGACATGTGTAACCATATAGATATTTACTATAGATATTTAACGCAAAGATAAATACATCCATCTATATATCATGGTTTTGATATTTATACTAATGAACTGTCAACTTCAGTGATTTGTAGACTATATCTTTAACATTATTCATAATTATAACCCAAAAAACATATTTGATTTATTGTTTTATGAAGAAAAAAGTTTACCACATGGGGGAATTGAAAGGGTTTGTGCAGCGATAATCCTATTTTTCAAATTATTTATCCCTTCTTCATAGATACTAATATATAATATCCTTACCACCTTCAATGATAGCTCTGTTATTGGGTTTGTAAATCATGAATATTTTTCGATATATATTCAGTATTTCCAAGAAGGAGTCAAGAAGTTATGGTTCTCCCTTATAAATTATAGACTAGAAAAATATTCTATTTCATATTTCAATAAGGGTCCATATAAATCCCTTTTCTATTGATAATATTCCCCAATATTGAAGAATTCTTCATCAAGAACTAAGATTTATGATACCATTCAAAATGATTTACCTTTCTCAATTCACTTATCATTATATTCAAATGATCCTCATTCTCCACCATTATAACAGAGTATATCATTATATCCTCTATAAATACATTCACAATTTATTCAAGGGAATTGATAAAAAAAGTATTCATGATTTCCATAAATCATGCTACAAAATTATTGAGTGTGAATTGAATAACTATGAACATATTTTTTCATACCTTATTATTAAATAATTTTTTTAGAATATCTTCCTTATTCACCATTAATTAATTATATCCTGAATAGATGTCCACCTTAGTGAACTACTGATCCCTATGTAGTTTATAGAACATATGGTACATGCATTAAATGTTATGCTTGTTGTTTATAATGAATTTTTAAATATCATGATTATCAAAGATAGAGGAAATTGAACCATCCTTATTCTTAACAAATAGGACCGGTACACCCTATGGTGAATCACATAGAAATATAAACCCTTTATCATAATTCTCATAAATTTTCTTTTTTACCTCATCATGTTCTATATTAGAGATTCTATATGGAGTCATAGATATTGGAAAAGATCATAGTATATTATTGATGGTAAATTCAACCTATTGGCTTTGAGGAAGACTTGGAAACTCTATGATGAATAAATTAACATAATCCCTCTCAATGGGCCTCTCAATAATAATGATCCTTTATTTTTTCTCAATAATTTTAGAAAGATTAGATTGGTCATATGCAAAAAAAATATTCATTAGATAATTATTCTAAAAATGATTCATAATCCACCACGAATGGTTTTGAATCAGAGGGCCATTAGTAATTCAGATGATGTTTTCCTTCCCTAATTATATTATAACATAGTATATAAGGAAATAGAATAAAAGGAAATAATTTCATGAAATTATTATAATGTAATTACCAAATGGATTGAAGGGAAGTTAATATAGAAAATATAGATTGGTGATGAGCTATATCATTGGGATTTAATTATTTAATCATTCCCAAATCTAATTGATAATAAAAAACCCATACTATGAGTTGGTTCCTGAATATTTATATTAAACATTCATTATATAATAAAATTAATATAAACCTAATAAACATTTAAACTTATTATTATTGAATAAATGATTTATGTACATATTACCACATCAATTTCGGTATCCACTGATATAGTTTTGATGGAATAGTATCACCCATTAAATCTAATACATAAGGGGTTTTTCTTCACATTCCATTAAGAACCCTTGGTCTAGTAAAATATGTCTCATTGTATCCTTATTCCTTATTGTATTAACACAATACAACTAACTGAGGGTTTTCAATAGAATTTCTTTTTTATATCACATTGATGGGTTTCTCTCTTCTATAATAACTGGATATATACCCCTCTTTGCAAAACCTAATAAAATCAATGGTACTGATTAAATAAATGGGACTAGTTCTCCCATGCATTTAACAGATGGAATTTTGGACCACCTTTCCACTGTTTCATTTCTCCATCATAAAACCATAGTTATTCTATGTTTTCTACTTCTTATTCCTACTATAGTATTGATATTTACAGATCTTCATCTCTAATTTTATGGAACATCGGACAATTTCCTCATATAAATCAATTTATATTATTTTTATAGGTTTTCATAAACATCAATTTATCCCAAAAAAATATGTGTTCAAATTTACATTTGTGGGAGATGACAAATCTGGAGGCATATCATGCTGGTAATGTGGTATTTTCTTCAAACAACCTAACATATTCTTTATCCTCTTTCTGGAGGTTAAGGAAACCACTATTCATTTTATGTGAGACTGTTTATGGAAAATAAATTTTGATAAACATATTCCAAATTCCTATCCACACTCTATAATTGATATCATACACATGATTTTTATTTGTTATAAATACTTATTATTGATCAGCTTCTCCATCCGTATAATCAATGGACATAACAACCTTCTTTATTTTCAGAAAAATGATGGATAGAAAAGGTATATTCAATAGAGATGATTTATTTTTTCACAATTATTAGATAACAGGATTGAATTATTTTCTAATCCTTTCTTCCATAATATATTCATTTGGAACATTATCTATCTTGGAGTGATTTTGGGTTCTCCTTTATTCATTTTTGGGCTACAAACAATCATTTTATGAGAAATTATTGTGTTAATGTTCTTGAATCCAACATCCATCAGGATTGGCATCCCACAATTTTAGTCATTGAATTCACCTCATGGTTTTTTTGGACACGGTTTTTCCTATATCAAGCCATTTAACTAAAATAAAATGGGAATTAAGGATTACTATTATCAAAATATTAACCACAAATAAGGGAAACTATGAACATTAATCAGATAAATCTAAAATGAAATATATTCCATAACTTATCAATATATTGGTTTCAACACCTGTATTCCATGATGCATTTCCCATTATTTAATCTTATGTTATTTTTTCCCATATATATGGTTCATAAATTGTCAATTATTGTATAATTCATATCCCCTGACATCATCTGACCAGTTGTTCAATAAGTCAAATTGACATCTACGAATTAATGCAATAGTCAATCTAGAAATTTATTTTTACGCTCTCGATACATCTATTTCAAAACTAAATCCACTTATATTACTAAGACAACGATGTATCTACTAAAAACCAATATTCTCTAAACATCACCAATATTTGATGATATTTTCATTGACATAATATTATCCTTAAACATATCATTTGTCTAATTCCAGATGTTCTACAAATTTTTTTATCATAATAGTTTAAAAAATATAACTAATCCCTTTATTTGATATTATATATGGTGACTCATGCTTTTTACACATAAAATTACATTATTCGAAAACAACAATATAACATAATTACAACATAAGAATCATACATTCATAGTTTTTAGGAAGAATAGGCTTATAAATCATCAAATGAAACTAAAACATCTAATACATAACTTGTTATCAATTGTGAAAACATAAAAAAAATTAAACTTATCTAATAAATATTCATCTTATGACCTATGGAATAAATAATGAAGGGGTTATATAAAAATAATTTTAACGGATAACATGATAAAGAGGAAAAAACAGGTATGTCAATGGGGTTACATGACATCGTAATGAAAATGTACATAAGTAATCATATAGAAGAAGAAAATAAATAGATTGGCATCATGAGATTATGAAATAATAAGAATGTGGAAAACACATAAAACGTGACATAAAAATATTTCACATCCAAATATAAGGAAAACATCACAAGATGTATAGAGTATTATAATAGATTATAATCAATCTCTATTCTCATACATGATATATCAGGAAACTAACTATTTACCGGATGCATTGGAGTGATTTCAAATTTTATTCCAACACATCACAGATATTTCATGTGAATGAATATTCGTGTCATATATTGATAAAATGATAATTGAAAATTATAATAATTGAATAAAGAATGAAATGGGTTGTATAATATTCTCTCTTAAAAAAATACTTATAGAAGGATTTAAGAT
The DNA here is from genome assembly GCA_963277665.1 of Viscum album. Classification (NCBI taxonomy): domain Eukaryota; kingdom Viridiplantae; phylum Streptophyta; class Magnoliopsida; order Santalales; family Viscaceae; genus Viscum; species Viscum album. The sequence continues at coordinate 141,732,761 of OY728141.1, forward strand.
GTGGTAGTTAGGAATGTATTACCATTTAAAAATATGGGAGAATACTCTATGTAGACATTTTGTATACATGTATGCATGTAATTTATAAACATTAGATAAAATTATATACATAGTGATTGATTTATGGAGAGAATGTTCATAAAACAAACAAAATGGTTGGTTAAAAAAATCCCCTACCTCAATCACGCTTTTTATCATGATTTATTTATCTCTATAAATAATAAAATTATGTAAATTATTTTGTTTCTAAGGGTTACATTGAGTGTTTATTATTCAATTGATATTAATTTTTACTGTGTAATATTAAATTTCGTAACCAATTAATTTCACATCAGAGGTTTTAATGATAAAAAAATGATATATTTGCAATATCGTTCGTATATTAACTAATGTAAAAGTGAGCAATATTTAATCTTAAAAATGGAAACTGTGAAATAAATATTATTTGTAAATAATATTTGTCTATTAAAATCATCCAAGAAATATGGTTATGGACATTTTACTATCATACTTTCATAGATATTATTGTATGTTCATATGCATGAATAAGATTTCCTATTTTTAAATATCATTATTAAAACAAGAAAACTACATTTTTTCATGATTTGATGACAATTTCATAATAAATACAATATTACATCTTTATATACCATTAAAAATAAAATCCATGTTATGCATTAATAAATAATAACAAAATCGCTTCGTGAGGTAGTAGCACATCATATACGAGAATGAAATTATCATTTATTCAATGGATGATATGATAATAAATTAAAAGATATGATTATTTTAATTAATTGATGATATCTAATTATTTCATATATAAATATCAATGAAATCATTATCACCATATATGTAAATAATATGTTAAAAATGAATGACATGGTTTTGTGAAGATGTAATATGTTATACACACTGGTGACATTATCTTGTAGTATATAGAAAAGAATATAAGAAGGAAATTATGATAGTATAATTAATGATTTATAATTATTTCATAAATAAAATATATAAATATTAGATAATTGAATATATTTAGTTATGAAAATTAGTGATTGAAAACCAGTTAATTCGGTTTGCGAGATCGTAGTCCTCTACACACACAATCAATTGTATGTTTCCCATTTGACGGAGCATGGGATGGTTTTTAGACATTAAATTAAAATAAAAATATAAATTTAAATTAAAGATACTATGAATATTATATAACCGTGGTATAATAATATTTAATGTTTGTGGATGATGAAATAATATTAAAAGTATGGTTAATGTCATTACCTCTTCTTTGGATAATTTCATTTACTAGTCCTGAAAATCCACCGTAGGTTGTATTTCTGAACAAACCATAGCATAAAGGATGATTTTGTAGAATTATATAAGTGAATTTATTATGTACAGACTAATAAAATTGGTTTTTTAGGTCCACTAGTTCAAATACACTAATAGGGGTGAATCAAGGTATGAAATATTTAAACTAAAGCCCCTTCGGATATTATTTCATCATTAAAAACATCAGTCCTTATCCTATATAAATATATGAACATAAATGAAATCATTCACAAGACATAGTAGTTTTAATTGGTTCACCCACACTGGGTTATAACCAAGGTACATTCAATGACAATGAAATGATGTACCAAATCCACTAAATCTCACATCCAATTACATGGTTCAAGCTAGATAACTTCTATTATTTGGATTATTTCTTTTATAATATTAGGGGTCTACTGACTATATTCCTAAGGGTCTTCCCATATGTATCATTCTCTGGCTAACTATCAGGGGAAAGGATCACTATCTTCTTCATCATTTTCCTGATGCACTGGGATGGTATCCACTCAATGTATATGGCCATGAAGTCCTATATTTTTCATGATATAACACATCTTGAACTATTGATAGATGTTAATTTGAAGTTCCTATTTCACATGTATATGAAATCCACTTTTCTACATACATTTATTTAGAATCATTTACATTCACTAACATTCCATAAACTGTCCAACATCCAAACCTCATGTTCATCCAATCTATGAAAAATTAAACTCTATTTCTGCATAATGAAATACATTTATTCTCATTGTTTCATACACATATGAGATACCTGATAAATATGTAATATCTATTATTCATGTATATATATTTAGTTCATTCATACACAACATAAATTATTTTTATTCCATGATGTTATAAAAAAACCAATATAATAAATATACAAGTATGAATTTATCATAAGGGTTAAACTTCACTTACATTCAAACCCATATAAGGGGTAATGAAAATTCAATTTATCTATAAGGAAAACTACCTCCTTGTTATATAATGATTGTTCTGTTATACTTACCTTTCTCTCATGGTGTACATTATAATGGAAATTATGTTTATATACGATATATATGATATTTATTATGTCTTTTGGATTTTTAAATTATTTTAAAAAACATATCTTTATACTTTTCATTTTTTGTAAAAACAATAATATCGTTTTGGGAAGTGTTGACTACCTCCCCCTCAGAGCTATGTGATTCATTTACACTGTACATGGAATGTATAAATGATGGTTTTAAATAAATATTTGTACCATACACAACATATATATTTTATTAATGACATAATTACCTTTCTATAAATAATATATATATATATCAGTTTCTTCACAACATGTTCACACACATAAAAAGTGATCACATCGTTCGTGGATGTGTGGAATACATTCTCTATGATTGTAAAATTGGTTCATTTTTACTTCCATATTTTATTATTGGTTTTAAAATTACAACTAATTTATAAATATTATAATTATTATTATTATTATTCTTTCAATGTTATAATATGAAAAATTTGACCATATTTGTCCTAACAAAGTTGTTTTCGTCATATAGATTGAATTTGTTCAAAACAATAAACATAAACATATTTGTTTAATAATATATATATTACTTGGTAATAAGTGAAATAAATTTTATGATAAACATTATAGGTTTTTTCTGGAAATTATATAATTAACATGGGTTTTCTATTCAGGAATACAATGATGTGTGAGACAATTCAGACTCTAGGTAAGGTATTTTAATTTAAATTTTTACATATGTGACATATATGTCATGTTCACCAAATTATTATCTTATATGATGTATCTAACGTCCATTTTAATATATCATACCATGAATTAATTTATCTTTATGGTATTTTTAGTTTCAATTTTAATTATTTCTTATATGGGGATTTGAATTTAATTATACCAAGTATAAAATAAATTTCATATCCCAATTTCCTTTCATTTAGTTATATTAATTTCACATAATTTTTAATATTGTAGGCTTATGTATAGTAAACCAATTTCATCATATATTTTTGTGTTTCATATTTTTTCATGTAGATTAATATTTTATCGACATAATTTATTTATTAATTTATTTCTGCACTAATGTTATGGTTATTTCAAAGGTTTACATCATTATCTTTTTTTCTTCTATATTTTTTCACTTTAATTCCCATAAGGGGAAATTATTTGATCATTGTATAATAATCCCATTAAATGTATTTTAATGGTGATTAATTTCCATCTTTATTTAATATTACCATTTTTACACTCATTGGTAGTCAAACTGTTTTATAAAATGTTCTGAACAAAAAACCTTACTTCATTTCACTCTTTAGTTAATGGAAATATTTTCTTATAAAAACTAGTATTTATTAAATAATATTTAAAATCTGAATTCATTCATTTAAAATTAATGTAGTTTAAATTTTTTTCCCATTTTTAAGAAATTTTTACTCAATTTTTGAATATTTTCAAAGTAGTATTCTTATCAATTTCTAAACAAGGCATTTTCTTACCTTTTCACTGTGAAAAAAAGAAACAATCTATTTTCCTAGTATGATATGTATAGATTTACCTACCATAATTTCATAGAAGCTTCATTTTCATGTTTAAAACTATAATTTTTAAATTTCCCCTTTTATGATTATTATTTTATGTATTTTTTATTCATGTGTAATATATTTGGTCCCAATTTTTCTTCCATTGAGTATTATTTGTTATTAGGCAACAATAAACCTTCATTTGGTGTATATACCACCATTTAACATGTTACATAATGAATATCATTATTCCATGATATTCTATATTTTATTTTATGTTACTCCTTCATAGGAAATTATGATTCAAATGTTTTGATGTGGATTGGGTAACATTGGAATGATTAATGATTATTTTACTCAAGCGTTTTTTAATCATACACATGGGGTGTTTCAATTCATCAACATGAAAAAACCACTTTTAATAGTTATCCTCCAGTAAAGAATTATTTATATGCATATTTTAATCACTCAATAAGAATATTTGATTATGAAAGGTATTTCATTCGATTATTCGAAATGAGGAATACTTAGGAAATGAAATCATATGTGGATACCATAAATTATATAGAACCTTGATTCATCAATAGGTTCAAATGAGAAAAAACTGGTTTCAAAAATTTAACTGGTTTCTATCTGTTATTCTAAACCACTATATGAAAGGTATGGATGGTATAATTTTTCACATAACCTATAGGTAAATTCAAATAATTAATAATTTCCCTAATTTATTTTCAGTTATTGTTCATCAATGATATTATGTGTTGAAAAAATATATATGTATACAATTCATTTAATTTCATTGATTAAATGGCATGTTTTTCGGTTTTCTACCCTTTAATATTGATATTTCTTTATATAGTTATTTGGATAGAATGGGTTTCTAGTTATTAACATTCAATATTTTTTTAATTTATTTCTCATTATATTGATTACATTTTATGTGTGTTCAGGTATTTACCATTCCATAATTATTACTCTCATTGATTCCTTATTTCTTCGGCTATATTCTTCCCTTAATTAGAATTTGAGATGAAACTTATTTTGTTTATTCTACATATATTCTAAGAAGAATAGTATGAATTTTTTGTACTAATTTACTATATGGATTAGATTTATCCCCAATGTTATTTATTTATAAGGTTGAAAATTATATTGTAATTACTGTATTCATTTATACTGCAATACTAGTTTATGTATCAGATATACCATGGCTACTGAAATTATCAACCCTTCAGGATTTTATTACATTTAATCATGGAAATGTAATAGTAGTAGAAACCTACTTTAGGGTATTTTTGGTATGTCTTATACATAAATAAATGTATATATACCATCCATGTGATGGGGTATTAAATAATGATTCAAATGAATTCGTGGAAGTTGTAATCCCCATGTATCAAGGAATATCAATATCATTTTTCAGCCAATAAAATGGTTAAAAATTAATTCGTTTATTAATTTTATTATTTGATAAATATAACAAGAATATATATTATATACATTTCATCTATCATTATAACCATATATTAGAGGATTTGATTGAAAATAAATTACATCTGTTTTTGGTGCAGTCACCCACTATAAATATAAAAAATGGTTTCATTTCTAATTTGATGGATGTGGGGATGAATATTTTTAATTACATGGATTTTTTAAATGAAATTACACATTGACTTAATTAATTAATTATTACTTAATAACAATAAATAAATCAAATTTTCTACAATGTCAATTTTAAAATGTTAGATGTACTATCAAATTTAAATTCAGTTAAGAATTGAAAATGTTGGTATCAAAAATGATTAACTTATCATTAAAATTACTAAATTATGGGATATTATATATTCAAATTCATATATACATAATAAGAAATGGCCTCAACCAATATAATCTTACCATATGAATCAAAAATTTTAGAACTTCTGATATACTTATAATAATTTTTATTTTTTCCATAATTATGTCCAATACAATATTTAACTACTAAATCATTAACGAAACCATTAATAAGATAATTTCAAGATAATAAATATCATATAAAAAAACATATTTTTTGAACCGTATCAATAAAATCTCACCATATTATAGGTTCCCATCGACATTTCATTATTATAATAATATTCTATATAATTATTTTTTAAAATTATGAATGTTTATTTTTTTTAATAAAAAACGACGATATTTGTACAATTTTTATGTTTGGTTTTAATGACTAAATAATGATTTTGATAGTGATTTGATTTTTATATGATGAAACCAACATTATTTTATGAAGGAACATTAGTTTTTTAAGGGAATTTTTTTCATTAAATATATGAATTTTTTAATTAAAATATTTTTTCATGAAATATTAATAATTTATTATTGAAACAAAATGAAAAAAATTATTTCCAAAATAAAAATAATATAAGGGACATAGAACTATTATTTTTAAAAATTAATATTTTTAAATAAATATTCCAACTTTATTTAAATGATTAAATTTTTACTCTCTTTTAGTTATTTTGATGAAATTGATATTATTATTGAAAAAAATGAATTGAAATTAAATGATGTTGTTTTAAAATTTTTTTTGAGGCTATCAATTTTTTTTTTCAAATTTTACTACAGTGAAAATATATTGTGTGTATTGTGACAACATAATGGAAAAAAGGGATGTAATATATTCCATAAAATGTATAAATGAGGAAATACATATATAAACATTAAAAAATGTTTTTTGAGGCAATTTGATTATTTTCATAAACCCATTATGTATCCTTCAAATCCGATATTATATTTAAATATTTTGATATAAATTAGTTGAAACCATGACTCACATCCACATCACCAATGATATTTGTTTAATGATGTTAACTCATAAAAAAGTAAATTAAATAAAATATCTACACTTTCATAGAAAATTTTTGGAAAAAAACATGATGGTTTTTGATTTTGAATACATTAACATATAGATGGAAAAACCTCGGTTTCGAAATTAATAAAGATCTCTCCTCACTTATGATATGTATTCCCACAAAACCTCCAATTTCATTTCCCTAAAAAACCATATTACATGAAATAACTCTACCCTCCCCCAACTATATCCATACCACGAGTCCACCAATATAATAAGAACCACCTTCAATATTTAGAAAATACCCTCTCATGGTTGGGGATCCACTCATTCCCCTCTATACTTTGAAAACATATTAATATTATGCCTTCGGTTATCAAAATTTTATTATTTGTATATGATTCCGCACAACAGACATAATTTCCATGTGATTTCCATGTGAATAAATACCCCTTTATCTCTCATTAATTAGACCCATTAACCTTTATATACCCCTATTATGATGACAGAAGAATTCTATAATGTTTCCATGCCAAATTTTATTAAATAACCATCATTATATCAACAAAATATAAATCAAATATATACAAAAATCATTATTTTATTTGGGATTTATATTTATGTAACCAAATATCCTTTATAATGGGTCTAAAATTGAAGAATGAAATTTTTTTATGATTCATGCAACACACATCGGTATGTACACGATATGAAAATGTTGTGTGGCCATAGATATATGTCCAATACATTGGGTAATGATTTATTCTCATGAGACATCATCTATTAGATTATGTAATATACCTATTCCATTATAGTAATATTATCAAAAATTCAATATTTATTGGTGATTTTAATTAACCGATTATTATGATTTAATATTTAATGAGTTCACCAAATTATAATTTTTTCAACAGCATTTGTTATTTTTGTAGAAATATTTTCTCTTTGAATCTTGTTATTTAATAAAAGTAAAGTTACTATAGATTAAAAGATGTAATTTTACATTTTATTCATAATAGAAAAAATATATCTATGAAGCGTGTTATAATGAATATAGGGATAATTGGCTATTCGTTTTTTAATAGCTTCTACAAAGTAATTGGATTCAGTAATATTCAAATGTATTTAATTTTTCAAATAATGTGGGCCTCAAAATAATTTTGGATTCCAAAATGACTATCCATATCTAGGAAGTCATGAAATATAGTTTATAAAATCAATGGTTCATCAATTATCATATAAAAAATTCATTTTATTATTTTGAAATGTAATTTGGAAACTATAGAAAAATATTTTGAAAAAATAGTGCACATTGGAAAGTATACTAAAATTTTAAAAATTTATTTTATATGTCGTTTTAAATAAAATAAATACCTATATAAATACTAAAAAATCATGAGGCTTTGGAATAGATTTACATAGGGGAAATAACACAAAAATGTTGAATTGAGACACAGTATACCATTACATGGTTCAAAAAAGTATTAATTACTACATGCGTTATTTGAAACTCTGTTTAGATATGATTTGGTAAATTTAAAAGAATAATATGATGCTTTAAAAATCGAAAAAATATAATAATTTTTTATGATTTGTGGTAAATAATGAATAATATAGTAATAATAATACAAATTAAAAATACATGGAATATATAATATTTATGATTTATCAATTTAATGTTCATGGTTTCACATATATTTTCATAATAGTTAAATAATATTCTCCTAAATTTTCACTTTTTTTATTCAATAGATAGTAATAGGGTAAAATGTGTCAACAACTAATATTTTGAGCATGGTAATATTTTCCCAAATGAGATTTCAAACACGATGGGAGTGGGAGTCAGTAACATCATGATTGTACATTCATATTTAATTCTTATTTTAATAGAAACATGAATAAATAGGAAATCCCCAATACACCTAGGAATTAGTAAGTGTCAGTTGAGACCATTAGGTGATAGAGTTCTCGAAAATTAGGTGCATTAATTGATTCCTTAATCATTGCACAATAGAACAAATATTTTTGGATGATCCTCTCAAGGATTCAATGCTCTGACCAAGAGATGGTCATGTTAGTTGTTTATTTAATGGAAGGATAAATAGATCAATTGTGTATATATGTCAAAATATGAAGATAGATGACGACACTAAAGTGATAAATGCTATGATATTTATGAAAATTTTAATTGGAAAATATTTTACACCCACTCTTCCTTTGGAAATGGTGGGAGACATTCTTATACTCATAAAAAAGTATGAGGAATCCAATGTGGAGTACAATGAAAAATGAAAAATATATATAAAAAATAAACATTTATATTTTTAAATACCCCCATATATAATGTTTACCACTTCATTAGTGGTATGAATTTTTTGTCTATTAAAATATTTATCCATTAAAAACATTAAAAGATAAGAAGAAATTTAATATTATCCCTTAATGTCAATATTTCCAAAAAAAAATCCCAATGATCTCATGGGGATTAGAAAAAAAACATGATGTCTCATTATGGTATAGAATTATATAAATATAATGGTGGAATAAAATACCAACATCCAAATTTTCATATGTTTTGGATGAATAATCAAGGAAATTAACTATGGGGGATGAGGAAATTCTATAAAAATAAGATGGGATCTAAGATTGTTATTTCTACTCAAACCCCCCCAATCAGAATGATGAAAGAAATACTCTAATAACTATTATCTCAAATTATTGTGATTCAGTTGTATGTAATAATGGAATTTTTCAATTAAAATCTCTAAAATGTTGTTTTTCAGAGGCAATAAATGCCAACAACATAAAAGTAAATAATGGTGATCTTAGAGAAACACAAAAACTGAGGGAGAACCTAAAAATGATGTGATCATAGGTAAGATAAACTCATTAAAAGATATAGAATGTTATTTCGATTATTTTTCTAAAATATCATTTATATGTCATACTTTTCTAAGAACATTTCAAACACTACCAAAAGTCATGGAAATAACCCTATCATAGAAAAGAGAATATGGTGATATTTCAGCATCCCATGTATATAAAACCACCCTTATCAATGTTAATCAGTATAAAAACCCAAAAATCTATGTGAATAATATTTTATGGAATTCAATACTATTAGTTCCATAGATTTTATATCATTATATAGAGCCAAAATATGTTTCATAGAGATAGAAATTATTATCCACATCGTTAATCATTCTATGATTATATTTAATTCCTAGGAGGAGGTTGGGACATCATTAGTAACAATATATCATGAATATATATTATTAATGTGTGACTAACCATATCTTGAAAAAATGATTTAGTGTATGGAAAATAACATCCTTGATTTAATGCACATTGTGATGGAATAAACTGAAGTGTTTTCAGAAAAATTTCTTGGTCACTATCATAGAGAAGAGGTGAAATTTTCGATCAAGATTATAATCATCTTTTTCATAATATCCAAGAATACATATAGAATATTGTTATCCATATTATTTAATGAAAAATAATTTTATAATTTGGGTAATGTGTTCATATTCCCAAGTGCTCCACCATGAGGTTCTATAGTCATATTTTTCAAGAATAAGGATTTGGTAAATAGAACACTTCATTTATAATCATGGGCTCATAAGGATCACGATAATGAAAAAGTATCTACATCCATTAATTGATTACTTATTCAATCAGATACATAGACCTCAATAAAAATATATGGAGGATCTTCAGGTAGGATTTTATAAACTAATGGTGATATAATGACATAACACCAATATAACTTTTCATTAAATATCCATAACCTATGAGTTCTTACTTATTCCTATTGAAATCAATAATTCTCTATAAATTCCCATATAATTTTTAAATATAGTCTTTGGGGATGATACTTTTTTCTACATTAAAAGAAAATAGTTACATGAGGATAATTTGATTTCTAAACTAATTAAATTTTTAAGGGAACATTTTATCATGTAGTAATGTAAAAGTGTGTGTGGGATGGATAAATTAGGATTTTCAGGACATGTAACCACTAATAATGGTATATTAATATATCACTAAAATAATATAGAAATTTAAGAATGTATATGTATAGAAAATATGAAAAACACATGATGTTTCCTTAAGTTAGTTAGTTAATATAATTAATTTATCATAAATATCTCATGATTGACAATCCCACTAAAAAAGAATAATTGAAATGGTGTTTAATTTCTCCACACTGATGAATTTGAATAATTTTTTAATTGATAAATATCCAGAAAAACATTGTACCTATCTTCACATCACCCACAATTAGGGAAGTATTTTTTACTTACATTGATACATTGAAAAAGGGATTGAGTTGTGTACTCATATAGGATGAAAAAGATATATCTTATTGTAAAAAATAACATATATATTGGAGATGAACTATATAACTCATGATATATACATAGTTATAGTTATTGTTTCAATAATTATTTGGTACTATTATCTCTTTTAGGAGAGAGTGACATATAGATGAATTAAAAAACCCCGATGCACGTATTGACTCAAAAAGAGTTTAATATTATAAAATAATGGTTGTTAGAGATGATAAGGGATTATGATTTTTTGATCCATTTGTGTCATGGAAATTTCAAAAAATGATGCATTTTATCCATGATGAAATTATCTCACAACTCTATCAATGATTATCATTGAAATGGATCCAATCATATAGTAAATGAAAATGATTAAAATAAAGATAATAAATTGATATTTATCATAATTTTTTAAAAATATATGCTAAAACCAAAAATATTGAATGTCTTTTCACAAATCAAAATAATGATTAATTTCAAGAGAATAACATATTGAATATTTTGGATTTTAACATTTCTAAAGATTGTGTTTACCGTTTGAGGATTATATATGCATCCCATAAATATTATAACAAAGTATGGATCTTCTAGATGGTATTATTATATCATAATTATCTATTCATAAATGAATTAATATGTTTTATCGGGTATGTATGAAAAAAATTTCATTGGATGACCTGAAAATTGATATTTTAGAGTTTTTTCTCAATACTATGTTTTCGAAACCATGAAGGAAAAATGATAGATATCAAAGGGAATGATGAATCCATTGAACATATTTGTATGGATGTTAGAAAACATAACTATGGATTTCATTATTGGACATGTGATGAAAACTAATGGAAATAAAATTATTTGAGTGGTATTTGACCACCTTACAAATTCATAACACTTTATTTTTATCGGTAACATTTAACTCATCAACAACATAATATGATATTCACAAGGATAATTTTAATACTACAAAAAGTTTCACATAATATTGTATCCGATCATGATGTGAGTGATACATCATGGTCTTTGATAATCTTTATCCATTAATTGGAAATGAAAATGATATGTATCCCTTCATATCACCATAGTGTGGATGACCAGACTCAAAATAAATTCAGACTCTCATTGATATTATAATATCATGGTCAATGACATCCAAGAATGTTGGAACTAACACCTTCCTCGAATGGATTTCAGATATAATAATAATTTATATGTATAATTAAAATAGAGAATTATGAGGCTTTGTATGGGAAAATGTGTCAGACACTGACATACAAGGATGATTTTAGGTGGAGAATGATTTGGGGACATGGTCTTATCCATGATATTTGAGAGAGGTTTCAAACACATCAATGTAAAATTAAATCCAGACATGGTATATGAAAAATATTCTCATAAAATTATTGATGTGATCTTTATATTAAGGTAGAAGATAAGGTTTTCTATTACATATAACCCCAGATGAATATCATGAGGTATGGAACCAAGGGAAATAATTGTCCCATATATATATTCCTATATCTAATCCTTGATTGTGTTGGAAAATTTTATTATAAAATAGAACTCACACCTAACCTAATTCAGGTACATGATGTAATATATATATCTTTCTTGAGGAATTATATTTCAGACTCCAAACATGTACTAAATTTAGATTTGGTATCATAGGGGAATTGTTAGACATACATGGAGTTTCTAGTGATGATATAATATCATAGTAATAAAGGTATATAAATGAAGACAACTCTCCTATAAAAAGTGTAATTATGGAATAACATATATGACAATAAGACACGAGAACTTGGTAAGGCTGTGGAAAAAAAATTCCATCATTATTTTTACCTTAGTAGAGGAAGATTTCATGGAAATTTTTTTTTAAGAGAATGGATTGTGAAGAATATATGTTTTTAAATGATTTTTCTAAAAAAATAATTAATATCATATTATGTAATTTTCTAATAAAAACACATGCACTATTTTGTCTTTTTTAAGAGTTGTGTGGGAAATAAAATTTAAATGATTTTATGTATCATAAAAATTATTAATATAGTTGTTTTATTATGACAATTAAAAATGTTATATTTAGGGTTATGAAAAAGTTCAATTATAACAAATGAAATACATGATGGCCTCGACTAGTGGGTTAATAACCTATGAAGAAAATTCCTTAGATATTTTGATAGAGATAACTTCACTAGGATTTTCCATGGACCATGAAAAATATGTTATTACTTATTATAATCATGAAAAGAAACATTTACATAAATTTTTATGCATGTTGATATCACAACCAATTCCATTTATATCAAACCACCTGATAAAAATCATAAAATCATACACCATACCCTTAAGGTTTTCACATGTGTAATATATGTCTAATTATAGATCATATTGGTGTGTATTTTATATTTTTTATGTTAAAATGATTATACATATATCTTTTTTATATTAATTTGTAATTTAATAAATAATGAGTTTAATAATTATTATATTTTCATATGATGAAATTAAAATTGTATTTTTGATATATATATATAGTCTTAATCAATAAAATGTTTTTTTATTTCAATTGTTTTAAATAAATAAAATTTCTATTAAATGTTAAATATTTATTATTACATATTATTAATAATATAATTTTATGAAGTTAAAAAAATGTTTTATAATGACTATAAAACTATTGTTAAAACACCATGTAGTTTTCAATAAATGTGGATTATTGATTTATAAGTGAAAATTACGAGTAATATAGAATTATATGGAAACATTAAATATCATTTCTCAAATCATATCATTAAAATTATATAATTTTGTTTTTTAATAATTTTTTGAGTCATTTTAATCATTAGGTGAATGTTAAATACAATATAAATTTACAATATGTATTATGACATCATAATGACAAAAACAATTTTTATTATTTCAATAAATGATATACTTGACCAAAAATATATATTTCCCATTAATATAACGTATTTTTGTTTAAATTTTCTTTTTAAGAACCCTTAATGTATCCTACCAGTAAGATATCATATTTAAATATATTAAAATCATTCCTTTGTAAACATGTCTCAAATCAACAAAGACCAAGGTTTTTATTTCCCTAAAATTGTTTCATTAACACCTCTAAATATGAATACTTCACTAAATTGGATAATAAATTTGTAAAAAGTCCTTTTCTTATGATTGTGATTACATTTTCAAATAGTTTCGTAATCCTATTTTTGGCAATTAATAATGAACATTCCACAAATATTCTATTTCAACCATCCTAACATCTAATATTGAATCACCATAATTTCGTGGAGAATGAAATGCCTCTAACCATCCCTCTAAGTATCTCTCCCATGCTTTCCCACTGCTCTTAAAAATCTCCTACTACAATTCTGGATACACCTTCTAATTTTAAGGGATCCACTCCTTCTACACATTATCCAATTTCTTATATTAAACCAAGTCCTTTGATTTTAATTTCATCATGATGGGATATGATTTTTCAAATCCCTCATACTTCACATATGATTTATATGTGACTATAGGACCCTATATCCATCATTAATCACTCAATAAAACTATTACATACATCTGTTATACTGCCAAAATTACCAGGCGATGTTTTCATTCCAAACTTATATTTTTCTGAATACCTATACTTATTTGAACCCAATATTTTTCCTTGGAGGTAAAAATCATTAATTTATTCGGGAAATCCTTCATAGTATCCCATAAAAATTGATAATGTGATTAAAATTGATGAAAGTATATTCTATACTGTGTGATTGATGTGGCCTACATGTACAATAACTTGTTACAAAAATGATGGGTTTACTAAAAAATGCTAAATTGAATTGGGAATTTTTTTCTCCTAAAACATAATGTATGGTATAAAGAGTTAATTATTATCATTTATTGGTCTTTTTAGATTATTTAATGATGTATTGGTTGTTTAACATAACCTATGTTTTGGATGACATGTTTAATTTGATGGATACATTCCTATGTTTCCATTAATATGTTCTACTATATCATGGCATACTATTCATTAATATTATTACCAATTTTCATATGATTGAGTTTATGTAAATATTGGATTACATTTATCGAATTACTTTTTGTGATTATTTTATTTCTCAATCAATGATTTATATCTAACCCCTTTATTATATATGACCATTGGATGTCATGTGTAGTTTTATAAGGGAAACAGTATATTTCAAGCATGTTATGGATACATAAAATATATTTTTATATCAATGTATCATGTTGATGTGATATATACATAATTTCTATAATCTAAATTGTATAATTATGGCTTGGGATTATATAATGATTAAAATTATAGAATAAATATGGAAATGATGTGTATTAATGAATTTTGATGTTATAGATATTGGTTTTGAAATTAATGTAACAATATCTCTATATATGAGATATAATAAATTTATTTATATTATCATAATTGAATAATATTTAAATGAGTTTTATTAATAAATAAAACTAGAAAATTTTACTAAAAGATAATCCCATTCTTTATAAAATAATCAATTCTTTACAACATAATCAACCTCTAGATATAATTATGTCTATATTAGAACATTTAGAATGAGTGAATAGATTCTTTGAATGGATTTTGGTTGGAATTTTATAACCAAAAAGGCTACTGATGTGTTGAAAAATGTGAAGAGGAATTTTCATTTTATATGAGTGGGGAGGAACGTTCTTTGGATTATATAAAGTTATAAATAATACCAAAAAATCATTAAAAAAGTCTCAAAAATGATAATACTCGATGATAGGATGTGTATGGGTCAAAATGATATCATCTAATAAAATATGTAAATGTTCATATCAGGTTTTCCCCTTTATTTTATTGTTTTAACCCACATTAAAGGTGTTTTAAAATTACCTTGATAACATTGTTTTAATTATATAGGTGTAAATATTGTAATTTGAAAAGGTTAATTAGAATGAAAATAGATCATTTCTGATATTTCAAGTAATATTTGAATCACTTGGACACATATATAAATTTTAGAAATTTTAATTCGTTTTATAATATTTTATTTTACATAAAATAACATTAATTACATTTTTGACTATATTATATTAATTTGAAATTATAAACATTATGAAATAGATTGAACTCATATACAAACCTTTTAAAAATCGCTAACATGTTATATTAATATTAATATTTCATGTAACTGAGTAATTAAATCTTATATATTACTTTTATTTTCTAAAAAATATTTTATTTTATTTTTCAACTATTTTAATATATATTGTGTAAAAAATACATATATAATTAATGTAATTAATTCATTGATAAAAATTAGAAGAAATATTTATCATTATTAATATATATATATATATATATAATAAAACTTTTAGTACATAATGTAACCTATTTTTATCCCCAACTAAAAAACTGATATAATAAAATATTGAAAATTATATATTTGACATTTAATTAAATAAAATAATATAAAGATAAAAATCCAATATATATGTCCCAAAATCTACTGGTTATTAAAACATTAATGTAAAATAATAAACTCCAATCATAAAATAGTCTAAATAAATATATTAGGGTCATTTTTTAGTCTTTATAATACTAATTTTGTACATAATTACCCAGTATACCCTTACTATGGTTAAAGTTATTTAGTACGGTAACGATTTATAGCTTAAAAAATTTCGTGGAATAATGTAGAAAATTTGGAAAAAATAATTCCAAATACATTATAATATTTTTAAAATTATATTTCTAGAAGTGAAATAAATTACATTAATATCATAATGAAAAACAAACCCAAAAAATGGGTTTTGTAACAATTACATCTCAAGTAA
This sequence comes from Viscum album, assembly GCA_963277665.1. Lineage (NCBI taxonomy): Eukaryota > Viridiplantae > Streptophyta > Magnoliopsida > Santalales > Viscaceae > Viscum > Viscum album. The sequence continues at coordinate 141,749,642 of OY728141.1, forward strand.
AAAAAGATTTTATACAAAATTTATGTTTATAATAAATTCGAAATACAATGATTGGATTATTTTCATCCAAAATTAAATGATATGTTTTAATAAAATGAACAATATTATTTCATTATTGACATACATAAAAAATTTAATTTTTAGTAAATATCCAAATTTTTAACTATTCATTTAGTCAATCATCATATAAACAGGTAATTTTTTCCAATTTTTTTTATATGTTTGTTTCAAAAATGATATCAATTTAATAAAGAATAATTTCAATAATTTAAGAGAAAATAAATCTAATATTTTCCTGAAAAAATCCATAAAACCATTTTTGAATAAAAAATATTTTTTAAGAATTAAATAAATTTGCAAAAAAATGTAGTGATTATTTACTAATAATTTTTAAATATAATTTTATTTAGTTGTATCATTATATATTCTTCATAATTTAGTTTATCTTATTCATGCATTCCAATTTAACATCTATGTATAAATTGTCATATTTAAGTAAGAATATTTCATTGTTCTTTTAGGCTTTCTTTAAAATGTTGTATATGATATCGAAAATAGTTTTATTTTTAAAATCTCAGGGTGTTCTAAATTAAATCACACACACTCATGTATAGAGTCTAATCTTTCACTATCTCTTGTTTCTCAGACTAAGAAATACTGATGTGGGATTAGAAACCATTGATGATTGTTCCACAAACATAATGAAAATTACCACAATATTACCCTCATTTTAAATGTGAAAAATATTTCATATTCATATCCTTTGATGTCACATATTCTTGATGATATATATCATGATATACCCACATCCGCATTCATCATTTAAACTCTTTTTTTACCCATTGACTACAAAGAAGCCTCAAAATAACCACAAAGACTCTAACTCATTTATTAAAAAAGTCAATTAGAAACATCAATGAGGCATGATCCCTTCAGATATGACATTCATTACCTTACTTCATGATGGTAAAATATAATGTATTTTCCAACATAAACTAAATGGAAATTTATTCAAGTTCTCACAATATTTGAAAAATGCCACATAAAGGTTACATTTAAACCACGAAATAGAAATTTCTTCTTAGGATAGTACTAAACACCATTATGACTAATATTAATTATTTATAACATTAATAATCCCTCAAATCAGAATTATTGACTAATAATTGGAATCATGATATACAGACTATGATATGTCCATAACATGTCATTAATAGGGGTTTTTCATTCATTCAATGTTATTCATATTGGAACAAGATAGAAATCAATAATTTTGTTAATGTAACCAGACTTATACTTGTATTTTGGAAGGATTTATGAAAATATAATAAATATATAATATTTTCCTAGAGTATGTAATAATTAACGTCAATTGGGGTTGATGATATATACTTCCCATCATCTCAACCAATTTGAGTTCATTATAATCGATGACATCCTGCAAATGGAATGCATGACCATAGTACATTATATATTTGGGTGCCATTAGTTGTTTCCATGTATAAAAAGTGCAGATGAGAATAATTCTGAAACAATACTAAAAATACCATAATAAATCCTCATGAAAAAAATCTCATCGAAATAAGAAATGGTGAACATGTTATAAGACCTTGATCATCACAAGGAGCAGGTTTCTATATGTTGAGTTATTTTATTTTCGGTATCATGGTCGACAATTTATGAAATCAATGGGAATAATTCAATAATTGAATATAATAATGTTTCACTATGGTATGATTCATTTTAATCATTCACATTTGACACAAAAAAAGAAAAAACCATCAAAAAATTTAAAAATTGTTGTTAACCACACATTACTGATTGAGAATGTTTCATAAAAAAGATATTAAAATGAATATATAATTTTTGTATTGGTGTCTTAGTTACCATAGATATTGTTGTCACAATTTTCAATTTGTTTCATAGTTATGTAATCATCCGTAATGATTTATAGAACCATTGTTATTGAAAATGACATTGAAAATCAGGAATCAATGTCACTTTATCGACACCTTCAACATCTAGTGAAAATGGTGATGGCTAAGGAGTGCCACCAACAAATTAAAATACCAAACCTCAAGGTTTTACATATGATTTATCAAGAATACAATAACAAAATCCAAACACACCCATTTAATAAAATGATGAAATTAGAAATGTTTATTATCATTGTTTACCACCTTTGGTGCCGAGCCCAAGAGGGTAAAAATATTTATGGTCCTTAACATAATAAGGTGGATCATAGTGATGACCAAAAATGTGTCACATATATGGAACTACCCTAAAGGGATGTAATTTACCTTTTCCATGCATATCATCCCGGCAATAATCCTTACTCACATGTTAAGGGAACTGTATGGATAGTTTCATCCTTATGATGCCCACATTTGAAAACCAAGGATATATTAATAGGAGTGAAAGGATATATAATAGGGGGAGTGCGACTATATTTGAACATCAATTACTAAAGATCATAATAATATTATGAAGAATTTAAGAAATAAATATCAATTAGATTATATAAAAACAATATCATCAAATATATCTAAATATCATAAATTTCAATGATAAATATACACAACAATGTATATGAAGTCCCTCGAAATATTTTGATATAACTAAGAGGGAAAGAGTGTGAATATATCTTCACATCAATTGATGAAGTAATTTGACATTTATTGGAAAATAATAACATGAATCCCCATATCATCACAGATAACCAAATGATAGTCTAATATATTATCGTAGGGAAATAGGCTATTCTCCATCAAATATTATCGATGATATAGGACATAGAACATATTCTCTTCTTCATAACCAGATTAGCATATCAACCCTATCAAAATGGAAAAAATATACACTCTAAAAAAACATTTTCTTGCTCCAATATATATGATTTGTAGATATATTCCAATTATTTAATAGTAATGGAACTATTCTTATATAAAATTTTGATTGGGGTTCATAAATCAAGTATCAAAGTCACCTTAGTAAACAAAAATATTAATATAAAATAAATCTAGAAACATAATGAAAAAGTAAAATAGAAACTGTATTATATTCCTATTTCAAATATGGTTTGTCAATATAGTATTTCAATCACCTCAGGATGGCCACATATTTTGGTTGATGAATTCCAGCAGCATACTCTAATGGAAAAAATAGGATCAGGACCCTATTATAATTCTTATTGTAGTTATTTGACTAAGATTTTAAATCACCATAGTGAATCCACATATCTCTACCAAAAAAATAAATTCAATATTCTACCATCCTATTGGATCCCTTTGAATATTTTTTATCCCACCCATTATGAACTAATATAAAATCTCTAAAAGGATATAAATGAGGAGCCCATGTTCCTTCATGAATTACAATTGTGTGTTGGAATATTCTATAAGGTAATGATTATATAAAATAGTTTCATAACCCTCCATCAACCATAGATGACTGATATATTCATACAAACACACAATATTGGGATTATATTATAAATAATGATTTTTGAGCTCACATGCACACTACAGTAACATCTCTTTATTAGATCCATATTTTTATAGCAACAGATTATCATAAAAATGCACTTATGAGGATCACACAACCAACTCATACTCTGGATCTATCCTAAATGGATATTCAATCAATTTTGTTTTTAGTGCAGTATAGGAATCATATTCCAAAAATTCCCATTTCATTTTTTTTTTGAATATTTATAGTTTTATTGATGCATGTGATGGGTCATGCCCAAATTTTCATATTAACATGATCCATGAACAATATTAGATTAACACAATGATAAACACTATGATTAATGGATTTGAATGAAATAATATAGAAAATGGGTAAAATGGTGGAACAAAAGTGTAGGATAATTACATATTATATATAATTAATTAAATTTACTAAAAAATTTTCTTTTAAATAGTTATTTCTTAATTTGTTGATATGAAAATGGATATATGTTGTACCATTACATCATTATTATAATCAATGGAATATTATCTCTAGATTTTTTACACTCATATTCCATAATAATCGTAATGTATCTATAGGAATCATCAGGATATAGTATGATTAATCCTATCTATTACATCATTCACCTTTGATCACCCTGAGAATCTATTCGAAAGGACACTCCTGGATCTCTTGATACTTGAGAGGGGTAGGTGGAGGAATATTTTCCCCCATTAATAGGATATTTCATTGAGAAGGGATCACTCAATAGTCATCGAGATGAATATTGGATTCAGTATTTTTTAAAATAAATAGGTCTTCCTATGTGGAATAACAAGCAAATTTATATGTTCTTGAATAAAATAGTAAAAAGGTGTGTATTATACAATAACAACATCAGAAAAGTGGTAAAAATTATTTATGTAACACATTATATGATATATGGGAAACGAATATCAAACTTTTATTTTAAATGACCTCCATTAGATTATTTGCCTCTCATTAAGCATGAGTGATGATATAACTTAAATATTAAGGAGTTTCCAAAGAAATTATCCATTGTTTCATCATCTTCTTGTATAAATGATACTCATGTGGTATATCTTGATGCACCATTGATAAGAAATAAAATTATAAAAATATGTTATTATAGTTCAATGGTTTTTCAATATCCACTACTTTGACAAATTTTATCATTTCATCCTCCATTGATGACTTAATTGACAGGTTCCATAAAAAGAATCAATGAAGTCACTATCGTGATAACTAAAGACCACACCAAATCTAGTGGGACCGGTATTCCTTCTTAATTCAAAATTGCTGTAAATTTTGATCCATCCAATAGGTGGTGTGTTCTGAAATACATCTTTGGATCCTCATGGAGATTAAAATTTTACTACAATATAAAAAAAATTACATAGAGAGATCATGAATGGAATTATCACAATACCAATATTAAATGTTATTGGAATTATTAACTACCTATATAATGATATAAGAATAAGATTTTGTGTTAATTTTCACCTGATCATGTGTATACATATTTCTAGTATACAAAATAATTTCTATCAATTAATAAGTTTCAAATAGAAACAAATTTCTCTTACATCTCATGCGAGTCATTCTATAGTAAGTATTGATTACATCTATAATAGAGTCAGTATACGAGATGGTGATTTCGAACATATCGAATAAAGCATTACAATGTTCCAACACTGTGTTGTAGATACGAAAGGAATGACAAGAATACTCGTTATATATATTACATAGATTGAATTTGGATCACTAAAAAATACTAGGCATTTAAAGAATAAATAAACAAGGATATTCAAATGACTCAAAATCCATATTAGACTGAATCTCATATTCAATATCCTATGAATATTAAAATAACCTATCTAGATGTGTGGTTGTATATAAGTATCCTTTTGTAGAAAAACCTAGTAATAAGAATACTATTCGAAGTTAGTTTCTTTGTAAAATTTTTTGAGTAGGAAGATATAATTCATAAATTTCAATTCCTTTAATTTTGGAACCCACAAACTCCTTATTAAAACTTATTTACTAAATTTTTACTTCTATTGATTTTCAGAATTTTTTTGTAGAAAATATTATATTTTACCATCCATATCATACATTCTTTTGTATTATGTGGTGAAAATTTATACTCATCATTACAATTATCATAATGACTCTATGTTTGATTAATAAGGCTCTCCTTTATCAGTACAATAAGATAAATATTCTATCATGAATATCATAACGACGACGTCTTAACAATCATACTAATATAGTAGAAAAATACCATATAATGATATTTATAAATGTTATACTATTTACATTGTTATGTAATATAATCTATAACATCCCATATTGGGTTCCAAATTCTGGTGCCTCGAGCCGTTCGGTCATTTGATCGTAGGAACGTTTCCCTATATGCTTTAGGTGTCTATATAGTAGTGAGGTTCTGATATATCAATCATGGAAAAACAATACCCTATTTTAAAATATTAATACATCATCAAAATTAAATAACAATAGTCTAATAATATATATCCATGAACAATACCAATATCACAAGATTAACCAAAACTGGAAATATGATAAAAATTAAGATGTAAAAAATCCCATGAAACAGTATATGTCTAGTGTATAAATTAAAAACCCAAAAGTATAGACACTGAGGAACCCAAATTTTATCCCAATCCCCGTCCTGTTCCCTAATCCCTTGCCTATTCCTCCTTAGTCACATAACTTATGTCTCTTTCCCATTACCAATCCATAAATAGCAAATTATTTTCAGGTACCGATCCAGAAGCCCATGTAGGTTGTGAATACAACTCAACTGGCCACCAAAAATGAAAACTAATGAAATTTCTAGTCAATAGACTGTGTATACTGCTGTAAAAACAAAATAATTACAACACGTAAGTAAACATTTATCTCATTTGAAATTAATTATTATTTAACCACATAACCCCTAGCTTTTTGTAGACACCCATTCCCCAGTCCTAATTTTGGCTCTTACTGGAGCCCAATGTATTTAAAATTGATATAATATCTCAAAATGTTATTTTTACTAATGTTTAATTATTAAATGAATTATAATGTCACCACTAAAACATTACACTATTTAATAAACATGTTATCATTCATTAATTCTCAAATAAAAGATCAGGTTATCATTCATAACACATACACTAGAATGAAAATTTTCTCATTATATATTCCATAACAGAATGACCATGTCAATATTCATAACTCAGTCATTAGAATGACCATGTTCCCATACTATATTTCAAATCTAAATTTCCTCCTTACAATTCATAACACAAAGTTAATTTAACATTTAATTATCCACATCAATTCCATTAATAATTAAAATATTATTATTCCACATAACCCCCATTTATATATACCCAGTTAATTACATAATTCTCTTATTAATTAATTATTAAATTCAATAATCATTATTCTCAACCCAAAAAAATATATTTAATTTCACAATTAATTTAATCATTCAAAATTTACATTATCTATTAATTAATTACACAATTAATAATCTCAAAATCAGGAATCAATATGTCTCATAATTTATTCTACAATTTATTCTCTCCAAATCCATAATTTTTGAAATCCCCAATTCACAACTCCCAAATTAATTAATTTGAAAATTAATTTATTAAATCAAGAAAACAATTTATAAATATAAAATAGAAATCAAATACGTACAAAAACAAAATTTAAATATTGAATATGAGAATTGTGTTAGTGACAAGCTACCTTAATTCATTGATTAACAATCGCCCAATGTAAATCCCCCAAATTTGAGCAGTAAAATGAAATATAATGATATATAGATATCAAACTGAAAATGTAACACCCCAAGATTTCATAGTGTGTTATTTCTTCAAAATAATTCAATAACTTGCACTACACACAACACCGAGTTCAATCACACCATGACTTACAAAAAAAATCCATTCAAAAGAGGTTATGAATAGTATTATCTAAATTTTAAACTTTATATAATCCTTATAATTTTAGAATCCATATTATGAGTTTCTTAGATATAATGCAAGAACAAATTCATTTTCAGTATTGCACTTTTATCAACTTTTAATAGTGAACCCTTTTAAAATACAATATTTTAAACTTTTTGACTAAATGAGGACATCAAAAATTTAAAATGAAACATCCCAAGCTTCCACGGTACACTTTCTTTGAATAATACAGTAGCGTGTGTTGTACGCAACCTTGAGTTTTAACACACACCACAACCAATCAAACTAGCCGTTATGAATAGTAATACCTACTTTTTAAAATTATATATATTTTATATTTGAAAATGGACTTCATTTTTGGATTCGGAATATCGAATTTAGCCTAAGTTGAAATTTTGGTACATTTCGGATAACTTTCATATTTTGATGAATAGTGAAAATTTACTAAATTTTAATTAAAAACAACTTTTTTAATCAAAATAATTAATAGTGATAAATTATGAATTTGAGTGGTTTTAAAGTATATTTAGAATATATTTTTACCATTTAATATAATGTTGGTCATTGGACATAATTTTACAATTAAACCGAACATAAACAAGTGTCAATCTTTTGATAGTTATTATCTCTTAAAAACACGCTTTTTGTTTTGACAGCGGGAATTAATTTTAAATTAATGTCTGCCACTTATGTGTTTTGAATTTAGGAAAATGGATTCCATATTTGGAATCAGTATGTTCAAATTGTGTAAATAGGTAACTTTTATTTTTAGACATTTTGAATAATTACTGCGGTAAATATTTTATTTACCATGGTTAAGGGTAAATCCGGTAAATAAGGGTTAACAAAATAATATTATAATAATACTAAATTACCCTAAAACGTCTCTTAACCCTATTGGTTGATACATGGTCGACCATGTGAATCTTTGGGTCTATTTTGGGACCCCATGGATCCACTTGTAAGTGATAATGACACTTTATTTTAATTAAGTTAAAATAAATACAAAGATGACACAAGCATATATCTTTTAGAAAAACAATTGTTACATAGGGTTATATATGTTGGATTTTAGATTATAAATATTCATTAGAAAGCTAAAAAGATTTCCTACATAATTATATTTTATTTATAATTTTTAGACATTAAATAATTTATTTTATTTATGACACAATGATGATGCAGTAATTACTATAATAGTGAAAAATTAAAATAATTGATATTATAAATACCCAAATAAATATAATATGAAACATTTAATGAATTAAACTAATTTTCTAGGATAATATGATATATTAGGATTGATTTAATTTACTTTGTTCGAAGTAATCAATCTGTTATGAGTTACACAAAAATAAACTATTGAATAGTGTCAAAATTGACATAAAAGAGTTCTTAAAACAAATATTATTAATTGATATTTAATTCCTAAAAATCTAAGGTTCGGCCAAGAGACTTATATCATGATAGTTTCATCATTAATGTACCACTTGGGGGTCTCTTGGATGTATATAGTAAGTTTATTAACCATATTATATAAAAATACAAAGAGACATTGTAAAAGTGAAACTAATTAACTTAGAGTTAATACTTAAAGATAAGGTTAATATAAGTACCCAAACCTGTCTAAATTCTATTGGTATAGTGGTTTTCTACCTATGCCCACCTTAACCTTTGAATAATAAGCTTTGGAGCCATTATAAACCGAATATGAATTTATTATAAATTAATATTTCAAGCTTTTACAAAGGTTCCCCTCACCCCTCTTATAAAAGGGCACTCCTCCTTCTCATTTATTCACACCTTCAAAGCCTTTTGGTTCGTCCAAACTCTGCCCAAATACTCTCCCAACATCCCTCACTACAACCTAGAGGCCTTAGTTTGATCAGAAAGCCAACCTATGGAGCCCTTTTGATCAAATCAAAAGGAAGAACCCGAAGAAGAGGTAATGATTTCACCACCCTTCTCCAAGTTCATTTCTTCTTCCACTTCTTCTTCCTTTGTTCTTACCATTATAAAATAATAACTCCAGTATCTCACATATACTGTGATGTTATTATAAATATGGTACAACCATATTCAGTATTCTATCCACCCTTTGAATAACATGTCACCATACGTGCGTAAGTACGGACTACCATCTCCACGTCGTGGTGTAATTGTTATTCAATATAATATTATTTGGATGGGTATAATAATGATGTGTAACTCATGTAAATAATAAATATAACATGTTAATGATTCTGTATATATGATATACCATCCATTTATATATTATTTTAATATCAAAAGAATGATATTGTCACTCGTGCGTACGTACGGACTACCGTCTCCATGAACGTGATGAGATTCATTCTCCATCGTATCCATTCAAGAATAATTATCATTTGATGATTTAAAAATGATGTTTAAGGACTAGATATCATTCTGGATATGAATAATATACAACATATCCTTTACAAACATGTCTTACGTAACAAAACATATAAAAGAAAACAAGTAAGTTAACACCCGAAACGACGATAATTCTAAGATATTATTAACAAATCAATGTTAAAAGATCATATATGATATCATATTAATATATATGATTCTTGTATAATTTAATATCAATTATTTCACCATTATACAGGAGGTTAACCTACCCCAACCAAGGAAAAGTACAAGGTAAGGGTTATTTCACAATCTCTTCATTATCTGAGGTTGTTTATTTGTAATAATCTACTGGGATCTCTTTACATCCACATCCATGTTTCTTCAAAATGTATTTCAAAACATTTTTATTATTTACAAGAATATGGGTTAAAGTCATTTATACCCTTGTTTGACTTTTTATAAGAGGTTTATAAAGGAATCTTTCCGTCGTTTTCAAAACAAGGTCATTTTTAACCTTTTCGACAGAATTAAGGTAAGAATGTTTTTTTAACTTATACGGCGGGTGCGACTATTTTCCGCCGTTATAAAATCTTCAAAGCTTCCCTTACAAGCTTATAAGAATATTTTCAAAGAAAATTTTTTATTTTATATGGATCTTAAATTATTTCAAAATAAAAGGAGATATTTCTTTAAAAAGAATTTTGATTTCATCTATGTCAACATCCTTTGATGGATTTTAAGATTATTTGAAGTTGATTTATTATGATACAAAACTTCTATATTGTATTGAAGGTTTTGTGATATGTTTTACTGTGGATGTGCTATTTTTATACCATTCATAGTTTATGGTGAAAGTATTGACATTTCGTATGCTAGTTTTAATATGAATGTTTATGTTATGTTTAAACCTTTTCATATGGGAATGCATTGGACTTAATATGTGACGGGTGGAGCCCGCTATAGCTCCTCGATGCATCGGTAGGTCTCATGAGACAAACTAGTGTCTTGGCACAAGGCCTTGACAAAATCTTATTTGTAGTCTTGGCACGAGGCCTTGGCTATGTGGTTATGATAGTCTGGCATTATGCATTCCCACATTATGAAAGTGGTTATTGATTTTTTCATGTGATTATTCGATTATTAGAATATCCATCTGAATAAGTAAATGGTATTATTTAATTTTATTTATGCCATACCATGTTGAAAGTTCATATTTAAAAGGCTTTTGTTTTAGTTATACATTGCCTTAAATGTTTATTCTTATTTATTAAAGTTTCCGCTATATTGTTATCCTTACTGGGCATTTGAGCTCACCCCTTTTCTATGTTTTATTTTTCCCAGGATGTGAAGAAGTAAGTTGTGAATGACCTGCAGGGATTTTATGAGGGGTTAATTGTGTGTATTGTGGAAACATTATGTTGTTGCAGTAGTTTTTCATTTTATGATGTAATGTAAAACTTATGAATATATCTAGTGTTTCCAAGGCTACTAAACCAATCGGTCTTTCGAGATTTGATCTTTCTTGTGATCATGCCAATGTTACGAAGTAATGCACCGACTCTGGGTAGCTGGGGTCGGGGCGTTACAGAAAATAAATATTTAAAAACAATGATTTATCTAATATAGATTCAGATCTAAAATACTAGATCTAGATCAACAATACTAGCACCATATCCAAAAAAATGGGAAGAACTACCTCCATAACCAAAGGAGAACAAAAGAAGATGAACCAGCAACCATGCAGTATAGAATTGTCTAGACAAGAGGGGTGTGGATCTTCAATCATAGAATCATATAACAAATAAAAGGTATCATGAATACTTGGAATCTTCTTAGATAGCTCCAAAATTGTGAAGGAGATTTTAGGGTTAAATGGGATCCAAATTAGGGGATATTAGGGGGATTATGTGATATAAAATCTAATTTGTGATGATATTAAATCTAATGCACAGTTTGTTGGGAATGGTCACATAGTTCTCCATAATTATGTCCCTAAACCCTGATACCCTTTGTAGGGGTCAATATTTAATCCTATTAAGGTGAGATGTTTTAAAAACGGTGGTCCAACCATGCAATTCACCAATGTATGAGGTTGTATGGTTAGCTATGCTGGGGAGCATGGTTTGGAAAACCATTATTTTAGCTATTGATTGCACTATTTGCATTGTTATTTAAAAAATTTCACCCACACACACCCCAATATAAAACAAAAATGAAAATTATTCAACAAAAAAATAGATTACTTATATAAGATCCGGATGAAACACCTGAAATGGTTCAGATCTTATTATCTACCAACATTATTGTAGATCATCCTCAAGATGCACTCCAAAACATTTCTATGAATATGAGTCAAAATGATTAGGACACAAATATTGAATATTTTTTCAACTTTCTCCTATTTCAACACGAACATTCTGATGTTGGATTTATACATGATCTATCAGCATAGTCAATCCCCGTGAAACTTTACCTCTATTATCCAAAACACATATCAGATTCTCCATAAAGGACACATCTATGTCACTATCAACATCATCTACCATAATCACAATACAATGGTTGGGGTGATTTTAAAATAGTTTGGACAAATGAAAAAAATCATTCATAGAACTACATTTTTGGGGATGATCAAATTGATATTACATCGGTCCGATACTTTTCACAACCTAAAATGATCTAACAAACATGAACTCCAACTTCTACTCTCTTTGTATCCTATGGTGACCTAATCTAGGTGAATCCCATAGGATTAGATGATCACAATATGAAATCTATAAGGGTAAACTAAATTTATCAGAATATAACTTCATTTTTTTTCAATCCATAGTCACAGGATTTGGAATAAAATGCAAATGATCTAACATCTCTTGAATGAGAATCGATCAAAAAAAAAAGTCTTACTTTCCTTCCACTATCTAGCATAGAGGTGATCTATATTGTTACACCCCAAGATTTTATGAAAAATATTCTTTTTAATTTTGTTGATGTCTTATGTTTTACGTTTCAACAATGGAGTTTTGCACAACATGTAACCCTAACTTGGCTGCATTACACGCCATCACGACCTTCCTCGATAGCGTGTGCTGTACGTAATACCGAGATTCACTAAACAACAATATGCAATTAAAATATTATTAAAACCAGCCGTTATGAATAGTAATAACCACTTTTTGAAATTTTATAAATTTCATCTTTCAAAATCGACTTCATTTTTGGATTCAGAATATTGAAATTAGACTAGGGTGAGATTTTGGTATTTTTATGAAAACATTCAATTTTTGATGAATAGTGAAAACACTGAGTTACTATTTAAAACTGACTTTTTATTTAATAAATTATTTATTTTATTTATATTTATTTTAGGTCAAAATTGGCACATAATACCTATATATGTTCAATTTAATTCATTAGAGTCATTTTATAATAATTTTTGATATATAAAAATTTTATTGAACTTCTGACCGTCATTTACCCCTCTCCTATGAGAATTTGCAAATTTAAATAAAACATAATTATACAACTTTTGTGAATGGAATTTCAAAAATCTGAGAGACACGGTTGATGTCAGTAAGTAATATGTGGGTCAATGAGATGAAAGTAATTTTTTGTAAATAGTAACTTTTAAATTTTATTAACCATTGTTAAAAGTAAATAGGGTAATTAAGGATAAAAATGATATTATTATTACCCTAACACATGTCCTAATTATATTTTATAATTGTAATTCGTCCAAAAACAACCTTAGGAATAAAATATGACCATTTAGGCCCACATGGATTAGATTAGGACATTTAATATTAATTTATTTAAAGAAGGGTTAAAATAGTTAAAATCAATGATTAATAAGTAAATAATTTTTAATAGAGTGTTGTACATAATATATATTCAACTATAAATATTCATTAGAAAGATAAAAAGATTTCCTACATAATGGTATATTATTTATAATTTTTAGACATTAAATAATAATTTTATTTTTCACACAATGATGATGTAGTAATTATCTTATTAATGAAATATTGACATAATTGATGTTATAAATAACTAAATAAATGTGATTTGAGACTTTTTATGAATTAAACTAACTTTATAGGTTAATATGACATGTTAGTATTGATTTAGTTAACCTTTTTTTAACTAATCATTCTGTTATGATTTTCAAAGAAATCAATTACCAAATAGTGTCAAAATTGACATAAAATAGTTTTTAAAACAAATATTATATTATTAATTTTTATTTTATTCCTAAAAATGTATGGTTTGGCCAATTTACTTATATAAGGATATATATATATTAATAATAAACAACTTCGGGTTTTTTTGGATTTTTATAGTATGTTTATTAACCTTATAGTGTAAGAACACAAAAAGACACGGTAAAAGTAAAATTATTTTACTTAAAGTTAAATCTAAATGATAATGATAAAATAGTAAACTAAACTTGTCCAAATTCTATTTTATGAGAGGACTGCGACCCATACCCACCTTAGCTTCGAAATAACTCAATTTTGAGCTATAAAAAACCGAATATGGCTTTATAATAAAATAATATTTTTAGTTTTTCCAAAGGTTCCCCTCTCCTCCCTTATAAAAGAGCACCTCCTCCCTCTCTTCCTCACACCACTTTGAGCCTTCAATCTCGTCCAACCCCTGAAAAATTTTCTTCTCCACTTCCCTAGAAACATCATAGAGGTCCGGGTATTCTTAAAAGAGAAATTATAGTGCCCATAGAGGAGGTCTCAAAGAGGCATTTAAAAGAAGTGGTAATGTCCGTTACAGATTCATTCAACTTTATTTCTTCTTCCACTTCTTATTCATTAGTATTTTCTTTATGAAGTAATAACATCAGTATCACTAATATAATTATATGTTATTATAAGTATGAAACAACCATATTTCACCATATATCCATCCTACGGAAAATGAAATCATCGTGCGTGTATACGTACGGAATACCGTCTCCACGCCGTGGTGTAATCTATTTTCCACCACCACCTTACTTGGATGAGAATAATGGTGAAAGTAATTAATATATATGATTAATGTAAAGTGATATTTATTCTGTAATATTATACATACACTTTAATACAATTCCATGATCTTGGGAATGATATCATCGCTCGTGCGTACGTACGGACTACCGTCTCCACGAACGCGAGGAGATTTATTTTCCATGATTAACCATTCAAAACGACTATAAAGTATATATAATGAATAATAATGAAATATATGAAATAATAATGCTACTTTATTTATGTATATATATATGTATGTCATCTATTTAGTTTCATTCAGTTCAATAAGGAAATGAAAACAGCGTTGATGCGTATTTATGGCCTACCGTCTCCATGAACGGTGTATTTCATTCCTTTTATCGATCTATAATATACATATGTATATGATGAATATATATTATATATAAATCATGTTTTACATTCTGGAATTATGTAAATCAGGATATAAGTAATAATATCATGAACAACAAGTCGAAACACATACGATAAATGAAATGATTTTACCCAAAATGCTGCTTTAACATGGAATTTAAAAAAGAACGGGTAATATAAAGTCATAGGTGAAAAATATATGATATAATAACAATTAATATGATTCATTAAAAATTCAATGACATTATTTAAATCATTATACATGAGGTTAGTATCCATATGAAGCATTTTGGACCTAAGGTAAGGGATAATTTGGGAAATCTTATATTTATCTGAGATTGCTTATTCGTAAGTATTAACTGGGGTTATATTTATCATCCATGTCCAAGTTTTATAAAAATTATTTCATGTATGTTTAATGTCATTTTTAACCTTTTTTTACTTTTACCACGTGTTATGGAAGAAATCAATCTTTTGTTTCCCCTACAAGGAACTTTTTGACTTTTTCGACAAAATTACGAGGAGAATGTTATTTTTAACTTATATGGCATGAACGGATTTTTACGGTTTCATAACGCCTCATTTTGAAGAAGCTTCCTCTACAAGATTGCATGATTATTTTAAAAAAAACACTTTTCTTTTAAAATTTCATGGAATTTTGTGAAAAGAAAATCATTTTAAAGAAGAAAGGATATTTTCCACAAGAATTCATTTCTAGTGTTTTTTCAAAACTATTTTCCATCTAAGAAGAAATTATTTCATATGTGTATGTTTCAAGTAATATGTCTCTATGATATAAATGGTTTCAATTTTCTTATGATGAAATGATATCAAATTTATATGGATTATGTTATGATGGCATGATGTTTAACAATCCGATTTTATTACATGGGTTATGCTATGATGTATGATTTATGATTTTGATGCACATGAAAGAATGATTTAATTTTTAGTTGGGTGGGACCTATATCTCCCTCCAATGAATTGGGTAAAGATTTATATCTCAGGATATAGACATGTCTGGAACGTTATGTTAATCTGGTTTAGTGTTACAGGACTGAAACGAGGAGTGAACTCGATTCAGAAAGGGACGTTGTCCACTAAGATGGTCTTAGAAGCAACGCTTTGGCAACTATGGAAATCATAACAAGTTCTGAATGGTTGCCACAATTACATGTTTTATTCTAATGCTATTTTTTCATGATTTATGTTCCATTATTATCTAAGCCCTATGTACTTCCATGTTTTCTGTCTTTGCTCAAGATTTTGATATTTAAACATTATGTTCATGTTTTTATGTTCAAATGTATATGGTATGTTTTATTTTATCCATGCTTACCCTTACTGACTATTTGAGCTCACCCTTTTTATGTTTTATTTTCCCCCAGGATTAAAATAAATGTTTTAGGTAAGGAAACAAAAGTGGAAGATCTTTATGGGAGATGTTGAAGATCTTTTACCACAATTAGAAGATTACGCTCCAACTTTCCAAAGACACTAAACTATTACATTCCTTGTGTGTCTGTATTTGTTATGTATTAATTATTCCACTAATGTAATGTAATATCCATGTATGTCAAGCTTCAGGTCTCTACAGTTGGTATCAGAAGAAAGCATTAGTCAACCTTTGGAAACTAGGATTCAAAAACGTTAGTGATATCCCTAGAGATATTTCTAATGTATGTCTAGGGATGTCCCTTAGGAAAAGTATACGTATATGATATAGTCCTAGAACTATGGTAACAATCATAGAATTTAACCTAAGATATTAGATATTGAGGGAACTCCCCATTTACTTTGTTGTTTTCCCTAGCCTGATTTTTGCCTCTCACACTATTCTTTTTGGGTTTTAGAAAATGGCTGGAAACAAGAGGATTCACGATAATGGAGGATATGACAGACAATGGAATGATATTCTTAATGAGAAACCAAATGAAATGGGATTTGGAAGTCCAAAAATTGTTATTATGCCTAATCAACAATCTGATAATATGATCAATAATCTCAACTTTGCTAAGTTTCCCGACTCCGATAATAAGAGAAAGATGGAGTTTCATGATGATAATAGAGGAAAGAAATTTCAATTTCCCTCATGTAAATAATTTGGGAAGAGGCAACATGGTGATTATTTCAAATGAACTGGAAAATGCTTTGGGTGTGGAAAAGAAGGACACAATGCCAATAAGTGCAAAGAAAAAAGTTTGGTTAACACCATGGAAAAGGGTAATGTTATTGGTACGACATCAACAATGATTAGATGTTTTGAATGTGGAATGTACGGTTATTATGCAAACCAATTCCCTAAGGGAAAATCTCATAATGAGAATCAGCATGGTCATATGGGTAGTATTTATGTGGATGATGATGAGGAGAATAAAAATGATATATGAGCTAAAAGAAGTGTTGAAGCTCAGTCAGTTGTTTTAGAAGGAAGTGGAATGATTGTATGTTTATCGAGAGTTATGTTTTATAGTTAATGGTACTATGGAATAAAGAATCATCTATAGATAGTTACACTATTGTTTTCTTACAGTATTTGAAAGTATATGTTGAATGGTACCAGTAACCATGGATGGTTATTCAGATATTTTTGGACAGTAGATGATATGCACATAATGAAGGAATAAGAAGATAATAAGATGTTTGATTGTATTCATGAGATCATGATTGATATAAGGACTAAATGATATCATGGTTGAGTATATAGAAGTTTGAGGATTTTGGTATGTGGAAATTGTTAATTTTTAACTGCATTCTTGTTTTCACTGAGGTTCAAGGGGTATTCATTTTTGAAGAGAATACATGATTAAGGCCTTCGAATGTCTGGAATGTGACCAACAAGACATATCTTATGATATATGGGAATCAATGATGGTATTAACATGCTTGTTATATAAAATATCTAGTAATCGTTTTCCCTATATTATGAGAGTGGACTGCAGTATTATGGATAAGCCTAAAGATTGGAATAGATTATGTTGGACATAAGTTAATATTGTTTATGGATAGAAGTTTTTTCGATATTATTGATGGAATGTTATAGTAATGTAGTTTTAGTAAATGGAAAACCTGCAGGACAGGCGACAGCCCATCACGTCGGACAAGGCTGTGGGAATCGAACCCACAACCAAAGTGCGACTGGCCTTTATCGCCTACCACTGGCCTATAGGAAGTCCCTGGTTAGTAGAAACTAGTTTTATTTTATTAAGAGGTATGATATATAAAGTATAAGTTCATTTTTGGAACCATATACGATTAATATAACCATAATATAGACTTATAACTTTTTCTAAACTTTTGTTTGAAACAGATGGAATGACCCATCATTCTATCACATGATCTACTAACACATCACGAATAACAAATTCAACTTCATTTCATTAAGGGATGAAGTGGAAATTGTTCTATTCATGAACAACAGTGAGATTGTACCAAAATCATTTTAGTATTTATTTTAATTCATCTACTTTAGGGGAATGATCTTGAAAACCAAAAATGTCATCCTAGTTCCCTTATATCTGATGAATCAGATGGTACCTTATATCACCAAAAATCTATAGCTTTGTGATTGTTGGATTTTTCATAGCCATGTTCTCTTCCACTCTCCATCAGAAAATGATGGTTAGGTTTCTCTTACATATCCATATTTTCACCTATGTTATCCTATGTGGAAACCAGTGATTAGTTAATTTGGGTAACAGTTATGTTTCATAATTTAGTATTTAAAGATTGGTTTTGGAATTCCTTTTTACGATGTGGGTTTCTATTAAAAAAACATCCGAGTAGTAAACCATTTATAACCCCGACGAATTTCGAGGGCGAAATTCATTTTAAGGGGGGTAGAATGTAACACCCCGAGATTTTATGAAAAATATTCTTTTTAGTTTTATTGATGTCTTTTTATTGTACGTTACAACAAAAGAGTCTTTCACAACACGCAACCCTTACTTGGCTCCATTACACGCAATCACAACATTCCTCGATAGCGTGTGTTGTACGCAATACCGAGATTCACTAAACAATAATATGCTATTAAAATATTATTAAAACTAGCCATTATGACTAGTAATAACAACTTTTTGAAATTTTTTAAATTTCATCATTAAAAATGGACTTCATTTTTGGATTCGGAATATCGAAATTAGTCATGGGTTAGATTTTGGTATTTTTCTGTAAACATTCAATTTTTGATGAATAGTGAAAATAATGAGATACTATTTAAAAACCTACTTTTTATTTAAATAATTATTTATTTTAATTTAATTTATTATAGGTCAATATTGACACATAATACGTATATAAGTTCAATGTAATTCATTGGAGTCATTTTATAATAATTTTAGATATATAAAAATTTTATTGAACTTTTGACCGTCTTTTACCCACCTCCTGTGAGAATTTGAAATTTTACATAAAACATAATTTCGCCGCTTTTGTTAATGTAGTTTCAAAAATCTGAGAGACATGGTTGATGTCAGTATGTAAAATGTGGTTCAATAAGTTGAAATTTTTTTTGGTGAATAGTAACTTTTTACATTTATTTACCACAGTAAAAAGTAAATAGGGTAATTAAGGGTAAAAATGATATTATTATTACCCTAAAATGTGTCTTAATTCTATTGGATAACTGTTATTAGACCAATAACATCCTTTGGAATAATTTATGACCATTTAGGCCCACTTTGATTAGATTAGGACATTTAATATTAATTTATTTAAAGAAGGGATAAAATAGTTAAAATCAATGTTTAATAAGTAACTCGTTTTTAATATAGGGTTATATATAAGATAAATTAGACTATAAATATTCATTATAATGATAAAAAGATTTCCTACATAACTGTATTTTATATATAATTTTTAGACATTAAATAATTTAATTTATTTTTGACACATTGATGATGTAGTAATTATCTTATTAATGAAATATTGACATAATTGATGTTATAAATATCCAAATAAATGTAATATGACAAATTTTATAATTTAACTAATTTTCTAGGTTAATATGACATGTTAGTATTGATTTAGTTAACTTTTTCGAACTAATCATTCTATTATGATTTTCACAAAAATCAATTACCAAATAGTGTCAAAATTGACATAGTATATTTTTTAAAACAAATATTATATTATTAATGCTATTTGCTTCCTAAAAATCTATGTTTCAGACAAGTGACTTATATAAGGTTATATATATTAATAATAAACAACTTGTGGTTCTTTTGGCTTGTTATAGAATGTTTATTGACCTTATATTGTAAGAACACAAAAAGACACGGTAAAAGTAAACTTATCAAACTTAAAATTAAATCTAAATGATAAGGTCAAAATAGAAAACTAAACATGTCAAAATTCTATTGGATGAGAGTATTTCGACCCATACCTACCTTAGCTTCTAAATAACTCAATTTGGAGCTATTAAGAACCGAATATTGCTTTATAATAAAATAAAATTTTTTGTTTTTCCAAAGGTGCCCCTCTCCTCCCTTATAAAAGGGCACCTCCTCCCTCTCTTCCTCACACCACCTTGGTCCTTCAAGAATGGAAAAATCCTGACAAAATCTCTTGTACACTTCCCTAGAAACATCCTGGAGGTCCTGTGCTTTCTCAAAGTGAAGTTTTAGTGCCCTAAGAGGAGGTCTCAAAGAGTCTCTTCAAAGAAGTGGTAATGTCCGTTACCGATTCTTTCAACTTTATTTCTTATTCCACGTATTCTTCTTTAGTTGTTTCATTTTAAAGTAATAATATAAGTATCACTCATATACTGATATTTTATTATAAGTATGAAACAACCATATTTCACCATCTATCCATCCTACAGAAAACGAAATCACCGCGCGTGCGTACATACGGAACATCGTCTCCACGCCGTGGTGTAATCTATTTTCCACCACTAACTTACTTGGATGAGTATAATGGTGAAATTAATGAATATATATGATTATTGTAAAGTGATATTGATTCTCAAATATTATACATACACTTTAATACAATTCCACAATCATGGGAATGATATCCTCGCTCGTGCATATGTATGGACTACCGTCTCCATGTAAGCGATGAGATTCATTTTCCATGATTAACCATTCAAAAATGATTATAATGTATATATAATGAATAATAATGAAATTTATGAAATAATAATTCTACTGGATTTATGTATATATATATGTATGTCATCTATTTAGTATCATTCAATTCAATAAGGAAACGAAAACATCGTTCATGCGTACGTACGACCTACCATCTCCATGAACGATGTATTTCATTCCTTTTATTGATCTATAATATACATATGTATATGATAAATATATATTATATATAAATCATGTTTTAAATTCTCGAATTATTTAAATCAGGATATAAGTAATAATATCATGAATGACAAGTCAAAACACATACGATAAATGAAATGATTTAACCCAAAATGCTGCTTTAACATGGAATTTACAAAATATCCGGTAATATAATTTCATAGGTGAAAAATAAATGATATCATAACAATTAATATGATTCTGTAATAAGTCAATGACATTATTTAAATCATTATACATGAGGTTTGGATCCATATTTATCATATCGGACCTAAGGTAAGGGATAGTTTTGCAAATCTTATTTTTATCCGAGATTTCTTATTCGTATGTATTTACTGGGGTTTTATTTATCATCCATTTCCAAGTTTTATAAAAAAGTTTTCATGTATGTTTAAATTCCTTTTTAACATTTTTTGACTTTTACCATGTGTTATGGAAGGAATCATTCTTTTGTTTACCATACATGGAACATTTTGACTTTTCCAACAAAAGTACGAGGAGAATGTTATTTTTGACTAATAGGGCGTGAATAGATTTTTACTGTTTCATAACGACTCATTTTCAAGAATCTTCCTCTACAATATTTCATGATTTTTTTCAACAAAACACTTTTCTTTTAAAATAGAATTGAATTTTGTGAAATGAAAATGATTTTAAAGAATAAAGTATATTTTCCTCAATAATTCATTTCAAGTGTTTTGTCAAAATTATTTCCATCTAAGATGAATTTATTTCATATGTGTATGTTTCAAGTAATATGTCTCTATGATTTAAATGTTTTAAATTTTCTTATGATGAAATTATATCAATTTTTTATGGATTATGTTATGATGACATGATGTTTAAGAATCCCATTTTATTACATGGGTTATGCTATGATGTATGATTTATGATTTTGTGGCACACGAAAGAATGATTTCATTATGAGATGGGTGGGACCTATATCTTCCTCCAATGAATTGGGTAAAGATTTATATCTCATGAGATAGACATGACGGGAATGGTAAGTTAATCCGGTTCAGTGTTACAGGACCGAAACGATGAGTCAACTCGATTCAGAAAGGGAATTTGTCCACTAAGATGGTCTTGGCAGCAATGCCTCGGCTACTATGGAAATCATAACAAGTGCTGAATGGTTTCCACAATTATATGTTTTATTCCAATTCTATTTTTACATGATTTATGTTCCATTATGATCTATGCCTTATGTACTTCCATGGTTTATGTCGTTGCACAATATTTTGATGTTTAAACATTATGTTCATGTTTTTAAGTTCAAATGTATATGGTATGTTTTATTTTAACCATGCTTACCCTTAATAAGCATTTGAGCTCACCCTTTTTTTGTTTTATTTTCCCCCATGATTAAAAGAAAGGTTTTAGGTAAGGAAACAAAAGTGGAAGATCTTTATGGGAGATTTTTAAGATCTTTCACCACTATTAGATGATTACGCTCCAAGTTTCCAAATACACTAAACTATTACATTCCTTGTGTGTCTGTATTTGTTATGTATTATGTATTCTGTAAAATTAATGTCATATTCATGTATGTCAAGCTTCGGGTCTCTAAATATATGGTCTACCATAATGTTCCTCATATGTCTCACTATATATCATTTCCTATAAACTTTTTTTATAGTGAATCACTAATAAATACATTTTATTTCCTCGTGGTCCACCGATGTATATAACACTTGGTTATAGCATATCCGCACATAGTTATAATGTATTTCCCAGCTTGTCCTATGTCTTTGGGTGGAAGGCCATAATCAATAAAACCTATGTACACATTTCAATATATGATCCCTATAAGTACAATGAAGTAAATCATGAGTCATGGTATGAAACAATAGTCCATGACACTCTGTGAAAATGGATTATAAACCAAACATAAAGATCCCCCAAATCCGATGCTGAATAATTATCCAATATAGGCATGAAATGAGATTCTGTTTTCAATACATCCATGATAACCCATATTTAATCATTCATCTATGTATCCTTTTGTGATCCAAAACAAATTACATATTCACAACATCCCACTTCCATCTTGAAATTTGAAACGAATATAGAAACCCTCTAGGTCATTTGTATTTGACCCCTACCTACTAACAGGTATAGAATCATGTGAAAAACAATGTTATCTACATTTTGATGCCCTATTGGAAGAAATGTCATCATATGTGATTTTATATTTTGGTAACACCTTGATTAACCAACCACTTTGTAGAAATAAATTGATGAATTGGATCTTACTACATGATTGTAGGCACAAAAACCTAATTATTGTCCTAGTATATCCCTTCCTAATCTATCATCAAATATGATGGTGTCTCCCGACCTTCATTGATTTCCCTCAAGGCCAATCATTATAGATCCTTGTATTGTTTTTCCTCGATCTATCTCAATTGTCTAGACTCCAATGAATCTAATAATAGATTCATCTTATACTGAAACTCCTGTACCAGAATGTGCATCTCATTTAGAAAATTCATCATCTTCCATTAGGCACTAGACTCATGTACTATGTGAGCCTGAGTTTTCCAGGTCAATGAATTAGTAACACTATTTTAATATTTTGGTATATATTCTAGCTAAAAATCAAAATAGTGTATCTATTCTTCCCACGTCTTCTAATAGAGATTCAAATCATATTGATAAAAAATGTGCCTTATGATCTTGTGATCCGTATATACAGTAAAACATTCCCCCAAATGATAGTGCCACCGAAACATCAAGGCATTTACAACTGCAGGAAGGATAAGGTCATACGTTAGGTAACTACAGCCCCGATACCTCATATTTTGAGACCCATATTCAAAAAAATGATCTCTTTTCATCAACACATCTATATTTCTAATCCTAGAGGAATCAAAATACTCCATATACTCCTCACCTGACACGGGCAGGATCAAGATCGGTTCTGATGTGAAGTAATTATTTATATCCAAAAAGGAATTCTAAAAATTTATTAAACATTAAAACAACATTATATATGTTTTGAAACCTAAATGATACATTTGAAGTTACAAAATCCTATATATTAACCTCAGGTAATATCCAGGTAACCACCAAAAGATATGGATATCTAAAAAATTCATGGTTAATTCCCAAAAAATCAATGCATGAACCCTATCTAAATCCAATGACATAAAATAACCTATGATTATTGGAAAAAGTGAGTGTACATTTTAGATAAAAAATTGGAGCATATATATTTTGGTTTATAGGTGATGATCAATCAGTTAAATCAAGAAGATATCATGATGTGGGGAATGATCGTCATGAGTCTTGGAGTACACCAAGATGTCGACCACAAACATTACCATAAATTTATCTATGTAAAGAATTAAAATCAAGTAAATCAATTATAAAACAAGGATGCTATGTTTTTTAACCCAAAAAACATCACGAAGAACTCATACAGTCCATACCTTCTTGTTAAATCAGTCATTGGTATATTTGATGTCTGAACTCTCTACTGTTGATACCCAGATCTCAAGCCTACCATTAAATGGAAACAGGCACCTCTTAACTAGTTAGAATGATTATATATATGTTATAGAGGATGAATATTATTCACATTCATCAAGTTTATATTCTGGTATTCAACACAAATGTTAAAACTCCAATAAAACATCTTTGAAAACAATACTGGTGAACCCCAATATAGCATTCTTGGATGGATAAATCCAATTTCCTCTATGTCATCTAGCTTAGTTTGGAGCTATTGACCCTCTATTAGTGAAATATTTTATGGTGTAATTGATAATGTATTAGCCTATGGAATGGGACAAACAGTGAATTACACGTCTTTTTTAGGTGAAAACCGTGATATGTCTTCAAAAACGACATCCTAAAACCGATCCACCACAGGTGGAGAGACATGACTCTTTTTCCTCAATAATCTATCAATAGACAGGAAACCTAGGTAGTGATCTCTCTTAGTTATAAATTAATTATCTATACTCGTCCCGCCTTGATATCCCACTCTCCATGGCTAATATATTTGATACCCTCTAGAATTGTAAAATTCACTCTCCAACGGTAACAATCTATGTGGGATCGATGTACGACTACCCAGTCCTTGGCCAAAATATGGTGGATGCCTAAAATATATAGGATGTATAAATCCAACATAATTTGATACGACCGGACCTTGAGAGAACACCACTTAAATAGGAAAATGTCTCTCCACCGTACTCACATAGGTGTGTTTATCTTCAACACCCCACTCACGAACTCTACCACCAGGCTCAAAAAATTAAAAAGATTTGCAGATATAAAGAAATGCGATTTACCAATACCAAATAAGTCGGTCGATAAGTATAGTATCTAGGATTAGTATATCTCACCTTCGATTTTATAACATCGTTCTCCACAAGTGTAGGTTTTACCAAATACAATAGTCTTTCCCCTCTTCCAAGTGACAAATTTTGACATCCCTAAGCTGAAATTATATATCGATACATGTTATATTTACTTGAATCTATATGCACACAACCCCTCTTCCAATATTTGTCATAAATAAATATTCTATATTAATATGGTGTGGAATACCCCTTCCCACACTGTGATCCTACCTAGATACAACTTCAGGATTAATCTATCGATTGGTCCTGAAAGATGTCTGTAGATGTCAAATATTTCGGAAAGTTAGGAACTCGACAGGTGGTCAGGTGAACTACCATCAAAAGTGTCATGTCCTACAAAACTGTTGACTTATATCTCTAGTAGCGTCCGATACAAATGATCCCTATATTTGTGTACTACTTTCCCACTACTCTGGATGACGTTGATTTTGTGAAACATCATACTATTAGATGTCATACATACTGGTCATCTATTTACAACTACATGTCCGACATTGGAATCCTCCAACAAGTTCCACTCATCTATGGGATCCTGCTACAAAACCTTATCAAACTGCATTAATTAAATGATATTAACCTGACATTATATCACATTTAATACAATCTATAGAACAACTCATCATAACTATTTCATCCCCTTACATCACTTGAGAAAAGTATCAATAATTATTAAATAATAAATCCTAGGCTATCACAGACATGCTCCCCTAATTCTACCTCATTATCTAAAATTTTATATCCTTCATCAACATCTCTCGATATAACTTCTTGAGGAACATCCCCATAATGTTCTTCTATAAAATTCCATCAGTATCTCCAGTCTACGCTTGAACATCCCATCAGTTATTAAATATTCCTCATATCATGTATGAATAAAACATTACCATCCTCTCCTTTAGAATCTCCATGTAGTCAAGTATAGTCTTGATTGACTCATCCAATAACATAACACCTTCAAATAAACCCTATATAGTAAATGATTGAGGTTATAAAACTAGAACACCCATGTCATATCATACATAGATTTAAAAAACGTCCCATGGACCATTCCAAGGAATTTCATGAAATCATCATGTTATCTCATAAAATCTCCTTTATAACTTCACCCATAATGATCAGGGCCTTAGGTTCAATCATCAGAGGATCATTTCTATCCTTGTCCTTCTATCATCCTCTAAACAAGTTTCATCACATGTGAATACTCTCTAAAAATAAAAACAAATACCCTAACATATAGTTATTAAAAACAACATGTTAATGTAAGAGGGTAGTACAACATGGTATAACTAGCATTTTCCCAAAAAATCAGCACATTGTTAGAAGTGAGGTTCTATCACTACAATAAACCATCCTATACCAAGGAGTTGGTTATGAAGGGTAAAGACGTTTTTATTACTCAAGGTTATCATTTAGAAAACCATTTATTCTAAATTTTATTTATTTAATAATATTTCCCACATTATATTAGGAACAATTTTCATTTCTATTTCATAATCCAATTAGAAAATGTTTAATGATCAACAACATAAATGTAACCTATTTTCCTATACAAGCATAAAGTAATTCAGGTAAAAATAACCCTAAATACATATAATGATGAATCCATATTAAACTCTTGTTCGGCATAGATCTATGAGTTATTTTTCAACATTTCAATTAATTAATAATCACATAACACAACATGTATGTCACATAAGGTTTAATAATATTCAATTATAACATCAAATATCAATAATAACAATCCCCACACTGGGTAATTGTGTTCTCCATAGAACATGGGTCAGTTACGCCACATAGAAGCTCATAACCCAGGACCAACACTTCGTAGTCAAATGCGTACATTTCCAAAATTCTAATAAAAATGAAGAATAAATTTAAACTAACATAATACCAGATTATAGAATCCCATAAAAGGTGTCGCATGTCGATTCTTCGAGATAATTGGTAAAATAGCATCAAGCACACCTACCCTCACACCAGAGGATATTGACATATGGTGAGGGTCTGATATATCAATAATTGGGACATTATAACCACTTATATAATAATGACACACTATTGAAAAAAATGAACACTGTTTAAAAACATATTATCAACAAAAATTCCAAGATCACATGATTAAAAAAATGTAAATACCTAATAACTAATGTGGTAAATAATGCCATACTAATGTACATGTCCACTGTCTAAAATTAAAACTAATAAGTTAAGATGGTGAAGACTCCAAATTAGGTCATGAACCACATATGGTTCTCTTATACATGATTCATGATACCTTTTCCTCATAACTCATTGAACATTCCCATAACATTTCCAGAAAAAGTCAATGTTTATTCAGATACCAATCAGGATACCCATGTTGGTTCTGAGTGAAAATCATTATTCCACCACCACCAATATTTGAAACAATATCTTGCCTAAAAATTGTGTATATATTTGTATAAAAAATAATTTCACTTAATAATTAAATATATATTATATTATAAATTAATCATTATTTAACCCCATAACCCATAGGGTCTCGTAGACAGATGTTCCTTCATCCCTATATCATCTAATGTCAAAGCCCAATGTATTACAATGTGATATTATATCACAGAATTTCATCATTTCTATTATCTAATTCATACTATAATTTCGTTGTTACCATTCATACATTACACAATATTATGAGCACATTCCCAATCTTTTATTCTAAAATAAATGTCCATGATACCATTCAAACCACATATATTTGAATGCTCATGTTCCCATTCTAAATATCACAACTAAATGACATTGTTACCATTCATAACATACATACTAGAATGACCATGTTCCCATTCAAAAAAATTGTTTAATTTAATAAATAATTATCCTCATCAATTTAATTAATAATTTGAAAATTTGTTTCCAAAATAAATTCCTTTAACTAATTCCACTATAAATTGAATCCTTCAACCTATTAATTAATTACACAATCATATATCAAGATATTCAATACGAGATCTATATATAATCCAAAACATGAACAACCACTAAAATAATATGATATGTAAGGGATAAGAATCAAAAACCAAGAAGAATATAATTCTATTACTATGAAGGGGTTAGAATCATTTTTTGGGCTTCAAAACACAATGAAATGAGCTCGAGAAGGATTGGAATCATTTTAGAGTGCTCAAAAATTGTAAAATAGAGTCTAGGGTTGAATGGGTATTGAATGTGGTGAGTTTCTTTGGATCAGGTGATTGAAAATCTAATTTTTTTGGTGACATTAATTCATGGACAAGATTAGTTGGGAAGGTTTACATGGTTTTCCCTATCCATGAAAATAAACCATGAACCACATTAATAGTGGCACATGGTTACTCCAAATATGTTGAACAATTTGAAAAAATGTTCACCAATCATACAATTCCCCTCTATCCTAGATTCCATGGTCATTTTTGATGGGGTGCATGGTTAGGGAAAACTATGCGCAAACCATGAACTTCCCTATTTCCATTTTTTTCTAAAATTTTCACCCAATCAAAGAAAATGGTAAAAAACAAAATGGATAGTACTCCACACTAGACTAGAAACCTATATGTATACAAGCCTAATATCATTTCAGAAATGGTTGAGATCTTACACCATAACAAAAAAAATCATAATATCGGAATACTGAAAAAATATTTATAGTGTAAGGAAAACATTTAAAAATGTAATGGTGTTACTCAGCAGAATATTAGTCCTTTAGTTATTTCATATCATTATGAGATTTCATGTTCCAGGTGTTTCCATTATTTTAAAAAATCTAGGAATAATGTTATCATTTGGAGCATAATATTACTGTTGGTAGGACTCATATAAATACAAGTTCATTTGAAGTGTTTCTAGATGGTTGGTTATCTTCTCAATCTAATTTTTAGATGAATAGTGATTTTGAATAACTCATTATTAATTAATTTATTACATTAAGAGAGTAGAAATAATAAGGAATACATGACTGGTTGTATCATTAAGTTTTTTATTGTAATTGTTTCCACATATGATCTTCATAACGATTAAGTGATTATAAGGATATAAAAAATAGAAATCCATCCATCTAATTGAGGGATATTATGGAAAGGTAAATAGAGAATGTGATAATTTTATAGAAGGATTATGAAGATTGGAGATAGATTTATTCTAATATTCATAACAAGGTATTTATTTCATAAGGAATGACAGACTTCTCTGTACGTTTAAAATAAAAGATACCTTTAGTTTGAATTGTATATACATTTCCCTTAATGATAAAAGAGTTATCGGTTTAATAGATTTAATGTCATTATATCTTTTTTTAGTTTTTTTTACCTTGTTTCATACATTTTTTTATTATAATACCCATTTTTATAAAATATGAAACATCATATTCATCTTTATATTACTATGTTATATAATATTTACTCCAATTATGAAACATAATTGATTAATCAGATCTATAGTGAATATGATATTTTATCTCAAATTTTATCAAACCATATCAAGGATTTGATTCATTGTCTTTTTTAGTCAAACTATGTCTGACTCTGATAACACAATGAATGATTCTTTGGGATTTTTTAGTTTCTTTTATTTTAATCTATGTTTTAAATAAAACAATTCAACACCACATTTTTAATTATAATTATTTGATAATATTCATATGATCATAATCAATATTATAGATATATTTCCCAAAAATTATGTCTCTTAGAAGGATTATAGTAATTATATACTTGCTGATATTTTTTACTTTCTTTACTATTAAATGTTATTTAATTTTTCTTATAAAATTTTCTTATAAATCAATTATTACAGAAACTTTTTTTTAAGAAAATAAAATTATTTTTATTTTAAATAAGGATGGAATTAATATTTTTTTAATAGAATTCCTAAATCAAAATGGACCTCCTATTTTTTATGGTGTTGACTATGATTACTATACTTAGAGTATGAATAATTTTGATATAAACATAAGTGTTCAAAATTTTTTTATATTGACTATATGTTAATTTTTTTTGAAATGTAAGTAATAAATAATACTCATTCAGAGAAACGAAAATATCATCTGAAAATTTGTGTAAGGAATAAAATGTCATAAACTATTATAATAATCATTTAAGGTTATATTTATTCTTATAGAGATGAAAATAGAATATATGAAATGCATGAAGTCACACTTTTTAGAAAATCTACTATTTTTATAATAAAAAACATCGGACTACCAAGCCTTGGCTTAGTACCAGGTGAATGTATTTTAAAAATTCATCAAAGTTTCAGAAAAATCATTGAAAATTTACAATCATTTTATGAGAAATGTATTGATGATGACATACTTGTTGAGAAGATAAATTACATAAATCCCAATGAGTGGTAATAAATATTATTGTTAATGAGACTAGAGAGTGAAATAATTATAAGATGGTTGATTATATTGGTAAAATAATGTAGAATTAATTTATAGTGAAGATAGATACTGAGAAATAGGCTATGAAAAATGGTGGTGTCTCTTTTACATCAAAATATACCATACTAAAAAATGATCAATCAGTAGAGAATGTTTTCAAATCATCAATAAATAATAAAATGGTTTTATAATAAAATTAATGTGTTTCCACACATTCTATGAATGAATTAGAAACTCTGAAAAGAATGATAAATGAAATAGGGGACATAAAATATGTTCAACACCGATATAAAAATGATTATATGGATATAAGTAAAAAATGAATGATGAATTTACATGTTATGAGTGCTACAATGATGAACACATCAGACCAGGTTGTCCAAATCTAATGAAGTGGGATAGAAAATTAAAAAATTCATAGGGTAACACTGTGAAATATTATAAATGTAATGTCAAGAGTAAATTGAAATTTGATGACACATGGATTTTTAGTGTATTTGTATCTTATAAGAGTTCTTTTCAGAATAAATTTTCGTGAAATAAGAACATATGACTTTTTTCCAATGTACATGAAGCAATTAAATGTTTCTTGGATAATTTATAAGCAACTAATAAATATACCAGCAAGTCTTTATGTGATAATTACCCTGATGATAATGATTAAACATTCTATTATAAATTATCTTCTTCTATGGAAGGCAATTATTCTTCTTCAACAAATAAACTTCTTGTTTTTCCTAATTTCATGAAAATAAAAATTATAAAATTTTGATAAAAAAACATGGGAATGAAAAAAAATATGGTAATTATGATTTAAGAATTAATTTTTTGATAATTGAAAAATATGATATTTCAAAATATATATTTAAAAAAATCATATGAATGAAAATATTTCAAATTATTTAGAAAAAATAATTTCTGAGAAAAATGATGTTGAAATTGAACATAATTCTAAAACTAATACCTGTGAGGGTAAATATTTATTTGTAAAACTACAATACAAAATATATTGTTTGAGAAAATTCTTATCAAACATTACCACTTTTATGGTATATTTTGATAAAAAATGTAAACAATTATGTTCACAGTGTAATGGTTGTAGAATGGGTTATACTTATAAAAACTAGTTTTTTAGTTACAATTTTTTTATTCCAAAAAGTTAGCATTTTTACAGCAACATACAATGTGGTATCCATTTGAAAAAATAATTTTTCATTTATCAATGTTTAATCCCAAGAGATCAAAAAAACTTATTTTTAGAAACAAATGTGGATTTGTAATGTTTTGTTTTCTAAAATTACCATACCCAACAAAGCTTGGGTGCTGAAATGAAAATCTTTTTTAATGAAAAAAAATTATTGTACCAACACAAAAAACATATGATACATGGATAGTGTGTGTTCTATAAACATGAATGGAAACATGGACATCTTCATGAATATTAAAAAAATGAATGATGGAAATGTAAATTAGAAGAAAATGACCAAGGAGATATTATTGGAATAGTTAATATTTTCTTACTTGCAAAATCTCTTATTTCAAATGATTTTATTGTTAAAGGTCTTATGAATAAGCATATAATAATAATTCAATTTTTTAATGAATTTTACCGACTGAACATTAGAAATTATAAGTGTTTTGTAAATATTTAAAAGGGTGTATTTAATATTTCAACCAACCATATAAATAATATTCACAGACCTAAAAAAGATACCATTTTAAAAATTATTGGAAGAAAATAGCAAATTGTTGACTCATTTATAAAACCACTTCCTTTAAATAGATTTGAATACATTAAATAGAATCCATAAATGATCAATTTAATGTTTCCATTCATATCGACTTCCATTTTTATAGATCTTTATATTTATTTGTAAGACATTGAAATATTCCAATATATATTTTTAGAGAAAAAATATGAAGCAGTGTGGGATTCTAATGCCTGATGGGCCCAAAATTAATTTTATATGATTAGTAAATATATTTTATATTGAATAAGTGAATATTCATATTGAACATTGGATTCATCATAAAACATTGATTGGATAAAAAATAGCAGACCATGGTTGAGTCTGGAATATGGGGTTTACCCTTGTTGTGATATAAAACGAGTCGATGGGGGACATACTGACCCCTTTATCGTTGGATGTACATTGAGAAGATTAAATAATTGTTTATTTAATTGTTTTAATCCTCTTTTCCCTAAATGATATTTTAATAATTATATCATGATGGATAATTTTTAAACATTGGCTCGTAATTCTAAAATCACTAGTGAGGAATCACTCCCCCATTCCATTGATGGATTTCAATTTAATGAAGAAGGATTATGAAACTAGATCGAATCAGGATGCAGTGAGAAAAAATACTCCTACCAAATCATTAGTCAATGAATTACATATCAACAAACAATCCAAAATTGAGTTTGGACTGGTAATATTTTGTTTGGACACCTTTTATTAAATATATTGAGTAGATAAAAAAATTTTCTTTGATTTACACATGTTCACAACCACTATATGTGCCCCATTACAGAAATCTATGTTTATTTCATTTATTTTCAAATCAAGAATCCTCATTCATTATACATTGACACAGAATTATAAGAATCAATAATTTAACAATTTAATTGTGATTTTCTCCCCACTATGCTTTATGTTCCTCATCTTTAGTATACTTTTGGTACCAGTACAATATTTTGGGAGGGTACTGTTCTTTGTTAGACCCTTAGATTCAAGTTGGATCAGTAAAACGAGAACAGATAAATGATTAAATCATAGATCGGGGATATATTCAAGTATAAGATGAATTAAATGATGATTTATAATCATGAAATCAACGGTTATAGGTGAAAAAACATGTGGAAGAAATCAACAAAACCCTATTTAATGACTGGAGGTGATTCCTGATGAATGGTAGACTTAAATCATGATTTTGGGATAGATAAAGGAATTATAGATGGGTTTAGCATGAAATCTGAAGAAAAAATAATCGAATAGAAGAGAAAAGTCCAGATCTAATTTTTTTTAAATCCCAAATACACAAGGTATTTAGTGAATAATACATGTTTTCTAGCCCCTCCTTTGGATGTGGCATCTAGGGTTTGGAAAAAATTAACAAACACATGACATGAAGTCTCTCCAACATGTCTTGTAACCCTTTCTAGTGGGATAAACCATGTTAAGCATCAAAAAAGTGGGAAAATCATGTTGAATTACATAGCCACGAGCACTCTCCATACTCTAATCCATGGACACATCCAACAGAGACTTGACTCAATCTTAGTTAGCCTAGACATGCTATGTATTCCACCTAGACGGTGTGTACTACTTCATGAGATGGAGACATGGGTCAGCTAGGGACACATGATAGTTTTGACGAGGGACCACACATCATGTGGGATCCCTCACAATCCTTTTAAACCTTGAGATCTTCTGATAAAACATTGATCATTCATATCTCCTTCATTTGAAATCTACGTTTTTACCTCAGATGACTTATCTATAGTTTTTCTATATATAGAACATGATGGTTCCCTCACTTGTGGATTTTGAGATATGATGTGGAATTTTTGAAGAATATAACCTTATTAGGAAACAATCACTAATGGTTTTGATCAGTAAAGATCACCATAAATTTTATTCTCAAGTGGAATCCTCCGGAGGGGAAGGGCATGGGTCCTCAATGACCTTTAGTGGAACCCTCCATCTGAGATGGACATGGTTTGTAAACCAAACATGTGAAACCCTCCTACTGGTAGAGAATGAGTCCTCAATAACCTAGTGTAGAATCATCAAGCTATCTCAACATATTTCATAGACCTTCCGAGGGGAACCCTCCTACGGGACATGAAATGGGTCCTCGATGACCTTGTGTGGAACCCTCTCGATATTATGGACAAGGGTCCTCAACCACTTGAGTGGAACCCTGCTATTGTACATAAGCATGGATCCTACACCAATAAATGTTTTACCCTCCATTGTGTGATTTATTGATGATGTGTGGTTTGGAATATCTTTGGACTTGTGAGGAATATGAGATTTTTCCCACCAGACATGTTTTTCAGGTGATTCCAAAACGATGTTGGTGAGTTTTTACCACCCCAAGAGTATTCTTCCATGGTGTGGAAAAAAAGTACCATATAATTGTGTGTTTAGGGATGACAAGTGAGATGATGGGAATTGGTGTTGGACTTTTCTTCATGTGGGATAATCTTCTATCATAGATGATATATGAGATAAAGGTCCCCTTACTCTCTCATTTGTGATTCTTCTAATGGAGAATATATATATATATACTTCTTCCATAATCCACTCCATGGATTTTGTTACTCTCCTTCCATGAGATGTAAAGACATGTGAGGTTTTCCAAATACATTTCATTTTTAGATTCTCATGGTTGGATGGGGATTCCATTCTAGAATAGTTGGAAAATAATCAATGTTTAGTTCAGCTACTCACCATGATTATCCTCTTATTGTTGGACAAGATTACATCCACTCCTGTTGGGTTGATCTATACCCTTTCATCATACATTGTTCTATCTAATGTTTTCCACTAAAATTTTCCCATTAATTCTCCCCATTATTATTGATATATATATATATGTGTATCTATCTATGTCTGATTGAGTGTATGTGTGTGATCATCTGACCAAGGTACTCCTTGATAACAATCATGATGTCTCTACAATGACAGCCATCCATGATACCATATTTGGACCATGACCATGATCATTTGACATAAGAGGCCCATGTTCAGGGTCCATCATGTGATTCCCTTCCTCCATGTGTGAAGGTAGTAGTACTATACCCTCTTATGATGCATATCATCATAGTATCATAGGATAAGAATGTGTGTAGGCCTATCACAATCAATGAGTTCTTACATCAATGATTGTTGAGGCTCTGTGGTGTTCTAGATCCTCATGCAGTGGGGGTTTCGATAGAGTCACCTTATTTTATCTTTAGGATTTCTAGGACCTCAATGGATCATGTGGTTTCAACAGAATCTATCAAATTCGACATAGCAGTTTGGTGATGGTAGATCCTTGTTACTCAGTTGCATGATTAGAAGAATCTCTCAGGGACTGACATATAGTAGTTGTTCCATGAGGATTACTAGTCTTCCTAATTTTGATTTGACTACATCAATTCTCCTCTAGATCAATAATAGGTATGGAAGATACTATATGAGTAGGTAGTCACCTTCATAAACTATATGTGTCACTCCCTTGACATTAGTCTAGAAAACTAATTTTGAGAACATAAGATCCAGAAGGGGATTCATTGAGATATCTATGCAAGCATTGAACCCTTGTGAAACCCCACCTATGTCAGAGCGCTAGATAAGTAAATTTTTAAAGATAAATTTCTGTCATATGGATAACAAATAGCTGGAGTGGGAAGTGGGTACCACAATGGTGTGTCATCTGCAGTCACTAGACAATGTCTGGTGCTAGGATCTCTACATAGAATAACATTCCATGATTAAACATTTACTCATGGTCTAAGGAAGAATAGAGTTCAAGGGAATCCTGAAGTGGTTAGGTATTTTAAATCTGATTGGAAGAGTCAGAATGAATGTGACTTCGTGACTCGACAGATAGAGAAACCCAGGAAGATAGCTTATGGACCACCATGAAATATGGAGATCCATTTTTTGGGATCTCCTATGCATTGAAAATGTTATTCCCAAGGATGTAGATCTATTAGAGTAGATGGAGGATATATTAGTGGAGTATTATTCATTGAGGTTCTTCCCCCCCACCATTGTGCATCCCATGATAGGCTCATAGAGATGGAGGCTAGGGCCATGAATAACTACATGCTTAAGAGGTTTATGACCTTGTAGTGTGTTAGATGATACGAGGTATGATATGATTTTCCCTAATCATGGACATGTATTAATATAAATAGGATCCAATCATTCCTTTATATCTACACTTTCGGTGTGTGATATGGAGATTCTAGGTGAGGTGCTAGCACAATAGTTTCATCTTGAGGATCTATAAGGAATTCATCATGTATATCATTTATCATCCAATAGTGAGATATATCACTTTGTATATAGATGTTCATGTAGGACATAATGTTCATCAAAATGGACCCTTATGATGTCATATTGGGAATTTATCATCTATTCATTATTTGATGTAATATCGAAAATCACCATAGAAATGATAGATTCCTATACATTGATGAGACCTGGTTCTCGTTTTCTATCAGGTGAGGTCTCATGGTCGGCTATGTGAGTTCTATGAGCATGAGGTTGTCTTCCATCATCCATCAGTCAGAGAGTATATATCATGTGGTCGAAGGATCATCATAAATCCATATTCTTTTAGTCATAGTGGATTATATAGATTTTTTTCTGAAGAACATTAAAGAACTAATACTAATGTGGTAGATGGAGTTTTTCATTGATCGGGATCACATAAATGCTCCAATATCATCTACTACATATTAGATAGAACCAACCGAGCACTGGGATATACAGTTATAGTTGATGGGACATTGTGAGAAAGGTTTCATCAGACAGAGTTCTTCCCAATGGTTAGTTGTAGTGTTATTCATGTAAATGGTGGAAAGGTTCTTACAAAATTTCATGGATTATTGTCTCTTGACCAGGACATGATATAGAACAAATAACCCTACCATGAATGTATTAACTCTATGTCCATTTATGAGGTGATATATGGTTTCATATTATCAATATTAGGTCTAGATTCCAATTGTTCATGGATTAACAAGCTGATATTCCAATATTGGCTAACCATTTTTTCTATTGAAACTATGAGTTCTTAATGATTCCCTTAGGTGTGACAAATTCTGTAGCTGTGTTTATAGATTTGAAGAATCTTTTATTCTAGAAACAACTGAAACCATAATGTGTTTTCTCCATCAATGACCCATTCATCTAATCAAAAATAGAGATGTGGCCTACATACACCGGAGGATGGTCCACAATAGGCATCAAGAGTACATATTTTATAGAAACCCCTCAAAGTTTCATATCTGGATACTTGAGTTTAACTACCCGGGGAATGTGTTTTACTACAATAGGTTTCCAATGGATCTAGAAAAATCAAATAAATTATATCATGGGAGCCACCAACGAATGT
This sequence comes from Viscum album, assembly GCA_963277665.1. Classification (NCBI taxonomy): domain Eukaryota; kingdom Viridiplantae; phylum Streptophyta; class Magnoliopsida; order Santalales; family Viscaceae; genus Viscum; species Viscum album. The sequence continues at coordinate 141,788,072 of OY728141.1, forward strand.
GTCAAAGGTGTTGAGCATTCTTTTCTTTCCAGGGTACTATGGAAGGTTTGTGGTAGAATCATCCATAATTGTATCCCTTTCACCCTCCTTGATATTGAAACTCTAGTAGTTTACATGGATTGATAATTTCTAGGGTGCATTGAAGAGTGGAGTCATTTTCTTCCATGTGATCTAGTGCTGTGACTACCAAAGGAATGTTTGCGGTTTGTAGAGTATTGTGTTTCCTTGAGAGCGGGGAATTGTTTTGTGTTTATGAAATGATAAGTAGTTATCACATATGGGTTGAGGCATGTGGGAACCCTTGATAAGAACTATGTGAACCATTATTTAGACCATGTAATTGTGGACTGTAACATGAATATTTGGAGGATCAACATCCTAGAATAGTACATTATGGTTTGGTCAAACCACTCGAGTTTTATGTAAAAATTCAGGTAGAGAGACCTAAACCTAAGATAGTTATGACTGTCAAAGTTTCTACATGACTATGAATTTTTGATGTTATATACTCAATGTAAGGGTAATGTTTAGTTAAATTCACTTAGTAGGATGTGACATTCCCTGTTAGTGTAAAAGGATTCAGAGTATGTCTCCTCAATGTACCTAACCCTATTATAGATAGAGGGTACACCATTTTTTGTAATTGATAGTGATTAATAATTATCATTTAGATCATGTGAGAGAGTTAAAATTGTGTTTTATCATCTTTGAGGACATATGTGAAAATATATCCATAGGTGACTCACCTGATGGATATTCTGTAAGAGGGAAACATGACTTCATGTGTCAAGGGAGAATAGTGGTTCTGATCACGATGTTGTAGTGGGTGAAGTGAGAGTGGAACACTTCTCAAATTTTTTTACATAGATATGTGAGGAATATGTAAATAAACCTTTAATTGATGTTATAGTGGTCACATATGAAATGAAGAGTAGCTATGTTCATCTCTCAGTGTCTCACTTGTCTACAGGAGAAAGCTGAGCACCATGTTATGGTGGGTCAGTTGCATCCCATCAAGATATCATTGTCTTAATGGGATATAATATCAATTTAATTTTTCACAGGTTTTTCACACGCAATTAAGATCCATAAAAGAATCTAGTTGATAGTTGACTGGTTTATTATGTCATCATACGTTCATTCCATCATAGAGCATAGTTTGGGGCAGTTAAACATATGGGAGATCATTTTTCTAAATGGGGTTCCCACGATGATTATATCTGATAATGGGGAATGGATTACATCATTATTATGGAGATTCCAAAATCTGTCATTTGGGGAATAGAATCGAACGTCTACATCCTTTCACCCCTGGATAGATGGAAAAACTGAGCGCACTATCTAGGTCCTCGATTATATGTTGTGGGCTTTCCTGTTATAATTACCCTAGTTCTAGGAGGATCTTTTTCCATTGGTATAATTTGTGTCCAAGAAAATGTACACTATATCATCAACATGACACCTTTTGAGTCCCTATACAAGATTTTCTTCTGGTCAACATTTTGCAATGCAAATATTGGTGAGACAACTATTTTGGTCGTAGAGATGGTGTTGGTGGCAGAAGAGAAAGTCCAAATTATCCATGAGTGGATGGGGATGACCCACAGTAGAGAGAAATCTTATACATATCACTCTTGTATTGCCTTGAGATCGATCAAGAAGACCACAACTTCATGAGAGACTCTCCCCCGAGGAGGATTGTGGAGGTATTAATGGGATGAAATGTTGTCCTATAGGTTCATAGAGCCATTATAAATCATAAATATGGTTCATGATGTTTCTTTCCATCTCACCAAACCCCAAAAAGTGGAACGGGTGCATGATGAATTCCATGTGTTGATGCATAGTAGATATTTTCATGATCCTATGCACATCATCAACTGGGGAGAGAAGGATATCGAAGAAGGATCCACCTTTTTAGTGAACCCAGTGCAGATCAAGGGCTGGCAGGAGGGAACCCAAATTGGTGGGAAAAGCCTCATAGTCCACATGTTGTTGCATCATGGAAACATGCAGGAGAGTTCACTGGAGTGAGAGAGTCAATTTTAGGATCATAATCACAATTTTTTAATGATAATGATTTTGTTGGAAATTTTTTATTGAGGGAAGGATTGATATATATATATATATATATATATATATATTACTTGTGAGAGTTTTAAATGATTAGATATATATTTTCAGTGCTAGGAGATGAGACGTCGTGTGATTCCAATGCCCGATGTGATCGAAATTAAATTTATAAAAATATTAAATATATTTTATATTGCAAATGAAATGATTCATAAAAAGGGGTTAACAACTAATAGATTATCAGTTCATAAATATAATACCAATATTGAGTCAAATACATGTTTCTTACCCAATCTATGACATATAATGAGTTGGTGTTGTATGTTCATACCCCTTTCTCGGTGGTTGTACGTTATGTTAATTAATTAATTATTAAATTAATTAATTTAATCTACTTTTACCTAAACTAAATATTTATAAAATATTTGTATGGTTAACTTTCCATGGTTGTCTAATAATTATGACATTTTTAATGAGATATCTATCCCCACTTATATTTTTAGATCTCAATCTAACGACGCTGAATATCCATATCAGATTAGATCTGAACGCAACAAACATAAGAAATCCTCCAAAATTAATATATAGAACGTTCTTCATCAACTAATTATCATAAATAGATTTAGGAATCATCATTTAGTGATTTTTTATTAAATATATTTAGTATATCAATCATTATTTTTGGATATACTTTATTGTAAAACTGTTGCATACACCCAAGTACTGAAATCAAAATTTATTTTATTTTTTTTCTAAGGAATAAACCGTATTCTCAATAGATTATAAAATTATGGTTCATATATATCTAACAACATTTTTTTGGTTCCATTCCCTCCAATATTTTTTTATTCTTCACCAGTAGGATGCTCATGGTCTCATTTCGACTTTTTTTGGAGGTACTGGGCATGATCGGACTTCCATATTCATGGTGGAATGACAAAATGAGAATGGATCGACGAAAAAAGAATAGATCTGTGATAATTATGAGGAAAGGGTAACCAATAAGATGATTTTAGATCCATAAATCAATACATAGATGTGCGATGATAGGCATTAAAATCCTTGAAACCCTTGATGATGACCAGAGGAGATTCGAGATGAGCAGTAGCATAGAATCATGATTTTCAACAAGATCCATGGATTTCCAACGAGTTTAGCAACAAATATAAAACAAGATGTCTCAAAATGAAGATCATTTCCCAAACGTAATTTCTCTAGAAAAAACCCAACTATACTCTATCTTCAGTGGTGAATACAAAACATGTATCTCATACCATGATAGAGCTATGGGTTTGTGAATAATTAAAGATGATACTATATGTAGTCTACCCTTCTTTCAATGTATTCCTTCTCTATTGGATATTCTTTGAAAATGATCACAAGCGTGGGAATCCATGTGTAATTAAATTTCCATGATCCCACCATATACTCCTATACATGTACACGACTAGTAGATACATTGATCAGTCCCATTTATCCTAGACATTCCATGTAGTCCTCCAATATGGGGTGTACTTCTACATGAGATGGTACTCTATTCCGTCTAGTGACATGGGATGCCATAATTTAAGACCAGACATAATGTGGGTCCCCTCACACACCATGTACCGATTCACCACATTTGACAAAACATTGATCGTTAGTATCTCCATTAATTGAACTCAAATTTTGTCCCATGAGTAGCCTATCCTAAGTATTTTTTAAGAATATAACATGATGCCTATATTACTTGTGCCTTTAAATATATGATGTGGAATGTTATGTGAATTAACCATTATAAGGGAATTTCATATGATGGTGGTGATTACGCGAGATAACATAAGGTTTTTTTCTATGTGTAACCCTCATATGAGGCAGGAAATGAGTCAACGATGACCTAGATTTGAACACTCCTGTCAATATAGGCATGATTCCTAGACATTTCGAGTGGAACCTAGATATAGGGTATGGAATGGGTCATCAACTAACAAGACTATAACCCTTTATCCTTACTATTCATTGATCCTCGGCCTTCCATGTAGAATCCTCCCATGAGGTTAGGAATGGGACTATGATGAACTATAATGAAAACCTCTAGCCGAGAGTGGCATCGATCCTCGGCCTCTAGAGTGGAACCCTTCTGTTATAATAAGGAATATTTCCTCTACATAGAAATTGTTTTCCCTCAATTATGAGGCATAGTGATGATACATGGTTTTTATTTTCTTTAGACACAAGAGAAAGAGGGATGATTTCCCCACATAGATACATTTTTGATATGTGAACAAAAAAATCCAGCTTAGACAATGTTTTCCTAATAGGAGAGTGCAATAGAGTTTTTTATGAATTACATAGACTTTTCTATTCAGGGAAGATGCTTGAGATTTTCGAAATCCTTTTTGGAGATTAGGAACTATTTTATACTCTTGTTATTTGTATTCACTATGATATAGAGAACCCCTTACACTATCTTTTTAGATTATTATTATTGAGGATATATATATATCCATCTTTTGTAATCTAATAATTTGGTTCCTCTCATTCTAGGATAGGTAGATACATGAATGGAATGAAATATACTTTCCATGTTTTTCTTCTCATGGTTATAGGAGTATACACTCTTTATATAGGTATAGAAGACTCTATGGGTTGTTCTTCTACTCATCATTTTTTCCATTGTGATAGAAAGAGATTAAATTAACATTTTCTTAATATGAACTTTTTTATTTAATCTTATTACATCTATTTTTTCCTCATATATTATATCTCTTATTATTCTCCCTTTATATTTAAGGTGTCCTAATGGGTATTATTATACTCACCCATGTGTGTTATTTTCACACAAATCGTTTTTCATATAAATATGATGAATATTTCAACTATTACTATAGAGGATCACAGGGATACCAATTTTATAAACTACATATGGTGCGAATATCTTGGGATTTTGGATCTTGGCTATCACGAATGATTACAATTTCTAGTTTTCTTTACGATTTGGACACATTTCTTAATATGTGTATTTTTTTCGTTTGGCATTTTAGTTTACACTACCATACATTTTTATTATATAATGTTTCAAGAATTCATGTTTTACTTTATACCAGTTTTTCATGTTTTCTTCCTTCCCTATGCACTTTTTTACAAAGTTGGTTTTGTGCATGTGTTCAAATATTTTGTAAAAGGAATCCCCGAATTAGTTAGGCTTTCATAGTTTATCCCTTCCCATGTCCTATAGTGGTTTTCATGGGGTACTTTCCACTCAAGACTCAGCATGGTTTTTTTTGAAACTTTTTTACCAATATCCTTAAATTTAGTTACTCCAAATCATAGGTGGAGTAAAAAAATTTGGATTTTAATCATATTATAGTATCCTTTTTTCATAATTTGTTTTCATGACTAAATATTTTTAGAATTTTCAGATCCAGAATTCCAAAAATGATTATGGGACTCTTAAAATGTAAAAATGTTTTTTGTATTTAAATTTTAATAAAAAATAGTTTCACATTATTGGAATCACATTTTATCATAATCAATTTTTATATATACAATCAATAATATTTGTTTTCTATGAAAATATATCAAACTATTATTATACAATGAAAATATCTTAACTATTTTTTGAACATAAACTATTGTTTTGAATAATTTTTTTAAACTACTATAATCTGTTTGTCTATAGAAACTGAGAACATGTTGTTCAAATCTATATAACTCTTCAATCCAAAAATTACTTCTATATTTATTTAGTATTTACACTATATTTTTATGTTAATTATTTTATTATTGTTGTAATAAACTTAAATTTTATAAAAACATTTCTTTGGTTATAATATTTTATAAATTTATTAGTTAGATTCATTATTAATCTAATTATTTTGTTAATCTTTGAGAGTTCTAATATTCAGTAAAACAATCATTGTATCAATGCTAACTAGAAGATAAGAATTTTTTTAATATCAATAATTTTATTTGATTTGGAATGTGAATAGTCATTTCAAACACAAATATAATGGAGGGATACCCCATGTACCACATCAATTTTTTATTTGTGCTTTCTATAGTTTCAGATTCCATCAATTTCTCATGATTTCAATATTTTCTTTTCATATATTTCACAATCACCTTTCCTAGACCTATATCTTCTACTATAGATTATAATAAATGGTATTTTTTCTTAGAAATATTTGATTAATGTTATTTTGATGAAAACTATGATCCAAATTTAAAACTTTTTATTAATTTTTATCAACGGGAAGTAGTATTTGTATTAATGGTTGTTACGAATTTTGATCCCTTTTTCGTAATATTGCTCATGATTTATATACATCTGTCATCTTTTTCAAAGAAAATGGTCCGGAAAATTGTTATTTTTAAATATATGAGAATTATTATATATTTTAATTTCTAGAATATTTTAGCTTAATTATAATCCAATCATATAGAGAATATTATTTTCATTTACGTAATATTCTTGATGGTCTGAGATCATTTAATAAGAAGAAGGGAGAAGATTATTTTTTTCTCCTTATGAAAAAAGTGTGCAATTCATCACATTTGAAACTGAATAACTATGTGATTGATTCGTTAATTATATTGGTTTATCATTCCATTTAAGGGATATTAGGATACCCTAAATCTTTCTAATGTTTTCATATTTTATTTTCTAGTGATTTTGAGAAATATAGAATTGGTATGTTTTATTTTATTACACATGGGGAATATAAATTTAGGAAAATTTTTTTATGTATCATCATTTTATTTTCCTTCATAAGTTAGTTAGTTATTAAATATATAATTTTTTTCAATATTTAAAATAAATTAGTTACAATGATAGAAAAGATATCATTCATAAGTGATGATACTTGTAATTTTATGTAGTTTTTTATGAAAAAACTAAAATGTTTTTTTGACATAGTTGGTTCTAATGAATCATATGTATAACCATTTAGGAATCCTATAATTTTATATATTAATTAGAAAAGGAAACCATAAATATCTCCACCAAATAATGAAAATAAAAGATATATCCTGATGAATTTCATGATGAGTTGAACAAAAATAAAAAAAAACTAGGGGCTCCTAAAATTTGACACAACCTTATTGATTCCAAGGATTTGAAATACAAGATGATGATACACTTGATGAATACGAATGGAATAAAAATCTGGTGAAAATGTTAATAGAATACAAAATGTAATAATAATCAAAAATGTTTTGGAATAGACTCTGTGTAGGTTGATATATCAATATCATAGAACAAACAAGTGAATCTTGGATCCCAGTTATCATTTCAAGAATCAATTTGTGTTCAGGTTGTGATACTTTATATCACTAAGGAATGTAAGGGATTTTTCAAGATAATTCACACGACTTATTCATAAATGGTAATCATATCCAGAAATAGAAGAAAAAAATGTTTTAAGAAATGAAAGAAGGCAATAGGAGGATCTTGATAAGGCAGGTTATTAAGAGGTCAGTGTGAATGGAAATGAAAATAAATAATTAGTTAATTAAAAAATGATAGTGAATATAAATAATCTTAGTAATTAGTATAATTTGAAGAGGATGAGAAGAAATAATATGATAATGAAGTGGAATATTAAAATGGAAAATCATATTTAGATATGAAATAAATTTAATCTTCATCGATATCCTCATTAGACACACATTATAAGGATGATAATGATGATAATAATAGATGTTCAGATGAAGAATCAACATCAGAAGAAGTATAAAAATATGCATCTACGAAATATATGGAATATTAAAATTCCAAGATCATAAAAAATGGTAAGGCTAGGACCGGTACAAATTTAGAGACTCTAAAATTTTCTTTTGAATAGTAATTATCATAAATATTTTAGACATTTTTTCATTGTTGATATTGAAAATAAAATGTGGATATTGAAAAAAGAATAATACAATCTATTGAGGTTTAGCTGGACTAGTTGTCTTTAACTAGAACCATTTATCATCAAGGAGTGGATTATATTGTTATTTCATTGAATGTATTAGAATGAATTATTCAAAATTAAGTAGAAATTTTAATCTCTATTCCATGTAATTTAATAATTTATTGATGAAAAATTAGAATCTATAAAAATTTTAATAGAAAATTTAATTCGTATTGAAGATTAGTTGAATATTTTATAACAAGGATTTCAAACTCATAAAAAGTCATTTAATCAAATGGTAAAGAGGTCATAGAATGTTTATGTTGATCTCAAAAAGTATAATGAGAATTATTCTGACATGATGAAGTTCATGAGTGAATTAGTCAATTCCTATAATCATTTATGTAATTTTATTTCTAAAATGGATATTTTTTTAATAGTTTAATAATTTCATTGATAATCATATCGAGGTAATTGAAGAAATAAAGAAGAATATTTGATATAAATATCATTAAATGTAAAGACTCCGATCTTGAAAATATGACGTTTCCATTCTTCGAGATCAGAACAATGAATTGTCTAAAATGATTCAAATTCTATAATAAAATGTAAAGTAGACACAGAAGGATAGATATGAGTTCATGAATATAAAGTCATTTGTAACTTCCTTAATGTTTAAATTATAATATTTTTGATTTATCATTGTATCTATTTAAAAAAAATATTTGATATTATTGTAATATATGAATTTATGTTTTCACATAATTAATTTTTTTAAAATATTTTCCAATTCTTATTGGTTGAATATTCATTATTTTTTTATATGATTAGTTAGTTCATTATATTGTTTGTTTTTTTCCTATATTTTCTGACAACATAAAAATTATTCCGCATTCCTTTTTTAAAAATCACAATGGGAGATGATTTTATAGAATGGAAGATTTTGTCTTAAATGATGTGAATATTTTATAAAATTATAAATATTTATGAGGGAAATTTTTTCAATTTGAGAGGTATTTATACGAATTATGAATTGTGATATTAGATGGTGATTTTATACTAATGGGGAGTTCAATGTATTAAACATAATACTCTCCATCACATTCTTAATAGTTATTAATTAAGGGGAAGTTAAGGTATAACATATTAAGTCTGAATACAATGTAGTTATAATACATTGACTATACTTTTTCAATGTTATTTTTTTATTTATGTTTTAGGGTTTGTGACTTCCAATAAGATAGATATTATTGAGTTAAAATTTATACTTATTAATTTTAAAATCAATTTATTTCTGTGAAATCAAAAACAACTATGAAAAATTTATTTACTATATTTTTTTCCTAAATGTTTTAGAAAGTTTTTATAGAAGACATTAAATTTTACATTACATACAATAATTTATTTCTGATTACGAGTAAAAACATTTTACACTTAATTAATATTATCATAATGATTATGGTTTTGATTATTAGGAAACACATTTACCAGTTCTATAAGATAGAATTTCTGGATGACTATTTCAATGATAATGTATTAACAATCTGATGGATACCAGTACCAATAGTGACAGGAATGATACTCATAATGTTTTTCATATTGACATTATTAAGGATGACCCTAATACTATCTAATGTATAAAATCAGAATACAAAAATATTATTTCTAATATTAGGAATACTTTTAACACTAAAAAGATTCTAGTCAATATAACTCTGAACATTTAGTAATTCCAGATATTTATGAAAATTCATGTTTTATGTGACCATAATCATTATGAAAAAAGTAAAAAACTATGAATGTTGGGAGGAAAATATGACCATTGGGTGGATGCCAATAAGTATAAGAACATTTGAACAGTTTGTATCTGGTTGATTACATAAAGTCTCTCATATTTTTGAAAGAATACCCAATGTGAAAAACTCATTCATTATCATTTTTTTAATTTTATAGAGTAATATTCTTATGTAAACCATATAATATTGTGTAAATAATATTTTTTTTGGAATTATTTATGTTTCTAATCATCGTAATGATCGAGGGATTCATAGGATATGAAGACAAATAATAAGATCCATTAGATTGAGGGCTAGTAGGGATAGTTTGATAGAGAATATAATCATTATATCGAGGAATACCATGAATAAGAATATATATCCATTGTAATGAACGTATTGATATACTACATTGTTAATGAAGGAAAACTATGTTATATGTATAAAATAATAGATTCCTTTAGTCTAGGTTATATAATACATTTATCTTAAGGATAAAAAAATTGTATTTTTAATTTATTAATAGTCATTATTTCGTTTGTTTTCTATCATTCCACTATTTTTTAATATTTTTTTCCCTAAACACTTTTTAATATAAATTGAAACATCATTTTTTTCTTTATATTGTTATTTTTTATCATATTAAAACTTATTATGATACATACAATATTAACAAAATCCATTGTGATTCTGATATTTTAATTCATATTTAATTGGACCATATCCAGGTTCTCATTCAGTGACTATTAATCGAACTGCGTTTGTTTATAACAAAAAACACAAAGTGGGTTTTTCTTTGTTTAAATTAATTATTTTAGACTATGTTTTTAAATATAAAAATCACCCCTATTGTATGTATATCCATATGATAATATTTGTATGATTCTAATCATTACAATAGAGTGACTGATGTAATAAATATATCACATTGATTTAAAAAATTATAAATTACAATAAATTTACTAATTACCTCTAGAAGAATGTCTAGGTTGTCCATTTGATCATTGATATCTATCTTGGATATTATTTCCACATAAAAGTTATTTAATAAATCAATAAGTTTTATGAGTTTTAGTTTTCCATGATAGATGTTCAGAGAGGATTCATTGTAAGATATACTGTGGTAAACGAAATATATTTTTGAAAAACTATTTTTAAGGATTTACATAATGAAGATCCCATTTAACTCGTGATTCTAGAGTTTAATTTGAGAAGAAATCTAGATCTGAGAAATAAAAGATATCCATAATTATCATTCAAAATTATTTAGGTATAATTTTTTTAGGAAGATATTAGAATTGATATGATTCTTAATTCTAATTAAACCAATGAACTGGATTATTGTACCATATTTTTCAAAATACCATAATGAGTTTTTAACGGAAATGGTAAAATATAAATAGAATTATGGATATGTGAATTAATCATTTAAAGTAGGTATGTGTCCATTCGTACACCATAAAATATTAAAAAAAATAGAATCGATGAGGTTCTTGAAGAAAAATTTCTTATCCAGTGAATGGGAGATTCCATTCAAGGAAGTGATAATCATTCTAACTTGAACTAAAAACTACTTAAGTGAGATTCTCTCTATATTATCTAAAATAAAATAACTAAAATCTTTGAAAAAGAAATGAACCTTCCCTGGTTCACATTTAATTTATCATGTCCTATTTTTTTATTCTGAAAAAGTTGTTTCCCTAGTATACAAGAGATTCGTTCTTGGTGATTTGTTGTCCTAAGACAGTTTCATAGTGTATCAATGAATTTTTAGGTTTGTAATATTACTTTTATCTCCTTCCATATATAGGATGATTCTATTTGCATAAAATAAATGAGAAGGTGAATAAATAACTCCATAATATTCATCATGTTTTATTTTACTATTATAGACCATTAATAATATCTATTTATAGAAATGATAAAGGTAACAGGCTGATCACCTTGTCTAACCCCTATGGAGAAAATTAATTGTTCTTCATGATCTCCATTTACTAATGAAAAAATATTAGATGTATATATTATAATTTTTAACCAATTCATAATGATTTATTCAAATCCAAAGTTGAGAAGTACCATCCATAAGAAGCCTCAATAAATGAATATTATATTTAGTAAATAGAAAATTAATTTTTATTACATATTCTTCTATCATTTTATTCTCTCAATTTACTAGTTATAGAATATATAAGATCAAGAGAAATGAAAAATTACTAATCCATTTTTCGAAATAATATATAGTAATATTATAAAATAATAAATATATAATATACCATTTAACTGAGGTTCTAGATACACATACAATGTGACCATCTATTCCTTTTTCACAGTGGAATTTGGTGATGAAGATTAAAATCCACATTTAGTGTCTAGTGATATGTCTAGGATCCGATAGAGAAATACATTAATTATAAAATGAAATAATACTATAGATGGATGACCACTATGTTTTAATCCATTTATCTTGATATCAATAATCTTGTAGAACCCATGCTGGTGTCATCAATCTCTATTAATGATCCAATTTCATTTATTTTCTAAAAATTTGACATGCATAGAGAACACTATGTCCATGGATTTATTTTGGCTATATAAATTCCATCAATTTGATGGAGATAAAAACATCCATTAAATAATGTAAGGTACAAATCCATTGTTTATTTATTCATTAATGTAACATTTCACATGATCTACCTAACATATCTCACCACTTCGTGAAAAACATTTTATCACGATTTTCATCATTACTATAAATTATAGGACTTATAAAACTCATTGATGAAAATAATTTCAATATATTGTGAAACATCTCAATAGATAGGAATATCTATTAACACATATATATGTTTATTTACTACCGTCAAATCTCATTCTCAAAACATCCTACTATATAAATTACCATAGTTGTATAACATCAGAAGGTTACTCAATGTACCAAGAATCTCAACCCATGATAGATTATATCATTTGTGTCTACAAATTATATCATAAAACTATATAAAAGATATTTTAGAATATTTTGGTAGAAAATCATGGTTCCCATAACGAAGGGGGGACTCGTATGACCTTTCTATGTGATAGATACTCATATAAAATTATCTCATACTATGTAACATTTAATAACATTCGTATTTTCATAATAATTTTAATAATATTAATAACGTTAAATACATTATATCATAAGGAACATAAAATATGGATCTAGGGATCCAACTCCTATACACTACCATATACACCAGATCCAACTGTTAACTACCTTCGATATTCTGTCATCGACAAGATAGTGATTCTTTTGATGATATTGGACTTCTACCAAGGGTTATACCATGATTTCCTCCTTGGGAACTCTTCTTACTACAACACCACACCTATGATAAAAATCTCAAATGATGTGATACTTCTAGAGTTTATTCAATTTTGGTTGGAGTGACCTTTTATATTTTTCATGATCCATCACAACAATATTATCAAAACAAAACGTGTTAGGTTCTTTACTTATATTTTCCACATCATGATCATGGAAAAATATTCTTATCTAATTGTCTACCATTACTGTATTTAAAGCTGTTATATTATCAAAATACACTATAGACAGACCAATAACTGGATTCATTGAACACATCCATCTTAGAATTCCAACATTGAGAAAGAAAACACATCTTGACTAAGAATTAAAATCAATATAATCTATATGATAAATAACATTATTATAACCAATTATTTTTAGCTTCTCATATCTTTAAAACAACAGGAACATATAATCAAATATTTTAAGATACCTGATCATATAATTTACAAAAAACAAGTGATGTTCTCTTTTATTTTACAATTATCATCCTATCATGATCAATTCATTGGAAACATAATGATTATACATAACATGGAATATGTGATTTATTCTATCACTGATTTTTATGGTATCTTATTCACTCTGTCTTTATGCTATTGTGTTTGAGGAAAAAATTTTGTTACAAAAATGTACACCATGGGACACTCGAACCAATCCCCTCTTATATTAAACCATAATAAATGTATTTGGTATCTGGTCAATGTGTGTATAGTTATATAGTGCAAGTTTCATCTTGGATATATCATTAATGATCATGATCCCTACAACATATGAGGATTCACCTATTTCCTTCAAGGACAAGCACCTGTTTAACCAATCCTTAACATGTGGAAAGAATGATATACCATTTTGAATAAATAATATTCATTAACATATAATACTATGATTAAGATTTAATTTCCACTAACCCTCTTGTAAACACAGTGTTCTCGTTAATTATTAGTAAAAAGAAATTATTTTTATTGCTTTATTGAATAGAATCTTATAAGACCTAGATTCCTTATTCAATCCCTAAATGGGTATCCTAAAAAATGATATTTTTTTCACCTAGAGTGGATAACCCTTTTGATTGGGTCATCTAAACATCGTCATGGAAATTCCAATAATGGAATTATTTTGGAAATCCATCATTTAAATTTTGAGGTCATAGTAATCTGTTATTGAATGTACAATCCTGATGGATTTTAACATAGAAATAGGTGAAATGGTTTCATCATAGTAAAATATTTGATACTGTATGAACAATTTATACACATTATGTAACACCCCGAGATTTTATGAAAAATATTCTTTTTAATTAATGTCTGGTGTTGTACGCTACACCAAAAGGAGATTGCACAACACACATCTATGACTTGCATTACATTACATGCAATCACGACCTTCCTCGATAGCGTGTGTAGTACGCAATACTGAGTTTCACTAAACGAGATATTATTATAATATTATTATGAACTAGCCATTATGAATAGTAATAACCACTTTTTGAAATTTTTTAAATTTTATTTTTCAAAATGGACTTTTTTTTTGGATTCAGAATATCAAAATTAGCTTACGGTGAAATTTTGGTACTTTTCGGGTAACTTTCATATTCAGATGAATAGAGAAAATTAATAAATTTTAATTAAAAACAACCTTTTTAATAGAAATAATTAATAGTGATAAATAATTAATTTTAGTGGTTTTAATGTATATTTATAATATATTTTTACAATTTAGTACAATGTTGTTCATTGGATGTAATTTTACATTTAAAACAGACATAAACACGTGTTAATCTTTTGATAGTTATTATCTCTTAAGAACACCCTATTTGTTTTGACAACGAGAATAAATTTTTAAATTAATTAATGAAACTAATATGTTTTGAATTTGGTAAAATATACATCATTTTTGAATTCATAATATCAAATATAGCTTAGGTCTAATTTTTGGTATTTTTCTGGAAACTTTCAATTTTTGATGAATAGTGAAAACACTAGGTTACTATTAAAAAACCGACTTTTATTTAAATAATTATTTATTTTATTTAAATTTATTTTAGGTCAAAATTGATACATAATACCTATATAAGTTCAATGTAATTTATTGGAGTAATTTTATAATAATTTTAGATAAATAAAAATTTTATTGAACTTTTCACCATCTTTTACCCACCTCCTAGAAGAATTTGAAAATTTACATAAAACAGAATTTTACCACTTCTGTGAGTGGAATTTCAAAAATATAAGAGACATGGTTGATGTCAGTAAGTAAAATTTTGTTCAATGAGATGAAAATAATTTTTGGTGAATAGTAACTTTTTTACTTTTATTTACCACGGTTAAAAGAAAATAGGGTAATTAAGGGTAAAAATGATATTATTATTACCCTAACACATTTCCTAATTCTATTGTATAAGTTTATTTCGACCAAAAACAACCTTAAGAATAAAATATGACCATTTAGGCCTACTTGGATTATATTAGGACATTTGTTATTAATTTATTTAAAGAAGGGTTAAAATAGATAAAATCAAAGTGTAATAAGTAAATAATTTTTAATATAGGGTTATACATAAGATAAATTAGACTATAAATATTAATTAGAAAGCTAATAATATTTCCTACATAATGGTAGTTTATTTGTAATTTTTAGACATTAAATAATGTAATTTATTTATGACACAAAGATGATGCAGTAATTATCTTATTAATGAAATATTGACATAATTGATGTTATAAATACCCATATAAATGTAATTTTAGACTTTTTATGAATTCCAATAATTATCTAGGTTAATATGATATGTTAGTATTGATTTAAGTAACTTTTTTAGAACTATTCATTCTATTATGATTTTCACAAAAATCAATTACTAAATAGTGTCAAAATTGACATAAAATAGTTTTTAAAACAAATATTATATTATTAATTGTTATTTTAATCCTAAAAATCTATGGTTCGTCCAAATGACATATATACGATTATATATATTAATAAAAAGAAACTTGGGGTTCTTTTGGCTTGTTATAGTAAGTTTATTAACCTTATAGTGTAATAACACAAAAAGACACGGTAAAAGTAAAATTATCTAACTTAAAGATAAATCTAAATTATAAGGTTAAAATATTAAACTAAACTATTCCAAATACTATTGGATGAGTGGATTTCTACCCATCCCCACATTATCTTAGAAAAAAATCAATTTGGAGATATTTAAAACCGAATATGGCTTTATAACAAAATAATATTTTTAGTTTTTCCAAAGGTGCCCCTCTCCTCCCTTATAAAAGGGAACCTCTTCATTCTCTTCCTCACACCACTTTGAGACTTCATTCTCGGCCAAACCCTGCCAATCTCTCCTCTACACAACTCTAGAAACATCCTAGAGGTCCTGGTCTTCTTCAAAGACCAATTTTAGTGCCCTAAAACGATGTCTCAAAGAAGCGCATTAAAGAAGAGTTAATGTCCGTTACCGATTCTTTCAACTTTATTTCTTCTTCCACTTATTCTTATTTAGTTGTTTCATTTTGAATTAATAACATGAGTATCACTAATATACGGATATGTTATTATAAGTATGAAACCACTCTATTTCACCATTTATCCATCCTACAGAAAACGAAATCACCGTGCGTGCATACGTACAGAATATCGTCTCCACGCCGTGGTGTATTCTATTTTCCACCACCACCTTACTTGGATGGGTATAATGGTGTAAAGAATGAATATGTTTGATAATTGTAAATTGATATTGATTCTGAAATAGTATAAATAAACTCCAATACAATTCCACGATCATGGGAACGATATCAGCGCTCGTGCGTACGTACGGAATACCGTCTCCACGATATGATGCGACTCGTTCTACATGGTTTTCATTGCATAATGATTACATAAATGAACTGAGAGAATAAATATGATATATATTACAATAATACCATTATGGAAATTAGGTATCTATAACCTAAAAATAAGAATATGAATTTATTCGACAAAACACGCATAAGAACAAAAAGTAATAAACACCCGAATAACAAGTAGCAATGAAATATTACTAATAATAAGCTAAGAATATGACCTTATATGATTCATAACAATGAGTATGATTCCGAAATAAGTCAATGACATTATTTATATCATTATACAGGAGTTTTGGAAATATGCGAAGCAAATCGGACCTAAGGTAAGGGAAATATCACAATCTTAGTTTTATCCAAGATTATTTATAATTTGGAATTTACTGGGGTGTATTTTATCATCCAAATCCATGTTTTCTCAATATTTAATATTATTTCCATCCTACTACAATTTTTTAAATCCAATGTTACCCATTGGTGAGTTTTTAGTAAGATATATGAATGAAATCTTTTTTCATTTTTCGTACGAGGAACTTTTTGACTTTTCCAAAAAAAGTACGAGAAGAATGTTTTTTTAACTTATACTGCATGAATGGAATTTAAAAAGATTATTTCCATGAAGATTAATTTAAAGATTTTCAAATTTATTTTTAATCAACTTATTTTATTTCAAAATTATATGACATGTTAAGAAAGAAAAATTTTTTTGAAGTAGAAAGGATATTTTCCTCAAGAATGGAATTCAAGTGTTTTATCAAAATTATTTTCCATCTAAGATAATATAGGGTTATATTTCTATCCCTATTATTACATTGATATGATTATGTTGTGATGAATTATTTTTATGAATTCCTTTATCTTATATGGATTGTTTCATGATGTCACGATGTTTAGGAATCCCATTTTTATTACATGGGTTATGCAATGATGTATGATTTTTGATTTTGTGGCACATATAAGAATGGTATCATTATGTTATGGGTGGGACCTATATCTCCAACCAATTCATTGGGTAATTATTCTATATCTCACGAGAAAGACATGGCTGGAATGGCAGGATAAACCGGTTCAGTGAAACAGGACTGAAACGAGGAATGAACTCGGTTCAGAAATGTACTTTGTCCACTACGATAGTCTTGGCAATGAGTCTTGAATAATAAGAAATGACTCTTCATGATTATGTGTGTATTCCAAAAATCTTCATGTTTTAATTTATGATTATTGTGATTACATTTCACTACCATGATTTATCCCATGTTATGAAATTTTGATCTCTTTTGCAGGGTATGATTTCCAAAATGGTATGTTCTTATGAATATGATGTGACTGATATTTCATTTTTTTACCCTTACTGAGAATTTGATCTCACCATTTTTATGTTTTACCTTCCCCCAGTATTAAAATAAAGGTTTTAGGTAAGGAAAAAAAAGTGAATGATCTTTATGGGAGATGTTGAAGATCTTTCACCCCGATTGGAAGATTACGTTCTAAGTTTCCAAGGACACTAAACTATTACTGTCCTTGTGTGTCTGTTTGTGTTATGTATTCTGAAAAAGTAATGTAATATTTATGTACTTCAGGCATCGAGTCTCTACAGTTGGAATCAGAGGAAAGGTTTAGTCAACCTTTAGAAACTAGGATGCGAGATCTTTAGTGAGATCCCTAGAGATATTTCTAAGGTATATCTATGGATGTCCCTAAGGTTAAGTATAAGTATAGGTTATAGTCCTAGAATTACGGTAACGATCGTAAAATTAAACCTAAAATGTTAGATATTGAAGGCACTCCCCATTTATTATGTTGTTTTCCCTAGAATGATTTTTTTCTCTCTCACTATTCTTTTTGGGTTTTAGACGATGGATGGAACCCGAAGGAACCGTGTTGATCAATGCAATGGACAATGAAATGATTTTACTCCTGAACAAACAAATGTTATGGGAGATGGAGAGAAAAATATTATTGATATACTTACACAATCTATGAATCATTATGGACTTCCAATTGAGCAGAGAAGGGAATAATATTCTATTGAGTCCTTCATGCGGCAACGTCCACCTTCTTTCAGTGGGTCTTTTGATACACTTGTTGCTGAACAATGGATCAGTACCACTGAAAAGATATTTTTAGTTATTCAATGTTTTGAACATGATAAAGTCATATTACCAGTATATCTTTTGGAAGGTGAAGCTGATCAATGGTGCA
Source organism: Viscum album (assembly GCA_963277665.1). Lineage (NCBI taxonomy): Eukaryota > Viridiplantae > Streptophyta > Magnoliopsida > Santalales > Viscaceae > Viscum > Viscum album. Next base: position 141,807,189 of record OY728141.1, read on the forward strand.
ATCTTATCAAGAATACGAGGCCAAGTGATGAAATTGAGTCCATGGAATGGGACGAGTTCAAGAAATTATTTTTCAATAAGTTCTTCCCTCGTATTCTTCGAACAAAGATGGAGAAGGAGTTTCTTGAAATAAAGGAAAAGGATCATGAATCTGTTGGTGTATACGAAGTGAATTTTACAAGGCTTGAACGGTATGTATCTAGCTTTATCATCCAACTTGAAAGTAAAGTTGATCGATTCATCAGTGGCTTAAAACCAAATCTTCGAAGGGCATTATCTATAAGAGACTTCAGTAGATATGAAGAAATTGTGCGTTGTGCTATAAAGGTAGAAATTGAAGTTGGTGTTACTTATCCATCTCATAGTTTTGATAAGAAATGAAAGATGGAGTTCAAGGAGAAATCTCAGAATAATGGGGAAAAGAAGATGAATGTTTCATTATGCTCAATGTGTGGAAAGAAGCATGGTGGAGATTGTCTTAAAGGGACTAGAAAATGTTTTTAGTGTGTAAATGAAGGTTATCGAGTAGCTGAGTTCCGAAGTAATAGAGAAAGGATTTCTAATGATGTGAATAAAGAAAATACTACAGAGAACACACCACCAACACTTCAATGATTCAAGTGCAAGGAAATGGGGGATTATGTTAATAAATGCCCTAATCCAAGGGTTAGTGATGATCGACATGAGCAACCACTTAAGGCAAAGGAAAAAGGGAAGTCACATGCGATCACTATTGGCGGTGTTGGATATGACAACGATGTGGTGGAATGATTAACTGTTTATGTAATGGGATTCCAAAATAATGTTGTATATATATCCTGGAATATTGGAATATTTATGTATTGGTCTATTATGGTTTTCAATAATTTCATGGTACCGGTAACCATGGAAAGTGATTGAGATATTTTTAGAAAAAATATGATATGCGCATAATGAAGGGTAATGAGAAAATAAAATGTTTGAATGTATTAATGAGCTCATTACTGATATAAGGAAATATTTATTTCATGGTTTTAAGTTTTGGTATGTGAAAAGAGTTAACTTTTGACAGCACTCATGTTTTCACAAAATTAAATGGGTATTAATTTTTCCATAGAATACATGATTAAGGCCATTGAATGTTTGGAATGTGACCAACAAGACATATCTCATGATATATTGGGATCAACGATGGTATTAACATGCTTTGGTAATCGTTTTCACTATAATAATAGATTAGACAACAGTATTTTGGATAAACCTAAATATTGGAATAGATTGTGTTGGATATAAGTTAGTATTCTTTAAGGATATAAGTTTTTTTTATATTATTGATGGGATGTTATAGTAATGTAGTTTTAGAAAAAGGACAACATGCAGGATGGGCGACAGCCCATCGCATCGGACAAAGCTGTGGGAATCAAACTCACAACTGATGTGAGACTGGCCTTTATCACCTACCACTAGCCTACAGGAAGTCCCTATTTAGTAGAAACTAATTTTATTATATTAATCTGTATGATATATGAAATATAAGTCCATTTTAGGAACCATATATGATTAATCTCACTATAGATGGACTTATGTATTTTTTGTTAACTTTTCTAACCTTTTGTTTGAGACATATGGAATGACTTTTCATTCTATCACATGATCTGTAACACATCACGAATGAAAAATCCAACATCATTTCTTTAATATATGAAGTGGAAATTGTCCAAAGAACGACCAATGGTGAGACTGTACCAAAATCACGGAAGTATTTCCTCTAATTCCAATTTCATCAACTTTAGGGAAATGATCTTGAAAACCAAAAATGTTTTCCTAGTGCTATTATATCTGATGAATTTGATGGTACCTTAGATCATCACAAATTTATGTCTTTGGGGTTGTTCTATTTTTTATAGCCATGTTCTCTACCACTCTCCATCAGAACATGATGGTTAGATTTTTCTTCCATATCCATATTTTCACCTATGTTCTCCTACGTAGAAACCCAGTGATGAGTTAATTTGGGTAACCATTACATTTAATACTTTAGTTTTTAAATCCATGTTTTGGTATTCATTTTTTACAATTTGGGTTTCTATTAAAGAAACATTCGAGTAGTAAACCATTTATAACCCCGGAAAATTTCGAGGGAGAAATTCATTTTAAGGGGGGTAGAATGTAACGCCCCGAGATTTTCTGAAAATTATTCTATTTAAATAATGTCTTATGTTGTACGATACACCAAAATGATCTTTCACAACACCCATCCCAGACTTGACTTGCATTAAACACAATCGTGACCTTCCTAGATAGCGTGTGTAGTACGCAATACCGAGTTTCACTAAATGAGATTTTATTATAATATTATTATGAAATAGCCATTATGAATAGTAATAACCACTTTTTGAAATATTTTAAATTATATTTTTAAAAATGGACTTTGTTTTTGGATTCGGAATATCGAAATTAGCATAGGGTGAAATTTTGGTACTTTTCGGATAACTTTCATATTTTGATGAATAGTGAAAATTGCTACATTTTAATTAAAAAAATCTTTTTAATAGAAATAATTAATAGTGATAAATTATTAATTTGAGTGTTTTTAATGTATATTTAGAATATATTTTAACAATTTAATACAATTTTGGTAATTGGATGTAATTTCACATTTTAACTAGACATAAACAAGTGTCAATCTTTTGATAGTTATTATCTCTTAAGAACACGCTATTTGTTTTGATGACATGAATTAATTTTCAAATTAAATAATGCAACTGATATGTTTTTAATTTGGTAAAATAGACATCATTTTTGAATTCATAATATCAAATATAGCTTAGGCCTAATTTTTGGTATTTTTCTGGAAACTTTCAATTTTTGATGAATATTGAAAACACTAGGTTATTATTTAAAAACCGACTTTTTATTTAAATAATCATTTATTTTATTTAAATATATTTTAGGTCAAAATTGATACATAATACCTATATAAGTTATATGTAATTCATAGGAGTAATTTTATAATAATTTTAGATATATAAAAATTTTATTGAACTTTTCACCGTCTTTTACCCAGCTCCTTGGAGAATTTGAAAATTTACATAAAACATAACTGTACCGCTTATGTGAGTGGAATTAAAAAAATCCAAGAGACACGGTTGATGTCAGTAAGTAAAATTTGGTTCAATGAGATGATAATAATTTTTGGTGAATAGTAACCTTTTACTTTTATTTACCACGGTTAAAAGTAAATAGGTTAATTAAGGGTTAAAATGATATTATTATAACCCTAAAACATGTCCTAATTATATTGGATAAGTTTAATTCGACCAAAAACAACCTTATGAATAAAATATGACCATTTAGGCCCACATGTATTAGATTATGACATTTATTATTAATTTATTTGAAGAAGGTTTAAAATAGTTAAAATCAAAGTGTAATAAGTATATAATTTTAAATATAGGGTTATACATAAGATAAATTCAACTATAAATATTCATTAGAAAGATAAAAGTATTTTATAAATAATGGTATTTTATTTTAATTTTTACACATTAAATAATTTAATTTATTTATGACACAAAGATGATGCAGTAATTCTCTTATTAATGAAATATTGACATAATTGATTTTATAAATACCCAAATAAATTTAATATGAGCCTTTTTATGAATTAAACTAATTTAATAGGTTAATATGACATGTTAGTATTTATTTAATTAACTTTTTTTGAACTAATAATTCTGTTATTATTTTCACAAAAATCAATTACTAAATAGAGTCAAAATTGACATAAAATAGTTTTTTAAACAAATATTATATTATTAATTGTTATTTTATTCCTAAAAATCTAAGGATCGGCCAAATGACTTAGATAAGGTTAAATATATTAATAATAAATATATTGGGGTTTTTTTGCTTGTTATAGTATGTTTATTAACCTTATAGTGTAAGAACACAAAAAGACACGGTAGAAGTAAAATTATCTTACTTAAAGTTAAATCTAAATTATAAGATTAAAATAGTAATCTAAACATGTCCAAATACTATTTTATTAGATTATTTCGACCCATCCCCACCTTATCTTTTAAATAAATCAATTTGGAACTATTTGAAACCGAATATGGCTTTATAATAAAATAATATTTTTAGTTTTTCCAAAGGTGCCCCTCTCATCCCTTATAAAAGGGAACCTCATCCCTCTCTTCCTCAAACCACTTTGAGCATTCATGCTCGGACAAAACCTACCAATTTATCCACTCCACTTCCCCAGAAACATCCTATAGGTCCTGGTCTTCTTAAAAGACCAATTTTAGAGCCTTAAAAGGAGGTCTCAATGAAGCGCTTCAAAAAAGAGGTAATGTCTGTTACCAATTTTTTCAAATTTATTTCTTCTTACACTTCTTATTATTTAGTTGTTTAATTATGAATTAATAACATCAGTATCACTCATATACTGATATGTTCTTATAATTATGAAAAAAACCTATTTCACCATCTATCCATCCTACGGAAAATGAAATCACCGTGCATGCATACGTACAGAATACCGTCTCCACGCCATGGTGTAATCTATTTTCCACCACCACAATACATGGATGGGTATAATGGTGTAAATAATGAATATATATGATTATTTTAAATTGATATAGATTCTTAAATAGTATACATACACTCCAATACAATTCCGCGATCATGGAAATGATATCATCGCTCGTGCGTACGTATGGAATACCGTCTCCACGATGTGATGCGACTCATTCTACATGATTTTCATTGCATAATGATTATATAAATGAATTGAGAGAATAAATATGATATATATTACACTAATAACATTCTGTAAATGAGGTATCTATAACCTAAAAATAAGAATAAGAATTTATTCGACAAAACACGCATAAGAAAAAAAAGTAATAAACACCCTAATAACAAGTAGCAATGAAATATTACTAATAATAAGCTAAGAATATGACCATATATGATATCATAACAATATGTATGATTCTGAAATAAGTCAATGACATTATTTAAATCATTATACAAGAGGATTGGACTTTTACGAAGCAAATCAGACCTAAGGTAAGGGAAATATCACAATCTCATTTTTATCTGAGATTGTTTATACATTGGAATTTACTGGGGTGTATTTTATCATCCAAATCAATGTTTCCTAAATATGTAATATTATTTCCATCCACATACCATTTTTTAAATCAAATTTTACCCTTTTCCATGTTTTTATTAAAAGATATGCAAGGAATCTTTTGTCGTTTTCGTACGAGGTACTTTTTGACTTTTCCGACAAAAGTACGAGAAGAATGTTTTTTTAACTTATACGACATGAATGTATTTTTAGAAAATTATTTCCATGAATCTTAATTTACAATTTTAAAGTTTATTTTTAATCAACTTCTTTTAGTTCAAAATTATATGACATGTTAAGAAAGAAAAATCTTTTTGAAGTAGAAAGGATATTTTCCTCAACAATGGAATTCAAGTGTTTTATCAAAATTATTTTCCATCTAAGATAATATAGGGTTTTGTTTCTATCCCTATTATTACATTGATTTTATTACGTTGTGATGGAATTATTTTTATGAATTCGTTTATCTTTTATGAATTGTTTTATGATGTCACGATGTTTAATAATCCCATTTTTATTAAATGGGTTATGCAAAGATGTATGATTTTTGATTTTGTGGAACACATAAGAATGGTTTCATTATGAGATGGGTGGGACCTATATCTCCCTCTAATACATTGGGTAAAGATTTTATATCTCATAAGATAGACATGGATGGAACGACAGGTTAAACCGGTTCAGTGAAATAGGACTGAAACAAGGAATGAAATCGGTTCAGAAATGGACTTTGTCCACTAAGATAGTCTTGGAAATGAGTCGTGACTAATAAAAAATGATTCTTTATGATTATGCGTGTATGACAAAAAGTATCATGTTTTATGTTATGATTATTTTGATTACATTTCTCTACCATGATTTATCCCATGTCATAAAATTTTGATCTCTTTTGCAGGGTATGATTTCCAAAATTTTATGTTCTTATGAATATGATGTGATTGATATTTCTTTTCATTACCCTTAATGAGCATTTGAGCTCACCCTTTTTATGTTTTATTTCCCCCAAATATTAAAAGAAAGGTTTTAGTTAATGAAACAAAAAGTGGAAGATCTTTATGGGAGATGTTCAATATCTTTCACCACGACTAGAAGATTACGTTCCATGTTTCCAAAGACACTAAACTATTACGGTCCTTGTGTGTCTGTTTTTGTTATGTATTTCGCAAAAGTAATGTAATATCTATATATGTAAAGCTTCAGGTCTCTACACATTATTTTCATTATTTTTAATTCCATTTCATTCTATATATATTTTTCTCATTAATAAGAATTTTCACCCTATATGCTTTATATCAGATGTCAGAGGGACATGATTCCAAAACTGTTTCAAATACATGGAATCCATTTCATAATTTAGGGATTAATTAAAATTTTTAGATTTTGGTCTCTTTATTCCCTATTCAATATATTGGTTTATCAATGTCAACAAATAATATGTCACCATCATCGGTGACCATTAATCCATATCGCTCTTGTTATCTTACATATATTTTGCTTCTACAAAGCATTTATGTTTAAAGAAATATTTATTCCATGGTGTTCAATGGAATAATTTCATGAATAAAACATTATATATATTGAGAGACAACTAAATAAAATTAAATCTTAACAAAATTACCTCTTTTTAGTATGTTCTTCGTCTAATGAAATTCATCTTGTCTTGTGATAGTCACCTTATTTTCAGATGGATTGTATTAGTTGTATACATTTGATTCCATAGGAGAAAATATAATGATAAACATTATGCCTCAAAGATATAGTTTTTTCCTAAAAATAATAAAATTATTCCTCACAACCCCATACACGTTTAAGCAACAAAACAGGTTTAATTATAATTAATTACTTGAATGGAATGAAATTTTGTGTTTTAGTTGGTACATTGTTTAATATGTTTTTTGATGTTTATAATGAATATCTCCAAATTGATAATGGATGATATTAAATTATAATAATCAATAATACAATTTATAATATGGAATGGTTCCTCCTATCACTAACACAATAACATTATAGTATGAGGCTGAGTGACTTGGGATAAAATCCCAAACTCCCATAAAAAGGTTGATAAACACTATATTATGATATACACCACCTTGATAAAATTATATATTATTAATATTTATTTCATGTTGATTATCACATTAATTTTTTAATTATTTTAATTTCTTTGTGGAGTAAAACTTATACATTATCATGTATACATATCCATATCTATTGAAGTTATCTGCAAAATCATTGATGTATGAATACTCACCTCTAGATTAAATTGGAAATTTTTCCCACATATTAGTTCATACTAATCACGTAAGCTCTGTAACCATTTCACCCTATCCACCAAAATGGATGTTTGGTAATTTTTCCTTATAATAATTCATTTCTTCATTCCATAGGTTTTTTCATAGAAGACTCTAAATAATCATCTCGACAACGATTTTCGAAATGATTCCTTTTTTCATTACTATTATGTTGATTAAATAATTAGGTTTATTATGATCCTTGTGATCATGGTACATTATCTAATTTAAATACATGGTTTTCATAATCTAATACAAAAAATATCATTATTTTATTTTAGAATAACATAATATATGTTTTCATTATATAATCGATAACTTCTACTTTCTAACAAGAAAAAACATCTATATCTAGGAATGATACACTAATTTTTTTCATGGTAACAATTCATATATAACAATAATATTTTAATTCCCATATCATTGACAATGGTAATGAAAGGTGGTAGTCACCAATGGATCCACCGGCTAGCCTCACACCAATGAAAGCTCTTAAATCCAGCACTACTCTTTCAATATTTGAGAATATAATTGGTTTCTAAATTTTGATATATATATGAGAACCAAAATCTATATCCAATACCATATGTGTATATATTTTAATATTATTCTAAATATGGAACAAAACTTATCTTCCCCTTGCTTATAAATTTTGCTCTTCTTCCAATGGCCATGCTTACCACATGACAAAAGTACTTCCATCTTTTTTCCTTTCACCAAATCTAGATCTTCCTGTTCATAGATGGATGGTTCTTGGGAGCATTATACTTTTTTAGGAGCCTTGCACCCCATTTTCATTTTCTTAATTTTCTTATTCACTATTAGAATCATTGGTTTTTAATTCCCCATTCCCTTATGCCCCTGTAGAATCAAATAAAATAAATTTAGGACTATTCTCATATTTATAATGTAATAGTTATCAATGAAACTAGATAGATATTAGGTAATGAGGAAATCATTTGATCTGTGTAATTATTATGAACATTTAATCCCTATGATGTCAAACTATTCAATATATCCATAAATTGTTACTAAATGTGTCATAGTTTGTGCTGACTCTCTACAAATAGTATTAAATATATAATTTGAGATCAAATATCTATCATTTATCACATTCCATTTATAAAGATCTTGAGGGTGAGATGTAATTTTATATAAATTCATATCCTCATATGGAATAAAAATCTCATTGGTCAGGGATGATAGCATGAAGCATTGGGTATTTGTAGAATCAGTCAAATTTTTTAAATATAGATAAAAATATTCCCCACATGCCTCATTACCATAAGAATCAAGAATAGGTCATTTTAGTACAAAATTATTTTTCAACGAAGAGGATAACATGAAACCACCATTACCAATCTTAGAAATTTGTACTGGAGAAAATTTGACCTTATCTAGTATGAATCATAGTCATATATTTGATGAAATTAATTTTTTATTTCTAAATATAAGATGATTAAAAATTTCTATCATTAGAAGATAAAATTTAGAAAAATAAATAAATAGAATGTTAATTAATCTCCTACTATTTTATCAAAACCTAGTAAACACCATCATTAGATTATATATATATAATTTAATAGACATTCTAGGGGGAAGGGTCCATATTACCCATCTCATAACACCAAATTTGGTTATTCATGAAATTGTAAAGCGGAAATATACACATTCCAAATTTCTAATGCATTGACACATAATTCCATGATCTAGAGAGTGCACTCTGCAATCCTAAAATCCTAAAATAATATTTCCTAAAACCATTTACTTTTAGTTATAGAATGTCCAAAAAAATTATTAAACTCTTGATTTGACCTAAGATAATCAATGAAACATCTTGTTAGATTTCCGTGATAATAAAATGGACACCTTATTTGGTTGGTCAAATCACTTTGAACTATTTTTAACTTTTAACTGATGTTGTAGAATATTATACTGACTTAAAATTTATAATTGTGGGATTTTTAATTTTATTAATAATGTTTCAATTATTATATTTATTAAATTATTGTGAATATTATGTGGATTTACTTAAGTGGTTTACAATGTATTAGATACTGTTTATGAATAAGGTGATTCATTTTTGTTCTATTATGCATGCTTCATAATTCATTAATACATGCAGTCATTAAAAAATCCTATATAAAATATCTATGCATCTTGGTGATTGAAAAATAATAATGAGGTATGATCATGAGAATTTTCCAATAGTTTTTTTATCAATAGGTTGATAAACTAATAATTGAACTAGTGTAATATCACATTGATCAAATTAAGGATCATGTTACAATATTCATCCTGTCCACATATGTATCTCTCTTTTATTGGATTCTCCACAAATCTAATCATGAACTGCCTCCCCTGGCATGGGAGATCCATCCATTAAATATGATTTTATTCGCACTCATGTGTGGGGAAATGGTTTACAAAAATGAACCCATAGTCATTAAGGCCCACACATAATAATTTGATAGATGGAACACATGCAATTAATTTAGTTTAATAATAAATTAAATGAAACCAATCATATACAATGGTCTGGTCTAAGATACAGATCATTTATATTCTTGAAATGAATTAAATATTGAATATAATTATCATTCAGTTTTAGTAATTATTATATAAAATATAATCTACTAAACAAATTAATTATGGTATTTAATTAATAAATTATTTTATCTTAATCATCATCTGAATTACCTTTTCATTATCATAGATCATAATTTTTAGAAAAAAAATATATAAATTAATTTAAAATTATATATTTGCAGAAATATACCTTAGGGTTAGCATGGTGAGTACGCATACAAAATACCTAACATGTATTATACTAATATACTATTTACTCATGTTACATGTTTCATGCATGACTTATCATATAAATTCATAACGTGTACTAAAAATTTAACTATTACATGGATTACATGATTTTTTTTCACATTCAGTTCAAATATTCATGCAGAGAAATAACTATAATATGAATCCTACATTATATGAACATACGATAAGTAATGAAAAAATAATTGAAATTTTTTAAATATTAAATCACATCACATGGTGTGTCCTGAAAAAATAGTTTCCACATTCATGAACCTATTGATAAAGTTTAACGAGTATTATTGAGTAAATATAATTGTATGAAATTGGGTATTAGTACATTTTTAATACAATTCATATATATAGAATGTACTATTCTCACATTTTATCCATGAAACATGTCTATTGGTTCTTTGAATAATTGTTCCATGGAAATTATTGGTGTAAATGACGTGTACATGGGATACATGGAATTTGGTCACCAAGATACATGGTCACCTGTCAGACAATCCATGTAAAAAGACACAAGGCCCATATATGACAAAAGTAATACATGCCATGTATGTCTATTACATGGTGTGTACTATGGATGACCATGTTCTATGATGGCTTGGTCAACATAGGGTGTATAATAAAATTCTTTTCATGTAATAATTTCAGAATCATTGAATTTATTATGAATTAATTTATAGGGAATTAAACACTAGTGCATGATATGTGCCTCTAGGTTACACAATGTGTGCTATATTATTATTTTTCCTAATTCCTCAGCACCTTGGAATAAGTTATTTGAATTTATTTAATTAATAAAAGTAATTGATAAAAATATATTGAATAAAATAAAATGTAATTAATATATTTCTTAAATTATATTAAATAATGAGTTAACTATAATTGAAAACCAATTACTTATTATTAAATCAATGAATGATCATTAAATAATTGTAAACAATTATGTTACTCACTTTAATACCACTAGTTGGTTCACAACGTAGTTGATGCATGTGATGGGCAATTCACATCTTTTATTTTTTTCATGTTTGATGATCTGTATGATATTTAAATGATAATAAATGAAGGGTTAAAAAAATAAAATCAAAGAATACAAAAAATATTTAAAACACTCAAACCAAAGTGAAAATCATCACATATTATTTATAATTAATTTTATCACATAAATAATTATCTTGTGATAAATTAATTAATCAATAATGGATATAAAAACAAATATACATCGTATCATCATTATAAACATGGAATCAAGGGAAGAATCTCGATAGTAGTGATCCAAACATTTTCAAAAAATACATGAACAAAATTATATGAATATATAGGTTCTAGAAATTATGAAGATATATCTTGCATGCATTTCATTTGATCTAAACAAGGGTCACTTTAAATAACAAATATTATATACTACTAGGGTTAGAAATAAATAAGTTCACATATTCCTTTTGAAGTTTTTGTATTCCCAATGAAACCCCATGTCTATTTTAATAATAATATTAATATTTCTCAACATTTGTAAAACTAATAAATTAAAAGTATATATTATATACCAAATATTATTCTATATATATTATTTCTCACCAAACCTTTAATATTTCATCCCTATTCATCCACAATATTTATCAGGCCTTTAATAATTAATATTTATTTATAAAATAAATATCAATATATTATTCACTAAAAATAAATAAAAAATAAAATAACAAAATAAATATTTAATATTTAATATATATTCCCATCACATTATATTCTCTCTAATAACTGGTGGTGGAATATTTGAAAATTTAGAAAACATGGATACATTTATAAAAACATTCCTAAATAATGTTTATTATAAATTTACAATAATTAGAAAATAATATAACATTCCTCAAATATTTTGGATACACATAGTGTGTTACCTTCTAGGAATCCTTCTCAGGGGAATTAGATGATGTATACTGATGTCATAGGGTATCAATTGTCAACATCCCAAGGAACACATAGAGATATATGATACATGTAAAAAAGAAACTACCTCATACAAGAACTCACTGTGTAAAATAATTTTTTTATTATTATATTTGTAATCATGAAGGTTGTATGCTAGTGGCATCACCCTATGTAAATGATGAAATTTTAATTGAATTTTAAAAATATGAACATGACTATTGAACATTGTGGCAGTGAATTTATTTAGGAAATAAAATTTCCAACAAATGGCCAGATATTTCAAATTCCATTAGAGAACAGAAGGAAAAATTCATTTCATTCATTATTAATTATTGAAATATTACTCTTAACCAACCTGGTGTATCCTACCTCTCCCAAAACATATGAAATCATGGTTTTCATCAATACATAAAACTAAATGACATATAAAACTCATTAATAATAATATTAATATATATGGATATATAAACATGTCCCTAGATAATAACATCCTATGATACCAAGAAATGTAGATTTCTTACTGACGGTCTCATTTGTATAATATCCTACTTTGGATTTTACTTAGGACGTACAACATGAGAAGGTGACTCAATGTTTTATGTGTCTCTACCCCTGATATAGATTTTCATTTTTGAACCTAAAATGATATTCAATGGATTGGATGATATCTTTCTGAATATTATCATGCAACTTATGGGTTATAATCTAGGAAGAGAAATATTAGAAAATTTATATTAGAAAACTACACTTAGGACATTATCACTTAATAATTCATGAAAAAAACAATCATGATGCAATAATAAGATTATTATTATTCTAAATAATTTACAAATGCCTCCATAATGTATATTAAATTTGATTCTAGGGTACCCACTCCAGCATCCTTAATTCTATACAACACATGTCTACATCACATTGGGGGTCCATTGACTATCCATTAAAATATGAAGGTGAAAACTACCATGATATTCATTATCAAAGTCATATAGTGTTGTATAATGGGGATCATACCCTTGATATACACTGTTCATGATATACGTAATGTGATATCTATCCTAGAAAAAAAAATCCATCCACATCATGATTCCATCACATTGAGAGATTTCAGTTTTAACAATATAGGTATATCATTTATTGGGAATATGGTGGCCATTTCCAATTGGTAATCACTCTCTATTAAAAATATACCTATAAAATCAATCAATTTCATTGGTCCCAAAATCATAACGGAATGGTAAAATATTTTATCTTAATCATCATCTAAATTTCCTTTAGATTATCATAGATCATAATTTTTATAAAATTATATAAATTAAATTTAAATTATCTATTTTCAAAAATATATCTTAGAGGCAGTATGATGATTACACATTCAAACTACCCAATATGTATTAAACTCAAATATTGGGTACTCTTGTGACAGGTCGCATACATGAATTATCACATACTTTCTTAATCTGTATTATAAATTTAATAATTACATGGATTACATGATTTTTTTTCACGTTCAATAATTAAAATCATGTAGAGAAATAATTATAATATGAACCATACAAGATATATACACCCTAAAAGTATAGAGAAATTAATTAAACATTTATATATATTAAATCCCATCGAATGGTGTGTCCAAAAAAATTAATGACCACATTCAAGAAACTATTGATAAGGTTTAACGAGTACAATAAATTATTTATAATTGTATGAAATTTGGTATAAGTATACAGTTTATACATTTCATATATACGGAATGTACTTCTCTCGCTGCATATCAACGGAAATGTTCTATTGATTCTTTTCATAATTTTTCCCTGGAATGTATTGGAGTATATGATGTGCACATGGGATACATGGAATTTGGTCCCTGAGTTACGTGGTCTCCAGTCAGGTAGTACATGTAGAAAGACACATGGCCCATATATGACTAATGTAATACATTCGATCAATGTCTTTTATGTGTTGTGTACTATATATGACCATCTTCTAGCATTGACTGGACAACCCATGGTTTATAATAAAATACATTTCATGTAATAATTTCACACACATTAAATTTATTATGAATTAATTTATATAGAATTAATTACCAGGAAATTATATGTGACTCTAGGTTACACAACGATTACTCTTTTATTATATGGCATGATTACTCAGCACATTCGAATGAGTACATTGAATTTATTTCATAAATAAAATTATTCAATTAAATTATATTTACATTAAAATGAAGAGTAATAAATAAATTTCTAAAATTATATAAAATACTGAATTATATATAATTTAAAACCAATTAATTATTTTTGAATCGATCAATGATCAGAAAATAATTACAAATAATTATTTTACTCACTTAGATACCACTATAAGGTTCCTAGTGTAGAGGATTCTTGTGATGGGTCATTCCCATATTTTTTATCTTGTTTGATGATCAGAAAGATATTTAAATGATGATAAATGCAGTGATCAAAAATATTAAAATAAAGAATACAAAAAATAGATAAAACAATCAAACCAAAGTGCATATCATCACATATTATTTATAATTATATTCATCACATAAATAATTACATTGTGATAAATTAATTCTTCAATAATGGTTATAAAATTGAATCTAGGTCTTACCATCATTGTAAACATGGAATCAATGGATGAATCTCTATAGTAGGGATCCAAACATGTTCAAAAAAATCTATAAACAACATTATTGGAATATTCAGGTTCTAGAAAAGAATTTGATATATCATTCTTCTATTTACATTCATCAACACAATAACCCCTTTAAAAGTATTCTACTTATCTCTATAGACTCAAAATTTGATATTGGAGGATGAATACTCTCTATTCATTGGAGTGTTCTTGGAGAATGCGCCTATCTAGGTCTTTGAGATGATTCTCATGATTATTTGAGAACAACATAAAAAATGTAATTAAATCTCAATAAATCTAAAATAACTATGATTATATACCACTGGGGTTATAAATAAATATGTTCAGGAATTCAACTTAAAATTTTTATATTCGCAATGGAAACCCATATATATTTTAATAATATTATATTTATTTCTCAACATGTCCTGAACTAATAAATTAAAAGTAAATTTTATTTAATAAATAATATTCAATATATATATTTTCTCACAAAACATTTAATCATCATTCTTCATTCATCCACAATTTTTATCAGGGCATTAATAGTGAAAATTAATTTAAAAATAAATATCACTATATCAATCACTAAAAATAAATAAACAATAAATTCACCAAATAAAAAAATATATATAAAATATATTCCCCTAACATTATATTCTCTCTAATAAATAGTGGTAGAATATTTGAGATTTATAAAACACAAATAATTTTTAAACAACATGAATGAATAATATTTATTATAATTATAAAATAATTAACAAATAATATATCATTTGTCAAATATTTTGGATATAGATAGTGTGTGACCTTATAAGAATATTTCTCAGGTGAATCAGATTATATACACTTAAGTCCTAGGGTATCATTTGAAATCACGCCAAGAAACACATAGAGATATATGTTATTGATGGAATAAAAAATACCTCATACGGGAAGTCTTTGTGTAATATAATCTTTTTATCATTATATTTTTAATCAAGAAGGTTGTATTTCGGTGCCATCAACCTATGTAAATGGTGACATTGTCTTTGAATTGTAATAATATGAGCATTCTTATAAAACATTGGGGCCATGAATTCATTTAGGAAATAAATTTCCATCATGTGGTCATATATTTCAAATTCAATTATAGAACAGAAGTAAAAAACATTTCTTCCATTAATAATTATTGAAATATTACTCTTGACCATCCCAATGTATCCTCCCTCTCCCTAAACATATGTCATAATGGTTTTCATCAATACATCCAATTATATGACATAAAAAACTATTTAATAATCATATTAAAGTATATGGATATATAAACATGTAGCCATATAAGAACATCCAGTGATACCTCTTAATGTAGATTTCATACTAATAGTCTCATTCGTATAATATCCTACTTTGGATATTTCCAATGGAGTACAACATTAGAAGGTGCCTCAATGTTTAATGTGTCTCCACTCATGATATATTTTGTCATTTTTGTAAAAAAAATTATATCATATGTATTGGGAGGATATCTTTGTGAATATTGTAATGGTATTTATGGGTTATCATTATAGGAGAGAACTATTAGAAAATTTCAACTAGAACACTACACTTAGGACATTATAACATAATAATTTATGCATAAAAACACTCCTAGTTCAAAAATAAGATTATTATTATTCAAAACTAAATTTAAATTTTTTTATAATGTATATTTAATTTTTTTTAGGGAACCCACTCCAACATCCATGAATATATACAATAAATATCTGAATCACATTAGGGTTTTATTGTCTATACATTTAAATATAAAGGAGAAAACTACCATGATATTCACTCTCAAGGTCATATATTCTTGTATAATGTGGATCCTACTCTTGATATCCACTATATATGATCTCCCTAATGTGATATATAGCCTAGAAAATAAATCCCCCCACATCATGTTTCCTTCATATAGAGAGATTTTGGTTTTAACAATATAGGTATCTCATTTATTATAAATATGATTTCCAAGTCCTATTG
The DNA here is from genome assembly GCA_963277665.1 of Viscum album. Taxonomy (NCBI): domain Eukaryota; kingdom Viridiplantae; phylum Streptophyta; class Magnoliopsida; order Santalales; family Viscaceae; genus Viscum; species Viscum album. The sequence continues at coordinate 141,824,003 of OY728141.1, forward strand.
ATAATCTCTCCATACTAAAAAATATACATAGAAACTCCCTAAAATCCATTGGATCCAATATAAAAAAGGAATGGTAAATGTCAATAGAAGGATTTCCTCTATAACCCAACGACCCTTTGGAAACTATTCATTATAGCCCTACTAGACATAAGTATTTGATGACGTGGAGATCATGTATTATTTTATTTCACCACAACCTAAGTATAATATATTTCCATTAAAGAATCATCAATAAACATCATAGCCCAAGGGGAGATCACATGTCTGAACAACATGATGAGGGGATCCATTATCCTCAATATAATATGTATGATGAGGGGATCCATAATCCTCAATCTCTAAATAATTCTATGAGTTAGCCTCAACTATATTAAACCTAATATAAAATAAAACAGAAATTATGGGTGATCTTGAATTTCAAAAATTCTCATGTACCTAAGTGACTAATTTATGATCCATACAAGATTGAAAGTGAGGTTAATATATCACGATGGTGATAATGTTATGTTCACAAATTCATTATAGTCATATTGGTCTCTCCTATCCTCATAAAACACCATTGTAATTTGATCCTTAATTTTCCATGCCCATATTGATAAATAAATTAGCCCCCTCACATTATTATTTAATACTTTGTGGTCTTGGAGGAAGTCATGTGCCCCAATAAGATTCATTTAAAAGGTTGTTCTCACAGATGTAGTGGCATGTTCAATGACCTCCAACTACATATTTTCCCATCATAATAGCTTACAGTACCCATATGATGAGTTATATTTTCAATAATAATACAATTAATGACAGAAAATTTAAAATTATATCATGTTTGATTTTTTAAATACATGTGATACAGTTATTACAGTAGGGTCGATTACTACCATGCCCAAGAATAAAAATGAATCTATACATTTTACTTATATAGTGGTAATCTTCATATCATTATGTCTATTTTTATATAGTTTCTTATATTCCTTAATGTTGTTTCGCCATTGATTATTAGTGGACCCCATGTGGAATTATTCACTAATATGACCAATTTCTCATCCATGTATGAATAAAATAATGTATAAATATAGGTTATGGAGGACAAACCGAACCAAAAATCATAGGAATATTCACCTGATGTCAGTATCCTCCTTGGAGAACATAATCAAAAATTTATGTACCCTAATCATATGACTTACCATTAAATAATATGTAGGGGTTCAGTGAATTGTTTGAATTTAATTAAATATATTACTAAATCTAAAGGGTCTATACCACTCTATAAAAATGATTTCATCAATTTGATTGGATAAAAAATAATTTTTTATGGCCATTATATAAGATCAATATTAATAGTCTACCATTCGATTTTGAGTAACAATACTAGTGGGGGACTCATATTCTATGATGGTTAAATTATCATGATGATTCTGGATTCCCCTTACATCCTTCATTATTAGTTTAGTGGACATGACCCGATAGATACATTGTATAAAATGTTCAAATAAAGAACAATGAATATTATAATGATAAAATGTTCATATCCACATCTGTGGGGGATATATAACCGTATAGAAAATATAAAAGGAAAAATATCTTGTTTGTGGTTTTCTTTAGAATCTATGGCGCAATAAGTGGTATTTTTCGGCCAATATTGGAACTTCTAGAATAATTTACCTTCCCTCTACTATGGTTTCGTACATTATGAAAGAAGATACCATGAATCCTTCCTTTTGTAGAAAGGGATAAGCTACCCACTGATGTACATTTCATTAAATACATCCAAATAAATTAGTTTGTCAAAATGGATTATCAGGTCCCACTACCAAATATCAATAATTTCTTCTTTGACTATTATATATTATACACACTCTACACCTTGATACCATTATGATGGGTATGAAATATGATTATTAATCACGGGTTCAGAATGTGATCTTGTGGTAAAGAACAAAAAACATTAGTTATATGATATTTCTTCCCTCAGAAATGATTATATCCAAAGGGCCATCGTGGCCAAATTTATTAACTCTTTATGAATAGGGGATTCTTGTCTACGTCTACCAAGGTAAAAAATTGAGGAAAAATTATTATTCACATCTAATAGGATTGGTTCATAATATATTTGTCCACATAATAGAGAAATATAGATTACTTAATATTCATATAATAAAACTTATTCAAACATATACTTCATCGGATGGATATATCCTGCATCATACCCTTATTATAGTAGTGAGTGTCTATAAATTTAGATGGATTTCTACGGGATAATCTGTTTCATATTAGGAAATGTTTTTGTGGTGGAATGATGTAAAACAAAAGACAACCCCAGCCCATCCCAATACATTACTTTTACCAAATATCTATTCAAGGAATCCATCATAATATCATATTGAATTTAGACAATAAAATTATTGAATGAAAGTTCTACTTGTTTGGGTCAAATTCATGATAAAGTGCTTCATAATATATCAATATTGACTTAATAATATACATTTAAAATTATTTAGTCTCCCAAATAATTTATATCATGTTATATACATTCGATATTAATCTACTATTCAAACCCCAAAATTCGTGAAAGTTGTAATACAATAAATTGTGTTGGTGGAATGATAACCTCATCGGATAGGTAAAATGAATTAAAATGGAAAAAAAATCTGTAAATGATTATTTAATATATTAAACCCCTTTTATCTCATAATATTATTTATTAATTAAAGGATAGTGATGTTTTGGTTGACCTTCATATTAGGAATGATGGATTTTTGACAGACCACAACTTCCAAAACATCTATTATTGCAGTTATCAAATTTATAAGGAAAGGTAATATGGGTGTTTTATGAATAATTGAGTTGGTGAAAAATGGCGTATTGAATGAATGATGAGTTTGAATTGATAGTTATTATATATAGAATATTACCCACTTCTATTCACTTTATTAGCATACAACATGATTGTCCAAAATATACATAAATAATTATTTGATCACATAAAACCCAATCAGAACACATGCATTATGAAATGTAATCATGTAGAAAATAATGTGTTATACGGTTCAAATGTCATTCCAAAAATATTAAAATGGAATCTATAAGAAATCATTTTGTACAGAAAGGTTATGTGAGTAGTTATCATTAACTGATCACATAATGTGGTTATGTGATTGGGGCATTCAATGAGGGAATATAGAAGAGAGAAAAAAATGATTTTTCCTCCATGTGATTGAGATTATATTTATGTTTCTAGTGAAAAATACTCTTATTTATAAGGTATCTCATGGAATACCAAAGGTCTCTTGGATGACCAAAAATTCCCTCAAAGATTAATAGTATCCCTTGTGAAGTTTAGACCAACAAATGAATGTGAAATATTTCCTCCCCAAACAAACACATCATAAAAATACAATAAAAAACATACAAAATTGAAAACTGACATCCCATAAAAATGTTTGAACAACAATGAAATTAATATTCAAAAAACATTCATACATCCCTATAAAAACACCATAAGTGATCCTCTTTATCACTGGTGGATAAAATAAATGTATGTTGATCAGTAATACACATGTGAAATTGGGATTTAAAATCTTATGTGATGAATAATATATTTGATTATCATACTAATATTTTAGAATTTCATTTTTAAAAATAACACATATGCACTACCACACACTATTCAATGATAATTGTAAAAATCTATCAATGTTACTTTTATTTTAGTAATGTTAAATATATATATATATATCACAGTACAATAGATATAAATAACATATATATATATATATATATTAGATATTTGAATGAAGGAAAAAATTATTATTTATAAGTTATGGAAACTAAAAACATCCTAAAAAACAAAAAAAAGAATTATAATGACTGGGAAATCATATATAGACACTTGTGGATAGCCTCTATGTGTTTTCTATACTCATCCCTAAATATTCTGAAAAATGTATACCCATATCCGGGTGCCTTGAACTTACATTCCCCATGTATAAGATCATATTCGCATATCTAGAATGAGAAACCAAATAGATTAGAGCATAACATACTATGTACATGTTTTAAAAAAAACCAGTAAAAAAAATTATAAGAAAACTTTTATGAAGAAACAATATCAAGATATACTGATAATATCTAAATTTAAAAACATTCATATTGAAAATCAACTAATATATTATTCACGTTAAATAGATACCCACATAGACATGGATGATGTATACATGATATTCCAACTTCAAGGTGAACAAAGAATATGATACATTCTATATTCTAGTGTCATGGAAAAATACATATCATATTTTAGGTAATTTTAATTGTGTATACCCATGTTATAGAATTATTAAAGACAATCCCTTTTGTAAAAAGGGATGGGGTATATTAGTGTAAATGAATTGTAAGACCAACCTATTTCGTCAACGTGTTCATTGATAATGGGGATACTTAGCCCACAAGCCCATACCCGAGTGGTAAGGGGTCCTGATTGGCATCAAATAGACCTAGGATCAAAACCGGGTGGCAGAAAATTTCTGAGTTATAGTAGCATTCACTGTAGCAATTATTGTTCGGTATTTTAGCAGCCGGATATATTCACTCGATTTAAGCGTTCGGGCCACCGGTTTGGGCTTACGGGTCTCAAGGGCCTTTGGGTCATCTAAGTCATTCGGACCACAGGTCCTCTGTGCTACGTAGACCGTGGAGTATCTTAGTTCACAAAAAAAATGCCCTAGAAGTGGATCAAAGCAACAAGAGTGGAAAACACCAGAAGTAGAGCTAACCGGATTGGATCAATGAGATTGTATGGAAGCTGCCATCAGGACCATGCATCATGCAACTTTGTACGGGGAAATGCTAGCCGATCGACAATACAAGGTGGGGAGCTAGGTGAACAATGATGCAGAATCTGGGGAGGGGTAGTTCAAGTGGGATAAGCCTACGAGTCTTGTATTGGGCATGGTAAGACTCTGGGCCTTTGGGTCATGTATTGTGAGTTAGTCGGGCCTTGGGCCTTGGGCCTATGGGTCATGTACGAGTTCCCATTCAACCCTTAAATTGGGGATTATCCATAAAAAAAAAAGAAGGCCTTTCGGGCCATTCAGGCAATAATGGGGATAGTTGCGAACTACATTATACACAATTATATAATACCCCATTATTTCAGAACACATAGTATTCTAATATCATATATTGAAATAATATATCCTATATTCAAATTTAATAATTCTATGTTTGTATATATATATGAAATTAACACATCTTAAACTTATTATGTTTTCTAAATCATTGGGAAAAATATTGATAAATATAATAAATTAGTCACATTTATTTCAAAATATGAATAAAAAATCTGTCATTATAAATAAATATCCATTTTAATTGAATTTCAATAGCACATTAATTTAGACATCAAAAACTTTTTAATATAAACCATTATTATAAATAATGATAAAAATTATAAATAAAATTAAAATTAATTACTAGTTCAAATTAAACTAGTTTTAATTGATTTCAATCATCCATAAACTAATTACAGCCCATCTATTTAATAAAATGAAACTATGAATATTTACATTTATTAAAAAAATTAAAAATAATACATAGGGTCTAGTGGGAGATGTTAAGGAAAAAGCAATAAAATCCATATTAATGTAAAATATTGTAATTAATAAATTTTAGTTACTTTTAAAATTATGTTCAGGAGATGAATTGGGGAGTCTGATTAAAATATTATAGACAATACACACTAAAGTAAATCACAGATTTGTATTATATATATATATATATATTTATTTATTTAAATATTCCAATGAAAATGATTATTTTTCTTTTCCATGTGACTATAATTGAAAAATAGACAACCAATAAATGTAATTATAATGATGGAAAGATCATAGGTCACTATGAAATATTTTATTATTGTATTTTATTTATTAAAATATGTCATAATAACTAACTCAAGACCATTTGATTATTAATCCCCTATATCTATTTTTTATGACATGACCCACTTGGATTAAATCCCATGAATATCAAGCCTCCACTCCTCTATAAATGTGAAGAAATGAAATTTCATCAAATACAGTAATTTCACCTTCTCAATTTGTAGAAGTTCTATATGCAATTAATCTGTCAACATAATAAATATAAATATATAATGGGAAGTCTAAAATAATAAATGGATAATAGTTTTGTTAGGAGAATTTCAAAATCCAAATTCTGGGTATTTAAGGATGAAATATTATTTCCTAAACTCATATAATACTTTATTCACTAATAACCTAAATAAAATAATAACATAAAATAATAATTGATTTAGGGAATCATTGAATTATAATTCATCATTGAACTTTTTTATTTTTCCTTAAATATTTAAATATATATATATATATGGGGAAACAATAATAAAATGAAGTATGAAATGATATAATAACTTATTAAACAAAATATAATACATAAACATATAACACCACAAATACATGATTGAGTGGCCAAGGTTCAGAACCATTTAAATTCTTGTTGAGTAATTAATAAAATGACAATGAGTAAGCCTAAATATTCTCAATATGGTTTAAATATTGAAATGGATGATAACTGATATGATTTCACACAATCAGAATTATGCATCCTTCCCCAGATAAAATTTCACCCTCATGATTAATAAAAGACTCTATTTATTCATTGAATGAAAATGGAAGTACATAATATTGTCTTCCCAATTTGGATAAAAATATACAATTGATATAAACCCATATACATGATCAATAATATTCTCTTCCACTAATTAATTTTGATGAAACCAATAGTCGTAATGCATCATCCTTAATGATTATATCTAGGTATAAAATTTGGATATCATATCATATGTTTTAATTTTTAATTGTGTATTCTATAAAACATCAAAAACGATTTAAATTTCAAGGGATTTTTTGGGTTATGATGAAAGCTATATTGGATGTAAAGACTCCATTTGGATGACATATTATGTTTCATAAACATGAATGGGTGAGATGTTTTCTAATGAGACTACTGAGTTATTATAATATTTCCATAAAATATTATTATTTATTTAAATTTAGATTTAAAAAATGGTTATATTGAATATATTTTGGCATAGTTGGTTCTTGATTTTATTCATATATAAATGGATTCTATTAGGTTTGTATGATATGGTTTTGCTTTACTAACTACAGTGGGTAATCTATGTAGAGTTATTTTAAAATTTTGCTTTTATTAGAATTAACCCCATTTTTCGTAATCATAAGATGAAATTTATGAAAGTAAATCTATTTATATATTCCCTAAAATACTATAACACTTATTGTGATTGAAATAAATTATATATTAGAAAATATATTTTTAAAAAAATAATCCAAATAATAGGATCCATAATCATTGTTTCGATATTTTATTCATCATGAGTCACTAATTGTAATATATGTTATATTTGTGGTATAAATGATTATTTCACCAACACCCATAGTGAATTTGTCACGACCAGTCCCTTTTGGCCCATTCCATAACTACACCAAGCCCGATTTCCATAGGCCAAGGGCTAGCGACTAGCACCGGAAAGGTGTATCCATAAAACGGGAAGGCATTACCTTTAAACCTATAAAAACACTCAACGTAGAACACAACAAGAAGCAACCACTATGTAAACTATTGTAGTAAAAAGAGTGCTGAACGTAAAGGGGCCGGAACACAATCCCAACTGAAAGTAGGAGTATAACTCAAAAGTACAAAACAATTGAAAAGTTGAAAATCAGTTATTGGATCATCCACTAATGATCCTACAAGAAGGGTAGGTAAAGATCATGATCAGTAGTCCATGCATCACATCACACCAAACTGTCCATCCCAGATCCTACCAAAAGTGTAGGTACAACTCACGATCAGTAGTCTCTGCGTCACGTCACACTAAATGGTCCACCTTTGAGCAACGTCCATTCATGGATTCCTCATCCTCAATCAATGTCGTACGTCGTCTGTTGAAAACACAATAAGGTTCGGGCGAAGCACATGTAGGGGTGAGTATAACGATACTCAGTAGAGACCTCGAGTCCCCCATATATCTCTTAGAGTCCGAAAAAGGAAATACCAAAATGAAAGACCACAATCTCAAATCAAGATGCAATCATCATCAAATCTACTTAGTTATATTCCCATTCATATACCTAAGTTATCAAGACATACTCATCTCATACATGAATCAAGAATACCACAAAGGTAACGCCACAATGGTATATGCACCACACAGGTAATTCCACGAATATATATGTAGCACAGAGGTAACACACGAATATAGAAGTACCACATATGTAACACCAAAATGATAACGCCACGATGGTAACACGATGAACGTAACACTATGAATACAAAAGTACCATACAGGTAACACCACAATGATAACACCCCGACGGTAGAAGTACCACACAAGTAACATAAAAAATATAACAATACGAAGGTAGAAGCAGTACACAGGTAACACCACAAAGATAGAAGTACCACAAAGGTGACACCACAAAGATAACACCATGTAGGTAACACCATGTAGATAACACCACAAAGGTAACACCACCAAGTTTGAAGTCCCACATAGGTAACACCATGAAAATAGAAGTACCACACATGTAACACCACAAAGATAACAACATGAATATAGAATTACCACACTGGTAACCCCAAAAAGATAACACCATCAATGTAGAAGTACTACACATGTAACACCACAACGATAAAAGTACCACACTTGTAATAGTCTCAGATCACAATCAGGTATAAATTCAGTACAAAAGTACATATGATTAGACGTATGGATTTATCATAATATTATGTTAAGTAGCACTGATTTTGACCCACATAGGATCGGTATGCACTGGCCCACACATTATCACTAAGCACTAAACCACATTAAATATGATAGATACTGACCCACAGAGGATCGATAGATGCTGACCCACACATGATCGATAGATTCTGACCCACACAGGATCAATGTTCTTTATTGACGTTACAACCAGCCACTACATTCCCAAACTAAGAACGCTTGTTTCCGGGAGGATTATCCCCTCATGCCATCCTTCATGTAGAATGGTTTCAAACGTAACTGATGGCGCATCAATCAGTCACTCATTATGTGTGTTATTCGCATTTTAGTGTCGAGGGCCCAGTTGGATTCAAATATGATCTTACCCAAGTCAAATATAAAACTCTTCCAAATCACACTTAGATTAACTCCAATGGAGCGCCTTGTCACATGGGTCTTTATGCCATAGACGGTGCATCGGTCAGACACTAGGTCTGTTAGTTACACCCATTTCTGTGAAATAGAGGTGATCGTACCTCAGTTCGGATCTGCTCGGTCGGGCCCTCAGGAATATTCCAAAGGGACTGCTTCCGAAAATAGTCCCAACACCGCTGATGTCATGTTAAATGGACTCTCGTCTTGTCAGTTACATGTGTTTCCTTATTTGGGTACCTCCTTATTCGGGTACCGGTTGGGTCTAGGCCCTGTCTGACTCGGTCAGGCTAGCCTGACACAACTGGTTCCAAGGTCTTCGTGACCTTGTCTGGGTCGAGCCTACTAAGGGTAGTCCCAGTTCACTGGGTTCGGCCTATCAAGGTCGTCCCGGTTCAGTTTTCGGGCCCGGGCCGTGGTTGGCCCGACCCGCCAAGTGGGGTTGTCCCCCTCACGTTGGCCCACGGCTCCGGCCTGCTTCGGCTCGGTCTTCCCGAAGGCAGACCGTAGTGTTAGTTTGTCCCGAAGTTGTGGGGCTATTCACCTACCAGTGGGGCACTTCCCCACCATATTTATCTGGCAATCGTTTGGCCGACCGACATCCACCAGGGCGACGCGGAGTAGGGCAGCTTCGCCTCCTCCTATTGAGGATGCTTCGTGCCAACGACGACGCCAAAGAGCACCACCCCTTGTCATGAGCAGCCACCAAGGTTTGACCACTATTGTGCGCCATCACGCGTCACCTTCCACCACCTGCCGATGGGTTTCGCAGGTCTCCTCCAGCCATCATCGCTCGCCGTCGAGGTGGCACACTGGCAGTTTCTTCCGTGGGCCAAAGGACGTGCACTGACGGTCCATTCCTAGTGATGATGGTGCCTACCACTCTCTCACAATACCATTGTCATAGTATGACCCACTATTCCATGTTTTTTTTAACCTGAGGAAAATATACCCAAATAAGGAAATTTAAGCAGATCACCGGAGGGTTTGGGCCTTGTTTGTTTGGCTTGCGCCCTCCACGTTAACATGATAGCAAGTAGTTAAGCAATGAGGAATCATAAAAATGAACATTAAACAAAAGCCCCTACATAAAAGAGATATATGCCAATGACGGTCGATGGAACCTCCTTCATCGTTGTCATCTATTCAAGACTCAGAGGTGCTCGTCATCACTCGCATGAACCAGTCTTTTCTTCTAGGTGGTTTGCGCCGTTGTACATTGCCAGTGCATCGTCTTTTGGTGAAGTCATGCCAACACCACTCCCTGAGCTCCATATAAAGAGGAGAGGAGAAGAAGTGTGAAACTCTCGAGGAATTAATGATGTTAATTTAATTAATGAACCTCCCAAATTACTAACTGTGCGGTTACAAGAAAATAAGTGTCAAACCATTTATTTTCTTGACAAGACGTCAGTCCTGCCAGCGTCATTCGTCTGTTGGAGGAAAAAAAGAATAGGAAATAACTTACGTGTTATTTTATTAATATTAAAAAAGTCTTCAAAAATAACATTTTCACCCGACCTACTGCGGCTGAAGTTATGACTACCTTAATAGAGTCATGGCATCGTGAGTTCAACAGTTCCCTCATATTTTTAATTCAAGAAACAGTTCAAAAGATAGAAAATGATGCTCATGAATTTACAAAACGTACCCAAAAAAATTTCAACAAATTATTAATAGTCACTCTAGACATTCTTCAGTCGAGTTTAGGATCTACCTAAGTGAATAATTCCCCAAATAACCCAACATTACTCTCATATTTTCAATCTGAGTTACCGTTTAGAAGTTATGGATTTTAAAATAAAATAATTTTCACTTAATTATTTTATTTATGGCCAAAAACTAACATTCAATGGTGTCATGTGCCAACCAATGTTAGTATATTTATTAAATAGATAATATAATCACAATTTTTTAGGTGGTCCTAGATTTTTAATTTGAGTTACCAGCATTGAGTTATAAGCCTTTTAAAAATAAAATAACATTATTTAAATTTTTAATTTACAGTTATTCCATTTTTGGGTTATCTCACAGGAGGCATGTGGAAGCTAAACATAAGTCGTGACTAGGGTAAAACTTCCATCCTAAGAGTAACAGTGCCTTCAGATTTTTAATTTTGGGAAACATTTATGATTTATTCCACTTTTTCAGCAAAACTTCTTACTTGCGTTGTTTAATGTTTAACACTTCTTCAACAGATCATTCTGGAACTTCGGGCCTCGGAATCACGTACCGTCAGATTTTGAGGTATTGAAATAATTCCAAATAATAAAAAAATTAATGGGAATTCTGGGACATTATATTCTCCCCAACTTATGGATTTGCATCCTCGAAATACAAAACACAGATTAAGGAAGCAAATGGGGGTACTGAGCATGAATCTCAGCCTCCCGCTCTTATGTGCTCTCCTGGAGGTTTCTGTGCCGCCAGCGAATGCGTACCAGAGGTATTGACCACCCACAAATGACCTATGTATGTTTTTCCTCAAACTCTATTGGAAACACAATAAAAGTCACCCTATCGTCAAATAACAAGTTTTCCTAGTTGATAATGTGTGATTTATAATGCACACAAATCCTCTGGTGTGACAGATGGAAACATGATGAACCCAATTCATTTGTGGGGAAAGAGATAGATAGTACACAACCTCTCCCGACATATTGATAATTTAGAATGGTTTAATGAAACTCAGAGATTTCTTTTCACCCCTTCTTAATCAACACAAACATAATCATGGTGAGTCCCACTGGAAGACATGGTCTCCCTCTTCCATTCGGCATAATACTTATACCAGCTCTGAGATGTTTTCACTTGCTAACAAGTGAGGCATCATGATACAAACAATACCTCTACTTCCATTATCCTAGGCCATTAATACTGACTCCATAGTTCTAATTATATCATCTCCACTATATGATGTAATGTTAAACGGGCTGCATGGATCTCCCTCAAAACCTCCATCTAAAGCATCACTGGTACCATGGTACTTCTTTTCAAAATGATGGCGTACTCACCACCTTTATAAATTCTTTTAGGATACCATACTACGGATATCTAAGCATGTCAGGCCACGCTGTCAATCTCTCATGATATGAGTAATTGTTGATCATTACTCCCTCCCACATTAAGACACACCCAAGTATAGTCCTTGATGCTTCGTAGTAGACTACATACCAAAATCCCTCTTCCGGTAGCCTTAATATGGGGGCACTCATCACTCTCTACCTCAGCTCCTATAAACTCTTCTATCATCTCTCCACCCATATGAAGGAATTTCCCTTTTTTGTCAAAGTTTACAAGGGTGCCGCATGTTTGGAAATGTTAGGAATAAATATTGGGTAGTACCCAGCCAAAGTATAAGTCCCTCTCCCTTCATGGAGGTATTCCTAGAAACAATGTTTTAAAAGATGTCCCCACACTCTTCTGCTACTATTGGGAACTAAAAACTCAGAACTCCAGCTACCATGAGGGTAAGGTTGGCTGACTCAATATTGATCGGCTGCACCCTCCTTTTCATGAGTTTATCATGTAATTTTAGGGTTTCCTTTTTCACCGACCAAGGAAAACCCCATTCCAACATTGTATATAGACCATGACATTTTTCTTAATACAATCTATTTGATTATGAACCATGGATGTCCATTCCATACCCAAACTAACATCGTATGGCCTCGATGCTACCTCCAAGAGGTTCATACCAAAACTCTCACCTCAAGGGTAAGATCACACCATCGACATAAGTGTGATTATCGAGACTTCTCTCAATGTTTTCTTTTAGACGTAAGGTTTAAGCCAATTGTTTAACTGTCAACTATAGTTCTTAAACAAGATTCAAGGGAGGTCGGAATGATTGTTATATATGTCTATTGATACGACAGTTAGTAATAGACACAGAACATACCTCAAATCATTCATGGAGCCCTCAGATCACACTACATGACCACACGAAGCTACTCTTTTGTCCTATCCTCTGGCTCCCTGAGCCTGGTGGTGACCACATTGGGTGGTGGATTTAACATGTTGAAATGTACACCACCTCATGATGCTCCCCTAGCTCTTCATCCATGTCCGCAGACTTAGAGATTCATTTGTCCTTAACACTTCTTCTCCAAAGAACATTTTACATTCCTAGTTCTCTAAGAATGGCATCAGTTTCCTACTTTTTCACTGATAACATTCACTAGTTGTATCTGCTCAACTGAAAAAATTCAACCACAAGGTTCTCTCAAGAACCATAACATAAGTAACAATGTATATAGGAGTGGTGTTGGATCAGATGTCCCTAAACACACATCTCTTGGAAGTATGATCCCTGAATCATGGATTTTACTGTATTCATCGAGTAATTAGGATAGTCGGTACACATTAATGAATACTCAACTACGGATATGTTTTCCTGAAGAAGCTGTAAATGCTCTAGGGATCAGTCATCCCTTAGCTCATTATGGAAAGAGAACACCTTCTCTAGAAGAGGTTCTCATGGTTTTCCATAGAAGATTCACCTCTTCTAAAGATCAGGGTAACCTAATCCCAGTAGTCATTCTACTAAGCCACGTAGAAGGCTCTCTACCAGCACTTCCATTTGATTGAATAGTACCCTAACTAGATGGAATCACAACCTCCTCTTAATGATAGTCCTTAGATTCCTGTGGGTCGGGCTGGCCTCAAATCCTGAGGGGTATCTAATTCTGAAACAAGTGATAGGCACTAAGCATAAATGTGTCCTCTACCGATACCTCCAGTTGTATCTTATGACCAACGAGTAGTAATATAGCTGACACACTACCCAGAGGATCTATCTAGGGAAATGTTCCACATACCGAAGCACCATCACTATGCAGAAAATCCTCATGGTCACTCACTGGAAAAGACTAGAATCTAATATCAACAACCTCTCTACTTTTTTCTAAACTAGGCGGAAAACTCTAGCCACAACCACCATCCATTCCTTAGCCTCCTGCATGTCCTTCTCGCCTCAGAACCCTGAAGGCCTATTCCACTAAAACTCGTGCAATGTGCTCAGTCGGTGTGAATCCTCTAATTAAAGAGTAGGTGGTAACGACTTCCCAACAGGTAGTAGTGCTGCTGGTAAACCAACCGAAGGTGCTATAATCGTAATAGGGCCCTCCACCGAGGCATCATCACTCGGTGGGCCGTCATTGCGTACACTCTCAGGAAAACTGGGTGGTTGTCTATGCGGCAACATCCTGGTATGAAATAGGTGTTATTTTGTCATTATGTTATACATGGTCAGATTACTCTAATGAATTCAAAAGAAAAACTTTTCAAAAACACACTCAATCAGTGTTTTTGTGTGATAATTCAGAAAAAAAAATTAGGGTCTACATGCATGGGTAGGTCTACCACCACACCAACACGGGACTCCCCAAATTGAAAACCACTCACATAACACTTAACACTATTTCCACCTAGAATAGAGTAGATACCTAGTTTTTCAGAAGAACCAAACTCCTCTGATACCACTTTTTCTCAACCCATCCCTTAGGGACAGTGTTGTGACTACCCTAATCCAACCATCCATAGGTCTTGGGCTGGTGACTATCACCGAAAAGGACTATCCCTAAAATGGGAAGGAATTACCTCTATACTAGTAAAAACACACAGAGTATAATGAAACAAGAAAAAATAACTATGTAATCTGTTGTATTAAAAAGGTGGTGAATGTAAAGGGGACAGAATACAAGCCCAACTGAAAGTACGAGTATAACTCATAAGTACAAAACTACTGAAAAGGTGAAAAGAATCTCTTAGATCATCCATCACAGATCCTACCAGAAGTGTAGGTATAGCTCTTGTTCAGTAGTCCCTACGTCGTGTCACACCAAAAGGTCCACCCCAGATCCTACATGAAGGCTAGGTACAACTCACTATTAGTAGTCTATGTATCGCGTCACACCAAATGGTACACCTCCATGCACCGTCCAGTCTTGGATCCATCAGTCTCGGTCAATGTTGTACGTTGTCTTCCGAAGACAAAACATGGTGTGGGAGAATCCCATGCAGGGTTGAGTAGAACGATACTTAGTACGGACCGAGAGACCCCCGTAGGTCTCCTAGTGTTCCACAAAAGAAATAACCCAAACCAAGACCTCAATCTCAAGCACGAAGTAATAGCCATAAACTCCACTTAGGTATATACCCAAACATATAACTTATTTATCAAGACAAACTCTTCTCATACATGGGGGAAAAATTCCACAAAGGTAACACCACGATGGTAGAATCACTACATAGGTAACACCATGAAGATAAAAGTAGCACACATGTAACACATGATGATAGAAGCACCACATAAGTCGCACCTAGGTTAAACCTTCCATCTTGAACGTAATGGTGCCCTCACGTTTCTGATCTAGGAATCCTTTTAATAGTTATTCCATGTATTCTAGAAAAAATTATTATGTGCACTATTTAATGTTTAACACATCTTCAGTGATTCATTTCGGGAACTCGTGGCCTTGAAATAATGCGCTGTCTGATTTTGAGGTCTTGAAATAATTTCATATAATTAAATAAATAATTTTTTTCTTCGAATATTACATTCATCCCACCTTAGGTATTTTCGTCCCCAAAATCCAAAAAACATACTAAGGAAACAAATAGAGGTACTGAGCATGGATCTAATCCTCTCACTCCCATGTATTCTCCTGGAGGGTCCCATATAGCCAGTGAACGTGTACCAATGGTATCGACCAGCCACAAAGGACCGGCTGATGTTGATCCCCAAAATCCCCTAAAAACCCCATAAAAATCACCCCATCGTCAATGAAAAACTCGACGTAGTTGATAATGTGCGATGGATCATGCACGCATCTCCATAGCTACGTCACATGGAAAAACATATGAGCCTAGATCATCTGTGAGGAAAGAGATATATGGTACACCACCTGACCCACTCTGATTTGAATCTCGAAAGATCTGATGATCCTTGATGATAACCTACTGCACTAGACAAATCTACACAAACCTTGTCAAGGTTAGACCCATAGGAAGACATAATCTCCCTCCTCCTGTCGGCATAAGAATTATAAAATTTCTAAGCAGTATTTATTAGATATCATGTGAAACATCGTGATACAAACTCTTCCAATGCTTCATTCATCCCGGGCCATCAATATTGATGTCGGAGGTCTTGAAACATCTTCGTCACTCCAATATGTACTGTTAACGGAGATGTATGGATATCTGAAAAAAACATCCTTCTGTAGCATCACTAGTACCATGGTATTTCCTCATAAAGAGATTATATTCTCCACACCGTCATAAAATATTTTAGGAGACTATCACGAGGATATCTGAGCACGTTGTCCCTCGCAGTCAGCATCTCATGTTGTGAGTCATAGGAGATAATTTCTCGCTCCTACATCGAGACACACACATGTCTAGTCCCTGAAGCGTCATAATAGATTATATACCCAATTCCATCTTCTAGTAGCCCCAATTTGGGGGGCACATGTTAGTCTATACCTCAGCTCCTGGAAACATTATTGGCATCTCACCGTCCATATGAAGGGATGTCCCTTCTTCATCAAAGATGACAAGGGTGATGCAGGTCTGGAAAATTCAGGCAAAAATCTCCAGTAGTACCCAGCCAGAGCAGACGTAACATCCTGAGCATAGTTATCCAGAGATTGCACTTTATTACATAACATTGACATGATACAAGGAAATAATTTCTTGAAAGACCAATTAGTTTAGCTATTTTGGAAATATATTACATACATCAACCTCACATTATAATTTCAAACATAAAATATAGCATAAATTGTTCTTTGTGAACACCATTATTCCCTATTAGTTTAACCTTGCATATCAATCATAATACATTTCTTGGAAATCCTAGGAAAATATAACATAAGAAAGGGGTGTGCTCATATGCTTAGTTAGGGTAACCAATTTAGTGGAGGGTAACATAATCAATAGGCTTGGTAAATAATTGAAAACACAAGTATTTATAAATAATAAACATGAACAATTTATGGCATAAATATGACTAGAGTAAATAATTCCAAATAAAACATAGTCATGGGTATTAAAATAGTCAAATAACCAGATGAACCACCAATTTTATTTTCATAATTAGAGAATATATAATGCATTAAATTCTGAAAAATTTTGTCAAGTCCTCGGCCAAGACATCTAAAAATGATTAAGGCCTCGACCAAAACTATATATAAAATTGGGAAAGGCCTCGTCCAATTCCACGTCTAATTGTCTCGTGGGACCTACCGATGCATTGAGGAGCTATAGCAGGCTCCACCCATCAATTACAATGTCCAATACATTCCTCATATGAAATGGATGAAAAATAACCTAAACATTCGTATTAAAACTATCATATGAAATGTCAATACATTATCTATAAACCATGAATTGTATAAAAATAACACATCAATATCCAAACATATCACAAAACATTTAATAAAATATAGAAGATTTGAATCATAATAAATCAAATTCAAACATGTTTAAAATCCATCAAAGGATGTTGACATAGATGAAGATGATTGGTAAAACACTTTGAGAGAAATATCCCCTTTTCGTGGAAACATTTAAAAGTCAAACAATTTAGAAAGGAATACTTTTAAATACATTTATGAATCAATGTGTCCCATACAAAATTGAAACATTTGAATGGAATTAAATTTTAAATAACATTAATGTCAATATAAATAAATCCATAAAAGCAATTTTGAAAACATGGACATTGATGAGAATGATTTAGAAGAATAAATATTTAAGACATTAAAATTAATGTTTTTATAATAGAGTCCTGAAAAAACAATCCATCTGAATACTCTTTTATGAAACATGGACATGGAAAATAAATATCTCCCAGTAAAAACATACCCATAATCAATCTCGAATAATAAAGAGATTGAGGAATTAACCATTATTTCGCATTTTCCTATGGTTGAGGGTACGTTTAACCTCGTGTATAAAGTCCATCGTATGTTATTCAATTACACCAGAACCATATTAATATTTATGATAACATACATGATTCATTTATGACTTTATACTACCCATTTAATAATAATTTACATGTTAAATTAACATTTCAGGTAATAATCGCTTCTTTTATCGTACATGTTTTAACTTGTTACTCTTGACTGCATCACATAGACCATGATTTAAATACTTCTAGAATATAAAACAAGATTTATATATCATATATATTTATAATATAAATATGTATAACAGTCATATATATGAAACGGAAAACACCGTTTATGGAGATGGTAAGCCACACGTATGCATAAACATTATTTCCATTTTCATATCATAGTGAACAGAACTAAGTGAATAAGATATATTTGAGTACATATATATATATATATCTACATTAGAATTATTATTTCATATATTACATACTTATTAATGATATATATTTTTGTAATCCATTCGTACGCACGAGGGACAATATCATTATGATGATGGTAAAATCATATGTAATTGGATGGTATATCATATAAATTGAATAATTAACACGTTATATTTATTATTTACATCAGTTATACTCATTATTATACTCATCTAAATAATTAAGTGTTTGAATAAAAAACTACACCAATACATGGAGATGGTAATCCGTACGTACGCACGTATGATGACTTTGTCATTTGTTGGATGGATAGAGTAATGAAAATTATTGTACCATTTTTATAATAACATCACAATATATAAAAGATACTAGTGTTATTATAGTAAAATAGAAATAACAAATAGTGTGTAATTGGAAGTAGAAAAGAATCTGAAAGAGGTTATGAAATATTTGCTTCTTCTTCAGATTCATCCTTTTGATTTGATCAAAGGGGATCCTTAGATTTTCATTATGACCAAAGGAAGGCCACTAGGATGGAGAGTGGAATGTTGGGAGGACATTTGGGTAGGGTATGGATGAGCAAAAACGCTTTGGAGGTGTGAAATTAAGAGAAGGGGAAGTGCCATTTTATAAGAGAGGTAAGGGTCATTTTTGGAAAAGCTTGAAATATTAAATTATAATAAAATCGTTTTCTGTTTGTAATGGCACAAAAATGAATTATTTATAGGATAATGTGGGTATGGATCGAAAAACACTCAACCAATAAGTTTTTGATAGGTTTTAGTCATCATATTAACTATACCTTTTTATTTAACTCTTAGTTATATTGTTTGACGTTTACCATGTCTTTTTGTATTTTATAATATATGCTTAATAATATTACAATAACAAGCCAATCGAACCCCATGTGGTTCATTATTAATATATATAAATATATATATAAACTTATATAAGTCATTTGGCCGAATCTTATATTTTTATGAATATTATATCAATGAATAACCTAATATTTGTTTTAATAACTCAACTATGTTAATTTTGACACTATTTAGTATTTGGTTTTTGTGAAAATCATAACAACAAGATTATATCGAACAAAAATTATTTAATCAACCCTAACAAGTCATATTAACCTATAAAATTAGTGGAGATAATCAAAATTATAAAATTAGATTTATTTGGATATTTATAATATCAATTATTTTAATCATTCATTAATAAGGTAATTACTACATCATCATAGTGTCATAAAAAATTAAATTATATAATTTTAATAAATTATAAGTAATATTTATTTATGTAATAAATATTAATAGATTTAAAATTAATATTTATAGTCAATTTTATATTATGTGTAACCATATATTAATAATATTTTAGTTTTTAATCATTGAATTTAACTATTTTAACTATTCATTAAATAAAATAATAAAAAATATACTAATCATACCCATGTGAACCAAAGGGGGTCATATTTTATTCCTATGATTTTTTGTCGAATTATAATTATCCAATAGAATTAGGACATGTGTTAGGGTAATTAAGATATCATTTTTAATCTAAATCACTCTATATACTATTATCTGAGGTAAATAAAAGTCAAAAGTTATTAATCATAAAGAATTATTTTAATCATATTGAACCAAATTTTACCTACTTATATTAACCATGTATATTAGATTTTTGAAATTCAACTCATAGATGTGGTAAAATTATGTTTTATGCAAATTTTTAAATACTCTTAGAAGGTTGGTAAAAGAGGATATAAATTTCAATAAAATTTAATACATCTAATTTTGTTATAAAATGACTCCAAATAATTAAATTGAACATTTATATGTATTGTTTATCTATTTTTTCTTAATATAAATTTTAAAAAATTTAATATTTATTTAAATAAAAAGTTGGTTTTAAATAATAATTCAATATTTTTCACACTTCATAAAAAATTGAATGTTTTCAGAAAAAGATCATAAATTCAACCAATGTTAATTTTGATATTCCAAATTAAAAAATTATTTATATTTTACAATGTTAAAATTATAGAAGTTGAATTAACTAATTTTAATTTAATTCCCATTGTCAAAACCAAAAAGCAAGTTTTTAAAATGTTAAAATTATCGAAAGATTGATATGTGTTTTTGTCAAAGTTAAATGTGAAATAACATATAATGTACTAAATTGTATAAAATAACAAAAATAAAATCTAATTATACATAAAAACTTTTCAAATTCATAATTTAACACTATAAATTATTTTGATAAAAAAAATTTGTTTTCAATTAAAACAGAGTATTTTTCACTATTCATCAAAACATAAAATTTATCAAGAAATACCAAATATTTCTCAAAAAAATGTTTATATATTCTATTTCTAAAGACGAATTTTATTTCATTACATTTAATATATAAAAGTGTCAAATTTTGGTTTTAAAAAGGGTTCTCCATTAAAATGTGGTAATGTTACATTTTTTGGAAAAAAATGTCTTTTATCTGAAAAAATGGATTTATTTTTATATTGTGACTAAAAAACACATAATATGGATGTTAAAATTATATAGATTATAGAAGATTAAAAATTCCGTTAATACTATTCCTAACTGCTTTTAAAATAGCTTGTTTGTTATGTTTTGGTGTGCTCGAACTCAGTGTTTCATGAATCACAAGCTATTGAATTACATTAATGAGATAACATACTATGAAATCAGGGGGTGTTACAACAGAATTCCCTCTCCCTTCAGATATGTAATCCTGGAAATATATTTTGAAAAGATGTCCCCACACTCTTCCACTGCAATTGGGAACTGAAAAATCAAAACTCATGCCCCCATGAGGGTAAGGTTGGCCGACTCAAGAGTGATCTGTTGCACCGTCCTATACACGAGTTTTTCATATGCTGCATGGGGTTCCTTTTCACACCAACCATGGTAAACCCCATTTTAATGTGTTATATAAAGCTCATCCCTTTTTACTAATATAGTCAATCTGAGTATGAACTGTGGATATCCTATCCATACCCAAACTAACATCGTAAGGCCTCGACGGTGCCACCCTGATGTTCCAACCAAAACTCTCACCTAAAGTGTCATATCACACTATTGACATAAGTGTGATTTTCAAGTCTCATCGAAATCGTATCTCTAGATGTAAGGGTTAAGCCATTAGTTTAATAGGAAACTCTTGGTCTGGAACAAGAATCGTGGAATGTAGGAATGATTGGTACCTATGACTATTGATATGACACCGAATAGTTGAAACAGACCATACCCCGGATAATTTGTAGAGACCTTGTGTCACACTACTTGACCACATAAAGATAATCCCATATCTAGTTCTCCAGCTCTCTGAGCCTGGTGGGGACAACATTGGGGTGGTGGTTGTTAAATGTTAAAATATACACCACCTCATTCTGCTCTCCTAGGACTGCTTCTATGTCTGCAGCCCTGCAGATTCATCTTTCTTTAATACTTATTCATCTTGAAATAATTTACACGCCCATGTCTCTGATACTGGCATTAGTTTCCTTCTTTCCCAGTACTAACATTCACAGTATGTATCCACTCAACTAAAGAACATTCAACCACAAGGTTCTCTCTATTACCCTAACACACATAGGGATGCATAGATGAGTATTGCCGGCTCGGATGTCCTTAAACACATCTTGCATGGAGGTTTGAGCCCTGAATAACTGACCGTAGGGTATTAATCGAGGACATGGGATAGTCTGTATGCCTCAATAAATACTCAGCTACTGACTTGTCATCCTACCGATGCTGTAAAATATCTAGGGTACACTCATCCTGTAGTTATTTATTGAATGAGGCACCCATCTCTGAGGAAGGATCTCAATATTTTCCACAAAGGATTAACCTCTTCGCAAGATCAGGGTAACCTAAACCCTGTCATCATCCTACTGAGTCACATAAAAGGCACTCTATCAGTACTGTCATTTGATCGAATGGTGCCCTGACTATATGGAATCTCGGCCACCTCCTCAGGACAGCACATAGGCACCTGTGGGTCATGCTCTCCTTGGAACCTGGAGGATATCTGATGTTGAAACATGTGTATGGTACTAAGCCAATATGTGTCCTCTACCAGTACTGCTGGTTGTAACTGGTGACCAATGGGCAGGGATATAGCTAATACACTAACTGAAGGAACTATCTCGGGAAACAATCCATTTACTGAAGCCTCATCACTATTCAGTCCATCCTCATTGTCACTCATTGTAAAAGACTAGAATCTAAGATCCACATCTCCTCTATTGTTGTATCAACTAGGTAGAAAACTCTTTCCACAACCTCTATCCCATCCTCAGCCACCGGTGGTTCCATTTCGTCTCAGAACCTCAGAGGCCACTGCCACTGAAAATCGTGAAACGTGCTCAGTCGGCGTGCATCATCTAATGGTGGAGCCAGTGGTAATGGCTACCCAATGGGTAGTGGTGTTAAGACGAAACCCCCCAAAGGTGCTAACACCGTAAGAGAGTCCTGCAATAAGGCCTCATTTCTCGGCGGGCCATCATCGCGTAATCTCTCAGGAAACCTAGGGGGATGTCTATGAATTTACATCCTTATAAGAAACAGGTGCACCATGGTCATTATGTTATACCTGGTAATTTGAATCCAAAGAAGCCAAAGATAATCATTTAAAAACACACGCAATTAATGTTTTCGTGTTCTAAGATGGAAATCAGAATTATGGGTCCTTGTGTATGGATACATCGACCACCGAACTTCTCTGATACCACTTTGTCACGACCTGTCCCCAGGGCACATGCCATTACTACCCCAAACCCGCCTTCTATAGGCCAGGGGATGGAGACAAACACCGAAAAGGTGTATCCCTAAAATGGGAAGGTGTTACCTTTAAACCTATATAAACACACATAGTATAATGAAAAAAATAATAAATAACTTTGTAAACTGTTGTAGTAAATAGTGTGTTGAATGTAAAGGGTCCAGAATACACGCCCATCTGAAAGTATGAGTTCAACTCAAAAGTACAAACAACTGAAAAGGTGAGAAGCAGCTCCTATATCATCCACCACAGATCCTACATCAAGGGTACATACAACTCACGATCAGTAGTCCCTTTTTCACGTAACATAAAATAGACCACCCTAGATTCTACCTGAAGTATATGTATAGATCACGATCAATAGACTTTGAGTAGCGTCACACTAAATGGTCCACCTCTGAGAACCCTCTAGTCTTGGCTCCCTTAGCCCCGATCAATGTCGTATGTCATATTCACAAGACACAACATGGTGTGTGAAAAGCCTATGAAGGGGTGTCTACAATGTTACTTAATTGGGACACTGAGAAACCCATAGTTCTCGAAGAGTTCGACAAAGAAAATACTACAAAACAAGACTTCAATCTCAAAGAAAGATGCAATACCCATCAACTCTACTTAGGTATATTCCAATACATATTCCTTAGTTTTCAAGACAAACTCATCACATTATTGAGGTAAGAATACCACAATGGTAACACCATGATGCTAGAAGCACCACATAGGTAACACCCCGAATATTGAAGTAGCACACATGTAACACATGAACATAAAAGTACCACACATGTAACACCACGAGGATAACACCACGAGGATACAACCACGACAGTAACAACATGATGGTAACACCATGAACATAGAAGTACAACACAAGTAAAACAACAATGTTAAGACCACAAATATAGATGTACAATTAAGGTAATAACACAATGATAACACCACGAAATTAGAAGTAAAACACATGTTACTCCACGATGATAGATGTACCACACATGTAACACCACAAAGATAACGACAAATAGGTATCACCACGAAGGTAGAAGTATCACACAAATAACACCGCAAAAATAGAATTACAACATAAGTGACACTACAAATATAACACCACAATGGTAGAAGTACCACACTAGTTACACCACGAATATAACCCCATGAAGGTAGAAGTATTGCACCTGTAACACAAAAAATAGAACTAACACACAGGTAACATACACAGCATAAAATCTAGAATAAATTAAGAAAAAAAGTACATGTGATTATCTGTAAGGATATATCATCTTATTCTGTTATGTAGCACTACTTTTGACCCACACAGGATTGAAAGGTACTAACCCCCGCTTACCCACACAAGATCATACCCACACAGGATCAGTATGCAATGAACCACACAAGATTGCTAAGCAGTGACACACAAGGATCCTGATAGATGCTTACCCACATAGGATCGATATATTCTGACCCTCAAAGGCCTGATATATGCTGACCCATAGAGGATAAATTTTCTTTCTTCACGTTACAGCCAGCCACTAGATTCTCACACTAAGAACACATTGTTTCTGGGAGGATCCACTCCTAATTCCATTAGAAATACCTCATCCACCATGTATCTCATGACGAACTAACCCGTTGATTCTTCACATCATAATGGTTCCAACGTAAGAGAAGGCTTATCAATCAGATGCCCGATTTGTGCGTTATTGGAATTTTTGTGTCGAGGGATCGGTTGGATTCTAGTATGATCCAACCTAGGTTGTACATAAAAATACTTCAAAACCCACTTAGAGTATCTTCAATGGACCGCTTTGTCACACATTTCCTAAAGCCACTGATGGTGCGTTGGTCGGATGCTAGTTTTGTTAGTTACACCCCTTTTCGTGAAACGATGGTGATCACACCCTGGTCCGGCCTTTCTCGGTCATCTAAAGACCCGAAATTCTTGTGGATTTTTTTTAAAACATGTGAATTTTAGGATTCTTCGGTTTCTGATGGCGCCTGATTCTGAGGCTCGGTGTACCTAGAATCAATTTCTGATGTTTTGGTATGGGTACGTTCAGTAAATGTATGTCCTGGTTTTATATCTTTTGATCTGGTCACGTAATTGAAATCCAAGGGCACCGATGAACTTGCACCACCATTATTCGCATAAAAAGACCATTACTACAGTTTCGTTTTATCGAGAATGAATGTTAGTTTTGGGGTTTCTAATTAAAATTAAATGTTAAATAAAAATGTGTGTGTGACAAATTTTTATTTGAAAGGTGGTTAAAGTCTCTAAGTGGAGGTTAGGGTGGGTCCCACCACACCCTAACCTCCCTTGGGAGGATATAACTAGGGGTGGGGACCACTAGTTTAAACTCCCCTTAAACCCCCCATGTGAATCTCAATTAAATTTATATAGAGACTCTTAAACTTCCCATAACACCATTAAACACCTGAAACTCTTGGTCTTCCCTTTAATGTGCCAACACAATTAAGTGATGATTTAATTAATTAATTTGTGTGTTTAATTCTTTTGAATTCATTATGTGAACAGTAAAATGGGAGATGATATTCTTTTACTTTGGTTGGAATTATTCTCATGGAACAGAGGAAGAGAAGAACTAAGGAGAATTTCTTTCCCTCAACGAAGAACGCGTCTCCATCCTTCCAACGAAGAACAACGAGCATCGTCTTCTCCCTTTCGACCAAGACAAAAGAGAAGACGCCATCCATGAAAAACGTTTCCAAAGACGACATCACCTCTTTATGACATCAACGGAAGTACGTCGTCATCCCACGACGTTGTCAACAATCAATGACAATTGAGGTAGGTTTTTGAATTTGAGTTTGGATTGCTTTCTTTTATGTTCTTATTTTCCCCTGGATAAAAACAACAACCGTGGATCGACCACCGAATATGTCGATCCGCAGAAGGGATGTTAATTGTGGGATGGGATAGAGATTAAGCTGGGGTTTTTTTCTGGTTCAATTATACGTTGGATTACTTTTTGATCCTCCAACGCGTAGGGCACGAGCTAACGAACAAGTTCAGAACCTCCGCCAATTCGTTCATAATGTGCAGTTTTATGGGCGACAGGTGAACGGAATGAAAACCCTTATTTGAGGTCGTCATAATAAGGAATAGGACCCGAGGAGGTTGTAGGTGCAACTGAGATGCAAAACGGACCACTGAAACGACTCCACTGGACCTTGGAAGAGCACGGCGGCGCCGACGACCAGAGGAGGTGGAGCCCCTCGCGTGGCACCGATTGAAGACCACTGCGGCACGCCGCGGTGGTGGTGCGGATCCCGCATACGTGATTTTCAGTAATATCAGTTGGTGCCAGCTGGTGCCACCGTTATGGGACACCGGGGGGCCACCCCCCCCCCCAACCCCCCCACTATGCTCCCCTGGCATGTAAAGCGCTAGGCCAGCCGGCCGAGCCGCGGCTAGCCGGGTGGGCCGGGCCTCCTTCCGCGTGGGCCAGGAGAACCTCTCGCAAGATAGGTTGTAGCCGCCGGGTTGGGCCGTGCCCACCGGGCCGGACTAGGATTCGGGTCGGGTCAACCCCTGGCAGGTTGGGCAGAGTCGGACCGGACTCAGACCCCCCTCATCAAACCACTTTTGGTTTTTTTCACATAACATGAGATACAGACCTCCGATTGACGCACCATAAGTTTCGTAGGATTACTTGAGGAAAGATGGTAATTTCAGTATATCACATTCAAGGTTTTGGTGAAATTTTTGTATAGCTGGGTTGGTTCGAACTCGAAACCAACCGGGCCCTCGGAGCGGAAACACTTATAACATAAGGATCGGACGTTCGATTGACGTGTAGTCAACTATGTTGGATTCTTGTTGGTGAGATTTTCCTTTTTACACAATCCACACTAGATTCAGATGAGTTTGGAGTATTGATGGGTTGGATAGTACCAGAAATCCAAAGAGCCCCTTGAAACAGAAATGCCAATAACTCTCAGACCGGGCGTCTGATTAACGCACCGTTTGTCGGGCTGGGTTCCTTATGATGAGAAGTAACTACATGATACATCAACATAGGAAATAATAATAGTTGATTTATTGACACTTTTCTTGAGGATTGTACCCTCCCAGAATTGAGCGTGATGTGTGCGGGAACCCTAGGGCTCGCTGCAACTGAGATGACATAATCCTCTGTGGGTTCGACAGCGAGGACTACTATACCAAAATCCTACATCGGTTCAACAGTGATGACTTCTGTACCAGGATCCTCCATGGGTTCGACAGCAGTGACATATGCACCAGGATTCTATGTGGGTTCGACAGCGATGACTATTATACTGGAATCCTACGTGGGTTCAACAGTGACGAATTCTGTACCAGGATCCTCTGTGGGTTCGACAGCCGAGACTTTTGTATTAGCATCCATCGTAGGTTCGACATCGAGGACTGGTGTACTGGAATCCCAAGTGGGTTTGATAGTGACGACATCTGTGCCAGGATCCTATGTGGGTCCGACAACGCTGATATTGTTCCAGGATCCTACATGGGTACGAAAGAGGAGATGATTAATAGGCAGCATCTAATCATATCTGCCCCCTCTTCATGAGTTGTAAACTTGTGTGATCTGAGTCATGTCATTCAACCATTATCAATGTGGTGATTGACTTTACATCCTTTTTGGAATGTGTTGTGCTTGGGCTTGAGAGTTGGAGTTGAACTGTGATTGATAACAGAGGTATATGTAAGGGAATATACCCAAGTAGGGTTGGTTGATACTTCGTGATTGTGTATTTATAATGTGGTTTATCCTTTGTGGATATTATGAGACCTTGAGGGTCTCATGGATACTACTGAGTATCGTTATACTCACACCTTCACAGGCTATGCCCTAACCTCATTTTGTTGGATGCAGATGATGGAAAACGCTGACGATGCGGAGTGTACGAGGATTGGATGGTACTCAAAGGTGGAACATATGACGAGTTAGTACCAGGAGGAGACGGACGGACGTGGAGCACTGAGGAGGCTATCTGTACCTGCCCTTTAGGTAGGATATGTGGTGGACAATCCAGAAGCAACTAGGAACCATTCATCTGTTTTCATTTTTAATTGAACGTGGTTGTACTTTCCTTGTACTTCATTGTTGGGATTATATTTATGGCCCTTGTACATTACACCACTTCTTTTGTGTTCAGTTATTTCCCATAGTTTTCTTCCACTTGTTCTCTGGTTGTGTTTGTTTGCAGTTATAATGGAAATGCATTCCCAGTTTACAAATTTACAAATTTGGTGCTAGTAACCAGCCCCTGGCCTATGGAAGGTGAGCTTGGGGTAGTTACGACACAGGCCCCGGGGGACGGGTCGTGACAAATTGGTATCAGAGGAGAGAGTTCTACCGCAGAACATAGGACTCTGATATGTTTTACTGTGAAGAAATATTTTTAACAGTAATGAGTGTAATTTTCAGTCTAGGGAGTCCATTGTTGGTGTGGCGGCCTACGTATCCATACCCCAGGATCCTGACATCTGATTTCCGACTCAGTGAACAAAAACATTGATTGCGTGTGTGTTTCAAGAGTTTACATTGTGGTATGTTTGAGTAATCCACGCAGATATAAATTTTTGACCGTGGTTCACCTGTTTCTTATCAGGATGCCACTGCGAAGACAGCCAACTATGGTTCTCGAGAGAGTACATGATAATCACACTAATTGGTACCTATTTCTATTGATGCATGCAGTCAAGGAGTGTGAACCAAGGGATCTTCGAATTACTTGAGGTACGGTCTGTGTCTACTACTAGCTGTCGTATCAATAGAAATAGGTACCAATCATTCCTTCCTTCGAAAAATCTTGTCCCAGACCTATAGTTTCCAGTTAGTTCATTGACTTTACCATCACGTTTGGAGATACCTTTGGGAGGAGACTTGATAATCACACTTATACCAATGGTGTGATCTGACCCTTGAGGCAATAGTTTTGGTTGGAACCTCTTGGTGGCACCGTCACGGCCTTACAACGTTAGTTTGGGTATGAATTGGGTAACCCAAGTTCATAAACAGATTGACTGTACTAGGAAAAAAGGTTTTGGTTTATCTACAATTTTGGGATAAGGTTTTCCTCGGTCGGTGAAAAGGATAACCTGGGCAGCACAGGATGGAACCATGCATAAGAGGGTGCGGTCGAACAATCCTGAGTCGGCCAGACTTACCTTTCTTCCAGACCACTCTAGGGTTGCAGAACCACTATTAGCTTTGGAAAAGAAGGGGAAACCCTCAGTGTGGTTGGGGAGATGCTAGAAGAGCTTTCATGAGCAGAGATAGAGGATAACTAGTGCCCAATCTTAAGGCTTCCAGAAGAGAGAGATGGGTATGTAGTTTACTGCGATGCATCAGAGACTAGACTCGGGTGTGTCCTGATGCAGGAGCGACCAGTGATCGCGTATGGTTCTCGGCAGCTGATAATGCATGAGTAGAACAACACAACCCATGACCTGGAGTTAGTAGTAGTGGTATTCGCCTTTAAGATGTGGCAGAACTATCTTATGGATGAATGCTTCATAGTCTACTCTGACAACAAGAGTCTCAGTTATATCTTCTCATGGATGGATCTAAACCTGAGGCAGTGGAGATGGATTGAGTTTCTCCAAGACTATGACTTTGAGATAGTCTATGCTCTTAGGAAGGGGAACATTGTAGAAGATGCTCACAATAGGACATACGACATTAAGTTGTTAAGAGAGGCGATAGAGCAGCTAGCCGCGTTGCCGATATCCTTTGTGGATAGAGATAGAGTAGCCTTTCTTCAGTCTCTTACAGTCACTCACCACTTCTTCAGCAAGTCAGGGAGGCGCAGCGTGTGAACACTAACTGCAAGACATGACGTACTCAGATATCCATAGGACAGGAACCTAACAGATTTTCTAAAGGTGGGGAGAAGTTCAACCTCTTCATAGAATGTACTATTGTACCAGTTCCACTTCTGGAGGAAGTGTTGAGAGTTTTCCATACATCTCATTTAGCGGTACATCAAGGAGACCGAGACCTCTAGAATTTGAGGATGGCGACTACTCCTTTCTATGGGTCTCAACTTGATGAGGTCTATAGATATTTAGCCGAAGCAGCAAGTTATCTCTGAGATTCTTCGGACCTTTTCATGTCCTCACTTGGGTAGGCGAGGTTTCTTACCGCTTGACCATTCCACCTTAGTTGCACCGGGTGCACGTAGTCTTCCATGTATCTCAGCTGAAAAGATACGTGCATGATCTATCCCACATCATCGGCCACAAGGATCTAGATATCGATGACAGGGAAACATTCACGGGGCTTCATGTGGTTGTTGAGGATCAACAGGAGCGGGTCCTATGTGGACGGTTGATTCCTCTGGTGCTTTTTTTCTGGCAGTACGGGAACCTCCACAAGATCACATGGGAGCGGGAGGTTTAGATGCATGCTTCGTACCCACATTTGTTTCCTTAGTAAGAGTTTTAGCTTTCGGGGACATAAATCCCTATGTATGGGAGAATGTAAAGACCCGGAATTCTTGTGGAATTTTGTTTTTAAATAAATTGGAATTTTACGAGTTCATGGTTTCTGACGATGCCTAATTATGAGGCCCAGTGTTCCCGGAATCAATTTCTGATGTTTTGGTTCTCGTACATTCAGTAACCGTACATGCAGGATTTATATCTTTTGAACGGGTGCTCAGAATTGAAATCTGAGGGTTCCGTTGAACTCACAGTGCCAGTATTCCCTTAAGGATACCATTAATGCGGTTGTGTTTTATCGAGAATGAATTATAGTTTTGGGGTTTCTAATTTAAATTAAAAGTTAAATAAAAAGGTGTGTTTAACACATTTTTTTTAAAGGTGGTTAATGTTCTTAAGTAGAGGATTGGGGTGGGGCCCACCAAACCATAAACTCCCTTGGGAGGATATAACTAGGGGTGGGGCTCACTAGTTTAAAATCCCCTTAAATCCCCAATGTGACTCTCAAATAAATTTAAATAGAGTCTCTTAAACTTCTCATAACCCATTCAAACCCATTATACTCTTTGTCTTTCCTTTAATGTGCCAACACAATGATTTGATGACTTAATTAATTAATTTGTGTGTTTGAATTCTTTTGAATTCATTATGCCAACATTAAAATGGGAGTTGATTTTCTTATACTTTGTTTGGCATTATTTTGGTGGAATGGAGGAAGAGAAGAACTAGGGAGAAATTCTATACCTCAACGAAGAATGCTTCTTCATCCTTCCAATGAAGAACGGTGAGCATCATCTTCTACCTTTTGACCTAGCCAAAATGGAAGTTATCTCCCGTGAAGAACGCCTCCAACAACGATGTCACCTCCTTTTAACATCAATGGAATGATGCCTCCATCCACCGACATTGTCAATGTTCAACGACAATAGAGGTAGGGTTTTGAATTCGAGTTTGAATTGCTTTCTATTAAGTTCCTCTTTTACCTTGGATAAAAATGACAATTGCGGATCAACCCTCGAACATGTCATTCCGCAGAATGTATGTTGAATGTGGGATGTGTTAGAGATTATGATGGGTTTTGTTTCTGGTTCAATTATATAATGGATTACTATATGTGCCTCTAACACGAAGGGAACATTCTAAACAACAAGTCCAGACCCCCCCGCCAATTCGTTCCTGATGCGCGGTTTGATGGGCGATGAGTGAAAGGAATGTAATCCTTAATTTGATTCCATCGTAGTGATGAAAATGACTTGAGGAGGACGTAGGCGCAGACGAGGGGACAAACCGACCACAGAAACCACACTTGTGGCCCGTGAAATAGTCTGTCGGCGTTGGTCACTGGCGCGATGGCGCCGACGACTCGAGGCGGCAGGTGGAACCGGCCAGCCGCCTCATGGTAGTATTAGAGCAGAACCTACATTCGTGGGTTCTGGGAAGATTGTGCGGCACCAGCTGGCGCCGCCGTTATGGGACATGCCCCCCCCCCCTCGCTTCATGCCCCTGGCGTGTAACATGCTCGGCCAGATGGCCGAGCCGAGGCCCGCCTGACATGCATGCCAAGCTGCCTTCACGCGAGCTGGGTTGCAACTATCGGGCCGGGCTGCGCCTGCCAGGCCAGACCTGGATCAGGGTCGGGTTTACCCGGTTTGGGCCGACCATGTGCGGGTTGGGTCGGGTCGGACTAGCCCCAGACCACCCTCTTCGGACCACTTTTGGTTTTTCACCCATAAAACGAGCTACAAACCTCCGATAGACGCACTGTCAGTTTGAATAGGATTCCTTGGGAAGAGACTGTCATTTTGGTAAATCACAGTCATGATTTTCTCAACGTTTGGGTACGACCAGGTTGGTTCGAACCCGAATCCAATAGGGCCCTCGGAGCAAAAAAACTTATAACATAAGGACCAGACATCTGATTGACATGACTTTAACTATGTTTGATTCTATTTAATGAGACGGTCCTTTTGGAATACTCCAAACAAGATTCGGATGAGGTTTTAGTATGGTCGGGTTGGATTGTACCCGAAATCTAACCGACCACTTGGAACGGAAATGACAATAACGCTCAGACCGGGCGTCTAATTGACAAACCGTCTATCACATTGGGTTCCTTATGATGAGACATAACTATGGGATATATCAAATCAGTACTTCGTTATAGTTAATGTATTGAATCCTAGATCGAGGAGTGGACCCCCCTGGAATCGAGCGTGCTGTGTGCGGGAACCCTAGGGCTGGCTGCAACTAAGATGACAGAATCCTCCGTGGGTTCGATAGTGATGAATACTATACTGGAGTCTTACGTGGGTTCGACAGTGACGAATTCTATACCGGGATCCTCTGTGGGTTCGTCCGAAGTGACTTCTATTCCGTGATTCTACTTGTGTTCGACATCGAAGACTACTGTACATGAATCCTACGTTGGTTCGACTGTGACGACTTCTGTACCAGGATCCTACGTGGGATCGAAAGTAGAAACATATGTACTAGGCTCCTACGTGGGCTTAACGGTGATGAATACTGTACCAGAATCCTACGTGGGTTCGGCAGTGATGAGTTCAGTGCCAGGATCCTACGTGGGTTCGACATTGCTGATATTGTTCTTGGGTCCTATGTGGGATTGACAGAGGAGATTATTTGGAGGCTACATCTAATCATCTCTACCTCTCTTCGTGTGTTGTAAACCTGTGTGAGCTGAGTCATGTCTTTTAACCCTTATCAACATGGTGATTGACTTTACTTTTTTGGAATGGTTTGTGCATGGTCTCCAGAGTTGGAGCCAAACTGTGATTGATAACTTAGGTATATGTATGTACGTAAACCTATGTATGGTTAGTTGATACTTCGTGATTTTATCTTTCTGTTTTGGTTTATCCATTGTGGATTTTGTCACACATTTTGGGTCTCGAAGTCCCTACTGAGTATCATTATACTCACCCCGGTAGGGGATATGCCCGCACTTCATTGTGTTGGATGCAGATGATAGACAGTGCTGATGAGGCAGAGTGTACGAGGACTGGACGGTACCCAGAGGTGGACCTCACGATGAGTAAGTACCTAGAGGAGACATATAGAAGTGGAGCACATAGGAGGATATCTATACCTACCATTCTGGTAGGATTTTTGGTGGCCTATCCAGGATCAGTTAGGCACCTTCTAGCTGTTTGTCTTTTTAGTTGTACCTGTGTGTCCTTTCCTTTACTTTTTTGTTGGGCTTGTATTTCTAGCCCTTTTACATTCAAGCACTTCTTCTGTATTCAGTTTTTACTTAGAGTTTTATTTTTTGTATTCTCTGGTTGTGTATGTTTGTTGTTACAAAGTAAATTCCTTCCCAGTTTAGGAATTTACACCTTTAGTGCTAGTCGTCAGCCCCTGGCCTATGGGAGGAGGGCTTGGGGTAATTACGACACGGGACCCGAGGGACGAGTCATGACAGGTCAGCCCCACCAATATATTCAAAATGTACCGGTTCCCATAAGGCATCCCAACACAACTGACAGCGTTTCAAATAGACTACTGTCATGTCAGTTACAAGCATTTCTTTATTAGATTACTGGTTGGGTCTGGGCCCGATCTGATTCAGTCTGGCCAGCCCGACACAACGGGTCCTGAGGTCTAACATACCCAGTCGGGGTCCGACATGCTTAGGGTTAGCCCGTTTCACTGGGCCCATCCCATCGGGATCATCCCGGTTCGGTTCACAGGCCCGACCTGTGGTTGGCCCGCCTCGTCTGGTGGGGCTCGATCCACTAGCGATGGCCCACTGGGCCGTAGGTCCGGCCCACTTCGGCTCGGTCCACCCGAAGTCGGACCGTTGTGTTAACTGGCCCTGCGGTTACAGGGTCGTGCACCAGAAGGTAGGGTGCTTCCTTAGCATATTTATTAGTCACCCTTGACCCGCGCCAATCAAGGTTAGGCTCTTACTATGTAAAAATTTCCCCAATAAACCCAATGGTACTCTTGGATTTTCTATCCAAGTTACCGTTTAGATGATATAGATGTTAAAATAAAATAATTGGTACATAATTATTTTATTTACGGCCAAAAACTAAATTTCACTGGTGTCCCACATCGGCAAATGGTAGTATCATATTTAAGAGAGAATATCATCATTATTTCAGTGGTGGTCTCAGATTTTTAATCTGAGTTTCGCTTAAGAGTTATAACATTTTAAAAATTAAATAACATTATTAAATTCTTTTATTTACAGTTATTTCATTTTATGGTTTTCTCACAGGATGCCCGCACCGACTAAAAAATAAGTCTCTCCTACGGTAAAGTTGTCATCCTAAGAACAACGGTTCCCCCTGATTTATGATCCAAGATATCATTTAAGAGTAATTCCACTTTTTTAGGAAAACTGTTAATGTGAGATATTTAAAGTTTAACACAACTTCAACATATCTTTTTGGGCACACTGCGCCTTAGAATCATGGGCCTTCAGTTTTCTAGGTCTTGAAATAATTATACTTATTTAAAAAATATTTATACAGAAATTCAAAAACATTACAGAATATGACACTTGAACAACATCTCATAATGCTTCCACACATATCCCACATCTCAATATATATAATTCATCCCAATATCAATTAAAATTTTTCTATAATAGACTATTGAACTTAATCAATTTTTATATAAATGATGTCACTTTATCAATATTTTAGATCTTCTTCCACCATAATATAGTCATCTACTTATAGGTAATATTCACAAATATATGAAACCACGACTCTATAATATCCATGTACAAGGACCAATTATATTTTTTTCATTTTTTTCTCAAAAATTATACTCAAAAAAATATATGCATATATATTTAATCAATATCATGTTATATTAATAATAATTAGTCCTTATGTTATTCAAAACATATAACAATCCACTGTAGAATTTTCATCCTTTCTCTCTCTATGAATAAATTCAACATTATTCATCAATCAAACAACACTAAACTAATTATCAAATTAAACTTCATAGGATTCTATAAAACCCATTATCATAGTATAGATCATTAAATCTTTATCTAGTTCTTATATTCCCCTAATGCTTCTACACTTATTACCAAGTCTTTTGAATAATTCTTGGTATTTCTTAATTGATATAATTAATTTTCTACCTCTTCAAAATAAAATATATATAGTACTCATAAACTCACTGTGTTCATTCCACCATCTTGATTTTTCCATAATATTTAATTTCTGTATTTAGAAAAATATATATTACATATATTTAATATATTATATCATTTAAAATGATAGAGTAATTATCTATAAAAATTTCATGTATTACATCATGGGTTCTTCTTCCAATTATATAGAAGGTTATCTTAAATATTATTCATTAAAATAGTGTTATTGTGATATAATGCTCTTCAAATATTCAATTTTCCGTCAACTATTTATCTAAAGTTATATTCTATGAATACCATTTATATGTTTCCTTCTAATTTTATAACTTATTAACAAACATATACATATATTAGTAAAATATCAATGTATTATTATTCTCAAACAACTCCCTTCAAATCCACTCTCATGTAATTTTTTCAACTGTATATAAACTATGACATGTTTTTTCTATTAGGTATTGGAATTTCAACTTTTTGGTTGAATTTGTTTGAAATAATAGTACATTCCTTAACATTGATAATTAATATAAATAACATTCCACATATTTTTTATTCCTATTAATGATCAGGAATATTAGATTCTTAATCCATCATCTT
Source organism: Viscum album (assembly GCA_963277665.1). NCBI lineage: Eukaryota > Viridiplantae > Streptophyta > Magnoliopsida > Santalales > Viscaceae > Viscum > Viscum album. The sequence goes on from OY728141.1 coordinate 141,860,553, forward strand.
GAATATTAATTAAATTCATTATGATTTGACCACACAATTTTATTTCTAGAATCACCAAAAATTTTCCATGGTATATTATTTATGTAAGTTCATAGAAATTGCATCTTCTATAAATATAATAAATTTCTAAAATTTTGGGACTCTTAAATTCATAAAAATATTTATTAGAATATATAGTGAGTCCATTTTAAATTTCTTAATCTAGTAACTGACATTTTTTCGTAAAATATACAAAGTCTCAGGATATCCCTCAAGATTAATTCATTTTTAAAATTTTCTGTTCAAAAATAATATTTCATATTACATTGTAAAAACAATAAGGTTTTCTATGATATGTACAGTCTCATTGTGTTTCGAAATTACATCATACAAAAAAGACTTCTGCATTTCCAAAAAATTCAACAACAGTACTCATAAAAAGTACTGTCATCTCCTTAGACACTTCCTTATGAATTTATAATTTATTTGGTTCATATAGAAAATTCTTGAATTATAAATAATTTGATATATTATTAATCCAAATATATACTTTACCCCTATGATAACGTATTCAGAAAAATTGTTATACAAATATCATAAGTCATTTGAAATCTCAAGGAAGGCTTATGAAATATTTAATGTTTTAGAAAATAATCTAAGAGAACTTCAAAATAAAAATTATTTGTAAATCATTCGAATTAGTGTTAAAAAATATATTTCAGAACTTTTTTATTTTATAAATAATATTAAGACTCTTATGAAATGTTTTTTGAGCCCCATATAATGTCAATATTTAATGTTATCTACAAAAAATTAAAATGATCCTATGTGAAACCAAAAAATTATCGAACATCATCAAAAAAATAAATTTCATTTCTTTTTTAAAAATGACGAATTATTATTACATTCAATTTATTCTTACATAAAAAAATAATTACAACTAACATTGAAAAGTACAATTATAATTCGAATTAATTTTCACAAAATTACATGTTATTATAATATATATAAATAATAAATTTAGATTACATAAATAATGATTCATTTAAACTATAGTTTATATATATGTGTAGCTCCAAAACCTATTCTTAATGAAATATTTAACAATTTAGGAAATATAATTTAATCTAAACATTCCATGAATGGATAATATATTTTATTTTTATCTCTATCATTATGAAATTAAATCTCTCAAGGGATTTACATAGTGAATAATTCAATCTCATTCCAAAACAAGTGTATAATTTCCTTTGGACATACGATTTTCTCTTGTGATATTTCTATACTAATAATCTCTCTAATTTTGACATATATTATTTACTCACAAATATAAAAAATCATATTTTGATAATGATTAATGTAATAGATGTAACTTTATATTAATCCATTATAAATACCTCCACCACTATGATTTAAGACACATCATATTACCTCTGAAAATAATATCTATATAAAATGAAAATTTTGTTAAATTAATATGTTTGAATTTTTTATTGTCCGCCACAATATTAATTTTAAATTACAATTTCAATTTTATGTTCAATGTTTATATTTTCCCCCATATGAACCATAATTGAAAATTTAAAAATTAAATTTAAGGTCCTATTATATCTAAAAATGTCAGTATTTATGAAATAATATTCTCATAGTTGTTCTACTTCATTTATTTTTCACCTCCTAGTTTAGATAATTACATAATTTCTCATGAGTGAATGTTTTTTTAACACTTTAATGGTAATGAGCCATCAAAAAAATAACTCATTGAAATTGTATAAAACTCTCATCACAGAAAAAATGAGTAAAAAATGTATTCCACGATACTATCCATGAACTATAATAAAATTGGTACCAACAATGATTTTAGTTCTTTTAGGTTTATACGAATAAATTCTCAAAATAATAAAAACCAATACTTTTATAAAATAAACAAATAAATAATATTTATGTGAAATATTTTATTTTCCTTTTTCAAATTAACATTAACTACCATTATATAATTCTTATATAACATCTCCATAATAGGAATAAAAATGATCTCATAAAACATCTTTGATTGGTTCTGTAATGTTTTCCTAAAATTTTATAATCAAATTAAATGATCATATTCTTGAATCTCCGCATTTTTTTAATTCTTCTCTAATTGGTGAATTTCAAAATTATCATTATTGAATTTTAGATCTTGTAATATTATCTAGTAATATATTATTCAATTTGAAATATAATACAAACTAATATATTGAAACTGATTTTATGTCATGAGATTACAATTATGGGGCTCAACGGTGGATACCTCCTCCATGATTTATAGATATCAAATCATTAAATCATTTCCCACATTCTGATAGCTCACCTTCATTTAATTTTAATAAAATATTACTATAATATATTTTAAATAAATATACATTATATACGCTCTTTACTAGGAATAATTGTGATACATATTTTATCATAATAATGATAATCTATTCATTCCCATTCAAAAATGGTGATATCACTTTATTCTAACTTATCTTTTAATGTTCAATATCTGAGAATCTATAAATAATAACGGTTTTTTTATTATATTCATAGGTTGAATGAGATTATTGACTTTTATAGTATATTAATATTAATAATATTTTTTTCTGTTATATATACATTGATAATCCCAACACTATTATCCAAATTGTTAAAAATTCTACTGGAACATTATTTTACTTCTTCTTATATAGAGAAAATTTATTGGTATTAGAATTTTTTCTACATAGAGTCGATTATGCTTTCCCTAATTCCTTAATGAAATAATATTAAATGTTAAAATAGTTTTTTGAATTTTGAATAAATTACATGTATATTTTCACCATTCACAGAACTCTTTTGTTTCTTTAGGGTTACACTTCATAGGAAACCTCTCATAAAATTCAAATTTGTCAACATGGACTCTTATGTCTAAATAAATACACTTATCCGTCAATATAATTTATTTCTTTCTGAGACTATCTTACAACCATTTATATATCTATTCAAAAACAATGTGTAATGTTCTTTGTTGTTCCCATTACTACTAAAGTAGAAGGATATTTTCTTTGTTTAGACACAGCTCAAAATAATTTTCTTCTGTGGTCATTGTTTCTTCTTAAGGAAGATTTATCAACTATTTTAAATCAATTTTAAATTTTAAATTTATATTATAAGTAGTATGTTTACCATCATATGTTGGAAGAAACCATCACTATTGATAATTACGACCACCATTGTGGTAGTAATCATAGAATTTTTCAAGAATAAATTTGTTTAGTATATTGATTCTTAATTATTAAAGAGATGGAATATTTCACATTGTGTTTTATTTATCAATTATGTATAACAAAATTTTCTTTAGGCCTTATGTTATCTCTATATGTTGGAAAATAATTTCATGGGAATCCCCAATCCATCCCTCTATTGGACACATTAGTTGACCCACAATATGTCCCAAATGGAATTCAGGACCCCCATTGACCCAGAGAGGTTCATGGGAATCATGGAACCACCACCTATAAATGATATATCCTATAAAATAATTAACAATGAAGTAGTAGAAATTAAATAAAATTCCTGAATGACCTGTTCATTTGTAATAAATCCCTGATAGTGAAAATTAAAGATAATAACAATCTAATATCAGTATTTGTATGAGGTAAAAATCAAAGTGAACAACAAACTTCCATCAGTACACTTTTTGGCCAATATAGCATGTCAAGAACTCCCACTCATATGAGTACCCTAGTCCACTATTGTATCACTACACCTCTAACTATAGAATGAAGTAAAATACAATATGGAAATTAGGATAATATAAACTCAAATAAAATTAAACTGCAATCATACCAACCCCCCTATGATTTTACACGTCACCACACAAAAAATAACTACCAACAAGTCACATAGGTTATAATAAAATTTAGGGATTTATATATGACTGAAAAAGATAATGTATGTCTGAAAAAATGGTCTATAGGGATGAAAAAAGGTAAATCACTACCTATGTAAATAATTAATGTGAACCTGATTTTATGTTAGTTTTAATATATAAAAATATAAAAATATTTTTTTCTATTAAATTTAAAAAAATTATCATGCTAATTCATTATAGAATCAATTTCCTTTTTGATTTAAAATACAATTTTTTTAATGAATAAAAGGATTTATAATAACACTTTTAAAATACAAAAGAATATGATAAATTGACTTTTCAAAATCTTAATTAAAAATAGAATATCATTGGGAGCTAGAAAATAAATGAAATTATATCGTGATTTTTTAGTTTAGAAATTAAACAGAATGTATTAAAATAGAATTTAAAATATTATTCCATTGAAATATAGGTAAATGAGAGAAAGAACACTGGGGGGTTCATTTGTTTCTAGTGTTATTGGGGTCATTGGAACCAAATTACCTCACAGATCATCCATAGATATAACTATCATCAACAATGATATATTAAAAAGGATAAATACAATGTTTTATATGTACCCTTAGCAACATCATGTTTTACAGATAGTGTGGTTGTGTAACTCTTCCATGAAGACCATGATTAGGACCTTCAAGCTCACACACCATACTAGAACATTAATAGAATCATAGTTTACTATGATTAAGATATTCTATTCATATAACTAAAAAGAATGTAGGTGTAGTTGAAAATCCATGATTTATTCACATAACGATAGAATGAAAGAATACAACATCATTTCATCTCTCTCCACCAATATTGTGATGACCCGTTCTTTAAAACACACCAACATCACAATCACACAAATCCATGTGTAGATAATAAATAATATGATAGGAATCCATTTGAGTATAAATCACTATTAAAAAGCATCAGAAATTTACAACATGGAACTATCATGTAGGAAATGAACATTGATAGTTTATAAAACTACTTTTCTACTTTATAATTCATAGTAATAATCACTCATCACACCAATAGAAATATAATCCTTGATATATATATATACATTTTGTTACAATTAATTTATTTCAAACCCCATGTATAAATATTTACATCGTAAGAATATATATATATATGTGAAATAATTGAAATTAATACTGGAAATAAAAAACAAATTTATAAATCTTTTAGAATCAAACACGCCATGAAGACATTATGGTAAAGTAGATGAATGGCCAAAATACACTAATTATATTAAAACAAATGAATTTAAATCCAAATAGAAGAAAAAAGTTACCCATGATTCTAGATATATCTACAAGGAATTAAAAAAATGTTTAGTAAATGAAATCCTTGTTGGGGACTTAGTAAAATATTGATTGACAATTCCGAAACCTAATAAAATAATATCAACCACATAATGTAATATTTTTATCCAATAATATATAAAAACATTTTTAGATAACTCAGGAATATGTTATTGTTTTAAAATTATAATCTTGAACATATGGAAAACTATATCAAACAGAAGAAGAACTCAGTACCATTGATGTGAGATAACCAATCATATCTCAATTATGTCTGATAAACCCCATAAAATAATTGGAGATCATATCCATTAAATAACCTAGATCAGAATAATGGACGTTGAATCAGATGAACTAACAAAAATGTGTAGGAAATTATTTAGATAATAAAGATAGTGATGTAGGGAAATAATAACTCACAGATGAAGAAAGCTCTGTGAATTCAGAGGAGAAACGAAAAAATCGAGGGAAGCGTGGAGGGAAGAGTATTCATGGGAACCCCTCTAAGGATTAATTAAATGATATGGAGGGATTGAATGATTGAATACCTTAAATATTTTATTTTTATTCATGTAATAATTTTAAGTATTCAAAAACAAATTACCACATGGATACTACTCATGGTTTGTCCATATGAGTAGAAAAATAGTCTTCCAACTATGCACATCAACTAGAAGTCCATGAATCCTGACATGGGTAGGTCACAGTTTTAGGGAAAATATGTTTTGGTCATTAAGGAAACTCTATTATTGTTGATGAAAACCTATCATGGACTACATATTTTTTATATAAAATGACTTTTAGTTGTGAACATATGATTAAAATTCCAAAATATTTAATTTTGAACGAGGTCAACCCAAAATTCAAAAAATTATAAATATTATTAGATAATATATGAATCACAATAAATCAGTGATAGTGTGTAGAAATTCTCCCAACCATGAAACATTCAACTGATAGAAAATATATTCAGATTTGTTTGATCAAGTCTAAAATAAATATAAAACATTACTCAATACGATACCTAAATACTAGAAAACCATAAAATTTAAAAATACATTCATATTAATTTTTTTATTTAATAATTTTATAATAATTTATGAATTTTGGTCATAAGTGGATTTAAATATTAAATATTTGTATATTTATTATTGTTACAAGGTTTTTACATAATTAGTAGAAGTTGTTTGTAGATTATCCGAGTGTGTATATAACTTTTAAAAAGATAGAAACACAACCATCCCTTGGTTTCTTAAACTATATAAGTTGTAGAGTTGAGGTGCCCAGGAGTTCTAGTGGAGGATAATTTTAGGCTCATGGTTTTGTAAACCTACTGGGAAAAAATTATATAGTGTTTAAGTGTACTTATCTGAATAATTATGATTTTTTCATAAAAAAAATAAATCCACTAAAGGGTTTTTCTTCTGATATCCCTCCCTCTCGTTCATAACCACCAAAGAGGGGATCCATTATGTGAAACTTATACATTTTGTCTAAATTTATGCTTTTGTTATTTTATGATGATTCATGGTGGGGAAAACACTGTAAAAAATATATTTCTCTCTATAAAATTCATCTTCCGCCTTTATTCCCTCAATTTTGTATGAGGTCATCTGTACCATAATGACTTCTTATAGTTCAAATTTTATATAATTTTCAATTATTTTTCCTCCTAAAATTTTAGGGTCCATTAAAATTTATTGATATTAAATTTGGAAGCATTAATTTTTGATAACATGTTATATTTCAAATTTATATAGGTTAGCATATTTCAAAGACTTTAATTTGAGAGATATAGTTTCATGTTGTAAATTTTAAGCATTTTTATTAATTTATGTGAAATATATATATATATATAAGGTATAAGAGTATTGTCATTGGTTTCTCCTTTATGATTTTCTATTTTCTTATGTTTCCACCATGGTTTTAATTTATAATCCTCTTTGAAAGATGTTTAGAATTTTGTGAACCATGGATTATTTATTTTTCTTCCAAATGGTTTCTTTCTTGGGTTTGAAAAGATTAAATAATTTTTTATCATTTTTATTGGTTTAACATAAATTCCTTATGTATTGTTCTGTTCCTAATGAGTATCCAATTTCCTTTTAATTTTCACCCATCTTATAAAATATTGATTATATTGATATTCATCTATTAATATATTTATATTTTACTACTATATATGTCTTCACACATGTCATTGGGAGTATGTTAATTATGAAAATGGTTATTTATTTATATTTCAAGGTGTAAATGTTTCTAATCATGACATCTGGTTTGGAATGTGAATTTTATGGGGAAAAATGTTTTCTTCCAAATTATCAATGTTTATTTAAATTCACCTAAGGCCCAATTAAGAATTTTTAAATATTTTTGCAATGTTAGGTTCACTCTAATGGAATCCCAGAATTTTACGTATTTTTTGGGATCATATAGATGTGTTTTTTATATTGGAATTATTCGAATAAATGGGATTCACAATGCTAGTTAATGTAGGGTCAACGCGGATTTATGCTTTCTATTTGATTCTATTTGATTGAATTTCAGTTTTTATAAAAAACATAACTTATGAATGTTTTTATGGGAATATAAAACATTTCTTGGGAACCTAGGTTAGAAGACAAGGTATATTTCATTTTTAATGTGTATAGAGCATTATAATAGTCTCCTTGGTATGGTATTGATACTAGGGAAACTAAAAAAATGACAATTCTGAGGGTACCTCTAGAACATCATCTTATTCTGCTCTAGAAACACATCCATGAAGAGTGGTATTTATATGGTTTATGAATAACAATACATGGATCCTAGTACTAGATAACCCATGATATATAGGAATTTCCTATTATGTATGCTATCATTTAATAAAGTTTCTATTGTACAATATCATAAATTTACTCTTCATAGATTCCTTTTCATGTATAAAAAATATAAATTATATTACACTTCTTATAGTTTTTTATAACTCCATTATATTATCATTATCGTTATGATTTACATAATAATGTTAAATTATTAACTTTTTCTTTCATGAAAATGAATTATTAGAATGTATCATATTCATTGATAATGGATTTTGAAAACTAATAAATAAAATGGATTCTAAACGAATTAGCCTAATACTTTTTTTAAGGTAATGAAAACCTATATTTTATTATATTGACATCATTAAAATTTCATGGATTGAATTTAATTTTAATGGTAAAGAATATAAAATGATATATATTTTTGAATCCATACTATATTTTATCTAATTCCTAGATTATTATTTTTCATTAAAGGTAAATATTATCTTTTTTTCAATCACATGGTGCATCTTATTATTAAATCACGGGTCGTTACATGGATAGTCACAATGAATCAATTATTTTTGTATATGGATTTTTCTATTATTTCTTTTATCTAATTAGTAACTTGGGTATTTACACTTTTCTACATAAGATGTGTAGAGACATTCTAGTAGTCAAGGATAGAAATCTAGGTTATAGTATATTCCATTCATGATATTGGAAAAAAGGTAGTGATATTGTTTCAACTGTCATAGTTTGATATTGGGTTTCAATTTTTTTATTTCCTAGTAGCATTGGAGTATAAAATATAGGTGTGTCATGTAAAAAAATTTATTTATTTAACATTTATATTTTAATTAATTTTTTTGAGATATAATTCCCAATTGTTTTTCCTTCATGGAATGGAACTTGTGAAATCCCATAGATGTTGATAATTCCCTTTAAGAAATGTCTTATGCTAGCTCAGATGTCTATGGAAGAAAAAGATCCAGTTGGTTCTAAACAGTATGGTATCAAAATTAGTAATTTTGATTTACACATAATATCATTAGATATCTAAAAATTATCACTTATAATTTGAAATCATTGATATATAGAGATAAATCCATTAGAGATGAATACTAAGGTCTTGGGACAGTTCGTTATCACCACCATTAATGAGGAAACATTATATACATGGGATTGTTGGGACATTTATTTTTTTCGTTCAGTTTTGGGATGAATCAATAGTTGTGGTAGTGGTATACGGTGGGCCCATATAGATTTTGAACCCATGTGAACCAATGAACAAGGTTCTTTATAACTCATGACAATTGTGTAATGGTTGAAAGAGGGACCAACGAGAGATGTGGAAAATATAGTCATGATTAGTAGTCCCTTCATGGATGGTTTTTTATAATTTTTTTATTAATTAAGTTTATAATAATAATCGATCAAGGTTTTCATAATCAAAGTTAGTTTAGAGATATTTTTTCATAGCATTTTTAAAAATTGTAGCATTCATTTTAATATTGTTTTATCTGGGTTGTTATGGTTTTAAAATATAATGATAAAATTTTTTATTGGAAAATATCTTAAAAAAGTATTTTAATAGACTTTTAATCTGAATTTAATTTTAAAATAACAGGAATACTATTTTGAATATTTAAATGGGGTATCTATAACAATATTCATGTAAATCGGGTGTCCTAATTTTTTAAAGTGTATTTTTCCTCGAAGGAGTTATATAATGTATTTAATTTAATGGAATTCATTGATTATGAAAATGGATTAATGGTAAATTTCAAAAAGAAATTATAAAAGGTTTATTTTTTAAGTGGAAATTATAAATTATATATATTCATATTGTTTTAAATATATTATATTATAGTTGAATTAAAACATTATATGGGACTTCTTATTCAATGGGGGTTCGATTTGTTTTTGTGATATTTTATTTTTTGTTTCATTTTTTGGATCATGTTTGTAACATTTTATTTTACATGGTAAAGATAAATTAAAGGATTCATGTTTTATATTATTTGTGTGTACACTAGAAATGACATGGTGATGAGTTGATAGTTTATATATAGATTTACCTATTTTTTTTTCTATAATAATATTAGTTTTTTGAATTAATGTTTGCTATCATTTTGTGGTTTTTCCTTGTTGTGTTTGTGGTAGCTGTAGAGTTGAGGAAATTATAGAGTAGGGTTTCTCTTAGTATTCCCCCAGATAACTCTATAGAAAGTACATATTGTATTAGTAATCATATATTTTAATGAGACTCATCCCTCAGTATTAGTATAAATTCATTGGATGGGATGGGCTAGGGTGAGTGCTTGGGATAACTAAGATGGGTGAATTGTTTTTTATTAGTTGGGGTCATCAATGGTCGTGATTCTGATAGTACGTCGTAGATAGTATTCACATGACAATAGAATAGATACTATGTTGATATGTTTAGGAATTTTTTCTTGTGGAACACTGTTTCATCTCTCGTGTTCCTACATTGATCATTTAGTTGTAGGTTTCCTTATTCTTGGGAGAAATTTATTTTGAAATCATGGCATTATAATGTGATTATTGTTTTTGGTTGGTGAATAGATTAAGATGTCTTTAATATTATTAATTAGTTTTAAAGATGAATGTTTTTTATTGGGTTATATTATTTTTCAATTTTGATATTCATTTATATTTCACAATGTATTATAATGAAATTTTATTTTTTCAATTCAATTATTGGGTTAGTTTTTTTGTTTTTCATTTTATAGACGTCAATTTATAATTTTATGAACTGCATTTTCTTTTTTACTTTGGGTAGTAATGGTTTCAATGGAAGTTATTAGATAAATAATTTTGTGGTTATGATATTTTTCATTCATTGTTTCATTCGTTGTATATTGTTTTTCTCAACAAGCCATGTGATTTTGTTCCACCTTGAGAAATAAATGAATTTGGAGTCCAAATATTGTGGGGAATCCACCAAATATGAGGCTAACAATGAACCCTATATCCAATAATTCATTGGTGGGGAATCACATGATTTTTAAAATCTTAAACTAAATCATAGTTTTATATTGGTATGTGGGGACGGTAGGTCATGTTGAAATTTCTAAAGGAATTCCTGAACACGTGAATATGATATACTATAATTAATTCCACGCAATTGGTTATGGTGTTTCGTCTTTAAATATTCTGTTTAGTGATTCGATTATCTTCCTTTTACTAATTTTTTTATGGTTCGGGTTCTTTGGTAATTGTATTTGTTTTGGAAACCAATTTGGTATTTTAAGTTGATCTCATTAGATTTATTTAATTTTATGAATTTCATGTTTTCAAGGGTAATTGAATACATGTTCTTTTATCATTTAGTATTAAAGTGTAGTCTTTATTAGAAGTGTTTAATTTATTTACTTCATCTACTGAATCACTTAGTAATTGATAGGAAAAAATGACTCATAAAGGGAATAATTTTAACACATTGACCTTGTATTATTAACTATTATTAATTATTTTATTATATTTTCTTGTTTTTTGAATTTTTTTATAAATGGATCGAATTTTTAACATTATTTCTTTCTAAAACCTAATAATTGACAAATATTAATTTCATAATTAATAAATAATAGTTTTCATATTGAATATTGTTCAAATACTCATCTATACTCTTCTCATCACTCCATCAATCCCAAATGCATTAAATGATTATTATATATTTTTATTTTAAAATCGTGTTGAAAAATTCTATAGATATTTTTTGTTTTAAAAAACCATTATTTTTATATTTTTTAGAGGTTAATTTATTTCTCAATATAGAATTTAACCAAGATGATTTGTTTTATTTCCAAGATTTTTTTTCATACCCACAACAACCCAACATATTAATATGAACCAAAAAAATAATATCAAAATCTATTATTAAAAAACTAAACTAATTAGTCAATTGATTAAAATAAATTATGATGTTATATTATATGGTTTAATATATTATATAATGTTATCTTTCATCATTTTGGAATATATTTTGTAGAAAACACATTATTGACTATTACAGGGAAATACATCTTTTCACAATAGTATAATAAGATTATAATTGTGTCATATCATGGTTTCTCAATTTAAAATCAACATAAATACACATCAGTATGACAATGTTCTTCTCATCTTCAACCAATCTCATCATATATTAAAAAGTGAATTTCATCTTATGAATTTATGACACATTTATTTTTCCATATTCTTGTAGATAGTTGTTAATGTATATGATTATTTTGGATATTACCACCATCTAAACACCACTTACACCAATAGTATCCTAATGGTAATTCTAAAATTTAATGATATTATCTATATACTATATGAAAAAAGTAAAAAACTTGATTAATAAATTAATTAATATATCTAAAATAAATTATTTTCAATGATTTTTTCTGGTGTTTTAGTTCATAGATGACAGTGCTTCATTTTAAAAAAATTATTATGATGGTTTATTATAGATATGGATAAAAATATTATGCCTATAATTACATAATAAACTCTAATATTTATTTCCAAATCTCATTTGAAAAAATTATTTAGGTGTTCTATAAAATAAAATTTGAGTTATTTAATAGTTTTGATAACACCGACATTACCAAAACATGTACATGATTCAAAAATCAAACAATTTTCAACATATAATATACCAATAGATTTTTTATTTGGTTTTTTCATCACATTTATCTAATTAATCATTTCTATGTATCTTTATTTATTTTTTTCAGATATTTTTCTAGGTTTTAAATAAGATGACACATAATCCTTTTAAAGGATGGAATTGTATGTTTCCATAAAATAATCTCCATAACACACATCAAATATTTAATCTGTATAATTTAGATAAAAATGATATTAAAAAATCAAATTAAATCAGTGATATTATTATCTATGACACCAATTAATGTGACTAGGAATTTGTGTTTTGCACTGATATGCGAGATTAAACAATGTATGGATATTTTTAAAAAATAAAAAATAAAAAAATAAATTTTTACCCCATTTTTATATGATCCTGTTATACCAGTTTTGAACAGTGGGTATTTTTATGTTTTTGTTAATATGAAACGTGTAATTTAATGTTTTAAATAAAATAAAGAAATATATATAGTAATTTTACATCATTTTTCCCCATCATGGAAAATTTACTCTTTATTGTGATCATCTATTAAATAAATCCATTTTTCTACTTCATTGTGGAAATAGATAAAATTTTAGTCATCTAATTATCATAGTTAACATCCGACTCACATAAAATCACACTATGATGCAAAACCTATCAAGTATCTCACATGGAAAACAACATATTTCATCTATTTATAATATATATCCCAAAAAATAGTTACCAAAATGTTGTTTTAGATCATGGATTTCATGGTATAATACTATAATTTCTTCCCCCTCAACACTATTTTCATCTTCTAATATACAATCTCCATTACAATATGAAAATTAGTATCAATATTTCCCATTATATGAATCTACTATATATTTTTTCCATTTCCATTTCTCGACTCGACCTCCATATAATTATTGAATATATGAATATTAAATTTCAAACTAAAATATTTATAAATATATATTGAGTGAACTAACGTTGGTAAAAAAATAGTATTAATTTTGGCCGTTGTCTATTTTTGAATAACATCAATGCCCTAATTTGCAACATATAGTCGAAAGGAATCATGACTATCAGGGACTTATCAGATACTGTATATATATGTTGGCATTCCTTAATACTTCATTAATTTATTTCTTATTTAATATTTATATTATATTTTACCAATAACATTATAAAAACACTACAATCAATTGTAATGTATCATTAAGGTTATTAATGATGTTTTCAAGTATATTTATATTTTTGATATGATTACTCAGATTAAAATTAATATTTCAAACTACAATAATGTTTTCAAGTTGAATATAGGTATCATAAAACGAATTTTTATAATTATCAATGTTTAAAGATAATTATGTTGAATTTTTCTATATAGTTTTCATGAAAACTTTCCAGATACTGAGTAGTCTACATGATTGATAATATTTCTATTCATATAGATGATTAGTTATTCATATATTTTACAATTTAATTATGTGTTTCATCTGATGTTTTATCTATTGGTTGATTAGTTTTTTTATAGATTCATCAAGTTAGATATATGTTTGATTATCCATTTATTCTTTTGGTCAATCATTTGTTCATGTTTTTCACCAATAGTATTATAATAACTTCCCATAACCATAAATACTATATCATCTGCTCAAAAATAATATATAAATTAATTTATCTAATACATGTATATGTGACCAGATTATATCCCTTACAAAATATAACTTCAAAATGATATTTTGGATCATATACATATCCCAATGCCATATTATTTAATAGTTTTATAAACTATGTAAAACTATTATATAGACTGTTTGATTCATAAAAAATATTTATAGTTGATCATGCATCATCTAGCAAAAAATTTAACACATTCAAAAACATTCATTTATATATCATATATCAAAACATTCTTAATATCCCTTGTCAATAAAAACATGAGGGAGGTGGTCTTAAATGCTCTATAAGGTTAATCATAAGAATCAAATATAAAACTTTATTATTGATCATAAGATGTGAATATTTAGGTGATGGAGTATTAAATATTTATTTGAATAAAATATCTAAATTATATCCCAAGATGTCATGGATTTGGGAATAAGATATAATATAAGATAGGATTTTTTATGAAAAAAATATTGATCCCTATGAAAAAAAATCCTTCAGTTTAGGATTCATTTGAAATAGAAAATAATAATAATACATAAAACCTATTGGTATCATAAAAATTTAAATTAATATAAGACTTACATGTAATAAAAATAACCTATCCTTACTATTAATCTTTAAGGAGTAACATGTTAATCATTTATCTCTATCATATCATTTGAATTACATATATCTAGTTAACATTTCCATTATTAACCAATACATGGGAGAGATATAATAGACCTAAAATATCAAATTATATTTCATAATTTGTATCACACCCCAAAAACATTTTGATAAACAATTTCTATAAAAAAATATCATAATAATAACAATTAAATTCCTACACTATAAATAAAATAATAACCATTTTTCATTAACATATAAATTCATGCATGGAAAACAAAGTGTTTCTATTTCAGTATCTTTGATGAAATTTCAATATATATATAAAATGAATAATGATGGTGTTGATATAGATGAAAATTAATAGATCCTATGTAAAATAAATAGTTCTTGTCATTAATGAATAGATATACCATAAAAAATCATTGAAAATAATGTTTAGCTGAATAACAATTCCACATTAATGAAAACATTAGAAACTAAATATTTCTAGAATATTAGGAAAAAAATATCTTTGAAATATACCATGTAATATTGTAAATTAATTTCTATAGAACACATATTTTTTTAAATTGTTAAAATATTTTAAAGTTTTATTTGTTAAAACATTGATTTGGTTAACATCTTTAGTTTAGGCATCTCATTCAGAAAACAAAAAGATCATTCTTTTTAATTCTTTTTTAAATACATCGTACATGGGTAAATTATATTTTAAAATTTATCATAGAATACCAAAATTTATTTTTGAATTGTTTTTAGTAATCATATATATGTAATAAAAGTTGTCTCTAGCCTAAAGATGATAAATAAGGTTGTCTATTCTGAATAAGATTATCTAAATCATTTTGATTACCAATGAAGAGAAAATGACACTTAAGCATAAAAAATATAGAAATATAAAAATTTAATAAAAATAAAATGTGTTTATCATATATGATTATATATTTCTACAATTAATTTCAGGCATAAATATTCTAGATTAAAAATGGTATTGAATCACTATTTCCTTTCCAATTAGGAATATTTTTAATTTTTCACTCATTGAAAGAATAAATTCAAATGAATATTTAAAAACAATTATAGTAATGTGAATATTTATATAACATATCAATGTAAAAATATAGAATCCCAACAAATAAATATCTGGTAATAATATAAACATGATCCTTAAAGGAATATAATTTGAGATTAATTTACATTAACAATATAAGATCATGGATTTATGAAATAATATATGGAGTAATTATTTATTATAAATTTATTCCTAATAAAAAATGACAAAATAAAAAATATATAAATCCTAGGATATTTCCCACATAATTGTTATAAAAATAACCAATGAAGAAGTGATATAACCCAAATAAAGGAAATTTAGTTAATTAAAATATTACTACTTTAGTGACATTATAATAAAACCTGTTATATTATGTAAATTGTATTAAAAATAAGTATAACATGAATTATGATGGATTCATGATAAAATTTTACAAAAGGTAATTATATATACGATATAAATAAATTTGTATTTTTTGATATTAAAACATGAATGAATGAAGGGAAATTGAGATAGAATCACGTACATTGAGTTAAAATATAATATGTGGGTCAATTTACACCAATGTAATAAACATATATATATATATATATATATTAAAATAATCATTTTTATAGTTAGTACATACAAATTTTAAAAAATAATTTCATTTATTTTAACGAAAATTTTAATAACTTCATCTGTTATGATTTGGTCATGTATTTTGATGAATTATTCATTGTAACATCAAACTTATATTAGTATTTTAATAATGTTCAGTTGCTTAATTATTCCATAATATCTAGTTTAACAATAATAAAATATTTATCAATTTAAAACATTAATTTTACTTTTAAAATGAACAATTAAAATTGGTTATGAAATTTTTTTATGTTACAGTCACAGAGATGTTGTGAAAATGTATACACATGATAATTTTCCATTTTTCAATGTTCAAGATGGTAAAATGTTAGAACAATTTTAGCCTTTAATAATATTTATGATATTAAATTTATCATATTATATATTTAAATAAAAATATTCATACCATGTGAATGATGTGGTGATGAAAAATTAATCACATTACTTCGTGGTGGTGGTAATTCACACATACACGTGAACGAGAATAATATTTATCAATGGGAGGAAATGTTAGAAATTAAAAGATTTATCTTCTTAAAATATTATTAATTATGTCAAATAATATATATATATATATTGTCAATCATCACAACCAGATATATGCGATTTTTATGAAAATGAATTACAATATTTTACGAGGTGGTAATCCAAAAAACGTATGAGTGATGGATAATTTCTTATTTAAGTGAAGATGATATTAATATAGGTTATTAAATAAATTTAATAACTTAAATATATATGTAATATAATAATTTTTATTTATTTTATAATTTTTTATGATGAATTAAATTTTTTAGGAGATGAAATAAAACTAAAATATTTTTCTAAATATATACACCATTTTTAGAAAATGAATTTTTTATAACACGTTAATTATTTTAATGGTGTTATTAACCCCTAAATAAGACCTTTAATACAAAGGAAAAAATTTGGGGAATGTATTATGGTATTTATAAAAAAACAAGACTCCTCAAAATTTGTGATGAAGAGATGATGTGAGGTTATGTTGGATATGTTAGGGGCGTGCACTATATGAATTATTTAAAATAAATTAATAAAAAATAATGTTCCAGTAAAAGTATATTGAAATTGGTATATTTATAACATTATAATTTGGTCAGTCTAAAACATATTATCCAATTACATTTTGACATGTCTGTGTGATAATTTTATCCTTAACACTTTCTCAACTTCCTCCCCCATTAACCGTTATGATGATTATCGTGATATAAATGATTTCCTATACTTTATGTGGTATTAAAAGTGGCAATAAAAAATAATATTTGACACATAAATGTACCACTACAATTTTTTTAATGAATTTTGAAGTCACAATGATGAATATTGGCCTTTATAATTTTTATATATTTTAATATTATCTCTTTCATTATAAAATATCATTAGTGTCATTTTTTATATATTCAGTTGATATGATATTAAAAACATCAATATAACAAATAAAATTAATAAAACAATATTTTACCATAAATAATAAATTATTATTAATTATTTATTTTTTTCACACAATAATTAAAAAATATAAACTACATTTGTGTTTTAGATAAATTTAATTGTATTCATTTCAATATATGTAGAACACTATGCTAGCATTGTACAAGGGTTTAAGGTAACTATATATGCTCGAATAAATATTAATAAATATAAATTATAAATTTAATTGAATTAATATCAAAAAAGAAACAAATATTAATTCAAAACATATTTATATCTTTATGTATGCATATATGATATTTAATAGAATGTAATATTCTTTTTATTTTTCCTTTGATAAAATATGATACTGATAATTATAAGATATAAAATGGTTGAATGTGATAGTTAATTCAATAAAATAAAATGAAAATATTAACTTCCTCAATATAATAAGTTAAATAAAAGTGTTTGATATATTTCAAATCCTCTTTACAATAGCATTAACAATATATAACTTGATTTAACATTTACTGAGGTCTTAACAATCTACCAAAGTTACTATTCATAATGGAAGAAATTAAGGGTATATAACTTCCAAATATATAATATGAATATTATAATTTTTTTTTTCATTTTATCATAATCAATTCCAGATTTTTTTGAAAGTAATTTTAAAATTAATCCCATTAAACATGATGAAAACATGTTTTCCTGCAAAACATTGTCTTCATAAATATAAAATTTTATATACTCTTGTGAATTAAATTTGTTCTAAATAACATAATTGAATTTAAAATGATATTAATTAATTATGTTTATTTTAAAAACATTTAATAAAGTATAATTTTCTGAATTCATTAAAAGTATAATAATTTTTCTATAAAAATTATTATTTAATCACCATTAATTGAAATCATCATTGTATTTAGAAATATAGAAAAATAAAATTCTATGATAATTTGGATATGATGATTCATGTATTATATCATATTTATAATATCTAATTTATAAAAGCGGTATAAATTATTTTTAATATTCTCTACAAATATGGAATAAAATCATTTTTTAGTAAAATGTAAATTTCAAGAAAACAAATTAATTTCCAAAAAAAAAGAATTATTTTTTTTCATTAATTAATAAAATAGAATTATATAGTACCTTATTATTTATTTCTCAAAAAAAAAATTATTCATACCAGCTAATTTTTTATGTAGATTAAAAGTTTCACATATAGAAAATAATATTTCTTTATCATATCCTAATTCATATAATGATCGGTGGTACCTACTAACAATGTTATCCTTAAAAATATACTTATAAGTTAATGTGGTTTTAAACTTATTGATTCCTTATTTGGATATTGAAATTTTCAGGTGGACTATGTAGATATTTAGTCTAGGCTGTGTGGTAGCATCCCATAGTTGATCATAATCATGGTCATCCCCATTTCATATACCATTCAATTGGTCCTAATTCATGATAATTTGAGATTAAAGGGTTATTATTTTTTATAAAATTAATTATTAAGGATAAAAATGTTCTATAATGTGTAAAACATCACATAAAAAATATAATTTTTAAAACTCCATTGGTAGAATTTGTAATAGTGACCCATACAGATCACATTTTTATGATCTATTCTCATTTATATAGAAAAGAACTTATTGTTCTTGATGATTTGTTTTTATTTTATTAATCTATAAATACTAATATAGGAATAGTTTTTCAATTGTTATTTTCTGTTTAGGTGTTCACATAATCAATTTCATTGATAAATATAGTGGTTCATATTTCTTTTATGAATGAAAAATTATTCTTTTCTAGTGATATATTATTCATTATTGTTGTGTAATGTAGAATGGTAGAATATGATATTGGTCAATACTATATCTATTAATGGGGTTGATAAATGGTATTATTGGATTAAAAAATTCACAATTTTGAAACAATTTTCATTATTTATTGAAGATCGATAAGATACTAGATTATTATTTTATTTAGCTGTTGGGAAATAACAATTCTAAACATTTTATTATGTTATAGACATGAAATTTTTAAATGTGAAGAATATTAATAATTTTGTTTTTTAGGCTTATCATCTTTAAAACATAAGAAATAAATGAATGTTATATTTTTTCACCCAATTAATATAGTTATTTATATTTTTCTTCTTCTAATTTTATAATTAGTAGACTCAATAAATTTTCTCAATTAATAAGTTCCATAGTATATAGAGTATTAAATTATGGAAGTATTTACATCTTGAATATATAATTAATTTTTAAAATATAGATTTATGGTGATACATCCATAATTATTATTTCATATATCATTTTTTGAACAATAAGATCTTGATAATTTTTTAAAAATAATCCATATTTGATATTTAAACATAGTTATACAACAGATCTTCATTATGCGATAATCAATTCATGAATATTTTGGACAGTCAAAGATAAATATATTCATATATTATAGTTGAATAAATAAGAATATAAATTTTATAATTCCAATTTTATATACATTTTATATATAATGTATATCTAAAATTGTACAGTTCTATGTGACTATGTGATGATGGGATTCACTTTCTTCTAACACAACTATCTTTTTTATCAATTTTATATAATTTTAACGAATATATTTTTTTGGATACCATTCAAACATAAAATTGTGTATGATACACATGAAGGGCTTAGACCATGAACAAATATCATGTTTAATGTCACCTTATGATCTATATGCATGTGGGAGGTTAGCAATAATTGTTTTAATGAATATAACCATAATAGGATATAGAGGTTAATATAATTATGAATGAGTTATAAATTCGTAAAAAATACTCATTAATATCAACATCTCACTGAATTAATTTATTCATTAGTACATCTAGTAAAAACAATGTGAGGTTACTCCTTTAGATTCAGTCATATTTATAGAATAGAAAATTATATTTATATTAACACAAAAGTCATTACTAATTTTTGTTGAAAATTTTATTATAGCTTGATGAACATAATGATTCATTGTATTTTTTTCCATGGTGATTATTTTAAAGGTGTTTGTGTCTTTTAGTATTCAAAAATTAAATTTTTTTCCTATTAACGTTTCAAATAGAAAAAATATGAAAATCTATAAAGAAAAATGAGATAGTATTTACAAACTTTTAATAATAATTTTCGAGAAATGTGTTGGGACTGAAATCAGCTATAGAAAAAACAGAAAATGATGAATATACCTATAATTTAATGGGGAATTTCGTGGTGGAGAAATTAAATATTGGGAGATGAAATTTTAATGACATCATGATTTTTTAGGAAGAGATCATTAATGATACCATCTCAAATATAACAGATATATAGGATATTTCCATTCAGGAATTTCAAAAAAATTTCAAAACTGTTCAATTAAAAAATTTACATCCTTCATAAATATAGTAAAATATTTAATATCCAATGATTCAATATAAAATATAAAAAATAATAAAAATTATAAAAAAATATTCAAGAGACTCAAAAAATCATTATGAGTAATGAGATTATCAAGGAATATATTATTTTATTGCAAAAAAATAGATAAATTAAAGAATAAGGGAAAGGGAAATAATACAATAATAACCCAAAAAATTTAATGGAATTGTTCCCATTCACATTAAATATCTTTAGAAGAAGGATTTTATGGAATATTAATATAATGAAAAATATTTAAATTTTAAATTTGGAAAAAGACAAAACAATCATCTGAATCTGGAATAACCTAGATGTAATTTTCCAAATGGATGAGATGAAATCTCATAAAAAGGAATAAGATGATTACCTAACTAATAGTGAATCTAAATGTGAGTATAAAGGTATATATAATAATATATGGGCTTATGCCCAAAAATTATTTTACACATCATATATTTTAGAATAATATTCACCACAAACTATACTATAAAATATATTTATGTTTGACCCTGAAGAATATAATACCCAAGAAACCATAATCAAGAAAGAATGGAAAATGGCATAAAATGAAAACATGAATCTCATTAATGAAATAGATGTTTCTATAATGAATTAAGAATACCATTTAATGAAATCAAAAACCATGATTAATGTCTTGGAACATGATATGATGAAAAAATATCATCATGATATAATTACCCTAAAAGGATAAATATTCATAAAGACATAGAATAGTCATTGAATTTGAATATGAGTTGAATTGTTCAAATATATATTTTTGAAATTATGTTTAAAACAATTATAAATTCAATAAACTAGATTAGAGATCATTATAAGATATCAATAAAAAATCAATCTGAATAATACATTTATATGGGTTTTTAAACTAAGAATGTATGTTTTATTAAACCATCTATCAATGATTGGGAACAAATATATAAGGACATGCCTTAAAACACTACATAATCATGAATTAAATGAATAATTAACATTGAGGATATTTATAGGTTTAGAGTTTTAGAAAATTAATACATAACTATTACATCTTAAAATATTAAAAAGTAGACACTTCTACACAGTTTCCATATTTTTTACAAAACATAAACTCTTGAAAAAAAAGAATCATGTCTATTTCCATGTTTACGACAACATGACTTTTCCTTGATCCCATCCTTGACCCTATTCCACATTATGTCATGGGATAAACATTTCAAAAACTTGTGATGAGCATAAAATTCCGAGTAAGGGATACTCAAAGAAGGAAAACTATTATTTTTTCAAAAATATAAGTAAATCATGAATACTTCATCATACATATTACTTTTCACCGTTATGATATAGTAAATACTCTCCACTGAATAAAAGATAATTTATTACCCTTTTGTAACCAAAATATTACCATAAAACCCAGATAATTAACACATGACTTATAAAGGTAACATGCGACATAAACATACATAAATGGAATAATCATAAGGTCTTCTTCCACACATATCACTAAATGGAATATCCATACGGCCGACTTCCATACCCAATGCATTGTAGGTTATAATGTAACCACACATCTTGGTATTCACGACGCCACCCATCATTTGGTTTATCACATAACCACCCTTCAAATGTCCATGTATCATAATAAAATCATAAGACATAAAACAAATATAATGGAAAGAAAACATTTCCACATTTCAATCATAATATATCACTTAAAAAATTGAAATATCAAACCCATTATCAAAACCATTTTCAATACCAAAATATGTAAAAGATTTGATGGTATTTATCTTCTTTTAAAAACATTATGACTTGTTTAGGAAGCCAAAGATCAAGTTGTACTTGCTGCAGCGGAAAAGGATGTTGTCACCGCATACGTTAAAAGAAACATTCCATTTTGTCATTCAGTAAAACGCTTCGTAGAAAAATATTCCATTTTAATTACATAAAAAGTCAAAGGTGTCTATACAGCTTATAAAAGAAAGTCTTGTATTAGAAGAAAATAAGCATCAATGAAATGAGATTGAGTCTAAGTCCCTTACAAAGTAGGTATCCTTAGATTAAGGATAAATCCATTACATAATTATGTGTGAAAAATATAAATACACCCCATATAAGGTCATTTTATGTGTAAATCAATCATAGGTCATCCACACATATTCATAAAATGACATAATAATGAAGTATAGGTTTAACCCAAGAATTTGAAATTGGGTTAAGAAGTTCCCTTATAGAAATTCGGTAGCCTAACAGTGTCACTTTAAAATTCAGAAAATGATTTGATGAGAGATAAAAAGGGTATCTTATCACATGGACATAACATTTATAGCAATAATGATATATAAGAACATACCCCAACCTAAGAAGATGAAAATTAAAAGTCCTTACAAAAAGAATACTTTTTAAAAAGAGGAGGGTGAAAGGTTCCCTTACCGATTTTGGTAACTTTTGAAACGTACACCCCATGAATGAAGGGTCATACAATGAATCAAGATTTAGATCAATGATATGAATGTTATGGTTTTAAAATGTTTTGATATCATTCTAATACCATTATGCAAAAATTATGTTTATATATATTATATTATGTTCCCTTAAAGAACTTCCAATCACTCCCTTTATTGTGTTTCCATTCTATATATTATGAATAAATGGTTTTAGCTAGGTGCTTATATGAAGTGAAAAAAATGGAATGATATTTGTGGGAAACATTTATAATCATTCAGTAAAAAAGCAGATTGTATGCCTAGTCTCTAGAGGTAATAAACCATTATGATAATCTAGAATGTGTTTGTGTAATTTAATGCATATTCAACATGATATGAAATATCTATGTATAAAATGTTTGGGTCACTACATCACTTATATTTGGTGATCCTCATATTTATAAATAAGACATGTTGGCACTCAGGTTTTAATGGCCATTTAAGATTTTGGAATGGATAAGACTGATAAGATACTGATGGTAACTTCCATTATGGTGCATTTTTATATATGATGTTTTTCATGTGTCACAGCATCATGAATTCCACCATGAACCTTCTCATGTGATCATTGTTGATGATACTATGCTAGATGTGGACACATCCCTCTATGAGACTATAGATGATGTGGGGGATCATTGTGACAATGTATTTTGTTGTGTAAACTACAATTAATCAGAGTTTTATGGAATATTGGTATAGTCGAGGAGGAATCATGAGAGAGGGAGGATGATGTACACATATTGTATCCCAAAATTTTAAATCGAAACCTTTGTGATGTTTAGGAGTGTAATTTCGGGATGATTGTTATGAGGTATGGAGGTTCTAAAATCCATAATTTTTAAAGAGGTGAGTTAGTATTTAATTTTGTAGTCATCACCGTTTTAAGTGGTTAATGTAATGTATCTAGAGAATAAGACAGAACTATGGTGTGCCCTGGTGATCAGGAACATGAAAGATGAAAAATGAAATATCATGTAGGTAACCTGGCTACTGCACAATTACTACTAATCATGCACAGTATTCATTTTTGATGTATGGGGAGGGAAAACTATTGGAAAACCATGCATGGGGATCCATGCAATGGTGTGGATTTGGAAATGAATAATGAAATTTCATTCAATTAGTTTGGTAATGTTTTTTTCCTCTATATGTTGTTGGGTGACCCATGCCTCCTCTTGAAAAATCGGTGGCACATAGTTGGCACATAGTTTGACCAACCATTGGGCCAAACCATTTTCCTCATTAAAAAGAATAATTTCCCATTTTTTCCCGTTGAAATATATGGTCTCTTAAATAATTTTCATCCCCTATCCATCTCTAGATTCTTGAGAGATGAACCATGTCATCCCACATCATCCATGTATTTCTCTCCCTAAATTTTTTGTCAGTTGATGCTTCATTGGAAGTGAATTGATGTTTTAGGTGAGTTTATCACTCATATTTACTCTATTTTTTGGAAGGGTATTTGTATAGTTGTTCCCCTCAAACTATGTCCTTTAAACCTTGGTTTTCTAGTATATTATATGTTTTATCTTCGATTATTGAATAAATTATAATAACGGGATAATCTTTATTGACCATTCATATGTGAACATGATGTATGTTCTCTGGAGAGTGTATCATCTAATCATTATTTTTATTCATGTGTATATATTCATAAATTTATACACTGGGATTAATAATTGAACCTTTTTTATAAAATGATAACTTGGGTGTAAAAATATATTGGTTGATCCCTCAAAATCCACAATGGTTCTATTGAGGATAATTAAATCGAGAATAAAGGGCCCTATAGGTGTCTATCATACCCTTTTATATAGAAGATGAATAGTAATTGATGAATATAGGGGTTTATGATATTAATAAAATTGTTATTGTTTCTATGATGCTTCCATGGAATAAGGGTTTTTTGGATTATATTATATATGTTAAATTAGATGAAAATTCAAATGGGTAAATTTTATAAGTGGGTAATGGGTCGTGTATATATTAGTTAATGGTTTGAAAGGGGAATATAATATTCATTATTTTGATTAAACGATAAAAGTTTAATGGTTTTGAATTGAGTAAAGAGTTAAATTTTATTATCCATGTTAATGTGATAAATTAAGTGGTTCACCCATGATGACATTGTTGTTTAAAATTTCACATATGGTTAATGTTAGAATGAAGGATATAATATATTTATTGGATGTTAGAATAATAACCTTATCCCTTGATTTTTTATAGATTGATTTTCTAGGCTCCACCAATGTATGGAATACTTTCGGATGTAAAACGGATGTTATAATATCATAAAGTGTTGACATGATATAGATATATGGACTGATCTCCGTGTTACATTGTAAAATTTAATTATTATATGAATTAACTTTTTTTGTAAAGTGTGGAACCCCATTTTATATGTTTTATACCTCCATGATAAGCCATGTTGTGTAGGGAAGTTAGGATTTCCAATGGAACTTGATGTCGTAGAGTTTAAAGGATAATTTTGAATGTGAAAATAGAACATTTATTCTTGTTTTTTTCCATCCAATTCTACATATACTTATTATAGACTATATATTTTTTATAAACATTAGTTGTGCCCTACTATGTTATACTCACACCCTATTCTAGACACAATTTGTGACATGATTTGACATCATGATTGTTGTATAGGATAAGGAAATTGTCCCTATGTAGATGTTTGATAGAGGATGGAGCATGAATTAGAGGACCCAACTTAGTGTTCTATCCTAAATTAAAATGCCATCAGTGAACCTTTATTTTGAGTTTACATTTTCTATAACATATATTAATGGATTATCATATTTTACTATATTATTTAAGTAGTACATCAACTGTTTGGTAATGTGGTATGTGTTTCTATTTTTTTAATTAAAAAATTGTGATCATTATTTTTATTTCCAATTTTCACTAACTCAGATTAAGAGGGTATATTCTCCACACATGTATCATTATATCATTACATCTAGTTGGTAGTTTCTGACATACATGGTGGGTTTCGTGAGGTCACATTCCTATTTGACTGAGTGTACAGGTTATAGAGGCACCCATGAAGGGAAGTTACATATGTCGTGTGAAGGTGTTATTGAATATTCTTATCTTCTCAATGAGGGAGAACCAGATATAATATTTTTAAAGGAACCATACTCTTGATATGATATTTCACATTTTGGATGCTTATTAATTTTAATATTAGTGTGAAATGGTACAGTCTATTATGACTTTGGTCTAACATAGTGCCACTCTATTCCAACACAATATACATATGAAAAATTATTTCAAAATATAATTAATCTATGGCTGAAGAGACTAACTAACCACATTAATTAGGTTTCTACCCATAAGGGATCAAAATCATATAAATATTGAAATTTTTAATATTTTTTATTTTATTTCATATACTCGTGAGGATATGATTTTATATTATAATTTACCAAACAATGATTTTTTTTAGAAATTATTTTAACTAAGAGGAAATTTTACAAATGTTTTTCCCCTTTTCATCCCCATCATGGCAATGTAACTCATTCTTATGAATTCCATCTTTCTACAAATTCTATTCCTCGTATACAATAATGATAATTTTTAGATATTTATAATCATTTATTACTAATCTTCATATATATATAGAATGTTCTACATCTCTAAAAATTAGTTATTGGTTCTATCACATTTGTAATAAACTATATATCATCTCAATTATTAAATATTTTCACATTTATCAAGTCACAGAATATATATTTGAATTATTTTGTATATAAAATATTTTTTCATCTCGGTGAAATTATTTCCAAATACTTCTTTAAATTTATAGCCTTTGTATGTTACCAAGACCATAAATATAAACCCAATTATTAATAAATCTAATAATATAAAGTGGAACCCCATATCTCAAGATATATCCTCTTCTATCAAATAAATGACCCTACTATAATTATAACGAAACCATTTTACACATTCATTATAATTTTATCATATATAAAATATTATAAATTTAGTTTAGAATAAAATCATGTTATTATAATTCAAAAATATCTAAAAAATATATTCCATAAATCAATCATTAAATATTTATGAAAAAATAATATTTATATCATGGAATGAAAAAACTTATTTTCATGGGAGTTCATCAGAATTACCCCTACACAATTTATCCTCAATAATGAAAAATTAAAATATACCTCATATTAATAATATTATTAATTATCACAAAATTCAAATTCTTAATTATTTTCCTTCAATAAAATATATTTAACGTCTATTCAATAAATGTTTTGTTACAATATAAATTTATATATTTTCTTAAAAAATATATTATAAGATAACTAAACAATTCCTTCATTTTTAAATTTAAAAAATATGATTATTATTTTCTATCATGTATTTTTTATCATAAGTCTCACACAATATAGTGAATATATATTCACTTTTCTGAAAAATCAGACTAATTTTTTTTCATTATAATTATCATTCCATTAAAAATACCAATTATTCAATGTCATTATTACATATTGAGAGTAAAGAAAATAGGTTATAAGAGATAGAAAATATTAAAAATAAATTACATCATGCTTTAGTTCACATGATTATACTGGATGATAGAAGTAAATATTTTTATATATTTTTAGAAAATTATCATGTAATACTTTTATAATTTCATAAACCCTACATAACATTTTATACAAAATTTCTATTGAGGACTCATTTTTGAAATTATTTTGGATCTAATTTCCTTTATAAATTCTAATTGTGGATATTTCTTATATGGATCTAAAAAATTCATAATTAGATCCAAAAGTCATGTCAAATCTGTAAGAGGTCTTATGAAATTTTCAATTTCTTTTAGATCATTTTAATGACCATAAAAATACTAAAAATAAATATAAAATGACTATACTTATTATTAAAAAAATTTAAATTCAATTTTATGACTCAAGAAACAATATATTCTGTTTTTATTGAATTTTTACAAATTCTTCAAGAGATATAAATATTTCATCGTGAC
The DNA here is from genome assembly GCA_963277665.1 of Viscum album. Classification (NCBI taxonomy): domain Eukaryota; kingdom Viridiplantae; phylum Streptophyta; class Magnoliopsida; order Santalales; family Viscaceae; genus Viscum; species Viscum album. The sequence goes on from OY728141.1 coordinate 141,889,500, forward strand.
ATCAAAAAATCAATTATTTTTTTAGGAATCCATTAAATTTCATATTATTAATTGATCAGTCAACACATTTTCTAATTTAATCCTCAAATAATAATAAATATATCATTAAAATCATCTCTAAACCTAGATATTTATTTTCATAATATATCTAATAAACAAAAAATTGGTGAAATAATATTGGAACATTTCATAATAATCCCAATGAATTTTAATAACATTTAAATTATTAACATTGATATAAAAAAATTAGATATATTTTATGAGGATTTAGTGAATCCTAAATTTAGCTTCAATCATAGATTTATGTACATTAATTAATGAGTCTATCTACCCTATATATTGTATACATTATGACCAACATCCATTGAATATAATATCACGGATACATCAAACTATATTTTAATTGGACAATGGATTTAAAGAAAATCAGTTAAATATTAACTAAAACTTTTTCCAAAAACAAATTTAGATAGTGGTTTTGAGATACTATTTGAACCTATCATATATCTATTAAACATATCTCACTAATAAATATTTTTAATGGATTATCATCAAGAATAAACATCAATATTCCTTAACCATTTATTTATTTAAAACACCTCAATGTTGATTATGGGGATCTTCCTTTATAACTAATCATTAATACATCATATATTTAATTAACACAACAATGTTGAATAGAAATTGCACTTCATATCCCTAATTACATTTTTGTTCTTCATCATACATTTTTGTTGGGAAATATTTATTCAAACATTGTATCTATGAATCCTTTGTAAATCTTTAATGGAATTTAATATTTTCATGTTATTCTAATAAAACCAATTAAAACATTATATTACAATTTCACAATATTGTAAAGATGAATTAAAAAAATTACATACCTATAAAATAAAAAATTATAAATTTTTATGGTTTTTATAGCTAAATAGTTCAATTTGAAATTGTATTTTTTCCTAAAATAAACAGAATAATCCATTTACCTATTAGGTCCATTAATTTGCCTATAATTTTTATTTATTTATAAATTTATAATAATGAACATATATAAAATATAAATATATATATATTCTTAAAATATAGATATATATGAATGAAAACCCCCTACACATGAATATTTACTTTTCTCTGATGTATGAATTTTGGAATATTTTCACATTGAAAATATGTTCAATCCCTTGTAAAAGACTTTTTCTAATGAATGTTAATACTGTATAATTTATTTTATTACCATTTTTAATCTCTAATCCCCTCTTTGAATACCATTTTTACATTTTACATATGTTACATCCTAATTTAACAAATAATAATTAATAATTATATGTTTGAATACAAAAATATAGTATCCTATCATTCATTAATTTTTATTATTCACCTTCTCTTTCATTCCCCCCCAAAACCAAGCATCAATTACCCAATTTTATTAAATCCATTCATGGGAACAATAATTTTAAATGTTATTTGATATATTTTTTGTTTAATAATTTATAGTACACATAAAATATTATTTTCACAGGATTCATTGTCTACTCTTAAAATATGGAATTACAAATATTTAATAAATGAATTATTCCTCCTATAAAATTGAATAACAAGGTGTACTAATTTTTCAATAAAATTCTAGGACATATATTAAATGAAAAAAAAGTAAACATAAAATCACCATCAAAATTTACAGTTGATTGAAGATGCTGAATAAAAAAATTTCACAACTATCATTATAATCCAATAATAACAAACAAATGTATAAATAAAAATAGAAGAAATATATGGATAAAATCATTTCATATTGAATTCCACTATATTCATTAAATATATTTTAATTTATAATTATATGACCTAAAAACTAAAAATAAACAACATTAATTTTAATCATATATTTTTAAAATTAGAAAGGGGGAGATATAAGGTTCTATAGTTATTCACACATATGACTGATTTGTTTTTATCTCCCACAATATTGGTATATTATTTTCAACTTCAATTTAAGTAAATAGGGTTTTGTTGTTCTTAGAACTACCCGACATTTTTTAATATGGTTCCTTTAATTAGACACTGAGTATAGGTAAATCCATATAAGGATAAGAGAATCCCATCTCTCACAATTAAAAACATAGAAATTAATGTCATGAGGGTAGATGAGTAATGTTTGATTAAAATATTATGAAAATATGAAAAATATATATTCATATAAATTCAATTTCATTGTATCATTTTTATATATGAAACAACATGTTTAAACGAACCATGATATACTATTATATTCCTAATATTTAATTTGATAGTTTTTTTTAGTCATTGGGTTGATTAATATTAATGTAAATAAATAAATTATGAAAGAAAATTACATATGTAAAAATATATGTTTTTATGTTTATAATTTTAAAAAATTATAATTGATGTATTTTATTTTAAAAATTAATGTTTTCCAAATTAACTAATTTGATGCACACAATGTGTATTTATTGTAATGAAATACATCTATATATATTTATGAATGATTGTAATGAGTTAGAAGTGATATATTCAATAATATATTTTAATATTTTTTTTATTATTTACATGACCAATAATGAATGTAATGATAATTGTGTGATTTAAAATAAATTTCCCTAAAAATGGTTTCATCACGTTTTTTCAAAATTATTTTAAAATGAATTTCTATGACTAATAGGCATTGAATCATATAATATGGATTCCCTATTTTTTATAATAATATATAATATTATATACTATGTTAAAGATAAATTTTAATCCTAATAAATGCTTAAATTTATTAAAAATTAATATAGTTATGTTTTTAATATCACGACCCAACCCTAACCGGGGATTAATCCTTAACTACCAAAATCCAGCAACCATAGGCCAATGTTAGGAAACCAGTTAGAAAGGCACAAATATCATGGGGAGGACTTTTCCTAGAAACCCATATGCACATGCACATTCATAATGATGAAGATGTAAAAAAGGAAATTCTATAAAAAGATGTAATAGGTATAAAGTAAAACAATCTTGTATAACCTATAAGGTGTTCAATATAATAGAAGTAAAAACAAAAAAAATTAATGGGAAAAAATACACACCCAATTAAAAATATGTCTCAATTAGAAAAATAATTAAATTAAACTACTAAGAGATCTCAACTCCAATTATTCAATGTATATCCACTATATATGGTCCAAATCACCTTATATCCCAAAGCTCCTCTGATTTCAAAACCAACCTATCCATCATCTTCATAACATAAGAAACATGTTGAAAATTATCTAAAGATGTGAGTATATACATACCCCTATATGATTCCCTAAAATTTGAAGGGGGTGTAGTCAGATTTACAAAATTAATATAGAGGTAGTATATCGTAAATATAATGAAAATCAACCAATTGAAAAATAAATTGTCACATAGTCCAAGAAAAAGGGGTTCAATAAAATTTGTATATAGACTAAACATTGAGCCTTTTATGCCCATATTAAGAGATTATCCTCATCCAACCATGATAAGATAAACATAGTAATAAAATCTCATACCTCACACATGTTTACAACCCATGGAAGATGAGTAAAAAATCCAAAGGAAGGGATACATGATATATATATATAACCTTAGTCAAAATAAACACAAATAAAAGAGAAAATGGATCTTCATATCATAACTCCACTTAGAATATATTGTTTCTAGTAGTTATATCCTTCCATAAACGATGCCCAAAATATAAAATATCTACACAAATGTAATGGTGTGGAGCCCTATGCATCAAAAATGAGTCGCACATCTGAGGGGGTACAATCTACAAGAAGGGTACCAATACATAGTGTATTATGATGTACCACTATATAATATACATAGAGGAAAAAAGATTGAGTACACCGTGGAGTTTTAATATAGTCATTTGGGACTAGTTACCTGTCCAATAAGGGGTTCAACATGGTAGGTAAATGATCCCCACCCATGATGGTAGAGGAATCAAGACCTCTCTAATGGGGTTTCCACTCTATATGAATCCTCAGGTGATCCTACCTGATGTCTTCCATAATCAGGAATCGACTCAACAAGAATCACTCATAAATTTTTTTACTTAATATACAGAAATTAAAAACAAATGGAACCATCACATTCTATATAGAAAAATACTCAACATTGGTAACTCACAACCAAATATATGAGTTTAAATGATGGTGATATGGATGATTTCAGTTTTTTAAAATAGATCCAAGGGGTAAACAATGTGTGTGGGGACACACAGATTGAGTGGTCCGGCTCCAAAACCTAGTCGTGTCCCCAGAGAATCAAAGATCACCAAATGTGTAAGGATACATAGAAATTATAGAATTTTCAGGGCTTTACAATTCCAATCATGGTGTCACCCATGTATTGGGTTGTGTCCATCTATCCATAATGTTTCTGGGTATGCATAGATGTTCCCATTAACATTCACTAATGTAGTAAACATTGAGTCCTACATCACAAGTTCATATGGAGCGTGACTGTCCCATACATTGGGTGATTCTTATAATTCATTCAAACCCTAACTACAACTTCTAGTACTCGAGATGATGTCTGTTCTTCCACCTAAGTGACTTGTTGTTGGGATTTGTGCTGATCATAGATCTATTATCTGAATTCCAAATCCTATTTATTTATTTTTCCAATTTAGTGTATCCAACTCCATAAATTGTAGATATAGTCATTTTTTGTTGTTTTCAGTCATCCGGTGGAAGGAAATCGGCAGCTACTCAACACAGAGGATCATTGCTCAACCAGCGCACATATATCATCAACCATTCATGATTTGTACTTAAATTCAACATATTGATTACCTTTATTTCAGAACACCTATGCCCCCATCCCTTATTTCTTATTACTAGTGTTTTGTGTCATTATTCTATGAATCTTGGGGTATGATCGGGATTGGTTCTCCCCAGAAATTATAAATCGGAAATTCGGGGGTCTAATCGATGAGGAATGAAAAGAAATTAGGGAAAATGAGATAATAAGGTATTTATATATCATTTTCAATAATTAAAGTTCAACGATCATGATGTTGAATAATAATTGGTGATAAAACTAAATAAAAACAATTTCTTTACATGGGATCAGGCATTCCTCAATAATTGGGGAAAATCATAATAGTGTTGATCCTAATCAATCAATATAATAAAAAGGGATATACCCATAGTTTGATGAGTCTGAAATGAATATTTTACAATTTTTTCTTGAATAAAATTCCCTTTATCAATTGGAATTATTTTTTCATTTAATGAACTTGGATCTTCTCTAGTCCAGATATTATTCATCATCATATGTGATTTTCCAATGCAAGGAGAGGATGAAGATTCTCTCAACGATCACAAGGTTATCAGGATATCCTTCAGAAAATTTCCATAGAATTAAATTTATATGAGTTAGTTTAGTTTTGATAAATTAATTATTTTAGTTAATTTAAATAATTATCAAACAAAATTTAATGTCAATGGGAGAGAGATTTGAATGCCCTGTGATAACCCATGTCATGTCACACCTAGGTTTAAAAATGAATTACCAACTCATTTATGGACCATTATTTTGGATTAGATCATATATTTAGCTTATTTTCATTAATAAACTATGAAACCCTAATATAAAATATCATTATTATTTTTTAAAAAATAATTATAGGGACACCATGCCTTATAATCACATTATATCTTAGCACCTGGATATATATATATATATATATATATCATAGTATTCAATTAAAAAACTAGGTTCCCTACATCATACTCTCTTCCATTATTTTAATCCCCCCAAAAAAAATAAACAAATTACTCAGGATACTGAGCCCACATATGGCTCTCCTTCTCCCATGAGATCTCCTTCTTGTTCCTGTACATCCATAAAACATAATCCATGAGGATGGATAGCCCATAAATGGTTCTCTCCTTTCGATCCCTGTTATCCTTTTGGGGATAAATTTTTTTTGGATCTTCCTAGATTTTTAGCATCCCCGATCAATAATGGGCCTATGGAAATGCACGTGTGTCCTTATCATCAACACATCAAAGCATAATGAACTCTCTCTAATTGTGGTTGTAGGGAGAGATTGTAAGAAACCTAAAAAACATATTTACAATCTCAATCATCGTGGTAAAACACTAGGATATATTTACTCCCAAATATATCATATAACATCCACATCATGGGGATAGACATATTGAAATGTGAACTCCCTTCTCAAACTCTGAAGGAATATGATGAATATTTATGTAAAATTTCTATCTACACTAAGCCTTCATCATCCACTCATAGATGAGTTGGACCTTCTCTATTGGAACCTGCACCAACTCTCAGCCTACAAGATATTTTTCACCTTTCTCTATATATCACAAGGGTTACCTTCAAGGACTCCTTTATAGGTCATCTAAAGGTTTCATACCATTAGAAGAGTGGAAGATGTTTTTAGTGAATAATCTTATAAGAGAAAGTGATACTCCCTTATCTGTCCAAAGTCTAACATGAAAGCATCATCATATCCTCCAAAACCTATATAGTTCATTACTAATTATTATGATGGTGGAAGAATATAATCATCCTTATATATGTCGTAAATGTTTCCCAAATGCCTCTTCAATACTATGACATATACTATTCATCTTGATCAGAGATAAATGTTTTAGGTATTTTCAGGAAGACGAATGATCTCTCATATGTAAATATAACATTAAATATATACTAAAATCATCTTTATAATTGAAAAATAAGTGTGTTTAATTTATGATTCAGAAATCTATATCCTAGAAGGAATCATGAGCTTTGATTTTTGAAAAATCCCAGTAAAATACTTCATGGATATGTCACTCCCTATAAACATTGGGATACCAAGGTTCTGTAACAAACCATATGAAACCATGAACATAGCCTTCAAATTATTATAGGTGGGGAATCAGTAGAGGAATTAAGTTTTGTTCCTTATCTTTATAGAATACAATAACATCCAAAAAAGGTATTTGTACATCTTCCCCACAATAGAATGTATAGCTAGGGGAGATGTGTGTGACTCTCACATCACCTCTACTCTAATCATGAATGGAAACACAATTTATTCCTCAAGAAATGACGATGTGATTCTATCCTTTATAATATATTTATATAGTAAACCCCCATGGTTATGTGGACATCTATGTCTCTTAATTGGGACTCTCTCACAAACATGATAAATGGAGGAGTTAACACCAATGACTGTAGAAATGTTGTACCTTCCAACTCTATCAGGGTCAACTGAATGATAACCGACTACTCAGAAGCCTCATTTACCATGTGATACTATAACATCCCACTAAATGAATATTATATTATTTTACACTTACTAGAATAAAGAATATCTCAACTTTGTTTTTCTACAAGAACACTAACTATCATTATTGCCTCAAGAACAATTATTTATGTGTGATTATGTATCAAATACTATGGTAGAATGTGAAAACTAAAATTCACTCTCCTAGAAGGTCATTGCTCAATATCATCAGGTTCAAGAATACCATTTCTATCTTTAGGTCAAGATTCACATATATCATATCAGGGTTTTTCTACTACATCCACACTCATGTAATAACTACTTAAGGTTTCATCTACATGCAGCTGATAATTTCTCTCGAGGCATTTCAATACAATAAAAACTCTATTAAATCATCTAGTATTTTCAACATTTATTCACTCATATTATTCATCCTAAACTCCTTGAATTCCCTCTAACAATACCCAATCCTAGTAAAATACTTTCTATTCCATGTCAGGGAGTTCAAAGGGGCTGAAATGAAAAAGAAGACTTTCAAAAAACTCTTATAGTACCCAGCCAGTCCACTAAACATCTTCACCTAATACACATTCATGGTTAGATCATAAGAAAGAACTTCCTCGATCATTAGTAGTCACATGGTTCAACCAAGATGATAAATTAATTTCCCATGGAATTGAAACTATTGAATATAAAACTGGAACATCAAGATCTTCCCTACAATGCTAGTTCTATCATAGTAAATCAAGAACCATGCCCATGTTCACTTCATGCTCCAACTCTAATGTAGTGTAGATGAGTATGTCATCAATTATGACAACCAAAAAATGGTAAATGTACATCTATAATATTTAGTAAAATAAATCTATAAATATAGAATGGTCTGTCATTGCACAAATTGGAATCACGATGAACATGTAGTGTCTATAGCGACATGGGAATGACTGATTTCGGTTATCATACTTCGGGACAATCAAATAGTGGTACAAATACCTGATACAGATCTGTGAGAAGATCCTTATATCCGTAAATTAGTCAATAAGTTCATAAGTCCTCAAATGGGACACATTTTATTTATTATATTTTGGTTTAGGATATGATACTCAATGTAAATCCAGGATATTCCACCCTCCTTTTTCAGAAATTATTCTGGTTCTACCTAGGGGACACACTAGTCTTTATGAAACCATTGTCTTGAAGGTACTCAAAATTCAACCTCATCTCTCGAGGCTCATTATAGGGAATCTGATATGCCAGATAAGATATCAATGTGGTCTCAAGATGCATGTTGATACAAACATCAATCAACCATCTCGGAGGTAGTCCCATAATGTTCTTAAGGAATACATAAATATAATATTCCATGAATTAAGGTATCCAAATGCCTAAATGAACTTATAAACAATGAGATATAATCAGACACTGATGGATGATTGATGCATCTTTTGTCCCATAGAATTCAATTACACTGCTATTATATCTATCTCACCCAAAAAAGATAATTTCAACCAATCGGTGAGAAGAAATATGATTTATTTGTAGTGTATGTAAATCTATTCTAACACCATGTAAAATGGATACATGAAAAATATTACATCATAGGGTTCCCTTGTGATGACGAGAAGGTCCCATGTGATCACGAATCCACCAAGCGATAGCTCTCACTATCGGAAGATAAAATAGAAATATAAATGTCTTTTGTACGAACCCCAATATGAAGATTTTGATATAACACATCAACAAGAATTTTGAACTCCTGAACAAGGATTATAATTATTAAGGAGTCAATGGAACATGAATCTATTAATACTACAACTAGATCATAAAAGTCATATATCATACCTCCAATAATCTAATGTTCCCTAGGTTCATAAACCTCAAGAGATTATAGTTGTCTTAAACCCCAACCACAATCTCCCAGTGCATTATATGGCCATCCTAATTATGGTAGTGTTATGGATTTCATTTCATCGTACACCACCAAAACCTTCTCATTCTCATCATCTACACCCACCTCTCGAGGGGCCTCACTTCTCTTCCTAGGAGAAACCTTCCCATAGTGATGCCTCTACCATGGTTTCCCATCTGCTTTCTACCCGCTCTCCTCAACATGTTTGGTTAGGTAGTCATGTGACATGTTTTATCTCCCTTCACAAGGACATAAATTCTCCTCCATAGGATGTCCGAATCCTCTTTACTTCCTTGGACCAAGTTCTTGATTTTGGTCATAGGGATTTATCATGCATTGTGAACTTGTAAAATAATGCCTACTATTTGTTGTAGATGACTCGACTTTGGGAATCCCTATACCAACTCATGTTTCATGTAAAATCATTTAATGGATAATCTCTCTCACTAGTGACCCCTACAACACCCCAAAAATGGTGGTAATGCACTTTGATACTATGCTAGGTTATATCGATCAGTGGAGTCGTAGATGAAACATTTTTGTGCTGCAGAAGCCATCCAGAATAATGTTATCAAGTACCTTGTATGTTATGTGAAGAAAAAGTTATAATCATCCATATTAATTCCTCCTTGATGAATCACCATAAGAATATTAAACCGAATTGAGCCAATATTTTAGGAGTATTACTTCTCATTGAACAACTATTGCAAGTCGGTCCATGAGAGTTTTGAGTCATCATAAATTTGGTTGAATTGATTCTACCAACACCTAGCTGATCCATGGAATTTATGAAATTCCAGCTCAGCCAGTTGATTTTTTAGCTTCTGGATGAGTCTTCAGATACATACCACTTACTATATCCAATACTCTCTTGTATATGGATCTTGAATTCCCTAGAACATCAATGGATTCTGGTGTTGGAACTTGTGGACTGAACTATGCCTGACCACATCATTAGCCTTCCCTACAAGAATGATCAATTAATGGAAATTTTTTGGTGCCTCAAACTATCCATCTTGATGAATAATCTCAAGGGATTGTACCTAATATGAGGCCTCATATCTCACCATATCATCTTCATGATATCTAAATGGTATCCTAGCAAACTTTTTTTCATGGATGAGTTCTAAAATGTTAATCAAGACATGATACAGTTAAATGAGAATATATATATATATATATGTATATATGTATATATATATAAGGGGAGATAACATGTGATGTAATACAAAGACTCAATATTATGTGACACATGTACCACTGATCCATGTCACTAATGCCATGTTGTGTCGGGTCCACATAAAAGTTTTCATGGTCCTAGTGAATGGATACGTCGGTCTCTCATACCATAACGTGATTCCCTATCATGCTAATTGTACTCTAAATGCTATGAAATTTTTTCCCAAATCCCAATAAAATCATCATATGGGGAATACAACAAAACAATCCCAATGAATTAAGAACCATAACCAATATTTCACATCATTCCACTAACCAGGCCATGAGGCCCAACTAGCCTAATTCTGCCTCAATAGGTTATGGGATGGAGACCATTAATGATGATCCAACTAACATGGGGATGTTTATTCATATAAAAATGTATAAATAACACTAACATATCATTTCATTAGTGAAGAGGAATAAGAATTAAAATGATTCAACATCTATAATGTAGACCAATCATGAAAACCCACTAGGGTGATTAGGTGTACGATACTGAAAATTTAAGAGTAAATGGAAAACATAAAAATACTAAGAAAAATAGGTCCTACTCTAAATTAAATGGAATGTAATCTTCTAAGGGGGACCAGTTCTTAATCTCTACGCTATAACAATCAAAAACTGTTTCAAGTACCTAGTATACCTATTTTCCTCTATAGTCACTGATGATCTAACAATTGTTTGTAAACTATGTGCCATGTGTGGGAAATTCCCAAGCATGGGTGACCATATATATAATGTGTAGGAAACCCTAAAATATAGATTAAAAGCATTAAACGCTGAAATAGGAAGAGAAAGACAATAGATAGTAAAATTGATATATCCGGAAAAAATTAAAAAGAAAGAATAACCTCATCATACAAAAAGTGTATCAACATGGTTTGTAGATGGACTACCCATTATGTGTTTTATACCCATAACATGAGTGTAACGACATCCAAAAATGACAATCTAAACACAGAAAGAATGTGGAAAACCCAATATGTCCTCACAACCCATGGAATGAGAATAATAGAATCAAATGTTATGGATACATGATATATATATATATATATATATATCATTAAAAAGAATTCCAAATGATAGATAAAGGAGATATTCATCTCACACCTCATCCCAGAAGCATGAGTAATTTATATTTCTATATGTATATCGATGATGATCAATATCTCACACATCAACAAATAAGTAACTGTGCGGATTCCCATGCCCCACCATTGGGTCACACAACTGAGGGGGAACAACCTCCATGTAGAGGAAATGTTCCCTACTACATTATGGGGGTTCCACTATATAAGTATCTATAGAGGAATTGAGCCCCGATGAGATTTGGGGTTTAACTCTAGTCATTGAGGACCCATTCCATATTTGAATGGGTGTTTCACATGGTAGGTTTAGGACCTTCACCCAATATGATACAAGTATCCACTATATAGGTCATGGAACCACTTCTTAGTGTGACATGGGGCTTCCACTCTAGTCATCAAGGACCCATACACTTATTTGATAGGGGGTCCACACTATAGGTAGAGCACACACACCCTGGATCGATAGGGGGTATAAATTCTTCATTGAGAACCTTCACCATGGTGTGATATGGGGATCCACTTAGTATCATTAGGATCATCACCCAATCTAATTAAGGGTTCTTCTCCATAGGTAGTATTTGGTGATCCTTATTAACAAATACATTCATTAGGTGTCACCTCAATAGGATTAAAGTTCAAAACATTTCACATCATATCCCAAAATCCATATTGGAAGCCATCATCATGTTCTATGCATAAAAAACACATGATTGGTTACTCACAAGCCTAAAATATGGGATAAAATGAAGGAGATATGGAATACTTATGTCTCATCAAAACAAATAATGGGGTATATGGTTTTGATGGGACCTCTATAGCTTGTTTTCATGCTCAATATCCTATTATTGTCCATGGAGGAACATACCTCACCAGATATGTAGGCATAAAGGCTGGTAGAGGATATACACAACGTACCCATTTTAGTTGGGGTCCCACCAATGTGCTTCGATGCATCCATTTATCCATCTCTTGTATGTTTACATAGGTACATGGTGTTCTTATTGTTGTTGGTTCCATAGAAATTTTTTTTATTACTTTATGATAAACATATTTCATTGTTTTGAATATTCTTATTTTATTCAGATAATGATTTTACTTGTTTGTCAAATAGAATTTGATAATGTCTCAAGAGTAGCTATCACACTATAATTCCATAGTAGATCCCTACTATGATGAGAACATGAATGTGCCATGACACTATTCTTGAATAAATGTTTTATAGCCAATTGATATCATTTGAACGGACACAAACCATGCGTTCTATCAAGTGTAGAGACTCATAGGTATTTAAGGCATTGTCTCATGGTGTACACCCCTGGTAATAACCAGTATGAAATTATGGTAATGAGACCCGAAAATAGGAAATCCACATTATAAGTTCCATGGGATGTTCTTATATGTGGACATGTGTACTAGTCTGTAGACTTTAAGATTATTATTACTGGATATTATGAGATTTGTATATTGATGTATTTCCAAAAATAATGACGACATATACTCATGGATAAGTAAGAAACATTGGGTGTGTCATGAGTAATATTGCATTAATTTATTTTGTGAGAAAAGATTTATCCCTTAGGTTCATTAATGGATGAAAATATATCAGACCCTTCGATTGAAATGATTTATTAAAAATAATCCCATGGACACTTTTTCAAGGAATGTTCTATTTTTGAAAATTCAATGTACAAGTTATCAAGCATATAGGTTGATGACACTGGCATTCAACCTGCTTGATTGTAGATAGTTTGATAAAGGAATTATATTACTTAATAAGAATTTTTATAAGGTGGCCTACCAATACAGAATTTACTTATTTCTATAGGGGTTCCATGGTATGTTTCTAGTGACTAACCATGGATATTATAGAACCTCTACTATTGCCACTGAGAAATTGCCCAGATGGTAACAAACTAGTTTATCCAGAATCTCAGTTAAAAAATTTATTATTTATCAAGTTGAATAAATATAATTACTTCTTTTCATTTAATGTTTTCTCAGGTATGCATGATCTCATTTTATTTATTTATCGATTTATAATAATAAAATATATATTTTTTTGTTTAATAAATAAATAGTCATTATTTATGGTTTGATAAATATTTCAGAGGATTGGTGGACAGATTTAAAGATTCCATTGAGAAAATAATATAAATAATTAATTGATTAAAATAATATTTAATTTTTACACTTCAATCTAAGAAAATGTCATGGAAATAATGGTTTTTCTATTATTATTTGATATGGGGTTTTACATGGGATAATAAAATAAGAAATGGAATTTGTGCTAATTATATATTATTAGCTAGTGAATTAAATTAATTGTAAAATATTATTATTTTATTAGCCACGGGGGAAACCTATATGTGAGATAACCAATTTTGGGTGTGAAAAAAATGTTGTATAATAATATACCATGGCTCGAGAGCTCTTTTTTTTCAAGAAATCTCTCATGAACAAGAGGGGACATCCTCCACCGGATTCGATAACACTTTGGAAGCGGCTCTCAAACTAATCAAGGGAGAATGATGAAAATTCAAGAACCTTACATACTAGCACCTAGATACACATTTGGATTCATCTAGAGATTCTCATAACTAGTATGGATTAATGATATAGTAGATCCAATATTTATCTCTACAAACAAAATAAAGGCTCACAATTTATGTCTCGTTAGACACATTAATGAAGAAAGAAAACCATAGATGTATTTCATTATTTTAATTAAATTATGTATAAACAAAATCTGTCAATCCCCTCTATGGGTTTTAGGAATCTTTATTCATTATCTAAATATTTGATTGTATTTTGTTGATACTTGTGTTCGTTATTGTATTGTTCATTGAATAATCGTTTATCATGGAAAAATTTAATGTTGGACGCCAGCCCAACTACACTTTCACTACACCATGAACATACAAGTGGTATTTGAGAGGGTCAAATTTTCATTAATAATTATTTAAATATATTTTTCGGTTTTACACATTAATAATTTAGTTTTTCAATTATTTTTTAATTATTCTTGTAATCTGAATTTGTAGATATGTTATTCCTCTTTCATTTCTAAAAGATCACACAAAAATGAATAAAATGTTGGATCAAAATTACATCAAGGATCTCATCATGAGGCACTGACGATTCTATCCTGGTAACATGACAGTACGCGACGTGTATTAGGATTTACATACCGTATAATCTAACACACATTTTCTATAATCCTAATAACACACATTATAGTTGTGTTTTTCATGTTGGGAGTAATTCGACTATGATTCATGACTTTTTCATTAATGACATAGGATGTAGTTAATTCTAACACTTCATGTTGACTAGGACAGACTGGTGCACGATCAGCCGGACTACATGGAATGTAGTACCTTTGGGTCAAGGTCACATTGTGTATCCAATATTGGGATTTCCCATATGGTGACCATGTAACATAGAGTCTACAATGTGTGTAGCCCACTGAAGATGACATGTACTTCGATGATTTTTCAATTACACATCACACACCATTTCTTGAGGCATGTATATTAGATGGATGGTTATGAGGGTACACACCTTGTTGTTGGATCAACAAGCCATGTACATTTTCAAAAAATTTCTAATTTAAAAATTATTATTATATTATGAAACCCTTGAGGCATGTACCCTCATGTAGGCCTAAAATTGGGACCCAAAATGTGATAATTATTTGATATATATATATATATTTATAATTAACAACTACGTAATGTTTAAATATATTCACATTATGTATGAGTTTTATTACAATTATAATTATCAGTTAAAGATACATTTCACTAATAATAAAGTATTCTGTGTATAATGAATGTTCGGTGGTTTCGGATGGGTATTCATGGGGTTTCCCCCAAGGTAAACATTTTGTACATAGTTTATTGAAAATGAATTTATAAATTTGTTTAAAATAATAATAAATTATAATAAAAAGAAATTTCTGAATAAATATTAATGTAAAATTATTGATCAATTAATGATAATAATTAATCTATCCAAGCATCATTTATCTTGAAGAGGATGATTAATGAATTGAATTCTAGTTTCATTATATGAGTTATTTTGTCATGTTTTTTGATTATCTTGAGGTAGACAAGAAATATTTATGTGATTGGTTTCATTTTACTTTATTTGTAAAATTAAAATTATTGTCACGTGTTCCTTGTCATCATTTATATTTTGTGAAAGTGTTACAATTGTTTCTATTAAATATACCCACTTTTTAATCCCTCACCTACATGTGTGTTAAAATCATATATAATGGATGGACCTGCCAAGCTAGTATAGACTTTTCATATTAAGATCCGAGGTGAATCCAATCCATGGAGATACATCAGTGGATAGTTGGAAAGTAGTAAACATGAACCTTAAAAGGTTCAAGGTGTTTCTCCCCTAGGTAAGGGTTAGTTTATCAACCGCTAGATAATCTAACCATTAGAAAAAATCATGATCATACCACTTATTTTATTTTTGTCAATTGAATCATTATTCATTATGGATGTATTATCGTGATCACATAATTAGTGAATTAACAAAGAAAACAATATAGAAATAAAATATAATGGATTATGATTAAATATTATCATGAAATTTTTAATCACTTAAGAATATCAAACATAATAATAAAATGCTTGTCAAAAGATATGAAAAGGAATTTTAAACATAAAGGATAAAATCCATCAATAAAATATTATGTCAGTATAGCCTTTCATGACATCGGTTAGAATCTAGCCAATAGTTCCTAGTGCATGACCATAAAATGTTGAAGTGATTTCAATAATTGTGGAATTATAATTTGATGTTTTGGGATGAATTAACTTGGATTACCTAATGGTTTGACTTACAAACTTGGACATTGTGTAACTGAATGAAAAGGGTTGAGGAAATATAAAATAATGATTTTAGGATTGGGGAGTCCACTCAATGAATTGAAGAGAAATGTGTTTATATATCTAGAATTTGGAATTCCTACCTAAAAATATCAATGTTTCTTGTCTAGCCAATGGTGGGGTGATGAGAATGGAATATGGATCATTTCAATTAGAATTTACACGAAATAGGGTATTCTAAAGCAAATTGTGAGGGATATTGGGTTTAGATAAAATAGTGGAAGAAAAAAGAATACTTCTTTATTTATTTGTCGTAATTTTTTTTTGATAAAGTAAAAAACAACTATTAATCTTATTTGTAGAAACTCCATAAAAAATGAAATAAAACGTATCATTGTAATCCATTCTCAATAAGGAAAACCTTCTCAATGGCACTAATTTCCATGACTAGAAATGGTTCTTTCAGGTCATCCATCACCATGAAAGGAAACTATATGTGTTGGAAGAGTCTTGATCAATGGTACCTGGGAATGAGGCAAGTGATGAGGAGCTCTCTATGTAAAAGAATCATATGTATGATGCTTTATTTGTTCAGTGGCTCAGGCTATCATCTTTTGGAATGAGATCCTAAAGAAATATGAGAAAATGGATGATTTAACATGTTTTCTCACATTAACGATGTATATAAAGAGAAGGTGAGACAATAGAGGTATGAAATAATCAATGCATTATTAAATAATAACTGTGAAGAGTATGAGAGAATTGTACAGCCTATAGTGAAGATTATTCTCCACATAGAGCATGTGGAAATCATGGGGATTAAATTCTAAGATAAGTTTCATACAGATCTCATACTATCCCCACATCCCAATGAAATATTTATTTTTATTCATTTATAATATGATAAGTAATGAGAAGAGATTATCAAAACTTATGAACCTGATTCTCCCAGTGGATAAGGACATGGGCGTGAAAAGCCCATAGTTCTTGTAGTTAATAGGAATAAGAAGGACAAGGAAAAGGGGATTAAAATTTATAAACAGTCTAAATCACCCAAGCACTATGTAACCAATAATACAGAAATCGATAGTTTGGGAACAGAAAATGAAGCAGAATGCTTTTCATGTGGAATTTCAGGCCACTAGAGGTGGAACTCCACCCAAAAGCAAGGGGAAGACAAATAAGCATTTTTTATTGAGTGAAATAATTCCATTTCTATATATCAGGAATTAGATACAACTTGTGGTGCTGAAATCTATATTCAAATTCAAGAACCAAGTAGATTTTGGAAAATTTCTAGAGGATAGGTGGATCTGTGAGGTTCCAACAATTCGATAATGGCTTCTCTTGAAATTGTTGACTACCACATCTTGTTACCAATTTCGATAATTTTGGTATTATAAGACTTTTTTTATGTACCAAGTGTTAACAAAAACATTATTTATTTATGTAATTTATATATATATGGATTTATTTTCTTGTTTGGAAATAAAATTTGATTAATTTATAAGGAAACATTTTTTATGTTTCGGAACCATTAAATAACATCTTATTTGTATTAAATTAAAAAAACCATGTGTTGGAAATCGATAATGAATCAAATTGGCATGACTCATATAACACCATATTTTGGCATCACCATCTTTATCATGTAAACGAGAAGTACCAAACAATGATATATCAAGATGTTTATTTAGACATGTCTGATTGAAAACCACTTGATATATGTCACATGTGATTACATGGGAAAATGACCAATCCAATATTCTGTTGATAGGGTGAATGGGCTATAGAACATCTATGATTGGTACACACTGAGTTGTGTGGACCATTTAAAGTAGAATCTTAGGGTGTATATTCTTACTTCAATACTATTAATGATTATAGGAGTAGATATTTGGATTTATATATAATGAGTTATAAGTCCTAGTTCCATGAAAAAACCAGGGAGTTCAAGAATAGGGAAGTGAAACATCTTGCTATAAAGACAAAAAAGTTTCGACCATAACACGGATGAGAGTTTCTTAAAGAAGAGTTCATTGACCTTTTATGAGATTCTAGGATTATATTTCAAATAAATCCATGTTATACATCATAATGGAATGTTGTCAGTGATAGGAGAAACCATACCTTGTTGTATAAGGTAAGGTTGATGAAAATTCATTCAATTATTCAGTTATCCTTTTAGTTATATTTATTAAAAACTGCGATATACACATTAAAATGATTACCAAATAAGGAGTCAAATGGAATCCCCATCGAATTATTCGGTCTAAAGAAAATCGTTTGGATAAATAAATGACTATGGGGATGTGAGACATTTGTTAGTGTTTTCATAGGAAACAAAATCTCACCCTATGTCATGAGGTGTATCTTTATAGGGTATCCCAAGGAAACAAAGGGATACTACTGATACAACCCCATAGACAAGAAGTTGAATATTTCTGAAAAATCCATAATTCATGTGAGGGAGAACATCCTAAAAAAGGACAGTGGGGTCAAGATTGAGCTCGATAATGTTTACGCTCAATATACACAAGTGTCGGTATATGAACAAGTTCCCCATGTCCCCTTGGATGAATTAGTTCATGAAACAGAAGATCTATATAGGATTATAAGAGAGGAAAGGTGAACAAGAGAGGTATGGGTTTCCTATCACTGAGGATGGTGGCTCATTATTGATGGAAAATGATGCACCTCTCACCAATAAGGTGGTTTTATAGAGCTCATAAGCTTCAATATAGCTTGGAGATATTAATTCTGAGATTAATTTAAAATATCATAACCATGATTGTGTTCTGGTCAATGCACCAGTTGATATAAATTGTATTGGATGTGAATAGGTAGTTAAGGGGAAACTAGACATGAGAGGTAATATAAGTATCTATAATGTAAGGCTAGTGGATAATGGTTTTAAACAGTGTTAATAAATTTAATATGATGAAAACATTTCTCAACATTAAATGTTTGAATCCATCATAATCTTACATTCCATAGATACTTACCATTACTATGATATTTGATTGATGGATGTCAAAACTATGATCCTTAGTGGAAAACTACTGGATGTTGTCTAAATTAGATAACCTGAAGGGTGTCTTACAGTAGGTGATTAAATTTTTTTTATGTCTCATAAGACAATTTATGGATTTATGAAACAACTCCAGACCTCAATTATTCGATTTGAATAAGCCATAAGGGAACTTGGTTTCATTAAGAATGAATGTGACGCATGCATTTACAAAAGGATTAATGTGATTGTGGTCATTATTAATGATTTATATGAGGAAGATATATACCTTATTTGAATTGACATAACTGTCTTACAATCTGTTAAGGACTGGGTGAACATTTGATTCTTCATAAAAGACTTAGGCAATACAACCAACAATCTAGGGACCATGATCATTCCTGATATATCCAAGAGGCTGATTGGGATTTGTTAGAGTATATACTTGGACCCGATCCTATAGAAACATACTATGGAACAATTCAAGAGGATTTTGGTTCTATGGTCCTATGGCATACATATTTATAAGAAAATGTGTCCCCATATAGAATATGAGAAAGATAAGATGAGTAAGATCACATTTGATTCAGTGATATGATCAATCATGTATTCCATGTTATATAATAGAATTGTTGTTTCCAATGCACTGAGAATGGTACACAGATATCTACAAGATCTAGTAGAACTACATTAGATAGCTATTATGGTTATCCTTAAGTATCTTAGAAGATCTAAGGATTTTTTTAATGTGGATGGAGGAGATGATGAGCTTGTTATCAGAGGGTATGTTGGTTCTAGTTTTTAGTCTAAATAGAATGATCTAATGTCTGAATCAAGAAATGTTATTTGTCTTAACAAAGGAGATTTGATCATTATGATTTCAAAATAGCTATTTTATATTGACTCTATAACAGATTTTGAATATATATAGAGGCCTCTGATGCAGTCTTGGAAGTAGTCCAGATTTGGAACATTTTACAACAGCATTATGTATTTCCAAGTAGTTAAGACACAATTATGTTGTATTGTAATAATAATATAGTGGTGGATCTGGAAAAGGATCCAATGTCACTTCAACAGAAAAATCACATACTTCAAAAGTATCACCTATTGAGGGAAAATCACCAGAGATGGGATGTTGCAGTGAGAAAAGTTTCTACGGAAGAGAATGTGATTGACCCCTTGAATAAAGGCCTATCTTAGTACAAGAATTAATATCATTTTATAGGTAGTACACTAAATTTTTTTAGGAGTTAGATATAGTTCATGTGGAAGTTTGTTTCAGTTGGTGCCCTTGACCAACATATTTATACATCATGGTAAACATATATTCAAGGTTTTTAATATTAATAAATATAATATAAAATCAGGATTATTCCTATTGGTAACATATCATGAGATATATCCCATGAGTAGAAGTCACACTAAAACATCATAGTTGTTCACCACAATAATGTGAAACAAGAAGTTCAATTATAATATTATTGAAAATATTCTTATGTCCAGATGATATAATTAGTAGGGAAACAATTCATATGAGCTATCATGCTTGGAGACTCATATGACATTGAGGCACCTTCTTATGGTGTACATAACTAGTAAAATGTAGTATGATAAATTGAGAATGAGACGTGATGATAGGAAATAAGCATTATAAGTGACATTGGATGTCTCTATAATTGGACATTTGTAATGGTATATAGACTATAATTTTATTATTAATTGATAATATGAGTAGTTCACTTTATTGTGTTTACAAAAACTGTGCTTCCATATGATTGTGGTGATGTAGGATACGTTATGTGCGTCGCGAGTAATATAGTATTAATGAATAATGAGAGAAACAATTTATCCGTTATGTTCATTAGGGGAATTAAATATCTTAGCTTCTTTGATTGAGATGATATAGCCTAATTAAATCCATTTCTATGGTGTTTGATATGAAATTTCTATTTCTGGAAATTCAAAGCACCAGCTATTAAGATTATTGTTTGATAATAATATCATGAAACCTCCTTGATTGATGATATTGTGATAAAAGGATTATATTACATGCTAAGTGACTGTAAGAGTTGACATGCCATTGTGGCATTAAATTATTTCCCAATGGGTGCCTTGGCGTGTTTCTATATGCTATCCATGGACATAAGTCAAGCTCACCAAATACCATTCAGAAAGTGGCCTAGATAGTCACACACTAACTGTATCTAGAACCTCAGTTGAATAATTTATTATTTAACAAGATGAATAAATATTATTCCTGATTATGTTTTGATAATTATTCAGAAATTCCAGAGTGAATATTATTTATTTGTTATCCAATAATGTTGTAATATTTATTTATTTATTTTATAGTATAATAGTTGTTATTCAAGGTTCAATAATATCTCATAGGATGGGAGGATCTTGTTATTGGGATGAATTAGAAAATAAGTTTAAAAATTATTTGATGAAAATAATTTTTAATTGTAACATTAATGCATATAACATGTAATGGAAATAATGTTATCACTGTAAATATTTGACATGATGTTTCACATGGAATAAATAAATAAGTAATGAAACTTGTGATAATTATTTATTATTACCTTGTGAATTAAATTCCATGTTAAATATTATTCTATTATTATCCAAGGGGGAAACCTACAAATGAGATAGAAAATTTTTGTGGTGCAAAAAAATTTGTAGAAAAATATATTAAGGCTAAAGAGGTCCTTTTTTTCTCTGTGAACTCTCTAACGAATGAGAGTGGTCATCATCCACCAGATCATAGAATTATATCAAATCAACCCCCAAGGTGATATAGGGTGGAAGATGCAAGAGTAAGGACCATCAATGCAAGGAACTAGAGGCTCCTTTGGAAACATTTAGAGATTCACATAACACCTTTGGATTACCACTAGAGGAGTTCTAATGTTGATATCTACAAAAAATATAAAGGATCATCATAGATCTTTGGTCAGACACAAAAATGATCAATGAAACCCTTGGATGTATTTATTTAATTTAATGAAATTTTTTTTATAAAAAAACATGTTGATCCTATCTCTTCGTTTCATTCCTCTTTATTCGTTATCTAAGTCAATGATTTTATTTCGTGGATACTTGCATTCATCATATTATTGATCACTGAATAATCATTGATCCTAGAAAAATTCGATATTGTGCATGTTCCAAAACACACTTCCGATACACATGAAACCTACAGTGCCAAGGCATCGTCAGGCCCATATACCCAATGAGTATATTTCATGTATTAATACACAATGTCAAATTGTATAGGATTGTATGATATGTGATTTGATATATAAAATTCACTAAAACTCTCACCGTCATACCCAAAGCCTCACACGTCATGTGTTTTTCTAACTACATAGTGTTTTGTAGGGTTTTCTCTTGTATATTGTATCTTTTCTCTATGAACCATTTTCATATTCTTATATTCAATTTTGGACTCATCTAAATCTCTAAAAGGTGGATCTCGTAACCTTTGGTCTTTATTGGCCATTTAGTACCCTGAAATCAGCATCCACTGACTATGGTGGTTCGTTGCTCATTTGGGGATCCTATGTCATCTTGTATTATTGATTTGGACATGGAATAATCAAATCATTAACCCCAAACCAATAATTCTCCATATTCATCATGGGTTTTGTGTTCATATTGTTTTATGTGATAGTTTCAATATTCTGATTATCTAATTGGTCTGGGTTTCACATGAGAATGTGAAACCATTACAACATGGGTCAATTAGTAATAACTATGAAAAAAACAAGGGAGAAAAAAATAAATAAAAGGTTTTTATCAAGAATTTTGAAGCGTTATTGTCCAATGATAATGAACAGGGATAATATGAGGTGAGAAAAATAAATAAACAATTAAATTATAGTATAAGAGTGCATGATAGCATTTGTAATGGGTGAAAATTATTAAATTGGTGATCCCATTCAACCAAATTAATGAGAATGGAGTAATAATCCTATGATGAATAATAGCTAGATATTTGATCACTTATCATCAAATAATGTTCTCACCCATTAGTGGAAGAAGTCATTGCATTCACTGCACTATGACCTGATCTCATATAGATATTAATCTTTTTCAGATATGATTGACCAATAAAAAAGAGAGGAAGAATAATCTATCCACAGTCCAAGGGTTATTAAGAAACCCCTTTGTAAATGTTCATAGAACTATTCATAAAATAGTTTAATTGTATTTTGTATATAAATTATTTAATTTAATTTAATTAATTAACCAAATGATTGTACATCCAATGGGTGAGATATTTTAACATCATGTGCCTACCCATTTTATGTCGCACGTAGGGTAAAAAATTCATTACAGACTTAACTGTTTTCCTAGATTCATGATTTGAGCTTATATTTACGATTTATCCCATTTTTATAATGAAACATTGTGTTAATAACATAAAATAACATTAATATTTTTATAAAATTAATTTTATGCACATCAGGCCATAGAATTACACACACATAGATACCTAATGGATCTATATATATATATATATATATATATATATATTAATGTATTATAAATAAAAAATTAGGTCTCTGAAAAAAAATGTTTAACATGAGTTAACACGAGATGTAATGTTTATAACATCTCAAAAAAATTCATTTTCTTTTGTTAATGTTATTTAAAACATATTATTCTTATATTATATTTTTTTATATTTTTTAATCCATTTTTCATGAGAATATCAATGATATATTTTAATATTTTTGAAATTTTATGTGTGTCCAATCACTCCATGATATAAAGAAACCTCATATCATCCCTTAAACACACTTCACAATACCTATAGTTTATCAAATTAATATCCATATATATTCCAAAAATATATACACATATCCATGGGTTAGTTTTTTATAATAATTCCATCCTTTAAATGATTAAGTTGTAAGACAGAGGTGGTTTCTTAATTAAGATGTATAACTCATAATTGTGATTATTAAAATAAACACTCACCTTTTTAAAAAAATCTATTAATTCCCATAATAAAAGTGAATCAAATATAAAAAGTATGATGATATTTATTATGATGATCAAAATACCATTTTCACATCATTTCCATAAATTTACATAGGGATGTATCAATCATGTGTTCTTGTGGTGTATAATCTATATGTAGTATATGCATCATTTTCCATAATACTGTTTCATTGTTGATTATTATGATGGATATAATTTTAATATAACAAATTTTTGTAATATTTATTATTCAATAATTATAATATATTCTCAAAGTATTTACCTTTACAACCTTTATAAAAGCATAACATTGCTCTATATACTACAACCCAGAAATGATGTGGTTATATTTTCAATCCATCATCTCATGGTTGTTAAAAATGATATATTTAATAATTATATATTATATTTATAGTAATTAAAATGTTGGATATTTTAATAAGTATTTACATTACATTCAATCCATCCAAGAAAAAAATCAATCATCACTCTTGCATACATTCATACTACTATCTCAGTGAAGTGATGTAATTATTCTTTTATGTGTTATTTCTATTTATAATTATATAGTTTTATATTATTAAAAATATGTGACCTATGAATTTATTTATATTATAGAGATTATAAATCGATGTAAAATTCATGAGTATAAATACCATACAACACAAATTATTTCGAAAAATTGAATAATTTTCACCTGAATGGTCACTTTATAAACGAAAATGATAATTAAGTAATTGGAAATTATAATAGATTGATACATAGTAAATTATGTCTGAATTAGGGTCTTTAATATATGTATAATGAATAAATACTTACATTATAAGATATATTAATGTTTATAAATGAGTATAGGACTAATAGTATTGAATTGATGTTATGGTAAATTTATTTGTGGGATTGTATATGTTTTCTGTTTTAGAGAATTATTTGAATCACAAACATTGAACCCCATATTTTTAATTAGTACATAGTAATTTCTAGTGTTTCTATATTAGTACCATTTTCCTCTAATTGTTGTATAAAATTATCTAGAAAATTCATTTCATAAAATGATGACCATATTACCTCTTTGGTCAATAATGTGTTTCTTCCATGTCCATACCCTTCAAAATGATTTTATAAAACTGATTAAATATACATAAATATACATAAATATGTCATTTTTACTACCCTTGATATTATTTTAAAATATCTATAATCTAATATTTTAAATTATTTTCATAACTAGTAATTTTTTATTTTGTAAAAAACATTGAATAAAATGTATTATATTATCGTATTTGGGGGACTATTTTTTCACATCAGTAGGAAATTTATTTTTATTTAAGTTTACATTACCTGATTCTTTATTATATTAAAATAATTTTTTTCAATTTTTTTTTGTATGTTTGGTTTAATAATTTTATTTAATGAATATGATATTTTCACATGTTTTCCGTGAAATATTAGAATGAGCATTTAAATTTATTTTTAACAAATGTCATAATCCTTTAAAAATTGTTATTATTCACTGGGTTTTGGATCATATGATACAATACAAGTTATTTCAATGGATTTATTGTGATGATAATTATTTAATGATTGTTATTTCAAAAAAAATTCATTTTCCCTGGGGAATTAATATACAATGAATTCTTTATAAAACCATTTGTTTCACGACATGTTATTATATGATGAAAGAATTTAAATTTTATAAATACTTTTTTCATTACCATGGGTTATGATATGATGAAATTTTAAATATTTTATTTCCATAGAGATCCCATTTATATTTATTCATTATATCATATATGGGTCCTAACTAATATATACCTATATTCATTGGGTAAATATGGATTTTCATGATATAATATGTATTGAACAAGGGATATGACCTTGTTTAGTAAGGGACTGAATAAAATAACATTGTATTCAATGTGAAAATTGTTTAAGGAATGACTGAATGATGGATGAAACTAATGATCAATGATATAAATTGCAGTGCACCTTGAATTAAGATATGATTTTTTATGCTTATGTGTCTATAACAAAATTATGTCTTAAGGTAACGATATTGTCTCATGGATCATGATTTATTATTGATGAATCTATACTCTTATGTCATTTGATATTGAGGGAAATGACCATTATCCTTTATTTATGAATAAATATATTGTTCTAATTAGTTAGGATTATTATAAATTATGACCAATTTCTCATAAAATTTCACTTTATGTGTGCCCACTTATGATCATCGACAAAAAATAATATGGTTACCCTTTTTGAGAATATTAGCTCACACATTCTTATGTTTCATATCCCATGGTTATAATGAATGTTTTTATAAAGGGATATGTAGTAGTATAATATTTTTAAAGAAAATTTTGGGAAATTTTTAATGAATTCCAGGAACTATAATTATTATGTATCTATTTTGGAATAGATCTATATATTCATGGTCCTCAATTAAATATTATTTTGAAATTTATTTAATATTCATGAAATATTATGCAATATTAATGTATTAAATGATATGGAAAACTTATTTTCTATTATAATGAGTTTCATATATTTATAGATAATATTTATACAATATTTTTTTTAAAAACATGGTATAAGTATATCTATAGGATAACATCCTCACTATACAATAAAGTATAAATTTCATGATTTTCATAAAAAATAAATCACTATATGGATATAGGAATGTGATGCTTTTACAATGATGTACCTTGGGGAAATAATCAATTGGTTATATGGGTATTCACCTGATCATTTCCATTTCATGTCATTTAGGCATAAGACTATATTTTATGCTAGAAATACATTGAAGATATACATTATTTAATTCACATTTTCTATGAACCGTTATGATGATTTAGAATACATTATGATATTGAACGGTCAAGGATAAGTCTGTGTTTTCATACATTAAAAATAAACTATAATTATTAAGATATTATTTTGATGATTTCTCAATATTACATGATCACTCACAATGATTTTTTTATTCCTCCTAGGTTTATTTTTGTTTATGTACATGGTTGAAAATAAAAGGAATTATGTGATAAAAATGTGATGGACAAGTGAATGAATATCAAATTTAGATATATATTTTATTGGAATAATTGATGTGAAATATTTTAAAAACTGTCATCAAATAATCCTATAATATCAATTGAAACAGAAATGATGATGAACTTCAAAAATGGGAAATGGTATGAAAAACTAGTTTATCAATTATTCATATTATAAAATCCACCTTCCATCAATTTTCTTATGATCCACTTATTTCTATGAAATTGATCAATTTTATATTAATGAAATTCCCTATTTTTCAATGTTTGGTTCATAAGATGGTTAATTTTTCCATGTATTTTATGAATGATATATTCATTCAATGGTGGAATCATTTCACAAATTCACGAATAGTTGATGAAACTGACTCCATCACATGATAAATGTTTATAATGATATTTTTTAATAAGTACTCCCTTAAAAATATTAAATATATAATGGAGTGGTAATGAAAGTAATTAATGATGAAAGATAACAAATAATTGTTTAACAAATATGAATTTTTTTCAACAAATGTTGGTTTAATATCTCTTTTTCTAAAGGAAAAGCTACATTCAATACTGTACTTGATACGCCAAATTGAGTTTAAAAAAAATATTAGGTTTTACATAATATGGTAGTTATGTAGTTAATATTATAATGGACTTAATGAATATGAATAACATAATTATGAAAATAACATCCACACAAGAATTTAAAATTAATTGTTATATTTTTAATTATTTATAAATAAAAAAATGTACTTTAAAAAAAATTTAAATGTGCATAAGTGTGTTTTACAGAAACAAATTAAAAAATAACTTTTTTAAAATAAATTACTGAACTATATGCATATATATATCATTCAATATAATGTTTAAAATCCATATAATATTTTTCTAAACATGGTATAAGAACAACTCCAATTTTCTAGATAAAATAAGTGCCTAAAAATATTATTACAACCATTTAATGGTGCAATTATTTTTAATATATTTCATGAGTCATTTATTAATTATACATTACCAAAAAAAATACATCTTTGAAATTATAGAATCAAAATACATTTGGGATTAATTATATTTATCATAAGATTAAATTTTTGTTGAATAGTGAAAAAATATTAAATTTATAATTCAATGATTATTCTTCAAAGAATTAATTTATAATGATAAATTATATATTTTATTGGTTTTAAAGGATAAATATTTCATGTTTTATCCATTTAATCGAATTTAGGTCATTTTAATCAATTTCACATTGAATTTGGAAATGAAAACTTTTCAATATTTTGACGGTTTTTTACATTAAAAACATTTTTTCTGGTTCCATCTACATGATTAATTTTTTAATAAATTTAAACAATATCTATTTTTCTAATTATGAAAAAATCATTACATATTTATAACTAGATGTTAATAATTTATTAAATAGTTCTAATTTTTTGGACATTACTAATAATAACTTTTAAAAATTCTATAGTAACGCTGTTAAAGGTGAATCGGGTAATTAAAGTTAACAATAATAATAAAAATATTTTAAAATAAACATAAAACTAATACTAATATCAATAGTTGAGTTTTTTATGACCAAAATAATCCTTATTCTACAGTTATATCCTTCTAAATACACTTGGATGGGATTATGATGTTTATAATATTTTATATAATGTGAAGTCAAACATTTCGAACTCAAGTTTTTCATATCTACGTTATTTTTATTATGGTGTTTTATTGGTGATATGATAGAATATAAATAGTAATTCAAAATAAAAAATAATTATATATAGAATGGTATTTTATTAATGTATTTTAGTGAAAAAAATATCATTAAATGGTGAAACAATGATATCATAGTAATTTTTTAATTAATGGAAATATCAAATAAATGTTAATTAAAAATATTAAAATAAATATAATATGAGATAATAAATTTCATAATTTAATTTTATCGATGAATTTGACATTGTACTGATGTTTTAATATATATGTTTTTGAATATATCATTATGTTATTATATTTCAAAAACGTTATGTATTAAATAGAGTCCAAATTGACATTATTGATATTTTAAAATATATAATATTTTATTAAAAGGTAAAAACAATTATAAAATTATAAAATTCAAAAACCGGATTGGGATATGTTTTAAAATATCATAAATGACTCAATAATTTTTATTTTGTAAAGTTATTATTTTTTTATTAGACTTATAGTTGGAATTAAATAATATTGTTGCAAAAGTTTAAAGGTTAAATTAAGGGTTATAAAAAGTTAATGTTAAAACAAATTGACAAAACATGCCTAATTTTTATTAGATAATTTCATTTAGACCCATAATAATCTGATATTCTAAATAAATTAAATTGGAAACATTTTAAATAGATAATTAATTTTATTAATTTATTATTATCCATAATTTCAAGAGTTCCCATCTCATGTATTTTTAAAATGCACCCATTATTCTCATATAAATCAACTTAAAACAACTTAAATAATCCATTATCTTCAATAATAAATTTATAAAAACCCTCAACTCCATATATAGATCTTATTTTAGGCATAACACTCACCTTATAGGTGTTAATTTTCTAATCAAGGAGAACAGCCGAAGAAGATGTATCTTTTTTAATTAAGTGTTTCTATTTTATTTTTCTCCCCAGGTCCATAAAAACAAATTAAAACATACATAAAAAATAAATCATGTTTCCCCAAAAAACATATATGTTACAGAGTTAATATCATAACAAAAATCAATCTCTAATTTCATCAAATGGGAAATGAATTATTCATTTGTGCGTACAATAGTGTACCGACTCGCGAACCCATATAACAAATTTCCCACCAACATCTCTCATGATTAGTTATAATGACAAAAATAATGTTTATATAGTAAATTAATTACAAATTTACCATTATTAAAGAATAATATATAATTTATTTTCTTTTTTTTTCATGCACATAATAATAATAACTGTGTTCGTGCCTATATGTCAACTATGACCTCCATGAAGCAATGTGATTTGTATTCATCACCAAATAACAGAGATGATATATAAAAATGTAATTTTAAATTATTATATAGTAATTTATGATATGATTATAATTATTTAAAGATAAAAGAATAATTTCCTTCTTTAATAAAGATATTGGAAACCTTTATGTGTCACTTATTCATATATATGTGATATCATCTCTACGATTATAAAATTCATCATTTTTCATAACCATACATAAAAGAATTAGTATAGAAGTATAATTGATTCCTAAAAATTATTATTATTTCATAAATATTATTCTATATATGATGAAATAATGAACCCTTTTATTATTGAGATCATATCAATTTCATTTTTGACTCAAGTACCAAAAATCAACAAAACGAATGACATGAAATATAACAATTAAATAGTTATTATAACAAAAAAATATGTAATATTTATAGATTAAAAAATATATAAAAAGATCTCAGAAAGTTAAATAATTAAAATAATATTATTATTAATGTGTATAAAAATGGTACAGGAAGAGTCGGACTCAATGCAAGAGTCTTTTTTAAAAAATCACATTTAATGTTTCTTTTTCCACTATTTTTATAAGATCTAAAAGGTGCATTTTTTATCTTAGACAACATGAATAGATTTTCCATCATTTCTAGATAATTAATTTTATTATTATTATATTACATGTATATAATTTAATATTCAAATAATTTTTTTCCATTAAGAGTGCATGGATTTGTAAAAATGAAATATGATTCTGAAGTGGAAATATATATTTTTTTATTTAATTTGGTTTATATGTTATGATTATGATTTGGTTATTTTTAATTGTTTATTATTATGTTTTGTTCTATAAAAAACCTATTCACGGTGAGAACATTATGGATCTATAATACATTAGGTAATTAGATGGAGTTTATCAATACAGTTTCTCCTAAGAGATTGAGGGAATATACTGTGGTGGGTCTTCTAACTAGAATCAGAAGGGATAACCCCAAATTATACATGATTTCCACAATAAAATTAAGAGTGATATTGAATTTATTCCACAAGATACATTTATGATATTTTTCCATAGGTTTTTCTTGTATTCATATGATTTCAAGAAAAAATATAAATATCTTTTATTTTGTTCATGAAAAGTATACATTTGTTAAAAAAAATTATAGGTTTACAAGTATTCATTGTAAAATGGTTTCATTATTTATTTTAATTAACCTTATTATGAATTTTTATTTTCTAACCAATGTTTTCAAATGTATTTCATATGGTATATGGTTTTTTATATAAATAAGAATGTCAAGTTTGATGTTATGAATAATTTTTATGAAAAAATAAACCATGTTTTATATTAAATGTTTTATAATTTTCACAAAGTGAATAATGTTTTAGTAGTATCCATTTTTTGGATTATGGAATTTCATGTATCAATGATGGAATAATTATTGAATAATCTAAAACAAAATATATCCTTTATGTGAAATAAAATAAATTCATGAGTAAAACTCAAGAATATGTATTTTTTTAGGTCGAGACCTTATAATTGGTATCAAAGGAAAGGTTTAGACAATTTTGGGGATTATGAAACTCGGACAAACATATGTTAAATTTAAATGTATATTATTTTAGAAAAATAATTGTAAAATAAATTTTTTAAATAAGATAATTTCAGTTAAAAATATATTCATTTGGATCTCAAACAAAATTTCAATCACTTTTCAATGATATCTTTGCAATAATTATTCCAATGTCTGGACATTTTGATTATGAAACATTTTATAATATAAATAACTCTTTCAAATACTTGAATGAAATATACAACACCTAATTTCTACATCAATTACACATTTATTCAAGGAATTTTTAGTCATATATTATTTTCAAAATATTCTCATATTTTGAAGAATGGTAAATATTATCAAGGAATTTTATGATATTGTACCTTACCATAGGATTTTGAAGCATATTATGATTTTTAGTTAGATTCCGATTAAGGATACCTTTCTTACAACTTATTTATATTTAGATTTAAGTTATATGTTTTGAGACAACTCTTAAATTTTTTTAAAGGACCATTGACTTTACATTTCAAATCAATCTTGGTATGACTATTTTATAAGAATCTTGTTTTATTAGATGTTTTTGAAATTATATGTCACCAAAAATGAATTTTTAATTATTTTTCAAATAGAAACCCATATTACCCCCACTGTATAAGGTGTATTTGAAAAATGTATGAAAGACACTTTAAATAATCTATGATTCACTACTAAAATATGCAGATCTTATATCTGTGTGAAAAAATTTAAAATAAATTCTTGTGGACCTTTGTTCATGGTACAATTTTAATTCTTCAGTTCATTGATTATTTAATTAGAGGGAGTTGAAATCTAAAATTCAAAGAAATAAAATGATACATGAATTAAAAAGTTGAGGTGATTGTGGGTCAGTATATAGATGATAGGTATAAGATAACCATTATAGTTTAAACATAATATTAAAGGACGAAACATTACTTCTTATTTAAGTATGATTCCTTATGTTTTTAGTCCAAGTATTAAAATAATTCCTCAATATTATAAATATTATTTTCAAATAAAAATATTATTTGTTCTTTTTCTTTAATAAGAAATCAGTTATCTTTTAATCTATCAATGATTTATGGTTTTTTGATTGTTAAATTTCTCAGTACCATGTTCTATATCACTCTCTATAATAACATTATAGTTAATTTTTCTTCTCATGTCCATATTTTCCACTTTGGAAACCTAGTATGTGTTAACTTAGTTGAATTTTTGTGCTTCCATTTCATTATTTTATGGTGTATACTTCATTAATCCTTTTTCTACAATGGGATTTAAATAGTAGGAATTTTTATATTAAAATCCTTAGTTCCTTATCATGAGTTCAAATTGTGAGTATGAAATTTATTTAATGTCAGACAATGTCATATCTTTAGTTTTTAAAAGGAAAAATAATTTTTGATTGAGTACAAGAGAGGCCACATTAAGATTAAACAAACAACTTAATATTATTACAAAATTTATTAGTTATCAAATAATTATTTGAATGGTGTTAAGTAAAATTATTAACTAAATTATGAAAATATGGTTTTTACATGTATATATTATTAATTAGTTTGTGACCAATCAATTATATATAAAAGTAAATATTTGTCTAAAAATTATTATAATGTCTAGAAGAGTGTTTTATACTAATAAAAAATCAATATTTTTAGATTATATAAATTATATATATATATATATATAATATTTTCAATCTAATTATTCAAATTCATCTCTATTGTTTTCTAAAAACGATATATGAATAAATAAAATTTTACAGATAACAGATATATTATTTCTAAAAAATATTTTTACCCACTTTTAATGGTTCACTTGTATTAAATATAGTATTTTATACTTTTATATATTATTTTGTGAAAAACTAAATTCTCCGTTG
The DNA here is from genome assembly GCA_963277665.1 of Viscum album. Taxonomy (NCBI): domain Eukaryota; kingdom Viridiplantae; phylum Streptophyta; class Magnoliopsida; order Santalales; family Viscaceae; genus Viscum; species Viscum album. The sequence goes on from OY728141.1 coordinate 141,923,345, forward strand.
AATTTTTATTATCCAAATTTATATTGGTTTAATTTTTTACATTTGTGATAGAATTTTTTTTTGGATTAATTTTGAAAAATGTATTGCATTTTTAAATAAAAACAAATTTTCAAAAAAAAATATAGTCAGCAGTTATATATTTTATTATGTTTAATGAATAATAATATCATTTTTTCATCATTTTATCTAATATAGTTAATTTTAACCAATTTAAGATTGAATTTGGATATGAAGAAATTTGAATCCGTTGAAGGGTTTTACATTAAAAACATGTTTTAGGGTTCCATCAATGAAATTAAATTTTATTTACTTTCAGAAATTTCTATGATTTAAATTTTTATAAATGTATTCTATATTTTGAATAAAAGGGATTAAATTAAGTAAATATGTGATTTTGTTTTTTTACAATATGAATATTAACATTTGAAATTTTTTTATTGACACTCTTAATGGTATATAAGTTAATTAAATAGAAAAATAACATTATTAATATTATTAAATTACCATCCAAATATTCCTAATATTATTAGTGGATTTTGTCTCAAATAAATGAGTCATATTCTTAAATTATTGATTTTGTATGTCACTTGAATTAGAGTATGATATTTGTAATATTTTATTTAAAGTGAATTCAAAAATTTCATACACTTATTTTTCATTAATATAACATTTTCAATATTTAGTAATATATGTGATATGTTCGACTACAAATAATTATTTGAAATTTAAATTAATTTTATACATCAAATTAATTTATATATATATTTTAGGGACAATATAATAACCTAAAATTTGGGCACAATGATGATTTAATAAATGTTAAATTAATGAAAATATATAAAAATGACATTAAATATATTAAATTAAATATAATTTTAGAAAATTAATATCATACATGAATTTAATATAGAAATTGAAAATTTCATTGATATTTTAATCTTTTTATTCCATGATATCATGATGTAATGAAGTATTTTATTAAGTTATGTAATGAATAATTTAAAAATTGACATTATTGATATTTTAAATTAATTAATATTTTTTAAATGATATAAAATATAAAAAATCTGACATTTGTGAAACTAATTGGTATAGGTCACAAAATTTCATAAATGACTCTTTCATTGGTATGTTTACATTTTATTTTAATTATATTAATCCTTAAAATGGATATTACGTGACATTAGGTTAAGATTTTAATTGGTAAAGTGTTAATAAAAAAATACAAGGATTAAAAAATAATTAATATTATATAATTTTATTATATAATTTCATGTAATCACATATTCATAATATATTCTAAATAATTCACATTATAACAATTTATAATAGAAAATTATTATATATTAATTTAATATTTTGAGTTATTCTATGAGTTTCCCTCCCCTATACTATAAAAAGACATCCATTATTCTTATTTCAATACCCTTTAAAATATATTTGATTTAGAAACAATATAACGAAATACATTACTAAAATATCTTTAACCAGTATAAGGATCTTATTTTATGCATAGCACTAACCCTATAGGTGTTAAGGTATTAAGGCAAGGCGATCACCCAAAGAAGACGTATGATTTTTAATTAGGTGTTTCTATTTTATTTAATCTTCTACTTACAGAAAATACTATTTAATTAAGATTAAATAAAAATAATAGTATCCTCCATATAATGATATTTTATTATGTTAATATCGCTATCTAAATCCTTATCAAATTTCATTAAATGTGAAATAAATTATTAATTCGTGGGCACGATGATCTACAACCTCACAAAGCAATATAATTGGTTTTCAATCACCATCTCTCTAGATAGATAATAATGATGTAATTAATTTTTATATATTATATCCATGAAATATATTTCATTAATAAATAGTAATATATCATTTATTTTCTTACCTTTACATTCACATAATAATGATAATGTTGTTTCTGAGTATGTCTGAACAATAACCTCTACAAAGCGATGTAATTCATTTTCATCATCACATCACATGGATGATATATATATAAGAATATTTAAAATATTTATATGTAACTGAATATTTTATGATAATTTTTTATTGATTAAATAATAATAAACTTTTTTACCTAATGATTATTGGAAAATGGAAATGTTACTCATGCATACGTATGACATACTGTCTAAATGATTATAATGTTGTTAATATTTCATAACCATACAAAATTGGGTTTATTTAATGGTATAATTTATTTAAAAAAATTTGATTATTATGTGATTAATATTAATTTTGAGATGATAAAATTATTACAATTTTTATAATTATCCTCAAATAATGTTGATTTTGGACTCATCTATATAATATAGAAAAAATGTCTGAAATGAACATAAATACTTTAGTAATTCTTATAACACGATTAGAAGTAATTTTAATTTAATAATAAAATTTATAAAGGTTAAAAAAGGTATATAATTACCCTTATTTTATTATTAGGTAAAATTAAGAATGTATGTGATGAGTCATAATCAATGTAATTGTAATTATTTTTAAAAAATCATTTCATGATTCTTTTTCAACTATTTTTAAAAAAAATTATTAATAAATATTTATTACTTATATTATAGTAATGGTTTTTATGATTTTATGACTCAATAGTTATTTGAGCATTACATTACAAGTTTTTAATTTCATTTTCAAATAGTGTGTTTTTACTTAAGAGTGAAATTCTTTGTAATAATGAAATGCAGATTCCAAGTGGAAATTGTTATTTTTTATGTTATGTGTGTATTTGGTGTCAAGAATCTGTTTTGGTTCTAGGGAGTTGTTAATGAGTACATTTGGGTATGTAATATAACAATAGTGGGTGATATCCTTATATCTCTCTAATGAAGTGGGTGATAATATGGAGTTTATTGGTATGGATTCACATAATATATTAATGGAATATACTATGTTGGGTATTCCAAAGGTCACCCTGGAATCATGTGATTTCATGATGTATTATAAAGAGGTAATGTTTTATGGGAAAAATGTATAAAATTGTGAAAATGATTTCAGGTGTTTAAAAGTATTGATTTTCTAATGGTTTCATTTATTGTTTTTAATTCCCTATCAGATTTTTTATAATTATATCATATTTTTTATATTTTCGGAATTTATAAGGATGGGTAAGATAAATAATGAAGTCGTGTTGAATGTTATGAATTTTTTTATAAAAAATAATCAATGTGTTATTTTAAAAGATTTATATTTTTTGAAAAAGATTTTATTTTTTAGTAGTATCCACTTTATGTTATGTTATGTAAGAATTAATGGATAATTATATAAAACTCTAGAAATGAAAATATACTCAACGTGAATGAAATTAAATTCTTCTATAAAACTCAAGATTATGCATTGTTTAATTTTGGTTACTTGTAGTAGGGTATAATTCATGTTTTATCATCAACCCTAATAGTAAAATTTATCAATAATTAGTGTCTTGATACTAAGTATCCAAAAATATTTTTCATAATAAAGAATTAATAAGTATAAATAAATCAAATTCAATGATCTCAAGTGGGAAATGAAAATATTAAACTATTATTGTTATCATGGATTGGGTGGTAGAAATGAAAGATGTAATTTCATGGAAAATATAATATCAAATCCCATAGAGGAATGAAATTTAATCGTCATTAATTTAAGAAGTGTTGATGAATGAATCAAGGAAAATTCCATATGTGGTTTGGTAAATTCTTTTAATTTTTTAAAGAAGGCCATCAAGTAGTAAAATACAAGAGGGAATTTAATATGACAATCAATAACTGGAAGGGTGAAAATTCTCAACTGAATGTTCCACCCACTTACCAATTTTATATTTTCAAGGATTATGTAAACTATTATAATTACCACATAAATATAATAGTTAAAGATGATAATTTGTGTCAATAATCATTGACAAAAAATAATTACAATTGAATTCTCTTCAAATAAAAAATAGATTTATGGGTAATATTAATAATGTGGTGAAAGTATCACTTCTTTCCCACTATAGAACTAAAAAGTAATTATTGGAATATGTAACTACCATATCATTTATAACTAAATACTTTTATAAAGGAATAAAATAAAAATATCAATTATTTGAACAAATCATAGAAGGAAAAACTATAAATAGTATGATGATTTAATCATAGGTCTATTGATCCTCTATAATAAAATAATGTGGGAACATGCCTCATAAAAACCATTTGATTCTACCAAGGATTATATTTTATGTTTTTTTAATATATAGTCACTCTCTCTATAAATCCTATATAAATTACCATTGAAGAGAAATAACATTTGATATTTTGATCCAACCATTGATCATCATTCTATGTGAGGATGAATATGAACATCCAATGGAAGTTACTACTATTTTATAGTGAATACTACATATATTCATTGAATATGTAAGAAAAATGGTTGGTTTTGAAATCAAAATTGATGATATTTATACTATTTAGTATTACATTCATGTATTTTGTGTTGAATTTTCTAGTATTACATTAATATATGAAATAATTTTCATTTGAAATTACATTAGGCCCTACAAAGATTAAATATGACATTATCTACGACGATTCTCTTCCTCAAAGTGATGACCTTAACCTAAGGCCATGAATCCATGCTCCCCCCTCTCAACTAGGAGGGGAGTTTTGTGGTCTCACTCTCATAGAATGGGTAGTTCTTTCTTTCCATTCTCAAATATGGATTATATTTCATCCTTCTAGAGGATGAATCTCTCTCTGAATGTCCTTGATCTCCTCCAAGAGGTGCCTCAACACTCTCATTCCATTGAAGAGCTCAATAGTGCCACCGACCTATGAAAATTCACTCTGGTGGCTCATTTAAAACATCAACACCCCTCTTTTGATAAGTCTGGTACCTTAGTATTCCATTCATGGGATCTTCAAGAGTACACAATTTTTATTTTAATTGATCAGAGGATCTTTAGGATTAAATTCTATTCAGAAGATAATTTGATTGCTTCCTGGTCATGGGCCCCTCGAAGATGCAACAGAGTTCTTTTTTACCTATTTTGATGGAGTCTCAAGTTCCACATGCAGCATCATATATCGACGTTGGAGACATGGGTATGTCTTCTTGGTCTTCCACTTTCTATTCAAAATCCTTCCATTCTGTGTGCTATAGAGAATATGGTATGATGTTACCTATGCTATTATCATCAAATAGAGGTGGTATGATATCTCATCTTCCCATGAATTTGTGTTGAGTTTGATGTCGCGACATCACCTATGAATTATGTTGGGATCACTAAATGGAAGAAGTTTCGATGGGTAAGGATATCATATCAGATTCGTCGATTCTAAATTGTGTTTCTTATAGCCTATTTTGTCACATGGAATTTGGATTTTGCAGCAAATGATTGATTGGGGCTTCATAGGGGTGATAAATTTTGGAAATTGTGGTTGTGTTTCCTCTATTTTGGATTTTACACTATTGAGGGATCAGCCTGGGAGTATTCCACCAAGACGAGATTCTGTGGATGTCTTTCATGAGCAAGGAGTGTGTGTGGAGGAAAACTCGTTTGGACATGAAGTGGTTGGGGAGAAACCTCATGTATATGTGGAGTGGGTAGTGAAGCACATTGATCAAGTTGGGGTCAATTCACATGGTAATGTTATGAAGGAGGTGCAATGGAGGCCACAGGATCTGACAGTTAGTCTGTTTTTCATCATTAAATGTGTTATCTTGATATTGAGATAGCACATATAGTGAAAAATACTTCATTAAATTGTTTCGTGTGGCCAGAGCCTATTAATGAAGAGTCATCCGACTCTATGGTCTATGAGGATGTTGTTATATTTGGGTCTTCATATTTTTGTGTTGGAATTCTAGAATGGTGGCTTGATATTAATTGAGGTTTGAAGATGATATTCCCTACTTATAACCACTTCCAAGATCTGGAGCAAGAGAAGATATCTCATATGGAGGAGGGTACTCAAATGAATAATGATGTCAATAAGAAGCAGGACTTTTCATCTCAGAATGTAGTAACTGGAGACTATACAATGCGGAAGGAGATACATGATGGTCATGATTCATGTAGAGAACCCACAGTGTTTAGCCATGATTGATACTAACATAAAATATCACTAGAACCAGAGAGTGAGTGATAGTTATCAAGACGTTAATATTCCTAGAAAATGGGTGGATATCATTGATAGTGTCAAAAAAATGATAGTGGCATTGAACGACCTTCTAATAGTGACATTGTTCAGGCTGGGAAGAAGAAGTTGTTTTGTAATGAATAATTTATGACTGTCCCAACAAGAAGAAGGTCGAGGAATGACGATTCTTATCTGGCAAAGCTGGGTTTTACCAGGTCTTCTATTAGGATGGAAGGTTGGGAGAACCATGGTTTGAAGAATGAAAAAAAATATTATATGGAGTTTCTATCTATAGAGAAATTTAATCATAGAAACAATTCTTCCAAGATTTTTAAGCACTATGAATTCTCATAGTGGGAATAAGCTACTTCGGTTGATGCAATATATCATGGATGTGGTGACGGGTATGATTTTTTTGATCAATATTTATATTTTCTAGTTTTATGTACATTCTTCTTGTACATTTATTTTATTTTAATAAATGTTTGGAGGTTTTCCTCTAACTGAGATTTTTTGGTATATTTGGCACTACACCAATTTCAATGACTCCACTTGGAATTTCATAAATTTATTTGTAGTAATTGTTTATGAAATTAGAATATAATATAAATAAGCATTTTTTATTCTCTTGTGTGTCACCATGGGTTGAAATTTAAGGTTAAAAAAATAAATGATCGGTCAAAACAACATTAAATTCAATGATGATAAGATAACATGATATTTTTAAAGAATCTATTTTGTATCCCCCACATCAATAATCTATTCAGTCATTTATGAGGAGATTAATATTTCACCAAGATTTAATATCAATCTACAAATCATTAGTTGAAACTCAATATGGTGGATAAATCTAAAAAAAATTGTACGAGTAATGATAATTATGATTGTTTAGTGATGATATTTTTACATTATAATTTTCTAGATATCTTCGTTCATATAATTAATAGTAACTATAGATATTACTATAATCTATTTTATGTAGAATTATATATTATGTTCTTATATAATTTATGATAAATTAAATGTATGTATAACATTTGAGGATTGTTTTAAATACCCTGAGAAAGGCTATGTTCAAATAAAACTGTACCCATTGTTTATTTTGGATATAGAGCACCGCATTCGAGGTTCATATAGTCTCATTTGATGGTATATTGGTGGACCTTCAAAATAATGATGTTTTGACAATTATCATACACACACCATGAAAAAAATGATATATATTTATTCTAGGATATTAGAACACTAAAAATACAATGTTAGGGATTTAAGATTTATATTTAATCTAATAATAAACTTTTAATAGAATGGATAGATGTTTCATTTGATTGATGATTTTTATGAAAATATCATTATATTGGAAAGAAGTTTAGTCACCAAACCTATAAATACAGTACTCTATAGTGGATATGTCGCTAGTATTTGTAGTTATTTAATAAATAATACCCTTGAATGAGTCATCATGAATAATGATATTTTGATGGATTCTCCCTATCATAAAATGAAATTTTATAAATAGAATTACTCTATTCATGATTTGGAGTAATAAATAATACCATTTTCACTGAAAATATAAAGGAATGATCTTTATGGTAAATGATGTGATATATTAACTAATAATATAACCTTAATGTGTATATTCACAAGTAAATAGTTGAATATATACCAATGTATATGGTTGGAGTTCATTAATTATTTTGTATTCTAAAAACACTACCACCATACGATCGTAGACAAGGTAGCTACTACTCAGTTTTTAAAAGACAATGCTAGTATTATCAAGATAAGAATTTATAGAGGATAAATATATAATGATTTATAGAATATGGATAACAAAATCACGTGGAATGATGATAAATAATATATTTCTGAGTTTAATGTCCAATTATCCATAAATGTGGGGAATAAAGAGGTGATGAAAGAAGATGTTGAATTTCATAAGAAGGATAAAAATATTCATGAGTATAATAATGATTTTGATGTAATTATAATAGTACGTAGCATATTATGTTTCCTATCAATACTAGACTCGATGATTGAGCTATTGGATGGTGTTCATAGTTCATCATTATCTATTCATCCAAGAATAATGATGATGTATAGAGATATAAAAAAATATTATATTGGGATACCATTTATATGGATATTTATGTTTTTGTATATTGATTCTAGGAATCATCCACAGTTCTGTTTGATATGTATATTTATAATGGTATGTTATAATAATTAACAATAATATAATTTAATTGGTACACATAACCATGCATTTCATCAACAGTGTTTGGATTTAAAACTATAGACAATCCTTATATAGATGGAACATTTTAGGGGGCCATTAAAACTATAAAATATATTTGAACATATTATTCTATGTATATAAATACGTTTTGGTATTAAAACATTACTTTGGTGGAATATGATTACAACAATATATGTCACTCAGGAATACATAAGCCTCAATATAAATCCCTAAATGAAATTTCGAAAAGAACTCAATCATTAATGAATAAATTAGGAAATTAAAATATATTGATTACCGGGAATTCTGAGGAAATAAATGAGATTTTTAGAGCTATTTAGCATCAAATCCCTCAACGTCTAAGTCAATAGATATGCTATGTTGACAATAGTTAGATATATCAATAACTCTATGTTAGTAAAAATTTATTCCATTTAATATGTACATAGTGTAAATTTATGATATTTGGAATGAAGCGAATATTGAGATCTTAGGATATTAGTCAATAAAAAATTCTATGTTCCGTCAGGACACTATATTATCACTTATGACATCCAATGAATATCTATCAAGATCAAAATTATTTCCTTTTATCTCTCTCGAAGAATTATATAATTGAACTTTCACAAGTACTAAACCCATTTTTCTTATCCTTGGAGAATGATCTATCCTATTTTGAATAATTGATGTGGATTAGGGAATTAATAGAAAAATTGATTCAAAATAGTACCTATCATATGGTCATTGTATTGTGGTAAACAATAAGTTATTGGAAGCTACTTGGGAATCAAAAGATGTGGTGGGATTAAAAAACATCAGATGTTTGTATCAGTGTTACGTAATATTGAGATTGAAATTCATATAAGTGGTATGTAATGAAATTCACTATTAATTTATGATATATTCTTATTTAATAAATAATTTTTTTATATAATCTCTTAAATACAAGACCGACTTCAAAAGAAACATGATATAGTATTAAAATATGATTATTGAATCAGATAGTTATCACATATTTTTGGATTGGAGGGTATTAATATGTCTAAACAATTATTAAAAATTATTTTCTACCTAACAAATGGAACAATTCATTTTATTTATTATTGGTTATAAATTTAAATAAAATCGTTCAAATATAAAAACAACTTCTTTTCCAAGAAACCTTTTTCAAGCATACACTGTATTTTTTTCATAAATAATAATAATAATAATAATAATTAATTATTTACTTAATTGAAATTTTATATAATGTGTTAAATAAACTATTTTGACATTGATATAGTAGTTTTCTCAATTAATTTATGGATGGAAATTTCAATTTTTTGCTCATAAATAACTTTTCCAAAAAACTATTTATTGAATTATACACATTTAATTTGAGGTGAATTTCTAAAAATTATGAATATTGAATCATTTAAATGGATTCCATATTTTGAACAAGAAAAATATATATTTTATCAAAAGGTTCTATAATGTTTTTTATAATTATTAAAAAATTAGTACAATTTATTTCCAAGAATAAGGTTAAAATGAGTCTTCCAAGGGTTATCCTAAAAGTTAAATATTATATCATCAAAAAAAATTATTGATTCTATAATATTATGTTATTTATAACATATCTTTATCATATTCAAATTTATGTCACATTGGCATCGTGTTCTATGTCTACATAATTAATTAATTTTAATCATTTAAAATATTCCAAGTGTATTGTCTCCCTTCATTATAAAAAAATGTAGATATATCATATATTCCTCACACTACATTGGAATAGTATCTATGAAATTGACCATAAAAATAAATTTCAAAAATCAATACCAATTTTATATAATTATTATTTTTATCATAATATGTTCCAGTCAAATCGTTATGTACAATTCAATGATGGTTTCTTGACGAAGAGGTATAACTCTTAATGAAGTACATTCAAAATTATTTTATATTTCATGATCCCAAAAATTATATTTACAATGTTTATATTATTAATATAGAGTCAAAAATATATTGATATTTTAATATGATTATAGAAATATAATTTTCCACCTCTATTTTATCTAATGAAAAATGAAAGTATCACTCAGGCATATGTGTGGACTACTGCCTCCCTATAGAGATTTGATACATTTTCATTAAAAATAACTTATATATGGTAATTATGATGTATTTAATAAATATATTTGAAATTTATAAGATATTTATTCTTCTATAATAATGATATTTTTTCTAACTACTTTTACTTTCATCTACTTGAAATTGACAATGTTAGAAGTTTGTACCTCCTCCACAAAGCAATGTTAATTTTTTAATTTATGACTAACATAAATGATACTAATGATATATATATATATATAAATTATGATATATTAACAATTATGTAAACGTAATTTTTTTAAATATCTTTCATTACAACTTTAAAAAAATGGGTGCATCACTCATTCAAACGTGCGTACAATCGTTTCCATAAACCAATGTCATTCATTTTTCATTACACATTTTCATTTAGAATTGTAAAAAATTATATAATAAAAAATTATGATAATTATTTAAGGATTTATTGTATTTATATTATTGAGAAATTAATAATTTTAATTTATCAAAAATATCAAAACGAAACAATCTTGAGAAAAACTCCAATTTTCACACGAATTGTAATTTTAAGGATAATATATATAATAAAATGATAATTTGAATTTATAATACGTGGCCACACAATATTTTTTATATGAACATGGATCAATGATATTTGTAAAATAAATCATTATATAATTTATTGGATATTTTAGTGCATATGAATAAAGATATGACATTACGTAATTTTTTTATGTTACAATGTCATCTCATTTTGGGATTCCATAATCCAAATTTATGATGGGGGAAATTATATGGATAAAAATAATTAAAAAATTTATTTATTCTAAATATGTTATATCAATATTTTTAAGGGATTTATTTTTATTTTATGCTCTTTGTTTTGTAATTTAAATATGAAATTATTTTTAACAAAATGATTACCATATTTCCACCTGGGTTGCCAAAAACATTCATCCATGTTCATTGTAATAAAAATTGTTTTTAAGTAATATTATATATGCTAGTAATTTTTTTATAAATTTCATTTTCACTACATTTAAAATTGTTAAAAATATTTAAAAATGAATATTTATAATTATTATAATGGTTATATTTTTACTTTTTAGAAAAGTATGAATGTAATGATTATATTTAACATGTATGTCATGAACATATTTTCTTATCGTCATTTCTAGTATTTCCTTTGACCATTATATTAAATGTTTCAATGAATTGTTTCCATCAAAAATATTATTTCAATAATATTTTAATTTTTCATTAAATTTCCATCAATATAAAAGGATATTTGGTCATGTTATCAAAGAATCTGTAAAATGTTCTTGTCATGTAATATTTAAAATATTTAATCACTATTTAGTGATTTTTATGATTCACTGGGTTTATGTTATTCTTATAACATCCACATTAATTATCTAGATATATAATAATATCAATGATTTAAGGATGACTCTATAAAACCTATTTCATTCCCACTGGATAATTATTTCCAGATGAAACATTTGAGAAACCCGTTTCTTTTCCATAGGTTATTCAATTATGGAATAATGAAATTTTTAGGAAACTTGTATAAATTCCATATTTCAAAAATTATGTATATAATGAATTTTTATGACCTTTAATAACATGTATTGAGGAATTCAATTATGTAATAGGTGGTATTGAGATTATATATCCCTATAATGCATTCAATAATGATTTATATCTCAGGAGATAATAATTACTAGAATGGGTATTAAACCTAGGCTAGAATGTGACATTATCTATAAGATAGTATTAAGAGTAAACTATGACTACAAAAATGATTGAATGGAGAGTAAACCTAATATACTTTAACAATCATGGTATATATACTTTCTATATAGAATATTTTTTTTAAAATTTATGTTTATTACACAAACTTGATTCTTATGCTAATGATAATTATCATGGATATTTATTTTTTATTGACGATTATACACTATTATATATATTTTAGTTTTATTTGAAATATTATATTCAATGATATATGACTAATGATCAATGTATTATTGGGTGTTACTATCATATGTTATGATAATGTCCTCATACCATAATTATTATCGTATGCTTGCTTATTTTTCTTGGGGTAATCTCTTATATTTTTACCCTTACTAACAATATAATTTCACCATTCATTTTGTTTCCTTTCTCTATTTAATATATAATGATTTTTGATGGCTATCTCATATAAATATACAATTTAAGGAGATATCTTTGGTATATATTGATAATCATTAATAAATGATATTATTATGTATCTATTCTCAAAAGTTTTTATCTGTTTACAGTCTTTGTGTATGTATAATTATGAAATATATTATATTTTCATAAAAATTGATGAAACATTATAGAATGAAATGGTCATGGAACATCATGTTTCTATTTATTTTCATTCAAAATATTCACATATATGTTGTACATAGTTTAGTTTTTGGGATGTAATGACTCTACCATAGGATTATATAAATTTTCAAATTAAAAAAATATATTTTATTAATTCATGACCAATTTATATTCCATTTAATCATTATTCATGGATTTATTTAATGATAATTCTAAAAAATATAAACAAGTGTATTGGAAATTATTATTCAACAACGTTTAATAGAAAATAATAAAACTAATTCAATGTCACCTCAATTAATTTTATTATATAAAAGTGGGTTTTCATCAAACAATTCAACTGGGTTGTGTTTATCAACATGTGGGAGAGAATGATCAAACTATATTGCTTCCACATCTTTTATGTCTTATTCAATGTATTTTTATATTCAATCCCAATATTTCATGTTGATCTGTTTAGGGAAATCCATAAAATTTTTCGAAAATTCATTGAGAATCTTGTCTTGGGATTTTATGATTTTTTGTTAGTTATCCTCATCCTGATACATTAAATTCTCCTTCAACTCATTCCCAGTATAGATAGTTATTTATCCAGAAAAAAATATATGTAAAAGAGAAAATTAGTTTTTATTTCAAAAGGAGAGGTTTTGATAAATATAATTTTAATTTTAGTGTTTTTTCAATTATATAAAAAAATTATTACAAAATTGATCTAAAAGTAAGATAAATGGTTAGGATCATTGAAAATGATGCTACCAATGAAAATTCAAAACATCCTCATCTGGTTATTGGGATAATAAGTAATTTTTTTTAAAAACTTTTAATGAAATTTTGTAAAAATAAATAGTTTTCTAATAAAGAGAGAATATAAGAAATGATCTTTTTAAAACAAAGTATTTTTTTTTGGTATTTTGAATTTTTAAACAAATAAATAAAATGTTTTTTTAGTATGTTTTTTCTGAGAAATAATGTAGCCAAAATTAAAATGTATTAGGGAAGATGGAATGAACAATATAATACTATAAATTATTTCATTTTTATTTTTTGGGTTTATATTTTTCTCAATATTCATCTTAAAACCATTCATTGAATTATCTATTCTATCAATATTTTGGGAATTAATAGACAGGGAATACCACCAATACGTATCAGGAATCAACTACTAAATATTAGTGATTAAATAAAAAAATTACCATGATAACTTCACCTTTATCAATTTATAGTGAATAATAACATTTATATCTATATATCACATATTCATAAAATATATTCAATAAATTTTCCAAATATACACTCAAGCACCATAAAGGATAACTTTATTTGGTACCTATATAGGTAGAATTTTTATTTCATGAACGATCATGAATATATCCCTCAAATAACTTCCCACATAGTTATATTCTTATGAATACCCTATTAAACTTTTTTTATAACATGGGGAAACGAAACATAAATAACGATGACCTTAGATTACCTGTAAAGGTTAAAAATTTGAGATATCAATTGAGGACCCTATGAAATGATAATATATGAATAGTAAATGAGTTGATAAATCTAACTAATAAAAATAATACATGATTTATATTATGTTGAAAACATTATTCATATAATAAATCATTACAATTTCAAAATAAATGAATCATTAGAGTGATATGTCATGAAAAATCAATCATGGACCACAATTTTATCCACCTAATGTGTTTCAAAAAAAATACACAAACCATTTCATTTTTTATAGTTTATTATTTAGATAATAAAATCATGTTGTATGTAAAATCTTCACAACTTTCTTAAAGTAGATAAAGTAAATAAATTTGATTCCTATAGTTTCCCAATAACATCTACTTGTTTCCCATAGTGTAATTGACATGTTGACTTGTTTTTAAAGTTAGATCAATAATATATACCCCATTCCCATAGTCGATCAAGAACAAAAATGTGTTTTGTATAATTATATCTTATGATTTAAAACATTATGAAGTACATTAGCATTTTATAATTAACTCGTCCGTTATGAAATCATATTTTATTAATATAAATTTCCAAAATATCATATAAAATTATTTAAATCATAAAATATATACCTATGGAAATGAAATCACTTTTTAAGAATCTATTCATTATAATCATAGATCATCAATATAATGAATAATAATAGATTAACTGGATCATAACCCTAAAAATAAAGAATAAACCAAAAATTGTGTTATTATTGAATAAAACATTCATTAAAATAACAATAAAATTATTATTGTTAAAATTACTCTTATTTTACATATGAATCATTTATTTTAAAAACAAACTCTAAAATATTAAATTATATGTTTTCCTTTAAAATAAATTTTGAAAATTTTAATGTATTCTTAAAGTCACTAATGTTTTTGGACATCCAGACATTATTTTCAATCTATAAATGGTAATAGAAAAAAATTCCATTCTTAAGTTTCTTAAAAAATAGTAAATAATTACCCCAATCATAGAACAAAAAATGTATTAATTTTAATAATTATTTTAAAAAATAAATCATGTTTAAAATTGTTTAAAAAAATAATTGGGAAATATTGAAAATAGTATTGGAATCATTTTTTGGATTATATGTTTGTGGATGATATATAAATTTTTACTACATAGTAAAATATAGTCATTTTTATTTAACACATACTTGGGTCTATTGATTAATTAATTAGAGGAAAATTAAATGAACACATGAAATATCCAAAAAAATAAGAGAATACAATTAACAAGAATTATAGTATTATAGATCAGGATATTTCATCATAAAAATCTAAATATCTTACAACCCAACTAACAATGATTTTTTAACTAAAACCTCCTTACCTCAAGTATCATATTATATCGTACACATCATAAAACCTTATTTAATAAAAATTTATTAATTTTAAATTTATTATATGAAAATATTCAAATACATCATATCAGAAAATTAATTTTTTATAAAATTATATCACCCATTTAAAAAAAATTGTTATTTTAAAACTAAACATTCTTGGTGATAATTGTATCATTCTTAATGTGTGTTTTGGTTTAGAAGTCTGGTTTTTTGTTCTTTGATCATTAATTCATCATATCCAAAATCATAAATATGATATTACTAATTTATATTTATTATATATAGTGATAGATTCAACAATAAAATAATGGAAAAAAACATAACATAATTCATAAATATTGTGTGTCGCATGTTAACATTAACTGTAATACTATTTATCGATGCACAGAATAAAAAAGGAAAAAAATGATTAACCATTAAATAATAATTAATATATCATATATATCATATATATCATATAAATTAATCCAATACACTATTATTACCATCCATGTAATATAGAAATTAAAAACTTATCACATCACATTATGGAGGTGGAAGTTCAAACATACCGAAGAGAAATGTTATCAATTTATAACAAATTGGAATATAGAAATATATATATAATATTATAATTAATAAATTATTATAATTTCATAAATGTTAGATTAAAATATAAAACCCAATATAATACTCGTCCATAAAATATGATAATGGAAAAGTAATTGTATCTCTATGTAGAGATGGTAAATAGTGTGTACAGAAGTGGGAGAATTTCACTTTCCATTCGATGGAAAATTGGGGGGATAAAGGAGGTATAAAAATAAAAATAACATTTTATTATATAAAATATACTAAGGTAATTATTTTATGAATAATATCACATATTTATACGATGTAACAGTTCAAACTAATTGAAACAGGTAAGGCAAGATGAATAAATCTTCATTAGAGGGACTCTTTCAAATCTATTCATAATAAATCATAGAATGTCCATTTAAGAAGATATTAAACACTAATTTAAATATATTTATATTTATCATATAATTTCATTGGCCTCATTTAATCTATATTTCTCAATGTGGTGTCAAGAAAATAGGGAGATTATGTCCTTTTATAGGTGACCGAATGAAAAGGCATAGGATTATGAAAAATATTATAGTTTACATAAATAATCCATAGAATAAATTATCCCAAATAGATAATTATTCAAAGAAAAATATTTTGTGTAGAAATATAAAAAAAGTAAATTTATATTTTTTTATTTCATTTTAATCAAGATAATTTTTAGTACACCATTAATTAAAAAAATTTAACCTTAAGTGCACAATCAAATTTTATAATATTAAATGGATGTAATTTTAAATATATTGTTAAAATTAGTCCATAAATAGTAAAGAAATTAAATTTTTTACTTATATTTCAACCATATGCTCCTTTAGAATTTTCCATGTTTTAAATTAATTTAATAAAATATTTTTTTCATAAAATATCATTAATAGATATTTTACACCGTTCATTATATTTATCATTGAAGAAAAACATTACAAAAAATGAATTCAAATATAAACCTTTCAAAACTATTATAAATTATTTTTATATATAAAATTTACAGAACACATTGATTAATCAAATTAAATTTCTTATAATATTTTTTAAATTATTTTTTTATCAATTGGGTAAATATATTGTCGGTGTTCCGTAAGAATTTTTGGTTATTATTCCATTAGTGAAATATATTAGTAAATTGATTTTTTATAATGTTTAATTTATATTTCAATTAAGCATTAGGAATGTAAATTTTACTTAATTTATCAATATAAATAATATTTAGAGTTTTTAAATTAATTTTATTGAAATTTTATATTTATCCTTTTCATAATGTAGTATAAGGGTCATAAAAAATATTCCTCCAAATTACTTTATATTCAAAAATAAATGATGGAAATATTTGAAATCCACTCTCAAAATGTGATAAATTAATATTTTTTGTTAAAATAAAAGGATTTTAAAAAAAATAAACACTTTTTTACTGATTTTTCTCTTTCAAGGGAGGAAAAATTGTACTATGGTTTTATTTATATTGACAAAAAATAAAAGGAAAATATTTATAAAATGTGATCCTCTTAATTCAATATTTGGAGTCCAATTTTCAATTATCTTCTTATATAAATAGTTAAATGTAATTTTATTATAGATCTAAAAAACATGATGAAACCCTTTTTAAAAAAATTACTTTATATGGATTATGATAGATAATTGTTTCTAATATCATTCATATGAAATCACTTGATGGTTGTCAAAATTTTACGTTGAATAAATAATATATAAATGTAATTAAAATCATTAAATAATAATACTTAATATATTTTATTAAGATAAAACCACATTTAGTGCATGAATTTTTTTATTTAATCATCTCCCTTAATTTTAAATGGTTTTTATTTTCAGTTATTTTTCATTAATAAAAATTTGATACATTTAGTACATGTGTAAACCATATGGTTATTATAATATATACTTTCTTATACATACAAATCAATCATGTAACAACCCAAACATATAATACACATATATTTAATCTTCTTATATGAATTTTCATTACATTTCAAAAACACGTGAATGAGGATTGGTAAGATATTATTTTTTTGGATACCTCAAATAAATATTCATATTTCTTGAAATATCATAAACATATCTCATAAATTTATTTTTAAAAATCACTCTTATTAAATATACCCTAAATAAAAATATTATTCATAACTTATGTAAATGAAACATAATAAAGGGTGAGTGTAGATGAGTAGTAAATTTTAAAAAATGTATATATTTAATCATAACATTAGAATAAGGGTATGAGAACATGAGAATTGAATTTCAAAACAATACTATGCATATCAATGATCAAAATATTTAGTAATGGAATAAATAATGTATGTTTATAAGGCATAAATCACAAGGAAATTAGTGGACATAATCCAAGAGGTCATAGACTTTAAAAAATGCAAGAAATTGTGGAATTGACATAAAAAGAGAAAATCAATTCTATAGTAGTCATCAATCATGGAAAAACTATCACAGTAGAATGTGTTCACTCCCAAGAACATAATATTAGATATGGTTTACTCCCAATACTATCATAGTGGAAAATCCTGTTAATGAACTGCGTACACTCCACATTCAAGTCCTATTAGGCCCATGGGTTATGAATCATTACCCAATTCATTTGAAGGAGATATAGGTCCAATTATTCATATAAATAAAATCATGTATATTTCTTCCATAAGAACATTAAAATTTTACCATATAATAACACATGAAAATAAATGTGTTTCCTAAATATTTCACCATATCATAACAAAGGATAACGAAATAGGTTTCATAATAATATCATAATTTCATTATAGTGTAACCTTTTGAAAATAAAACAGGTATCATAAATATAGTATGATGTTATAACCCATGGAAGAGAAAATATTCTCATAATTATAGTGTAATATTACACATAATTTATTCCAAGAATGAATTATAACGGTATCCTTGGATCATATCCCCATTAAATAATAAATATTATAGAATAAAGTCCTCATTGATGGATGATTTGGAAATAACACCTGGAAAATTTCCAAGTTAAAGAAGAATTTACACATTGGGTAACACTTTTTAAAAACTAAAACATTTTAAAAAAAATTTATCTACTAATATCCTTTGAAACATAAAATTAAATATTTAAAAAGTATTCAATATATGTTTGGTGGAAATTAAACTTTCACTTCTTAAAATCACTAACAATTCATTAAATACTTTGGAAATTTTTTTTGTTACAATAAAAATTGAAACATATTATAGAAGTAATAAAACAATTATTGGACATCATTCCAAAAAAGAATCATCCCATACACATCAAAATAATCATTCCTTTAACATTTTTTATAAAATATTAATAATAATTCTTCTGAAAGTGGATAGAATATTCATTTCAAAAAAATTGTAAAATTCAAAAATGGGAAAAAATTATTTTTGAAATCATTTGGGGAAATAAATTTCTAATAATTTAGGTAATAATTTTCTTATATATATATATAAATATATATTAAGAACCTATGTAGAAAACATGTCTTTAGAAGAAAAATATTCTTTGACTGAAGAGGTAAATAAAGTTGGATTAAATTAAAAACATTAATTAGTAATGTTTAGTATATAATGAGACAAAAATTTTAGAAAAAAAATTATAATAAAAATAATAATTTAATATATTAGAATAAAATATTTTCTTTCGAGATTTATCATAATATTTAGTAATGTAAGAACAATCTTGATCAATACTGATAAATGATTACATTGAAATAGAAAACCCTTACAAATTCAGTATATATGAATCATAATCGCAGTGAATAATTAACACTAAATAAAAGATGTAATATCATGTGAATAAATATACTAATGATAATAAATTTTAATGCTGTTGTATATACACATTAAAAAGTGGATAGGCTAATAACATAACATATGTCTCAAAGAAGACAAATTGAGTTAAAAATCCCTTATCACATTGGTATATTTTGAACCAATAACCTAATAAAAGAGAAATATTTAGTGATATATTTATATCCAATTAATTAAAAGTAAAATAATTGGAAATTACATTCATTTTAATTAAATACACTATATAAAAAAACTTGTTTTGGTAACTCTTGTTTCTCACGAAAATATAAATGTGAGATAGAAATACATTACCTAAAGTCTCCAAATCATTCATATGCATTTGAACATCCTATATAATAAATAAATGTTTAATATAAAAAAATTTAAAATCTTAATATTATTTACCTACTAAAAATGATTAAACTATTACCTTTTATTTCACTTTTTTTTAAATTTTATACTTAAATAACTTTTTGGGTTATAATTGCATTGTTTTTTGGGCATGTTTTCTTTTTTTATTTTCTAACCACATAATTTGATTATGATTAAATCATATCCAAAATGATGAAAATAGATAAATATAAATTATATATATTATATATGTGTATTTATTGTAATCCATGAATGTTAGATAAGGAATATGATATATATCATCCATAGAGACGGTAGACCATACATACGAATGAATGTTATTTAAATTTTCTAGACGGTTGAAATGAACAATAAATAACACAAGACATTTTAAAAAAATTCATGTAATGTATATCACATTTTTTATTGAAATATTTATTTATTACCTTCCATGTATGCTGTATTTGAAGAACGAATCACATTCCTTCGTGTGGAGGTAGTTCGTTGTACTCACGAGTGACATTATCATACCCCCACTAAGTGGAATGTGAGAAGTTATTTGGTATATTATTATTTTAGATATTTAATTCTATTTCTAATTATATATATATATTTTTGATTATGTTCATTCTATGATCCATATAAAATATAAATGAAAATCACATTACATCGGATCACGAGACTGTAATCTACCGTACACAAGAGCGACATAATTATTTTAATATGGAATGACATGTGGGAAGATATATGTGGTATTGTAATTATTCAGACATAATAACATCATGTATAATCATACATATTCATTAACTATATCATTATATCTATAATTAGAGTTTTGGATGGAAAAAAATATCGTTAGTTCTTGAAGAGATAGTCTGCCATAGACATGAATGATGATTTCATATCCAATTTTTTCAAGAGGGGATAGATATAGGATAATACAATAAAATAATAACAACTCAGTATAAAGAAGTTACATGGGATTTTACCTTAAAATTTATTAATATAAAATTGATGAATTGTTGGAAGAAATGATATAAATTCTCATTTAAGGATGTTAATTATTTTCTGAAAATTAATTTTTTTGGTATAAAAAAAAATTCGGTTTTCTTTTTGAAAAATTAATAAGTATTATATTCGAAGAGGTAATTATGTAATTATCTTTTTTAGTTACTTTGTCATATAATGGTTTTGTACGTGTGATGTGGGCAAGATATGTGGTGGCCTTCTATAAGTTATGTGACGAGAAAAACTAAATCTTTTGAAATGAAACGGTATCCCCATGGTTATGAAATGTAAAAAAGTGGAAAATGGGGAATTATTGATAATTTTATTTCAAATTATATAAATATTAATTGATAAAAGGATTTTACATGTTTATGGTATTTTTTAAATCTTATCATTTTATATTAACAATTAGAAAACTAATTTTTACATAAACAACAATAATTATCTCGTAGTGGTTTTTCTATGGATTATAATCAAAAGTATTATTAACTTATTATATAAGATAAATTAATATAAATCCAATTATTTATTTTATTTTTCATAATTCTATTCACACAATTGTTTGAAATTAAATTCTAAACTAACCCCGCATACACGATGAAAAAAGGGGTTTGAGAGAAAATGTTGTCAAAATATATACAAGTATTTATATAAATGTTCAATATAAAATTGATTACATTAAATAAATTTCAGATAAAAGATATATATTTGAATTAATTTCTCTTATAAAACCATATGAGTATTTGTTTATGTTTTTAATGGATATTAAATAAAGGAATTTTTTTGAGAAATACATGTATTATTCAATATTCATCAAAAAAATTATGTATAAGAGTACTAAAAAGAGTTAAGCATCTGGTAAATTGTATAGGAAAATTTTAAAAAAATAATTCTATCAAATAAGTTTTCAATTATTGGAAAACAAAATAATTTTTAAATAAGTATTCAAACCATGTATAACTAATTTCTAGACAAAAATTGTTATGATAACACAAAAAATGTCTGTTAATTTTTTTAATTATATATATATATTTAAAATAATTTATGAATTGTTATTTAATTAATTTATTAATGTAAATGGAACTTGTAAGGCACACGACTTTAGAGCCACTAAATTGTTCCCCCGAGCTAAGTCATCACATGACATCAAGCATGCCTCCTCATATACTAGAGGTTGCCGATAAGCGGCAAGGGCCTAATGAGTCACATTGGGAGATTATAACCTCATTACTATATTAATCCATTGAAAAACATAATATAAATATCGAAATAATATGTAACAACTAATAGAAATACAACTTAAACATCTCCCAACTAGGTATGAACAATAAATCAACAATCAGAATTTCATGAAGTACTAGTCATGCAAAGTAAATAAAACCCAAAAATAAGACAAATGAACAAATCCAAAAATTGGACCCAATTCTAGGTCAGTATCCTTATCCATGTACATCCTATGAAAACATTATATCCTAGAGTAGAAAATTTTTCCTATTTCTGACATAAAACTAAGAAATATAATCTAGTACCCAAAGACGACCCGATCAGAGTGTGAGTAAAAAACTCAGTAGGTCACCACCAATTCAGACTACAAAATATCAAGTTTAATATATTGTTAAAGAATATTAAAAATAAATGGAATGTAAAAAAAGGAACATTTCAGGTTCAATTCATTAACAATGTTCATTTAATTCTTTCTTTTCATTTATCCTAATTTCATTTCTTATACAACCATTATTACATAACCCGTTTTTAACACATGATCTTCGGGTTGGGAACACATATCATCATAACAAGTGTCTAAGGTAATCAATCAAAATTAATATGTGAAATAAGTCAAGTACCTATCTAACTATGGATAAAAATATCACATCAACACATTATCCCCACAATGAAGCATCAGTCCATATGGAACGAAACTTCTATGGGAATAGAGCCTATATCCTCTTCCCAAACCCATGCATTTTTTGGGGTGTATTTTTAAGCCTTGGTCTAACTCAACCTATGGGCACAAAACCTCATGTCAATACCCCACTCTAAGAATCCATGTTCACATTCTCATTTATCCAATCACCATAATCATTCCATAACCCAACCAAGCATAAATAATTCAAACAAAGATCATAATATATGACAAACCACATGTTAATTAATACTATGTTATAACCCATTAAAACATTCCCAATTAACATTTCATAGCCATTTATCCAAAATCATATTCTCATTCTGTAACCCATTAATTGTATTCAATAACCTCTATTCCTTATCCAATATTCATCAATTAGCATATATTAACCCATTTATATCATTTATCATTTCACAAGCATTTACCCACTATTGCACTACATGTACAATTCTTGTCAAACAAAGCACAACCACATTATTAAACTGGACCCCTTATGAATACCACATAATTCCAATTTATTAATATAATAAACATGTTAATCCATTTTACATTTCATTAAAAAATTTATTGTTCATCGTCTGGTATGCACTAATCCTCTTAGTAATTTCTATCAAAAGTTCATTAAATAGACAACAAAATCCAATTCTACCCAAATCGCCCATTTTCATGTCATTCAAAAAAAAACCCTTATTCACTTATCACCCAAGGCACAACTATTATCATTGCATTTAAAATATAACCATCCATCAAAAAATGTTCTTCATGGATTTTAGATTATTTTTCGGAAACCCTTCAATAAACAATACCCATCTCTATATCCAGAAAGGTCGGTGCACCCCATCGGTGACCCTATAATGGACATGTCATCCACTACAAATCACATGGGGATCATATGGTTTTAAATTTTTCACATAAACACCTTGTTTTACCAAACCCTCCAATGGAATCAATAACACAATAACAGAAAAACAAGAACAAAAACTTCCATACACAAATCTATAATAATACTATGGGATAATACTTGTAGACCACCAACATCAAATAGAATGATAAAAATGATCTTTATCTGGGTCATGGATCTTGATTGAACCACTATTTGAAGCATTAACAAAAATATATCAGGAAAATAATGGTTTTAGAGCTATAAATGGGGTGAAATATGAGATGCAATCCCTAAACCAAAAAAGATAAGATAGAGTTAGATTATACATACACGGATCGTCAATCCATAACTAATGTAACACCAAATGACCAATAATATAAGTATAATAACCTCTTGGATGATAATGGAATCTTGTATCATTTCTACAATTCATGGTTGGAGAATTTGAGGAATCCCCGAGTTGGGGATAAAATCCCATAATGATTTTTTTTTTAATTTTCTCAAAATTTGTGGCCACACGATTTACCCACTAGATTTTCTAAATGGTGCACATATCATGTGGATTCTACAATATAAAATCTCCCCTTACATAGTTATTTGGGATTCCCTCATTGTTTTCAATAACCACGCACAAAGAATTCCACATGCCTAAAAAATCCTTTTACTTTAGCTTTCATGCCCCGAACCCCAGAAGACCCCCAAGCCTTATCATTGAGGTTGGAAACATTTATTTCAACCATTAAAAGGGGAATGAACTAAAATATAAAATAAAACAAACCTTAAGAAACACTTGGGACCTTAATACCTCCCCACCAAATAACAACTCATCTTGGAGATGCTATTCCAAGTGTAATTATGCTTCTGTAACAAGTGATCATTCAATTATGTCTTCCTATCCATTCCTATTTTCCATGTTTCTGGTTGTACATCACAATTCCCACTGAACATGGACCAAGGGAAAAAACTTTCCCCCCATGTATTCCTCACCAAAACCACAAAACGGACAACAAAATCCTAAGAGATACATCAACATGAACCATACCCAAACACTAAAAACTATTATATATAATATAAGCAATAGTGCATGATTCAAAGTAGGTGAAACATTTCACATAACGTCATGTCAATGAAGATGAATCAACTATCTCCCCATAAATCTAATCCTCTTCAAAAATCTTGACCGAAATCACATGTGGTCATTTTCCCCTTTTTCCCCAACTCAAAGAGTAACCAAACACAATATCACACAAAGTGGAACTCATCGTCCTCTCAAACACATTTCAAAATATATATCGATTCTCCACAATCGAGGAAAGATCACCCAAATCTCAACTCAACATTCACATCACCTTATGTGTTCAAACTCACCATGCTTGAATATCCATAGAGAATTACTCTAAATTGGCATCCATATTCACCATGGAAACCCTTCCAATTGACCTTCCAACACTATACATTCAAGGACTAAGATCAGCATGACCTCACATAGGTACATATTCATTTAAAAAAGGGACTTTTCGGCACTATATGATCCAAGTGATGGGTTAATCTCACCACACTCATTAATGTCTACCATTTTAGGTCATACCACCCTTGAATAGATTGTCCAAAATACCCATAATCCACTAATATTATGATACCCCATTATCACCTTCACATGGTTCTTATTGGGTTGATGTTTATATTTATCATCCCATACACCCATTGAGGTCGTTCCCAGAATTTTCATAGAATTCTGTCATCATGGCATTACTACCATATAGAACATCATTAGGATTCACCCTCTGTATGACACTATATCACATAGCCAAGGGTACCTGTATACCATGTTGTTCTAAAATCACCTAATGAAAAATTAACATATTCTATCCCCGTATTATGATGAAGTAATATAACCAAACATCTCTTTCCACAACCTTTTTTCATATCTAACCACAACCTTCTACGACATCAGTACAGACATCACAAGCTTCACGTGGAAGCACCATCAGATCAAACCCAACACTAATCTCATAAGTCACCACGTTCAAGGCCCACATGGCTTTTCTAAAAAACATAACTTGCACCTCAAAGGTTCCATATTGGTATTGCGGTGCTACTACATCATCTTGATGTTATCTTTTCCAAAAAAAGTACTTACTTGTCAGTCAAAAAATTATGAGTGTAGTTACCATTGATCTCCTTGAGGGATTCAAACCACCATGTCTTACATTCGATCACAAAACAAACCCCAAATCCCTAACATGGCTATCAGTATTTATCCCAAAAATACATATGCCGTGTAGTTCCCATTATCATCTTCCGTGAATGGAACTCAGGACATTTTTCAACATTCGGTCCATCACGAGGACATTACCCAAACTCATCAAGGGTGTACATCCCATCGACAAGAATATCATATACCATTTTAATTTTTTAAAACATTGTAATTCCACCCACCCAACCAAGAACATTCAGGTATCTTGGAATAATTCCATATCTTATCTACATACATGGGATGATATCTTGATATTATGAAAGATCGTCACTGGATGAGGTACACTATGAAGACATTGAAGAACACCACCAGTGGCTTATCCATTCTGATGCTGAACTACGTGACACCATGACCTACCAAGGACCTCTGGCTCCCCTATTGAACACATTTCATCAACCCTTAAGCACCACTTCATAGGTGTGATTGAAAACCAATTATCACCATCGAACCATGGAAAAATTGGTAAGCATTCATGAACCAAAGTTTTTAGTGTAACTACATCCACCACATCACTCAATTTCTTCTGATTCA
The DNA here is from genome assembly GCA_963277665.1 of Viscum album. Classification (NCBI taxonomy): domain Eukaryota; kingdom Viridiplantae; phylum Streptophyta; class Magnoliopsida; order Santalales; family Viscaceae; genus Viscum; species Viscum album. The sequence continues at coordinate 141,950,349 of OY728141.1, forward strand.
TCCCAGATATATAAAAACAAAAGCATAAGTGTCTACCACACCAATCGAACCTACATTCTCTCACAACTAAATGGTTAGATGTATATATATCATTGTCTGCTAACTTACACAACAATGTATCTTGGCTAGTCATCCTTATCATTTCTGAGGTGGCCTCTGCATCTCACCCAGCAACCAAACAATTCATTCAAACATGTTCATCCACATGACCACCCTCACATCGGGTGTGACCATCGAGAAAAATCATATAACCACACTATAACTACACTTATCTATCCCACTCGAAACAACTTCAAGAACTCCATTAATCATAATCCAAATAGTTTAGTCAAATATCTATACAATACATCCCATCAAACAAACCTTTCCTCGTATCAGAAACAATTGGGTTCCCTTGTGAAAGAACCATGAACAACTATAGCATCTACATAAAACGTGGTGGTACATATTATGCATTCACACCATTTTGGTAGATTTGAACATTCTTCATATTCCAAGGTTATTACACATGTGGGCTATCCTCACACGAGTTAGCCCATGATTTTTTCATACTATCATCACATAACCACAACATTAGAGGCATCACCATCCATCAACATTCCCACTTATCCCAATAAGAAAAACTCACACAATGAAAAAATTTGATTTCCATTATCAATGTCCATAACATCTACGTATGCATTACACACCCAAAAGCACTAGAAATTTCTACTAACCACTCTCATATTTTTCCTTGATTGTTGAATGATACCAACTCCCTAGATTAGAGTCATTACCAACAAAACCATTGGTCCCCTCTCTCCAATCCATACATATCATGACACAAACAAAGAAATGATCGTGAAAGAAACTCACACCACACTTCTAATTCTAATTTTTCTTATTTAACCAAACAATTATTTACTCAAGGTTCCTAACAAAAGGGGTACACATTCATCAGCACTTATTGAAAAACTTCCTCTTCCAGATTAAATATAAAACTAATAAGGTTTGTACTCACAAGGTTTACAAGACCTAGGCACTATAATTATGTTCCAACATCCACTCTGTATGGTCATGAATCATGATATATTCCACATTTACATTACCAAACAACACCTCATGACCCATTTCCTACAACACTACCAAGGGTTACATAAACACACCACATATGCCATGTCATAAATTTAAAGGCCTCACAATCCAAATCCAATATCTCAAACATGGACTCCCTCACTTTTCCAATCCACACATAAACGAATTAAACTTATAACATAATGAATACCCCTTTTGAACTCAATCATTCTCATTTTAAATTTCTTGTTAATCCCATGCTTCAAATAATGGGCGAGATGATTAAACCATAGATGGAAATGGTCTCATTATATCAACCATAAACAAAACATTCTTCATACACTATCCAAATACCCATCATAAAACATATAAATCTATTGTATTCCATGCCTATTGTGGGACGTGGTCCACATGGGGTAACCAATTTACCTTATCACAATCAATTCGTCAACACCCCTCCACACTATTTCCAATTTTAGATATCCAATAAACCTTATCAATTTATCACAACCCAATATTTAAACTCGGTCATAACATTAATTATACATAATATTCCATAAATATAAGTTTTCATTATTTTTATTCACACACATACATTCCCATTATTAGGAATCATTTTCTTCAATTTATCATGGATGTAAAATGCATTATACTCTTTATACCCCACACACACATCATGTGTGTGTAAATATAATGATGCATTCCCCCTATATCCTTAGGTCCCTAAAATTATTGGTAAATGCACAACCTCATGCCATTCTGAAAATGATAAAAATAACAAAAATCAATAAAATCAAAATACATGTGTATCAACCAAATGTGAAATATCATTCACCTGTAAAAAACAAATTAATAACAAAAATTCCTACCCACGGTGACTTGATTTTTCTATCATACAAGGGTTAGCTACTCGTTAGCACAAACTCATTACCATGTCTTGACACTATATTGATATCATATATATCATCCACATATTTTATGAACGTGTAAGTAACTCCTCTAATACCAATTTGTAACATCTCAATCCTGGGATCCACAAAACCAGTGCCCTAAGATGAGTCGTCACATGACCTCAAGTATGCCTCCTTGTATGCTAGAGGTTAGCGACTAGTGGCGAGGGTCAAATTAGTTACATGGGGAGACTAGAACCTCTTTTTTATAGTAATCCACACCTAAAAACAATATAAATAGGAGAATAATATGAAAAAACTAACAAATTTGACTATCAAACATCTCCCATCTGGTTATCAACCATATTTCTACATATACAATGTCATGAAATACTAATAGTACAGAGTAAATAAGACCAAAAAATAAGACAGATGTAAAAATCCCTATATGGGTCCTGAATATATGTTTGTATCCTTCTCCGTGAACATCTTGATCCCAAATTGGTATCATAGGTTTGGGCCTTTTCCAATTATCATGACCTGTAATAAAGAAATCTAGTTGGGTACCAACGACGGCCCGACAGGGTGTGAGTACAATTTTCAGTAGGTCACCACCAATATCGTCGAAAAAATATCAACTCTAATTGAAATTTAATCAATGCACAAAATAAATTTTAAACAAAAAAGTAACATATTAGGTGAAAATAATTAACAAGAATCATTTAATTCATGATTAGAATTTATCCAAATTTCATTTCTTATGCCACTTTTTTTTAAAATTCATTTTTAACACATCCCCTTTGGGTTATCCATATTTATCATTTAAAAAAGAGTCCAAGGAATTCAATCACAATGAATAGGTGAAATAAGACAATTCCCTAACTAATTATTTCTACACATATCATATCAAATCATTATCCTCTCCTAAAATTCTTTGTCTAGGAGGAATGAAACCGCTAAGGGAAAATAGCCTACATCCCCTTCCCTAACCTGTGCATTAGGGTGGGGGGGTATAAAACCTTAGTATATCATGAATTGTTGGCATATATCCTCATGTCAATACCCCACTCTACCATTCCATATTCACATGATTTTTTATCCAATGTCAACAACCACACCCTAACTGGACAATGCAAAAAAATTCCATTAGAGATTATAATACTTACCAAACAACCTATGAAATATTTTAACACCATAAACCCTTAATATATTCACCATTTACAATTCTTATAAATTTATCCAAATTACCAATATAATTAATTAACCTCTTATGTGTACTCAACAACCCCAATGATTAATCCAATATTTCTCATTTGCCACATATTAACCCATTTAGAGCATTTATCATTTCACGTGCATTTACCAACTTGTGCACTACACGTACAGTTCATGTCACACAATGCACAACCAATTTATTACATTCAACCCATTATGAATACCCCATAATTCTAATTTATTTTCCCAATAAACATATTCATCCATTTTCCATTCCATTAACCAATTATATGTTCATCATCTAGTACGCACTAATCCTATAAGGTATTTTTAACCAATGTTCATTAAAAATAGACATAATCTCATTTGATCTAACCTTCCACTTTTAATGTCATTCTAAACAACTACATATTCCATTATCTCCCACTATACTACTATCATCATTCCATTCAAAATTAAACAACTATTACATCATTTTCTTCATACGTTCCATAATATTACTCAACAAGCCTTCAATTAAGCCTACCCCTATCTACATCCAGAAAAACATGCATACCCCATAAGTGGAAATAAAATTGTCAATTCCTCCTATACGTGTCCTAGTGGGAACATGAGGGTTTCAATTGGTCAGTTATACATCCTTTTTTACTACACCCTCTAACATAATTATGAATGGAATAAGTGGATAACAAGAACACAAACATCCTTGAAAAAATCTTAAATTAAACTATGTGATAATACTTTTTGACCACCAACCACGAATCGGATGATAAATGAACTCTTTATCATAGCATTGGATCCAGATTAAAAAATTCTTTAAAGCCTTAACCTAAATATATATGTGAAAGAAAGGTTTTATGGAATCCGATGGAGAGAATAAAGAGATAAAATCCCGAAACCAAAAATAGAAGAAATAGTGGGATTAGACATACAGAGCTCATCAATATATAGCTAATGAAACTCCAAAAAACCAAGAATAGAAGGATAATCACCTCTTGGAAGATCGTGGAATCCTGGATCACATCTATGGTTCATGGGAGTATAAATTAATGAAATCATAAGTTGGGTATTAAATCACTTAATTTCAATTTCATTACTTTTATCAATGATTATGGGCCGCATTGTATACCAACATAGTTTTCTAAACCATTCACAAAAATGCATATTTTAGTATCCAAAATAACTCCCCTTGCATGGTTACCTTGAATTACTGCATGGTTTTCACTAACCATGTGGAAACCGTGCAACAAGCCCCGAATATCCATTTTCTTCTTCTATTATGTCTTTAACCCATAAACACTCGTAATCCTTCTTATAAACTTAAGAATCACTTATTTAGACCATAATAAAAGTATTATACTGAAATCTAAAAAAAACACTCCTTAAGAATACACTTGGTCATTACAGAACTTTTTTGCAAAGAAATTGTTTTTTAGAAAATGATTTATTTAATTTTTAAATAATATTTATTTTATATTCTAATTAATTGGACCCAAATAAATTCATGTTATATCCATTTTAAAACCGTATATATTTATTATGTAGTTAATACTATTCATATGTACTATTACAGTAGCTATGTTATCACTATAATATTAAATAATTATATTTTAGTAGTATGATACATGTTGTCTTAACATGGTAGTTCATGTATTGAACGATAAACTCAGTGTTTCATTTAATGAATGATAAAATCAAAAATAAATATAATATAAAATTTTGAAATGGATATATTATTAGGATGATAATCATTTGACAAAATATTTCATTTTCACATTCCAACCCTTATATTAATTGCTTCCAAAAAAATTGTACTTTTACTCTATAAAAAATGGTTTAAAAATTGTATATCTCTTTGTGGGGAACCCAAAATTTGAAGTAGTATATTAAAAAAAACTTCTCAAAAAGAAATATTGGGATATGTGATGGTCATCTATTATAATACATAACATGTTTTCAAATATAAGCTCACAAATGTGAAGTGAAATGTTGGAAATTAAGGAAAAGAACATTGTCAAAATAATGCTACATAGTGACAATGATCATTGAACATAAAAATTGAATGATCCGATGAAAGTAAACAACAACAAAAAACCTATAAAATTGTGTTTAGTAAATGGTCCATTATTTTCCTAAAAAATAATTGTACTAGGATAACATTTGTGTTTCAAATCCTATTCTTGGAGTTGTGGAATTATATAACCATCTAGAATGACAAAATATAAAATATTCCTACATGATATATTTATATTTCACAGTAACTATTTATTCTATTTTTTATGCATTGATAAATTCCCACATAATTTCTTACTCCATGAAATTTAGATCCAACAAGAATTTTTTTGCCAGAAAAACATCTAAAAGGTCATTAGGAAGACGATTAATTCCTCATATTTCAAGATATTATACAAAAATATGGTCATAAAAAGTCATTGAATAGAAATTAAAATGTTATATAATATATTCCAAATATAGATAACCATACGACTCATACTAAATATTTCATTCTATTTTTAATGTCCAAAAATTATGATGTAAAGTCACTAAATCATCATCATATTGCACTGAAATTATATTATGGCTCTTAACTTTTCATTCAAAATATGTGAATACCATAATCACTATATAACCATAATTAAGTACAAAATTCATCCAAATATAGAAACCAATGTTATTGAATATATTCAATACATTAATATAATTTGTCTACTCCATAAATGATAACATCAAACACTATGCAATTAAACCATTAATTTGTTCCATGGTAATATATACTATTGAATTTAAATTATTCATATCTAAAAATTCAGTATCCTAACATCATAATATAAACATACGAAACATATTATAGGTTATCATAAAATAATTTTGTGTTTCAGATAATATATGACCTTTATAATAAATAACATTCATAGTTCATAAATACCATCTACCTTATTCCAAAAACTTATTAAAGAAATAATATTGTGGAATAATCCATTGATAACTTATGATTCTAGTATCCAAGACAAAATTGATAAATATATAATTATTTTAATCCCAAAACATTAACTCATAAATCATTCCTCATTCATCATTAACCATTACCAAGATTCGCCATATTATTCCTTAGAAATTATTTCCTCTCATATATCACTTTTAGTCTCTTTATCATTGGTAATATAGACATTACACATATATCTGTTTTGGTTCTCATCCTGATAATTACCTTTAGAACATTGATCTTCATGATTACAATACTTTAAATATTTGAACCATTAAAATATTGATGACATATTAGGTATACCATTCTTCTCATCCATTATTTTAGGAAAACATTTAATATATTATCTATAATTATATTATTTTTTTCTATCTTTTACACACTCTAAATATATATATGATTGATTGAGACACTCACATGGGTGATTGTTTCATCATTCTAGAAATATATGAAATAAAATATTCCTTCCTCAATGGTCTCCACCACACAGATGCTCAATGAAAAATTTTCTTATATTATTTAGTAATCCTGAGAGTTGGTTAAGGTATATATTTTTAATCATATATTTTGACCAATGATTAGGAATAATAATAACATCATTCAATCTAGTCATCAATCCATTTGTTTCCCCATTTAAAATCTTTCGGTCATAATCAATGTCCATCCAATTCTTATTTGATTAGGATTCTTACTAATACCAAATAAACATAATGCGAGTAAGATTATTCATAGTGGGAAACCACATAATCATGAAAAATAACATATATATTGTCTGAATCATGACACATTATTATCATTCTATGAGGAATTATGGTTGTAATAGGTCATTCATGGTCATTAATTAATTCTTTCTTCATGTTTCATAATAATTTATTTAATTTCAAATTAATATAACCCATTTGGGACAAAAAATGTGTAGATATGATTATATTTATCCACTAGAAGATGATAAAATTTAGCTCGATTAGCCATTTTTGGAGTAATTTTTCTAGGCACCACTCTAATATAGCCACAATCACATGTTCTATATCGGTAGGGATGCGATTTATTGGAAACCCTATATTCTATTCATTAAAAAATTATTTGAAATTTTCCTATATTTGGACTTTTTATCAGAATTTTCCTTACATATATCTTAAGTCATATTGACAAAATTATTCCTAGAGATGTAAGTAATCATTTCTCAAATTAGTTTCTAAATTTTAACTAAAAAATTCATATGTTACAAAAAATATGAACCCAATCATCTCATTTTTATATATAAAAACAATTTAGAGGAATATTAATTACATTAAACAAAATATAAACCAAATGATCAAAAATTCAAGGTTTTGTCTAAGACTATAACAAATATATTCTTATCTATTGAAATATCCTCAACATATCTAAATATTATCTTCTTAAATATAATTAATATTTGGAATACCCTACATATAACATTTACTTACAACCTTGGGAAAGGAAATATAAGAAACAATGATATCATATTCTTGGTAAGGGTAATAGATGTATATTCATAATCATAACATATGCATAAGTGTATAAGAAAAATATAATAACATTTTAGAACCATACACTTCATATGATATATCATAATCCTAAGTGATGGAATAAATCATGGTAGTTTATATAAAATAAATCATTTGGATTTCATGAAAACATGATATATAATATCATAACATTTCAAGAATACAGGAAATTTTCGTATACACAACTTCATAGAAAATCATATACATTGTGGTGAATTGAAATTTAAAAAACTATCAATGTATAATGAGATCACTCACTAAACAATCATATAATTCAAGGATACCTCCCAATAATATAAGAGTGGTAAATGTCCCAAACTAAATTGGGTTCAAACCCTATTACAACCCACTTTTAATCTAGAGATATCATGTATTACCAAACTAAATGGAGGGATATATAATCAAATCCATAATATAATAAAAATAAAATAAATTTTCTTCAAATGATAAAAGAAAATAAATTATATGAAAATACAAATAATTAAATGATTTCCATAAACATTTATAAATAAAAAATTTATTAGGAAATAAATAGTTTTAATAATGTTTTCATCTTTTATTCAATATATAATACATATAATAATAATATTTTTAATAAACCTTTTATCATAATATATCTTACGGAAGAGAAACATGTTATTTAATCATAAAGAATAATAATAAGAATCTATATAGAAACCCAAACATTGTATATATAGATATGGAATAATTTCGATGAATGTTAATTTCATTCCACACACATACACACATACATGATAATCATAATGGTTTTATGTTATTGACGACACGGTACCTAATAATCTTATTTAGTGAATGATATTCATGTTTTTCCTCAATGATTTTCCCATTTAGTACTCTTTATTCACATACCCTGTAAAGAAATTAATTCTTAATAACTAGGGGAAAGAAAACATAATGATGATATTTGATTCTCGGTATAGGTAATCAATGTAAATTGAATAAATATAAAATTATATTAAGGGAATGAGAATGTGAGATTAATATATAAAATCATACAATTCATATCAATGAAAAAAATAATGGGTCATGGAATAAATTATGGTTGTTTATAAGACATGAATCATAAGGAAATAAAATAACATGATCCATAAGAATATAACATTGATATATGAATTGGAATTTTGGAATTCAAATAATCATGTTACATCATTTCATTAGTAGACAGTTCTCACTACCAAAACTAACATCGTGGAATGGGTTCACTCCAAATACCATCACAGTAGTCCACGTTCCCTCTTAATACAATCATTATACATATATACTCTTACTAAAATGGGTTCACTAACTATTATAGTCTTATTTATCTCATTTGATATCAATAATTACCCAATGAATTGGATGGATATATAGGTCATATTGATAAAATAATGAAAATCATACATTATTTATCCACAAGATCATAATACATTCATCATATTAGAACACATGAAATGAAATGGGTTTCAGAAACATTTCATTATAAAATAACTTATGGAAAAGAACCGTGTTTTATAATCATTTAATCATTTTCTTAATGCATCAAACATGTAATATTAACTAATCATCATAAAATATTTCTCATGGTGGGACCCATGGAATATTAATATGTTTCATAAATATCTTATCGTCATAAACGTTATTTGTTAGATAAACAATGAAGTTGTAATCCTTGGATCATTTCCCTATAAAGATCAAGATACATAAAAGGAATTCTTCTTAGTGGGGAAATTATTTTTAATGAAAATTAACATAGAATATTTTATTATTAAAATAAAATATAATTTAGACTCATTGATTAGAACTAAAAAATAAAGAAATACTTTATAAATCCTTTTTGTTGATAATACAATGGTATGCTTTTAAATAATGTAATAAAAATTACTTAAATCATTTCATGAGAAAAAGATCATTTCATATTTGATTTAATTTAAAAATTATACATTTTTAGTATAATATTATTTTAAAATATCCTTGAGAAAATATAATGGAGTCATCAAATCAAATAATGCTCATCCGTTGATTAAATATAGATCAAGATGTGTTTATTAAAGAAAAAAAATTCACATTTTTTATAAAATCAAAATGAGCATTGTTTGAATATGTGGAAGAAATTTAATTAAAAAAAATTAAAAAATTAAAATACGAGTAAAAAATTTTATAATAAATAATATAATGAAATTTTAAAACTTATTTGATTTTTTTAAACGATGGTTTGGAATTAGTATTTTTGTTCTATCAATAGAAGAAATAAAGACAATTATTCTTAACAATGGTATTTTGAACAATTTAGTACATATAGAGAGGAAAATGATATGGAAAATGTAATATCCACATACAAAAATAAGAGAAGAAAAATCTATATTTTCTTCTTATTTGAATCTTAATATATTATCAACTAGAAACATAATCACAAAAAATAATGATAAATGATGAGGTTGTATCATAAAAACAATAACACATTGGTAACATTGAGTCATTAATACCTTTAAAGATGTATCCTCAAATGTGTAAAAACAAATTATTTTTGGTATAATAACAATAAAATTCATTCATTGGATTTATATTCACCACATAAATGAATGATATAGTGAATATGGCATTTTTGTGACATAAAATAATTGTGTGTCATAAATTCCTTCGCTTAAGTCACAAAATTCCATTATATAAGTTTTAACGTCATTCAATATATATATATAAGGTAATTATATATCTATTATAGACCAATAAATATATATATCATCAAATATATTATTTATATATAACCTTTTATTACCCTTTTACTAACATTTTAATGTCTTAATCACATTTCATCCAACGACTACATTGTTTTTTCTGAATATTTTGAAATAATTTTTATTAATATTACTATGATCACTATTAAATATTATATATGATTTTAAAAACTATATTAATATGATATATATTTATTATTTATTTATTTAGATCAATATATAAATGAACTATATATTAAAGTGAATACAAATATCTTGGAGATAGTAGGCCACACATATGCATGAATACTATTTATATTTTCTAGAATGATTAAAACAAATAAAATAAAAAGTTAAATCGCAATTATATGTATATATTTTTGCTTCATACATATCACATTTTTTCATGAATAACATCCTTATTAACATCCATGAATAGAGTGAATAAATCCATTTGTTTCATGAGGTGGTAGCCCACTACACCTAGGATAAACTTTATCATATTCGTGTATAATAAAAATTTTGAATTATTATGTGATATAATAATTAAATCAATATAAAAATATCATAAATATCATATATAAAAATATACACCATCATTATATCCATCCATTAGAGATGATGATGGAAAAATAATAACATTATTTTGTGAGGCGGCAGTCTACCGTTCACATGAATAGTAATTTTATATCCCATTTAATGGAAGTGTTGATGAATATTAGAAATAAAAATTAAAAAAAATTATTATAAGGAATATTTGGTTGTTATTATATAGTCATTATTTAATAATAACTGTAGGAGGGTGAGGGAGATATAAAAAATCGCTTAGTAAAGAATGTTTCTTCTTCATCATATAAACTCCTTAGGTTTGCACCAAAATAAATCCTATGATATATTTGTTAAAAAAATAATGATACTAAGATGAGAGTAGAGAAGTATTTAATTGTTTTTTAGTAACATATTGATTTAAATGTGTTTGGATGTGTGTGGAGGACAGGAGAAGTGATGACCTTTTATAAATGAGGTGAGTGGAACACTTGTAAACTTCAGAAGGAAAATGTTGTACCAACATTTTCATATAAAAAACACTCTAAAATGTGACGCTATAGGAAATATAAGATATAATTTATAAATATGTCATTATAATGGATTTTGGAAATGTTATTGGTTTAATTTTTACTGTAAAATTTTTATACCCCGGGTAACCCCATTACTACATTAACCGTAGTAATAAATATTTTATAATTTTACAATTCGTTATAGTCAAAAACTTCGTTTACCATAATAAGTAATATATATTATTCATATTAAAAATATGGTTTATTATTTTACAAATTTATTTCATTCAAATGGAAATTTTTAATTTATAATTAATCATGCACACATAACGAGAAAGAAAATTTTTTATTGTGAAAAATGTTCAATAGATTTAAACGTTTTTATATTAATATTCAATGAATAAATAATATATATGTCCAAAAATATACTATTATGTATATAATTTAATATATTTTACTTTTATAACCATATTAAAACAATCTGTATGTTTGTAATTGTTTTAAAAGATATTCCAATTTTTAATAAAAACAAATATTTTCATTATTCATCGAAAAATCTATTATTTTAAGAAAATTTCTGAATCACTATGATATTATTTTTCAAAGATGATTTAAAAATATAAATATTTTTTTGAAAATTATATTTTATAAAGTAATATATAAATAACTTGTAAATATGTATTCATAAGGCGGCAAACTCTTTTTTAGAAAAATAATGAATCTAAATGTAAAATTAGTTTTATACATATCACTTGTCTAAAAAACACGTACGATAAATCATAAATACTTTATAAAATATATATAATATATGTTTGATATAAATTATTCACCCAAAAGTATTTTTTATTTTAATTAGGAAATTTTTAATTTTTCATTAAATATATTTTTTCAAAAAAATATTTCATTAATTTTTAAATAGTTATTATCTTCATTATTAATTAATTTTTTATCAAATGAATTATTTTATATAATTGTGTACGCCTTTTATATATATAATTTAGTTAATTCTATTTTTCACCACCATTGAAACAACTATGCGATAAATATAATATTAAATATTAATATTTTAATAGCATGCCATAGTTCACATAAACATGGTGTTGCCAGTAATGTAAGTTAAACTATGTATTTCATGTAACACAATATAAAATAAATGTTTTTAGTAATAAAAATTTAATAATTATTAATATTAATTGAAAACTAAAATTTTATCATATCTTATTGGGCCACAATAAAAATAAGTAATAAGAAGGACATCCTGTGATCGTATCCAAAAAAAGCATAATTAACATCAAACGATACAATTATTGAATGAAAATTATTTGAATGGTCCCTTCGAACATTTAATTTGTAATGTATAATTGAATATTTATATAAATGACTTGTTATGATAATGTAAAATTATATTTAGGTTGTACACATTATAACAATTATTTGGTTCAGATTTTTTTGGTAAAAGATAAATGGTGATTTTATTGAAAGGTACATAAAAATTACATTTATTTTTTTTGAAAAAATAAAACATGGATAATAATATATTTAAATATTAATTTTGGGGTTTTTGTTAAAATATTTTATTGAAATAATATTTAGAAAATAACGTTTTAGAAGAAAAATGGTTCTTCTGCTGAAGAGAGAAATAATGTTGATATATGTTTTTTTAAAATAATTTTAAATATTCTGAACATAAAGAGTGGAATGTTATGGGGAAATTTTATTCTCTATAAATAACTATATAAGAAGAAAATACATGTCTTCACATAGAGATAGATAATAATAATTCATTATTTCAGTCATAATCTAGAGTAAAACCAAAAAATGATGAGACAATAACATAAACACTTACAATGTCGATAAATATGAATCATAAACCCCCTAAAATAATGAAATTAAGTTTAACTTTTAATATCATAATATGAAATATATTCATTATATTATAGGTTATATATTCTATATGTGCACATCAAAAATGAATATAGATCTAAAATAATAAATATAACTCAATTAATGAAAATTCAGACAGAAATCCATTACATCATTGGATACATTTGAACTATATATCCCATGAAATTTAAATAATCTAAGGGATATATACATTTCCATACATTTAAAGATAATCATAATAAAATAATACCATGAGAAGTATATACATCACATAAAGGAATCAAATTGGGAATATATTATGTCGCATAAAAAATAAAATTGAGATGAAAATATCTTACCATAAGTCTCAAATTTCATTGTAAAAATTTGATCATCCATTATAATAAAAATATTTTTATTATAAATATTTTTATAAACAATAATCATATGTATAATTAAATATATTATTATGTAATGATATTTTATTACCCATTTATCTACAATTCCTACTTAAAAGTATATATCGGGTAGTAACTACTATGTTTTTCTTGTATGTTTGTATTTTTTTTATTTTATGCCCTCTAACATTGATCATAACTCTATCATATCAATAATTTAAACCATTATATAAATATCATATATATTATATATATATATTTATTTATATTAATACATGAAAATATAGATAGAAAATTAAATATGTTGTTCATCGAGCAGGTATGTAATATGTTCACATGAACATTGTTTAATTTTTCTCAAATGATGAAATAAAACAAATATAAATAATATATTACCTCTCTAGAATAATTTTTATGACATATATATCCCATGTTTTTATTGAAACATTTCGTTCATACCTTCCATATAATGTTCAAGTGAAGAGCGAATAACATTGCTTTGTTTGAAAGTAGTCCACCATACTCATATGTGATGTTATCAAATTCACACTAAATGAAATATAAGAAGGATTATGATATATCATAATTCTATAAGTATAAATATGTTAAAAATATCGTATATATATATAATCTATCCTTATTAACATCCATGTAAAATATAAATCACTACTAGAAAACAAGGCTATACCCACGGTTCTCCAATAACCAATGGCTATAGGACAACCTAATAACCACAATTTTAGGAAACCATTGGAATATGTTTCATCGAAAAACATTCCACATGAAGTAATTATACAAATGTTTCCCCAAAAAACCGTGGATATAGGAAACCTCTATACACAATGTTTTTATAAATCATGGGAATTTGTTTCATGTGAAAAAAATTACGAGAAGGAACAATACCCACGGTTCTCCAAAATTTATGGGTATAGGTCACCCATATACCATAGTTTTTCTAAAAAATTGGAGTATATTTTGTTTGAAAATTTACATTTATTGGACATATACCCAATGTTATTCATGAACCTTGGTTATAGGTCACTGATATACCAACTTATTTTGTAAACTGTGGAAAAAGACTGCACGAGAAAAGAAAAAAAATATGGGAAAACCTAAACCCACAGTTTCACAAAATGGTTATTATAGTTTGGCCCAATATTTTTCAATAAAATAATATTAATAAATATTTAAATGTAAATAAATTTTTACATTTTGTAAAAATATATATTTTTGACTATAATAACAAATTACATGTAGTATGACAGTTTTATAGTCATTGTAGTGTATACAGAAGGTGCTACGATTAGATCGTAGTGGACAATTTTTTTTAGGACATACACCCATGGTATGATAAAACCATGTGTATAGGTTCACCCATTATTTTTCCACAATAACAACAATAAATAATTTAATTCAAATAAAATTTTAAATATAGACATATATACACACAAACGTATACATACATATAGACACACACACACACACAAACATATATTGCACTACGACAAAATTCATTTTTAGCGGTGGTTTTTCAAAATCCTTGTAAGATGATTGTTATTTATTTTTTTAGTTTTTTTAATTTTTTTTCAATATTTTAAATTTTTAAATTTTTTTATTATTATTTTACTTTCATTATTAATTTACTTATTATATATTATTAATTTTTTATTTTTTAATTATTATTTTATATTTATTATTAAATTTTCGTAAAATATTTATTTATTAACATTTTAATATCATAATTTACTTTTATTATTATTATTTTATTTTTGAAATTAATTAATTTATTATTATTTTATTTTAGTAATTTATTTATTTATTACTATTCAATTTCCATAATTTAATTATTTATTTATTTTACTAAATTTATTTATTATTAATATATTTTCCTTATTTATTTATTTATTATTATTCTATTTTCATAATATTGTTATTTATTATTTATTTATTATTTTGTTATTTTGTTATTTTATAATTTATTATAAATTTTTTATAATATTTATTTATTATTATTTATTAATTTATTCTATGTAATTTATTTAATTTTTAATTTATTATTTTATTTTTGTAATATATTTATAATTATTATTTTATTTTCAAAATTTATATAATTTATTTAATTTATTTTCTTAATTGAGTTATATATAATTTATAATATATAATTTTATAATTTTATTATGTATTTATTTTATTATTTGATTATTTGTTATTTTTCCTTAAGGATTTTTTATTTTTTATTTTTTCTTTTCTCTTTATTATTTATTATTTATTATTTTTAATTGGTAATAATTATTAATTATTTGTTATAAATTTTTCAATTTATTCCCATGCACACATATGTGCATGTGCCATATATATAAATTCTATATTTAGAGAGATTTGAACCTCTTACTTCATGCATAATTTCTAAAGAAGTTACCACCCTAGAGGCAATTCATATAGTGAATAAACAAAGTTTAATATACTTATATTTATGAATTGAAAAAACAAATAATACATGATAACTAAAAAAATGAATTTATTAAAATAAACATAAATTAATAATTAAAAAATAATTAAAAATAATTAATTAAATAAATAATAATTAAATAATATTACAAAAAGAAAATAATTAAATATAAAAATAACCAATGAATAAAATTATAACTTATAAATTGTAAAATTATAAAATAATAATTTATAAATATAAATTTCTGAATAATAAATAATAAATATTAAATAATAATAAATAATAAATATATGATAATAAATAAATAACAACATAATAAATAAATGATCAATAAAAAATAATTAAATATAAAAAAATATAAATAAATAAATAAACTAAAAAACAATTACCAAAATAAAATATTAATAAAAAAAATTATTATATTTCTGAAAATAAAATTATAAAATAATAAATTAATAAGTTAATAAGTTAATGAATAGAAAAATAATAACTAGAAACTAATAAATAATAACAAATAATAACTAATAACTAATAAATATATGATAAATAATAATAATTAATTAATTATAAATAAAACATAAAAAATTAATAATAATAAATTAGTGATAAATAATGATTGAATAAATAAATAATGATAAATAATGAATAATAAGAAATAATTAATAAAATAAAAATTATTAAAATTATAAAATTATAAAATTATAAATTTTTTAAATTATAAATGTATATAAATTTCTATAAATATATATACTTATAAAAAAATATACATAAATATATAATCCTATATTTATGTTACATTCATATATATAAACACTCAAATTTATAATTATATTCTCATGTAAATAAATAAATAAATAAAAGTTACTATGAACCTAAATATATATAAAAATATATATACAAAAATATGTATAAATATTTACTTATGTATATAAAATCGATTTTCATTTATTTTAAGTGAAATGAATAGAAAATAATTATATCCATTTTCTTTACGCTTAAAAATACATTTTCTTTAAATATTTCTTTTTACAAGTGATATTATAAGTAAATATTAAAAACTATGCATATATTTAAATATAAGTAATTTAAAATTATAAAAAAAGATAAATTTCTGAAACCATAATATCAAAATAAATGTATTCCTTGAGAATAAATTTATTCCCCACTGAAAAAGAAAATAATACCCTCTTAAACAAGGGTGAAAATCCACTGAATGTTAAAAAATTGGAGTACCCATAAAATACATATTACATATAAGAAACTATAAAACCCTAAAACACCTAAAAACATTTAGATAACTGTAACTTCAAATTTGGGAGTCTGTTTTAGCTCCACAAAAAGTCAAATAGAAGTTAATGAAATGCTCTTCAATATTATATTTGGTGTAGGTCGAACGGCCACCCGAATAAGGTGTTATAACAATTTGAATTTTAATAATCCAGGGTTGGTGAAGAGAAACTCGATTTTGGAGGAATTTCGGGCCTTTATGAGGATGAAAACTCAAAATAATCACATTATCATTGGATTGAGACCATATCTGGAATAAAAATCATCTAAGACTTCGATTTGATATGTGGTAGAGCCCAAACGGACACCTAGATCAAATGTTATGGTCATTTCAAGTAAGCATTGATTTTCAACTTTTTTGAAACAATAATAAATTTTATTCCTTTTATTATCACATGATTAGTCTCTAATGTGTTTTTAACCCATTTTATATGAATTTATTATATTGTTTATAGAGCTAAAACTTTCCCTCAGATCATAATTTGTTGTCATTAGATGTCGAAGTGTGATTTTCAACATAATGAAGTTTTTTTTTCATATTAAAATTATTATTGACCAATAATTATAAATATAAATTAATTGACATGTTATAATTAATTAAAATTAAAAGTAATAAACTATATATGATATAAGTTAATAATAATTTTCTATTTTTTTTTTATTTTTTTTCTTTCTATTTAAAAATAAATTTTTAAAAACATTGATTGTAAAATAAGGAATTTTTCCCAAAAATACATAACAAATTTATAAAAATAAATTGAACGAAAATATTGCGACGTTTTATAAAATCAACGATTATAAATTTCCATTACAATTTTTCTAGATAAAATTTAGTCACGGTTTTTATAACTACTACGATATAACTACCACTAAATCATAGTTTTCATATAGTGTTAGAATACAATAAGAAGAAACATGTAGTAGGATAGTTCAAATTTCATTTGACTTTAGTTGGAATGTTTTACGATTAAATCCAAACATTGGATATTTTTTGAACATTAAAGACATATATGTAAAGTTTTACCAAACCGCATGTGTATGTTTCTACCCACGGTTTGGTCCAAACATGTATATATGTATTTCCATGGAAATTTATTATTCAAATGGTTTATGAACCATGGGTATAGGTGGTCTATACCCATGATTTTTTCAAACCATGGGTATAGATCTTTCTTGATGGACCCCAAGACCATGGTTCCTAATCCCATTGATAGGCTATATGAAAATTTTTAGTTGTTATTCCCGCAGTTCAAAAAATTATGTATATGGGTGTTTTTCTGGTAGATAATGAACTAAAATCACATTTTTTGTGAGGTGGTAGTCTATCGTGATCAAGACAAACATTATTTTCTCCTATGTATATTAGTGTAAGAAGATAGATGTTATATAATAATTTATGTTCTGTGAAAATAATATATATATATATATATATATAAATATTAAATTTTTCATTATATCCTGATGTGATTGGCTATGATTGAAAACTAATATCATCAGTTTCTGAGGCAGTTGCCCACCGTACATCTAAATTATGATTTTATAACCCATTTTACTAAAAAATATAAAAATTTGGGATATTCCATTAACATAATAACATCTTTGTATATTCATTATATTGAATTTATTATATCAGTACTGTTTAAAAATATTTTAATGAGGTGGATAATAAAATAAAATAAGACACATGATGAGGTACATTTCATATTCTCTATAAAAAGATCTTATTGTTTTTACCAAAAATGTTTCTATGGATTTTTTTACCAATATAAGGATTCTAGGATATTATTTGGGATGTAATGAACTGATTTTTATAGGTATTTGTTCAAAAAGGGTTTTGGAATTGTGAAGAGGATAGGATAGGGGTTACCATTTATATTTGAGTTGAATATACCACTTGTAACATTTGAAAAAAATGTTTTCCTTGGTTTTTCACATACAGAAAGGATAAAAAGGACCCAATATCAAATCTTATTGGCCATATTCTGGACATATATCCTTCTAATGGGTGTTGTTATTATTTTATACTATTTTAAACCCCTCTATTTTTAGTTTATCCACCTATTTCTCCAGAGATGATATTACTGAAAGGTGTGTTTGGTTTTTCCTGATGGTTGATTGTGAGTGAGAGGGGATTTAAATGCAATGTGAAATAAAATATGTCTTGTTACAATTATCAATATAAATGAAAAATACAAATGGAACCCTTATCCATAAGTGGGTACATATCATCTTTCCAAAGGAAAGTGGTTAATTTGGGTTTCATACACAAAAATGCCTAGGGACTCACATTGTTCAAGATGATGCGTGGTTTGGGTCATCACACCACATTGAGGGAAATTATATCCTACTATATGATTATCTTATAAATTAAAGATATTATTTAAAATCTCTTCCTAATCCAAATACGGGACTGTTATCCCTAACAAAATTATTATATATTTAATCTATTTTTTACGAAGACTATGTTGATATCATTAGTGAATCCATATCTATATTTCCAATGATCTTTACCCATTTCTCAAATGTGAATGGATGATTATATCCTAAGTCGTATAACCAGACCATTCAGAATTTTCTTTCATCCATTGAAGCAATTAATATAATTCTATGTATCATGGTTATGTAAAGAATCAGATTCATCATAGTTTTAATAGTTTCTCAATCCAATGATGGATGAGGTAGAATGATCAACCCATGAGAATAATTGAGTCCCAATTGTTGAAATTTCTGAGACATGGTGGGACATACACTAAAGTGGACTCTCATTTCAGTTTAGGATCATTCTTTAGGAAATAGACTTATATATCTTGGTCGTGTAATAAACCAGAGACCAATTTGTTTAATTGATAAAGGGTAACACACCGATGTGCCACATTTATGTGAGACACATTATATTATTCAATTGATCGAGGATTACACACTATGCATTCAATTTTTTATAGTATTATCATGTAAATGACATGATTATTATAACTCCCTATTCTCAAATGATGTATAATAAGTTTGAGAAACAATATCTGATTAATAATTAGTGTCATTGCTTACAGATGTATTATTGATGTACTAGGTAACCCTTTAGATATTTGATATAGATCTCGGGCCTCAAGGATGCATCCTAAGAATCTTGGTTATGGATGTAATTAGAGTCATTGTATTTTAGTTAACTAGGGATTACATTAATGGGGATTCCCTTATAAACAGGGAATATACAATGTGACAAAATAAGGTTATAATAGTATTGGAATCCCGTTTTACTTGGACATCATGTGTGCTTCACATGCATTGGTTCTCTTCCCAAAACTGCATGATAATTTTTTTTGAAATTTTCAGAGGATGTATTGGAATGTCTGATAGTATTTATGTCATGTAAAAAAGTTAATCACATTGTCTAGTTGGATTGTTTTAGAATGTTAAATAACATTGATGGAATATCTTATTACCATTATATCATCAAGGAATAATCATCGGTATGAAAACGTGTGACATGAAAAATTGATCCCACAATACCTCACATGATCATGGATGACATTCCTAGAGGGTATCTCTTAACCGAGAAGAGTCTCACAAAAAATAGAGACATTATGGTGGATCCCATGGTGGATCTATAGGTTTTTAATAGAAATTTCTAGAGGAATTTTCATGATTAATATAGTATAAAAAAAGTGAATTATGAAATCTGGGAAACATGTCTACTTTTTGGCACATGTCATGGGTGATTCATGAAAAGAACAAGATGATTTGTGTATATATTATTCACATAAGTATCCCACCATTCTGATTTTTCATTAGGTTTTGTTGAAACCTTCATAGGTTTATTTAGTATTAGATTTTTTGAATTCCCTTATAATATAATTGATGTGAGGAATGACCTTTTTTTGTCATGCTAGAAGTCCATTTTAGGATATATGGGTGATCATGTGATGTGCTAATACATGTTTCATGGAAACTCAATTTTTTCTGCAAATATTACTTGATGAAAATCTTTTATTATCCCTTGTCATCTGCTTTGAGAAATATGATATGGAACATTGGTGATTCGGTGTGGGTACCAAGAGTTCATCCATCTATTTGTGTTTTGAGATGAATTTTTTATGCCAGGGTTGCGGATTTATAGGCCACTCTACCATGTTTTTTCACAACATTGTGAGGTGTGTATCGACAGAATTCATGATGATTCGTAGGATTGCTTTATAATCAGACATACTATTAAGGTCCATTGACATTTTATTCTGATCATGTCATAGAATTTATCATGATCAAAAGACCATTGTAATAATGCCCCATTTATTGGATAATTTCAAATTAATTGGGTTGTTGTTGAATCATTAGGTCATGCAAAGGGATTCTTATATTTCACAACCGACACATCAATGTGCATTTGGTAAATAAGAATTCTCATTAGAAGGCCATCTTAGGATATTAAGTTCCATATCTGTGACTTTTTCAAGACATGGATGACCTTTCAAGAGGAGTTTTAAAATCCTGGTTGACATTTCAATTATTATTTTGAGACCATGCTGAGGACATCATACACTTGTCATATGATTTTTACTATCGAGAGACACACCCATCATTTAGTTTTATATTTCATTTGTTTTTTACAATGCTTCGTGATTTCGAGGGGTTGCATGAGTATTTTTTGAGACAATCTCTCTAACTCAGGGAGATACATCACATAACCAATAAAAGGACCAATGGTGATTCATGACCATTTCAAAGATATTTCAATATGTTTTTCCTTATGTATCCAAAGTGGGAGCATGGGGTCTTCTAGATATGACTGATTCTATCTAGTGAATGGCTCTTACATACCAGCAAGCATTTGTAAGATGAGGGGGACAAGTTTCTGGTTTTCGCATTGTCTTTAAGATCACAAATGGAACATCACTCATTGTTTATGACAGAGAAAGGATCCCACCTCCAAATTATATATATTTTTTATTTTACAATGGTTGTGGGTATATATCAGTTGTATGAATGTTTTCTAGGGAAATCATTCTTCTCAATGGTGATGCATCACATATGTTTTATGAACCTAAGAGGATCCTTCCTTTTGGATATTTTTATCAAAATTTCCAAGGATTTATGGATGGATCATTGGTTGTCCAATGGTTGAAAGGCCGCACAACATGGGGGAGGATATATAGCTACAATTTCAATATCATCAATTGTATAGGGATCCCTCCCAAGATTTGGAATTGTTGATGGGACTTGAAAACAGTATTAGGGGGATCTTATATGGTTGATATGTCATCCATTTCCCTCCTAACATCGCACATTCACTTGTCTTCTGGCGGTTCAAACGAACTATCTGATAATTTCCACATCCTTATTCTTTTTCCTTGAGTGTAAAATAAACTCATAATCATGTAATTTCTTAATTTTTAAAGTTGATGAAAACTATTTGGTGGTTTGAAACAAGATCCACCATCATAAGGGAAGGTTTTAGGGGTAGGGGATTGTTTAGTGGAATGTAAATACCCTCATGAATATTTGGACCTTTTAAAAATAGGCTTCCTTTAATGGGGCATGGTCTAGTTGGAAATTTTTGGTATTTCATAGAATTCCATATAAATAGGGGACCATTGAGGGGTTTAATCACTTGATACATCATTCTCTAGAGCTCTTGCGTCCCCCTTCCGTTTGGTGACCTTGTCACAAGACCCTCCTGAAAAAACTCATTGTGAAGCATTTACGTGAGTCTATCTATGTGGGAGCTACTTCAATGGACCTACTTTTCCTAGGTGCCTACTTGAACAAATAATGAACTGAATTTTTGTAATTTTATGATCTTTTTCAGTGAAGATGATCAATTATAATTATCGTTACACATGATCTATGGGCCTGATCGCATTATCCATTGACTATTATGTGACTTCTGTGAAATTTTCATAGTCAAGATATCACTAAAATTCTATGAGGTTATGTGGTATCAAGATTGCTTGTGATTTATGTGTTCAGAAATATCTTCATGTGTTTGGCGGTTTCAAATCCTTTATATTATTTGTCAATAAATTTGTTGATTCATTCCATGTACATAAATATGTTGGTATTTTTTTCATTCCATTTATACGAATTTTACTTATATTTCTAACATGTTCCACATAATTTTATTCCCATGGATTTTAGTGCTCATCAATTTTAGCATAAGACACTGGGGAAGGATTCCCTTGAATTTATTTCCAATCATGATTCCATTATAGCAAGTGTTAATGCCACATCCCTCCATGATTTACAGTGACTTCTACTAAATCATATAACATTTATGGGACAGAATCTTGTGGGTCATCCCCTTTCATATTTTATTCCCCTTTTATAGGTCTGGTCCTTCCAAAAACACACTCATTCTTATACCTAATCCATCATTTATAACGTATTCTTACGATAAGAAAACCCATAAAACATTTTTTGAAGATATATATGATTGTGAAGAATTGTTGTAAAGTGATACCGTGAAGAAGGGAATGTACCAAAATACATTCCCACAGATATTTCCGAGATTTATTAAGAACCTGATACGAAATATCAAATGTAAAACTAAATAATGTGAATATCCTCCTCAAACATGATGTTCGAGTTGATCCCAACTGGGAAATAAAATCAGGATGTATATATCAAATGGACTAGGGATGGACTATCTGGGTATAATAAATTTCTTTTAATTCACGTTGGATCCATATAAAATTGGTATTTAGGATGCTATTTTGATATTCAAGATGTATTCCTACTATAACAAGGGTATAATAATACAATTTTTGCTTCGTTAGAGCCGGGACATAAACACGTTCCACCTTACTCAAGGTGATGTTGGAATTGGCCTCTATGATTTTGAACATATATGTGGTGCGCATATATTGGGCGTGATGTATGATGTGTTATCACCCAATGTAATCTGAGGATGACATAATGAGGATGCATCCTCTCACTATAGTTCTAATTAGGTGGGCTAAAAAGGACCCCTGGATGGAGACACTTACTGGAGAAGATATAACATTCAATACATGGGTTGGAAACTTCATTAATGTTGTCTTCATTGATATAGTGATTAGAAATATGTAGTCTTATCTTACTATGGACTCATATAGTGCACATGGTGCTTACTAATACAAATTTGAAAAGGGTAAATTTAATGAATAGGTATGGGAATTTAGCCTCAATTTTGGTTAGTAAATCCATATATTTGGTTTCCTAAGCATGTATTTATGTGGGTACATACATCCATTGATGTAAAAAGGTAGAGTTTATGTTTACCCTTTTATGTTGGCGACCTCTATGGTAGGTGGTATCATATTGTCCTAGTCATCCCAGTGTTCTCCAGATGTTATTGTATTCAGTAGCATTATTAAAAGGGAAAACATCCTAATAGGATTGCAAGACCCTTCCATGTATTATGGTATTTGATAATATAGCATCTATTAAGCTAGAAATGTATGAAAATGTAGGGGAATTAAAAATATATTTTCAGACCACATATATAATGTATAAGTGGGGTAAGACCTCATACACTAATGGTTCAATATTTCAGGGCTCGAATGATGTACTGTAACAATTTCACTTTTAGAAACTATTAGAAAATGCTAAAGAGAAATAATGTTGATACCGGTGTATCAGTCTTAGAGAATGATCTCATATGAAATCACCTTACGAGGGAATATTTTCCCCCCATATGGACGACGGTATCCTCTATGAATGGTATTCCCCTTGCCGATTTTTCCATCAATTATTAAGTGTTCAGTAAAGATATCATTGATTAGATTTTTTATGACATGAGGATCATTTTATGGTGTATCAATAATTATTTTTCTGATTTTTACCACTACACAAAGTATTTGATAAACCATCCTCCCTATGATGAAGTACATTGTTATCTCTTAACTATACTATGGTCCGGATCTTCTCATATCCCAATGGGAAATTATCTAAATAGGTATCCAAGGCCTCCCATGTACCACTGAATGTTGTTAATAATTCTAGGCCTTGAAATCAAATGGCTTCTAGAGGACCAATATCCATGAAATAACCTCATCAGAATATAATACATTTTTTTTTGATCTTCTTGTTCAGCCACTATTTGAACAGATGTACCTGCAGTGAGTGTGGGGACAAAGGTTGAAGCCACATCAGAACTATTATTTCTAACCACATCTCGAAAGTGGATGTATTAGAGGATGAAGAACTCAGAGACTAAGCTCTAGGTATCATTCGATAATAAGAGTTACCTCTAGAATGTTTTCCCCATGTCACTTATCCTCAAGGTATAACTTTTGAAGACCGATATGAGGAGTTCAGGGATATCATTCAGGATATTGACATAACACTATGAAGAGATACAGATCATGTTTTCTATTCAACATTAGTTTATCAAATGTTGGTGTGTGGAAGATTTCAAATGGACACGAACAATTTTGGTTATCACATAGATGTAGTGGTAAGACATAGCTCACCAAAATGTTTTTATGGTCTTGGTTACATTGCAACCATACTAAGTAACATTATGTTTTTCTTGATACATGTAGAAGCATATACCGAATGGATAGTCATTTTATCCCCTAAAATTTATACCTATGGTATGGTTTTAGAAGAGTAGTTTTTAGTGACCTAGAAGCTGATGATGATGGATCTAGGGGTGGATTGGCACGTCTATGGCCCATGATTGTCTCTTATGAAAAAAACATTGTACTATGTGCCTTCTGGGGATACTTCATATATAGAGAAGAGAAAAATTGGATGTGATATACATTGGTTGGGTCTTCTCTTCCAGAATCCTCATGTATGTGTGGAACTGTACTCGTTTATTGTTTTCGATTATTTATGAAACATATCATCTCATGTCAAAATTTTGAAGGTCCCACCAGAGCATTATGGGAAGAGCTTGAGTACATTTATATGTATGTGTTAAATCATGTGGTTTTATTATCATACCCTTCATTGTTGGGTCTACTCTGTTAAAAAGTGGAGGTGGTTTTGGTGTAAGATCAATCATGGTCATTTCCTACTAATGATTTTTCAACGCTCACACCTCTTCATCTGATATGGGTATACATATTTCTAGTGGATACAAATGTAGGTATCTATTAATATAATTAATTGGACATAATGTAAGCATGTTATATAAGTTGAATTGTGTTTCATGACTGGAAACACTATTTATTTGTTCCATTTGAATTGATATTATATTTTTCATTGTATTCCTAAATGATTGTGAGTGAAGCACATATTTTAGAGAAGAACCAGATGTACCACAAAGATGTTCATCAAAAGTTATCACTTCTTCATAGATGGCCGGTATCTTGGTAGTGGATTTTTATAGTGATTCATTAATGAATTTAATTTTTCTAAGATTGGTTATATCCTTATATTTTCTATGGATATTGTATTATTTATAATGTTACTGATAAACCCATATACCACTTTTTAAGGGCCTTTTCTATTATGTTAGGAGTATTTACTCTGTATTCCCATAAGAGTGACTCTAATTAGATCAACCAATGTATGGGATGGATATCTTCCCTCATCGACATTGAATATGAGAATGACTCTTTCCCTTAGAGATCTAGCACTAAAATATAGTCTTTACACTCGAATGAACCTCGAGAAAGTACATGGGTCTACACTTATTTATGAATAAATGCGATGAAAATGTGGTTGGAGATCTAAAATATTGTTTCTATAACCCTATTGTAGGATTTAAAGGACTAATTATGTTATCTTCGATTTATGTTTCCATCCTTTGGCTATAAGGGTTTGGATAGGTTCACCCTAATTCTCGAGTGAAGGAGGTCATCCTTATAAGGAAACAAAAGTGGTCCCTTGAATTTATCATTTTATATGTTCAGGAATTCTATTAAATGATGGAGAATTATAGAGAAGTTGTAAATGAAGCCTTCTGGAATACAGTTCAAGAAACATATCGTTGGGATGTAGTCAATACTAGTAAGATTACAACTCACTATCTTCTGTCTGAAATTATCTATCCTCATTATAAACTATACATGTTTTAATATGAACTTAATATTATAGGGAAGAACATATCAAAGTAGTAGGTTCTCTTCTATGTAGTAAATAATTCTAGGCTTGAAGCCATTTCTAGGGTGGATGAGTTTTAGTGAGTTTTGGAAGCATAAGCTGAGTCTTTTAACTGGTTACACTAATATACTACCTACATTGAGGAATGGTTTGTAGAATTCAAAGAATCTTTTCAATACATAATATAATGGTGTTGTGATTTTATAACATTACATTGGCCAGAATATTCATGAGAGAGGATCTAATATGAATATATTCATCCTCTTGTATTCTATTAGTGATAATATATTTTATACAATGTATGTTTTCTAATTTTTTTTCATTCGTGATTTAAATGACTTTTTTATGATCTAATGAAATTTGAATATCCAATGATATCCATAAATTTCATAATATCATGTAAAACTCAATGTCTAGATTTTAAATTCTAAATCATACAGATTCCTCTTGAGAGGCACTCATTAATCTCAATTGATATGAATTCATTAATGATATATCCCTTTTAGTTATAGAGATGTTGCACTATGTTTTGTTTATGATGAAATGATGGGGGAAAATAGTTTTATTTTATCAACCACCATTTGATGGTCCTTTAAATGATTTTAATTATTAAAGGTTTAATCACTATTGTTGTATAGTTGATGGTATTTTAGCTCGAACCATATATCATTATAGTTTATGTAAATATAGCTCGGACCTTCTATTTCTTTAATCTATGGGTATTTTGTAAGAACCATGGAATTACATAGAGTTTACTTTCTTTCTACTAGTAATTGATTGAGGATCATTGATTATGGTGAAAATAGACTAGGAATAACCTAGATCATACAATGTTGTTGATTTCTGATGTGGTTCTATCGAAGATCATGCGGATTAGAGCTACTTTATGGCATGTAGTTTATGCCTCTGGTTGGTAGGTAAAAGACTACATGTCTTAGTATCATCTTTCAAAAGTGCTTCTACCACCATGTAGTATGGTTCATGAATGGTTTATGTGGGAGTATTGTTTGAGTGAGAAATACTAGTGATAGTAGGCCTGCATAGATATTTGGAAAATGGGTGATTTATTTCATATCAAAAAATATTGAGTCTATGAAAATGGGATGGGGAATTGATTTTTGGGATGAACCATAACACCATGATGTTTTAGGTTCAATTTATATGCCTCTAGGGCTCATAAATATTGAAAATCCTATATTACAAGGATTTGATGCTTTAATTGGGTAGGTGAAAACCTATATCCTTTGATAACATGGAAAACCAAATATGGAATCCAATCCTTTCTATGGGATATAATATAATTTTAAACACTGAAATGTCCAGATGATGGGGATATGTATCGTGGAAAAGATATCAAGGATGGGTTTTGGCATGCAATGGAGTGTTCATCTCTTAATTGAGAATCTTTATCCAAACTCTATGCTATTTCAAATCACAAGGTGTATGCCATAATATTTTTTAGAATAGATTGTTGCATTCTGTCCTTGAGAAACTGTACAAAACAAGGTGATGTAATGTCAAGTATTTCAAATCAACATGGATAGTGTGAAATAAAGATTGAAAATTCTGGTCCATATTGCTCAGGTCAAGATGATGATATGGGAAAATCTTGTCGGGAATGATCAAACACATACTGAGGTGTTGGATTCTTATGTGGTTATGTTTGGGATCAAAATGATCTGAAATTTCACATTATAGAGTGACACTCTTATTGAGATCCATTTTCCTATATAATGGAGCTATTGGAATACATGAATTATCTAGAAAAGGTCCCCATGATCCTAGGAATCATTTTCTATGGTCCATGGATAGTTTATCATTATCTGAGGTAGTCAAATAACAAAGAATGACTTGTGGATAGTGTAATTTCTAAGATGGGTATGAGAACCCTAAAATTTGTTTCACATCCTATTGGACATATTATCACATAAAGGATATGTGACTATTCATTACTCTATATTTACCACGAAACTATGGGTACAATAGGAATACCATAGAATTTACTTGGGATATTGAGTATGCCATATGATCTTTATTCATAATTTTTTTCAACAATAATTTTTTTCTTATAAACTAGAGATGATGTTTTTAGCATGTGAATAATCAACATTAACATAGACTTCCCATTGTTGGTTTCCAACAAGAACAATTTTGTCCCTACATATACAATAATTTATGATCATGAGATTTTGAATATTAAGGACTATATGATAAGGTCATACAACTGTAACTAGAGTTAAATAAGTATTATGTTAATGAAACATATGAACTTAATATGGGTCATGGTTCACAAAAACCTAGAGTTTAGGAATTTTTATGTTAGTGACATATTTGGAATAAATATGTGGGATGACACATAAGATCCTAACTAAGATACCTAGGGTAAATAGTACCACATCATCATTATGATTGGGAGATGAAAATATTGTATATCATGAATCAATGTTGTTAGATCATGATTATTGATATGGAAAAATATTAATATGAGGAGCTCAGATCCCACTGAGGTGTTGAGTTCTTCCAAGGTGATGTCAAGGCTAATAGGGGTTGTAAATGCATATTTGTGAAGTAAGGAATTTTGTTGATGGGAAAAGGCATACATTAATAGAAAAAAAGGGACCCATTATTCCATAAATATTTTTTCAATGACAGTTATTGATTTATGGGAACTTGAGATCCTCCAAACAAGAAGAGTGATTTTTGGATTGAGGCACAAAAAATATGGTGGAAACACACTGTGCTCTAGATGATTGGGGTTATGAATCATATAGTCATTTTATTAGGGACAAAAAGTGTGTTATGGAATTGAATGATTATTTTCTTAAATATGGGATTTATTTTCTATTTGTATTTTATCATTATACAGTAATGAAATTTTATTTTCAATTTACTATCATAAGGTAAGGATGTTTTTGTTGTGAATTTTTTATGTCACGTGACTAGGTGGTTTTTTAAAGTTTAACATAGTTTAGTATTTATGTGAAAAATTATTCATTTTATATTAATGTGTCATGAAATCCATAGATAGGTTTTAATCATACTTTGTAAAATATGACCTTGTATGACTCAACCTACATGTAGTTGGGGTGTATTATTTTTACTATTGTTGTATATAGTCCCAAGATTGGAGATCCAGATATTAGTAAAAATAGTATAATGGAACGTATGATGATACTCATAGTTCCTTAGGGGCTATGCAGTTTAAATTCATGCAGTGAGGATTTGGGATCCACGAGGTGAAATGGTAATATTGTGAATAGTTTCATGACATGATTTATGGGTGTCACAACATATCAAATGGTGATAGTAATAAAAACACCCATGGTTTCTACTATGTTTACATCCATCATCAAACCCATTCCATGATTTGTGGGATTAATATATATTTAATTATTGGAAATAGATTTTGTGATCAATGAATCACTAGATATATTGTGATGATAGGAATCATGTGACATTTAGTTCTTGATCTAGAAACCCTCTATATAGGTCTAATCCATACAAGAAGGGGTCATTGTTTTTATTAATTATTGTTGATATGACCATGTTTGTAGATCCCAGAATCACTATGTATAATATGATGGTAGGAATCATAACACACATAGTTCATGAGAGATCGTGTTGTTTCGTATCATATGGAAGGGACATAGGATTCTCGATGTGAAAAAAGATAATTTCAGTTGGACCCAATGATGGAAATATGGGAATCATTACATATCCCTTGGTAATAGGAATAAATACACACATATTTTTTAATGGAGTTATTGTGAGAGGTAAAAACATTAATATTTTTCCACTTTGGTATTGGAAAAAGGAATGTAAAACTTTATTTTATGCGAATGGGCCATATAACTTGTAGTTTAATGACATTAAGTGAAGAATCAAGGTATTCCTTTTATTGTGTTTTATTATGTACCACGAAAGACCATTCATGGTATGTTATTTATTTTAAATGTGTGGAATCCTTTACCTATATTCCTAACCTCATGCAAGATATTATTAGTGTCAGAAACAGGGAATGTTTTTGGTTCCTCTAACCATGAATTAGAAATGAAGGAAATGATATGATCATTTTTTATCATGTTCTATATTTACCATGATATAAGATCTAGGCATTCCAATATATATAATTGAAAATACGAATGAATTCAAACATAGATCATGAAACATAATCATTATTAATATCACAGTGAATAGACATTAAATATTCCATTTAATGACTTGTGGTAGGGTAGAGGTTCACTCGATGTTTATGAAGAATTATTTAGGGGATCTGTAAAGATTTCAATCCTGTATGAATAATATTAGATGTTCAGTTTGATGCAATGATATAAGGATGATTGATTCCATGATGTTGGACATTTTTCAATAGGGATGAATCAATACATACTATAATATTGGATCTAGGATGTGGGTTATGGTGTAATTTTATATAAATTTACCATGACATAAGATGCTTCTTAGTTTAACATATTGATTCCAGGATGAAATGTACTTTATGAAAGCTATGAAAATAATTTCATGAGAAACCTTTCATTATTGGGGGTGTGACTTTCTCCCTATCCATGTTTGTAAGTGTGTAGGATTTATTATGATAGAAATATTGTTAGGTGTAAGGACCTTCCCATTTGAGTTCTTCATTTGGAGCCTTCTTCCCATATTTAATTGGGGTTCTATTATCCAATGCCATTTCTTTTTTGGAGTAATGTATCAATGTAAGCTATTTTATTAGCGATTCATGTGACTCGACAATGATGGAACTCAAGGTTTTTCATTGTATATAACCTATTTCCATCAAGTATCTCCAAATCATCCAACAGATTCTGTGATTTATCATCAAATGACGGAAGTCTACAAATGGAAATTTGTAGTGAAGGTAGATATAATTCAATGGGTAAAACTACCTCAGTCATGTACACTAATTTTTATGGTGTTATGGTTTCCAAATATTTGTTATGGTACAATATGACTATAATGTATGGATGATATTGACAAGACATGAATTCATATCCTTGCTCACCTTATTCAATATTATATTTGAAAGGGTCTTTTTGAACAACTATGTCTATAAATTTTACACTTCAAGATAGAGAGATGAGTGATTTGACTTGATATGGTACTACTGATATAACAAAATCAATTAGGTAGAACAAACATTGGCGTTGTTCTCTGTCAAGATTGTCTGAGGGACTCCAAACCTCATAATGATATGAGAATTTATGACGTTTTTTATGTTCTTCATCATTGATTACTTGAGGGGTATTTCCTCTTCTATGTCGGAAAATAATTCAGTCATAATGAATATAAATTTAAAATTCATTGATGTTGCTGGGGGATATGGACCCACAAAATCTATCCTCTAAATGAAAATTGGAAAGGAGTATTTCAATATATATAGACATTTTTAGGGAATGTTGATAATGATTTCATGGATATGGAATTAATTAAATTTCATTGTGAATTCAAAAAGATGCATATATCATGGTTTTCTATTGATAACCCAGAC
Source organism: Viscum album (assembly GCA_963277665.1). Classification (NCBI taxonomy): domain Eukaryota; kingdom Viridiplantae; phylum Streptophyta; class Magnoliopsida; order Santalales; family Viscaceae; genus Viscum; species Viscum album. The sequence goes on from OY728141.1 coordinate 141,983,317, forward strand.
TTCTGAGTTAGTGGGAGATCTTGGTCCAAAAGAGATGAGCACTGCATGAGCATATATAACCTTCTTCCATGACTATGGGAATATCACTTATGAAATGAATCTATAGATTATTTTCTAAAATCCACTCTTAAAGAGGTATTATTTTTCTTTTGGACTATCCTTCAGGGTGATATTCAACGCATGAAATAAAATCTTCTCGCTCCCAAAATGGTCAATTGGGATAGTTTTTTGTAAATAAACGATTATTGAATCCATCCATACAGGGGTGGATATATGTTTATCACGCTCTGGGATTGTGTTTACTTGATTTAATTCTATCATTTCATGATAGGGGATACCATTATTTATTCTGTCATGTGGATGATTGATTCCACCTGATTAGGTTTGTCCATGAGAGTGGATGCATTAGCCAATTAAATAGATCATGCATTTAATGATTAGGTAATAGGATTCAATATAGGCAGAAAATTGATCTATGTAATTATTCCCAATCATACCATTTGATATGGTGTAATTATTCTTTTTTTGTGGATTATTCTTATTTGATATTATTTGTTACTATATAAAAATAACGATTCATATTCAGTTAGGCTATATGATGTTATAAGAAATGTTAATACAAAATTATGAGGGTTTGGTATTCTAAAACATTTTTTCTGTAGTGTCTAGATAGTGAGGATGATTAGTTAAAACATACATTAGTTAGTGGAAAAAATACAATACATAATCTTACTCGATTGAGATTTTGGTTTTCCCTCCTATTTCTAATAGGATTTAGGGAATAACTAAATAAACATCTCTCATGTATGGGGTGAGTTATGGGAACAGAAGACAACCTTTTATGAAAGCTCAGTGTCCACGGGTTTATTCCCAATGGCAGGATGGGAAACAAGAAAATCTGAATGGGCTTACCCTTTCACCATTTTATTTTTCTTGACTGAAATGATATATAAAAGTATAATAACATCCCATTGGACCAAGAATCTAGTTTTTATTTTAAATCAATGTAATTACATGAGTGGATTGATACAAGAGATCAGATTGACATCATGGTTATTCAAGTCGTGATTCATCCTTTTCACTACTAATATGAGTGCAATGCAGTTCTTCTCAACATCATAGTATTAGGTCTCCATAACTATAATTGTTTAAATAAGGTCGTAGATACTTATCCCACTCCATATAGAATTATACTATTGGTGGAGAAAATATAATTATCTTTTCATGGAGGCAACATAAAAGATTAGTGTCTTATATTCCACCGGAGGCATGAGAACCACTGGGTGTAGTATATATTTCATAAAACTTTTTATGTCTCTGTGATCCTCCTCATATCATTGATAGGATATTCCATTATTAATTATCCTCGTGAAGGGGAGATATTGTGTGGCCATGTTGGATTTGAAACACCAGATGTATCCAAGGTGACCATGGACCCTCTTATTTATTTTATATTTTTACGGAGATATTTCTAAAATATTAGTATACGTATCTAGGTCGACCTTAATGTCCCAGTGTCATACCACAATGATAATGAATATTCTTGATGATACCTCAAAAATGCATCTTGGAATATTCATCTTCAATCTTTTCCACAATATCTTGTTGATGATAATTCGGATATTTGTAATGTGAATACATCCCTATTTGGATTTGAAAACTAGTCTATATATATATTATTCAGATATTCATCTCAATAACAGGTAAAAAATATGATGAATGGCCCATTAATAAGTGGTTCCAACATTCTTTATCCCAAAGGGAATAACTAGATTATTAAAAATCTCCAGAAAAGGATATCATTATCCCCAAATTCAAGGTAGTGTATGATTTATCTTTCAGGGCCATCATTATTTAATTTTACCATGAATTAATGGTCATGAGAAAAATGATAGTTATATAGACGCTGCATTGATAAATAGTTCACTAGTCGAAAATGGGATATCTTATTTAGAGATGTTCTGATTGAGGTCTCTAGAATTGATAATGACTTGAATCTACTGGTTATTTTGTTTTATGGGGAATATATTGGAAAATTCCTTTCATATTTCTCTTTCTGGACAATGTTATACTTGATAAATTTTGAACCATCTACAACTATATTGGTGGGATGAGCAGGGTGTATCCTCAAGATTGAATTATTTAATCATCGATGATCATTGTGTAAGTTGAGATGGTGTGTGGCCACATATAGATTTTTTCTGGTCGTTTATGTATAGTTCTAGGTTAACAAATAACGATTCATAGTTATAAATTCTATATATATATTTTTCTCATCGAGGGTCTTGGAGAAACTAGTTTATAATCTGCATGTATTCTCCACTTCCCATATTTCTCTACCTGAGCTCATTGACGGCAGTGGAGACACCATTTTGGAATGAATGAGGGGAATTGTTATGGTTTTCATCATATTTCTCTACTTTTATGTCAAGGTAAACACATTCAGACGAAGAAAGAGATATGGGGACTTCTTTAAAACGATCAAGATGAGAGAGTCCATGAGAAAAAAAATTATCACGCATACTTAATGATTCATTATAAAGTGATGTAAAAGTATATTTTATTTCACACTATCCTTTGGGACTAGATGAGGTTGGTCATATGAAGTCAATTCTAACACCTCAAATATATTTACTGGGAGGACATAGTTATTATAAAGCATTCTCTAGGGATTCCTATGGGTGTTCCCTTAGACATTTGGGGTTGTGACTTGAATATTATAATCCACCATTTGTTTTATTCCTCCCCTTTTTGGATATCTTCATCATCATTTTTGGATCAAAATGTTTCGAAGGGTGTGTTGTCACCATGAAGTATGCCAACCTTTCCATCAAGGGGGTATTTCAGACACTGATGGAATGACTAAGGCACCACCATGTGTCAATAGTGTCAAGTCCTTCCTAAAATGAAATTATATTCATTTCTATTCTCGATAACCATAAAATTAGTGCCATATGTGTGATCTCAAATTAGATCATTGATTATTATCTTATTGATTTTCCTTTTCTCAATCTTATTGTACCCATTATTGGTAAAAAGTATGGGAAATAATACCCTTTTCTATATCCAAAATGTCTGAGGGATAGGAAAAGGATTATTTTGATCCTAAAACCATTATAAATTTGAGTCCTTTAGTCATCAATATTATTGAGTCTTTCTGAAACATATAGTGGTCTGATGTTCCCTTGGTCAACCTCATCCTGATCGTAGTAAGTTTATTTGGTGGAGACATGACATTATGATGGAATCATTTTCACTAGATAAACCTCGGTAGTAGCAACATCATTCTGAAACTCTTATGGGATTTAAAGGGGTTAAATGAATTATTTCCCATGTTCTTCTGAATTACAGAGTGTATCTAGGATTTTGAGCAAGGTAGGGGAAACCGTCAACTATTTCAGAATGTTTTACTTTTTTGCCAGAGTATGGAGCATACCATGGTGGGGTTTCTCCTCGATATATGGCTTAGGAATCGAGTCATTTAAGGTCAAAATTACTATTGATTGTACAGAGGTCTTGTGAGAATCATCTACTGGTGGTGTGTGTCATTTTATCATTTACTGTTTCCTAGGATGATCTTAAAAATAAACCCCTTGTAGGTGGGCATGTGGGATGACTGGGTGTGGATGACCACTAAAAGGTTTTGGGACACATCATTGTATTTGAATGGATTTTTGGAGTGAGTTATCATGGTTAACATGTGTATATATATCCTATTTTGATATGTGGACATAATATTGTGTCTGACCACACCCATGACATCCCATGTATCCTCATTTTTAGTGCATTCAAACTCTTTTCCCCCATTTTCTGTGTGAGGAAACCATACTCGAAGACTATCTGTCATCAGAGAATGGGTTTTATAGGATTATTACATTTAAAACCCCAATGATTAGTGCTTCTTACAATAAGTATTGTATTTAGTGTGGTGGTTCCTATATTAATGATCTTACGGGGAAGAAATATCCAAGATTCAATTCATCCATGATAGAAGAATATCAGTCCACCTCCTTTGTTTCTTCCAGATTCTAATGGTTACGCCCAAATTTGGAAGAAATATCTAATGACACCCAAGCTAAATGGGAAGTGGTAATATAGGCCACCTTCACTGAAGAGTTATCCAATAACTCCTACAAAGAATTGATCATTCCTTAAAGGATTTCTTTTTAAATAGTGTAGCCTATGATATTTTTACCCAAGCTATTATTGAAAGGGAAATAGGTATGATGGTTGATGAGGTTTTCATCATAAAGATCCCAAGGCTATTGTATCATGATAAGTTTATTTTCCATGGATCCCAAGAACTAATCGGTGAATTTTTCATTTCTAAAGGTGTGTACATTATTCTTCATTGGAAAAAAGGTTTTTACAAGTCCATTAAATTAAAAACCCTAAAGATTAATGCTTCATAAAATGAGTATTATATTTAGTGGGCGAGTTCTTGTATTTCAGATCTTTTGGGGAAGGAATATCTAGGATTTAAAGAATTATAGTAGAATATGAGTCCACCAATTCGGTTTCTTCTTTATTCTGATGGTTATTCCAAATTTTGGAAGAAATATATAATGAAAAATTATAGGATAGTGGATATATTGTAGTTATTTGCAACTATGTTCTTATGGAGTCATGATCTCGATCAACTGTATTTCAAGTCATCCAATAGTTTAAATTATTTACATGATATGGTAAAAGTTTCTACCAATCAAACTCTTCTTTTTAATGGGAAATGGTAATGTATGTCATGTGCACTGAGGTGTTATCAACACCTCCAACAATTAATTTACTATGCCTTAAAGGATTTCATTTAAATTTTTTCATGTAATATATTTTTATCCAAGATATTATTAAAAGTGAAATAGTTATGATTGTTTATGAGGTTATCTCCATAAGGCTTCTTAGACTATAGTATATTGAGAAGGGTATTGTCCATGGATCCCATGAACTAATTGGTTAATTGTTCAATTTTGATGGAGTGTTCATTATTCATATTTTACTCAAAACTCGGGTGACCCAAGTTACTATGAGCATAAGGAAAATGATGATTTTATAGTTATTTGTACTTAACATGAGGTTCTTGGTAGGTTTGGAACATTCCTAGGTGCTTGGAAGACCAATAATTCTAGCTTGAGAGTGGTAGTTTTGGGTTCATCATTTCCTATACTTATCCCATGTGTTGAGGGCATGAGTCCATATCAAGATTAAGAATATTGAATGACATATTACAAACATTGTGCCAATTCTCAAATATCATTGAACCAACCAAGATACCTCATTAGGATTATACTTCTCTTCAAATCATCCATATGATTTTTAGCATAGATTTACAATCGATTCTCTTATGAGAAAGATATATATATATATAGGGCTTATGATAATCCATTTCATATAGAAATGATGTCTGGAACCATCCCAATTTTTCACTTCTTGTATCTCTTTAGGTTGTAGATTGTAATATTCACCACAATAGAGATGAACTGATAAAGGAAATAAAAATTAAGGTCCTCTTTTCCTGCTATGGATCCTGCTAGAAAACTATTACTCCAAATAATCGATGGCCTTTTCTGAGTCTGTATGGAACATATCAACTATGTTGCCTCCTGTTGATCTCAATGAACCATCATCATCCCACATTGGAATACGAAGTGTGTGAAATGTTTTTCGGGGTCACCTGCTTCATCAAATGAATATAAATAGGATTTTCAAAATTGGGGGAAGAAAAGATCCCTCCACCCTCATGGGATATGGCATACTCTTAGGATTCACATGTGTGTTGATCCCCTTCATGGGTTCCATTCATTTATCTAGGTACTCGATGTCGTTATGAAGCTCCGGGGGAACTATCGTCTATGCCTTATACCGTATATAAGTAGTAGGTGGTGCTTGATTATGTGGTACAGTCTTTTCCACCCATTGAATCATGATTCTTCCTTATACAGACTCATCACCATGGTGAGGGAGATTTTTTCACCACAATTGACGTAATCTATGATAATTGTTTCCCTCCCCATTTTTATAGGCCTGATACCTAGATCCAGAACCAATCTGATGCATAGATATCACTCTTACTAGAGGATAGTAAATTTCTAGATATATGGTAGGATGAATACGATTTTCATCCAATAAAATATACCCAACTAGGAATTTTTCCTGGACTATCTCCATGTTGAGTTGTCTGAGAGTTTTTCATATCATTCTCATATTCGATGATTATACCACAATGGATGCAACTTCAATTATTTGGGGATGTGAATGGAATATTTGAAACATGTTTCTCTTTTTCATGTTTATTTATCTTCCTTAGAGGTTGATAATTAATATTATAAGGTTCTAGGATTCAAAGCCTCCTCTGGTTATTGGATCATGTTGCCTCAATTTGTGCATCTAGATCACCATCCTCTTGGGGTAGGTATTTCATGTTTAGCCCCACTCTATTTGGACCATGGTCCAAAAATAAATCAATTATGTTAATAGTGATAACCATTGAAGATGAATAATGGGAAATGGTGTTTTTACCATTACATTAGATGTAATATGAAGAATATGAACTACCATTATCAGGGTCAATATTCGAACACCTAGCCATATTGGGACACTTTGTATTGTGTCCTTGATATGTTATAATCAACATATTCTTGTGTTCATTCCATATTGGTCTATGAATAGTGACATTAAGGTATTATTTTATCATTTTAGAACAGACCACGAGAATATGTGGTTTTTACTGAGGAGGGAGAGGATAGGGAATACTATACGTCAAATTTTACCTCCAATCCATGAAAAGATAGATTATTTATTTAGTCGTGATGATGATTGAAATTCTCCCAAACATATGGGATATTCATTATTTGGGGCTACAATTGTCTTTAATAGATACTCTTTTTTTCGATCAAATGATTACAGTCAAGGATTTTCTTATTCTAGGGAAAATAATTGAGATATTATTTCCTCTAGACTGGTGTGATAGACATTTTATAAAATAACCATTGAGATCCCTTGAAACCAGTCAATGGAAGATAAACATATTATTGGTGATTGAGATATAGATTCCCCCAACCCAGTGGGATGGGTTATGTTTTGAAACTATTAATTATATTTCATGTACCCTATCATTAATTTATGGATAGAGATATGGATATGATGGTAGTTATTTTCCCAACCTAGAGGGTTGGGTTACCTTTTCGAAGACAAATATAGAATCTGTTACTACATCATATTTGATGTAGCGCATTTGTGCTCGAGTTGAAGCTTGTGGGATAGAATCCCATGAAGGAAATATTATTTATGGGATATTTAATTGTTGATCACAAATCCATCATTCATGCATAATATTAATTCATATTACTTTTATTGGGCCATTTAATGTTTATGTGGAATATTCTCTACCACATTTCTTGAATTATAAGGACAGTTGAAGAATGTGCATTCTTTCATAGTGACCAACTAGATCACAAGTTACCTGGTCCTCTATTTTTGTGAGAGTATTTATCATTATAATACATTATATAGGAAGGGTTCAGCTATTATGAGTACATAGTTAAGTGAAATTATCAATTTTTTCCCATCCTCGGAAATACATGTCTACAGATACTAGGGAAATGAGTTAGTGGAGGGTTGTCACAACATAGTGACAAACCTGGCATAGGTTTTTTCAAGGATCTTCAACTCCTACATCCCAGGATATAGAAAAGGAAAGCATATTCAATAGGTAATAGTTTTTATTAATGAGTTTAAGTTGATTATTTTATCCTGAATACGGTAAATTTATAGAATTTAGTCACTGATGAGTATCCCATATATTTTTTGTATGATAAGGCATGAAATCATTTTAAAGATCACCTTATTCCTCATAGTCAAAATTGGAAGGGGGAAAGCATTATTGAGAGGTTGTTTAACTAAATCTATTCATATTTCAATGTCAACCTCTTCTTCACTAGACATTCATGCCTACATCCATTCAGAATATAGAAGATTATTTTTAGTTACCCACTGACTTTAGAGGAGTGATGTTTCATGTTTATGGGTTACTATATGAGGATGACTCTGATGTTTTGAGGGCTTCTATGATCAAACACGTCTGAGTTTAAGAAAACCATCTATACCAAGGTGTATTGTAAAGGAGATTATAATGTTGATTGTGGGATATATCATCATGGGGAGATTCACCACGGTGTATTATATGAGTTGATTCTATATGATCAATCGTCACACTACCACAAGGATTACAATAATTATAATTATTGTCTCCTACATTGGTTGACAAGTTGTTTGACCCTTGGACTGTGGTGAATGTGTCTAAAATGGCCTCAAGGGAACTAGAATTGATAATATTATTGTTATGAGCATTATTATGAAAGGTTCCTTGAATATGATGACATACATTTTTGGAAATGTGTAGGGATATGTGCATACCATAAGATGGATTCAAAAATAAGTTCCTAACAATCTGGTGTTGTGGTGGTATGATAATATTTTTAATAGTGTTTAAGAATATTCTTATGGGATTCCTTATTATTGATATGATTGTGATATTTTCCCAAGGCTTGTAGATTTATCACATGTAGTGCCTCAATTATGATTGGAGTATGAGCTTCATCCTAACCCATCAAAATATGTTGACGATCATTTGGGTTAAGGATATAAGATTACCCAAAGGAATTGTATTCTCTCACAATGCAATCCCATGTGGGTACATGAATATGAGCCTAGTAATAAATAATTAGCAACTATAATATGTTGAAGAACCTTCAGAATATGGGAAGGGATATGATCCACATCTTATATTCCCTTAAATTGATGATGTTATAGTCATTAATTGGTGGAAGTAGGAATATTATCATAGATATCCTATTATGATGAAATATTATATGAATATTCACTATAAATGATATGATCCTATCTTGAGGTGTGTGTTATTATCACATGGTTATCCCAATCTAGTATGAGGTTATAATCCAAATCCTAGGCCTTTGGAGTATTCCGGTAGTCTTCTTGAAAAATAATATAGGATCGTCCTATGTCATGTGTCCCTTCCACTTATTGATACCTTGTTAAAATAGGGATACGATCACAATACTAGTCCTTTTTAATATTCCCATAGACTTATTCAATACATATCTGACCCTATCTAAAGGCATGTTCTTCCCTCGCCTGGTTGTCCCTTGATAGAACAAGAATATGATTCCAGTATGATTCCTAATCCTTTATAAAAATATTCTCATTATCATCCTGATCAGGAGAAATAATTCTAGTTTCCTCCATATAAACCACCTATTTAAAATGACATGGGTTTGGAGATTATTTGGCTATAGGAATAGGAATACGCAAATGTCCTTATATATGTAACCGTTCCAGAATATTTCAGTTGAATTCCTCTGTTATTTCTATGTTGTGTTATCATTTTTGAAAATTATGTGTGGGGATATAAGAGTTCTAATTTTCTATCGTCATTATATGCTGGGATACATCATTGATTGAATAAGGGATATGAGCACACATCAATCCTCCTTTTACCATCTAAATATTCTGAGGGACATTATGCAAGAGTGTAGGAATATGTTCCTTCCTCTTGTATTACCTATAAATATTCCCATATAATTGTTCTAATTGAGAAGGGATATTAACATACTTTCTGGTAACTTCCATAATATGTCGTAGACATCATCAGTGAGATAGGGGATAAGAACCAACACCCGATTATCCATAACCTTCGACACCCTATGTCTCATCCTTTTAACTCATGCTTGGGTATCATAGTTCGAAGTGTGTCGAGTGGTACCCTTGTTAGGTTATTTATTGGTACAAGTAGGAAGATATTGGTGACATAGGTTGACATGATTATTCCTTGGTGTCCCATGAACATATGGGATCTATATTTGAAACCCTGATCCACATTCATCAAAGACTAATGGTGTTGGTTTTCATGCAGAAGTGATATTCTCACAAAGTCATTAGATGTGTCAATGAGTGCCATAGCATATCTACAAAATTACATATAATATTTTAATTCATCAATTTTCATTCATAGATACCCACTCAGTCAACCTCATGGGTTGAGATTTTACCATGTTGATGGTTTTCTAGAACCATTGTGTTTTCCACCTGAAATTGAAGATGTCGGGTAGGTGAGACAATTTTTTGACCCACAGGGTTTGTAACTATAGGTGATTTGTTAGAATGGTCCTTTTATGATGGAATTTTATTTGATTTAAATGATTTATATTATAGTATTATATATTATAATACAGATAATAATTAACAAGGTCACTGATTATTACAATATCATAACCAGGATGAGATCAATCAAATATGCAATGTTAATTAAATTTTCCTTTATTCCTGATATGTCCTCTCTTATTTTGTGGATCTATATAAGTGATTATGGAAAACATTTATGGGAAAAATATTTATAGAGAATATATTTTATAGTTGATTTCAGGTATATTATAATTGATTTATCTATGATATGAAAAACTATGAATAATGTCTCATGATTAACAGATCATTCTTTTATTTCAGAGGCTCACATCAGGTTCACCATTTTCATTGGGAATATTGTGCATTAAATATGACCTGACGAATGACAATTATATCTTGTTTTTCATTATAGAGATTCACTCCTTGGTCACTATTTTTGTTTGTGTGTCGTGTGAAAACAGAGTGTACCAATTAATAAAAACCCAATCACAATTTCATTTGTGAGATTCATTTTGGGATCACTATTTTTTTCTTATATTGAGAAAACAAAATGGAATGAAGGATAATAAGATATTCATATTTTATTATGATTGGTTCACATCAGGTTCTCTATTTTTGACTTATAGTGTCCAAAAAATTTCTCAATACATACATAGTGATTTTTTAATTTCATATATTCATGTTGGGTACACCATTTTTGTTTCAATGGATATTAGATGTTCATGGGTGAATTTTTTTCCCCTAACATTTAATTTCGGGTGAAGTGGGATTTAAATGTGTTCCAAAATTATTAACCTCGTGTTACCATTTTCATTATAAAGAAAAACTCCCAATGGTTCCCTATTACATAATTGGGTATATACCTATTTTCCAAAGGAAGGTGTTTAATTAGGGATCTAGACCCAGTCATGCTAAAGCACTCACACTGGTCCCGATAATGGGAGTTTGGTATCATCTCACCCATTTTGGAATAAATTTTTTCATACTATGGTATTGCTTTTTTGATTTATTATATATTCAAGAACATCATGCAAATCATGATATGGGAGTAGTTATTATAAAAAAATGATTATATTTTATGTCTATTTTATGTGAAGAATAAGGGGATCTCATTAGTGAATCCATATGCATATATATTAGGTTCTGTATCAATTTGTCAGTGGTGAGTATCTACATATATATTAATGTTATATAACAAAGAAAATCAGAAAGTGCTTTTATATTGGGAAGTGACTTGTATTTCGAGGATCAGTTTGAGAATTTATGATGCTTTCTATGTAACATATTTATTGTAGAAATAAAGAAATTATTTTTTCATTAAAATAGTATATTATAATGTCATATGAATAAGGAATATGAGTGAGATATTTGGTGATGGATATTTGAGCTATTTTCTCGAGGATATTTCATATGTATCAATGTTATTTAAAGAAATCTAAGTAATTTTAGTTCACCAATTTCTCTGCGAAAAACCAAAGGTTGTATACACATATTTGGGGGACGATTTTGTCAATCCTCTCAACAAGGATAACATACTAATATTTCATTAGATTGTGGAAATTCATAATGATAATGATATATTCATTATGAATCCATAATCAACTGTGATCTATGCCCGAGGAAAGAAAAAAGGGATAAAAAATGATCAACCATGTTACTTGTGGATACGTGACATATATACCAGTAAAACCACTGGGATGTTTATTATGGATATCATGTATTATGAAGGTATACTATGTATCATTGTTATGGAAATACTCAGATTCAACATAGATATGAGAGTATCTCGATCTGCTGATTGATACAGTATACTGATCATCTCATGGGAATGATTGGGTCCCCATGGTTGAAATGTTAGAGACATGGATGAACATAAACTATAGTATATTCCCATTTTAGATCAATCTCATTCCCTAGGACGGGGTCATATGTATCCATTTTATGGATGAAATCAGATTCTTCATAGTTAAATTGATATGGGATTATACAGGGGTGTTTCCCTTATATGTGGGACACATAATATGATTCCACTAATTGGGGATTGCATAAAAATGTTTCTATTACATTTTTATAGGCTTATAATGTGACTTATATGATCATTGTATGTCCTTAAACATATGTGATCTAAACTCAGTGTGACAAAAAAAGGATGAAAAATCATCAGTATTATCCCATAAGGATGAATGAATTAAGTACTAAGATATCCCTTTAGAAATTTAATATTGATTTTTGGCCTCTAAGAGGTATCCTATTTATCGTGGTTATAGATGGTACCGGGGTAATTAGTGTTTAGTTGACAGGGGATTACACACTGAGGCTTCCCATATAATCGGTTTTTACACACTGAGAATGTATAAGGTCATCAAGTTCACTGATCCCCATTTTACCTCGTCTTATTGTATTCGTGACATGTTTTGGATGTCTTCTCAACATGCCTTGATCATATTTTTAACATGATAGAGGATATATAGGCATTTTTGGTTATATTAAAGACATTTCTAGAGATAATATCATGATCCAGTTTGGTTGTTCTTGGATTCTTTATAATCTTGTTGGAATATCTGAAGATCATCATATTGTCAGGGATAAATCATGTAGAGGACATCATGATACATGGCTGAATGATCCTATAATTAATCACATGATCATATATGACATTCCTAGATGGAATCTGTTGACCCAGATAATTGTCCCTAGTGTCATCATGTAATTTTAATAAATCACTAGGAGGGTGTCTCGAGATTTAATGTATTATGTATGGAGGGTGATGTGTGATCAAGGCTGATATTTTTAGATTTCATTGTGATAACTAGATGATGTGTCAAGAGGGCAACATGATCCCAAATTAACATTCCTAGGTGATATCATCATACTAGGAGAACTTTTGATTGTGTAATCATATGATTTGGGAAACATATATAATTGATAGTAAACGCTCTGATAGATATCCTAGAAGGATTCATGAGGCTAATGATTCATTCCTAGGGTGCTCCATGTAAATTTATTTTACATGTCTACCTGACTTTTTAGGATCTATTATGTATAACAATGGAGATTCATGAAATCCAGGTGACATATCCCGAAGTTGTATCATGTCCTGGGTGGATCAGGTGAAGCACAGGAGGATCAACGTATCTGATATTCACATAAGTCTCCCTCTTTATTCCTTGTTTTTTGAATTTTATTGATAATTACATAGATTTATTAAATTTTATATTTTTTAGCCATATGTGATCCAAAATATGTTTGAGATGTTTTTTTCTAGACCTAATTGATGTTCTGCATATGATCTATGAGTGATGAAAAAAGTTCTTCTGCATGATACATGGTTTCTGTGGTTCTTCCCGGGATCATTTCTGATAGAAACTTTTCCGGTCACGAGATTAATAACACTGAGATATATGAATTTTATCTTGGGTATTTTGGTACACGGTTACATGAGTTAATCCATCATTGTGGGTTTTTGGAAGTCATTTTTCATTCGGTGGTGAGGGATTTATAGGCATCACTACACCGGTTATTTGTCTCTTTTTGTGAAATATATAATGAGATTCCATAATGGAGTCAGTGGGGGCCTTTGACATCCCACCACTTTGTGAGGTTATATCGTAGGTCATTACAATAGTGTTAGATGATTTATAGTTACTAAAATTCCATATCATCAACACCCCATTAATAGGATTGTATCCATTTAATGGGGAATTTGATAAATCATGAAGAAAGGATGAGGGACTTTCGTAATGTCGAACTGACATGTCCTAGAGCCATAGAGAAATCAGGATGCTATTTGGAAATCTTTATCATGATCTTAGGTAACATTTTGGGGACCTTTTCAAGATAATTATTGCTTTTCATGGGTCATTCATGAAATTAAGAAGGCTTGTAAATGAGTCTTGTGCGACTATGCAATGGAAATACTTGGTGTGTCACCTGGCTTTCTCAACAGTAAGAATCACATATCCTATAACTATTAATTTCCTTTTTTTATTTTATGATGTTTGTATATTTCATGGGATTGTATGGGTTTTGTTGAAAAAAATCAATCTACCTCTTGGTTATGCATTGTGTTCCCATTAAAAGTCCATATGGTAATGTGTGATCATTTCATTGATAATTCCATCTATTTTTTCATATGGAGACAAATAGTGATCACTAGGTCACCTAGATATGTTGGATTCTCTTTATGAAATAAATATGATAGGCCAGTGGGCTTTCACGAGATGAGGAAAACATGTCGTTGGGTATTTTATGTGTCTTCTGTACTTCCAAGGCTGCATTTTATGATATTTTAACAAAAAGGGACTCCCACCTATTCCATTTTTTATTTAAATTTCTTATTTTACAATGGTTTTAGATATAGAAAGTTTGTATTATTTTTTTCATGGAAATACATTATCTTCGTCAGAAATGGGTCAGCAATGTTTTATGACCACATTAGTTTCTCTCCTTTTGGAAATGTTCTACATATTTTCAAATTATTTTTGGTTGATTCATCAGGAAAATAATGGTTTAAAACCCATAGAACCTTGGGGAAATTATCTAGCTTACACAACATTATCATATATTATATAGGGTTCCATCAAAATATTAGAATAACTAAATGGGGATTTGTCGGATATTCCATAGGTTGGGTGCCACATGTGACCCTCTGAAGGTTATGAAATCACATTTCATATGGTGGTTCACAGGATAAATATAATCATGGCCAAATCCTTCTTGATTTTAATTGTGGAAAAAATTATACTAATATTCATGTATTTAAACCTTATAAATTTTTATACTCATTTTTTAGGAATCATCACCCCACCTAATCCAATTTTGACAATAAATGTGGAAATTAATTTTTACTATTTTTATTATTATGTATGGAAATAAAAGGTTGAAAAAATTTGATAATATAAATTACACTAAATAAAAACAAGGAATAAATATTTCTAAATTTTATTCATAGATGGGTATTAATTTAATTAAATATTACTTACATATATACGATGAAAATCAGTTTTCCAAAGTTAAAATGTGAAACTTTTTAAAGAAAATTATATCAAATTTAAATATTAAATTGATTCCAATAACTGAATTTCTATTAATATATAGATATATATATTATGAACTATTACATTTGAATCATTTTTAAAAAAATTGGATGATTTTGGTATTAATAAAATTAAATGAAAAATCATAATAATAATGACTATTTTAAACTATGTGTTTAACAATTTAGATTAGGAAAACTATTTTTTAGTAACCAGGGACTTCATGTAGGCTAGTGGTAGGTAATAAAGGCATGTCTCACTATGGTCGTGGGTTTGATTCCTACAGCTTTGTCTGATGCGACGGGTTATCCCCCAACCTGCAGGTTGTCCTCTTCCTAAAACTACAGTATTATAATATTCCAAAAATAATCTTCATAAATGTTTTATCCTTAAACAATACTATACATAGTTCAACTTAATCCATTACATCCTTTATAGTTATCCAAAATACCTCTGTCTATACTTTCCCTAAAAGGTCTCTATATTCCAAAATCAATTGTAACATCATATTCCCCAAACAAAGTAATGATTATCTTATTGTCACATATTAAAAATAAGATTAACTTAATAATATTAAAACATTAATGAAATCAAAAAGTACTGTAAACAACCCTTATATATATCACATTATTCATATAACCAGAATATAATCCTTGAATTCAAAAGCAGCAATACATTAATTATTATACTTCAACTGTAGTAACATCATAACATTGTCTTTGATCCTTTGGAGTTTTCTGAGGTAAGTTTCCCTGAATCTTAGGACATTTATTTGCATAATTCCCAATTTCCCTACAATTGTATCATTCAAATTGATAGCCACTTTCTTTCCCTTGCAATCACACACCTGGTGACCTTTTTCTCCACATTTATAACAAACTCACATCCCTTTTAGGCAAGTACCAGGGTGATTTTTTCCACAATTATCGCATAATGAAAACCATTATTTCCCTTTTTCCCTTTATCTGTCTCTTGTTCCACCATTCTCTTCTTCCCTTGCTTTAATTTATTGTCATAAGATTTAGAGAATTCATTTTATGTCTTGATAGCACACGAGACTATATTTTCGTAAGTTGAAAAAGATTGTGATACTAATGCTCAACGGAGAAACGGTTTTAACCCATCAAAGAAATGATCGATCTTACTTCTTGGGTAACGTATATAATATACAGCATGCCTCACTAACATTGTAAAGTTGCCTCATACATTGCGACAATATCATCCTCCATCTACCTCAGACTCAAAAATTTCCTTTCTATATCTACTCGATGGTCATGTGGAAAGTATTTTTCTAAGAAAATTTCCATAAACTCCATCCATTCCATACATGATACCTCTTCATATTCCATCATGTTTTGAATAGGCGACCATCATTGATCGGCATCTCTAGTGAGGCGGTAAACTACCATGACAACTTTCTCCCTTTCGTTACTCCCCAAGGCATGGAATATTTTCACTAAGGAGTTTATCCGTTACTCAGCTACAAATGGATTTATACCCCCATTAAATGTTGGCGGTTGTTGCCTCATGAAGCGGTCCAACATTGATCCTCCACGTTCCGGATCAGGGTGCTCCATACGAGTAAAGATATTATTCATATCCTGAGTGAGTTGTCCCAGTATGGTGATTAGCTGATCAGCACCGGTTGTATCACCAACTCCATTATAATTATCGTGATTTGGAGGGAAATCCCTAAATGGAGTACGTGAATTGATACGGTTTCCATTACTTCCACTAGGCTCCATTTCTAAACAATGTCATAAACTAGGATAGTTTATGAATCTAAATACATAATAACAAAGAAGAAAAACACTTAACATAAATTGAACTATTTATGGATATAATCCATAATCATAAAAATGTTTTCTTTGAGGAATTATATACTCATAACACTTTATAGGGGTTTGTAAAGAAAATGATAATTATCGAAGGCATATCCCCCAGGAGTGTCGTAACGAAGAGTGCAGCAAGGCCCGTTGTCGTGCACCAGTTCCCATTCGAGTATAGCTCAAAGCAGTGTTCTCAGGTTTTACCCCTAGATACATATGTTCCAGAGCCGCCTCTATCTTCTCGTATCTAGACAGGGATGTATTTCTCGGAAAACTCACAAAATCTCTATAATATCAAAATTCTAGGAAGTTATTCTATACTAATCTTCAAAGTCCATCTTAGGGTTATGTGCTCTAATCAGAGTTTATCTAAATCTAGCTTCCAAGGTTAGTACTAAACGTCCTCTAATAGAAACTATAATGGCCCGACCCCAGTTACCCAGAGTCGTTGCATTATTACGTAGCATTGACATGATCACAAAATATCAAGTCTCGAACAACCGATTAGTTTAGTAGCCTTGGAAACAATAGATAAATTCATAAGTCATACATTACATCATAAATTAAAACAAAACTACAACAACATCATGTCTTCATATCCCCTCATAATATCCCTGCAGGTCATTCATAATATAATTCTTCACATCCTGGAAAAATTTACACTTTGAAAGGGGTGAAATCAGATTCTCAGTAAGGATAACAATATAGCGGAATCTTTCATAAATATACATAAACATTTAGGATAATGTATAAATAAAACAAAATCCTTTTAAACTTGAATTTCAACATAATATGGAAAATGTAAAATGAGATAACACCATTTACTTATTCACATTGATATTCTACTGGTCGAATAACCACATGAAATATCAATAACCACATTCATAATGACAGAGTGCATAATGCCAGACTATCATAACCACATATCCAAGGCCTCGTGCCAAGACTACAAATAATATTTTGTCAAGGCCTCATGCCACGACATTAGTTTTTCTCATGAGACCTACAGATGCATCGAGGAGCTATAGCGGTCTCCACCCATCACTTACTAAGTCCAATGTATTCCTCATATGAAAAATAGTATATAAACATTTAAGAATACGATTTTTAAAATACCGTTTGAAATTAATTGGGGAAAGAAAATACAATTTCAATTTTTAGAAGATACTTACATTTAAAATTTCTCAAATATACTCCACTATTTTTTGGAAAACATTATGCAAGCTTCTAAAAACAAAACAACTAATTCTGAGACTGCTCGACTAATTATAGGCCATGATGGGTCCACGCCCAATCCCTTCCTGTCTACCACACTCGAGAGTCGGGTTTTCTGGAAACATTTTTAATCTTGTGTTAAATAAATATACATTTTCACTAGGTTTCCATATATTGAGACTCGTAAACAACATTTGATACATAACTTTTTCAAAACCAAAATAAAAGAAAATTAAAACATTATAATTATTTTTCATTTTAAAAAAGTTATGGCTTGTAGAGGAAGCCGGAACTCAAATAATGGTCACGGCGGCGGAGAATTCACTATCACCACATACGTACAAAAAAACATTCCTTTTGTCATTTAGTAAAAATGCTTCGTATAAAAAGATTCCTTTTGAATAAAATTAAAAGTCAATGTGGTTTATAAACCGTATAATAGAAAGTTTTGTATTAAAAAAAATACGTCTCTATGAAAGGAGATTGAGACGAAGTCCCATAAAAGATAATTTTTTTAAATAAAATAGATTTATTATGTGTATTAACTATATGTACACATAAAGAAAGTATAAATACAATATGGGACATATTAATATCATGACATAATTTGAAAGTAGGAGATTAAACCAAAGAATGGCAATTAGGTTAAGAAGTTCCCTTACCTCATGTCGGAATTGACTCGACCATTATTCATCCTCATGAATAATAAACTAGAATTAATTTCAACTTGCTTAAGAACCTTTTTCATGTTCATTATTCCTTTTATATCACTTATTACAATGTTATTAACATTATGTAATTATTAATGTTAACAACGGTCGTTTTGTCGATCATTGGTACTTGAGTCAAAAATAAACTTATTATAATTACAATTTGTTGATGTGGAAAAATATCCATTATATCCAGAATTATATTCATGATTTAGATATCATATATATCATACATATCCGGTATATACATTCATTTATAATATTACATAACATTTAGAGGTAAGAAATGAAATGCACCGTTCATGGAGACGGTAAGCCGTACGTACACATGAACGTTACTTTCATTTCTATTTCATATTTAATGGAATGAAATCAAAATTATATAAAGGTATATTATAATTAATGTATAATATCATATATAATATCACTTAATCCATCCTTTACACGTCCCACATATGGAATTAACGATTCAAATCACTTTGACGGGGCGGTAGTCTACACTTCATCAAATGAAATTATCGCATTTGCACAACATGAAAAGCATAAAGATATGTTTTACATATAAAATAAAAAAGCATAGAGAGGAAATAAATATAATATATATCATAAATAAATATAGTTCCATCATAATTTCCACCATGAGAGGTGTTAGGAGTAGATAGAACAATCATCATTTCGTGAGATAGTAATTCACCATCCATGGAAACAGTATGTTATTTAACCATTAGACAGAGGTGACTATAAGTGTATCTCTAATAATTATCATAACAACATCCTATTATAATTGATATACTGTTTTTGTTACAAAATAATGGAATAAAAAGTTTTTAGGGGGTTGGAGAAGAAAAATAAAACAAAAGAACATAAAAGAAGACATTACCATAAAATCGGGTAACTCTTTTTGATTTGAGACAAAGGCTTCCTTGGGAAGACTTATGCCCAAAGTGATGCTTCTTGGAGTAATATATGGAATTTCAGAGAGTATTTGGGTAGTGTTTGGCCGACCCAAATGGCTTTTACGATTTGAATAAGGTGGTAGTGGTGGAGGCCTTTTATAAGAGGAGAGGAGGGGAACTCTTGGAAAGTAATGAAATGTTTCATTATTATGAAATTATTTCTGGATTTTAAAGTCCCAAAAATAATATATTTCTAGGATAAGGTGATAAGGGTTCCAAACTACTCATCCAATAGGTTTTTGACATGTGTATGTCTTAGATTTTACATTGTCTTTTCATTTTATTTAAATCGTTAATTAATGAGGTAATCGTTGCATCATCATGGTGTCATAAAACATTTAATTTATATAATGTCTAAAAATTATAAAAAATATATAATGATGGAGAAAATATTTTTAGATTTCCAATAAATAGTTATAGTTTAAATGTTAACTTATATAACAACATGTAATAATTGTTTTAGTAAAACAACACATGTTTGTGTCAATTTTATTTTTACTTTAAATAAAGAGTTATTAATGTCATTTTCTTACCCAAGTTGCTCAATAGGGACCCCAAGATGTACCATGGATTTTATTGGTCGGACCTGACTCATCTGATAAGGGTAGGACAAGTGTAAAGCTATTTTCATATTTTTTATAATATCATTTTTACCTTAAATTTCACTAATTACCTTTAATCGCGATTAATAAAACATAAAAGATATTATTCACCAAAAAATTATTTAATTCCCATTTAACCAAATTTTACTTCCTAATGAAAATGATGTATGTCAGATTTTTGAAATTCAAATCACAGAGGTGGTAAATTTTCATTTAAACAAAAAATCAGTTTTTTTAACTACCACTTAGTGGTTTCACTATTCATCAAAAAACGAGGTTTTTTAGAAAAATACCAAAAATTTACTCTAAGCTATATTTGATATTCCAAATTCAAAAATGATCTCTATTTTACAAAATAAAAAACATATATGTGGAATTAATTAATTTAATACTTAATTCCCGCTGTCACAACAAATAGCGTTTTTTAAGAATAAATATCAATCAAAAGATTAACAATTGTTTCTATCCAATTTCAAAGTGAAATTAATTATAAGGACCACCATTGAATAAAATGGTAAAAATATTTTCTAATTACACTTTATATCCACTAAATTGTATAATTTATCACTATATATTATACTTATTAAAAAAAATTTAAGTATTTTTTACTATTCATCAAAAATTGGAAGTTCTATAAAATAACAAAAATTCAACATAGGCTAATTTCGATATTCTGAACCCAAAAATGAAGTCCATTTTGAAATATAAAATTTATATAATTTCAAAAGGTGGGTATTATTATTCATAACAGCTACTTTTATTGGTCGCGGTGTGTTAGAACCCGAGGTTCCATACAACACACGCGACTCTATTATTCAAAGAGGAGTGTACCATGGAAGCTTGGGGTGTTACATTCTACCCTCTTTCAATAAATTGAGTCCTCGTAATTTAATATTTTTCTTTGAAAATAAATGGTTGAAAATAGAAAATAACTTTGTGGAAACCCCACATCGGAAATAAAGTTATTAAAAATATAACTTTAAAAGAAAGAAAGTGAATTACAGTGGTCACCCGAGATAGCCCATACTAGGATTATATGAAAATATGGATATGGAGGAAAAATAAACCATCAAGGTCTGATGGAGAGTTATAGAAAATAGGATTAGGAGAAATTTAACTACAAGAAAATCACAAACTTGTGATTGGTTAAACGGTCATTGATTCCCCAATTGGAAAAGTTAACCTACAAAATTTTTGTTTTAAGTTACCTTTCATAATGTTGAGGAATTTATTTAGGATATTTTCTAAGAACGTAAGGAAATGTACTTACTTTTAAGGTAGACTTTCATTCTTTAATAAATTTTGACCACAAACCCATCTTTCACTGTAAAAGGAAATAGAACTCAAAAATATTATATTTATCATAATTGTATAAGGTCTCAAATATTAACACATACCATTTCGATTAGGAAGACTATTTTGTAACAACCAGGGACTTCATGTAGGCTAGTGGTAGGTAATAAAGGCATGTCGCACTATGTTTGTGGGTTTGATTCATATTGCATTGTCTGACGCGACGGGTTATCCCCCAACCTGCAGGTTGTCCTTTTCCTAAAACTATAGTATTATAATATTCAAAAAATAAACGTCATAAATGTTTTAACCTTAAACAATAATATCCAAAGTTCATCTTAATCCATTCCAACCTTTATAGTTATCCAAAATACCTCCATCCAGACATTCTCTAAAAGGTCTCTAAATTCCAAAAACAATTGTAACATCAGATTCCCCAAACAAAGTAACTTTTCTCTTATTGTCACATACTAAAAATATGATTACCTTAATCATAGTAAAACCTTAATTAAATCAAAAAGTACTGCAGTAAAATCCTTATATATATCACATTATTCTTATAAACAGAATATAATCCTTGAGTCCAAAGAACCAATACATTAATTATTCCACTTCAACTATAGTAACAGCATAAGATTGTCCTTGATACCTTGGCCTTTTCTAAGGTAAGTTTCCCTTACTCATAGGACATTCATTTTCATAATTCACCATTTCCCTACAATTGTAGAAGTCAACATTAATAGCCTCTATCTTTCCCTTGCGATCACACACCTTGTGACCTTTTCACCACATTTATAACAAACTCACATTCCTTTTAGGCAAGTACCAGGGTGATTCTTCCCACAATTATCGCATAATGGAAAATCCTTCTTTCCCTTTTTCCATTTATCTGTCTCTTGTTCCACTGTTCTCTTCTTCTCTTTCTTTAAATTATTGTCATAAAATTTAGAGAATTCTTTTTCTGTCTTGATAGCACTCGAGACTATATCTTCATATGTTGAGAATGATTGTGACACTAATGCTTGATGGAGAAATGGTTTTAACCCATCAAAGAAACGATTGATCTTACTTCTTGATTTATGTATATAATCTCCAGCATGCCTCGCTGACCTTGTAAAGTTAGCCTCATACTTTGCGACATTCCCATCCTCCTTCTGCCACAGACTCAGAAATTGCCTTTCCATATCTTCTCAATGGTCATGTGGAAATTATTTTTCGAAGAAACATTCCTTAAACTCCCGCCATTCCATACTTGATACTTCTTCATCTTCCTTTGTGTTTTGAATCAGTGACCACCATTGATCGGAATCTCCAGTGAGGCGGTAAACTGTCATGACAACTTTCTCCCTTTCGTTACTCCCCAAGGCGTGAAATATTTTCCCTAAGGCATTTATCCATTTCTCAGCTACTAATGGATTTATACCACCAATAATGTTGGTGGTTGTTGCCTCATGAAGCGGTCTAACATTGATCCTCCACATTGCGGATCAGGGTGCTCCATACGAGTAAGGTTATTATTCATAACCTGAGTGAGTTGTCCCAGTATGGTGATTAGCTGATCAACACCAGTTGTATCACCAACTTCATTATAATTATCATGAGTAGGTGGGAAATCCCTACATGGATTACGTGCATTGATACCGTTTCCATTACATCCACTAGGCACCATTAAAAAACAATTCCCTAAACTAGGTTAGTTTATGAATCGAAATACATAATAACAAACTTGAAAAACACTTAACATAAAATGAACTATTTATAGATATAATCCATAATCATAAAAATGTTTTCTTTGAGGAAGTATATACTCATAACCCTTTATAGTGGTTTATAAAGAAAATAAGAATTATCCAAATAATATCCCCCGGGTTTGTCGTAACCAAGAGTGCAGCATGGCCCGTTGTCGTGCACTAGTTCCCGTTCGAGTCTATCTCAAAGAGGTGTTTTCAAGTTTTACCCCTTGGTACATTTGTGCCAGAGCTGCCTCTACCTGCTCGTATCCAGACAGGGATTTATTGCTCGGAAAACTCACAAAATCTCTATAATATCAAAATTCTTGGAAGTTATTCTATACTAATCTTAAAATTATATCATAGGGTTATGTGTTCTAATCAAAGTTTATCTAAATCTAGCTTCCAAGGTTAGTACTAAGCTGCCTCTAATACCAACTGTAATGTCCCGACCCCAGTTACCCAGAGTCGGTTCATTATTTTGTAACATTGGCATGATCACAAAAGATCAAGTCTCAAAAGACCGATTAGTTTAGTAGCCTTGGAAACACTAGATACATTCATAAGTCTTACATTACATCATAAAGTAAAACAAAACTATAACAACATCTTGTCTTCATATCCCCTCAAACTATCCCTGCAGGTCATTCATAATATACTTCTTCACATCCTAGAAAAATTAAAACATTGAAATGGGTGAGCTCATATGCTCAGTAAGGATAACAATATAGCGGAAGCTTTCATAAATAAACATAAACCTTTAAGATAATGTATAAATAAAACAAAAGCCTTTTAAACTTGAACTTCAACATAATACGGAAAATTTAAAATGGGATAATGTCATTTACTTATTCACATGGATATTATACTGGTCGAATAAACACATGAAATATCAATAACCACTTTCATAATGATGGAATGCATAATGGCAGACTATCATAACCATGTAGCCAAGGCCTTGTGCCAAGAATACAAATAATATTTTATCAAGGCCTTATGCCAAGACACTCGTTTGTCTCATGAGACCTACCGATGCATCGAAGAGATATAGCAGGCTCCACCCGTCACTTACTATGTCCAATGTATTCCTCATATAAAAAATTGTATATAAACATTTAGGAATACCATTTTTAAAATACCGTTTGAAATTAATTGCGGCATGAAAATACCAGTTCAATTTTTAGAAGATAAATACATTTAAAATTTCCCAAATATACTCTAGTTTTTTTCCGAAAACATTTTGAAAGCTTCTGAAAACAAAACAACTAATGCTGATACTACTCGACTAATGACATGCCATGATTGTTCCACGGCCAATCGCTTCCTATCTACCACACTCGAGAGTCAGGTTTTCTGAAAAATTTTTTAATCTTGTGTTAAATACATATACACTTTCACTGGGTTTTCATATATTAGGACTTGTAAACATTGTTTGATAAATACCATTTTGAAAACCAAAATAAAATAAAATTAAAACATTATATTTATTTTTCATTTAAAAATATGTTATGGCTTGTAAAGGAAGCTGAAACACAAATAATGGTCACGGCGGCAGAGAAGTCGCTGTCGTCGCATACATAAAAAAACATTCCTTTTGCCTTTTAGTAAAAACGCTTCGTATAAAAATATTCCTTTTGAATTAAAGTAAAATTAAAATGGGTTTATATACAGTATAATAGAAAGTTGTGTATAAAACAAAATATGTCTCAATGAAAGGAGATTGAGACGAAGTCCCTTAAAAAGATAATTTTTTTAAATAAAGAATATCTATTATGTGTATTCACTATAAGTACACATAAAGACAGTAAAAAATTAAAGATAGGTCATAATAATATCATTAACTAATCTGAAAGCAGGACATTATCCCAACGAATAGAAATTGGGTTAAGAAGTTCCATTACCTCGTGTCCGACATGGCTCGACCGTTATTTAACCTCTTGAATAATAAACTAGAGTTAATTTCGACTTGATTATGTACCATTTTCATGTTGATTATTGCTTTTATATCACTTATTACCATGTTATGAACATTATGTAATTATTTAAGTTAATAACGGTCATTTTGTCGATCATTGGTACTTGTGTCAAAAATAAACTTCTTATAATTACAAAATGTTCATGGGGTAAAATATCCATTATATCCAAAATTATATTCATGATGTAGATATCATATATATCATATATATCCAGTATATACATTCATTTATAATATTACATAACATATAGAGGTAAGAAATGAAATGCACCATTCATGGAGACGGTAAGTCGTACGTACGCATGAACGCTACTTTCATTTCTATTTCATATTTAATGGAATGAAATCACAATGAAATAAAGGTATATTATAATTACTATATAATATCATATTTAATATCACTTACTCCATCCTTTATACATCCCACATATCGGATTAACAATTCAAATCACTTTGAGGGGGCGGTAGTCCGCACTTCCTCAGATGACATTATCGCATTTGAACAACATGAAATGAATAAAGATATGTTTTAAATGTAAAATACAGAAGCATAGAAAGGAAATAAATATAATATATATCATAAATAAATATAGTTACATCATAATGGCCACCATGAGAGGTGGTATGAGTAGATAGAACAATCATCGTTTCGTGAGCTAGTAATTCTCCATCCACGGAAACAGTATGTTCTTTAACCATTAGACGGAGGTGTGTGTAACTGTAGATTAAATAATTATCATAAAAACATCCTAGTATATTTAAGATACTGTTTTTGTAACAAAATAAAGGTATAAAAAGAGTTTATGGGGATGGAAAAGCAAAATAATACAAAAGAACATAAAAGAAGACATTACCTTAAAATCTGGTAACTTTTTTTGATTTGAGACAACGGCTTCCTTGGGAAGACTTTTTCCCAATGAGAGGCTTCTAGGAGTAATATAGGGAAGTTGATAGAGTATTTGGGCATATTTTGGACGATCCAAATGTCTTTTATTGTGTGAAAAAGGTGGTAGTGGTGGGGGCCTTTTATAAGAGGAGAGGAGGGGCACTCATGGAAAGTAATGAAATGTTACATTATTATGAAATTATTTATGGATTTTAAAGGTCCCACAGTGATATATATCTTGGCTAAGGTGAGAAGGGTTCGAAATATAATCATCCAATAGGGTTTTGATATGTCTATGGCTTAGATTTTACATTATCATTCCATTTTATTTAAATCGGTAATTAATGAGGTAATCGCTGCATCATCATGGTGTCATAAAAAATTTAATTTATATAATGTCTAAAATTTATAAAAAAATATAATGATGTATGAAATCATTTTATCTTTCCAATGTATATTTATAGTCTAAAAGTTATCTTATATAACTCCATGTAATAATTGTTTTAGTAAAACAATACATGTTTGTGACAATTTTAGTTTTACTTTAAATAAAAAGCTATTAATGTCATTTTCTTACCCAAGTTGCTCCATGGGGTCCCCAATGTGACCCATGGATTTTCATGGTCGGAAATGACTCATCCAATAAGGGTAGGACATCTGTAAATGTATATTCATATTTTTATAATATCATTTTTACCATAAATTTCACTATTTACCTTTAACCACGATTAATAAAACATAAAAGTTACTATTCACCAAAAAATTATTTTAATCCCATTAAAACACATTTTACTTCCTAATTAAAATGATGTATGTCGGATTTTTGAAATTCAAATCACAGAGGTGGTAAATTTTCATTTAAACAAAAAATCTGTTTTTGAAACTACCACTTAGTGGTTTCGCTTTTCATAAAAAATTGAGGTTTTTTAGAAAAATACCAAAAATTTACTCTAAGATATATTTGATATTCCAAATTCAAAAATGATATCTATTTTTAAAAATTAAAAACATATAAGTGTAATTAATTAATTTAATACTTAATTCCCGCTGTCACAACAAATAGCGTTTTTTTAAGAAAGAATATCAATCAAAAGATTAACAATTGTTTATGTCCAATTTCAATGTCAAAGTAATTCTAATGACCACCATTGAATAAAATGGTAAAAATATATTCTAATTACACATTATAAACACTCAATTGTGTAATTTATTAATATAAATTATACTTATTAAAAAAATTAAGTATTTTTCACTATTCATCAATAATTGGAAGTTCTAAGAAAAATACCAAAAATTCAACAAAGGATAATTTCGATATTCCGAACCCAAATATGAAGTCCATTTTGAAATTTAAAATTTATATAATTTAAAAAAGTGGGTATTATTATTCATAACTGCTACTTTTATTGGTCGCGGTGTGTCAGAACCCGAGGTTCCGTACAACACACACGTCTCTATTATTCAAAGAGGAGCGTACCATGGAAGCTTGGGGTGTTACATTCTACCCTCCTTCAATAAATTTCGTCCTCGTAATTTAAAATTTTTCTTTGAAAATAAATGGTTGAAAATAGAAAATAACTTTGTGGAAAACCCACATCGAAAATAATGTTATTAAAAATATAACTTTAAAAGAAAGAAAGAGAATTACAATGGTCACTCGAGATAGCCCATACTAGGATTCTATGAAAATATGGATATGGAGGGAAAAAAACCATGAAGTTATGATGGAGAGTTGTAGAAAATAGGATTAGGAGAAATTTTACTACAAGAAAATCACAAACTTGTGATTGGTTAAACGGTCATTGATTCCCTAATTGGAAAAGTTAACTGACAAATTTTTTTATTTAAGTTACCTTTCATAAAGTTGAGGAATTTATTTAGGAGATTTACTAAGAACGTAAAGAAATTTACTTACTTGTCATGTAGACTTTCATTCATTAATAAATCGTGACCACAAACCCATCTTTCAGTCTAAAAGGTAATAGAACTCAAAAATATTCTATTTATCATAATTGTATAAGGTTCCAAATATTAAAACATTCCATTTAGATTATGAAAACTATTTTCTAACAACCGGGGAATTCCTGTAGGCTAGTGGAATGTAATAAAGGCATGTTGCACTATGTTTCTGGGTTTGATTCCTACAGCATTGTCCGACGCGACGGGTTATCCCCCAACCTGCAGGTTGTCCTTTTCCTAAAACTATAGTATTATAATATTCCAAAAATAAACTTCATAAATGTTTTAACCTTAAACAATAATATCCAAAGTTCAACTTAATCCATTCCAACCTTTATAGTTATCAAAAATATCTCAATCCATACTTTCTCTAAAAGGACTCTACATTCCAAAAATAATTGTAATATCAGATTCCCCAAACAAAGTACATTTTCTCTTATTGTCACATACTAAAAATATGATTACCTTAATCATATTAAAACCTTAATGAAATCAAAAATTACTGCAGTACAATCCTTATATATATCACATTATTCTTATAAATAGGATATAATCCATGAGTCCAAAAGCACCAATACATTAATTATTCCACTTCAACTGTAGTAATAGCATAAGATTGTCCTTGATCCCTTGGCCTTTTCTAAGGAATGTTTCCCTGAATCTTAGGAAATTAATTTTCATAATGCCCCATTTCCCTACAATTTTAGCTAACAACATTAATAGCCTCTATCTTTCCCTTGTGATCACGTGCCTGGTGACCTTTTCTCCACATATATAACAAACTCCCATTCCTTTTAGGCAAGTACCAGGGTGATTCTTCCCACAATTATCGCATAATGGAAAATCCTTCTTTCCATTTTTCCCATTATCTATCTCTTGTTCCACTATTCTCTTCTTCTCTTTCTTTTCTTTATTGTCATAAGATTTAGAGAATTCATTTTCTGCCTCAGACTATGAAATTTCCTTTTCATATCTGCTCAATGGTCATGTGGAAATTATTTTTAGTAGAAAATTTCCTTAAACTCCCTCCATTCCATACTTGATACTTCTTCATCTTCCTTTGTGTTTCGAATCAGCGACCACCGTTGATCAGCATCTCCAGTGAGGCGGTAAAATTCAATGACAACTTTCTCCCTTTTGTTACTCCCCAAGGTGTGAAATATTTTTTTCTAAGGATTATATCCATTTCTCAGCTACTAATGGATTTATACCCCCATTAAATGTTTGCGGTTGTTGCCTCATGAAGTGGTCTATCATTGATTCTCCATGTTGCGGATCAGGGTGCTCCATACGAGTAAGGTTATTATTAATAACCTGAGTGAGTTGTCCCAGTATGGTGATTAGCTGATCATCACCAGTTGTATCACCAACTCCATTATAATTATCTTGAGTAGGAGGAAAATCCCTACATGGAGTACGTGCATTGATATGGTTTCCATTACATTCACTAGGCACCATTTCTAAAAAATGTCATAAACTAGGTTAGTTTATGAATCGAAATACATAATAACAAACTTGAAAAACACTTAACATAAATTGAATATTTATAGATATAAACCATAATCATAAAAAAAATCTTTGAGGAAGTATATACTCATAACCCTTTATAGTGGTTTGTATTGAAAATGGGAATTATCCAAAGAATATCCCTCGGGTGTGTCATAACCAAGAGTGCAGCAAGGCCCGTTGTCGTGCACCAGTTCTCGTTCGAGTCTAGCTCAAAGAAGTGTTTTCAGGTTTTACCCCTAGGTACATCTGTTCCAGAGGTGCCTCTACCTGCTTGTATCCAGACAGGGATGTATTGCTCGAAAAACTCACAAAATCTCTATAATATCAATATTCTAGGAAGTTATTCTATACTAATCTAAATATTATATCATAGGGTTATGTGCTCTAATCAGAGATTATCTAAATCTAGCTTCCAAGGTTAGTACTAAACTGCCTCTGATACCAACTGTAACGCCCCGACCACAGTTACCCAGAGTTGGTGCATTATTTCATAACATTGGCATGATGACAAAAGATCAAGTCTCTAAAGACCGTTTAGTTTAGTATCCTTGCATACACTAGATACATTCATAAGTCTTACATTGCATCATAAAGTAAAACAAAGCTATAACAACATCTTGTCTTCATATCCCCTCACACTACCCCTGCAGGTCATTCATAATATACTTCTTCACATCCTATAAAAATTAAAACATTGAAATGGATGAGATCATATGCTCAGTAAGGATAACAATATATAAGAATCATTCATAAATAAACATAAACATTTAAGATAATGTATAACTAAAACAAAAGCCTTTTAAACTTGAACTTCAACATAACATGGAAAAAGTAAAATGATATAATGCCATTTACTTATTCACATGGATAATCTACTGGTCGAATAACCAAATGAAATATCAATAACCTCTTTCATAATGATGGAATGCATAATGGCAGACTATCATAACCACGTAGCCAAAGCCTCATGCCAAGAATACAAATAATATTTTATCAAGGCCTCATGCGAAGACACTAGTTTGTCTCATGCGACCTACCGATGCATCGAAGAGCTATAACGGGCTCCACTCGTCACTTACTAAGTCCAATGTATTCCTTATATGAAAAATTGTATATAAACATTTAGGAATACCATTTTTAAAATACCATTTGAAATTAATTGCGGCATGAAAATACCAGTTCATTTTTTAGAAGATACTTAAATTTAAAATTGCTCAAATATACTCCAGTGTTTTTCTGATAACATTATGCAAGCTACTGAAAACAAAACAACTAATTCTGAGACTGCTCGACTAATTACAGGTCATGATGGGTCCACGACCTATCCCTTCCTATCTACCACACTCGAGAGTCGGGTTTTCTAAAAACATTTTTAAGATTGTGTTAAATACATATACATTTTCACTGGGTTTTCATATATTAGGAATTGTAAAAAACGTTTGATACATACCATTTTGAAAACCAAAATAAAAGAAAATTAAAACTTTATTTTTATTTTTCATTTAAAAAAAGTTATGGCTTGTAGAGGAAGCCGAAACACAAATAATGGTCACGGCGGAAGAGATATCGCTGTCGTCGCATACATAAAAAAACATTCCTTTTTTCTTTTAGTAAAAACACTTCGTATAAAAATATTCCTTTTGAATAAAAGTAAAATTTAAATGGGATTATACACCGTATAATAGAAAGTTGGGTATAAAACAAAATATGTCTCAATGAAAGGAGATTGAGACGAAGTCCCTTAAAAAGATCATTTTTTTAAATAAAATAGATCTATGATGTTTATTCACTATAAGTACACATAAATAATGTAAAAATACAAGATAGGACATAATAATATCATTAACTAGTTTGAAAGTAGGAGATTAACCCAAAGAACAGAAATTGGGTTAAGAAGTTCCCTTACCTCGTGTCCGACTTGACTCGACCGTTCTTTAACCTCCGGAATAATAAAATAGAGTTAATTTCGACTTGCTTAAGTACCTTTTTCAAGTTTATTGTTGATTTTATATCCCTTATTAACATGTTATGAACATTATGTAAATATTTAATTTAATAACGGTCGTTTTGTCGATCTTTGGTACTTGTGTCAAAAATAAACTTCTTATAATTACAAAATGTTCATGTGGTAAAATATCCATTATATACAAAGTTATATTCATGATTTAGATATCATATATATCATACATATCCAGTATATACATTCATTTATAATATTACATAACATATAGAGGTAAGAAATGAAATCCACCGTTCATGGAGACGGTAAGTCGTACGTACGCATGAACGCTACTTTCATTTCTATTTAATATTTAATGGAATGAAATAACAATGATATAAATGTATATTATAATTAATGAATAATATCATATATAATATCACCTACTCCGTCCTCTATACATCCCACATATGAGATTAACAATTCAAATCACTTTGAGGGGGCGGTAGTCCGCACTTCCTCAGATGAAATTATTGCATTTGCACAACATGAAATGAATAAAGATATGTTTTAAATGTAAAATACAGAATCATAGAGAGGAAATAAATATAATATATATCATGAATAAATATAGTTCCAACATAATGGCCACTATTAGAGGTGGTAGGAGAATATAGAACAATCATCATTTCGTGAGGTAGTAATTCTCCATCCACGGAAACAGTATGTTCTTTAACCATTAGACGGAGGTGTGTGTAAGTGTAGATCGAATAATTATCATAATAACATCCTAGTATACTGAAGATATGGGTTTTGTTACAAAATAAAGTAATAAAAAGACTTTAGGGGGTTGTAAAAGCAAGATAATACAAAAGAACATAAAAGACGACATTACCTTAAAATCGGGTGACTCTTTTTGATTTGAGACAAAGGCTTCCTTGGGAAGACATCTCCCCAATGTGAGGCTTCTAGGAGTAATATAGGAAAGTTGAGAGAGTATTTGGGAAGATTTTGGCTGAGCCAAATGTCTTTTATGGTGTGAATAAGGTGGTAGTGGTGGGGGCCTTTTATAAGAGGAGAGGAGGGGCACTGAGGGAATGTAATGAAATGTTACATTATTATGAAATGATTTTTGGATTTTAAAGGTCCCACAGTGATATATTTCTAGGATAATGTGATAAGGGTTTCAAATATACTCATCCAATAGGGTTTTGACATGTGTAATTCTTAGATTTTACATTATCATTCCATTTTATTTAAATTGTTAATTAATGAGGTAATCGCTGCATCATCATGGTGTCATAAAAAATTTAATTTATATAATGTCTCAAAATTATAAAAAAAATATAATGATGTATGAAATCATTTTATATTTCCAATGAATATTTATAGTCTAATATTTAACTTATATATCCCCATGTAATAATTGTTTTAGTAAAACAACACATGTTTGTGACAATTTTAGTTTTACTTTAAATAAAAATCTATTAATGTCATTTTCATACCCAAGTTGTTACATGGGGTCCCCAAGGTGACACATGGATTTTCCTGGTCGTAAATTACTCAAACAATAAGGTTAGGACAAGTGTAAAAGTATATTCAGATTTTTATAATATCATTTTTACCTTAAATTTCACTAATTGCCTTTAACCGCGATTAATAAAACATAAAAGATACTATTCACCAAAAAATTATTTTAATCTCATTGAACCACATTTTAATTCCTAATTACAATGATATATATCTGATTTTTGAAATTCAAATCACAGAGGTGGTAAATTTTCATTTAAACAAAAATCAGTTTTTTAAACTACCACTTAGTGGTTTCACTTTTCATCAAAAATCGAGATTTTTTAGAAAAATACCAAAAATTTACTCTAAGCTTTATTTGATATTCCAAATTTAAAAATGCTCTCTATTTTAAAAAATTAAAAACATATAAGTGGAATTAATTAATTTAATACTTAATTCCCGCTGTCACAACAAATAGCGTTTTTTAAGAAAAAATATCAATCAAAAGATTAACAATTGTTTATGTCCAATTTCAAAGTGAAATTAATTATAATGACCACAATTGAATAAAATGGTAAAAATATATTATAATTACACTTTATAACCACTCAATTGTATAATTTATCACTATATATTATACTTATGAAAAAAAAATTAAGTATTTTTCACTATTCATCAAAAAATTGGATGTTCTAAGAAAAATACCAAAAATTCAACATAGGCTAATTTCGATACTCCGAACCCAAAAATGAAGTCCATTTTGAAATATAAAATTTATTTAATTTCAAAAAGTGGGTATTATTATTCATACCTGCTACTTTTATTGGCTGCGGTGTGTTAGAACCCGAGGTTCTGTACAACATACACGGCACTATTATTCAAAGAGGAGTGTACCATGTAAGCTTGGGGTGTTACATTCTACCCTCCTTCAGTAAATTGTGTCCTCGTAATTTAAAATTTTTCTTTGAAAATAAATGGTTGAAAATAGAAAATAACTTTGTGGAAAACCGACATCGGAAATAAGGTTATTAAAAATATAACTTTAAAATAAATAAAGATAATTACAATGGTCAGTAGAGATAGCCCCTACTAGGATTATATGAAAATATGGATATGGAGGAAAAACAAACCATCAAGGTCTGATGGAGAGTTGTAGAAAATAAGATTAAGATAAATTTAACTACAAGAAAATCACAAACATGTGATTGGTTAAACAGTCATTGATTCCCCAATTGGAAAAGTTAACCGACAAAATTTTTGTTTTAAGTTACCTTTCATAAAGTTGAGGAATTTATTTAGGAGATTTACTAAGAACGTAAGGAAATGTACTTACTTGTCATGTAGACTTTCATTCTTTAATAAATTTTGACCACAAACCCATCTTTCACTCTAAAAGGTAATAGAACTCAAAAATATTCTATTTATCATTATTGTATATGGTTCCAAATATTAACACATATCATTTAGATTAGGAAAACTATTTTTTGACAACCAGGGACTTCCCATAGGATAGTGGTAGGTAATAAAGGCATGTCCCACTATGTTTGTGGGTTCGATTCCTACAGCATTGTCCAACGCGACGGGTTATCCCCCAACCTGCAGGTTGTAATTTTCCTAAAACTATAGTATTATAATATTCCAAAAATAAACATCATAAATGTTTTAACCATAAAAAATAATATCCAAAGTTCAACTTAATCCATTCCAAACTTTATAGTTATCCAATATACCTCCATCCAGACTTTCTCTAAAAGGTCCCTAAATTCCAAAAACAATTGTAACATAAGATTCACCAAACAATGTAAAGTTTCTCTTATTGTCACATACTAAAAATTTGATTACCTTAATCATATTAAAACCTTAATGAAATCAAAAAGTACTGCAGTACAATCCTTATATATATCACATTATTCTTATAAACAGAATATAATCCTTGAGTCCAAAAGCACAAATACATTAATTATTCCACTTCAAATGTAGTAACAGCATAAGATTGTCCTTGATCCCTTGGCCCTTTCTAATTAAAGTTTCACTGACTCTTAGGAAATTCATTTTCATAATGCCCCATTTCCCTACAATTTTAGCAGTCAACATTAATAGCCTCTAACTTTCCCTTACGATCACGTGCCTGGTGACCTTTTCTCCACATTTATAACAAACTCTCATTCCTTTTAGGCAAGTACCAGGGTGATTCTTCCCACAATTATCACATAATGGAAAATCCTTCTTTCCCTTTTTCCCTTTATTTGTCTCTTGTTCCACTATTCTCTTCTTCTCTTACTTTACTTTATTATCATAAGATTTAAAGAATTCCTTTTCTGTCTTGATAGCACACGAGATTATATCTTCGTATGTTGAGAATGATTATGATACTAATTCTCGAGGGAAAAATGGTTTTAACCCATCAAAGAAACGATTAATCTTACTTCTTGGGTTACGTATATAATCTGCAGCATGCCTCGCTAACCATGTAAAGTTAGCCTCATACTTTGCGACATTCTCATCCTCCTTCTGCCTCAGACTCAGAAATTGCCTTTCCATATCTGCTCAATGGTCATGTGGAAATTATTTTTCGGAGAAAATTTCCTTAAACTCTCTCCATTCCATACATGATACTTCTTCATCTTCCTTTGTGTTTTGAATCAGCGACCACCATTGATCAGCATCTCCAGTGAGGCGGTAAACTGCCATGACAACTTTCTCCCTTTCATTACTACCCAAGGTGTGAAATGTCAAATCCATGACTTTTTTTAAATTCATTACTCAGTTAATTTCCATTCCCGATTTGTTTTGGGGGTTTACCACTCATTTTGGTGAAAATGGTGGGTTTTGAAAATTTGGGCCAAACCGTGAGCCCAAATCCAGATTTAAAAACAAATTTTGATTCTTCAATAACTCCTTCAATTTGTACTATTTTATACTCATTCTACATCCCAATTAGCATACCCTAATATATTAAAATCACTATATCCCTTTGAACCACATAGAAATCCCAAATCATGATGGATTTGGGTTTTTAATTATGGGAATGGGCCTGCCCGTAAGCCCATTTCATGCTTTAAATTATTTTTTTAAAATTTCAATATGTCATTCGTTGTTTACTGATTTTCGGTGATTAAACCTCCCACTAGAAGCCAAAAACCTCAGCCTAACCACCTGTATCTCTTTTTCCTCTTTTGAGCTCATATACCCCACGGAGTTGGACGATCTTTCTCAATCATTCTCAAATAGACCAGATTTGATGAGGTAAAATGAATCTTTCATAACTGCTTCAATTTTTATCCTTTTACCCCCATTTCTGTCCCCACATGACCTATTATGACTCCTTCAGACCTCCATATAAGTTTTGGGTACTTGGAGATTCATATATTGATTCATTGGGGCTGATTTATTCATGATATTTCAAGTAAGGGAATTCTTTCTTGGTTCATTCCATCCTCTTTTTGTTTTTATTGCTCTTTATTGAATTTCCTCATGTCCAGAAGTTGGGGTTAGATCCTGAGGTCTGATTTTGTTTCTTTTCGGTCAATTTTTGGTGGTCTAGGTCTGGATTTATTTTCCTTGTGTTGCGGCGGTGGTACACTTAATGTTTTGCACCATGTTTTGAGGGTTTCGACTCAAAAGGTAGGTGATTCCATGTGTAACCATTTTATGATGAGTTATCTTGCTTGGTTTATTAATCTAGTACGTTTATAATCTGTTTTGTGTGGTTTGAAAACTGTTATTGATGAATTTGGTTAAAAATTTAATTTTTAGTTGTATTTTAGCTTGAAATCAGGTACTTTTCATGTGTGACTCTTGGGGTAATGTTTGGGTTTAGTTTATAACATATGAAATTGATTTATTAGTCTTGAAAGGGGATTCCAATTCTGTTTTTAATTTCTTATTGTCATGTGGGCCTTGAAAAGAGGTTTTTTTGAATGAGTTTAAGGTGTAAAACCTTGTTGTACTTTTTTAAGGTGATTTATGAAAACGTGTTTTTTTCATGTGTATCTTTGTGTTATTATTTGATGTATTTTTATAAAATTTGGGGGTGCATTAATAATTTTTTTAGGGATGAAAATTATGTTTTGAATTGTTATTGTTATGATTTTGGTTTTGAATTAGGGGTTTGAAATGGGTTTAGTGTGCAAACAATGGTTATACCTCTTCGGTTTATTTTAAAAAAACTGCAAATGTTTTATTTGGTTAAACAAAGTTGGGAAAGGGTGTATATGTACTGTTTGGGTGAGTCTGTTCACCTAATGTGGGTTTTTGAAATGTAATGTGCTGATTGGAGATGTAAAACATTTTTTTAGAATGTTTTATAAATTGCCAAAATGTTTTACCAAATTGTGTTTTGTCTCCGAAACATGGGTGTGGGATGTTTCGGGTGAGTTTATTAATTAAATGAATTGTGGAGTTGAGAAGGGTATTATGTGACATGTTTCTGGGTTGTTATGTGAGTTGAATATCTTGTAATGGTTTTATAAAATCGTTTAAAGGATTTTTGGAAGTGTTAATGAAATGTGAAAAGTGTTGTAGGCAATTTTGGTGTGAGTTTGATTTCAAAATGAATTTGAATGAAAAGTGTAATTTTTGACTTATGTGATGTACATGGTGCTGTTTGGTTAATGTGTGATGTGGATGTGATATTTTCATGTGAAAACTATACTTCTTGGATTGTTGAACTTGTTTGAGCACAAAGGGAAAACACGGGTATCTAGGTGGGTGGACGTGTGCTAGTATGCTAGTGAATCCGTGGGGTTTGGCCTTAGTTTCACCTAGAAAGATTGACACATACAACTCTATCTAAACAATGATGATGATGATTGGGGACCACTAGGTTATGGGTATGATCCCTAATAGTGGCTCGTGCACGAGAACCGATATTGTTTGTGGTTACTCTCACCGAGATACGAGGTACCTGGGACCCACAGCTAGCTAGTGCCTAGGGGTTATTTCCTATTACATGTGCTCATTAGATTATTTGTACTTACCATTGGTATACGGTATTGTTGGCTGGAAAATTCAGTAGCTTTGTTATTTATTTTAAAATTTTTGGTCCTTTAAAATTATCCCACATGAAAACTGTTTTCATTTTTTATTGCATCCTTTAGAAAATTGTAACTATCATTTCTTTTTAACAAAACATGCAATGCTATTTGTCATGAAATGTTTATCACATGGAATCTCTTAGAGGTGGTATCCTACTGGGATTTCACTCACACCCTACTTACACATTTGGTTGTAAGTATACTTTCTTGTTTTATGTCACAGGTTTGGGTACAGGTTTTATGCCATTGGTTCGGGTTTTTAGCTGTCCATTGGGATGCAATGTCGTGGAGATGGCTTGAGGGCGGTGCCTCTTTACATGTGGAGTTTCATGGGATGTCTTTTATTGGGTTTGTAACTTTGTAATGGTCTTCAAAAATTGTTTAAAATTGTGTAATTCAATTCTGATTTTTT
Source organism: Viscum album (assembly GCA_963277665.1). Classification (NCBI taxonomy): domain Eukaryota; kingdom Viridiplantae; phylum Streptophyta; class Magnoliopsida; order Santalales; family Viscaceae; genus Viscum; species Viscum album. Next base: position 142,022,110 of record OY728141.1, read on the forward strand.
GAAAAAGATTATTTGGTTTGAAAAATCCAGATTCGTTTCATTGGATTCTTTTGTCGTTTTAGGTTTATAAACTCAGGTAAATCGTTCCCATTTATCATTTTATGATACCCGGGAACTTGTGCCAGCCCGTGGGGATCGGGAATGCCCTTCGGGACTTGTCACGGTCTGTGTTTGGTGCCGGTTTTGGCGGCGTCCAGATTCGGTTCGTGACAAAATGGTATCAGAGGAGGTTCTCTCCATTGGAGTCATGTTATTTGGGAAATAGTCGGGATATTCTAGAGTTATGATTGTTGGGACATGGAATTATGGTTATGGGTAGTGTTCTTGATCACCACACCTCATTTCAGGATTCAATTCTCTAGGGGAAGTTGGGATTTGTCTATGTCTTTTGGTTTTCTTGGTTTGATGATGATTAGGGGAGATGAAAAGAGAGTTGGGTTAATGGTCTCAATGAGCTCACAGGGTCTGGCAAGCCATGTGGAGTCGGGGATATTCCCTAGAACACTCTCTGTGACAGTGAAGTGATTGGAATATGGCCACCAACCATATGTCCAAGTCACCCACTGAAACTAGTTTCCTCTCACATTGTCTGGTGTTCTTTAGTTTTGAAATCTTGGAACTTTGGTTTTAAAGTGACTTGGTTTTAGGATGTATAATGTTTTTGTGAAATTATGTTCAAATAAATATGGAATGGTTTGATTTATGAAATGGTGGAACTGAATATTCAGAATAATTTTGAAATGAAAAATTTTGTTCTTACACCTCTTTTGAAAGCAGAAACTATATTGTTGTTGGTTTTGAAAATGTGTCCCCATTAGAGTTTTCTAAACTATTAAAGATGTTTTGAAATTGATGTAAATAACTTGAATGTCAGTTTTCATTGGAATGATTGTGCCTTTCTGAAAAGTTTTTTTAATGCGGTAATTTGGGTTCGACCTCTTGGTTAGCGGTTTTCATAAGAATGGTGTGTTGGTTGACCATTTTGGTTTTGAAAAGTGGAAAGAATCAGTGCATTGACCTTTGGTATTTCCATGAGTGACCACATGCATGGGGTTATATGGGATGATAGATGGTTGATGGCATGACTGGATGAGTGTCGGGACGGATATGAGGAGGGTGCCTGGTGTGGCACAAAAACATGCATGTGTGAGGCCCATGGGGTACCATTGGTGGAAACGCTCACCGCTGAACAGTTTTTTTTTCAGAAATGGTTTTAAAGAAAAACATGTTTTCTTGATGAATATTTTTGGATGGTTTTTATTATGGGTTTTTGATAATTTTGATGTTGTGGGATGTTTCGAGTCCAAGAACCCCTCATGTTCGAACTTTTTTTTTTTGGGTTTGTGTTTGGTCAGAAAGCTGGGTAAAAGGTCCGGTTAGTAGTCTCCTATGATATATGTTTTTGGACACCATTAAGATGGTTCCATTAATGAGTTTGGATCTGTTTTGTTGCATGTTTTTACCAATGGACAAGCTTGGTTGGGTCCTTGGGTTCTCTCATTGGATAAGGTGTGCCCCATTAAGATTTAGTGCACAACTGAAGTGCCATGCGGATTGTTTAGCCATTGGAAAATCCTCCAGTTGATCAATGTAAGGAATCATTTCTTGAGATTTTTAGAATGAGTCTACACCATTTACTTTATTGTTTTTTTTTCGGATCCTCTTGTTGTGTAAGAGTGCTCGTGGATGGTTGGAAGAGACCTTAGTTTCTTAAGCTACCTAATTCGTCGAAGGTGAAAGTTGTCTGGGGTTGTCAGTATGGATAGTGTCTAAGTGGGCCTCTAAGTCCTTAATAGTCTCTTCGTAGAAGGGGTTTATGTTAAACCACCAGTGTGGGAAAGCTGGACATGATAGGCTGTTATGGACACTTTCTGGAATGCTGTGATATTTGGTGATGTTGTATAGGGCCCCCATCCTGGTATTATTTCTCTCAGTCGCTTTGGTCTTGTTCGATGATGTGATGTGATGTCACATGCTCGTTTGATTGTAAAGGTGGAGTTGTACAATATTATGTGATTCTATTTTTTTCAAAACTGTTTTTCCTTTTGGGAGATATCGAAATCCTATATTTTAGAGGAAGGTGTATATATGTGTCCGTTATTTCTGTTGTTTCTCACCCGAAGAAGCAAGGTGTGATGTGAGTACATCCTATAAACCCTTATTTCAGTGAATTTAAAAGTTAGGGTAAAGTGAGTTCTGGAGTGTGTTATGTATGGTTGAACCCATCTCAGATTGCGTGTAGTTGTTTGTAGCATTGGAAGAAGGAATTATATTCAGGGGTTTCCAAATCCTAACTGTGAGGCCGAAGATGCTTCAATCATTCCAGCTCCAGCCATAGGTCCTGGAGAGAAGCTGGAACATAGTCAGAGGAAATCCCAGGGTATTTTTTAACTTTGAACAACGAACTATTCTTAGTACGAGAGATGAGAATAGTTTAAACATTTGGTGTTGTCATCTTTCTTCATTTGTTCCCGTTCGGTGGAAAGAGGTGGAGGGCCTCATCCACTTGTTATCTCCCAATGACTTTATTTTCCCATTTGGTTTCCTTTGGGTTCGGGGGAATGGTTTTAGATATTTCTAGACATATTGACTGAACACTTATTAGTAACCATTCCCTAGAAAACCATGTAGGTATATGGATCCACAAGGTTATCACACAATTTCCCAAACTGTGCGGGCTATCCGTGTTGTCGTCCCAACTCTTTAAGTTTTAGGGTTTTTCTATGTCGGCCCATATTGGTCAGTTAGGATGGATGGTTCTTATGGTGGGGAGAACCACTATGAGTATCATGTATATTATTTTGATAATTACTAATGGGATTCTACCCCTTGTACTGGGGAGTTTGTTCGGGGCTCCCCTGTTAGTGTCTTGATTCTTTCTCGGAAAAAAATTTAATTTGTCTCTTATGGTTGGGGAGCCCATTTGTGTATCCTTGTACTAGTAACTCAATTTTGAACATGGTCTTGGATTGGATGTGGGTAGTCTTGTTCGGAGATATATAACCACATACATCTTCCTTGAGTAAATTTTTGGATTGGAGATTTCCCAATGGTTTAGTTATATCAAGGTAAGTGTAACCATGTTCTATGTTCTTGTGTGTTTGGGTAAATTTCTTGATCCTTGTTCAGATAGTGTTTGAGGAGTTTTCTTTTAGGAAAAATCATGAATGTTCTTGATAATCTCAGTAATGAAGTGTATGTTTTGGTTGTGAATTATTCCTTCCTTAATTGATCACTGGAGGTGTTTTGACCTTTGGGGGAAAAGTTTAGCCAAGGAGTCCATTTATGCCTTTCGGTTGGGTTTGGTTTTTACTTTGTCTGTGATGTGGCATTCCGAGGGCGGAATGTTTTATGGTGGGGAGAATTTTCACATCCATGACTTTTTATTTAAATTCAGTACTCATTTAATTTCCATTCCCGATTTGTTTTGGGGGTTTACCACTCATTTTGTGGAAAATGATTGGTTTTGAAAATTTGGGCCAAACCGTGATCCCAAATCCAGATTTAAAAACAAATTTTGATTCTTCTATAACTCCTTCAATTTTTACTATTTTATAATAATTCTACTTCCCAATTGGAATAAACTAATATATTAAAATCACTATATCCCTTTGAACCACATAGAAATCCCAAATCATGATGGATTTGGGTTTTTAATTAAGGGAATGGGCCTTCCTGTAAGCCCATTTCCTGCTTTAAAATATTTTTTTAAAATTTCAATATCTCATTCGTTTTTTTACTGTTTTTCGGTGATTAAACCTCCCACTCGAAGCTAAAAACATCATCCTCACCACCTGTATCGCGTTTTCCTCTTTGGAGCTCATATACCCCACGGATTTGGACGATCTTTCTCAATCTTTCTCAAATCGACCAGATTTGATGAGGTAAAATTAATCTTTGATAACTACTTCAATTTTCATCCTTTTCCCACGATTGCAGTCCCCACATGATCTACTATGACTCCTTCAAACCTCCATATCAGTTTTGGGTACTTGGAGATTCATATATTGGTGAATTGGGGCTGATTTCATCCTGATATTTCAAGTAAGGGAATTCCTTCTTGGTTCTTTCCATCCTCTTTTTGTTTTTATTTCTCTTTATTGAATTTCCTCATGTCCAGAAGTTGGAGTTAGATCCTAAGGTATGATATGGTATCTTTCGGGTCAATTTTTGGTGGTCTAGGTCAGGATTTATTTTCCTTGTGGTGTGGCGGTGGTACGCTTAATGTTTCACACCATGTTTTGAGGGTTTCGACTCAAATGGTAGGTGATTCCATGTGTAACCATTTTATGATGAGTTATCCTTCTTGGTTTATTAATTTATTATGTTTATAATCTTTTTTGTGTGGTTTTAAAACTGTTTTTGATGAATTTGGTTAAACATTTAATTTTTAGAGGTATTTTAGCATGAAATCGGGTACTTTTCATGTGTGACTCTTGGGGTAATGTTTTGGTTTAGTTTATAACATATGAAAGTGATTTATTAGTATTGAAAGGGGATTCCAATTATGTTTTTTTAATTCCTTATTTTCATGTGGGCCTTGAAAATATGTTTTTTTAATGAGTTTAAGGTGTAAACCAATGTTGTACTTTTTGAAGGTGATTTATGAAAACATGTGTTTTTCATGTGTATCTTTGTAGTATTATTTGATGTATTTTTATAACATTTGGGGGTTCTTTAATAATTGTTTTAGAGCTGAAAATTCTGTTTTGGATTGTTATTTTTATGATTTTGGTTTTGAATGAGGGGTTTGAAATGGGTTTAGTGAGAAAACAATGGTTATACCTCTTAGGTTTGTTTTATAAAAATTGAAAATGTTTTATTTGGTTAAATAAAGTTGGGAAAGGGTGTATATGTACTGTTTGGATGAGTGTGTTCACATAATGTGGGTTTTTGAAAGGTAAAGTGCTCATTTGAGATGTCAAACATTTTTTTAGAATGTTTTATAAATTGCCAAAATGTTTTACCAAATTGTGTTTTGTGTGCGAAACACGGGTGTGGGATGTTTCGGGTGAGTTTATTAATTAAATGAATTGTGGAGTTTAGAAAGGTATTATGTGTCCTTTGTGTGGGTTGTTATGTGAGTTTAATATATTGTAATGGTTTTATAAAATCGTTTAAAAGATTTTTGGATGTGCTAAAGAAATGTGAAAAGTGTTGTAGGCAATTTTGGTGTGAGTTTGATTTCAAAATGCATTTGAATGAAAAGTGGAACTTTTGACTTGTGTGATGTACATGGGGCTGTTTGGTTAATGTGTTATGTGGAAGTGATATTTTCATGTGAAAACTATACATCTTGGATTGTTGAACTTTTTTGAGCACAAAGGGAAAACCCGAGTATCTAGGTGGGTGGACATGTACTAGTATTCTAGTGAATCTGTGGGGTTTGGCCTCAGTTTCACTTAGCAAGATTGACACTTACAACTCTAACTAAACAATTATGATGATGATTTGGGACCACTAGGTTATGGGTATGATCCCTACTAGTGTCTTGTGCATGAGAACATATATTTTTTTTGGTTACTCTCACCGAGATACGAGGTACCTGGGACCCACAGCTAGCTAGTGCATAGGGGTTATTTCCTATTACTTGTGCTCATTAGATCCTTTGTACTTACCATTGGTATACAGTATTGTTGGCTGGAAAATTCAGTAGATTTTTTATTTATTTTAAATTTTTTTGTCCTTTAAAATTATCCCACATGAAAACTGTTTTCATTTTTTATTGCATCCTTTAGAAAATTGTAACTAGCATTTCTTATTTACAAAACATGCAATGATTTTAGTCATGAAATGTTTATCACATGGAATATATTATAGGTGGTATCCTACTGGGATTTCGTTCACACCCTACTTACACCTTTGGGTGTATGTAGACTTTCTTGTTTTATGTTATGGATTTGGGTACAGGTTTTATGCCATTAGTTCAGGTTTGTAGTTGTCCATTGGGATGCAGTGTCGTGGAGATAGCTTGAGGGCGGTGCCTCTTTACATGTGGAGGTTCATGGGATGTCTTTTCTTGGGTTTGTACCTTTGTAATGGTCTTAATAAATTGTTTATAATTGTGTAATTCAATTATGAATTTTTGAAAAAGATTATTTGGTTTGAAAAATCCAGATTGGTTTCATTGGATTATTTTGTCGTTTTAAGTTTATAAACTCGGGTAAATCGTTCCCATTTATCATTTTATGATACCCGAGCACTTGTGCCCGCCCGTGGGGGTCGGGAATGCCCTTCACGACTTGTCACGGTCTGGGTTTGGTGCCGGTTTTGGCGGCATCCAGATTCGGTTCGTGACATGAAATATTTTCTCTAAGGAGTTTATCCATTGCTCAGCTACTAATGGATTTATACCCCCATTAAATATTGGTGGTTGTTTCCTCATGAAGAGGTCTAACATTGATCCTCCATGTTGCGGATCAGGGTGCTCCATAAGAGTAAGGTTATTATTCATAACCTGAGTGAGTTGTCCTATTATGGTGATTAGCTGATCAGCACCAGTTGTATCACTAAACCCATTATAATTATCTTGAGTAGGAGGGAAATCCCTACATGGAGTACGTGCATTGATACAGTTTCTATTACATCCACTAGGAACCATTTCTAAACAATGTCATAATCTAGGTTAGTTTATGAATCGAAATTCATAATAACAAAAATGAAAAAAACATAACATAAATTGAACTATTTATGGATATAATCCAAAATCATAAAAATGTTTTCTTTGAGGAAGTATATACTCATAACCCTTTATAGTGGTTTGTAAAGAAAATGAGAATTATCCAAAGAATATCCCCCGGGTGTGTCGTAATCAAGAGTGCAGCAAGGCCCTTTTTCATGCACCAGTTCTCGTTTGAGTCTAGATCAAAGCGGTGTTTTCAGGATTTACCCCTAGGTACATTTGTGCCAGAGCCGCCTCTACCTACTCCTATACAGACAGGGATGTATTGCTTGGAAAACTCACAAAATCTCTATAATATCAAAATTATAGGAAGTTATTCTATACCAATCTTAAAATTATATCTTAGGGTTATGTGCTCTAATCAGAGTTTATCTAAATCTAGATTCCAAGGTTAGTACTAAAATACCTCTGATACCAACTGTAACGCCCTGACCTCAATTAACCAGAGTCAGTGCATTATTTCTTAACATTGGCATGATCAAAAAAGATCATGTCTCGAAGGACCGATTAGTTTAGTAGCCTTGGAAACTCTAGATACATTCATAAGTCTTACAATACATCATAAAGTAAAAGAAAACTATAACAACATCTTGTCTTCATATCCCCTCATACTATCCCTGTAGGTCATTCATAATATACTTCTTCACATACTAGAAAAATTAAAACATTGAAATGGGTGAGCTCATATGCTCATTAAGGATATCAATATAGTGGAAGCTTTCATAAATAATCATAAACATTTAAGAAAATGTATAACTAAAACAAAAGCCTTTTAAACTTGAACTTCAACATAATATGGAAAATGTAAAAATAATGCCATTTACTTATTCACATGGATATTATACTGGTCGAATAACCACATGAAATATTAATAACCACTTTCATAATGATGTAATGCATAATGGCAGACTATCATAACCACGTAGCCAAGGCCTCGTGCCAAGAATACAAATAATATTTTATCAAGGCCTCGTGCCAAGACGTTAGTTTTTCTGATGAGACCTACTGATGCATCAAAGAGCTATAGAAGGATCCACCCCTCACTTACTAAGTCCAATGTATTCCTCATATGAAAAATTTTATATAATCATTTAGGAATAACATTTTTAAAATACCGTTTGAAATTAATTGCGGCATGAAAATACCATTTCATTTTTTAGAAGATACTTACATTTAAAATTTCTCAAATATACTCCAGTGTTTTCCCAAAAACATTATGCAAGCTTCTGAAAACAAAACAACTAATTTTGAGACTGCTCGACTAATTATAGGCCATAATGGGTCCACGACCAATCCCTTCCTATCTACCACACTCGAGAGTCAGGTTTTCTGAAGAAAAAAAAATTAAGCTTTTGTTAAATACATATACATTTTCACTGGGTTTTCATATATTAGGACATGTAAAAAACGTTTGATACATACCATTTTGAAAACCAAAATAAAATAAAATTAATACTTTATATTTATTTTTCATTTATAAAAGGTTATGGCTTGTAGAGGAAGCCGAAACACAAATAATGGTCACGACGGCAGAGAAGTCGTTGTCGTCGCATACATAAAAAACATTCCTTTTGTCGTTTAGTAAAAACACTTCGTATAAAAATATTCCCTTTGAATAAAAGTAAAATTAAAATGGTTTTATACACTGTATAATAGAATGTTGTGTATAAAACAAAATATGTCTCAATGAAAGTACATTGAGACGATGTCCCTTACAAAGATCATTTTTTTAAATAAAATAGATCTATTATGTGTATTCACTATAAGTACACATAAAGAAAGTAAAAATACAAGATAGGACATAATAATATCATTAACAAATTTCAAAGTAGGAGATTAAGCCAAAGAACAGAAATTGGGTTAAGAAGTTCCCTTACCTCGTGTCTGACTTGACTCGACTATTCATTAACCACCTGAATAATAAACAAGAGTTAATTTCGACTTTCTTAAGTACCTTTTTCAAGTTCAGTATTGCTTTTATATCACTTATTACCATGTTATTAACATTATTTAATTATTTACGTTAATAAAGGTCGTTTTGTCGATCTTTGATACTTGTGTCAAAAATAAACTTCTTATAATTACAAAATTTTCATGTGGTAAAATATCTATTATATCCAAAATTATATTCACGATGTATATATCATATATATCATACATATCCGATATATACATTCATTTATAATATTACATAACATATAGAGGTAATAAATGAAATCCACCGTTCATGGAGACGGTAAGTCGTACGTACGCACGAACGCTAATTTCATTTCTATTTCATATTTAATAGAAAGAAATCACAATGATATAAAGTTATATTATAATTACTGTATAATATCATATAAATAATATCACTTACTTCATCCTTTATACATCCCACATATGGGATTAACAATTCAAATCACTTTGAGGGGGCGGTAGTCCGCGCTTCCTCAGATGAAATTATCACATTTTCACAACATGAAATGCCTAAAGATATGTTTTAAATGTAAAATACATAAGCATAGAGAGGAAATAAATATAATATATATCATAAATAAATATAATTCCCTCGTAATGGCCACCATGAGAGGTGGTAGGATTTGATAGAAAAATCATCGTTTCGTGAGGTAGTAATTCTCCATCCACGGAAACAGTATGTTCTTTAGCCATTAGACGGTGGTGTGTGTAAGTGTAGATCGAATAATTATCATAAAAACATAATTGTATATTTAAGATACTGGTTGTGTTACAAAATAATTAAATAAAAAGAGTTCATGGGGTTGGAAAAGCAAAATAATACAATAGAACATAAAAGAAGACATTTCCTTAAAATTGGGTAACTCTTTTTGATTTGAGACAAAGGCTTCCTTGGGAAGACTTATTCCCAATGTGAGGCTTCTAGGTGTAATATAGGGAAGTTGAGAGAGTATTTTTTTAGAGTTTGGCCGAGCCAAATGTCTTTTATGGTGTGTATAAGGTGGTAGTGGTGGGGCCTTTTATAAGAGGAGATGAGGGGCACTCATGGAAAGTAATGAAAAGTTACATTATTATGAAATGAATATTGGATTTTAAAGGTCCCAAAGTGATATATTTCGAGTATAAGGTGATATGGGTTAGAAATATACTCATATAATAGGGTTTTGACATGTGTAAGTCTTAGATTTTACATTATCTTTCCATTTTATTTAAATCGTTAATTAATGAGGTAATCGCTGCATCATCATGGTGTCATAAAAAATTTAATTTATATAATGTCTAAAAATTATAAAAAATATATAATGACGTATGAAATCATATTAGATTTCCAATGAATATTTATAGTCTAAAATTTAACTTATATAACCCCATGTAATAATTGATTTAGTAAAACAGCACATGTTTGTGACAATTTTAGTTTTACTTTAAATAAAAAGCTATTAATGTCATTTTGTTACCCAAGTTGCTTCATGGGGTCCCCAAGGTGACCCATGGATTGTCTTGGTAGGACATGACTCATCCAATAAGGATAGGACAAGTTTAAAGGTATATTAATATTTTTATGATATCATTTTTACCTTCAATTTCACTAATTACCTTTAACCGTGATTAATAAAACTTAAAAGTTACTATTCACCAAAAAATTATTTTATTCCCATTGAACCAAATTTTACTTTCTAAAGACAATTATTTATGTCGGATTTTTGAAATTCAAATCACAGAGGTGGTAAATTTTTATTTAAACAAAAAAATCAGTTTTTTAAACTACCACTTAGTGGTTTCACTTTTCATCAAAAATCCACGTTTTTTAGAAAAATACCAAAAATTTATTATAAGATATATTTGATCTTTCAAATTAAAAAATGATCTCTATTTTAAAAAATTCAAAACATATAAGTTTAATTAATTAATTTAAGATTTAATTTTGGCTGTCACAACAAATAGCATGTTTTTAAGAAAGAATATCAATCAAATGATTTACAATTGTTTATGTCCAATTTCAAAGTGAAATTAATTCTAATGACCACCATTGGATAAAATGGTAAAAATATATTATATTGACACTTTATAACCACTCAATTTATAATTTATCACTATAAATTATTTCGATTAAAAAATTGTTTTAAAGTATTTTTCACTATTCATCAAAAATTGGAATATCTTAGAAAAATACCAAAAATTATACATAGGCTAATTTAGATATTCCAAATCCAAAAATGAAGTCCATTTTGAAATATAAGATTTATATAATTTCAAAAAGTGGGTATTACTATTCATAACTGCTACTTTTATTGGCCGCGGTGTGTTAGAACCCGAGGTTGCGTACAACACACGCTGCTTTATTATTCAAAGAGGAGTGTACCATGGAAGCTTGGGGTGTTACATGATTCCAGGTAGCTTCATGATATTTAAGATCCCTCTAGATATTTTTTACCATGTGAGTAATCTTATTCCATGTCACTTTATCTCAATGAAACATTATATTTTAAAATTCATAGGAAATATCATTATATAATTGAATAATGTATGAATTCAACAGATGTGAAGAATCATGAATGTGTCATATAAAGGGAGATACATGGAATACATCATGAACTATAGTGTGATTCACTGGATGTTCTAAGTGATTAGCTATTATCCCAACTTTATCGATTATAGCAATGATGAAATTATACATAGATCCCAAAATTATATTTTTTAAATTTGATAACCTTGTTTGATAGAGAAATTCACCAAAATACATTTTAACCATATCTAAATTTCATATTCATTGATTATTTTGATCATAATTTTTTAATTAACTATGGCCTTACTTGATGTGCAGTTGAATAGATTTTAAATTTTATTCCTCTTCCTCGCCTAGGTGAATTCCAAATTTCTTAATTTATCCATCTTCTAAAAAATGTGTTAGAGATTTAAAATTTTTAGAAATGTTGGATTCATTTTGATAAATGTGAATTCTCTAGTGAAATAAATTATTTTATGGATACTAAAAAAGATGAACCTCTTGATCCCAACCGTTATTAAATTCTAGAGAATAAGATCTAATAATATCCTCTAGGGTTTTAATTATTATCCTTTTTTGAAAATTCAAATGATCCTGATAAGAAGAAATAAAAATAAAATCTATATCAACATATTGATAACAAAATATTCAAAAAAATAGTTATCCTTTTGATCACAATAATATACAACAAAATTTGGTACTCCTTATAACCTAACAACCAATTTAATGAATATTATTTTAAAATGATAATACTATAAAGATTTTTAGATTAATATGATTTTTTCATATATTGTATAGTGAAAAAGATAAACCATATAACATTATAGCTCCTGAAAATATAAATATTAGTGAAGTTCCACTATTTTCATTCTAGTATGGGTATGGTTTTAACATCATAGAATACATTATTATCTAAACTATACTTTTTTTACTAACCATGAACTGGGATTCATACTCTACAGTATAACATTTCATGTTACATAATTACAAATACTCATCTACGTTTATATAAATCATCATATATCTCATATGAATAGATAACATTGAACTATATAAATCATCCAAAAAATCATTTTAAAATGGTATGGATAGAACACAAACATAGTAACAAAATGATATGATTTGATCACAATCATAGTTGAACTTAAGATAATTTATAACATTATTTTTTTCTAAAAATCTACAGTATATTCATCTATAATCATTACATGGTTATGTAGTTGAATGTCTATTTTAGAATGTTAATATTTTTCCCCTTCATTACATATTTTTATATCCACTTATATCAAATCCATAAATATTGGATGATTTTTAATCGTCATCATTGGTATGATGTAATGAGCCTTTTAATATAGTGAATATACATATGTCTTCATCATCCCAATGTAATAATATAGTTAGAATTCATAATCAATATTCAAATAAAAAAACATATCTAGAAAAAATTCATCTCCTTTAAGGTGATGATAAAAATATATATCTTATGATCAATATATATATCACCCCAATATCTATATAGATAATGAATCTATATTTTAAATGATAAAAATTACCATTGCAAACTCCAAATATAGAGTTTGGTAATTTTTATCGTGCTTTTTAAATTGTAGTGAGGCATAAGATATGACCATATCATTCTTAATGAGTATATACCTGAATCCCTTCATTAATAAATTATTATAAAAAAAAAACCCATCACCACTATATGGTGGTGTAGGAGATGATTCTCTAGGTAACCATATTATTTATCTCTGTGATATTTTTCCCATGTTTATCTTCTCAATGGAACATGGATCACTTCAAGGTTCACTTGTTACTGGATTCATAAACCAGGAAAAATTATTCTGAAACCTTCAATAAAATAGAAAAAACCTTTGAAAATATAGATCTTGGTCAATTTTCATAGTCTTGGCCTACATTCAATAACCACTATATTTTATAGATCCAATGATATACCTTCTCATGATATTTATATATTTAAGATTCACATATGGTAAATTTTACAAACAACATCTCCATCTACAATGTGTCCAAAAAAATCTCAAATTTTCATTAAACTATTCAATACTCTTTTTATATATATAAATATCATCTATAAATACTACCAGAAACTAGTCAAGGCAATCTATAAATAAAATACTCATAAAATCCATGAGTATGTCATTATAATTAGTAATTTCAAATAGAATCATTATAAATACATAAGGTCTTTGCCTCAAATGTACAGTTGCCTTTAGTTTATCCGCCTTCTTGAACCTAAATTGATGATATCTGGAATTGTTTTTCATCACTACTTAATTGATATTTATTTATTTTATCCAAACATTCATTAATATGGGGTACATGATACTAGTTCTAGATAGTGATATTATTATGTTATCAACATTCAATATTGATTCGCATAACTTAATATTTATTAATAATAAAAATAATAGGTGAACCCTGTGGCGAAGAACTAGTTAATATTAATCCCTTATCAATATTCTCTTAGAGTTGCTTCATCAATTCCAGTTTCACTATTGGGGATATTCTATATAGAGTCTTTAAAATAACCATTGAACCTAGTATGTTTTTTATTTAAAATTATACATCCCAATTCAATAAAAGACGTTGAAATTCATATAGAAATACATCAATAAATTATAATACAATAGGAAAATCCATTTTATCAATTTTATCATCAATCATATAATATATATGCATTCATTGATATGAATTGAGACTAAAACGTTCAAATCAATATACATTTTAAGATTGAATTCATCCTCACACTTAGAGAAGTTAAAATGTTTATTCATAATATTTAATAAGGATTTATTTACTCAGAATTAATTTTCTCGATATTTAAAGAGATCCAATCCATAACCAAAAAACATAAAATTAATCATGATATATATTCAAAATATTTATAGAATTAATATTCCCAAAAATTTGAATTGGAGTTGATGTAGAAAGATTATATGTGATAATTATACCATTAGGAGTTTATTATTCTAACTCAACTTCTTACCATTGTTGTAGTGATCTAATACCCTTATCAAATTAACTAAATATAATTTTTTTGGTATATCTGGTATAAAATAATATGTTATATGTTATATAATGTATGGTAACTATAACATTCAAAAAATCATTCCCATGACCCACTTGAGTTGTGATATCAATTACCTTTCTTTCAACTAATTTTTTTTTGATATTTTTTGACACACACAAACCTACGTAGATAATTAATATGGGTTTTGATCAAAAAATTTATAATCTACCTGCATCTAAAGTACTGAAAATCATTTTTTATTCATTGGTATAAACTATATTATTTTCTCAAATTTTCATCCCCCGTTGAATATTATAGGATTGATGGATACACATTACATAATTTAATCACTTCCCAACTCATTTCAGAAAATATCTTATATAATTTATACCAATTTATTTGTATGCCAGTTGTTGGAATTTCATTCTTCTTTTATATTTACTTTTTTATTTTCCATGATTCTTTGTTTCCACTTCCTATCACTAAAAACATAATAATAATTATATTCCCTACCCCATATTACATCCTTCATATCATATTAAGTGATTTATTCAAAATAAATGATGTCTATTCTGGTTAACCCCCTTTGATGACATGCTTTTAGGCCATTAATGAATTGATAATTTTTTCTTGTAGGGTAATATATAAAGATATATACATAAAATGATAGTTTTGTATTATAATTTTTATGTACTAATTGATAAATCCTCCCACCATTACAGCTCAAGAAAGTACTATTCCATCATATCATGAAGGGTTCTTGTATTTTATTTTAAATGAAATATACTCATAAAATAATCAGATTCTATAGAGTTTAATTCTTCACCTTACCTCATATTCTTGATTAGATTACACTATTGATCATCTTTTAATTCTAATTCATATACTACTATGAAAATTTAGCATGGTCATATAACTATAGAATCAAACATATCTTTTCAATATCATTAATCGGTTTCATCAAAAAATTTGGTCAAAAGGCATATAGATGGATTGTGGATATTGTCACATAAAATACTCCATGGAGTGACTATCCCTACATGATGTATTTAGTGGTTCAACATGATCCATGTTACCATTAATATATTCATATAGATTATTGAGCATAATAATATGATATTTTATCCCAGTTCCAAAGACATTTATTTTCCCTTAGAGGTAGTTATTAAAATTACCATATTAGTATTTTTTTTATGATATGTTATAATTAAATCCATATAGTAATACTAAAAACATTGTGTAAATAATTAAAAAAATATGAGTTATTTATAATGTATTCATAAAAAATAATTCATGCTGTGTCTAAAACAAGAAACATTCTATTTAATTTTCGGAACCATTGGTTCAATGAATATTTTTAAATGTCATTAAAAAACATTAAATATTTATCCTAGATATAAACTAATCCCCATGTTTTTATATAATTTATTATAAACCAAATCTACCATTATTAACTGAACATGCCTTTTGATATAAACTAAATTGACCCACTCTTTTCATTCACAAATTTTATGTATCTTCATATGAATATTAAAAAAATATCAAAAGAAACATGACTGCGGATAGTAAATGTTTAATATCATCATATACTAGATAAGAAATTATATTATTTCATTAGAGATCATCAACATATCCCATAATGATATTGGAACATAGTACTCTTCATATACGTACACTAATTAGTTATATCATCCCAACATGGGGAAATGAGATTTAGGAAATAATGAGGTCAAAAAAATATTATTTGAAAAAATAGTTGATATTAATCGGTGGTCATATGACGTAATATGATAAGAATTTGGGTATGGGACCAATAATATAAAAACAATGATCATCTATGATCTATCATGGATCACAAACCTGATTCATGGAATAAAATATTGCCATTTTTTAGATGAAATGGATCATATGAGCGAGAAATGTGTCACATCATCATATGTGTTAATGTTATATCAAATGTCATTATTAATTAATGATTATATAAATTCATTGTTCATTATTCAAATTGTAATGTTTCCCAGAGTATCAATCACAGTTACATGTTTCCTATAAAGGATTATGCACATTATGTTGTTTCGCATATTTGATTAATCACATCAGATTGTTTCCCATAGTGAATTAAGCACCCTGACATTTTTACCATAATATAGTATTCACATAAACATGTTTTATATATTGAATAAAATCATTAAATTGAATCCCATTTTTATCTCATGATGCATAAAAAATCCAACAAATTCATTTGAGGTATATAAAATGACCCACCATCACATAATCATAATTCATTCATATATATGTAACAAGATTCTACCACATTCCTCATATAATCATAGTGTCAATAATATAATATGAATATAATTTATTAGTAACTCATAATCACAATCATAAACTATACACAAAATGAATAAACATGGTATCATTATATCATTATTCCATTAAATCATAACTTATATCAATATATGCTATCATAGATTTAAAATAAGATTAAAATATACCCTAAATAAACTTTTCAAAAAATATAGTTTTTATTTATCAATAACATATTTAATTTTTTAAATTTATCTAAAATTATGGAAAAAATATTCATTGAAAATAACCATTAAAACATTTGTAGGATTTTCAAAATCCTATAATGGTTATCATAATGGGAAATTTAGTTCACACCATATAATTTAAAAAAACATTCTAATTATAGATTTCCCATATTTAAAAATGTTCATAATTCTAAAAAAAGGATATTCCAATTAATAAATTTTTTTAAAAATAAAATATTTATAAATATTTATTTAACTTTTCATTTAATAATATTAAAAAAAATTAATGACAATTTTTTAAAACATGGACATAGAAACAAAAAAGATATTCTCTCGAATAAAGAAATAATGTCATTTTTAAAAAAAATGCATTTTTGACAAAGCAATACATAATGGGAGGATAATTAAATGAGAATAGGTAATATCAAGAAATTAATAGTGGATATGAAAATTCATGATAATTATTGATAGGTGGATCAGGATATTTTGTTATCTAATTATTAATAATAAACAACCATGTTCGCAAAATAGATTGAAACATTAAACCCATACTTCCTAACTTGTATTTCAACGTTCACATTTGAGACTCCCATATCAGAAATATTTATATATTATAAAATAATTTTGAAACCATAATAATATATGATTTTATTTTACCATCTTGTCACCCATTTTTTAATATTTATTTTTTAATGTAAGTATTTCGTGTGATAACTTCATAATTTTTCATGAAGGTTTCGCTTTGGAAGTCTCAGTATTACTTTCATTCATCATGGTTCCTTAATCTCCAAAACATTTACCATTATGATAATATAATATATATTCATTATATATATATATGTGTGTATATATATATAGAGTCATCTAAAAAAGGTTGTGATTAAAAAATGAATCACACTATTCATCAAGATGGTAATATATACATACACATGATCATTAATTATATTTTCAAATGGATTTAATAAGAAAAATGTAGTTGATAATTCACAATTTGAAATCATTTTTATGTTATATAAACCATTTTTATTCATCAAATACATCTTTATTTCCATCCATGTAAACAAGAAATGAAAAATGAATCAAATCACTTCATGGTGGTGGTGGTAGTCAACACATATTCTTAAGAACCGTTATAGTGACCCGGGTTTAACATACATCGAAATTCCGACACTTTATATTAATATACATTATATTAAAAAAATACAAGCCAGATGGCCACAATAGTTTAGTGTATTTTGAAACATTGAAACTAAATATTATATCATGATGAAAGATATTTAACATATTCCATAAATATCTCTACTATTAGTAATTATAATTAAAACCATTCTTCATAACATAGTGAAGGAAACATAAAATAGATTGAGATCAAATCCACAGTAAGGGTAAATAAGGTAAATTTATAAGTGTAATTATGAGCATATGTTTACGAGAAAATGATCATGAAAATATATGATCATACCCTACATATCAATGATCGTATACTTGTATCATGAAATAATGAATATATGTTCATAAGAAAAGAATTATATGGAAATAAATAACAAATTCCATGAAAGCCTCAAGTAAGAATAAAACATTGAATTTTAGAATACACATAAGCATATAATATTGTAAACTGGTATAAGTAGAAATAGGATGACTAATTATGTTAAGGACATGACATCATGTCCTCTCACATGCAACTAGGTTCATTAAAATCATTGTAAAAATGTTATCATATTCCTTAATAATAGTAAATTAATTATTTAAAAATATGTCTTGGTAGTATGGGTTTACTCCCCATACTATCATGCTATCCGTGGTTCACTCCTATGACCATATTAATATCTTTTGCTCACACCTTATACCATATTTCTAGTCATGGTTTTCTCTCATGGATATCATTGTAGAATGATTTCACTCCTCATATTATCTAGTCAGTCATAGTTCACTCTCATGTACATGTTACTCTATATCATGACATATAAATAACTACCTAATGCATTGGATGGAGATATTGGTTCCACTCACCTTATAATTAAATCACACATGCATGTTCTAAATAATATTATTTAATCATATATTAACCAATGAAATGAAATGGGTATTATAAACATATAAAAATAACCCATCCTATGGAATATGATATAGGTTTCTTAAACATATCAACAATAAAATAAAACATAAACTTGAATTGGATTTGAAAAGCATATAAACATTGATAGAGACATATGTTTCTTAAAAACCATGACATTATACATAACCCATTCATAGAAAGGATATGAATTTAACATTTTGATGATTTCATAAAAGGGAATGAGTTACATCAATTTATGTCCTCTTAGATGGAAAATGGTTTTGAAATATCTTTCAATAATTATGTGAGAATAAAATATTTGTTTTTCATTGAAAATGAATTTCAATACATAAAACCAAATGAAATTTATTTTAATATAAAATACCATCAAAACTGATAATTAAGGAATGAAATCATTTTCCATCAATTTTCCTTGAAAACATATAATATAAGATTCAAAAACTTTTCAAAAAAATGTCATTAAAAAAAATTATAATTTATAAAGAAACCATGAAAACATTTTGAATTAACTTTTATTTTAAAATATATTAAAAACATAGAAAGAGAGCTTGAAAAGGTATTTTAAACCATTATCGTAGAAAATACATTGAAACATTTATATGAAAGATGAAAACATTTTGAAAAACATTTTACTTGAAAAAACATTATAAACATATAAACAATGCTTGGAATATTTTTAAATTATTTTTCAAATATAAAACATTTTGTTTTAATTTTTTCAAAAAAATAATGAATATCCATAATATTAGGTAAAAATTATCTTTTAAAAATGTTACATTTTTATTTCTGTAGATGACGCTTTAAGGGAATGATGTCGGGAAATTTAAGAACCCGGTTTTTATTTTTGAGGTACGTGATTCTTCTTTATTCCTTTTCCTTAAGTTTTTTTAGAAAATATGGAAAATGGGGAAAAATCCTAAATTTTGGAACTACATGCTGTGTACTTTTCCACACGCCATGTACTTTTGGCCGTGTGGGATGGGTACACGGGGCGTATAGCATTGTCGGCGATGAGGGGTGTATGAACCGACTACATGTCGTGTAATGGTACCTTACACGCAGTGTAGTCAGTCGGCAGGCCTAAACAGTAAGGTAGTGGAGTAGCCGCCAGCTTGGCGACCGTACACGCTGTGTACTCGAAAGTACATGTCGTGCACTCATGTGGACGATGAATAGTGTGGCAGTGCCGCCAGAGGAACAGTAAAATGAAGGATGTACATGTCGTGTACTCAGAAGTACATGACGTGTACTTTGTTTTTGCGGCTTAAAACAGGCATTATCCTCCTCATTTGGCAGAGGAGGCATTTGAGCCGTTTTGGAGCCAATGAGGACGTCCGAACCTTTGAAGATCCGTTAGGTGTTCGTATGGAATCCGATTCGGCTTCGGACGATCTCGTTGGAACCGAACGGGTAAATCCTCTCCTCTCCTGGTATGGTTTTTACCAATTTTTCCCCTAAGAGAAGTTATTTACGTAAGAATGGGTTTATTTCTTCGTCAGATCTACGCCGTTCTTGGGCATTTTGGAAATCTGCGTTCGCGTATATCGCTCGTTGGCATATAAGATATGTGGATTTGTGTTAATTTTTCCAATTTTCATGTGTTTTTTCATTTTGTTGCCACGAACATATGTTGGGGTGCCGTGTGGCCGAGGATATAGCTATATTAAACACCTAGAATTGAATAGGTGATTAAAATGTGATATTAAAATGCTGTTTGGGATCGTTTCTTGGATCTGGAACCACCCCGGGGGTGTGTTTCACTGTTTAGCTGTTTGGCCAGGATACCCGAGGGTATGCCTTTAATGTAGTAATTTTATAATTTCATTGAGAGTAATTTCTTTTTTACTACATTTTGATATGTTGGGCATGGCCCGATTACCTGTTTAGCCTGAGGGATTGTTGTGATTAGCCTATGGGCACTGTACTATTTAGCTTGTGGGCAGTAGTTATTTCGGCCTGAGGGAAACTTCTTCTATGCTTGTGGGCTACTTATTCTGTGCTTGTGGGAGACACTACCTTCGCCAGAGGGAACACTCTGTTATACCTGAGGGCAGAATCATGTGTTGGATACTCGTTACCTGAGGGAAAGAGTTTACGTGTCTGAGGACACAAGTAGTTTACTTAGAAATTCACTGTGGGGAGTTCTTATATTAAATGGATTAAATGAATATTAAAAATGTAAATATTACTGGTAGTTTTTACTTTTGAGTACTGCTAACTTTATTTCATTTTACCACTGCACTATATTGTTGCTTGTTAGCACAAAGTTGGGAACGAGCCTTTGGTGGGTACCTACTGAGATATATGTCTTAAACCCTATATGGGTCACGCTTTTTGGCCCAAACAGATTACGTTTCTGCATGTGTAGATAGGGGCAAGAGTCCCTATTCAGGTACATGACTATTGGTGAGGAGTAGGGGGCATAGGACCGAGCCAAGGATCGCCCGCTACCAGCTGGTTTCTTTGTTTTGTTGTACTCTTCTCTTTGTTTTACTGTACAGACGTATCACATGTTCTAGCTGTTTTATTACAATTTGAGACATGTTGCATCATTTCCTATATATTGGCTGGTATTATATACTGCAATTGTTCATTTCAATTGAGTATGGTTTACTTCTTCTGCTGTTCTTTGTATGTTTTCTTTTGTATTCCGCTACACTACAATTTTACAAATGAGGGCATAGTATCCCCACTATCAGACCTGAGAACTTGCTACTAGTCGGCAGCCTTTGGCGTTTGGGGAAATGTGCTTGAGGTCACGTGGCGAACCGAGCTCGGGGCACCCGTTGCATGGAACCCAGGTCTGGGACGTTACAATGTGGTATCAAAGGGGTTCTTTTCTTTGACTTACTATTTGGAGCCGTAGACATGTATAGGACAGAACAGTAGTTGGTAATAAGTTGTTCCCGGGCGTAGCTAACTCGTGTACAGGGAAAATCCAGTCTACCTCATATTTTGAAATTCTTTTGACTTTGCAAATATTAGAGTTGATTTTATATCACCGTTGGGTGTCGCAATTTGAGATTGTGCTATTTATAATTTATCTATGTGTTCTATTTAGTTGCAACCCAATGAGATGAGGGTATGCCATCTCATGCATCATATAGTCACTTGCTAGAAATCACATGCTATTCATAGTTCTCATGCCATGTAGGTGCATTAGAAATTGCATGTTGTTGTGATAACTGTTGTGATAATATAGTATGTTGTTGTGATAAATGCTCTGATAAAATATTTTCTATTTGATATTGTAATTTTATGTGAGCCTGTTTATAGAATGGATGTCAAACATTGATTTTTGGGGATTATGGGCCCCCATTGACCAAAATTTGGTGGATCATTGACTTTTTATTGGTTATAACACATAAAAGATGTCAAGCATTGATTCTTGGTGATTATGGGCCCCGACGGGTCAGAATTTGACACTTAGGTGTTGTTTTTTGGTATTTTCTGGGTTCTGGGAAAGTTTTTGAGGCAGACTGTCTGGAAACCCAGTATACAGGCCGTGTAGTATTTTTATACATGTCGTGTATGTTCTTCTGTTCGGGAAGAAAAATAATCTTTTTGTGTACACGCCGTGTACCTGTAGTACATGTCGTGTAGTCTCTCCCCGTGTCACAAACAGTGTGGGCAGCGACACGGAGTAGGGAAAGGCTTGGGAAAAACACGACGTGTACCGAATGTACACGTCGTTTAGTGTTGACCCGGAGTCCGGCCGTGTAACTAACAACACGGGTCGGTGATCTCCTTGACATTACACGCCGTGTCAATGATGGACATGCTGTGTACTGTGACCTGGGGACTCGGTCGTGTAACGAACAACATGGGCAGGTGTCAACTCTCCCTGAACACTCCCTGTACCTATGAGAAACACCGTGTAGTCTTGTCTGAGGACAGACCGTGTGGATTTACTCGTGTGGCTAGGAAACGGGGTGGTGTACACACCGTGTGCGTGTGTAACATGCTGTGTATTGTCAAGCCGAGTAGTCGGCTGTGTCACAGAGGACCCGGGCAGTTGGAAAATAACACCGTACACACCGTGTAGATATTATACACACCGTGTAATTTTGTTCAACAGAATCCATTTGGATTAGCCGTGTAGAAGGACCAGGGTAGGGGAAGAGAAGTCAAGTACACACCTTACAGTCAGTGTACATGCCGTGTAGTCTTGTTTTGAAATTTTTGAATGCCTTCTTCCTCTTTTTCCTTGTGGTTCCTTCGCTTTTTGGTCATATTAATCTTGAATCTAAGGCGTGATTTTGACCTTGTAGTGTCCTTCCGCCTAGACGACTGCGAGTTGTTCTCCAGGAGAGCGGCAACGATTATACTCCAGAGATGGTGGGCCATGGGATACCAGTTGATCCTCTGGCAGATCCAGATGCGGTGCCAGCTGCTATACCGGACACAGGCGCGGAGGTGCAGTTCCGTGAGGACTTTATGTGGTTCATGCAGTCCTTTCAGGGAGCCGCATAGGCTGCTACATCTATGGATGAGCTAACATGTATCTTTTAGCAGCAACATATGGCTACGTTTTCAGGGGATGGCAGACCACAGGATGCGAAGTCTTGGATAGGATCGATGCATACTATTTTTTGAGCATCTTGAGATACCTCTAGGGTGGAGGGTCAAGCTCGCGACTTACATGATGCCTGATTCCACCAAGAGGTGGTGGGATGTTACCTCCCAGTCAGAGCATCATAATGACATGGTGTGGGAAGATTATCAGGAAGTCTTCTATAACATCTTCTTTCCCGAGATGCTGAGGGAAGATAGAGAATGAGAGTTCATGAATCTACAGTAGGGTTCATTGTTGGTGATGGACTATTCTACTCATTTAACAGAGCTTCAATATTTTTCACCCGTACTGGTGAGTGATGAGATGTTGAGAGCTAGACGTTTTGAGGATGGTCTTCGATATGAAATCAGAGCGCTGGAGAATGTTTTCATGTTGCCTACTGTACACGCGATTGTGAACCAGACATTGATTACAGAGAGGAACCTGCAGGTATCGAGTGGTGTGGGCTAGGGCGGTTCAACACCAGTCACTGGTATTATTTCTATTGGCAAGAGGAAGAGACAGATAGACTTTTCTCAGGTTGGCATTACCAGTCAGAAGAATGCTTCAGGTGTCCAGGTTATGTGCTACCAGTGTGGTGGAGAGGGGCACAAGAGGCCGCAGTGTCCATGAGACCCAGTGGAATGCCGAGCTTGTGGCAAGATGGGTCATCTACAACGCTTTTTCAGGGCATCTACAATAATGGCTAGTGAGAGGGGTTCTGTGCAGACTCCACATGCGGGATAAGGACCAGTGGCTTCTTACCAGTCAGGGAACTAGAATGAGTTAGGGCGTGCAGGCAGAGATGGTGGTCATGGTCGTGGTATCCAGAAGCCAGGATCTCAGAGGCAACAGGGTGGGACATCTTAGGGTAGCCAGGCTATGTCGTAGGGCCGTGACACTGGGCAGGCATATGTAGTGCAACAGACCCAGCAGGAGCAGGATCTCGGACCTTCTACAGTCAGAGGTACTATTCTTGTAGCTTATGTCCTATGTTCAGTGCTTTTTTATACGGGTGTTACACATAGTTTCATATCTGTACCCGTTGTAGAGAGCCTTGGGCTCAGTGTTTCTTCTTCTTTTGATATCATGATGCTAGACACTCCATTGGGGACTAGGACGGCTGGTGTGCGTCAGTGTAAGGAGTGCCCCCTTGATGTTGGAGGGTGTCACTTCCTTTGGGACCTCTATGTCTTGGAGATGATGAGCTATGATGTCATTATTGGGATGGACTGGTTAGTTCCCTTTTGAGCCTTTGTATACTGCTATTGTCATAGGGTGAGTTTAATGTCACTATAGGGTAGAGAGTTTCTATAAAAGGGTGAATGAGATGTTTAGGCGAGTCGAGATGGACTAGAGCATCATGGGCGAGGTGGAGTCACAGCCCAGATAGCGAGCTTATATCTAGATGATCAGGGGACTTGTCAGATGGATTTCCCTCCACTTGTTGATTGTTTCAGGGATGTCTTCCCGGACGACTTTTCATGTCTACCTCCGGTGCGTGAGGTGGATTTCTCTATTTAGATTGTGCTAGGAGCAGCACTGATGTCCATTCCTCCTTATAGGATGGCCACACCTCAGTTTCAGGAGCTCAAGAGGCAGTTATAGGAGTTACAGGCAAAGGGATTTATCTGACCCAATACTTCTTCTTGGGGTTCTCTAGTCCATTTTGTGAAGAAGGCGGATGGTACCCTTAGACTTTGTGTGGATTATCGAATGCTGAACTAGTTGACGGTTAAGAACCGATATCCCTTGCCAAGGATTTATGATCTGTTTGATCAGCTTTATGGAGCACGAGTGTTCTCGAAGATTGAATTGAGATCCGGATATCACCAGCTACGCGTGAGACCATCAGATATACCACTTACATCTTTTCAGAGCAGATATGGTCTGTACGAGTACTTGTTTATGTCGTTCAGACTCACGAACGCGCCATCTGTTTTCATGGCTCAGATGAATCATGTGTTCCATCGGTATCTTGATTCGTTTGTGGTAGTATTCATGAACAACATCTTGGTGTGCTCTCACAATCGACACGACCATGCCACCCATCTTGAGATTGTATTGAGTACACAAAAAGTGCATCAGCTATATGCTAAGCTCTCAAAGTGCCACTTTTGGATGCACCAGATTCACTTCTTAGGTCATATCATCTCAGAGGCAGGAGTTGCAGTAGACCCAGAGAATGTAAGAGCATTAGTTTCTTGGGAGCAGCCTAAGAACGTGATTGACATACGGAGTTTCTTAGGGCTAGCTGGTTACTACAGACGCATCATACATGACTTCTCCCACTTAGCAGCACCATTAACAGGTCTGACTAAGAAGGGTGTGAAGTTCATTTGGTCAGAATCTTACGAGACAGAATTTCAAGCCCTGAAGGGAAGGTTGACATCAGCACCGATCCTGATACTCCCAGAGCAGGGGAAGACCTATTCAATTTACTATGATGCATCAGGGATTGGGTTGGGAGCCGTTTTGATGCAGGGCGACCGAGTTGTTGCATATGAGTCAGCAGTTGAGGCCACATGAGAGGAATTACCCGAAGCATGATCTCGAGTTGGCTATAATTTTGCATGCATTGTACTATTGGAGATATTATCTATTGGGAGATCATTTTGGGGTTTTCACCGACCAAAAAATCCGCAGGTATATCATTAATCATCATGACCTGAATCTGAGGCAGAGAAGGTGGGTTGAGTACCTACAGTCCTTCGATTTTGAGATTTCCTACACACCTGGTAAATGTAATGCAGTAGTTTATGCACTGAGCAGAAAGACTCAGATGCTGGCAGTGGAGGAGGCTAGTGGTGAGTGGGAGCATATGGCTTTGTTCTCTGAGATGCATCTGGTGGTGCATGACAGTCAAGGGCAGACTTATCTTTCTTCTTTAGCTGTGACTTCTACCCTCCTGGATAGAGTGTGGATGAGACAGCTATCGGATTCAGAAGGCCTAGTTCTACGGGAGTCGGGGGCAAGTGAGGACCCTCCTCCCGGTTGGATGATAGGCGATGATGAGGTTTTTCATTTCCATGGACGAATATGGGTTCCATGTGATATATGTGAGGAGCTACTACGGATGTTTCATGCTTCAGTTTATGCAGTTCATCCCGAGGTTACCAAGATGTACCGTGACTTGAGACGTTAGTACTGGTGGCCGGGTGTGAAGAGAGAGATAGCTGGGTTTGTTACGAGATGTTCCACCTATCAGAAAATGAAGGCAGAGCACCAGAGGCCAGCTGGGCTGTTACAGCAGTTACCCATTCCAGAGTGGAAATGGGATGATGTCGCGATGGATTTCATGATGGGATTTCTGAGGTCACCTCGAGGAAATGACGCCATGTGGGTTGTTGTGGACAAAATCCTGATGGTATCTCACTTCATTCTGATCAAGGAGACCTTTGGTGTGGATGAGCTCGGAAGGATGTATATCCGAGAGATTGTATGTCTTCATGGGGTACCTCATTTTGTCGTTTCCGATATGGACGACCACTTTATGTCTCATTTCTAGCATAGTTTTTAGAGGGTTCTAGGTACACAGGTGCTTCTGAGCATAATATAACACCCTCAGACCGATGGCTGGTTAGAGCATACAATACCGGTTCTAGAGGACATGCTGCGTGCATGTGTCCTAGACTTTGGGGGCACTTGGGAGAAGCATATACCCCTATTCTAGTTTACCTATAACAATAGTTTTCAGGAGACTATTGAGATGGAACCATATGGGGCTTTAAATTGTAGGCCATCTCGTTCAACTTTGTTCTAGTTAGAGGCAGGTGAGGCAGCTTTACTGGGGCCACATATCGTGCAGGAGACATCTGAGCAGGTCCAGATGATTCGAAAGTGGATGGCTACCGCGCAGTCTTATCAGAAGTCTTATGTTGATCACCGTAGACGACCTTTGGAGTTCGTGGTCAGGGATCAGGTTTTTCTACGTGTTTCACCGAGGCTGGGGCACAAGAAAATAAGGAGACATGGTAAGCTTCCACCGAGTTATGTGGGGCCATTTGAGAGTCTGGAGAAAGTCGGGCTAGTTGCCTGTTGGTTGTAGTTACCGCAGCGGTACCGAGCCATGAATGACGTCTTCCACGTGTCTCAATTGCATCGCTATCATCCAGACTCATCCCACGTATTTCTACCTGAGGAGGTTGAACTAGAGGTCGATGCGTCCTTTAAAGAGAATCTGATTCGTATCGTTGATAGGAGCAAGACGGTTCTCCGAGGCCAGTCAGTTCCTCTCGTACGGGTGCTATGGCAGCATGGACGAGGGCAAGACGAGACCTGGGAGTGGGAGGCGGACTTTCATGCTCAGGGGCCAGATCTATTCTGAGCTTTATCTTCGCCACCATGGGAAGGGTAATTCGGGGACGAATTGCTATAAGGGGGGATGTTTGTAAGAACCCGGTTCTTATTTTTTAGGTATGGACTTCTTCTTTTTCATTATCCTTATGTGTTTTTTAGAAAATATGGAGAATGGGAAAAAATCCAAAATTTTGGAACTACACACCATGTACTTTTCCACACGCCGTGTACTTTTTGCCCTGTGGGATGGGTACACGTGGTGTGTAGCCATGTCTGTGACGAGGGGTGTTGGAAACGAATACATGTCGTGCAGTGGTACCTTACATGACGTGTAGTCAGTCGGAAGGGCTAAATAGTAAGGCGGTGGAGTAGCCGCCAGCTGGGCGATAGTACACGTTGTGTACTCTAATATACATGCCGTGTACTCATGTCGATGATGAACAGTGTGGTGGTGCCGCCAGTAGAACAGTTACATGAAGGAAGTACACGCCGTGTACTCAGAAGTACACTCCGTGTACTCAGAAGTACATGCCATGTACTCAGAAGTACACGCCGTGTACTTTTTTTCAGCTTAAAACAGGAAGTAGCCTCATCATATGGAAGAGGAGGCATTTAAGCCATTTTGGAGCCAAGGAGGACAACCAAACATTTGATTATCCACCGGGTGTTTTTCTGGAATCCGATTCGGCTTCGGACGATCGCGTTGAAACCACACGCGTAATCCCTCTCCTCTCCTAGTATGGTTCTTACCAATTCTTCCCATAATTGACGTTATTTATGTTTTAATGGGTTTTGTCTTCGTCATATCTATGCCATTCTTGGGCGTTTCTGAAATAAGCGTTCATGTATATCGATCGTTGGCGTATAAGGTAGGTGGATTTGTGTGAATTTTTCCAACTGTCGTGTGTTTTTGCGTTTTCGTGCAATGACCCCATGTTGGGGTGTCGTGTGGCTGAGTCCATAGATATAATAAACACCTAGAATTGAATAGGTGATTATAATGTGATATTAAAATGCTGGTTGGTATCATTGCTTGGATCCGAAACCACCACGGGGGTGTGTTTCACTGTTTAGCTGTTTGGCCAGGATACCCGAGGATATTCCTTTAATGTAGTAATTGTAGAATTTCTTTGAGAGTAATTTCTTGTTTACTGAATTTTGATATGTTGGCAATTTCCCAGTTACCTACTTAGCCTGAGGGCGTTGTTGTGATTAGCCTGAGGGCACTGTAATATTTAGCCTGTGGGCAGTAGTTATTTTGTCCTGAGGGAAACTTCTTCTATGCCTGTGGGCAGCTGATTCTGTGCCTATGGGAGACACTACCTATGCCTGAGGGCAAACTCTGTTATTCCTGAGGAAAAAATCTTCTGTTCGATACTCGTTACTAGAGGGTAGGAGTTTACGTGTCTAAGGACACTAGTTGTTTACTTAGAAATTCACTGTGGTGATTTATTTTATTAAATGGAGTAAATGAATATTAAAAATGGAAATATAACTGGTAGTTGTTATTTTTAAGTACTGCTGTCTTTATCGCATTTTACCACTGCCCGCTATTGTTGCATGTTAGCACGCAGTTGGGCATGAGCCTTTGGTGGGTGCCTACTGAGATATATTTCTCACACCCTGTTTGGGTCATGCTATTTGGCCCAAACATATTTCGTTGCTACAGGTGTAGATAGGGGTAAGATTTACTATTCAGTTACTTGACTGTTGCTGAGGAGTAGGGGGCATGGGACCGAGCCTAGGCTCACGATGTTGCTGCCCGCTGTTTGCATTGTTTTGATGTACTCTGCTCTTTTCTATAATGTGCTGATTTATAAAATGTTCTGCGTATTTTATTTGAATTTGAGACGTGTTGCATCATTTCCTATATACTAGTTGTTATTATCTACTGCAGTTGTTCATTTCAGTTTAGTATGGTTTTTTGAATCAACTTTTCGTTGTATGTTTCCTTTTGTATTCCTCTACGCTACACATTGACAAATGAGGGAAACGTTTCCCCAATATCAGACCTGGGCCCTTGCTGCTAGTCGGCAGCCTCTAAAGTTTGGGGAAATGCACTTGAGGTCACATGGCGAACTGGGCTCGGGGCACCCGTTGTGTGGCACACGGGTTCGGGATGTTACATGAAACTCAATACATGTCCTATGAGTGGAAAAGAACATTCCTTTTCCCAGATAAAAAATGATAGAAAAATTATTCATTTGGAAGGTGAAAATAATATTATATTTTAAGCATTATTAAAAGAAAAAAATTGTAAACATTATATTTAATTATTGTTTAATAGTTGTATAAATGACATAGAAAACCATTTTAGAGAACATTGTTTTGATGGATCGTATATTTCTGACCAAAGGTATGGTAAAGATGGAAATTATTAAAAAAAATTATTTATCATATGTTCCAAATAGTAGAAAATGGTACCAATACATTTAAATAGACTGAATAACCAGAGGATACGAAAACTCATGAATTTTTTTAGAGATGTAACATAATGATTCATCAATTGAAGCATAATCATTAAAAATATCGAAATGTTATTAGACTGGTTCAATAAAATATTATCACATGGTAATGTGGGACCATACTCTACATGTATGAAATTAAAATTAAATTAATCATGCATATCATGAAAATAAATATATTCCTGATATACATGAAAAATGTATGTATATATACCGCCAAAAATAATTTAGGTTCTTAACAAAACAAGAGTCTCAAAGATGAAAAATTGAGTTAAAACTATTTCACGGATTCGTCAACATTTGAAACACCACCCCCATGAAATAAATATAATATATTTGATATGTAAATACATATAAATTTAATAATAACAATCTTTTAATACATCCATGGGCATTTTACACACCACAAAAAATTAATGTGTTGTTATTAAATCATGTATCTCATAGAAATAAAAAGTGAGTTGAAATACCTTTACCTTGTGTCTTAACATTCATCGCAATCCTTCAAACTATATGTATAATAAATGTAAATTTATTATAAATAATTTAAATAAAAATATTGTTATATCATTTAATATATATTCTTTCATTATCTTCTAATATTACCCACTTATTAAACATCCTATATTATGTTTTCATGTCGAGTAATATTAACTATTTTTTCTCTATGTGTGTTAGTTTGTTATATAATTGTTCATTGAACATATATAATGATTAAATAATTTAACTAATGATATAAATATAATTTATATAAGTTATAGTTGTATTATAATGATTTATATAAAATATATGTATGAAATGGAATACACTATTCATGGAGATGTTAGCCTATTCATACTAATGATCTTTATTTCTGTTTAATTGTCATGTTGGGGGAAAAATTAAAACAAATATGTATATATGTATATACTTAAATAAAAAATATCTTTATTATATCATATTTATCATATATATCTACAAAAACCATCATTAATATAATCCATGTAGTGTATGAAAGGATCACAATGCTTTGAGTGGCGGTAGTCCAGACATCCTCAAATGAAATATTCTTATATACATAAGATGAAAACAATAATGGTATGTTTTAAATAAAAATTTAATATGTATAAATATATTATAAATATAATAAATATAATATATATAAATATTTTCAATCATAATTTTATCAATGAAAGGTGGTAATGGAAAAATAATCAATCATCATTTAGTGAGGCAGTAGTTCATCGTACAAAGAAACTGTTTATTTATTTCCCATTTGATGGAGATGTGTGTAAGTGTAGGTCTAACCATTTACATAAAAATTTAATAGTATATTTAGTATAATGTGTTTTTAATATACTAATATAACAAATATATTTTAATGGGTATTATAAAAAAAATGACTTGAGAGAAGAAGTTACCTCTTATTCTGGTACCATCTTTTAGTTTGTGCCAAATATCATCCTTGGAATTCCTTCTTCAGAAGTGAATGATTATAGAAGTAATATAGGTATGATACAAAGATTATTGGGTAGGAATTTTCTATACATAAGAGTATTTATATGTGTGGGGATGTTGGAGTGGAGGTGGCCTTTATATGGAAGGAAAAGGACTCACTTGGAATTTAAAAAAAAGATAGGTGGGCACATTTTGTTACATAAAAAAGTCATAAAAATCCAAAAAAAATTAAATAATTTATATTTTATGAACTAAATATAAAAATAAAATGTGTTTCTCAAAATTTTATAGGTCATTTGGCCACTTCAATTTAATGTTTAATCTCAAATTAAGATTATTTCAGCCTTCCTTACTATGAATAATTTTAATCACCTTTACTAATAATTTTTGTAAAAAATTAACATGGACTTAATAGACTCCCAATATTGTAAGTAATACTATGTTTCGTGTTGGTTTTCTTAAATTTTTTTTACATAATAGGTAAAATTTAGATTAATTCTATTCCCACAGATGAGACAAACTAAATGAATTTTAATGTAGAAAGGTGTTCAAATGTTTAGTAGGTTTTAAGATTTAATTTCAAACTGAAATTAAATTAAACAAATAAAATTATATTAATTTATCTACAATTGGATTGATTTTATCTGAGAAAGAATTTATAATATCATTTTATATTAATAATTTATTAAAAAAATTCTATTTTTAAATAAAAAACAATATTTTTTACTATTCATAAAAAATTATGTTTGTTATCAAAATACCAAGAATTATCCCGAGGATAATATTGGAATTATGAATTCCAAAATAATTTTTAGTTTGTCAAAATGAATTTCTATATTTTTCTAAAATTGTTTTTATTATTTTTATTTGAATAACATTAAAACAAGTTCAATTGAGGAAATTTTATTTTTTAAAAAATAAGGGCATTTCAATAAATTATATAATTCCTTTTAAATTTGTTTTATATCTACAAAACAAATAAAAACATTATTTTAAGATTTTTTATCACTATTCATTTTACTATGTTTAACTTCTTGGTTATAATTTTCTCAATTAAATAATTATAATAATAAAATGATGATTCATAGAAACATCAGTGTTGCGTGTAATGTATGCCCAATCGATACTGTGTGTAACATTTGAAAAGTCTCTATTGGATGTAGTGCAAGAAAATTAGTTTTCATATGAATGGAATGATTTACATATGTATTTCATATATATATATGTACATTTTCTTGTGCCATCTGAAATTAAAAATATCAAAAATATAAATTAATTAGAAGAAAAACTATTTAAAAAAAATATCTGGGTGTAACATTATATATCCTGTAAAATTAATATCTCTATATAAATAGATATTGGTTTTCAAATGTTTAATATTTTAATATTCCATTAATAGAAACAATCCTTTATAAAAGGAATACTAAAACTTCCCTTATAATGGTAATGAAGGACCCATAATGTTTAACAAAAGTTAATTATAACGAGATTCCAAGATATGAGAACATAGATGGGAAGAGAAAACATGGACATGAAAGATAACTATTACCATCATGTTTTTATGGACAATGATAGAGTAAAAGGTTATTAAAAATTTAATAGTCACTATTCCATAAATCTTCGATCATATTAGAGACCTTTTGGTGCATCATAAACATAGGTATAGAACAATTTTGTTTAATTTTATGAACCCTTTTCCCAATGATTAATAATTTTTATAAAAAATTATTCTTGCATGATTTTAGGATAACATTACCCATAATTATTTATTTCAACAATTCAACAATTTATCTAAAATGTAAGGTTACTTTTTCATTTCAAATGAACTAATAGATCATGATACCCATGATATTACATCCCATTTTTCATCACATATCATCAACATAATCTAGTTATAAGAGGATATCAAAAATAAATAAATCCTCATATGGAGATATAAAACTTCAATAATAATGACTTATTTTTAAGTTTAACATAAAAATTCCATAAATGGTTAACCATACAAAACATCCAAAAGAAAAAAAATTCAAATTGTTTTAAACAATGTCATGATATCGGTGTTACATTGTTTTCCCATATATCCCAATATACCCCTCTGTTATCACATTATAGGCATCTCAATACCCTTATTGTATATTTTGTTAAAACATTTTGGTAAACTTAACTACCATAAATAATTTTGGAAGACATGGATGCTTCCTTACTCCAAATATTATAGGATATATTATTTAAATCCAAGATTTTTTTAACTTTATTCATGATGAAGGAGAAAAATTCTTAAAAAATCAACAGTCACTTCCATGGTAACCAGTGCTATCCAACTAAATTTATCCAAATTTATCATCAATTTAAAGAAGATAAGGAAATAATTTTCATCCTATTGATCACATTATAGTTTATCACCCCTCAATCAAAATACCACTTTTATAAGTCCTCATCACAGTTAAATATATCCCTTTTTTTGTCTATAAAGAAAATGTATACTAAAAATAAATATTAATTTCATGATTCGTATAACATAATCCTTGAATTCCAAAACCTAAATACTATATTAATACACCCTTATTCATAGACCATTACAAGTCATATTTGATCTCCTTATTTTCAATAGTATATCGAATACTCCTACCACCTTCCTGATTCCCTTTATGAGATTTCCAAATGGTAAATCAATTCACAAATTCCCATACATTCAATATATGAAACATTTAATTTTAACCACGTCCCCTCTAGTACTATCCATTGTCTAAAACCTGAAATCAAATTGCTAAAAACAATAATCATATTTGGATACCATATAATCATGAAAATTTATATATATGGTCACTAAATCATGGCTCATACTCCATTAATTTAAGAAACCATAGGTCTATCCAAGCTCATTCATAGTCATATTATATTTAAATTGTTGATGATGGTTCGTAAAGAGTTTGTGAATTCCCAACATTTATCCCATGGTAGTTTCATACTAGTTGTGTAGAAAGGCCCATTGTGGTGTACCAAATTATCCACATTTATGTAACATCTTCATAGAGTTGTTACCCCTAGGTACATATCTTCTAGATTTATATCTATAGAGTCATCCCTATACATTTTTTAGAAATATACCAAAGGATATCACTAATGTTCTACTATCCTTTTTTACATTGTTTGAATAAATATTTACACTGATACCAACTATAAAGACTAATTCTTAATATACAAAATATTACATAATATTAGATGAATATTCAATACATTATGAAAATAGATGTCTGAGTACCATAGTAGTTTAGTGATTTTAGAAATGTGGAAACAAAATATTCTATCCTAGTGAATTATTTTCAACATCTACCATGAATGTCTCCATCTATAGTACATCTACATAAATCATTATTCATAACATAGGGAAGGAATTGTATAATTAGTGAGCTCAAATGCTCAGTAAAGGTAAACATGCGAAATATAGAAGAATAATAATGAGCAAAAGGGTATGAGAACATGATCATGAAAATAAAATATCATACCTTTCATATCAAAAATCATGTTTATGAATCATTACATAAAACATAGTAGTTCATAAGACATGAATAATTAAGAAATGAAGAATATAATCCATTAAATCATATGATGGGAAGAATACATGCAATTGTTGAAGAAACATAAGTATATAAAATTGGGAACATGTATAAGTAGAAATAGGATCACTCATTAGGTTAAAGAAATGAGAGCTAGCCCTCACATAAACAAATGTACATGAAAATAGGTCTATGAATAACATTACGAACATGTAATCGGGTTCATAGATAATATTCATGGAATCAATTACAAGGCTATCATGGTAGTATATCTTGACTCCTCATACAATCTATGTAGTCATGGGACACTCCCATGGCCATATTAGTATCAAGATTTCAATCCTCATACCATTATGATATTAATGGTTCTTTATCATGACCATATGAGTATCATGTATCCAATCATGATACTGTCATGGTAGACATGGTTTACTCCCATGTCCATCTTAATATATCTTATGACACATAAATATTTACTTAATACATTTGAGTGAGATATAGATCCCACCCATCTCATCATGAAATCATACATTCATGTTCCACAAACTAATAAGTAAACATAACATTACCCATGAGATGAAATGTCAACTATAAAATTATAAACATATCAAAACCTATGGAAAAAGTTACGTGCTTCATAGTCATTTCATCAAAATCATAACCCATGAAAGGGAAATGGATTTCATAATGATATGTTATATGAAATAGAAATAGGTTTCATAAATACCAGGACATTATGTGTAAGCCATTCATAGATAGGATGTGAATATATCCTTTATATCAATTCATAAAATGGGATGAGTATAATAATTTAATCTCATATTACATGGAAAGAATATTTGAAATATATTTCAAATATATTTATTGAGAAAAATATTGTTTTCTAGTTTTAAAAAGTGTTTTTAATATTTAAAACCATTTCAATATCATTTATATATAAATTACCTTTAAAACATATGAGGAATAATTGAAGTCAGTTGAAAACATTTTCCATTCAAAACTAATAAATTTATACTTGAAACATTTGAAAAACCATTTTCATTTAAAACAGATTAAAAACATATAACGAGATATTATAAATGTTTGGAAAACCTTTTCATTGAAATGAATTTGAAATCTTAAAAAAATATTTTCAAAACGTTTTGAAAAAATTTTATTTAGAAAATATTTTTGAATACTTATAAATAATTTTTGAAAACTCTTTTAAATTCATTTTCCTTTAATATACGTGGAAAAGATATAAATAAATCCTGAAAACATGTAAAATAAATTTTTAAAAATAAAACATTTATGAAAACAAATTTCTATGAAAACCAAATTAGAAATAAAAAATTTAAAGAAAATAGGATAAAATTATCTTTAAAAAAGATTACAATTTTAATCATTTACAAGATTCTTTATGTGAATTAATGTGGATAAATACATATATACTATTTTATGGGAAAATATATTCTTTTTAATAGTAGAAATTGATAAAAATTACATCCTTCGGAAAGAAATAATAATATTAATTTGAAAAACCTTTCCAAAAGAAATAAAATATAAAAATAATTTTTAATGGTCATTGGATATTAGTATAACATACATGGATACCATTTTTAGAGAACATGCCTATGAAGGAACACATATTTTTATCCAATGAGAGGGTAAAATCAAGACTTCTTAAAAAAACTTTCTTAAATATATTATTTACCATATGCTATGAATGGAAAAAATAAATTAATATAGAATTATTACCCATAAGAGGAGAAAATTAATGAATTTATTTAGATATGTAATGTAAGGATTAATAAATGGATGTATAAACTTAAACAATCTCGAAAAGTGAGGATATTTTTTCAATAAATGCTTAGTGCTTGGTAACATGGGATCATACTCTCCTTGTTGTAAAATAAAATAAATTTAATAGTAAAATATTATAAAATGTTGGATTTTCATTATATAAAATTTAAAATGGAATTATATACCCCTCAAAAAATAATTTCATTGCATAAAATGGAGTCCCAATGAAAGAATATTGACACAAAAATATTTAACTAATTTGGTGATATTTCAAACTAAAACGCTTTGAATTAAGGATCACATAATCGTTAGGTAAATACCCCTGTATTTCAGTATTATAATCATTTTATACATCAATGATAGGGTTTCTCACCAAATAAAATAATGGGTGGTAAATAAAGCTTGTATCTCATGGAAATAAAAAGTGAGATGAAATACCCTAACCTAGTGTCTGGACTCTCATTGTGTTAATTCTAACCACCTGTATAATAAATATAAATTTATCATCATTTTTTATATAAAAATATTATATCAAATACCATATTTTTTTATTAGCATATTATATTACACGATTTCAAATCATACAATGTTAATGTTTTACTTTGGGTAATATTAGTTTTTCTTTTCCTGTATGTCATAATTTGTTATATCGTTTGTCCTTATACTTATATATTAATTCCATAATGTAAAAAAATATATAAATATAACATATATATATTATATGTGTATATTAATAATATATATAATCTATATGAATGAAAAATAATATATCATTCAGGGATATGGTAGGCTATACATACACGTAAACTTTGTTTCTGTTTAATTGTGGTGTTGAGATAAAGAAAGTAAAAAAATATGTATATATACAAATAAATATTAAAGTATATTTTTTGTATCATATATATCATATATATTTAGTTACACCATACTTAATAAAATCCATTTGGTGTATCAATGAATCGTATTTCTTTGATGGTGCGGTAGTCCACACTTCATCAAACGAAATTTTCGTATTTACATAAGATGGAAAACATAATAGTATGTTCTAAATAAATAATAAATATGAATAAATACATCTTAAATATAATATATATCATATATAAATATATTTTCCATTATAATGGACACCAGGATATGTGGTAATGGGACATTGATCAATCACTATTTTGTGAGGCAGTAGTTCTCTATACACAGAAATAGTATTTATGTTACACATTAAATGGAGTTGTGTTTATGTGTAGGTATAAAAATGTAAATTAAAACATTATAGTATGTTTTACTATAATATTTATTATATAATAATATAATAAATAATGTTTTAGGTGTTGTAGAAGGAAAATAATAGAAGGTATTTGAGAGAAGACATTATCTTTTAATTAGGTAACTCCTTTTGGTTTGTACTAAATGGAATCCTTTGATTGCCTTGTTATCATGAGAAAAATATAACTGGAATAAAACTATAATAGAATTTTTATTTTTAAGGTATTATGTTAAGTTATTCAGTTTCAGGGGTGTGAGGAATTGGGAGTGGTGGTGGACATTTATAGGAAAAGAAAAGGAGTCAGTTGGAATTTTTTGAAACAAGTTAGGTACACACATTTCCTTACCTAAACACGAATTTATAAACCAAAAAAACACAATAATGTATGTTTTATGGATTCAATATGTACATGAAATGAGTTTTTGACATGTTTATAATCCATTTAGGCCTTTAATATTTAGGTTTAGTCCTTAATTAAGCTTAATTTGGTCTTAATTGCTGTGATTAATTTTAATCACTTTTACTAACCATATTGGTTAAAAATTTAGAAGATATTATTAGACAATAAATATTATATTGAATAAAATGGTGTGTCTTTAATTTTACAAATTCAATTAATAGAGGTGGAAAAATTAATAATAATGATAATCCCACATACAGGAAGAAATAACATGTTTTTAATATAAAAAGAAATCCAAAATTTTATTATGTTTTTATATTAAATTTTAAAGTGAATATATTATAATGAACTAAATTATATTAGTAGGTGTAATATTAATCTAATAAAAAATTATAAAAAACTTATAATACCATTTGACATTAATAATTAATTAATAACGATAATTTTAAACAAAAAACAATATTTTTCACTATTAATTAAAAAATGACGATGCTTAGTGATTTACCGAAAAATAACCCATGAATTATTTCAAAATTAAGAAATAAAAAATGAAGTGTATTTTAGAAATATATCTTTTTAAATTTTTATGAAATTTATTTTATTATTTTTCGAAGAAGGAATATAAAATCAGCTCATTTGAGAAAATAGAATTCGTAAAAATATAAGGACATTACCAAAAATTATATAATTCATTATAAATGTGTTTTATTTATAAAAAACCATTATAAAAACAATTTTAAAAGTTTTTATAACTATTGTGTTTTCAATTCTGATCATCTAGGTTATAATTATATCAATTAAAAAACTATAATAATAAAATGATGTTTTGTATAAACATATGTATTTTGTGTAATGTATGCCATGTCGATCATGTGTGAAAACACATTCCAAGCTTGAATATAATGTACCACTAGGTAGGTAAATTTAATTTGAATGAAATTTTTGACATATTTATTTAATATATATATATAATGTTTTTATTGGAAAACTAGAAATAAAAAATATCAGAAATATAAATTAATTTTGATAAATTTTTTTCAAAAAATATCAGGGTGTTATAGTATTTTCCTTTTTATAGTAGATTATAAGGAAAGAATGTATGTAATTATATTATCAATAAATAATAATAACAATATTTCGTAAATATCATATAATTTAATCAAACCCTTCATAATATCTTTTGTTAAAATATAGTGTTGGAAAATGGATTATATCACTATGTGGAGATGTTATGTCAATCATAAACACAACTGATACACTTCCAATTTTATTGGAAGGAAGGTGGAATGTGGTCGTTTTATAATCATAATAAAATTTCTCTATATTTAAGAAAAATAATTAATTATTTAATGATGATTATAATAGATTTATTAAAATTAGTAGATGAAAAAAATTGAAAGAGACGGGGTGGGATGATTTCTTCACCATTGATAGTCCTCCTTCTAATACCTACTGAATGTCTCATTTTATGGTCCATGATGAATACTATCACATCTATTTCAATTATATTTCATATAAAAAATTTCTTTTTTTTGAAATATATATTTCTCTATATGGTGTCACGAAAAGTGGGAAGGGATGTTCTTTTATAATGGAGGGAAAGGACACACTTGGGATTTTTGAAAATCATAAAATCTAATTAAGTCAATGTCAATATATATGATTCCAAATTTCAATATATTTATCATTAAATTTATTTTAGACGTTTTGGGGTCATTTTATACCTAATCTTTTGGATTTAACTCTTGGATAACGAATTATAATATTAACAACATTATTGAATTATTCAAAATTATGTGGTTATAATTTAACATATAAGATAAATATTATCTCAAAAATATACAAGGAATGAAATCTTATACCATATATTATCAAACTAGTCATATTTAATGTTTTTATGATCCTTAAATAATTTTATCAAGTATTATCTTCATAAAATATAGTTAATGGTGTTTATGGCTCAATTATTTTAAATTTATACCCAAAAAGTCTAAATAGACAATGAATTTGAATCCTAAAATATCATTCTTATATAAAATTATATAATTATAACTAAAAAATATTGTAAAAAAAATAAACAAACTTAATAATATTTTTATTAATATTTAAAAAAATTATTCTTTATTTATTTTACTTATTATATATTTTTTGTTGTTACTTCAGTATTCCATGTAATTATTCAATTTCTAAAAACTATTAATAAATTATTATTATAATTTTATTTTATATTTCAATTAATCATTTCTATATGATCTTATCCTTTGTTTCTCTATATAACAAAAATTTATTGTTTTGATGTTTAGAGAGTGACATTTTTTATTTATCATTTTCATAATATGATGTAAGGCTTATAATAATGAATTATTTAACCATGTGATTGTATATTCATGAAATTGATTATTAAGACTAAAATAGACTCATCCAATAGAAAAATAGTTATGTTTTATTGAAATTATTAATGCTTATCAAAATAATTTAACTCCCTTTTACCCATTTAAACCTAATTGGGGTGGAAAAAGTTTACCACTGTTACAATTCACATTTAAAAAGGGACTTATTCAAAAAATAAAATACTTATGAATTAAAATATAGAAACTATCTTAAAATATTGTATTTTGATACTTTTCAAAAAATAATTTTTTTCAAATGATCACAATACATGACAATACCCATCTTTTTAGAAAATTCATTATTTAGTATGAATATTGATATATATTATATTATCAATCATATGAAAATATTAAAGGAATTTTAAAAAATAATATTTAATTTATAATTTTTTAATTTCATTATGTTCATTCATCTACAGTGAATAATTTAATTTACGCCAATTACCTCATATTTCAATCAAAAAATAGTTTTTTCAAAAAAATTTATAATTAAATTTAATTGATATTGATTTGAAATTATAATTAATTAATAATAAATAAATTCATTATATAACCATGTACACAATAAATATTATTAATTTATATTTCAATATTCATACCATTTAATCAAATATCTGCATGATAGAATTTTCCCTAAATAGTAAAATTCTTATCACATATTGTCGGTCATTTCATCACTATATTGCATGTAATTAACGATATCAAATGAATACAATTTAAGTATGACCAACTATATAATATCATCTCAAGATTCTACACAACACAAAGATCAACTATATAGGGTTTATCCCTCAACCCACTAAACACAACTATATTATGTGTTGTCTGAGAGAAGGTAGTGAAAAGAGATCTTATATGGGAAAATTGGTGTCAAAACAATGAGTGGTAAGGTGTCAAAACCATCAAGATACAAAAAATAAATATTTTAATCATCTTTATACAAAATTAAAAAAATACATTAAATTATTATTTCTATATTCAAATGAAGGAATATCTAGGGTTTATGTCTTTCGGTTAGTTTTCCATGAAAATTAGAATAGATAAGAATGTATTGGGGAAGCACAACGAATTAGGTAAATAATGCATTCATTAATATATAGTATTGGAAAAATAAATAAATCTATACAATCTCAAATTTATATGAAATCAGTCATGCTGCCAAACCCATTTATTATAAAACATGAATATTTAAAAAGAATATAGTGATTCCTCACTAATATTGGGATATATTTGACATTAATATAGATGATATGTTACATTATTATTTATATAAAAATAATTGATCTATCCATGTAACTAATTTTACCCCTCAATCTATTGTTTTATTGTTTTATTGGATTAGTCCTCATTGAATGATATCAATATTGATTCCTGAATTTTAAAAATAAACTTTGTGGAAGTATTCCCACAATAATGACCATTCATGCATGGATTCAACTTATATTTTTTAATCATCAATAACCTAAAAAAAATTCTCCATTGTTAATTTCTCATAATGTAATATTCGAATTCTAATCTACAACTCTAATCTTGGAAGTATATTGATGCAATTATAGGTCATTATAGATATATTGAATGATTATTTTGGGGGTACTATATATATTAGGTACCAAAAGTCTTTTAACAGTTTTCAGTTCATGTTACAAAGCTTATGTCATGTTGTTTACTCATACATGTATATTGAGTTATTATTACTCTACATTAATACTTTTATATTAATTGTAAATATATATTTTTTATATGATTATGATTGTTATATTTAATAAAACTATCATTTTTTATTATTTTATTCTTAAATGTTTGTATAAACCATTATTTTATTTAATTATATATGAAACTTAAACATCTAAGAATCCTCATTCATGATACATAATAGCCTTTCATAGAAAAACACCACAACATTCCAAAAACAATGAATATTTAATGTTTTCTAATTTAATTAGTTAATGTTGTGATAGAATTTATATTAATAATATTCAATTATTAAACAAATTTCTTAATAATATTGATTCTTTCCCTATGAAACTAATCCTTATTATTAATAATATACAAAATTATTACTCAAATTAATTATTCTAAATATATAGTAAAAATATGGATAGATAGATATGATTCAACCACATATATATCAATTTTATTAACATACGATATGATTATTTTGGGGATCTAATAACATACATAATCTAATGTACTTTATGTAATATAATCCACATGAATATTATAATTTTTACTAATATAAAAACATATATTACCTTATTTAGAATAAAAACAAATAAATGAAATTGATTCAAAAGAAAAAAATAGGGGAATTTTTTTAGATTATATTAATAATATAGATAAAAATAGTTTTAGACTGATTATAACCCTTCAATTTCAAAATGATATATTCTAATATTAATTTTTGGCACTTCCTCCAAGGATAAAGGTATATTAACTTTGGAAGGAGAAGATGATAGATTTCCTTTGATTAAGAGATTGTCCCATAAAGGTCAAAAAATACCATGTTATGTAAATTTTAATTGTATACAATTATTTGGAACTCTATAATATTCTATAATTTTTAAAAACAATCTATATCATATTTGGTTAAACAATATAGATCATCTAGACACCAAATTACATTTTCCATAGCTCTATGGAATAAAATAAATCATTTGATTCCTAATAACTATGGTTACTTGGACTAAACATCACAAATAGAAAAAATGATAGGGTGTTTCAAGTCCTTAATCATTCATCTCCATAACCAGAGGCATCCAACAAGAAGATAGAGAGAAAACGAATATCTAGAGACAATTCCGAAAAAAATATAAATCCATATGGAGATGATTAATTCATCGAATAATTTTTGATAACCTAACTATATAAAAAACGTCCCAATATTTTGTTGAAATAAATTACAAGAATACCGGTCCAAAAATTTTATAATATAATGTATTAAGTCCAAATATATTGTGGAAAAAATATAAATGAAGTGTAGTAACAACTAAAAAATGCTTTATAAAAATTTACACACTATTTAGTAAATATATATAAAACTATCCAGAAATTTTTAATGACCCGACCCACCAGTGATGACATGGATAGTATAGTATCGATTCGTTATGATCTCAAGAAGGAATCCAATATTTTTAAGGAAATTGAGATTATCGAATAAATAATTATGTAATTAGGATGCTTTTTCCTAAAGTACCTATGCACACACCAAACCACATCCATAGAAAAGTGTTGAAGATTATAATGAAAATAATGAAAACTTTGGATAAAAATATTCATGAAATAATGTTTTGGAAAATATATTATAATATAAATTAATAAACCAATCTATTTGTTGAAAATACACACTCATCCAGAAATGAAATCCAAACATGAAAAAAATGTAATAATGGAAATCTTGAGAGAATGACTCCGGATTTTTATTTCTCATCCACCATACATGGCCAATGAACCAACAATCCCTAAGTGATTCGAATGACAATATATATCTTCCCATCATCAATATAATATATAAAATTTGTGGGAAAATCCCATATAGTTGTGAGTCCATAAATGTCATGTAGGACTCCCTGAGAAATGATGTTCGAGATATAAAATGTCACAAATTTTATTATCTTTCTATAGTGTAATCCAGAAACGAGAACACAAAAGATTCATAAATTTTCAAATTGAAAACATGATGATATATAAGTGGTATCT
Organism: Viscum album; assembly: GCA_963277665.1. Lineage (NCBI taxonomy): Eukaryota > Viridiplantae > Streptophyta > Magnoliopsida > Santalales > Viscaceae > Viscum > Viscum album. Next base: position 142,066,747 of record OY728141.1, read on the forward strand.
CGATTTCTAAATCCCATAAAAATTCTTTGATTAATCCTGTAACCCAAAACGTCCATCTCCAATACCCAGTGTCATTTCAAATTTTTCATAAATATTTGTGCAATGTACTTATTATATCTATAGTACTCTATATCTTTGGTAGAAGTCACTCCATTGGAGTACCCTAACCCATATAGATCCTAATAATGTGTGAGCATCACTTAATTGATATATGAATCACTCCAAGAGTTGTGGATTACCACCACTACATGTATAATGTTTACGGGGGACCTACTCCTTGGTGAGACATGGGAGTAGAAACCCCAAAACTATCTGATGATCCTTCATAGCCACTCCCATCATTGAGAATCAAGTAATGAATCCTCACTCATTTAACACCTCATGTAATTTCTTATATGTCATAATGAAGTCAACCATGATATTTTACATGGAAATAAAATTCAAAATTGGTTACTCATGGTGAATTGTTTTTGTCTTAAATGTGTAGACAAGATAGAATGATTCAATAGGGGGAATACACAACATGTATAGGGGTCCACATAGCATGATACACCACCATGTATCATAGAAATTTTATAATATATATATTTTCTCATAAAACATTTCACGCAAAATAGTATTTTTAGGTTGTACATGACAAGTCTGTACAGTCGGGAACCTAGGCTTGTACTCTATGAAAATGGATCCACATGAAAATTATATAAAAATAAAAAATTCAGGAAGTACATGGAATGTGTAAAAAAAATATCGAGTCGAGTACACCATTAATATTTCTTTGTTCTCCATATATACGTACATGACATGCCTATCATGTGAGATAGCATGTTTGGCCACCCAATGTCATGGGAGACTATAGTGGTAACATGGCTTGGCTACCCAGGTAGGTTAACATAGAATTTGTACTTGACCACAATATTTTTGGCCCTTAACATGGTTGGATACCATTCCCAATATGAAATATAAATAACATGTTTTGTGTTATTCCATACTACACTATGTATAGTCTCATTTTTCTTAGAATTCTTTATCATTTTCCTAGTTCTCCAAGTCATCCTTCTCCACAACGTTCCTCAATGACTAACTACATTAAAAAAATGAAGGACATCTCCATCCATCAATCCAGGGACTCAACTAAATGAAACATAGATTCAGGCTATCACAAGAATCCCACTATGCATTTCATAGTTCCCCCCATCATTTTTTTTGATTTGGATCCTAGATCCATTAAGAATCACCCAAAACTTAACCTAATATATAAAAAATCATAATCCTAGTCATTTTATTCTAATCCACCATAAATTTAGGCATTTGAACATGCTCAATCCTTCCCTGAAAATGAAAAATTATTACCCCATATGCCAATGGGTAATAACATGGATAACATGTGTAGATGAAGAATATAAAAAAGTTAAACTATTATTGTATGAGAATTATTGGACAACGGTCATAAATTAGAGCTATCAAGGGAGGAAATGAATATAATGAGTCATTTAATATTATAAATTAATAAAAAAAGATGGCATGGGTCAGGTAAATGTCGAAAAACAGAATAAATATAGGGCAATTATATATTTATCCCTGATTATTCAAAATAAAGTTAGAATCCAAAAAAATATTTTTTTTTCCTACCTTGTTTATGGCTTGTTAATGTTGAAAAATGTGTTATTCAATGAATTATAACTCTTACTGCATTTTTGTCCTTCCAATCCTACTTGATCAGATCACCCATCATCCTCTTATTGGATCATCCAATAGGAACTACAGTTTTCTCCTCTCAAGTCTCCGATAGTTATAAGGCCAACCCTAGAAACCATATATAGTACAAACTATATAGATTAATTCATTTCATGAGAATTAAATGTAAAATAAATAAATTTACTCTTTTATTTAAATTAAACTAACCACCAATGAGCGCCTCAACAAGACACAGGACATTAACCAATATAATGTCATGTTCATGTTAAAACAAACATTATGGATTCAACTGTGGTATCCAATTTTTTTATGAGGTCCCAAATAATGGGAAACAAAATATTATGTCTTTTCTAGATATAATATAATTAAAATTTTCAATATTTCAATTACGAGTTTCTATGGGGCCTAAAATTTTAATTCTAACATAGCACATAGGTCAAAAAGTATTCATTAACATATTAAAAAAAATTAATGAAATAAAATTAAATACAAAATTAGAAAACAATTGCCTATATACCAATATAGATAATAATCCCTACAAATTTCTCTGACACCATAGCCTACTATTTAAAAACTTTGCATCCACTTTCAAAAGATTCAAATGGTTGAATGAAAAGATGATATTTTACTCATGTACATTGACACCCATTAACTGTATTTGGGTATGGGGTGGGTATGATGACCACATAATATTTAATAAATTTATTCAACATGCTATATGATATTTTAATTATGTAAATTTGAAGGAAAAACATGTACAACTAAAATTATATATCATAAAACACATGTACTATGAATCATTACACATTATTCAAATAAAAGTGACCGCATCAAGTTATAATGGTCTAACAAGGAAACTAAGACACATGAACTGACAAAATATTTCCATTTTTTGAATTAATAGTGTAACCTAACATCATAATAACTCATAGATTATGATGGGTGTATTCTAATCCATGTTACAAAAAAATATTTTACAGCACATAAACATTAATACCATGTCTCTAGATACCCCATCTCACTCAGTGTTTCATACATAAAATTTCACATTATATATCAAGAACTAGATTATCTGTATTAAATTAGTGGAGTGAAATCAACTATTCATAAACTATTTCCCCAAATATGACCTCTCAGCATGTGCTATCCACCAAGAACAATCATTTCCAATCAGATACCCCACCCCCTCAATCAAGGTTGGTCACAAATCAGCATCCCTAAAAATACCCTCTTATTATGGAGAGGCCCAATAATAACATCTTATGACCAACAATCCCAATCATTGAGGCCTAAATACCCCAACCATACAACAAGAATCGCGTATTCAAAAACTAAATTAAGGTGAGATTTCATATCACCTCAAATCCATATCACATACCCCTACCCCCTCATATAGGGTGATATCGCATACTAAATAACTTATTCAGCCACAAACAACTCAATTGTGGAAGCCCATGCCGCCCCATCATTCTCTGGATGGGGCTATCCGTCTAGTTTTATGCCATATCACATTGGTAACTCCACTATCACTAATAGTGGGTATCATATAACATCACAACATAAATATATATGACTAAATATATGGTAACAATCATCAGTAACTAGAAATAAACTAATAGGTATATGGACTATTGAATAATTAAGAAAAAATATAGATGAATCCATTTTGACAGTTTAACAAAAAAAGAAGAAAATACTATATGGATAAACCATAGAAATATTCTATAAAATAACTCATTGGATTCCCAAACATACATGGTCTTGAAAACAATACATCTGATAACTGAGGATTTATCAATAATCCTATTATTCAAAACCACTGGTTTACTTAATCAATAATAATGATAAGACAAGTTATTTTATGTTCAATCAAACCATGAGGATAATCTCACTAATCATTATGGAAATAATAATCGTTAAATCATAACCTTGTCATTTTATCCATCACTACACTATAGGGGTTAATTTATATCAATGAAAAGCTAACATATAACATGTGAGTAAATTATAAATATTAATGGACAAAATTCTGCATGATCATTAAGATAAATTCAAACAATTATACATATAATCACACTTAAAAACACGGTAAAATAACAATATACAACTATACATAAATATTGAATAACAAAAACATACAATATATCATAATTTAGGGTTCCAAAATCGCATATAAGCAACTAGAACATGTTCATTTCCAAATGTGGTCAATCAAAGTAAAAAATATCAAACATTTCATTTATGATTTCATCTAAAATACAGGTAGAATTCTTATTTATTAAATAATATGTAAATTTTCCACACTCTGTGTTTAAAAAATATAGTCCCCTATATAAAACAATATGGAAAATTTTATTTTAAAAAACTATCATTTTTTGAGATTATTTTTGAAATTTATCACTATAAATCAATCATTTCACCTTGAAATAAAATTTTAAAATACTTCCTCAAAAAAACCAACAGTACCACAATTTTAATTATAAAATTTAAAATAGAAGTCCCATTTACCATAATAACCCTCTGACCACATTATGAAATATATAAATAGGGCCATATGAACTCATTCAATAAAGGATCCATTGTTGAACTGTTTTAAATGGTATTGAGTAAATCATAATGATTAGCATAAAGAACTCATAAAACAATTAATGTAGACATATCACACCATTTTATGAATAATTATAGTAAAAAATAATAACTCCACACAGATATAAAATTAAAATTTAATAATTATAATTAATTAAATAATACCTCCCACCTCAACCAAATAACTATAAATTGATCTAAAGGTCGTACCAAACTCTGTCAAATCCTTGAGCTATTATCTAACCAATATGAAAAATTATTTTCACTCATAATTCATTTTATAATAAAAATCGAATAAAAAACAATTGATCCCATACTCATTGGGTCACATAACCACACCCAAATAATAAAAATCCTGTATTTATCCCCTAATGACATGAACCAAGACCTAATCCAAATAATATACACAAATTATTTTTCATCAAAACACTTAATTCAACACAATATTAGGGAAATCCTAAAATAACTCATACTGTAAACATCCATTGATTAAAACACACAAAAATATTTTATTAATCATTTGGGGACATTATATAATTATATCATACCAATCCTGGTAAAATCATAAAATATTAACCACGTACCTTTGGAATTGTTTCTCCAAACCAATCCAAGAGAGATTAATGGAAATGCCTAAAAATGATAATAAGTACCATGAATGGTGTAAGAGATAACCATTCCGTTAATAATGAAAAAAGAATATATAATTATTACTCATCTTGTGGTTATACTAGGAGAATTTGAGATCATCGTCTCACAATTCAAAAATTTGTTAAATTAAAACATAAAGTAGGGTTTTTTAATTTAAAATATGAAATATTTATCCTAACAATATCTTGATTGTGTCCATCCAATCACAATTAATTTTATAAATTTATAGAACCATTATGTATAACTATTATATATCAATAAGTATGTTTTTTTCATGTATATCAAATGTTTTCATATATTAATTATCCTAAAATCAATATTATGTATCATAGTTTCTCCCAACAATTAATGATTTATCTAACCGACATATGAAAAACATATGCTTTGAGCCTTAAATATGTGGTGGCCTTAATTTATCATGATGTTTACCCCTACACAAAACATTGTTAACCCACATATATTTTAGGATATCATTGATATTAGAATTATATGTCTCGTATAATACCTTAAATATCATAGGTCTAACCATTATGAATCACATTTGAAATTATGTCAATCATCTGATAATATACTATAGACTTTAATGATCAAAATTTGGTAACAACTACATATTATCCTGGATACCCTTACATATTATATATAATAATTTATCCACCCATATATATCATTGAATTGTATTTACTCATCAAAATTTGATTCATATTCATCATGAATTAACTTATTTCAGAATAAATTAAAACAGATATACTTAAGGACTACCCTTGTTTATGTCATGAAATTTATTCTTTAACCTCACTTTGAAATCCTTACATATATTTACTTTTACAAATTTCTTCTTGTCCCAAACCTCCAATCCCACACGTAATATCATTTATCCAAATTTAAATGAATTTGAAAGACCTATAATATAACAAATTCAAATAAATTTTAACCATACCCATCTTTGATGGCCACCAGATAACCTAATTTACCTCTTCAACCTTTCATTTCTTCTAAAAACTACTCATGGTTATGTACCAAAACATATAATAACAATATAAAACACAATTATTTGACATTTCTATAATCTATAATGAAAACTTCCAATTTCCCTATATTATCACCAACATATAATGATGGAGGACATTATAGTTCATTCCTGTTTATAGCTCATTGTTGTCTTAACCCCTATGTATTTTCCATTCTTCTTTACCTCTCCCAGTAGACTTCTATAACTATTATTAAACATAAAAAATGCCCCAAAACATTATAAAACGTATAAAATAAATTTTTATTATTAACTCAAAAAGGAAATTGTTTTTAAAAACCATCACTCCATCAATATTTGGAAAAAACTTTTTTTATTACATAAATTTTCATTTGATTGTACAAAAAAACACAACTTTTTTGAAATCAGGTAATTTATTAGGTTTAGTGTCTTGGAAATTAAGTATACATTTTATGAAAATATATAATATTATACTAAAAAACATGAAAGGATTATTCATTGTTTCATCATATGTATAAAGACTTCATCTCATAACCTAGGGACATACATCAATGAAATGGGTGAGCATAAACCCCAACGGTGGGAAAAGAAACACTTAGAATGTGAGAAAAAGACATATAAACAAGGATAATCATATAAATATAATGTAATACCATGAAGGAAATAAAATTAATCATAAAATTTATATTTGGTGGAAATATTTAATTGATTCATTCATAATCATATCCCCAAGGTCTATACCCCTGGTGTTATAAAAATCATCATGGTTATTCACCAAGATATTGTAAGACATGCACTATCAAGAGATTAAATTCTTTACCCAATGCATTGGAGTGATATTAGGGAAAACCCATAATATGTATATACTTTCTTATGATCCACATAAATGATAAAAAAATATTTCACAAATAACTAATATAGAAAAAAAGAAATGGGTTTTATATCTAAATTATAGAGTTTTAAAAGTGATTAAAAATTGATCATTATGTCATTTATAACCCACAAAATGAGAATGAAGGATTTAATTTTTTCAATTTCAGAATCATATAAATCATATTTATGTCATTATAAATTATATTGGAAATTAAAATGGTTTGAGTATTCACATAATGAAAATAAAAGAATTTCCGGGGAAAAAGAGAGATATTTTGAGATGAAAATTCTATAGTATTACAGGTATGAAACATTGTTTTAAGAAACACTAATAATATATAGGAAAATGGTAAAACATTCATAAACGTATCATAATATATTATAGGGGAAATATAAATTAATATAATACCATGAAATTTAAATATTAAAGACATACTTCATAAAAGAGAACCTGGACGGAAAAAAAGATGTTGGGTATTCTTTTATCATGAAGAGTAACTTCAAAAACTATAAAACAGGGACCCTGTGTGATTGATGGAACCTTGGGAATTAATAATATAAAATAATCCAGGGTTATGTTTTTTTAATGAATGGAATCGAAGTAATGAGTGGGTATTTTATAAAAAAAAGTGAGGGTGTTTTTTATTAATTTTTGAGGGCTCCTCAATAGTGGTATTTGAAAAACCGTTAACATTAACTTGTTATTTTACAATGGTATTATCCTATTGTGAAAATTCATATCACATTTTAATCCATAATAGTCTAACAGAATTATTACATCAATATTACATAATTAATGTTATCATAAACACACTGCAAACTCAAAACAGTATTTGTCAAAATACAACAGAAATTCAACTATTTTAGAAAAATCTAAAAAATTAACCTTAACCTAATATAAATGTTCTGAATTAAACATATACCTCTATATTATGAAAATTAATTTCTAAATATGTGAAAATTATTTTTTAAATAAAATAACTTTGTATTCAAAAAATACATATTTAAAAATATTAACTCATTTGATAACATTTTGAAAAAATACCTACGGTCCCATAAAATTATCATAATATAATATAAAAAATTATATTAATGTAGGATTCTTTTTTACAAAAATAAATTTTCATTTAAATCATTATATTATTTATATACTTGTAAACAAAAATTTACTTTTTATAAAAATACTAATACATTAAAAATAATTTCTAAAAAATATATTTACATATGTTATGATATAATTATATCACAATACCATTTATGATGCCTAAATTATATCTATAATTACTTAGTTGAGGATATGATTCCATTAGCAAAAATAAAAATCATAGGTGTTACATTACTATTCGAAATGGTCAAGATACTGTTCACTCAAAAATTTAGTCAATCATATTAGAATCTAAATATCATAATGCTCCCAACTGTGTATGTCAAAATTTTGAAAATCATTTCACATAATGAATTATTTAATGTATAAATTTTTTTTCATGAAATATGTAGAATTTTTCAAAATTCATAAAACAGTTGAAGCTTATTTAAAAATTAATAAAAGATCCCCTAGATTATTTTGGGCATTAAAAAAATTGATGCTTATTTTACCATAATATTTATCTATGTCCATGCAATTTAACTTTTATATATATAAATTCATTTTTATTAATAATTATAGTGGATTGAAAATGCATAATGAAATTGCATAGTGAAATTTATGGCCCTGTAAAAATATATTTTATCATTTACATATAAAAATAAGTGTTTAATAAAACAATTTAATTTAAATAATAACTATTCACAAGAACATAATTTATTATAATAATAATAACATTTATAAAAAGTAAAATTTGTGTATAAAAAGTCAATTTACCCAATTTTTCTAAATAGATGAAATATTTTTTTTAAGAAAACTATTTTTTAATATGTATACCCCATTGTTTTTCATAGTAGTGATAATGGAAAATTATACAAGAGGTATGGTGTTTTTAGGAAACAAAAACTAATTCTATGTTCTTTTGTTGTAGAATATTATAAAAATTTACTGGGGGAGGAGATCCATACATAAAATAAGTACATTTTTTGGGACATGATAATTATTTTCATTCACAAAATCATAACACATCATCATAATGGAACAATTATTGACATTGGGATTCCACATAAACATCATTTTCCAAAATATTATATTTGGGAATTCAATGACGCCACATGTCCTAAATGATGGGAATCAGGTTCCCCTATAACTTTACATCACACTTTATAAAGGTACATATATGATACATTCCATAAGATGTTCCATCATCTATCTCAATATCCTTATATAATAACCTTTGTGAAATCTCTGGAATAAAGATAAACAATTTAGAAACAATAAATGCACTGTACATGATTCTAAATGGTAAAAGGATAAATGATAAAACTTTTCTTCTTATCTAGTAAAGATATAAAACTCACACGAAAAGCCAACTTATTATATATACCTATAGATATAATTGATATTAAACTATAGATATGTCTTATTATTAAATTAATAATCATTACACATCAAAATGAGTCACACCTAAATCATATTTATCTTATATTTTTTAATCTTAGTGACACGAACAACACATTACATAAATATCTACATCTTCTCCCAAAAATTTATTCATAACTAGAACCCTTCATTGTCATATTATACATAGTTCATTTCTTTATAAATGATAGAAAGGAAACCTAATAAAGTGAGGCACCATATATTAATTAATGGTAACAATGGATATATCAAAGATAAATTGAATATTAAATAATGATAATGATATGATTACATGAGGATAAAAATTTAAAATAATAACTTGTATATCATTGATCATAATCAAGCATTATGCTCTAATGAAAAAATATCCTTTACCAATAGATTGGAATTATTGTTATAGGTCCCCAAACTGTTGTCATAACATAAACCAAAGGTTTGTAGGAATGTTGGTTGTTTTAGCTATTATTTTAGACCAATACTAATAGTTTTGGGAGAACCATTGGTATGAGACTATACATAAGGTTTAGAAAACCGTTGGGATACATCTATACAAATAGTTTCCATATTTTTTGGGTAGTTCTATTCTAACATTTTCAAAACCATTATCATAGACCTATTCTAATAGTTTTCATTGGGATAAATAATGTAAAATAAAATTTTCCACCAATATTTGAACCCACGACCTCCTGCGTATATATCAAGGACTGAACATTATTCTATAATTATAATTTGTGAAAATAATTATATATATATATATATATATATATATAATTTATATATTTATTTATTTGGAGATATTTAAAAAAAATAATTCATAATAAATCCATGTACCTATACTGAGGGTTCTAAAATCCAATTTTTGGACCTATACTGATTGTTTTTAGAAATGTTCATATTGGTACCCAGAATTTTGGGACCTACAAAACAATTTATCAAAACCCTTCGTATAGGGTAATAACTATACAAATGGTTTTAGAAAAACAAATGGAAATTTTTATTTAATTGTATGTTACACCAATGAATTTGAAAAAACTATTTTTACTACCATAACCTATAGCTATGAATTTTTAAAACCATTTTTATAGGTTCATATTATTGTTCCAGTACAAATGGTTTGGAAAAACTGTTGGTATATAACCATTTTCATAGGTTCATTTTCTATTACTGATGGATTTAATCCGGAAAATTCATAAGACAAGAAATCTAAATGAATCAATGGACATGATCCATGAAAATATAATATTTTAATAAGTCATAAGACTGTGTCATAAAAATCATAATATAAAATCTATTAATTAGTGTTTAGGATCATTTCCTTTATAATCATTGTCGAATGGGTTCATATTACAGACCATTATTGAATAAAAATTTAACTCCCAAGACTATTATAAATAAAAAATTCACTTAATGAACTAGGTTTTAAACCCATTTTATTAATGTTTATATTATAAGTTATCAATCAAAAACCAATGAATTGGAATGAGATATACAACCCACCAATACATGGATATAACATAAACACCACCCTTCGTTATTATATAACAACTGTCCTCAATTATAACATTACCAATGTCCTTCGTAATAACATAACCTCTATCATTGGTTACTAGGTAACCACCACTAATGGTTATAAAATAACTAAAATAATAAAATTTAGATCAGAAATATATGTTACAAATGATCATAAAATAATCGTTATGTCATTGCATCATAAACTATGAAAATAAACTGGGTTTCATAAATGATTTATAAGTGTATTATAACATAACCCCTGGTAAATCAATGGGATTCATAAAAAACTCATCAAAATTAAAATTATCCTTATGATGGATTTATTAAAATTTTATTAGTCGATCATATCCTTGGTATGTAATGATTAATATATAATATTTCATAAAATATAGAAAATGATTTAAAAATATCACATTTAAAATTTCATAGGAAAATATCTATTTCACTTAAAAATATTATATTTATAATAATATTTTTTCCAAATATTATATTAAATGTTTTTTTCAAACTCACCATAGAATCACATAATGGAAGAATCAACTCAATGATTATTTAGGACTACAATAAATTTGATTCATGTCATATGCATTAAAATTAAAACCTTACTGTCACACTTTTATTGAGGAAAATAAAAATACATCATTTTAAAATAGCCTAGATGATTCATTTGAAAAAAAATTTAATTAGAAATTTCTGGGTACAAATTACATTAAAAAATAATATGATAATAGTAAAAATTTCATTAAATCATTTAAAAAAAAATTCTTACGAAATAAAAAGGATTTAAACTATGTTTAGAAATAATTTAAATTTATGATTGATTTTTTTAGTCTCATGAGTACATAAGTTTAGAAAATTAAAATAAAAACATTTATTGTAAATAAATTACCATATGATAAAAAATTATTGAGCTTCATGGGAGGTAGATAACATGTTTTCATCATCGGAAACATAATCCTCAACAACCCAGATAAACATTGCCTTTATGAAATAAAACCCTTACCTATTGGTATCATTTTAATCATATGTTAGATGAAATAATAAGAAATTTTTTGTAATTAATATTCAATTAGTTTCAAGATAATAACAATAAATGAAATCCACAGGCAATATATACTCCACAAAAATAAATCAAGTGCTGCATAAGGCATGTTCCCTCCATAAATAAAAGCAAGATAAAAATTACATACCATTTTGGAATATTCTTAATTATTTCTATATTAAACAATATGATCATATGAATCTTAAAATATAATGAAAATAATGATATTTAAGATATAACATGTAAAATTAGTAGTTTATTCAATGAACAAGGGTAGTGAATTGTGAATTTGGCATAAGTCTCCAAGGGAAAAAGTGTAACTACAAATCCATTACCATAGGTCCGAATTCTCTCATACATATTGGAAACTCTTTTATATAAAATATTTATTTATTGTCCAGAATATATATAAGAATAACCCTATGTGTTATATAATATATGATTTATGTATATCAGTTTATCACATGTTTGATAACACATATTTATTAAAAGAATTGTTACTGGTGATAACTACTACATTTTTCATGTTTGTTTTGGATCAGATGTTTTAGAACCTATATAATGACCAAGGATAAAAATATAATTTTTTTTATAATTATAAAAATGTATTATGTTTTCTTTATATATATATTTTTTAAGTCCTTCAAAAAATATAGTGATAGAAAAATTTAATTACCTCTTTTATGGAGATGATACAGAGTAAGTATGCATAAAAATTATTTCCATTTTATAACTAATTGAAGAATATAAATGTTAATAATAATCAAACATTATATTATATTTTTTATGTGTTTTATATCATATATATTCATTAAATCATTCCTAATTACCAGAATATTAATGAATAAATAATAATTAAATCGCATTGCATCATGGTGGTGGTGGTACACACATACGCACGATCAATGTTGTTAATTTAAAATGACTTTGAAGGTAAGAAGATAGATATGATGTCATAATAAAATAATAACAATTATTTCATAATTATCATATTTAAAAATTATAAACACAACCATTCCTATCACTAGAACATGGTGATGAGAAATGAATTTTATCCGTAAATGGAGACAATAATCAGTGCATACAGATGAGCACTATTTTCCCTTAACCATTGATTTAAATATAGTGAGTTAATGTTTTACATGATTATCATAATATTAATTATATATTGGATACTAATATTTTTGTTTTATAAATAATATAATATATTTAGTTGAGGTAAAATAATGAAAAAAATGAAGTGACCGACTAAGTAGATTATATCGTCATTGAAATAAATTCTCTAGATGATATCTATAGGGTTATGGGGATGGTATTTCTGGAAGACCACAACCAATATAATGTATATATGAGAGTTTATAAGGGATGTTTTAATAAGTTATATGATATTGGAAGATTTATCTAGTCTGAAGGAGATAGAGGAGTGCTGCCCCTTTTTAAGTGAATAGTGGAGAACTCTTGAAATTTTCTAAATTATTAAAATATATTAATATCATTATTATGAAAAATGGTTTCAAAATAAAAATAAATTGGTTAGGTAGAACATATATCAAAATATACTATTTGAATAATAGTATATTAATATATTTATGATTTTTATATATTTTAATATATTATTATATGCAAAAATTAACATTAATATTTTTTTAGATATCATTTATATAATTTGAATTAAAATAAATAATGAAAAATTAATAATTAGAATATATTTATCCAACATAAAAATAATATATCATATTCATCAATGACCTCGGATAAAATTTGAGATGGGACTAATTCTTGGGGGGTACTGTACTAGGGCAGTACTGTAGTAGCACTAGAACTATAGTGGTGGTGATACTGTAACAGTAGAGGCACTGTAGCCGGAACTGTAGTGACAGTGGTACTGTAATAGGTATTGCAGCATCTAGGGTATTGTATCAGTACTATTCACTGAGGGGGCCTTTGGGAAAAAAGGGCTTTCTAGCCTAGTATTCAGGCCACTTGGCCTTGGGCCTTCAAGCTATGTAATGGGTGTGCCTCTACCCAGTCTAAAGTGGTCTTTGCATTAAATAATAAAAATGAGGCTTCAGCCCAAACCGAAATATATATATATATATATATATATATCTGTGTTTTTCACATTAAATAACTAAAATTATATTACATTTGATGTTTTTAAATTCATATTATATTATTTAATTAATTAGATAAAAATTGTATCGATATAGTATAGGCATTAAACATCTGGATATAATTAATAAAATATTGAATAAAAATTATCCTGAAATTATTTAAGTAAAATAATTTTAACTATTATTATTTGTTCATGACTTATCTTAATAAAAATGAGAACACATAATATATATTTAAAAACAAGGATAGTTAAATTTTGTAACATTCATTGATTTAAATATTATATAGGTTATGTTTATTGGTATCTTTCTCTTAAACACTTCATGATTCATCTAAATAATATATTTTTAAATTTACATTCATAAAATAATAATTGGGATGTAAAATTTTGTCCTTATTAGTTATTTTTAACATTTACTAACCTAATTTACTATTTATTGATGGGAAATATTTGTCCACAGCTGCTATTCATATTGCCCAAAAAATAAAAGGGTCCTATATTCTATATTTTAACCACACCATAAATAATATTGAATATATTTTTTCAAATAAAATACTAATAATTAGAAGATGTTAGTTTTAATATACTTGAACAAATCATTTTTAAAATTTATTTAAAATGAACAGAATTTTTATGTATATTGCTATCTTTATTCTTATCAAATTTAAAGTATGAATTTAGAAAAATACATAAAATATTATATTTAATATATATTGTACTCATAGAATTAAAATAAGTAACAATTAGTTAGTCATTTAATTTATTAATATAAAATAAAATTTCCAACCAAAAAAACATATTTTCACAAATAAGCCTTATTATTTAATTTTTTTTTATTACTAAATTCAAACATAAAATTATTCCAATTATATTAATTGAAATATATAAAAAATGATATTACTGTGTTATATATTAAATAAAATTGTAACTTTTTACATTATTGATAAAATAAAAAAAATTCATAAAAAATATTATTTTTCATCATCCACTACAAAAATTGAATTTTCCAGAAAAAATTATAAACAATTCAACCTCATATTATTTTGATATGGAAATTTCAAAAATAATGTTATTATTAATAAATAATGTAAATAAATGTGATAAAATTTCAATATAATATTTTTTCATAGAATGAAATAAAATCATTTTGAATGGAATCTATTTTGTATGCATAATTTTGCTTTCCAAAAAATTGAATGAATATTTTTAAATAATTAATAAATATTTTTATATATTTTTAAGATATTTTTATATAAACCCAAATGCACGTAATAAAATTCACACCTTAAAATTTAAGTTCTAATATTTATAAATAAAATATTAATATTTTAAAAATATACTTGGGTTCGATTAAACACAATGTTATGCGTAGCACACGATATTATTGAAATTTAATTTATTTGAATAAAATATCTCTAAAATCATAGGGTGTTACATTATAACTCTTATATGATCATTATTTTCCCCAAAATATATACCAATGATATAATAAAATGAAGAAAACTTTGTTTCACTACATCCTTATGTACTCATTTAGATTATTCAAATTTCTTATTTTTATACAGAACATTCTCAAGGTTAATAGTCCCTATATATATATATATATTATTCTCATTTCCATGCTTTATACTAGTTTTTCTTCATATAATGATCCTATTATAGTTTTCCTTCTTTTTTATCAATTACAGGTGATGGATCAAGTATATACCTCTTTAGGGTAAATAAATAGAATACCTCACGGTAATGGCCCGGACCTCTACTGACTATTACTTTGCGAAAATCATGTGTATGAGGTGTTACAGGAGATCAAGGTGACTTGTCACCATCACATTTTCAAATTTCCATTTCTGCAAACAGTTCTATCGGGCAACAGTTTCAACAGTAGATCATTGTGAACAGTGAATCGATAACCTGTTGTGAACAGCGAAACAACGACCTTTTGTGAATAGTGAAATCAGTGGCCTTATGTGAATAATTTCATCATTGAACTTATGTGAATAGTTTCATCGATAACCTTATGTGAACAGTGAAATGGTGACCTTATGTGAATAGTGACATCGGTGACCTAAGGTGAACAGTGTCATCAGTGAATATCTGTGAATAGTGTCATTGGTATCCTTAAGTGAACAGTGCAATGGTGAGGTTCCGATAGTGAGGTACCAATGGTGACCTTTTTCCATAGCCAAATTATTTGTTTCATGAACAATGTTTCCAGAATGGTGAGGTTCCAATGGTGACCTTTTTCCTTTTCCGAATTTTGAGTTCATGAACATTGTTTCCAGAATAGTGAGGTTCCAACAGTGACCTTTTTCCTTTACCGAATTTTGAGATCATGAACAATGTTTCTAGAACGGTGATGTTCCAATGGTGACCTATTTTGTAACACCCAAAGCTTCCACGGTACGTTTCCCTTCTAAAAATGCAATGGCGTGCATTGTACGCATCTTCGAGATTCTAACACACCACAACCAATCAAACTAGCCGTTATGAATAGTAATATATACTTTTTGAAATTTTATAAATTCTATCTCTAAAAATGGACTTCATTTTTGGATTCGGAATATCGAATTTATATTAGGGTGAAATTTTGGAAGTTTTCGGATAACACTTATATTTTGATGAATAGTGAAAATTACTAAATTTTAATTAAAAACAACATTTTAATTCAAAATAATTTATAGTGATAAATTATATTATTGAGTAGTTTTAATGTATAATTTGAATATATTTTTACCATTTTATCCAATGGTGTTCATTAGAATTAATTTCCCTTTGAAATTGGTCCTAAACAATCTTCAATCTTTTGATATATATTGTTTCTTAAAAACACGCTATTTGTTGTGACAATGGGAATTAATTATAAAATTAATCAATGAAACTTATATGTTTGTAATTTTTTAAAATATATATCATTTTTGAATTTGGAATACCAATTATATCTTAGGGTGACATTTTGGCATTGTTCTGAAAAACTTCAATTTTTGATGAATAGTGAAACTACTAAGTGGTAGTTAAAAGAACTGAATTTTTCATAAAACTTAATTTTACCGCTTCTGTGAATGGAATTTAGAAAATCTTAGAGACATGGTTAATATCAAGAATAAATATGTGGTTCAATGAGATGAAAAAAATTTATGGTGAATAGTATCTTTTTACTTTTATTTACCACGATTAAAAGTAAATAGGGTAATTAAGGGTAAAAATGATATTAATATTACCCTAACACATGTCCTAATTCTATTGGACAAGTGTATCTCGACCGAAAACAACCTTAGGAATAAAATATTATAATTTAGGTCCACATGGATTAGATTAGGACATTTATTATTATTTAATTCAAAGAAGAGTTAAAAGAGTTAAAATCAAAGTTTATTTAATAAATCATTTTTAATATAGGGTTATACATAAGATAAATTAGATTGTAAATATTAATTAGAAAGCTAAAAGGATTTCCATCATATTATATTTTATTTATAATTTTTATACATTATATAATTTAATATATTTATGACACAATGATAATACTGTAGTCACCATAATAGTGAACAATTAAAATAATTGAAATTATAAATACCCAAATAAATATAATTTAAGCCTTTTAATGAATTAAACTAATTTTATAGGATAATATTAAATATTAGGTTTGATTTAATTTAATTTTTTCGAAGTAATCATTCTGTTATGAGTTTCACAAAAATCAACTATTGAATAGTGTCAAAATTGACATAAAAGAGTTTCTAAAACAAATATTATATTATTAATTGATATTAAATTCCTTAAAATCTAATTATGGGCCAAGAGACTTATATAATGATAGTTATATCATTAATGGACCACTTGGGGGTCTCTTGGATGTATATATTATGTTTATTAACTATATAATATAATAATACAAAGTGACATGGTAAATGTCAAACTAATTAACTAAGAGTTAAAACAAAAATATAAGGTTAATATAGTAACCCAAACCTATCTAAATTCTATTGGTTGAATGGTTTTAGACCTATCCCCACTTTAACCTTTTAATAATCAACTTTTGAGCCATTAGAAACCGAATATGTATTTATTATAAATTAATATTTATAGCTTTTCCAAAGGTGCCCCTCACCCCTCTTATAAAAAGGCACTCCTCCGTATCATTTCTTCACAACATCAAAGCCTTTTGGATCGGCCAAACCCTTACCAAATACTCTCTAAACTTAACTAAATACAACCTAGAGGCCTTATTTTGATCAGATATCCAACCTAAGGAGCCCTTTTGATCAAATAAAAAGGAAGAACCCGAAGAAGAGGTAATGTTTTCACCACCCCTTTTCAAGTTCCTTTCTTCTTCCACTTCTTCTTTCTTTGTTATTACCATTATAAAATAATAACTCCAGTATCTTATATATACTGTGATGTTATTATAAATATGGTACGACCATATTCAGTATTCTATCCACCCTTTGAATAACATGACACCATACGTACGTACGTACGGCTTACCGTCTCCGCGTCGTGGTGTAATTGTTATTCAATATATTATTATTTGGGTGGTAATAATAATGATGTGTAACTAATTTAAATAATAAATATAACATGATAATGATTCTTTATATATGATATACCATCCAATTATATAATATTTTAATATCAAAAGAATGATATTGTCTCTCGTGCGTACGGACGGACTACCGTCTCCACGAACGCGATGAGATTCATTCTCCATAATATCCATTCAAGTATAATTATCATTTTATGATTTAAAAATAATGTTTAAGAACTTTATATTATTCTGGATATGAATAAGATACAACCTATCCCTGAAAAACATTTCTTACGTAACAAAACATATAAAAGAAAACGACTAAGTTAACACCCGAAATGACGATAATTCTATGATATTATTAAAAAGCAATGTTAAAAGATCATATATGATATCATATTAATTTATATGATTCATGAATAATTTTATAACAATTATTTCAACATTATAATGGAGGTTAACCTACCCCCAACCATGGAAAAGTACAATGTATGGGGTTTCTTATCTCACTCTTAATTTCATGATAATTCCATTGTTCACCACATATTTATTGCATGTGGTGTATGTGTACTGCCCATGATTGTATTAATTGTGTAATATAATTTAATTTATGGGTATTTACATCATCATTGTATGTTCCTTCTTTCATGGGTTTATGTTTCGTTAGTTACCTAATTGATAAGGGAATTCGAAATTTCAATTTCCACTCATTTGGCTTTACGCATATTTAATTGATTATATTACCCCAAAATTATGTGTAGAATCACTATTCATTTTATTATGTCATAATTTCTACTCCCCTTCCTATGGATATACTTTTGATACACATAATCACTCCATTTATAATTTCTCAAGTCATTGATATGAATTTGATAAGAGTAATTTTAACTCAATCTCTATTTATTGAGTTAAACATCCAATTCGTTGGTGTTGTTTTTACAAGAATATGTGTGAATATACTTTGATTGTTTTAAACAGAATATCGAATCATATTTAGTGTATTTATATTTATCACTCATAATTATGTCTTTGATTTATCCTTAACCTAAGGATACGACATTTATGAGAGATTTCATCTCAATTTACATCCCATTGAGACTTCTTTATTGTTATACACCAAATCACTTTTATGTGGTGTATATAATGTACTTTGACATATTATATCATGAATCCTATTATTCACATGATATTACAAAGTTTTGATTAACTCGATTATTTGTATTCAAGTGTCTCTCTTTTGGATAGAAACTCTAACTAATTTACCAATTCTAAATGTTTTAAAGACTTATTCTTTTAAATATTTCTCATTAATGTCCATGTTTTAAAAATGGTTTTTAAGGATTTAATTATATGGACATTAATGTTTTAAAATTTAAACTCCTTTTAAAAGTTTCAAATTGGTATGGGATTCTTTGATTAAAAAATATATTTTTAAATGGCTTCTTGACAAATAGTGTGACTTTTAAATGATTTCATGAAAAAGGGGGTTATTTCTCTCAAATAGTTTTCATGATTATTTTCATCTATATCAATATCCTTCATTATTCTCGATTGAGGTTAATATGATACAATACAATCTTTCATATTGTATCTAATGAGTTATGTTTGACTATGGATGTGCTATTTTTATACCATTAATGGTTTGTGGATAAGTATTGACATTTCGTATGCTAGTTTTAATACGAATATTTATGTTATGTTTCAAACATTTCATATGAGGAATTCATTAGACATAATAAGTGATGGGTGGAGCCCTCTATAGCTCCTCGATGCATCAATAGGTCTCATGAGACAAACTAGTGTCTTGGCACAAGGCCTTGGAAAAATATTATTGGTAGTCTTGGCACGAGGCCTTGGCTATGTGTTTATGATAGTTTGGCATTATGCATTCCATCATTATGAAAGTGGTTATTGATATTGCATGTGATCATTCGACTAGTTGAATATCCATGTGAGTAAGTAAATGGAATTATTTTATTTTATCTTTTCCATTTTATGCTGAAGTTCATGTTTAAAAGGCTTTCATTTTAGTTATAAACTGGATTAAGTGTTTATTCTTATCTACGAAAGCTTCTGCTATACTGTTATCCTTACTGAGCATCTGAGCTCACCCCTTTCAGTGTTTTATTTTTCCCAGGATTATGAAGAAGTAATTTATGAATGACCTATAGGGATAATATGAGGGGATATGAAGACAAGATGTTGTTGTAGTTTTTTTACCTTATGTTGTAATGTAATAATTATTAATATATCTAGTGTTTCCAAGACTACTAAACTAATCGGTCTTTAGAGACATGATCCTTTGTGATAATGAGAATGTTATGTAATAATTCACCGAATTTAGGTATCTAGGGTCGGGGCGTTACAGTTGGTATCAGAAGAAGTTTAGTACAAACCTTGGAAGCTAGATTTACATAAAATCTGATGAGAGCATGTAGACTTAAGATGAACTTTGAGGATTAGTATAGATGAACTTCCTAGAATTCTTATATTGTATAGGTTTTCCAAGTTTTCTAAGCAATACATCCTTGTATGGATACGAGCAGGAAGAGGCGGCCCTCGTATAGATGTACCTAGGGGTAAAACCCGAAAATACCGCTTTGAAATAGCCTCGAATGAGCACTGGTGCACGAAAACGGGCTTTGCTGCACTCTTGGTTACGACACTCCCGGGGGATATTCTTAGGATAATTTACATTTTCTTTACAAACCAATTTGTTGTATTATATATATAAGATGAGGGTAAATGGCCTTGGTTAATGATAATATGATTCAAATTGAGAATATGGTGACATGTTAATCTCTAAATGATTTTACAACTACTGTTACTCACATAATGCTTTCTGGTTTTAGTCAATGGATAGATTCCAAGGAAGTCATAGTGACTTTGAGAATGATTTACAAGGTGGGAACGGTGGTGGTAATGAGCAACAAAATGGAATTTTGATAGGCATAAAAGATATCGTCTTTATGACAAATCAGTTTTCCAAAAATATGATCAACAACATATATATTAACCGACTCCCGGACTCAACAAGGAAGAGAAAGTTGATGAATGATAAGAGCTCCAGCAATGGAGACCGTGGAGAAAAGAACCCTCAATTTACATCATGTAAGAAATGTGGTAGGAGACACCTGAGAAAGTGTCTCAATGGGACCATGAAATTCTTTACGTGTGGGAAGGAAGGGCATAAAGTGAAGAATTGCCGAAGAAAAATGACGAGTTCTATGGAAGAAGATAAAAATGTTCCTAAGAGTCTATTTACAGTCATTTTCCATAAATGTAGGGGACCTGGCCATTACCCGAGTGAATTCCCTATTCTATAGGATATTTTCTTGGTCAAAGAAGAAGCTATGTGGAAAGAAATGGTTGGAGAAATGTTTAAAAAGTATTAGTGCACCTTGTTGATGATTTTACCTTGGAATAATTTTCTCTTGTATTTGTAACCCCATAGTTTTCCATGTGAGAATGATATTTGAGGAATAATTATCTCTTCTCTTGTGGATATAGGTATAAATAACCATTTTGTTTTATATGATCATTGGGGTTTGAGAGAATTATAAGTTATTATAATCTGGGATGAAAATGCAAGGTATGATATAAAATTTGTGGTTAAATTATGTTATGGTATTTTGAGGAATTTATCTCATTTTAGTAATATTATATAATATAGTTTTTGAAAAAGGACAACACATAGACCGTGTGACAACTCGTCGCATCGGACAAAGTTGTGGAAATCGAACCCACAACCAAAGTGCGATTGGGATTTATTCGCTACCACTAGACTACGTGAAGTCCCTGGTTAGTGTGACTATTATTTTTTGTTAAATGATTTTATTGATCAATAATAATTTTATTTGGGATCTTATGTCTTATCAAATGAATACCCTTAGTATAGGAAAATGATTTGGTGATTAAGTGATAAATGTTATTTTGGAAGTAGTTTGCTTTGTTGAGAACACTATATGCCAAAGGAAAATAGAGTAGTATGGGATTTCATTTGAGGAGTAATGGTGGATTTTTATCTATGTTTTTATTGTGGATTTATAATGATTTGGGTTATTTATGGAAATTAATAGGTTAAGTACTTTTAAGTATGTGACTTTAAGAGTAATTAATGTCATTTGGAGCTACAATTTAACATGGAAGACTACATTCTTAATAAGTTTTGGTTTTCAATATTAGTTTTGATTATATTTAAGGATTTTAAGGACAATTGATTATTGAATGGTATTTATTTATCTTTGTGGTATTGTTGGTTTAATTTTGGAAATTTTGATTACTGTTTATTTATCTCAAGGAATATCGTTTTGGGGGATCATTAGATCTTGTACATACCATTTCTGTTTTGATTAATCTCTAAAGAAAATCTAAATATATAGTTCATCCTACATGGATCATGTGATTCTATAGAAGTTTATTCTAGCTCTTCCAGTGTGACCAAGTCTTCTTGAATACTCATCATTTAAAAAATTGATTTAGTGGTGGAAATTTATTAAAGAATGAAACTATACTTAAAATGTAAGTACATATCTTTATATTCTTAGTCAGTATCATAAATTAATTCCTCATCCTTATGTAATTTAACTTAAAACAAAAAAACTTTGTCCATTTACTTTCCTACTAGGAGACTAATGGCCGTTTGTCCCAACACAAGTCTGTGGTTTTCTTATTGTTAACTTTCTCCTGATCATGATTTCTATCCCTCTCTATCAGAACATGATAATTAGTTTCTCATCCATATCCATGTTTTCATACATTGAATCCGAGTATGGGTTATCTTGGTTGACCTTTATACCTCACTTTCTTTCTTTTAATGTAATAGTTTTTTTTGACTCTTTTCCCGATGTGGGAATTTCCATTATATTCCCAAGTACAATTTTATAAATTGCGAGGAATAAATTTATTGAAGTATGGGAGAATATGACACCCCAAGCTTCCACGGTACTTTTCCCTTCGAATAATGCAATGGCGTGCATTGTACGCAACTTCGAGATTCTAACACACCACAACCAATCAAACTAGCCGTTATGAATAGTAATACATACTTTTTGATATTTTTTAAATTCTATCTTTCAAAATGGACTTCATTTTTGGATTCGGAATGTCAAATTTATCTTAGGGTGAAATTTTGGAACTTTTCGGATAACACTTATATTTTAATGAATAGTGAAAATTACTAAATTTTAATTAAAAATAAATTTTTAAATAAAAATAATTTATAGTGATAAATTATATTATTGAGTGGTTTTAATGTATAATTATAATATATTTTTACCATTTTTTCCAATGGTTTTCATTAGAATTAATTTCACTTTGAAATTGGACCTAAACAATTGTCAATCTTTTGATATATATTGTTTCTTAAAAACACGCTATTTGTTGTGGCAGCGGGAATTAATTATAAAATTAATTAATGCAACCTATATGTTTGGAATTTTGTAAAATAGATATCATTTTTGAATTTGGAATAACAACTATAGCTTAGGGTGATATTTTGGCATTGTTCTGAAAAACATCAATTTTTGATGAATAGTGAAACTACTAAGTGATAGTTAAAAAAACTGAATTTTTTATAAAACTTATTTTTACCGCTTATGTGAATGGAATTTCAAAAATCCAAGAGACACGGTTAATATCAATAAGTAAAATGTGGTTCAATGAGATGAAAATAATTTTTGGTGAATAGTAACTTTTTACTTTTATTTGCCACGGTTAAAAGTAAATAGGGTAATTAAGGGTAAAATGATATTAATATTACCCTAACACTTGTACTAATTATATTGGACAAGTGTATCTCGACCGAAAACATCCTTAGGAATAAAATATTATCATTTAGGTCCACTTGGATTAGATTAGGACATTTATTATTATTTAATTCAAAAAAGAGTTAAAAGAGTTAATATCAAAGTTTATTTACTAAATAATTATTAATATAGGGTTATACAAAATATAAATTTGATTGTAAATATTCATTAAAAATATAAAATGACTTATTACATAATGATATTTTATTTATAATTTTTAGACATTAAATAATGTAATATATTTATGACACAATGATGATGTTGTAATTACCATAATAGTGAAAAATTAAAATAATTGAAATTATAAATACCCAAATAAATATAATTTAAGATTTTTAATGAATTAAACAAATTTTCTAGGATAATATTACATATTAGGATTTATTTAATTGACTTTTTGCGAAGTAATCATTCTGTTATGAGTTTCACAAAAATCAACTATTGAATAGTGTCAAAATTGACATAAAAGTGTTTTTAAAAAAAATATTATATTGTTAAATGATATTAAATTTCTAAAAATCTAAGTTCGGCCAAGTGAATTATATCATGATAGGTATATAATTAATGGACCACTTGGGTGTCTCATGGATGTTTATAGTAAGTTTATTAACTATATAATATAAAAATACAAAGTGACATGGTAAATGTCAAACTTATTAACTATGAGTTAAAACTAAAAGATAAGGTTAATATAGTAACCCAAACCTATATAAATTCTATTGGATGAATGTTTTTCGACCTATAACCTCCTTAACCTTTGAATAATCAACTTTGGAGCCATTAGAAACCGAATTTAAATTTATTATAATTTGATATTTCTTGCTTTTCTAAAGGTGTCCCTCACCCCTCTTATAAAAGGGAACTCCTCCTTCTCATTTTCTAACAACATCAAAGCCTTTTGGTTCGGCCAAAACCTACCCAAATACTCTATCAGCTTCTCTCACTACAACCTAGAGGAATTAGTTTGATCAGAAAGCCAACCTAAGGAGACCTTTTGATCAAATCAAAAGGAAGAACCCGAAGAAGAGGTAATGTTTTCACCACCCCTTTTCAAGTTCCTTTCTTCTTCCACTTCTTCTTTCTTTGTTATTACCATTATAAAATAATAACTCCAATATCTTATATATACTGTGATTTTATTATAAATATGGTACAACTATATTCAGTATTCCATCCACCCTTTGAATAACATTTCACCATACGTGCGTACGTACGGCTTACCATCTTCACGTCGTGGTGTAATTGTTATTCAATATGTTATTATTTGGGTGGGTATAATAATGATGTGTAAATCATTTAAATAATAAATATAACATGATAATGATTCTGTATATATGATATACCATCCAATTATATATTATTTTAATATCAAAAGAATGATATTGTCGCTCATGCGTACGTACGGACTACCGTCTCCACGAACGCGATAAGATTAATTCTCCATCATATCCATTCAAGTATAATTGTCATTTGATGATTTAAAAATAATTTTTAAGAACTTTATATCATTGAGGATATGAATAAGATACAACCTATCCATGAAAAACAAGGCTAACGTAACAAAACATATAAAAGAAAACGAGTAAGATAACACCCGAAACGACGATAATTCTAAGATATTATTAACAAAGCAATGTTAAAAGATCATATATGATATCATATTAATTTATATGATTCATGAATAATTTAATAACAATTATTTAGACATTATACATGAGGTTAACCTACCCCCAACCAAGGAAAAGTACAAGGTAAGGGGATTCTTATCTCACTCTTAATTTCGTGATAATCCCATTGTTCACCACTTATTTATTACATGTGGTGTATGTGTACTGCCCTTGATTGTATTAATTGTGTAATATAAATTAATTTATGGGTATTTACATCATCATTTTATGATCCTTCTTTCATGGGTGTATGTTTCGTAAGTTACCTAATCGATAATGGAATTTGAAATTTCAATTTCCACTCATTTGGCTTTACGCATATTTTATTGATTATATTACGCCAAGATTATGTGTGGAATCACTATTCATTTGATTATGGCATAATTTACACTCCCCTTCCTATGGATACACTTTTCATACACATAATCACTCCATTGATAATTTCTCAAGTCATTGATATGAATTTTATAAGAGTAATTTTAACTCATTCTCCATTTGTTGAGTTAAACATCCAATTCATTGGTGTTGTTTTTACAAGAATATGTGTGAATGTCCTTTGATTGTTTTACACTGAATATCCAATCATATATAGTGTATTTATATTTTTCACACATAATTATGTCATTGATTTATCCTTAACCTAAGGATACGACCTTTATGAGAGATTTCATATCAATTTACATCCCATTGAGACTTCTTTATTGTTATACACCAAATCACTTTTATGTGGTGTATATAATGTACTTTGACATATTATATCATGAATCCCTTTATTCTCATGATATTACAAAGTTTTGATTACCTCAATTATTTGTATTCAAGTGTCTCTCTATTGGTTAGAAACTCTAACTAAAATACCAATTTTATATTTTTTAAAGACATATTCTTTAAAATATTTCTCATTAATGTCCATGTTTTAAAAATGGTTTTTAAGGATTTATTTATACGGAAATTAAAGTTTTAAAATTAAAACTCCTTTTAAAAGTTTCAATGTGGTATGGGACACTTTGATTCAAAAATCTATTTTTAAATGGCTTCTTGACAAATAGTTTGACTTTTAAATGATTTCAAGAAAAAGGGGGATATTTCTCTCAAATAGTTTTGATGATTATTTTCATCTATATCAATATCCTTCATTATTCTTGATTGAGGTTAATATGATACAATACAATATTTTATATTGTATCGAATGAGTTATGTTTGTCTGTGGATGTGCTATTTTTATACCATTCATGGTTTGTGGATATGTATTGACATTTTGTATGCTAGTTTTAATACGAATGTTTATGTTATGTTTCAATCTTTTCATATGAGTAATTCATTGGACTTAATAAGTGACGGGTGGAGCCCGCTATATCTCCTCGATGCATCGGTAGGTCTCATGAGACAAACTAGTCTCTTGGCACAAGGCCTTGGCAAACTCTTATTGGTAGTCTTGGCACGAGGCCTTGTCTATGTGGTTATGATAGTCTGGCATTATGCATTCCATCATTATGAAAGTGGTTATTGATATTGCATGTGATCATTCGACTAGTAGAATATCCTGGTGAGTAAGTAAATGGCATTATTTTATTTTATCTTTGCCATTTTATGTTGAAGTTCAAGTTTAAAAGGCTTTCATTTTAGTAATAAACTACCTTAAGTGTTTATGCTTATCTATGAAAGCTTCTTCTATAATGTTATCCTTACTGAGCATCTGAGCTCACCCCTTTCAATGTTTTATTTTTCCCAGGATTATGAAGAAGTAATTTATGAAAGACCTACAGGGATAGTGTGAGGGTATATGAAGACAAGTTGTTGTTGTAGTTTTTTACCTTATGATGTAATGTAAGACTTATGCATATATCTAGTGTTTCCAAGACTACTAAACTAATCGGTCTATCGAGACTTGATCCTTTGTGATCATGCCTATGTTATGTAATAATGCACCGACTCTGGGTATCTAGGGTTGGAGCGTTACATATTTCCTTTTCCAAATTATGAGTTCATGAATAGTGTTTTCAGAATAGTGATGTTCCAATAGTGACCTTTCTTCATTGCCAAATTATGAGTTCATGAATAGTGTTTCTAGAACGGTGAGGTTCCAATAGTGACATTTTTCCTTTGCAAAATTATGATATTGTGAAAAATGTTTCCAGAATGGTGAAGTCCCAATGGTGACCATTTTCCTTTGCCAAATTTTGATTTCATGAACAGTATTTATTGAACTGTGAGGTTCCAATGGTGTACTTTTTCCTTTTCAAAATTTTGAGTTCATGAATAGTGTTTCCAGAAAGGTGAGGTTCCAATAGTGACCTTTTTCCTTTTCCAAATTTTTTCATCGTGAACAGTGTTCCTAGAATAGTGAGTTTAATGAACAGTGTATTTCCGTTGCCAAATTCTGAATTTTTTAACAGTGTTTCAGCTTCCAACAGTTTTAACCCTTTAATGATTCCATTGACGTAAAATGTTTTTAAACCCTTGTTTTGAGGACTAAATGTGTGATTCAATGGTCAAAAATCCTATATAAATTTCTCATACGACTTGAGATGTTTATACTTTGTCAAACCGCAAGGTTTAATGCGATCCGCTTTAAATGGAGAACCGAGCATATCTTAAACCACATCACTATTAAATCGTCTAAAGGGACGATAAATCTTTCTCTCTAGTTTTTCTTCCTTGTTCTCTAGTGTGAGAAAATTGAACATCCCATTACTTCACGCAAGAGTTGTAAAATAAAACTTCCTCCATGGATTTGTTCTACTCTATATTTATGAAACCATGAAACATCGATCAATCATCGATATATGGTAATATCTATCTTCATTAGTTCGGGTACACCTCCTTCTTTCACCATGCACTTTTTGGAGAATTTTTTTACCCCCATGTTCCTAATGGGATTTTCGTAGTTGTTCGGATATGTGGTGGTGTCTCTTCATCCATGGCTAGAAACAGTTGTCACAGGGGGGAGATTTTTAACCGTTTTGCGGCTCATTTTTTTATAAACAACGTCATGAACTATTTGAGTTGGGGATTCATTGCTTCTCCCTACATTTTCATGCAACTATATTGTTAGCATGCATTATCCCACTGGATCAAAATGGAATTGATGTAATATATATTTGAACCAGATAAATAAATTGATATCGATTGTATATTATTGCCTCTTGTTTTCATGATAGAGTGAAATCAAATTATTCTTGTTTAGATTTTCATTCTTGATGGAAATCGGTAATGAACGTAAAGCTAGAATTAATTGATAATCGATTGGCTGAAAATAATGTGTCTTGTGAATGAATTTTATTGATGTTATTGTAATTTGATGTTAATAAAATTGGTGCATTTAGAATGTTTAGTTATTTTTGATAGCTTACTTGCTTGGTTCCCAATATATTGAGACCATAAATAATAAATTGGTCAATCCATGATGGATTAACGAACTGGTTGTTTGATAAATGATAATTTGTTGTATGGCTCTAGGTGACCCCTTTTTGTTGTCTAAGGGTTGAGATCCCAATTGATATGACAGTTGATTTCGTAGAGCATGTGTTGTGTTGTGATCCTGGAAGGCAATTGTGATATGTGGGGGCAGATAGGCAGATTGGTTGTGGTAGCAGAGGACACCTAGAGTGGCGAGATGCATCTATTTATGCATGAGGGTGTCAGAAAGGACACCAGGGATGATGGAACGGGTTGTATGTGAATGTTTGGATTCTTGATGTATCTTAGATTGGTGGTCTGATTTACTTTCCCAAATAATTTAGGAGGATGTTCTTGCATACCCTTCTTCAGAAAGGTGTGATGATGTGTGGGGTATGCGACGTGCTTTCTATGTCTCGCTTCTCAAGGGAGTATGGGTCTACACTCTTGTTATTGGCAGAAAATACTCGACGTGTAGTTATATACTCACTATGTTGATCCCCCATGTGTTTATTAGCATCGAATGTTTTTCTATATTACCTTGTAATATGGCAAGGTAATGCTGTAAATAAATTATTCAATAAATGATGTTAACCCATGGGGTTGGAGCTTGCTGGAATAAAATGTTGAGGTTCCAATTTTAATGGGACAGTGGACATTGGGTGTGATTCTAATGAAATTTAATGTGGAATTGTTAATGGTTAATTAATGTTTAAATAATTAATTAATGTAAAGTGGAACAGTTAAAATGAGAATGATGTAAGGCAGTAAAGCACTTTAAATGGTTGTGTGCTTATAAGATACAAAGTCTTATAAGTGGCATCTAGGGATCCGAGAGACATTAGCTTCAGTTGATTCTAAGACAAGGTTATGTCCATAGTGTGGTTGTGAGATATAGTATACTCTAATTTTTTTGGTTATTATATGCTACTCCACCCTGTCAGTTATAAAACTGACACCCAGGGATTCTAAGTCCTGGGGTTGTTTTCCACAACATTCCTGTGGGAGGATGGATGGGTGACTACCCCATTTGTCCCCGATCTCTTCTCTTGGTTGTTACTTGTGATGGAAAGAAAAGTGGTGAGTTTTCCACATATATGTGTGTAGAGGGTTGTAATGGCTTGTAGTTATTCAAACACATATATGCTGGATATCGTATCCTATGGACTATTATAGGTGTAACGTGCATAAGAAGGGATGGCTTGAGGATCCTTACTCGGTGTGTGTACTATAATGGCTGGAGGTATAATACCCGACGTATGATATAGGTTATACAAGATGTGGTGGATCCCAGAAACAACCTGGTTATTTTCTTGTGTGGATTTGGTGGTTTTGTGACATAAGGTGCATGTTGTGATTCTTCGCCCAAGTGTCTGAGGGCATGCCTTTTTGGAAAGAGATTCTTAGGACGTGCGACATTGGGGCAAAGTGGAAAACCAGTGGGGACGTAGTTGTAGTGTAACCTTGATATTCTTTATTATATTATATAATCTTTTATGCGTTAATTTCTGAGAGTATACATGGTGAGGATGGGAAATAGTATACTAGTGTAGGCGATGATTTAGTTTCACATCTTGTTCACTATTATTTAGAATTCTTTCATTACTTTTATACGAGAGGTTCCAGGGAGGATCCTACTTAGTATACTATTATACACACCCTATGTATATATAATTTTTTATGGTCACTTGGAGAAGGTTCGAGATCGAGCTGGTTTCTACTATCATTGGGATATAAGAACTTTTTGGGCTTGTGGTTGCTGTTATTTATGGTCTCTCTTCTACATGTGTTCTTTTAAATGGTAATTACTCCCATCTGTGTGTTTACTATACCCTCGGTTCTAGTCGCTAACCCTGGGCCTACATGAGGTGGGACTCGGGGAACATTATATCCCTTTTCACATTGTCGGCTCAGGAGGGGTAAACTTTGTGGGGAGGGGGTCATGGAAAAGTGGTATCAAAGGCATGTTGAGGGATAGGATAGAGTTTGGAGTTTGGCACAAGTGAGGTTACATGGGTTGGTAGGGAAACAATATCATTCTAGTTTAGAAAGTTTTGTAAACACTGGAGACCTGCGGAGACATAGGTGTTTAGGGTCCCCTATGATCTGATGTACGATACATTAAGTATAAAATAAATACTAAATGATATGATAATTGTTTCAAGGAAGAGTCCTAGGAAATGATCATGCATCATTTCTTTTGGGCATATGTTTGAATGGGTAAACCTTGGAATAGTAGAACCTAAAATGAATAAAATAAAAAAAATTAATTAATTAATGTCATGTCTTCCATAATCCAGGTTTAGGATCTATAATGGTTTTTCATTTTATAGGTATGGCTACAGGTCAACATCCTCATCAGGTTTGCGTAGAAGATGTCTAGTAGGCTATGCCAACAGATCACCACATTGCATAGGTTGACGACAACGACACTTAAAAGAGGACGCCTTGAGAGTTTCAGCACTAGATTATTCAGAAGTATGAGGGATCTATTTCAGATTAAGTCATGGAAGACTTGTTGGATGATGAAGAGATAGGTTTCAGTTAAATATGTGCTCAGAAAGAGCATTATATGTCCTTGGTTGTGATGATGTTGCATGAAGAAGTGAGGTAGTTGTGGTTTTTGTTCCTTGTGGAGCGTGAGGAGTCATCGATCTCATGGGAGGAGTTCCAAGAAATGATTAGAGTCAGGTTTCTTTCTTCGAACATGAATTCATCGAGTCTCCATTCGATTCATACCATTCTACAAGTGAGCTCCAGTGTGCAAGAGTTTGGAATCCCCTTCAGGAACTTTATATGATATTTTTCGAACCTATTTCCCGATGAGGAGGCTAGGGCGATGCATTTTGAGGAGGCTTTACGTCCAGAGATCTAGCACTGGGTTACCCAATAATTACTGAAGACATATCTTGATGTACTAGAAAGGTAAGAGGTTATCGATAGGACTTTGGCCAGAACTGGATAATCAAGAGAGGGGAGTCATCACGATTCCTCACGAAGTTGAGCTGTGGTCCGAGGTTCCTTATTTTTAGGGTAGAAGAGATTTCGTTTAGCCAGGGGTATGCCACATCCCTGAGTATCACATTTCACCACGGGAACCACCTCTCAGGATTTTTCCAAGGGATTACGCACTTGGTTTTATTGTTTTGTTTGAGGTCATCTACAGTGAGAGTGTATGGCCTTTCAGAGAAGTCATCATGTACCTTGGGTTCTGCACCAGGTTCCCCCGTGTAGGCAATTCCATCAAAGGTAGAAGTAGTAGGTTGCACCATTATGGAATCAGAATAGGTCATATTGGGAACATAGAGGATAGCCCTATGACACTCTCCATCTTTAGAGAGAAGAGCACAACTTTGGTTGTGGTCATCATCTGGGTCAGAGAGGTTACATAAGAGTTCATGGACAGCTTCATGCTTTAACGTTTCCACCTCTAGGAGATCCATACATCGTTCAATATACCATTTTCTTATTTTCTTCCATGGTGTATTCCTTGTTTGATTCAGGAGTAACACACTCCTTCATATCGCCTACCCTTGTCCATGATTTGGGACTTAAGGTAGGGAGGCTTCTTGTGCCATTGACGTTGACTACGCCTGTTGGAGGTCGAGCTGATTTGTTATAAGTATGTAGAGACCGTGAGCTAGTGTTTGGGCAGAACAAATCTTTTGGAGATTTCCTATGTTTTAAAAAACTACCATATGATTTCATCTTAGATATGTATTGGATGTATTTGGTGTAGCCTGTTGTGGATTTCATCAATAAGAAGGTTGTTTTCATTGATGTTGATGGAGATTCGGTGGTGTTTTTTTGTGAGTGAGATCCTCGGATGGGTTATTGGGGTATTCCATCCTTATCATCCTTTATGGATGAGATAATTTTGATATCTTCAGAGATTCAGCAGCTGTAATTTCCTAGGGTCAAATAAGAGTACGCTGATATATTTCAAGAAGAGTTTGTAGCATTACCCCCTTGGTGAGAGATCAAGTTTGTGATCGAGCTACAACTAGGAGCATCTCCTATCAAAATCTCTCCATATAGGATGGCCCCGTATGAGTTGCGATATCTATATACATATATTTATGGTCTATTACAGTGCATTTTTTCTTTGCCTAGTGTTTCATTGTGGGGAGCACGAGTTTTTTTCATGAAGAAGGCTGACGACAGTTTTTGGTTGGGTGCGGATTATCGTCGCTTGAACAAAGTGACAATAATAAATCACTATCCTCATCCAAGTATTGATGATTTATTAAATCTCTGAAGTGTGCAAGTTGGTTCTCAAAGGTCAACTTGTGGTCAAGATATCATCAGATGTGTGTGAAGGATGAGGATATCCCGAAGAATTATTTATGTTGTCATCAGGGGCATTCTGGGTTCGTTGTAATGTCATTCGGCATGACAAATGCTACAATTGTGTTCATGGGATTGATGAACTTTGTTGTCTAGGATTTCCTGGACATGTTTGATGTAGTTTTAATTGATGATATCCTTGTATACTCCATGTATAAAAAAGATCATGCATAGCATCTACACGCCATTTTGGGAGTTCTTCGTCTACATCAGCTGTTGGGGAAGTTGTCAAAGTGTGAGTTTTGGGCTTGATAAGTCTGTTTGATGGGGCATGAGGTCTCCCATCAGGGTTTAGATGTTGATCCATTAATGATAGAAGTAGTTCTATCTTGGGAAGCCCCCATTAATGTGTCGGAGGTGAGAAGTTTCCTTGGTCTTGTAGGCTAATACAGGATGATCGTAGCCAATTTCTCTTGAGTTGTGACTCCTCTGACAGCTTTGACCATGAAGGATCAGGTGTTCATATGGACTGATCAGTGTCAGGAAGCATTCTAGTGTCTAAATGATAAGTTAGTAAGTGCTCCGGTTCTTTTTCTTCCTGCAGAGGGTGTTCAGTTTGATGTCTCCTTTGATGCATCGTATCTAAGGTTAGGCTGTGTTCTGATGCAGCAGAGATCAGTTGTTTCTTATTGGTCTCGGTAGTTACAAACCCAAGAATTTAACTATTCCACCCATGATATTGACTTGGCTACCGTAGTGTTTGTTGTGATGTTGTGGAGACATTACCTCATTGGTGACCACTTTGTGGTTTTCCCTGATCATATGAGGTTGAGGTATGTTTACTCCCAGCGTGACATGACTTTATAAAAGCATTGGTGGATGGTGTTCTTATAGGAATATGATTTCAATGTATCGCATACACCAATAAAGGGAAATTTTATAGCATATGCGCTGACTTAGAAGTCACGTTGTGATGAAGTGCGTGAATATGGTGACTCCAATAGAGTAATAGAAGAACATTAATTATTACATCTTAATATGGGAGATGTTGGGGGAAGAGGTTGTCATTTTTCAGATGATGGTGTGGTCATCTCTAGTGTTGAAGGTTGAAGAGTCCAGGTTGGGGGATCTAGAGATGGAGGATTGGAGAGACCGATTTGTTTGTGTTGAGGACCTCAATGGTTGTTCTGAGGATGATCAACCCAGAGTGTAGAATCATGGAAGGATATATGTTTTGTTGACGATGTGTGAGATGGTTCTCAGATAGTTCCATAGTTCCCCTTTAGCGGTGTATCTTGGTTTAACAATGATGTACCTAGCCTAGAGGAGCCAGTTTTGGTGGCCTGGGATGAAGAGTACAGTTGCAAAGTTTGTGTCTAGATGTATGGTCTGCGAGAAGGTAAAGGCCGAACACCGTGTTCCTTGTGGTCTACTTCAGCCATTAGATATTTTTCAGTGGAAGTGGGGGGACATCTCAATAGACTTTATTACTGTTTTACCTCGACCACAGGGAGGACATGATGCTTTTTGTGTGGTAGTTGATCATTTAACATAATTGGCCAACTTCATAACAATCAAGGAGTCAAGCTCAGTGGATGTTTTGTCAAGGAGGTATCTGGAGGATGGTACATGGGAACATGAGTCATAGATACATGCTCAGTACCATGATTTGTTTGATGTTTAACAATTTTTATGTATTGATGTAGCCTTTTTGGTCATAGACATTTCATGTTTATAATATGGATTTCTTTTGTTTCATTGTGTGGTTTTATCTTTTTTGAGAGGTATCTCCATAGGCGGTTGTTTGGAGACAATTTTGTTTTCCCTTTAGGTGGGATTTCAATTCTCGAGGACAAGAATGATTTGAGAGGTATCTAATGTAATGGACCAAACCACTCTAGACCATTTATTGTGAAAATTAGGTGTATGAGGTGTTATGGGAGGTCAAGGTGACTTATCCCCAACACTTTTCCAAATTTCCATTTCATTGAACAGTTCCATCAGTGAATAGTTCTAACGGTAGACCATTATGAATAGTGCATATGTAACCTTCTATGAATAGTGAAACATTGACCCTTTGTGAATAGTGACATCAGTGAACTTATGTGAACAGTTTCATCAGTGACCATCTATGAATAGTGTAATCAATAACCTTATGTGAAAAGTGAAATAGTGACCAAATGTGAACAATGACATCGGTGACCTTATGTGAACAATGCCATTAGTGACCTTTTATGAACAATGTCATCGATAACCTTATGTGAACAGTGCAACAATGACTTTATGTGAACAGTGACATCAATGAATTTATGTGAATAGTTTCATCAGTGACCGTCTATGACCAGTGTCATTGGTATCTTAATGTGAACAGTGCAACATGGAGGTTCCAACCTTGAGGTTCCAATAATGATCTTTTTTTTTCCAAATTTTGTGTTCATGAATAGAGTTTCAATAATCGCGAGGTTCCAACGGTGTCCTTTTTACTCTATCAAATTTTGAGTTCATGAACAGTGTTTCAAGAATAGTGAGGTTCCAACAGTTACCTTTTTACTTTACCAAATTTTGATTTCATGAATAGTGTTGCCAGAACGGTGAGGATCCAACTGTGACCATTTTCCATATTCAAATTTTGAGTTCATGAATAGTGTTTTCGGAACAGTGAGGTTCCAATGGTGACCATTCTGCTTTTCAAAATATTGATATCATTAACAATATTTTCAGTATGGTGAGGTTCTAATGGTGACCTTTTTCCTTTTCAAAATTTTGACTTTGTGCAAAGTGTTTCCAGAACAGGGAGGTTCCAAGGATGATGTTTTTCCATTGACTAATATTGACTTCCTAAACAGTGTTTCTTGAACGGTGAGGTTCCAACAGTGACCTTTCTCTTTTACAAATTTTTTGTTCATGACTCTTATTCCAAAACGGTGTGGTTCCAATGGTGACCTTTTTTCTTTTCCAAATTTTGAGGACATGAATGGGGAGGTTCCAACAGTGAGGTTTCAATGGTGAGGTTCATGAACAATGTTTTTCCTTTTCCAAATGTCGAGTTCATGAACAGTGCTTCTATCTTCATACAGTTTCACCCCTTTAAAGTTTTCTTTGACATAAGATTCATTTAATGCCTTGATTTAATTACTCTAGGTTTGATTAAATGGTCGTATCTCCTATATTAATTTCTCCTAATGATCAAAATTCTTTTACTTGTTCAAAACGTGTGGTTTAATGCGATCTGATTTTAATGGAGAACCCAACGTATCTTAAACCACTACTCTGTTAAATATTCTAAAGGGACGATATATCTTCCTCCCTAGTTCTTCCTCCTCGTTCTCGGGTTTTAGACACATGAACATCCCCTTCTGTCCCATATGAGTTTTGAAATCAAATTATCCTCCATGTCGTTGTTCCGATTAGTTTTATGCAACCAATAAATATTGATCAATCTTTGATACAAGTTATTATCTATCTTCATTAGTTCAGGTTCACCTATTTCTTTCACCTTTCCCTTTTTATTTAATTTTTTACCCCCATGTTCCTAATGTGCTTTTCATGGGTATTGGCATATGTGGTGGTGTCTCTGCATACTCGGTTGGATATAGTTTTCATAGGGGAGGAGATCGTAACCCATTGTGTGGCTCATTCTCATATAAAGAACGCCAATAAGTGTTTGAGGTAGGATATTCATTGCTTCTCTCTTCTTTTTTGTGCAACTGTATTGTTATCATGTTTTATCCCACTGGATCAAAATGGAATTGACATAATAAATATTCTAACTGGATAAATAAATTGATATTGATCGTAAGTTATTTCCCCTGGTTTTTCTAGATTGTGTGATATCCATGATTTCTTGTTTAACTCTTCATTCTTGATTGAAACTTGTAATCAACAGAAAGATATAATTAATTTATAATCGTATGTCTAATTATAAAGAGTCATGTGAATTAATCTGATTGATGTTTTTATAATTTGATGTTACTATAATTTTTACAGTAATCATGTTTAATTATTTGTGATAGATTACTTGCTAGGTTTATCATATTTGGAACATACCAATAATTAATTTTTTAATACATAAAGGATTTTAGAAATGGTTGTTTGATGAAGGATAATTACGTTTAGGGTTTCAAGTTACCCTTATTTCTTTTTTAAGGACCAACAGACCAATTGATATGATGGTTTTTTTCCTGCTTCTTGTGTTGTGTTGTGATCCTGGAAGGCTGTTGTGATATGTGGGGGTATGGAGATGATTGGTTGTGGATACATATGACCCCTAAAGTAGCGATATCTATCGGTTTATGAATGCGGGTGTTGGAGAGGACACCATAGATGATGGAAACAGATGACCCCAATGATAGATGTAGCTGGTCTTTCTTACCCTTCTTCCAAAAGGGGCGAAGAGGCGTAGGGTATGCCACTTGGTTTCCGTGTCTAGATTCTTAATGAAGGATGGTTCTATGCTCCTTCTATTGGTGGAAAAGACTCGAAGGGTAGTTATACACCCATCATGTTGATCCCCATTGTGTTTAGTAGCATAAAATGTTCTTCTAGAATTCCTAGAAATATGGAGAAGTAATGCTGTAAATAAATAATTGAATAAATGGAGTTGTCTTATGGGGTAAGATCTTGCTGGAACGAAATGTTGTGGATACAATTTTAAAGGGACGGTGGACTTTGGGTGTGATGATAATGAAATTTAATGTTGAATTGTTAATGGTTATTTACTGTTTAATGAAATAAACAATTTAATGTGGAACTGAAAAAAAGGGAATGAAGTAAGGTAGTAAATATCTTTACATGGTTGTGTTCTTATAGGATACCTAGTCATAGAATTGGTAGCCAGGAGTCCGAGAGACATTAACAGTAGTTGATTTTAAGACTAGGTTATGCCCTTAGTGTGGTAGTGAGATATAGTATATTCCGTAATTTTAGGTTTTTTATACGCTACTCCATCCCATTAGTTATGGAAAGTGATACCCAGGGTATTATGATCCCTGGGGATTTTTTCCCCAACAATCTGGTGGGTGGATGGATGGCTGAATACCCCCTTTTGGCCCCACTCTCCTCTCTCCATAGATTCCTGTGCTGGTAGGCACAATGGTTAGTTTTCCTCATATATGTGTATAGTGGGCTATAATGACTTGTGGTTACTCGAACACATATATTTTGGATATAGTATAATATGTTCTACTATAAGTGAAATGTGTATATGCTATGATGGCTTGAGGATCCTAGCTTAGTTTATGGGTTGTAATGGGTTGTGGTATAATACCTGAATTATGATACACATTAAACGAGATATTGTGGCTCCCAAAAATTAACTTGTTACTTTATTTTGTGGACCTGGTTGTTTTGATGCACGAGGATCACATTGTGGTGCTTCGCCCAGATTTCTATGGGAAATCCTTTTTGGAGAGAGATTCTTAGGACGTGTGGAGTTGGAGTAAAGTGGAAAACCAGTGGGGAAGTCTTATCGGGGTAGCCTTGTTATTCATATTTTATTATATACATTTTTATGCATTAATTGGTGAGAGTATCCATAGTGAGTCTAGGAACATTGTATACCTATTTAATAGATGAGTTAGTTTCACTTATTGTTCACTATGCTTTTAGTATTCATTCGTTACTTTTTCACAAGAGGCTCTAGGGAGGATCCTACAGATTCTACTGTTATACTCTCCATATGTATATATAAACTACGTTTCAGATCAAATGGAGCTAGTTATATATCATGCTGGTTTCTAATACCATTGGGTTGTATGAGCTATTCAGAATTGTGGTTTCTGCTGTTTTTACTTGATTTTGGATACTTGTTGTTTTCCCCATACATTTGTAGTAGTTTTTCATGGCATTACATATCTGCACATTGTTTTTCATTTATGTTTTAGTCTAAGTTGGAGTTTTTTGGTGTCTATCATATCTCTCTATTATACATGTGTTCTCTTAGAGAGTAATGCCTCCCATCTTTGTGTTTACTATAACCTCGATGATAGTCACCAACCCGGGGCCTACTGGAGGCCAGACTCATGGGTCATTATCTCCCTTATCACATTTCCGGCCGAGGAGGGGTTCCCCTTGTGGGGGATTAGGTCATGGCAGAGTGGTATAAAAGGTAGGTTGAGGGATAGGATGGAGTTTGTCGTTAGGCAGTGGTGAGGTTGCATGGGTTGGTAGGGAAACAATGCCAGTCATATTTAACAAGTGATGAAAACACATGAGACTGACTAAGACATATGCATTTTGTTCCCCCTATGATATATTGTATAGACCTTTATGTTCACAATGGATACTAAATGAGGTGATACTAGTTGCATGGTAGAGACCTATTAAAGGTACATGCATCAATTTTTAATGACCGTGTTTTAATAGGTAGACCTTGGGTTAAGAGAACCTAAAATGAATAAATGAAAAATATTAATTCATTTATGTTTATCCTTCCATATTCCAGGTTATGGAGCTCTAACAGTTTCATATTTTATAGGTCTGGCTCTAGGATGACAACCTCTTCATGTTTGCATAGAAGTTGTCTAGTAGGCAGTGCCAATAGATCACCAAAGGGTATAGGTTGATGACGAAGAAACTTGGAGGAGTAAACTCTGAGTGTTTCAGCGCCAGAATATATTGAAGTAAGAGGGATCCCTTTTAGATGCAGTCACAAAAGACTAGTTGAATGAGGTTGAGATAGGATTCAGTTCGATCTGTGCTCGGGAAAATATTTGGGCGTCCTTGGTTGTGACAATTCTATGTGGAGCTGCGAGGCAGTGGTGGTTCTTGTTCCTTAGGGATCGTAGGGAGTCAGCATCCTCATGGGAGGAGTTCAGAGACATGTTTAGAGTCGAGTTTCTTTCTTCAACCGCAGAGGCATCTATATCCTCGGTTCTAGTCACCAACTTGGGTCCTAATAGAGGGGGGGATCGGGGGTCATTATATCCCTTCTCACAATGTTGTCCATGGAGGGGTGCACCTTGTGGGGAGGGGGTTATGAAAATCATAAACATTGAAGGTTTCCTATAGAAGTACTAGGTGATAAGCTACCATCTAAACTCGATAAAGACACTCTAAAGGGACTAGAATATAAAAGATTAAGCATTAACTTCTTTTCAAATATCATGTAATTATAAAATTTAAAAAATTCATGTAAAAAACACTTCACCAACTTTAATCTAATGGGAACACCAATGATTTTCAGCATAAACTTTGGGCTTCAATGATGCCATGTAGAATGGTTGTAATATTA
Organism: Viscum album; assembly: GCA_963277665.1. Lineage (NCBI taxonomy): Eukaryota > Viridiplantae > Streptophyta > Magnoliopsida > Santalales > Viscaceae > Viscum > Viscum album. The sequence continues at coordinate 142,107,632 of OY728141.1, forward strand.
TTTATAGTTTCCTATAATTTCATAGATGCGAATATATTTCACAATATAATTTCATATTTATTTATTCATTTATCAATTTCTACATTATCTCATACTCAATGAATTTAATTCTCATGTCCAATTATTTTCTATATTCTGAATGAAATAAAATTTATTTTTAATGATTTATAATATTGATTTTTTATTACCTATACATCTAGGTATTTTCCAAAAAAACATACTTGTATATTAAATCTAATAAATTTCTATTTTCATCATAATAATTTTAATAAGTATATGATAATATGTCTCCATCAAAATAATATTGACCATAATTTAATCTTAATGATTAGATGGAATTGACCGTATTTCCATCTGTGTTCATTATAAAAAAATATATAAATAATTTTAATCACTCAAAAAGAAAGATAAATTTTTTTATATTCCTTTCTAATTTCTCAAGATGACTTCAAAATAAAATCATATGAACTTCTAAATAAAAATTCACCTCTTATTACAAAAATAATGTCATTTATTTTGAATAAACATTTACCCAAGTATGGGACCTTATTTTCACAAATACATAATCATAAGATGATTCATAATATCAATAGTGACATCCTTTTTTACTGATCAACATTAGTATAGTTAATCAATAGTCATATTCAAATAAAAATTTACTAAGGTATGATTAATAATATTTTCATAGGGTGTATTCATACGAACTTACCCACGAAATTCCCAAACATTGAGTAGAGGATAATTGTTCCATAATTATTATGATTCACATAAACTAAAGTGAATTTAAATTAGTTCTCTTATCTAATTTATTTAAAATGTTTTTTGTTGTGTTATCATTATTATAAATTGTATTTTGGAATATATTCACCTAATTTTGAAACTCCATATATTTAGGGAAATGCATTATGAGTGGTGCATTTTATGTGTAATCCACTCTATTCAAGTCAAAAGATAACATATTCCCATCACTTATCCATTTTATATCACAAATTAAATCCATTATACTATTTAAATATTCCCTTAATGGAATTTAATCCATGATTCATTCCACATAATGAGAACAAACAAAGGATTATATTCTTCTCTCTATGGGTTTTTTATATTACTTTGAATGAAAACATTATTTTCTTATTAAGAACATGATATTAATGTGTAACTTTAATATCTATCTCTATCATGAGGGAAGAAAAAAGTATTTTATCATATATAATGAATCCCATTATCGTTAATTCCTGTTAGATACATGGTTTTAGTCCAGTAATGAATCTATCAAACATAGTTTCATGTTAGATGATAATAACAGAATTGTAATATGATTATCTTTTAAAATTTTACTCTTATTCACCAATATATTCATCATTATTCTACTTTAATTAATGATTTCATGAACTTTTTTGTGAGGATTATTAGGGAAATAATTATTTAAAAATAGGTTGTTGAACTCATCCAAACTGATTAATATAATTATTTCTTGTTTCATTTTGTTACTGATAAGATTCCACCATTGATCTATTTTCATAAAATAATTAACAGCCAGACTAGCATTTTCTTATTTAAAATATTAGAAAATAAAAAATCTTGTTTCAATGGTAGTTTCAATTTCAAAAAAACAACTAGATCTTTGAAAAAACTAATTTTTTGTGGACATGTCATCATAATGGACTCCACATAATGTTTTTCCTTATTTTTTATGCGTGGAAGATCATCATCATTCAGAGCATGAGAACGCCTTTTGAGCACAATAATGATATTATTCATCCAATCTACCATACAATTTGACATTACAGGACAAACTATAAACATTTTCCGTAAAATTAATCATTAATATGATTCTGTAGGTTTCCAAATGTCGACCAAAAAATCTCTATGTGATGAAAATTTATAGTGAAAAACCACATAATCATGAAGAATAACTTATTGGGTGTCTAAATAATTACACATTCTTCTATGAAAAATTATTTATAAATTATTCCATTCATGATTATTTAATGAATATTTTTATTTTATCCTATACAAAGATGTATCCCTAGGTTTCTCACAAATGTTTTTTATCTTAGTTTATAAATTTTAACTAAATGATTTTCTAATACCAACTATAGTGACACATTCTTTCCAATCATTTAAATTACATAACATTAGGATAATATTCATTAAATTTCATAATGATTCACAGAAGAAATATATATATTTTTTATAATTTGAAACATGGAAACATAAACAACCGATTCATTAATTATCTGCATCATCTCCCAATAATTGTTTCCAAGAAAACACCCATCATTGGAAAATATTACTTAGTACATTCCATCATAACTCGAGGGGAAAAAGGTATGGTTGACCTCAAAAGAATAGAGACTATATACAAGGGGGATATTATTTAAAACATGATAGAAAAATGAATAGAATGGTTTCAAAACATTATCATAAATTTTAAAAATCATACCATATATATCATTGATCACAATTTTGAGTCCCAAAATAATTAATTATAGCTCGTAGACATGAAAAATAATTGATTAAAATAACATGATTAACTATAGTATACAAATGAAATTATTTATAAGTTTTTACAAAAATATAAACATATAAAAGCATTTAATGTGTATACAAGGATCACTATTTTTATTTTTATACTTTAATGGTTCCATTCCTATACTATCATAGTAGACAAGGTTCACATACAAAAATATCAATGTTGATAAATCCCAATATTGAAGAGGTTTCACTCCCCATTTTTTCTGACGTTTAACTCATTATATATAAATAATTACCCAATGAATTAAGTGAAGATGTAGGCCCCACCAATCATTGATTATAACATAACCACTGTCATTGGGTATAACGTAACAATAATCCATTTATATAAGCTAAAGACCATCCATTGATATAAAAAACCGCCATATATGTTTATAACATAACCAAAATGTCATATTAAAAACCATAATTGTTTTTAGAAATTGAAATAAAACATTCATCATATCAACATGTGTTAACCCATGAAAATAACAATAGTTTTATAAAAATTTCATTATGTCATTATAACATAACCCTTTGAAAATTAATGAGATTCATAAAAATCCCATCAAAAGAAATATTAAAAAATGATAAAAATAACAGTATCACTAAATCATACCCCCATTAAAACATAATTAATATCAATGATGTCAAATTATATGTAAAATTATTATGAAATATCTCTTAGAAAATTTTATGACAAAAAATATTCCTTTTACATTGAAATTTCAATTATTAATTATAAAAATTTACCAAAAAATAATATAATTCACTCATATAATATATACATGAAAATGAATAATGGAATATTAAAATAATAGATCAATCATGATGGTTGGAGATCACATTCATGTTTTATATGATAAAATAAAACATTCTTTTATAACTTTTTTAGAAAAAATTTCAATGATTGAAAGATAGAAAGACAATCCCTTTTAAATAATATTGTAAATCACAAAAAATAAGAAAATGATATTTAAAAATCATATAATGCTATCAAAAACATTAATTAAAACATTTTATTTTGAAAACAAGGATATTAATGAAAAAAAAAATTTGTTGAAGAGATAAATATTTTTAATTTTTAATACAAACATATTATCAGTATATTGAGAACTAATGGATAAAAAACTAAAAAGAATAAATTTATTCTCAATAAATAACCATAAGTGAATAAAATTAAGTAGTTTCATTGATTATATAATATTTTTTCATCATTTGAATCATAATCATAAACAACCTTATAAACATTGTGATTTTTACATCAAACCCTTCCCGCTCTGGAATCGTTTGACTCTTATGTAAATAAATATAAAAATCATAATATAGGTAAATATATCTCATTATTTTAAATAAAATAATCATAATATTAATTCATGGGAAGTATATACACCACACAAAAAACAATTGGTGTATAAGGAATGTGTCTTGTAGAAAATAATGAGAGATGAAAATACATTACCACATTTTTAACATTTCAATCGTAAGTACCAAGAATGTAAAAAAACAATTAAAAGATTAAATTTAATGAAAATAATTATATTCATAATATAATATGATAATGGGGTAGTATTTACACGTCTAAAAATTAAACTATTGATAAATTATGAATAAGTGTCCTAGAAATAAAAGAGAGACTAGAAATTGATTTCATTATGGAAGGCCTTATTCTTAGGAATTTGAAAATCTATGATAATAATTAAATATTTCTTTTATAAATATTAAATAACCATACTAATATATATCAGATAACATTTAAATAACATGAATCCTTTTATCACACATTTCTTATCACTTCTCTATTAAATTCACATTTCTATGTGATATCTTCTTCGTTTTTCATGTATTTTCTAGTTCAGTAGTATTGGTTATTTTCTTTTTCATGGTTCTATAATATCTATATTTTAAATAATGATATAAATACCATATATATATATATATTCATTATATATATTTTTATTGTCTTTCATAAACTATATGGAATAAAATTGTATCACAGTATTCATGTTGATATTAGGATGTATGTATTTATGAATGATGTTTCCATTTTAAAAATGTTTGAAGGAAAGAGTGGAAAATAATGTAAAACCATCCACTAATAGAAAATTTATAATATATATCATATATATTAACTAAATAAATTCTTATTTCCATCCATGTAAAACATAAATGAAAAAAAAATAATATTTCTTCATGGAGGTGGCAGTCCACAAATACACGTGATTGATAATATTATTATCTAATGGTATGGAAGGTAAGATGGTATAAAGAATATATAAATGTAGAAGTATAATTATGTCTTATTTATTATAATTGAACATTAAAACAATCATTATAACCATCCATTAAATATGGTTATAAAAAAATAATTTTATCTCTACAAGGGGAACGTAAGTCGTACGTAAAAATGATAGATATTTTCACATCCAATTTGAATAAAGAGGGTTATTAAATGTGATTTTATAGTCATAAAAATATTTTATTATATCTAGGAAACCAATTTAAATTATTTCATGAATAGTATATTTGATTTATATGAGTATTAGTGAAATTTAAAGAAATTGATTAATTATGTTGATTACCACATTGAAATAACTCTGTTAGATATCATATTAAGGTTCAAGGGTTGGTCTCTTGGGAATCCCATCATAAATAAAATATTTATATGGGATTTTAGAAGAGTTCATGGAAATGTAGACTGAGATACACAGATCAATGTGGTCTGAAGAAGGGACTAGAGGGGTAGTATTTTATAATTGAGTGGAGAGTAAATTATGGAATTTCATAAATGATTAAGATTATTTAATATATAAATCAGTTACAATTGTTAAAATAGGACTATAAATGGTAAATTAATGAAAATTTAAAATATATATTATCCTCATTGTTTAATTTTCATATTTTTTTATTTTAATGTAATTTCATAAAATATTATTATCATAAAATATCATTATTTAAATTTTATACATACTTCATTTAATATGAATTTAAATACACAAATGCAATTTTTTAATTAGAATATATTTCATCATCCTAAAAAATTAATTCATATTAATATTAAAAACCCATTTCACAGGTGACCTATCTCAAAATAATTTTCCTTCAATGAGTTAAATATTATTTAATATATTTGTTATTAATCAGAGAAATATTTAATTGTTAATGAAAATATATTTATGGTAATTATTGTTTAATAAAATTTGAAATAAATTTTTACCTTGAAAAAAGATCATTTAAATAAAAAATACTATTAATATTATTCCATGCCTATTTTATGTTGTTATGTGAAAAGGTTTATGATATTTAAAATTAAGTGATTGGTAGTTTGAAACTTTAATTTATTTAAATATTAAGTAGATAATTAAATAGATAACTATCCATTAAATAGTTAAATATCAATCATAATGTAATACATGTTAAATTATCATCATCTAAAGTATTCTGGATGAAAATTTATGGCCTTAACACATAGTTCTTACGATGGTAAACATGATTTTCCCATTATCATGGTGATAAATTTGAAAACGGATATGATTCATATTGACCAAAATCTAAAAGGAGCGTTTTTATATAAAATTATCCCCAGAATTCTAGATATAAAAAAAAATTATCGCATTAAATAACAAAAAGTGTAATAAATTAATTTTAAAATAAGTGAGAAAACTGAAATGAAAACCTATTTTATAATAATATAGTCTCTATGTATAAAACTAGGTTTATTATTATCCCATGCATAGTAAAGTTATTATATGAATTTTAAAAATATTTAAATAAATATATAAAATTTATTTCATTAAAAGCATTCACTTGTTGTGATTAATTTAATTTATTATAATAAATACTCATTGTTTGCATAAAAATAGTTTAATAGGAAAATTTAATTTAATGTATATATTGTTTCATTAATTCTAAATTCAATTCCATAATTTATTTAAATAAATATAAATGGATTATTTCAAATACAATATAATTTAATTTACATTGAAACCATTTTAAAACAAAATGGAAATTTTACATGAATGTAAAAATATACATTTAAATATAAATCAGTATTTCACAAATTTCACTGGAAAATAATTATTTTTGTAAAATTATAAAAAATAAAATTAATATTATTTAAATATTATTTATTTTTAAAATTTATTAAGTTTATGAAATAAATTTTATAAAAGTGAAAAAAATAAATTTTATATTTTCAAAAAAACAATAAATATATATTAAGGGAAAATAATATTTTACTCCTAATATTTCATTAATAATAAAATTGAATGTTAATGTCCTAATAATTAACTAATAGATTTATATTGAGTATAATATTTATATATATCCCAAAATGTTCATATTATAATTCATACCTACTAATTTAATATCATGCTCCTAATGGACACATAATAAGTTTTTAATAAAATATCTTAGTTCATTTAAACCCAGTGATGCATATAAGAAAAAAATCAAATAAATTAAATTTTTTGAAAAAATATTTCCATAAAATATGCGGGTTTAACATTACACATCAATATATTACCGAACCTTGGTGATACCCAGGGAAATGCATGATCAAAAACAATAAATTATAAGGGTTTCCAGCATGTTTATGAATGGTATTTTTTTTCCTTTTTTCCATATTGAGATTCATCACAATTAATTTCACATTTTGAGACATCTCATGGATAATAAAATGACAGATCAGATTAGATTTTACAACTATAGTATAATAGAGGGTAAAATTATAAGTAATTCCACAAATATTTTTTAATAAATAAATTTTAATCAATGAATAATAACTATTATTTTATAATACCTAAACCAATAATATATTTTCGTCATATGATAAAATAATATATTTGATACATTACCAATGCATATATTCCAAAAAATGATTAGTTTTTAGAGATCCTAATCAATTTATGATGAATATTAGTACTCAATTTCACTTCCTAACTTAATACTTGTTGATGACCTCACTAAAACATATATGTGAACCTTGCATCATTGCCAGAAATGACAGTGGTTGGATCACTATGTCGATTGATGTCCTATATCACATATTATTTCTGAGTTTTATCAATTCAATCATCATCCTAATAATGATAGAAGATATATATATATCTTAATTAAAAAAGTCATTATCACGCATACTATATTAATCAAACTATAGGAACATGTATGAATTATTTCAATTTCTATTATTACATTATCATATATCAATTCGTATAAGGGAATTATAGGAAAAAACCTATAGGTTCAAAATTATCTATCTTCTTAACTACTAGTTGACTCACCAAGTTAAAAACAATATGAAATCCTTTTTATTACCATTATATCATAGTTAACATTAAAAATCAAAAAATTCCTGGTTATTATATGATATACAACCAAAAAAATATTGATATTTTTTTAGTACATAATTTCCAATTTCAATAGCGACTAGTAAGGTTCTATGAATATATAAGAATGATAAATATTCTTGTATCTAGACATCAATATAACTGTTGGACTCACCTGTTTTGATAATCCCAAGTCATGTTTCCATTCCTTGATAAAAATATTTACATTTTATGATAATGTTTTTATAGTTTTTATCATGTACGAATATGTATCTTCAATCCCATAACATTACCTGAACCAGTTTATAGTATAAAATATTCCATGTTAAAGGTCACTATTAAGAGTTAATGTTAAAAGCCTTCTATCAAAAGTTCACTAGTATCGGTTACTCTCACGGATATCATTATGTAACTCACTGATAGAGGTCACTGCTAGGAACGTCACCATTATAGACCATACAGTTGAAGTTTACTGCATGTTCACTACTACAAGACTATCACTCAAGAGCTTCTGTTACAGAGTTAATGTTTAACATTATCAGTACAAGGTTACTGTTATAAATCCTCCTGTTAAAATACTTGTCGAAGTACTCAAATCCATTGTTATTATCATATGGTCATTGTTTTCAACCTACTATAAAAAGTTTACTGTTATAAATAGTTTCTATTGGACGTCTTCTGTTGAAATAATTACTACTGGATGTCTGTTGGTGTAGAGATACTTCTAGCAGCTTTTCTGATAGAGGGTCACTGATAGAAGTCAATCGCTAGATGTGTACAACTGATAAGTTCACCGTTGGAGAAGTATACAACTGATACAAGTCTATCATTAAGAAAGATACATCTATGGGTCTACCATTACTAGTCTACTGATGATTACTCTTCCATACATTGTTAAATTTTTTGATATTATTCTAATGGTCAAATTTTAAAAATTAAATTCTTCTGACATTAATTTATGCTGACTGTACACATTTCAGGAGACTGTATCTAGGGACAATACAAGGTACAAGAAATACTACATGTGATCTACTCATTCCTATTGTCGGACATCAAGTATAAAAGGGTGTATGATGGATACAAAAGAAGTGTTGTACATGTTAAGGAGATTACATTATGGATAAAAGAAGAACTCTCCAACACTTACTATGATAATCCGAGAGCTTCACAAAGGTCATATTGAAGAACATATTCAAGGTTGTCCTGTTGTGCAACATCAACACCCTAAACCATGATGTTTAACATCTCAGTATCTAGACCTCAAGTTGCGACACTCTGTATTAGAGGTAACTTGCAGAAAAGAACTAAAATTTATCTTTCCTCATCACACGAAGTCCAGAGCTGATCTGCGAACACATACATCATTCTAAACTCGACATTAATATATTTCTATCTATTGAGTTCCCCTTTTTCATTTTTTAGCAGAGTGTGCTTGTTACACACACACTGTCTCATGTACTTAATCTGAGAGATACTAAAAATATTTACTTCATTATATCTATACCTTTTGTTTCCCACACATAACTATAGAAGAATCCAAGTTTTGAAGGTTTAGTTTTTTCCCACGAAGAACTATGGAAGAGGATGGAAACCCTAAAATGTTTTTTAAAACTTTTGTAAATCCCAAAACATGATGAGTATCATTTTTTAGTGTAAAATTCTTGGTGAAAGGTGATCACCAAGGGGAGAGGATTAAGTCTCTTCTTGAGATCGAACCTCTTGTTTAAATTGTTGTGTACTTTACTTTCATGTGCTTTTTTTCAATTAACTGATGCTTATCATTTCAAAGATAGAAAAATGATTTTTCATTCACTCTGATAGTTAGTTTTTGTTAATGTATGTATATGATTAATTTAGTAAATCTGTTTCAAAAGCTGAATAAGTGTTCACAATGATTCAACTGAGGACTAATCATCCTTTGAGAAATATTTTCATCAATTAATAATTTACATCTATATTGCCTTAATAAACTAGGCTATTTTATTTTGGGTTTTTAATCATTATGTTTTTTTTCAGAAATTTTATGCTGCAACTCAATTCACCCCCTCTTTATATTCCATTACGATTAACATTTGTTATCAGAGGGTATTTATTTTCAATTTTTCAAATTCTTTTCAACTGTGATTTTAGTTGAATCTTAATGATCTTAAAATTTACATCACATCTAAAATTTGAGTACATTAAATACTAATAAACTATGGATGACATAGTTGAAGGTGGTTCTACTAACAAGACACCTTTCTATAATGGTAATAACTATTCTTAGTGGTAATTTAAAATGAAAATGTATCTATAGAGAATGAGACAAAAATCTAGGACACAATTGAAGAACAACATATATTTTCTTCTACTATTAGGGACAAAAGGTCACAGTTGACTAAAGCCACATACAGTAATAATTTTAAAGAAATGAATGCATTTTAAAATTCTCTAGGTGATGATGAATTCAATATAATATCTTATTGTTAAACTACATATGATGTTTGTGATACCTTAGTTGTTTCTGATGAGATAACAACTAATGTTAAATAAATAAGAATAAATACACATACTATTTAATATGTTAATTTTAAAATGAGACTTGATGAACCGATCTATGAAATGTATCTCATGTTCAATGAAATAGTGAATACCATGAGTCTACTTGGGAAACCAATGGACAACAAAGATCGCATTATGAGTCTGTTTCGAAGCGTACCTAAAAAATGGAGAGGAACCAATGTTTCTATACAAAACTCATGTTACATAGGTAGTCTACCAGTAATGTAATTAATTGGAATGTTTATGATGTATGGAGAAGAAGATAAGGTGAATCTATAAGTAGATTAAGAACTAAGAATGAAATATATAGAATTCAAGACTACTACCTCAATGAAGAAATAAAAAAGAACAATTTCAAGCTCTTGTAGACACATCCACATGTAAAGACTCAAACTCAGACAGTGATGATGAAATGAATCGTCTTTCAAGGAGATTCATGATGTTCTACCAAAAGAAACAGTTCTATTGAAAATAAAACTAGAAAATAATATATGATAATAAAGGACATTAGAAAAAGGACAAAAAATGTAATGATAATACAACTAATATAGTATGTTATGTCTGTAAATGAAAAGGCCATGTGATGTCTGATAACCCCAATATTATGTTTAAGAAGAAGTATGAAGACCAGAGAGAGGGATATAAAATGGATATGAAGGATACCTAGAGTGCCTCAAAATATAGCTCATGTGGATGTGATACTTCTGATGCTGACAATATAAAACTTCCAAATCTCTGTTTCATGATAGAAATATATGAGGTAACACCCAATTCCCTAATACCCAATGCTTATTATTCCAGGAATAAAAGTGACTCAAAAAATGATAAAAATATGACTATGGATGAACTATTTTAATAATATACAATGCTTGAGGATTCCATTAATGAGCTCAAGGATAAATATAAACTATTGAAAAAGCAACATTATTTAAATGATAATTACAAATCTAATCTGGATATTGAGAAAGAAAAATGTGTTCAGCTATAAAATGAAAATACTGAACTCCAGTTATCAAATGAGAAATTAAAAAGGTATTTGGAAAAGATTACTACCGGTACAGAGAAAATGACATAGTTGATAGGAAAAACAATTTCCCTAAAATACATAACTGGTCTAGGATATCAACCAAGACAGAGATAAATTATTAAAACTAATTTTATTTCAAAATCTGGATAGATCACTGCTAGTTCCAGATATGGACCATCGTTTGAAAGAAAATTTTCCAAACAAACTAACAAAGTACTTATGTATAAAAATATACTTGTTATTATAGGAAGTCTTTAAAACAAATATGGGATTATAATTTTCTACATGAAAACTAGTCTGGACCCAAGAAAATATGGGTACCAGAGTACCACATGCTTAGTCTGTCTTGCACGGAAATTTTATAAAGAGTTCATGTAAAACCTTATAGAACCTGGGTAGTGGATATTCAAGACATGTTGCACGAGACTATTGTTTCTTTAAGATCTGAATCAATGTTGATGGTGGAAATGTCACCTTATGTGACAATGCTAAAGAAAAATCATTGTCTTAGGTATGATTGGTAACCTTAATACAATATTAATTTCCAAAGTACTTTTTGTTGATGGATTAAAGTACAATTTACTTAGTATCTCTCAATTGTGTGACGATGGATTAAATTTAATGTCTGAAAATGATGCATGCAATGTTATTTATTCTAATAATGAAGTATGTTTCACTTCCTGTAGAAATAAAAATGTGTATGTTGTTGATTTAAATTCCTTATCCATGAAAAATGTTTCTTGGATATATTGTTTTCATTAGGAAACATGGTTATGGCATAGGACGATTAGGACATTATAAGATGCACTCACATAGGAAACTAACCTAGAAAGGTTTACTTAAGGACTTACGTAAATTACAATTTCCCCTAGAAAGAGTGTGTAATCCCTAAAAAAGTGAAAAAACACAATGTTTGCTTCAATCCAAAGAAATATGTCCCTACTTATAAACCAGTTGAGTTGGCTCACATGGACTTGTTTGGACCATCAAGAGTTTCAAGTTTAAATGGGAAACAATATGTTTAAGATTATGTAGATGAATTTTTTAGATACACTTGTGTATACTTTCTGGTTCACAAAAGTGCACCATGTTCTTATTTTTTCAAATAAACCATGTCTATTGAAAATCTTAGTGGACTAAGAATAAAGACAATGAGAATTAATCATGGTCGTGAGTTTGAAAATCTGGAATTTGAATCGTATTGCTCACATAATGGCTATAGTTACAATTTCTCGGCCTTAAGAACATTTCAACATAATGGATTCATGGAAAGAAGAAATAAGACCCTTCATTAGATTTCAAGGATAATGCTCAATGTATACGATTTTCCAATTTATTTTTGGGATGAGGAAAAAAATACATCTTTTTATATCATTAATAGAGTTTTAATTAGACCTCTTCATAAAAAACCGTATGATCTATGGAACAATATGAAGACTAAGGTTAATTACTTTAGATATTTTAGTTACATAGTTTGTATTCTTAATACTAAAGATAATATTGACAAGTTTTCTTCCAAAAGTGACGAGAGAATTTTCCTAGGTTACTCAATCTCGAGTAAATCATATCGAATAATCAATAATAAATCCAAATCTATGGAATAATCAGTTCATGTAAAAATTGATGAGACTTATCCACATGAACGTAAAACCTCTATTGAATATCTTGAGGATGATATGTTAGTTCTAGACCTTAATGATGATGATAGTTAACCCCCTATAAAAGTAACTAGTTCTGGGAATCTTCCCGAATCTGCAGCTATTGAGTCTAAACTAATAGAAAACCTTGATGAATCATGTTAGACCATTTCTAGAGGAATTAAGAAAATTATGAATCAACCTATAGATGATGTTGACGGTGATGCAAATAGGGGAACACAAACTAGAGATCCTCTAAGAAACCAGGTTGAACATTAGGTTTTCTTTCATAGATTGAAGCCATAAATATTAATAATTCTATCAATGATGCATTAAGGATGATGACGAAAAAAGAAGAATTAAATAAATTTAAAATAAATAAAGTCTGGGAATTAGTGGAAAGTCCTAAGGACACTATTACAATAGGCACTAAATGGGTATTTAGGAACAAATATGATGAGTCTGTAAATATAGTTAGAAACAAATCTAGGATAGTTGCACAAGGGTATAGTTAGTAGGAGGGAATAGACTATGAGGAGACCTTTAAACCTGTAGATATGTTAGAGTCCATTAAGATACTACTTTCTTATGCAGATCATCTGAATTTTATAATTTATCAAATGAATGTAAAAAGTTCTTTTCTAAATGGGTATATAGTTGATGATGTGTTTTTTGAACAACCCCTTGGATTTAAAAATCCAAATTTTTTAAATCATGGTTTTAAACATTCTAAATCCTTATAGGGGTTAAAACGAACTCCTAGAGCTTGTTATGATAGGCTCATCTCTTTTCATATTTCAAATGATTTTCCAAAAAATATATCTGATCCTACCGTTTTTGTTAAAAGAATTTAAAAAGATGTTTTAATAGTAGAAATTTATTTCAATGAAATTATTTTTGGGTACCTTTAAATTCATTATGTATTAATCTTTAAAAGATCGAACAAAATTAATTTCAAATGATTTTAATGGGGGGACATAAATATTTCCTCAGATTTTAGATTTTTCAAAATAAAAATGGCATTGTTCTGTATCAAAGTAAATACATTAAGGATCTATTAAAATGTTTTGGTTTGGATAATAGTAAAGGAGGTGATGCACATATGAGTACCACTTGTAAGTTAGATGCTAATGAAATATGTGAACCAGTGGATCAAACCAACTACAGAGTTTTGATAGGGAGTCTGCTCTACCTTAGAGCTAGTAGACGTGATATTATGTTCAGTGTATCCATGGGTTTCTGTTTTCAAGCTAATCCCAAATAATTTCATTTATATGTTGTTAAAAGGATTTATAAATATCTTATGTATACTCCCAACATAGTATTTTTCTATCCAAGAGGACAATGATTTTATCTAAGGAGTTATTCGTATGCTTATTTTTCTAGTTGCATGATAGGCAGAAAGAGCACCTCTAGAACATTTCACATTTTAGGCAAGTCACTATTGTCATGGTGTAGTAAGAAATATAATTATATTTCATTACATACTTTTGAAGGTAAAGATATATCTTCTTGTAGTTTTTTTGCTCAAATTTTGTGGATGAAACCCACTTTTCTATATTAAGGATAACAATTCAAACATGTATCTATAAAATGTGATAATACATGTTCTATTAACATCTATAAAATTTTAGTATCTCATGATAGGAAAAAGCACATTGATGTGATACATCACTTTTGGAGATATCATTATTAAAAGGGTGATATCTCTCTTGAAATCATTTGCACCGAACATAAATTGGCTGATATATTCACAAAGCCTTTGAATTATGAAAGGATAAATTTCATTGAACATTAGTTAAATATGATTAATTTTAGTTTAGAAAACCACAATGTTAGACCTCACCATTAGAACACCTCACCGTTAGACCTCACTATTAGAACACCTCATCATTAGACCTCACAATTAGAACTCCTCACCATTAGACATCACTGTTACAACACCTCACCGTTAGACCTCACTATTAGAACACATCATTGTTAGACTTAAATGCTAGAACACATCACCACTAGAAATCAATTTTAGAACACCTCACCGTTAGACCTCACTGTTAGAACACCTAACCATTAGAACTCACTATTAGAACACATCACTGTTACACCCCACTTTTGGAAACTGCACTGTTAGACTTTACCATTAATTTAATTTTGTTTTTTGTAGAATCTGGAGCATTTTGTTTTATTCCTTTTATAGATTTTTTATCATTTCGATCAATAAATGATAAAATAATAATACCAGCACATTTCAATCCACTCCATTATTTACTCTCTAACCTCTCCTGTCAAAATCCTTAAACCCCAACTCTCCACTAAACCCTCGAACCACATCATCTCGCAAATGGTAAGAGTAAAACGACTGATGGTTGGTGATAGAGATGCACCAAACCCCAAGATATATCGAGTCAAGTCCAGTGGGGGAAGCAGTATGTCAAAGAAGTTGATTAATATACATCTGTCAAAGAGGGAGATCATGCCCAAAAAGGAATTGATCAAGGAATGGTTGCTTTTGAGAGAATCTTTGGTACTATAGGCTCTAGAAAATCAGGGTTGGTTGTAGTGTATCACAAACAAAAATGGGCCTTATTATATGAAGTTAGTCAATGAATTTTATGAGTGCTTGAGTTTTGAGAAATTTGATGAAGTGAACCAAATGCTATCTAGCATAATTGGGATTGAAGTAAGCTTATCATCTCTATAATGGGATAAAAGTTTGAGAGTACCACATGAGGGATTCATTTATTGCTAATATGGATTGGCTCCTCTGGATAGTGACTTCTTTTTCTATGAAGAAAATTTGACTGAACTAATAGGGAATTGAGTCCCTATGAAGGATATTTCTACCGAAATGAGTTGTGAGTATAAATTTATATTTATGTTTAACCAAAATATTTTGAGTCCTAGGAGAGGGGAAATTTCTATACTGAAGTAGAAAGATGTGTTTCTAACGTGTATAATGAAACATGGGCATATGATTAATCTGTGTAGACTGTTGATGGGTCTGCTAGAATATATGATCCAGACAAGTTCTAAGACAAATTCTTTGTTCCATGCAAAGAAAATTTATGTGATGTTAAAGGTAAAGGGTATTTCTAGAGATTAAAAGGAATCCACAGTGGCCAAAAATAACTTCTACATATCAAATCTAATTTTAATGTAAATGAAGATAAACTGGAATCCCTAGAAAAGTGAATGGTAGAATTATGAGGGCATGTTTTATGAGGATTTCAATCCTATTACCCATCCTTCAGGGAAAGAGGATAAGAGGAATCTAGGACTGAAACCCGATGAGGGAGAGCATGATTATTCTGATGAATAAATAAAAGAGGTTGTGGTACATAGAAGAGAGGATACCCCTACAAATGACAGAAGTGATCCCGATCTACTATCTAGTACTCCAAGAGAGTTTACCAGAAGATAATCAATCCTAAGGGACGATGAAGACGAAGAAACATGTGGCGAAGAGTATGATAAGGATCATATCACTATAATAGATTCCCTCAGAATATGAGGAAGTTGCTGAGTCTGGTCATTCTGACCATGAGGAATATGAGAGTACTGCTAATGAGGACTGTGAATGATAGAAAATCAGTTTGAGTCCTCTTATAAGAGTCAGTGAAAGTGTAGTAATTTAAAAGGAATAAGAAGTTTCATCTACTACCTGTGTTTTGGAAATTATTGATGACTTAGTATAAGTAGTGGCTCACTCTACTGTTGAGTTAGTTGATCAAGCAGGATCAACAGCTGATGGTACAAGACGAGAAGAGGATGATATAGTTTTCCAGGATATATCTCCACGTGAGGGGGAGCTTCCTTTTGCCCAAGGATTAATATATATTGTGCATGACATTGAAGGATAGGTGGATGACCTTGGGTGTCTGGTGTCGGTTCTAGATTATGATGTCTTAGTAGATGAAATGCCCAACATAATTCCTTTAGTGCCTTATGTTTCATACTACTTTTTCATAATTATAGTAATATCTCTCCCTAACGACTATTTCAAGAATGGATGACCTTGAATCCTTGAAATATGAAATGCATTAAATGCACAAGGATAGGTTCTATGAGATGGAAAAGTTTGTTTCTCTACTTCAAAATCATTCACCATATGAGTTGGATAAAATACACTCCAGTATTCAATCTAATCTGCTTCAGGAAGTAATGAAGTGTTACTGTAAAATGATTTAGATGATAGAGTCTGTGGAGCTTCTGAAACAATATTTTCTGAACCTGAATTCTCTCAGGGTCATCAGAGCTCAGATGGACAAGGATGTTTGGTTTACTAGAAGTGTAGTGATTCAAATGGTAATATTCATTGAGGACAATAAGAAGTCCATGGAAGCCCATGTGTATATCCATGGTGATAATTTGAATAGGCTGACCAGTGGACTGACCAAGTACTTCAAGGAAAATATATCTTTCACCGTAGCACCTCTTAGTGCTTCTACCTCATCTTTATCCTCTCCTACAATTGACCTCTCATCATTCAGGTCTTTGGTTAGTAAAAAAGTGTCCAAGGTTTCTTCTTCCAGTGCACCTGATCCTAAAACTCTAACCCAGGTTATTAAGATCATCAAATACATTCAAATGTTGGAAGAAATTTCATGAAAGAGGCTGCCGAAGACTAGAATACCATCATGGAGACAATGTATTTTTATTACAAAAAGGTTTATACCTAGAATCATATGGATGGAACATCAAGTTGGTCTTGGAAAACCTAAGGAGCCCTCCTACCACCATAGATTTTATGGATCAGGTCAACATACCGGGATAGTTGAATATTTCCTTGGAGAAATTTATTTTGAATAAATATGACTATATCACAGCCAAGTAATGAGGTGGCAGCATAATCGAGGACATCAAAAACATTCTCCATCCTTTACTCCATTTGGATTGCACCCCCATCATTGTTCCACCAGTATTACTTTCTTCCTCCACTGCTTCACCCATGACCAGTGCTACTACTGTGATGTATTCTTCTCAAGAAATTAGAAGTGTGACTCAAATGATTTATTAGTACGTCACTCACTATAGAGCCACTGAATCATTTATTGTATCTCATCCTACCATCCTTATTGATAGTTTTATGAAAATGTCTCCACCAGTAGACCCTACTCCTTCTTCATATAAGGGCGTAGACTCTTTGAATTTTTATGATGTGGATTGTGTGTGGCTATATCATTTGATATGAATTTTGACTTTATTTTTGTCTCTGTACTCCTATTTCATTAATATAAATACACGATCCTTTGAATCTTTTTTTCTTTATTTTTGATAATAACAAAAGGAGACAACATCCACCTAAAGTGTTTTATTGTCCTTGTTATGTGATACCACGTGATTATTTCTCCAACAATATTTA
Source organism: Viscum album (assembly GCA_963277665.1). NCBI lineage: Eukaryota > Viridiplantae > Streptophyta > Magnoliopsida > Santalales > Viscaceae > Viscum > Viscum album. The sequence continues at coordinate 142,126,037 of OY728141.1, forward strand.
CATTCCTAAGTTATCTATGAGGTTCATTATCACTAATAACGTTTTAATTATACTTAATATTAGTTGAATAATTTGTGATTATCAAAAAGGGGGAGATTGTTGGACTCACCTATTTTGATAATCCCAAATCATGTTTCCATTACATGATTATAATATGTAAATTATATGATAATGTTTTTATTGTTTTTATCATGTACAAAGTATGAATCATCAAGATCATAACTTTACTGAAATCAGTTTACAGTATAAAATATTCTATGTAAATGGTCACTGTTGAGATTTACTATTAAGATCCTTCTATCGAAAGGTCATTGGTATAGGATATTGTCAAGGTTACCATTAAGGAACTCACTGAGAGAGCTCACTGCTAGGAACGTCATCGTTGTAGACCCTACTGTTGAAGGATACTGCATGTTCACTACAGCAATCCTATAACTCAAGAGATTATATTATGGAGTTACCATTGAACGTTATCAGTACCGGGTTACTGTTATAAAGCCTATCGTTGAAATACTTGTCAAAGTAAACAGATTGAGAGTTACAATCAAAAGGACACTATTGGCAACCTACTGTAACAAGGATACTATTATAAAGAGTTTCTGTTGGAAGTCTTCTGTTGAAATGATTACTACTGGAGGTATGCTGGTGTGGAGTTACCACAAGCTGGTTACTGATACAGGGTCACTGATGTATGTCTAGCGCTATAAGTCTACACCATATAAGTTCCCAATTGGAGAATACTAAAGCTGATACAAGTCTACTTTTGAGGAGGCTACTGCAACGGGTCTACCGTTACTAGTCTACTGATGCTTACTCTTCAATACTTTGTCAAAATTATTGATATTATAATAACACTCACATTTGATAAATGAAATGATTTTGACATTAATTAATACTGATTGTAGACATTTTAGGAGACCGTATCTGTGGAAAATACGAGGTAAGAGAAAGACCACACGTGATCTACTCATTCCTATTGTCAGACCTCAAGTATAAAAGGGTGTGTGGTTGATATGAAAGAAGGAATGTATATGTTATGATGCTCACTATCTGGATAAATGAACACTCCAACTCATACTATGATAATCCAAGACCTTCACGAAGATCATATTGAAGAACATACTCAAGGTTGTCTTGTTGTACTACATTAACTCCCTAATCCATGAAGTTGAACATCTTAGTACCTGGTCCTCGAGTTGCGACACTTTGTTTTGGAGGAAACATGTAGAAAAGGACTGAAACATCTCATTCCTCAAAACAAGAAGTAAAATGCCAATCTACAAACACATAGATCATTCTAAACTTGGCCTTGATATATTTAGCTCTATTGTGTTCTCCTTTTACATTTATGAGCATAGTGTTCTTATTACACACACACTGTCTCTTGTATGTAATTTAGTGGATACTAAAAATCATCACTCTAAGATATCTTTACCTATTGTTTCCCATGCATAACTATTCAATAATCATGGAGTGGCATGGATAGTTGTTTTCCGATGAAGAATAATGGAAGAGGTTAGAAAACCTAGAAAGTTTGTTAAAACTTTTTTAAAGCCTGATACATGATGTGTATTATGTTTTAATATAAACTGCTTGGTGGTATGTGATCACTAAGGGGAGAAGATTATGTCCCGGCTTGAGACCGAACCTCTTGTTTATATTTTTGTGTGATTTACTTTTAAGTGATCTGGTTTACAATTATCCGTTGATTATATTTTCAAATACAGAAACTATTTTTGCATTAACTATAATAGTTAGTTTTGGTTTGTGTATGTATATGATTTATTTAGTAAATTTGTTTCAAAATCTGAATAAGTGTTCACATTATTTCTACTAAAGACTAATCAACCTTTGTGAATCTTGTGGAGAAATTAATCCTTTACATCTATACATCCTTAATTAAATGGGATGTTTTTATTTGTGGTTTTTAATCATTAAGTATTTAACGAAAATTTTAAGTAGGAACTCAATTCACCCCCCTCTTGAGATTCTACACCAACCAAAAATAACATTACCATTTATATTCTCATAAAAAATGATATATTCATGGTCATAAATCATAGAGTTCTTAAAATGTTATATTATAGACAAAGTTATATTTATGTTGTATAAAATTTTCCCACCACTATCTGCAGTCATCTATATAGGGAAATATCTATTCATAATTTCATAAGTTTATTTATCATATTATTTTGAATTTTTTGGTTAACTATATTCTTTCGTGGTTCATACGATTCAATGTTACCATTGTAGTAATGGATTTATGTTACAAACTAAATATTTATCATGTTTTCTTGTGATTATGATTTCAATGATAAAATATTATTATTTATATCTCAAAAAAATAACTAAATTTATTATCCTTAGGTTATTTTTGTAGAATAATTTATCTCCCTTTTATTTCATCTCTTTCTATACAGAATAGTTACAAATTATTTATTAAGATGAAATATAGTTATTTATGTCTTCGGTTATAATCTACTTTACTCAAAAATATATTTTCTGAAAATGTTATTAAATATGAATAAAAATTTTCCAATGTTTTTGATATAATAATTTTTAGCAATTCATTACTTTTTACAATAATTTTCTGAAAGGAATATTCTTTCCATTTTCCAAATGAATTCACATTGAATTTTATCAAAAATTATAATGAAATCATGGTTTTAACATGTATGGCATGAATGGAAATATTCCCAACCCCTTGACCATTATTTTATTTTAGTATCATTATATCGTTTTTAGGATTATTTTCAATGAAATGAATTCCCACAACAGTTTTTGAATTTTGAATTTTAAATTTTGATTTTCATGGAATATATATTATTTCATGATTTGATGATAGTCATTTTTTATTAAAAATAAATTTCTATATAAGATGAAATTCTAACATCCTATGTATTTATAGAATAATAAATTTTCATATATATTAATATTTATGAATTTAATATTAAATTTTAGTTTAATGAGGACACTATGTATGATATAAAACCTGATAGGTAGTAATGGGTTTCCCTAAAATTTTATGTTTTACACAACACTGAGTTATACCAAAAAATAATAAAACAATAACATTATCATTTTAAATGGTATTTAATGAATAGACGTAGTATTGGAGATAATGAAAAAATGTAATTATTTTATTATTCTAAATATTTATAAAAATACTAAATTTATTTAATGAATTTTAGCGCCTTAAAATGAGAGTGAATTCAATTTTATGCCCAAAATACTCAAATATATTTAATAGGTCGTTTTATAACCTATTAATAGAGAATTTTTTTTAAAAATACATTTTGTAACTTTAATAATTTTTAATTGATAAAATCATCTTTTTCAGTTGAAGTGGGTCATCAAAGTATACATCATTAGGATTTTTTGTATTTTTCTGATAAAATTATTATTTTTATGATTTGTGAAAAATATAGCAATTTAATTCAAAACAAAATTTCATCTAGTTTATTTATATAGTTGTATTATTCTTTAAATTTTTTACAAATTTTAAAAACATTATGTTTTTATCATTTAATCCAATTATGGTAATTTAAAGTAATTTAACATTTAAATTGGACATAAACACATGTCCAACCTTAGATAGTTTTTATTTCTTAAAAACCAATTTTTTGGTTTTGACAACTGGAATTAATATCAAATCAATTTCATAAAATTAAATTTTATGAATTTTAAAAAATTGGATTCTATATTTGGAATTATATGTTAAGAATTATGTTAATATGTACCTCTTAATTTTAGACATTATGAATAGTAACTTCAGTTATTATTTTTATTTAACATCGTTAAAGGGTAAATCAAGGTAACAAGGGTATGAAAATAATATTATCATAATTTAAAACACTAAGAACATGTATCCTACTTATAATGGATTAAATATTTCCTACCATGAAAATAATTCAGTCAAATTTGGGACCCCATGGAGACACGTGGGTATGGTAATGACCTTTTATAATATTTAATTTAAAGAAAAGGAAAATATAACATAAACATGTATCTCCTAACAAAAACAATAATTTGGTTTATATAAATGAACATTTTGACTATAAATATTAATTATAAATATAACAATATTTCCTAAATCATGTTATTTTATTTATAATTTTGTAAAATTAAATAAATATATATATTTCTGACACTATGATGTTGCAACAATTTCTATATTAATGAAATATTCAAATTAATGATATTATACATATTTAAATATATGTAATATGAACATTTTGATGACATAAACGAATTTTTTGGATGAAATTGACATGATATGGATGATTTAATGAATTTTTATTGAAGGAGTCAAGTTTTTATGACTTTAGGAAAAATCATTATCAAAATAGTGTCAAACATGACAGAAATGAGTTTTTAAAACAAATACTATTTTATAAAATGATATAACCATCATAAAAATATATTATTCAGTGAAATTAAATATATAATGTTAAAAATGTCATTAATGATCCAATTTTGGTTCTCTTGTTATTTTACAGTAACTAGAGTAACCATGTATTATGAAAATACAAGAATAAAGTGTAAGAGTTATTGATTTTAACAAAGGGTTAATGATAAATGATACCATTAATTTTGTTTCCTAAACATGTATAAAACCAGTTTTTTTTTGAGGATTTATGCCCATAAAAATCTTATCTTATAAATTTATCACTTTGAAACTATTATATTTTTAAAATAAATTTATAATAGAATAATATTTCAAGATGTTCCTAAAGTGCCCCTCCCCACCCATATATAAGGCCCCCAACTCTACCCACATACTCACACCTCTAAAAAAACATGGATTTCCCATGTTATGATCAATTAATATACCAAAATCCATCCCTTACACCTTGAATCCTTAACGTGGGTTGAAATAAACTGAATAAATCCTTTTGGCCAAAATCCAATGAAGTTTCCAGATTTAGAGACAATGTCTTCTCTCAATCTCTGATTATTTATTTCCGTCATCCAACCCCCAAACCAATAATTATTCCATTACTTTATAAAAAAGTATCCTAAATATTATAATGTGTTTTTATGATATGTTTTTGACCTAAAATTACACAAAATTCAATATAATGGATATATAAAATATTGTTTCTAGGTACGACAAACTACTGCCTCCCTAAATAATGATTATTCAAATTTTTCCAACCGCCTATCGTGGAAACCATTATGATAGAACTATAATTATATATGATATATATTATATTTATATATTATATATTATTATATAACTTTGATTTACAACATACCATTATGCTTTCCCTAAGTTGTAAATAAGATTATTTAATTTGAGAAAGTGTCGAATACAGCCCCCTCAAAGTGAGAAGACTCATTCATGCATACATGTAACGTAAGGATAGAATAAATTTTTTTATGTAACATATATATTAAACTGTAATTATAACATACCTATTTATCTTTTGTTTTTATCCCTTTAATAAGTCAATGAAATGAGAGCAGTGTTCATGCGTATCAACAACCTCTCGCCTCCATGGAACGTGAATTTTATTTCTTATTTCCAAATGTAATGGAATGTTATAAATACATATATACTAGATATATATTATATTTAAACCATTAATAATATTCATGATATAATGGGCTTTTTACCCTATGGATAATTTTATCAAAATATGTTCATTTTTTACTCAAATACCAAACACATACAAAAAGTCCGATATGAACTACAACAATTAACTAATTTCTATAACATGATATTAAGTGATATAAAATGAATAATAAAAGATATAAATGTTATAATAAATGTATACATTAACCTAATTTTAGTCATCAATTTAAATAATGAATGATTGAAGTCAGACTCTCAAGTTAAGTGACTTTGTCTCAATTTCCATCCATTAAGGCATTTCTTGATAATATACACCATTATTATTTTATAACCTGTATATAAAGACACTATGACATTACATATTCATATTATATCAATAATAATGTTATTTATTAAATCATGTAGATTCATATTTAAATTATCAAAGTGGTATGGGACACCTTGAACATTTATTGATTTAATTATCAAATATTTTTCTTCCAAATATTAAATTACATGTTTATTTATATGTGAATAAAAGGAATATATAGAAAATTTTATGACAATATTGATTTTCATTCATGGTTTTAAAATTTAACCTTTTTATTTGAAATGTTTTACTTTATATAAAAAGTGACAAAATTAATGTTTTTTAACCTATACAACAATAACGGCATCTATAATGTTTTAAGTGTTATTTGATATTTGGATTCCTTTATAAGCCTTAATTCCATTTGAAAAGAAAATAAATACCTTATTACATTATTTTGGTATCTTAGTATTGAAAATGTGTTCTTAAATGAAAAATTAATTTTAATATGGAAATTTTTTTCACATGGGATTAGAATAATCTTTCAAAAAGGGCTTTTGTGATGAATTTGTTTTATTTATGAAATGGTACATGAGAATTATATGAAACAGGGTTATCTTGATATATTTTATACAAAGGGTGGACCCTCAATATAACTCATGCGTGAGCCCATGTCATCTTATAAAAATATTTGAGCCCTATTATAGCTCATGGGTGAGCCAGATATTTCTTATACGAAGGGTGATCCACATTATAAATGTCCAATTTGGAATTAAGTAATATTTTCAATCCAATAGAAATATTTTTGAAAGGGTTTTATGTATATGATTTTCTAAGTAACCTAAAATATTTTTTGTTCCTTTTGATTTGTTTTAGTGATTATCATTCAACAAAAAGTTTTATTGTTATTAATTTTTTTTTGTTTCATCATGTCACATAACAATGAATGGGTTATCATTTTTTAACGAGACTAACTGTTTTTAATTATTTTATGTCCCTTACTAATATTTTTTTGTACATCCAATGTTATTTAGTGTTTTCACAAAATTTGAGGTAGAATGTACTCAAAGACGGATTCATAGGAATGTTATGATGATAAAACATGAAAAGAAACCATGTTTCATTATTATTTTTTTTATGTTATGGATTAAATGTATAATTTTGAAATTGTGCACTTTGTATTTATATGTTTTTGTTAGGTAAAAGTTATTTCTTAATTCTCTAAAGAACTCAAACTGACGATATCCTAAATGTGACCTCTTTAATTGGCTAATGATTATGTAATAATTAAGGATGGGGCCTTATAGTTGATATCATAAGATGGTTTAGATTACATTAGGGTATAGGATGACGATAATTAATTTCCATTAAGGTATTTTAAATTATGTATATGTATGAATGATATATGATTTTATGATTTTATTTTTTCCTCATCTAAACTGTGTCTCTTCATAATGGTTTTCTAAAGAAGAAATATGATAGCAGTAATGGGATTTCATCGAGATAAAAACAACCATTCAAATATAAAACATGAGGTTGTGAGAATTGGAACTGGACAATTTGATGTAGTGATGGGGTGGTTGATATATATAACAAATGGTATTGGAATATTTTCATTATAACATCCTGATAAAATAAAGATGAATATGTTAGTAGTGGAAAATTTTATGAGGCAACATCCCCCATTATTAAATGGATACTTTGACCTAGTGGTACTTGAGGGATGGATAAATACCCTATAAAAGATATTTGATGTCATGGGATGTAATTAATTTCAAAAGGTAAGTCTTGTCGTCTATCATTTTCATGGTGAAGAATATTGATGGTGGTCATTACTTAAGAATACTATAGATAAAAACAATTTTGATTCCATGGAATGAGAATCAATTTTTATTATTTTCATTGATAGATATTTCCCAAAGGATATTTTTATTTTGATGGAGAAACAAATCGTAGAATTAAAGTAAAATGATAATGATTCTATTGATGCATATGAATCTGACATCAAAAGATTGGCCAAGTATGTTCTCCAATTTAATTGAGTCATTCAGAGTAAAATTTATAGATTTTACTCAGAATTGAAATTTCACGACCCGCCTTCAACAAAAGGAGGGAAGGGTCAGCAGATTGCCAAGCCCTTCCTTCTTTAAGTTGAAGGAGAGACAATGACCCCCAAGACCCGCCTTCAACAGGTCCCGGAGTGGCGACTAGCACCAAGGGTATAGAAATTTCTGGAAAATGGAAGGCATTACCGTTTTTATTTTATAGGATCGAGAGATGAGATGATGAATCTCTACAAAACCAAGGTAAAAGTAAAGTAAAGAAAAAAAAATAAATCATTCCCACATGCATGTTCCAAAAGTAATGCCACAAGTACAAAAGGTGACTACAAGGTAAGTACCAAAGAGGAAAAGAAAAACAAAAACTGCAACTACTCCAAAGGTTCGAGCTAGTAAGGTCCTGCGTGATCCTCGAAGTCCTCCTGGAAACCTGAAAGTAGTTTTATATACGTAGGGTGATCATACAAGTACACTCAGTAGGGAAAACCAAAGACTCTCGTGCACAAGTGGGGGAATGTACTAATGTCCCATGAGAAAAAGAGTAAACCAAACACATATCAAGGTAAACTATCCACCCCAGGTCTCACCAAGGCACACTCCCAAAATAACGCAAGTCAAGTAATATATATAATAAGAGCACATCGATGTTTGGGTACCCCGTGCCACTTTCCCACTGATTATTGAGACATCCTACGCATCGGACCAATCCCGCCATTCTCACCGCAGTCCCACTGCCACACCCGCCCACACACACCTGGGCCACAACCACACGCAGTCCCACTGCCAAAATCCCGCCCGCACACACCTGGGCCTCAACCACACGCAGTCCCACTACTGAATCCCTCCCGCACACACCTGGGCCACAACTGTCACATGTATCCATGCCTGCAATCACCTAGTCCAGAACAACCACCACCGCGCCCGAAGACACCTGGGCTAAACGATCCACTGCCACGCCCGAAGGCACCTAGGCCTCATCCCAAAGACACTTAGGAAACCACCTGCCGTACACACCTGGCCAACCACCACACTACCCCACCCAAAGGTTCTTGGGCTAATAATGGACCTCAAGCCATTACAGCCTGCTCGAAGATACTTGGGCTATCCAGGAAAGGGAGCAGAAAAAGGGCTAATAACCAGCCACTAAGACTAGTGTTGGGAAAACACCCTCCCCCATGAAATGGGTGTGTTCGGCACTAAGTTCTCAACTTGGGTGGGGCACGAATAAGAAACACAAATCTACAAGTATATATATAGGTAACAAGCACTCACCCATGCTAGTTTTTTCTTCAGACAGCCTACAAATCACAACAGCACTCAAGTCTGAGTCACGACACACGCTAACAATGCGTTTGTCCCCTTTCTTATTTCAGTTTCAGTAATAATGTTTGTGTTTAAGCACTACTGGGAAACGAGTAGGCATAGGCATAAGTCCAGGAAAGTAAACAGTGAACATCAACCAAAACGCCCACACCTGGTTCTCAACAATAGAGGATTCCACCTCAATTTGTGATATAAATAAGTAACCACCCGGATTTAAAACTCACAACCACCAAATCCATACCAACAGAAGATCCCATCCCCAATTTCACACGACCCCTGAGGGTATAAAATAATAGGGTATCCCATCCCCTCCCACATCTCCAACAATCGGCCCGAAAGGAAAACAACCAACTACCACCACCAACACAAGTCAGGGATTGCCGATATTTTCATATTTAAACGACTTAACACACTCCATGATTCAAATTCCGTGTGTTATAACTGGGAGTTATAATAGAAGGGTTGACCCTGGGGCTTTCAATTTATTCAGTCGGATATACGTGATTAACCAATTCACTTTTCATAGCAGAAATTTACAACCACAAACAAGCCATTTAAAACATCAGCAGGGATCATTAGTGCACAAACAACGACCACCAACGGCCTCGATTTTTAGGAGGCATAAGCCAGCACAACTCAAAAATATGATCATAGAAGAAACACCATCAAAATATAAGACAGCATCAACAATCACAGCCCCCCTCTTTTTTTATAGAATTTGTTCATTATCATTATGTAGGACTGGTTTACCCAATTCTAAAGAATCAAAAGCATGCCCACCCCGCATGATACACAAAAGAGAGAGACGAAGGAGAAATTCCCTACTTGTTGATATATGATCGACGTTTAGACCGGGGGCGCGAAACATTATGGATAACGATGTGGTTGGCTCGATGCACCAGAAGCTATTTGTGAAAATCCACGATCGAGGAAAGGAGAAACCACGACTAACCCTTAGTTTAAAAGAGCTGAGGACAGTTGAGGTGAAAATGTGAAACCACCTAAGGCGCGGGGGTTGTGGGTTGACCACGCAGCTCCACTCGTCATTAAAAAGGGGGTCGGGTGGTTTAAGCTGATTCATGAATTGATTAAGTATTTAATTAAAGCTGTTATGCGCGTTACGGGTCTTAAAAACACTTATAAACGTGTCAGAATAGTGTTTAAAACCCTATTTGCGCAAAGGAGAGCTACTGATGTCGATCGGTTGCACCGATCGGTCTCACCCATCGGTCCCACTGATCAGTCTCACCGATCGGTCTCACCGATCAGTCGCGCCGATCGGTCTCGCGTGGATCGGTCTCACCGATCGGTCGCGCTGATCGGTCTCACCGATCGGTCTCACCGAGACGCGACCCAGATTTTGGAAAAGGGAAGGACCAAGAGAGTCTGGGTCATCACATCAGATAACTCTCAAACTATTCTCTTCCCCGAGAATATAAACAACCCAGAAGGGAAAGGGCGGGTCTGAACAACCACCGCAAAAGATACCTCTCAAGAGTGAACCTCATCGTTAACTAAGAACACCTTCCTGTCATGAACCAAGCAACATTCTATGCCAAACTGCCTGGGCACGTGGGTTGTGGAGTCTCCTCCCCCATGTTAAGATATTATCCACTTTGGGCGGCACTGACTCTCCCGCACGGGTTTAATCACATCCACCTTAATGCGTCTTGATTAGGGGTTGGGTTCTCTCCTTCCCCATATCCGGGGCTTTTCACACACAAGCAGAGGAGGAAAACCAGTACATTTCATAGCCAAAAGACAAAACGTTCTATCACAACAGGTACAACAAGGAACAAAACATAAAACAACTCCGGGTACTGGGTACACATCTGTGCTTCCCTCTCCCACGTACTCTTCTCAAGCCCACCATGTCTCCACAACATGCGAACCAAGGTAATGGTTCGCCCATGAAGCACCTTTACCTTGCGATCCTCGATCACCACTAGTCTCTCCACAAAAGTCATGTCGTCCTTGATGTCCAGCTCACCCCAATCAAGGACGTGTGAATCGTTGTGCAGATACCGACGGAGCTGGGACACATGAAAGACATCATGTATCCTTAGTAGCGGCAGTGGCAATGCTAGCTGGTAAGCCACTTTGCCGACCCGCCGCCACACTTGGAAGGGTCCAGTGAATCTGGGAGAAAGCTTACTCCCTTTGCCGAAACTCCGCTGCCGACGCCGAGGAGAGACCCTTAAGAACACGTGGTCCCCAACCTCAAACTCCAAGGGCCTCCTCTGGGTATCAGCATACGACTTCTGTCGGTCCTGGACCGCCTTCATCCTTTCCCGTATGAGCTGAACCTTCTCTGTCGTGTTCTGCACCACCTCCGGGCCAAGGATGCCTGCCTCTCCTACTTCGGTCTGACACACAGGCGAACGGCATGGCCTCCATACAAAGAATTAAGTGGGGCAATTCTAATGGTAGAGTGGTAGCTACTGTTGTAGGAAAACTCTACAGGAGACAAGTATTGAACCCACGATCCTCCTGAGTCCAGAACACATGCTCGCAGCATATCCTCAAAGTTCTGGATGGTGCACTCTGTTTGTCCATCTGTCTGGGGATGGAAAGCAGTGCTAAGGCGTAACTGGGTTCCAAACACATGCTGCAATCCCCTCCAGACTCGTGAGGTAAACCTTGCATCCCTATCTGAGACTATAGACCTCGGAACTCCATGCATCTGCACGACCTCATCCACGTACTTTTTTGCCAATGCATCCACAACACTCGACTACCTGATCGCCAGAAAGTGAGCCGATTTCGTCAACCTGTCCACTACCACCCAGATGACGTCATACCCTCCTTGGGCCTTGGGTAGTCCCATGACGAAATCCATTGCGATGTCTTTCCACTTCCACTCGGGGACATCTAGGGGTTGTAGTAGGCCGCCTGGAACTCAGTGTTCAACCTTCACTTGCTGACACACTAGGCATTTGGCCACAGACTCTACCACTGCTCGCTTAACTCTGGGCCACCAAAACTGCCTCTTCAAACCCTGGTACATCTTTGAAACTCCTGGGTGTACCACCAGGGGTGAGTTGTGGAACTCACTGAGAACCTTGTCACGCATCGCCTCCGAGACAAACAACCTTTTCTAGAGAAGCATCCTGTTCTGACCATCCTCTGTCCATCCTTCTAGAGCATTGTCCTGGTCAACTTGGTCACGCATCACTTCACATTCTAGGTCTCCCCACTAAGACTCCTCCACTTGCAGAAACAGGGATGACTGCACTTTCATCTGATATAGGCAGCCTCTGCCACTATCCATCTTCGCATCCAGGTGTAAGGCAGCCAACTCTTCCATTACCTTCCAGGAATCCACCGACTCTCGGACCGCATCCTTCTGCATCTTCCTGCTCAAGGCATCGGCCACCACATTGCCCTTTCCCTCAGTATAAGAGATCTCAAAGTCGTAATCCTGGAGGAACTCCACCTATATCCGCTGTCACAAGTTTAAGTCCCGCTGGGAGAAGATATAACTCAATATTTCTTGATCTGTGATGACCACAAAGCGTTCCCTGATGAGGTAGTGCCACCATAACATTAGTGAAAAAACGACCGCTGCAAGCTCTAGGTCGTGGGTGGCGTAATTACCCTCATGGGAACACAGCTGCCTGGACCCATAAGAGATCACCCCTTGTCGCTGCATCAACACGCATCCCAGGCCCTATCCCGAAGCATCACAGAATACCTCATAGGCCATCCCTTCTTCTGGTAGTCTCAGTACTGGGGCACTGACCAACTTCTCCTTCAGATAGCTGAAGGCTGACTGGCACTTCTCACTCCATACGAATGCCTGGTCCTTCTTGGTCAGAGCCGTCAAAGGGGATGCTACCCAAGAGAAGTTGGGCACGAATCTCCGGTAGTAACCCGCCAGCCCGAGGAAACTTCGGACTTCTGCCACATTCTTGGGTGCTTCCCAAGAAACAACTGCCTCAACCTTTGATCGGTCGACAGCTACCCCCTGCTCAGACACTACGTGCCTGAGGAAGTGCACTTCTTGTGTCCAGAAAATGCAATTTGAAAACTTTCCATAGAGTTGGTGCTGTCAGAGGACCTCCAAAACTATCCTCAGGTGCTCTGCATGGTCCTCCTCTGATCTAGAGTAGACCAGGATGTCTTTGATGAACACAAACACGAACCAATCCAGGTACTCCTGGAAGATGGATTTCATAAGCCCCATGAACACAACCGGGGTGTTCGTCACACCGAAGGGCATGACTATGAACTCGAAGTGTCCATACCTGCACCTGAACGCTGTATTTAGGATGCCACTCTCTTTCACCCTCAGCTGGTGGTACCCAGACCACAGGTCGATCTTCGAGAACCATCCTGCCCCTTTCAGCTGGTCAAAAAGATCATCTATCCTTGGGACAGGGTAGCGATTTTTGATCGTCACCTGATTCAACCTCTTGTTGTCTATGCACAACCTAAGAACACCATCTTCCATCTTTGCAAACAAGACCGGAGCACCCCACAGTGACGCACTCGGACAAACATAACCCATATTCATCAGATCGTCAATCTGTATCCGCAACTCCCGTAGCTCCGAAGGTGCCATCTGGTAAGGAGCCATCGAGATTGGACGAGCGTCGGGCTGCAGGTCTATCCCGAACTCGATATCACATTGAGGGGGTAGAGTCGTCACCTCCTCAGGAAAGATGTCCATAAACTCACGGACGATCTCTGGAACTTCCACCATTTCAGCATCTACTGATTCTACTATCAGCTTGGTCAACAAGGAGAGGAGAGGTTCCTCTCTCCTGTTTCCCTTCGGACTGCTCCGGTCACCAGTGAAGGTAACACACCGGCTGTCCAAGTCTGAGAACACCACCCTTCTTCGAAAACAGTCGATGACAGAGCACATAGAAAATAGCCAGTCGATTCCTAGGATGACATCGTATGGCTGAATCTGTAGCAGAAGATAATCCCTAACTGATTGATGTGGCCCTAACATCAGTCTACATCCTCGACAAACGAACAACAAGTCTGTCTAACCTCCAACTGGTGTGCTCAACACCAGGGGCACTGGAAGTCTCTCGGCATCTAGACCCAAGGCATGGGCTAGACTGGGTGCAATGAAGGAGTGCGAAGCTCTCGTATCGAACAAATCATACGCAATAGTTCTAAACAGATTGATCGTACCTCGAACAACCTCTGGCCCTGCTGGAACTGCTGCCTCTGCAGCGTGCAACTGTTCACACCTAGCTCCCCTACCCCTCGCCTGTCTGCCACCTCCCCGACCACGCCCTAGTAGAGGTCCCTGTGGAGCACCCTGAGGTCGGCCTCCTCCTCTAACATCTGACCTCGGAGGAGCGGGAGCTCGCTGTCCCTGCTGCTGCTGCTGCTGGAAAGGTCTAGCTGGAAGCTGCTGCTGGGGCGGGTGCTAGGGATGACTGCCACTGCTGTACTGCCCCTAGCCGGGGCACTGACTCTGGAGATGCCCAGGGCTCCCAAAGATGAAGCACCACAGTCCCGGGCCCGTAGGAAAAGGGCGAGGGTCGGGGGATCGAAACTGAAACTGCTACGGCCTGCTCCTTACGGGTCGGAACCTAGAGGGTCCTGACGCTGGAGGTCAGGTGCTGAAGGCCTTCCCCTTCGATGGTCCCAGCTGGATCCCCTCTCGCGACACTCCCCCTAGAGCATGCATCCGCTCCACCACTTTGGCTTTCTTCTGGATCTCCAAGTACGTCGGCAGGGTAAAGGGGGTAACAGCATACTGGAGGGAGGGTCGGAGTGCCTCCTCCAAACGTCTTGCCCGAGACTCCTTGACGGGAAAGTGGTCCGGAGAAAAACATAGGACGTACTTGAACATGATCCCTATCTCCATCACAGACATACTCCCCTACTGGAGGGAGAGTAGTTCTTGCCTCTTTTTTGCCTTCATCATCGAGGAGAGGAATTCTGCCCGGAACTCCCTCTCGAAATCCACCCAAGTCACCTCAGACTCTCTCCTCTCCCCCAGGTAAAGCATCCACCACTGACGCGCCGCTCCCCACATCTGGCTAACGTCCAGAAGAACCCAGTACTCTTCCGGGGCCCGAATCAGGCCGAAGGCTATAACAAGCTCCTCTAGACAGCCTTCCATCTTCATATCAAAGGTGATGCCCTCATACTTCTCGAGGGCCTGTCGCTGGAAGGCTCGAAGAGTCTTCTGCCACTGGTCATCCTCTTCCTCTCGATTAGCTCTCTGCCGATCGACCAAAGTAGTCTCCAGGGCCTCTATCGCCTGTACCACACGCGGTCACCTTCCAGGTGCCATAGCTGCAAGGTAAACAAGGAATGACTACGCCCAAGCAGTGCAGAATGTCTTTCTTAGAACTTCTTTAAATTTAACTTATTCTTAATTCCCAAGACAACCCAGAAACACATGAACACAAGTCATTATGATTCATGTACCTTTCCTAAGGTCTCTACCCTGCAATTAGTGTGGCCTCACTTGGTCGTTCGGTAGGTCCAGTGTCCTTGCATCGGATCACGGGGGCCCCTAAAATCCCGTTTCCAAGTCGGTCATCCCTGGCCTAATTCACGCTCCAAGGTCACCCAACACCATTGCCTTACCATCCCATGCAATCCTCACTTTTCCTAACTCCAGACTCCATCCTATCTCTCATCCATCACCTTTGATACCATTCTGTCACGACCCGCCTTCACCAAAAGGAGGGAAGGGTCAGCAGATTGCCAAGCCCTTCCTTCTTTAAGTTGAAGGAGAGATAATGACCCCCGAGACCCGCCTTCAATAGGTCCCAAAGTGGCGACTAGCACCAAGGGTATAGAAATTTATCACAAATGGAAGGCATTACCCTTTTTATTTTATAGGATCGAGAGATGAGATGATGAAACTCAACAACACCAATGTAAAAGGAAAGTAAAGAAAAAAATAAACCATTCCCACATGCATGTTCCAAAAGTAATGCCACAAGTAGAAAAGGTGACTACAAGGTAAGTACTAAAGAGGAAATGAAAAACAACAATTGCAATGCCTCACTAAGGCACACTCCACAAATAACGCAAGTCAAGTAATATATATAATAAGATCACATCAATGTTTGGGTACCCCGCATCACTTTCCCACTGGTTATTGAGACATCCTACGCATCGGACCAATCCCGCCATTCTCACCGCAGTCCCACTGCCAAATCCGCCCGCACACACCTGGGCCACAACCACAGGCAGTCCCACTGCCGAAATCCCGCCCGCACACACCTGGGCCTCAACCGCACGTAGTCCCACTGCTGAATCCCGCCCGCACACACCTGAGCCACAACTGTCACATGTAACCATGCCTGTAAACACCTAGTCCAAAATAACCACCACCGCGCCCGAAAACACCTGGGCTAAAGGATCCACTGCCACGCCTGAAGACACCTGGGCCTCATCCTGAAGACACATGGGAAACCATCTGCCGCACACACCTGGCCAACCACCACACTACCCCGCCCGAAGGTTCTTGGTCTAATAATGGACCTCAGGACATTACAACCTGCTCGAAGATACTTGGCCTATCCCGGAACGGGAGCATAAAAGGAGATAATAACCAGCCACTAAGACTAGTGTTGGAAAAAACACCCTCCCCCATGAAATGGGGGTGTTCGGAACTAAGTGCTCAACTTGGGTGGGGAAAGAATAAGAAACACAATGATACAAGTATATATATAGGTAACAAGCACTCATCCAAGCTAGGTTTTTCTTCAGACGGCCTACAGATCACAACAACACTCAAGTCCGAGTCACGACTCACACTAACAACCCATTTGTCCCCTTTCTTATTTCACGTTCAGTAATAATGTTTGTGTTTATGCACTACTGGGCAACTAGTAGGCATAGGCATAAGTCCAGGAAAGTAAAAAGTCAACATCAACCAAAACGCCCACACCTGGTTCTCAACAACAGAGGATTCCACCCCAATTCGTGATATAAACAAGTAACCACTCGGATTTAAAACTCACAACCACCAAATCTATAACAAGAGGAGATCCCATCCCCAATTTCACATGACCACCGAGGGTATAAAAGAACAGGGGATCCCATCCCCTCACACATCTCCAGCAATCGGCCCGAAAGGAAAACAACAAACTACCACCACCAACACAAGTCAGGGATTGCCGATATCTTAAGATTTAAACGACTTAACACACTCCATGATTCAAATTCCGTGTGTTATAACCGGGTGTTATCACAGAAGAGTTGATCCTGGTGCTTTCAATTTCTTCAGCCGGATATACGTGATTAACCAATTCACTTTTCACAGCAAAAATTTACAAGCACAAACAAGCCATTTAAAACATTAGCGGGGTTCGTTATTGCAGAAACAATGACCACCAATGGCCTCGATTTTCAGGATGCATATACCAGCACAACTCAACATGATGGTCCTAGAAGAAACAACACCAAAATATAAGACAAAATCAATAATCAAAGCCCCCCACTTTCTTTATAGAATTCGTTCATTATCTTTATTTAGGTCTAGTTTACCCAATTCTACAGAATCAAAAGCACGCCCACCCCGCATTATACACAAAAGAGAGAGATGAAGGAGAAATTCCCTACTTGTTGATAGATGATCGACATTTAGGCAGGGGGCGCGGAACATTACGGATAATGATGCGGTGGGCCTGATGCACCAGAAGCTATTTGTGAAAAGCCACGATCGAGGAATGGAGAAACCACGACTAACCCTTAGTTTATAAGATCCGAGGACGGTTGAGGTGAAAACATGAAACCGCGTAAGGCATGGGGGTCGTGGGTTGACAACGCAGCTCCACTCGTCATTAAAAAGGGGGACAGGTGGTTTAAGCCGACTCATGAATTGATTAAGTAATTAATTAAAGCTCTTATGCGTGTTACGTGTCTTAAAAACACGCTTAAACGAGTCAGAAGAGGTTTTAAACACCTATTTACGCAAAAGAGCGCTACTGATGCCGATCGGTCCCCCCGATCGGTCCCACCGATCAGTCTCATCGATCGGTCTCATCGAGACGCGACCCGGATTTTGGAAAAGGGAAGGACCAAGATAGTCTGGGTCATCACATGAAACATGTTATATGAAGAGCTTTGGCCTCCCAAGAATTTAAAAGTTTGTAAAATTTTATTCATTTTGGTGAAAATAATGAAATGGAGTGTTCCACACTTATGTTGAACGAGATGATAAGATTAAGAAATAGTCAAGGATCCTAGAAATAGTGAAGAAAGCAACTAATAATTTTAGAGGTAATCCCAAAACTTATTCCATGTGTGCTAAAATACATTTTGGGGAATATATGTTAGGATCTATAATTTGATACTGGTATGGAATGTTTGGTTAAATAGTTTGTGACTTCAGATAAATGTCATGAATAGTCCAATAATGAGATAAAAATATCCAGTTTACAGTAAGATAATTTCGCTTCAATGAGTTGGGAAATTATGAAAATAACTGTCAGATGTAAATTATAAAGATAAGAAACCAGTATGATAGGAAACAAAAAGGTTTGGTAAAATATTTTGTTGTTATAAAATTGATTTTGATACAACTGGTGAAGTGAAGGAATGATATTGATATACCGGTATTTTTTAAAAGATAACTATATGGTCACTATTTTAGACACACCTTTTGAGGAATTTGTTTGACATGAATATAACTTCTTAAGGACCATTTTGGGAGGTTTTTTGGGTTATTTTTATATATGTATTTTTTTAATGTGGATATATGCCTTAACTTTTGGAACTCTTTTTTAAGATATTGATATCATTTATGGTTTGTTTTATCTTCTATACATAACGTTGTTATAAGGGATGTACATCATATTCTAAGAATATTATGAGGATGATATTGTGGTTATGAAATAGATATACATCATGTAATCATGTTTCCTTATGTTCTTATTCATAGAAGTAAATTAATTCTTATACTATATCTAAAAGATATTAAATCAAAAACATTATTGGTTAAAATTAATCAATGGTCTTTTGAGTCATCACATAATGAAAGTTTTGTGATGGATAACCTTACAATTTCCATGTTTTATATCATTTGATGATTTATTATGGATAATGTTAGAAAATATGAGTACCTGAAATCTTGGGATTATCTAGAATCGAATTATGAAGAAATTCTAGAGACCGATCCACACTATTAGTTTTGTGCCATTCCCTGGACACTGTTTAGGGAAGAAGATTTCAATCACCATAGAATTGTGTTTATTAAGTCCGTTTTAATCTTTGAAGCTTGAGTTGCTTTACCAGTGAGGGTTCACACTTCCCCCAAAACAATGTTGGAAAATAAAAAGGATAATTTGGAGGAGTATGTGAGAGGAGAAAATATTAAATATTTATGCCTCGAAGTGGTTGGTACAACTAATTTTTACCGATTATTTCTGGTTACCTTTGACATAGATATTGGTGGATGGATATGAAAAATAGGACAATATGGTTATTGACATGATGCTACCCGGATCAACAAGTGACAGATGAGAATCAACTACAACATGGTTTACTATTGTCATTTCCTATTTTGATAAGGATGTTGGTTGTTGAAACCATTGACTTTATGGAGGTTCTCTCGAGTATTCCTTTAAAGAATGATGATATTATGGGTGGGTTTGGACTTATTAATGAATAATGAAAATTTCAGGCATATAATAGAGACATTATATGTTTATTAGATGTGAGATTATTTTCATTTTATAAATATTATATCTATATGGGTTGCCATAGAGTACTGTTTCAGAACGTGACTAATGTTTTACTTTACACATAATAAAGGTATTGTAAAAGGTTCTTTGTATATATGTTTTATTGAGTAAGACCTTCTACCCACATACAGATGGAAATCAAAATGTAATATACAGTTTCATGATGATACTATTTGGGTGTTATTACAAGACATTGGTGGTCATTATGGGAAGAAAATAACACTAGTGGAGGTCTCCTATAAAAATAGTTATATGAAAACAAATAATATAGAACAATACTAGGATCTTTATGGTAGGCAATGTAGACCACCTCTGTGATAGAGAGCTGTAGATTAGTCATAGTTGTTGGGATCAAGACTTATGTATGAGACATTAGTGAAATTTTATCTCATTTGGATGTATATGGAAATGACATAGGGTAGATAGATTTTGTAAGATGATAGATATCGACGACCACTATATTTTTCATTGAGGGATCGGGTATTCATTTAGTTATTGCTGACACTGGGTCACCATAGGATATAGAGATTTGGAATGTTGGGACCCAGATTTGATGGGTTGTTTAATGTTTTGAAGAAAATTAGGTTGGTGGTGTACTTATTGTCACTTCCATTTTGGTATAATGATTTAAATTCTTTTTTATGTGTCATAACTTTTGAAGTTTCACCTATACCCTTATTACATGATTGATGTCAATGATATTGGGCTTGCGGCTGATTTTTCCTTCAATAGGAATATAATATGTCTTATGGGTTACATCGATAAAGTGTTCAATTGTAATTCCAAGATGATAGTTCATGTATTTTGGAAACATGGAGACATTCTATAGGAAACATGGGAGATAGAATAGAATATGAATGAATAGTGTCCCAACATGTTTACCTCGGAATGATGGAGATACTAGATCACATAGATTGAAGAATAATTCTAAAAATGTGGGGATATTATAAGT
This sequence comes from Viscum album, assembly GCA_963277665.1. Lineage (NCBI taxonomy): Eukaryota > Viridiplantae > Streptophyta > Magnoliopsida > Santalales > Viscaceae > Viscum > Viscum album. The sequence continues at coordinate 142,146,915 of OY728141.1, forward strand.
GACTAACATTTTTTGTAGATGTCCCAAAAAAATTTATATCCATTTTTCTTTATATTGAAAATATATTGTTTCTGTTTTACCTTGGAATTTTTTTGGGTGATATTTGATAATTTTGGAAGGGTGTTGAGAGAAGCATAGTTCACCCACTATTTTTCCAAAACATGAACCATATTACAATAAACTGTAAAACCTTAGAAAGTGGGGTATTCTACTATGGTATCGGATTAATTAAACTATGAAACCCCCCAAGAGGATTTTCATTTTTATGTGTATTTAGGGAAAATTGTGTACCCTGATAAGGAAATTGTTCATTCGAAAATTTAAACCGCATAAAAATTAAAATAAAATACTTATTCTTTTATATTAATAAATAATCACCCATACACGACCCTAAACTAATTATAATGATTTTTGAGCCTTTGGGAAGAGTTCAATGGAATAACAATTTTTACTTAATTAATCAATAATTGATTAATTAATCCAATTCTATGTATGGTATGTGATCTCTTCCAGGTTTTTCCTATCTCCATCACATTTTTCTCAATTTGTTTGATGGGATATTTTACTACATTGATAGTGGATATAGAACAATGATTTGATAGTTCTAAAATGTTTTATATTTTCTCTAAAAAATGATTCTACATCTAATTCATCATTGAGGGTTTAACAAGTTGGTTTCAAATTGGGAGAATTTATATTGGGTGATGGCTCATCAATGTGTTTGAGGTAGGTGGTCTAAATTGAAAATAAATTAGTATTGATTTAATCATGTATATTTAATTGTGAAATTTAAAATATCCTTGAATCATAGATTTTATTAATTATTTATTTTACTTAATTTAATTTCCATGTGATAATTATTTCATGCAAATTGTGGAAATTGAAATTAGTGGAATTGGATTAGTTTATATTATTAATTAATTAATATGATATTATAATTGTGAAATTGATGGGTTTTATGGATTGTGTAGTAATTCAATTAATGTGACTATGAATTAATTAAAAAAATATGATTATGATATAGTTAGATTATCCTAAATAGTCTAATGGGTTAGATGATTGTATGTCGATAAATGGTTTAACAGTGAATCAATTATATTATTCCATGGGGTTAAAATGATTAACCATGATTTAATTGATTATATAATTGGTAACCCATTATGAGAATGTTTGGGTATAAGGATAATTATGCTTATCCTTGTTGTTAATGATATTATGATATGTGTGATATTTTTTATACATGTGATTTTTTGATAATGTTATATTTGACATGGAATGATGATTTAAAAGGGCATATGTGATTGACTGATATACTTGTTTAATAGATGGAGTGATGCATCAAAATTAAATAGTGATAAAAAAGTTGGGGGACATAGAAATATTCTTCAAATACCCATGGGGTTATATATATTGAATTATAGGCCCAAAATAAATTCATTAGACTATGGTTCCAATTGAAAATAATATTAAATAATTGATATGATAAATTATAACCATGGAATTGAAATATGTTGAATCCCTTGAGGATATTTCAGACATCATCATAGGATGCAGTTGGTATTAAAGGTGTGGGTGTTCTAAAAAACTAGTGGTAAATGTGGTTAAATAAGTAATATTTGGAAATTTATATTCCTTAACTTATTAAATGTTCTTTATTGATTAAAAAATGTGAACACATGTACCTAATGGATATTTTTTTAAACCGTATTGGTGGTGGCGTATAAATTTATACTAAAACCCTACTCAAGATACATGATTTGTTCCCAAATAGACTTCATGATTGCAGTGAGTCCTAAAGTAAAAAATTCATATGATAGATGGATGAGTTGAGATGGATTCTGGATGAAGGAAACCAACTTGTTTCAAGACCCACATGGGAGTGTCAAAATGACTTTATTTTGATTTTCATTTGATAAGTGACAAAATTTTACATTAAATATTTTCATATTTATTTTTGGATATTGTATACTTGTTTTGATTATCATGTGATACACGAATTGTTTCTTTCGTTTTTTAGTGGGATCTGGATTATTTTAATCTACTATTGTACTACTTTATTATTGAGAGTATAGTCTACCCATTATTTATACTTGACCATCTCTACTAGTTGACAACCTATGATGCACGAGGAGGTGTTCATGAGGTCATGTGACTGATCATCTCAAAGCTCTAGTTTGTGGTACCCCAATGGTGATGTTACGTAGATCTTACAATTCGCATATGAGATCTTATTCCCTACCATATACATAATCATACAAAATAAATACCATATTTATAGAAGGTGGATATATCACCAATGTATTTGATTCAATAATACATGATAGATAAGAAGAATAATGATTAAAAACATAACTATGTATGGAAACGTACTAAGAAATCAGGGATCCAACGCACAAACGATTCAACAAAGAATCACTATCGGGTCAAATGGAATGGTATCAACAGACATGGGATTGAGTGAAGTTGTAAATATAGTATAATGAAGGGGAAATCAGTGGTACAGTAAGTGATTAATATTTTATGCACAAAATTAGGATATAATTTTTAACACTACATATTTTAGGCACACAATTAGGAATTTCATGCGCCAAAGGTCTACTAGAAACAGTAACATCCTAGGTAGATAAAGATCATGAAATTTTCATATTTATTCATATATATAAATTAAATATTAATATCATTTTTTCTAGGATGATGTGTCCAATAGCATACATAACAAGAAATAATGAGATTCTTTATTATCTTATGTTGCACACAACCATGAGTTATACCAAAAAATAATATTATTATATTATTATTTTAAATAGTAGTTAACATATAGCTGCTATATTGGTGGGAATGAACAGAGCTAACTACAATATGATTACAAATGTTTATAAATAGATTTTAAAATTTTCCATTAAATTTTAGAGTCGTAAAATTACAATGAACCAAATTTAAGCATAAATACAGTAATATGTTATTAAAGTTCAATTTACCATCTTTTGATGGAGAAACCTTTTGAATTATTTCTTTAACTTTTAGATGTTCTATTTGACCAAATAAAATTCTTATATATAATAGGGGAATCAAAATTTACATTGGGTAAACTATTGGTATTTTCCTGATAAAGTTCTTTTTTAATGAATAATGAAAATATATTGAATTTTAATTCAAAACTAACTATTAATCTTATTTATATGGCCAGATTATCCTTTTATGTGGTTTTATAGTTTAATTAGATTATATTTTCACTATTTAATTCAATATTGGTAATTAAAGTAATTTCACTTTTAAATTGGACGTAAACAAGTGTCAATCTTTTGATAGTTATTATTTCTTAAAAACACACTTTTTTTACAATGAGAATTAATTTTAAATTAATTTCAGAAACATATATTTATTGAATTAAAAAAAATCACTCCATATTTAGAATCTGGGGTTCCAAATTTTGTAAAAATGTATCTTTTATTTTTAGACATTATGAATTGTAACTTTCTTAAATATTTTATTTACCAATGTTAAAGGGTAAATTTGGTAAATAGAGGTAAAAACTAATATAATAATATTATTAAATCACCCTAACAGGGGCCCTAACCATATTTTATGATACATTTCCTACATTAGGCATCCTTGGGTCTATTTTGGGACCCCATGGAGCCACTAGTATGTGAAAATGACACTATAAAAATTATTTTAATGTTTACTAAAATGTAACATAAACATATAAATTTTACTAAAAAATTTTTTATATGGGGTTATATAAGTGGTATTTTATACTATAAAGATTAATTACAAATATAAAAAAGACATTATACATCATGATAGTTTATTTATAATTTTTAGACATCATATATATAAATTTATTTATGACACAATGAAGATGTAATGAATACCTCTTTAATGAATGTATTAAATAAACGAGATTATAAATATTAAAATAATTTTTTTAAAAATTTTATGACATCCAAGAATTATAGATATAATAACAACTTGTTATATTTGAATTAATGATGCTTGTTATAATTATTCAAGTTTGTATAAATTTTTTAAAATTCTTGATTTGAATAGTTTATCAATTGTCATAAATGAGTTTTTTAAAAAAATAATATTTTATTAAATGATAAAATAATCCTAAAATTATAATATTCTGTCAGATGAAATATATGATGTAAAAAATGTCATTAATTAATCATTTTGGGTCTCTTGTCATTTTATAGAAAATATATTTACCATATCGTATGAATATATAAGAGGACATGGTAAAAGATAAATAAGTTAACAAAGGGTAATATAAACAAGAAAAGGATTAAAAATTATCAAAAATATATCAAATTCATATAGGATGATTTTATATCTATTTATATACTCTTTATATTCTAATTAAATATGTTTTGGACATTTTAAAACCAGAAATCATTTTATAATAAAATAATACTTTCAAACATTCTTAAAGAGTCCCTCCTCCCTCTTATAAAAGGCCACCACCTATATTCCATTACTTACACCACTCAATCTGCTTTTATTGTCCAACCTCTTATCCATTAATCTAACAACATATCTTTAATTATCCTAGAATCTGTACCTTAGGCATAAATCACTTCAAGAATTCATTTTTGTTCAAACCAAAAAGGGTTGCATGATTTATTGGTAACATCTTCTCTAAAGTTCTTTTCTTATATATTCCTTCATTATCGCCCTAAAAATTCTTTATTACATTGTTTTATAACAAAAACAATATATTAAATATACTAGGATGTTTTTATGAGATGTATTAAAACTACACGTATAGACACCACCATTTAATGGATAAAACATATTGTTTCTATAGACGGTGAACTACTACCTCACGAAGCGATATATATCATATAATATTATAATATAATTATAATATATATATATATATTTAATTTTTAATTATATTATATATTAAATTGTAATGAATTTAGCGTTCATGAGTACGTACGGATTACAGGCTCCATGAACTATGCATTTCATTTCTTATCTTAAAATGAAATGTATTATTATAAATACATATATATACTAGATATATATGATACATATGATATCTAAATCTTGAATTTAATTCTTGAGATAATGTACTTGTTACCACATGGACAAGTTGTAATTATGAGAAGTTCATTTTTGACACAGGTACCAAATATCAACAAAATGAATGTTATTAACATAAATGATTATGTAATGTTTATAAAAAGGTAATAAGTGATATAAAAGGAATAATAAACATGAAAATGGTTCTTATGCAAGATAATATTAAATTTAGTTTATTATTTAGGAGATTAACAAACGAACAAGTCATGTCGGACATGAGTTACTTGAACTTCTTAACCCATTTTCCATTCCTTCAGATAAACATATACTTCTTTATTATTCCATGATATGAATATGTTTTAATTACCTATGATTATTTTAAAGGTTATATATAGTTATATTAGGTTTATTTATATTTTTTACACATAATTATGTCACTTATTTATCCTTAATGCAATGATGCGATCTTTGAAAGGGAACCTTTCACCCTTTTCTTTTAGTCATAGACGTATTTAATGTAATGTTTTTAAATTTCCATTTTCTTATGTATGGATATGATTTTATGAATCCTTATTGCTGTAAATTTTATGCCCAAGTGATAAGAGATATTTTTCTCTCTATCGTCAACTCATTTTTCTGAATTTTAAAGTGATGTTGTTAGGCTGTAGAATTTTCTTGTGGTTCTGCACTCGATCTCTTTTAATTTAGGAATATCTTGATATTCTACATTTTTATTTTCCTATACGGTGAATATAATACCCATTGACATAATATATCATGAATCACATTATTCTAATGATTTTTTTTTAATTTTGTTGTTTAATTTTTTATTCATGTATTTTTTCAAAAGGTATGGGACTTCAGCACAATCTCCTCTAATTGAGGAATACTTTAATTTATACACGAGTTTCATTTATTTGGTGTATAAAACCGTTTCTTAATTTTCATTTTAGTCAAAGGTAATACTTTTTATATATGGAGATTTACTAAATGAGAGGGAGAATGTTTCATTTTATATTATGCAATGACAAGAACCATTCTGCCACCATGAGCATTATTTGATATTTAGGTTCCTTAATAAACTGTAATGTTTTTAAAATGAAAATAAATACCATGTACCCTTTTTACGTATTCTGGTATTGAAAATGATTTTGAAAAAGCATAGATTATTTCAATATCATGAAATAATATATTGTGATTGAAATGTGGAAATGTTATCTTTCTGTTATGTTTGATTTATGTGTTATGAATATGTTATGGTTCTTGGGAATTGCTTATATATATGGGTGGTTCTGTGATTAACCAAGTGTAGGTGAGCCCGATATATCTCTCCAACGCATTTGGTGACATAACATTGGTAAATGTTAATGTTTCTCCTAAAAGATTTAGGGAATATATTCTGATGGATATTCCAAGTGTTACACCCTACGTAGCTATGAGAGACACGATGTATGTATGTTATTGATGCCACAAGTTACCATTATGATTTATTATTTCTATGTGTTATTTATAAATCTTATGATTTCAATAGGTGGGTTATAGAGCTTGTGTTTTGTATGTATTGATGAACTCATGATTTCATTCTTTATTTTATAACCATTATTGAGATTTTTATGCTCATCCCATGTTTTTAAATGTTTTTCAACAATTATAAGGAATGGTAAGAGAAATGAAATATTCATGAAAATTTATATCATGAAAAAAAATCTTGTATTCTTTTATGGAGTTTTTATTTTATGAAAAAATGATTACTGAGTAGAAGAGTATATATTTTAATATGTGATATATAATAAAATATTTATGGCCTAATTTTCAAAAATTGTAAACCTAAAAATATCCTCAATGTTAATTATTAACAAAATTCATGATTATGTAATGGTTTAGGTTGGGTCCTTATAGAAACTACCCCAAACACCCCTCACATGTATGGATTGAATAGTTAGACAAACAATGTCCCAACCATTATTATCCCCTCTATTCCAAGTTACATGTACTCAACTGGGTGGATATATAATTTTTCCAAACAATTCAGTAATCATTCCCTTACAAAATTCCTATTATTTCCCTTTTCACGGCTTCTTAGAGGTTTTACATGGTTTCTATTTTCTATTCTAAAATTGTCCACCTCTTTAAGATCCATAAGAACTGATCATAACTCCAAAAAAACATCACACACATAACCAAATAATGTTATATAGTTAAATTAAATAAATTAATGGTTATTTACATGAAATCAGGGGGGGTACTAAATTCTCCCAAACATTAACCTTTCCATCATATTATTATAGTAATCCATTATTTGACTCAATTAGTTCAATCCACTTCATGAAAATGTGATTTTTATTTTTAGGTATTTCTTCTTCAATCTGAATATGATTCCAAAAAAACTTGAATTTGGGAAATTCTTTTCAAACAGAAGGCATTGTATTTCCTATATAAAATTAGGAATAACACTTGAACCAATGTATAGTATATATCTAGGTAAATGTAATCCCGTAAAATCACACGGTTAGGATCATGTCGAAATGTCTTCAATTGAGATAGATGAAACACATTATGATCTGAAATGAACTGTTGGTTCAAAAGAAAATTAACATTAAACCACACCTACTCATTCAAGTATCTAAAAAGGACCTAAATATAAGGATGATATCATTCCCTACCACCAATAAAATGATTCCCAATCCATAGATAGATTCACCACAATACATGATCAATCAAAATGACAGGAATTATTTGTTGATGATGATCCACATATGATTTAAGATGACATAGAGCTATCAACATTATTTTCTTAACCAACCAAATCTTCTCTTTTGTCTATTGGTCGAGGCTTAGTCTATCAATTGAGTCCTCACCTATTTCCACCCACAAAACTGGAGATAAAAATAGAACCACACACAATGTTGTTTATCATGTATTAATAAATTTTTATATAAAATAACTCTACTCAGAGTATGTTCTCCTCCCACAAGCCACCAAAATATGTTACACAAGCCTAAAAAATGTATTCTAGACATTGTATCATCCATTAGGGTTGCTCATACATATGAGTATGATACACTATTCTCCTTTTCAACATATTCCCAAGGGAAATCTGTAAGGATTTTCCAAAAGGACACATAAACCATGTATCTCAGTCTGATACTAGAAAACTAGTATATCATGCCTCTTTAACATTTATCACATATAAAATTAATACAAGTCCTCCACTATATGAGATTTATGAATATGGGTGAAATGGAATGACTTTGAGATTCGATCCACAATCATAAATATGGTATCATGCTTCTGGGCTCTCCTTTGGAGACCTATCAAAAAAATTCAGTGTTATCTGCTCTAAATTCCAAATTGAAAGAGGTAACGACTTCACCGTACACAATAACCACTCGTTCTCTTCCTTAACCTATGGACATGTGAGTAAACACATAATAAAATCAGACATGTTATTTTCATAAAAAACCTCCATAAAAATATCAAATCCTTACAAATATTATTTAGTTTAGTATGAAAAAAACATACTGAATAATGGTAATAATAAAGATGTTGTTTTAGATAAAAAAAATGAATGACCATCTGATCTAGAAAACATAACACCAATCTTTTATCATGATTTTATATCTCAATGGACTCCACACAATTGAGTTTTTGAACTCATAGAAATAAAATAAGAATAATATTTGGGATTATTTAAAGATCTCAACTAAACCAAGAAAAAATGAAACAGGTAAAAAAATGAAACACTACTATGATCTTCACAAATCTCGATGCATTGTGGCTATCAATGAGAACAAATTCAACTGAATTATACCTCTTTCACCAATTGAATATTTGAATTTATTTTTAATTCACTCCCCTTCAAATTACATTTACACTATGTATACATCATGTCAATGTCATACATTTGGAGATATTCCATTTATATTGTTTTTTTTCATAGATTCAAATCTATTTTTGAGATAATTTGTTTTATACTCTTATTATTGATAACCCCATAAATATCCAACCAAATAGGTAATGTAGCCAAATTTTCAAATCATGTACTGCATCATTTAATTCCAAGTCATGTTTCGGGTAGTTCAGCTAGTGCATCCATATCTACTGTCATCCATAGACAACAAAATGATCTCCCTGAGTGAGTGCACATGACAACCTAGATCCCAAATAATTACAATACACCACATAGCCTTTTCAGGATTCATGAATTATCATGATAAGTGATATTGTAAGGTAAAAACTAAGACCCTGAAAATAATTATGATATGTATCATTCCATTAGAATAAATTATATTTAAAAATAATGTTTATAATTAGTAATTCTAGTAATGATATGTCAATTATTAAATGTCAATAATAACCATCCAAATCATGGAAAATCTGTATCTCAAATAAATTAATTGGTTGTTTTTATAAGATTACAACCTCTACCATTTCTGGATCTATAGAAACAAATTTTTCAAATATAACATGACTATGGAAATGAACCTATTGTATCCAAAAAAATTTAATGTTTAGAATACAAATAATTACCCCACACAATATATAATACTATTTCCATGTGTATATCATGCTCATGAAATCCCCTTGAAAACAACAGTATGTCATCCGCAAATACCACCACCGAAGAATCAAGAGACCACTGAAATATATGATTCTTCAATTACATGATGACATTTTCTATATTCATAAGACCAAATTGTTTAACCACACACTCATAACTTCCATAACATATTATAAAAGATGTTTTTTTAATACCCACCATCTGAACCAACAATTGGTGATATCCTGAACGCACGTAAATATTAAAAATACACTAGGATATCCTAAATTTATCATAATAATAATTAATGAATATATGTGGATATTGATACATTATCATAATATGGTTTATCTTATGATAATATAAATAAATCCTAATATTCCAATCCTTATTTCCATAAGAAAACTACTGTTTCACAAGAATACATACTAGGTTAAATAAACCCTTTTGTTACCAAATATTAAAAATGGGATTTCAATTCCCCTAATTTTGTTGGTTACCTATGATAAGGTTAATGTTACATATTAATTGTCCCTGTTATGAGATCAATCATAAAATTTAATTAACTTATGTTTGGAAACCCAAATAAAAAAATCTGAAAAATCCAAGAAACATACCAACAATTGTGGGAAAGCCACCATTAAAAATATTATCCATAGATGAAAAGGTGCATCATAACGAATATTATTATATAGATCCAATTTTTGGTTAAAAAATATTGTTTCACATGCCTTTACATTATGACCACATCAAAATTGATTCTTGACACCATCATCAATTGTAAAACAACACCTTTTTGTATAATAGTCTATATGAGATTTAAAAAATTTCAACCTTAGCATAACTATGACTATTCCATGAAAATAAATATAAATAATATATAATTCACACATTAATTCAAATCCGTCAATTTTAAATTTAAATTACTTTCAAATAATGGGTTGACATTCTCTTTGACTAATAGGAGTTTGATGTTTCAAAAAAGAATGCATTCTCTCAACATGAAAATCATCAAGATTACCAACCAGATAAGAAATAAATGAATGATATGCACATGTATATAAATTATTCATAAGGGTATAATTCAAAATAATCATATGTATCACCATCGATGTTCCTAATAGATAATCCACAATAACATTCTCACCTCCATAAAATTCCTTACTCACTATAATTTTTTTATTAGTCAATTGATATTTCACTTGTTAAGGAGTCAGGGTATTCCTAGAATCAACATGGATATCTATTACATAATGATAATAATTATTCTAGTACCCTAATCCTTTCCAATAATATGACTACTTCGAACCATGAAATGTGTACGAAGTACCCTATCTTGGAGCACTATAACAATAGCAATGAAGATGTTCCATCTGGTTGTAATTATGTCATGTTGTTTGTAGGGTCGTGAAATATTATTTTATTTGATTAATATAACCAACATCAAGACTCCCAGTCTTAATCTGGCGTTTAGGATTAAGATCCATTGATCCAACCATATGTTCTTGATCTCTTCAATTACCTTGGAAATTGGTGTCCCTCTACCTCTTGTTCCCAAAATTAGATCTCCCACCATTTCAAATATGTATCAACAATGATTATAAAATTATTCTGTATCATGTTTATACTTCTTTGGTGTTCAATCTATTGAAAATATATGTATAATCCATTTCACATTTAACAACACTCTATGAGTGTATATTTGTTTTTAATTAGGATTAAAAAATGTGTGTATACACAGACGTACATGAAATGACTTCAGGTGAAAATAGAATTAATTCTTAAATTTAACCACATACATTATCATCAAGATATTCTATTTCTGAAATATTAAAAAAATATGTTTTTCTTGAAAGGTTTAACTTGTGAGGATATAATTTTTTGTTGAAAATTTATTCAATATCCTTTAATGGGATGCATTGGCCCAAATTAACCTAATCTAACAAATCCAATCATATGTGTGTTGGATCCTACAACATGTACATGTCCAATGTTTCATTAATCTCATCTAGTGTGTCTGTGAGAACGATGTCTTCATTCATTATATTGAGCGACACCTATACATTTTCTGGTTCTGAATCAACCCAAATAATGGTTGGATTCTACATCTAGAACATAATGAAATTATAAACATTACTTATTATATACCTTATGAATAATCAATGCATACATCTCAAATCATGTAAAAATCCTTGAACTAGATATTAGTTCACCAATAGATTTTATGAAACCACATTCTTAGAAGCCCCTTCAATTTGGTTTCATATCTACTTAATTGGTGCCATTTGGATAACTGAATACAGTACTTTATTAAGTTTCAATCTCGTCTAAATGAAGTATTTTTAATTCCAATTTTACCATATCAAATTTATCACAAAAATACATTCCAAAATTTAAAATTTTTCTAATTCAATTTTTTTTTCAAAATTCAACCATGCTATTTGAAAATTAAAACAAACTAAACCTTTTCCAAGAATCATCAAATTTTCACCTATTCCATAAATCCTTACATAAAATGAAATATGAAAGACTTGATTGATCTCATTTATATCAATGTAGTCCATGCTCATATAATTGTCTACACCCAAGATAATGAGGAAAAAACTCCTAGGATTTTCTTAAACAATCATGTACCCAACTATTCAGTAATGTTATATTCATTATAAATAGGGTAGGTATGCCTCTATAAGCTCTAAATTTCATGTACAAATCTTAATACTCCATGCTATCAACCCAAATAAAGGGATAACACAAATTAACATTCTTTCCTATTTCCAAACATAGTGATAGAATTTGTCCAAAGTTGATATTTGGATCAACTAAGACTAAATATATTTGTAACATCCTTCCCTACACCGATTTTCATGGGATGAAGAACTGAAATTACATGTACTTCGTTGACATACCCAAGACACCAAAAGATGAGAATAAATTTTAAGGGATTCACTAACAATAAGTTGAGGTTTTATAAATTGAAAATAAAACAACAATACCAAGAAGAAAATAACCAAAAAACCCCTATATAATACATGAGACCAATTTAATACAACTCCACATAAACCCTACTAACTACAAATCCTATCTAAAAACCATAAACATAATATATTAATAAGAGGAAACTAAAAACCAAAAAAACAAAGACAACCTAGACATATAGAAGAAAGTACCAACAAGCTCCAAGCTCCACCTCAATAGTCTATTCTCATGGTTTCATGATGCAATACTAATGAACTATGACATATACTTTTTAATAGTGTCTTGATGTAGATAATCTTAAAATTCATAAAAGTTACCAAGATAGGGGTGAGTATAAATTTTTTTAGTATTGACCTAATAACATCACTACTCACTACACAAGTATCATTCATGTTAGTACATTTATATAAAACAACCTATATAATCCAATTAAAAATAGTCAATCAAAAAAACCATTTCTATGAAAAATATTTTTCCCAACCAATTTCTATATAAATAATCCAAAAAACTCTTTGAACCATTTCACATTTCAATTTTGAATTGTCCATTACATTCCAAACATCCAAATATGCATGAAACCATTGAAATAACTATAAATTTGAGTGGTGACTCATCCCTTAACCAAGACATCACATGGTGAACCATTTTAATGGGGTAGCATCAAGCCCTTATCCATATGTTTTTTTAATGGGAAATTTTTTTCCCTTATCAATTACATATGCACATGAACAAACACTAACAATATATTCCAACACCTATCAAAATCAATTTTAGAAAATCTTTTTATTGAAACCAGTTTCCAAAAAATTTAAATAAATCAAATCCAATAAATGATTTTAAAATCATCAATTTAAAATCATTTCCCAATTCTACTTTCCAAAAAAACCAATTTTTACAAATCTATAGAAGAACACAAAAGTTGGATTCCAGCAAAAATTTATCATCCATTTCACAATTCAAACAAAGAAAATAAGTCGTTTTGAAACCATTTATATGAGTTCTAATAGGAGGAGTCGATAGTAAATACTCATACATTGCAACATAATAGATAATTATTAACAACACAAAAACTCAAACAAAACATTTCCAATATCATCTAAAAATAACCTTACATCTTGTTCCCTATCATAAAAACAACAACAAATCAGAATTATTGGAATCAAAAAATATGTATATATATCAAATGTATTATATCCTTCTATGTATTAGAGAGAAGATGGGTAATTATATATAAATACACCATGAATGGACACTTACCAAGGATTCCAGTATCCAACACAACATGATTTTTCAATATATCTCTCATAGATTGAAGGGAATTGTCTACAATGCCTTTGAAGGTAGAGTTATTAAAGTTAATTTTTGATTAATGGAGGATGAGAGGTTTAATAAATGATTTTTATTAGATCCTAAAAATCATGTTCTATTTTTGCACATTTAATGGTTTAGGCACACAGTTAGGAGACATGTGAAAAAATAGTTCACCAACCACTTCCTCTAATCACAACTCATATGGTTGGTTTGCACAGTTAGACAAACCATTATACATCTATACATTTCCCCTCTATTTCACATTCAAATGTCTCATAAGGTCGTTCACATGGTTTCTCCAAATCATGTTCCTACTATAAAATGACAAAATTCCCACATTATTCCTTTATACAAATTATTGGAGATGTTGAATGGTTTCTTCTCACTATTATCAAACCATGTTCCTACATAAAAGAACAAAAAAATTCAAAATACCTCCAACCCATCATATACTGATCCCAATAACATTATTTAATTAAAATAAACCTATAAACGGTTAATTACCTAAAATTGGGGGAAATAAATTTTTTTCATAACAACATTTTTACCTCATAAAGCTAGGGTTGTAAACATGAAATGGGGGGAATACTAAAAATTTCTTCAGCAATCATTTATATTTTTATATAGAAAAATCAATATTTCATTATGGATTAATTTAGATTAATATGATTAATTAACTTTATTATTCAAGGATAGTCATCAAATTTATAAGTATTATTATGCATTATGGATGGTCTATAACATCGTATGAATAAATGTACATACATAAGATTCATTTTTGAAAAAATGACATAAAAAGGATAATATTTCATTTCCATAAGTGTCATTTTCATAATAAATATTTTGATACTCTATAAGAGACATCTACCTGCATCATATGGGTTACTCTATTTATTAAAAATGATGACTATTCCAAAATAAAATATTCAGATGAATTACATTACATATCATTTTATGAAAATACGATAATATATGAATATCATGTTTATAAAAAAAATAATGATTCAAGCAATGTGTTTTAGTTATGACTGGTGGTGAAATAAAAATTACTTTATATTCCATTAAGATAATAACACTTATAATAGCATCAAGAATGAATAATATTTTATTCGTAATTCTATTATATAATAATTGTTTCATTCCCCAATTGATAAAACCATGAATTCTATATATGATAAATGGAATTCATAATGAAATATTTTAAATTCATTATGAGAATTAAGGATTGTGGTATAAAAACATAATAATATCCCATGCGTACAGAGAAAATAAGTGAGTGTTTTTTGGAAACTTTAAATATATTGAATATTTATATTACTAGATAAATAACAATGAATGGAAATATAATAATAAGAATCAAGATGTTATAAATGGTCTATTTTACCTTGATCGATACGAGAATTAAGGAATATACACACTGCATTAAATTAATGAAGATTTATATATTTGAATAATGTAATATTATCAAATGAATATATATATATATATATTAATTAATTTTATTATGAGAATGAGAGGGGATATGATGGTGAAATTATTATCATGTTCATTGGTGTATATTAAAGGGAAGAGACACCATGACAATAGTTCCATCCTATAGATTTGATGTGTCTTATCTTTTTATAAGTTTCCATTTATTGGTTAAAACGACAAAAAACCAAAATAATCCCATAGATAAGTAGCTATAGAGAATAATTGGAATTCAATGAGTTTAATTATTATTACATAAAACATTGTATAAAAATACATTTTTTGCCACATGGACACACCAATAAAATGGAATTTTTGAAAGGAATAATAGAATCACGAAATAAATTTGTAGGATAATTTTATGTTATTATAGCATACCTTATTAATTTTAGTTAAAGATGTAAATACATCATGGTATTTCATAAATAGAGTCTTAATTATGACTATTATAAAGAAAATTCTCTATGAGATATAGAACATCAGAAATAATAAATCTGGATACCTTAATGTGTATGGAGGAAAATATTACATTATTAACTATGAGCATAATATTCTAAATTTCACATAATGGATAATGAATGAATATTTAATCATTATTCTTCTAATTCTATGTCAATTACATTCATAAAAAAGGTCAAATATTTTTGATGAATAAACTCGAATATGATTTGATGAAAGTGTTCTATTTGATTATAAAATGATTCAATTTTATGTGTAAAATTCCAATTTTGAAAACATGATATGTGAAAATAATTTTTATAATATAATGGTAAATTATTTGGAACATTATTTTAGTGAACCATATCCATATGGGGTATATAGAATTAATTACTATTGTGTTCTTCCTAGATGACCTTGAACCCTAAATATCGTCCCTTATAAAGATTTATACAATGATTATATAAATGTTTTATTACTTGAAATCGTATATGAATCATGCAGTATTTTATTTTATTTTATCTCAACTAGATACTAAAGCCATATAAGTATGTAAATAAGTTAACGGTTTGTTTTTTTAATATATAATAATATTTAAAAAATTCAAGAGAAACAACATAAGTAAATTAGTTGAAAGACCCTAAAATTACTCTTTTATAAGAAAAAATGGGACATTAGGAATATATATAATGATCAGGGTTAGAAAAATATTAATAAGGATTTATTAGTGACAAAATAGTATAACCATGTGTAAGGGATACATCGTGATGCCACCTTGGAACATATAGCAACATTAGGAGACAATATGATTTTTGAAGCTCGTTATTCACTTATTAATTTCAAATTATTTCAGATGTATTTTAAGTGTTCAATTTTAATTGGGTTTCATATAGAGGAAGATAATCTTTAATAACCTCCATGTTTTTAAAATCACCCCTTTTTGAATTCACTTTTCATAATTTCCAATGATATTTGTTATCTTAAACAATAACCTAGAAATTCGTAAGACTATTGGAGTTATATTCTTTGTTGAATAATATTTTTATTAGGAGTTTCATATATTACTATTTTCATGAAAACATCATTATTAAATATTTTATTTTTTCATATATATGTTGATGATGTGATTTTTCATTCCATAAATAAAAAATTGTGTAATGGATTTAAAAATTACATTAAAACTGAATTTGAAATGAGTATATTGAGTAAATTCAATATTTATCTATATTTTAAAGATAATTATTTATAATATTTGATTTTTTAATTAAATTAAATTATTAATTTACTTATATAAAAATTTTATACATAAAAATTGTAAGGTACATTAAACACTTATGAGTTATAATTAAAACTAGATTTCGATTAACAACAGAATCCAATTTAAAACATGTTTAATAGAGTCATAATAAGGATTATAATATATTTATATAACATCTAGTATACTATAAATTATGTTTTTAGTGTTATTGTGTTTTATATTCTATGATAATCACAATGAATCTCATTTAAAACTACCCAATTAATTTAATGATATTTTAATGGAATAATTTTAATCACATTAATTTTTCCGAAAACATCTTATTTCATTTTTAAATAATATTTTGATAATGGGTTTTTTCATTTTATACTATATATATGTAACACCAAAATATTTCATAGTATGTTATTTCTTCAACGTATTTGAATAACATGCACTAGACACAACACCAAGTTCATGTGCACAACGACTTACCAAACTAGTTGTTCAAAAGTGTTTACGAATATTATTAACTGAATTTTGAGAATTATATAATCAATATAATTTTATAATCCATATTATGAGTTTGTTATTCATAATTTAATAACAAATACATTTTTTCAGATAGAAGAAGTATTTTTCAAAAAAATAAAATTTTACAGCCTTTTAATAGCGAACCCTTTATTAATCCAATATTTAACACATTTATATATTCAATTTGACAAAATAAACTTCTTAATTATAATATAGAAATAAATATTTTGTTTGGAGAAATTTGTGATACTTTTTTGATAACTCTGATATTTTAATGTATAGTGAAAATTACTAAATTTTATTTAAAAACTGGTTTTTTAATTGAAATAATTAATAGTGATAAATTTTGCATTTGAATGTTTTGAAAGTATAATTATAATATATTTTTTTATTTTAATACAATTTATTTCACTATAAGTAATTTTACATTTAAATTTTACATAAACAAGTGTCAATCTTTTTATAGTTATTATTTAAAAAAACACGATTTTTTTTTCAACGAGAATTAATTTTAAATTAATTTCTAAAACATATGTGTTTTGTATATGGAAAAATATATTCAATATTTGGAATAAGGTGGTCCAAAATTTTTAAATAGTTATATTTTGTTTTTAGACAATAGGAATATTTATTCAGTAAATATTTTATTTACCGTGGTTAAAGGGGTAAATCAAGTAAATAAGGTTAAAAAATAATATATTAATAATATTAAATTATCATAACATCTGTCCTAACCCTATTTGATGATACATGTCTGACCAATGGAATCCTTGGTTCGATTTTGGGACCCCATGGATCCACTTGAGAGTGATAATGACATTTTGTATTAAATAACCTAAATTAAAGACAGAAAACAAAAGAAACTATATTTTAGTAAAACAATTTTTATATGAGGTTATATATTAGATATATTTGACTATAAATAGTAATTAGAAAGCTAAAAATATTTCCTACCTCAGGATATTTTATTTATAATTATTTATATAAAATAAATATATTTATATATGACACAATAATGATGTAGTATTTTAATTATTAATGAAACAATCAAGTAAATTATATTATAAATACAAAAAAAAATTTGAATTTTTTTATGACATAAACAAATTTTATATGTGACTGTGAAATGTTAGGGTTTTTCAAATGTATTTATTTCGAATTTATGAAGTTCTTAGTACTTTAAAAAAATCCATTATTAAATAATGTCAAAATTGAAAAAAAAGAGTTTTTCAAAAAAATATTGTATTATTAATTTGTATTCTATTACTAAAAATATAAGGTTTGGCCAAATAGCTTAAATACTATTATATATGTCATTAATGAACAACTTTGGGTACTCTTGGAAGTTTATAGTAATTTTATTAACCATGTAATATAAAAATACAAAGAGACATTGTAAATGTCAAACTATTTAACTAAGAGTTAAATCTAAAAGATAAGGTTAACGTAGTGACCCAAACCTGAATAAAACATATTGGATGAGGGTTTTTCGAACTATACCCATCATAAAGATGAAAAAATTCATTTTGGAGCCATTATAGATAGAAAAATATTTAATTATAATATAATATTTCAATCTTTTCTTAAGGTGCCCCTCACCCCTCTTATGAAGGGGAACTTCCCCTTCTCTCACATTCACACCTCCCAAACAATTTTTCTCGACCATCCCCTGACCATATATCCTCCCTACTATCCTACCTTCATTTTGGAGGCACTACATTGGTAATAAATCCATATGTATTATCCCTTTTGAACAAATCAAATGGAAGAACCCGAAGAAGATGTATTGATTTCACCACCCTCTTTCAAGTTCTTTTCTTCTTCCACATACTCTTTCAAATTATTGAAATAAAAAAATAAAAACTCCAGTACCTTATATATAATTTGATGGTATTATAAATATTTCATAACTATATTCATAATTATAGCCATCCTATGAATGATAATGTCACCATGTGTGCGTACGTACGACTCTCTGTCACCACGTCGTGGTGTAATTTGTTATTCAACACTATTTTATTTGGATGGAGATAATGATGAGTAATATGTATATAAATAATGAAAATATCATGATAATGTCTCTGAAAAATAAATTTACCATCCAATTCAACACCTTTAAGGAAATGATATTGTCGCTCGTGCGTACGTACGGATTACCGTCTCCACGACGTGATGAGATCCATTTCCACATTCACCATTCATCGACGATTATAAAAATATATATTACTAATAAGTATGTAATATATGAAATAATAATTCTACCTAAGATATATATATATATATATGCATTTATGTACTTACATATATATTATTCACTTACTTCTGTTCAATACCATATGAAAACAGAAACAACGTTTATGCGTACTTACAGCTTACCATCTCCATAAACAGTGTTTTCCATTTCATATATCTATATATAATAAAATATTATATTCTAAATATATATGATATATAAATCAATGTTTATATTCTGGATGTATTTAAATCATGATCTAAATTATATGATCAAGAATAACAAGTAAAAATACATACGATAGAGAAAGTGATTATTACCCGAAATATTAATTTTACAATGAAATTATTATTAAATGGTTAGTATAATGTTATAATGAATCATGTATGATATCATAAATATTAATATGGTTCTGGTATATTATAAAAACATACTACGGTCTTTATAAAAAAGGTTAAACTTACCCTCCACTAATGGAAACTACCAGGTAAGGGTTAATTTCACAGTCTCTTTATTATATGAGGTTATTTTTACGTAAGTATTTACTGGGAAATATTTATAATCAATATCCATGTTTCATAATATAGTTTTAAAAAGAATTATTTATGAGGGAATTTTTTACTAAAATATAATTTTAAATGTTTTAAATATTTATTCTTCTAAATCATTCTCATTAAAGTCCATGTTTTCAAAATGGGTTTTAAAGATTTATTTATATGGACAAGAATGTTTTTTAAATGATAATTCCTTTCAAAAGTATCAAAGAGGTATGGGAAACTTTGATTAAAAATTTCTTTAAATGTATTCCTTTCTATATTTTGTGACTTTTAAATGTTTTTATGAAAAAAGGTATATTTATCACCAAGTGTTTTACAAATCATTTTCATCTATATCAACATCCTTTGATAGATTTTAATCTTCTTTGATTTTGATTTATTATGATTCAAATATTCCATTTTGTATTGAAGGTTTTGTGATATGTTTGACTGTAGAGGTGTTATTTTTATACCATTCATGGTTTATGGATAATGTATTGACATTTAATATGCTAGTTTTAATACGACTATTTATGTTATGTTTAAACCTTTTAATATGAGGAATGAATTAGACATAGTAAGTGACAGGTGGGGCCCACTATAGTTACTCGATGAATCAGTAGGTATAAAGAGACAAACTAGTGTCTTGGAATAAAGCCTTGACAATATATTATTCGTATTCCTTGCACAATGCCTTGACTATGTGGTTATGAAGTCCTGAATTATGCATTCCATCATTATGAAAGTGGCTATTGATATTGCATGTGATTATTCGACTAGTAGAATATCCATGTGAATAAGTAATTATAGTATTATTTGATTTTATATTTTCACTATTTTGCTGAAGTTTACTTTTAAAAAGAATTTTTTTTAGTATTACACATTTCCTTAAATGTTTAGGCTTATTTATGAATGATTCTGCTATATCGTTATCCTTACTGAGCATTTGAGATCACACTTTTCTATGTTTTATTTTTCTCAGGATTCCAAAAAGTTTATTGTGATTGAGATGCAGGGTTAATCTAAGGGAATAATGGAATTCATAATGTAATATTTATGTTGTGTTGAATGTTTTAAAGTGCCATGTATCATTAATGTATGTAATCTATTTTCTAATCCTGCTAAACTGATCGGTCCTTTAGAACTTGATTCCTTGTAATCATGCCAATGTAATAAATTAATTCACTGGCTCTGGGTAACTGGGGTGGGGGAATTATAGTTGGTATCATAGGAAGTTTAGTAATATCCTTGGAAACAATATTTAAAAAAAACTCTGATTTGAGAACAATACCCTAAGATAGACTTTGAAGATTAGTATAGAAGATCTTCATAGAATTTTGGTATTGTAGCTATTTTCTACGATTTCCGAGAAATAAGTCTCTATCTGGATACGAGCAGGTAGAGGTGGCTCTGGAACATATGTACCTAAGTGTAGAACCTAAAAACACTGCTTTTAGCTAGACTTTAATGGGAAATGGTGCATGACAATGGGTCTTGCTGCATTGTTGGTTACGACACTCTCAGGGGATATGATTAGGATAATTCCTGTTTTCTTTACAAACCACTATGAAGGGTTTATGAGAATATACCTCCTCAAAGAATACATTTTTTTGATTATGGATTATATCCATAAACTATTCAATTTACTTTAGGTATTTTACATGTTCGTAATTATGAATTTCGATTCATAAACTGACCTAGTGTATGCCATTTTTTATAAATGGTGCCCATTAGAAGGAATGAGAACTCTAGAAATACGCATGATCCAAAGTGTAAGAAGGGATATATCGTTCATTGTATTAATAAGACATTTATAAGTGAAATAGTCTCCCATGTATCCTAAACATATGAAGAAATAATATCATGTGTTAGTAAGATAATTAAATAATTATCTGAGTCATGTATATTTGAAGGATAGCAATAGTAGAAAATAATGGTAGAGAGAAAGATGTATAATGGGAAGAGGGGAAATAAGAATTTTATCATATGTGATAAATGTGGAAACAATCACCTTGGTAATTTCTTGAAGGGAATGGGAGTTTGTTATAAGTGTGGAGAAAAAGGACACCAAGTACGTGATTGCAATGGTAAGTAAAAGGTTTCAAATGTAAAATGCTCCATCTGCATGGCATTGGGACACTACGTGAATCAATGTCACAATAATCAGAGTATACAGAAAATGAAGATATTGGATAATAATCAAGTTATGATACTAAATAAGATGAAGATGAATTAATAGTTCCCTTATGTTGTTATTATAGAATTATTTTATTTGATTGTTGTATCAACAGTATACTAGTTATATGAATTATGGACATAAATAAGGATTGTTCTGGTGAACTATTTTATTCAGTAATCTAGATTATATGGTTATAAGAAAAGTGACATGATAGTAAGATACACTTTTTGGAAAATACAAGGTTGAAGGAAAGGTAATCATTAACATGGTATTGATGATGAGGTCGTTATTTTGGAATAAGAGGTCGTTGATTTGGGTAAAATATTTTTGATATTTTTGACTTAATTGGAACGGATTAAAAGTTTTATTATTTAAGAATTGTTGGAATGTTCAAAATTTTTTGATATAAGGAATATATCTAGTATTATAAAAAGGATAAAAGAGCATGAATGTAATCAATAAGGTTTTATAGTAATTCAAGGTGTTACCATGTTTTATAATAAAACATGATGAAGGTGATCACATGTTATTGCGTGGAAAAAAGAATCTTCATTGTTTCTAACTTCCTAATAAATTTTGGACTATGAGTTTAGATAGAAGAATTTTGGATAACAGTAAAGTATGGAATGGGTAAGATTGAAATTTGATAATATTTCTACAGTTATTTTTGGATTGTTATGAAAAGGACAACACATAGACCATGTGAAAATCCATCGTGTCGAAAAAAGAAGTGGGAATTGAACCCACAACCATAGTGCAATTGGGATTTAACGCCTACCACTATACTACGTGAAGTCCCTGGATTGTATAATCTTGTTTTTTAAAGGGTATGATATGTGAATTCTAAATTCATTATTTTTGTAATGGTACATTATTAGGATAAATAGAATATATTTTTTGAAATCTTTTAGAGTGAAAGATGAGTTTGTGGTTGGAATTAGTTGAAGGATGAAACTCTAATTGTCATGTATATATATATATATAATTTTTTCCTCTTATCTTATGGGTAAATTAATTCTTAATCTTTATGGAAAGGATCTTAAAACCAAAGATGTGTTATCCTAATACCTAATGTTTTGTTGAACCGATGGTATTTTAAATCATCATATATTGATGGATTTGAAGCCCTCAATTCTACACTTTTTTGTGATTGATGACCTCAATCTCTCCCTATAAATATATAAACTTTCCTCTAATTATGTGTCTCTAATTTCCATGAATGTTCTTTTAATTATGATCAAAATTTGGTTGTGACCCTTTCATTTCCATTTTCCTCTTATTAAGAATAAATTTTATTAACCCAATTTCCGATGTGGGTTTTCCCACAAATTTATTTTCTATTTTTAACATTTTATTCTTGAATAAAAATTTCAAATTGAGAGGATGCATATTATTTAATGAGGGTAGAATGTAACACCTCAATATTTCATAGTATGTTATTTTTTTCAAAGTAATTCAATAACTTGCACTACACGCAACATCGAGTTCAAGTGCACAATAACATACCAAACTAGCCATTAGAATGCAGTAATGAATACTAGTGAATGAATTTTTAACTTTATATAATCCTTATAAATTTAGAATCCTTATTTTTAGTTACATAGACTTAATTTAAAAACAAATTCATTTATTTTCAGATAAAAGAATTATTTTTTTTAAAAAATAATTTTACAGAAATTTAATAGAAAACCCTTTCACAATCGAATATTTGACACTTATTTAATCAATTTATCAAAATAAACGTCTTCTTTAGAAATAAAAAATAAAAATTTAGTTTGGATAAATTTTTAGTACTTTTTTCAAAACTTTCATATTTTGATGAATATTGAAAATTACTAAATTTTAATTAAAAAAACATTTTAAATTGAAATAATTAATAGTGATAAATTATGAATTTTAAGGATTATATAGTATAATTAGATTATATTTTTATAATTTAATACAATTTAGGTCATTATAATTAATTTTACATTTAAATTGGACGAAGACATGTGTCAATCTTTTGATTGTTGTTATTTAATAAAAACATGTTGTTTGTTTTGACAGCGGGAAATGATTTTAAATTAATTTCATCCACTTATTTGTTTTGAATTTGAAAAAATTGATTACATATTTCGAATCAGGAGGTCCAAATTGTGTAAATAGGGATCTTTTTTTAGACATCAGAAATATTAATTTTAGTAAATATATTATTTACCCTGGTTAAAGGGGTAAATCCAGTAAATAAGGTTAAAAATTAATATTATAATAATATTAAATAACCATAACACATGTCCTAACCCTATTGGATGATACATATAAGACCATGTTCATCCTTGGGTCGATTTTTGGATCCCATGGAGCCACTTGGGAGGGATAATGTCATTTTATATTAAATAATCTAAAGTAGAGACAAAAATAACAAATGAAAATACATTTTAGTAAAAAAAAATTATATGAGGTTATGTAATTGATATATTCGTCCAAAAATTGTCATTAGAAAGGGAAAAATATTTCCCACCTTAGGATAGTTTATTTATAATTTTTGGACATAAGAAAAATATATTTATATATGACACAATAATGATGTAATATTTTCCTTATTAATGAAACAATCAAATAAATGATATTATAAATAATAAAATAAATTTAATTTGAATGTTTTTATTCCATACAAAATATTTATAGGAGACTATGTAATGTTAGGTTTTATTAAATTTATTTATTTTGTAGTAATTAATTTTTTAGGACTTTACGAAATATCCACTATTAAATAATGTCAAAATTTACATAATTGTTTTTAAAAAAATATTATAGTATTAATTGGGATTATATTACTAAAAATCTAGGGTTCAGAAAAATGGCTTAAATAATATTATATATGTAATTAATTAACCACTAGTGGTTTTTTTAGATATTTATAGTATGTTTATTAACCATATAATATAAAAATACAAAGAGACATGGTAAATGTCAAACTGTTTAACTTAGAGTTAAATTTAAAGATAAGGTTAATATAGTGACCCAAACCTGTCTAAAAGCTGTTGGATGAGTGTTTTGAGATTCACCCCCACATTATAATTTAAATAATTTATTTCCAAGCCATTAGAAACTGAAAATAATTTTATTATAAAATACAATTTCAATCTATTCTTAAGGTTCCCCTCACCCCTCTTATAAAAGTGAACTTCCCCTTCTTTCGTCTTCACACCTCCAAAGTCATTTGGATCATCCAAAACCTACCCATATATCATACCATATATCCTACCTTCATCCTAGTGGAATTACATTGGTCATATATCCAACCTATGGATCCCTTTTGGTCATATTAAAAAAAATACCCTCAAGAAGAGGTACTGATTTCACAACCCTTTTTCATGTTCTTTTCTTCTTCCACTCACTCTTTTTTTGTTATTACCGCACAAAAATATTAACTCTAGTTCCATATATATAATATTATGTTATTATAAATATTTCACAACCATATTAATAATCTTATCTATGCTCTGAATGATAAGGTCACCATGCGTTTATACGTACGTATTACCATCTCCACGTCGTGGTGTTATTTGTTATTCAACACTATGTTATTGGGATGGATATAAAGATGAGTAATATTTATATAAATAATTAAAATAACATGATAATGTCTCTGTAAAATAAATATAAAATCATATTATGCAGTTTTTAGGAAATGATATTGTCACTTGTGCGTACATACAGATTACCGCCTCCACGACGTGAAGGGATTAATTTCCAAGTTCACCATTCATCGACGATTATAAAAATATATACTAATAATAAGCATATAATATAAGACATAATAATTATACTAGAGATATATATATTTATATTTATTTATTTATTTATGTACATACATACATCTTATTCACTTAATTCTGTTCAATACGACATGAAAACAAAAACAACTTTTATGTGTACGTACTGCCTACCGTCTCTATAAACAGTGTTTTCCATTTCATATATCCATATATTATAAATAATAATATTCTAAATATATATGATATATAAATAATGGTTTATATTTTAATATATTTAATTCATGATCTAAAATATATGATGAAGAATAACAAGTTAAAATACGTATGATAAAGAAAGCGATTATAACCCTAAATGTTAATTTAACATGGAAATAATTACTAAATGGGTAGAATGAAGTCATAAATGAATAATGTATGATATCATAAATCTTAATTTGGTTCTGGTATAATTTAATAACATACTACTGTCTTTATACATGAGGTTAAACGTACCCTCGACTAAAGGAAAGTACAAGGTAAGGGTTAATTTCACAATCTCATTATTATCTGAAGTTGTTTTTACGTATGTATCTACTGGGAATTATTTATTATCCATCCCAATGTTTCATAAAATAGTTTTCAAAGTGATTTTTAAGGGGAATTTTTACTAAATCATCATTTTAAATGTATTAAATATTTATTCATCTGTGTCATTCTCATTAATGACCATGTTTTAAAAATGGGTTTTAAGGATTTATTTATATGAAAATGAATGTTTTTTAAATGTTAATTCATTTCAAAAGTATCAAAGTGGTATGGGACACTTTGATTCGAAAATTAATTTAAATTTATTCATTTATAAATTGTTTTACTTTTAAATTTTTTATGAAAAAGGGATATTTCTCACAAAGAGATTTATAAATCATTTTCATCTATATCAAGATCCTCTATATGATTTTTAACTTGTTCGAGGTTGATTTATTATTATACAAATATTCTATATTGTATTGATGGATTGGTGATATGATTGATTGTGGATGTGTTATTTTTATGCCAATGATTGTTTATTGATAATGTATTTACATTTCTTATGCTAGTTTTAATACCAATGTTTATGGTATTTTTAAACCTTTTCATATGAGGAATGCATTGGACATAGTAAGTGGCGGGTGGAGACCTCAATATCTCCCCGATGCATCGGTAGCTTTCATTAGACAATCTAGTGTCATGGCACATAGACCTGGAAAAATATTATTTGATGTCTTGGAACAAGGCCTTGACTATGTGGTTATGAAGTCTTTCATTATGCATTCCATCATTATGAATGTGGTTATTGACATTGCATGTGACTATTCGGCTAGTATAATATCCATGTGAATAAGTAAATGGAATTATTTGATTTTATATTTTCCATATTATTCTGATGTTTAATTTTAAAAGGCCTTTGTTTTAGTAGTATACATTTCCTTAAATTTTTATTGTTATTTATAAAAGATTTGGCTATATTGTTATGTTTACTGAGCATCTGATCTCACACCTTTCTATATTTTATTTTTCTCAGGATTCCAAGATGTGTATTGTGATTGAGATGTGGGGTTAATAGAATGGAATAATTACATTCATAAAGGATTATTTATGTTGTGTTGTATGTTATAAAGTGTAATGTAGCATTCATATATGTAATCTATTTTCCAAGACTGCTAAATAAATAGGCCCTTCGGGACATGATTCCATGTAATCATGAAAATGTATTAAAATAATGCACTAACTCTAGGTAACTGGGGTCCGGGTGCTACAATAGAAATAATTAATTTGTAAAAATTAATTGTAATATAAAATATCTATTATTTCATTCTAGTAATAACCAAAAAATGATAAATTATATACTGGTGGTGTATAATACATTGTTGTAGGTAGTTGTTGTGTGTATTGTTGTGGATGATGTGACACCCTGATATTTTAAATGAATATCATATTTTTTTATAGTGTATATTATAATAAAAAACAATAATATAAATTTATTTAACAACATAACACTTAATGTTATATTTCCTTAATAATAATGGAAACCTCTTCGAGAGCATCTGATGCATGAAACACTAGGTTTAATTGAATGAAATACTTTATTTAAATATTATTATTTAAACATGACCTTTAAAAACTATGAATTATATTTGTGGGTATGAATTTGAATAATTATATTACTTAATATATATGGTTTATATATATTTAAAATAAATTTAATGGTTATTAATTATTTATAAATAAAATAAAAACCATTTAAATAAAAAATTAATGTTTCTTGAAAAATATATTTTTCTAAAAGGTGGTTCTGGAAAACATTAGGCATGAAATTTGAAAATAATTTTTACAAATTTAAAAAAAATGCTAAATATTAATTTTTTTAGAACACAATATAAATATTTTTTTCATAATAACATTTGATAATTATATGAAAATGTTATTTTTTAATGGATTGTAGTAAATACTAATTTTTATTAAAAAAACTATTTTATTTTTAAATTACTCCAAAAGATAAAATAAATTTTCAATCGGATTTAATGAAAAAAAATTAATTATAAATAAATTTAACTAATTTATTTAATTTTAATCAATTTAATTTTCAATTATATTACAAAACATCGTAAAATTTGAAATGTTTTTCATTGGAAATCCTATTTTTTAACACATATGTGTGTTTTATATTATATTGAAAAAGAAACTTTTATAAATTGGATTATACATCATTTATAAAATATTTTTATCCATTATAATTTATATTATAAAGTATTTTCAACTTAATTCCTGGTCTTAATGAAGTGTATAAATTGAAAAAATTATTTTCTAATATTAGGGTTGAAACAGGTTTATCGGGTTGTTAAACTAATTTTTATGGGATATAAATAGACCAAGAGATTTAAAAATAATATTTTAAATTAAAATTTGTACCCTAAATTTTTATATTTAATGATTATTCCTTATTTTAGAGTGTGTTTTATTAGAATAATTTGGGTATCACTTTTTTCAATATTTCTATGTGTGTCATGTCACCCACTTATAAATGGCCACAATATATCCTCTAAAATTTACACTCAATAATAAATTTTTATTGAATATACATACGTAAATATCATCCAAACATATATATCATGATCATATATTCCTTTTTTATTATAAATAAATCCTTGGATAGAATTTGGTGAAACCATTAATATAGAATCTGAAGAAGAGGTCATGTTCTTAAACAAGAATTAATATTTTGATTCTTCAGTCGAGTAAATCAAATAATATAAACCCATTTTTATAAAGTAGAAAATGAATCATTCATATAATTAAATGTTATAATGTAATTATTATTTATGATAAAAAACTACTCTTTTACCAATGGATAAATGAAAATGCCGACCATGTGTACGACAAACTAACGCCTTGCGAATCGATATAGTTATTCTTTCATCACCACTTATCATGATAGAATATAATACTAGATTTATCATATTTATATTATATTAGTGAAATAAATATATTTAAATAATTATAATATCACAATTTATATCTATAATTCCAACCTATTGGAAAAAAAATAGCATCACTCTTGTATACAACGAACTACATCCTCAAGAATCAATGATACTGATTTTCCACATTTCCATTTTACTATGATCGTAATAAGGATATATTAAATGAATATATATGATATTAATAACTTAATTATCCCTTTTTAAATATTAAATCTCATATATATACATACTTTCCATTTTTTGGGTGATATGATAACAATGCTCATGCGTACGAAGTACTACCACATCACAAAGTGATGTGACTCTTTTTTCAGTTACGATTTATATGGGAGGTAATATAAATAAAATTATATAATAATATATATATATATATATATATAATATATACTCTCTTAAATTCAATATTTTTATTACCTTTCCTTCTTTCTATCCTTTAAAAAATTTGAAACGGCGTCCAGGCATAAATACAATATACAATCTCCAGGAATAGTCTTATAAATTTTTTATTTCAAAATATTATATATTAATGTAAATATATATGAATTAATATTTAAGATATTTATATCATAGTAAAAGTTATAGATATTATGTAATAATTATCAATGTTAATGGAATAAAATTACATAACCAAAATTTAGATGAAATAGTATGGAATTATGACACAAAATGAATCTTTAAATAATGAATTATTGTTAAAGAGGTGATGAAATACAATAATTAAATAACATATGGTATAAGATATATATGTATGTTTCTATAATATATTTATAATGAATATATATTTATTATGAATTATTATTGGATGCATATGATTGATGGTGAACCTAAGGTAAGGTTTTTTCGTCTCATGTTGTCTTTTGTTATATATATTCTATATACACAACTACATAATCTTTGTTTGTGTTTCTAATCCTATTATGACATTTTACATCATTATTAAATTTATATTTATGGTATTTAAATTTTATTATTACTTCATTTTTTTCATGGACCTTACGATTCACAATTTTACAATATTGGTGAAGGCCTATCTTCCAATCTCATCATTATTCCAGATTATTTATACATATCTCCTACTTGGGGGAAATAGATATTTTTTAAATCATAAAACAAACCTATTTTATTCTCTTATTTTTAATATTAAATTTTTCAAAAAACCATAAAATTTCACACATTGTTATAGTATAAAATTATTTAGAATTTAATTATGAAAATAAAATGTAATATCACTTTTCAGTAAAAAATGATCTCTCATCCATATTTCTATACTTTGAAAATTATTTTAAAAATTGATTTAATTGTTTTTCATAATATTTAATAAATAACCATTTTACAGTAAAATCATTTTTAATGAAAATTTTAAGTGTAATTTTCTTTCAAATTTCCATTCAAGGAACCTTTTTTCATTTAATACAAAAATAAGGAAAACCACCATTGTTTTAGTGTGTTTGGTATATGTGTTATTTCTCACCATATTTGGCACTAATTTAAATTCATATTATATTACATGTATAAAAAAATTTTAAACAATTTTTCCCTATTATTATAGAAATATTTTTTATTTAAAAGTTATTTTCAAATTATAAATGATTTTATCCTGATGAATATTGTAATGGAATTATTATTGTATTTATATTAATTTAAAAAACCGATAATTATTTTACCATATGATCGTTTCTAAATATGTTGTAATGATGTAATCATTACTCTTTAAATGAATGGTTTATAGTCAATTTGAATAGGATTTAATATTTTTTTTACAACACAACACATTACTCTCCCTCGGTTTTTATTAGGTTTATTGATTTTGTTAATTATTAACATGTCAAATAATAGTTTTTTAAAATGATTTCTCATATTTATTATTGTTCATAGATTTCATATTTGGAATGAATTTGAATTATTATGTGATTGGTAACGCCTTCTATATCCCCTCGATGCATATGTATGTCTAATGTGACATACTAGATTGTGTTTTGGCTGAGAAAATTCTCATTTATATAGATGTCTTGGAACAAGGAAATGATAATATTTTTTGTGTATTGGAATATGGCCTCAATATTATGTTTTATATGACTAAGATTATTCATTCCATCATTATGAATTCTTTTATTTAGGTCCATGTGATTGTTTTATTTTTCATGATATCATTGGGCAAGATTATAGGTCATGGGATTATTATTATGGAATAATTTGATAATAATTTATTCATATCATATTTTTCTTAATGCATAGATTATTGACTGGGTGGAATGATCATATTTTTATAACTGTTCATAATTTTTTAATGTAATCTAGATAGATTTCATTGTATACATACCCTTACTATGTAGTATACCTTAACCCTCTCATATGATACTATTATTCAAAATCCTGGAAAATGTTTTATGATGGGTATGTTGGGAGTTTATAAGAAAATATGATCTAAAAGAGTATAATTGCATCTAATGTTTTAAAATGTATTGGAAAGTCAAGTATGTTTCTTTTTTGACTATAATAATATAATTTTCGACCCATTGGAAGGTTGACGGTTGTATCTAATGCTAGTGTAATGGTGGAACAATTGGCTCTAGGAAACTAGAGTCATGGTCATTAGAGCGTGTATCTGAGATGGTTGAGTAGATATTGTATTAAGTATAATACAGAGAACATATACTAAAGAAGACAACCATACAAAAAATGTTTAGGATAAGTGTAGAAGAATGTCCAATGGTATTGGGGAGTAAGTAAATATGATTTTTTATAACAATACATACATTAATGGATATTATATATGGATATTGTTATGTAATAGATATATATAAGGGAAATAACCCTAAAAAGGCATGTCAGGTGTGAATCGAGCATTACATTGTACATGAAAATGATCCATATTGTGAACTTATTTTGACAATCCCAAGGGATGTTCATGGGTAAATTCACATTGTTCTTATAATCTATTATGAACTCTTTGAAAATATTTTCTTGACAATAAATATTTCCCAATGAAATCATTTATATGATTATGAAAATGTATATGCATTAATAATTCAATTTATGTTAATTATTTCATTAGTTGTTGGGTTATAAATTTTTTCATAATGCTATGATCTAATCAAGTGTATACCATTATTTAGAAATTTTTCTTGTTTAGAGGAGTAATAATATTATTAATGCATGTAATTCATCTGGGTATTTCCCTTCAGGGGAATGAAAATGATTCAAGTGCTCTAGTTGTAGTTTTATGTGATAAAATTATTACCTTATAGGGTTAGTTGACATAGGTTAGGAGATATAAAATTCCCAATATATGTTAGCCTACTAATCCACCATGTTTGTAAATAATTTTAAACCACCTAATTAATCAAAAAAACCTATCATATAATGGTATAAAAGCTCATTTTTACTTCAGAAATGGATCTGTTACTTAGAGAAAATATTTCACTCCTTGGGAACCTATAAAATGGAAAAAATTCATGTATGTTTATCATCTATCAATATATGGGGATCAATGATTTCAAATGACTAATGAAAATAAGGATGAAAAATATTCATAAACAATGAATTGATGTATCTCAAGATAATTCTATGGTAAAATATTATTCCTCATGAAAAAAATTAATGAATTTAGAGAGTGAATTACTGAGCTTATTATATAAGGAAGGTAAAAATGTGTTATCAATAAAATGTAAAAAATTATCCATGTATTTTGAAGTTAAATAAAATAAATAAAATAATATGTTAGAAGAGAAGTAAATGGATAAAAGGAATAAGAGAAGGTGGAATTTACCAACATGTGATACTTGTAAAAGTGAAAACCATAGTACATTCAAAAATAAAAATTTATTTTTATTCATGTGTGGAAAAATAGTTCATCATTCTAATGATTTCATGGGAAAAAGTAAACAATTTCAACAAATCAACTTGAATAAGATGGTGAATTACCCAAATTAAAATCCCATGAACCAAGGTAATATACCTCAGAAAAAGGTACGGGATCAAGGTTATGATTATTTAATTACTAACGATGGTGTAGTAATATTAGATTTCATGTTTATTTTTATTTTATAATTATAATATATATATAATTTATCAATGATATTCTTCATATATGAATCATAAAATATATAGGTATTCATAATGAAATGTTTTTCACTATAGATTTAATGAAATATTTTTAATGGAAGTCATGGAAAATAAATTTTATATACTAGCATGATCATATTTTTTTAATACACAA
Organism: Viscum album; assembly: GCA_963277665.1. Classification (NCBI taxonomy): domain Eukaryota; kingdom Viridiplantae; phylum Streptophyta; class Magnoliopsida; order Santalales; family Viscaceae; genus Viscum; species Viscum album. The sequence goes on from OY728141.1 coordinate 142,180,880, forward strand.
GATTGATGGTGGGTAAACCTTAATATACTATAGATGTTGGGATAATAATGGTAAATTTGAAAGTGTTATGATTTTTTATGTTATATTTAGTGGAGTTTACATTTTTTTAATTATTTAATGCATTCAAAAATTTAAAACTATATATATAGAATAAGAAGAAAAATAATTATTGAAAATATTTGTCATTATTAAATACATTTTATTTTTTTGGTAAATATAATTTTATTTTTTTATTTAAATTGTGTTAAATTATAATTTATTCGACTATGAATTTGGTAAGACATATTTTAGGTGAGTTTTAAGGTTAAATATTTATCATATGTATTTTTTATAACTTCAATGTTATTTTGTGGTTTTAAAAATTATTTTATTATTTTATAAAAATTTCTTATAATTTTAGTCACATAAGGTGACTATATATAGAAGGAATATCATCTAATAATTTAATTCATTATATGACACATTAAAAATTTATATTAGTGCTTTAAGAATCTCAAATATCTCTTTTATTTGAATTAAAATTGGAAAAATGGATTAAAAATGTTGGAATTCAAATAATTTACATTCAATAATAAGATAAATTTCATTTTATTCACAATGAATAGTAAAAAATATTAAAAAAATCTCAGCAATTTTGGATTAAAGAGATTACCAGAGCTGAAAAAAGATGTTGGTAAATAATGGAACACAACTGTTCTAAATCAAAATTTATTTAGTATTTTGATACCCTATATACTATTTTTCAATATTATAGTATTTTGGTGTCTTTTTCAAGATAATATCATTGTAATAACTTTTTCATTTCAAAATACCTTTTCTTTTTTCAGCCACATTTTTAAAAGGCCTTTTTTCATACTATCAATTTAAAACAAAAAATGCCATTTATTTCGACCAATATATACCATAATATATTTTTTAAATCATTAAAAACTATTTAGAGGTGTGTATTTGATTATAATGTAGACCATGTAATGATTTGAGAGAAACCAAAATATGTTTTCAGAAAAAGAGGCGATGATCTTTATCAAAAATTTATATTTTTATTTACTCTTATGCAACCTTCAAATATAGTGAGACCCAAATTTTAATATTTCCATTGTATCATAAATATATTTATATATTATAATCTTAAATTAATTACCTTTATCATTAATTTCTTATAATAATGGTTATATTAAACCATCAATCATATGTTTTGAAGACTATTACCACTCAAACCGATGTAATTCGTTTTCTATCCCAGCATCTCATAGATGGATATGTTGATATATTTAACAAATTTATATGACATATATGAAATAATTAAACTTATATAATGGTAATATCACATATACAATCAAACATTCCAAACCATGAGGTAACAATTATGTTGCTCATGGGTACAGAGTACTACCACCTCACATACTAATGTGATGTATTTTTCACAATTATATATCACATGGATGGTAATGAAAATATTTTAAATGAAAATATCAGATAGTTTTTACAGAATAATACATCTTAAATTATTATATTACATATAACTTCATAATTTCCATTCCATTGGGAATATGAGAACTTTTCTCATGTGTAAGGTGGACTACTATATCGTGATGTGATGTGAAAGATTTTCACTAACACGTAACATGGAAGTTATTGGAGATACAATATATTAATTTGTTTGATATATATAAGAAATAATATTGAATATAAATAATGCTACATATTATATAAAATTCTTTTGTTCCATCTATCCTGTAAAACGGAAACATCTTTCATGCATACATTGGAAATACTGTATCAACGAACGGTGTAAACCATTTTCCATTCTAAATTTTCTTGATTACTATAATTACATATATAATTAATATAAATGATATTTATATGATAATTTATATTATGAATATTATATGACCATGATATATTTAAAGGGATTTAAATTATAAAACCAAAATATACATGAAAAATAATGTAATAATCACCCATATGATGATTTAATCAATGAGTTGTTAATAAATGATAGATAAAAAATGTAGGTAAATAATATGGGGTATGATATATATATATATATGAGTATGGTTATTTGATATTAAATAAATACAATTAATTTATTTTTAATATTGTGACCGTCATTGGGATTTATTATGCTCGTTTCTAGGTACATGTTTAGCCATTTTTTTAGTATATCATGGATGAGTTATTTGTTTAAGGTTGTTGCAGGTGAATATGAAATGTAATAGATGTTTTTTCTGGAGGAAAAATGGGATGTGATAATTTTACAAATGGTTTCCCCAATCCATGTTCCTACACTCAAAAAACCATGTAATACCAAACTGATGGGAATTTCACTGTTGGAACATAGTTTTGCTAATCGTGCACCCTTTAAGTAAAAAATTTGCACCCCTAAAAAGAGGATCATAGTTAGTTTTAATGATTAGGAAAACTGTGTGCCCTATCCTAGAAAAGTATTCATTAATTATTTAATTCCTCAAAAAAATATTATATCTGTAGTAGAAAACCCAAATCATCCTGAGTGGGACCAAACCTTATTTTTAGAATTTTGGAGATCTTAGAAGGAATTCAAATATATTTTAACTCAATTCATGATGAATCAAATATATGTTTAGGGATTTTATTTCCATTGGTAATTTATTTATTCCATGTTTAGACTCCTCTCACCCTCATCTCTACTTCTGAATAAAAAGGATTTTGTATTCTTCTGTTGGAAGGGATCTTATAAAGGTTTTTATATATGTTAATCCGTTTGATATTGAATATAGGTTTTGGTATAATATCATACATGTCATTGTTCTGTTGATCATTCCACTTCAATTTTAGGATTTCTACTTTTGATAATTCCATCAATAATCTTGAGGTAGGTGGTCCAATTTCCAATTACCATATTTTTCTTTATAATGTTATATATGCGTCTTGAAAATTAATTTTCCACATTTGGTAATCACATCATGAATGGAATTAATTAATTTTTTAATTAACTAATATGAATATATGATTGATTGAATAATAAGAATATGGAATTTTCGTATTAGTGGGTTTATGAGATTGGTGGATTAATGTGATTATTCTTTGATTGAAAATTTGAATTAAGGGATGGTTAGATTAAACATTAAGGGTTAGTAGTTTATATGATTTACTTTTAATATTTTTTTTACTGGTGAATTTTTCATATTACTCAATCTGATTAATTTGATTAATCATGAATTATTTGATAATTAATATCATTATTCATGATGGGAATGAATCTTAATAAGATAAATTATTTTTATCAAGGATTTATATATTTTTTGATATATGTGATAAATAATGTCATATTAGGAATAATTAATCAAATACCAATATGTGATAATAATTTAGGGAAATTAAATAATGCTTAAAATACCAATATTTGATAAAAATATGGTGTGAGACAATGTATGATGGTAAAAATACTCATGGGGTGTTTAAAATGGAGTTCTAGGACCAATAAACTAACATTGGACCAAAGTTCCAAGTATACATGATATGATATCAGAATAAAATCATTTATAAGAGCCAATGATATGATGAATTGTGTTTCCCTATGATATATGGATCAAAATCCATCTTAGCTGAAAGTAGAAATTGATTGTTAGTTTTCATCGTGAACCTGTATAAATATGTGTTTAATTAACGAATAAGGATTTGTGAAAATTAATTCTTGATCTAATGCACATTATTATTTATACAACTATATACACTTCAATATACTAAATATTATTTTATATTATATTGGTTGTGGCCTATAGAATTGTACTCTCACCCAATACGGGCATCCTGATTAGTATTCGGACAGGTTTTATGTTTGAAGAACAAGATAAAAGAAAGACCCCTATGTCAGACTACTGAGTTGGGATATAGCACAGACAAGGGAACAATACATGATGTCCGGACCATCATAAAGAGTTTTCCCCATGTTGTTATTTTGGGTTTGTATATTCAAACTTCACACATATACGGCATTAAAAATCGATGACTTTGGTGTGGTGATTTTTTTCAATTATGACTCTTCATGTGATACTGGTGTGTTTTGGTTATTTGTTATACCATTTATTTATTTTTTGATTTATTTTTATATTTGAACTTCTTTGATGAAGAGGGTATAGTCTCCCCATGTTATATATTTGACTGTCGATTCTAGTCAGCATGCTCTGGCATAATAGGATGCATGTTTTAGGTCATCTGACTATCCACATAGGGGCAGCGACATGTGGAACATATATTGGCACATTATAAAGTTCTATCGAATGTAGGTTTTTTTTCTTTTCTATTGAATTTATATATTGGAATGGTAGTATAGTGACTAGGATGAGTTGATCATTCTTCTTGAATTCATGTATTGGAGTTGCTAATCCATTTACCCGAGAAAAACCAAGTACCCAGAGTGGGATTGTTGTTATTGATGTATTCTGTTACAGTTAGATGATATTTAACCTTAGGTGACACACTTGTTGTGTGATGTTATTTTTTTATGATACATTTTAATGGATTGGTATGGAACTAGAGTTGTGTATACACATGAATCATCCTTGTAACTTAGTATTTTTTATTACATGCATAATTTTATGAACTAATTTTAAAAAATGTTATTGGTATGTTTTTAAAAAAGAATTTATTTATTTTTACTACTCGATCCTAAATGGAATGGTTCCTAATATGAAATTGGAAATTCTAACTGATAGGAAATATGGTCATTGATTTTGATAAATGGGAGCCTAATTGAAATCTCTGAAATTTAAAAATGTTTAGCAATTTCTTATCCATGTCCTTGTTGATTGATTGTTTAGTGTTGTGATAGTACATCATCGTTGATCATGTGGCGAGTTCTAAATGTTGAGTTATTATTGTTTTATGTAATTCCATATAATATAAATGTGCACTAAGGGAAAAACGGATTCTTGCGATGAGTTATTTGTGATGGGAAGATATCACATTGCAAATTTTCTGTATAAGAGGTTATTTGTGATGACAGAGTCAACCCATCACAACAAATTCTGTGTGGTTTGGTGCGGTTTGCGCGCCAAACCATGTGGAAGGTTATTTCCTATGGGGACACACCTCCCATCGTAAAAACTGCGAGGTGGTAAAGACTATTTGTGACGGGTCCCGTCGCAAATACCCATCGGTGGTGAAAAGAATTTGTGACGGGATGTTATCATGTCACAAATAGTGTGTCGGCAGGTCACTATTTGCGACGGGACCCATCACAAATATCTTTTAACCACCGATAGTAATTAATGTAGTTGAAGCTATTTGTGACGGGTCCCGTCGCAAATATTAAATTTTATGAGGGGATTCTCGTCGCAAATATACTTGTCGCAACTAAACTAACCTATATATACCTCCATCCATTTTTTCTTTCCTTCCACTCAACACCTACTTTCTTTGTCTCTCTAAACACTAGTTTCAGAGTGAACATTTTTCAGAGTTACTTTTTTTTACGAAGATGTTGTGAAGCCATCTAAAATTATAAGAGTTCAAGTTTAAAGGTATTTATGTTTTATTTAATTTAGTATTTATTTCATTTTTTAATATTAATTTTAGTTATTGTTGATTAGTTGTAATTAAGTTAGATTTATATTGTTTTGTCATAAGTATTTATTTGTTATAATAAATTGAAATTATTAGTATTAATCCTTAGTAATTAGTAATAATTAATTATTATTATCGATAATTATTATAGTATATAGATAATTAGCAGTAATTACTAATTAATAGGTGTAATTTGATGTTATTAATAGTAATTAGCGCTAATTAATAATAATTAAGAAAGACTGGTAATAATTAAGAAAAAAATTAATAAATCTTTACAACTTATAATAAATACTAATAGTTAGTAAAAAATACTAATAATGAGTAATAAATACTAATAATTTGTATGAAATAGTAAACCATATTAAAAAATAATAATAATTAGTAACAAATAATAATAATTAGTAATAAATAGTAATATTTTGTAATAATTTGAAATAATTAGTAATAGTTTATAATAGTTAGTAATATTTATGATTAATTGTTAATAATTAGTAATAATTAGCAATAATTAGTATTAAATAGTAATAAATAGTAATAAATAGTATAAAATAATGAAAAATAGTTATTTTTAGTCATAATTAGTTTTATTTAGTAATAATTTGTAATAATTAGTAATAATTAGTAATAATTATTAATAAATAGTAATTGATAGTAACAGATAGTGATAGATAGTAATGCATAGTAATAATTAGTAATAAATAGTAATACATAGTAATAAATAGTAATAAATAGTAATAGATAGAAATAAATAGTAATAAGTAGTAATAATTTATAATACATAGTAATAATTAATACCAAATAGTAATAAATAGTTTTTAATTGTAATAAAAAGTAAAAATTAGTAAAAATTAGTAATAAATATTAATAATTAGTATTAATGAATAATAATTTGTATTAATTAGTAATAATTAGTAATAATTAATAATAATTAGTAGTAATTGGTAATAATTAGAAATAAATCATAATAAATAGCAACAAATATAAATAAATGGAAATAAATAGTAATAAATTGTAATAAATTGTAATAATCAGTAATAATTACTAATAATTGGTAACAATCAGTAACAATTAGTTACGACTAGTAATAATTAGTAATGAATAGTAATAATTAGAAATAATTACTAATAATTAGAAATAATTAATGATAATTAGTAATAATTAGTAATAATTGTTAATATTTAGAAATAAATAAGATTAATTAGTAATAAATTGGAATAATTATTAATAAATAGGAATAATTACTAATAAATAGGAATAATAAGTAATAAATAGAAATAATTAGTAATAAATAACAATAATTAGTAATAATTAAAAATAATTTGGAATAATTTGGAATAATTAGTAATAATTACGAATAATTAATAATAATTATAAATAAATAGTAATAAATAGTAATAATTAGTAATAATTATTAATAAATAGTGATAATTAGTAAAAATTAGTTGTAATTAGAAATAATTAGGAATAGTTAGAAATAATTAGTAATTATTAAGTATAATTAGTAATAAATAAGAATAATTAGTAATAAAAAGGAATAATTAGTAATAAGTAAGAATAATTAGTAATAAATTGTAATAATTCGTAATAATTATTAATAAATAGTTATAATTGGTAATAATTTGTAATAATTATGAATAATTTTGAATAATTAGAAATAATTATGTATAATTAGTAATAATTTTGATCAATTAGTAATAATTATTAATAATTATTAATAATTAGTAATAATTAAGAATAATCTGAAATAATTAATAATAATTATGTATAATTAGTAATAATTGGGAATAATTTGTAAAATTATGGAATAATTATTAATAAATAAGTATAAATAATAATAAATATGAATAAATAGGAATATATTAAAATAATTATTAAAAATTAGTAATAAAAAATAATAATTAGTAATAATAAGTAATAATTAGAAATAATTACAAATAATTAGTAAAAAATAGTAATAATAAGAAATAAATAGGACTAAATCAATTAATATAGTAGTTTTATTAGGAATTCCCCCTCATTATGAATAATTATGAATGTCAAGAAGACTAGGCAGTGAAGATTATGTATGACTAGACACTTGTGTTTCAATTCTTTCACCCTCTGACATCCACTAAAGAGGGTGGACCTAAAGGTGATGAATTCAGGATTGATTATATATAGAGGATCCTTTACAATTTAGAGACTTACACTAAGAATAGATTAAAAATGGGGGATTACATGATACATTGTTAAGGGGAGAGTTAGTTGTAAACAATGTTTCAGGTTGGAATGTTGGAGATCGGGGTGTGAAAGAACATTTAGGATATGTTCATAGTGTACTTCATCCCCCAGACACTCAATAAGTAGAGGGAGGCATAGTTTATGATGTTGATATATTGGAGTATGTACGTGATGAACTAAATTGGTCTATTTATTGACTTGTAGAACAATGATTCATCATTAGATGGGGATGTGGTTTCTATGGTGAAATGTTTTTAGGATGGACTTAAATGTGAGATTAGGTTCCACCTAAATCTGTTTGTGATGAAAATGTTTTAAAAAGTGGTGAATCAGCCAATCCTTTATGAGGAGAACTAGAAAGAGGATTCTAGTGAGATGAAGGTGGATTCTACAGGATGACCATGACGTAAAACTTATGGTTGTTCCATATGTCAATATTATAATATTAACCTGACCAATTGATAGAGGACAAACCATGGAGAATGAACATTTATAGAGGGTATTACTCAAGTGATCATTCACTAGTGTGGTAGCTTATGTTACATCTGTAGATAGTTCCCTAGACCACTGGTAGAGTGCCTAAATTACATCAGGATTGGGAATCTACTATGGTTCATCAAGATCCCAATATAGTGGATAATGATGAAGTATCTAAGAAGAATCGGAGTATTGGAAGGGGGTATTCTATGCTATATCATTCTATTGGTTATATTTATGCCTAATGTGGTGGTCATACAAATGGGTGAGGTGATTATGTGAAATTACTTTTTTATTAGGAGAGTTATGATGCTATGGAAAATCATTCTACAACATAGGGAATAGGGGAAGGACATTTTCATATAGTTCAACCTATAGTCATGTATAACAATTCTGTTCTATACATAAATAAAGTTAAAATTCATGTAGATTCTACACAATCTAGTGACTTATTTGATATAGTATCCAAATAATATTTTATATATTAATCAATTTTGAATGGGTTGAGACTGATGAAGGACATTGTGAGCAGGGTTATGAAAATTGATACACCATTTACGATATAGTTGAGACACATCTATTTATGTAAGGGGTGTTATCTCAAGGATGGTGGATACAATATTCTATTTGATCGTTATGTAATTATGTTTTAGGATCTGACATAATTGTGTTTTTGGAATGGTTGGTAGAGTACTAACCTCTAATATATTGTTACCATAAGTGAGTATCCTTTACATATCTTGAATGTAAAAAATTTGTTGATCATGGATAATAGGACTCCTAGGGAGGCTGTGTATGGCCAATTCATCATCAATTGGGGGAGCTCACTGCCTATATTTTGAGTATACTTTTTAATAATATCAGTTTCAAGTTTGATATTCTTCCATAAATATCATAATGGTTCTATGATAGGGTAAATGAGGACTTCTTAGGGATTCCACCTATGAAGGATGTATAGTTAATAATTGATCTCATACATGGACCATAGCATATTTCCAGTCCACCGTATAGAACGAAACAAAAAGTGATTCAAGAGAATAATAATCATCTGGAAGAGTTGATGTTCAATGTATTTATCTTTCCAAGTACATCTCCTAGGGGTTCTACATTTTTTTAATAATGTTGAATGAAACTCATTATTATGGATCAATTGCCGAATGTTGATCTAAATGACATGGATAAACTAGAACCCTCTTCTGTTTATCAATGATATATTTTACCAAAAGATAGGATCTTGTGTTTTCTCCTTGATTTATATGATCTCATACCTTTTGATATAAAAATATGTACATTCATAATGATGTATATCCTCTATTAGTCTATCATTACTCTGTTTGGGTGATGAATTCTCTATTAGTTTTTTTTGACTTGATGAACTGAATCATCGACCCGGAGTTGGATAATTTTTTTGTTGTTTTTGAGGATGAGTGTGTTCTCTAAGACATATAATGATCATTTCCAACATTTTTACATTGTCTTCATTGCACTAAGATGACATTTACATTAATAATCTATATCTAAGTGATGATTCTAGATTGATAAATTATATTTCTTGGGTAACACCATCTTTGGAGAAGGTGTGATAGTGGAAAAAACATTTTTCATTTAGTTGTTTCATGGGAGAAACCTAATTATTTTTCATATATATAGCTTTATGGGTTTTTCAAGATATTATTTGTCGTTTATCCATGACTTTTCTCAAATGGAATCACCAGTTTTGGGATTGAAAAAGGAAAGAGTAATGTTTTAATGTTATGTGTAATGTGATAATACATTCTAGGTGTGGAAGAAACACATTACTATCTCACTAATTTGGATCCTACCTGAGCCTGTTTAGGAGTATATAGTGTATCATGACACATATGGGATCGATTTTATAGTAGTGTTAATGGTGGGGGATTGATTTATGTCATACGAGCCCTAGTAGTTGAGGACACATGAATAGAACAACCCTAAGAATGACCTCGAGTTAGCTATAATGATTTATTCATTCGAGTGTTTTTGTCATTATCTATTAGGTGAAAACTCCATTCTGTATATAGTAGAATAGATTTTAATATATTAATTTCCCCAAATACATTTGAATATCTGAAAATATGGGTGTTTTCAATATGTTAAATATTTTTATTTTGAAATGAAAAATAATCATGGGAAGGGAATTAATAGTATTAATGCATTAATATGATAAAAACAAGCACACTTAGTTATGGATTCTAGTTCTCTGTGGATGATAACGTATTTGAAGGATAAAATGCATGTAATAGTTTAGGAAGTCTAGGAGATGATAAAGATCATATCAGTAGTAGTGGAAAACAAATTTTATACGTAGTACATGTGGAGACAACATGAAGATCAATAGTGTTTAACATGAAATAACATCCATGAAAGGGGGGCGTTACCATCAGGTTGGATCATTAATGAGTATAAAATCATCTATTTGAGGAATGATTTTGTTGTAACTATATGTATGTGAGAGGAGTTGATTCATGAATTAAATTCACCAAGGTTGGTGGTGTGTTTGAGAATGAACGTAATATACCCTTACCTATATTGATATTATTTGCATATGAGCATAAATATGGTGATAACAAGGTTCATGACATGATGCTACACCTGTTAATAGGTAATGGTCGAGCATCAATGACCCGATTTGGCTATGAAAGTTGTTATTAATTATGATATTGAAGTGGGTTGATGTAACCCAGTATTTTTTAGTAGTTATTTACATAACACCTTAGATGAATAATAAAATATTTGCTGGTTGTGGATTTATTGATGGAAGAATCTCATTTTATTCTAATACAAGAGAATTTCTCATTGTATCATTTGGGAGAATATTATTTTTGAGAGAGAGTATGTGTATACAAGGTGACGTGGAGTGTATTTTCTGAACACGAACCACGTTTTAGTTTTCACCTATGGAATAATGTTTCAAAATTTCTTATTACATAGGTTGTTCTGAGTATATATTTCCACCCAAAAATTGATGGGCAGTCATAATGTACTATACTACCTTTGGAATATATGTTAAGGGTTTTCATCCTAGATTATAGTGGTTCATGGGAGATGCAGGTAGTACATGTTGAGCTTTTATATAAAAATGGTTATCCTAAATCTACTCATATGAAACCACATGAAGATATTTATGGTAAGCCATGCATATCAACTCTATGTTGAATGGGTGAATGAGATTCAGAATTTTTAGGAAAATTACTCATGTATGAGACATCAGCTAAGGATTTAATGATTAATAAAAAGACTTATTCTACTCATAAATGGATGAAGTCATAGACTGATCCACATTGATAACCCCTTGAGTTCATAGTGGTTGATATCGTGTTCCTTCAGGTGCCACGTAGATTGGGTCACTGTAGGATTTCATGTCTGGAATGTCAGTTCCCTGGTTTGTCATACCTTTTGAGATTATGGTGAGAATTATACTGCTGACATACTGATTGGAGATTCCATAGAGGTAATGTTCTATAAATGATGTTTTTCATGTGTCACATCTTTAGTGTTATTACACCGCCCATTCTTATGGAATAGATATTTATGATATTGATCATGAGACTGATGCATCTTTTCCTCAATAACCAATTCATGTTATTGATCATAGTGAAAAAATGTTTTAGGGAAATAACTTTTCAACTCATTAAGTATTGTTGAAACATAGCCATGTTCATGAAGAAAAATGTGACAGATAAAAAGATATGTGGTCCTAGTGGCCTGATAATTTTACCAGATAATCATAGATATTCTTTGGAGTACATCTCAAATAAGAACTTCTATATGTTGGAGATAATTTAAGATCTCAACCATTCAAGAGATGTCTCTTGTTTGCTTTCAGGTGCACATATACCCTTGTATTGACCATTTCATGGTTGGTTTTTTTGTTTGTTATTGGTTTGGGTGAATTTGGAATGTTTAGGAACATTTTGGTAGAAAAATGGTTTGTGTATGTTTTGATAACATTTTTTACGAACATTTCACCTATACCCATAAAATAGTGTAGTCCCAGATGTAGGTGATTTTCATGGTTTGAATAATTTTTTCCAATAATGTTCCCTCTTAGTAGAAATATTAAATCCCAAATTTGAGGCCCACTATTAGGTGAGACTATATGTAAAAACAAGTTCCTCATCCTAGGAAACCATGTGTGTAGGATTTAATTCCACCAAAAAAAAATATCCCACACCCACTCATATTAAACCCAAATATACATATCTTATACCTAACCAAATTCCAATGATTTCTAGAGATCCAAGAATGATTCATAACCTCTTCGAACAATATTCATGATCAATAAATGATTTTTTTGAAAGACCATATCTCTGTTGTTATTTTACATCCCAATTTTTTGATTAATCTCTCCCAAGTCTGTCCTATATTTTGAATAAATTCTTTTTCCCTTTGGTGATAGATTAGATATAGGTTTTGGTGGATTTTAATATGTTTCATCTTTATCAGAGGATTGGTCCCTAGATGTTCCATGTCGTGGTTATCTTTATCATTATGCTTCAATTTGAGCATTTTTAGTTATGTGAATTCCATAAAAATAATTTATTGTTGAAGGTATACTTTTCAGTTCCCAAATAATTGATCATGATTTCTTTTATGGGTTATGAAATTTCAATTTTCATTTTTAGAAATCACATCTTCAATTGAATTAATTAATTTGTTAATTAATTAGTGTGATTATATAATTGATGGAGTATTGGTGTTTTAGAACTAAATGATTACTAGTTTTATGAAAATTAATGATTAATGTGATTATGAATTTATTGATAATAGGAATTAAGGGATGGATGGATTAACTATGATGGTTTAGCAGATTATATGATTAAATGTTGATAAATGGTTTAATGGTGAATTGAAGAGAGTACTCCTTGGGAATAAAGTGAAATGTCATAATGGATTTGATAATTTAAATGATACACCATGATCAGAATTTATTTTAACAAAGTTAAGGCTATTTATCCTTCATTTATATATGTTGTGATATATGTGATTAAGAGTGTGTAAAAAGTATTGATTCTCCAAATACCCATGTTTGATAATGAGTGTGGGATATGGACCAATTCTACAAATTCCTATATGTCACGACAATGATTTGGGAAATATGTACTCATGATCCAAATACTAACGATGTTCTACACATGACATTCATATAACCTGACCTTTACATTGGAATATATTTTTAAGTATCATTGATATTAAATTTTTATTAAAAGGTTAATAAAATACCATGAGATAATAAATTGTGATTTCCTATGATATATAGATCATAATCCGACATTGTATGAAAATTGAATTCATGGTTTGGACATGAAAATATATAATTATATGAACAATTAATGTATAATTAATTATTAAAAATGTTAACTTCATTAATTTTCTTTATTCCATATAAAAGTGAATACACTGTTATAGGGTGAACTTTGTTTCTGGTGTCATTTTTTGTGTCCTAATGAGCTATAATCCCACGTTACATGGAAATCCTATTAGGTAACCGAATAGTCATCATGTTTTTTAATGTATAATGGAACGATTCCCATGTTATATGGATGATTTCAGAAAAAGGATGGACGGAGGGAACTAGATGTGATGTTAGGACCCTCTTTTGGAGTTTTCAGTGTGTTTTAGTTTGGGTTTTCATATTGATACATGACGCAAATACGACATGAAAGATATAATCCTTTGTATTTTTTATTGTTTTCCTAATCTTATTAATCATTTGACAATGTTATGTATTGTGTTTTCGTTTTATCAATTGAGTTTTTTATTTATTTTTACTAATGTGATTCATTGATAAAATGGCATTGTCTCCCAATGATATATAATTGACCCTTTCTTCTAGTTGGTTGCCTCTAGAAAAAAAAATGGTGTTCTTGATGTCATCTAATTAACTATGTTTTTATAATTACATGTGGAACAGAGGATGGGATATAACATTATTATAAATTATTTATGGCACATAGTAAGGATAATGAAATAAGGTATGGGTTTCTTGTCTCATATCTACAACATTGATAACTTTTCCATTCAAAAAAATTATTAATTTTCTATGGTGTATATATTTTCCATATAAAAATTTAAATTTTTAATACCATTATATTCTTCATATTAATAGTTTTGTTTAATTTTATTTAGTTAATGGGGAATTCAATTCAAATGATGTAAAATTTATAAAATTTTATTTAACAATATCATAATTAATCAAGATTTTTTATGTTTTTTATCCCTTACGGTAATAATTTGTTACTACTTAATTGAAAAAATCAATTTTATCCTCCTCTTGTTAGTTAAGATATTATCATGTAATAGTTTAATTTTATTTTCTTTATTATTTAAAAATTATTAAAATTTGTTTAAGATTTTAAAAAATTATTCCTATTTCGGGAAAAAATTATTTTTCATCTATATATATTTTCTAAAAATATATTAATTTTTCTAACATTATACAATATTGTTTTCCAATAAATATTTACACATGAATTTTTTTTTAAAAATTGTTTGATAATGAATATTCCTATTGTTTTCCAAATAAGTTACCTATTGTGTTTTCTTACAAAATGTTAGAGTAATGATTGTTTTAATGTGTATAGAATGATATATAATTCTAACATTCATGTTCACTCATTATATTATGTACTCATTTAATATTTTTCAAGCTTCTTTTTAATGATTTTTTCCAATATTATGTACATGTTGATTACAAAAGTTATTGTGAGAGTAAAAAAAGTATATTTTTTCCCATAGTGTTTTAATGGAATTTGGTATTGTATTTCTATTCATCAATGAAAAAAAATCTTATTTTACCTTACGATTCATTTAGAATATTTTATAATTATACCACTCTTTTTATTTCCCTTATTGGTTGGAGTAGAGTACTCAACAGGGGTGAATTGAGTATCTATAAGAATTTATGATTAAAAAGGTACTCTTAAAAGGTTTCCCAATAGTTAAATACAACCCAGTTAATCATGGTTATATTGTTATGAAAGTATGACTGTTTAAATAACTTCTTATAAGATTGATTATTTTTCAGTAATCATAATATTTGATATTAACAATACTTTTGAATCTATTATAATCATTCAATGAATTTATAACTTTTTCCATGATTAACAATCAAAGTGAATTTACTAAATTATGAATTAAATGTTTAATATAAAGATAAATAAAATAGACAACACAATAGATATAAAAATTTTTATTCAACCTCAAGCCAGGACCTAATCCACTCCACTTGGTGATCACCTTCCACCAAGCAGTTTATATAAATAAACATGATAAACAGCATGTATCGGGCTTTACAACAGTACACAAGAATGCCTAGGTTACAAGAACTCTTCCATAGTTCATCAGGGGTATAAACAATTGGTTACATAGAACCTATTCCACACTTATATGTGGGTATACATTGGTGAAAAATCATTTTGAGAAATGATATCTTTTATCCTTCAGTTTAATGCTGGAGACAGTGTTTTTTATTATACAGACTCACACACAATGCTCAAAAGCTGAAAAATAGTACACAATAGAGAAGACATATAAAGATAAGGTTAGGAGTGCTCTGATTGTTAGTCAATGAAGCTGTGGACTTCTCAGAAGAAATAGATGCAGAAATAGAGTCCTCTCATGGAAAACATAGTATCTTAATTCACCCAGATCAAGCTCATGTTCTTCGTTGTGTTAACAATGTAATGTTGTGCCCAAAAATTCTATTCTATAGTTTCTAGATTGTTGATTCAAGAATAAATTGTGTGTTCTTAAAAAATGTTGAGTTTCATGTGTCTTTTTTTTCTTCAGGAATGACCATGTTTTCTTTATTGTTATGCACTCTGTGTATCACACTACCATGTCATTGGGACACAATTTTTCTTTTATTCCTAGAGTGCATGTGATGGATCCAACAGGTTGCATGTATTCTGAACCTCATACCTCATAGTGTAAGATGATATGTATACAAATAAATTTTAATTTTATCAGCACATTTTAAATCTTCAAATATGACCGTTAGAAATTAAATTGAGAAACAAAAGTACAGATTAAGAAATGTTGTCACTATTTTCCTATAAACGATTCTCCATAAAATAGTGTCACCTTGAAATGGTGTCTAAATTGTCACGGTGTCTGGATGGTCAGGGTGTTTGGATGGTCACGATATCGAGATGGTCACAGTGTTTGGATGGTCACAGTATCTGGAATATCACAGTGTTTGGATGGTCATGATGTCTGTATAGTCCTGATATCTTGATGGTCACGGTGGTTGGATCATCACGGTGTCTAGTCATGGTCTTTAGTAACTGTGTCTGGTCGTGGTTTCTAGTCACAGTGTATGGTTATGGTGTCTGGTCGTGGCGTCTGGTCACTGTGTCTGGTCATGGTGTCTGGTCATGGTGTCTGGGTCCTTTAATGGATAAGCATAACCGGTGGTAGAATCACAGCGTGTTAGACTTAGCCAAATATCTGTATTTAGACATAAGAAGTGATATTAATATAATGGATTATATTTAGTCATTCATCAAAGAAATAATTACAATGTAAATCAAATATAGTGTACAATAATCATATTAAATGTATATCAAATAAGATCATGGATAGATTTACTTAAAGCATACAAATTATAATTATCTATATATTATTTAAGATAGATTACACAGGATTACCATTCTATACAGAATATAGATTATTATTTATCATTAAAACATGATTAATACATGAGGACTCCAACAGTATCCCACTTTTTGATGATCACAAATCATGTGAGGGAGAGAATACATATGTCTCTACTGTACACATAAAATACATCTGTAGTGTACATATAAAATACATATTCCTCTATTAATTTTTAAGGGGAACATAATATCCCCTACATATAAAAGAAATATTTATCTACTTTTTTTAATGGGAATATTTTATCCCCCTTTTTGGATTATTAAAAACAGTGAATAAGAAATGGTCCTGGAAATATCACTATGCATTAGATAAAGAGACTCATTATCAAAATTAGACAACAAAATAAACAAAACAACATCTCTATCAAAAGATAGAGTTCACCGTTCTTCATCATTGGTTGTTCTTATCTTTTCCCTTGGAAGCAACATCCGAAGAAGAAGCTATATGAGCAGAAGTTTAAGTTGAAGAAGGGAGTGAGCAGGTTGACAGGGAAGGTAAAGGAAGACCACAAATAACAGAAGGGGCCATGGTAGGGATGGTTGAAGACCAATGAAACTATTGACCGAGGATTACGGGCCTGATATGACTCATGACCTGACTGATAGAAATAGACGTGAAGGCTAGGGTATAGGTGAAGGTAGGAAAACCAGATCTTATAGGTGAAGCTGCAAGCGCAACAATGGATGTACTCTAAACAAGAGGATTAGGCCTTCAATAATGATAAAATAAGCAATGATCTCTCCACCATAATGCAAGCCTTTTTCGAAGACATCTTATTTGTCCTTAAACCTGTCCAATAAATCGGTGAAATCTATGAGGTTTTGGAAATTTGTTTTAAAATATTGAGTAACAGGATGATTCCTCGGTTTTTCTACATGAAATTTGAAGTGATTGGTCATGTTATTCTTAGAGAATATCTGATTGAATTAATGTCCACCTTCATAGAAATAACGGGTTGATCATCAATGGAAATAATGGAATGGATTCTCACCAAATCAAGAACTCGGTCACCGTTTTTTGTAACATCAGATATAGATTATTTATTAAAACTTATAAGAACATCTTGAAGGTTTTCTTTGACCATTATTCTCAGCAGATCACAATCTAAATATGGTTGAGAATATTTTAAAGTAGTACCAGAAGCAGTGATAGCTGAGGTAAGATATTTCAGTTGATTTAGATCATTCTGAAGGAAACCCTTATACTTATCAGTCACCTTATTATGTACAATAACCAGTTCACTAATCTCTTGAACAATCGTCTTATTTCATTATAATACTTTTTCGGGTAAAGAGGGTAGATGAGTTTGAATATGTGAGGCTACTTCCTATGGGGTCTGAGAAACAAAATTCCAAACATGATGAAAATCAGGTTCTAATCTCAAGTTCAGCACACAAAGCATATCTTCAACTATACCTATTAGAGACTTGACATCATCACTAAGCAGTTTTTTCTCAATTTTAACTTCTTGAATGTCATAAATCATTTTCGGTTGAATCTGCCATATGAATTATTCCATTAATAGTGAAGTATCTCTCTCACAAAGATTGGTTACAGAAGATGGTTGATTATTCATAATATTTTCAACCCCATCCAACAAAATAACTCCAATTTTTTTTAGATCATCCTTATTGATAATGATTGAAGGTTCTTATGAAGGCTTAGAAATATATTTTGAGACATGATTAGGTTCTTTGACAGAGATAACATTAGGAGAAGATGCCATTTTCAGCAGAAATATAGTAGATAGATCAATACTTATGACGTTGACTTCCTGTGAATCATTTATATTAAAATAACTGGTAAATTTATACCATGTATCCAGTGAACGAGGATCAAGGGGATTGGTCACTTCAACATATTCTATATTGGGGGGCTTCCCCCCCCCTCAACAGGTGCATCCTTCTGAAGAATGAGAGATTTATATCTTTGATCTATTTCTACCATTGCATCCATTATTTGTTCATCCATTTCTTATCTAGACAACTGAAATTCTATCTCTATTCTCTCATCAGAAGAAAGAATATCTTTAGGAGTAGTTTGTTCCTCTGCATGTTCCTCATAAGTAGCTTCTTGCACAAGAGACAAATCTCATTCTATATTCTCCTCTACAAAATCATTTTCTCTTTAAATGGAATCAAAATATTCTTTTGAAGAATGTTTTTCTTCGAAATAAAAAACCATTTCAAGAACATTCACTTGATTCTCATCTATGTCTTGAAGAATAGGTTCGTTGTCCTCCTAATTTAGGAAAGTTTTTGTTGCAGGTGCAACAGTCTATACTTATTCTTCTTCTTCTTTAGGATACTCAAAAAATTTAACTGGTACTAAACCAAAATTAGAAACATTTTTTGGTCATGAAGTGTGTTCCAATGGATTAATGATTTCAAAGATAATATCATAGTCTTCTACCCATGAATTTCTCAAAGGATTCAAAATTATTTTCATCCTCTTTACTATAACCTTTTAGGAAAAAAACTCATAATCCTTGATAACTTCACCATTTGGTCTAACCAATCCTTTGGCATTAATCATTGCAGAGATAATACTAGAATAAAACCTAGATGTTGAATTAGAGGTTGTTTTTATCAAATCACACATATGGTGTATAATATATTTGAAAAGGTTAATCTTATATCCATTTTTCAATAGTTGTATCAAAAATACATCCACGTACTTGACTACAACGAAATCACCTTTTCTAGGGCTAATCGGATTCTGAATAAATTTAATAATGTGTCTGGTTTCTCCATCCAGCACTACAGTTATGGCTCTCCTCTTGGTTCCATTTCTAGTTAAACATCCAAATCTTCTTCCAAGACAAAAATATAACTTGGAGGTTGAGGACCTCTCTAATAGTCCAAAAAAATACCCTCATGAGGTATTTTAAGAAATCTAGCCCATATCCTTGGGGAAAACATGCATCTATGGACATTTATCTAGCTTCACACAACATAGAAATCTTCCTTATCAAAAGAAATCTGAACATAATGGAAAAATTGTGCAACTAACTTTGGTTAAACAGGCCGATCCTCCTTTGAAAAAAATTCTTACCATCAATTTTCTATCAAAACATTCAAAATCAGAGACATAGTCGACAGAAGCCACTTAGAGAAAATCTCATTTTCAGGAACAACAATTATGTTCACTAGGTTTGGATTCAAAGGGCCCCCAGGTGCTTTCTTTGGTTCTATTTTCCTATTCTTCTTTGAAATGTTTTTCTCAAGAGTTGACGACGAAGGACGTTTCAGCCAAAGAATTCACAAAAGATTCGATAGAGAGAAGGGTTGAAGAAGGGTTATTGTTTGAGAGAATAGAAGAGAGATCGAGGGAACAATGAGTTAAATTTCTTTTATTTTGTCATTTAGAAATCCTATATTTCGCAAAACCAAAATCACGGGAATCTGAAAGGGTAAAATAGATAACAACCACGATTCAAAATATAATGTATAAATAAAACAATGAGGAATCTCTACTGTAGGACAGTAATGGACACTCATGATGAGACAGTGATAGGAATTCATGGAGATACCGTAACATGCATTCACGGTGAGACTGTAACTATGCGATTTCTAAATTTTGCGACTATATTGTTCTATATAGTAAGTGTCATACAGTAAGAAATAAATAGTAACCACGAGATCATAAACATGAAATATTAATTTTTAATATAGTAAAACTATGGAACTGTTAGATTTAAACAGTAATCACAGGATAGTGATTCATGAAACTGTAATATTTTAAATTGTAAGTTATGAAACAATAAGATAACAACATAAGATTTATCATACCCAATTCATGTTTGATGAAATCTATTCTTTCATAATATAGTGGTTTGGTGAATATATCAACAAGCCGATATTTAGTTCCATTGAATTCCAAAGTGATGTCACGTTTTTTATAATTATCTCTCATAAAGTGATGTCTTACATCAATATGTTTTGACCTAGTGTGTGCAACATGATTTTTCGAGATATTAATAGCACTTTTGTTCTCCAAATTTAGATGTACATGCCTGAATTGATATACATAATCTAGTAATGTGTGTTTCATAAACAAATTTTGGGCACAATTACTACCGGTTGTTGTGTATTCAGCTTCTGCAGTAAATAATGCATCATAATTTTGTTTTTAACTACACCATGATACTAGTTAATAGCCTAAAAAGCGTCATGTTCCAGATGTGCTTTTTTCTATTTAACATACAACCACTGAAGTCAGAATCAGAACAACTAACTAATTCAAATGATTATCTTCTAGGATATAACAATCCTTTATTTTGTGTATTCTTGAGGTAGTTAAAAATTCTCTTAACAACATTTAAATTAGATTCCATAGGATTTTCTTGAAAATGGGCACACATTCACACACTAAACATAATTTTAGGTCAGATAGCAGTTAAGAAGGGTAAACATCCAATCATTCCTCTGTAAGTGGTTTGATCAACAGATTTTCCATCTTCATCAAGATAAAACATTCAGGTGGTACTCATTAGAGTGTTTATAGTTTTAGAGTTATCCAATACAAAACGTTTTATAAGGCCCCTAGTATATTAACTTTGATTTAAAATAAGACCATAATTATTTTGTTAGATTTGAAATCCACGAAAGTCTTTGAGTTCTCCCACTAAACTCATTTGAAATTCATTTTGCATCATTATAGAAAAATCAATACATATTGAATTATTTGAATATACAAAGATAATATCATCTCCAGAGATTTAAACAAGTAAAAAATCATTGGAAATTCATATTATAAAAAGGGTAGGTTCAACTATTCCTTTTTTAAAACCTTTGGATATAATAAAAAGTACTTAGTCTGTCATACCATGCACATAGAACATGTTTTTAACCATATAACGATTTAGATGACTTAAAAATATGAATTGTAAAATGAGGTTTTTTATAACCTGGGTCTTCTCAACAAATAAATCCTCAGCTATATATCCATTTAGAAATTCACATTTGACATCCATTTGATATAGTTTGAAATTCAGATGTGCAACATAAGAAAGTAGAATTCTGATGGATTTAAATTTGTCTACTGGTGAAATGGTCTCTTTATGGTCAATTCCTTCTTCTAGACTGTATCCTCATGCAACTAATCTAGCCTTGTTTCTAACTATATTATAATATTGATCTACCTTATTTCTAAACACCATCTTAGTGCCTAGGGTGAATGTGTCTTTGGGACTTTCAATAGGTTTTAAACCGTTGTTCAATTCAAACTGAATATGTTCTTCATGCATAGCCATCTCTCGAAATTCATCATTGATAGAATCATTAATGTTTTTATGTTCATGTTGTGACAAAAGACTTGATGTTCAACCTGTTTCTTATGAAAATCTATACTATGAGTTCCATTATTTAAGTCTCCTAAAACCGTATCTAATGGATGGTTCGTAAGTGTTCTAAAAGCTCTTGAAAATGATTGACAACTTATTTTTTGATCATCATAAGGATTAGGCACATTGTAACTTGACTCTAAAGAATATCTCGAACTTGAAGTTTTCACATATTTTTTTTCACAGGATGGTTATAGGATTTTTAATTATTTTTATATTTGATATAATAACCACGAGGTTCTCTATAGTGGTTTTAAGCTCATGTGGACCTGTTTCATCAAATTTTACATGGACTGATTCTTCAACAAATTAAGTTCAATTATTAAACACTCTATAGGCTTTACTAGAAATTTAATATCCTAAAAATATTTCCTTTTTCACTCTTAGATGAAAATTTCAAAAAATTGTTCTTAGTATTAAGGATATAGACTTTGCAACCAAAAACATTTAAGTAGCTAACTTTTGGTTTTCTATTGTACTATAAATCATAATAATTCTTTTTAAAAAATACTACTAATCAACACTCATTTAATTATACACTATGATTTATTTTTAGCTTCAGTCCAAAAATAAATTGGTAGTCCATATTCACAAATCATGGTTCTTGAAAACTCTTACAGGGTTCTATTTCTTCTTTCTACAACTCCTTTCTGTTGAGGTGTCCTAGCGGAAGAGAAATTGTGACTATAACCATTTTGTGAGAAAAATGACTCTAACTCTTTATTTTCAAACTCATGACTAAGATAACTTCTTAAGGAATTAATTTTATGTCCACTAAAATTTTCTACAGATTTGGCATATTTTGTAAAATGATAGCAGGCTTCACTTTTGTGAGTAAAAAATAATGTCCACGTATATCTATAAAATTTATCTACAAGGACAAAAACATATTTCTTCCCATTTAATATAAAAACTATATATGGTTCAAACAAATAAATGTGAACAAATTTAAGAGGTTCCTAAGTTGACAATACTTTCTTTGTTTTGAAGGAAATTTTGTGTTGCTTTCCATTTTGACAAGGATTAAAAAATTTACCGTTTGGAAACTCAAGCGTGGATAGGTATTTGACTAGTATTTTTCTAGATAACTTTCTATGGGAGTGACTATGCCATTTTCCTAGTATCCTATGCCAAATCCATGACTCCTTGTGAAACACACATTAACATAACGCTTTTTGAGAAGCTAAATATTAAATGTTAACATAATAAACATTTTCATTTCTTAATGTAGAAAACAGTAATTAATCTTTAGAATTTAAAAACATTTCAAGCATCAATTTTGAATTTAACAAGATGTCCATCATCACATAATAGTGATATACTAATATGATTATATTTCAATCCATCATCAAATGGTGCTTTAGAAATCTAAATTGTGTTAGAGTTACCGAATTGGCTAAGGCCAATAATGTTTCATTTGGAATTGTCACCAAAGGTGACGTGTCCTCCATCAATTTTTATTAAATTATTGAAGCATGAGTAGTCTCTGGTCATGTGTCTTGAACACCCACTATCCAAGTACTATATGCTCTTACAATATATCTTTAATAAAATTTCCTTCAAAACAGTCAAGAAATACCAGATATTGGTACCCACACTTGTTTGGGTCCTATAATATTAGTGATAAGTGATTTAGGAATCCATATACACCTCATAGGTTTCCTATAAGAAATATGTAAAGTATTTGAAAAATAAACTCTATTTGGACCAGAAAAGCATGAAACGGTAGAATGTGTATCAAAACATGAAATAGTTGAATGTTTTCTATAACTGGGAGTAATGGTGTATTTCCATGATTTGGAAACAAAATTAGTTCTTCAAAATATATTTTACCAGGTTGATAGCCAATTCTAGTAGTATATTTAAGAGCAATGTTTTTAACTGAAAATTGATTAAGTGTATATTTTTTATTGTTAAACGTTTCTAAATATTTCTTCAATTTCTCATTAGAGAGTTTTACTCCATTGTTCTCATTGAGTAGATGATCAATTTTTTCCCTTTCTATAGTGATTTCTGTTTTAACAGTTGATGTAAGAGCATGATGTTTATTCAAATGTTTTTATTTATCTTTTTGTTCATTTAATGTCCCTTCAATCATATTACAGTATTCAAACATTTCTTCCTTAGACTTTATTTCAGAGTCACTCTCATCTCCAAAATAGTATGAATTGTGTACAAGAGATTCCAGTGTTACCTTTGATGTGCATTTCATAAAGCACTTATTGTCTTTGTTAGCCATTTCATCATGTTATTATTCTAAGTCACTTGAAATATCATTCGAAGAACTCTACATTTCTTTCATTTCCTTTTTATACATTCTTTATTTGTCCTCATATTTGTTTCTATACTTTTTATTTTGAATGTTAGCATGGATATGTCCTTTCCAATTACATTCATAGTAGACAATCCCATCAGACTTGTCACCTATTTTCCATTCATTATTCTAACTTCCATTGTGGTCATATTTTCCCTTGAAGTTAGGATTTCTAAAAAAAATTCTTCTTATTGTAATATCTGTTGAACATTCTAGATAATTGAGCCATCCTCATCACTATCAGGTGATGATTGTTCACAGATAGAACTTTCTCAAGAAACATCCAATCTCTATTTGTTTTTGTGTTTAGAAGTGGTGGTATTGAACGAAAAAAAAATTATTTTTAGTTCATCCTCCTTTTACTTGTTTACTTCTAGCTCCTATTCAGATAGCATCAGTATCCCTATGAGTTATTTTATATGTACCTTGTTGATATCACATGATTATCTAAAAGAGACAGATGTTCCTCTCTATCCGTTAGGTAGGCATCTGAGAATTCTCATGATCTGTTCCTTAGTAGTGACTTTTCATCTAAGATAAATAATTGTGATGCCTATTTCATTGAACCTGAGATACATGTTTAGAAATAGGCTCATCATGTCTCATTTTAAAGTTACAATATTTAATAGTATAATTATTGAGTATCATTTCTTTCACACTAGATGTTCCTTCATGTTAAACATATAATGTATCGCAAATTTCATGGGCGGTTTTACAATAAGTTATTATATTAAATTCCTCATCTTATAATGAGTAGTATAAAGAATTCATATCATTGCAATTATTATTGTAAATAGTTTTGGTAACTTCATCCTAATTTATTATATCAGAATAATTAATCTTAAATTCATCTATAATTGAAAGCCAGATTTCGAAGATCATACTTTCTAAATAAATTTTCATTTTAACTTTCCTTTGAGTATAATTTGTTCTATTGAAGAATGGATGTCTGTTTACTATTTCACCTTCCAATCTATTATCCATGATAAAGAAATAACATAAAAGAGAAAAAAAAATTATAATTGACAGAAATTTAAAGATCTTTTAAGTACAACTATAGTCACAGTGGAATAAATTTCAAAAAAGAGTCTTCATAATATTAATAAACACTCCACTGATGCCAAATGTTGTTCGGAGTAGAGTACTAAATAGGGGGTGAATTGAGTATCTATTAAAATTTCTGATTAAAAATTTATTCTTAAAAGTTTCCGCAATAGTTAAATATAGCCTTATCAATCAAGGTTATATTGTTATAAAATATCTACTATTTAAATAACTTCTTAGAAGATTGATTAATTCTCAGTAATCTTAATATTGGTTATTAACATTACTTTTGAAGATATTCTAATAAAGAAATAAAATTATAACATTTTTACAATATTAACTATCAATGTGAGTTTAGTGAATTCTGAATTAAATATTAAAATGAAGACAACTAAAGTAGATAGAAAAAATGATATAAAAGAAGTTTTTTAGTCTCAAGATGAGACCCAATCCACTAAAATTGGTGATCACCTGTCACCAAGCAGTTTATATAATAAAACTAGATACACATCATGTATCATGGTTTAAAACTGTATAGAAGACTTTCTAGGTCACATGACCTCTTGCATAGTTATTTCTAGGTATAAAAAAAGGTTACATACAACCACTTACACACATATCTGTGGGTATACACAAATGTAAAAATGTGTTTGAGAAAGGATATCATTTATCCTTCAGTTTAATGTATGAGACAGTGAGTGTTGTTATACAGACACAAACACACTGCTCAAAAGCTGAAAAATAGTACATAATATAGAACAAGTATAGAGATAAAGATATATGTGCTTTGAGTGTTAGTCCATGAAAATCTTGACTTATGAGATAAAAAGATGCAGAAATCGAGTCCTATCATGGAAAATAGAGTATCGTAGGTCATCTAGATCTGGCTTGTGTACTTCGTGGTATTAACAATGCGAAGATGTGCTCAACGATTCCAATCTATAGTGTCTTTATTTTTTTACTCAGGAATCCATTGTTTGTTCTTCAAGAATGTTGAGTTTCATGTGTCAATTATTTTCTCAGGAAATATCACGTGTTCTTCGTTGTTACACTCTCTGTGTATCACTCTATCCTGTTTTTGGGGATCACTTTTTCATTTATTCATGAAGTGCATGTGTTGGAGATGATAGGTTTCATGTATAATGCACCTTGTTCCTCGTACTGTCAGATTATACATCTATAAAGAAACATTAATTATGTCAGTGCCTTTAGAAGCTTCAAATATGACCATTAGAAATTAAATTGTGAAAAGATAAAATATATAAATAAATGGTTTCACAGTGTGTCTATAAACAGTGTCTCCATGAAATGGTGTCTCCATTAAATGGTGTCTGAATGGTCATGGTGTTTGGATGGTCACGGTGTCTGGATGGTCCCTGTGTCTAGATGGTCATGGTGTCTAAATGGTCATGGTGTTTGGATGGTCCTGGTTTCTGGATGATCACAGTGTAGGGATGGTCACAGTGTTTTGATATTCATCGTGTCTGGATAGTCAAGGTGCCTACTCACGGTGTCTGGTCATGGTGTCTGGTCAAGGTGTCTGGTCACGGTGTCTGGTCACGGTGTCTGGTCACGCTGTCTGGTCATGGTGTATGGGTCCTTTTCCATAAAAACATAACTACTAGGAGACTCATGGTGTCTCAGACTTATCCAAGTAGCTGTATTCAGACAGAAGAAGTACTATTCATAGAATTGATTAGACTTAATCATTCATCAATGAAATCATTATAAAGTAAATAAATTATAGTGTATATTAATTGTACTTATTGTATTTCAATTAAGATATTGGATAGATTTACATAATGAATAAATATACTAGTCATCTCTACATGATTTAAGACAGATTACACAAAATTACCAGACATTATAGAATATATATTATTTTTTACCATTAAAACATTATTAAGTCATGAGGATTCCAACATCATCAAATGTTTTATGATCAATTTGAATAGGATACACTATTTTGATAACATTTCCCATATTACTATGGATAGTTTATGATAATGTTTATTGATTGGGGTAATTATTAAAAAAATTATTTTAGTTTTAAATATGAATTTATATATTAATTATGTTTTACCCATTTCCTATGAGGAATTCATTGAAATTATTATGTGATGTGTGGGGACCACAAGAGCCTCTCAACTCATTGATAGGTCTTAGGTGACACCCTTGATTGGGTTTTACCAAGTCCTTAATTATTTCTATAGATATCAAGGAACATATAATTGATGATACATTAGATTTTTCCAAAAAACCACTACGGTATGCATAAGATTTCATATGTTATTGGATCCATTGTTATGAATTTATTTATTGATATGCATGAAATTATGGTATTTGTAATGATATCCCTGGATTAGTTTATAACTCAGGATATTATTTATATGGAATTATTTGATCATTTTTTTTCTACCATTTTTTTCATTATGTTGAATTAATTGATTAAATATCTTATGATTCAATTATTTACCTTTTCTTATTTATTCGTTACAATGTATTCAAGATATCTTACATGCATAGACTTATTGAGAATTAGATCTGACCCCGTTATAGTTTTTTTTTCACAGATTCATGGTAATTTTTAATGATTGATATATAGGGAAATGATAGAGGAAATAAAGATGATATCATTAAAAATAATTTATTTTATTTTATGTATTATAATACAATGAAAATTAAAGTATTTATCTTTTTTAATAAGACTTATATTCTATACATTCATTTATTATGTTATCACTTTTTTCTAGTGGTGGTGTAATAATGTAACCACCGACTGTACAGTAACATGGTCACATTTACCAGTGAAACACAAAGTGGATATATTTTTTTATTAAAATATAATAATGTGTCAATAAAATATGATAACACTTCATATATCACCATTTCAATGAAATAAGTGTGTCATTAGATAAAAAATCATATATATCTAACGAATCATTTCTTACATGGTCACCCTTAAAATTGATATATAACTCAATAAAATTGTAGATATATTTAAAATAACTCATTCATGTGATAATTATTATTATTTAAGTGAGAAAAAAGGTTTGATATTTTATATTATTTTTGATTTATTAATTTTTCATTATTCTACATTTGTTTCATTTACTAGTAATCTCTATATATTTTAATTCATTATGGATGTTAAATAAATTTACTATGGATTTATATTTATTTTTCACTTATTGATATTTAGAAAACAAAGTGATAATTCATTTAAAATGGAAAGCTTTTTTATGTTTTATTTTATTTTAATATATTTCCTTACATTTTAGTCGAATCGACCTGAAAAATGAAATTAAAAATACAACTATCATTCCAAATTTCATATTCTCATATAGATAATTTATTCAATTTTCATTAAATTATTCCTCATAATAATTAAAGAAGATCCATCAACCATTATTTCTCTCAATATTCTTCCAACATTCATTTAATATTTCTATGATGGGATCATATAATAAGGATAATGGCATTGGATCCAGGTCTTCTACAGAAACAATATGGTGGTTCATTAAATCATGTTCATGAAGGATAGTCAATGAACATGTAATTAATAAAAGGAATAGATATATCATTGAAAAATATTTTCTTATAATATTATAAATAATTTATATTATAAATGCTATAAAAATTTCTTAAATTTTCATAAATCATCATTTTTTTTAAAATGATTATATTCGTTTTAGTTATTTATAGGATGATCTTTCATTGAATGTGAATGCAAAAAAAATTATTCTCTATAGTATCAATGGAAAACATCTCAAATTGTCCTCGTCAGAGTCAATTTGGTTTTTTCCAACCAATAGTCTGAATGGGAATTATTCAAACTATTTATTTTTCATGTTTTACTTTTGTTTCTAATTATATGATAAGGCGGTTGTGAAAGGATTGGATCATGTATGAAAAGATGTATGAAAATTTATGCAGAATAGAATTTCATAAAGGGATGGTGATATAGAAAATATATTGTTTCAAGAAATGTACCTCTAATATCTCTTGATTAAATATATAATGTTCAACATTGATGGTTATATAATGTTTTCCATGCACAAATGATTCCAATATAAGGGAATGATTAATTCATACTCATATTAGATTATTATTTATATAGTTTTGAGAAGGATATAATTAAAATGCAATATAGAAGAAGCTATAGAGTATCACAAAAGAAATAACAAAATAGAAGATATCTGATAGATGTGTTGTTATATCTATGAAATTAACATAAATTATTTAAGCATTGTTCGATTAGATGTTATATCATAGGTGGTTATATCACCGACAAACCCCAAAATAGGGGGTGTCTTCTACTACCTCTCCTCCAAGGGATGAAGGACCAACTGAGAGGATTCTAGGTATATATCTTGATGACACTATTGCTACATGTCCAGTGTAACACTCAAGACATTAATGAGAAATATTTTGTTCTTATGTTATATAAATCATCAAAGGAATCTTTCCCTACACACAACACTAGCTTGACTTTCTTTACACGCAATCGCGACCTTCTTCAATAGCTTGTGTCGTACGCAATACAAGATTTCACTAAACAATGATATATTATTATGGACTAGATGTTATGAGTATTATTAACTACATTTTTAATTTTATAACATTATTATTCATCTTTCACATTTTATAGAACATGGTAAGAGAACAAAATAAATTTTTCGGGTGAAATTAGTATTTTCAAAAAATGCTGTTTTGTGGCCTTTTGATTGCGCACCCACATTAAATCTAGTTTTTGACATGTTTATAAGTTAAATTTTACAAAATAAAATTATTCTTTTTAATCAGGGTATAAAAATTTACTTTGGATAAATTGTTGATATTTTTCTGATAACATTAATATTTTGACGAATAGTAAAAATACGCTAATTTTTAATTTAACACAACTTTTTTCATTGAGATAATTTATATGGATAAATTAAAATATTGAATGATTTTAAAGTATAAATAGAATATATTTTTACCATTTAATATAATGTATTTAATTAGCATTAATTTCACAATGAATTCATAGGTAAAAACATTTCAATATTTGGCAATGTTTTAACTTCTAAAACTCATTTTCTTAACAATGGGATTTATTTTAAATTAATTACTTCAAATTATATGTTTCGAATTTTGAAAAATGGATTTCCTATTTGGAATCAGTGGGTCCAAATTATGTTAATAGGCTACTTTTTATTTTTGGGCATTATGAATAGTAACTACGGTAAATTTTATTTACCATAGTTAAAGGTAAATCGGGTAATTAAGGGTAAATATAAGATTATAAAATTACCCTATCACCTTCCAAAATCCTATTTGATGACTAAAAGTCGACCAATATCACCAAAGGGTATAATTAGATTAATTTAATGGACTTTTGTCTATAAAAATAATTTAATTAATATTAATTCCAAGAATGTGACAACATGTCAGTTTCTTAAATAATAGTAGTATAATAATTTTAATTTAGTGATAAACTAAATGAATATTTGAACATGAATAGTATATAGAAAGTTATTAAAATTATCTACATTAAAGGAATTTATTTATAATTTTTAGGGATTAAATAATTATCATTAATTATGACACAATAGTGATGTTGAAATTATTTTATTAATTAAAATATCAAATAAATGGTTTTAAAAATATTAAAATAAATATTATATTAACTATTTAATGAGCTCCACTAATTTTCTAGATACATATGACATTTTATGAATATATTAAAGCTTTTATTTAGAACATATATTCTTAATATATTTTATTTAAATTCAAATAAATGAATAGTCTCAAAATTGACACTATTGTTATTTTATAAAAATAACATATTATAAAATTGTTTAACAATAAAAAATATATTTAAAAATTATAAATTAAAATTTATATGGTTTACAATGTCATAAAGTGTCAAATTATGGAAAATTCACAACACATATGTAATTATTTATAATAATTTAAAATTTATAATATTATTACCACAAATAAAATTAAATTGATAAATAAGGATAAATCAAGTTGATAATGTTTAAAATAAATTCATAACATGTATAAATTTTATTTTTTGAGGATATTAGAACCCTATAACATCTAATATTCGTATATGAGTCATTTTAGAAGTTTTTATGTGGGTTTGGGATTTAATATAAACTAATATTTCTTATATTTCCAAAGGTGCCTCTCTCCTCCCTTATAAAAGGGAACCTCCTCCCTCTTCTCCTCACACAAATTTGAGCCTTCAATCTCAGAAAAACCCTACCCATTTCACTTCCCCACTTCCCTAGAAACTTTTTAGAGGTCCTGGTCTTCTTCAAAGACCAATTTTAGTGCCCTAAAAGAGGTCTCAAAGAGTCGCTTCAAAGAAGAGGTAATGTCCGTTACCGATTCGTTCTCCTTTATTTCTTCTTCCGCTTCTTCTTATTTAGTTGTTTCACTATGAAGTAATAAAATATGTATCACTCATATACTGATATGTTATTATAAGTATGAAACAACCATATTTAACGATCAATCCATCCTACGGAAAACGAAATCACCACGCGTGCGTACGTACGGAATACCGTCTCCACAGTATGTTGTAATCTATTTTCCACCACCACCATACTTGGATGGGAATAATGGTGTAAATAATAACTCAATATTATTATTGTGAAGTGTTATTTATTATTAAAATATATACATACACTCCAATACAATTCCACTATCATGGGAACGATATCATCGCTCGTGCATACGTACGGAATACCGTCTCCACGATGTGATGTCATTCATTCTACATGATATTCATTGAATAATGATTATATAAGTGAATTTAATGAATAAATATGATATATAAGTACACTAATACCATTCTGGAAATGAGGTATCTATAATCTAAAGGGAAGAATAAGAATTTATTCGACAAAACATGCATACGAACAAAAAGTAATAAACACCCGAATAACAAGTAGTAATGAAATATTACTAATAAGAAGCTACAAATATGACCATATATGATATAATAACAATATGTATGATCCTGGAATAAGTCAATAACATTATTTAAATCATTATATAGGAGGTTCAGACACTTACGATGAAAATCAGACATAAGGTAAGGAAAATATCACAATTTCATTTTTTATCCGAGATTGTTTATACTTTGGTATTTACTGGGGTGTATTTTATCATCCACATCCAGATTTCCTCAATATGTAATATTAATATCCTTCTACAATAGTTGATATGCAATTTTACCATTCGGTGAGTTTTTAGTAAAAGATATCAAAGGAATCTTTTGTCGTTTTTCGTACGAGGTACTTTTTGACTTTTCGTACAAAAGTACGAGAAGAATGTTTTTTTAACTTATTCAACATGAATGGATTTTTAAAACATTATTTCCAAGAATCTTCCATTACAAGTTTTCATGTTTATATTTAATAAACTTCTTTTATTTTAGACTTGTATGACATGTTATGAAAGGAAAAGTGCTTTTGAAGTAGAAATGATATTTTCCTCAAGAATGGAGTTCAAGTGTTTTATCAAAAAATTTTTCCATATAAGATAATAAAGGGATTTGTTTCTATCCCTAATATTACATTGATTTGATTATGTTGTGATGAAATTATTTTTATGAATTCACTTATCTTATATGAATTGTTTTATGATGTCATGATGTTTAAGATTCCCATTTTTATTACATGGGTTATACTATGATGTATGGTTTATGATTTTATAGCACACATAAGAATGGTATCATTATGAGATGGGTGAGAACTATATCTCCCTCAAATGCATTGGGTAAATATTTTATATCTCATGAGATAGACATGGCTGGAACTGCAGGTTAAACCGGTTCAGTGAAAGAGGACTGAAATGAAGAGTGAACCCGGTTCAAAAATGGAATTTGTCCACTAAGATAGTCATGTAAATGAGTCTTGACTAATAATAAATGATTCTATATTATTATGTGTGTATGAAAAAACTTTCATGTTTTATGTTATGATTATTGGGATTACATTTCACTACCATGATATATCCAATGTTATGAAATTATGATCTCTTTTGCAGGATAAGATTTTCAAAATGTTATGTTCTTATGAATTTGATGTAAATGCTATTTATTTTGATTACCCTTACTGAGCATTTGATCTCACCCTTTTGTATGCTTTCTTTCCCCAGGCCATGAAGAAGGGTATTAAGTAAGATATTCCAAAAAGGGACTATAGATATGATGAAATAAATGGGAGACAATGTAGATGCTTTATGAACCAGTTGTTTATGTTTCCCAGTTTCTAAAGACACTATACCTATACGGTCCTTTCTTGGTTTTTCTATATGTTGTAATAAGTATGCTTCAATTATGAAGTACTAACCATGTATGTAAAGTATGGGTCGCTATTGTTGGTATCTGAGGAAAGGTATAGTCAACCTTTGGAAACTAGGATGTGAAATCCTTAGTAAGAACCCTAAGGAAAATTCTAAGCATAGAACATAATATTAGTGTTTTATAAATGGCCATAAACAACCTATGATAAGACATTAAGTGTGAAATTTTATTCTTGATTATGTGGTTTTCCTATTATAATTAGTGTTGCTCACACTATTCTTCAAGGTTTTAGTCAATGGATGGAACCTGATGAAACCGTGTTAATGAGGAATGCGACGGGAAATGCAATGATTGTCCTCCTGAGCAACCAGACGTTATGGGAGATGGAATAAAAAATCTTGTAGCCAAGCTCACACAACTTTCTCAAGCTATGAATCATGCAAGACTTCCAACTGAGCAAAAGAAGGATCAATATTCTGTCGAATCCTTCATGAGGCAGCGCCCACCTTCATTCAGTGTGTCTTCTGATCCATTAGTTGCTGAACAATGGATCAGTACCACTGAAAAGATATTTTCAGTTCATCAATGTTCTGAAAATGATAAAGTCATATTAGCATTGTATCGTTTGGAAGGTGATGTTGATCAATGGTGTAATCTTATCAAGAATATGAGGCCAATATATGAAATTGAGTCCATGGAATGGGATGAGTTCAAGAAATTATTTTTCAATATGTACATCCCTCGTATTCTCCGAACAAATATGGATAAAGAGTTTCTTGAACTGAAGTAAAAGGATAATGAATCTGTTGGTACCTATGAAGCAAATTTTACAAAACTTTCAAGGTACGCTTCCGGAATTATTATCCAACCTGAGAGTAAGATCGATTGATTCTTTAGTGGCTTAAAACCAAGTCTTCGAAGGGCATTAGCCATAATTAACTTCAATAGCTACGAGGAAATTGTTCGATGTGCTCTCTAGGTTGAGATGGATATTGGTGTAACCCATCAGTCACATGGGTATGATAAGATGAGGAAAAGGCAATTCAAAGCAAAATTTAAAGACCACACTGAAAAGAAGATGATTTTTCCCTTATGCTCAAATTGTGGAAAGAAACATAGAGGAAATTCTCTTAAGGGGACAAGAAAATGTTATAAGTGTGGAAAAGAAGGTCATTGGGGAATTGAATGTCGAACTAATGGGAAAAAGATGTCTAATGATGCAAACAAAGGAAGGGATAAACAGAATGAACCAACTAAACTTCAATTTTTCAAGTGCAAGGAGATGAGACATTATGCCAATCAATGACCAAATCCAAGGGTTGGTGATGATGATCGATGTCAATAAAATCTTAAGGCCAAATAGAAAGGAAAGTCACATGCAATTACTGTCGGCGATGTGGAGTACGACAACGAAGTGGTGAGAGGTACACTTACCATACACTCTAAAGTAGCAAATGTTTTATTTGATTCTGGATCCACCCACTCTTTTATTTCTGAAGAATTTTCTAAGGGTATCATCGTACTACCTCAACAATTAGATGTTGAGTTGGCTGTGACATCTCCTAATGGTACAACAGTCGCATCAAAAGATTACAATTCTTCTCTGATTGAAGTTTGTGGGAAAGTGCTTCCTAAAAATCTTGTGATCCTTCTTATAGTGGAATTTGAAGTGATTCTTGGCATGTATTGTCTTTCTCTATATGGAGCTCATATCAATTGCCAAAGAAGGGATGTCAAATTTCATATTCCAGATCAATATATGATCGTCTATCGATGCATGGATGAACATAACCTTCCAGTTGAAATTTCTTCCATCTTATGGGTCTTGATTCCACTAAATGAAGGTTATTTATATCAAATGGTTGGTGAGAAACTAACGATTAATAATATGCTCATTGTACTGTAGTTTGATGATGTCTTTCCGGAGGAATTTCCATGTCTTCCACCAAATCGTGAAGTTGAGTTTTCAATATAACTCGTACCGGGTGCTTTGCCTATTTCAAAGACACCTTATAGAATGTCCGCAATTGAGTTGCAGTAATTGAAGAAAAAACTCCAAGAGAATCTTGATAAAGGATTCATAAGCCCCAGTGCGTCACCTTGGGGAGAACCTGTTCTGTTTGTTAAGAAGAAATATGGATCAATGACACTCTGCATTGATTATTGAGAACTTAACAATATCACTATCAAGAAAAAATATCCTCTCCCATGCATTGATGACCTATTTGACCAACTACGCGAAGCTCAATAGTTTTACAAGATTGGTCTTCGTTCAGGGTATTATCAATTAAGGGTCAAAAGAGAGGATATACCAACGATGACTTTCCATAAACGGTATAGTCACTTTGAATTTATAGTGATGCCATTTGGTCTTACTAATGCCCCTGCTATCTCATGAATCTGATGAATAGAGTCTTTAGAGACTATCTTGATCAGTTTGTGGTAGTCTTTATAGATGATATTCTTGTCTATTCAAAGAGAAAGGAAGAACATGAAGATCACTTGATAATTCTATTAAAGACCCTAAGAAAGGAGAATAATTATTCCAAATTTTCAATGTGTGAATTTTGTCTTTAAAAAGTTGAATTTTTGGGTCACATAATCTCAAAAGAGGGGATATCTGTGGATCCAGCAAAAACAGAGGTTATTGAAAGATGGTCGAGACAAACAACAGTAATTGAGATCTGATGTTTTCTTAGTTTGGCTAGATATTACCGATGTTTTGTGAAAGATTTTTCAAGGTTATCTAACCCACTCACCATGTTGACTCGAAAAGGAGATAAGTTTGTTTGGACAGAGGAATGTGAAGAAAATTTCCAAGATCTAAAAAGAAGGTTAGTCAGTGCACCTATGCTCACACTACCTTGCAGTGGAGAAAGGTTTGTGATCTACAGTGATACATCCAAGAAGGGACTGGGATGTGTTCTCATGCAAAATGATATGGTGATAGCTAATGCCTAACGATAGTTGAAAATCCATGAGAGAAATTACCCAACTCATGATTTGGAGTTAGCTTCGGTAATCATTGCATTAAAGATTTGGAGGCATTACCTTTATGGTGAAAGGTGTGATATTTATACTGATCATAAAAGATTAATGTATATTTTCACACAAAACTATATGAATATGCACCAAAGATAATGGTTAGAGTTGATTAAGGATTGCGACTGCTCAATTCATTACCACCCTGGGAAAGCAAACAAGGTGGCAGATGCATTAAGTCAACAAGACCATGCCAGTTTATCCATGACGAGGATCACAAAAGATCCAATATTTATGGATTTACAAAGGATGGATCTTGGAATTATAATGGAAGGGGGAAAATCGTATCTTTCTCAAATGAATGTTCAACCATCTATACATGTGATGATTAAAGAGGCATAGAATGAAGATGTAGAGTTACAAAAGAAGGTGAGAAATGTTCCTGAATTCAACCTTGATTTTGAGGGGATAATAAAGTTCAGGAATCGGGTTTGTGTTCCTACCATCCCCGAATTAAATAAGGAGCTACTGGATGAGGCTCATAGTTCTTCATTCTCTATTTTTCATGGAAGCATGAAGATGTATACGGAACTGAAAAGTTTACTTCTGGTGGGATGGCATGAAAAGAGATGTTGCTGAATATGTCTCTCGTTTCATGGTTTGTCAGCAAGTTAAAGGTGAGAGACAAAAGTATAAGGGGATGTTACAACCATTACCCATACATGAATAGAAATGGGAAAACATCACTATGGACTTTGTCACCGGACTTCCTAAAACATCCAAAGGCAATAATGATATATGGGTAATAGTTTATTGTCTTAAAAAGTAAGCACACTTCATTGCTATTAGAGAGGATTTCTCTCTAGATCAGCTTTCTAGGATATATTTAAATGATGTGGTAAGATTGCATGGAGTACCACTTTCTAATATATCTGATCAAGATCCGAGGATTACCTCAATGTTCTGAAGAAGTCTTCAGCATACTATGGATACAGAGTTGAGTTTCAGCAATGTTTATCATCCTCAGACAGACGGTCAATCTAAGAGGAAAATTCAAACTCTAGAAGAGATGTTGATAGATTGCCCTATATATTTCAAAGGTGGTTGGGATCAACACATACCTTTGGTGTAATTTTCTTATAATAATAGCTTTCACTCCAGTCTTCAGATGGATCCTTATGAAGCTCTCTATGGAAAGAAATGAAGGACTCCAACTTGCTGGGATGAAGTTGGGGAAAGAAAGTTATTATGACCAGATCTTGTTGATGAAATGGCAGAAAAGGTCAGATTTATTCAACAACAAATAAGAGAAGATCAGAGTCGACAAAAAAGTTATGCCGACAACCGAAGAAAAGACCTAGAGTTTGAAGTGGGTGATAATGTGTTCTTACAAATATCTCCCTGGAAGAGGGTCATGAGATTTGGAAAGAAGGGAAAGTTGAGCCCTAGATATATCGGTCCTGTTGAAATTTTAGATCGTGTTGGGAAGGTAGATTACCGATTGGCGATTCCACCAAATCTCTCTCATTTTCACGATGTGTTCCATGTATCTCTCCTGAGAATGTACATACTTGATCCTTCACATGTACTCAGCTCAAAAGTAATACAACTGGAGCAAGATCATTCTTATGAAAAAAACCGATAGAGATTCTGGATCATAGTGAAAATGTCCTATAGAACAAGACCACTCTCTTGGTGAATGTTTTATTGAGGAACCACCAATTAGAAGAAGCTACATGGGAGCTTGAGGATATGATGAGGGAGAGGTATCCTCATCTGTTTGTTACAAAGTGACGAATTTCGAGGGAGAAATTCATTTTAAGGGGGGTAGAATGTAACACCTGAGACATTTATGAGAAATATTTTGTTCTTATGTTAATATAAATCATCAATGGAATCTTTCACTACACACAACACTAGCTTGACTTGCTTTACACACAATCGTGACCTTCCTCAATAGCATGCGTCGTACGCAATACCGGGTTTTACTAAACAACGATATATTATTTTGGACTAGCTGTTATGAATATTATTAACTACATTTTGAATTTTATAACGTTATTATTCATCATAAACATTATCTAGAACATGGTAAGAGAACAAAATAAATTTTTCAGGTAAAATAACTATTTTTCAAAAAATGCAGTTTTACCGCCTTTTGATTGCGCATCCACATTAAATCTAGTTTTTGACATGTTTATAAGTTAAATTTGAGAAAATAAAAATCTTCCTTTGAATTAGCTTATAAAAATTTACTTTGGATAAATTTTTGATATTTTTCTGATAACTTTCATATTTTGATGAATAGTAAAAATACGTTAATTTTTAATTAAAAACAACTTTTTTCATTGAGATAATTTATATGGATAAATTATAATATTTAATGGTTTTAAATTATAAATAGAATATATTTTTACCATTTAATATAATTTATGTCATTAGCATTAATTTCACAATGAATTCATAGGTAAAAACATTTCAATCTTTGGCAATGTTTTAACTTCTAAAACCCGTTTTCTTAACAATGGGATTTATTTTAATTTAATTACTGCAACTTATATGTTTTGAATTTTGATAAATGGATTCCATATTTAGAATTATTGGGTCCAAATTATGTTAATAGGCTTCTTTTTATTTTTCGGAATTATGAATAGTTACTACGATTTATTTTATTAACCATAGTTAAAGGTAAATTCGGTAATTAAGAGTAAATATAAATTATAAAATTACCCTAACA
Organism: Viscum album; assembly: GCA_963277665.1. Taxonomy (NCBI): domain Eukaryota; kingdom Viridiplantae; phylum Streptophyta; class Magnoliopsida; order Santalales; family Viscaceae; genus Viscum; species Viscum album. The sequence continues at coordinate 142,220,538 of OY728141.1, forward strand.
CCTGAAAAAATCTTATTTGATGACTAAAAGTCGACCCATATCACCTAAGGGTCGTATTATATTCATTTAATGGACTTTTCTCAATAAAAAAATTTAATTATTATTAAAACCAATGAATATGACAACATGTCACTTTCTTAAATCTTATAAGTATAACAATTTTAATTTAGTGATAAACATAATGAAACATAGAAAATTAATAGTCTCAAGAAATATAATAAAATTATCTACATCATAGAAATTTATTTAGAATTTTTAGGGATGAAATAATTATCATTATTTATGACACAATAGTGATGTTGAAATTATTTTATTAATTAAAATATCAAATAAAAGGTTTTAAAAATATGAAAATAAATATTATATGAACTTTTTAATGTGATCCACTAATTTTATAGATACATATGACATTTTATGAATATATTTAAGACTTTAGTTAGAACATTTCTTCTGAATATATTTTATTTAAATTCAAATAAATGAATAGTGTCAAAATTGACACTATTGTTATTTTATAAAAATAACATATTATAAAATTGTTTAAAAATCACAAAAATATTTAAAAATTATAAAATAAATTTTATATGGTCTAAAATATCATAAATAATTAAATTATGGAAAATTCACAACACATATGTTGTTATTTATAATAATTTGAAATTTAGAATATTATTACCTCAAATAAAATTAAATTGATAGATAAGGATAAATGAAGTTGATAATGTTTAAAATAAATTCCTAAAATTTATAAATTTTATTGTTTTATGATATTTCAACCCTATATCATCTAATATTAGGATATGAGTAATTTTGGAAGTTTTTATGTGGGTTTGGGATTTAATATAAACTAATATTTCTTATATTTCAAAAGTAGCGCCTCTCCTCCCTTATAAAAGGGCACCTCCTCCCTCTCTTCCTCACACCAATTTGAGCCTTCATGCTCGTCCAACCCCTACCCATTTCACTTCCCCACTTCCCTAGAAACATTATAGAGGTCCGGGTCATCTTGAATGACCAATTTTAGTGCCCTAAAAGGAGGTATCAAAGAGGTGCTTCAAAGAAGAGGTAATGACTGTTACCGATTCTTTCATCATTATTTCTTCTTCCACTTATTCTTATTTAGTTTTTTAATTATGAAGTAATAAGATAACTATCACTCATATACTGATATTTTATTATAATTATGAAACAACCCTATTTCACCATATATCCATCCTACGAAAAATGAAATCACCACGCGTGCGTACGTACGGAATACCGTCTCCACGCCCTAGTGTAATCTATTTGCCACCACCACCTTACATGGATGGGTATAATGGTGTAAATAATCACTATATATGATTATTGTAAAGTTTTATTGATTATTAAATAGTATACGTACACTCCAATTCAATTCCACGATCATGGGACTGATATCATCGCTCGTGCGTACGTACGAAATACCGTCTACACAATGTGATGCGATTCATTCTACATGATCTTCATTGCATAATGATTATATAAATGAATTTAGTGAATAAATGTGATACATAAGAACACTACTACCATTATATAAATGAGGTATCTATAACCTAAATAGAATAATAAGAATTTATTCGACAAAACACGCATAAGAACAAAAAGTAATAAACACCCGACTAACAAGTAGTAATGAAATATTACTAATAAAAAGATAAAAATATGACCATATATGATATCATAAAAATATTTATTATCCTGGAATAATTCAATAAAATTATTTAAATCATTATAAAGGAGGTTCGGACACTTATGAAGCAAATCGGACCTAAGGTAAGGAAAATATCACAATTTCATTTTTTATTCGAGATTCTTGATACTTTGGTATTTACTGGGGTGTATTTTATCATCCACATCCATGTTTCCTCAATATGTAATATTTATATACTTATACAATAGTTGATATCCCATGTTACCCTTCAGTGAGTTTTTAGTAAAAGATATGAAAGGAATCCTTTGTCGTTTTTCGTACGAGGTACTTTTTGACTTTTCCGACAAAAGTACGAGAAGAATGTTTTTTTAAATTATACATAATGAATGTATTTTTAAAACATTATTTCCAAGAAGCTTCCCTTACAAGTTTTCAAGTTTATTTTTAGTCAATTTATTTTAGTTTATAATTTTATGACATGTTAAGAAAGGAAATGTGTTTTTGAAGTAGAAAGGATATTTTCCTCAAGAATGGAGTTCAAATGTTTTATCAAAATTATTTTCCATCTAAGATAATAAAGGGTTCTGTTTCTCTCCCTATTATTACATTCATTTTATTATGTTGTGATGGAATTATTTTTATGAATTCCTTTATCTAATATGAATTGTTTTATAATGTCATGATGTTTATGATTCCCATTTTTATTACATGGGTTATGCTATGATGTATTGTTTATGATTTTTTGGCACACATAAGAATGGTATCATTATGAGATGGGTGGTACCTGTATCTCCCTACAATGAATTGGGTAATGATTTTATATCTCATGAAATAGACATGGATGTAACGGTAGGTTAAACTGGTTTAGTGAAATAGGACTGAAACGAGGAGTGAACTCTGTTCAGAAATGGACTTTGTCCACTAAGATAGTCTTGGAAATGAGTCTTGACTAATAATAAATGATTCTCTTTGATTATGTTTGTATGAAAAAATGTTTCATGTTTTAAGTTATTATTATTGGGATTACATTTCACTACCATGATTTATCTCATGTTATGAAATTATGATCTCTTTTTCAGGATAAGATTTTCAAAATGTTATGTTCTTATGAATTTGATGTAATTTATATTTCTTTTGTTTACCCTTACTGAGCATTTGAGCTCACCCTTTTGTATGTTTTCTTTCCTCAGGTCAGGAAGAAGGGTATTAAGTAAGATATGCCAAAAAGTGACTATATATATGATGAAATAAGTTGGAGATAGTGATGATGCTTTATGAACCAGTTCTTTATGTTTCCCAGTTTCTAATGACACTATAACTATACGGTCCTTTCACGGATTTGTTATATGTTGTAATAAGTATGCTTCAATTATCAAGTATTAACCATGTATGTAAAGTATGGGTCGCTATATCCATAGTCTATATTTCCATATTTATATCTAGTAGTGGGTGTAGTTATGCAATAGTAAGATATATATTCTAGGGTGGTGGTATATTTTCCATCAGATATGCAACCTATTGTGGAAGCTACTATTGTTAATGTGGATTGGATGATTGTGATTGTGCAAAGTGTGGCTAATTCTGGATAAAGAGTAATTTATGAGGTTGGGAACATATTATTTTCTCCAATAATTGTTTAACATACACGTTAAAGATATGAACCATAAAATGTGAGGATATATTGTGTGGGTGTTTTTTCAGATACCATATAGACCATTACATATTCTACACATTTGTAATAGGATTATCATTTCATGAGAAAAGGTACTCATTATTTAGATGTTTGGAATAAAATTTGTAACCCAACAAATTTAGTGATGATAAAATTCGATAATATCAAATGATATTATTTAGATTAAAAGACATTTGATATCAACTAAATAAGTGTCCAAAAATCTAAATATATATTCACTTTCATTGGTTGATTTCTGATAATATAGTTGAAATTATGGATTCCCAGTTTTATTTTACAATAAATGTAATGATGTCAAACTAATTTCTTTTTTTAGTTCTTTTGAATTCGAATTTATGGATGCTTAGGTGAATGAGATTAGAGAAGTCTACCCTACCAAATATGATTTCAATGAACATGGTAAAACGGTGGCATCTCAATGATATATATTTTAGAATCTTCCTCTATTTAAGCCATATATTTTTCAAGAGTAAATTCATGAAATTCAATGATTCATGAAAAATACGAAAATTTACTTTCACACATTAAAAACATGGGTGTGAGATAGTTTTTGTTTATTAATTAGTGTTATCCATCTTCCACATCCACCTCATTCTAATCAATGGTTTCTAATTTTTAAAATCATAATGACCTTTTATTTTATGATTTGAATTCATTATCATCTACGATCTATTTATTATAGTTTAACATGGTCATGACTATTGTTCTGTATGATATTAAAAATGCACATTTAGATGTGTTTCTGTTAACTCAAGAATATATTAGATGACATAGTCTAGGGATTAATGTGTTATTGAATGACATTATTGGATATCTTCTAAAGTCATTTTATTTTGTTGGAACATTGGTAAAATAGACATTTGGTGTAGCCATGTATGTAAGAGTCATAGTTTCATATTTTTTTATTCTAATAAATATAACCTATATTCATTTTTAAAATCTAAATATTATGATTTTTGATGGTATTGTATATCTATATACCAGGTCTTCAAAAGAGGATTCAATTTCCTCCATTTCAGCGGAATCCCCTGTCTCACCTAGTGAAACCCCAAGATGAGATATTATAATATACTTGCATCTCCATCATGTTTATCCTATTTCAGTTTTTCCCACACACCATTTAGAAAGATACACAATTATATACAAGACCTTATATTGAATTTATAAAACTATGAAGAAAATTTTTTATTTAGAATGTGGGATAATTATTTTTTCTGGTCAGCAATGAAATCATTAAAAAAACAGTGTTTAGAACCCCCTATATCTCAATATATTCCTCATAATTCTACTAAATATAGTAATTATCATTGGTTTTCAAATACAAAATTTGAATCCTTTAATAGAGTTTTGACCTAGGTTCTATTAATAGTTGGCGAGATACAAAAATAGTCATGCACAGAATTTTATTTTATTTTTAATTCCAACATCATATTAATGATTTATATTTGTGATGATGTTATGTTATCTCATTGGGTAATAATATATCTTGGTATATCACCTTTAGATACTTATAGTGTCTCCACGATGAGAGATGGTGTTGTGGTTGATGCAATGAGAATTTATAAGAAAGAATGCTCAATGTTCGTTGTTTTTGTTCCCGATGAAACTGTTATGAAGGATGATGATTATTCTCACTTCCAACCTAAAGGAAAATTTTTACCAGTTCGGGATAATAATAATATAGTGCATCCTTAAAATAATGTATTATTTTTGGGAACACTATCTTATAGATTTCAATATAGATTAGGGTTTGAGATTGAAGAAAAATTAGTGTATCTTTGAATATTAGTTCTACCTTCAGTATTTCACTATCCCATAACCCCATACCCCTCTTAATCCTTAAATAAACCACAACCTAAAAATTTATCCATGTTTTAGAAAAACCATATACTGCGGTTCTCTGAATATTGTATTTTATTTTATTTTGAATCTTTTTATTCTATACAAATATAGATGATTAATGAAATTCATATATCTTTTCATGAAATTGTTTTCATTTAATGTTGTTCATAACTATGAATATGTTGTTGTTTTATATGAAATAATATACTTCAATCATTTAAATTCACTATCAAATTATACATAACATGTGAATACTGAAATGTTAAATATTATATTTTAGTTTCCTCTCCATGCCATTACCTTTTATTATCATGAAATGGAGAAAAAGAAAGATATGACATATAATGCGTGATAGGAAAGGAACAAGAATAAAAGCATAAAATTATAATTCATTCTATAGTATTATTCAATAATAATTAAATGCATTAAATAATAATGTTTATTTTCTATATTGATTTTTAATTATTTTAAATGTGGATATTTTAATAAATGTAATGTTTTCCTACATATTGTAATTGATTTATGTTTTTATGATCTCAAAGAACATTCATAAGTTGCTAATGATTCTGTTTATATGAATTTTTAATAGATTGTATCCTTATTTGTTTTCATACATCCATAATTCCTCAATTTAATAAGTTAATAAAATCATTCAATGTTTGGAAATCAGTTACGCATGGTGTGATGTCCTAACCCGAGGACGACTAAATGGTGCCCCAAGATGGTTAGCCACATGCCCTCAAATGCACATCCCCGTATACTAGAGGATTACAACTAGTAGTGAGGGTCGGGTCTGTCAGTCTTGGGGACACTATACCCTCGTTTATTAGAACAAAATACCAAGGAAAGAATATAACAAAAACCATGTGTGAAGTCATATGAATAACCAAACAAATCGTTATCATATGATATCCAACCCATGATAATAAAACTATCTACTAAAAGGTTAGTCATGATATGACAATGAAAATGTATACTGTCTAAAATGCATCCGAGATTAAAGACAATACGAATCTCAAATGGGTCCAGAATCACATTAGTTTCCATCTCCAATGCTCCAATTCCAAATAGAAACTTACCTCAGGGCCTAGCCCTTATCTTTCACTACAATAACAAAGTCTACTCGGGTGCCGATCATGCGTACCGAATAGGGTGTGATTACAAATCAGTAGGCCACCGCCAAGTGTGTCTAAAACGAGTCTAGTCAAAATATAGTGCATGTATTTCTATCAAGGAATAAATACAATGCATAATTGAAAAAGTTATCAAATTTTCATTTATTTCGTAATCAACACATAAGGCCCCATTTAAATTCATTTTTTCCATTTGAATCATCATTCAATATCATTAATAATTTTGTGAAGGTCATCATGCCTATCACCACAAATCTCAGTTGAATAATAATTCATTATTATCGTTCATTTGATGTAATTCATTATTCTTATCACCACAAATCACATTGAGTGTAAGACATAATGAATAACAATCTTTCTCTCAGTCAACATAGGTTTTCATGACAAGTAGCCCATAATATCAAGCTTGGATAACAATTGGGGAGGAACGCCATGTCCAAGTCCCAACATCTAATTGGTCTAGAACTCCATGTCTAGAACCACAAAATCTCAACCATTTAATAATTCTTTAATTCATATGAATTTTATAAATTCTTCATTTACTAATCCAAAAATTATTAAAAAAAATCAAAATCCATTAGTTACCTCAATAATTAACTAATCATATACAAATTAATTAATTAATTTATTTATTAATCAATCAATACATTTCTTATTCCGCAATTCATTCTTCACAAATAATTTTCCATATCAAAACCCTAATAATTGATTATTAATTCTCATAATTAATTAACTTAGATCACATCATGGAATATAATTTATTCTCTCAATTAACTATCTTTAGTCACCATCATGGAAAATAATTAATTATCAGAATTAATTATCTTACATATACAAACATAAATCCATAATTAATTACACCCAATTAATTATCGTGTGACAATAAAATCAATATCTCAGTTACCAAATCTCACCCAATATAAAATCTCCAAAATATCTATTTGGTAAACTCCCTTCATTTTTTCCATGATACAAACTTCAATTAACCCCTGAGGAAACTCAATTCAATTCCACATTCTTAATTACTCCAATTTAAGAAATAATTTATCAATAATATCTATCAAATCGTAAATTCACATTCACATATCATAAATTAAGACTATGGGAGTTTTATTTAGACCACCAACCATAGTATATTCAAAGAAGTTAGCCCAATGAAAATCCAAAAAATATGAGTGGCAAGACATCATCGATCATGCTCCGGATCTAAATCCCGAATACAAAAATTAATATCAAAGCATATAGATTGTGACAAAATAGATTTGTATCCAAAATAATTTATCTAGATCTCAACACAAAGGTTTATATCCATGGAAATGGTGGAGGTCTTCCATGAAAATATCAAGTATCGAAAGTGGAATGAACGGGAGAAGCATCAAGATGAAATCCACTTACATGAAGGAGAGTGCATCTTCAATCCAAGATTTCTATCTTGATGAACGGTTTTTGAATAAAATTGAAATCCCTCAAGAATGATTTGGTAGAACTATGAAATTTTCAAGCCTGATCCTTGGTCAAAATATGGGAGTATCAAAGATCTCAGGTGGTTTTAAATTATATTTTCAGATTTTTAATTTTGTGCGCATGGTTACATATGGAGAGGCACATGGTTAGGTAAACTCTGTGCCAATTGTACCGACCTCTCTATCCTGGTTTTCATGGATATCACAGTTTGGCCAAACTTCTTTTCAAACTGTGTGCAAACCATACAGACCTCTCTATATAGTTTTTCTCGCATGGCAGGGTTTGGTCGCATGGTTTGCTAAATTGTGTGCAAACTGTGTACAGTCCGTTTTCATTCATTTTTCATTAACATTTCACCAAAACACACCCCATTCTACTGCTCAAATTTAAAGATAAATAAATGATTCAAAAAGTACCAAAAAATGAACCCAAGATTACTGTAGAATGTTCAGTATCTTGTAATCTCCCCACCATAGAATAGCTCATCATCGAGTTGCACTCCTGAACATATATAATATTCTGAGACAAAATATTGGGCCATTAATCTCCCATGATATCTTATTGTTAACATGTTTTCTCTTAAACATTTCCATGATTACATAACACATGAAATAATGGCACGGTCATTCCCTATAACAATTTCTCACTGCGACCCAACACACGTGTCACATGCTCATCAAAGGATGCATTTGTCTCAAGGTCAACCTCTTCCACATTAATAACATGATATGGGTCGGGTGATACCACAGTAGTAGTGACACATTTAATACATCATCAAAAGCACATTATTTCTATCGATGTTCTAATCAGTACTCCACCAACCCGATTCTCACCAGCACCTTAAATGGTCCCACACACTTGGGTGATAACTTGGTCTACCCTTGTATCTTATGGTCACCCAATCTACGTGACACCTAAAAGAATGAATGATCACCCTCAATAAACTCAAGGGTTCATCTCCATCTATCAACATACGACTTCTGTATAATCTGATCCATAGCCATACATTTCCAAATCCACTATACCAGATTCGATGTCACCTAAATGAGACACAGTCTCAACAACTCGGATTCACCCGCCTCTAACCGACATAGAGGTGATATATAAGTTGTAACGTAATGTGCCTCATATGGTTGTTTGTATATGGTTTCCTGATAACCTTCTTTATAGAATAACTCCACTAAAATCATTATTATTATCCAAGACAACCAAATTCAACCACAGATGCTCGTATCTTATCCTCTAACACATGTATTGTACGCTCCAACATCCCATCTGTCTATGGATGGAAGGACATACATAAAAGAACTGTTGTACCACGCACTATCTATAAAACATGCCATAAGTGTGATGTAAAGCATGAATCAGGATCCAAAACTATTTCCCATAGAACCACTTGCGAACTAACTATATCTATCACATATAGTTCTCCCAACTAATCTAATGTAAAGGTTTATTTGATAAGAAAGATGTGTTCTACCTTCTTTATTCAGTCCACAATGACCCAAATAGAATAATTATCTTAAAGATTCATTGGATTTCATACCAAAAAATCCATAGTCACGGCATCCCACATTCATTCTGGAATAATTAATGACTGCAAATGGCCTTCTGGTCGTTGATTCTCTGCCTTCACCTACTGATAGGTGAAACATCTTGTTACAAACCATGCTATCTCCTTTTTCATGCCAAGCCACCAAAAGTGTTAGTGTAGGTCATAGTACATTTTCTTCACCCTGGGATGTACCACCCACCTTGATGCATGAAATTTTCTAATGAGTTCCTCCCACATACTCATTGGCACAACAACCCAATTTTTCACATTGATGATCTAATCCTAATCTATTTTCCAATATGAAGGTGTCTCCCCACCTTCAAGGATTTCCCTTAATGATAAACACTATGGATGCTCATATTGCCTATCCTAGATCCATCTCCATAGTGTAGACTCCAATGCTATAGAAACCAGAGTCATCCTCTCCCCACTCCCTTGAACTTCTACATGCATTTTTTCTATCAAAGTCATCGTCTTCAACTCCGCACTCGACTCTTGTACCAACTAAGTCTGAGATTCCTTGTTCAATACATCATCTACACTATTCCCCCTTCTAGGTGTATATGCGAGTTCAAAATCAAAGGATTGTATATACTCTACACATCATTACTACCAATGATTAATGTTGCACTATGAAAAGATATACATCAATTTTTTGTGATCTGTAATAACTATATTCTTTTCACCCAAAAGATTGTTTCTCAAACACTTAAGAGAATATAATCACTACTTCCAACTTGATTTTAGGTGCAGGGTAATTTTTTCCAGGTACCCTCAACTACCGAGACCCATATGAAATGTCTTTATCCTCATGCATCAACATAGCTCCGAGCATGATCCCAGAAGTGTCACAGAACACTTTGTACTCCTCGGCTGACGTAAGTAAGATCAAAATTTTTGTTGGAGTCAATCACTTATTGAATTCATAGAATGAATTATCACATGATTTGGTCTGAACAAACAATATATCTTTCTTCTTGAATCTTGTTATTGGTGCTACCAACTGGGAAAATTACAGGATGAACCTCCGGTAAAAACCAGCTAATCTCAAATAGCTTCGTTTTTCAAAAACATTATTAGGATGCTCCCAAAAAACTACCGGATTCACTTTCTCTCGGTCATAATCCACACCTTTTTTTAATATGGGATTCCCCAAAATGTGTAACCTGTTAATCCAAAACTGACATATAGATATATTGGAATATAGCCCATTAACTCTTAGTGTACCCAGGATGATGTCAATATGTTGGTCATTGTCGTCACGAGTCTTAGATTACACCATGAAGTCATCCACAAACACCGTAACAAACTAATCTATGTACAGATGAATGATTCTGTTCAAAAAGTACAAAACAACTAATGGATCATTAGTCAACCAAAAAAAACCATACAACAAACTCATAAAGGCCATACTTTATCCTCAATTAATTTATTTGTATATCAGATGTCCGAACTCTAACCGGAAGATACTCTGATCTCATATCATTCTTTGAGAACACACTATCCCCCTTCATCTAGTCAAACAGATCATCATACATGGAATAGGATATTAGTTCTTCATAGTGATTTTGATCAACATTCAGTAATAAAAAATGTAAACTCATGTAATCCTTCATTGAAAACAAAATAGGTGATCCCTATGGCAGTGTAGTTGAACAGATTAACCCATTAGCATCCAACTCTTCGATCCATGATTTGAGATTGTGATGTTCAATCAGTGCCATTCTGGAAGGTAGTATAGATACCGGCCCAGCCCCCTACATGAGAACAAAAGTGAATTCCACAGCTATATTATGTGGAAAAACTACAAAGGCCACATTAAAGGCATCCTAAAATGGTTCTCATACATGTGTAAGGACGCCTTTCTTACAAAACCCATCATCTCGTAAAATACTAGACACATGGGATTTGTGCTCTCCGAGTTGCTGATTTATTGGCCCATATCAGCCTTCATGGACATTTCATTATCTACAGTGACCTTATTGGTCACCCTTAAGAGATACAAAGGTCACTCCCATGTAGTAACAATCAATGTGGTCTCGTTATGTGACTAGATATCCCATACACATAATCAGGTTAAAGCCCATTATATCAAGGACATATATATCCCAAGCGAAATAATACTCTCTAATCTCTACAGAACATCCCTATCATAAACAGATATCTCTAGTCCATGTTCCCAATGGTGAATCAATAGTCATTATCCCTCTTACAATATCCTACTCCATGGTCAAGCCATTAACAAGGTTTTCAAATATAAAGAAATGAGAGGCAACAATATCAAACAAGGTTGTAGAAAATGTATCTGAAACTAGAATAGTACATATCCTTGTCAATGGAACAGAATCATTCTCCACATTTGTAGGCTTCAATAAATGTAACTATCTGGCCCATCTTCCCTATGGTGTTGTCTGACTCCCCTGAGTAGAACCACACTATTGATATAGGCGTTCATTCCCTGAAGCACCATGTCTACTGCCTCTACGACCACTGCCAGTAGAACACCAAATGCCAAACCTATATGGTATTGAAGACCACTTCACACACTCTGACTCTAACCATCTACTCCCTCAGTTCCAGCTTGTCATTTCTTTCTGCAAAATTTATGTAGGTGTCTCATCTTGCCACAAAACAGGCACTCCACCGGTGATCGAGGACAATGTGTTTGATAATGTCGTAGCCTACCGCACTTCTGGAGAAGTACATGAGAGAGATCCTATGTGACTCTTCCTCTTGGATGCCCAAATTTCATTCCAATGTGCTCACAAAGGTTCTCTTGGTGGCGCTTCCTGCTCTCAGAAGGAGCACTCCCAAGTCCTCCAGCTACATGTCCTGTACTGGAAGGTTTTTTTAGGTTCCCTCTGAAATGAGAGCATGATTAACCCCTTCTGATAATTTCTTCAGCCTAATGATATTCACCTGGGACATAATTTCACCCTTACGTCTGTCCAAAAATATTTGGGCCGAAGAAGCCCCATCTTGAACCAAAGATGATGAAAAACATTGAAAATCTATGAAACTTTCAGCATACTCCATTATGGACATCCTTCCTTGGGTCATATGCGTATAATCTAAAGCCTTCTCTTCTCTTATAATATCATAACACAACCATATAAAATTTACGTAAGTAGAGAAACTAACAAAATAAGTTTTAACATGTCATTTCCCCTTTTTATCACCACATGTTCATCACTGATTCTTTATCACTACACTTAATCATCCTTATTCCCAGGTCATGGTTAATAAGGGTACATTCATTCTCATTAATTAATTCGTCATGTAATTAATCCCATAAACTCAAATTAATTAATTAAGCAGTTAAATACTTTATAATACATAATTCAATAATCAAGGTTCTCATTAGACACCCATTTATTCTCATTTTCATCATTATTTAAATGTCCCAACAAGGAAAATAGTTCGAGATCAACAACATACCCATAACCTATGTTAATGTGAGTGACCAGAATGATGCATGTCACAAAAACCCTATGTTCCCAGAATAATGCATAAAGACACAAGTATCGTGTCTCTTTAGGTCGTGAATAAAAACTCAACAATTTCAAAACAAATATCACATCACGCCATAAGTGCAACACCCAAGGAGAAAAAAATTTCAAATGTAACAACAATCAACAATAAAAACAATTCCACCTTGTGTACTTGGATTTTCCCCCGCACATGGGTTTTTAACTCCCATGCATGATCTCATTACCAATACGTGAATCTTTTTAGTCCTGTAATACCTTTCGAAAAATAGTAAGATAAAGGATGAAGAATGAAAATAAAACTCTTATAATACCAATTTGTGACATCCCGACCTAGTGTCTGCGGAATGGCTCCCTGAGCTGGTTGTGCACATGCACTAATCCATGCCTCCCCATACACCAGAGGGTGTCGACATTCAGTGAGGGTCTGGTAAGTCAGTATTGGGGAGAATAAACCATAATTCATTATAATAAAATTCCAACAAAACCATATAACAAAAACCAAATGAGAAATTGTATAATTAATGATAACCAATGCAATTCATATGAAAACAAAAAACTTGAAAATATAATAATCAACTAAAAGGTAAATCATGCTATGATAATGAAAATGTCCTGTATCTACAATGAAATTTTGAGTAAGGTCACAAAAATTCTAAAATGTGTCTTAAACCTTGTCTGGTTTCCTCTCCCATTCCCCAATCCGATGAAACAACATATCCCATGTCCTTTCCCTTATCCTACCCAACAATAACAATGTCTTCTCGGGTGCTGATTAGGTGGCCCGAATAGGGTGTGAGTACACCTCAGTAGGCCACAACCAATGTTATCTAAAATGATTATAGTCAAAATATATTGCATGATGTTCTATAAAGTAACAAATACATTCTATATTTTAAATAGATATCACATTGTCATTTAATCTTTAATCCCAACAAAATGTCTATTTTCAATTCATTTTCCCCCTTTGAATCAGCATTCAATATTATTAATCACTTTTTGTAGGTCGTCATACCTAGAACCCCAAATGCATGTCGAATCATCATTAACTATAATCATTCATTTAGTGTATCTCATCGTTCGTTATCACCAAAAATTTCATTGAGTGAAGTTCGTCCATCCTAACACTCTTTTTCTCATTCGTTGTAGGTCATCATTCCCTTCACCCCATAATCTCAATCATCGATTTATATTGGGGAGGAACACCATATCCAATTTACAAAATTTAATTAGTCTAGAATTCTATGTATATCACCAAAAAATGGTATCCAATTAAGCATTCTTTTATTCATAAAAAGTGTACACCTAATTCTTTTACTAATCCAATGATTCGTTAAACATTTCAAAAGCCATTAGTTAATTCAACAATTAACTAAGAATATAACCCATTAATTAATTCCTCAATTAATTAATCAATCAATACAATTCTCATTCAATAATTAATTCTTCACAATTAATTATAAATATCAAAACTTAACAAGCCATAATTAATTATCGCAATTAATTATCTTATATCACATCATGGCACATAATTAATTCTCACAATTAATTTTCTTTAGTCAACAGTGTGGCCCGTAAGAAAGTATCAAAACTTATTATCTTACATTTGAAAAAATAAATCCATAATTACTTCCCTAAAATTAATTATATTATTAAAATAAATTCCATATCTCAGTTACCAAATCTCAACCAAAAAGAAATCTCTAAAATTAATATTTGGTAATCCCCGTTCATTTGTTCCATGATTCAAATATCAATTAACCACCGAGGAAACTCATTTCAATTCAACATTCTTAATTAATCCAATTTAGGAAATCAATTATCAAGGGAATCAATCAAATCATAATATCACATTCACATATCATAAATAATGACCATGGGAGTTCGATTTAGACCACCTACCTCTGTTTTCTGCCAAATGATAGACCAATAGAAATACCAAAAATCTGAGTAGAACAACAATGTCGATCAACATCCAGATCTATATCCCTTAAACAAAAATTAATATCAAAAGCATCAAGATCATCATAAACTAGATCTAAATCGACAAATAAAGATCTAGATCTGAACACATAGGTTTATATATAGGGAAACAGTGGAGATGTTCTAGGAAAATATCGAGGAATGATATAGAAATGAACGGGAGAAGCATAAGTTTGAAATTCACTTACTAAGAGGAGAGAGGATCATCAATTCGAGAATTAGATCTTAAAAAAACAATATTTGGAGCACCATGGAATACCTATTGATGGCATTGGTAACACATAAAAATTTTCAAACCTGAGCCATGGTCAAAATATGGGAGTCCTGGGGGGTTCAAGATGTTTTAAACTAGATTTTTTATTCCTTTAATTCCACCTGAACTATTTCATGTGATGATATACATGGTTAGGAAAATTATGCACCAACCAAGAAGACCTCTATGTCTAGGTTCTGTGGTTGGCACGGTTTGGTCGCAGAGTTTTCCAATCCGTGCAGACATCTCTACCCAGTTTTTCATGCTTGGCACAGTTTGGTCGCACGGTTTGTTAAAGTGTGTGCAAACCATGCACATCCCTCGTTCATTCTGTATTACTTAAATGTTCACCCAAACAAACCCCAGGACACTAAATGAAGTTAATGGTACGTAAAATCATCCAAAAATACCTGAATATATGTTTGAGATGACTCTAGAAAAGGCTGGTATCTTACAATCTCCCAACATTATAATAGCTCTTCCTCAAGATGGACTCCCAAACTTCACTAAGATTATGAGCCAAAAATAGTGGGCCATTAATCCCTTATGTCTGCTTCCTATTCCAATGTTTCCTCCTGAACACTTCAATGTTTCCATTCAAACATGAACTATATGCACCATCTATTCCCATAACACTTTCTCACTGGGACCCACCATACGTATCAGATGCTCCCCAATGCACACATATGTCTCAAGGTCAACCTTTTCCACATCAATCCCATGAGATGGTTCATGTTCGTACCGTTGTAGTTGTCACACATGGAAAGCATAATGTAAAGATATATATATTTCTCTAGAAGTGTTAATCGGTGCTCCAGGAGCCCGATTCTATCCAGCACCTCAAATGGTCCCACAAAACTAGGTTCTTACTTGCCCTACCTCTGCATCGTGTGGTGACTCAATATAGGAAACACCTAAAAGAATAAACGATCACACTCTATAAACTATAGGAGTTATGTTCATTTATTAGTATATTATTTTTTTCTACTCTGATCTATTTCCATGCATTTCTAAATCCATTGTACCTACTTCGATGTCTCCTAAATGAGACTTGGTCCCAACATATCAGATTCACTTGCATCTAACCAACATACCTGTGATCTACAAGGACAAACATAAAGTCTATTATATGGTGTATATGTATAGTTACTTGGTAACTATTATTATCAAGGAACTCCAATAAATCCAGGTGATTTTTCAAAGAATCACCAATGTCATGAAGACATCATCACATCATATCCTCTTTCGCCATTATGGTATGCTCTGACTTCCCATCTGTCTATGGGTGGGAGGTCGTACTTAACATAAACTGTGTACCAAGCGCCTTCTATAAACCCTTCTAGAAGCCTGAAGTAAAGAATTATTCATGATCTAAAACTATAGTCTTTGGCACCCAATGAAAACTAAATATCTCTCTCACATAGATTTCTCCCATATTCTATATTATAAATGGTTCTTTAATAGAAAATATGTGTTCTACCTTCATTAGTCTGTCCACAATGACCCAAATAGCATCATTGTTAATAATATTCATTGGATGTCCTATAATAAAATCCATAGTGACATCATCCCACTTCTATTTAGGAATAGTTAATGGAAGGAAAAGGAATCTTGGTCGTTGATGCTATGACTTCACTTGTTGAAATGTAAAACATCTTTTTCCAAACCTGCTAACTCAGTTTTCATGACTAGCCAACAAAAATTCCATTGCAGGTCATCGTACATTTTGTTCACCCCAAGATGTACCTCCCACCTTGAATAATGAAATTCTCACCTGATTTCCTCCAGTATACTCATAAAAAACAACTAGATTTTTCACATAGACGATCTCACCCACATCTATTTTTCAGTTTGAAGGTTTCTCCCCACATTCAAGGATTTTCATTAAGGTTAAACACTTCAAATAATCATATTTCATGTATCTGATACCTCTCAGTAGCATATACTATACTAATATTGAACCCTGAATCATCCACTTCTAACTCTATTTAACCACTACATGCATTTATGCCAGAAAAGTCATCATCTTCCACTATTAACTTGACTCATGTACTAACTGAGTCCTTGTTTTTCCACTCAAGGTATCAGCCACACTATTTTCCCGTCCTGGTGTATATTCCAGCACAAAATCAAAGGAATATATATAATATACCCATATTCACTGACAAATATTGATTTCGTGTTGTGAAAATATATAATTCAAGCTTTTGGGATCCGTAAATACTGTAAACTTCTCATCCAAAAGATAGTATCACCATCACTTAATAGTATATACCACTACTTCCAACTCAAGGATAAGGGTAGGGTAATTACATTCATGTAGACATAACAATCGAGACCCATATGAAATGACTCTTTCCCCTTACATCAACAAAAATATGATCTGAATCCCATAAACATCACAGAACATCATGTACTCCTCACACGACTCAGGTAAGATCAAAATTAGTGCTGAAGACAAGTACTTCTTCAATTATTGGAAAACATTATCACATGATTCTATCTAAAAAACAATTTTCCATTATTTTTGAAACAATAAAGCAGTGCTACCAATTGGGAAAATTCATGTATTAACCTCTTGTAATGACAAGTTAATCCCAAGAAGCTTCAGATATCATCAACATTATTAGCCTCCTCTCAAGAAACTACTTACTGCACTTTTTCTGGGTCAACAACCACACCATATTATATGCTAGGGTTCCCCAAAAATTGTACCATGTCAATCCAAAAATTACATTTATATATCTTAGCATATGGATGATGCACTCTTAGTGTACCGATGACGATTTCAAGATGTTGGTCATTACCATCATGAGTCTTAGAGTACACCAAGATGTCATCCATGAACACCACCACAAACTAATCTAAGTACAGATGAATGATCATGTTAATAAAGGATATAAAAATTGATGTAGCATTATTCCACCCAAACGTCATTATAAAATACTCATAAAGTCTATAACAGCTCCAGAAAGTAGTTCGTGGAATATCATAGGTCTAAACTCCCTCCTGATGATAACTTGATCTCTAATCAATCATTGAGAACACACTATCCCTTTCATCTAGTCAACTAGATAATCCATACTAGGAATAGGTTATCGGTTCTTCATAGTCATTTTTACCAACTTTCGGTAATTGATAAAAATGCGTAAACTCTTCTCTTCCTTCTATGAAAATTAAATAGGTGATTCCCAAGGCGATGTACCTAGACAGATAAACCCTTTATTCTCCAAATAGTCCAACTATGTTTTCAACACTTGATGCTCAGATGATGCCATTATCTAAGGTGGGATAGATACTGCCTTATCCCCTAGAATGAGATCAATAGAGAATTAAACATCTATCTCAGTGGTACACCCTAAAATGATTCACGAAAGACATCTTAAAATAGTTCTACTACTTGTGAATGGACACCTTAATTTCCACCCCCATCATCCAACAAAAGACTAGAAATATGGGATGTGATCTCTCTCGGTTTCTGAGTAATTTTCTCAACATAGCTTTCATAGATATTACATTATCCATGAAAAACATATTTTTCCTCCTCAAGAGATACAAATGTAACTCTCCTATGTTAAAAAGCTATGTGGGCTCGGTATGTGACTAGATAGTCTGTATCCATAATGATTTTGAAGCCGATTATACCAAGGACAGTGATATCCCAGTGGAAACAATACTATCCAATATATAGATAACATATCTTGTATACACAGATATCTTGGGTCTGTGTTCCCATTGGTGTATCAATATTAATCATCCTTTTTACGGACTCCACCTCTTAGATCAAGACATTAACAAGTTTACTGATATAAAGGAATGAGAGCACCAGTATAAAACAAGACTGTAGATAAAGTAGATGTATATAGAATAATACCCTTCACTTTCGATGGACCAGCCTCGCTCTCCACTAGTGTAGGATTCACTAGATGTAACTGTCCTTCCCCTCTTCCTTGGGGTGTCTTCTGACTCCCCTGAGTAGCACTAATAACCTGATACATGAGTTCATTCATAGAAGAACCATATCCAATACCTTTACTTCCACTTCCAGTAGAACTAAACTACCAGAAAAATATGTTTAAGAAGACCCCCTTCCAACACACTGACTCTGAGAAGCTACTCCCTCATCACCCACTTGTCATTGATTCATGCAAAACTTTTGTAGGTGTCCCATATTTCCACAAGACTGGAACTCAACTGGTGGTCGAGGGAAATGTGTATGACAATTACCATTATTACAGCATTGGTGGAAAATTACATGAGATTAATTCAGTGTTATTATTCCTCTAGACTGCCCACCTTGTATTCCACTGTCCTGACTAAGGTTCTTGTGATGATGCTTCCTGCTCTCCAAATGCACACTCCGTGATCGTCCAGCTACCTATCCAGTACTAGAATCTTCCTTCGTGATCCCCTCTAAAATGATATTTGATTAACCAATTCTGATAATTTCTTCATCCTAAAGATATTTAACATGAATTTCAATTCAAACATAAGACCATCCTAATATCGTTTTTCCGAAGAAGCCTAATCTTCTGCCAATTTTCAAGAAAAATATTATAAAAAAGTGAAAATTTCATAGTACTCTATTATGGGCATGCTTCCTTGGAACTTATGAATAAATATGAAGCCTTATCTTGTTTCAGCGTCTCACAATTAACCCTTATAACATTTACGTTTGAGGAGAAACTAACCTAACAAGTTTCAACATGTCTTTTCCCCTTTTTCTCACCACACGATCATCACTGAATACTTTTTACTATCATTAATAATCCTACTCTTAGGCCTTGGTTTACAAGGGTACATTTATTATCATTAATTAATTCATAACATTATCTCAAATTAATTAGTTCAAAAATTAATTAATTTCTCATACTCAGTTCTACAATCAATATTCTCATTAAAGACCAATTTATTCCCATTTTTCATAATTTTTTAAATATCAAAACAACGAAAATAGTTCAGGTTCAACAACATACCCATCACCCATTTTCCCATGAGTTCCCAGAATGGTGCATGTCACAACAACCCTATGATCCTAGAATGATGCATGTAGACTCATGTACCATTCCTCTTTTGGCCACAAATAAAAAATCAATAATTTTCAAAATATATATCACATCACACCATAAGTGAATCACCTAATGTGAAATAGTATCCATCTGTAACAGAAAAAAAAATCACAAAAATCACACCCTGTGTACTTAGATTATTCCCCATACATGGGTTTGCAACTCCCACGCACGAGCTCATTACCAAGACTCAAATATTCCTAGTCTTCTTTCATCCTTTCCCAAAATAGTAAGATGATAGAAGAAGAACGAAAAGAAACCTCCTCTGATACCACATTTTGGCGTCCTGAGTCGGGAACCATAGTACAGTTCCCCAGGCCTATTGGAAACATGCCATTTAGAGTGCATCATCATATGCCAGAGGGTGTCGACTAGAAGAGAGGGTCTGGTAAGTTAGTCTTGGGGAGACCGTACACTCATTTATCAGGATAAAATACTCATGGATGAATATAAAGATAACTAAGGGTGAACATGTAAAAATAACCTGAAAAATCCATGTCATATGATAACCAAATCATGAAAATAAAATACTAAACTGAAAGGTAAATCATGTTATGATAATGAAAATTTCAATTGTCTATAATGCAACTGAGATTAAAGACACAATGACACCTAAACGGGTCCCGATCAATTTTTTTGTTCCCTCTCCCATGCTCCACTCCCAAACAAAAACCTATCCTAGGTCCATTCCCCTATCCTGCCCAATAATAACTAACGTTGCTTAGGTGCAAACCAGGAAGCATGAATAGGGTGTGAGTACAACTTAGTAGGTCACCAAGAACAATGTCTAAAACGAGTCAAGTCAAAACCTAGTGCATGTAGTTCTTTGAAGGAATAAATAAAATGCATTATTTAAAGAGTTATGACATTTTCATATATTATTTACTGAACAAATAGGTCATAGTTTCAAATCATGTTTCCCAGTAGAATAATCATTCAAAATCATTAATCATTTTGTATAAGTCTTCATGACTAGCACCCAAAATCTCAGTTGAATCATAATTCATTATTAACATTTATTTATTGTAGGTCTGCATTCCTTGAACAAATAATCTTGTTGACTATAGGTTTTCCATCCTAACACTAATTTTCACATTCAGTGTAGGTTGTCAGGTCTAAAACCCCATAATCTCAAACATGGAGAACTATATGGGAGGAGTTCCATTTCCATGTCCCAACATATTATTTCTCTAGATCTCCGTGTCTAGCACCACAAATCTCATCCATTTAATCATTCTATAATACATATGAATTTGAAATATTATTCATTTACTAATCCAATGATTAGTTAAACATTTTAATATCCATTAGTTTTTTCAACAATTAAATTAGCATATAACCCATTAATTTATTCATCAATTAATTAATATATCAATACCATTCTCATTACAAAATTAACTATTCGTAACTTATAATCCATATCAAAACCCAACAAGTCATAACTAATTCACAATATTAATTATCATATATCACATCATGAGGTATAATTAATTCTATAAATAAATTAACATTATATAACATCATAGAACATAATTTATTCTCATAATTAATTATCTTATATATCCAAACATAAATCCATAATTATTTCCACCCAATTAATTAACTTATTATAATAAATTCAATATCTCAGTTACCAAATCTCATCCCCTAAAAAATATCCAAAATATCTAGGTGGGAACCCCCCTTTATTTTTTCCACGATAAAAACATCAATTAATGACTGAGGCAACTCAATTAAATTCCACATTCTTTATTACACCAATTTGGGATATCATTTATCAAGGGAATCTAGAAAATCATAAAATAAAATTCACAAATAATAAATCATGACTATGAGAGTTCTATTTAATCCACTTACATAATTTTATTGATTGATGTTATCCCAATGGAAAATTCTAAAATCTAAGTGGAACGATGTCATCGATCAAGCTCTAGATCTAAATCCCTTAAACCAAAATTAAGATCAAAAGCATCAAGATCATGAATAATTAGATCTAGATACAGAATATTAAATCTATATCTAAACTAATAAGTTTATATCTATAGAAAAAATGGATAAATTCATTGAAAATATCATGGGAAGAATGGGGAATGAATGGGAGAAGCATCTGGATGAAATTTAATTACTAGGAGCAGAGTGAATCTTCAACATCGGCTTTTGAACTCAAAGAACGGTGTTTAAATAAAATTGTATTCCCTCAAGATGTATCTAGAAACACATAGAAATTATCAACCCTAATAAATGATCGAAATATGGGAGACTTCGGTGGTTTGGGTGGTGTGAAATTAGATTTTCATATTTTTAATTCCTTGTGCACAATTTCTATGGAAGAGGAGCATAGTTAGGTAAAATTTCCACCAACTGCGTAGACATATCTATCCATGTTTTAATGGTCAGCACAGTTTTTCAAACCGTGCAAACAAATCATTATTGTTTTACACGCTTGGCATGGTTTGGCCGTATAGTTTTTTAAACCAAGCGTAAATCGTGCACATCCCACCGTCCTTCAGTTTTCCATAAATGCTCACTCAAACACACCCCATGCCACTAATCCAATTTAATGTTACTTGAATGTTTCGAAAGGAACATGAAAACGCACCCAATATGACTCTAGAAAATTTTGTGATCCCATATATGGTAATCAAATACGTGGATATTTTATTTTGATGAGAAATCTATAAAATCAAATGGATATATAATGAAATCGCCTACATAAATTTGATATGTAGTAGATATGTAAAAATAAAAACTATTTATAAATCAACTATATAATTGGGTCCATGTAATATTTGGAATGATCGTAATAATTGGTTACATGATTCATTTTTAAATGCCCAATTTTCCAATATGAGAAACAAGACCACATGATTTTTATATTTGGAGAAAATAACAATATGCATAATAACCATGTGGATCAATTCACCTAAATGAATTCGAGTCCATGATATTATTTATGTGCTGATATTGAATCAACTAATTCTTTCTAAAAAATATATATTTATTACTATTGGATTATATTATTCGTAATGTAATATTTTCTTCTATACATTAAATATATTACTATTTAAATATTGTAAAAATGAATTTTGAATGGTTTCAAGTATAGAGAAAAAAATATAATAATATCATTTATTTCCATGCAATTTTATCGAGGTGAATCTTATTAAAAGACATCAAAAACATTTATCTAGATACTATACATGATGGGATGTCATATACTACATAATTAATGGGAATATATATATAATTATTTCAATAAGAGAATATAGGGAATTATTATGAAATAAAGAAAACACATATATTCTTAATACACTCCCAATAATTTTTGTATAAACTATTCTACGTTATATTAAAAAGAGGAAGAAAATAAATGTTCAATGACTATGATATACTATTTATTCAGCATATATTTTTGGAAGACTCCCTTTGATCAGAAATTCACTCGTATTTTCTCCCCTAGAGAACTCCTCACTTATATCAATTGATCATTGAAAATATGTTATTCATTTAAAAATCATCATTTATTATTTCTAAATATTACATGTGAGAAATATTTTTACTTATTGTTGAAGGATTTTTTTGTAAATACTTCTAATAGAGTTTTAAAATAACCTATTTTTTTAACTATTGATGGTTTCTTAGACTCAGAATGGTAGTCCATGTATTAAAAAATGGTTCAAGTGAAAATAAAAAAGCCATACAAATTAAGCATTGGTAGAGGGGACACTCGGATTCACATTCCGTAAAAATTATAAATTTATTCTATTTATTATTTTTTTTCATTTTTTATTTAATAGAATTTCGTGATTTTTTATGAAAATATGAAAAAATATTTTATATCTAGTGGGATATTTTAATGTTATAGAAATAATAGAACTCAATTCATCCATCTTGTATCATAGTTTATTTATTCTATGGGAAACATATACATATTCTCACATCCACCCCCATGATGTCGTTTATTTTTATTGTTTTCACCATCCATACTTTCTAATGAGGCCGAATAATCATTTTTTGGATAAATTTGGTTTAACCACAAGCAGTAAAAATAGTATAGGCAATTATGACTCTCACGAAACAATATAATTACATGTTCACTATATCATTACTAACCCATGACACTAATAAGGGACTAATGCTGTGTGGAATTCATAATTGTACCATATCATTGTGTGAAAGGAAATATTTTTCATTCATTATATGTCCACATACCTCCAACCATTAGTTAATATGGAATTTTTTACAGAATGTGTTCTTTGTGGTTCTATAGCAATATAGTTTATAACAACACCTCATTATTTTATGATCCCATTATAAAATATGTAATCCATAATAAATTTTTTTAAATATTACTACCAAAAAAATGAACTGATTCTACAAATCCATTAAATAGACATTATTCTCGAAAAACATAAATCATTAGGTCCATGTTTTTTGTTCTTAATCCTATTTTATACCTTTACTTCAATTAAATTTTATTTTTGTGACCATTTTTCATTGTTCGTACATACACATTGTAATAATATTTTAAATGATTTATATATAAAACCCTTACCAACATGGGATATATCCTTAGTACAAAGTCAAATATCTAGGATATGGCATACATTGTTCGTATATTATGTTTCTACATAATTAGTGAATGAAATCATGTTCTTATTGCGCCTAATATGATTCTTCTTGGATCCATGATCTAAAATAAAAATTGTGTGATTTCATTAGTCTTCTTAAGAATCATGAAAATATAGATTATGGGGATTTCAACAATATAATAAATATACCATAACCACGGAATATATTTTATATTTATTTATTCTCATAATTAAATAATATCCTGATTTCTTCTTGATTCTATATTATATTCTTGAATATTTAGTCATTATCCTTTTTAAAATATTTCATATAATTTTATTTATCAGTACATATATTTTATTTAACCTCTTATTAGAGATTTTTATCATCAATATTATTTTTATACAATATTTCATATGTTTTGAGTTTTTTTTAGAAATAATTTTTTAAATGACTATTTCTTACATACATACCATTTAAATTATTATTCAACATAGGGAAAACGTCAATTCAAAAGTGAAATTGATTTCTCCCATTTCACTATTTGGTATGATAGAAAAATACACATTTTGAACCACATTATTAGTGAATTTTATAACTCTTCAGATAATTATTCTACATATTTTAATCAACATGATGTATCTTCATATTTCTAACAAAATAATCAAACACATCAATTAGAAATTTCATTAGATTATCATTTTTCTGATAATATTGATGAATAAGAGATACACCATCATCATTAACTGAAAACCCATATTTAAATGAATCCAAATAAAATTAATTATTAAAAATTATACCAAAAAATATTTATTAAATATCATGACTTATTTAATAAGGTTTATATTTTTATCTCCATCTGAGATAGATCAAAAAAATATTTATATAAAAAATTAATTAAATTTATTAAAAATAATCCGTGGAAAAAATCATATTTATTGGGAACCATTTATTCAACTTTTTATGTAGATAACGAGTGTTAATTGACCAAAAATAGATTGTGTAATAATTTTAGTTATATTAAGAAATCTATATTTATATTTAACAGTATAAAAATGTCATGGTACTCAATTGAAAAAAGGTTATCATGTTTCCCCACCCCATGTTCTATAGTAATGAATGAGAGAGGATCACACATTATTTTTAAAGTTTGTTTTAAACATCAATGCCTTATTTTGATTGTTAACCACCAGAATATAGATTCTAAAACATAATCCCTTGTGAAAAAAAAAACATTTTATAATACAGCCCATCTATAATCATTAGGAAACTGGTTAAACCCCCTAGCTAGAATCCTCCAACCATTGATTAGACATCATGAATGTAAAGCTCAATTGAGTGGTCAAACATCCCAAATATAATTCTAATTAATAAATAGTTTGATATAACAACTTCAAGATATTGAAATGTTGATCCAATGATATAAAATATCATTTTTTTCATTAATTTTATCATATAGAACATGATAAAATGTCAAAAGTATTCCTATATTGAACACGAATTCTCTTACTAAAATATTGTAATTATATATCATCAATGGATACATAAAACATCTCTAGTGGTCTCCAAACACTCTTATGATCATCTTTGATCTAGTCCTCCAATAACTCTTAGAATTATTAAGATCATAAGTTTATCTTCCCCAAAATATCACATAGCATTGAACTCTCACATTCTTCATTAAAAGAAATATATATTTTAAAATGGGTGGAGGTATAGAGGTGTAACATCCTAAACCTAGATGCCACTCGAAATGGTACACTGATCCAAGATGGTCTTAAGGCCTCAAGAACATATCCCAAAATGTCGGAGGCTACCGACTAGCAGTGATGGCCTAGATGAATCAGTGGGGAGACTATACCCTCATTACCATTTTATCACAGTGGATGTCAAACATACAATAAATAAGAAATGAAAAATATCCATCCATCTACTAAATGTCATAGAAGACATGAATACATATCAATAACAAGATGTCTCTCTTATGAAACATGATTCAAATGGCACAAGTATCATTAAACAAGCACGAACAGTTCATAGAAATAAAATACAGTACATGTATCCCAAAAGAACAAACGACACCAAATGTATCCCAGCATCGCATGTCTCATCTTGGACATATTCCCCCCATCTCCAAATCAACAATCAACAACATTTACTATAACACATTCCCATATCATCAATTGTATCAATTGTATCTATTGTGTCCCCATGGATTCCCAAATAGTGTCTGATATACACATTCCAGTAAGAAACCAACCAGGTCTATACAGTTCAAACCGAAATTCAACAATGGTGCAAGAAAATGTAAACAACCAGTAATTATGTTCATACACCCATGTCATAAGTCTCTTGTATCAAGTGAAACCAAATAATCCCTCAAGGCTACCTGAAAAAGAGAGTCACCTCTTAACAAGTCAACTATAACATGTAACATGAAAGTTAAATGACCATGTTTTACATCCATCTGTATCAAGAAACTACATCCACAGTATATAGAGAAGTCAAGTATCCCACATCCATACCGTATAGTAAGGTGTATAGTGCTAGGGCTAGATCCAAGGTTTCAACAAAGCATGGAATTTTTTTAATTAATTTTTTACCCCGGAGTGCCAGATCCTAGGAACATGTCAAAGGCATACCATCATGTCCAATGGGAATCCATGGTGGAAACACAGTTGGGCACTAGTTGGGGTCCTAGGAGCATGGAAATAACATGTCCTTTGCGAGCCCAAGAAGGACAGATCCATGGGGTTGCAAGGCCAGAGGCATCCCACAGAATCAGGACCCACGGGGATGTGTCAACCCATGAAATCCACTTCCACGTTCCAGATATATGGAGAGCGGACAAAAAAATCTATCATACCATTCAATGAAGCATTAAATCATTCAAACATAACATTCATAAACATGTGACTATACACACTCCCATCAATAAGTTTCAGCCATGAGTATACCCACTGATGACAACCATTTATCATTTACCAATAATATGGGACTACCCCCCCATATGGTCCATTTAACATTCCATTAGTCATTTCATATAGGTATACCCACCCATATTATCAATTTAACATGAAAAACTATTAAAACAATTAATTAATAACATGATATTCCTTAATCAAAGATATAGTGCATCTCTTAAACTAGCTATTCAATCTATCATGTCATAAATAGCTTCCTCTAACTCAGAAATCATAAGCACACAACACTTGGGTGGTTCAAAATTTCATAAAATACCTATTCCATTAATGTGCACCCCTAAGGTGACATCTAAATGAGAAATGTATTCCTACACACCTGAACAGAAACAATGGTGAACCTCACTAGGACCATTTGTTATGACTAAAAGCTACTCGCTCAGAAAATAGACCTCGCCGGGATGTCTGACGGATGGAATAAAGGCCAAATGCCTTAACACACTAATTAAAAGTCAAATGATGGTATATAGAACGTACCAAGCCTTGGTAGTAGACATCTCTTCCAATATCGAGTCATGATTCATCTAAGTTTGTGAGAAATCATAAAAATGATAAAAGAAATGAATATTACGGCATATGATCCAAATTCCAAATAGATCATTCATTGTTCAAAAGAATTAATAATTACTAAAAAGGAATCAAGGACTTTAACATTTACATCTGATGAGATGATCGACAATCAAAATGTAGATCCGATGGTTGAACTGAAAAAAAATCCTATGTTAGATTCCTCAACGAAGTTCTATGGGAGGCCTTCTATGCATGGGATAAAAAATTCCAATTTGAGATTAAAAATGTAAATTGATTTTAATTTATAATTTTAAAAAACACATAGTAGGGTCTCATGGTTTCCCCATACGGTTTCCCAAACAGTGTGGAAATTGTGCGCAACTCATTTCCTAGGAGGGGCACTTCGCGAGGTTACACCACATTGTTTGACTAACCATGGAAAAACCATGAAGAAGTGCCCTACCGGGAAACCTATACATTTCAATCCTATCACTCAGTTTAGACTATCCATGCACAGGCCACACCGAAACCATGTTCTGTGGCATTTTCATCCCAAAACATGCTTACATCCTTTAACTAGCCCCAAACACCTTAAAAACACCCGTTATCAAGTTAAGATTTCACAAATTTCCATTGAAATAAATTTAAAACAAATTAGAAATAAAAATACCTCATAAGATAACCCAGGTTCATATAATCCCCCCCATAGCAATTTGTCCCCAAATATCTCTTTGAAGGGTGGTCGAAATTCTTTTGAGAACAAATCTATCCAATGAGCACGTACGTCACCCTCTGTATCCCATGTGTCATCCTATAAACATTTGTGCTTCTATATCACACATATTATAGGAATTGATTGGCCTTGAAAAACCTCGGTGATCTTCCCTACAATATGAATTGAATCCTCCCCATAGGAGGCATCAACCTGAAGCTCATCCTCCTCAGGATGAAAAACATTAAATGGGTCTGAGTGATAGCGGCATAGGTAAGGTTCATGGAATATTCTGGGCATGGATCAGTTTCTACGAGGTAGGAGAAACTGATAGGCAACGGACTAGAATCTCTCTAGAATATAAAATGGACCGACATTTCTTGGTGAATTTTTACCATGTCTCCTAATCCAGATGTTCCCCAACCTCAGAGAAACATGCAAGAAAACCTTATCATTATCCCAAAACTCTAGAGGTCTTCTATGGCGATCATCTTTTGATTTATGACTAGATTTTGTAGTAACCATACACATCCAAATCTAATGGACATGCTCAGATGACTCATACATGAGACGGGGTCCCAGTATAGATGCTTATCCTACCTCTAACAATCACAGCGGAGAACATCATGGCCTACTGTATAAATCCTCGTAAGGTTCCATATATATCATTGCATAGTAACTATTATTTTAGGTGGACTAAACTAGGGGAATTTTCCTCTACCAATAGCACCCAAAATCTCGGACGCATGTTCGAAACATGTATTCTAACACCTCTATCGTACTCTTTGTCTGATCATTAGTCTGAGGGTGGTGTGTTGTGCTCCGAAACAACTATGTACCCAGCGCCCTCCAAAATTCCTGATAGAAACGAGATGTAAAATGGGCATCTCTATCTATAGTGATAGTAAGTGGGACACCATGAAGTCATACCACCTATCATATGTACAACATTCCATGATCATAAACATGGAATATCTCCATGATCATAATTAAATTGGTGAACTTCGTAGGCCTTTAAACATCAACCCACACAACATCATTACCTTGAGGTGATGTCATCCAACCTTTCATGAAATCCATCGTGACATCATCCAAAATTCACTCTATGATAGGAAACTACTGTAAAATCCCAACTGGTTGTTGATGTTCTACCTTTATCTAAAGTCAAGTGGAACACTTAGTGATAACCCCATATATCTCACTATTTATTTCTGGCCACCTATACCGACGTCACAAGTCACGATACATCTTGGTAACCTCGAGATTTACCTCCCATGATGAAGAATGAAACTGCAACATCAAATCCTCACATATATCCACTTGAACACAGACAGGTCCATGGATATTCAGGAACAGATCGTCACCTACTGTCCAACTAGGAGGAGGGTCCTCACTTGCCACACGTTCCCGTAGAACTAGGAAATCAGAATATGATAGATTACATATCGTAACTCTGTATAGAAGAGTTTAGGTAATAGATAAAGAAGAAAGAACGTCTACCCACGACTTTCATGCACCTCTAGATGCATCTTAGATAACAACTCCATAAGCTTCCAATCATTATAGGACTATTGAACTGCCTATATCCGAGTGCTCTTGCTCAGTAGATCGTCTACTACATTTCCCTCACCTGGTGTGTAGGCACGCTCGATGTCAAAAAACTATAGGTACTCCACCCACTTTAATTGCCTCAAATTTAGATCAAGATGTGTGTAGATATACATGAGGCTTTTGTGATTCGGGTACAACACAAAATGATCTTTCAAAAAATAATTCATCCAAAATCACAATGCCTGAACAACTGGAGATAACTTGAGATTGTGTGTAGGGTAATTTTTATCATAATGCCTCAGCAGATGAGACCCATACAACATGACTCGATCCCCCTGCATCAGAAATTCCCCCAACCAAATACCTAAAGCATCATAGTACATCACGCATCTCTTACCCTGCTCTGGTAGTATCATGAATGGTGCTGATATTTGCCTCCCTTTATACTTATAAAAGACTGTCTCACAAGATTCTGACTATAGAAACTTCACACCCTTCCTAGTATATCCCGTCAATGGTTCTTCTAAGAGTGGGAAGCCGTGAATAAAATTTATGTAATGACCAACTATCCCCCTAGAATATTTTTATGTCAAAAATGTTATTGGTTGTTCATAAGAATCTATATCTCTCACCATCGTTTGGATTAAAGATAATATTGTCTCTGAGATTATGTTTCTTAGAAATCGAATCTGAACCATCCAAATGTGGAAGTTTTCGAGAATAGCATATAACTGATTCTCTCTCTGTGTAGTAAAAATGATATCAATATGGTTGTAATGGTCGTGTTTATTGTGATAATACATCAAGATATCCTCCATGAAAAAAAACACAAAATAATAAAAGTAAATATGGATAACTCAGTTCAATAGTGCCATGTAAACCGTAGCACATATATGAGATCGAATGACTTAACTAGATATTCATATAACCCATTCCTGCTATGAAAGGCTCTATGAGGTATGTCTATATGCCAAACATGCCCCCTGTGATATCATAACTTCAATTCGATCCATGAGACCACAAATGATTCTCAAAGATGATCAAACATGTCAACTATATGTTGGAAGGGATATCTGTTTTTAACCATCAGCTGGTTCTCTTTCTGATACTCCATGCATTGACTAAGATTTATGGCCACCTTATTAAAAAAAGGCCAGTGAACCATATGAAGATGTACTAGGTCAAATAAAACCTTTTTCCTACAAATCCTTTAGCTACCTCTTGATCTCCTTTATCATCGTCGTCGCCATCCTGTATGAAATAATTGAGACTGGTGCAGCTTCTGGAAGTAGCCCGATAAAGAACTCCACCCACCTCTTAAGAGGTAAACCAAAACATTCCTTTGAAAATAATTCACCTCAGAGATCATAAAAGAGAGGAAAGTCATACTGAACCACTCATAGATCATTTAGAAACAAACTGGAATTATTTTTGGTCATCCCACACAACCCATGATGGTCGGGTCTAGCTCTACTTGCCTAGACATCCCATTCACCCTTGTTAATAAGCACTGCACCCTTTGGTGATGTGAAAGTCACCATCAGGTGATAGAATTAAACGTACGCTTGATAAAAAAAATGAGAAAATCCATTTTGAGAATGATTTTAGCCCCTATCATATCGAGTTTATATAAACTCCAGAGAATGTAGCAACTCCAACCTTTAGGAGATTCTCCATACAATGTCATGCTTTCCCAGTTATAACTCCAATTGGTGTGTCTAGAAGAAAAAAACTCTCATAAAGAAAAACCACAAGATAAATGATTTTACCACTCATATAGAAATAAAACTACAAGAGGAACCTATATTGAGAATGGAAGATTAGATACTATAAGCTACTAAGATTGTACCTCTTACCATAGACAGTCTGTGATCCTGCTCTTGTTGGGTCTATTTAAATTCATTTGTCAGGCTTGTACCATGAACATGTGACCATTCTTGGATACCATAAGCGGATCTGCCCTCCAGTCTCTAAGAACACCGTGTTTTTCTAACACAGCCAAGACCACCACTGCCCTAGCATGGCCAGCCAGCACTACACCATCTCCCAGCCGAACGTGAAGATGAATAACCTGCTCATGTAATAGATGTCGGAACTTACCCCATACCACTCATATCTAAAGGGAAGGTCCTACAAAACCACTTCATGTTCCCCATTGTGCCGCAAGATAGGCACTTCACTGGGTCATATTTTCATTGATTTTTCATGTGGCCTCACCTACAACACTGATATAAAAACATTGAGTTGCATGAACCAACAGTCGGACTAGAACTCATGTTGTGGAAAGCCTCGAAATAGAACATCCTGTATGATGATGTAGATCTACTGGGGTGAGAAACATCACTCCCATGTTCTATACTCCCTACTTCCCACTGTTTCCTCTCTATAATCAGTTCCAGATTCACTATATCAATGATAGAAGGAAATATGAATACATTGACCTAAGATCTGATAGCATGTCTATGACATTCCATGAAGTTCCTTTCCCTCTATAGTGCATTAGTAAGATACATCAGCACAATACTTTTTTGTTATGTAAAGTGTGTCAAGAATTCCATAACTAGCATCACGCCCTACTCCAGATGCATAAACTCACTATTCCTATCTTCTCACAGAATCTTGGTGTAATATTATTCTTAGAAGAGGGGTAGGAATTATTCCTTACCCTTAATCTACAGCCCATCATCCCAGTTCAAAATAATGCACCAACGCTTTCCAACACCACGTAGCATGTAAGTCAGATGCTTGACCCTCTACATTATAGGCGTCTCCAAATTCTTAATTTTTTTTAATTTGGTCTATATCCTTTGGTCTACCATCCCCTAAAAATGTAGGAGGATGCTAGTGCAGGAGCACACGTGTCAACTCAGCCATAGTCAAGGATAACTGCAGTGCTCTTATATTTGTACGCATAGAATGAATGTATCCTACACAGAACTGTGCCTCAGAACCTATGTCCAGAACAACATCAGGTGCCATAGATGGAACTCTTGGAGGATCAATATGTACTATGTGTCCCATCATCTCTGAAGTATGGTTATCACTTCCATCACGACATAACACTAGAGGTTGTCATGGTGGAATCTCTCTACAATACAAAACACACACTTCATGAAATAACAACAACAAGGAACAAAGCTTAAATGTATAATAGGGGTCAAAACCCTCATGGAAACCTAGTCAAACCCATAACCTGATCCTAAATCAATGATTGTATAATGAAAATCCATTGAACCACCCGAAACTATGCATCTGATCCACTCAATATATGGGTCTTGTTCATGTCTATATCCACTATTCGAGTTTCCATTTCCATTTCACATTTAGTTATTTATGAAATTACAGTAATGGTTTGTCAATTATTAAATACATGAGGTCCCATAACAACTAATAAACCCAAACTGTGGTTCCCATTCAAACCTTACATGTAACAAGTTAAGTTGAACATTTAAGTTCAATCGATGCTTCATTTAACAATTCATAAGGCACCATAATCATTATGGATTTAATGATTACACCACACCATTATCTACTTCACCCAACTAACACAATAGCAGGGAAATCAATCGAATCAACTATCACAACAACATGTTTTATCTAATTCATCATTGATGGCGTGGAATAATGCATGTCATGTGATTATAACATGTTTCTATTTAATGCATGAGATGGAATACACTTATCTATGTGGATTTAAACTAAAATAGAACCCACAATTTCATTAACAGTAATAGTATAAATAAAGTGTGTCACCAAATAGTGAAATCAACTCAACCTTAATAGTCAAATTCCATAAAATTATAACTCAATGTGAGGAAATGTTTCTTTACCTTATAAATGGGGTATCTACTCTCAAGAAAAATTTATTACCAAATTCTATTTTCTTCATATCCCATTCTAATGTCATGAAACAGTAAGTCAAACCTGAAAATAAAAACTTCTCTGATTCCACTTTGTAACATCCTAAACCAAGATGCCACCTGAAACAGTGCCCCGATCATGTTTAGTCACAAGGCCCCAAGCGCATCTCCCCAAAATCTAGAGGCTTCCAACTAGCCTGTAACGCCCCAACCCCAATTACCCAAAGTCAGTGCATTATTACTTAACATTGGAATGATCAAAATAAAGATCAAATATCTAAATACCGATTAGTTTAGTGGCATTGGAAACAATAGATATATTCATAAAGTTTTACATTACATAATAAAATGAAAAATACAACAACATAGTCTCCATATTCCACACTCTTATCCCCTCATAATACCCCTGCAGGTCATTCATAAATTACTTCTTCACATCCTGGGAAAAATAAATCATAGAAAAGGGGTGAGCAGAAATGCCCAATAAGGATAACAATATAGCGGAAACAATCATAAATAAGAATAAACATTTATTGCAATGTATAACTAAAACAATATCATTTTAAACTTGAACATCAACATTGTATGGAAAAAATAATATGAAATAATTTCATTTAATTATTCACATGGATATTCTACTAATCGAATAATCACATGGAATATGAATAACCACTTTCATAATGATGGAATGCATAATACCAGACAATCATAACCACATAGCCAAGGCCTCGTGCCAAGAATACAAATAATATTTTGTCAAGGCCTTGTGCAAAAACACTATTTTGTCTCATGAGACCTACCGACTCATCGAGAAGCTATAGCGGGCTCCACCCGTCACATATTATGTCCAACGAATTTTTATATGAAAAGGTTCAAACATAACATAGACATTCGTATTAAAACTATCATACGAAATGTAAATATTTCATCAATAAACCATGAATGGTATAAAAATAACACATCCGTAGTCAAAAATATCACAAAACCTTTAATACAATATAGAAGTTTTGTATCATAGTAAATCAACTTCAAATAAGCGTAAAATCCATCCACGGATGTTGACATAGATGAAATCAAAACTCTTTTTAGAGAAATATCACATTCTATTTTGAAATCATTTAAGAGTCATATATGTCACGACCCGTCCTCGGGGCCCGTGCCGTGACTACCCCAAGCCCGCCTTCCATAGGCCAGGGGCTGGCGACTAGCACCAAAGGCGTAAAATCCCGATAACTGGGAAGGCATTGCCTTTATAAAAGAAAACAAGCACCACAGAGTACAAGCGGAAGTAAAAACACTAAGTACAAAAGAAGAGCTGAAAGTAAAAAGGGGCCGGAAATACAAGCCCAACTGTAAAGTACAACTCGAAAGGGAAAACAGCGACTGAAAAGTAAATCTGCTACGCTGAGATGTCCACTGGAAATCCCACCTGAAGGGTGGGTACAGATAGCTCCTCTGCTCCTCGGGTCCCGCCGTCTGCTCCGAGTATGTCCTGTCCAGTGGTCTGCCTCCGGGTACCGCCTCGTCGTGTAGTCCACCTCCAGGTACTGTCTAGTCCTCGAACATTCGGCTTCTGTCAGCACTGTCCGTCGTCTGCAACCAACACAACGAGGTGCGGGCATAGCCCGTGCAGGGGTGAGTATAACGATACTCAGTAAGGACCCCGAGACCCTCAAGGTCTCACTAAACCAACAAGGATAACCACAAAGAAGATCTCAACAGATAACTTCTACTTAGGTATATGCCCATACATATACCTAAGTTATCGAGTAACCCATCTCAATCATGAGGAACACAAGAATTGTGAAATCAACGGATAACCACTACCCGGGTATATGCCCATACATATACCAAAGTTAGCAAGTGACCCATCTCAATCATGAGGTAAACATAAGGTCAAAAGTCTCAGCTCAAACCAGGATTTTTATTATCGAAACCGTAACTGCTGAAGAGCCCCGTCTCTGAAGTGTGCAGTAGTCCTGTCACGACTCCGAGGTACTGCTCACTAACCTAAGACTGCTGAGGTACTCCTCCTGTCGAGTACTGCGGGTTTGCGGCCAACTGCCTGGCGCTCCGTCCGCTGAGGGTCTGTCGCCAAATACCGGGCGCTACCCAGATAGCCTACTGAGGTACTCCTCCTGTCGAGTACCGCGGGTCTGCTGCCAACTACCAGGCGCTCCGTCCGCCGTGGGTCTGCCGCCAAGTACCGGGCGCTCCGTCCACTGGGCTAGTCGACTCACTCCAAGTCTAGTCGGTCAAGCAGTCGTCAGGTCTCAGCCGGCTACACGGTCTCCGTACTCTGCACGCTCGTCTCCGGGAGGGTCCGCTCCACGAGCTACTGGTCGATACTCCAAGTATCACAAAGTCACACGAAGAAGTGTCTCAAAGGTCCGTCTCGTCACAGGGGTCTCAACGCAACAGACGGCGCGTCGATCGGACGCCCGGTCTGTGAGTTATTAGCCTTTTCGTCCCAGGGGCCCGGTTGGTTTCGAGTGTGAACCAATCCCGGCCGTATCTCAACTGTACCCCGAACTCCCATAGGGTAAACTCAGAGGGACCGTTACTCAACGTAACCACCAACGCCGCTGACGGCTCGTCAAGCGGACGTCCTGTCTGAAAGATATCATCTTTTCCGTTCCAGGGGCCCGGTTGGATTTCGGTGCGATCCAACCCGGCCACTATCCAACTGCAACCAAAACTCGGGCGGAGTATGCCAAAAGTTTCGTATCGTTAACAGGAACTCAACGCAACAGACGGCGCGTCGATCGGACGCCCGGTCTGAGAGTTATTGGCATATTCGTCTCCGGGGCCCGGTTGGTTTTTAAGGAAAAACCAACCCGACCGTACTCCACCTGCGTCCAAACCTCGGGCGGAGTATGCCAAAAGATCCGATTCACTAAGAGGAACACAACGCGACTGACGGCGCGTCAATCGGACGTTCGTGGCTCAAGATATGAGCGTTTCCGCTCCGAAGGCCCGGTTGGTCTCGTGAACGAACCAACCCGGCCGAACTCAAAGTAACCCGAAACCTTGAGTGCGATATACCGAAACGACCGTCTCGATCCGAGGATCGCGTTGCCGCTGACGGTTCGTCGATCGGAGGTCCGAGGCTCAAGTTATGAGCAAAAAACCAAATCTGGTCCGAAACGGGGGGGTCCGGGTCCGGAACGACCCGGCCCGACCCCCCCCCCCCCTTGGGTGGCGCGGCGGCCGGCGGCGGCGGCCGGCGGCGGCGGACGGCGGCGGCGGGCCACGTGGCGGCGGCGGGCCGCGTGGCGGCGGCGGCCGCGTGGCGCGGCGGCGGCGGGCCACGTGGCGGCGGCGGCTGGCGGACCGCGTGGCGGCGGCGGCTGGCGGACCGCGTGGCGGCGGGGTGCCGCGGCGCAGCGGGCCGCGTGGCGGCGGCGGCGGCTGGCCACGTGGCGGCGGCGGCTGCCGCACGGGATTTTCACGCGGGGCATAGCCCCGCGTTTTTCCTTCAAGCGGCACGGCTCAAGCCGTGCCTTTGACAAAAACGGCCCCCGCAAATGGGGGCCAGCTTGACAAAACCGGGGGGCTGTTGCCCCCCCTCTTTAAGTGAACCGCCCCCCTCATTAAGAGGGGGGTCTTGAAGGTCCGGCCGGGGGTTTAATCCCCCGGTTTTTATGACGTCCGGCCGGCCCGCTGGCCGGCCGGTTTTTACCAACGGGACCGGAAATTTCCGGTCCCGCCCTTGACTTCCGACGCCGGCGGCCCGGCCGCCGGTCTTTCCTTCCGCCGCGGCCCGGAACCGGCCGCGGTCTCCTCGTCTCACCGCGGCCCGGAACCGGCCGCAGTGTTCGTCGTCCGGCGCGGTGCGACGGCACCGCGCCCCTTTCGCCGTGCCAAGAATCCTCCCAACGCGGCGTGTCGGCGTCGCGGTCTTGAAGTCTCACCTCGGCGAAGCGCGACGGTGTTGCGGAAAACATAAGCATGTTCATCCGCGTGGTGCGACGGCACCACGCCTCTTGCTTCCACCCGCATGAATCAACATGAACGAAGGAGGGGGTTTCGGCCGTGTTCGTGCGGTCCGACTCCCCTCGCGTTAACAAATAACATAACTAAAAAGTCTCACGTTTAGTCATGCTAAAATCCACGATTCAGGAATGGAATAAAATAATTAATAAAAACATCCCCTACCTCGGGTTTGAGATTCAAAGAAATCCTCTACGTTCCGCGGAAGACGGCGTCGCGGAATTCAGGCGTCGCGGTCGTCGTTCGTCAAATCCGTTGACGAAGATTTACGTCCGATGCGACACGTTGTTGGCGGATCTTCGTTTGCCGACGAAGAAGGTCCGAAGAGGAAGCAGAGGTCCGAAGATACTAGGTCTCTGAGTCGATGATCCTTGACGAAGTGTTGTCGTTCTTCGTTGAGGATGAAGACGTTCCTCGCCGGAGAAGATGAAGACGTTCTCCGTTCTTCGTCAGAGCTTGAAGATGAGAAAGCTCTCCAAAGACAAACAAAGAACCCTAAATAAAATAAGACTACCTCTTATTTTATTAACACAACACAAAAGAATTTTCAAAGTCTTGAAATTCAAAAAGACATAACTCCCATAATTAAATAAGAGTTACTTAGGCCAATTTAATTAGGGGTTAAGAACGTTGAGAGAAATTTGAAAGATAGGGGTTCGTGTGGGCCCCACCACACTTAATCCTCCCAAGGGAGGTTAAGTGGGTGTGGGTCCCACTTCCAACCCCCTTGGGTAGGTTTTTAATAAGTTAAAAATAAAATTTGTTTAACACAATTTTATTTAACTTAACTGAAAAACCCCAAAACGGAACTTTCAACCCGCAACAAACGCAACTCCCGGAAAGGTCTCTTTAAGCGAATATCGGCGCTGCGAGTTCATCGGTGCCCTCGGATTTCAATTCCGAGCACCGGATCAAAAGTTAGGAAAAACCCGCTCGTCCGTTCACTGAACGTACCCGAGCCAAACTTCGGAAATTGATTCCGGGCACACCGGGCCTCGGAATCAGGTGCCGTCTGAAGC
This sequence comes from Viscum album, assembly GCA_963277665.1. NCBI lineage: Eukaryota > Viridiplantae > Streptophyta > Magnoliopsida > Santalales > Viscaceae > Viscum > Viscum album. The sequence continues at coordinate 142,259,885 of OY728141.1, forward strand.
TGCGCTCTTGTAAAATTCCAAAGAAAATTAAGAAAAAAATTTCCTTGAAATTTACGGGTCTTTACATTACTCCCACCACAGGGCTTTACGTCCCCGTAAAGCTTCACCACAAACTTAGGGAAACAAAGCGGTACTGAGCACGCATCTGAGCCTTCCGCTCCCATGTGCTCACCTGGAGGTTCCCGCGCTGCCAAAGAAAGTGCTCAAGAGGAATCGACCATCCTCCTAGGATCCGTTCCTGTCGATCCTTGATCCCCACAGGAACCTCCGTATAAGACACTCATCGCCACTGTCTAGCTCCTCATGGTCGATGATATGCGAAGGGGGGGTCGAGTACGTATCTCCTCAGCTGGGATACGTGGAAGACATCGTGCACCCGGTGCAACTGAGGTGGTAGAGCCAGGCGATAAGCCACCTCGCCAACCCTGCTGAGGACCTGGAAAGGCCCGATGAAGCGGGGAGACAACTTGCCGCCTCGGCCAAATCTCCGCAAACCACGTCGAGGTGAGACACGCAAGAAGACGTGGTCGCCATCCTCGAACTCTAGTGGCCTCCGCCTCCTGTCAGCATATGACTTCTGCCGGCTCTGTGTTTTCCTCATCCGCTCCTGGATGACATGGACCTCTTCTGACGTGGCCCGGACCATCTCTGGTCCCACAAGAGCTGCGAGATTTCTTCTTTGCCGATAAGAGAAACCTGGTCTCATCCCCTGGATGAACCACATTCTTTGCCTAAAACAGTCAATCCTAACATGGATGATACTAATCCATACCAAGGATGACGTCGTAAGGCCTCGACGCTACTACTAAGAGATCCAACCGTTACTCTCGCCTCCAAGGGTTGAGTCACACTGTCGGCATCAGTGTGTAGTAACTGGTCTCCTCCAGTAGATGTCTCACAAGTGAGGGTCAAGTCAACAGTCAACTGGAACCTCTTAGTAACATCACAAAAGAGGACAGGAAAGAAACATCACAAAGGTATGCGTCTTTTATTATTGCAGCTCATAATACAAGACGCTACACAAAAGCAACAAAGAACCAGAAGTACTAAGGACGTATCCACTAGTTCTGCTCCTGTCCATCGGCTCCCAGAGCTCCATGATCGAAGGCCTCGGCTGCCTGAAGCTGAGCTCTCCCCTACGGTCGGGGTGGTCCTCCTGGTGGTGGTGGTGGAAGAGCCTCAAAGCGTCGCCCACCACCAGCTGCTCGTCCAGCTCCTCTGCCTCGTCCGCCTCCTCCCTGCGGACCGCCACGGTCGAACCTCTGCCTCTGCCTGGGAGGTTCTTCACTTAACTGCTGATCATCAGCATGGCGGGTCGGACAGTCACGAGCCATGTGACCAATCCCGCCACAGGAGTAACACTGCCCACTCTCGGCACGCCTGGCTCTGACTCCACCCCGGCTTCCCCGTACAACTGAGCCTGAGTCGTGCAGTCGGCCACCGGTAGGTCTGTTCTGCCTGGAACCCTGAGTCATCTGTCGGCTACCTGCTGCAGATGACTCTGCCACGTGCCGCCCTGCGGTGAGTTGCTGTGCTGGTGTAGACTCTGCAAGGAAACTCTCGATCAGAAGTGCCCGCTCCAGTACTCCTGTCTGAGTCGGTATGCTGAGGGAGATCAGCGATGCCCTGATCTCGTGTCTCAAACCCTGCTCGAAGGTCCGGGCCCGGAAGAATGGGTCCCGTACCATGTCGGTCGAGTAGCGCGAGAGATCGGTGAACCTCGCCGCGTACTGAGCGACCGTCATGCTGCCCTGCCGCAGCTGTAGAAGCTCCTGGATGCGCACCGCTCGAAGGGTGGCCGGGACGAACTCAGAGCGGAAGAGGCTCTCGAAGTCCGTCCAGAGTAGAGATGCCTCATCGTGCACCTGGAGCATCAGGCTCCACCATCGTCCTGCTGCTGCGTGTAGTAGGCTCGCAGCGAGGATCACCATGAGGTCTGCTGGTGTCCTCACTAGCCTAAACACTCGAACTACTGCCTCCAGCCAGTCCTCTGCTGCCTGCGGATCCGTCTCCCCGCGAAACCTGGGCGGTCGCTGGCGCTGAAACTCATGCAGTGCGCTGAGGCGACGTGCATCGTCAGCGGCTGCTGCTGGAAGCATCGGGGGCTCGGCGGGTAAAGCTACCGCCGGTGCCACTACTGGGAAAGGGCCCTGCACCGAGGCCTCGTCGCTCGGTGGGCTGTCGTCTCGCTCAACTCTCGGAACCCTAGCTGGCTGTCGTCGCGGGGCCATCCTGAAAGAAACAACGTAACACGATCAAACGATTATACCCGGTGAGCTGACCTGGTTTGAGCTGTTTTAAGGGGAAAAAAACCTTTGAAAACACACACGCAATCAGTGTTTTCGTGCACAAAGTCGGAAATCAGTTGTCAGGGTCCTGGTGTATGGATACGTCGGCCGCCCGCACCAACACTGGACTCCCTGAACTGAAAACCACACTCGGTACTCTCAACACTATTGCTCCACAGAAAGAATCATCAGAGTTATAAGTTCTGCGGTAGAACCGAACCCTCTGATACCAATTTGTCACGACCCGTCCTCGGGGCCCGTGCCGTGACTACCCCAAGCCCGCCTTCCATAGGCCAGGGGCTGGCGACTAGCACCAAAGGCGTAAAATCCCGATAACTGGGAAGGCATTGCCTTTATAAAAGAAAACAAGCACCACAGAGTACAAGCGGAAGTAAAAACACTAAGTACAAAAGAAGAGCTGAAAGTAAAAAGGGGCCGGAAATACAAGCCCAACTGTAAAGTACAACTCGAAAGGGAAAACAGCGACTGAAAAGTAAATCTGCTACGCTGAGATGTCCACTGGAAATCCCACCTGAAGGGTGGGTACAGATAGCTCCTCTGCTCCTCGGGTCCCGCCGTCTGCTCCGAGTATGTCCTGTCCAGTGGTCTGCCTCCGGGTACCGCCTCGTCGTGTAGTCCACCTCCAGGTACTGTCTAGTCCTCGAACATTCGGCTTCTGTCAGCACTGTCCGTCGTCTGCAACCAACACAACGAGGTGCGGGCATAGCCCGTGCAGGGGTGAGTATAACGATACTCAGTAAGGACCCCGAGACCCTCAAGGTCTCACTAAACCAACAAGGATAACCACAAAGAAGATCTCAACAGATAACTTCTACTTAGGTATATGCCCATACATATACCTAAGTTATCGAGTAACCCATCTCAATCATGAGGAACACAAGAATTGTGAAATCAACGGATAACCACTACCCGGGTATATGCCCATACATATACCAAAGTTAGCAAGTGACCCATCTCAATCATGAGGTAAACATAAGGTCAAAAGTCTCAGCTCAAACCAGGATTTTTATTATCGAAACCGTAACTGCTGAAGAGCCCCGTCTCTGAAGTGTGCAGTAGTCCTGTCACGACTCCGAGGTACTGCTCACTAACCTAAGACTGCTGAGGTACTCCTCCTGTCGAGTACTGCGGGTTTGCGGCCAACTGCCTGGCGCTCCGTCCGCTGAGGGTCTGTCGCCAAATACCGGGCGCTACCCAGATAGCCTACTGAGGTACTCCTCCTGTCGAGTACCGCGGGTCTGCTGCCAACTACCAGGCGCTCCGTCCGCCGTGGGTCTGCCGCCAAGTACCGGGCGCTCCGTCCACTGGGCTAGTCGACTCACTCCAAGTCTAGTCGGTCAAGCAGTCGTCAGGTCTCAGCCGGCTACACGGTCTCCGTACTCTGCACGCTCGTCTCCGGGAGGGTCCGCTCCACGAGCTACTGGTCGATACTCCAAGTATCACAAAGTCACACGAAGAAGTGTCTCAAAGGTCCGTCTCGTCACAGGGGTCTCAACGCAACAGACGGCGCGTCGATCGGACGCCCGGTCTGTGAGTTATTAGCCTTTTCGTCCCAGGGGCCCGGTTGGTTTCGAGTGTGAACCAATCCCGGCCGTATCTCAACTGTACCCCGAACTCCCATAGGGTAAACTCAGAGGGACCGTTACTCAACGTAACCACCAACGCCGCTGACGGCTCGTCAAGCGGACGTCCTGTCTGAAAGATATCATCTTTTCCGTTCCAGGGGCCCGGTTGGATTTCGGTGCGATCCAACCCGGCCACTATCCAACTGCAACCAAAACTCGGGCGGAGTATGCCAAAAGTTTCGTATCGTTAACAGGAACTCAACGCAACAGACGGCGCGTCGATCGGACGCCCGGTCTGAGAGTTATTGGCATATTCGTCTCCGGGGCCCGGTTGGTTTTTAAGGAAAAACCAACCCGACCGTACTCCACCTGCGTCCAAACCTCGGGCGGAGTATGCCAAAAGATCCGATTCACTAAGAGGAACACAACGCGACTGACGGCGCGTCAATCGGACGTTCGTGGCTCAAGATATGAGCGTTTCCGCTCCGAAGGCCCGGTTGGTCTCGTGAACGAACCAACCCGGCCGAACTCAAAGTAACCCGAAACCTTGAGTGCGATATACCGAAACGACCGTCTCGATCCGAGGATCGCGTTGCCGCTGACGGTTCGTCGATCGGAGGTCCGAGGCTCAAGTTATGAGCAAAAAACCAAATCTGGTCCGAAACGGGGGGGTCCGGGTCCGGAACGACCCGGCCCGACCCCCCCCCCCCTTGGGTGGCGCGGCGGCCGGCGGCGGCGGCCGGCGGCGGCGGACGGCGGCGGCGGGCCACGTGGCGGCGGCGGGCCGCGTGGCGGCGGCGGCCGCGTGGCGCGGCGGCGGCGGGCCACGTGGCGGCGGCGGCTGGCGGACCGCGTGGCGGCGGCGGCTGGCGGACCGCGTGGCGGCGGCGGCTGGCGGACCGCGCTGGCGGCGGGGTGCCGCGGCGCAGCGGGCCGCGTGGCGGCGGCGGCGGCTGGCCACGTGGCGGCGGCGGCTGCCGCACGGGATTTTCACGCGGGGCATAGCCCCGCGTTTTTCCTTCAAGCGGCACGGCTCAAGCCGTGCCTTTGACAAAAACGGCCCCCGCAAATGGGGGCCAGCTTGACAAAACCGGGGGGCTGTTGCCCCCCCTCTTTAAGTGAACCGCCCCCCTCATTAAGAGGGGGGTCTTGAAGGTCCGGCCGGGGGTTTAATCCCCCGGTTTTTATGACGTCCGGCCGGCCCGCTGGCCGGCCGGTTTTTACCAACGGGACCGGAAATTTCCGGTCCCGCCCTTGACTTCCGACGCCGGCGGCCCGGCCGCCGGTCTTTCCTTCCGCCGCGGCCCGGAACCGGCCGCGGTCTCCTCGTCTCACCGCGGCCCGGAACCGGCCGCAGTGTTCGTCGTCCGGCGCGGTGCGACGGCACCGCGCCCCTTTCGCCGTGCCAAGAATCCTCCCAACGCGGCGTGTCGGCGTCGCGGTCTTGAAGTCTCACCTCGGCGAAGCGCGACGGTGTTGCGGAAAACATAAGCATGTTCATCCGCGTGGTGCGACGGCACCACGCCTCTTGCTTCCACCCGCATGAATCAACATGAACGAAGGAGGGGGTTTCGGCCGTGTTCGTGCGGTCCGACTCCCCTCGCGTTAACAAATAACATAACTAAAAAGTCTCACGTTTAGTCATGCTAAAATCCACGATTCAGGAATGGAATAAAATAATTAATAAAAACATCCCCTACCTCGGGTTTGAGATTCAAAGAAATCCTCTACGTTCCGCGGAAGACGGCGTCGCGGAATTCAGGCGTCGCGGTCGTCGTTCGTCAAATCCGTTGACGAAGATTTACGTCCGATGCGACACGTTGTTGGCGGATCTTCGTTTGCCGACGAAGAAGGTCCGAAGAGGAAGCAGAGGTCCGAAGATACTAGGTCTCTGAGTCGATGATCCTTGACGAAGTGTTGTCGTTCTTCGTTGAGGATGAAGACGTTCCTCGCCGGAGAAGATGAAGACGTTCTCCGTTCTTCGTCAGAGCTTGAAGATGAGAAAGCTCTCCAAAGACAAACAAAGAACCCTAAATAAAATAAGACTACCTCTTATTTTATTAACACAACACAAAAGAATTTTCAAAGTCTTGAAATTCAAAAAGACATAACTCCCATAATTAAATAAGAGTTACTTAGGCCAATTTAATTAGGGGTTAAGAACGTTGAGAGAAATTTGAAAGATAGGGGTTCGTGTGGGCCCCACCACACTTAATCCTCCCAAGGGAGGTTAAGTGGGTGTGGGTCCCACTTCCAACCCCCTTGGGTAGGTTTTTAATAAGTTAAAAATAAAATTTGTTTAACACAATTTTATTTAACTTAACTGAAAAACCCCAAAACGGAACTTTCAACCCGCAACAAACGCAACTCCCGGAAAGGTCTCTTTAAGCGAATATCGGCGCTGCGAGTTCATCGGTGCCCTCGGATTTCAATTCCGAGCACCGGATCAAAAGTTAGGAAAAACCCGCTCGTCCGTTCACTGAACGTACCCGAGCCAAACTTCGGAAATTGATTCCGGGCACACCGGGCCTCGGAATCAGGTGCCGTCTGAAGCTGCGCTCTTGTAAAATTCCAAAGAAAATTAAGAAAAAAATTTCCTTGAAATTTACGGGTCTTTACAATATATTTATAAAATAAAACATTTTCATCGAAAATATTCTTATAATCTTGTAAGGGAATCTTCGACGATTTTATAACGGCGGAAAATAGCCACACCCTCCGTATAAGTTAAAAAACATTCTTACCTTTATTCTGTCGAAAAGGTTACAATGCACCTTGTTTGGAAAATGATGGAAAGATTCATTTATAAAACTCTTATAAAATGTCAAACAATGGTATAAATGACTTTAACCAATATTATTGTAAATAATAAATTTTTTTTGAAATACATTTATAAGATACATGGATGTGAATGATCAAGAGATCCCAGTAGATAATTACGTATAAACAACCTTTGATAATGAAGAGATTGCGAAATAAACCCTTACCTTGTACTTTTCCTTGGTTGGGATAGGTTAACCTCCATTATAATGGTGAAATAATTGTTATTCAATTATACATGAATCATATATATTAATATGATATCATATATTATCTTTTAACATTACTTTGTTAATAATATCTTTGTATTATGGTTGTTTCGGGTGTTAACTTACTAGTTTTCTTTTATATGTTTTGATACGTAAAATATGTTTTTCATGGATAGGTTGTATCTTAATCATATCCATAATTATATCAAGTCATTAAACATTATTTTTAAATCATCAAATGATAATTATACTTGAATGGATACAATAGAGAATGAATCTCATCGTGTTCGTGGAGACGGTAGTCCGTACGTACGCACGAGCAACAATATCATCCTTTTTATATTAAAATAATATATAATTGGATGGTATATCATATATAAAGAATAATTATCATTTTATATTTATTATTTACATGAATTACCAATTATTATACCCATAAAAATAAGAATATATTAAATAACAATTACACCACGACGTGGAGACGGCAAGCCGTACGTACGCACGTATGGTGACATGTTATTCTAATAATTGATAAAATACTGAATATGTTTGTACCATATTTATAATAACATCACATTATATATTAGATACTTGAGTTATTATTTTATAATGGTAATAACCAAGAAAGAATAAGTGGAACAAGAAAGGAACTTGAAAAGTGTGGTGAAATTATTACCTCTTCTTCGGGTTCTTCCTTTTGATTTGATCAAAAGGGATCCTTAGGATGGCTTTCTGACTAAAGTAAGGCCTCTAGTATGAAGTGAGGAATGTTTAATGAGTATTTGGGCAGAGGTTGGCCGAACCAAAAGGCTTTGAATGTGTGAATTTGTGGGAAGCGGGAGTGCCCTTTTATAAGAGGGGTGAGGGGCACCTTTGACAAAACTAGAAATATTATTTTATAATAAATTGATATTTGGTTTCTAATGGATCCAAAGTGAATTATTTAAAGTTTAAGGTGGGGATGGGTAGAAAACCACTCAACCAATAGAATTTAGACAGGTTTGGTTTATTATATTAATCTTATCTTTAAGTATTAACTCTTAGTTAATTAGTTTCACTTTTACAATATCTCTTTGTATTTTTATATTATATGGTTAATACGCTTACTATATATATCCAAGAGACCCACATGTGGTCCATTAATGATAAAACTATTATTATATAATTCTCTTTGACAAAAAATAGTATTTTAGAAATTTAATATCAATTAATAATATAATATTTTCTTTAAAAACTCTTTTATGTCAATTTTGAAACTATTCAATAATTTATTTTTAAAAAAATCATAACAGAATGATTACTTAGAAAAACGTTTATTAAGTCAATAATAATTTGTCATATTATCCTAGAATTTTTTTTTGTATTTATAAAAAGTCTCAAATTACATTTATTTGGGTATTTAAAATATCAATTATTCTAATTTTTCACTATTATAGTAATTACTCCATCATCATTGTGTCATAAATAAATTAAATTATTTAATTTCTAAAAATTATAAATAAAATATCATTATGTAGGAAGTATTTTTATATATATAATGAATATTTAAAATAGAATTTATCTTATGTTTTAGCCTATATTAAAAATGTTTTAGTAAATACACCTTGATTTTAACTCTTTTTAAATGTCCTAATCTAATCAAAGTGGACCTAAACGATAATATTTTATTCCTGAGGTTGTTTTTGGTCGATATACAGTTGTCCAATAGAATGAGGACATGTGTTAGGGTAATATTAATATCATTTTTACCATTATTTACCCTATTTACTTTTAACCGTGGTAAATAAAAGTAAAAAGTCACTATTCAACAAAATATATTTTCTTCTCATTGAACCAAATTTTACAACTTGATATTAACTGTGTCTCTCAAATTTCCTAAATTTCATTCACAAAAGCGGTAAAATTACGTTTTATGAAAAATTTAGGTTTTTAACTACCACTTAGTGGTTTCACTATTCATCAAAAATTGAAGTTTTTCTGAACAATGCCAAAGTTTCACCCTAATCTAAAATTGATATTCCAAAATCAAAAATCATGTCTATTTTAAAAAATTCCAAAAATATATGTTTCATTAATTAATTTTATAATTAATTTCCGCTTTCACAACAAATAGCGTGTTTTTAAAAACAATATATATCAAAAGATTGACAATTGTTTATGTCCAATTTCAAAGTGAAATTAATTCTAATGAACACCATTGAATGAAATCGTTAAAATATATTATAATTATACTTTAAAACCACACAATAATATAATTTATCACTATAAATTATTTTGATTAAAAAAGTTGTTTTTAATTAAAATTTAGTAATTTTCACTATTCATCAAAATATTAAAGTTATCTGAAAAGAACCAAAATTTCACCTTAGGCTAAATTCGATACTACGAATCCAAAAATGAAGTCCATTTTGAAATATAAAATATATATAATTTAAAAAATTAGGTTTTACTATTCATAACATCTATTTTGATTGGTTGTGGCGTGTTAGATCTCGATGTTGCGTACAACCCATGCAATCATATTATTCAAAGAGAAGTGTACCGTAGAAGCTTGGGGTGTTACATTCTCCCCTCCTTCAAATAATTTCTTCCTTGAAATTTATAGAATAATACCGCATGAAAAGACTCAGGTGGTTCTTCATCATAAGTTCCTTGAGTTCCCACGTTGCCTCTTCCATCTTATGGTTTATCCACAATATTTTTACCAAACGAGTCATCCAGTTTCTCAGTACATGTTCTCTCGTATCAAGAATCTCGACGGGCTCTTCGCAATGAGATAGATTAGGTTACAGTTCTAATTTCTCATAGGTGAGTACATGCATTGGGTCAGGCATGTATTTCCTCAATAGAGATACGTGGAACACATCGTGAACTTTGGAGAGACTTGGCGGCATTGCCAATCGGTAAGCTACAGCCCCAATTCGTTCAATAATTTCGAAAGGTCCGATGTACCTGGGACTCAATTTACCTTTCTTAACAAAATGTATGACTCCCTTCCATGGAGATACCTTCCGGAAAACATGATCACCAACTTGAAATTCCAAATCCTTCCTTCAATTGTCGGCATAGTTCTTTTGCCTACTTTGAGCTACTTTTGTATGGTTTTGGATTATCTTCACCTTTTCCATCATTTCCTCCACTAGTTCTGGGCCTAAAGGTTTTCTTTCACCAACGTCAACCCAACAGGTTGGTATAAGACATCTCTTTCTGTATAACGCTTCATATGGTGCCATCTGAATACTCGAATGGAAGCTATTGTTATAGGAAAATTCTACCAGAGGTAAATATTGATCCCACATACCCTGAAAGTCAAGTGAGCAGGATCTCAACATGTCTTCTAAGGTTTAAATAGTTCGTTCTAATTGTCCATATGTTTGAGGGTGGTAGGAAGTGCTCAAATGAAGTTCAGTGTCCAAGGCATTCTGAAGACATTTCCAGAATCTTGAAGTAAAACGGGGATCACGATCAGAAACAATCGATATGGGTAATCTATGAAGTATCATAAATTAATCAATATATAGTATTTATTGACGTTCCAGTGGTAGATCTTCACTTATAGAAAGAAAATGTTCTGAAATGGTAAGACGATCATTAATGACCCATATTTCATCAATCCATCTAGGAGTCTTTGGTATCCCTATGACAAAGTCCTTCGTAATATTGTCCCATTTCCACTCCGGTATGGGAAGAGGTTTCATGACTCCTCTAGGATGTTTCCTTCCAGCTTTCACTTGTTGACAAACCATATATTTTGACACAAAATCAGAAATCCCCCTCTTCATGTTGTCCCACAAAAAATGTTCTTTCAAATCTCTATATATTTTGGTGCACCCAGGGTGTATAGAGAAATTGTAACTATGAGCATCATCCAAAAAATCCCTTTTTAGATCAGGTATATCGGGAACACAATGTCTCTTCCCAAATTTCAAAATTCCATCTTCATACACAAATTCTCTCAATATCCCACCATTCACAGCTTTAATCTTCATTTGAAATTCTTCATCATCGGTTTGAGAACTCTTAATCCTTTCTAGTAAAGATGGTTTGGAAACTATTTTAAAAATAATTGATGTTTCACTTTCCCGGGTTATTCCCATGTCAATATTCACTAGATACATGAAAATTGGATCCCATTCAATTCTCATATTGTTCAAAACGCCATGTTCTTTTCTGATAAAAGCATCTACCACCTTGTTTTCCTTCCCCGGGTGGTAGTGTTTCGTGCAATCATAATCCTTGAGTAATTCAAGTCATCTCCTTTGCCTCTTGTTGAGTTCTTTTTATGAGAAGATATACTTCAAACTCTTGTGATCAGTATAAATCTCACATTTTTCACCATAGAGGTAGTGCCTCCAAACCGTCAATGAAAAGATCACATATGCTAACTCGAGATCATGGGTAGGATAGTTTTGTTCGTGAATTTTCAACTGTCGTGATGCATGGGCAACAACCCTATCATTCTGCATAAGGACACAACCATGTCCTTTCTTTGATGCATCACTATAAATAACAAACACATCATTCGACGATGGTAGAGTCAATATAGGATCATTGAATAATCTTCTCTTCAGTTATTCGAAACATTCTTCACACTCTTTTTTTCAAACAAATTTAACCCCTTTACTTGTGAGCTTCGTTAATGGGTTAGCCGATCGGGCAATATTCTGGACAAAACGTCAATAATAACCCGCTAAACAAAACAAACTACGTACCTCAGTTATACTCATAGGTGTGGTCCATTCTTGGATTGCCTTGTTCTTAGAAGGATCAAAAAAGATTCTATCTTTAGAGACAATATGGCCAAGAAATGAAATCTCCTGAAGCCAAAATTCACACTTGATAATCATCCCATATAATTCATGTCTTCTCAGAGTCTTCAGGATAATGCGCATGTAATTTTCATGATCGTTGTAGATTTTGGAGTATAACAAGATATCATCAATAAATACCAGCACAAATTTATTGAGATATTCCTTGAAAACTCTATTCATCAGATCCATGAATACAGAGGGTGCATTAGTCAATCCAAAAGGCATTACTGTAAACTCGTAATGTTCGTACCTAGTTTCAAAATGATGTCTTCGGAATATCTTCCCTCTCCACACACAACTGATGGTATCCATATCGAAGGTCAATCTTTGACAAGTATTGAGCTCAATTGAATTTGGTCAAATAAATCATCAATTTGTGGTAGGGGAAACTTGTTCTTTATTGTTATAGCATTGATCTCCCTATAGTCGATACATAACCTCATAGATCCATCTTACTTTTTAACAAAAGGAACATGGGATCCCCATGGAGAAACACTAGGGAGAATAAATCCCTATTAATCAATTCCTCTAGTTGTTTATTTAGTTCAACTAATTCTACAGTGGCCATTCTATAAGGGGTATTCGATATAGGCCTTGATACATGAATTAAATAAACGTAAAACTCAACTTCTCGTTCTGGAGGATGTCCAGGTAAATCTTCCAGAAATACATCTACATATTATTTCACAACAGGTACATCCTATATTTGGACATTCATTTCCTCACCCTCAGTCATTTCATTCTCTTCCTCCCCAATAATTGAATTTTTTTGAGCTACTGGGGGTGGATCTAGATAAGAATTATGTGGTGACGATTCTTCTCTAAAGATATGGTGTTCCTTATCATCATCATCAAAAATCATAACCTCTATCTTCTTTCAATAAATCATCGCATCATAGTCCAAAATCCAATCCATACAGAGGATTATATCAAACTCAATCATAGGTATGACTATGATATCAGCAGATAAAGAACATTTATGTGCTCTAATGGGGACTGATTCAAAAAACTTTGTTTGCAATGATACTTCCCTTAGGAGTTTTAACTGAAAACTCCCATTCGAGTCAAGATCAAAGTGGTGTTTTTGGGTTTTTGCCATAGGTACATCTGTGCCAGAGCCGCCTCTACCTACTCGTATCCAAACAGGGATATATTGCTCAGAAAACTCAAAAAATCTCAACAATACCAAAATTCTAGGAAGTTATTCTATACTAATCTTCAAAGTCTATCTTAGGTCTATGTGCTCTAATCAGAGTTTATCTAAATCTAGCTTCCAATGTTTTTACTAAACTTTCTCTGCTACCAACTGGAACGCCCCGACCCAGTTACCCAGAGTCGGTGCATTATTACATAACATTGGAATGATCACAATAAAGATCAAATATCAAAATACCAATTAGTTTCGTAGCCTTGGAAACACTAGATATATTCATAAAGTTTTACATTACATAATAAAATGAAAACTACAACAATATAGTCTCCATAGTCCAAAATCATATCCCCTCATACTATCCCTGCAGGTCATTCATAAATTTCTTCTTCACATCCTGTGAAAAATAAAACATAGAAAAAGGGTGAGCTCAAATTCCCAATAAGGATAACAATATAGCAGAAACTTTCATAAATAAGAATAAACATTTAAGGCAATGTATAACTAAAACAAAAGCCTTTTACACTTGAACTTCAACATAGTATGGAAAAAATAAAAATAAATAATTCCATTTACGTATTCACATGGATATTCTACTAATTGAATAATCACATGCAATATCAATAACCACTTTCATAATGATGGAATGCATAATTCCATACTATCATAACCACATATCCAAGGCCTCGTGCCAAGACTAAAAATAAGATTTTTTCAAGGCCTTGTGCCAACACAATAGTTTGTATCATGAGACCTACCGATTCATCGATTAGCTATAGAGGGTTCCACCAATCACATATTATGTCCAATGCATTCACATATGAAAAGGATTAATCATAACATAAATATTTGGATTAAAACTAGAAAACGAAATGTAAATACTTCATCCATAAACCATTAATGGTATAAAAATAACACATCCACAGTCAAAAATTTCAAAAAACATTCAATACAATATAGATGTTTTGTATCATAGTAAATAAACTTCAGATAAGTATAAAATCCATCAAAGGATGTTGACATAGATGAAATCAAAACTCTTTTTAGAGAAATATGTCTTTCTATTTTGAAATCATTTAAGAGTCATATATTTATAAAATAAATAATTTTCTTCAAAAATATTCTTATAAACTTGTAAGGGATGTTTCGACAATTTTATAACGGCGGAAAATAGCCACACCCGCCGTATAAGTTAAAAAAACATTCTTACCTTAATTCTGTCAAAAAGGTTAAAAAGCACCTTGTTTGGAAAACGACGGAAAGATTCATTTATAAACCTCTTATAAAAAGTCATACAAGGGTATAAATGACTTTAACACATATTCTTGGAAATAGTAAAAATGTTTTGAAAAACATTTTTATGATACATGGATGTGGATGATAAGAAGATCCTTGTACATTTTTACGTATAAACAACCTCGGATAATGGAGAGATTGCAAAATAATCCCTTACCTTGTACTTTTCCTTGGTTGGGGTAGGTTAACCTCTTGTATAATGGTGAAATACTTGTTATTAAATTATAAATGAATCATATATATTAATATTATATCATATATGATCTTTTAACATTGCTTTGTTAATAATATCTTAGTATTATGGTTGTTTCGGGTGTTAACTTACTCCATTTATTTTATATGTTTTGTTACGTAAACCATGTTTTTCATGGATAGGTTTTATCTTAATCATATCTAGAATGATATCAAGTCCTTAAACATTATTTTTAAATAATAAAATGATAATTATACATGCATGGATACGATGGAGAATGAATTTCATCGCGTTCGTGGAGACGGTAGTCCGTACATACGCACGAGCGACAATATAATTCTTTTGATATCAAAATAATATGTAATTGGATGGTATATAATATATACATAATCATTATCATGTTATATTCATTATTTACGAGAATTAAAAATTATTATACCCATACAAATAATAATATATTGAATAACAATTACACCACGACGTGGAGATGGTAAGTCGTACGTACGCACGTTTGGTGACATGTTATTCAAGGAATGGATAGAATACTGAATATGGTTGTACCATATTTATAATAACATCAAATTATATATAAGATACTGGAGTTATTATTTTATAATGGTAATAACAAAGAAAGAAGAAGTGGAAGAAGAAAGAAACTTGAAAAAGGGTAGTGAAATTATTACATCTTTTTCGGGTTCTTCCTTTTGATTTGATCAAAAGGGTTCCATAGGATGGATTTCTGACTAAAGGAAGGCCTCTAGGATGAAGTTAGGAAATTTGAGAAAATATTTGGGCAGATGTTGGCCGAACCAAAATGATTTGAATGTGTGAATTAGTGAGAAGGGGGAGTGCCTTTTTATAAGAGGGGTGAGGGGTACCTTTGGAAAAGATAGAAATATTATTTTATAATAAATTCATATTCGAATTATAATGGCTCCAAAGTGTCTTATTTAAAGGTTAAGGTGGGGATGGGTCTAAAAACACTCAAACAATAGAATTTAGACAGGTTTGTGTTATTATATTAACCTTATCTTCAAGTATTAACTCTTAGTTAATTAGTTTACCTTTTACATTGTCTCTTTGTATTTTTATATTATATGGTTAATAAACTTACTATATACATCCAAGAGACCCCCATGTGGTCCATTAACGATACACCTATCCTGATATAAGTCTCTTGGCCGAGCATTATATTTTTAGGAATTTAATATCAATTAATAATATAATATTTGTTTTAAAAACTCTTTTATGTCAATTTTGACACTATTCAATAATTGATTTTTTGTAAAAATCATAACATAATTATTACTTCGAAAAAAATCAATTACGTCAATCCTAACATGTCATATTATCCAAGAAAATTATTTGTATTTATAAAAAGTCTCAAATTACATTTATTTGGGTATTTATAATATCAATTATTCTAATTTTTCACTATTATGATAATTAATGCATCATCATTGTGTCATAAATAAATTAAATTATTTAATGTCTAAAAATTATAAATAAAATATCATTATGTAGAAAATATTTTTATCTTTCTAATGAATATTTAAAATCGAATATATCTTATGTTTAACCCTATATTATAAATTTTTTAGTAAATAAACATTGATTTTAACTCTTTTAACTCTTCTTTGAATTAAATGATAATACATGTCCTAATCTAATCCAAGTGGACTTAAATGATAATATTTTATTCCTATGGTTGTTTTTCGTCGATATAACCTTTTCCAATAGAACTAGGACATGTGTTAGTGTAATATTTATATCTTGTTTACCCTTAATTACACTATTTACTTTTAACCGTGGTAAATAATAGTAAAAAGTTAGTATTAACCAAAAATTATTTTCATATCATTGTACCACATTTTACTACTTGATATTAACCGTGTTTCTCGGATTTTAGAAATTTCATTCACCGAAGAGGTAGAATTATGTTTTATGAAAAATTCAGTTTTTTAACTACCACATAGTGGTTTCACTATTCATCAAAAATTGAAATTTTTTTAACAATGCCAAAATTTCACCCTAAGATATAATTGATATTCCAAATTCAAAAATTATGTCTATTTTAAAAAATTCCAAACATATAAGTTTCATTAATTAATTTTATAATTAATTCTCGTTGTCACAACAAATAGCGTGTTTTTAAGAAACAATATATATCAAGAGATTGACAATTGTTTATGTCCAATTTCAAAGTGAAATTAATTCTAATGAACACCATTGGATAAAATTGTAAAAATATATTCTAATTATACTTTAAAACCACTCAATAATATAATTTATCACTATAAATTATTTTGATTAAAAAAGTTGTTTTTAATTAAAATTTAGTAATTTTCACTATTCATCAAAATATTAAATTTATTCGAAAAGTACCAAAATTTCACCTTGGGCTAAATTCGATAATCCTAATCGAAAATTAAATTCCATTTTGAAATATAAAATATATATAATTTCAAAAATTAGGTATTACTATTCATAACGGCTAGTTTGATTGGTTGTGGTGTGTTAGAACTTGATGTTGCGTACAACACACGCTATTGCATTATTTAAAGAGAAGCGTACCGTAGAAGCTTGGGGTGTTACATAGACGAAAATGACTAGGTGAGTCAGTGGGGAGACTACGTCTTCATTACCATAGTATCATAATATAAGTCAAACATGATGTAAATAGTAGAAGTAAAATAATAAGTCAACTACTGAAAGTAATAATAGATAAGAATACATATCAATAACAATATGTGTCTCATATTCAAAATGATGTTGATGGTACAAGTATCTACAAAGAATTCAGAATAGTACATGAAAATACAATACTGTACTAGTATACCAAATTATTAGAATACCAAAAATATATCCAAGCATCGTAAGCCTCAACTTGGTCCTATGCTCCCCTCCTCTAAATCAACAATCAATAACCTGTACTACGATGCTTTCCCATATCGTCACCTCTTACCATATAATCTATTTGGTTTCCCAAAGATGCCCAAACAAGGTGTGAGATAAATATCCCAGTAGGTAACCACCAAGGACTATAAATTTCTAACATAAATTCTACAATGGTTCGAGAAAGTGTATACAACCTATATGTAAGTGCTTATGCTGATGGCTTAAGTCTACTGTAACAATTGAAACAAATCAACCCTCAAAGCTACATGGAAAATAAAGTCAACTCATTACAAGGAAAACATAAAATGTAACAGTTACATCACAAAACCATTCAATACATCCATCTGTTTCAAAAAACCACAACTATGCCCTATAGAGAAGTCAAGCATCGCACGACCATGCGATATAGTGGTGTGTAGACCGCAAGGGCCAGATCCAAGGTGTCTCTAGACCATGGAATACACATTATTAATTCTAGACCAGATGGTCCATATCCAAGGATCATTTCCAAGGAATCCCATCGAGTCCCATAGGTTTCCATGGTGGAAACTTAGTTAGGCACTGGTTGAGGTCCTAGGAGCATGGAAATATCAAGTCCTCTACGCGCACATGAAATCTAGATCCATGGGGTAGCAAGGCCCGAGGAATCCCATGGAATCAAAACCCAAGTGGTAGAGTCAACCCAAGGCATCCAGTATGGCATTCCAGATCCATAGAGAGTATTCGATAGAATCTATCAAACCATTCAATCAATAATTCAATCATTAAAAATTTACATTCATAAATATGTGAGTATACCCACCCACATCAACAAGCATCATCCATGTGTATACCCACTAATGAAAATAATTTATCAATTACCAGGAATGTGGGTCTACCCTCCCATATAGATCATTTAACATGTCATTAGAAATTTAAAAAATATATTCCCGCCCATATTATCCATCTTACACAAAAAACTGTCAAAAAAGTTATGCCATAAAATTATATTCATTAATCAAGGAGGCATAACATCTCGTAAACAAGCTACTAAAGCAATCATCTCATCTATGGATTCCTATAACTAGGAGAGCACAATGATACACCCCTTTGGTGGTTTAAATAGGTATAAATAAGATGCTACCTTAAGGATCACCCCTCTAGTTTCTACGAAAGAGAAACAAGTCCCAACCCACCTAAATAGAACCTATGGTCATCCTCACTAGTTATAAATATAGCTACTAAAATCAACTTTCTCAAGAATGAGACCTCACCATAATGTCCTACGAACAACGTAAAGGCAGAACACCCTAAAACACCGCCAGAGAAATGAAAAAACAAAGTATACACCACCTACCACACCTCTGTAGTAGAGAACTCATCAATTATCGTGTCAGGATTTGTCATCAATTATGATAAATCACAAGAAAAAATGAATAATAGAATATTAGGTCATATATACCTAAATAAAAATATCATAGTCATTGTTCTGATGAACCGGGAATAACTAAAAAGGAATCGAGGACATTACATTGTGGATTTGATGAGACGATCATCGATCGAAACAGAGATCAGTCAAAAGAACTGGCTATAATCCTATGTTACATTCCTAAAAAAAGGTCAAAGGGAGGCCATCTATACATGGGAGAAGAAAACCCAAATTGTATATAAAAATGTAAATTGATTTTAATTTAAATTTTAAAAAAAACACACTGCAAAGTCTGACAATTTACCAGCACGGTTTTCCAAACCAGGCAAAAATTGTGCGCACCACACTGCCTAAGAGGGGAGCTCACATAGTTACCCCTCATGGTTTTAATAACCCTGAGAAATCCATTCAGAAGTTCTCTATACAAAAACATACACTTTTCTGATCTCTCACACATTTTAGACTAACCGTGCGCAGGTTGTGTGCCAGGTCATTTTCCACACAAAATATGGTTCAGGCCTCCAAGAAAGCCCTAAAAACCACCATAACACATGTGATCAAGATTAACATTCACATAAAGCCATATCAAGGCACATAAAACCAAAAAAAGGAACATTGCCTTGTACGAAAACCCATGTTCTAAAAAAATTACCCTAATTATTAAAAGAAACATCCTAAGTTCATAGGGGGGGTAAAGAAATCCAACAAAACCAACAAATAAAATCATTAAAAATAAATAAAATCATTAAGAACATTTATAATGAGTGTTCATTCTATTAAAATAGTAGCTACCACCCCTACAATGAGAGTGATGACCCCTTATACAAGTATTATCATGTGTCCATGGACACCTAAATCATCTAGAAAACCAGTGTCCACATCATCCCTTATAACAACAGCATCGGGAAGGACATCCCCATATTTTATTTTTTCATCACAACATGTGGATGTTAGTTGTGAAAATAGATTATGTGTACATACATTCAATTCAGCCCTCTTCTTGACAGGTTTAGCTGGCACACAAAGCTCTGATTCATGTCTTTTGACATGGTAATCTCCCTTTTCTATCGGAGTAGTGGAAATGTGGATAGGAATTATTTCCCATGGGTTGGAACTGGACCTCTCCTCAGGAGACATAACATTGAGATCACCTGTCTGGGTGGGAGGGACCTTCTTTAGACCAGTCTTGGAAGCATTTCCCTTTAATCTGATCGAAGCCTCATGAGGGTACTGACCTTTTAATCCCACAGAAGGTGTCCCCATAATTAGATTAAGTCCACCAGTACGTATGAGTTTAATATCCTATTTATTATATTTTGAAACAGAAGAGGAATGAATTTGGGGAGCATTAGTGTTCATCACATCAGAGTTTTGTTTTAGATTAGTAGGCAGAATTTCAAAATAGTTCATCGTTATATGGGTATTTAATCCAATATTATAAAAATAAAAAATTCTATTGGGTATTTCATCCACAAGATTCCTTTATAAGAGTTATAGTGCTAGAGTACATACATTGTCCTTGATAGAGATTGGGATCATATTTTGACTCCTATGCATCTGTAATTACTCTGTTAGAGTGAGGATTTTGGTTCTTGTTCTTCCCTAAGGTCGTAGATTCAAACAAAATCATCCATTTTTTATATTTTTATTAATGATACTGTAGCCTAAATAGATAATCACCTTATTCTTGTGCTAAGAATTAAACCTCATATTGACTATCATATGAATTTGTGTCATTATGATGACCATCGATTTTCTTAGTTAGAGTATAATTGAAAGAAGGATACATTTTAGATTTGTTCTCCTCTTCTGCTAAATAATCCTATATATCTGTAGATTTTGAATTATGTAGAAGGTAATTTTGGAAATTCCCATATTTCTATAAGATAATAGTGCATTCCTTCCCTGGAATTTTACTACAGTCCCTTGTTTTCCTTTATGAGGAATCATGTCTTTATGAGGGGTTTTATAGATTAGTTGTTCGTTGAGAGACTTATTAAGGTTATCATTTTAATCACGCTTTGGTTCGTGGACAACCAAATCTTGGGATAGTTTACCTTCCCTACTACAATGTGTCTCATCAAGAACCTTCAACATTTATCCAGTGCAGGTGATATTTGAATGACAATTGGACCTATAATGTCCATTAATATAACACACTTCATAGTACAAAGGCATTTTCTCTGATGAAATTCTCAGATTTATTTCATCTTGAGGGGTGGAGGGATACACCTTATTAATCAGAGATGAAATTAAATCAATTTCATCTACGATGTAGGAAAATTAGCCAAAATAAGTTTTTTCAGTACCCAAATCCATCCAAATTGGTATGCCTATTGTAGATGCAATGTCATATAGAATTTTAGAATGCCACAAGACCCAGTTAAAACCATAGATCATAATCCAAAGATGATCCAAACAATATTTAAATTTATATATCTTAAAATTTGGATTCCACTCATAATCCCTAAGTGTTCATTCTTTGAATCATCCTCAATAGTTTAATTTTTTATCCCTTACAACGTACATATATATATATTTAAAGAAAATATAATTTTAATAATATCATAATCATTTGAAATATGGAAAATTTATATTCTATGGATAGAGTTGGATCTTGATTTTTAAACAATTAAAATACAATTATAAATTTTCTCCTCATTAAAAGTATTTTGAATAGAGGTTAAACATTATATTTTATACTCTAATGGACTCAAGAAAATTATTTTTCTATTTATACATTAAATATGGTTCATTAAACACTTTAAATTATCTATTCACATGCTTATGTACCAAAGTAGTTTAAATTGAAGATTGTGGTTTTCACGTGGAAATATAAACTTAGAAATTTCATAATTTCATTTGAAACAGCACAACCAACAAAATATCCATATAAAAACCTTTACACTATATTTTTATTTTTTCAAT
The DNA here is from genome assembly GCA_963277665.1 of Viscum album. Classification (NCBI taxonomy): domain Eukaryota; kingdom Viridiplantae; phylum Streptophyta; class Magnoliopsida; order Santalales; family Viscaceae; genus Viscum; species Viscum album. Next base: position 142,281,472 of record OY728141.1, read on the forward strand.
ATCATAAATAAAACCACAACTAGATATTTAATATGTGAGTTATACTTATGTGATCTTGTATATATTAATAATATTTCTAATATATCAGGATATTATTTTTATAATAAAAATCCATTGCATAACCTAATTATAATTTCATCAGAATCATAAAATTCTTGGTACTAATATATTCACCCTACAAAATCACTAAAAACATATATAAGTATGTGACCAAAATAAAGTTAGGTATATAGTTGTTCCTATTAATCAACAATGAATGACATAAATATACAACATGAATAATATTCAAATTGACTGAAATTATTGATCATCGAAAATAAAATATACCCAAATCAGAAATCATGAATGGATCAATAACAAGTACAATTACTTGCTTTATAGATTCACAATTCCAATTAGACAATACACTATATAAAAAATCATCCAAATGAAAAATAACATACCATGTAGATTGACCATGAGGATATTAATTTAATAACATAATGGACCAAACATATCAAAATTACAATTAATCCATGATGGATTAACCATATGTACAACATATGGAATATGTGAATCAACCATTTTAGTGGCTAAATCATGATGATTAACCACACTCTGTAGATTATAGATTTTGTTCACTTTGAATCAGATTCAACAAAAACCATATCCATCCTTCCTCAAACGACTCAAAATTTATTAAACTATTTTTTATAAATATTCATTATATACACCCACAATATAATCTAGTTTCCTTGAATGATATACACATCAAAAAAAATTCCACATTTTTTAGAAACTCTCAACTTGACTTATCCGATCATTATCCTATAGTAATCAGTATACTTCAATTAAAAAATTCACTATAAAAATCCTAATTACAATCATCATTATAATATTCTACCATCAAACACATATAACTTGTGGATAACAATTTAAATTATTACTTTGGAACATTTTAGATCCATGAAAAATTGAGGAATATTAAAATAAATATTAATAATAATAATTTTATAGTTATAGTTGAGAGAATCCAAATATAAGATTACTATAAATTTTGATTATTATTTGGATGAAGGAACACAAGGATTAATGTGTTGATTTCAAATTAGGTAGGTCGAATAATAATTAATTTTTGACGGTGTAGTCTTTATATGATATATAATTTTTAGAATATACAATGGTAAAAAATATAGAATAATTGAAGTTGTTCGGATGTATTTTTATTTCTTTTAAATAATATTGTTGGAGTTTTTAAATTGCATGATTAAAATAGAAGATGAAAAATGAATAAGATTTAATTATATTACATGCATAATTTCGAAACTCTATTTGTATGATACAGAATACTAAAAGAGTCATTAAATAAATAAGAATATAAAATGGTCAAGGAATGTGGTTTTTTGTATATTTATATGGACATACTTTGATTCAATTTAAAATTAATTAAGAGCCATTTAGTTATCATAAGTGTCAATTGAATAATTCATATCAATCATTTTCTATTACTATAAGGAATGCAAAATTGATATATTTACAACTAGTTACATGGTAAGTGTCATTTGTAAACATTATATAATATTAATTTACATGTAGTATGTGAGGGCTGTAAAAACATAGAGGGTAAGAGATTCCATTTTTTCATAAATATGATAAATATTTCAATAAATATGATCTATATTCTGACAATTCATTTACAAAACAAAATGGTCATTTATATCATACCTTAAAATTCATCATCAATTCCATAAGATGGACGTTTTGTACATATGTAAATGGTCTTCATAAGAATCCATGATGTTCTATAAAAGTATGTTTTCTATGTTTAAAATTTTAAGGTTCATAAAAAATTAATGTTTGTTTCATATCCCTAAGATTCAGAAATATACTCTTTAATATATATATATATATATACTTTAAGGGTTCATATTTTTGAATAAAATAATGACGCATTGTTAATAAATTTTCTAATAAAATATAATTCAGTCAATATTGTTAGAAAATTAAATGATTTGAATACAATTATTATTTGTTAAATCATTAATAATCCAATGGGTTGTAGTTATGGAGAGTGGGGAAGGAGAAAGTTTTTTTCCATAAACATACTATCAATCTAAAACTATTTGATGATAATGAATGAATTTATCCTAGATATATCAAATAAGAAATACTTCATGACATGAATGATATTACCACACCTCAAGTATATTATGAATGTAATCATGATCAAAATATTTGGGTTACAATTTGTGATGTCATGGATATGATTTATAGGTTCCATGACATCCCATGAATACTTGGATTATAAAGAAATATATTATGAATCCATTACTTCTATAGTAGTAGGCCCACTAACCTAGTGAACATAAATGAGTTTTCAAGAAATAAAATAGTGATTAATTGGAAAAGGTAATGATATGCCTATAGATTGTTGTACCGGTTTTCCTAAGAAATGTGGTGGTCCATAGATATAATAGTTAGGTGACTTATTAATTGATGTATAAGTAATATGCACTAATATAATTAACAAATATTAGAATGAAATATATTCATATTTAAAATTGATTATTAAATGAAAGATTTTATCAGTATTGTGATTATAAATATGAAATTCATAAGCTACTTCAAATCAATAATTATTTCTATATTTTAATAAAAAAAGTACTCCTACATAAATACGTATATAAAAATATGTATAGATAGAACATATATAGGGAGTGGATCTTACACTAATATTATCATAATATTCTTTAATGTTAATAAAAGGAGTGTAAATACCTAAAAATACATTGAATATGCATATTATATAAATAAATTCATGATGGTCATATAATATTATGGTGATGATTTGATAATATACCGTGATGAATAATAGAGAGGAATGAATGATGTACATGTGGACACATCTATATATTTTCATTCATACTAAAGAGGTGAGAGACCTGACGTATGATTTCAGATATCTAATGTTCTGAAAATAAGCAATGAATCCACAAAAATTACTATAATTAATTGATATATCATTAATTAATATGATCAATGAATCCCTATATATTATTTTATAACAAATAATAATATTATTATTTTATGCTTCTTATATGGATTCATGTCTATAATATTTATAATGAATAAATGATCTGATATATTTTTCATTATATCCAATGAAAATAATATTTTTTCATGAATTATACCAAGTCACACTGAGATTAAATGTGAAATGGTTTATCGAGTTATTATGTGTTGATAATAAATGTAGAGGTGAGTTCATGTTGGACAAAAAATAACTTATATAAATGTCATAGACATCCATCATAGAGGTGAATCATATTTAAAAACATGGTGTCTAAGTTTCTTTATATTTTTTATTTAGTACACTCACACAAGAAAAATGTGTTACGAGAGTGTGAGAGAGATCCATTAACAAATTGAATTAAGTTATAAATAATGGATTAAATTATAAAATTTAAATAATTTAAATAAAATTGATTTACCACCCCTAGTGCTGGATATATCTAACATGATTCAATCTACTCCGTAAACTATTGGGTGAGACTAGTTAACTATTGTTATACCAACACTTAGGTACCTTTCTATACAAATTCATTCTCCCACTAAACTCCAATAACCATTCTACAGCATTAAAATTACCCCCAAATTAAATTAATATACAAAATTTGATTTTGAATACTATCCCAAAATAGTCTATTTATTTAAAAATTGTAACATATAATATGATTTTATTCTTTGGATTATTTTTTTTCACTAGGAATAACCTATAAATAAATTAGATTGACTAATAAAATTTAAACTAAGGGTGGTTATTTTGTCAGATAATAAGAATTTTTATAAAAGGAAATGATAAATTTATCTCTTAAGGCTCACTACACATAGGTTAGTACCACCTAGAAAAGTTATTGACAACTACATTTATTACTATTATTTATATTATTTTATTTTACAACTTCAAAAATTAGTGAATCCATATAATCTAACCGATTTTAATGACCATTTTTAGTAGAATACATATGAATGTATCATGTATTATTATGAAAATAAGATTTTGAACACTTATATACTTCCTAAATATATTTTGTTGAAAAAATATCAGACAATTCATTTTCATTTTTTGATAAAATATTTTGGAACACATATTGAATATTACCAGAATAATAAAATAATATTACTTATTATTCATAAAATTAATCTAAAATATCCCATATTGAATCATCAAAAGCATATGATATTATTATAAAAGGATGGATCTATTAGGGGGTGGTTATAATAAATAAATACATCAATTTCAATGTGAAAATATCAAAATCATTAATGGTGATATGATAAATGATGAATGATTTATACATGAGTAGCCAATAATATAATTAATTAATGATTTTAAATTATAATAAATAAATAAACCATAGACAAAATTCATTAAATATCTTAAAAAATATTATTAAATAAAGTACAATAATTTTTCTACTACCTAAACATTGGGTTACTCAATATCAATACCCCTAATAGTAACAATATTACGTTGTGTAATAAATGTATAAACCACAAATTGTATCTTCTAACATTATATATTAAGTTATTAACATTTTAATCATTGTAGAAATATCATTATACTCTATAAAATATTATTCAATATGTTCACCTAAATTTAAAAATCAATAATAAATGGATCAATGATCTTCTTCATCACATTGGAAAATGTAGATAGCATTATGAAATAAAATATAGATATAGGTCTACGTAATCATATTTTTTGATGAAATTTTTTTAGAAAGTAAATTTAAATATAAAATATTTATGAATATGTGCTATTGGATTAAAAATTTAACCATAATATTTTTAACATAAATAATAATTTTTCCATCCAACATTTCCTAGATTTTGTCTAAAAACTAATGGATATTGATATTGTTCAATGGCGTGTTTCAAAATCTTATAATATTTGATAAGAATTCATTTTATAATTTTCCTAAATTGAATAGCCTTTTATTGAATTTATGTAATCAATATAATAATTAATATTTTTTATTTATTTATCCTATTTAAAATACTTATATTAAATTTCAAATTAATAAAGAATTTTACTCAGACTGTGTACACATTGTGTGTAACCTATAAGACTTTTTCTCAAAGTAATTAAGAAGGCCTTCAAATTTTCAGGAATACAATCTACCAACACATCAAGATAACTATAGGGAAATATGTTAATGTCATATTAGAGAATACTTTCATAAAATTCTTATTGTGTAATATAATACCTTTGAATCAATATTTTGTTAAGTAGGATGAATTATAATTTCATAAATCTATATTCATGATATTAATTTTTCCCAAACCAAAAATGAACTCATTAATAAATTAGAATGTCTATGGAATTAGTTAAATAACTATATTTTAATTAATGGTCAATATATATCATCATTCATAATTTGGAATGGAAAACCCCTGTCTTGAATTACATATTAATGCCATATCACTTATGATCCACACAATATATCTTACATATTCCTGAGCATATACCATCATAGTTTTTTTGAAATACATCAATGTACATGACATATATTATAAACTAATAAAAATATATTATCTAGGACAAATACAAAAATCCTAAAATAGGATTATCTAATAAAATATAACATATTGAATTACTATTGGCATGTTTATTCACAAAAACTCCACTCAGGGAGATTACCAACTATGAACTTCATCAGAAGATGTCCAATTTTATTTTAATACCCCAAAACCTGACTGTCAAAAATTATTTTTTCCCCTCAGATATATATCATCCATATAATAGAAAATATGTTTAATAATTTTTTCATATCATTTCAACATTCACATTATATATTGGAAATACAATAATATTTAAATGTGAATGAAACTGCATAATCATTATCACACTAATGTTATTAAAATAAATTATCAATATAAGATATGGTATTAATATATATTTAATTCCATGAATTTTATAGTAATAAAATTTAAAATTTTGTTGGATCACATACAGAAATTCCAATGAACTCCCACATTCGCTAGTGGAAACTGAATTATCATAAAACCCTCAACATGATCAAATGTCTTCAATTGAGATATAGTTAAATCTTCTATAAATCCATCATATTGTTAATTTCATACTTATTAAAACTATAAACCACATTTAAAATCATTCAATATTGGATCAAAAATACAATATAACATTTTTCATTTTATCAAAACATTGAAATATATTTTGGCTCTATATGATTGAAAAAATCCATTACTAACTCTCTATTTATTCCAAATTATGTCCATAGTGTACTTTGTAAATATTTATATTTGGAAAACGTAAATGTAATAATATTAAATTATATATAATTTTATCATTATATTAAGAGTTTATCAAACCAGTATAATGAATTATTTCATTTTATACCATTGTAAACATGTATTCCCACATCAAACTCATCAATTTCTAAATTCTCAAGTATTTCCATATAATGTAAACTATAAGTCATAATTTAATATTAGTACTATTAGATATTCTTTAAATGTTATTTTTTATTTTAATTTCAAATCACAATACATAACATGAAATCTATGATTGGTAATATAGTACTCTAGGGAACATTTTATTCAGATCATCATAAAAATATCTTCCAATTCATCCACTCAATACCTTGGAATAATTTAATAACATATGATATATGAACTAATTAAATTTTGAAATTTTCTATATTACATTTTTCAACTACCTATCATAATATTTACCATGACATAATATTTAAGTCTCTATAGATTTTTCTAAATTGATCAAGGTTCATAAAATGAATATTCAACAGTAAATCAATCGTAGAGAAAAAAATTCCATTAGTGTTAATGGGGTATGAATTAATATCGTTTTTACATATATCATCAACATATTTTTTTATAAAACCATATTCAACCAACAAACCTCATTTAGACACATGGAACACCTTTATTACAAATTTATTTATATGAACACTATTCCTTACTAGATTTACAAATATATCTCTAAAACATGAACACCGTGTTGGAATTTTATAGTATCACCAATAATTATATTTCAATAAAATAAAAAACAATAATAATCAATGCTCCATTTTTGGTTTTCTGAATATTTAATTGTCCAATATAATGATTATTAATTGATGAAATGACTAATAAAAAACCAACAAATTTTAGAATGTTGTGTAGTTTAGGGTTTTCTCTAAAACAATTTCATAATATCACTTGAAATCATCAGTAACCAGTTGAGTAATTATAATACCATATTGTTCTATAAATTTTAGTTTTCTTCTGAATTACCTCTATAATTTTCAAATAAATGTGATAAACTTATAAAATAAAATAATTATATTATGTAAAATTAATATTTTACCTCCCCAGTTCACACTACAACTACCAGACAGTGGTGTTACATATCATTAATCACACATATTTTTATTATATAAGAAACATACTAGAATTAATGTTATATGAAAACACCTTGTGGGACTATACCATCCTATAAATGTAAAAATAGTAGAATAAAAATTGTAATAACATATAACCAAACCATAAAAACAACAACAAAAGTAAATATCCAATATAGTAACTTAAACATCAATGTTTGAATGAAACTGGGGTTAAAATAAAAATATGAATTTTGATCAAATAACAAATCCCCCCTTGGTGGATCATAAACCTCAGAAAAACAAAATAACAGAAGATAAATTTTGAAGATAATGACTGACTATATTTGAGTCCTTCCATGTTCACAAAACTAAATCTCTTTCTTAAATAGAAAATCAATCATCAGTCATGGGGAATTTTACAATACCAATCCATTACACATGAAATAATATTGGTTATCAATTAGAATCTAGATCCAGGATTGTGTATAAACTATTAGTCCACCAGAAAATGTGTTTATAAACATGTTCATCATAATTAATGTGCATGTAAATATGAACGTGCATACAGAGGATGTATAAATAATAATTAATTTAAATTTCATTATTGATCATCTAGTTGCACTATTACAACTAAGTATTACCATACTATATTTTTTTCATTATTAAAGGTATTTAAACATTTTAATCCACCTTGAGGAAATGTACTAATCCAAAAAGATAAGAGAATCATCACGGGGATATATTTCAATCCTTGAAATATTAAAATTGTGATGACCAAAATTCTATCAATAAAACATCCCTTTATATAATTATTTCATGTAGTATTAAAAATAAATATCTCATTGAAAACACAATAATATTACTATAAATTAAAAATTAATGAAATTATTCGTATTTATCAAATTTAAGTAACCTAAACCAATATAATAGAAATGGGAACATCAGAATAGTAATGGGAACTTTCGAATAGTAATATGAATACAATGAATAGTAATAAGACCAAAATATTAGTAAACATTCCTATTAAATTATTAATAAAATTTGGATATATTATAAATAAAAATATGATATATTTATATCAAGGTATACAGAAATAAATGTTTTAAAAATGATATATTATGCGTTGGAATTTTTTTAAGTTGTAAATGTTTATTTCCAATTTTACAAGTAATATAATTATTTAAAAGGTAATTTATTTTCTTAAAATAGATTCCTAAGTTAATAATTTATTTTTCTTGTGATTATTAGATAATTTTATGAAACTGTAATTAATTTCTCAATGTGTCATTAAACAAGTTAGAATTTTAATATCAGTATTTTTTGAATAAATGATGATTTTAATTATATATAAATTTTCTCATACATAGAATTTTATTTTCCAAAATGTATTTCATTTTTGATTTCTAAAAATTGATAAATTTTGAGGAGATTATTTGGGATTTTTCAGAAATAGTTCAATTTTTGGTGAATAGTTAAATACGGTAATTTAGAGTATAAGTTAAATACCCGAATCATTGAGTCATGAATAATGTATAGATTATGTAAGTACCATTGATTTTAAATATCATTTACTAGTTACTATATTTAGTCTTAATAATCTATAATATTTTTATTCTTGATAAAAAAAAATAATCAAATGAAGAAAATAGTACAAAAACACCAATCACGTGTACCATAAATACCATTCCTCACCGCCTCTCTTCCTCAATCCTCTAATGAAATAATGATTGTACGCATTCATATTATTCATATTCCCAAGTCTCCAACCCTCCTTCAGGATCCATTTTTTCTAAAAATAAATTCCAATCCCCAATTTCAAAATTAATATTCACAAGGGGATGAAGTTCAATTGGTAGAATCCTCTCTCATTTTCATTTATTCTCATTTTTATTTTCTATTCATTCCATAAATGATATTCCACACCTATTATACATGTGGCATGATAAATCCATAGTAATTTATATATTATTATTTAATTGTGTTAATTTAATAGCCCATCATCTATTCTCTTTCCCTCTCCATTTGTTTTAAAAATAAACAAATCAGTCCAGATGTATTGATTTGTCACTTTCAAGTGAAATTAGTATTCAATTTCCATAACATACTTCGTTGATGGTTATTAAACCATTAGAAAATATAGAAATGATTTTAAAATTTATGTTATAAAACATTTTATGTTCTGTAACTTATTAATATACAAAATGTGATTTAATAAAACAAAACTAGATCTTGGTTGTCAAAAAAACTACCAAAATAATTTAAATTGTTATCGTTAATGTTTTATCTAATGATTCTTTCTCACACATAGAAAAACTAAATAATATAATAATATTTTATATTATATAATTATATTAATTATATATAATTTCAATTCTGGATAACTATTCTCTATTTACATGATCTTTCATACATGTATACATGTGAACTGATCCTGAAAACTGAAGAAACGAACACTCTTGAATGATGAAATTAAATCTCATAACCCAAAAAAATACATAAATGAAATTAACTAAATTATAATAAATATAATAATAATATAATATATTCTTAATTAAATAATTAATTGATCTAATTTTTTATCGAAGGCATTATTTTCATGTTAAGAACACTTTTAGACATAAGGTAAGAGATTCTCTCTGAACATTCATTTATTCCATACAAGTTACACATTCTCTCTCTTTACCCCTAATGTAAATATTAATTATTATTATGTACACCACCAAAATTAAATGTTTATCATTAGTTAATATGTTTATATATAAATTATTATATCATTGAATGGGAACTATATGTTTTTAAATAGTTTCCTTCCTAATTCTTCTTTATAACAATCCCTGAATAAAGTGAACTTCCCAATATATAACTCATTATAAAGTGAAATACATAATCTATTTTAAGCCTCCATAATTTTTATAATAATCATCATTTTATCATGAAAAACTATGATGGTTCATTTTAGGTTTTATAAAAACAATTATACCTTTTTTTTCAACAATCGTTATGATTTTACATTAAACTGCACTAATGTGTCATCCTTCCAAGGACTCTGAAACACTATTTTTACATATTTTCACTTAATTTCAAAATTAAATATCATGATATATGACTATTTATCCTTATGAATGTCCATATATTATTGAAATATATTCTTTCACAGAATCCATTATGAAATTCCCTTATGTTATTCCTTTCGACATGAATATGATACATAATTCATTCCATTGATAACCCATAAGTTTTTTTGATTTATTATTTATTAATATTGATGTGGAATATATATTCATGAACATGTTATGATAGGTGAAACTAGATATAGCTTCAATGTATTGGTTAATGTTTAGTGTCATGATATTTTATGTTCAATGGTATTAGTGGTTAGCCTTAACTTGTACTAATCCATGTGAAATGGTCTTGGAGGATATCCTTAATTGATGATCCTACAAGAGAAATGGACTTTTTTGTTATCCTTGACCAATTTTACTCAATTGGAAATGGAATAGGTGGTTAGCATTTACATAGTATTCTCCTAGTGCAATGGTCTTAGTAGTTATCCTTGAATCATGTTTCTGTCATGTTGTATGATTCTTCTATATTCTTCTCACTCCATGATTACATTATCCCATGTTCTATACACCATTATCCCATATGATTATTCAGATTTCAGTTATATTTATCTCATCATGTTATGCCTTTTAACCTATATGTTAGGCTTTATTCATATGCTTATTCCATTATTGTGATTTTAGCTCATCCCTTTCATCATGTATTTTCTAGGTTATCTTTTGCTGATGTATGGGATTAAATGAATTTAAGTGATCATTATTAATATTAAATGAAAAATTGATTTATTTTTGTTCTATATCATCAGTTTCATTTATCTAATCATCCAATGAAAGTACTCATTACGATCCATGATTTTCATTTGAAGGATAATTATGCATAAAATTATATAATAATATGCATAAAGGGATATGGTTATTATATTTGGTGTCATAATATAATATAGTTATTTTTGGATATTATGACTTGAAAACATTAGTAAGAACCCTATGGATTATTCTATCACAATGGAAACCCAATATTTAAACGTAGGGAATCACAAGTTTGGATATATTTTTCATTTACATGTTTATCCCACTATAGTCAATGATTCGTTTTTATATAATTATTATCTACGTATTCAATCGCCATAATTTTGTTTTTTATTTTGTAGTTATTGAATGGAAATATGAGAAATACTCTCAACTTTTTATTTACATCATGTAAAACGAAATACTAAGGGAGAAATTTCATAAGGGGGGAAATTTAACTACCCACAATTTTACCAATGAAATTTCACATCTTGTAATAATTTCATATAGTAAAAAAAACATGTAAAATAAATTTTTTAGAACAATACGATTATTATAAATGGATAATAAATAAAATAATATGTATCTATAGAAATAAAGGAACCTAAATCCATGGTGTAGTGGATTTACCTTTCTAATATTCAAATGACCCTTAGAAATATGAATTAGAATAATAGAATAGAAACATCACGTATGAACGTATAAATAAAATTTCGATATTTTATAAATGAGAATATGATATATTTATATCATGCTATAGGTAAATAAATGTTTTAAAGATGATACATTATGTTATGGTATTTTTTTAAGTAATAATTTTTTTTAAAATTATATTTTCAATATATTTATTTTTATGAAAATTTATTTTTATATCATATATTCTTAAATTAATATTCTTCTCTTATGATTATAATATAATTTTATTTTACATTAAATAATTGCACAAAATTTCATATAATTCATTATAGTGTGAAAACTGGTGTTTCTTGAATAAATGATTATTTTAATAAATAATTAAATTTATAATATCTAGAAATAAAATCATAAAAGGGAGTTTATTTTTGATTTAAAAAAGTTATAAAGATATTAGCGTGATTTTTTGGGATTTTTCTAAAATAGTTGAATATTTTATTAATTTAGAAATATGATATTTTATTATATAATCAAAATACTCGAATTTTTGATTCCTGGATGATTTATGGAAAATTTATGACACATTTTTTAGAACTCAGATGAACTGCTTACTATAAATAGTGATAATAAAAAACATTATTCATATTCTTGATACATAATAATAAACAAATGAATATTATAACAAAAAATAGCATTCTCCTCCAATACAAATACCACACCTCACCAAATATTTTCTTCACACCTTTATATCAATAAATCTTGTCCAAATTCTTCCCAGAACAATTTCCATGTATCTTCCACTTGTCTGGGATCCATTTATCTCAGAAAAGACTAAACCTAACTTCCCAAAGCATGCTGTCAAGGAGAATAAGTTCCAGATGTAAAATCCTATTTCATTTTTATTTATTCTCTTTTTATTTTCTTATCCACTCCACACCTCCCTTTATCTATGTAGCATGTTAAATATAGTATTAGTTAAAAGCTTGGATTTAATTTTGTTAGTTTAATAAAAAATCATCAATTCTCTTCTCATCTTATTATTATCTAAAAATCAAAACATCATCCGTGATATGTTGATTTATCACAATTATAGAAGATGAGTTTTCAATTTTCTTAATGGTTTTAAAGTATAATCGTATTACTATTATAATGGTTGAAAGTGAATTTAAAATGTATATTATAGGCTATTTTATGTTCTGGAACAAAAATATATACATAATATTAAATAATAATTAAAAACAAGTTCACGGTGATCGAAAAACCACCATAAAAACGGTTATCAATATAGTTTTAATTAATGCATCATCATCATAGTAGGAAAATAAGATATATATATATATATATATGACAGTTTAAATATATATATATTATCATTAATAACATATAATTACATTTCTATACAAGAATTTTCATTTTACATCATCTTCCACAAACATATACTAGTGAACCGATTAAGAAAACCACAAAAATGACCATTTTCAACTGATGCAATTCAATATAATAACCCAAAAAGGTTATAAATTAACTAAATAAAATTATACTACATAATATACATGTATAATAGGTTCTAAATTTACTAATTAATTGACCGGTCATTTTTATATATGACATTAAGTTCATGTGCGGAAGAATTCCATACATTAGGCAAGGGATTCTCTCCAAACATTAATTTTTTTTAACATTCTATATCCTTACACATAATTTAGTTATTAATTATTATTAAGTAATCAAATAAATTATATGTTTAGTTTTCATGGATATGTTACTATATAAAATATTTTTGTTAATGGGAAATAAATTTTTTTGAAATGTTTTTTCTTAATTCTTCCCGATAATTATGCTCGATTAAATGGAACTTCACGATCTCTCTGTCATTTTCATTTTTACTCCATAATCTGTTTTAATAACTCATTTTTTCTTAAAATAACTAATTTTTCATGTTTTTTTTTCATTTCTAGTTTTATACATTTAAATATTATTTTTAAATATTCATTAAAATCGACCGTCAAATATGTCTAAAGTGTCACATTTGAAATGTTCCAAAAAAAATATTTTCTACATGTTTTCACATAAGTTTGACATCAATTAACATGATCTATACTTATTTTTACATTCCATTTATAATTTCATATCATTCTTCAATATAAAACATTATGATATTCCCTTTTCTTATATCTTTGACATAACTATGATACCCAATTATTTTTATAGGTAACAATTATTATTATGTTCGATTCCATATATAGGATTATTAATGTTGATCACATATACTTGAATATGCTATTATGTGTGCTCCCAGAGAGAACTATAATTTATTGGGTAATGTATAGTATGATGATATGTCTTGACCCACAATCTCGGTGGTTCGCCTTGACTCATTCTCCTCCACGTGCAATGGTCGTAGTGATTAGTCATAACTCATGATCCTTTAGGTGAAATGGTCTGGGTGGTTAGACATGATTCATGACCCTCCATGTTAAATGGTCATGGTTGATAACCTTCACATATTCTCTTCTAAGTGTAATATTCATGGTATTTATCCTTTACTCATTCTTATGTTACATTGTATATTGTTTCCACATTTATAGGATTCCATGATTACATTATACTACATTCTATATGTTTTTATCTAATATTTTTATTCACATTCTTTTACTTTTTATGTCCTCATATTTCACCTTTTTACTATTGTGTGTTAAGAATTACTCATATGTTAATTACCTTAATATGATTTTTAGCTCATACCATTTTTCGTGTATTATCCTAGTTATCCTTTAAAAATATATTGGATAAAAAGAATTTTGGAGCTTATTAGGATTATTATATAAAGAAGATCTTTAATTTAGTTCCATGTTTATAGATTTAAGTACCTAATGTTCAAAATAAACTATACATTACAATATATGGTTTTTATTTGCAATAAAGTTACACATAAAATCATGTTATAATATATGTAAAATTCTAGGGATGTTATAGGAACCATCTAGGGTAGTACAACAAACCCAATTTTATAGGATCACATTTAAGGAAATATATCCATACATGGAGTATTGAGATTATCCTTTGAGTAAAATCAAACTCTTTATACATTCCTAACATATATTCACATTTATTTATTGATAATTTAATCATTACATATATATATAATAATACATATTGTGTATACCATTATACTATAAACTATTAAATTTTTTTCCCAGTTACCAATTATCATTTCACAAGAAATCACTTACAATTTCACCCAAAATTCATTTTCTAATATTATAGTAATACAATTAAATTTCACTCTAAATTAATTATAGTTTACCCACATGGTTTAACAAATCATGATGTCAATCCAAAATCCTAAAACCCTATTAGCCACATCTAATTTATAATTCATTATTAATTTATGGGAACCACTATTCATGAAATTTTCTTAACTAAAACAATAAAATTAATGATATGTCATATACATGGTTTTTCGGTGTGACCTCACAACACACACACACACATTGAAAAAAATAAATTATATTTTGATATTTTATAGATTCCAAAAATTGTGTTTTTAGAATCCCACGCATTCAATTTCTGCCTCAAAATAAAGATGGGCTGATTAAAAATGAAATTCCCAAAAAAATATATAAGACAACTTAAAATAGATATAAATAAAAATAAATAGCAAGGTTGTGTGTGTAATAATGAATTTATAGAGTCAATTTGATAACCTTACCACAAGTTCCATGTCATAATACTTAATGAATGTTTCTAAATATATTTTTTTGGGAAAAATTATTTTCAAGGAAATAACCTAGGTGGTGGGGGGATTCAATGTTTTTTAAGAGTGGGAAAACATTATTTAATTTATAAAAAATGATACTGAATTATTAAACATAAGACAACCAAAATGTGAAAATAGTTCCAACATCACCATGTTTTTCATAGAATTACCCAATCCAATAATTGAGAAACATCATTTAATGGGTCTATATTGAAAATACCTTGTAGTTCCCCACTTAATCTAGTCTAGCAAGAGATATTCCCCAATATAAGAGCCTCTCTATCTTTGACACCATGGTTTTATTAGGCAAACACCTACAGTTTTTAAATTTCCATCACACAGTCCCATCCATTCATCTTAGAGATTTCCTGATACATTACTAGCACCTAATACACTTTAACATTGGAAGATAATAAAATTTCATTACAGTTAAATCTAAATCAATCATTGAGGTAGATAATTTTTTTTTAAATCCCCAACAAATATCAATTCATCCTTGAGTAACGCCCCTGAACATCACTGGGAGTCATAAATAAATACAGAACATTGATCCCACATAATAAACCCTCCCTACAACATATCCGTTTTGGATACACCTTTTTTACTATACCCTCATAATAGTGAAACTATCATTTAAAATAGGGTGTTATTTTATATAAATATAAAAAAATAAACAGTCCCAAAATGAGGAATGAGTCTCTAGATTGATATCATTGACGGTGGTAAAATTAGAATGATTTGTATCGTACATTCAAAGATTTTATAAATATAATAGATCATATATTTCAGAAAAATACTATTAAACATTAAAAAGATAATCAATGGTTCTAAATAATTCTATAAAATTAAATTTATTGATGTACCTTGATGAAAACATTTTATATATATAAGAATGATGATGTCTTAATGAAGATGGAAATAAAAATAATAATTATTCCCCAATATTAGACTCAATATGAATTTTCCAGCGGTCCGAATTTGATCTCTTTATAATCTAAGCACTCAACAAACAATTCTTGATCAAATATGTAATCTCAATTGTCATCTTCGTGAGACTTAGATCAAATATCACTAGATAAACACACTTTTATAAATATAATGATGAATGGAAAGGTATTCCATAGAAGTCTTAAGGATTTGTTGATATTGATACCTAATAACTATTATTATAGGTGAAATCTATTGACATAAATTGATTCACCAAGAAACCACTAAAGAACAATATTCTTGCTCCCTAGGTATCCCATATGATCTGAAATGTATATCTAGACTACCTATCAAAATTTTAATAATATGATTATATAATATTCTTGTATGAACCCTGATCCCAATGAAATACCTATTATAAATGAAACATGTAGTTTTCATCTTGATCTAAAATGATACTATGAGTGATTCAATATGAGAACAATATATCATGAACATAAGACTTAAGAACCTCCTAAAATTAAAATGTCTGATGTATTGGTTGGAAGTATTTAGCCTTATTCATTCTATATTTGACCTCCCACAATAAAACACTAAAACATGGTCTCATTAGAATCATCATAAAATACTCATTTTGAAAGCATCGAACATACATTCCTGAATGAACCGTGATATGAGAAATCAAGTGGGCCATTAGGCCACATTATTTTAATTTAGAATTTTTGACCCCTTGTGAGAAACCTATTATGTTCTTCTTTATCACTCAACATTTGAATTTCTTATATATATATATATATCTCCATACATATCTATAATACCAAAATATCCTAGCATTATAAGGAATATATCTCTCTCATATGTCCTCACATTTTCTCATAAAGACATTAAAACAACCTTATACATGGGATATCTCTTCAAAAGTGAGGTTAAAATCTGGTGCTTCCTCCCCACAATTTATATTTCCCCCATTATTATGAAATCAAATCATAAAATTGAATAATTGTTTCTATACTATGTTTTTTTTTGAAATAATATATAGAGTTTTAAGGTTCATGAAACTTTGTTACTCCGAAATTCCCATTCTTATCTATATATAGAAGGCCATTAATTGCTACTTACCACTGTACTCCCACCTTACCAAGTTCAAATATTGTCTACATAATTCATCGTTAAAGAACATACTATTACAATAGGTATATTCCATATGAAAATAAAAATATTACAAGTAATTGATGATTATAATTGGAATATATTGGGTAAAATTTATTTACACATTCCATTTCATGGTAATCTTGGATCTATTTCTTGGTGTTTTCCATTGGTAAATGGTGTGTGCATTTTCGTTACACATCTTGTAACGATATATCTCATCTTACTTTATCAACACATCTTAGTTGGATCTTCAATAATTTTCCATATATTATTGATTTGTTATTTATTATATGATACATGATTATCACATTATCTGAACATTCATATTAAAGAATAAAAATTTCAAAATAAAAAATAATAATCAAAATCCTAATTGATAAGAAAATAATTTTAATTTAATATGTCATTTTTTGAATACAATATAACTATTATGAGATATAGTGGTTGTAGTTTTTCTCATTACCATATATTTATTTCAATAGTTTCATTGGAGAAAACATCATAACTTGATAAACATAACCACAAATCCTACAGACTAAAAATTTTGTCATATAGTTTATAATAATTTAAAATATAAATTACCATAGTATGATTATTATTTTGTCTTCGATTTATAATTTACTATAAATTTTTATTATACTATCATTATGTTAATAATTCTAAATAATAATTCCTCTAGAACTATCCTCACATGAATCATGAATCTCTTATCATAATCATTAGAACTCCAACTATTAGTGTAAATGGTCAAATAAATTGTTGTCATTTTTCAATTATTATAATAAGAATTCCATAAGACGTGATGATTTTATTCTCTTATTAATTATGTTTTTATAATGAGGAGGTTAATAGTCATACATTATTAACATATTTCTTAAGAAGATATCATTGAATTAATTATTATATTTTAAAAAAAATTATTGTAAAAAAATTATCATAAGACAATAAATGATATAAGAAAGTTTATATACTTGTATTTGGTAATTATTTATTCCATAAATCCCCATAAATAATTTATTTATTATATTTTTCCCTCATATAATAATAATTATAGTATCATAATTATATTTCATATTAGTACCCTACCATATAAATTAAATAATCTTTTGTTTTCTTCATGAAATTTAAAGTCTTTCATAATTGAAGATCGTTTCAATACTATAGGTTAATAGAATTAGGACATACCAAAATCATAAAATAAAATATGGATAGTTCTAATGAGTATCCATTTATCTCAAAATATTATTATTTTAAAATGTAGCATAATTGTTTTCATGGAATATCTTTAATAATTAAGAAATTGACTTATTCATTTCCCTTACCCATCCTTCAACCCGGTGAGAATATTTTAAATACATATGATGAGGAAACATCCCAGTAATGGATATAATAATAAAGGATACAAATAATTTGATAAAACACAAAAAAAATCATATATAACTTTCCATTAAATTAAATGTTCTATGATAATATATAAAAATTTTCAAATGAACAAAACACAATTTTTTCACAAATAAAAAAAATATATCCCTTAGTAAAAAATTGATAAACGTTTAGCTGACCTATATCATCATATACAAAAACCATTTCAAATTAATTTTAATTGGAAAAAATGTAAGGATTATTTCCCACAATATCAATACCCGATGAATGGGATATTTATAATAGTTATCTCCATTAATGTATACTATATAGGGATTACCATTGAGTTATAATGGGGATCACCCCTTCGTAAAGCTATATAAGGCTCACCGACTTATAACCAATTATAATGGTGCTCGACCTATCTATATGATCTATCCATCCTACCAATAAGATATAATGGTGATTATCCATTAATACAATAAATATCAGTCTCATCCATTTCATATAATTCTAAGTAAAATATCAATATTAAAAAAACTCAAATAATAAAACACATTAACATATTTTTTAAAATCCATAAGAAAACACCTTCTCATAAATATATCCTTTATTTTTATAGCCCATTTTAAATACCCCAACACTTTTTCTCATTGGATATTTATTTTTAATACCAAAATAATAAAAAAGTTAAATAAGATATTTCATTTATTAAAACATTTAATATTTCAAAGGAACGTAGAAATAAAATAAATGACATGATGATATTAATGGTTCTTATCACTGTACTTTAAAAATAAAAAATTTTATTTGTCGTTTGTCAACATTTCCGTTTTGAGAATGTAAAAAAATAGATTTCTAAAACTATTCAACGAAATTAAAAAAATGCATAATATTACATTTATAACCATTTAATTTCTATATAAATATATATGAAAAATAATATCATGAATATTTACATGGATTAAATATATTGAAATTAAATCATTAAATAATCAATGTGTCTTATACCACATTGAACATTTGAATCATAATCTCCACGATTGAATAAATTTTGAAAAAACATTAAATAACATGGGAATATATAAAAAATGGATACATAATTTCAAATGGGATGTATATATCCCTTATAATAGAATAAAGGTTTATATAATCAAGAACATCATCAATGAATAGATATTGTGACGAAACCCCATACAACTAGGCTAACATGTCAATTGGAACCCCCAAAAATAATAATCATAAAATGAAACATTTAAATTTCATTGATATAAAATAATTCATGAAATAGTATATCAAAAGTGATTGTAGATACAACATTAAAAATAATTATGTGGTCAATTTGATATTTCTATCATAGATTTAAAAAAATTTGATGAAAATCTCTTACCATGATTCTGACATGTCACGTGATCTGTTATCTTGATGAGTTATAAAAATTTGTAATTATTTACTTTCTATAGTACAATTTTCATGTTAACTAAAAATTTTATTAAACATATTACAATTTTATAAACATCGTTTATAACAATTATGTTAATATATGGTTGTTTTCAACATATTAGTTTTCTATGTCCAAAATTACATTAGTTGGGAAAATAATGTCAAAGGGTTAATTATATAAACACATACATAATAATAATAATAACAATGAAATAATTATCTTATTTATACATAAATTATTCATCTAAACCAATTCATGTAATATTACTAGGAAAAATATATTAATGTTACAATCATGGAGACGGTAGGATCATATGAATGACTAATATTCCCATTTTTCAAATATCATTATAGAAAGAAGTCAAGTAACATTTATCGTTTCATAATTATCATTATATCATTGATTACATTTTATTTAAATATATATACTTATATATATAATTATTATGATGTAAAATGAATCACATTTCATTCTGTTAGTCGTAGTCCACAGGTCCATGAATGACGTTGTCAATTTTTCAGTATGAGGAAGGGTAATAAAGAAAATGATATACTATATTTAAGTAAATGTAATTATTTAATAAATAAAATATATATGTAATTTACTACACATATTTTTAATTAAACACATCATTAATACATTCCATGTAATGTGTGAATGTATCCCCTCACTTTGAGGAGGCGGTACTCCACACATCTACCAATAATAGTATTTTATTGACAGAAAATAAAAATCATGAATATATGTGTTATCTAATAATTAAATAATTATTAATACAACATAAATATCATATATATCGCAAAAAATTAATTTTCACATAATAATTACCAACTACGAGAGTTCTTAAAGAAAAAATGAATGACATTGTTTCATGAGGCTATAGTTCATTGTACCTAGATTATAATTTTATTACACATTTCATAGTATTATGTATTGGTGTAGATAAAACCAATAACATAAATAAATATATGTATATATAGGATAATTATTTTATTTTATAATCATTGAATAATAATAAATTATTGGATGAATAAATAAATAAAACGTAAATTCTCATCGAACAATTTGACCTATTTTTGGGTAACTCGTTTAGGTTTTTACCAAAGGGCTTAATTGGTTGTATTTTTTCATAAAGTGTGGAAAATTAACTAAAGAGAAAGATTTTGGGGTCTTCTTTGGGTTGGGTTCGGACGAGTCAAATGGAATGATAGTTGTGCTGAAATCGGGAGATTAAATGCCTCTTTATTATAGAGAGGATGACATTCGAATAAATATAAAAATGATAACACTATTGACTGTATCCCTTAAATCATTTTCCCTAAATAATTATCCAAATTAGATAAAAGATGTGATATGATCCAATACTTTCCATAAAATGGTTCTTGGACAATTTAATATTTCATTTAGACACTATATATTAAAATTTAACCACTATGTAACCACCTTTTCACCTTAATCTATTTTGATTAATTTTAATTACATTTAGTATTATTTTTTCCAAAAATTTAGTTAACCATACAAGAAATTATATATTATTTTGATTCGGAATATGGAATCTATTTTTAAAAATTCCATTAACGTCATTGCAGAAAATTAATTTAAATTGAATATCCTTAATGGGATGACAATGTAGTTTTTTAAAATAAAAAATGACAAAAAAATTCTACATTTTTATTTCTAAATTTAAGGAACAATTGTCTCAAAGGATTAAAATTATATTAAAAGATATAACATTTATCTCATTATAATTTTAAAAATAATGTAAATTATTATTTATCTATATAAATAAAATGGATTAAAATGTAGTTTTGAACTAAAATTCACTATTAGTCACTATTTACCAAAATATTAATGTTCTAAAAAATAAACAAACATTAACCCAAAATACATTATGTTATTTATATTTCATAAAATAATTTTATTTTTCATATAAAAATTATATATATTTAAAAATTAGTTTTAATATAAGTATTACATTAAATATAGAAAAAATCCCATTTTCATTAATAATATTAATAATATATTTTTGTTTGGTATAACTAAGTCTTGTGTGCAACACAAGATTTCAAAGAAACTCATGTTCTGTGTCATGTACTCTGCATTAAATAGTGTACATTCTAATTTAAAAATTACTTTATAATTCATAATTATTAATAAATATTAAAAATATGTATTCTATCACTACTTGGGATGTTACTTACTTTTTATTCAAGGTATCATTATTTTCATTTGTAAATAATTTGAATCAAATAAACTATTCCTATAAACATGTGCAAACAATGATTTTAGATATTTTTTAATATCTTTCATCCCTTCAATTCCAAAATATATGTGATAACTATAATAATAGTAATAATAATACATTTTATTCTAGTATGACTTGGGATTCTGTTTCACATAAGTCATCAAAGGAAGTCATTATTGTGTTAACTGATGATAAAAATGGTATTGCATGTGACACATGCTAAAAATTTATACCATGTTACAGAACACATTAATGAATTTAATTTAATTTCAATGAATGTATTCTATAAAATCTTGGGATGTTACATCCTACCCCCCTTAAAATGAATTTCCCCATTGAAATTTTTTTGGTTTTGATTGGTTTAATACATGAATGTTCCATTCATATAAACCCAAAACATAAAAATGAATACACAGATTTACTTCAAAAAGGGGAATTTTAATACATAATGGTTACCCAATGTATGTCCTAACTAGTTTTTAACCAGGAGAACATCGTGTAGGAATAATTATTGCACTAGAAAAAAATTTATAATTATAGAGAGTGATAATTATTATTGACCATGATAATTTAAAAGATAAAAGAAATGTTAAGTACAACAAAACAATAATTCTAAGATGATTTATAAGACCATTATTTCAAAAGAAATGATGGAATTAGGATTAATGGTTTCCAATATCATTTACCTATAATTGAGGAATTATGATACTATCTAATAACATAAAAAATATACTTACATGATGAGTTGAGACTCTCTAATTAATCAAATTCCACCACAAAATATTTTTATACACCAAATAATGACTATTTAATATGACATTTCTTTTCAAAATCACTATAATAAACTGTAAATGCATTATAGAATTCTCAGAAAGGTAAATTGATATTCATATTTTTTCTATATGTTTACCAAATCAAACATAGTTAGAATATATTAAGATATGTAAAAAAATTATGATTAAATAATTCATTAATATATAATGTTCAATTACAAAACCTAAGGTTAAAACTAAATAATTCTATAGATATGTATCTATAATATTAAGAAATACCATTAAAATTATATCCCCTCAAGTAAAGGTATTTCTCTTAAATAACATCTATACATATAACTCATAGATATATAGAAACTCAAATAATGTATCCTATGGTATTCCTATAATTTAAAACATTAAAATAATGGTGATTGGGATTATGATCAAAATTTTGAAAATACTGAGTTCAAAAGGGTTTTCATGTCATGACCCCCTCCCCACAAGGTTTACCCCTCTTGGGAAGGCAATGTGAGAAGGAAGATTATGACCCCCCGAATCCCGCCTCTAGTAGGCCTCAGGATGGCGACTAGCACTGAGGGTATAGAGAACACACAAATGAGAGGCATTACCCTCTAAGAGAATGCATGCAGAAGAGAGAGATAAAATAGACACCAACCAACTCCAACACAACTAGTAAGATAAAAGAAATCTCAAGTACACATATTAAATGTCATGCAAAACTCCTACAAGTGAAAGGGGAAAAACTAAAATTACCCAAAATAAAGTAAAACAGCTGCAACCACAAGCCTGAATAACTCCAACAACCGCAAGCTATTATTTACTAGCCTGATCTCCAACATGCTCCAAGTGACATGAAAAGTAGTTTATATATACTTACAGTGAGTATAATAGTATACTCATTAGGATCCTCCTTAAAGCCTCAAGTGAAAATGTAAAGAAAGAATGATAATGCATTGTGAACAACAACTGAAACTAAATCATCACCTAAACATGTATACTATGTTACTAGCCTCTCCATGGATACTCTCACCAATTAACGCATACAAGAGTATATAATATAATAAAGAAAATCACGGATACTCTGCTAATACTTCCCCACTATTTTTCCGCTTTTCCCCAACATCGCACGTCTTAAGCATCTCTCTCCGAAAAGGCTTGTCTGCAGACACAAGGGCGACGCACCACAACATGCACCACGTGCAACAAAACCACTATGTCCATGTTTTCAATGATACCAATTATTTTATGGGAGCCACCACAGCTCGCATAATGTGTATCATACATCGGGTAATATACCTCAAACCATTACATCCCATACACTGATTAAGGATCCTCAATCCATCACAACCTATACACATTACAAATATAGTTGTCCATAGAAAACTATATCTAGAATATATTTTTGTGAATAACCACAATCTATTGCGGCCCTCTACACACATATATGATGAAAACTAACCAATGTGCATGCCCGCACAAGTATCTACCAAGAGAAGTGAGTGTGGCCAAAGGGGTTAGTCAGCCATCCATCCTCTTACCATAATATTTGGGAAAACACCACCCCTAGGGCTCAGAATCTTAGGCGTGTCTGTTTACCTTACTCACAGGGTATTGTATCATATAGAAACACAAAAATTTCAAAATATACTATAGCTCACAACCACACTATGGGCATAACATCGTCTTAGTCTCAACTAAAACTAAGATATCTCGAACTCCGTGATAATACTTCTAAGACAAGGTATCCTATAAGAACACAACCATTTAATGTGATTTAATACATTAATTCATTCTCTTTTTAGAAGTATCACATTACGTTAATTAATTCTTTAAACATTAATTAACTAATAAAAATTCCACATTAAATTTTATTAGCATCACACACAATGTGAACTGTTCCTTGAAATCACAACCTCAGCATTGTGCCCCAATAATCCCCAAACCCCATGGGTTAACATCATTTATTCAGTTTTTTATTAACAGAATTAAATTCACATATTCATATTCATTCTAGAAAACAATATTTGCTTCTAAACACAAGGGACTCAACACGACGAGTAGATGAAGTACCCATCAAGTGTTTGCCACCTATAGCAAGAGAATAGACCCCTCCTCCCATGAGAAGCTAAACACAGAAAGCACGTGGCATACCCCATGCGTCTTCACCCCTTTTTGAAGAAAGGTAAGCAAGACTAGCTTCCATGAGTAGGGGGAAAATAAAGCAGATAAACAACCAAGTAGAATAAGTAGAAACCAGACATGCATAAATAACCCATTTCATCGTCCCGTGTGTCCTCCCAAACATCCACATATATAAACTGATGCATCTCTTCACTCTAGGTGTCCACTGCTATAAAAACTAGAATGCCTTCATGCCCCCACATATCACAACAGCCCTCCAGGCTCACATAACAACACAAACAGTAAGAAAACAACAATCATATCAGTTGAGCTCTTGGCCCTTGAACACGCATGAGGGTTACTCAGAACCCTTCAAGGAATGTTCAAACAATCAGTTCTTTAATCCATATTAAATTAACTGATTAATTATTTGTATTTTACATAATAGGGAAACCTAAACAAGACTTATTTACATGCCTCTTTTTCTTGAGAAAAAAAATTATAAATTAACTCTGGTTTATTTTCTTTACTAATTTCTATCAAGTACGAACAACTAAATAAAGAAATCATAGATATCACATTGTCTAGAGAAAACAATAGGCAATACCATACAATTGATATCAATTTATTTATTTGGTTCAAACATTTATTATAACAATTCCAGTGGGATCTAGTGGCTCAAACATGATAACTCTACGGTTCAATGTAAAAATAAAAGAGTAGCAATGAATACCCTATCATAATAAGGTTTTTATGGATCTTTATACGAGAACGATCCACACAACGAATCATGATGACCACCTCCTTTGAGAACTGCATCCACCAGAGGATGTCGTGGCACGACTACACCAACCTAAACCCAATAAATACTATTAGAAACATGTATATCACATGAAATAATATGGAATTTACAAACAAGAGAAGGTGGACCGAAAAGAACAATGATAATTAATAACTTATATTGAATATTGTTGGATACTACTTGGTTGCACCAAACAAGGTGCACTTGCAGCAAAAAGAACATTAAGGGAAAACAATCCACCGTTAAATGTTTAATATCATGATTCTCACCAGAAGAAAGGAAAGGTTTGAGTGTCTCGCACTAGACAACAAAGAGAAACAATAAGGGAGGAAGATATATGATCCCCTTAGAATATTTAACAGAGCAACAGTATAAGATATAGTGGATTTTCCATTAAAATCAGATTACATTAAACCACGCGGTTTGACCAAGTAAATTCATCCTAGGACTTAGTAAAATTAATAGAGGAGTTTTGGGATATGATTCGGATCTAAATCCATTAAATCAAGGCGAAATTTTTTTTTACATCATTGAAAGCATTATATTGGTGAAACTAGAAAAAATACGGATATTTAGAAAAAAAGTTATGAAACTATTCTGGAAACACTGTTAATGAGCTATGACACCATATTTGACTCACGGTTTCTATCTCACCATTTATATCTCATAGTTTTTGTCTCACCATTTCTGTCTCACCATTATTGTCTCACGGTTTTTGTCTCACCGTTATTGTCTCACGGTTTTTTTCTCACTATTTCTATCTCACCATTTCTGACTCACCGTTTCTTTCTCACCATTTCTGTCTCACAATTTCCGTGACATTATTTCTGAATTACTATTTTTGTCTCACAGTTTCTGTCTCACCTTTTATTTGAAACCATTTCTGACTCATCATTTCTATCTCACCATTTCTGTCTTACCATTTCTAACTCATCGTTTCTGTCTCAACATTTCTGTCTAACCGTTTCTTTGACACCGTTTCTGACTCACCCTTTCATTCTCAATATTTATTTCTCTCCTTTCTAACTCCTTGTTTCTATCTCACCATTTCTAACTCATGGAAACACTATTCATAGAACTGAAAATTCGGCAACGTGTTGGGGATGAGTCACCTTGACAACCCAGAACACCTAAAACACCAGATTTCAACAAAGGGATAAAACAGAGAGGTCCAAGACATTACATCAGATTCCTCTCAAAACATTCTCATCCTTGAGAACCCAAAACCAACCCAAAAACAAACTTAAAAGGGTTATGAACCACCACAACTCAAGATACCTCTCAAAAGTGAGAAATCCATAAGAAGAAACAAAATAAATTCATCTTATAAAAACGAAATGTCTATAACCACAAAGGGGACTTCGTTATATAAAATTATTTTATACATAAAAAAACTCTAGGTACTGAACACGTATCTTTGAATCACATTCCCAGGTACTCTCCATAATGCCACCATGCCTCCACAAGACACGAACCAAGGGAATATAACCCCCACGCAACAACTTCTCTTTGCGGTGTTGGATCTCCTCAGGTTCCTCCTAGAAGGTCACATCCTCATCAACATTGATCTCTCCCCAATAAATGTTGGGAGAGTCATGAAGATAACAAAGGAGCTGTGATACATGAAAAAAATTGTTTATCCGGATCATCTAAATGGGAAGTGCTACTTGATACGCCATTGCTCAAACACGAGCAAACATCTTGAAAGGCCTAAACAACCAGGTAGAAAGCTTACACCCATGAATAAAAATTCATTATCAATAATGTAGAGTCACCGTCAGAAACATGTGATCCCCAACATCAAACTCGAAGGGTCTCTTCCTTTGATGAACATATGATTTTTGATGATCTCGTGTTGTATTAATCCTCTCATGAATCACCTGAACAATCTCTGCTGTATTCTGAACTAGTTTTGGTCCGAGAATTGCTGACTCTCTAAACCTAGTCCAGCACAACAGATAACAGCAATGCCTACCATACATGGTTTCAAATGGAACCGTACAAATGGTGGAGTGAAAACTATTATTGTAAGTGAACTCCACAAAATCTAATTGCCTCATCCATGAACATCCAAAATCAAGAACACAAGAGAATAACATGGCTTCAAGAGTCTATATTGTTTGCTCTGTCTGACCATCCATTTAGCATGAAAGGAAGTGATAAGGAATAACTGAGAAATGAAATCATGCTGGAGACCTCTAAACACCCTAAATGTAAATCTAGGATCTCGATCAGAAAATATCATCCTTGGGAATCCATGAAGTCTCACCACCTCCTCTAGATTATGCCTCGACAAATCATCCACTGATCTCGACTCCTTGATCGCTATGAAGTGGGCCGATTTTGTTAAACCACCAACTACAACCCAAATAACATCATGTCCTCTTGGAGATTGAAGTAAACAAGAAACAATGTCCAATGAGATGTCCTCCCACTTCCACTGAGGAATATCTAATAGCCTAAGGAAGCCATCGGGGAAATGGTACTCAGCCATGACCTTCTGGAAGACTAAACATCGAAACACAAACCATGAAACGACACACATATGCTCAGGACACCAAAATTGACACCTCAAGGCTCAGTACATCCTTGTCATTACAGGATGCACCACCTAAGGAGAACTATGGAACTCTCTGAGAAGAGTCTCGTGCATCTTAGAACGAACAAGAACCCATCCATGATACAACACTAAGTGTTGTTCATCCTCAATCCAACCATTCAGGGCCTCGCCAAAAAACGACTTGGTTTATCCAAAACTCAACCTCAAGATCCTCCCAACTGGGACTCTTCCTCCTGCTACAATAGAGATGATTTCACTGTCATATGGAAATACATCCTCTGCCCCCAACATCTCCCATATAAAAATGTAATGCTGACAGTTCTTCCATTACACTCTTGGAATCACCAGATTCATGCACAACATCAATACCTAACTTTCAACTCAGCACATCATCTATAACATTACCCTTTCTAGGTGTATATGATATTACGATGTCGTATTCCTATAATAAATATATCCACATATGCTATTGTATGTTCAAGTCATACTGGGAGAAAACATACCTCAAACTCTTCTGATTAGTGAAAACCCAAAATTTTTCTCCAATGAGGTAATGTATCCACAACTTCAGAGAAAACACCACATCTTCCAACTCAAGATCATGTGTAGAATAGTTAATTTCATGAACATGCAACTATCGAGACACATAATAAACTACTGATCTTTGCTACATCAGAACACAGCCTAAGCCCAGATGTGAATTATCGCAAAAAACATCAAATTGAAGTCACTCTACTGGTAGACAATTAAGTGAAACACTTAATAACATCTATATTAGAAACATGAAAGCTACCTGAAACTGATCAATCCATTTGAATGCCTGATCCTTCCTGGTCAAAACTGTCATAGGAGTCGCAACTCGATATAAATTAGATACGAACCTCATGTAGTAACCTACGAGTCCTGAGAAACTTCGCACCTCTGACACTCTCTTGGGGGCCACCCAAGACACACCTTCTTCTATCTTTGAGGGATCCATAGCTACCCCCCACAAGGACAAAACATGCCGTATGAAACGGGCTTCTCGATCACAAAACTCACACTTTGACAACTTCCCAAACAGCTGATGTTGACGAAGAACTCCAAAAACGTCGTGTATATGCTCTCCATGATCCTTCTCAGACATGGATAAAACAAGGATTTCATCGATGAAAACCACCACAAACCTGTCCAGGAACATACCGAACACATCATTCACCAATCCCATGAACACATCTGTAGAATTCGTCACACGTAATGGCAATAGAACAAACTGATAATTCTCATGAAGACAACCGAAAGTAGTCTTCGGGATATCCTCATCCTTCACACGCATTTGATGATATCATGGCCGCAAAACGATCATTGAGAACCAAAATTCAACCTTTATTTTATCGAATAAATCATCAATCCTTAGAAGAGGATAGAGATTATTTAAATTATCTCTGTTTGTGTGATGATAATCGACACTCTACCGCATGTTGTTGTCAGTCATCCTCACAAAAACAAAATAGGTGCACCCCATAGTGACATACTTGGCTGAACAAAACCGCTCTGTAACAGACCATCAAGCTGTATATGTAACTCTTGCAACTCAGAATGGGCTATATTATATGGAGACAGATATAGTGGACACTCTTGGTTGTAGATTAATCCCAATTTCAATCTCTCGTCGAGGGGGTAATGCTACAACCTCTTCGGGAAAGACACTAGGATACTCTTCTAATACCCTAGGAAACACCAACTGCTAATCCTCTGAGGAACTCAACATCATCTCATCCATCATTGATGATAAAGATGGAATATTACTAGGAACCATATGAGGGTCTCGCTCGCCAACGAACACCATAGGCTCTCCATCTGCATTGATAAACACAAATTACCTCATCAAGAAATCCCCAATAGCCTGCACCAAAAACAACCAATACATGCTGAGGATGACATCATATGGTTGTATTCGTAAACATAGAAAATCTCCCCATGATCAGTGTTTCCCCAACACTATCTCACAATTTCTACATACTTGAAACAAGTCATCTCGACCTCCAACTGGCGTAGTCACTTCCAAGGGCACTAGAAGACTCTCTACCTCAAGTCAAAATGCATGGAAAGGGTAGGTGATATGAAGGATGGTGTTGCTACTAAATCAAACATGACATACACCGAGGTAGAAAACATGAAAAGGTACCTCGAATGATGTCTGGCTCGCCTGGTGCTGGTAACGATAAAGCATGAAGCTAACCACAACCTCCTCCATGACCTCTCTAACCTTGATGACGACCACCACCATGGTCGCGCTCTGCTCTCTATGGATAGGGAGTGTCATGTGGTTGTCCTATTCTTGCCCCATCTACCCTTTACTAATCTATAGCTGGTGGAACCTGCTGCTGCTACCTCAGCTAAAACTACCTCAATGGAGGAACCAGGAGCGGAAATACTGGTTCACGATGACTGATCTAAAAGGTCGCTCACTCTCACTGCTCATGACCTCGACCACCATAAGAAAAACATGTGCAAGATCCCATGGAATATTCCTGAGAGATTCAACCACCGAAGAAATGAGATGTTGAGGGCTGGGACCTACCCCCAACCAAAAGGATACTCTTCTTCCCTGATAATCGGGATCCCCAGACCACAGCTATACGTCATGATGAATCATGAAAACTCCCCTATCGTGATGATCCACTTCTAGAAAATGTCCTCTTGACGACCACTTCCATTGAAAACACCTCAAGATATGTCTTCATCATAAATGGGGTGACCTGGAACTAGATATATGGATTAAAAGCCTCCTAGAAATGCCTCACCCTAGCCTCCCCTTCTTGAAACGGGTCTAATGAATATCATAAAAGATTCCTAAAATTTATTCCAAACACTCACACACTAGAGCTCCCTTGTCAAACAGAAAGAATCTCATGGCGACTCGACACCTTCACATTCGAAAAAAGAAACCCGACTCAAAACATGTCTCGGAACACCTCCCATGAGATCGCGGATTCCTCGTGATCCTTGAGGAATAATAACCACCACTGCTTCGCTACTCGATGTAGCATCTTCACAACCAAGGACACCAAGTTCTCCTTCTGAGTATGGATCAATGTGAAGCCTATCTCAACCTCCTCCAACCAGTCTTCTTTGACTAAATCTGAAACGGTGCCCTCAACTTTTTCCGACTCTGGCACTGAAACTCTCAGAGTGTCCTCCTCCATGTGTCATGATCTCTGACCTCTACCTAGAAGTGATCAGCTGGCATAGCCTACTGGACATCTTCTATGTGATCCTGATGAGGACGTCGACCTGGAGCCATACCTAAAAAAAAATATATCTCCTAAACCTGTAATATGGGAGACTCATCATTAATTAATTATTTAATTGTTTGATTTTATTCATTTTAGGTTAACCAATCCCAAGGTCTACCCATTCACACACTTGCACAAATATGAATGATTCATGATCCATTCATAGGTCCTTACCTTGCAACTAGTATCACCTTGTTATAGTAGCCTTTATAAACCTAATGGTCTATACATCAGATCATAGGGGGCCCTAAACGCCTATTTCTTAGCATGTCTCGAGTGTTTCAATCAAATGATAAACATTAATCACACAGTTGGCCTACCAACCCATGAAACCTCACCTTTTCCTAACTCTAAATTTCATCCTTTCTCTCAACCTGAACTTTGATTCCACTCTGTCATGACCCCCTCCCCAAAAAGTGTAACCCTCCTGGGCTGGAAATGTTAGAAGGGAGCTAATGACCCCATAATCCATCCTCCAGTAGGCCTCATGTTGGTGACTATCACTGAGGGTATAGAAAACACACAAATGGGAGGCATTACCCTCTAAGAGAACACATGGAGAAGAGAAAGATAAGATAGAAAACATCTAACTCCAACTAAACTAGTAAGGTAAAAGAAATCCAAAGTACAAATATGAAATTTCATAAAAAACTACTACAAATGAACGGTGAAAAACTGAATGTACAAAAAGTAATGTAAAATATCAGCAACCACAAGCCCGAATTGCTCCTGCAACTGTAAGCTAGTAGAAACCAGCCAAATCTCAAACCTGCTCCAAGTGACCTGAATAGTAGTTTATATATACATAGGGTGAGTATAAAAATATACTCAGTAGGATCCATTCTGAAGCCTCTCATGAAGAAGTAATGAAGAAATCTAAAGCATAGTGTACCTCAACTGAAACTAACTCGTCACCTAATCAGGTATACTATGTTGCCAGAATCACTGTTTCTATACTCACCATGTAACGCATACATGATTATATAATATAATATATAATATCAAGGGTACCATGCTACTACTTCCCCACTGGTTTTTCGATTTTCCAAAACATTACACCTCCTAAGAATCTCTCTCCAAAAAGGAATGACCACAGACACCTGGGCGAAGCACCACAACATGCACCTCGTGCAACAAAACCACCATGTATATATAACCAATGTAAGAAAGTAATTTCTGGGATCCAACACAGCTCGCATAACGTGTATCATACATCAGGTATTATACCTCAAGACATTACATCCCATACACTAAGTAAGGATCCTCAATCCATCACATCTTATACATGTTACACCTATTGTAGTCCATCGAAAACTATATCCAGAATAAATGTGTGTGAATAACCACAAGAAATTACAACCCTCTACACACATATATGTGGATAACTATCCAATGTTCCTACCATCAAAAGTAACTACAAAAAGAATACAGTGGGGCCAAAGTGGGTAGTCATCCATCCATCCTCCCCCCAAAATGTTGGTGAAAACACCCCCCGGGGCACAGAATCCTCGTGGTGTTAGTTTCCCTTACGGATAGGGTGGAGTTCATATAGAAACACAAAAAGTATAGAATATACTATATCTCATAACCACACTATAGGCACAACCTATTCTTAGACACAAGTGAAGCTAACGTCTATCAGACTCTGGACTACTACTTCTATTACTAGGTATCCAATAAGCAAAAATCCATTTAAATAGGTTTAATAGATTCCTTCATTCCATTTTTTAAGTATCACTTTACATTAATTAATTTTTTAAAAAATAATTAAACAATAAAAATTCCACATTAAATATCATTAGCTTTACACCCAAAGTACATTGTTCCTTTAAATCACAACCTCAGCATTGCACCATAGCAAGCTCAAAACCCCATGGGTTAACATCATTTATTCAATTAATTTTTAAAAGTATTACATTCCCATATCCCCATGCATTCTAGAAAAAAAACATTCTTATAGACACAAAGGTATCAACAAGGCGAGTAGATGAACTACCCGTCATGTCTTTGCCTCCTATAGCAAGAGTGTTGACCCATCCCCCCTTGAGAAGTTAAACACAGAAAGCATGTGGCATACCCCACGCATATTTTCCCCTTTCAGATGTAGGGTATGAAAGACCATCTACATTGAGATGTGGGGAATGTAATGCAGATAAAAAACCAAGAAGAATCAATAGAAAACCAAACATTCACATCCAAACCATTTCATCATCCTCGATGTCCTCTCGGACACCCACATGCATAAACCAATGCATCTTGCCACTGTAGGCATCAAATGCTACTACAACCGGTAGGTATCCATTCCCCCACGTATCAAAACTACTATCCAGGCTCACATCACAACACAAGTAGCACCAAAATAAAAATCATATCAGTTGGACTCATGGACCTTGAACAAGCAAGAGGGTATCTCAGAATGCTTCAAGGAATTATCAAACAATCAGTTCTTTAATCTATCTTGAGATAACAGATTTATTATTCATAGGTTCCATATTCGGGAAACCTAAACAAGATTCATTTATATGCCTCTTTATCATTAGCCAAACTATTATCAATTAATTACAGTTTATGTTCGTTACCAATTTCCATCAAGAACATATTTCTAAACAATGCAAGCATAGTTATCACACTATCTAGAAAAAACAAGAGGGAATACCATATGATTCATGTCTATTATTTTATCAAGTTCAAATATTTATTATGTCAATTCCATTGTGATCCAGTGGCTAAAACATGATAACACTATAATTTCACGTAAAAATAAAAGAGAAGTTATAAATCCCATTCCTTAAAAAAGGTTATCAAGGAGTTTTTTACGAGAATGATCCACAAAACAGATGATGATCGCCTCCTCCCGTGACAACGACATCAACCCGAGGATGTCGCGGCACGACCGCACCAGCTAAAGCACAAGAAAGTCCATTAGAAGCATGGAGATCACATTACATAATATGGAAAGGAAAAACAAGAGATGTTGATCCCAAAATAAAGACAATAAAATAATACCTTATTTCGAAGATTGATGGATACTACTTGTTTTCACCAAAACAGGGGTGAACTTGCTGGACGAAGAATGTCGAGGGAAACCAATCCACCTGGAAAAGTTTAATATCACGATTCCTACAGGAAGGAAGGAATGGTTCGAGCATGTCACACCAAAGAACAATGATAACGAACAAGGGAAGAAGATATCTTGTACCTTTAGAAGATTTAACGGATAAGAGGTTTAAGATATAGTGGAAATTACATTAAAATAGGATCACATTAAACTATGTGGTTTGAGAATGAAAATTCATCCCGTTCCATAGGAAAATTAATAAAGTATTTATGGGATTTTTTCGGCCTTAAATCCCTTAAAAAGGCTATAAATGCGTTTTATGGAAAATAAAATGTTCAATTAGGTAAGCTGAAAAAAAATCTAGAAATTTGGAAAAATAAATATGATACAGATCTGGAAACACTTTTCAGGAGCTATGACACCATGTCTGAATCACCATTTCTATCTCTCCATTTCATTCTCACTATTTTTATCTCATATTTTCTGTCTCACCATTTTTGACTCACCATTTATGTCCCAAGATTTCAATCTCATCGTTTCTGACTCATCGTTTCTGTATCACCCTTTATGTATCACCGTTTCGGTGACACCATTTCTATCTCACCATTTCTATGACACCATTTCTCACTCGCCGTTTTTGTCTCACTGTTTCTGTCTGACAGTTTTTGACTCACCATTTCTGTCTCACCATTATTGTCTCACCATTTCTGTCTCACCGTTTCTCTGACACCATTTCAGACTCACCATTTCTATCTCACCGTTTATGTGTCATTGTTTATGACTAACTGTTTACGTCTCACCATTTCTAACTCACCATGACACTATTCGCAGAACTGGAAATTTGGAAAAGTGTTGGGGATGAGTCACATTGACCTCCAAGAACACCTCAAACACCAAATTTCAGCAATAGTACGTACCAATGAGGTCCGGGACATTACATTTCACCTGTACAATAGATGGAACAACAATAACTATAGAAGTATTAAATGATTTCACCATCCCATTTTTCTTCAGATTATAATGATTTCTAACCTTATTATGTTTCTTGGGACACACGTTAGCATAATGTCACAACTCATTATAGCTAAATAATCTTTATGTGGACTAGTTTTCTGATATCATATTGTTTGATTGTTCATGACTCTTTTACTTTCAATTATGAAGCATGAGGTAAGTAACACATTCCATATCATAATATACATTCCAATTAATGTATATTACAAAACAATGAAAATGTAATAGTCTTACATCCACAATTCAATGTTCATTGTTTCATTATTTATTTCCATTGTGACTATTTTATACTATTGTCATTTCATGGAATGTATTTTTCAGAAAAATAAATTTCATCTTTTTTTGCACAACGAATCAATTTTTCATAAACATTAAATTCATGAGTGTATTATGGTCTTCGTATACTTGGGTTCGATACTAATTAATATCAATTAATTTTATCTTTAATTTATTGAATTTTTTTTATCTACTTGGCCTTTCTTGTAATTTTTTCTTTATATGAATCCATAGAATCATTATCTTTTTTCCTCAACTCTAGGATTTTTTCCTTATCCTATGTCGAACAACCTGGGGGAAGAAATTTTTGAGGAAAAATTCCTTTAATATTTTCCATTACATGGAATAAATATTATCATTCTCTCTAGTATCCAAACCAAATAAAATAAATATCAAATTACACATAAAAAACATAAATGTAATTATTAACCATTTAACACTCTTAACATCCCAAAACTTAAAATATCCTCTATGGGGAATTGATCCGCCTTTTTGAAACCACTAGATCGAATGATCCATTGATTTATTGTGGATGTTGCATCATGAAAGGATCTACTATAATCATGATCCTTTATGGTAGGTTGGGTAACTCTATTGGATAGACCCCAAAAATATTTATATCTTTTTTCAATAGATCCATCCCAACAAAAATTTGTTCAGTTCCAATTATTACAGTCTTAGGATGAAGATTTGGATAGATTTATTTCCCATGACTCAAACCCATTAATGCTTTCTCGTTTCCTCTACATAAATCTTTTTTTACTAAACACACATTAGAGGATAAAAAATGATAATATATAATTTTAATATAATTTTAAAATGTGGAAAAAAAATAAAATCATCTAATGGGATTCTATTAACACTATCCTAAACTCAAATGTTTTTTAAAACAGTCATTGGATACAAAATATAATGTGTTTACCTTTATCATTAAATAATTTTAATTTTTATTCAATAATTTTTAAATCCTTCATATTGACGATAGTTTCCGGTTTATAGCTATAGATAATTATACCACAACTCATACATAAAAATTGATAATGTATAAATTTAACACATCCATTCACTATCAATTTTTCCCATAATATAAAATAGTAAAAATAAAGCATGAATTATTTTTATAGACAATCTGTATAACATCCAAATTGATTCTCACATTCCCTTACCCATACATAAACCCAATAAAATCATTTTAAATACATCTTATAGGCACATTATATTATAAAAAGATATAAAAAAAGGAAACTGTCAGATTAGTAAAACAAGAAAACTCATGTAATGTTTACCTTTATCAACAATGTTAATTGAGAATATAAAATAAATAAATTCACATGAAAAATCTAACAATTTTCTCAAATTAATTCAATAAAATATATTGAAATTAATTCAAACATATTTATGTGACTTAGGGAATCATAAAGATGTACCCTTCCAAAACCTTTTTAATTGTAATAACTATAAGGATGTCTTATAACATTATATTTTCCCAAATAATTGATGAACTATAATGGGGATCACACTTAATATAAGAAATACTAATATATAAGTTCATATAAAATGGGGATAAACCCTGTTTTTAAGCTCTATCGAGCCCACCCATTTATCACAAGATATAATGGGACTCGACCATTCATATAATATATATCGGGCTCACCCATGTGATATAATGGGGATCGTCCATTTTTATAAGAAATATAGGTCTCGCCCATTTTATATAATGCTCTGGTACCATATCAATAGTAAAAACCAATCCTTATTAAACCCTTTATTTTTTTTAAAAAATTTCATATGAAAATACAATCAGAAAAAAATACCCATTTCTTATTAGAACACATTTTCAATACCCAATCATGCTTTTTATTAAGAACATATTTTGAATGTCAATAAAAAAATAAAACCAAATATCATTTTTTATATATGATAACATGTTATAATTTAATGAAATATTGAAATCAAATTAAATTAAAGATTATTTTAAAGGTTATTATCACCAAAAATTAAAAACAAGACAATTCATTTATAATTTTCAAAACTTTACATTTATAAAATGAAAAATGATTCCCTTTCAAATCCATTGAATTTAATTAAAAATAAACATAAAATTTATATAATAATCCTTTTAAACCCATATTAAAATATAAATAAAATAATATCATGAATATTTACATTAAAAAAATAATTTTAAATTAAATATTTGAACATTCTAATTATCCCACTGAACATTGAACATTTATATCATAATCCCAAAAAAAATAACATTTGATAAAACATTAAAAGACATGAAAATAGATACAATATGTATACATAATGTAAACATGTATGTATATACACATTATAAAATAATAATGGTGCATATCATCATGAAATTATTTAATTGGAGGATATTGAGATGAGACCCCTTACAATAGTGGTAACATGTGAATTGGAAAACCAAAATGTAAATAAAAAAATTAAAATTTCAATACAATAAATATAAATTAATTAATGACATAACATATCAAAATGGATAGTATATACACCACACAATAAAAGTTATCAATATAGAATTTCTATCACATATGTAAAATGTGAGATAAAAATACATTACTGTGATTCCGAATTAAAACTTGACTCATTATCATCCTAAAAAATAAAAAAAACTATTAATTTAATTTCATCATAACAATTTTCAATTCAATCATTAATTTTATTTCACTTTTTACTATGTTTTAGAAAACTATTTATAAAATTATGTTAAGGCCTTGTGTTTTGACTATAATCGGTTTAGGTGTAAAAAATGCATTTGGTAGGTAAATTTTGGTCGAAGGGTTCATTATAAAAAAATATAATGAATAATTATCATTGAATAAATATCATATTAATATATTAATTTTACTTCCAAACCACATCATGAATGATGTTAATTAAAAAATGAACAAGAAATACAATCATGGAGAAGATATGTTGTATGTGTGATTATGTAATTTTCCCAATTTTCAAAGATCGTTAAGGAATGATGGAAAGTAACATTCATTCATATATAATGAAAATTACATGATAAATAAAATTTTATTTACATATATATTATTATTTATATAAAAATTTTATTTAAAATGAACCAAACCCCGTTGAATAGGTTGTAGTCCACACATCCATGAATGATGTCATCAATATTTAGTTGTGTAAAAGGATAATAATTAATATTATATATTTCAATTATAGAAATTTAATTAGGTCATTAATATCATATAATATTTTTCTATGTCAAAAATTATTAAATAAGTCAATTTTAAAACATTCCGAGTAATTAGTGAATGTACCACATTGATTTGAGTAGGAGGTCGTCCACACAGCCCAATAAATGTTGTCATATTTATACAAAATTTAAAGGATTAAGGTATGTGTTATATAAAAAAAATTAATGAGGACAAATTAATATCATATATATATATAGTATAAAAATACTGTTTCCATTATAATTTCTAACCACAATATGTGGTAAAGGGAAAATGAACGACCTTGTTTCACGAATTGGTATTTTGTTGTATATGAATGGTTATTTTGTGACTTATTTAATGGAAGTATGTTTAGATTTAGGAATAAAAAATATCCTAAAAAAGTATAATTATATTCATTCTAATTGAATTACTAAATAATCATGTAATAATAGGAAATAAAATTGGTTTAGAAATAAATAAATAATAAATACACATTGAATAATGATACATAATTTTCAAAAAACTCCTTTTTGGTTGTACCAAAGGGATTATGTGGTTAGATTTAAACCCAAATTGAGGACCCTAGGGTGAAGGGAGGGATAATGGGAGATTATTTGGAAATGTTTTTTTATTATCCATTCTTCTATAGAGGTGTGGATAAATGGGGAGGGTGAGTGCCCTTTTAAAGCGAAGGGGGAGGCATATTCCTATAAATACTAAAGGTTACACTACTGAGAGTTAAATATTACATCTTGTGACCCAAATAAAGATAAAAATTATACCAAAGGGGTTATATTTTCTAATAATTTCCATACAATTGTTTTAGACTTTTCCAAGAAAATGTAGACTCTTAATACTAATGTTAAACCCCTAATAACCTCATTTTTACCATATTCTCTGAAAATTATTTTACTTACATTCACTATTATTTTTAATAAAAATGTAGTTGAAAATATTATACATTATAAATTATAATAATAATAAATTTTGATTCCATATCATCAAATTCTAATAAAATAATAGGAATAAATTAATTTAAAATTTATATCTCTAATGGGATGGCTAAAAGGGTTTTTAATGAATAGTGTTAAATATTTTACTATGTTTTAATATCTAAATCGAATAAGAAATTATTTAAAATGTCTTAAATTGTTTCAAATGGTATTAAAATGGCATAATTATAATTTAAAAAAATAATGAAAATATTATTTAGATATTTAAATAAATGGGGAAAATTTTTTATTTTAAACTAAAAATCATTATTATTCACAATTAATCAAAACATAAAAACATGCAGAAATATACCAAAAACTCTCCCAAAGTAAATATTGATACTGAAATTTCAATATATATGATTATTTTTAGATATTAAAATTAATAAAAAATCAACTTTTTAATAATAAATTCCTTCCATTGAAAGTTACTAAAACATCTATATTAGTTAATAATATTAATAGTATACTACTCTTAAGTTTAATTAAGTCTTGGGGAAACATAATATTTCAATGAAAATAATGTTTAATGTCATATAATTTATTAAATTTATCATCCCCGTTAATTATAAAATTATTATCTAATTCATAAATATTAATAAACATGAACACGTCATAATCTATCATTACATGGTTTGTGTCATCATTTATATTAATTTTTTTCCTTTATAATTAATTTGTTACCAAATAATTCATATTATAAATATGTGTAAAATAGAATTTCATAATTTATTTAATCTACTTCAGTACTTAAACTCGAATATCTAGTTGATAAAAATCATAATAATAATAAATTATTAATGCCTTGTAAGACTCTTGATTTTTTGAAACATAAATCATAGAAGGAAGTTGATGTAGCATGAAATACAGGATAAAAATGTTATTGTCTGCGATGAAAGATGAAAAGGGAATAGATTGTAACATGACCCATTAAATAATTTTAAATAATATATTTCATAATATATCTAGATGTTACATTATATGGTCGGTGGATACTCATACATATCTAAATATAATTCATTAAATAAATAACTCAATATTTATTAAATACATTTAAAATAAAATTTATAATTACCATAATCTCATTCACTCAACCTATCAATAATCATTATCATTAATTTAATATCTATTAATAAATATACATTTAAATTAAAAAAAACATCACATTACTTTTCCCATATATTAGTATATTTTATCTTAACATACATGTCAATAAATATTTATTTTTATTTTCACATAACATAATAAATATTAATTTTTAAAATACTTATTTATAATCCTTTTAACAATAAGAAAGTGATTTTTAAATGTTATATTTTATAACTGGAAAAAATTAATTATTTCTTATTCTAATTAAATATATTTTATCATTAATAACATTTGATTAAAATTATGCGATAAAAAACAATAATGATTACAATTCCTTTATCATTATAATGAAATTTTGTAATACTATTATATTAACATATACATAAATTGTGATTATAAATATTCATATTTTATAACCATATAGGTTGATGTTTTCTTTTCTTAGGCTGTATTTGGTAAATTTTAGGATTAGAAATCACTAACAAGTCCAAGAACCCATTGAGAATGAAGCTAATATCGCGATGACACTAACCTCCTATGAATAATTATACATATATATGTATATCCTCATTTACTTGATATATAATCATGAAGGTTGAATTATTCTTCCCTAAACATATTTTATTTATTATGACTAATTTAATACATAATATGAACACATCCACGAGCTTCCATGGGATTTGATTTAATCAAAGAATTACATTTCAACTACAATGGATATGATATCAACCATCTCTACTAAAAATGGTATAATATTTAATTTAATTATCGATGAATTTCATGTCACCATGGACAAACCAAAATTGTCCAACCACTTCATATCCATTTGACATCACTATTTCTGTATGATATAAAAGTACATAGTTTATGATATCAAATGACTATAAATTCATGTATATGATTCAATACACACATTTTCATTTAGGAATATATAATGAAATAAAACATGTTGAGTTGTTTTTAAATGAATATTTTAATAATATCCACCCATAGATGTTACCTTGAAATAAATTTAAGAGAATAAGTCTCAATTCATTATGAGTCTCTGATAATTTTTTTTAAAATAATGTTCCTCATGATATAGATATCATCACAAACATATATCATAATTATACAAATATTTTTATATATCTTAATG
Source organism: Viscum album (assembly GCA_963277665.1). Lineage (NCBI taxonomy): Eukaryota > Viridiplantae > Streptophyta > Magnoliopsida > Santalales > Viscaceae > Viscum > Viscum album. Next base: position 142,324,532 of record OY728141.1, read on the forward strand.
TATAGAATTGTACTAGGGAAATAATATAACATTTTTATATGACATATAAACCATTATAATATCAAATTATTGATATATAAGAGAATTCTCATAATATGATATGATATTAACAAATATTTATGTCATTAGATATTCATGAAATGATATATAAAATTTCAATTAGTTTGATGGATCCATATCTAGAACATCCTCCTTAAATAAATATATTATAAAATAGTTTACATAATTCATGGGATGAACTACATTTAAAAAATGAATTCGTTATTATCTTCACTAATTTTAAATGCCACTTTACCCATATATAATTATATAACAACCATTATAATCACTACAAAAATAAAAACATGTTTGATAGAAAAATATTCATTAAAAATAATATAAGGTATCATAAAATCATTTTGGATGTATAGATTTTTGATAATAATTAAGTGAGTCACCTAACCTTGAAATCAGATCCTTAATTAACCTATAAACTATGAATATTATAATGTTACATAATTTCAGTTCTCAAATTTTTATATCTTTAAAATTTATAATGTAATAAGGTATAATCTATAAAAAGGACTCAGAAGTAGTTAGTTTTCCGTTTTTCTCCAATGATAAAAAAGTAATATGACCATGGTGGTTTTGAGGGATCATTAAGTGATGACACTACACTCACCAATACAAATAATTATTAATGTTATTTTCTACCAATTTATTTTTATAAAAAAAATTATAATTATTGTTTGAAAAATAAATTTTAAATTAATCATGCTTGAGTGTAATTTTCACCTATATATTCCAAAACTACAAAATAATAAAAAAAATATTAGGTTTATTAATCTATTGATTCAATATTTTAAAAATGGAAGGGCATGGAATATAATTTTATTCCATTTGATTTTCATTAACATTATTACTCTAACATCCCAAGTAAGTAAATAATAAAATATTTTCATATCAATGTCTATTTATGAATTAGATATTGTTTTTTATGCTTGAAATGAGAATGAATCCAATCTTACGCATAGAATTCTCTAATATTTTTAAAATATAGTTTTACCACCTTTTGATGGAGAACCATTTTTAAATATATATTTGGACAATTTTATAACATATATTTGTCAAAATAAACTTATTATTTAGGATTGGGACATTGAAATTTATTTTGGATAAATTTTTGGTATTTTTCTGACGATGTTCAATTTTTAATGAATAGTGAAAAATACTGCTTTTCACTTCCAAAATGCATTTTCAACTTATTTAATTATATGGTTAAATTATATTTTTCATTGGTTATCAAGTTTAACTAAAATATATTTTTACCATTAAATCCAATTTTGGTTTTTTTAATTAATTTTACTTTTGAATTGGGCATAATCCATTGCCAATCTTTTCATAGATATTGTTTCAAAAAAACCCGCTATTTGTTTTGACAATGAGAATTTTTTTTAACTAATTAATACAATTTATGTGTTTGTAATTTGGTAAAATGGATTCCATATTTGGAATCATAATGTCCATATCATGTAATTAAGACTCTTTGGTTTTTGGACATTATATATAGTAATGACGGTAATTATCACTAATTATCGTGATTAATTAGTAATCGTGTAGCTAAGGGAAATAAAATAATATCATAATAATATAAAATGAACCCAAAATGTTTCCTAATGATACATTTTGTGTCATGGCCAACCATGGGTTGAATTTTACCAACTTTGGGACCCTATGGAATCACATTCGTGTGACAGTGACACTTTATCTTTTTATGTTTAAAGAAAGTTAAATCTAACAAAAGTATGTAACATCTAAGTAAAATAATTTTAATTTACTCTAAATAAATGATATCTTAAGATATAAATAGTCATTGGAATTATAAAATTATTTTCTACATCATGGTAATTTTTTTATAAATTTTTTACATTATATAAATAAATATATTTATGACACCATGATGATATAATGATTACTTCATTAATGAACGATTTAAATAAAATGAAAGGATAATGTAAAATATAAAACATTGAATTTTCAAAAACCAATTGTATGGGTGTATTTCGAACCCTTATCACCTTACCCTCAAAATAAATCATTGTGGGACCTTTAAAAGATGAAACTCATTATATAATAATGTAACATTTCTTGGATTTCCAAGATTGCCCCTCCTCTCTCTTATAAAAGGCCCCCACCTCTACCACCTTACCCAGACCTCTCAAGCCATTAGCTCGGCCAAAATCATCCCATTGTATCTCTCTGCATCCCTATCTTCATCATAGAATCCTTACATTAGGTATAAATCTCTACAAATAACCCTTTTGGTTCAAACCAAGGGGAGTAGCCCGATTTAAAGGTAATGTCTTCTCTTATGTCCTTTTGTTTTATTTTTCATTTCCAACCCCCTAAACTCTTTATATTCAATTAATCTAAAAAAACACTAGTATATTAAATATACTAGGATGTTTTTATGAGATGTATTTGATTTACACGGACACACACCTCTATCTAATTTTTAAATAACATTCTGTTTCTATGGATGGCGAATTACTGCCACACAAAATGACGATTGTTCAATCTTATTTCAATGCATTTCATGTTGGAAATTGAGATGTCACTCTAATTATATATGATATATATTATATTTATGTTTCATTTTTGCTTAATTATTTTCCATTTATGGCATAACGTTATGGTATCCATTATAGGTAAACACGATAATTCCATTTTTGGAAGTGCGGACTACCGCCCCCTCAAAGTGATTTGATTCCTTAATTCCATATGTGGTACGTATAATGTATGGAGTTAATTATTTTATATATGATATTATACATGAATTATAATATACCTTTATATCATTATGATTTCATTAAATACAAAATAGATATGAATTTAGTGTTCATGCGTATGTACGACTTACCGTCTCCATGAACAGTGCATTTCATTTCTTACATCTGAATGTTATGTAATATAATAAATGCATGAATATGATCGATATATATGATATATATGGTATCTACATCATGAATATAATTATAGAGATAATGAATATTTTTCCACATGAACAACTTGTAATTATAAGAAGTTTGTTTTTGACTCAAGTACCAAAGATCGTCAGAATGACCGTCATTAACTTCAATAATTACATAATGTTTGTAATATCGTAATAAATGATATAATAGGGATAATGAACTTGATAAAATGTTCTTAAGAAAGTATAAATTGAATCGAGTTTATTATATAGGAGATTAAATAATGACCGAGTCATATCAGACATGAGGTAAGGGACTTCATCTCAATATCATTTCATTGAGGCATACTTTGTTTTATACACAACATTCTTTTATACAGTGTATAATACCCTTGTACTTTTACTTTTATTCAAAAGGAATCTCTTTATATGAATCATTTTAATAAATGAGAGAAGTGAATGTTTTGTCTTACATATGTGGAAACAATGAATTTTCCACCATCGTGACCATTATTTGAGTTTCAGCATCCTCTACAATCCTTAATTTTTTTAAAATGAAAAATAAATAACATGTTTTAATTTTCTTTTTTTTTTGGTATTGAAAATGGTTTTGATAATGTCATGATTATATCAATGTGTTTTTGATATCTTGTGATTGAAATGTGGAAATGTAATGTTTTTTATGCATGTTTTATGTGATATGATTATGTTATGGTTCTTGAACATTGTTTATAAAGATGGGTGGTTCCATGATAAACTATGGGAGGGTGAGCCTGTGATATCTCTCTAATTAATAGGGTAACATGAAGGGGTTAAACACTAAGGATTATCTGAAGATATTTAAGGAATATACTGTATTGGGTATTTCAAACATAACCATGAGGGTTACTCCCTACATAAGAATGTTATGAATGCCTCAAGTTACCTTTATGTCTTATGATTTCTATGAGTTATTCATAAATCTTATTATTTCATGAGGTTTGTTAATGTGATTATGTTTTATGATAGAAATATGATTTTATTGATTCCTATGTATACAAGGACTAAGGTTTTCTTTCCGTATTTTTATATCCCTTACTGATCTTTTTATGCTCATCCCATGTTTTGAAAATGTTTTTCATAGGTCAAGGGAAAGGTATACGATGTGATGATAGTGTTGAGGACATGTCATGAAAGAATCCATGTTTTATTTTAAATATGTTTCATTTTATTGGAAAAGTTAATATTTTATTTAATGTAACCATGTTGTTTAAATGTGGAATGTAATGCATGATTTATGATCTAATTCTATAAAACTATAAACCTGAAAATGTCCTCAATGTTTATTCATGAACTAACTCAATATTAAGTAGTGTTTAAGGCTGGGGCCTTATAGTTGGTATCAATGGTCATTTTAGATAACATTAAGAGTTATAATAATATTAAATTTATATCCAAAAATAAATTTTTTAATGGTAAAATTGAAATGATATAGAATTTGAAGATTACCTTGTTGCTTCATCTAAGAAATGTGTGTTCATAATGGTTTTCCGCAGAGGAAACAGGGAAGCACTGCTAGGAAGGAATACAGAAGTAAATGACCTTCCAAATTAGAATCCTAAGATGGTCGGAATTGGAACTGAATAATTTGTTACAGGAATGGCGGAGTTGGCTCATGCAATAAATGGTGGTGGTATCCATGCACGAGATCAGCCAGATCAACCGCAGAGGAATATGTCAGTGGTGGAACATTTCATGAGGCAAAATCCTTCATCATTCAGAGGATCATCTGACCCTATGCTAGATGAAGGGTAGATTAAAAAACTAAAGAAGAGTTTCGATGTCAGGGGGTGTTCAGACAATCAAAAGGGTAGTCTTTCTGTTTAACGTTTGGAGGGTGAAGTAGATCAATGGTGGTCGATGGTTAAAATTATTAGGGATGCTGATGAAATTAATGCTCTTGACTGGAATGAATTCAAAGGTATGTTTCATGTTAAATATTTTCCTATGGCTATTCAACATAGGATGGAAAAACATTTCTTGGAATTGAGGAAGGAGGATGACTCAGTGGCTGCTTATGAAGAAAAGTTCACTCGATTGGCAAGGTATGCTCCAAATTTTATTCGAGACATTGATAGTAAAATCAATATTTTTTACTTAGTATTAAACCCAAAATATAAAAGGGCATTAGATTCTTGTGAGTTGAAAAGTTATGAAAAGCTTGTTCGATGTGCTAAGAAGGTGGAAATGAAGTTTGGCAATGATCAAGTGTTCTATTACAACCAACATAAGAAGAGACCGAGGTGGCAGGAGAAAGGGAAGAATCCTTCAAAAAGGTCCGATGGTATGAAACCTAAGTTTTCATTTTGTGATAAATGTGGTAAAAAGCATCCGTGGGAATGACTTTTAGATTCTCAAAAGTGCTACTGATGTGGTGAGATGGGAAATAAGGCTTGTTATTGCACTGAAAAATATTAGGGTGATGGTAAGAACGAATTTTATTTATATCTACTGAAATGTTTCAAGTGTAATGAGATGGGTCATTACGCAAATGAGTGTTTAACAAAGAGCTCAAATGATGGGAAGCGGTCAGACTACAAGCAGAAAGGTGTGGTGAAATCCATTTTAACTACTTCAGCAGATGTTGGGCCATCAAATGAAGTGGTATAATGTACATTGTTTGTTTTTTCAGATTATGCCAATTTTTTGTTTGATTTAGGGTATACACATTCATTAATCTATGAAATATTTTCTAGTAAATTGGGAATACCATCTCGAAAAATGACTCCTGAACTTTTGGTAAAAACACCTGGGGGAAATGTTGAGGAAAAAATAATTTATAAGAATCTTCCTGACCTTATCCGTGGAAAGAATCTACTTGTAAACCATATTTATTTACCTCTAGTAGAGTTTCATGTTTTCTTGGGTATGGATTGGCTCTCTGTTTACCAGGATAAAATTATTTGTAGATCTAAAGAAGTTTCTTTTCATAAAGAATTTTAGTTTTTTTACAAGAATGAATCCTTACTGTTGATAACAAATCAAGAGGCTGAGAAACTTATAAAAGATGGAAATGAATGTTACCTTGAACATATTGTTGAAAACAAAGGAACCGTTCAGATTAATGATGTGCCAGTGGTAAATGAGTATCCTAATGTTTTTCTTGAAGTGTTTCCTGGAATAATACTAGATCGGTAATTTGAATTTAATTATGAATTAGTTCCTGATGCTAAGCCAATTTCAAAACCCCTTTCTCGAATGGCTCAAATAGAACTATTAGAATTGAAGAAGTAATTTCCAGATTTATTAGAGAATGATTTCATTCATCCTAGAAAATAGCAATGGGGTGCTCCTATCTTATTTGTAAAAAATAAATATGTTTCAATGAGACTTTTCATTGATTATATATCCTTGAATAAAATCATTGTTAATAAAAAATATCATTTTCCTCATATCGATGATTTGTTTGTTCATCTCCAGGGAGCTCAGTATTTTTCAAAGATTGAATTGAGATTGGGGTACCATCAGTTGAAGGAAATGGATGTAGATGTTATCAAGACCACGTGTTTTACAAGATATGGCCATTATTAATTTGTAGTTATGCCTTTTGGGCTAATCAATGCACCTGATATATTCATGGACTTTATGAATATAATTTTCCATGACTTCTTAGATAAGTTTGTGTTTGTTTTCATTGATGATATTTTTGTGTTTTCTAAAAGTAAATAGGAGCATGAAAGTAATCTAAGGGTTATTTTGCAAACCATAAAAGAAAAGAAACTTCATGGGAAATTCCTCAAGTGTGAGTTTTGATTGAAATAAAATTCTTTCCTTGGTCACAATGGTTCTAACGATGTAATAACTATTGATACGTAAAAGAAAAGGGTTGTTGAAGAATGGACAAGACCCACAAATGTAACCAAGATTCATAGTTTTCATGGATTGGAAAGATATTAACGAAGGTTTGTTAAAAAAAATTCACGGTTATCTAGTCCAATGAATAAGCTAACTCGGAAGGGTGTTAAGATTATATGGACAAAAGAATGTGATGATTGTTTTTAGGTATTGAAAAGAATATTGTTGAATGCTCCAGTTTTGGAACTACCTTCTAGGAATGGTGAGTTTGTTATCTACAGTGATGCTTCATTGAAAGGACATGGTTACGTCCTAATGCATAATGATCAGGTAATTCCTTATGCTTTACGTCAGTTGAAAGCTAATGAGGTAAATTACCCTACACATGATTTAGAATTAGCTACTGTTGTATTCACATTAAATATTTAGAGGCATTATTTGTATGGAGTAAAGTGTGAAATATATACCAATCACAAAAGTCTAAATTATATATTCACTCAGAAAGAATTGAACATGAGATAGAAGATATGGCTATAAGTAATCAAGGATTATGATTGTACAAATCATTACCATCCAGAAAAAGAAAATAAAGTGTCTGATGCTTTGAGTCGAAAAATTAATGCTTCATTAACCATGTTACGTTTGAAACATGATCCTTTGGTTACGGATTTCATGAACTTTGGCATAGAAGTTATTAGTGCAGAATGTTTTTCTATTTTATTCAGGTGTTAAGGAGATTATCTCTATGAAACACAATTAAGCAAGCTCAGAATTTAGACAGTGAGTTGCCGAAAAAGCTAGAGCAGGTTCAGAAGGGTAAGTTTCCTGAATTCAACATTGATAATGATTGTGTTTTTAGATATGGAAAGATATTGTGTGTGCCTTGTTATTCACAGTTGAAGAGAGGGTGTTACGCAAAGCTCATAGTTCTCCATTTTCAGTTCATCCAGGAAGTACTATGATGTATAGAGATCTTTGGGAGTGTTACTGGTTGGACGGAATTAAAAGATACATTTCTGATTTTATAGTGAAGTGTTTGAATTGTCAACAGGTTAAAGCAGAGTGACAGTTACCGAAAGGGATGCTTCCGCCTTTATCAGTGCCATAGTGGAAATGGGATAATATATCCATGGACTTCGTTGAGGGATTTCCGAAGACAGGTCGAGGTAATAATAAAATATGGGCTATTGTTGATCGCTTGACTAAATCTGCTCATTTCCATGCTATATGAGATATTTTTTCTATAGATAAACTTTATCATTTGTATCTTAACGAGATAGTTAGGTTACATTTACTTCCCCTCCCCATTGTATATGATCGTGATCCCAGGTTTATTTTCAACTATTGGAAAGGCCTTCGGAATTCATTTGTTACTGAATTAAATTTTAGTACATTTATTCACCCTCAATCAGATGGGAAGTCTGAAAGAACAATTAAGACATTGGAGGTTATGCTATGTGCTTGTTCGATGGATTATCAAGGAAGTTGGTACCAACATCATTTTTTGGATGAGTTTTCTTATAATAACAGTATTCATTGTAGTATACAGATGGCACCATTTGAGGCATTATATGGGAAGTGATGTGGAACTCCAGATTTTTGGGATGAAGTGGTTGAAAGGAAGTTGATGGGACCAGAATTTGTAGAAGAGTTGGCAGAAAAAGATTAGTTGATACAGAAACACAAGAGAACAGTTCAGAGCATGCAGAAAAGTTATGCAGACAAGAGGAGGAAGCATCTCTCTTTTGAGGTAGGTGATTATGTCTTCCTCAATGTTTCACCATGGAAAAGTGTGATACGATTTGGTAAGAAAGAAAAGCTGAGTCCAAGGATCATTGAACCATATGAAATTCTTGAGAGAGTTGGATCAGTTGCATACCAAGTGGATTTACCTCCGAGTTTATCGTAGGTACACAATGATTTTCATGTTTCAATGTTAAGGAAGTACATGCCATATCCATCTCATTTTCCGAGTCCATAGGTAGTTCAGCTGGAAGAGAATCTATATATTGAGGAACAACTTCTCCAGATTCTTGACCATAGGGAGCAAGTATTTCAGAATAAGGTGATTCATCATGTAAAGGTTTTGTGTAAAAACCACATGATTGAAGAGGCAACATGGGAATCTGAAAATGCAATTAGGGATAAATACCCGCACTTATTCGATATGTAAATAAATTGTGGGGACAAAATTTTCTAAAGGGGGAAGGATGTAACATCCCAAGTAATTAAACAATAATACATTATCATATATATGTCTATTTATGAATTATATAATGATTTAGAGTCTTAAAATGAGAATAAATCCAATATTAAACATAGAATTCTATAATATTTTTAAGAGATTGTTTTACCACCTTTTGATGGAGAACCATTTTATAAATCTATATTTTGAAAATATTATAAGGTATATTTTAACAAATAAACTTATTATTTAGGATTGGGACATTGAAATTTAATTTGGAATAATTTTTGGAATATTTCTGACAATGTTCATTTTTTAATGAATAGTGAATATACTCCATTTCACTACAAAAATGCTTTTTAATCTTATTTTATTGTATGGTAAGATTATATTTTTAATTGGTTTTAAAGTTTAATAAAAACATATTTTTACCATTAAGTCCAATGTTGGCTTTTTTAATTAATTTTAGTTTGGAATTTGGCATAAACAAGTTCCAAACTTTTGATAGATATTATCTCAAAAAACCCGCTATTTGTTTTGACAACGAGAATTATTTATTAAATTAATTACTAAAATTTCAGTGTTTGGAATTTGGTAAAATGGAGTACATATTTGAAATCATAATGTCCACATTATTTAATTAATACTCTTTTGTTTTTGTACATTATGAATAGTAACCACGGTAATTATCTTTAATTGTCGTGATTAATTAGTAATCGGGTAGTTAATGGTAATAAAATAAAATCATAATAATATAAAATGACCTCAACATGTTTCCTAATTCTGGTGGTTGTGTCATGGCCGACCATCAGATTACTTGTACCAACTTTGGTACCCCATTGAATCACTTTTGTGTGATAGTGACATTTTATCTTTTTATTTTAAACGAAAGTTAAATATAAAAAAAGTATTTGACACCAATGTAATTTTTTTTAATTTTGTCTACATAAATGATATCATAGACTTTAAATATTAATTTGAAATCTAAAAATATTTCCTACAACATGGTATTTTTTTTTATAATTTTTAGTTATTAAATAAATTTATTTCTTTATGACACCATGATGATATAGTGATTATCTCATTAATGAACGATTTAATTAAAATGAAAATATAATGTAAAATCTAAGATATAAACTCATCAAAAACCAATTGTATGGGTGGATTTAGAACCCTTATCACCTTATCCTCCAAATACATCATTGTGAGACCTTTAAAATCCGAAACTCATTATATAATAAAGTAACATTTCTTGACATTCTAAGAGTGCCCATTTTCACTCTTATAAAAGCCACCCACCTCTACCACCTTACCCACACCTCTCAAGCCATTAACTCTTCCAAACCATGCACATATAATCTCTCCACATCCCTATCTTCATCATATAAGCCTTACCTTAGGCAGAAAGCTTTTCAAGAAACCCTTTTGGTTCAATCCAAGGGGAGTTACCAGATTTAATGGTAATGTCTTCTCTTATGTCCTTTTGTTATATTTTTCTTCTCCAACCCCCTAAACCCTCTTTTTAATCCTTTATTTTGTAACATAAAAAGTATCTCCAATATACTAGGATGCTTTTTTGGGAAGGATCTAATTTACACAAACAAACACCTCCATCTAATGGTTAAAGAACATACTATTTTTGTGGATGGCGAATTACTGCCTCACGAAATGATGATTGTTCAATATTTTTTTAACACCTTTCATGGTGGAAATTAAGATATCACTATATTTATATATGATATATTTTATGTTTATTTTTTCCTTATGCTTATGTATTTTTCATTTATGGAATACCTTTATGGTTTCCATTATAGGTAAACGCGATAATTTCATTTTCAGAAGTGATGACTACCGCCTCCTAAAAGTGATTTGATTTTTTAATGCCATATGTGGGACCTATAAAGGATGGAGATAATGATATTATATATTATATTATACTGGAATTATAAAATAACTTTATATCATTATGATTTAATTATATATGAAATAGAAATGAATGTAGCGTTCATGCGTACGTACGGCTTACCGTCCCCATGAACGTTGCATTTCATTTCTTACCTCTAAATATTATATAATATTATAAATTCATGTATATACATGACATATATGATATATATGATATCTAAATCATGAAAATAATTCGGGATATAATGGATATTTTACCACATGAACAACCTTTAATTATAATATGTTTATTTTTGACTCAAGTACCAAAGATCGACAGAATGACCGTTATTAACATAAATAATTACATAATGTTCGTAACATGGTAATTAGTGATATAAAAGGAATAATGAACTTGAAAAAATTTTCATAAGAATGTAGAAATTAACTCTAGTTTATCATTCATGTTATTAAAGAATGATCATATCAAGTCGGACACGAGGTAAGAGACTTCATATAAATCTCTTTTCATTGAGACATATTTTGTATTATACACAACATTGTTTTATACGATGTATAAACCCATTTCACTTTTAATTTTATTCAAAATGAATCTTTTTATAAGAATCATCTTAATTAACTAAAAAAGGGAATGTTTTTTTCTTACGTATGCGGTGACAATGACTTCTCCGCCGCCATGACCATTATTTGAGTTTCAGCTTCATATACAAGATATTACTTTTTTTAAAATGAAAATTAAATACCACGTTTGAATTTTCTTTTGTTTTAGGATTGAAAATGGTTTTGATAATGTTTTTATTATATCAATGTGTTTTTGATATCCTGTTATTGAAATTTGGAAATGTTATGTTTCCTTTAGGCATGTTTAATGTGATTCAATTATGTTATGGTTCTTGGACATTGTTTATGACGATGGGTGGTTCTGTGATAAACTATGGGCGGGTGAGCCCGTGATAGTTCTCAAATTTCTTGGGTTATGTGAAGGGGTTAAACACAAAGGTTTCTCAGATTATATTAAGGTAATAAAAAGTAATGGTTATTCCAAACGCAACCATGGGGTTTTATCCCTATGTAAGAATGTTTTGAATGCCTTAAGTTAACATTATGTCTTATGATTTCTATGAGTTATTCATAAATATTATGATTTCATTAGGAATGTTAAAGTGGTTATGTTTTATGAGTGAAGTATGATTTCATTGATTCTTATGTATACCAGCACTATGGTTTTCTTTCCGTATTTTTATATCCCTTACTATGATTTTTATGCTCATCCCATGTTTTTTAAATGATTTTCATAGGTAAAGGGAAAGGTACATTATGTGATTACAGTGTCAAGGATGTGTCAATAAATAATCCATGTTTTATTTTAAATATGTTTCCTTTGATGGGAAAAGGGAATATTGTCTTTTATGTGACCACCTTGTTTATTTGTGGAATGTAATTCATGATTTATGATCTAATTATTTAAAAATCAATACCTAAAAAGATCCTCAATGTGTATTCTTGAAATAACTCATTATTAAGTAATGTTTAAGGCTGGCTCCTTATAATTACAAATTCTACCCTTTTTTCTCTTAATTTTCAATTTTAAATCAATTTATATTTTCTATTTAAAATAATGTAATATAGATTTACATTATTTAGATATTGTTATACAATATTCATAAATCATTATATCCAATAAATATTTATTATATTTTTCACATATTTTAGTTTAGTTTTCCCAAGGATCTTCCCTATCATTTTTGTGAGTTCATAAAAAACTCTTAGTAATGAAAACCTTGAAATTTTTAATAGGATTGTTTTTTATTATATTATTCACCCACTTCATTATCAAAGTCAATTATGTTATATATTAATCATTATAAGTAAAAATATAGATTGTGAATGTTGGAATGTTGGGAGTCCATTATTGTTACTATTTTTATGTGAATCCCTTCAAAATTACCTTAATATATATAAGTCTTACCATATTGAAAAATTTGGGTCTATGATTATTTTTTCAAATATGGGGTGTATAAAAACTATTCCACCACTTTATTATTACAATATATATTAGGATTTTTTTATAACATCAAGGGTATTTAAAATCTACATATGAGTTAATGATACCATATTATTTACCATTTTTAGTAGTGGAAATTTAATTTTTAGTTTTCCAAAAATTCATAACAATTTTATTAAATAAAATTTTTATATTCTAAAAAATATCATACCATAAACATTATTATATAAGTATTTGAACTAGATTTTGACATGTAAATATGATTTCTCATTGATTTTTTTGAGATATCAATAATTGTATTTGTTTTTTAGTTTCATTATTTTTGTTACATACATATTATCCAATAATATTTATACCCTTGTTATTATAAACATACTTTCTCATACTAGATTTGTGTGTAATGTATAATAATTTTTTTTTACCATATTTCAATTTTTAAAATGTATTCATGTCAGTTGTGTTTCCACACATATATCGGTATACTAAATTTCATAATAATGGGAGGATACCTGCATAATGATAATCCACTAGTAATATTCATAAACGTTAGTGATGGGAAATAATATATTGATGGTTTTAAAACCTATTCATTGAATAAGGGGACATCTCACTCTCATAATGATTAATTTGATGATTCAATTCAAAAAATCAATAGACTGGCATTATACATAGTATTTCATTATAATAGTATTGTATATTTTCCCCTAATAAGAAGATATATTTTCATTTAGATTAATGAACCACATCCAAGACATTTTATTCAAACAAAATGAAAAAAATAAGTAACTATATTCTAATCCTCAAGTAGTATATATAATGGAAATTTTTATAAATCACAATAAAAATATTTTATAAATAATAAATAATAATTATTATGTATACAATTAATAAATTATTTGAATAAAAATTATAATCATTTTATCTAATAATTAATAACTAATTGATGATCCTGATTATAATAATATTTACCTGAGATTATTAAAAATTCATATACATAAGGAAATTCCCCTAAAAGATTTCATTCCTAGAATTTTATAGATTTAATTTATCATTATTATTAAATTCACCATCATTAAATAAATGGAAATATTATTTCTATTATTTTATTACATTTGTACATTATCATTTTATCTAAATAATTAAAAGTTATAATCCAGTATATTTGTATCTACTGTTTATAAAACTATAGAAATTTTAACATCCCTATATATGAAACATATCATATATTAAAAAAGAACTAATTTATCTCTATCTAAGCATAAAATTATAAAAAATCATTTTCCAAGACACATATATATCCACATACAAAATTCACCAATTTTAGAAAAAAATAAAAAAATAAGGAAGATACATTTTTTCTTTAAATATATATATAATTTAAAAACTATTTTTAAAGAATATATCTAATTATACTAAATATTTATAGATATGTATAATTTCTTTTATATTATTTATTTTTATTGATTAAGATGAAATTTTAGAAATTTTATTTTTCTAAAGAAAAACATAAAAACATCTTCAAATGGGACCAAATGTTGAATGATTTTTGGTAATTACAATTGTTCTTGTTTTATTTTACGTATTATAGAATAAAATTATATCTAGTCATATTGGGAAGGGGAATTTATTTCAATGGATTTAATAAAATTATAATATTAATATAAATATTACTTATTATGTAAAATTATTTTTGAACAACATGTATCATAAAATATATTAAAAAAACAAAAGGAAAAAATGAAATGAATAGATTTATTAAAGAGTTGTTGGATATAGTTTATATGGATATCTCACCCTCTATGTTCATAGGTTTTTTCCAAATAACATGACTTAATTTCAAAACTGCAGCATAAAACCCTTTTTAGTTTTATTCTAGGCATGGTTCTATTACAGTTTGAGTCAATCAGTGAGCGCCAACATGGTGTGATGTTATATAGATCAATGATCACCAAGTTTTTATTCCCATGTCTTCTTCACCCATATGATTTTTATAAAACCTCATATACCCTTAAATGATCACTAATAATGAATTTATTTTTGATAATTGTGTTCTTGTTTAATCTTTTACTATGGGGATTGAAATTTTATTATGTCTGTATGCATGTCTCATTTTCTCTTGTCTTACAGTACCCTTTAAACATATTCTATAGTTTTGGACCTTATCATGGTGTGTTGAATATATTTCTGTGGTGTTTTTTGGATTTTTTTTGGTTGGAGTAAATAGGAAATTGAGTATCACTTGGATAGAATATATATCATCATTATCCTATCCATTGAATAATAATTACATGGGAGATATATACAATTATTCTTCTATAATTCATACTTCACTGATCAAGCTTCTTGGGAGGAACAAAGGTGTTGTATTTTTTTCTATATATGATGGTGTCTTTTATTAAGAAATTTTCTCTATATTTAGTACATATAATTATCCTAGAGGTTTTATCTGAGTGTTTTTATTATCATGTTAAATTATTATATTACTAGTATTATAACTTCATTAATTGTATAAAAGTTCTTTATAGGTGTTGATCATAGGTGTTTCATTGTGAATTATTATTTAGGAGAAATGTCTTATATGATTTATCAATCAATGGTGGCCATATATACTAGAGATAAATAATTTTAATGTTCAATATATATCCTTCATATGTTTATGAAATGTGTGGATGTTTTATGTTTCATTAAAACAATTTGTCTATTATTAGTGCTATGAAATGTGAAATTCAGCTGCACAAAAAATAAACTCATAAGCAGGGTCACTTATCAGTTCTAATCTAGAATAAATAAATATATTCATTAATAAGTTAATTTATAATTTTGATAAATGGGACACTTTTTTATAGTTTTTAATTTTTTTAAAGTAAATTTTTATCATCACTAATTATAGAATTGAAAAAATCAATGTAATAAAAAGGTGTTGATTATATTTTAACACACTATAAAAGTATATGGAAAATTTCCATTATAATAAATTTATACCACAATATAAAAATTATTCAATTATTAACCCATTTAAAAAAATTAATTTATTATTTAATTTTTAATTACTATTTATTAGAAACATCATGAAATTTGAAAAAATATTTTTCTTCCATTATACCCCAGCCCCCTCTCAACAGACCATGCCCATATTAGTAGTTTCCAAATACACTGCCCCAACTTGATAAAAAATGTGTAATGATATTAATTTTAATTTCTATTTATAATACTATGTGAGGACATAAATTAATCATAAATATGAAATTATGACTAATAAAATTTTACTTTTCAGCTGAAAACACACTTTGTGTCTTATCGGGCACACTGTGTATCAGATTTATGTGTTCTTGATTCTAAAATGTCATAAATCATTTATCAATAATTTAACCTAAGTATCATAATAACATTATTTATTTTTTCTAATATTATGTATGCAATGTGTCTTTTTATCAGAAAAGTGATTTTTGAATAAAAACACAGTCATCATGTTTTTTAGACACATAACTTGTTAGAATGATTTGTGAATAATTCCTAAATATCACAAATTATTTATGGATATTTTTACTAAAATATTAACACATTCATTGAATGTTTTATATTTTTTTAGTGAGTGAAATATGCTTTTGTGTAAAATTTATTTTTTCAAAAATAAAACATGGTGTTTTAATTTAAACATGTTTCTATGTCACTTAGATTTATTTTTAGTTGATCCATGAATTAAAAAAATTACATATGGAACATTTTCCTAAATTATTAAGAAAATATTAGTGTGTTTTCTTTGTTATCATTTAGCGATAATATGTTCGTAAATGAAATGATATTGTTCAACTACAAACACAAAATTCAAAACGTAGTCATTACACTATCTATTGGATTTTGGTTTTGATAATTCATTCCCCAAAAAATGAATTATGAGTCATTTACTTATTTTATCAATATAATATGGATTTTTTTCTATATTTTAAGAATTAAATATTTTTTGGACATAAAATGTCCTTTTTATATAAAAACACAAACCTTGATTCTTATTGGTTACATTTTCTGGTATATTGATATTATTTGGATTCATAAATTTCACAAATAAATAATAGATCATTATCAAAAAAATATTTCAATATATATTCATTTAATCTATTTTGATAATGTGATGCATGTTTTGAAAAAAATGTCAACTATAAATAAAAACCATCACTTTTAGTCCTACATGCTACACCATATCATGGATTAATATGTATTTTATTATGACTAATAAAAAATTACAAATGTATCATTTTTAAAAATTATATAGTCATTAAATGCATGATTTCTTTGTTTTCAAATAGTGACTCACATTTTATTTAAAATTTAATTTGTAATATAATCACATGAAATTTTATTTATACTAGAAACATCATGTTTATGATTGATGTGTCTCTAATTTTATAACATAAAAAATAAATTATAGATCATTTTAAAAAATTATAATGTCAATTTAATACTGTTTTCTATGTTTTCAATGAGTGACAAACAATTGAAATTAAAATTTCATTTTTTAACTAAAAACACACACTTGATAGAATATCTATTACAACGTGTGTCCTGTTGATTCGTGGATATTTAATATGAATAAAAAATGACTTATTGATCAATTTCGTTATGTATTAATTCATCATGAGTTGATATGATGGGTATTCTATTGAGTCACATGTATTAAATAATATTTCCTTAAAAAACTAAAAATACAAAATTTGATACATACGAGTCATACCAAATATTCGATTGTGGTATCCATGGTTTATAAAAGTAACAACTGGATTATGAATTTTTTAAAAAAATTATAGTGTCAATATAAATTTTATTCTTATTTCGTGTGAATGTAAAACATATTTTGAACTATAATATACATTTTAAATTAAAATAGACATGTTGGGTAGTATCATCCAGACCAAGTGTGATATGGATGTGAGTTTGATTTATACAAATCATAAGTTATTAATTTATAATTCCCCTTATGTATGATGAAAATAAATGTGTATTTTCACAGTATTGTGTATGTTAAATGTTTTGTGATATAAAAAAAATTCTAAATGAAATAATTAATTTTTAATAATACTGTCTAAACCATGTGTTATATTAATATGAGGTTGATTCTAAAATGTAAAAAATTACATATGGATAATTTTTATAATATAAAAAAAATATGGTGTTTTTTCTAATATTTTTGTCAGTTTCACATATTCTTAACAAAATCTTCATTTCTAAAATGGAAACATGCACATTATTTCATACTAGTAACAAAATGTGTTGGATTAATATGTGGGAAATTCCTATATGCGAGAAAATTGAATATTGATCATTTTAATAAAAAATATCAAGTCATTGTTACCATATTTCATTAGTTTCTAGTGAGTCTAACATGTTCTAAATAAAGTTTAATTTTTTAAAAACAAAAAATAATCATTGACTATTACTGGGAACACTATATATGATATTTACATGTGGTTGACAAATACAAATCAAAAATTAATTATGAATCATTATGATGTTTTTTAACAACAATATGAGTTTTTTTCATGGTTTTGAATGGTTGATAGAAATTTTTTACATAAAATATCATTTTAAAAATATAAAATAAATTTGAGTCATACCAGTAACATCATGATTCAAATTTAGATAATGTTATTTAATACACATAAAAATTTTCCTATTATCACATTCATAAATTATCAATCCAATACGAGTTAGTTTTTTTATTGTACATAGTGGAACATGTTTTTATCTATAATATTAATTTTAATAAGAAAAAACCACACTTCAAGTCATGCTATTCTCACCATAAATTAGATTTATTTTTATATTGTTCTTAAAAAATTCTAATTAATTACGAATAATTTTCAAAATGTATCAAAATAATATTTTTGATTTTGAGTATGTCATGGGTTTTGTTTGTGGTGAAATATCGTTAATAAAAAATATATATTCTTTGACTCATAAAAATAACATTGTGTGTGAGATTGATTTTTAGTTAATTCCAATCTTTCAAAAATATATTGTGAATAATTTAACTTTTGTATTAATACAATCCGAGTTTATTTTCTTATTTTTGAGTATAAAATGTGTGTATCGAACATAAGTTTATATTATAAATAAAAAACATTATTTGACTCATACCAACCACACTGAGTTTTAAATTGAAATAAGACTAAAGACTACTCATCAAGAATTACATATTGAATATTAAAATAAAGTATCAAGACAATACGACAAATATTTCATTATTTTTTTTGTTTGATACATGTTACAAAAAAATTCCTTATTTAACAAGAAACATAAAATTACATTCAATTTTGAAAATAATACACACATTTAAAAATATAAATCAATTAGAAAAAATAGATTTACGAAGATAAAATATTCCATATGATTACATCATTCTTATTGAAAACTTTGTGGTGAATTTATATTTATCTAATTATTTTTTATCATTATAGATAAAAAATGATGAAATATTAATTATTGATGATTTTTGTTGTTCTTGATCTATATTAAATTAATCTAAATATGTATTATATAAAATTGATAATGAAATTATCTAAAATATATAAATGAAATGATGAGAAAATTATCAAAATATGTAGCTGGATGTCACCGCTTCATGAACTTTGCATACAATCTAACCACATGTTTTCTTACCATATTTTTATAAAAAACGATTCTTTCTAATTGGAATATATAAATTGTATATATACTCGATAATACTATAAAAATATAAATAAACAATAATTTAAAATAATTAAATCAATGTGTATTTATCATAATAAATACCACTTTATGGATTATAACTTTTCAACAGAATATGATAAATTTTATATATTATCCAATGTAATAAAAAATTGATTTCCATTATATTTTTTTAGAAACTACCAAACTAATGAGAAAAATTGTTAATTTTTTAATATGTTTTAATAGTGAGATATTTTTATACTTACCCTAATACTAATCCAGTTATAGAATTTTATAGGATTCATGTGCTCATTTAAAATCTCTAAACTATGGTTTTGATTATATTCAATCCACTTTTGATCATAATTGTATTTCATCATTACATAATATAAAAAGTATAAATTGAGGTAGATTATTTATATTTTTTGTATTTTACTATATATTTATTAATATTATCACTTATGGTAGATTTTATGTTAAACCAAACATATAACCATTAATATAAATCTTTAGAGAATTATAATTGATTGAAATGAGAAATTTATACTCCCAAAAAAATTAAATATTTATGGAACGTATTGAACAAATTTTTCATATGATTAGATTTTATAGTGTTACCACTTTGTCATGTGTATTAAGAAAAATATTTAATCTATAATTTTTTTTAAAACTATAATTTCTAGTATGTTCTCTAATTAAAAAACCTAGTATAGTTCAGATGAATCATTTTTAAGAATTTCTATTTTAGTACTAATGAGTCAATGAAATTCATAGAGTTTTAAAATAAAATATTATAGATAAAAATACATATCTATTAATTTATTATTCAAAACCAATGATATTATTAACAATATCTTTCAATTTTTTTTCTTGATGAAATTTTAATTCTAGTAAATGTTGTAATTAAACCTATTGAGAATGTATACCATTTGATGGTCATTTATCTATATTGGTTTATTATTTATACTTTTTTTTGAATCACCCATCCAATTATCATTCCAATTAATCATATATAATAACAACCCTCCATTTAAGAATTTTTCATTAATTGTTAATGGTTATTCATAAAATATAAAAAGAACGTAACTTTTTATTGAAATGTATAATTACAAGATCAAACAATAATGATAACCTTTTTCAAATAGCATTTCCAATCATCTGAATAACTAAATTTTGAAGGAGAATATATATCTCTATGCTCTGCATATGGGATACATGATTAACCATTCCCATATAACAATTTATATATTTTTTATGAAAATATAACTTTGGTTATTATACTTTATACCCATCCCTGCAATAAGGTAATTAGTAGGTTATGATATATGTAAATCAAAATAAATTTTACCATATATAATACTATTATATAATAGGTATCTTTATCATCATGATTTAAATATTGAAAAAAAAAACTTTTCCAAATCAAATACCTCTGTTAAGGTATAGTATTTATGTGAGTGACTCACCACAAAGTAGGTGTGGGGAAGGATATTTACAATGTTTTTATTGTTTTTTCATTTAATTCCTTAATTCCTACTCATAATATTCTTCAACTAATAATACTATAAATTGTTTTTTAATAACAATTATTAATTTTGATATCTCTTTTATTTTCTTATCATTATCCCCTTGTGAATTTTGTTTTAAAAAATAATTTTTCGGTGAAACTCCAAAACTCTACCCCCGGATGTGATGATATTGTTCTAAATGGTTCACAACATCTGATTGTTGTCCTTCATCGGGGATATATGATAATGATTATTTTTTCTATACCATAAAAAATATAGGTAAAAAATTATTTATTGTTATGCAATACAAATTTATATTTTTTAACACATACACATGATTACCATATTTTTTCAATATATAATTATTCCTTCATTATATACACAATCCTCCATCAATAGCACATGATATTGGACGAAATTGGTTTTTTATTTTGTTTCATCAATCTATATATGAACATTTAAACATAATTATATTGCAATTTCAATACAATTTATAGTATTTATATCCATTTAAAATCCATTATATTTTTTCATGTAAAATTTTTTCCATACCAGCCTTATTGTATCAGTATAATGGTTATGAATGATGTCATTTATTTCCAGCATTTATTTACTCTCGCATTAAATAAGAAATCATTGTAATTTATTTTAATAATAATACATATAATAAAATTATAACCAATAAAAATGTTCATTAATTGATGTATCCTCTTTATGGGAAATAATCACATTCCATTTTTCTTGGATTATCATTTCAGAAAATATATATATTGCTTGTTTGGGATCACATTCCCTTCTACACCCTTGAGATGATACTTCCAAAGAATTTTGTTGAAGACAATATGAGACTTTCTAGTTATCATTAACAACATATTCCTTCCAAATTCAACTAGTATTAATTCAATCCTTAAGGATAATGAAGATTAAATAAGTATTTATAAATTTTATTTTTCAATAAAACAGATAATGTATATCATAATGACACAATAATATCGTCCCTAACTAGTACATTTTTCATGGGATTAAATAAATCCATTTATCTAAATTAATAATAATTTTAATTTTAGTGGTTACCACAATGTATAAAAAATGTACTTTTGTGAGTAAATAGGTTTTTTATCTCTATTTTATCCCACCATGAATTTCATTCATCTACTTTTCAACGTAATTGTTTTTTTATCTCTATATCAATATTATATGGCCCCAACCTTATACATTACATAATATAGAGTTAGGTCAAGAATTTAAATTCATATACCTAGGAATCATTGTGGTTTTAGTGTTTTAGAGAATTACGTCATAAATATTACATAACATCTAAAAAAATTCAATGTAGAATATTCTATACTGTATCAATTTTTCTATAATTTTAAACATTTTAAAATAAAACAGTACATAATTTTCAGGATACAATTATTCATAAAATTCATCTTTTAATCTTCCTTTACCTTATGATCCTTATACCCTATGAAATACATTTCAAAAACATTGGATTATCACAAAATTTTCAGTAAGGGATATAAATCAGGAAAGAAATCTTTAGTCCATGGATATTTTAAAGTCAAGAAAACAATTTCCCAAAAAGAATACATGTCGCACAAAAAAAACACATTAACATACCTCATGAAATTAGAAGATTCCTAAAAAACATCTAATCATTAATAAATAATAAATGTAACTTGTAGAATCCAAATCAGGCTTACATTGTAGCTTTCACATCTATATAGGTGGGAAACCATCATGGTTACACCTGGAATAACCATCACTGTATATTTCCAAAATCTCTTAAGTTAAACCTTGTCATTTAACTTTTTCTCATTACTTAATTTGTTAGAGAGTTATCATGGGTTATCATACCCTCGATTTATCAATGAACCACCCATATATATAATAAATTCCCAAGAACTATATCATAATCATATAACACTAACAATAATAAAAGAATACCAAAATTTCCACATTTCAATCACAAGATATCATATTATGATATTGTCCTAATAAATGCATTATAAATACTATTTTAAATACCAAAATACATGAAATTTTAATGTGGTATTTATTTTCCTTTTAAAAATATTAAGGTTTATATATGAACCCAAGTTTCAAATAATTGTCATACCAGAGGAAAATCCATTGTCACTATGTAAGTTTCAAAAAACATTCCTTCTATCATTTATTAAAATTCATCATATAAGAATATTTCTTTATAGAACCATTTATAAAAATCAAAATTATTAGGGTTTAATTATACACTATATAAAATAAGGCGGTGTATATCCTCAAAATACTCCTCAATGAAAAGATATTGAGATGAAGTCCCTTTCTATGAGTCTGACTTATCACATAGAGTCTTTATATTCCTAAATTATAAACATTGGTTAATTTATAATTTACTGTCAATTTTTATATATTTATTCTTCCATTTACATTACATATTACATTTTTAAAAAAAATACATAAATATTCATGTTCATATGGGATGTTCTGTTGATATTCAGTACATGATTCGAAAATAAACATCGTTTGATTTCAATATACCATGTAGTCATAAGTCCATCAACTCTATATTAAACATAGTGACATAATAATAAATTTTATACAAAAATTATACTTATATAAAAATCCATTTTTTATGCTATGAGAACGAACAATGTTATAATCATGGAGACAGTATACAATATATACGCATGAGTAACATATTCATTTTTCATTGACCATCATGGAAATAAGTTATTTATTATTTTATATCTCCATAATTATCATAATATATATAAAATAATCATCATCATTTAAATATAATTATATATCAAACATGTGGTTTGATGAAAAAAAATTATTCACATCGCTTCGCGGAGGTGATAGGTCCCATATATGCATGTATGACGTTATCATTTTTATGTACATGAATATTACAAAAATAATTGATATATTATTCTTATATAATGGTAAATAATTCATAAATATGGTATAAAAAGATTACATCCATCATTATGACAAGTCATGAGAGTAGGAAATGAAAAATAAACTACTTTAGTTCATGAGGCGGTAGTATGCTGTACAAATGAATGAAACATTCAGATCCCATTTGATGAAGTTGGATATGAATTTTGGTGATGAAATTAACCTAATAACATCTCTGTTTATTTTGGATACATGATTTATTATGTAATCATGGATGGAAAAGAATATATAGAATTTGAAGAAGAAATGATTTAGAAACACATATAAACATTATTGTCCCTTCAGATGAACGATTTTCTTAACACCTTAGCACCACTAAAGAGTGTGTTATGCCTAAATTAAGGCTTCAAGAATGTGGGTAGTGACTCTAGGAAGGGGTTTTGGAAGATCTTGTATGATCCAAAAGGTTTTGGAAGTGTGACTAATAGAGAATAATGAGTTTATTTTAATCGAATGGGGGGAACCCTTTGAATTATTAAAAGTATTACATTAATATAAATTATATTTTAACTCCATGAGGGTAAATGATTATTGAGATCAAATATTTAAAAATTATGGAATGAAATATAGTAATACAATGAGAACTAGTCATTTTTGAATAATTTCTATTCCTTATCTTTTTATTTTAACCTTTTTAACTCTTATTGTTTTATCTAGTAAATCACACTATGAGATTAAAATTACCAAATCATGCCAAATGAAAAATTAATGATTCATTAAATAATTAACATAGTTATCTCAAAATTTGTTGAATAATATTATATATTTATAAATTTTATATAATCTAATTAGATATTTTATCATTTCAGTTATTAATCCTGGAATTCTGAAAGTATTAATTACATGAATATTTTTATAAAAAATAACAACTTGAGTCCTTCAAAAACACTATATTAACTAGATCATAAAATGTCATAGATATATTGAAAAATAATGGATCGCTTAAAATATTTCAAATTATATTTTTTGAATATTATAAATATAATTAATTTGATTCTTTCTTTAATAAATCAATTAAAACATCCTCATTGTGTCACAATTTACTCTAATTTTTAATTTCCTAAATATTATAAATAAATAACCATGATGTAGATAATATTATAATATTTTTAAATACTCTTCATAGTAGAAGATAAAATTTATATAACCCTATATTAAAATTATTTTAGTAAGCAGGGACATATTCATTACATATTTGTGTTTTCATTAAATTAAATGTTATAAAAGTCATAATCATACCCATGTGGCTTCTAATGGACACAATTTTGGCCCAAGGATGGTCATCGTTGATAATAACTTATCTTATAATATTAATAAATGTTTTAGGGTTGTTTTATAAAATTATAATATTCATTTTCCCATTATTATATTATTTACCTTAATTGTGGATAAAACAATATTAAAGTTACTATTCATAAGAAAATCGTTTTGATACCATTATGTCACATTTTTCACACTGAATACAAAAATATAGTTTTTTTAAAAATTATATTCATAGAATTTGTTAAATTTATTTTTACACTAATCTCATTGATGGATCGAGAAATAGGTTTTTTAAGTAAAACATTCAAAAGTTCACATTGATTTTCTATTTAATTTAAATTTAAAAAATAATCCATTGAACTAAAATGTATTTGATGCAAAAAATCTCATATAATTATTCCTTAGAACCATATAAATGGATAATATAAAATATAAAAAAATAGATGAAATGTCCCATTTGAATTAAAATACAGTATTTTTCATTATTCATTAAAATAAAAAATTTATTAGAAAAATTCAAAAGAATTGAACCAAACTAAATTTTTGTTTTCCCAATTTAATAGAAAAAGTTTACATAGTAAAATAGAACATATGAAAGTGATAAAACTCTATAAAAAGGTTCTCTATCAAAAGGTAGTAAAACTACATTATAAAAATATTAGATCTTTTTCTGCTAGAAATTCGATTTCTTCATATGTTAAGCCAATAAAATTATTTAGAAGAAATTAAAATACATTTAATAAGCATGTTTAAACATAATATACAGTGATATATTGATTCACACTAATAAATCTGATAGGTGATAACTATCATTTATAAAAATATTAATAATAATATATAAATTTTTGGTATGTCTCAGTCTTGTGTGAAACATAAGAATTAGAAAACTTTGATTATTTCATGTTTGGTATTCTATCAGACATAAAAGATCCATCAATGTAATATTAATATCTAATTTATAAATATTAATTGATAAGAAAAATTATTATTCTATAATTACCTGGGATCTTATATCCTTCCCCATTTTTAAAAATTGCTTCCTCATAATTTTATTTACTAATAAAATAATTGGGGGTATTTTTCCTCATATAATCATAAGATTACAATGTTTCCACTTAAAATATATGGTTTTTTTCAAAATACATCAACCTAATGAATCACCATATTCTTCCATAGTTTTTATCTATGGTCAATAAATTGGACAGGTTGTTCATCATAAGAAATATTCTCTTCCAAATAATCTACTTTTAGACTCAAAACATGAGATAAATCTAAAAAATACACTCTTACCATCGAGAAATGAAACACATTATGTACATGGGAGAAATTATATTGTAAATCCGCTCCATTGTAAACTAATCCAACTCTAACCAAGAATTCATAGGGTCTAATGAATTGTATACATTGATTCCGCTTTTTACCAAAACACCTCAAAGGTTTCCATGGAATGTATTTGAGAAAGACATGATCAACTACCTAAAATGAAATATGTTTCATCGTATTATCTACATATATTTTATTCCCTCTATGAGCTATCCTAATGTGTCTTTGGTTCAGATGGACATTGTTATCCATCTCTTCATCGAACTCTGGTCCCATCAGCTTCCTTTCTCTGACATCATCCCAAAAAAGTTGGAGTTCAGAACAACTTGTTATATAATTTCTGAAATGGTTCCATTTGTATACTATAATGAAAACAATTATTATAAGAAAACTAATCCAAAGATATATATTTATTCCTACTCTCATATAAATCCATTGAATAAGAACATAGAACATCTTATAAGGATTTAATTGTTTGTTTTTTCCTATCATCTAATCATGGATGAAAAGTAGTACTGAAATTGAAATCAGTTTCAAATGACATCAAAATGACTTTACAAAAGATAGAAGTGAAAATATGATCATGATCAGATATAATGGGGAGACGAAATCCATGTAACTTGAATATCTATATATGATAAAATTGATAAGTTTTTTCTAAATACAATGTATCACGGATAGGAAGAAAATGATAAAATTAAGTCAATATATCAACAATAACTCAAATATAATTTTTACCTAGTGATGTCTTTTGTAAACCCACTATAAAATCCATGAATAAATTTTTTAATTTCCACTATAGAATTGGAATAATATAACGACTCACCTTTTGTAATTTTCTCTCTTATTACACCTTATAAAAAGTCACAAACATCACAGGAATGTCATCAAAATCTCTTTACATTCTGTCCAACTTGTAATACTTCTGAAGGTCTCCTTAAATAATAGTACATCAAGGATTAACATGAAATAGAGAACTATTAGCCTCGCATAAAAATTATTTCAACAATTGTGAATCAAAAGACACACCAAATCTCTTCCCAAATATAAAAAAAATCATTATCAATGTTAAATTCATGAAACATACCCTTTTGAACCAAATATACCCTTTTATAGAAACCACTATCTTCCTTTCATAATTTATTAATTCTTTACAATTTAGATGATTTCACTAAAAAATTATCCAAAAAGAGATGAATTACCTACGCCAAAAACATACACTCAAATGTACATTATATAATTAACCAAAGGATCACATTCCAAACATAAAAAAACTGATGTGGCATTACATTTATGACTCAAATAATCATCTAATATATTTGATTTCCTAGAGTGGAACTCAATCGTGATATCATAATCCCTAATTAGTTCCAACCATATTCCCTCTATAATGTATAATTCATTCTGAGTGAATATATACTTCATGATTTTTTGTTCACTATATATTTAAAATTTTACCTCATTTAAATTATGCCATAAAATTTTTAAACAAAAAACAACTATAGCTAATCCCAAATTTTGTGTAGTGAAATTTAACTCAAGTATTTTCAACTAACGTGAAGAATAATAAATTAACTTATCATTATGCATTATGACAAAACAAACCACTTTAAACAAAGCATCACAGTATAAAAAAAATTAATAATTATTTTTGGAAGTGAAAGAACTGTAGAATACACTAATCGTGTTTTCAATTATTGAAAACAATCATAAAAATCTTTTGTTCAAATGAAATTAATACCTTTTTGAGTTCACTTATTTTATGGGCTAAAAAATATGCCAAATTTTCAACAATCCACTGCTAATAAAATGTTAAACGTAGAATTATATGAATTATAGTAATATTTTTGGGTCTTTTCCATTATTTGAAAACATCCATTTTAGAAGGATCAACAGTTATTCTATTTTTAGAAATAAATTGACCAAGGAAATAATTTTTTTCCACAAAAAATTGATCATGCTAAATTCCCATATAATTTATATTGCTATAAGGTTTTATAAATAACTGTTTAGAGGAATTTCATTCTCCTATTTACATTAAGAATATACCAAATTGTCTTCAATAACCACAACCACAAACGTATCCAAGAACTCAAGAAATATTATATTTATAAGATCCATTAATACAGTAACAAGCTATCTCAATATTAATGGAATAACTAAAAATTCATAGTTGAAATATATAGTATGAAATGATGTATTTGAAACATATTATACCATTATATTCAACTGATGGTACCCCGACCTCAATTCAACCATTGAAAAATATTTTTCTGCATAGAACTGATCAAACTAATAATCAATTTAATAAAATCTATACTTGTTCTTAATAGTGAATTTACTCAAGGATATAAAATCAACGTAATGTTTCATTGAACCATTTTTATTTTTAACATACTCAACAAGAACACCCCTTGTGGATGTGCCTGTTCAAATTAAAGCTTTATCTAATAATGCCTGATATTTTCATCATTAACTCGTAACGATCAATTTGAGAAATTCGATATTGGGGTTTTGAAATTTGGTTAGCATTAGTAACTACGTTAATAGAAAATTAAAATTCTCTAAAAGGTATAATACCAAGAAAATCATCCAGAAAACATCTTTATACTCATTTACCAATGGAACATCATTAATATGAAAAGCTTCTTTCTAAGGTAACATTCATTTACATATTATAATATTTTATCAGACTCCTGATATGTTATTAATGGTACGAGTTCATTATTGTACACAAACTAAAAGTCTCTCTGAAAGGGAACCACATTAGATCTATATTAAATCTTATTGTAGTAAAATAATCCAATCTATACCAAAAATAACATCAAAATCTACTAAAGGAATACCAAGAAATTTTATAGGTAAATTATTTCCATTGATAAGGGAAAAATATTCTTATAAATTAGGTTTTCCTCAACATTTCCCCGATGTGTTTTTACTTTATGTTCTGGATTCATTTCTTTAGGTGGTATTTCAAATTTACAGAAAACTTTTTCAGAAATGGAAGAATGTGTAGATAATGAATCAAAAAACACATTAGATTAATCTGAATACACATTAAATATATGTGATACCACTTAATTTTATGTCCCAACATCTATTGAAGTAGTTTTAAATGACTTCACAACACCATTCAACTTAAAGTAAGGTTTCATCAAATCATTAAAATTCATCATCACCCTCTCATTTTCAAAATGACCCATCTCATTGTATATACAAAATTTTACTAGAGGTAAATAATATTTTGACATAACATTAGCACGACCTTTTTCAGTGCAGTTATGACCCTTATATCCCATTTTACCACATCATAATCACTTATCAAAATTCAGAAGGCATTATACTCTATGTTTTAGCCATAATTTTCACAAATTATAATCTTAAATTTCTTCCCATCATAATTTTTTGAAATTGTTTTCCAATTCATTTTCGACCTCGACCACTTATTATAATATGTTTCAAAAAACTTATGATCATCAGTAAACTCTATTTCCAATTTCTATGCACATCAATAATGTTTTTCACAATATTTGACATCATAAGAAGCCAACACCCTTTAATACATTTTATTTAATCCCAAAAAATAATTTATAATTTAGTATCAAGATCCTAGAATAAATTTTGTCCATATGTTTAAAATCAAGTGAATTTTTCTTCGCATGAATCCACTGAATCATAATATTTCCTATATTCAATGAAAATTTTTCTATCATATGTCATACCCCCTTAGGATATTATTTGTCAAGAATCATATTTTTTTAATTCATCGTACTCAAGAGAATCAATATTATGATCATTCCTAATATTATTAACCATAAACCACCACTGATTTACTTAACCTTCGATACAGTTAATGAAAATAATATCTTTTTGATTGTTTAAACACCCAATGACTTCAAAAATCTTTTCAAGGTATTTAATACACCCTTCAACTTGGAGAAGGTTATATGATCCACTGAATTATGGGGGAGATTTCATCATGTAATGAACCACTAATGAAATCTTCCAAAATGGATAAACTGGTTGATATCATGTATGGATATCACTACTAATTATAATCGGAGACAATTATTCCATCGCTACAAAAAACTATTTATTTGTGATTCAAACCATCCAAGGTTAGTGACTATAAAGGTTATTTTCTTCTGGATGTCGTCCCAATGTAGCTTCCTAGTTTCCCCTACATAAAACCATTCTAAAAAACATATCTTAGTTGAATAAACACGAAAATCATTAATTAATTTATCATTTTTTTGACCATATAATAAAAATAATTTATAAATATTCCATTAACAATCCCTTATCCCCTAATGTAATATAACTAAACCTCTAATTCCATCTATAATAATTATCCTTCAACATTACATAATTTGGTGTTAATTAAAGAATTTACATTCATTCAAATTGTGGAAATTTTCAGGTTTAGAGTTTTATAAAATTAGGCCATAACTATTTCATAACATCTCAAATATTTAAAAAACTGCAAGCCTACACCATATCCAATTTTTTATAATCTAAATCATTTCAAAATAAAACATGAATTATTTTTCTTAATTAAATTCATAATAACAATCATATTATTTTCTTCCTTTTTGTTAACCATTCTTATACGATATGGAAAACATTTTAATCAATTTGAATGAGCACAAAATGGTCAGCATGGGATATATATAAATAATGAATGTGTTAGTCCCTGAATATATTAATCAAATGATATTTTTTCACAAAATCATTCTTTTCACCCATAAATCATAAACACTTTAAAATACTTCCATAAATAATAATATTTTTTAAAAAACTTCTTATTAATTATAATTCATAAATATATCTTATGATATCCATATCATGCTTACATTGTAGATTACACAATGGTATAAGGAATAACCATAATTTTTAAATATAGAATACCCATCAAAGTATATTCCCTAAATTTCTCAAGAGAAACCCTATCGTTTAACTCTATCTCATGACCCAATTCATTGGAAATATATCACCGGATAATCTAACATTATATTCATATAAACACCCATATACATAATCAATACCCAATAACCATAAAATATCATTACATATCAACAATCATAAAAAATAACATTTCCACAATAAAGTCACAAGATATCATTTCCAGATATTGATATAATAAATTCATTCTCAAAACCATTTTATATACAAAAATACATGAAAATGGAATGTGGTATTTATTTTTCTTCTAAAAAAATTATGGTTTATATAAGAATACAAATATAAAATAACCCATACGATGGTGGAAACATTTTTGTCACCGTATACATTAAAAAATACCTTTTTTGTTTATTAAAACTATTTGATAAATAAGACTCCATTCAAATATCTATACATAAATATAAAATTGAAAGGTGTTAATTATACACTGCATAGAATAAGGTTGTGTATATTATCGAAATAATCATCAATGAAAGGATATTGAGATAAAGTCCCTTATAGTGAGTTTGACAAATCACATACATAATTTGAATTCCTGAATAATAAAAATATATTATTATAAACTTTATTGATAACCTTATTTATATTTATTACTCATTTTATATTACATTTTAACATTTTATAAGAATATAATAATTATTTACGTTCATATCAGACATTTTATCAACATTTGGTACTTGAGTAGAAAATGAACATGGAATAATATCAACAGTACATTTAGTCATAAGTTCATTATCAAAAAATAAAATTATTGAAATAAAAAACACATCTATACATAAATTATACTTTTAAATCAACAAATTTATTTATTGTATAAAAAATGAACAACGTTATAATCATGTAGACAGTAGGTCGAATGTACTCATTAGTAACGTCTTCATTTTTCTTTGATCATTATAGAAAAAAGAAAATTATAATTTTATATTTCTAGAATCAAAACAATATAATTATCCTCATAATAATTTTTTAAAAATATTTATATATATCATAAAAGTCATTTGGTAAATATAAACGATTCAAATATCTTTTTGCAGGTGATGGGTCACACGAACAAATGAATGACTTTATCATTTTTATGTCAGTGGAATGTAAGGACAAAATTCATATACTATTCTATTGTAGTAATAATTATGTCATTAAAATCATGTGAAAACATAAATATCATCTTTATGGCTATTCCTGAGAGATGGTAATGAAAACAACTATATCGATTCATGAGACAGTAGTCTTCTATTCACATGAATGAAAAGATCATTTTTGATTTGAGGAAATTGGAGATGGATTTAGGTGGTGGTATTAATATAATAACATATCAGTATATTTAGGGTAATATATTTATTATCTCATCATGTATGGAATATATATGAAGGAATTGGAAGAATAAATTAAATATAAACACTTAAATAAAAACATTACCTTTCCTTAGGATGATATCATTTCTTAAAACATTAACACCTCTAGGGAGGATGTTCTTTTTAAAAAAGTGTTCAATAATTTACAAAAGGATTCTAGGAAGGGTTTTTGAAATATCTTATCTTAAGCAAAAGTTTTTATAAGTGTTATTAACATTTTGGAATGTGTGACTTATTATAGGAGAGGGGAGATGCACCCTTGGAATTATTAAGAGTATTAAATTAATATAAATTCAATTTCAATTTCAAATGTGTCGAATTTGATATATTTGGACTATTTAATGAGTAGGAGAGAAAATATAATCATCCAATTTGAATGATAAATGTTTTAATTTTATTTAATATTTAACGTTTTTCTTTATTCTCCTTCACATTTACTATTTTTTCATATAATTTAAATTTTTACAGTTAAAATAATTACCAAATCAGACCATCTGACAAATTAATGAGCCGTTAATGATATTTTTGGATTTATGACATATCTTTGAAAGAATAATGTATTAATATTAATTTTATATGATTTAGTTATATATTTTATAATTTACGTTATGAATTTTGTCGATTTTTACACAATTCATTGTCTGACATTAAAAAAATCATCACAGCTTGATTCCTTAAAAAAACTACATTAACTCAATCCTAATATGTATTAGTATTTCATATAATTCATTTAAGGTATAAAATATTTCTAATTAAATTTTTTCATATTAATAATATCATTTATTTTATTCATTCATTTATAAATAAAGAAATGCATCATTATTGTGTCACTATTAAATTTATTTATTTATTTCCTAAATATGATAAATATATTACCATGAGGTAGGTAATATTTATATTTTTCTAAAAACTTTTCAT
Source organism: Viscum album (assembly GCA_963277665.1). Lineage (NCBI taxonomy): Eukaryota > Viridiplantae > Streptophyta > Magnoliopsida > Santalales > Viscaceae > Viscum > Viscum album. The sequence continues at coordinate 142,358,382 of OY728141.1, forward strand.
ATTCAATGATACTATATATATAAACACATACTAATATTCCTTTCGGTAATGGTAGATATATTTAGGACATCTTTTCTTTATATTAAATACAATGTTAGATATGTCATAATCAAACCTATGTGGATTCCAAAGGTCAAAATTTCAGACCAAGGCTGGTAATGGTCAATAATAACTCATTAAATTAGATTAAATCAAGTGTTAATTTATTATTATAGTTTAATAATATTCATTTTACCTTTAATTACCAAATTTACCATCAAATTTGTGAAAACAAATACAAAAGTTACTATTCAGGAAAATTAATTTTGAACCTATTATAAGACAATTTTTATAATGATTACCACCATGTGTGTGTATATTTTAATATTAAATTTACATATGTGGTATAATTATGTTTAACTCTAATCCCATTCATGGATCGAGAAAACAAGTTTTTGTAGTTAGACATTCAAAAGATCACATAGTTTTTCTATTTAAATATAATTTGAAAAAGAATGAAATGAAATAAATTGGTCTAAATGATAAAAAATCATCTAATTATTTATTAAAACCATTTATAATTACATACTATCAATATAAATAAATTATATGAAAATTTATTTTTCAATTAAAATGCAGTATTTATTTCTATTAATTAAAATATTATTTTCTGAAAAAAAGAAGAAAAATTCAACAAAATTAAAATTTTAAGTACATCATTCAAATAAGAATCTTATTTTGTCAAATAGATCATATAAGTGTTAAATAAAAAATATTTATAATTTAGTATTTATTAAAAGGTTTTAAATCTACCTTTTAAAAATATTAGATCTTTTATGATTAAAATTGGATTTATTATTATTTTAATCAAATGAAATGTATTTTATAAAGTTAAAAATATTAAATAAACATGTGTAAAACATATATAGTCAGTTCTCAAATTCCCTAAAAAACAATGTCTATGAAATAACTACCATATTAAATAATAATATCAACAATATATTGTTTTTCATTATAACTTAGTCTTGTGTGCAACCTAAGATTTTAGAGAAACCCATCACTGAATTCTGAGCCTGTTATCAGAAATAGTATCCCTATTAATATATAATTATAGTATAATTCATTAATATTAATAGATATAAAAATTTTAATCTTTAATTACCCAGTATTTTACAATATTGAGGATCTTGTATTTTAGGATATGATTTGTTCACATAATATCATTTCATGCTTTTGAATAGTATCAATATGTTCCTCTTCATGACTTATAGCATAATTTTTTTTATAATCGACTTCTCTCTCAACAATAGGATAATCATCCAATTGAGAATCTTATTGTTACTTAAGATTTTTTTCAATGGATTTTTTAGAATTTATTAACATCTTAAGTGATTTAAATATCAATTTATATTACTTATATTAATTAGTCTACTTATATTAATATGTTCCAATGAAATTTGGATTAAAATTTACAAATATATTATTGAACTCTTTTTTTATGTTAAAGGTATTGAAACCCCTTATTGAGTATCCATATCTACTCACAAAAGAAGCATTTAATAAAAAAGACATATCTTATTTTGGGACAACCATAAAATGACTGAAATATCATAATGAAAGGGATATCTTTAGTTTAATTGAAAACATACACTAATACTATTTTGGTTTATACAAGAACAACTTATAACTTTTTATTTTATGGATCCAGAGTATAAAAGACATGGTCATCATTTTATGCCACAATGAATGGTTCTTACATAAAATATTCCAAACTCAAATTATCATTTATGAATCCCAATTAAATTATTTTAACTACACTCATGTTATCAAAAAATATTAATTGAAAAAAAAATCTATTTTACATTTTTATAATCAACCACCGATATTTTTTCAACGATTCCATTGAATGAAAAATTATCTTAAATTATATTTCATTACTTATAAATAGATAAATGTGTCCCTTCATCCACTTGTGTAAATACATATTTTTTATGGATATGTGTTCATCATGATAGAGTATATGTAATGTATAACCATTAATTAAATTATAATTATAAGATATTATATTTACACACAATCTTCTAAAAAGTCATCTATGTCAATATGAGATTGAATTTTGATTTGTAGTTGACTACCTAGAAATATAATCCCAAAAATGTCATATTAAATTTTTATTATGTGATTTAAATATTTATATTCCATACCTCTATATATTCATGCCCATATAAATTTCATTATGGGTTTTACTATATGAAATTACTTGTAAACTATTATGTAAAATTTAATGGTGATCCCCCTTCATCTCTGTAGTTTTAACTATGAAATCAAATATTCCAGAAATTCTTTTTCCAAATGTTACCAATTTATGTGTGATTTTAGTAGACAAATAAATTATTTAGTGAAAAATTATTCATTATATAATTCAATATATTTCCCATATATATATCACTTCTCAATGCATCCTACTATATGGAGTTGATTTTTTGGATACCTAGTCAAAATCATCATTTACTATTCAATGGGGGTGTATCCATATATAATGATTAAGCCAACATAGTCGAACCCCTCATCCTTGAGAACCATAATGTGAACCATCATATCAATGAATCATAGTGGGAATAACATAAAAAATTATCCTAATAAGACAACACATTCTTTATACATTTCTTGAATTTCCCATGGATTACTAATTTACTACATATCACATTAAAATGTAAACAATTTTAGGTTAATATATGTTAGGTATTTTTTGAAAAATATAATGTAAAACTATAATAATTATGTATTATTTCATATCATGATAGTCATGAAACGTCATGAAATTAATAATTAAATCTTTTATTCACACTGTATTCATAAATTTTTATAGATACCATTCAGGAAACATTAAATCTGTAAGGATATTGAAAACCTTATATCTCTATTTTGGGAAATATTTAAATATCCTATAGGAAGAAAAGTATGAAATTAACCCTTTACGAGATCGTACATTTCAAGTATCTTTATGTCCATCATTCTATCATAGACTATGTGACATCCTTATTTTATATATGTGAAATTAGAATGTCTCCAATGACACTATCAAATACATTTTTCCAGTTCTATTAGTTAATTAAAATATTTTATAGTCAGTAAATTACCATACAATAATTCAAAACAATTGATTTGGTTTGACATCCATTTTATTTATTATCATTCAATGAATTATTTCTAGAAAAGATCAAAATATCATTTACATTCTCAAAAAGTTTAAAATCTATTATTGGGGATGTTGTTTTACCTTCCTCAAAATTATAGTCAGATGAAGTCTTCCAATATTGTTGTTTATTTCACTATGGTATAAATTTTTCATGCCTCAGAAACATAATATTTTTTCAAATTTTCATTATAATTTATTTTTCAACTTTTCCAAAAATGGGACATTTTTTTGGTCCATTAATTAGAAATCGTGAAAAAATTCCATAGGTGGAAAATTCAATTATCATCCTATATAATATGGCCTTGAACATAAATTCCATAAATATATAAAAATAGTATATCATTTCAATTGAATCCCATATTAATTTCATATATTCGATCAGTGGAGGAAAATAAAAGTAAATATTATTAATGGGATGTTTTGTTTTAGATATAAATATAGATGATATAATTTGTCTAATATTTAAGTATAGGAATGTGGAAAATTATAATTTAACAACATAACTTATCATGTACAATGAGTGTTGGTAAAAAATATATCAACGCATCATCTAAGTGTTTTCGGGGTGTTTTTTTGGATGAAAAAGTTGGATGACTGCAAATGATAATTTTTCTAGTTTCCAAAGAAGGTTTTATATGTAGCACAGTTTCCCAATGTCTACACAATTTTGGGGCCACAAAATCGAGATTTTTATTTTGGAAAATGGAGGTTTCAAAAAAATGTGTTCATGGTTTGCGGACCGAGAATCAATGTTTCCATACCACAATGTATGTTTGAGGAATGACAAGGGAAAAGTGAATTAAGGATTTCTGCACAGACATACTCTTTAGACCAAGAAGTGCATGTGTTGAACTGCATAGGGAGAACCGTTCATTGGAGGCTCACAGTTCACCAGAGGATTTATGATTATTATAGGATCTTCATTTTCAAATGGAGGTGGTGAATTGAGGGTACGCAAAGGGTTTTCATCTAAGAGAGACTTTGGATTTTGTGAAGGAACACTATTGGAAAATGAACCTATCCCCACAGTTCATTAAAAAACCGTGGGTATAGGGTACCATGTACCCCCAATTTTCGAAAACCGTAGGCATAGAGATTATATAGGAATATATACCCATGGTTTTCCAAAACTGTGGGTATAGGTCATTTATACCCATGGTTTCGCCCAAACCGTTGGTATATGGATTTCTCAGAAGGCATATACCCACAGTTCTTTCCAATCCGTGGGTATAGGGTTTTCTCACAAGGCATATTCCCACAGTATTGAAGAACCGTGGGTATTGGTTTTTTTTCTTCTGAAGACCTATACCCAAAGTTTGGCCAAATTGTGGGTATAGATTTCCCGCAATATGGGGGGGAAAATCGTGGGGAAAGAAAAATATTTGGTTGAATTATGGTTTTCATTAATATAATTACAAACATACACAACTAAATACAAAAAGTATTCGCAGCTTGGTTGTTCAGGTATCTTGTCATTTGAGTCAATCCACTATTCGAATCTCGGTGAGTTTTTCTTTCTAATAAATTACTTATAATTAATATAAGTAAATTATTTTTTGTCTAAATTAACAATATTCCCGCAGCTTAGTTGGTTCAGCCACTTATATCCGGAAACTGGTGCTGTGTTTGAATCGTGCTGTTCTCTTTTTTAGATATGCGGTTATATAATTATATTAATATAGATGTATAGTTATATATCAAATGTGTTGATAGCTCAGTTGGTCAGAGAGGGCCCCGTCAGTTGATGCATCCTGTGTTTGAATCCCGCAAAATCCATTTTGGTAATATAAATACACATAGTTTTCAAACTGTGGGAGTAGTGGTGTGCCACGCTGGTACATCATTGTGCCACACAATGACATCCATATACCCATGGTTTCAGAAAACTGTGGGTATATCTTCAAACCCCGATTGCGACGCCTCTCAGCCTCATGGTTCCCAAAACCGTGGGTATAGGTTATATTTCTAGTAGTGGAAGATAGGATTTATTTGGACCCCATAACACTGTTAGTGATGAAGGTATTACTCTATAAATAAATTGTGTAAATAATATTAGAGAGTCTTGTGGATCTTTTATTCAACATAATGAATCCTAATAAGATTATAAAATAATGAATCTTTCATTATAAAATATCATCATTCTAGTAAGAATTCGATGATGTCTAAGGTATTTCAAAAGGAATAATTATGCGAAAGAGATGAGTTTGTGAGGGAGGATTCTAGGAAAGGTGAATAAATTCATGGGAGAATTTCCATGAAAGGTTTTTTTGTTGTGCTTTTTATCCAGAAAAGTAATTGAGACCACACAACGGATATATCCTATGAATCCTTATTCTTCTACACAAGCGAATGAGGTCTGTAGACATTAAAGTGGTCCGTATAAGGATTGGTCATCCGAAAAATGGGGGGATTCATTGGAAGTAGTGGTTGTCCAAAGATGTGATGGATGTATGTGGAATAAGACTTGGTCTGTGAAAAATGTGTTGGTCTGTGAATCACTCACATCTGGTGGTGCATGGATTTTCTCAAAAAAAGTAGTAGAGTTTACCAAGGGTCCAAAATATTTTGTGAATGTAATTTCTATAAAGAAATAGTATGCAGAAAAAAGGATTTAACCTATGGGTGAAAAAAAGACTTGATTAAAACTCTACCTATAATCGAGGATGTTTCCATTCATGGAAATTAATTGACCTAATAGTCCATTAATATGTGTAGATATTTTCCAAAATAGGGAGAAAAGGAAGAGAAAAACAATGATATTTTCCACTAGCAGTGATCTAGAGAGAGACATATGGAGTGAAAATTAGGAATTTGGTGAGATAACCCTAAAAATTGCAAAGGAACTGATATTGGGTATATAAGTGATCTATCCCATACATTTTAATTTAGATATGAGCCATAATATATTTGGTACTTTGAAACATCACCATCATATCATCCACGAAAAAATCCCAACGAGAGTGACCCATGTAAAAATCTATGCTTCCATCTAATTTTATTCATATATTACATTCATAGAATTGTCATTACATAATGAAGGATATAATAAGATTATAATTTTAAATTATGTGAAGAAAGTAACCCCAAAAATTAATATGTCTATATCTAATTGGGAATGAATTAATTTATAAAAGAATACACATACCATGATTCACCACCTTTCAGGATGTCAAAGGCTTTTTTTATAAATAAAAAATAGAATCAGATATAATGTTTCATTCATTAATTTTTTTTATTTGACATGGTTCAATAAATTGTTGAAGTTATTGATTTAGTTTTCTTTTATATTTTTTTCATGGAAGAGGGAAGAACATCAAATAAGAATGAGAAGTCTGGTGGAATTCCTTGGTGTCGAAGTATCTATGAAAATAGTGTGACTTAGTTAAAATAAACATACTATAAACTAAAGAAAGACCTAGATATATCATAAAATAAAATTATTAACTCATTAAATACTACTAAAGGAATGAGAAATATTCTACGGGATGTTGTTACTAATGATGATGGAGAAATTGATAAAAGACCAAAAGTTGATGTTTTCCACAAAACAAAGAAATTTGATTAGAAAATAGATAATGAAAATAAATATAATGATATTTGGATGAATGTGCAGGTAATTGATTTCAAAAATATAAAGTGTTTAAATAATTTAAATCTTGATATTGTTATATATCTATGGGAGAATAATGAATCCCATTCTGATGAATTGAAAAATATTTCTAAAAAGATAGAATAACACAAAGATAATGAAAAGGGAAAGAATGTGAACATGAATGGAATTACAAATCTAAAATAAATAAATTGTTATCTTACTACAAATCTATTTGAAGTAGTTATTGAGAACCAAAGACTACAATAGGATAATATATTTTGTAATGATTACGTTTTTAGGGAAAGTATCAAATAATAGAGCAATGTGATATGGTGGATAAGATCACAAGATATTTGAAAAATTAAATGAATAGTGGTATGAATCACAATAGAAAACTTAAATATAGAACTAAATCATGGGATATAATGATTCCCTAATATAGATAAGAGATATAATTATTTTATAATGAAGTAGATATATGTTATTAAAAATATAATCCTAAATTATAGGATGCAATAAATTTATTATTTCATTAACCTTTAGATAGTGATAATGAAATGAAAATGAAATATGTTACTTCACATGAAAATGTAATATTATTGTCTCGTTATAAAGACAATATAGTTTACTAAAAAAATTTAGATATGATGAATTTTCCCCAATTTATGATAAGATGGGATCTGTGATTATTTCTAGAATTATGAAAAAGTATATTGATACCAGAAATAGACCTAAAATGGATTTTAATGGATGTAACAATAGAATGTGCAGTTTATGTGGGACTCATGGTCATACATCTTGCTTTTTTTTCTCAGATTTTTTGTAATATATTTCATGCAATGAAAAAAAATTATAAATATTATAATAAGAATAAGATTTGTGAGGAATATGAAAGAATTGTAAGTTAGTAGAAAGTTTCCATGAAAAGCTATGATTATGGAAGTCTAGGATAGACCATGAGTTTGTGTCAATAGCCTATATGATCAATGGTAGAATAAAAACACAAGTTTTCTCATCATATAAACCAACATATGATGACACGATGAATGTTTCTATTGGGAAAGGTTTTATATGTTAAAATCATTAGCATTTGGAATGATATTTTATCTAGAATAAATAAAGGAAAAGGAACTCAAAAGAGATCCCCAACTCCAGTAGTGTACAATAAGAAATCCTATATTGAAAGACAACAATATAGGATAATAATTACATTTACATCAATATATGTATCAAAAGGCTCTCAATGAATGAAATACGTATTACCTCATTTGTTACACTCACAGAATCTCTCATCGAATGAATGTGAAAAAAGTTAAAATAAAAAGGGATAAGAAGTTATTGTGGTCAATTAGAATAATGTTATATCAGTCTAAGACATAACCCAATAGGAAAGGGTGATGTGACTAATATAAATGGTAAAAGAAAATTGAATAATTAATATGTTTAAAAACCAACATGTCAGGAAACAAGGCAAGAAGTCATGGAAAACTAAATATTTATCCACTTGAGAAATAATCATGAGAAGATTAAAAGTGTAAATATTCCTACTCAAGGAACTAGTCAATAAAATTGTCATATTGGTGGAGAGTCAAATATAGAAATTTCTACTAGTGCGTATAGACCCCAAATTGTGAAATAATACAATCCTATGGAATCTAAATATCAAAAGAAGACTTTAAATCTGGTAAAATAATAATTAGTTATATGGAAAAAATTGAGGTGGGATGGGAAGTGGAAATGAGCACAAAAAGAGTATAGTGTGTTGCATGCATGTGTCAAAGGGTTGATCCATTAGTATCAACCACAATTCTCTTATTGCAATTTCTATAGATACACCTATCCCTATGTGTTTAAATTACATTAACTAATGGTAATGTTTTTTGTGTATTAGGGGGGATACCATCCAAGGGTATGTTACATAAAAATATGAAAATTTTGGATTTGATGTTCTCTAAAATGTAATATTATTGTTCAGTAATGTCATGATCTATGATACTGATGGCAATGCAATCTTATCAAACTAAAATTATATCTTGAGGTGGAAAATTGGATATCATAAGATGATTGATATGAGTCGATGTAATTTAGTGCAATTGACTTTGATGTTGTTGTTAACTATATCTCTTGTTTCCTACACTAATTTTTGACTCATTAGGCATAACAGTTTTGTTGATGGCTAAATACTAAGTGGAATATTCACTCATTGAAAATTATATTGATGTTATGTAAAATTTAATAATGTTATTGAGTTTGATAAGGTTCTAAAACCTACAATCACATGTAAACAGGTGAATATAATTGGGTAATAATTCTATCTCCTAATCACATCTATGGTCACAATGGTATTAAAAGGATGATTTTTTGTGCTGTTTGACATCAAGAAGAAAAATTATGTAAGAAGCAACAACATTCATTAATTTCTCGATTATCTCTCATTTTCAAATAATATTGTATCTACTGACTATTTGAAGGATTCCAAGAATATGTGGGATAATATTAAAATCATTCAATATGAAGTTGCAAATATTTTTTGAATATAAGGATCTCACTATTGTAGAGAATTAATAGAATCATAAAAAATTCTGTGAGAATTTATCAGATGAATATAGTATGCAAGTATGATGTTATGAAGTAGTATAAATGGAAAATTATGAATTATGAGAACATAAAAAGTATTAACATGCGTATTTCAAATCAATATCATCATTAAATATGAAGATCTGAGCTGAAATAAACAGAAATAACAACATTGGTGGTCATGAAACAATAATGTATAATAGGAAAATGAAGAGTCAATATTAAGAATCATTTTATCCATAGTTAAAGCCTATTTTTTGGATATATAATCTAATGATGAGAATTGGGTTTAGGCTATGAATGTGATCTTGAAAAAATATAGAATAATCAAACATCAAACATTGTTCTAAGAATAAAAAAAAGTATGTCATCAAAACTAAATGGGTCTTTCAAAATAAGATGAATGAAGTTAGCATTGCGATTTCAAAAAATGAATGATTTATTTGTTAAGGTTATAAGAAAATATAGGGTATTGAATTTTATTGTACCTATTTCATGAATAGAGACAATTATATTAATTTTTTCCATAATAGTGAGAATAAAAGTCAAAAATTTCAAGATAGATGTTATGTTAGAATTTATTAATGGGATTATATAACAATAAGTTTATATTGAACAAATATATGGTTTTCATATTCATTCAGATAATAACATATTTTGTCAACTTAAGAAGGTTCTTTATGGGTTAATGAATGTTCCAAGATCATGGAATTCAAAGATATATGATCTTTTGAAGAATGTTATATTTTATTGTGGTAGAGTTGATTGTGATCTATATATCAGTTATGATAGTAATCAAAGGATGATGGTGATGGTCACACAAGGATAGAGTGTAACTTTCATTTACAAATAGAAATATGTCATTGAGGATTTGAGAAGATTTGGAATCGATAATTCAATTTATGTGAATACTGTGGTGGCTACCTAAATTAATCTATCAAGAGATAATCACGGAAAAGTAGTTAGTGTCACAAAATAAAGGAAAATAATTGGAAGTTTTCTATAATCGACAAAGACAAGACCTAATATTGTTTTTTATACATTCCATGATACATTGTATCAATTTAATCCTATTAAAATTCACTTGATTTATGTAAAAATAATACTTTAGTACATTATAGGAATATTGGATTTCGGCTTCGTATACAATGAAAAATCTCATCATGAAGTCATGGGATATATAGATGAAAATTTTTCTTTATCAGTAGTTGATAGAAAATAAATTTCATGTAGTTAATTCAATCTATTTTTATAGTGTGATTAATTGATAATCAAGAAAAAATGTTTCTTTTCATTGAGTACCAATGAATCTAAATATATTACAAACAGTCAAGCTGTATCACTATTATTGAGGATAGTTAATAAGCTTGATGATATGGGTGTAGAAGTGAAGTCTCCAATCAGAATACATTTTGATAATTCATGTTCTACAAATCATAGAAAAATCTAGTCCATTAGTCAAGAAAAAATCACATTGAAATCAAGTATAATTATAAAAAGGATAAAACAGAGCATTTTTTGAAGTTGTAGAAAGTTCTTATAATAAAATAGGTTTTCGATTTTTTAGTGATGGCCTTATAAAAATAATCATTCGAATAAAATTGAATATATCTTGACTCCAGATGATTCCCCACAATTGAAGGAGTGTGGATGTGGGACCCCCTATCCTAATGGTATTTTAGGGTTTTACCTAATGTACTGATATGTTTTTTTTATGTTGGATACCATAATGATGTAACCATTTAGTTATTTGAAAAAGCATGAGAAATTTTTTCTATAAAAGGGGATAAATTTTAATAATTAATACATGGGAAGATGTTGTTAAGGGGAGAAGTGAGGCATGGGGATAATTAAATCCATTTATAATAAAGGTGATTGTTCGAAGATTAAATAACATGACAGATGTGGTGCATGATGAAAGCCATTGAGTGTTTTTTCAATGATGTTTTTCATCAATGATCATTTAATTATACTCATACATCTCACAAAGATCATGGATTATGAAGGAATAGAGTGTGTTATGAGTAAATCCTTGAACGAAACCTTCATCAAAATAAGGGAATTGTGGAAGAAAATAAAAGAAGATTTAATGACGAATCAAATGTTAAAGAGTTGTCATCAAAACCAAAAGTGGATACTGTTGGAAAAAAATACCTCAAGGATTAATCTATGTGTTTTTTAGGTGATCACATTTGTTGAAAAATTTAATATTACCACAAATGATAATTTTCGATATATCCAAATAAGGTTTTTGAGATGGCACAGTTTTCTACTGTTTACCAAATTTTGGTGCCTCAAAATCTGGTGTTTTGTTTTGAGAAGGTGGATTTCTACCAAGGATTTCACAGTTCATGGAACCTAAAGCATATTTTGTGGAGAAACAATTATGTTAGAGGAATGATGAAGGAAAAATGATAAAGGATGATTTTAGAATATCATCTCTACATAGGCTAAAAATACCACTATGTGAACTATGTAGGGTAAGTAGTTTGTGGGAGGCGCACACTTCTTAGGAGGAATGACGTTTTTATTAGGCCCGTCGTTTTCGAAAGGATGCGGTGATTTTGGGAGCCATAAAGGTTTTTGTCTATGGAATACATTAGCTGTAGAAATTGATGAACGGTGTTATGCCATGCACATGGCATAGTTCTTAGTGATGGATATACCACATGGATGGATTGGGTAAATAGAATTGTAGATTGTTTTGATCTATTTTCATATTTATAACCGTTAATTAGATGAATTATGGTTGAGGATTTAATTAGAAAACATCATCACTCTAGAAACAATTTTTTGAATTTTGATGTAGTACATGATGTAGAATTCCATAAAGGAGAAGAGATTATGAGGAGGGATTCCTTGAATGGTGAAGCAATTTGAGGGAATAGTACCATGAAAGGAATTTTATGGTCCTCTATAGTCCACAAAGATGAGAGCCCTCATAGTAATGGTGTCAAAAATTATTAGTCATTTGTGGAAGCGCATGGTGTTCACAAGAGCAGAATCAAATGATAGAAGGAGAGGTCGTCTAAGAAATGATAGGTGGACTCCATAAGAGGAGTTTAACATATATGATTAGGTAGTCTACAATTAATTCATTCCATCAATTGAAAAGTAGTGCATGGTGGAAGAAATGATGTTTACGGAGGGACCAAAATAATTCACGAAAGTAATTCCAGCTAACTTATAGTATGAGGAATAGTGTATTTTCATCTATGGGTTTAAACCATACTTCAATAGAGCATATTCCTACAATTGAGGAATCATGCATTAATGAAAAATAAGTTTCGTACTAGTCTATAAATAGTGAGTGGATCCCTTCCATAGTAGTGACCAATGGAAAAGGAAGATATTGATCCTTTCAACTGGTAGTGATTCGGTGAATGAGACATATGGTGTGTCCCTTTGTGAAGAAGCGAGATGACCCTAATATTTGTAAAGGGATTGATCATGGGTATAGAAGTGATCTACTGTGAACCATGTACATTAGAATTAATCCTTATTGGATTTGGTTCAATGTAATATTATTGTTGTATTCTTTGTGGACATATCCCACTTAGGGTGAACCACGTAAAAATATGTGTGTTCATATGATTCCTTTCATGCTTTCCATTAAATGAATCTTCATCATATATATAACTAATGGATAAGATCAGAGATAAAATGTATGTTCAAACAATGTGATCCTTAAAATAAATTGATGAAGGTATAGTGGGGAAAGAATAAATTTAAAAATTAATACACATACCCTAATTCACCCCCATCATAGGGTGTCAATAGTCCCTTTTGAACCTTAAAGTATATAAATTTTCATCCAAACGGATTCAATGTAACAATATATAGAGAAATATAATGTTTTATAGACTCATTTCCAAATTTAAAATATACATGGTAAATTTTCTCAATGATTAGATAGTCTTCTAGGGGATAATGTTTCCTACACTATTTTCTTGAATTCAAATTCCAAATTATTTTACATGAACTCTCTTTACTTTCGTGTTAGAATATAAACCATGCAATGAATGGAATGTAATATTACACATTCAAATGACTTCAGCCATCATTCTAATATAGAGATAAGAATAAAAAAATTATTTTTAAGGAAATTTTTTGTCTTTATGGAATAGTATATGGCCATTTATACAAGTATTATTCTTTTAGGGATCATATTAGATTATCATAGCATTCAATTAACACCATATATTTAAAAAGGAGGCACATTATATTCTGGAAACATATCATTCAACAGAGAATGTAGTCCAGTAAAGTCGATGTAACTCCATATATGTCCACCTTTTATAGTAATGTATTCAATTTGGTTGATAGTGATATGTATTTTGAAAATTCAGTATAAAATGATATATTTTTATAAATATTTAACATCTAAAATATTTTGGGATAATAAAAAAGTACACCTTCTACTACCATACTCATTTCATTAATATGATATTTATCATCACTTACATATGTAATCGTATTCATCATTCGACTGTCATCGTAGTTTACAGAAAATTTTAATAAACACCATACATCCTTAAATAGTCATAAAACACATTACATAACTATTAAATTCATGGATTTTGTTAAACAAATTTAATAACATTTCCGGAATCATTTCGTTACATACTTATTCGATATTTTACAACCTTTTGAGGATTCAATATTTGGGTTTTTTTATAAAATTATATTAATCTATAGTAAAATCAATTATGAATGTAAAAAAGAACCATAAACCACATATTTCTTATGTTTTTGTTTATCCAAATAAAAATATTAAAATATAACAAATCATATGTTCTATAAATAAATATTTCTTAATAGTTGGGGGAAAATTTTCACCTGTTTGGAGTTTGGTAACTTTATGCACAATGTGATGATATAATGAATGGGTTTTCTCATGGAAGAATAATTATTTAAATAAAATTTAAATTATATTAATATATATATATATATAAATAAACACACATAGAAATATAAAAATTAAAATCCTACATAAACAATAATATACATATTTTTAAACATATAACTATCAGAGAAAATGAAAACCACACACACACACATATGTCTCAATATATGAAAACATTGTATCTTAGGACATTTTTCTATAAAAAAATATATCCATCATACTATCTAATCCTTATTATTATTAATGTAGTATATATGTATATATAAAAAAATAAATAACCACAAAAAAATATTAAATCCAAATCAGGAATGAGAACAAAAATTGAAAGGGACGATAAACACAAAAAGAAATGAGAAACTTGTACTGAATATCCTATATTGAGTTTTGAGGTTCTATTTGTCAAAAAAATGTTTGGAATATCTAAAAAATAAAGGGAACAAAACTGAAAATATATTGAAATGATCATGAATGATAGATTGAGAATCCGTACAAACATTTTCCTGAAATCAACATCGGCTACAGCCAAGATTTAGTTCTATGGTAGCTTCAATGTAGTGAGAAAAGATGACATCTCTTACTGTTTTTAAAAAAATGGAAATGGGTTTTATCAAAATATTCTTCAAATCACTGATAAAAACCCCATTTTCTAATTCTATAACAATTATTTTATAAATAACAACTAATTTCAGCACAATCTTGAAGCTGAAAATCATAACTTTTATCAATGTTGAGAAATATGGTATTCTTATGAACAGAGGTTTTTAGGAAGAAAAAAATAATAATTTTATCAACGCTGAAGATATCACTGAAAATATTTTAAAAAATAAAAATTATGAACTAAAAAATATAAATTAAAAAAAAGTAGTTAATAAAACTGAACTATACTAACTATTTAAATAAAAAATAATAATAATAATTCACTTAAATAATTTTATTAAATAAATAATAAATATTGAAAATAACACCCCATTTTAAATAAATATTTATAAATAAAGAATAAAATATATAAATTTCTCTAAATTATAAAAATTAATATATATTTAAAATTGAAAAATTATATTGAATGAATGAATATTAAAAAAAATGAAATAAATTTGACTATATTAAAAATTATTAAAAGGTTCATTAAGAAAACTTATTAGATAAATTGTAAACACATAATAAAATGAATAAAATGGAATAAATAAAGAATTATTATTCCTTAAATAAAAAATTTGAAAAAATTTAATAATTTTAAATATTTAAATTAAATAAATATTAAAAAAATTCCTAAAATAAATGTATTTATATAAATTTAAAACATATAAGGAATAGAAGAAAATAATAAACAAAAATAAATTATTATTATTCCTATAATATAAAAACATGATAATATGAAAATAGAGTAAATAAATATGTAAAAATACATGTAAAAATTAATTAATTTCCCAAAAAATAAATATTAATATTTATTATAAATGAAAAAATTATATAGAATGAAATAATATTAATAATGATAAATAAAATACTATATTAGAATGTATTTTAAAAAATAAATCCATATGATTCATTAAATGAATTTTAGACACATAAGATAATAAAGATAAAAAAACAAAAAAAACATAAATTGTATAAATAAAAAAATTAGTAATAATTACTTGTATTAACTATTTAAATAACATACTAATGGTGGTGGTAAACATACCCAACACCACAACTTGAGTACTCAATCACGAGTTATCTAACTTGATTTCCATGTTTGGTTGCTTCTATTGTTAGTCAATATTGGGATGGAACTCACTCATTTTATTATTTTTTAAAATCCAAAAAAGGTGTATCTTCTTCAAGGGTGGTTCTGGTTCCAAAACTCAATGATCCCATTATCATCAGCCAATTTCCGCCCATATTTCTTTACAATGTATCTTATAAGATCTTGGGCATGGTGAATGGTAGGAGGATTTCAAGACATATCACCAAAGTGGTCTCGACAGAACAGTATGGGATCATACACGGTCGAAAAATATAAGGGGCGGTTGGCATCGCTAGTGAGTTGGTTTTGGACATCAACAAGCGCACGGTGGGGTCAAATTTGATTCTTCAATTCGATATGAACAAGGCTTATGATGAAACGGAATGGAGCTACATCATCAAGGTTATGAGGGGGTTTGGGTTCCAGGAACAGTTTTTTGATTTGTGTTTCAGGTGCTATTCCTCGTTGTGGCTTTCGGTGGCTATGATGGGGAAGTGTTTTGGTTTATTCAAGACTGTCTGTGGTGTGATACAAGGTGATCCCCAGTCTCAAACCTTGTTTTTTTAGCACAAGATGTTCTTTCAAGGAATCTGAATAAAGGATTGTTAGAGGGAATGAAGAAACCATATATTGGCAAAAGGAACACGGGGAACATCAACCAACAGATGTTTGCTGACTATGTTCGGTTTTTCATGAACGGCCCCATTTCAGATAAATCATGTTCAGTTACAACAAGCTCTGTGTAAAATCCATCAACTACTCAAAGAGTCATGTATTTATATCTGATAAATGCTCGGGAAGGAGGTGTAGAGATATACAGAGGGCTATTGGTTGCAAGCAGAAATTTCTACCCATTTTGTATCTTGGGGTACCAATATCTTCTAGCCTGTTCAAGAAACAACATTTTAATGGAATCATAGATCGTCTTCCTGGGAGGATTCTCAACTGGAAGAACAAGCTACTTTCGTTTGGGGGACGGGTCATACTCATTTAAAGCGTGCTTCTATCTATTCCCATGCACGTGTTCTCAGTTATTAAACCTCCGAAGGGTATGGTTTAGAAGATGGAAATCATCCTTACTTAATTTATTTGGGATATAATGGTGGAAGGGTGGTGTCATTGGGCCTCTTGGAAGTGGATGGCTCAACCAATTTCTGAAGTAGGCGTCGTCCTGTATGACATTCATGAGACCATCCTTGGTTTACAGGCTTGTCTTTCTTGGGAGATTATCACCGGGGAGACCCTGTGGGAAAAACTCATCAGAGGGCATTACAGTTGGAGTGAGGAGATCAACAATCAGGGTGCGACAAGGCTGTCTAACTGTATGTTTGATTGTATAGAGTAATTTCATGGTTACTCCAGATGGATTGTTGGCAATGAGAATATTAGCTTCTGTAATGACAACTGGGTGGGTAAAAAGATGGCCTTCGATGGCTGCCGGTGTCCTGAATTTTCTTTCAGGGAAGCATGTAACTGGTATGATGTCATCTATACAGCGTTAAACCACACCCAGATGAGCCTTTTTGAAGATATTGTGATGAACGAGGAACCGGATGTATGCTTCTTCACAGGAGAATACTTCGGTGCGAGAGACCCATGGTGGAAGGGGGGCCGGTTAGTTGGTGCAATGAAATTCCGACGAGGATGAACTTCTGGATGTGGAGAGTCAATAACAGAGCTCTACCGATGGAGGATAATATTTAGAAAAAATGGATATGTATGGCGTCTCGGTGTTATTGATGTGAGCACCCCAGTATCGAGAAAGTGGTTCATCTTTTCTTTTTAGGGAAATAGGCCTCAATTATTTGGGTTTCTTTCACTCACTCTTCGCGTGAAGATGGTGAACCCTGGACCTGTCGGGACTTTGTTTCATCTTGGTTCTCGAGGACACCGAACAGGTCAATGGAATGAAGGTTTTGGACCATCATCTTGATTGCAGTCCGTTGGGTCATTTGGGAGGTGCATAACAAGGTTAGGCTGGGCTCCAAAAGATATCCTTTGTCTGTACTGATTATGCTTAAATCTATCATTGTGGAACTGGCGTCCTTAGTTAAACTAGGGGGGTGATTCAGTTTTTCTCTATAACATCCTTAAGAGACCATGCATGCTTCAAAGGGGGGTTGGTTTTTGGGTAATGTGGCAGCCTCCTAGCCACGGGTTGAAACTGAATATCGACGGGTCACACATGGAGGGAGTGATGAGGGGAGGAGGTTTACTACGAGACTGTTGGGGATCAGTGTATGTTTCCTTTAGATCATTTTATAGTCCTGGCAACTCCTTGGGGGGAGGAGGCTTGAGCTCTCCTTTTTGGCTTTATGGTTTGCAGGAGGAGGGGCTTGACAGTGAGAGAGGTTGAATTAGATTCAGAGGTCCTGGTTCAGTTTCTACAAGGAAGGTATGGGATTCCTTGGGACTTGACTTATATTATTAGAAGGTGCAAGACAGAAACAAGTCAAGGAAGGATAATTCATCATAGTAGGAGGGAATCTTACTTTGCAGCCGACTCGCTTGCTCGTTTGGGCAGGCAGGAGGACAATCTTTTGGTTTATGATAGTCTTCATTTTCATCCCCTGGAGTGTTTATGTATAGTTCAAGGGGATTCCCTTGGCCTGTACCACATTCGCCTCCCTTGAAGGGCTTTCGTTGGCTCCTCTTGTTATCCTTTAAAATAATAATAAAAAATAACTTTCAGACCAAAATAAATAAAATAGATTAAATTTGAAAAAATATTTACCAAATCTAATTTTTAACAATAATTAAATGGCATAGAGAAACATATAAAAAATTAATGGAATGTTTAGAGTTAAGATAAGCACGGCCGCTCTTCCATAACTAAGATCAATTAAGCAATAAGAAAAGATAAGACCAGTATATTAGTATATTAAAAGATTCCCTGTCGTTGTTCTCACATCTAAGAGAAATTCTAGAGAATGTTTGCTACCCTGAAATTTTATTGTCTTTCCTGAATGATAAGGAGAAAAAAAAATCAGGTCCAAAGAAAATTCTATTTTGGAATTTTATCAAAAATTTTCTTGTATCGGTAGGGATCCGGAATTTTATGAATCCTTATGTAAGGAATTACAAAAAAAAATCTTTCAACAAAAATGTGAATTGGGAAGGATTGGTCGACGAAATATGAATCGTAGACTGAACCTTCACATACCTAATAACTATCTATTTTTATTACCACGAGATATATTGGCAGCTGCGGATCATTTGACTGGAATGAAATTTGGAATGGGTACACTTGACGATATGAATCATTTGAAAAATAAACGTATTCGTTCTGTAGCGGATCTTTTACAAGATCAATTTGGATTGGCCCTGGTTCGTTTAGAAAATGTGGTTCGAGGTACTATATGTGGATCCATTAGGCAGCATAAATGGATACCAACCCCCCTGAATTTGGTAACTTCAACCTCATTCACAACCACTTATGAATCCTTTTTCGGCTTACACCCATTATCTCAAGTTTTGGATCGAACGAATCCATTGACACAAATAGTTCATGGGAGAAAATCGAGTTATTTGGGACCTGGAGGATTGACAGGACGAACTGCTAGTTTTCAAATACGAGATATACATCCTAGTCACTACGGACGTATTTGTCCAATTGACACGTCTGAAGGAATCCATGTTGGACTGATTGGATCTTTAGCAATTTATGCGAGGATGGGTCATTGGGGGTCTCTAGAAAACCCATTTTATGATATTTATGAGAGATCAAAAATGCAGATGCTTTATTTATCACCAAGTATAGATGACTACTATATTGTAGCGACAGACAATTATTTAGCATTGAATCAGGGTATTTAGGAAGAACAGGTTGTTCCAGCTTGATACCGTCAAGAATTCCTTACTATTGCGTGGGAACGGGTTCACCTTCGAAGTATTTTTTCCTCCCAATCTTTTTCTATTGGAGCTTCTCTCATTCCGTTTATCGAGCATAATGATGCAAATCAGTCTTTAATGAGTTCGAATATGCAACATCAAGCAGTTCCACTTTCTCGGTCCGAGAAGTGCATTGTTGGAACTGGATTGGAACGCCAAGCAGCTCTCGATTCAGGGGTTACTGCTATCGCTAAACACAGTGGAAAGATCATTGAAACCAATCAAATCCATTTATTGGGCAACAGAGAGTCTTTTCATATTCCATTAGTTATATATCAACGTTCCAACAAAAATACTTGTATGCATCAAAAGTCACAAGTTTGGCAAGATGAATGCATTAAAAAGGGACAAATTTTAGCTGATGGTGCCACTAAAGTTGGTGGCGAACTAGAAGTGAAGTAGAGACCACTTATAAAAAAAAGAAAGTATAAAGTAAATAATATAAATAAAACGACTAACCCCCCCATTACCCCATTAGATTAAAAAGTTATCAACTTGAGTGATGAGTATTAATTCTTTTTTTTTCATTGTGTAAAAAAAATGTTGATTGAATGATTTTATGAACCTATTAGGCATTCTAATGATCAATAATACAAAACAAAACTAATGATCAATAATACAAAACATAGACAAAAAAATCGTTTTTTCTTGAGCCGTATGAGGAAAAAACTTCTTATACGTTTCTGGGGGATATAGTTTATAAAAATCTATCCCAATGAACAGTCTATCGAATAGTTGCAATTGATATTCGATCTCGAAGAGAAGGACGAGAAAATCTCAATCAAAAAATTATCATAATTGAATTATATTTACTATAAAAAATAAAAAAATGACGTTTTTTTAAATGAATAAATAATATATGTTTTAAAAAAATTAAAACATAAGAAATAAAATTGAAAAAAATTAATCATATAAATTGAAAACATAATAAAAAAATTAAAAAAATTTAAATAAATATGTAAAAACCTATGTAATAATTGAATTACTAGTTTAAAATGTAATTAATATTTACAATATTGTTATATAAATTATAAAAATAGTAAATAATATTTAAATCCAAATGTGAATAGTTTTAATTAAACTCTATTATTATAAGAGTTTTTTATGATTAAATTATATTTATAGAATTTGAATTTTAAATCATCAGTTTCATTTTTGTCATCATAAAAATAAAATTAACTTTGGGAGAAATTTTAATATTATTCATAAAATATTGACTTTTCACAGATTCACGAATAATACATATTATTGTAAAAATTTCATTTCAATTAAATAAATTAAATAATATAAATTTTCCATTATGTTTTGAATATGAATTAAAAGAACATAGGTATTTTTATTTAATTTTTATCCACTAAATTACTTTTTAATTCACTATAAGTGATTTTAGTATAAGATTTTTTGTTTAAAGACATTATTTTTTCAAAAACTATTTTAAAGTGAATATTTTTAAATATTTCTAGTTAACTAAACTAACACAAAATGTAGAATATTTTAAATGAAATGTAACAAATATATATGAGTAATTATTATTTTATATTCATACAATGATTATTATTATATTTTTAGTAAATATTAAGTCAATTTTTTCGTGAAAAATACACTTAATAAAAACCAAGTTTTTCATCACCTCTACAAGTTTTGATTTAAATAAAATTTATAAACTTATTTGAATTTAATTTATTCAAATTTATTAAGATTTATGAATTATCATAATTTATATCATCAAATAGGTCAACTATTTTATTTTAAATAATGAACAGTTAAAACATTAAAAACTTATTAACGTTGTAAGGTAAAAACGTATTTATCACAGGGTTAGGCTGAAATTATAATGGTTAATATGCCCTATAAATATTTCTAAAATAGATTTTATGACATAATTATTACAATATTTTCTCTTAGCCTCTATAATGGACCATTTTTTATCCATTATACAAGTGAAGAATGTGGATACACCTTTTCCTTTTCAAAAATTACAAGTTTTATACTCACCTCACTTATGAAAAGACACCCTCCCTCATCTCCTCTTCACACGCTTAAAGAAAATTTTATTGTCCAATATATAAAGAAATATCTAACTTACATACCTTCTTTGAAATAATATCTGTTATGATTATAATTAACCGATCATATGAAGGATTTTGGTTCGTACCAAAATAGGTTTCCAGGAGAAGGGGAACAATGTTTAACCGAGCATATTTATATTGTTTTGTTATACAAATCCATAAAATCTACATTAATTACTGTTATATAATATCAAATATATATCCAATGTTTTTTTATTATATTGATAGAATTTCCAAAATACATAACCTCATCCATCAAATGGGATACAAAATCAACATTCAGGTGTACAATGGACTATGGCCTCGTGAACCAATGCTATTTTTTCCATTATCACCTCTCATGGATTTTTTAATGGTTTATTTAATGCATGTATATGATATTTGTAAATTATTTATAATTATGAATTATTTATATCTCATATAACTTTTACATTCTATTCTGTGGGGGATAAGATAATGTGGATTATGTGTACAACGGACTACCACGTCATGATGTGATATGATTCCCCTTTCTAGAATGCATTAAATTGTAGGTAATAAGAATAAATTTAACGAATATATGAAAAATAAAATATATCATAAATATATTAGTAACATTTTTATCATTTAGGAAAAAATAACATATCATTTAATTTTTTAGAGAAAAAAATGGTGACATCGTTCATGTACATGTGAACTGCCACCTCTACAATGCAATGCGATCATTTTTTCATCAACACATCAGAATAATGATATAAAAAATATAATTGAATGAAATAAAATTGTATATATATTTTATTATTATCATTAGTTAAGGATAAAATATTACATACCTCTATTTCATGATGAAAATTATAAAAATGGGGATGTTTGTCATGTTTATGTATGACATACTATCTTCATGATCATGACATTGTTAATTTTTCATAACCATAGTTACTGATTTATTTTAAACATAAAATGTTTTTATAAATCTAATATCCCAGGTAAACAAAGAATATGAAACATTCATATTTATTATTTAAATACTAAATTTACTTTAAAGGGGATTCCATGTTCGATGGCGTACCTGATACACAACAACATATTTCTTTGAAATCATACCTCACACACAACAATATTTATTTCGAAAAATGATATAATGTTATGATTATTTTAAATGGTATTTAATTCCTGGTAATTTTATTGGAGTTAATGAACATGAATAAATACAATATGATTATACATGTTTGTTAAATGTTTTAAATTTATTCTTTAAATGTTTGAAGCTTAAAATGTTAATGAATCCAATTTTATGCATAAAAACACTAATATTCTTTAAAATGTTGATTTACAGCCTTTTGATGGGGAACCCTTTTAAATTATAGTTTTTTTTACTTTTAGACATTCTATTTGACAGAATAATATTCTTCTTTACAGTCATAACATCATTATTTACATTGCAGGAATTTTGGTATTTTTATGATAATGTTCATTTTTTATGAATACTGAAAAATACAACATTTTAATGCATAAATACATTTTAATCCAATTTAATTATATAGTTATAATATTATTTTAATTGGTTTTAAAGTTTAAATCAATTATATTTTTACCATTTAGTCCAATTTTGGTCAATGGATGTATTTTCGCACGTAAAGTGGACATAAACAAAGGTAAATCTTTTAATAGTTATTATTATTTTTTTAATGCAAATTTTGTTTTGACAATAGAAATTAATTTTAAATAAATTTCTTCCAATTCTATGATTTGAATTTTGAAAAATGGATTTTATATTAGAAATCATTAGGTCAAAATTGTGTGAATATAAAACTATTTTTTAGATATTAGGAATATTTACATTAGTAAATATTATATTTTCCTTGGTAAAACAGTAAATCTTGTAAATAATGGTAAAATATAATATTATAATAATATTAATTACCTAACATGTTTCCTAATATTATTGGATGATACTTTTCCAAACATTTTCTTCCTCGGGTCGATTTTGGGACCACATGGATCCACCTAAGAGTGATAATGGCACTTTATATTAATTAATTTAAAGTAAAGACAAAAATTACCTAAACATATATATTTTATAAATTATTTTTTAAATGGGGTTATATAAGTGATATATTAGAATATAAATATTAATTTTAATAATAAAATTATTTCCTACATCATGGTATATTATTTATAATTTTTATACATTAATTAAATAATATTATTTATGACACAATGATGATGCAACGATTACCTTATTATTAAATCATTTAATTAAACAATATTAATAAAATTTAAAAAATTATCCAAAACCTATCCAATTATTATTTTATGATTTCATTTCTAACAAAGGTCATATTATCTTTTTATTTAATTAAATTTGGACCCTTTTAAACTGAAAATCATTTTATAATAAAATTACGTTTTCAATCTTTCCTAAAGTGCCCCGCCGCTCCCTAATTAAAAGGCATGAACTCTAACCCTTTACTCACACCTCTAAAGCTCCATGGATCGTCCAAACACTACCTAAATAATATGTAAACATCCCTATATTCCTCCTAGAAGCCTTCCCATAGGCAGAATGAAATTCAAGTAAACCTTTTGGGCCAAACCAAAGAGAGATACCGTATTTAAATGTAAAGTCTTCTCTTCCGTTCTTTTCTTTAATATTACATATAAAACCCCCTAAACTATCTTTGTTCTTTTATTTTATAAAAAAAATGTATCTTAAATATACTATGTTGTTTTAATTATAGGTATCAAAACTATACATACTCACACCTCTATTTAAGAGGTAAATAACATATTATTTCTATGGATGGTGAACTAACGCCTCACGAAATAATGATTGTTCGAATATCTCAAACTGCCTCTAATGGTGTCTATTCTGATGGGAAATGAATTTATATGTGATATATATTATATTTTTATTGAATCTATTCTTCTTTTTTTATTTATAGCATACCACTATGATTTCTTTAATGGGTAAACGCGATAATTTCATTTGAGGAAATGCAGACTACCACCCCCGCAAAGAGATATGACTTGTTTATGCAATACATGTAATGTATAAAGGATAGACTTAATGAAATTATATATGATATTATACTTGAATTATAATATACCTATGTTTAATTATGTTTTCATTTCAATTAAATATGAAATAGAAATGAAAGTTGAGTTCATGCATACGTAGGGCTTAACGTCTCCATGAATGGTGCAATTCATTTCATATCTTCAAATGTTATGTACTATTATAAATACATATATATACTTGATATAAATGATATATAATTCATGAATATCATTCTGGAGATAATTTAATTTTGACAACATGAACAAATTTTAATTATGAAAAGTTCATTTTTCTCTCAAGTTCCAAATATTGACCAAACGACCATTATTAACTTAAATGATTACATAATGTTTATAACATGAAAATAAGTAATATAAAAAGAATATTGAATTTGAGAAATTTTTTTAAACAAGTATAAATTAATATTAGTCTATTATTTTGGATATTAAATAATGAATTGGTCAATTCAGGCATGAGGCAAGGGACTTCGTCACAATATCCATTCATTGAGGCATATTTTTTTTGATACACAACATTTTTTTATATGGTGTATATAACCCTTTGATTTTTTTTCATTCAAATGGAATATTTTTCTACACAGTTTTTTACTATATGAAAAATGGAATTCTTCTTTTTAACATATGATGTGACTATGACCTTTCCGCCACAGCGAACATTATTGATTTTCGGGTTCCATAACAATCCATAATGTTTTTAAAAGGAAAATCAATACCACATAATCTTTTATGTATTTTGGTTTTTAAAAAGGTGTTAATAATGGATTGGTTATATTAATATATTTAAATTATATATTGTGATTGAAATTTGGAAATTTTACCTTTTCATTATGTTTTTTATGTGTTATGAATATGATAGGGTTCGTGGACATTATTTACGTATACGGGTGGTTCCATAATAAACCTAGAGTGGATGAGCCCGAGATATCTCTCCAATTCATTGGGTAACGTGACATAGGTAAATGTTAATGTTTCTCGTAAGAGATTTAGGTAATATATTATGATGTTTATTCCCAATGCAACTCCCTATATATCTGTGAAATCTACAATATAGGTATGTTATAAATTCCACAAGTTACCTTTATGATTTAAGATTTCTAAGTGTTATTCTTAAATCATATTATTTAATGAGGTATGTTAAAGATCTTAAGAATTGTATTTATTTATTGAATAATGTTTTATTTATTTATTTTATAATCCTTACAAATATTTTTATGATCATCCCATGTTTATAAAATGATTTCCAAAGGTCATAAAGATGAATATGGACAAGGATGGGATCAAAAAAAATTCATGTTGTCTACAATATAAAAATAGACATGACACTTTTTTTCTATAGTTTTTATTTTATGAAAAAATGGATACTGAGTAGAAGTGTCTACATGTAATATTATAGGTGTTATGTATATGTTATGAACTAATTCTACAAATATCTAAACCGGAAAAGATACTCAATTTGAATTTTTAACTTAATTCCAGATTTTGTAATGATTAAGTCTAGGCCTTATAATGGGTGTCAAAGGTTGGTTTAAACAACTTTAAAAGTTGGGATATTGTTAAATTAATGTCTATAAATTAATTTATGTTAAAATTTATGTTATATAGAATTCATAGATATCCATGTTGATTTTACTAATATATTTTTTTCAGAATGGTTTTTTGTAGATGAAACATGGATGAATTGTTCGAACGACATCATGAGAAAATGACCTTTTAAATCAGAATCTAGTGATAGACAGAATCAGAATTGAATATTTTGATACTATAAGGATCAGTTGAATCAGGTGATAAAATGTGGTTCTGTTTATTGAGGATATTTGAGATTATTATAAAAGTAACGAGGAACATGAAAGTCTTTTAAGTGTTTTATTTCAAACCTTAAATGAAAATAAACATTATGGTATATTCTGAAAGTGTGAGTTTTGTTTACAAAAAATTTATTTCCTTGGTCACATTGATTAAAAAATGGCATAACTATTGATCCTGCTAAAACAAAATTTATTGAAGAATGGACAAGACCTTCCAATATCACATAGATCCGTAGTTTTCTTGTTTTATAAGGTTATTTCAAGTGTTTCTTGAACATTTTAATGGTTATCTAGACCAAAGAATAAGTTAACTCGAAAAGGTGTTATATTAATATGGAAAAAATAATGTGATTATTGTTTTTAGGAATTGAAAAAAATATTATTTAATTCTTTAGTTTTGGAACTGCTTTCCACAAATTGTGTTTTTGTTATCTAAAGTGATGTTTCATATGAATGACATGGTTGTGTCCTAATGTAGAATGATCTGGCAATTTTTTAGGAATTATGTCAGTTAAAACCTCATGGTTAAATAACCCTACACATTATTGGGAATTAACTTTTGTCATTTTTTTCCTTTATAAATTTTGAGGAATCCTTTGTGTGGATTAAAATTTCAAATATATACTGACCACAAAAGTTTGAAGTATATATTCACTCTGAATGAATTGACCATGAGACATAGAAGATGGTTATACTTAATCAAGTATTATGATTTCACAATCCATTACCGTCTAGGATTGGAAAATAAAGTGGCTGATGCTTTGAGTCGAAAAACTAATGCTACATTAGCTATATTTCATTTTGAACAAGATCCTTTGATTAAATATTTGATGAACCTTGACATTGATGTTTTTCGTGTATGAAATTAATTTTTTTAGTTTCAGGTGTTAGTGAAATCATCTCTATCAACAGAATTATGAAATCTCAAAAAAATATAGGAAGATGAAGAAAAGGGATAGTTGGTTCATAAGGGTGTGTTTCCTGATTTTAACATTGATAATGATTGTATTTCGAGGTTTTTAAAGATATTATGCATGACATGGGATTCCAAGTTGAAGAATGAGTTGTTATTTGAAGCTTATAGTTGTTTGTTTCCATTTAATCCTAACCATACAAAGATGTATAGATAAATTAAGGAGTATTACTGGTGGGATGGAATGAAAAGAGACATTGTTGGTTTTACTATGTAGTGCTGGACTTGCCAACATGTTAAAGCAGGGAGGAATTTACTATAAGAGAATCTTCAGTCTATACCGGTGGCATAGTAGAAATTAGAAAATATATCAATGGACTTCATTGTGGAATTATTCAATACATTTCGAGGTAATAATAAATATGGGTTATTTTTTATTGATTAACTAAATCTTCTCATTTCCTTCCTATTCGATATAATTTTTCATTAAATCATCTTTTCTTTGGTTTATGTAAAAGAGATAATTTGGTTTCAAGGAGTTCCCCTCTACATTTTATATGATCATGATCCCAGGTTTATGTCAATTTTTTGGAAAGTCCTTCAAAACTCATTGGGTACTGAATTAAATTTTAGTACAGATTTCATCCCCAATCAGATGGGAATTCCGAATGAAAAATTCAGACCTTGCAAGATATGTTGCGTGCGTGTTCACTAGATTACCAGGGAAGTTGGGATTAAAATCATTCATTCGTAGAATTTTTATATAATAATAGTTTTCACTATAGTATATAGATGACTCCATTTGAGGAATTACATTCAAAGTGGTGTCGAAATCCATCTTTTCGGGATGATGTTGGTGAAATGATGCTGATGGGAATGGATTTGGTATAAAATATGGCAGAAAAAGTTCAGTTGTTTTAGAAGAACATGAGAACCACTCAGAGATGGAAGAAAATTTATGAGGATAACGGAAGGAAGGATCTTTCTTTCAAGGCAGGTGATCACGTCTTTATCAAATTTTATCCATGGAAAAGTGTGATTTGTTTAGGTATGAAGGGAAAATTGAGTCCAAATATCATTGGACCCTATATAATCCTAGAAAATTTAGTATCAGTTTCCTATAGAGTGGATTTACCTCCATGTTTATCCCAAGAACACAATGATTTTCATGTTTCATTATTGAGAAATTATATGCCAGATTCATCTCATGTTTTGAGTGTCGAGGTTGTTCAGTTGGGAGAAACTAATTCTTATGAGAAACAACAAGTCCAGATTCTTGACTGAAGAGAGAATGTTTTGTGTAATAAGGTAATTAATCAGGTAAAGGTTTTGTGTCAAACCCATATGTTTGAAGACTCAACATTGGAATCTAAAAATGATATGAGGGATAAATACCCTCATTTATTTGATAAGTGAATAAAATTGCGAGGACAGAATTACCAAAAGAGGGGAAGGATGTAATGTCCAAGGAAATTGAAGAATATGGAATTTTAATATTCAATAATTAAATATTAATTTTACATCAAATGGGATTCCATGTTCGAGGGTGTACCTGATACACCATTATGGGTTTCTTTGAAATCTTACGTTACACACAACGTTAAGTTATATAGAAAAATAATATATTATTATTATTATTTTAAATTGTATTTAACACATAGCCTTTGTATTGGAAGGAAAGAAAATGACTAACTACAATATTATTCTAACATCGCATGTAAGTAATGAATAATAGATATTCTTATCTATGTATATTAATGAATTATATAGTGTTTTAGAGGCTTAAAATGAAAATAAATCCAATCTTAAGCATGGAATACAATAATATTTTTAAAAGATTGTTTTACTGCCTTTTAATGGCAAACCATTTTTTAAATCTATCATCTGACAATTTTATAAGCTATTTTTGTCAAAATAAACTTATTCTTTATGATTGGGACATCAAAATTTACTTTTTGTGAATTTTTGGTATTTTTCCAATAATGTTCTTTTTTTAATGAATAGTGAAAAATGTTGTATTTTAATTCAAAACCTCTTTTTAATCTAATTTATTTATATCATTATATGATATTTTTAATTGGTTTTAAAGTAAAATTAGATTATATTTTTACCATTGAATCCAATGGTGGTCATTGGAATCAATTTCACTTAGAAATTGGACCAAAACTAGGGTCAATCTTTTGATACTTATTGTTTCATAAAAACACGCTATTTGTCATGACAGTGGGAATTAATTATTAAATTAATTATTTTAACTTATATGATTTGAATTTTGTAAAAAAGACAACATTTTTGAATTCAGAATATCAAATATAGCTTAGGGTGATGTTTTGGTATTTTTCTGAAAAACATCAATTTTTGATGAACAGTGAAACCATTATGTGGTAGTTAAAGATATTGATCTTTCAATTAAATGATTCTTTTCCACATCTGTGATTTGATTTTAAAACATCCTACATACATGGATGTCATTAAGAAGTAAAATTTGGTTCAATGAGATTAAAATAATTTTTTTTGTGAATAGTATCTTTTAAGTTCTTAATCGCGATTAGAGGTAATTAGTGTAGTTTAAGGTAAAAAAATGTATTGATAATAGAGATGAGCTTGACACATGTCCTACCCTTATTGGATACATCATGGTCGACCATGAAAATCCATGGGTCAACTTGGGGATCCCATGGAGCCACTTTGTAAGGAAAATGACATTAATATCTTTTAATTCAATGTTAAAGTAAAAATGTCACAAACATTAGTTATTTTAAAAAAAAATTTACATGGGGTTATACAAGTCATATTTTTGACTATAAATAGTAATTGGAAAGATAAAAATATTTCATACATCATAGTGTATTTTTTTATAATTTTTAGACATTAAATAAATGAAATTATTTCTGACATCATGATGATGCATTGATTACCTCATTATTTAACGATTTAAATAAAATGAAAAGATAATGTAAAATCTAAGACCTAAAACAGTCAAAAAATTATAGGATGGGTATATTTAGAACCCTTGTCACCTTATCCTTGAATTATATCAATGTGGGACCTTTTAAATCTGAAACACATTTTAAAATAAAGTAACATTTATTTACTTTCCAAGAGTGCCCCTCCTCTCCTCTTATAAAAGGCCTCCACCTCTACCTCCATACCCACACTTCCAATGCCTTTTTCTCGTCCAAACCCTTCCCATTTTGTCTCTCCACATCCCTCTATAACTCTTATAAGCCTCAATTTGGGCAGAAGTCTTCCCAATGAATCCTTTGAGCTCAAACCAAATGGAGTTACCCGATTTTATGGTAATGTCTTCACTTGAGTCCTTTTGTTTTTTTTCATCTCAAACCCCCTAAACGATTTTTAATAATTCATTTATAACAACTAAAGTATCTTCAATATAATAGGATTTTGTTATAAGAAAGATTCGAGCTACACTTACACACACCGACATCTAATGGCTAAAGAACATACTGTTTCCGTGGATGGAAAATTTCTACCTCACGAAACGATGATTGTTCAACACTCATATAACAACTTCAAATGTGGCCATTAAGATGTCAATATATTTATATATGATATATAATATGTTTATGTTTTACTTAAGCTTCTATATTTTTCATTTATGCCATAACTTTATGATTTCCATTATGTGTAAATGAGATATCTTCATTTTAGGAAGTGCGGACTCCCGCCCCCTCAAAGTGATTTGATTCGTTACTTCTATATATGGGACGTATAAAGGATGTAATTAATGATTTTATATATGATATTATAATGTAATTATAATATACCATTATATCATTATGATTCCATTTCATAAAATATGATATAGAAATGAAAGTAGCGTTCATGCGTACGTATGGCTTACCGTCTCCATGAACGGTGCATTTCATTTCTTACCTCTAAACGTTATGTAATATTATAAATGAATGTATATACTAGATATATATTAAATATATGATATCTAAATCATGATTACAACTCAGGATATAATGGATACATGAACAACTTGTAATTATAAAGTGTTTATTTTTGACTCAAGTACCAATGATAATTAAAATGACCGTCAATAACATAAATAATTACATAGTGTTCATGGTTCGGTAATAAGTGATATAAAAGGAATAATGAACTTGGAATATGTTCTTATGAAAGTATAAATTAACTCATGTTTATTATTCAGGACATTAAAGAACGATCGAGTCAAGTCGGACCCGAGGTATGGGGCTTCGTCTCAATCTCCTTTCATTGAGGCATATTTTGTTTTATACACAACCTTCTTTTATATGGTGTATAAACCCCTTTGACTATTACGTTCATTAAAAAGGAATATTTTTTTATACAAAGCGTTTACTAAATGAAAAAAGGGGATGTTTTTGTCGTACGTATGCGGCAACAACGACTTCTGCACTGCCGTGACCATTATTTGATTTTCAGCTTCCTCTACAAGCCATACTTTTTTTTAAAATAAAAATAAATACCCTGTTTTATTTTTATTTTAGTTTGTTATTGAAAATGGTTTTCATAATGTTTTTATTATATAAATGTGTTTTGTTGATATCTTGTGATTGAAATGTGGAAATGTTATGTTTCCTTTATGTATGTTTTATGTGATACGATTATGTTATGGTTCTTGGGAATTATTATGAAGACGGGTGGTTCTGTGATAAACTAAGTGCCGGTGAACCTGATATAGCTCTCGAATTCATTGGGTAACGTGAAGGGGTTAAATGTTGAGTTTTATTCCGAATATATTTAGGGAATATACTGTGATGGGTATTCCAAACGTAACCAAGAGGGTTACTCCCTATGTAAGAATGTTATCAATACCTCAAGCTACCTTTATGTCTTATGATTTGTATGATTTATTCATGATTTGATGATGTATATTAAAGTGCTTATTTTTTATGGTTAAAGTGTGATTTTATTATTATGTATATATGTACTCAAGTTTCATTTCCATATTTTTATATCCCTTACTGAGCTTCTTATGCACATCCCAAGATTTTGAAATGTTTTTCACAGGTCAAGGGAAAAGTAAATGATATGAGGATAGTGTCAAGGATGTGTCAAGAAATAATCCATGTTTTATTTTAAATATGTTTCTAGTGATGGAAAAAATGAATACTATCTTTTTTGTAACCACTTTGTTTAAATGTGGAATGAAATGCATGTTTTATGATCTAATTATCTAAAACACTAAACCTGAAAAGATCCTCAAGGTGTAATCTTGTAATAACTCAAGATTAAGTATGGTTTAAGGTTGGGGCCTTATAGTTGGTATCATAGGACGGTTTAGATAACTTTAGGTGTTAGAAATCTATTAAATGATTATCCAAAAAAAATTTATGGTCAAATTGAAATGATATAGCATTTGATGATTACCATGTTGCTTAATCTAAGAATGGTTTGTTCAGAATGATTTTCCTAGAGGAAATAGGGAAGCTGTGTTAGGAAGGGATATAGAAGGAAATAACCTTCCAAATAAGCATCCTGAGATGGTCGGAATTGGAATAGAATAGTTTTTTGCAGTAATGGTGCTGTTGAATCAAGCGATAAATGGTGGTGGTATCCATGCACGAGATCAGCCACATCAACCACAGACGAACATGTCAGTGGTGGAAAATTTCATGAGGCAACATCCCCCATCATTCAGAGGATCATCTGACCATGTGCTAGCTGAAGGGTGGATTAAAACACTTGAGAAGATATTCGATGTCATGGGGTGTTCAGACAATCAAAAGGTTAGTCTTGATATTTACCGATTGGAGGGTGAAGCCGATCAGTGGTGGTCGATGGTTAAAAATATCTGGGACGCTGATGAGATTAATGCTCTTGACTGGGAGGAATTTAAAGGTATGTTTATTGAGAAGTATATTCCTATGTTTGTTCGACTTAGGATGGAAAAGAAATTCTTGTAATTGAGGCAAGAGGAAGACTCAGTGGCTGCCTTTGAAGAAAGGTTCACTCGATTGGCAAGGTATGCTCCCAATTTTATCCGAGACCTTGATAGTAAAATCAATCCTTTTTACTCAGGATTAAAGCAAAAATATTGAAGGGATTTAGCTTCTCGTGAGTTAAAAAGTTATGAAAATCCTGTTCGATGTGCTGAGAAGGTGGAAAGAGAGTTTGCCGATGATCAAGTGTTCAATAACAACCAACAGAAGAAGAGACCGAAGTGGCATGAGAAAGGAAATAATTCTTTAAAAAAGTCTAATGGTAAGAAAACTAAGATTACAGTTTGTGATAAATGTGGTAAAATGCATGTTGGGGAATGTCTTCTGAATTCTAGAAGGTGTTACCGATGTGGTAAGATGGGACATAAGCCTCGTGATTGCACTGAAAAAGATCAAGGTGATGGTATGACCAAATTTGATTTACAGTTAGTGAAATATTTTAAGTGCAATGTTATGGGTTACTATGCAAATGAGTGTCTGAAAAAGAGCTCGAGTTATGGGAAGCAGTTAGAATACAAGCAAAAAGGGGTGGTTAAATCCTTTTCAACTAATTCACCTGATGTCGGGCCATCAAATGGAGTTGTATCATGTACATTTTTTGTTTTTCAGATTATACCAGTCTATTGTTTGATTCGGGGTCTACACATTCTTTCATCTCTGAAAACTTTTCTAGTAAAATGGGAATACCATCTCAAGAAATGACTCCTAAACTTTTGGTAAAAACACCTGGGGCGAATGTTGAGGCAAAAAGAATTTATAAGAATCATCATATCCTTATCTGTGGAAAGAACCTACTTAAGAACCTTATTGTTTTACCTCTAATAGAGTTTGATGTAATCCTGGGTATGGATTGGCTCTCTATTTACCATGCTAAGATTGACTTTAGAGCTAAAGAAGTTTATTTTCAGAAATAATTTTAGTTTTTGTACAAGAATAAACCCTTATTGTTGATAATTTATCAAGAGGACGAGAAATTTGTAAAAGATGGAAATTAATGTTACCTTGCACACATCGTTGAAAACAATGGAACTGTTCAGATTAATGATGTGCCAGTGGTAAATGAGTATCCTGATGTTTTTCCTGATGAGTTTCCTGGAATAATACCAGATCGGGAATTTGAGTTTACTGTTGACTTAACTCCTGATACTAAGCCAATTTCAAAACCCCCTTATCAAATGGCTCAAATTGAACTTTTAGAGTTGAAGGATCAATTGTAAGATTTATTAGAGAAAGGTTTCATTCGAGCTAGCACATCACCATGGGGTGCTCCTGTTTTATTTTTTAAAAAGAAAGATGGTCCAATGAGACATTGGGTTGATTATAGCTCCTTGAATAACATCACTATTAAGAACAAATATCCTTTGCCTCATATCGATGATTTGTTTGATCAGCTACATGGAGCTCAGTATTTTTCAAAGATTGACTTGAGATCGGGGTACCATCAGGTGATGGTAAAGGAAGTAGACGTTCTGAAGACTGCGTTTTGTACAAGATATGGCCATTATGAATTTTTAGTAATGCCTTTTGGGCTAACCAATGCACCTTCTGTATTCATGGAATAAATGAATATAATTTTCCATGAGTTCTTGGATAAGTTTGTGGTGGTTTTCATTGATTATATTTTGGTGTTTTCTAAATGTAAAGTGGAGCATAAAAGACATTTAAGGGTTATTTTTCAAACCTTGATAGAAAAGAAATTGTATGGGAAATTTAGCAAGTGTCAGTTTTGGTTTAAACAAATTTCTTTCTTTGGTCACATTGTTTCTAAATATGGGAAAACTGTTGATCCAGCAAAAACAAAGGTTGTTGAATAATGGAAAAGACCCACAAATGTAATAGAGATTCGTAGTTTCCTTGGTTTGGAAGGCTATTACCGAAGGTTTGTTAGAAATTTTTCACGGTTATCTAGTCCAATGACTAAGCTAAATCGGAAGGTTGTTAAGTTTATCTGGAAAAAACAATGTGATGGTAGTTTTCAGGAATTGAAAAGAATATTGGTGAATGATCCAGTTTTAGCACTACCTTCCAGGAATGGTGAGTTTGTTATCTATAGTGATGCTTCATTAAAATTACTTGGTTGTGTCATAATGCAGAATGATCAGGTAATTGCATATGCTTCACTTCTGTTGAAAACTCATGAGGTAAATTGCCCAATACATGATTTGGATTTACATGATGTTGTTTTCGCATTAAAAATTTGGAGGCGTCATTTGTATGGAGTAAAGTGTGAAATATATACCGATCACAAAAGTTTAATGTATATATTCACTTAGAAAGAATTAAACATGAGACATATGATATGGCTATAATTAATCACGTATTGTGATTGTACAATTCATTACCATCTGGGAAAAGAAAATAAAGTGTCTGATGGTTTGAGTCGAAAAAGTAATGTTTCATTAACAATGTTGCATTTGGAACGTGATCCATTGGTTAAGGATTTGATAAACATTGGCATAGAAGTTGTTGGTGCAGGATTTTCTTCTGTTTTGTTTCAGGTATCAGTGAAATCTTCTCTATCAGACAGAATCAAGCACGCACAGAAGCAAGACAATGAGTTGCAGAAAAAGGTAGAGCTGGTTCAGAAGGGTAAGTTTCCTGAATTCATCATTGATAATGCTTGTGTTTTGAGATTTGGGATGAGATTGTGTTTGCCTTGTGATTCATAGTTGAATAGAGAGTTGTTATGTGAAGCTCATAGTTCTCCGTTTTTATTTCATCCTGGTAGTACTAAGATGTACATAGATCTGCGGGAGTATTACTGGTGGGATGTAATGAAAAGGGATATTTGCTGATTTTACTGTGATGTGTTTGACATGTCAACATGTTAAAGCAGAGTGGTAGTTACAGAAAGGGATGCTTCAGCCTTTACCAGTACCAGAATGGAAATGGGAGAATATATCCATGGACTTTGTTATGGGATTGCCGAAGACACCTCGAGATAATAATGCAATCTTGGTTATTGTTGATGGCTTGACTAAATCTGCTCATTTCCTTTCCATATGAGATAATTTTTCCCTAGATCAACTTTCACGTTTGTATCTTAAAGAGATAGTCAGGTTACATGGAGTTCCTCTCTCCATTGAATCTGACCGTGATCCCAGATTCACTTCTAACTTTTGGAAAGGCCTTCAAAAGTCATTAGATACTGAATTAAATTTTAGTACAGCTTTTCATCCTCAATCAGATGGGCAGTCAAAACGAATGATCCAGATATTGGAAGATTTGATACGTTCTTGTTCGATGGATTATCAGGGAATTTGGGACCACCATATTTCTTTGGTTGAGTTTTCTTATAATAACAGTTTTCATTCCAGTATACAAATGGCACCATTTGAGGAATTATATGGGAAGCGGTGTCGAACTCCATCTTTTTAGGATGAAGTGGTTGAAAGGAAGTCGATGGGACCAGAATTGGTAGAAGAGATGGTAGAAAAGGATCAGATGATACAGAAACACATGAGAACAGCTCAGAGCAGGCAGAAGTGTTATGCGGATAATAGGAGGAAGGATCTCTTTTTTGATGTAGGTGATCATGTTTTTCTAAAAGTATCACCATGGAAAAGTGTGATGAAATTTGGTAAGAAAGGAAAGATGAGTCCAAGGTTCATTGGACAATATGAAATTCTGGAGAGAGTTGGATCAGTTGCATACCGAGTGGCTTTACCTCCGAGTTTATCTTAGGTACACAATGTTTTTCATGTTTCGATGCTGAGAAAGTACATGCCAGATCCATCTCATGTTTTGAGTGCAGAGGTAGTTCAGTTGGAAGAGAACCTATCGTATGAGGACCTACCGGTCCAGATTCTTGACCATAGGGAGAAATTTTTATCGATATGTAAACAAATTGCGGGGATGCAATTTTCTAAAGGGTGGAAGGATGTAACATCCCAATAAAGTAATGAATAATAGATATTTTTATCTATGTCTATTAATGAATTATATTGTGTTTTAGAGGCTTAAAATGAAAATAAATCTAATCTTAAGCCTGTAATACACTAATATTTTTAAAAGATTGTTTTACTGCCTTTTAATGGAAAACCATTTTTTAAATCTATCTTTTGACAATTTTATAAGCTATGTTTGTAAAAATAAACTCATTCACTATGATTGGGACATCAAAATTTACTTTCTGTGAATTTTTGGTATTTTTTCCGATAAAGTTCATTTTATAATGAATAGTGAAAAATGTTGTATTTTAATTAAAAACCTCTTTTTAATCTAATATATTTATATGATTAGATTATCTTTGGAATTGGTTTTAAAGTAAAATTAGAATATATTTTTACCATTTAATCCAATGGTGGTCATTGGAATCAATTTCACTTTGATATTGGACTTAAACTAGTGTTAATCATTTGATACTTATTGTTTCATAAAAACACGCTATTTGTCATGATTGCTGGAATTAATTATTATATTAATTAATGTAACTTTAATGATATTAATTTTTTAAAATAGACATCATTTTTGAATTCAAAATATCAAATATAACTTAGGTGGACGTTTAGGTATTTTTCTTAAAAACATCAATTTTTGATTAATAGTGAAACCACTA
This sequence comes from Viscum album, assembly GCA_963277665.1. Classification (NCBI taxonomy): domain Eukaryota; kingdom Viridiplantae; phylum Streptophyta; class Magnoliopsida; order Santalales; family Viscaceae; genus Viscum; species Viscum album. The sequence goes on from OY728141.1 coordinate 142,396,614, forward strand.
ATTTGTAGTTAAAGAAACTAATTTTTCATTTAAATGAAAATTTTCCACATCTGTGATTTGATTTTTAAAAATCTGACATACATGGTTGTCATTAAGACATAAAATGTGGTTCAATGAGATTAAAATAATTTTTTGGTGAATAGTAACTTTTAAGTTCTTAATCGCGATTTGAGGTAATTAGTGTAGTTTAAGGTAAAAATAATGTTTTAATAATATGAGACTAGCTTGAAACATGTCCTACCCTTATTTGATGTTTCATTTCCGACCAAAAAATCCATGGGTCAACTTGGGGACCCCATGGAGCCACTTTGGAAGGAAAATGACATTAATATCTTTTAATTCAATGTCAAAGTAAAAATGTCACAAACATGAGTTATTTTACTAAAACAATTTTTACATGGGGGTATACAAGTCATATTTTTTACTATAAATATTCAGCGGAAAGATAAATAGATTTACTAGGTCATATTATTTTTTTATAATTTTTAGACATTACATAAATTAAATTATTTATGACATCATGATGATGCATCGATTACGTCATTATTTAACGATTTAAATAAAAATAAAAGATAATGTAAACTCTAAGACATAAACTTGTAAAAAACCTATTGGATGGATATATTTCGAACCCTTATCACCTTAACCTCAAATTATATCAATGTGGGACCTTTTAAATCCTAAACTCATTTTGAAATAAAGTAACATTTCTTTACTTTCCAAGAGTGTACCTTCTCTCCTCTTATAAAAGGCCTCCACCTCTACCTCCATACCCACACATACAAAGCCTTTGGATTGGCCAACCCCTGCCCATTTTGTCTCTCCACATCCGTCTATAACACTTAGAAGCCTCACATTGGGAAGAAGTCTTCTCAAGGAATCCTTTGAGCTCAAACCAAAGGGAGTTACCCGATTTTAAGGTAATGTCTTCACTTGAGTCCTTTTGTTTTTTTTTTGCTTCTCCAACCCCTAAACTATTTTTATTCATTTATTTTGTAAAAACTCTAGTGTCTTCAATATACTAGGTTGTTGCTATAAGAAATATTAGAGCTATACTTACACACACCTACATCTAATGGCTAAAGAACATACTGTTTCTGTGGATGGCGAATTTCGGCCTCACGAAACGATGATTGTTCAACACTCATATAACACCTTCAAAGGCGGACATTAAGATATAAATATATTTATATATGATATATAATATGTTTATTTTTTACTTAAGCTTCTTTATTTTTCATTTATGGCATAAATTTATGATTTCCATTATTGGTAAACGCGATATCTTCATTTTAGGATGTGCGGACTACTACCCCCTCAAAGTGATTTGATTCGTTAATGCCATATGTGGGATGTATAAAAAATGTAGTTAATGTTTTTATATATGATATTATACTGTAATTATAATATACCATTATATCATTATGATTCCATTTCATAAAATACGAAATAGAAATGAAAGTAGCGTTCATGAGTACTTACGGCTTACCGTCTCCATGAACGGTGGATTTCATTTCTTACATCTAAACGTTATGTAATATTATAAATGAATGTATATACTGGATATATAATATATATATGATATCTACATCATGAGTATAACTCTGGATATAATGGATACACGAACAACCTGTAATTATAAAGAGTTTATTTTTGACTCAAGTACACATGATCGTTAAAATGACCGTTAATAACTTAAATAATTACATAGTGTTCATGACATTGTAATAAGTTATATAAAAGGAATAATGATCTTGGAAAAGGTTCTTAAGCAAGTATAAATTATCTCAAATTTATTATTCAGGACATTAAAGAAGGATCGAGTCAAGTCGGACCCGAGATATGGGACTTCGTCTCAATCGCCTTTCATTGAGGCATATTTTGTTTTATAAACAACCATCATTTATACGGTGTATAAACCCCTTCTAGTTTAACGTTTATTCAAAAGGAATATATTTTTATACGACATGTTTACTAAATGACAGAAGAGAGTGTTTTTGTTGTACGTATGTGGTGACAACGACTTCTCCGTCGCCGTAACCATTATTTGGGTTTCAGCTTCCTCTTCAAGCCATACTTTTTTTAAAGAAAAATAAATACCCTGTTTTAATTTTCTTTTATTTTGGAATTGAAAATGGTTTTCATAATATTTTTATTATATCAAAGTGTTTTAGTGATATCTTGTGATTGAAATGTGAAAATGATATGTTTCCTTGATGTATGTATTATGTGATACGATTATGTTATGGTTCTTGGGCATTATTATGAAGACGGGTGGTTCCATGATAAAATAAGGGCGGGTGCGCCCGATATAGCTCTCTAATGCATTGGGTAATGCAAATGGGTTAAACGTTGAGGTTTCTCCAAAGAGATTTATGGAATATACTGTGATGGGTATTCCAAACGTAACCAAGCGGGTTATTCCCTATGTAAGAATGTTATGAATGCCTCAAGTTACCTTTATGTCATACGATTTCTATGATTTATTCATGATTTGATGAGGTATGTTAAAGTGATTATTTTTTATGGGTAAATTATGATTTCATTCTTATGTATATATGTACTCATGTTTCCATTCCATATTTTTATATCCCTTGGTGATCTTTTTATGCTCATCCCATGTTTGTGAAATGTTTTTCACGGGTCAAGGGAAAGGTACATGATATGAGGATAGTGTCAAGGAATTGTAAAGAAACAATCTATGATTTATTTTAAATATGTTTCTGTTGATGGGAAAAATGAATACTATCTTTTATGTAACCACTTTGTTTAAATGTGTAATGTAATGCATGTTTTATGATCTAAATCTCTAAAACTCTAAACCTAAAAAGATCCTCAAGGTATAATCTTGTAATAACTCTAGAATAAGTAAGGTTTAAGGATAAGGCCTTATAATTATTATACATGGTTTATAAATGTTTTATATTTCTCCAATAAATGATAGAAGCATAAAATATGAATGAATCCAATTTTATGCACAAACACTCTAATATTCTATAAAAGGTTGATTTACCGCCTTTTGATGGAGGACCCTTTTTAAATAAAGTTTTATTCACTTTTATATTTTATATTTTACAAAATAATATTCTTATTTATAATTGAGTAATCAAAATTTACTTTGGATGAAATTTTGGTATTTTTCTGATAATGTTCATTTTTTATGAATAGTGAAAAATACAACATTTTAATTCAAAACTTCTTTTTAATATAATTTATTTATATAGTTAGAATATATTTTTTTAAAATTGTATTTAATGTGTAATTGGATTATATTTTTATCCATTAATCCAATTTTGGTCATTTTATGCAATTTCAATCATAAATTGAACAAAAACAAAGGTAAATATTTTGATAGTTATTATTTAATAAAAACACCCTTCTTGGTTTGACAACGAGAATTAATTTTAAAATAATTTATGACACTTCTGTGTTTTTGAATTAGAAAAAATGTATTCAATATTTGGAATCAAGAGGTACCAATTGTCTGAATAGGTAACATTTATTTTTAAACATTATGAATATTTATTTCAGTAAATATTTGATTTACCATGGTTAAAAGGTAAATTTGGTAAATAAGGGTAAAAAAATAATATTAAATTATTCTAAAACATTATCTAATCATATATTCTAGTACATACCCGATCATTGGTATCCATGGAATGATTTTGGGACGTCATATAGCCACTTAAGAGTGATAATGACACTTTATATTAATTAATTTTAAGTAAAGACAAAAATTATATAAACATATATCTTTTAGTGATTTTTTTTTACATGAGCTTATATAAGTTATAATTTCAACTATAAATATTAATTTTAAAGATAAAAATATTTACTACATCATGGTATTTTATTTATAATTTTAATACATTAAAAAAATAAAATTATTTATGACACAATGAAGATGTAGTGATTACCTTGTTAATAAATTATTTAAATAAATGATATTATAAAATTTAAAAAAACATCCATAACCTGTATAATTTTAATTGAATGATTTTATTTCGAATAAGAGTCTTCATATATTCTAGTTTAATAATATTTGGTCATTTTGAAACTTAAAATAGTTTTATAACAAAATAATATTTTCCAACATTCCTAAAGAGCCCCTCATCCCCCTTATAAAAAGTCATCACTTCTAACCCAATACTCACACCTCTCAAGCCTCTTGACTTGTCTAAACTCTTCCTAAATACTTTTAAAACATCCCTCTCTTCCTAATATAAACCTTAAGGTTGGAATAAAGAAATTCAAGTAAACCTTTTTGTTCATACCAAAGGGAGATACCCGATTTAAAGGTAACATCTTCTCTTAAGTTCCTTTCTATTATTTTACTTATCCAAATCCATAAATCTCTTTATTCTGTTATTTTATAACATTAAAATTATCATAAATATAATAGGTTATTTTATTATAATTATTCAAACATCACTTACCCACACCACCATCTAATGTGTAAAGAACATACAATTCCTATGTATGATGAACTAACGCCTCACGAAACGATGATTGTTCAATTATCTCATACCACCTGTCATTATTGCCATTATGATGGTAATATATTTATATGTGATATATATTATAAATATGTTTTCTTTATGGTTGTTTATTTTTCATTTATAGCATATCATTATGGTTTCAATAATATGTAAATGTGATAATTTTATTTGAGAAGTGCAGGCTACCACCCCCTCAAAGTAATACGACTTGTTCATGCCATATGCAGAACATATAAATGATGGAGTTTCTAAAATTATATTAAACATTATACTATAATTATAATATAACTAGGTATCATTATGTTTTCATTTACATTAAATATTAAATAGAAATTAAAGTATCATTTATGTGTACGTACAACATACCGTCTCCATTAACGGAGCATTTGATTTCATATCTCCAACTGTTGTGAACTATTATAAATACATATATATACAAGATATATATTATATATATGATATAGAATTAATGAATTTCAATCTTGGTATAATCTAATTTTGACCATATGAACAACTTGTAATTATAAGATGTTCATTTTTGACTCAGGTTCCACATATCGACAAAAAACATTTACTAACATAAATGATTACATATTGATAATAACATATAAATAAGATATATTAAAAGAATAATAAACTTGAAAATTTTTCCTAAGAATGTATAAATTAACATTAGATAATTATTCAGGAGAGTAAATAACGAACGAGTCATGTTGGGCACGAGGTAAGGGACTTCATCTCAATCTCCTTTTATTGAGCCACATTTTAATTTATACATGAATTTAATTTATATGGTGTACAAACCCCTTTTATTTTTTATTTCATTTAAAGGGAAAAAATTCTGCGTAATTTTTTTCTAAACAAAAAAGGTAATGATTCTTTTTAACGTATGCAGGGACAACGACATTTCTGTCACCTCGAGCATTATTGGATTTTTGGATTCCTTAATATTCAATATATTTTCCAAAGGATACTAATTACTATATACTATTTTATTTATTTTCGTATTGAAAATCGTTTTGATAATTGATTGGTTATAATAATATATTTAAATTATGTATTGTGATTGAAATGTGGAAATGTTACTTTTCATTATGTTTGTTTTATGTGTTATGAATATAATAGGTTTCATGGGATTTATTTATGTATACATGTGGTTTCATGATAAAACTATGATGGGTGATCCTGAGAAATATCTTCAATGCATTGGGTAACATGATGGAGGAAAACGTTACTGTTTCTCATAAGAGATTTAGGCAATATACTATGATGGGTATTTTAAATATAACCCCCTACATAGCTCTGAAAGATACAATGTAATTATGTTATGAATTCCACAAGTTACATTTATGATTTATGATTTCAATATGGTATTCATAAATCTTATGATTTCATGAGGTAATGTAATGATTATATGGTTACTAGGTATTATGGGACTAATTTATTCTTTCTTTATTTTATAATCTTTGCTGATATTTTTATACAACTCCCATGTTTTTGAAATGTTTTTCGTACGACTTAATGATGAATAGGGTCAAGGATGGGATCAAGAAAAAGTAATTCTACCTAAAACATGGAACTAGACATGACTCTTTTTTTCAAGAGTTTTTATTTTATGAAAAAATGGATACTAAGTAGAAGTGTCAACATGTAATATTCGTATTGTTATGTATATGCTATGACCTAATTATCTAAATCTATAAACCTGAAAAGATCCTTAATGTAAATTATTAACATAATTCTAGATTTTGTAATGTTTGAGCTCGGGTCCATATAATAAATAATCTAAATTTTTTAATATTATTATTTTTTATAAGTATAAATAATGACCTCATTGACTAATAATAAGCCTACCGAATACATATTTGATGTACAAGTAGAATACCATCAAAACATATAAAGTAATCTCAATTAGTTATGTGAATATTTATGAAATGTTAATAAGTGAAACAAAATTATTATAAAATTGAAAAATGTTTTCATGTTAATTATCATTTAACATATGTTTATTATTCATAATAAAATACATAAATTATAATTTTGAATCCTTGTAATGTAATTCACCTTAATTTTATTTCTTTGTGGAATTTTTTTTTGTTATACACCTATATTCATTGACAAGGAATATATACCTCCCATTTCGCATATTGTCTAATAAATTTCAATATTTCAATGCTCAATAAAATTTTTATCAATATTTCATGGGTTTTTATTCAAATATTTCAAATTTGATGAGGCATAATTCCTTTAAAACAATCATTTAATGTTTTCCATCGAACTACATTTTTCATCCATATATATGTTTATAATAAAACATTATTATGGTCATTGGACTTTTTTAATTTAAATTCTTAACATTATTTCATGGTTATAGAAAGTTTTTTAATCTTTTGTATAGAATACTTCACATTCCATAAAAATAGAAAAATGAATATTTTATTTTAATGAATATCATGAAAAAATATTTACTATCACAATAATAATTATTTTATGCCAAGATTACAGTAAAATATTACATTTTTTCCCAAATAAAATCCATACATCTATTTTTCTAGTTATTTTGGTATTAAAAATTGGGCTTTAAAAAAATTAATTTTGATACAAAAAATGGGTTTGAAAATAAACTTTTATTTTGATATCTGAATGTAATGTTCATTCTAGTTTAAACATTTTTTTAAAAATTTGCATGTGATGAAAATGTGAATAGAAATTTTTTTTATTCATGATATGTTTCATGGAAATTTTTCGATGAAGTGTTTAGCCCAATTATGGCTTACATGTGAATCAGTTATAGATTATATGATGGGCGTGTCAATATTGTGATAAAATCCATTTGGTAATGATTATATTGTTCAAAAAAAATATTTCATATGTTTGTAGATTTTTTTTAATATTTTTTAAGGGATATGTTAGTGTTTATTAGGGGTTTTATTATATGATGAACCTACGTACCTACATGAATTTTAGTTGTTTGATATTATGTTTTTGTGGAAATAACTTGATTTTAAATATACAACGATGATATTTTTTAAATGAATAATGATTCCATTTTTAAGTAACAATTAACGATTTTTTTATAAATTGTATTCATGGGTTTTAATGTTATTCACTGAACTAGAATAATTTTTCTTTTTATGTACCATTTAATTATTTTTGAGCTAATACCATGATTTTAAAATGTTTTCATGGAGTTAATAATGGATAAATGAATGGATTTAGTATAGTTGTATTTATTGAAGATCTATCATGAAAATAAATCATTATTTTATTTTAATGTACTATATTATGTGAAAAATTGAAAGTAATTGTTTGTGTCCCCATTATAATTTATAATTAATAATAGTTATAATTTAAAATATAATACTCTAAAACAATAAACCCGAAAAGATACACTAATATAATAGAATGAATTCATGACATAAAACTCTAGATTATGTAATTATTAAGGATGACTTTTTAATTTTGGTATTAGGGGGAGGTTTATATAACATTTTGGTTTGGATAATAATAATTGAATACCCATTAATGGTTTTAATTTATGGTTAATTTGAAATGATATACCATTTTATAGATACAAGGTTACCTAATATAAAATATGTATGTTTAGAATCATTTTACATGAAGGAACTAGGAAATCAATTTTGGAATGGATGGATAAGAAAATTTCCTTCCAAATTAGTATCCTGAGATGTTATGAATTTTAAAAGTGTTGTTTTATACAGTGATGGATTAGTTCATAAAATCTATAATTGGTTTATTTCCTGACATAGATGAACAAAATAAACCATCATGGAATAAGTTAGTAGTGGATAATTTCATGTGACAAAATCCCATATTATTTCCAGGAATATCTACCTATATTGTATCCAAATGATGAATAAATACCCCGAAAAAGATAATTTATTTCATGGGATGTTTAGAACATAAAAAAGAAACGCTTATTGTTTACAACTTGGAAGGTGAAGCGAATTTATGGTGTTCTATGGTTAATAACACCAGATTTAACGATGAACTTGATAGAATGGAATGGGAAATTTTTATGGATTGTTCCTTGTGAAATATTTCCCATTCGACTAATAATGGAGAAAAAATTCTAGAATTGATAAAAAAAAGACGAATTTGTTGCCACATATGAATAATAAACTATGAGAAAATATAGATATATACTATATTTTGTTTTGAAAATTGATATTATAATTAATATATTTTCTTCTTGATTGAAACCAAGGCTATGACAATTTTTGGAGGAATTAGAAATTGAATGGTATTAAAATGATTTCTGTTGTGTTTAAAAGGTTAATATGGGGTTTATCACACATTTGTAATTCATAAGGAGGAGTGAATTAATTGATCCGAATATAAAGAAATGAGGAAACATAAATAATAGAAGTATTGGGGTAATAATATGATCTTTTGATACTATGGTAAGGTTGTTAAAAGAACCCTGAAGAATGACTTAAGTAATTATTTAAGTGTTACCAATGTGGATTTTTTTGGACACAAAGATTGTGATTGTATAGAGAATAAAATAGATGAATCCAATAACGGGGTAATAGATATTTATCTATAATTTATATGATTTATTTTTAATGAGTTGGTTAATTATTCCAATGTGTTCGCAAATAATATGAAACATGTTTAAAATCAACTAGAACAGAAGCAAAGGGGTGAATAAATTTTTTTTATACTACTAAAATTGTTTTTGGATATCAAATAATGTGGTTATAGGTACGTTACATGTTTATTTGAACTATTAAAACAACATGTATGAGTATGGATATTCATGTATTTCTTTTCTGTGAATCATGTGTGAAACTTGGAAATATTACCTCATGAATTTATGATAGGTTTTCTTGTAAAAATTTCATGAAGAAATATTAAAGTGGCCAGGATTAATATGAATCTTGTTGTTGTCATTAGTGTTGTGTTCATTCCTAAAAATCTTATGGAACTGACAATCATGGTGATTAGTATCGTATATTGTAAATTTTGGATTTTAGTATATCATGATATAATTTTTTTTAATGACATTAATTTTTTTTAATGATTATATACTTTTGATACGATATAAGGAATTTGAAACATGGAAGTTAACGTTATCTAGATCACATAGTATAAGTGAATGTGACTATTCAAATTAATGACTTTTTTATGGTAATTGAATACAAAAATGTAATTTGTAATTTAATTCTTTGTGTTATCACTGTTAGATATTTTGGTTTTACAGAAGAATTAGTTCATGATATAAAACATTTTCCAAACCCCATTATCAAAGGGATGATGTATATATTTTAGGATTGAAAAATAAATTACAAGAGTCCTTATATAATGGATTCATTCAACTTATAAATTCATCATGGGGTGTTACTATATTTTTAGTTAATATTATATATGGTTCAATGATAGTTTTCAACGATTACAGTACCCTTATTAATTTCACTAATAATAAGAATCATCATTTTCTTCAAATAGATGAATTTTTGTCATCTCCAAGGAGTCTAGTATTTATCAATGGTTGGTCATAAGTTTTAGTACCATGAGTTGAAGGTGGATGATAATGAAATTTAAATTATATAATTTCAGTCTACATACAGGCATTATGAATTTCTAGTTATTCCATTTTGGTAGTCCAATGAAACTTCTACATTTATATACTTCATGAATATTGTTTTCCATACATTCATAGGCGTGTATGTGGTTGAGACTATTGATGGAATATTGGTGTATTCTAAAATTTAATAGAAACAGGAAATATACCTAATGATTTATTTCAAATTGTAAAAGAAAAGAAACCATAAGTAGAATTTATTATGTTTTAGTTTTTGTTAAGTTAAATTTAATTCCCTAGACACATTATTTATCAATATGTAATAACTATTTACCATGTTAAGGAATAAATTATTCAGTAATTTACTAGACCATAAAAAATCATTAAAAATCATAGTTTTCTATGAATAGCATGTTACTATTTGAAATTTGTTTAAAATTTTCATCAGTTTTCTACCCTACTAACTATATTAACATGAAAAGGAGTTAAATTAATACAAAAAATATAATGTGTTGATTATAATCATGAACTAGAATAAAGGTTTTTGGTTTCTACAATTTTGGGATCTCCCTTATATAAATGTGGAATTTGTAATCTAAATTTCTACTTAGTTTAAATAAATTGACTTTTTCGTGATGTAAAATGTTTACGTAATCATTTATGTTTGAAATTAGTTGGAACCAAATGAGTTAAATTACCATGGACATGATTGAAAATTTTTTATGCGGTTTTATCATTCAAATTTGGAGGCATTATTTGTTTGGAGTAAAAGTTGTAATATATACTAAAAAATAAAATTGAAGAGAGTAAACTAAATATAGATAATTGAACATGAGATAGATAATATAGATTAGACTAATTAGAGATTTTTATTTCATTAATAATTACAATACTAGAAAAAACAATTGTTTGATTCTATGAGTTGGAAATTTTATGTTACATTATCCATATTATGGTTGGAATATTACCCTTTGGTTAATTATTTGATGAGTATTGGAATCAATTTTTTGGATACATGGATATCCATTAATGTTTTTTGGATTAATCTCATTTAATATTGTGAGAAATAACTATGAATGCTTAGAAGGAGGATGATGAATTACATGAAATGGTAAAATACATTAAGAAGGGTATGTTTTCTGTTTTTATTATTGATAAAGATGGTGTAAATGATTTAGAGAAAGACTATGTGTTCCTTTTGAATCCCAGTTGGAGAATCTGTTATTGAGTGATACTCAATGTTCTCGGTTTTCTGTTAATTTGTGTACAAAAAATAGGTAGAGATACATCAGGGAATAATACTGTTGGAATGTAATAAAATTTTATATTGATAACCTTTTTATAATGTGATTAAGTTTTTATTAGAATAACCTTGAATCGAGTGTGTTTGAAATCTCTTATTTTAATTATCAAAACCCATGATTCAATTTTTACTAATAATTCACATGTTTTAAGACTATATTTTATATGAACATATTACTTGTATAATATTCCTGCAAAGTGTTATGGAAAGACACAATATTCTCTTACTCATCGTTACCTCCAGGATGATATACTATTATAGGGGAGTCGTCATTACTTCCATGAGGAGATACTGCCAGAGATGAGTCATTATTATCACTTAGATAATCTACTTTACAACTCAATACAATGTCATACCTAGAATAGAATCACCTTTATGGCCAAAGGAGTTACCATCAACAGAGTCACCACCCGTTGTTGAGTCCCCCGCCATCACTCTTGTTCCTATTACTGTCTGAGATCTTTAATGGGAATGTTTCAATGGAAACATCAGTTTATCGATGGATTGACCAAGTCCCCAAGAATTCTTAAAAGACGATATGAGGAATATAGATCTCCTTAAGTAGGATCTACAATATATTCCTAAATTACCTCTATCCCAAAATAAATATCCATATATATAATGATTACTAACGACCAAGAAAATTGTGTGTTCAAGGATGTGAATATTATTGGAAATACTAATTCACATTCTGTAATGATCAAGGACACGAAATCACTTAACCCATTACTAAGATTGTTTGACACAACAAACAAAGGACAAATGATGTATACCTTCATATTTCTACGATCCTCTATTGTATATAAAATTTCCCTGAATAAAGAAAAAACACCTCACCATTACTGATCTAATGATTACAATCATACAGAACACATCAAGCTAATATTTATCTATTTTTATTTATTCTCACTAATTTAAATTTTAGAATTTTGTTGTTGTATAGTTATTGGACACACATTGTCTCCTGAATATTCTAGAAGAATACTTGTTATTCTCTCCTTCATCAATCTGTTTCCCACTGTGATTATGGAATATGTCCCTATGTCACCATTTATATTCTTTGATCCCATGAATGACTACAGAAGATACATTTTATCTTGGAAATCTTGTTGTTTTTGAATTTATAACTTATCTTAGTTATGATTTTTTTGATAGTATTAATAATATTCTTGGTAGTATATGATAGCCACATAGAAAATATTAATTCTTATATTGAACCATGACATCTTGTTTATTCCATTGTGTTACTATGCTGTTTTTTACATTCAATCATATTGATGTTAACATTTCAATAATAGTGAAAACATTTCATCGATAACTAATCTTAATGAGTGTTTATACATGTGTCTTTTTATGTAAATTGATCCCAAAATTTATGTTATTTCTTAACCAATTTTTCACTAAGACCGAACCACTCTCTGAGAAATATTTTTTTTTATGATTGATCTTATATAGATCTGATGTTTTGATTAATTGTTTTTTTATTTTATTCATGGGGTTTTTATTCTATTTATTTACATTAATATTTTTTGGGAACTCAATTCACCCCTGCTTGAGTTACTCTATCTAATATAAATTTGGTATCATAGGATTATTTAAATTTACCTTTTTATCTATGATGGTAGTTTTATTATAATGATATCAAATTTCTCTGAATTATAAATTTTAGTTCTTTATGGATTATAGAAAAGAAGGATCTTCTACAAAAAGAACCTTTATTAATTTAAATGCAACAACAATGATCAAAATAATATCAAAATTATTATTCCATTGGATGGTATATGTTTTGATATGTGGACTATAATAGAAGAACAATATGAAATACCACAAAATCTAGGATGTGATTGGAGTAGGGATACAAAAACATCATACAATAATAATTTTAATGTTATGAATGCTTTGTTCTGTACTTGGGGAGATGACAAGTTCAATAGAATATCTCCTAGGAAATCATCATTTAAAATATGTTATACGTTAACTATTTAACATGAAGGAAATTAAAATGTTTATAAAACGATATTGAATACATATACAATTAATTATGATATATTTAAAATAAAACTTGATGAACCCATTTCTGATATGTATCTTAATTTCAATTAAATAGGGAATGATGTGCACTCACATGGAAAGCAAGTAATAGATAAATATCCAAGGATAAGACTACATATATTTCTAAAGAATATATATAGAGGATCATTTGTGTCAATCAAAATGTCATGTGATGTATGTAAGCTACCTATCAAGGAATTTTTAGGAAAGATGATGGTGTTTGATGAAGAAATTAATGTCAAAAAATATGTTGATAAAGATGAACCAAAAAAATATTTTTCCTTCAAATCTACTACCTCCTAATGAAAGTAGTAAAATTTAAGGATTCTAGTATAGAAGGATCTCTTGATAATAGTGACACAGAAATTTGAGAGATGTCAAGACGATTGAATTGATTCTATATGAAAAATTTCTTTAAAAATTCAAATTTTAGAGGAGATTATGATAACAATGGAAAGTGGAAAAAGGATAAGGAAAAGGATAATACCCAAAATAATGTTAACTATTATGAATTTTATAGTGAATGCCACCTTAAATATTAAGGTCTTAAAATAAAATATATAATGAAGTATGAGGATAAGGATAAGAGATAAAAAACGACATGAAATCAACATTGATTACCTCCAAAGGAAATGATTGTGACTAAGATAGTAATCAAGAAGATAAATCAAACAAAGCCAACATGTGATTTAAAGAAAGCTCATTAGTGGTACCAAAGGATTATCTTATATATCTTACTCAGGATTCATACATTTATGATAATTAATAAAGTAATGATAACGAGTAAAACATGATAAACAATGATATTTATGATTATTATAACATGATGGAATAAAATTTTTATGAAACAAAAGATAAATATAATTGTCTCAAAAATTACTATAATCATAATACTAAATAATAATAAAAAATCTTACTAGTGAAATCAAGAAAAATGATAGAGTATTGAAGGACAAAATTCATCAAAATTTTCAAATGAAAAATTAATGAAAGACATAGAAAATTCTACCATATGATATGAAAACATGTACTCAAATATGGGGAAAACATGTTTATCTGAAGTATGGAACTATCATAGGTTACCATCAAGGACTAATTTTATTTCAAAAACTATATGTACATCACTTTCTAGTGCTGAATTTTCATTATTTAAATTACCTACTCAACTAGTCTAAAAAATGTTTTTTTCTCTATAATTCTTTAATCTGTAGAGAAGAAACCGATTAGAAAAAATATAGATACCTAAATCTATTTTTACTAACATATATGCAATTATGTTAATTTGGGTACTAATATAATATTTTTCATAAACATTGTGTTATATGAAACCTATTTGAGAGCCTCTAGAAAAATCATATGGTGTCTAGATAGTGGATGTTCAAGACACATAACTGGTGAGTATTCAATCATCATGAATTTGATTAAGGATGGTGGTGGAAAATTCCTTCTTTGTGACAATAAAAAAACTAAAATTAGCGGCCTTAGAAAAATTGGTAATTCTAACTATTTCTTAATTTCAAAACATTTATACGTAGATGGATTAAAATTAAATATACACATCATATCCAAATTGTGTGATGATGGATTTTACATTAAATTTGAAAACAATTTTGGTCCTATTTTTAATGATAATATTTTTAATTTTTACTTTTCTAAGAAATGTTCATATTTATTCTATTTATTAAAATTCTTTATATTCTAAAAATATTTCTTTCTTATGTGACACTAATAAGTAAACATGGCTCTGACATAGGATACCTGGCTATTGCAATATTCACTAACTTAGAAATCTATGTAGGAAAGGGTTAGTTAGAGACCTACCAAAGCTTGAATTCCTATATGTTAGAGTTTGTAATCCCTTATAAAAGGGTAAACATCATAAAATTTATTTTAAATTTATGAAAAAATTTCAACCTCTCAACCTTAACATTTTTAATTAAAATGGATCTCTTTGGACTGTCTAAATTTTATAGTTGAAAAGGAAAAAACTCTCTATATGTCTTTATCGATGACTTCTCTAGATACACTTTGGTATTCATTCTAGCACTCAAAATTGAAGCCGTTATTACTTTATTTATTATTCAAAATCTTTCTAAACCCATAGTGGTATTCGGATTAAGCTCTTATGGATTGATCATGGTCAATAATTTGAAAATCAAGACATTAAGACATTATGTTCTCAAAATTTCTATAATAAAAAAAATTATGCTCCTAGAACACCATAGGGAAATGGTGTGGTAGAAACAAGAAATAAGACAATTCAAGTGAAATACTAAACCATGTTAAATTAGTATAACCAATCAATCTAGTTTTGGGTTTAAGCAGTTAATAGAGCCTATTATATTATTAACATGGTTTTGGTCATACCACCCTTAAATAAAACACCTTAGGTGTAATCGAATAACAAAAAATCAAAGGTTAACTACTTTAGGGTTTTTTGCTGCAAAGTATTTTTTCTTAATTCAAAGGTCAATTTGAAAATAAAATCTTCCAAGGGATACAAACAAATTTTCCTTGGGTATTCAACTTCACAAAAATCTTGTAAAGTGTTTAACAAGATGAAAAAATAAATGGAAGATTATCTACATATCATGTTTAATTAATTTGATTCCAATGAATCTAATACATTCTCATAAGACCTTTTGTATGATATTTTTTCTTTGAAATTCTATTCCAAATTGTGTGAAAATTATGTTAACCACGGAGACACTAAAACAAGAAATCCACTAGAAGATGGATATGATAGAACCCTAAACCTACCATCTCTGCTTCTTAGATACCCATTAGGACTCACATACACCACCATTTAGATTTAGTAATAGGAAACATAGATATAGGGACACATACTATGGACTCTCTAAGAAATAATATTTTACATCATGAATCCGTTTTACAGATAGATCATTTGAGTATCAATGATGCCATTAATTATTAATTTTGGGTGATAACCATGCAAGAAGAACATAATCTGTTTGAATGAAAAAAAATTTGGGAACTTGTTGACCGAACTATGGATACCTTAACTATTGGATGTAATTGGTTTTTTAGAAACAAGGTTGATGAATCATGCACTATAGTAAGAAACAATGTTGCATTATTTGTACAAGGTTACAATCAAGAACGAGGTATTGATAATGAAGAAAAATTTTCACATGTAGAAAGACTTGAACCCATTAGGATGATACTTTCTTATGCATCACATATGGACTTGATACTATATCAAAGGTATGGTAAATGTGCATTATTAACTGGATTTGTAATTTGGGATGTTCATGTTGGTAAACCCCAAGGATTTCAAAACTCTCATTTTCTAAATCACGTTTTTAAATTAAAAAATGTTTTTTATGGTTTAATATTATCTCTGATAGATGGGTTTGATAGGCTTACATCTTATTAATTTCATTAAATACTTCAAATTAAAAAGTTGATCCAACACTATTTATAAAATGATTTTCTGAATATTTTTTGATAGTTCAAATTTAGGGGATAATATTATTTTTTAATCTACTAATGATTAATTATGTTATTATTTTTCAAAATAAATGAAAATTTAATTTGAAATGAGTTTAATAGATGAACACAATTTCATTTTGGATTTTAGATTTCTCAAAATAATGATGGATTTATTTAAAATCAAAGAAAATACACTAAATATACTTTAAAATGTTCTTTCTTGGAGAGTACCTAAACCAATGATACATTAATTAGGGTCACCTATAAGCTAGACCTCGATGAAAGTTAGAAATTTGTGCTCAAACTAGTTACAGAGGTATGATTGTGATTCTTCTCTACTTAACAACTAGAGGGAATGATATTATTTGTAGTGTATGTTTGGGTGATAAATGTGAAACAAAACCAAATGAGTGAAATTTATTAGCTATCAAATGGATTTTTAAATACATTATGTATACAACAAATTTATGATAGTTCTGTCAAAGAGTACATGATTTTGAATTAATTAGTTTTTTAGATTCTGTTTTTTGCGGGTGCATGCTTGATAGAAAAAACACATTAAGAACATTTCATATGTTAGGAAAATATATAGTATCATGGTGCAGTAAGAAGAAATATTCCAATTCAAAATCCACTACTGAAGTTGAATACATATTTTCAGGTAGTTATTTTGAAAAGTCTTGTCGATGAAACATACATTCCTAGAATTTGGTGACCAATTTAGACATGTGACATTTAAATGTAGTAACACAATTGAAATAATCATTTCCAAAAAACCACTATCTTAGACTAAAACAAAGCATATTGATGTAAGACAACAATTTTTGAAAGATCAATATCAATAGCAATATATAAATTTACAATTTATTAGAACTAAACATTAGCTTCTTGATATATTTACAAATCCTTTTAATTATGAATAATTAATGTACAACCAATATCAATTAGGAACGATACACAATGGATGATGACTCATTGTTGATGAGTCTCCATTGATGAGTAACCATTGAAGAGTCAACGTTGATGAGTCACCATTGATGAGTCACATTCGAGGTGTCACCATTGATGAGTAACCATTTATGATTCACCGTTGATGAGTCGTCATTGATTAGTCACCATTAATGAGTAATCATTGATGAGTCACCATTGATGAGTCACCATTTATGAGTCACTATTGATGATTAATTGTTGATGAATGACTGATGATGAGTAATTGTTTATGAGTTACCGTTGACGAGTCACCATTGATGAGTAACTATTGATGAGTCAACATTGAATGAGTAACCATTTATTTTTATGTTAATTTTATTTTTATTATCATTCCAATTTTTCAGTGTTGATTAAATAATTATTTTCATAATTTTATTATTATTATTTTACAATAATTAAATGATAAAAAAAATGAGATTACTAAAAATTATTCACTTTTCTTAACCCTTGAAATCCCAATATCATGCCTTCCTCACAAACTAATCTTCCCACATCCATGATTCTATTGATTCCATCAACAAATTTGAATAGCCCATGTGAAGAGAGTTAAAGAATGAAATACACAAGAGATGTGGAATTCCAATAGATGATATGTATCCACAAGAAGTTTTCATGCCATTTCAGAAAACCCGCATCTAAATAACTATGTAGTCAAATAATGAAAAATAGATTGATGCATCGTGGCTTCCAAATATAAATACACTACAGTTAAAGTTAATAAGAAAAAAATGGATAAACTGTCTTACCTCAAGTCATAGAGTATATTATCCAACGATATTTTATGAATTTAATAATAATGTGTGATTCATTTCTTGAAAGAAAGTTGATATAATTCATAATAGTATAGATGGATAATAGATATCATTCTCTTCAAGAGAATGGGAAATATGTCTATAGATTCATCACTATGAAGTGTATGAATATTTCCATGGAATTATACCAAATGAAAATTTAAAGGATTCTCTCTATAAGTAACATGAGATCAATAAAAGAGGACACCAAAAAATATAGGTCTCGATACTGAGTGAAAGCTATTTTTTATGTTTTAACATCTTGTTTTATGTACAAGGAATGGAGACTTCAACATAATGATATATCTTGAGTTCTAAATTATGTATATGATAAATAAATGAAAAGAAGAAATATATATAGACTTTTGATTTTCCATAAATATGATATGTTTATCATGTTCTCCAGATCAAACTCACTATTTTACCCCAAAATTATATCTTCCACTATAGATACAAAAGATTATATCAGTTCTAGAGAATAATATGAGGTTAAAATGGTTGATTTTCTCAATTCAAATTCATTCTGAAAAATAGTGTATATTTAGTTTGTATCTCTGGAAGGGATGTTGGGTTCAGGATAATGAAATACTATATGATTATTTTATCCCTATTGATTTCCCAACTAGACAAAAGTATGTGGTAGATACCATTCATGAACCTGATGAGATTCTTGAGTATTCTATTAATGATGTTATTGACGAGAGAGAATAATAATAAGATGAAGAAGAGTCGGTTGAATAATGAAGTGATCTAGAGATCATAAAGTCTCCACCAGGAGTATCGAGGGAGCATGTCAGTTCTATAGGCTCCCCACCTTGTAGAAAAACATTCTTATTTGAGTATGATAATAAAGAAGCTATTTAGTTTTTCAGAAGAATAATAGTATAAATCATATACCTATGAGACCTCAAATAAGTGTTGTAATAAAAAATGAAATAATAATATTTATAAAATGGTAGATAATGTGATTATAAATCATGATAAATCAAACGAAACATCCTAAAATAATGTTATGGATAAATGTAATGAAACTCATTATGAGATTCCTGATGTTGAAAATGAGGATATTGCCTCTATTTATATATTTTATGAATATAAAAAACATTATTGTAATTATGTGGGATTGAAATGAATGGTGTTGATCCTATCCAAGAGTTATTTTAATTTCTACCATTCCCTAAAATTGTTTCCAATATCATCAATGAATGTCTGTCTAGGGATATAATAATACCTTATATTCAAATAATTCCTTTTAAGGATACAGTAAATTCTAGTGAGGGGGAGAAAACTACAAATCTTGATGAGAAATTATCTAAAATGGCTCAGTTAAAATCATTCAAGATTTTGCAAACCAATCAGCCCGATGTTCTATCAGCTACAACTGAGGGGGAGTTCAATACCATTATAGTTATTTAGTCAGTTCTAGTGGATCTGACTCCATATAAACCCTTTCTCCAAATACAATATACAACACATGTTCCCTCATTAACAGATATTCGTCAATGTTCTAAAAATAATAGAGACACTCCAATTATTTCATATGGATGTTCCTCAGTTATGGTATTTTATGAATGAGAGGAATATCCTGGTTTTGTAAAACATGTGCTGACATTTAGTGATTCAGATGATGATTCTAAATTCAAATGTGATGGATTCCCATTGAATCATATAGATGAATCTAGTAAGCTTACTCTATTTACTCCCATGGATACAAACAATCCAACTGAGTATATATTGTTACATCAGAATTTAAATTGTTCCATTTCTCATTCACCGTTGCATCCAAATATTATCATCTGGGCTAGTTTAGATTCTTTATAATGGGATGTTCATTCAGATATGGAAATTTTGAGAAATAATTTTTTCTAAGATTTTTCTATGGTCTTGACCTTTCAACATTCCCCCTACTTCATGTCTTAATGATGAAAGTGTTAGATATTTTATAGATCTCGCCACATATTATTTTCAACCTAGAGTTAGTTTTTGTATTCATCAAATGGAGGATGAAAACATAAGGTTGAAATCATAGGTAGTTAGTATGGAATTTTAGTATAGGTCCATTTAACAAATTCCACATACATTAGGAGTTCCTCTTCACCAATGATGGATCATTTATATTATATTTCCTCTAAATTGTCTATATATCCTACAGAATCAGTATAGTCTGTTTGAGATCTGTTGAAATAGTTGTTCAGATAAGAAATATGAAATTCTTCGGTTGACTTAAGTAATCATTAAGAACCAATTAGGAATATACATCTTCATTGACAAGATATTACATAATTCAAGAGAATGATGGTAATATCATACAAGATAAATAATTGATAAAAAAGATTATTCAACATTATATGTCAAGGATTGATACTAAGAATTACATGTTAGAAAATCATTGCTTTCTTTATATGAACAGGAAGATCCTACCAGTGACAGTATCCTTTATATAACAAGTGAGTCAGTTAAAATTTTTCATGCCATATATTAACAGGTTTTTCGATGAAAATAAAGATTAATTTAATTTTTTGGAAAGGTGAGGTTCCATAATTCTGGACATATTAATCTTCTTAAACCTTGTATACATGCCCCTAAAATAACTGTTATTGCTCGAGTGCCAATAACTATTTCTGAAATTCATTAATCTACAACCAGAAAACCAGTTCACTACAGGCATGTTCTAATATCTTTGTCAACCAGTCTTATGCCACCCAATTTCATCTTCTAAATCATCCTCTAGTTGGAAATATCTGATATCTTATACCAGTTCTTTTTAGAGAACAACTACCTTTTTCTACCACTCTACCATCCATTACAAACTTCTACCCAACTTATACATTGATAGTATCCTCTTTGGATGATGACATAGATATGCATAAAGATTAAGGGGAAGATAAATTTGATCATCATCCTTCTAATAAAGATTTATTTTAACATCCCAAGTATGTAATTAATAATAGATATTTTTATCTATGTCTATTAATGATTAAGATAGTTTTTTAGAGGCTTAAAATGAAAATAAATACAATCTTATGCATGGAATACACTAATATTCTTAAAAGATTTTTTTACTGCCTTTTGATGGAAAACCCTTTTCAAATCTATCTTTGGACAATTTTATAAGCTCTTTTTGTCAAAATAAACTTATTATTTATGATTGGGACATCAAAATTTACGTTGTGTGAATTTTTGGTATTTTTTCGATAAAGTTCATTTTTTAATGAATAGTGAAAAATGTTGTATTTTAATTCAAAACCTCTTTTTAATCTAATTTATTTATATGATTAGATTATAATTTTAATTTGTTTTGAAGTGAAATTAGAATATATTTTTACCATTTTATCTAATGGTGGTCATTGGAATCAATTTCACTTTGAAATTGAACTTAAACTAGTGTCAATCTTTTGATACTTATTGTTTCATAAAAACACGCTATTTGTTATGACAACAGGAATTATTTATTAAATTAATTAATGAAACTTACATGTTTTGAATTTTGTAAAATAGAAATCAATTTTTAATTCGGAATAACAAATATATCTTAGGGTGATGTTTTGGTATCTTTCAGAAAAACTTCAATTTTTTATGAATAGTGAAACCACTAAGTGGTAGTTAAAGAAACTGATTTTTCGTTTAAATGAAACTTTGCCACTTCTGTGATTTGATTTTCAAAAATCCTACATACATGTTTTTCATTATGAAATAAAATGTGGTTCAATGAGATTAAAATAATTTTTTGGTGAATAGTAACTTTTAAGTTCTTAATCGCGATTAGTGGTAATTAGTGTAGTTTAAGGTAAAAATAATGTTTTAATAATATGAGATGAGCTTGACACATGTTCTACCCTCATTGGATGTGTCATGTCCCACAAATACAATCCATGGGTCAACTTGGGGACCCCATGTAGCCACTTTGTTTGGGAAATGACATAAATTACTTTTTATTTAATGTTAAAGTAAAAATGACACAAACAAAAGATGTTTTACTAAAACAATTTTTACATGGGGTTATACAAGTCATATTTTTTATTATAAATAGTAATTGGAAATCTAAAAATATTTCCTACATCATAGTATTTTTTTATAATTTTTATACTTTAAATAAAATAAATTATATCTGACATCATGATGATGCAGCGATTACCTCATTAATAAAGGATTTAATTAAAATGAAATGATAATGTAAAATCTATGAACTACACATGTCAAAAACCTATTTTATGGGTGGATTTAGAACCCTTATCATCTTACCCTCCAATTATATCAATGCGGGACATTTTGAATCCGAAACTCATTTTAAAATAAAGTAACATTTCTTTACTTTCCAAGAGTGCCCCTCCTCTCCTCTTATAAAAGGCCCCCACCTCTACCTCCTTACCCACACTCCCAAAGCCTTTTTCTAGGCCAACCCCTAACCATTTTGTATCTCCACATCCCTCTATTACTCCTTGAAGCCTCAATTTGGGCAGAAGTCTTCCCAATGAAGCCATTGAGCTCAAACCAATGGGAGTTACCCGATTTTAAGGTAATGTCTTCACTTGAGTCCTTTTGTTTTATTTTGCTTCTCCAACCCCCTAAAATCTTTTTATTCATTTACTTTGAAACAACACCAGTATCTTCAATATAATAGGATGTTTTTATTAGAAGTATTCGAGCTACACTTACACACACCTACATCTAATGGTTAAAAGACATACTGTTTCTGTGGATGGTGAATTTATGCCTCCTGAAACGATGATTGTTCAACATTATTTTAACACCTTCAAAGGTGGCCATTAAGATGTCACTATATTTATATATGATATATTATATGTTTATGTTTTCCTTAAGCTTCTGTATTTTTTATTTTGGGCATACCTTTATGGTTTCCATTATGGGTAACGTGATATCTTCATTTAAGGAAATGCGGACTACCACCCCCTCAAAGTGATTTGATTCCTTAAATACCATATGTGGGA
This sequence comes from Viscum album, assembly GCA_963277665.1. NCBI lineage: Eukaryota > Viridiplantae > Streptophyta > Magnoliopsida > Santalales > Viscaceae > Viscum > Viscum album. The sequence goes on from OY728141.1 coordinate 142,420,199, forward strand.
CGTATAAAGGATGGAACTATGATATTATATGTTGACCTCACCTATTTTGATAATCCCAATTATGTGTTCATATATTATGCTACTCTCAATTACTAATGATATACAGTTTAATTCTTACAAATCAGTGATCAAGTTAATAATAATGTTTAAATAATCTCTGATTTATGTTAATCTCGATTATCCCTGTTTATACAAGCTTTGAAACAATTCTAAGTCAATTATATGTGGTTTGCATAAGATCCATAGCTACCGATAGACAGAGCTACTGATGCACACACAGAGCTACCGATACACACAGAGCTATCGATGCACACACAGAGCTACTGACGCACAAACAGAGCTACCGATGCACACACAGAGCTATCGATGCACACAGAGCTACCGATGCACACACAGAGCTACCGATGCGCACAGAGCTACCGATGCACACACAGAGCTACCGATGCACACAGAGCTATCGATGCACATACAGAGCTACCGATGCACACAGAGCTACTGATGCACACAAAGAGCTACCGATGCACACAGAGCTACCGATGCATACAGAGCTACCGATGCACACAGGGAGCTACGGATAAGAGCTACTGATAAGAGCCACCGATAAGAGTTTGAAGAGCTACCGATGGAAGATCCCTACACCGAGTCAACCGTACACGTCTACAAACAAACGGCTACCTATAATGAAATGTGGAGTCAAATCCTATATCCTCGACACTATTTTTTTATTATACTAACGGTTACATTTGTTACTTTTGATGCATTTAACGTTATTAAATGATTTATGTTGCCATTTCAGGAAACCATACCAAGTACGATCAAAAAGTATAATCATTCCTTCTTGTCAGAAAAACAAAAAGGGTATAAAGAGGACATCATGTATGTATCAAAAGGTGTGTGAAAGAAAACTCGAAGAGATCAAGCACACATAACACACTTGCGATCATGCTCAAAACGTGCCAAGATCAACTGGAGAACTTGCACTCACGAGACTACTAGTACCAGCCTCCAGAACATAGAGCATACATCGAGCAATCTATGCTAAAGAAGAACCACACAAAACTCATCATTCTTTGAGCCGATAAGCAAGGTGAACCTCGAAGTCAAGGAAGCAGATGGTACTCTATTTTCCAGACAAAAACCAGAAGAAGACTTAGAAGGAATTCTAATCAACAAAAGGAGTCAAGAGCTGCACGAAGATCACTGGAGACATTTTCTAATCTCAAAATCTTTATCTCTGTGATTTACTTTTTACATTACGAGAAGTGTGTGTTATCTGTTGTATTTTACACACACACTGTCTCCTGAACCTTAACTGGAGGATTTGTAAATCCTCACTCACTATCTTTTCATTCTTTTTGCCACTGTGGATAGTGGTAGAGGTCGTGTGTGACCTGGACAGCTGGTTTCTGTTGTTTTGTTTCCCACGGATAACAGTGGTAGAGGTCTTGGACCTGGACAGTGGTAAACTGTTGAACCCCGATTCAGGGTGTGGATCATCCTTATATAAGCTTTTGAGAGGACTATGTCTCGGCTTGAGACTAAACCTCTTGGTTAACTCCTTTGTGTCTTTAGTTAAAGTTTATATCCATACAATACATATCTATTTCATATTCTGCTGCTATTACTTTAAAATATAATTTGTCTTCAAAGCTACTTTGATAGTTAAAATCGCAAGTGTTTATATTTATTATAAATCAGTAAGTTAGTTTCAAAAGTTAATTTAATCATCAGATTAAGTTAACTAATAACTAATAAATCTTTGAGAAACTAATTGAACCTTTATAATCTGTATAAATTCACTATAGTTTAATCTGTTTTTGAAATTGGGGGATTTTAATAGAAATTGTTTCTAGCAGAAATTTTAATTGGAACTCAATTCACCCCCCTCTTGAGTGTCCACTCCAACCAACATTTGGTATCAGAGGGTTTATTAATACCTTCTAAATTACTCTGTTTTCAACTGTGATTTTAGTTGTATTTTAATGTTTTTAAAATTCTTGTTATTCCTAAATTTTTATCTCTTTAAATTTTGTTTATAATGGATAATAGACTTGAGGGTGTTGCTACTAACCGGCCACCTTTCTTTAATGGAAATAACTATGCTCAGTAGAAACTTAAAATAAAAATTCATCTAGAAAGCATGAGTTTTGATATTTAGACTGCTATTGAATCTGAATATAAAGTTCCCACTACTGATAGATCTACTTGGGATGAACCTAAAAATACTGCTTACAATAATAATTGTAAGACTATGAATTCTCTGTACTGTGCTCTAGGAGATGAATAATTTAATAGAATTTCTGCATGTAAACTGCTTTTGAAATTTGGGATACCTTGGCTGTTTCTCACGAAGGAACAACTAATATTAAAGAAATGATATTAAACACTTATACTATTAAATATGATAATTTCAAAATGAAGCCTGATGAACCTATTTATGACATGTATCTCAGGTTCAATTAGATAGTAAACACAATGAGCTCACTCGGAAAGATTGTTCCTGTAAAAGAACAAATTATGAGAATACTGAGATGTTTTCCAGATATATGGAGAGGTACATCTGTTTCAATTAGATAATCCTGTGACATTGGAACACTGCCTGTCAAGGAGTTAATTGGTAAGCTGATGATGTATGAAGAATAGCATAAAGTAAATAAAGAAGATGATGAGGAACCCAAAAGAAAATCTGTAGCTTTTAATACTACTGCCTTTAAGAGTAAATACAAGGATAAACTACAAATGGAGACTGAGAGTTCAATGAGTGAAAATTAAGAATCTGACAGTGATGCTGAGATGGCTCAAATACCCAGGAGATTCAAAAAGTTTTATAGGAAAAATAAATTCTTTAGGAAACCAAATTACAAAGGAAAGTATGATCAACAAGGAAAATGGAAAATGGATTGGAAGAAGGCTGACAGGATTGATGAAGTTGTCTGCTATGAGTGCAAGTGAAAAGGACATATCAAAGCAGACTGTCCAAAGTTAAAATTCAAAAATAAATATGATTACAAAGACAAGATGTACAAGAAAGCCATGAAGGCTACCTGGAGTGCTTCAGAAGACAACACTAGTGAAGCAGAATCTTCGGACTCTGAAAGGAATCGAGCCAACATGTGTTTCATGACAAATACTTCTTAGGTAACATCTGACACTCCTGTTTTAAATTCATATTATTCTGGAGATGTTTCTGATTCAGAAAACATGTCAAAATTTGAACTATGTGAGTACTATGATATGTTGGAAGAAACCTGTAATGAGCTTAAAGACAAATACAAAGGTTTAAAGAAACAGTATGCTTTAAGTGTTAAGCATAAATCTGATCTTGATATAGAAAAAGGAAAAGAATGCTCAACTACTAAAGGAAAATACAGAATTGAAACTGTCAAATGAGCAACTTAGAAAGGAATTAGAAAAATTCACAAATGGAAAGGATGCGTTAACTCAAATGCTAGGAAAGAAAGTTTCACCTAGATATGCTACTGGTTTGGGATACCAACCTGGACAGAGACAATTCACTGGAACCCGATTTATTCCTAAGTCTAAAAAAAATTCTGCTAGTTCCAGTTTTGGAAATTCATATGCTTCAACAGGTTGTTCACATGGTTATAGACCAAATAAAGTTTATCTTTCAAAATCTGTTGTATCTGTTAATTGTATGGGACCCATAAAACAAATTTGGGTACCTAAGGCCCTGATTGCTAACCTATCTGGACCCAGGAAAATCTGGGTACCAAAGTCATTTCCTGTTTAAATCTGTTTTATAGGAGACTTGCTTGAAGAGCCGTCACAAGAAGATATGGTATTTAGACAGTGGGTGCTCAAGACACATGACTGGAGATTATTCTTGCTTCAAGAGCTTAATAAAGGTTGATGGAGGTCATGTCACCTTTGGTGACAACTCTAAAGGAAAAATCATCGGCCTAGGCCAGATTGGTAACACTGACTCAGTATTAATTTCTAAAGTTTTATTCGTTGATGGACTTAAATATAACTTTCTTAGTATATCTCAATTATGTGACGATGGTTTCAGTGTAATGTTTGAAAATGACTCATGTGATGTTTTTAACTCCAAATACTCTTTAGTATTTTCTGCTCTAAGGAATGAAAATGTTTATGCTGTTGATTTAAATTCTTTATACAAACAAAATATTTCTTGTTTGAATGCTTTTCATAAAGAATCTTGTCTATGGCACAGAAGATTAGGACATTGCAACATTTACTCACTTAGAAAACTAGCTAGGAAAACATAGGTAGAGACTTACCCAAGTTAGAATTCCCAAATGACAGAGTGTGTAATCTGTGTCAAAAGTGAAAACAACACAAAGTTTGTTTTAAATCAAAGAATGAAGTCTCAACTTCTCAACCACTTGAGTTGGTTCACATGGATTTGTTTGGACCATCAAGAGTTTCTAGTTTAAATGGGAAGCATTATGTCTATGTTCTTGTAGATGACTTTTCTAGATATACTTGGGTATACTTTCTAGCTCACAAAATTGAATCTTGTTCTTACTTTATTAAATATTCCAAGCCTGTAGAGAACCATAGAGGACTTAAGATTAAAACCCTAAGAAGTGATCATGGTCGTGAGTTTGAAAAGCATGAGTTTGAATCTTACTGCTCACACAATGGATATAGTCACAATTTCTCTGCCCCTAGGACACCCCAACAAAATGGTGTAGTAGAAAGGAGAAACCGAACCCTTCAAGAAATAGCTAGAACCATGCTCAATGAATATGAACTGCCTATTTACTTTTGGGCTGAAGCTGTTAATACAACTTGTTATGTTATCAATAGAGTCTTGATCAGACCTGTTCTTAAGAAAACCCCTTATGATTTGTGGAAAAATAGAAAGCCTAAGGTTAATTTCTTCAGAGTTTTTGGTTGCAAAGTCATTATACTTAATACTAAAGATAATCTGGATAAGTTTGCTCCTAAAAGCGATGAAGGAATTTTTCTGGGTTACTCTATTTCAAGTAAATCTTATAGAGTTTTCAATAAGAGAACCAAATGTGTGGAAGAATCTGTTCACATCAAATTCGATGAAACTGATCCACATGAGCCTAAAACCTCTCTTGAGAATCTTGAAGAAGAATTGTCTATTCTGGACCTTAATGATAAATCTAAAGAACCTGTTATAAAAACATCCAGTTCTAGACTTTCTCCAGAATCTTCTTCTGTTGAACCCGAACCTATAGATGAACCTGAAGTTTCTAGTCCAAACTTTACCAAATCGACTAAGATTCTAAAGAATCATCCTTTAGATGTTGTTGTTGGTAATATTGATAGAGGAACTCCAACTACAGCTTCTCTAAGGAACCAGGTTGTATATCAAGCTTTTCTGTCACAACTAGAACCCAAAAATATCAATGATGTTGTCAATGATGAATTCTGGGTAATAGCCATGCAAGAAGAGTTGAATCATTTTGAAAGAAACAAAGTCTGGGAATTAGTTGACAGACCCAAGGACACCTTGACAATAGGCACAAAATGGGTTTTTTGAAATAAAGTAGATGAATCAGGAAACATAGTTAGAAACAAAGCTAGAATAGTTACACATGGATATATTCAAGAAGAGGGTATAGACTATGGAGAAACTTTTTCACCTGTAGCTCGACTGGAAGCTATTAGGATCTTACTTGCATATGCATCACATCTGAATTTCAAGTTATATCAAATGGATGTCAAAAGTTCATTTCTAAATGGTTTTATAATTGAAGATGTTTTTGTGGAACAACCACCTGGATTTACAAACCCTCATTTTCCAAATCATGTTTTTAAACTTTCTAAAGCTTTATATGGTTTAAAACAAGATCCAAGAGCTTGGTATGATAGACTCAGCAATTTTCTTACTTCAAAAGGTTTTACTAAAGGGATCGCTGATCCAAATCTTTTTATTAAAAGAATTTCTAAAGATGTTTTAGTTGTACAAATCTATGTTGATGATATTATATTTGGATCTTCTAAACACCCTTTATGTACTGATTTTTCAAAAAGTATGCAAAATGAATTTGAAATGAGCTTAATGGGAGAGATTAAGTATTTTCTTGGTTTTCAAATTTTTCAAACTAGAGATGGAATTATTTTAAATCAATGTAAATATACAAAAGATCTTTTAAAACGTTTTTGATTGGATAGCATTAACGAAAATGATACACCTATGAGTACTACCTGTAAGTTGGATACAGATGAAGCTGGGAAACCAGTGGATCAAACCAATTACAGAGGTCTGATTGGAAGCTTACTTTATCTTACTACTAGTCAACCAGACATTATGTTCAGTGTATGTATGTGCGCTAGATTTCAATATAATCCTAAGGAATCACACTTACTGGCTGTTAAAAGGATTTTTAAATATCTTAAGCATACTGTACATTTGGGTTTGTTTTATCCAAATGGACAATCATTTGACCTAATTAGCTATTCAGATGCTGACTTTGCTGGATGTAAGCTAGAAAGGAAGAGCACATCTGGAACATTCCATTTACTTGGTAAATCCCTAGTGTCATGGTGTAGTAAGAAACAGAACTCAGTTGCATTGTCTACTGCCGAAGCAGAGTATATAGCTGTTGGTAGTTGTTGTGCACAAATTCTGTGGATGAAACACACTTTATTGGACTATGGATTTGAGTTTAAACATGTTTCAATTAACTGTGACAACACTAGTGAAATAAACATATCTAAGAACCATGTATCTCACTCTAGAACCAAACACATAGATGTAAGACATCATTTTCTGAGAGATCATTATCAAAAAGGTGATATTACTCTTGAATTTATTGGCACTGAACATCAATTGGCCGATATTTTCACTAAACCTTTATGTTCTGATAGGTTTAGTTACATTAGGCACGAGCTGGGGATGATCAATTCTCATCGATGTTGAAATTCTCACTGATAATCAATTCTCACCGATTTTGAAATTCTCACCGATGATCAATTCTCACCGATGTTGAAATTCTCACCGATGATCAATTCTCACCGATGTTGAAATTCTCACCGATGATCAATTCTCACCGATGTTGAAATTTTCACTGATGACCAATTCTCACCGATGTTGAAATTCTCACCGATGATCAATTCTCACCGATGTTGAAATTCTCACCGATGATAAATTCTCACCGATGTTGAAATTCTCACCGATGTGAAATTCTCACCGATGTGAAATTCTCACCGATGTTAAATTCTCACCGATGTGAACTTCTCACCGATGTTATATTTTAAACATCTGTCTGCCGCCAAGAATATGAATCGTTTTATTTTTATGTTATTTTACTTTATTTGTTTATTTATGATTCCTACATGATAAAACTAAGCCTAAACTGCTTCTCACTCCTCCAGACCCAAAACCCTTCTCCTTTGAATCCTAGCTTCCTAATCAACTGAGAACCCTAAATCTGTGATGGAAAAAACCAAGATTCCTTCCACTAGAGATGACAGTGTAGAGCCTAAAACAAAGAAGCAGAAAGTGCAGCATGAAGCTCGTGGAATTAATGTCAGAACTAGGTCGGGAAAGCGACCAGTAAACCCTCATTTTCAGCATAGAGATATTGTGATTGAAAAGGAGCGATGTGTCGATTGGCTGCTACCAAGCAAGTCGTTGGTGCTTGCAATTCTGGAAGATAAGAGATGGGTAGATTATTTTTCAAATAACAATGGTCCCTACTACCCGAAGTTAGTGAAACAGTTCAACGAATTCGTATGCTTCGAGAAGTCTGAAAATGAAAATCGGGTACTTTTCTTTTTTAAATGGAAAAGAAATGTAGTTTTCTTCAGTAGAGTGGGAAGAATGTTGAAAAGTCCCACGTGAAGGTGTATCCGGGTATGTCTCAAGAGCAATTCCACCTACCAGTAACATCTTTGACTATGAGACCGCTTTAAAAGAGCTAACGAGTAATGGAAGTCAGAGGAAAGTGGTAGCTACTGAATTGGATGGAGAGAACAGACTGCTTTTTAAATTTGTTCAACATGTTTTGATACCGAGGAGAGGAGATTTTTCTAATCTGAGATATCAAGATATTTATCTTCTACATCTGTTAAGACATGGTGTGAAAGTTAATCTGTGCAGACTGGTGTTGAATCAAATGGAAGACATGATTAGGCCAAAATCAAAGACTAATGCTTTATTATTTTCAAAATGATCTATGTGATGATAAAAGTGAAAGGGATAGCTGAGTCTCAGGATGAGACAGTTGTAGTTAAGAATAACTTCTGTATCACTACTACAGTTTGTAAGTACATGAAAATCAATTGGAACATGTGGAAAGGAGAATGGGTCATTGATGACCAGAGGGTGTATGATAAGTTTAATCCTGTGGATTATCCTTCATGGCCAAAGGATAAAAGAGATCTAGGTTTAGGATCTGATGAAGAGGAAGCCGAGTACAGTGATGAGTCAGAAGAAAAAGAAGAAGAAGAAGAAGCGGAAGAAAGTTCTATGGATATTGGAGGAGATCCAGACTTGCCCCCAAGTCCTGTTACTGAGTTTGTATACTCAAGAAAAGGAAAAGTAGAGGAAGTGTTATCTATTCATGAGGAAGACCAGTCAGTTGCTCAGAAAGAAGGATAAAAAGAGGATGTATCTGAATCGTCTTATTCTGCTAGGTTGAGTCTGAGTCCTTTGATTGAAAACTCAGTTGTGCCTACTGATGAAGTAGAAAAAGAAAATAAAGAAGTTGTACCTGTGTAAGAAAATCTCCTTACTGCTGCTGAGATGGAAGTTGTTGTGGAAGATTCTGATGAAGAAAGACCAGCAGAAAATGTAGTTGTTGTACATAGGAATGCACCCATTGAGGGGGAGAATCATCCCAATCATGGAAATTTTACAGTGGCTGTTGAGATTGAAGACTGGGTAGAAGACCCAGGATTTATAGTGTGTGGTTTGGATTATCCTGATTCGGATAATGAAGTATCCTTGAATAGACCAAAGATCAGCTATGACATCAATTCTGAGTTATTACCTGATGATGTGGTCCGAGTACATGATTTAGATGTCCTGAAAGAAAATCTCAAAGTCAGTTTTGTAGAAGAAGTAAAGACAATGGAATCTTTTCTGGTATCCTCGATTCAATCAGTCATGAATGATTCAGTAGTCAGCTTAGCTTCTGCAAGAGTATCTACTACAGTTGCTCCTACTGATTTTGTTACAAAGTCTGATCTTGAATCCCTGAAGCATGAGCTGAAAGTATCCTTCACTGCCTTAGTTACTGAGATGAAGCACTGTTTTCGTGAAGAAATGAATTTGTTAGAACAATCTCTTGAGATTTCTCTTGGTTTAAATCTGTCAACTTTTATGGGTGAGCTAATGGAAGCAGTCAATGAATGCCAGACCCAAACTTCTAGAATAGGAGCAGATCTTGAAGCCTTAAAGAAGTCTGTTACTACTTTAGATTCTTACATGATCTCAAAGCCTCAAGCTGATAAGGATTTAGCCTATGTGAAAAGTGTTGTAAGCCAAATGGTTTCAGTATTTGAAGATTTCAAATCTTCTATAAATAATCATGTTAAAAATCAGGACTCTCAACTGCAAACTCTGATTAGTGGCTTGACCAAAAGTTTCAAAGAAACTGTATCCTTCTCGGTTGTTCCTCTAGCTTCAAAACCTGCATTTAATTTAAATCAATTACGAGCTATGATGAAGGAGGAGCTTGGTTCTATTTCAACCAGTGGCTCTGTGGACTCATCAGATCTATGCCGGGTAGTGCTCTCTACAAGAGATTCAGTAAGGGAAATAATGAAAATCGTCCACAACACTATGAAAGAGGCCTCTGCCTCTCAAGAGGAAATCAAGAACAAGGTGGATTATTATTTCCAATGGATTTTTACCAAGCAACAACTCACCCATCATTTCAAGGTGATGTTGGAAAACATGAAATTACCCCCTGTAACTCAAGCCTTCCGAGAACAAGTGAGCAAGATAAGAGAGCTGACTCCTGCCTTAGAAAAATTTATGGAGAACAAAGATGATTTTATATCTGCTATGGAAAGAGGGGGAGGAATCATTATGGATTTCAGAAATCTGTTGCTGCCCTTTTTGCATGTTGATGCCAGACCAGTTATTGTCCCTCCTGCCTTGCCTGCCTCTGCCTCTACTGAGTCTCCAGTCCAGATGACTCCTGTTCAGGCCATCCGAAGCCTCACACCTATGATCACTCAACAAACTTCCCAATACAGGCCAAGCACTGTATCAGTGGATCAGCCTCCTGTGATCATTTCTGGGATTCCAAATCCCTCACTCACATCCTCACCACATGCCTCCTCTTCTGATCCAAAAGGAAAATCTCATGTTGAAGATCCAGATTGCTGATGTGGCCAGGCTATTTGATAGGAATTGTTTTTCTTTTTTTTCTCTTTTATTCTGTTTATGTAAGTTTTGTCTGGTCTAATACAAATGTTCTTCTTTAAACTATCTCTATTTATCAGTTCTTTCTGTCTGTTTTCCAACTTTTTGATTATCACAAAGGGGGAGAAAATTATAAAGGGGGAGAAAATATAAAGAGAAGGGGGGGGGCAATATCAAAGGGGAGAAATTTTGAGCCTTTGCTACTATTCTTACATTTCCTTCTTTGGTACCAACTCTTTCAAAGCTTATCTCTGATACTATTGTATTTAATACATCCTATGATAATTTTTGATCTATTTCATTCTATTACTATTTCCCCTATTTCCTCTGATTTCTTTCTTTGAGAAATTAGAATATAAACGTTATATTCTCTTATACTATATTCTCACTATTTTTTGGTCATATCATAAGTTTTGATTATCAAAAAGGGGGAGATTGTTGACCTCACCTGTTTTGATAATCCCAATTATGTGTTCATATATTATGCTACTCTCAATTACTAATGATCTACAGTTTAATTCTTACAAATCAGTGATCAAGTTAATAATAATGTTTAAATAATCTCTGATTTATGTTAATCTCGATTATCCCTGTTTATACAATCTTTGAAACAATTCTATGTCAATTAGATGTGGTTTGCATAAGATCCAGAGCTACCGATAGATAGAGCTACCGATGCACACACAGAGCTACCGATACACACAGAGCTACCGATGCACACACAGAGCTACGGATGCACACACAGAGCTACCGATGCACACACAGAGCTACCGATGCACACAGAGCTACCGATGCACACACAGAGCTACTGATGCACACAGAGCTACCGATGCACACACAAAGCTACTGATGCACACAGAGCTACCGATGCACACAGAGCTACCGAAGCACACACAGAGCTACCGAAGCACACACAGAGCTATCGATGCACACAGAGCTACCGATGCACACACAGAGCTACCGATGCACACAGAGCTACCGATGCACACAGAGCTACCGATGCACACATGGAGCTACCGATAAGAGCTACCGATAAGAGCCACCGATAATAGTTTTAAGATCTACCGATGGAAGATCCCTACACCGAGTCAACCGTAAACGTATACAAACAAACGGCTACCTATAATGAACTGTGGAGTCAAATCCTATATCCTCGACACTATTTGTTTATTATACTAATGGTTACATTTTTTACTTTTGATGCATTTAATGTTATTAAATGATTTATGTTGCCATTTCAGGAAACCGTACCAAGTACGATCAAAATGTATAATCATTCCTTCTTGTCAGAAAAACAAAAAGGGTATAAAGAGGGAATCGTGTATGTATCAAAAGGAGTGTGAAAGAAAACTCGAAGAGATCAAGAACACAGAACACACTTGAGATCAAGCTCAAAACATGCCAAGATCAACTGGAGAACTTGCACTCATGAGACTACTACTACCAGCCTCCAAAACATAGAGCATATATCGAGCAATCTATGCTAAAAAAGAACCACACAAAACTCATCATTCTTTGAGCCGATAAGCAAGCTGAACCTCGAAGTCAAGGAAGCAGATGGTACTCTGTTTTCCAGAAAAAAACCAGAAGAAGACTCAGAAGGAATTCTAATCAAAAAAAGGAGTCAAGAGCTTCACGAATATCACTAGAGCCATTTTCTAATCTCTAAATCTTTATCTCTGTGATTTACTTTTTACACTACGAGCAGTGTGTGTTATCTGTTGTATTTTACACACACACTGTCTCCTGAACATTAACTGGAGGATTTGTAAATCCTCACTCACTATCTTTTCATTCTTTTTCCCACTGTGGATAGTGGTAGAGGTCTTGTGTGACCTGGACAGCTGGTTGCTGTTGTTTTGTTTCCCACGGATAACAGCGGTAGAGGTCTTGGACCTGGACAGTTGTAAACTGTTGAACCCCGATTCAGGGTGTGGATCATCCTTATATAAGCTTTTGAGAGGGCTAAGTCTTGGCTTGAGACTGAACCTCTTGGTTAACTCCTTTGTGTCTTTAGTTAATGTTTATATCCATAAAATACATATCTATTTCATATTCCGCTGCTATTACTTTGAAATATAATTTGTCTTCAATGCTACTTTGATAGTTAAACTCGAAAGTGTTTATATTTATTATAAATCAGTAAGTTAGTTTCAAAAGTTAATTTAATCATCAGATTAAGTTAACTGAGAACTAATCAATCTTTGAGAAACTAATTGAACCTTTATAATCTGTATAAATTCACTACAGTTTAATCTGATTTTGAAATTGGGGGATTTTAATAGAAATTGTTTTTAGCAGAAATTTTAATTGGAACTCAATTCACCCCCATCTTGAGTGTCCACTCTGACCAACATTATATATGATATTATACTGGAATTATAATATACCTTTATATAATTATTATTCCATTCTATAAAATACGAAATAGAAATGAAAGTAGAGTTCATGAGTACGTACGGCTAACCGTCTCCATGAATGGTGCATTTCATTTCTTACCTCTAAATGATTATGTAATACTATAAATGCATGCATTTACTGAATATATATGACATATATGATATCTAAATCATGAATACCATTCTGGATATAATGGTCACATGAAAAACTTGTAATTATAAAGGGCTTATTTTTTACTCAAGTACCAATGAACGTTAAAACGACCGTTATTAACTTAAATAATTACATAGTGTTCATGACATGGATATAAGTGATATAAAAGGAATAATGAACTTGAAAAAGGTTCTTAAACAAGTATAAATTATCTCAAGTTTATTATTCAGGAGATTAAAGAATGACCGAGTCAAGTCGGTCCCGAGGTATGGGACTCCAACTCAATCTCCTTTCATTGAGGCATATATTGTTTTATACACAACCTTCTTTTATACGGTTTATAAACCCCATTGAATTTTACGCTTATTCAAAAGGAATCTTTTTTATATGAAGCTTTTACTGAATGACAAAAGGGAATCTTTTTGTCATACGTATGCGGCGACAATGACTTCTCCGCCTTTATGACCATTATTTGAGTTTCGGCTTCCTCTACAAGACATACCTTTTTTTTAAAAGAAAAATAAATACAATGTTTTACTTTTCTTTTATTTTGGTATTGAAAATTATTTTCATAATGTTTTTATATCAATGTGTTGTATTGATATCTTGTGATTGAAAGGTGGAAATGTTATGTTTCCTTTATGCATGTTTTATGTGATACGATTATGCTGAGGTTCTTGGGAATTATTATGAAGACGGGTGGTTCCGTGATAGACTAAGGGCGAGTGAGCCTGATATAGCTCTCCAATGCATTGGATAATGTGAAGGAGTGAAACGTTAAGGTTTCTTCAAAGAGATTTAGGGAATATACTGTGATGGGTATTCCAAATGTAACCAAGAGGGTTACTCCCTACGTAATAATGTTATGAATGCCTCAAGTTACCTTTATGTCTTATGGTTTCTATGGTTTATTCATGATTTGATGAGGTATTTTAATGTGCTTATGTTTTATGGGTAAAGTATGATTTCATTCTTATGTATATATGTACCAATGTTTCCTTTCCATATTTTTATATCCCTTACTGAGCTTTTTATGCTCACCCCAAGTTTTTTTGAAATATTTTTCACAGGTCAAGGGAATGGTACATGATATGATGATAGTGTCAAGGAAGTGTCAAGAAAGAATCCATGTTTTATTTTAAATATGTTTCCATCTATGGGAAAGAATAATACTATCTTTATGTAACCAGTTTGTTTATATGTGGAATGTAATGCATGTTTTATGATATAATTTTCTAAAACTATAAACCCGAAAAGATTCTCAATGTGGAATATTTTAATAACTCAAGATTAAGTAAGGTTTAAAGCTGGGGCCTTATAGTTGGTATCAGAGGTCAGTTGAGATAACTTTAGGAGTTAGAATTCTATTAAATGATAATCCAGAAAAAAAAATTATTGTCAAATTGAAGTGATATAGCATTTGAAGATTACCATGTTGCTTCATCTAAGACATGTTTGTTAAGAATGGTTTTCTGCAGAGGAAATAGGGAAGCAGTGCTAGGAAGGCATACAAAAGGAAATAACCTTCTGAATCAGCATCCTGAGATGGTCGGAATTGGAACTGAACTGTGTGTTGTAGTAATGGCGTAGTTGACTCAAGCGATAAATGGTGGTGGTATCCATGCACGAAATCAGCCAGATCAACCGTAGAGGAACATGTCAGTGGTGGAACATTTCATGAGGCAACATCCCCCATCATTCAGAGGATCATCTGACCCTGTTTTAGCTGAAGGGTGGATTAAATCACTAGAGAAGATTTTCGATGTTATGGGGTGTTCAGACAATCAAAAGGTTAGTCTTGCTATTTACCGTTTGGAGGGTGAGGCATATCAGTGGTGGTCTATCGTTAAAAATATCAGGAACACCGATGAGATTGATGCTCTTGACTGGGATGAATTCAATGGTATGTTTCTTGAGAAGTATTTTCCTAATGCTGTTCGACTTAGGATGGAAAATAAATTCTTGGAATTGAGGCAAGTGGAAGACTCAGTGGCTACCTATGAATAAAGGTTCACTCGATTGGCAAGGTATGCTCCAAATTTTATCTGAGACCTTGACAGTAAAATCAATCGTTTTGACTCAGGATTAAAGCCAAAATATCGAAGGGCATTAGATTCTCGTGAGTTTAAAAGTTATGAAAAGATTGTTCGATGTGCTGAGAAGGTGGAAATGGAGTTTTCCGATGATCAACTGTTCTATAACAACCAACAGATGAAGAGACCGAGGTGGCAGGAGAAATGTAATAATTCTTCAAAAAAGTCTGATGGTAAGAAAACTAAGTTTCCAGTTTGTGATAAATGTTGCAAAAGGCATGCTGGGGAATGTCTTCTCAATTCTGGAAAGTGCTACCGATGTGGTAAGATGGGACATAATGCTCGTGATTGCACTGAAAACGATCAAGGTGAAGGTAAGACCAAATTGGATTTATATTTAGTGAGATGTTATAAGTGCAATGAGATGGGTCACTATGCAAACGAGTGTCTGACAAAGATCTTGAGTGATGGGAAGCAGTTAGACTACAAGCAGAAAGGGTTGGTGAAATCCTTTTCAACTACTTCAGTAGATGTCGGGCCATCAAATGAAGTTGTATCAGGTACATTGTTTGTTTTTTCAGATTATGCCAGTGTGTTGTTTGATTCGGGGACTACACATTCTTTCATCTCTGAAAACTATTCTAGTAAAATGGGAATACCATCTCAAGAAATGACACCCGATCATTTGTTTAAAACACCTGGGGGAAATGTTGAGGAAAAATGAATTTATAAGAATATTCATATCCTTATCTGTGGAATGAACCTACTTGCAAACCTTATTTTTCTACCTCTGGTAGAGTTTTATGTAATCCTGGGTATGGATTGGATCTCTATTTACCATGCTAATATTGACTGTAGAGCTAAAGAAGTTTCTTTTTAGAAAGACTTTCAGTTTTTGTACAAGAATGAACCCTTACTGTTGATAACATATCAAGAGGCCGAGAAACTTGTAAAAGATGGAAATGAATGTTACCTTGCACACATCATTGAAAATAAAGGAACTGTTCAGATTAATGATGTGCTACTGGTAAATGAGTATCCTGATGTTTTTCGTAATGAGTTGCCTGGAATAATACCAGATCGGGAAGTTGAGTTTACCGTTGACTTAGTTCCTGATGCTAAGACAATTTCAAAACCCCCTTATCGAATGGCTCAAATTGAACTTTTAGAGTTGAAGGAGAAATTGCAATATTTATTAGAGAAAGGTTTCATTCGACCTAGCACATCACCATGGGGTGCTCCTATTTTATTTGTGAAAAAGAAAGATGGTTCAATGAGACTTTGCATTGATTATAGGGCCTTGATTATCATCACTGTTATGAAAATATATCCCTTGCCACATATCGATGATTTTTTTGACCATCTCTAGGGAGCTCAGTATTTTTCAAAGATTGACTTGAGATCGGGGTACCATCAGCTGAAGGTAAAGGAATAAGATGTTCCGAAGACCGTGTTCTGTACAAGATATTGCCATTATGAATTTATAGTAATTCCTTTTGGGCTAACCAATGCACCGACTATATTCATGGACTTAATGTATAGAATTTTCCATGTGTTCTTGGATAAGTTTGTGGTGGTTTTCATTGATGATATTTTATTGTTTTCTAAAAGTAAAGAGGGGCATGAAAGACATTTAAGGGTTATCATGAAAACCTTAAAAAAAGAAACTGTATGGAAAATTTAGCAAGTGTGAGTTTTGGTTGCAACAAATTTCTTTCCTTGTTCACATTGTTTCTAAAGATGGGATAACTGTTGATCCTGCAAAAACAAAAGTTGTGGAAGACTGGAAAAGACCCACAAATGTAACTAAGATTCGTAGCTTCTTTGGTTTGACAGGCTATTATCGAAGGTTTGTTAGTAATTTTTCGTGGTTATCTATCCCAATGACTAAGCTAACTCAGAAGGATATTAAGATTATCTTGACAAAAGAATGTGATTATTGTTTTCAAGAATTGAAAAGAAGATTGGTGAATGCTCCAGTTTTGGCACTACCTTCCAGGAATGGTGAGTTTGTTATCTACAGTGATGCTTCATTGAAAGGACTTGGTTGTGTCCTTATGTAGAATGATAAGGTAATATCTTATGCTACACGTCAGTTGAAAACTCATGAGGTAAATTACCCTACACATGATTTGGAATTAGCTGCTGTTGTTTTTGCTTTAAAAATTTGGAGGCATCATTTGTATGGAGTAAAGTGTGAAATATATACTGATCACAAATGTTTAAAGTATATATTCACTTAGAAAGAGTTAAACATGAGACAGTGGAGATGGATGGAATTAATCAAGGATTATGATTGTACAATTCACTACCATCCGGGAAAAGAAAATAAAGTGGCTGATGCTTTGAGTCGAAAAAGTAATGCTTCATTAACAATGTTGCTTTTGGAACGTGATCCTTTGATTAAGGATTTGATTGACATTGGCATAGAAGTTGTAGGTGCAGGATGTTCTTCTGTTTTGTTTCAGGTATTAGTGAGATATTCTCTATCAGACAGAATCAAGCAAGCACAGAAGCAAGACAGTGAGTTGCAGAAAAAGGTAGAGCTGGTTCAGAGAGGTATGTTGCCTGAATTCAACATTTATAATGATTGTGTTTTGAGATTTGGGAAGAGATTGTGTGTGCCTTGTGATTCACAGTTGAAGGGAGAGTTGTTATGTGAAGCTCATAGTTCTCCATTTTTAGTTCATCCTAGAAGTACTAAGATGTACAGAGATCTGCGGGAGTATTACTAGTGGGATGGAATGAAAAGAGATATTACTGATTTTACTGTGAAGTGTTTGACATGTCAACAGGTTAAAGCAGAGCGACAGTTACCAAAAGTGTTGCTTCAGCATTTACCAGTGCCATAGTGGAAATGGGGGAATATATCCTTGGACTTTGTTGTGGGATTACCGAATACATCTCGAGGTAATAATGCAATATGGGTTATTGTTGATCGCTTGACTAAATCTTCTCATTTCCTTGCTATACGAGATAATTTTTCCCTAGATCAACTTTCTCATTTGTATCTTAAAGAGATAGTCAGGTTACATGGAGTTCCCCTCTCCATTGTATCTGATCGTGATCCCAGGCTCACTTCTAACTTTTGGAAAGGCCTTCAGAATTCGTTGGGTACTAAATTAAATTTTAGTACAACTTTTCATCCCCAATCAGATGGGATATCAGAACGAACAATTCAGACCTTGGAGGATATGCTACGAGATTGTTCAATGGATTATCAGGGAAGTTGGGACCAAAATCATTCTTTGGTTGAGTGTTTATATAAAAATAGTTTTCATTCCAGTATACATATGGCACCATTTGAGGCATTATATGGGAAGCACTGTCGAACACCAGCTTTCTGAGATGAAGTGGGTGAAAGGAAGTTGATGGGACCAGAATTGGTAGAAGAGATGGCAGAAAACGTGCAGCTGATTCAGAAACACATGAGAACAGCTCAGAGTAGGCAGAAGAGTTATGCAGACAACATGAGGAAGGATCTCTCTTTTGAGGTAGGTGATCATGTTTTTCTCAAAATCTCCCCATGGAAAAATGTGATGCAATTTGGTAAGAAAGGAAAGCTGAGTCCAAGGTTCATTGGACTATATGAAATTCTGGAGATAGTTGGATCAGTTGCATACCGAGTGGCTTTACCTCCGAGTTTATCTCAGGTACACTATGTTTTTCACGTTTCGATGTTGAGAAAATATATGCCAGATCCATCTCATGTTTTGAGTCCGGAGGTAGTTTAGCTGGAAGAGAACCTATCTTATGAGGAACAACCGGTCCAAATTCATGACCACAGGGAGAAAGTGTTACGAAATAAGGTGATTAATCCGGTAAAGGTTTTGTGGAAAAACCACATGATGGAAGAGGCAACATGGGAATCTGAAAATGCAATGAGGGATAAGTACCCCCATTTATTCGATAAGTAAATAAATTGCGGGGACACAATTTTCTAAAGGGGGAAGGATGTAACATCCCATGTAAGTAATGAATAATATATATTTTTATCTATGTCTATTATTGATTAAGATAGTGTTTTAGAGGCTTAAAATGAAAATAAATACAATCTTATGCAAGGAATACAGTAATATTCTTACAAGATTGTTTTGCTGCCTTTTGATGGAAACCCCTTTTTAAATCTATCTTTTGACAATTTTATAAGCTATGTTTGTCAAAATAAACTAATTATTTATTACTGGGACATCAAAATTTACTTTGTGTGAATAGATGGTATTTTTCCGATAAAGTTCATTTTTAATGAATACTGAAAAATGTTGTATTTTAATTCAAAACCACTTTTTAATCTAATTTATTTATATGATTAGATTATCTTTTGAATTGGTTTTGAAGTTAAATTAGAATATATTTTTACCATTTTATCCAATGGTGGTCATTGGAATCAATTTCACTTTGAAATTGGACTTAAACTAGTGTCAATCTTTTGATACTTATTGTTTCATAAAAACATGCTATTCGTCATGACAACGGGAATTATATAGTAAATTAATTAATGAAACATACATGTTTTGAATTTTGTAAAATATAAATCATTTTTTAATTCGGAATATCAAATATATCTTAGGGTGAAGTTTTGGTATCTTTCTGAAAAACTTCAATTTTTGATGAATAGTGAAACCACTAAGTTGTAGTTAAAGAAACTGATTTTTTGTTTAAATGAAACTTTGCCACTTCTGTGATTTGATTTTCAAAAATCCGACATACATGTTTGTCATTATGAAGTAAAATGTGGTTCAATGAGATTAAAATAATTTTTTGTGAATAGTAACTTTTAAGTTCTTAATCGCGATTAGTGGTAATTAGTGTAGTTTAAGGTAAAAATAATGTTTTAATAATATGAGATGAGCTTGACACATGTCCTACCATCATTGGATGTGTCATGGACGACCACGAAAATCCATGTGTCAACATGGGGACCCCATAGAGCCACATTGGTTGAGAAATGACATAAATAACTTTTTATTTAATGTTAAAGTAAAAATGACACAAACAAGAGATGTTTTACTAAAACAATTTTTACATGGGATTATACAAGTCAGATTTTTTATTATAAATAGTCATTATGAAGCTAAAAATGATTTCCTACATCATAGTATATTTTTATAATTTTTATAATTTAAATAAATTAAATTATTTATGACATCATGATGATGCAGCGATTACCTCATTAATAAAGGATTTAAATAAAATGAAATGATAATGTAAAATATATGAACTACACATGTCCCAAACCTATTTGATGGGTAGATTTAGATCCCTTATAACCTTGCGCTCGAATTATATGAATATGGGACCTTTTGAATCTGAAACACATTTTAAAATAAAGTAACATTTCTTTACTTTCCAAGTGTGCCCCTCCTCTCCTCTTATAAAAGGCCCCCACATCTACCTCCTTACCCACACTCCCAAAGACTTTGGCTCGGCCAAACCCTGCCCATTTTGTCTCTCCAAATCCCTCTCTTACTCCTTGAAGCCTCACTTTTGGCAGAAGTCTTCCCAAGGAAGCCTTTGATCTCAAACCAAAGGGAGTTACCTGATTTTAAGGTATTGTCTTCACTTGAGTCCTTTTGTATTATTTTGCTTCTCTAACCCCCTAATCTCTTTTTATTAATTTCTTTTGTAACAAATACAGTATATTCAATATACTAGGATGTTGTTATAAGAATGATTCTAACTACACTTACACACACCTACATCTAATGGTTAAAGGACATACTGTTTCCGTGGATGGTGATTTTATGCCTCCCGAAACGATGATTGTTCAACATTATTTTAACACCTTAAAAGGTGGTCATTAAGATTTCAATATATTTATATATGATATATAATATGTTTATGTTTTCCTTAAGCTTCTGTATTTTTCATTTTGGGCATACCTTTATGGTTTCCATTATGGGTAAACGCGATATCTTTATTTAAGGAAGTGCGCACTACTGCCCCTCAAAGTGATTTGATTCGTTAAATACCATATGTGGGACGTATAAAGGATTTAACTATGATATTATATATGATATTATATTGGAATTATAATATACCTTTATATCATTATGATTCCATTCTATAAAATACGAAATAGAAGTGAAAGTAGCGTTCATGCGTACGTACGGCTTACCGTCTCCATGAACGGTGCATTTCATTTCTTACCTCTAAATGATTATGTAATATTATAAATGAATGCATTTACTGGATATATATGACATATATGATATCTACATCATGAATACTATTCTGGATATAATGGGTTCATGAACAACTTGTAATTATAAAGGACTTATTTTTTACTCACGTACCAATGATCGTTAAAACGACCGTTATTAACTTAAATAATTAAATAGTGTTCATAACATGGCAATAAGTGATATAAAAGGAATAATGAACTTGAAAAAGGTTCTTAAACAAGTATAAATTAACTCAAGTTTATTATTCAGGAGATTAAAGAACGACCGAGTCATGTCAGACCCGAGGTATGGGACTTCGTCTCAATCTCCTTTCATTGAGGCATATTTTGTTTTATACACAACCTTCTTTTATACGGTGTATAAACCCCTTTGACTTTTACATTTATTCAAAAGAAATATTTTTTATACGAAGCGTTTAATAAATTACAAAAGGGAATGTTTTTGTCGTACGTATGCGGCGACAACGACTTCTCTTCCGTCGTGACCATTATTTGAGTTTCGGCTTTCTCTACAAGCCATACCTTTTTTAAAAAAAGAAAAATAAATACCATGTTTTACTTTTCATTTATTTTGGTATTGAAAATTTTTTTCATAATGTTTTTATATCAATGTGTTGTATTGATATCTTGTGATTTAAAGGTGGAAATGTTATGTTTCCATTATGCATGTTTTATGTGATACGATTATGTTGAGGTTCATGGGCATTATTATGAAGACGGGTGGTTCCGTGATAGACTAAGGGAGGTTGAGCCCGATATAGCTGTCCAATGCATTGGGTAATGCGAAGGAGTGAAACGTTAAGGTTTCTCCGAAGAGATTTAGGGAATATACTGTGATTGGTATTCCAAACGTAACCAAGAGGGTTACTCCCTACGTAAGAATGTTATGAATGCCTCAAGTTACCTTTATGTCTTATGATTTCTATGATTTATTCATGATTTGATGAGGTATGTTAAAGTGCTTATGTTTTATGGGTAAAGTAGTATTTCATTCTTATGTATATATGTACCCATGTTTCCTTTCCATAATTTTATATCCCTTACTGAGCTTTTTATGCTCATCCCATGTTTTTTTGAAATGTTTTTCACAGGTCCAGGGAAAGGTACATGATATGATGATAGTGTCAAGGAAGTGTCAAGAAAGAATCCATGTTTTATTTTAAATATGTTACCATTTATGGGAAACAATAATACTATCTTTATGTAACCACTTTGTTTATATGTGGAATGTAATGCAAGTTTTATGATCTAATTCTCTAAATCTCTAAACCTGAAAAGATCCTCAATGTGTAATCTTGTAATAAATCAAGATTAAGTAAGGTTTAAGGCTGGGGCATTATATTTAATCTATTTTTATGTTATCACATTTATATAGAACCTATATTATCTTCCTTTATTCATTATCTAATTTGATTCCTTGTCTTTTTTGTGCATAGTTAATTTCAAACCATTATGTTATTTTTTTAATTTTGTTATATTTTGATAAACTAAAATGGGAAGATAATTGGGAATTTATATTATCATCAAATTGTTTAATTACTCACATATATTTGAAATTATTTTTTAATAATTTTTTTGTATGTTTTTTTATAAAAAGTCATGTTCGTGATCATTAAAAAGGGGGGAATGGTTGAATATCCTTTAATGAAGTGTGTTTTAAATCTCTTATATTAATGATAAAAACCATGGTTTATTTACTGATAAATTTTCAAATGTTGTATGATAGAATTTTATATAAACATATTACTTTTATAAAATTATTACAATGTCTTATTTCAAGAAACCATTTGTATATGAGTCACTATTACCACCAAGATGAGCTACTACCATATGCGAGTCACCATTACCACTAAGATGACCTATTTCCCAAGAGAATAACTTGTCATCGCAAAGATAAGATATAACTATACTCATGTCCCTATAATGTCCAAAAGTGAGTCACCACTACTGCCAATGTAGAGAATATTAGCAGAGTCAACGCTATTTGTCGATTCACTACAAGCACTCTTATTACCATTAGCATATGAGATCTTCGGAATTAATGGTTCAATGGAAAAATATGTTTTTAAATTGTTTGAAAATGTTTTCAATACATATTAAAATCCAATTTGAGGACTGTTGTTATATAATAAAAAGTAGTTCTATATATTCTTGATAGATCTCCATCTCAAAATAATGATCTATATATAAAACTATTAATCACGACCAATAAAATTTTGTGATTAAATTTTCAAATTCACTAAAACATGCTAATTAACTTCCTATAAATATCAATGGAATAGAAGAATTTAACCCATTACCATGATTGATTGATAGAAAAGACATGGATCAACTTAGTATTACTAGTAGATTTTAATAATCCTATGTTATACTTCAAATTTTCATAAATCAAGCACAGACTCCTCACCATTGCTGATATGAGGATTACAAACATATAGAACACATAAGACTAAGATTTTTATACTCTTATTTGTTCCGTTTTATATACTTTTGGGTTGTTTTTTGTTTTACAATAATCTAACACACACTGTCTTCTACATATTCTAGGAGAATATTTGTTATTATCTCCTTCCTCAATCTCTCTCTCACTGTGTTTGTGTACGAGGTCCATGTGTTCCCTATGCTTTTCATTCAACAAACCTATAACTATATAAGATTCGTTTTTTCCTAGAATTAATGTAGATGTAGACTGTATACCTAATCACGATTGTGTATTTGTTTGATTATATTTATTATTTTCTTAGTAGCAAGTGAATTCTATATTTAGGGGATTAAGTCTCACCTTGACGCTAAACCACTAATTTAGTCTGCTTAATAACTATATTGTTTGTTTTTGTCTATCATATTCATTATAAATATTAATTAACCAACAAAAATATTTCATCATTAAATAATATTTTTTAGTGTTTCTATATGTTTTTATATAAGTAAATTGATTTCAAAAGATAGGGTATTTCTATACCATATTTTAATTAAGACTAATTAACTCTTTAATAAATATTTTAAAGGGTTATATCTTATATCCATCATCTATTTTTATTAATTTGACAGTTTATTTTATTCATGGATTTTCAATTTTTATGACTATTTATTTAATGAAATTTATATCGGGAACTCAATTCTCTCTCTCTTGAGTTACTATCTCTAACCATCACTTTTCATATGGTTAAAGTAGAATGAATGTTATAATAGAAATTTTATCAATCATTTATATTGCTGGAGTAGAAATCTGAAAATATATCAATGGATTTCAGTATGAGATCCCCAATAATATTCCTTGTAATAATATTATTTTGTTCATTATTAGTAGATTAACTAAATCTATGCATTTATTTTAAATTTACAACACTATGTGTTTAGCTAGAAATTAACAACTTCATATAAATAATTTATATAGTTTTATAGAGTACCACAATTAAATTTATCATACTGTGATACTACGTACATACCTAATTTTATGAAAGGACATCCAAAATCATTATGAACTGTATTAAATTTATGAAAAACATTCATCCCCAAAATAATGTTAAACCTTAGTGGAAAATTTATACCATGAATGACATCATAAAATCTTTTTCAATTGATAACCATGTATGTTTTAATTAGAAACATTATTTTATTGATATTTATTATAAAAAAAATTCATTCCAGTATAGAGATGTCACCTTTTGTTGAATTTTAGAGAAGGCCATTATAGACCCCCTCATTTTAGGTTGATGTAGAGGAATGTATTTTCATGGGACTAAAGTTAGTTTAGGGAATGAATAAGAATGTGTAGTTGATTCATCAAAATATGAATATATCTCAATGTATATAGAAAACTATGTAGATAAGCAATGTAGTGGTGTTTCATTCTAGGTAGATCATCAAGTCATTCTCAATGTATGTCTATATAAGATTGTTGTGTATTTTAGAAAAATGGGATATATTAATTTTCATTTAATTATACCATATAAATACTTCATAATGATGGATAATTTTCTTATTGAGTGTCATGGAATCTGAGTTTATCCTAGATATGTAATGTTTTTCATAACTCAATGGTAAGGAAATATCAACAAGATTAATCTCATGTTATGAGAAATGAAGTATTTTAGTTATAACATAATAATTATTATGAGGAACATATTATTAATATTTTTTACAATATGAATAATTTGTTATAGAACAAACGTATTCACCTTGATATGGTTTTTTGTTCTCGAAAAACTGTATTTTTTAAGATAAATAAAGGGATTCTGAAAATGATATAAGGAAAATTTATTTGAACATGTATCAAAGGTGAACAAAATTATGAGGATGAAATTTCAAAACGTGGGGTAGAATATACAAAACTATACAATTGTAGAAGGAGTAATTTAAAATTGTATATGTATTAATTATTATTTTTATATCCATTATATAAATAATATGTAGTTTTTAATCAAAAATGAAAGATAATTAATTAATATATTATATTTTATGGTTTTATTTAAAATAATAAATTATAATTTTATAATTAGAGTCAAGAAAACTATAATTTCATTTTTTTAAATAATCATATAAACTTTAACAATGGGTGAAATATTTAGATGCTTTCGGAAATATTGATATTTCAGTGAATGGTTGATAATAATGTTTTTTTTACAAATGTAATTTTTTTTAAAAATTATGTAATTAAAAAAACAATTATTTTTTGAATATGATTTAATGTTACATATGTTTTATTTATTTATTTTTAATATACATAATTAAATTTTAATAAAAAATATAACTACTTTAGTATTACTTTCTCTTTGGGTGTAAAAACTGGGATTTTTTGTAAAACCGTTTTAAACTGAATAATTTTACTCAACATTAATTATTTAAAATGTTATATATTGGGGAATATTATGAATGAAATTTATATATTATATAAAATTAAATGTTACTCTATATTCGTAAAATTATTTTCACTAGACATAGAGTAAATATATATCATCTTTTGGTCGAAAAATTCACTTTCTGAAAACCACATTTTTCCCCATGTATATGGGTTTTTATTCACTTAAATATTGCATGAAACACCCCATTGCCATTATATTAGGTATTTTTTTAAAAAAATTTCTGTTTTTGAGTCTTCTGGGTAGGATCGAGAACGTATTGGTCAGAAAACTATAATAGTGATGCCATAGATTTATTAGATTCTCAGCTTTAACCGGTCAGCTTTTCACGATGCTGAAAAAATTCATTCCATGTAATAGTTTAAACAAAGTGTAAATACAAAAATGAAAATAATTTTTTTTACCAAGACATATTCTATTTTTTGGTAGATATTTGAATTACCAATTACTCGACATGCCAATGGGTTACACATCTTTGAAAACTTCGAGTCGGGATTTTTTTAATAGGGGGTCACCTGATTTCCCTTTGGTTATTCCTCCAGACATTTGTTCTCTCAACC
The DNA here is from genome assembly GCA_963277665.1 of Viscum album. Classification (NCBI taxonomy): domain Eukaryota; kingdom Viridiplantae; phylum Streptophyta; class Magnoliopsida; order Santalales; family Viscaceae; genus Viscum; species Viscum album. The sequence continues at coordinate 142,446,730 of OY728141.1, forward strand.
TAGTGCCTTTCCAATACGATTTTGGGAGCTTCCAACCCATAAGAACATTTTTTATTATGTATTGATCACTGTAGAGATTAAAGTGTGTCTTTCCAGTTAATGTTTTTTCATGCATATCTGTAAATTGTATTATTCCTTCATTGGGTATTTCTATATAATCTTGAAATTGATGAAAAAAACTCCATATTATTAGTTATCTTTTATAGATTGACTTCCAAGATAATATAAGATTTTTTGGTGGGTTTCATTGAGATCCTTGAGTTTTCATGGGGAAGGTATGTTGGATCTGTCTTTGGTTTGTAATTTAATTGACCTTTAATTTCATGATTGAAATTCATTTAGATTTAAAATGAAATTTCATAAATTGGATAAATTAATTTAAATTAGTTTATTAAAAACCTAAATCCTCTAAATTGTGGTTTTGGTTCTATTTTACATTAAATTTTGGAAAACAAACATTCCATTGAATTGGAGTGTGTATATGAAATGGATAGTATTTTTTCAGAAATTAATTTTTTTATTTTAGTTGTGAAATATTCATTTTATGGAAACTTTTGAAATACCCCAATTAGTGTGAATTAACTGTTCATTATGAATTTTATGGATTATTTTTGGAAATTAAATTATTTCATATATTTTTGAATATTGGATTTTCAAATATCATTAATGGAGTTCCAATACATATTTATGAAAAATGGATTAATATGGATTAGATGGAAACCCATTGGTTTCATTATTTAGAAAATGGAATGTTTTTTATTAAAAACACATTATGTTTTTTAAATAGAAAAGTAGAATATTTGAATTGGGGATGGGATTTAATGTTATTTTAAAATGTCTATAAATAAATTTCACTGGATTTTTTATTTATGAGAAAATGTAATCTTTAGGTAGTTAGTGAGTTATTTTTTGAAAAACATTATAATTCACAATGTTCTAAAAAATAAAATTAGCACATCCTATTAATTTTGCGATGGTGATGAGTCCCCTTTTCTTTATCCCCATATGGGCATATATACATACTTTTCATTTCATAGTGTTGGCTCCATATACCTATAACTATCATTCCTACTTGGAAAATGACTGTGTTTCTCACTAGTTTTTTTTTCAAATATATAATCCATTATTGTAAATTATTTTACATTCCATGAGAATCGATATAAACTATTTTATATAATTATTTTTATTTAATCTATTTTATGAAATAAAAAATTTGTGTAAAAAAACATTTGATTAATGTGAAGTTTCTTATTATTAAATATATTTCAAATATTTGAAATGTGAGGGATGAAATTTATATGAATTTTTATAATTTAAATTGTAAATAATGAGTTTATTAAATATGATATTATGAATCCCAAACCTTTAAATTGGAAAATTTTAAAAACATTCTTTGTTAATTTGATATTTTTATCTTGTTATAGAATCCATGGGTAAAATCATAATTGGATATGGATGAAAACATACTTGTGCCTTCATGTTTTTTAGATTATCTCCTTCCATGTTTGGGTAAGGGAAAGTGATCTCTTGGAGGTGGATCTATCATTTGAACCTAGGACATGGTGAGTTCTGTCCATTGGGACATCGACTTTTTTCTTTGTTTTGATACATTGGTTGTAGTACGTTGGGTTTTATTGCCTTGTTGACGTCAGTTAAAATACTCCTAGTGAAGTTTGTTTGCATACAAATACTATATTGTTTTCTTTAAATTACATAATTTGTTTTGGAAAAACTATCCCCACATTCAGTTTTATTGATTGGAGGTGATAGTCATTGGACCGTGGGGATCCAGAACACCCTTCTAGCTATGTCAATACTAGATTAGTTATCAGGTTACCATAGTAAGTGAGGTAGTTTGTGAAAAACTGTTATCAAAAATATTTTCATCATTTATCATGAATTATGTATTCATTTTGGAAATCTTATAAAGTCATAGGAGGGAGTTACGATTGAGTGCCTACAAATGTCACACCATAATAAACCATATATCTCTAGGTGCGGTTAGGTAAATACATCTTGGGGATTTTTTCTAGTCTTTTCCAATCTATATTTGGATAGAGTGAAATCCAGATATTTTTTGTTCTATATTTTTGGAGTAATTTACCTAGTTACTTTGTATGCGTGTTAAATTTATGGTGTCTCTTATTGTCTAATGATGTTGTGTAGAATCAAACCTCTAAGAAGAAGTGTGGATAATATATAAAATTAATAATCTTCTGAACCATAGAGAGTGAATCCTTTTTTAAATATAAACCATGTATTGGTGACAGTGTGCTATGTCCAAGCTCTGGGACAAGCACCACCTCCAATTACGATTCAGGAACCAACTGTGGGACCTAATGTCGACGTTCTCAATGTATGTTTTCAAGAGTTCAGTCACTGTAATACAACACCATTTTATGTCTCAAATTAATTGTAAGATACTGAGTAAACGTTTCACCATTTGGAAGGCTTGTTAGGGTTCTTGGACACAGTCAAAGAGATAAAATTTATGTGTTCCACCTCTGTGCTAGATTGTCTAAGATGGAGGTGGAAGGACCCTATGGTAACATCAATGAAGAATGAGGAAATTTAATGAAAGGAAATCCATTTCATTTTCATTGAAATGTTCTATCCATTTTCCATGATTTTGGCTAATTCTATAGAGTTCTTCAAACATGATCAGGAAAACATGGCAATGATAGAGTATCCAGACAACTTTTTAGAGGACATGAATTTTTCAACCAAAGATTGTATCGAATGAGAAGATGAAGGCCTAAAGGTTTTAGGTGGGACATCGTAAGGATATTCATTATCAAATCTTATTACTGAACTTCCTTATTATTTTAATGTGATGTATAAATTATTTATGGTTGAAATGGACATGGAAAGAATGTTATGGTTATCGAGACATTTATTTTCTTCATGTGGAAGCATTAGTTCCTTCAAGGGAGTGAAGAAGAATGATTTTTTTCATGGATGTTATTAATGGAAGATTTTTTTCTATTACTCTTATACTGAATTTGAGAGGAACATTAGTTTGTTATTATCATGTAATTTTGGGTCATTCAAAGAGGGGTGTCATTGAGGTACCCAATAAATATTTCACCTACTAACACATGGGGCACTTGGAGTGATACGTACATATTTATTCCAATACATATAGTGGAAATTGATCATATTCTCATTCACAAATTTTAGGTAAATCATATGATTCATGTAAAAAAGGGTTTTATCCACGTGCATTCATAATAATGAAACTTCACGTTGCGGTAGTTTCTTTAGAGGATGTGGATACAGACCTAGTGATTTTGAGAGTTACCATTACCATAGGTTTTTTATTAGTGAATAATCTATATGATATTGGATCATATCATTCATTTATTTCAACTAATACTATTAATATGATAAATATTTAAATGGATTTTTTATCTTATGTAGTGGACATTACATCAACCCTTGGTACAAATAGAGAGAAGGATATCTATAGTTCTACTTATGTATTCTCTAGATAATAAGTTGATATTTCTTGAGGATTTGTAATACTCAACATGAAATATATTAACATCATTTCAAGGATGGATTTGATTATTTCTATTATAGACCAAATTGTTTTCTATCTTAAAAGGATCTCCTTTACAACACCCAATGGCATGTTTCGTGACTTTCAAAGAAAATGATACCTAATGTTGAGTAGAGTCGTACCTTCTTACCTGATGATGGCGAATGGAATATCATTGGTTTCATTTGACCTAGAGTAAGAATCATTGAGTGGTGTTCTCCCTCTAGTGGTTGTTGGGTTTTTCGATGTTTTTTAATATGACTTCTATGGTTTTACTCTAGTAAGGGAGCTTTTGTTTTCCATTAAATTAATTCCTGGTACTCAACAAGTTTATATTCCTTCATTCCTAATAAAACTATCTAAAATGAAAGCTTTGGAGTCCCACCAGAATGATATATTTTATGAAGGATTTATATTCCCAAGTGTGTCCCTTTGTGTGTTGCTAATTCCATTTTCTAATAAATCTATTGTTTCACGTCGATTGTGTGTTGAATACAATTATCTCAATCAACTTATGGTAAATAACATGAATATATTTCAAAGTATTGATGATTTTTTTATTAGTTAAAATGGGTGAAGATGTTCTGAACGATTAATCCATACTCTGGTTATTATTATATTAGGATAAAAGAATCTAAAATTCTGAAAACAACCTCTCAGAGAAGTTACAACCATTATAAGTACATTATTATTCCCTTTGTTATGAACAATGGTTTGTCTGTTTTCATGGAATTAATGAACATGATTTTATATGATTATATGGATAACATTATGGCAGTCCTCATGGATGAAATCCTTGTTTACTCTATTACCATGGATATCATTTGAATCATATGAATATAGTTCTTAATCTTATTATAAACCTCCAATTCTATTCAAAACATTCAATGTGGAATTTAAAGATCAGGGTTGTACAATTATTGGGAAACATGGTGATGGAACCTTGTATTTCAGTTGATCGTGAGAAGGTGAAAGATGTTATGACAATAGAATAACCTCATAATGTTTTGTAGATTCATATATCTTGGGTTTATGTGGATATTATCACTGGTTCGTTAAGGACTTCTCAAAGTTCTCCTCTCAAATGACTTTTTTCACTCGGAATTGAGTAATGTTTTATTGAAATGAAAAATGAAAAAATTATTTTTTTAGTGGAAACTTATTTTGACTATTGTGTTAGTGTTGACTCTACCAGTGGATTTCCATGGATGTCTGGTCTTTTGTGATGCATCATGTTAAGGCTTGGGCTGATATATTGGGTTTTGTAATCATGTAGTTTTTTTACGGATCTCATCATCTTAAGCCACATTATATGATCATTCTGACCCAAAAACATGATCTAGGAGCTATGATGCACATTTTTAAGAGTGGAAATAATTTCCTTTATGAAGAATATTTTTACATGTTTTATTACCATAGATGATTGAGTTATATATTCTCCTAATATTAATTGAATCATTTCATGATGCATTGGGTGTAATAGTTCCATTTTTTGATTTCAAAATATTTTGTACCCCATGGTAAGGGAATATCGTTGCAGATTCATTTAGTAGGAAACTTCCAATACAATCATTAAATGAATCATCGAAATAGTGTAATTTGATGTATCTATTTTCATAGTTTAATATCATTATTTATTATAAAGTTTGTGATGTTTTTTTGTCCAGTGTTCTGTTGACACCCACTATTATCTATTTGATTCTTCATGAGAAACATTTGGATGATTTGTTATGTATAAATAGATACTATCTGAAGTGGTCATTCTATAAAGAGTGTATTCTATTCTATCAGAATAATATTATTTTACCACTACTAAAAAATTGTCCTTTAACAATGAAAGAATGTACCTTTTTTATTTATAGAAATGTTCCCACAATCAGTATTCTGTTAAAATACCAAAACATTTATCAGTGCTAACAAAGTTATGATAAAATATATAATTAATAGTGAATAAAACTTTGTTTAGAGGTGACTTTTCAACCCTTTATATATTTATTAATGTTCCCTTTAGAAAAACGTTTTTAGGGATGTTAAAGGGTCATTCTAAATTGATTTTTTAGCATTGATAAAAGAATCAATGATAATTGGGGTAGAAATTGTATATTTTTAGACCATCCCAACCCCCTTTTTAGATCTTCCATGTCACCTTTAATAGTACTTCCCCTCCTTTATTAGCGGTTTTCACCCCCACACCTTTTATATACTCTTTGTGAATTTCTAGTCCTACGTGTGACCACCATTATTTGAAACCAACACCTCTCTATAAAATATTGAACACCTTTACCACTACACAATGTTTTCATGCTATTAGTTTTATGATATTTCTATTTATTTATTAATATATGTTTACATATATTTTTTTATTTATATAATTATTTGATGAATTATAAGTAAATTTATAATATATATGTGTTTGAATAATATATATATAATGATATTTATTTAAATATATTATATATTATAATTTTTAACATATACTATAATATTATATAAATATATATCAGTTTAGTAATATAAATATATATTTATATATAAAAATCCTAAATATTTTTTTTTATAATTTAAAAATGGTTAGATAATGTTTTATATACATTTTGAGAATATTTATTTATTTACATAAATTATAATATAAATTTCTATGTAAATATTTTGATATATTTATTTTTATTAGTGATTTATTAAATGTAAATATATGAAAATATGAATAAATTTCATTATAAATAAAATTATTTTTTCAAAAATGATAACATTTGAAAACTATATTCACAATATGATTGCAAGCCCTGAGAATCATGGCCCCCATTTTTCTGGGGATTTCTTCTCTATCTCGACGCCCCCTCTTAGGTTCCAGGTTTCTCCTTTCTCTTCCAATGGTTCTCCCTCCTACCTTCCACCTATTGTTATGGTTTTATTATCTTCCATCCTTCATTAATTTTCATTTCCTTACTCCACCGTTGGAATTAATCTCATAATGGATATCTCTTCATTCTGGTTTATGATAGGTCTTCCAGGAATTGTTTGTTTCCTACTCTCACTCTCATTGATTTTTTCTTAAACAGTGAGGTCCTCTGTTATCTACAGTCTTCTTTTTTTATCCTCTCACATCACGAAAAATCCCATCATCATCTAGAATATTGAAGTTAAGGGATATTTTTAATTTTTATGGTTGTAGTCTAAAGTCTTCTTCTTTTTATTCATTTTCATTGATTCTATGGTTGTTCTGCCTATTGAATCCCATGATTGGTCTATCTTTTTCTCTTTCATCAGATATGTCATTCTAGACCCCATATCGGTCCATTATAATGGTTTTCTTGGGAGTTACGGTATGTTAGGATAACCCATAAGTGGGGTTCCATGGGGGTTTTCATTGGTTTCTTTCATCCCTATGTTTTGGTTCCTCTAGTGGTGATGATTTAGATTCATGTTGGATTCTGGGGTGTTGTTTCTATATATTGTAATGGTCTAAATTATGGTGATTCATGCTGATATTTCCATGATTTAGTGGTGAAATGACTGGAAATCACTTGGATATTCTTCAAACAATCTCTTAAAAGATAGGATGAGGTTTCCATTAGCGAATGTTCTTGTTTTAATTTCAATCTATTATTTGGTGATTTTTGAATGGACATGTCTGAAGCAGATCTAGAGGAGGTGATGAGATATGATTTGTTTTCTCATCATTAAAGTTGATTTCAATGATGTTGATCAAGTTAATTTGTATTCAAGGATCGAGTAACTACTCACTTCATGATTTGAGGCCTAAGGCGGTTGCATGTTATTTATTGAAATTTAAATCATGTGGTGTTTTGGTTGGGTATTTGATATAATATCACCTTTCAGTTCAACATATACTACAATGATTTTTTGATTTTGGTAGCCCTAAATGGTAATGTGAGGTTCCCACTAACACTAATGTGACTTTTTTAGAAAATAAAAAAATGTTTTTATATGTTTAAAATCCAAACTTTAGGAATAAATTCAGTCTTCACTAAAAAACATGCAATAAGACCGCCTAAAACGTGGTTAAACATCCCTTCGAAAGTTATAACATTGGTTTATTGCAACTAATAAATCACTTTTAGATTAAATATAGGAATTTTGGAATCAAAAAATGTCATATAGTTTTATATATTTCACAAACTTCCTATATCAAAAAACATTCATTGATTTTTTAAGTGGTAGAGGCAAAAAAGACACTCGAATCTAGTGTTATGGACATTTGATGTTGGAGTTACGTTTTCAACTTATTTATGATATATTTTTTAATTATTTGAATTTTTATTAGCAAATTGATATTTATTGACTATTACTCATTAATAATAATAAAACTATTAATTAAATGAATTTAAAAAATTAATTTATCAACTATGTTCATTAAATATCATATATATTAACTGTAAATGCCTATTTACCTTATCTGAGACAAAATTAAAAAAAATATTATATATATATATATATTAATATATTAATATATTATTTTTAATGAACTATAAATTTTTCATATACACACTTGTCAGTACTGCTAAAAAATGGGGATAATGGGGGTTCTTTATCATTTATTATAAAAAGTACTTAAAAGCACCACAGTCAGCATTTTATAGAAGTGATGATAAAAGAAACCATATATCATTGCTTTGAAAAATGAATAGATAATAGGTGGGACTTTATCATCACTCTGAAAGAAGTGATGAAAATATAACCCATTTAAAAGATCTTTTTATGCACTATTAATGTCCTCATTTCACAGTACTTTTATCTTGCACTGTTAAAGTCGTTTTGTTGGATAAACCTATTTTTTTGGTAGTTTTTTACAGTTACGAAATATGTGATGGGGGATTTCCATAGTTCCCAATTGGTAGTTCACCTAGTCACCAAAAATATTTTATATGACATGTTATGGTATTTCTATTACACAGGTATGATATGAGGCATTACCGAGTTTGTCTCACATTGCAATAAATTCCAACAGGTTATGGCTAAACACAAGAAACCATTAGGTTTTTTCATCCCTTTCTAGTCCCAACATGGGAGTGACATGATATCATTGTAAACATTTTGTTTGGTTTTATATATATCCAAATAAATAAGATTGTTATATATATTGGGATTGATAAGTAGACAAAATCGGCTCACTTCCTACCCATTCATGATATATCAGAAGTTGAGGAGTTAGGGAATATCTATGTGATAAATATTTTTCATTTTCATAGAGTTCCATATATTATACTCTCTAATAGGTATCATTTTTTTACATCTCACTTTTATAGAGGCCTTTAAGAGGCATGGGGATCTCATGTCTGTCTATGTATGGAATACCATCCACATTTGAATGGCCAGACCTAAAGTGTTATATAGATTTTTGAGAATATTAATCATGCTTATGATCTCAATTTTTCAAGTGTATGTGATGCTCATTGGGGCTAGTTGATTTTTCATATAATATTTCATACCAATCCATGATCAAAATGTCTCCTTTTGATTCCTTTTATGGTCGACCTGTAATTATCTATTGTGTTGGTCGGAGATGGGTGAATGTTCATTCTTGGGACATGATTGCTTCAAGAGATTACTACAAAGATTCATTTGATTCATAAAAGGATGTAGATGGTATAGTGATTATATAAATAATGTGATGTTCATCGCCATGTTCCTTTGGAGATATTAGTTGGCAACAAACTGTTTTTGATGGTTTCATTCTAGTTGGGTAGTCGATGACCTATGAGGAATGGGAAGCATCCTCCTCATTTTGATGGACCTTTTGAGTTCATCTATTAGATGGGGATATTTGTGTATCATTTGGAGCTACAACCATAGTAGAAATCGATTCATTTTTTGTTCCATTTATTGCAACTTGGAATGAATATATCCCATTCATCTCAAGTTCTGAGCCCATGAGATCCTGAGATTGAACCATATTTCCAAAAAGAACATATCATTATCCTTTAATCAATATAAATAAAATCAGAATTTTCACATTCCAAACACTTGAATAAATTCATCATGTATCCTCTTGAAATATTTTAAGAAATCGAATCAATATAAAACATTATTGGAAACATACATTATTCCTTATTCATAATGTAAGAAATATGTTATTGTATATATTTTATAAATCCAAAATTATTTAAACTCCATCAATGATAGAAAATACCCCTTATGGAAAATTTATTAATCAATTTCCCAATTCTCCACTCTTTTTCTATATAAATTATTATTTCACCATTATTGAAACATCAATAATATTTTTATGGGTTATATTTCCTACAGTCATGTGTTTTTTGAAATGTTTAACTTTTTACTCAAAAATATTCATGGTATTATTCAGTTAATAATAATAAATACATAATAAAAATGTATTGTAGTACAATATTACGTATTTAATAATCCTTATATCAAGTATAACGGTGATTAAATATTAAAATGTTATAATTCTTGAATAGTAATATCAATCATTCATATAAATACATTGTAGTATAATAAATGAACCATTAACCAGCATCGCCATTTAGGATATATTACATTGACAGTTGAGATGTTCATTTGAATAGTATCCCATCTCCATGAAGATGAATCAATTTACATTGGAATCATTTTTCATGCCCTTGAAATAAAAATAATAGTTTCCTTTCATTACATAATTGTTACAAACACTAATTTCATTAAATATTGAATAGGGGTGATGGTTTCGACCATTATCACATGTTGGAAAATCCTTCTTTCCAAAATTAATATTTAACTCAATATATTTTTCATAATTCTAAAATGGACTCTTTATGTCATTCTTTTATTAAAAAAATAGGACATGGATAATTATTTACCCATCTCATTATTAAATGATATTATGTCCTCATATTATTGGAATGTTTGGGATACTATTTCCCTTTGAAACATTATATGAAGACCATGAAATATTTGATCCCTCAAACTATTTGGATCACATTAATTGGTGAGGTTCACATTCTTTCTGTAATGATCCATCTCTAAATAATAACATACAGTAGGTTAGATCATATCATACTATATAATCTCAAATATAGAAAAAATACATAACATAAATTGTTAAGTTTAGGTGTATTTAGAATAATAATTAAAAATATGGTTTCATTGGGAAAATATTTCACTTCAAATAAATCATAATTTTTGATAAATAAATTTTGAACTATCCAATGTGTATCTATAGGGAGTGTCAAACTAGGTGTGTAGTAAGGCCTATTTTAATTTACCAGGTCATAATGATTCAAGACCAGCACACCATATCAATGTTTTTACTCTTGGGTACATTTGTTCCTGAACCTTGTCCACTTCTTCAATACCTGCAGGGATATATTTCTTGGAATAAAAATATAACTCATATTTTACCAAAATTACATTACAATCTTTTATACATACCCTCAATGTATATCTCAGGGGACCTATTCCAAAATTATGTTCTCTATATCTTATTTCCAAGGTTACAACTAAACTTTCTATTAGACCTCCTATAATATCTCAACCCAAGACGCATAGAGCCAGTACATTATCCATATAAATTGGGTTGATTACAAAGAATAAAATATCAAAGGACTAAACAGTTTAGTAGTCTTCTAAATCCATATTACATATATGATACCCATAATGCATTGGAAAATATGAAATAAAAATAGGATGCATAATAAAAATAAATAAATAGAAAAGTTGAAATCCAGTCAAAGGATTCCTCATCATAACATGGGGAAAAGAATCCTAATAAGGGTGAGACCAAATTCTCATTAGGGGAAACTAAATAATAAAAAATCATGAATCCTTGAGAATAGATCAACAAGGAAAGGAATAAAAAAACATTTAATAAATGAATTAAAAATTAAATATATCTGTATATCTATTGATTAAAAATATCAACTATGAATAAAAAATAAATGAGGGAAATTCTTAATAAATTTACACCATATTTCCATGGTTCATCGAACTAATATGGGCAAGTCCTTTCATGAGAAGGTTTAGCCATCAGGTAAAAACCTGTATAAAGAGACTAACCACCTATTTTATATCATGATACTACATGTTCAATTAGGGGTTATTTATAATTAGGAACCAACCATGTCATACCATTCTAAATAATTCATAACACTTAATAATGGATTTAATAAATAAAGAATATTCCCTTAAAAATATCTATATAGAATAAAAGATTCTGATTCCTCAATAATTATCCAATTAATCAAATAGATATCAAAGGGTAAAATATATATATAAATGGTATAATATTTAAGAAATGTTAATATCCATTCTAAAATAATGTTCATATTATAATAAAGTGATTATTTCAATATAATCTTAATAATCACATGAATGTGAGATTGTAAATGTTGTCATTAGAGAAATTCTAAATGAAGTTGTCTTTAAAGATTCCAAACCTTCCCATTCCAATTTGAAACATTTAAATCATTATCTACATGAAGTATTAATCATTAAATGAATCATATATTATCTTGCGAATTTATAGGTTCATGATATAAAATTTAAAATGGTAGTATTTACACTATATATAAAAATTAGGTTCATAACCACAAATATGTCTCAGTGGTATGTAAATTGAGATGAAATCCCTTACCTCAAACATCATTTTATAGTTTAGTATTTATCCTACTATATAATGGTTTAAAATATGTTAGTAACTTATAAAATAACCATACCTATGTTTATTATATCATATATTGACTTCATAAATATTTTTATCATCTGTTTGTTAACACTCACTCGTTATTTTAATTATTTCAGGTGTTACTTTATTAGTTTTATTAAGTTTGTATTTTAGTTGTCAATTTTTATTTCTATAAATTAGATAAATATTACACCATATCAAGAATTTAAAAAATTTATTAACTATCATATATATATATATATACATTATATATGTATTTAGAATAATATGCAATTTTTAGAGATAAGAAATGAAATGTACCATTCATCGAGTCAGTTGGTCGTACATATACATGAACGCTAATTTCATTTCATTGTCATATTAAAATAATGAAGTGTAAATGATAAAAATGTATATTATAATTATAGTATCATATTTATGATATACATGTTACATAGACATAATAAAATCATCCTAAATATATTCCATTTATAGCTCGAGTGAATAACATTATTTTAAAGAGGCTGTAGTCCACACTTCCATGAAAGACATTCTCCTATTTACAAAAAAATTGAATGCATATTGGTACGTGTTATAAAAAAATAAATAGAATAATTACATCATATATATGATATATACATCATGTAAATATTTTCCCAACATAATGACCCCCATGATAGGTTGTAGTGGAAGAATAAACAATAATCGTTTCGTGAGGTGGTAAGTTTCCATTCATATAAATAGTATGTTCATTACACATTACAAGGGGGTGTTTGTAAGTTAATGTAATCCCATTAATCCTAAAACATCCTAGAATAATTCAGATAATTTTTTTCTTATATAATAATTTCATAAAAACTTATACCGGGTGGATAATAGAAATAAATCTAAATAGATTATGGATATATGTTACAACTTAATCAGGTAACTCCTCTTGGTTTGTAGAGAAGGGATTCCCTAGGAAGATTTTAAAAAACATTGATTCTATTTAGAGGTTAGGTATGTTGGAAACAATGTTGGAATAGTTTGGATGATCTAAATATGATAGAGAGGTGTGGGGAAGGGGTAATGTGCATACATTTTAATAGCGGTGGGCGAGTGGCCCTCCACTAAATAACAAAAGGTATTCGTTAATGGGATATAGAAATTGCTTAATATGTCTCCAAAATGGAAAAATAATTGATTAAAGGGGAATCATGGTTGATAAAAACATACAAAAAATATCCCTTTTAAATAATTGGATCCATAACATCTAATATTCCCCTATTTTATCATTTTGGTTTTTATTAAAGAATCTAATTTGATAACATAAATAATGTAACTATCTATACTAAAATAATGATAAATTTATTATAAAATATGAAAACCATTAATTATTAATATTATATATAATTTATAAAATTAAATTCACATGTGTTATGAATAATGATTGTAAAACAAGAACATTTGATGTGCTAAAACACTTCTCAAACCCGGATCGTGTTAGCAATGTTTTTACAATATATGGATCAATATTTGGATTATATAAATTTGAATTGGTCCATTAATAGACCAAATTTAATATTTATTAAAACACAAAAAATATCTTTAATAATATAGTAATTTTATTATTTTTAAATCATTAAATAATATATCATTTACTATAAAATAGTAATAATGTCAATATTGACATTATTTTTTTGTAATTTAAAATTTAAAATATAAAAACAATATTGAAATTAAAATATATTAATTTTAAATCTATCTAACAAGATATATTCATCTACAGAAATAATTAAATACAATAATTCAATCAATCTACTTCACTTTTAATATTTATATTATTATTAGTTTTAGTTAATTTTTTACTAAACAATCACTGCTTTAAAATTAATTAGATATTTTATATAAATAAATAATATTTAAAAATTAATGGCAAATTAATATGATAATATTGACCATTAATATTTAAAAATAAAATGTATTATGTAAAATATAATGTTTTTTCCTATATCAATGTTTTAAAAATATTATGTGTAAGGAAAGTTCACTTTTTATCTATTTTCGTAAATTTTTATAAATCGAAAATACATTTAATATAATACCAATAAACCATAAAATTAGAACCAAGATGGTATTTGTCCCAACAACGTTCAGCGTATGGTTTTTGGAAAAGTTTCCAGGTCATTTTGGACCTTAATAAAAAACATTTTTCCCTCGTTATGCATAATTTTACCTTATTCACCATAATTAATTTTAATCACTCTCAATAATCATTTTGGTCATAAATAATGTTGATATTATTATAGAAAAAATATTATAATGAATTAAAATTAGTGTTTCCAATTTTAAAAATTAAAATCATAAAATTTGGAAAATAATTCTTCATGCTAATCCCATAGACATGGCGGGAAAGGGTGGTTTTAATGTTAAACCCTTCAAATGATCAATAAATTATTATATCGAATTTCAATATAAAATTTTTTCTATTGTACTACATTGAATTAATATATGTATTATTGATATATTTTTTACTCTATAAATCAATTTAAAATATAATATATCATTAATAATTATTTAAACTAAAAGGTATTTTTAACTAAAATGTAGTGTATTTCATTATTCATCAAAAAATGAAACATCTCATAAAATCATGAAAAATTCATCATAAACTAATTTTGAAAATCTAAATTAAAACATGATCATTATTTTTACAATTAAAATTAATTACATTGTGTAAAATTATTTTTAAATTGGTGTTCCATTAAAAGTCGGTAAAATTCGATCTTGCATGAAGAACAAGGTAATTCAATGTTATGTATTATGTAAGATTTACTTTTTGGTTAAAGAATACTAATTAAAAAATATATTTACTCTAAAATTGTAATATTGTAAAAACATGGGGTGTTACAATATTATAATCTCCAGCATGTTCTTAACCCACTTTTCCACTATCCTCTAAAATTTTATGAATAAAAAATATTAATAACACATTAAATTTCCCCAAGATGGAACCCCCATCTGATATGTATTTCTACAAGGACTCAAAAATTACTCTTTATATACTAGAGGTATCATTGTAGATATTTTATTCAAATCCAAACAATGAGGATTTCATTTCCTTAATTTAATATATTAAAAAAGTAGTAAAAAACAAAATTTTAATACTATGAACTTCATAGAACTATGAATTAAATAAATGAAATAGTAATGTACCATAATGAAGTTATATAATAATTTATTTACTAATATCCCATCATTTGAATCACATATACATTATAAACCAAAAATTCAAGGAAAATTCATTATTTCCCTACTACCATCCCCATGACCCATACACCCTTTATCCAATATTAATAGAGTGTCTCCAATCTAATATATAGCACATCATGTCCTAGAAATAAATGTGAATATATGTTATACACCTTCACAATTGTTCATATAAATGGATTGAGAAATATATATCAGTAGTGTCTTATCACATTTCACTAGTACATAGTATCATATAAATATATGTATGTGGAAAAAATAGACATGGATGATGAGTTCGTCTGGTATCACATGCTAACCAGGCCACCACACCATCGTATGAATATAGACACTATGTGACTATAATTCTCCAATATAAACCTATCATACTTTCTTCAGATCTATTATATAATACACTTTTCTATCTCATTTAGTTGTCAGTGTAAACCATACCATACTAGAGGACACGTGGTAGGGTTCATTTAATTCTAGACTACAACATATTTACTGTAAATCCATGTGCCAAAAATCATAAACAGACCATTTAACTAAAAGGCATCATAGTAAATTCTCAGTCATCTAACACATGAAACAGTCTATCATTATGATTCTATGTCATGTAATTATTCCGACCCCATATCATTGATCATAGTCCAACATTCAATCTAACAAATCATCACATCATGAACTACATCTCACATATGAAATTTCTATCATTAAATATCACACCACCATGATCATAAAATATAATCATTCAAATTATTAGAATTCCCTATAGTGCTACCTCACTCCTTGTGTCGTGAAATATAGTCAAATTATATAACATTGAACACTTGGTTAGAAAAAAATTCACAAACATATCAAAGACTCTCCCACACCGGTATTGCTCCTCTACATTACTTCATTCATAGAGGAGAAGGACCTTGGTATCCACCACCCTCACTAATTGTTTTTTACTACGAACATGAAATAATAATTCCTTTTTATCCCATAAAACATCTAAATGGGTCATGATAGTGTTCTAGTTAATCAGTTTCAATCCATTAATCCTATGAACATCACCTCCCTCCAATTTGGAAACCACTTGGTCTTCCAAACATGTCACCATTGATACTTGTTGACAAAAAGTTGATCCTTACACCACTTTATTACACAATAAATTATAGGACCATCCCAATCAATAGCACATGGTCCAGTCAAAACACATCAAAATCTCCAATCAATCATAGTCATGTTTACTATGACATTATGAAGTTATTCTTTTCTAATAACCCATTGAAACTGATTCAATGTCCCAAATAGCTTTTATGATCCTTACATAAGTCCCATTTTACATCTCCTGAGGGAAATCAATCAGTGTATTATATGTGGAAATCCTCAATCTTTACACTAATAATAAAATTTTCCTTCAATATCATTAAAGATGGCCTTTATTAGCACCAGAGAAGTATTGAGTACATGAGAATGGTTAAAATACCTAGTATTTTATTAGCACCAAAAAACAGATAATAATGGACCATTTATTGGTGCTTATAAAATCGATGGTAAATGATCCCTTTACTATCAATTTTAATGAACTGATAAAGGGGAATACATCAGTTTGTTGTTATAGTACACTACCCAATAGTGTAGTGTGCTATAATAACAGACTATAGCACAAAAAACGAAAAAATCAATATAATAATGTATGAAAAAATATTTTAAATGAAGAGAAAGCAATATAGGCTCGTTTTCTCAATTTTGGGGATAGGATCCTCATTTTAATCAAAAATGAAACTTATATATTGAAAAATTGAACATAGAGTCATACTGATCACATCATGTATCAGATTGAGCTGTGACTGATTTATACATGTCTAAAATTATTTCTGTTTCATTTTCAGATGTTATAAAAACAATTCAAATGATTTTTCCTAGTTTTTACTACGATACATATATTTTTTTTACTAAAATGTTATTTAAAAATTGAAAAACACACATTTAATCATACTAGTCATATCATGTGTTAGATTAACATGATACTGATTTATACTATTGAAAAATTAATTTTGAATTGTTTCATAAATTACCATGCCAATATGAGTGTGATTCTCTATTTTCATTGAGTGACACTTTTTGAACTAAAATATTTTTTTAAACTAATAATAGATGCATTAAGTCATACTGAAAACATATTGTATCATATTGAGGTGGGGATGATTAATACACATCAAAAATGACATATGATTCATTTCTCTAATGTATAAAAACAATAAAAATTCATTTTTGAGGTTTTGAGTAGGTTAGTTGTCCTTTTGAATAAAATTGTTATCTTTTTTGTTAAAAAGTCACACTATGAGTCATATCAGTCACACCATGAATCAGATTGAGGTGTACATAATTCATATACTTCCCTAATAGATTAGAGATTATTTTAATAATTATCAATAAAATATTAATTAATTTACTATGTTTTGAATATATAACCTCCCTTTTTACTAAAATGTCATATTAAATGGGAAACATGAACTTTGACTCATACCGATCACATAATTTATCAGTTTTACATGAGACTAATTATTACATTTCATAAATGACATAATAATAAATTTTCTAAATTATCATAAAAAATTTATCTTATTTTCTAGGTTCTCAGTGAGTGGAATTTTTTGAACTAAACTATTATTTTTAAACTGATAACAGACACATTGAGTCATACTGGGAAAACCATACAATGTATTGAGGTGTTCCTGATTCCTACATGTCAAAAATGACATATTGATAGTGTTTGTAAAGCATAAAAACCATTATAATGTGTTTTATCAGTTTTGAGTAGGTCATTTCCCCTTTTTATTAAAATTGATTTAATTTTTAATTAAAAAAACTCACTTGGAGTCATATAGGTCACACCATGCGTCAGATTGATGTATGGATTATTGCTACATGTCTAAAATTAATTTTTGTTTGTTTTCTTAATGTACCAAAATTTCCCAAATGCATTTTTATAAATTTTGAGTATGTCAATTGTTTTTTTACAAACATTTCATTTGAAACAAGAAACACACACTTAGACCTATAATGATCACATTATGTATCAGTTTTATTTAATTCTAATTCATTCACATATTAATAAACATATTAATTTATTATATAAATTATAAAGACAATTTGAGCTCATTATTTTGTTTTTAATGGGTCATAGTTTTTTAAAGAAATGATCGATTTTTAAAATAATAAGAGAAAAATTGAGACATTCCAGGAATATTCTACATTAGATTGAGGATTGTTTGATTCCTAAACATCCCAAATGACATATGGAAATTTTAAATAATTTATCAAAACAATATTAATGTATTTTAATGTATTTTTTATAGGTAAATTTTCTTTTATATTAAAATTAAATACATTTTTAAATAAAAAGATATTCTTTGAGTCACACTGTTCATATTGTGCATCAGATTGAGGTACATCTGATATCTACCTATCTCAAATGACAACAAGTCAATTTCTTAACGTATCAAATCAATCCAAATGCATTTTCTCGGTGTTGAGTATGTCCATTCCTTTTTTAAATTAATTTCATTTTAATCTAGAAACACACACATTGACATATTCTAATCATATAATGTATTTTTATGATGTAATACCAATTCCTACCCATAAATAAGGGATTTTGATAATTTTTTTGAAATTATCATGAAAATCTGAGTTTGTTTTCATTGTTTTTAGGTAGTGATTTTTTTAAACAAATCTGTCCATTTGAAACTGATAACGGACTTATTGAGTCATACTGAGCACATCCTATATTAGAATGTGGATTGGTTTCTTCCTACAAATCATATAAATGACATATGGATCATTTCTATAAAGTATCAAACAATAGCATTGTGTTTTATCGATTTTGAGTTGGTTAGTTGTCCTCTTTATTAAAATTGATTCCATATTTAAATAAAAAGACTCACATGGAGTCATAACAGTCACACCATGCATCAGATTGAGGTATGGATGATTCCTACACCTCTAAAATGACATGTTTATCATTTTCATTAAGTATCAAAACAATCATAATGTTGTTTCTTGGTTTTGAGTATGTCACATTATTTACTATACTTTCATTTTAAACTAGAAACAAACACTTTGACAAATACCGACCACATTTTGTATCAGTTTCATTGGAGGTCAATTCCTACACATCACAACAGACATCTGAATCAATGTCCTAAATTATAAAGAAAATACTAGCGTGTTTGCTCTATTTTCAATGTGGGGAATTTTTTTAATCTAAACCGTCAATTTTAAACTGATAACTGACACATTGAGAAATACTGGGAACAATGTGCATTGGATTGAGGTGACTATGATTCCAACCTGTCTCCAATGAGTTAGGGATCATTTCCATATTTTTTATAAATAATGCGAATGAATTTGAGTGGTTTTTATTAGGCCAGTTTTCCTTTTTGTTAATATTAATGTGATTAGTAAATAAAAAGACAGACATTGAGTCATACCGGTCACACTGTAAGTTAGAATGAGGTATAACTGATTATTACGCATCTCAAATAACATATGGATCATTTTCCTAAATTATCATAACAACATGAATGTGTTTTCTCAGTTTTGAGTAAATCACTTTTTTTTTACCCAAATGTCATTTTAAACTGGAAACACCGACATTGACCTATTTCGATCATATTGTATATCCGTTTAATGTGAGTCCAAATAAAAAACATCAAAAAGGAATTATAAATTAATTTTATACATTATTAATAAAATCTAATATTATTTCATTTGTTTTTAGTAAGTGACAATTTTTTATAAACATTGAATTTTAAACTAATGACATACACATTGAGTTATAGCAGTATCACCATGCATAAAATGAATTAGGGATTATTTAATTAAGTCTGAATGATGTAAAAACCTCTATCTACCTCTATTCTACAACCATATAAACCCAATAATATTTTAAATAAAATCTATATTATTAAAAAACCATATTATATCGAAATTGTTTTAAAAAATCCTCAACAAATTATTTTTTTTAATGTTTTATTCATACCCTTACGGATAATTATGAGGATAAAAATTAAATTAATTCACCTTTAACTCTACCACTATGTAAAATAAAATAAATTAATTCTATTAACATACACATTTTAGCTAAAATTGTAATGTTACAATATATGAACCCCAAGATGCATAGCACTATAGTTGGTTATTCTGTTTCTTCCATCTACAGCCTCTCTATTTCATTTATTCTCATCAGTCTATCATTTCGTGGGTTGTGTGGACCTTTTCTCTAGAAAGAGTCAGTGGCAATGGATTTGATGAGATTATAACTAGTTTCAATGGCGATATTATCAAAACTGGGAGACATTACTCCATTTAGAGTACACAATGAAGTATAATTTTTATCCTCATCATCTCATCCCCATAATCATTTACATTGTATTTTGATTCTTGAGGAAAATTATCCATATTATGTATAACTAAACCTATGTTTCTTTAAATACAATATGCATTATTCATCAATTGGATGAAAAATTCACATAGTTGTTTGGAAAACATAAAAGAGATGGGGGTTGAGACCCAAGGAAACAAAATTCGATAATAACTCTTTGTGATATGAACCCGATGATGGTCAAAAATGTACTTTATTGAGTTCTTTAAAAGGGTAAATGCCTCAAATTTATGAGAATTACATCATTTATAATTGTTCTTAACTCGAAGCCTACATTTCCACTAATCCATCTATAAGAAATATCCATACAACCATATAAACAGTTGTGTGAAGGGATGTAATGAAATGGAGAGTGTGGAGATGAGAGAATTAGAACATGCAACTACAGTTCTATACAACCCATGGGTAAGGGGTTTCTATAGTGTAATTAATCCCGATGAGTGTATGTTACTGAAATTTAATTATTTTCTATGATGTGGAGAAATAGTTAATGTTGATTTACTTTATTTTTTATCCTTAAAATTATCCACAAGGATAAAAAAAATATTAATAAAATTAATGGGTGGGTACTTTTTAATGTTTGTTCGGAAAAACCTGGGTTTTTGATGGGTTATATTTTAAAAATTATGGGGTTTTATATTATTGGAAAAAGAGATCGATATAGGCATCTATGTCATTCACACATACCTTGATAGGGAATAAACTTGAACATGGTTCACGCCATCCACCTCTAAAAACAATAAAATAGAGGCCAATCCTCATTCGATGCATAGGTAAATAAAGGTAATATACATAAATATGAAATATATATGTTATATATCTATTATATTATTAAAATTATTTGAATATAATTATAAATATATATTTTATTTTTAATATTAATATTTATTTGAATATTTAATATATTATTCGATATATATATAATAATATTTTTTGTAATGAAACTAAAAAATACAATTAATAATAATTTTAATATTCTATTAATTATAAATAATTATTATTCTGGGTAATTGTGTATAAAATACAATTATTTATATTTTTGAATATTTAATTATTTAAAAATGTGTTTCTATAGAAACCTAATTTTGTAAATTTTAATGTAACATGAGTTTATAATATTTTATTGGTTATTAAAGTATAAATTATATTATTGTTAGCATTAAGTACATATATTCCAAAAAAGTATATACATAACTAAAATAATGAATTCTTAAAAATAATTTCTATCATATAGAATTTGATAAAATTCATTATATTTATTAGAACAAATGATGCAGAAAACATAGGATTCAAGGAAGACCATATAATATGCATTGAACCATTCTTGATATTATAGGGTAGTCTATAATGATGTCAAAATAATGTAATAATACACATCAACACGATATATCATAAATAAAGGAGAAAATCCCATCAACCCTTACAACATCTATCCAATACACATCAAAATCAATATTCCCATTAATTTAAGGTTATAAACTGAAAAACCAGCACTATGTATACTATGTCCTAAATTTCTATTTAATTGGTCAATTTCCGGAAAATAGGTGAATCATTGTGATTTCAATACAGTGAAAACATTAAGCATGCCGATAAATATGAGGTATAGTTATAGACTGTGAACCAAATTGATTAAAAAAATTATAATGACCAAAAATTTATATCCAAAATAGTACTAAATCAAAAAATGGATCATAAAAAATCTAAATACTATAAAAATCCATATAAAAAATATAGAATGAAAACCAAAACCTACAAAAAAATACCCTCTGATACAGATCTCAAAAAAAAATATAGAAAGAAAATTTGAACCTACAAGGGAAAAAACATGCTTACCTCTCTATGTTGATAAAAATCTGAGACCCTTAAACCAAAATCTCAATGTATTCTTCATAAATCCTAACTAGAACAGAATTATGGATACCAAACGATGCTCAAGCAACTAGAGGAAATGGGTTTGTGTGATTCGAGTGTGTTTCTATGATTCAAGATTTTATTCACTGAGGAGATATTCCCCCCCCAAAGAACCAAATTTAATAATTTTTTATTTCATGGGTTATCAGAAACATTCAACTGACTCAACTCTATCATTTGTTAACTAAAACTAGGTGTGAAGCCCTTATCGGTATCTCCAGAAGACACAACCTATAGTTTTCATTGTTCGTGGACACAATCCTAGAGGCAGGTGTAGAATGACCTAATTTATTATAGGAACTACAGAAATTGACCCGCAATTCAAACCACACAATATGATTGCACTAAAATTCTTCCCACGCTATAATCCAAATATAATTTATAGGAACTCTTGAGACATAAAATTCCATTAAAATGATATGAGAAATAGTGTCAGAAATTGACCAAGTACTTCTATCAAAAAATAAATATCTATTAATGAGACTACCTAGCATGTGTATAATTGTTGGATTTTGAAAAGGTAAATGGTTCTTAGGGAAACTAACCCAAATCACAGCTATTAGAATTACGCACTATACATGGAAGTCATATGACAACCTAAAGACATAGAACCAGAAGCTGTTGCAGGTAGGGGGGCACTGGACCAAGCACTGACCACATCTTCTTCCAATGAAAACTGAAATATGATGTTCATTTTTCAATAGGATGCACAATTTTTCGATCTTGATACCCAGAATACATGATGGTTAACCAATAAATGGTTTCCATATAAATGTGATGTTTCTTAAAACACATAATAAAGGTGGGATTAAGAATTGTTGATGTCATTTTGTACTCTAAGTTCAATATCAAAAGATTCAGAAAAACATTTAACTAATTTGAGACCTCTGGATAATGGGATTTTGGGAAAGGCCAGAGAAAATCTGGGTTAGATAAAGAATATAATGAACGAGAAGCAACCATGAAGGGGTTACAAAAGTTTTTTCTGATATCATAAGAGGTACGCAACATTTTTGGGTTTTTAATTAGATCCTGACAATTTTATCAGTGCTTTTAAAAAAGTGTTGTTGAAGCATCCTTCTATCAGCGTTTATTATTTAAGAACTGATAAAAGGTATATTTATTCACACTTTTATAGAGTTAATAATGGTAGGTCTTTATCAGTGCTTATTACTTAGGTGATAATAAAATATTTCTAATTATATTTATAAATAAAAAATTTGTAAATATATATAAATAGTCAATATATATAGTAAATATATTCATTATTTAAATGTATTCATTAGTATTATTTAATTATTTATTTATATTTATAAAAATTTTAAAATAGAATATTTATATCATTATATATATTCTTATATAATTATATATATATATATAATATATATGTAAATATAAAAATAGTAAATACATCAAATTTGTGGGTCCTTTTTTTATAAATTTAATTATTATTTAAATAAAAATAATTATTTATTTATAAATATTTAAACATATATAGTTATTTATTTATAATTATATAAATAATTTCAAGTTTTTTATTTATAATTATAAATATAGTATTTTCATTTCTATAAATATTATATATATATATATATTTAAATATTTATTATAGATATTTTTTAACATTATTAATGAATATCTAATTATAACTGCAAGCGTGATAAAAATGAGTGAGACTAAATAAATTAATATTTAGTACAGATTAATAATATTGGAAAAGTTTTATATGTTTTTTGTGTGTGTACTTTATATAAAATGAATTTATTACTTATATGTTAAATCAATATATCACACATTTGATCTATCTTCAATTGAAAATTCAAACAACCTTCAATTTTTTATCCTTTAATCTATGAAATTAGTCAGTTTTTTAATTCATAATAATTTTTAATTATAAACCATTAACTACTAAATATAGTGCATAAATATTTTTTAATATATAAATCATATTCATTTATAAATATATATATATATATTTAATATATAATATTTATTAACATTTTCAATAATCACCGTATTTATAAAATGTTTAATACTATTCCCAATTTGGTTATTTTTAATCTTAATTTGTTTAATTTAAATTTTCCATATATATATATTTATTTAATATATATACTATTTTTTATAATTTATAGTTTATATATATTATAATAAATTTATTAATTTATAAATAATTATTTAATTAATAAAATGTCTATTATTTTTTTAATGAACTCATTTTTTTATTTATTTAATTATTTCATTTTATTTATTAAGACCATTATTATAACTATGAAATAACTGAAAATGTAGCCCATTATGATTGTTAAAAATATAGTGTTGATAAAGGGTACCATTTATATGTGCTAATAATGGGTATCCTTTATTTGTTCTAAAAATGAAGCCATGATAAAGGGTAGCCTTTATCATCACTAAAACTACAACACTGATAAATGAGACCTTTATCATCGGTTAAAAAATTGCTAATAATGTGTTTAATTTTTCAGCCCTTTCATTATCAATGATAATGATTCCATATATCACTGCTTTTTTATAGAGATAATAAATATTAGTGTTGTTAAACGCCAGTTTTGTAGTGGTGATAACACCCCATAAATTATTAATGGAATCCTCCACCTCAATGTTCTCCCCAAGCATCATCAAACACTCATGATGATGTGACCAATAAAGAGTGAGATGTAATAAAACATCAATCGTCTCCAATAGGTGTCTTCATCTCTTTCATAGTCGACAATCCCACATGAAATCAACCTAGGAAACTCATGTCCCATCTCATATATTGAGACAACCTGAGGTCTATTTTCAACTCAATTGCTACACTTTCCCAATGGATACATAATTTTGTTAATCGTCAAATGTTTTTAATTGAGAAAATCACTCATCTCAAGGAGTGGAGGCCCAATACCAACCAGTTTCTTCATCTATGCCAATAGCAGTCCATATCCTCTCCCTTACCACCAATTAAAAATTAATTGTATCACATAATTAGCCACAAAATTCATATTTACTTATATTTATGTTATCATATATCTCTAAAACATTGTTACTATCCTCAACGATCTCTATCGATCCTCACCCAAGCCCCTCCATGCCTCCTCCAATCTCCAATAACCAAAAGAGCTCATATCTCAATCCATTTACAATAAATAGTAAAATGTGAAAAAATTATAATTGATTGTTAAATAAACCAATGAGTGATAATTGTGGGAAAAATATTTTGGTGTCTCTGTCACACCATACCTTGTTCTAACTACTTACAATCAATATTTTTGGACATATTATATACATATCACCTAAAGTACTCATCACACTAAAACTATTTTATCATGATCCCCTAATAGTCATCACCAAACCCTGACAGAAAATTGAACCCAAACAATGGTCTTGAAATTATTGACTATAAATTATTGAATGACCAATTATCACACATTAAATAATCCCCATACCTCACTAATAATCATCACCTACTAATTAGTTTTTAAGGTGAACCATATAAGTGGTAACCTACCAAATATGGCCTATCGTGACACATCAAACCCCCTAAATCTTGGAGACCACCAAATGAAAATAAGTTAGAATGTACCCCATCTAAAAAGAAAATACTAAGAATCATATGTGTTGTAAACATATTTATTTTTGTTGAAAACTTCCTTCACTGTGCTACATGCATTATCAACGTCAGTTAACTATGTTCCTTGTTGAATTACTATATGTGTTTAAATTTCATCTGTTTTTTACCTCAAACATTCTCTAATGATTATTCAACCATTCAATACACCAACCAAGAATCATTCAATGTCCAAAAAAATCTATTGGAGATGTACCAAGAATCATATTCTTGATCTGAATACCAAGTCATGATCTAACCCCCTCTCAGGGATATGGATCCAATTCCCTCTCTAAATTGAAACCTACAAATTTATGGGTTGTGACACCTCTAATAAAGGAATAAAGGCCCCTTCTCAATGGAATAATACTACCATAGTCTACATATTTGATATAGGTCAAGCTATAGTACTTGCCTCTATTAAAATACTAGGTATACTACCCACTACTACGATAGTTTACGTAGACCCCCACCACAACTAAATTGAGTTCCATTAGGGGTTCAAACATGGACATCAAAGATGCTGATTAGCTTCCCATTCCAATATGGAATGGATTGGGCCTGAATGAAATATAAAAATCATCACATTGAAAGATAATTATTATATGTTAATATTTTCAGGAACATTAATAATATATAAGTTATATAATTATTTTTGTTTTATTTTTCTTATTTTTGAGATTGATGTCTTTATATGTATAAATATGTTCTTAATATTTTAATAGATGAATTATATAACTATTGATATTTTAGAAAAATATTTATTTTATATAAACTATAATAATTTCATTACAAATAACGCTGTATATTTTAATTTTTGATAATTTATTTTATTATATACAATAAATATTATATATATATATATCTATAATTTGTAATAATAATAAATCCATATATTATAAATATCTTATTTATATTTAAATATTTTTTTTAATATTTAATTTTTCAATTTTATAATTGATAATACAACATGAAATACACAAACAGATTTATAATTTTATTAAAGTTAACAAATAATATTATATTAATACATAGGTAATATATATTTTAAGAAAACACAAATAATTTACTATTATTAAAAAATTAATCAATTGTAAATATTATATTAATTTGTATTTTATTTGAAATATTCTTTAATAAATTCAAAAGTAGCTATTATATATTTTTAAATATAAGTATAGATCATTATAATATTAAATAATTATAGAATGATACGATTTTATAAATGTTTTTAAATATTAAAAATAAAATAAATTTATATTTGTTAATCATATATATATTTGTTTCATAATACATATAATTTTATAAGTAGTAATTAATTTTATGTCTTTTGTGTGTAACAATGGAATTTAATATTTATAATTATAATTATTTATTTATATATTTAACTACATATATAAAATCATATTGAAATAATTACAAAACTAATTTTATATTCAATTTAAAATTAATAAAATTTTTGTGTAATTATTAACTACTATTGTTTTATAAATAAATAATATATTCATATTTTATTTAATCTTTTGATGGTTTGTATCATTGAGGTTTATCATCACTAACATTATTGTTGATAAGTAAATTAATATGAATGAAACATTTAAGACTTATAATTATCAATGTAATCCAATAAAAAATCAAAAAAATAATGTTAATTTTAAGAATATATCATTATCATTAAAAATTATATCCAACTAAATCTAACAATATTAGAGATAAAAGTATGGCTTCAAGAGATTTCATTGTGATATTTAAAATAATTTGTCCATGAATATTTTTAAATTTATGAAGCTTCTTATGATTAATAGTGGGATTATTAGGTATTCTTTTACCACTATAAATATAAAATCATATTCTCTTAAAATAATAACACTTTTACAAGTAACTGTAATGTGTACTTTCTATTAATCATTGATAACGAACTTCTATTATTTTCAAAGTAACATTAACTACAAGTCCCATTGAATCCTCCTTTTAAGAACATATGAAATTCATACTCTATAGCACCGGCACTATTGTGATATCGTACTAACATGCATTGATATTACATCCTTTTAGATGAATATTCATCACATTACAAAAATATATGCTCAAGGACCATAATAGTTTAGTGTATCTGGAAGCATGGAACAAAATCATCTAACATGATGGATGATCTTTAATGATTCCCACAAAGATGTTCCCCTTTATTACTTCTACCTAAAACCATTTATCATATCCTAGGGATAGGAAACATAAAATTGGGTGATATGAGATGTCCCATAAGGATAAACATAGGTGATATGTAAGAATAATCATAAACATTAGTATAACAACCATGCATTTTATTACATATATAAACATGATTTTTTAAATAAAACTTTAACTTGATAAAAAAAAGATGATCGAGAGGTCTAGTGTCTTTGGGGATTAGGAACTTACATAACAACATAAACCATAGAATGCAACATCCTATTGAAAACATCTTTTATGTTACCACTACATTACATCGTACTTAGCATTGCATAGGATAACCCGAGGACATGCCTAAGAAAAGTGTGAGCTATAATGCCCAGTAAGGGAATAAACATAAAATAACATAAGAAATAGAATAAATGTCAGACAACATGAATATCAATGGAGCACATGAGATAAATGAACATAATAGTCTGATATAGCATGATAATCATAACATGGGGATGTGGCAAAAACACTAAACATGGAATTATCATGAGTTGAGGGTCCTTACACATGGAGCATGAGTATACCCTCATTGCTCATGAAGCAAAATTAGACCATAATTTCACTTGAATTATAATTATTCCACACCAATTGCACATGGATTATTATGATATTTTATTTTACCCAATCCATTGGAGCACAATTATGGTGCATCCTTCTTAATCGTTTCATTTCATGTATAAGTGTGCCACATGGATCATAAAACAAGGATTCATTAAATATAATCATTTATTCCATGATAAATTAGTGTGGAATTAATAAATGATACTCTTTAGACAATATTATATGAGCATAATGGTGAATAACATTGATAGGTAAATGGTCATGGTATTCACTACACAACGACTTTGTCTTTGATAATCGCGGTGCAATTTCGGCAACAAAACAGTGTGACATTGGAACTCGTAAAAATGTAAGATGAGAGAAAAAGGGGTGTATTTTTTTATTTACCTGAAATGGAAAGTAATGGGGTCATATAGATACATTTCCCAACAATTTTAATGTTATTTAGATTCATGATACAAAATAATTACTTGAATGTAAATGACGAGAGAAAAATTCCTTACGAAACATCGACATGGTTAAAAGTGTACATGGTAAGAATTTAATGATAGAGAAAGGGGTATTTCATATTTAAATCATATATAGGGTTGTATAGGGGAGGTGAAAAATCATACCCCAACATTTATAAATCAAAATAATAGATCGTAACAATATTAAGAAACTTGGATTAAATAGGTAAGGATGGAATCCATTACATGGAAGTGTAATCCCAAAATCATGGGAGAGGCTTGAGAGAGGATTCTTGAGATCTTGGGGAACCTTGAGAGGATTATATATTGAGACGGAAAGGGGTTGGTTGAACTACAAAGTTGTTTATTGTAGAGGAATTTTGAGCTTGGGTGGGTTTATATAGGAAAGGATATGGAATTCTTTATTATTTAGGTTCGGGACACCTCACATTAAACTAATCAAAACCACAAACCAACCGATGGATTTTGTCCAGGTTTTTTTCAAAAGGAGAGTGAAAAAAAATATTTTATAATTACCATTTAAGAAGATCTTAAAATAACTGGGTCCCTTATGTGGAGGTGAGTCACACTCTCAAGGAAAATAATTTAAAAACACAAAATGTATAATAATCCTTGAAGGTTCTACTAAGTCTTTTTAAAATAAATAAAATATACCTAAAATCACATAATATTTATGGTAACACATATATTGACCTAAAATAATCTTTATAGTTTTTTATTACATTAATATCATGTCATTATGATGTCATAAAACACATTATATATTTAAATAGAATTTAATTTTTTACCCAAAAATTTGACTGTCTCATAATATTATGAAAAAATCACCGTTGGATAATTTTGACATCATAATTCCAAAAATAATATTCATTTTATTTAAATAATTTTATATATAGTTGAATTTTAACTTTTTAAATAAAAACCATCATTTATAAAAAATTCATGGGTTTTGAAATAAAACTGCTTTCAAACCTTATTAAAAATACTATTTGCGCTTTAAAAACTATTTACAATGTTACAATAATAAAATTATTTTATATTCTCTATAAATTAATAATGTAAATAATTATAGTACTAGGTTCTTGTTACATAACCCCTTAAAACACCCTCATAAGACCTTAGCGTAAGGTGCACGATTATGACAGACTCTTTGGGTGGCTCAGATAACTTTGCTCAAGTGGTAATCTCTATCAACATCCACTAATCTTGTAGTCGGTTTGGCTTGATCATAACATATTCAAAAATGGCTTGTTCTTGGTCAAGATCAAAGCCCAAAGGCTTCAACTGCTTTTTGAGATCCAATAAATGGGCTTCGTAGAGGGCAAGGCTACTGGATGAGGTCGTAGCTTCCTTTGTCTGAGTAAATTGGATTTGGTAAAGCCCTCTATGTATAATAATAATGTCATCACTATTCATTGACTATATTAGAAATAGTCACAATTCATAACGGTTTTCTAAAATCCAAAATATAAAACCAAATAAGTTTATACATTTTACATTATCATTATAAGACATTTAAATATACCAAGAATAATTATTAATAATGAATTTTCAGGTCATTACAATCATCCCCCCTTAAGAAATTTCATCATCGAAATTTCCTTTTCCCACACTAAAACATATGTGGGAAACTCAGCTTCATCAAATCCTTTGATTCCCAAGTTTCTCCTTCAATCTTTTTGTTTTTTCAAAATATATTGAAGAGATGTATTTTCCTATTTAGAATAACTATTTCTCTACGATCTATAATCATCACTTGTTGCTCCTCGTAATAAATATCATCCTTTAACTGTATTACCACTGAAGAGAGTACATCTGAAGGGTTAGGTATGTACTTATATAAGAAGGATACATGAAAGAAATCATTTACTTTTTCCATGGTAGGTGGATATTCTAGTCGATAGGCCACAACCCCGACTTGATCAGGAATATCAAAGGGGACGATGTACATAGGACGTAACTTCCCACTCTTTCCAAAACTCATGACCTTCTTACAAGGTGATATGCATTGAAATACCATGTATCTACCATTAAACTCAAGGTTTTATTGACAGTTATATACATAAAACTTCTGTCGACTCTGAGATGCATTGATATGTTGCTGAATGGTTTTCACCTTCTCCACCATGTCTTCAACCATTTCTGGTCCTAGCATCTTACGCTCACTGACGTCATCCAAACATGGTGGTGTTCTGTACCTCTTCCCATACAAGGCTTCATAAGGTACCATTCATATGTTCAAGAGTAAACTGTTATTATAGAATAATTCAACCAGAGAAATATTTAGATCTAATCTTTCTTTGATGTTAATTGAGCATTATCTCAACATGTACTCTAGTTTTGGATTTTCCTCTCGGATTGGCCATTAGTTTGAGGAAAATAAAAAATATTAATGTTCAACTTAGTATCCATAGGATGTTGAAGACTTTTCCTAAACATAGAGGTGAATCATGGATTTTGAACAGGTACAATAGATAGTGGTACTCCATGCAACCTTACCACTTGCATAATTTATATGCGTGCCAGTTGATCTAAGGATAAATCCTCCCAAATTGCAATGATGTTGGAAAATTTGTAATACAATCCACAATAACCCATATTGCATTGTTGAATTTGGATGTCTTCAGAAGTCTGGTGACAATGTCCATGGGGATGTTCTCCCATTTTTATGCTGGTATGTTCAATGGTTGAATCATACCATTAGACTTATTCCTCTCTTCCTTCACATGATAACACACGAGGTAATTTGATGTATACTCAGTGATCTACTTCTTTATATTACACCACCAATAATTTTCTCAGAGATCTCGATACATCATTGTGTTTCCTAGGTGAATAGAGAAATTTAAACTATGTGAATCATCCAAAATTTCCTTCTTCATCTCTGGACTTGACGAAACACATAGTAATTTCCCAAATCTCACAATTCCTTCTTTATTAACATTGATCTCTGAGGATTTCCCTTTTCTGATAGCTTCTAAATTCTTTTGAATTCCCACATCATCTTTTTGAGCATTCTTTAACTTTTCCAAAAGAGATGGTTGAACAACCATTTGTGAAAGGATTGATGATGTTGCCTTCTTTATGATTCACATGCCTATCCTCAATAAATCTACGAAGATTATATCCTTCTCAATTCTCATCAATGACAGAATCATTGGATCCTTTCTACTTAGAGCATCCTCCACCGTGTTCGTTTTCCACAGGTGTTAATGGATTTAGTAGTCATAGTCTTTAATCATATCTAACCATCTTAGTTGGTGCATGTTCAACTCTTTATGTGTGAATATATACATGAGGCTTTTTTGGTCCATATATATTTCGCACTGCTCCCCAATGAGATAATGATGACAATTTTTTTAAGAGAATATCACCACAACAAACTCCAGATCATCTGTTGGATAATTCTTCTGATGAATTTCAATTGCCTTGATGCATAAACAATAACATTTCAATTTTTAATCAACACACAACCCAATACCTTCTTCAAAGCATCATCGAATACCACAAAAAGTTCTCCACTTGTGGGTAATGTGAGCACGAGCGCAGTGATAAGCCTCCGTTTCAACTCCAATTAACATTCTTCACATTCATCTCTCCAAGAAAGCATGACTCCCTTCCAAGTAAGATTGGTAAGGGGGTTTGAAAATCTCAATAAATTTCTCATTATTTGGAGATAATATCCTACCAACCCAAAGAAGCAATGGATATCCATTACCGATGTTGGCCTTAACCTCCCTTAAATTTTCGTTGTTTTGGAGGAATCCACAGATATCCCATTACATGTGATTATATGGACCTTGAATGAGACCTCATTCAAGCAGAACTCACAATTTAGGTAAATTTCATAGATATTATCCTTTTTCATGGTCTCTATTATAGTTCTTAGATTATCATCATGATCCTCCATGGTTTTCAAGTATATTAGAATATAATATACAAATACTACCAAAAATTTGTCGAGATAATATCTAAAGACTCAATTCATCACGTCCATGAAGATTAATAGGGAATTAGTGAGTCTGAAAAGAATTACAATGAATTCATAGTGCTCGTACCTTGTACGAAAAGAAGTCTTAGAGACATCGTCATTATTCACCCATACATGATAGTATCTCAAATAAGAATCCACCTTGGAAATGTATTGTGCTCCGTGTAGCTCATCAGACATGTCATCAATTCTTCAGAGAGGATATTTTTTCTTTATCGTGATTTTGTTAAGCCTACGATAATAGATGAAAAGGCACATTGTCCCATACTTCTCCATGAATAAGAGGATTGGTGCACCCCATGGTTAAGCACTTGGGCGTATAATTCCATTATCCAGATTCTTTGGTAGTTATTGCTTCAGATCATCAAGCTCCACAAGATCCATTCTATTTGGATTCTTGGATATTGGTAACTCCCCAAGTATAAGATCAATTGACAATTAAACTTCTCGTCTTGGAGGAAGACCATAAAATTTAGCAAAATGCATTACAATAGAGAAGTATTCAAGGATGGTTTCCTCCTTTGAATCAATCATATGAGATATATATGTGTTCTCATAGGGTAGTAATATCCACACTTGAGGTGATGGATCTAAAAATATTCAGCTTCCTCCTTGCACTTGTACAGAATCGGGGGTTAATTATCCACATGGAGAGTGATTTCCCTCTCATAGTAATTTATGATGGCTCTACATAGGGAATGCCAGTCCATGCCATGAACTGCATCAAATCCCACCATAGGGAGTATGATGATGATATATGATTAGTTCAATCCACCTATTATGATCAGGGAGGAGTTATATTCAGGGAATGAAATGATTCCCCATTTTTTGTACTCACCGACATATTTACTTAATGATTTTTGGTGGTGTTAGGATTGTTTTACTAAACATTTGGGATATAAATGAATGTGTAGAACTATGGGAGATAACCCTACCTTTATCTTCTTTATTCTAGTTCTACTCTATCTATTATATAATTGGGGATGTGTATCTAGAACATATAAACATGTAAAGGGGAATCCAATGATAAAAATGAACGACATATAAATTACATTTATTTCCTTAACATAGGAATCTATAAGCTTCAATCAGTGATATCCATGATAGAATATCTGACATGTATTCCTGAAGGAATTTTATTAAAATTCCCTTAATAATAGTTCATACTATTATTTTTAATTTACCAAAGCATATATCCTGGGAGTTCCATAACCAAAAGTGCAGCAAGGCCCATTGTCATGTACCTGGATAACCCAGGTCAAGCCTAAAACACATTTTCAGGGGTTTTCCACCCAAGGTACATATATGCAAAACCCGCCACTACCTGCTCATATCCAGAAAAGGATGTATTTTCTTGATAAACAACTTACTCAATACTCACCAAATCATAGGGATTATTTTATTATACAAAGTCTTGTCTTTAATACTTCACTATGTTTTTCTAATACTAATCTCAAAATTAACTAATCCTATCATCTGATACCAACTATAACAACCCTGCTTTTTATTACATACTTAAACATGATTTATTACATAAAAATTTCACTTGATACAACATATAAGACAGAGAGGTCTAGTGTCTTTGTGGAATAGGAACATTACATAAAATCTTAAATCATAGAATTTAACATATTATTGAAAACATCCACTAAGTGACCACTACAATACCTCATAATTATAATTGAATAGGTTAACATGAGGACATGCATAAGAAAAGGGTGTGATATAAAGCTCAGTAAGGGAATAAAAATGGAATGACATGAGTAATGGAATACATGTTAAACAATAGGTATATTAATAGAACCCAAGAGAAACATGATCATAAAAGAGTGATAAAGCATGAATATCATAACATGGAGATGTGGCAGCAATAATTAACATTGTAATTCCATGAGCTAAGGAATATTACACATAGATCATATTAAAACTTCATTGCACCTGAATCACAGGTAAACCCTAATTGAAATAGAATTGGAATGGGTCAACACCCATTTCAAATGATGTATCAAGATACTATACTTTACCCAATGCATTAGAGGACTATCAGGGAACACCCTTTTTAATTGTTTCATTTCATTCATAAGTGTGCCACATGGATCATAAAACCCGGATTCATTAAGCACCATCATATATAAAATGATAAAAGAGTGTTAAATTAATACCTGAAACTCATTAAACAATATTTAAATGTTAATAAACATGATTTCCCTTGATATATAAATGGTCATGGAATTCAATACACAATTTCATTGGTTAGGAAAATCACGTTGCAATTTCGGCAGTATAACGGCGTGACATAAAAACTCCTAAAAATGGTTGATGAGAGATAATGGGGTGTCTTGTCATATTTACCTATAATTGACAGCAAGGGGGACATATAGGTACATGTCCGAACTATTGTAATGGAATTTAGATTCATGATAAAAAATAATTACATGAATGTAAATTAGGAGAGAGAAATTCCTTACGTAATTTTAGCATGGTAACAGGTGTTCATGGGAGGAATTACATGAGAAAGAAAGAGGTATATAATCATTCAAACATAAATATGTAAGAATGGTGGAGGTGAGAAAACATACCCAAACATTTATAATTTAAAAAAGAGGATAGAAATATTATAAAACTTGGATACAATTAGAAAGGAAGAAATCCCTTACTTGGAAGTGTGATACCAAATGTTTGGGAGAGGCATGAGAGAGGCTTATAGGGAGCTTTGGGAACCTTGGGAGGATTCTAGAGATATGTGCTCAAGGT
This sequence comes from Viscum album, assembly GCA_963277665.1. NCBI lineage: Eukaryota > Viridiplantae > Streptophyta > Magnoliopsida > Santalales > Viscaceae > Viscum > Viscum album. The sequence goes on from OY728141.1 coordinate 142,483,076, forward strand.
TTTAATGAACCCTATAGTCTTTGAGTTACGGGGATGTGGGATCATGGGTGGGTTTATATTGGAAATGTGAATGAATTATTTATTATTTAGGCTTGGGACACCTCCCATTAAACTAATCAAAACCACAAACCAGCCCATGGTTTTTTCCCACAGTTTTTTCCAAAGGGGATTGGACACAATATTTTATTTTTACAAAGGTATAACTTCTTAAAATTATAGGGTCTTATATGTGGAGGTGAGTCACACTTTAAAGGAAAACAATTTAAAAAGACAAAAAAATTTATAAGCCTTGAACAGTCCACTGAACCACTGAATAATAAACCAAATCAACCTAAACTCTTATTATTTTAATGTTAAAACATATATTGGCTGAAAATATTGTTTATAATATTTTATTACCTCAAAATTTGGTTATTATGATGTCATAAAACTCATTATATATTTAAATGGTATTTAATATTTTACCTAAAAATTTGACCGTCACATAAAATTTTGAAAAATTTACCATTGGATAATTTTGATGTACTAATTAAAAAAATATTAATTTTATCCAAATAAATTTCTAAATATGTGAATTTTCACTTTTAAAATAAAAAGTGACATTTATCAAAAATTGATGTGTTTTGAAAAAAACAGCTTTCAAACCTTAATACAAATAACAATTTAATTCATAAAATTATACGATCATTTATATTTTATATAATGTAATTTATTAATAATAACAATAATTTCTTAAAATATTATTTAGTTCAAAAATCCATTAATTCAAAAAAATAGATTTCATTGTTTAATATTAACTAAAAAAATATTTGTTCTTTATAAACTATTTACAATGTAAGAATAGTAAAATGAATGAATACTTTCTATACAAGAATAATGTAATTATCGTAGTACTAGAGTCTTGTTACATGATCCCTTAAGACACCCGTATAAGACCTTAGTGTACAGTGCACGAGGGTGACACACTCTTGGGGTGGCTTGTATAGCATTTCTCGAGTGGTAATCTCTGTCATCATTGACTTCTCTAGAAAGCGGTGCCACTCGAGATTAAAATATTCAATATTAGCATGGGAATCTTCAAGAGTGAATCCCAATGACACCACATTCATTATGAGCTCCTATAAATGGGCTTCATAAGGGGAGAGTCTACTAGATGAGGCCATAACATTTTTTCTATGTAAATTATATTTGGTAAAGCCTTATATTTATACTAATAATTTGATCACTATTCAACGACTAAATTTGCAATGGTCACAATTCATAATGGTATTTTAAAATACAAAACATGAAACAAAATAAGTCAATACAGTTTACATAACTATAAGAATACCTTTAAATAGTCCAAGATGATTTTTCATTAATGAATTTTTGGGTTGTTTCAATAAGGGTTTGAGAATGTGAATATAATCTTAAAAGATCATAACATGGCTATCAATTATCATACACATGAATCATTATAAAAATATTGACATTTAAAAAGAAATTAATCAGTAGATAATTTGTAGCATAATACATGAAACCATAACATAGGAATAAGAAAAAGAATTTTTTGGGGACATATAAGAATATAAAACGATTTTTACAGTATTTAAGGAATCACTACTAAGGACATATTATTATTATGGGTTCACTTCCCATTTCATCTTTGTAGACATGGTTCAATTTGATGGACATATTAAAAGTAAATGTTCACTTCCAAGACCATATTAACATAAAAAGTATTTACTGAATCGAGTTCACTGCCAATTCCAGACATGGCTATGATAAGATATTTAAATCATTACCCAATTTATTGGAGGGAGATATAGGACACACCAATATCATCATAAAATCATGTATATGTGTGCAACCAGATAATAAGTAATCATATCATAACCCATGAACCAAAATTGGTATCATAAAAATGTAATCATTACATACCATGATGGAAATAGATACTTTTCACAATATTTTAATCAAAATATATCATTTGATAAGAAGTAGGTTTCATTATCAAATTACCCATGAAATTGAAAAAACATTCATAAACTTATTGAAGATGAATTAGAAATTAGTTTTATGAACATATACCTATTGAAAGTGAAATTAGTTTCATAATTATCATAACATTAAACCATAAACCATTCCATGAATGAATGTGAATAGAACCTTTGGATCATTTTCCAGAAATGCATGACTATCATTAAAGGAAGTCATCTTATATGAAAAATAAATTTTAAATAAATTTTATATATATTTCTTGATGATAATATCCTTACTTCGTTAAAAATGGATTTTTAAAAATATAAAACAATTTGAAAACCATTTTAATTGACTATATTTTGAAAACATAGAAATAATTTTTGAAATTAGTTTGAATAAATTTTTCATGAAAAACTATAAAATAATATAAAAATAATTTTGACAACTGGTTTCCTTGAAAATGTATATTAGATTAATGAAAATATATTGAAAACCATTTTCTTTGAAAATTTATAAAATAAACCTAAAAAATTAACAAATTTTAATTGAAAATAATATGAAAATTATAAAATAATCTTTGAGATCATTGATATCATTTTAATTGAAAATAACATTTATAAATTATATAATGGAAGCTTTAAAATTCATTTAAAAACATATTAAAGAAAAAATATTTGTTGAAAATCCATTTTGATTGGAAAACATATTAAGATGATATATTTCCCAAAATATTAGGAATGTTAATTTCCATTCAAGAATAAAATTTTAATCATACAAAGAAAAATCAATGAGATGATGTCATTATCACGACCCGTCCTTCGGGGCTCGTGTCGTGACCACCCCAATCCCAACTTCCATAGGTCGTGGCTTTAGACAAGTACTGAAAGGCATATCCCAAAAAAACACGGAGGCATTACCTTTAATCCTGTACAAAAACAATATTCGAGAATACAAAAATAAGGAATTGTGAAGTAAATTGCTGCAGTAAAATGGTGTTGAATGTAAAAGGGGTTAGAATACAATACCAACATGAAAAGTACAAGTTCAACTGAAAATTGTAATATATCTGAAAAAGGGAAAACAACTCTGGGGTCATCCTCCGAGGATCCTACCTGAAGGGTAGGTACCACTCACGAATAGTAGACCCTACGTCAAATCATTACAAATGGTCCACCTCCAAGAATCTCCTAGTCCTAGCTCCCCCAGCCTTGATTAATGTTGTATGTCATCTTTACAAGACACACCAAGGTGCGAGCGAAGCCTGTGCCGGGGTGACTATAAAAATACTCAGTAGGGACCCCGAGACCCTATTGGTCACCTAGAACATCATAAAAGAAAACTAAAAAAGAATGATCTCAATAACAAATCAATAGACACATCTCAATTAGATTCTCTGCTCTAACCAAGTATACAACATAGAGAAACATGATTTTGATGCTTACCCAGAAAAGATTTCTTTGATAGTTGATAGCCAGCCACCTTATTTTGTAGGGATAGTAACAATTAACATCCCCAGTCACAACGTCGAATACCTAGGATGATGGATAACTCTTTCTCTATCGAGTATAGTGGGCCTTCTGGGTCACACAAAGCCACTTCCCACTAACCATGTACAGTTGAAGTACTCCTCCCCATTGCTTATAAGGGGTCTACCGGGTCAAACATAGCTTCCCTCCCCCACCATGAACTACTGAGGTACTACTACCAATTGCATAACATGGAAGCTCCCCACCTTGTCCTACTAAGGTACTCCTCCCCATTACGTACTGTGGCCGTTGAGTCACTCGGAGTCGAAAATTTATCAGTCGTCAGGTCTCAGCCAGTCATAGGGTTCCATACATAGTGTTCTCTGGAGAACTTCTCCCGAAGCCAACAATCAAAATTCAACCAGCATACATTCTCAAAAGTGGTAACCTAATGATCTGTCATGTCATAAGGGTTCGAATGCAATATATGACCCGTCAATCGGACGCCTGGTCTGTGCGTTATTGTCATTTTAGTGCCAAGGCCCCGGTTGGATTAGGGTGTGATGCAACCTAGCCATACTCCAAGATTCACCAAAACTCTCACAATGTCAGTAAAAAGGACCGTGTCTCCCCCTGTATCCTGATGCCATATACGGTTCATCAAATAGACATCTAGTTCTAAAGATAAGGCGCATATAGTGTTCCTGGGCGGTACTGGGTTCGGGTCCGGTCAACTTTGGTCAGACCGGCCCGACCCGGTTCGGCATGGGATAACCTGGGGCTACCCAATCCAAATCGGTTCAGATTTGACCTTGGTTAACCCTGCCCGACACGGTTGTGTTGCAAGTCAGCCCGTTTAGTGTCGGGTCGGTCTGTTTGACCGACCCTGCAGTGGAACCCGCCTGACGGCAGAGGCTGCCAGGGATACCTGGACACAATGTGTTTGGGTAGGGCTGACGTGGCATAGAGCCACATTATTGGGTCAATCAACAGGGGTTGACCCAATGTGGCGCCAGGTGGCACTACGGGTCATCCGTGTCATGGCCTATGGGCTGCGGCATTGCCAGCGGGCACGCCGCTGGCACACACCCCGTCAACCGACAACCGGTCTATTTAGCGGCCCCTTGCTCCCATGGTGGCCAATGTAGGCCGTGGCCTTGCTGCTGCAAAGGTTCACATCCGGGGGCACGCCCCATCTCTACTTTGCAGCCTCCATCAAAGCTGCCCGGTGCCGGCCAGTCCGATGACCACTACAGCTTTGTTCCACAACCTCCTCTTGTGGAGTGCATCAACTCGCTATCCACCAAGTAGCTAGTCGGTGTTGTCACAATTTCGGTCATCCATGGAGACATAAGTACGTAAAAAATATAGTGTAGGGTTCGGTCTAGGTTCGTTAGGCCCACACCATCTGTCGAATCTCGTAACACGTGGGGGGTTAAGGGTTTAATAACTATTTAATTAAACGACAAAATAAAACTCAATATATTCTCCGCAATAACCTTCTGCAAAGACTAATGAATTGCGGGTCAACTAGTTAGTCATTTGACATGTGTTTTTTGTGTAATTTCTGGAATTGGTTAGAGGGAATATAAAATTCACAAACTAAATAACCCCTACCTTGAATCATTGGAGAAATTTCTGCTCTTGAAGGTGGATCATGTTCTTCATTCCCGCAACCAGATCCCAATGACGCCACTTGCACATCGCCCCTCAGATCGTGGTTTGGTGTCACCCATCACCTGCCACGAGGATCAGCTCTATCATCTAAGAGTTTGGCATCATGGAGTTCCTTATATAATTTGTTTCATGGGGAATCTATGTGAATACCCCTCTCTAAACTCCATATTTATTGGAGAGGGGGAGGATAAGTAACAACATGGATAATTAAGGGGGCTCATAAATTATGAACCTTAATAATTCCCCAATGACTTCATTACATAGGATTGGCATTTCATGAAATTTAATGGCTCGAAACACCACAGGAACCACACAACACTTGTCCGTTGGAAGATATTAAATAAAATAACAGAATTATTTCATTTCATTTATTTAAAAAAGATTCAAAAATTAAAATTTTCTCTGGACCTACTAGATTCAAAATAAATAAAACTTTAAGAGCGTCCCAGTTCATTGGATTCAATGCTTACCACATATTTTTAAACCAAAGAATTATTCAAATGTTATAAAATTCTTCTAACGCGTTTACTGAACGTACCCAAATTTTTTTTTAGAAATTTAATAATTGTCACCCTCGACCCGTACCGGTCGAGGTTAGGCTATTACAAAGGGAAACACGCTCCAATGAACCCAATGGTACTCTTTCATTTTTAATCTGAGTTACCCTTTAGATGTTATGGATTATATAATAAAATAATTGTCACTTAATTATTTTATATACGGCCAAAAACTATCTTTCACAGGTGGCCCGTACTGGCCAATATTAGTATCTACCTAAAAAGGGAATACCCTAACGAGTTTAGTGGTGGTATCTGATTTTTAATCTGTGTAACCGTTTGTGAGTTATATGAATTTGAAAATTAAAATAAATTTATTTAATTATTTTATTTACGGTTATTCCATTTTAGAGTTTTATCACCGGAACCCTATGCCGATGAAACGTAAGTCGTGCCTATGGTGAAAACCCCATCATGAACACAATGGTGCCCTCAGATTTCTGATCAGGGCAACCATTTAAGAGTTATTCTACTTTTTCATGAAAAACACTTACACATGCTAATTAATTCTTAGAAAATCATCTAAGGATAATTCCGGCACTCCGGGCCTCGGTATCACACACCTTAAGAATTAGTGGTCTTGAATAAATTCTATATAATTAAAAATATACAGAAAGTATGGGACATTACATTCTCCCTACCATAGTGTGTTACATCCCTGAAATCCAAAACATGGACAATGGAAACAAATGGGGGTACTGAGCATGAATCTGAGCATCTCGCTCCCATGTGCTCTCCTGGAGATCATGTGCTGCTAGTGAACGCACACCAGAGGTATCGACCACCCACAAAGGACCTACTTCTATTTATCCTCATTATCTCATGAACCTTTGTAAATGTCTCCCCATCGTCTATGTTTAGCTCGCCATGGTCGATGATGTGAGATGGGTCATGCACGAATCTCCTCAGGTGGGATACATGGAGATGTTGTGCACCCTCTGCATCTGTGGCAGAAGTTACAAGTAGTATTCCACCTCTCCTATCCTCTGATGCATCAGAAATGTCCTGATAAACCTCAATGATAACTTGCCTCCTCATCCAATTATCTATAGTCCCCATCGAGTAAAGACTCACAACAAGACATGGTCCTTCTCTAATAACTCCAGAGGTCTCTGCCTCATGTCGGCAAATGAATTCTGTTTTCTCTTTAAAGTATTCATCCGCTCTTGGATGGTTCAAACCTTCTCAATGGAACCTCTTATCAACTTTGGACACATAAGTGATGACTCCCCTTGGTCTGTCAAATATAGAGGTGATCTACATGTTCAACTGTATAGGGCGTCGAATCATTCCATACCGATGGTGGAGTGATAACTATTGTTTTTTGAAAATTCCACCTAGGATAAGTGATCCTTCCAACTGCAGTCAAAAGCTCAGACACATGCATGTAGCATATCCTCCAGAGTATGTATGGTCTGCTCCGTCTGACCATCCATCCGAGGATAAAAAGTGGTGCTGAAATGCTGCTGAGTCCCAAACGGCTCCTGTAATCCCTTCCACAACTAGGATGTGAAGAGTGTGTCACAGCCAGATACGATCATTGATGGAAACCCATTTATCCGTACAAATATTATACATATAGGTTTCGTATTCCCTCTACTGATCCTTTCTCTCAAATAGGTAAGAAGTGGGCTGACATTTTGAGTCGGTCAACGATCACCCAAATACAATCATGTCCCCTGGACATACATGGAATCCATGTCATAATGTCCATGGAGTTTCCACCAAACATTCACTCTTGCACCTCTAGTCGCTGATCTAAGTCTGCTGGAACTTGATGCCCGGTCATCATTTGTGGAAATGTGATGCAACATGATAAACACTCTTCCACTACATCCTTCTTACTTGGCCTCTAGTGATGATGTCGGAGGACTTGGAAGATCCTCACCACACCGGGATATACCGCCAAAATTTCCGTGTGGAACTCCCTCACCATCTCATCACATAGTTTCACTGGTACCATGGTATATCCTCTGAAGAGGATGATGTCCTCCCCACCTTCAGAAAATTCATCAGGTTTCTATACTTAGGATATCTGAGAACATTGAGCCTCTCATTCAATGTCCCCAAGTTGTGCCACCCGAATTCACTAAAGAAATGGGAGACTGGCTATCATAGATTGGATGTAAGCGGCTATATCTCTATCCTTGAAGGATGTTTGCAGCACGACTAGTTACTCTAATGCCTCACTCTACAGCTGTAGAACTAACGTCATGCTGAGTTCGTCTGCTACCACATTCCCCAATCCAAGAGTATAGACTATCATAAGTTCATCATCCTGGATGAACTCTATCCATAGTCACCATCTCATTTTTAGAACCATCTATGAGAAGATACACCTAATACTCTTATGATTATTGAAGACTATAAAAAAATTCACCCATCATGTATTGCTACCATATCTTCAGTTCAATGACCATTGCTACTAACTCCAGATCTTGGGTAGCGTATTTGTACTCCTCTTTCTCTATCTCAGCTCCTAAATGCTCTGATGACACTTTTCCATCCATTGTTAATGCTCTCCCATTTTCGTCAAAGCTAAAAATGGTGCCGACACCCTGGAAAAATCTAGTCCAAAACTCTCGTAGTACCCAACCATAGTAGAAGACCCTCTCTCCTCAGAGAGGTAAACCTGGAAACATCTTATGAAAGGATGTCCCCACACTTTTTAGCTTCTGTTTGGAAGAGAAAACTCAAAGCTCACATTGCCACAAGCGTAAGGCTAGTCGACTCAAGAGCGATCGGTTGCACACTCATTTGAATGAGTTTATCATGTTCTTCATGGGATTACTTTTTCACTGACTAATGAAATCTTCATTAAAACATTATAGATAACCCACAACTGTTTGAATAATATAGTCAATCTGAGAATGAACTTTGGATGTGTCGTCCCAACCCAAAATAATTTCGTAAGGCCTCGATGCTGCCACTAACAGGTTTCAACCAAAACTATAACCTCAAGGGTTAGATCACACCGTCTGCATATGTGTAATTATCGAGTGTCCTCCCAAAGGTATCTCTATATGTGAGGGTCAAGTCAATGGTTTAATCGGAAACTCTATGTCTCAGAAAAGATTAATATATTGAAGGAATGATTGGTATCTATCTATTAAAATTACAGCTAGTAGTAGACATAGACCATACCTAGAATCATTCCTAGAGCCCCTGGGTCACACACCTTGACCACATGAAGCTACTATCTTGACTTTTCCTCCATCTTATTGAGCCTGGTGGGGACCCCATATGGGGGGGGGGTTGTAAAATGTCGAAATGTACACCACCTCATGCTACTGTCCTAGCTTTACTTACACATTTGAAACCCTACAGATTCATCTGTCCATATCAACTCCTTTTTTGAAACATTTTACATGGCCAAGACTCGAAGACTATCATTAGTTTCATGAATTCCCACTACTAACATTCAATGGATGCATCCTTTCAGCAAAAGAACATTCAACCAGAAATGTTATCTCTAGCACCCTAATATAAGAAGGAATGCATAGAAGAATAGTGTTGGATCAGATGCCCCTAAACACACCTCGCTCGGAGGTATGATCCCTAAAGCAATGATTGTTTTGTATTAATTGAGTACCTGGAATAGTAGGTATGCCACAATGAATACTCACCTACCGACATGTCGTGCTACCAAAGTTATAGAAGAACCAGTGAACACTCATCCATTACCTCTTTATGTAAAGAGACAGCCTTCTCTATGTAAGGTTATCAATCTTTCCCCTAGAAAAATCCAATTCTCAATAAGATCAAGGTAATATAAACCTTATCATCATTATAATGAGACATGTAGAGGGTACTCTACTAGGACCTCTATTTGATCGAATGGTGCCCAAACTAAATGGAAACTCAGCCACCTCTTCAAGTTAGTCTTCATCTGCCTATGAGTCGGTCTCACCTCGGAACCTGAGATGTATTTGATGTTGAAACACATGTAAGGCACCAATCCTTCATGTGTCTTATATGGTTACCTCCAGTTTTAACTGCTGACCAATGGGTAGTGATATAAATGACAGACTACCTGAAGGTACTATCTCGGAAAATGGTCCACTTACTGAAGCTTCATCACTATGAGGACCATCCTCATTGTAACTCATTGTAAAAGACTAGAAGATAAGATCAACATCTACTATATTGGTGTCTCAACTAGGAAAAACACACTATCCAAAGCATCTATTTAGTTCCTAGCCACCTGCAAGTCTGTCTCACCTCAGATCCTCTACCGATGAAACTCGTGAAATGTGCTCAGTCAGTGTGCACCCTCTACTATTGGTCTGGTGGAAGCGATTTCACAATGATTATTGGTGCTGTTGGTACACCACCCATAGGTGCTAACTCTGTAAGCGGGCCCTCCACCAAGGACTCATCACTCGATGGGCCGTCATCGTGTACTCTCTTGGGAATCCTAGCATGTTGTCTATGTGGCGTCATCCTGATAAAGAACAGGTGTGCCATGGTCATTAAGTCATAACTAGTGAGCTGACTCCAAAGAAATGACATAAAAACATTTCTAAAACACAAGCAATTTGTATTTTCATGCACCGAGTCAGAAATAAAAATTCAGGTTCCTGGTGTATGGATATGTTGGTTGCCGAACCAACACTGGACTACCCAAACTGAAAACCACACTCAGAACACAGGACATTACTGCCACACATAAAAAATCAGAGTCCTAGTTCTTCAGTAGAACCGACTCCTTTGATACCACTTTGTCATAACCCATCCCCAGAGTCCCATGTCATGACTATCCTAAGCCTGCCTTACATAGGCCAGGGGATGTTGACTGGTACCAAAAGGAGTATCCCCAAAAAATGGGAAGGAATTGCCTTTAAACCAGTACACACACAAGGTCTGAGAAGACAACAAGAAGCAACTGTGAAGTAAAATGTTGTAGTAAATGAGTCTGAAAAAGTAAAATGGGCCAAAATACAAGCCCAACAGGAAAAGTACTAGTATAAATGAAAAGTTCAATATAACCGAAAAAAGGAAACCAGCTCCGAGATTTTCCTCTCACGATCTTACCTAAATAATGGGTACATATCACTAATAGTAGTCCCTGCGTCACATCACACCATGTGGTCCAACTTCAAGCACCTCCCATTCCTAGCTCTATCAGCCTCAATCAATGTTGTACGTCATCTGCACAAGACACAATAATGATCGGGCGAAACCCATGCAGGGGTGAATATAATGATACTCAGTAGGGACCCTGAGGCCACATAAGTCTACTAGAACTCCCCAAATGATAACCACAAAGCATGATATCAATCATAAAGAATAGGGTAATATACAAAAATCAATTAGAGTCTCAGCTCAAATCAGGTATACAACTCAGAGAAACCAGATTTTGATGCTGACCCACACAGGATCGCTATGAAAGGTGATATCCTGCCACAAGATTTTCTAGGGATGGTAACATGTAACATCCCCAATCTCATTTTCAAACACCTAGGATACTGGAGACATCTTCCTCTAAAGAGTAATGTGGGTCTTCTAGGTCACCCCGAGCTACTTCTCAATAACCGTGAAATACTGAGGAACTCATCCCCATCACATTCTGTGGGTCTACAGAGTCAAAAAGAGTCTCACTCCCCCACCTAAGATTGTTTAGTTACTTCTCCCCATAGTGTACCGTGGCCTCTCTCTATGGTTTTATACTGAAGTACTCCTCCCCATCAAGTACTTTAGCCATCATGTCACTTAGAGTCGAAAAGTCAACAGTTGTCTGGTCTCAGCCAGTCGTAGGGTTCCGTATGTAGTGAACTTGGGAGAACCGCTCCCTAAGCCATCAATCATATTTAAACCAGTAATCTGTCTGAAAATAAGTAAACCGGTGTTTATTTGTGTCATAAGGGTTCTAATGCGACCGACAGTGTGTTAATCAGACGCTTGGTCTGTGCGTTATTGGTATTTAATTGTCGAGGGCCCGGTTGGATTCGGGTGCGATATAACCCATCTATACTCAATGTTTCTCCAATACTCTCATGGAATAAGTAAAAAGGACCATGTCGATCCAAGTATCCTGAAACTGCACATGGTTCATCAAACAGACATTTGATTCTCAAGATAAGACCATTTTATTGTTCTTGGGTGGTACTCGGTGCGGGTCCGGTCCATCTCGGTCATTCTGGCCTCACCTGGTTGGGCATGGGTCGACCCAGTCTGACTCGGGTTAGATCCGAAATGGGTTAACCCGACCCCACTGGGCCCGGCCCAACCTGGTTGGGACCGGCCTGACCCGAGTGGGCCACTGGGCCACAGGTCGGTCCGCTGGACGGACTTAGTAGTGCCACCTGCCTGGCGGCATGGGCCACTAGGGATATCCGGATGTTGCGTGTCCAGGTAGGTCTGATGGGGTGCATAACCAGGTCATCAAGTCATCCCACGAGGGTTGGACCAATGTGGCGACATTTGGCGCCATGGGTCCTTCATACCACGATCTATTGGAGGTGACTTTGCCACCGGGCGCGCCACTGGCGAGCATCCCATACCTCAGCGGCTGCTTTCTCTCTCCGCACCTAATTAGTCCACGTACATACTGTAGTGGGGGTGTGCCACCATGTCCGAACCCCCACCTCCACTCCATAATCTCTGTCGCGGTCGACTAACATGATGGACGACCCATCCTCCAGTCACCATGGATTACGAGCCATGGACCATCTTGTTCATCATCAGCGTGTGACGGCGCTCCACGCCTCTTCTACAGCCAGTCAGTGCCAGCTGCTCTGATGACCACCATTGATTTGTGTTTCGGCCTCCTCTTCCAGCGTGCGTCGATGCACTATCCACCATATATCTAGTTGTTGTTGTCGTGTTGTTGGTCTTCAATGAATGAACAAAGATATAACAAATATAGTGGAGGGATCGAGTCAGGTTCGTTAGACATGCGCCCTTCACGTTTACTCGTAACACGAGGGTGGATAAGGGTTTAATGACAATTGAATTGAATAATAGGGTAAACCCACAGGATTCCCCGCAATAACCTCTCACAATGAGGAATGAATCATGGGTCAAACCATTAGTTGATTGACCTGCGTGCTTCGTGTAATTTCACAAACACGGATGAGGGAATCAATAATGCACAAAAAATAACCCCTACCTATAATCGTCAAAGAAATTTCCACGCTTGAAGGTGGATCATGTTCTTCATTCATACAACCAGTTCTGAATGATGTCACTTGTACTTTGCTCTTCGGTTTGAGTTTATGTGTCGCCCATCCACTCCAGCTAGGATCAGCTCTATATTTTAAGGGTTTGGCATTGTGGTGCTCCTTTAGCACTTCATTTCTTGGTGAAACTTTTCTGATAATCATTCCCAAGATCTATATTTATAGAAGAGGAGGTGGGTAAGTAAATACATGGGGAATTAATGGGGGCTCCTAAATTAATAACTTTCCTAATTTTCCAATGAAATCATTACTTAGGTTTGGCATGTCAATCCATTTTATGGCTTGAAACACCGCTGGAACAAAACACCACTTGTCCAATGGAGGATACGAAATCAAATTACAAAATTATTTTATTTCGTTTCATTCAAAATGTTGAAAAACTTAATGCTTTTTTGGACCAACTACGGTCAATGTGAAGCCACCCCTAAGTGACTCTCGGTGCTACGGATTCATTGGTGCCCACATATTTTTACTCCGAGCTATTATTCAAAAGTTTGAAAATACCGCTCACGCGTTTAATGAACGTAACCAAAGAAAAGTTAGGAAAATTAATAATGGTCACCCTTGACATGCACTGGTCGACGTTAGGTTTTTTGATAGGGGAATCACTCCTCAAAAAACCTAACTGTACTCTCATATTTTTAATCCGAGTTATATTTTAGATGTTATGGATTTTATAATAAAATAATTGTCACTTAATTATTTTATTTACATTAGAAAACTAACTTATATGGGTGGCCCACACTGTCCAGTCTTAGTATCTTCCTAATGAGTACATACCATCATGAGTTTAGGGGTGGTGACTGATTTTTAATCTGATTTACCCTTTATGAGATATCTGTATTTAAAAAATAAAAAAACTTCATATAATTATTTTATTTAAGGTTATGACATTTTTGGGTTTTTCTCACTAGAGCCCTGTTCCGAAGAAATAAAAGTCGCGACTAGGGTAAACATTCCATTATGAATGCAACAGTTCTCTCAGAATTTTGATTTACGAAACTCTTTAAGATTGACACTACTTTTTCATGAATAGTACTTACTCGCGCTAATTAATGCTTAACAAAACTTCGACGGATCATTCTGGGCACTCCGGGCCTCGGAATAACGCACCGTAAAATATTTCAGTCTCAAAATAATTCAATATAATTAAAATAAATTATATATAAATTCCATGACATTACATTCAACACTATGAGTAAGTACATAATTTCCGAACATTAATTTTGCACCTTAAATGCTTAGAAAAGATACTTGATCAAAATATAATATAAAATATTCGTTCTAATTTTATTAATTAAATGGAAATAAATGGGTAAATAATTTTATTGAACATTATAGAATAATATTAAACCAATTATTAATGTTTTTTTATAAAAAATGGTTTTGAATGAACACAAAATTCCAACAGAAAGGATAAATAAAGTCAAATTTTGATAAATTTTATACCTATTTATAATAAGTAAGAAAGAATAGAAAAATGGATACAGTAGCTGAATATAACATGAATAATAATAACTTAATAAAATTAATGATAATTCATGATATTTGAATCATAATATTTCATCAATGGAAGAATAATCATAAATAATCTCGATAAGCGATGAGATTTTAGATATAATGTTTTACCACCTTTGTAACATTGATTCAAAATTAGAAAATAATAATAACATTACATGAATAATATAATATATTGAAAATAAGTAGATTCATTATATAACATGTATAATAATGTTTATACACCTCATAATGAAATATAGGTGCATTACGTGATTGATGTCTCAAAGAAGGTAAAATGAGACAAAATTACATTAGCAATATGATTACTATTGAAGACTAAAACCGATGAAATAATGAACCTTAAATTGATATGAAAATAACTATTAATTTATATATAACATTAATTGAATCCATCAATGGGAATTATACACACCCCAAATTAGATATAGGATGTGAACATGGTTTGGGTCTCATGAAAAAAAAGTGTAATGAGAAAACAGTTACCTTGAGCCTAACTTGTAATGTGTATCTTTATCATAAAAAATAACATCATTCGGTTATTTGTTTAAAATATAAATAAAATTAAATATTATTATTAATTTTAAATATCTTATTTCAATTTTGTATAAAACTACATAAACAATTATGTTTATTTAGGGTGTTTTGAATAAATTTGGTTCTTATGTTAAAATCCACTTTGGTATGTCGACTATGATAAAAGGGGTAATTGAATAATAATTTAAAGAATAATTATCATTAAATAAATATTATAATTATATATAAATTATATTTTTAAAAACAATAATGAAATATGGTTGTGAAAAATGAACTAATGTTACAATCATGGTGATGGTAGGCCATGCAGATGCATAAAAAATGACCCCATCTTTTCAATGATCGTTAAGAAAAAAAGGTGAGTAACTTTAAATAATTAAATAATTATAATTATATGATAAAATACATATTATTTTATTTTATATACATATATAAAATGTTTATATGATTTAAAAGGGATTCCATAGTGTCAAGGAAGCGGTTCTCCACACGTCTGTGACTGATGTTATAACTTTTTATTGTGTGAAAAGTGTAACAAATAAAATGATATATTATAATTACAGTAAGGTAATTATTACATTAATATCATATATATTTTCTATTTTTCATATTTTTAATTATAACCGTACATTATACATTCCATGTATCACATGATTCAATAACCTCTCTTTGAGTCTGTGGTAGTCCACACTTCCACAAATGATGTTATTACATTCAAAAAAAAGGAAAGCATAATGGTATGTGTGATATAAGAATAAAATAAGAATAATGATTTATGTAAAATATATAAATATATTTTCCATCAAAATTCTCATTCAATAATACAGGTAAAGGAAAAACAAATGACATCATTGTGTGAGATAGTAGTTCACTATACACATGAACGACATGTTTGTTACACATTTGGTGTAACTGTGTGTATTTTTATGGTAAAACCACAATATAAATACATAAAATAATACTTACTATACATAGTATATTATTTAACATGAAAATAAAAATATTATTTGGGATGCTATTGATGATAAAATAAAAGAGCTAGAGGAAGGATATTATCTTTTCTTCGGGTAACTAATTTTGTATTACATAGAAGTGATTCTTTTGATGGAATTATATCCAAATGGGGGATTAATGGATTAATTTATTAAATTTTTGAACTTATTTGATCATATTTTTTGAAAATAAAAGCGATATAGTTGTGCGGTTAAGTGGTAGAGATGACTTCCTTTTAATAGTGAAGGAGAACATGTATTCTTGTAAAAAAATTAAAAGATATTTCCACCCACGGTTTTTCTAAGAAGAGTGGCTCCAACAATGAAACAAATTAAATACAAGTGAGTATATGTACTAAATATTGCCATCTAATTGATTTTGGACTGGTTTCTAGGTCATTTTATCTCAAATGTGTATGGTGTAGTCCCTTGTTAAACTGTTTTTCTCTTCATTATTGTTGTTAATTTTAATCACTTGAAAAATAATTTTGGTAAAATAAAAAATTAATTATATTAGGTATTATAAAATATGAACATTTAAAATTTGGAATCCATATTTAAAAATTCTTATAAAATATGTGGCAGTAATTAATTTAATATCAATCTCGCATAATGGACGACCACACATTATTTTAAAGTAAGAATGTTCAAATAATAAATATATTTTTATATAAAATTTTCGAATTAAATTGATTCAAATGAGATATATTATAAACTTTTATGTACATATTATTTAGTTAATAAATATTAAAAATGATAAATATAATTTAACCCTATAAGTAACTTATATATACAGTTAGTTTAGAGTAAAAATCATTATGTTAGACTATTCATCACAAAATGGAACCTCACATAAAATTACCAAAAATTCACCATAAGGTAATATTTTTGTTTCTATTTGAAATTTTTTGGTTTTTTTAAATATAAAATCAATAACATTGTTAGAAATTTGATTCCAATTTGGTTCTCTATTTGTAGGTGAAAAATTTTTATTTTAGAAAAATAATTCTTTTAATCATAAAATTACATTTTTTCTTATGTTATGTCAATCCAATTTATTTGATTAGTATCAAAAATATTTATTGAATATAAAATATATAAATTTTATGGAAACCATTTAAAAATTGTATTTTAATTTATTGAGATAAATTGTGTTTGTAAAAATGAAAATAGTTTTCATAGATAATTATTGTTTTTCAAATAGTTATAACAAAATATTATACAACATTCTAACTAAATTATTTGTCATATCTTAAAAGATCATGTAATATTATTTTTAATATCTTTATTAATGGCATTATGGAAGCTTTAATAATATTTTAATTATTATAGTAACAGTATTATGTATTTTGGTAAAAACAAGGCCTTGCATGTAATGAAAGATATAAAAAAGACACCGAATTTTTTGTAAAACAAGAAAAACATGTGTTGTACATATCAAAACATAATCTAAATGTTTTGAATAGTTCACGTAATCCAATATTATCTATTTAATATATAAAAAAACTATATTCATAGTTTTATGAAATGATAAATAAAAAAATATTAAGTAAAATAGATATTATTTTTTAAAAAATTGTGGGGTGTGACATTCTACCCTCCTAAAAAAGAAATATTCCACAAAAATTATTTTGTTTAATCAATGGTTGAATACATGAAATCTCAATTGAAAGAACCCCACATCAAAAAAATGAATACTAAAACATACTTTACAAATTGAATGTTGGAATCATACGGTAACACATAATAATACATTCGTAGGTTTCCACATTGGAGAACATTCATGGTAATTGAAAACACGGAATGGAATAAAAATATATCTATGAATTATGATATAGAGTTATAGAGAACAAGGTTAGGAGAAAGATAAAAATAAAAAATACATAAATCTATGATAATATAATGTGTCATTTGATTCATCGGAAATGAAGGTAATATGATAGCATGTTTTGTTTCAAGATGCTATTTTCGAAGGTGAAATAAATTTCATGAAAGGATAAACATACATCATTTTAGGAGAACCATATACTTTTTTATCCTTGATCAACATCCTTATCATCTCTCTTTTATAGAAATTAAGGTGATTTTTTCATTCCTAAAGTATTAACAGATCATGAGATCCACTAATTGAATGATTTTTCATTCCATATATTTTAATAAGCAAAACAATTTATCACATCACATCCAGTATGCATAAATCATCATATTTGGAGATAATACCTTAATCTAATAAATATTAAAAATATTTTAACACAATCCAATAGAATATTGGTTAACTGTATAAACCATTCAGAAGATGAATGTCCAAAACTCTAGAAATAAGGTCACCAAATTTTCAAAATCATTTTAACATTAATTCCCATTATATCATATAGTATCCCATAGCTATCACATATCAAACATGTGAATACCTAATCATTTATTCTATTGAATCATTGTAATGACATGGCGTACCATAAATCCTTATTGAAATCATCCATGACACATTATTCCAAAGTATATTGTATATATTCCATAATTCCAAAAATTTTGTAAACTTCACAATGATAGCATAAAACACTTTTCAACAAGTCAATAATTGGTTCCACTATAATCAATACTATAAAATTTACTTATTCATATACAACATAAATTTATCCAAACAATATTATTGTTACATAAATAATATAATAACGGTTATCTTGCTCAAAATCATGTGTTTCCAAGAAAATCACAATTCAAATAAATCACTTTTCTGTTCCATCATAACAATTCAACATATTCACGTAAATACATAGAAAAATAGAACATAAAATGAACAATACATAAATGATTCACCATTCATATAAGATAATTATTGACTCCAAATATATAAAAACATCAATTATTTGACATCGTCCTGAATCGATAATAAGGCTACCTTATTTTTTTTACTTTGTACCTCATTCTCATCACAATTCTTCTATATTCTCATCATCATCAGCAATATGAACATTACTTAGACCACCTTTCTAAATCTTTTTAATATCATTCCACTTTGGAAATCTATTTAAAAAAGGACCATTAATTCCAAACTAACATCATTTTTCCTTGGATGGTGTCTTAGTGTGGCCAATATTCTCATCCATTTCATTGACTGAATACTAAATCTTTCATTTATAGTTACATTCTTTGTGTCCTTATTTTCCACATTCAAAACATTTTATTATTCCACTATGACATTCACTTTGGTG
This sequence comes from Viscum album, assembly GCA_963277665.1. Lineage (NCBI taxonomy): Eukaryota > Viridiplantae > Streptophyta > Magnoliopsida > Santalales > Viscaceae > Viscum > Viscum album. The sequence continues at coordinate 142,502,178 of OY728141.1, forward strand.
ATTAATTCCATGCTCTTAAAATAAACGAACCTGAATCTTCTTTCTTCCATGATTTTTATTACCAAGAATCTTAGCAAACTCCTTCCTCTATTATTTGGAAAATTATATAGTTTGTTAAATTACACAATATTAATAATGTTCAGTGAAAACTGGCTATCCATGACACCAAAATCCTTTCCTCTAGTGACCATCCCATTTTACTACTCATCGCCAAATTGTTATCACATTCAACATTATCCTAGTTATTTTGGTTATATGTGTTGACTAAAACCATAAACCATTTTATGAGAAACACTAATCTTTGTTGAAACCACATAATTATGAAAAAAACATTAGGATGAAAAAATTATAAAATATTCATTGAATTATAAGATACAATAGGATTATCGTTAGATACATCCTATGTTATATACATATAAATATCCCCAATGATATCACCAATGTTATATCATCCTAGTTTTCAATGGTTGTGAAAACCATTCATTTAAAACCACCTATTGAGACACATGATTAATATACATGGAAATTAATTCATTGTAGATGATTATTAAAAAAAATAAAAAAAATACATTCCTGAGGACCATAATATTTTAGTTACTTTTAATAGATGTATCAAAATCATCAAACATAGTGAATTATCATCAATTTATTCCACAATTATCTTCCATGTAATAAAATTTAATCAAAATAATATTCATAACCTGGGGAAAGAGTACACAAAAAAATGGTGATCTTAGAGTCTATGTAAGGTTCAGGAAAAGGGATTCAAAATCATAATCCTGAAAAATAAGGGCGTGAGGAAATGAGAATAAAATTAGATTAGCATGCCCTATATATTTAGGATCATACACATGAGTCATGGAAAAAATATTGGTTGTTCATAAGAAATGAATCATAAGGGAATCAGTACCATAATCCTTGAGAGCATAATATAGGAATAAGATATATAATTTTTGTAAAACACATATTATTATAAAATCATTTTCATGGTAGTAAAGTAATTTCTTACCAGGACATCATAACAATATTGTATTACTCGTTATACCGTTATTGGTAGTCATGTTTCACTCCCATGACCATCTTAGTAGTCATGTTTCACTCTAAAGACCATATGAACATACAATGTCCATTACCCAACCGAGTTCACCCACAATTATTTCATATCTTTCTCATGAGATTTAAATCATTACCCAATGCATCATATAATGATATAGTTCCAACACATACCGTAATGAAATCATTCATATTTGTTCCATAAGATAATAAGATATAATAACATAACATAAAAAATGAAATGTGAATCATAAGCATGTAATCCTATAGAAGTTGTGGAAAATAAAAAGGATTCCAAATCAATTCATCGAATCATAACCTTTGAAAAAAATCTTGTTTCATAAAAATATATCCATTCAAATAGAAATGATTTTCATAAAAATATCACCATTGAAATAATAAAAGGTTTCATAAACGTATATCCCATGATATAGAAACATGTTTCATAAACATAATTCTATTTAACCATAAACCATTTAGAGAAGTAATATGAATGAAACTGTTGGATCATTTATCAAAAATTCATGGATATCATCAATAGATGTCATCATATAGGGGTAATAATTTTTAAATATCTTTTGAGATCCTTTTGCGAATAGAATATCCTTTATTATTTGAACTAGTCCTTTTTAAAACATAAATTCTTTTAAACCCCATTTTATTTGATAATAAATTGAAAACATAGGAATATTTATTGAAATCATTTTTAAATACGTTTCCCTTAAAATTAATCAAAAATATTGAAAAAAATTTTATAAAAATTTTCCTTAAAAAATTATATAATAATTCCCAAAAAAATTTGAAAACCATTTTCCATGAAAACATAAATAATAGTCTTGAAAATATTTTTAAATATATTTTATATAAAAAATTATTAATTAATAGTTAAAAAGTATTTGAAAAAATTTTAATTTAAAATACATAAAAAATCATAAAATTATCCTAGAGATCAGTTAAATCCTTTTCATTTAAAACAACATTTTAAAATATTTTAAGTATGGTTTAAAATAATTTTAAACACTTTTTGACTATATATATATTTTTTGAAATTAATTTTTAATTAAATAAAATTTAAAAATGAAAATATTATGTGTGAAATTTATATAAAAAATCACCTTGTAAAACAATATAGGAAGAATCATTTAAATGATAGTCGTGATTCCAGGTATGTCCGTATATCACGAATATTCCCTTTTCACTATTATAGTTTAGAATAGTTACTTAATCAGAAAACAACAAGAAACAACCATTGAAAAATAGTTTTTTTAAAGGCAATACATAGTTAAATATTTCCATTATTCATAATTGGTTAATAGTAAAATTATTTGAGAATCATTTTTATAAAACGAATTTTTAAAAGGACCATGATATTCGACAGATATCAGAAATAATGCTTCATTTTGACAAAATCATTTTATTTTTTATATTATGTATAATGGAGTCGAAAATGGTAACATTAACTAGGTATTACCTGTAAAACCATATTTTAGGAAACATCCTAAGATTTAGTGGTATATAGATTGTAATATTTCATCAATGGAATCTTAATCATATACAATATCAATAAACAATGACATTATAGAAATAAAATATTACCACTTTGGTAGCATTGAATAATAATAAAAACTAAATAATAAGATTAAATGAATATTAATATATCTGTATAATATGGATACTCATGAAATCACATTTCAAAGTCATTATATAGACCGTATAGAAAAATATTTCTTCATAACATAGCATATGTCATTAAGAATGAAAATTGACACATAATTAATTAAACCATTTTGGTATCTTCTGAGGAATAAACTACCACGTAAAAATATAAAAAAATTGATAGGTAAATTACTAAAAAATTATGAATAAGAGTAATATAATACATCGTTGGGATATATACACTCGACATCTAAGAAATAGGAAGTGAACATTGTTAGTGTATTACGAAAAATAAAACTGAGAAAAAAAACACTTTCATTGAGTATGCATTTTATTTTGTGTAACTATTTTCATGAAAAATAAAATTATGTTAATTATTTACCTTATTAGTAATTAATTTAATTTTAATTGTTAATTTTACTTCATTTATTACAATTTTCTATATAACAATATAAAAAAATATGTTTATGTCTGGTGTTTTGACTAAATTTGGTTTGTGTGCTAAAATAGGCATTGGTAGGTCAACTATGGTCAAATGGGTAATTATATAAATATATCCAGGATAATAATAATGAATTAATTATAATATTTATAATTTAAATATAATTTTAAAAAAATAATGAATGATGTAAATTAAACATGAACAATCATTACAGTCATAGAGATGATAGGTCGTACATACACATGAGTAACATTCCAATTTTTCCATGATCATTATTAAAAAAAGTTATGTAACATTATATCATTCTATAATTATAATTATATCAAAAATAAAATGTTATTTAATCATATATAATTATATATAAAATTCATTTTATGTAAAAGGAATCACATCATGCCAAGGGGGGCGGCAGTCTACACATCCACAACCGATATTACCACATTTCAGTGTGTGAAATGGGTAATAATGAAAATAAAAAATTATACTTACATAAGATAATTATATAATTAACAACATAAGTATTTCATTTATGTAACATATAATTAGTTAATTCCATCATTTATGCATTCCATGCATCGCATGATTGAATCATTTTACGTCGTGGAGGAGGTTGTCCACACTTCCATAAAAAATGATATTATATTCCCACAAAATGGAAAGAACAAATGTATGAGTTATATGATAATAAAATAATTCTATATACATATATATCATATATAATATTATTTTTCATAACTACTACCTACCATGAATGGTGGTCATGGAAAAATGAATGACATCGTTTCGTGAGGTTATAGTTCACCGTACACAAAAACAGTATGTTTGTTACCCATTTAATGGAAGTCTGTGAATGTGCTGGTAGAAAAATTATTATAAATACATATAATTATTTTTATTATAATTATGTTATTCTATAATATTTATATAAAAATATTTTATGGTTTGAAGAGTTAGAATAAAACAAAAGTGCACGATGAAGGATGTTATCTCTTTATTGGGTAACTCTTTGTGGTTTGCACCAAAGTGCTTTAGTGGATGATTTCATCCCAATAGGTGGGACATTATAATTAATATGTGAATATTTGGGACTTCTTTTATCATGGTTTAGGTGAGAAAATATGGATGATATGTGTTATTAAGTGAGAGGGGTTATTTCCTTTTTATAGAGAAGGGGGAGTGGAATTTTTATTAATTTATGATAAGGGAACTCCACCGACGTTTTTCATCTGAAATTTTTTCCAATAATGAAATAATTATATCCAATGACTTTAGGGTCAAAAAGGGCCCGAAAATGGATTTTGGACATGTTTCTAGGATGTTTGGTTCTATAATTGTAATGTTTATACCCCTATTAATATAATTTTCCTTTTAACCATTTTAGTTTATTTTAATCACATTCACTAGTATTTTTTGTCAAAAAATAATTTGAACATATTATACATTATGAAATATGATTATTGAAATTTGGAATCCTTTTTTCCAAATTCTAATTATGTTTTTGGAATAATTAATTTAAAAATAATACCACATATAGAATAACCAATAGTGTATTTTAAGAAAAAATTTAAAATGTTTACAATATTTTAATACAGAATGTCAAAGTTAAATTGATTATAATGACCTTAATATTACTAGTTTATGTAAAATTTATCTATTTAATATTTAAAAAGAATTTAATATGTAACCTATCATTATAAATAAAATAGATGAAAACTAATTTTTGAATTAAAATTCAGTATTTTTTAAAATACATCAAACAATGAAACATCCCAAAAAAATATCAAATCATCACCCTAATATAATTATTATGGTAATTTTTCAAATGTAGTTTTTATTTGTTTATATATGATATGAATAATTGTTCCAAAAATTGGATTTAAAATGGGAACACCATTTAAAAGTAGTAATATTTCCTTTAAAAACATCTTTTTATTCATAAAATTGGATTTTTTCTTATGTTATAACGATTATATCTATTAAATGTGTGTCAAAAATATTTATGAAACATATAATATTTTTTTTGAAAATATTAATTGAAAGTGGTTTGTTTAATTTATTGAGATACAATTTTGTTTGTATATATAAAAATAGTTATCGTAGAGAAGTAATTTATTTATTTTCAAATGTTTGTAACATTCATTTATAATAATATATAACCCATATATTAATAATGATTTAAAATTTTAGTTAATATTTATTTAAAATATATTACATTTTTGATGTAGTATCTATAATAATATTTTAATAATCATGTTAATAGTATTATTTATTTCGTTAAAAACTCAACCTCGCATATAACATAAGAAATCAAAGGGTTTCATTATTATGTGTCATACAAGAAAAACATAGTGTTTTATGTACAAAAATAATATCTATATGTTTCATAACGATAAGTAAAGGAAAATGTAGTTATTTAATATATACAAAAAACTATATTCAATGTTACATAAAATAAAAAATATCAATAATATTAAATTGAATCAAACAAATATTTCACAAAATCATTTGGTGTTACAGCAACATATATGTTTTTGAGGATTTAAATTCTAAAATTGAAGGTATGAAAATTAATAATCATGATCTAATGATATCTAATACAATCATGATTTTATATTATTTTTTAATTGTTCATTATTTATAAGATGACCATTGACCATCCAATTATCTTTTCAAAAAATTTCTACATAATCCTTCCTGCATATATGTATATGATTGTGTTTATGTATATGTATATATAAAATAATTCCAAAATAACATTAGATAAATACGTATACACAAAATGATATATAAATATATTCTATTTTAAAACATATATATATATATTTACTTCTTTGTTTTTGTATTTATTTATATTTGTATATTTAATTATTTTATTGATTATTTTTATGTATATTATGTTTTAAATAAAATAATATTATCTTTGGTAGTATTTTATTATATTGATAAATGAGTATAAAAATATTCATAACATATTTATTACAATACATTTATTTTGCGTTTTTTAGGATTTATTTTTTATATTATTTTCTGTGTTTATTATTTTAAATTATCTCTACAGCATCATAAGTAATCATTTGAAAACAAAAAACACAAAATCCCCACTTTTATGCTCCTAAATATATTTATATTTATCATCAATATATATGATATGATTATGTATACCACTATATGTCATGATGTTCATAGTTCCATACACATTAAAATAAATTCAACTAATTCCATATATAGCTTTTTGTTGGTTGAATTGACAAGGAAAAGTCTATCCCGTATAAAAAATTTTCAATTAAAACATATTATATTATTTATTTATTATTCTATAAAATAATTCTTAAAAATTAATTTCAGGGAAATATCAGTAATATAAAATATTAATTAATTTTGTAACTAATCATTATCAATAACAATGAATATTATAACAACGGAATACATATTATATAAATTAGATTATTTATTGCATGTAATGAATAATTTTAAACAATAAATAAATAATTTTTTTATATTTCATTTTACATTACAATAATGCACATCATAATATTTCCCCCTTCAATTTTTTCAATCATTGTATCATCTAAAAGTTATTATTCTTTTTTGATTTTTTACTAATACCATCAACCCTAAACCATAAAAAAGAATAATTTTTCATTCCATGACTATAATATATCCTCATAATCAGTAAAAGTAAATATATCAATACATTATATGGAATCTGTCATATGAAAATAAGATTATTTATTTCCTCAAACAACAATAATATAAAATTTATTTAAATTTCACTACCCATTTTAGAATTCATTTCTGTAATAACTATAATTTATTATTAAAATATAATTTTAATTTAACTTGTATTGATGAATTTTTTATATAGCTAATTGAATAAATAGTTCATTGAAATTCAATTCAACTTACACATTTTCATTATAAAGAGTTTTATGACAATAATAGTTATCATCTTTATAAATCAAGGTCCATATTATTTTAATTTATATTTTTTTCTATGAAAGAATAATATATATATAATATATAAATAATATAATAGAAAATATTAATATTATATATATATAAAGATAATTTCATACAATAAAATGATCACATATGTAATGGGTAAATAACTAGTCACTTTTTTACCTATATCATATTTATATTCTTCACCATTGTGAATTCTTATTCTATTTTAGTTTCAATAATGATTTTCTAGATATCCATTAACATAAAATTTGTTAAAATCAAGAATCAATTAATTATTCAATATTGTGTAATGGTTATTATAGATTTGTAGTCAATATTTTTTTATATAACTATAATTTTCAAATTCATTGATAAATTTTTTATTGTTACTACTCATATATTTATTTATGTAATATCTATCGATGAAAACTAAATTTATAATATAATAAAATATTGTACAGTAACAACATTATAACCGTTTTATAGGAATATAATAATGTTACAAAAAACCATATACCATAAATTCCAGAACCTAAATATGAAGTATTTTTTTAAAATTATTTCAATTTGACCAAGATGAAATATAAAATATAAAAACTATATATTTTTTTAATGTAGTTAAATAGTAATAATTATATATATTTTTATATATTATATTTATATATTATTATTATAATTTGAAAAAAAAATATTAATTTCACACATTATAACTGAAGTATTTAATAAAAGATACGTTATATCCATACTTTGAGTGGGTTTTTTATTTTATGACTAAATATGAATTTTATTTAAGAAAAGAAGAAGAAAATAAACTAAATGGGGTTATGATTTATTATAAAAACAATTGTGGTGATGGGAATAAATATTTGAGAATTTTTTTAATAGGGAGAGGAAATGATAATTATCAAATTAAACATTTGTAATAATATTCTTTATTTAATAATTATTTTCACAGATGAGTTGGATTGTCAATTGATTTATCCTGGACTAAATATGTGTTTTAATTTTTGGACTAAAAGTTATAATTAATTGAATGTATTAATTTATTGGGAAAACACAATGTCTTATTTATCATATGATACGAGAAGAAATGAAAATGTTGATAATGATCATATTTGATGAAATTTAAAACAAATTGGAATATGACATTCATTATTTTCATAAGATGTTTCAAAAGATAAATACATGTGTAAAGATTTCATTCTATGCTTGTTTCACTCAATATACTTTATTTTCCTCCATATTGATGCATTATAATATATATACTGAAAATAGACTGAGCGACACTAGTATTATAGAACAACATACTCAATTGAATAATATGTTACATGAAGATTGTAATCTGTTATATCAACCATATGATGAGAACACATTTTTTTATTAAATCTGTGCTAAATTAAAAATAAAAACTCTTTTTTCTAGTATCTTAATATTGTTATACAATGAAAATGAATCACTTAATATAATCTGTATCTGTGTTATGTCTCGATAAAATAACGATGAAATGTGTCCATCTAAATTTATATGGTGCCTTATAATCAGTCAACAAATTGTATAGATATATGGAAGTTAAGTGAATATCAAAAAAAATTACATGGAACCCAAAACATTAATTCATGATGGGAAACATAGTCACATATTAGAAAATTAAATGAGGTCAAAAAATGATCATTATTATATATAATTTTTATGAGATCCAAGAATGTAGTTGCAACTCAAGGCACCTAGGGAGGGAGGAGGTGAATCATGGTGAAGTCATATGTTTGCATCTTATTTTACATATCACTATTATGGATTTTTTTTTATTTTTTTGAATAATGATTAATATATCAATTAATTATTTCCTCACTCATCCTCAAAAATGGCTAGAATATAAATATAAATGTAAAGTATACATGGAAAAATGATTTTACATATTCCACCACAATGGGATATTGCACATATCATACTATAATGGTGTGTCAAAAAATCATGTTTTAATAGTACTAAAAATATTTATTATAATTAGTTATTAGTGGTACACTAATGATCATTGCAAAAATACCTTTTATTCACATCCCTGCATTACATTAGTAAAATATGTAAATAGTTTATAAACATTTTGGATTCCTTATGATCATACACATAAGCATATCTCGTAATTTATTCAACTCTAGAATAATGCTAATTTTAACTCCACGTATGATTGTCCATGAATCATCATATTAAACAAGACTAACTACAAAAGGTGATTTCCATTCCTTTTATTTCATTATGGACAGAACAACACATTTTGTGGATTATGACAAACCCTCATTGGAATTATTTTTTCTCCAATTATTCTTCAAGAATCTATTTGAATGTAATATTTCTTATTGTCCTCACGAACCAGATATGGTGGTTAGTCAACGAACTCATTATCCTATGTTTTATTTAGATCCATATGTAATGAATAATTTCAATCTCCATATTACACATTTCAACAAATTATAATTATGTTTATAAATTTATTCTAAATCCCCTGATTGATTTTCATGTTATTCATATAATAAAATATATTATCCTTATAATACATGATTCAATATTTAAAATATTTAAACTCCATAAAATCATCATAAATTCAACTCTACTTTTTAATTTTTCAATATAATTTTGTTACTAAATTCTAAAATACAAGAATCCTTTACTACATAATAACTCATCTTTTTTCTTATATTATCTTCAACAAGAATTGTCTCAAAAATCATGTTCATCAAACCTCCATGAAATCCACAACATCATATTTATAATTTAACCGAGTTTTGAATAATATTTAATATTTTTATTATGAAATGTAATTAATGTAAATTACTAAAATTCTTATTGAATTCATATATACATTAATGGTTATTATATATGTATTTTTATGTTACTCTATCCTAAATGGCTTGATTAACATCAATTGTTTTATTCATTTTTGATAAACATATTTTTATAGGATGAAGGAGAACCCATACATGGACCATATGCTATTCATGACATTACTTGACCCAAAGGTCATAGAGGAATGAACCAAGACTATGAATACATATAAATTCCCCTCCCCAGATTCTACATCATGATCATCTCTCCCACAATACATGATTACTTAGAAATTTTTCTAGTGTATAGATTCACATTCCTGGTACTAAATAAAATTACATACCCTCTCATTATTCCCAATCTAATACTTCTACTTTGGTGATTGTTCCCAACTATGATTCTTATATGGAACTAGTTTCTTATTGGATCTTCCTGCAATTTATTTTCACATCCTATGCCCTAATGGCCGGAGGTGTCCTGAAGGACTTGAGGTGGCCCGATGGCCTCACTGACCTGAAGGCGTGGGTGGCCTAAAGGACTGAAGGACTCGAATACCAAACCTATGACATTATGGTGAATAGTTTTGATTGATACAATAAATATTATCATCTGTTATAGTACTTTCTCTAGTAACTTCTAATGTGTATTCTACAATAACTGCTACAATACTACTATAATATCACAAAAATATGCATCCTCTCATATTTTAACATGGGTCTCATAGTTTTAGATGATGATTCCTCACCCATAGTGTTGAATATCATGTGATTTTGTGTTACTATATATCTATATAATCTACATAGATCATGAATTTAAATCACATATACTATCACTATGTGATTACCTTAAATCGCATAATAATATTCTTCATTGTCCCTCTCAAATTCTAAATATGATGTGAAATCAAGAAACATCACCTAGGGGTCAATTACTATGAACCCCCTTGGAACTAATTCATCCCAAATAAAATCAATGGAAAAGTCCTATATATTTTCTTCATATATAAATTTTATAACCATTATTAATTTTAGATATATTATTTATATACTACCATGCTCAAACTAATGACTCATATATATGGGTCCAATGACAATAATGTTCGACTGTGTTTCCATAAATTATCTACAACCTTTATAATTGATCATTATAATATTTTGAATGAAAACAATGGGTTTTATAATGAAATATATAGAATGGTCCATTGACCATTATATATTCGGTCATTTCCCCCATTATCCAAAGAAATTATTGTTATAATCTTCTAGATACTATTTCTGATTCATTAATAATACTAATGGTTTCCATTAATACTGTTACAGTTTAGTTAATATCACCCATACATGTAAATTTTTAAGACACTGCATTCCTTTTTTATTTCACAACTCATCATTATATCACCTTTATTGTTTTTCATGATGTCCCATTTTCATCCCGCATCTCTATAAGGATAATTAAAATTTTCACATTGAGTAATCAATTATGTATTAACATGAAATTATAATGTATAAAGGGAGATCTCATATGTTATTAAATTGGATTCATCTAAATATCATACTTATTCAATATAATCTCCTTCATATTAACAAAGCATCGTACCTTATTGAACATATCAATCCCATGACTATGTTCTTAAAATCCATATTTTTGTATTATGATATTTTAGAATCCATCATTATCCTCTTCACTTCTTCAATCAAAATGTTCATAATCTTCTTATTGAAGATAAAAATAGAGTTATATTTATCCTCTCATCAACCAATCACATCAATTAATTATTTAATAGATAATAACCTAATATAAGGTGTCCTAATTAAAAAAATTATCTCCCAAATAACCTACCAAATCATCAAAAAACATCCCTTCACCCATAATAATCTTGAAAAATCACAACTAATACTTTAAAAAAAATTATTCTATGTGAGATTCCAGTATTCCTAGTTAAAAACATCATTTTTACATCACAAAATATATTACTTTAATAAATAACACCCAAATCGTTGATCAATGTATAAAGTCATAATCAACACCCGCAATAACCTTCTATTCCCACACATCAACAAGTTTTAAACAAATCAGTATAAGTATCTACAATTTTTTCAATCTCTTCAAAACATATTTGTTATAAAATCCAATATATATCCTTGATGTTACTACATTATCTCACGTTGGATTTTTTAAAATAACCCATAAATCACATGAACTATGAACATATGAGAATAATATATCACATTTATTATATAATAACTTAGATTCCACATACGTATTAAATTTTTATTCTAGTGGATTCTTTTCTATACCATTTTCAATAATATGAAATTTTCCTTATCACTTTCAGATTTAACATTAAATTCTCTCTATATACATCTCTAAAGTCAATATAGGGATCCATTAATCATGTCTCGACCTTTTTCATAGAAATTTATGATTTACTATTCTCATGATTACTATCCATTTAACTAAATAAATCATTCGATTTATTTGATTAGTAAACATATATGGGTCTTAGGGATAAATTGTAGTGAACCAATCCAATAATATCAATGTCTTTACATATTACCATTATATTGGAAAGAGTTATAGATAAATTAATCCTAAAGGAATAATTAGTTTTTTTTCTGTATTCAAGATATATATGAGTCCGGAATTACAATCAAACACCCAAAATTACAGCAATAGTTTTTAAAAATAAATTTATTCCTCTAGAATATCCATATATATCAAACATATTAATCCTCACAGAATCCCGGGGAACAGAATGAAGTAATAGTGGGATAAAATACTCAGAAAGGGTTAATTGATGTGGAATAAGCCATTAATTAATAAAAATAATCAATATGGAAGGGTAATAAAATGAACACATATGTCATTTAAATAAATGGATAAGGAATAATCAATATGGATAGGTAAATAACACAACCCATATTTAATTTAAATAACCATGAAACAAATAATATATACGGACTAGTGAGTAATTTAAAAATCCTTAAATTTATAAAATAATATTGGAATAAAATTCATCCATATATTTTTACATAGTGGAATTCTCATGCAAAATAATAACTGATTTGTGAATGAAGGAAATTTATATATATTGGGTTTCATATTTACTTTTCATAAGAAGAAATTACCATAATGATCTATTCTCAAGTAGAATATAAATAATTGGTAGAAAACCATTAAACTAATGTTATCTATCTAATTCATCCAATGATAATATAGATGCATTGACAAGATATTTTTAACCATTCCCACCCCTTTCTTCCATCTAAATAATCCCTTAACACCAATTAATAAATTTAATTTAATAATTATGTTCCTTATCCTCAAATGTAGATATTGTCAAATGAATAATGATTTATCAATATTTTCGTAGTTAATCAAATGACATAAATATTAAACACTATATTTAATAATTAATTTTGTGTTTGGAAGTAATCATATACATTAAAAATGATATGGATATTTAGGGTAAATTAAATGTCTATCTATCATAAAAGTGTGAATATTTCAAGGAGAAGTTAATGACTATAAAATAAACTTTGGATATGAATGTCAGTAGATTCCTTCTTAAGAATAAACCTAGAAAATCTAAAGGAATAAAAATTATTGTATTAATATATACTAATTAGAGTTTGAATCATGGTTTGTTGTCCTTGATGAATATAAATACCATAAAAATATTTTAAAATAATTGATTGAGGAATATATGATTTTTGACTTATAAAATCATTTTCAATCCATATATTTTAAAATAAATAATGAAAACAGATTTTTTCGAAAACAAAAAAAAATACATTGGTAAATAATTTTTATATGGAAAATTTCATTTATGATTTTTTCAAAAACATGGTTTAAGACAAAAAATGATTTACTACTAAAGATATAAATGATGTTGAATTTTATTAAAAAATTACCTAATAAATATAAGTACCAAAGAGTATAAAATAGAAATATTAATTGAAAATAAACATGAATGGCCAAAGGAGAAAAAAATTAATGGTTTTATTAAACAATTATAATATAATTTATTTCAATGGTAATTCTGGTGAAGAAAATACTGAATAAAATTATATTTTAAATTAAACCCTTACAATGATAATTACATTAACGTCAAAATAAATCAATAAATAAATTATGTGTGTAAAATGTAAATCCATTTAAAATAATATTAAATTTAAAAAAATTATTCATAATTAAATTCACACATAATCATATAATATTCATAGCAATGGAGAATTAATATAACCTAATGGAATGAAATTCAGTTAGGATATTTTTTAACACTTGTTATATCATAATTAAAATACCATAAGATGAGATAATTAAATTTAAAACATAACATCAATTTAAACATCAATTTTTCATTAAATTATGTTTCAAGGGTTATTATAGGAACCACATAAAAGTAATTACATTCTTAACATTACATATTTCTCTATGAAAAGAGATTGAGACAAAATCTATAACCTTAAATATTTTTGGTTAAACGTTCATTAAAATTATATATAATGGTTTTAATATTGTTATTGTCTTATTATAGAAACATATTAATATTTATAATCTCAAATATGATCCTTTTATATCATATTATCACCCATATGTTAGTAATATTTCATTATTCTTATTTCTTCTGGTGTTAGATGCCATATTTTTCCGGAATGTTTCGAATGTATAATTTTTTTCCTATTAAATAAATTATAAATTAATCATAACAAAACGTTAATACATTATTTTAATATAATATATATCCATTATATATTTATTTTTATAAATACCTAATTTTTGGTTATCATAAATATAATAAACCCTTCATGGAGATGATAGTTTGTAAGTATACATAAATATTGTTTCCGTTTTTTTGTATTTAATGAAATAAAAGTAAATAATGTATATATAACATAATTTTATTGTCATTATTATGTCATATATATCACATATTTTAATTAAATCTATACTTAGTAAATTACATTTAAATAGTGAACCAATCACATCGCTTCACGAGGGAGTAGTATGCCCTACATATGACTGACATTATCATATTCCCCAAAAATGGAGAACAAGATGTTATGACTAATATAAGGATTAATTAATAATAATATAATCATAAATATAATATATAATATATAAACATTTTTTTATTCCCAACCTTTAACGGTGGTAATTGAATAATGAATGACATTGGTTCGCGATGTGGTAGTCTTCCATACACAAGAATGATGATTTTGTATACCATTTGGTGGAAGTGAGTGATTTTTTAGGTCATAACATTAATATATAAAAAATATTAGTATATTTAATATACATATTTTATTATATAATCAGTGTATAATAGATTTTTAAGTTCGTGGAGAATTAATTAAAATAAAAACACTATTATAAATACATTAACTCTTTTTTGGGTATCCTTCTTGGTTTTGCACTAATGCCTACCTAAATTTAATTTATCATAAATAAAAGTACTCATGGACTATGTGAGGGAATATAAGGAGTTATTTTCATATGGTATTGAAAATACCATATACGGTTTTAATGTACGATGTTGAGAATAGAGGGGTAAATTTTTATAGGTGAGGGAGGGGGAAATTGCATTTTTATAAAGAAGTTAAGAATACCCACAATTGTACCTAAACAATTATTAAATAAAACAGAAAAAATATATTAATTAATTTAAATGGTAGATTTATTTTGATAGAATATTATTGTTTTAATCGTCTAGCATTTCATAGACGTTATATTCACAATTTACCCATATAGAAAAGTCTTTTTTACATTAATAACTATAAGTAATTTATAATGTTTTCATTAAAAATTATCATAAAACATTATGTGGACCATCTCAAAAATTATAAATTATTGTGATTCAAAATATTTAATTCATTTTTTTGTATTCAACCTTCACTATTTACATATTCTATTTAAATTTAATCAATCAATCATAGAAAGAAATATAGTTTTAAAAGTTTAAATTTTGAAATGATTACAATGTTTTTATATCAAAAGATACATTGAAAATAATAAAAATGGCCAATATTTGAATAATATATATATATATATATATAATTTTTTTATTTTACATTGAAACAAATAGAAAATATATTTTATCATATTAAAAAATTTAGACGAAAAATTTGTTTTCAATTAAAATCCCCTATTTTTCAGTATTCATAATAAAATGTCTCTTCTAACAAAAATACAAAAAATACATCATATATTTTTTAAATATTCTTATATTGAAAATACTTACTATTTTTTCAATTATAATTTATAACAATGTTAATTGTAGTTATAAAAAAACTACACTGCTAAAAGGCATCAAAACCACATTAACAAAATAAATCATTTTATGCGTAACGTTTTTTATGTTTGTAAAATATGAATATGAAATAACACACATGAATTATTATGAAAAAATTAATGAATATATAATATTTAAATATGATTAAAATAATCCAATAAAAGTAATTAATTTAATTTAATAAAACAAAGCCCCTTTGGTGTATAAGAAATATTTTTTTGAAAACATTTAATTTATTTTCAATTGTTTTTATTCATTTTGATTTAAATAGTATCCAATTAATTCAAAAATATATTACACTCATAATAATAAAATTATAATGGTAATGAAGAAGTAATATAACTGACTGAAAAGAAATTGAGTTTTGAATTTTTTTACCACTTGGTAACTCGTACTTAAAATTACCTTACATGTAATAATTAAAATTTAATCATAAAAATCCATTAATAATGATGTGTTCATGACATTAAATTTCACGGGATATTATATAGACAATATACATATAATTTGGTGTATAAAATTACTATATTAATCAATGAAATTAAATTGAGACAAAATCCATTACCTTGTGCTTTCTTCTAGTTTCATTAACTTCAAACTCCTTTATAATTGTTTTAATATTGTAAATAAATTCTTCCATAAACATATTAACATTTATAGTATAATATACGTTCTTTTTATAACTTATTTTCAGTATTTTGTTAACAATGTTTCTTAATTTTCACTATTTCAGTTGTGAATTGCCTCATTTTTTTAGTACGTTTTGACATTCTATTTTTTATAATTATTACTTTTATTCTTATTTTATCATACCTATAAATTAAATAATTTATTTATTATCAAATATTTTTGTTTTATATGTAGTTTTAGTAACACATAATATTTTTTATATGAAATGAAATACAATTTTCATAGATTCGGTATATTGATTGTATACATGAGCATTATATCAATATTTTTACGATGTTGAAGGAAATAAAATTAAAAAATATATATAAATTATCATTACCTTATAATTTTTTTGTTACATATAAATCACATATTTTTATTTATAAAATAATTAATTAATTCCATGTATAGCGTGAATGAATCACGTTGTTTCACAAGGTGGTAGTCCTCCGTACACATGATCGATGTTATCATATTCCCAAAAAATGAAAATCATGAAGATAGATGTAATATAATAATTATATAAGAATAATAACGTAATTAATATCATATATATCATATTTAAACTATAAATATATAATTATTACCAACAATGTATTTTGGAAATTTGAAAAATCAACAACATCAGTTCACGATATGGTAGTCTTTTATACACACGAATGATGATTTCATAACCCATTTAGTGTAACTCTATGAAATTTTAACAAATAACCTTAACATTGTAATATTTAAGTATATTTCATTTAATAATCATATTATATAAGCATGGAATATTATAAATTTAATGAGGTGGAGAAGGAAATAAAAAAACATTTATAGGAACATTTTATATTCTTTGTGTATCCTCATTAGGTTTTCACTAATACCTAACTATGATGAATTTATTCCAAATATAAGGCTTATAGGATAAGGTGACAGAATTTGGGGAGGGAATTTGTATGCTCTGGGATAACCCTAATTGGTTTGATGGTGTGATTTAGAGGTGAGTGGGTGAGGCCATTTATAGTTGTGGTAGAGGACACATAAAGAATTTTTTAAAAAAAGTTAGGTGTCCCCACATTTTCACCTAACAAGAGGATTAAATTATAGAGACCATCTTTCTTACCATGTAATACTTTCAAATATACAATGAAATATTTTTAGAGCCAGGAACTGAGATGACATGTTATTATAAGGCCAGTTTTCCCTGAATTAATTTTATAATAATATTAAAAAATCTTAAATTATGTCTCCACAATATCATAATTAAAATAAGACAAAAAATTAAAATATTATTTGAGAGAAAATTTGATACCACATTTGAGAACATATTATGAGGTTTATCCTAGAAGCAACCAAAAATAGGTCGATGTGGGGAATTCAGATATCACGACAATTAGTGGATAAATTAATGTTAAATTAATTAATTAGTTTAATTATTTAATGTATTTGACCTAAATATGATTTAATATAAATTCCCAATTATAACAATTCACTTCGTTTATCTATACGATCCTTTGGATAACTAGATATTTTACATCCACTTATCATTGGATAATCAGAATTAGATAACCAAGGGACTCCAGATCTAGGTAGATCGAAATGGTACAAATGAAATCTGTCCTTTTCTTAATTGGAGAACACATTAATTATAATGGAATGATCCAGATTTAGGAATCAAGAATCAATTTTTATATTTTATACCATTTTACCAAATTGTTTGGCCATGATCAATTAAATTCATTAATTTGTGTCAATTACAAGTAATTACATGTTCCCATTTACTAACATTGAATTTTCTATTTAGATTTTTTCACCCTGTAAATCCTTTTTTGCGTTTATTGTGCAATATCAATTGGAAGATAAATTTTTGACTTTTTTGATTCCTTTGTCCTAATAACTGTTCATGTAAGCCATTCTTGGACAACATGGTCATCACCCAACATTTATCGGAAAAATCGAGCTTGATCAGACCACTTGGATTTGAGACAATTTCATGTGTGAAAAATAGATCACTTATCAATGATGGGTTTAAAATGATTATTAGGTTTAAGGTGAATCATTTTCTGATCTGAGAAAAAAATTAGAGATGGTGGAAGATGTAGCTTCATGATGGGTCTACAACGAACCCATATATGAATTGGAAATCTGTTTTCCAGTCAATAGAAGACATGAAATGTTGTTCATAGGCTTCCCCTTTGATTTTTAGTGAAAAATAGTGATGGATCAATGTTGATGAGGCTGATAGAGATTTATTGAGAAGGTCTGAATGTTTTGTGAAAAAACATAACGACACATAGTGTGGTTCGAAGAATAAACTCATTGTAGTTCCCTATTGGTTGTGGTGATAAGTTGTTGAGGTTGTTAAAGATGTCCCATTATGTGGATGGTCCACCTACAGTGTATCCATCTCCCGGTAGCCATGATGTGTGGGGGAGCACTTGGTCCGGACTTTGTGTGGGAAGACCCAACCAGGAAAATGCCATGTACTAACCTACAAGGACACAACAAGGGGCATGTGAGAAACTCCATATGAAAGGACACACCCTGTACCGATGTAAAAATATATAGGAAGGATATCATAGACCCAACAAAGATCATCTGAAGGATGCCGAGTGGTTGATGAAGGCCTAATATAAAACACGAACACCAATTAGTTCTATATGTTTAATGAGTTGTGTGTCGGTAGGTACATGAGCAGGCTGCGGACCGGAACCACATTCTTTGTGGGTCTCTTACATGCCACATACCCCTGAAATACATTTGAAAATATATTAACCTCTTGTATACCATTCATTTGGACTCATAATTCCACTTGGGAGTAAGATATCCTCATATTCCACCATACAATAAAATGGAGGAATCTCTAGTATATTTTGAGACATGATTTCAGATGTTCTAGTTGTGATTCTTCTTTGGGTGGCACTCAATGGTGGGAGTGATATGGCCTGATGATTAGGGGTTTTTTCCATAGTGTACCTATCCATGAGGCCTCTATATGAAGATTTATCCCCTATATTAATAGGTCTTTATGCACCTTTCACAGATTTCTACCCTACTGTGGCGTTAGGTTGAGGTTCCCATATATACTGAGTGACACCCCCAATGGAATTAGGGTGTGGTTCCTCTATCTAATAATTATTACCCCTATGTAATTAGGGTGTGGGTTATATTGTTAGAGATTGTTTCACTCGACTATGAGGTATATTGATGATGCATGGGACGTCCCCATGGTTATTATATGGATAGACACATGATATACTAGACATAAGTGATGGAATTATAGAACTGTTGGACCTCTGTTCTAGGACTCATATCTGAGATGGAGATCCCCTTTTTCTCTTCCATTTTTCTTTATATGATTTGAGAATATATATATATATATACACATGTTTTTTACTTTTACTCTCTTGCTTTGGGTTGAGGTTTATACTTTTTAGTCCAATTTTGTAAATTACTTCTCCCCAAACATCTTTTAGGGTATCCTATTGGGTATGTTTATATTCACACCTTCATGGGATTTTCAAACACATGTCGTTTCTAATGAATATGATGGATAGGTCAGTGAGGACTATAGATGGTCCTAGGTTTTTTTTAAATTATACTGCATAAGGTTGTTGGATCCCTAATATCAAGGTCTATGCTCAACCAAAATTTTACTTTTCGAGTTTTTTTCAGGTTGGTAATTCTTTTTTGTTGGGAATGTATTTTCCCTATTACATTTCAGTTTACATTATCATACTCTGGTATACCCTAGAGGTTTTTGAAATCCATGGTTATTATTTAGATATTGAATAATTTTTTTAATTATACCTTTACAAATCTACACTGATATTATTGGGGGTGTGTGTGTGTGTATGTAATTCAATGGCATCCACTGTTATATATTCCTTTCAGCAATTATCTCAAGACCATTATATTCGAATGCAGGGTTGGGATAGTTTCCACTCGACCCATGTTGGAAAAGGTTGTGAATAATTGGTATCAAAGGTAGTTATATCATTCAGATTATTTATTGAGTAGTCCAATTATGAGGATTTGGTTTAGATTTTGGGTAATAGTGTCATTGTGTGTCGAGTGTGGATTTCAGACCATGAAACCCAATTTTCTTGGCGGCTGATTTATCCATTCAATAGAACCCCGAGTACATTTTTTTCAACTCATACTACTAAAAAAATGGTTGTAGGTAATAATGGTATATACATCATATCTGATTTGTCCATTTATTATCCTTCTTGACTTAAATCCACATTGTATATATATGAAAATCTGACCATGCTACATCTTGATTAATTTTTTAAGATTTTACTATGATAACGACCAACCAGGATAATATTTCTGGATCGTGATAAAGATTCAATGTGTCATGAGGCCTCAATTCAAGGTTCATCATACAATATCCAACCACCTAAAATATGTGTACTAGAACCCTCACATATTAATAAATAGATCACACACGTATAATATGATAATGATGTTTGAAAGCTTAGTGTACTCTACAAAAAACCTGGATAAAGACTATTGAGGTTTTACAAAGAGAGATATCCCTATGAAACCGAGGATTGGATAGAGTAGGGGATCCATGTCATTAGGTATATCCCGACACCGATTGATCATGTGATCACACTTTCATCTAGCAATTTCAATGGAGCATCTAGGCGATGGTGGACACTTCTTACATGGATACATGATGAGTTGAAATTATCATGGGATAAAATCCTAATGTTATTCTTTGAGGTGTACAAACTATCTTTCTTTCTCTTGATTTATATTCAAGAACATATAGATCGACTTTAGTTTGATATAAAAGTGGATGAGTATGTTGTGAGTTTCAGAAACCTTATGTGACTCCCTATCGCAATGATACATGAAGGCTACATCCATGAATAGACGATTTAGCAGCGTCTCTAAGGATATATACATGCCAGTGTGGTACCCTTGTGTATTCACAACTATGTTTGGGTGTTGGAGTGGTGATTGTGATGGAGAACTTCATTTCACTGTTTATGTAGGTAGTTGGAGATGGTTGTGGGTGTTATAGGGATGAGTCATCTACATCATCTAGTGGACATGATCTCAATGTATGAGACCTCCGCATGACCTAATGAAGGTTGTTGGTTGTGTCAGATAGGTACCACATAGAGTACCATAGATTCTTGAAGAGGAGTTGTTCTAGGCATGTGGAAGGCAATGTGACATGGTGCATGATTTCTCGAACCTTAATGATGAGGATGGTAAGATGATAGAAGATGGACCACCATTGAATATTTTGAACCATGATCGGCGATCTCCCTTGGGATGTATGGGAGGATCCAATGATGTTTATTTGGAAGTGGAGAAGGTGGAACTCCAGGCGAAGGATATATGGGTGGTTTTCACCATGACCACCAAGTGCCCTATGTCTCGCACGGAGAGCTGGAGGCCTTGGTTGTCTATAGCTACAAGAAATGGATACCTATTACCCAGGGTAATAAAAAATTATTATAGGTATAGTCTATGTATATTCTTCTATTTCATCAATACTTGCAGATATAAGTTTTAGTTATTTTTCAACCCTATACATCATCTGCGACATCAAGAGTTCCAGGTTGAGGCATTATCCCAAAATCATTTTCATAAGGTTCCTACAAGGAATTATTCTTATATATATGTTATAATAAAAAATGTTGAGGTATGGCTTGATGGATAGACGATCTCATTAGAATTTTTTTTCATCACGATGGAACCCTATGAAAAAATCATGGGTATATCTTGGTTTACTTTGGTCTGAGCCGAGATTTAATGTAACTACAAATCCCTGAGATGCCTTCACATTGATTGGATGACATTCTCCATTATGGGTGAGAGAGATATCATAGATGGGAAAGTGGTTTATTTAATAAAGATTATACATACCCATCATATGTTGAGTTTATCCCTTGGTGAATAATATTATTCAGTCATATAGATTCCTTCAGTTGCAGAGGATTTCATGGACAACATTACTGATGATATCTAGGGACTACCTTTGATGTGGGAGTTGGAATTTTATATCGACCACTAGTATCAGAACACTCCTATATATTATAAAGAATATCAAATATCCCATTCCAAGCACCATATGGTTTATTATAGTTGTAATTCCTTTGTGAGAAGTGTTTCATCAAGCCTAGTGTGATCAACTGGAATGATCTAGGGTTATTCTTGAAAAATGAGAACGAGTGACTTTTCCATTATGTGGATTACTATAACATAAATTATTCCATTTCATGGATGAATTACCCCATAATGAGGATTTATGACCTCTTTGATCAATTATGAGGTGATATGTGTTTCTCAATGATCGATCGTCAGTCTAACTACCATCGGTTGAGAGTTTGAGAGGGTTATATTCTGAATATAGAATTCTGATGTTTCAATAGTCATAATGAGTTCTTGGGGATTCCATTTTTTGTTATTAATTCAACATAAATATTAAAAGATACTATTTATGTTATCTTAAAAGCATTCATATACCTATTTGAGGTTGTATTCATCCTTCAGATACTCATATATATTGTGTTAATGGAGGAGCATATATATCACTAAGGAATGGTCCATGATTTTCTTTTAGATATCCATATTTATGGTAAGATATCAAAGATCCAATTATGGATTCATTATGATTAAATTATGGTGAATGTCATTTTTGTTCATGGATTAATTGTATACTCAAGAAATATTGATTATGTGCTTTATTGGGATCCACCTAGATGTAAATCAATGGTGAAGAGTGTTATTTTAATGGGATGTTACAATCAGAGGATAGTCATAGATTAAGTAGGATGTCAGCACCATTGACTACCCTAATAAGATTGGGGTAACCATATACCAATACTGATCTATTCTAAATGGCCTTCTTGGAGGTCAGGATGAGGAATACAAGCACTAATGTGTTGATACTACATGAGGATTGTGTAGAGTATGTCTTGTTTTGGATGAATTGAGTGTTAGGCCCATATTCCTGTTGATGTAGTGTAGGGATGTTTTCTCATTTGGGTTACATAAGTTGATACCCCATGATGAGAACTATAAAACACATAGCCTAATGATGGAAATGAGAGTCATCGCTTTGCATATGGGGATGTAATATCTTCTATTAAAACACTTTGTGTTTTACCAAGACCACCATAGTCCCAGCTATAACACCACAAAAATATACATAAACCTGATAGAGTTTAACTGGTATAATTATATTAAGGAATACGACTGGGAGATAATCTGTACTTATGAGAATAGAAACATAGTGGTAGATTCCATTTTTAGGAATTTATAGGCATGTTTGGTGAGGGAGGCTTCTGAGAAGTTCACTTCTTTATATCTGAACATGGATAAACAGGAGGGTGAAACTTTTATTTAGTCTATAGTGATGACTCATCCACTACTCCATCTTTTGTGGGAGTACCTATTGGGAGACATTTATAATGAGTTCTTATGTGATAATACATCCTCAGGACACTTACATGATTGTTTTCTATTGGAAGAAATCTGGTCATCCTTGTACATAGATGGGCATTGGTAATAGGTATGATATGGGAGGAGATGATAAGAGAGTTTAAAAAATCTCTTATGTATGTATATATTTGTATTGTAATGATGTATGGATACCATCAATGCTAGTTTTGGTGGTCCTATATGAGATAGAGTCTGGATCAGTTGGTATCATGGTGCCTCTCTTGTCAATAGGTTAGGGCCGAGATCCATGTTTTGACAGGTCTATTTCACCCTCTTGATAACTTGTAATGGATATAGGATGACATATACATGGACTTAATGATCCTGATTATTTGAAAATTGAGACTCTAGGATGAAAATTGGGAGATAGTTGACCGAATAAAAATGTATGCCCATTTCCTTACTATTAGGGAGTAGAGTTTAGTGGAGATTTTTGGGTAGATGTATCTACATGATATTTTTCACCATCACGGGGTTCTCTCATATATAATATATGACCATGATTTATAGTTCATGTCATGGTTCTGTAGAGGTTTCAAGTAGGATTTTGTACCTATAAGTGGATTAATACATACTTCCAACCTCAAATAGATGGGCAGGCCGAGCACATTATTTAGGTGTTGAATGATATGCTAAGGGATTTTGTGTTAAACATCGGCCAGATCTGGGAGGATCAAATTTGACAAGTATAGTATTCATAAAATAATTGATACCACTATACTATTATCACATAACAATTCATGGTCATGTATAAGAGACTTTGTAGGTCAACCATAATCTGGAAAGAGATTGGCAAGGCATCCCTTGTAGGTCCAGATATTGTGTAGGCAATGATATAGAAGTTTCAGGTTATCTTTGATCTGATGAGGATAGCCTAGATATGGGAGAAAATTTATGAAAATTTACATCATATACTATTGTGTTTTGAGAAGGGTGACCATATTTACCTTATAGTTTCTCCATGATAAGGATTAATGAGGTTTATAAGGGGTGGAAGGCTTTCCCTAAAGATTATTGAGTCATTCGTTATCTTATAGTTGGTTGGTGAGGTTTCATTCTACTTTTCCATACCTCATTGTTAGACTATGTGGACGATAACTTCCTTATGTCATAGGTTATGAAATATGTTCTTGACCACACACACGGTATTCACCAGGGTGATATGGACATCAAGTATGGAGCCGCACTTGGATATACCCTGGGGGTGATCAAGGATAGGTAGAAGAGGAATCATCGTGGATGAACCATACCTTCGATTAACATGTTATGGTAGCATGGGTGCATGTTGGGGAGCCCCTGGGAGTGGGGGAGATATATGTAGTCTCAGTATCATGAGATTTTTTATAGCTTTTCTTTATTGGGAAGAAAACTATAAGTGTAAAAATAATGTAGAGACCGTGTTTTTTCCATGTAATTCATAGAAATATATCTAACAACTTTTAGAGAGAGGCACTGATATGACGTGAAATTATTAGGCCCAATGTACCCAAAATTATTTTTATAAAAATAATAAATATATTTTATATTATACTCTGATAGTATCATAAGGAAAATCAGATAACTAATAAACAAAATCTTCAATCTATAATATTATACCACCATTGAGTCCAGAATGTGAGTTTATCCCTATTACCAACCTATAATTGGTAGACATTGGGAGTTTGGATATTACAACTATTGGATGGTGTAACTAGATTAAATTAATTAGTAAAATTAATTATTTAACTTATTCAACCTAAATATATTCGTTTATAAATTACTTATTGATAAATTTCTCCAGGATTATCTACATAAAACATGGGAGTCTTTAGAGGACTTCCATCCACCCCTTAATTGAAAATCAGAATCAGAAATGGAGAGACTCAAGATCATGGAAGATCAAGATATTCAGAATGAAACAAAATCATTTTATTCATTATTGAGTGTGTTCAACATTGAAAAATTGCAAAATTTAGGTATTCCACCAGAATTTGTGTCTTATTCCAATAATTATTAAATTATCTGATCATAACTGACACTGTTTCTTGATCATCAAAATTTACAAGCCATTTTATTCACCTGCATACTATCATTAATTAGTTTATTCCATTTTTGTTAGCATGAATATCCCCATTTAGTATTTTTGGACAATAACTATATTCAATTATTGTTAATCTTTTACACTCCTATATCCCAATAATTTTTCTTAATAGTCATCATTGGACCACATGGTCCCTATTCGACAATGTCAAGTTCATATGAGCCTGAGAAAACACATGTATTCCTAATGGTTTTATTTGAGATGACTAAATTAGTGATCATGGGAGGATTTTAAATTATTCATAGGATTTAGGGGAATTATTTTTTGATTTTGGATCCAAATCAGAGAATAAAGAAGTGAAAAGTGCACATATATTGTAGGGAGTACCAAAAGATGATTTGGATGTCCATTTTTCAACCAAAAGATGACCGAATTTGGTGATTGACGGATTACCCTTCAATTTTGGCTGAGAAACATTGATGAAAATACAAGGGAATATGCAGATCAGGAATGACCATTATAATCTTAATACATAGAGAAAAATCAGAAAACATAGTGTGTAGTGTCCCTTTGGATGAAACACTAGGGTTTTGAGAAATTTGAGAATAAGATACCATGTCATAGGTCTACATGCCATGTATCCCTCCCTAGATAGCCACGATGTGTGGTGTATCAAAGGGGAAGGACCCCAGGTGAGATGAAATGACCAAGAACTTGATGTGTACCAATATATATATATAGGGCCAGGGACTTGGTCGAAACCCCTTGTTGAAAGAAATTCCATGAACAAAAGTACACAAATATAGGAAGACTTATCGGGACACATTAAAGAGTATTAAAATGACCCTAGGCAGTTGAGGCACACCATTTAGCCATCATATGGGATATTTAGGGCTACAAAGTTAGTGATCCACGTATCGGAAGGGACAGAACCATGCAGTAGAGTGGGACCCCATATTGTAGGGGTCCCTTATATAATTTCTACCCTTAATTTTTTTGGTATATATTAACATCATGTATCCCCTTCATTTAGACTAATATTTTTGCACGTGAGTATCCTTCCCCTATATTTTTTTCCTCATAGATTCTAAGGGTGGCCTCCATAGTGGATTTTAAATCATGGTACTAGACTTTCTTGGTGTAATTTTTATTTTGGAGGCACTCAACAATGGTATTTGTTATGTAAACTAATTAGAGTGGTACCCACTAATAAACTAGGATATGGGTCCTCTACATAGAGAGTTTTAATCTATATTTGGGAATGGGGTTTCTCCTCCTTAAACTGAGTGGTTCCCCCATATAGAATTAGGGTGAAGGTTATATATCAACTGAGAGGTACCACCCATATAATTATGGTAATGTATCGACTTATACTATGAGATACCCCATAATATTATTTGGGTGTCAGTACTCTGATTGATGAGGCTCTCCTATTGACTATGGGGCATAGTGGTGTGGTGTGGCCCCTCCACATTATTACTTCAATGGAAATACAAGTGAAATTTTAATCATTGATGATAGACATCAGGAACTATTTGCACATTTTTCCTGAACATTACATTGATATGGATACCTCATTTTCTCTCTAATTTTGGTTTCCATTATTTATTAATATATATATATATATATATATCCATGTTCCTGAATTTTTTATCTCTTTCTTTGTGTTGAGGAGTCTATGTTCTATTCATATAATGTCTCTTACTTCTCCCCCTTAAACATTTAGGACATCCTACTATGTAGGTATATGCTCACCCTTATAGGGGATGTTCTTACATTTATCATGGCTTATATAGATGATAGAATGGTCTATGGTGACTACATAAGAGAACAGGGATACCAAGTGTATTGTACCTTAAATGGTGGTGGGAGCATATAGATTAGGTGCAGAGGAATCATAACAATTTATGTTACGACCTATCCGAACGGGGAATGAGCTATGAATCCCCAACACAACTCCATAGGCTGGCGTCTGGTGTCTAGTTTCATATAAGCAAACACACATAACGATTCCATAGAAAAAATTATTTTTATGTATGCACTCCCATACACATCCATGAAACCATACAGAGATATATTCAAATACTGAAAAAATGAATGCATACCTCTATCCTGACCAGAGTGTAGTAGAGGTACAGAAAGGGAAAATACATGGGCCACCAAATAAAACTATAAATAATCCTACATACACTGAAGGATGGGATCACTTCGAAAATCACAATGGTAATCTCCTCATACAAGCTCTAGTGAAAACCCCATGTCATTCTATCTATTACGCTCAGTCTGTTCCGGGACTAACTGGGACTCTGTCGAAGGACATGTGCTCTTCACAAGACAAAAGACATGTGTGGGAGAATCCCGTGTATGGGTGATTATAATAATATTTAGTAGGCACACCCAATGTACCCCATACTGAAAAGGTAGAAAGATATATTGATCGTTTAATAGGACCAATCATGTGGAAACCCAAATGAGAGAGAAGATCCATCTTGAGACCATTATCGGCAATACTAGACTAGTTAGCATAATATCACTCGCATTTCAAAAAAAAGACACATACCATGGGACTCCCAGAACACACTCATATATAGGAAGCCCCATCACCAGGTCTCATGGTCCTGACCATTGACTATAAACATTGAACAACTCATGGTTACAATTTATCATTAACAATGGTCTAATGATGTACATACCTCGTAGATAAAAATAAGATCCATTCCATTTTAATAGATCATCAATATAAAATAAATAATGCATTTACAGCTCAATGTTGATGATCCAACCACACCATCCCATATGTAAATCAACTAAAATATGCCTCCAATGCTGACTTGCTCCCAATGTAGGGTTGCAAGAACTGTGGGGAGTCCATATCTTCACTGATGTACCACAATTGGGGGATTACTATCACTTCAACCAATCACTTAAACTTCTTTTTCTCCTAAACGGAGGGCCTTGTAACCTAGTACATATTGGGCGCACTAACCCCTAACTAGGAATCATGTGAAATATTAGGAGCATCCCACTACATACTGGGACTCATGAATGGGGAATCACTACTCCGTAGGCCTTAACCTACCCCATGTATGTCATGGGTGTACCACCATGTGATACATGAGCCACGCCCTATCATGGTAGGGGAGAACCAATCCCGAAAAATGTGAGCATGCACCCATGGTAGGGGAGTACCACTGTGAGAGACGTGGCCTCACACCCATGGTAGGGGAGAACCACATTGAGGAACATGAGACCACATCCTTAATAGGGGATCACCACTACATATAACGTGAGCCCACATAGAAGTTAGGGGACCACCACATTGAGGCTAGAAACACCTCACACTAATATTGAATGGGGAGTACCAACTCTACCGTACATTTAGATTGTGAGATCGTAACCTATCAGAACTATGGAGTAGTCCAACTATACATTAATCATGGGGAAGTCACAGCCTAGTAAATCTGAGGAGTAACACCCCAGTGGAACCCACCCAAAATTAACAAACCCACTTCCATGATATGGGGAGTCTTATATCTACCTAAGTAGAGAGGTAAGGAAAAACAGATAATTGGTGCCCCAAGGGAGTACCTAACTGAACATCATTATTCAAGAACTTCTGATATCTAATATTAGCCTAGAAATGCTGCAAAAGATAATTTTATATTCATCCCAGCTCGTGTCATGTATGAAATAAAAGATACCACCGTCACCTTTTACGTGAAAAACATGCAGGATAGGTGATTTAATAACAAAAAATGGACAGCCTGTTAAAAGGGTAATATTCACCACAACAAGCCAGAATGGGTCAAAATGGGGCACACTCCTTGCTATCAGAACACTTGAAATGGGTTACACTATTGTGATCCCCAAGGAAAAACCCATAGGATCGACTACCCATTCGTCCAAGATGTTCATCTAGTGAAAAAGTCACATTTCACCACAAACACCCGTTATGGGCCTCATGGGGCCCACTCCATTATTTTAGTCTATACACCTGAAATTATTATTGAATCATCAACTTTAATGTTAGAGTTTTAAAATACTTTTACTGTGATTAAATCAGACATTGGATGCAGAAGATACGTCTCATTCAAGGTTCACCAAAAAAATAAATATATTATTGTTCTTACAAACATAATATTCATGCCAATACATCTTTAGATCACAAAAAAGTCTGAAAAGGGTCCTAAAATGGTTTTTCATGAATCATGGGATGAGTTTCTATAGAAATAATTCAAATCAAACCACTGAATTGCAAGATATGAGAGTTTTGAAACCCCCTTCCCAAATTTGTTGGACCAGCCCGATTCGGCCTATCTGCACCCCCCCCCCCGGGCCGGCCTACTATAGTCGGCCATACCATTCTCACAACTAGCCCATGTCATCCAGATATCCCTCTACTACACAGCTCCACATGATTCCCTACAACCACCACCGCCTTTTCATCAAATACCTCTGATTCGAACTGGAACTTGCCGCCCATGCTTCCGTGGACCACCAAGAACATTCCGCTAGTCCAAAAATTCATCTGAATGTTGTTTCAAAAATATTGGGAAACGATATAAATTTATTAGAAGAGTAAATAGTAAAAAATGATGCTGAAACATGGGATGGTTTCAAATATAAAGCCACCTACCTTAGGAAAAAACTCTTAAGATTTGGGTGCACAACGACACCCATGACATGTTGATGCTCAATCTGTCGATGATCATCTTTGAAAATGGCCTCCTTTGGAATCTTGGTTTTTCAATTAAATAAAAATAGGATATGGAGTTCGAATCCTATCCACAAAAATGGGTATGAAGTTGTGATAAGAATTTATTTTTTAATTTAATATATTCCGCATTAAAACACACCCCCGACTCACCTACAACCCCGAAACCCAACGTGACAAAGATCGGTTCGCACCTATGGTCAGAACAATATTTTAGACTCAACCATTGTCTCATTTATCCAATTTGAGTATAAATTAATCATTTATTCAAGGTGTTTTCCATAAATAAATAAATTTATTTATTTATGAAAATTCCCTTGCTAACATTTCCCAAAGATGGAATGCTCTGACAATAATTATACCCCAACTAGAGTAAACAGAATACTCCTGATGCAACCATGGCCTAGTATTTCTTATCCAAGATAAAATTTAAGTGATAGATCATTTATGCCACATACATGGTATAAAAATACCTAATATTTTTAAAAAATTATTCCGAGCACACTAGGACTCATAATCACTCGTCTTCTTAGCACCTAACTCTTGAAATATTTTTCAGAATATTCCGATGTCATTATGGAAAAATCTCATGTCGATACATCCTCCACCCCTTACATCATTTCATCCACAAAAAGAAATATTCTAGGAATATGGGAATTAAAATGAACTATTAACTAGGTGACCCAGACCAGCGAGTTCAACAAAACACCACAAAGCAACCATTGGCAACACCCATGTCCAGAATAACGAGGTAGACATCATGAGAACAAGAAGGCACACATGTCATCTGTTGCGATGAGAGTAAAACACCATGAACTAGGTCCATCTACTGTCCTAGGGTATTGAAGAACTCTATCATCTCCAACCTAATGAAAATTACCAATGAAAACCCACTCTAGGGAACACAATTAAAAGGATCTTGTCCACATCACCTTGATATTATCCATTATAGGCGGTAGTGACTCACCAGCACGACTTTGTGTCGTGTCCATGGAAATCATCTTAGTGGGGGAAAATGTTCCTCATCCTTGAGATCTAGAAGCTACATTGAGCCAAAACCACACCATAGTATCTCAACAAGCTGGGTACAAACAAATAAATAGGGCTTTCAAATAACACACTAGTTCTTACCAGGCCCAAAATATAAAAACCCCACCCCGAAAAATAAATTGGAGGCAATCATCCACCATATATCTACATTGTCTCCTTTGTCCAACACTTAATAACTCAAATTGTTTTGATCACATCACAAAAACACATCTCTGTGGGGGAAGGATCCCTATTCCCCATGCAGTCAATGTGATAAATTACGAACACTATTTTTTTAGAAAAATCGAAAGAAAAGAGTACCACATAACGGTTTCTAAAGAAACTACTAAAGAATTAATAATTTAAACATATAATACCCTTATCCATCCATGGATCCTCTGATTAAATAGCCTCTATGGCCTATAGATTTCCAATCACCCATTATCCGGCTCCCTGAGTCTGGCATGGACCACAATGGGGTGGTGGTGGTAACTTATACCACCTACAACCTTTTTCTGCTGCACCCACTCTTACACCACCTCTACCATTCTGAAGGCCTTCATGATCGAAGAAATACCTATAGAATAGAATTTTGTTGACCGTATCACTCTCTATAGGATTTTATAATGGAGAATCTTTGGCAAGATGTCCCCGATCATTGAAACTGTAGGAGTGACCCTCCTGCTATTGACCAGAAACCTGTCTTGGCTCCTACCCCTCATACCCATATTCCTATGTTTGGTCATGGGTACGGGTCTAGCTTTTTTATTTTTAAACTTATTGTATCCCATATATATCTAACATCTCAGCCTTAAAACATCAATTAGGCCTATATCCACTAGTCCCTCCACCAGGAAGCTTTGGACCAATAGAGTCTGGTCTAGTACTCCTATATAAGTGGTGATGCATAGAGAGAAAACACCTACTCAGACATCTCTATAGAGGCTCCAATAAAATTTTCAGACCATATATAATAGTTCTCAAACCATGTCTTGAGAGCAGTGTCACTAGTAGGTAAAAATTTATGATTACTCCTCCACGGTCATGCTTCCCTGCCGATGCTACAAAAGCTCTTAGATCGGCAACTACCTTAGCATGGCATGATAAAACTCCTTCTTGAAGATCCGATCAAAATCATCCAAGGAAAGCGTCTAGTAATACATGATCTATTAAAAATCATTGTGCAGCTTTGTGAATATAATATTTTTACTCTGGTTCCATCTGGGACTCCGTCAAAGGACATGTGGTCTGCACAAGACACAAAACATGTGCGACAAAATCCCATCTAGGGTTGAGTAAATGAATACTCAGTAGGCACCCCAAAAAACCCCAAACCATAAAGATAAAAACTGATAGGCACCAGTTAACCGGACCAAGCATGAGTAATCCTAAACAATATAGAAGCTTCATCTAGAGACTATCATCGGAAAGAAATAACTAGTAAGATCGATGTCCCTAGCATGTCAACAAAACAACACATACCATTGGACTCCCAAAACAAACCCATATATACGCAACACCATCCCAAATTCTCACGGTCCCGACCATTGACTATCCATAATGAGAAACTATAGGTTCCATCACAAAACTCGCAATATATCATGAGGTACTAACCACATAGACAACAACAAGAGACAAGTCATCCCTGATACCTCGCAAAACTAATTGTTGGAACGATTAACAACTCGATGTTGATGATCCATCCACACCGTCCTAGATAGAACTCAAGAAAGTGATACCACAAATGTTGACATGTTCCCTGTGCAGGGATGGAAGGAAAATGGAGAGTCCAACTCTCCACTTCCCTGAAGATGAGGGAGTACTACATGATAAACCCACCAATGAAACTTATTTCACTCTTACCTTGAGGTTCCAGTACCCAAGTACATTAGGGGATCTCTAACTTCTAACTTGGAATCGTGCATAATAAGTGGAGGTGACCACTCCTTGCTACTACATAAGAACATGGGAGAAAAACTCTATAGGTGTAAACATGCACCCTGGTACATTAAGGGGGGATCACCCTATGAAACGTGAGACCACACCCAAACACAGTAGGGGAGAACAACTCTATAAAACGTAATCTCGCACCCACAGAAGTGGGAGAACCAATACAAGTGATGTTATACCAAACCCACGGTAGTAGAGAACTACACTGATGAACCTTATCTCGCACTCACAACAAGGGAGTACCACATTGGGGCCAGAGGACATGCACCATGATATAGAATGGTGGTCCAAACTCTACCATACAATGATATTGGAGAGTCTGCACCCATTTACAATAGGGGAGCATTCAAACTATACAAATATAATAGGGAACCCTTATACTAGTACATCATGGGAGTAACACCCTTGGATGAAACCATCCAAAGGTAATGAACCAATTCCCATGATGTGGGGAGTCCCATCTATTCCTATATAGAATGTTTAGAGAATATAGTGACCTGGTGCTACAGGGGAGTAACTGACCAAAAATCTATCTTCACAAACCGCTGATCTCCAACATCATCCTAGCACTTCTCCACAAGCATGATGCTTAATTCATGATAGCTCATGTCCCATAATACATAAATCAAGGCACCCACACACTCCACATGAAAAAAATTATGATATTGTTTTTAATATCCCAACATGGACAACTGGTGGAAAGGGTATTATTCACCACAGCAAAAAAGAATCACTATTCAAGGGTCCTAGAACACTATCTTGGAACATAAGAAATGGATCATTCCATTCTTATCTACATAGAAAACCACATTGGATGTTCTACTAATTCATCCAAAATAGACACCGTGAAAAATTCACATTTCACTACAAATGCCCAATATAGGCCTCATGGGGGCTGCACCATGATTTCTGTCGAAGTACCCAAAATTAATCTTGAAAATTACTCATTGAATTCAATGTAAAAATTCCATTTACGACACAGCAATCGTACATCATAAGATGGACATACATATGATTCAGGGATAGATAACTAATAATAAATATCTTATTATAATTCTAAACCAATGTTTCATGCCACCACGTATCGATTCCATAATAAAAATTCTTAAAAGAAGCCTAAAAATTCTTCCTTGAAGAAAGGGTAATGTAACCATATAAGGAACACAAATTGGCCCCCCAGATTACATGATATGGGGTTTTTGAAACCCCTAGACTTGACCGGACTGACCATGTCGGCACCCTCAACCCATGCATCTTCCCGACAGCCACCTCAAATATATCACCCCATACAGTTGGCCCTCTGCCACGCAACACCCTATTCAATATAGTAGTCACTACCTTCAATTTTCAAAAGCTTCACTGCCTTGCTGAAAACCACCGTGCTACACCAGAATTTACCACCCGAGCTTCTGTAGACAACCAGTAACACATCAGTGGTCCGAAAATTGATCTGAAATCTGTTTTTGAAATCTCTAGTCCTAATATACATATAATTTATTAATAATAAAATGTAAATGGTGAGAAAATAGGTGGTATAAGATCAATTTTCAAACCACCCACCTTAGGGAAAAATGAGGAAGCTTCTGTTTTAGAACAACACCAGCAACACGAAGATACTCGATCAACTGATGATCAACATCAAAAATGGCCTCCATAAGTAACTTGTTTTAAAAAAGGAAGAGGAAGAAGATGGGGATATAGACTCCTATTCAAATAAATGGTAATGAATTGATGATAGGGATTTAATTTTAAATAAATCCTCTACGCTTGAAAACACGGCCTCAACTTTCTCGGACCCCAACACCCTATGCGATAATGATTATGATTCATCTAGGGTAAACACAATTTTCTAGATATAACTATGGTATCATAAATTTGATTCGAGACACAATTGAAGAGTTATTCAAGGTGATGTCCAAAAATGTATTTATATATTTATGAAAATGACCTTGATACCTTTTTCAACAGAAGGCCTATGCAAAAAAAAATGTTATACCCCTCCTTGGGTGAACGACATGCTCGGGATGTAACCATGTCCTAATTATTATTATATGAGTTTCTATTTGAGAGTTAACTAATTCAATCTTTATAAAGTGTATACAAATATTAATATTTTTACAAATTTTTTTCCGGACACACTGAGCCCCAGATACGAACATCGTCTCAGCGCCTAACTCTGGAAACATTTGTAGGAATATTCTAATTTATTTTTGGGAAAAAACCAACGTTGTTACAATTTATAATTCTAGTGTTGTACGTTTGAGATACCTTTTTGGTTGGGTGTGTATTTTTTTCCATTGCTTTTCAAGTTACATTTATGTACTCTTGTAAACCATAGATATTTTTTGAAATGAGTGATTATTAATAAAATGTTGCGTAATCTATTATTATTATTTCTCATCACATATATTTTGATATGTTCAGGTGTGTGATACTAGAAATTAAGCCAATTTAGAGTCGTTTTAGACATGACATTTGTTGCTTGTCACCAGCAACTTGCCCATGGTGGCGGTCTTGGGGTACTTGTGGTACGAGCCCTATTAGGTTAATTCATAACATCTTTGATGAAAAAAATTAGAGCAAGGAAGGTTTAATGTCAAAATATGGCTATAATTTTTTTAAAGTGTTTTTTTCGTTTACCTTGTATTATACGA
The DNA here is from genome assembly GCA_963277665.1 of Viscum album. Taxonomy (NCBI): domain Eukaryota; kingdom Viridiplantae; phylum Streptophyta; class Magnoliopsida; order Santalales; family Viscaceae; genus Viscum; species Viscum album. The sequence goes on from OY728141.1 coordinate 142,538,877, forward strand.
GTAACCATTTATAAAATCATTTTTTCCTAAAAACTATAACTAATTTTAACTATTTTAATAAATCATGTCTATGTAAAAATAAATTGAACATTAGTAAAGATTATTAAATATGATGATTCCAAATAAGGAATCCATCTTATAAAATTCATATCACATTAGTGTAAGAATTTAATTTAAAATTAATCTCCCAGATGTGGTGAGAAATTATGTTTCTTATGGGAAAATGTTCAAATGATTAGAAGGATTTTGCATGAAATTTAATTATGATAATTATTATAACGGAATAAATTTGAATTATACATATATAATTGAAATATTTTTTTTATAAAACCAATTCCAAATATTATTAAATGTGACAAATTTTTTAGATTAAATTTCATGTCGTGATTAAAATCCTACAATTTATCATTATAAATCAAAATGAATCATTTCAAAAAAATCACAAAATTAACCCTAACATAATTCGTATATTATTATTTTATAAATTGATGTTTCTTTTTGAATATAAAATATATAGAATTTTCTAAATTTATTTTTAAAACATGTGCACTATTAGAAGAGGATAAACTGCCTCTAGAAAAAATATAACTCTATATGTATAAAACTGAATTTTTTCTTCACTAATTTTATCAAAATTTATTAGGTGAATGTATTAAATTATTGATTATATTAAATATATATTTCATTAAAATTTTATTCTAATATTAAATTGTATAATTTATTATGATAAAAAACCTTTGGTGCATAAAAATAGTTTTTTATCAATTAATTTTTATTAAATTGGTTTTTATAGTCATTTCCAATTAATTGGTCACCAATGAGTAAATAATTATATTTTTATATGTTATTTAATACTATTTGAAACATACCATTTAACATCTAGGGGATAATTGACATTTTCCATAATAATATTAATAGTATTTGGTAAAACTCTGTCATGTGTTTAACACAATCCATCGAAGAATGTCATTATTCCATGTAATATGAGCTAATTTGGTATTTTATGAATTTCAAGTTATATAATATATTGAATTTATTTTGAATAAAAAATATATCATAATATCTCATGAGGATTTATTATATTCTACTTTGGGTGTCCTATATCGTACACACTATCTAATAAAATGGTAGTCTATTAGAATTTTTAATGTGCTAGAAAAATTGGTATTCCAAAGTCTGATTTTTTAGTTTCCTTTCTCCAAATTATATAATAAAACACTTATCCAATATTTTTTAAATGGTTTTCTAGAACTATGCCTAATATAATATCTACACATTGACCAATTTAATCATATGAAAAAATAACTTCTCATCTTGAACTCATGGATATATCAAACAATTATTAATCTTAATTCCTTATTAAAACAATTTTTGATATATAATTTGTTTCCCATAACACCAGAGAAACAACTTATTATATAAAAATGATTGATTTTTATTAATATATATTTCCCACATTCTATTCTAAAAAACATTCCACTCTCCAACTATGCATTATTAAAATTATTCCACTAGGTTCAGTTTTCTTCTCATCATTTTGAACAATTGAAAATATTTATATTTATATTAATCAAAAAAATGGTGAAAAATAGTTATTTATTTAATAATCCAAAAAAATTTCGATGAACCACATTTTCCCTATAATACTAGATTCATAATTATTTTCATCTTCAACACATCATGATATTTTATAATTGATAATAAATCAATCATCATATTAGAGATAAAAAACAAACATTGTGTTTTATACATCATGAAAATCTAATTGAGAATTATTGATAATCATAACAATATACTAAATATACCACCTATCATTTGTTTCCCTACATTCTTCATAGGGATTACATGTTTAAAGATAAATATAAACAACATTTGAGTATTCTTAATGAACTTACTATATATTTCTTCTATTCCAAACATCATATATTTAATAATTGTTACTTTTTGGAAAAAACATATTTTACATGATTAAATATTTTCGGTGTCTTTTTTGTATTATTTTATGAAATTTATGAAATTTATGAAATATTATTTATTTTCTATGAACAAATAAAATTAATTTTATGCATGATCCTACCTGTTTTTTTCATGTTATCTTCTTTTTCTTAGTTGTCTGATTTCAAAAAATAAACAAATATAACTCATTCATCATTAAATTTTTTATTACATAGAATTATATATCAATTAAGTCATTTACATGGTATATATTTGTATTCTACATTAATATAGACTTTATGAAGATTAGTATTCAACATTTATAATCATCACAACATTCTCATTCTGTTGACATATTTAAAATCCAATATTGAATTTTGAGAAAACATTTAGTGTCATATCAATCACTAATACCTTTTTTCAAAGAGAGATTATATTAAAACATTTTTATTTCTAAATCAACATACAATATGCTAAATTTTTTAACTCATTCATATGAACATATTTACTATTTTTAGCTATATATAACATTATCCTGTGACAAACCCCTAGATTTTAAATTCACATTAATCCTTCACCACATTATACATTATATATAAAAAATAAAACACTTGACTAGAGGGATCCTCCAATGGTTTCCTTGAATATGTTTTCATCGTTATTTTGGAAATCACAATACACTTTACATAAATTTAATGTAACATGAATTTTTTGGGTAATGATTTTATTTTTTTTGGTGAATTAGATCCCAATATATAAAATTATAATGAACAATGAAAGCTTCATGAAAATTCACATTTCATATTTCTAAAAAAATTACATTCATTGAATTTAAAAGACCATTGTATGTTAATTATTATATAAATAGTAGACAAATAGATTCAATATGATTATCGATATATCATGATGAAAATGAAAATATTGTTACAACATACTCCCTTATTTTCATAATCCAATAGTTAAATTTTATAAAATACCATCCTTTAATATAGATTCATCTTTATCATCAAAAATACAATAGTGACATATAATTATATTTTTTTTTGGAAATTTTTAAAAAAAATTAAATTTCTTATATCATAGAGAGATTTTGGTCAATTTAATAATTTAGATTCTAATTATTTCTACTATGAGTTACAACTTGTAAAGTTCTATTACAAAAAAATAGTATGTATTTTGTAATAATTATTACTAATCCTCCATGATCAAGGATATCCATAGACTGAATGAAAGATAATTTACAAATAATATATGGTTGAGGTATTCTATGGATATTAAATAGAGGATTTACTAATATCACATAATATCTATGGTTTTGGGGAAAGTAATAATAAGTGGTCAAGGTTATGACACTATACATACCAAAAAGTTATGTTAAGGGATTCCAGGTGTAGAATGAAAATCCTTCTTATAGGTTTTAAAACATAAAAGATGTTATGAATTTATATATGACATAGAAAATTTGGATATGGTATATAGATCTACTCTACTAATTGATAAAACAATGTGCTTAAAATATATCATTTTAATGTTTATATGGATTATTATCCATCATTATTATGCATGATTTATTCTTCTATTGTAATAAATTTAGTAATTATCAATAGTTTTAATATTTCCTACCACTTCATAAATAAATATATTTGAATTTTCAAATACATTAATCAAATTTATTTATGTTGATCTAACTATATTTCAGATAGTGTAAGTTTTTTCATGAATTTTTTTCCTCTAATATTTGAATTTATTGTTATTTAAAAAGTTTGATAAACATCAATCATAAAGGTTATAATGTTTTCATTTACATTTTTGAGAACTAAAATTCAACCCCTATCTATTGATTACATGTATTACATAATTTGGAAAAAATTTATATCAACACTTTCTTTTAATTGGTTATACAGTTCCGTTAGATAATTGTTTAACACCAATATTTAGTATCAAACTAATTCTCTTTACGATTATAATTTTTACCAACATTTCTATTAGTTTTTTATAATTTTAAAATGATCTCCTTATATGAACTATATTTGTAGAAGAAATAGTTTTTTATGGAATTTTTTCCTGTAGGATCACTTGAAAATTTAAAGATGAAAAGGCCACTTATTTTCTATAAATAATATTATCACTATTATTATGATTTCATGTAGTTGAATTTAATAAAAATTGGTGTTGACAAAAGTATTATTTTGAATTTGAAATCAAATTTTCATTATAAAGAGAAATTTAATATTTCTCATGAAGAAATGATGGAATATTATGTATTCCATAATTATCACTATAATGTTTTATGATCTATTTCTTATAACCTAAATAACTAGATATCATCTTGCGAACTAATGAACAAAATTGAAAAAAATAAAAATTAATTATTTCAGTACATTCACAGTTTTGAATACTCATATTGTTATGTCATGGGGAGAATATCAATCCTTTTATTTTCATATTGGTGAAAATGTAATTAATATTATTCAATTTTATTTTAGTATTTTAAATATTTCACAATATTTGGTTAGGAAATAACTATTAAAAGATTTACTTATAAAATTATATATATATAATTACAATTTAATGATAATCAAATAATATATATATATATATATGATTCAAATTACATAACATACTTAAGTATTAATGACTAAATTGGTAATTTAATTGGATAATAAATAATAATTAATAGTGATTATAATAAATATAAGAGGAATAATAGTGTATTATTTATCTCTATATCCAACAATACATCTTATGGTACTTCAACATCATGTAATGATGTTTCAAAATCACAAGTTTCTATGCGAAAGATATTTAAAAAATCTAAAAAATTTATATCCAGATATTTATAGAATTTTCTTCTTGAACATTCCAGAAGGATGAATAATATTTTGAGTAATAATAAATTTTTATAAATATATTGAAATTATTTTAGTGGTTTAAAATATTAGCAGTATTCAAAATATAAAATAAATAATAATAAGAAGAACATTCATTTTAGGTCATATTTATATTATATAAATTGAAACAATTGAAAATTAAAAAGTATATTCTAAAACTAATTTGAATAATATCCTAAAATATAATGATCACTTGATTATATGTAAAAAATACACATTATCTAATAGTTCATCGAATGATAATATATATTAAATTAATATTTTTTATCATACTGTAAATACTTTTCAAAGGATGTAAAATACAACTTTGAAATAAAAAATTTTATGTATCTAAAAAAATTATCTATGGATTAAAATTTTAATTTTAATTCTGAATATTATTATTTATCTTCATCCGATGAGGAAAATTTAAATCCCTTGGATGATCAATGAGTCAAATATATTAATATTCATTATGTTTTACCCACATTTGTTAAACTGTTATTATATGTTAATATTATTGAAAAAAATGAAAAAGATGAATAATAATAAGTATTTTTTTGGAACTAGTGTTTTTATAGATTTTGAGAGAATTTAATAAGTAACTTTTAATGTTTCAAAAAATTCAGTTGAATTATTTTATAAATCTAATTCATATTTAAATTATGATTATTTTAATTTTATTCTCATTCTTTAATTTGATATATGTAGTTTAATGAATATTTAGTCAGACATGAAAAATCAGAAAATATATTTCTATATAATGATTATAAAAATTGACCCCAATACGAAACAAAATGTGTTCGTTTTAAATCTTATGAACCTAATTTAAAATCAATTTATTAATACATAATATTTCCCCATTATATTCAAAATATTAAATGGATGGTAATTGTAAAAATTAAATATCATCATGAAAATATTATATTCAATATTTTTGATCATGAAATCATATATGAAGAGATATTAGTTGTTCAAAATAGTTTATTTGGGATGAATTGGATTTTTAAAATTATAATTGGTATTAAATTTGGACCCAATAATATTCAGGTACCGATAAATTACTTATATATTTTGCCTTAAATTAGGCTATGTACGTGCAACAGAAAGAAATGGTACATAAAAAATAGGTTTTATTGACATAAGAATTGATTAATGTCCACAATTCATGATTTGAAAAAGGCAAATAGATTATGTATAATAACATGGGATGTTAATATATGATTTTTTTTTAAATATTTCAGTTTAATTGATACATTCCTCCTCATGTAACACCATACTTAAACAAAATCATAATATATTGATAAAAAATATAATATTTAATTATGATCATTAAACCATGATGTTGAATTTTTATGAAAGAGTTTTAGTAACAAATTTATAATATAATGGTATAAATAATATCTATTCTACAATTAATATTAATGAAATTTAATTATTTTACAAAAATTTACTTCTATGATTATTCATTATTTAGAAAATTATTTTTCTAAAAATATTCCATTTATGTGATATGTTTTTTAATGTCATATAACATATTATTAATAGTAAATTGGTTTTTATATTATTAAATGGTTAACACCAATTTTAGTTGGTAAATGATATGAGATAAGAAAATAAATATTTATTATTATAAAATTTCTTTTTTTATAGTAAAACTTGTTTTCATACTTTTTTATGATTTCAATAAGAAATGAATTTATAATTTATTGAATTTTAATTTAATAAAAATTAACTTTTTTTTACGTTTTTGATATCTAAATTTGATTTGTATTAATTTTTTACCTTTACTGAAAAGAATGGTTTCAAGTTGAATAATATTATTTTAGAAAACATATAATATATATGATTTTATCATTATATAAGAATGGCTTATATATATATATAACCATTTATGGAAAAAATTACAAATTAATTTAATTAAATATTTATTTTAAAATATTATTTCATTTTGTAAAATATAGGTATATCAATATTTGGACTAATTAATATGATTATTTATTAAAAAAACATTCAACTATTTCATTAATCTAGTTTTTTTAATGGGAGATCTAGTTTTGATATACCTTGAATGCCTCAATACAAATATTTTTTATGGTAAATCAATTATGTTATTAAAATAAATATCCATGATAAATTTAACTTATATATAGTTATAATGATTTGAAAATTTATTTCATTGATTGTTTTGTTTTCAAGAATAATTTTATTTATTTTTAAATCAACTTCTTTCATATTTATAGTTGTTATATCAAACAATGACATCCAAATTTAAAATTATATATATAATTAGTAGAAAAGTTCAATATTAATATTTTTCATTAAAATCAATTACTATGGTAATATATTAATTACCATGGAAATGTAAAAGTGGAAAATTTGGATTCACATATTTTGAAAGTCTAAAATCAATTAAAAAACAAGCCTAAAATTTAATGTTTTATAATTAGATGGACTATTTAATTTTTCCCCAAATGTTTTTCCATTTTATTCTTATTGTCTTTGGAAATGAAATTACATTACTAGAAAATGAAAATGTGTTTTTCAAAATTTCCCTTACATTGAATTTAAAAAACATACCACTTCCATGAACATAAGCATGTGGTGATTTAGTTTTTTCCTAACCACCGTAACATCATGGAGGAAACCAATGGAAAATAATGTCCAAGGAAATATTATTATCTAATACATGGTTATTTTTTTAATTTATCATATTTAAAATTAATTTTTTCTATATAAATATAATTATATTATCATCATTAATATAATTGTAAGTAACTATATTATATTTATTGTAATTATATATTCATATAACATGTGTATTAATAAAAGTAAACTGGTTTTCCATGAATTGTTTGACCCACCACCATTGTGGAATTACATGTTTAACTTTCAGTCACCACGATAGAAGGATAGGTATAAAGATTGTGTTAAATGATAAATCATATTTTATGATTTCATTTAGGCTATGTTATGAAACATTATATAACCAATAATTATATGATCATCAATTTATCATTGGGAATTTAGTCATTTTAAGAAATCCTAGTAAGAGGATGAATTTTATTCAAATTATAAATTGACTTCAGATCCTTAAATCATTCTTATAATTCATGTATATTTTAATATATCATAATTACAAACACAAAATTTTAGAGTCTAGTAAATTATAAAATATGATAAATATAAATGTCCGTACAAGATCAAGCTATACCAAATTCATGTTTAGATAATAACCATGATTGAAAAATTAAGTATAACTCAATTTTGTAAAGAAATAGTGTAGAAAAAGTTAAAAAACCACTGACTCCATTAACATGGGACTCATGAATATATCCTCAATAAACAAGTTGCTTTTTCTTCCCCATTCATCTCCTTCCCCATCACAAGTTACTTTTTTTCTTACCCTATGAGTACCCCTCAATCATCAGTCTTCCTAAACATCTCCCTCAATACCAAATAAAAATCATTCCTATAAACTCTTTGAAAACACATGCTCACTAGAATAGGTACAAAAACCCTTATCATCTATTTTAGTCATAAATGCTTGAGCCAACATGAACAATCTATTGGCTCTCATATACATGTTTTAATGATATAAATTATACATGGATAGCGTACATGACTCCCACCTAGAATAAAAATGAATCTAATTCTATCACACAAAATCAATTTTATTTAAATTAGTACCTCTAATGACATTTCCAAATTGATCACATAAATGTTTTCACATGCTGTCATTTTGTTCGACAGTGATAAATGGTTTATAAAAATATTTATCCACATAGTTTTTTTCCTTTAAAAATGAAATTGGTATATTTGCATTATTTTCCGAATCAGTTATTTAGTTAATATAGATGACTATGTTGATATATCTGATTCCAAATATATGCATATCTTCCATGTATATGAATGATCATGTAGCTCATTATATTGATGTACCTGAATTACCATATCACCATCTGATTGAAAAATCCTTTTGGTTGATGTCATCTCAATCATTACCAAGATATTCCAACTACTGAATTTTTAATGCAAGGTAATATATGAACTACAATTTTAAATATGATGACATATTTCATAATAATATGCACATCATGATTAGATATATTACAAAAAAAGATGAATTATAAAATAAAATCACAGAAATATTCGATATTAGAGTGATTTCCATCTTTGGTAGGAGTAGTGTTTAGCTTCTTCAAGGGATTTCCTAGAGGAATCTTTATCAGCATCTCAACACAAATTTTTTTACAATTTTTTGGAGACAATGGAATTAAAAGAAGGAAATGTTGTCCATGTATTAAGTTTATGGGGATGGTATGAGATTTCACTCCACATGAATATTCTTAGTTTGATGTCCTATTCCGATGGAGGTTCCCATGTAGGATGATGTGGATATATATTCTCCCACCTTTTGAATGATTGGTCCCACCCAATCAGTTATAAAAATATCATGGAGTCTATTCTGATGATATATTGTAAAAAAGGATTATAGATGATTTTATATTTATTTTATACTCCTATATAAGAGATTTTGTAAATCCTTAAATTTACTGTAAGATAAATATATATTTGAAATTATGAAAACAATGAATTATGATAACCTAGTAATCATAGATAAAATATTCTTAACAATTAATTTTAATACACTAAAGAACCTCAAAAAATAATTTGAAATAAAACAATGATAAAAAACATCAAATTTGTTCTAGATGAAAATTCTCCATTATAAGAATAATAAAATTCCATTAACTCAAAAATTTATAAAAAAATATTTTTATAAATTTTTGATAAAATAGTTCCACAAAAAAACTCATAAACACATAATCCATTGAACAATTTTGAAAATGAGTCATTTTAATGGTCAATTAATAATGGTTTCAAGGTCAATGGATATCACCTTGGAATAAATCAACTCCACACAAATGAATAAGAAAGAAAACTAAATCATATATTGAAATTAGTTTCCAGAACTCCTACATGAGTTTATCACATATCCCATCTTCAATAATAAGAAATGTATTAAATATTTAAGTACATTCATGAGACACTCGAGTTGAATTTAATATATTAAAAAATGAACAAAAAATAACTATCTACTAGGTAACACAAAACAATACTTCACTTCCCTCATAATTGATACAACTAAGAAGATTTTGTTATAAATGAATTGTATTTTTCTTTACATTGGGTCAATATTCCTTTAATTGTTATAATCCATATCTTGAACTATTTATTTTATATTAACTTTTCCCATCCGTGTATTTTTTTCATAAAACTATGTAGTAGGATTATACATTTCCATTAATTTATAGAAATGAACATATTTCACCTATCTAAGATACTCACCATGGGATTCTAAATTCCCATTTTACTCTATATTTAAAGGATATATAATAGATCTTGAATGATTTGTCTCGTTAAGGTGTTCCATATTATCCCAGATAAGAATAAATGATCAATTTAATTTTCATGATTCATCAAATTTTAGTAAAAATTCTTTAATATTATGTAATATAAAAATATATTCCAAAATTATCAATTACAATTTACACTTAGGAAGTGGAAAATATCACACTTTAATCAATCAACCCTCACAAATCTAGACTCGGTGATATCCCCCAAACAAGTTAGGAAATTTTATAGGATGGAAGCATTATGTTATTAATTTCGAAACCAGGAGACTTTGAGAACAACTATTTATAATGAAAAAACAATGCTTTCCTTCATAAAATGTGTTGGAATTTTGTAAAAGATGAGTATTTGGTCTTATATGGTTTAATTTTATCATATATATGGAACAAAATGTTCCATCGTTCCCACATATAAAACAAATTATTTTCCCTAATGTAGAATTTAATGGTGGAAAACAATTAAATTTAAAATTAAATATTTAGTGTAACATACATAGATTATTGAAGTGGATACATTAATGATAATTATATGCCAATTTACAAACAATCATTTGAATCCAATAAAATTTTTGTGTCATATTTTCTTTGAACATTCATTATTCAATTGTATAGTGATTTAAAAAATAGTTTAGAATATTAAATAATATATAAAAATGAAAAATATCAAAATATCACAATTATAAGGTTAATAAATATAGGATAATTGAATATATTGAGGATTGAAGCACAATAAGAGAATGAAGAAACCCATAAATCTAAATATCTTGATGATTATGATAAGTGAAATGTTGTGGGAAATCATGGGGAATCATATCTGGAAAATCATGTTTGGAACAAGGAATTTTTTTTACATTCCTATGGTAAGACGAAAGTGGTGAGCAATGCCCCTATTTGTTTTTGTGGGATCAAAGAAAAACATTATGGATTTAGTCATATCTGCTACCACTCCTTCCTTCATTGATTTTTATCTTCCTCCTCCAATAAGGACTATAAATGAGGAAAGTATTTTTCATGTCTCTACAAACCAAGAGGCGGTGGAGGAATGTTTTCACCTCTATCGACACTCTATTATTGCAAAGGTTATTGTAACGAAATGGACGCAGGTGTTGAAATTCAATGACCATACAAGGAGAATTGCTAAGATCTAGGGCCTTAGTGAATTGAAGTTTTCATTAATAGGGCGTGAATACTATAAAAACAACATTCTTTATGATGATTGTAACAATATGTAATATATATCCATGTCCCTCCACTAAAGACATATAATTCTTCGAATTTATGAGTGGGATATAAACATTAAACATGAATTGGTATGAAAAATTCTTGCACAACATTGGATTCAGATTCTCGAACTGTACTGGATTTACTAAAATCAGCACACTCTATGGGATATTTCATCGACTTTGGGTAATTTTATGAGGATCAATATGCAGGCCAAAAATTAATGATTTGGGAATTATGGCCATATCTTAGTGGATGTGGAGTTGTCCAGCACCCATGCAGAAGAATTAGTTCTCACCAAAAGGGATGATAGAATAAATATATAGATGAAATTTGATACGAAACCAAAAATTTGTATGAGTTTTAATTTTTGGGTACTAATTATATGAATGAAATAGTTGAAAATAATGTGCTTGTAAAATATAAAGGTTTATGATGTCACCAATTTTAGGAATATGAAAGGGAAGGAGATTATAATACCTAATACAATATTAATTCTACAGCTGATATTTCTATTTTATGTAATTCTAATGATGATATGGTGATCACCAGCCATGATTTTTACACATGTGGACAGACTGAAAACGGAATGCAGTTTGGCCAGATCCTACAGTCCAATGAGAAGATGAACGATGTCTCAATGAACATCATACATGAACATTCTGAGACATCACTCTATAAATAGGATGCTATTGGCCTTTATTAAGAGGAAATTAAGGAAATACAAATGTGGAAATATGCAAGAAGAATATTGTGACTCAAACATGATGAGACAATCAATTTTTTCCTTCATAATTATATTAATCCAGATACTAGTACTAGTGGAGATAAATATACTGAAGGAACTATAATGACCAACCTTATTGATGACACTGTTGAATATAATAAAAATAGACTAAAAGATGGAAGGAGCTTACATACCACTAACACCATTAATGATATCTATTTGAACATCATAAATGTTCTTAATATGTCCATACATATATACTCTGTGAATATTGAGCAGCATGAAACTACATTATATGAAATTATGGAAGATAAGTCAATTGTGTGAGTAGGATTGGTAAGATTACAACATAACCATTATGTAGTAACTGATGTAGGAAACATACTTTTCAATGCCTGGATCTAGAATGCCTACTATGGTCAGCCCTGAGGGTGCCATATAAAATTTAAAAAACTCTCAGAACTGAATGGAATTATGGTTTCTTATCAAACCGTCATGTAGTTAAGAAGGAAGTTCATGCTGACATAACCATGTATGAACGATTTGTTGACCAAATCTCTTAGAATGATAATGTTCACAACATGTAGGCTCCCATCTCATAGGTACCCCACTATATTTTTTCTAATAGGAGATCAATTTTTAATAAACAAGATGATCCTTTACATTCAAAATAAAACTTTTACTCTATTATGTGGCATGACTTGTGATGTTGAATCAAAGGATACATATCCTCTAAAAAACAATTGAAGGAATATAATGGACCTGTAAAGTGTGGGTGTGGATGAATGTGGAGAGGGTAAAATTTTTGCAACATCCTCGAGGAATGTGAAATGAAAAGAAAAATGATCAAAGGGAAAGGATATAAAATGATCAAAAATGATGAATGGCTGGTGAAAATGGGGAAATACCTCAATAAATGTAGATATTATACTAGAGTTTCCAATACTATAGAACCACTAATAGCTAAATCCCTTAGGAATTTTTTTATATCCTACAAACCAATGAATTTACAGATAGATGAACTGAAGATGTTGTTGGAAAATTTGAGGCACTTCAATTGGACCTCTATGGGATACAACGTTTTTGCACAGATTCATCACAAATATAACATGGACCATCTTTGGGTTCTTAGGAATGAATGTATCCAGGTTTCCATATATACAAATAAGATCATTTTAGATAAGTCACTGTCAATATGAATGGGATACATTTGATTATCTATTTTGTGTATTCCTCTAAATCATACATTATATGGGGGATCTAAAGAGGGGGAATGAAGTATGTTTTAAGAATCATGTAAACTAGTGTTTGATGATGAATGATTTAAAAAATTTCCCTCGAATGAGGAAAAAATATCTTCCACCATCAGTATAATAGATTCTAATGATTTTGATTCCATTATAGATAAGTGAAATCATGTGTAGGGTCCAATTGTATGATATGATTTTACATAGAGAATAAAAACTATGAATGATAGGCAAGGTATTAAACATGGTATATGCTTTTGTAAAATGGATTATAGAAGTTATTCTCTTGTTCTCATGGGTTACACCCTCTCCAAACATCACTCTGACTACAATCCCATGGTTATGGAGGTCTCTAGCGTGGAAAGGACATCCTTTCCTCCATTTCTATTTAATAATGGTTGGGTTGTTATTCAAGAATTTAGGGAAATCATTTTTAAATATTGTATTTTTATACCAATGGGAAGTCCATTTTTGAGGATTTTTAAGAAAATGAATAATAATAAAAGGATCTAAAAGGAAAGGAGTAAGAATTAATTCTGAATGATTTATTCTGAAATTAAAGAGGTGGAACATCAACATGAAAATGTCCTGGATATAAACTGGAATTAGAGTTCCCCATTTATAAAGGAATTACAATAACATTAAAATTATATATGTCCTTATTCATTTCATGGAATTATTGGATATGAATTTTATGATTGTAAAATTGTTGTATGTGGGAGACTGGAACATAGGATTCATCCATAAATTCCATGGAGAAAGGTTAGTTAAAGAAATAAATAATTTCCTCAGCATTGATGGACACATTTAAAATTATATGAATGAAATATCACTAGTAGTAGTGGGTTATATTGGTATAATTTATGAATATGATGAGATGGATAATACTGCTGATATAATTGGTAACATTACCCCGCATTGAGGAACAACATAATCAAAGTCTTTTCAGGCCACTAGAAAAAGAGGAAGTCAGGAATGGTATTCTCTCCCTCAAATACTATAGTTCATATAGTCTAGATGGTTTTACAAACAAATTATATATATTTTATTTGTTAATTCATCAATATGACTTCGTAAGTGATGTTAATGACATTTTTACTAATCCCACTTTAACGAATGGAAGCAAATGAAATTTTATTTCCTTAATTCATCTGAAGAATAATGTTGTCGATATAAAGGATGTTAGAATGATTGATATTGGGAATAATATCCTAAATTTTATAAGTAAAAATATGATGTTCAATATGGGAACCATTATGATAGATCACATTTCATCAAATAAGTAGGGATTTTTCCTTGGAAGATGAATCCAAAACATCATGTTCACAGCCTCATAAGGAATTAACATTATGAATAGGATAAGGAAAGAAGGGAAAATTTCCCATAATATTTATATTTACAAATACATTGATACTATCAAATGGGTTTTTATATTTAATATACTTATGAGGTGTGGGTTCTATGATACTTTTATTCAGGTTATATTATCCATGATCTCTTATGCACGACTGTCCGTTATGATCAAAATCTATACAAGAGGATTTTTCCCTTACAAAAAGGGGTGTAGTAAAGAGACTGTATCTCAGGATTAATCATTCCCATTAATGAGTAATACCTATGAATATGCACCAATTATATAATAGTGGTGGCAATTTATATAAAAATTATGTCTGGGAGTGGTGATACCATTCCCTCACACCATTTTTATGACAATGACATGTTATTATTTGGGTAATCCTTAAAGACTACCATTTCATATTTTCAGTCAATCACTACTTGTTGTGGGGATTTTTATGGATATGCCATTAGCTATGGAATATAATTTATAATTTTCAATAATGGTATGTCTATTTTCGAACATAATAAAATTATTAGAAATCTTGGTGTGGGATACAAATCCCTAACATTCAATTATCTTTTGGTGCGTCATTTTTGGGGTAAAGTGGGAAGTAAATATCTCAATGGAATATGTGTTGGTCTTGTCAGTCAATTGGATGGATGGAATGGAAAATCCATATCTCAATCTAAGAGTGTGTTTCTTGTTAACTTAATTGTCACTTCTAAGATTTTTTACTCAAATTCTATGTAAATGTTTACAAGAAGAAAAATCAATGAGCTACGATGCATGATGCAGAATTTTATATCGACTAGATCATTCCATGAATGAAAATTAATAAGTTTCTCTTGGAGGGAGTGTATCAATCCCATTGGAATGGGGGAACATCTAAATAAAGATCTCATGTTTTTTTTACTGATAGTCTTATTGGTAAATTTATCTTGAATATCAACTCTATTGATGGCCCATCATGAAATTTTCTATCAAAAACATTTACGAGAAGCATACTGAATGGTTATCCCCACTAACTCAGGTCATCCATATGGCCTTTAATAATGATTTATTTTAATGATATCATGAGGAATACTGAGTGTATGTGATGAAAACACTATGATCTCAGTGGTTGGGAAGCCTTTTGGATTGACAGACCTATCATTGGTTTCTTGAACATACCTCCCAACCAAAAGTAGATGAGTATTACTAATTTAATGGCACAACCTAAAAGCCATTATTTCTTATACATTTATTCTATGAGGTATATTCTATGTTTTTTCATCAGGGACATTGAATATTATCTATAATCCATGTTACAAGGGATATTTAACCACTATGGAATATTATACAATTGAATTTTAAAGCACTATTTTAACTCTATGATGGTTTTCCAAATTCATGGTATATTTTATTCAACCATATAGATATGTTCTTCTATGGAAAATATTTAATTACATATTTCCAACACATTACCAATTGCATAGGGTTAAGAACAATCTTTTATTAATTACACATTTGTTTAAAGGCTGATGAGAACGTGTGACACCTTTACGTCACCTCTGAATATTCAAGGTATCTCTAGGGATATGAAAAATTGTTATTTGGTCTAAAACATGACACGTATGGAAAACTAGAAGACCAAATGTTCCTCATAACCAATTCTAGGAAGATCGTCTAGATCTATCATCCTCTTTTGGTGGTTGTAGCTTCTATCTATTTGAAGATATAGAAGTCTCGGAATGAAAATCTATTTAATGATCCAACCCATTCCCTTCATGTTGGCGAAATTGTCTTATATAATGATGTTGTTTCTACGGTAATTATGTTGGTTGGTGGGATGCATAATAGAATGTATGACATAAATATCCTTAGATGGATTGGTGTTGTAGGTATAGAAATAAATCCCTCAATGCTAAAAAAATGAAATTATGATTCCCCAAATCGATTTTTGCTGGAATTTCAATGGGGATGTCGTGAATGCCAACATTAGAGAAACATCAGGTTATGGAGTCATTTTTTAAACCCAGGGTGGCTTTGTTGATGAATTATTCCAATATATACTGAAATTGGTAATTCTTATGAAGATGAATTTTGGTTGATGATGTTTGCTAATAAATATTCTTTCAGTTTAATTGCACTACATTATGGATGAAGTCATATTCTAAAACATCTATCAGGAATATAAATGAGAGATACAAGGATGTTCCATGGAAGTTGAAACCTCAGTGAACTGAATTCATGAAACAGGTTTCAAAGAATTAACTAGTTTTCTCAAATACATATATAGAATCTAATTAGGTGGCAATAATGTTATCACAGAGGGAAATTTTGGAAACCAGTTCACTATGGCCCCTCATATTCTGTGATTATTGTATATCATTTGTGGATGAAGATATGGGAGGGTATTTTAACTCTTGTGTTTTTAAAACTCTATTGTAATGCCTTTCTAATATACTTTTATTTTTAATTTGTAATATTAGGACAATATTTGTCTTGATCGATAAAATTCATAGTCATTCACTATGAATTTACAAGAAATTACCCAAGACATCAACTATTATCACATTGATCAAACGAAAAAATAAGGGTTATTTATCCACATGTAAGAATTAGAATCATAAATAAATAGATATAAATAATTAAAACTAAAACATATCATAAATAGAACATTATTCACACATCCCAATTAAATAATTCTTCTAACCTCGTCAATAATGATATTACTCTAGATAAAATATCATCTTTGATATATATGGGGGATAATAAATAGAAAACTTTGACAGTCAAATTTAGAAAAAATAATTTAAAGACTAGAAAAAGAAAAAAGGAAACATGGTTTAACTCCCTTGAAGGATTGATATTAGTTTCATGTGATAGAGATACAAAATTACCCAATAATAATTGGAAAAAATGAAACTCAAAAAATTTTCCCTGAATATAATGATTCACTTTTTCCAATTGACCAAAAAATGGATGGTTATCCTTTACAAATTATTTCACTTCCCCATTTTGCTCAAATATCAAAATTTTGAATGTATTAGAACAATTTGATCAGTGATTGCTAATAAAATAACAAATCCTAGAATTGAATAGATGTACATTCTTACCAAATTTGATGGAACTATTCTAAATAACTGAATCACAAAATGATTATGTCCTTTCATTATAGATATGATATTTTTCAAAATAATCACTCATGATTTCATCCAATACACATAATTCATGAAATAATATTTCCAAATAGATGTGAAATCAAACTTCAAGAAATTAAATTCACAAAATATATTAAAAGCGGATCAATAGGAATGTGAAAATATTTTCTGAAGAAATATATAATATATAGATATACAAATTTTTTTTTTGAAGGTTGTTTTATAATCACAATGTGTGCCTTCTTATTTTTTTACTAATACTTCCATTAGTTATTTCAATTATTCTCTAATATTTGTTTCACCTCCACATTACAGAATTCATCTTTTCATATAGATAATATATGATATGAAATACCAGTATTGTGTCATCATCCATATTATTATATAATGTATTTGAATATGAAGTTCATCATATGATAACATGTGCCAATAATGAAATAATTTTCCACAATAAATCTAGAAAAGATGATATCTATAAAAAACATTATCAAAAAACTACATTTGTTATTTATAGATTGATATCGTAAACTGACATTAAAACATAAATAAAAAATAATATATGTTTATTAATATACGAAATACGATAGGATCCCATGAATTCTATTCCCCAAATATCATTTTTTTCATCTCCAATGATTCTCTAATATGTAATCTCAATATTCCTACCATATTTACCAATTTGTTGAAATTTAACACATCCTAAAACTAAACATTGATAATATTTATTGGTGTATACTAGTATGAACTAGATTGTTAGAGGTTATATGAATTTCTCTCTAAAATATGTTGTCTGACCCATGGAGACGAATAAAAACTCTCTGTAATTGGATGTATTTCTTCTTAATGAACAAATCATCACACATGACATCAAAAATACTTTTAAAATTTGATAATTACACCTAAAAATTACTTTTACTTGGGGTGAAAATTATTTCTATCCTGTGAGAAATCCGATGTTTATAATTCTATCAATAACAATGTTAAAAAGTCAAAAAACCCAAGAGTTATCTATTTAACAATTGTTAAAATATTTTAATCTATAATAGGGGAGTTTATCTCCCATGGATCTTAATTTACAGGATTATGAAGATTAAAAAAATGATCATGGAGGAAATTTTTCTACCCATGTTTAACATTGATAAAAGGTTAAAATTATTGATGTTGAAAAACCCTTCTCATTAAGTGAGGTTTAATTTATTTCATAGAAAACAATACGTAAGGGATTTCTAATCTGTTAAAAGAATGTCTTTTCACTCAATTTGATAATGAATAAGAGATAGAATACAACATCATTTCATTCATTCGGGAAAAAATAGATCCCACATTAATGCCACTATCATTAAAATTGATTTCAAATTGTAGCTTCTAGTACTTAGTAATGACAATGGGAAATGATTTACTCTTTTCTAAACGAATGTTAAATTATTCAAAATACTTTTCATTAAATAGAAATTGTGCTTCCTTAATAAGAAGAGAACAAAGTGTTTCAGTTATCTAAGAGAATAAATTGATGTATCTCCTATTGAATCAATCATGTCATAAAATTTATAATTCCCATTCCATTTTTAGTTAGAGGAAACTATTCAATGACATCAATTTATCAGTATATAACAATATTCCATTCTTCAAAACCACGTGACACATCACAGTCTCCTTAGTTACCATAAAACCATGTTTTTCCTATTCAATAAATTGTTATTATGTTCAAATCATTTCCTAATAGACTATAGATGTTTCAAATAGATGATAAAATCATGAACCACTAAAAATAATTCATCGATGAAAACATTGATAGATATTTCAATCATAAGTCAAAAAAGGGATGTCATGAAATTTTAAAAACATGATGGATAACCACATAAAATAGTAGGTCAAGGGTGTAATTTTTTTCCCCTTTTCCTGGGTTAATTGAATAAAATAAAATAAAATACTTTTATTTTATTGAAACCACCCATTTGAATTTTGGTGGTGGGGACCAACCGACCATTAACTCCCCCTTTAATGTGATGGAACTCTTGGTTTTTTACACAATTTTATGAGAAAAAATTAATTGTTTTATTTTACATAACATAATTAAGTTGGATCATCACCTATCATGGTGGAAATCGTTGGAAAAGGAGTGAACATGGTGAGACGTTGGAGAAACATCCTCAAACGAATATCCACTTCCAATGAATAACAAACCTCCGATGGGGACGACACTCGAGATCGGGTCGGGAGAATGTTGCGGGAGCGATGAACGTCAGCGTCTTCATCGTCTTCGTCTTCTTACTCACACCATCTCCAACAAACAAACAAGGTAGGGGAGTGTTTACAATTTTCCTTCATGGTTTTATGTTGAATCATTCTTCTCGACTTGCCTGTTATCGCTCTAATTCGGAGGGTGCGGGCCAAACAAACACGGACCGGTCCCTCTGCAATTCTTCATTGATTGACGTGTTCTTCCCAGGCGGGTCGATGGGTTGAGAGGCACCTAACCATGTGTCGGCAACCGACAACGACAGGGTTCAGGTGGCATCTGACACACTAGTCGACCGCAATGATGGCGGTGGCCCAACCGCACCGCCGAAGTAGGCCACGGCCCGTCGGCTGCGACGATGAAAGGTGGCGGCCAGCATGCCGATTGGACACATGGGGGAAAGGTGGCGCACGTCTGTGTCCAAATTAGAGAAGTAGTTCATGGTTTCATAGTCGCGGTAGTGCACCCGAAGGGCAGGTGACACCCTGCCGACCGCGGGAGGATAGTGACCCCGTCGTTCCACTGGGAGGAGAGCTGACCGGTTTTCCGGCCAGCCGCATCAAGCTGATTTGTACCCTCTCCAGTGGGTCCCGAATTCCAGAATCTGGTGCCACATTGTGCCACTATGTTGGCCAAACAGAACAGTCCGTTGGATCATTTAGAATACGAGGGATACTTCCTCCCCCGGGTAGCGGCTAGGGCTTGCCCCACCACGGTGGACCGTACCTAGTCAGGCAGGTCGAGCCACGTGGTCCATGCAGAGAGGGCCATTTCAAGAGGGTGGCGCCCAATGATCTGGGCCACCCACTTTATGGGCTTGAACCGGAATGGGTCGGGTCGAGCAGGGTTGGTCCGACCGGGTAGGACCAGACCCAGGATCATCTAGACATAGTTTCGCCTTTTGGCCATATCTTGAGAAGCGGGCGTCCGTTTGATGAACCGTATGCGGCACCAGAATACTTGAACCAAGAAGGTACGTTTAGTATAAATTACTGGTGTTTTGGGTAATTTATGATTATTGTATGGTTGGATCGATGATGAATCCAACCAGGCCCTCAGAATGGAATCAATAATAACTTATAGACTAGGCGTTTGATTGTTGTGTTGTATGTCGCGTTGGGTACCTTATGACATGATAGACCTTTTTGTTACTACTTCTTGGGACTTCTTGGTAGTTTATGTATCAACCAATGGATTGAGGAGAGGAACCTTCCTAAATCAATCATTCTTAGTGTGGGAACCCTATGGATGTTTGTACTTGAGGAATCTTCAAATCCTGTGTGGGTCATCTTCAGATCCTATGTGGGTCAGCACTTAATGATCATGTGTGGGTCTACGCATACTAATCCTATGTGTTTCATATCTAGTTCATGTGTTGGTAATCTTCATATCCTATGTGGGTCATCTTCTATCCTGTGTTAGTCAACATCAGATCTTCTCGACGAATTAAGATGATCTTACAATACAAATAGTCATCTATACTTTCATACAGAAGTTATACCTAGTGTGAGGTGAGTTCTTACCTTTGTGGAACACTTCTATGTGGTGATACCTTTATGGTATTCTTTTTTTATTTATTTACATTTTTGGTACTTTCCTTCATGGTGATACATTTTTGGTATTCTTTCGTGTGGCGTTAACATTGCAGTGCTTACCTTTGCGTTGTTACCATTGTCGGTTTCCTTCCATCGTGGAAGAATTTTTATTTTTTCTAATGAGTTGGACCTTTTGTTTCCTCATGAATTATATGGGTATAATTGATAGCATCCGTATATTTATGGGAATATACCTATGTAGGGTTGAATGATATTTTCATGCTTGTGATTACGGATACGCTTTTTGGTTTATCCATTGTGGATTCTGAGAGGCCTTAGGGGGTCTCAGGGTCCCTAATAAGTATCATTATACTCACCCCTACACGAGCTATTCCTACACCATGTTGTGTCTTGTGCAGATGACAGAAAAATATGATTGAGGTTGATGGTACCAAGACAGGAGGCTTCTCTGAGGTTGACCTTAGATGAGTCGTACTGCAGAGATGACCGTTCAATAGTTGTACCTACCCTTCATATAGGATCCTTGGTGGGTTATCACATGAGTTGTTTTTAGTTTTACTGGTACATTACTATTGGCCTGGTATTCCATCCCCTTTACTTACTATACACAATCTATTTACTATATAGTTTACCTGGTTCTTGTATCTTTTTGTGTTCTTGGACTGTGTGAGTTGTATGATAAAAAGAAAATGTCTTCCCAAATTTAGGGATATTACATTCTGGTGCTAGTCGCTAGCCCCTGACCAATGGAATGTCGGCTTGGGGTAGTCACGACACGAGCCCTGGGGAACAGGTCGTTATACAGGAGGTTGTGCCTACTTGGGTGAGGGTGTTGAGGAATGAATCTACCCATTTGATATGGAATTAAAATTCACGCAGCCCATCCCCGAATTATTGTGGACTAATCATAGTTTTTGGGCCCTAGAGAACATTCTGGGAATGAGAGGAGTTTCTTCCCAATCAATGGGGGGAGAGAAAATAACCCCTTCGACTGATAACTATTCATCATTAAATCGTAAAGAGAGTGATCACCCATGATCTCTAGAATGTGTAAGTTCATGTCCGAATCCCATGGATGGACTCTGGGTTGCCCTGGGACTGTAGACCCACGTGCATTCCTGAAGCCCGCGCCGTTATTGGCAGAGCCTTCGTAACTCCGCTTACCATGGGTATGTAGAAACAGAGGGGTGTGCTAATGCACCCAATGGTAAGATCATACAGGTCTAGTGTATTTTGTGGTTGCGTTGACCTGGTTTCGGGGTACAAGTTGTCAGAGGGCTTGTAGAGAACAAGACGATAATGGATAGGGGATGTTGGAACCATATTTAAAAATACCCAAAATCACCCCATTCCATGTACTTCATTCATAGGTGGGATGGGGGAGTCTCTACATACTATAGTGGTATACAGACATAAAGGCTATCCAAGTACTGATGTGGTATGTGGGCACCACATTCCATGGTGGTACGTGGCCAACCATGTTGTTCTAGGTTCCATCCACGTACCGATACGATATGTGATGCCCAGTTTTGTATGTGTAGCGTGGTGCTACGTGGAGCACCATGTTGATGGAGAGTTTGGTGGTCTACCATTCATGTGGAAATTATCTGATAAGATTATATGTTTTTCAATTCACTAATTAGGTTTGTGTTTTTGTTTTTATTACCCAATTATCCCATTTTAGGGATCACGACATGTTGTACCTATGGAGGATGCGATTCGCAACACGGGATTCATCTGTGATTCATGATTGAAGTCAGAGCATTCTACGATTTATTTCTCTGTCATGGTTTTTTCTCCTTCATCTATCTCCTTTCTATTACTCCCTCTGTGTATCTTACATAATTATATTGTGATCTTTTTATAGAGCACCAAAACCATCATATCTATTGCGAATGCAAAACCATTAGTGGTGGCCCATTGAAGTAATATCTTGTCCCGTGGAAGACTCTGTCAACCGGGTTTGTAGAGGATTTGGTTCGTGATGATGTTCTGTAAAACCCTATTGTTTCACATCATCTAGGAACTGACGAGTTTGCAGAATGGCACACAGAAATGCATTCTGTGTATGATCCTCATGGCGATGTGGTGCGTAGTTGGCCTTGTTCTCGGCCATCTCTCAGCGGGAAAAAATTTCACAAACTTCTTTTCCTACTTGGTGGTTTACGATCCATCTTGTATGCTGACCTTTCCTAAAAAATGGTATGTGGGTCCACTTGAAAGTCCTAGAAGACATGAATTCCTTCAATTTTATTCAAAGAATTGTATCTCAATTTGAGTCCATTCTCCTGGCTAGACTTTTTAGAGTACCTATTTCCTTTTTCAAACTGATTGTGGAGTATTTTTATCCCGAGGAAAACATTTTTGGACCCTGCAAATGCCCCCATTAGAATGGTGTCGATTCTTATCTAAAATGATACTATTCTGAGGAAGAAGTGGCATTGAACTAAAATGGTTCCCGGTGAACAATATGGACCTATTAGGAGGGGACCACACCTATATATAGGGGCCCAATTCATTTTTCTTTTACCATTTCTCACAGAGAAAATTTCTCTCGATTTACATGGCTTCCTCTACTCTTGCATACCGTGATCCTTGCGAAAATCCTATTTACGAACTGCTTTATACATTCCTTGAACTGATCTCCATATGATTTACCTATATTTGTACCATATTTTGGATTTCTTGAATATTGTTGCACAATTTGAACACTAAAATACAGATTCCATGCTGGTGAATGCTATGCAGCAGTCATGTTTGCAAACCGAACCAGATCCAGCGAGCTGGACATCAATAATTAATAATATGAACATAGAACATTAAATTTTTATTTCAAATCCTAATCTTAATAGAGGTATAGGTTCGTGATATCCTCTTTCCACAAACCCTTCTGTTCTCTATCCATCGCTTCATGGGAAAAATCCACACGAGTGATCTATGTACCTTTGTTATATGTGGCGGGATACATCTGCATGCCATGGATATAGGCGGAGTAACTTCTCTGAACTGTGCAATACCATGGATGTGGACACCGAGTACTGTTTCCAAAAACAGTATGCAAATCCTTTTATAGACATGTTTTCAGTCCTTTAACCATTATTCCACTACCTTTATCCAACAATTTGCATCAATTTAACTTTCTATCGACTTAAAGATTGTTTTCTGCGCAGAATACGATGGATGCTTTATAGGATGCTGATAAGGTCATTGTTTGTTATATGGATATTATTGATAACACTCCTTCCACTACTGATGAATGGTTGATAGTCCTGGAATCTTTTTTTGAAAAAAAATTTCGGGTGGTACCATTTCTTTAAACCATGATGACTCTGCTTACAGTTGACCAACATGAATACCCTTTTTCAGACACAATTCCTTCTTATAGGTTTGGACTGTTGTCTGACACATTGATCGTGATGCCAAACCTGATTGAACATTCTCCCACATAGATAATTAACACCTCCATTTTGAAAGAATTGATTTATTCCCATGGGTGGTATCTTAAGAGAGATACTTCCTACTGGTATTTGCTGAATAATGAACCTTGAACATTAGAGGGGGTGCATTGGAAGCCCGAACATACTACCGATTTTTACCAGAGTATGGTGCGGAAGGATATAGAGAACGAGAAGCATATTTGGTTGTCCCCCCATGATTGTGACAATGGGGTCTTGTTTTTCTAGGATTGGGGGTGTCCCTTTTGGGTCTTCCAGAGCTCTGAAGAATTCTGAACTGACATACAAACCGTGGGATTATACAAGGTTGTGTGGGTTTCACCAATATACACCCATCATCATACTGCCCCTATTTCACAGCTCTTAAGAATGTGGAGTCCAGATGCCAACACTTTTCAATTGACCCATGGGGAGGTCGACATCATTTTATGGGACATCATATTGATTTAATGAGTCCCTATAATCACAGAAATGTACGATGAATTCCTTCCGATGACCAATTTTAGGAAGTGTAGATGCCGAAAAGCACTCTAGGGCTAAGAAAGGTTCATACAGGACAAAGAGAATCCATATTTGGAACTAGAAATCCGTTTCAGGGGTCCTGGAGGGGCTTCATTAAAAAAATGTTGATCAGCACAGAAAATAATATGCCCCATGAAAAAAACTCAGGGATTCACGAGAGTTTTCTGCGCGGGTGCGGAACAATTTCACACCCCGCCCAGGCGGTTGATCTTTGCACTGCCGACAGTGGGGCACATGATATTTCTCACTGAAGCATTTTGGGCATGGACCCATGATCCCGAGTGCCTATAAATATAAGGCCACGCCCTTCGACTTCTGCTTAAAAAATCTGAACTATCTCCCCAGCGTGAAATTCGTCTCCCGTGCGTGCAAAAAGATGGCACTCAGGTACAAAATGGTTCGCACGAGGTCGCCCAGGGTCTGCCTTTGCACGAGAACCCTCGGTCTTGATCCTTGTCCAAATATCATTGAATCATGTCCCTCCTACAAAATTATTTCCAATTGCACGCAATCTTGTCTTCTGCATGCAATCCCTTCCAAATGGTGTGCCCTACATTGTGCGCCCAGCCAGGCTATTTTCGCACACGCCTCACATTACACTCCCATCCCGACCGTTTTCGCACACACCATGCATTGCGCGCCTGGACCAGGTAATTTTGTGCATGCCATCTATTTCATCCCCAGACAACATTTTTTATGCACAAAACCTGATTGCGCGCCACCCCTGCTGTTTTCATGACGCCACAGTGTTTTTTGGGAAAATATCTCAATAGTGTGTCAAACCTGAATTTTTTGGGCCACTGTCCCTTCTGCGTGCAAACCTCCCTCCTTGAACGTAGCCCATCCTGTGTGTTGCTCCTATTACACACAACAATAACTGGGACCGCAGCCCAGCACTGACCCCCATGAAAAATGTAGAGTCGCACCGTGATATTTTCAGGTTAGGACGTCGGCATTTTCTATTGCGCACTTATGCGTACCCACCATCTTCTTATTGAATTCCATGATTTGAGATACTCCTATATACACTATGAAACACCATGAGTTGACATATTCCTCTTCGTTCCATTCCCATGTTGTGAGTTTTTATTCTCATCATCAATCCCCCGAGTACCTTATGTCGAACCATTCTTTATCCAACTAATCCAAACCCCATCACTTGTCTCTTATGCCATGTTCAACAAGAATGGTCCACCCTTGCGTATGTCCCAACACCATCCATTTTTAGAGCCTTATGCCTAATAGTCATATCTACATGACTTTAAACTGTAGTAATCCTTATGTTCTAAACATAGGATGTCTCTTTCTCCTAAACAAAGGTGCCTTATGCTACATGAATGAGATGTCAGGTGTCATATCTACATGACATTAAACTGTAATACACCCTATATGCTGAACATAAGATGCATCATTCTCATAATAATAGATTACTTATGCTCCAAGCATGAGATTCCAACAGTCCTATCTACATGAATTTAAACTGTAGTAGTCTTTATGTTCCTAACATAGGATGCCACTTGCTCCAAACAAGAGATGCCTTATGATCCAAGCATAAGATTGATAGTTGTCCTTTCTACATGACTTTAAATGGTAGTACTCCCTATGTTCCAAACATAGGATTCCCCTTGATTCTAAAAATAGATGCCTTATGCTCCATGTATGAGGCTCTAGTAGTCCTATCTACATGACTTTAAACTGTAGGAATCCTCATGTTCCAAACATAGGATGCCTATTTCTCTAAATGAGAGATTCCTTATGCTCCATGCATAAGATGCCAATAGTCCTCCGTACTTGAATAAAAATTGTAGTACTCCCAATCATTCAGTAATAGGATGCCTCTTATTTAAAATATGAGATTCATTATGTGACAAGCATAAGATTCCTCATGCCACATCAGCTCACCTATCGTCCTGGGCCAATGCCCCGTAAAACTTTGGACAACACTTTGAGTCAGGTCCTATGTTTCGAACATGGTCAGCAGGCGAACCTCATTTTTTTGTCCCTCTTTCAAGATAACGTGATATGGATGCTGTGTTTTAAACATGTTCAATAGTTATCCTCTATCTCCACTCCACCCTCATCGTGTTCCAAATGTCGAGCATGTAATTTACACATTTCATATCCCTTTGTTTGGATAGATTCCAATTCCACTTGGTGTCATCCCACTTGTGTATATGTGCATAGGTGTCTGCCCTAATTATATAACCCAACCCACCAGTGAGATGGGATTCCCTCATGGCTAGACATGAATAATACATTACGGGCTTCTTCCATGCATAATCCCCATACATTGTTACAACTCCTTAGCGGGACCTGGGCTGATTCCACACGTAATCCCCATCCATCGTTGCCACTCCTTAGTGGAACCCGGTAAGCTTCAATACGTAAGCACCATCCAACATTTCCACTCTTTATTGGCACCCAGGAACGCTAACAGCTATTTGATCTTCTCATAGCCACAACAACGTGGACCCCCCCCCCCCTCGATGGATCACTCAATGACACCCCCACACCATGGAATTTTTTGTCCCCTCTCTGCACCAAGCAGTATAGGGTACTAGTTATGTAATTCCTAGGGTGAAGAGCGAAACCACATCTTCTTAGCTGCAGGACATTAAAAATACAAGCACATTTATCCTCAACACATGAAATTTAACTGGGACATCGCCCCATGCCTTGCGCGTCGGGAATCCCACATTGGAAACTATCCAACCCCCCTGATATCCACAAGGGATGATATCCTCATTATGGGAGTGTCGTTTGTCCACTAGGGAAGGCAATCCTTCTTAGTGTAAGACCATATCTTTCTTGTAAAAGGTGGCGTCCCTTCTCATCCATTCATCTTAGGTCCTCAGGGCCAGTGGACGACGTGTTGGGGAACAATGCTTCTCCTTTATCTGGTCCCCCGTCCCTCTCCCACAATGCTTTGTCACCATCACGCCTCAATCCTGGAGTAAGACCCCACATCCCATGCTTCTAACCACATATAAGCCCCTATTTCCTATTTGGTCTACTAAGTATGTGTAATCCCCACTCCACTACCCACAGACGCACGTTTCGGGACGTGATCGTCAGGTCTCTACTATTAATTGTTTCTCACACTGAGCCTGACTCATGTGGGCTTAGAGTGAGCACCAACCATGAAATCATCACTAGGCTGCCTCAGAGTGTAAGCCCCAAATGACCCTTCTGAACTATGTGGTCTTTGGTCCTTTCTAAGGTAGGGTATGTAGGAATACTCCCTCAAGTTCAAGACCACCCTGATCCATTGGTCCCAACCAGCTTCATGTTGGTGCACCAACCCCACCACCCATTAAACCCTAGGTACACCTTCATGTCAGTTCCCATCCACCTGAACTACGATGTCTTTGATCCTATCCATGGTGAGGCACGTAGGAATCCTCCATGATGTTCAAGCCCAACAACTAGTAGTTCTAACCCCCTTCACGTCGGTTCACCCCCATCCCACATGATATTAAATTGTAGACCTCTTTCGGTGGTAAGATATTGTCACTCTATTCAGCGGTAAGCCATTGTGACCTTACGAAGTAGTAATCCATTGCGACCTCATCATTGGTAAGCTGGTGACAACCCCATCCAGCAGTAAGCCGTTGTGTCCTCAATCAGTGGTAAGCCATTGAAACCTCATCTAGTGGTAAGCTATTAACACCTGATCCAACGGTAAGTCGTTGAGACCGCATCCAGGGGTAAGACATTTAAAATCATAATCACTGGTAAGCTGTCATCATATGAACAATGTGGACTTTGATTACCTACCATGGGGATAAGTAGGAAGTCTCTTAAAGGATCAAGCCCAAAATCATCATCATAGTCATGACAGTTCCATCCCATTCACCATCCAATTCACAGAACCATCCATCATCCATCCTTATTCTTAACTGGGCCACCACATCCCAGTGGGATCATTCCACCCCATCCCCCTTTCCCACTAACAGCATTTGGGAATCCACCCTCGTGTTGGTCCCAGTATTGTTGTTCCTTCTAGGGGGTTCCTCCATGTAATCCACTCTAGTTAGTGTTATAATATGCTCGATCCATCTCCACTAGATGTTAAACATGAATCATACCCTGTGTTAAATATGGGATGCAAAGAAAAACCTCAGATACATTCCCATGGCATACGATTCCCCACATTTGATATGGGAACCCTCGGGCTTCCGTGCCCTCAAGAAGTAATATAATAAGGGATAGAAGACTGAAACACCAATACCCTAGCCTCCAGACATGCCATTGATGCCCAACGCGACTACTCCCCTAAGCAATGGTTGCTTCCCTCACAGGACCACTTCGAATGTCCTAACATAAGCAATGTAATTAACTGTTGTCCATGAAGATTTGGCGTTAGGAAGAGTATCACGAACAACATCTTAAGTCTATGAGGGAGACCCGGAATAGGTGAAGAGTTCCAAGGAGGAAATCACAGAAGGGAGAACCGAAATCCCATCATCCTATTTTGATCAAGGAGCAGACATCCCTAAATATGGAGCAGATGATGCTCGCCGTTGGAAAGCGATAATGCGGGGAAACAAATAACTGTGCCCCTCGTCCTCAAACGAGATGGATGCGCGCGCCTAAGCAAAAGCGTCGAAAATAGGGACAAAGTGGAAATAACCCCCACCCTATATCCAAGAGAAATATTTTCCAAGAGGAGGTTCTTTTGAAATAATGTGAGCCCTACCCAAAGATAGACATTTATTTTGACGATTGGTTTGGTGCTTCTCTCAAGAATACGGGTCTCGAACACGATCCGTAGAGACCCAGGGCTTGTCCCACCAAGGCCACCCAAGGATGAGAGAGAAATTATTGTACCATAATAGATGAGGGGAATTTTCAGAAATGGGGATGGGGGATCATCCCATACTTCGATCGGTTATTTCGTCTGAAATATTTCGTATCTATGTTTCTGAGTGGGGTGGCTCCTACCTATGCGGGAAACTAGCGGTGTCAGAGCCTCAAAATCCATCATGGTCACTCAATTGGCCACCGAAAAATTCATTAATTTAGCTATCCTAGTTTTGTCCTAGATATATTGCATACTGGGTCGAATTAGTGAAGGTGGCCACCTTATCGGATGACAGGACCTTTTAAAACACTTTGGGGATAGATGGGAGCCCGCATAGGGGTAAACCCTTTATCAATTCTTTACCAATTCTGGATTCCTCTATCCAAACATCTAATCAGAGTACTAGTGGGTTCTTTCCAGTGGATTGGGTCTCACAAGACAAGAAAGATTAGTAGAATGAAAGGAAAAAATAGGACTTAATGTATTTTCTAATCGTTCATGAATATTTCTCTTACAAACCTTATTATTCTCCTGCTGGTATTATTACAAATTTTACATCTGAAGATTTCATCAACTGAGGTTAATTATTTTCATTGAAAAAAGGAATTATAGTTGCTCGTATAGGATGGGATCTTATTTTCATTGGTTATACACCCTGTAGATTTAGTTGACAATCCAACTACATTCATAAGTTTTGTCCACCTACGTTTAACAGTGCTTGTCAGCTAGTTATGGATGATGTTCACCGAGGAAGATACCCAGAGCCAATCCAGACTACAAGATCCTATATATCACATGCCCTTTCTCACCGTGAACTATGTTGGGCCCTGGGTTAATTCATATCCCAATGGCCAATTTTCTGACCCGGTGCCTATTGTGAAAACTTCTAATGCAACCAAGGTGAAGGGAAAGGGAACGAAAAATGAATTTTTTGAACCCCCAAGAACGGGAAAGGATCATTGAAGGTCACATGGCTCTAACCCAAGGAATGTTGTGAAGGAGGGTGTTATGACCTCACAAGTGGCTAAGTAAGATGTAACAATTGTTCCAAGGAGCCAGTCATCCTTTCCTTCTATGGATGATTTTCTAATGGCCTGGAAGAAATGCGACCTTTTGAAAAGCCATCCTTCTACCCAAGACTAGTCCCTTCATTATCTATGACAGCTGCTTAAGAATACGTTAGTGGCCCTTATGGGCATTGGCCATTTGTCAGTACTTGCTAAAATTTATTTTGATGAGTATCTAGATAGGTTGGGTGGCTATATTAAAGACATGAAGACAATTATCCACTCCCAAAGTGGTTGTCGTATGTACTCACATTGGGTACATTCCATGGTGTGACCAGAAACCAATGACGAGGGTGATGAATTCATTGGATAACCTACAACAGCTTCCATAGAACAATATTCATGCTTTACCTCGTCGTCTCATAAAACATTCCACTTCTCGGGTTATGATTTTTCAGGGACACCTAGGAAATGTTTACGGTTGTTGAAACTTTCTAATCTTCCTTACACGAACCCTCTAGTACTGGCCTTCCCAATCATAGGAGAATTTAGAGATTATTAGAGAGTCTGGGATGAGTAAAGTGTGAGTGCTTCAGATGATGAAACAAGGAGGCTTCTTGAGAAGGAACACTTTTACCTTTTAAAAATTGGGGGACCCATTTCCCCTATTGGCATTTCAGCCAACAAATAGCTTGAAATGGTTGCAACTTACATGTCTAAAATGAATAAGTTCCTTCAAAATATTGTGGATAGGTCATACCAGTTGGACCATGTGGCATTGATGGTAGTATTTCCATGGTTTACAAGATAGGATTTATCTACGACAGCAGCCTTAAATTTATTTACTGTAGATATTCTTTAATGTTTCCCCCTTTCATTCTTATTTTCAGAGGCTTACCAGATCTCAGGAAACAGCTTCTTCCTTGACTAATAACCCATGGGGTACTACCATTGAGGAATTCGCCCCATCAATGGTAGGGGTATTACGGTTGGATCCCCTAGAGCCCATGAACATATAGAAGCAGTTATTGCAGACCCTTCGAGGGCGTTTCCTCATCTAGCTCCTCCGGGTGATCTTATTCGGGAGTCATCCCCCTGACAATCACAGAAACACAAGTATTCCTCTCAACTTTCGATGTGTATCTAATGGGAATCACAATTAACTATTTATTTATTTGGATATTTTACCAATTATCATTATCTTTTCAACTCACAGTTACATATATGTACATTGACATAGAGCCTTTTGGAGAAAAAACAATGACCCTTCAAGAATCTATATCTCTTATACCTTTCATGGTGGAGGAAGGGTCGAAATCTGTCGCAGCTGGTTGAAATATGGAAGCTGGGTTATTTGAAGAGACCCGGCTATTGTTATCCCTTTGGACATGACAACTCCTGCTTGAGAAATTTCTCCCCCAACAATGGAAGAACATCACGATGTTTGGGGTTCGCCTGACTGTGCTGAGTCGACGCTCGTGGAGATAGATAGGGTGGCTCTCTTATTAGGGCTTGAGTATTGTGGAGATTCTTAGGCCTTTCTATATCATAGAGGGGATTAAAATATCAAGGAGCCAATTAATTTTTATCTAGAAGCTTTTCCCCCTATTGAGGGAATATCTTTAGATACAGATGTTCTTCCTACTCATGGTGGCTCCGGGGAAGTCACAATTCGGGAGGTCGATATTCCAGACTCTGTAAATTTGGAGTGATCTATTGTTCCCTTTTCATAGTTTTGAGCGGGGTTTTTTTTTCTACCACTAGGATTCCAAGACTAGTTTCCCTATCTGGATTGATGATCCCTAAAGGCCTTACATTATCCGAAAAACTTTTGAGGGCTTCCTT
Organism: Viscum album; assembly: GCA_963277665.1. Classification (NCBI taxonomy): domain Eukaryota; kingdom Viridiplantae; phylum Streptophyta; class Magnoliopsida; order Santalales; family Viscaceae; genus Viscum; species Viscum album. Next base: position 142,572,204 of record OY728141.1, read on the forward strand.
GAGGACTACTGTCTTGGTCGAGCTTGACCCTGTGTTTTTAGCCTTCCCAAAAATCCAAGGGATGCCACTAATTATTGATGATTAAACATCACCTGTTTTGGATATTGGTACCACCACAGGGGTGGGAGGTGATGATGTCATAACCTCTTACTTTTCTAAATCTCATCCACAAGCTTTGGCAATAATGGATGTCCTAACTTGTCCGTCTATTATAAATACCATAGACGGGGCTATTGTTGGTTTGAGTCATATTGTAGCATCCAAATCGATTCCCTCCTTTGTAAATTTCATTCCTGGTTGTATTTTATCATTTGGGAGTGATTCTGTGACCGATCGAGAATGTCCGTTCGATCTTCATCCCACTCGGTAAAAGGAATCGTTGAACATTTTGAGATTAATCTCGCAAACTCCAATGGATGAGATGCATGTGAAGCTTCCAAAGTTACAATACAATTTTTTGGCCCTAGGATTGTGTATATTCAATTACCATGGAATTTATGATATAGAATGGTAGTTTGTTGCTATTTAATATTCAACTGGTGCACTCAAATCTCAACTCTCCAATGCAGAGTTGAAAACTTATTTGGCTGTAACACGACAAATTCTTGTTGAAGAAGCTATCAGTCATGCTAGAATGGTTGAAAGGTTGCATGATTAACTTGTGAATAAATGATATTTATTTTAGAAACATGATCATGATGTGATGTGATAGAGCCATAAGCAAGATCAACTCAAACAAGAATGGGCATGGGACACAACTACTATTGAGTAGGGGCGATGGAAAATGTGGGAGGGAGAAATGACCAACCTCCAAACCATGAGGGAAGCGTAGGCACAACTAGTGAGTAGAGAGGTAAAACTATGAATTTATTAAAGCTTCTCCAAGACATTGAGGAGTCTCACTAATCATTGATGCAACTTGGTGAATCTACTGAGTGTCTCTTATAAAGGTCTTGTCTGGTTTTTATGAATAGGCTCCAAGATGTGGATTCCCACCATATATTTTTATGGAATATGATGAAATAGATTTTTTTCTGAATGATTATTCTTTTCATTTTCCATTCATTTCAATTTATAAATCAATAATATAAATATTACCTCAATCAATTATTAGTTTAATCCATGCCTTGAATCCAGTAAACCAGAATAATCGAATTATTCTCAAATTGTTTCTAGATCTGTGGGACTCAGTGAGCGTATTTGACTATTGGTGATGTTTCTAGGATTAATGCATGAACTTTTGGGTCTTTTTATTATTAAAATAATTTTTTCCTATGCCTTCTTGTCACAATATTAGAGAGAATAAATTGACTTTTTCTTAGGTCACCCTCTTCGGGTTTTCAACCTAACAAGATTTATATGTTTTTCAATGGCCCAATTTTTTTCCTTTTTAAAATGAACTGATACATGAATTTTACTCAGAGGTTCCTTCTTTATATTTTCCCTCCAGTAAGTATGGTGTCTTTTTCTATTGGTAGTTCATATCCTTTCCTATAAAAAATACTACTAATGTTTTCGGTCGAACCACATTGACCATGTTTAACAGGGTGAAGGCCCCAATTTGGTATCATCATCCGGAAATAATGTAATATCTTTCATACCTCGATTAAGGTTTTTTATTGACCCTACAAAAGTTAATTTAAACAATCATTAGTATTGGGAGCCATTCTACGCATAAAGATGTTGGAAGAGACTATCCTGGGGACAAATTATTCTTTAATTTATGATTGTTTTTGTTGGAAAACTATGCAGAGCCTCCAACACATGATGTTAATAGTTAGTAAAAGGCGCCTTCAAGAAACCGGCCTTCTATATTAAATTACCCAATTGTAACACCCCAAGCTTCCACAGTACATTTCTATTTGAAAAATTAAATAGCATGTGTTGTATGCAACTTAGAGTTTTAACACCCCACGACCATAAAAACTAGTCGTTATGAATTTTAATACACAATTTTTTAAATATTATAAAATTTATCATTAAAAATGGACTTCATTTTTTGATTTGTAATATCGAATTTATCTTAGAGTGAATATTTGGTATTCTTTTGAAAACATTCAATTTTTTATTAATAGTGATAAAACAAAATATTATTGGTTAAAAACAACTTTTTATTTAAATAATTAGTTATTTTATTTTAATTTATTTTAGATAAAAATAGATACATAATACCTATATATGTTCAACGTAATTCATTGGGGTCATTTTATAGTATGTTTAGATTTATAAAATTTTATCTATCGTTTTACTGTCTTTTACCCACCTCCAAGGAGAATTTGTAAATTTGTATAAAACATAATTTTACCACCTCTGTGAGTTGAATTTCAAAAATCCTAGAGACACAGTTAAGATCAGTAAGTAAAATGTGGTTCAATAAGATGAAAATATTTTTTGCATAATAGAAACTTTTGACTTTTATTTACCATGATTTAAAGTGAATAGGGTAATTTAGGGTAAAAATGATATCATAATTACCCTAACATGTGTCATAATTCTATTGGATAAGTATAAATAGACTAAAACCATCCTTATGAATAAAATATGATCTTTATTGGTCCACTTGGACTAGATTTGGACATTTATTATTATTTTATTTAAGGAATAGTTAAAAGAGTAGAAATCAATGTTTAATAACTAATCCATTTTTAAAATAGGGTTATACATATGATAAATTTGACTATAAATATTCATTAAAAATCTAAAAATATTTCTTACTTTATCGTATTTTATTTATAATATTTAGGTATTAAATAATTAAATTTAATTACCTCCCAATGATGTTGCGGTAATTACATTATTAATTAAAGAATTAAATAATTGATATTATAAATAAACAAATAAATATAATTTGAGACTTTTAATAAATTACAATCATTTAATAGGTTAATATGACATTATAGGGTTGACTAAATGAATTCTTTTAGAAGTAATAATGTTTTTATGAAATTAAAAAAAACAAAATGCCAAATAGTGTCAAATTTGACATAAAAGTGTTTTTAAAACAAATATTATATTATTAATTGATATTCTATTTCTAAGAATCTAAGGATCGTCAAAAGGGATTAAATAATATTATATATGTCATTAATGAACAACTTTATGATATCTTGGATGTTTATAGTTAGTTTATTTACCATATAATATAAAAATACAAAGAGACATGGTAAATGTCAAACTATTTAACTAAGAGTTAAATCTAAAAGATAAGGTTAATATAGTGACCCAAACATGTGTAAAACCTATTGGTTCAGTGGTTTTAGAACCAAACCCACCTATTACTTCAAATAAGTTATTTTAGATCCATCATAAACAGAAAATAATTTTATTATAAAATAATATTTCAATCTTTTCATAAGGTGTCCATCACCCATCTTATAAAAGGGAACTCCACCGTTCTCTCAAATTCACAAATTAAAATCCATTTGGCTTGGCCAACCCTCAACCAAATATCCTCCCAACATTCATCCCTTCATCATAGTGGCCTTACATTGGTCATAAATCCATCCTATGAGCCCTTTCGACCAAATCAAATGGAAGAACCCGAAGAAGAGGAAAATATTTCATCACCTCTTTCATGTTCTTTTCTTCTTACACAACCTCTTTCTTTGTTGTTTACATTATAAAATAATTACTCCAGTATCTTATATATACTTTTATGTTATTATAAAAATGTTACAGCTATATTCATTATTCTATCCATCCTATAAATGACAAAGTCATCATACGTGTGTATGTATGGATTACCTTCTCCACATCGTGGTGTAGTTTGTTATTCAAACACTCCATCATTTGGATGTGTATAAGAATGAGTATAAATTATTTTAATAATAAATATAACATGATAATGATTATTTATATATGATATACCATCCAAATATATAAGATTTTAATATCAAAAGAATGATATTTCCACTCGTGCATACGTATGGATTACCGTCTCTGTGAACACGATGAGATTCATTCCCCATCACATCCATTCAAGAGTAAATTTCATCTGTTGATTAAAAATAATTTTTAAAGAATTAATTTCATTCTGAATATTAATAATATATATCTTATCCCTAAAAACATTACATACATAACAAATCATATAAAGGAAAACTAATTAGTTAACACCTGAAACAATGATTTAACTAAAATATCATTAACAAACCAATATTAGAAGATCATATATGATATAATATTAATGTATATGGTTCCTATATAATTTAATAACAATTATTTCACCATTATAGAGGAGTTTAACCTACCCTCGACAAGAGAAAAGTACAATGTAAGGGTTAATTATACAATCTCTTCATTATCAGTGTATGTTTTTATGTAAGTATCAACTGGGAAATATTTATAATCCATATCCATGTTTCATAAAAGTGTTTTCAAAGTGATTCTTTTTAAAGTAATTTTTTACTAAAACATCACTTTAAAAGTTTTAAATATTTTTTTCTTCTAAACATTTATAATTAATGTCCATGTTTTGACAATTGTTTTAATGATTTATTTATATGGACATGAATGTTTTAACATGTTAATTCCATTCTAATGTTTCAAAGTGGTATGGGACACTATCATTGAAAAATGTTCTTTAAATGTCTTCCTTTCTAAATTTTGTGACTTTTAAATTATTTCCTAAAAAATAGATGTTTCTCTCAAGGAGTATTACATATAATTTTCAACTATGTCAACATCCATTGATAGATTTTAAACTTCTTTGAAGATGATTTATTTTGATACAAATCATCCATATTGTATTAAAGGTTTTCTGATATGTTTGACTGTGGATGTGTTATTTTTATACCATTCATGGATTATTGATAATGTATTGACATTTCGTATTCTAGTTTTAATATGAATATTTATGTTATGTTTAATCCTTTTTATATGAGGAATGCATTGGACTTAGTAAGTGTTGAGTTGAGCCTGCTATACCTACCCGATGCATTAGGGGGTCTCATGAGACAAACTAGTTTCTTGGCCCAAGGCCTCCAAAAAATCTTATTTTTAGTATTGGTATAAGGGCTTGACTATGTTGTTATGAAGTCTAGAATTATGCATTCCATAATTATGAAAGTGGGTATTGATATTGCATGTGATTATTGGACTAGTAGAATATCCATGTGAATAAGTAAATGGAGTTATTTGATGTTATATTCTCCATATTATGCAGAATTTCACTTTTAAAAGTCATTTTTTAGTCTTATACATGGAATTAAATGTTTATGCTTATTTAAAAAAGTTTCCACTATATGGTTATCCTTACTGAGAATCTGAGGTCACCCCTTTCTATGTTTTATTTTTTCCAGGATGCGAAAAATTATATTTTGACTGACCTATAGGGATTGTCTAAGGGATTTGAGTGTGGACCATGGATACTATTTTATATTCGTTTTTCATTTTATAATGTAATGTCAAAAATAGGAATGTATCTAGTATTTCCAAGGCAAAAAAACTAATCGGTCATTCATGACTTGGTTTTTTGTGATCATGACAATGTTATGTAATAATGAACAGACTATGTGTAACTATCGTCGGGGCATTACAGTTGGTATCAAAGGACATTTAGTACAAACTTTGGAAATATATTTAGATAAACTCTGATTAGAGAACATTACACTAAGATATACATTTATGATTAGTATAGAAGAATTTCCTAGAATTTTGGTAATTAAAATATTTTGTGCATTTTCCATGAAATACATCATCTCTTGATACAACCAGGTAGAGGTGGCTCTAGAAAAGATGTACCTAGGGGTAAAACCCGAAAACACTACTTTGAGCTATGGTTGAACAAAACTGGTGCACAACAAAGGGCCTTACTACACTCTTGGGTATGACACTCCTTGGAGATATGCTTAGGATTATTCTCATTTTCATTAAAACCCATTATGAAGGGTTTATGGGTATATAATTAATCAATGAAAACATTTTTATGAATATGTATTATATCCATAAACTGTATAATTTATGTTAAGTGTTTTAAATGTTTGGAATTTGGTATTGCGATTCATAAACTAATATTGTGTATGCCATTTTTTAGAAATGTCACCTAGTGGAAGGAATGGAAACCATATCAACGCACGTAATCCATGTAGGGATTTACCCCCTACTAAATATAATTATAATTGATCTGGTGAAGCAACTGGTGCCGATCATAATATCACCATACTAGGACAACTCACTCAGGTTGTTAATAATAACCATATCTATATGGAGCATCCAAATCCACAATGTGGAGGATCAATGTTAGAACCATTCATGAATAAAAAAAACCAAAATTATATTGGAGTACAAATCAATTAGTATCCGAGCAATGGATGAATTCCATAGGGAAAATATTTCAATATTTGGGGAGTAGAAAAAGGGAAAATTTGGTCATGGCAGTTTATCAACTCAATGAGTTGCAGATCAATGGTCATCATTGATTCAAAACAAAAAATAATATGATGTTGTATAAAATATGGAATTGATGGAGTTTAAATATATTTTCATAGAAAACTACTTTCCCTCTGAACATTGAGCGGATATAGAAAGATAATATCTGAGTCTGAGGCAAAAAGAGGATGAGAATGTTGCAATGTACGGGGATAAAATTACAAGGATAGCAAGGCATGCTACAAATTATATACAATACCCAAGAAGTAATATTGATCATTACATTGATGGGTTAAAACCTTTTCACCATTGAGCATTAGTCTCACAATACTTCTCATCATACGAATATATTGTCTCATGTGCAATCAAGACAGAAAAAGAATTCTCTATGTCTTACGACTTTAAAGAAGAGAAAGAGATGAAGAGATCTGTTGAACACTCTGGAAATTGAAATAATTGGAATAAGGGAAGATTTGAATATCCATCCTGTAGTATGTGTGGGAAGAAACACCATGGTACTTTCATGAAGGTAATAATAGTTAGTTAAAAGTGTGGTGAAAAAGACACCAAGCTCGTGATTGCAATGGGAAGAAAGAGGATATCAATGTTGAATGCTACAATTGTAGAGAAAGAGAGAATTATGAAAATGAATGTCCTGAGCGCCAAGGAGACTTACCTCAGAAAAGGCCAATGGATCAAGGACAAGCTTATTCTATCACTATTGCTGATCTTGATGCTCCGGAAGACATGGTAGCTGGTAATTTAATGTTTTACTCATGTTTAGAAAATTATTTATTTGATTCTAGATAATTTCAATGTTTCATATCTTCCCAGTATGCTATGAAAATGAGATATTTCCAATTTGATTTAACAAGGGAGTGGTCAGTCAAAACTGTTAAGGGAAGTATCATTGCAACATTATTTCGTGAATTAGTTGCCATTAAGGCATATAAATGTTATTTATCTGCTGATTTCATCATCATACCCATGAGTGAATTTGATATAATCCATAGTATGTATTGGCTTTTGGGTCATGATGCAAAAATATATTATAACAAAGAAGGAGGATACAATTTTTGATAATAATAAAGAGTACCTTATCTTTAGAAGTGAAACGTCACCATTTGATTCTTATCAAGATCCACCCTCATAGCTCAACTAAATTAAATTTTTGGGATGGAAGAGAATGAATCAACTATGGGTGAGGAAATGAATGTTCAAATAGAGGACAAACCTATTGTGTAGGAATATGATGACATGTTTCCTGAAGATTTACCTAGACATCCTCAAGAATGTAAAATTGAGTAATATATTGATTTAATTCCTGGTTCAAGGCCCATATCGAAGGCCCCTTATAGAATGGCCATTGTGGAATTAGTGGAGTTACTAAAACAACTAGAGGAATTGAGTATTAAGGGATTTATTCACCCAAGTGTTTCTCCATGGGGATCCCCTAATCTTTTTGTAAAAAAACGCAAATTTATGAGGTTGTGTATTGACTATAGTGGGATCAATTCTATAACAATAGAGAACAGGTGTCCCCGGCCTCACATTGATGATTGATTCAACCAAATTCATGGAGCTCATTATTTTTCAATGATCGACCATAGATCTAGATTTCATCAGTTTTGTGTAAAGAAGGAAGACATTCTGAAAACAACATTTCGAACCAGGTACGAGCATTATGAGTTTATAGTAATGACTTTTTGATTGACTAATGCACCCTCTGTCATCATGGATCTAATGAACAGTGTTTTAAAAGAATATTTTGATGCCTTTATTGTGTTATTTATTGATGATATATTGGTATACTTAAAAAGATAATATGATCACCAAAATCACTTGAGCAATATCCTAATGACTCTAAGAAGAAATGAATTATATGCGATGTTTTTAAAGTGTAAATTCTGGCTTCAGAAGATTTCATTTCATGAGAATATTTCTTATATGGATGGAATCATTGTTTATCACTCTATGAAAAAGGAAATCAATGAATGGCCATCACCAATGAGTATAACTAAGGTACACAGTTTTACTGGTTTAGAAAGTTATTATCATCTTTTCATCCCGAATGTTTCCCAATTGGATAACCCATTAACCAAGATCACACATAAAGGGTATAAATTTGTTTGGACAAAAGAGTGTGAAGATTTTTTTGAGTAATTAAAAGTAATATTATTCAATTCTCTTATCTTGACTCTACCATCATGGAATGATGAATTTGATATTTATAGTGATGCAGGAATGAAAGGAATTGGTTGTGTCCTTATGCATAATGATAGTGTCATGTCCTATGCATCAAGATAGCTAAAATTGCATGAGAAAAACTATCATACTCATGATCTTGAGTTAGAATCTATATTCTTATCTTTGAAGAAATGGAGACATTATCATTATGGTGAAAAAATGGGAGATATTTACCTATCACAAGAGTTTTATTTATATTTTTTACAAAGGGAACTCAACATGAGGAAAAAGATATGTCTTGAACTACTCAATGATTATGATTGCATAATACACTACCACCCTGGGAAGGAAATAATGTGGGAGATGCTTTGAGAATGAAGATTCATGGAGTTTTGAACAAGATGAGAGTTGAAAGGGATCATATTTTCATGGATCTAGTGAAAAGGGATATGGGAATAATCATGGAAGGTGAGACATCCATACTTATTCAAATGGTTTCCAAGAAATCTTTACTATAATGGATAAAATGTTCTTAGGATGATGATGCGGAGTTTTAAATGTAAATTAAGTATGTGAACGATGGGAGACTGATCCAATTCACATAAGAAGATGGTATTTTGAAATTTAGGAAAAGACATTGTATTCCCAATATAAATAATATAAAAAGGTAATTGGTAGATGATGCTCATAGATCATATTTCTCTATACACTCTAGTAGCACAATGATGTTTGGAGATTTGAATAAACACTTTTGGTGGGTCAAAATGAAGAGGGATATTGGTGATTTTGTGTCAAGATGTATTATTTTTCAACAAGTGAATGCTGGAAGGCAATATCCTGGAAGATTCATGAAACCTCTTCCCATAGCTGAGTGGAAATGTGATAGTATTACGATGGACATTGTCAAGGGACTACCAAAGACTCATAGAAGGATTTATGCAATATGGGTCATTATTGATCTTCTTACCAAGTCATCACATTTTTTTCCATATGAAAAAATTTACCACTTCAAAGTTTATCAATTATATATATTAATGATGTTTTAAGACATCATGTAGTACTCTTATCGATTGTTTCTGCCCGTGATCCCCATTTTACATCAAAATTATGGAAAGAGTTTTCTGAAACCCCTGGATACTGAACATCATTTGAGAACTGCCTACCACCCTCAAAATGATGGACAATCAGAACGGAATATTCAAACCTTATATGGCATGTTGAGATCTTTCTCACATGACTTTCAAGGTATGTGGGAATAACATTTACCTATGGTAGAATTTTTCCTATAATAATAGCTTTCATTAAATTATTTATACGGAACCATATGAAGCGTTATATGGAAATAGATGTCACAAACTAACCTGTTGGGATGATGTTGGTGAAAGAAAACTCATAGTCCTAAAACATGTTGAAGAAATGATGGAAATAATGATAGTAATCCAAACCCGCATCAAAGCAGCTCAAAGTAGGCAGAAGAGCTATGCTGATTACCAAAGGAAGGATTTGAAGTTTTAGGTAGGAGATATTGTTTTCATTAAGGTATCTTGATGGAAGGGAATTTTACTATTTTGTAATAAGGTTAAATTGAGTCCTAAGTACATCAGATCTTTTAAAATTAATGAACAAATTGGGGTTGTAGCTTACTGTTTGGCAATGTCGTAATGTCTCTCCAAAGTTTATGATGTGTTCCACGTATCACTAATGAGAGAATACATGCCTTACCCAACGCATGAACTCATATATGATGAATTAGAATGAGAACCATATATCTATTATTAAGAATACCCTTTCATGATTCTGGATACAAGATAACATGTTTTGAGAAACCAGTCGAATCTTTTGGTAAAAGTTCTATGGAGAAACCATAAGATTGAAGATGCAACATGGGAACCCACAGAACTTATGATGAAGAACAACCCAAATCTTTTTATGTAGTAATATTATAGAAATTTTTAGGGTCAAGATATTTTAAGGAGGGGTTAATGTAAAACCCCAAGCTTCAACGACACGTTTCCCTTTGAACAATGTTATTTCTTGCATTGTACGCAACTTAGAGCTATTAGACACCGCATCCAATCAAATATACCATTATGAATAGTAATACCTACTTTTCCAAAATTTATAAATTTTACCATTCATAATGGACTTTATTTTTGTATTTGTAATATCAAATTTATCATAGGGTAAAATTTTCTTATTTTTCTGAAAACATTCAATTTTTTTGAATAGTAAAAAAACCCAATGTTATTGGTTAAAATAGACTTTTTATTTAAATAATTATTCATATTATTTTAATTTTTTATAGGTCAAAATAGATACATAAGACCTGTATATTTTCAATGTAATTCATTTGAGTCATTTTATAATATGTTAAGATATATAAAATTTTATTGAACTTTTTACCGTCTTTTACCCACCTCATAAGAGCATTTGTAAATTTGTATAAAACATAATTTTACTACTTCTGCGAGTTGAATTTCAAAAATATTATAGACACGATTAATATAATTATGTATAATATGTTTCAATAAGATTAAAATTATTTTTTTTCTAAATAGTAACTTTTGCCTTGTACTCACCACAGTTAAAAGTAAATAGGGTAATTAAGGGTAAACAAGATATCCTAATTACCATAACACCTGTACTAATTATATTAGATAAGTATAGTTCGACCTAATACATCCTTAAGAATAAAATATGATCCCCATTAGTCGAAATTTTTTAGATAAGGAAATTTACTATAATTTTATTTAAAGAAGAGTTAAAAGAGTTAAAATCAAAGTTTAATAACTAAAACATTTTTAATATTGGGTTATACTTATGATAAACTTCACTATAAATATTAAATATAAATATATAAGAATTTAATACATAATGGAATTTTATTTATAATTGTTAGACATTAAATAATTAAATTTATTTATGACATAATGATGATGAAATAACTACCTTATTAATGAATGATTAAAATAATTGATACTATAAATACCCAAATAAATCTAAGTTGATAATTTTAATGAATTAAACTAATTTTCTAGGTAAATATTACATGTTATGGTTGAGTAAATCAATTTTTTTCTAAGTAATAATACTTTTATTAATTTAACAAAAACAAAATGCCAAATAGTGTCAAAATTGACATAAAAGAGTTATTAAAACAAATATTATATTATTAATTGATATTCTATTCCTAAAAATATAATGTTCAGAAAAAGGGCTTAAATATTAATATATATTTCATTGATGAACAAATTGAGGTTCTCTTGGAAGTTTATAGAAATTTTATTAACTATATAATATAAAAATACAAAGAGACATGGTAAATGTCAAACTATTAATCTAAGAGTTAGATATAAATGATAAGGTTAATATAATGACCCAAACCTATCTAAAACCTATTGAATGAGTGGTTTTAGACCTATCTCCACCTTATACTATAAATAAATTATTTTTTATCCATTAGAAACAAAAAATGATTTTATTACAAATTAATATTCCAGTCTATTCTTAAGGTTCCCCTCACCCCTCTTATAAAAGGGCACTTCCCCTTCTATCACATTCACACCTTCAAAGCCATTTGGATTGGCCAAACCCTACCCAAATATCCACCCGTAATCCAAGAGGCCTTAATTTGGTCATAATGACTATAACATCCCACCTCTTTATCACATAAACTTTCATTACATTTTACAAAACCGAGGATATTTAAGGTTTAGTGTCTTGGAAACCAGGAACTTTAAACATGAAAACATAAAACATTCTTCTAAAACACTTGAAAGGCTTCTCCTCATGTTCATCCTAGGTTCATTACTGCATCACATAACCTGGGAGCATACATCAAAAGAAAGGGTGAGCAAAAAGCCCAGTAAGGAAAACAAGAGAAACATTTTGCATGTGAACTTGTGATACTTCAATAAGGTCATGAAAAAGAACTTTAAGGCATGAGAATGAAATAAGGAGGCATATCATAATAAAAATAACATTTTTCATAACATGAAAATGTGGCTACATCATTTAACATAGACAATCATGAACATATCACCAAGGTCCATCCCCAAGGTGTCATTTGAAAATTAATAAGGTTATTCACCAAGGCATCGTGAAAATTGTAATCTCTAGTGGTTACATCATTACCCAATGCATTGGAGCGCTATCAGGGCGCACCCTTAAATTTTACTTTATTATCATGTGAGACACATATATCATCATCAAACATTTAATAAATAACATTTGAAATGAAAAACATGGAAGGAAGACAAAAATTAGATTTCTCTTATGAAAGTTCGGCAGCCTAACGACGTTATTTAAAACTTCAAAATACTGAATTGAAGAGGTAAAATGGGGTATCTCATCATATGAACATAATATTACAGTATGATAGATATAGAGATCATACCCCAACATAACAAAAAGTAACTTGAAATAATTGATATGAAAGTAGAACTTCAAAATGAGAAGGGTGAAGAACCACTTAAAAATTCGGTAGCCTAACGACGCCACTTAAAACTTCAAAATACTGAATTGAAGAGATCAAATTGGGTCTATAATCATATGATAATAAGAGTCCAGTATGATAGATATAGATATCATACCCCAACATAACAAAAAGGAACTTGAAATAATTGACATGAAAGTATAACTTCAAAACGAGAAGGGTGAAGAACCACTTAAAAATTCGGCAGCCTAACGGCGCAACTTAAAACATCAAAATACTGAATTGAAGAGATCAAATGGGGTCTCTAAACATATGAACATAATATTACAGTATGACATATATAGATATCATACCCCAATATAACAAAAAGGAACTTGAGAGAATTGACATGAAAGTAGAACATCAAAACGAGAAGGGTGAAGAACTACTTAAAAATTCGGCAGCCTAACGGCGCCACATAAAACATCAAAATACTGAATTAAAGAGATCAAAAGGGGTCTCTCATCATATGATCATAAAATATCAGTATTATAAATTTATAGATCATAACCCAACATAATAAAAAGGAACTTGAAATACATTACATGAAAATAGATCTAAAAAAATGAGAAGGGACAAAGAATCTGTTACAAAAATTTTGGCAGCCTAACGGCGCCACTTAAAACATCATAAAAGAAATAATGAGAGTAAAAGGGGATATATCATTATATAAACATGAAAAGGGAAGTAAGAGGAGTATAAAAGAACATCTTCTAACATAAGAACATGGAGCATAAAATAATTGACATAAAAGAGATCACTTGAAAAGAAAGAGAGGGGTCGGATCCCTTACCATAAAACATAACTCTTAAAACTCAAAGGTTGGGACCTTGAGGGCTTGGGGGCACCATGGGAGGAATCCTTGGGAGGTAATGAGACCAGAACTTCGTTGGGGGAGAGTGGGGAGTCGAATGGATGAGAGGATGGCTTGGTATTTATAGGGAAAGCGAGGGGACAAGGCATTAATGGCAAAGGGACACCTCATTAGTGGTTTTGGAAAAACCATGGGCTTTCCCATGGTATTGGACACTTGGGACACCTCATACCTTATCTCAATATTCATAATTCTAACATATTGATTACAAACTTAATACATCATTTAATGATGTCATTAAACACATGTAACTTAAAAACTGTATTTTCACTATTCATCAAAAATTCAACTTTCTCAGAATAATCCCAAAATTTCACCTTAAACAAATATCAAAGCTCTGATTACAAATATGAACTCCATTTTATAAAAATAATTTTCTAAATATTTTTAATTTAAATTTTTAAATAAAAACAATATTCACCGAAAATTCATTTTTTTCAGAAAAAATCCCAACAATTACCATAGCATAATATGGGTGCTCTGAGTTCAAAAATGAAATCCATTTTATAAAAATAATTATCTAAAATTTTTTAATTAAATTTTTAATTAAAAAAACTATTCACCCGAAAAAACTAATACTTGAATGATAATTTATGAAACCGTTATTTAACCATTTTATTGAATCACATTACTTAATCAAGGTGCCTAGATTATATTAATAATTTCTTTAAGTGAGATTACTAATCCATTTGGACACATTACTAATCCTAATCATAAAATCACTATTCATAATTTATTATTCATCAAAAATTATTTTGATCTTATTAGACTCAAAATTTCGTACTGAGCATAATTGTAGAAGACCATTTTTCGAAAATCATTACACATTTTTAATTATTTAAGGTTTACACAACCATTTTTAAAATATCCTTTTTCTAAAATTCATCAAAAATATGCATACTATATTTATCCGGTCATTTTAAAATTCATAAACTTCATCATGAGAAGAAATCCCAATTTTTATTTAAAACAAAGGATTACACATGGCAGTTACGGTCTCCTTACATAGCCTCTTATCACACCAGCATATGACCTAAGTGTAAGGTGTGCTAAGGTGAGAGAATCTGAGGGAGGCTCAGCCAACATCGCACGAGTAGTAATTTCTATCATTTTGAACTTCTCGCGAAGGCAATCCCATTCTAGCTTTATACGATGAAGTTCAGCTTGGGTTTGGTCCAGAGCAAAGCCCAGTGGTGCTACCTCCTTCCCATGTTCTGTTAGATGGGCTTCGATTGGTCCAAGACTACTGGGTGAGGCCATCGAATCTTCTTTCTATATTAATTAACCAAGATTACTTGTATTTAGAGACTATAATCAAAACGTTTAGTTTCCAGTGGTCATATTGACCAATGGTCATATAACAGTAAAAAACCAACAGTATCATTTTAATTATACTCATGTTATCAAATGAAACATTTTTGTTGAGTATAAAAATAAAACAAAATAACACATAAAATTAAGAAACAAGATTTATTCAAAATTTCGGGTTGTTACAATCTTCCCCCCTTAAGAAATTGCATCCTAACAATTTTTTAAAATTAGGTTTGGAAATTTCATTGAAAGTCCCACATCGGAAAAGGAGTCAGTAAAACTATTACTTTAAAAGAAAGAAAGGGAAGTACGAAGGTCACCCGAGTTAGCCCACACTAGGATTCCATATAGGAAAACATGGACATGGAGGAGGAAACAAAGGGTCAAGTTCTGAGGGAGAGTGACAGAGAACATGATTAGGAGAAAGTTAACCATAAGAAAATACCAAACTTATGATGTGTGTAAACGATCTTTGATTACCTAGTAGGAAACATAAACCAACAACGTTTTTGTTTTACGTTCCTTTTCATAATTTTGAGGAATTCATTTACAACATAGAACAAAAACATATGAAAATATATCTACCTTCATGTAGAGTTTCACCCTTTAATAAGTTTCTACCAAAACTAATCTTTTCTCCCAAACAATGAGCATTCAAAACTACTTGGTCTCATCAAAACACAAGAATCATCTTCTAGAGAATCACATAATCCAAAAAAGATTAACTATCTATTTCTTCTATCTTTAAAAATTATCCCAAAAACAGAAAGGGTAAGGTTAAACAACTCTTCAAAAAGGAAGAATCCCATAGGAATGGAAACTAATTTTAAATCTTCAATGTTCCATGGTAACACCAAAAGTTCATCATAGACCATACCATAAATAACGTTCCTTAAAATTCCTCAAAATAAACCAAACTAAGATTGAAACCCAAATACAAAAAGGATTTGATAACATAGTCTTCCAAAATAAACTTCATTGTTCATCTCCAAACAACATCAACCACTCCTAACATCTTATAACAAAATTATATAAACTAAACATATTTTACCCAAGATAGGTTAATCATTCCAATAAGAAACCTAAATTACTATAAGTCCACCATAAATTCATCGATTCTTCAAAATATAAGTCAAACTTACTCCGCAATGAAAATTCCGTAGTAATCTATTTACCTCGATCATATAGGGTCCCTAAAATTGTGAACATATTCCAAAATAATAATCATCTTTTAATCCCCTAATCACCTCTGTCATATTAATACGACAATCGTCGCATTTCCTATTACATTGGTTTTTGGGACATGTTCTTCCATTTCCCGCCATTAACTAAGAAAAGAAACTATAATTAGGGGCTTATTTACTTAGCGAATAATCATGAAAAGGAAACTATAAGCATAAAAGGATAAACATGTAGAATAAAAGTATATCCTAACTTGTGATCCCATAGGTTCCAATCTAGGTTATCCATGATCATATATTCTTATGTGAATCTTTATTTTGTTTTATCCTTGTTCCTTTAATAATGGTTCATACTAAGCTTATGAATTTACCAAAGCATATCCCCCAGGAGTGTCGTAACCAAGAGTGCAGCAAGGCCCGTTGTCGTGTACCAGTTCCCATTTGAGTCTAGCTCAAAGTGGTGTTTTCAGGTTTTACCTCTATGTACATCTGTGCCAGATCCACCTCTACCTGCTCGTATCCAGACAGGGATGTATTTGTTTGGAAACCCCTTACTCAATACTCACCAAAATACCAGGAAGATTTCCTATATTTAAACTTTTCTATAGGGTTCTTAGATTTTTCATATCCTAATTTCCAAAAATAACTAAACCATCCTTTGATACCAACTATAACATCCCACCTCTTTATCACATAAACATTCATTACATTTTACAAAACCGAGGATCTTTAAGGTTTACTGTCTTGGAAACCAGGAACTTTAAACATGAAAACATAAAACATTCTTATAAAACACTTGAAAGGCTTCTCCTCATGTTCATCCTAGGTTCATTACTGCATCACATAACCTGGGAGCATACATCGAAAGAAAGGGTGAGAAAAAAGCCCAGTAAGGAAAATAAGAGAAACATTTTACATGTGAACATGAGATACTTCAATAAGGTCATTATAAATAACTTTAAGGCATGAGAATGAAATAAGGAGGCATATCATAATAAAAATAACATTTTTCATAACTTGAAAATGTGGCTACATCAGTTAACATAGACAATAATGAACATATCACCAAGGTCCATCCCCAAGGTGCCATTGAAAATTACCAAGGTTATTCACCAAGGTATCGTGAAAATTGTAATCTGTAGTGGTTACATCATTACCAAATGCATTGGAGCGCTATCAGGGAGCACCCTTAAATTTTCCTTTATTATCATGTGAGCCACATACATCATCATCAAACATTTCCTAAATAACCCATATAGCATAAAATAAATGGGTTTCATTTCATAATCACAACGTTTTAAAAACTGCTTTAAAGACTTGATCTTTACGTCACTTTAAAACCCACAAAAAAGGAAGGTAGGTCTCATGTATGTAAATCACATAATTTAAAATAGAACATTTTGGTATATATGTAAATACCCATTTAGAAGAAAGAGCTTTGAGTATTCACTTAATAATATAAAAGAACTTTAGAAAAAGAGAGAGACATTTTGAGACAGAAATTATGCAGCATAACTGCTATGTTACGAGGTTTTAGAAGACAAATAAAGAGAGGGAAAATGGGTCAAACATTCATAAATGACCCATAACACAGTATATGGACAGAATAAGAAGGATACATGATCATGGTAATGATATTTCAAGGACATACCATTTGAAATGAAAAACATGGAAGGAAGACAAAAATTAGATTTCTCTTATGAAAGTTCCGCACCCTAATGGCATTACTTAAAAATTCAAAATACTGAATTGAAGAGGTCAAATGGGGTCTATCATAATATGAACATAATATTCCAGTATGATAGATATAGATATCATACCCCAACATAACAAAAAGTAACTTGAAATAATTGACATGAAAGTAGAATTTCAAAATGAGAAGGGTGAAGAACCACTTATAAATTCGGCAGCCTAACGGCGCCACATAAAACATCAAAATACTTAATTGAAGATATCAAATGGGGTATATCATCATATTAACATAAGAGTCCAGTATGATAGATATAAAGAGGATACCCCAACATAACAAAAAAGAACTTGAAATAATTGACATGAAAGTAGAACTTCAAAACGAGAAGGGTGAAGAACCACTTAAAAATTCGGCAGCCTAACGACGCCACATAAAACTTCAAAATACTGAATTGAAGAGAACAAATGGGGTCTCTCATCATATGAACATAAGTGTCCAGTATGATAGATGTAGAGATCATACCCCAACATAACAAAAAGTAACTTGAAAGAATTTACATGAAAGTAGAACTTCAAAACGAGAAGGGTGAAGAACCACTTAAAAATTCGGCAGCCTAACGGCGCCACTTAAAACATTAAAATACTGAATTGAAGAGATCAAATGGGGTCTCTCATCATATGATCATAAAAGATCAGTATGATAAATTTAGAGATCATACACCAACATAATAAAAAGGAACTTGAAATACTTTACATGAAAATAGATCTAAAAAATGAGAAGGGAGAAAGAATCCGTTACAAAAATTTCGGCAGCCTAACAGCGCCACTTAAAACATCATAAATGAAATAATGAGAGTAAAAGGGGATATCTCATTATATAAACATTAATAGGTCAGTAAGAGGAGTATAAAAGGACATCCTCTAACATAAGAAGATGGAGCATAAAAGAATTGACATAAAAGACATCACTTGAAAAGAAAGAGAGGGGTCGGATCCCTTACCTTAAAACATAACTCTTAAAACTCAAAGGTTGGGACCTTGAGGGATTGGGGAACCCTGGGAGGACTCCTTGGGAGGTAATGAGACCAGAACTTAGTTGGGGGAGAGTGGGGAGTCGAATGGATGAGAGGATGGCTTGGTATTTATAGGGAATGTGAGGGGACAAGGCATTAATGGCAAAGGGACACCTCATTAGTGGTTTTGGAGAAACCGTGGGCTTGCCCATGGTATTGGCCACTTGGGACACCTCATACCTTATATCACTATTCATAATTCTAACATATTGATTACAAACTTAATACATCATTTAATGATGTCATTAAACACCTGTAACTTAAAAACTGTATTTTCACTATTCATCGAAAATTCAACTTTCTCAGAATAGTCCCAAAATTTCACCTTAACCAAATATCAATGCTCTGATTACAAATATGAAATCCATTTTATAAAAATAATTTTCTAAATATTTTTAATTTAAATTTTTAAATAAAAACACTATTCACCGAAAATTCATTTTTTTCAGAAAAAAGCCCAAAAATTATCATAGCATAATATCGGTGCTCTGAGTTCAAAAATGAAATCCGTTTTATAAAAATAATTATCTAAATATTTTTAATTAAATTTTTAATTAAAAAACACTATTCACCCGAAAATACTAATACTTGAATGATAATTTATGAAACCGTTATTTAACAATTTTATTGAATCACATTACTTAATCAAAGTGCCTAGATTATATTAATACTTTCTTTAAGTGAGATTACTAATCAATTTGGACAGATTACTAATCCTAATCATAAAATCACTATTCATAATTTACTATTCATCAAAAATTAAGTTGATATTATTAGACAGTAAATTTCGTACTGAACATAATTGTAGAATACCATTTTTCGAAAATCATTACACATTTTTAATTATTTAAGGTTTACACAACCATTTTTAAAATATCCCTTTTCTAAAATTCATCAAAAATATGCATACTATATTTATCCGGTCATTTGAAAATTCATAAACTTCATCATAAGAAGAAATCCCAATTTTTATTTAAATCAAAGGATTACACAAGGCAGTTATGGTCTCCTTACATAGCCCCTTATCACACCAACATAGGACCTAAGTGTAAGGTGTGCTAAGGTGAGATAATCCGAGGGAGGCTCGACCAACATCGCATGAGTAGTAATTTCTATCAGTTTGAACTTCTCGCGAAGGAGATCCCGTTCTAGCTTTATACGATGAAGTTCAGCTTGGGTTTGGCCCAGAGCAAAGCCCAGTGGTGGTACCTCCTTCCCAAGTTCTGTTAGATGGGCTTCGATTGGTCCAAGACTACTGGGTGAGGCCATCGAATCTTCTTTCTATATTAATTAACCAATATTACTTGTATTTAGAGACAATAATCAAAACGTTTAGTTTCCAGTGGTCATATTGACCAATGGTCATATAACAGTCAAAAACCAACAATATCATTTAATTATAATCATGTTATCAAATGAAACATTTTTGTTGAGTATAAAAATAAAATAAAATAACACATAAAATTAGGAAACAAGATTTATTCAAAATTTCGGGTTGTCTACGGAGCCATTTTTATCAAATCAAAAAGAAGATCCTAAAGAATAGGTAAATATTTCATCACCACTTTAAAGTTCTTTTTTCTTCCACTTACTCATTCTTTTTTGTTTCAATTATAAAATAATAAATATAGTATCTTATATATAATTTATTTTTATTATAAAAAATTTACATCCATATTCATTATTCTATCCATTCTATAAGTGACAACGTCACCATACGTGTGTACGTACGGATTACCATCTCCACGTCGTGGTGTAGTTTTTTATTCAAACACTTCCTCATTTGGATGAGTATAATAATGAGTATAAAGGATGTAAATAATAAATATAACATGATAATTATTCTTCATATATGATATACCATCCAATTATATACAATTTTAAAATCAAAAAATGATATTGTCCCTCGTGTGTACGTAGGGATAATCGTCTCCACGAAAGTGATGAGATTCATTCCCTCTCGTATCCATTCAAGAATAAAATTCCTTTTATGATTAAAAATAGTGTTTAAATACATAATATAATTATAAATATGAATAAGATACAACCAATCCATTCAAAACATTATATACGTAACAAAACATATAAATGAAAACAAATCAGTTAACACCTGAAACGATGATACTACCGAAATATCATTAACATAGAAATATTATAAGATCATATAT
Source organism: Viscum album (assembly GCA_963277665.1). Taxonomy (NCBI): domain Eukaryota; kingdom Viridiplantae; phylum Streptophyta; class Magnoliopsida; order Santalales; family Viscaceae; genus Viscum; species Viscum album. The sequence goes on from OY728141.1 coordinate 142,593,530, forward strand.
GATATCATATTAATTTATATGGTTCTTGCATAATTTAATAATAATTTTATCACCATTATAAATGAGTTGAACCTACCCTCGACCAGAGAAAAGTACAGGGTAATGGTTAATTCTATAATCTCTTCATTATCCGAGGTTGTTTTCACGTAAGTATCTACTGGAAAATATTTATTATTAATTTCCATGATTCATAAAAGAGGTTTCAAAGGGATTCTTTTTTACAGAATTATTTAAAAAAATCATTTTAAAAATTTTAATGATTTTTTATTCGAAACATTTCTCAACAGTTTCTATGTTTTCAAAGTTATTTTAAGGATGTATTTATATGGACATGAATGTTTTAAAATTTTAATTCCATTCTAAAGTTTCAAATTATTATGGGAAACATTGATTCCAAAATGTCTTTAATTATATTTCTTTCTAAATTGTGTGACTTTTAAATGATTTCATGAAAAATTTATATTTTTGTCAATGATTTTTACAAATCATTTTCATCTATGTCAACTTCATTTGATGGATTTTAAACGTGATTGAAGTTGATTTATTATGATACAAATTATCCATATTGTATTGAATGTTTTGTGATATGTTTTACTGTGGATGTTTTATTTTTATACCATTCATGGTTTTTTGATAAAGTATTGATATTTAATATTCTATTTTTAATATGAATGTTTATGTTATGATTAAACATGTTCATAAGAGGAATGCATTGGACATTGTAAGTTATGGGTGGAGCCTGCTATAGCTCCTCGATGAATCGGTAGGTCTCATGAGACAAAATAGTGTCTCAGTACAAGGCCTTGACCAAATTATTTTTTTTTCTTGGCAGAATGACTTGACTATGTATTTATGAAGTCTGGCATTATGCATTCCATCATTATAAAAGTGGCTATCAATATTTTATGTGATTATTCGACTAGTAGAATATCCATGTGAATAAGTTAATTCCATTATTTAATTTTATCATTTCCATATTATGATAAAGATCATGTTTAAAAGGTTTTTTCATATTAAACATTTCCATAATTGTTTATAATTATTTACGAATGTTTCTGCTATATTGTTATCCTTACTAAGAATCTATGACCACCCCTTTATATGTTTTATTTTTCCTAAGATGCGAAGAAGTATATTATGAATAACTTTCAGGGATAGTCTATGACATATGAGAGTGGCCTATGGAGACTAGGTTGTTGTAGTTTTTCATTTTATAATGTAATGTAAAACTTATGAATGAATCTAGTATTTCAAGGATACAAAACTAATCGGTCATTCGAGACTTGATCTTTTGTGATCATGCCAATTATATGTAACAATGCACTGACTCTGGGTAACTAGGGTCGGGGCATTATACCTATGGGATTTTCCACATTTTTAATTTATTTTGAGCTTGGGATCCACAATCTCTAACTGACCCGACTAGTGGTGTTTGAAAACATTAAAGACATTCATGTTGGCATTGAGTGGACGACTAATCCTATATTGTTTTTAACCATGTGAGGGAGAGCTAGAGAATGACTAGTTAAGTTAGGATTTATTTTGACGTCAGGGTCAATTGGAATGAATACGGTTCATAATCTATTTTCTAGGAGTTTTCCAAATTTAGGGTGTGATAGGTGATGAATGTCATATAAGCATACAAAAGGTTGAAATGCCCCTCCTAGGAAAAAAATTTCTGTTAATTGATGTCCATTTTTTGGGAAACCAATGCCGAGACTTCCTGGAATGATGTGCATAGTCAATAAAAGGTGTCCACAGGGCACTAGCCTTCCATCACTCATATAATTTTTAGGATTATGGAGATTGGTAATTTTCTGAAAACAGTATCTGACTTTCGACACATGGTTCACCTAAAAATAAGTAAATGGAATTTTGTATGATCTTATTTGGGTGAAACCTAGGAATGAGTGGTGGACCTCATCCTTTGTACACCAATCAACTTCACACAAAAGGATTGGGTGTCTTTTGAAGCCTCAAAAGGGACCAGAAATGAATTGATACAATTTGATCAAATATATCATGGATATGTGCATGGAGGAAAATGTAAATCATGACTTTAGGGGACCTTGAATGAGGATTGATAGAATGATTTTTTAATCCAGTGGGAATACTATGATATGAGTGGAATCACTTGGGGAAATGTTTTCCCTTGATTGACATCCATTTCTGTGGGAAACATATGCAGAGCCACCATGGTATGATGTGCATAGTCAATCAAAGGTGTATGCATGAAATTGGATATACATCCCAGATGGCCTCCGATGGTTTTTGGGATTCATGATCACTAAATGCACAGAGTTTGGGGTACATTAAGAGTTTATCCATATATATATGGGATGTATGGGCTTTTATTCATAGAGCCAGGTCTCCCTTATGTAGATCAGACTCATACAAATGGTGAGGCATTCATTCCATATTTAAAGTATCTGGTCATTTAACATCACATGGATAGGGCATGGGGTTCCTCTCGATGGGGGGGGGGTGACTGTGAGATGCCATTTAGGGTCATGCTGATATGACCAAAAATCCTAGGCTATTTTGCGACAATTTGATGGTGTACCTCTCAATCAAATCTATCGTATCACTTGAGTTGGTCTTGGTATTAGAAGCAAGGGATTACGAGGGTTATTGGTCATTCTTAAATAATAGCCATATCATCATTAGAGGGAAATTTGTCCATAACCCATTTATATATTACTTAACTTCATACAACAAGGATGATTTTGGAGTTGTATTTTAAGGTCTTTTGGTGAGGAAATGATGTTGTGTAGTTTAGAAGAATTCAGTGAGGAAGGATATACTTTGAAAAATATCTTTAATATTTTTGGGTTAATGCCAATAGGGATGTTCCAGCGTACCATATATGTGTGTGATGATATAATGTGTAAACCATAGTACTGTGGGTATCTTGAAGCAAGAAGGATGACATGGTTCTTAGAAGTCGTTGGGAATAATGAGATAGGAGAGGACTCTCATGGGGATGAATTTTCATTTGATTGATGTCCCTTTTTCTAGGAATAATATGCAGACCCATCATGACATGATGTTCATAGTCAATCAAATGTATCCACATGACACTGGCCTTCTGTCTTATTGTCCTTGATTGATTATAGGGATCCTTGTTTTCCCAGAGTAAAGAGTTTTTCCAATGAGAATGGTGGGTCTGGGAACATAAGGAATACGCAGACCAAATATAACCAAGAACTACTAGGGATTCCACATAGTTATAATTGATATGTGTAGTAGGAAGCAGGATCTCTTGACTTTTCAGGAGTGGGGGCATGTGCGAGATCTTATAACATTGAGGACATAACCACGTGGGACCCGTAATGAACTTTGCAGTTTATTTTCATGCAAATAGGATCCTTCGTGGACTCCCCATACATATTTGAACCATTCATGGGGGAAGGATCATTTTTTTCTTCTGTGGTGGATAGGCCAAGATTCCATGTTTGGGAATCACTATGTATCCTACAAAGGCAATAATAAAGAAATATGTAGTTTTGGATGTTCAGTGAACAGGTCCAACTCAGTCTATGTGTATGAAAATTTGAGGGCATGTTACCTTTATATATATGCGGCTGGGTCTGGATACTAAATTCATGCGTCACTATGTATCTTACAAAGGCTAGAATCAAGCCATACATAGTTTTGGATGCTTCCAACAATTGTTTTCTCAAGATTTATGGACATTTGATGGATTTTATCTTTTGATGATAGTGATTTTTTGGATCGAGATACCAATTCCGGGTGTCACTATATATCATTCGAGGGCAGAAATCAAGCTGCAGCTAGTTATTGAAGTTCGTTGCACCGATCTGGACAGATCGACATACATGGAATTTTTTTTTATTTGCAATGGGTGATGGGTCCACCATACCTACTTTCAATTTTTTCATAGTTAAATCCTTACCACTGATCGGAGGACTAACACCATTTATCCTTCGAGGAAAGATCAAAGGTGAACATTTTTATTGAAGGCTCATGTAATCAAATTTTAGTAGATTTTTAGATGGTGTAAAGTGTGAAACCTTTTACCATTTAGCTTTTACAACTCATAAAATCATCTCTAGGATAGCTCCCCCATGGTCAATTGATCGAAAATGGCAACACGAAGTGATTGTGCCTAGATTTTGATAGGCAACACTGCATCTACCCTGTATAAAAGTGAGTATGAGATTTCCTTGGTAGTAGTGTGGGTCGTGGCCCAGTATGCCCACAAATCATGGAGAATCTTCTCCTGCCATGATATCTTATTCTTATCAACCATCTTCTGGATTATGTTGGATAGAGTCTTGTTGATGGAATCTATCTGCACATTGGTTGTTTCATGGTAGTGGAACAAATAGTTAGCTTTAATTTCATACATATGGTCTAACATGTCTAACTCAACAGAGCAGATGTTGATGTTGATGTCCATCAGTATTGTACTAGGGACACTAAATATGGTAATGATGTTTTCCTTCACAAAGTTGATGATGTTTCTTTCCCGGAATCCCTTAAGAGTTGTGGATTTATCCCATTTGGAAAATAAGTTAGTCATTGTGAGTATGAACATGAATTGTATGGCTGTGGTGAGAGGATATGGTTCCACATCATCCATCCCCCAAGCAGAAAATGGCCATGAGAACTTATCTTTATAAATTAACTCAGGAGGACATTGTATAAAATTAGCATAAACATGGAAGGATTGACTCTTTTTGAAGAATACGACACACTCTTGTATCACAGTAGGATAATAATACCCAAGCCTCCAGATCTATAAAGGGAGCATGGTTGCTGACTATTGAGCTCCACACGATCTGGCATGCACATCCATTATGAAAACATCAGTCTATCCTCCATCAATGCACATGAGAAGGACTCCGTAAAGGCATAATTTTTAGAGAACCTTTCCTTGTTTTGTTCCATTATATAAGATGTAGTTTACTTCCCTTCTTCGAACATTTTCTCTTCTAGCCCTACTTTGTGGGAGTTACCCATTTCGATATTAATTTGCAATGGTTGTCATCCAATCACTGGTGTGACCATACAGTTTAGAGAGAGGGATAATTTTATTAATTTATTTCCTATTTCTCTATATAAGGGTCAAGACCATCAGGTGGTGGGTAATGCAGGTGATTCATTCACCCCGATACAGGTTATCCAAGGCTGTGGCTGCATTTTCAAAAGCGTCGGCTTTATCATTTTGTGACCGGGGGACATGAGTTATCATTGGTTATGATGGTAATTCTTCCATCATTTATCGAACATGATTTCATCAAGGGGACCATTACATATTTTTTTAATGGAATAGTCACCATTTAACTATTTAATGACTAGATTTGAATCACTCTTTATATTTAGGTGTTTAGCTATTACAGGAAGTTCAAGTTCCAGGAATGGAATGAGGGACTGATATTCCGCTTAATTGTTTGTACACCCTTCTAAAAGTATGAAAGAATATGAAAAAATTTCATATTCAAGGGATATGAGTATAATCCCCAGCCCCACATTATGGAGCATAGGATCCTCCATAATTTTTCTTATCAGACTTCGGGAAGCACCATCGATGTACATTTATCACGCCTCAGTGTCCTATAGAATGGAAATCACTTCTTCATCTGGATGTTTGGAATCTAGGGGTTTTGATTATTTCAAGGTTTTCTTAGCTATGAAGTATGCTAATTCTTTTCCTTTGATGGCCTTCTGGGGAACATATCATAAGTCAAACTATTTTAGGATGACTAATCATCATGACATGTCCCCATTTAGCATGAGATGGTTGATGATGTAATTGAGCGGGTTGTAGTGGGAGTATAGGTGGACATCATGGTGCTATTGGTAATGAGTGACTTTCTAAACTGCAATGATTAAGGAATGGAAGTTATTTTCCATTTTTGAATATTGGGTTTCAACTTCGATCATCATCTGGTTGAGGTATTAGAGTTTTTTCTCACAACATTCATTATTGTCCTATGCGAGGATGTCACCTACTGGCCATTCTAGTGTGGTTACATAAAAAATGAGTGGCCTCCCCTCAAATGGTGGCATCATCACCTACAGGATTAGGAGTTATCTTTTGTGATTTTGAAAGCTTTTTAGTAATCATTATTCAACTCATACGTAAATTCTTTCTTAATGAGCCTACTAAAATGATAAAAATTTTCCTACCAGGTTGGCTATGAAGCACTGAATGTAAGAGAGATTACCATAGAGACCTCTCAACTCAGTGAGGGTGTAAGGTGGGGACATGACAAGGATTGACATCTTCATCTCAAGGTCTACTTTGATTCCCCAATGGTGTATGAGGAAGCCAATGAATTTTCTTGAGGTAACGCCAAAGGCGCACTTCAAGGGATTCATCTTTAATCTATGCTATCTCAATTTGTTGAAGATAGCTTCTAGATCAACATGGTAGTTCCACATATATCATAATTTAAACACTAGATCGTTGACATAAAATTTGATAAATGTTCCCATAAGGTCTTGAAGACGTGGTGTATGGCTCAAAAATATGTGGCGCCAACATTATTCATACCAAAGGGCATCATTTTGTAAATGAACACTCCCTAAGGAACCATAAAATTGGTAGATTATTCATATCCTTGTGCCATCCAGATTTAGTTTTATCCCAATTATCCATCCATGAAAGAGAAGGATTTATTTTTGGGTGTTTCATCAATCAACAATTCCCTGGTCGAGATCGGTAAATAGTCTTCTGGTCAATTCCAATTGAGGTCCCTGAAGTTAATGTAGATTCTAATTTTTCTATTCTTTTTTTTGGAAGGGACTATCTTTTATATCCAGATCTGGTCTTGGACCTCCCTTATGAATTTGTATTTGATCACCTTGTCAAATTAAGCCTCTATTTTTGCAGCATGAATTAGGTGGGTACTTTTGGAAACCTACCTATAGCCTCAGTGATCTTCTGTTAATCCCAGATGATAAGTGGAAACCTCAGGGTCAAGGCCAATAATTTTTGGGTAGTTCCAATAAAATACATCTCTATTATTTATTAGGATGTAAGGATATTCCTACTTCTCCTTGGAAAACATGGGCACAGAAATCATAGTGGGTCACAAGTCATTTTTGGTGCCCATATTTATCTCTTTATGTTCATCAATTGTTGTGGAATCACCTTCTTTGAATGTAGGATGGGCATCTCTGAGGACTTCTTCCGCTTCATCATCATCATATTCTTATTCTTCATTTTCTTCATTTTATTCTTATTTTTAATCGTATGATGGGGAGAGGATTTTTGGGAAGAAATCAACAATGTTTGGAGGAAAATCACTTATCCCTTAGCGAGTAAAGAGGGGGTAGTTTGGGGTCCCGAGGATGGGTTGGGAGCATTTTTATAGGTCTTTTTTTTAAAACATGGGAGTCGGCTCACTTTTCCGTGCCTTTGGACATGGTTGTTGTAGTAGAAATCAGGCATACAATTGGGCCTACATCCTAACATATACTTACGCATTCAACTTGGTTAATGTGTAATGCATACTCTTCCCCAAGTTGCAGGAGGAGGTCGAGAGGAGCCACTTCCAATCCATATGAGGCATTGATTCAGTCAATATCATTGGACGAAGGATGTCTTTATCCTATGTTATAGAACACTGCATCAATATAATGCGACTCACATGATTCAAACAAGGATTTATTAACATGAAATGTACCGTTTTTTCCATTAGCTTAATAATTAATGCACTAGTTGTATTATGGCAGAATCATGGAATGTTGATGCTGCCAAGGCCTCCCTAGCAGGACGTTGAAAGCAGTATTTTTACGTAATACAAAGAACTCAGAATCTGACATGTGGTCTCCCAGTTGAGTTTTAAGTGTGATTTATCCCAACGGTTTCTACTATATTTTTTTATACTGAATAGATTTGTGGTGTAGGGAGTCAAGCTGTTTTCATCATATCCCACCCAACGAAGCGTTCTCAGTGGGATGAGGTTGGCTCATGAGCCATTGTCGATGAATATCCTCTGGAAATCACTTTCATCTATCTTTCCAAACACATATAAGGGTTTGATGTTCCCTTTCATGATGGATTCATCATCTTGTCTGTTAAAGGGATGATGTTGTGGAATTCTTCAGGACTGATATCTATCTAGTAAACAACATATGCTACTACCTTAGCCTCAAAATTTTGGGGACTTATTATGGATTCAATGAGAGTCTCCCTGTAATCCAAAAATAGTCTTAACACATTAAGGATTGACAGTTTTCGTGGTACCCAAGTCAGCTAATTTAGGATGTTATACTTCTGCTCTAATGAATGGTGCTTCTAAGATTGGGTTTGCTCTATTACAAACACTTTTGGGGATTTGGGATTTAATCATAGATGGTATGACAATTGTGATAGGAACTGGTTGCCCTGTTTCCTTTTCTGGGTTTGGCCAAATTGGTTCACCAGTATGCCTTGGGAAATTTGATATTTTTTCTTCCCCTGATTGATACTCCAAGACAATTAGGCTTTGATATTTTCCCATGGGGGTGGAAGAGTACCCCAGTTTATGTTGTGTATTCCAGAAGTTCCTTCCGTGAGTTTCCTCAATGTTAATGATTTGAATTATAGTGTGGCTGGGAATTTGAATCCCACCATAGTCATACCTTCTAAAAACCCTCTGACCTATGTTCCCTCTTCATTCGACACTCTATTTGGGCATGATAAATTCAGGTTCATGGTCTAGTCTCCATCAGAGAAGTGGTACATCTAGTGAATGATGTTAATGGATCCAATGATTAGTTCTTCAACTGAAACTGTTTCTGTCTGATTGTCTTTTTCTGAGGGTTCTCTTTGGTGGGGAGGCAACGTTTTTTCAAGTCTCTTGGAATTAAATCTGAATGTTTCAATACTGACTCTATCTTTTATGTCATCCCATATTCTCTCTCTTGATTTTTTCCATTCTGGAATTTAGGGGGTCGAGGGGCTACGGTGGATGGATGTGTCACATTAGGAGCTTTTGGGGGCACAGTGGGTTGTTTCAACTATGCTTGGAGGATTCCATGAACTCGGTTGACTTTCATACGAGTAATCAATTTGTAAAACATTTTATCCAAATTACTTGAAACTGTTTTTCATCCCTCTACTTATCTCGAGTACGAGGTGGAAACATACACCTCTTTTCAATTTGACGGGCCCAATTTTCCTTTGACGAAATCCACCATCTTCTATAAAAGATCCTTGAAAATGAAGCATTTCCTAGATTGTGTGCTATAGTATCCCATGAAAGGGAGAATAATTTGGATGGTCTTCGAGACCCACTAAAACTCCTTTCTTTGGAAGGAGATGGTAGAGAAGGTTTCAATTCATGGAGGCTATGAAATAGTTGTGGACCTGGTTGTCTCACAACAAATATAAAATATTTCGTGTTTTATCGAACTTATTTCTTTAGCACCCCTTCGCTTATTTGGCTAAGGTGGGGGTGGTTGTTAGCATCCAGGGGACCCTGCATGATTCAGTGGGGACCATGCGGCTGGATATAGTAACACAGTGGCTTAAGAATGATGAAATCCATTTATAACGTTCCCATCCTATTCCCATGGGTTGATGGGGACAATCCATACATAAGGTTGGTCCATTTCAAGGAGTCCTCTATACATTGGGAAATGGCAGAGAAATGTCTGAACCTAGTTGTGTTTTTACTGGGATGAGCGTTGTTCGGGATTCATCATAGAGGTTATCGATGTACATGGAGAGTATCTCATATTAGGGGAGCAGCCAGTTCTGGGAATAAGTCAGGCCTTTCAATCTAGGAATTATTTTTGAGAATCCTTCCTTCTCATGTTGTTTATATTTTCTGAGGTCATTGACTATTTTCTTAAGAAGCATTAAACTGAATTTGAAGAGGAAATATAGCTGGAGATCCTCCCACCCTATGATTGAATCGGATGGAAGGATATTATACCACATGAAATATGCTCCATGAAGGGTTTTTACGAAGCACCTAGGTTTGACTACCTCTTACTACTCCAGAGTGCCAATAATGGGGTCATTGTAAGAGGAATAGTGCATTAAATTCTTCTTAGGGACCCCCAAGACATCGAACCCCTAGAATATGGGGTTCCCGATGTACGGAGGTGGTATAATCATGCTCACCTAGTCGTGTAGGGTTTGTTCTTCAGCTGTATCAGAGCGCGCCACCCCTCCATGGATTCTAGTCGAGCTGTTAGTTTCTCGACGGTATTCAATATCCCTTAATGCATTCCCTTTTAGGTTTGTTCATGGGCTGGTTCCAATGGATCCAAAATTGGGCGTGCCGGTGCTTCTGGAATTTGGGTATGATAACCAATCGAAGGTATCATTGGTGGGTTTACCTTAACATATTCCAGTTTTCCTCCTAGTTTGTGGAAGACTTGATGTCCTTCCGGGGCTAGGTTTAACGACCCATCCAAGCTTGGATTATTTCACTAGGATATGTGCATTAGGTATGGAAAATGTTCTAGGGGAAACTGTTGACGTTCCAAAGGGGTAACACATCCCACAAGGTAGCTCCTGTGACGCATATCGAAATTAATTAACTTGAGCTCTTTCATTTCTTCATCTTACTTGGTGAACGCTTCCTAGAGAGTGAGGAATGCGTTATTAGTGTTAGGAGGAGGTTAGTCATTGAAAACATTCAAATTATTCCTCTACTTGCTAGGGTTATGCAGGGGAGTTAGGGACATATTAAGAAAGGGGCCACCAAAATTTATGGCCTCTCTCTGGTTTCGAGTATGCACACTATCAGGTTAGGTGTGGGATAACTCTAGTGGAACCCATCTTCCTTTGTGTCCCCTACCTCTATGTCACTTCCTATGAAATATGTGGGATTGACTATTACTACTTTTACTAAGGAATACCGCAATGTGGGTGGTGTATACGGAACAGAATGGTAGGAAGTGTTTCTGCATCCTTTTTTGGATTTTCACCATCCATTCTACGGTATTCTTTGGGTTCCTTTATGAAGTTGGATCCAAAGGTATCCCTGATCTGACCTTATAAAGCACATATGTCTCAGAAGTTATGAACCATGATAAAAGGTGGAATGGGTAATTCATCTCTCTATTGTTCTTCCTAGATGGTGAAAGACTGGCATTCATTGTGCGGGGACTTGAGGTAAAAATTCACCAAACCTAAGGGGCTAGGATTGTTCTCATTCTTCCATTGATGCTATACGAGCTGGATTTATTTGGTCTTACAGGGGAACTTTGATTTAAAAATTCCATCAACCCTGTGGGCTGGGGTTTATCCCATATAGAAGTAGTGGCTTCTGCTATTACCACCTTTTCAAATTCACCTACTCCGGAACATGTGTGAGCCGAGTATGGAATTGGGCCTTCATGGAGTCTATGGTCTTTTAAAGACATGAGGACTTCATTCTGGTTGGTATCTCCTAAACGGGAAGCCTACTAGATGTTATTGGTTACATGACTCAGATTTTTTTTGATGGATTGATATCATTGGCCTTGAAACTTTTGAGACTTACTCCGAGATGATCCTTGATGAGTGTCACATATTCCCGGAGTAGGAATTTCATTTGGATTCCTCCTATAGGCAATTCCATTATAGGATGTCACTTCTTGTGAGGCATGCTGAACAGTTCGTGGGGTGAAGTATAGGGCTCCATGTTCTCCCCATACAAGAATGTGAACACCAGGTGGGGTGTTACCAATGAGGAGACGCAACATATGCAGTGCATGGAGGCAAGCCACTTCAAGGATTTTATATTGGATTTCTGATTTTGGCGATCGGGTGGACAGAAGGTATTCCAATTCAATTAGATAGTGATGATCCCCTATTGTATTGACATGGTATGCATACCCTTCATAGATTAAGAATTTTTATTTCATCCATGGAGGAGTTGTCCAGATATTAAGGTGAATGCCATGTGTGGATTACCCATAAAACACTCCTTGTCATTCAATGTGACAAATGGAGGGGTTCCAATACATCATTTATATATTATTTATATTTAGTTGTCTTATCACATACAACATATCATTCTATTGGGAATCAGGGGGATCCTCCTCATGATATTTTCATCTCGACTACTTCATAATGATTTTGTTCCAAGAAACTAGGACGATGGGTGCGTCATTTATATGTGAACAGTGCGAGGGTGGCTCAAAAGGTGAGGGTGCCCCCGGGCTGTCCTGTAGTTGAGAATGAGTATCACTAATTATAGAGAGAGTGCTTGATGTGTACGATTCCATCTTTCAGGGTGCCTCAGTATAGGGAGGATTTCTCACATTTGTTCTAGCGAGGGGAGGACCTTCTTACCAGTATGATTTTTTGTTGCAGGGAGGACCTTCACAATTGTTTTTTAATGGAGAGGGATACTATTGCAACATGATGCCCATACGACGGAATTTTCTTTGTGTAATATACCTGGAGGAGGAAATTTAGGGTGGGACGCTGTGAGGGGAAGACCTTATCATTTCTTCAAGTTACTGTGTAGAGGACATCCACAACAACCACTATTTTAGGGAGGGAAATCGCAATTATTGTCATCACGGTAAGGAATACCATCATGACTTGGTACCTTGTTGTGGGGAAATTGTTGCAGTGCATATCCTAGGGAGGGTCTTCAAGATGTACTAAATTGGGTAGAGAACCTTCTTGTTGTTTGTGTTACTGTGGAGAGACATTCATAAAAACATCCATTGTAGGGAGGGACATCATAATGACTGTCATTATAGTGGTGAATACCATCATGACTCGTTGTCCGACTACGAGGTAATTCATATCTATAGTGTATACCCTGGGGTGGACCATCCGGGGTGAATACACCAAGGGGAGGACCTTATTTCTATCTGATCTTCATGTCGAGGGAAGGGCCACCACAATGAGAATTAGAAGATAGGATCTCATGATCAATCATTATTTTCCCACGTAGTGAGCCCCTGTGTGTGATCTGGGGAGAATATTCAGAGCCACATGTAGCGATATTGTAGGTATGGAATTTAAAATTGCTACTTTTACTTCCATAATTATGTAATGTACTAATGGGGTATTGAGCATTTTTTGGTACATGTTTCAAGGAGTTAAGTACCCTATCTTTCTACATAGTAGGATCGTGTATGTGATTTTCATTCTCTAGTTTCCATTGACACGTATCATTTTTGGCACTCTCTTGAAAGTAGTTGGGGCCATCTACTATTGTAAATGACCTTTATATATGTGACCAGGTCTTGTTGTATCCCGTGATGTTGTCAGTATACACCATCAAACATATTGTGTTTTGGTAGGGATACATCCATGTCCTGGAGAGGCCACCACGTCAGACCGATGTCCCAAAGATGGAACAAGTATTTTTTTTCTCAATCCCATTATCCGTGTATTACGGGATATTTTCGTGGACCAAATAGACCAGATGAGTGATGCATAACCGCTCTATAGTGATAAACTTATTTTGAGAGTGATTCATTCTATTCGAGGAAACCAGGTCATGGGTCCAATATCTTGCATTCTCTGTCAATGTAGTGATATTACGAAAAGATCATAGGATATTTTATAGAATTGAAGTCTGATAATCCATCATTACCAAGATGTGATGAGATACATCTTTGATAGGAATTGGTATGAAGGCCCATTCGGATATCAACCTACGATTTTGTGCCCGCTCGGGTCCTCCATGACTTTCCAGTAGATACTAGATGTTCTTCTATGTTGGGAGATTAGAATGAGTCTTCTGCTAGTTTTATTATTAGGTTGACACTTTATTTGGCTAGTGGGCTTCATATTCATGAGAATGAATTTTCATGTACCCTTTTTCAGCTGTATTTGTATCACGGGCTTTGTATTCTTCCGCAAAGTTTGGCTCAACTCATATTTGGTTGTCTCGCTATTTGGATGACAGGCCTGATAGGCATAAACTAGAATATTGGGCTTCTGTATCTCTGGTTTCTACCCTTTTTAATATAAATCATGAGATGTATCATTAGTTATGTGTGAATGCATGTAGCTGAGTGCCACCCTATTTTGTTGACAGGCTTGTCATGCATCGGTAGACATCTGCATCTGCATGTAGTGTGTCTCCCTATGTACACGGTGGGACCGTCGAGCACTAGAAGAAATGTGATTGTGCTCGTATTGTGCCACCCTATTTCCATGGTGGGATTGAGTCGTAGAGGAAGAGTGTAATTTCTTCCCATTGATTGTCGCTGCGTTAGTACGGCATAGTTGTTCCTTAGTAACCAGAATGAAAACCTATTCTTGATCATATATTATCCACCCTTGGTAGGTATCCTGAGATGCCCAGGTCTCATGGACTTTGTAAGATTCTCTCAGCATAAGGTCCTCCTCAGTGGGAGGTGGTCTGGTCATTTGGTGTCAGCAGCGAAACTCTCCATCGCGGACCCGTGAGTAGAACCATTGTGAAGTTGAGATGAAGTTTTCATCATTGACTTCATATTCCTCCTAAAGTTAAGGGATGTACATGTTATCACTTTCTTGGGATAGGCTCCCGAAATGGGTTGAGACAACCAGTTGGGTAGCCTTACGATGGGGTGCCGACAACGGTTGAAGAGGTAGCTGACAGGCCTACATATACTGCAGGGTTTTTCATGAATCATATAACATTGGGAGAGTACCATTTCAGTGGAATTCCCCGATTAGTGAGTTGTATAGACATCGTGGAAGATTCTGGGTAGGCGGAGGGATCCTGCTCTTCATTGGGGCCCCGACCGCCTAGGGAATCGCTGATGTGTGCATCTTCTTTGGTTTTAGGGACATCATTTAGATCGAAGTTTCCTCTATGGGAACCTTCTATATACATATATGACATACAAGCAACAAAACATTGTCAAAGTAGCATTATATTAAACATATGAATATTTGGAAATTCAACTTGGCCCCCTACCCCTTTTCTTTTGCAACGGGGTGAAAGGTCCTGAGTGGGGAAAGCCCGCCAACTTTGTTATGGATTCACGTGAGGTTCAAAAATTTTGTTCCACCTCTGAAGTGGCACATTTTGGGTGGGGAAAAAAATGGGCCGACAAGTATCATCCCCCATCCCCTTTCTTTTGGGGATGGGTTCTTGTCAAATTTGACATTTATTTTACATCGACCCATTTTTTTTCATTATACATTAATTAAGGTTGGGTTTTTATAGTGGATATTGGGCACATTATCCTTTCTATATTGTGAAAGAGACACCATAGTCAAATGCTCCCCAGTGGGTGATTGCATAGGGTAAAGTACTTGTGAAATCGGTCATTATCAGATATAATTTCCTTGGATTGTCTCCAACAGGTTTACTCATGGAGACACGAATTCCCAACGACCCTAGTATCAAAGATTCAAGGACCATATTTACAAATTAAGGCACTTGTTTGATGAATATTTGGAAAACAACACTTAAGGTCCCCATTGGTCGAGAGGATGGGAGGTTAGGATCACTGCACCCTTCTGAGGGAGGATTGCCACTTGTTATAGGACTCCCTTATAGATTTATGTCATGTTCATATGTTCATGAATCCTTGGTTTATTCTCAAGGATTGTGTCTACTAGAAGCCCTTGGTTTTTCAGATCGTCATGGGCATGCATATATTTTATGCTACGGAGGGGATACTGACATCTGCCATATTATGATGCGCTCAAGAGTTTATCAACATCCAGGGGGGATAGAATGTGACTTGAGGATGGGATTAGACCCATAATATGGGTTTCATACATATCATCAACAGAGGAATCATAACCCACATAGTTCGGGTTTTTTGGGGCTTATGCTTTTAAGATTCCCATTTGAGGGGACATGTTAAGGTGGAAACTTTTGGATGGGAACCTTTTTGATCACAGGCCTTTTGATAGGTGTCCTATGTATCCTGGTTTAACCGAGAATCATATTTATCATATTTAATATTCACATGGATGTTTTATTTTTAACAAACCACTAAGCCCACGTGAGTCATGCTCAGTTTGAGAAATAAGGGGATGTGAAAGATTCAACAATGCACATGCCTCTTCCCCTATTGGTGGGGGATAGAGATCGTGTTGAAAAATAGGCTCGGGTGACCCTGGGAGAGGTTTCATAGCGATGAACCTTTCCATATGATTTGGTATAAATGTTCATATGGCCTCGCCCTAGAAGATTGGGGACCTACCTCAGTGGGAGGTCCTCGGAGCAAGTTCTCGGAAGGAGAGGTGTTTCATCCTCATCAAAGGGGGAGCAAACATATCCCATTCAACTGATCACTATTACTGACTAAATGAGAAAGTAAGTGATCTCCCCTGACTCCTGAATTGGGGAGGTTCATGTTGGTATTTTATGTTTGGACTCCGAGATACCATAGGAATATGGACCCACATGCATTCATGATGCTCGCACCATTGTGGGGAAAGACTTCATGACTCCACATACCATTTGTATGTAGACTCAAAGGGGTATGATGATGTGACTGATGGTCTGATCATATGGGTTTAGTGTCTTTGGGGGAGGCTTTGGCCAGGTTTTAGGGGACATGTTAGTTGAGGGCTTGCGGAGGACAAGACAGTAATGGAGGGGTATGGTTGGAACCAGATTAAACAATAGCCGGAAGCACCCCATTCCATATACTGATTTATTAAGTCGGATGGGGGAGGGTCCACATACCATAGTGGTATGTAGATAATGGGGTCATCCACGTACCGGTGACGTACACGATCATGGGCATAGTCCACCACATTCAATGGTGGTACACAGCCATGCATGCTGCTCTAGGTTCCATCTCTGTACCAATACAATATGTGGCGCCAGGTTCTATCTGTGTAGTGGTGCGCTATGCAGAGCACCATGTCGAAGGTGGGTCTAGGGGATTTCCATTCGTGGGATACTCATCTGCAAGTATTATTTGATTTTTTTCACCAATTAGGTTCTAAGTTCTATTCCACCGTTTTTTGGTTCACAAACAGTTGTACCTATGGAGGATGTAGTTCACCACTCGCGCTTCGTTGGTGATTCACGACTGAATATGGATCCTTCTCCGAGTTCTTTCTGCATCAATATTTCATCTTCCTTGTCTGTATCCTTTCTGATGCACCCTATGTTTCTCTTCTGATCTTCAATTGTGATCCTTTTATAGAGCACCATAATAATCTTCTCTACTATGCACATGACACAATTTTTGGAGATCCATTGAAGCAATATCATGAACCGCAGAAGACTCGGTCTACCGGCTATGAAAACACATTTGTTCACGATGATGGTTCATGAAACCATGTGGATTCACCTCATCCACAAACTAAAGTGTTTGCAGAATAGTACATGGATGAGCTTTCCACATATAATCCTTCTGGCAATGCGGTTCGCGGTTGGCCTTGTTCATTGGCCGTTATCTACAAGAAAATGCTTTGAGAATAGCTTTTCATACCTGGTGGTTCGCGATCCAGCTAGTTCGAGGAACTTTCATAGTAAAAGGTATTCGGGTCACATGAAAGACCTTGAAAACATGAATTCATTCAATTTTCTTCTAATAATTGCATCTAAATTTGAGTCCATTATCCTTTCTAGACATGTAGGAATACCTCATTGCTTCTATAAAGTGGTTGTGGTGGTATTCCCTTCCCTTGGATGAATTTTCAAGACCCTACACATGTTTATCCATTATTACATGAATTTTATTTTTTCACTTACTGAGAACTTTTGTTCACCTTTTAATTTATTTCATTTTACTAAGGTTATGAAGAAATGCAGTACCCATGATATATTTATAAGGATTACATGTGTTGAAAAATTTATTACATCTATTGAATATTTACTAGGTATTAATTGGTTTTATATTGGGTAATTAATTTCTTTTTTATATAATGAATATTGGACTAGATCATAGACCATGGGTCTAGAGAATTAAAGTTGTTATTATGGATTTGATTATATAAATGTTGAGATAAATTTTTTTTGAATAATTTATTGTTAATAAATTTAGGATCATAATAATTTATATTTTATAGATATCACTTTCATTTATTTCATTAATTAATGATAAGGTAATAATAACATTAATTGTGGGATTAGGAAAATATATTTTACTAAAAACCCGAGTGATAAGTCTAAATGATAATACTACATATGGGATAACATCCTAATGTATTGGTAAAGAAGAGATTTTGAGGTCTTTTTTCAGTACAACAACATTATGATATGTGAATGTGGATGTAGTTGTGTCATAGATGAACTTAGGGATAATCTCCTCAAAAATGGAAGGTTAAGGATTGACACACTAATCACTATATTGTATTATAAGTGGTCCGAAGAATATAGACATTTCCTGAAACACAAAGGGGTGTGATTTAGTTAATAAAATTACCATTAGGAAAAAATATAAAGGATATTAGAGTGATTATAACTAAATAGGATAGATAAACTAATCAAATGATGATCATGGATAACTAGGGGTTTATCAAAGAGATAAATAGATCAATATGAAAATATCATATTTTAAAATAATGGTTTCATAAGGGAAGAAATATTTTGATTTTTTCTATCATAATAAAATTTTATATTTTTTCATAACAATTTTTATTTATTTTTTTTTTGAAATGGGATCATGACGATAAAGTTGAGGAATGTATCATTCTTAGAACCACTATTTCATATAACCCTAAAAGGGTGAATATGTAAATGTGGGAGAGGAAATGACATCAGGTTTTACCTTGCTTACCACACTAATTGTATGTATTGGGAACAATTATAGATACAACATATGGAATATAGGATTTCTAATACTGAAATAACTAGCCAACCCAAATCCGATTATCATTCCACATCCACTACCTACCATGAGTTCCACTAAAACTTCCATTAGTTGATGGAAACGATAGTAATATCCAATATTTCATGACATATCAATTTTCTCTATATTGGATCTATAAAATACTTCCATATTACTAGAATTATTTGTCATAATTATTGTTGACTAGCAGTGTCACTAACATCCCTTTAATAATTTATATGATATTAGTTTATTTTTCATGACCTTTTCCGAGAAAAATTGTTCCATCACCACAAAATGGCATGAGTTCATTGACACTATGTTGTCTACTTGCAATGAAGAGGGGACTACCAAAGAAATATATATTAGTATATGTTATGATAAGCCCTTTTTAATAAATAGGTTCTCCAAACCATTCAAATCAAGGAAAATTGTCCATTTTTCCTCAAACGAGGAATCCCATAACTAATTTCCAGGACCCACTATCTTGAAGGATGTGTGTTTCCACATCACAAACTTAGGTATCTCAAGGATGTTTAATATGATATTGATCCTGTATAGTCAGTACTCTATAGATTAGGGTTCATTAATTCACATGAAGTAAATGGGCATCTCAAATTTGAACTCTCGATATCAATCCACATATCTCTGATCTCCCGGTAACATCTGAATATCATGTATTCGAATCTATAGTACATTCCTACACACCACATGGACTTATTGTATGACAGTGTCCAAAGATTATAATCCAAAGTATGATTCCCCTAGGGAGTATCTCTTGTTTGACATACTTGATAAACCCATGGACGAAATCTGAGAGGCTTGTTACTACAATAAAAAAAATTAGAAAATAAAAAGAAAAGAAGAATATCTCATTTTAAACTAGATTAAATATAATATCATGAGATTTTAGAATTATATAGGCTTTTTTTTAAAACCTATATGACACAGTACATATTTTATAAAGAAAAATTGAATTATTATTATTTAAATGTGACTATTATAACCATGTTATTAAATGGTGGGAATGGACATTATTAACAAATTTATGAAATATATATAATGTTCATCTTTATTTCAAATATATCAATTAATTACTTTTAAAAAAGTTCTCATTTTTCCGTAATGTTATTTAATTATTTAAAATATTTTTTCTTTAAAAATGGGTCTTATTGGCCTTTATGATTAAATATATTAAATATTTTATGAAAATTTGAGAAAACTTATTTTAAAAAGTAAAATTTATATTTGAATTAATCATGTAAAAATTATCTTAGGATGAATTTTTGATATTTTTTTTGTAAATATATATTTTTCGTTGAATAGTGAAAATTAAATATTTTTACTGAAAATTAGAATTTTTTTAAAAATAATTATAAAAAAATTATATTTTGGGTTAGTTTTGACATATCATTTGCTCTTTTTTAATAAACTTATGAGTTTAAAATTGATTTTATACCTTAATATAGTATAGAAAATTTATATTTTAAAATTACATCATTATGAAAAAAAAATCATCTCATCTATGAGGTTTGATTTTTTTATTAAATTATGAAATTTAAATGTTTTTTATTTTGAAAAATAGATTCAATACATGGAATCTATTTTTCATTATTTTTTTAAATGATTCCCTTTTATTTTTGGTCATTATTAATAATAACCACAGTAATGTTTCCTACAATGTAAAATAGTAAATTAGGTAATTAATGTTCAAAAGTAAATGATAAAGAATAGAAGAATGACAGTAACACATTCTATTAAATTTTATAATGATTAAATATCATCCATACTCATACATTATTAGGGTATATGGATTTTTTGACATTTTTCTGTGATTATAAATATCATGATATTTTATTTCTAAAAAACTAAAAAAAATGACGATGTAATTTTTTTAATAATATTAACATTTTTAGTATAGGGTCAACCAGATGATTGGTTTTTTTGTGAATATTCATTTTCAATATAAAATATTTTATTCATATATGTATTTTATTTTAAAATTTTAGTGATGAAATAATTTCTTAAAATATTTACACAATGATGATCTAATTATAAATATATTAATGGAATATGAAAATAAATTCATTTTATAATATCAAAAATAATATAATATTAGATAATTAGCCTGATTCACAAATTATATATAATATTATGATATTTTAGGGATTTACTAAAATATATTGTCTAAAATTTAAAAGTTATCTTGATGTTATTGAAATCAATTTAATGAATTGTTCTCTAAAATGACATTGTTGATATATTAAGAAAAATAAAAAATTATTAAAAGATATAAAATTAAATGAAATGATATATTCATGAAATTTATTAGTATATGGTTGAGGATATCAACAATGGTTTATTTATGGGACGTTTTCCATTTATAGAAACTATATTTACCTTTAAAGGGTAATAATCTTTTTTGTCACGATATGAGTGGATGGGGTATACTATGGGTTAAAAATAAATTAAAAGTGAAAAAATGCGACCCAAAAATTTCCAAAAATAAATTTATAGGATTTTTTAATACCAATTTTTTCATATATTGAAAATAAACTATTTTTGATCCATTTCTAATTGATAATTAATTTATATTAATTTTATGTTTTGAGGAATTTCAAGACTTACCCTCTAATCTCAAATAAAGGGGAACCACTTGATCTCATTTATTTAAACATAAAAACAAATTTTATTCGGAATATACCTACCTAGATTCATTCCTATCAAAATTACCCAAATTTTATATTTCTTTTCATTCATAATAACTACAAAAGTTTTTTTATGGTTTAAATCAAATGAGGTTATTAAAATAATATGTTTCATTTTTAATTGTGAGTTTCATTTTTGTTTCTTCTTAAACCTCCATAAAATTCCATTCAAACAAGATATAATAAAATAAGTATTTTAAAAAACCAACTAGTTTGTTGTTATGTTAATTTCATAAAAAATATACATATACAATTCCATCGAATGGGGAATCAAACCATAATTCATTTGAATAGTGGTCTATCACCTTTAGACCCAATGTGATTCATTTTTAGTAACCATAACTAATGGATGGATAATAACGATGGAATTATGGTCTATATATTAAAATATTTCTATATTTATAAATATTAAAATTCAATATAACACTTACCCTTTTACATTTTACCAATGAAAATTGGCAATGTCCTTCATGGGTATGTGTGGAATACAACTTTTACGAAGAGATGTGATTCGTTTTTTATCACCACATCACATAGATAATTTATATAATTATATTAAGATGATTAAGATGATATTTTTGATAATTATTTTACTACTAAATAAAACAAACTATATTTACATTATTATCCATGAAAATTTTAGTGTTAGTCTTGTGTACAAACAACCTACCATCTCCATCGTTATAACAAAGTTCATTTTTCGTATCCATATTTAATGGTTATATTTTAAATTATAACATATTTTTGAAAATGATAGTTATTTTATGATTTTTCTTATGGATATAGTGGAATAATGAACTATTTGATATAATTTTACATACCAAATACATTTCTATCCTATGATCCAAATATCAACATAATGGATAACATCAATTTAACTAATCAATTTATATTATATAACATGAAACTGAATGATATAATTTAATTATTAACATGAAAATGTTCTTATTAATGTATAAAATTTACATTTTTTTATTCTAGAATACAGTGAATTTATGTGATGAGTTGGACTCAAGGATTGGAAATTTATTTCGTAATTCATATATTAGTTTTTCAATTTCAACTATTATTTATATAGTCAATATGAATGTATATTTTAACATGTACAACATGAATAGAACATACCACCCATTAGATGCGAACATAAATTTGTCGTTACTTTATAACATTTTATAGTTATTTTTAATGAAAATGGTTTCTTCATTATTTGGGATGTTTTTTGACTGATATAAATTATTTTCAATTTTTTTATTTATATGATTTAAAAATGAATATTTAAATTTAATTATTTTCTATCATTACAAAATTAAAAATAAGACTATTATTTTTTAATGTATATTGTGAAAATGACTTCCCCTATTTCTATAATCGTTATATCGTGTTGGGATTCTCTACAATATTTCATGTTCTATTTAATGAAAACCCATATTTTCCTTTTTTTTCTTTTTATTTTTTATATAAAATATCATTTTAAGATGAAATGGAATTTTGATATAAATATTTTTTATTCACATGGGTTTAAAAGAGTTGGAAATATTTTAACTAATCAAAAAGTCCATATATAATTTATATAAAAGGTTTATCCCCATTATAAAACATGGTTGTGCTCAATATATCATATCATACGGGTGCTTCTAGATAGCATTGGGTGGGACCCTCAAATATTGTATTATAGGTGATTCATTGATAAAACACCAATCCGTTTGGAAATTATTATGTTCCTTGATGAATTATATTATTTGTTGGATGTTTGGTTATTTTAATTATAAGGGTTTTGTAATGGTTTTATGATGATGATATACCATGGTAGTGAAATGATATTTCTATTCATTCTAAAGAATTTTCATTTATATCTATTGATTTAAAATGTTATGATAATGATAACTTTTATGGGAATTTGATTCTTTCTTTGGATAAAACGTATTTTTTTTGCAGAAAATTATTTTCATTGGTTTTCATTTTTTTCACTAGACTAATATATTTCATTTAATTTTTTTTCATTACTAATAATTTATTTCTCTTACTGAATTTTTAATATTATTTTCACATATTTAATGTGACGGGTAATAAAAATGATGAATTCAAACAGACATTATTATGATTTCCTATAAAAAGTAATAAACTTTTATTGTAATGATTTTTAGTCATGGAAATATGGATAATAATCAGAAGTGTCCATATTTTAAAATAAGGTTTGTTATGTACGAGTTGTGAACAACTTTTTTAAGACTCATAACCTAAAAGAACATTTCGAATGTGAAAATGTTATCTCTACTGTAAATTTTATGGAATTTGTAATGTGTAATGACATGTACATAAAATTGGTATTAGAGAAGGTCTTTGATAAATTTAATATTTAAGATTTTATTTGATCATAATTTATGTGTAATTAAAAATATAGTGGATTGTATGTCATAATGAATTAGAATAATTTTGGATAATTCAATTGTGTTTTAGATAAAGTTAATAAAATTAGTAAATTTTTTAATAATATTATAATATTTATTATTTTTTTATTGATGTGATTACAATATCACATTTTTAGTAAATTGAATGATATATTAGGAACAAAAGTTACAATTGACATGATGGAAAATGTCATGGTTGACTGAATGTGAAACCAAACGACTGAATAACCATAATGCCTTTTTTTTATTCTTTTTTTTATAATCCCCCTTTTAATTGTTGAAAGGGAACCCTAACATGGCCTATAGGATTTGTGACATAACATGAATCATAGGTCTTAGTGTAATTCATCACGATCATAACTACACAGATTATCCCCCCCATAGAATCTACATTATGATATCAGCTCTCCACCTCTATGTGGTTGTTCATCTGGGTTTCATGTGTATCCAAAGGCTAGTCCCGTTGGAAATTTCCAAACAATGATAGTTTAGTGATAACTCTTATGGTAATTCGTAGTTATATATCTAGAGTAAGGATTCAATACATTAACCTAGGTGGGTTTTTGAATTCTAAAAATAGAAGGTATATGAATCGTTGTTGAATTTGAAGTGAAAATTATATGAAAGGTATATATATTCATTGACCTATGCGCCCATAATTTGGAAACAATTACATTGGAAAATGTCCTAAAATAATATAAGGATGTTATATTTTTTGAAAATTAGTTATCAAATTAGTAATCTCTTGATGTAACAAAAAGTGCTCATGTAACTTCATTAAGAGGAAATATGTTCTTCTCTGTGTATCAATTGAATGATTTAAAAGCGGGGATAATGGTCATTATGAAATTTTCTCACCTATGGGGAAGGATAATCAATGGGATAACAAAGAATATATAGATAAATATTTAGAAATATCTAATATATATATTCTTAATGATCATGAAACAAAAAATTATGTATGAATAGTGGGAATTATTTTTTATATTATGCATTTACTTTGTTAAATTTTAGGGAATGACTTATATTTTTGTTTTTATAAATGTCATATTAATAAATATGATGTAAAATTATTGTTAATATATTATATATAAAATTAAGTAATTAATGTGTCTACATTCATGACATTTGATGTAGTGGTATATATATAGATGATTTAATTATTAAAATCAGTAATTCTCTTTTGATTATGCTTGTACTTTGGTTCAATTTTATTGAGTTTTGATATATGATTGCATTATATTTCACACATAATTATATCATATGGAAATGTTATTTGAGGCAGAACTGTCTTTTCATTTAGTTGATGCAATTTGATTGATATGGATAACCTTTATGGTTTATTTATTCTTTTATTTTGAGTTAAATATGGGTCATTATTTTTTTGGGATGAAAAATGAAATGTATGAGATGATCATTTATGTTCAAAATTAATTTAAAATTTAAAATATTAAGGTTACTTTTTTGGATATTTATCACATTTCTACAGATTATATAATGATTATATTTTATAAAAACGAAAACCTATACGTCTTGGACGACCTATTTTATCCCGGAATCCCATGAATGATGAACCCATAACTGAATGGTGAAGAGTGTTAATATCCTACCACAAGCCTATGTTATTTCATAGTTAGGTTGACATTAATATATTTATTTAAATGATCTGACAATATGTTTGTTTACAAAATTTTGGGATTATATATTTTTATTTATATACAACCTTGGGATTGGAAATTTATTTTTTGATTATGTGAAAATATTTATTTTGGAATAAGGAATATAAAATTTATGGTGGTATTACAGGATTATGGTAAAAATAATACTATATAATTTTATTTGAGAATAATTTTTGAATTATCAATTTAATAACATATTTATTTAATCTTGAATATTAATATAACAGTTGTTTATAGAAAATAATATCATATATTATAGATTTTTTTAATTTGGAAATTGCATTTCTTGTATGAGACCTTAAGAGCGATTGATGTTATATTTGCAAGAAAAATATTTAATTTTCCCAGGGAGACTATGTGAAAAAATAATTCTTATATTGGGGATTCAATATATGTCTGAAATATTTTTTAGGAATTTTAGTATAGTAATTATTTTTAAATGATACATGTTAATCATTTTGAAATATAGTTAATTTTTTTTGATTAAATTATTTATCATTTATGTGAAGGTTTATTATTTTGAGAAATTATAATAACATAGGCCAATAATTTTTGTATTATTTAATTAATACTGATAAATTAAATTTTATGTTATTGTTATATGAATATTTTTATTCATATATGTTGATTCTACTTCTTTAGGAATGAAAAATCTATCTTTTGTAGTCATTGTTCGGAGAAAAAGACATGACTGTAGAGAGGTAATGATCAAATAATGAAATTATACATGTAATGTAAATATATTACTCTATGTTTATTTTGTAATGTATAATAATTCCTCAATATTTGGAAATTTTTTGAAACAAAACAGTTATACATTTACTTTTAATTATTGTAAATAAATGACTTTTGAAGCCATTAAATATTTATAAATTTATGATGTTAAAATTCATCCTGGCCATATTTTGTATTACTCTTTAGTAGTCAAAGGAATTCAAATTTTTCATCGATATCAATGTTTTCCCTTCTCAATTTTTTTATTCTACTTATAGACCTATAATTTTTATTCTATGTGATATTTATACATCAAATTTCCTCTTTTTAAAAGAATGTTTTATTGACCATTTTTATGATGTTGGCTTTGAAAAAATTTATTTTGAGAAATAAATCCCTAATTACTGATCCAGAAATAAATTTTTTGGAATTTATTTTCATAAATGGGAAAATTTAATATCCCATCATTTTTGAAAATAAATTATTATATTAGACAGTGTATAAAATATGAAACACAAAGATAAAATTTAAAATGAATTATAATTATTTAAATGTTACCATTATAACATATTTTTAAATATTGATATAAATAATAGTACTATGGATGTTATGAAATATATATAATTTTTCATATCATTTCTGATGTATTAATCAATTCTTATTAAATAGAGTTTTTGTTTTTTGTAGTCATTTTTTCTTAAAAAAAGTTTTCTTCAAAAAATGGTGTTTCTAAATATTAATGACTAAATATTATAATTATATTTTTTAAATTTGGGAAAATTTTTGTGATTTTATTTAATTCACCATGTGAATGAATTGTCTTATTTTTTAAATTTTTTCTTACAATATTGAAATTTTATGAAAAGAGAATATATTTATTATTGTTTGAAAACATTGTTTTTTAACTAAATTATTTAAAAATTAATTTTTTATTGAATAGTTTTTAAATATAAATAGTATATTATTTTAATATAATTATGGATTTTCAAATGGATTTCATACTACATTTTCATATAAAAACATCTAATATTTTAAAGGGTCAGTTTTTTGTATAGCTCTCTTTTATCACATTTTCCAATTTGATTTTAAAATAAATTTGGATATTTAAATGATATTAATTTTAAAAAATGTAAATAATATTTGGAATCAGTGGGTTCATATTTTCTAAATAGGTCACTTTTAGTTTTGATCAATATGAATTGAAACAATAATAATTTTTGTTACAATGGTAAAGAGTAAATTATATAATTATGTTAAAAGTGAAATAATAAAAATTTTAAAATTGATCAGAACACATTAAATATGATTATTGGATGATTTAATTTTTTTGATATAAATAAAATATTCAGTTACATGGTATTTTGTTTCATTTTGTGTGTAATTATAACCATTATAATATTTTATATATTGAAAAGAGAAAAATGACAAAATCTTATTTTAGTTAAATATAAAATTTTTATAATATGTTCTTTTAAATGATATGATCAGTAATAGATAGTTTGAAATAAAAAAATTACTTATTATTGTGAATTATTTTTATGTTTTATTGAATATGTAATTACATTAAATATTTATACAATGCGACGCAATAATTATTCAAAAAATTGAAAAAAGAAATAAATTACATTAATGATTTAAAAATTAATATAATATTTTATAATTTGTTGGATCACAGAAATTAATATATCCAGAATCCATGTTAAGAATGTATAAAACTATTTGGTTAGAAATTTACAAGAATTACAGAAATTTTTAAAATTAATGTAAGTACTTGCTCTAAAATTTGACATTAATGATGGGTTATAATAAAAAATATATTAATAAATCATATAACATTCCGTAAAATTTTATATTTTATTATTTTAATAGGATATAATAATTAATAAATTAATGTTATAGGTTTTAACCTATTATAATTTTATTTTTACTACATTGACTATCAATGATTAAAAATCATTGTTGTCATAGTAAAATTAAAGGGGGATAGTTAAGGGTTTTAACCAAAAGATAAGGGTAAAATTGTGACTTAAATATAACCAAAAATTGCTTTGTGAGATTAAATTTCACCATAATCATACTATATTATAAATATACAGATTTTTATAAATTTTTAATTGAAATTTAATTAAAAATTACTTAAGATTATGAGATATTTAAATATTTCCCCTCCCCTATCTTATAAAATTGTACGAATTAATCTCATTTATTCACACACAATAACAAATTTTTATCCGAAAAACCTATCCAAACATATTCTTAATATTACTCCCCACATTGAATATGTATTTTCACTGTATAAACATTGAACTTAGTGATATTATGATGAAAAAAAGAATGTTTAAAGAAGAGGCATCATTTTTATTTAAGCATTTATCTTTTATTTATTGTTAAACTACCTTAAATATTATTAAACAGAGATTTAATATCAAAAATAGTATCCTAAATATACATTGAAGTTATTATTTTAATATCATAGCTTTTATGCACTTCATATTTCTTCAATTTTAGAAAAAACTATCCTTTTTGTGTATGGTGAACTACATCGTTCTGAATCGAATGAACATGTTTACAATAACCATATCTCAAAGATGGATTATAATTATGTAATTAATTTTTATATATTATATTCATGAAATTGGTATCCTTATTAAATTATAATATAACATTTAAATTATTAATGTCCCCTAAAACACCTTGTGAGGGGAGGGGTGAATCAGGGTGTCAAATTCTTCTTCATAGGGGACAGATCTTGTTCCCACATTGGAAAAAACCTATTAAACCAATCTATTAAGAATGATCATTTAAAAAACAATCTCATGTAAAGAGTAAACATAATAATTTTACATTAGTTACCACTATGGTCTAGTCCATAGAGCACACTCCAACAGTGTGTTGGTTGTACCTAAATCCGATGAAAATCACTAGTTATGGAGAAACAATGTTTAGGCATAGTCACATTGTGCTAGCCAAACCATATTTACAATATTATAAAGATATATCACTATATCCCATAGAACAATTATGTAGACCCCCCGTTTCACACTATCGTGTCATGGATCCACTCACATTTTATGTACATGTAGGTCCCTTTCTTTCGGGAATGTACACATAATCAATTGTATATATAAGCTCTATTGATGTCTCATTTTCCACCCTTATATGTAATCTACTTTTTACCGCACTAATAGTTCATGAAATGTTCCACTGCATACTAGCATGATTCCTCCGCAAACTATGATGCTTTGCATAGCATGTGTTATTTCCATACCATCTCTGTGTACCAAATTTGTAATCCATGTTTGCTTACCACCTTTGTGATCCATCATCTGCGAACCATCCCAACTTCATGGACCAGTTTCCATTAGATGATACAATTCCCTGTAATCCTTTGTCAATGGACTGTCTCTGAGGACCAATTCTTATTTTTCTGAATCATCCTTGTGAATCTATTATTCTACACTCGGTTATCATCCCATGAACCACTCTGGACATCACTGAATTCCTCTTGAATTTCTAATTCATTTTTATTATCACAATGAAGGTATTTGTAAACCGTATATCGAAAAATAAATCCAAAAATCCAACAAAAATATAAATTTTTAAATGTGGTATATCGACTAAATGTTGTAATCCTTTTGAAAAAAGTTCCCCATATGGTCTTTGTACCACCTCTATCCCTTTGAAACATCACAAATTACTGCCTCATTACTACAAATGATAAGCCATCCCATAAACTGTATTCCTTTTGTGTATTATGATCCTTCCCTTGAACCATATCGATCTCACTAACCATTTTTCATGTGTGATCCATATTCCATGCTTATATATGAAAATACCATTTTAAATACATAACATAGTGGTCTATGAACTACGTTTTGTGATCTGAAAAAAATGTGTTGCAGAATAATTTTCATTAAAGATTAATTTTAAAACAATATAAACTCTTGATTTTGACGCCCAAAAATTTGATAAACACTATGAAAGAGCTACACCTTAAACCCTGTGGTCAGCCTGTACTATAATATCACTCATCATGGATACACCCTAATCGTTCATTTGAGGATTTTCAACATTCACAACCACACTCATGTTCTATAAATAAACAACCTTGGGTTCAATAATGTCACACTTTGTCATTTTTTTGGAAATTTACAGATAAATTATATAAAAACACCTACAACTATCAAAACAAGATATGCAAGAAACAATGTAACAATGAATCTAAGTCTACGTGAGAAATTCATGGTGTAAAAAAAGGGTGAGCACGAAATAAGTTCTCATGTCTCAATGAGCATAAATATGTCTTCACTATTTTTCAAAAACCTACAACTAGGCAACCATATTTTTTATATATTTTTCCCTTGTGTCTCAACTCTCCGACATTTCTCCTCAAACACATGTGCTGCAAACAGCTTGGTAAGTATATAATCCACTTGGTCATCAGTTCCATCGTGATCCATTTTAATCTTGTCGTGTTCATCAATTTCCATGAAAATGTGATACTTGATTTAAATTTTTTTATGATAATTATTAACATGATTATTAGTGAGATCAATTGGACTATTTTTATCACATTGAATCAATATGGGATATTTCAACTTGTGATCAATACCAGTCAGTTGCTGCTTTATCCAGAGTAGATGAGTTTATTCCATAATAGTGAAGATATACTCACCTTCAGCAGTTCCGAGAGAAGTGTTTTCATGTTTTTTACTGAACCATCCAACACATTTCTATTATATAAAGAATGTTCCACCACCTGTGGAATTTTTTATCATCCATATCTCTAGCCCATTCATCATTAGAATATATTGATTGAACATTATCTTTATCCATAGACATGTAAAATCCATATTTTTCAGTACCTTTAATGTACCTCAGGATTCATTTAAAATGTCCATATGTTCATATTTCAGATTACATTGAAAGAGTTCCACTAAACATGTTTCAAAGACAAGACATTCCATGATTCATTTTCATTCCTTATAGTGAAAACTATCCTGAGAATCACATTTTTCCTGTGAAACTATTTTATTCATGGTCCACATACTACACTTATATGCAGAAATCCCATTTTGCATAACACCCTTAGTGCTCAACGAACTATTTTTCTATAGCCTATGAACCATGAAATGCAGAACTCATTTCATAATTCTTTTCGTTGAAAAAGAATGATAAAACCAGAATTTTGAGGCCCAAAAAATTGTAAAACACTAACAAATGGTGCCACTTTCAAAACTATTTTCCGCATAAACTATATGTTCAATCATACTGTAAAATAAATGATATTCCATATTTGGATTTCCAAAAAAAACATACCATAATATAATTTTAGAAAACAAGTATTTTAGGTAAAAAATTATTACCTTTCTGTTCATTGAAAAATGTTAACTCCATTCATGCGTACATGGGGACAACCACCTCCATGAAGAAATATGATTTTTTCCATCAATAATTCAAATAGAATATTTATATAACTAAATTTAATTGGATCAAATGGTATTAATTCTATTATTATAATTATTTAAAGATAAAATAATACTTACCCCTTTTCATAATGATATTTTGAAAATTGAAACGTTACTAATGAAAATGTGTAGCCTAGAATCCCCATGCATGTAGCATAGTTCATTTGTAATAACCATATTTAACTGATGGATTTAAAAGTTAAATTTATTTTTATAAATTATTATTATTATTATAGGAATATTATTATTAATATGATCTAATAATGAAATCATTAACCATAGTCTACCAACCATAATAATTTTTGACATATGAAATGAATTTCATCAATATGCCTAATGTTAATTTATTTGATTATGTAATTGTATATAAATTGTTATTAATTGAAAAATAGAATAAATAACATGATTATGGTTCTTAATATTTTATAACAGTAAAAATATTTCAAGATATAAAAGACATGTGTGATGACAAGGACTCATGGTTTGATAATTTCCCATAATAATTTATTTTTAATGTTTCTATTTCAACTCATTTAATAATGGTAAAAATTGAATTTATTTATTTATATATACAATGTGAATGGATTTTACCTCCCTCTTGACAAATGAATAATTTAATGGTTCATTTATTAGTTTCCATAATAAATTTTGATTAAATTTTTTTCCTCATTATGTGGAAATTTTTTAGATATTAATAAATCGTTCTAATTTAAATTATTTGAATGGTTTTAAAAAGGAATATTTTCTACAGAAAATTTTGTATTATTTAAAAAAAATTAATTCCATCTTTTAAAATATATGAAAATAATTACTTTTCCCAACATTGTAACTGTTATTTCATGTTTCTCTTCCACTATAATAATTATTTCTCTTTTTAAATAAAAAAAAATCCTTTTATCTAGGTATTTTAGTATTTTTTTTATGATAGAATCATATTTTGATATATGAAATGATTTTCAATTGTGTTTTCTCAAAAAAACAATCAGGGGTTTTACTCCTGACCTTATCCATTCACATTACCAATGATGTTTTGATCCCCCTTATATATCCTAGGAGAGTTAGATTTATATTAAATAATGGATGAACCTAGATAGACACTGGTGAGCCCATCATAGCTTATAAAATGGGTGTTCCTTAACATTACTCAAGTTCAATTGGTAATTATTATGTTCTATGAATAATTATTTTGTAGGCGGCTTATATAGTAATTCATATTTTAATGGTTTTGTAAATGTTTTCATATGATGGTCATACCCCGTAGATTATATATAGAATTTTTATGCATGGTTTTAAGTTTTAATGGAAAATTTTTTATTTCAATATTAACTTAGTGATATTTTGAGTGGGTTTTTTTATTTTTGGATGAAATTTTTTTAAAAAAAATGTTTTACATAGTTTTTGAATTTATTCACTGGACAAACACAATTATTTTCCTTAAACCCCTTAGTTATTCTTTTTGATCTCATACATGGTCTTCCAAATTGGTTGAATATGGTTTTGAGGATATGTAATGGAAATGCATAACTTAATAATAATTCATGATGATTTTAATTAAAGGGGAAAAATGTTATTTTAATGATTTTATATTTTAGATAAATTGAATACTGATAAAAAGTTTTTCCTTTGTATGAAATTTTTTTAAATAATATCAATGAATTAATTCTCTAAAAATATAAATTTAAAATGAATTGGGGAGTATAAGAAAGTTAATTATAGTCTAAATTCACAATAATATGTGATTTATTAGGACAAATTATTATATGAACAGAAGAAAAAATAGAGATCAAGGACAAAACATTTCACAAGAGTTTCACATCAGAACATTAGATAGTGTGATAATTCATGTCCTGGAAATTCTTAGAACGTCCCTCACTGTACCCAACCAATAAATTTATGAAAATATTATCTCGTATCTACAAACATGACCGGAATTACTTAAGGCTTGTCATAGTAAGTGCTGGTTAGGCTCTCCCCACAAAAAACACATCAATTCATAAAAAACCTACCTCATATGTATCAAATTTACAAGACTAAAAATATTGAAAATACAATACCAAATTTCCAACACATATCCCCAAAAAATCCATCTATATAGGATTAAAAAAAACTATGAAAGGACCCTAAAGTCATCCCTAGTCTCCATGGGATTGTGACTAGCACCTAAGAATCTGACAAAAACAAGTGGAAATGCTTCCCCTCAATCCAAAAAAATATTCATGGAGGATATAAATGTGTAAGGAACATCTAAGAGAGAAATATGAAATTTAAAAATATTTTCAATGGGATAGATACAAACCAAAATTAGCTAGTTAGAATTGAGGTATTATTTCACAAAATTGAGATGTAATACAGAATTACATCAATTCCGAATTGAATTTTAATGTGGGAAAAATCCTTTAATATCAACACCAACTACCCATAAAATGATATCATAAACCATGCCACCTTACTAATATTCCTTTCCCATTACAATATAAGATAATATAATTTCTACATATCATATAGTGAGTATTCATGGTGATTGATAAATAGACTCTGTAGGATCCCACCTCGGTGATCCGTATAAAGTTACCACATAACAATCTCTATTTTCGCATATTTAATGAAAACATATCATGTAAATTAGGTATATATTTTTATAAAAAATTAATTTTAATCAATTATTCATTCCCAAAATGATCACAATGACATGTAATATTATTTCCATGATTTATCTGAATATTCATTTCAATTAGGCATATAATCTATTTTTTAATATCCAATAGAGTTGTGATAAGCCAAACTCAAAACACAAAAACTACCGAATGCTAATATAATGTCAAGCTAGCTATGTCACCTATAAATTTATGTAAATAATGTAATAGTTCTCACTGAAGTCCCTGTTTCATAGGAATAAAATCCATTACAAAGAGATAACATCAAATTTGATCTCCATACAATGTATATAATGTTTATAGAATAATGAATATATTATATAGGATTAGAAGAACACCCTACAAATTGATCCCATTATAATTCCAATAGAAAATGAAAAATAATACACCTTCCACTAAAGTAACCAGTGATATCATATGTGGAAAATATGAAATAAATTTTAAAAAGAATTAACATTTTAAAATAACAAAATACGACCTATTTTTTTAAACATTATTTAAAACTCTTTCTAAAATTACATATCACAACTCATTAAAGCATTATTTTACCAAAATAAGGGGAAAACAATATTTCATAAAACCCCTATATTTTACACACAAGTCAATCAATAAAGAATAATTCGTTTTCATATATAATTATATTTAATAATTCAACATTATTCAACGTTTAACAATTGATGGATCGATATGGAACAACCTACCTCAATATTGGGTCGCACATAAACCATGATGGGATCCACACACATATGAACTAATGGACCAAAAAACAACAATTAAAAGACCTAATATAAATATAATATCATATAATTAGGGTACATAAATATATGGTTGGTGGGGAAGTAAAATTAACACATTTTTGATTATATCAAGAACCACACCACATCAAACCTGATATTTAACCTCCTGAAGTCAGCCATATGAGGGATAAAGTATGAATTTATGACGGATCATGAAATAATAAATAGATCGAAAAAAACATATCAAGAAACCACATCACATTCTGGGTTAAATGAATAAAATTTGATTATAATGACCATACATACCAAAATAGGAGAAACATACCAACCAAGAGATCAATGTTCCAATTGGAGAAGTCTGGAAGTATTCGATTCACCTGAAATATCATAGAGAATACCTATAGGTAGAAGGTTTTATGATAGAGGAATATGAGAAAAAATTTATGTGTTTAAAATATATTATTCACATAAATAGATATAATTCATGTAATGACTTAGTACATCATAACATGAACTCATGAGATGGATGATATATATAAAAATGTGACACCTCAATTTACAATAATGAATGATAAGTTTACAGAAATTATTTTAATTTACGTAATCGACGTTTCTAACATCTTGAACCATAATAATATATTCTAAAAAGCATTTATTAATGTTATTAATGGAAAATTATAATAATGAACTAACTCCTATATCTATAATTTATCCTTATACCTTATGAAACCCCCTTTGAGCAGCTTTGTCACACCTTTGACCCAATGATTCACCTATTAAAGATAAATTATGGATTAACCGAAATAATATTTTACTACTATCCCCACAAAATGAAATTATACTCCTAAGAAATCATGTAGAAGAATAATTTCATAGAAATAGGAGAGGCTATTACTCCAACCACAACGACTTGTTTCTCCTATGTTTCATGATAATCTGACCCATTTCACTAATACAATTTTTAAAATAGAATGGGTTTTACACTCTATAAAATAATCTAATTTCAATGATCTAAAATTATGTCTACATAGTAAAAATATATAATCCAACCCAATATCATCCCACTATAGAACATGGTAAGGGTTACTATGGTACTTATTAAACTATGATATGTGAGAAACATCATGAATACCCATCAATATAGCCAACAACAATAATTGATTAAAAAAATATATACCTCAGGACATGTGATCTCAAACTAGCTAAAATTTCTTATATATAGATCTCCCTATTTCCCAAACCAATAGTTCCATAATTGTTGATAATCTAGTAATAATACTCATTCACTAAATAAAAACTCCAATGTAAAGCATCAATGATACATTTTTTTCTATAATGGCTGATAACTAAGTGTCTATGTATATGTAAATTCCTCATCAATGATTCCTAAATGAGACATGATCCCATGAAAGAGAACTTTCCCATTTTGAATACAAAAATTTATATGAAAGGTAGACCATACAAAGCCTCAAATGGAGTAATTCTAATTGAAGAATAATAACTATAATTATAAGAAAAATCATCCCGTCCAAGATGAATAACTAAAAATACTATAAAATCTAAGACCTAAAACCAAGAATATCCTCTTAAATATGTATAATAACATCTTTTTAGCCATATTTCCATGGATGGTATGATGTACTCAATATGATATGAGCCTCCATTGACTCTTAATTAATCTTCCAAAAACTGGATGAAAAACAATGTTTTCCACCAGAAATAATGGATGAGGGAACCCATTTAACATCATAATATTCAGCATATATTTCATACCGAAATCATCATCATGTCTCTTGATACAAAAAAAAATCAAATTAGCTAATTTCATTAACATAAGAATCAAGAACTTGATGGATTTATATCCATAGTGTGATCAATGTAATCCAGCATTTATGTTCGAAGAAACAATATAGCATTTATTAACTAAAACAAAAAGTATCTAGATAACAGTATATGGATTTAGGTTCTCATCCATTGTTAGCTAGAAATAACGATGTACATCATACCTTGGCAGAAATATTACCAACTCAGGTTTTGATATATCAGTATAGTTTAATGTTTTTTGACCAACGAAGAAATATTAAAATTAGGAAACATTAAATTCCTAATAGATGATGGGATGATAAAATGATCCATGATTTTTGGAATACCAGAAGAAGGGAGAGACCAACTAGAAGTATTCTCTAGACAATATTAATATTACTTGATTCCCTTAACCTAATAATATTTCTATTTTTGTTTGATAATAAACTCAAGGAGAGATAATGATAACTAGACACGTGTCATGACTATACCAAAATCGTCCCCTCATGTTTATCATGTGATTAAATACAATGAGAGTGTCAGGTCATGATGTGATCATTCTATAAAATAACATATCCATAAACTAAATGATCATAATAAACCTAATCAAATATTCCATTATAGGATCATTAATGATAATAATATAAGTTTATTTTAGATGTTATTTCATATCCATAAAAATGAATGACATTTTTTATCCCATGTAAATTTCACACCAATATTAGAATGAAAATTCAAGGGTGATTAAAAATTTGAGAATTCCATGACAAAACCACTAATAATATCAATCAAACCCTATGAATATATAAATACTAAATAGGTTCCACGGTTCATCCCATAATAAGACCTCCTTTACCTTTTCAACATCGACTCGAAGACCATGTTCTATGATCATGTGTCTTATGAACATCTATTATTGGATCTATAATAAGAATTATTATATATTACATTAAATGTGGAGAATCAACAAAATTTATATAAAACTATTTATATGGTGGTCATATTGATTTTTAGATCTTGAATAAACTAGTATATCATCCACATACACCACTACTATTGTGTGAATATACTGATGGAATATAATATTCATAAAACGAATAAAACTATAGGATAATGTGATAATCCCAAATACATAACTAGATACTAATACTGATTATTCGTTTATATGAATGTGTTTTTTCTGATAAATTTCTCATGAACTCCGAGATTATGATATCCCAATAAAATATGGGTTTTATATGAAATAGTATCCCCCTTTAACTGATCATGTAGGTAATCCAAATGGAGATAAGTGTAATTGTTCTTTACAGTCACATGGTTCAATATTTGGTATTCTTTATAGAGACACAAATAACTATAATAATTCCAAGAAATGTTCATAGGGAATCACATAGGAAAGTACTATGATTTCTGAATCTTATATTAGGATGGTAATTCTACTATATATTGAGGTATTTCAGACTAGTTGGTGCTATGTAATTAGAGGGAATAAAAATAATCTACAAACCCCACACTAGATTAATTAATAAATATTACTACCTCTCTTAAGAGAGATCAAAAAAGTCATTTTTTATAACATTTACGTAGTCCCAAAAAAATACAAAAAAAAGATTAAAAATAAAGGATACATGATCAATCTTAACATGCATGATAGGAAATAAACTCCTGATCTGTAGGTGGGATGATTCTGCATGAATGGTCCTTAGTTATCATTCTCACAAAAACTCTCCACAAATCCGATCAGTTATATAGAGTGAATCTTTCTTATGGAAACATTGAATCTTCTATGAATGCATAACTATCAAATCTATTCTAATGGTGATGAATAAAAAACAATCTCATGAAATATGACATTTGAGATATATAATGCATATTCTATCAAAAGATAATTAGAAAAAAATGGAACACGTAGACTTTCTTATTTTCGTGAATCAATTCTACCTCCATCTTACCAAAAATTACCTCTATCATTAGATTCATAATATCAAAAAAATCATTAGATATAATTGAGTGGTAGGAATTTGTTTCAAAAGGTTCATTTTTTATAGAATCTGAACCATATATGGTACCTCTCCCAATTGTTGATCCCATACCAGACTCAAAAAGAAACATATACACTAGGTGAAGTTTTCACCACACATGAGGCCTTTGGATTTAGTTTTATAGACTATGAAGTATCTTAACACCCCCCATTGTCCTTTACATAAGATGATCCTTGACCATAATGGGGTATAGATAAATCCTCAAGGAACCTCTAAAAATTCCATTATTGGCCGAATGCACTGAATATATTCTCGAGTTTTGATTAAGAATTGTGGGTTTTTACCACCTTAAGACAATGAAATAATTTCAGGGGAACATTGTTATCTACAACTAATAATGCAGAGGTGGTCCTATAGTAAGAACCATAAACACAACCCTTGTAATTGTCATGATACATCATATTCTATACTCACATGCTAATGAAACTTACTCTAGGTAGAAGGGAAAATGTTGAGTTGAAAATCATTCCAATTATATCCATTTCACCCATAATACCCCTAACCTTTGTTTCCACATTTCTGAAAATATCAATGATATATATATATATTTGATCTGATTTCTTTTCAAAACCCCTACATGTATTCAAGGCTTTTATGTGATCATTCATCACAACCTCCGGGAAATAAACTAATATCGTATAATGGTTGGTATACTCTATCAGTGAGTACTCACCCTATTTCAAATAGATTAATTGTATATTCTTTGTAATTATTATATATTCTATGAATAACTAATAAGATGATTGGGCATTAAAACCATTCTAATCAAATCCAATATGCTTGTTTTTATACATAATAAATTCCCACAACTAGTTTATATGACCATAAATCTTGATCATAAGACTTTTTACCCTTAAAAAAGGTGATATCTCCATGATATTCAAAACAATGTAAATCCTTTATAGCCCAAAAATCACATATTAGGGATCATTGTTTCACATAAAGGATGGGAGTTATCAAATAGGAACTCTTGAGCGCAATCATAATCTACCTCATTTCCTTAAAACACCTCTACGTCATGGTTTGGTAATCATGGTACACTTTGATACATAGTATGAAAAACCCATAAAACAGATTCTATGAGATTCTGATCCAAAATGTGGATATCATTCTAGAGAATATCAAATTATACCATGATTCGGAACCCATGGATGATGTCTCAAGGTTGTGTATCTGTACACAAGAAATGAAATAAAATGTCCAAAATATAGATTCTAATTTTTCAAACTTGAAGAAAACATGAAGAAGTAGAGAAAAATTTCAGAAAAACACATTGGAGACACACATCCAAAAATACATTGGTGATATAAGTCTTGTTATGGAAATAAAAATCTATGATCTTGGAACAACCTACCTCTAATGTATTCAATTTTCTATATCATATCAACCAAATTCAAAAGACTCAGAATCACAATGATTTGATACCAAAATGACATGAATTAAAGAATAAAACCCATCCATTAGTTATCAAAAATAGACTAAAGAATGTATGAGACACATTCATAATCCCCATGAGCTGCCGACTGGCACACAAGAATAAAAAATAATGAAATTTGAATGTTTAATTTTAACCTAAAATTTAAAAACTGAAAAATATACATCAATAAATAGACACTAGAAAAATATATGCAACAATAAATAGATCAAATGGTAGCGATGTAACCATAAAGAATCCAGAATGAAACCTATGTATATACCCACAAAAATAGAAACCCCACACAAATCTATAAATAGATACTCTATTAGGTAAATTGGAAAGTCCCAAAATGCAAACACCATCTACACATACCCAAAAAAATAATCCATTTCTCCACACTACAATGGTTTTCTCTTTTATACATAAGATAAAATAGGGTCTATACACCCTTATAGAGTTTAGAGTTTTTGAGCTAAATAGAATTAGTTGTATCCCACCCTAGTGTTCTATATGTTGGTTGTTCCGAATAGTTGAGTTCTGCTCTTGTTGATATAATATGTGACCTTGTTAGAAGTTAAATATTATTATGTGATAATATATGTTACCATTACCCTTTTAAAAATCATTTAAAAATCATATAAAAGTGTTTCTTATAATAATTATTGTTAAAATTTTCATTAGTAAAAATTGGTATCATTTCATATATTTCTATGTAGTATAGAGAGAACAGAGAATA
This sequence comes from Viscum album, assembly GCA_963277665.1. NCBI lineage: Eukaryota > Viridiplantae > Streptophyta > Magnoliopsida > Santalales > Viscaceae > Viscum > Viscum album. Next base: position 142,634,556 of record OY728141.1, read on the forward strand.
GAAAACACTACAATATATCATATTTTTATCCCTTCTAGTTCACTCATACATCAATATCAAACAAATGATTCTAAGAAATCAAGTCCCTAGTACCCATCAAACATATCCAAGTGAAATAGGAACATCATAGATAGTGAAACCCTTACAACTTTTATAACATCTTTGATGAAATTATTGTTTGATTGATGAATGAAAGAACAAACTATAAATTCAATCCTTTTATAGTACCAATGGATGATTCCCAATACTACACCTTCCACCTAGGTTCATAAGACACCCATAGGTGGATATATCAAAAAAATTTCCATGGAATTCATCCTTTTACAAAAAATATTGATAACACCTACTTCACAAAACATATTATCTGAAAACATGAAATAAATCAATTTCACAATACCTTTAATAACATCATTCTATTACAAAAATATCATGAAATAATATTTTTTTCCAAAAAAAATTTAACACATAAAATAATCAATTAGTATTAATTCAAATTACATTATAAAACAATTAAATAAATTAATGTCATTCTTAATTCAACCATCATATGCTACAGATAGAACCACATACCTAAAAATTAGGTTGTATTCCTTCTGTGATGAGAACCACCCATAGACTAGATATAAACGAATATAATAAAAATGATAGAAGTCTATAATATAGATTAAAACATAATAGAATATCATTCAATCAGAAAAAGGGTCACTATAGAATTCATACCATCTAATACATTAAGAATCTCACATGCAACACAAAAAAAATTATTTAATCCACCGAGAAGAATATATGATGACATATCTAAAATGAACCAAAGAATCATCATAAAAATAGAAGAATATTTAAAAAAAATACATTCCTACATCACTTACATTTTTTCAGAAAATAATGAAAAAAATAAATGATTTAACTTTTAAAAAGTTCATAAACCAACTAACCATGAGATCAAAGTTCCAGTTGGATATGTCAAAAAGAGTTGGATTCACAAAAAATAATCAGGATAATCCCTATGGAATGAGAGTTATAAAAAATGTTAATGATAATGTAATCAAGAACTCAATACATATAATTCATCATAATAAGTAAAATTCCTGCATTGAATTAATAGTTCATAATAAAAACTCATGGGATGGATGATATGCTAACAACACATCCCTAAAATAGAAAATCAAAAAATAGATATTGAGTATGAGAATATGATTCCATGTCAAGAATAATAATAACATCATGTATATGAATCATGGGATATACCTATAAGTCATTAACATTGTGAATATAAGAATCATGAAATGAATCATCCATTATAGATAGCATTTATCCCCATCCCTTGAAAAAACAAAAATTTTCTTAGTTACGCCAAGGAAGATAATAATATCCTCATTAACATAAAATGATATCATACTATAACCAGGGTGTTACAATTATATAGAGGTGTATATCATCATATAATATAAATCATGACAATATAATATTTTTTGAAGAGTTACATTTATATATCGATGGTGTTCTGTTATATTATAAATTTTATGTGGATTAGGGAATTATCTAATGGTTTTTCATTATTTGATTTAATTTAATGTTTTGGAAACATATATAAAATGGGTTTTACAACCTCAAAAAGTGAATTTATATTATGTATATATTTTTGGGATAAAAATTGATGAACATAAGAATGTTTATGGATAACTCTTAAGATTAATATATGCCTGATGTTGACTTAATAAAGGGTTGACTGATTTTGAGAAAAGTGATTTAGATAATATTAATATCTAAAAATTAATTATTGGTTTAAATAAAAATAAATAAATTATATTTGGGGTGATTTTTTATTTTTTTGGTATTATAATATATGTATACTAATTGTTTACATTATTAAGTTATTTTTGATACAATTTTAGGGTTAAATATAGAGTTTTATATTTTATGGAATTCATAATCTGTTTGAGGTTTAATAACATAAAGAGTAAACTATATTTTTATAAAGGGTTTTTATTGAGATTATAGGATTTGGTAATAAAAATATGTGGGTATATTATTTTATGAATGGTTATTTTTGTTTTAGGAAGGATAAGTGTGATTTTTAGGACATATATTTAAATTATTTTTAGGAGTAGTATATTTTAATAAACGTCATTTCAAATTTGGATCTCTATTTTGTTGATTAATTTAAAAAGTAAGAGAAAAACCAAATCAATGTAACCAAGGTTTAAAAAATTATTTTACATGTTAAACAATAACATAGGGTAAAATTAATTATGTTTTGAGATGATGAACATCATATACTCAAGTGTACAGAAAATAGATGATGTAAAAAAATTCTTTATTTCTAGGAGTGTTGAGGAATATGTTTCTCATTGTACAAACCCCAGGAACACAAATGGATATTGTCATCAAAATACATGAAAAAATGTTATATTCTATTAAACTAATATTAATGTATCGGATTGTGATTTTTCACATAAGATTTTATAAACTCTTATGTCATGCACATTTTCATAAAGGACTAGATAAATTATGTCGTGATTATGATATAATTAATTTTTATGGTTTTTGGGGATTTATTACTTATAGACCTTCATCTTATTCCTATAGTATAATTCTATATGAATTTATGAATGTGTTAAATTTCTTTATATAGCTCTTATAATATAGTTTTGTCTTGATAAATATTATTCAATAACCTAAATAATCATACATTCCTATTGAATTGTATGGATAATTATCAGTTCCCTATATAAATTAATATGATTAAAATTCATAGAATAAAAATTATTTAATTTGGGTTAAATTAGTACCAAGAGATATTAATTTATTCCTACCAGTATGTAAAGAAATTTTTTTAATATATTTCTCATCATGCAACACCAAACTCAAACAAAAAAATGATATATTTATATAAAAGATAATATTTAAGTATGCCTATTAAAATATATACATTTAATTTTAATTAGTTAATATGAGTAAACTATTAATTAAATATATTCATAATTTAAATATAGGATACATTTAATATGAATGAAATTAAAATTGATTACGTAAAATGAAAAATAAGTTCAATTGTTGTTTCAGAAATATATTGATCTAAAAAAATCACTTTTATTGAATAATAAATTCGATTTCAAGATTAATGATAATATATTTGATATTAATATTTTATTGATGCCAATTTATTTGGTAAATTATTTGAAATAATTATAACTGATGTTAATAATTTATGACATTATTTTACAATAAACTAATTTAAACTATATTTTATATTTTATTCAAAACCAAATGTATACATTATGGAATTTAAAATTAATAGAGTTACACATTAGTTTTGTATTCCATATATCACGATTGACTTACTATGAATATTTTCTATATTATATGATAGATACATTTTGTAGAAAAAAAAAATTTTACCAAAATTATATTTTTTATGAATTTATCATTATATCTGAATGGCTGATTAGATTAGAAAAAATTTTAAGTAATAAAATAATAATTTAATGGACTAAAAATTATATTTAATATATTTATTGTATTTATAAATCCGATATCAATCATTCTTAGAATTTTTTAAATTGATACATTAATATATATAATATTATTTTCTTTTTCATTAAATCAATTATATTCATGGAAGATTTAGTTGTGTCTTATACATAATGACTCTTAACAATTAATTCATAATAATTAATCAATATATAACATTGAAATAAATATCCAATATAATTTTACAATATATATATATATATATATTTATTTATTTAGTACATAAAAACATGATTTCTATAAAATATTTTTTACATGATTTATATTATTTACTCTAAAATTAACATTTCTCACATTTAGAAATATTATATGATAATAATATTTAAAAATTTAAATTTGTATATATCATTTTAGGTAAAAATTTAAATATTAATATTTCTTATAAAAAAAATTCTATGGTGAAATATTAATTATCATGGTAATTGTCAATTGTGTATTTTGTGCTTACCCTTGCCTAAATATTCTATAAAATTTAAAAAAGAATACATGAATGTAATATTTGATCAATTTACAAACCAAAAAATGTTAAACCTACACCTTTTTCCATTTTTAGGCCTTTAGACCACAAAACAAACATTGTGTTACCATGAAGTATAAATGTTGTTCCAAAAGGTCACCTTCTTTTACTTGTAAAAACATATTACTTCCACCACAAAATGATGAAAATAATATAATAATTCAACCATAAAAATATCCAACATAGTCTCGCAATATCACTATGACATGATCATAATCTTCTAGTAACACATTGTTAGAATAGTCACTTCGAAAAATGGATACTTCTTAAGAAAAATCTTATCACTAATGTTATTATTATCAACCACAATGTTTTATTCATAAATATATTTTCTTATAATTTATTCATGACAAACTAATACAATTAAATTTTTATCATTTATATAATTTAATGTTACTATAACAATGTTATAATAATATTTTATTTATATGCATAATCCATCATGAAATGTATCCCTTGTTCATGAATTATGAAAATTAGAACCTCCATTGCATAACATAGTTGATTTTACTTCACCGCAATACAATGGTATATAAATTAATTTTATTAATGAGTAAATATTGTGATTATAAATATATAATTACATTGAATTCATGATAAATTGGATAAATTATTAATATTTTGTTTAAAAAATGATCATTGTCAATTTCATTGTTTAAAACAATCATTTATATAGATTTTCACATGTTTGGGGATTCAAAGATTGAAAACTTGTTCCAATCAGTTGGGGTTAAATTCATATTTTTTTGAAATCTCAAGAGGACATAGATCATTTTTGGTATTTCTGGAATAAACATTTGAAATCTATCCTTCTTTGAATATCTGAATGGGATTACGATTTTAATGCCCATACTCATTGAAACACCATGGTTCAAGTCTTGGTTATATTTCATGGTCTCAACTCATTTTTCTAGAACCTAAATATTTTCAATGACATAGTATCTTACATAGGCATTCCCATTATGATTGATTGAATAACTCTAAAGGAAATGTTTGTGTTATATGGAGGAGTTATGTTGGCTGTCAAAGTATACAAAAAATCTTGGATGATATTAGTTTTAATGATAAGGTCGATAAAATGGAGGTTTGGATTGAGTTTGAACATACACATCCATTCTATGGAATATGTAAAATCAATGGGAATTCCATTTTATATTTTCAGGTTGTGAGAATCCTGTTTCTCAACATAAGGACAATGACTAGATATTAGATAGAACATGAAAAAAAGATTAGGGCACTGGGATAGATAAACCTATGACTTCTAAGAAGAAAAATGAAATCCAAGTGAACAAATCAAAATTATGAAAACCTTTGGGAAGGAATTCAGATAAATCCTTGGAAGAACTAGTTGATGAAGAATATAATGATAATATAGAATAATGTATTTTATGAGGAATATATAAACATGTCTTGGATGCTATCGAACATTCCCAAGAAGAACATGTAATAGATGAATCCCGTAAGGAAACCTCTAAAGTAATTGAACAACATGGTATTGTTGATGTTCAATCTACAGTGGTATGTAATGATAACATCTGATGCATGAATGATATTTCAATGGTTATGGATGGGAATGTAATGGGATAATATAATTCCAAGGATATTTTTCTGAATGTAATGGAAGATTGTACACAATATTTTGAGGATCCTGAAACCTCCAAGGATCCTAGGAATGCCTTTCTCAAATTGTTTGTGATGCCCCTATTAATGCAATATAGTTTCAAAGGGAGTATTGGCTTGTGAAGTTTGAAAAATAAAAGGAAAGATCTCCCCATCCCCCTACAGATGCTATTGAATATTGAAATACTGAAATGATGCAAACTAATAATGAAATCAATGTTAATAACTTGGAAAAGGATCCTACAGTAGATTTCATAGGTATGGTTTCCTCAAACACTGCTACTAGTACCATCTCAAACTATTCAATTGAATTACTAGAGGATTATTATAATATAGAAGCCACACATCACATTGTTTCTTATTTATATTTTTCTAATTTTTCAAATGTTCAGTTTGAAAATCCTACAAAATCATTATGGGTCAGCCCTGTGGTTACCCCGTTTAAGTCTAAATCACTTGAAACAACTCGAGGTGATGCTAATGAAGATACCTCTAACATATCTTTAGTTACATATGTGAGTAAATAGGAAAAGAAATTTTTTATGAAAATTTCAAAAACTATTATAACATCTACTAGGGGAAAGGATTATGATGTAAAAAAGGGGGTTCCAACTCCCAAATATTGTTCCAATGAATTAATTGTTTTATATATTTTCATGGTATTTTCAACCTTGACACTATTATCGTCTTTAAAATAATTCTTAATACTCATCAACCTGAAATATTTTTGATTACTAAACATAAAATAATCTTTTCATCAAATATTAGTCACCCTTTCTCATATGATTATAACATAGTAAGTGTGTGAAAAGATGGTATTTTGGAAGCAAATCTCTGTATTTTTTTATAATTCCTCTCTAAAATATTAAAATGTTATCAATGTTTATGAAAATATGTTTACTTGTGACTTTTCTTTTGATTGTTTCCACATTTTTTGTCATTGTTTTATTCCAAAAATAGATTCCAAAATAGAAGACCTATTTGGATTGACCATTCTTATTTATCTAACAACATTCATGATCCCTATATTGTGATTATTGATTTCAATGAGATTATTACCTCTAGATAAAAAAAATGTCATGTCACACACTTCTATATCCTCATGGGAATTTAATTCCTCAATTAATGAAAATAATCTTGTAGAAATCATCCTTACTAGTTCCATGTTCACAAGCTATAGAAGGACCTAAAATAGAGCAGTTACTAGAAAATTGGACAGAGATTTCATGAATGAGACTACTCTTGATAAATGGAACATTATATATATTATTACCCTACCTAGGATTAACTATGATCATCATCCTATATTGTTTAGCCTTTATATCCAAATCTGGAAACTCATTCTTCCTTTTTTGATTTAATAACCTTTGGTCCTCTAAACTTGAGGGTTCTAACATCTTCAAAATGTTTTGGGATTCTTTAAATCATTACGATAATGTTTTTTATTATATCATCATGATAAATAATGTTATGTTATGTATTAAGTGTTTTTGTTGTTCTAAATCTATACAAATTCACAATGAAATATCTTTTCTTGAGAATTACCTTAGGTAAGTTAAAAAAACAACTAGTAGATCTGATTTCACTAAGAATCCTCAGCAGAAAATCAACACTATAATAAGTCTTATTGAATTTCATATCCTTGAAGAAAACTTGCATAAGAAAATACTCAAATCAAAATGAATCTTGGTGGGTGATAAAAATTATATTTTATAAAACAGACTTCAATGAATCGTTAATGTTTTTAGACCTCTCACTCTTTATAGAAACTGGGACACTGTCATTGATAATAAAGATAGCATTCACAACCATGTTTTCTATTATAATGAAAAAATTTATAAGAGACTAGAAATTAAAAAATTCCATCTTCCTGATGTCATTATAGCTATGGTGAATGAAGGAAATAACACTTATCTTTTATGCATACATCTTTATCACAAAATCAATGATTTTTTTGGACTTAATACTAACAATGCATCGGGATCTTATGGATTCATTATTAGTTCCTATTTAAACTTCTAAGAGGTTATTAAAACTTATGTTTTAAATCTTGTCAAATCATTTTATTCCAATGGGGTTCTTCCACATGGGGTTTAATGTACAATTTTGATCTCTAATTTCAAAATTGGACAATGCTTCTGACACTACCAGATATTTGGGCTATACGCATGGTTTGAAACCTTGGTTATAATCCCCCATGTTGTGGCTATATGATACAGCCATGGTTCAATGAAATGTGGATTGTATTGGTGAGGATATAGGCCATTATCTATATCCACAATTTGAAACTGTGGCTAAAATCCAATATCCACAATTTATGCTATGGATAAAAGCTTATAGCCATGGTTTGAGCCGTGGATAAAGTTCTATAGCCACAGTTGCAATCTATGGTAGATGCTCAAGACAGAGATTGCCTATAGCCATGGTTTTGGAATCGTGGATACAGGGATTTTCCCCCATAAAATCCATTGCATTATGTATTTATCCATAGTTTGAAACTATGGAGAAATCCCTTCACCTTTCATAAAAAAAACCACCCACACCCCTGCACACCCCCACCCCTTGTAGTAGCCCATTAATCCCACTCCTGGATAGCCCCCCATCCCACCCCCTTACAGTATCCCACCACTCCCCTTCATGGATAGCCCCCCCTGTAGTAGCCCCCACCCCCTTACAGCTACCCACCCTTCCCCTTCCTGGATATCCCCCAACAACAACCCCTTACCCCAGTTGTAGTTGTCCCACACACCCTTGCAGCAGCCCACCACTCCCCTTCCTGCCCCCCCCCCCCCCCACACACACACACACAGTCCCCTTTTAGCTTCCCACCACCCCCATTGGACACCCTTGGACACATGGACAGACCTACCTGGATAGACACCCCCTAGACACCTGGAAAGACCCCACTAGACCACATGGACACCCCTACCCCCTGGACACCCCCTGTATCATCCCACCAATCTCCTTCCTAGATTGCCCCTCCCCTACTAAGTAGCCCATCACCCCACTTGTAGCTACACCCAACCCCTTACAGCAGCCCACGACTCCCCTTCATAGATAGCTGGACAGACCCCCCTGGATAGACCCCCCGAGACACCCCCCTGGACACCTGGACATATCCCCCCCCCCCTCATTGGACCCCTAAACATACCCCCTCCCCCATCGTACACCCGGTTGGACCCCCCTGGACACCTGGACAGCCCCCTAAACCCCCTAGACAACCCCTTGCAGCAGCCCACCACTCCCCTTCCTGGACATCCCCCACCTACTTTCAGAAGCCCCTCACCCCACTTGTAGCTACCCCTACCCCCCTACAGAAACCCACCACTCCCCTTCTTGAACAACCCCCCCACCCCATAGACATGGACACTACCCTTGCAGCAACACCCCCCCTGGACACCCCTGGACACCAAGACAGACCCCACTAGACCCCCTTGAACACATCGATAGACCCCTAGGCCCCCTAGACACCCCACCCTTTGGACACCCTCCACTCGAGTAGCCAGTTTGGAGACTTCGATTCATGAATTTATCATCATTTCCGTTGAATCCTAGGGTTTATAGGAGAATTAAATTTTTAGAATTCTTGATCGAAGGCATATTATGATTCTATTAGGGTATATGGAAGATCACATTATTACTTCATCCAAATTTCCTCACTTATACAGTGTATCCTTATTCTATATTCTTAGGTGGAATATTGAATTTCATATGTAGTGATATCATCTATCTATGACGATCTAGGCATGATTCCATGTACTCCCTCTACCCTTCCAAAATCCCTCCTTTTGTCATTTTCTTTGGAACTAGTTTGGTCATTACATATACCCAGATAGAATAATAGAGTTATTTTTTCAACCCATTTGTCCTTGGGTTTTGTGGAGGTAGATTTATCTAATCCACTGGTGTATTGGGTGTGGATAATTGATGGACAAGAATTTTTGTGGGGGAAAGGTATTAAATTTGAGTCACAGAAAGACTATTATTTGAGTTTCAACTGGTAGTATATCATTCTTATATCTTATATAGTGGCTATTTGAGCATGAAGGTGCATGTGATGATGAATGAGGACATTGTAGATTATGGTGGATATGAAGTGAATCAATTGAATCCTCATGGGTGAGGGGTCTCAGATGAAGGCAAGTGTGTGGTCACATGGTGTGGAGGGGGAACATGAAGGTGTCTCTTTGTCCCCATTATCTGATAAGATGGAATGATATTATTATGTTAAAAAGGGTGTTTAAATTACTAGGAGGTGTAATTGACTGCAAAAAAACTATCCGGAAACTGTTAAGACCACGTACATTGTTCATATTTTCAATCAGTATGATGTGATGGATATCGAGGGGAAACATAGGAGTATTTTGGTTCACAATATGTCAATGGGACAGAACTGCAAGAGGGGAAAGGAAATAATAGGGATGATAAAATGGATGTTGATCCCGGCATGCAATGGGGTCCCGTAAAGCTGGGAAATTGCTCTGAATGATTTCTTAATGATGATCTCGTTTAGTAGTTCGATAAAGAACCTTTCATTCCCTCCATGAATGGGAAGAAGTCCATCAGTAATGATTCCAGTGATGACTGTTATAGCTATTTTGGATGCAAAAGAGAGGATGAGGTTCAAGGTTTTCGACTTCCAAGACCAAGGAGATGTAGGATCCAGAGGGGTAGTCGTAATGAGATAAAGTATTACTCATTATTTTTACCTCCAATGGTGACCTAATCAGTGAAGAATTTTAAATCCATGATGATGGACAATGATACCATCCTTTTCCCCAAGTATTCTTACCATCAGCAGCTATTAGGTGATGTGATCGATCAATCCATGGATTTGTAGCCGCCCACGACTCCCCCCTACCACCCATTCACTTAATTTCAACTTGTAATTATGATACAGATACGCCACGACTATTAATAGAAGTCTCCAAACCAGCTACTCGAGTTTCCATCTGAGTGGTCATATAACCATAGCTATTGAGTTCTAAATATTCTTTAGTATAGCCCATCCAAGATTCTATCACTTATATTTTATCTCACTGGATATTTGTCTCAATAAAAGCACCAATCTGATAGGATAAATCAAAGAAGTGAGATAGAGGAAATTATTTGAACCATATTTTCATTTACAGATTCAATACTGCGTACCTGGAAATAGAATTCTTCTGCTTCCCCTCCCAGAGATCCCTATCTCTCAGGCCCAGACTACAATTTGTAAACCATACTTCCCCTTACACCCTACCTTCCACCTATTTATAACAGAAAAACTGGACAATTACATATCTACCCCTGGTGGTTATAAAACCAAACCACCCGGAAGTTAGGTAGTTAGGCATTTACACTCCCCTTTCCTTTTCTATGATAGGTATACCATACAACAGGCCTATAAAAACCACCTAAAAATGTAGTTTTGTAAAAATTATAAGAAAAAAAATGAAAAAGAAGCTTGGTAAATACAGTCTCCTTGGAAGACAAGCTTGGTTGTTGATAAATTATATTAGTTAAAAGATAAAAATATTGAAGCGGATTTAAAGCAGCTTAAACCCCCAGTTTCTAGTTACGTGATAGGTAAATCAATACTGTGTGTTTTTTATCATAAGATTATAGTTTTAGTGGTTGTAGTTATAATACCATTACATTAATTTTCTAGTCTATTTATTAATTTTGTTTTTATATATGATATACTAAGTGTTCTATTATTAATACATGTATCTTTCGTTTTCGCTAATTGTTTGGTTATATTGGATCTTTACATTTTCAAAATATTTAATACTTGGGGAAAAATTGTTATTTTTTTAAACTAATATTCACCCCTTGTAATGTGAATATAATCAATATTTTGGGAAAAAAATTGGTATCAAATTAGGTCTCTGTGTTTGAAATTTATCTTGATGTAATCATTCAAAATATTAATTACTTTATCATATTTTTGATCATATCTGATTCCTTTCAGTAACCTATTCTCGAGAATGTATTTTCCTTTTTTTTATCGAGGAAGGATTTTATGTCGAATATATTGAAAATCTTAATCATAAAAGATAACCCATATTTGATGGAAATTATTGTGAGTACAGACGAGATTTGATGGAATCATTAATTATTCATATTGGGAGTGATATCCCAAGAAGCACTCAAAATGATAAGAAAACTATGGTTATTTGGTACATCATTGATAATCATATGACTTATAATTTCATATGAAAATGTTGCAGATAAGTCATTCCATTTATAAGATCAATGGGGGTCACTTAGTGGTGACTTGGTCATTAAACCACTTGCCTACATGGGAAATTCCATCTTAAAAATATAATTCCACTTCATGAGTGTTTTGGTTCAAATAACCAATTTACTAAAAAGAGGGAAACCCCCTATATGGATATAAAAAGGGTCATGTATGATGTGTGATTTATGACTAAAAATGACATCATGTATAAGGAAAAAATAAATCTAATAATGTCATGAAATGAATACCACAGTGAGTTTCTGCAGACAGCGCAACTCTGTTGGAGGGGTTTTATTACAAAACTGTGACTTGTTTATAAAATGAAACAATTATCTTAACAAACAATTATTAAAGAAGTGAAATTTAATATAAGAATAAATAAAAACTTAGCTAAATTCATTTTAAAACATTCTTTAATTAAAGTGGATAGGTGAGGGACCCTACCTCAAAGGAGCTAATCCACAGTCAACGCTCGACACTTTTATCAGCAATAACTCTAAGCTACTTCATCTAACCCCTGGACATATGAACCTTTGCTTATACATAAGGATTCCCTACCCTTATGTATGTGTCAGAATGACCATGAACACAGACAATAGTATCCTTATATATATTATCTCATGCATAAGCCCATTATCACCCACACATATATGCATTTTCTATATATGTACATAAGCACACCTAGAACCTTATATGTAATTGTGCCTCCATGGGTGTATATAAATATTACGAGAGAAGATATTATATATATTCATACCTATGAAAAGGCGGTGAGTCACCTTGGACTCTGTTTTTTACAACACACACGGACGTGTCCTAGGATACTTCAACAAGATGTCAGCGATCTGATGGATCGTCATTAATAGAACCTGATAATTGAAGAGGAAGGAAGCTGATTAGTGTAAATGGAAATAATAGAAAAGGTGATGACGATAATAGCATCAACAGTCGAAGTGAAGGTTTCCTCTCTAATTAGGATCCAACAAATCATGCAATAGGGATGTGGAACATCTAATTTAACATCATACATCAATAAAATTAAACATGAAATTTACATTTTACAGAATTATAACATAATCATATGTAATACATGTACACCACATTATTGATTATAAAATGATAAAAAAGAATTAAGACAAATATTAGAATGTTTATAAAACATTATGCTTTTCTAGATACATTAGAGATACATGAATAAAATTTAATGTTATGTGGGATGTGAATTTTATTGGTTATCTAATACATATCAAAACATGTCTCTAACAATTGTATGGGTGATATCTATGGAGTGTTAAAAAAATTCATTGTAACAGACCATGTATAGTATTTTTCATAGAAAATTCCTAAAGATGAATAGGAGAAACTTCCATCTCAAATAAAAACAAACACATAACATGAAACTGAGCTGAAAGAAAAAGACCCAAAAACATTAGTTGGTAATATCCATGATAGCAGTGACTATATCCCCATCAGCAGCTTTCAAAGCCATCTTGGCCTTGGCCATGTATACTCCATACTGTTTCATCACCTACTCGGTTCCCTTAGTTCATAAGCCTCATGCTCAGGATTTCATTAAAAAATGTAAACAAATAAAAATTAGAAACGTTATTATTATATCCGAAAATACCCCCCCCCCCCCACTGCACACTCCTCTCCAGCCCCTACACACCCCCCTGCCACCAGTACACCACCCTTCCCCCTGCACACCCCCTACACACCCACACCCTCCTTCCCTCTTCACACCCTACTGCACACCCCCTGCCCCTACCCCTACACACCCCCACACTACCCCCTTCCCTACCCCCTTCCCCCTCTCCTAGTCACCCCCTCCCCCTTCCATACCCCCATGCCCCAATGCCCCCTTCCCCCTTCACACCCCCTGCACACCCCCTACCTCTACCCCCTGCACACCCCCACACTGCCCCTGCCCTACCCCTACCCCCTCCACTGCACACCCACTACCCCCTCCCCTGCACTCCCCCTGCCCCCTTCCCCTTTCCACCATCACACCACCCTACTCCCTGCACACCCCCACCTACACACCCAGGCCCCCGCCCCCTTCACACCCCTACCCCTTACCCTTGCACACCCCCATAATACCCCCTGCTCTCCCAACCACCTCATTCTGTTAGGGTTCTTACATTAAAGTATCTTGTTGAGAAATATCATACTTTTCTAGATAATACTTAACTAAATAATAAGTGAATTCAATTACATTATTATAACTATGTACATTGATATTTTATCTGATTCTTTTGTCAGGGTGCGCATATCTGTCACGTAGAGGACGCGTTGTTGTTACCCCGCATTCCGACTTTCCAAAGGTGGGTGATATTTACTCCTTATTCAGGGATGTCTGCTCCTTGAAGGAAACAGGATGATGGGATGTTGGTTCTTCCTTCCGTGGATTCCTCATCAGAGGTCTTCACCTAGTCCGGGTCTCCCTCATAGTTATAGACGTTGTTCGTGAAACTCTTCCTGGTGCCATATCTTCCTGGACACCAGTTTATTACACTGATTCTGTCAGGACATTCAAAGGGGTCCAGTCAGTGTAGCAACCTTCAGTTAGGAGAGTAGTCACGTTGGGCATCATTGGCATGTCTGGACACTAGGGTATTGGCATGTCTGTCTTCTATCCCATATTATAGGGATTCTCCAGGGCACAGAATCCCAAGGCATCCCACATAAAACGCGGGGAATTTTATGCCATTGGCTTGTATCTAAATTTTTCCTCAGCTTCCCATGTTTAACACATGGTATTCTGTAAGTTTAATGTCCAACAGAGAAATATTAGACTGATTGGAACACTGATTAGAGTGGATCAGATAGAGGAACCCCCTGGGGGGGGGGCGATACTGGGGCCATCATGTGAGTGGCTTCCCGAATGATGATTGATGGAATGGGTAGTTGGGTGGCATGATCCCACCGGGATGTGGTAGCCTAGGTGTGGATCAGGATGTATGATGAAGTGAATTGGGGTGAAATATAGCCATTTCATGGGTGATAGTGAAGTTATTTTTGGGCCTCAAGGAGGCATCCTACATATCCCTGTGGCAGGGAATCAAATTCTGCCTAGATTGGTGGAACGATGGGATGCCTGAGGAGGCAACCCATGAGGATGGACACATGGATGGGACCTAGAAGAAGTGGAACCTCCGAGTTGGGGCATGAGCCTCCCGAGACACATGGGATTAAGGGAGAAATCAGGATGAGACATTAGTGATGGGCTTGAACCTCGTGGAGGGTTCTTATGTACCATGCCTTTACATGGATCAAAGACCTCATAGTTTAAATGGAGAATTCATGTTAACATCATGCGGGATGAGGGGTGAACCGACGTGAAGATGGTCAGAACGACCAGGTGTTGGGCTTAAACCTCGCGGAGGATTCTTACGTAACATCCCTTGACATGGATCAAAGTCCCAATAGTTCAGGATGGTGTGAGGCCTACACTCTAAGGTGGCCCAAGGTGTTGGTGAACTGAGTTGAATATGGTTGGAATGACTGATGATGGGCTTGAACCTCATGGAGGCTTCCTACGTTCCATGTCTTGACATGGATCAATGTCCCCGTAGATCAGGATGGTATGGGGCTTTCACTCTGAGGCGGCCCAAGGTGTTGTGGGGCTTGATCCTCGTGGAGTCTTCCTACGTACCATGCATTGACATGGATCAAAGTCCACGTAGTTCGAGATGGTATGGTGATTAGACTCTATGGCGGTCCAAGGGGTTGTGGGGACTGAACCTCTTGGAGGATTCCTATGCACCATGCCTTGACAAGGATTAAAGTCTCCGTAGTTCGGGATGGTATGGGCCTTACACTCTATGGAGGCCCAAGGTGTTGTAGGGCTTGAACCTCATGGAGGCTTCCTACGTACCATGCTTTGACATAAATCAAAGTCCCCATAGTTCGGGATGGTATGGGGCTTACACTCTTAGGCGGTCCAATGTGTTGTAGGGCGTGAACCTCGTGGAAGCTTCCTACATACCATGCCTTGACATGGATCAAAGTACCCATATTTCGGGATGGTATGTGGCATAAACTCTGAGGCGGCCCAAGGTGTTGTGGGGCTTAAACCTCATGGAGGCTTTCTACGTACCATGCCTTGACATGGATCAAAGACCCCGTAGTTCGGGATATTATGGTGTTTACACTCTAAGGCAACCCAAGGTGTTGTGGGGATTTAACCTCATGGAGGCTTCCTATGTACCATGCCTCAACATGGATCAAAGTCCCCATAGTTCGGGATGGTATGGGGCTTACACTCTGAGGCGGCCCAAGGTGTTGTGGGGCTTGAGCCTCATGGAGGATTCTCACGTACCATGCCTTGACATTGATCAAAGTCCCCGTAGTTCGGGATGGTATGTGGATTACACTCTGAGGAAGCCCAAGGTGTTTTTGGACTTGTAGCTCAGAGAGGCTTCCTACGTACCATGCCTTTACATGGATCAATGTCGATGTAGTTCGGGATGGTATGGTTCTTACACTCTGAGGTGGCCCAAGGTGTTGTGGGGCATTAACCTCATGAAGGCTTCCTACGTACCATGCCTTGACATGGATCAAAGTCCTCGTAGTTCGAGATGGTATGGGGCTTAAACTCTGAGGATGTCCAAGGTGTTTTGGGGATTGAACCTCATGCAGCCTTCCTATATACCATGCATTGACATGGATCAAAGTCACCGTAGTTCAGGATGGTATAGGGATTACACTCTGAGGTGGAACAAGTTGGTTTTTCGTCGTCGGTGCTTGCTCTAAGCTCACGTGATTCATTCTCGGTGTGAGAAATAAGAGATAGCAGAGACCTAATGATCACATCGCGAAAAGTGCGTCTGTGGGAAATTGAGTGGGGATTACGCGTGGAGTAGCCCAAATAAGAAACAGGGGCTTAGGCGTGGTTAGCAGCCTAAGAAGTCGAGGCTTACTCCAGGATGGAGGCCCGATGGCGACAAAGAGAATTAGGAGAGGGACTTGGTACCAGAGAAAAGAGACACACAATTTCCTACCACGCCCTTTGTGAGCTATAGGGCCGAAGATAAATGGAGGAGCATGGATACTACCTCCTTCACGAAAAGTTAGGGTCTTACACCAAGGTGGATACCCTTTCCCGTAGACAAATGTCACTCCAATAAGGAGGATATCATCCCCTGTGAGGGGTGATCCCATCCCTGTGGAGATGAGGGGTCATAGAGAATGTCCAAGACGAGGGACCCTGCATGTGAGGCATAGGATGAGGTCACAATTTATCATCATGTGTAGAGGAAGAAGCTGCTTGGCAGTCTAATGTCTTGCAGCTCAGATGAAGTGGGCACGCTACGCACCCCTAGAACAAACATAACCGGTTCCCTATGCTCCTTGTGGGAGGGAAGGCATCAGCAACGCCATGGCGAAGGGGTGTCATGGAGCGAAAAATCGAGCGATCCACGTTATTGTTTCTATGGGAAGAATCAATATGTGTTAGCGTGCATATACGAATAAGCATAAGTTAAAGAAATGAAATGGGAAGAATCGTTCAAGGGACATTAACGATACTCCGTAAGAGCCCAGAAGGTTGTATGAGAAGATGGTGCACGATATGGATGCTCGAGGCATGAGAGACACCCATGAATAACCCCCATAAGAAGAGAATCATACACATGCATAGAGGATCACCCATGGAGTATGGGAAATGGTGTCCCGTAGAGCTGTGCACCACCTTTGAGGCTTGGGCGCGAAATAAGTAGCCATGCGCATAAAACACAGAGTTGGCGCGAAATCAGTGAGAATCACGCATAAATGAAGCCTAGGTTTTCCGCACAATTGGAAAGGATTGTGTGTAATAGATGTGGATTTCACTCAATGACTGGGGGTGCACGTAATGGAAGTGGATTGCGCTCAATGACTGGGGGTGTGTGCAATGGAGGTCGATTGTGTGCAATGAATGGGGGTGCCCGCAATGTAACTGGATTGTGTGCAATGACAAGGGGTGTGTGCAACGGAAGTGGATTGCATGAAAATTTATGGCCTATGTGAAATTTAAGGGATTCCTCATAGGGGGTGGACCCCGAAGGGATTGTAATTCAATCCTAAACCAAGGGGGTCTCGCGCGAAGGCGGACCCCGGGCCGACTTGGCACAAAAACAACCATACCTAAAATACAGCATTGCTCTCTTAGAAGGTGAATTTAGTGCACGATATCCCATTTAGATTCTTCACCCTGAAGACAATGGGGTTCACCTTCATTTTATAGAAGTTTGGGGGTGTGGAAAATAGGCTGGCGCGAAATAATTGTGCACCAAGGGAGGCGGCACGAAATGACAACCGCGTGGGTGCGGGGCGCGAAATATTTTGCGTCCAAGTCACATAATTATTGTGAATCTTGGAACATTCCATGCGGGGCATCTTTCTTCACGCACTAATGAATATTTTTTTCACGGCTCCTCCGGCCCCCCAGCATTAGGTCCCTGGATCTAAATATGACATCGCATTGTCATTTTGAAACCTTCTATATCAGTTGGTTGTTTATAATTGGCATCTACAAATGCCCCCCCCCCCCATCGAAATTGGATCCATGAGGGGTCGAAATGGTCAGATTCTAAGGGAAACACAGAAATGTAGAACTTCTTGGGGTCTATGCCCACGAAACTCCTTGAGCGGCGTGAAAAAAAAATCCAAGGGGCGCGAACTCTGCTTTTCACGCACGATCGAAAATGATGGTTTTCCTATAAAAACCACTTCATGTCCCATGGTCTTTATGAATTTTCTCGCACAACAAGCTCTAAGCTGTCGTGGGAAAAAATTCTTCCAGCCCTGTGCAATAAAATTCTCCAGCTACATGCAATTCCACCAAGATCAGGTGTCGTTTTACGTGCCAACCAGGGGTATTTCGCACCGCAGTCTGATATTTCACGACGGTCGCTAGTATTTCGGACCAACCACTCTTATTTAGCACCAAAAACTAAAGAAATTGTCAAAAGATGATGGCTGTAAATCAGGTTGATGTGGGAGAAGCCGCTGCTCGAAGGGATGAAATGGTCGCCAACCCAGAGGATTATGGCACAAAAAGGATTGTATCCAACAACCATACCCTCTTTAATATGAAAACTTCTTCCCAAAAGGAGTATGCCATGTCAAAAATATACCGCTATGGGACATCAGTATCTTGGAGGACGTCCCCGTTCCAGGTTGTGTGGTGGATACATTGTGGTCATGGGTGACCCGGGAGGACGATCTCCTTCGATACAACATCACCGAAAACGGTCATCCCACCAGAGAAACCAGAAACATGGATGTTTGCATCCTGAATCCCTAGACTAGGACCATTTCTGGGGGTGACCTTATCATTGAGAGTTCCCAGGACCTCTATGGGAGGAACTTCCATTAGAGTGTGAGTGACGAGGCTAAAGGTAGCCTACAGGACTAGGACCAGTGATCCGTAGGCAACATCACCAGCGAATGGGTTTGGGCGTACAGGGTTCACCATACATGTGATCAATTTGGGGCTGAGCTGTAGCATATAGCTTATTCGAGGCAGTGTGGACATCACAATTTAACTTCTAAAGCCAGCACGAGCTCGGGCCAGAGCTGTTCACTCGATGGTACCCTGATACTAATAACATTCATCTCCATAATGGGGAATTTTGAATCAGTCTTTGGGACATTCACTGTATTGGAGGAATCCCATTGGAGGGCCACCAATATGATGAATTCCTTCCGCCAATGAACACCTAGGGAGATAGATCAATAACCCCCATGCTAACATGGAATTTGTTGGAGCTGGCTAAGGAGAAGCTGGGGGTCAAGGATTTCATAAAGGGCATCGCCTATAAGGATTGGTTCAGCCTTTTCTTGGAGAGGGATCTAGAAGTCAAGATTCCATGGTGAGGGAGACAGTGCCCAACCGTTGCATAATGGAGCAAGAGTGGATAATACTCGGGGATCCTTGAGGTGGGGAACTACCAGTCCTAGGGCTACAACACCAATGAGAGTCGGGACCCGAATGTTCGGTACACCAGATTCCTTGCCACATTCCTGAGTGGGTGGCTCTTACCAGTGAGGGACACAAGGATGGGCATCCGTCCAGTGACCCTGGTGATGGTTGGAATCATGTAATCCAGTAAAAGACTCAATCTAGGAATCCCCATGTTGGCTCAACTGTACTCCATTTTGGGATGCCTCTCGAGAGGGGGATCACCTACGAGAGTCTATGGCCCCTTCCAGATTTTCCATGGCTGGGTCACAGCTCATTGCAGCAGAAATACCTTCCTGAATTCCATTCGTCCTCCAGGTAATGGCATGTGACCTTCCCTACTGAATATAGATGGGGTCATGCGGCTAATGATCAACGATAAGTGAGTATGGATCAGAATTGATAACCATGCCAACATTTCCTTCATCCCATTCCCCACCATGACCGATCAGATGTTAGATAATGGGAAAGGCTCACTAGAGAAGAAGGATTACTTCCAGAGAATCATAGGTAGGGTTCTTATGACCCGGGTTGATGGGAAGATCTTCTGTGAACCTTCTGTGTTGTCTCAGTTCTCCAGGTAGTTTGGGTGACTCATGAGAATGCCGAAAAAATATACATAGACGTTAGGGAAGAAAGGAATCCCTATGTTCTACATCAACTTTAGCTGATGATCATGACCTATGGCTTCGGAAACGTCATAACCATTCATCGCACAAGAGTTGATGCTGGCCTCTCAACTAAGTTTTCCGAACATTGGGCCATATCATACCTTGAAAGTATTTTGTGGAAGGAAGATTGGTAACTCATGGTTGCCAGTGTGGAACCCGGGCATCAAGAGAGAAGGAAGAGTGCCATTAGAGGGGGAAGATCAGAAGCATGTCAGACAACGGAGCCTACACAGGCCGAGAACTCAGCTTCAGGGACGTCACATGGCGTGGCCACACCCTCATCTCCTAGAGGAGGAGGGTCCCACAAAGCATCCAGAGAACTCACTGAGAAAGTAAATAAGATATGTTCTTTGACCATCTCATGACGTGATCTTCCCAGCACTATGGTCGTCCTGGATAACCCTACGACAGTCAGTGAGTACTGAAATCCTCTGGAAGAAGATAGTGCGAGACAGAATCCAGCTTCCAGACATCGGGCTTGTTCAGGTTGTCGATAGAGTGAACTATCATCGTCGGCTTGTGTATCTGACGGCCATGGACATGTACGCATGCCAATGGGGTCGGCGAGTGGATACATATTTCTTAGTGAAAGTGACACATGTCCAAGAGCATGATCCAGAAACGATGTCTTCGGAGGATGATGACAGCAGTGAGGAATCGGGGGGCGGCAAGACAGAAGAAGAAGAAGAAGAAAGGGAAGGGGAAGGAGAATAAGAGCACGAAGGTGAAGGGTATCAAGGTGCATATGACCAAGGGAGTCTCCAAGAGAGTGATGAGATCACAAACTTCGATATAGACACGACTGAGCTACTGGAGAAATGCTTCAACCCTTATCAATCATCCTCCATTATCCGCTCTCCTATGAAATCCTTAATCCACCCTCCTTATCATTCTCAGGAACATATTGGTGCTGATCCAGATTCACCAGTCGAAGGAGGGGGGATGTTGCAATGGAACAAGGTGGGTCACTGATTCCCGTTATCAAACTGACGAGCACTAAGGGATCCTCCATTATGAGAGCTCCCGTAGTGGCTGAAACACTTGGGGATGGCGCCTTGGGTACTTATATGTTCCGTGCTTCGATACAGGTATTCACGGTCAGAGGAATCATTTGATTATGGTGTTCCTTGTTGGTATAGTGATCACGAAATTAGAGGCCCATCAGGATGTTGAGGTTGGGCCATCTGCGAGCGAGTCAATGGAAAACGTACCTCCCTATCCAGGGCATGCCCCCCAAATTCAGTTGGCCCTAGCAATTGGTGAGCAGAGAGCGGTGGAAATCAGTGGTGCTGCCGTCAGTGCAGGGATGGAAGTTGACAATGGTGCCGTGAGGGTGGAGGTGGGAGTTGAAAGTCACCCAGACACTAAATATCCTAACCTCCTGGGAGAAATATCCGAGGAAGACACTGCTTCTAGCCTTTTGGCTATTTTTCTTGTCTATCGGCCCGCTAATCCCAAGGAAATTGATGATTCAGTCTTGGAAGTGGCCAAGGAGAGCCAGATGACACAACAAAGGGTGAAAGTGCATAAGGAGTTTTCCCAGTCATCCTCAGATGGAATGGCTGAAGCAGATGGGATCTCCTACACCTGGATGTGTTTCCTATTTTTTGGAGGGACAAATGCATAATGTCTTCACCTAACGATCTGTGATTACATGGAAGAGAAGATGCACGAGAGTAGCCAGTGTTCTAATGTCACCCAGTGTTGGGAGGAGTTGGAGAGTACTCGAGCATTTGTGAGAGCGATGAAGGAGGTCTAATATCTTGAAGCACAAGTGATAGAAAAAGAGCTATTTATCGCCAACTGTTCTGAGATTGTGGAGTAGTTGAGGTCCTAGTTGGCAGATTCCCAAGAGCAATAGGTGGATGCGGGTCACTAGATGACTGAAATTCAAACTTAACAGGCGCGGGCATAGGCTAGGGTCAGCTAACTGTGCTTCGCAGCTGCTGATATATAATGAGTCCTCAGGAGGCAGGAAGCAGTCTTGGAGGCCACTATCTAGAAGGTAGCGGCATTGGAACAATCCATCCACGAAGCCGACCCCTAAGGGACCTGTTTTGGAAAAACCCATAAACTTATTTCACTTTACTGCTTCTTATTTTGAACTATATGTATGGAACAATTTATTTACTTGTTCCCTTGGTTTAACGTGCTCAACCATAATCCTGGAATAAATTTCAGTCCATTCATAAGATCACATGGGTCGTATCCGATGTGTGAAACAAGGGATTCTCGTATTATCACTTTGTTTGATCGTGGTAGAATCAAACAAGCTTTGGGAATTCGAGATTCAAACTCAAATTTTCGAGGAGTGGAGGGAGGCCCAATCAATGGAAGAGGGCCTTAGACCAATCGATGTACCGTATTCTCAACATTCTCTAGCGCACGAGCAGGGAAATTCTAGGGGCATTGGAATCTGTCCGAACATAGGGGAATGAAAAATGTGAATAACGTTACCCCAAATTCAGAAAACTATGGGAGGGGAGTGGTAATAAAGGATAATTTTTGATCATGTTTGAAACACATCATACCTATTGAGTTAGACTAAAATGGCGACAATAAATTGGGGTCGACTGTTGTCCATGTTCAAAACACATGACCTGACTCCATGTGTCGCCTGATGACTTTCGGGGTGTTTTCCCATGACGGTAGGTGAGCCGATGCGACATGGGACCAGGCCGTTAGAGGGTCCCATCAGACATGGAAGTGGATGAAGATATGAATTTAGGGAACTCATTGCATGTAAGGTGAAGTGGTGGTTTTTTCAAACAGAATCCAACACCCTTTTAAATTACTCCACAACAATAGAAACATATTTGGAGGGCACATTACTATGATCATGGATCATTACTACTCTGAGATAGGACCTCTCTTGTGAGGGAACTTTGTCTTCCCAATGTCATTATGGGGAATCCCGAACTTTTTCAGGGAGAATTATAGAGCTGCACAACTCCATGAGGTGTTAGGACAAGGGGATGATTGTGATAAAGGATGGGATTTTTGATTCACGGGGCTGGACCTGAGACGAAATGTGTGGGCTTTCTTATGAGTCCCATAAGGATGGGAATGCAACCATACATAGTTCTGGAAAGGGACTTATTTTAAGGTCTTAGAAATCAGAATAGGGATTTGTAAGGAATGATGGGGACACATGGTAATGTGATTATGAAACCCGACGTGAATGAGGACATAATTCCAGATTACCATGGGTTCCTTGGGGAAGTTCTTAGGTCAAGGGACCAAACACAAAAGGTAGGTTGAGCCCGTGGGGTAGTTCCCTGGCATTCCTACGTATCCCATAAGGATGGGAATCAAGCAACATGTAGTTCTTGAGAGGGGTGTGTGTGTCAGACCCTTGTAGCAAAATAAGAGGTATTTGATGTATCTTGTTTTTCCTTTAAGGTGAATGGTTTTTCTTGTGAAGTTACAGGCCTAGGGTAGAAACTTCCGAAATCGCCACAAGAGTCAAGCCATATACCTGAATTGAAAAATGGTATGGTGGATGACCGATATCGAATGTGATTCCCCCTATGGTGAGGTCAACACAATGCAGTGCTATTTTTCTTTGTGCGTCTGAGTCGATATTATCACAGTTTAGGGCCATGTGATAGGACCAGATAGCATAGTTTAATTTCATATGGATTGGACATAAAGGAATGTGCATGATGCTATAAATCATACCTAACATGAATGAGTACGAGGTCCACATCATCACCATGGGAAACATCGAGAAAGGAGCCTCGGACCAAGAGGCCAACAAGGGTCAGAGGATAAGGGGCCAGAGAAGCTAGCTCCTAGATGAGATGGACACGGAAGCATGATGTCTGGGTGATCCTACGTATCCCATGTGGAGGAGGACTGAGCCTCACATAGTTCCTAATAAATATCTTAGTTTATGGTCTTAGAGCTCGGACCGTGGGAGCCCCGAAGATCACCATATTGCATCTTGTCCCTTTGATGTGCGGAGGCGCACTGAGGGATAATGCCAGGAGTGTCAAAATTATACTTGAAAATGATGGGGTGGAACATAATGTGAATCATGAAACCAAAATTCAAGGCCTGAAGGGGATGGCATGGAGAAGAAGGATTATTGATGACCATGTTTTCTACACAGCAACCATGTTGTGTTTGCCTCAAACGGGAACAAAAAAATGAGCATAGACTGTTGACTGTATTCGCAACATGGGACTTGTATCAATTTGTTGTCCAAAACCCTCAGGCGCGTTGGCCCGTAATGGGTGGAGAGCCCTTAGGATGAGAATCCATGCCGTTTTGGGGGTCCCATTGGGTGTCAAATATAATGGGGGCCCAAACGAAGGGGAACATGAATCCTAGAAAGTGAATGGAACTTTCCCAAGTTGAACCTGACACTGCAGGTCCTAGAATATGGTACACTTGAACACATCGGCAGACCACTGTAAAGGGTCAAGGGGGCTCAACCTGAGATGGGCTGGACCCGAAATTTAAATGTTGGGAAATTCCTACATATCTCATGGGAATGAGAATCAAGCCACACGTAGTTCTTGATGGTGTTGTATAATGTCATGCGGGATGACATATAGTTTAACATCATGTGGGACAACATATAGTTTAACGTCATGCGGGACAACATACATTTTAACGTCATGCGGGACGCCATACAGTTTAACTTCATGCGGGACGACATACAGTTTAACGTTATGCGGGATGACATACATTTTAACATCATGCAGGACCACACACAGTTTAATGTCATGCGGGGTGGCATACAGTTTAACATCATATGGGACGAAATACAGTTTAACATCATGCGGGACGACATACAGTTTAGCGTCATGGGGGATGATATATAGTTTAACATCATGCTTGACGCCATACAGTTTAATGTCATGCGGCATGACATAAATTTTAACGTCATGCGGGACGACATACAGTTTAATGTCACGTGTGACCACTTACAGTTTGACCTCATGCGGGATGGAATACAGTTTCACATCATGCGAGATGACATATAGTTTAATGTCATGCGAGATGACATACAGTTTAACGTCATGCCGGAAGACATACAGTTTGATGTCATGAGGGACCACATAGAGTTTAATGTCATGCGAGACAACATATAGTTAAACATCATGTGGGTTGTTATGCAGTTTAACATCATTCGGGACGCCATACAGTTTAACATCATGCGGGATGACATACAGTTAAATGTCATGCGGGACGAAATACAGTTTAATGTTATGAGGGACCACATACAGTTTAACGTCATGCTGGACGACAAAGAGTTTAACATCATGCGGGACAACATACAGTTTAATGTTGTCATGAACCAGCCCAGGTCGACCAGGAACTAGTCACCCAGGCTAGCCCGCGACAGGTCCCGAGAGGCATTCCCGATTCTCCCTGGATGTAGTCAAGAACCAAGGGAATCAATAGAGTACACAAGGGATTGATTTCTCCCATATATAATCAATCAAACAAATAGGAAAAATAAATGGACAACCCAAAATTCATTTATATAAAAATTGAACTAATCATTATTTGAACAAGAAACAAAATGTAGAACTAAACAACAACTCAACTAACTATACCCGTTAACAAACTAACTCCATGTGACACCACTGGTCACTAT
This sequence comes from Viscum album, assembly GCA_963277665.1. NCBI lineage: Eukaryota > Viridiplantae > Streptophyta > Magnoliopsida > Santalales > Viscaceae > Viscum > Viscum album. Next base: position 142,660,677 of record OY728141.1, read on the forward strand.
CCAAGGAAATCATCACACGTCGCCCAAGGCGATCGAACTCAAGCTGAAACCTGCACAAGGGCTAAAAACAGAAGAAGACTATAGGCATTAGTATTAAAACTTAGTAGGTTATCCCGATATTCTATTCCCACTGAGCTTCCTTTTAAATAAAAGAAAATAAATTTTATGTTTTAAATAAAATATATAAAAGTATTTGTTTCAAATGAGGTTCCATACTATAATAATTATCAGGCAAAAACATGCATGTTTTATAAACAGAAATGCAAGTAATAATTTTTCAAAGAGGTGAAACTTCAAAATGAAAATTGTTTTAATGAGGGATACATTAAAAATTGTACGCTTTTAAATAAATAACACACACTAATGAATTTACAACACAAACACATTGTATGCCGATGTCGAGTAAAAAATAACAATGAGCACAACTCACGGGAACACCCCTAGGCACTAGTTAGTTGTGAGCCCCAGGTACCTCATATCTCGGTGAATGTAACCATACTAAATATCCATTATCATGCACACAAGACACTAGTAGGGAGAATATCCATAACCTATTGGTCCCCCAACATCATTATCATCTTAGTTTAGTTAGCGATGTCATCGTCAAAATTGATATGGGAAATAGGGGCCAAACCGCACCGGATCACTAGCATACTAGTACACGTCCACCCACCATGTCACTCGGGATTCCCTTTAGTGCTCAATCAAGTTACACATATTATCAAATACACATATCACATAAAACTTTTATTCCCAAACCATAAACACACAAACATACCACAAACTGTCTTCACATTTCTTTCACGAATCAACAAACCACTAAATATTTTTTTTTTAAAAAATCAAGTAGTGTTTGGTGGCTATGCACATAAAAATCACTCAAGAAAACTCTTTCAATTATAAACACAGATAAAAACCATAAAAAACATATTTTAAATCCCTACAAAATTTAATAAAATCATTTCATGGACTATAAAACAATCCCAATTTCACAACTTTGTATATACATGTAAAACATTAATTCATCATTTTTATGAATGGAAAAACAGGCCTTTAAGTATTTTCTCAAAACTATCATTTGGAAATGTTATGAATTTAAATTTTTATAAAAAGGTTTGTAAAAACCATTTAGAGAATAAAGCCACATTCATAAATACCTTAAAACACTCAGGTGACATATTCAAAGCACAACCATTTTTATAAGAATGTGAAACGGGACATTTTTCGGCAACTCAGGGCCAAAACATGTTGTAAAAAAAAATTGTTTGTAAAACAAAATCCAAATTTGAAATCCATAAAAGGATCCAAAAATAATTTCCTTACATGCTGCCAATATATTTATAAATCCAAACAAATTATTTTAAATTTCACTAAACACATAAAAGCCAACCAAGCAATTTACCGAACACATGACATGCACTCTTTAAAAAAACAACGTATGTTAAGCACATAAAAAGAGTCAAAACACCATTTTCAGGCCATAAAGTTATTCAAGATACTGAGACATATTCAAAATACAATTAACCACGTGCAAAAGCTCATGGAATAATTTATCAAACAAGAGGAGTACACATTTATCCCAAAAAACTATATTTTTAACAAAATAAGTCATAAAACATAATTTGCACACAAAACCTTTAGAAACAAAGTTTCACAGAATAAAATAACATATAAATATGGTTTTAACATAATTAAAATGATTAAAATTAAATGATAATGGTTTTTTCATGGAATATCTTACCTCAAATCCTTCGAGTAATGGAAACGCACACCCAAAATCACCTGTTGCCGGTTTATAAACCATAAAACAATGTACACCACACCTAAATGATTATAAACTCTATAAACAACCATGGGATAAAATAAACCTAGGTCGATCATGACTAGGGGAGATTATAAAACCAAGAAATAATGAGAGGTGGAAGAAGTGGGAGGATAAAAAAGATGATATCTCACCTTTTCTACTAGAAAACTCACTGTATTCCATTAAATATGCACCCATAGAGAAAAGGAAATGGTATGAAACTTCTTGGGGAGCCTCATAAGGTCAGTACTAACCATGGAAACAATCGTTTTTTGAAAAATATCACTAATTGAATATGTTATGTATAAAACTATTTACCTTATCAATTCTGGGAGATTTGAGGTATCCTGAGAACATTCAACCTAATCTGTGACCCATATGAGATACAAAGAGGTTAAAGAGATTATAGGGGTGAGTATAAGGTTATTGGATTCTAAGGGGAAGTAGAATCACAAAAAAATATTATAAAATGAAAATTATATAAAAGAATCGATTTATTTTTTAAAAACTGGAAATGGGCTGATGGGATGACCCAATACCTAAATAAGTAACCTAAATTCAACATTATCATGAATTATTAAGGGGTCCAAAAGTATATTTTGGTTTTAATATATCAGTTTATCCATATTATATTGTATAATGGGTTAAAAATGTTTAATAAAAATGGAGTTTTAAATGAAACATATTTGTTTTTTTACTGGAAATGGGCTCACGGTTGGCCCAAATCATTAAGTAACCAACCTTTCTTCAAAAACTCCTAAACCAGAAATGGGGAACCCAAATTATGGGGATTAGAAATATATGAAACATAAAAACCCAATATTCATCTCACCAAATACCCATAAAATTGATCAGGATTTCCAATGATCCAAATCAAAACAAAGACATGAAAAATCATGTGTGACAATTCTCCCCACCATTAAAGCTTTCCGCCCCAGGAATGCCATAACACTTTCCAGCTGAAAGATAATCACCTAATAATTCCTTATCAACATGATCCAAAATATAAATCTACTGAAATTTCATTTTACATCAACATAACATAATACTCTTTCCCAAAAAAACACCAAATCACAACCACTTTCTGAAAATCAAAGGAAAGGTCAAGCCACAACTTCCACAACCAAGCCAAGAACCTGATTGTTGGGCCTTCTCCCAATGAAACTAACAATAACCCCAAACTAAATATCACTCAATAAAACCAAGGAATCTAGGGGAGTACAGAATGGACTCCCCAAGATTAATAAACAACTATCACTAGACAAGTTCATTGGAGGAAAAATCAATGAGACCTGTGGTGGGTCTCCCCACCATTAGAACCCAACTAGCAACAAAAAAAAAATTCAACATTACCAAACTTTCAAAAGTCCAGATAAAATCTCCCAAAAAAATTTACCAACCCAAGTTAAGAGGGTTAAAACACAAACATATAAACCACCCACTCTCGAACGGAGGGGACAGAAACTTGGCCAACATTTTCTGCACGGATCCGGACCCCCACCACTCAGGGATGGGAGGGACTGTGACCCAATAATTTGTCAACTAAAACCACAAAAGAAACAAAGGAACTAACCAAAACTCTCCACCTACGAATAGGTAGCACCATGACCACACACAATTTATAGAGGTGGTACACAAAGGGATACTGATCAGAAACCCACATCCATGAAGTCATAAAAATAGGCACTGTGTTAGGGGTAAGTCCACGAAACTTGTTGTAACAAAAGGAAAATCACACTATCGAGGAACCACAATATAGACATAGAAACTACCTTATAACAATGGTGGAGGCAGTATCCTGGTCAAGCTCCCCACACCTCCGTAGATTTTCTGACTACATGAAAAGCTTCACTCTGAGGCCTATGGATGGAGCCCTAACTCATGAAGCCTATGCTGCCCCACAGTCAGGTGTTAAGAATCACACCACTAAAAAAACGCACCTTCTCAACAAAACACTTTTTTTTAATAGGAACTCATAGATACATATCAAAATTACATATCCCTTGGAATGAGTAGTAGAATGGAAAATGAATATGTAAAAAACCATCAACATCAGCCAATAAGACTACTATGTCTACAAGAGTTATCACGAACTGAAAGCACTCTAAAGCAATCCCAAACATCTCTCTATTTAAAGTAAAGGGATGGGGAATTATTTTTGTAGGTGGATCTAGCTTGTGAAACATGAGAAAGAATCATTAGGATTATCAATTGGAAATCATGCAAACATAGAACTATCTGTGGACACATCTAAACATCCAACGCATATTTAGAAACCCACTGAACATTACTCCAAACCCGAGCCACCAACAAGATCCCATCTCAAGATGAAACAAGATTATTTATTATAGATCATAAAGTAGCATAGTTAATATACAATACTTATAAGACATAGGATAAACCATCCACAAAACCTCTGGTTCAAAACAAACACCTCAATTTTTCAGCTAGAAAAACTTCTGAAAAAAAACTTACTTGGTGTATTTTCACATTAACCAATGGTGTTTCATCAAGTCTCACTCACATGAACATTTATGTGCCACCCTAGGCCCTCAAAAACCATTCCATATAGTACATTATTCAATATATCAATAAATCCTTGCATGTGAGAACCCATAAAAACACCAAAGGCTAAAACAAAACAACATCATTGCAAAAATCTGGTACCGTCAAAAGGAACACCGACCACCAAGTCAAAAACACTTTTCATATCCCACAAATAAAACCACACTTCATCAAGAACCATTTGATAAAAACAATCCATTTAATTTAATAGAACATACCGAAAAAACCATTCTATTCAAAATATACATTCCCCATTTTTTTAAAACAAAAATCAGCAAGGTCCCTTTTCATAATCTGACAATCACAAAAGCCAAAACCCCTTTCCAGAAAAACACAAACCATGCCAAACTGAATTTCCAAAACCTATTCATAAGATTCAAAAACTTTTCAATAGCCTAAAACACACAATTTAAAACAATGATTAATAGTTACTTTGAAATGACTCACATTTTCAAAATAGTTCATTTCAACAAACCACATGTTTAGATTAGGGAAAATCTAATCCTCTTAAATCATTTCTACTTCCTCCCCAAAATATGGTTAAAAAAACACAACCTTACCAAAACCATTCTTATATTTAGTTTTTAAAAACCCCTTTTCTACTTTTCCAAATCCAATCCTTTAAAACCGATTTCCATACTTCTCAAACAAGGATTTTCAAAACAAAAATTTAGAATTCATGAAAGGTCCAAGAAACCTACAAATGGGAACTAGTGTTGGTGGGTGACATGACCATATGGTTGGCAGCCATATGTCAAACACAAAACCAACATGGGGAGACTTATTAGAACCATGCCCTGGATCCACATTACTTTCCATGTCCTGCGAGCTCATAGATGCAATTAGTCATACTCCCCTTGTCATATCCCGACACCAACCAATCAGCAAGAACAATGGACACCAATAAAGCTAGACTTCCCATGGAAACCTGAGGATCAGAATGAGAAAGAGTTCATGACACTCTTCCCGAACTTACCCCTATAGTCCCAAAAATCATACTCGATATACCTTGACATCCCCAAATAACAAGGTCACTCTAAATGAATGGTCTGCTAAGAGTTGACCTCCTCTGATACCATTTTGTCACGAACCAGCCTGAGTCAACCCTGAACTGGTCACCCAGGCCGGCCTGCGACAAGTCACAAGAGGCTTTCTCAATCCTCTCTGGATAGAGAAAAGCTACCAGGGCATAAATTGAGTACACATGGGAACGATTTCTACCATATATAATCAATCAAACAAACAGCGGAGACAAACTGACAGCCCAAAATGCATTTATATAAAATTTGAACTAAATATTGTTTTTACAAAAAACTAAAAGTAGAACTAAAACAACAAATCAACGGACCAAACCTGATAACCAACTAACTCCATGTGAAATATCTGGTCACTCTCCATAAAAATAATCACACGTCACTCAAGGAGATCGAACTCAAGCTTCAACATGCACAAGGGATAAAAACAGAGGAATTCTATAGGCGTGAGTATTAAAACTCAGTATCATAGCCCGATATTCTAATCCCAATGTAATTATTTTAAAATAAAATAAAAATAAATTTCATGATTTAAATACAATATATAAAATTATTTTTTTCAAATGAGGTTCTATGCTATAATAATTATCAGACAAAATCATGAATGTTTTATTAAAAAAAATGCAAGTAACAATTTCTCAAATAGGTGAAATTTCAAAATAAAAATTGTTTTCATGAGGGATGATTTAAATATTGTACACATTTAAATAAATAACACACACTAATGAATTTACCAACCAAACACACCATATGCTGATAGTGAGTACAAAATAACCAATGAGAATAACTCACGGGATCACCCCAAGGCACTAGTTAGTTGTGAGCCCGAGCTACCTTGTATATCGGTGAAAGTAACCATAATAATTATCCATTATCATGCACACAAGCCACTATTACGGAGCATACTTATAAGATAATGGTCCCCCAATATCTTCAATAACATATTTTAGTTATTGTTGTCATATTCAAACCTGCTTCGTGAAACAGGGGCCAAACCCCACATGATCACTAGCATACTAGTACATGTCCGCCCACCTAGATACCCGAGATTCCCTTTATTGCTCAATCAAGTTACAAATATTATAAAATACTCATTTAACATAAAAAGACCATTCCTGAACCATAAACACACAAACAGCACACAAACATTCATCACATTTCATTCACGAATCAACAAACCGCTAAATATTTTCGTAAAACAATTTCAAGGAGTGTATTGACGCTTTGCACATAAAACATATTCAAAAACACTATTTAAATTATAAACACACATCAAAACCATAACAAAATATATTTGTAAGCCCTAAAAAAATTTAATAAAATCATTCCATGGACCATAAAACTATCCCAATTGCATAACTTGTTATATACAAGTAAAACACTTATTATTCATTTTTAGGAAAGGCCAAACATGCCTTTAAACATTTTCACAAAACAAACATTTAACAAACTTATGAATTTAAATTTTATTAAGGAGGTGTGTACACACCATTTACAGAATAAAACTACATTCATAAATACCTAAAAACACACATGTGACATTTTCATAGCACAACCATTTTTATAAGAATGTGAAACATGCCATTTTTCGGCAACTAAGACCAAAATATGTTCTAAAAAAACCATTTTTTTGTAGAACCAAGTCGAAATTTGAAATCCATAAAATGATCCCAAAATAATTTTCTTAAATTCTTCCAAAATATTTATAAATCCAAACAAATTATTTTAAATTGCACTAAACACATAATATCCAACCGGGCAATTTACCGAACACGTGCCATGCACTCATTAAAAAACACTTATGTTAAGCACATAAAAAGGGATAAAACACCATTTTAAAGCCATAAATTTATTCATGATACAGAGAGATATTCAAAAAACAATAAAACAAGTAAAAAATATTATGGAATAATTTATCAAACAAGAGTACCCATTTATCGTAAAACAACTATATTTTTATGAAAATAAGTCATAAAACATACTTTTCACAGAAACAATTTAGAAACAAAGATTCATAGAAGCACATATCATATAAATAAAATTATAACAAAATTTAAAGGATGAAACTTAAATGATAATGGTTGGTGCAAGGGATATCCTACCTCAAATCCTTGGCGTAATGGAAACGCACACCCAAAATCACCCGTCGCGGGTTTATAAACAATAAAACAATGAATACCAGACCTAAATGAATATAAAATCAATAAAAATACAATTTATTACATAACCCTAGGTAAATAATGACTATGGGAGAATATAAAACCCTGAAATAATAAAAGGAGGAAATGAGGGAGGATAAAGGAGATGGAATCTCACCTTTTCCCCTAGAAAACCCTTCGTATTCAATTAAATATGCACCCATAGAGAAAAGGAAATGGTAATAAACTTCTTGGAGAGTCTCATAAGGCCTGGAAGAACCATCTAAAGATGTTTTTTTTAAATAGCATGAATTCAATGAGTTATGTATAATACTATTTACCTCATCAATTTTTGGTAATTTGAGGTATCCTAAGAACATTCTCCCTAATCTACGACCCATATGAAATTCAAAGAGGGTAAAAGGATTATGGGTGTGATTATAGGGTTATTGGATTCTAGGGGGAGGTAGAATCACTGAAAAATTTTGAAAAATGAAAATATATTAAAGAAACTAATTATTTTTTTAAAACTGGAAATGGGCCGATGGGATAGCCCAATACCAAAATAAGTAACCTAAATATACAATTATCATGAATTCTTAAGGGGCCCAAAAGTATATGGTGATCTGAATATATCCGTGGAGGAATATTATAAAGTTTAATGGGTGAAAAATGTTTAAAAACAAAGGATTTATAAAAGAAACAAATTCGTTTTTTACTGGAAAAGGTCTCATGGTTGGCCCAAATCATGAAGTAACCACCATTTCTTCAAAAACTCCTAAACAAGAAATGGGGAACCCAAATTAGAGTGATTAGAAATATATGAAACATAAAAACCCAATATTAATCTCACGAAAAACCCATGAAAAGGATAGGGATTTCAAATGAACCGAATAAAAAAAGACGTGAAAAACCGGGTGTGACAAACATCATGCGGGACGACATATAGTTTAACGTTATGCGGGACTGGCTATTTTTGGCCATCCAGGACTGGAATTTTAAGGTCGTGCAGGACCATAATCTAGTTAAAGGTCATTTAGGACCTAATAAAAGAAATCACAAGCAAATAGGGGGGATGGCCCCGAAATCTAAATGGTCAAGCGTTCCTACATATCTCATGGAAATGAGAATCAAGCCACACATTCTTATTGAAGATGAATTTTAACGTCATCCGGGACGGACAATTTAAGTTCGTGCAGGACTTGCTGTTTAAGGTAATGCAAGACCATAATCCACTTTAATTTCAGGTAGGACCTAAGAAAATAAATCTCAGGAAAAGTATTGTTTGAGAACTTGGCATTGGTGGGAGGAGTTATGCGCTCACCATCAATGGTCACCAGCGAGTACGCACCATTGGGGTAAACCTTATGAACAATGAATGGCCCTTCTCATTTGGGATCTAACATGGGTGGTTTCCTATCAGGTATCATTGGTTTTCTTAGAGCCGGCAGCATGTCGACTAGTAGGAAAGAGCGGATACAAACCTTCTTGTTGGAAGCTCGAGCCATCCTTCTCTGATGCCTTTCTAGGTTGTATAGGGCATGAAGCCAATTATCATCAAGTGCATCCAATTTAGCTAGATTTATTTCATCCACTCTATCTGACGCCTGCTGGTCATAGACTTCTGTGCTCAATGAGGGAAACTAAATGTCAATGGGCAGGACGGCCTCAGTTCTGTACACCAGGGAATATGGGGTCACCTGGGTGGAATTACGAGTCGTCATCCGATAAGCCCAGAGGGTGTTGGAGAGATTATCCAGAAACTCTTCTTCTTCTAGCCAACTATTTTCGGCCGGATGTTACAGAGGTTTTTATTGAACACCTCAATCTACCCATTTCCCTGCATGTGATATCGAGAGTTATGATTAGAGAAGATGTTGTATTTGGCATAAAAAAATTTCAACTCGTCCGCTCAGAACATAGTGCAGTTATCAGTGATGACAGCGTGAGGAACTCCAACTTGATGGATGACATTGGAATTCACAAAGTCAACAATAGAATGGGCCTTCACCTCCTGGAGAAGAATTGCATCCGCCCAGTTGTAAAAGAAATCTGTAGCGGTTAGAATGAACTGGTATTGGAGATCCATTGCTGGAAGATATGGTCCTACGACATCTAATCCCCAGACTGAAAATGTCATAGAGTACTTGGTAGTGTGTAGAGACTCTGGTGGCCGATGCACAATGTTATAAGGAACACGGCACACATGGAACCTCTTGGGGAACTGGATTCCATCGTTGATCATGGAAGGTCAAAAATACCCTAATCTCATGATCTGGTGAGAAATTTTTGGCCCATCCTGATGGGCACACTAGGAACCGGCGTGAACCTCATGGATGACCTGTGGAATCTCAACCCCCTGAATGCAACAGATGAGAAAACCATCAAACCCGCTCTTATAAAGGATTGGCTCAAGGCTGGGACTGCTCTGAAGTGTAAAATGTAGCATGTGTCATTAGATTCTCTCGCGCATATCCCGGTCTAATGATATATTACCTTGTTGAAGATATTAAACCATGGGTGTCCTCTAATCGACAATCATTTCAATCACTGCATCCGAACGACCTGGGGGTCCTGACCCAGAGGCACTGACAGTAAGACGTCCTACGTGTGGGTCATCATCATCGTCCAGGGTAACAAGAGCTATGACTCTCTGATGTTCCATGTGGATAATCAACTCATCTTGTTCGAGCTCTGCAAGTGATGCTGTTAATCTAGCCAAATCATCTACTCAACCATTCTGTGATTAAGGAACATGGGTATCCTCTGGCTGAGAAGGGAACTGGTCTATTAGCTGGAGAGTGCGTCCTAACAATGGTACAAGCTCTGTCTTCCTGACGACGTAGTCTCCATTGATCTTCTTAATGACCATCTCGGGGTCCCCATTCACATGAAAATGGGGAACGTCAATCTCGAAGGCCAGCTTGAGACCTGTAATGTGGGACTAATACTCTGCCTCATTGTTTGTGAAACCTTCCAATAGAAATGAAAAACTATGGTAGAATAGATTGTGCCAGGGAAATAACAATGATACCCATGCCTAATCTATTGAGTCTAGGATCATTGAGCCTCATACCGGTGGGGCTCGGGGATGTGGAATCAAAGTTCATTTTCCATCACAGGATGGCTTGATTGACTGAGTGGATCGCCTCATCAAGAAAATCCATGTCCAAGGACCAGTCAGTGGGAGTTGGATGGGCATATAGAAAGTATTCCAATGCTTGTCCCTTGATAGCCTTCTGAGGAATGAACATGATGTCAAATAGATGGAGGATTACCACCCACCGCGCGAGTCATCCAGTCAACATGGGAGGAATAGGATGTACTTCAACGGGTCCACTCGATACACCAGCTGTAACTCATGGTGCTACATGTAATGTTGTATTTTCTATACGGAGAATATGAGGGCAATGCAGATCATCTCAATGGGGTAGTATTTGGTCTCAATATCAAGGAGCATGAGGCTGAGATAGTAGAGGTTGTTCTCTGTCCCCTCATTGTTCTTCTGGGTTATAAGGGTGCCAAGGGACCATTCAAGGGAGGTGACATAGAGGACCAGTGGATTCCCGGAGACATGTGGCATCAAGACCAGAGGCCAGAGCAGATAATGCTTGATTTCATCAAAGGTGGTCTGACACTCCTCGTCGCATTTGTAAGCGGTTCCCTTATTCATGAGCCGAGAGACGAGCATACACTTTCCCGACAGATTCTCAATGAATCGGCGTATGTTGGCCATGTGGCCTTGGAAACCTCGAAGCTCCCGAATATTACTCGGGGAGGCATCTATCAGATGGACTTGATCTTCTCTAGGTCGATCTCGATTCTCTGATACCTGAAAACAAAGCCAAGGAATGTTCCAGAGGTGTCCCCGAAATGAAACATCAATGGGTTCATCTTCAGGTGGTGAGAACTATGGATGCCGAAAAAAATTTCAAGATCCTTGAGATGGTCTGGGCGCTGACATGATTTGACCACCATATCATCCACATAGGACTCCACCAATGTCCTGAGGATTGTCCTGAATATGCGGTGCATGGACCATTGATAGGCGACACCTAAATTCTTCAGGCTGAATGGCATAACCTGGTAACAAAAAGTACCATGGGGTGCTCTGAAAGCTGTGGGCTCCTCGTACTTAGGGGACATACGGATCTGATTATTCCTGGAGTAACCATCCATGAATGAGAGGGCTTGGAACCCAGTTATAGCATCAATCAAGAGCTCAGTCATAGGAAGGGGAAAATCATCCTTCATACAATGGCGGTTGAGATCATGGAAGACGATACAGACTCTGATTTGTCCATTCTTCTTCCTGATTGGTCCAATATAGGCCATCCATTTGGGTTAATGGACCTCCATAACGATGTTGGATATGATGAGCTTATCAACTTCGGCCTTGACCGTGGCACCGTGAGAAGGGTGCCTCATTCTGGGAGGCTGCTCGAACCCGCTGTGATTTGCCGGAAGACTGAGGCGGTGGGCGGCTACCTGTGGATCTAATCCCGGAATCTCATATTAACATCAGGTAAACACATCACACTGATATTTAAGGATGTATAAGTACCACTTCTGCTCCTCGGGGGGCATGGCGGCACTGATCATTGTGGGTCTCGGGTCTGCCTCGCTTTCGCGGTTTACCCATACCAACTCGTCGACTGTGGAAGAGATGCCTTCCTCAATGTTAGGGGGAATCCTCTATATTATCTTCTCTACATATGGAAAGATATTCCATGGGAAAAGTTTCTTTTGAGTTACCAGACACCGATGTGGGGCTGGTACCAGCTTGAGCAGTAGTGGATATTGCATCGGGGAACTTTGGTGCTGCAGAGACCATAGTAATGAAGGGTGTCGACCCGATCCCATCTAGCCTCTAGCCCAAGGGGACACACTTGATGATATCAAAGTAGTAGTGGTGAATCGGTTGGAGTCGGCTTATTACATCCCCGCAAAATAGACAGGTATGACGTACTGTCGTTTCTATGAGCCGGACGACCCGATACTGGTTGGTAGTGGGAGGGTCTGGGATCCCTGAATCCTGATTCGTATAAGAATATGAAGTGATCTTTTGATGCCTCTTGGATCTAGGATCATGGTTCCCCCTTGTTAAGGAAATGACAAAACATTGCCCCATATTGGGGTTTGTGGCCTCCAACTGATGAATCAGAATGAGGTATGCGTTATTTAGACCTACCCAAGGGTTGGTCGTAGCAGTGACGAGCTCAACTTCACTTGCTGGACTTGTTTATCCATGATCTTATAATAGATAGCGTCTGAGTAGCAGGATTCACAAGAGGCGAAAGGAGACACATCACCCTGGAGTATTCACACTCAACCATTAATGGAGTACTTGAGGTATTGGTTATACAATGAGGGGACCACCACATGCAGGTGGAGCCATTGCCTGCCCATCAATTCATTATACGTGGTGTCTTGGGAGATAAACATAAACTCAGTGCTAAAAACTAGGCTTCTGAACTGGGTCTTCAATCGGATCTTTCCGAACAAGTTCATCTCCATCTTGTCATATCCTTGTATTCTTAAATCGGAGGGAGTCACATCATCTTCAGATAACCATATCTTCCACAAAGTCAGCATTGGGATAAGGTTGATCCCAGAGCCGGTGTCAATGAAACAACGTCGAACCTCCACACCGTTAAATTTTCCTGTGATGTATAGTGAGAGGATGTTCCCCTGTATGGGGGAGCATTCATCTTATATTGAGAATGAAATGATGGCTTGACATTCAGCATTCTCAAACACATCAGCATGGAATTCTTCTGCTGCTGCTACCTTAGTCTCAAACTTGAGGGGGCTTCTCAAAGCATCGGCAAGTTCTTCATGCATATTTGGTGACAGGCGAAGGGCTTCAAGGATGGAAAACCTCATTATGATGCCGGAAAGGTGATTGAGAGCATCATATTTCCATACCAGGCATAAAATTCTACTTGCAGGGAGCCATTTTGTGATTGAAGTCATGGCGGGCCTTGCTGGCCGGACCGATGACTGACTGGTGCTGGGCATCTCCCGTTGTTCACTAGTCGAAGCCCGAAGAGTAGCTACCGGATGAGGATCATATGTCTGAGATCATCCTGTAATAGGGCGAAGCTGATCACAGCACTACTAAAGTGGTTCTTCCTGATCCACTAGCACAAAAAGTGGTAGAGGTGGGCCTGTCAATACCAGATGAAGGGATTGCGCGTATTGAGTTGTGTGATTGGACTGCTCTCTGGTCTCAGTATCATGCACAGACTAGATGGAGGTGAAAACTAACATGCCCTGATGAACCTTACGTCTGTTGCTCAGCCGACGCTAGAATCAGCTGGGGACGTTGGGGAGGTTCGCATAATGTTCCCTCTCATTTGGGTTTCATATAAGGGTTTACCAACTCAACGGTGTAAACAGAAGCATACCCTTGACTATCACAGGAAGATTCATCCATTACTAGGTGGATTCTGGGAGGGATCCCCATCTCTGGGTGAATGAAGTCGCCAATAGTGTGGGACGATGCCGGTATTGGCAGGGCGCCTTTCTTTCTCTAACCCTACTGATGATTTCTCTTTTGGAAGGAGGCCGACTGAGATGACAATACAGAAGTGGTGGAAATAGCTTCTCAAGGATCTGGCTGATCAGTCTTGCATGGATAATGCCACGGGCATGGGCGACCACTTTGCAGCTCATGCAATCATTATACTTCTGAGACCCGCGGTCAGAAACCTGCTGCCACTCGCCTTAGTTTCCACTACTACTACCTGGCCTTACAAAGACACCCGCCACTTGTGTCAGGGCCAGGCCCAACCTGACTATGTTTTTGTCAATATGGTCTTAGATCCAGTTCTTGGACACATATAATTGCTTGATGGTGTGCACCAGGATCCCATGATAAGGGCAGTAGTTGGCGAGATCATTGAGATTCACCACTTCTGGAATTCTTCACTCATGCAGTCACACGATTCCCTACTCTAAGGGGTTGCAGATGTAATTGGGGACCTGAGCCTCGTTGAACGAGTAGGTCCAATTTCTTCTCTCCGAAAAGGCGGCTCTAAGAGTATTACCCTAACGAGGGGCTGGAGGAGCCTATCGAGGAGGCAATACTTTATTATCACACCTAGGTGGTGGCAACGCATTACGTGGAGGCACCTGCCGATTTGAAAGTGGTCTTTGCTGGGCTAGAAGTTATGCCTATGGTGGTGGACCTCTGCAGGTCCACAAATCCAACCCCCATGGTCGCAATTCTAGCTAACCGGGGCCCTTATCTGGGCCACCGTAGTGGGCTCGGCTCTGGCAGACCTCTTTGTTGGGATTACAGGGGGAAGCGGATGTGCCTAACTAGCATATCACAGGGCTGATTCAAGGCATTGGGCCTTATTTGAGAAGTCTCAAAACCCTCCCAGATAGTTTTGAGTGATCAGGGAGGGAACTTTATCTGTTTGAACATTCCCTACATAAATCGTCATTAATTTCTCCGGAGTCAGTTTCATGTCAAGGGAGTATGTGAGCCCCTTCCAATGGGCGGAAAATTCAGTGACTCTATCATCAAGACATTGTTTGCACTAGAAGAGGTCTGTGATGTTCGTTTTCCAGGTGTTATATGTGAACTGGTAAAGGAACTACCTGCGAAGGTCATCCCAGGTGGTCATGGATTTGACAGGGAGCTGGCTGTACCGGATGAATGTTGGTCCCTCTAGTGTTTGAACAAAACAGTGGAGCTTGGAGGCCTCCTGCTGCGCTGGGTATTCTAACATAGGCCCACACCATGAGTTGATGTGGTCCAGGTGCTGCGGCGGGGCCCCCTTCTAGTTAAAGGGGGAGAAGGTGGGGTTTCTGAATCCTGGGGGTGCTGGCATATCATCCACCCACACTGGGTATGGCTTGCCATCCGGTGGGATGTCCACCTGTCGTGTCTCCAAAGTCTCTAGGTGGGAAATTAGTGCCGACGTTGGATCATCTGGACAAGGGACACTATCTTGACGGGGATCCATAACCACAAGTGTGTTTCCAGATTCTGCAATGCGGTAAATAGCTTCAGCGGCTCGTGGTGCGGCTGATGGAGCAACACTTGGGGCAGCTAGAGGAGCCTGAGAGGGGTTTCCTGGATTTTCGTGTCATTTGAAAGGGTTTGGCGAGACATATCATTCCTTCTTTCCATGTCCTCCAGCTTCCATCTTGTCCGCAAGAGCAGTATGATCAGGGTTTCCTAGGGGCATCTCACCAAGGAGTAGTTTTCCCTGCCCCTGCTGCACCGTCCTAGGAACACCATAGTTGGGTCGTCGCTTTGGAACGCATTCAGCCAAGAGTTCTTTGACCAACATTCCTTGCTCAGCAAGCTGCTTGCACAATGCGTCCTTTTCAGGACCCCCTTATGTCTTCTAAACCAATGTTGACGGGTCGAAGTCCATGACAGCTGCGACGTGTTCATTGCCCTTACCAGTATTCTGGTTGAGTACCAATGCCTCAGTCAGAGTAGGGAGAACTAGGAGTTTCCTTTGCTGACGAGTAATCCTCCTAGATGGGTCTAGTATTGGGGGAACATCCTTAGGGAGGAAGGTACCATTAAGTAGTTCCAGTTCGTTTTCAACTCTCGAAAGGTCAGTCATGTTGACCGCAACTATTCCCGGGTCCATGTCCTCAACGTCCTCTAGCAAGTCGGGCTATCGATGAATAACATTGAAGAGGACAGCTGTGTACTAATCCTATCCATGAACATCAACATGGGGGGTATCCTCTTTAACAACCTTGTAGAGTAATTGGAAACTCTGAATGCATTGCTGTTGGAGGGCCATGTGGTGACCATGTCACTCAGGGTGCTGGACCACGAGGAGCGCAGCCCGATCATCTAGACATAATTGTTCACCAATTTCTTCAAGGTGAACATGGCTCCTAGGATAAGAAGCATGCTGATTGAGAAGATGGAAGTGAGTCACCCAGAGGTTCTGGCGGAAACATTCAAACTCTTACGGGGTGAGAGATTATGGAGCACAAAAATATAGTCCTGCGACCATCAAAAACTTCTCAGGGAAGTGGCCTTCAACAAGGATCATCCAGAAGATCCACTGATTAGATTTAGGGTATGGCAATTGATTTCCCCACTTGACAACTGGGGGTGGATGAGGAACTAGTAAAGGAACTGAGGTAGACCGCAGGGACGACGAGCACGTCGGGGGAGAAAACGACTTGCAGGTTGACTGGACGCCGAATCTTGGGCTATCCTCTAAGGATTTTAGCGACCTGGCTACCATATCACAATATGATGGACCAGAGACCAAATATCATGACACAACATCATCGTCTTCTGAGGTTGGGCTATGTCGCGGCTCTCCCTACATTGACCCCCAAAATAGCTCGTCGTAGTCTCTAGCCGAGGTAGGGGAGCTTCTAGAGATGACGGTGGCGATTGCGTGGTTGGTCCCTGGGGACATGCCATGTTCTCGTCCTCCTGGATATACCTTAGGAGTGAGACAACGAACCTATGGATCTCGCATTATGGTAGTAGAAGGCTAATGCACCTCATTCTTGCCCCATCACATGACTCGGAGGACTGATGGGAGGGTTCTAGCGCGGAGTCACACTTTGCTTCGTAGTTTAATAACCAGTCTGGTTTGATTATTGTCTGTCCCTCCCCATAATTCCTCTTTTGGTGGAGTCCACCTACTCTCCTACCCCTGGGTGAATCTTGGGGGAAAGGCCCACTTTCAGCACGAGGAGGTTCTTTGGCCATACTGCTGTTGGGGTAGAGAGATCTCCCTCTACGGTCAGCCGCGGTGTGAGGAGAACCATGGAAAATGTCGAAAGGGACATGGGGAGGACCTCCATGGGAAGCATTAGAGTGGGAATGACCACAACTGGAGCTGATTGAAGCATAGGTAGGAGTTGTAGGAGCATGGGTAGGTCCTCCTAGATCACTTCCCCTGAGTACATCAGTGTGAGGAAGGTCCTTATACTGGTAAATTCGAGCGTGGGTAGGACCTCCATGGTGGATGTTAGTGAAGTGAAGTTGGCCCCCACCCCTCTGATTACTCGGGCAAGGAGGAACTTCTGTGGCTGGTATGAGGAAATGCGGAGGGCCTTCATGTTGGAAAGTGATTGAACATGCAATATCTCTATACATGTGGTCTGTGGAAGGGAGAGGGACCCCATACCCAGTGTAGTGAGCGTGGGCGACACCCCTATATGGAGTGTTTCTATCACAGGGAAGACCCTTCCTTGGTTGAAGGTCGATTAGGGAAGACCTCAATGAAGTGGTTGGAAGCAGGGAGAACCCATACCTTCCCTAGTGGTGGTATGGAGTGGGCCTCTGCACTAGGTGGCATTGCATCGAATTGGTCCGCGACGGCCAGCGCCAGTGCTGGAAACCGATATAGTTGACCCAACCTACGTAAGGGGCAGTTGGGGCCTCAATCTATGTCGGGCATATAAATTCCCCTGCTCAACATAAGCTGGGAGTTGGGGATATTATTCAGCAGTGGCTCGTGCCAATTTAGTCGCTGACGTTGACGCCCCATGGTGGGCATCCTATTTCGCTTGTGCCTGACGCTGGTGTCAGGTCAGATGAACTAGAGATGATGGTGAAGGTGAATGGCTTACCTACTCATTGTCTCGGGGAACCAGACAGCGACACTCATGCATGCTAGTGGGATCCCTCATCTGGAGCCCATTGGGTGAGACTCCGATCAGGCCGACCCAGACATCCCCTACCTCATCGGCGTGTGGAAGGAAGTTGTCAATGCATTATGGGGATATGCTACTAAGGTGATTGAATGTTGGGTTGGGGAGAAACAACTCCCTGTGTGGCCCTCTGAGGTGGCGTTGACGGCGAGGCGCGACCACCTCGAGATCTAGGCGGGCCATATCCCGGGTGGTGATGATCCCCTCTTCCTCATGCCTGTGTAGAAGGTTACTAATTACACTTCATTGGATCATTTCTGATGGGGATAGGGGGTGTGGGTGCCTAGCAGTCGTGGTAGTCGAGGCGGTCATGGAGAATGTAGAACCGTGCGGGGTGGCCACGTCGATATTTCCCCTTCCCCTACGCCGGTGGGCAGGTGGTGATCGAGTTCTAGATGCAACAACTTGGTTCTTAGAAGCAGAGAAATGAAATCATTAATATTCTTAGGAAAATAAATCTACAACCAGTTCCCCAACGTCGTTCTGTCTTCCATGGCCGGTAAGAGGGATGCATGCTGACAAGTGTAACAAGAATAATCATCCAAGGGACTTTGAAGTCAATCTGTAAGAGACCAGAAGGCCGTATGGGAAGACAGTGCACGATGTGGATGCCCAAAGCGTGATAGAAACCCGCGAATGGCACCTATAAGAAGAGAATAAGACAAACGTGTAGAGGTGAGCCCAAGGAGTACGAGAAATGTGGTCTCGTAGAGTTGAGTGCAAACTTTGAGGCTTGGGTGTGAAATAAGCATCCCTCCTTGCAAAACACCGAGCTGGCACAAAATCAGTGAGAATCAGGCATAAACAGAGCCTAGGTTTTGTGAAAAATTGGATAGTATTACACGAAATGGATGTTTATTGGGCGCAATTACTAGGGGTGTGCGCAATAGAAGTGGATTGCATGAAATGACTGGGAGTGTGTGCAATGAAATTGGATTGCACGCAATGAATTTGGGTGCACACAATGGAAGTAGATTATGTGCAATTGGCCGGCCTGTGTGCAATTGAAGGGATTGCGCACAAGGAGGGGACCCAAAAGGGATAAGAATTAAATTATGAACCATGGGGGTCTCACGCGAAGGCAGACCCCATGGAGACTTGGCACGAAATGAACCGTACCTGAAAACCATCTTTACGCATAAGGAAGGTGAATTTTGCACATGACAGCCAGTTTGGATTCTTCACACTGAAGTCGAAGTGGGTCACCTTATATTTATAGAAGTCAGGGGGCGTGGAAAATAGGCCGTCATGAAATAATTTCACGCCAAGGGTGGAGACATGAAATGCCAACTGTGCTGGTGCGAGAAGAAAAAAAATTTCACGCCCAGGATGTATAATTCTCATGAATCCCCGAACATTGCGCACATGGCATATTTTTTCATGCACTTATGAATATTTTTAGCACAGCTCCTCTGGGCCCCCCAGACTATGTATCTGGATCCTAATATTGCTTCACATTGACGTTGTAAAACCTTCTCCATCAATTGAGAATTTTTTCGGTGTCTACAATATTCATTCCAAGCTAGATTTCCACTATCCTTTTATACCTCTAAAGATAATCAAGTACTTTAATGATTTAATATATAGGAAGAATATAGCCTAAATAATTATAGCCATCCAAAAGTAATAGATTTTATAATCATAATTTTATTCTGTTATACTTTACTGATCCACATGCATCGGTATGAATTAGGTCTAATACATGTATATGTTTTATTTACATAGGTTTATAATATTTACTTATGATAGTTCCATTTTTGAATACATGAAAAGTATTTTTTCTATCATATTTTAGTTATGGAATATTAAAATCATTTTTTATTAAACTAGTTTCTCCATGATTCATTGATTGAGACCACTAAATATTTTATTCCATATATTGACTCCATAATTCATAGATAAGGATAAATTAATTTTATCTCCATAAATTTCTAGATATTTATTAGAAAAAATTATTAACTATGCTTGTGACATTGACATTTTCTACACCACCATTACTAAAAATAACCTTTTAATTACCTTAATATTTATATCTATCAACAGATTAATGATTTCATCTATGTGAGAGGAAAATTAATTATCAAATATCTATGTTCCCTCACTAACATTATTTTAAATCCTCTTCAATGAAAATTTATTTTCATCACTTTTTTCCAATGAAGATCATGACTTATGGGATTTTCAATCACAATTCCCAACTTTATCTCATATTAAGTGTTTAAATATTTATTTTTAACATTAAAATGATTAAAAATATTCACATGGTTACCAAATATATTTCTCAATTGACTTATTAGTACAAAATATATTCCATAAAATCTTATTCCAAACACTCTTAAATGGTGAATTTTCTTATATTTATATTCATTATATATGAAAAAGTAACTACGAATATATTTTAACTATACCTTTTGAATTTTGCTAGTTCATGCTCAGTGTTTTCAAAGGCTTGCGACACAGTAAGTCGTAAAGGCCACTTTGGGATGCGGTGAAAGGTGCAACTAAGGTGCCTGTGCACATAAATAAATATATACAATTTTAAAAAATATTTTAAATTAAAAAAACGTAAATTCAATCAAAATAATACAAATTAAAATGCATGCTGATAATTTTTAACCAATCATAATCAAATAATCAATTATTAAGAATCTAAAAACTAAAATCATCATTTTATGTTATATGTCTTATATAATGTTAAATGAATTTATGCTATTCTCTGCTATGTTAAATGAGTTTGAGATCCTAAACATAAAAATCATCATGTTATGTTATATGTATTTGATGTTATTATTTTATTTATTTTTTTCAAGATATTGTTCATTTTTTATAGAGTTTGATTTAGTACTTTTATTAATATATTAAATGTAATTTTATATTTAGGGATGTACAACTCACTTTTAAAAAAGTATCTCCAATTACCATCATCCCTTGTAAGAATGATCTCTATTACACACACCCATGATTTCCATCAGCTCCCCCATGATTTTCCCCAATTTCCCCAATTTCCCCTACCCACGATTTCCATTGCTCCCCTGATTTCCACTGGCACTCCCAATTGCCATCGGTCCCTCGATTTCCACCACCCCTCAAAGCTCAATCTATGATTCCTTCTTCTCCCTGATTTCAGGGGCTATTGGTGCTCTTTTTCTGCACCTAACTACATAGCACCTCTCAGGTATTCACTCGAGGCATGTGCCTTTGGGGAGCCTCGGTGAGGTTTCCTCTCCTCACCAATAGTGAAGATCATCGGGTGTGCCTCGCCGTGACTCATGCCAAGGCACGCTGAGGCATGCACCTTTGAAAACAGTGTGCATGCTAACTATTCAATATCCCAGTTTCTCTGCACACACTCATAATCTTCCCATACATTCCATAATAAAAACACATGTTTAGAGTTAAATTAAACTATATACCAACATAATGAATTTTCATATCAACTTTCACTTCTTGTTTCTTCATAAATATAATCTCAGTTGTATAGTTATTGTATTGATCAGTATAAGGTTCATATCATAAAATTTTTTCCCTACTACACTAGATCATTTAAATTTGAGATATCCATCGAACTAATTTTAAGATTCACTCTTTTAATGTGTATGTTAATTTGAAACACTTCCAAAAAATATATTAATTTTATTAATAAGTTACTTGATATTATCTTCTATATCCCTTTTATTTAACACAACTTTTAAATCATTTAATCCGATCTTTATTCCTAATGCATTTGTATTCTATACATTAGTCAAATGATTGTGTAGTTTTATAAAAGAGTATTTATAAAACTGCACCGAATAGTGTATAAATTGAAAAAAATGTTAAAAAATTTGATTCAATAACAAAAAAATAGATGAAATTATAATTTTTTAAATTTTATCTCCACCACTACAAATAATAATACATAATTAATAATTCATATAGAAAATTCCTCTGAAATAGGTTTGGATTATCCAAATGTACTCAAAGTCATGGATTAAACCAGTTGGAAGACAATAATGAGAGGTATTATAATGATTCCCTTTGATATTAGGATCTTAGAGGACATGATAATTCTTTGTGATATTTAAATCCAAAAAAGTTTCATCCCAAAAATCTAGAGAATGTGATGGAAAAAAATGATGGATTTACCCAATATAAGATGAGAATGGAATCAAAAGAGCACATCCAAATCATTATATCTTCAATGTAGATCAATGAAACATCCAAGTGGGTGCATATAAATACCTTCAAAAAACATCTCAAAAATGGAGATGAAAATAACGATCAGAATAAATTCAACCACCGATCTAGAGAAGGGAAAAATGAGACCAAAATACAACATTGGAGGTAAAAATCAGAAAATACCTTAAGAGGAAAACAGCTCAGTAGGCAGGGATTTCACTTGAGAAATTGAAGAAGGGTGGATTTCGCTAGGGGAGTGGGGTCAGTGATAAATCACGAGAGGAGGATCGCTAGAGTAGGACATGGTTCAAGTGGGAAATCGGGAATGTGGGATTGTTGCGTCGGAGGAGAATAATTAGTGTTGGTCGCTTGATAGGAATATCCTGAGAGGTGGAGTGGCCATGTATGAGCCGGTCAGGGGAGCGTCAAAGCCATGTTAGGGAAACATTGGAGAAGGATAATTTCGGTGAAATGGCGTTGCTGTATTGGAGGCACATCATCAGAGGAGGTGGGGAGTTTGTGTCGGAGTAGTGACAACGGGGAATTAGAGTGATTGTGCCAGAGGAGGACGATCATGGGGATGTTTGGTATCCTATCAGAGTAATAGGATCAAAGAACAACTGGGAGAAGAGTCAGGAGGAGGAGGGGCGTTATGAGGAGGGGCGTGAGATGATTAAAGTAAATTAGGGAGTGGGGGTCGATTAATTTCCATGGACAACAAAATTTTAATGGCTGTAAAATGGACATAGCCACGTTTCCAATTGTCCATGGGTATAGGTTCATAGATATACTATTGAATTATAGTAGTGTTAGATTCATATCTTCAGACCTATTTCAATTAATAACACTATTTACTAAATCATCACAAACCTTCATGCTATTAAAATTACTACTATATGCAATAAAATTGTCTCATGGAATCAATTGGGCTTTATCAAGGGCATGTCTATAAAATATTGAATTTGTCATGCCTCTAATTTCACTAAAACATTAAACAATGCCACCAGGGGAAGAAATATTTATATTAAACGTTATATCATGAAATAAATTGATTACACTGATTGGGGTTTTATTTTAATGGTTCATCTATGCTTTGGTTTTAATAATTCCATCATTATTAGAATACATTATTTAGTCAAATAAGCTACCATGTCTATCCTTTTCGATGATTCACCTAAGGGTACATTAAATGCACCAATGGGGTTAGACAATGTTATCCCCTATATACCATACATTTCTTAATTTTGGAAGATTATTTATGTATATTGATCACTCCCCTTGTCGACCAAAACAAGATTAATCTATTTCATCTTACCAGAACGTAAATGTACCCGCACATCTTTTATATACTAATGACACCATCCATTTCTTAAAATAAGATAAAAAGAAATATTCAATGTCTCAAATGTGCCCTCTCGAATTATGATGAAATATCTGGTCAAACAATTAGCTGGACCAAATATTTTGACTTCTCTATGAAATTTTTTTCTTTTAATTGAAAATATAATATTATCATTGATTTTTGTTTCAGAAAATGATCCTTCCCTTTTACTTATCTCGGAGAACCCATTTTTTAGAGAAGGGATAAATCTACATACATTTCTAACACTGTTGACCAAATCCTCAATCAAATTTCTCTCACAATGGTAAATCCCTCTTTATGAATGGATGAATTTTTCTTGTCAAATCTACAATTGTCTCTAAAATGTTCTACTTGTTGATTGTTTGAAAATTTCCCACAGGTGTCCTTAATATAATAAATGTTTACATCAAAACCATTTTTGGACTAGAATTACTATTTAATGGAAACATGTTAACATTACATAGACTACTTTTTGTAATTCATTAGATAAGGGAAGTCTTTGAATTAAAAAACATAAACTCTTTAATAATGATTTAAAATCCAGACTCAATTTGAACCTGCTTCACAATAACTCGGATTGAATTCCATTTATAAAAACATTCCATGGAAAGTTGAGGAAAGGAAATGTGAATTATGTTAGATCTTAAATTTTTCCATCCATTATGAAAACCTTTACCATAATCATGATTAACTCAAGATGTAGGGTTAATAGTGACTCTTCCATAAACAGTTGGTTTGAATATTGGACTTGTGTTTCTTTAATCTTCATGTTGCCTCCCAATAATTTACCAGAGAACACCAAATTCACTATCATGGATATTCTAAATTATAATAACATTAGTATTCCTGATAACACTATTATTTTTATTGAAAATTATCCCTATTAAAATTTTGATGACATCATAATCTAGGAACGTGCTCAAAATGGAATCCTAGACTCTAAATATTTTTACAGCTGTAACATTCTATATTATGATACTAATTTTAGTTTGTTAATGTTGTTTACAATCCATGGATTAATCCCTTTAGGGTTTTCTTTTTTGGCGTATTACTCTTAATAAAATCACCACTAAATTTTTTCTTCAATCTTTTGGAATTCGACATTGCTATATGTTTCATATTTTTAACCAAAATAGAAAAATATACTAACCATCATTTTCAGTCATGTGGTTCAGCTTCACCTATTTGGAACAAAATTTTTGAAATTATTTTTTGTAGATGGTTACATCATGATTTGATCATCTCTCAACTAAATCATTGTGTGGATATAAAAACATCACAAAAAATCAAGAATATTTTCTTCACTGTTATAAATCGGCTTATCCACGTGATCTGCTATGATTGAATTTCTATTCTTTATTGTAATTTCTCACCCATTCTAAATGTATATCTGATGTAGATTCTCATTTCTATATGGGAATATTCCTTGATTCAAATAGATAATTGTGATGACAATATTGATGACATTGAGATCAACTTATGAATTCAGATTGATATAATATATCATCAAACAAGACACACTTTTGATGTGTTCTGAAAGTCCCCACTCCTAGGTTAGATAAAAGTGAATGTTGATGACCCTTCTAACGGAAACCTGGTTCCCTTGGGTTGTGGTGCTATTTTCAAAAATGTCCTTTGTCAGTGCCTCAAATGGTTCTTTTGTAGTTGTAGAATCACCTAATCACTAGAAGTTAAATGATGATTGTGATCCTTGTCATTTCCTTTTCTATTAAACATGGATGGAATTTTTTGGATTGAATGTGATTCATCCACTATTGTCTAGTCTATTTGGAAAGGTGTCGTGCATATTTCATGGCCTGTAATAACCATTTAGATGAATTTCCTCCTTTCAATTTAGGATAAAAGATACATTGTCACTCATATTTTTTTATGATAGCATGGTTGTTGTTTAATTTATAAAAAAAATGTAAACCATTACATAACCTGTTTGTATGACATTCATGACAATTTACATCCACTTCATGATATGTATTTGAAAAAGATTCCATCATTCAGACTCATGTAATAACTTCTCTGTTGTATAAAAACTTCTGCTTAGGTCTTGAACCAATGAAAAATATTTTTAATAAAATACAATGACACTCCCATTAATAATTAATTATAATTTTTTCATAATTTTATTTGTTGAATAAACTAGAAAATTTGTTATAAAAATTAATTAGTATTAAAAATCATCTTAATTGAAATGATATTACAATATAATTTCTCTTGTTCTCCAATGAATATATGGAATCGACTTTTAAGTGATAATCTTCAAACCGAAACTATATAGAATAGGGGATATGTGGTGATGCCAAAAATTTCAATAATCAATCAATGTATAGTATTTTGGTGAGATCACAAAAATTAAAGGAATTAAATATAGAGTGTTCATAAAGAAATACACTGGATGAAAATTATTCTTATAAGAGAGTTTAATTTGTTATGATAATGGATGTGATGAATTTAACGAAGAATAGTACTCCATAATAAAATATAATGGGAGGATATATATTTTAATACACAACCAATACAGACAACAAAAAATATAAAATGTGTTGTGACAATAGTGATGGTGTGTAATATCAAATAGATGATGTTTTGTAATTACAATGACGTCTCTTATTATTGAAAATAGTGATAAATAACACTTTTGGATTTATAGATGTTCAAATCAAATCCCCAAGAAGGAAATAATTTCAAATTTAAAATGAATAAGTTTAATAATGAGAGGATCATGATAAAAAATACTAAAAGGAGTAGTATTAAAACCCTTCCATGGAAAACATGCTTCTCAATAATAAGATATCTCAAGGGGTGAATGTTTTAGACATGAATCCCCTTCCAAATAACAAAATATTTCATGAAACTATTAATTTGATAATTTTTTAAAAAATATTATTTACAGAACCCTTGTATGGATAGAGATAATAATATAAATTTTATTCAATTGGAAGAATAAATAACAATCAAAAAAATAATGTAAAATAATAATGTTAATAACTCAGTGGAATAAGATTGATTTATTGTAAACCCATACCTTAATTATCGACTTCCTCTATAGTTCATCAAACTAATGTATATAAATATATTTTAATAACAAATTTCATATCCATAGTAATTTATTTAATGCTTTATTGATAATCATTTACAATTATTATTTATATGTATATTAGTTATTTTAT
This sequence comes from Viscum album, assembly GCA_963277665.1. Classification (NCBI taxonomy): domain Eukaryota; kingdom Viridiplantae; phylum Streptophyta; class Magnoliopsida; order Santalales; family Viscaceae; genus Viscum; species Viscum album. The sequence goes on from OY728141.1 coordinate 142,687,586, forward strand.
ATTACTTTTTGTTATCTGCTGTATTTAATAATATTCATTTTGAACAAGTTAATATTTTTTGTTAACTTCTCAATTATTCTCAAAAAGGGAATCATTTTTATATCATAAAGGGTGTTAGTTTTTATTGTATATTGTAATGTGATAATTAATTTTTATGATATTTTTAGTTACAATTCTTATTGATTGTATTAGAAATAAACAATATTAAATGATATTTAATAGATGAAAAATAGTATATTAATTAATTAAATTAATATTAATAACATATTAAAAAATGTAAAATCCCTATTTAATTGTTTATGTCATATATATTCAGTAACTATGTTTTCACAGTTATAATAATCATGAACATTTTATTACATTTAAACATTACAAAACTATATTATTTCCCAATACATCTCTTATTATTTTCACATAAAAAATTTATAAATTTTAATGCTATAAATATTTGAGTTGGATATAATTTTTTATTTTATAATTTTTATTGGGTCTATTTTTTGTATGTTTCTGATGTATATGGTTATTTAGTTTATAGTGGAAAAAATAATTTTTTTCCAAAAGCCTAATTATATTTATTATATAGAATTAATTTTAAAGTAAAAATATGTTTTGGATCTGGTTTTAATGTAACATATATCACATTTTATTAATAATATTATAATTAATTTCATGATGAAAATATTAATTTTTGTGATAGAGTTTTATTTTTATGATTAAAAATAATTTCTATGAAACAAATACAATTTTTATATTTGATTGTGTGTATAAATTAAAAATAACTTTTTACTCATTATAAATAATTTTATCTTCAAAAACTATCTTTCTTTGGGAATTTTGAGGATATTTTTTCAAATTTACAATAATTTTATTTTTACCATTTTGGGTAGTAGCATTATAAAATATGTTTTCACCACAATAAAATGTATAAATATGTTAATTGAGGTTAAAACCTTGAGATAATGACATAAAATATATTATTAATTATTATTGGATGATATGATTTAATCCCTTATAACTATTTATTTTAAATATAATTTTTATGTTCCACTAATCCTTGAATAAGTCACTTATAATATTAAATAGTTCAAGAATAATTATAAATGTTCCACTAACCTAAATTATATAATGGAACCTCTTATCCTCCCTAATTGAAACAAAAATGCTAATTATCTTAAACAGGATAAACCCAAATAACATCCCAAAATACCTTTATATTTCATAAGGGTCCTTGTTTCACAAAAGGACAATATATGGAATGTATACTATGAAAAAAAAAGTTTCTTTCTCAATTAATATGTGTAACTATAAACGTGGATTATTTCATGTTTTTTTCATCTAACACTATAACTACCCTTAAAATTATTTCAAATTAAAACATGATTTATTTACAATGATTACAATTAAAACAACCTAGAAGATTTATAAGTCTAGTGTCTTTTTAAATTAGGCACATTACAAAAAAAATTAACATAAGTAATATATTATCCTTTTTGAAAACATCCTTGACATGCTCATTTTATTCTAACGAACATAAAATTGTATGGGATAGCATAGGGATATACATAAAAAAGGTTTTAGCTATAAATTCTAGTAAAATAATAAATAAGGAATACATTGATGAATGTATAAAATGTCATAATGTATGCATCTCAATCAGGTATAAATGGAGTGAGAATCCGAAACATGAACAATGATACATGATATCACATATAATAAAACAAAGGAAACAAGGGAAATGTGGTGACAAATTAAAACACTACATCATAAATATAGTTCAAGGATAATATCGAAGACATAATGATTGAAAAATTCCTGGTGTGGAATAATTTTTACTCTTTTTCCCAACATTACATACAACGAGACTAAGAATTAACCAGTGTACTTGAATTTTATATAATTCCGGGTTCACATGCCACATTAATTTCTTTTTCCATGATTATGTGTGCCACATTGAACATAAAAAATAGAATAATTTATCATTACAATTAATACCATGGTGTTTGAGAGTGTGATAAATAATATTATGTTTCCAATAAATATTTACAATTTTATATATTTTTAAATCATCGATAGGAAATGGGTACGACTATTAACTACAATATTTTTTTACATTTAAAATCATTGTGGGATTTTTCATCATAATAGTATTACATAAAAATTTATAAAAAGGGTTGATGAGAGAGAATTCCAGTCATTATCATTGGAAGTTGATCCAAGAGCATAGATACTGATTCGGTTACCCACCTCGATTCTAGAAGACATCGTTGTCATCATCCAGTCACCTCCATAAACATTGCCTCTCAGAACCACAACCATTGTCATCATTAGAGCTTCCATCACTGTCATCGCCAGAGCTACTATCACCGTCGTACGGGCTGTGTCGCTTGATACTAACATCCACAACATTTCATACATGACCTCATGTAAGAGAAGTCATCACATTTGAATAGTAATAACATTTCTCATCACAAGGGTTATTGACTCATTTCTTCCTATTTCTATCAATTAACTATAATAATGGGAAACTTATATATTAGTAATTTTATAATATTATTCATATAACATGGATGAAAATAAAAACAAATTAAAAATATATTAATGATATGTAATTCCATACGTTTTGAATTTAATGGATTTAATATATGTTATCTAAGGTCCATTTATTAAAATAAACTATTATGGTTATTTTATCCTTAACAAAGTTTCATAATGATCTTGTTAATTTACTAAATAATATCTAAGGGATTTTATGACTATCTATGCAACAAGGATTGTTGTCATGCTGTTTTTCTTGATCAACACTATTACTTTATTGTGTTTTTTCACTACTAGGTACATTTTTTCACAATACCCATCCCGTAGTTGTATGAATATGAGGATGTCTTTTCATTTAATCAACTTATTAAAAAATATATCTAAACATAATGAATATTTATTATATTTAGTATTATATTAAATCATTTCACTAGATATTTATATTAATAATGATAGAAAAAAATAGAATTCTATTTGACAACAACTATGAGAACAGAAGAATCTATTAAATATTAATTAATAATTTTTACCAAATAATACACATAATTATAACCATTATATCGATAGTTTGGTTGTATTTAGGTAATTATGTGAATTAAGTTAAAAAATAAAAACAATTTTCACATCAACATTATTGATATCTTATGTTATATTACAATTTCATTCAATCATTTTAAATATTACATGAGACAACCTATGGAAATATATATGAATTGTGTGAGCTATAAATCCCTATAAGGATACAAAATGTAATAACATGAGGAACATATTACATTTAAAAAAAATTATTTCAACGGAACATTAATGTAGTGGGAATCATAATCATGGAAAACGAGTCATGATATATATTGATAACATAGAGGAGTAATGAAAAATATAGAAATAAGGTTAAATAAGAAATCAAAAGCATAGGTCAATGCTAACCACCTAGACATTAAAAAATGGTGATAAATGTCCCATAAGAGAATAAGTTCACTCCCTAATCCAATAAATTATTTCTCATGAAAGTAATATATTTCTCAATTCATTGGAGTTCTATAGAATTCTAGGTGCACCCATAGGTTTCATATCATGTGAATGGATAAATGTGTCCTATATATTATTAAAAATTGGGTCATATACCATAAAAATTAATTCCTAGATCATTTAGTTTTGATAAAATAAAAGGGATTACAACATAAAATATGTACATGTATTTCTATGTCAATACCCTTCTGTGGAAATAACAATGGTATTCATGAAACAAAAGGTTTGTCTTGGAAGAAAATCCGTAGCATTTTGTCAGAAAAAGGATAGTAATTAAAGGTTTATAAAATTAATTAATGAGAAACAACGGGGTCTCTTGTAATTTTCATATCAAATGTAAATTAATAGATTTGTGGAATAAAATATCCCAATATCATGAATTTGAATGGAATGGAATAAAACAAACAATACGATTGAATATAGAAGAGAACAAGATGATCCCTTACTAAATTTTTGCATTGTAATGGAATTGAAAATTTCTATAAAGAAATGAGATAAATGATATATAATTATTTATAAATAAATTTTAGAGTATATGGATCATTTAAAATTTATAGAAACATAACAAATTTAAATTCATAAGAAAAAATAAAAAGAAGGCCCTTGAATGGAAGAGAAGAGTGGGAGGTCCGTTACCTTGAAGTTGTGATTCCAAAATCATGGTAGGTGCTTCATGAGAGATATAATGAACAATAGGATTACAATATAGATTTCATGGAAGAATAAGGATATTATACGTGGAATTTGAGTGAATATTAATGACAGTATGGGTGGGTTAATATAGGAATAGAATGGGGAGTTATATATTATATCCCAAATATAGGTTTTGACTATAAACTATAAAATAATTGAAACGAAAAAACCATGCCAGTGTTTTTTCCTAGAGTTCGTACCAATCTGTAATTGTTCTGATTATTTTGTATATCCACAGTCTTAAATCATTAAATCCTTACACAAGATGATATTTATGTTTGCATGTTTAAAAAAGATTGATTTTAAAACCTTAAAATATAATATTATTTTTAGAGATTAATAATGGATTTTTGAATGTATGAAAATAAAAAAACATTATTTTAAAGTTTAAACATATATTTCGTCATGTTTAACATTTTTATAATTTATCACATCCCTCTAGGTTAATTATTTTTCTATAACAAACAACATATATTTATATCATATTTAATTTTTACCATAAAATTTAATTGAGAAATATTTATGTTAAGTTAACAATAGTATAATTTCTTCATTATTATTCAAGAAAAAATATTTTTATTACCATAAATATTTATAAATATGTGAAATTTAACATTTATATTAACAATCGACATTTATTGGGAAATGATGGTTTTGGTTAATAGCTATTTTTAAACCCTCATAATTATTACATTTTTCTTTATAAAAATTATAATAGAATTTTAATTCATTAAAATTTAATTAATAGTATTATTTTATTGAGATTTAATTTATTTTAAAAAATCATTACATCATCAAAAATGACTGTCTTAATCAAAATTTCTTATTACACTTAAAATCAATTCGGGTTTTATTGTACGGTAATATATTTTTTTAAAAATAATTTCATTATTATATTTAATGAATCAAAAATATATCATTATTATATTTAAGTAAAAATATAAATATTTATAATAATATGGTTACTATTTTTCTAGTCCTTGGTAAATTATTTTTACCCATAATTATATTTTTTTCCATTTACTATGGTAATTATTTTTTTCTAATGTTACTGTTAATATTTTATAGACATTGATTATAACATATTAAAGAATAATAATAATTATTATTATTATAAATTTTGAATCTAATTCATCAAAATAAATTGGGAGAGGTGGTGGAATTTAATTTAAAAATATGTTTTCATGAATGATCAATACAAGTTTTCATTACTCATCAAAAAATAAATATTTCGAGAAAAATAAAAAAATGACCCTATGATAGATTTTAAATGATGATATAAAGAATTATTTTGATTTTATCCCACATTTTTTTTAAATTCTCCATAAATTAATTTAAATTTTAAAAGAATAATTAAAATCAATTTTGAAGTGAAGAAAAGTATTTATTAAATATTGAGTGATTATATACAAAAACTTTATGAATTTATTTATCTTGAGTTGAAAATTTATATATATTTAATAGGTTAGTTAACATTATTAATATGAAAAATTTAATGGTTAGATTAAAATTGAAATATTAAAATAATAATTGTTTTTTTGGGTTTGGTGTCCCATATCATATATTCAATCGAGCGTAATTTTCTCATAAAAACTCAAGGAATTATAAAAAGGGTTGAATGAAAAAATTTATTTAGATCCTAAAGATATAATGGTAGAATTAAATTCATAAAATAAGAGTTATGAGAGAAAATTATGGACTTAACACATAGTTTTGACCAATATTAATATAATTTACCATTTATTATGGTGTTAAATATTAAAGGTGATACTATAAATATGTACTAAAAAAGGTGAAATATTTTACAAATTTTAAAATTTTGATTCTAAATAATTAATCTAATTTATAAAATTAAATTCTGAGGAAAGGTAAAAATTAGTTATAAAATAAGCACATAAAATGTGATGAAAACATATTTTTAGAAAAGTACAATTTTAAAGCATAAAACTAGATTTATTATTATCCAAATCATAAAAAATATAAAAATGTTATAAAATATTATTTAATATGTAATTTATATATTTGATTTTTATAATTGACCAAAAATGGATAATTTAATTTATCAATATAAAAAAATTTGTGTAAAAGAAATACTTTCTATTAATAAAACAGATTTTTCATTTTCAATGTTATTTTATTGAATTTATAAATAATTAACAAATAACTAATTTATTTTATAAATATGTACCCATACATGTTTCATAATTGTTCTTGGTATATTCATACCCACTAATCCGATTTCTATGTGATAGCCATCACATAAAATAATAATTTTAAGTATATAACAGTTCATCTAAACACGTTCATTCATGTAATGAAAAATATCAATGAAAATAAATTTATTTCAATTTTATTTCATGATCTATATAGATTTTATTTGAATTTTTATGTATATAACAGCCCTAGGGACTTACCCTAGGTTTATATAGGTCACAATGTTCTCGGGGCCAAATTCGACTTTATACCTTGAGACTACTGGGAGACGTGTTACAATCCTAGTTGCTTATTCCTGATCCCATAAAATATACTATTCTTATCCAACCTGATTTGAAACCAATAATTCATGTTTGGGTTTATATGTTTTATTGTTTTTTAAATTACCAATTATTATGTGTGATATGATTAATATATTTGAGAACCATTTATTCTTTCCTTGCAACACACTTTTTATGGTCTATAAAACATTATAAGTATGGATTAATGGTATACTATAAAATTTATTTCTCACATAATGTATGTTTATTTCAATTTTCTTATATAATTTATATATTTGGATCCATATTAGGGAAATAGACCAATGGTCGATGGCTATGTAGAGGGGCACGAAGCAGGTCGTGGACCAAGATGGACACTTGATGACCCCTCTTTATTTTTATTATTTTTATACTTATTTTATGTTCATAGTTTGGGTTTCCTTGTTATAATCCTAATTATTACCATTAGGACCTATATTTCATATTTTAGTTTATCAATGATTTTCTATGCACTCTAATTATTATATTTTTTATTGGTATTTATGTTATGACTTGATACTGAGTGTATAGTCTCCCCACTGACAATCTTCGACCCTTACAACTTGTTGAAATCCTTTTTATTATAGGGATTCATGGTTGATTTCATCTAAAACACAAATTTATACCCATTGGGTTTTTATAGTTTCCATTCAACAATCTCATATTGCATCCTATAGAATATGAAAACACCACCTCTACATAAACATGCCATACCCTCAATGTAGTGACGTAATTAATTTTTCCTCACTTTATTATATGGATGGTTATAAATATTAAACTACTGAATATATATGAAATCTATGAAATAATTTTTTTATTTTATAAAAAAATTTATTACTTACCTTCTAACCCATCCTCTAATAGAAAAATTACAACGTCGATCATCAGTACATGTGGAAATCATGTACACCCACTGATGTGAATCATTTTTAATTTCCACCATTAAAGGATGATAATAAAATTATATTGAATATTACACCACATTTTTATGTTTTTATTAATATTATATTAAAATTGTATCTACAAAAACTATTTCCCTAGTAAAAAAACATATGTTTTGTTTTGGATATAAATCCATGGACCCTAAAATTTTCAATGTGAACTTAAAGGACTTATTAAATATATAAGTCATGAAATAATTAATATAAAAGTTATTTTTGAAAATAAATATAAATTAAAATCTTTATTAATAAGGTTAAAATGTGATAAATTTTTGTTCTTCAGTAATTAAAGTATGAATGTGGTCATTAAGACTTAGGGTAAGAATTTAATATATAATATAATTTTTAATCAGGATTGATTATGTTTAGAAACCAATTGATGGAATTAGAGATCTATTAATAATTTATTCTCAATCAATTTTACTATGATCATGTAATCTATATATATTATATTTTTACATATCACAATCATTTATTTGGTATATAATAGGATGGTGAATTTTTTTAAGACACGATGCCCTTATTTTCACTTTGATCGATGAAAAATTCATTACATATCCATGTATCATTAATTTTTTTCCGAAATTTTTCATTCTAGGTTCAAATGATTTATTAATGTAATATTATAATAATATATCACATTATATTCATAGTTTAAATGTAATATTATTGTTTTTTTAATGATGTAATTATAACTTTTTACAAATGTTTCAAAAATAATAATTTTTAAATTCATAGCGCAAAAAAACTTCTATAATCATTATCAATAATTCTATTGACTCTTCAATGAAATTTTTTTATTAATATTTTCAAGGAAATTTATTTCCTAATTATTATTGAAAATTTTAACAAATATTTTATAAAAAAATGAAATTGTTATAATTATTTTAATGGAAGGGTAAAAAGATCATTTAAATTTATTTTGATAAATTTCTACATACATTTATGATTTGTATACTTTACTAGGGTTATACCCTAAATAAATGAAACACTATATATGTTTTTTTTCTTTTGATCATGATATAATATTTTTTATTTATAAAATATATTAAAATTCCATATAATAGATATAAAATTGAGATACTTTTTTTGACCGTGTATTAATATTATTATTATATAGTTACACATGATGAATGAATTGAAATTAGTATGATAATGGAATGGCCAATTATATCCCCTTTTTTCATCGGTATATATCATGAAGCAATATAGTTTGACTATTATTCATACACATTGACTATTTCTGTAAGATTTATTAGTACAATGCCATGATAGAATGATTACAATATCTACCATTTTAAATTATATCATTGTGATATGAGTAATTATTACCCTTGTGATTATTTATATTTTTAGGTCATCAATGGATATTTTATCCGTTTTATATTCTCTTTATTTCAAATTTTATTAATGATTTTATCATCCATATAATTCATGGTTGATTTATTCTATGATATCTTTTATTTCACTATTTCAATTATTGAATATTAATGATCACTTATTACAATGTTTTTTAGCCCTTGGTATACTATTGAGGGACTTATGAATTATTTTTGGGATATAATTTAATAAATAACAATTATATCACTTGAATTTAATATTATATTCCATGTTTCTATATGTAATGTGTGAATTCGGCTAACATTTAGTCTCATAATTAAATAAAACTAATGGATAATACAAGATGTAATATTATGTATGTTGTGATAACATAGTAACATATAAAAAACAATGGATTTAGAATAAAAAAGTGGGACTGACATTTCCATTGGGACCATTTAGGGAATTCATGGGAAGTCTAGTCAAACATCCAAAACCTATTATTTGTCTCTAGGGATAAGTGAAAATATTTGATAATATCATGATTTTTTGGTATGATAGAGGATGTATTTATTCCTATAAATTCATAAATGTATTATTATCTGAAAGTGTAGGATGTTATGTAAATGATGGAAATTTCGTAATCACACTAAAAAGGGATGTTTGATTCTGAACATGAACATTACTCAGTACATGATGGGTGGGGATAAGACATGACACATCGTTGGATACTCCTGGGGTATATGATTTGGTTGAATCAAATTATCATTATGAAATCTTATAAATAACTGACAAAATCTTAATTAAAGATATCACCATAGATGCTAAAATATATATCTATGATATCATATACATATATTTTCAATTATTCTAAATTGTTAATTATGATATTGAATTAGAAACTATGATTTTAAATCCTTAATACCATGTGCTAAACTAGTGTATTTCATTTTCTAGAAATATTTCCTAATGGATGGAATGGAAAATATATAAATACATGTCATAGATATAGGTATTTCCCTCATAGGTAGTACAATGATAGTAGAGATGGGATCGAACATCGTTTAATAATATTCGGGAATGTGACTATATTTATAACCAATAACAATTATTATATGAAAAAGATTATGGGTCCCCATAATTAATTGAAAATTTTAGACCAATTCATAAATTATAAGTACAAGTAATTCAAATATACTGTTAATCCATCGATAGCTAAGAAAAAAAATCAATAACTAGGGGAATATATTTATCACTTGTTGTAGTTTCTAAAGAGATAAAATAATCAGATCAGTTTAACATATAATTGGAAATAGTGATGATTTTTTGTCGTTTATCCTGAATACTATTTAGTTTTAGTAAAAAATAGAAATATATTAAATAATTTCATCAATATATTCTATTGAATATAATTTACACATGAGAAAAGTGAAAATATAGAGAATAAATCCAGAAAAAGGTAAAATAAAGTAGAAAATTTACACAATTTTGAAACTAAAATTACAAGGAAAGTAGTTCATGTTGTTAAATATAAACATAGTATATGTTAAAAGGATTGTTGATTCATTGAAGGAATAAGTTGGAGACTTTTAATGGAATTATTTTCTTTGATAATTTTATTATATGTGGATATTTTTTATTATTACATCATAATACAAAATGAATTATCAAAGAACTATATTTTATAAATGGAAAAGAGGTAGGTGGCTGAGCCCTATTAAAATAAATATGGGTAATAGAAATATGGAAATGGATGATTATACAAAAATTAATAATTGTGGATAGAGGAAAACTAGAACATTGTTTAATTGAATAGAATTTTACTTCATGTGAATCAAGAAAGTCCATATGGCTCGTTATTGTTATAAGATAAAAGAATCTGCCAATGTCCAATGTTTCAAAAATATGGATACGGGGTACTATTAAAATTAATTCTCCAAGATAATAGGTAATTTTTAAATGATAATTACATTGAATAATGGTCATGATTATGTGATCCTAATAACTGAGGTTAATTTTTTTAAATATGTGGTGCATTTATATCGATCTTAGCTTTCAATTATATCTAATGATTTATTTTATTTTAAATCATTTCACTCTTTTATATATTCCATGTATTGAAATTAAATTATATATTTCCCTATTAAATTATTAGTTCTATTTTAATGTATAATTTTAGTGTAATTTATATCAAAACATTGTTATGTTATTTAGTTCCCATTATGTCACTTGGATAGACCCTTTTTAAAAACCTAATTATGAAAGTATTTGTTGAATTTGATATAATCCATGGTATGATTATTTTTATAATTATAATTTTATGATTTATTGTCTTCAATATATTATTACTAATGATAGATATGAGGAATAAATTTTATTCAAAGGAGATATTATATCTGAATCACCCATAAATCCACCACCATTTCCCTCTAAATTGAATATATTAGAGAATATCTAATTTTTTCACCTAATAATGTGAAATTTATTCTTATAATAGGTGATATAATTATTTTTCTGGAAAATATCAATGTTTTTCCAGAAAAAGTAGATTAAATCCAACATTTTCATTATGTTGGGTTTTTAACTGATTTCATATATAATGAAAAACTTATATCTAAAACACCCTATAAGATAAAAATAATGGAATTTAAAGAAAATTAGAAAAAAATAGACTAGTTGTATGTTAAAGTATTTTTATTCCCTAATTTCTCACAAGGGGGAGACCCTACTCTTTTTTGAAAAAATATAAGATTATATTGTTATTAATAGATTATTACGAAATCAATTTCATTAAATTTATTTACAGGCAATATATTTCAAACATTTTTACATTTGATTAAAAAATTCAAGGAGATTAATATTTTTCTACAATTTATATTCATTAAAGGTTTCATAATAAAAATTTAATGAGTGATGATATTCTAAAGATATATTTTCATATGAGGGCTATAATTTTAAAATTTACAATAACTCCATTTAGATTTAATAATTTCTAATTTTTTCAGGGATCTAAGGAAAAAATATTTCATTATTATCTCAATAAAATCTCTATGGAAAATATTAATAATATCGTAGTATACAATTAATTATATGATGACCATATGATTTATTTTTGAATCACTATTCATGATCTAAATGGGACGGAACATTATGAAAATTTTAGCAAATAGAAATTCTTTCATTAATAAGGATCAATTCAGGCCTATGTTATCTTTATAGATGAATTATTCATTGATCCTTAATAAGAAATAATGTAATATAAACGTAAACCACAATGAATATAACCATGTTATATATTTTCCTTGAAATTAAAATTTTATATTGATGACATATTCAATATAGTTATCATATAGATAACTTGTTATACAATTATATATATGAATGGGTTATGTTCATATAATCCGAATATTGTAAATAAAAATATCAATAATTATTGTGGATATTGGTCAATGTAATGATATTTAATTTAATGTTTTCAATTGAAGTATTTGTGATATTTAGTGATGCATCCACTTGGGGACATGAATTTTCCATTATGTAGTATGATAGATTGATTTTATATGAATAATGACTTTAATGATCCATAAAAATTTATCCCACCCAAAATCTTGAATTTGAAGATATAATATCTGCATTGAATATATGGTGGAATTAATTGTTTTTGTGAAATATATAAACTATATATGGATAAAAAAATATTGATGAATATCTTTTCATGGAAATAATTGAACATTAGTAAATGGTTATGGTTACAATTATGAATGGATTATGATTTCTCACTACAAAACCATCATAAGAAGAAAAATAAGGTGTTTGATGCATTGATTGGTAATTATCATTGAGTTTTAAATAACATGAGTAATAAAAATAATCCATCAATTTTATACATATTAATATAGGATATAGGATTCATTTACGACAATGAAATATCAAAACTATTCCAAATGAATACAAAACCAACCTTATGGGAGATAAATAATGTTTCTGGATTTATAATGAGAATATTCAAAATATAATAAATTATTTAGTGATGGGAAGTTATAATACATCATCTATGGGGGGTTTATATTGAAATTTTATATGATTCATTGTTTTGTGTCTATGTTGGTCGTAACAAATGAACTATTAGACAATATTAATGGCCCAAAATTCACAATACAATTTCGGAAAACCAAAGAAAATTAGGATATAAATGAAAATTTATTGATGGATAGTATGAAATGATAATTGTTTTACAATGTATCAGGATTAAATATCTTATAATATGTAAATACTGAGAGAAATTACGTAAAAGGATTAATGAAAACCTCAACTTATTTCTCTAAGTAAATGAAATAAAATTTTAATTCACTTTTCATTAGATATCCAAAGACTCCTAAAAAATAGGATTCAATATGAATTTTTATTAATATATTCACCAAATTAATAATATTCGACTATATTTTTTTTATGAACAATAACCTAAGAAACCAATAATAATCAATATTATTTATGTTGTGAGACATTATGGTGTACCTTTTTTATTTTTTCAAATAGTGATATGTAGTTTAAATTAAAATCCACCAAGTCTGATTAAAATGATTTTGACACAAAGATATATTTGACCACCATTAATCATTCATAAACTGGTAGGAATTTTTGAGGTAATATTCAAAAAATTAAAGTCATATTCTGTTCATGACTGATTTAAATTCATGGTATGATTGATATAGATTTACTATTTTTGAATTAGAATATAATAATTTATTTTATCAAATTATTCAAAATGAATAATATAATGAATTATATGAAATGTGGATTCCTACTAATATTTTATATATGATGATTGTTAATGGAATTTTATATGCCTAGAACATGTGTATGTGAAAAGAGTAATAGTGAGGAATATTCATTATCCTATTATGGTAGATAAACATTTAAAAAATATTATCATAACTGATAGAGAAATAAATAAATTCATGTGGTGTAACATGTTTTAAAAAATGTATATCTATGGAGGGTGTTAGAAGTTTTATAAATAAATGTAAATTATGTTCTAAGTTTATTTTAGCTTATGAAATTGTGTATATAATTAGATATTGGCTGACTGTTTGGGAATTTCACTTGGCCAATTTAATGATCATGGTGTGTTCCAAATCTCCACATTTAAGAATAACATTAAAACATCAAGGAATTTTCTCACCTATAATTAAATATATTTGGAATATTATTTATCAATATGATAAGACCCAAATAATATTATTAACATTGCATAATATGTGTCGATGAATGAGAAGACTTAGCTAGTGATGGAAAATTGGAAAACTCATAATATTGATAACACAATATGGTTAAATGAATTTGTTTGGAAGAAGAAAAAAAAAATTATTTGAGGATTTAAATTTATAAAAATTTGGAGGATGTAATTATTTAATGGGGAGAATTTTATATCTGATATTTTCTTATAACTAGTAACAATTATAGCTCTGTAATTATTCTTAATGAACATGCTATTATATTATCATTTAAATAGAAATAATTCATGGGTATATTAATATGTAAAATATTTCTTTTATAAATTCAAACAGTTCAATTCATAGAATTATTTATTTTAGAATTATTAATTATAATATATTGAGTTTTTTATTTCTCCAAAATATTTGGTTTTAGATGAATAATAAGAAATTCAGTTATTTTCCAAACATTCATTAATCATCAATAAATAATTTAATTGAAATGTTTCATTATTTTCAGAATATTTTTATAAAGTAACATAAAATAGTTTTTATAACAAATTATATATTTATTTCTATAGTAATAATAATTTTTTAGGTATTATATAATTATTATTCACAAAAAATTCATTTTCATAAAAATAAAATTTTTATTCGTTGCATTTTTAGTAGTTATATATATATTAAAATATAAATAAATTAAAATTTTAATATTTAATAATAGATATCTTATTTAAAATTTTTGGCCTCAAATTTATAAATGATTTAAAATTTATTTTTTTTTTGAAAAATAATAAAAATTGGTAAAAAGGTTATCGCCACCCTAAAGGTTAAAACACATTATTTAACATTATAAATTTACTATAAGGTCACAAAATATAATAACCATTTTCATTATATTTGATTATTTTCACCCTTATCACATTATTATATAATTTAATTGATTAATTTATAATTATTTATTATTCTATCAGTTATATTATTTAATAGTTTAGAATAATTAAAATTTGTCACACACCTCAGTTAGAAAAGGTCACATCATATTCTCTCTACATCACCCAACTAAATACATTTATCTCTTCCATGATCATCGTGATTATGTTCCCAAAATCCATCTATATTATTTAGAGGTATTTGTATCTCCAAAAAACAACTTCAATAAGGCATATCGTTTATATAAAATCATTTTTCTCAAAGAATAGGTATCACTCTTAATCGAGTGTTTAGATATTTTTTTATTATGAAACCTCAATAAAGTATTATATAACCATGATTATATGATGGCTAATTTTTATTAAATTTTTTATATATTATTATTTTAAATAAATATAATTGTATAATATAATTCTCAATTATATGGATAGTGAAAACATCATGCATGCATACAAAGGGCCTATCATCACCACGTAGATGTGTAATTAGGCTTTATCCCTAATTTAAATTGTGGGTTATAAGGATATATGTAATTAATAAATCATATTATTATTTCATAATTATGATATTGGATGTTATATTTTGAATCAAACTTATTTTACATCATTCAGATAAAAAATTATAACACCGCCCATGAATAATTACAGTAAACCACCTTTATGTAGAGATGCAATTACATTTTCATGTTTTCCTTTCATATATGATTCTATATTTATGAAAAATTTATAAAATTATTAGTTAAGACTTTATTAATGTTTTATATATAATGAAACCATGAACCATTTTACCAAGCTATAGAATATATAGATATTTTTATTGTATATATCGAGAGACCCTTAAACCTCACATTTGAACTTAACAGATTTTATAAATATATATGTGATTGTAATGAAATAAATAAAATTTATTATAAGAAGTTAATAAACCAAATAATCATTAATAATTATATTAAATATTAATATAAGTTTATTCTATGGGAGTTAATGTATATTCAAGGTGATTTAGACAAAAATTATAATTTTATTTTATATTTTCTTTTTTTATTTGGGATTTCAATAATATTTTTATCAACTAAATGTAATTATGTTTTTAAAATAACAAATAATGAAACTATTTTCATATAATCTATTTATTCATTTATTTTTCATGTTTCCATATTCATTTACATAAATATTGTTTTTAATATGAGTGATGATGATTTTTGTTATGAAAATGCACTCTAATTTCATCTTTGATCGAAGAACATTATCTTCAATAACAATGTTTCATTGATATTTTTCTAAAATATTTTTTCCTATGATAAAATTATTATTTGAAGACATTTTTAACATTATTTGACATTACCATACATTTTTAAAAAATAATGTTCTTCTAATATTCAAAAAAATATAATATTTAACTGTTCTCCAAAACTGTGAAAATTATCCATGTTTTAACGATTATGAAAGAAATAAATATACCAACTACCATTATTGTTATTTATTTTAAACCTTATTCTACATATTTAATTGTTAATTATAAAATAAATTAATTTTATCAATAGAATAAATAATTTTATTTTACATTTTTTAAAATAAATTTGTATTTTTCTAATGTTTTTATAAGATTGTTCAATTTTTTTTAAATTATTATCCTCTATCTGAACACATTTTGATGTCTATTATTATTATTATTTAGGGTTGTAATCTTGTGATACAATAGAAGACATTACTCATTATGCCTTATGAACATTATCGTATTTTTATGATGTGTGATGAATATGGATATGTATGTTTATTTTTTATTGTTTCTTCACCCATTTCATAAGATGCATTTATTGGAATTATTAATTTACTGTAGGGGCCTGTTATAGTCCTATATAAATCAGTAGGCCTAATGAGACAATCATGATTGATTATCTGTCAAAAATCATTCATACGTAGGTAAAATTTCTTGGAATGAGGCATTGAAAATAATATTATAGTGACCATGTTAAAAAAAAATATTATATAATATATTTTTAAAATTAATAGTGATTGTTTGAAAACAATATGTGGAATATAACAAAAAACCTAAAATTAACCATGATATATTATATTGTATCTCATAAGTTTATTTTTTGGAATATTTTTAACTAAACATGGAAATATTTATAAAATTGTTTTACTCAATTCAATTTAATTGACAAATTCCTAATAAATAATTACTTGATATTTATTTTTCTGATTTTAGGTTTCAAGAAATATGTTTTCATTGAAAAAATATTAAGTGTATTTTATGTGTGGGAAAAATAATCGATTTATACCAGTTTCCCAAATATTATTTTGGTAAATTTTTATTATTTTCTCTATCATAATATAAGGACCTGGCCTTATAACATTACATAATATTGAATTAAATGAATAATTCAAATTTATGATATTTTTAGGTTTAAATCTTTAGAGAATTAGGACATAACTATTACATAAAAATGTGAATATTACAAGTAGACACTACTACTCAGTATAAATTTTTTCCATAAAATAAAAACTCATAAAAAGAAACATGTCTAGTTCCATATATTATAAAACATGACTTTTCCTTGATCCAATCTGTGACACTATTAATATTTATGTCATGTGGAAAATATTTCAAAAAATTGGGATGAGCATAAAAATCTCTGTAAGGGTTATAAAATAATGATGGAAAACATTATCCCATCAATAAATACAAATCAATGAAACTATATTTTTCAATCATTACATACCTTACAAAATCATTGGAATTATGAATAACACAGAAAAATCGTACATCATAAAGGTTACTTATGGAATCCATATCAAACCTACATTGTATCTAACACAACTACATAGGGAGTTAAACTTGGAATACCCATCACAATATATTCCCTAAATCTCTTCGGAGAAACATAACATTTACCTCCATTATGTTACCCAATGCATTGGAGAGCTATCTCAGGCTCACCCACCCTAGGTTTATCACGGAACCACCCATATACATAAAAAATACCCAATAAAAATAACAAAATCATTACACATAACACATTTATAAAGGAAAGATAACATTTCCACATTCCAATATATCAAATCAAGATATTGAAATAAACAATTCTTTATCAAATCATTTTCAAAACCATTTGAAAATAGATTTTTGAATCAAAGTGTCCCATACCACTCTGAAGCTTTTAAATGAATTATCATTAGAAAAAATTGATGTAAATATAATTAAATCCTAAAAACCATTTTGAAAACATGGACATTAATGAGAAATATTTAGACAAATAAATCTTTAAAACATTCAAAATGATATTTTAGTTAAAGAGTTTTTAACAAAATGAGAGATGCTTGAATAAAAATAATTTAGGAATAACATTTAATCAGATCATTATTATACCTTGAGAAAAAAGTGATTCATGATATAATGTTCCAAATGATATTATATACACCATATATAAGTTAATTGGTGCATAACAACATTGAAGTCTTAATGGATTGTAAATTGAGACAAGATCCCTAATAAGATATCTTTAGATTTAAGACAAATCAATTACATAATTATGTGTGACAAATATAAATAAACTCAATATGATTTTATATTCATTTTAAAACAATCAGAGGTCATTAAAACATATTTATTGCACGACATGATCAACAAGTTGAAGTTTAACACAAATAATTGAAATTGGGTTTATAAGATCCCTTACAAATCTTCGACAGCCTAACGACTAGAATTTAAAATTCAGAAAATGATTTGATGAGATAAAAAGGGTATATCATAAATTGGACAAAAATTTTACAGCAATAAGGATATATAAGAACATATCCCAACATAATAAGATGTAAATTAAAAGACATATAAAAAGAAGCCTTTTAAATAGAGGAGGGTGAAGTGTTCCATTACTGATTTGGTAACATAGAAAACATATGCCAATGAAAGAAGGATCATACAATGAAGATGTAAATTCTCAAAAATTAAAGTATATTACACAAAAAGTACATCATCGGTTGTACATACACCACACAAAAATAAATAGTGGAAAATATAGCTTGAATCTCAGGGGAATAAAAATCGAGATGAAACCCTTTACCGCATTGTAATCAACTGAGTAGTGTTACAAAAAGTTAATAACAACCAAATGAATCAAAAACTACCATTAATATAATAAAAATTATGATAATATATAACAAATGGATGTACACAATACACCACATGCAATGAATAATTGGTGAACAATGGAAATCTCACAGAATTAAAAGTGAGATAAGAAAATATCTTTCCTCGTGTCCAACTGGACTTGTCTGTTCCTTGTTCTCCATGAATAATACAATAAAGTTAATTTTTTCTTTCATGAGAAACTTTTCATGTTTATTATTCTTTTTATACTACTTATTACCATGTTATAGATATTATGAAATCATTTAAGTTAATAAGGGTCGTTTTATCGATATTTGGTACTTGAGTCAAAAATAGACTTCTTATATTTACAATTTGTTCACATAGTCAGAAGTTCATTATACCCAGAATTATATTCATGATGTAGATATAATATATATATTATATATCTAGTATATAAATGTATTTATAATATTACATAATATTTAGAGGTATGAAATGAAATGCACCGTTTGTGGATATGGTAAGTCGTGCGTACTGATGAACGCTACTTCCATTTCTATTTCATATTTAATGGAATTAAAACATAATGATAAATATTTATATAATAATTAAAGTATAATGTAATATATAATATCATTAACTCTATCCTTTATACGTCCCACGTATGGCATGAACGAGTCATAACACTTTGAGGGGGCAGTAGTCTGTACTTCCTCAAATGAAATCATCACATTTACACATAATGGAATCTATAAAGGTATAATATAAAATTAAATTACAAAATCATAAAGAAAAAGTAATAATAATAATTATCATATATAAATACGGTGTCATCATAATGGCCACCATGAGAGGCGATATGAGATAATCAAACAATCATCGTTTTGTGAGGCGTTAATTTTCCATCCACAAAAATATTATGTTCTTCACCCAATAGATGGAGGTGTGTGTAAGTGTAGTTAGAATAATTCCCATAAAAACATCCTAGTATATTTATTATACATGTGTGGTTACAAAATAATGGAATAAAAAGAGTTTAGGGGTTGGAGAAGTTAAAATAAAAGAAAACAATTTAAGAGAAACAGTTACCTTTAATTTGGGTAACTCTCTTTAGTTTGAACCAAAAGGGTTTGTTGAAGTGCCTTCTACATAAGTTAAGGATTCTAGGAGTAGAAAGATGTAGGTAGCTTAATTGGGAAGTTTTAGAACAATCCAAATGGATTGAGATGTGTCAGTAATTGTTTAGAAGTGGTCTCCTTTTATAAGGGGGAGGAGGGGCTATTTAGGAATGTGTGAAAACATTATTTTATTATAAACTGATCTTAGGTATAAAAAGTCCCAAAACATAGTAAAGTAAATGATAATATGACTCATATTATATATAATATCATCCAATATAATTGTGTAGGTTTTGGATATTATTTTAGTCTTTATAATCGTATTTATTTAAATCATTTATTAATGAGGTAAACACTGCATCATTATTATGTCATAAATAATTTAATTCATTTTATGTGTAAAAATTATAAAACAATGAACATGATGTAGGAAATATTTTTATATTTCCAATTACAATTTATAGAATAAAATATAATTTATATAGCACAATATAAAAATTAATTTACTCATTTTTTTTGTTTATGTCATTTTTTCCTTTACATTAAATTAATTAATCTAAAGTGTCATTATATTTCATAAGTGGATCTATGGGGTCCCAAAACAGACCCAAAGATGCCCATGGTTGGAAATTACTGATCCAATATTGTTAGGACATGTGTTAAGGTAATTTTTAATTTTAACAATATTCTTTTTACCTTGAATTACACTATTTACCTTTACCCGCGGTAAATAAAAGTCAAAAGATACTATTCAAAAAAATTATTTTAATCTTATTGAACCACATTTTACTTCATGATAACAACCATGTGTGTCGAATTTTTAAAATTCAACTCACAGAAGATGTCAAATTCCATTTTAATGAAAAAGTCAATTTCTAACTACTACTAAGTTGTTTCACTATTCAACAAAAATTGAAGTTTTTCAGAAAAATAATAAAAATTCACCCTAAGATAAATTTGATATTCTGAATTCAGAAGTAATTTATATTTTATAAAATTGAAAACATAGATGTTGCATTAATTAATTTTACAATTAATTCCCACTGTCGAAAAAACAACATGTTTTTAAGAAACAATATCTATCAAAAGATCGACATTTGTTTATGTCTAATTTCAAAGTGAAATTCAATCCAATGACCACCATTGGATTATATGGAAAAATATATTCCAATTATACTTTAAAAATAATTAAAACGATAATATAAGAATATAAATAATTTATATTAAAAGGAACATTTGAATTAAAATACTGTATTTTTACAATTCATCAAAAAAATGAACTTTATCAGAAAATTACAAAAAATCTACCCAAATCAAATTTTGATGTCCCCATTCTAAATAAGGATTATACTTGGTCAAATAGAATGTATTAAAGTGAAAAATCTATATTCAAATTGGTTTTTCCATTAAAAGGTGGTAAACCAGCCTTTTAATGTAAATTATTCTTAAAATTAGATTCATTCACATTTTAAGCCTCTATGTTTTATTGGATAAATGTTAATACATTTAAAAAACATCTATAATCATATTGTATTTATCTTTGTTCATTCCCAATAATAAAATGGTTAGGCATTAACTACCATTTAATATAATAATACTATATTGTTAGTGTGCAATGTAAGATTTCAAAGAAACATGTTGTTGCATATCAGGTACACCATCGAACATAGGAACAACTTTAAAGTAAATTTAATATTTAATACAAAAATATTAATAAATATGAAAATTTTCATGTTCTCTATTTACCTGGAATGTTAAACATATTTTCCAATCTATCGTAGGGTTATTTTAATGTATTTTTTTAATATATAAACATTTATGTGAGCTTTAAAATATATCGATTTTTCTAGAATATCAAATTACTTTAAAAAAAACTAATTTTAAATACCAATATATTTTCCATATATAAATAATTTAACATAAGTCTATTATATTTATAAATTATCTATTTACCTATGTATGAATCCTCATTCTATATGATTTTGGTATAAGTTCATTTTTATTGAATAAAAACTCATTTTTTTAAAAATGGTTTTCATTGGGTTGTATGAATTCATATTAAAAATAATTTATACCATGTATATAAACCTAATTAAAATAAATTTATTCCATATATTGATTTATTTAGTACAATATTTTTAATTATTTCTCTATTAATATTTTGAATTATGAATAGTTTTCATTGTAATTATTTGTCACCTTATTTATTGTATAATGGGTCAAATGGTGTTTAAAACTTAAAATATGTTCTCAGAATCAATCCAAAATTTTTATTTGTTTATTTCATGTTATTTAGTATACTATACCCATTTTTCTTTAAATATATTGAATTTTTATTCTTTTTTCCTTTGACAATGTCATTTATATTATTTTAATTTATGAAATTTTCCAAAATGTCGCATTCTATTTTTCTATATCTGTAATATATTAACATTATGATGAAAGTTTGTATTGATAAATTATTGATTTTTATATTTAAAACAAACAAATTATATTTCTTATAGTAATTTATTTTGAATTTTTTGTGATGATATCATTACCATAAATGCTTTCACAAAACTGGTATAATTCTTTTCAATGGAGAAGAAGATTTAAGGGAAATGACTTTAAAAAAATTATTATTAATTGGATGAATTTTTTAATTTAATTAATTTAATAGCTAATAATAAATTTTAAGCAATTTTAATTGTGTTTTATACTAATTCTATTAATGTCTTGATATACTTTATATAAATTAGATGAATAGTCAAAAAAATGAATTTAATTATACTTTTTTTAAAAATATCTTATTAAATGTCACAAAATTTAAAATCAATTTAATAGGACTCATGGAATCAGAAATGGTCTAAAATGTACTCCATATACCATTTTTATACACTTCTCAGTAAATAAAAAAAATTATGACCACTACAAAAAAACATTTGTTACCATAGTGAAGGTAAAAATAGGTTTTAGAGAGATTAAACCAAAATATAATTCATTAATTGAAAAAAAAACCTTTATAAAAATATATGATGATTATATGTTGAATAATAAGTATATATAATACATCAAATTCCATAAAAAATTCATATATTTCTTCCCTACATCCTAGAAATTATGGTATGCCCTATAACCTTTTTTTCAAAATCTTAATGATTCTTCCAGTGGCGGTCTCTCAAAGAAGAAGTAATTCTCTTAACTGATTCATCTATTGATTAAGTAGTATTTTAAAACATATAAATATAATGTACAAATCATAAAATAGGTATTACATTATGATTAATATATATTTTATTATTATTATGGTAGGATAATTTTCCACCTCCTTTCCAATAATTGGGAAATCGATGTGGCACTCATTAATACTTAGGGACTACCATCTCTATACATCAATATCATTTATTTTCCATCATCATAATTATTGTAATTTATTACAGTTGATTTGTTGTTTATATATCTTATTTATGAAATAATTATGTATTAATATTTGTAAATATATATCATCTAACATATTTCCATATCACCCATTGTAAGAAGGTAATGTTGCTTGTGTATATATATGGACCACCACCCACATGAAGAGATGTGATTAATTAATCATTTCTAATTGAAATGGATGGGAAAAAAATATTTAATGAATATATACATTATTTACTATATATAAAAAGGATTCTATATTTGGGATTTATTTTAACATTCTTTCATTCAATCCATCCAATAGTTGTTCATCACTTTTGTTTACGCATAGACTACGATATCTACAGAATTAGGTAGTTCATTTCTCAATATTATTATAAATAACTGATTATAAAAGAGTAAATATTAAATAAATATGATAAATATTTCATTAATATTATTCTATAGATGATGATAGAGTAATCATTGTGCTCGTATGAGAATAATCAAACTGAAATATGCATGGAAAAAAGAGTAATTTTCACCCTAATGATCATTTTATGGAAGAGATATGTAATCAAAATATGTAAATAAATAATCAAAGAAAAATAAATATTAAATTCTATATGAATATTTTATGGAATATATCTATAATAAATATATATTTACTATAATAAGTATTTAAATGCGTATAAAGAAAGAATATTCTTGAGGTAATGGTTTCTCTACACACATTTTTTATATGAGACATATTCTATATTCATCACATGTTTCTTTTAAACCATCTATATATGAAAATTTTAATATCAAATAGATGAATTAATTTATACTAATGATATTTAAAGTTTCATTTTATGTTATTTCAATTATGAGGGTTGTAATTAAAAAGATACCCAACTAGCAAGGGATTTCTATTATAATAACATTAAATTTTAAGATTTTTTATTTTATCTAAATATTGATAGAAAATATTTGGATAATAGCCTTTAAATTTTTTTTTATTTTATGGTTATTCATGAAATTTTAATGTAATAATTCAATTTTCATATCTCTGGAACATAAATAGGCCATGTAAATGTTTTTAATTCAAATAGAATTCATTTTCTCAGTGGATATGAATAATTATTTTACTTATAAATGTCCCTAATTTTTTTTTAAAATTATAATTTCATATCATACAGCTATTTATTAATTTAAATTTTAAACAAGATTGAATTTGTAGGAAATTATTTAAAATGAATATTTTATTCTTATCAATGTATTTTTTACTCTAGGTGTGAAAATAATTATTTTTCAATAATTATATGATGAATGGAATTTATAGATAGCATGGCCACTAAAGCGAATGAATCATTGAAAATATATTTCTGTAGTCCTTTTCAATGATATTTTTTTAAATATATGTTACCAATTAGTTTTTTTCAATGATATTATTTAAAAAATAAAATTTTTCCAATATTTTTTTAGAAAATATTAAATGTAATTTTTATCTAAGTTGACATCCATTTATGATAATTTTTCTTTTTGGGGGATATGAGAAATGATATAAAACTTATTATTTGTCTACATGTCTTAAATTTTTATGAGATTTTTATAAAAACTTAAGTTTTCCATAGATTATTCTTGGATGATATGATTAATTTTTTATGATCTTCATGCATACATATAAAAGGATAATGATTAGGTAAAAATTGGATTTATTGTATCCATCAATTTCATTGGGAAATGTGATATTGATATCACATGACATGATGATAATTAACACGTACATGATTGTGAATATATTTATCAAAAAAATTAAACGTGATAATGACTACATATTTTCAATGATCACAAGAGTATGAGTTGAAAATATTTTGAAGGGATATTTTTATATTTTAATATGTGAGTATAAATGCTTCTATAATTCTAAAAATATAATGTTCTGACAAGATTATTAATTTAAATGATTAAAATTTGATGTGTGAGTATGACCATGTACAACTAAGCTCACAAGATTATGTAGGGACATGATTTAAAAAATTTATGTTCACTTGATTATGATATCCTTTTCTTATAAAACCTTGGGATTGTGTTATGAATCTTGAATGATTATTAAGTATTTTAAAAGGCAATTAATATGGTTTATGAGTGTGAGTATATTTTATAGTATATGATTTAATATTTTGTGTGTGTCAAATATTTTCATTGATAACATGTGATTTATTTGTTATCACACCCTTTTTTATCATATTATACATTGATGTGGTTAATATCTCCCATGTGTACCCTTACTTATTTTCATAATAAAAAATTTATTATTTCTTCCTTCCAAAGGTTTTGATGGATGGTTCTATGACTGATGATTCTCAAAGGCAACCATTTTTAAGGAAATTTGTTTTAGATGATGAATACTAAAAATAAATAATTTTATATATCACCAGTCTCAATTACACTCAACCATTGTGGTTCTGAGGAATTATTATTTGAGAAATATATTTAATATCTATTATTATGATTTAATATACATGTATTTTATTCGTATTTTTTTTAGTTGGTATCAAATAATTTTTACTGATTATTTTAATCTATGATGTAAAAATTTTATTGAAAACCATTTAGTTAATCCAAGTTATAATATAACATCATTAATTATTATAAAGAAATAAATATTATTTTCCATGAAAATATATCCATGTATAGATATTAGTAAGTGGGTGTAGTTTTATTACAGATCCAGTTAAGAGTAATAACTCATAAGGGATAATTGGATGTATACAGGATCATCACCCGTGAATGATGAGTGGTGTTAGGGCTAAAATAATGTATATCCACTTTTGTGGGATATTCTTAGGTAAAATAATATTTTAATTATAAATCGTAATGAAAGATATGATTAGATGATAACCATGTATAACCTATGTTTAACCAAATGTGTTATATATTAAAAATAAAGTTCCATTATTTAGATATTATAAAAATTATTTTCATTAATATAAATTTTATTATAATTATTATTATTTCATATATAGTTAATTTTAAATTTATTCATTGGATTTAATTCATAGGAACTATGTCAACACTGAATGTGGAAGACAATGAAATGCTTTTCCTAGAGAAAAAAGAAACAGTTGAATAAATTCGAAACATTTAGGTTATACCTAATTAGTAATACCACTATATGATCATCAAAATCAACATGGGTTTGTTTTTTAACACACCCCTTAAGAAAAACGAGTGTTTCACAGGTGTTCAGTTGGTAAAGGCCATATATGGAGGAAAATTCATCTTCGTTTATGTTATATATATGTTACAAAGCATTTTGTGAAATATATCAATGAAAAAGGAATATATATTTTCTGTTAAAAAATTTGTCATTGATCATGTGATTTGTGATAAAAGATATCATGTTTAATGGTGGAAAATAAAGTTCAACTGAATTTACTATTTAAAATTCCATGTTTTATTAGTGGGGAACATGATCATTATCTGAGTCGAATCCCTAATCCATGGGATAACTCCTAGAGCAAGGAAGAACCCATGTTATTCTAATCAATTTAGTATATTTATTGTAGTTTTTTATTATTGGACATTAAGAATTATTGTATAAGAGTTTTTTACAATTATATTCTTATTAAATAGAATTTTTAAAATTAAAAGGATTGTTATAATGTTATTTTTCAATATTGATTTGAAGGAATATTATTAATGGTACAAATAACCAAGAAAATTGATTCAACATTTAGGTTATATATTTAGAAAACAAATTATTGAGGGATAGATAACCCTTATTATGTTCTTTTTTGTTTAGATAATAATATTTATTTTGGATTAATATTTGATTTATATCGATAAAGAATATTTTACAGTTTATGTATATTTAATTTTTTAAAGCATATATGATTTTATTTTTTCATAATGGTTATTTATGTTATTTTTAGAAACAATTAACATTTTTTCCGGAGAATATGATTAGATTATAAATAATTTTATAATATTACCTTTTAATTCACTGACATTATTTTGTGATAGTTTTAACTTTGTTCATGAAATAATATGTGATAAAAATTGTCAAATAATTGGGTTTCAATTTTGGTGTTGAATGTATTAAATAGTTCAAAGGACAGCTATTTATTTAATGAGTTGTGTTGAAATTTTGATTCCATTATTCATATTTTATAATTATATTTAAGATGATTTATTCATAGTGGTAAAATTTTTATAATCATTTCGTCTTTAGAAAAGAGATAGTGAATGGAGGAATGAATTTTCAATCTGTTATGGATGTTATGAACCATTGAATGTTAATTTTAGTGCATCATTATGAAAAATATATCATCATGTTTATTTATCATGGGAAATATTATTTAAACTAGTTATTACAAATATATTTAGGAATAATGAAAAGAATAATTTATAATTAGGGTATGCAATGAAATTAAATTATTCTTTTGTCTTTTATTCTAAAAAATTAATGTAAATTATTTCATCACCTACTGTTAGTGTAAAATAGATCTATTTAATCTTATATGGAATTTATCACTCATCTATCATGTTTTTTAACTTCTAATTATTATATTGATAGATACTTGCCTTTATACATTTGTAATTAAAAAATACTATGTTTCCTTGTAGTGACATAAAAATTTGCTATAATAACATAATCTATATCATATTTTTTAATATCTAATAATACACTAATTTTAGTGAGTTGTAATTAAAATTTCATGGTTCAAATTTATTTACAGGGGTAGAACATTACACACAAATATTTCAGAATATATTTCTATTTAAATAAATTGTATGTTTTCAATACCATTCTTGACAAGAAACAATGAACTAGAAGAGTAAAATTACATATTAGAAACTAGACATTAAATTTCGGGTAGGAATTGGACAAACCAAATTATAAAATATATATAGAATTTTTGATTATTTCAAATGTATGAATTCATAAATAATTTATTTGAATCCAATTTTTATTAAATTAATTTTATGATTCATTAAATATGTTTTCATAAAAAATGGATTTATTTCATTTTGGTAGTAGATAATATAATTAATCACTAATATTTTTTTAAACACAATTTAAATAAAAT
This sequence comes from Viscum album, assembly GCA_963277665.1. Taxonomy (NCBI): domain Eukaryota; kingdom Viridiplantae; phylum Streptophyta; class Magnoliopsida; order Santalales; family Viscaceae; genus Viscum; species Viscum album. Next base: position 142,716,429 of record OY728141.1, read on the forward strand.
TATATCAGTTTCTAAATACTAATAAGAATATTATTTTAGGTAGTTTTTCTATATTTTTCTAGAAATTATTATTTTTCAATGGAAAGCTAAAAAATCAAATATTTGTAAAAAATTAATTTCAATCATTAAATAAAGTTATATAATGTTGAAAATATTTTAACCATTAATAATAATTAAAAAAATTATCATATTATTATATATTATATAATTAATTATATATGGTCCATCATTATACTTCATTTTGATATAAATTCAATTTTGGCCATTAAACCACTTCTTTCTAAATTCATTTCACATTATATTTTACACATTTATATGAAAATTAATTTTTTACACTTATAGAAATTGAATTTTTAATAAATGATTACATATTTGGAATTAGGTGGATGAATATTTTTAAATTGGTATTTTTTTATTGATGGTTATTATGAATAATAACCGTGGAAAATATTTTTCCTCCTACTAAAGGTAATGCCAAAATATTAGGTTAAATTATTAGAGATAAGGTCCCAAAATATCCCCAAAACATTAATTTATATAATTAAAACATATTAATTAAAAAATAATCATCACTAATTCTAATATATGGAATTTTAGAGTAATTTTCCAATGATAATAATATTTATATTATTTTTATTAAAGAAAATTTCAAAATATCACTGTCATTATTTTCATATCCAAAATTTATTTTCATTAGGTTAAAAAGTTTTTATGTCCTATTATAAAATGGTTCTTAATATTAATTTATTTATTTTGTGATATTACTTTTTTTTAAAATTTTTCATAACGACATAGTAATCTTAATTGATTATAAAACACTAATATCGTGCTTGTGCAAGGAGTATAAAATTTAAGGTAAATTATTTTTAAAATATTATGGCCATTATATGAATCATGAATAGTGGTATTTAATGAATTTATTATTTAATTTTAGTTTACATATAATGGTAATCATGTTTATCTTCTAATTCTATTATTGTATTGATGTGCTTGAATTCAAATTAAATGAATTTTCAAAAATGACATTATTAATAATTTCTTTTATATAATATTTTATTAAATTAATTTAAGTTAAAAATACTCAATGAATTTTGATTTAATGGAAATGTTCTAAAATTTCTCAATCTATTATTTAGGATCCAATTATTGCATTATATGTAAATTTATCAACAAAAACATCTAAAAAATCAGACACCACTGTTGTGGTAATAATTGGTTAATTAAAAGATAACCAAATGATGTGAAATATAATTTCACCAAAACTTGATTAAATCATTTTAAAGATATTTTGACCGTATAATAATTTTTTAATTTCGATCCATTTGGAAGCATTATATTATGTAAATCAATTTCTTATATTTTAATCATTTATGTAATTCCATGTGTGTGTTCCATCCAAATTAATAAAGGAAACATCCTATTATCATTTATTCAAAATGTTTGACCCATATATGTCATATAATAAATAACCTAATACCTTATTATCTTCTTTAATATCATCCTATATATTTTTTTATTCAGAAAACACAACCCTAGGAAAGTGTAATGTGTAATCCCAATGAGGTCTGTCAAAAAACATAATTGTCTGAAAAGATTATATCAAAATTTACCTATACTTCTAGATAATAAAATCTATTTTATCCGTCATAACATTATTTATAAACTATAATTAATAAAATTAAATATTTTTATGATTCTTTTATACCCATTTCTCACCTCCTTTAAAATGTGAAATGAATGTATTGTATGTCCATTTTCGTAATGTACTACATCCAAATTGTGAAATGAATTATGTATCATCACTATCATTAATGGATGGATATTACGATGGATTTAATTTTTTTATCATAATTATGAAGTAATAATTCTATTTTTAATAAAAAATATCATCTAATTTCAAACCTTCTCAACTATTGGAGGATGACAACATCTGTCACGCGTACATGTGGACTACCTCTCAAAAAATCATTGTGATTCTTTTTTAAATTCCAGTTTAAATAGATGGTAATAAGTATATATTTAATAGAAATATCTCATAGTTATAATATAACAATTATTCTATAATGGTTAATTATTATATATCTTTCCTTAAATCCATACAACAACATGTATATGCATAACTACTGAATATATATGGACAACCATCTACAAGAGGTGATGTAATTAATTTTTTCATAACTTCTTTCTATTATTGATTATATATGTGAATATATATAATAAATATATTAATTACCTCATAATTAACATTATTTAGAGGATTAATCTCTAATCATGGTTCTATTACCAGAACAATTGACTTGAAACATCTATGGAAAACAAACTAGTTGTCACCTGAATGGAATTTTTAATGAAATAATGTTGTATAAATGAAAAATAAAAAAAATAATGGGTTGATTAATATTATATTAAATATGAGTGTGTTTATTAAATATATTTATATTAAATATATAAGTAATATATATATATATATATATATCTGAATGTGTATGAATAAAGACGAGTCTTTGCGTAAGGGTTTCTCATGTCACAATTTTTTCTGTGGGACATATACCATAATAACCGCTTTTTTCATCACATCTATATAATTAAAATTTGATAAGATATATAATGAATATAATTATATAAATGTTATATAAATATTCGTTGGATGTTATTTATTTCATGGGTGTTATGACATAAAGTTTACCACAATGGTAAGTGATATACGCTTAAATGTCATTACATTTAAGTAATTACTATTATAAATTTCAATTTATTGAATATATATAGAAATAATATGTAATAATAACATATTTTAATCTCATATAGTAATTCATAAAAAAATGTGACAGTAAAATTTTTTACACATTCAAACATAAGTTGATCTATCAAATTTATTTATGGAAAAAAATTTAATTTCTTCTTTATGAGATTATTTTAATTCAACATTAATATATCAAAAATGTTTTCAAGATTTTTTTACCATTTTACAATGATATTAATGATATTGTGAACTATTTTCATCTGTCAATAATATTTTTTTAAAATAACATTATTATTTTTTCCTGAACAATGTACATTTACTACTGGTGTGAGAAGAATGTTTTCTTATTAGGATTACTAAATTAAAAAAATTATAGTCAAAACCAAAAATAATTTAAAAAATAATTTTGTATTTACCTTAAGAAATATTCTAGTGATAATTTAATATAATTATTAATCTATTCCAAAAAACCATTGATGTAAATTAAAATTTTATAGGGATATGATCCAATGATACAATCATTATTATTTCACAAGATGGTTTATGATAATGATGACTAATTTTCTATAAAACCCATTTGTCTTCCAATAATTTTTCAATGATTATATGTTGAGTTTGTTTTTTCCATTTTAGTATATATATGAATAGAATTTTTAATGTGATAGTTCGTTATGTTCTAGGCCTCTAATTCATTGGGTATTGTTATTTTCATATCTCATGTGATGATTTTGATGATATGTTTAGACAAAATTTCTGATATATTTTTTCAACATTTTAAGGTTGATTATGAATTGTTCTGTCTATATTAACAAAAATATGAGTTGAAATGATTTAAAATTTCTATTTGCAATTTTTTTTCAGAGTATAATCGTTTATAGAAATGATCACATGATTATTTATAAAATTTATTTTAAAATGCACTTTTCACATTTTTTATATTTGAGTGTGATTGATTTTAAATTTTCTCAGGATATGATGAATGAAAGTAATTTTGAATAGATATATTTACATGATTGTGATTTCAAATTTTTTTGATTTCACATAAAAAGATTATAACTCTTGAAAGAATATTACTAATTTACTACCATATTAATAATGTATTTGGATATAAAAAAATTTATGATCTTATTATATAAACAATTAAAGGTATGAATAATTTATATTTAAATAATTCATTTAATTATGTTTTCCTACAATTAAGATAATGTTATAGTATCATATGGTTGATACCTACCATGTTTACCCCAATGGTGCATATGAGATCACTATTTATTTTCTTTTCCTTCCCCATGTTTTAATGAATGGTTATAAGTGTGATGATTATAGAAGGGTAGCAATTGTAAAAAGAAATATTTGAGAAGGGAAATATAGTATATAAATATGATATTTATATATCTAATATCTATGTAAAATATACATTTATGATTTTCCAGCTTGTTTTTTTGGACATATATTGAATATTTCCCATAAAATGTTGTTATAAAAATACATTCTTCTTGGTTTTATATATTCAGTTAAATTAAAAAAATTTATTGGTAGATTAATCTTTTTTATCATTGTGATAATTTATTTTATTATGTCATTAATGGATATATTCCTATGGTTTGATTCTATTTATATGTAATATTGGATTATAGATTATCACTTCCACATAATTAATTCATTATTTATAAAATAATTTTTTTATATATATTCCTTTATATATAATTTTAGTTCATTCCATATTTATTTATATTTTAATCGGTTACTATGATGAGATATTTGATAGATTATTAGGATATAAAACAAGAAATAAAATGGTTCACATTGGAATTGTCAGTTTAATTTTACATTTTCAAATGTAATCTTAGAATCATATATGTATACAGTTTCCAAAGACATATAAACTATTTAATCATTTATTATGTGATTAATTATGTCTTTTCACAATGTAATAATATAATTAGCATTCATGGTTATTTTTTTCTCGGTGTTGTAGTTTTCATTAATTATTTTATTTTATAACTTTGTTCAAGTAGGTCATTATACTATCACAAAAAGTAACATACTATAATTAGTATATGATTATGCTTATTAAAGTGATTTATATTTTTATAATATAAATATTTTTAGAAAAATAATTATATTATTTAGATATATGAAATTTATGGAGTAATATTTGGAGCGTCTTCAATAATTAATGATTAAATAATATGAAAAATAGATAAGTTACTTTATTGAATTCATTGTCTTCCCAAAGAAATATTTATGATTTAATTAGTAAAAAAATAGAGTGAATGACGTTTTATAATAATTTTTGATATGATAAGAAAAATTATTTTATATTTGACACAATTATTCAGCAATTTCATCCATATAAATTTTTTGAAAGAAGATGTGTTGAAAAAAGGATGTTGCTGCTTCATGAAGAGGTTGTACACAAAACCTAAAAAATAATGATTCATTTTTATTTATATAAAAGGGAACTAGGGATTTATGTAATTCCATTAACATAATTATTTATATATAAAAACAATATTGGTGTCTATATATTATAATTATGTCATTATTTTATTTAAATGTATGAATGAAAATAAACAATTTTAGAAAAAATGAATTTCCCTTGTTGATGACATGTTCTTTCCATTGGATGAATCATTTGAAAAATAGTTTTTTGGAAATTATATTTAACTAGTGCCTAAATTAAATTAATATTTATTATAATGTAAGTATAAATTGTTCTATTTTATGAGTAAATATTGTTTTTGGAGTTGCCTTTCTTGGGTGCTAATTGGACACTTTTATAAGTGATGAGAATAATATTTTTAAAAATATTTCACCATGACATAAAGAGAGAACATGAGTCTCATATAATGAAGTCTTCAAAATTTTCTATAATGGAATGGGAAATGGGATATATTTTATTATTAGTCTTACAATATATTTCAAATATGTTTTATGAATGTATCAATGCCATTACTCATATAATTTTCACTTTTATAATTTTCTGTTTTATAATAGTAATTTAGTTTAACTAAATTATTAAAAATTTAATGACTAAAAATAAGATTCAAATTAGTATATAATTTTATCTTAGTAATTCCAAATAGGTAATATATTTTATTTTATAAAAATTAAATATTTACGAGTAATTTTTTCAAATTATCTCATTTAATTCCGAATAACTTTTTTTAGAAAAATTTATTTTCAACCATGAAAATTATATATAGAATGAAAGTATCAAAGCATTTAATTTTCATGATATAAATTTGTTAACATGAAAATGAAAAATTTAATATCTTTTCAGAAGAAAAAATCATATTATTCCAAAATAATATATGTTTAAAATTGAAGAAAATAAACATATTTTATAGGAATATATTACCATTTTCCTTAAAATGATAAATGTTTTTTCTAAATTCAACAAATAATATTTAAATTGGATAAATTATATCCTCAATATCATCATTGATCTATTAATAGTTTTTATAAACATAAATTTCTATCAAATAAAATGAAAATGTTAAAAAAATAAACACATTCAATAAAACTTTTATGTGTCAACATTTACTTAAAAATAAACAATTTTTTTAACAATATCAAATAATCACCTAATGATAATAATTAAATAAAAAATGAAAATTAATTTTATTTTTTAATATAAATGTTTTATATATTTAAAATTTATAATTTCAATAAAAACAATAAATATTTAATGAAATATTTATTCAAAGAAAAATAAATTTTTTTCAAATAATATTAACTATCATTATTATTATTTAGTGTTAATTGTAATAAAATTATTTTTATTTTTTAATTCATATTTAAAATATATTTTATACATATATATTTAGTTTCATAAAAAAAATAAAAGTGTGATTTTAGATATATTCATTTTAATGTATAAATTAGCCTCATTAGTTATGTAGGCACACAATCATAATTTATCTAAATCACAACATTCATAATAATTTTGAATTTTATTTCTATATATATTTCATAATCTAGTTGCATATATTTTTACACTCTAATTATATAGACAAATTTTAAAAGTTATTTAATATTATAAGGTTCTTTATAGATATTGTTCCTTGTGTTGAAACCTATTAAACACAAGATTTTATAATGTAAAATATATAATTTATATTCTCAAGGTGTTATATTCTCCTTCTTAAATTTATTACATCCTTACAAATGTAAATTTTACTGACTGATGAATGTATTTTACATAATTTGAATCATATTCTTTATTTGTGATATAACATCAAATATAACATCATCCTTAGTATATTAGGTTATATTAAGTTATGTATCTTTACTCAAACTAAATTAATTTCATTCATACATTCTCAAAAATATTACTTTACCTAAACCATATTAATCTCTTTAACAATAATCCCTAATGAAAGAAATTATTCTACCAAAAAAATGTTTCTATAATAACCCTAAAATGTTTTATCATGTAGTTCATGAAGTATCAAACAATTAAATATAATCAAAAGAAATAAGTTAAATTACACACACACAAAAATGTTGACCACTAAATCAATAATCAGTTCCCTTGTTATCTATAATATGTAAATCACCATCCTAAAAAACATTCATAATTTTAAACATATGGGTTATACAAACATACAATAAGTTATATTAAATAGTTAATGAAAAAAACCTATCATAAAATCACATTTCATGGTTATCGTTACCATTTAATTTATGATTCCAAACCATTATAGAAAAAAAATTATGTATAAACCCAAATTATTTCTAATAATCCCTAAAAATTTTAATATACTAGAATTTCATCCATATTTATCACCCACTACTAAAAATATCTATATGAATTAATTCTTTTTTCTCTTTTTATATGAACCTCACAACCTTATGTATGATTAGTAACATGAAAATTTATATCATAATAAGAAAATACTAAAATTATCATCAATATTTGTACACTCCCTCACCCAGTTTTAATACATATTATTTTGTAAATATATAACTTTCTAAATAAAATTTTTTTGATAACTTTTTCAATATAATAGTTCAATAAATTTTATGGTAATATCCAACATTTTAATATGATAACTAAAATCTGAATATTTCTTCCCCTATGACATCTATTTATATATATATGATATGATCAGTTCAACCTATTACACTCTTTGTTTGATCCTTGGTTTTCTATAATAGTGTTTTAATTAGATTATCTGAATTAATTTTATAGAATCATAATGAAAACCAATATAATGGCTCATTATTTATAATGTGAATTAACTATATATTATCCCCCATAAGTTTCTTTTCAGGTGTAAAATCATATCCACACTCATCATACACGATGTGAAGATTGATTTAAAGCTAATACATCCATATTATGGTGATTACTCTTTGGTTCATATGTTTCCTAACCACATTTAATTTATAGTTTTCATAAAATTTTGATATAAAAATGAAAACCACACAATAAAGCCTTTACAAAAAATTCATGATGTTATCATATACTTTGTCTTATGCCTAATATATATCATTAAGATTTTTGAAGATAGTGTAATGACCAAGGTATTTGAAGAATATTACATTTTCATATCTATTATTATTTATAAATAAGATATATATTTTATGTTAAAGATGATACATTGTCGATAGTATACTCTACATACAACAATCGGTGTTTTTGAAATCTTACACTGCACACAATATTAAGTTATAACTAACAATAATATAATAATAAAATTATTATTTTAAATGGTAGTTAATGCCTAGATGTTTTATGTAAGGAATGATTAATATCAACATAACTATAAAAATATGGTTTACACATTCATTGGCTATCAAATATATTAGAAATCGAAATAAAAATAAATTAAATATAAAGGATGTGTTTTTACTAACAACAATTTAAAAGAGAATAATTGATTTTATAAAATCATATCACTCTTTATGGATTTTATTTAATGAAAAGTATATTTTATATATTTTATCACAAGCCGAATCTTTTTTCCATCATAACCAGCACTGACCCCATCCCTTGACAAGACCCTAAGGGCATTCCCAATCCCCAAGTGCTGGTACAAGTGCCTAGGTATCATAAAATGCAATGTGGGAATGATTTACCCATGTTTATAAACATAAAACAACAAAAAATTCCAATAAAACGTATCTTTATTTATCAACTAAAAATGTCTTTTACATAAATTTTTAATTTAATTACACATTATAAAAACAATTCAAAGACTATAACAAAGTAATAAAACCATTAGTGATAGTCCCAGAACCTGACCATGGGAAGAGGCACCACCCTCAAGCCATCTCTACGAGACTACACCAAGAAGGACCACTAAGAAACCCAAACCATTGGTACTAAAAGCATTACCCAAACCTACAACAACATTACCAAGTATACAAACACCCTAAGGAGTAAGTAAGGTGTTATAAAAATCCTAATAGGATTTTACCAGAAAAATATTACATGTTATAAACATTCAATGGTGAAAATATTGCATGATTTCATAAACATGAAATTATAATAAGAATTATAAATATATTCAACATTAAATATTTTTTTTTCAAGTATGATACCTTAATTAATCAACATATATAAATAGAATTCCAAAGATGCTGAATTTTTCAGACCAGAATACCATATGCCTACAGTAAGCATAATATATCTAATGAGCACAAGAAATGGAAAATAACCCCTATGCACTAGCTTGATGCGGGTCCTAGGATCCTCATATCTTGGTGAATGTAACCATAAAAATATCCATTCTCATGCACATGATCCACTAGTAGGTATCATACCAAAAAACTAGTGGTCCCTCGAAAAAAACAACAACAACATCACAATTTAGTTATTGTTTTAGTCATCAATCTTGTTACGTGAAACAGGGTCGAAACCCCACATGATCACCAGTGTACTAGTATACATCCACCCACCTAGACACCTAGTATTTCCCACTTGTGATCAAACAAGTTCAACAAGCACTAAAATACAATTTGTACGTGAAAATACCACTTCCAAGTCACAGACACATGCCAAAAACCCAGAAACATGTCACATAATACACCATTCCCAAACCAAAATCATTTTCCACATCATACTCACACAAAACATCCCCAAATAGTGTTTCATTCCATTCTTGAAATTTGATAAAACATTTCAACAATTTATCTGAAATTATAAATTTTAGGACATCTTCAATCACAGTTTTAGCTTAAAACCCCCATATTATGTTAACACACTCTCTATAATAGTATATGTGCATCGTTTACCCACATTGTTTAACTCAAAAAATCTTTTCCCATTTTATAAGACAATCTCAAGGTGTATAAGCATGTTTTTCCCACAAAACCCATTTCAATGACCTATTGGAAGGTCAAAATCACACTAATACCAATCCAAAATAGAGTTTTCATTGCTAGAAGCATTTATCAATCTAATATAAAATTTAATAAAATTACCTAAAATAATTCCACGAATGACATGCATGAAAATCAAACATATTAAAACTAATATGAAACATTGAAACTAAATTTTAAATCAATAATACAAAAAATGGTTCCCACACCAAACATAATTTAATATAATGATTCAAATAATATAAATAAAGTAATGAAAACTCATCTTAGGATGCCTACACATTGAACCACCTACCATTTGAGTCAAACCCCTTAAATCGTGGTATGAAACATCAACCACACCACTGCCACACCTCAAGGATATAAAATCAAGCACTAATACAAATTACTTCACCAAAAAGACACATATTAAAACCAAAGTTATAAACCCTATATTCCGGAAACCTTATAACAACATGGAATAGAACAAAAATAATGGATGATGGAAGAAACCAAGTAGGAATTCACTTACTTGAAATATCGTGAGGTTTATCCACCAAACCCCCCATAAAAAATGAATTCCATGGAGGGTTTGAAGAGCTTGGAGGCCTCCCATGGATGTTAGAGTCGAATGGGGGAATGAAGGGGAGAGTTTGGTTTCTTTGATGAAAGTAAAAAAATTGAATTCCAAATGGATTATTATGAGTTTGACACATGTGCATGGTTTTGCTGCATGGTTTAGTAAATTGTTCGGCCAAACTATGTGGCATGTTAAAGCTACCCAAAAACTATACATTCTTCTCTAATTTTATAGGGGACCTAGGGGGAAACCTGTGGTGAAATATTTGGAAACTATAGGAGAGAACAATTTCCAATACAATGATCTATCATCACCCAAAAAACTCATCCACCTCATGGGTACAACCCACCTCAACGAAATACCCCACATGTGGTGCCACTAGGAGTGTCACAAATGCAAATCAAACCCACCTCTACGACATACCATACATTTGAAAAAAAAGGATTTCATGTAACATACAATACTCCAAATGAAATTTTCATATACAAAGAACACAAGAGGGGCCAAACTATTAAACCTGGAATACCCAGAAACCACAAGAAATCTAATAACGAAAAGAGGACATCAAACAAATCATTGGATAAAAACTCTGGGGGTAAAAATTATCCTAACCATAATGATTTACACCCTCATAAATTCCCATTAGGTCATGAAGAAAAAAACCAAACCCATTTGATAATCAAAGATGTACTTTTTTCCCATGATTCACCCGAAATGCCAATACACCAACAGTTATGAATTAACAAATGAATACTCACAAACCACAACCAAAACAACTTACCTAAAATAATTGAGATAATTAAAACCTCATTCCAAAAAAAGACACATCACACACTATCTAAAAAAATTTAACAAATTTACCCAAATGAGAGACAACATCAAACATGTTTACTGCTACCTTACATTAATTAAACTGATGGGAACTCTCTAATCCTAATGTTTACCCATGGAAGAAGTTTGTAGTTAGAGAACTCCAAATGATTATACCTATCACCAATCCCATACCATGGAAAAATCTTAGTTACTAGTTGGGGACACCCTAATGGGATCCCCAACAAAAGAGACACCTTATATTTTCCCGAGACAGAATCTAGACACTAATAGGGGGAGGCCCGAATAGACTCCCTGATACAAGGGGTAGACATCTATTAATATTTTCCAAAAGAACATACATGAAACTCATAGTGGTTGTCATCACCTTAAGAACCAACAATCATAACTGACCATCACAGGCCAAAACAAAAATACCCCATAATATAAAGAGTTGGGATGACCACACGATTAGTCCACAAAGTTTGGGAAACTGTATGATAACCATTTGGATCCTTCTATATGCTTGGTTTTCTGAGGCACAATTACTATTAACTATTTGAAAAACATGCGTTCAACCTATGTAGCCTAATTTCAAACCATTATACATAAACTCAATGATATCCATCGAGTAAAAGAATTAAATTGGGAGATAACATGGGCATAAGTCCCTCCACCTCTTTCTACAGAACTGAAACGACCGAAGAAACATGACAACACCATAGGGTTAAAATTTATCCATTTTCCATACTAAGGATAATACTTTGTACAAGGATTTTAATGACCTAGTGATTTCCCCTGACCATGCACTAGCTTCACTTTGGGACATATGGATAGAGCTGAAATGATTGAATCATTTATGGCCTCGCTGTAATTCGTTGAAACAACTAAAATGGAACTTCTCATTTCAGTTCCTTGAAAACTATAACCTTATCCCAAATGGGATCATGATGAAATAAAACATTCCAAACAAACCTTATGTAACGCCCCGACCCCAGTTACCCAGAGTCGGTGCATTATTACATAACATAGGTATGATCACAAGAAAGATCAAATCTCGAAAGACCAATTGGTTTAGTAGTCTTGTAAACACTAGATATATTCATAAGTCTTACATTACATCATAAAATGAAAAACTACTACAACAACATATTGTCTCTATAATCCACACTCATATCCCCACATAATATCCCTGCAGGTCATTCATAATTTACTTCTTCACTTCCTGGGAAAAATAAAACATAGAAAAGGGGTGAGCTCAAATGCCCAGTAAGGATAACAATATAGAGGAAACTTTCATAAATAAGAATAAACATTTAAGGCAATGTATAACTAAAACAAAAGCCTTTTAAACTTGAACTTTTAACATAGTATGGAATAAATAAAATGAGATAATTCAATTTACTTATTCACATGGTTGTTTTACTAATCGAATAATCACATGAAAAATCAATAAACACATTCATAATGATGGAATGCATAATGCCAGACTATCTTACCCACATAGCCAAGGCCTCGTGCCAAGACTACAAATAAGATTTTGTCAAGGCCTTGTGCCAAGTCACTAGTTTGTCTCATGAGACCTACCGATGCATCTAGGAGCTATAGCGGGCTCCACCCGTCACATATTAAGTCCAATGCATTCCCATATGAAAAGGTTTAAAAATAACATAAACATTCGTATTAAAACTAGCATACGAAATGTCAATACTTTCAACATAAACTATGAATGGTATAAAAATAGAACATCCATAGTCAAACATTTCTCAAAACCTTCAATACAATATAGAAGTTTTGTATCATAATAAATCAACTTCAAATAATCTTAAAATCCATCAAAGGATGTTGACATAGATGAAATCAAAATTCTTTTTAAAGAAATATCTCCTTTTATTTTGAAATCATTTAAGATCCCTATAAAATAAAACATTTTCTTTGAAAATATTCTTATAATCTTGTAAGGGGAGCTTTGAAGATTTTATAACGGCGGAAAATAGCCGCACCCGCCGTATAAGTTAAAAAAAACATTCTTACCTTAATTCTATCGAAAAGGTTAAAAAGGACCTTGTTTTGAAAACGACGGAAAGATTCCTTAATAAACCTCTTATAAAAAGTCAAACAAGGGTATAAATGACTTTAACCCATATTATTTTAAATAATAAATATGTTTTGAAATACATTTCGAAGAAACATGGATGTGGATGATAAAGAAATCCCAGTAGATTATTACGTATAAACAACCTCGGATAATGAAGAGATTGTAAAATAACCCTTACCTTGTACTTTTCCTTGGTTGGGGTAGGTTAACCTCCTGTATAATGGTGAAATAATTGTTATTAAATTATACAATAATCATATACATTAATATGATATCATATATGACCTTTTAATATTGATTTGATAATAATATCTTAGTATTATCGTTGTTTCGAGTGTTAACTTACTTGTTTTCTTTTATATGTTTTGTTACATAAGACATGTTTGTAAAGGATAGGTTTTATATTATTCATATCCAGAATGAGATCAAGTCCTTAAACATCATTTTTCTAATCATCAAATGATAATTATACTTGAATGGATACGATGGAGAATGAATCTCATCGCGTTCGTGGAGACGGTAGTCCGTACGTACGCACGAGTGACAATATCATTCTTTTGATATTAAAATAATATATAAATGGATGTTATATCATATATAAACAATCATTAACATGTTATATTTATTATTTACATGAGTTACACATCATTATTATACCCATCCAAATAATATTATATTGAATAACAATTACACCACGACGTGGAGACGGTAAGCCGTACGTACGCACGTATGGTGACATGTTATTCAAAGGGTGGATAGAATACTGAATATGGTTGTACCATATTTATAATAACATCACAGTATATATATGATACTGGATTTTTTATTTTAGAATTGTAACAACAAAGGAAGAAGAAGTGGAAGAAGAAATGAACTTAGAAAAGGGTGGTGAAATCATTACCTCTTCTTCGGGTTATTCCTTTTGATTTGATCAAAAGGGCTCCATAGGTTGGCTTTATGATTAAACTAAGGCCCCTAGGTTGTAGTGAGGGAAGTTGGGAGAGTATTTGGGAAGGTTTTTGCCGAACCAAAAGGCTTTGAAGTTGTGAAGAAATGAGAAGGAGGAGTGCCCTTTTATAAGAGGGGTGAGGGGCACCTTTGGAAAAGCTAGAAATATTAATTTATAATAAATTCATATTCGGTTTATAATGGATCCAAAGTTGATTATTCAAAGTTTAAGGTGGGGATGGGTCGAAAAAAACTCAACCAATAGAATTTAGACAGGTTTGGGTACTTATAATAACCTTATCTTTAAGTATTAACTCTAAGTTAATTAGTTTCACTTTTACAATGTCTCTTTTTATTTTTATATAATATGGTTAATAAACTTACTACATACATCCAAGAGACCCCCAAGTGGTCCATTAATGATTAAAATATCATGATATAAGTCTCTTGGACGATCCTTAGATTTTTAGGAATTTCATATCAATTAATAATATAATATTTGTTTTAAGAACTCTTTTATGTCAATTTTGACACTATTCAATAGTTGATTTTTGTGAAACTCATAAAAGATTTATTACTTCGAACAAAGTCAATTAAATCCATCCTAATATATCATATTATCCTAGAAAATTAGTTTAATTCATTAAAAGTATCATATTATATTTATTTGGGTATTTATAATATCAATTATTTTAATTTTTCACTATTATAGTAATTACTGCATCATCATTGTGTCATAAATAAAATATATTATTTAATGTCTAAAAATTATAAATAAAATATCATTATGTATGAAATCTTTTTATCTTTCTAATTAATATTTATAATCTAAAATCCAACATATATAACCCTATGTAACAATTGTTTTTCTAAAAGATATATGCTTGTGTCATTTTTGTATTCATTTAAACTTAATTAAAATAAAGTGTCATTATCACTTACAAGTGGATCCATGGGGTCCCAAAATCTACCCAAATATGTCCATGGTCGACCATGTATCAACCCATAGGGTTAAGATACGTTTTAGGGTAATTTAGTATTATTATAATATTATTTATTTAACCCTTATTTACCGGATTTACCCTTAACCATGGTAAATAAAATATTTACCGCAGTAATTATTCAAAATGTCTAAAAATTAAAGTTACTATTTACACAATTTGAACATCCTGATTCCAAATATGGGATCCATTTTCCTAAATTCAAAACACAGAAGTGGCAGAAAAAAATTTAAAATTAATTCCCGCTTTCAAAACAAAAAACGTGTTTTTAAAAGATAATAACTATCAAAAGATTGACACCTGTTTATGTTCGGTTTAATTGTAAAATTATGTCCAATGACCAAAATTATATTAAATGGTAAAAATATATTCTAAATATACTTTAAAACTACTAAATTTCATAATTTATCACTATTAATTATTTTGATTAAAAAAAGTTGTTTTTAATTAAAATTTAGTAATTTTCACTATTCATCAAAATATGAAAGTTATCCAAAAAGTACCAAAATTTCACCTTAGACTGAATTAGATATTCTGAATCCAAAAATGAAGTCCATTTTGAAATATAAAATATATATAATTTTAAAAAGTAGTTATTACTCTTCATAACAGCTAGTTTGATTGGTTGTTAGAACTCGGTGTTGCGTACAACACACGCTATCGCATTATTCAAAGAGAAGCGTACCGTAGAAGCTTGGGATGTTACATTCTTCCCTTCTTCAAATAATTTCGTCCTCGAAATTTCTAGAATACTATCGCATGAAAAGACTCGGGTGGTTCTTCATCATAAGTTCCTCGGGTTCCCACGTTGCCTCTTCCATCTTATGGTTTCTCCACAAAACTTTTACCAGACGCGTCGTCCGGTTTCTCAGTACTTGTTCTCTCGTATCAAGAATCCTGACGGGCTCTTCACAATAGGAAAGATTGGGTTCCAGTTCTAATTCCTCATAGGTGAGTACATGCGTTGGATCAGGCATGTATTTCCTCAACAGAGATACGTGGAACACATCGTGAACTTTGGAGAGACTTGGCGGCATTGCCAATCGGTAAGCTACAACCCCAATTCGTTCTAGAATTTCGAAAGGTCCGATGTACCTGGGGCTCAATTTACCTTTCTTACCAAAACGTATGACTCCCTTCCATGGAGATACCTTCAGTAAAACATGATCACCGACTTGAAATTCCAAATCCTTCCTTCGATTATCGGCATAGCTCTTCTGCCTACTTTGAGCTGCTTTGATGTGATTTTGGATTACTTTCACCTTTTCCACCGTTTCCTCCACCAGTTCTGGGCCTACAAGTTTTCTTTCACCAACTTCATCCCAACAGGTTGGTGTACGACATCTCTTTCCGTATAACGCTTCATATGGTGCCATCTGAATACTCGAATGGAAGCTATTGTTATAGGAAAAATCTACCAGTGGTAAATATTGATCACACATACCCTGAAAGTCAAGTGAGCAAGATCTCAACATGTATTCTAAGGTCTGAATAGTCCGTTCTGATTCTCTATCTGTCTGAGGGTGGTAAGCAGTGCTCAAATGAAGATTAGTATCCAGGGATTTCTGAATACTTTTCCAAAATCTTGAAGTAAAACGGGGATCACGATCAGAAAAAATTGATAAGGGTACTCCATGAAGTCTCACAACTTCATTAATATATAGTCTTTCTAGACGTTCCAGGGGTAGATCTTCTCTTATAGCAAGAAAATGTGATGACTTGGTAAGACGATCAACAATAACCCAAATTGCATCGTTCCTTCTAGGAGTCTTTGGTAGCCCCATGACAAAGTCCATCGTAATATTGTCCCATTTCCACTCCGGTATGGGAAAAGGTTGCATGACTCCTCCAGGCTGTTGCCTTCCAGCTTTCACTTGTTGGAAAACCATACATCTTGACACAAAATCAGCAATCTCCCTCTTCATGTTGTCCCACCAAAAATGTTCCTTCAAATATCTATACATTTTGGTGCTCCTAGGGTGTATAGAGAAATTGGAACTATGAGCATCATCCAGCAATTCCATTTTTAGATCAGGTATATTGGGAACACAAAGTCTCTTCCCGAATCTCAAAATTCCATCTTCATACACAAATTCTCTCAATCTCCCATCATTCACAGCTTTAACCTTCTTTTGAAATTCTTCATCATTGGTCTGAGAACTCTTAATCCTTTCTATTAAAGATGGTTTGGTAACCATTTGAAAAAGAAATTATGTTTCGCCTTCCCTGGTTATTCCCATGTTCATCTTCTCTAGATCCATGAAAATTGGATCCCTTTCAATTCTCATATTGTTCAAAACTCCATGGTCTTTTCTACTCAAATCATCTTCCACCTTGTTTGCTTTCCCCGGGTGGTAGTGTATCGTGCAATCATAATCCTTGAGTAATTCCAGCCATCTCCTTTTCCTCATGTTGAGTTCTTTTTGTGAGAAAATATACTTCAAACTCTTGTGATCAGTATAAATCTCACATTTTTCACCATAGAGGTAGTGCCTCCATATCTTCAAAGCAAAGATCACAGCTGCTAACTCAATATCATGAGTAGGATTGTTTTGTTCATGAATTTTCAACTGTCGTGATGCATAGGCAATAACTCTATCATTCTGCATAAGGACACAACCAAGTCCTTTCTTCGATGCATCACTATAAATAATGAACCCATCATTCCCCGATGGTAGATTCAATATAGGAGCATTGACTAATCTTTTCTTCAGTTCTTCAAAACATTCTTCACACTCTTTTGTACAAACAAATTTAACCCCTTTACGTGTGAGCTTTGTTAATGGGTTAGCCAATCGGGCAAAATTCTGGACGAAACGTCGATAATAACCTGCCAAACCAATAAAACTGCGTACCTCAGTTATACTCGTAGGTGCTGGACATTCTTGGATTTCCTTGGTCATAAAAGGATCAACAAATATTCTATCTTAGAGACAATATGTCCAAGAAAAGAAATCTATTGAAGCCAGAATTCACACTTACTAAACTTCCCATATAATTCATGCCTCCTCAGAGTCTTCAAGATAATGCGCACGTGATTTTCATGATCTTCGTAGGTTTTAGAGTATACCAAGATATCATCAATAAATACCACCAAAAATTCATCGAGATACTCCTTGAAAACTCTATTCATCAGATCCACGAATACAGAGGGTGCATTAGTCAATCCAAAAGGCATTACAGTAAACTCGTAATGCCCGTACCTGGTTCAAAATACTGTCTTCGGAATGTCTTCCTTCTTTACACACAACTGATGGTATCCAGATCGAAGGTCAATCTTTGAATAGTATTGAGCTCCATGTAGTTGGTCAAATAAATCATCAATACGAGGTAGGGGATACTTGTTATTTATCGTTATAGCATTGATCTCCCTGTAGTCGATACATAACCTCATAGATCCATCTTTCTTTTTAACAAAAAGAACAGGGGCTCCCCATGGAGAAACACTAGGGCAAATAAATCCCTTATTACTCAATTCCTCTAGTTGTTTCTTTAGTTCAACTAATTCTACAGTGGCCATTCTATAAGGGGTCTTCGATATAGGCCTTGATCCAGGAATTAAATCAATGGAAAACTCAACTTCTCGTTCTGGCGGATGTCCAGGTAAATCATCCGAAAATACATCTACAAATTCGTTCACAACAGGTACATCCTCTATTTGAACATTCCTTTCCTCACCCGCAGTTTTTTCATTCTCTTCCTCCCCAATAATTGAATTTAGTTGAGCTATTGAGGGTGGATCTAAATAAGAATTAGGTGGTGACGATTCTGCTCTAAAGATAAGGTGTTCCTTATCATTATCATCAAGAATCGTAACCTCTTTCTTCATACAATAAATCTTCGCATCATAGTCCGAAATCCAGTCCATACCGAGGATTATGTCTAACTCAATAATAGGTATGACGATGAGATCAGCAGATAACGAACATTTATGTGCTCTAATGGGGACTGATTCACAAAACATTGTTGCAATGATACTTCCCTTAGGAGTTTTAACTGATAACTCCCTTGTTAAATCAAATTGGAAATATCTAATTTTCTTAGAAAACTGGGAAGATATGAAACAATGAGATGATCCAGAATCAAATAATGCATTTTCTAAACTTGAGGAAACCATTAAATTACCTACCACCACGTCTTTCGGAGCTTCTACCTCAGCAGTAGTGATAGCATAAGCTTGGCCTTGATCCCTTGGCCTTTTCTGAGGTAAGTTTTCCTAACGCTTTGGACATTCATTCGCATAATGTCCCATCTCCCTGCAATTGTAGCACTGAACGTTGGTGGCTTCCTTCTTCCCTTTGCAATCACGAGCTTGGTGGCCTTTTTCACCACACTTGTAACAGACTCCCATTCCCTTCAAGCAGGCACCGGGGTGTTTCTTCCCACATTTACCACATGATGGATATTCAACCTTTCCTTTATTCCCCTTATTTCCATTCCCAGATTGATCAGCAGGCCTCTTCTTCTCTTGCTTTGCTTTAAAGTCATAAGACTTAGAGAATTCCTTTTCGGTCTTGATATCACATGAGACAATGTCTTCGTACGATGAAATGGATTGTGAGAGTAATGCTCGACGGAGAAATGGTTTTAACCCATCAAATAAACGATCAATATTACTTCTTTGGTTATGTATATAATCACCAGCGTACCTTGCTAACCTTGTAAAGTTAGCCTCATACTTTGTGACATTCTCATCCTCCTTCTGTATCAGACTTAGAAATTGCCTTTCCATATCTGCTCGATGGTCGCGAGGAAAGTATTTTTCTAAAAACAGATTTTTGAACTCCCTCCATTCCATATTTGATACTTCAACATCTTCCTTTGTATTTTGAATCAATGACCACCATTGATCAACATCTCTAGTGAGACGGTAAACTGCCATGATAACTTTTTCCCTTTCACTGCTCCCCAAATCCTGAAATATTTTCTCTAGGGAAAATATCCATTGCTCAGCTACTAAGGGATTTTTACTCCCATTGAACGTTGGTGGTTGTTTCCTCATGAATCGATCTAACATTGATCCTCCACGCTGCAGATCAGGGTGCTCCATACAAGTAAGGTTATTATTCATAACCCGGGTAAGTTGTCCCAGTATGGTGATTAGCTGATCGGCTCCAGTTGCATCACCAGCTCCACCATAATTATCTTGAGCAGGAGGGAAATCCCTACATGGAGTGCGTGCATTGATACGGTTTCCATTTCTTCCACTAGATACCATTTCTAAACAATGTCATAAACTAGATCAGTTTATGAATCAAAATACATAATCCCATACTTATAAAACACTTAACATAAATTGAACTATTTATGGATATAATCCATAATCATAAGAATGTTTTCTTTGAGGAAGTATATTCTCATAATCCCTTCAAAATGATTTGTAAAGAAAAATGAGAGTTATCCTAAGCATATCCCCCGGGAGTGTCGTAACCAAGAGTGCAGCAAGGCCCGTTGTCGTGCACCAGTTCCCGTTCGAGTCTAGCTCAAAGCGGTGTTTTTGGGTTTTAACCCTAGGTACATCTGTGACAGAGCCGCCTCTACCTGCTCGTATCCAGACAGGGATGTATTGCTCGGAAAACTCACAAAATCTCTACAATACCAAAATTCTAGGAAGTTCTTCTATACTAATCCTCAAAGTTCATCTTAGGTCTACGTGCTCTAATCAGAGTTTATCTAAATCTAGCTTCCAAGGTTTGTACTAAACTTCCTATGATACCAACTGTAATGCCCCGACCCCAGTTACCCAGAGTCGGTGCATTATTACATAACATTGGTATGATCACAAGAAAGATCAAATCTCGAAAGACCGATTGGTTTAGTAGTCTTGGAAACACTAGATATATTCATAAGTCTTACATTACATCATAAAATGAAAAACTACTACAACAACATATTGTATCCATAATCCACACTCATATCCCCACATAATATCCCTGCAGGTCATTCATAATTTACTTCTTCACTTCCTGGGAAAAATAAAACATAGAAAAGGGGTGAGCTCAAATGCCCAGTAAGGATAACAATATAGCGGAAACTTTCATAAATAAGAATAAACATTTAAGGAACTTTATAACTAAAACAAAAGCCTTTTAAACTTGAACTTTTAACATAGTATGGCATAAATAAAATGAGATAATGCCATTTACTTATTCACATGGTTATTCTACAAATCGAATAATCACATGAAAAATCAATAACCACTTTCATAATGATGGAATGAATAATGGCAGACTATCATAACCACATAGCCAAGGCCTCGTGCCAAGACTACAAATAAGATTTTGTCAAGGCCTTGTGCCAAGACACTAGTTTGTCTCATGAGACCTACCGATGCATCGAGTAGCTATAGCAGGCTCCACCCGTCACATATTAAGTCCAATGCATTCCCATATTAAAAGGTTTAAACATAACATAAACATTCGTATTAAAACTAGCATAAGAAATGTCAATACTTTCCCCATAAACTATGAATGGTATAAAAATAGCACATCCACAGTCAAACATATCACAAAACCTTCAATACAATATAGAAGTTTTGTATCATAATAAATCAACTTCAAATAATCTTAAAATCCATTAAAGGATGTTGACATAGATGAAATCAAAATTCTTTTTAAAGAAATATCTCCTTTTATTTTGAAATCATTTAAGATCCATATAAAATAAAACATTTTCTTTGAAAATATTCTTATAAGATTGTAAGAGAAGCTTTGAAGATTTTATAACAGCGGAAAATAGCCGCACCCGCCGTATAAGTTAAAAAAACATTCTTACCTTAATTCTGTCGAAAAGGTTAAAAAGGACCTTGTTTTGAAAATAACGGAATGATTCCATTATAAACCTCTTATAAAAAGTCAAACAAGGGTATAAATTACTTTAACCCATATTCTTGTAAATAATAAATATGTTTTGAAATACATTTCGAAGAAACATGGATGTGGATGATAAAGAAATCCCAGTAGATTATTACGTATAAACAACCTCGGATAATGAAGAGATTGTGAAATAACCCTTACCTTGTACTTTTCCTTGGTTGGGGTAGGTTAACCTCCTGTATAACGGTGAAATAATTGTTATTAAATTATACAATAATCATATACATTAATATGATATCATATATGATCTTTTAATATTGATTTGATAATAACATCTTAGTATTATCGTTGTTTTGGGTGTTAACTTACTTGTTTTCTTTTATATGTTTTGTTACGTAAGACATGTTTGTAAAGGATAGGTTTTATATTATTCATATCCAGAATTATTTCAAGTCCTTAAACATCATTTTTTAAATCATCAAATGATAATTATACATGAATGGATACGATGGAGAATGAATCTCATCGCGTTCGTGGAGACGGTAGTCCGTACGTACGCACGAACGACAATATCATTCATTTGATATTAAAATAATATATAAATGGATGGTATATCATATATACAAAATCATTAACATGTTATATTTATTATTTACATGAGTTACACATCATTATTATACCCATCCAAATAATGTTATATTGAATAACAATTACACCACGGCGTGGAGACGGTAAGCCGTACGTACGCACGTATGGTGACATGTTATTAAAAGGGTGGATAGAATACTGAATATGGTTGTACCATATTTATAATAACATCACAGTATATATATGATACTGGATTTATTATTTTAGAGTGGTAACAACAAAGGAATAAGAAGTGGAAGAAGAAATGAACTTAGAAAATGGTGGTGAAATCATTACCTCTTCTTCAGGTTCTTCCTTTTGATTTGATCAAAAGGGCTCCTTAGGTTGGCTTTCTGATTAAACTAAGGCCCCTAGGTTGTACTGAGGGAAGTTGGGAGAGTATTTGGGCAGAGTTTGGCCGATCCAAAAGACTTTGATGGTGTGAATAAATGAGAAGGAGGAGTGCCCTTTTATAAGAGGGGTGAGGGGAACCTTTGGAAAAGCTAGAAATATTAATTTATAATAAATTCAGATTCGGTTTCTAATGGATAAAAAGTTGATTATTCAAAGTTTAAGGTGGGGAGTGGTCGAAAAAAACTCAACCAATAGAATTTAGACTGGTTTGGGTACTTATAATAACCTTATCTTTAAGTATTAACTCTAAGTTAATTAGTTTCACTTTTACAATGTCTTTTTGTATTTTTATATAATATGGTTCATAAAATTACTACATATATCCAAGTGACCCCCAAGTGGTCCATTAATGATGAACCTATCATGATATAAGTCTCTTGGACGAACCTTAGATTTTTAGGAATTTAATATCAATTAATAATATAATATTTGTTTTAAGAAATCTTTTATGTCAATTTTGACACTATTCAATAGTTGATTTTTGTGAAACTCATAACAGATTGATTACTTCGAAAAAAGTCAATTAAATCAATACTAATATATCATATTATCCTAGAAAATTATTTTAATTCATTAAAAGTTTAATATTATATTTATTTGGGTATTTATAATATCAATTATTTTAATTTTTCACTATTATAGTAATTACTGCATCATCATTGTGTCATAAATAAAATATATTATTTAATGTCTAAAAATTATAAATAAAATATCATTATGTATGAAATCCTTTTATCTTTCTAATGAATATTTATAATCTAAAATCCAACATATATAACCGTATGTAACAATTGTTTTGCTAAAAGATATATGCTTGTGTCATTTTTGTATTCATTTTAACTTAATTAAAATAAAGTGTCATTATCACTTACAAGTGGATCCATGGGGTCCCAAAATCGACCCAAAGATGTCCATGGTCGACCATGTATCAACCAATAGGGTTAAGACACGTTTTAGGGTAATTTAGTATTATTATAATATTATTTTTTTTAACCCTTATTTACCAGATTTACCCTTAACCATGGTAAATAAAATATTTACCGCAGTAATTATTCAAAATGTCTAAAAATAAAACTTACCTATTTACACAATTTAAACATACTGATTCCAAATATGGAATCCATTTTCCTAAATTCAAAACACAGAACTGGAAGAAATTAATTTAAAATTAATTCCCGCTGTCAAAACAAAAAGCGTGTTTTTAAGATATAATAACTATCAAAAGATTGACACTTGTTTATGTTCGGTTTAATTGTAAAATTATGTCCAATGACCAACATTATATTAAATGGTAAAAATATATTCTAAATATACTTTAAAACTACTAAAATTCATAATTTATCACTATTAATTATTTTGATTAAAAAAAGTTGTTTTTAATTAAAAATTAGTAATTTTCACTATTCATCAAAATATGAAAGTTATCCAAAAAGTACCAAAATTTCACCTTAGGCTAAATTAGATATTCCAAATCCAAAAATGAAGTCCATTTTGAAATAGAAAATATATATAATTTTAAAAAGTAGGTATTACTATTCATAACGGCTAGTTTGATTGGTGTTTAGAACTCGGTGTTGCGTACAACACACGCTATCGCATTATTCAAAGAGAAGTGTACCGTAGAAGCTTGGGGTGTTACACCTTACCCTAACATGACCTTTCACTAAAACATGTTCTTAAAAGTCACAAAAACATCACCTTTTGTTTCATTATATGAGATATGGAAAGAGGGAAGTATATATGTAAAAAACCATCCTATAATTAAGAAGGCCGAGTTTTCACGAAAGGGGACACACTTATAATAAAACAAAGACTCACAAATGATTGTACAACTTCACATTTACAGAAAAACGGGCACATGACATCAAAAGGTGTCACCGAAAATGATTATTGAGATTGATAGAAATAATACATGGAAATGGATCTTATGCAATGTCCCTAATAGCACATGATTTAAGAAAACAGAAACAATATCCTATCATAATTATATTTTCAACATGGGTGTCTTAACAATATCCCTTATTTCAAAGAGACTATGGAAGGAACCATAGGCCCTCTTGGAGGACATCTACACTGACAACCCCAAACTACTATCACCTTTGATGACTCATGCAACATCAAAATCTATGGTACCATTCAACCTCCCACAAACAGTCCCCCTCTAAAAGAGGTTCTACAAAACAAAGAATGATAAATAGTGTATACTCAATCTTCATTTCTTGAAAAAAATATTATTTATATTATTCAAATGGAGGATCTTCCCGTGGAGAAAGAATCCGTGTTTCAACTCCCTTGTGAACTAACCCTTTGTAGGGGAATATCTTAAACAATTAGAGAACCCAAAGACCCATCCAAGCTGGTCCGTTGGTAAAATATTCCAAAAACTATACCTGAATAAATGGGGCGAACCGCCAAAAGGGCTTCCATATCAATTATCATAAGAGCCAACAAACCATCCCTTCAACACAACATATAATAGAAACACAAACTGAAAACATCGTTCAAACAATAAGGGGTCTTTGAATCAAAACATCCCACCACAACTACATTTAAAAAACACATAAGAAACACCAACCCATACTAGTTATAAATACATCATGTATTCCGTTAAATTCATCTCTTTGAAAATAAATAGTTTGGTTGTTCGCATATCCACCAATGCAATCCCATGGGCCTCACACCTACATGTTTACATGCCACACCAAGAACTCACCTCATATACATCATGACACTCAAAAAGTTGTTCCATTAACCATACATAATTCAATATAACCACATTCATGTGGTTTCCCATGTAAATACCAAAGGTTAACACAAAAATTCATTCCACTTTACAAAACCAAAACTGTAATCCAAACTATCAACCAATAAATCATTTTTTTCTCAAGACTACTAACCACAAAACCAAAACCCCAATTTACATTTTACAGAAAGTTTTAGAAAGGCCCAAAAATTCAAATAATAACTCACTTTAATGTAATACACATTAATTTCAAAACATCTCATCCCATTTCAAAAAACTTGTGATTTTATGATAACTCCTTTTTATCGACCCTCATTCATTTGAAAACTCATCTATTCTTATTTAAAACGAGGTTCTAATGATCTGTAAAATTTTTCAAAGGATCTCAATTCATTAAATAATAACTGAATTCCTTTTCAAGTACATTAATTTTAAAACATTTCATCATGTTTCAAAACACATATAATTTCATTACAAAGTCCATTTAATATATCCTTATTAAATTTGGAATTTAACTCTTCTCATTTTAAAACAATATTCAAATATTTCATAAAACAATTCAACGGATATCTAGTTACCATGTCAGATTTCATATCCAAACTCCACACATGACCTCCAAAACATTCCATCCATTTAAAACACCTTTCGATAGTTTATAAGACTCTATTGGCAATTTTTTTTCAAAACCAACAATAACTTTCTTCCTGCATTAAAAGAAGGCGTAAACTATAAGGACCCTTCCTTAAACATTACATAATAATGAATTAAAGGAATAATTCTCATTTAGGGTCTTTTTAGGTTTAGAGTTTTAGAGAATTAGTACATTACTATTACATTAAAAAATATTAAAAAGTAGACACTTCTACTCAATTTTCATTTTTTCGTAAAATAAATACTCTTTGAAAAAAAGAGTCATGTATAGTTCCATGTTTAAGACATCATTACTTTTCCATGATCACATCCTTGACCGTATTCCATATTATGTCTTGTGAAAAACATTTCAAAAACTTGAGATGAGCATAAAAAGCATAGTAAGGGATACACAAGGAAGGAAAACTGTTGCTTATTCAAAACAATAGGTAAACAATGAATACTTTATCATAAGTAATAATTTTTACCTTTATGATGTAGTAAATACTCCTCACTGAAAAAAAGATCATCACTTACCCATTTGTAACCAAAATATTACCATAAGACCCATATAAATAACACATAACATATAAAAGTAACTCGGGACATAAACATACCTAAATAGAATAACGATACGGTTGAAATCCATACATATCATTAAATGGAATAGCTATACGGCCGACTTCCATACATATCAATAAATTGAATTGAAATATGGCCGAATTCCATACCCAATGAATTTGAGGTTATAACATAACCACCCATCCTGGTATTCACGGCACCACCAGTCATATGGTTTATCATGTAACAACCCTTAAAATGTCCAAGTACCTTTATAAAATCATAAGACATAAAAATATATATAGGAAAGAAAACATTTACACATTTCAATAACAATATATCATCTAAATATATTGACATATAAAATCCATTTTCAAAACCATTTTCAATACCGAAATACTTAAAATAGTATATGCTAAATATTTTCTTTTAAAAACAATAAGGCATGTTGAGGATGCCAAAGAACAAATAATACTTGATGTGGAAGAAAGGTTGTTGTCACCGCTAACGTTAAAAGGAACATTATTTTGGACGTTTAGTAAAATGATTCTTAGAAAAAGGATTCCTTTTGAATAAAAGTAAAATTAAAAGGGGTTCATAAATTGTATAAAAGAACATTGTGTAATAATGAAAATATACCTCAATGAAAGGAGATTGAGACGAAGTCCGTTACCTCATGTCCGACTTGATTCGATCATTCATTAATCTCATGAATTATAAAATGAAGTTAATTTCTAATTTCTTAAGTAACCCATTCAAGTTTATTACTTCTTTTATATCACTTATTACCATGTTATAAATATTATGTAATCATATAAGTTAATAACATCCATTTTGTCGATATTTGGTACATGAGTCAAAAATGAACACCTTCTATTTTCATGTAGTCCATGTAGTCCATAGTTCATTATATACAGAATTATATTATTGATTTTGATATCATATATTTCATATATATCCCATATATATATGTATTTATAATATTAAATAACATATATAGGTAAGAAATGTAATGCACCATTCATAGAGATGGTAAGCCGTACGTACGCATGAACACTACTTTAATTTCTATTTCCTATTTTAATGGAATGTAAACATAATGATACATACGTACATTATAATTATTGTATAATATAATATATAATATCAATAACATTATCCTTTATACATACCATATAAGGCATTAATGAGTCACATCAATTTGAGGGGGCGGTAATCCGCACTTCCTCAAATGAGATTATCTTATTTACCCACTATGGAAACCATAAAGGCATGCTATAAATGGAAAATAAAGATGAATAAAGAAAAAATAAAAAAATATATATATCAAGTATAAATACAGTTCCATCATAATGGCCACCATGAGAGGCGGTAAGAGATAATTGAACAATCATCGTTTCATGAGGTTTTATTTTTCCATCCACAGAAACATTTTGTTCTTCACCCATTAGATGGAGGTGTGTGTAAGTGTAGTTCGAAAACTTATCATAAAATATCCTAGTATATTGAGGATGCTGGTGTTGTTACAAAATAAAGGAATAAAAATAGTTTAGGGTTTGGAGAATTAATATAAATGAAAACAATTTAAGAGAAACTGTTAACTTTAATTTGCGTAACTCCCATTGGTTTGAACCAAAGATCTTCTTGAAGTGCCTTCTGCCTATGGTAAGGCTTATAGAGGGAGGAGAGGGATGTAGAGAGCTTAATTGGGAAATGTTTGGAAAACCCAATTGGCTTGAGAGGTGTGAGGAATTGGTTAAATGTGGTCTCCTTTTATAATGGGGAGGAGGGGCTCTTTAAGAAAGTGTGAAAATATTATTTTATTATATATTGTAATTCAGTTTCAAAAGGTCCAAAAATCAATAAGGACTAAGATAAGGTGACTAATATTCTAAATGAAATCATCCAATTATAATTGGACATGTTTTGGATAATATTTTAATCATTATAATCTTATTTATTTAAATCATTTATTAATGACGTAAATACTGCAATATTATTGTGTCATAAATAATATAATATATTTGATGTCTAAAAATTATAGAAAAAATACCAGGATGTGGGAAATATTTTTATCCTTCCATTGAATATTTATAGTAAAAATTATTTCTTATATAACACCATATTAAAATTAATTACTATAGGATATTTGTTTATGTCATTTTGTCCTTTACTTTAAATTAATTAATCTAAATTATCATTATCACTCCGAATTGGCTTAATGGGGTCCCAAAATCGACCCAAATATTACCATGGTCGTTAATGAATCAAACAATAAGGTTTGGACATGTTTTTAGTTAATTTTTAGTTATTATGATTTTCATTTTACCTTGAATAACCTTATTTACCTTTAACCGTGGTAAATAAAATTCAAAAGTTACTATTCACTAAAAATTATTTTCATCTTCTTGAACCACAATTAACTTCTTGATAACAAACATGTATGTTGGATTTTCAAAATTCAATTCACAGAAGCAGTAAAATTTCAATTAAATCAAAAGGTCTGTTTTTTTAACTACTACTTAGTGGTTTCACTATTCATCAGAAAATGATGTTTTTCAGAAAAATAAAAAAAATTCATCCTAAGATTCATTTGATATTACAAATTAAAAAATTATGTTTATTTTTCCAAATTCAAAGCATTTATGTTTCATTAATTTATTTTAATATTACTTCCCTTTGTTAAAACAAATAGCGTATTTTTAAGAAACAATAACTATTAAAAGATCGACACTTGTTTATATCCAATTTCAAAGTGATGTTAATTACAATGACCAAATTTGAATTAAATGGTAAAAATATCATCTAATTACACATTAAAACCAATTAAAATATATTTTAACCATATAAATAAATTATATTAAAGGGGACTTTTGAATTAAAATACAATATTTTCACTATTCATTAAATAAATGAAATTTATCAGAAAAATTCCAAAAAATTACCCAAAGAAAAAATTGATTGCAAAAATCTAAATAATAATTTTATTTGGTCAAATAGAACATATAGAAATGTACAAAACTAGATTTAAAGAGGGTCTATCATTAAAAGGTGGTAAATCGACATTAAAATATAAATTTTGCTTAAAATTAGATACATTCACATTTCAAGCCTCTAACTTTTATTTGATAAATGTAAATACATTTAACAAACATGTATAATAATATTTTAGTTATTTTTGTTCATTCTCTCCAATACAACGGCTAGGAGTTAACTATCATTTAAAATAATAATTTTATATTATTAGTGTACAGCGTAAGATTTCAAAGAAACCCATTGTTGCATATTGGGTATGCTATCGAACATATCAGCCCATTTAATGTAAAATTAATATTTAAGTCACAAATATTAATAAAAATAGAATGTATTATTTCTTTATTTCTTTGGGATGTTACATTATTCACTACTTTTGGAAATTGTATCCTCGCAGTTTTTATTCACTTGTCAAAATAATTGGGGGTATTTATCCCTCATAGCATTTTCTGATTCCCAGGTTGCCTATTCAACCATATGGTTTTTCCAAAAAAACATTTACCTAGAGAATTACCTTATTTCGCAACACTTTCTCAATACGATCAAAAATCTAGAATGGTTGTTCTTCATAAGATAGATTCTCTTCCAACTGAACTACCTCTGGGCTCAAAACATGAGATGGATCTGACATATACTTTCTCAACATCAAAACATGAAATAAATTGTGTACCTGGGATAAACATGGAGGTAAATCCACTCTATACGCCACTGATCAACATTTATCATGAATTTCATAAGCCCTAATGAACCTCATACTCAACTTTCCCTTCATACCAAAACGCATCACACTTTTCCATGGAGAAACTCTGAGAAAGACATGATCACCTACCTCAAAAGAAAGATCCTTCCTCTGGTTATCTGGATAACTTATCTGTCTGCTCTGAGCTGTTCTCATGTGCTTCTGAATTAACTTAACTTTATCTTCCATCTCTTATAAGAATTATGGTCCCATCAGCTTCCTTTCACCCACTTAATCTCAAAAAGCTGGTGTTTGACAATGCTTTCAATATAATGCCTCAAATGCATCCATCTGGGTACTAGAATGAAAATTGTTATTATATGAATATTCAACCAAAGAAAGATGTTGATACCAAATTCACAGATAATCCAATGAAAAAGAACGTAGCATATCCTCCATGGTCTGAATTGTTCATTCTGACTGCCCATCTGATTCAGGATGAAAAGCTATAATAAAATTTAATTCAGTACCCAATGACTTCTGAAGGCCTTTCCAAAAGATAGAAGTAAACCTGGGGTCACGATCAGATACAATGGAGAGGGGAACTCCATGCAAACAGACTATCTATTTGACATATAAAAGTGAACGATGATCTAGAGAAAATGTATCTTCAATTTAAAGGAAATGAGTAGATTTAGTCAATAGATCAACAATAACCCAGATTGTATTATTACCTCGAGATATCTTTGGTAATCCCACAATAAATTCCATTGATATATTTTCCCATTTCCACTCTGGCACTAATAGAGGTTGAAGCATCCTGTTCGGTAACTGTCACTCTACTTTAACTTGATGACAAGTCAAACACTTCATAGTAAAGTGAACAATATCTCTTTTCATTCCATCCCATCAGTAATACTCCCGAAGATCTCTGTACATCTTAGTACTACCAGGACGAACTGCAAATAGGGAACTATGAGCTTTTCATAATAACTTATTCTTCAATTGTGAATCACAAGTCATCCATAAACTTTTACCAAACCTCATAAGACAATAATTATCAACATTAAAATCAGAAAACATACCATTCTAAACCAACTCTACCTTTTTTTTGTAACTCACAATCTTCCTTCTGTGCATGCTTTATTTTGTCTGATAGAGATGATTTCACTGAAACCTGAAACAAAACAGAAGAACATCCTGCACCAAAAACAACGATTCCAAAGTTCATCAAATCCAAAACCAAAGGTTCTCATTCCAAATTTAACATGGTTAATGAAGATTTATTTTTGTTTGAATGAAAGCATCAGCCACATTATTTTCTTTCCTCTTATGGTAAAAGATCGTGTAATCATAATCCTTAATTAATTCCAGCCATATCCTCTATCTCATGTTAAATTATTTTTGAGTGAATATATACTTCAAACTTTTGTGATCAATATATATTTTACACTTCACTCCATACAAATGATTCCTCTAGATTTTTTAAGAAAAAACAACATTAGCTAATTCCAAATCATGTGTAGGGAAATTTAACTCATCAGGTTTTAAATAACGTGAAGCATAAGAAATTACATGATCATTATATATTAGGACAAAACCAAGTCCTTTCAACAAAGCATCACTATACATAATATACTCACCATTTCTGGAAGGTAATTCCAAAACAGGAGCATTCACCAATCTTTTTCTCAATTCCTGAAATCAATCATCACATTCTTTTCTCTAGATGAACTTAACACCTTTTCGAATTAACTTAGTCCTTGAACTAGATAACTGTACAAAATTTTCAAAAAACCTCCGGTAATAACCTTCCAAAATAAGAAAATTACAAATCTCAGTTATATTTGTGTGTCTTGGCCAATTTTTGACAACTTTTTTTAGCACGACCAACAGTTATGCCATTTTTTTAAACAATGTGACCAATGAGAGAAATTTTCTGTAACAAAAACTCACACATGATGAATTTACCATAATGTTTCTTTCCTTTTATGTTTTGTAAGATGACCCTTAAATTAATTTCAAGCTCTTCTTTACTTTTAGAATAAACCAAAATATCATCAATTAACACAACCACAAAATTATACAAGAACTCACGAAAAATTCTATTCATAAGATCCATGAATACAACAGGTGAATTTGTCAACCCAAAAGGAATAACTAGAACTTCATAATGGCCATATCTAGTACAAAACACGTTCTTCAGAACATATTCTTCCTTTACATTCAAATGATGGTACCCAGACATCAAATCAATCTTCGAAAAATATTGAGCTCCGTAGAGCTAATCAAACTAATAATCGATATGATGAAAAGAATACTTATTCATAATAGTGAAGTTATTAAATACTCTATAATCAATTCAAAGTCTCATTGAACCATATTTATTTTTAACAAAAAATAAAGGAGCACCCCATGGTGATGTGCTAGGTCGAATGAAACCTTTATCTAATAACTCTTGCAATTGCTTCTTTAACTCTAAAAGTTCAACATGAGCCATTCGATAAGGGGTTTTTGAAATTGGCTTAGCATCAGGAACTAAGTCAATAGAAAATTCTACTTCTCGATCAGGTATAATACAAGGCAAATCATCAGGAAAAACATCTATGTACTTATTTACCAATGGCATATCATTAATCTGAACAGTTCCTTTATTTTCAACAATATCTTCTGGGTAACATTCATTTCCATCATTTACTAGATTCTTAGCTTCCTGATATGTTATCAAAATCAAGTTTTCATTAATGTACACAAAATGTAAATATTTCTGAAAAGAAACCATTTTAGCTCTGCAATAAATCTTAGCATGATAAACATAAAGCCAATCCATGCCCAAAATAACATCAAACTCTACTAGAGGCAAAAAAATAAGGTTTGCAGGTAGATTCTTTCAGCACACAAGGACATGAATGTGCTTATGTTTTATTTTTATCTCAAAATTTACTCTAGTTTTTTTACCATATGTTTTGTATTCATACCTTAATATGGAATTCCAAATTTACTAGGAAACATCTAAGAAATGAAAGAGTGCGTAGACCCTGAATCAAACAACACATTGGAATTACTTGAACAATCAAATAGTGTACATGATACAACTTCATTTGATTGCCCAAAATCTGCTGAAGTGGTTGCAAAGGATTTTAACACCCCTTTTTTCTTGTAGTCCGGCTGCTTTCCCTAAGTTGAGTTCTTCGCTGGACACTCATTTTCATAATAACCCATTTCATTACAATTAAAACATCTTACCGATGGCATTTAATTGCCTGCTTGATCATCCTACTTACAATTATAAGAAATATGACTAGACTTACCACACCAGAAGCACTTTCCATACATTGATAAACATTCTCCAGGATGTTTTTTATCACATTTCTCAAATGTTTGATATTTAATATTCTTACCTCCAGGATTCTTTGATGAATTATTCCCCTTTTCCTTCCAACTGGACATGTTATACATTTTTTTGTCAAAGAACAGTTGATCATAGGAAAACTCCATTTCTACCTTCTTCCCACAACGAACAAGTTTTTCATAACTTTTGAACTCATGAGAATCTAATACCCTTCGATACTTTGTATTTAATACTGAAAAAAATGGTTGATTTTACTTTCAAGATCTCGGATGAAATTTGGAGCATACCTTGCTAGTCAAGTGAATGTTTCTTCCTAGCAGCCACTGAGTCATCCCTTTTTCTTAATTCCAAGATTTGTTTTCCCATACTAAGACGAACCACCTTAGGAAAATATTTCTCACGAAACATACCTTTGAATTTATCCCAATCAAGAGCATCAATCTGCTCACTATCCCTGATATTTTTCATCATCGACCGCCACTGATCAACATCACCTTCAAAATGGAAAACAAAAAGACTAACCTTTTGATGTTATGAATAACCCATGACATTGAAAATATTTTACATTCCATTAATCCACCCTTCTGCTAGCACCAGATCATATGATCCTATGAATGATGGTGGATGTTGACTCATGAAATTCTCCACTACGGACATGTTCCTATTTGGTTGATATGGCTAATCTCTTACATGGATACCACCAACATTTATATCCTGAGTCAAATGTGGCATCACTAAAAAAACTCTTCATTTCCAATTCCGACCGTCTCAGGTTGCTGATTTGGATGGTTTTTTTCCTCCAGATGTCTTCCCAACATAGCTTTCCCTTTTCCTCTTTGGAAAACCATTCTGAACAAAGAAATATCTTAAGAGAATCAACATGGTAATCTATAAATGATATATCATTTCAATATTACCATAAATTAATTTATAGACATTTATTTAACAATATCAAAACTCCTAATGTTATCTAAACCGAACTCTAATACCAACTATAAGGAACCGGCCTTAAACATTACATAATATTGAATTAAATTAAATATTCACATGGAGGATCTTTTCAGGTTTAGAGTTTTAGAGAATTAGGACATTACTATTACATTTCAACATATTACAAAGTATACAATTCTACTCACTTTCCATTTTTTCATAAAATAAAAACTCTTTTGAAAAACAGATTCATGTCTACTTCTATATTTAAGACAGTATGACTTTTTCTTGATCCCATATTTGACCCTATTCCACATTAGTTTTTGTCAAAAACATTTCAAAAACATGGAATGAGCATAAAAATCTCAGTAAGCGATACACAAAGAAGGAAAACTGTTAGTTTTTCAAAACAACAGGTAAACCATGAATACTTTACCATAAGTAATACTTTTCACCTTTATGAAGTTGTAAATACTCTTCACTAAATAAAAGATCATTACTTACCCTTTTGTATCCAAAATATTACCATAAAAACCATATAAATAACACATAAGATATAAAGGTAACTTGGGACATAAACATATACAAATGTAATAACCATATTATCAAATTCCACACATATCACTAAATGGAATAGACATATAGCCGACATCCATACATATCACTAAATGGAATGGCCATATAGATGACTTCCATATCCGATGCATTGGAGGTTATAACGTAACCACTCATCCTAGTATTCACGGCACCACCCTTCTTTTGGTTTATCACGTAACCACCCATCAAATGTCCAAACACCATTATAAAATCACAAGACATAAGACAAATATAAATGAAAGAGAATATTTCCACATTCCAATCACAATATATCATCTAAATATATTGACATAAAAATCCATTATGAAAACCATTTTTAATACCAAAATTATTAAAAGAGTATACTTTATTTATTTTCTTTTAAAAACATTATGGCTTGTTTAGGAAGCCAAAGATCAAATAATACTCGCGGCGGTGGAAAGGTTGTTGTCACAACTAACGTTAAAAAGAACATTATTTTTTCCATTTATTAAAATTCTTAGTAGAAAATAGATTCCTTTAGAATAAAAGTAAAATTAAAAGGGTTTTATACATTTTATGAAAGAAATTTGGGTATTAATGAAAATATTCCTCAATGAAAGCAGATTGAGATGAAGTCCCTTACCTCATGTCCGACTTGACTCGATCGTTCTTTAATCTCTTGAATAATAAACTAAAGTTAATTTACACTATCTTAAGAACATTTTTAAAGTTTATTATTTCGTTTATATAACGTATTACCACGTTATAAATATTATGTAATCATTTAAGTTAAAAAAATCCATTTTGTCGATATTTGGTACTTGAGTAAAAAATGAACACCTTATATTTGCAAGTTATCCATGCTGTCAATAGTCCATTATATAGAGAATGATATTCATGATTTTGATATCATATATGTCATATATATTCATTATGTACATGTATTTATAATAGTACATAACATATGGAGGTAAGAAATGAAATGCACTGTTCATGGAGACGGTAACCCGTACATACACATGAACGCTACTTTCATTTCTATTTCTTATATTAATGGAATTTAAACATAATTATACATAGGTATATTATAATTATATAACAATATCATATATAATATCACTAACTCTATCTTTTATATATCCCACATAAGTTATTAATGAGTCACATCACTTTGAGGGGGCGGTAGTCCCCATTTCCTCAAATGAGATTATCGTATTTACCCACTATGGAAACCATAATAGCATGCTATAAATGGAAAATTCAGAAGTATAAAGAAAACATAAACATAATATATATCATATATAAATATAGTTCAATCATAATGTCCACCATGATAGGCGATAAGAGGTAATTGAACAATCATCATTTTGTGGGGCGTTAGTTTTCCATCCACAGAAACATTATGTTCTTCAGCCATTAAATGGAGGTGTGTGTAAGTGTAGTTTTAATCCTTATCATAACAACATCTTATTATATTTAGGATAATGGTTTTGTGACAAAGGAAAATAATAAAAAGATTTTAGGGGTTGAAGATTTAAAATAAAAGAAAACAATTTAAGAGAAATTGTTACCTTTAATTCTGGTAACTCCCTTTGGTTTGAACCAAATGAATTCTTGAAGTGTCGTTTTCCTAAGGTGAGGATTATTGGGGGAGTATAGGGATGCCGGGAGATTAATTGGGAAGAGTTTGGACAAGAAAAATGGCTTGAGATATGTGAGGAATTGCAGAGAAGTGGTCTCCTTTTATAAGGGAGAGGAGGGGCTCTTTAGGAAAGTGTGAAAGTATTATTTTATTATATAATTATATTCAGTTTAAAAAGGTCCAAAAATCATTAAGGTCAAAGATAAGGTGACTCATATTCGAAATAAAATCATCCAATCATAATTGGACTTGTTTTGGATAAAATTTTAATCATTATCATATTTTTTATTTAAATCATTTATTAATGAGGTAAATACTTCATCATTATTGTGTCATAAATAATATAATTTATCTGATGTATAAAAATTATAGAAAAAATACCATGATGTAGGAATTTTTTTATCTTTACATGGAATATTTAAAGTAAAAAACAATACAAATATAACACCATATAAAAATTAATTACCATATTATTTTTGTTTATGTCATTTGGATTTTACTTTAAATTAATTAATCTAAATTGTCATCATCACTCTTATGTGGCTCAATGGGGTCCCAAAATCGACCCAAAGATTCTCATGGTCGTTAATGAATCAACAAATAAGGCTTAGAAATGTT
The DNA here is from genome assembly GCA_963277665.1 of Viscum album. Classification (NCBI taxonomy): domain Eukaryota; kingdom Viridiplantae; phylum Streptophyta; class Magnoliopsida; order Santalales; family Viscaceae; genus Viscum; species Viscum album. The sequence continues at coordinate 142,754,525 of OY728141.1, forward strand.
TTAATATAAATTTAAATTATTATAATTTTCATTTTACCTTGAATTACCCTATTTACCTTTAACCGTGGTAAATAAAACTCAGAAGTTGCTATTCACCAAATATAAGTTTAATCTTATTGAACCAAATTTTACTTCTTAATAACAACCATTTATGTCGGATTTCTGAAATTCAATTCATAGACGCAGTAAAATTTCATTTAAATAAAAAGGTCCATTTTTTTAACTACTACTAAGTAGTTTCACTATTCATCAAAAATTGATGTTTTTCAGAAAAGTAAAAAACATTCAGACAATGATTTATGTGATATTCCGAATTCAAAAATGATGTTTATTTTTTAAAATTCAAATCATTAAACAGTGATTAATTAATTTTAAAATTAGTTCCCATTGTTAAAATAAATAGCATGTTTTTAAGAAACAATAACTATCAAAAGACCGACACTTGTTTATGTCCAATTTCAAAGTGAAATTAATTACAATGAACAACATTGGATTAAATGGTAAAAATATCATATAATTACACTTTAAAACTAATTAAAAGATAATCTAACCATATAAATAAATTATATTAAATGCGACTTTTAAATTAAAATACAATATTTTCACTATTCATTAAAAAATGAACTTTATCAGAAAAATACCAAAAAATTACCCAAAGAAAAATTTGATGTCCCAAATCTAAAGAAGAATTTTATTTGCTCAAATAGAACATATAAAAATGGCCAAAACTAGATTTAAAAAGGGTTCTCCATTAAAAGGCTATAAATCGACTTTTTAATGTAAATTTTTCTTAAAATTAGATACATTCACATTTTAAGCCTCTAACTTTTATTGGATAAATGTAAATACATATAACAATGATGTATAATCATATTTTAGTTAGTTTTGTTCATTCCCGCTAATACAATGGCTAGAAGTTAACTACCATTTAAAATAATAATTTAATATTATTAGTGTGCAACGTAAGATTTAAAAGAAACCCGTTTTTGCGTATTAGGTATGCTATAGAACATAGAAACCCATTTAATGTAAAATTAATATTTAATTAACAAATATTAATAAAAATAGAATGTATTATTTCTTTATTTCCCCGGGGTGTTAAATAGACACATTATTTTCCATTTTAAAATAGTTCTAAGAATTTATTTCTCCATTTAAATAACATAATTATAGTTACACATTATTAGAATACCATTCCAAAATACTCTAACTTCTTGAAATCATGTGATTTGTAATTTTAAAACCATGTTTCCAAGATTCCAACATGATGAGACAGAAGACAATGTGAGAGGAAACATGTTTCAGTCGGTGACTTGGACATTTGGTTGTAGACAATACAAAAAATCACTTCCCTATCATAGAGAGTATTATTGGGAAATATCCCCATCTCCACATTGAAATCCAGGACTTACGATCACATTGAGACTATTATCCAAACTTTCATTTCATTTCCCCTAATCATCATCAAACAAGGAATACAAAAGTACACAGATAAAACAAAACTTTCTCTAGTGATTTTAATAATTTTACAAGTTGTGCTGGCCAGGCACCCTACTCATAATCAGAATGTCAAGCCCTGATAATCCTAACACCAGAAAATCATGACTCTTTCACAAAAAAAAATTCATAAAAGTGATCCTAACCTCATTTGATACCATTTTGTCACGAACAGAATCTGGTTTCCATCAAAACCAGAAACAATCCCAGCATGTGGAAAGACCTGAAGGGAGTTCCCAATCCCCATAGGACGGAACAAGTGTCCAAGTATCATAAAATGAAATTTTGGAATGATTTACTCGAGTCTATACACATAAAAAATCAAACAATTCCATTAAAAGAATCTTTATTTTTCATCCAGAACCGTCTTTTACAAAATTTCAGAATTGAACTACACAATTGAAAACAATGTTTAAAGACTATAATAAGAAAAATAAAAATAAATGGGACAACCCAAGAACCTACTTATGAGAAGAGGAACCTCCCTCAAGCTATCTCCACAACAGTACACCAAGAAGGGCAGGTATAAACCTGAACTATTTTCACTAAAAACATTACCCAAACCTGGAAAATAATAACCATGTATATTTACAGAAAAAATTGTATGTAGGGTGTGAGCCAAATCCCAGTAGGATTCCACCACAAAAATATTACATGCGATAAACATTCAGAGATGAAAATCTTGTATGTTTTCATAAAAATAAAATTCTAATAAGAATTTTAAAGAGAAGAAACTTTAAATAAAATCTATTTTCAAGTGGGATACATTAAAGAATAAAGACTTATAGATATAATAAAAAAAGATGCTGAATTTTCCATCCAATAATATGATATGATGATGGTAAGAATAAAGTATATAATGATAAAAAAAATGTGAAATAACCCCTAGGGACAAGCTCATTGTGGGTACCAAGTACCTCCTATCTCGTTGAATGTAAACATAGAAATATCTATTCTCATTCATAAGTCACTTGTAGAGATAATAACCATAAACTAGTGGTCTCACATCATTAATATCATCATCATAGTTTATTTAGTGTTGTCATCGTCAAAATTTCTACATGAAATATGGTCCAAATCCCAAAGGATCACTAGCATAGTCATACACGTCCACCCACCTAGATACCCAACATTTCCCTCTTGTGCTCAAAGAAGATCCACAAGCCATGAAATAAAATTTTCACAGGAAAATACCACATTCAAGTCACAAATAAATATTGAAATCATACACACATGTCTCATAATTCTCCTTTAAAAAACAAATATCATTTTCACATCATAATCAAACAAAACAACCAACAGACATGTTTCACGCCATTTATAAAATTTAACATAACATTTCCATAATTTATAAAACATTATAAAAATGTTTGAGATCTTAAATCACCGCTTAAAATATAAAAAACCAATATTAATTTAACACAGTCACCAAAACATTACATATATATCCTTTTACAAATTGTTTTAACTGAACAAATAATTTTCAATTTTCATTAATCAACCTCAAGGGGTATAACCTTGTATTGCACAAAAAACCCTTTTCAAAACCATATTTCAAGGACAAAATGACACCAATAACATTTCAAAACAGATTTTTCATACCTATCAACATTTATTAAACCACTCTAAAATGTTATAAAACTACCTCAAAAATAACACAAATGATTCAAATGAAAAAAACTCATTTTCAAACAAATATGCATCTTTGAAACTACATTCTTAATAAATACTACAAAAAATGGTTCCCACACCAAACATAATGTAATTGGAACATGATAAGAACATAAATTAAGCAATATAAACTCATATTAAAATTCTAACACATGGGACCACCAACCATTGGAGTCAAACCCCATAAATCATTATTGGAAACATCAAATGTACCAGTTCCACCCCACAAGGTAGTGAAATCAAGCCCTAATCCAATAGATTTCAGCAAAATGACTGAATTTTAAACCCTTGGTACGAACCCTAGAATATGGAAACATTATAACTTCATGAAACGAGAAATAAAACTAATAGAAAAAGGAAGAAATCAAGAAGGAATTCCCACTCTTGAAATATCTTGAGGTTTCTCCACCAAATCCACCAAAAAGTCAATTACATGGGAGTTTTGAAGAGATTAGAGGCCTACCATTTCTACTAGGGATGAATGGGGGAATAAAAAGGATATTTTGGTTTATTTAATGAATGGAGACCTTGGAATTTGAAAATAATTTTTATGATATAGACACCTATGCATGGTTTGGTTGCACGGTTTAGTAAACCTTGTGGTCAAACCAGTCAGTCTGTTAAGGCCACCCAAATACATTCCATTATCCTTCTATTTTATGGTGGTAAAAGGGGGAAATCTAGGATTAATTATTGACCAAGGATAGGGGAGAAAAATTTCCAAAACAAAGGTCTTTCTTCACCCAAAAACTCATCCAACTCATGGGTATAACCCACCTCAACAACATACCCAACAAGTGGTACCACTATGAGTGTCACAAATCCAACTCCAATCCTCCTTCACATCATACTATCCTTTTAAAAAAATAGGATTCCAAGTACTATACCATAACCCGAAGACCATGGTCATTGATCAACAACACAAGAGGCACCAAAATTCTAAACCTGGAACACCTAGAAACCATGAGAAAGCTAAGAATCAAAAAAGGGATTCAAACAAAGCATAGAATTGAAACTCATGGTGTTACGTATTTAGTGTAACGTTTTAAATCAACATTATATTTTTTCAAGATATGATATATGTAAAATTAATTTTTCCATATATAATAAGTATTGTTTTAAAAACGTTTAACACCTTTTGATGGAGAACCCTTTTTTATTCTAGTTTTTATTAATTTTATCTGTTTTATTTGAAAAAAATAAACTTCTTATATATAATAAGGACATAAAAATTTAATTTCCTTATGTTCTAGGTAATTTTCATGTAATGATCAATTTTTAATGAATAGTGAATAACATTTCATTTTAATTCAAAACTATTTTTTCATATAATTTATTTATAGATTGTCGATTTAATTTGTTTTAAAGTTTAATCGGATTATTTCTTTTCATTTAAAATAATTTTGATTATTGGATATAATTTCACATTTAAATTGTTCCTAAACACATATCAATCATTGGTATGTTTTTACTTTTTAAAAATAAGGTTTTTTGGTTTTGACGATGGGAATTAATTTCCAATTAATTACTAAAAATTCATTGATTTAAATTTAAAAAAAAAATTATTCCATATTTATAATCAGAATATCCATATTTTTTAAATAGGTACTGTTATTTTAGGAATTTATGAATAGTAACTTCAGTAATTATTTTTAATTACCATGGTCAAAAGGAAAATCTATTATATTAGGGTAAAAAATAATATTATAGTAATACTGAACTACCCTAACACATGTCATAATCCTATTGAATGAATCATTTATGACCACTATAATCCTTTAAATGATTTTTGGACCCCATGGAATGACAGGTTTGTGATAATGACATGTTATATGAATTAATTTAAATTAAAGAGAAATAATACATACACATGTATCTTTTACTAAATCATATTTAATATAGGGTTTTATTACAAATATATTTTACTATAAATAGTAATTATAAGGATAATAAGATTTACTATATCATATTATTTTGTTTATAATATTTAGACAGTACATAATTAAATTAAATTATGACACAATGATTTTGGAGTGATTGCTTCATTAATAAAGGATTCAAATTAATGATATTATATATATTAAAATAAAAATAATTTGACATAATTATTTTTATTTTAGATATATATAGTTTAATATTACATGATATTATTGATTAATTATTTTTTTGAATGAATCAAGTTGTTATGAATTTGTAAAAAATCATATATGAATAGTATCCAAAATTGACATAATTCATAACATAAAATATAAAATAATTATTAAATGATATAAAATTCATAAAAATCTAATATTAGTAGATATGGTAATGATATATCCAAATATTTCTTAAATGACTTCTTTTGTGGTTCATTTTACATGATATAGTAATTACAATAATCCACAATTTGTAAATAACATGATATCACTCTATGATTAAAAATGAAAAAATTACAGTCAAACCTAAATGATAAGGATAAAAAACATTAAAAACATGTAAAATATTTATTTTATTAAATGTATTATAACCGATATACTTTTATCTTAAATTTAATATGTTTTTTACTATTTGTAATCTAAAATGAATTTATTATAAATTAATATTTGAAGACATTCTTAAAGTCTTCCCCTCTAATAAAAGGATACCAACTATACCCACATAATCACACCTCTCAAGCCCCTTGTCTCATCCATATTATGCATGAATAATCTCCCGAAATCCCTACCTTTCCACTTATGAGACATAATTTGGTATATAGGAAATTCAAAAAAGCCTTTTGGAGCAAATCAACAAAAGTTCCCCAATTTAGAGATAATGTCTTCTCTCAAGTTACATTCCATTATTTTCCTTCCCTACATTATATGCTATTATTATTTTGTGATAATATAACAACAAAAATATCCTCAATATACAATGTTGTTTTAATGATATGTATTATAACTACACTAACACACACCACCATCTACTGGATACTATCATACTATTTCTGTGTACGGTGAATTACTGCCTCATGAAATGACGATTGTCCAATTTTTTCCTAACACCTCTTATGGTGGCCATTATGTTGTTACTATATTTAAATATTTATATATATTATTTTTATATTTTCCATATTATTATGTAATTTATATTTACCAAAAACCATTATTCTTTCCATAATGTGTAAATACGATAATTTCATTTGAGGAAGTGCGGACTACCACCCCATCAAAGTGATATGACTCGTTCATTCCATACATGGAATGTATACAACATAATGTTAATGAAATTATGTAAGATATATAACATATATATTATACTTTAATTATAATATACTTATGTATTATTTATTTTTTATTCCAATAATATGATAAATAAACGAAAGTAGCATTCATGCATAAGTTCGACCTATCGTCTACATGAACTATGCATTTCATTTCATATCTCCAAATATTATTGATATTATAAATACATATGTAATGAATATCTATGATGTCAAAATCATGAATAATATTGTGGAGATGATTTAATTTTTACTATATTGACAATTTATATCAAAACAAGTCCATTTTAGACTCATGTATCGAACAATGACAACCCATCCAATATAAAATTAAATAAAATGTAATTTTTATAACATAGTAATATGTTATATAAAATAATTAATAAAAATTAAAAATGTCATATATAAATTATAAATTAATCTATTTTCATTATTCTGGAACATAACAATTGTACGTGAGGAGTCGGATCAATGTATTGGACTTCGTCTCAATCTCCTTTCAGTAAGGCGTTTCTTGATAATATCCAACCCTATTATTTTATAAGATGTATATACATACACTATGAAATTTCATATAAATATTTTATCTATAATAATTTTATATATTAATTCATGGAGGTAATGATTTAAATATTCAATTTTGTATGGGACACCTTGGGCATTTAATGATTTAATTATAAAATCTTTTTCTTGCTGGCATTTATTTTCATATTTAGTTATATTGATATTAAAGGATTAAAAAAATTTATGTTTCTATATAATTTCATTAAATGTTTTAAAAATGAATATTTCTATACAAATAATTTTATGTTCATTAAAAAATGATTTAAGAAATTTTATTAGTTTTAACGTATATGACGATAATGACATCTCTACCACCATAACCGTTAATTGATATTTCACTTGCTGTATAAGAATTAATGTATTTTATAGAAATCCCTTATTAATTTATTTGGGTATCTTGGTATTGAAAATGAGATATTAAAATATAATTTTTTATGAGAATATGGGATTAGAATTGATTTTCAAAAGTGTTTTGTGATGAACGTGTTGTTGAAATGGTACATGAGCATTATATGAAACGGGTGAGACCAATACAAATTATACGATGGGTTAATACCTATTATAGCTTAGGGGTGAGCCCAAAATAACTTATATTAAGGGTTGAGCCCCATTAAAATAGAAAAATGAGTCCTCTATAGCTCATATTAAGGGATGATCTCCATTATAGCTCACGGATGGGCCAAATATACTTATACGAAGGTTGATACCCCTTAAAGATCATCAATTTTCCAGTCAACAACATGGTTATTAAAATTGAATTGGACTAAATGGGTTTTATGTATATGATGATATATTTTACATAAAGGAGTTTTAATTGATTTTAATTTTTTTTAGTTTATTTCATTTATCAAAATGTATGATTGTTATTCTGGTTAATATGTTTTGACTCATCTGTTAAAATAACATTGAATGGTTTATGATGTTTTAACCCGACTAATGTTTTTTCATTATTTTTATGTACCTTACTAATTATTTTGTTATCATTCCATGTTTTAAATGATTTCGCATCATTTTTAGTGATAATAGAGTCAAGGATATAATCAAGGAAATGTTATGATGAGTAAACATGAAAGGAAACCATATTTCTTTTTAAATGTTTTTTGTTATGGAAGAAACGAATACTATTGAAGTGTCCTGATTGCGTTTCATTGTATTCATTCTGTAATAGTTATGGACTAATTCTATAATTCTATAAATAGGAATATATCTTCAATTTTAATTCATAATATAACTCATGATTATGTAATGTTTAAGGTTGGGACATATAATTAGTATCATAGGAATGTTTTAGACAAGTTTGGAGAATATGATGTTTTTTTATTGGTTAGAGATATGATCATGGGTTCTAATTTTAACATATATGATAAGATCAATGAATTATAAACCCTTTTTAAGGATTATATTATTTCAAGGTGATTAAAAATATTTTGGTGGACATTCACCATTGACGAAATTATGGGTTATTAATTTTTTGGATGCAAAATGTGAGGTATGAGATAACCTTTTTGGTTAAAATATGCCATGGTCATTTTTGATGATTTTATCTAATTTTTGGTAATTTTATAAAATTATATAGTTTTTTAAAGATGAAAATATGGAGACTATGGGAAATCGCATTGTTTCGGACAATGCTGCAAGAATCAAACCCACAACCGAAGTGAGATTGGGATTTATCGACTACCACAGGACTACGTGATGTCCTTCATTAGTATCACTTTTTTTAGTTAAAAGATACTATGGGTAAAGAATAATTTTATTTTGGAAACTTATGTTTTATCAAATGGATATCATTATTATAGGCCAATGATTTTTCAATAAAGTGATAAATGTAAATTTGGGAGGCATTCAATATTTTGGGAACATTAAATGCATGAGGAAAATAGAATAATATGGGATTTCATTTGAGAATTAATGGATGAATTTTATTTTGGATGAATATATTCTTTTATTTTGACATATGGTAATTTGGGTTATTTATGTAAATGATTAACTTATCATGGTGAATATGTGATTAGGATAATTACTTTAAAGAATGAGACATAAGAGTAGTGGATGTTATTTGGAGATAAATGTTAATATTAATTGTGGATGACTATGTGATCAAATTATTTTGAATTTTATGTTTCAAACATAGATAGGCTTATTTGGATTAAATTTAAGGATATTACTTTATGGAATACTATTTTTTTGAAATTTGGGTATTTTCCGTTGATCATTGGTGATTAGGAGTATTATTTATATTTATAAAGGATTATGATTTTGGGGGGATTATCCGATCTTGTAATAATAATTTTGGGTTTTGTTAATGTCTTCAGATTGGGGAAATATAGAGTAAATATTTTTAGGATAATGTGACTATTTAGAATTTTATTATTTTACTTCATGTGTGACCATTTCATCTTAAATACTCATCATTTAGAGAGGAGATGAGTTTGTGGTAGATATTAATTAAAGGGCGAAACTCTACTTGAAATGTATGTATGTTTCATTAAGGTTCTTAGTCAAGATCATGGTGGAAATTATGATGGAACATTATTTATATGTGATAAATATTATATTTGTATTTTCTATATTATTTTGTATGATTTATTTATAATAATCCTTTATGCTTTCTATAATGTGTAAATACGATAATTTCATCTGAATAGATGCAGACTACCGCCCCCTCAAAGTGATATGACTCATTCAGGACCTACCTGGAATGTATATAGGAGGGTGTTAATGAAACTATTTAACAAATATAACATATTTATTATAATTTAATTATAATATACCTATGTATCATTTATTTTTCATTCTATTAATATGAAAAAAATTAAAGTAGTGTTTATGCGTACGTACGGCCTAACGTCCCCATGAACAGTGAATTTAATTTCTTAACTACAATTATTATGGATATTATAAAAACAATATATTGGATATATATGATATTTAAATCATTAATAATATTATAGAGATGACTATATTTTGACATAATGGACAATTTACGTCAAAACAACTTCATTTTCGACTCAAGTGCCTAATATCAAAAATAAATCATATATGAACTTTAATAATTATACAATTTTTAAAACATGGTAATAAGTGATATAAAATTAGTAATAAAATTGAAAAATATTTTCCAAAAAGTATAAATTAAACTATGATTGTTATTTAGGATGATAATGATTGTACATGATGAGTCAGATCAAGGAAAGGGTCTTTGTCTCAATATCATTTCATTGAATAATTTCTTGGTAATATCCACCTCTATTATTTTATAAGAGGTATACACCACCACTATGACATTTCATATCCTTATTTTATCTACTATAAGGCTATTTTTTAAATCATGGAGATTAATATTTAAATGTTAAATATTGAATGGGACAACTTGAACATTTAATGATTTAATTATCAAATATACATCATCATGGTATTAATTTACATATTTATTTATATGGATATAAATTGATTATAAATAAAATTTTATATATTTATAGAATTTATTTCAATGATTTAAAAAGGAATATTTTTATAAAAATAAATTTAATTTCTTTAAAAAATGGAAAATGGAATGTTATTTGTTTTAATATATACGACAATAATGACATATCTGCTACCGTAACCATTATTAATTATTTTGAATCCTCTATATTCCATATATTTTTTTAAATAAATTTATTATTAATTTATATGGTTATATTATAATTGAATAAGGGATCTTAAATGAGAATGGTTTTTTTGTATGGAAATATGAGATTAAATGTGTATTTCCAAAGGGTTTTGTGATGATCGTGTTTTTAAAGTTTCACTTGAGCATTATATGAAATGGTTGAGCCTAATACATCTTATACGAAGGGTTGAACACCATTATAGCTCCCAGGTGAGTCTGAAATAGCTTATACGAAGGGTTGAGCCCCATTATACCTCACTGGTGATCCTGTTATAGCTTATATGAAGGGATGTTCCCCATTATATCGCATGGGTGAGCCTGATATAGCTTATAGGAACGGTGATCCCCATTAAATATATTCAAATTTTAAGTCAAACAAATGGTTCTTACAATTGAATGGGATTGAAAGGGTTTTCATGTATATGATGATCTAAGTCACCTAAATGAGTTTTAATTTCTTTCTATTTGTTTTTATTATATTTCATTGAGAAGAAATTGTGTGGGTTATTCATGTGAAATTTTATTGTTTCATCCACTAAAAGAACATTGAATGGGATATCATGTTTAAACTATACTAAATATTTTTTATTTATTTTGTATCCCTTACGGATGTTTTTGTCATAATACCATGTTTTAAATGTTTTGACATGATTTAGGGGATAATAGTGTGAAGGAAGGCGTCATGTAAAATTTATGATGATTAAACATGTAAGGAAACCAACATTATTTTTAAAATTTTTATTGTCATGGAAGAATCAAATACTATTATAAGTGACCACATTGTATTTCTATGATTTTTTTGTAATAGTTATGGAATTATTATCTAAGGCTTAAAACCTGAAAAGATCCTCAATTTTTTTTATATATATAAATCATGATTATGTAACTTTGTAGGATGGGGCCTTATAAATGGTATCCAATTATAATCCATGAAATATTCAAAATGACATATACTAACATAAATAGTTATACATGCCATTGAAATTATGATCATTTACATATCATTTAAAAAATTATCCTCAACTGACATCTTAACCTCTAATGATATATACACCCTCATTTAATACCAATTATGGAGACATAGACCTACACTTTGAGAATATGCTTTCAATAAATACATTATTTATATTCTATCTTTAAAATTAATTTATGGGACATAATTATGGTGATAAATAATTAAAATATCACCAATAAATATCGATTCACAAACATTCTAAAGACAACATAGGATCAATGTTTTAATATTTATGAAAAAATGTAAATAAAACCCCATGTATTTCTCATTATATGGATATTTTCAACACTATATAATAAATTATTTAATATATGATAATTCATTTACAACACCAAAAAAGTCATTAAAACTCTATTAATTCTTGATAAATCATGTCTAATATAATTCATCATAACCTAGTGAAATATAATCATAAGAAGGGGTGAGATCAAATTTTCATTAAGGATAAAAATATGTTATAAATATAAATAGTAATATGTTATAATATAGTGATTAAAAATATTATCGCTAGAATAGATAATAAAATATAATTCCACAATAGAATAAAACAGAAACCATAACATTGTCATGAATAAATATGGAAAAATAAATCAACAAATTATAACTAAATTGTTTGTAACTGAATAAATATATACTTTTGTATAGATAAATCTATTCCATATTCTAATAAATCATAATATTATACCTCATTATCTTACCATTATCGCATTAGGTTTACAAAATATTTTGTATTGTGAATTCAGACACCAAAAATACATGTTAATTTTCTTCCTGAGACTTGTCAATGCATTGAGGGGAAATCTATACATAGTCCCACACATCACTAATAAAATAAAATTAACTAATTATTATAGTTAAATGATATACTATACAAATAACAAAACAATTTCTTTAATAATAAATAATAATATGTTTTAAGAGTATAAATACACTTTTTTAATATTTCCATAGTCAATGAATGGGATATATTTTTATGAATTAATCCTTAGATAAAACCATAGATAATAAGCGTTATATTATTATGTTAGTAATTTCCCCAGAAAATTGATGTATATAATCTAGGTGAACACCCATTATCCAAATTAAGAAAATATATTTTCTTCATATTGGAAAAGAATTAGAAAGAATAATATTCAAATAAAAGTGAATGATTTATAATAAAATTACGCGAGTGGATTTAAGTGATCTTAATACACCAAAATATGTTATTTTGATATGATTTATTTGGTAAGACATGATGAATATATACAAAAAAGGGAATAAATTTTGTGGCCAAAAATCATATCTTAATGATGAAAAAAATTGAGATGTAAAAACCGTTATAGTAATGGTGACATAAAATTTTAAAGACCACGGGAATGATACTATGAAATTTAAATATAATGAAATTATAAATCTTCATTATTCATGAAAAAAATATGAATATTAATAAACCATATAAAAGAAATTATTTTGAACAACATCCAACATGCCTTTTGTGATTGGAAATAGATACATATTACACTTATGTCATTAAAAAATATAAAATAAAAAACCATTGAAGTATAGAATATTAAATAAAACATTGAATAAATTTAATAATGCGTATATAATGATAAAATGAATTAATTGGTTAGTAGATGAATCATTCTATGAAAATAATTGATTATAATAAGAAATATGTTTCCTATATTAATAATTTGAGAAAAGAAATATCATTAAAGTAACTGTTTGGTATCTGAAAAAGTTACAGTTGGAATACAGGATATCCTATTTACATAATGAATATTTTTTGATATTTTTATAACATTTTTTTAATGTATTATTAAAAAATTTAAATTAATTTATAGAATGAATTCAATGATTACCTGTAAGTCTAGGTGTACAGTTATTAGATTTTAATGGTTTTTTATTTATTATTATTCAATCATTACAGTATATTGAATGTATTATGACCCAATACAATGTATTTAATTCAATAAGATAGGAGATGAATATATATATTCAAATGAAAGTCATTCAATTTATATGAATAATCCATAATTTTCCATCATAAAATAAATATCTTGTTTGAATTATTTGAAATTCAAAGAAGATATTTTATAATATAATTATTATATAAATAGTATGATAAATATATATTTTTATGAAATAGAATATAATTAACGATTGGTTGAAGGATGAATTATTTATAATAATATAACATTTATTTCATTAATTTTAGGCTTTAAATTCAGAAAATATAGTATCATCAATTGTCCTACAATGAAATAAAACTACTATAGGTTTTAATAAAAATTACATAGGGACTTGACCCTTCATTGGAATTTAATAATCCATTCATGATGGTCTGAGTGTTGATGGTGTCTTACATATCATAGGAATCTATTTTTTTGGTATTTTGTAGTTGATATAGGGGCTGATTCCCATTTTACATTAATGAATACATATCAATGAATATTCAAAATATATCTAATTATATATTTATATACAATGTGTTCATTTAGAATTTTATATGTAAACTTGTATAATTAAAAAATATAACTATAATATTTAAATAATTTTGAAGCAAATGGATTCAAAACATTATAATTACAAAAATTAAAGGATAAATATTGTGAAAATAGTTAAATAGAGAAAATAATAAAAGGTTAACAATAATCAATAAGAGAGAAAAAAACTGAAAGTCATAAATTAAAAAGAATTTATATTTTTTAATGATGAAAAGTGTTTTGAATCATATTAAATTTTAGTCAGAGTGAGTATCTCAAGAGGGGGTAAACGGGGAACCAATGAAAGACTCATTCTAAAATTGGTATAAATAAAATCTCCCAGTTTTATTAAAATATCCAATGTTAATAAATATAGATGATCGATATAAGTTGTATTCATTTAAGATATTTTGAAAATATTAATTATGTCTCAGTTAAAACATCTATGAAAACTATTTTATCTTTTGAAAGCAATATCCTTAATAAAAATGTTTTAAAAAAATTAATTAAGAATAACAATAAAATTAGTGGTTTTGGATACATTTTGAAACAAATTTAGTTTGACGAATACAAATCCAAACAAAAAAAACACAAAGTGGAATAAATACAAGATGATCAGTATCACGGTTAGACTTAAGTCTTCTCCACTTAGAAATCACTTAATTCCAAAAAAGATTATATAAAATATACTTTTATCCATAACCTGGATTGGGTATACAAATTCAATGATATCCCGTCAACAAAGGGACCACTTCAAAAACATTATCTGGTCAAAATTAAATGAGTTTGAGAATATATCTTGTATCATATAGTTATATAATAGATGGTGGTGTGTGAGTTAATAAAATAGAGTAAACACAAACTAATTATAATTAAAATAAAATAGGATGAAAGATCAAATAAAGATATATAGATATATTTTTTACTATTTATAATATGTTATATACCTTGTCACTCATTGAAATAGGAATGAAATTGAGAATGAGCTATAAATCATGAAATTACTGCAGAAAAAACTATCGTGAACTCTTTTTTTGTCTGTGATAATTAACATTATATTCATTGTTCCCCACATTTCCTATTTAATTTTAAAGCTAAATGAAGAATGCAATCTCTATTCATGTGGAACTATTCATGTGTACATGTAACTCTCTCTATCTTTTTTATTATATATCTATAAATATCCTTATGATGGAGTCTTATACTTCTTTTAACATAATAATTAATGGAGAATAATCAATATCCTCTTCTCCTCGTACCGGATGATTGTCACACACTATAATTTATTCATGAAATAGTTAATGAAAAATCATTAAAATAAGACATAGCCTTAAATTCAATAATAGATCAATTATATATATTTAATTCAAAATAAATAGAACTTGTGGTGGTGACTATTCTAAATATTGACACCCCTCTGGTAGAGAATCATCCAAATGGTGATATATTTTGGTAGTGAGACACGCCAATGGTGAATCATGTTGATTGTAGGTCATGTTTAATATTGAATCATATCTATGGTTGGTCATCTCAATACGTATCAAATTTTTGAGGAACCAAGATCTAATTGTGATTCATCCTCTAATGGAATTTCTTTCCTATACACTGAAAAAAATCCATTCTAGCGGTGAGACATAGATGATCGTGGGTGATTCAAACATATAACCTAATTTTATTTTTGGTGGTTTCCTCAATGGTAATTCATACTTGAAAGAGAATCATCTTCAATAGTGATTCATACTTAGCAAATTTATATAATCTATTATATATTATGAAATGATTCCAAAAAACATTAAACTATTTATTAACATAATAAACATGATTTTTTTATCATTAAAATAAGGGTTCCAACAATCATCCACTTTTTGATGATAAAAAACCATGTTATGTAATAAACCACATAATCAAATGTAAAAGTCATCCAATGATTTAAATGCTAATTATAATGAAAAATATCATATATAAGATGATTTTAAATGAATGTAGTGAATAAATATTCATTTAATAATGGAATAATATAAACAATACTCGAATATAAATAAATTTATTAACTATTCTCCCTCATTTTGGATTACCAAAAAGTATGAATAAGATCTGGAATGGGAGGAAACATAATATAAATAGAAAGATAATTTCCATTAAGGTCACCCAAAATAGTCACAAGAAAGTGCTACAAAAATATCCCCAAAATTAAAAAAATACAACTTCAATGCTTCATAGGTTGGATTGAAGATACAAATAGGGAATTTCATTTCCCAATACTAGAAGCAGAACGGTGAGTATTAGAGCATGAGGTAACAATATTAATGGTTGTATTAATATTTTAGAGAAAAAAAGACCCTCAGATTGTGATTGGCCTGAGTTATATGTTTGTATTCTATGGGATAGAGAGAACAGATGGAAATGTGTTGTAAAATGATTATTTGGATCTATAAATACATCAGTATTGAAGAACATTTGATCAAAAGCTATAGGTCTTAGATGAGCTCTAACTGGAATGCAATCCTGAGCCCTTATATCAATTCCAAAAATATGTATAAATGATTTCATAAGATTTATGAAATACATAATGATATTCCCACCTCTCTCTATATAGAACTGAATAAATCCTTCGTCTCATTAATAAATAGCTTAAAACTAGATTCATGGACATTAACTAATTCACAAACACTTTAAAGGACTGAATGACCAGAGTCATCCTATGGTTTTGTATTAGAAACATGAAATAAACATTCAAATCATGCTTAGTATATATCCTTTAATTATAATTCTTAATGGATTTTGAGATGGGTTCCCGGTTAGTTTTCATATCATTCTTGTATTATTGGACCATCATATAGTAATTATGACAATCAGGATATAATTTGTTCAAATAATTTGTATGTTGGTTAAGAACATCACATTATTCTTCTCAAGTCTCTTCTCTTATAGTATATATGATCACTTAAACATTAATAAGAGGATCACATGATGAAGATGATATGGAATAAATATTTTCCATCCATTATATCATAGATGTCATTTAATCCTCAAAATAAGACTTAATATCCTCCACTCTGGATCATATATGTTCTCTCTCAGTTCCCAATATTGTATTTTCTATCACCAAATCAAAAATGTAAAGCATCATCTTGTGGACGACATGTTGAAACACATTCCTGAACAAATGTATTTCATCTTTATAACCAATATTGGAAACCTATAGCTGTTGATATTTTAAAAAGAACTAAAATCAAAAAGAATATTGTATTAGAAGATTTCTATGTCTCCTCAAGTGTCATCAGTAGCTAGAAAAATAGAAATAATTTTAGTATGAAATATATTAAAAAAAATCTATGTATCACTCTAGAAGGATCAATATGACCTACTAATGTCCCCTTAGGATCACATTCCCATTGAATAACAGATTCACCAAGCATTGGTGGACTGCTATAAAACATATCACATTCCTCAACAATATTTTCCATCAAATCCAAAAAATGTCTTATAATTAGATTTCAAAACATGAAAACCATAAACTGAAGATTCACCATTGGTAGAAAGAACACTAAACTGATCAACAGATCTCTACACATCACCTTTTTTCTAAACAATAACAACAACTTTTTTTGAATAAAATTTGTAAGAACACTATAACCACCAAGAAAAATAGGATGATTTTCAGACGTGGGTATTTATGCCCCTCAACTGATTCATCATTCTCTTCTATAGATAATTCATCACCTTCATTTACATTGTTGGTCTCTCTTCTGCTCTAGAGACTCATACCTCTAGATAACAGACAATTTCATGAGGTATTTTCACATCCCCTTCCCTAATTTTTCCACTGGGACCATCATGTTAGAATATCCATCATTTTCATCTTTATCACCATCACAATATTCATAATCATCATCATAGTGTTCTTATTAATCACAACATCAATTTTAATTAGTGTATTTGGATTAATTTCTGAACTATTCTTTAATTGATTCATTGGTTTCCTCTTACCCACTTATACTTTTCTTTTAAGTATCTCTAGATGGGAAATACCTATGTGGACAAGGAGAACTATATGATATAAAAGGATAAAATTTCAGTAGGTCCAAATCACATCCCCCATCCAAAGAAAACTCATGCTCCTCATCACTAGAGGTGGAAGCTTCTTCATCCATGTCAGAATATTCGATGATTTCATCTGGTTCACAAAGAAGATCTAAAAGACCCTCTAGTCTATATGGATGATCAACTGTATTGAAGTTACCATAAATCCATTCACTATTAACAATTAAATACATTATCTAGGGGTACTAACAAATCTTCATTCTTTTTAAGATCAACATTTTGATACAAAAAACTCCACAAATCACTACTAATTATTAACATTAATTTATCAATCCTTTGGACTCTATCATGTTCAATATAAACATTTGATAGATTATGTAATATGATATTGAATAAGTAATGAACTTATAAATCATGTGAAGCATCATGTATATAAAAAGTTTAACCCTTTCTACTCTTTTCATTAGAAACAACATAAACACGTATTCATACCTCAGTGTGTCAAAGTCACCTTTATAGAGAAAAATAATATTATTTATAGACATGAAAATAATTAATTTTTATCCATAAAATTATATTTCAACTAGTCTTATTAACACCACATCATTATTTTAATCATCCATGGAATCTTCATAGACAAAATTGTCACTATCATTTGGAATTTTTTAGTGATAATAATTTATAACTCCTTCATGTGGATCATTTAAACATTTATCACACTACCTTGAAGAAAAAGACAACCTTATGGCCATTAATTCTAGTTCATATCCTATATACCTTCTATTTGAAAATAAACTCAACAAAATTATAATATTGATTAACATAATAAGATTTAATGGTACCTCATTGGAATAAAAACATTCCACCCATCCCTAGTCATGTAGAAATTTTAGATGTAAATACATTTTGGATAGAAACCTATTGACGCGAACATATTTTTCAGGTACTGCAAATCCCTTCACAAGATTTGGATTCACATGTATTATAGTAGTTGAATGGATCAACTCCATTTATTTCATTGGAGTAGGAGATTAAATTATAAAAGATTTATTATATCTATGTATTCCAACAATTGATATTTTCAAGGATTGTTTAGACAAAGATGAAGGAAGGTCAATTGTTATGGGATAATTAGTAGCTTCTAATATTTCAGATAATGGAATGCGGGAGTTGGTAATTAGAATTAGAAAATAACTAATTTTATTTTATTTATGGATTTATTATTTTGAAAAAAAAATAGAATAAAAAATCAATCAAGTAAAATTTATTTAAATATATAACTAGTACATAAAATGAAAAAATAAATGGTAGCTGAAACGAAAATATAGAAACATTAAAATAAAAAAAACAATCCAACACTGAGTAAAAAAAGGGTGAGTAAAACTCTATGTTTGGTAAAACTAAATAGTGAGTAAAACTCAACAGTTTGTAAAAATCAATGTTAGTTCCTTAAAAACAATATTAACAAAAAAAAGTCATGTTGTATTATTTTTTATGTTTTTCATTCTCTTAAAATTCAATGTCGTACATAAAATATCAGAAACATAAATTTTAGTACCAATTAATACAATATTTATATCACACTTTTGAAAATAATCTATCAAGAAGTCATTACATACATAAATTTGTTTTTTCTTATAGTGAGATACATGTGTCTAACAAATATTTTCATTAGTTATGTTATCAAATTTATAAGGAAATTTCATAATTAATATTGATTTTTCTTGTAAAATAAGTTTCGAATATAAAATATATGAATAATAACTACCTCCAACAATGTAGTTAGTTTTAATATTAGATAGTGAATAAGAATTTTGTTTCATACTACACTATGAAACATCAAACATTACCAAAATATGAAATGCTCTAGATGATAATATTCTATTTAACATTTGACTATCAAAATCAACATATGAATATCTAACTATGTCAAATAAATATCCTATATATTACAACAATACAAATTTCTTCGTATACTTTTGCTATTTGAAAATCATTTTTACATCAACAAATTGTGAATATTTAAGTTTTTCGTTAAAATGATCACACAATGACATATTAATCATAATGAAAGGTTATCTAGATTTGATATAGATAATTCTTCCAATCAAACCACTGTAACAAGATCGAACCATTTATATTCTAGCTTCATTAAGATCCAATTTAAAGGTGGTACTCATAAGAGTATCATTACTCCTTAGGATATCAAAACCAAAATGTTTTAAAAGGTATTTAATATATTTATATTTGTTTACAATAATTCCTCCAATATTTATAAAAATATGAAACATTATAAAAAAAATTAGTGATCCAAATAAACTATTTTCATATTCATTTTAGTTAATTTTTGAAAATTTAGCAGACAAATATTTTTTAGAAGATCCAAAAATAATATCAACTACATAAATTCTAATAACTAAAAATTGTTTTGAAATTGTTTTTATAAATATGGTAGCAAAAACAACTTTTGAAAAAACTTATCAAATAATGAAAGAGTTGAGACTATCATACCATGCCCAATGAGATTTTTTTAAAACATACAATTCTTTTTTAATTTGAATGGCCAATTTTTAGAATGTTGTTTTTAAAATCTGAGGGTAATATCAAAATAAAACCTCAACTATATATAGATTTTTTAATTCTATTCTGATATCCAGTTTATATATTTTGAAATACTGATTTTCATCATAGTAAAACATTATTCTTATGACATCATGTCAGGATATAGGTGAAATAGTCTCTTAATAATCTATACACTCTTGATTACTATGCCATTATGAAACTAATCTATCATGTTTCCTCACTATTCTTCTAGATTCAACAACCATTCTTCTAAACAAACCTTTAGTTCCTATATTCATGTTTTATTTGGGTTTATCAAAAAGTTCCCAGAATATATGTATTTCAAATTTATTTAGTTCTTATTTCATTTCCATTATCTATAATTCATCATTAATTTCATCATTGATGCACTTAAGATTCACTTGTGATAAGAAACCATGATGTTAAAACTGGTTTCTTAGAAAGATCTAGTTTGTGTACCTCTATAAAATACTCAAAAAATAGAATCTAAATGATAGTACTTATGGTTCATATCATCTATATTTAATTAAGTTATGATAACCTCACGGTTCCTTACAATTTTAGTTTTAGGCTCCTCATGATCCTCATAAATTGATGATTTTTCTGAATACATTAACAAAAAATAATAAGGATTATAATTTAAGTTTAATGTGGGTAAATCGACCTCAATGTTTTCTAAAGTTGTTTTAGGAAAATGTGTATCTACCTAATGAAACATTATAATGACGTAATATTATAGGATTATATTTACTTTTTTTATAAATTCTATAAGATTTTAATGATGATGAATAATCATGAAAAAATCCTTCATCTGTTATGGAGGAAATTCTTCAAGAGTACACTTAGTATTTCACATTAATAATTTTCAACCAAAATATTTATGTTAATTGACATTAGTAATCTTATTATATCATAGATCATAAGGATTTTTAATTTAGATATGTAAAATTAGAACTCTATTTACAACATAGAGGGTTGTATTGACATCCTTTTCCAAAAAGTATATTAGTTTGTCATATATATTATTCATAGTTTGATCTATCACTAGAGGTGTTATATTTTGTATTTTTAAAACTCAATTATGATGTGGGGTCCTAGTAAAATACAAGTAATGACTATATCATGTTTTTAAGAAAAAGGGTTCAATGTCAGGATCATGAAAATGATGGCCATGACCATTTATTAAAGTCTCAATTATAACTCCACTTATATTTTGTATAGATTTAGAATAATTGTTAAAATAAAAATCATTACTTTTTGGAGATGAAAATTATAACCATGTATACCTAGAAATTAATCTACAACTATATAAACACAATGTTTCCAATTTAAACTATAAATTCTAGATGGTTGAAACATGTCCATATGGACCAACTGAAGAGGTTGAGAAGTTTAAACTTCCTTCATTAAATTAGATGAATTCATCAGATGTATCCCTTTAAAATATTGTGGGATTATATGAATATTATATTTTAAAACATAAAAAAAATTACATTTGAAATTTCAACTGAGCTAGTGTTACCGATTTGGATAACGTAAATTATCATTACATTATCATTGTCACCAAAGTTGATGTAAACATCATCAACCTCAATGAAATTCTTAAAGCTCATGTAATATCTTATAAAATGTTTGGAACAATCATTTTCCATGTACCATATATTTATATACATGCTCTTCAAGAATATTTCTTACAAAACAATGTTTATACAATAAATTATTTTGGTACCATGGTTTTATTTTGTCTATATAGGTTTATAACTAGACCTCTATTTACCCATATTATTATAAAAGGATTACTATAACGAGATTGTAAACATTTTTAAGAAAAAGTATATTAGGTACATTTTTTAATTAACATATAGAGGAATCTACATAAATGGACTGAGGAGCAATAGTAATCTTAATAATTTTTCTATGTCTATGATGATAACATATACCTATAATATAATTTCTAGAAATTTATTTTCCCAACTCTTTATAAATTTTTCTCTTCGATTTGTTAATATTTCTATGTCATGCTTTAGTTTCCCATTTTTCAATTTTAGTTTAGTATTTTCCAGTAATAATTGATCCTTATTTTTTTCACTATTGCAAGATCAATCATAATATTATCAGATAAAACCTGATGTTTCTTCAAAACATTGTATTTATCTTTATGCTTATTAAAAGTACCATCAATCATATTAGATTACGAAAAAAAATTATTATCTATAAATATTCTCATCATTTTCTTAATTTTTAGAATGATCAGGTTTACAATCAAAATATAGAACATGTAACTCAGATATGTTTGTCATAAATCACATGTTATATCTATCGACATTTTTTTCACGAGCTGAGTTAGGGTCACTAGTTCATTCCTCAGAGTCACTAAATGTTTCTTTCATGAATTACATATATTTTTATCACTATAATAGTAATAATTTTTGTATTTTATCTCAGGATAGCCTCTCATAACATGTCCTTTTAGTATACTTTAATAATAGGTTATTTCAATTTAGATTTCATCTCTCTTAAAATCAAATTTCCAAGTACAACTACTGCCATAGATTCCTTTTTAACATGGTTTATTGGAAAATTTATTCTTCTGTATACTTTATTAAACCATCTGGAATGATTGGAAATTTCCTCATCGCTATCCACTCTTGATTCATTATAAATGGAACTTTAATATTATAATTTTTTATTAGGATGTAGTAGATTTTAATGAAAATTAATTTCTTTTAAGTTAATCATCCTTGTAATGGTTAAATTTATTATCTTTTTCATACATAAATAGTTTCCAAATCCATTCCATAAAAGGTAACTTACTAATCATTCAAACTTCAATACATCACATAGATTCCACTCTCCATATTTATAGAATACATCGATATTATCCCAATATTTGGTATTTTTATCACACAGGATTTCTTAATGTGCTCATTATAATGAATATTTCATTGAATATAAAATTAATATCATAAATTAACTCATCATGATTCATTTTAAATTTATCATATTTGATTTTATAGGTATTAAATTTCATTACATTAATATTAGCAGTTACTTCATGTGATATATCTAAAGTATTCAAAATTTCATAAACGATATCAATATAGAATATCCTCTTTAATTATTCATATGCTAAATAATAGTAAAAGAAATTAATAGCTTTGTAATATTTTAATTAAAAATATATGTAGCATCATTTCAAGTACTTCTAGAACACTTATGTAAATCATTATTATCATATATTTAATACCAAATTTCAAAACCCATAATTTTTTATAATAATTTTCATATTTATATTCTACTCATCATAGTTATTTCAATTATAAAATGAGGTTATGTTGGTAGAAGAAAAATCCCTTCTATTATACATTTAATGAACTAAATTTATAATTGACAACAATTTAATATATTTAACATACAACTAACATCACAATTGAAAAGTTTTGAAATCCTTCAATTATGAAAGCTTGTAAGAGTGAGTATCTCAAAGTGGTAGGTGGAATTGAGTACATATTAGAAATTTCTCTCTAAAACTAGTTTAATCAAAATCCTCCAATTTAAATAAATTTGGAAAGTTTATCAAATTAGGTGATCAATATAAGTTATAATATTTGATGTTATTTCCCAAATAGTTTTTATGTATCAATTAAAACAATTATGTAATCTATATAAATTTTGGAAAACTATTTACTAAATAAATACCTTATAAAACACTAATTAAGAGTATTTATTAATTAAGTGGTTTTTTATAGTCTAAATAAATTTATTTTAATGAATTGAAATTAAATAACAGAAATATGAATAATTACAACTGCTTTATCTCAAGCTGATACATAGACCTATAGAAATGATAACTTTTAGCCGCCATGTAGATTATATAGAAAAATATTTATTCATTAACCTAGATCAGGTTTTAAAAAAAACTTTTGAGGTCACACATGGTCCTCTTCCGGAAAAACCAGTGGGAATGAAATAAACACATTCCACACATGGACCTCATCAAGAACACCGTGGGAAAAAATTAAGGGGATTTTGAGTATATTTATTTTTTCATTTAGTTATATCACTAGATATATTTTGTGTGTTATTAATATATAATATAAAAAAACTTCTAATTATGTAATTAAAATAAATAGAAATGGAAATTAATTATTTATAAAATGATTTTGTTTCTGTCTCTCATATTCTCTATAACTTGAGACTCATTGAATTAGATATAAATCTATATCTATTCTTATTTATGAAAATTATAGGAAAACAAAGATTCATGGTATTTTTTTATATCTATGAGAAAGAACATGATATTTTATGTCATCTACTATTCATCTATGAAGTAGAATAAATATATATTATGTAATCTATCCGCTGGATTCACTCATTAATTATACATGTATCTCTTGAAATCAAATGAAATGTATCTCTATGTATAGATACATGAGGTACCATGATTCATAATTTAATAGTAGAAAGAAAGAAGAATCATTGGGATCTTATGCTCTTCATACTAAACAATAGACACAAACACACCAATGTATTCCTAAAATATATTATAAAAAATAACTTAAATATGTTTAACCATTAAATTAAATAATAGAGTTGTCAAAAAGATTTAATTATAAAAAAATAATGGAGATTACTCACCCAAACGGTGATACAACTCTCATAGTGGGTCATCGTATTTGTTACTTATGTTGGCACTGTTAAATGACAACATTTATTCAAGATGAAGGTATATCATGCAAAATAATGACTCATCCCGGTTGTAGGTTGTCTCAATACTTATCAAATTTGGGAGGATCCATGTTATGATGGTGAGTCATCCTTTAGAATTTGGTAATTACCTTAATTTTCAAAAATCAATTCGTGTTATCAGACATAGCTAATGATGTTTGATTCTATCACATAGATAATTACTTTTGCTGGAATCATCTTTAACGATGAGTCATCCTTTATAATGAATAATCATTAACAGTGATTAAAAATTATACATATTTAATCAATAATGATTATATTATAAAATGATTATATAAAACATTAAACTCAATAATAACATAATAAACTTGATTTCATGATTATAAAAATAAGTTTACTAGGTGAGCTGTTCGTAAACAATAATTTTGTAAAAGTATAGAAAAATGATCAATTATTTTTATAATGAACATGGTTAACAAAGTAACATGAAAAAGTATTTTATCATTTGTTACATTGAATATAGTACTCAGATTCATGTGTGAGTCAAAATTTATATGTGGAACAATGTTTTCCATACAATGAATGAGTAAATTTTGAAAGATGTTCGGGAAACAATAAGGCACACATTGTTTATTTTATCAAAAATTATTATAATAAAACATTTATATACCATTCATTATCCCATAAAATGAAAATTTATATTAGATTATTTTTTGAAGGGAAATTTGTAAATTTTCAATGTAACTAGTCAAATATAAATTCTTATACTTCTTATAAAACATCATCTCATGTAAATTTACTACAATGTAACCTCTACCCCGACCATTATAGCTTGAAAATATAATCCATTCAATAATTATTTCATAAATTGGATTTCTAGAAGAGGAATAAGTTATGATACACAATAATTGGTATTATTTAATTTTAAATTATGTTTAACAATCAAATTGATATATACATTTTTAACATTGAAATGTACAAGAATTTTAGAAAATATGTAATATGAATCAAAACCACTGTATCCCAATTACAATTTCATAATATGGTAAACGTAAGATGATGAAAAAATTTATATATTTTTAATTTATAGTAAAATTTATTGTGATATAAAAAATAATTTTTTTCAGTGGATTGACGAGTCGAAAAATAAATTAAAATGTCACCTATATTTCATGATATGGAAGGAAGCTCGTGTAAATATAATAGGTGAAATACAAGATGAAACCCTATATAATGTATTGGAATCTTTTTTATATATGATATAATAGATATTTCATATCCAATTAATAAGTATTTCATAAGAATGAATACATATATTTGTGTATTTTCCATCATATTTTGACACTTGAATCGACATCTATTTTTTTCGGAATGATTACCATTAGTAGATTTTAAGTATCCCAGATAGTATGGACGTATAAATGGTTACTATTTTTGAGTGTCCCCATAATAATTCCTTAAGAAATAAAATATAAATGAGGTTATTGGTGATTAAATCTAGAAAATACATGTATATTATGGTACTATAAAATAAAAATTAACATGGAAGGGAAATTAAAAAAAATTATCGTTAATTGGATTCTGGAGATGAATACAAAAAAATAACACTGATAGCCAAATCACCCAGTTTTGAGGGTACCCATTTTCTATATATTATTTATTTAAGTAGGGTAATTTGTTTCATTAAAATTTACACTAAATATGATTTAATTAACTACTCATACCTTTATTATTTTAAAGATCTATAGGGTGATTTTTTATTATTTTTATCTATCGTCACCAACACATAACAATGTTATAGGAGGTATAATGTAAAGTATCTATGTTTATATTCTATATAATAAATAACATCTAAAATGACGCATTGCATTAGTGATCCACAACTATCATTATTTGATCAGCGATTAACTTATTCCCTTTCATGATATTCTTATTAAAATAGCGAAACATTCTATTCTAATATTAATATAATTTTTTAAATCATATATCTATATATATACAATGACAACGAACAATGTACTTAATATTATTTTATATTTGAATGAAATTAAAACTAAAAAAATCTTCACAGAGGTATGCTATTAAATAATGGTCATCAAAATGGAAAAAATTAATCTAATTCAATAAAATTTAGTGCTTTTAATAATTGATTGGAATCACCTACCAATGATATTTTAACCTAGTAATTATACATTGAATGTTATTAATGTTATAAATTCATACATATAAAATTTCTCAATATATATATATTCTCTTTGTTGAATAATGATCGTATATATATAGGTATTCTATTACTAAGTTGATTGGTATTAATAATGTAAATGGAATTATGATGCATTAATTATTTGAGCCCATAGTTTTAAATTAATACATTATGTAAATTTTAATATTTTTTCTACCTAGTTATTGATAAAATATGATTATTAAAATTTAATAATTATTATATTCTCAAAATTCACAAATAACACAACATTATAAATGAAATACCATATGATTAATTTTTCGTGTTAGTCCTTTTTTCACATCAAGAGAAATAAATAAATAGATAATTTTGAAATTTAATTAAGATATCAATTAGTAACTAAATTATTAAAAAATGTAATAATACACTATAGAATAATCATAATGTTTATAATTAGATTTTAAAATCAACAATATAATCTTACAAAATTGAATTTTATGTATTTTATTATGTATTACTTTTTATCTTCTAGGAATCCATTGTTTCTTGTGGAAATAAATTGTAATACTAAAAAGTTATATTTTTGGGATCCAATTTGTAAAGACCAGGAATTTTTTAATTATATGGAATTATTACGAGAATACAAAAATTGACAGCACGTTATTTCGAGTGCCCATAATGATCTATAAAAAAATGTAAAGATTTATTTTTCACATGGGAGAATATTTCCAGAAAATGTTGAATAATGCATAAAAGGGTTCTAGGATTAGAAATATGAGGGCACCATTGTGTTCAGGATAGTGGGTTTACCCTAAGCGTGACACAAGATTAGTTGGTGCATTCCATGAGTGAGAAAACCAAAAAATGGCATAAAATCAAATAAAATTATTTTATTTTTCAAATTCTTATAACTCACAAATGGTGACTCAGATTAAAAATATGAGACCACCGATGATCTCGTGAGGGTATTCATTCCTTATGCAAATCATAACATTAACTGGGTCATGCCATCAGTGGTTGTTAGTTTTTTTTCATAAATAAAATAATTACATAACAATTATTATATTATGAAATCCTTATAACTCCAAAATGGTAACTCCGATTGGAAATCAGAGATTACTGTTGATCTTGTGATGGTGTGTTCCACTTAGGTAGAGCCCAACCTCACCATCATGGGTTGAGGATGAATATTAAATTGTTTTATGGAATTTTTTATGGTACGTTCAGTAAATGTGCGAACAAAGATTTATATATTTTGAGCTAGAGCTCGGATTAAAAATATGATGGAATCATTGAATTCACATCCCATGTATTTTCTTAGATGAAGCTTTACTTCAACGTGAATTGGTTAGATGAAAAAGGTTTTTTTTTGAATTTACAAAAAAAATATTAAAATAACTTGACGAGTTATTTTCTTTCATTGTTTGCAATTGATTAGTCACGGTGCCATGACCATTGGGCTGTCAAACCATTTAATAGAAGGATAAAATTGATTTTCTAACTTCATAGTAAAGTGATTAATAGGTTCATTAATTGAATTCATTATGGATCTTCATTAACTATGTGGTGAGTTAAAATATTCTCTTCATTTATTTAAGAAAATCTAGGGCATGGGTTTTGTTCAATTAGGAGAGGAACCTATGATGATGTGACAGTGAATGCTTCCTCCAATATTGAATTAATATTCGATACATTAGAGGATTCAATACGGAGTTTTTCAAACACCAATGAACACACTACAAATGTGGACCCGTCTTACTCATCCGCACCGTCTACCAATTTATTCAAGTTAGGGGGTTATGCGCTTAATTACTCCCCTTTTCCCCACTCATTAATATTATGGAAACCACAGAGCAACCGTCCAATGGGTTGATTGGTGATTCTTCCAATAACTTGGGAGGATAATGTTGGGTTTCTTTATGAGATTTTTATGATTAAATAATCCTCCCCACATTATAAAACTATGGTGGAGGGTGTGGGCTGAGACGAATAAGGAATGAACCCTCCATCGATCTCGGGTTGGTGGCGTTCTTCATGATAGACCGAGAAATATGGAAGTAAGGTTAATATTTGGGTTATGTGGTGCATCCACCGTCCTATGAGGCCTGTAAAGCAGACGTGATGAAGTTGGACCACCAGAGCTTCGCTGGTGGCCTGTGAAAGCATCAACGGCATGGCGACATTGGCAACTAGAGGAAGAGATTTCTAGCTACAACCAGTTGCGAGAATGTGGCAGCGCCAGATGGCACCATGGTGGAAAAAGTGGCGGGTAGAATTGGTTGGTTTGAGGAAGAGTGGGGAAACATGATGTAGTGGCAAAAAACGGAGGAATAACGTTGTGGAGGGCAGACCTGCGGTGCGCGGGTTCTGCAGGTGACCAGTCCACTAGGACCGGCCAGGTGGTGTGGTGTCAACGGGCGCCACAACTTTGTATACCTGAATGGATCAGTTGTTTTGGAGGGGAGCAGACCCACTATTCCTGGCCAGTCGGCCGTCCAGTTCCGCCGGTTGGCGGGCCGTGCCCAGACGGGTGGACTGGGCTGAACCCACGACCGATCAAGCCATAATAGGCCAAGTTAACTCAAATGAGCCTAGGGTTTTTCTGATTAATTACGCTCATTTTTCAAATTGATGAATATTATGAAAAATAAATATCAATTGTCAAACAGGTTAATCCACGTTTTTTTTCTTTAATGTTAGAGGATAATGCATGGTATCTTTATGGAAGTTTTTATGATTAAATAATCTTTCCCATTTATAATGCTATCATGGAGGTCATGAGATAATATGGACAAGACCTAGAGCCTCTGTCATTCTTGGGTTTGTGGCCTTCTTCGTGGGTGACTGAGAAATATGGTGTCAATGTGAATATTTGGGCCGCACAGTGTAAAGGGCATCCCGGAAGGCCCGTAGGCACATAAGAGAAAGGAATTGGAAAATCAGATCTTCGGTAGTGGCTTGCATAAGCATCATCGGATCAACGACATTGGAATCATAAGGTGGTGAAGTCCGCTACCACCAGACCGATAATGCGGTGACACCGTAGGGAAGAAGGGGCCACCAGCCTCAACTAGCTGCCGCAGAGGAGGGTGGTGCAGTATGATGGTGCGTTGTGGAGGAAGGTCGGGGATTGGAGCCGCAACTAATGGTATACATCATCCACGGGTTCTCAAAGTGAATGGTCTAGTGAGGCCGACCAGGTGGTATGGCGCTAACTGGAGTCGCTGCTTTGAAGACCTGAACGGTTCAGCCGTTCAGGAGGAAAGAAGACCTTATACTCCCAACAGGTCATGCTTAGACAAGTTGGATGGGCCAAACCTAGGTCCCAATGGACCAAACCCATGGCCCAGCTAGCTGGACCAGGCCCAAGAGAACTAGTGCGAGGCAATCCCCTTATGGTCGGGTCGGACTGGACCCAGACCCTTTTTGACCGAGTTGCGCTTAAATGGGTATATCACTTAATCTAGACGTATGTTTGAAAAACTTTCTATAGTGTTGGAACCCTTTAAACGATGAGGTATTTTTGAGATACTTCACTTTAGTTTTAAAGAAATTTGGATTTTTGATGGGTTGGATCGATCCTGAATCCAACCGGGCACCCGAAACTAAAATGCCTATAACATACAGTCTGGGCATCTCATTGACGCTCCATCAGTTGCGTTATAACCCTTATGACATGGTGGTTTATTTGGTTACTTCTTAGTTATAATTAGTGATGGTTGAGGTATGACCAATGACTTGAATAGCGGATACGCCTAGAATCAAGTGTGCTATGTGTGGGAATCCATTGGCTGGCTGTGATGTAGTGAATTAACGGTAATCCCATGGGGGTAAGTACCAACCAATCCTATATGGGATTGTGCTCATAGATTCTATGTTGGTTAGTGCATATAGATATAGTGTAGGTCAGATCATGTGTGTTTTAGCGGTCAGAGATCCTATGTGGGTCAGAACATACTGATCCTGTGTAGGTTAGATCATGTGTGGGTCAACGGTCAATGATCATGTATGGGTCAGTGCCTATAGATCCTATGTGGGTTAGATCTTATGTGAGTCATCGCTCATAGATCCTACGTGGGTCAGTTCATGTTGATCCTATGTGGGTCAACAACAGACCATGATGAAATAATTAGACGATCTAGATGTTCGAATAATCATATGTACTTTTGTTCTAAATTTCTACCTAGTGTGAGTTGTCATTTGATTTGTGCTTTTTGAATGAGATCATTTTTTGGGGTTTTCCATATGAAATTCTGATAGACCTTTAGGGTTCTCATAGTCCATACTAAGTATTTTTATACTCCCCCATTCAGGGGATTTTCTAGCACATTGTTGGGTCTTGTGCATGTGACATAAAGCATGACTAGGTCATGAGGAATCAGGGATAGACTGTGTTTGAAGGTGATTTCCAAATGGTATCCAGAGGTGATCAGTTGATGTGGAGAGCCACAGTGATGAGATGTACCTACCCTTCTAGTAGGATCCTTGGTGGATGAACTCATGTGTTTTTTCCTTTACATCCATTTTAGTTGGTCTTGTTTTATATCCCCTTATTATTCAGTACATAATTTTACACTCAGTGGTAGTTTTAATATGTGGTTGTACCATTATTCTTCAATTGTGTTTTTCTTGTGGTCATTGTGCCATGTATGTGTGTGTACATGATTTGTGGTAATTCCTCACGATTTTTGGGATATTCCTTTCTGTTGCTAGTCACCAAGCCCTGGCCTTTAGAAGGTGTTCTTGGGCTAGTCACGACACGGGCCCTGGGGGACAATCCTGACAAAGTTGTATCAGAGGGTTTGTTCTAACAGAAGAACTAATTGTCTTTGTATTCAATGGATCAATAGTGTTAAGATTCATGAGTTCAGGTTTCAGGTTGGGGAGACCTGTGTTGGTGTGACAATTGATATATCCATAAACCAGGACACTGAATTATGTTTTGTCACTCGGTACATGAAAACACTATTTGCATGTGTTTTGAAAATATTTTTCTATTAATCTATTGTGTGTCAGCTTACAAGGTATGACCTTTTGACCGTGTTTCTTCTTGATTCCCTATCAATATGACTCCACATAGATATCCATCCAGGATTCTAGTGTGTGACCATAAGGATGGTCTGTAGAGTGATGAGGCTTTGGTACAGAGACCATTTCCTGAGATGGTACCTTTGGATGGTGTCCCAATAATACAAATTCTCGTGGATCCTTAGTTATGAACGATATTACTAGTAGAAAACATACGTAGGACCAGTGCATTACATGAGTTTCAACAACAGATACCCCTCAGGTTCTGAGGTGCTAACAACTCAATGGTAGCTAAGTATTCTCTTGAGGTGGTGACTGAGATTCCATCAAGACAAGGCACCATTAAATCTGGTGGTGGTCCTTATAAGTAACCTACTAC
This sequence comes from Viscum album, assembly GCA_963277665.1. Taxonomy (NCBI): domain Eukaryota; kingdom Viridiplantae; phylum Streptophyta; class Magnoliopsida; order Santalales; family Viscaceae; genus Viscum; species Viscum album. The sequence continues at coordinate 142,787,544 of OY728141.1, forward strand.
AAAGCTCAATCGAGATAAGACATGGTTTAGATTACCCAGAATTTATGATGACGTGACTTTTGATTTGAATCGATAAGGAAATTTGAATCTACAGGGCGGAAAATGTGGAAGAGAATATAAGAGAGAAACCTAAGGTGGTACACATTTTGACATTATAAATCTACTACCCCAATGTGGTCTCCACCAGGACAAGGGAACTAGAGGACATGGGAAGGGACTAGCTACATGCTTTGAACGAGTATGATACAAGGGCCCTAAGAATGATTCGAGATATAGTTTGGGACAACTGCAAGATACAGTATTAATAGACATAGGTACTAATATTTATTTCTTATCACGAATCTTGTTCATGTCCAAGAGGTTCTAGTTAAACTGTAGACTTTTCCCTTGAATATTGAGTTACCTATGGGAGGAGTCTTGATAATCACACCTATTCTGAAAGTGTGATCTATCATTTGAGGCAAGAGTTTCAGTTGTATCTTCTTGGTGGCAACATCAAGGCCTTACGACGATATATAGGGTATGGACTTTTCATACATAGTTCATGATCATATTGACTATTTTAGTAAAAATAATGTGGTATATCTACATCATTGGATTGGGTTTTCCCTTGGTCAGTGAAAAAGGAAACCCAAGGACCACGGGATAAACTAATGTATAGGAGGGTCCAATTGATCACTCATCAGTCGATCAGTCATACTCTCATGGTGGAAGGTGTTTTGAGTATTTAGATCCCAATAGTTGTTTCAAATAAAGGTAACATCCTTTCAAAATATGTTTCTAGGATTACCTCCCTGCAGAGATAGAGACTTCTGTATTGGATTATACCCAAGGATGACACTGATATCTAAAATTGCATGTCAGATTTCTCCCTCCGATCTCTAATATCTGATAGTATAGTTGGGGGATGTATATAGGATGGTCTTTGTAATACCATGTCTTCAATGTTATATATGGATTACCATCACTTTAACAAAGGGATCATAGAGAATGAGTACCCACTACCAAAAGGTTGATGGGAACATCAATCAGTCGAAAGGGGTAGCTTTCGCATGGAGGGAATGGTGCTTGTTGGCCTTATAGAAATTGAGACAAATGTGATGGATAGAGTTCCTCCCAGACTATGACTTTGAGATAGTCTATACTTCTCGGATGGGGAAAATGGTGGATGACGCACTTTGTAGGATTCCTATTTTAGAACTGTTGAGTGAGGTGTAAGAGAAGCTAGTCGCGATGCGGATATTTTTCATAGATAGTGATAGAGAAACTTACCTATGGTCTATGACTATCACTCCCCCACTCTAACAACAAGTTAGTGAGGCACAACTTTGGGATGTTGACTGCGAGGCCTGACATACTCTGATTACCATAGGATATGATCCTAATGGATTTTTTTATGGTTGGGATCACATCATCCTTTTTATAGGACACATCCTGGAACCAATGACGCTACAAAAGGTGGTTTTGAGGGAGTTTCAAACATCCTCTTTGGCGTTACATACTGGTGTGGAGAAGATGTACCGGGACCTCTGATGTCAGTACTACTTTCCAATGCATAAGAAATGGTGATAGAGTTTGTTTCATGATGCCTCACTTCTCAGCAAGTGAGAGCTGAGAATCAGGTTCTAGCATGATTTAGCATTGATTTTACTACCAAAAATATCATTAGATGGAGCGGACCATTCATACCGAAGAGGACATGATTCATTATTGTGTCCGAGATTTTGTTTATTGTTCGAAAGACAATCTACCACTGGTATAGTTTGCGTACAATAATAGCTATCACTCCACTTTTTGCATGGAAGCGGTGGAGTCCTTATAAGGGAAGTCATGACGATCATGTTAATACTAGATATTCCAAGGAGAGTCAGTACTTATGGGTCCAGAGTTGGTATGAACTACCACTGAGAAGGTGCAGATCATCTAGGAGAAGATGAAGGCTGCACAGAGCAGGCCAAATTCTTATGAAGACATGATAAAGATACTCTTGGAGTTTGAGGGGGGAGGCCATGTCTTCATACGGGTCTTACCCCGATGAGGATTCTAGAGATTTGGCCATATCAGAAAGCTAACTCTGAGGTTCAACAGACTATTCTACATGCTTTGCAGAGTTGAAAGGTGACGTACTGCGAATTTATTCCCCCATATATGCATCGGGAGTATAATGATTTACATGTGTTGCAGCTGAGGTGATACGGGCATGACCCATCACATGTCATAGACTGGGGGCGGGATGGGCATTGATGCTATGGAATCATTTGCAGAGTTCCTAGTAGATATTGAGGATCTGATGGAGCGGGTGCTTCGTGGAATACTGATTCCTTCATTATGAGTTCGGTGGCCACACATGAACCTCAAAAAGAGCACATGAGAGAAAAAGGCTCATATTCATGGTCAGTGCCCCACATTATGAATTTTCCATTGTTGTGGATTTCAGGGTGAAAAATACCAAATGAGGGAAGCATTTAAAGACCTTGAAATTCCATAATATTTTATTTATAAGGAAATATAATGGGACTGAAAAAATTGACAACACATGATTCTGAGGCCTAGAGTGCCTAGAATGATCCATCAAGAAATTTAAAGCTTTAAATAGTGCACGTGTGTAGATTTCCTGAAAAAGTGGAATAACTCATAAAATGGTGACTGAGAAGAAATATGGGGGCACAGTTACATTTGGGATGGCGGGTTTACCCTAGGTGCGACTTATGTTTAGTGGGCACTTGCCTACAGTGAGAAAACGCAAAAAATACATAACAGTAAATAAAATAATTAAATAAAATTATTTTATTTTTCAAATTATCATATGTCATGAACAGTGATTGATAAAAAATCAAAGACCACCGCTGAACACATGAGGGTATGCTTTCCTTAGGAAGATCCTATCATTTTCTTGCATGGGAAAACTGTAGAAGTTAGTTTTTTGTTGTTAATAAAATAATTAAGTAACAATTATATTATTGTCAAATCCTTGTAACTCCTAAATGGTAACTCAGTTTGGAAATCCGAGAATACCATTGAGCTCGTGAGGTTGTATTCCCTATAGGGGATCCTAACCTCATCCGGAGAGGGTCGAGGGTGAATATTAATTTTTTCGAACTATTTTACGGTATATTTAGTAAACACGTGAGAGGATATTTCTATCCTTTTAACTGGTACTTAGATTAAAAATCCTAGGGAACCATGAATTTGTAGAGCTGAGATTCAATTAGGCAGAGCTAAACTTCGACCGTAATGGGTTATAAGAAAGACATAATTTTATGGGATTTATAAAAAATTATTAAAATAACTCAATAAGTTATTTTATTTCATTCATTGTAACCTATTACCAATAGTGGCAAGACAATAGGTTTTTCAGATCATTTAATGTTTGGGTACTCTTACATTTGTAACTGCGCCATTGAGAGATTAATTGGTTCATTAATTGAATTAATTAAGGAGCCTCATTTATTTTTCAATGAGTTAATATAATCTCTTCATCTATTTATGAAAAACATGTGCAAGAGTTTTTGGAATTCATTAGTGGAATCTCTGATGAAGTGCTAGTGACGACTTCATCCAATGTTGAACAAAGATTTGACACCTTAGAGGAGTCATTCTATAGTTTGGTGAATGCCAACAAACACAGTACAATTGTGTACTGGTCTTCCTCATCTGCACCATCTACCTAAATTTTCGAGGTAGGTGGTTATGTGATTAATTCCTCCCTTTTTCCCTATTCCGGAATATTATGAAAAATGTCGATCAACCATCCAACGGGTGGATTTGCCTTTTTTTCTTTAATGCGGGAGGATATTGAAGGGTATCTTTTTGGAGTTTTTATAATTAAATAATCCTTACTATGTGGTAACACTAACGCGGATAGTGCGGGCAGATCTAAACAAGGCATGGACCCTCTTCCACTCTCAGGTTAGTGTCATTATTCATGGGAGACCGATAAATATGGAGGAAAGGCAAAACTTCATGATGCATAGTGTAGGTGCCATCCCTGGAAGCCCATAGGCCCAAACAAGAAGGCAATCAGACCATCGGAGCTTTGCTGATGGCCCACAAAAGAATTTCTGGAGCAGCGACGTTCGAAATTGGAAGAGGTGGAGGTTCGCTACCACTGTCTATTGGAATTTGGCGGTGCCTGAAAACACCATGGTAAAAATGGGGTGGTCGGTCTTGGATGACCACGGTGGAGTAGGGAAGTGAGTTGCAATGACATGCAATTGAGGAAGGCTGCGGTGGAGGGTGGACCAGCAGTCTGCGGGTTCCGTAGGTGACAGGTCCAGTGGGATCGGCCATGTGGTGTGGCACCAACAACCTCCACTGCTTTGAATATCATAACAACATGACTTTTTCTGAGGGGAGCCGACCCCCTGCATCCGGCTAGTGGGTCGGCTGGTTCCGCAGTCCGGCGTGCCGTGCACAAATGGGTGGGATGGGCTTAACTCATGGCTCATAGGGCCAGACAAGGCTTAAGAAAATAAGATTGACCCCATCCCCTTAGGGCCGGTTCGGACGGGACCCAGACCCTTTTTGGCCTAGTTATGCTTAAATGGGCATATCTCCTAAATGATTCATTAGTTTGACATTCTTTCTGCGGTGATGGAACCCTTATGATGAGGCTGAACTTTTGATATACTTCATGTGAGTTTTTCAGAATTTTAGTGTTTTGCGGGGATGATCATACCCAAATCCAATCGAGTGCCTAACACTAAAATACTTATATCTTACAAACAGAGCATCCCATTGATGATCTTCCAATTGCATTGGAAACCATATGACATGGTGGTTCATTAGTTTTCCTCTTATTGGGACTTAGTGGCAGTTGAGGAATAAATGATGACTTGATATGTGCATCCTCTCAGAATCAAGCGTTCTATGTGAGGGAATTCAGTTGTTGTTTGTGATGTGGACAATAAATGGTGATCCTGTGGGAGTTAGTACCAATCAATCATGTGTGGGTCAGATCCTATGTGTGTCAGCGCTCTGTGATCCTGTGTGGGTCCGTGGAAACTGATATTGGGGGGGGGTCTAATCCTATGTGGTTCAGTGCTCAAAGTTCCTTTTTGGGTCATGAATACTGATCCGTTGTGAGTCAATGCTCTATGATCCTGTGTGGGTCAGCGCCTATCGATCTTATGTGGGTTAAATTCTGTGTTTGTCAGATTTTAGTGATCCTTTGTGGGTCATGGCATATCAATACTATTTGAGTCTGTAGTAAATCCTCTTAATAGAATAAGATGATCTAGATTTATGACTAATCAAGTATACTCTTCTACTTAAGATATACCTAATGTGACCTACATTTTCCTATGTGCTTTATTAATGGGATCATTTGTTTTGGTTTTTCCTTATGAAATTCTGAGAGACCATCGAAGGTATCAGGGTCCCTACCGAGTATTTTTATACTCACCCATGCTCAGTCACTACCCGCACCCTTTTGTGTCTTGTGAAGATAATATAAATCTTGACTGAGTCTTCAAGAGTCAGGGCTATAAAGTGTTCAAATTTTATTGAAAGACGGTGCACAGAGGTGACCGGTTGATGTGGAGAGCCGCAATGATGAGTTGTACCTACCCTTTAGGTAGGATCCTTTGCAGATGAACTCAGGTGATTTTTCCCTTTTTTATATAACTCCATTTAATTTTGGATTATATTCTTCCCCCTTTACATCCAGAACTATCTTTTACACTCAGTGGTAGTTTTTAGTTGTGTTTGTACCATTCTTCTTCTGTTTGTGTGATTATTTTTCACAGTGTGCCCTATCTGTGTGTGTACAGGTTTTGTGGCAATGCCTTCCCATTTAAGGGATATGACTTTTCAGTTATAGTCGCCAACCACTAACCTATAGAAGGCATGATTGGGGTTGTCATGGTACGTGCTCTGGGGGATGGGTCAAAACACAATTCATGTAAATCAAGAAAAATCAACCACATATGATGTCCATAATGTTTTTTTAATACACTAAGATCAATATTTTACAAATACACATAATTTTTTTGTTTATATGTTTACAAAAATATTGATATAGTATAGAATTGTTTATTTATCATCAAAATAATTGTATTCAAATTGTCAATTGTCATATTAAACATATTTATTTATATTACCATCTAAAAAATATGATATATATGATTATATTTCAAAATTAATAATAACTAACATTCAAATAAATTATTTTTCAAAATTTATTTTTAGTCCCAAAAATAATATAATCATGTCATTTTATTAAATATATATAAATGAAAAATATAACATAAGGAACCATAAAACTAGCATCCCTGAAAACATTTTTCTAAATTTAATCACAAATTCAATCATTTTTTTTTAAAAAAAATTTACTTATATTTTCTATATTCTTGAACGATTATTGACATTCCACATATTCAAAATGGGAAATATATTATTTCATGAATGATTTTATTGTCATCATAGTGACAGACTATTTGTAGATATCATTAATTATTGTTTTACTAAAACATCTTCAACATTTTTTATTTACAATGATCACACAGAGGTGACTTATCAACTAATTATATAGTAAACATTATTACTATTTAATATCATAATTTGTTACATTTATATTATTACTATATAATTTTAATATTATCACTGGACATAGAATATTAAATGATATGAAAAATGGTTAAAGAATTTAAAAAATACACTAATTACACATATTATATTTAAAAGAAAAATAATAGTTCAAAAATATATTTTGCATAAAAATTAATGAATCATTCATGGAATGAATATATACATTTACGAAAATATCAATAATAAAATATTCATATATTCAATGTAACCACACATCAATTAATTACATAATTGATCACACTTATTGAAAAAAATTTAGTTCTCTATTTTAATTTACATTTTAGATCAAAACATCAACCAAATAACTAAAACTGAATAAATGAAATTAGATTTTTAGGGTAAAATAGAACAAATATTAACAAAAATATTAATGATTTGTGTGATTTAACCTCATAAAATTGATACCTATTTTATATAATATTAATGAAACATAGTTTTTTCATTTAATATTTTTATTTCAATGGTAACATACTATAGTCAATAAGAAAACAATTTACACATATTTTATAGAAAAATTTGAAATATTTATCAATAATTAATTTTTATTTTATAAGAATCAATTAAATAATAACATATTACATGGTGTTTCTAGTTTTACCTGATATTCTTATACTCTATATAGTAGTTAAATATTAGTTCAAAAAATTATTCATATAGTTATTACAGAGATAAATACAACTAAATTTTATTAATGTATTTGGATCTGAATATTAAATCCTTCATGTCATGGATGAAATTACATCACTTAAATAATAAACATGGTGTATGTGGAATAAAAAAATGTTCATTATTGATTATTAAAATAAAATTTTAGGTCTAACATTGTGTTATATACACACACAAAAAATTTCTGTTTTCATGATGGTTTAGGATACTGACCTTTTATTAATATGAAATATTTTGGAATAAAATTCATACAAATAAAAGTTCAATTATGATTGGTGAGAATATAACATGTATTTTCATTTGAAGGATATGGGTTTCTTAAAAATAAAAATCAATTATAAAACACTCATAAAAAGATATCAATTCTCATGATACATTGTGAAGATTATTGGTTATTCATTTGTGACATTTAAGTGTTTACCATATGTTAATGAGATATGTTGTGTGACCAATATAAGTGCGTGTGAATGTATTCTATTTAAAAATCTAATTTCTGATCAAATAACATTATAAAATACCTAAAAAAGAAAATCATGTTTGATTGTTAAGATAATACAGGTAAACAATTATGTCTTAATTTATAACAAGTTGTAATTAATCATATGTCACTACATCACACATGGTGACTAGAAAATCTCAAGGTGTATGACATACTCAAAAATAGATGAAATAGGTTGGGAGTATTATGTTACATTTTAATAAATGTGTATTATATATTGGATAATTATTACAATTTTAGTATTATATTTATCATTTTTGTTATAATTTTTCAAGTATTAATTTTTTTAATTGTTATATCATATTTATGTCTTAATTTTTTATCATAATACAAAAATAGGAATTATATTTTATTATATGTTGTCATTTATTTTATTTGAGGATGGATTAACCCATGAATAATTTATCCTATTAGATGAATTGTTGTATAGTTGGTTTGATCTATTAATCAATTTTAGTTAATTGTAAATATTAGTCTTATAACATATTACATTATTTTAATTTTAATTTATTTATAATTTAATTTAATTTTAAATTATGTACATTATTTCTGTTAATGTATTTTTATTGATTACTCAATAACTATAATAGGGTGCAGTTTATATAGTATCACACAATTATAGTTAAGAAGAAAATTTATTAATGCTAGTGGTAGGGATGATTATAGTTTTTTATCACATATGTTAATGTTAAAGTAGTATATATTTTAACAACAAAAATTGTACAAATGATAAAAACAACTTTTATAAATGAATCATATGTTTCTTTAATTATTAAAATATATTATCAGAATTAGAAATATCAATGCATTTTTATCATTGATAAAACCAAAAAATACACTTATAGATAGTTTATTTGTAGTGGTTCTTAATAAGCTCAAAAAATTCTTTTCAAAAAAATATAAAATTAAAATACTATAAAATGAAAAAAAAATTGATATATATCCTTTTTGGAAAAGTTCATTTTAATTCTATTTTAATATATATTCTTATAACTCTATATAAAATATTTATAATATTGTTAATTTAATTAGTATAACTATAAAATATATTTATCTTGTGCCCTCACATTAGGTCAATATACGTAAAATGTTATTGATGTTCCCAATTTAATCAATTGTATAACTAAGAGGGAGTGTTATTTATTTGTGATAAAACTATTTAAAAAACTTTAATGTTAAATATGTATAAAAACTTTTATTATTAGACATTCAATATAATTTTTTCACAATATAGAAATATATTAATTAGTATAAAAATATAAATAAATGAATATAAATTAAACTACAAGGTTATATACTTGTGAATAATTTTTAAAATTTATATATAATTTCTTTTAAAGATATTTATCTGTAAAAAATTTAAATTATTAAATATATCAATAATGAATATACGCAATATTTTCAATAATTGTATACCCTAACTCTTTAATAAAATTTATTTTTACAAGATTCAATATCTAAAAAATTTAATATTAAATTACATACTATATCTTGTAATATTTAAATATTAAAAACCAAATAACTTGACATTAATATCGTTAATCAATTATCTATGTAATTTTTTTAATAATGAAACATTATTTAAAAAATATAATTGTTAATGTGAGATTATTGATATTATTGGGAAATTAATGTGTCTTTGATCCAGAATAAGGAAGAAATACTCAGCCTTTATTCCATAAATAACATATTAATTTATGTATTAAATTAGATTTAATTTTAATACACTAAAATGATCATATCCTTAAGGAGAAGAATTTATACTTCAAAAAAAGTCATGAACTAGTTATTCTACTGAGGAAGATAAATGAATTTATATCACCATGGTTTACTATGAAGTCACTCTATATTGATAGTAAACCCTATTATTATAATTATGGTTTATTAGTAAATTATAATTGATCAATCCTTGAACTTATTTTCATCTTCATGGTTAATATTCAAAAAATTGTAGATTGATTTTATTGTTGAAATATAGAGACCATATAGATAAATTCACCTTCCCGTCAGTAAAATTTATTCAATTAACAGCTATATCCTTAAATTCTTTAATATATCTCTATATCTTGATAAAAAATTACATTATTTCTCACCCATAATAAAATATTTGTTTTTATATATTTAGAATATTAAATGACATAAAATTTAAACAATATATATAGAAAGAAATTTCATTTCTTATTATTAAACATATAATTTTGACTAATTCTTTTACATTCACGCAATTTATTATTTTTTATAATCTCATCATATCATAATAAATTAGTTAATTTCCTTATGATCAACAGTTAGGTGTACATATTGAAATTTTATAGTATTAATTTCGAACAAAATGATATTTAATGCCAAAATATTATAATCATTAATGAATGAAAAAAAATTATACATATATATGATTAATAAATCAATATTTAAATTTTTTTAATAAAACAATATAATACAATTTTTACGATAAATTAAAAAAAATATTATGCCCATGTTTACAATTAATACTTATATAAGACAAATTTTATGGTAAATATCAATAATACAGAAATTTGTCTTACGTATTATGGTCTTTTAATTTCTTATATGATATTTTAAGACATGTAAGACTTTAACAAATATATTTCCTGAATAAAATTAAATTAAATAATGAGTAGATAGATAAATAAATTTTTCATATGTATAATTATTAAAATAATTTAGAAATATTTTATAAATTTTGAAATAAAAGATTTTTTATTAAATTTAATAATTATAGATGTATTTGATTATTTTTTTATACATACAATAAGTGGTAATATTATTTTTAATTATTTTTTGATAAATGTAAATTTAATAAGTACATTCTATATCATGGTATATTTTAGTTAATTGATAGAATAATTGTCAATTAAAAAGTGTTTGAAAAAAAATAAGTGGATAAAGAAATTTTTATTGATTATGGGAGACTAATATTATAATAATTTATTTTATTAGTCATTTTATTAGTGGATCCTTTCAAAAAATAATAATTTTTAACTATAAGATATAATTTAATAATGTTTTAGTTCTCGGGTGGGATTTATACACATAGAGAGAGAAGGCCAAAAAATGTAAATTTTTTCTAATTATAGAAGTAATACGATTCAATATTCTTTTACTTCTTGACAAAATAGCTAATTTTCCTTCCATAAACTATGATGATAAAAATGTTATATAAATGATGAAATATGAACGTATAAGAATAAATTAGTGCATGAGTGGAATATTCTTGGAGTGATGTGATAATTACCCTCCTCACACAATATTTTATTTATTATTAAAGTAATATATTATTTGGGACCTTAATGACAATTTTCCATTTACAAAACATATTTCTATACATAATCTGTGTACCCAATATTATTTTTTGATAACATATCTATTAATAGATCAACAGTTAATATTGATGATATAATATCATAGTGGCATGAACATCTACCTCTTATTCCTCTTCTTGTTAAATATTTTATAAAAGAGATTTAGTCATTATTCTCCTTTTGTTTTGTCTCCAATGATTGGGTTTCAAGTTCTATCCTAACAAAAAAAAGAAAATATTCATTCCAATGGTTATTTACACCTTTTATTTTAAACATACTATAATAGAATTTCTATTTATCCCCAATTTTATTTCTTCCCTATATTCTCTACATCCACCCAATATATGAATTTTTCAATTTCTCCCACAAAATCAAGAATCATAACTATGAAAAAAAATTTATAAAATTCCCACTCCATTGTCTATTATTAATCTAATATAAATATAATTTAATTTTAATAATACTAAGAAAACCTAAACAATAAAATCAATGACTGATGATTTATAAATATTGTTTTCATTAAATATATCATATTTGTTAATAAAAAATATAACTCTTATATAATTTTTGAAATATTATTTAGATCTTACATAAAAACCAATTCACCATTTCAAAAACAATGAGACTAAAATATAAATAGTATGAACCCATTATAAAATATAATTCATCATTATGAAATATTTGGAACCATAATGCCAATGTTATATAACACACTGAATTTCATTCTCCTCTTAAGTAACTCAATTATTCAAAAAAGAAAATTAAGAAAAAATTATGTACTTTCCTTATATCATATACATCATAAAATAAAAAGTTTCAATGTCTTTGAAACTTTAACTTCACCATTATACAATTTCATATCAATGTTATACAACCAATGATAATTCTACATCAATATTTTGCTACCCCTACAATTTCATTTCAAAAAAACATATCAACTAATATTTTTTAATATATATATATTATATTAATTCATAGTGATAAACTATAATTTGACCAAAATTATATTTTTAAAACTTGATATTTAATGACATGACCATTAATTACATAAAATTATTTTATTTTAATTGATTATTTGTTTGGAACTATATTCCATCACTTAATGTACCTCATAGTTGTGACCTCTTTCCCAAATAATATCTTAAAATTCATAAATATATATCCATTGTAGAAATGAGTAATTATTATTTTGAGAATATTGTAAAATAAAAAAGAAAAGATTATCAACGGTTAATTTAATAATATCATTTTTAGGAGGCTTCTATAGTTCATTAGTATAAGAATCGTCAATTGGATATTAAACTCTTAATATATATTTTCACTAAAATAATAATAATAATTCCCTAAAAATTATAAAAAAAAATTATACTAGATATCCCACCTAAAGACTAAATGAGTGACACAAATGTAGAAAACAATTTCGTCAATTACATAATGAAAAAAATAAATGACATGGTAGTATATGAAATCCAATGGTGATGATTTATATCTAATAAATATTATTATTTATATATAATGTGTCTTCTATACAAACCATATAAATATTATAAAATATAAATACATAAAAGTAAAAAATAAAAATTCAATTTAGTAATCATTATATCACAATAAATCTATTTATATATAAGATATAAACATGTGAATGTAATATAAGTAATGTCAATCATCCTTTAACTCATTTGTAAATTATATAGATAATGTGAAAATATCCCATAAAAATTAAAATTTAGGATTTTTTTACCAACATTATGACACACGGCGTGATAATAGAAAACAAGGTTTCTATAATAGAGGTATGTAAAAAAATAACATGTGGGAATTAAAAAATGGGTCCCATTTAATCCCATGGATGGAAAATTTTAATAATATTTTCTGGAAATCATTTAAAATAAATATAAATCCTTTTAAACCAATATAATATATTTTATATTTCAATTATATTTTAAATAAATTAATGGCATCCTGGAATATAAAAATAAACTAATTTTAGAGATCTATTTAAAAAGAAACTCATTTATGATTTTACCGTGTTTTATCATAAAAAAATCACACATATTCTTATTGTTAATTCAAAAACATATGTAGTTCACACATAAAAATTAGATATATTCCAATTACTAGTAATTTAAATAAAATCATTTATCAATATCAATTTTCTTACAATCATATACTATCATGTTTAAATGAATTAAAAGCTTGTTTAAATAATTCCGGAAATCTTGAATGGGAATAGACATACATGAAATTGGTAATAATCCAATTGTAAAATTATAATATGGTAAATCTATTTGTATTAATGATTTTAAATATATTTCCTTGTATATATATATATATATTATTTTAACCCTTTTCTTTTATAAGACTTCCAAAATATATTTTCTAACTTTTTTTCCAAGAATCCAACTTCACAGTCAATCAATTCAAATCATAACCACAGACATTCCCTAATTATAAATATGTAAAAATGTTAAAAAATAAAACACATTATTTAAATAGTTAATATAAAAATATTTACATTAATTTATGAAATATAGTCATAATGAAGATAATATGCTTGAAAATCAATGAGCAATTAATTTAATGATTTATCTAATTTTACTAATAAAAAAATAATTTTAAAAATAATTTTAAAATATAAAAAACAATATTTTTAAAATATAACAATTAAATAAGTAGATCATCAACAATCATAGCATATTATTAAAGCCTTCTACCATAATGAGTATTCAAAAATAAAAGTAATCTTCAAATCCTAGGGCATAAAAATTCAGAATATCCATTATCCCTTATATAAATATCCAAATTGATTTTTTGTATCTATATTTCACTTCATCATTATCCCCATATTAGAATTTTTAATATAGGATAAGGAAAAGTAAATATAAAGAATAAATATTGGATTGGATTAGAAAACACTAAACAAAAATTTATTTTGATTTATAATATGTATATTAATGATTTTATGGATGAAATAATATTTTAATATTATACAAGTTTGTTTTTAATAATAAATAATAAAGTTTAAAAAATTTTATTAATGAAAATTGAATCAATTTTGAAACAAAAGTTGTCCAGTCATTCTACACACAGGCTAATTTTGGATACCATTAATGGATTAATCAATTGTACCATTTTTATAAATTCTTTATATTTCAATTAAACCTATATGGCCCGTTAAATTAATGATTCATCCAAAATGAACTCCCTTAAAATTTATGGAAATGTTAGATTCAATGATTAACATAAAATGTTTTAACAATTTTGGAATCTATTTAATAAACTACTACCTGACTTATTTAGTAAAGTTACTATCAAATTATTTTCAGTAATATAGTAGTGGTAAGAAGATAGGGGAGGCGTATCTTGACTCTAGGACTAATAACATTATCTTGATCAAATAATTTTATAAAATATCCTTGAATAAGAAAAATATATACAAAAACTTTACACTTTGTTTTTCCTGGTACCACCATTACTAATTTTATCTCCTCAATGTTTTTTCAATTCGATATGATGTAGTTTCTTGTATTTCACAACTCTTAAGAATTGAAATTATTAAAATATTAATTTGACAAAAAGATAATATTAAGAGTCGATTCATGCTAGTTGACCAATGTAAACTATTATACATAATGATAATGTCGTGTTTGAGAGAATGAATGCCTGGAAATTATATTATTCCTCCTCAACACAATGATCATATATCAAGAAAAATGATAATATTTCATCATACCATTCAAAAAGATCGTATTCATGTTCATTTTATATACATTGGTTATTCTTTCTCTCTAATACAGATAATCATCAGTGTATCATAGTTTCCACTTCTATTGTTCACAATTTAAAATCAAAACTATTATTGTCCATTTCTTCATTTTATATTCAGATAAAATATTTAATATTATTTAAATAACACAATAATTAATTATACAATCATTCTTGGTTAGATGAGATTATCCCATGGAATAAAATATTTGATACTAAAAATTAATTTCTAATATTATTCATTGAAATTTATATGACAATCACTAAATGATTTGATAATTTTTATCCCATTAATACTCTCTTAAATATTTACTTGAACAATGAATTTGACTTTTTTTGAAATTTATGATTTAAATAACATCAATGAATCATATTATATCAAGGACCATCTTATTTTTATGGTAAATATCCTCAATAAATAGTATACCTTATGGAAACCACATCACTAATATATCATCTAAAGCATATTAAGTATTCACAATATTGTAACATATGATTATATATGTGATGATAAAATTTTCCATAATTTTTATTTTCTAAATAGTATATCTTACATATGAACATCTTCATTCATACAACGAAAAATCATATAGATCTTCCAAAAATCTTCCATAAAAGGTTTATTTTTGTTTTTTCTTATCAATAATTATATTATATTATTTACCAAACATCATACCCATTTTCCTATCATCTTTATGAATCACATTCCTTTGAAAAAATATATAACTAAACCCCAAACATCAATAAAAATATGACAAATTATAAGACCATTTAAATTTTCATGATATTTCTAAACACATAAAAAGACAAAAAAACCATTCACAAAATTTGAGTATCATGGTTTACAAAAAGAAAAAATTCTAAAATAGCTTTTAAGGAACTACACAATACCATATTTTATTTAATATCATATCCATGATACTATTGATTAGTGAAAAATTTATCATTTAAGAGACACCATGTGAATGTCTTGGTCATGTGAAAAAAATGTTGAAAAAAAACCATAAGTTATAGTTTTAATTGTGTGAACTCTATACATTGATGAAATGAATATTTTTAGATAATTTATAAGATTATTTCCAAATTAATAGGAATACTCAACATATCATGATATCCCCGTTTTCCACTAAACAATATCTACATGGATTGAAGGAAAAAAAGATAATTCATACCTTTCTACGTGAAATTTGTTTACCTATTCTTACCCTTTAAATAAAAAATTTAAATATTTAGAGGGTTGTTATATCATGGTCTTCTGAGAGAATGTAAATTGCATATCCATAAAATTCAACATGAATGTCTCTATTTGGTCTTCAGTCATTTCCTTTTGAAAATATAATCAAGTTATTATATGGTAGGAATAGAATAAAAATTATTATCAACCTTATCAATCCTATCTTTGGTGATGTAAAAAATTATATTAATAGTATTTGATATTGGGTGTATAACATTATTTTTATAATTTATAATAATAATCTTGTTGTCAAATGAACTCTTTAACTATATTGAAATAATAATTGTCAAATCATACAACTGCTTCATCATTGAAGTCATCTGTGTATGGGAACTAGTAGTATAAATGTATTTGGCATCTCGTACTCATTGTTACCGAGTTATATTTTGTATAATTACAACTCATATTATATTACCAAAATATATATTATCAATATTAGGTAATGTTATTATTAATAAAATACCTTTCATAATTTACATTATTACAACTATATAGATTAATATTCTCTATCATTTTCATTCTATAATAGAAATGACTACCTTATTTTTTTAGGACCATCTTGGAATATATTAGATGTGATTCACTAGAATCAATTGGATTTCTAAAAAATAAATTAATAGTACATATAATAAGTGGTAATGATTCATAAATGTAATATAATATTACACTCAATAATCTAATTTTATTTTTATTTTCACTCTCACGTTCAATATCTTCTAGGAGATTAATCACAAAATGTATAAGTGCGGATACATGATTCAATCCAACCATCTAGAAATTATTCATAAATTATATTACACAAATATTTTATGATAAAAAAATTATATTATTGTATAAATTCTTTTCTTGAGTAGTATATATGTTCTTGATATGAACTTAAATCTAAAAATTAACTATAATCTATTTTTAAAACCCATTAAAATAATGTCTTGATAATTTATAATAATTATTTGAAAAACATTGTCACGTCCTAACACAATGGGATCTGAAAATCCAAACTATACGATGAGAGTGAAATATAAACCCATTTCTAATAGGTAATAGGATATTGACAAGAACCAAATCGGAATATCACACACATACAAGGAATTAACATAATGTAAACACATACACACACACTCACATCCATACACACACAAATATTTACAATTGTATAATGTGGATAAGATAAACAACAAAAACCACATCGTTGTAAAATATTAATTATACAAATAAAATTTATCTAGCTGTAAAATGTTTCTATTCCACTTAAATAGTTGAATACTATCATAAATAATACTCCATGAATCATGTTTAGTTTTTCATACTCAATATATTACCCACATTCTTCTGGTCTTCCATGATCTCTATAAAAAGTCAGGTCATCAAAATAAAACAAGAAATGTGTAGGAATAAGCAATACCTCTGTGAGTATAACCTCACCCAATAAGACACCCATGGACCATAGAACCAAGACATCATGAAGTGTCAGCTAAAAAATATTAATTTCCTGAGACAACTGTAATAAAAGTTTAAAATCCTAGATATTCTCATAGATTAAAAACAATGTATCAAATTAATGTCACATGAACACAAACAAGTTTAGTTTTTTCTCATGTCTAAAAAATCATATTAGTTCAAGTTAACTCACTTATTTTTTGTAACTAATATGAATGGAACTCATCTGAGAGGTGAAATTCATTTTCCCTCATTATTCACGTTATGATATGTAACTCATATGATATCAATACAGTGGAAGGGTACCATTCTCAAAGCATGTTGGGGATACCAAACACTATCTAGGTTAATCTATGTAGAATATTATCATACACCATAGTCATCAGACATGGGATACATGTCCCAACCACGTAAGAGTGATGGAGGATCCCATTCCAAGGCACACATATGGATACATAACTCTATCAAAAAGTATCCTATAGAGGGATCACTCATCCAATTCTTAGGATATGATATCACACTATACACCCATTGATATGGTACTTATGGAATTCACCCAAATTAATAATGATACTAAATATATGGTTTATAGGTCTCCAAACATCCCTAAAGAGTATACATTGTGTAAAATTTACACACAATATGATGTGCAATGTCTAGCCCTACCCATGTCCAGGTTTGGGCCTATGATTGTCTACTCTCACCATTTCTTTGTACACTAACCCATGTCTGTGTAATCTATTTTTTTGGAATTGTACTATAATGGTTGAAATACATTCTAAGGGAATAATGATCATAAAAATTATGTATTAATCACATGACCATGTGATATCTATCCTCATGTTGAAACACTAGCAACCACTGAAGGGGGTAGATATGGTCTATGTTGTTTCAAAATAACCTTTGTTTGGATAATAATTAAATATAATTTATTGGTTTTCACACATATCACTTAATGATACATCCATCATTAAATGAATCGTGATTTTCCCAGACATGGTCTATAACTAGGTTTATAGAGATATCTTTATTGTTGGTGGATATATTCTAACCACCCTTTAAAAAAAATCACATGTCATAACCATCTAAAATCACATGTATTGTATGGATCATAAATGATTCATCACTCGCACAATCATCAAATCTCTATCATCACCATCAAAACATCATTTCACTTGAGATCCTAATATTGGACCCATGGAAATGATCCATTTTTTGAAAAGACAACATGCACAATGATTGACTCTCATGTATTGTAGAATCGTCACCCAATTGAATTTACAATGATTAATTTTCAAATAATAGTTGGATAAGAGTATAAAATAAAAATTTGAGAAATAAATATTGTTCATAGTTTAGTTTTTATTCAATTATATACATAAAATAATTGATGAGGAAGAATTACAAAAAAATATAAATTGGGTTCTAATTCAATGAAATAGGTAAATAATTATAAACAAATTAAAAATAACAACAAATTAATAAATATTGTAAAAATTCAAATTAATCATGAATGAAAAAATCATGTGGATTAAACCAAAAATACCAAACATCATACCTCTATATTGTAACATCCCACCTTCTTCTCATTGTCTTGAGATGTTGGGAGGATGCTACTTAGCCTTATGTGACATACCGAAGTCACCAAAGGTTGGAAATAAAATCTAAAGGGTTTGAATACAATTGAAGGACGATTTAGCAATTATTAATAAAAATTAATTCAATAAAACCAAAAAGAAAATACACTATCTTATGCATGATAAAAAGAATGAAAATTCAATAAAAACGTTTATATCAAAATCCACCAATATGTAAAAACTAAAGACAAAGTAACATCAAAGTAAATAGTATAATATAACTAATAAAACTCGAAGATGACTAGAAGACTCGATTATGTACAATCTCCATGCTTCAACATCACTATACATCCCAATTATCACGATTAGTGCAAATACATATGATACCTTACCATTCCCATGTAATAGTAGATGACATCTACAAAATTACTGAAGTTCCAATGCAAGGGTGAGTACTAAAACTTAGTAGGTTTTTCCCAATGAAATATATAATCACACCACAATGATTCAAATCATAGTATAATTTATATACAACAATTTATATGCACCAATTCTCATATATATTTTATAATAATATATAAGAAACATCTACAAACAGTTTATAACTAAATATAAACAAGCACATAGTCACTAAATTTTCCAGAAGAAATATTTTTTTCAAAAAAACAAACAAACATTAATTTTAATCCATTTATCTATATCCATTTTTTTATTATCATACCATGCCGGAAATCCTCACATCCAACCATGCATGTGACATGGACCACCCAATACTCGCGAGTGGTGAGTAATCCTTTCACTAAGGTGTCACCTAGTGCACCATTTTGATGGGATAGAAACCTGGCCATTATCCATCCCACTAATGATGTGGGGAACTCCTTGACCATGTCCTTTTCATATGCACATTAATATGAATACCCATTTTTCTAATACAATTCCACCACAACAATTTCATCCATTTCAATAAAACTGATATTTTTTTGAAGACCTTCCAACAAAATATTTTGAATCATCAATTTCAATAAAATTGAATTTATTAATTAATATAATTTTGAATAATAAATTTAAAACAATTTTATAATATCATCTTTTTGAAATAAATATTTAAAAACCAAGAACCAAATCACTTTCTACAAACCAACCAATTTACGGGTTTCCAAAAAAAGTGACACAAGATGATTTGAAATAATAATTAAACATAAAATTCAAAATCTATAACACAGAAAATAATCTATTTAAAATATATCCAATTAGTTCTAGAATGATTATTTGAGATAGAAGCCACCTACCTCCATAGTTCTGGAATAAATGATAAAAGGACGAAGAACGCCAATGAGAATGGTATAAATCATCACTAACATGCCGTAGATATCTTCCTCTATCACAAAAATAAGACCAAATATAATCTAATTTGGCATCAAAAACCATAGATATTCCAAAATCATGTGTTGATATAAGTAAATGAGAAGTGAGATGAATTTGATCTAAGAACAACACCAAGAAAGATGAATAATAGACACATACCCTTAGGAATTGACTTCTAATCACAATGTAATGAATTCAAATCACCTTCAAATAAATGTGATAAACATCCTCGACCTTTTGGAGAAAAAAATCACGAGTTTGGGACAAATAGAAGGATAAAAGACACATAATGGAAAAATATGTTATATCCATTTTTAGGGTCTAACATTGACCCTGCACACGGTATTGCTACACAGTATGGAAAATCATCCACTAACCATGCTTGGGAATTGCCTGAAGGATTACCCTCACATGGTCAACTCTTATAGTCTCCATAACCATGCATTAACAATGTTTAAGCCACTGTCTGAAAAGTCTAATTACATTTTCAAAGCACAAAATTTCTCATATTCTATTACCTGGTTTGGAAAAACCATGTGCATCTCGTGCACATTTTCTTTATCCCCAAAACACATGTAAGGTTCTTTTAACTATTCGAAACATCGCCGATATTATCACTATATTTAGTAGAATAAATAATGGGTTAGTTTCTAGAAACTAGTGGTTTTACATTAACTCTACCATTGGTCATCCCATCCACTGAAAGTAGAAACCCTTCGGTGTCTTGAAAGTGTTCAAACCATTTAAATTTCATCTCCTTCTCCCATTACCATGTATCTTCCTGAACCTGACCATGATTCCACAATGCCCATACTAGACTAATGAATTTTCCATGAAAGACATTCTATTTCTTTTCCCAATCCAAAAAAATTATATGTACTAATGAATCATCCAGCTCTAAGTCAATGTGATCCCATCTAATCACATTATCTAGATCAGGATGTTACCTTTTCAACTATGTTACATGGAACACATTATGCACCACACTGAACTAGAATGACATTGAAAATAGATATTCCACCTCTCCATCTAATTTCTATATTTATAAAGGGCCACTGTATTGATATTATAACATTCCCTTCTTCCCAAATTGTCGATGAACAATACTTGGAGACAGCCATAAGAACACATGATCCCTCACCGTGAATGAAAATAGTCATTGATGATGATCCACCTAAAATTTGTTATGACTCTTAGCTTTCTACATTTAGTTCCAGATCAACAGAATATAATATATTGTTTCTTTAGCGTGGATCTAACCTAACATTGATGTCTCACATGTTTCCACACATTATAATGGAGAACAAAACAGAATCCTATACCATGCATAAAAAGGATCCATATGTATTGAGGAATTATCAGTTTTGTTATATGATAACTCCACTAATGTGACATACTCTTCCCATGATTGAAAAAAATATATTACACAAGCCTACTGCATGTATTCCATCATTTTTATTGTCCTTTTGGATTTCCCATCCATCTAAGGATGATACACCATACTCATAGTCGACTGTGTCCCAAGGTTTTCTATAGGTATTTCAATAAAAAAGATGTGATAATTGGTTCTCTATCATTGAATATCAAAACTAGTATGCCATATATCATTACCACTACATGGAAATAGATTTTGGATAGATCCTCCACCATATGAGTTTCAAAAATTGGGATGAAATGAGACAACATGGTATGTCTATCCACTATCACCCATATGTAATAATGTTTCAGAACCAGTATTGGGAGACTATAACATGAACCATAACTAATTTCTCAAAAATTTGTACAGGAATAAGTAATGAAAACATCATACCAACTAGTCATTGATGCTTCACCATAACATTTGGACAAGTTTATGACATTGAAACAAACTCAGGAACCTTTTTTTCATACAATTCCACCAGAACATTTATTTCAAATACATGTACATCTTCTATATTCCTATATGAAGAACTCATCTCGAATGGTGGTAATAATGAGGAAGTTGTTCCAAAAAATACATAGGTACAATCATCCAATTTATATACCACAAAATTGAACTCATATACAGTTTGCAACCATCAATGGTCTCCCCATCATTGAGTTTAGAACTTATAACCCGACATTCAACATTATATATTTGAGCCTCTTTAACAATATTTTCCAATTCATAAATCATAGAAACTGAAAAGAAAACCAAAAACTCACCTCGGTCTTCACATTCCACATGCATGTCGGCTAGGACCGACATCATCTTCCACTCTTCTGAATCTTCTTTCTCTGACTAATCATATAAGTTTCTTCTTAATACTTGTGCCACCATATTGATCTTTCTTGTTGTATATGTCAAATTAATTTCCAACATCTAGAGAGACTCCCTGAATCTTTTTTCCTTATATTCAAATATCGAGGTTAGAAAATATGTTTAATTCTCTTATAACCCATAAATATAATAAATTATTCACCAAAGAGGTAATGACAATATGTCTTCAGGACATGGACAACTGCAGCAAACTCTAAATCATGTGTTGGGTAATTCTTCCAATTCACCTTTAACATCCTTGATCCATAATCCACAAATTTGTCTCTTAGAAATATAAAACACCCCATACTATACCTCTAATCACCCCAATACACCACATACCCCTATCCTGATTCTATAAAAATCAAGATATGTGTTAATGTATGATAATGTTTTATCTCATGGAATGATATCTGAAATTCTATAGTCTATTGAAATGAATAATTCTTCTTCTTTTGAAACGCTATCATAATTGATGCTAATTGGGAGAAGTCACAAACAAATAACCGCTTATAAATAGTGATATGAATAATAAATCATATATCAAAGACATTATTTGGATGTCTCCAAGAGAAAACTTCTTATATCTTTTTTGGATCAATAGAAACACCTTTTATATAAATTTGATGTCCAAAAAATATGCACCTCTAGTATCTGAAAATAAAACATTGAATATTTTTCATAAAAACCATGGTATCTAAATATCTCTAACAATGTAAACATTTTTTTTCTCATTCTCATCGTTTTTCCTTGAATACACCAATATTTCATCCACAAACACCACAAAAATGATTCTAGATATCACTGAAATATCAAATTTTATAATACCTTAATGATATATGGTTCATTTGTAAGGACAAAAGGAAATACCATATAATCATAACATACATATATTCTTCTTAAATTTATATATAGTATGTCCTCCTTTAGAGCTTTCAATTAGTTATATCTTGATTGCATGTCAATTTTTGGGACCCACTGAGCTCCACTCAGTTGATCAAACATGTCATAAATGAGTGGTAGTCGGTACTGATTCTTGATTGTAGCTTGGTTAATCTTTTGATAATCCATTCACAGCTGAATATTATAATACACTTTCTTAATAAAAAAATCTGGTTATTCCCATAGAGATGTTCTTAGTTGAATGAAATCCTTTTCTTTAGCTTTTACAACTCATATTTAAGCTCCCTTAATTATTTTGGTTTCATCCTATAATATTGAATGGAAATAAGAATATTCCACAGAAAGAGGTCAATCGTAAACACCACTTCCCTTATATTTTGTAACCCTGTGATTTTCACGGGGAAAACATAAAAAGATTGATCTACGACAGCTGTAAAATGGGTACCATCAATCTCTTAAATCAATGCCACATTTAATGCTACCTACTAATAAGATACCATTTATATTACTGGTGGAAATATATCTATTGCACCTGTCATTACAACCCTTTCTCCACTAATAATATGTTCAATGCCATCATCAATAATCAAACTAATAATTTGTATATAATAGTTGATGTGATACATAATTGTTTTCAACCAATCAATATAAAGGATTATATCATTCACAACTATATCAACCATTGAGAAGTCCCACTTCAATTAAGATCAGTCAACAGTAATATAATTTTCTCTACATAGAAAGGATTGGTATTCTCTATTTCCAAACGAAGTTTAAAGTTTTCTCATAGTTGAAGTAATCTTTTGAATTAGACATATAATATAAATATTATGAGAATAAATGGTGGAATTTGATTCACTGTTATCAAAAAACACTTTCATAAGGGTAGAATTCAATAGAATTGTATCTCTCACCATAGATAGTACAACATGATGATGTAGAATCATATTCCCAACTCTATATAATAGATTCTTATCTATACTATACTCCTTGATTCTATACTGATGATTTACTTGATAAGGATTAATGTTATTCCTAGAATAACCATATCTATCTCTTTTCTACTAAAGAGATTTATTTTTCTACACTCTTCAGGTAAAACTGTTTGATTCATGAGATATATGATGAGCTTCCCGAGCACCTAAGATCAGATCATTGAAACTATAGCATAGAAGATTCAAACTATGGTTTCACTTATTAAATTCTCTAGGTGATGTTGTACAGTCACTCTGTATGTATACAAAGGATCCAAATTGGAAATGTCCCTCTTGGGTCTTTGGTTGTGGAATAGGGTTTACTGATCTAGCGGTTTGATTTTGATTTCAATTCCCTCCTTTTATGTATAAATACCGCTTATGATTTCTCCCAACATTAGAGTTACCACCTTTTATCATAAGAATAATTATTCTTCCTCCTCCCATAGATCCTTTCAGGTACCGTTCATCCATTTTCACTATATTCACCATATTTTTATAGTCTGTAATATATAGCATATCTATCTTTAAAATAATCTCCTATATTACCCTCAATTTAATGATGTGTGCCTTCGAGGAAACAGTAGTAGAAACCAAAGATGAATAGTTCACTAACTTCATTAATTAGGATGAATACTTGATGATAGAAATATTTTACTACTTTAGGATTATAAATCTTGTTTTTCATTGAATCTTTATCATGTGAGCCTATAATTGTTTGTGGAACAACCCATCAAAATACTACAAACCATGGAATTGATCCTCCTTATCTTCTTCCATAGATACCAACACTAACCAATAATATCCTCTATAATATAAATCTGTTAATTTATATTCTACTCCACTGTGTTCCGATGAAAATGAAGAAACAATTCATCATGTTCAGCCACACCTTTTCTTTTTCTGGTTTTGAATCACCCCTAAAGATTGGTGGATTATATTTCTGGAATAGGATATAATGATCAACTTTTCTTGGATCATCCCACCGGTTCCCTATGTCTACAACCTAAAACACGTGGTTGATACTTTTAACTAGTTGTCTGTTCACCTATTGTTTAGGTGAAACCAAATTTTCCATAGCTTTTCTTTTAGGTTTTTATGATTGCAACCGGGTGCAATTTTATAAAAACAACAACAGACACCCTATGCCTCCCTCTCTAATAACTAATGGATTTATATTTCAAATTCATAAACATAACCTATCACAAAATGATTTTCCATAATCAACACTTTCTATGTTCAACATTATTTGGAAAATTTTATATTACCTTAACAAATTCAATACATCTTGGAAATACACCAAGTATTCTCTTTTCAAAGTCATTCATTTGATAAAAATGTAACAGCCAATAAAAATTAACACAGTGCATCAAATTATATATCATTAATCTAAATAAAATATTATATCCTAGTGGGAATTCGTTACTATAATAAATTTCATGCGTGTCTCATTGGCTAAACTCATGACAACGAGATTCCAATATCCTATATATGTCTCCAAATACATTTGTTACCAACTATCCAGTAACGTGATGTTCAATATATAAATGTCAATGATATAATTTTATTCTTAACATTTCACATAACAAAAATCCTACTCTTTTCTAATATCTAATCCAAGGAATAGATAAGACTTAATTCAACTAGAAAACTATGAAAATTGATGATCTGTTGTTCCATAAGTATGGAATAAGATAATACAACATGTATTTAACAACCATTGCACTGAACAAAACTAATACCATTTGTAACATCCCTCCATCTCTTCATTGTATAGATAAGGGTGGATGATTCTACTTTTCTATAAGTGACACCCCAAAGATGCCAAAGGATAACAATAAAGGCCTATATTTTTCATTAAATTTGTGGTACACTTATCCTTTTAAGAATAAAAAAACTAATCCAATAAAATGAATAAAAAACACTTAATGATGCATGATATAAATAATTACCACTAAATTAAAACATTTATATCAAAACCCAACCATGTATAGTAAAATAGAAGCCATGATAAAAAAAAATTAAATATAGTAAGATGACTAATAAAACATCAATATGACCCCAAGGCTATATGCTTCACAAGACTCATGCTCCCACACCACCAAATAGCCCAAGTATCATGAGTAGTGATAAAGATAAGTGATACTTTACCTTTTCCCATGTCATGGCTTGTGACATCTAAAAAAGCACCAAAGTGTCAAAGCATGGGTGAGTAATAAAGCCATGTTTGCTATCCCTCAATGAATTACCTACTCATGATAGTAAGATACAATTGTCCTCAACATTTATATGAAATATTTTTTATGAACCAATTCTAATAAATGGTTTTTAAAAAATATAAACAACTTCCAAAAACAATTTTTAACTAAGTATTAAAAAAAATCATATCAACCACTTTATTAGAAAAAGAATTTTTTCATGTAAATAACCAAAAAAGGATTTGAATCCATTTATCAATACCCATTATGAAATAACCATTCTATTTGATCAATCCACTCATCCATCCATGAATGTTACTTGTGCCTCCCTATACCCAAGAGTGGGGATTCATCCTTTCACTAAGCTGTCACACAGTGAACCATTTTAATGGGGGAGATCCCAAAACATTGTCCATCACACTAATGAAAGGGGAGACTCCATACCCGTATTCATATCATATTCACATGAACACACCCAACCATTATTAAAACAATTCTAAAACATCCATTTCATAATTTTCAATAAAATAATTATATTATTGAAAAAAATATAAAATACCAATTTAAATAAACCAATTTAATAATATTAACTATATTATTTATTTTTTTATTAACCCATTTACCACCATTCTTGAAGATCCACATTTTAAAATTAAAATTTTAAATCTATAAACCAAAGAACATTCTAGAAAGAACCCAATTTCCATATTCACACAAACCATCACTAAAGATGGGTTTCAATTATCATTGAACTGCAATTTCAGAATAAATTTCAAAAAAAATAATAAATTTGAAATCAATGCAATCAGAAATTTGAATTGGAGTCTAGAGTGATGCCACCTACCTTGAGTGTTTTGGTGGAAAAAAAATAGATGATGAACGCCAACGAGTCTTGGTTAAATCGGCATGAACCAGCCTTATATCTCTTCAAATATCATAATCATGACCAAATATAAACTTATTCGGAATCTAACACTAGTGATCTACCCACATTGGGCATAGATATAAAAACCTAAAAGAGGGGGAAAGTAGATAATTTAAAATTGTCAAGAATAGTGATGAACAAACACTTACCACGAGGAATAAACTTCTAATCACCAAGTGTAGCCTTTAGATCACATTTAAATGGATGGGAGATTTTTTTTTGAAATTTTGGGAAGAAAAATACCAATTTATATCAGCATAAGATGTAATATGAGACACTTAAAGGAAAAAACGTGTTAGATCCATTTATTTGGATATAACATTGACCTTCCACACAGTTTCATCACATGGTTAGGCATACCATGAGCTTAAGGTGCATTAGACACTGCCTTATGGTTGAACCCCACATTATCATCTTGAAAAATATATATATACATGTTAAAACTATGAGAATGTTACTTCTCTAGAAGACCCAATCTTTTTTCAAAGTGCACTATTTCTCATAGGCTATCGCGTGGTTTGGAAAAACTATGTGCATCCCAAGCACATTCTCTCTATCACCAAAAACCCATTTAAGGTTATATAAACTCTTCCAAACATCACCCATATACATTATATACTTAGTATCATAAGTAAATGGTTACATACTAGAAATCAGATGTTCTACAGATATCATATAGATTGTTGATGAATAAATATTATACATCATTGTCATTAGTGGGATCCAATAACTCAATAAATAAAAAAAACATACACATATTTTTATTTGTTGATCCATAATATCCTTTTCATCTAGAAATGATATCTTGTAGGGTAAATTGTAATGATTTAATTATTCTGTCACAAATATTTGGTGTTGAAAAAAAAATCCCCTACTCATAATGAATAATAGAAAACAGAAAAAAAGAATACGAATGAGAAGAAGAAAAAATGAAATCTTCCATGACCATATCCTATAATATATATTATAACGTAGTTGAAACCAGTATATGGTAATAAATATTCATAATTAGTGGGGTATTATATTTCATCAAATAATTGAATATATATTATTTAAAAAATATAATTGTATATTAATTCTCATGTGACTATATTTAAAAGGAAACACCCTATGCAGACAAAATTTATGTCCCTCCTTTGGTAAAATTGAAATGAATTATTTAATAGAGGACATGGTTTTTTATCTAAGACACTTATTGGGGGTTAAACCATTCTTAACAATGATGTACTTGAACTTGACATAATAATTGTAAATTTTATAATGTATCAACATAAATGATGCACACCTTCGAAATCATACACATGATCTAAGATAAAATCTAAATATATTAATTTATATATTGAAATATTCATATTTGAAAAGTAGTTTCATTATGTTATCCCAAAAATCAAGTAATTTCATAAATAAAATAGAAATAATATTAATAAATCTGAGTGTATTGAACTCGTATCTATTTTTTAATATCATAGGTGATCTCCCAATGATTTTGGTGCATAAAAAACATACATCAAAGAAGTCACTAACCCATGAATGATCTTATATTTCTAATTTGTGATGGTCAATGAATCCATTGAAAAGGTACCTCTATTCTCAATGTTTATCTCACTCTAGGAAATAACATTTGTTTTTCATGGAAATATCTCCTACACTATGATTCGTGGGAAATAATATCCACCAAATATGATTATGGTGGTGAGGCTATGCATGATTCCATATCTCTATCCATATTCAATATTAGAAAATTGAAAATAAATATAAAAGATAGGATTTCACATCAAACAAATATTCATTTTCACCACCAAGGTCATACCACATATAATATATATTATCCTTTATCTAACTAATATTCCCTCCATATTCATTCCATATATTGATTTTGGTGGCTCTTGGAAGCCCTCATCCTCTCCATGATGATCTTCACCTTCTCTTTCAAAACACTTATCAACATTGGGGAAATAATCATTTTATCCCCTAATAACATCATATAATAATGTTGTCCTATAAATTTTTCAGAACAATTTCTTTAATTGTTCCACAACAATATTGTAATGGAATAAATTCATTTATGAAAACTCTGTCCTTGTAATATAATCTAACAAACTATTTTCAAAATCCAACATGCAAGCCCATTGAATACCCCTGGAATAGCATGTTCATCTCTCCCTAAACGTATTTCATGGTCTAGAATTTCAATATAAAAAATAACCATATACCAGATTCTTCAGAAAAACTTCTCCATAATTGAGATATAAATAAAAAATCAAGGTTAAAAAAATTACGGAGGGAACTCCATGCTGTTATAATATCACTTATAGATAAGAGATTCCCAAAAAATTTGATAAAACCTTCACTCATATGGGTATGAAGTGGGACTACGTTGTGATTCATTCTATAATCAGCTATATTACATCATGAAAACTAGAAAATTATGGTACTCCCTAACCAAAAAAACATGTATATAATATCCAACTTAAAATCTGGATCATCAAGGGTTTGAGCTAAAACCTATCGTATCTGATGACCAGCCTTCACGTAAAAAAATGTATAGCATTTAGAGATAAACTATGATCCACTCTACATTATCCTTGGATAAAAAAACAAACATAAAAGGCCTTGGAACAACATTAGAACTCTTGTAAGTACCTATATGGTTGTTATGTTAAAGTCCCCCTAAACCACCTCTTGTTGGTTACTCATACCATCATCTATCCATGAAAATGGTTAATATGCTCCCCAACATCAACAAATCCTTCAGTTTGATAACCTATGAATATATTTGGATGGAATAAATATCATTAAATTTTCCCAAAATATGATTCATGATTCTTCTAGAGAGGTGGTGGGGTCACAACCATTGATATGATATACACTGATCCACCATTGTCAATAAATATCAACTTCAAATAAGCCGATTACTTTGTATACATGCTAAACTACCATGAAGAATATTTATTATATTATGAATATACCAACATATTATCTTTAATATGAGTATAATCTATGTCAAAATAATTTTCTATTAGGAATCCCAACCAATTCATATTCCCCATTTTGACTTATTTTTTGTGAGAAGATATACTTGAGACTATTATGGTAAAAAAAGATGATGAATCATTCTCACATATGATAGTGTTTTCATGAATTAAAGGAGAAAACCAATTCTTCCATTTCTGTATCATGGGTGAAATACTTCTTTTCATGTGGTTTCAAATTCCAAGACCAATAATAAATAACCATCGACCTCAATAAAAGGATGCAACAAAGACAATATCTAGTGTATATTCATTACACATCGTACCCAACACCAACCTCTTATAGTATTTAAGATTGGGTTTCAAATCGACCATTATATAAATTCATCAAAATCCTAATAATACTTAACTTACCACAACAAAAGACACTAATTTTGGGTAAAATTAGTTAGAGGTCATGTGATCTTGTAGAATTTAGGAATTCATCTCCCTTAATATCTCATAAGTCCAAGGAATCCGCACATTGTGGTCAATGATTTTGGTGGGTCCCAAATGATCATTACATAAATCATTGGTGGGACCACTACCACTTCATCCTCTTAAATGAAATTTTCAATGATATGTAAAACTAAAATATATAACTAAATCTATATGATTTTACGATAAACCTGCTTATCCCAAAGTAGTTCAAAAAATATCCTGAAATGCCTCTCTTTTTTATTCTCTCACACTGAGTACAATATGATTTTATTGATGAAGGCAAACAAAACTTGTATAATAAGGATTGAATGATGAATTAACTTAGTCTTGTGAAAAAATATATGGTGTTCTACACACCGAATGGTATTACTAGGTATTCATGGTGTACATAGTGGCACCATTATGCCATATTCTATGTACCATACTCTCAAACACAATGATGGTGATAACCAAATATGATGTTAATAATTCATAACTACTTAAAAAAATTAATATTTTTAAAATATTTTCAATTATCATAACACAAAAATATTCATTATTGATACCAAATTTTGGAAATGATAATTGACCCATGAACACAAGATCACATCCTTCTTCTTAGCAAGCAACATTCCATCTACCCAGGGAGACACATTGGGTCTGAAAAAGAAACTCTTATATATATTCTCAAATTGAAACTTATGTTATCACATATATACACAATATATTTAATATATTGGAGTACATCTTGTTTCATTCCCAGGGTTCTGTGCTATGTTGAGTTCAATCTATCACATGAACGGTAATCACAACACATCCTCAGAGAAGACATTCTCATGCTCTACTAATACACTAAGAATCTAAGTGCTCATAGAATCTTCAACTACAAGGGATAAAAAATAAAAATAATGAGAACCAAAGTATATAATTCATTTTAAAATCCCCTATGGTGAAATAATGTATACAATATCACCAATGTAGGTAAATATTGACCAATCTATGTGGACTGCCCAAATCCATCATCTAAAAAATTCAATGTAAATATCGACATCCGAGATCTAGTCCATACCACAGATGAATTCATATAGAGCCATTAAATCAATGAATATATCCAATATGAATCCATATACATGGAGAATCATGTAACACTATTGGAATATGTGTGTGATCACTGACCCTCCCCATGTGAGTGTCTATAACCATAATAAAAAACATAAGGATTCCCTATAATATCATGGTATTAAAAATGAGATACAATATAAAAAGTGTGGAATTATCCCTTTTCTATAGAAATGAAAAAAAGTTATTGAACAATATAATAATAATTTTTCCCATTCTCAGATATTCATGTTTATAAAACTCATCTTCCCATTCTTATCAATGATATTATCTTATAGTTACTTCATCCTGGGTTGGACCTCCTGGAGGTGGTAATAGATTATAAAATAGAATACCTATTTATATTATCTATATTCCACTACCAAATATTCTACAATATATAGATCCAAGATTAAGAATATTCCCCATCCATATTTGTCCATCTAATATATCTTTATTTTCTTCACGGTGGAATGAAAATTTCATACGGTATACCCTTTAACTATATATAAGAAAAAATGAATCTCCCTTGGATGACATGAATCTCATTAGGATAAATGAGTACCTAACACTCTATCATAGTACTGAGTCTAAATCTACATGGAATGAAAATATCAATGATTCTGGAATTTAATACAATTTAAAGATGTTTCAACTGATGGATATCATCATTGAGAAAACAAGCTAGCATCTCCTCTAAATGTATATTTCTACAATAAAAGAAGTATTCATGAAATTTATTCAATGAACGGGTGATGTGAGATAAAAATTAATCCCTAATTTCTTAGTAAAGGTCCCAATCAGTCATTCATGCTTGAAAATTTTAATAATTAACCATATTAATGGAATATCATGTGTGAATGGTGAACATTTATATAGGCCTACTCTGTGATATTCACAAATTCTAGAACTCTAGATGCTCCTAGATATGTAACATCTATATGGTCGCTAGATTAAACTCTTTAATGATGTGGTGATCAAACTTTTCCGTTAAGAGTATCACCTTATATTATGTTTATGCCACTAAAATCTATCATTTATCTATTTTTCTCCATTGATTGATCCCCTCAAGGACTATCATTGATAGGGAGGTGTCTAAAAAAGGTAGAAAATGTATTTTATAACCTCAATCTAGTCCTCCACTACCTAGTGGTATTTATTTCGATGAAAGATGAATATTATCTTCTAATGGATTATGGGATGTTTACTAAGCCTAGACACATCATTTTTTAGTAATTTTATAAAAATTCATTTTTCAAAAGGTGGTAGTAATATAATCAATCCATCAAAAGAATCCACTACCTTTCAACGAAATATGAATAAACCATCGTCGCTACGAGAATCATCATTATAATCCATATATTAAATCTATGTTGGCAATCATCATTGATGAATCCAAAAACATTAATGAAAGAACATGTTTGAGGAGATTATATGAGGAGATGACTCAAGAAATGTAGGTAAACCACTACTCATTGTTATGTGATTCTAATACATATATTTCCCAATATCCAATGCCTACATGAACCGAGTTGACAAGAATGCGTTTAGAGTCCTAATTAATATATGCATTGGATTCCACACCATCACTATTATAACAACCCAATGTTTCATTAATGGACATCCCTCTTGATCTAATTAAATGTCTCTTTATGTTTATATAAAATGTCAACTTCTATGTTTTTATGTTATGAATTTTGACCGTTTCTAATATAGCCGTTGAACAATGGTCACATGATTAGTATAAATATAGGGCTTTAACAAATCCAAATTTACTCAGACAAAGGAAGAAATGGCCTCATCCAGTAGAAATACTCCATACGAAGCCCATTTATTGGTGCTCAGAATAGAGGTGGAATCCTTGGGATTCTCTCTTGACCAATCGCAAGCTGAGCTTCATCATTTCAAGCTCGAACGGGACCGTCTACAAGAAAAGTGGAAGTTGATATAAATTACCACTCGAGTGATATTATCCGAGCCACCCCAAGAGTCTGTCACCATTGCACACCTTACCCTTAGGTCTTATGAAGCTGTTTTAAGGGGTTTTGTAATAAATAAATAGTACAATGTTAATGTAAATTATTATTTTTGTATATTATAATGAATATACTTTCTTGTCATTATTGATACATTGTAAATAGTTTTTAAAGTACAAATAATGATTTCATTTATTATTTAATTAAGAATTCAATTTTTTTTTAAATTAAGGGATTTTTTAATTAAATAATATTTTAATAAATTATTATTAATATTATTATTAAATTAAATTTTTTTAAATATAAATGATATTATAATTTTATGAATGAAATTGTAATTTTTATTATTGTTTGAAAGCCATTTCTGTCAAAACCCGTGAATTATCGATAAATGTTTGTATTTAATTTAAAACTGAAAATTAACATATTTAAAAAATTATTTAGATAAGATAAATGTTATTTATGGAATCAGGGCGTCGAAATTATCCAACGTTGAATTTTTCATAATTTTCTGATACAGTCAAATTTTTGGGTAAAAAATAAATACCGTTTAAATATATAATATGTTTTATGACATCATAATGACCCATTAGTGATGTAATAAAATACTATAATCTTTATGTTCGGTCAATATGTGTTATACCATTAAAATAATGTGTTTTTGGGTTTGTTTCACTTACTTTTCAAAGAATTAATGGACCCTGAAGACTTATTAAACACCTTGTCTTTTTAAATTAATTTCCATGGGAGTATGACTCACCGCCACATAAGAAACCCTATTATTTTAAGAAGTTTGGACTTTGGTCTTATAAAATATTTTTTTCCTCCTCCCTTTTCCAAAAACCATTGGAAAAACCATGGGTTGGTTTCTGGTTTGGATTTATTTAATGTAAGGGTTTTTTCTTCCTTTCTCATTGTTGTCCAATTTTCTTTAAGTTGTTTTGCCCTTTTAATTTCAATTATGAATGTTGGGGTATTGTTTCACACCTCCCTCATACTTCCCTATTTATTTTTGAGTGATTTTAGACCCCTTTATCTCTCCTTAAATGCCTCCCATGTACACCCATTACTATGCCGAAATTCCGAAAGGAACTTCTCTCACCTCATTTACATTCAAGAAATACTTTTGTATCATTAATATAAATTCCATTACAATTGTTGGGAAATGTATCTATATGACCTACTTACTATCCATTACATTTAAATATGATATGTAACCCCTTTCTCTCTCATCAACCATTTTTATAAATTCTTATGTCATGCCGTTACGTAGCCGAAATCACACCGATTATCTTGTGTTGTGAATACCATGGCCATTTCTCCATCAAGGGTATTTACCTTTATAAACATTTACTTATTGATTATAATGTTTCATGTATGAATTACACATTCCTTTATCATGGAATAAAATGATTATTTTTTATGGATCCTTGTTTTATTATCCATGTGGCACATTTATGCGTGAAATGAAATGTTTAAGAAGGGTGCTCCCTTATAGCGCTCCAATTCATTGGGTAAAGTATAGTATCATGGTACCTCATGTGCAATGATTGATGACTCATGCTAATTAAAGTGGAACGAGGGTTTACTCGTGCATTATGTGCAATGAGAATTTACTCATGCTTCATGTTTAATGATCCTTGGCTCATGCTAATTCCATGTTAAGTGTTGTTTCCACAATTCCATGTTATGATTATAATGCTTTATCATGCCTTTATGTTCATGTTTCTATTATGCTCTATTGTTATGCCTATTTGCTAACATGTATTGTAATCATCATGTTATTCCAGGTGTACTCCCTTATTGGGCTTTATTGATCACCCTTTTCTTATGAATGTACTTTGGTTATCCCATGCAATGCTAAGTACGAGGGAATGTAGTGGTCATGTAAAGGATGTTTTCAATAAAGATGTTGTACTTGATGTTTTAAGTTTTTATATAATGATCCTAATTCCTAAAGACACTAAACCTCTTTATATTATTTGTTGTATCAAGTGATGTTTTATGTAATAAATTATGTATTTGTTATAATAAAAAGCAGAGGTTTCATAGTTGGTATTAGAGGATAGGTTTAGTCATTTTTGGGGATTAGGATTAGAAAACCCTAGTAAATATTTAGAGACAAGACTAAGTATAATAAAAACATCCCTATGGTTTGGTGAGTATTGAGTATGTGGTTTATCAAGGAAATACATCCATGTATGGATACAAGCAGGTAGAGATGGCTCTGGCATAGATGTATCTAGGGGGTAAAACCAGAAAATACCGCTTTCAGCTGGACTCGAACGGGAACTGGTGCACGACAACATGCCTTGCTACACTCTTGGTTACGACACTCCCGGAGGATATGCTTCGGTAAATTCACAAGCTTATAATGAACCCTTATTAAAGGAATAAAAAAATTCCCCTGAGAATATATGTTAGAAAGTAGATCATGAAATCCCTAGATTGAAGCCTATAGACTCATGAGTTAAGGAAATAAAACTTTATTTATAAGTCATCAAATTTTGTATTTTGATTACCCTTTATTTGTTACCCCTAACTTTCCTTTTATTCCAGCCAATGGCCCGTAATAGGTGGACTCGAGCTAACAACCGTTGTGACGATCAGTGTGATGACTATACTAATGAGATGCCCAATCCAATTGGAGAAGGAATCGAGATCTTTGTCACGCTTATCTCTCAGATAACTCATGTTCTGAATGGAAACCCGGGTCAAGAGGAGCGTTAAACCCCCCCCCCCTCAGAAAGAACATGTCACTATTGAGAGAATCATGAGACAAAGGCCTCCTACTTTTAGTGGATCATCCGATCCCATGATCTCTGAACAATGGATCAACTCCATTGAAAAGATCTTCTCCATACTTCAATGTTCTGAACAAGAGAAGGTTCTCCTATCAGCTTATCGTATGGAGGGTGAATCTAATCAATGGTGGACGTTGATCAAAAATATGGATCCTGAGGAGGAGATCGAGGCTTTGGAATGGACGGATCTCCGTAATATGTTTTTCGATAAATATTTTACACGCACCCTCTGGCTTAAGATGGAAAGAGACTTCCTTTCCCTCAAGAAAAAAGATGAAGAATCTGTTGGAGCATACGAGGAAAACATCACAAGGCTTTCACGATATGCTTCCGGCTTTTTTGTTTCCCCTGAATGCAAAGTTGACCGCTTCTTTAGTGGGCTTAAGCCTTGCCTGCGGAATGCCTTATTGTTCCGTGACTTCAATATTTGTGTGGAAATTGTATGATGTATCCTAAAGGTCGAAATGGTGTTTAGGGAATCACAGGAGTACCATGGGGACAAATAGCGTAAGGTGGAATTCAATGCTGGCGGTCTGATGGATAAATCCAACGTTGCTAAGAAGATCCAGCACCCTACTTGCCAAAAGTGCGGAAAAAAGAAAATTGGAAATTCCGTCAAGGGGATGAGGAAATTCTTTAGGTGTTGGTGACAAGTGCACCTAGCTGTTAACTATTGGAAAAAAAGACTCGCTCCTGTGATAGAGGAGAGAAACACTCCGTTCAAACCTCAAAGCGTTTTTCAATGATACAAATGCAAAGAACCAGATCATTTTGTAAATCAGTGCCCTAATCCAAGGGTTTTCGGAGGCAACCAACATCCTCCATGGCAGTAAGGAAGATCTTTTTCAATAACTTCTACCGAAGTGAACCCCGGCAACGAAGTGGAGACAGGTATGCTAGTTATTCATTCAGGAATAACGAACGTACTTTTTGATTCAGGTTCTACGCATTATTTTATATTTCGAAAGTTTAGTAGAACAATTCCAGCACCACCACAAATCATGGAAGTGATGATGTCGGTGAGTAAGGCAAATGTTGAAATCATTTCATCCCATGAATATAAGTCCTCCCCTGTTTTAATCTGTGGATTGAATTTCCTGGTGAACCTCGTCATACTCCCTCTGGTGGAATTTGATGCAAGTCATGGCATGGATTGTCTTTCATTATATAGATCCAACATAAATTGTCGGGAGAGAGAAATCACACTCCATATGGATAATTGACCCCTGATTCCTTACAAGTGTCAGGAGAAAGATGAATCTCCTTTAACAACATTATCTCAAGCATGGATATTACTGCCCTATGAGCATGTGTATCTGGCTCAGATGATTGAGTCGATGGAAGAAACCATCGTTGATGAAATGCTTATTGTGGGGGAATTCACGGAAGTGTTTCCCGAGGAACTGCCTGGTCTTCCTCCTAGAATAGATGTTGAGTTCTCAATTGAACTTATTCCTAGGGTGATACCAATATCCAAGAATCCATATAGAATGACAGTTGTTGAGTTTGAAGCGCTGATGAAACAACTATAGGAGAATCTGGATAAAGGGCTTATATGCCAAAGTGCTTCACCATGGGGTGCACTAGTCCTCTTCATCAAGAAAAAGGATGGGTCAATGCGGCTTTGCATCGATTATCGTGAATTTAACAAAATCACGATAAAGAACAAGTATCCACTTCCACATATCGATGACTTGTTTGATCAGCTGTGTGGTGCACAATACTTTTCCAAGGTGGACATGGGGTCGGAATATTATCAAGTAAGGGTGAAGAAGGAAGATATCTCCAAGACTGCATTTCACACAAGATACAGGCACTATGAATTCATAATAATGAATTTCGGACTCACCAATGTTCCAGCAATCATCGTGGACTTAATAAATAGAGTCTTTAGAGATTACCTCAACAAATTTTTGGTAGTATTTGTAGATGATATTCTAATATACTCCAAAACCAAGGAGGATCATGAGGAGCATTTAAGAACTATACCAGAGACTTTGGGAAAGGAGAAGCTCTATGAAAAGTACAACAAGAGTGAGTTCTGGTCGAAGTAGGTCTCATTCTTGGGCCATATCATCACAACAAATGGGATATCTGTGGACCCCTCCAAAACAGATGCAATTGAGGGATGGACGAGGCCAACATCAATAAAGGATATCCGTAGCTTCTTTGGGTTAGCTGGATATTATTGACGATTTGTGAGGAATATCTCACGATTTTCCAACCCTCTTACCAATCTAACTCGGAAGGGAGTAAATATTTCTTGGATTGATGAATGCGAAGAATGTTTCAAGGTGTTGAAAAGGAGGCTTATCACTAAGCTCGTTCTCACTTTACCAACAAGTGGGGAACTTTTTGTGGTATTTAGTGATGCTTCAAAGAAGGGATTAGGCTGTGTGCTGATGCAGAATGATAAAGTGATATCCTATGCCTCAAGGAAATTGAAAATCCTTGAGAGAAACAGTCCAACACATGATCTAGAGTTCGAGGTTGTGATATTTTCCTTGAAAAACTTCCGGCATTATCTCTATAGAGAGAAATGTGAGATATATACTGACCACAAGAGTCTTAAATATATATTAACACATAATGAGGTTAATATACGCCAGAGGATATGGATAGAGATCATCAAGGATTATGACTGTTCAAACCATTGCCACCCTAGGAAAGCGAACAAGGTGGCATATTCCCTAAGTAGAAAGGATCCAGCGATTCTATCCATGATGAGAATTGAGAAGGATCCAATCTTCTTAGACTTGGTGATGATGGACATGGGAATCATAGATAAGGGAACATTATCAATACTTTCACAAATGAGTGCTCAACCGTCTCTTTTGGAAAGGATAAAGGATGCTCAAAAGGATGATGTGGGAATTCAATAAAAAGATGAAGCTATCAAAAAAGTGAACTACTCGGAGTTTAATGTTAATGAAGAATGAATTGTGCGTTTTGGGAAAAGACTATGTGTTCCATCATGTCCAGAGATAAAGAAGGGAATTTTGGATGACGCACATAGTTCAAATTTATCTATTCATCTAGGGAGCACAAAGATGTATTGAGATCTCTGAGAAAACTTTTTGGGGCATAATATGAAGAAGGAGATCGCTGAATATACATCAAAGTTCTTGGTGTATCTGCAAGTAAAGGCAGAGAGGCAGAAGTCTAAGGGGATGATGCAACCATTTCCCATACCAGAATGGAAATGGGAGAACATCACCACAGACTTTATCACTAGACTTCCAAGGACATCCAAAGGCAATAATGCAATCTGGGTTTTTGTGGATCGTCTTACAATGACTGCACACTTCATTGCTATTCGGGAGGATTTCTCTTTGCATCAACTTCCACGGATATATATCAGGGAAGTGGTAAGGATTAATGGAGTACCACATTCTATTGTGCTTGACCAAGATCCAAGATTCACCTCTATGTTTTGGAAGAGTCTTCAACATACTCTAAATACTAAACTGAACATCAGTACGGCTTATCATCCTCAAAATTATGGCCATTCCGAGTGGACTATCCAAACACTTGAGGATATGTTGAGAGCGTTCTCAATAGACTTTAAAGGAGGATGGGATTAAAATCTTCTTCTGGTTGAATTCTCTTATAATAATAGTTTCCACTCAAGCATCCAAATGGAACCATATAAAGCCCTGTATGGGGAAAGGTGCAGAACACCAGCATGTTGGGATGAGGTCGGTGAACGTAAGATTCTTGGACCAGAAATGGTCGAGGAAATGGTGGAGAAGGTGAAAACCATTCAGCAGTATATCAAGGCATCCCAGAGTCAACAAAAGTTTTATGCAGATAATCGTCGATGAGACCTTGATTATAAAGTTGGTGACATGGGTTTTCTACACATATCTCCGTGGAAGAAGTTCATGAGGTTTGTAAATAGAGGGAAGTTATGTCCAAGGTACATCGGCCCCTTCGAGATTTCTTGATCATGTCGAGGTTGTGGCATATAGACTAGCACCTCCACCTACTATGGCTAGTCAACATGATTTCGTTCATGTATCCCTCTTAAGGAAGTACATACCAGACCCTTCACATGTACAATCTTCTGAGGTTGTACAATTGGAAGATGGTCTTTCTTATGAGGAGCAACCAGTGAAGATCATAGATCATAGAGAAAAAGATATATGAAATAAGACAATGCCCCTCGTAAAGGTTTTGTGGAGAAACCTCAAGTTTGACGAAGAGACTTGGGAATTAGAGGAAATGATGAACCTGAGTTACCCACATCAATTTTAGTGTGGGAAAAGGAAAATTTCAAGGGCGAAATTTCATAAGGGGTGAATATTATAATGACCCAAAGTTTCATTAATAGAAATCTCTCTTGATCTAATTAAATACCTCTTTATGTTTATATAAAATGTCAACTTTTTTTATGTTAAGAATTTTGACCATTGCTAATATTTCCATTGAACAGTGATCCCATTATTAGTACAAATATAGGGCTTTAAAAAATCCAAATTTGCTCAAAAAAAGGAAGCGATAGCCTCATCCAGTAGAATTTCCCCATATGAAGCCCATTTATCAGAGCTTGGAAAAGATGTAGCATCCTTGGGTTTCTCTCTTGACCAAGCCCAAGCTGAGCTTCATCATGTCATTCTCGAACGGGACCGTATATGGGAGAAGTGTAAGTTGATAAAAATTACCACTCAAGCAATGTTATCCGAGCCACCCCAAGAGTCTGTCACCATCGCACACCTTACACTTAGGTCTTATGCGTCTGTTTTAAGGGGTTCTGTAACAAATAAATAGTACTATGTTCATGTACATAATTTTTTTTATATAAAAAGGAATATACGTTCTTTTCATTATTGATACATTGTAAATAGTTTTTAAAGTACAAATAATGTTTTTAGTTATTATTTAATTAAGAAATATATTTTATTAAATTAAGGTATTTTTTAATTAAATAATATTTTAAAAAAATATTACTTTTATAACTATATTAATTTTTATTAAATATAAATGATATTATAATTTTATGAATGCAATTGTAATTTTTATTAACGTTTGAAAGCCATTTCTATCAAAACCCGTGAATTTTCGATAAATGTCGGTTTTTATTTTAAAATTGAAAATTAACATATTTAGAAAATTATTTAGATAAAATAAATGTTATTTCTGGAATCAGGATGTTGAAATTATCCAACGGTGAATATTTCATAATTTTCTGGGACAGTAAAATTTTTGGGTAAAAATTAAATACCATTTAAATATATAATGTGTTTTATTACATCATAATGACCCAATAGTGACATAATAAAATAATATAATCTTTATGTTAGGCCAATATGAGTTTTTCCATTAAAATAAAGTAATTTTGGGATTGTTTCACTAACTTTTCAAAGCATTAATGGACCCCTGAAGACTTATTAAACACCTTGTCTTTTTAAATTAATTTCCATGGGAGTATGACTCACCACCACATAAGAAACCCTATTATTTTATGATGTTCAGGCTTTGGCCATATATATTTTTTTTCCTCCTCCCTTTTCCAAAAACCATGGGATGGTTTGTGGTTTGGATTAATTTAATATTAGGGTTTTTTCATCCTTTCTCATTTTTGTTCAATTTTTTTATGTTGTTTTTCACTTTTATTTTCAAGTATGAATGTGGATGTATGGTTTTGCACCTCCCTCATACTTCCCTTTTAATGTTTGAATGATTGGAGACCCATTTCTCTCTCATTAAATGCCTCCCATGTACATCTGTTACTATGCTGAAATTCCAAAAGGAACTTCTCTCTCCTCATTTACATTCAAGCAATACTTTTGTATCGTAAATCTAAATTCCATTACAATTGTTGGGACATGTATATATATGACCCCCTTACTTTCCATTACAAGTAAATATGATAAGGAACCCATTTCTCTCTCATCAACCATTTTTATGAATTCTTATGTCACTTAGTTACTTTGCCGAAATCACACCAATTTTCT
Source organism: Viscum album (assembly GCA_963277665.1). Lineage (NCBI taxonomy): Eukaryota > Viridiplantae > Streptophyta > Magnoliopsida > Santalales > Viscaceae > Viscum > Viscum album. Next base: position 142,830,542 of record OY728141.1, read on the forward strand.
TGTGTAGTGAATACCATGCCCATTTTTCAATCAAGGGTATTCAACTATATGCACATTTACTTATTGATTATAATGTTTCATGTATGAATTCCACATTAATTTATCATGATATAAAATTAATATGTTTTATGAATCCATGTTTTATGATCCATGTGGCACACTTATGCATGGAATGAAATGATTAAGAAGGGTGCACCCTTATAGCGCTACAATGCATTGGGTAATGTATAGTATCATGATACATCATGTTAAATGAGTGTTGACTCTAGATAATTCAAGTGAAACGATGGTTTAATCATGCTTTATGTGCAATAAGGATTTACTCATGCTCCATGTGTAATGAGCCTTGGCTCATGCTAATTCCATGTTAAGTGTTGTTGCCTCATTTCCATTTTATGATTATCATGCTTTATCATGCCTTTATGTTCGTGTTTCTATTATGATATATTGTTATGCCTATTCCCTAAAATTTATTGTACTCCTCATGTTATTCCATGTGTACTCCCTTACTGGGCTTTATAGCTCACCCTTTTCTTATGCATGTCCTCAGGTTATCCCATGCAATGCTAAGTACAAGAGAATGTAGTGGTCATGTAAAGGAAGTTTTCAATAAAGATGTTGTATTTCATGTTTTTAGTTTTTATGTAATGATCCTAAGACCCAATGAAACTAAAACTCTTGATATTATTTGTTGTATCATGTGATGTTTTATGTAATAAATCATGTTTAAGTTGTAATAAAAAGCAGGTGTGTCATAACTATGATTTTTCGATTGAGAGATAAAATTGAGAGACTTTAACACCATAACCCATGTTCCCAAAAAAATACTCATAAAAATATTATCTCTAAACATATGTCATAAGATAACAAAGAATTTTAAATCATTTTGATAGGAATTCACCCAATATAGACCACCTAGCTAGTGGTATGTCGTGTTTCATACTCCATAACATCTTGTTATAGTCCATGTACAAGAAACTAGCAGTTAGTGGGATTATCACACATATGGGATGCCTTATATTAATATATATCTTTAAAAAGACACACATTTTGATACATAATTATAATACTGTGAAGGCATAAAAATTGATTTTATAAATTCATGGATAAAATAAATCCCTTATTAAAGTAAAATGAAAATGTTCAAATATACACCACCCAAAAAAATGATTTTATCCTATTGAGAATGGGGTTTTCATTCATAGTTATACTATTAGAACTACACATTTTCTTCCTATCCCTATATAAAATCCACCAACTATTGGTTCACATAAGAATCCGTAAAATGGAATGTTGTCTTCATTAGACACAACATGTGTAGAAAGATCCCATACAAGGGTGGGTATGAACATACACAATTGGAGACAACAAAATAATAAAATAATACAATAATAAAATAATACGATTAGTCTCAAAAAATTAAAATAAATTTATAAATCAATATGTAATGTTTAAAAATTAATTTATTAATATAGATAAACACCAACTGTCAAAAAGGTGACAACCTCAAAACCAGCCTCTGAATCCTATCAATGATAAAATGTCATATTTATCTATGGGTAATCTCTTCTTGATCCCCCTTTTAATGAAGTCGCATATTGGGGAGGTAAACTTCATTATTATATTCCATTATATTCTCTAATGGGAACTCATAATATATTTATACACATGTAGGGGATCACTCCTTGGGTCTATGGGTGGAATCTAACAATATTGAGGAAAATTCACTCAGAAGGGGATCACATACCCAGGATGTCAGAAATAGGAACCCTAGACCCATCTAATGATGAGTGAGTGAGGATCAAACCATGGTTCACATGGATGGATACACGAATCATTCCATGAATATCACATAGATGATATTACTCATCATATGCTTCAGAAGGGATACCACACTATAACCTCATAGGGATGGACTACTGGAATGATATCATTTTTCGACTGAAACCCTAATGAGTGGTCAATGGTCTCGTCCTTCCCTATAATGAGTAATCCTTGTGTATAATAGACACATGATTTTTTCGAAACAATTATATTTCGTTCATTTTCAATGTCTATGTCTCTGTATTTTATTTGTGAATGTGTATCTTGACTAGGGTCATTCTAGACTAGCCATGTTGGTGCCTATGTACCCAGAGGGGTATACTCTGGTCACTAGATAATGGATCACATGATTTTCGGACTGGTCACATTCTACTTCGATATTTATATCCAATCATAAAATACTATCATTCATGGAAGGGTGGCATCAGGGATGTGTTATTCCAAACAACATGATGTGTAGATTGGAATATTTAATAAATTTATTTTCTTCACACATTTCTTCATGTGTCCCCTCATTCATCTTTATAGACGTCATTTTCTACCACTAGGTACTGATCTATGTTGATTGAGACTTTTTCATCATCGGTGGATTGATTTCATACACTCATTGATTTGAAATCTCATGTCAATATTATGTTGAATAAATTGAATTTTTTGACTCTTGAAAACCACATAATCCAAACCACCATCGATTATTTTTTTTCACAAAAAAATTATATAATTCCTTTTATCCCAATATTTATTAAAAAATAATAGATTGTTCTTACAAATAGTCATTGCACTCTAATCCTTTTTTTGTTATAGATTAATCATTGAATAATGAAATTACTAATGACAAACATTAAATTAAAAATGGTTGAAAATCATGAAATCCAAAAGTGAGAAAATAATGATGGCCATAGTTGGTTTTTACCATCATTTATTAATGAAAATGAATTATTGGCTTGAAAAATAATCAAATAACATTGAAGAAATGATTTTAAAAATAAATGTATTATTGAAAAACAAATAAAAATGATTCATAAATTAATTTCTATAGGATTAATTGAAGTTATTCATTTAAAATAAATAATGTGCATTTAACAAATAATAGTATTTCATCCAAACTACATATCATAATGATCACTATTGAATAATTATTCTTCAACATTTCCAATGAGGATATCTAATAATTCCATCAATAATTAAAATATATATGTTATTGTGATCATTAAACCATGATCATGTGATCAGATTCCAGTTTCCTCCTTCATTATCTTATTCTAAAATATTTAAGGTTATGGATGTCACCCTAATATTTATATATATAGATTATTAAATAGTAATGGATTAGTTTTATTAAATTTAATAGACAACACAATATTTAATAAAATTATTAATCTATTAGTTTTACTGTTTATTCACATAAATAAAACATCTGACACATAGTATGTTATATCATGCATTAGGTAAAACCCAATTTTAAAATTTAATAGTGGCTTCAGTTATAAAAAAAAAGAAATAATTCAATAGATGAACCATTTTATACTCAAATTATGCATTTGATATACAATAAATATAATATTATTTATCTAAGAACATTTGGGATCCATGAGGGAAATAATCCTGTGATGAAATGATTTATAATATTTGGAATATTAAATGAAATTTTACATCATGTCACCTATAAAAAATAGTGTCCTTAAAAAAATTAATAATAAAAATTAGTTTATAATTATTTATTTGTTTTATGTATAGATTTTTGTATACTTTCTTTTAATAGTATTATCACATTTAATAAGTTTGTAATCATTGGACATTTTTTCATTGGGACATGTATTTACCCATAAGGACATTATTAAATTTAAACACCATTGAGTTATCTTTATCAAAAAAATACCTCAGAATATTATATATATACCTTTTTATGAAGAAATACATTTGTGAATGATTTTTTTGACATATATTTGAAATATTTTATACTTAATAATGGTTGTAACTATAATGAATATTCTTAAGCGTGAAATATCACAACCATAGAAATGGTAACGTCAAAATCAACTCCATGAACATGTGTGTATCCCTTGGGAATCAGTCTTCTTTTCTCAATGTGAATTCTAATTTTCCATTTAATGTATTCTTGCACAACCACTTTGTTATATGTACTTTTTTTAATTTACTCTAAAAATAATCCACAAATATGAATTATTATCTATTCATTATATCTATACATTCATGGATGTGATCCATTTTTTATATCAAGAATCTATATCTACTAAATATCATCCTATTTTTTATATTACATTATTTTTGTTATCAAATATCATATATCTTCAATTTTAGATCAGTATCATCTGATTCACAATAATATTTTAGTTTCCAAATTCTAATTCAACCATTGATACCTCTATTTTTCATTCTACTAATTTTCCTATTCATATATGACCAATATAGTGTAAATTTACATTATTTCGATTGATTACCACTTTATATAGTTCTACCATTATCTAAAAAATCTATATATTTATTATAAAAATAAAAAAATAAAAAATTAGAATGAAATATTGTTGACTGTTTTTAAATATTTAATCATTCTAATTGTCAATAAAATTTTGAAGTCTTTTTTCCAACATTTATACCCCTTTTTACATGATTTCCTACTAGAATGATATCATCTTATTCATTATCAACAAGAATACCTATAATTATATTTTTTATTAATTATTATGAACACACAACCAAAAATCCAAATATAGTCCAAAACGAGACTTACATTATACCTTAGCCCATAGGAATCAATGTTGGAGTTCATCCGAAGTTGAGAAATGGTTTGAATATAGTAATATTCATAATAAATCCCTTATATAAAATTTTAAGATATTATGTTATTCTAAAAAGATCCTCTAAAGATCATTATAAATATTATTGTTTCATTCAGACATTTCATTTTTGGGGGGTGTAAATTGTACTATATTGATTATAAATACCACATTTCTAAACAAATGAGTCAAACAATATGCCATTAAAACCAATCCTATTACCAGATACGAAATTATTTATTCTCAACCACAACTCATTCTTATCTTTTCATATGATAATTTTAATCATATAAAATTACTCATATTTATGTCATATAAACATATAATTAGTTATTATAGTATGATAATAATTAAATGAAATTAAATGATGATAAAATTGATTGTTAATTTGTCTCATGGGTGCAAGAAAATATGAATATGTCAACACAATGAGAACGGTGGTATGAATTTCAAACCATTTATGGAATCTTTCATGGATCAAACACTTTTTTACATATCTCACATATTTCTACCCATTAATATTTTTCTTTCGTAATGTAACTCACTATATCTATGTTGAATTTTTTTCTCAAATATCTCTGAGAATGATTAGGCAACCATCTATTCAAAATCAATTGTCATAATATTGCATCATGTTTCACGAATTATTAAAGTATAATCTAAAAAAAATAGTTACCATTAGTTCATTAAAATGTAGTATCTATAATTCTATAATATATCCATTTTATTAAGAACATGTTCCTTCAAATGATTAACTAATTAAAAACATTATCTAGTGGTTTTACACTTAAAACTTTACGTTTCATCCCATTGACCAATACATCATCCTATTATTTTTTTATTGGATTTTATTTCATATATTTACAATACATTACTTTTAAATGAAATTTCAATGAAAAAAGATAGTATATCACATTAATGTTCTAAAATATTTTTCATTATAATGGTTTCTAATTTCATTTGTGATGATAATATGCTTTCTATATTGAATTCATTTCTCCCTTTTCTTTTATTGAGAGCCACATCAAAAAAATCTTACTTCACACCCTTGGATTTAAATTAAATCTTCCATAATTTTTAACTATGTTTTCTTTGATAGGAGAGAATAGTCATGTATTCTTCTATGAATTTTCCTTATCAAAAAATATTTAATATATTTATCTAACATAAACAAACTTTTATTTCATAGTAATCAATTATGATTATTCATTCACTCTTAGTCTCCTCATATTACATTTAAATCAATTTTTCATAATATCACCTAATAAATCCACACCTCATCCTATTTTAAGGGAGCGAATTATTATAGTATAAAATATTGAATTTTTATATGAATCAAACATAACACTAATATAAAATTTTAAGATAGTTCATCTATGAACATTTAATAACTTTCCCTAAAATTAATCATATGATATTTAGGCATTTAAAACAATTATATTCGTGGGTTATTGAAAATTTCCATTATTTTTATGATTCCCATATCCATTATATGTATCTGTTATATTATAAGAGGATTCACTAACCCTATTTTCCTTGTTTTTTCACAATTGACATGAAATTTTAGATACAAATAATTTTACATTTTCTAATATAACTAGTATAAATTTTACATCAATATGACTACAAAACGTTTTTATACAATTAAGTTAATCTTCATTTACATCCAAACATGTTCATAGTAAAAATTTATTTTCTCAAAGGGATTAATTTCCATAAGTCCCATTGACATAGTTAGATTAATTTACTATTTGATGACATAAATATTTTTCTTATAGTACATTTTAATTCATTCATAAGAAACCACATTTACATTGAGAATATTTGTCTCAGAAACATGATCATATACTCTATAATGAATCCAATTCAAGATATTTTATATATTTTTATACTTTCTACATAATGGAGTTAATTTTAATTTTATTTAGAGTATTTATATCAATATACATATAATGAATATTCACATCATATGTTTTAAATACGTCTCCACTTAATCGTAATCACTAATTATTTTTAATCATTATTTTAATATGATTCTCTAAAACATTTACAACTAAAAAAAATATTATTATTCGATTCACCAAATGGAATAGAATTTTCTCTTTCCTATTTATATAACACAATTATTTTTTGTCTTCTCCTTAATTTACTTTTGACTTCCACAATCCTCTTCTACTCATTGAATGATTTTTAATAGATATTATTTCATAAATCTCATAAACATCATCCTAACTATAATTCACATATTTAATTCCAATTTAGTATTAATATCTAAACTTACAAAATACTATACCATTAAAAAATTTCATTTAGAGGTTTATCATATAAATTTCATTAACTCAATTAATTTTTTAGTGAAAAAACCTACGACATTATTTTTCCATTTTCATCACTCTCATCAACTTCCAACCGGTCACTAGGGGACTCAACATATTCATCATTGATCTCTATTATATTTATAGACATGAATACCATATATTTTTTATACTTTTTTCTCTATAATGTTTTCTTTTATTACATCAAAATCTGAGATCTGTTGTGATTTTTATCAAGTGAAAGACATTCCCCATCATCCATGGCTGAATCCTCTAGTCAAATTTTTCTAGAAAATTTCCAATTAACATTTTAACAATTTTTGTTTCTTACAAAATTTCACAACGTCCTAGGATATAAATACCTTTTTCATTTACCATGGGGATGTAATAACTATTTTTTTCATCATTATTCATCTTTATATCTTCATATTTATCCCTTTATATTTATATTTTGGACTATTTAATCTTATAACTCCCCTCATGCATATTTTTAAGTCATTCATGCATTTCCTTATCTTTTAGATGAGCCATAAACTTTTTCAATACTTTTTTGGATATATATTATAGAATTTATTTATTATCCTTCCTGATTACCTCTAAATTATTCTTGTTTTCCATATGATAATTAATCATAATATATAAGAAAATAATAGTTAATTACTCACTCTTCTATAGTAACCTGAGTAAATATATGTTATCATTTATTTATTATATTCATGAATATTTTTCTGATCAAAATATTGAATAAATATATTATTCTTATAATAGAATTCTCCATGAAACAATGATATAATATTATACACATATAGATACCTAGTTTTCCATAGTACATTATATAGATCCTATAATTATTATGGTACCATTGAGATGAAGGTGAATTAGTGATACGGGTTTCATAAACTATTCCCTTATAAATTACAAACCATCAACTAGTTAATTTATTCATTAAGTCATAATAATCTATCCTTTACAAGATATCATAAATTAGTAAGTAATCCTTAACAATAATAAAAAATATCATTTCCCAATATGAATTTTTTTTCACCCCATATAATCATACAAATAAAAAAATATCATATGCTTTTGAATATGTTTTATATTCAAGGTTGAATATATTTCATATCAACAATTTCTTACATTCCACCAGAGGTATTAAGTGTGAGGAAAATAACATTCATATTATATTCATTTGAAAATCTTAATTAATTAGCTGAAAAATTTCTTAGTATGAAACATCATACAAAGTTTCCCATATTCTTATGTATCATATCCTTTTTCGAAATATGATAACACACCTCAAAATATCCAAAAATCATCACCAATACATTAAACCATTGAAAAAATTTGTCTCAAATTAATAGAAATATTTAAAACTATTTTAGAATCACTACCAAACATCTAATATCATGGTGGATAAAAAATTCAAAATATTTAACATTTCCAATGATACATCAATTTATTCATAAATTTAAAAATATAAATTTTACACCAACATAAATTTATAATTTATGAAATTAAATAATGTCAATTATGAACCATTATTTTGATAAAATAATGTTGAAAAAATTGTTTCTACATCATTACCATACATAGACAGTAAACTACACAAAAAACCATATAATGCCCCTATCCAAATATTATATATTCGTAATTATGAATCAACATAATTTTATAACTTATTAAAACAATGATTCTGCAACTATTTTTTCATAAATCATATTTTTTACCAAAAAATATGTTAAATACAAACAATGTTACCACTTTAAAAAATGTGGAAGTCAATAGTTCTTGGGAAAAATAAATTTCTTCCATTAAAAAATCAACAAAATTTTTCTTCCATATAAAAATTATTTCTATTTGTATCCTATTACATATTATATACATGTTTTTTATTTTTAAATATTATTATGATTATAAAACATGAGAAAATATATATATTCATTCATCACAGTAAATTCATATATTATTCAGTGATACAATATTCAATTACATAAAATACACATCACCGCTATTTTATCTATATTTTTTATACCTTTATATATTGTTTTAGTATGTATATTTCTTATCAAGAAATATGAATAAAACCACACGTTATTATGGAATAAATTATCAAGACCAATCCATATTAAGAAACCATAGAGTAATTTCAAGGGGACACAAATATAAAGGATCCAATACACTACATTTCAGGGTTTGATGATTCCCAATAATGTAAATAATTGACAAATGAAAAGATACAAGATATTATTGTAAATATATCATAAAAATGAAATTAATTTGTTATATAAACTATAAAATATTTATAAAATATTTTTTATTAATTTTATATGAACAATAATTATTTAAACCTACATAGAACGGAAAATAGATTATTCTCCCATATCATTCAATAATAATGTTGACTGAAATGGGATTCCATAAAATGATCCATATGAATCTACTTTAAATTAAAATTAATGAATGTTTTTATAGTAATACATAAATATTGTAATATTATTGTCATATGAACATCCATGTTTTGATGAAAAATCGTAGATAATTTATGTTGATGTCTATTTTTTTCTTATACTGAGTATTAATTTGTGGCTTATAAGTCATGAACATTATTAAATTTGATGTAATGTTATAGTAAATGTGTTTTTTAAATCCCCAATTTGAATGTGGATTATAATATTAAAATATATACAAATTTATTCTATGAAGTTTAACAACTTCCAATATGTATTCTTTTTCTATATAATTTACTACAATATCTCGTGATGTTTTAAAAAAAATTAACTACTAAGATAAAACAATTCTTATACCACTCAGATCCATAGACCTCAAGAATTATTATATATAATAATGGAAATACATGGTTCCACACAAATATAAAACCGTATATAATGGTGGAGGGATTTCATATATTCTTCATTTATTTTAGAGTGAACCACTACTATGATTCTATAGTACAATGGCAAATAATATGCTAGAGTCCATAAATCTATGACCTCACAACCTTGTAAAAGATCATGTATTTATATGCATTTAAGACAACATAATCTTATTTAAATCATATTTTTCATAAAGTTAAAATATATATTAATATAAGGAGACACTATATACTTATTATTACCTAAAACAACTTGATGTAATTATATTAATACACCCATACTAATTTTTTATTTCATTATATTCTTGTGAAAGATTATTTCAACTCAAATAATTAAAGAATACATTTCATGTTCCATGTGTGTGTATGGATTACAAATCAATGGTTTAAAGGTATTGATCCCTACTATATTTATATAAATTCAAATTTTATTAAAAAAAATATATATAATAAAATAACATTCTCTATACACACCATATATTACTTTTCATAGAGGTAATGTCTCAGTGTTTTTTAATACATTACAAATATAATAAATATTTAGAAATTTCTATGATAATTAATTTAATAACATTGTCCCAGATGATTCTATGGTGTGATGAATGATATGGATAGAAGTGTGATATTCTTTCCATGTGTTTAAAAGGATAATATAAAATGTTGAGGATGAATGCTACCCCAGAATCACCTAGAGATAATCCTTTTAAATTTAATTATTATTATTTCAAAAAATAACTACCTCAACTAAAATAAGTCACTTGATAAATTTAAATTTCTCTTCGTGTATCATTTTTTAAAGGTTGCGTTTCCAACTGAGCATTATATATGGTGTATCCACATTTTCTATATAAATATCATTATTTCATTCCTAATATCTTTATTTCATTGATAGGGTATCATAGTGATGGTCATTATTCTACATTGATGAAAACATGAAGTTCTCATTTTTTATATATCTTCTTGATAGTAATAATTATACTATTTTCCCTCAAGGATTGATATAATTCTTAATATATTTTTGGTTGGAATAACATGTCTCGGCCTTAAAATTTATAATTTATATTTTATACATAGTGTTATAATAATTGAAAATTCTACATGTTACCGTATTAATATATTAAATATATGTAATATATCATTTCAAATGATTATAATGAAATTATTAGAATTCAACCCACACACTTATTTAAATATCACTATTAAATTACTAAGTTACAGTTTAGTTAAATTATTTTTAATAAATTATATCATTCCACTCGAGCCATTAATAAACAATTAAACATAGAAATGTATTTAAAAAATATTCTTTATCCTAGAAAAATGTCATTTTCATATAAGTAATTGTAGATAGCTGAGGATATTCATCAATGAATTGATTAATCAAAATGTTCATTAAGATAATAAATAAGGGAAATGAATCAATATATCATGGTTGGGAATAAAAATCAGTATCATAACATAAAAATAGTATTTTCATAAATAAAATTATGAAATAATATGATAATGGAATGTAATGTGGGGATTCATTAAAATGAAAAATCATGTCATAGTGGAAAAACATGACACCTATCAATAATCAAATATAGCATCATGTGCACGAATAATATATCTTCATGGTCATAAACTCATTATTATGAAAAAATAGAGAACCATTTTCAGGATTAATAAACAATATATCATGAGATAAATCTAATTAATTCTTTAATTAGAGGCCTATATTATTTGTTTCCATCCCATCACATCAAAATAGTTAAATAATTAGGAATTCCAGATAGAATGTATAACAATTTTAAACATGAAATTACTAATGGAAAGGAATGGGATTCATAAAGATATCATTAAAAAATATTTAATGAATAATTTCGGGGTTATAAAATGAGTAGGATAAAACATATTATTCATAAATATAATCATTTTTCAGTGAAGGGGAGAAAAATCAAGAGGAGTAAAAGAGGTGTTTTTAGATATAATATACTTGTATAAAATGATTGTATTTTTCATCAAAATCAAGGTTGAAAATTTTATAACCCTAAAATTATTGGGGAAGAATAGTAAAATGATATTTATGGAACAATATATGAATTTCCATAATTAAAATTATTGGAAATATGTATAAATCAAAGGGAAGAAGATATGTTCAAGAATCCCATAATCATAAATCCTGCTTTACAACACAACTCTTGTTCCTCGATAATAATTATCATATGATTATTAAAAAAAATTTCCCTAATATAATTATGTTCATTTATTACCTATTTATTAATTATAATTATTTTTGTCTAATATTTTGGATTCATTGTTAGATATTAGCGTTTTTATATCATGTTTACATTAAAAAACCCCCATTCTTTTAAAGTATCTATTTTTTTCGAGGTCAATTATATATTTATAGAATTAATTTAGGAATCATAAAAACATTTATTTATATATTTTTTATTCAACATAACTTTATTTTATCCAACTATATGTTTAGTGATAATAAAATTATTGGCAATGTCCGCATTAGAGATTAACCTACTGATGATGGGACATTGTCGGATGTAAAGGTAAGTGACGTTTAAAATTTATATGTAAAAATTGTTATAATTATAGTAGGTCAAAATAATTATTATAATTATAAAATAATTTCTTATTTATTTTTTTGTCACTTGGTTTGGAATGGAATTTTAGAACATATATATACAAGAATAAAAAGTCTAGAATTGGTGATATAAACATACACATTCTTCGGTGCAACTTCTCTTGTATGAAAATAAAACTACTTCGATATTTTGAGTTTTCTTACACAGTAATTTACCTTGGTATTCAATGGGAATTTATTGGGATTATTTGGGAAAAAGTTGATTTTTAATGTTATTGATGACTTGTTTTCTATGGAAATGATGAAGTGTTATTTATACAGGAGGGGAGAGATATTTTTAGTATGAAATATTAAATAAAAAAATATATCATCTAAAAAATGTAATTGTGTATTCTTGGATGTATAAATCAAATAAATTTAATATATATTAAAGTTATTGAAAATCATTATAATATAAATTCACCAGTTAATGAAAAAAATTATTATAATTGATTACTTGTTTTCCTTTTGTTTTTTTAAATGATTTTTATGTTTAAAAAATATTTTTATTATATTTTTATAACATATTTATGAGATTAAATGTTTTTTGGATGAACCTCAAGCTAAACAAATTGTTATGTCATTATTCATTCTTGAATGATATAATTTAGGATACACAAGTTTTGAGAGAAATGGTATTTCTATTATACACATGTAAATTAATGTATATTAGAAAATTACTATGAACATAACAATTCGGTAATTTTAATGTGCTTATTTCAAAAATAGTATTAATTTTTAACAAAATATATATTCGAAAATAGTTAAATTTAATTATTTATAAAAAAATTATGAATTTTTTTAATTATATTTAAATATAGATAATTAAATATGTTATTATATTTTCTATCAGTATTTTTATCATGATATTTATTTTTTTCTATTATTATATTTATATTTACCTAAATTAATAATTATTAATATTATTTATAACACAATATATTATTTTAAGGTAAAATTACACTTCTAAATGTCAGGTTACGATTTCCAATGGTTTGGTTACAATTCACTATCGTAAGAATTCTATTCCAACGATCAAATTAATATTTGAACGATCAAATTAACTATAATAAATACCACCACATTTATTTATTAATTTTTTAACTTAATTCCTCTCAATGTTCTGTATCTTTTCCATACTTATTTTTAGGTTACTATGATTTTAGATATTTTATATAGTGTTGGATGTGTGAGTGATGATCATAGATGTGTGGGGCGACCCATATTTTCCAATTTTAGTTATTTTTTTAAAAAAATTCAATTGTAATGTTGGGAAATTTAATTTCTTTTTGTAGAAAACAAAATTACTGATATTTATTAATGAAATTGTGTTCATTGTTTCTCTATATTTGGTATGTGTATAATAATATATCGTACAATATAACACATAGTTAATTAAATATAAATATCCAATTTATAAAATTTTGTTTGTTACATTATTCTACCATTTATATATTTTCTCCATGAAATTTCTACTCATATTCATGGTTGATAATAATTTAGAGTACTTTTTTTGGTTTCTTTTTATGGTTCCTGGGTTTCCTCTTAATAAATATGTATCCACGAGAGAACATTGACAAGGTGAGTTGTCCTGTTTCATTGAAAATTTTCTTTATAGTCAAATATCTTCACTGGATTCTCATCAAAAGAGAGGTCATTATCAAGTTATACCACCTCCAAATTTAGTACATGTAAGTGTTCATGGTTGTATTAACTTATATAAGATAAATAGACCACATCATGAACATACCACATATTTAATGTAAGTGATAGTTGATATGCCATATCTACTTTGTGATCAAGGATTTAAAATGGGGAGATGTACCAATTGTTAAGATTTTTCTTCATTCCAAACCGCATGACTCACATCCACTGTGATATTCAATGGAAAACATTGTATCTAACATCAAATTCCATGTCTCTTCAGCATTTTTCATCATATTTTTTTTACTCTGAGTATATTTTATATAATTTTGGTTGGATATAACCTTTTATGTCACCCCTTTTGTCAAATTATTTCCATGTATATTTCATTCTCACACTTCACCCCATAAATTTATAGTAATGCATGATTTCTCGTATAGATATATATATAGCCAATTTAATTCATGATTGGTGTTTTTTGTTGTATTAACACTGAACAAATAGTATATATCTATTCCATCTACCGTTTAATTTAAATTTTTAGAATCTTAGAAGTTTTGTGACAATATAAATAGTCATTTACATTGGAAATTAGTTTGGGGGCGATTGGTCATACTAAAATTCAGTTCAATATTAAAATCTGGTTGAACACTTCTTCCAACAATGCATGTGGGCCTTGTATCATGACCAGAAATGATTGAATATTATAACACAAGTTGCCTAACCATTTTCTTTACATATATAAAGTAAATTTGTTCATGCGAGAAATCTTCCTGAACATGAATGATGTGGGAAGACATTGTGAGTCTATGCACTACTATCAATATATAATTATTTCCCTTGGATTTATTTGGGAGATAAGTATAAATTTCCATAGTGACATTATTCCATTAAAATATTAGTATAGTACGTTGTTACATAATACCATTGGACTTCTAACACTCAACATTAAAGTACCGATATACTGAAAACATTGATAAATTCTCAACAATATCTTTCATCAGGTTGACCTAGTAGAAGTGATCTCAAATATCATGGTACATCTAATTACTTCCATGATGGATAGAGAATGATGAGATGTGTGATTTATATAATAGATTCATATTTAACTTGGGTTATTAAATCATAAATAATCCTACATCCAAACTAAATTACACCATGCTTATCGATGTGGAACTCATGTACTTTCAATCCCTTTGTTGCTTGCACCTTCTTTTGAATATCCAGATCATCCATCTATGACTCCATGATCCTCCTTTTGATAGAATTTTGGGAAATCATTTTGGAATGATAAAACATGTATCCACTCATTTTATTTCTACATCTATACATTACATATCCATAATGATTTGAATCTACATCAATGATATAGTATGAAGTTATTTTATTATAAAAACATTACCTACCTTGTTTTACTGTCTCAAATTGAATTGTATTGATAAAATGATGTCCATGATATTCTCTAACCATGTTCATTGAAAATATTTAATTACTTTCAATTTGAATATATAAATTAGATGCTTATGATCAGTTTCTACTTCATGTGTCTCTCCATAGAGATAGTATCACCAAATTTAAAAGTTTATGATCACATCTTAAAACTCATGATCCGGACTTAGGTAGATTTATCACGTATATTTAACTATCAATATGAATGGGATATCCTTGCAAATTATATATGATAAAAAATCCTTCTACATTATTCAAATCGTCACTATATATCTGAAATCATTATCCAAATTTTTGTAGTTTGAGTAAAAGTGAATTGATTAGCCTCTTTATGGGATAATTTATTTTGATCTCATGTTCTTATATCTATAAATACATTATCCCCTATCATGTTGATATAGTTATAAGGATATATAATATTGATAAATATCATTAAGAATGTCGATAGTGCCCATCTGAGCCATGAAAACTATGAATTTCAAAGACACAGGTTGGTGTGGTCCCAACCTAAATTGATATTGTTTTTAATGTGTCTGTAAAAATTACCTAGATTGTGATCATGTTCCCATATAATGTGAAATTCTATATACCAAAGTCATTCTTGATTTACTTAGAAAACATCTTCTCATTAATTATAGTTTCTAGGGAATTTTTTAGATGTTTTTCATGTTCTTCTTTCATCCCAAATTATATGGGAATATCATCCATATATAATACCTAATATTTTGTGAGGTAGTCTGTAATGACTCTATTAAAAAAAATATTAGTATTTTAGGGGAATTAATAAGTCTTAAGGGAATCACTATTAACTCAAAGACTCCACGCCTTATGTAAAAGTACATATTCTAAATATCTTTCTTATTCCATTATAGATAACGACATCCAAAAAAAGATACACCTTTCAATACTACCAATATTCTTATAGTTAATCAAATAAGTTATAAATCCATGAATAATGGTTACTTTATTATTATAATATTTTTTAAATATTTTTAATTGATACAGAAAACAATTATACCATCATTCTTCATGAAAAATAGAACATTTTCACCCCAATGAAATGAACATTGGAAAATTAACACATTGTCCAAATGTTCTTATAGATTATTCTTTAACTCCCCCAGTTTGATCAAGGCCATCTAGTATAGGGATTTATATATTTGAGTGGAACTATTTATAAACTCTATTTCTAAATATACATCATGATTTGGGGGAATGTCTGAGTCACTCTTGGTGAAATACATCTGTTTATTCCCTCACAATAGGAATTTAGTTGAGGTTGATACCTTTTCTGGACACAGCCATTTGGTAATTGAATTATTAATCATAGGGTATCAACAACCATTCCATTGAGGGATATTTCAAAGGATATTCATGATCTTCAATTAATTTTTATAGGAAAATAGGATTTTTAAAAATATAAAAATTCATTTTCTTCTCCAGTAAGCTGATGTGAGCTCTATATAATGAGATAAAATTCATGCCACATATATAATTTGATTATACAAAGGGATATATTATGTTATTTTTTGGATGAATATTACAACTTAATCTAATATTATTAGAGTCCATAAAATGGTTTTGAATAATTGAACTTGTAAGTGTTTTTTTATAACATAAAATCAATGTGTTGGGGATTTGATAAATTAGATCAAGAAAATATGCACGACATAAATGTAAATGTATAGCTAGAATAAAATAAAAAAATTTACATTATTGAGTGAATAAAAATTTTATATCATACAACTTCATATTAATTCTTCACATCATATGTTGTAATCGAATAACATTTTTATTGCTCATTTGGGTTTGATTGTTATTGATAGTGATTACCCAAAAGGAGTTGGGGTTTGGTGAGTAATCTTTTATATTGACCATGATCCATAAAGTCGAACCATTAAACAACGGGTGAGGCAATATGTTGTGACATCTTTTCTCCATCATACTGCCAGGATACTTCTTATATATTTGATATTCTATAGCATTATGGCTGTATCTATCATAATTTTTGCATTTCCACCTCCCATTATGAAATTATCATGAGTAATCTTACTATAATTTAGACATGTGGGTGGTTGGATCATCTTTAATAATTTT
This sequence comes from Viscum album, assembly GCA_963277665.1. Lineage (NCBI taxonomy): Eukaryota > Viridiplantae > Streptophyta > Magnoliopsida > Santalales > Viscaceae > Viscum > Viscum album. The sequence goes on from OY728141.1 coordinate 142,848,161, forward strand.
TTATTTGACCCACCAGATTGAAAATCCATTGTTCTCTTCTTATACCAAAGTCAAAAAGACCAATAAAAAACACTAAATCAACTATAATATAAGATTAAACCAGATATAGATTACTTTTAATTTTTTTTAAACCTAAATTTTTTTGAACGAGTTGTTTAAAACAACTAAATAATCTATCTATTTTTTCTATCATTTCATTACGAAACATAAGGCTTATCTTTCCATCTTTCTGAAGTTTTCCTTGTAAATCATGACAAATTAACTTTTCATTCACTTCGGGTCAATGAATTATCCCTACTTCATTAATTCAATATTTCTATGGAATTACCTATTATGAAATATTTTATTAATGTATTCTTAATCCATATATTATATTTCTTCATTTAGGTTGGTGTTATTTATCTGTTGTAACCATTGATTGACCTATCTATCTAAATGATAGATGTTGAGAGTCACCTTATCCTTATCAAAATAACATATCATATAAAATATATTCTCTATTGAGTTAACACACTATTTAGTGACATGTGGATCAAATGATTCACTAAACGTTGTGGGTCAGTCCCACATAATGTCTCATTGGTTAGTTTCTCATTCATTTATGAAATAGGATTCTCCACAAGGTTCAGTTTATTATTCTTAGTGTAACACCAATTGGTATGCATCCACATAATCTTTTTAACTATTCCTCACATAGAATTGTTGATATCATTAGGTCAATCATTTCATTTCCTATCACATTATTTTTTGGCCATGTTTTTTCTGGTTCCCTCTATTTTAAAAAACAGTGAATGATTAACCAAAACATAATACACGAAAGAATGAATAAATAATTTATTCTTTTGTGAAATTAACTATAAATAAATGTTTTATGGGATATGTATGTTTATCATTTTATTCTTAAAAAACTATTATAGTATATTTTCAATATAGGTGGATATATAATTATTTTTTTCATGTACTATTTCTATTTCATATTCCAAAATTAACTGATCCACACATATTATACAAAAAATATAAATATAGAATTTTGTACGTAGTAATTCCATCATTTTATGGATATAAAATATAAATCTTATGCATTATTAGATCAAAATTATTAGTCTATCATCAAAATTATCATCCAGCATAAAATATTCATAAAAAAACAAACATATTTATTTAAATACAAAATCTTTATCCTTTTAAAAGCTCATGATATCCACAGTAAGTGTAGTCCAATGAGGATATACATTAAATAATGGGGTGAGCTAAAATATTAGAATGAGAATGATTAATGGACATGAATCAATAATATGGGAGGGAATAATCATCATCATCATGTCAAAATAATAATATCATCATCCACATCATGAGGGAATCTTTTTATAATGTCATGGATTTTTGAGATGCATAATAATGAGATATACGATCATAGTGTAAAAAAACCACTCATAGATATGATTAATGATATCATCATGTTCCTGCATCACATACATGAATAATTATAAAATAATCATTTCTAACAAATATATCATAATTTTCACACATAATACACATTATCCCATGAGATAAATCACATTAGCTAATTTATTGGTGGGACATATAATTCTTGTACCATCTTTTACATAATAATATTTAAATAATCATGCTTTCCACATCGAATGTATAATAATAAAAATACATAAAAAACTCATGGAATAAAATGGAATTCATAAAATATTCATAGATAATTATTTAATTTATAAACATGGTGTTATAAAATAGTTAAGATAAAACATATTTCTCTTAAACATTATTATTCTCGAATAAAGCTGAAACAACTCATGACATGTAAAGGATGAATTTTGGAACATATGTCCTAAGAAAAATCATATCATTTTTCTGAAAGATATTGGATGAAACATGTATATCCTTGAATAGATATGGTGTGAATATTCAAAGGATATTTTATTAATATTTTAGGAATATCCATAATGAAATTGATTTGAATGAAGCATAACCAATAAAAAATGATTTGGGGTTGAGAATCCCTTTACCTTTAATCAATATAACATGGGTGAGAATAAGAATCATGATTATATCATATGAATAGTATCATCATCAACATAAATAGGTAATCTTTTTACAATTTCATGGAATGATTCGATACATTAAAATGGAATATAATGTCATAGTCGCAAATTAAAACTTTTATCTTTGATCAAATCTAGCATCATGTTCATGAAAGATATATGTTTATAACCATAAAATCATTTTTTTATCAAATCTATCTAAATATTCATTCATAATACCTATTATCACATGAGATACAACACATTACACAATGTATTTGTGGGTTATATAATTATGTTCCAGTAAGATTCCCATCTTTATAAAGGTATTCCATGATTGATTTTTTGTTTTAATATCACTATGTTGGTTAATGGGATGTTTATCAAAAGTATGAGATGACATGAGGGTGTTTTCGGGGATTGGGACATGAATAGAAGAAAAACTACTCCGACGTTATCATGTCACACAGTTGGTGCATGGTTATGTAAGGTGAGTTTCCTTCCTAAGAAAATCATGCAACCTTGGACAATGGAATATCACGCAGTTGGTTCACAGTTAGTCAAACCACATGTACTGACCAAGAAATTGTGTGAACCAACTCCATTTGGATAGTTTCCTTGGAATTATTTGAGCATGGTTTGGAAAACGATACGAGTAAACCATGTGGCCAAATCTTGTTGAAAAAAATAAAAAAAAATTAATTCTGGGATTTTATGTATCCCACCCAATTATATTCATCTTTATTCTACCTCATTAACAAGTGATTCTCCAAAAACCATAAGAGCATTCATGGATCAATATCATCTCTATCTAGGTCATTTGGAGTGTCTTTATTTTTATATAAATGATTCGGTTAAGTCTAATCTTCCTATCACTTATCTTTTCTGGATAAGTGATTGTAACCTTGGACATCATCATCTGATTCTCTAAAAGGTTTTTTTATGTTCTAAACTATGTTGAATCTTAAAATTTTGGGGGGATCTGGGTATAAAGTTATGATTAAGACTATGTTCTTTATCAAATTTGAGTTAGGTGATGTAAAAGTTATATCCCATAGTAATTTAATAGATTTTTTAATTCTGTTATGATGTTTCCTAGTCAAGATTAATGTGTCACTGAGGTGGGGGTGAATTAATGATGTAATTTTTTTCTGTTTACTTCCATTTGAAACTACATCACCCCCTTTAATATATTTATTTCGATGATGAAGACCTTCCCAACCAACATAAACATGAACACAAGAATTTACATGGTTTACTACTCAATAAGTGAAGCTACATCCTAGGTATGGTTTTAAAGAAATCTTATACCATAAAATCCATTCTAAAAAAATCCTATTATGTGGAATAAAATGAGTAGTATGTTCCCTGACACTCGTGTAACAATTTGAAAACAATAAATAAGTCTGTGTTTTTTTTCTAGTAAAAAATGATGCAATTCAATATTATAGTACTTCTTGATCCACTTCCACAAATTTGATCTTTCAAAAAAAATCTTATCTACCCTATTCAGATGTAGTTAAGAACATCCTGGACATCGTAATGATACATATTCAAATACCCTATTCTATTTTTATGGTAGATAAATGTTATTTTTACATTGTTGTGGAATTCAAAACTGATTTTTGTGAATTTCACAGCATTCACAATGCAAACTTCTTTCACGTACAAAGATCCTTCTTAAATATTACTTTGCCTTTATGAACTTCACTACTCTTTGTGATTATCAAAATTTTCAGTTGACTTATATCCTTTATGAACATCTTCACATACCACCATTGTGAACCACCGGTGTGAATCTGAATTCGTAAATTTTTTGTTGTGTCTCACTTCACTTCCGAAGGGCGTTGAGGCCTATTTATAGGAATTTCCACTAACTCAAAGACCATTTGAGCCACATCATCACCATTATCAATGATAATTCATTTCCTTTTAAATTCAATACATTTGATAATGATCCATTGAAATATCACATTCACGAGGCTATTCATAATATTAGAGCCTTTTGTCAAAACATTGTGCATTTATGATGCTCTACACATGATGATACTCACCTTCGCTATATGCAATGATTGTCACTGTCGTAACGATTCTCGTAAGATCAATCCATGCTCACAATGCTCTATTTCCCACAATCATGAAGATCACCATCAAATTATTCATCCCTTCATGAATAACACTTTCCAAAGCCCATCATTTCTCCACCTTACAGCCAGAAGGCCTATATCACAAGTTATCAAAAACTAATTATGATATTTTTTAAATACAAACCAAAAAATAATCATGAAATATACGAAGGAATATATTATAGTGTCCTTGTCTTATAGTAACATATTTATGTCCTAATAAAAAATATTTTCTTGGGTTTTGTGAATCTAAATTCAAGTGTATAATGATAATTATGAACATCCACTTATTAAAAGTGAATTTATTTTATCTCTTCTCAAACATCATTTAAAATAAAATAAAATACTCTGAATACAAATTCTTCTTAATTCTAGGATACTTCTCCAAAAAAATTGGTCGCAACATGTTGAGAACTCGGTTACCTCTTATTGTGAATTTATTATGTTGAGTATGATTCTGTAAAATGGTTGGGTAGTTAATGATTTATACCCCTCATGATCCCCATGGGATGCATTGAGGATGATTGTAATGATTTATAGACACCCAAGGGGTGGGTCTACATTCCAGAACCAGGATATTAGTATAGTTACAAACATGTTTTACATGCGATAACCTAGAGCCCGTATGGAACATGTTAAATATGATTAGTAGAGTTGACAATGAAATATTGATAGTTGTTCTAAGGGTTATAAAATGGAATAAAGGGATGATTGGAGTGGATTTAAAGGGGTTAATTGGGATAATTAAGGTTGGGCCGAATGGGTTATGAATTGTGATGAAATGTCTAAAATGGTAGTATGTATATGAAATGGTTAATGTTTTAAATTGGAAATGCCTTGTGAATGTAATAACATGTAAATGGTATTTCAAAAGTGAATTTTTGAATATGTAAAATGTATTATTAAATGGGTATTATGGGGTATACCTAATGGGTTTACGGTAGTAAAGTAGTTGGGCTATGTGATATATGAATTATATTTGAAACACATTAGTGGAAAAATTCTTGTGAAATGATAAATGGGATAAATGGGATGATGTATGGTAAATATTGAATTTTGGCTATTATTTGGGAATTGTTGAATATACATAATGGGATAACGAAAAACAATAGAAATTTGGAAAAATGAAAGTGTAATGTAAACATAAAATTTGATAATGGTTTATGGAATAATATTAATTAACATGATGAACGATATGGATTAGTATTGTTATATAATTATTATCTTTGTTTGATATATGGTTTATATGTATTGAATGGAAGATTAAGCATGTTCACATGCCTTGAGTTTTGTGATAAATGACTAAGCCTTCTCCCATGGGTCGAGTTGGACTAATGCACTCACTCAAACCATAATGCATGGGTTAGGAAAGTGGACCTAGCTTTATTACACTAATGGTTTCATTGCACCCATAATGAGGCTTCAAGGTGATGAAATTTTAATGTTGTGATGTATTATCCCTAGTGAGATAGGGGCTTGGTTTATTCCCTTATGTGTTGTGATTGATTTCATTAGACTCAAGTATTGATTATGTGTATGCATAAACCATGGGACACATGATGGGAAGATATTAGGTATTGATGATAGTATGAATTATTAAAATGGTAATAATAATAGAAATAGTGTAACTAGACTTGTTTTTATAATGGAAATCAACATTTATTTTTATTTATCATACCATTTACTTCATCACTCCATGAACTGAAAGTTAGATTGGATATTTTGTAGATGACGTTGGTGGTGGACCACTGAGTTTTACTCACCCTGGTAAGGACATTGTTGGGTACCTGAGAGTACTTCATTTTTATATGTTTTGATACGGGTATATACCTAGTGCTAGGGAGATGAGTCGGTCCTGTGATATGCATGAATAAATATCTGAACCTGGATTCATGACCATATTCTTGATTCATCTAGTATTCATTGTTTATGGTATCATTAATTTTGGCACTATTAGACTGACATGAAAAGGTGAATGTTAAGTTGTCATTCGTACCCAGTTTTGGGAGATGTTTGGATATGCAGGATCATTGGTTATTACATATAGTCTTCTTTTTTTTATGTTACAAACATTAATGGAATACACTATTAAATATGTTACAGTCTCCCCATGTGTTTTATTAGACCCTCTCTTCTAGTCAGCAACCTATGGCATCCAAGGAGGTGCATTTGAGGTCATGTGACGACCCGAATCAGGGTACCAGTTTAGTGGATTTCGGGATGGGGACATTACAATGTGGAATCAGATATGATATTTCCTTGTGTATTTATATTTTGAATAGTATAAAAGAGGTATGGATGTGTAAAGCCTTGGTAATGATATCATTCTTGGGAGAATCTAATCCGTGAACAAGGAAAAACAAAAAAGACCCAGGTTGGGAATTGTTTTTCATGGTATGACTTGTTACAGTTGAATGATATTTTATCACATGGTGTTTCAAATGTTTGGTGATGTGACTGTTTTATGATATTATTCTCATTAAAAAAAATATAATGGGGTTGTGCTTTCAAGAATCATTTTAAGAACCTATGGATATATGTGGAATGCATCATGATATGAACACATTAGATATGTGTGTGAGAAATAGTGATTTGAATTCACTACACTCCTTTTGGAATTGGATGAAAATGGTGTCTAACAATGTCAATTTAAATTGTTAAATAATAAATAAAATTTAAATAACGATTTAATATATTTTTTTCTAATGAAAGTTGTAGAGTTAATATTTTGTTTGTAAGAAGTTGTGAAATGGGGAATGTGCCTAATAGATATGGTTTTAATGGTAATAGAGGGAATATTAAAAAATTAGTTTGATGAAATACTTTCACTTGTGTAATTTAGTTTACCCCATGTCAACCATGACCTGAAGTAGGTATATCAGAGGGTAGTTATCTTTGTGGGATGATGATTATGATAATATTTCATATGGATTTGTTTGTTTAAGGCTGATGTTATTAGATCTTCTCTATATGTGGTATAAACCCTGTTTATCATTCATATAAATGATTATTGAGGAAAATGTTTGTGATAACGGTCATGAATAAAGTAGGTACTTTCGAAACATTGGGTGAGAGATAGTTTAAAATGTGAAGGATTGAGTTCAAAAATGATGAAGCTAATTAAATAGAATGTGTGATGATGGAATATTATGTGTACCAAGTATTTGGTATTTCTTAGGTTGTAAATTTGACCCTAGTATGGTTGGTTTTTGGTAATGACAGTTCCCTAGAAGATACCATTGTAGATTTTTTGCCTTCATGTTATGAGCCATTGTTCAGTAATGAGAGTGTGGAAGCACTCATTGGCCATGACCATACAGAGTGCATGTTGGACCTTATGGATTTTTCATATATTTTAATAAACATGGGTGTAGGTAACCCTCATATTTGGTTTTGGATTCCCTAGAGGGATACTATGATGGATTTTAGTCTAGTGATGGGACTTGAGTTTTGGTTACATATTGGATGTTTTGGAAAAAAATGGTGGCCTGGTCGGAGGTTATCCCAGTGATGCATGTGCCTTGTATTATGAAGGAAGGGAGATTCTACATAGGTATAATCAAATCATAATGGGTACCATTAATTTTTGTTAAATGGTATTGTTTTTCACTGGTTCTAAGAAATGGGAACCCGATAGCCTGTGGTAGGTTGTATGGTTTGTTCAAGGGGTTGCATTATATGGATTTATGATCCCTATATAGGGATGATGATTAATGGATTCCTCTATGTTTTTTTATAGGTATAGAAAATAATGACTAATGTATTCTTCAATGATTTGGATAAGGTGAAACATGAGGTGATGGTGGCCATGTGGTTAAGCTGGTTTGTACATATGGTTTTGATGTGGGAGAGATGTTGAGAATTTCATGGGGTAGATGAGGATAACTGACCTATATACATGGTTAGGTGGGTAATTGGTCATTCAGATAGGCTCATGTGATGGTTGTCATTTGAGATATAATTTTGGTGTAATAGCTGCCCACAAATGGTGAGAAATCATGAGGATTGTAATTAGTTTCGAACATGGACGCATGCCAGTATGGTGTGATTTCGGTCGAGATAAGTGTCTATTATTCCCTATATAACCGAGGTTTGTAGAAATTTTATGTCGGGCCCCATTAGTTTGATTGGTTTTATGGACCATTATGTATTAGTTATTAACAAATAGGGGTGTACCAAAAAAGATAGAGGGGTGTGGTAGATGTAGTTCAATAAAAAAACATTGGTTCACCTCTATATGGAGGATTTTCATGGAGAATTGTTGAGTTATGGTTTGATATCATGCCTAAGAGATGGTTTTTAAGTGCAGATGAGATGTGTGCAACATGGAATACTTAGATCATTCATAGTTTAGTGAATCCAATAGTGGGAGCTGTTGTCAACAATTGCTAAGTTGGTGTTGGTTTCCTGTGACAAATTCTTAGTGTGCCTCAAATAGTGATGATAATGCCCAACATCTGAACATCACACCAGGTATGTTGATATGCTCTGGCATTACTCCAAGTGACTTGGAGGTTTTTTGGTTGAATGTTGTACATCATGGTGTTTACACACATGGGGGACAGAATGTGTGGATATGGATGATGGGATGTATACTAATGAGGGTTTTTGGGTGAGGTCCTCATGATGGACTATGTTTTGACAAAATTCAAGGCTTCTATTCTCATAAGATGGAATGAACACTGGTAGATTTTCATTTACTTCTTTGGAGACTTATAGATATAGTTGTCTATATTTTGGGGTTCATCTTACGATCGAGTGTAATCAGTGTGATTGTAATCTCTCATGGAGAGTGATGATAACAATAGTCATAATGTGGGGATTGATAAATTAGTCCTATATATAGAGAGGGTAACATTGAGATAATGTATTGACACTGACATTCCAATGCCGAAACTTGTAGGTGTATGATATGTCTATTAGGGTGGCCATGTGGGCCTTTATTTTAGTGTTTGACTGTGCTAAGAATTTTCTTTGGCATTAGGGTGGCCCCCGATATAATTTTAGATTCCCAGGTCTAGTCATCAAAGGTTTTGGAAAGACATGACAATAGATTTTTCTAAGAAGGATTGGGTTCTATTACTCCAAAAAATAGAAGTAAACATAGGTATGTGTCTTTGGGTGGTATTGGAATTTCATGATGGTTGAGCGTACCATGGCCACATGTTGTAGTGCCATGCCAATGGATAAGATAAACATTGTATAATGAGTCATCCATTTATTTCCCAACATGGTTAGGAGAATGAGATAGATGTGGAATGATGTAAATCACCTTGGATGGATGTTTTTGGGGTGAGAAGTATATTTCAAATTTTGTAATGGGTTGATTGAGAATGTATCCTTCATTAGTTGGTGTATTAATTGTAGGAGGGGTTATATAGGGAATCATTATGGTTGAATAAGATCCCAATGATGGTTTGGAGTTAAGTGATGTTGTGCATGATAAATTATACCGATGTCCAGGATTGACCACATTATATGTGTTAGATGATAGTGATAGGGATTATGTTTGTTATAGTATAAGAATGGTTAAAAGGGGTAGTGTTCTGGATGTGAAATATGGGTGTTCTGGGACAATCTAATTAGTGTGGTTAGTCATGAAATGGAAAATATAATGGGTGTGGTGTGAGTGACCTACCTATGCTTTGATGTTGTAGTGTAAAGTGCCATTCATAAATGATGTCATACATGGGTAAGGTCATGTTTATCATAGTCTTTGAATGTGTAGTGTATACATGTCCTCCTAGGAAGTTCCAAAGAAAATGATAGATTCCAATATTTGGCAATGTCAATATCTATGTCGGGGAAGGATGAGTTGGAGCACATTAGGTATGTTGTGAATGTTGAGTTTAGAATATGGTGATGTTTCATCGATAGTGTGGCACTAAATAATGGGTTCCAGTAGAGATAGCCATAATAGGAAAGTGGTTGGATGATGACAAGATTGATGTTTTAGGCCAGAGGGACTTGAGGGACCACCATTTTGGTATGTTGGCCTTGATAGTGATAGTTTAATAGGTATAGTCGGACGAGTGACTGAGATATTTGGTTGTGTTTAGATGTATTGTTATCGAATAAAAGCAATGGTACATGAGTGGTAGATCTATGTAAGTTGGAAAATGTGGGTGGAAGGATCGTGTGTTTTTCTTTTGGGTGATGTTGGGTTTTAGTCACCGTTAGAGTTTTGAAAAAAATGTAAAATGATTCCATGTCATTTAGGTCATTATTATCCTAATGGGATGGTTATTGGTTATTCCATGATGGTATTAGGTTTTGTATCAATTTTTATTATGATGTGAATTAGGCAGTATTGCCTATGTTTTCCCTATGATGTTATAGTGGATGATGTATGGTTAATATAGATGTATCCCTTTAGGGGTATACAGTTTGTGTTGTGGGTTTTCCAGAGGACTCCTTGGAGTGAAAGATCATACATTTGGTTCCAATTTTCTGATAACATTTTAATGTTCAGTTAGAAACATGGAAAACGGTAATGGATAGGTTGGTATTGTGAAATGTTTTCTTTGTTTCGGAAGCTCAGTGATTCTTAAGAAATCGACTCAAGTATGGTACATTATAAGATGAGGATGTTGAATGATCCTAGTCAATTTGAGGGTATTTTTTTTTTAATTTTGGTTTTAATTTCTTGATTTTGGTCAATTGGATGTTTACTAAGTGTATGGGAAGCTCGAAGTGTGTTATGTGGGGTTGGAATAAGAAAATAAGGAAAATTGAGACAACATGTGCAAGACACACAGTTATGTAAAGATTGTGGCCTTTCTAGTAAAAACATGCTACCTTGGGAAGGTGCATATCACATGGATGGAGCATAATTAGTAAAACTATGTGGCATTCCTAGGTAACCATGTGACCTGAATCCAATTGGATAGTGTCTTGTACATGGTTTGTAAAACCATAATAGTAAAATATGTGGCCTAGTTAAGTTGATTTTTCTACAAAATTTTCATTTTTAGATTTTATGTATCCCAAATTATTCTACCTATATCCCTATTCATGACCCCAAAAATAACAATAGATTATAGTGTTAATTTTTTCTCCTAACAGGCCATTTTGATAACCGTTATTTGCATATAGAGTCTCTGGGTAAGTCAAATATACCTCAAGCTTCTATTTTTTGAATTTGGACTTGTAGCATTGGATGTCCTCTCCTAAAGCCCTAAAACCCATAGTTTATGGAAGAAAATTGGTTGATACTTAAATCCTATTCCAATCCAGATATATTTCTATGTTTAAATGTGTGTATATCATCTAATTACAAGTAGGTTTTCTTTAATTAAGATCGCATAGTTTTGTTATAGATTTGTGTATGTGTGTTGAGATCTATCGTCCATTTTTTTCAATTGTTACCTTGAGTAAGATTCAATAAAATGGTTTTCTAGATAACTATTCGTACACCCCATGATCCTAATTGGATTCTTTGAAGTTGATTATAATGGATTAGGGCCACCCATGGGGTGCACCGGCATTCTATAACCTAGATATTGGTAATGTTATGTGTTGGGTTGGCTTGCATTATTGTATAAACCATATTGAAAATTTTTAGTATGAATAGTTGAGATAAACATAGAATATTGAAATTTTTACCTTGGATTTGATAATTTCATTAGGGGTTGGTTTGTGTGGATTTAAAAAGGGTCAATTAGGTTAATTGAGACAGTGGTGAATAGCTTATGAATTGTGTTAAAATGCCTAAATGGGTAGTATGTATATGGAATGTTGAATGTGTTAAATCAGAAAAGGATTTCGAATTGAATAAATTATAAATGGGATTTCAAATGAGAAGATATAAATATATGGTATGTGTTTATACAAGGGAATCATGAGGTATACATAATGGGTTGAAGGTATTTTATGGGGTTTCTATGTGAAATCTAGATTTTACTTGAAATGCATAAGTAGGGAAATTCTTATGAAATGATATATGTGATAAATAAGACGATGTATCATAATTAGTGAATATTGGATAATGTGTGGGAATTTTTTAATATAATTAATGGGTTAAGGCATGCGGAGGGAAATTGGGCCAAACATCAACGTAATGTAAATGGAAAATGTGTTAATGGGTTATGACAACATATTAATTCCCATGTGTGAATGTTATTGATTATGATGGTTATATGTATTGGTTGTGTTTGGATAGGATATGTTTTGTGTGTGGTTAATTGATGAATAATTATGTGCACATGTCTTGAGGTGTGGGATAAAGGGTAGAGGCTAATCCCAAGGGTTGAGTTGGCCTGATGCTCTAACTCCACCCACAATGAACAGGTTATGGAAAGGGAAAAAGCTCCATTACACTATCTATTGAATTCTACCTATGTCGAGGCTTCGAGTTGAAGACATTGTTATGTTTGGATTTATTATCCTAAGGGAAATAGGAAATTGATTTATTCCTATATCCAATGTGTTTGATTTACTTAGAATCATGTGTGGATGATGTATGTGACGAACCCATGGAAGACATGATGAAAAAGGGATTAAATAATGATGATGGTATGAATGATGAAAATGGTAATAAATGTTGAATTTGTGTATGGGTACATGGTTACCAAATGGAACAAATGTTTTTATTTTTTTATCTTGTCATTAACATCATACATTCATGCACAATCTTTTAGGCTAGATATTTTATAAGAAACATTTTTTGGTAGCCTAATGAGTTGTACCCACACATTGTTTAGGCCGATGTTGGGTACTAGATCATAAACCATTGTTGATTAATTGGATAAGGTGTTGGGACAAGTGCTAGGGAGTTCAGTTGGGAATGGGGTATTCATACAGATGATTCTAGAGGAGTAGTCAAAGAAACTATGCGGTTTTAGGTAGTTGTCATTAGTTTGGGTATCTTTCATTTTTCAACTAATAGCATTACATCACATGGATAATGTTGATTTGTGATTTCTACTCATTTTTTGTATATTTTTAGATATTCAAGTCTATTGGTTATTATATATTATTTTTTCTATTTATGTTACTAACTATTGTTACAAACTTTGGTAAAGAGGGCATAGTCTCCCAATATAGAGTTTTAGACCCTTACTGCTAGTCAGCAACCTCCAGCATATGAGAAGGCACGTTTGAGTTCATGCAAAGACACGACTCGATGAATTTTCTTAGTGGTTCCTTGGTCTGGGATTTTATAGGTCCCACCTATTACGTTTTAATGTTTAGATAATCATTCATTCAACATAGAATGTATAATATTTAAAATCCAAAAAACCAATTGAATAAAATGAGATTCATAAAAATATCATAAATAATGATTTATTGAATAAAAATGGGGTTAAAAAATATTATTATAGAAAAAAAATTTCTTAGACATGGTCATTCTTTAAAAAAGTTGAAACAACTCATGATGAATAAAATATGTGTTTTGGAAAATAAGTATTTTAAAAAATTATATTATTTTATTCAATGATCAAGGTGGAAACATGTATATACCCCAAGAATATCTAGTAAGAAAAGTTAACATAATTTTAAATCCCCAGAAATCATTGTATTTTCATTTCATTAAATATTATATGAAATTCTTTCGAATTTGAACTCACTCTATTAAAGATTGATATTTTTTATTGTGTCATATAAATATTCATTTCACTGTGGGAGTATCAATATTTGATCTTGAATCACAATTTATAATGTTTTTTAATTTAATTCACGAAAAACAATGCTACATAAAATTATTATGTAATATTATTAATGAAAATATAAAATTATTGAAATACTGGAATGACAATTTCTCCAAATAGAAGGATATTTCTAAATTTTTAGGGAACCTAACAATGATTTTATTTTTAAACAAATGAATTACCCAAGAATCAATTCACCGCAATGAAATAACGATGAATAAGTGGTTTTTATCTCTAATGTTTTTTATTAATTTGAAATAAACCAATGTGGATAGTCAGGAAACAATCTAAAATAGTTATCAACATAGACATAATCATATGAAACAGATAAAATATACAATACAGTTGTTGGTTTTATAATTTTTGGACCCATTGATAGTTCTTAAACCTTATAGGGATTAATTCCTATCAAGAAACATGTTATCCAAAGTATTTAATAATTAATTATAAGTTAATTGATAGGTATTAACATGTTTCTTGGATTATTAGTATCTTATTGGGATTTACACAAAATCTCATAGGTTATATGATGATATTAATAATATGGGAAATAACTCATGAAAATCTATCTTCATTTAAATTTTATATGATATTACCCTTGATCCTTTTATACAGATATAAAATTATTTGAACCTAGAATGAAATCTCATGCGTATCTAATATTATGATTCATATTTAATACTCATAATTACATGACCTCTAAAAGATGATGGTATTTTTTTCCGAAATTTGGGGTAAAGGATTTTTTAATCATCTATAAATTTATGAATGTCATGTATTTCATTCAATATTTCATTAAGAAAACATTATCTTTTGTATCACCATAGATTCAAAAAAAATTAATTCCCAAAACTAGAAATATTTAAATAAATATAAATTATAAATGATAATTTTTATTCTATAAATTAATCAAATTGAAACGTATGGTTCTCAATTATTTTTTAATTAATTATAATTATTTTTAATCTCTTATAATCTCATAATATTATCATTCATTAACATAATATCTAAATCTTAACCATTATTCCCTCCTTTTCTCTCTAAATTGATCAATTGAATCTCAATAAAATGTCTTCTCAATAATAATTTTAATTTTAGAATAATTTCTAAATTGCAAATTAGTGAATTTCAATAATAAGCATGTCATATATTAATATCAAATCAATTTTTTTGCATTGTTCAGTCTTGATCACTCATCATTCGGTCTTGAATAAGACCCACTTTAATTTTTCATTATTAATAGGGAATTATAAAGAGGAGATGAGAGAGATCACATTGTTTGAAACTATGATCAATTTTTATTGCACCAAGAAATATTTTTCACATCGTACTATATATAAATAATCATCTATTTATAATGATAGGGTTTAGGTTGATAAAATTAATTAAAATAAGATACACATTAGAATAATTTAAAATCCACTTATAAAAAATACATCAGATAAATAATAATATTATTATTATTTATTGGTACATTCGATATTGATAAATAAAAAGTATAATATACTCGAATTGTTGAATAATATTTTTCATCGGATTCAGTCTGGTTTCATTCAAACTCCTCTATATTTTATTAAACAAATAAATAAATTATTTTTTTGTTTCAATATATTTTTTATTCACAAATAAATAAATTATTATTTGTAAAAAATTAAATAAAATTAATAAATATTTTTTATTCACAATCTTATGACTAATAAATAATTAAAATTATTGAAAGAATAATACAAGAATAAAAATATTTCTTAGTCATTAACAGAATATTTATTCCTTTAATTAAATTCAAATACAATTTAATAGATATCAATGAAAAACATAATGTGTTCCCCTCTGTGATTTTTTATTATTATGATTATGTGGTAATGGTTAATGTCTATGATTACTTTCTAGAAACACGTTAAAGAACCCAACAGAAAGAACATTATATCTCACTAATGACAAACTTGTATGAATTCTAATTTTGTAATAAAACCCCTTTTCATATTATCTCATCAGACATATTGCACATCTATTTCACCAACCTATTGGCTTGATACGTCTTTTGCTGACTATCTAGAATAAAAACATTTTTATACCATGACCATTGAATTTAAGGTGACATTTTTATGCCAATGAAATGGATGTGGCATATTCTTCCATAAATATATAAGTGGAAATCATTTCATGGCACATTCATTAATAAAATGTCAATAATGTTGCACCCACCAAACCCTGTATCACTTTAATAATATGTCATCTTGATTTTGGTCATAAAATATCAAGGTGTGTCTGTGTGTTATCACATTCAGTAATATTCATATTAAATTATAAAGACCATTACACATGCACGGATATAAGAATATCTGATGACACTAAAATATATTTTATTGATACTCTTGTGTCTGATCTCATAATCTACCATCTTGGGGAATAACAAGTTCCATCTTCATGAAAATATGCTTCACATTCTTATCAGTACTAAAACTTGAGGGTTTAAATAATATATGTCCCATAATTGTATGATATCTAAATTAAGAACTATATTAAGAATATTGTTATAGAATTTAATGGTTTTCATCATAGTTGGGAACTAATATGAAATTATTAATTTTAAAAATGATATTAGTACATTATTATATTATATCATTGTAGATCATTGAATAATTTTTTATATGAACGTTAAATTTTATTTATTATATCAAATATTTATGTTATAAAAGAATAGATAGTTTATCCTATGACAGTTACTCCATCAAATAATTCCCTGGTTATTCATTGATAATTTTTATTATTTTCATTATTATCCCCATGATTAATTTTATGACATTATATAATATTATGGATAAATTATTTAATGAACACATGCGCCAAAAATCTAACACATGAAAAAGTAGGTATGGTCAAATTGGTGTCCCATGGGGAGCCTATCCTCAACTTGGGTTGTACTTTTTTCCAATATTATGTTGATATACGTACACCCTTTTATTTTTTATATTAATTTTATAGATATATATATCCACCATAGGTGGTGGCCAACAAATTTTATCTCAAACTATCACTAGGATTTAGATGGTACCCATGAATATCATATGATTTCCTGTGATTTTAATGGAGGTGTGAATCCATAGATAACTGAATTCTAGTATTTTTATGGGACTATGAAAGAAAATGATTGGGGTAGTACTTAGAATTCAGAGATATGTGTTAGTATTTTTGTTTTTTTTGTATCATACTGGTTCCATGTATAAATGATATTTTGTAGATACATGGCCTAACTATTTTATATTGAGTTTCTTTTACTTTTGAGTTGATTATTTAGGATTCACATGTTTATTCTTTTACTATTTCATTATTTATTATTACTTAATTCCATATTTATTTATACATAGTTTACCAACTTTTTCCCATAATGATCATGAGGATATAGTCAACACATTGTACCATCATGGACCACCGCTGCTAGTCGACATTACCTATCATATAGGGAGGTGCACTTAAGGAAATTTGGTCAAATGGTATGATTACTATTATTAGGTATGTTGGTATCATATGTCAAAGAATATGTTTATAAAAATACATTTCAAACAAGGTTTTGAATTTTTTCTTTGAGATCTATTTTTTCAGATTTTGTGACTCAGATTTGATCTATATGGATCTATTATAATCTTCTCTTAATTTATTAAATTATTTATCATTCTCTATGAATATTTTATTGATTATTAATGAACTAACCACCTATCAATATATGTTTCAACACAAACTGGTTCATAATATTTCCAGTCTAGAAACTATTTAGAAGTATAATTTTAATATCATAAATTTTGGTGTCATTTTTGTGGAATATCTATCAAAAGATATAGATTTCATTTCATCATATATCTTTATCATTGTACAATGTTAACTGAGTTTTGTATTTTTCTCTAGACATGCTTCCACTTAACAATTCATTGTAGGTTCAATATTGGAAGCTTTATCATCTTCACTTTAATTGGTAGAAGAGTAATCATATCATATAACATGTTAAATAAAATTTTAAAAATTCTTAACAAAATTAAAAAATTAGGGTATGATGAGACTCTATCCTCTTTCCCCTTAAGAAAAATAATCATCATTTCATTCATGGTATCATATTATTATTCTATATTAATTTTGATGATTTTTTTTATTTTTCCCACTCGTTTTTTAAGATTCCCATATTTAGCCTCAGACTCCCTGCTTGTCTTCTTTAGAAAATTATGGGAAAAGTGTTCAATATCACCAAAACTAATCAAATTTAGTGAAAATTTTCCGACATAATTTTATTATTATTTATTTTAGTTCAATATGATAACTCAAATGACTTTTTATGTTCATCATCTTCCTCATCTACTCCATTAGTGGGACTGAGTACATAACAGTTTTTATCTTTCACCTCCAACTTCATCATCGCTTCAAATTACATTGGGTATTTTGTTTTCATTTAAAAGGATTGATTCATTCTCAATTCATATGCAATGATAATTATGTTACAATCACCATGTTTGCAATGACCCATGTTGTTAGTTTTAATTTTGATTGATGTTATTTATAAAAATGTTTAATATTTGATTATATAGATATTTTTCATAATATATTTATTTTTTCAAGATGATTAAATTAATTGATATTTGGATTTTTGAAATGGAATGTAATTTTAATAGTAAAAATTTTATTTTTTATTTTATATATAAAATAACAAAATGGAAACATTTATGTGTAAATAATATATGTAATATCATTCAAATACGTTTTGGGTGAATATTTATAGACGATCAAAGTAATAATTATGATGTTAATTATTATCATAAGTAATGAAATTATGTGTTGTTAATAAATATTTATTAATTACTATTAGGTTTCAATGTATTTTATTCATTAGATAGTAATGGAAATATAAATGGGAGAGAATTAAAGACAAAGAAATTATTATTTCAATAAATATTAATTTGGGAAATTAATATTTGTGTTAGTATATATATAGTGTGTGTTTATATATATGATATGAATATATATAAACATATATACATGTTTATATATATATATATATATGCATATGTGTTGATATATATATATATATAACATTTGTAGAAAAAAATTTCTCATACATATATTTATATATACGTGGGGGTCGGGGCCTATATTTGTGTGTGTGTGTTTTTTTTGTTTGTGTGTGATTTTATATAAGTATATATTGGTGTTGTTTTCCTTATATATAAAATATTCATGCATATATATATATGTGTGAAATTAAATACATATTCAATGAGTCAATAATATTTTTATAAAGGACTTAAAAAATTCCTGAAGGGTAGTGGTTGGAGGCTTGTGGATTAAGTATCAGTGAAGAGAAATAAATTTATTTAATTTATTTATATAAAATAGTGGAAGTGTCAATGCATCATATACTTAGAGGATGATATTCACTCACAATTCAAGGATGTAATTAAAAATATTATATATTTTATAAATTAGAATAAAATTAAATGAGAAAATTGATATTATAAAATGTAATTAATAGATTCTTGTGCATGGTATACTACAGAATCCCTCCCCACCCCCATGATCCTCTCCCTCTATCATGCCAATATATCTCTTTCTCTCCCACTCTCATATTAATTCATTTACCCTCAAATATTTCTATTTTAATAAATTACACATATTGATTGTATTGATGATTCTCCATTTTATTGGGATTATCACAATGAGGATAAATTAAATGATATGTTTTTTCCAATATAGTGATGATTTAGTAGAATAATTATTCGCTGACAACACCTATTATTGTTAATCAAAATTGTATCTAATGTAAGATGACCTTAACTTGGATATTATTTTATATAATGATCATTCACAAACCAGCCCGAATACCCTAATACCCTAATAAATTAGCTGAAACTGACAAAGATAAAAGGGTATTCACGATCCCCACTTGATGGTGAATATAACCTTACATCACATAAGATAAAACTAGGAAGGGTTTTCTGCAAAAATACTGGAATAAGTAGTTAAATATCTATATGACCAATGAAAAATAAATATGATATTATACAAGAATTTGAAAAGGTATAAAATAAACCAAAACTAAATATAAAAATGATTTAGAAAAAACATGATAAAAACCCAAGTCCCAATGGTCACTACAATCTATTTCTAATCAACTTTATAACAAATTCCATCTTTGAATGGTGATTTCCACTATCTCAAACCAAGTAGAATTAAATCTACAAATATCGAAAGGAAAAAGTCTGGTGAGAGCTCAAAATCAAATTAGGCTCCAACTAATTGTTCATTAATATGAATTTATAATAAATTAAACAAATCATTCTTTCAAATCTAATAAAAATAGGCAATTAATTGCAATTTGATATTTATAAAAGTCATTTATTTTTGTCACCAATGATGGACTAATTTCAAATATTGATTTATGGAATCATATTATACAAAACAGTTCATGTAAATCACAAGGTATGTTTAAATATATTTTAGAAAAATTAAATATATATATAAAAATAATTTACAAAAGATCAATATGGTAATCTTCCAGGGGGTACGATAGTTCACTATTATGAAATCCTAAAACATCACAGATCAATGATCACGATAATATGAGTACCAATATCTCTAAGACACTGTTTAAAGTGGTTTAATCAATATTCCATGGGGGAAATAATCCACCACATGTTGGTTTTCTTAGAGTTGAAAATCATCATTCCCCTGTTAGTGTGTAACACCATGAAATTATAGATTAAGATCATTATATTCTATTATTAAAATGAAACACAACACCAAGAACATAATGGATGAAAATATCCTAAGAATTTAGAATATAAATTCTATTTTATATTAATTCAATCTATTATATAGCATGAAATTCACAATAATAATTGAGTTACCTTGTGTTACACTCAACAATGACTTACATCGATAGCTTGATTTACACAGATGAATGTGTTTTACATACAATATATTAATAAAATATTATTGAATTATTATTATTTAATATAATAAGATTTAAACTTGATTTTAAATTTTAACTTATGATTTAGATTAAAGAAATTAAAAAAATATATGGTTTACAAAAATATAATGTATATTAACAAGTTACAAATTAATTATAAATGACCAAATAAAAAATTAATATAGAGGATTTATTTTTATTTTTATACTCTCAAAGGTGCATGGTATTAATAAATTAAATTAATTAAAATTATGGAATGTAATTAGTTAAATATATATTTCATATATTCAATCAAATATTTATTTTTATTGGAATTAGATGAGAACAAACATAATTTCATGCATAAAACCAATAATTTTCTAAAAGTAATTTTACAGCCTTATAAGTGTGATATTATTTAAATTAAAATTTTCTAAATGTTTACCATTTTTTATGAAAAAACAAACATCCTTTCATAAATAGGAACATAAAAATTATCTCAGGTTAAATTTTTTGTATTTTTCTAAGAGGTACAATTTTTTCATGAATAGTGAAAAATAATAAATTTTAATTCAAAATTGATTTTTCATATAATTTGTTTATAAGATTAAATTTTTTTATGTTTGGTTTTAAATTTCTATTAGATTTAATTTAAATATAGTAATCCAATTTAGTGAATTGAAATCAATTTTACTTTGAGATACAATAACATCTCAAGCATTTGAAAATTTTTTCATTAAATCACGCTTTGTCCTCTTGTTTGTGGGATTAAAATTAAAATAATTTCTACTACCTATATTATTGGAATTTAGATAAATGTTTAAAATATTTGGAATCATAAAATTTTATTATTTCTAATCTTTAAAATAATGTACAATAAATAGTAGAGAAAGTGATTAATATTAATTACAATTATTAAGAGAAAAAATAGCTTAACAATGAACCAAACCTTATTATTAAGGGCCAAAATGGCCTATAATTTTTTCAAATAGCCATTGGATTTCCCTATTTTGACCATAACTAACCTTTTCTACAAAATTTTTTGATTAGTGGGTCCTATTTTTATGGTAAAATGTAGTTTTATTTCCCTTTTAAAACATTTACAAGAATACCACTCCTCATCCACAATAAAAAAGAACCCACCACACCAACATTCTCCCAACTCTAATGCCACATTGTATTAACCAATATCTGTATAAATAAATCCTAATAATTTACCCCCAAAAACAAATAATCTTGATTTTGGGATGAAATATATCCACGGAATCCTTTTGGTGCAAACTAAAAAGAGAAACTCAAATAAGAGGTAACATCCATCCTCGATCTCATTTTTTATTTTCATTATTAAACCCATAAAATAATATTATTACATTAATTGATAATTTTTTATATACCCTTAATATTTTAATAATTTTTTATTATATGTTTTTATCCTTAACCTACACACACATCAATCAAATCGGGAATAAACATACCCTTTATGTGTAAGGTGAACTACTGCCTCCCAAAATCATGTCATAATTTTTTACATTACCACCTCCTATGGTTTGGAATTATGATGGAAAATATATTGATATATGATATATATAATATTTAAAATTTTTTATGTTTCATTAATAATTTAAGAAAATATACATTCATGATTTCTATATTGTAGAAATATGATAACATTGTTTGTGGTGGTGTGGATTACCACCTCCAAAATGTGATGTGATTCAATCATGATATAAATGGAACATATAAATAATAGTTTTCATAAATATAAGTAATTTATATTACTTAAATATGATATGGTATTTATAATATACATATACATATATATGATTTACTTTTCAATATTTTAATATGACAAATAAAAGAATGTATCATTCAGGCGTAAGTACGAAATATGATCTCCATGAACAATGCATTTAATTTCCTATCTCCAAACATTATATAATTTTATAAATTAAAATACACTAGATATATATATATATATAAATTCATCATTTTTCAAATTATTTATATGAAAAATCCATGATCAACATAATAAGAACAACAATTAATTAGTTAAAACATACTCGAAAAACAATGCAATTAACACCTGATATAGAGAGATTAAAAAATTATTTTTAATAAATGAGTTAGAAGATATTATATAAATATCATATTTGATATTATAAATATTATTATGGTTCTATTTTATTATATTGATATTTTTAAAACCATTACAAATTATGTTAATGTAAACTCACCCAAAAAACTACAAGGTAAAGGATTTTCATCTCACGTGTTGTATCATTGAGGTAAATGTAATATTATTTATGTACATATTTTTTGGGGTGTATCTCCTTCCCTTTTTATATATTTTATCACAAACCCTTTTATCATCATTTAATATTCATATTTCAATTAATATATTTCTTTCATGAGGCTTATGATTCAAATGTTTCAATGTTGTACGAGACACTTTGGAGTTATTAAAGATTATTTTACTTAAGAATTATTTTACTAACATTTCAACGACATGATTAATCTTAAATATTTCATAATAATACATCATTTTAATTAACATTCCATTATTATTTTTTTAATCACTTTTTACTATTCATTTTTTTTATTTCCACATCTTTTTTACCGATTTACAATTGATATTCAAAATTTTGTCATCAATTGATTATCACATAAATGTTATGGTAATTTCAAGGATTTAATTAAAACTATCATTTTGTTTAGGATTTTAATCCTTATAATTATTTAAATTAAATTTTAGTAGTATCTAACTGAGTCAACAAGTTTCTTTAAGACTATTCCATTCCATTATGTTTTGAAAATCACACACATTGTCTTAAAGATAACATTGTTTAACTAAGGAATTTAATATGGTGAATATTATTAAAACCATAATCATGGTCAATAAATATTAGATAATTTTCTCATAAAAAAATTCCTATCCTTTTTTACCTAATCCACAATTTCATTAAGTTAAACATACTCTAATTTTTTTTGAAATTAGGCATCGATTTATATAGAAATCAGACATCGATTTCCTCTAAAACGCCACTCCTATTTCTTCTAAAATTGCACTCTGATATCATCATCAATGAAACTTTGTTTTCTTCTTAAATCAGACTCTTATATTCTCATAAATTAGAATCTAGTATTAAATATTTTCATAATACCATTATTTTTTTCTTAAAGTTACCAAATATCCTTCATGTAATGTACTATTTTATTGGATCTAAAATATGGTAATGATTATCATATTAGGATAAATAATATGATTTCATCAATGATTCACATAGTTTGTTACATAAAATGGTTTTATCAAACCTGTTACAAATTAATCATTTCTTGAATTCCATATATACAGGTCCCTCCAAAATTTCTGGTAAATATGACCATTGGAGGAGGAATTCCCCCATTAGTGTTTTTTCCTATAAATACTAAACCTTTTGAAGTAATTAAACTGTGACGTTTTGGTTGAGATATATTAATCAAGAATTAAATTATTGAAGCTCTTTGTTAATGTGATATGCTATGAAATCACTGCACAACATGGCTTGTGAAAATTTTATGAACAACTTGTTCAACCCACTTTGTGAGAATCCAATTGGTTTTATTTAAAATCAAAGTCATTCAGGTATACGATGATAGATGAGTTAATTACCTAATTAATAGATGGCTTGTAGGTATAACAATATAGATAACAATCATCATATCGATGGATTACTATGGTGTGGGTAAGATAGATATTTTTTAAATTATAAACCAAGATACCATTATCCAAAATTGTTGGATACACATATATTTATGTTAATCAAATTATTTATTACTCATTAAATGTTAAAAAAATTATAATTTTTTTTAATTTACTTATAGACTGAAAGTGTACCTTTCTTACACATTATTATTCTTTTACAAACTCTGATTTAGATTATATAATCTTAAAGGTATAGTATTTCCTTTTGTAAACGTGTTTATGTTTCTTTTTTTGATCCATATAATCAGATCTTATTAATGTTTTTTTCTTAATATGAACAAAAAATGGATTGGGAAATCAACATGTTTAACTTTGATAAATTAATATTTTTTTAAGGAAAAAAATATTTTAAACCTATAATTCAATACCCCTCCCCCTCATGTAACGGTGCAATATGCATATATACTTCGATCCTAAAACACCTTCTCTAGGATTTTGGGGTCTGGTCTCTAAATTTGGTATCCGATGATGTTTATTAGAAATCAATGATACAAGATTTAGAAAGAAATGATTAAAAACATTCCCCATAAGATAGTCTTATATGATAATTGGAGAATAAAATCCTATAATTTTTTAGGGTTGTGATTATGTGGGATTTTTTGAAATGAATCCATGTTTGGAAAATACATGGTGATGAGGTTCTAGAATAGATTTACCTAGGAGTTATAATTCAGAAAAGGTGCATCAGGCCTGACTCCAATGTAATCGAGTACACATAGAAGGGCCTTATTGTGAACCTTGATTTACAATTTCTGGGGTATTATTATGATAATTCGCAATATTATTAAAAAATATTATGAAGGATTTTGATAGATAAATACTATGAATGATAGAGGTTAAACATTAGGTGTATTAAATTAAAAATAATGTGACCTTATTTATAAATATAAAAATAGATTATATGGTTTGTTACACTATGATAATTTACTCTCACTCTCTGGTTTTTTGTTTATTGAAATTTCCTCTTCTAAATGATAAACTCCAGACCATGGACATAATGTTGAATAATTGGGTGATGTATTGATGTGTTGATGTTGTATTGAAAATAATTTAAAATGTATTTCTAGTTATTATTCATATTTCAAGGATTTTTATCATATTTATTTTTGAAAATATATTAATATGGATTTATAAAAGGTCAGTCTATTTACTAGGTGACAACCCATCATGTTTATTAAGGATGCATGGCTTCAACCCCTGACTGAAGGCAGATAAGGGTTTCACATATACCATTGTCCGATATAATGTCATGGTCTATATATCATTTCTTTTTAAATAACTAAGTAGATGACTAAATATTAATGATGAACCATTATTGATAATTTCTATGTATATAAATTAACGTATTAACCATATTGACATTAGATAATATTTAGACACACAATGATAGATATTTCACTCTTTAAGTGTCCATACAATCTATTAAAAGAATATTTTAGTGCTTTAGGTATTAGAGTTAATTTTCAGATATCCATTTCATTGAGTAAGGTATAAATTAAAATTTAATCAATGAACAACCAAAAAATGGAATTTTATTATGTAAAATTTAAATGTATCAAGTATGTATTTGTCAATATATTCATAGGTATTAATATAAATACTAAACATTACTAATGTGATCAAAAATATGTTTTCCAAACATCTACATTTTGATATACTGTATGACACAAAACACCATGTGTGTACGAGAATATATTATACTGAGTCTATAAAAAATAAATAATGTTTTAAAAAATCAATCTATGATATAGCAAGAAACGAACTATATATCTAGTCAGATTCCACTACAAACAATAATGACTTTATTCAATAACATTCATTACATGTTAGACCATGTTTTACAGAAGAATAATATATTATTAAAATATTATTATTTAATATTTTAATATAAAACCCAGCCTTTACATTGGTTCTTGTAAATAATATTATCTAAAATATGAAATTTTAATGATTAAAAAGAATATAAGATCGATTGATTTGTTAAAAATGAATTATAAATGACAATATAAACGAAATGAATAAAAAGAAAATATTTTTTATTTTTTGTCTCCCAAATGATTTTTTCCTTAACAATTTAATATTTTCACAATTATAGAATGATATTAATGATATGTATATGTTATATATTTGGTTAAATAATTTCCATATTCATAATAATTATTTTATATTAATAATACAATAAAAAACCCTATTTCACATATAAAAACGTATATTTCGATAAAGATAGTTTTACCACTTTTTATTAGAGAACATATTTTAATTCCAATTTTAAGGAATTATATAAATATTATAGGTCCAAATATATTAATTTTTATGTAGGATCATAAAAATTAGCTTAGGTATATTTTTTTATTCTTCTTTGAGGTTTTATTTTTTTATGAACCTTGAAAAATAATAAATTTTAATTCTAAACATAATTTTCATCTTATTAATTTATAATATTAAATTAAGATAAATATTATTGTTAAAATTTGATTATATATATGTTAAATAAATCAATACTGTTTAGTTCATTTTAATCAATTTGAATTTGATATTTTATAAAAAAATGCCATAAAATGTTGAACGTTTTTATTTTAAAAAACAACTTTGTCATCATGTCCGTGAGATTAAATATAAATTAAATTCTTCCAATTATAAGATGAAAATTTGAAAAATGAATTAGATATTTTAAATATGTATGATTAGTAATTTTCAATAATTTCTAAATAGCTTTTGAAAAATATATATTATGGAATGTGATTAGAAATACTTATAAGGGTTTAGTGGAAAATTTGTCTTCTAAAGGGATAATCCATAATATGAAGGTACAAATTGACCTTGAAACTTGTGACAAATATTATTGATAGCCATATTATGACCCTATTCTACATATAATATATATTTTTTATTATATGATCCATATTACATTAGAAAAATGTCAGTGTAATTTCATTCTAAAAAATTTATAATTTTGGTACTCCTCCTCCACAATTAAAAATCACACACCCCTTCAACTTCCTCACAATTCTCGAGACACATTTGATTAAAAAATATCATGAATAATATCTTCTCCATTACCCAAACCTCAACATAGAATAATAACCATGGTAAAAAAGATATACCTAAAATACCTTTGGTGAAAATATAAATGAAATACTCGAATAAGAGGTAACATCTTTCCTAAAACTCATTGTATTATTTTCATTATGCACCCCCATAAATTATTAGTATTACATTCATAGATAATAAATTAACCATCCTTAATATAGGGATATTATTTTATTCTAATGGTTCTATATATATTTACACACACTTCTATCTAATGGGTAAATAACTCAATGTTTATATGTATAACAAACTACCACCTCAAAAAATGATCTCATTTTTTTCACTTTACCACCTCTCATAGTTTATCAATATTACGGGAACTACATTTATATATTTTATATATCATAGTTATAATGTCTAAATGATTATTTAATTCTTTTAAAACACATATACTTATGATTTCCATATTTTTTTAATTCGATTATATCGTTTGTGGAAGTATAGACTACCGTGTCCTCAAAATGATGTTATTCATTCATGGTATACATGGAATATATAATGGATAGTTTTAATAATTATTGGGAATATATTTTCAATATATATGATAATATATTTATAATATAAATATATAAATTTATATCTTTTATACTTCATTATTTTAATATGAAAACTAAATGAAAGTAGCATTCATGTGTATATACGGCCTACCGTATCCCTCAAAAGTGCATTTAATTTCATATATCTAAACATTAAAGATTATTATAAATAAATATAATAGATATATATTGGATTATTATATTATGGTTTAAATTTTGTATATAATTAAATAATTATTTAGGTAATAATAATAAAAGCAAAACAAACATGAATAACTAGTGAATCAATAAACAAAATAGCGAGATTAATGAACTATTGTAAAAAATGATTAATAAGATATTATGGAAAGATCAAATATTATATTATAAATTTTATTATTGTTCTTTAAATAGTTTTTGGCATTTTTAAAAATATTTTTACAAGATGTAAAATGATTTTCATCCATAAATGAAACACATGGTATTGGGTTTCATCTCACTTTTTACATTTTTGAGATAAATGCCATATTCATAAAAGAATTATTTTGTGTCCTTTATATACTACCCATTTTGATATATTATATCATGATCTCTTTTATCATTATGGTTTATAAAAATTTTAATTAATATTATTCCTTAATGAGTCTTAGGATTCAAAATTTTTAAATTGGTATGGGACACGTTGGAATGTGTAATTATTTATTTCCTCAAAAATAATTTTAATGATCTTTTAATGATATGATTAATTTTAAATAGATTATACTACGTCCTTTTTATAATTATTATACCATGATTATATGTTTAATAAATTTTTAATATCTCTATTTTTATTTCCACTTCTTTTATTTTCATTCATAGTTAATACACATAATTTATTCATTGATTATTTATCACTAAAACTTTATGGTAATTTCAATGGTTTACTTCAAGATCTAATTTTTTGGATTTTATTAATTATATTCTTTTTAATGTAATGGTAGTATACATCAAATCTTGGAATCATGGGTTTGGAAATATACATAGTTCATTACCATCCTAGCATGTTTGTCCCAAATAAACCACTAACTACCGAGGCTTGTTTGTGCTCAAAAAATCAATACAAACTGTTAATTAATTTAAAAAGTGTTCAAAATACAGTAACCCCATTTCTAGTTTCAATATGACACTTTCCATTTAAAACCAAAACACAGGGTTTAAAAAAATTAATTACCATTCATGACAAGAATAATCATTGATTCTTGACAAAATAAATTAATCTATTCTTATCCAAATTAATTCTCAAATCAATTTTCAAAAATTCCATCAAATTAAAAAAGTCACCACAAAATAAAATTAGTTTGGAAATTGTTTTTTTTTTCAAACTATACAAGACAATTAAATTCAAATCCCCAATCCTCATCGATTTAGATATTTCAAAATTCGTTTCAATGAAATTTAATTTAAATAAATCAGTTCTACAGTTTATAAAATGGAACATATCAACATAATGAACAAACTTTAATCATGGTAACATGAATCAAAATTACCAAAATAGATTTTTCAAATAAATAATAATGATAATGGAGATATAGGAATCAATACAAGATTTATGATCTAAAACAGATGGATTTTGGTCCACCAAAAACAAAATGATCTTACATACCATGCCAAAACTTTTGTTAGGTGTTTCAAATACCTAGTAATTATTTTAATCTAAAGTTAGGGTAAATTTGGTGATAAAATAAAGGATCATAAATTTTGGAAATATTTTATGAAATAATAAATTGAGGGTACATAGTTATATAATAGGGTCGCACTATTTTTCAAACAATATGCCTCCTCTGATGGAGTATGAGGTTTCTACTAGGTGAGTTGTAACAACCCAATATTTTATGATAAGTATTATCTTTAATTTATTTGATGTCATGTGTTTTATACTATAATAAGATTATCTTGTTCTATACGCCACACTGTATTAGCTTGAAGTATACACAACACTATTCTTAGATTGTGTTACACATAATTTCAAGTTCGTTTTATAATAGTCATTATAGGAAACATTGAGGGTATATATATATATATTCAATGTATAAATGAAATATGGTTGTATTATGTTATAAGAAATAATAAAGAAGTCTTGCACAACACGCAACCCTGACTTTTCTTGCATTACACGCAATCGCGACCTTCCTCGATAGCGTGTCTTGTACGCAATACCAGGTTTTACTAAACAATGATATATAATTATAATATTATTTTGAACTAGCCATAATGAATAGTATTAACTAAATTTTGAATTTTATAACATTATTATTCATCTTAAACATTTTCTAGAACATGTTATAAGAACAAAATAAATTTTTCTGGCAAAATATGTATCTTGCAAAAAATGCAGTTTTGCCGACTTTTGAAGGCACACCCACATTAAATCTAGTTGTTGAAATGTTTATAAGTTTAATTGGAAAAAATAAAATTCTTCTTTTGAATAAGGATATAAAAATTTACATTGGATAACGTTTTGATATTTTTATGATAACTTTCATATTTTAATGAATAGTAAAAACACGCTATATTTTAATTAAAAACAACTTTTTTCATCGTAATAATTTATATGGTTAAATTATAATATTGAGTGGTTTTGAAGTATAAATATAATATATTTTAACCATTTAATATAATCTATTTCATTAGAATTGATTTTACATAGATTTCGTAGGCTAAATCAATTCAATCTTTTGCAATGTTTTAAACAAAAACCCGTTTTCATTCGACAACAGGATTAATTTTAATTTAATTTTGGAACTTCTGTGTATTGAATTAAAAAAAATGGATTCCATATTTGGAATCATTTGGGTCAAATTATGTTAATATGCTACTTTTTATTTTTGGGAATTATGAATAGTAACTAGGGTAAGTTTTATTTAACATAGTTAAAGGTAAATCAGGTAATTAAGGGTAAATATAATATTATAAAATTACCCTAACACATGCCAAAATTCTATTGGATGGCTAAAAGTATACATATATTACCTAAGGGTCGGATTAGATTCATTTTATGGACTTTTGACCATGAAAATAATTTAATTATGATTAAAACCAAAGAAAGTGACAACATGTCACTCTCTTAAATCTTTTAAGTATAATAATTTTAATTTAGTGATAAACATCATAAAACATCAACCATGAAAAGTCTCCAGAAATATAATAATATTATCTACATCATGATAATTTATTTAGAATTTTTTGGGATTAAATAATTGTCATTAATATTGATACATTATTTATTTATTTAGTGAAAAATCAATAATATAGTTTTTATTGAAATAGTAATACATATCAAAAGGACCAAAAATCTGCACAAAACTTATTATTAGTGTATATATAAACCCTAATAATCCATTGGCTGAATTTTTGACCATTGGTATCCTTATTAAGGCAATTATGACACTTATATTATTTTATTTTAAATGATGCCAAAGTTGTCACCTTCATAATTTAATAAATATACAAATTTAAATATTGTGATTTTAAGATTATAAATTCGAGTAAAAGTATTATTGTGAAATTTAATATATTTATCTTCATCATAGGATTTTATTTTTAATTTTTATGCAACCAATAAGTATATTAAATAATTATACAAAAATGTTGTAGTAATTATTTTATAAAGAGATAAACCAAATAAATGGTTTTTAAAAATAATAAAATAACTATTATATTAAATATTTAATGTTATACATTAATTTTATAGATACATATGACCTTTTATGAATCTATTAAATTATTTATTTCGAACATATCGTCTGTATATATTTTATTTAAATTCAAATAAATGAATAGTGTCAAAATTTACATTATTGTTATTTTATAAAAATAACATATTATAAAGTTGTTTAAAAATCACAAAAATATTTAAATATTATAAATTAAAATTTATATGGTAGAAAATGTTATAAAGTATCCAATTATGGACAATTCACTACAAATAAGTAATTTTTTGTTATAATTTAAATTTTAAAATATTATTACCATAAATTAAATTAAATTGATTAAATAAGGATAAATCAAGTTGATAATGTTTAAAATAAATTCCAAACATGTATAAATTTGATTGGATGAAGATATTACAACCCTATCCCATCTAATCATCGGATATGAGTCATTTTTTGAGTTTTTTATGTGGGGTAAGATTTATTATAGATTAATATTTTTAAGAATTCCAAAGGTGCCCCTCTCCTCCCTTATAAAAGGGCACCTCCTCCCTCTCCTCCTCACACCAATTTGAGAATTCAATCTCGGCCAACCCATGCCCATTTCACTTACCTACTTCCTTAGAAACTTCCTAGAGGTCCTGGTCTTCTTTAAAGACCAATTTTAGTGCCCTAAGAGGAGGTCTCAAAGAGGCGCTTCAAATAAGAGATAATGTCAATTACCGATTCTTTCAACTTTATTTCTTCTTCAACTTCTTCTTCTTAGTTTGTTTCATTATGAAGTAATAACATAAGTATCACTCATATAATGATATGTTATTATATTTATGAAACAACCCTATTTCACAATCTATCCATCCTATGGAAAATGAAATCACAGCGCGTGCGTACGTATGGAATACCGTCTCCACACCATGGTGTAATCTATTTTCCACCACCACCTTACTTGGATGGGGATAATGGTGTAAATAATAACTATATATGATTATTGTAAAGTGATATTGATTCTGTAATAGCATACATACAATCCAATAAAATTGCACGATCATGTGAACGATATCATCGCTCGTGCATACGTACAGAATACCGTCTCCACGACGCGATGAGATTCATTCTCAATGATTAACCATTCATAAATGATTATAAAGTATATATAATAAGTAATCATGAAATATATGACATAATAATGATACTGGAGTTATATATATATATATATATAAATATGTATTTCATCCAATTAATTCCATTCAATTCAATGAGGAAACGAAAACAACGTTCATGCATATGTACGACCTACCGTCTCCATGAACGGTGTATTTCTTTCCATTTATCAATCTATTATATATATGTATATTCTGAATATATATTATATATAAATCCTGTTTTACATTCTGGATGTATGTAATTATTATCTAAGTAATCATATGAATAATTACAAGTCAAAACACAGACAACAAATGAAACGATTTTACCCAAAACGCTACGTTAACAAGAATTTACAAAGGAACGGGTAATATAAATTTATAAGTGAACCATATATGATATAATAACAATGAATATGATTATGTAATAAGTCAATAACATTATTTAAATCATTATACCAGAGGTTCGGACACTTATAAAGCAAATCGGACCTAAGGTAAGGGATAATTTTGCAAATATCATTTTTATCCGAGATTGATTATTCGTAAGTATTTACTGGGGCTATTGTTATCATCCAAGTCCATGTTTTCTAAAAGCATTTTCATGTATTTTTAATGTCATTTTTACCCCTTTTTGACTTTTACTACATGGTATGTATGGAATCTTTCTTTTACGAGGTATTTTTTGACTTTTCCGGCAAAAGTACAAGAAGAATGTTTTTTATCTTATACGGCACGAACAGATTTTTACAGTTTTATAAAGCCATATTTTGATGAATCTTCCTTCAAATGATTTCATGACTATTTTCAACAAAATCCTTTTCTTTTAAAATTTCATGACATTTTGTGAAAAAAAATGATTTGGAAGAGAAAAGGATATTTTCCTCAAAAATTCATTTCATGTGTTTTATCAAAACCATTTTCCATCTAAGATGACATTATTTTCATATGTGTATGTTTCAAGTATAATGTCACTATGATTTACATTGTTTCTCTTTTCTTATTATGATATCCATTTCGTTTATATGGATTTTGTGTGGATATGATGTGGTTTACGAATCCCATTTTATTTATTGGGTTATAATGAATGATGTATGTTTATTTTGTGGCACAAGTAATAATGATTTCATTATGATATTGTTGTGACCTATATCTCCCTCCAATGCATTGGGTAAAGATTTATATCTCATGAGATAGACATGGCTAGAACGGTAAGTTAATCTGGTTCAGTATTACAGGACTGGAATGAGGGGTGAACTCGATTCAGAAAGGGACATTGTCCACTAAGATGGTCTTAGCAGCAATGCCTTGGCTACTATGTAAATCATTACATGTGCTTAATGGATGCCACAATTACATGTTTTATTCCCATGATATTCTATCATGATTATTATCTATGCCTTATGTACTTCCATGTTTTATGTCGTTGCTCAAGATTTTTAATGTTCACGTCTTTTTTAAGTTCAAATGTATATGGTATGTTTTATTTTATCCATGCTTACCCTTACTGAGCATTTGAGATCACCCTTTTTATGTTTTCTTTTCCCCCATGATTAAAAGAAATATTTTTGGTAATGAAACAAAAAGTGGAAGATTTTTATGGGAGATCTTGAAGATCTTTCACCACGATTAGAATATTACGTTCCAAGTTTCAAAAGACACTAAACTATTATGATCCTTGTGTGTCTGTTTTTTTATGTGATAAGTATTCCGAAAAAGTAATGTAATATCTATGTACGTCAAGATTTGGGTCTCTACAGTTGGTATCAGAGGAAAGGTTTAGTCAACCTTTGGAAACTAGGATGCGAAAACGTTAGTGAGATCCCTAGAGATATTTCTAAGGTATGTCTAGGGATGTCCCTAAGGATAAGAATACGTATAAGATATAATCCTAGAACTACGGTAAAGATCTTAGAATTTAACCTAAGATGTTAGATATTGAAATTACTCCCCCTTTATTATGATTTTTTCCTCTATCAGTATTCTTTTTGGGTTATTGAAAATGGCTGGAAACAAGATGATTCATGATAATAGAGGATATTATGGAGAATGGAATGATATTCTTCACGAGAAACCAAATGAAATGGGATTTGGAAGTCCAACCATCATTATTTTGTCGAATCAGAAATCTCATAATATGATCAATAAACTCAAATTTGGTATGCTTCCTGACTCAGCTAATAAGAGAAAGATGGAGTTTCATGATGATCATAGAGGAAATAAAGTTCAATTTCCCCTATGTAAATCATGTGGGAAGAGGCATCAAGGAGAATGTTCCATGGGAACTAGAAGATGCTTTGGGTGTGGAAAAGAAGGACACAAAGCCAGTATTTGCAAAGGAAACGGTTCAGTTAACACCATGGATGAGGATAATGGTATTGCTACGACATCAATAATGGTTAAATGTTTTAAATGTGGAATGTACGGGCATTATGAAAACCAATGCCCTAAGGGAAAGTCTCATGATTAGAATTAGTACGGTCGTATGGGTAGTAATTATGTTGATGATGTTGAAGAGACTACAAATGATATGTGAGATGAAAGTGTTGTTGATGCTCGGTCAATGGTTTAAGAAGGTAGTGGAATGATTACATGTTTATCAAGTGTAATGTTGTATAAGTAATCTCATGGTACTATGGAATAAAGAGACATATAAGGATTGTTACACTGTTGTCTTTCCTTATGTTTTGAAAGTATATGATGAATGGTACTAGTGACCATGAAATGTTATTAAGATATTTTTGGAACATATATGATATGCGCATAATGAAGGGATAAAGATAAAATTAAATGTTTGATAGTATTCAGGAGCTCATGACTTATATAAGAAGAATGTTATATCATGGTTTCAGTATATAGAATTTTTGGATTTTGGTATGTGGAAAGAGTTAACTTTTGACAACATTCATGTTTTCACTAAGATTCAATGGGTATTCATTTTTCAAGAGAATACGTGATTAAAGCCTTTGAATGTTTGGAATGTGACCAACAAGATAATGGGGGATAAATGATGGTTGGTTGATGACATTTCAAGTAATCGTTTTCTTTATACTATGAGCTTGGACCGAAGTATTTTAGATAATGATTGGAATGGATTATGTTGGACATAAGATAGTATTATTTAAGGATAGAAGTTTTTTTGATATTATTGATGGGATGTTATAGTAATGTAGTTTTAGAAAACGGACAACCTACAGGATGGGCGACAACCCATCGCGTTGGACAAGGCTTTGGGAATCAAACCCACAACCAAAGTGCGACTAGACTTTATTGCCTACCACTGGCCTACAGAAAGACCCTGTTTAGTAGAAAATAGTTTTATTATATTATGTAGTATGATATATGAAGTATAAGACAATTTTAGGAACCGTATATGATTAATCTCACCATAGATGGACTTATGTATACTTGATAACTGTTTCTAACCATTTGTTTGAAATAGATGGAATGACCCGTAATTCTTTCACATGATCTATTAACACTTCACGAATAACAAATTCAACTTCATTTTTTTAAGAGATGAAGTGGAAATTGTTCAAATCACGAACAACAATGAGATTGTACCAAAATCAAGCAAGTATTTCTTCTAATTCAAAATTTTCAACTTTAGGGAAATGATATTGAAAAACAAAAATGTTGTCATAGTGCTCTTATATTCGATGAATCATATGTTACCTTAGCTCATCACAAATTTATGGATTTGTGATTGTTGGCTTTTTTATAGCCAGGTCCTCTACCACTCTCCATCAGAACATGATGGTTAGATTTTTCTTCCATATCCATATTTTCACCGATGTTCTTCTACGTGGAATCCCAGTGATGAGTTAATTTGGGTAACCATTACGTTTCATACATTAGTTTTTAAAGCCATGTGTTGGTATTCCTTTTTACGATGTGGGTTTCTATTAAAGAAACTTTTGTGTAGTAAACCATTTATATCCCCGACGAATTTCGAGGACGAAATTCATTTTAAGCGGGGTAGAATGTAACAACCTGATATTTTATGATAAGTATTCTCTTTAATTTATTTGATGTCATGTGTTTTATGCTACAAAAATATTATCTTGTGCTATACGCCACACTGTATTCACTTGAATTATACACAACACTATTCTTAGATCGTGTTACATATAATTTCATGTTCGTTTTATAATAGTGATTCTACGCAACATTGAGGGTATATATATATATATACAATTTAAAAATGAAATATGGTTGGATTCTGTTATATGAAATAATAAAGGAGTCTTGCACAACACGCAACCCTGACATGTCTTTCATTACACGCAATCGCGACCTTCCTCGATAGCGTGTGTTGTACACAATACCGGTTTTTACTAAACAATGATATATTATTATAATATTATTATGAACTAGCCTTTATGAATAGTATTAACTGAATTTTGAATTTTATAACATTATTATTCATCTTAAACATTTTATATAACATGGTATAATAACAAAATAAATTTTTCGGGTAAAATATGTATTTTAAAAAAAATGCAGTTTTGCCGACTTTTGAAGGCGCACCCACTTTAAATATAGTTTTTGACATGTTTATAAGTTCAATTTTACAAAATAAAATTCTTATTTTGAATCAGGATATAAAAATTTACATTAGATAAAGTTTGGATATTTTTCTGATAACTTTCATATTTTAATGAACAGTAAAAACACGCTATATTTTAATTTAAAACAACTTTTTTAATCGTAATAAATTATATGGTTAAATTATAATATTGAGTGGGTTTAAAGTATAAATATAATAAATTTTTACCATTTAATATAATTTATGTCATTAGCATTGATTTTACATTGAATTCGTAGGTTAAATCAATTTAATCTTTTGCAATATTTTAAACAAAAACCCGTATTCATTCGACAACGGGATTAATTTTAATTTAATTTCTGAAACTTCTGTGTATTGAATTCAAAAAAATGGATCCCATATTTAGAATCAGTGGGTCCAAATTATGTTAATAGGCTACTTTTTATTTTTGGGAATTATGAATAGTAACTACGGTAAAGTTTATTTACCATAGTTAAAGGTAAATCGGGTAATTAAGGGTAAATATAATATTATAAAATTACCCTAACACATTCCAAAATTCTATTTTATGGCTAAATGTTTACCCATATCACCTAAGGGTCAGATTAGATTCATTTTATTGGCTTTTGACCATGAAAAGAATTTAATTATTATTAAAACCAAAGAAAGTGACAACATGTCAAACTCTTAAATCTTATAAGTATAATAATTTTAATTTAGTGATAAACATAATAAAACTTCATCCATGAATAGTCTACAGAAATATAATAAAATTATCTACATCATTATAATTTTTTATAATTTTTTGGGATTAAATAATTGTCATTAATAGTGATACATTAATTATTTATTTAGTGAAAAATCAATAATATAGTTTATATTAAAATAGTAATACATATCAAAAGAACCAAAAATCTGAAAAAAAAAATTATTATTAGTGTATATATAAACACTAATCATCCACTGACCGAATTGGTGACCATTGGGATACTCATTAAGGAAATTATGACTCTTATATTATTTTATATTAAATGATGCCAAAGTTGTCACCTTCATAATTTAATAAATATAACAATTTAAATATTGTGATTTTAAGATGATAAATTAGAGTAAAATTATTATTATGAAAGTGAATAGATTTATCTTCATCATAGGATTTTATTTTTAATTTTTATCCGACAAATATGTATATTAAATAATTATACAAAAATGTTGTAGTAATTATTTTATAAAGAGATAAACCAAATAAATGGTTTTTAAAAATAATAAAATAACTATTATATAAACAATTTAATGTGATCAACTAATTTTCTAGATACATATGACCTTTTATGAATCTATTAAAGCTTTTAGTTTGAAAATATCATTTGTATATATTTTATTTAAATTCAAATAAATGAATAGTGTCAAAATTGACACTATTGTTATTTTATAAAAATAACATATTATAAAATTGTTTAAAAATCACAAAAATATTTAAAAATTTAAAATTTAAAATTATATGGTAGAAAATGTTATAAAGTATCCAATTATGTACAATTCACATCAAATAAGTAATCTTTTGTTATAATTTAAAATTTAGAATGTTATTAACATAAATTAAATTAAATTGATTAAATAAGGATAAATCAAGTTGATAATGTTTAAAATAAATTACTAACATGTCTAAATTTTATTGGTTGATACAATTACAGCCCTATAACATCTAATATTCGTATATGAGTCATTTTTGGAGGTTTTAAGTGGGGTTAGATTTATTATTAATTAATGTTTTTAAGAATTCCAAATGTGCCCCTCTCCCCCCTTATAAAAGGGAACCTCCTCCCTCTCCTCCTCACACCAATTTTAGCCTTCAATATCGTCCAACCCCTGACCATTTCACTTCCCCACTTAAATAGAAATATCCTAGAGGTCCTGGTCTTCTTCAAAGACCAATTTTAGTTCCCTGAGAGGAGGTTTCAAAGAGGCGCTTCAAAGAAGAGGTAATGTCTGTTACCGATTATTTCAAATTTATTTCTTCTTCCACTTATTCTTCTTAGTTTGTTTCATTATGAAGTAATAACATAAGTATCAATAATATACTTATATGTTATTATATGTATGAAAAACCCTATTCCACCATCTATCCATCCTACGGAAAACGAAATCACCGCGCGTACGTACGTACAGAATACCGTCTCCACACTGTGGTGTAATCTATTTTCTACCACCACCTTACTTGGATGGGTATAATGGTGTAAATAATAACTATATATGATTATTTTAAAGTGATATTGATTCTATTATAGTATACATACACTCCAATAAAATTCCACGATCATGGGAACGATATCATCCCTCGTGCGTACGTACGGAATACCGTCTCCACGATGTGATGAGATTCATTCTCAATGATTAACCATTCATAAATGATTATAAAGTATATATAATAATTAATAACAAAATATATGACATAATAATGATACTGGATTTATGTGTATATATATATATATATGTATATAATCCAATTAATTCCATTCAATTTAATGAGGAAACGAAAACAACGTTCATGCGTACGTACGGCCTACCGTCTCCATGAACGGTGTATTTCGTTCCATTTATCGATCTATTATATATATGAATATTCTGAATATATATTATATATAAATCATGTTTTTCATTCTAGATGTAAGTAATCATGATTTAAGTAATCATATGAAAAATAACAAGTCAAAACACCGATGACAAATGAAACGATTTTACCCAAAACGCTACTTTAACATGAATTTACAAAAGAATGGGTAATATAAAGTCATAAGTGAACCATATATGATATAATAACAATGAATATGAATCTTTAATAAGTCAATAACATTATTTAAATCATTATACAGGAGGTTTGGACACTTACGAAGCAAATCAGACCTAAGGTAAGGGATAATTTTGCAAATATCATTTTTATCCGAGATTGATTATTCGTAAGTATTTACTGAGGCTATTGTTATCATGCAAGTCCATGTTTTATAAAATCGTTTTCATGTATGTTTAAAGTCCTTTTTAACCATTTTGGACTTTTACTACATGGTTTGTATGGAATCTTTCTTTTACGAGGTACTTTTTGACTTTTCTGGCAAAAGTACTAGAAGAATGTTTTTTAACTTATATGGCACGAACGGATCTGTACGGTTTTATAAAGCCTTATTTTCATGAATCTTCCTTCAAAAATATTTCATGACTATTTTCAAAAAAACCTTTTCTAATAAAATTGCATGACATTTTGTGAAAAGAAAATGATTTTGAAGAAAAAAGTATATTTTCCTCAAGAATTCATTTCAAATGTTTTATCAAAACCATTTTCCATCTAAGATGACATTATTTTCATATGTGTTTGTTTCAAGTATAATGTCTCTATGATTTAAATGGTTTCTCTTTTCTTATTATGATATCCATTTCTTTTATATGGATTATGTGATGATGTGATGATGTTTATGAAACTCATTTGATTTATTGGGTTATTATGAATGATGTATGTTTATTTTGTGGCACAAGTAAGAATGATTTCGTTATGATATGGGTGGGGCATATATCTCCCTCCAATGCATTGGGTAAAGATTTATATCTCATGAGAAAGACATGGCTGGAACGGTAAGTTAATCCGGTTCAGAATTACAGGACTGGAACGAGGGGTGAAATCGATTCCGAAAGGGACTTTGTCACTAAGATGGCCTTGGCAGCAATGCCTTGGCTACTATGGAAATAATTACATGTTCTTAATGGATTCCACAATTACATGTTTTATTCCCATGCTATTTTATCATGATTATGATCTATGCCTTATTTACTTCCATGTTTTATGTCGTTTCTCAATATTGTTAATGTTCATGTTTTTTTAAGTTCAAATGTATATGGTATGTTTTATTTTATCCATGCTTACCCTTACTGAGAATTTGAGCTCACCCTTTTTATGTTTTCTTTTCCCACAGGATTCAAAGAAATATTTTTGTAAGGAAACAAAAATTGGAAGATCATTATGGGATATGTTGCAGATCTTTCACCATGATTAGAAGATTATGTTCCAAGTTTCCAAAGACACTAAACTATTACGATCCTTGTGTGCCTGTTTTTGTTATGTGTTAAGTATTCCTCAAAAGTAATGTAATATCTATGTACGTTAAGATTTTCGTCTCTATATGAGTGCACAATTTATCCAGTCATTCACATATCATAAAACCACTATATTTTGGGTTTTTATGATTTCCAATAGATTTAGTTCAGGGTTTGGGAAAATAGTGTGCCAAATGTGCACAACCATCTATCCCTCCATGAAAATTTCAATAGATCTCCTAAAGAACTCCTTTATCAAAACTCAACCAATGAATGATCCATATAAGGTCACAAAATACATTAAAATTGTAATAATTTTTATATCCTTTAAAAAAATGATAAATTTTCTCCCTAGGATTCATGTTAGGAATTATCCTTATCAAAAACATAATGCTATTTTTTTCTCATTAGTGGCTCTCTCTCGCATTCCTCATGCATATCAAGACAATACTACAATAGGAGATGAACTAAAAGTTACCACCCTCTCATGAATTACCATTATTTCAGAATTATCTATCTAAAATGAATACTCGGTGGTAGATAAATCAGGTTAATCCTCAAGATGTCACCACCTCAGAACTTGAGATGGATCCGATGGATTTTTTTACAGTTGTGATACATAGAACATGTCTTGTATCAACACAGTGTGTGGAGGGAGAGACAAAAGAAAATCGGCATTCCTCAACAACACAATGAACATAAATAGTTCCACGAATTGAAGAGCAAGCTTACATTTCCTCCCAAGCCACTGATGACCTAAAAGTGTTGAACCATTTAAGAACACAATGTCACCAACTGATAATTACAATGGTCTACAGAGACGATCAACATAAGATTTATACAAGGTCTATATCGTCAAAATCATATGATGAATTGACTAAATCATATATGTAACCTCATGAACCATGCTCAGTCCAACCATGGAACCATCCTTGATCTCTTCCCAGCACAATTTAGTGTTTATGGCATGCCATTCAAGGCCTAAAATATATCCATTATGATCGTGGACTTGTAACTATTATTATATGAAAACTCTACGCAGCTTATATGGTCATCCTATCCTCCTTGAACATTGACGGAAAAATAATGAATAATATCATTAAGAATATGTATAGCTCTCTCTTTCTATCCATATAACTATCAATGGTATGCCATTTTCAGATTAACCAGATATATCAATTCCTCCTGAAGGACTCTCAAAATAACGATGTAAACTGGGGATCTCTATCTGAGAATACAACTGATGGAACTCCATCCAAATAAAAAAATCTCTCTCGTATATAGGTTTCCCACCTCCTCAACATTAGATGAACCACAACTGTATATAATGTGATTTGATTTATTTGGCATATCAATCCCAAACCAAATCGTATTATTCCATGAAAGAGTGTGTTGAATCCCAACCACATGGTCTATTTTGATGTCATACGACTTCCAATTTATCACCAGATGTGTCTCAAGAAAATCCAATGGTCTCCCGTGTTGGCTTTGACCTGTTAGAAAGTGTATTTTTGGGGGAAAATCAACAATACCCCATCCCATACATGGGAACCATAATCATTTCTGCATGTCATTACATATTTATGGGTTTCTTGGGTTATCTTCCAATTAGTAATTATAGAAATCCACCATAACATCATTTCCTATATGAAAAGTTATAACATAATGGTCTA
Organism: Viscum album; assembly: GCA_963277665.1. Lineage (NCBI taxonomy): Eukaryota > Viridiplantae > Streptophyta > Magnoliopsida > Santalales > Viscaceae > Viscum > Viscum album. The sequence continues at coordinate 142,891,387 of OY728141.1, forward strand.
GAATTATAGGATAACCACAACAGAGAACAACCTCTAAAAAACCACCTCCCCCATTAAAAATATTTATAATGATAATTAATTCATCATAAAGATATTTTTACAAGAAAATAATATTGAGAAAGTAATAGGTCAAATGAATGTTAGACAAAACAACCACGAACCCTGTTTACCAAACTCTTATATGGGGATGTTCAAAAAAATTCTTCTTGTTTCACACTTCTGGTGATTCTTTTATATCATAGATTAGAATATTCATCCACAGTGAATCTTCAATAATGATATGTTTCCCTAGGGTATATGAAATGTTAAAATAATAGGATTTCAGGTAATCCATAAAATACCTCCATAGAAAATTTATATATTTTTTATATAAAATATTACTAAATAATTTGTGTTTGTAATATATGGTAATACTTTAAAAGAAATTTCCATGCACCCATCTCTAAAGTGAATGTATTATGACTAGGATCTAAAGATCACTGATTATGTAATTATTCTCATTTGACCTAATTTTTCTAGGGCCATAAGTTATAAAATGATCACCTTATATAATAACATAATACAATCTTGAATGTGATGAATAACGACAGACAACATTTCCCATATTAGCCTTTCTAAGAGCCAACAATGAAACAATACTCAAAATCCATTTCATATCAACAATATAACATTATTATTTATCATCATAGGTAAAATTCGCTCCCTTTCAAATTAGGGATGTATTTAGAGAATCCAAAATGGATAAATAATTTAAAATCACATAATAGTATCAAACTAAACCCATGAAGATCAGAAAATTAAAAAAATTGTGGTCTCTCTCATTTTATAAGAACCATTACCTATTTTGATCAAATAAAATAAAACATATTGAAACCCTGTGTCCCAATAACATCCATCCCCAAATCTGTATATCACATTTTGACATCCGTGAATAATGTTGGTGAATTATCAATAATTCCATAAGTCCTCTTTGATAATGCCCATGATCCTCCTTATACATAGTGTAAAAAAAGAATATCGTACACAATGGAAAAATAGAAATGTATACACATACTCGTTGAATATAATGTTCATTTAAATTATAAAGACTACAAGAGAATTAGTTAATCCAAATTTAATGAAAATGTACTCATTGTGGAATTACATACTCGAAATGGTGTTTTTCTAAATGTTATATTCTTTTATTCTGTACTTTTGATAACTAGATTGAAGACAAATCATCAATAACCACTTATCCATTTTCAGATAGACAAACTGATCATCAACATATGGTAATAGATAACATTTACTTATCTTAAATCAATTGAGCATTCAATAATCAAAACAATGTTTACGTTACCCATAGAATTTCTAAACACTCAGAATAGGTGTCTCCCAAGGTGATACAATCAGGCATATAAATCATTTCTCTAAAATTTCTTGTTACCCTATATTGAACACATTCATTTAAGATGGGCCCAAATAGTACATAATAATAGATAATGGCTGATCACCATACATTAAATAAAAATAAAACTATACCTCTCTTACATACATAAAACTAGAGAAATATGATAGAAAAACAGCAGGAAACATGAATATAATTTGAGGGTGATCACAACTCAATGAATCCAAATATAGTTCAAAGGAAAACAATGATATTAATATCCCAAACTCTAGATAATAAGGTCTATATCTTTTTAAACCAAGGTCACATTCTCCATAAAAAGACATGAAACACCCTTTTAGGATCATTAATGTGACGAGTTAAATATTAAAATGAAATTTTGATTAAATAGAAATTATCTCATCCATACCTAAAATGATATAATGTGGTTTCATTCCTAGAATGATAAACACCTACGTCATCTCTATATTTGATAATGAGAAAACACAAGAATGTAAATGAATTCACTAGTGTCTATTCGTTCTCAATGCTATAGTAATATCTATCACATAAGAAAAATTATCCATAATAGTATTATGAAGATTAAATATATGAGTAATAATGATGGAATGATATGTGCTAGTATTAAATAAATAAATCAATATATATTAAGCTATTGGGACAATACCTCTCATAGTCAATAGACCCATATCTGCTTCCTATAGAGACTATTTCACTGCATGAAGAATATGTGTTCCTAATGATTGTGGATGGAACCCCTATTTTGATAAAGAATATGATTTCACATCAATAAGTTTCAGATATAATGATCATAATCCAATATGTGGTGGTTAATAGATATTATAGAACTTCTGTGAGGGACCAGTAAAATCACAAAAACCAAAACTCTTGGGTGTCCCTATGTGAACACATTTCTATCCCACATGCTTGCTACACTGGTAGAAAATCAATGTGCATATTGTATAAAATACATGTAATATAGAAGAACAATTTTATCAAGGACCATAATAAGACTCATCATGATTTTTATGTCATTTTATATAAAATCACCTACCTGACACTGGGAGAATAATGAACTCCCATCAACCTTGACTTACCAAATAGATCAAGCTCAAAAATCAATGATCAATATATCACATAAACATAATAACATAGCTTAAAAAAGTAATACTAAGAACAAATATTAGATATAATTCATATATCAAACTTCATACCCTTCATCTTCAAATTTGTTTCAATCTGAGGTGAAAAATTCACATGATCAGAAATGTGATTTAAATAATAATTCATGTTTCTGGTAGCTTACTCAAATTAGAGAAACTATATAGACTTACCCAAGAAAATAATCTATATAAATAAATTATCAATGAAAATAAATTTAACATCCATATAATATAATCATTCATTCTTATTTTCAATCACTACTGTGTCCCACCATATCCTTCTAGGTCCATCACTCATTATGGATGAACATTTATCCTTGACTGAATTGAATGTCTCGAAGAACCCAAAAAAAAATATAAATCCTACATAGTCATTACATAGCCTGATGAGGATGATTTTATAATATGAACAATGCTGGATTCATCCATAGAAACTTTTATGCATGATTCTAACAGTCCTCCCTTCAAGGATCCACAATTGGAGCCAAAATATGGATGGGTGTAGATGCTCATCCCATAGAATGCACATCACATACCATAGTGTATACCGGATTATGGTCCATGGGAGTATTTTATTAACACGGTACATCTTCAGCTTCCTATTGGATCCTATTAAAAAGTATTTTATGATGTATGATAATACACATCATCATAAATCAAAAAGAAGGAGTTATAAGATTACATATATCAACATTAAAAAAAGAGAAACAAGATAAATTAATCCCATCAGATAAGAAAACATGATTTTCATTTCAACTAACCAAATAGAAATTCGGGAAAAGGATAGAAATTTTCCACAAGGATCCCATCCCCAAAAAATTATAGAGACCTTAGGCACATTATGAAGAGAGTTAGCTTGGAACTCACTGATGACAACCTCATAATCCCCTACAAGAATTCTCAAATAGCCTACAGATGTAAAGGTAATATTCTTAACCTAAAACCTCCAGTACCACATTGCAATGAACCATCCCAGAAACCCTGGAATGGTGATAACATAGCTGGAACTGACATATCCCAAAGGGTGTTCCTGATACCCATAGGTTGGGGACAAGAACAAGACAACCCATGAGAAAAAATACGAATGGTTTTAACACATTAAGAGATGAATAAACAATGAAATATTAGTTTGCTCAATGAAAAATACAACGGAGACTATATCATAATAAAAATAGGTATAAACACCCAAAACAATGCATCCTCAATGTAATAGGAAAAAGTAGGATAACATCCCATGTAACACTAGTGAAAACCCACCAGGCACCCATGATTCAACAATATCCACCACCTCCGAGTGTTTTTCCACATTTCTCAAAAAAAGTATGTCTTCAAACGCACAAAGGTAATTTTAGGTTATTAGATCAAAATACCTATAGGGTCTCACAAAGTGTTCTGTCTTAATAAGAAATCATGTTTATGCCAAATCATTTTTTAAATTTTAGTAAAAATAGGCAGAGAATTGAAATAGAATATTTAAAACAAAACATGGATTTTGAAACAATTTATAGAAACATTTAAATATATTATAGAAGAAAATGATTATTTATAATAATTAATATAAATATCTAGGAATGGGTAATTAAATTTTAATAAAAATATAATATATTTCAATATAGTTCACAGTCATGAAATATGGTCATCTAAAAAGGGGTACTATTGTTCTATTTTATGAGATCATCATAAATCCCATATTGGTTATCATGATAATATGTATACACATGTCCATCATATACGAGTAAACGTTTAATCATTAATAACCCATTTGGTATAAAATTCACTTCCCTTTATTTTTGTTAGACTTTTAAATAATCAATCCATTGATATAGAATTACATTCCTAGCATGTTTTTTTTGAAAATAACAAACTAACTACCAAGGTATTCATGTTCTCAAAAAATTAATCAAAATGGAAATTTTATTTCAATATAGTTTAAAAATATAAATTCACCATTTTCAATAATAAAATGAAATTTTCTATTTAAAATAAAAAACATGGTCTTTTAATCAATTAATGTATTTTCAAGATAAGAATAACAATAGATTATTATAAAAAAAATTAGTCTATATTTCTCAAAATTTGAACATAAATGAATATTTACAAATTCCATTTAATTCCAATATACACCAAAACTTCTAATTCCATTTGAATTGGGCGTTTAGACAAAAAGATAATTAAAATTTAATTTATTTTCCTAATCCACATAATTTAAAAAAAAATCAATGGAAATAAACTAAATTTAATTCAATAATATAAGCGTTAATGACATGAAAAATATCATCGAAACCACCTACCTTTAATCATCACAGCATGTAACACAACACTTGAACGTGATTTTTTTGGCGAAGATTGATTAAATGTTGTTTGATGAATCAAACCTAGGTTCATGTTATAAAAAACACGATTTTATATCTATCTACAACATAATGACCAAAAAACACCATGGGGAAATGAATAAGATAGTGGGAGAAGATATCTTTCATGAGTGAAATCAAATGACGTTCTCTAAGCATCGATCCTCCTCGTTATAGTTTTGGAGTAGTAGAAAGTGGTCATGAGTGCTCTATAGACCAATTTATTTATCTAATTCTGAGTTAGGTTATAGTAGGTGGTAAAATATGGGTTCTTGATTTTTTTTTAAAAATTATGAAATTAAAAATGTTTCTGTGTATGGTTATCTAGGTAGGGCGACATGATTTTTAAAAACATTCTCTCTAACCATGGACCCCTAGGATTGGGTGTACGATTTTTCAAAACATTCACCAACCATGATAACCCCCGCATTATTTGTTTTCAAAATTTTTTATTGGTTGGAACACATTTTTTGAAAATTGTGTTTCAACCATGTTCAGCATAGTATCCCCCAAAAAAATTTCAAAACATCACCCGATGTAGCCAGAAAAAAATCCCACCAAAGAATGATCCAATGAGAGATGATGTGTTCTTGAAAATAGTAAATCGATGATATAAGATTAGAATGATTTTTTTAATTCCTCAATATCCTTAAAAATTATATGTCTCACGATTTATAACATTAGGATTGTGTGTGTAGCCTTTTTCATGTTATTTTCTTCTTACATATAGAATGTGATCATTATGATACAATTGTTATCATGTGAGGTTTGAGCTGTAATTTGAATATTGGATCATATATGATGTTATTTTTTCTTGAATATATGAGTATGTATGATGAGTATGTTTGGATTATCCATTATGTAGGACCATTCATACAATGGTAAACATATACTCTGGCTATTCTAGTTAGATGAATTTTTTACACAATTTTGGTGTATCCTACAAGAGTGATTTGTGAATCATTGGTTTCCATGTAACATTCCTTTATACAATACATCAAGACTGATTCAAGAAAAAGTGGTTAGTATATAAAATGGATATCTTATGTGGAGGAATATATCCTGTTATTTTTTTCAATACACATGAGGGAATGTGTCCAACAGATAGCTGATGTTTTTTATAGCATGGTTTCAAAGTAGGTATATAAAAACTCTAATTAAATTATATTTGTTTTATAAAGGTGTAATAAATATATATTTTTTATGTACCTTGATTTTATGATGTAGTACACTTGTATATAGTTTTTATTGTTGTTATAGGATATTGTTTTGCCTCACTTAGTCATGTACTCACACAATACATGGGCATTTCAGTGTGCTTCTAGATTTCATGGTCATGGAACTTGTGATGGAAAATTTATATATGTTTAGTAGTTGATCAGATGGTGTAGAATGATGTAATGGATACCAGATGGAGATTAAGAGAAACATTGTTAGATAATTTTTTTTACTATTATTATCTATCCGTTATAAGCTTTTTGTGATTTAATTATTATATCATGTATGAAAAATTCCATTTTCATAATAAAATCTGATTTTTTATAATGATATTTCTTTTTGATTTGAGATATGAGATGATATAAAAGGTATTGTATCCCTATTGATGAAAATTTACCCTAACTTCTAGTTAGAAATTTTTTCTTATGTGGAGGAATGCATGAGGTCTTGTGGAAGCTCCTCTCAGGCATAGTGGAATGGTTAGAGATGTTAAAAAATGTTATTAGAGGGTCAGATTCTCTAAATTTTTTATTCTCTTTTCCTTTCATTGATTTATAGTATATTAGAGATATTATGTTCAGTAAAAAGTCATGGAATCTATGATATTGTATGATGAGAAATATATTGTTAACCCCCAATTTTACATAAAGCACGATTTAATTTTATTAATGTTTTATCTTACCGTGTGTTAAATTTAACATGGGTGATGCACATGATGTTGATATGTTATTTTTTTGATTTTGGATTGTATTCATGAATCATGATGGATTCATAGGTTCACATGTCTTATAAAAATATTTCGGGTATTACATACTGATCAAATAATTAAAGGCCTCTCGAAATGTTGAGATGTTATTTTCTAAAATATTTATTCACTCTTTTATTTGAGAATGTTGTATTTTATTTTATATTATATATATGTGGTTTGTGAATGATGTGAAAATGATATTAACATATGCATAATCAAATAAGTGGTATCAATTATTTTTTTCCTTCCTTAAATTGAATTTCATTTGATTTTGAAAACTCTTTGTGATTTATTTATTAAATATTTATATATATATTAAAGTCGATGTTTTTAATAAATAATCTTATCTTGATGCCACTTGATATCAGTGGACGTTTCAATGAGTTTGAATGTCACTATATTGTCCTCGGTTTTTTAATGGTTTCTACATTTTAATTTGGAATCTCATATGATGGAGAGTACTTTTTCAATAATGAAATGTGATTCACAATGATGAGAATCATTATAGTGGTATACTTTAATAACCCATGTCATTGTTTTTATTTTTTCATTTATGATATTTAATTAAAATGTAGAATATATGATTATGAATAGAGTTAAAATGTAATTATTATTTTCTTGATCTAATGAAATTATTTAGTATGTGGATTATTAGTTGGTATGTTAAAATTTATAATAATAATTTTATTATTATTTATATTTATATAGAAGATAAATATGGAAATATTCATGCTTATTTAATAATTTTCCTACTCTAAAATATTGTTTGGGTTAGTATCTAATGATTTTTATTGTAATAGTGGTGATATTATTAATTTTTCATAGTAATGTAATTAAGTGTGTTTATAAAATAACTAGTTAACTAATAAAGGATCTTAATGGATGTTATTTTTGAAAGGTTTATAGTGGTATTTAAGGTATAGCTTTTATAATAATAAAAAAATTTCTCATTGTTCTAATTATATTTGGAAAATAGTACTTCTGCATGGATATATATAATTCTTATATATATCAATAATGAATATATATATATATATATAAATGTGTCACCATGTGTATATGTCTATATGTGAATGTGTTAGTTTGTGTGTGTATATAATGATTATAATAATTAGTTAAAAATAAATGCACATATATATCTATGTAGATGTGTGTGTATATATGATTTAGTGTGTGGGTGCATATATGTACATGTCAAAGTGTATTTGTGTGTCTGTATATATTTACATTTTTTGTATATATATATTAAAATATATATTACACTAAAAATATATTTAATGAATAATTAAATAAGTATGATAGTGGTTTTAAAATAATTTGTGAAGTGTTATGAGAGCGGCACATGGCTGATTTATGTGATAAAAAAGGAAAAAAATTATTAAATATAACAATTTAAAATATTTGTAGATCCCATGGAAACCTGTATAAAAATAAAGTGTGTCATTAACTATTCATGGATTAAATTTTCATATAATATATTCTATAAAAAAATTAATTAAGACATGAAAATATAATAATATCCGATAGATTTAGTCCATTAGGCATACAACATGCGGTGGAATTACTCCCCATCCTCAATCCTCTCAATAACACCCCAGTATTTCATGTTAAAAATTTTTATAAATAAATTTAATTTCTTTGATAGCTTATGGTGTATAACTTTAAAATAATTTTATATTAGTTAGTCAAAACAATACATTAGATTAAGATTAAATGAACTGTGATACACATTAAAATTATTATTATTTTATGAAAAACATTATAATCGAACTATTAAATTGGAGGGTCTGAATTTGATTAAATATGTTATGATATATATATATATATATTTAATAATAAAACAATCATTAATTAATTTATCTATAATAGACAATCAAATTTTAGTAAATACATTTTAAACATTTTCATGAATAATTATTTTTAATACATATTTATGAGAAAATAAAAAAATTTAATTAAATAGTATTAGAAAATTTATTTTATAAATTTGAATTTATTTTTTAAATCATCATATCAAAATTTTCCTAGTTTAATTTTTCATTATTTTTTAAAATGATATATTTTATATTGAATACTGAAAAAATAAAACTTTTTTTTATAATATAATTTTTATTCCAAGAATTTTAAAAGAAAATATATTAGTAAAATTTATTAAAAGTAAAATTAGTTTTATTATATTATAAATAATAAATATATTTTCATTGGAATCAATTTAATAGCTTGATTTTTAGCAACAAAAAATTATACTGTAAAATGTTATTTTTTCAAAAAAATGCTTTTCATTGAATTTTTAATTTTAATATTAAATTATTTTTTTCTACCCGTTGAAATTGAATATTTAATAATGGAAATTTTTTGTTAAGATGTTCAAATTTATTATAATATTTCCCAATTATTTCGGGTCAATATGAATATTAACTTTAATAATTTTCAATACCATGATAAAAGGTAAATCATGAAATTCGTGGATGACTCTTTTATGATAAGTATCACAAAATAACCCTAAAACATGAGTTTAATTTATTTTAGGATAAAAAATCATCCTTAAATAAAATTTATTTAGTCAAATGTATATTCGCCCATTTTAGTAAGATTATGATCATTTGAAAATTTAATGTAATGAAATTTTAAAATTGCCAAACACTTTTTTGAATAACAATAATATTTTTAAAACAGGAATAAACAGAGGATATGTTTAGTTAGAAATTAAATTTTTAAATTTAAATTATTTATTTTCATCATTTTAAATTATTTGATATTTTTTTTAATAAATACTTACAATAACTTTTTAAAAAGCACTAAATTAGAAATTATTTAATTAACTGAAATAAATTATGAAATTATATTAATAGAAAAAAAAGTATTATAACATGAAATAATAAACTTTACCCACAAAATTTATGGGAAAATTGAAATGATATAAGGGTTTTGATGAACATTATTAAAATTCCTTTGTTTTCATGTTATTATTATTGTCAAAATAAATTATTAGTTCTATAATTAACATAACATGTATTTTTTTAAAATATTTATTTTATTAAATGAATTAAAATTCATAAAAAAAATTTATATTCATCCAAATTAATAGAATGTAGAATATTAAATCTATCATTTCCAATATATGGGAATTTTTCATTTTATAAATACATTACGTATGCTTCAAGAATAGAAAATTTTAATAATTCTGTAATTATCGAAAGGGTTAACATGGGATAAAACCAAAATATAAGGGTGAAAATGATACAAAATGTTTCCAAATTTTATTCTATGAATTTAATCTATAGCATACACACGTTATATTGTAATTATAAAAATTTTATCCATTTTTAAATTATAAATAATTCTTAATAATTTAATATTTTTATAAATTATAAAAGTTACCCTCGCTAAAATTACAAGAGGGGACCACCAAAAATACTTATTTCAAAAAATTAACTATCAATCTCGACCAAAACATTCACATTCATATAATAAACTTCATTATCTAAGTTCATGAGGTTCTGTACCTTCCAAAAATCAATCAACGGTTCCTAATTAATAGATCTAAAATAATTTCAGAAAAGAAGTGTTGATCGACATTAGAGGCTCATTCATGTTTATTTATTTTTTAATTTTGTTATTATTATGGCATAACCATAATAAAAAAATGATTCTATTGTAATCAAATAACATATATGTTATTACTAATATGGTAAAACTACATTTTATCTCTTTTAAATCCCATTAAAATGGAAAACATCTCCCTTTCATATGTATATATTACCATCTCCACATAGTAGTGTAAACCTTTCTTCACCACCATATTACATGGTTAGTTATAGAGAATTAAGAAAATGAGTATATATTATAAATATGAAATAATTACACCATTTTTATGATGATATCATATATAACATCTAAACATCAAATCCATTGAGAAATGTTTACTTCTATCATGTGTACGTATGGATGACCACCTCTACGAAGCGAAGAGATTCATGTTAAATTTCTATTTTACTGTGATGAACATATGGACATATTAAATTAATATATACGATATACATGACATTATAATGAATCTTTAATTGTTAAATATTTATACTTTTATTTTTTTTCCATCCATTTAGAAGTGAAAACAACATTCATTCATATGTTTGGTTTGCCATCTCTATGAATTGAGTAATATAGTTTATATCCATTTCATTTATATATTATTCTAATTATTTAAAAATTTAATATATATGATATTAATTAATTATAAATTATTTTAATAATGAGATAATGAGGAAATTATTAAGATTAACATAATAAAACTAAATAATTCTTGAAAAACGAAAGAGTTACAACTACAAATGGTTATTTTAATAATAAATTTATAATAAATGGGAGGTAAAATATTATAATATAATAATATATGTTATGATATATATGGTTATGGATATATAATATATCTATAATAAATATATATTTATTTTTCATCTCTTTTTTACACATACAATGGAAATTGAACTTCAAGTAAAGGTTTAATTCAGAATATCATCATCATTTGGGATTGGTTATATTTAAGTCCCTATTATAGAATATATATATTCCATGTCTATGTATTATAATTTATTTTAAAAATGTTTTTATTATTCGTTAATGAATTTTTAAATTCATATATACCCCTGTTTTTCTAGTTTTAAAATGAATTAGATGAAATAATATTTTCTATTTTTGAATGGTGTAGTTTTTTTACATTAGATAATAAATTTTGAGTGTAATATTTTAGAGCTCATGAAAAATGAAAAAATTACCCTCCTTATGAATCAATTATTTGAATTTTACTTGGAACGATTAAATGAATCTTTACAAATATACAATTTTCCATATTTTATAGATTTTACAATTTTATTTTCTGAGTTAAAATGTTTATTTTCTCAATAAATTTTCCTCTGATCTTTTTGATGTATTTCAATATATGTCAATATATTTTTTCTTAATATTATATTTATGATTAAATATAATGATAATATCCATTATAATTCTTTGATAGGTTAATTATCATTTTTACAAGAGTATTTGTAATCATTTTGAATGAGATATCTTCCACTATGGATAGTTATTGATTATTAACAAATTATTATTCAGTTTTATTATATATTAATTTGAGGAATGCATTTTATTTTTTACCTGATATTAAAGGGCCGACTAAATTCCCTATATGGATTGGTATTTATTAAGATATAACCTAGATTGTGTTTTCCACATGTCATAACCAACATATTTTTATATTTCATAGCCAATTCCTATCTAACATTATGCATTATATAATTAATTATGAATTACGTTACTGATATCTTTGTCAATTTAGGATTTAGTATCTATTAATGATTTTATATCTCATGAAATTATTTATATTGAATTACTTTATCATGTTTCAATTATACTATATCATTCTTTCCTTGTTATTCTCTATTGTTTGAAACCCTTAATAGGAAAATGAGATCACCCCTTTATTATGTATTGTTTCACCTAAAATCAAGGAATTGTTTTATAATTGATATTTAAGTGTACAATAAGGGGAATAATCATGTTGTCAAAGAAAACAAAATTTTATATTGTATGTTTTCAAATTATACCTTTAATTCAAGTATGTATATATTTTTCCAATATTAATAAATTACTATATCCTTTGGGATGATATTTCATGTATCTTTTTGCAAGATAATAACGAAACCACTAATTTTAGGATATTGGTGTCTTGTTTTTATAATACATCTCTCTCTAACGCATCTCTATTTCTATATCATTATCATTAATTCCCTCCCTATTACAATTTTACTATTAATTAAATTTATATCACTGATGAATTCTCTATTATTGAATTTACTGAAGCACCATTGATGATATAGGACAAATATCCATGAGTATCAATTAAATCCTATGTTTTTAATGTGTTGTTTATTTTTTGGTTTAATTGAATAATATGAAAACTCCTGTAATTAATGATTTTTGTACCTATGGAATTTATCCCATGAAATAATATAATGTTTTTGATGTATTTTTTAAGGATTTTTTTATGAGCGTAAATTTATTAGAAGCATATCTATGATACATGATCTTGTGAGTTTTGATGGTATACATTCACCATTTAAGGTGTTTCTTTCATATGATTTATGATCATTTTGATAATGTCAATTTGATGATATGTTTGATGTGTAATTTTATTCATTTATAGTTTTTTTTGTTATTTTTATCTTTTAGAGTTGAAAATGCAGGTTGATCTAATTTAGACTTTCTATCAAGTTGGATGTTCTCTACATACATAACTATGTACTTTGGATATTCTACCTAGTTGTATGTGTCACATACATTTGGGAAGCCCAAATGAGGGATGTGTCAGACATTGGATGGAAGAAAATATTATTTTAGACTATCCATCATGAAGAACGAGTCAAATAATTTTCCGTATATTATTATTTTATCCTAGAAATTGGAATGTATGACAAGATTTTAGGACAATCCATTAATGTAATATCTCTGAGAGAATATTTATGTTTCTTTTAGCATGGTTCTGATGTTAGTAGAGTCAGTCCCTCAGGAAAATGAAAGTGTATTAAACTTGGGGGATATATTTTTTATATATCTATGTCATATTTATTTCATAGAATGAGATATTATATTTTATTAACTAACATTTTGAGTCATTTGTGGTGTATTGTGGCCCCTTTTACTCAAACCATACTCAAGAATTTTGGTGTGGTTATAGTTTTAATGACTAAAGATCTAGTGAATTGCAAAGGTCCTATCGTGGATTATATATAAAGTGGTGAAGGAGATTCTGAATATTACAATTCATAGTTCAATAGGGAATCCAAATACTATATTTATTTACTGTTATTTCAATTAATATGTATCCATGATGTTTTTTAGTTATTATATCATGTATTCAATCTTCTATTTTCTTCACATTCTCTGTGTTTTTATTATATTGTTTCTCTATTGGTGGGGTTGTAACATTTTGATGAGGTTACTGTCTCCTTACTACGGTACATTGTCCCACATTTCTAGGTGGTATACTCTTGTAGATGAATCATGATCATGAGGTCATGTGGAAATCAAGATAAAACCTAGTGGTTTAGTATATGTTCATACAATGTTTGAGATACTATAAATCATCTAGATCTAAAACCTTAGAATCAAAACAATATAAAATTATGCTTATCAACTCTTATACAATCATATATTCATCCATATTTTAATAAAATTATAAAATGTAAGGAAAAAAATAAATAATTTTTGTAAATATGAAATTTGATTTTTCATCCTCACCCTTCAAGATATATTACAATTTAGTTCTATACATTCTTATCTTAGCATCTTTGTCTTTAATATTTCATTCACATATCATTTGAATAATATACATTATATCAATCACAATTTATAATTACAGAACATTAATGAGTTAATAAATTAATATTGACATCAAATTTAAATTTCAAATATTTTAATGAATAACTATGTTTTTTATATCCACAGAAGTCATTTGATCTCTAATTTTAATCAATGGAAAATAATCTCTTACTATTTGGAATGCTTGTAGGTCAACTGAAAGATAACAGTGTAAAGTGAAATTATACCATCCATTATAGTTATCCACATGAAAGGATGGAACACCCTTTTCATTCGGTAAATTAATATTATTTACGACTAGAAACTTAAGGATTTGATAAATGTATCATGGGAGCAGGTAGAACTACAAATAACACATGAACATATTAACTGCTAAAAGGGGTAAGGGATTAATATGATTTGGTAATTCATTTAACATTATCTTGATTTCAAATAAACACATGTTACAATTTTTGAAACCATCCCCACATATTATCCCAAAAACCATACTATTATGAATCAAATAAAAATAAATGAAAGATATATATTTAAATGGTTCAGTCATAGTGTGGGTTCCAACATTGTGCCATATTTTTCTCTAGTAGTTCAACATATTATCATGTAAATTGTACTATAAACTAAAATTGTATAGGCCAATTATTATACTATAAGTTTTTTTTATTAGTACCCCATTTCTATTCATAATATCCCACGGTATATGCATTAATTATAAAGAGAATATAAAGGCATATTGATAAATTTATTTCTTCGATGACTATTGATGATCTTCCTAATGATCCATCAACATATATAGAATAATTTAGTCACTTTTTGTAGAATTATTTGATGATATACCCTTAATGAATCGTATCATGTTTTGATACTTAATAATTATCATTCTCTAATTGATTATGAAAATTTCATTTTAATTTCATTAAACAAAATTTCATGCAAGATAATTTCATTATCTTCATTTAGTTTTCTGAATCTCCATATTAATTATGATTTTTCAAAAAAAACTCTCTTAACTATATTCTCATTTAAAAAAACTAAAAAACACCATGAATAAAAAATAATCCTTGAAATATATTTTATAACAAGTAATTAATGAAACACCTTTAAAAAGAATATAACTAGATGATTCTATTTTATTCTATAATTATGTTAGACTCATTTTTATTCCCCTAAGATCTCATAATATTTGATTTTGTTAAAAATTTATTTAATAAATTTATGTTTCTGACCATATTTAGTCTTAATAGATTAATTGAATCCCATATAATGATCTTCTTTAACATCAAGAAATATTGAGATTAATTCATAGATAATTGTTTTTAGTATTTTAATAATACCTTTGTATTCTTAATTAAGGTTTTTTACACAAATCCTTAATAATCAATCATAACATAATAATTAATTAAAATTAACACAACAACATAATTACTCAGGGATTTAAAACAAAAAATTTATCCTTTCATATCAATATTTCATTGAATATTTGAAGTCTGATATGAAAAAACCCCCGAAAAAATCGTCAAAATGGAATATATCGGGATTCATCAAAAATATTAAAAAAATCAGTCCTCAAATAACAATTTTAGATTAAAACCACAGGGTAAATTAAATATATATGAGTTTCAATGATAATTTTTAATCTCCATTGAATTAACATGAACCACCTTCTAGATGTGATGTTATACTATTTACTGAACATTTTGAGCATCAAATGTATTGATTTCATTAGAATATTCAAAATAATGAAGTCAATTTTTTATATACTTTATTCACTTTAACAATTTATATATAGATGAGCATGAATGAGTTTTATCATCCATGTGAAGCTACCACACAATCTATATCAAACTTGTAGAAAAAATTATGAATAATATATTGACAATATTGATCAATCATAAATATTTTGATTGAATTCATTAAAAATAACATTCTATTTATGTAAGGATAAAAAATTCTATAAATGATATTTAATTTCTTATAATTTCATATAATGTATAAATCACATTTACATCACAAAGAGAACACAAAACAGAAATTATATATCAATAATGAATAAAATAAAAGGTATTTCTTCATGATAATGAAGGAATAATAACTTGAAATTTCAAATATTAACATGACCATTAGAAATAATAATATGACCTATAGAATATTAACCTCTCATATGAATGTTTAAATAAAATTTATACATATTATAAACAAAAATATGATATAATAATTTAACCGTACATGCTATTAAAAGTTTAAAAAATGAAAAATTGTGTATTGGTATTTTTGTAAAAAATAATTATTTATTTAATATTGGGTATTTAATATAAATATTTAAGAGAAACGTTATTGTAATCTTATATATTCATAAAATAAATATTTTTATCTTATTATTAGAATATAATTTTAGGAGACCTTAATTATTTGTTCAAGGTGTCATAAAATTAGTAATAATTTTAAAATCTGTATTTCTTGAGTAAATGATTATTTTAATTAAATAAAATTATCATATTTAAAATTTTATTCTCATAATGTATAATTATATTTTTAATTATACATTTCAATAAAAATAGGGTGATTTTTTTTGTGTTTTTTCTACAAAATATGAAAAAATTTGTGAATAGTGAAATATAGATAGTTATGGTACAAGATAAATAAATAATGAATGTGGTAATTATATAGAAATATTTTTATATAGTTATGGTATTTATCCAATATAATATAAATTTATTCATAGACTTCATCAAAAATAATAATAATAATGAATAAAAAAACAGCAATCCCCTCCAATATAACTACCTCCCTTAATCACCCCTTCACCTCAAACCTAACAGTACTTAATGAATATCCAAATTCAATCAAATAATCATCCCAAGTCTCTCCCAAATTTCAAGGATCATTGTGTCTCAATAAGAGACCCAACTCAAGTTCCCCATTGAGTTTCTCAAGGAGAATAATTGAAGAGGTAAAAATGTCATTCTTTTTTATTTAAATTATTTTTGAATTTTTTACTTCTTACGACATACACTAATCCAAGGGAGAAGATAAATATAGTATATAAAATATATTTTATTTTTCGTGAGTAAATTTAACAACCCCTAATCATTTTTCTAGAAACCATTTGTTCCAAAAAATGAAAACATCATCCGAGATTTTCCAATTCACCATCTTCATGGATGATGATTTTTCATTTTCTAATACCAACATCATGTATAGTAAAAACCATTATAATGGTTAACAAAGATTTTAAAATTTATATTACATCTAATTTTTGTTATGTAACTTATATTTATACATAATCTCAACTATTAACACAATACTACTTCCTGAGAATTGAAAAACAGCCAAAATAAACTGATGATCATCATTAATGTTCTATTTAATGAATCAGATTCACATTATAAAAAATCATATATATAAACCCATTTAATCATCTGTATTTTCATTAATAACAAATAAATTACATCATAAAAACAATTCTATATTAACATGATCTTCCATACACGTATTCAAGTTGACCAATCATGGGAAACAAGGAAACGAACACTCTCAAATGATGAAATTTACTCTCAAAACTAATCAAAAAAGAAATAAATTAAATGAATAAAATTATACAAAACTAAATGTTTAATGGGTTCATAATTAAATAATTAATTAATCTAATTTTATTATCCTTGAAAATGTGTTTACGTGAAGAAATCATTCATATATAAGGTAAGGTCTTAATTGCATACATCCACTTTATTTCAGGGTACACTTTTTCTATCTTTATCCAAATTTAAATATAATTAATTTATATATATATAATATAAATTCTGTTTGTATTTTAAAAAAAAATCATGATTATATATTATTTCATCCTTATTTTTCTAGGTCATTCTTGTTTTATATTTTCACCTTTTAAAATTCCTCCTGATAAGAAAAACAATTAATGGGAACTTCCCGATTTCATCCATATATTCAAGTGTATTACAAAATCAATTTTATTCCAAAATAATTATTATTAAATAAAAAATTTACCATGAAAATATATATTTCGTTATATTTTTATTTACAAAAAATATATTGATTATCCATTTTAATTAATCTTTACTATTTTCCTTAAACTACAAAAAAATGTTTTATTTCAAAAGTTTTTTCAAACTTTAATTTAACATTTTTTTAAATTAGTTTGACATAAAATATCATCATATATGACAATTTATCCTTATTAATGACTATTTGTAATTTAAATAAATTTATTCATGGAAACTATTATGATATTCCATTTTTAGGCCTTTTGGAATTATTTGGATACCCAATTCATTCTATGGGTAACACATATATTTATGTATGATTCCTAATGTACAAATCTTCATGAGGAACACTTGTTCATGAATAATTTATTATGGTTGTTCCTTTATTAAACTATGATTAATTGGGTATTTTTTAATCTAATGAGACATCATATTTAGTGGTCTTGGCTGCTAGTCATGACTCATACTAATCAGGTGCAATGGTTTTGGTGGTTTCCATTGATTCTTTCTCCTCCATGGGAAATGGTATTTTTTTTCTTGAATCATGATCCTCCATGTGAAATGGTCTTTGTGGTTATCCTTGAATCATTCTTCTGACATGTATTATGTTGTTTCTAGTTTTCTATGATTTCATGATTACATGATCTGATGTTCTATATGCTACGCTTCCATATGTTTGTTTACATTCTATGATTTTATCATTATGTTAGGACTTCTATAAAATTGGATATGCTTTATTCCCATTATTTTACCATTATATGGATTTTTGATCATTACTTTTTCATTTATTCTTCAAGTTATACTATAGAGATATAAGGTCTCAGAGGGTGTTAGGAGCTCATTGTGATCATTAAATGAAATATGTTTTTATTTTGGTTTCATGAAATTTAATCACGTACCTAACCTTATAAATAAACTATAAATTAAGACCGTTTTTTAGTATTGATGTTAAATTATTCTTAAAAACATTAAATAATACGTTTTAAAAGCCTAGGGTTAATATAGTTGGTATTATAACAAAGTCTAGTCATTTTTTGGTATAAGGACTAGAAAACATTAGTAAGAACCATAGGGATAATTATACTACCCTAGATAACCTATATTAGAACATATAAAATAACATGTTAGGATATATAGTCTTTTTCATGTTTATCCTTATGTGTTTAAATATTCATTCATATATTCTTATTATATAAATATTAATTCCCCCTAACTGTACATACATTTCATAGTTAATGGTGTAAATTATGTGAGCCCATTCCAATAATCAATGTTGTATTAAATGTGATGGTTTCCAAAATTAAATTATAAATATAATTTGAATAAGAGGTCAAAACTTCATGATATTACTTACTCAATTGTTTCATGCTATGAATAATAAATTGAGTCACATGGAAGACCTTCCTTTTAAAATATATCTAGTTATTTCCACATATTTTATATAGAAATTGAACCCCAAGATTAGTAGATCTTCAAGTCCCCACATCATGGAAAATGGATTACCTCTATTGAGGAGATATCATATTTCCTCTTGTCCTCATAAAAATATATATTTTTACTTGAAGTCTATAAAATTAACCGGTAAGCTAATAAGTGGTGGAAACTCATAAAGATCACGAAGTCCAAAAGGGAAATTGATAATTTGGATTGGGAGGAATTCAAGAAAATATTTGTCAATAAATATTTTTCCTAAACCCACTGTCTCAGGATTGAAAAATAGTTCCTTGAACTCATATTGAAGTAAGTCAAATCTATCAAAGAATTCAAAGAAAACATCAAAAGTATTTGATGATATGCCTATGGCATTGTCGTTAACACTGAAATAATGGTAGATCATTTATTAATCATATAAAAACTAAATCTATGAAAATAATTAGAAATTTGAGACATGAATAGCAATGAAGACGTATTTTGTTGATCCCTCTAGGATGAAATGGAAATCATAGAATATTATCAGTCTCATGGGGCTAGAGATAAAAAATTAAAATTTAGTTTAATATGGGTGGATAAATTGATAAATCTTATGATGAAAAGAAAATACAACATCTCACTAGTCAAAATTTGGAAATGAGGCATCTTGGGAACTATCTATTGGGAACTGTATAATGCCTAAAATGTATAACAATGGAGAATCTGACTAATAACATCAAACATAATGGAAATAATCCTACAAATTTGGAAGAATAAGGGATGGTTCATATAAAAAATCATCCAATAGTGTAGTGTTTCAATTGAATGTAACATTGGAATTATGTGAACCATTTCCCTAAGCCATGTGTTGTTGGATGGAATTAATAAAACAACCGACAATGCAGTATGTTAGGGAATGTTCTATCACTACTATTGTGGTGTATCTCAACAATGAGGTGGTGAATGATATGATGGTTATTCTTTAATGTACAGTAAATATAGTATTTTTTATGGTTATACACATTCATCAATATCATTAAATTTAAAAGACCTTTCAAAAACCAACTCTGAATATGGAGGGAGAGTTATCTATGAGGATAGAAAATGGAGAAATTTTTTGACCAAAATTTTATCACTCCTCCCCGATTAATGATTTTAGATGTAATCTAAAAATAATATTTTCTTACTAACTTTGGTAGAGTTGGATTATATTTTAGGCATGGATTGACTATATTTATAAAAATCCAACATCAACTATCAAGAATGGGATATCACTCTTCACATCCTAATTGATCCTCTCATTCAATACAATTGTAAGGAGTAGGATGAATATCCTTCTAAATAGTAATCTCAATAGTGGATATTGTTTCCTTATGAGAAAGTGTATCTAGCCCAAATTATTGTGACAAAATATAGGATCATTCTTGAAAATATGACTATTTTTAGAGACTATACCGATGTATTCCCTAAATAATTTCATGTTATTCCTACTGATTGGGAGGTTGAGTTATTCATTATACATATTCTTGGATCTCTACCTATATGAAAGACAATATATAAAAATTCTACCACTGAGTTGGAGGAACTGAAGAATCAGTTACAATATAATCTAGATGATAGATTTATATGACTGATTTAATCATAGTGGGGTGCACCAGTCCTTTTATTCAAGTGGATTGATGGATCAATTCATCTTTATATTGATTATTTGGAGCTTAATAAAATCAAGATAATTATAAAGTGTCCCCTTATATAGAGTGAATAATTTATCAATCAACTATGTGGGGATATATTTTTTTATAAGGTGGAACTCTAGTCAGCATATCTCTAATATATTTGGGGAAGGAATATATTACTAATAATGTATTTTGAATAATGTATGTGAACTATGATTTCGTAGTGGTAACCTTCAGACTCACTAATTCTTCCACGATTTTCATGATATAAAAAATAGTGTCTTTATAGATTACCTCAAAAAATCATGGTATTCTTTATTGAGGATATTCTGTTGTACTATAATAGAATGTCAGAACACAAATATGATTAGAATATTATGATAAAGACGTTATGAAGGGATAAACAATATGAAATGTATAGTAAATGTGTTTATTTTTTGAGGAATTATAGTTCTTGGGAAATGTTATTACCAATATAATATTATCTGTGGACCCTTCCAAGATAAAGTCAATCAAATAGTGACACATGCCTACATTGTAATGGAGATCCATAGTTTTATAGGTATACCTCAGTATTATTATAATGACATGACATAAGTTGCCTGATGTTGAGGCCTTATTTTTTATATTTTCATATAATCAAGGAATATTTTTCTCGAAGGACTAATTAGTTTACTAGCATTGGAAAAAATATGCATATATAAGATCACCATTACAACATGAAATTAAAAACAACATATAAATTTCACCAAAAACATCCACAAATCCTATGTAACTTTAGTATTTCATTCATTATAAAATTATTCATGTCTTGAGAAAATGAATCAAAATAAACGGATTAGATCAAATACTTAGTAAGTGTAAGAAATATCTCTTTAGATATCATAACACAAACATTAGGCATGTTTAATAACTATAAACATATGTCTGCAATTAAAAACACGAACACATTATGGATAGAAAAAGATCAAAATGATAATCACATTATAATTGTTTTTCTATTAGTCAGATAACCACATGAACCATCAATATTATTTTCATAATGAGGGAATTCATAATGCGTGACATCATAACATTACCATCAAGGCCTTATTCCAAGAAATTAAATAATCATTATATCAAGGACTTGTTCAAAGACATTAGTTTGTCAAATGAGACCTACTGGTGAACCGAGGGGCTATAGGGGGCCCCAACTGACCCTTACTTTGTACAATTCACTTCTTAGATGAATGGGGA
Organism: Viscum album; assembly: GCA_963277665.1. Taxonomy (NCBI): domain Eukaryota; kingdom Viridiplantae; phylum Streptophyta; class Magnoliopsida; order Santalales; family Viscaceae; genus Viscum; species Viscum album. The sequence continues at coordinate 142,913,948 of OY728141.1, forward strand.
TAAATTTAAACAACAAATGCATTCATATTGAATCTAATATTTGGAATGTTAAAAACATTCCCCGGACATTAAGCATCAACACTAAACATAAAGTGTAAATTGGGGAATGGTTCTAGGATAGCACATAAACAGTAAAAATAGTCTTAATCCATTCAATTAAATATGGTAGATTATATTAGACATAATAACCATATAGAGAAATTATATAGGTGAAGATAATTTTGTAATATCATCGTGCAATTCTTGAGATAGATACTCCTTTACTATGAAATGAAGAATAAATTTGGAAAAGTATTTGTATAAAACCAAAAGTTAAATAAAATATTATTTTCACAATAAAATTGGTGATTTTTTAAATAAAATTATTTCCAAAAAATATTGTATAGTTCCCTTGAAAGAGGTACAAATTTGAAAAAATTCCCCTGAATCTTGTTTCTATTCCCGAAACAATTTTGAGTGTTCCATTGAAAATGTGTAACCATACATAAAATAAGTAAGTATTGTAGTTGGTGTACATATATAGAATAACCAAACATAATTTATGAGGAGTACATAATAATACACATGAAGTTAATTGATGTAATTAGAAAATGAAAGTAACCCAAAAGAAAATAGAAGTTTAGGTGGAAAACCATTACCTCAAGTCTGAATGTGTTCTTCTCTTGAACTTAATGTCATGAAATATGAAAATAGAAATATTAATAAATAATTTAATAACATATTATAAATTTATTTATTTTATCAAAAAATGTTTATGTTCATCATGTCCTTATTGATATGTTATATGATAGAATTACGTCGTTCCGGAGTGTTTATTTTCATGATTTCACATAATCAGTTCACATATTTTTATGTAATGGAGTTCATTTGGAATGGATGTAAATATACATAATTATATTTATATATAATTTATGAACATACATAGGTTTTAATGGTCATTTATATAATTTTTTTTCCTATAATATTGATGAATCATTATATGAAATATTAATGACAATCACTTTGATTATTTTAGCAGTATTTTTATTATAAAAAACTAGTTTGGTCATATGATTTAATATTATGTATATATACTGGTTCTTGAATATTAAGTAGGTTATAATAAATATATTATAGTATGTTTCAACCATAAAAAAGATTCCATGACCAATAATTATGTAGAAATGCAAGAACAAATATTTCTCGTCCACGAAGGTTATAAATTGGAACATTATGGATAAAGAATTCGTTTTTAAAATAAGTGGGAGAGAGTTAGAATATTGATTATGGTTCTTATATAAATTTGATATAATTCATGTATATAGTTTATAATCTAGAAATCATGGTGATTTTGACATTGGATTTGAGGAGAGGATATGAAAAGAAGATAAATTGAAATCAAACTAAATGAAAAGGAAAGATGATTTACCTCTTGAATCCACCTCCTTGAGAATACCTTAAAGGGAAATGGGTTTTTGATTTATGGAAATACCAAGAGTTTATTGGACGTGGGTAGTGTCTAGTAAAGATTAATTAGGCTGATCATTGATGATATTCAAGGCTTAGAGGGTGAAGTGAAGTGGAAGTGATGGGGGTTTTTTATAGTGTAGCAGAAATGTGAATTTTGATTATTTTATTTGTTATTTTATTAATTCCCCCAATACATCCAATAATTTTGTTTCATGTGACCACTAATAGTAATACGTGCATGTGTGTTTGAACCATGTTGGAATACATCATCCTTACATCACATACAACCCAATAAATCATGTATTTTGCATTTATCATAAATTTTGGTATTTTAATATTAACTCAAACATTATGTACTTTATAAAAAACCAAAAAATTCATCCTAACCATTTTTTTATGTGTATAAGTCAAAAATGAACACCATTTTTCAAAAATAAGTTTATATATATTATTAATTTAAATTTCATTTAATATCATATTTAATTAAAAAAAATAACAATTTTAAAGGTATAAATTATTATATATCACATAGATAAATTAATTAAGATCTTGTTATGTTATTACCTTATAATGATAAAATAATATTATTATTTACTATTCATAAGGTTTTTATTACTATTAATTTTTTTATTCATAATGGTATGCAACTATTCACTATAAATCATTTCGGTTCGATCAGAATCCAAATGACTTACTGACCACTACTCTAGATGATTGTTTTTTCATATTCAAAACATAGTAGAGATAAAGTTGTGTTTAAAGAATAAATTATAAAATGTGATGTTTTTTAGGGACTCAGTGTTTCATACATTCAGTATTTATTTTTTGAATCTGGTGATATTATATTATTCCCTCCTTTCAAAAATTTCTTCCTTGAAATTCACAGAATGTTACCTCACAAAATGATTCAGGTAGGTCTTCATCACAAGCTCCTTAAGGATACCATGTTGCCTCTTAGATATTATGATTTATCCAAAGTATATTTACTATATGACTAATCTGATTCCTCAACGTTTGTTCTTTAGTGTCCTGAAACCTGATAGGCACTTCAAAGTAAGATATGCCAGGTTCTAAATATATACCTTCAGAAGTGACGACATGTGTTGGTTCTGGCTTGTACATTCTCAGCATTGAGACATGGAACACATTGTGTACATTGGACATGAAAGGTGGTGTATCCAAACAATATGAAACAGGTCAAATTCTATCCAAAATTTTAGAAGGCGTAATGTACCTAGGGCTCATTTTTCCTTTCTTCCAAAATCATATAACACCCATCCATAGAGATACTTTTTATAAAACCTGATCTCCCACTTTTAAACTCCAAATCCTTCCTTCAATTACCAGCATAGTTTTTTCTCTATTTTGAGAAAATTTTATATGGCCATGAATATTCTTTACCATTCCAGTTATTTCCTCCACATTCTCTGGACCCATAAGCCTCCATTATCCAACTTCCTCCCAATAAGTTGGTGTATGAAATCTCTTCTCGTATAGTACTTCATATGGGGCCATTAGAATACATGAATGGAAAATATTGTTGTAGGATAACTCAACTAAAGGTATATATTGATCCCACATATGTTTATTGTCATGTTTACATGATCTCAACATGTTCTAGAAGGTTTGGATTGTCCTTTCTGATTGCTCGTTAGTTTGAGTATGATAAGAAGTACACCAACAAAGCTACATATCCAAGGATTTCTAAATACTTTTCTAGAATTTTGATGCAAATCATGGTTTATGGTCTGATATGATTGAAAGATGGGTTCCATGATGTCTCACAACATCATGGATATAGAGTCTTACTAGGCGCTCCAGTGGAAAATCCTCCCTTACTGCGAGGAAATGTGCAGATTTCGTAAGTTGATCCATAATAACCCATATTGTAACATCTATTATTGATGTTTTAGGCCATCTAGTGATGAAATACATGATAATTAAATCCAATTTTCACATAGGAATAGTTATAGGTTGCATGACTCCTTTTGGATGTTTCTTTTCTGCCTTCACTTATTGAAAAATGAAACATCTTGATACATAATCCGCAATTTCCCTCTTCATGTCATCCCACCAAAAATGTTCTTTCAAATATCTATACATCATAGTGCTACCATAATGATTGGAGAAATTAGAACTATTGGAATCATCCAATAACTCCCTTTTTATCTCGGTTATAGCTAGAACTCAAATCCTCCTCCCAATTTTTGGAACACCATGTTCACACACAATGTCATCCATCTTCCCATCAATCACATCATTATATTTATTATGAAGGTACTCATCATCAGAGTGTGAATACATAATTATTTCCAATAAATATGTTTGGTAAACCATTTGAATAATTAGTTATGCTTCACCCACATTGATAATTCCCATATTAAGCCGCACTAGATCCATGTACAAAGGATCATTATCAATCCTCATTTTATTGAGAAATCCATAATCCTTCTTGATCAATGGATGATGTGCCTTGTTTGGAATTCCATGGTGGTAGTGTATAGTACAATTATAGTGCTTGAGTAGTTCAATCCATTTTCATTTCCTTGTGTTGAGTAATTTTTTTGATAAGATATACTTTAGACTCTTGTGATTCATATATATATCACATTTTTATCCTTCGAGATAATGTCTCCATATATTCATAGTGATGAGTACCATTTCTACATCTTGATCATGAGTGGTATAGTTTTTTTCATTAATTTTAAATTTCCAATATGTATAGGCAGTAACTCTATTCTTCTGCATAAGGAAACAACCAAGTCATTTCCTTTCTACATTGCTAATGATCATAAACCCATCACTCCCCGATGATACGGTTAGGATCAGAGCATTCACTAATCTCCTCTTCAATTATTTAAAACAGTCCTCTCATTGTTTTTTCCATATGAACATAACCTCTTCACGTGTAATCTTGGTCATTGGTTTGGATAAATGAGTTAATTTCTGAATGAATGCCTATAATAACCTGTTACACCCAAAAAACTACATTTCTCAGTTATGTTTGTTGGTGTAGGACATTCTTGCACAACTGCTGTCTTTGAAAGATCAACATTTATTCCATCTTTTGAGACAATATGGCCAAGATAGAAAATTGATTAGAGCCAAAATTCACACTTTCTAAACATCCCATATAATTCATTTGTCTAATTGTCTACAATAAATGTTTTTAAGTGATTTTCATAATAATCTTAGATTTTTTTAGTATATCAATCTATCACTAATAAAATCCACGAAAATTTTATCATGATATTCCTTCAAAACACTACTCATTAGATATATATGAAAATAAATGGTGCATTTGTTAAACCCAAAGGAATTACTGTAAACTCAAAATGACCATACCTGGTTTAAAATGTTGTTTTATAATGTATTCCATCCTCATAAGAAACTAAGGATATCCAGATTTATGTTAAATCTTCAAAAAATAATGGGCTCCATGATGTTGATCAAATAAATCATTAATTCAAGGTAGGGTATAATTTTTCTTTATTTTCATAGCATTTATCACCCTGTAGTCGATGCATAACATCATATATCCATCTTTCTTCTTAACAAAAATAAAAGGGTATCCCCATGGAGAAACACTAGGGAAAATAAATTCTTTATCGCTTGCTTATTTATGTTGTTTCCTCTATTATACTAATTCCAAAATGTCCATTCTATATGGATTCTTTTAGATATGTCTTGAACTATGAATAAAGTCACTGGAAAACTCAATTTTCCTCTCTATAGGATGTCCAAGTATATCCTATGGAAGTAATTCAACATATTATTGCACAATAGGTACATTCTTTATTTGATCATTCTTTTCCCCACCCATAGTTATTTCATTCCCTTTCTATATAATAATTTAATAATATAAAGCTATTGGAGGTGGATCTATATGAGAATTAGATGGTGATGTTTGTTACCTAATGATAAGGGATTCCACATCCATCTCAGTATATGTTACCTCCTTATTCTTGAAATAAACTTTCACATCATGGTTCGAAAGACAATACATATTAAGTATAATATCAATGTCAATTTAGTGTATGACAATAAAATAAGAAAATAAATCATGTTTATATGCCATAATAGGGACTTCTTAAGATAACATTGTTCCAATGATACATCACCAAGGAGTTTTTACTGACAACACCCTTATTAAATCAAACTGTAAATATCTAATTTCTTTGGAAAACTGGGAATATATGAAATAATATGATGATCAAGAATCAAATAATGCATTAGCTATGTTTTATGAAATAATTAAACTTCCTGCCACCACATCGTTAGGAACTTCAACCTCTTCATTTTTTACTGCAAAAGCTGGGCCTTTCTCCCTTAGAATTCTATCTAAAGTGTTTCCCTAATGTTTAGGACATTAATGTGCATAATAACCCATCTTTATCCATTTTTGCACTGAACATTGATAGCTTCTTTTTTCCCATAACATTCCTAAGAAAGGTGGCCTTTTTCTCTTCACATTTAACATACTCCCATTCCCTTTTAAGAAAGTGAAACTGTGTTTCTTCCCATGATTACTAACACATGGGAGGTAAACTCTCCTATTATTCTCTATTTATTTATTTCCTTTCCAGAGTTTTCAGCATCCAACCCTTTCTCCTATTTTTATTTTTATTCATAATACCTAGAATATTAATTTTTCGTCTTGATATCACTTGAGACTATATATTCATGTGACGAAAAACATTGGGAGAATAGTTCCCTTCAAAGGAATGGGATTAAACCATCATTGAATCAATCAATTTTTCTCACTAGATTACATAAATATACTGTATAATGCCTTTACATACTGGTAATGTTTACTTCATACATGAGAACATTTTCATCCTCCTTATGCCTCATATTTATTAATTTCCTCTATATATCTACGTACTTCTCACAGGGGAAATATTTTTCTAGGAAGATTTCCATAAAATACCTCCATTCAATCTCTTATGTTTCTTCCTCCTATTTTTTGTTTTAAATTAATTACCACCATTTAACCACATTTCCTGATAGATGATAAAATTCCATTAAAGCCTTCTCTCTTTCATCATATCACAACTCGAGAAATATCTTCTCTGGGGAACATATAAAATTCTCACCTAAAATGGGTTTGAAGTCTCATTGAATGATGGAGGCTGTTGTCTCGTAACATGATCTAACCTAGGTCCCCCACATTTTGTATTAGTATGCTCCATACGAGTATGGATATTATTCACAACCTGATTCAGTTGTCCCAGTATATTTATATGTTACTCAACATCAGTCACAGCTCTAGATCCAACATCATTATCATGCATTAGAGGAAAATCCAAACATGGGACATGCACATTCAAGTGGTTTCCATTCCTTCCACTAGATCCCATTTCTAAATAATTGAATACGCTAGATTAGGATATGAAACATAATGTATAATCTGAATGATGAAAAACACATAGTATAAATCGAATCCTATACACATCTAATTTCATAATCATAAAAATGGTTTCTATGAGTAAAATTTTCAGTTTATATCATTTATAATTATTCGAAATTAAAATGGGAATTATATTAAGCATATCGCCTAGGAGTGTCAAACCTGGTGCACAATAAGGCCTATTGTCATGTACTAGGATGCCCCAGGTCAAAACTAAAACTTTTTGTCAGAGTGTTCACTCCTAGGTACATCTGTTCTAGAACCATGTTAACTTGTAGTTTCTAGAAAGCCTTTTTTTATACAACGATCCATATAATCTATCTCTTAACAAAATACTAGGACAATCTTTCATGTTTATCATCAAATACTATCTTACGGGGTTTTCCCCAAATCCATGTTTTCTAAATATAGTTTCCATTTATTATACTAAACATCCTCGAATACCAACTTTAAGGTCATGACCCCAGTTTCCCAGACATAGATCCTTATATTATTATATTGGAATATAAAAATACAAGGAATATTCATCCTGGTGGAATGATTTTTTTAGTATCAATGAAAACAATATATGTATTTATGTTCATCACTACAACTCGAAAGGAGAAACATCATTGAAATTTCTTAGACAACATCCATAACTCCTAGGTTACTTCCGCTTCTCATTCATAATAAAATTCTTCATGTCCTGAGAAAATATAACATAAGAATGGGGTGACCTTAAACACTCAGTAAGGTTAATCAATAAAACAGAGTATATCAAAACATAAACATTTGGCATGTGGAATAATTAAAAATAAGTTCCTTTAACAGATACATGAACACATTATTTCATGAAATAAATCTAAATAAATAATGACATAATCATGGGTATTCTACTAGTAGAATTACCAATTGATACATCAATACTATTTTCACAATGAGTGAATTCGTAATTGGGGACATCATAACCATACCCTCAATGGCTCATGCCCTGACATTAAATAATTGTTTTGTCAAGGCCATTGCCAAAACCATAGTTTGTCTCATTAAACCTATTGATAAAACCATAGGCTATATAAGTCCCCAACCAACACTTAATATGTACACTAAATTCCATATAAGTATTGGGATATACAACATCAACATATACATTCATATTGAAACTAATATATGGAAGTTCATTGTCTTTCCCCAAACATTAAGCATAAACTCTAACCATTCAGATTAAAATGGTGAATGGTTTTAGGATAGTACATCCACAATAAAAATAATAATAAACCATTAAATTAGATATGGTAGATGATATCTTACATAAAAACCAACATGTGTGTTGAAATAGATTAATATACTCTTATACAATTATCGAGCAATTCATGAGAAAAATACATTTTTACTTTGAAAAGAAGATTTCTTTAAAAAATTACTTGTATAAAACCATAAATTAAAAAAGATTTTATTTTCAAAATAAAACAATTGAATTTATAATGATAATTGTTTCGAAAAAAATATTATAGAGAGCCCTTGAAAATAGGTATGACTTGGATAATTTCCCTCGAATCGGGTTTATATTTCAGAAATAATTTTGAATGATCCGTTTAAAACATGTAACAATCCATAAAATAAAGAAGGATTCTGGTTGGTGTACATATATATAATACCCACTTAAAATCTATTAGGATTTAATAATAATACATGATAATTTCATTTATTTAATTATACAATGAATGTAACCTGAATGAAAACAGAATTTCAAGTGGAAAACCCATACCTTAAGTCTGAATGTGTTACTCTCATGAACTTAAAGACCTGGACTACAAAATTTAGTGTATTAATAACTTATTTCAGTACCTATTATTCATTTAATTAGATTATCATAATTTTATTATTTACATCATGTCCTTATTAATAAGTTATAATATCGAATTTCGTCGTTCCGTAGTGTTTGTTTTCTTGATTTCACAATCGCAGTAACTATTTATTAAGTAATGGAGTTCATGTTGAATGCATGTAAATAACCAAAATTCAATTTATATATTATTTATTAACATCCATAGATTTTAATGGTATTTTATATAATTTGGATATAAAAAATGTCGATGAATCAATAGATTAAATATTAATGACAATCACATAAATTATTTTAGAGGTATTTTGATTATTATGAACTAGTATGGTCATATGATTTAATATTATATATATATATTAGTTCCTTAATATTAAGTATGTTATAATAAAAAATTTATATTCTTCCTCAATCGTTAAAAATGTTTCATGACTAGTAATGAAGAATAAATTGATGAATGAAACTTTGTCATCCACAAATGATGTAAACTGGAACCTTATGACTGATGATTCTGTTTATAAATGAAAAGTGAGATAGTTAGTATATTGATGATGGTTCTTCCATTAAATTGATATAATTAAAATATGTAGATGATAATGGGGTTATAAATGCCATTTGATAATAGGAGGTGAGGATAGGATATGAAAATAATATAAACTGAAATGTATCTAAATGAAAAGGATAGATGATTTACCTATTGAATCTAAATCCTTGAGAAACTCATAAAGGGAACGGGTGTTTAATATTTTGGAAAGACCAAGTGCATCTTGGATGTGGGGAGTGACTAATGAAGGTTAATTTGGTAAAACATTGGGGATATTAAATGCTTATAGGAGTGATTAGTTGAGGGAGTGAATGGGGATTTTATAGTGGAGGAAAGGAGTGAATTTTAAATATTTTATTTTTTATATTGTTAATTCACTCAAGACAACCAATAATGTTGTAACATGTGACCACTAATAGTAATAAGTGTATTTGATATTGAACACATTGAAATTAAATAATCATTAAATCACTTATGACCCATAAATAATTTATTTACGATTTATCTTAAATTAATGTATTTTACTATTCATCCTAATTTCATGTATATTAGAAAAATCCCAAAAATTCACCCTAACTATTTTTTGATGTGTAGAATTCATAAAATGAACACCATATTTTTAAGAAATATAAATATTTTTGTATTAATTTCTAAATAAAATCATAGTTAATTCAAAAAATAAAAATTTTAAAGGTATAATTATGTTTATATGACATCAAATAATTAATTAAGATCTCGTTATCTTATTACCTTAAGAAAATAAAATATTATTATTATTTAAAATTCACAAGGGTTGTGTTACTTTTCCTATTTTCATTCATAAGGGTATATTAATATTCACAAAAAATCATGTTTGTTCTATCAGAGCACAAATGACATATTGATCAAAACTCTAGATGCCTTCTTTTAAAAACATAAAACATATTAGAGGGAAAGATGTGTTTAATTTCTATATTATAAAATTCGTTTTTTTAGTGAATAAGTGTTTCATGTATTCAATATTTATTTTCACAACTTTGTGGTGTTACAATTATCTAAAATTTCAATGAACTTTTCATAATTTTCAAACCCATTTTCCAAGATTGCTCGGAATGGATAAAAGTTTTTCTGGACCAGTGAATGTGAATTATACCTCATAGATTTGAAAAAGTGGCTTATAATTGCACCATTACTCAAAATTATGATAGGTAGTGAACTATTTGTGTTGAATAGTGGTGCTTCATTGATGTTATTAGGTTGTTTACTGATGAAAAATAATTATGTGTTAGACTAACCCCTCAAAGAAGATTAAAATGTAGAGAAAACCTATCCAACACATGATTCAGAGTTTTCCATTGTGATCTTTTAATTGAAAATCGGTTACATTATCTCTATAGTGAGAAATGTGAAATATATATTGATCATAAAAGACTAAAGAATAGATTCCCATAGAAGTAGATTAATATTCCACAATGAATATGTATAAATATCATCCAGGATTATGAAAACTCAATTCACTACCACCCAAGTAAGGAAAATAAGGTGTTAGATGATTTATGTAGAAATTATTCTGCAATAGTAACAATGATAAGAGTTTTGAAGGATCTAATCTTATATTACCTATAGAGGATAGACATGAGAATTGTCAAGGAATTAACATCATCAATTATTTATAAAATTATTTCTCATCCATCGCTTATGAAGAAAATAATGGAGGCTACCAAATGACGTGGAAATTTTAAAAAATGAACACTATATAAGATATGAAAAATGACCAAAGTTTGAAAAGGATGAGGATGGAGTGACGAAATTTTGTTCACTAAAATGTGTACCATCTAATATAGAGATAAAGAAATATATCTTGATTGACACACATAGCTCGGACATCTATATTCAAACAGGGATCACAAATATGTATCGACATCACTAGGAGAACTATTAGTGGTACAATATAAATAATGTGATCACTGTATATACAGTACTATTCCTATTCTGTTAACAATTTAAGTCCAAAAGTAAAATTACTAAGGGGATTATAAAACTATTACCCATACTAACATGGAAATGAGAAATCATCTATATGGAATTTATCATTGAACATATAAAGACATTCAGATGAAATAAATCTATAGGGGTTTTTATGTTTGGCCTTACGATGATAGATCACATTAAAATAATTAGAAGTTCCTTCTCATTTAGTAAACGTTCATATATATACATCATCGAATTGGTGATTTTACAAGGAGTACAACTATCTATTATATCCAATAGAGATTTTAAATTTATCTCAATGTTATAGAAAAGTTTCCAGCATTCCCTTCTCATAAGATGAACATCTTTATGTCTTATTATAATGAAATAGTTATCCTATATTAATATACAATTCATACACAAGAATATGTTCTTATATTTTGTTCTATGTACTTCAAGGGAGGATGGGACCATCACCTACATCTAATTGATTTCTCTTACCACAATAATTTCCACTATAGAAACCAAATGGCTCCCTATGAGAGCTATATGGGATAAGATATAAACAACCAGTGTACTGGGATGATGTCTATGAAGGTATGTTTATTGCTCCGGAAATAGTTAATGAAAAGATGAAAATGTGGAAAACCAGTCAGCAACATGTCAACAAATCCTAATGTTGATTTAATATTGTTGAATAAAATCATTGATTGGACCTGGAGTTTATGGTTTCAGACATGGTTTTCAAATGCATATCCCCATTGAAGATGACCATGAGATTGGGAATAATGGAATGATATATCCCATGTAAATTATTCCAATCAATATTAATGATCATGTCAGAGTTGTGGCCTATTTAGTAGCACTTCTACTAACCATTTATAATGTATATTTTGTATTCTATGTATCCCTCTTGGTCTTTGGCCAAGACACCGCCTTTTTAAAAAAAGGATGTACAAACTGAATCTCTCACATGTACGGAATTAAAAGGAGTTACAGTTAGAAAATTATCTCTTTTACAATGAGTAATTAGGGATGATTTTGGACCATACCGAAAATTCCCTTTGAAAAAGGAATACTCACATGGTCAAAGTAATATGGTTGAACCACAAATATTAGGAGGCAATAGGGGAATATGAGGCATAAATGAAGCATAATTACCCTCACTTGTTTTCCTTATAATTTGTAAAATGATATTGTGAGGGAAAAACTTCTTATAGGGGAAGAATGTAATGACCCAAAATTATATCAAATATATTTACTTAAATATAATTATTTATATAGTATAAATCACATAAACTCAACATATATATCACAATAAAAACTGTATAAATTAATAATTAATTATATAAGAGGTATTTCTAGAAGTTATGGATCACATACTGATGGAATAGTGACACTGAAATTTTAAATAATATCATAACCAATATAATAGTGACCAAAAATATGAATGTATAAATAAAATATAGGCGTACTATAAATAAAAATATGATATAATTATATAATATTATATGTTATTAAATGTGTTAAAAATTATAAATTATGTAATGGTATTTTTATAAAACAAAAATCTTTATTTATAATTTAATAATTAATATAATTATTTGAAAAAAATATTTTAATAAAATGGATTCATAAATTAATATTTCATTATCTTATGATTATTATATATTTTTATAATACCTTAATTAATTAATCTATTGAAAATAAAATTTGTTAAATTTTTAAAATCGATATTTTTAAAGTATATGAATATTTTAGTAAAAAATTAAATTTATCATATTTTGATAATTATTTTCATAAAAAAGTGTTCAATTTTTAATACCACATGCATGAAAAATTAATAGTGTAAATTTTTTCTATTTTTCTAAAAAAGATGATTTTTCCTGAATTGTGAAATATAGTAATTTACTCTATAAGCTAAATAAATTCTTTTATGAGTCATACCTGTGACATGGATGGTATATGTGGGATTTATATCAAAACCACATACCATCATTATATTATTTAATCATTAGAATCAAAACTACTCATATATTTGATCCAAAATAATAAACCAATGAAAAAAATAATTTAAACCCAACTCTCCTCCTCTATATATACCAACCCTCATCACCCCTCACCTAAAACTATAAAATAAATGAATATTGTACACATTATATCCAATAAACCTCCTAAGTATACACCAATGTCTAGTAGACATTTATCTCAACATAATACCAAACTCAAGTGCCTCAAAGACGTTCTCAGGGATAGAAATTATAGAGGTAAAAAACCAATTTAATTTTATTGAAAATACTTTTCAATATATTTTCTTTAGTTTTCCACTTCTCACATACCTTTTTTCAAGTTACATGATAAATCTTGTATCATATGTATAAGGGAATTTTATTATGTAAATATAATAACACATCATCATTTGATTCCACCCCACCTGTGTTCTAAAAATGAATACATCATCTATGAGGTACTAATTTACCACCTTCGTGGAGGATGAATTTTTCATTGTTGAATTACACCTTCACGTGTGGTCCCAAACCAATTTTAGTTGTTAAACCAGATATTATAATATATATTAATTTTTTTATTCTATTGACCTAATATTTATATATAGTTTTAATTAATAAAAAAATTCATTGTTATAATGGAAAACCATAAAAAAAATTGGCACTCATCATTAATGATATATAAAATTAATAACCCTTATATATAAAAAAAATATTTAGAACACCATTTAATCATATATATTTTCATTATTAACCTACAATTTCGATTCTGGAAAAATATTATCATTTTACATGATCTTCCATGCACGTATATAAGTGAGGCGATCTGGAAAACCATTGAAATGAAAACAGCCAAACAATGAAAATGAATATCAAGTCTAATAAAAAAACCATAATTTAAATTAATAAAATTATAATAACTAAAGTAAAATTTTATAATGTTTTTCAATTCAAATATTTATTAAACTAATTTTACTTTCATACATAAGTAAAGGGATCTTTTTCCAATCGTCCATTTTTCCTTTGAGTTACACTTTATCTCTATTTACCCCAGTGTAACTATATTTTATTTATATAAAAATAATATAGATAATATATATATGTTACAAAATCGTGTATCTAGATTATTTCATTTTTATTTTTCTATTAAAAACATGTATTATAAGAATCTCTTCTCAAATTCCTCCTATAACCAACCCGATTAAAGATAACTGAAGAATTTTTTAAATATTAGTTATTATTATCAAAGAAATATATTAAGATGTTTTGATTTTAATGATTTTTAATAAAAAAATTTACTTGTGTTCAATTAAATTAGACATAAATTGTCATGATATATGCCTATTTTTTCTTATTAATGTCAATGTATGATATAAATAAATTCTTACATGGATTATATTATGATATTCCCTATTGATAATATTTTTGACATGATTGTGATACCAACATCTTTCAAAGTGAAACCCTAATGTTTATATTTGATTCCATATGTATTATTTGTCATGTGGGACACATATAAATTTTTCATAAAGGGTTCTCCCAAATAGTGATCCAATAAATATGGTAATGTTTTTTATCGTGATACATAATGTGAAATGGTGATGGTTGTTAAATTTTACCCATACTAATCATGTGAAATGGTATTGGTTGTTAGCCTCAACACAAGCTCCTACATGGGAAATAGTCTTGGTGCTTAGTCATGAATCATGATATTCAATGTAAAATATTAATCATGGATAATATTTATTCATGATTATTTTATGTTATATGTTGTTTAAAAATTCCCTTGAATCCATGATTAGATGATCATGTGTTTTATATTCTATTCCTCCACATGTTTATTCACATTCCATGTCATTTTATGACACCATGTTAAGAATTATAACCCAGTGCTATGATTTATTCTCATTCTTCTTCCCATTCTATGATTTTTAACTAATATATTCATTTCATGTATTCCAAAGTTTATACGATGTATATATAATGTCTCAAATTCAATTTGGAACTCATCATGAAAAATTAAATGACATTTGTTTTTATTTTTGTTTCATGCTCTTGAATTATGTACCGAATATTCAAAAGAAACTAGACATTAGAATCCATGGAATGTAATTGATGGTTAATTATGTTTACATACATTAAATAACATGTTTTCAAGGTTATGGTCACTATAATACAGAACTATTATGAGTAATTGGATAAAGAAAAAGGCCAAATAGCTAATCAAACATATGGAAATTGTAGGATAGTATTCACAACTGGTCAACCAAATGGAAAACTAATTGACCATATGGCCAACTGATAGACCATATGACTAATTGATTGACCACATGTCTAACTAATCAACAAAACCAAAAAATTATTGATCACATAAGTAACCGATTGACCTTGTATACAAAAAATAATGAATTAAACAATCATCAACTTAATAACATTATTGATTTAAAAACATTCCAAGAATGCTCAATTCCACATGAAATGATTTCAAACGTATATAATATGATCTCAAAATCCAGATATATTTTATATATAAATTTTCTAGAATGTAGAAAACAAAATAAAACCAATTTTATACTCATTAGTAAATTCAAACTTACATCCTAGAGGTACATCAAACCCTATATTGTTCAATATCTTTAAAATGTTTTTTGAACCTTAGGAACTGATAAAGATAAAAACATATGATGTTCCTCTATAATATAATTATTCCCATTAAACATATTATATATGTATGTACCATAAAATGATAAGGAATATTAAAAATATTATACCATAACATTCTCAGGAGCCATAGATAGGCATTACCTTAAGAATATAAGGATCATTATGAAGCATTTTATCAACCATTAGGATAATTCAATCACCCTAACAGAGATGATTAGACTGTGTTGAACCTTATAAAGTGTTATGGGCCATCCTTAAAATAATTTTGAACTATTTTAATTCTATGATCCCCCATAAGTCTATTAGGTTAATTAATATTTCAAATATATAACAAGAACACTATAATTTGTAATTTATTCAAATCAATTGAAATCAACATTGAAAAACTTATATCATACATAATTCATGTTTAACTATAAAACACACTATATTTATGATTTTATATGTATTTTTTAATATATTAAAATAAAAAAAAATATTATTTATCTTGTTTACCAAATAATGAGTACATACTTGATTCATAAATTAATTCGTTCCATCTTAAATAGATCTGGACACATATACAATATCCTAGAAAAGTAAATATTATCTCTTTTAATTATAAAATAAATTAAAAATCAGAAAAATATTTTATGATTACTATTATAATATCCTTGATTCCATTATTCTCTATATTTATTTTCTTCCTTGATATTATATGATCAACATCCCTACTTGTAATCATTTTCAAAAAAAGTTCCAGACTATTGTAGGATGTATTTAACCCACAAACCAAATATTTACCTTGAATTAATTTTCATAAGTAAAAACATTTAAGGGATAATATTATAACTCATTACCAACTAATTATTCTAATAAGTAGTATCAATTTCATTTTTAATGTAATTATGAAATCAAATAATACATCAATGATGTGAATCTCCATCATCATTATATATTTCACCCCTTTCACATTTATAAATGAGATATACCTCATCATCCAATATGATGTTCATAAATAACATACATAAAAAATAACCTCTTCTTATGAAATATATTTTAGTACAGATATACCCCCTTTGAATTTATTATCAGGACCTAATTTAAAACATGTATGTCATTTTATTTTTTGGATTATTCATAATAATTGAACCAGTTTAAATTTTAAAGATGGTATTATTATATCAACATTGTGATCCACCCATTATTCTTAGGAAAAAAATTATATCCTAGTAATTAATGATAATATATTAATCCAATACTAATATAGAAGGATGAAATCACATGTCTCTAAGGATATGTGAAATACTTTCTCCGCTCAATGGGTACATGGAAATTACAAGTGTAGAAAATAATATTGAATAATTATTAAGATAGATGTTTTCTATTAGCCTGTTTAACATGTAACATCACAACATCATTTTTATTTTTAGTATATAAAGATATATTTTCAATATAGATTATCTAAAATTCAAATTTTAAAATATATAAATTAAATTTTCAAGTGAGTGAATTGAAAATATATCTTTTTTAATTTATTTCCATGTATTCATATTTCCTTTTTACTAATATGTTTATCATAATAAAATGAAGAGATAGTTTTTTTTATTTTTATAACTCTAAAAAAACATTTTAGATGTAGTGTGGATTAAATATTTAGAAAAGTGTGATATCCCCAAAAATATTAACCACATTTATACTCCCCCACAAATAGCACACATTATTATTCAACGTGAAACATAATGAATTCCATGATGATTACTATTCTTACTATATAATTCCAATACCACTGATCAAGATCCCAAATAATTTATTCTCATTTAATTTCATTAAATTTATTATAAATAATGACAATGGAATAAGGATAGATCATTTAGTATTATAGTAAAAATAAAAAGGTCTAAATTTTAATCTATACTGAGATTATTCATTCCTTTTAATCTCAGTAATGGGGTATATACACAAATATATATTAAAATTAATATTTTTTATATATTACATTTTCATTTTAATTTATTATAAAATTTATTTTTATTATGTTTCCTAATTTATATAATCTATCAAGGAAAACTAATTAAAAATGCATTTATCATTCTTTTCATCATTTATAAAAATACCAGATAATGCTCATAAAGTCATGTAAACTCATTCTATCATTTTTACACAGTCGAAATTGATTATAATGAATCATTATTTTTTAAATTTTAGATAACCATCCATGAAATTTGATATTCATTTATGAGAAAACCTTTTTTTCATTAAGATGTTTTAGTTTCTTGTGCCTTAATGAAATGTAAATATATTACCAATTAGCCTGTAATTGTTTTATTCACTTCTTTTTTCCATGTAATTATTTCTTGGGTTTTTAAAATGTGCTATTAAAACAATTAAATACATTATATTTTTACATTAAATTTTTAATTCCATTCATATTAACATAATATTTAATATTTTCAGGTATAAGAGTTATGAAATCCTATCATTATAACCATAATGATTAAATTTACCCTTAATATATTTTATGAATCCTGGCATGTTTTTTAGGGAAAATCCGATTAATTAATAGTTTAGATTTTCATTAATTTTATATAATTAACTTGTTCTCATAATTAATCACCCTTAGATCATGAATATTCCTTAGTTATGAAATATCAAAATACAATGTGTTATGCTATTTTTCAATCACTCCAAAAAACTAATAGTATCATTTAAAAATTAATCAACCATTCTGATAATAACTAATTTTACAAATTTGTATATTTATATACTATTAATTGAATCAATAATTTATTTATGGGAACTAATATTTTAGAGATATTATTCTATTCCATTGAAAAATAAGAGGGATTATCACGGATCTTATTTTCCCAAAATAGTGAAGGATTGGATTCGAAGCCTTCACTATTAAGGGTAGTAGTGATACAATGTTATTTATTTGTATTAAAATTAACCCAGACCATATGAGTAATTTTCAAAAATGTATCTTTATTAAACCAAAACCTCAATTAATCATTTAATAAATTCATGCATATTTTCCAAATAAATATTATCTTAAAATAATCTTTATTTTGTCATGTAAAATTCATATTCTCAAAGGGATATTAATTATTTAATACATTTCTCTATTTTATCCTTGTCATCAACATTTCAATTTATTTTTTGGATCTCAAAAATGAAAAATACATATATATTGATATACACCTCATTTACCTCCACTATATTTTTATTCTCCCTCATTTACCTCCACCATATTTCTACAATATCTGATGAAGATATTTAGACTCGGTCCTTTAGGATGAATAGATTGACTTGTTCACGCATCTAGAAGAACTTCATTATATCATGATCAAATTAATCAATAATAGTGTTATGAAAATTACTTTCATATTCAATGATATATATTCCAATCTCAATAACATAATGTACATAGACTAGATTGTATTTTATATTTATATAAGTTATCATCATTATCAATTCCCTCTGGCCTTTTCACTAATATTGATATAGAAGTTCATCAACATATTCGGTTATCCTGTTTTCTCCACAATTAATGATTACAATTTTTATTCTTTATTCTCTCCCAAAAATATTAAATTAATTACAATACATCAATGATTTATGGAAACATATAATAATTCAATGTTATATATAATATCTATATAAAATATGACACATACTATTTAATAATTGAAAATAATTTATATTCAATCCCATAAGAATTCAACATGATCTCATCGTGTTATTCTCATTAATATTACATTTTAAATAACATTGAATCTATGTATTTTATGTTCTTCAATGAAGAATAGAAATCCATGTTAATTGAAATTACTTACATGATAAATGATATTTTATATTTCATTGGGGAATATTTCTATGTCATAATGGACACTCAATATTTATTCCTTAAAGAATATTTACATAAATTTTATTGATATTTTATCCATCTATATTATCACTGAAACATAATCTAACTTATTTAAATATTATATTCATTATTTAGTGGATTCACCATTTTTTAAGAAAAGAACCATTTGAAGTTCTAAGGAACCTTTTAATATTTCTTGTGTTTACCCTTTGATATTTTCAATCCTTATGAAGTCGAATAATCTTAGTGATGTGATGTAGTTTTTTCACTATGATGTTCCAAAACCTTAAGATGCCCCATATGAAAAATATGATTTCTGTATGTACATTTACATGATTATGATCTTTATAGAAGTATGAAAATTATTAAAAATTAGTATTTTATGATTTTTAATATATATTTCTATATATAATATAAAATATTTTGTGCTAACTATATGAATATTTCTCTAAAACATATGAAGATAATTTTTTAAAAACATTATAACCTAAAAAAGTGATTTATTTCAACTATATGATCTTATTGAACATAATTTTTTTTGTTCTATCTTATGATTGTAATGAATATTATAATGTAAATAGGGTTAGTGAAGCATTATTGTATTTATATTTTTTACTAAACATTTTATTTATCAAAATCATCTGAATACATCTTCTAATTTCTAAAAAAATAACAAAATCCATTATAACCACTCCAAAACACATGCAAGAATATCTTCAAGACATATAACAATTTTTTTAAATAATTTTAAACCCATTTTATCTTTTTTAAAATCATGAATATTATAATAATATAATATTCTTGAACTCATTATTCTCAATATTAATAGTTCTAGATACATATATACTGTCTAAAACCATCTTAATTTTTTTTTGGATAGATTAGGAGAAAAATATAATCATTATGGTGGGGGATAAAATATTATATTTAAAATTCAAGAAAAGTATTACTTATCTAAATTAATATGTAGTGTTAATTAATAGATATAATAAGTGGTGAAATATAATAATCACCCCATGAATTATTTAATAGTATTTCAGTCCATAATGGACCTAGTAAAATATTATACCTTTCTATGTGGTGAGATATATTTCTTTATGAATACGATCATTGTGGTGAAAAAATAACACAATTATTGAATCATTTTATACCAACTCATCATATAACCACACTAATACCATAACTTTGGTATTAAAAATCATAACAAAAACACCACACCGACATTATACAGTGCGGTAAAAACCTGAAAAGCGACAAATTTAGAATTTGGGAGTCACACCACAATGTTAGAGATGAATAATTATTATTTATGAATATTAATTAATAAAAAAACATGTTTACGTATAATATAGCATAATGTATTATATAAATATGTAACTATAATGAAATTTATTGAAGAATAATCAAAAACATGTATTGGTTAATGAGTGTTTGATAATTTTTAATGTCTCATAAATTATATAAAAAAGTCATAAATGTTCTTTTATTACCTTGATAGATAATCCAATAGTTGTGATAAATGTTCAACACAAGTAAAATTTACATTAGTTAAATATATCAACCCCACCATTCTCCTCACACTATATGACTAGAAAATATAAAATCTTCGATCGAATAAATATATCATCAGTAGTCTATAATATTGGAATGGAATAAAATCCAATAAAATTATCAACATGGATTATAAAGGACAAAGAATTTAGAATAAAAACTGATAAAAATTTTCAATTAGTTGGATTAGTAATCCGAAATTATCATTGTATCATAATCACTCGACTGATGAAAATAATATGAAAAAATGAAGACTAATTCAGAACATTTTTACATAATAGATTATATAATTTAAATGTCCTCTATAAAAATGCCAATAAAATTTCAATGAAACATAAAATTATATATATAAAATATGAAATAAAATATCATTAAATTTTCAACATGAAGTATATATGCAGATATATTCAAAATAAAATAAAATAAAATTGTAATTGTTTTTAAAAAAATTAATATAATTTAATATCAACCCATTTTAATTTAGAAATAATTAAACAAGAGAAAACCCCATAAAATATTTAAAAAAATAATTTTCAAACTATATGATTCCAACATGAATAATAAAAACACCACGATATTGATAAAAATTTCAATAAATGAAAAACAATATTCATATAGGTTCTACAAAATTTATATGAATTAATTATTTCTTTAGAAAAATATAAATATAATAATAAACAAATAAAAAATTGAGAAATAAAATCTATCATAAACTATAATAAAATGGCCAAATTTTAAAAAAATTATTTAATTTATCGAACATTATATCTAAATCCACGAAATTTCTTTTCACATAAGTTTTTTTCTCTATGTAATATAATTAACCATATAAATTAGTCTACATAGGTGATTCATATTAGAACACTTTTATAAGGGATTTAACTAGTCTATTTTCATCATATAATTCATCATGTAGGTGATTCAATTATGTAAATTAATCTTGTATTTGTTTTAGATACTAGAATTCATCATATAGGTGATTCAAAAATCCCAATTCATAAATACTATAAATAGACTGAAAATTCACATTTATGACATGAAACATACATAATAAATAATTAAATTACAATTATGTACAATTTAATTATATCCATTCATTTTCATTAGGTTTCTATATAATCTATCACACCCGTTTTTTTCTATTCATGTCATGGTTTTGATCCGGTTCATTAAAAATCCAGATCCTTTTCTTGGGTTTTCGGAGGGATTCATTTTGAGTTTTTAACTTCCATGTATGTATAATCACCCTAATTTGGGTTCCCCATTTCTTGTTTATGTGTTTTTTGGAGAGAGGGTGGTTACTTCATGATTTGGGCTCAACGTGAGCCCATTTCTAATTTTAAAACCCAAATGTTTTTCTTTTATAACATCTTTTTTTCACATATATCACCCATTACACATCATAAATTTTCTCCCCTAACATATTCAAACCAAAATATCTTTTTGGACCCCGTAAAGAATTCACAATCATTGTGAATTTGGGTTACTTATTTAGGTATTGGGCCATCCCATGGGCCCCTTTCATCTTTTAATAAAATAATTTGTTTATTTTATATATAATTCAAATTTTAATATATTTCAGTTCTTCCACCTCAAACTCGAAGAAAATATCCATATCCTAACCCCCATTATATATTTTCCCTTTTGTGAGCTCGTATGAGTCTCGGATTAGGGCTAGAGCTCTCATGTTTTCTCAAATTGTCCTGAAATGAGAAGGTAAATTGATCAACACATACATCATTCTAATCGTACACTTTTTCCTTTAAATATTCTTTCCCTGGTTTTTCAAGACCATAGGAGCTTCTCCAAAGTGTTTTAGTCCATTCCCCATTCTCTAAGGGTGGAGATATAATGGAATATGAAAAGTTATCTATTTGAAAAGGTGAGATTCTTTCTCAATTATCCTCCATCTTCTTCCTTATTTAATTATTTCTAGGTTTTATAATCTCCCATAGTCATGATCGACCTAGGGCTCTATTATCGCATAAATTTTATGGGGTTTTTGTTCATTATGGTCTGGTCATCATAGGTTTAGGGTTTGTAAACCCTCAGATAGTGATTTTGGGTTTGTGTTTCCATTACGCCAAGGATTTGAGGTAGGATATCCCTTTGAACAAGTTTTTATCATTCAAGTTTCATAATTATCATTATGTTATAAACCTATTTATATTAAATGAGCTTCTGTGAAACCTTTTTTTAAATGGTATTGTTTGACATGTATTTTTTTGACTTATTTTGTTAAAAATATAGTTGTTTTGGTATAGATGTGCACTCCTATTGTTGGATAAATTAATCCATGAGATTTCACACATTGTTTACTGTATTTTGAATATGTTTCAAAAGATTTAATATCTTTATGGCATGAAAATGGTATTTTATCCATTTTTATGTGATTAACATAAGTTGTTTTGTTAAAGAGTGCTTGTCATGTGTTCAGTAAATTGATCGGTTGGATTTTATATGTCTAGTGCAATTTAAAATTATTTTTTTGGATTTATAAATACATTTGAAGCATATAAAAATTATTTTGGGATCTGTTACTGTCTTTCCAATTTGGATTTGGTTTTACAAACAAATGTTTTTTGGTTAACAAAATATTTTGGCCCTAGTTGTCAGAAAAAGGCCTCTTTCACATCCTTATGAAAATTGTTTTGTTTTGAATATATAAACAGAATATTTTAATTAATTTATGATTTTTTTTATTCTGTAAATGGTTTGTATAAAAATCCTTAAAAATGTGAATTTCATACCTTGTTCAAATGATAGTTTTGAGAAAGACTTAATGGCTTGTTTGGCTATCTTTTTGTAAAAATGTTTTCCATTTTTATTTAATGTTATATCATTTGGGAAAACATTATGGATCATTAAAATGATTTATTAATTTCTTTTGTGGATTTGAAATCTGTGTTGTTATGTTATTGATGTTTTTTTATCCTTAATAGATCATTATTCAATGGATTTTATGTGGAAGGCCTCATTATACTCCTTGAAATTATTTTTCTAATCTTTTAGTGGATTCTTGATTCGTGAAAGAAATTTAAAGCATGTTTTTGATATGTTTGTGTGATTATGTTTTGGTAATTTAATTTTTATGTGTAATGTTTATTTGATAATATGTGTAAGTTGATTGAGCACAAAATGGGAATCTCAGGTATCTAGGTTGGTGGATGTGTACTAGTATGCTAGTGATTCCATGGGGTTTGGTCCCTGTTTCATGTAGCATGTTTGATGATGACAAAAATAACAAAACTATGATGATGATGTTGTTGGGGTACCACTAGGTTATGGGTATTCTCCCTACTGGCTCATGTGCACGAGAATGGATATTTATTATGGTTACTTTAACCGAGATACGAGGTACCTATGGCTCATAACTAACTAATTCTTAGTGTTGTTCAAGTGACTTGTACTCATTGGATATTTTTTACTCACAATCAGAATATGGTGTGTTTTTTGGTAAATTATGTAATGTGTGGGATTTATTTAAAAGTGAAAATTATTTAAAACATCCCTCTTGAAAACAATTTTCATTTTGAAGTTGCACCTATTTGAAAATTGTCACTAGCATTCATGTTTATAATACAAGCATATTGTTGTCTAGTAATTTGTTTTATATATCTTGGGACATCCTTTGAAAAACATACTTATATATCATTTATTTAAAATTTGAAATTGATGTTTCTTTTATTTTTAAGGATGTTAATTACATATATAATATCATGATAACCTAATATGTTTTAATACTCACTCCTATAGTCTTATTCTATTTTCAACCCTTGTCCATGATTCAGCTTGAGTTTTATCACCCTGGGTGACATGTGATCAATTTTTTGGAGAGTGACCAGCTGTTCACATTGATTAAATGGTTATCGGGATTGCTCAGTTGAGTTTTTGGTTTGGTTTTACTTTCAGTTTCTTGTACAAATAATGTTTGGTTCAAAAGTATATATAAATGTATTTTGGGTTGTCCATTTCATTCAATTTTTTAATTGATTATTTATATATGGGTGAAATCATTCCCTTGTGTACTCTATTGATGCCCTTGGTTCTTGTCACCATCCCCAGAGGATCGGGAACACCTCTTGGGACTTTTCGCGGGCTGTCCTAGGTGATTGGTTCAGGGTTGACTCAGGATGGTTCGTTACAAAATGGTATCAGAGGAGGTTGGCTCTTAGTAGAAATTTCTTTTTAGTCTGCCCTTGTTATTTGGGGGATGTCATGGTAGATGAAGTAGGATTGTTTGAAATTGATGTGTAAGTTCGGGAAGATCGTCATGAACACTTTCTCGTTTTAATCCTCGGGTTTCCATTGGATTTATGTTTTAATTAGTGTCTTTTTTTATGATTGTCTGGTTTTGGGATATGACATGGTGAGTTTGACCAATGGCCTTCGTGAGATCATAGGGCATGGAAAACTAGGTGGAGATGGGGCATGGTTCTAATAACTCTATCTGGTTTAGTGTTGTGTTTGACATATGGTCGCTAACCATATGGTCAAGTCTCCCACCGACACTAGTTTCCTTTTATGGGTTTCTCTAATGTATCTTGAATTCTGAATTTTTGTTTTCAAAATCCTTGTGTAAGAATTGTGTAAATGGGGTGTAAAGGAGGGATTGGATTAAGAAAAGTGGAAAAGGGGTTTTTAAAAATTAAATATAAGAATGGTTTGGGTAAGGATGTGTTTTTTTAATCAAATTTCTAGAAGGAAGTGGATTTTTTTTACCAGATTGGATTTTCTCTAATATAAACATGTGGTTTGTTGAAATAAAATCGTTGTAAAGTGTTAATAATTTTAATGTAATTATGAAACTTTGTTTTAAAAGGAGTGTTTTGGTATTTTTAATTGTGTTTTAATATGATGAATTAGTTTTGGAAATTTGGTTTTGAGCAGCTGGTGTTTTTCTTGGGAAGCGGTTTTGGCCTTTGTGGATGTCAAATTATGAAAAGGTACCTTTCTGAATTTTAGAAAATAGGCAGGGGTTATTTAGAGTATCTTGGTTGTTTTAAAATATTATAAAAATTAAAAGGGGTACGTTTTCTAAAAATTGATTATTGATGAAGTGTGGTTTTTTTGTGAAATATTAAAAGGGTTTTTAACTTGGTGGTTGGTGTTCCTATTGAAGGTACACTATTTTTGGAATGATGTTTTTTATTTTATCCATTGATGTTTTAAAGGGTGCTCAAAATAATGGTTTTATTGTTATATGGAATTATGGCCTATGTGGCATGGTGTTTGGGTGCCTAGGGTGGCATAGAAATGTGCATGTGGGTGAGACTTGATGAAACGCCATTGGTGAATTTGGAAACCCAGCAAGTTTGTTTTTTAAGGAAGTGTTTTGCGCTAAAAAATTTTTGTGTTTGTTTTGAACCAACAGTTATGGGGATGTTTTATCCAATGTATTAGAAGTGTTTTCTATTAAGTATACTTCCTTATGATCTGGAAGTCATACTCTTACTGCGTCTTGAGATGGGATCTTGTTATGGGCGTAGTTTTGGGGTAATGTTTAGTGGTTTTCTAAAGATATGTTGGATGTTGTGATGTTCCCATAGATGTTTCTCCATTTATATTCATTACAGTTGAATAACCTAAGGATTTGTTTCAAATTTCATATCCACCTTTTAGAATGATAGCCCATCCCTTTTGTTGAAACAGAGAGATGTTTCTCCTCAATTTAAAAGTGTCTTACCTTTATGGTGATTCTCTCGATTATATTAGTTATGCTCGGTGGTATTTAGTGGGTGTTTTTATTGTGCCTTTTTCATTCTTCTCCCTGTTCAGAGTTTGATAAAACAATTTTGTTTATCTCCAAGTTCTTGTTTGGGTAAAAAGGTGTTGTTGAGGAAGAGAGTTTTATGGTGTCTCTTGCTCTGTTGTTTCTTACCATAAGTGTTATACAGTACAATGTGGAACTAATCCATGAAGTACATGATGGGGATTATCAATGTATGGCTGCGAGGAAAGAGATTATTTATCCATTAGAGCTCCAGCCATATGTTTTACAGTGAAGCTAGCACATAGTTAGGAGTCCTAGGATTGTGGGTAGTATTGCTAAGCTAGTACCTATACCATTTCATTGAGGTAGATCCATTGTTTCTTTTGAGGTTTTAATGTCCCAATGATTGGGTCCCCTTCCCTCCCCTCCAAAATTGGTGGGGGTTCAGATCCATTTAGAGAGTGTTGGCCTAGTTTTTTCTGCCTCCAAACAAGAGTGGGTGGATTAAATGTTCATTTTGTGTTCCTCTGAACATGGGTTTGTTGGTTGTTGTGGGAGAATTTTTGTGGTCCTGTGTAGGTGGGTCCCAATTCATGTTCATTTTTATTTATTTTATTTTTTTTAGTTGGTCCTTAATAGTGGGGAGACCCACTGCAGGTCTCGAAGATCTTTCCATTATGATTTTTCAGATGGTAGTTTTGATTTAATGATGGGGAGCCCATTTCGGCCTCCACCACAATTCATTGGATTTATTGAGTAAACTTTGGTTTATGGTGATCTTTTGGTTCAATTGGATAAGGCCCACAAATCTAGTTCTTGGATTGATTGTGGAGGTGGTGGCTTGATCATTATGTTGATTCTATGGAAGTGGTTGTGAGTTGGTGTTTTTTCTGGTCAAGAGTATTAAATTACATTGTTGGTGAATGATATTTCCTTAGATTTAGAATATGTATTACATTTATAAGGAATTATTAGGTGTTGTCCTATCAATTAAAAAGCAATATGGATTTCTAGGGGTGGAAAGCTTTAATGGTGGGGAGAATTGTCACAACTGTTTTTTCTTTTCATGTCATGGTTTTGATCCGGTTCAACTAAAATTCAGATCCTTTTTTGGGTTTTGGGTGAGATTAATTTTGAGTTTTTAACATCCATATATGTATAATCACCTTAATTTGGGATCCCCATTTATTTTTTAGTATTTTTTGGAGAGTAGGTAGTTACATCATGATTTGGGCCTACCGTGGGCCCATATAGAGTTTTAAAAACCATCTTTGTTTATTTTATAACATCTTTTTTATTCAAAATATTTCACCCATTCCACCTCATACATTTCCTCCACTGAAATATTCAAACCAAAATATCCTTTTTGACCCCTTAAGATTTCATAATGATTGTGAATTTGGGTTACTTATTTAGGTATTGGGCCATCCCATGGGCCCACTTCTAGTTAAAAAAATAATAATTTGTTTCTTTTGTATCTAATTCATATTTTAATATATATCATCTATTCCACTTCCCACTCGAATAAAATATCTCTATCTATTCCCCCATTATATATTGTCCATCATTGGAGCTCATATGAGTCGCAGATTAGGGAAAAAGTTCACATGTTACGTCAAATCATCCAGAATTGAGAAGGTAAATTGTTTCACACATATATCATTCAATTTGTACTATTTCTCATATAAATATTCTTTCCCTATTTCTTCTGGACCATAAAAGAATCGAAAATATGTTTAATTCCCTTTCCATTTCTCTAAGGGGGAAGATTTAATGGAATACAAAGAGTTTTCTATCTGAAAATATGATATTCCTTCTCATTTAACCTCCATCTTCTTCCTTCTTTCATTATTTCATAGTTTTATAATATCTCCAAGTCATTATCGACCTAGGGTTCTGTTATCCCATAAATTCTCATGGTTTTTTTGGGGATGGTGGTCATAGGTTTCGGGTGTGCAAACCCTCAGATGGTGATTTTTGGTGCGCATTTCCATTACGCAAAGGATTTGGTGTAGGATATCCTTGGAAGAATCCTTTATCATTGACATTTCATCATTATAATTATGTTATAACCGTATTTATATGATATTTTATACTTTGAAACTATTTTTTAAATGGTTTTCTGTGAAAATTATGTTTTATGACTTCTTCTGTTAAAAATATAGTTGTTTTGGTATAAATGTGCACTCCTATTGTTTGATAAATTATTCCATGAGCTTTCAGACATTCTTTATGATATTTTTAATATTTTTTATAATATTAAATATCATTATTTCATGAAAATAGTATTTTATCTCTTTTTATGTGTGTAACATAAGTTGTTTTGTTAAAAAGTGTGTGTCCTATGTTCGGTAAATTGATCGGTTGGCTTTTATGTGTCTAGTGAAATTTAAAATGATTTGTTTGGATTTATAAATAAATTAGAAGAATGTTAAAAAATTATTTTGGGGTCCTTTTATGGCTTTCCAATTTGGATTTCATTTTAAAATAAAATGGTTTTTGGTTTACAACATGTTTTTCCACGAGTCGTCCGAAAAAGGACCATTTCACATCCTCATGAAAATGGTTGTGTTTTCAAAATGTAAACTGAATGTTTTAATAGATTTATGATTTTGTTTTTCAGCTATAAATGTTCTATATAATCCTCCTTCAAAAAAGGGAAATTCATACCTTGGTCAAATGATCGTTTTTGAAAGGCATAAAGGCCCTTCAGGAAATTGTTTGTTTTTGTAAAAATGGATTTCACGTGTATTTAATGTTCTATCTTTTGGGACACTTTTATGTCCATGAAAATTATTTATTAATTGGTTTGGGGGCTTCCAAATATGTGTTGTAAAGTTATTTATGTCTTTTTGGCCTTCAAAGAACATTATTCATTGGATTTTATGTGCAAGGCCTCGTTATACTCCTTGAAATTGTTTTACAAATCTTTTTAGTGGATTCTTGATTTCATAAAGAAATATGTAGAATTTTTGTGGTCTATTTGTGTGTTTATGTTTTGGTAAAGTAATTTTTATGTGGAAAGTGTATTTTATAATATGTGTAACTTTAATTAGCCCAAAAGTGAATCCCAGGTATCTAGGTGGGTGGACATGTACTAGTACGCTACTGATTCTGTGGGGTTTGGCCCCTGTTTCATGTAGAAAGATTGACGATGATGACACTAACTAAACTATGATGATGATGTTGTTGGGGATCCACTAGGTTATGTGTATGATCCCTACTAGTGCCTCATGTTTTCAAGAACAAATATTTATTGTGGTTACATTCACCGAGATACGTGTTACCTGGGACTCACAACTAACGACTACCTAGGGGTGTTCCCGGGACTTGTGCTCATTGGATATTTTGTACTCACCATCGGCATACGGTGTGTTTGGTAGGTAAATTTAGTATTTTATGTTATTTATTTAAAATTATAAATTCTTTAAAATATCCATTTTGATAACTATTTTCTTTTTGAAGTAGCACTTCATTGAAAATTTTCATTGGCCTTCATGTTTATAAAACATTCATGTTTTTGTCTGGTAATAAGATTTATATATCATGGGACATCATTTGGAAAAAATACATTTATATCTTGTATTTAAAACTTGAAATTTATATTTCATTTATTTTTAATGATGTGCATTGGTAATAGAATACCGGGCTAACCTATTGATTATTAATACTCACACCTATAATCATCTTCTATTTTTAACCCTTGTGTAAGTTTCAGCTTGAGTTCGATTGCCCTGGGTGATGTGTGATCATTTTTTTTGAGAGTGACCAGTAGGTCACATGGAGTTATTTGATTATCAAGTTTTGTCTATTGAGTTTTTCATTTAATATTGCATTTAGTTTCTGGTACAAATAATGTTCAGTTCAATTTTTATATAAATGTATTTTGGGCTATCCATTTTTTCTACTGTTTTTTTAATTGTTTATATATTTGAACAATTGTTCCCTTGTGTACTCTATTGATTCCCTTGGTTCTTATCACCATCCAGGGAGGATCGAGAATTCCTCTTGTGACTTGTCGCGGGTTTTCCTAGGTGACTGGTTCAGAGTCGACTCCGGATGGTTCGTGACATAATTTATAATCACTATTATCAGATTTATATAACTCATGTGATGATTATGAATAGATGGAAACCATTTTGAAAATAGAAAAAATTCAACATAAACAAAATATATACATTTGTATTAATTTTTTATAATATAAAGACAATTCAGAATAGTTTTCTTTTAACAAAAAACATAAAATATTATTTCATTAAAAAAAGAATTTCACAATTTAGAGTTCTTTTACTCATGATATCATCTAAATATCGTGAGTACTGATACAAAAAAATTAGTTAAATGGATTTAAAAATAGATATTTCAATTTCAAAATTTCTATGTAGATTATTATATGGTTATATGGTGTACAATATATTGGTTGTGTTGGAAAAGTATAAAAAAGCCTAAATTATAATTTATGGTCCAAAAAGGGTTATTTATCCTCTAAAATATTCATTAACCTTGTATAAAATTTTATAGAGAATCAAAACATGATACCTAATGATATTTTATGTAATAAAATTTTATGATATTATTATGGTTAGAAAATATTTAATTAATATAAAATTTAACTTATTAACACATCTAATGTAAATCAAAATATATAAATCACTACAATAAAAAAATAACATCGTTACAAAATTGAGTCAACATTCTCCTCAATAATAATAATAATAAGTGTAATTTAGAAATAATCTTAAACTTTTGGACATTATGAAAAATATAATCATTGAAGTGAAATATCATTCTCT
This sequence comes from Viscum album, assembly GCA_963277665.1. NCBI lineage: Eukaryota > Viridiplantae > Streptophyta > Magnoliopsida > Santalales > Viscaceae > Viscum > Viscum album. Next base: position 142,945,697 of record OY728141.1, read on the forward strand.
ATAAAAAAATAAAAATAGTTCATAGAGATATTTTTATCATTAATATTTAAAAAACATATTTCAATGTGTAACAATAATGTTATCCAGTGTTAAAACATAAAAATAAATGTAGTGTACATAATTTTATTAAACCAATTATTAAAAAATATTGGTAAATAAATTAAAATATTAGTATTTACTTCAAAATAATCGTCCAAATATTATGTTATTAAACTATTGGAATTATAAATGGTTATTAAAAATTGAATATATTTATCAAATATGTACATAAAATATGAAATATTACTATGAAAACAATTCTATATAACCTAGATTTCATGTCAATATAAATTTTTTAGCTTCTAAACATACTGAAACTCACCGAAATTGATTCATTCTTATTAATTGGGCATTCTTTAATAATTTTAAAATTTATTATCTCATTATCAAATACATCATAGTTAATATTTAATTTTAAATTATTTCAATCGATAATAACATCAATAGATTCATCAAAAACCATAATTAAAATTTTATAGGATCTAAAAGATTTACTATTATTAATGTAACAAAAAAACACCAAAATCAATTTTTTAGTCAACTTTAACTAAATTTTCAATAAAATAAAAAATAAAACCCTTATAAGAAATAACTATAAAATAACCATTCTTTGGCATTTTAAGTTAAAAAAATCATGATATGTTTTTTAAATGTATAAAAATAATTTTATTAGGATTATAAAAATAAAAAAAGAATTTAGTGGATTAAAAAGATATTGTAAAATTATATTCACATAACATAGTTCATGCAATTTAAATTGGTGTTACTTTTTCCGTTATACATTCCAATATTTATAGTTCTCTCGGAGCATAAAAAATAAAAAATAATAACTATTATTTTCAAACAAATTATCATACTCTAAATTATGTAATTTAACTTCTTTATCACTATGAATACTAACAATCATAAATGAGTTTTTATTTTTAACATTATTTTAAATTTCAATAAATCTATACAATGTAAGTTTTTTTGAAAAATTATATTTACTCACATTAATGTAATAAAATTATGAATAATAACTAATGTATATTTGTTTCCCCTAGGGATTTAAATTTGATAAGAACCATTTAGATTGATATATATTAATTATAATGGTAAATTTGTTCTTATTTGATTAATATATCTAAACAAACATTTCATCACATCCATTTCCTTTAAGAGTCCCAAAAATGAAACTTTTTTTTCTTCAATGTAGGAAATTATAGAATTTTCTCAATATTTGAGAGATTATGTAACATTATGAAATTAACATGAAAAAATAATTGATTCCATGTAATTATTAAACTCATTAAATAATTAAAATAATTAACATTTTTAATCTTTAGATAAATAAAATCAATGGTATAAATATTTTCATTACGATTAGAATAGAATAATAAAGAATCAACCCAAAATTTTAAACCCATATCATTTTGAATTATAAAATCCAATCAATCATAAAATTATTCGGATGTAATAATTAAATTTTATTTTAGATCATAAGTATATAAATATTAGGAATACTAATATATTTAGGAAAAAAAATTTAAAATAATATTTTTAATTTCCATTGAAATTATCTAGAGATGTTGTAGTGCCTCCATTAGATGTTCTCTACGTGTTCTAAATTTATAGGTATCCAGTCAAATTCATAGAGCATCCAATTTCAATGTACCATATTTCATTCACGAGACACAAGAGTAATTTTTTCTAAATCCCCAATACTCCAAAAATTTATCTTATACTGGTTTCTATGGATCAAAAATAATTCAAAAAAATTGGCACCAATAATACATTTAAACAATTATTATATTATATTGTAGAATAAAATGATTCAAAAATATGATGAATTTATGTATATGAAAGCATGTTTGAATCTAATATAACATTAATTTACATAGATTTCTTTCATGAAACATTGAGAACAAATAACATAATAAAAAAATTTCAACTGCTAAAAAACTATATTGACACATTTAAGCTTCGCTCAATTCATTTAAAATACCATCATTATTTTATTATTTTTTCCAAAAAACCCATTTAATATGAATTATGAAAAAATTTAATAATTTAAGATAAACATAGAATAATAAATATCAATTTATTTTTTTCATTTTCGATTAAAATATTGATAAATTTTCAAATTCCAATGAACTATAGAAGGGGAATCAGAAGAATTATTCCATAGTTTTTCATTTTATTAAAAATAAAATTTATTTTCATTAAAAATATTCTCATTATATTCTTTATGTTTATTATACAAATATATTGCGTTGAAAATAATATTTGAAATAATTTAGTTTCATAATTTATCTTAGAAACATTCAGGTATTCAAAATCATAATCAGAATAAAACATCCAGAATAAAAACTAAAATCACTAGCCTAATTCAGTGAATCCATAAAAGACCAGTTATATGGTTCTTTCACATTTCAGGATTATTCACTATATTTGATTCTTCAATAAAAATCTTGGTTGATTCCAATGACATTAAACCTTTTATTTTTTATTCATCCTTTTAGTTAGTTTTGGATAATGAGTATTAATCTTCTATTTTCCCCAATATTCAAAAATGATACAACTGATGTGTTATAATTATAAATTCCTCTCTTATTTTCATTTCTTAACATTGAGGGCCTCTTGTAAAATAGTTTTTAGATCTGCCGTTTGTTATTAATTTTTATAATGTACTAAAAATATGACCCATTTCATATATTTCACTTTATTATCGATCGGAATGAAAAGAGTTCAAAGAAAAAACATTAAATGATTAAAATAATAAACCTTTTTCCTTTTGTTCATTCCTCTTCGGGTATGTTCTTCAATTCCAAATCACGAGGAGGAAATGATCATATCGATTTATCAGGAGTGTTCACATTGAAGTGATTTATTTTAGCAACAATTAAATTCATTTCATTGCATTTATTTTTTGTGGTTTTAGGTCTTGTTCAATATGTTTGGGAACTTACAATGTTTCTCTAAGGGAATTCAAAACATTCAAGTTAATTTTGAATTGGTGAAAAATTTGGTTTACAGTTTCCTCATAACCTTTTTTAAATTTGTATTACTCGTTTAGAATCTTTTCTAGATTTGTTGCTGTAAATTTTTCTAATATATACTATGTAACTTTTAGAACATTACAAATACCATGAGTAGTTTTACATGAATATTCCTAACTAAACAAGACTATATATAAGATTTTTAATAAATTCAATAAGTAAAACCCATATATACAAATTTTTAGGGATCTAGAAAAATAATTATAATGATAAATTATCTTTAATAAAGGTATAGCCTTTTATACCATTTGTTAGGTATAATAAATATTTAGTTTATGGACTTGAGGGTTGTTAATACACCAAATTAAAAAAAATTAATACTTTATTTAACTAAATTATTTATTACTATCATTTAATAGAGTTAATAACATGTGGAATAAGATAAATAACATAAACATATTTTTATGGTAGTTTAGTACAATGTTGACATATTATACTATTATACCTGCCTACATAATGAGAGATACATTATTCCCTAGTATGATAATTAAATGGGAATCATAACCTGATTAAATAATATTTGTTTACAATGTTTAGGGGTGACCAAAATAATATAATATAATTTTTATTGGGTCTTATACCCCAAATAAAAACCTATCATTAGATTACTAGAGTCAAAACCCAAACCATTGTAAACATTGGATCCAAGATTCACAACATAGTGACAGAGAAGAATAATTATTTAGTTCATAAATTAAAATAGAATAAAATGGGTCTAAATAAATGATGGAAAGAAGTGCTATATACATAAAAACCAGAAAGAAATAGATAGAATATGAATAAAACACTAGTACTATTTCATGATTATTTGATTATCTTGATTATTTCATCATGATTGTAAAATAACTCGTAGAATAATTTTTTCTTTATATGACAGTCCATCCAATTGTAGTGAGAAATTTTCATGGCATATAGAATTTAAAACACATCACAATATCAAAACCCCCACATTCTTAAAACTCTTTCACTAGAAAGATTAATGTATATCATCATATATGAATCACATCTTCATTATCCAATAGAAACAAAGAATTATTTCCTTTCATAAACAAATAATATCACGGCATTTAATAGAGGTTATAGAATTATAAAATATAAAATTATAAAACTAGATTATCTGATAGAGAGTCATATATATTATAGTTTAATAATAATCTCTCAAATCATGAATAGAAAATAATATGAAGAGGAATGACTGGATTTTTAAAATTTCATGTTAAAAATATATCTAGTCTCTTTAAAATAAGTAAATTAAGGATCCTATGAAAAAAAATTGTGTTTTAATTTGAAATGAAAAATTCAAAATCATTCCATTAAAAAAACTAGTATATATTATTATATATTCAAAACATAATAACATAATCATTAAATATTTTATAAAAAATTGAATTTGTTCAATATAAACTAATATTAATTAATATAAATTAACATTATACAAAATAATATAAAAAATAATAATTATATTTTAGTTTCAAACTATAAGATTAATATGCCAACATAAAATACACATTGAACATCACAAAAATATGATTAAAATGTTGAAAAAACAGCACATAGGTTGTCAAAAAATAATATTTATTTATAGATTAATTAAAAAAATATAAGTATATGAAATAGAAATATAGAAAAATTAGATGTTAAATATTACATTAAATATTAATAAGTAATAAATTTTAGAAAAACTAGTCGAATTTCACTGAACTTCATAACCAAATTCCCATTTGTTACTTTTTTGGATGTGTTTACCTCTATGTAAGATAATTGACCACATATATGAATCAATATAGGATATTCAAATTATAATATCAATGTATTGGATCCATGTAAGATATTCTTATTAGTGAATTCATTACATCGATGATTCACATAAAACATTTCTTCTTGTATACAGTTCATGTATGAAATTTCCTCACGTTGCTAATTAATGAATTTGAATTCATTAAAACAGTAAAAATACTTAATTTTCAAACATCATTCCTTGAATATATATTATTTTGGTAGATTTATTTTTTGGTCCATTTTAACTATTTTTACAAAATATCATTATAAATCTAAATAAACACAAATAAATGTAATAATATTTTTATAAATCATGCTATTTTTAACAAATGAACTAAAGTGTTCTAAAAATAATTAAAAAATCTTATTGAAACCATATACTGACTTCTATATTAGTTTCATACAAGATATGAATCAATTAATAACTTGTATTATTATAATTAAATGTACAAAATCATCTGATATTTCAAAAAAAAATACCCCCAATCATGTATCTATATAGCTCGCTATATGGTAAAAATATAAGGAATAACTATTTGAAGAACATTGATTTTTTGGATTGATAAATTGCAATGTCGATTATGATTTGGAAATATGACCTATAATATAATTTTTACCAGGGAATAAAAAACTATTTTTTAATGATATTTTATTGTCTAAAATGACTTATTTATCTAAGGAAATCTTCATGAAACATGTATTACATGTACTAACCAACCAAAACAATTAATCTAATTATATTTTAACTACAAAAATACTATGATATGATTAATATTAAATTTAATAAAATCAATATAAAATTAAAATTTTTAATTATTTTAAGGAAAGAAAAATAATAAATCATTGTAATTATCAAAACCAAAGGTTATTCAAGGATCCGCATAATAATCAAATCAAGGATTTATTAACCACATCAAAAAATCATCTATAAATTCTCTTATTATTATTATAGATGTTAGTATGTTAATATTCATTTCATGTAGTCTCAAATCATTCGGTATATTTTATTCCCCAATTTTATTTCACAAATATTTGTACTCATTTTTATCGTTATAAACATGTTCTTAATATTTTTAGATAGTGTTCCATTATTTGAACTTAAATTTAACATAAATATAAAATAAGCAATTATATTATGTAAGGGTTATTATAATTGAATGTATCTTGAATTTTATTCTATTTAGTAGCATTGATTTGTGTTTCAATGTAAACACATCCATCAAGAATCTATCAATTGTGATAGATCTATCATGACTATATATTAGTCTATCATTTATATGTAATCAACTCATTATCGTCCAATAATATAATTTATATAAATGATATTTATAAAAAATATTATTGAATATAAAAAAATTATTCTTTAGGGATGATAGAATATTCAAATAATTTCACATTCGCATTGCTGAGAAGTAAATTCTTCAAAAAAAGTCACACCCAATACTATATTATAGAGTCATAACACGTCTGTGTAATTTATTTTAAACTTTATTTTTCACTCATTTCAGCTATAAATGTATTAAAATTTTTATATCATCATAAATATATATATATTTAACAAGCATGTTCATTAGTATGGGTTAAATAATATGTATACCATGATTTTACTTAAATAAAAATTATTATTCATATATCACTATGTATATGATATAATAGACTATTTTAACTCTTAAATTTTACAAGAAAAGGATTCATATACATTTTTTATTATAAACATGATTCAATGTTCTTAGAAGATTCTTAAACAAATGTGTCCACTAATACATCTCTATACAGACTTGGGATGTATTTTTCATTTGTATTAAAATGATGAAAATGAACACAATAAGTTATCTCAAGATAAAATATGACTTTATCACATTGATTATTATTGACTTCATTACCCATTTCAAGGAATTATAATACAAAAACCAAATTTTAAATTGTATTTAATATTTAATTTATTTATATATAACAACTAATGTTCATAATAATGAACATAAATACCAGTATGTATAAACAACATAATAAAAAAATTATATCAATATAATGAACAATTTAATAGATTTATAGTTTCTAAAATAATATACATGATAAAAATAGAATTTATGTATTAATATCATATTAACAAAATCTCTCCCCATTATAATGATTTATATCAATTTATCCTTTAATTAATTATCAATAATTTTTTTAGTATATTTTTATAATTACAAATGTTTTATACATACCCTGTATCTCATTCATGTGATACAAAATTAGTTAAATTAATTACTATATGAACCTATATCAATCAACAAACATGTTGATCCGTAGAGTGGGTATTCTTTATGGATGGTTTTTGTTGGGTTGATTTTGGGAATTAATCCTTGATGTTAAAATCCATGTTATGATTCCCACCATTTTATTATTCAAATGGGAGAGGATCAACACTATGACAAACGACTGAGGATGTTCGTTCCAATTTTTTGGTATTTTATTTATTCCCCCTATTTTACCCTACATTATTTGTATTGTTAATGGGGTGACACACAGTGGATTTTTGCACATCTATTTTTCAATGCAATGATCCCAAATCGCAGATCGGGCACCATGACAACCTAGAGGAGGTGTGACAGCGATTTAGTATGAAACATCAGCTTGGATCGAGATAAATAATTCTTAAATATTTCATAGGGAGGATGAATCGAATCTTGTTTTCACAGTGATAGGATGTATGAAACTACCGGAATAATATTTTTGGTGTTGGGGTGATCTCAACCATTGTGTTTCGAAATGATCGGGTAGCCAGATCGACAGATTTTTGAACCCCAAAGCACCGAATGAAGAACATGCGATTCTGGATATTTCGAGAACACACATCGTGTATCCTGAAGAACATGCCATGTGGGACCATCTTAGTAGTGGTTGTAGTTTCAGGAGTCAGACAAGTTTCACTCGATGTATGTCACTTGTCACATGGTGTGTGGTCTCTTCCTCAAAACACGACATGTATTTTGGAAAATACATGGAAAAGGGATGTACTACATGGAATTGAACACAAAGTGTACTCCCTACGTGACATGGAAGAGGTGGCTACATGTTACTCGGCGTGTATCCTTGGTGGTACATGGCCACAAGGTATATTACATGACATGTAATTGACTAAACGGCCAGACCAGGCCAGTTACATGGGTCACCCCATGTACGGGTCCCACGGGATGGCACACACGTGTTGAAACTTAGTACAGGAACACGACCGCATACACGAAGGGAATCCCAGTTACATGGACACAGTGTGTGGTATGTACTACACGTTTTGTACTTAATTTTCAACATAAAATGTTCTTATAGTAAATGTCGTTTTACAAGGGTAGTACACATAGTCCAGAGACACAACATGTAAACCTTTTAACCACCATGTATATCCTAGAACATGGCTTCAACCTCTACTCCACAGTATCTTGAACATGTTGTTTTGGGTTAGTTCCCCCTTTTTCTCATTCCCCTGAAGGTCAGATATCATTTCCATCCACATGAGCATGACCCCTTCAAAAGTTACTTCTGAGATTGTGTCGGGAATCCTTCTGAGAGGCCCAAAGAGAGATCACCAATCCCTTCTTGACCCTATGTAGAGTTAGGTATCGACGTGACTATTCCCACAGTCCGTTGATCATCTACTTAGTAGGTGAATCCAGATGAGTCGCAGTATCCTCCCAGGCCCTGGAAGTGATCCACATTTATGTATCATGATCTTTCCCCACTCAATAGTGTGTTCTCTCGGAATGAGTGTATCTATCTCTCATCACCTTTTTCAAAGAAGAGAACATCTCAGATAGACATTAGCAGGTCTATCAGACTCATGTAGACTTGTGTTTTTTTATGGGATTGTATTTTGAACCAATTTTTCTATCTTCACTTCACATATGTCGTACTCTATTGGTTGGGTTTATCTATATGCATGAATTTTTTTCCCTTAATAGTATTTACATTTCTGCATTGTGGGACTGGAGATGTGTGTGTGTGTGTGTGTACGTGTACATAAGAAATGTCTCTCATGTCAGTAATATTCCTACTTGGTTCTAGTCACCATCCCCTAGCCTATTAGTGGTAGGGTTGGGAAGTCATCTTCTGGCCCCCACGAGGATGCTTCAGGATAGAATGGTATTATAGGGAGGTTAGTTATACCTTAGGAACAAGAGTTTGTTAGATTGGTTTTGGGGAACAGTGTTACTGGTTTTGATCTCGGCTTTTAGGATATAGACTCAAATGATGGTACGGGCGGTAGACGTATCCTTACACCAGGACTCTGAAAACCTACTTTTCAACTCAGAACATGAATACACCTATTGTGAGGTATTAAAAGAATTGTCCATTCATTATATAGGAATGGGTTGTGTTTTATGTGTCCTTTTTGTTAGCTATCCAGATAAATCCGTTGATAATTGTGTATTTTTTCCCATACATGATGTTGCTGCAATGTATAAACACATGGATTCAGTAGCGTGATCACAAGGATGACCCCTCAATGATGAGGCATCGATATAAGGACCAGCTCCATGGCGTTACTTATATGTGGTGCACCTATTATCCCACCACCAGTGGATATTCCTGTGGTACCTATAGTACTTATAGACGAGGGGTGCATTATGAGCGCGCTAGATGAGTTACAGAAATTTAGACCCCTCAGGTTCTGAGGTGAGCTTGTCCCTTAGGCTACTAAGGATTGACTTGAGGTAGGGACCAGATTTTTCCATCTATTGAGGACACCAGCGGACCATATAGTGATCCTAGGAGCAAGAATTTTTTAGGGTTCAGTGGGACAATGGTGGAGTCTGACCACAGAGACTCATGGCGAGGAGACTCTTTTGTGGATAGAGAATGAGAAACACTTTTGGGAGGATTTATCCCCAGTTAAGATGAAATCATTGTTTCTCTAGAAGCATCATCATCTCCAACAGGGCAGTTTGACAATTTATTACTAATCATCAAGGTTCACCAACCTCTCTAGTTACTCGATTGATATAGTCAAGGATCAGTACCTCCAAGATCATTCCTTTGGGAGAGTTCTATGATGGGACATTCAATATTGTCTCGTTCCTCTATTCATTTCAACTAATGCTAGAGTGATCGAGAATTCCTTGGTGATCGAGGTATTCTTAGAGGAACATAAGAAATCGATGACGGTTTGCAGTAGTCAAATGGGTTCAGATACTTCTATAGTAGGGATCCGATGTCACACACAAGGCCCAGGATGTGGGAGACGTCACAAGAGGACCATTGATAGGGGATCGATAGCCCATGGCTCTGAGGATAAATCTAGTTATCAAAGCGATAGGTGATGCTACACGTGTGACGGTAGGGGACGTCTTTGATAGAGACAATTTGACCCGTTGAGTGGCTGACAAAGAAGTGGTGGATGGACCACCTAGGTAGAGGGAGAGAGTGGAGAAAATATACCCACTAGGTCTTGGACAATGCATATGATCTAGGAGTGATGCAAATGGTGGAATTCACATTGATATACTTCCACCACCTCCTAGAGAGGTCCACACCAGGCTCAGGGAGCTGGGGGACAGGGGTGGGGAAAACAGCTTGCGATTGATGCGTATAACATAGGGACTCTAGGGAATATCCGAGGTACGATATGTGTCTTTTTTACATTAGATACCATACTTATAGGAACATGTTCTACTCATTCTTTTCTCGCCACCAGTATTTTCGAAAACCTGAAGATTTAGGTAGAGATTTTGACACAACTTGTACACTTAGAGACACCTACAAGAAGAGACTCGATGATCGAACACCTTTTAAGGCATTGTGATCATACCCTTGGTGGTTGGAGTTTGGGTTGGAACCTCTTGGTGGAATCGTTGAGGCCTTATGAAGTTATCCTCAGAATGGATTGGTTGTCTTTGGTTCATTCCCATATTGACTACTTTAGACGAAGTGTGCAGTGTGTCCGTTTTTGTGGGATTATATTTTCCTGTATAGGTGAAAAGGAGACCTGTGCATCACAGAATTGTCTCATGCATAGGATGGTGCACTCGATCACTCATGAGTTGGCTGGCCTCACCCTTGGTGTAGTTGTTGTTGTGATCTTCTAGTTCCCAGCTGTTGGGTGTAGGGTAAGGGGACATCTTTCCAGAATATGTTCTAGGACTACCTTCCCATCGAGAGATCGACTTCTATATTGAACTGCACCCTGGTAAGACATCGATATCCTCACCAGTGTATTAGATGTCTCTTGTAGAGATTCGATAGAGGAGGGTGAAATTGGAGGACTTGCAAATCAAGGGATTCATATGAACCAATGTTTCACCCTGGGAATCCCTATTTATGTTTTATAAGAGGATGGGATATTGAGTTTGTGTGTTGATTACCAGTGATAGAAACATGTGATAGTGATGAAAAAATATCCACTGATAAGGATCAAGAACATCTTTGATCAGCTGAGAGGGGGACAATGATTCTTGAAGGTTGACCTTCAGTCAGGTTACCACTAGTTACACATACAGGATGAGGATATACTGAAGATGTATTTATGATTCCATTAAGGACACTATGATTACTTGTGAATGCCTTTTGGCATGACGAACACCCTAGTATGGTTAATGATACATATGAATTGGCTCTTCAAGTTGTACATGGATTGGTTCGTAGTGGTTTGCATCGATGACATCCTTGTGAACTAGGCGTCAGAGGAGGATAACGAGAGACACTGATGGATTTTTCTAGACAAACTCTAAGAGTACAATAATTAAGGGACACTCTCAAAATTCCATTTCTTGATTTAGGAGATCCACTTTATGGGACATTTCACCTCAGTAGATGGAGTAGATATTGTCCCAGCCATGGTGGAGGAACTATTAGCATGAGAGACACCCTAGAGTGTGATAGAGTTGTGGGGATTCCTTGGGTTGGTGGGATATTACCAGAGATTCAATACTAATTTCTCTCCGACATCTGCACTGATGACAGTGTAAACCAGGAAGGAGCAACCCTTCATGTTGATAGAGAAGTGCTAGTAGGTTTTCGAGCAGTTGAGACAGAGTTTGATGAGCACCCTGATATTGAGATTTCTAGAAGAGGGTGCCATTTACATAGTTTTCTGTGATGCATTAGGGAACAAGCATGGCTATGTCCTAATGTAGGGATTGGCAATAATTTCATATGGTTCATTCCAGCTAAGATCGCATGAGGATAAATATGAAACCCATGATATTGAGTTGGAAGTGGTAGTCATAGCGTTGTTGATAAGGCAACACTACATTATGGGCGAGCGATTTATCGAATACTTTGACCATAAGAGCCAAAAATACATCTTTTCACTAATGGCCCCAAATCTGTGACAGATCTGTTGTCTAGAGTTCTTCTAGGACTACGATTTTGAGATCATCTATACTCCTAGGAAGGGAAACAAGGTGGGTTATGCTCTTAGCTAATAGTCGAGCTCGCAGCTGCTGAGTGAGGTGATATATATGTTGTCAACATTGCAGTTATACTTCATGGATAGAGAGGATGCAACTTACCTTCAATATATAGTTTTAACCCCACCTCTCTTACAATGATTTTGGGAGGCACACCATTGGGATGTCGAATCTGATGCAAACGTGATCAATAATCCACATGACATGCTCTTGATGGATATTCTCAAGGTGGGGAGCACAATGTTCTCATATTAGTATCCATTGTTCTACCAATGGCATTGCAAGAGTAGGTCTTGAGGGAGTTTCATACATCCCCCATGGTGGTACACCCATGCATGGAGAAGAAGTACCCTAATTGTCGATGGAATTCCTAGTGTTTAGGCATGAAAAATGAAGTAGTGGAGTTTGTTTTTCATTGCCTTTCGTGCTAGCAGGTGAAGGTCGATAACCAGGTTCCAATGGGGTTATATCACCCACTAGATGTTCCAAAGTGTAAGTGGGATAAAATATCAATGGAAATCATTATGGGTTTACCAAGGATGTCAAAAGGGAATGATTTCATCTGGTTGATCTTTGAAAGACACAAAAAGTTGACCCACTTCCTAGCTATCAGGGAGAAGAGTATGGTAGAGATATTGGGATGCATCTACGTACAGGAGATAGTTCGTCTTCATGGTGTCGCTAAGACTATAGTCTCAAATCGAGATGAATTATTAACATCCTGGATATGGAAGGGATTAAAGGAGGATTTCGGGACTTAGCAACAATTGAGCATAGTGTTCCATCTCCAGACTGATGGTCAGACATAGAGGACCATTATTATTCTGGATGATATTATGTAGGCATGTATCTTTGTCATTTGTTACTGTTGGGAGGACCAACTACAACTGGTGGATTTTCCTTAAAATTACATATACCAATCCACCATTTGCATTGAACCATTTGAGGCTTTAAATGGGAGACCCTTTCGGTTACCACTATGATGGAAAACCCCTAGAGAGTCAGCATTCATGGGTCCAGAGATAGTACGAGCTACCATCGAGAAGGTGCAGATCATCCATGAGTGGATGAAAAATGCACAATGCCAGCAGATGTCATATGTTGATAGGAGAAGAAGACCCATTGAGTTCAAGGATGGAGATCATATATTTCTTTTTGTTCTCCCCTCGATGATGATTTCAGAGATTTCGTCGGGGCATCAATCTATCTACGAGGATCATCCTACCATTCATGATATTGTGAAGAGTTGGTGAGGTGGTATACCTCCAAGATCTACTTCCACAGTTGTATCAGAGATGTGATGTGTTCCACGTGTCGCAGATGAGGTGGTTCATATATGACCCATCAGACATCATCGACTAGGGAGAGCTAGACATCATGGATGGAGAGACCATTCTGGAGTACCCAGTGTAGATCATGGATCAGAAGGAGTGGATCTTTCGTTGGTGATCAATTCCCTTGGTTCACATCTAGTGGAAGCAATAGAATCATCAAAATAGAAAATGGGAGCAGCATGCTCAGATCCATGCCCAATACCCACATTTTTTAAGTAACCTTTTTTGGCCTTTTGGGGACGCAAAGACCCATGGTGGGGTTAATTTAATGTTTCTGATTTTTTCGTGTATTACTTTGAAATATTATATGGAATAATTTTGAGACTAATCGTGGAGACATAACATCATTCCGAGGCTCAGTGAGCCCGGAATGGTGGTTTGAACTTTTTCTGTTAAGTGAGTTGTTTGTGTGCGCGGTTGTGGTCATTTTCGAATGGATGACCAGATTAAAAATATATAGGAAGCATTGTGTTCGGGTTGAAAACATTAACAATGAATGGTCTCAACCATGAACTACGTGTGTTAAATGGAAAAGGTTAATTTTCAGATTTTTTTAGTTAAATAAAATAAAATCAAATAAAATAATTCAAGAAATTTATTTTTGTTATTTGGAAACATTCACTATTGCACAACAATAGATAATCTATTTCAAAAATTAAGTCCATTCCATAATGACTCAAAAAGAAACATTGACTCATTCATGTCGAAGTGTGATGGAATGCTGAAACATGTTCTCTCCTTTTAATGTGTTAATAAAATGTTGGTTCTTGGCAGAAAATTTAGAGGAACACTGAAGAATTCTGGGAGCCATAGAAAGAAATCTCAACAACGAATGATGACAAATCAATGACACTAATTGATGCCCCAATGGAATTGAAGGATTGCGAAGGTGATGATAGCATGATTCCTTCATTAGAAATCAAACCCTTCTTGTGGTAGGGTAGGGTTTTAATTTTGTTTATTCCCCATTCATGAATTAAACGACAAACACGGATCAACCCATGACCAGGTTGATCCACGGATCGTGGGTTCTTGTAGGGGGGTTTTTATTTTTTTGATTTTGGGAAATAATCCTTGATGTTAAAATCCATTATATGATTCACTTAGTATAATCCTTCTAACGGGAGAAGATCAATGCCGTGATGAACAACTGTGGAGGTTCATTCCTATTTTTGTGGTTTGGATATCTTCCCCCACTTTTACCATGTGTTCATTGCGTTCTTCATGGGGTGATGAACAATTGATCTTTACACATGATTTTTGCAATAGAATGATCCCAAATTACAGATTGGGAACCGTGATGACTAAGAAGAGGTGTGATAGCGATGGGGGATGGTGAATCAGCTATGATCGAGAGGTATATTCCTACATGAATTCTTTGGGTGGATGGATCAAATCTTGTTTTAGGGGCTCATCGGAGATCCAAAACAACCAGAATATGCTCTGTGGTGTTGGGGTGACTTCAACCATCATGTTTTTCAATGATCAAAAGGACGAATAGATAGATTGTTTCATCCAAAAAGTGCAGGATGAAGAACCTGCAATTATGGAAATTTCCAGAACACATGACATGTATCCTGACGAACACACCATGTGGGGATAGCTCTGTGGTGGCTAGGGTTTAGGGAGTCAAACAAGATTCACGCGATGTGTGACCCCTGGAACATAGTGTGTGGGACCTTCCCCAAAAACCAGCACGTATTTTGGGAAATACATAGACACGAGATGGACTCCATGGCTTCAAACACGGCCTGAACTCCCTACATGGCATGGAAGAGGTGTCTTTGCATGTTTCTTCATGTATCACAGGAAGTACATGAACACATGGTGGTATCCATGGAATGTACTCCACCACATGGCTAGACCAGAATTATTACACGGGTCACCTCATGTAATGTTCACTCAGGTTGGCACACACGGGTTAAAACCGTGTACAAGAACATGACAGCATACATGAAGGGAGCACCATTTACATAGAAATGGTGTGTGGTATGTACTAAATGTCGTTTACATAAATTTATACATGGTGTATCCTTATAACTCATGCAGTTTTACATGGGTGGTACTTAGTGTCGAGAGATATGGTGCACACCCCTTCCACACACTGTGTATATCCTAGAACAAGTCTTGAACCTCTTTTCCACCATATATTGGACATGTTTTGATGGGTTAGTGGCCGATTTTTTCATTCCACTGAATGTTAGATATCGTTTCCATCCACATAATCATGATCCCTTCAACATGACATTCATAGATAGAGTTAGGTAACCCTCCGAGAGGCCCGAAGTGAGATCCTTTATCCCTTCTTTACCCTAGGCAGAGTCAGGTATCAGCATAGTTATTTCCATAGGGCTTCAATCCTCTACTTATAATGTGAATCTAGATGAGTCAAAGTATCCTCAAAGGACCTAAAAGTGTACCTCCTCTATGTATCATGATCTTTTCTCACACAATAGTGTGTTCTACTAGAATAAATGTATCTATCTCTTGTGACCTTTCTGGAAGAACAATACTTCTCTGAAAAATGTTATCAGAGCTATCAAACTCATGGAGTGTGATCTCTTGATTGGGTTCTTGGTGAATCCTTCGAACATAATCCACAGTAGGGTATGATGTTGTGTGATTGTCTTTATAATATGGTTCTAGGTTTTGAGTATATTTGGATTGAGTTTATATTGCTATATGTTCAGTAGAAATAGATAGTGTAGTCCTAACTATACCTTCACTTTGTGTATTACTTTGTGGTTTTTGGGTTCTTCTTCTTATTATTGTTATACTCAGAAATACAAGGGATTTTCTTGAAATTATCGTGTTTTGTATATATGAGCAGCCTTTTCACGGAGTCTATGACAGACCAGGACCGGACAAAGCATTCTGAGTTCCCAAAAAGCCATGTTATTCATAAGGAAATGAGTATAAGTCCAATTACCACTTCATAACTTCATATTAGACATTACAGTATTCAGAGAATTTTGTTTATTATGGGATCCTATTCTATCCTAGTTTTACTTTCTACACTTTACATCTATTGTACATTGTTGGTTGGTTTTAGTTGTATATGTTCAATTTTATTCATTATAAGTTTTTACATTTCAGTTTAGAGGGATTGGAGATGTGTGTGTGTGTGTATAGGTACATAGGAAGTCCCCCCCCCCATGTTAGTAATATGCCTACTCGGTGCAGGTCACTAGCCCCTGGCCTATTGGAGGCAGGATTCGGGAGCCATGGCGCGGGCCCCACTAGGATGAGTCATGACAATTCCCCTGGAAAACTAATCCAAATTATTTATCAAGTCTTGTGTGGTATTCTTAACCACTATGAAATATTCATTCTAAAACCCACATTTTATTAAGGGAATCATGGATTTGTGTGAGAACGAGAACTTTAGATTTTTCTCGTTCGAACCATTAGATTTCATCAAATTTTTGGATATGATTGGGTAACTACATTGGATAGCCACATATTAACATGATAATGAACATTAAATTTAAAAATCATTGGTCCATAAAAGCTTTGATTTTCATTGTATGTTTAAACCACATTACAAGCTGACTTATTCTTGGATACTTGCTCTCTTAGTATTTCTTCATGGATATTTCAAATATTTATTTTGGTGGAAGGTCCATTAGTGTGATTTTCTAGGGATGTGTCTGATTATTGGATGGTGTGGGGTGTGCGTCATAATTTTTGGAAATGGATAATTAAGTAGTTGGGAATGATTCATCATTTCTATGTGTTTTATTTGTTTCATTAAATTCTCCTTCAAAAAAAATTGAAAATAAAATTTGTGCCTTTCTGGAGCGTTTAGGAATATAAAAATAGAAAATATTTCCTTCCCTTTCTAGAGATTTTCAAAAAAATTATATTATTCGAGAGATCATGGATGATATTATTCTTTATAATCACTAGTTGGAACATGATCAATCAAAAAATAGATGGTGGAATTATGTTTCAAAATCCTAGGGGAATTATATGAATTTTTTTAATGTTATCGGGTTATTATTCATGTATTGTATTCAAGATTCAAACCATCTCATTCTGGCCATAAATTATTTTTATCATTACCCCCAACCATAATCCAAATAGTAATTTAAACCATTTTTAAATCCCTTGAGATTTAATTCGTTTTCTTGTTTCATTTTGTGGATAAATGAGAATTTTTACAACCCTATAGTTATCTATATAATTTCCATGTATGATTATAAAACCAGAATTAATTTATCGTGAGTGAAGAGTGAGAAAAGGTCAATGTGAGGTAGTTACTGATTGGGACATGGATGAATTTATGAGGTCGAACAAATTTAAATGTGTAGAATTATAATTATGTGGAATATATTTTCATATATGAGACATGATAGAATTCTATTTTTGATAAGATCATGGATGTTTTCTAATTTTTTGTTATTATGTGGATTTTTAATTGAATATATGATAATTTATCAGGTGTTCAATGCATATGTGAGGGAGATTAATGATGTTTATAATTTAAGATATTTTATTCTATAATTCAATATTTTTAATCCCAAAATAGTGTTATTTAATGGTAATTTATCACATTTTTTTTCTTATTTTCATATTAAACACAAAAAATTGCATCATTCTGTATTTTTTAGAGTTTTTAATACCATCAATATTTTGGTCATATCCCTTTTTATTTGGATTCTAAAGGTGTGATTAATTTATTAATGGAACCCTTGATTTATGTTGTAAATAATTTTCAACAGAATATGAGCTATATTTGAACATATATTGCCCCAAATTAATATTCCTTTGTGGATATTTCTTCTGAACAACATGTTGGACCCCACTTAACTATTAGGGAAATAAATAAGGATTTATTTGTCCAAACCCACCGATTCTACATGGATATGAATTCTGACTTAGGGAAGCGATTGCGTATTTGTTTTCATTGAAAATTTCATTCATTAAAGAATTAATATATTGAGTCAAACCAGGAACAAAATTTGGAAACAAGAAACCCAAATAATGTGTAGTCATTAATTAAATCAAAAATATCTTACCTCATTTACAAACGATATGAAATATTCAAGAACACAAAATAATTTAATATGAACAACTCTCATGAAGAAACCAAAAGGATATTGAGCCACTCATGGGGATAAGATCTAGAAATAATTCAGGGATGGGGAATAATAAGTAGAAGAAGAATGGTTACACACCATGTAACACAAGTACACCTTATGTAGTGAGTCAACTAGTAAAAGCATCATCATTAGATTCAGCATCATACAGAGGAGAAAACAGATCTGAATTACACAACATGTAACCCCTATAAATGTCATTATTATGGCAACATTGAATATAAAATTTGATGCTGCATGATTTCTGTGGGATTTGTCCTATGAAAGGAGGACTCGTCCACTCTTCCATAGCTTTCTGGGGGACTCCTGGACAAGAGGGAACTGTTATTGTGGAGATACTCTCTATATGAGGATAATTCTTTTAATTATCCAAGCTAGGATGGGTTAAAACTCCATGTGGTGGGTGGAAGAAAAGAACTGGGGGCATTTTCATTTTTAGTTTGGGTTATTAATTATAAAATATTTTCATTTAAATTATCCGGGAGACTATTTGAATTATCGAAGAAGGTCTCTTTCATTTTTGTTTTCAATATATTATAAATTGATATATATTTATTTTAATCTTATGAAAGTAATGTGGTTTGTCTCAATGTTTAAATTTCATTGGAGTGATCTTCCCTGTGAGCATGATGAGTTCAACCAGTTTTGGTTCCTCGGAGGTATTCGGGTAATCCGAACACATTCATAAGAAGATCGAAACCCATGTCTGAGGTTTCAATATATTATATATATTATTTAGGTGTATAATTTGATTTCATAATCTATACAATAGACAATATAATTTAAATTCATTCTTAAATAATGATAAATGGATTGTCAAATAATCAATGTTTGTCCACAACTATTATCTTCAGATTCCTCTTTCCATCACACTATGTTTTGGAATTATAATTTCTAAGGTTTATTTATTGTTGAATTTTTATTTCTATAAAATACTAAAAATAATATAAAATTCATCTTAATATATAATGATAAGTTAGTTTTATATTAGTTAGATAATAATAATGATAAAATAAATGCAGTGTGTGGTGGAGGCCTCCTTGAGATCGACCCAAGGGTGTGCCACTCTGGAAAATTATTAGGAAATATAAGAAGATAATTCAATAGAGAAAAGTGACTAAAAACCCAAAAATCAATTTGGATCCATTTTCAATGAATCCAAGAGCTTACACGGACTATTTTTTCGGAAAACAAACACAAAATTCAAATATTTCAAAAACTAAAAAAACCATTGCATATCATTCACTTCTGGGAAGAATATGGATTTTTATGATGAATATTATAATTATAAACATATTGATAACATTTATGGTTATCATAGTAGGGACGAAAAATTGAATATCAAAATGGATCAAAATTTTACGATTTTTCACATGAATCTCAAAATTCTCAAAAAACCAAGCATGATGATAGCATTGCAGGCCACCGATGTGGAAGAAAATAATTTTTCATGGACAGAACAACAAAAAATACAATATAATGATAATTAGTTTTTTGTTCCATATACTGTTCAAGATGAAATTGGCGAGGGTGAATAGACTTTTAAATATGGACTTCCTTCTCCAACAAATTCATTCCTAGCTACTGTACTTGAAGAACATGATTCTGATGTTGAATTTTTTGAGAGAGATTTAATTTTGAACCTTATCATTGTTCAAATTTTATTATTTCATAATTTTAAATGGAACTCCTTTATTTTGATTTATTAGATTCATCACCACTAATGAAGGTCCTAGATGAATAAAAAGTAGAAGTTCCAAAGTGTTTAGGAGAAAATGGAGAAGATTATCGAGTTGTACATTGATGAAAATGAGGATGATGACACAAAAGATGAAATCCATGAAGAATAAAAAGAAGATCCTAAAACAGAAGATAATACACTTCATATTCAAAAACCTTATACACTAGTAGACACCACTCATACAACATAACATAAATAAGGAGAACCCCTATATTTTTTCCATCCATTTCTCCAAATCAAATTATATACTTTAACTCTTATGGAGGTTGGGGCTATTTTTCATTTCATTGGGGTGATCACTTCTAGAATCTAGTAAAGTTTGCAAGAAGAAATAAAATTTGGTGGTTTCAGAGAATGAAACCACATCCACCTTTGGATTGTGGTTAACCCACTACAACCGCCAGACTAGGGGCAGTAAACACCTAGCAGCCACTTGGGGGGGTCAAACCATGAATTATCCCTCTCTTATCCCCTTTTTATTTTATTTTTTTATTTTTATAATACATTGATTTTATTATTTCTTTTTAGAAATAATTATATGATGCTAGGAGCTTAACTCATTGATTCCATTGACATATAATTCTAGGTGATGTCTTTCCTTTTCATTAGATTCTCTTACCTTATTTATATTTTGTGGAGATAAAATGAAGGGTAGTGAAATTTATGTGTTGGTGGAGTTTTGAAATGATTACTTTTTTGGGGTTATATTTCTTTTAATTTTTAATTTTTTAGGAACCTTGATCATTAAAGAATATTCTGATCATTTTTCACACATTAATTGATTTTGAGAAGATTGAACTAAATTTTGAAAAAATTGAGATAAAATGATTGTTTATGTGAAAACCTTTTCATTGAATATTATTTTCAAGAACTAATTTTTAGTTTGAATAATTTTTTTAAATTTCTTCCCATTAAATAATTACACAAATTTGTTATACTTTCATGTGAGGAATTCTAAACCACTTTGAAATATTAATTCCAAATCCCTCACTTTTTTGAGGGATTTATGGATTTTGTGTGGGAATCAGAACTTGTGATTTTTTTGTTTCAAAACATTGTATTTCATGGAATGTTTATGATGTGATTGAGGCACTTCATTGGATAGCCACATATTTACATGAGACCCACCTTAAAATTTATCATTAACTATCCCTTAGAAGCAATGAATTTGTTTATTGCTTTATGCCACATTGAAATCCCATTTATCCTTACTTACTAACCCTCTTAGTATTTGTGCATGGATATTTCAAATTTTGTGTGTGGGGGAAGGGATTTTCGTGAGTTTTATGGGGAATCTGTTTCATTATTTTGGTGTTGTCAGGTGTGCATCAACGTATTGGGAAATGGAGAGTGAAATAATTTTGCATGAGTAATCATTTAATGTTTCATCATTTGTTTCATTCGGTTCCCCATAAAAAATTTAATAGTTATCCATTTCTAGAGATAAAATAAATATATAACAAATGAAAATAAATTTGAGCCTTTCCGGATAATTACAAAAAAGGGTAGAACATGGACGATATCATTTATTGTAACCACTTATTGGATAATGTCCAATGTAAAAAATGGTCATGTTATGTTTCACATCCCCATGGGGACTGAGTGAATAATTTATTTATTTTTCACTTAATTATTCATGAATTGTACTCAAGAGTGAAACCTCCTATTTTTGGATTTAATTTATTTTAATCACTTTCCCCAACCCTAAGACACATATTTATTTAAAACATTCATTATATCCCTCAATATTGAATAAATTTCCAGGTTTCACGCTGTGTAGAAATGAGAAATGTGACAAGTCAATGGGGATACATGCAATTTTCATGAATGAGCACAACTTTGAAATTAATTTCCCATTGAGGGAAGAGTGACATAAAATTCAATATGAGGATGGTTGTTTTTTGGACATGGATGAAATTATGAGCTTTAAAAAATTTAAATGATAAGAATGAACACTATGGGGATTTTTTTTCTATAGGACATATGATGGAATTCTATTTTCGATAAGATCACGTTTTTCTCATGTGTGATTTCCATGTGGATTAGGATTTTATTATATGATAATTGTTCATGAGTGAAATTACTAAGTGTGGGTATTGATAAATATCATATTATCACATATTTTATTATATAATTAATCATTTTTAATCCCACCATAGTTTTATTTATTTTCCATTTTTCACATATTTAGGTTCTTGTCTTATTTTGTGCTTAAATGAAAAAATGGCCTAATTTTGTATTTTTTGTAGTTTTTAATAGAATCTATATTTTAGTCATAAATATTACAATTTAGATCCTAAATGTGTGATTCCATTTTTCCCGAAACCGATAATTTAGGGTATAAATAATTATAATCTATAGAAAATCTTAAATCGAACATATATGGCCCCAAATAAATAGGTATTTCTAGATATTTCTTCTAGAAAACATGGTAGAACCCACATTAGTATAAGAATAAATTTTAATTTAATTGTCCAAATCCATTGATTCCACTTGGATAAGAAATATGGATCAGAGTATCACATTCATATTAGATTTTTTTAGAATGATCATTCATTAAAGAATTAAATGAATGAATCAAACATGGTTCAAAATTAGAAAACATTCTAGAAGAAAAATTAGTGTTCAGAAATTCAATCATAAATATCTATGTGCATTTCCTGATGATCTAAAATTTTTAGAGTCAATATAGAATTCAATTTTAAATAACACTCAAGAAGACTACATATGATTATTTTGGCCATTCATGGGGTGAAATTATAGAAATATTTTAGGGATGAAGAACTGCAAAAATGTGATGATTGGTTACATGATGTGTTACACAAGTGCACATCATGTAGTGAGTCATATAGTCAAAGAAGCATCTGTGGATTCAAGAAGATGGAGGAGATAATAGATTTAAAGTACATTATATGTAACCCATGTACAAATTGTTACAATAGTTACGCATAATATTAAATTTGATGTTACAAGATTTCTGTGGGACTTCGACAGTAAAAGGAGGCCTCAACCACTCCTCCATAGCATTTTGGGGATGCCTCTACAAGAGGGAACCATTCATACAGAGAGAATCACAAGGTGAGTATAATTCCATGAATAAAACTAACCATTATGGTATAAATCTCCAAGAGGCATGTGTTAGAAAATATCGGGGCCATTTCCATTTTGAGATTCACCTATTAATTGTAATGTACTTTCTTTTAAAATATAGAAGAAATTTTTTTTCATGATTTAAGGATATATCTTACATTTTTTTCATATTATTATATATTTATATGGATTGATTTCTATCTTATGAATGTAAAGTGGTTTATATCACTATTTAAATTTCTTTGCTGAGGTCTCACCTTTGAGCATGATTAGATCATCTTGTTTTGATTTCTCATAGGTGTCCAGGTAATCATAACAGTTTCATGAGAAGATAAGTACCCATTTATGAGGATTTAATATTCTATCTACATAAATTAGGTGCATATTTTTAGGTCATAAATTATACATTGTATAATTTATTTAAAATACATTTGTATGCAATGACAAAGGGAGTGTCCAACGATCACTATTTGTCCACCACTATTATGTTCAACATGTTATTTCATGCTCAGTTTTCTTTTAGATTAAAATTACTAATATAGATTTATTGTTACACTTTTCATTGTTTAAAATATTTTAAATTATTGAAAATTCCCCCAATATATATTAATATGTTTGTTTTATATTCGTTAGATAATAATTTAGAAACCTCCTTCAATGCAACCATGCGGATCAGATCCAGATGAAAAAAAAGTGTGGAACATTCTCTAGAAGATATCCCATGGAATTGGTGTCTAAAATAGGTTACTCCTGGAACCCCATCCACTTCACTCTGTCATCCTTGCATCTAGTTACAGTCCCATCAAGGTCAACATTTCATCCAACGAATAAAATCACACATCAAAAAATTAGGCATTCAAGGAAAAAGTTAAAAAAAAATGGACAACGAGATTATGTGGTTCATATATTTTTCCTAAATACATTGGTTCCTATGTTATTAAATTATTATTCCTGGATTTTACTCAAGAGTCAAACCACCACTTGAGGCCTTAAATTATTTTATACCTTTTCTACCAACCATAAGACATAGAGACATTTCAAAAATTCATTAAAACCATTATTGATAAATAAATTTTTAAGTATCTTAGTCTGGAGAATTTAGAATTGTCACAAGCCTATGTCGATACATATAATTTCCATATATGACTATAAATCTAGAAATGTTATCTTCAGTGAAGGGTGACATAAAATATAATGTGTGGTTGGTTGTGATTGAAACATGGATGAATTTACGAGGTTGAAAAAATTTATATGTGAGGAATTAAAATTATGGGTAGTTGTTTTACATACAGGAGTCATGAGAGAATTCTATTTTTGATAATATAATGGATGTTTTCTCCTTTATGATTGCCATGTAGATTTTGATATCAATATACGAAAATTGATCCGGAGCGCAATGCTTAAGGGTGGCGGTTGATGAAGCTCATATTTTCTCAAATTTTATTCTACAATTCAATTTTTAGAATCCCATCATATTTTTATTTAATCGTAATTTATCCCATATTTATGTTTTTGTCATATTTTGATCTTAAATGAAAAAAAGTCCAATTTATGGATTTTCATTAATTTCTAATAGAATTAGTATTTCAGTCATATCCATTTAAATTTGGATCCTAATCTTGTGATTCAATTATTTGTGGAACCCTTTATTTATGTTATAAATAATTTTCAATATGTTCTAATTTCTATTTGATCATATATAGACCCAAATAAATAATACTTCGTTGAGATTTCTTATGGAGAGCATGGTAGAACTCACTTCACTAATAGATCCATGAATTCATATTTATTTCTCCAAATGGATTGATCCCACTTGGATATGAAATATGTCCCAGAGAATCACTTCCATGTTAAATTTAATTGTAAAATTTTTCATTAATAAATTAGTTTTGTGATTAAAAATTGGTTTATTATTAAGAATAATTCTTAGAGAAAATGTCAAGTCATTAATTAAATCATAAACATCTAACCAAATTTCAAAATAATCTGAACATTTCAGGGACAACATGGAAATTAATTTCCAAAATATCTCAAGAAGACTACTCAAGAAGAATCATCCATTAATGGGGTTACAATTTGGAATCTTTTGAGGATAAAGAACCAAAAAATAAGAAGAATGGTTACATGACGTGTAACATAAGTACACATTGTGTAGTGAGTCAACCTGTAAATGCAATATCTGTGGATTCAACGTCATGCATAAGAGAAAACAGATCGTATGTACACAACATGTCAACCCTATACATGTTAGGAAGACAATGGCGCAGAATATTAAATTCGACGTTGCAATATTTACACAAGATTATGCCTATAAAAGGAGGTCGTGATGACTCTTCCATAGAATTATGGGCGACAACTATACTAGAGGAGGCTGTTTTGGTTGAGATCCACTCAATATGAGAAGTATTCTATGAATTAACCATGACTTTATAGGATGAGTCTCTATGCAGTGTGTGTCAGAAAAGATCTGAGGGAATTTCCATTTTGAGTTTAGGATATTAATTGTACAATATTTTATTTTAAATTATCATGGAGATTATTTTCTTGATTGAAGGAGGAATCTTTCATTATTGTTTCCATTTTTATCTAAATTTAAATGGATTTATTTTCATATTATTAATTTAATTTGGTTTATCTCAATGTTAAAATTCCTTTGGCGGGGTCTCAACTTTGAGGATGATGAGTGCAACCTATTTAGGTTACTCGGATGACTTCGGGAAATCAGAACCCTTTAATAAGATGATCAACACCCATGACTGAGGATAAAATATGGATTATTGAAAATATATTTGTATACATTAAGGTATTATTGTTTTTATTGGATAATTTAATTGAAATTAATTTGTAAGAAATGCTAAAGGGAGTTTCCACCGATTAGAGTTTGTCCACAAATCTTATCTTTAGCTTGTTTTTTCCAGATAGGTTTTCTCTGGAATACTAATTACTAATGTAGATTTATTGTTTCATTTTTATTTTCATAACCTAGTATAATTCTTTTAAAATTTCCAAAATCTATATTAATATGTTTTTTATAATTGTTATATTATAATAGTGACAAAAATAAACTTCCATAATGTCTCATGTCATCTTCATGAGGAACTCCAACTGAATCTTCCATCAATGAAACAACGAGTATCAGATCCTAAAGCAATAAGTGTAGAACATGATGCAGAAGATCCCCCCCGACAATGGTGTCTAGAACATGGATGTCGAGGCACCCATACACCAAACCAAGTCATCCATGCATCTAGTTATATTCTTCCCAATGTCTTTATTTCGAGCAACGAACAAAAGATCACAACAAGTATACACGCATGTAATAAAAATGTACAATATAATTAAAAACAGGATTATGTGGTTTCATCTTTCATCCAACATCCATGGGTTCCTGTCTTTTCACATTATTATTCATGAATTTTACAAAAGAGTAAAACCTCATATTTATTGGCTTAAATTATTTTAATAATTTCCCACCAACACTAAGGTAGAGAGTCATTTGAATCATTTATTAAATCCTTCATAATTGAATTAATTTTTATATTTCACACTGTGGATAAATTATAATAGTCACAAGCCTATGGTGATACATTTAATTTCTATCTGTAAGCATTACTCCATAATTAATTTCTATTGAGTGAAGAGTGAAATATAATTCAATGTGTGGTAGGTTCTGATTGGGACACAAATGAATTTATGACGTTGAAAAAATTTATATCTGAGGAATGAAAATTATGGGGAATTGTTTTTCATATAGGATATTTGATGGAATTATATTTTTGATAAGATCGTAGATTTTTTTTAATTTTTGATTGTGGCGTGGATTTTGGATTGAATATATTATAATTTTTCAAGTGTGTAATGCTTAAGTGATGGTGATTGACTATGTTCATATTATTTCATAGATTTTTATCTAAAATTCAATGATTTTAATCCCATTGTAGTGTTATTTAAAAGACATTTATAAAATACTTAGTTTCTTTTATTATATTGAGATTAAATGAAAAATAGACTAATTATGGATTTTTATTAGTTTTTAAAAGAATTAGTATTTCAGTAATATCTCATAAAATTTGGATCCAAATTGTGTCATTATTTTTTCATAAAACCCTTAATTTTTGGGCTTAATAATGTTCATCTAGAGCTTGTCTTGATTATAAAATATATTCCCTAAAAAAATAAGTCAATGTAGATATTTCTTCTGGACATCTTGGTGGACCCCACTTGTCTAATATAGCGAGAAATATGGATTTATTTTTTCAACTCCATTGATTAAACAAGGATGAAAAACATGACTCATATATTCTCTTCTATGTTAAATATCATTACAAACATGATTAATTAAGAATCTAAATTAATGAGTTAAACAATGTTCACAATAAGGAAACATTCTTGCACAAAAATGTGTAGTCAATAATTAAATCATAAATATCTAAAAGTGTTTCCAAATGATCTAAACGTTTCAAGGTAAAAAGTGAATTAAAATTAGAAACACTATCAATAATAAACTAGAATAATATTTTGCCATTTATGGGGAGAAAATCGTGAATTATTTCAAAGATGAAGAACATCATAATTGAGAGTATTGGTTACACAATGTGTAATACATGTATACATCTTCTAGTGAGTCTTCCAGACAAAGCACCGTCCATAGATTCAATGAAATGCGAAATATAAAATAATTCTAAAGTAAATGGCGTGTAACCCGTGTACACATCATGATGACAAGGATGCTGAATATTAAATTTGACACTACATGATTTCCACGAGATTTGGCCTATAAAAGGATGCCCCGACCACTATTCCATAGCATTTTGGGGGACGCATGGACTATAGATTTCTATTTCTATGGAGATCCGGTCAAGAGGATGATCGTTCGATGAATTATGTAATCCATGATGGGCTAAAACTCACAGCAGGTGAAAGAAAATATGTGAGGGAATTTCCATTTTACATTTGGGATATTAATTTTAAACTATTTTATTTGAAATTTTCTACTAGATTTTTAGATTGATTTAATGTGGTCTATTTCATTCTTGTTTTCATTTTATTATAAATTTATATAGATTGATTTTAATCTTATGAATTTAATGTGTTTTATCTCCCTATTTAATTTTATTTTTCAAGGTCTCTCCATTTAGAACGATGACATAAACCTGTTTTGGTTACTCGGAGGTCATCAGGTAATAAAAACATGATCATATAAGTATTGAAAACCTTGTTTGGGGTTTGAATATAGTATCAAGATTACTTATTTGTATAATTTGAGGTCTTAATGTATGTATTGGATAATTTTATTGAAATACATTCGTAAACAATGATAAAAGGAGTGTCTATCAATCAACAATTTTCCACCACTATTATCTTTGTGATGTTCTTTACAGCTCAGTTTTCCTTGGAATTATAATTACTTATTTAGATTTATTTTTTCATTTTGTTTTCTATAACTAGTTTATTTCATTTAAAATTCTCCAAATATATATTAATAAGATAGTTTTATATTAGTTATATAACAATAGTGACAAAAGAAATGTTGTCCGTGTTGGAGGCCTCCTTGATACCGACCTTCTGGTGTACCACTATGGTAAATTATTAGGAAAAATAAGAAATTAATTGAATATAGAAAAGTGACTAAAATCCCTACTATCAATGACCTTACAAACATGTTGTATTTTTTTCAATAGTTCATACTTATAATATATATTTTGATCAAGGATGATATATTCAAGAAATATATTTATTCATTTTTTCTATTATAGTAAAATTATTAATTTATAAATTAAACCAATTATATCATAGAATAATTCGTTTATAATATGGAAATACATTTTAAACCCTTCCTTAATTTAATTATTTATATTTTGTGCCACTCGTATTAGGTTGAAAATTTTATTGATTACGAGAGGTTGTAATACCCAAATCGATAAGAGTAAAATAATTAATATGATTAATAAAATTTATACTCAATTAATTTCCACCTAATTATTAATATTTCCATTAAACATTATGAAAAACAGCATATGGTACCAAATCAGTCAACTATCCATTGAGGGGTAACTAATATTTAATCTAGAATCTTATATAGATATTATTTTGTGATACATAATATTTTATGTAATCCTATATATTACAGTCTCTATTAAAAATATAGGTATGTGAATATTTTATTGAATGAATATTCCTACTAATAATAATAGAATGATTCATTCTCTATAATTGTTGGGTCAAGAGGTTCTTCAATAGAAAACTATTTCTATTACACCTATGCGATCAATTTTTTCATTAAAATTTTATGAATAAAAATATTTTTTATAGTCGGTAATAAATTAATTTTATTCTTAAAATACTTATGAAATATTCATATAACTAATTATTTATTTAATAAAAAATAAAAAATTATATTTATTATATAATATCATATTATGTATGAAAAATATAATTGATGAAATATTTCAGGTCTTTTTAGTGTTACTAGAAGACTAGTATGTGTTTAATGAAGAAATGGATTATTTTATTTTTAATAATTATTATTCAAATAAAAATATATAGTATGAATCATATCAAATACAATATTATATGAAAATAATATTTACAATTCATTATGATAGATTTGATAATAATTTTTTGTCCCTTGAAAAAAATATGAATTGATGTATTTTTAACGGATGAAGTTTATATAATATAGATTACTAAAAATATATGAAAGGCCAATATTTTTAAATTAAAATAAGTAATAAATTTTACAATTATATAAAGGTAAAAATATTTAATATATGATAAGGAAAGAAAATTATAATCACTATGGTCTTGTGGATTATTATATACATAATGTTTTTTGAAAATATTTTTTTTCATTTATAATGATATTTCAAGAAATGAAAATTTCATTACAATAACAACATCCATTCAAATTTTATATTGAATGTTTAGTGGATATTTTTCTAGAATGTTACAAAAAATTATCAATACATATTCTCATGTACATATATAGATAAAATATATTCGATGAAGTTGAAAACATGGGAAAATAAATGTTTCATAAAATAAAAGATGTGGTTTATGATGAATAAGATCATTATAAGTAGAAAAGATAATTAATGTAATGTTATATATGTTAAAAGATGAAAATATGAAGCTTTTCATAAATTATGGTAAATATCTATCATATAAAAAATTATGAAAAAAATATTTAATGGTAAGAAGTGATTGATAAAAACTAAATATAATTTATTAAATAAAATTTATATTATACCACTGACCATATTATAAAATTATAGAATGACATAAAAATTTGTGATGGGAAACATTCCAAATTTTATAAATGAATATTTAAATATAATGAATAATAAAATTAAAAACAATTATAGTTGGGTATATGAAAATCATTTCTAAATTATAATTTATGAAAATTTAAATGAAAAAATGGGTGTTAGAGATTCATGTAAAATTATTTTGTACTAAAAATAAATTTAATAATAGAAGTGAAAGTTTGTATTGATCAATTGAAAATAACATTAAAATTTATGGAATTAAAACATTAATTTTATTTCCATAAAAAATTTTGATGTGTTACAATTCATCCCAATACAAAATTATGTGTTAAATAATGGCTCTTTGTATGGTAAATTGAGTTAGAATAGTGTTAAAAAATAAATGTGATTCTCTTTTCATATATTTATCAATATTTTACATTTCATTTTATTAAATATATATTTATTAAAAAAAATAAAAATAAAAATATTATTAGATAGAATATCATTTAAGCTAATCTTATGCGTCAATGTAATTCATCGACCTATAAAAATATTTAACAATTATAAAAATAGATTATTGTATATGTATGGTATCAAAAAATTAACATAGTACATATATATTGGATGGGTTTTGGAGAGAAAATTTATATTTTATTGGTTTTTTGTCATGGAAGATATTGATATAATACATATATTTGTTTTTAGAAAATATAATTCTCTAAAATATAGTGATGAACTTTCGTGATTGGGAATGACTCTATGATAAATGTAACTTGTTGAAATAAAAATCTCTCTTCTAAAAAAATTAAATATGAATATATCAATGATACATGCAAAAAAAGATGAGAAAAAAACTTATTGTGATTGTTATTTCTTTTTTAAATTTTCTATAAACCATATATAAGAAATAAAATATATATATGTAAATATTAAAAGAACATTTGAATATTTTTAAATTCATGTATTAAATAAGATGTGGATTTCTAATAATGTGTATTATTCTCAAATGACAGGTGACTCCATCATAACATAGAATAATAAGAATAATAATTGTTCTTCAATTATAATTGGAAAATAAAATGACATGATATTAAAATAAAAAATAATAATCATTATTCTTAAAAGATAAAATCAAAATATTCCTTATTTTTTAATTTTATGAAATTTAATATTTTTAGTATGGGCTTTAAATTTTCAGTGATAAAAATGAATCAATACCTTAAGAAAACACATATATTCTCAAAAACGTAACAGTTAACTAATTTTTTACTAATAAAGAGTTGATTTTAGGAACAGAGATTTCTATGAAATTTCAAGAGCATAAAATGAGTTTAATTGTCACCCACAATGCTTGAATTTTGAGAATCTATGAATTATTTACTACCAAGAAAAGTTTAATTAATCATAAATCGAAGTTACCATTTATAATGGAAAATTATGCATCAGTATAAATTATATAAATACCTAATATTAATAAATATAGTTATTTAATTTATAATAATATTTATTATATATCATATAAAATCTATAACTACATGTTATAATAAGTATACTATCAATAAAACTTCAATACTATGTTATATCACTTAAATGGTAAAATATTAGGAAACATAAAAATAATAACATGTATCTAGATACATAATCTATGTGAAAATAAAATTTCCATAATATATGAAAATAGTATGAATTATTTAGGGATTATAATATAAATATTATTAGTAGGGTCCCACATAAAAATCTCAATATTCCATTTGAATGAAATATGCTTCTGAAAATAAGAATAATGTAAAAAATAAAAAAACTTAAACCTCCCACCCCAACGTAAAAACTCCCAAATCCAAATTCAACAATTTTTTTAATTTAAACACATATTATAGTTTAAAATTTTATTTAACATACACTAATGAAATTTAAATATCCAAAATCATAAATATAGAGGATGTATTTATCTACACATAAAGGCCCCTTTACAAATAATCAGTGATGTTTTCAATAAGTGGAGAAAATATTGTAAAATATAATTAATATCTATATATCCACATATAAAGACTCAGTTTTTTCATGTGTTAATCCATGGGGAATCATCCAACCTTCCCCCTTCTAAATATTAAAATAATGGATTTCCTATTTTCCACCCTCAGTGACCATCACATTTAAATGGGATCCCTACTCAGGGAACATCCAAACCCAATTCCACACTACTAAATTACTATATTTGGATTGTTTCATATCCATATGGGTAACTAATATTTTTAACTATATGCCCAGTAGAAAAATCCATGTCATATCATGAATTATCCCTTACACACATCTCAAGACACTACCATTGGCCAATGACATCATTTTCATCATCAACTACGATGAATGGACCGAATCCCCATCCCAATATTCAATCATCCAACAGTAGTTATAAAAATATATATATAATCATAAGGTTTTGATTTTTCTATCAATGCATTCAAACAATTATCCAACATGGGTTTTCCAATATATATGTTTTTGATTAAACAAAAACACCTCTAACATTCCTCATATCATGGGAATCCATATGTTCAGAAACAACATCTCTATAAATATAATATAGAATAATGAATTTATATATATAATCCTTATTCAAAACAACATTTAATGTTCATTTTTATCTAATATATAACATTTATTCTTGAGTCTAATGGTTTTATAGAACCCTGTAATTCTATAGGATCCATCCATATTTCTAAATGTCATTACAATATATAAATAACTCGTTTCATTCTCAACGTGTAAAAGTAAATTATTTTGAGTTTCTAGTATAAGTCCTTTGTTATTTTTCATGATACCTATGTTTTAAACTACCTTGAAATCAACATTTCAATACTATAATGTTAATAATTTAACTAATTTGATATGTTCTACCCTTTGAATTGGCATATATTATTACAATATTCTTAAAATAGTTCATAACACATATTTATGAAAATAAATGTTATTATGTATCAGCCATATTAATACAAAATTCAGTATTTTTATAAAATAACCATAAAAAAAATAATAAAATTTCATCCATAAAATACAATATAATAAACATATGAATATTTTCTATCCTTTTACTTCAATATATTCATTCTTATCAAATCAATTATTTTTACAGTTCTCTAAAACTCAATCATAAATAAATATTTTTATTCTATGAATATGTTATAAAAAATATCAAAATACATAATCACATAATGTATTTTAATATTATAATAAGTATTAATAGTTATAAAAGTCATATACCCATTATGAAAAAAGTAATTAGATATAATCCTAGATTAAAATATTTGAGAATTGAGATCCTTCAACCTCAATTTTCATGATGATTCAAAAACCTCAATAATAACCCTTCATTAATTTATGAACATTATCTTTGCACATCACTCTAGTCTATATCCCCACATAGAATATAATTATTTTATTTGAAATAATATAAATAAAATTATCTTGGTAGAGAGATAGAAATAACATTGACATGGTCAATTCCATCAAATATTTATCAAATGGTTCAATTAATTTTCCATATATACTATTTGTATTTCCATTGTAAACCATTTATTCAACTAATAACTATATAAAACCTCAATTTATTGAAAACCAAACACCTATAATTTCTATTAGAATATTATAAAACCACAATATATTATAATATTATATGCATAAAGAAATAATTAAAGATGAAATATTTATATGTATATATATAAATGACACTAAAAATTGTATTATTCATAAAATAAAACACCAATAAAAAATTTCATCAAAATATATTAAAGGATAACATTCATTGATACAATTAAATGGAAACACATTTTATTCTACGCGTTTACCTCAAGATTTTACTTATTAAAAAATTAATTTTTTGGGTCTAATGATCAAAAAACCATTTAAAAAAATAATCCAAAATAATATTAATCCATATTGATAATGTATAAATGATCCCATATGTATTATTATTACACACTCAATAATTTTTATAATAAAATCTAAAATCCAATTACAATATAAAAAAATAAATTAAATATTGATATTGAACCTTCATCAATAAATCTATTTCTCATGTAACTTCCAACAATCCTCATTGTTTACAAATCACCCACAAAATGTGAAGACATATTTCGTGTAGATATTTATCTCTATTATCTTAAAATTCCACTTGATACTAAAAAATGAAATTTTCTTTGATATCACTATCACTTTGATACATATAAACAAAAAGTCATATAAATAATTTTATATCTGAGAAAGATATCAATAGTTATGAATTATTTGAAGTCATAGGAGTTATTCCATTCAATAATCTAAATCTCTAACATAATATAATAACTCAAATGGAGTAATATATCATGGTGAAAGTGTATATTTCATTCTAATACACTAGTTTAAACATCAATGGGAAACTCATAAGAATACATGATCTATAACTAAAGTCCTTAATTGTGATATCCATCTATAATTATAATATATAATTTAATGAGACCTCATTAAATATGGAATAAAATTTACATGTATCATCATGTATTGAACAATATTTGACATAACAACACTTTATCTGTAAATTTCAACCAAAAAAGTGGTACAACAATATAGTTTCTCATATCGAAACTCATAAAAACCCATACTAATGGAAGTATTATTACTATTTTTATAGAGAAACTCATCCAATTATAAATGATCTATAAAAATTATAGACACACACTTTTAATATATCCAATAACATATATGTTGTTTACTCTATTTTATTATTTTTTTGTGGGTATAATACTGGTCCAAATAAGAAATGGGTTGAAAATTCTTACTACTATCCCCATAAAATCATTAATTTAAAATGTGATTTATAGTTTGAAATAATAATATTGGGAACTCTACAAATACTTAATACCTTAATTATAATGTTTTCCAAATCATTACTTATGTGGACTCTTTTGTTAGTAGGATGTTACTCAAATTAATAAATAAATCAATGAGGTTTTGTATTGATTTAAATAATCTCATATATTGTATAAATAACATTAAAATAAAAAACAATTATCCCCATCTTTATTAAGAAATGTATAACAGATTCCATAACCACGCTCAGACGCGAGGTTTATATTTAAACTGCAAGAATATTGAACTCCTCAATACAAACTGAATTTCAAATTTAATAATTTAATTCTAGGGAAAAAATATACATAAAGAATGTAATATCATCTTGATACTAATAACTAAATTTAGGGGGGATTTATGAAATTCATGATCAATAGTTTCTAATATGTTTGAGAGATATGTTGACATCTCCAAAAAGATGATCATTATCCTCTCTCAATCCATATGAAGTGACACAATAAAATATCAAATATCACTATATAGATATAATAGGGTCTTTAAATTCTAAGTCAAATACCTATAATATTAAAAATGGTATTGATATAAATTTAGAATAAATATAAACCAATATTCAAGTGTCACTAAACATATTTAGTTCATTCATGATGTAATCCAGATCAATGTTTTATTATTTACAAAATTTTTAGACATAAAAATGCACGTACTATATGATAATATATATTAATTTAATTTTATTATTTTTATAATCTCTCATGAATATATTAAACATCATATTATGATTTTTAAGGATTTAAAAATATAAAAAATAATTTTCCAAATTTTTGTTTATAAATTGTACTGTTAATTCCTAAGTTACACAGTGCTGAAACATTTGAAATTTTGGTGAACTTTGTCATTTTCATTCGAATTTTTTTTTATTGAGTATGATTCATTAGAAAATTATTTTTGGACTATATTTCATCCATCTTATTGAACTATTCTGTAAAAACTGATGAATGACATTTCCAATAATACATGATACTCATTAAATCAATTCCATCATAATATATTTATAATTCATAGATATTTTAGTACACCATGAGTAAGTGAAAATCCTTCAAATATGTATAATACTAAAATATATCTGGTGATAAAATATGTGGAAGGATGCCTTTGGTAATATCATTACACCAATTTCCATTCATTGAGGGAATGAATGAACCATGGTTTATGAATTAGAAAGGTTGGATTTTCATTTATTTGTATAATTAAAATGATTATTTTTGTTGACATGACCAAACCCACATAGACCCAATATTGGGAAATGGTATTCCATGTTCCCCACCCCAATCCAATCACTAATAGGTCAGGGTCTGGTGATATGAATCATAAATTTATATTACATATATCAGGTTCCTTAGCAAATAACCTAATCACATCCACACCACTATGATTAAACATATATATTTAGTAAAATATTATAAATATTTAACCCATTTTATGACATCGTCAAATTTACTATAAAATATTCAAATAATGACTTATATACTACGTTTTAATAGGGAAATGTAAAAGCACATTATCTAATTACAATGACCAAGTCGATAAAGGAATAGAAAAACATTACACTCGAATTATACTGACAAGGGGACCACCAGCATTGAAAATGACTAAGATATATGGTTCACAAGAACAACACTCTCCACATTCTACTAACTATGTGTCATCTACTTATAAACTACATCGGTGGAAGATAATTTCATATAGGGCTGATTAAAAATATTATTTTTAGGATTCCCTAATACAACACGGGTGATATATGCTAAATTTTCATCCCAATAAAATAAGGAAAAATATGAATGTACCATAATGATAAACCATGGTATGGAAGGTAATAATTTATCATATCCTTTCTCAATTAATGTCTACTATGAGAGAAAAATATAATGATAATTTGAAAATAAAATGAACCCGAATCAGATCACAACTATATCTTCCACATCACCATTCAGTAGATTGCATGGATTCCACCACATGCCTCATTGATGACTATGTGTAAATAGAGTGTGTTTATAACCACTGTAGAGGTAATGTTCTCTAGATTTTTTAATATAATTTATTTGATATGGTTATTAAATATATAAGAAGTGGACCAGTACCAAATACTTGATATATGGTTACTTACTACACTATATATATAAGTTATAAATATACACATATGATAATTATAATCTATTAATGTAATAAATGTGACAACTGGGTCTCGGTGATAGTACAACAAACCCTCTTTAACATGGTTATTAGGTCATGGCCCACCAGGTACCACCAGTTTCCCCACAGACATGTGGTCTCCAACCTGGGGCCCACCCACATGCCCGAATGGGATATCTGACGAGTGAATGTCCCCACAGGCCAACACATGTCCTTTTTAATAAGTTTTTTCCTCACTCACACACACCCTGTGAAACTTCCCAGAACGTCACCCATCCTGATCACTACTCCAGGCCAAGCAGAATTAATTGTGGGGTTCTAATTCGATAGTATTTCTAAATGAATTATACATATTTTTGACCTGAGTCATATCATTTATTCATTTTCCCTTTTATCATTCTGGGGTGTTACATTCACCCACCCCCGTAAGAGCACAATATCCTCATTGTGGGCCCAACATCTTAACCCAGGTATTGTGTTGCACATAAGTTTGGGTACCACCATTGATACCAAATGTTTCAACTGGGTCCTGGTGAAAACACAATCAACCCACCTTAACATGGCCATTGGGTCCTTGACCGTCAAGTACCACCAGTTGCTCCCGCCAATACATGGTCCCCATCTTGTGCCCTACCTATGTGCCTGAACGGGTTGTCTGACTAATGAAAGTCTCCTCATGCCAAGACTTATCCTTTCTATTGTTCTTTTTCTTCACACACACACACCTTGGAAAACATCCTAAAATATCACCCTTCAGGATCACTACTCCAGGCCAAACATGCTTAACTGTGCAGTTCTAATCAATATGGCTCCCCAAAAATAGTTTTACCTTGTTTACGTGATTCATTTCATTTAGTCGTTTAACCCTTTATCATTCTGGATTGTTACAATCAACCATTTTATTGTTTTATAAATTCTCCCACACACATCATCATCTCAATAAATATAAAAAAACAAATATTCTTGAATCTATAAATTATAAACCTATGATGTTTAAAGAATTTGGAACATCACATTTTACATGGAAATTTACCTTGAATGAACTACTAGTTCAAGAAAATATTACACTATTTAAAATATTTAGTAATGGTATAAGAATCTACCCATTAAAAACACATACATAATGATAAAATCATGTATGAACATACAATATGTTCTTCCATGTAATTATATCACACAAATAGTGTAAAAAATATTTACATAGAATATACAAGGTGGTATATGGATTGTGTATCTTTACTAGATCTTGCGTGGATATTGTAGACATAGTATGTGTTGTATTTTTAGTATATGACATGTACTTGTAGTATACTATTCCTATATGGAATAAAATTAATGTGGGTATTACATATTTTATGGGAATATTTATTATACACACGACAAACATCATTTACACTGATATAGGGTTTGGGTGTTTTCTCAAAATATTTGAGGATCTATGCATGTTTACTGGGCATGTACGTGAGGTACAAGATAAAATACTTCATCTATAAATTTTTTTCTATTTCCTAGATTCCCCTGATGTATGAAATATAATATATATTATCCAATTAAAATGAGTTTAATTTAATGTTACATACCATGTTTCTTAGTGTAAAATGCAATGTGGTGTTAATTTTAACATGAACACCAAATATGATGACATAATAATATTTTTAATAAATTCCACAAGACCTATTATACATAATTTATTGAACATTAAATTTTCACTATCAATATTTATGTCACATCCACATCTAGTTGTCAATATATTGTTTATCTTTCATGAATCCCTGATATCTTTATCAAAAAATGGTACATTGACTTTGGAATATCAATAATCATCCCTACCATTGTAATACAAACATTAAGGACACCTTAACAAAAAAAAAATTAATTATATCATTGTTTTATATACAAAATATATGATTACCATATTATCTACATTTAATAATCAAGTATCTACATTAGGCCTCATGTAATAATATCCAGAGAAAAACAATCAATAATGTGGTGGTTCTTGAAATTCATCACTACCAAAGTAACATGATTTTTTATTCATTCGATAATATTCGTGACAAGAAAATAAAAAAATTTATTTTCTTTGATGAATTTCAACCCCGCGATCAAGAAAATATAAATGTTTTAAAATATCATATAAATAATATTCAATTATAAATTTTAAATATAATATCTTATATTAAGATATACAATGTTTTTATGATCATACATCAGAAAATTATCATTGTAACGAACATATATTTTCATAAAAGAAACATTATCATGTTAATCTAATGACATGAATAATCTAAAAAATAAAAAATATTATATATCAAACATCTGTAATATTTAAAAATTATTCGTTAATTTATCATTTTCGAATAATTTTTTTTAATAATTACTACATTAAATATATCATGAGTGATGGAAAAAAATTCTGGTCATTTTAATTTATAAAAATGATAAAAATAAACAAATATAATAATATAATTAGAAAATTGAAAATTTATTAAGGAATAGAAATAATAAATTTCATTTAAAAAATATTATAACAATAATATATGAATTATGGTGTAATACTTCTCTAAAACCACCATTTTACATTGAAAGGTTTGGGGTAAAATTTTCATGAATGTATATTTAATAAACTGAGAGATAGGAAATAATGAGAAAGGTAAAATATAATAATTATGTGTTACATTATTATTAATTTCACAAAACTTGATAATCATTAATGTGCCCCTATTGATCACTGACCCGACCATCCTAAAGAACTTTGTCAACCATATATAGAGTTATATGGTCTTCTCAGTCAGTTCCTCATCCTAATATATTGTATAAGATGATGAATTTATCCCCTTAAATTTCAAACTATACTAATTATTGATGATTGGGAAATGAATTAGTTTTCTAGTTAATTCTGGTCATACCATACTAAATCATTTACAATCATTACCTCACTAAATAAATCATTTACTAATGGGAATTCAACAACAAGAAATTGTTATTAAATCACTAGGATATATAGAATTCCACGAAACCTTCATGAGTCACATCATTTCCAATGAAATAATTATGTGTCACCACCATGTTTTCTTATACAACATAATTAAAATATTAATTCATTTTCATTTGGATTTAATACTGAAAATTCGTGGTATATAGGTTTAGAAACATAGTACATAAATATTACCACATCTATTAATATACCACTATTCAAGTCACAAAATTAATTTCCTAACATCGATATTGGACACTACATAGTAGTTATAAAATATTCACACATTCAAAAAGAAAAAAAAATACTAAATGTTTTATTTTTTGATAATAAAGTTGTAAGAGGAAAAACACCATTGTCCCTTACCATTACATCATTTTGGTGTTGGAGAAATCAATAAAACGTTCCTTTTAGTTTGAATGGTAAATGCGAAAAAATGGTAGGGTTTCATTTCCATTTTAGGTCAAGCCATGGAAAAGAGTCATTTCATACACCATAAGGAAGGATTATGTGGTGTTGTCTCTCATTAGTAATGAAGTAAATCTTGTGAGAGGAAAATTCGGCCTATCATCTTTTTAGGTCTCATGTCAAAATATTGATTGGGTATTGTATTAGTCCTCCCCTCTGTCGAGCAATATAGTTTAGATCTAGGTGGCTATACCATTAAATCATTAGATGATACTATCAAATTAAAGGTGGAATTGACATATAAAATATGCCACTCTATCACCCATATCAATTAGTTATGTTGTTTCAGAATTTTAGATATGGGCATGGGTCTCTAATATAGGATTGAATGATGGTTTGTGTGGTGGTATCCTCCCAATATTTTTTGGTCTTATAAATCATTAGTATTGTCCTAGGGGATTCATCATGGTCCTATAAAAAACTATTGTTCTATAAATACGCCTTATCCCATCCAAACTCTATTTTCTCCCACCAAATTCCCAAAAAACATTGGATTTCAATGGTGATTCTCTCGGTCATTAAAAACACTTCAATATTGATCAATCCTAGGGTTATATATATTATTACATGGGGATACATGGTCATTTTTTCTCCTTTTTATAAATTTTTCACCTCCATTAAATCATGTCTTCCACCCATTAAACATTATATTATTTGATGTCTTATCTCCATATTTCTAATGGAGTTTTATTTTTCATCTTCTAGTGTGTTCATTGAATTATTTCCATGTGATATCATAGATTACTTATGATATAGGTTATCTGAGGTGAGCATTGGAATTATATATATATCCTAAGATTATATAATTATGAGACATGGGTTTCATTACTTATAATATTTATTTACATGAAATTATAAATTTATCATTTCTTATACCTTTCTGTGTGGGTTGAATTAACATTATAATTGATAAATGATAATATATATGAACTTATTTATGGTTAGTGATCACATGTTTTTTCGACAGTAAGGTAGATTTCCCTCATGATTTTATAGATTGTGTGTAATCTATGTCATACTATTTAAAATGTTTTTTACTATTGTATTAGCTAGGTGTTCATGTTGTATTTGTAAATAAAAAATACTTGTAAATTTATTTTTTGGATAAATAATAATAATAGGTGTGTTTAATTAAACCATGACAGTTTTAATTTGAATTAAATCTAAAAAATTCGTAGTACTTGTTTAATTTAACATTTTCACATCATGTATTAATCATATGTTATAGTGAAGTTGAATCTATAAAAAAACTATGAGAATAATTATTAAATACATGTTATATTATAATAATTCTACTATTAATTTTCTTCAAACTCCAATTAATGTTAGTATAATTTTTAAATAATTGTAAGATCATAGATTATATATGATTCTATTAGACACCAAAATATGTAATAAATAATAATTGAATTTTATAATTCAAGTTGGAATTAAAATTATTTTTTTATTAGGTTAAATTATGTTGTCTAGTGACTCCCCAAACATGTGATTTTTTTCTTCCATGTTTTGTTTTCACAAATGAATGTTTTCATATGAATGTATGCTTTCTTATTTTAGGGAATAGTTTCACTATTGGACTTTTTGTTTTTTCATAATTTTGTTTACAATGGATATTATACATGACTTTTGATGTGATGTTGGAATAATATGGTCAATGGGATATGGGTAGGGTTACCTATTGTTGTGGTAAAACTTTATTCAAGAGATAGTGAGAATCATTGTGATATACATATGGCTTTCGGGGTTGAAATCATGAAGTATAGGGAAGTTTGAATATGCTATTTCATTTTGTGATGCTAAAAATGGGATGCTTTCTTTTTTAATTTTATTAAAGTGTTGTTTTTATATACTTATTCATTATCTATATCCCTTTAACCAATTCATGAGGAAGCTAAATATAATTTTTTTTTGCATTTATATTTTGGGAGAAATTTGTTTTCCATATAGTACCTGGAATTATCTAGGAATAATAATGATTATAAAATGACTTAACCATTGGGGTTGGTTCATTATTGAATGAAAAATATATTAATATCAAGAAATAATATACTTTCTGGAATATTCATGGAATGCATGGACTTCACTTGAGAATATTAACTTGAGGTTTAATCAATTTTTGTTTCATTTAATAGAAATTTAATCTAAATAATTTTATTTAATGGTTTATGAATTTAATAATTTGAAATCGAATGGAAAAGTTAAAAGAAATTTAAATTTTTCACTTTGATTTATTTTTTTCATATTGTGTATCTTGTTCATTGTAGTGGAATTTTGGGGTCTGAGTGATGATACATGTATTTGATAGAAATAAAATGTTATATAATACAATGTATTCATGATCTATATTATATACTCTCATTTTTATGAATATATTTTCAACACAATACATGTAACTATGGTGACTAACTCCCAGTATACATTGAGAGGGTTCTTCCCCCAACATATTAGTTTGTGAGGGATGGATTGATGACTATCTCCTCTGGCCACCCTCTCTTCTATTCGTAGTATTATGTGATGGAATTAATTATGGTTAGTTGACCTTATCAATGTTTATTAGTATTTAATGAAATTTGTTTAATTAATAAAAGTATTTATATTGACATAGTTTCCAATTAATTATTATAGGAATGATGTGTACATGTTGTGATAGCTTGAGATTCCACACTCGGTGTATTGGATATAATGGATTGAGTTCTAATTTCTAATGTATGAGACTTGTCATACAGGTTGTGGTTGCTTCAAAAAAATAATTGGTTACTATATAGAGATGTGACATGGGGTGATGGAATTTTATAAAGCATGAGACAAATAATGTTATATTGTACCATGTGTTTCATTTGGTTGGACACTATCAGAGAGATATTTCACATGACATGTGACATTATGGAACAACATAAAACTTGTGGGGAAGAGGTTGAAGGATGAATTTATTAGATGTTATATTATATGATCATTTTATGTGACACATGGTGAGGTTTATAAATTTTCTGTAAGGTAACATATTATACCTATTTAGGTAATGATTTATCTTTACATGTTCTTGACTAGTATTTTTTTTCTTTCATTATCTATTAAATGAGATGCTCTATGGTGGATACTACTCAGTATACCACACATAATCTCCCAGCATATATATAAACTTATTTTTGTTTTTGTATGATTAGGATTGAGATTATGATATATATTATTAACTCATAGTTTCGAA
Source organism: Viscum album (assembly GCA_963277665.1). Taxonomy (NCBI): domain Eukaryota; kingdom Viridiplantae; phylum Streptophyta; class Magnoliopsida; order Santalales; family Viscaceae; genus Viscum; species Viscum album. Next base: position 142,990,140 of record OY728141.1, read on the forward strand.
CAAATTATATGGCTTCATGGTCTCTTTTTAATTTACTTTTTTTAAACTTATAGTTTCTTTTTTAGTATATTTAGTATTCTTTCGAATTAAATGTACTTACGTTGGATAAATTTTATAATTATCAATATTTGATGATTGGTGTATCTATATAATCTAATTCATTGAAATGTATTTGTAAATAGTAATTCCCCCATTAATATTTATGGTATATCGTCACTGATAGTTACCAACCCAGGGCCAACTAAAGGAGGGTCCCAATAGTCACAATATCCTCTATAACGTTTATCTACAAGGATGTGTACACTTTTTGTGGAGTGGGATGTCATATAGTATTATCTAAGTTTCAATTTTAGGGATACATTATTTACATTAACATATATGAGGATTTCATTAGTTGGTAGGGAATATATTTCATCTCCGATTAGTAATAAATTTAAACATGAGAGACTAGATGACACATTGGTATATAGGGAGTCATTTTTTCTAATTAAAAGAGATTTAGGTTTACTAAGCCTACTAAATTATGTAATATTGACTAGGGGGAAGAGACCTTTTAATTGTTCAAGGATCACAATTCCTTCTTCTGATTTTTGAAATTGGTTGAAATTGGGATTGGGTTTAATAATTTAAAAAAATAAAATAAAACAATTAATTAATGTTAAGAATACCATATTCCATTTTTTGGAGTCATTAAACATTTTTTCATATTAAATTCATGGATATATTTTAATGTTCTCATCAATTCACACTGAATAAATTCAACAGGAAAAGTCATGTGGTTGGTGTAGAGTAGAGGTTGATGATGAATTAAATTGGGGGATGATACATGAAATGTTCTAGTGCATGATTTTATAGAATAGTGAGCAATCCATTTTAGATTTCGACATAGTTGACCTGTTAGGGGAGGATAAGATAACATTAAATTGGATATGTTCACAAAAGGGTCACACGATCATATTGGTAGTGACGATTCTATGTGGAGCTTCAAGTAGTGGTTTATCATGTTCATTAAGGATATTGATGGGTCAGAGTTCATTTGGGAGAAGTTTTTTATCAATTTTCAAGCATATATTCTCTCTTCTACCATGATGGAGGAATCTATCCATGAGCTGCTTACTTTTGGACAATGGAGATACAGAACATGGGAGTATTGGATCCAATTATGGACCCTTCTACAATATTATTGAGACCTTTTTTCAGATGAGGAATCCATATAATGTCATTTGGAGGAGGATTTATGTCCAGATATTTAGTGTTATGATACCCTTTGTATATTGATGACATATCACATAGTGTTGGGAATATAAGAGATCATTAAGAGGTTAATGTCTAAAACCATATAATCATAAGAGGGGAGTCAGTATATTTCTATAAGAAGGATATTGTTTTTTCAGTGAATCACAATTTCTTATACATACGTGTTTTCAATCAGATAGGGTGTTGGTCCTAGGCCTCCAAATCACAATTCATTGAGTGTAGCGACCCTTATTGTATTTAAAAGATCTTATAACCTAGTTTTTCTTTATTATGATTATTTTATCAAGGGTGTGTGTCTACCTATAAATTATAATTAGAGAGCATGTTCCTTTTGATCAACATCAGTTTCCTCCATTGGAGATGTTTCAACTAATGTAGTAGTAGCAAGATACTCTAGCTTTGAATCTATATAGAGAAGACCATGGGAGTATTGGAAAACCCAAATAGGTTCCTTGTCCTTAGATACTATCGTCTGGATATGTATTTAGTCATTATTAGTGTTAGAGTGTCAAAAGAGTAGGTTATGGTTATCTTCATGATCAATCATTTCATACACCGAGAGTGGTATAAAATGTATGCGGTGCCCTTTTTTTCTACTTTGGTACATGACTTTCCTGATTAAAGAGCTATAAACACTTTTATATCACATAATATAATCCTTTATTTAGGACGTGAGGTCTATATTCTCCTAGTTCCATTATCATTGACTATTATTTTTGGTGTAGGAGAACAATTTTACAATTTATGTATAGACTGTGAGCTACTGTGGGGGTAGCACCACTCTTTGGGAGACATCCTATGTCTACAGACAAAGCCCTAAAACACCATCTTTAGTATTGACCAGATATATTTCGTGTTTTATATTGAATATTTATTTAGGATAATGGTTTTGTTTTAGAATACTAATGGAGATCTATTAGTGTTTTTTGGTCAAAAAGGCCTTCATATATTCCAAATACAAGTTTTTTCTTTGACTTCAGTGACGTCCTATATAATGTTAATTTCATTATTGGTTTATGTGGGATTTCATACTAGGATGGTAAAAGACTACATGGATAATTTTCTAGAAGTGGTTTCTGAAATCCCCCCATGAATAGAGACCAAGTGTTGTATTGATCTGCAATTAATAATTTCAGAAATCTTATTTTATATATGTATAAATATTCTGTCTGAGGTGTGAGATATGAAGGTATAACATGATGATCTATTTTAGATGCAATTTAATTGAATTATTATTTTAAAATAATGTGAACTAAATTTTTTATGAAGAAGTATTATTGTAGTTTGTGTCTTTGTATCTATTATCATTGGTTAGACATGGTGACATTGAATATTATATATCATCCTATAGGAACTTATTATTTATTCGATTAGTTTTAAGGTGAATGTTAGTCCTCAAAATTTATTTATAGGTAAGGTATCCTTAGGTGTGGGTGAATGATAATGATCTTCTTAATAATTAATTATGTAATTTTTATCGAAATTATGACGTCATTGTGATGTTTTTTAGTGTGATGAATTCTCAATCCATGTACATGGTTTTGACTAACATAGTGTTTAGTGAGTTATGAGATCTGTTTATGGGGGTTTTCATTAGTGAAATATTTGTGTACTTTATTTCTGTGAATGATAATGAAGAAAACTTTTGTTCTATTTTTGCATTTTTTCATCCTGAGTAGATATTTGACTAGTTTCAAGACAATGATTTCTATTATTGGGAGGTTATTTAATGAGTTAATGTACTATAACATCAAGGATTAGTCTTCTATCCTTCAAAGACAGATTTAGTTTGTTTATTGGGAATACCCCTATAATATTTCAAATTAGATAAGTTACCATGTACATACAATATATTATAGTATGTTTTTAGCCGATTTAAATTAGGATGAAACTCCTCTGATACCCATAACATGATAGGAGTACTAAGTCATGTAGACTTATCAATTCCAAAAATACTTTTGTGTTTTTAATGCATAATTTGGTCAGTCCTCATGCCCTTTATTTTCAGTTAGAGTTATTTCAGTTTGAATTTTTGTATGATGCGTAATTTATTAAATAATTATATGAAATTATTTATTAGAAATTAATTTTTCCTTTTTGGAATCGGTGATTATATCCTGATGAGTGTAACTACACCACCCATGATCTAGATATTATATAAATTTGTGTTTTCTTTGATTTTTTTCTGAAAATAGGTCACTAGTGAGTGATTTATGGTTGATAATGATAATATTAGATTGTGGTATGTGAGGTCCCAGTGTGACTAGGACATAAAAAAATAAATATGGATGGAATTATTTTAGGACTGTGACTTTCAGATATATCATACCCTATGAAGGGGTATTATATTGGAAAATTTACTGAGAAGGATGTCACATAGTGATGTTTTACATTAGTCATGAGATTCTTATAGAGCATTTTAAGAGAAATATTCAATGCATACTAATGTGGGGGAGTTTTATATAAGATGTTTCCTTATCAAGATTATTATGTCATCCTATATGGTGTATCTAGTGTAGGATTTCATGTTGGAAGATTCTAAGTAGGTGGTCTAGAGAGAGTATGTTGTTTGGATGATTCTATGGTTTTTTTGTTGGATAATGAATGACATCGGGTGATGTTTTAGTGATGGATTTTCCTCCCTTTACTGATACATGAAATAGTTCTCCATGATATTCCTAGCTCATCTTTAGAGGTAATTAATTTTGTGAAAACTATGTACTAATATCTATGATGTCAGGTTTATTGGATTGGGTAAAAGTGATCAGTTGCAGAGTATTTGTCATGATGTTTGGTCTTCTTAGTGGTGAAGAATGAGCACCGTGTTCCTAGTGGTTTTCTCCGTAAATTATATATAACAATTTTTAAATTGTAGGTTATGACAATATACATATTTACAAGTTTGCCTTTAGAATAGCTAGGTTATTATTCTATATTGGGGACATATGATCACATGAATAGATCATACAACATTATAGTGATTAAGGGGCTCAACTTAGTGGATCTATTTCATGACAAAATCAAGTGGATGTGGTGGGACACCATCGAGTCAGGAAGATGATTATATCTGATCGTGATCATCATATATCATTCAGGATTTCTAGAGGTATTAAGTATGATTTTGGCTCTCAGTTGTTCCGCAAAATTTCTTTTCATCCAAAAATGGATAGTCATATAGAGTTTATAATCTAGACACTTGTATAAATTTTTCATTCCCCTATCCTTAATTTTGGAGGATTAAATATGAGGCACCCTACTTTGGACAAATTTTATTAAAATAACAATTTTCACAACATAATTAGTATTGAATTACTTGAGTATTTTTATGGTTGATGTAACAACCCGTTATTTTTTTAAATATTTTTTTGAATTTAATTTATATTCTTAGATGAAATTTGTTACATGAGCCAATATGTTGCTTTGAAATAATGAATGAAATGGGATACAAAGTAATAGTGAATCATGAAATAATATTATTATAAAATAGCCCTGAAGTAGGTGGGAATGAAAATTATTAATCACATTATGAAATATACATATCAATTTCCTACTCATTATAAATTATTATAAATTAATTGTATATAATCAATCAATTTATATAAAATAAATTATATTCTTCAAAAATATGTTTTCCTCAAAAAAAATTTAATTTATTTTTATAAAAAAAATATTTTATTTAATTTATAGAGATTTTTGAAATTTTATTTAATAAAATGAACACCATTTTCTGAAATCAACATTGTAAAAATTAATTATGGTTGAATTTTGAGTCATTTTTTTGGAAAAATATTTGTGTTTTAGGGGATAGTGAAAATAATGATTTTTGTAAATCTACCATTTATTTGAAATTAATTAATAAATTTAAATTCAATTATTATTTAAAAATTATTAAATTAATAATTAATAATTATATAATGTAGATAATTAATTTTTAATCAACATTATATTGTATTTTAGTATGAGTTTTTTGGGTTAAAAAGAGTGATTTTTCCAAAAAGTGTCTTAATGTGCATAATGATTCTTCATTTTAAAGGATAATATAGTACCTAATGAAGAAATTTTGATATGAAATGTATATTTTATCTATTAATAAATATTAATTGAGTTTCATATTTATATTATGTTTATACATAGAGTTAATATAAGATTATCGTTTTCTTGAAACCAACACACTTCTTAAAACCCCGATATTTCATCACATCTAGGGGTTTTATTTTAAATTTAATTATTGAAATTTTTATTAAAAAATTAAAAATAATCATTCTTTTTTAATTCATAGTATCATAATTAAAATTTGGTGAATTTTTTAGAATTTTATTCAGAGTATTTTTTCATGAATGTTGTAAAATACTAGATTTTAAATAATAAGATCCTTTTTTAAAATTATTTAAAAAGTTAAATTATATTTTATATTTGTTTTTAGTAACAAATATTTAAATAAGATATATATTAATCAAATTTAGTTCATTTGAATAAATTTCATGTTAATATAGGATATTAAAACTATGAAAACATTTGAACATATTCTCTTCTAAACCCAACTTTTTCTTCCCATTTTTGGAATAAATTTTAAATTAGAAATTTTCACATATGTGAATTTTATTACGTAGTTTTTTTAATAACTATAAAAACACAATTTATATTATCTCAAATTTTATAGATAGTTGAAATAAATAATATCAGAAAACAAGGAGGGGTGGTGATGAAGGGTTTGTCGATGGCGATCTTTTCTACCTTAGGCATTGATGGATTTCTAGTGTGTCCCATCTTTTTGTGGGGGGATGGGGATCTTCACCTTCTCTTAATTGTGATCAATGCTCCACCTTGAACCTCTTCTCATATCCTACCCTTCTTCCTTCATTTCCATAATTTTCTTTCTCTGTTAAACATATAGAACTCTTCGATGAGATTCTATGGCTCTCTATCCCTGCAAGGGAGTTCCCTAATGGCTCTTACATAACGAACCGAAATATGATATAATGATTAAATAAATATATTCCTTGAATGGATTTCTTCAATTGATTTTTCATTGATTATGGTGGTCTATATGAGTTCACTATGGTGGTACTTCAGACTCTAGGAATATCATTATTCAATTTTCATTGGAATAAGATCTGATATTAGCATGGTTGACTTCTCCTTAGTATGAAGATGGTTCCTAATTTTTCAAGTTCTGATGGACATATGAATATCATAAAAAATTACATTCTCCAACCACATCAATTTGGGTATGAGTTATAGAAAATATGTATCCCTTTCAGAATCCATCTATTATTAGTATGATTCAAAATTTGGTTAGTTGATATCTATTCTCTAATAGTAGAACTAGGATAGTTTGTCACCGGATTTCACTAAAAAAAATTATTGTAGTGAATATCTCTAGACCACCGTTGAAATATTTTTTTAATTACAATGTTGAGGAGTTCACGTATATGTAGTTGGTTGTGTTTGAATCATGGTTTGATTTCTTCTCCCGATTTTTCAGAATAGGGACTCAGCTTGATATTGGAAGAGGAAGGAAATTGAATCTAAAGTTGTATGTGGATTTCAAGGCCAATCAAGTATCTTGTTCTAGTAATCAGTAGATGAGTCAGGGTATGGTCAATGAGGAATTGATAGAGTCTGGTTATGCTCATGATGGTGTTGTATAGTACACCTTGAAGAATATAATGGGGACACCATTTACCTTGTGAGTTTCTAATGTGTTTCCCAGACTGAATCATGATTTGGGGGTGTGTAATATTGGATAAATGGTGGAAGGGGAGAATGAAGTGTAATGGGTGATAGAATTGTAGGAGAGGGGATACTTTGAGGCACTATTCAACCTTCAGATTTCAATGAGGAGGTGGGGGTGATCATAAAAAAGAAATGTGGGAGTCTATTAATGGTTCCTTAAATGAATACAACGACAATTAGATAATGATTAATATTGTAATGAGCTCATTTTGATGTAAATAATTTCCAAATATTGATCGAAGAAATCAATTTTCAGGATCATTGAATGAAGAAATGGGTTTTTATTAGCAACATTTTTTCCCTTAGATGGGCATGGAGTCCCCGAGTAAGGGGAGTATTCTGATCATACATGTGTTGAAGCTACATATGACTTACATGATTATAGGATTCCTAGTCTAAGGAAGAAGTGAAATAAAAAAGGCACAATAAAAGTGAGTATGGACTACTCTTTGTTACCACATCCAATGTAAACCAGATCCATCATATATTTTAATGCTATACCCTGTGAATGTCATCACAATGATGTCAAATCTCAATGTCTTGTTCATGATGATATGAATTCCCAATAACATTGAATAGGATGTGGTTTTTTGTTGATGTTATTTTTAGTGATTCCTGTAAGGAATTTGTGGGAAGAGAATCATGGTTTTGAGATGAGTATCAGTCTTCATGAGGAATAAATTCCTAGTAAAGGTTCATTTAAATATATTTTCACAAAAGTAAGAGATGTAATATCTTATGCCCTGATGAAAAGGATGATTAAAGATTACTCTAATACACCATGGAAACTAATTACAAGATTTAAAATTTCATGGAATATTTATGATGAGATTTTCAAGTAATTTGGTCTTAGTATTTCTCCATCTGAATGGGAGACTGATGAATATTGTTTTGAAAATGATTCATCTTAATTTGATATATAATCATCGATGTAGTAAATTTATATTCCCCATCATTTTAATTGATTTATGTAAATTTTCTTATTAATAAATGTATAGGTATTTTTTCCTATGGATGGACTTGAATACTACAAAATGAATAGATGAAACTATAAAGAATTATTACCACATTTAAGGTAAAAGCAGTCTTCAGGAGGTGTTTACTAAAAATATAAGGGTTATACAAATCTAAAGAAATATATAAATTATATTTTATTTCTATAATAATATGTTATCATATTTTAGTATTAATAATAATTTATTTTTAAACTTTTTCCTTGTAAAAATGTCGTAAAAACTTTTTCTTTTCAAAGAATTAAAAGTGCACCACCAACATCACTTATTAAAGGACACAACATCTCATATATTCATTATACATTAAAGAACTATTTGATTTGTAAATATCTATCATAATAACCTAAAAAATTTCCTCTTATCATTCTTGAAGAATTATTTTATTAAAAAATCCATCATATGAATGATTTTGGTGATATCCTTAGGAGGTTTCCCAAATATGATGTTATGTCTTCAACATGCACTGTTAATTTATTTCGTCATATTCCTTCTTTAATTAATATTACTACATGATGATATAATAACTCAATTTTTTTTACATACTTATATTTCTATATTTTATTTTAATTAACAATATATATCTCCACTTACATAAACTGAGTTATGAAATATTAATCTGTATGTACAGCAGACTACCGGCTCATTATCTGATGTTATTCATTTGTCTATTATATGCTCTCGTAGATTAGTATAATGATGTTTATAATGCATATATATGAGATTAATAAAAATTTAATACATTTAAAGTAAGTATATAATATAAAATATATTAAATTTGTTTCCATAGGATATATGATAACATTGTTCATCTGTATGACATACTCCCCCTCACCAAACGATATGATTCTTTTTTTAAAAATGTATTACATGAAAGGAAGTAAGGATAATGTTAATAAATATATATTATATAAATTAAATAGTTATTATATTAATTAAATATGTATCATTTGTAAAATATAATATATATATTTTTATTTCCTACCATTTCACTCAGAGAATATTGAAAACATCATTCGTGTATGTGTGGACTTATGCCTTCACAAATCTATGTGAATCTCTATTTTCATCACCAAAAAACATGGATGATATATATATGTATATTTAATTAAATAAAATGTTATTTAAGAAATTTTTATCATTTTTTAAATCTAAAATATTACATATCTCATTTCCATAATGATTGTTGAATAATTGAAAATTTACATTAGCGTACGTATGACCTACCATCCCCATAATCATAATATACTCAAATTCTTGAAACTATCATTCTTGACTGGTCTATTAAGTATAACTGATATAGAAATGTGACATTTTTGTGATTATTATTCTTTAGATGATGGAACCATGATCAATGTAATAGGATATAATGTAACACAACAAAACATAAGGTAAAAATAAAGTAGTTACTACATGTAATGTGATTTTACCATGAAATTGATAATAAATTTAAAATAAAAGAGAAATGGTAAATAATATATGTTATCATATATAAAATTATGTTTCAAAAAAAACATTTAGAATAAAATTATATTTATTATGAAGTATTTTGAATACTGTATGATATATTTTGAGACTTGAGGTAAGGGATTCATAGTCACTCTTTTACTTCTGGTAGACATATGAAAATTCAACAGTTTTTTTGGGAGGACTATATTCTTCCCATTAAAATTTTATTTATCATTAATCACATTTTTTCATTATATTTATTGTCGCATTTTATTATGTACATTATTTTTTTTATCACAATTCAAAATATTTCTAATGTGGTATGGGATTTTTTCTGCATTTTCTTTCTTTAAAATGCATGTCATGATATGAACCTATCATCTATTATGAGGTGCGTACATAGAAGTTTTGACATGTAATATCTAGAATGTATTTATCCTTATAGAAATTTATTATTATTTTAATAATATACATTCTAGGGGTTGTGTTTTAAAATTACTAATGTGGTAATGATTTTATGTTATAATCTCATCATTTATCGACATTATTTTTGAATTTGTTTCGAACTATCAAATATATTGATCCAAATATCATTAAACACATCACATTCCTTATCCTTCTGTTATTTGATGAAAATAATTTTTTTCCTTTCATTTCCTTTACTTCATTTAGTCAAGATTTTAAAAAAACGACTATATATGAAATCCCATTTTCAATTGAAAACACCTTTTCTTCCATAACTATGTTTTTCACAATTCCCTACCCACATAGTGTACCCTTATTGTGAAAGAAATGTGGGAAGGGAAATTGTAACACCCATGTCCGACCTCTAGTAGGCCCTAGGTTGGAGACTAGCACCGAGGATATGATAAACACACATATAGGAGGCATTTATATCTATGGGAACACATGGGTAAGAGAGAGATAAGAAATAAACCTAACAACTCCAAATCAGACTACAAATTAAAAGAAAACTGATGTACATATATATAACATTATTCAATAACTACTACAACTGAAAGGGGGAAACTACATGTACCAAAGGAAAGTAAAATGGTAGCGACCACGTAGCCTGAATAGGTCATCCAAATCCAAGCTAGTAGTAACAATCTTGATCTGCAACCTGCTTCAAGTGATATGAAAACAAATTATATCTATACATAGGGTGAGTGTAACAGTATACTCAGTAGGATCCTCCTAAGAGCCTCTTGTGAAAAATTAATTAATTAATGATAAAGTACAGTGAACATCAAGTGAAACTAAAAAATCACCTAAAAAGGTATACTATGTTCATATACTTTCAATGGCTACTCATAAAAAGTATCAGATTCAATGGTATATTATATTATTATAATATCAAGGGTTCCCTTATACTACTTCCACACTGGATTTCCACTTTTCCCCAACATCACATGTCCTATGAATCTCTCTCCAAAAATGTTAGCCCACAAGAACCTAGATGTAGCACCACAATATTCCCCACTTGAACCAAAACCGCTACACCCACATTACAAAGGTAACAAGGTAGTTTATTGGATCCCTTATAGCTCTCATAACATGTATCATATGTCAGATATTATATGTTAATCCATTATGGACGATACATTGAGTAAAGATCCTCAATCCATCACAACCAATACATGTTACACATATTGTATTCATAAGGAAAATATATCCAGAATATATGAGTATAAATAACCAAAATCTATTACACAATTATACACACATATATGGGGAAAATTAACTAATGTACCTACCAGCACAATATCTTCCCAAGAAGAGAGTGGGGCCAAAGGGGGTAGTCAGGCATCAATCATCCCACCGGAATGTTGGGGGAAACACCCACCCGGGCTCAAATCTCCAGGGTATCATTTTCCCAAACTGATATGGTAGAGTATCGTATATAGACAATGAAATAATAGAATATACTATAGCACACAACCAATCAATGGGAATAACCTAGTCTTAGACTCAACATCAACTAACATCTCTCTAACTCTTCATTGTCCTGGCTAAGACTAGGTTTCCTATAGATACACAACCATTTAAAGAGAATCTTAATGTTTCTTTATCCCTTTTTATCAGTTTCACAATACATTAATTAATTATTTAACCACAATTTAACAAATATCATTCCACATTACATTTCATTAGGTGTCCAACTATGATCCACAGTTCCATAAAATTGTAACCTCATCTTTGCATTCCACCAAGATCAAACACCATGGGTTATCATCATTTATTAAATAATTTATTTGAAATAATTATAAATTTTCCATAATTATGGGCATTCAATGAAAAAAATGCTATGATACAAAACATGAGGGGCTTAACATGAGGAATACATGAACCAATCCTCAAGTCTCTGCCACATATAGTATGAGTGTAGACACATCATCCATGGAGAAAATAAACACAGAATGTTTGCAGCATACCCTGGTTGCCTTCCCCTCTTTTGAAAGGAGAGTAAGACATATAATCTACTTCAAGAAGTGGGTAAGGTAAAGTAAATAAACAAACAAGAAGATTTAACAAGAATTCAACATTCACATAAACCCATTTCATCACTTATGGTGTCCTCCTCAAAACCCAGGTGCATAACCCAATGCATCTCACCAATCAAGGCATCAAATATTTCCACAAACATTGTGAATCCATGCCCCCAAAACTCGCAAAAATTATACAATATTATAACACATAACATCCAGTAGGAAATAACAATGTAACGAGGTTCTTGGACCTAAGCATGGAATTCTGCCTTCACACGCAGTGATTTTTCATGGATCTAAAGAATAAGGTACTCATCATTACAGAAAAGAGGGCATTATAGAACCCTACAAGGAATTCTCTTTTATCGATAAATCTAATCATTACTCCATATTGAACTATGAGATTCATTATTAGTAGGTTTTAACATTGGGAAACTAGACCTACAAGATACTATATCTATAAAAAATTAATTAAACATGAATACTACATCGGTTTGATTATCATAAAATTATAAAAACAACCAGATTTGTTTATATACCTATTTATCATTATCCAATCAATTTAAAATTAATTATATAAATTAATTCTTAAACAATTTCTGTAAACAGCAACATGGTAAACATTAATGTAGAGGTAACATAATATCTATCCAAACAAGAGGAAACAACAGACGATTGATACCAATTCTTTTAATATGTGTTATATATTTAATATGTCAATTCCATTGTGATCTATTTATATAAATCATGAAAACTCTACTACTTCACCTTAATAGAATAGTGAATCCATGAATTCCCTAACTCAAAAGGTTTCCAACATTCATTTCACAAGAAGTGGCCAACAAGACAGATCACGACAACCACTCTTGGAAGACTACATCTACCTGAGGATATAGAGACACCACCACAACAACCAACAGCCCATGAAGCTCCATTAAGAACATGGGGAACACAGTGCATAATAAGGGAAAGGAAAAATGGGATGGAACCAACCTAATAACCCAAATTAATGGAGGTACAACATACATTATATTAAAGACAGATCGAAAATTCACAATTTCTCCGAAATAGGGGATGCGCATGTAGTATGAAGAAAATCTAGGGACGAAATGATACAAGGATAAAACAATACAAATGAATCCCTTGAGAAGAAAGGAAAGGTTCTAGAATCTCGCACCCAAGAATAAGAAGGAATAACAAAGGAGGAAGATATATCGTCCCATATATGATTTAATGGTGAAAAAGTTTATGATATGATGGATTTTACATTGTGATGAGATCTATAAAATATCACCAATTTTAAAAGAGTAAAAGATTAATAAACATTAGGAAAATTATGATATGAGTTATGGGCATTGAATCATTCTTATATCTAGTAAAACATGGCTTTGAATTCATTTCACATCAGAGGAAACATCAAACATGTGAAACGATAAGAAATATGGAAAAATAGAAACATTTGATAAATGAAATGACACCGTTCTGGAAACACTACTCATGACACCATTTCTAAACCATTGTTTTGATGCCACCATTTCAGTTCCATCAATTCTGTTCCACAATTTATGTTCCACCATATTGGTGAAACTATTTCTATGCCACCGTTTTGGTACCGCCATGTTGGTGACTAGGTTTTGGTGCCACGGTTTTGGTGGCCCTGTTTCGGCACCACTCTTTTTGTGCCACCATTTTTGTGCCCCCAATTCAGTGCTACCATTTTGAATCCACCATTTAAAAAATTTGGCAACGGAAATAACACCATTTCTAACTAACCAATTGGGATATTTGGAAAATTTTTGGGAATAAGTCATCTTAACCTCCCAGAACAATTCTAACACTATATTTTCGTAGAGGAATGGATCAAATTAGTCTAACAAATTACCTCAGATACCTCTAAAAAAATTATCGTTTTCGAGAATCCAAAACCATCCAAAATAATAAATAGAAAAGGGGTCTGATCATCCACTCTTCGAGATACCTCTAACGGCTCTCTCCACCAATGGAGAGCTCAACCAATTCCTCTAAGGTACCAAGGTAAACCACATGAAAACCTCAAAAAGATTCTAAACACACTCTCGGGGGTACCAATCAATAGTGAGTAAACCACACATGCAATAAGGGAAAGAAATATCATAACCAAGAATGATCTAAATCCACAAACCAAACATCGAGACACAAACTCTAAAACTCCATGCTTGAACCCTATCAACCAAAAATGAATCCCCATAGCTCAGTACATTTTTTTAACATTAGGATGTACTGCAAAAGATGATATATGGAACTCTCTATGAACCATATCCCACATTTCCAATGGAACAAAAATCCTTCCATGTAACAAGACTCGATGTTTTTTATCCTCAAACAAGCCTTCAGGGGCCCCATCCCAAAAAACATGGTCTCTCCATACCTCCACCTCATGATCCCCAAAATAGGACTCTTCTACATACTACACCAGAGATGACTACACCATCATCTGTAAAATAAAACCTCTACCCCCAACTTCTCCCACTTTAATATATAATGTTTAATGTTCTTCCATCACCTTCTAGGAATCACTAGATTCATATAGTGCCTCACTATGCAACTTCCTACTTAGCACATCGGCTAGAACATTTCCCTTTACAAGTGTATAAAACATTTCAATGTCATAATCTTGTAAGAACTCCATCCTACGACATTGAATCATGTTCATGTCACGATGGTAGAGAACATACCTCATGCTCTTAGGATCAATTAAAACCACAAAGTGCTAACTGTCGAAATAGCGTCATCACATCTTTAGCCAAAATAGCACTACTACAAACTCGTGATCGTGGTTGGAATAGTTATGTTAATGAGGGAAAAACTTCAAATACCCATAAGAAAAAACTAATCTCTAATACATCAGAGCACATCCTAACCCCAAATTCGAGTCATCAACGAAAAAATCTGACTAAAATCATTACCCTATAAGAAAATGAACCAGATAACTGACCAACATCTCCTTCAAATTTTAAAATGCATTATGACACTAATTAGTCAACACAAATTCCTGGTACATTATGGTCAGCATTATCATAGGAGTCATAACCCAATAGAAATATTCTAGGAACCTCTTTCAATATCCTACAATTCCAAGGAATATTTGCACCTCTGCTAATATCTTTGGGGATTCTCAAGACACATCTAATTATATCTTCGATGGATCTATAGCTAATCCCTATTGGGATACAACATGCCCCATGAAACAGACTTCTTGAGACCAAAACATTCACTTATATAACTTCCCAAATAGCTTTTTTCAACGAAGGATGCCGAAAACTAAACAAATATTCTTTTTTATGCTCCTCCTCAAATGTAGAGTACATAAGGATTCCATCAATGAAAACCAAAACGAACATATCTAGGAATAATCATAATACAACAATCATCAACCCCATGTACACAAAAAAGTAATTTTTCACACCGAACGACATTACCAGGAACTCATAATTACCATGATGACTATATAAAGGATTCTTTGAAATATCCTCATCCTTCACTTTCATCTGATTATAACCAATCCACATGTTTATAATTGATATCCAACATTAACCCTTTAGTTGATCGAAAAAAATATCTATATATGGTATGTGATAGCGGTTATTCACTGTCACTTTGATCAAGAGTCCATAATGGATACACAACCACAGTCCTCCATTAGCCTTCTTTACAAACAAAACTGGTGCACCTCACCGTGAAACGCTCAGCAGAACAAAACCACACTGATAAAAACCATCGATATGTATACACAACTCCCACAACAGAAAGGGAACCATCCTATACAATGACAAAGAGATTGGAGACATGCTTGACTATAGCTGGTTCCCGAACTCGATCTCCCATTGAGGGGGTATGGCTACAACCATTTTTTAAAATATGTTGGGGTACTCTTCCATGAACCTAGGAAATGAAAATCGTTAATCCTCGGAAGAACTCAGCATCACCTCAACCATCAATTATGAAAAGGACGGGACATACCTATGACCAATTTGAGTGTCTGTATTATCTTCAAACACTACTGTCTCTCCATCATCATCAAATAACACAACATACCTCCAAAATCAACCCACAATATCATACACTAAATACAACCAATCCATTCCAACGATGACATCATATGTTGCTATTCATAAACATAGGACATCTCCCCAAGAGTGGTGCTACCACAACACTAGATCACAATCTTTACATACATAAAAAATTTCAACTCGAACGCTAACTAGAATAGTCAATGTCAGTGTCACATAAAACCTCTCTACCTCAAGTCTCATGGCATGGACAAGGGTAGGTGATATAAATGAGTGAATCACACTTGAGTAAATGGAGGCATAAAACCATGTTTAAAACAATGAAATGGGACATTTAACGATGTGTGGATGACATGAAAATCGAAATGATAAAGCATGAAGTGGACTAAAATTTTCTCTATGACCTCCCTAACCCTTATGAAGAAAAAAAACCATGGTCTCTCTATTCTCTATGAGGATGTGGATTGTCCTAATATTTTCCTTTTCCTGCCTCATCTTCTCTCTACTGATCAAATGCTGGTAAAACATACTACTACTACCTCAGCTCGAACTGCCTCAATAGAGGAACCAGAAGTGAAACACCAAGTACACACAGATTGCACTGAATTATCGGGCACTCACACTGTTGATGACCTCAACCATTACAACAAAAACAATATCATGATCCCCTATCATAGTTTTGAGAGCTTCCCTCAATATAAATGAGATTCTATGGCCTGGGAAGTATCCCCAACCAAATAGAAACTCTCATCTCGTGAAAATAGATAACCCCAACCACTTATATGCCTTAGGAGGAATCCTGATGACTCCCATATCATAATGATATATTCTTGGATAACATTTGAATCATTGACATCTACCCTCTCTAACACCCCATGATATGTCTTTATAATAACCGTGGTAACTTGGTGTTTTATATATACATGGAATGCCTCCTAAAAAAATACTCACCCTGAACTCCTCATCTGTTATCTGCTCTTAAGAATATCTTAAAATGTTCATGAAAAATATTCCAAACTCCCAAAGAGTTGATCTCTTCTATTAAAGGGTAAGCAGGACCAGTCACCTGGGTGCCATCATGGTCGAAAAAAGAAACTAAGCTATTATCTACTCTCAGAACGTCTCCCATATTATCGTCGACTCCTTGTGATCCTTGAGGAACAAGAACAACCACTTCCTTGCAAATCCACATGACATCGTCGCATCCAAGGACACCTAGTACTCCTTCGGATAACAGATCTTGTTGAAATCTATCTCAACCTCCACCAACTGGTCCTCAGTGACTACATTTGAAATAGATTCATCATACTTCTATAAATGCTTTTTCTAAAACTCTCAGACTATCTACCTCCATGTGTCTTCATCGGCGACCTCTACTCTGCAGCGATGTTCTAGGACAACCTACTAAACATATTCTATGTGAACCTGATGGGGATGTTGAACTGGATCCATACCTACAAAATTAAAAATAGTTATTTATTTTAAACAAATAATATAAAAGACTCAAAAGTATTTAATTAATGTTTTTTATTTTATTTACTTTATTTTAACATATCCCATGTTCTTCCCATTCAATCATAGGTGCAAAGAATAATGATCAATGATCCTTTCCTAGATCTTTAACCTGAAACCAACATCACTTTGTTATGTAGCCATTGCGAACATAATGTTATGTGTATAAAATTAGATGGGGCTTTAAATACATGTGTCTCATCTGATCTCTAGTGCTTACAGTGCTATATAAAATCAAATGACATAGTTTCCCTACCATCCAATGAAAAATCACATGTGCCTAACTTTGAACTCCATCCTATCTCTAAACCAGACCTCTTATACAACTCTATCAAGCCCACCTTCCCACATAGTTGGCCACTACTTGGCTGAAAATGTGAGAAAGGAGATAGTGACCCCTGAGTCCACCATCCAGTATGCCTCGGGTTGGATACTTGCACTGAGGGTATAATAAACACACAGATGGGAATAATTTCCCCCTAAGAGAACACATGTGAAAGAGATAGATAAGACAGACCCCAACCATCTCCAACACCGAATGCAATGTGAAATAAAACCGAAAAACTCATATTTAATTTTGTGTAATAACTACTACAACTGAAAGGAGAGAGATTAATGCACTAAAAGAAAGTAAAACGAAAGAGACCATGAAGGTCGAACAACTCCTCCAACTCCAAGCTTGTAGTAACCAGCATGATCTCTGACATGCTCCAAGTGACCTGAAAAATAGTGTATATATATATATTCACGGTGAGTATAATACTATACATAGTAGGATTATCTCCACAGGATATCGTAAAAATGTAAATAAGTCATCATAAATCAAAGTGATCAATAGGTGAATCTAACTCTCACCTAAATAAGTATACTATGTTTACAGCCTCTCCATGGATACTCTCACCATATATTGCACACAAGAGTAAATAATACACCAATAATATCACGGATTACTCACAACCACTTCCCCAATGGTTTTCCACTTTTCCCTAATATCGCACCTCTTAAGCATCACACTCCAAAAAGGCTTTCTCGAAGTCACCTAGGCGCACCACCACAACATGAACCTCACACTAAACTACCACTAAAACAACATAGTAAAAGTTACCATGTAACTCGCATAACTTGTATCATACATCATGTATTATACATTAATCTATTATAGCCCATACTCCAAGTAAAGATCCTCAATCCATCACCGCATATACATGTTACACTTATAGACATCCATATGTTACTATATCCAAAATATAAGTGTGTGAATAACCACAAGACATTTCCACCCTCTGCACACAAATATGGGGAAAACTAACTGAGGTACCTTCCAACATAGTAACTCTCAAGAGAAGTGAGTGAGACCAAGGGGGTATCCAGCCGTCCATCCTCTCACAAGAATGTTGAGGAAAACAATACATGGGCGTAGAATCCCTTAGGTGACAGTTTCAACAACCCACATGATAGACTAGCACGCTTGAACAAAAAAATACAGAATATACTATATCTCACAACAAAACAATGGGCATAACCTAGTCATAGACTCAACGACAACTAATTTCTCTCTATCTGCGGATTTCACTCCTATGACTAGGTATCCTATAAGCACACAACCATTCAAAGGGCTAAATCATATTACTTTATCCAATTTTATCAGTTTCACATTATGTCAATAAATTATTTAACCATTAATTAACCATAGTCATTCCATATTACATTTTATTATCATTCCAACATACATCTGTAGTTCCTTTAAATTATATATTTGTCATTGTATTGCACCATGATCCAACCACATGTGTTAACATCATTTAGTCCATTCTTTATTTAATATAATTATCAATTTTCCATGATTCTAGGTATTCTTAGAAATTATTTTGAGCTACAAAACACAAGGGGCTCAAAAAAGTGAGTAGATGAACTACATGTCGAGTATCTTCCGCCAATAGTAGGAGCATTATAACACCCCGAGATTTTATAAAAAATATTTTTTAATTTATTTAATGTCTTGTGTTGTATGCTACACCATGATTACCTTACGTTATACGTAACACCGTATTAGCTTGCAGTATACGCAACACTATTCTTGGATCATGTTACACATAATTTTGATAATAGTTATTATATGCAACATTGAGTATATATATATATATATATTCAATGTATAAATTAAATTTGGCTGGATTCTGTTATACGAAACAAAGAAGGATTATTTCACAACACGCAACCCTGACTTGGCTTGCATTACACGCAATCGCGACCTTCCTCGATAGCGTGTGTCGTACGCAATACCGAGTTTTACTAAACAACGATATATTATTATAATATTATTATGAACTAGCCGTTATGAATAGAATTAAATAAATTTTGAATTTTATAACATTATTATTCTTCTTAAACATTTTCTAGAACATGGTATAAGAACAAAATAAATTTTTCCGGTAAAATAAGTATTTTAAAAAATTGCAGTTTTGCCGCCTTTTGATGGAGAACCCACATTAAATATAGTTTTTGACATGTTTATAAGTTCAATTTGACAAAATAAAATTATTCTTTAGAATCAAGAAATAAAAATTTACTTTGGATAAAATTTTCATATTATTCTGGTAACTTTCATATTTTAATGAATAATAAAAACATGCTATATTTTAATTAAAAAAACTGTTTTCATCACAATAATTTATATGGTTAAATTATAATATTGAATGGTTTTAAATTATAATTAGAATATATTTTTACCATTTAATATAATTTATGTCATTAGCATTGATTTTACATTAAATTCGTAGGATAAATCAATTCAATCTTTTGCAATGTTTTAAAGAAAAATCCGTTTTCTTTCAACAACAGGATTAATTTTAATTTAATTTCTGCAACTTTTGTGTATTTTATTTGGAAAAATTGATTCCATATTTGGAATAAGTGGGTCCAAATTATGTTAATAAGATACTTTTTATTTTTGGGAATTATGAATAGTAACTACGGTAAATTTTATTTACCATAGTTAAAGGTAAATCAGGTAATTAAAGGTAAATATAATATTATAAAATTACCCTAACACATGACAAAATTCTATTGGATGGCTAAGAGTAGACCCATATAACCTAAGGGTCGGATTAGATTCATTTTATGAACTTTTGACCATGAAAATAATTTAATTATTATTAAAACCAAAGAAAGTGACAACATGTCACTCTCTTAAATATTATAAGTATAATAATTTTAATTGAGTGATAGACATCATAAAACATAGAACATGAATAGTCTCCAGAAATCTAATAAAATTATCTACATAATGATAATTTATTTAGAATTTTTAGGGATTAAATAATTGACATTAATGGTGATACATTCATGATATAGAAATTATTTATTATGTGAATAATAAGTAATATTGTTTTTATTTAAATAATAAGAAACATTAAAAGGCCCACAAACCTGACCAAACCTTATTTGTAGTGTATATATACACCTTAATAATCCAATTACCTAATATATAACCGTTTGGAGCCTTATAAAATTGATTATGACACTTATATTATTTTATTTAAAATGATGCCAAAGTTTTCACCTTCATAATTTAATAAATATAACAATTTAAATATTGTGATTGTAAGATGATAAATTCGAGTAAAAGTATTATTGATAAATATAATAGATTTATCTACATAATAGGCATTTATTTTTAATTTTTATCCAACAAATAAGTATATTAAATAATTATAAACAATGTTGTAGTAATTATTTTATTAAGAGATAAACCAAATAAATGGTTTTTAAAAATAATAAAATAACTATTATATGAACTATTTAATGTGCTCCACTAATTTTCTAGATACATATAACATTTTATGATTCTATTAAAGATTTTAGTTCGAACTTATCTTCTGTATATATTTTATTTAAATTCCAATAAATTAATAGTGTCAAAATTGACACTATTGTTATTTTATAAAAATAACATATTATAAAATTGTTTAAAAATCACAAAAATATTTAAAAATTATAAATTTAAATTGATATGGTATATAATGTTTTAAAGTAAACAATTATTGAAAATTCACTACAAATAAGTAATTATTTGTTATAAGTTAAAATTTATAATTTTATTACCACAAATAAACTTAAATAGATTAAATAAGGTTAAATCAAAATGATAAGGTTTACAATAAGATTCAAACATGTATAAATTTGATTGGTTGATGAGATTACAACCCTATATCATATAATCTTAGAATATGTGTAATTTTTTGAGTTTTTGAAGTGGGGTTAGATTTATTATAAATTAAAATTTTTAAGAATTCAAAAAGTGCCCCTCTCCTCCCTTATAAAAGGGAACCTCCTCCCTCTCCTCCTCACACCAATTTGAGACTTCATTCTCGGCCAAACCCTGCCCATTTAACTTCCCCACTTCCCTATAAACATCCTAGATGTCCTGGTTTTTTTCAAAGTCCAATTTTATTTCCCTAAGAGGAGGTCTCAAAGAGGGGCTTCAAAGAAGAGGTAATGTCTGTTACCGATTATTTCAACTTTATTTCTTCTTCCACTTCTTCTTCATAGGTTGTTTCATTATTATGTAATAACATCAGTACCACTCATATAATGATATGTTATTATATGTATTAAACAACCCTATTTCACAATCTATCCATCTTACGGAAAAAGAAATCATCGTGCGTGCGTACGTACGGAATACCGTCTCCACGCCGTGGTGTAATCTATTTTCCACCACCACCTTACTTGGATGGGTATAATGGTGTAAAAATTAACTATATATGATTATTATAAAGTTATATTAATTCCAAAATAGTATACATACACTCCAATAAAATTCCATGGTCATGGGAACGATATCATCGCTCGTGCGTACGTACGGAATATCGTCTCCATGACGCGATGAGATTCATTCTCAATGATTAACCATTCATGAAAATTATAAAGTATATATAATAAGTAATAATTTAATATATGACATAATAATGATATTGGGTTTATTAATATATATATTTATTTCATCCAATTAATTCCATTCAATTCAATGAGGAAACGAAAACAATGTTCATGCGTACGTAAGGTCTACCGTCTCCATGAACGGTGTACTTCTTTGCATTTATCGATCTATTATATATATGTATATTATGAATATATATTATATATAAATCATGTTTTTTATTCTGGAATTAAGTAATCATGATCTAATTAATCATATGAATAATTACAAGTCAAAACATGGACGACAAGTGAAACGATTTTAACCAAAACGCTCTTTAACATGGAATTTACAAAATAACAGGTAATATTAAGTCATAAGTGAACCATATATGATATCATAACAATGAATAAGATTATTTAGTAAGTCAATAACATTATTTAAATCATTATACAGGAGGTTCAGACACTTACGATGCAAATCGGACTTAAGGTAAGAGATAATTTTGCAAATCTCATTTTTATCCGAGCTTGCTTATTCGTAAGTATCTACTGGGGTTATTTCTATAATCCATGTCCATGTTTTATAAAAGTGTTTTTATGTATGTTTAATGTCCTTTTTACCCATTTTTTACATTAATACATGGTAATTAAGGAATATTTCTTTTGTTTACGTTACGAGGTACTTTTTGACTTTTCCGGCAAATGTACAAAAAGTATGTTTTTTAAATTATACGGAACGAACGGATTTTTACGGGTTTATAAAGCCTTTTTTTCATGAAGCTTCCTCCAAAATATTTCATGAATATTTTCAACAAAATCCTTTTATTTTAAAATTGCATGCCATTTTGTGAAAAGAAAATTATTTTGAAGAAAAAGAGATATTTTCCTCAAGAATTCATTTCAAGTGTTTTATCAAAACCATTTTTCATCTAAGATGACATTATTTCATATGTGTATGTTTCAAGTATAATGTCTCTATGATTTACATGGTTTCACTTCTCTTATTATGAAATGATATCCATTTCATTTATATGGATTATGTGATGATGGGATGATGTTTATGGAACCCATTTTATTTATTGGGTTTTTATGAATAATGTATGTTTATTTTTTGGCACAAGTAAGAATGATTTCATTATGAGAAGGGTGGGACCTATATCTCCCTAAAATTCAATGTGTAAAGATTTATATCTCATGAGATAGACATGGCTGGAACGGTAAGTTCATCCAGTTCAGTATTACAGGACTGCATCGAGGAGTGAACTCGATTCAGAAAGGGACTTCGTCCATTAAGATGGTCTTGGCAGCAATGCCTTGGCTACTATGGAAATCATTACATGTGATTAATGGATGCCACAATTACATGATTTATTCCCATGCTATTTTATCATTATTTATGTTACATTATGATCTATGCCTTATGTACTTCCATGTTTTATGTCATTGCTCAAGATTTTTAATGTTCATGTTTTTTTAAGTTCAAATGTATATGGTATGTTTCATTTTATCCATGATTAACCTTAATGAGCATTTGAGCTCATCCTTTTTATTTTTTCTTTTCCCCTGAGATTAAAAGAATGGTTTTAGGTAAGGAAACAAAACTGGGAAGATATTTATGGGAGATGTTGAAGGTCTTTCACCATGATTAGAAGATTACGTTCCATGATTCCAAAGACACTAAACTATTACGGTCCTTGTGTGTCTGTTTTTGTTATGTACTAAGTATTCTGAAAAAGTAATGTATTGTCTATGTACGTCAAGCTTCGGGTCTCTACAATTGTTATTAGAGGAAAGGTTTAGTCAACCTTTGGAAACTAGGATGCGAAAACGTTAGTGAGATCCCTAGAGATATTTCTAAGGTATGTCTAGGGATGTCCCTAAGGATAAGTATATGTATATGATATTATACTAGAACTATGGTAACGATCATAGAATTTAACCTAAGATGTTAGATATTTAGGGTGCTTACCCTTTACTATGTTATTTTCCCTAGCATGATTTTTACCTCTCACACTATTCTTTTTGGGTTTTAGAAAATGGCTGGAAACAGGAAGATTCATGATAATGTAGGATATGAGGGACAATGTAATTATTCATGAGAAACGAAATGAAATGGGATTTGGAATTACAAACATCGTTATTATTCCTAATCAGAAATCTCATAATATGATCAATAATTTCAACTTTGGTATGTTTCCTGACTCAGATAATAAGAGAAAGATGGAGTTTCAGGATGATCATAGAGGAAAGAATGTTCAATTTCCCCTATGTAAATCATGTGGGAAGAGGCATCAAGGAAAATGTTTCAAGGGAACTGGAAGATGATTTGGGTGTGGAAAAAAAGGACACAAAGCCAGTAAGTGCAAAGGAAAAGGTTCAGTTAACACCATGGATGAGGATAATGGTATTTCTATGACATCAACAATGGTTAAATGCTTTAAATGTGGAATGTATGGGTATTATGAAAACCAATTCCCTAAGAGAAAGTTCAGGAAGAGAGTCAATACGGTCGTATGGGTAGTATTTATGTTTATGATGATGCAGAGACTACAAATGATATGTAAGATGAAAGAATTGTTGAAGTTTAGTCGATGGCTTAAGAAGGTAGTGGAATGATTACATGTTTATCAAATGTAATGTTGTATAAGTAATCTCATGGTGCTTTGGAATAAAGAGACATCTAAGGATTGTTACATTGTTGTCTTTCCTTATGTTTTGAATGTTTATGATTAATGGTACTAGTAACCATGAAAGGTTATTTAGATATTTTTGGAAAGTAGGTGATATGTGCATAATGAAGGGAGAAGGATAAAATTAAATGTTTGATAGTATTCATGAGCTCATGAATGATATAAGGAGAAGGTTATATCATGGTTTGAGTATGTAGAATTTTTGGATTTTGGTATGTGGAAAGAGTTAACTTTTCACAGCATTTATGTTTTCACTAATGTTTAATGGGTATTCGTTTTTCAAGAGAATATATGATTAAGGTATTCTCATGATTGGAATGTGACCAACAAGATATATGGGGGATAAATGATGGTATTCACATGCTTGGTTGATGATATTTTAAGTAATTGTTTTCTTTATACTATGATCTTGGATTGAAGTATTGGAGATAAGCCTAGCGATTGGAATGGATTATGTTGGACATAAGTTAGTATTGTTTAAGGATAGAACTTTTTTCGATATTATTGATCGGATGTTATAGTAATGTAGTTTTAGAAAAAGGAAAACCTACAGGACGGGCTACAGCCCATCGCGTCAGACAAGGCTATGGGAATCTAACCCACAACCGAAGTGCGACTGACCTTTATTGCCTACCACTGGCCCTCAAGAAGTCCCTATTTAGTAGAAACTAGTTTTATTTTATTAAGCGGTATGATATATGATGTATAAGTTCATTTTTGGAACCATATATGATTAATCTAACCATAATATGGACTTATAACTTTTGCTAACCTTTTGTTTGAAAGATATGGAATGACCCATCATTCTATCACATTATCTTCTAACAAATCACAAATAACAAATTCAACTTCATTTCTTTACGGGATGAAGTGGAAATTGTTCAATTCACGAACAACAGTGATATTATACCAAAATCATGTAATTATTTCTTTTAATTCATCAAATTTAGGGAAATGATCTTGAAAACCAAAAAACATTCCTAGTTCCCTTATATCAGATGAATTAGATGGTACCTTAGATCATCAAAAATCTATAGCTTTGTGAATGTTGGCTTTTTCATAGCCATGTTCTCTACCACTCTCCATCATAACTTGATGGTTAGATTTTTCTTCCATATCAATATTTTCACCTATGTTCTCCTACGTGGAAACCCAGTGATGAGTTAATTTGGGTAACCGTTACATTTCATACTTTAGTTTTTAAATCCATGTTTTGGTAATACTTTTTACGATGTGGGTTTCTATTAAACAATATTTCGAGTAGTAAACCATTTAAAACCCCGACAAATTTCGAGGGCGAAATTCATTTTAAGGGGGGTAGAAAATAACACCCCGAGATTTTATGAAAAATATTCTTTTAATTTCATTAATGTCTTCTGTTGAATGCTACACCAAGATTACCTTGCCCTATACGCAACACTGTATTATCTTGCAGTATACGCAACACTATTCTTGGATCGTGTTACACAAAATTTTGATAATAGTTATTATACGCAACATTGAGTGTATATATATATATATATTCAACGTATAAATGAAATATGGTTGGATTCTGTTATACGAAACAACGAATGATTCTTGCACAACACGCAACCCTGACTTGGCTTGCATTACACTCAATCGCAACCATCCTCGATAGCGTGTGTTGTACGCAATACTGGGTTTTACTAAACAACGATATATTATTATAATATTATTATGAACTAGACTTTATGAATAATATTAACTAAATATGGAATTTTATAACATTATTATTCATCTTAAACATTTTCTAGATCATGGTATACGAACAAAATAAATTTTTTGGGTAAAATAAGTATTTTTCAAAAAATGCGGTTTTGCCGCCTTTTGATTGCGCACCCATATTAAATCTAGATTTTGACATGTTTATAAGTTAAATTTCACAAAATAAAATACTTATTTGGAATAAAGAAATAAAAATTTACTTTGGATAAAATTTTCATATTATTCTGGTAACTTTCATATTTTGATGAATAGTAAAAACACACTATATTTTAATTAAAAACAAATTTTTTTCATCGCAATAATTTATATGGTTAAATTATAATATAGAATGGTTTTAAAGTATAAATAGAATATATTTTTACCATTTAATATAATTTATGTCATTAGAATTGATTTTACATTAAATTCGTAGGTTAAATCAATTCAATCTTTTGCAATGTTTTAAAGAAAAATGTGTTTTCTTTCGACAACGGGATTAATTTTAATTTAATTTCTGCAACTTTTGTGTATTGAATTTGAAAAAATGGATTCCATATTTGGAATCAGTGGGTCCAAATTATGTTTATAAGCAACTTTTTATTTTTGGGAATTATGAATAGTAACTACGGTAAATTTTATTTACCATAGTTAAAGGTAAATCGGGTAATTAAGGGTAAATATAATATTATAAAATTACCCTAACACATGCCAAATTTCTACTGGATGGATAAAAGTAGACCCATGTAACCTAATGGTCTGATTATATTCATTTTATGGACTTTTGACCATGGAAATAATTTAATTATTATTAAAACCAAAGAAAGTGA
Organism: Viscum album; assembly: GCA_963277665.1. Lineage (NCBI taxonomy): Eukaryota > Viridiplantae > Streptophyta > Magnoliopsida > Santalales > Viscaceae > Viscum > Viscum album. The sequence continues at coordinate 143,017,807 of OY728141.1, forward strand.
CAACATGTCACTCTCTTAAATCTTATAAGTATAATAATTTTAATTGAGTGATAAACATCATAAATTTCGTACATGAATAGTCTCCAGAAATCTAATAAAATTATCTACATCATGATAATTTATTTATAATTTTTAGGGATTATATAAATGTCATTAATGGTGATACATTCATGATACAGAAATTATTTATTAAGTGAAAAATAAGTAATATAGTTTTAATTGAAATAATAATAACCATTAAAAGGCCCACAAACCTGAACAAACCTTATTTTTAGTGTATATATACACCATAATAATCCAATTACATAATATATAACCGTTTGGAGCCTTATAAAAGTGATTATGAAACTTATATTATTTTATTTTAAATGATGCCAAAGTTGTCACCTTCATAATTTAATAAATATAACAATTTAAATATTGTGATTTTAAGATGATAAATTCGAGTAAAAGTATTATTCTAAAAGATATTAGAATTATCTTCATAATAGAATTTTGATTTTAATTTTTATGCAACAACAAAGTATATTAAATAATTATACAAAAATGTTGTAGTAATTATTTTATTAAGAGATAAACCAAATTAATGGTTTTTAAAATAATAAAATAACTATTATATGAACTATTTAATGTGATCCAATACTTTTATAGAAACCTATGACATTTTATGAATCTATTAAATATTTTATTTCAAACATATCTTCTGTATATATTTTATTTAAATTCAAATAATTGAATAGTGTCAAAATTGACAATATTGTTATTTTATAAACATAACAAATTATAAAATTGTTTAAAAATCACAAAAATATTTAAAAATTATAAATTTAAATTTATATGGTCTATAATGTAATAAAATAAAACATTATGTAAAATTCACAACAAATAAGTAATTATTTGGTATAATTTATAATTTATAATTTTATTACCACAAATATACTTAAATAGATTAAATAAGGATAAATCAAAATGATAAGTTTTACAATAAGATCCAAACATGTCTAAATATGATTGGTTGATGAGATTACAACCCTATATAATATAATCTTCGAATATGAGTCTTTTTTGGAGCTTCTTAAGTGGGGTTAGATTTATTATAAATTAACATTTTTAAGAATTCCAAAGGTGCCCCTCTCCTCCCTTATAAAAGGGCACCTCCTCCCTCTCCTCCTCACACCAATTTGAGCCTTAAAGCTCGGCCAACCCCTGCCCATTTCACTTCCCCACTTCCCTATAAACATCCAAGATGTCCTGGTCTTCTTTAAAGACCAATTTTAGTGCCCTAAGAGGAGGTCTCAAAGAGGCGTTTTAAAGAAGAGATAATGTCAGTTACCGATTCTTTCAACTTTATTTCTTCTTCCACTTCTTCTTCTTAGGATGTTTCATTATGAAGTAATAAAATCAGTATCACTCATATACTTATATGTTATTATATTTATGAAGAAACCCTATTTCCCCATCCATCCATCCTACGGAAAAATAAATCACCACGCGTGCGTACGTACGGAATACCGTCTCCACGCCGTGGTGTAATCTATTTTCCACCACCACCTTATTTGTATGGGTATAATGGTGTAAATAATAACTATATATGATTATTATAAGGTGATATTTATTCTTTAGTAGCATAAATACACTCCAATAAAATTCCACGATCATGGGAACGATATCATCGCTCGTGCGTACGTACGGAATACCGTCTCCACGACGCGATGAGATTCATTCTCAATGATTAACCATTCATGAATAATTATAAAGTACATATAATAAGTAATCATGAAATATATGAAATAATAATTATACTGGGTTTATGTATATATATATATATATGTCATCCAATTAATTCCATTCAATTCAATGAGGAAACGAAAACAACGTTCATGCGTACGTACGGCCTACCGTCTCCATTAACGGTGTATTTCTTTCCATTTATCGATCTATTATATATATGTATATTATCAATATATATTATATATAAATCATGTTTTATATTCTGGAATTAATTAATCATGATCTAAGTAATCATATGAATAATTACAAGTCAAAACATGGAAGACAAATGAAACGATTTTAACCAAAACACTATTTAACATGGAATTTACAAAAGAACGGGTAATATAAAGTCAAAAGTGATCCATATATGATATCATAACAATTAATATGATTATTTAGTAAGTCAATAACATTATTTAAATCATTATACAGGAGGTACGTACACATATGAAGCAAATCAGACCTAAGGTAATGGATAATTTTGCAAATCTCATTTTTATCCGAGATTGCTTATTCGTAAGTATTTACTGGGGTTATTTCTATCATCCATGTCCATGTTTTATAAAAGTGTTTTTTGTATGTTTGAAGTCCTTTTTACCCATTTTTGACTTTTACTACATGGTATGTAAGGAATCTTTCTTTTGTTTATGTTATGAGGTACTTTTTGACTTTTCCAGCAAAAGTACGAAAAGAATGTTTTTTTAACATATACGGCACGAACGGATTTTTACGGTTTTATAAAGCCTTGTTTTCATGAAGATTCCTCCAAAATATCTCATGAATATTTTCAACAAAATCCGTTTCTTTTAAAAATGCATGAAATTTTGTGAAAAGAAAATGATTTTGAAGAAAAAGGGATATTTTCCCCAAGAATTCATTTCAAGTGTTTTATCAAAACCATTTTTCATCTAAGATGACATTATTTCATATGTGTATGTCTCATGTATAATGTATCTATGATTTACATGGTTTCACTTCTCTTTTTATGAAATGATATCCATTTCTTTTATATGGATTATGTGATGATGGGATGATGTTTATGGAACCCATTTTATCTATTGGGTGTTTATGAATAGTGTATGTTTATTTTGTGGATCAAGTAATAATTATTTCATTATGAGATGGGTGGGACTTGTAACTCCCTCAAATGCATTGGGTAAAGATTTATATCTCATGATATAGACATGGCTGGAATCGTAAGTTAATCCGGTTCAGTATTACATGACTAGAATGAGGAGTGAACTCAATTCAGAAAGGGACTTTGTCCATTAAGATGGTCTTGGAAGCAATTACTTGGCTACTATGGAAATCATTAAATGTTCTTAATGTATGCCACAATTATATGTTTTATTCCCATGCTATTTTATCATGATTTATGTTACATTATGATCTATGCATTATGTACTTCCATGTTTTCTGTCGTTTCTCAAGATTTTTAATGTTCATGTTTTTTTAAGTTCAAATGTATATGGTATGTTTCATTTTATCCATGCTTACCCTTACTAAGAATTTGAGCTCATCCTTTTTATGTTTTATTTTCCCCTAGGATTAAAAGAAATATTTTAGGTAAGTAAACAAAACTGGGAAGATATTTTGGGACATGTTGAAGATCTTTCACCACGATTAGAAGATTACGTTCCAAGTTTCCAAAGGCACTAAACTATTACGGTCCTTGTGTGTATGTTTTTTTTATGTACTAAGTATTCCGAAAAAGTAATGTAATGTCTATGTACGTCAAGATTCGGGTCTCTACAAGCATAGAGACACCCTTCATCAATAAGCTAAACGTGGAAAGCGTATGGAATACGACATGCATCTTCACATCTTTGGGAATGAGGGTAAGAAAGACCATATACGTCAAGAAGTGGGGAAGGTAAAGAAGGTAAACATAAAATAGTATTCAATAAGAATCAAACATTCACATCCAATAAGTTTTATAATCATTGGTGTCCTCCACGACACCCAAATGCATAAACTGTTGCATCTAGCCACACTATGCATTAAATGCTTCCATAAAAACTTGGCCTCCATACACCCACATCCGAGAACATTCATACAGTCTCATAACACATCAAAAGATACAATAAATAAAAATGTAACTGTGCTCATTGACATAAACAAGTTATTCTGGCTTCAGACATAATGATTTATCATGGCTCCAAAGTAGAAGTCACTTGGCCTTACAAAAAAGAGGGTAACTCCGAACCCTTGAAGAAATTATCTTTTATCGATCAACTGGCTCTCTAATCCATCTTGGAGTTTTTGATTCATTATTAGTAGGTTCCAATTATGGGAAACCTATCCATAAATCTACCATATCTATCGAAAATTATTTAAATATTCCTACTACATAAATTTGATTATCAAAAAATGACAACAATAAGATTAATTTACATACTTTTTTATCATTGGAAATTAAATTAGATGTGATCTCATCATTACATTATTTAAAAATTTCTGTTAATAATGACATGCTAATAAATAAAGAATAAATAAGACACTATCTATAAAAACAAGAGTCAACAACATACAATCGATATGAATTATTTTAATACATTCCATATAATTATTATATCCATTCCATTATTATAAATTGGGATAATATATGATAACCCTACTACTACAAGTAAATAGAATAGAGAATCCATGAATACCCTGCCTCAAATGGTTTCAAATATTCTTTTCCAAATAACATGCCAACATAGCGGATACCAATCACCTTTCTTGGAAGACTACATCCACCCGAGGATGCACATACACTTCCACAACAACCAACAACCTAGGAAGCTCCATTAGGAACATAGAGAAAACATTTCATTAAAATATGATGGATAAGTAAGAGGAAACCTATTCAATAACCCATAAGAATAGTGGTAGAACATAAATTATATTAAAGTAGAAATTTTAATTCATGATTGCACCAAAAAAGTGGGTGAACATGCAAAAGGAAGACACTCTAGGGAAGACATGATTCAAGGATAGAACGATATGATTGCCTTCTATGGGAAGGAAGTAAACGATAAACCATCACGCAAAAGGGAACAATAAGGATGAACATGGGAGGAAGATATCTCGGCCCATTAGAATATTTTATGGTGCATCGGTTTAAGATACAAGGAATTTCAAATTAATATCAAATATGTAAAAGATCGTGCGCTTTGACCGAGTAAAAGCTTCCTGACCATTGTGAATATTATTATTGGAGTAATGGGATTTGAATCGGCCTTAAATCACATAAAACAAGGATTTAAATAAATTTTATTTCAATGTAAACATAAATTGGGAAAAGTTGTAGGAAATAAGGAAAAATATGGAAATTTGACAAAGGAAATCAAACTGTTCTTGAAAAACACTTCATGAAATAGGTTATGTGCCTCTATTTCAGTGCCACCATTTCTATTAAACCATTTCGGCGCCACCATTTCGGTACCACTATTTTGATTCCACCCTTTCTATGACTTGGTTTATGTGCCACAATTTTTGTGCAACTGTTTTTATTCCAGCATTTCAATGCCACAATTTCAAAATTTTGGCAATGGAAATGACACCGTTTCTTTCTCAATTATTTGGAAATTTGTAAAATTGTTGGAAATAAGACATCTTGACCTACCAAAACAGATTCATAACCATATTTCAATATAAAATGGATGAGATATTTCTGAACCATTATAATGTTCTCTAAAAAGGATTTTAAAAATATTTTTACAATTTATAAAATGATGATCCAAATATATTTTTATAGTTTTTTATATTTTTTGAAAAATTATAAGAGGAATACTAATGTCATTTTCCAAAAAATTCATGTATTAATATTACTATGAATGTGGAAATAATCAATTTTTTGCATGCATGTCATGGAATGTATTTTTCACTATAATTACCTCTCAATCATATAAAGAGTCACTTAGAATTTCTCAATGTTATTTGTTAAGAAATTTTGTTCCTTATATTTGGGAAATATTAATTGTTTTAATAAATTATTTAAAAGTGATAAGTATTTTGAAAATGTATTATGTTTTAAAATTAATTTTTCAATTTGAAAAGGATATTTTCGTCATGAAAGTTTTTCAATTTTTTAAAATTCCCCCGTTATAAGTATTCCCATTTATTTTCAATAAAAATAAATTTTTTTTTAAAACTTATTTCTTCAAAATTTATTTTCAATGTATAGTCATTTTGATCATGAAATGTTCTATGTAATCCATCAAAATCATTCACCATCTAATATGTCATCCAGTGATGTTACATATGATTTAATGGAGATATGATCAAAGTGTACTATACATATTGTTTCTCTAAACTATTTAATTAAATGATGATGCTATTTTTATGATAACAATTTCTCTTCAATGGTTTATATCATTACAAAATTCTTATGAAACCCACTTCATTTTCCACGATTTGTGCTATGTTAAAAAATGAAATGATTATGAAACATACAACACTTCCAATGGTTTAGATATGAAGAAATGATTATAAAACCCAATCCATTTCATGGGTTATGATATAATGATGGTATTATAATATTTTGGAACACATTTGAATGATTTAAATGTTTTGATGGTTGTGAAAAATATCACCCTATAATTAATTGGGTTTTGATTTATAACTCATGAGATATACTAGACTGCAATGGGGTGTTAACTTGGTTCAATAAGGAATTCTGTCCACTCTAATGGTCTTGGGAGTAATCCTTGACAACTATGATGGAATAGGGATTTAAACCTTTCTAAAATAATAGCCTATAAAATGAAGCATGAATAATTGGAAATGATTTTCTATACCAATATGTATACTACAATACATTGTCTTATGACAATGTTATTATCTCTTGGATCACGTTCTTTTCTTCCCTTATGATTCATGTATTATGAAATAAAAATATATATGAATTCAATCAAAAATAAAATCCTTGATATATAGGTTAAGGGTTTCAAATGTTATTCTAGTGTTCTCATACCCATATACATCTATTATACATATATATCTCCCTGGTTTACCCTTACTGAGAATTTGAGATAACCCATTCTTAAATTATCATTCGACAAGTTATGATTAATGGTTTTTAGGTAAGATTACTAAATTAGAATAACATTATGTTAGGCATTGATGATATTTAATGATTTAATAATATTTTGATCCAACAATGCATATCAACTATACTATTATGGTCCTTAGGAATGTGTTCTTTATTATTATGAGTATTCATATAAAAGGATACAATTTCCATTTATGATAATTATGGGTCTCTATATTTTGTATCAATGGAATGTTTTATTTATAATTTTGAAACAAGGATGAGAAAACATTTATGATACCCAAGGGGATGTTTATAATTACATGTCTAGGGATATATGAAATAATAACTCTACGGATGAGTAAATATATTGGAAAATGTCCACTAATTTTTATGAAGTGTTTAGAAAATGATTTCGATGAAAAGAAATCAATGTCAAGATACTACAAGTTGGTGTGGCTCTAGAATATTGGTTCCCATGTTTAATAACATTGAAAAGGGTAAATTGAGTTGGACATGACCATCACATGGTTCATGAAAATGGGACTTGATGCACACAAGTTATGACACTCACATGTGATATGATTTGGAAATTTATATACTCACTATAAAAAATCATGGAGGATTTAAATATATCAGGATAATGGATGAACTTGGTTAAACCTATAGTATATAAAAATATGTTTTATAGATTTAGACCACCTATAATTGATTTTTCAGACTATGTGGTTTTCTATTATGATTAATGTTACTGAATCTATACATTTTAGTTTTCATATTAGGTCGAAACAAAAAAAACGTGATAAATGTTACATTTGAAATAAAATGTATTAATGAAAAACCCAGTTGTTTAACAGATAGATTGATAAATATTTGTATAATTACTAATCAGCTATCATGAAACATGATTAGCAACATTCACCATAACCAACTCTCTAACACACCAAATAAGAGACAGATAGATATTGTTCAGTGTTTTACTAGTGGATACCAAATAGTAAATAAGACATATATTCTTATATGTGTATAATTTATGAAAAAGAACTCAAGGAATGTCTCATAGTAGAAATAATATGTTTTGGGTGTGGAAAAGTAGCCCATAAAGTAAATAACATGAAAGGAAGAATGAAATGTTTAGTTAATGAAATGGATTATAATATCGATCTACCTAAGGTTTAATATAATGTTTAATGATTAATATGTGAAGAGTATGGGAATTATCTATATTTATTTACTAGGGGAAGTTTTTGAAGATAACCATTATGGTTTTAAATGTAATGTTTTTTCTATTGAAAATGACATGTCTAAAAATGAAATATGAATGGAAGGTTCAATGAAGAAATAAAATAATAAATATTAGTAAATTGTTTTATATGTAAGTGGGATAATTGAATTATTTACTTATTGTAATTATATAATTATATTTCATGAATCATGAAATATATAAGGACAGTTCAGTATAGATTTTTTTTATTTTGGATTGAATAAAAAATATGTTGAAAAAAATGATGACATTGAAAACTAATTAAATGGGATAGTGATATATGGATTATGAAAAGATGACCCTAAATAACTACTTAGTGATGATATAATATTTCTAGGATAATGATAGTATTTATTTGGAAAAAATAAATTGGATATTTGTTATTTCCTTAGAAATGAATAATGATTTTTCTAAAAGGTAGTTAATGTTATAATCTGTGGAGTTTATATCGTTATTTTATTTATTAGATATAATAAATAATATGGGGTTTTAGTGAAGGAATATGAAAGAATGTATGTTTTCAATAGTTTTATATGTTCACTCAATTTATTACCATGTTTCAATAGAATACAGGATGACGGTATTCACATATTGTTTTGTGATAATTGAGAGAAACATTGTGTTGTTTGGTGGCTTAATGATAATTTCATTAATTTAAATTTAGTGACCATAATTATAATTATATTTATTTTAATCTTTTGGAAGGGTCATATGGCTAAATATTTAAGAAATGTATTAATTTCATCTTTTGATGAATCTTTAGAGATTTATTAATTGCATCACCATATGAATAATTATGTATATTGGATAACCCATTATAACCATTTTTCTGATTATAACTAGATATATATAGAATAAAATATAATTATATTAGGGATTATATTATCTATTAGTGGTTTAGGAATGTGAAATTTAGCTTCATTAATAGGAGTAATATATGAAGTGAAAATTGATCATGAAACCACCAAGGGGTTAAATTGTTCACATGAAAAGAAATGAAATAAGGTATGAATATCTTGTCATGAAAATTATTCAACATAATAAAAAGGATATTGAAATAATATATTAACCTATTACCATCATTTTAAAATATATAAATTTTGTTTTTCATGCAATTAATATATATGGTTGGAGGTTTATAAATTTAACAAGATCATTCACATTCTTCTTATCAATGATCACTATCAATTCCCTTTATTATTATTACATTATGTTTTTATTCTATGTCCAAATCATAAAATCACAAAAATATTATCCTATGTGTAAAACTAGTTATGAATTAAATTAAGTAAACTTTATATTTTTAATATTCCCTCTTTGTGGATTTTTTATTATTAATTTTTACACTATGGGTTTCTATGAAAGAATTTTGAAATCATAAACCATTGATGGCCGAGATGAAATTAGAGGGAGAAATTCATTTTTATGGGTTTGAATGTAAAATATGGTTATTTATTTTATTTTATAAATATAATTTAAATTTTTAGATAGCTTAACTAACATGCAACACGATGTTTCTTCTGTAGCGTGCATGACATGTGCCACAAAGATTCAAAAAACCATAAAATAATATTATTAATACCTATCAATAACATAGGGGGGATTGAATTATATAAACTAATTTATTATATATATATATATATATATATATCCTAAAAACTAATTGTTTTGTAATTTTTTTCATAATTAATAATTGAATTTATTTTAAAGAAATTATATTATTCAAAAACATGTTTTCTTAAAAATGATGTTTATTTCATTTTTGGAAGAAATATTATAATTTAATTATAGCTATTTTAGAAATATTATTTGATTAAATTATATATATTTTTGAATTCATAATAACATGTTATCTTAAACTGAAATTTTGTGATTTATTCAAAGAATTTATATTTTTCAAATAATAGTGAAAAATAATGATTTTTATTAACTAAAGATATATTTTAAATAAATTATGTAATTCAAATTCACAATTAAGTTTTCAATTAACAGAAATATTATTTATAAATATTTAATCTTTATAATGAATTTTAAATCAATATTTTATTTTATTAGAGTATAAGTTTTTTTGGCATTAAAAATGAATTTTTTCTTAAAACTATATTTAAGTGAATACTATTTGTCCATTTTAATTAATTAAAAATATCCCAAATGTGGAATTTTTTAAATGGAATTAAAAAATTATATATATATAATAAATTATATATTAATAAAATGGTTATTATTTTTCATAGAGTTATTATGAAATCAACTTTTTCATGAAAAAACATACAATTCTTGGAAACCAACTTTTTCATCGCATTTCAGTGGTTTGTTTTAAATTAATTTTTTTTAATATTTTAGAATTATTATTTTTAAAAATAAAACTAATTTTTTAAAATAACTTGTTAATATTATATTATATTGAATTTTGGGTAATTTTCGAACGAACTAATTTATTTGATGAATTTTAAAAAAAAATGGTTTTAAATTGAAAAAAAAAATTTATTTCAAAAATTTATTTATTTTATTGATATTATACAAATTTTATAAATAAATATTAGTTAAATATTATTTTTATTAATCATATTTAGGTCATTTTAATCAATTTTCATATTGAAATTGGATATAAAATATTTGTTGACGTTTGATCATTTTCTCCTTGAAACCTTAATTTTGTATGTCACGTGTGAGATTAATTTTGAATAAAAAATTGCGACTTCAATGAATTGAAATTTTAAAAATGGATTTTATATTTTCAATCACAATAATTTATATAGTATAATATTTGTAAAATAATATTTTTAGAAAAATGAAATGTGAAATGTTTAATTATCGTGGTTAGGATAAGATGGTTTAACTGGGTTGATGATATAAAAAGATACGAGTTAAAATAAAAAATAAAATTATATACAATAATATTTATGGAGCTGTTTACAAACAATAATTTATAATGAACATGAATACTCTATTTGAGACACCTTTTAATTTATAAAACGTGTGTAGCCCATTGTATTATCAAAAAAATAAAATTGTGTCACTAACATCCCTTATCAAAGGCAACCACATATACTCTTATATTAACACTGTCATCCCCATCATAATCATATAATAACTATTAAAATCAGATAAAAAATTAGAACTAACAACCTATATTCCATGTTTTTTGGAATATTTCAATCCTATTGAGGCTATAATTGAAAACATAATGTGGTTACCCGAAGAAGATGGAACATTTTTCAACGAGCACTTTTATTTTACTTATTTCTCTACATACTTCAATTTTTAATAAAACATAGAGGTATAATAATTTATATATAATTAATATATTTTGTTTTTTTGTAAAGGTAATTACTTATGTCCATATCCACATCCATCAAATGGGTAATGAAATCATCATTCTCGTGTACAGCGTACTTCTTTATCACAAAGTGATGTCATTCTTTTTTCCATTACCACATCTCATAATAATGTATGTTGATATTTATAAACTATATATATGATATTTAAAACATTATTTTACCTAATTATTACTTTATCATAAACCCCTTTTTTTACTTTCAATTCCGTAGGTGATACGATAACATCAGTCATTTGTATAGAGGACAACTGCCACGCGCAGTGATGTGATTTATTTCCACTAATGGTTTCCATAAGAGATAAGGATACTATTAGTAAATATATATTATATAAATGAAATATTTTTTAAACTAGTAATATAATTATCATTCATATATGAAGATATATATTTTTATTTCTTACATTCTCACTCATCGAAATATGATAACATTGTCTGTGTACTTGTAGGCTATTACCATCACGAATTGATGTGACACTCTATTTTTATCACAACACCACGTGGATGGTATGTGTAAGTATATTTAATGAAATAAAATTTCATTTATTTCCTTATTATCATTTTTAATTTTTAAATTTTACTTACATCCTTTCTATTATTATCTTCCATAAATGTAATCCTCGCTCTTGTGTATATACGTCCTACCATCTCCACGATCGTAACATAATTTTGTTCTAAAAAAATATTTCATAGTTTTTTTAAAAGTATAATTGATTTAAAAATATGATAATTTTTTAATTTTTAATAGTTTTTTGTATATTATGTAACATTAATCAACATAAGAGGACCCAATATAAAAAATCAAAACATAAATGAAAAAGGAAGAGGTTATTACCCGAAACAAGATTCGAACAAGGAATTTTAAATAAGAGGGAAAAAAGGACATAAATAAATCATATATGGTATTATATATATAATTATAGTTTTCTATGTGATTTATAATAATCCAATTATTATTATTATGGATGTTGAAATATATAAAAATTTATTTCAGTCATATGGTATAGGATTTCTAGTCTATCTTTTATTTCGAGGAGAAATGAAAATTCACATCTTTTTTCTTATAAATGATTTTTATATTGTCAATATTAATTGTAAAATGATTAATACATTAATTTTAATGGTATTTATAATTTAATTTTGTGTTATTATTTATTTTGTATTGCAATTAAAAATATTTCATAAGCAATAACAGATTATTGTCTCAATTTTCCATCATTGAGATGTATGTTATGTCATAAACCTTTCTTATTTTCATGATTTATAGACATAATATTTTACATTTAAAATTATGAATTTATTTCTAATAATAGTAATAATATTTATTTTTCATTTAATGATATTACCTCATGGGGATTAGGTTTCATAGTTAACAATGTTGTAATGATTTTATATTAAAGTCTCCATGTTTATTGTTATTTTTTATTAATATGCCTTTGATGATAAAATATTATAGTCCACCTATAAAAAATTGAGGATTTTTATTCTACTCCTTATAGTTTTTTAACATTTCTAATAGGATTTAATAAATACATTTTAATCATATTATACATTTTAAAAATACTAGATGGAATATTCATCACATATTCCAACAAATCCTCATTTTTATATTATCAGTAATATAAAAATAATATTTTTTTTAATCCGTGGTAAGAAGAGTGTTTCTTATTTTCATGAAATATTATTTATTTCAAGATTCCCATAATAATTTAAAATTTTGGTTTCAAAATAAATTCATAAATTTTTTGAAATTTTTAGATTTTAAATAATTGATTTGAGAGTATAAATGATTATAATTATGTTTATGTTTTCAAAAGTTAATATTAATGTGAAAAATTAATTTTAATAAAATAATGATTTAAATTATTTTTAATGAATACTTTATGAATTTTCTATAATTTTTTCTAATATGAGGATTTTCAAAATGTTTTATGTTTATATTTTTTTTCAAGTTTATTTCATCTTCCTCATGAAATTTTTCATGTAATATATCAAACCCATTTTTTTCAAAGATAATATACTTTGATATTAATTATGATTTAATTGGATATTATCCAATGGTATTATTATTATTTTTATTCATAATTGCTTATGTGTATGATGATAAATTTTTTTATGGGACCAATTTATATTCAATTGGATATACTGTGATAACATTTTTAAGAAACCCACTTTATTTCATCTATTATTCTATGATAATATAATTATAAACCCCATATATTTTCTATAGTTTATAAAATAATGAATTTATTAAAAATCCAAATTCATTTCATGGGTTATGAAATGATGATGGTTTAATGATCTCATGGAACACACACACACACACACACACACATATGTATGTATATGATTTTCATTATGTGAGGGGTGGGACCTATATGTCAGTAAAATTCGTTAGTAAATGATAAAATATAATGTGATAGATAGGATAAGAATTGGGAGAGAAACTAGTTATATAAGTATCTCTTTCTACTATGATGGTCTCTGAAGTAGAAATTGTATTCCATGATGGTTTTGTGAGTGAACCCATTACACTATGATATCCTAGAAAATGAGCCTTGACAAATATAGATATTATATTATATGATTAATTGTATGCCACAATATTATACCTTATTCCATTATTATACTGTCATGGCTCATGTTCATTGATAACCATGTGATTCATGTATTATAAACTTCCAATCTATATTCCATGACTCGACATTGTAGCCTTTGATATAGAGAGTACTGTATTCAATGGTTATTTTCATGCTCTATTTACTATATACTTATGTTATTCTTCTATATCTCCATTATTTACCCTCACCGAGAATATGACCTCACCCTTAGTTATATTTATTTTCCTGGGTTAGGAAATGTATTTTAATTACGTGTAAGAAATAGATTATCTTTGTAGGATAAATTTAATATATTTCACGAGTTAAGAAGATTGTGCCCCATTTTTTGAAAGGAACAAAAATATTACATTTTTCATATGAGTGTTTGTGTAATGTATTTAATATTAATCTAAAAATATATAATATACATGTATCAGAATCCTTACTTTCTATTGATGACCTCATAATTCTCTATTATTGGTGACTAGGGTCATAGATTCAATGATTCTCAGGATGAAATAAATTCTTGAATGTGATAGAGATGGTTCATATGATTTGAGAAAGTTTGAAAGTAGTGTAATATAGACATAAATTTTATGTTGATAATAACATAATATTATATAGTTCAATTATGCAGATTACATGATCCATAAGGTTTTTGATTGTCTCAGAATATGATGTTTTGGTCATGATAGAATGTTTTCTCCATAGATTGTTAGGATTTTCATGGGGCTGGAGCATTTCAAAGTTGTTACGAATCAAATATAACAACCCATTACCGATGATCTAGATGCATATTTTTTCTTATGTTTCACAGATCCTCTATAAACATCATTATAAGAATAAAATCATTCATTGGTGGGAGATTGATTTTGATGAGGATGAGTTATTTGATGAGTGGCCCATGTAGACCCAAGCTCACAATTAGATGGTGTTTCATTAGTGTGTTATTCCTTTTGTTCACATCTTATGGTGACCATGATATATGGAATAGTGTACATGACAACCTAATTCCTAGATAGATACTAAAAACCATAACCTATTTCCTATTTATTTCTCCAATTTTTATATTCCTCAATTATGGAGATTGACCATTTCAAGATTGCGATACATGTTTGTATCTTGTTTCTTATTGTCTCTTTAATATTGTTTGAAAGGCATAGCCCATTTGGTGTGTTTAGGATCAATTTTTTTTGTATTTTTGTACTTGTTTCCACTATGATAGGTTCATTATCACGTATTTTTGTGAGATAATGGATTGATTTCTCATGGGTAGGGTTTTCATAAAACCCATTACCTTTCTCTCTCGATGGGGTTTCTTTTTGATTATCAAGGATGAGAATGGTTTCTTCGGTATATTATTTAAGGTACTAACCTTAGTGTAACATCCCATTATGTTTTTCTGATGTGGAAGGATCCTAGAGGAGTATCAAAGGAGTTTTATGGTTAAATTAATTAAAAGAGGCTACTGATTCCATATCAAGAAAGGTTGCAGTGTGGTGTCGTTGGTTGTTCCATAATCAAGCATTCTATTTCATGGACACTTAGTTATGTTTTATAGATGATAGAAGTTGTAAAATCAATGCTACGTACATTTTAGGCCTTGTTACAATATTTTGGTTAGATTAAGTAATGACGATCCTTGGTTTTGTGTATTACAGTGTGGAGAAAGGTGTATATTCCATACATGTTTTTGATGATAATAAAAAATCAATGGTCCAAACGAACTGGGATGCAGGCTATGATATAGTCTCACCATGTTCATTGGTAACTACTCTATATTTCTCCATTTATGCCTCAAATACTATATTTATAGGGGGTCTATGGTGTTTTATCCTCCAACTACACTATGGTTTAGGTGGCATGTGTCGTGGTCCTAGAGTTTATGTTGTGGTCATGTAAAAACCATTCTTACAATAAATACCCCCATTCCCATATAATCCTACTTTTCTCATAATCCTCTCTCTAGAAACCAAGTAAACCTAGGGGGAATCTCCAAGGATTTAAATCCCCATTTGATAGTAACCAATCCCCTACATCTATTGGTCTATTAATGCGGATCAAAGATAGTTTACTCTATTTTTTCAAGAGGGAATTCTTTGTTCAATCTGTTTTTCCACTAGAACTTGTTTCTAGCCATTGGAGTTTGATATTAATCATTATAATGGACTTTTTTAGTCGCTTATTTGTTTTTTCAAGGAATTATTTCATTGAGAGTTTATAGTTTTCTTATTGTATAGGTGACATAAGATAAGTGTTAGATTTCATTTTTGGCATCCTGGAATTTAGAAGTTGAGGTTTGGGATTCCTTACTTCTCTTATTTATTTTCATGTATCTTTTTATTGCCAATGGTTTATGGTTTTTATTAAAGTGGAATTAAATTAATAAAGGATAAGAATGATTAATTTCTATTTTTTTATGATTAGTGATCAAATTTATTTGTCAAGATAGTAATTCTCCGCATCATTTAATATAATGTGATATTTTTATTTTACCTTTATATCTGGTTAATTATTAATACATGAAAAATTAGGGGGAATTCCTTTATTAAAATAATAAAAAAACACAAACACCTTATGTGGGATAAGGGGGAACCAAAAACAAATCCAGGGACCCATAGTCAAATAAGCATCAAGATACAATGGCCTGAAAGCCTAATGGAACAAAAAAATTACAAAGAACATGTCAAAAAGTCCCATAGACCCATGAAAAAGGATTTACACAGGTCTAGGGCCTAGAATATGACCTAGATTCTTCCATTCCTTACCCTGCATAGGATACCTGACATCATTCGGTCGCTGTAACCACTAAGAAGAATCCACCTGATCACTGCAAAAACATACCAGTTTCATCATTACCACCCACACTATCACCTTTAATATGAAAAGACAAATCTCTCCATGCTTACATCCAACCCATATCATTTACAGGACCACTCGATGGGCCGTATCCATATATCCACTTCTCCACCATCGAAATTATTGTGGGGCACACCATCGCATCACCAGAACCTCCATGTTTTGACCATGAAATATCATCTCGTATCTATGTGATGAATCCAACCAAATTTTGTCTATCTAGACTCGATCTATGGATACCAAAATTCAACGAGAATCCATGACTCCACCTACAAACATAAGCATCATTGTCACCAGTTCAAAACTCATATCTAGAAATGATAATCCTTTTCCAAGTAAGTTTTTACTATTGCCAAATGATGGTCGATAATAAATCCACCGAGCCTGAACCGATGGGGAATCCTTCTCCATTAATGACGATTAGCAAATGATAAAACGACCCCCTTTTATTTTTCATAATTTAGAATGTTATTCATATGAAATAGGTAATGATTTTAATGCCCATAATTGGTAGTTTTCATAATGTATTATACTTCTTAATTAATGAAACCATTATTCATATAATTTAATGTTAAAAAATTGATTAATAGAGAATTCTTAATATAAATATGTAAATTCCATACCTTGTTATAATTAGATAATGAAGACGAATCTTGAAAGCTTAATTCAGATAATAATAATAATAATAATTTTAAATGTTAGTAATTTTTTTCTATTTTTGTTGATTGTAGAATAAATTAAAATTTCATTTTAAAATAACTATAATAGATTTCTAAAGCTGACTCCATTGGTTACCCAAAGGTTGTACATGTTATATTTTAATTGGTTACATTAATATGGAATAAAACCATATTTTTTTATAATGATTATTTTATTGGTCTAAGGATGACTATTTCGTGTGAAGGATATGTTCCCTGTATTGGGGTAATGTGGTCATGTTTTCATATAAAGTCAGGATTCCATGTTTTAGGGTCTAGTTTTCATGTTAACATTTTTGGAAATTTATTGCGTCTTTTGTGATCAGAATATTTTCCTTTCTATGTTTTGTGTTTCAAACCTATGATATATTATGAGATATATGTAGGTATTCACAATTTTGTGGTAGCAGTTGATACCTATGATGATGATATGCATGGTTATATGAATATGGTTGTTAGGGTTGGAACCGAAGATGATGGAATGAGTAGAATCTTGGATTACCCACAATTATTCTGAAAGATTGTATTAATTCTTATTGAATCTTGGTTGGATGTCCTGGTGTCTTTTATCTTAGTATGAATTTTCATGATACATGAGGAAACCATATATGTCTTTGTATTCATATCTATAACAGTAGATTCAAATTTTTTAACATTGTACATGGAAAATGGAATGATAATAATATTTAATAGGTGGGATAACCCATGGTCTATGTGCTTTACTGAATGAAAATGATGTTAATGTTATGAAACCATTGATTCATTTGATTTATTCGACTTGGGCAAAGAATTTACTTATGATTATTAATTTTTATCTTAATAAATGATAATTTATGGTTAACAAAATATAATTAAAAAAATTAATGTTTAATGAATTAATTAATAAAAATTGAAATGAAATGGGAATAAATATTTTTAATATATATTCTCAATTTTCAATGTGAATATATAATTTCTAGTACATTGAAGTAAAATCTAATTGTATAAAAAATGAGAAAACTAGTTGATACAAAGGCTAAATTATTGAACATAGTGTAGCTTTGATCAATATTATATTTTAGTATTTTATAGTCTAATAAATCCAAGTCATTAAGGATAATGACACAAAATGGAATCTTGTGGTGTGTTTCCATAATCATCAAGGTTGGGGGGTGGATTGTTGACTACCCCCAATTTAACATCTATATTCCCTTGGTATAATAATATTTCAATATGCATAATGGATAGTTTCCCATATATAAGGGGAGAGAAATATAATATCTGTTGGTTATTTCAAACAAATGTATCTCCACATGTAGTATCCAAATGGTCATTGTTTTTATGATGTACATAGGTTGTGATGGAAAGAGGTACCTTACATAGTGTTTGGAATTTGACAGATTAACATATAATATCCAATATATGATAAACATCATATGATAATGGTGGAAAATGGAAACTACATGGTTACTATATATAGATGAGGAATGGGGTTATGATAGAATGCGATGCATGAGATGCATTATTTGATATTTTAGCACATCTTTCTTCAAGAAGGCTTATTTTACATAGAAATAACTTGTAACATATGACATTGAGGTAGAGAGGAAAACAATTTGAGAGGTTATGGTAGGATAAATTCATTTGATATTGTAGTATATGATCCCTGTATGTGATTCATGGTGATAATTCTGTGTGGTGGGACTATTTACATTGTATACATGTTTGTTAATGAGTTAGTTTCACATGTATTTCACTAGGATTAAGTATTTTATTCTTTATGATTTATTCGAGTGGACTTGGGGAGGATCCTAATAAGTATACATGTTATTATCACCTTACATACATATAAAACATTTTTATGGTTTGTAGTATTTGGTTGGAGATCATGATGAATATTACAAGATCATGGATTTGTTGGTAGTTTTTGGGATTCTTGTTCACTACTATATTTAGATTTTTTTAATTG
Source organism: Viscum album (assembly GCA_963277665.1). Lineage (NCBI taxonomy): Eukaryota > Viridiplantae > Streptophyta > Magnoliopsida > Santalales > Viscaceae > Viscum > Viscum album. Next base: position 143,037,303 of record OY728141.1, read on the forward strand.
TAGTTTCATTTATTGTTGTTCTAGTCTTTTATGAAAATACATGCATGTACTTGGGATCACATATATCTTTATGAGTAGGATTTTATTGGTCTGTATCTTATCTCTTTATTATTCATCATAAATTGGAGGGAAATGTGTACCATTTCTAGGTGTGTTATACCCTTAGTACTACTCACCATCACATGCTATAATGGATTTGGGACTCAGGGGGTCACCATATCTCTTATCTAATATACATCCTAAGAGGTTAACCATTTGGGGGGAGGGTTCATGAAACCAGTGACCAAATGAAATAAATTAACCAACATCAAGAAAAAAATTAAAAATATTTTCTAAAATTATCTATGGTATTCATACATTAATATCGGGTTTCTAAATCCACTTTGGAATCATATAATTTCATCCAAATAATATTAAAATGAAATTCGGTGAGGATTCAATTTTTTTACATATTTTTCTCATTGAACCACATGATATCCTTGAAATTCCCATGTTGAAATGAGATATTAGCTGATAGAATCACTTTCCAATAAAGGATTGTTTATTATCAATCTTTAATATCCAGTGGGTACTCTATAATTGTAGTGTTATCTTAAACAACTTTATCATTATAATATATAATGTCATATGGGTCATTAAAACACCACCTCAACTATAACACATTGGATTTATTTTTTACCACGTAATACTGTGAAGGTAATCCTACACCATATGAAACCATTTATACCCTAGGAAGAATTTTAACTAGTTTGATAAGTTGGGGGGTATAACATGTTATACCATCTAAACAACCCAAAACCATTGTCAGGTGACTAAATTTCAAGCAATTTATGTTTCCCCTAAAACCTTATATTAATTTTTTATTCTATTCCTAATCATAATATATTATATTTTGGATGTACATATAAGATACTTGATCACCAGAATATCCTTTTACATCAACCACCCTCTCTTTTCCCCGCCTGTGATGACTATCCAATATTCATTCCCAAAATGGTGTAACATGTAATGTATTTTATAATTACCATAAAATATTTTCATGATAAAATTACAACAATAGATGTTTGTAAAATAAATATATACCAATACTATGTGATTGATCAAATTACTATAAAAATATATCATTCATTCTAACAACATATAATCAGGAAATTTGATGGTCCTCTATATTTTCACAACTATTTGGATTCAGAATGTAATAATGAAAAATTATTTTTCCCCAAAAATCCACCTACCAATTCCACTATTTGGGATTTTAAATCATTTTCGTTGTTGGAGATAATTATCAATTGTAATCCATACAACCAAACATTATAATTTTTTAACAAATTTACCCTAATTATGGCCATTCTCTACTAATAAATTGGATGGAAGTGAGCTAGAATAATGAACTGGTAAATAATAACCTAGAGAATTTCATGACCCTTTTTTATCATGGTTATCCCATAATTAAATCCATTAATATATTTTCCCGCTTCTACTCTACAACTTATATGTGTTGGAGAAAACATATAAAAACTAGGTTCTCATCAGCACTCTTTGAAAGTTGAGTCACTAAAAATTGATCTCAATATGTCTTTTAATCATTCAGGGATATTTGATAAAAATACTATAATACTTGAACATATTCATCATTCATATGTATGTCTATTAATTAACCATTCTCAAAATATATTAGAATCATCGTTAACCTTTATTATTGGATATAATACTACCACAATTTATAAAATACCTTAGGTACATCTCTAGAGATAATAATATATCACATAACATAATTATTTATATTTCAATGATAAGTCTCCTTATATACATACTGAATTTTATGGGCCAAGAATATCTAAAGAATCTAGAAAAAGAATCTTCTTGTGTGAAATTATTCCCTTATGAAAAACAATTACATATAATCTTACTATGTTTTAGTCTAGATGTGGTTTTTTGATAAAAATCAGTTACAAAATATAATATTATGGTTTAAAAAAAATCATGTGGTCTGTAGACATAATTGGTTTTTTTCTCTCTAATTGAGATCAATGAAACTAAAAGAGTATATGGTGACAACTAAGTACATCCATTAGGATATTATCATTATTAACTCAAATATTATGACACCAATACCAAGGACCAAACATCACGAAGAATAATTATCTGTTCAATATATTTAAAAGAATCTAAATCCTTGGTAGATGGTATGTATTTTATATTTTCACCTGATTATGGTTATTAGAGTTATTATAGGGCCTAAAATTTATGTCATCCATAGAAAAAAAATATCTTTCTAAGGGTAACACACTAGTTCTAATTAATACTTTCATCAGATAAAACATTAAAAACACATTTATCTCCATTAACTCAATAATTTCTATTATATAGTCCATTAAGAAAATATGTTTTGGATAGGGGTTCATTTTGACAACAATATTGAAATTTTTATGAAAGGGAAATTTTGAAAAATTACTAAAAAAACAAAAATCTTTTCAACCACTACAAAAAAATAATTCCCTAAAACATTGGTACATTATAGTTATCAGATGTTGATATGATTGGAATTTGGTACAATATCATAACAATTTTTCTAGTTCAAATTCAATGGGTTATAATTTACCAGTGAATGAGAATCATGAGCCATATAAAAGATGGAAAATGAATATATATTGAATACTATCTACACATTTCTATATTTTAGATAATTAGTCCCTGCCATGTATAATATTGTATGCTCTAATTTATTATATGATGAAATCCTAACATACTATTACTATATTAAGTGCATGATCACAATAATAGTGGATATGAGATAGGTGATGATCACTTATTGAAGGTGTATCTTTTATAATTATATTTTTAATGAGTAACACAATGATATCAAGTTCATGAATAATATATTCCGCAATAAATGATTTAATCACACCCTTATCTATGAGTATATGTGTTAAGGTAGAGAAGTAACATATTATACATAGAACCATGTCATGTTCTACTTTTTTATTTACAATCATCAAATATATTTTACCTATTCCATGACAACAAGAACCCTAATATATTATACATTATTCGGAGGTAGTGATGGAATATTAACCCATCACCCACCTCAAGATATACCTATTCAATGAATACCTCTAAATGTTATACTCTTCCCACATCTAGGAGTTTTACACTCATTGCATTACCAGTTTCAGGGAGTCGTATCCACTATTCCTAACTGGATACTCTTTTCTCCATTCCAAGCGGGTAATGAATGTGAATGATTATCACTACGACTATAAACATTAGATCATATTTCACTACACTTTTTAAAACCAATATAGTATCCCTTGAAAAAATATCATAAAAATGATGATCGTGATTATGATATACTCAAATTATGTGATGATATCATCTATCATTGAAATTTTTTATTCATGATAATTCTATTACACTATTATGTGAAACTACCTAAAAATTCCCAATAAATACTGTAGGAAGAAGATTAATATATGATTCAATTTACAATTTTATCGGTCCAAAAAATATAATAATTATGTATATGATAAAATTATAAAGTACTGTTTTATCCATTATATACCATTCCCAAGATGTAAAACATGAGGTATATGAACCTCTCTATGTATAGAGACATTACCATGTTACCCTATTGACACCCAATATTTATGCGATTGGAATAAAATACAATTTCACATGGATAAATTCCTCTTAGAAAAAAATAAATGAACTCTATCTTGGTTAGGGATGCCTTATCATGGGTTAATGACAATAGAAACCACAAGTGATTGATAGTTAAATATACAGGACTCATCATAAGAAAAACTATCTACTTTTTAATTTGGAGAGATTGATATACAAATATTTAAATTTAATATATCCAATCATCAAATGAATAATTATCTACCTCACATTGAATCATTAAATTCTCCTATCTCCATAATTTTTAAAGAATAATATTCCTATGATTTTTCCCATATTTCACTAAGGGGACTAATCTAATTTATTTAGAATGTATTAATAATGATTATTTATTGAGAGATTAATTTTTAACATCAAAAGCTATAGAAAACCCTAAATATTGGGTCCTTAAATCAATCCACCATCCCTTAAATAGTCAATCAATTGAGACTAGATCACATAAATGGGTAAAATTAGAGCTTTGATATAATGGAAATCTGTCACTTTAAGGGGTTCTGTATGGACTTACAAATTATATAATAAAAACAATATTTTAAAGATATTTAATAGTATCATGATCGATTGTTTCACAACTATCATTGTATATAATTTAAATATCATCCCTATGAAACTCACAGGTAATGTTTTTGTTTTCTTAGTCTATTAACTAGTTATTATAGACATGGAAAATAGTTTTGATGGATTATCAGAACTACTCATGTAGATCAATGGCCTTTTATAAAAAATTATGAAACATTAACATGGGTTCTTTATATATTCCAAAAAAACCTCACATGTTTAAAAACACACAAATCACCCCTAAGAGTAAAAATGATTCCATATCATTTTAATATGTCAGTATCGTCTAGGAAGCCACATAGTCATATAATAATCCATGTATACCACTCCATTAATTCCACCAATAGTACATGGTCTTGTCAAAATATCAAAGAGAGTTTATCAAACAAATTTGCGGCCAATGTTAATAAACTTATAACAACCACATCTCTTATGTAGAACAAATTTTATAATTTAAATATATACAAATATCAAAATAAACTATACTAAATCATGAAAGTGACCAAAAAATCATAAATAAAAAAAACACAAAAAATATATATTTTTATATTATAATGCTTAATTTAAAATGAATGTTTCAAATTAAAATCAAATAAATAAATGAAATAAACCTCATGTAAACCCTTAAATTATCTTCATGAGGAACCATCATGGCCAATATCTCTTATGTAATAGAACCACATATTTTCATTCAATTAAACTGAGAATCCAAAGAATATTCACATTTAACTTGGGCATGAAGGGCATGTTTGACTTATTAGAGATATGTAATGTATTTTCCCTAATAAAATATCATGATTGTATGAAATAACATATACTAAAAAATAATTTTCATATGTACATTTGATATTATAAATGACTAAGTTCATCTGGGTTGTCTTTCATCCTAGCTCAACTACAGTATTGTATAGAATTATAAGGTACATAAAATACATACACAAATAATAGAACCAATTCCCATAAACCATATCACACTTTACCCTTCACCATCATCCCTCAATGTAAGTATTGATAGGGTTCTCATTGTCGACTAGAAGTGTATGTTATTTAGTTTTTTAATAACCCCTATAGAGGACACAATTTTTATATTTGTAATGTGATCATTAAAGATGTTTATCAAACACATAAGTGGAGGAACTAATATACACACCAATATGAGAGATAAATAACACTCCATTATGAAGAGTTCAAACACCCTATATTTTTTTTAAAGTTTGGGGAGGAAGCCTCATCTATGATTAAATCAAAGCAAAGACCTCTTTTAACTGGTTAGAGGGAGACCCATTACATAGCCCGAAGGCCCAGTGGGCATTTAGCCCATTACATGACCCGTAGGCGCAAATTTATAGCCCAATTCCCATTCTGTGAATAGTACTGCTACAGGACCCGCACTGCTACAGTACCGCACAGTACCCACCACCACTACAATACCCGCCGCCTCTACATTACCCTTCTCATTCGTGTGTTAACTGTGCGATAATGTCTTTCTCAAAAAAAAACAATTTAATTGAAGATAGATGCTAAAAATACATATCCATTCATATAAGGAACCTCTTATGCTACATGAAACACCCAAAACACCCCATCAATATTTCTAAACTAGTGAAATTCCATTAAAAACATTAGTTCAATGTCAAAAAAACTCCATAGTTTGAGAATTCAAACTTATTTTGAAAAATAAAAACCACACATAAAAACTTTTAGATATGGGGTTTTACAAAATTTTCGTATCATAATATATTATCTCCATGTTGTCTCAATGGTAAACCGAAATATTATACAACCAACATGTGTCACGAGACCTATTCTATAGTCACGGTTGAACTCTAAATTCTAAATATTCTTATAGAGAAAATAAATAATGTAATAGCACTTAAAGCAACTTAGCAGAAGATACATCTTGAAATTACCATTAACATTATATAATGTTTCTCACACATGACTATATACCATGATATGATCATGTTGTTATCATTCAACAACACATCCAAATCCAATCAATTCATACTATTACACTATATTATTGGAGGATAATTATAATCCATGACTCCCTAAATAGAAGAATTTACTAATAGAACATTGAATTGGTGTTCCAATTAATCTCCACAGCATGGCTCCAAAACCACCATTCCAAACATTACTAAATACACCTTTCTAATACTAATAACCAATTTTCATTCAAAAATATAAAAAAAACCAAAAAAACCTTCATAGTTCTAGAATTAGTCCAAAAAGATGATATCATTCCTCATTGGGTTCTAGTTAAATATGTGAACCTTATTCATAATTTCAACGGTGATACCCATTTGGATTTAGACCCACATAAACTAACTATATATGTAAATTAAAGTCCAATCACATATATATTTCCTTAAATAAAATTCATGGAATAATCTAGTAAGGTTTGGTTAACCATCTTGATCATGAATCCATACACGCTGAGGGAATCTACTTACTTTCCAAACTCACCTACCCATGCCCATGAATCATATTTAATATCATTACATGAAAAAAATATGAAACCATTTTCATGCTCAACCACTTCACCAATTCGACACTAACCTGATCTCAATCGGGTCACCCTAAGTCATCTCAAGCTTAAAGATGATGCTCGAACCCAACAAATGCCACATTTAATATATACCTTAAATTCATAAAGTAAAGTAGTTTTATTTTGATCAAGTTACAACATCTTAATAATTTCATAATTAACATCCATTTACCATTCCCATGTATAATTTCTCTTCCTCACACGAGGGTCATATTTCAAGATTCACATGCCACTTCCCACTACAAAAGTGTCTATAACATTACATCACTGAACCGTTACTAAAAATCACTACCCATGCCTCTATATCATACTGAATGATATATAAATAAAGAAAATAATTCCCACCACACATTTTCATCCAGAGATTAAATATCTACTACTCACAAACCATAGAAATATCACAAAGTTCATTTTTTGGAATTATTAGACATTAATAGTAATTTCTTGAATGAAATTATAGAGCATCCCTCTACATCATTCTAATATATTTGTAATTCCCAAAATAATAACTATAATTTTATCCACCTAAAAAAAAGTTTGAATATCCTAATCCACACTACCCTCATCATTCATGTCATGCTCTGGTTCTTTAGATGAATTTGAACCCATATCATACACGTCTTCCCTCTTGATCCCTCCATATCATCGTTCACATTCCTAGAACATCATGATTCTCACCAAAGATCCAAAGTTCACCTTTTCTTATATCCACTTATTATCCACATTAAGCATTAAATTATATACATTGAGTTTTAATTTCAATACATATCCAATGAAAAATCATGTACCACCCAACCATGAGCAAAGAATCACAAATCATTTCTAACATGTATTTACATCCAATATTCCACATAAAACTAAACAATTTCACCAACCTTTGCAATCTTGTCACAAAGAAGAATTTTTAAAATTATGTATACATATTTCATCCAAACCTGGCCCACAAATCTATGACATTTTTCTTTGTCTATTCCATCCCTATTGAAAAAATCCACCAAGCCTAGAGAACCCTCATTTACTCTAAAAAAAATAAAATTTCTCCCAAGAAAGAACTAATGTGAAGTATCATCCACTAAGTATCATTTTTCGTATATTATTTTGTTTATTTTATGGATACAAAATTCTAATGATGTTACAAGATTATAATAATAGAAAACCTAGGTGTACAATCCCTTGTAGACCTCACATTCATGGGAACTAAACATTATTTCTAGGACACAACATATATTAATGAATATTACATGGAAATTACTTCAAAATTTAAAAAAATTCCAATTTTTTTTGATTAATTTATCAAATGTAAATTTTCATTACTAATATGAACTACTTTATATAATAATATCAATCATTAGGGTGATTTTTTCCTACAATATTGGTTATAAAAAAACTAATGTCTCCTCGAGTCATATTTCACTAAAATTAATCTCTAACAGTGAATTAAATAACTAAAAATTCCTTTTTAATGTGTTCCCAATAAAACTCAATCATCGATGATGCTAAAATCGACAAAAAGGCATAGATACCACAAGAAAATGCACCTAATTGGGGAACAATTTCACACTTCCAAAGTACAACTCAAGCCTAACGAACTTTTTAACATTTCCACCTCTTCTTAAATACTAAATTTAATAATCAATTGATTAATTTTATTTCTGAGGTAGCTTCCATTCCTAGTAAACCACTCACATAACATGAGGCATTAACTCAAAATTTTAGTTCCCAAAAAAAGGAAACTACGCTCTCAAGCCTCCCCTTTATGTAAAAAAACAACAACAACACTATCAAAAGCTCTCTTTAAATTTCCATGTTACCATAAAATTCATCATTCAAAGAAACATTGAATGTTACCCTAAAACTAGGAACATTCATAAAAAATGATAAGGAATCATTTAATAAATTTCATTAGTTCACATTTATAGTAATCATTATAGATTATTATTATTACTCATTGTTAATAAACATTATTACAAAAATAGGATAGATTTAAAAATAAAATTATATAGTCATCACTAATTTATTTATTTATCTATAGTTTAATTGGTATTACTTATCTAAATCATGAAATTTTAGTTCTGAAATATAGCTATGTAGAATAAAACTATGAATATATATGGATAAACACCATTTGGAATTTTACCTACATGTTTAGAAACTAAATCCACTTAATATATATACCCACAAGGGGATAGTTACAAAGTAACATAAATATAATAAAAACTTATGAGGGTTATTTCATAACATATTAGGATTAGATATATGGTTATCCATTCACATTATTTGGTGGTAAATGTACTATGTATTATATTTTGAATCTTATTTAAGTGAAAACCAACAATATTTAATTAATTAATGATTTCAATTTTTAACCCTTAATGGGTTCATTATAAAAACATTTAATTATATTATCAACCAATAAGGGTCTAATCGTGCATATAATGATTCATTTATGTGTTTTTTCATTCGCAATTTATAGAAAAAACACCATATAAATTTAAATTATCACACTACATAATTTCCATCAATCATTAATATCATGGAATTATTTAATATATAATAAAAATTCCATTTAATTTTTAATGATTCCCAATGTAGTTATTTTACTACCTAAATAATAACTGTTTCATTTAATTAATTAATTTATAGTTCTGTTAATTTAAATTACACCATCAAGACATATGGGAAATTTTTATTTAGTTTTTTGAAAGTAGATTATTAACTGTCCATGTTGGAGAGAAATAACGGGGAATAAAATCATATAATCGTGGAATACAAGAAAAGAAATATATAATACTAATGGAATGTGACTCCTTTGTTTCAGAAATGATACATGAACAAACTCCCTATTTTTGGACTCAGTCATGAGTACGAATTCCGTAAATTAGAAACCTCATAATAAATTAAATCAATCATTGTAAAATAATATCATTTTTAATAAAAGCCAACTTGAAAATAAACTCTATATATGGAAATATATTATTTACCCGACATTTCATGTGTCTATTCCATTGCCTAATAGATTTAGCAAGTAATGATATTTTTTTCTCTTATTTACTAGACCAAAAATTTAATACCATTGGAAAAGTAACTTTGAGACATCTTTTTGGAATCCATATCCCACTTCACTCATATATAACAAACTAAGAAGTCTACATAGACACATGTGTGCCTCCCAGCATGATCGAGGATTCATTATAAATGTACGAATATAAAGGTGGTTTGGTGGTGATATTATACCGTCTAGTTCAGTACACAATGTAGTGGAAATGAATTCAAATTTCTGGTATGTTGATAATAATATGATGATAACTACACAAGTTCTAATAAATATGAACCATTATAAAATTAATGGGGGTACAACTTAAAGGTAGTAAAAACATATAATACATGATACACATATAGTTGGGATTGGATATTAAAAATAAATAAAGATTTCAATCTTAATATAGTAATAAGTTCATGTATATAATCAACCTAGAGATCACATGCCATATCCATTGGCAAAACAAGTAGTTGTAAAATGTCACTAATAAAGTCCCAAAATATAATAAAGTGGTCTTCATAAATACCATGTAGTGACCAAAATATGGTTTTATTAAAATTAAGTATATCACCAAAAATATATCCTAATTAATTTCAATTAATGAGTATAAAATGGTATGTAGTATATAATACTAAAAGAAGTAATGTTGTGAAATGGCATCGAGCATCGGACCATAGGATGCCCTTGATAAACCCTGAATGCTTTATAATATGATAATTTTTTCATTTAGGGATATATTTGGTAGTTAATGCACGTATGTAAATAATACTATAAATCCATGATCAAGAATCATTGATAAATCCATGTGGAGAGTGTGGCCCTTAATGAGTAATTTGATAATGACAATTCATGGAAAATTGAAGGGAATTAAAGTTATGGAATCTGTTGATATATCTATATGTGATCAAAATAGATGTTCATATCTATTTATGGATCCATGAGATAAACCCTTTTTGTTCAAATTTATGAAGGGGGTTTGACCCAATCTAAGTAGAAAGCCCTTGGAAATTCTGTAAAAATGATGGATTTAAATACAAGGAGTGAAGCAATAAAATTCTATACATGAGGACATCAAGGTAAATTTAGGATCGCATCCCATGAATTCTAATTTTCCATTTCTTTCAAGTGAATCGATGATTCCAATTTGATATATTAAAAAAATAAGAAATAAACCGAATCCAATGCAGGATCACCAGTGTAATTCACACCAATGAATCATTCGACATATATTAGGTCAACTCATGGAATTTGAATATTGAAAACAAGGATTTCCTATATAAACCCATCCCTAGAAATCCAGATGTCAGTTTTTTCTATTAAATACATTGTAATGATTATTAGGAATCAATCCCTAAAGAATGAATCAGTTTATTATTCATGGAATAAATGATAAATAAATGATTATTGTATTACAAATGAATACATTAATGAAAACATATTTTTTTCTCCTAAATAAATAAATAATTTTGAGGATAATTTTTTTCCCATCTAGTGTATCCATGCATATCTTTAGTAGTGCACTTCTTGGATTCCTAGGAAAATAAACAGAGTAAGGGTTATCTAAAATGCTCAACAATGATAAAATATATATGAAGGAATAATGAATTAATGGGAATGATAAATATGAAATTCCAAATTACTAAACATACATTCAATGTAATCAATAAAAATAAATATTGTGGATAATAAAAATGGAATGGTAATGAATGGAACACATGACATTCAAATAACTGGATAAGGCATAATAAATAAGGCAATCTAAGAAGCTAAAACAAATTCCAAGTAAATAATGAACAAAAAATGAACTTTATCCATATTTATGTTGATGTAAAATATCATGGATGGATAATAACTCAAATAAAATGAGGGAAATTTATAATTATTAGACATCATGTTTCCCAGGAACATGATACCTTTTCGGTTAGGAGAAATTTTAAAAATTTAAATGTTTTAAACTAATTAAATGCATGATATTAATGATTCATTGGGGAAATTTCATTAACAAGTCCCCAACCTATAGATATTTCATTAACTAGTATCTAACATGAATCTATTTCACCAACCCGTATCATGATTATCTAAATCATATAAATAACCAAACGACCATATTAAATAGATGTATTGAATAAAAGAAATGAGATTATAATTTTTTTTTCCAAATAATCAAATAACATTCAATGTTTAAACTATTTGAATAATGTAATATAGTTAAGGAAATAATTGGTTCCATGAAAAATTATATGGATATTTTGGGGAAAGACAATGTTCAATGATCCTACAAAATTGATTATTTAAATGGAACGAAATAAATCAAAGAAGTTAATTTGAATAAAATCCTTGGAAAAATAAATACTAAACCATCTAGAAAAATAATATTTAAATTATCATTTAAATATATCCCTAATAGAAAAGAATAAATCTTTTTTTTGTTTATTAACAGAAATATAAAATATTCTAAAAGCATTCTTGACAGAAATAATCATTAAACATTCTAATGTGTCCCATAAAAATTTCAAACAATTTAAATCATAAGTCCCATGAAGGCATAAAATTAAATGGATTTATTATATCATGAGAGTAAGTATATTAACAATATATATGTCAAAAGGTTAGTTTATTCACCATATAAAATATTCAATGTGCATAACTAGAAATAGGTCCTAATTGAATATAAATTGAGATGAAATCCTTTAACATTAGCTTCCTTTCGGGTGAAAATACTTTAACATACTGTATAATAAACATTCATACTAATATATATTCTTGAAATCCATTACATATTATTTTACTTTTATTTAATTTATTAAAATTTTATATACCACTACATAATTAGTTCTGTTTACATCGGTTGTTTTGACTAAGTTTGTTTTATGTGTCAAAAACAACTCGGGTAGGTCAATTATGGTCAAACGGGGTCATTAAATAACATCTAAAAATTATTAATTATTACATAATTATCCTATTTATATATCAATTATACATTTTAAACAATAATTAAATATTATTATCAAAAAATGTATCAACATTACAATCATAGAGACGGTAGGTTGTATGTATGCAAGAGTAATGTTATCATTTTTTTATCCTTATGGAAAGAAGTTAAGTTATAGAATATCATTCAATACTTATTATTGTATCATAAATATCATTTTATTTTATGAGATATACTTATATATATATATATATTGTGATGTAAAAGTAATTACATCATATCAAGGAGGTGGTAATCGACACGTCCCTGAATGGCGTTATTACATTCGGTGTTAAAGGGAAACAGTGAAATGATATATATATATATACTATATTTAAAATAAGTGAAATACTTCATGAATATCATATATAAGTTTTATAAGTCATGTGGTTAATTTTAATCATACTTCATACATTCCATGTATCATGTTAACGAATCAGTTCTCTTTGAGGGGTGGTAGCCAACACTTCCTCAAAAGATATTATCGTATTAATGAAAAATTGAATTTACTCAAGGTATATGTTATAAAAGGAATAATTAAGTATTAAAAATAATAAATATCATATATATAATCTATAAAAATATTTTTCATCATAATGGCCATCATGAAAGGTGGTAGGGGAAGAATGAACAATCATCGTTTTGTGAGGTAGTTGTTTGTCGTACACAGAAATAATATGTTCATTACCCATTATATAGAAGTGTTTCTAAGTGTAGGTAAAAAAATATCATAAAAATATATAGTATATTGATGATACTGTATTTTTTATACTATAATATAATAATAATATTTGAGGGGTTGGATAAGGAAAATAAAAAGAAATAGGTGACAGAAAAATGTTATCTCCTAAACGAGTAACTCCTTTTGGTTTTAACTAAAATATTTCCATGTATTTACTCCATAAAAGTGAGTCCAATATAATTATGATATATTTTGAGGAACTATATTGGAATATTTTTTTCAAACCAATTTGGCATGAGAGATGTGAGGAGGTGGGAAAAGGGTACGTCCATTTATAGTGGAGAAGCAGGGGGACTCTTGTCATATTTTGATAAGGGGATTTCACGCTCGTTTTTAATGTTGAAAGGGCATCCAATAATAGACCCAAATAGATAAAATAGATTATAGGGTATAAATATGGCCACAAAATATCTGTTGAAAAATTTAATGGGTCATTATGGGCATTCAGTTAATGACAAGTCCCTAATTGTGATTAATTTACCCTTAGTCATTATAATTAATTTTAATCACATTCACAAATATTTTTGGTCAAAAAATAAATATAAACATATTAGTACACATAAATTATTATTATTTAAAATATGGAACACATTTTGAAAAATTACAGTCACATTAGTGGTATAAAATAATTTATATTTAATCCCAAGGGTGAGACGAAGATGTAGGTTTTGAAAGTCAAAATGTCTGAAAGCTTGAAATTTATTTTTAATAAATTTTATATTGAAGTTGATTCCAAAGAAAAAAATGATATTAATTGATAAAAATAGATCCAATAATATTTTAAAAACAAAAAATTATAATTTAAAATTATAAAAAAAATAGATGAAAAATAATTTTTAAATTAAATTGCAGTATTATTTACTATACATTAAACAAGAAATGTTTCATCAAAATATAAAAATTTATGACTAACATATTTATTACTTATATAATTAGAATATTTTGTTTATTTTTAATTATTAAATCAATTAATGTGTAAAAATTTATATTCACAATGGTTTATCCATTAAAAGGCTTGAAAATTGCCTTTATAAAATATAGGGTTTTAGGTGTAAAATAGAGTTTTTTCTTATCTTATATCTATAAAACCTAATTTATTAATATTAAAAATATTTTACAGAATATATTACATAAAAATTTCTTTCAAATCATTATATAATTATAATTATTTTGTTATTATAGTAAAACTACTTTGGACGCATAAATATAATAATATTTCTTTTTATATCCAATTTGTCCTTATTTTGATTTCTCGTGAATTGAAAATAAATTTTCATAAGTTAGATAATTATATTCATAACCTCTAACATAATATATATATAAATTTTTTTAAATTAAATAATAATATTTTTATAATACTATTTTATTTAGTGAAACTTGGTCTTGTGTGTAACACAAACTATCAAGGAAAGTCACACTTATATGTAACACAAGATATTGAGGAAGGTCGTTATTGTGTGAAACATTAAATAACAATATTATTTATCATTTCTATATATATCATGTATTGAATATCTATAAAAAATATAATATATTATAATTCATCTAAATATTATATTACCTTACGCACTTGGTGTCGCATGTCACACATACTATCGAATATAGGGTGGTACTTTATAATTTCAGGTTTTTACATTCTCCCCACCTTAAATAAATTGTTTATTCAAAATTTAAACTCGATATTAGTAATATATAGATAGATATTTCAAATTTTTAAATTTTACATCATGATAAGGTTTGATATAACATCATCTATAAAATCTTTAATGGGAAGTGGAATATTCACAGAGACTAACATAAAACTAGGTTTCTATGTAGGAGAACATTAATGGAAATTAGAGAAGTGTACATAGAGAATAAAAATTATACAGAGCGATTGAGGTTATAAGTCAAAAAAAAAGTGAATGATCAATCACAACTACAATGTTGGCATATTTTTACAGTTGAAAACTGTTGCAATAGGTCCCAAAATCGTGTATGTAGGCTACGACCACAACTTCTCTCAACTATGGGGGATATCTTCGTGGTCGTAGGTTCATCACTATTTCCAGATTATTAACCATTTATGTAAGTGTGCTATCCCAATGGTTTTACAAACTATGTTAATGGGTCTACTCGTTGCCAACTGTGGTAGTTGACAAATGGCAACAGTTTGTACTATGGAAATATCCCACGTATTTCCTTGGAAAAAACCATGACTATAAACTAAAAAACAAAGGAAATTTCCAAAAAAAAATCACTATCTAGATTCGATCTCTACACCTCACTAATAGTATTCAACAAAATAACCACTACACCATGCCACACTTTAGGTATATATATCTTATATATTATATATATTGTTAAAAAAAATTTGTGATATCCTTAAAACTGTGGAAATAGGACTTCCCCCTCTATTTTCCATGGGAAATGTTTTCTCCCCCTGAAGGGAGGTATAACTATAGCCATGGTTTCCAAAATTGTGTCTATACTTGTGGGATATAACCATGATTATTAAAAACAAGGCTATATCCAATGAAATAATTTTATATAGACTCCTTTATTAAAATGGTGGTTATATGGCACATAACTATGGATATATACACCATAACCATGGATATAGGCCACATAACCATGTCTATAGGCCACATAACCATGTTTGTAGCCTACATATAGCCTCAATTTTAATACTATGTCTATAGGTCTGTGGTAATAGAACAATTTTCAACATCTTAATAGAATTTTTAGGGCCTCAATACCATAAATTTGTAATGATTTAGAATACATTTGTTCAATAAAAATTAAGTTATTAGGAAAAAAATTTCTTTTGAAGATTTTGTTCTTAATGTAGACGAATTCTTTTCCAACACAATATTATAAGTATGTATTCTTACATGGTAGGTTTCAATTTCATATTATCATTCTAAACTTTTGGTTGTGCTTAAATCATATTCAAATTCATACATTTTCTCCCAAAACATAATTACTTACAATAAATCTTGATTTCCATATGAAATAAAATATAATTTTAAATGATCTAAATTCCTATAAAAGAGTTACAATTATAACTAATTGTCCTTAACTATTTTAAAAAAATAATATGGTTAATAGATAAATCGTTAATCCTAAAAAGTGATGCAACTGGTTCATTATAAACAGGTATTATTCAAATTGTATAACTAAAACAATGAAAAATAGCATGTACATATTTTAGGTCAGTAGTTGGTGAGAAATCCTTATCATCCTGTAGTTATAGTTTCAAGATCCACATGCATTTAATATTTGATCGTTTTTACCCTGTTTATAGGTTATCCTTTTGTAAATCATAATTAATATAATATCCAAAATAAATATGATGGACAGAAATTTAATAAGGTTAACCACTAAATATCCTTTTAAAAAAAATTCAATACAATTATAATTCATTATAATCTATCCATTTAAATCCACATAGGTCCTTCCTGGGTATAGTGTTTATCAAAATATCGTTTCTAGGATTTCTAAATCATGACACCTTATCTTAAATATAAAACACTTTAGGTTTAACATAGCTTATTCATTTTTAAAATCCTTCATAGTTGTTTGTAATGAAAATATGAATTTTCCTAAGAATATCCATAGGGAGTGTCAAACCAGGTGCATAGTAAGGCCCATTTTCATGTACCTAGTTACCATGTGTTAGTCTCCGAACACATTTTCAATGTTATGACTGTTATGTACATTTATGCTAGAACCATTTCCACTTGTATTATATATCCAT
The DNA here is from genome assembly GCA_963277665.1 of Viscum album. Classification (NCBI taxonomy): domain Eukaryota; kingdom Viridiplantae; phylum Streptophyta; class Magnoliopsida; order Santalales; family Viscaceae; genus Viscum; species Viscum album. The sequence continues at coordinate 143,054,585 of OY728141.1, forward strand.
GGACGTATTTCTTATAAGACCCAAAAAATCTACAATTTACCAAAATTCAATGATGTTCTTATATAATTATCCTAAAATTCAACCTTAGGGCCATGTTATATAAGCTATGTTTTCCTAAATCTAGCTCTGAAGGTTTCTACAAAACTTCCTTTGATACCAAATTTAGCAACCTGACCAACGAATCCATGGATCTAATGTCTGGTACTAAAGGAATTTTCATGATTACATGGAATCCGGTACCAAATGACTAATCATTTTAGTAGTCTATGAAAACCAGGTATATAAATGAGTATTGTATTACAAATTAATACATTAATTAGAAATAATTTTTTTCTCATAAATAAAAAAATAACATAGAGGATTACATTATTCCATATTTCATATCCTTGTGTATCTCTCATCTTATATTTAATGGATTCTTAAAGAATGACACATAATAAGGGTGATCTCAAATTCTAAAAAAGGTTAAAATATAGTGGAAGAAATAATTTATCAATGAGAATAATCAATATCGAAATTTAAATAACTAAACAAATATTGCATGTAATCTATAAACTAAATAGAAGTGCATAAAAAATATATAATGTTAATAAATGGAAACACCTTCCATTAAAATAACATTATAAGGAAAAATAAATATGGAAAGGTTAGAAACTAAAAAAATTGACATTTAAAAAATTAAATGAAAATGAAATGTATCCATATATATGTCCATTTAAAATCACATGGATAAATTATAATTGTAACTAAATGTTGTCAATGCATAATTATTATACATCATATTCCTAGACATATGATACCATAACAGTTAAGAGATATTTTAAACATTTCTAATTTGCAAAACTAGTTCATCTAATGAGACTATCAATGCTTATAGGGGATTTAATTAACTGACAACTAACAATTAAAGCTTTCATTAACCGGTCTCTAATCAGATGGGTTTCATTATGTGGTTCCCTGCCCATATAGTGCATATCTAAAGCATTTTAAGGAACAAAGCACCTTAAATAATATCCATAATAAATAAAGCATACATTATTATCAATATTTACAGAAATTCTCAAATACCATTAAAATTATACAACAAATGAAAAAGGGAATATTCTTCGTGGAATAATCATATCCATGAAAAATGATATGTATATTTGTGGGAAATTCAATGTACAATGATCCTACGAAATTGAAAATTTCAAGGGGATAAAAAGAATTAATTAAGTAAATGATAATATTATCCTTGTACAAATCAATAATAAACCACCCGGCGAAAGTATAAGTATGGTAAAAATAAAATATATTCAATTTTAGAAAAATAAATGGTTTTTTCCATTGATTAAAAGAAATAAATATATCCTATAAAAATATTATTGAGTAATATAATCATTAAACATTCCAGACTGTCCCATACATCATTGAAACATTATAAATAATAACCCTCATAAAGGAATATAATGAAATGAATGTCATAATCTCATTTGAGTAATAATATTCATGATATATCATTCTAAAATGGTACTATATAAATTTTATAATATAATCTATGTTTATAACAACAACTTAACTTCAAAAGAATGTAAATTGAGACAAAAACATATACCTTGATTTTCCTTTCAGGAGAAAGTACTTTACATTCCTTTATAATAAACATGTATTAATTTTATACATTCATGAAAAAAATTATGTTTATAGTTACATATATTTCAATTATTACCATGTTAAATACCACTACTTAATCAATTATGTTTATGTCGGGTGTTTTGACAAAAATTGGTTTATGTGTCAATAACAACATTGTTAGGTCAACAATGATCAAAGTTAGTTATTATATTAAATCCCCATAATAATAACCAGTTCATACTTATCATATATAAATATCAATTATACTTTAAAAAAATCATTAAATATTGTTTTGAAAAATGAATCAATGTTACAGTCATTAAGATGATAGGTTGTACATACACATTAGTAATATTATTAATTTATATCATCATTATAGAAGGAATAAAATTAATAATATATCTTTCATAATGATAATTAATTATTAAATAACATATTATTTAAAAAAATATAATTATATATATATATATATATTTATTTATTTGTCTTGTGATGTAAAAGGAATCACATAATGTTGAGGTGGCGGAAATCCACATGTCCACGAAGAACGTTATCACTATGTTTGTGAAAGAGTTATAAAGAAAATAAAATATATAGTATATTTATAGAATTGAAATTATTTAATTAATATAATATAAATTTTTTTATGTTTCAAATGTTTAATTATAATCATCCTTTATAAATTTTTTCGATCATGTAAAAAAATCACATTGCTTTGAGGGTCAGATAGTGCCCACTTCCTCAAACGATAATATCATATTAACGCAAAATTCAAATTATTAAAGGTATTTATTATAAAAAGATTACAGATGTATAAATAAATAATATATATAAATTATATTATATATAATAATAGTTTTAAATATAATTTCCACCATGATATGAGGTAAGGTAAAAATGAACAGTCATTGTTTTGTGAGGTAGTAGTAAATAATAAACTGAAATAGTATGTTCATTACCCATTTAATGGAATTTTATGTAAGGGTTTGTAAAACCCATATCAAAAATAATATTATTTATTGGATACTATATTTGTTATACTTTTATATAATATGAATATTTTTGGGGTCGGAGAATGTAAATAAAACTAAACAGGTTAAGGAAAAATGATACCTCTTAGTTATGTAGAACCTTTTTATTTGTACCAAAATACATCCATTGATTGATTATCTCCCAAGGCTAGGATTCCTAAATGATGGGAGGTATTTTTAATATCTATTTCGGAATATTATGATCGATCAAATGGGTATTGTGTGGTTTGAGGAAGTGGTAGGAGCGAATTCCCTTTTATAGTGGAAGAGTGGCACTCCATTAATATTTTGACAAGGGAATTGCATGCACGTTATTAATGTTTAATGTTTATCCAATAATAGAAGAAAATATATATAAGAGAGAATATTGTCAAAATAATTGCATAAAATATCTCTTGTGAAATTGTATAGGTCGATATGGTCTCTAAGGTAAAGCTATAGTCCCTTATTAATCATAGTTTAACCTAAATCATTATAATTAATCATAATCAAGTTCACTAAAATATATTTTTTAAAATAATTTGACTATATTATACATAATAAATTATTCTGACACAAAATATGCAATTTATATATTCGAATTCCGATCAATGAAGTATATGAAATTAATTTAAATTTAATCTCACAAGAGGGATGATAAAGCGGGATTTAAAAGTAAAATTGTCTGAATGATTTCTATTTTTTTATAATCAATTTCATGTTGAAAATGATTTAAATGAAATAAATTGTATTAATTTTAAAAAATAGGATCCAATTAATCATTAAATACTCTTAAATTTATAATTTAACCATATAAATAAATTATATTATAAAATATTTATGAATTATATTTTAGTATTTTTAACTATTCATTAAAAATTGAAATATTTAATAAAAATGCCAAAAATTCCCCATATGAAAATTCAAATGTTTTGATTTAAACTATGATGTTTATTTTGAAATATAAAATAAATTAATGTGTAAAAAATTATATTTAAAATTGGTTCTCCATCAAAAGGGGGTAATTTGTTTTAATAAATATAAGGGTTTTTATTTGTAAATTAGAATTAGTTTTTATCTTATGTCAATAAAAACTAATGGATTAATTTCCAAAATACTTGATTGTATAAATAAAATATTTATTTCATTAAAATAATTAACTAATATTAATTTACTATTTTTATTAAGACAAATATCTTTTATAATAATAAATATTAAAATATTTATTTTCATATCATATATTTTTTATTTTCATTTCTCATGAATTATACATAAATTTTCAATAGTAAATATTATTCACAACTAAAATCATACCGTGTATGATATATCATATTATATTCCATAATATTATTTTAATAATTCATTTTTATTGGGTGAAATTCTGTCTTGCTTGTAATGAAAGCTATCGAGCAAGGTAGCTCTTCCATGTAACAAAACCTATCAAAGAAGGTCAAATTGTGTAAAATCTATGATAAAATGAATTTTCTATCATTATAAGTAACATCATGTATTGAATATTTTCTAAATATTAAATATATTATATTGAAATTTAATATTATATTATCTTATAGGCTTGGTTTCATATGTCATTCATGCTTCCAAATACAAGGTTGTACATCCGAATTTTGGGGTGTTACATTACCCATGAAAGGCCTCATTTATAATTAGAAAATTGTTTCATTATTTTAGAAAAAAATTCCCATTCTGTTTACCTTAATCACTAATTTGGAATCCATTGGTCACATTCTTGTAATTCAAGTCTTGAATCCAAGGCAAACCCATGGCCTGAAATAATTCTAATCCATGAAAATTTCCAACATATTTAAAAAAACAAGTCTACATGGAATAAATTCTAGTTTTAATAGTAATGGTATTTAATTAAGAATGTAATGTATCATATCTCACTTCTATCCATTTAAATTACCCCATAATGGTTCCATTAGTCATTATGTTATTTTATTCTATAAAATTAATTAAAAAATTATCTAACATTATTCAGAGTTACGCAACCCATAAATAGTATTACCCAAATTAATTTACTTCAATAACATATAAACCATATGCATCCTTTCATTTGATTAAATAATAATATTGATTTTTTATGAGTTAACAATTAATTATGTATCATCAATTCATATCCATGTACCTTAGAAACATAAGGTTACTGGTCCCTATTTTTGGGATATGAAATTTTAATTTATTCTTGGTTTATTAGATTTATCATGTACTTTATTTTCATTATTTTCATAGATTTCATTCATACAAAATAGTTTCAAATAATTAATGAATGAAACCTCATGGATGTCGAAATTTATAGGTAATAAATCATCCGTGTTATTACTTAGTCCAGGGAATGCGATAAATTAATTAGCTTACCAATACTAGCGAGTACGATTTAATAAGGGTTATAAATAATCATAATTTAATTATATATCCAATGTTACGCAGTAATTATCCCATGGAACATTATTAATCCATTGAATGTTATTCAATTTATAGTTGAAATTTAGGGTATTCTAAAAAAATATATGTCCATGAATTAATGTATTACAAAAATTGTATTTAAAATCATGGTAAACAATGGATTCCATATAAATGTAGTACCATTATTTTTTTAAAATTGTAAGACTTTGAATGAAAATACATAGACCACGTACCTTGATAATGAATATTTCCATTTAATTTTATCCCAGAAACCCACTTCTTGAAGTCATACAAGGAAAATAGCCAACAACCCAACCACCAACATCCCTAACTCTCATCTATAAATCCAATACTATATATTTATAATCAAATAAATTTTAATTATAAATTTTATAAAATTAACAAAAGAAATGAACTTTTACATGAATCAAAAATCACCCACAATTTTCGCCCAACACACAAGAACCCATTAAAATGTCTTAATAAAGTTCTATACCAAGCCTCGAACACTACATCAGAAAAAATAAATAAATACCAAAACCACACTCATTAGATATTATCATAATTTATCATAAACCCCTTGACTAAATCACTTGTCTATATTAATGTTCCAACAATATGGGAAGCAACATGAATGTATCTTCTTGGGAAAACCTCTTAATTGGAATAAAGTAAGTTCCATCATCCTAGCATGATGAAACAAATATATTGTGAAATCATCAAACAAAATAAAAGTTATTAGAATGAATATATTAGATAAATTAGAGGGAGGATAAAATGTAGTTATATAATTAAATTATGATATTTATCTTCATATATAGTGAATAAAATTGCTATGATATAATGGAGATTTACTATTGAAGGGAGGGAGGAAAATGAAGATTTTGTGGAATAATCTTTTGAGTAAATGGGTGTCAAATTAGGTAAACCTCATTTAATGGAGTAGGGTTAAAATGCAATGTGTTCAGTTTTTTTGAGTTGAATGGTTTGGATTCATGTTTTTTGAAACTATGCACTAACAATGAAGACCTAAATTTCTAAATAACACCATGTTTCATGGTTATAGTACATGTTTTTATAAAATTTTCTCAAATAAAGTGGATCCCTCATAAATTTCTATTATCAATGAATATTATTTTATCCCCATGAATGGTTGACCAAAATAATATTTTCAAATAAATAGTTCACGTTGTTGGGATATACAGTTATCACTAATAATGTGCTAACTATGTACCTCGAGATGTTTATCCCAAAACGGATGATTAAATATTCAAATCTTTCAGTACCTATATTGGAATCATAGGAACCTCAGGTGCATGTTTCTGAACCTGCACTTCTAGGTTCAAAACCTATAAATTTTGTGTATTTTTTTATAAATGAAACCTAACAAACAAGAAACATTCAACACATACAACGAACATTTTCCGTTCTAGGTTCTGGAGAATTAGATATATTCCTTACAACATAACGACACTGTGAAAAATAAATTAAACAGAAATACATTATGTGTGCCACTTCCTCAAAGTAATGATACTCAACTAGTGACAAATAACATTAAAATAAGGAGAAAATTGTTTTTCTAGTAAGGGGATTTCAAAATTACAAGTAAAATATAAATTTGGAAAATAATTTTAAAAAATATTACGAAATATTGAAATTAATTATTCATTGTTAATTATTTTAATATAATATCATTATTTATATAAAACATTAATAATTATTTTGAAAAAATACCCATGAGGCTACTAGAAACACAAAATGATGTTTGGCAATACCCACTTTTTTAAGGGATGGGTTCACTCTCCACTCTTCATCATGTTTACCATGTCGAAGTGTAATTTTTATAAAAACATTTTAAACACACCATATATATATAATTTTCAATATAGTTTTTATAAAAAAGTATTTTCATTCATTAAATACCTATACACTTATAACTATTTTAATCATTAACATTCTTAGGTATTTCCTTTCTATGTGTGTCTTGATACAATAAAACCCATCTCAATTGCCCTTTTCATGGATCATTAATAAAAATAATAAACATCCATGTATTTTCACATTCATTCATTACATTATAAATTAAATTTTATAAAATGTTATACTTTATCAATTAAATATTCATCCTTACATAGTGGTATTATATACTCATTTTCATTATTCAAATATATAATATTTTGACATTATCATTATAAACATAAATTAATAGTGTAAATTCATGGTCAATTCACTAAAATTAATAGCTATTGTGAATTTTTATCACATTGAATAATAGAAAAATAATCAAAATCATGCATATCAATGAAACATTTTAAATAAAACATTACAACTATGAATAAATTTAAAATATAGTCTGGTACTAGATATTTATTTGAAATGCAATTAAAATCCATACATGATTTTCATTCACATAAAAATCATGTATTAATGGTTAAATATGTAGATATATATATACACTTAAATAAAATATACATAAAATTAGTAATTAACTATTCATTAATACTAAAACTAAAAGTTTTAATAATTGAATAATTTTATGTTTCTGAATTATATATTCACAGAGTTTGGAAATAATACTAATATATATAGTCTTAAAAATTATCAAACATAATGATTCAAATAATAAAATAAATAAATAACCAAACATATATTTTTAATACATTCATCGAATAATTTTAATATTTATGAAATATTTCAATCACTTGAATATATTAACACATACATGAAGAGAATTATCATAAATTTTAAACTAATTTTTAATAATTTTAACTAAAAAGAAGTCCCGCTACTTAGATTTTATAAAAACATTCATTCACATTAAATATATTTAAAAATTATTTTAGTAAATAATATGGAATTTATAAATATATATATAATGTAATAACATAAATTTGAAGATGAATATTGTATGATAGTTTTAAATAAAGAAAATCCTCTTTCATAAGTATGAAAATAATGATCAACAATAGAGTTTGAAAATAAAAATATATAGAATGGAATTTCAAAATACCTTATAAACATATATATATATATATATATATTAGTTTAATATAATTCCATTAACAATTAAATTTTATCACAATGAAGAAAATTTAAATACGAATGTATCCACTTACATGATCTACAAACAAAATCTAAAGACATTCTTCGAATGCATCAGCTTTTCACACACTCTCACTATAGTACCACCGATTTCTGGCAGATAAACCTTTTTTGTTCTTTTGGGATATAAAGTAATGGGGAATTTTGAGAGATTATTTGGAAATTTCAATATATTATTTCGGCTAATGAAAATGCATATAGGATGCACACGGTTTATCCAAACCGTGCGAAAATCAAAAGGGAACCCATGCACAATAGTTGGTTTGAGGCATAGTGCTTTGGTTAGGTGTGCACATGGTTAAAGAGACCATGAAAGGGGGTCATGAAAGAGTTTTTTAGATAGTATCTAACACATGGTTAGCTTTTGGATTCTCTAACTATTACAACTAAGCATGCGCGTGGTTAATGTGAGATCCCAAAAAAGTGGATCTCTCCCAATTTTTCCTCTAAACTGTTCCTTTTTTATAATAAGTAGCCATAACTCAGGATTTCAATACCATGAAGTTAGTATGGCCACTTCCAAGTAAATAGGAGAAAATAAAAAGGCTTCCCTTTTTATTCAAATCTGGATTCTTGATGTATGTAGTAATTCTTCATCATTCATGATCAATTTCATAGATATACTTAGATATACATATCCTATATTATTTGTTTCATAGATCTAATTCTGTTATGGGTAGATATAAAAGATTTTATGACATATAAGTTCATATTTGTCCTTGTTCTTGATAGGAGAAGAGATCTAAGGTGGTTTTGTGAAGAATCTACCAAGTCTTCTAGAGACTTCTTCATCCCTTTTCTTGTTTTTTAAATTCCTTGAGATAGGTGGGTTATCTCTCATATTCACATGATATAATTGATCATAATAGGTTAAAATTTAAAAATAGATAATATTTATTGTCAAAATTTTGTTTTATACGTGGAATAAACTGTTTTATTGATTTCATTATTTTTGGTAGATTTGAGAAACCTTGATAAATAATTATGCAAATTATATTAGTTAATTGGATTTAAATTGGTGGTTTTTAATGGAGGGTTTTCTATAACTTTTTAATGGTTTGATTGGTTGGGTGATTAAATAAAAAATTATTTTATTAAAATGGGTTGGAATTTTAATGGTTTTATTGAAAAAAAGTTTTCAATAAAAATTTGATTTTATTAAAAGGGTTGTTTAGGCATGATCTTTTGGTATATGTGGTGTGTGTGTTCATGTTTCATATATGGGGCATGGTTAAAATTTGACACTGTGACTGATTCCGAAGTATTAATGGAACATGGGATACAATTACCTAGTGATGAATTAGTACATCGATAAGAAAGTTCTCATGATTATGGAATTGACATCACATAGAAAGGAAGGTTAGTTGTGTCGATGTGTGCAATGGATTGGGTGTGCCAAAGAAATATTAAGAAATTAATTTAAATATTTTTTTAGTTATTTTTCATGATTAATAATTTTTTGTAAATTTGGTTTCAATTTTACATGTTTTCTTTTGGTTATAAAATTGTTGTGTAATGTTGGTAATATTTATTAATAATGTGTTTTTATGATATTGTATTATATAAATATTTTTCAATAATTGTTGTTAACTCTTTTACCCTAGTGGCATGATTAAAAATGTAATTGGGGATAGCCTATAGAGTTTTATACTCTCCCTTTCATGTCATATTGGGTATTTTGCAGATGTTGTCTTCTAGGAACGGGGCAAAAGTAACATATCACATGTTTTTAGCACCAACTCATGATACATGGGTGGTTTGGTGATCTAGGATTTTGGATCTTGTGGATCGTGGAGTAATGTGTCTTTTTAGATTCTTTATTTTATATCTTTTTTTTAACATATTTTCATTTGGTTGTCAATTCTTTCCCACAGTGAATGTGGTTTTGAGATATATTATGTTTTTGAGTATCCATTGATTTTTTGATGCATCATTTAGTGATATATTTGGTAAATGGTTATGTGGGAAAAGGTTAAATCATCCCACACTGAAATTTGAAACCCTTCTACCTTTATTTCCAACCATTATCATCATGGGGATGTCATTTAAGGCCAATTAATGGCTCATTTTACACTTTATCCAATGAGAATTAGTGGTCATTAAAAATGGTATCATCTTGTTGATTCCTTGCCTAACAAGTAGGTTTCACTATCTTAGTCTTTGAGTAGATTAATCCTTTTCTATTCCTTAAGTTGTGATCTTTCCTAATGAGAACAATTGACTGGATTTTAAATTTATAGCATAAAAGGACGTTTCTAAACTATTTATGCTAAAATTCAAGTTACCTGGGTGTTGGGTACATAAGTTTTTCGGAGACCCTTATATGATACCAGTATCTAAATGTCATGGGTTTAGTCAATAAATAGATCACGTTTTTCAATAGATAAATGGAATCCCACTTGTGTTTAATACTTCATTTGGAGTAATGAAATATGATCTAGAATAAAGTAGTAATTTTTTGAAAAATGAAAATTTTGTTTTCAAATGAGGGATTTGGAAAAGATGAGACTCTGTGTATTTTGAAAATGGTTTGATTTTCAAAATAAAAAATGAATTTTTTTAAAAATGGTTGAATGTGAAAATGTTTTCTTTTTGGAAAACAATATGGGGATATTTAATGTGATATAATAAGAAATAATATTCCACTAGTATCTAGATAGTGATATGTAGATGGTTTCTTTTGTTTGATTAGAAAATGGAATCCATTAGGCATCGTAGAAACCAACCATAAAATGATAAGAGATTGTGGTTGTACCTGAGCAACAGCTGAACCAATAAGTAGTTTACAGAATCATCTAGGAAATTGATGCTATGGACACAGGGAACTAGAGGAATAATCCAACTCATGTGGACCATTCAATCTATTTCATGAATCATAATCCACCCATATTCTTGGGGAAATTCTAACCCCATGTATTCAGAGGTGTGGCTCAGTAAGACGAATCATATATTTGAGTTCATCAGAACAATGGAGGATCTAATGGTTATGTTAGAAATGTATATTATTGAGGATAATTCAAACTAGTGGTGGGAACTAGTATTGCATAATAAAGCAGATCAATGACTTACTGGGAATAATTTTTTTGAATTGTATAATAAACAATTCTATCCTCACATGTTCAAGATCCAGAGGAAGACACGATTCTATATCCCCATATAATAGAATCTCTCTCATATAGAATTTGTGGTTCAATTCCTAAATTTAGAACACTTTTCACCAAAAGTTTTGGTGACTCTGTCCCTGAAGGAACACATCTTCAAATCAGGCCAAAGTTATGAAATTCCATTGGTGATTATAGTGCTCTGAATTAATGACTATACATAAATAGCGAACAGTGTAGTGGTGGGTTAGTGATACATCTCAGAAGCTATGGGAGGACGCAGTATAATTATCCCAACTAGTAATGGTGTAAACTCCAAAGATGGGATCTAGTTAAAGAAAGATATATATTTCCAAAGTGGGAACAAGAATCAGAATCTGATAGCTAGATTAGTAAATCATCCTCTATGACTAAAAATCCAAGTGGTATGCTACCAATTTGGTTCCCTTGAAAAAGTAAAGAGGTACTGTACAAAACAAACAATATCAGGACATTATTGAAACATGATTGGATACCTTAAGCACTTTTGTCACTTTTCTCCCAGGTTAGGTGCCCAAGACACTTCTCAGGGGTTGCAAGAATCGTATTCTTTTATAGGATGAGGCCAACACAATCAATATCATCAGAAGTTAAATTATAGAAAGTGTGATTCTTAGAATACTTCTACTCCTCATCAAGGACAATATTATAAAGGAAAAAAATAACAGAGTGTGTCTATAATGAAATTGAATAAAGTTGAGAAAATGATTGGGGATGATAAGGCTAGACCATCTATGGTGAGAGGTCAGATTCATTTGAATTCAACCTTCATGTGTGTACTGCTTGATATTGGTGAATCAAACTCCTTCATTTCTTCTATTTTTTTACCTACTATGTTAAAAACATGGAATGAATCCCTCTATGATAAAATTTCAAACTACTATCGGTGAAAGAGAATGTGAAGCCATTGTGTGTGGAGAATTTTCTATAACGGTTGATGGAGAAAATGTGAAATGGGAAATCTTAATGTTCAAGATAGATGTCTCTGATGTTATCATGGGTATGGATTTCGTGACAATGTTCGAGGCTCAAATTGACTGTTATATGAGGATGGTTAGTTTCATGCCTGAGCACTTCATCTGGAATTTATCTAAAAGATAAAAGGTGGTGAAGAAGGGTGAAATGTGATTGTTGGAACCAATAGTGTGAACAATATCTTACCAGTTGGTGGTGTTTCATTTGTCATCGATGGAAGAGATATAGGATGTTAGTTTTCCATTATTTATTGATCAATTTCCATATGACATTATTGATAATTTTTTGGGGTTAACAACTTTAAGTGATGTAGATTTCACAATTGATCTCTTTTTGTGGACTAGTCCTCTTTACCGGCCATCTTATAGGATATCACCAAAATATGAAAGGGGGTTGAATGTTTTGTTAGAGGAGCTAGATAGAAAGGGTATCATTCGGCCATATACATCTATGTGGGTAGCCCTAGTCTTGTTTTTGAATAATTATTATGGAACTCTTCACATGTGTATGGATTTCCATAAACATAACCAAGTTGTGTTAAATATTAAGTATCCACTTCCATGCATTTATAATCTATTTGATCAATTGAGTGGAGATCAGTGGTTTTGTAAAATTGATATTTGATCAAGATATTATCTATTGGAATTTCTAAAGTAACATATTATAAAGGCATCCTTCCAAAGTAGATATGGCCACTACAAATATGTAGTCTTACATTTTGATCACACAAATTAAGTAGCAGTCTTCATGACTTTGATAAACGTGATAATTCAGTAATATATGGAATCTATTGTTGTCTTGTTTGTAGACGACATCTTGTTGTGTTCAATGAAAATGGATGAGCATGATGAACACCTGACGATAGTGTTATAAATATTAAGAGATAACCTTTTGCATTCCAAAATATCAAAATGTAATTTTTGGATATAAGACATATTCATTCATGGCCACGTGATTTCCAAAAAATATATTTTGGTGGATCTGGGAAAGAGAGAAGATGTTATATCATGGAAACCACTAAATAATGTCTTTGATATATAAAGATTTTTGTTCTAGTGGTTTATTACAAATTCTTTTCTCATGAATAATCACATCTAACCTCATCAATGAATTCTTAAAAAAATAAGAATACTCTTTTCCAATGGATAGTGGAATGCCAGAAGTCTTTATAAGAGCTGAAATATTTTCAAACATTGGTACCTATCATGAATTTTTCAAAATCAAAATGGGGATATGTGGTGTACTATGATTCTTTGGGATTGGTGATGGATAATTTTTTTATTCAAGGACACCATGTTGTGGATTATGGTTCAATAATTTTGGTATTTCATGATAAGAGTTACCCAATACATGACTTAGAATTTGAAAAAATTGTTCATGCATTGAAGACATGGCTTCATTATCTCTTTGGTGACAAATTTTCTATGTTCACGGACCAAAAAAATTTGAATTACATTTTCTCACAATGAAATTTGAATCTATAGAAAAGAATATGGATGAAGTATCTCGAAATGTTTTACTTTGAAATTATTTATACACTGGGAAATGTGAATTTTGAGGTAGATGCATTGATAATGAAAGTCATATTCTTAGTTAGTGAAAGAAGCTTTAGATTAATTGCAGTTGATGTCAGTCCATGATGAAATTAAAGTGGAATGTGAAGACCAAGTAGATGTTGTGGTTTTATTTTTAGAAATTATTGTTTATGATTTCGTAAATATGGTCATAGAGGAACAAACATATAATGTAGAATGTTTGTTTATGAGTTCAAAACTCAATAATGGAGAGACTATTGAGGGTTGGAAACATAATAGGAGTTCAATTTGCTGTTTCAGATATTGAATGGTTATAACCATGGATATTCAAGAAAAATACCTTCATAGTTTCATCCATTGAGATATGATGTACATCTAGGAACACAAAAGATGTATAAGGTGTTAAAGGGTTAGTTTTGTTGGAGAAGCATGAAAAGGAAGGTGGAGGATTTTATATCAGGGTGCTTAAATTTTTAGCAGGTTAATGTAGAGAATTAGAGACAAATTAGTATGTTTTAGTCTTTACATATTTTAGTGTGGATATGGAATTATATAGCCATGGGTTTTGTTATTGGTATCCCATGAAGAGTCTATAAACGTGATTCCATTTGGGTTATACTGTATCATCATTCCACGTTGGGACATTTCATTCTAATTTGTAAAACTCAAACGGTGTATGATCTGCCTAGAATCTATATTCAATAAGTTGTAAAGTAGAATGAGGAAATAATGTCAATAGTCTCAGGCATAGATCTGAGGTTTATGTCTAATTTTTAAAAATCTTTAGAAAAATCACATTTCAACAAGTTAAATATGATCATGGAGTATCATCCTCAGGCGTATAGGAAATCCAGACAGATGATACAGACATTTTAAGTCATTTTGTATGATTTTATAATGTATTTTTGTCACTCATGGGAGGAGAATTTTTCCTTAGTGGATTTCTAATAAAATAATGCCTATTAGGCCTTGTTACAAATGGATCGGTTTGATGCATTGTATAGGTATCCTTTTCATTCTCCACTATGCTTGGTGGAAACAGTTGAATCATCACAAGTTGGGACACGCCTTTTTCAATAAACAATGGAGAAGAATAAGTTAATAAAAAAGAGGATTGATATGACTCAGATTTCCAGAAATCTGATATGGGTGATAATTGAAGGAAGTTTTCATTTTTTAGGATTGATCATGTGTTCTTAAGGATCTCTCCAAGACCAGGAAAAATCATTTTATGAAGCATCTCGAATTATCTCCTCTATTCATTATCCCTTTTGAGATAATGGAATTGGTTGGAGAGGGGTCATATCAGTTGGAATTTCCACCATAGTTAAGTTCGGTGCATAATATATTCCACGTATCTCAGTTGAAAAAGTACAAGCCTGATAGTGACCATGTGATTAGATGGGATCATATTGACCTAGAGTTGGATGCTTCGTTGGTACATATCCAGGTACAAATTTTGGATAGACATGGTAATGTATTTCCTAGAAAATTCATTGGTCTAATGAGGTTTTTATGGAATCATCGTCATATTCAAGAACATATAAGGGAACTTGGTAAGGAGATGAATGGTGAAAGGACATAAATCTTTTAGGGAAGTGACAGTTTTCTATGTTTCAATGAAAAAAAGATAGATGGTGGGAGAATATAGTAACCCCAGTTTCTGGTACATAACCCTTTCATTGTGTATTTATGGATATAAAGGGTGGGGGAAATTTGGGAGAGTTTCATAAACATTCAATGATATATGGGGGATAATGGAAAGGCACACAATTTACCCAGACCAAACAAAAATACGAGGAGAAACTGAGTGCAATAGCTTGTATGTGGAGGAGAGCGTTGGAATGGTGTGTGCACGGTTAAGGATACACTGAGAGGATGTTATGTGGGAATTTGTATAGGGAGTATATAAATCATGGGGATAACACACATTTTGTCTACCCGTTGAAAACTAATTGTGCGCGTGGTTAAAGTGAGATCCTAAAAAAGTGGATCTCACTATTTTTTTCCACTAAAATGATAATTTTTTATAATCATCTCTAACACTAGGGTTATCTTCCTTGAATGTAGGAGAAAATATCACATTTTATTTTAAGTAATTATAAATTCCTCCCTTGGTGATTCAAATCTATATTCCTAATGTATGTGAACGTTATTCTTCATTCTTGATCATTTTCATAGTTCTACTAAGTTATGATACTCATATTTTTTTATTATATTTACTAAAATAATGGGAAGATCTATTAGTTAATGTACCAATGAAGTTGATATTTGTTCTATATCATTCTAGGAGAAAATATCTAAGCATGTTCCTTGATGAATCGACCATGTTTTCTTAAGTGTTTTTTTCCTTTCCATATTTCATAAAAACCAATGAGGTAGATGGCATGTCTCATATCGTCTTTCAAGAATTGATTTTCATATTTTATAATTGATTAAATAAGATAATATTGATTTTTAAATCGTGGTTTGATACATGGAATACATCTCATTAGTGATGATTTATCATTTTTGGTAGACTTATGAAATCTTGATAAATTTTTGTTAAAATTGAATTAGTTTCTTAAATTTAAATAGGTGATTTTAATGTGTGAATGTGATGGAAATTATAAATGGTTTTATTGGTGTGGGGGATTAAATTAAATTAATTATTCATGAATGGACTTTTCATTATAATGGTTTTAATGAGAAATGATTTTCAATAAAAAACATTTCATTTAAATGATTGTTTTAGAATGATTATTTGGCATATGTGGTGTGTGTTCATGATTCATATATGAGGATTGGTTGAAATATGTACTTGTTCTTAGATTCATAGTCTTAATGGAACATGGGATAGAATTAATGTGTGACAACATGGTATATTGATGGGAAACCACTCAGGAGTATGGAACTGCCATCACATAGCATCCATGGTTGGTTGTGTGGATGTCTGGAATAGATTGGGTTTTCCAAAAAGTATATTTAGAAATGTTTTTAAAGTTTTGTTTAGTTATTTGTCTAAAAAAATAAAAATTCATATAATTTTTTCAGTTTCACTTCTATGCTTTTGGTTATTTAATGTTTTTGGAAACATGTTTATATTTAGCTGTAATCTGCTTTTTAGAAATTTTTATTATAAAATGTTTTATATATTTTTTTCTCACCCTTATATCCTAGTGGATTTATTTGAGAAATAATTAGGTTAAATCCAATGAGTATTATACACATCCAACTTTGGAAATTTTTTCTTTTTCATATGTTATCTTTTGGGACATGGGAAAAGGTAATGTACTGCACGTTTTTAGCTCCACATATTGATACATGGGTTACTTAGTGATCGTCGAGATTGGAGAATTTGGATCATGGTGTCTTGTATATTTTGAGATTCATTATTTGATTATCCGATGTTTACCTTATTTTTTTGGACTCTCGATATTGCACAAATTGTTGTGGTTTTGATACATATTATGTTTTTGAGTTTCCTTTCATTTGTTCATGCATAAATTAGTGAGTTGTTTTGTTAATAATTTTTTTATCAAATGGTTAATTATCCCCCACTTTTATTTGAAACCCCTTTGAATTTATTTACAACCTTTGGAATATTGGGGATGTACCCTAATGCCATGTAATGACATGTGGTTCTTTCAATAAAATGATAATTAGTGGGTCATTACACTAACTCTCTCCAGACTATCAAATGGGTTTTTAAAATTTCAACATGTTTGTTTAAGGATCTTTATGTCCATAATCCTTTCTATTTATACAAAAACATAAATTTGAAATTAAATGGTTTTATCCATATCAGTGGAGGAGAGAAGAAGAGATCTTCCATGATTTCAAAATAGCTATTAGAATAAGATTATGGTGAAAGATGTGTGTGAAAATAGTGAAAATAATAATTAGCTGCAGAAAAATAGCAGAAAAACATTATAGAAACAATTACAAACTACCACTTCATGGAAAACTGAAGAAAATGAATAAAAATGACAGTTTAGAAATACCTTAATAGGAGATATAATATGTTGAATAGACAAAAAAAACCCAGGTCAAGGAAGTATACATCAAATAGACCACAATGTCCAAAAAAAATAGGATACTAATGAGTAAACTAATAAAATAAGTCTATATAATTTTTTATCTAATATTTGAAAAACAGATTGAGAAAAAAAGATAGCTATCTATCTACAATCTGAACACTGTGATTGGATCAACTTCATTACCTGAAAATAAACCCAAACTGAGATCGAGACAGATGAACTCAATCTATTCCATCCATGGAAGCTGTCAATCTCATTAAAGATGAATCCATACCAAAGACCACACATAGTTCCATAATCAACATTAACCCATCTTAAAAGCGAACACCTATGTGCAGAGACCTCCATCAATCTTGGATCCTCTCTGCTGAAACCACGCCCCCCATATAGTGCGACTCAACTCCTCTCGATCCCCCTTACCCCAATTCACATTTTCCTCTTTTCAATTACATTTAAAAAAAATAGTTATTATGATTTATTTACATATTTTTAATTATATAATTATACGAATTTATTTTAAAATTTATAGGTTTATTAAATGATTAACAATAATTATTTATTTATATTTCAGTAAAATAAATTGATAATTTACATATCTATAAAAATTAAAATATTCTTATACATATGTATGTTTATCATAATTATATTATTTAATATATTCATAGTATTTATATTTTATTAGAAATATTTTCACAAAACATAGGTTTTTATTATTTCATATATCTATATTTTAAGTATTTTAAATAAAATAATATATTAAAAAATATTATTTCATAAAATATCTTTTTTTCATTTTATATGTTAATTTATATACAACACTTATCTTTTATTAATAAAATTAATTTAAAAAACGATTTTATTAAAAAAAATATTGCTTTAAATTATGGAATATATTCCAATATATTTTTATTAACATCATAATAATACCTCATTCATGTTAAAATAGTATTTGTTTATAATTATTAATATTAAAATAAAATATTAGTTTTTTAAATATTAATTTGTTGAAAATATTTGAATTTTTTTTCATAGAACCATAACTAATCATTATTTAACAATTATTTAAAAAGGTTATTTCTTGGAATAATAAATCAAATCATAATAATAAAATTTCATTGTGATATAATCATATATTATTATAAAATAAATTTCATAAATTAATTGAATTATATTATAATTCATTTATTATTCACTTTGACATTTATTGGATGTGGCATTTCTCCCTACATAAAATAATTGTTTCCTTGAAATTCATACATCAGAATAAAAAAAATATGAATGTCCATCATCAAAACTAGAACTACGAAACTTCTGTAATCTACTACTTAGAGAAGATCTAGTATCAAAACATTTATAGATCATTTCTATGATTCCAACTATAAGGCCTTGAACCTGTTCTTCTAGATTCAGAATGCATTAATACTATTTATTTTTTCAAACAAAAAAAATGATTCCATAACATTTAATAAATACTAGGAATCATTTTCATTCTAGATTTTTTGTAATTAGATTCATGAATTACAGACTAACAATATTGTACAAAATAAATTAAATAGAAATAATTCATGTGTGAGAGTTTTTGAATGAAAATTATACTAAGCTTGTGAATAATAAATTTCAAACATAGGATGAGCATTTTTTCCCCATTAAAGGTTTTTAAAATGAAACAATGAAAAATAATTATGTAAAATTATTTTATTAATATTTTATAATACATTGAATTAAATTATTATTTTAAGATTCATTTAAAATAATAATGTGATTTTTTAAAAATTATAAGCTTTCTTTTAAAAAATCTATAATGCCACATGAGACATAAAAGGTTGTCTATGAGTACCGACACTCTTGAGGGATGAGTTCCCTCACCACTAACTATCATGTTTACCATTCAAAATTTTATTTTTATAAAAAAAATTGATCTTTCATTTCATATAAAATTTTGAATAGTGATTTTCATTATAAATGTATTCTAGAATTAAAAACATATACCAATATAATTATATGAAAACATTAAAATTATTAAAAGTCACTTTTGATTCAAATCATGACACAATAAAAACCCATATTTGTAAGCATTTTTCTATAAAGTTAATAAAAACAATTAACATCCATGTATTCACAACATCATTCATAACCTTATAAAATAAATTTCAAAAAAATTTAAAAATTATTAACTAAATAGTCAACCTTAATTTAAAATATTTAAAACTCATTTTATTGATTAAAATATATAATTTTTTGATATTATGATTTTATACATAAATTAATTGTGTAAATGCATGAACCCTTCACCAAAATAGTAGTAATTAAATATTTTTTGTCGCATTGAATAATAGAAAAAAATCAGAGTCATGTATACAAAAGAAAACATTTGAATTAAATATTTCTCATATGAATAAATTGAAAATATAGTCTTCTAAGAGAAACTGATTTGAAATTTAACGCATATTCGTTAATTTTTTTCTTTCTCCTCAAAATCATTATTAATGTTTGAATATGATGAAAACATATATATATATATATTGTAAAGATGCAGAAATTCCGTGTAATTTTTCTTAATTATATGGTAATTTTACGAGCCCGCGAAAACTGAGGGAACGTGATTCCGAGACCCGGTGTGCCCAGAATGAATTTCTAATCTTTTTTTAAGGTACATTTAGTAAACCTACGAGTGGGTTTTTATAACTTTTGAACTGGTTCTCAAAATTAAAATATGGGGGCACTTTTGAACTCACAGTGTCAGTATTATCTTAATTAAACCTTCACCTTGACCGTCGTAGGTCGTGGGTGAATGATAGTCTTTTACTATTTCATGGAAAGATAAAAATAAAATTATGTAACATTTTATTTTTATTCGTAAAACCTCTCTACCTGGGTTATGGAGGTGGGGACCACCCGAACAAAAACACCCAATTTTGAAATAAAAGGTGTGGACAACATGAAACCTCTTTAATAGGAGAAATCCTTTCAACTCCCTATTTAATTGTTGGAGACAACTAAAAATTAATGAAATGTGTCACCATTTTAATTGTGACAACATAATTATTCTACAAAATTTAAATTATATTGGCACCTCATTCTTTGGAGACGATATTTTGTTGGAAATGTGGAAAGGGGGATCATGTGGAGAAACATTTTCTCCAACGAAGAACACCTCCCAACATATATCTTCTTCAACATAGAATGTTCCATATTCTCCAACAAAGAACACGCCACCTCCAACATGGGACATCTTCAACAATGAAAAACTGATGATTGTCCCCCCCTCCTCACCGACATTAACAATCCTTCGAGGTTGGTTTGTTCATTTTAAATATTTCCTTACCATTATTGATGTTCTTCGAGATTCATGTTTTTCGTTGAATTAATCATCTTGATCCGCCTGCTACCAAACTAATGCGGAGTGAGTGGGCCAAACGAAAACCACCTGATTCCTCCGCCACTCATCATGGTTGGTGTTTTCTTCCCGATGGAGGAGGATGGAAACCAACCTCGGTGGGCATGGGAAAGGCATCCAACATCACTGTCAGTTGTGATGAAGGATACAGCGTGACAACGCCACCCGACAGAGGAGAACCGCGACCTTGCGCCACGACGGCGAGGCAAGGGTGACCAGCTCACAGTTGGCAACTGGTGTAGGCGTGACGCATGACCGCACTATGCGGATAGGATGGCTGGCCATCTGGACAGATGCTACGGACTACCGCATCGCACCACCGACCAGACTCAGCGAGTCGGACCGGGTCGACCCAAATCTGGTCTCTCTAGGTCGAAAAATACTGGGTCGACCCAAGACGAGTCGGGTCGGGTCAGTCCGACTAGTTCTGACCATACCCAGACCAGTTTTGACCAATTATACACATTCATCCATAACATTGGCACCAGACATCCATTTGATGAACCGTTTGTGGTGCCAGAATCCTTGGAGTGAGACATTCATTTTGATAAACCCCTCTTAAGATTTGTATAATGAGAGGGTATTGTTGGG
The DNA here is from genome assembly GCA_963277665.1 of Viscum album. Lineage (NCBI taxonomy): Eukaryota > Viridiplantae > Streptophyta > Magnoliopsida > Santalales > Viscaceae > Viscum > Viscum album. The sequence continues at coordinate 143,076,392 of OY728141.1, forward strand.
TTATATTGATCACAAATCCAACCAGGCCCTCAGGAATAAAAGGATAATAACTTACAGACCGGGTGTCTTGAATAATACTATTAAATAATGAAAATAATCTTCCTCAATTATGGAAATAATTATTATCTACAGAGTTTCAACATATAATAATATTGTACTGAAAGTTCAAATACCTCACATGTATATATTAATGTAAAATAATTCCTTTTACAAGTAAATTTAGATGAAAATTTTAAATCTTTAATAAAAAAATAAACTCATAATTTATTTTCAAACAAATTTCAAAGACCTTCTTCGGATACTATAGATTTCTAATTAATATCACTCTATCCGGATAAAATAAATGGTTTTTGAAATTTCTATTTATTTTTATATATTTTTTATCGATATTACTTTCTATTTACACATAATAATAAAAATATAAACAATGGTTTCACCTTTATCAGTGGAGTAAACTATAGGATATCTTCAAATATTTCAAAAATAATGACTCAAACAAGCTTTTGTTGCATGATTTCGGTGTAGAATGTGAAAAGAATAATCAACCAAAAAAACCGTAAAAAACATAACCAGAACAATTAAAATGATTTAATAAAATAACATAGAATGGATTTAATGTGTTATAGAATCAGTAGAATAGACAACAATGACTCAAAAAAATGGATGTATACATCAAAAGGACCACAATTAGAATAAATAATAGAGTATTTAGACAAATAAAATAATTTAGGTCGTGAAAATATTTATTAATCTAATATTTGACAACCAGATTTAGAAAAAAAAACCTACCAATATCAGATATGAGGACTATGATGGCATCAACATCTTTTACGAAAACCTAACCCTAATAGTGATCAATACTGACGATGTGGCTCGATTCCAAATACATCAATTTAGGATCCCCTTCTAGGTGAATCCATAATAGTGATTGCACCTAGATCCACCCTCAGCATAGAATCGACTTTAAAGTGAACACATTTGTACAGAGACCTCCACCACTCTCGGGCCATCTCCTTGGAACCAAATCCCCTATTACTGTGCAAGTCAACTTCTCTTTGTACCCCTTAACCCCAATTCATGTTTTCGTCATATCAATTTTGTTTTTTAAATATTCATAATTTAATTTTTTAAAATATTAATAATTAAATAATTTAGTGAATTTATTCGACTATTTATAAGTTTAGAAAACAATTAATTATTATTATTAATTTATATTTCAGAAAAATAAATGGATAATTCTCATAATTCAAAAAAGTATAATAACATTCTTATAATTATATATATTTATCATAATTCTATTTCTTAATATAATCATAGTTTATAAATTTTATAAAATATACTTTAATAATGACATGTTTTTGTTATTTCATATATATATATATATATTACATTAATTAAAATAAAATATTAAATATTATTATCTCATAAAGTATCTGTTTTTAATATTTATACGTCAATTTATTTACAACACATAGTGTATTTCAATAGAATTCATTCCAAAAACAATATTAGTGAAAATCATTATTTCATCTAATTATTATATACATTTTTATATAATTAAAATACACTGATAATAATATTGTATTTACCTAAAAAATATTATTTGTTTCCAATTTTAAATATTAAAATTAATTTTTTTGGAAATTAATAATTTTTTTGATATCAATTGAAAAAAAATTTAAAATGATTAATTATATTAAATAATCATATATTAAAAAAATGATATATTTCAATAATAGAACAAATCATAATAAAAAAATTTAATAAAATCAAATAGTTTTTATGAGGAATTTCCTAAATTTATTTATTTAAATTATAATTAATTTATTATTCACATTGAAATATTCATGAATGGTAAGTCATTGGACTCAAGGAACACTATGAAGTAAAACCAATAATATGTAAAAACTCTTGTTATTCCACTCCAAACACTGATTCAATATCTGTCCCATCCACTAATTTGTGAACTCAAACTTCTTCCAAAAATTTAAAATCATCTTTAATCACATACATAAATGAGACTTTACAACTAGAATCATTTCTATATTTCTATTTTCATTTTACTTTTTTTCATATTAAAAATAATATACCTATATCACTCTTATAGTTTATAATTATTTGTATTACATGGAATTTTGTATGAGTAAAATAATTTCTAAATATAATGTAATTAGAAAATATTATAGCTTTGATTTAGATTATGTATTTTTTATAGAAATTTTTTTAAATAATAAAATTTTATACTTCAAAAAATTTGTTGACAATGCGGCCTTTAATGTTGGGCATTTTAAAAATTACATTTTGAAAAGGATACATTTTTAATAGGATTCTTTATTCCCCACCCTCATGAGCACTACACTCAAAAAATAATTAGGTATCATGTGTGGTTCATTAAGTGATATATATGTTTCCTCACTTCCCTATTTTATTCATTATCATCTTTTAAGGGAAATTTATTTTTTTATGTTTTTTCAACTGTTTTATCTTTATGAGTACCTCTAGACCTCATGAACCTTCATCCAATCATCCTTCATATTTTAATGGAAAAAAATATGTTAAATGGGAAATAAAAATTAACATATATCATGATGGAATATGTATTTATATTTGGGGATCTATATTGATAAAATATCATATACATAAAATTGAATGAAATAATTAGGATGATGAAAAATGTCATTGAATGATTGTAATTGTAACTTGTTTTTTACATTAAATGAATATAAATTTAATCATGTTTCTCAAGTTGATATTACATTAAAAAAATTGATAATATAATAGTGTCTCATTTAGGACCATCTAATGTTAAAGAATTAATAATAACCATATATTCAATAAATTAAGAAACATTTTTGATAACACCTAATTAATTAATTATTGAAATGTATTGTACGTTAAATAAAATTTTGAATTCCATGATTTCATAGAGACAACCCATGGATGAAAAGTAGTAAGTACAGAAACTCTTTATAATTATACATGAATGATAAAGAATCACAATAATATATATCAATGAATATTGTATTTTTAGTATTTTTATATTAAACTTTTTTTGCAATACTGATGATTTTGATGAAATGCTTAAATTTTATCATAGATATTAGGAACCCTAAAATAAAATTTTTCAATTAAAAACAAATTAATCTATGTCAAAAGAGATAATAAAATAAATAATTAATATTGGGGATGTGTCTAATCCAAAAAACGATGGAGGAATGGATCATCATTCTTGTTTATTCGAGCAGGTCTAAAGGATTAAACAATTCATGAGAAAATAAAATTCCATAGGTAAATATGATAAAACCTAGAATTTTTGTTATTTATAAAATAAATAATGTATTTATAAGTTGAATATTTAATAAATAAGGAAAAATTAAATAAAATTTAATATAAATAATATCCTAATGATAATATTATGAAAGGGAAATCAAAGCTGCATGGAGTCTCTGAAAGGATAACTCTATTTAAAACCGGTGTCTAATGTATTCTACATATAAGGTTAAAATTTTCTTATATATATATGTATATATTTACCCTCCTAAATGTTTTCTTAATGTGACCTCTATTAACGGATTATTTTAAAAAATATTTATCAATTCACGATTAAAATATGAATAAGTTAATAGAAAAAATTGACATGAATAACTCATATAAATTATTTCTCACCAAAAAATATAATAATATTTTGTAATAATATAATTAAAAAATCATGAAAGAAAAAAGGACAAATAATTCTCCTATAACTAACATATAAAATATCAGTAAAAATTTATTTACAGTACATATTCCTTAAATAAAATCATATTCAATAAAAAGTCCCAAAAATACAATAATAGTATTCTATATATAATTGGATATGAATTCTTAAATAAAACTGATTTTCATCCATGTTATAATAATTGTAACTCAATATGTAACACATTATGAGATTATGGACATGATATTGGACCTAATAAATAATTTTCTCTAAAGATGTTAATTATATAAATAATGATCAGGTAAAATGGGCTTCGATACCTAAATCTACACATGAAAGCTTCTTTAGGCTTAATAATATATATGTAAGAATGTAATTTCATAGATGGTTTTTTATATGTAATGATCTTAGATTTATCTAGTAATAACCCATTGTATCTAGACAATGGATGTTCTTGATACATGACTATAAAATATTAAAATTTAAATGATTTTTTGTATTATAACAGGGACATGTTATATTTGTTAGAAATACAGAACTAATGTTTGTTATTCTTGGAATATCATGAATGTCTATGACTGTTTTAATTTAATTTATTTGTGTAATAATGTATATAATTATTAGCTTCATAAAATTTTATAGTAATGTGTTTATGTTTTCAAATTTATTTTGAGAGTAATTATTTTCGAATCAATGATTCCAAGAAACTATCAATTTTACTACATTGGGAAATTAAACATTTTTTACTTTTTTATTTTGATTCTTTATATCCCCATAGTTTTTCATTCCTAATTGATTTTCAAAAATAATAAATGTTATGAAATAGGGGAATTGGGAATTGAAATGAACAATCACTATAAAAGATATATAATATTTCATTGAAAAAGGATCTACCTAAACAATATATTCTAAAATACATCATGTGTAATACATGTCAAAATTGGAAGAATTTTTTTTTGATTAAACCGAAGAATGTGGTTTCACCCTCCTGTCCCATAATTTTGGTTCGCATGGACATGTTTTAGCCTTCCATAGTTTCTTGACTAGTAGGTAAGAACTATTCTTATGTAATTTTTTATTATATTTTATGATTCACATTTTTTTTTCCAATATCATAAAAATGAATTTTGAGATTTTTTTTCAAAATATGACATAAAAACTATTAAGACTCATATGGGTTCTAATGTAAAAACATTGATAACATATAATGTCCATGATTATATAAATAAATACATTGTAATTTTATGTTTCATGCATTATTATAAAAACAACATCCCTGACCCTCGAACATCCTAAAAATGGTATTGCTAATGAATAAATATAAAAATCTATTTAATTACAAAAATATTATAAATTATTATTATTTTTGGTATTTTTTCAGAGGAATATTTTCCTTCATCTTTTTAAATAATCAATATAGTTTTGAAAACAAATAATTTCTAGAGAAACCATTATAAACATTGAAATGGAATAAAATAAATGAAATTAAAATCAACGTTATTAGATTTGAAGTTTTAATTCATCATAAAGAACAATTATGGCTAAATTGGAACCTATAGAACATGATGGAATTATATATGGTCACTAAACTACAAGAATATAATATATGTATTTTAATTAAAAAAAATTGTAACAATTGGGTGACGTAAATTTGGAGGAGACATAAACCCATGAAACTATAAATTTCATAAAAGATAATGGGGATTACATATAAATTTTTAATTTAAATAATCCTATAAATAACTATAAATATTGTAAAATCATGTACATGGTTCACTCATTAGTAACTGAAACTAATTGGAAACATTACCTCAAACATGCCTCACTATATGCCGAAGGCCACAGACTTGCAGCAATGATTCATGGTGGAATAATAGGGTGATTATAACATCATGATCAAAATATCACTCAATAGTATAATCATATGAATAAATCATGGAATCATGAATGATAATTGAACAATGATGGAGTAAAAATCCATTATATAAATAACTAAGTAGTTATATCCATTAATTTCATATACAAAATGATGATCAAGGAATGATATATAAAAAAGGAAATACAAGATGACTTGCATGTAGGGACACATATTTGTGTGCATTCCAAAAGAACCAAAAAAATATTATCACAAAATATTATCATTATACATAGACGAGCCATGTGATCCCCTGCTACCATGCCCTGAAAATCAAGCATCGTAAACCGAGTGTTATCCCTTATCCCTACCCGCATGGATGATGTCTGTTCAGGTACCAATTAGAGGAATGTATTGGGTGTGACATAAACTTTATAGGCCACAACCATTAGTGCCTAATTCTATACAGATTATGAATATATAATAATTAAATTTTTGGTAATTGTACAAGATGTAAATGAATTATGGTCATAAATAAAAAAACATAGGATTTGGTTCCCACAAAACACCCATAATCATCTACATACTTTAACATGTTCTATAATATCTCAAAGTTAAACTTTAATCATTGAATAATGTTTTATAATGTATTGAGACCTAGATCCTAACCAAATATTCACCCATGATTCATATCTAATCAATATGCGTATAATAATTATTTCATAAATTTAGGGCTTCAAAAAAATCCCATATTGTTCTTTGTCTTAGAAAATGAATCATATAATAAATTTATTATTCAGTTTAATAAAATAATGATCCTAGACATGGAATTCATAATATATAATCCATGTACCACTCCATGAATAATGTGAACCTCTCACCTTACATTCTTTTATATGTCATTAATCATAGGAACCCTGGAATCACTCTTGGTGTTGTATAAGGTCACAACCCTCATATTATGTCCTTATAAGTCAACAATAGGAGGCACATCTGTCACTTATGGTGTATGTTATAATATTCTCTCTATGTTTGCCCATGAAATTCCACACTGGGTGTCCGAGTACCAGTCATGGAATATAAATTTTTTCCCTCTAAGATCATCTATGTTGTAACGCCCCGACCCCAGTTACCCAGAGTCGGTGCATTATTACATAACATTGGTATGATCACAAGAAAGATCAAATCTCGAAAGACCGATTGGTTTAGTAGTCTTGGAAACACTAGATATATTCATAAGTCTTACATTACATCATAAAATGAAAAACTACTACAACAACATATTGTCTCCATAATCCACACTCATATCCCCACATAATATCCCTACAGGTCATTCATAATTTACTTCTTCACTTCCTGGGAAAAATAAAACATATAAAAGGGGTGAGCTCGAATGCCGAGTAAGGATAACAATATAGCGGAAACTTTCATAAATAAGAATAAACATTTAAGGCAATGTATAACTAAAACAAAAGCCTTTTAAACTCGAACTTTTAACATAGTATGGCATAAATAAAATGAGATAATTCCATTTACTTATTCCCATAGTTATTCTACTAATCGAATAATCACATGCAAAATCAATAACCACTTTCATAATGATGGAATGCATAATGCCAGACTATCATAACCACATAGCCAAGGCCTCGTGCCAAGACTAAAAATAAGATTTTTTCAAGGCCTTGTGCCAAGACACTAGTTTGTCTCATTAGACCTACCGATGCATCGAGGAACTATAGCGGGCTCCACCCGTCACATATTAAGTCCAATTCATTCCCATATGAAAAGGTTTAAACATAACATAAACATTCGTATTAAAACTAGCATACGAAATGTCAATACTTTCACCATAAACTATGAATGGTATAAAAATAGCACATCCACAGTCAAACATATCACAAAACCTTAAATACAATATAGAAGTTTTGTATCATAATAAATCAACTTCAAATAATCTTAAAATCCATCAAAGGATGTTGAAATAGATGAAATCAAAATTCTTTTTAAAGAAATATCTCCTTTTATTTTGAAATAATTTAAGATCCATATAAAATAAAACATTTTCTTTGAAAATATTCTTATAAGCTTTTAAGGGAAGCTTTAAAGATTTTATAACGGCGGAAAATAGCCTCACCCGCCGTATAAGTTAAAAAAAACATTCTTACCTTAATTCTGTCGAAAAGGTTAAAAAGAACCTTGTTTTGAAAACGACGGAAGGATTCCTTTATAAACCTCTTATAAAAAGTCAAACAAGGGTATAAATGACATTAACCAATATTCTTGTAAATAATAAATATGTTTTTAAATACATTTCGATGAAACATGGATGTGGATGATAAAGAAATCCCAGTAGATTATTACGTATAAACAACCTCGGATAATGAAGAGATTGTGAAATAACCCTTACCTTGTACTTTTCCTTGGTTGGGGTAGGTTAACCTCCTGTATAATGGTGAAATAATTGTTATTAAATTATAAAATAATCATATACATTAATATGATATCATATATGATCTTTTAATATTTATTTGATAATATTATCTTAGTATTATCGTTGTTTCGGGTGTTAACTTACATGTTTTCTTTTATATGTTTTTTTACGTAAGACATGTTTGTAATGGATAGGTTTTATATTATTCATATCCATAATGATATCAAGTCCTTAAACATCATTTTTTAAATCATCAAATGATAATTATACTTGAATGGATACGATGGAGAATGAATCTCATCGCGTTCGTGGAGACGGTAGTCCGTACGTACGCACGAGCGACAATATCATTCTTTTGATATTAAAATAATATATAAATGGATGGTATATCATATATACAGAATAATTAACATGTTATATTTATTATTTACATGAGTTACACATCATTATTATACCCATCCAAATAATATTATATTGAATAACAATTACACCACGACGTGGAGACGGTAAGCCGTACGTACGCACGTATGGTGACATGTTATTCAAAGGGAGGATAGAATACTGAATATGGTTGTACCATATTTATAATAACATCACAGTTTATATATGATAATGGATTTATTATTTTAGAATGGTAACAACAAAGGAAGAAGAAGTGGAAGAAGAAATGAACTTAGAAAAGGGTGGTGAAATCATTACCTCTTCTTCGGGTTCTTCCTTTTGATTTGATCAAAAGGGCTCCTTAGGTTGGCTTTATGATTAAACTAAGGCCCCTAGGTTGTAGTGAGGGAAGTTGGAAGAGTATTTGGGCAGAGTTTGGCCGAACCAAAAGGCTTTTAAGGTGTGAAGAAATGAGAATGAGGAGTGCCCTTTTATAAGAGGGGTGAGGGGCACCTTTGGAAAAGCTAGAAATATTAATTTATAATAAATTCATATTCGGTTTCTAATGGATCCAAAGTTGATTATTCAAAGGTTAAGGTGGGGATGGGTCGAAAAAAACTCAAACAATAGAATTTAGACAGGTTTGGGTACTTATAATAACCTTATCTTTAAGTATTAACTCTAAGTTAATTAGTTTCATTTTTACAATGTCTATTTGTATTTTTATATAATATGGTTAATAGACTTACTAAATACATCCAAGATACCCCCAAGTGGTCCATTAATGATGAAACTATCATGATATAAGTCTCTTGGACGAACCTTAGATTTTTAGGAATTTAATATCAATTAATAATATAATATTTGTTTTAAGAACTCTTTTATGTCAATTTTGACACTATTCAATAGTTGATTTTTTTGAAACTCATAACAGATTGATTACTTCGACCAAAGTCAATTAAATCAATCCTAATATATCATATTATCCTAGAAAATTAGTTTAATTCATTAAAAGTTTCATATTATATTTATTTGGGTATTTATAATATCAATTATTTTATTTTTTCACTATTATAGTAATTAATGCATCATCATTGTGTCATAAATAAAATATATTATTTAATGTATAAAAATTATAAATAAAATATCATTATGTATGAAATCTTTTTATCTTTATAATTAATATTTATAATATAAAATCAGACATATATAACCCTATGTAACAATTGTTTTTCTAAAAGATATATGCTTGTGTCATTTTTGTATTCATTTTAACTTAATTAAAATAAAGTGTCATTATCACTTACAAGTGGATCCATGGGGTCCAGAAATCAACCCAAAGATGACCATTGTCGACCATGTATCAACCAATAGGGTTAAGACACGTTTTAGGGTAATTTAGTATTATTATAATATTATTTTTTTAACCCTTATTTACCGGATTTACCCTTAACCATGGTAAATAAAATATTTACCGCATTAATTATTCAAAATGTCTAAAAATAAAAGTTACCTATTTACACTATTTGAACATCCTGATTCCAAATATGGAATCCATTTTCCTAAATTCAAAACACAGAAGTGGTAGAAATTAATTTAAAATTAATTTCCGTGTCAAAACAAAAAGCGTGTTTTTAAGAGATAATAACTATCAAAAGATTGACACTTGTTTATGTTCGGTTTAATTGTAAAATTATGTCCAATGACCAACATTATATTGAATGGTAAAAATATATTCTAAATATACTTTAAAACTACTAAAATTCATAATTTATCACTATTAATTATTTTGATTAAAAAAAGTTGTTTTTATTTAAAATTTAGTAATTTTCACTATTCATCAAAATATGAACGTTATCTGAAAAGTACCAAAATTTCACCTTAGGCTAAATTAGATATTCCGAATCCAAAAATGAAGTCCATTTTGAAATATAAAATATATATAATTTTAAAAAGTAGGTATTACTATTCATAACGGCTAGTTTGATTGGTTGTTAGAACTCGGTGTTGCGTACAACACACGCTATCGCATTATTCAAAGAGAAGCATACCGTAGAAGCTTGGGGTGTTACATTCTCCCCTTCTTCAAATAATTTCGTCCTCGAAATTTCTATAATACTATCGCATGAAAAGACTCGGGTGGTTCTTCATCATAAGTTCCTCGGGTTCCCACGTTGCCTCTTCCATCTTATTGTTTCTCCACAAAACTTTTACCAGACGCGTCATCCGGTTTCTCAATACTTGTTCTCTCGTATCAAGAATCCTGACGGGCTCTTCACAATAGGAAAGATCGGGTTCTAGTTCTAATTCCTCATAGGTGAGTACATGAGTTGGATCAGACATGTATTTCCTCAACAGAGAAACGTGGAACACATCGTGAACTTTGGAGAGACTTGGCGGCATTGCCAATCGGTAAGCTACAACCCCAATTCATTCTAGAATTTCGAAAGGTCCGATGTACCTAGGACTCAATTTACCATTCTTACCAAAACGTATGACTCCCTTCCACGGAGATACCTTCAGGAAAACATGATCACCGGATTGAAATTCCAAATCCTTCCTTCGATTATCGGCATAGCTCTTCTGCCTACTTTGAGCTGCTTTGATGTGATTTTGGACTACTTTCACCTTTTCCACCGTTTCCTCCACTAGTTCGGGGCCTACAAGTTTTCTTTCACCAACTTCATCCCAACAGGTTGGTGTACGACATCTCTTTCCGTATAACGCTTAATATGGTGCCATCTGAATACTCGAATGGAAGCTATTGTTATAGGAAAATTCTACCAGTGGTAAATATTGATCCCATATACCCTGAATGTCATGTGAGCAAGATCTCAACATGTCTTCTAAGGTCTGAATAGTCCGTTCTGATTGTCCATCTGTCTGAGGGTGGTAAGCAGTGCTCAAATGAAGTTCAGTATCCAGGGATTTCTGAAGACTTTTCCAAAATCTTGAAGTAAAACGGGGATCACGATCAGAAACAATTGATAAGGGTACTCCATGAAGTCTCACAACTTCATTAATATATAGTCTTGCTAGACGTTCCAGGGGTAGATCTTCTCTTATAGCAAGAAAATGTGCTGACTTGGTAAGACGATCAACAATAACCCATATTGCATCGTTCCTTCTAGGAGTCTTTGGTAGCCCCATGACAAAGTCCATCGTAATATTGTCCCATTTCCACTCCAGTATGGGAAGAGGTTGCATGACTCCTCCAGGCTGTTGCCTTCCAGCTTTCACTTGTTGAAAAACCATACATCTTGACACAAAATCAGCAATCTCCCTCTTCATGTTGTCCCACCAAAAATGTTCCTTCAAATCTCTATACATTTTGGTGCTCCTAGGGTGTATAGAGAAATTGGAACTATGAGCATCATCCAGCAATTCCCTTTTTAGATCAGGTATATTGGGAACACAAAGTCTCTTCCCGAATTTCAAAATTCCATCTTCATACACAAAGTCTCTCAATCTCCCATCATTCACAGCTTTAACCTTCTTTTGAAATTCTTCATCATCGGTCTGAGAACTCTTCATCCTTTCTATTAAAGATGGTTTGGCAACCATTTGAAAAAGAAATGATGTTTCGCCTTCCCTGGTTATTCCCATGTCCATCTTCTCTAGATCCATGAAAATTGGATCCCTTTCAATTCTCATATTGTTCAAAACTCCATGGTCTTTTCTACTCAAAGCATCTGCCACCTTGTTTGCTTTCCCCGGGTGGTAGTGTATCGTGCAATCATAATCCTTGAGTAATTCAAGCCATCTCCTTTGCCTCATGTTGAGTTCTTTTTGTGAGAAAATATACTTCAAACTCTTGTGATCAGTATAAATCTCATATTTTTTACCATATAGGTAGTTCCTCCATATCTTAAATGCAAAGATCACAACTGCTAACTCGAGATCATGAGTAGGATAGTTTTGTTCATGAATTTTCAACTATCGTGATGCATAGGCAATAACTCTATCATTCTAGATAAGGACACAACCAAGTCCTTTCTTCGATGCATCACTATAAATAACGAACCCATCATTCCCCGATGGTAGAGTCAATATAGGAGCATTGAATAATCTTGTCTTTAGTTATTCAAAACATTCTTAACACTCTTTTGTCCAAACAAATTTAACCCCTTTACGTGTGAGCTTCGTTAATGGGTTAGCCAATCGGGCAAAATTCTGGACGAAACGTCGATAATAACCTGCCAAACCAATAAAACTGCATACCTCAGTTATACTCGTAGGTGCTGGCCATTCTTGGATTGCCTTGGTCTTAGAAGGATCAACAGAGATTCCATCTTTAGACACAATATGTCCAAGAAATGAAATCTCCTGAAGCTAGAATTCACACTTGCTAAACTTCCCATATAATTCATGCCTCTTCAGAGTCTTCAAGATAATGCGCAAGTGATTTTCATGATCTTCGTAGGTTTTGGAGTATACCAAGATATCATAAATAAATACCACCACAAATTCATCGAGATAATCCTTGAAAACTCTATTCATCAGATCCATGAATACAGAGGGTGCATTAGTCAATCCAAAAGGCATTACAGTAAACTCGTAATGCCCGTACCTGGTTCGAAATGATGTCTTCGGAATGTCTTCCTTCTTTACACACAACTGATGGTATCCAGATCGAAGGTCAATCTTTGAAATGTATTGAGCTCCATGTAGTTGGTCAAATAAATCATCAATACGAGGTAGGGGATACATGTTCTTTATCGTTATAGCATTGATCTCCCTGTAGTCGATACATAACCTCATAGATCCATCTTTCTTTTTAACAAAAAGAACAGGGGCTCCCCATGGAGAAACACTAGGGCGAATAAATCCCTTATTACTCAATTCCTCTAGTTGTTTATTTAGTTAAACTAATTCTACAGTGGCCATTCTATAAGGGGTCTTCGATATAGGCCTTGATCCAGGAATTAAATCAATGGAAAACTCAACTTCTCGTTCTGGAGGATGTCCAGGTAAATATTCCGAAAATACATCTACAAATTCATTCACAACAGGTACATCCTCTATTTGAACATTCCTTTCCTCACCCGCAGTTATTTCATTCTCTTCCTCCCCAATAATTGAATTTAGTTGAGCTATTGAGGGTGGATCTAAATAAGAATTAGGTGGTGACGATTCTGCTCTAAAGATAAGGTGTTCCTTATCATTATCATCAAGAATCGTAACCTCTTTCTTCTTACAATAAATCTTCTCATTATAGTCTGAAAGCCAGTCCATACCGAGGATTATGTCAAACTCAATCATAGGTATGACGATGAGATCAGCAGATAACGAACATTTATGTGCTCCAATGGGGACTGATTCACAAAACTTTGTTGCAATGATACTTCCCTTAAGAGTTTTAACTGACAACTCCCTTGTTAAATAAAATTGGAAATATCTAATTTTCTTAGCAAACTGGGAAGATATGAAACAATGCGATGATCCAGAATCAAATAATGCATTTGCTAAACTTGAGGAAACCATTAAATTAACTGCCACTACATCTTTCAGAGCTTCTACCTCAGCAGTAGTGATAGCATAAGCTTGGCCTTGATCCCTTGGACTTTTCTGAGGTAAGTTCTCCTGACGCTTAGGACATTCATTCGCATAATGTCTCATATCCCTGCAATTGTAGCACTGAACGTTGGTGGCTTCCTTCTTCCCTTTGCAATCACGAGCTTGGTGTCCTTTTTCACCACACTTGTAACAGACTCCCATTCCCTTCAAGCAAGCACCGGGGTGTTTCTTCCAACATTTACCACAAGATGGATATTCAACCTTTCCTTTCTTCCCCTTATTTCCATTCCCAGATTGATCAGCAGGCCTCTTCTTATCTTTCTTTGCTTTAAAGTCATAAGACTTAGAGAATTCCTTTTCGGTCTTGATAGCACATGAGACAATGTCTTCGTACGATGAAAAGGATTATGAGACTAACGCTCGACGGAGAAATGGTTTTAACCCATCAAAGAAACGATCAATCTTACTTCTTTGGTTACGTATATAATCACCAGCGTACCTTGATAACCTTGTAAAGTTAGCCTCATACTTTGTGACATTCTCATCCTCCTTCTGTCTCAGACTTAGAAATTGCCTTTCCATATCTGCTCGATAGTCATGAGGAAAGTATTTTTCTAAAAACAGATTTTTGAACTCCCTCCATTCCATATTTGATACTTCATCATCTTCCTTCGTATTTTGAATCAATGACCACCATTGATCAGCATCTCCAGTGAGGCGGTAAACTTCCATGATAACTTTTTCCCTTTCACTGCTCCCAAAAGCCTGAAATATTTTCTCTAGGGAAAATATCCATTGCTCAGCTACTAAGGGATTTGTACTCCCATTGAACGTTGGTGGTTGTTGCCTCATGAATCGATCTAACATTGATCCTCCTCGCTGCGGATCAGGGTGCTCCATACGGGTAAGGTTATTATTCATAACCTGAGTAAGTTGTCCCAGTATGGTGATTAGCTGATCGGCTCCAGTTGCATCACCAGCTACACTTTAATTATTTTGAGCAGAAGGGAAATCCCTACATGGAGTGCGTGCATTGATACGGTTTCCATTTCTTCCACTAGGCGCCATTTCTAAACAATGGCATAAACTAGATCAGTTTATGAATCAAAATACATAATCCCATACTTATAAAACACTTAACATAAATTGAATTATTTATGGATATAATCCATAATCATAAGAATGTTTTCTTTGAGGAAGCATATACTCATAATCCCTTCAAAATGATTTGTAAAGAAAAATGAGAGTTATCCTAAGCATATCCCCCGGGAGTGTCGTAACCAAGAGTGCAGCAAGGCCCGTTGTCGTGCACCAGTTCCTGTTCGACTCTAGCTCAAAGCGGTGTTTTCGGGTTTTACCCCTAGGTACATCTGTGCCAGAGCTGCCTCTACCTGCTCATATCCAGACAGGGATGTTTTGCTCGGAAAACTCACAAAATCTCTACAATACCAAAATTCTAGGAAGTTTTCTATACTAATCCTCAAAGTTCATCTTAGGTCTATGTTCTCTAATCAGAGTTTATCTAAATATAGCTTCCAAGATTTGTACTAAACTTTCTCTGATACCAACTGTAACGCCCCGACCCCAGTTACCCAGAGTTGGTGCATTATTACATAACATTGGTATGATCACAAGAAAGATCAAATCTTGAAAGACCGATTGGTTTAGTAGTCTTGGAAACACTAGATATATTCATAAATCTTACATTACATCATAAAATGAAAAACTACTACAAAAACATATTGTCTCCATAATCCACACTCATATCCCCGGATAATATCTCTGCAGGTCATTCATAATTTACTTCTTCACTTCATGGGAAAATAAAACATAGAAAAGGGGTGAGCTCAAATGCCCAGTAAGGATAACAATATAGCGGAAACTTTCATAAATAAGAATAAACATTTAAGGCATTGTATAACTAAAACAAAAGCCTTTTAAACATGAACTTTTAACATAGTATGGCATAAATAAAATGAGATAATGCAATTTACTTATTCACATGGTTATTCTACTAATCGAATAATCACATGCAAAATCAATAACCACTTTAATAATGATGGAATGCATAATGTCAGACTATCATAACCACATAGCCAAGGCCTCGTGCCAAGACTACAAGTAAGATTTTATCAAGGCCTTGTGCCAAGACACTAGTTTGTCTCATGAGACCTACCAATGAATCGAGGAGCTATAGCGGGCTCCACCCGTCACATATTAAGTCCAATGCATTCCCATATGAAAAGGTTTAAACATAACATAAACATTCGTATTAAAACTAGAATACGAAATGTCAATACTTTCACCATAAAATATGAATGGTATAAAAATAGCACATCCACAGTCAAACATATCACAAAACCTTCAATACAATATAGAAGTTTTGTATCAATATAAATCAACTTCAAATAATCTTAAAATCCATCAACGGATGTTGACATAGATGAAATCAAAATTCTTTTTAAATATATATCTCCTTTTATTTTGAAATCATTTAAGATCCATATAAAATAAAAAATTTTCTTTGAAAATATTCTTATAAGCTTGTAAGGGAAGTTTTGAAGATTTTATAACGGCGGAAAATAGCCGCACCCGCCGTATAAGTTAAAAAAAACATTCTTACCTTAATTCTATCGAAAAGGTTAAAAAGGACCTTGTTTTGAAAACGACGGAAAGATTCCTTTATAAACCTCTTATAAAAAGTCAAACAAGGGTATAAATGACTGTAACCCATATTCTTGTAAATAATAAATATGTTTTGAAATACATTTCGAAGAAACATGGATGTGGATGATAAAGAAATCCCAGTAGATTATTACGTATAAACAACCTCGGATAATGAAGAGATTGTGAAATAACCCTTACCTTATACTTTTCCTTGTTTGGGGTAGGTTAACCTCCTTTATAATGGTGAAATAATTGTTATTAAATTATACAATAATAATATACATTAATATGATATCATATATGATCTTTTAATATTGATTTGATAATAATATCTTAGTATTATCGTTATTTCGGGTGTTAACTTACTTGTTTTTTTTATATGTTTTGTTACGTAAGACATGTTTGTAATAGATAGGTTTTATATTATTCATATACATAATGATATCAAGTCCTTAAACATCATTTTTTAAATCATCAAATGATAATTATACTTGAATGGATACGATGGAGAATGAATCTCATCGCGTTCGTGGAGACGGTAGTCCGTACGAACGCACGAGCGACAATATCATTCTTTTGATATTAAAATAATATATAAATGGATGGTATATCATATATACAGAATCATTAACATGTTATATTTATTATTTACATGAGTTACACATCATTATTATACCCATCCAAATAATATTATATTGAATAACAATTACACCACGACGTGGAGACGGTAAGTCGTACGTACGCACGTATGGTGACATGTTATTAAAAGGGTGGATAGAATACTGAATATGGTTGTACCATATTTATAATAACATCACAGTATATATATGATACTGGATTTATTATTTTAGAATGGTAACAACAAAGGAAGAAGAAGTGGAAGAAGAAATGAACTTAGAAAAGGGTGGTGAAATCATTACCTCTTCTTCGGGTTCTTCCTTTTGATTTGATCAAAAGGGCTCCTTAGGTTGGCTTTCTGATTAAACTAAGGCCCCTAGGTTGTAGTGAGGGATGTTGGGAGAGTATTTGGGCAGAGTTTTGCCGAACCAAAAGGCTTTTAAGGTGTGAAGAAATGAGAAGGAGGAGTGCCCTTTTATAAGAGGGGTGAGGGGCACCTTTGGAAAAGCTAGAAATATTAATTTATAATAAATTCATATTCAGTTTATAATGGATAAAAAGTTGATTATTAAAAGGTTAAGGTGGGTATGGGTCGAAAACAACTCAACCAATATAATTTAGACAGGTTTGGGTACTTATAATAACCTTATCATTAAGTATTAACTCTAAGTTAATTAGTTTCACTTTTACAATGTCTCTTTGTATTTTTATATAATTTGGTTAATAAACATACTAAATACATCCAAGAGACCACCAAGTGGTCCATTAATGATGAACCTATCATGATATAAGTCTCTTGGACGAACCTTAGATTTTTAGGAATTTAATATCAATTAATAATATAATATTTGTTTTAAGAACTCTTTTATGTCAATTTTGATACTATTCAATAGTTGATTTTTGTGAAACTCATAACAGATTGATTACTTCGAAAAAAGTCAATTAAATCAATCCTAATATATCATATTATCCTAGAAAATTAGTTTAATTCATTAAAAGTTTCATATTATATTTATTTGGGTATTTATAATATCAATTATTTTAATTTTTCACTATTATAGTAATTACTTCATAATCATTGTTTCATAAATAAAATATATAATTTAATGTCTAAAAATTATAAATAAAATATAATTATATAGGAAATCTTTTTATATTTCTAATTAATATTTATAATCTAAAATCCAACATATATAACCCTATGTAAAAATTGTTTTTCTAAAAGATATATGCTTGTGTCATTTTGTATTCATTTTAACTTAATTAAAATAAAGTGTCATTATCACTTTCATGTGGATCCATGGGGTCCCAAAATCGACCCAAAGATGTCCATGGTCGACCATGTATCAACCAATAGGGTTAAGACACGTTTTAGGGTAATTTCTTATTATTATTATATTATTTTTTTAACCCTTATTTACTGGATTTACCCTTAACCATTGTAAATAAAATATTTACCGCAGTAATTATTCAAAATGTCTAAAAATAAAAGTTACCTATTTACAAAATTTGAACATACTGATTCCAAATATGGAATACATTTTCCTAAATTCAAAACACATAAGTGGAAGAAATTAATTTAAAATTAATTCCCGCTGTCAAAACAAAAAGCGTGTTTTTAAGAGATAATAACTATCAAAAGATTGACACTTGTTTATGTTCGGTTTAATTGTAAAATTATGATCAATGACCAACATTATATTAAATGGTAAAAATATATTCTAAATATAATTTAAAACTACTAAAATTAATAATTTATCACTATTAATTATTTTGATTAAAAAAAGTTGTTTTTAATTAAAATTTAGTAATTTTCACTATTCATCAAAATATGAAAGTTATCCGAAAAGTACCAAAATTTCACCTTAGGCTAAATTAGATATTCCGAATCCAAAAATGAAGTCCATTTTGAAATATAAAATATATATAATTTTATAAAGTATGTATAACTATTCATAACGGGTAGTTTGATTGGTTGTTAGAACTCGGTGTTGCGTACAACACACGCTATCGCATTATTCAAAGAGAAGCGTACCGTAGAAGCTTGGGGTGTTACACATGTTAGTCCATAAAGGGAGTTGAAGTATAACTAATAGAATAATAAGCATGATACACGGTGAGTCTTCCATTGAGTTCATATATGAACCCATGTTTCACTCGATTTTCATGATAACAAATTTATAATTAATATAACAAATATAAGCCTGATGAGTTTGTATATGGAATTCTAAGATGGAACCCATATCTCACTCTCAATGTTTCATGGGCCTAAATATTGACCATTCCATTTAAGTTCACATGTAATTTAAATGGAATTAAATTTATTTATGCCATATATCATTCCATATAAGGCATATCAAATCCATGTATAGACTTAGATGACCTAAAATCACATGAATAGTCTCATTCATTTTTATTTGAGAAATTGGGTTTAATGAACATATCTACACTATGAGATAAGGGAAATTGAAAAAAGAATAGGAACATGGTATTATAATACATTTTATTTAAATTCAGTTATATTTTATTCTATTTATTTAACATACTACTCTAAGGAATAATGAAAATTTCTCAAAAGATTAATCCGACTCATAAGTAACCCATGGTTTTTTTATCTAATTAAGAATGACATCTAAATGGTTGGTTAATTTCTATTTACATAGACATTTATAGTTATTAGCTATTTTTATGGTTCATTTAGGTTAATACTACACATATAGAATAAGAATAATTCTATTTAACAACGCTCTATTGAAAAAACTAGTTCATGGGAAAACAATGGTTACATATACACCACGAAATTTGGGGAAAATCATGAGACCACTGACCATAGATTGGTAGTCTAATGTTTTCACGTTGTTGGAATATAATCAAGGGTGGAATGAATGAAATTGGGAAAAATGAGAAACACTGTTAATGTATGGTATATGGTCTCACACCAAAATACCTCTATCAAGAACAAGTCAAATGTTGAAAGGCACATGGTGATGATACAGATTACCGGTTTCTATCCAATGATACTGACGGTGGTTTGATTAGATTATGGATATATATGACTCATAAAATTATATATTTAGTGTTAAAATAGAGCTCCTAATGTTAGTGGGAGGGATTTTTTCTACTAGAGAAAATAAATACGGATAATGTTGTTATATCTTTAAATTAATGGTGGGCCAGAATTTTATATCATCCTAAAATTAAATGTTGGAAAATTTGGCTACCTTGTATTTCTAAACTGTCTTCCAACCTTGTCACATACCGATCCCAATTAACCCCCCATATGGTATAGGAGGACTATTTTACTAACAATTCATAGAATATTAAATCCTTTTTTCCTCATTTATGAGACAAGTCACATAGTCATGTGGTCTGGATCACATTGGTGGGCCAAATAGTAGGTCCCTCTATCAAGCACTAAAACACCCCCACATGGCTTAAGCAATCAATATATCCTGAGTTTTATGGATTATAATCACTATATGGACAAGATGTTTTCTCCAAAATATGGGGTTTTGGGTTTTGATAAATACCCTAACACCTATGTAAAATTTATGATCTCATTAGGTAATCCCATTATTATTAAATTGAATTATTTTATAGAAAACAAAAAGTTTCATACCACAAAGAGTAACTAGGATCTTACTATATTCTTTGATAAATATATTAATGAATTAATAATCCTTATAAGGGTAGTAAATCATCATCTATGAATAACTATGACCACTGGGCAAGTACGTCATCGCCTTATTGTTTTGTCTCATCATGCACACAACATTAATTCTATAGCCCCCATACCAAAGGAACAGTATTGCCTTAGATAAACTATTTTCATTGATCTAATATATAGAAAATGTGATTCTCCATGGATTAATCTTCCTCCAACTCAATCTGGTCAACATAAAAAATATATGTGATATATTTGAATGATATTAGTAAAGGTGAGGCACAATGAATATGTCATGTCTCTTCTGGTACATATGAAGTAACTATATCCTATTGGATAATTACATCTCTATATCTAGAATCATGAAGGTCCCTACATATTTATATGACACATTTCCTTGTTTTAAAAACCTTTATTCCCATATACTTGTAAAATTCATATGAAATCATGGCCCCACCCTCTAATTATAAAGGTAAATAATGACTATCGCTGTATTAATTCTGTCTAGATTGAGCTATATAAATATATTTAATAATAATATGTTCCTTATAAATATTACTAAATGATAAAATCACCCATTTATGCTACATATAATTCCTATATAGAGCACTTTGGTGAATAGAACAACATACAATATAGTGCCTCAAAATGAGACATTTGTTTGGAATCCTAGAATTTGTTACTATATGTGGACTCAATGATAGGTTAGTGTTTCCCCAATTAAACCCCTAAATAAATGATTTATAATTAGGGAATGTCCTCTAAAATCTATATAGTATGTTCTGACGCACCTTCAGTCTGTGGGAGATAAGTTATACTCAGAAGTACCTATGAACCTAGTTCCCTCTCCCACCCATACCAAAACTACTATGTCAAATAGTCTTTTATATATAATAAGATAGAATGTAGAACACCATTTAAGAATAAGATCATATGATATTAGAGTCTCTATTGTTTATCCACTTAAAATATGTCGTGATTATGAGTTGAATGGATGAGATTTGTCAACTGGTCTATGATCACAATCATGATGTCACTTCCCGAAGGTGATCTAGGAAACCATGTCCAAAATCCATGGTGATGTAGTCTCATTTACACTCATGAATAATTCATGGCTATAAAATCCCTAAAAGTCAATAGTGTTCTACATTCACCTGCACACAGTTTGGTCATTTAGTAACAAACCCATTTATCTCCTTTTTCTCTTTAGACACAATTACAGTGGTTTATGTCATGATACATCAAGGTAAGACATGGATTAAGAGATCATATTGAGGAATGTGATACTCACATACACTCCTCTCAGACATCTTCAGGAACCTAGATGAATCCATGATTATGAAATATCTCATTCTCATCAACAAACCAACCATGAGTGGGTCATCCTATACAACCATCCCAATTGGAGCATTACCTCATAATCTAATAGATGCATCATATTCACTAACTCCAAATTTGAGGAGGTCACTACTATTTATCCAAGTATAGATTGTATGTGATTGTCCTGAACCTCTATATACATCCTTGATAATAGAGATCTAAATTGTCCCTCTTTATTGGCCTGCTCAAACCTCAATGTCTGAGTTCTCATACTCAATGAATCAATAACTACACTTCCCTTTCTGTTCATATTGGAAAGAATGATGGAAAAGGATAATAGTTATTCAACCCAATGCCATTTCCCAAATTTCAAGACACATTGAATAATGGTGTACATGAAGATTTTATGTCATGTATTCAAAACAAAATGCTTTCCAATTTATGATCTTCTCCAATACTGTATAGCATTAACAACATCATCTAACTCAATATCAGTCATCATGTGGTTAGTCTTGTACAGACTCAGTTAACGAGACTCATACACCATGACATGATCATCCTACATCAAAACTGAACCTATCACATAACATGATGCATCATAATAATCTTTATAGCTTCTTCATGGATTTGGATAAATACAGACTGAAACATAATCTGAACCCCCTTTCAAATCCTTAATGGTTTTCCCTCTAGATTGAGACCTTGAAACATCACAGTCTACATTTTTTGTCCCTTAATATGTTCTTATTGGGGTGATAAATTCTATATAAATAACCTATAATAACCAGTTATCACCAACAAACTCTATATATCAAATCAATTATTTTTATTCTCCCAGTAATCTATATCTATCGCCTTCTGTAGGTCAACTAATACTCTTATCACTAAAAAATATGATCCCTAAAGTATGTTTTATCGATCCAGAACTGTCAATTTTTAATCTTTTCATATAACATATTCTCTCCCAGGGTATCCAATTCAATATCATGTTGATTGGAATGATCATTTTTAGTGTGAGAATACACCAATATATCATTCATGAATATCATGAAAAACAAATCCAGATATGGATAGAAAACCTAGTTCATTATTATTATAAAAAATGATGGCCCATTTGTGAGACTACAAGTCATTAACAATTATTAATATAAGACATATCTACTATAGAACATTATACATGGTACAACTTATTTTCTAACTTCCAACTAATGAAAACACAATCTCAAGTCTATCATTGAGAAAACCAATACTCCTTATATATTTCCAAATATATCATTTATACGAGGCATTGGATATAATTTCATAATTGTGTACATCTTAAAGGTGCATTCCACCTACTAGTCAAAAAACTGGAAAACTACACCGTGACCAGCTTGGTTGTATAAAAACATTATATTTCAGACCATCTAGTAGCCTTTTTAGATCGTACAACTCATTATTATCAACCATATAAGAAGGAATGGATATTGATGTTTATCTAGGAACTATATCAATGGAAAATTCTACATATATCTTAAGAGGTAGTCCACAAAAATATCATAGGAAAACATTCCTTGAGAAATCTACCACTAGATGGAAACCCACATAATGTGTTCCCTCGTCATCTAGACATATTCTATAAATTTTTAAAATCATCATTCTCATCCCTCAATGCATGGGTCTTGGTTGGCTCATCTTAACATCACATTAACACTTTTTTAAAAACACAATATTTTTATCTAATAGTCAACCCAAGATAATATCAGTTAGTATAATCATGACCGGTAACCAACCTATCCCTGATGATAATTATACAAAACCATGTAATCCTATGGAAAAAAGAGGTCTTATACAAAGAGGCACCCACCTATCTTGAGGGGGAACTCCCTACACTATGGTCAACTCTTCAATCGTATCTACATTAGAGTATCATATATCATCATTACTATAGAAAACTAGAAATCTTGGGTATGTCTCACCAAAATGATTACACAAATTATGCAATGTATGAAACCATTATAGAATAGAGAAGACACATACAGATAGGATACTAGAATAGTATCTATAATCATAGAATCATAAACACTCAGGTCCAATGGTATCATATTCTTTGTATACATCTATCCTGATTAAAATCAATGAGAGGTATCTTGGATAACCCATAAAGGTACACTCTTTTGGTGTTGTAAAAATGGTGTCTAGCTTACTCATCCATGACCAACTTTTCGAACTAATTAGATAGTTTTACTTGATCATCCTATCTGATGAGAAGCAACTGACCTCGATATGGAATGTGTATTCATTGCATTCTTGATCTCACCTTCTATTGGAGTAAAATATATAAATATCAATTAATATAACCCATCATTCTACAATAGCCTCACTCGATTAGGTCCTTCGTGCACTGAGGTTTCGTATGTCCAAATATACTACACTGATGGAACTTCGAAAGTATACCTAAATATTTTCTCTAGATACAAGAATCATCTTATGGAATCCCAAAATGATGCTTCTAATATTTGATCGATTTATTTATTAATCTAGGTTTTAGAATACCCTAGACCGCACTCCAAACCTCTCTGAGGTTATACTCTATGATCGTTTCCTGATTAACTATTCTATATATGGTATTATGTCGACTGATATTCAATTATGATCATATTACATACTAGAGTCCTTCCTCAAATCGTGTAACTTCAAATAAATCATCACATAATAGAATAAGAGAAAACATTCTAACTTCATTATATTGGTGGAATAGTCCATACATGATAACGCACCATGATCCATGTCTATAAACTATTTATATCTATTAACCCTCATTGTCTTAGGATATATATAATAATAGAAGGGATGAGAAAATCCATCCAAGACATATCTTGATAATGATCTGTTTGAGTAATGACATCCCACCAAATCTTGGGTAAATAATGATTCATACACTTATCGAACTTCACTCTATCTTGGGGGATATCATAAGATTATCGAGACCAGTTAACACGGACTCTATGTAGAAATATATAACATGTGGTCTACCATACCCTAATAACATGGGTACAAGCTACTTCTAGAATTCATGTGTCAACTCTGATATAGTTTTGGAATATCACATGACTCCATGAACGACCAACATAAAAGCATAATAAGCCATTTCAAAAATATGAATCATTACACATATTGAGTTTAATTGTAGTTCCTCATGTGAATCTATTATATGTTATACGAGTGACCCAAGGACAACCACATAAATATCATGGTAATCACCACCCTCCTCATGTACAAATCGAAGCCATCATGAGGCATATCACTAAAAATTCAAAACCAATTCCTCAATTCAATATTTAGTTATCACTAAAAGAATATTTATAAACATATGATAGGTACAATAATCCCTATATAAGATTCAAAGTAACCTTACTACACATATTGATATTTATGGGTGATATAAAAATCATAATAACCATGAGACACTGCCTATTACCCACAACTGAGGTATGTTTATGGCCGAATTATCTTCTATAATTCATGGACTATGTATACATATTTTCAATTAGATTCCGTAGACTTAAACACAGTATTAATTGAAATTGGCATCCACATTTAGTAGTTACCATTCATTTTATAATTCATTTTCATTTTTTGTTGGTTCTCACTTATATAATAAAACCCATAAAAATGGTTTAATTATATAGATCAAAACATCAAATTTATAATGTCCCATCAACATTGTCAATTGAAGAATTGAACCCTTTTAATCAAAACCAATTACTTTTCATTTAGTTCTATGGAATGTTTTCATAATCTCATGGACATATAAATGACAAAACCGAAACATACATTTTGAAATGCACATAGTGAGTAAAAATAAAATGGCATAATTCATAGAATAATGCATGGAATATAAGTCACCACGTAAATATAATGATTCATTACAAAATATGTCCATTGTATATAAGAAGTGAGTAAAAAACCATAACCATAAGAAACCTGGATCATCATGTGGATGACACAATGGTAAAATCAAGGAAACAATAATAAGAAAAATCTAGAACAACATGATCCATTCTAATTGATATCGATTTCTACTATGTATGGGTAAGATACACCCAATAACCAGACCCTGAAAAAATCCCAAAAAGTCTAATTTCTCCAATATTATAACATAATTAGTAATAAAATAAAATAATAGAAAGTAATCTTATATGATGAAAATTTTATATTTCTTGGACATGGTTCACTCAATAGTAATTGAACCTAGTTGGCCACATGACCACAAGGATATCTCCCCATATATCAGAAGCACTGACTATTAGCATGGGTCAATGGTAAAATTTTGGGGAGAATATACCCTCATGATTTGATTAATTCATATAAGTTTAATCATATCAATAAATAGAGTAATGAAATTTAAATAAACAGTCAATGTGTCAATATTCATCATATAAATACCGATGTAATCTCATCTATCAATACCGTATTCTAAATGATGATCATTCCATGATATATAGATGAGTAAATACAATATGACATGGTATAATGAACACTATTTTATAATTATGTCCTAATAAATAATAGGCCAAAAATTTATCTATAAAAAGTATCATGATCCGTAACCTAGTCCTATCCTCCCTCACTTCCATTATGTAATAAAATCATTCATCATCAATGGGGATCATTCCCTTATATCTACCTTGATTGTTTAAATTTTTTTGAATACTAATCGATTTCATGTATATGGTGTGATATAAACATAGTAAATAAAAAAAATGGTGTCTACATCTTATCAAATCTATGAATATATAATAAAATTTGTCAATATATTAGAATTTTTTTAAAATGAAGTTCATTAACAAATAACCCACAATGTATAGGTTCTCAAGGAGCATTTTTACTCTCATACCTTCTTATACCTAAATCAGAATTTTTTAGAGTAATAATCTAGTCATGATTTAATTTATAACAAAGTCCCAAAAACATGACCATATCCCATGTACATCTCAATATTCATATCACATAAACATGTGTAAAATAAATTTATCATTAAAGTAAGGGTATGAAATTATCCAATCCTATGCTTCATCCTGGTAAACATGTCATACACTCAGTTTATTGATCATTTAGATAACATCTTGAGCCTATACATGTAATTACTAAATTGGAACCAATGTTTCATTTTAGGCATAACGTGATCTTACCAACCTATAATTCTATTATAGGAATTCATCATAGGAACCCCTATATCACTCTAGGAGTAGAATTGAGTCAATGAACACGAAGTGTCTCCTTGGTGGTCCAAAAAGGGATACCCAAGTTTCACTCATCGCATATATAATAATCCTTTTTCTAATTATATCCTTAGATGTCCAAATAGGTACTCCATGTATCACATGTGGAATAAAACAATAATCCCTCTATGTCCATACATGGAATTAAAAATAGGGATTCCATGTATCACTCTCGGAATAATAAACTATATTCTATGTTATTATTTCAATATATTTAATATGTGCAGCCATGTGTCGACCAAGGAAAATGATAGAACTATTTCAATTCATTTAATTAAATTATTCAGATGTGTCTGTATATGGAATTCCATGTTGGAACCCATCTATCACACTAGACATGGAAATAAAAATGGTCTTAGTCTGAAATTCCAATAATATCATTTAAGTTAACATGTAATTAAATTAACCATTAAATTTATATAATCTATTTAACATACCTCAAAAAAGTAGTTCAGATCAAAGAATAGTATTATAAGGACATGAATAATATGAATCCTCCCATTCATATTAATTCGGGACATTTATATAATAAAAATATCAATCTTAAGTGATATGGAAAATAGCCAAATATATATGGACAATCTCTTCCATTCAATACTCATTCAATTTAACTATTTTTTAGAAATTTCAAATAACATCTCATAATAGGTAGTAACTAAAATAAGTGAAATGTTTAATCAAATTCATAATCCAATAATGGTGGTTATATCTATTTATGAAACACAACCATAGGGGTGGTTAATTTATCTATTCATAACAATTAAAGATAACTTAATGTTTATTATGGGTCACATAGGTCAAGACTACCAATTTAATATAAGAATCAATCCATTTAATAATCATCACTCAGAAAACCTTCCTCAATATAGAATTAGATATATATATATATATAAAAAGATCAAGACATTGATATAAAATAAGGAGAAAACCATCCTTAGCTCGTTAGTCGAATCCTCATCCATTATTGGCCTATAATATTATACAAAATATATGTAATAGGTAAATTAGATAATAACCCGAAAAATAGGGAGGATGAACTCACACCAAATTAACTCTATCAATATGATGAAAAAAAGTGCAATAGGAATAGATAACCAATTAGTGGATATCTAACGAGGCTGATAGTAGGTCGATCAGAGAGAAGACAATGAAGAATAATCAAATCCAAAATATAGTCATGAAGGATATATCTCAAAATTATAGGGAGGTAATATTTTCCACCAGATAGAATATTCATGTACAATGTAGTTTAACAATAAAATGGAGGGAAACATCATTTCACATAAAAAATATCAATATTTCGATGCACAATAAGGAAAAACCATTCATCAAATTTGAATCCATAACTATCCCAATAGACCTATCACAAGGGCTATACTCATTGTTTGAGTATCGATTTTAACTCCTGTGAAATCCTTATCCCTCATATATGAGAATATTTGAACGGTCGTTCTACCTGGTTCGCATAGTTAGGGAAAACCATGTGTCTCTATTCTGTGCACTATGACACCCCACAGGGTTTAACCTAATAATTCATCCTACGGTTCATGTTTTCTATGAAACATATGACCCATCTATTTTATCCAAAAGATTAGCATCCATACTATGAAAATGCCCCAAACACACTTGTAACTCTTGTGACCTCATTCGGCACTCCCATATGGATAAAATTTAAGAATTTAACTGAAATTAAATGGGTTTATGCATTATATAAAATCTAGGTTCTGACTATCATGATAACGATTGAAATGATTAATCAAATAGAAAATATATAATTGATCATCCTAAACATCAATAATACTAGAAAAAACCAATCACATTACATCCTAGAGCAATTAGAACCAGTTAATGGAATTTCATTATTGATGTTTTCTGAGATATTGATAAATTAACTCAATCAAATGTATATATAAGACACATGATTGTAATGTAATCTTAATTATATCATTTTGATTATAAGAATATTACTAAATTAATAAATAGTGAATTTGATTAATGGATATGTAATAATTGTTATTTCAATTGGAATTAAATTTAGTATAGAATATAACAACATTGAATTTAAGGTACACTATTTATTTGTTTATGAGTGTGTTTTTTAGTTTTTAGGGCCTAATAAACATTTTGGAGTTATATTTAGGGTCGCTTCCTATCACAACCATCATGATACATTTAAAATTTATTTATTGTCTTACGACATTAATTATTTATGAGGAACAAGTCATTTTAATATTTATGTCAATAAGTCATTTTGGAAATAATTGTATTTATGATGTTGAACCCATTATTATAACTACAGTATGTTTTCCAATTATTTATTTAACTATATGATTTTTTTACATTTATTAATTATGAAATATTTATGACATGAATATAGGTATTACTTCATAAAGTCTTAATTAATGGTTGGTTTTATTATGATGCTTGTATAACTCATTTATTTCATTGATCAGGGTGATATAATCTCTAACCCAACCACTCATTACCAATTTTTTTTGTTTTCTATTTCTTCATATCATTAAATTCATCCTTAAATATTTATAGTGGTTTCATCACATCTCTCTTAGTTAGACACCTTTATTCTTCTTCATTTAGTTGGTTCATTTTAGATTCAATGACTATTTTTGTGGTTTTCAACTTGTGTAATGATAATAAAGTGTTATTTATATTTTGTTTCTTCAATGTCCATTATGATACTGTCTTTTAGAGGATGGGTCTTTTCAGTTGTGGTGGGGCGTGCATGTTAATTGAGGTAAAAAAAGGGTTACCCTCAACAATATTAGTTCATGTTTATGTTATGGGAATCAAATACTTCATAATAAATTATATAACCTCAATTTGTTGCTTTTTATACGTTCTAGTACTGATGGTTTCCATTGTTGGTGTTTTGTAACATTATATTGAGGAAGGTGGTACAGTTCCTAGCCACTAATGGGTGGACGTCAATTTATATTGATTTATTAAATGTTTTTAATAATTGGAATCTCATGATGTAATTTTTTGTATTAAAAAATGTTTTTGGAAAATATTATTTCCCCTATTTTTGTAAAATGGATGGTTATTTTACAAGAAATATGAAATGTGTTTTGTGAACTACGTTTTGAAGAATGTTTCAATGGAATAAAGGGTTTATGGAAAATATTTTTGAAATGTGAATCCCTTTGAAATTGATTTGATAATTATAGCACATGAGAATCCATGGGTAATTAGGTGGAAGTTGTATCTTTTGATCATCTTACATGTTTTCTAGGGTTTAATTCTTGGGGTGCTCTTCATCGCCATATACATGTTATTCTTTAGACACGGTATTGAAATTGATTGGGGATCACTCTTTTAGTGTTCCTATACTCATTATGTTTGTTTTCTATGGAAAATTTTTGTGCACTAGTCATATATTTTAGGAAAGAGAATTCAAATAGCCTATAATTTTGTAATCCTTTGTCGTTTTTCCTTGGTTTTGTGGATTTTACTCATTTTATGATATGAAATGTTATACATGCTTTGGATTTTATAAAATAAATCTTCATTTATGAATGTATTCTTTTTTAATCTATTGTACACATTATTTTAGAACTATGTGAAAAGGGAAAGGATACAGCATGATTTTTTATATAAAAAAACTATCATAACTCTCATTCCATGTATTCCTTACAATGAGGTAAAAAGATTTATTTGTATAGATACACGATATCGAAAAGATGGGTGGTATTCTACTTAGATTTTTTTTATCACACCATACACACCGATTTGGTGGTGTGTAGTTGTTGCTATATAATTTTATATAGGAAATGAAAAGATGTCACAATGAGGAAGAAATGTTATATTAGCTGGTTGTTAGTAGATGGTTGTGAGATGGTGTGATATTTCTAACATATCATATTAAGTAGTAGTTTTCATTTTACGTCTTCCATTACCATTTTGTTGGACCTATACCATTAGTTTTTTTGACATTTGTGTAGTTTTACTACTTCTATTTCTATTTGATAATGGAATATGGAAACTATGGTTATCGTTCACTATGTCATTTTTTGTATATATATATTCCATGTATAATATTATAGGATGGGATAAATAATTCCCTCATGGTTTTTATTTCATGCATGGGTGCTAGTAACTGGACCATGGGTATCATGAAAATAATTTTTTTATGTGCCAAATTAATTTGGGTTCTAGGTTATGAGGTTATATCAGGGAATGTTTTCATTAATTGGTTAAAAATGTCGCCTCCCATAAAGATTCATTAAATTTGGATGTTTGGTAGAAATGATATAGTTTCTTAATGATAATAAAGGCATCTTACCATGAGTACCTAGCAAACTATTTCTATAATGCGACTCATGTTACCATGGGGTTATGATATTTTTTTGTCATATATGTTGTGTTTTCTCATTGATATCAATTTTTTCTTTTTATATATGGTTAAAACTAAGATTTTTTATTTTTTTTAAAGTTACATATGTTTTCATTATTAAATACTATACCTATGATACCTCTACTAAGGGTCTTATTTGAGGTTTCAGTAGATATCCCTCAATATGATCCTCCTTTGTATCATAATCATATCAAGGCTATCAATCGAGTGGTCTGTGTTGTGGTCTATAATGTACTATATGTTCTGAACCCAGGTTAGAAGGCACATCTAGAAGCAGATAGATATAGTGATCAATCTCAAGAGTTATAAAATGAGAATCTCCCATCCTTTAGCTATAGGAATGTGCCACTAGAGTCATATGACTCAATTAAAAAGATTTATTAGATCTTCAACATCCAAAATACATACAATTTTATTAAGGTGAAGTTTTCATTGATCTTCCATGAAGGCCCCAACATGTGATAGTTGGATTGAATGGAATGAAAATATAAAAAAGTGGGATTGGAATGGAAATGTTTTTGGACCATAATCTTTCATTATTTTTACATATAGTGATTGAATATATAAAATAATTTGGAGTTCATCTCCATAAAGAAGAGAGATAATTCAGTGTCAGAATACAGTAATCGCAGTATAGATGATATTAGATAAGGAAATTATGGAAGAGATAAACATTATTGGAATGATTATCTATTCTTTCCCATCCCTTCATCCCACATAAATCTTTTGTGGAAGACATGGGAAGACAAGGATGTGACATAATTGTTAAGGATTAGTGGAGGCTTTTATCTGTAGTAGGCATCTTATTTTCCTTAAGTATCTTTTAGTAATGTTCCGATGAATTTATACTAGTCATACATGGTTGGGAATACCAAATTATCATTCTTGACCTCCATAATAGTCTAAAGATAATTAGGCCAAAACGATCATTTGTAGAGGTTACCTTAGTTTTATTCAATTACTCATTGTGGACATGTTTCTGTTGCTCCAAAGTATAGTTCATCATAGTTTGCTGCTTCAATGACTAATGGGTCCCAGCCACATCCCTCATGAGAAAAAAAACATTACATAGTTTATGATATTATTGGGGAGGTTGATGCACATCCAAGTGATAGGTTCCATTATTTCATATATTACATTAATGTATCAATTAGATATATTTTTCTAAATCTTGTTTAATTCTTCCAATTTTTATATATACTAAAATATAAAAAATAAATAATTTCAAATATTATAATGGTAGTAAACCTATTAAGAAGAATGAATATATGGGGTTTCAGTTTACATCTTTTTATCATTAAATCAATGAGGTAGTGTTATTCTTGGACATTGTTACGCTCAATTCGGATCAATTTGAAATCATCGTTAGGATTTTCTTTCTTATAACTCATAAAAATGAGATTTAATTTTATCATTAGCATGTATTTTAGTTTTTTATAAGGGATACTGGGTATTTCATGATGACTGGGATCTGAGGTTTTTATATACACGAATTTCCCAGCCATAGCTCAGGACATTGATGTCTAATTTTGTATTCTAGTCTTATTTCATTTCAGTAGTAAAAAATCTTCACCTGGTTTTTATATACTATCCATTCGCCTTCCTATAAAAATTATCTAGTCTTTATACAAATTCATAGGTAGAATTCATGATTGATTTCATGTCGAGTACGTATCTGATTCGATACCCTCTTATCCGTTGATGCCATCATAGGGGAGAGAGATGAAAATTCAGTTGTATCATTATATTAAGAATGGGTTTGTTCTCCTTACTGTATCTCTATGGGAAAAACCTTGTGATATCTTACATGAATGGTGATTTTTAACTATAATTCTGTGTAGACTAGCTATATTTTAACACAGTCAAAATTAAGAATAAGTGACTTTTTCCTTGTGGATAATTGATTTGATCTATTAAATGGGGATTGCGTTTTGTAAAAATTGGTCTTTGGACTATTTTTCATCATCTTAGGGTTTGTGGGTTTGATATATTTAAGATTTCCTATAGGCATAGGGATGATAATTATGAGTATCATGTAATTTATTTTTGCTGGAAAAAAGGACTGAATTTTTTTTATGGATTTGATAAAACAAATATATCATCAGTATCTCAACACCATTATTATGTTATTTTTCATTGATATTATGTTATATTACTGAATTTAGAATATTCTATCTGATTCTATTTAAAAAAATTATGGAGAAAATAAAAATATGGGGATAATTTTAATATATCTTCTAAATCAAAAAACTGATTTTCTTGGGGTATGTTATTTCTTGGAATCACTTATCATTCAATCCTAATAAGGTGATCTATATATTTTCAACGGATGACCCATATAATGCATATGATATTTGAAATTTATGGTCTTAGTTGGATACTTTCTATTTTTCATCAATGATTTCTCGAGGTTGAATTAACTATACACATCTATTACCCTGATGTTGATGATGTCCAAATTTGTGATTAAATGATTCCTGAAATTACATTATATTTTGATCTATAATAAACTTGGTAAGGGGTATGTTATATATAATTATGAATATATTAAAGTTATGGGATCTATTATTATGTATTAAAATCATGTTTTAACATATTTCACTCATCATCTTTGGGTTGATAATATGAAAAACTCCAACTAAGGATTTGAATAATTCTATAGATATGGTGGGTTTCAGTGATGGTGAAATTATCTTAATGGGAAGAGAATTATGGTCTTTTCTGATCATAGATTTCTTAGTTATATATTATCAAATGATTTAATGGAATCATAGTTAGCGGTGGTGGGTGGAATACCATTTGAAGTACTACCCATACATTTTCTACAACCTTATGAATGGGTGTGATGTTGTAGACACTATATGCAGGAATGTTCTACATGATGTAGTTTTACAATAAAAGGAAAAATTGAACTTGATATAAATTTTATCATAGTTGTAGTTGTATGCCCAAGGGGCTGATTTTATTATTTTTCTGACTATTTTTTATTTATAATCATCTCTCTTGGATTCAATTTTATAGTGTTATAATAATTATGATAAATTTAAAGGAATTCAAGAACTCCTTTCTTGTGAGAAGAACATTTCATCTTGGTCTCTCCCTTAAGATGGTATTCTCTTATTCATGAATTGAGTTTTTGACCCCTCATCTCTGATGGATTCATTTATAGTTTAATATCACCGTTATACATTGATAATTCATCACGGTGTTAATAATATGTATTATTATATGTGAAATAGTTTTTGGCTTGGTATGAAGCATGACATCACTGATTTTGTGCCTTACAATTACACATGTAAATATATATTAGAAGCGCATCTGAAACCTTTTAGATTGGTCCAAACTCTTTTCACGATAGCTTGGAAATGGCACATGTGTCCATGGACGTTTTAGTTGGTATTCCATGGACTCCTTGAGGGAATAAGTATGTATGTGTGGTGGTTGATAAGTTAATGAAATCATCCAATTTTTTTCTGATTTGGGACACCATTGTTGTTTAATATCATTGTAAGATGTATGTTTAGGAGTTTGTAAGGTGTTATTGGGTCCCCTCCTATATTGTTTTAGATAGGGATCATAGATTCACCTCTAGGTTTTTTATGATGATTCAAGAGGTGGTGGGGACTCTAGCCGATTTGAGAATTATATATCATCTACATACAGAAAAACACAAGGATTCTTCAATTCTTAACATGGAAGTATGTCTCATTCATGGATCATGGATATTGATGGATCATTGGATATCAATCTAAGACTTGTTGAGTTTTTTCACAACTATCGATACCATTCATATATTAGAATGTAACCCTTTGAGTCTTTGTGTGGTCAACAATACAGCTCACCTTTTAGTTTTAGTGAGGTGGGTGAGGCATCCAAGGTGGGATATAGTATTATTCATGAGACAATAATGAGTATTTCAGATATATGTCAGTTTTTCAATATAGATTAAAGCTAAAATAAATTGAATTCAGATCTTCATCTTCTTCCAATGGTTTTTTTAGATGGTGGCAGGGTTTTCATGAAGTTTTCTTCATGGATGGGTGTCCATCAGCTTGGGAAATAGGGAATGTTGGGTCTAACATATATTGTACTATTTGATGTCTGTATTTGGATTAACTAGGTTTCCTGTCTGTTTACATTTCATTACCAGTTGATAGGCATTCCTGATATCTTCAACACATCTCCACTTAGAAGATATATTCCAAGTCTATATATTGTTCTGAGGTGGTTGTATATTTATATAGATATGGTAGTTTCATTGGTGGTGAAACCAGTGGGAAACATTGAATCTTAAGTTAAATTATTTAATGGGAATTTCATTCCACATGTTAGAGTTTTATGTCAACAAGGACCAAATTCTCACGAGTCATTGGAGGGTAATTTTTGTTGAAGGATAATTATCATCGTTATTTTCAAGAGAACCCTTTATCTACAAGGCTTCTGGGGGATGAAAACTCATATGATGAGTATATTATAACCTCTTACAATTTAAGATATTCTCTATTTGTGTCTAAGAGTGTGTTTTCAGTTTTGATTGTCACAGAAATAATGTTTTTTATTTTTTTTCATGGTTCTAGGTGTGAAACATTCTACAAGACACATTTACATAGTAAATCTCTCGCTTACTACCTAAATTAGTCACAAGGAAAATTCCATGGGAATGTTTTTGGCTGTAAAAGCATATAGGTTGTTAAATTGTTTTAAACCATAAAACCTTCCTTATAACATAAATATGTCACTTAATAATAATTTATCCCACGAAAATACATTTTACATAGAATGTGAATTATAGGATATTTACGATTCATATACAAAGATTTTTTGTAAATTACTCATTCAATGTATGTTTTAATGTTCCACTCATGTAACTTATCTATTTATTTTCAAAAGATTATATCCTCTAAAACCCTACCAATATTCTAGGTGATTTGTGGGTTTTCATGTCACCCAGATAATTCCATCCGGTACTCCATATCTGTGGTGGTTGTTTCATGTCTTTCTCGGTCACAACTTATTTCTTTATAAAATGATATTTCTCATGGAAGCTAAAATGGATACATTTTCGAATCTGAAATAAAAAGTGAGTATAGTCATTTCTGGTTTCAATATTATTTCATCAAGGTATTTTGTGTGATCCTATTATATGGCAATATCTTATATAGTTTTAGTGGGGTAAGCATGTTCATTAATTTCTGTCATGTTTAACCCTTCATTCCATCCAATCTTGATTATGGAATGTGATTTTAATATATGGGGATCAATTATAGGTCCATAGATAATTATTCATTGTTCTTTCCCATGTTCATTGATCCTATTACACTTTGGTTTTTACCTTTGATTGAGGTCGGTGGATTGGCATCTATCCTATATTGGGTGAACCTCAATTACTCTTGTTTTGTTAAATGGTTTTAATAAATGAATTGTAATATCATTTTTTTTAAAAGAGTATCAGGAGTAAATTGTTTTTACTTTTTTTGTGTAAAAGGAATCGGTATATTAAATGAATTTTAAAATGGGATTTTCCAAATATTTTAGAAAAAAATTAAATAAATTGGACTATGGTATTTTTTTGTGAAATATGAATACCATTGAAATTGATTTGGTAAATGTAACAAATGAAATGCCTTGGGTACATAGGTTTAAAGAGTAACTAAATCTCATCATCAATTTATTATATGAAGGTGAAGGCATGGATAGTTCCTCATCTCCCAATGACTATTATTCATAGGGATTGGTATTTACATTGTAGTGGTGTCCACTCATGTGGGGTTCCTATGTTACATAGGCATGTGTTATAAGGACTTATGGTGTGAATTAGTCAAAAAATATTTATATGAGTTGTCTGGTAGACTTAATATATAAATATTTATCATGATTACCATTGTTATTGTGAATATACTTATTTTTTATATTATATAACATACATGCATAGGATTTCATAAAATCATACTGCTCTGATGAATGTATCATTTTTTTTTTACTTTTATTGTTTTAGAATTGTGATTAAATATAATTGATTTACTATGAAATTTCCATAAAAATAATTTTACTATTATCCTTATAGTAATTTTTAAAAAAGAAAAATGATTTCTTGTATAATGATTTGGTATGTTTCAGAACCATGCTATTCATTTCAGGTATGGATCTTGATTTCAAGTTGTTTATTATGGAAAAGGAAAGAAAGATAATTTTCTGAGTACACACTATGTATTCCAATATACACACCATGTAACCGATTTTTGCATATAGTGGCATGCTAGTCATGTAGTGCCCATGTACATGGTCGTATGGTGACCTAGAAGACACACATAAATCCATGGCTGATTAAGTCTACTACATGGAATGTATTTTTAAAAAACATGACCTATATTTTTCTTTTTTATTTGATAAATTGGAGTAGGGTCACATCTCATACCCAAAAATGTCTTCTTCTAGCTGTTATTTATACAGAAGTGATGTGGGGTGGTCGATGAACTCCAAACCCCTCATGATTCACAATATGAGATCCAATTGGGACACTTTCAGGTGCGTTGGAATTCCCCGGGTGAGTTCTCAAAACCCTAAGAGTTGTTATTCCTGATTCCACCGCTCTTGTTAGTTATTAAAGGTTGAGTGTTTTTTATCTTTTTCTAGATCTATGCCATTTTAGGCATATTTAAGGGCCGACAGTCAATTATATCATTCATATGACATCGAGGTATATAGTTTGTGCCTTCCATTGTTTTTTTTTTTTGAATATGTATTCTAAAAATAATTCATGCCCATGTTTTGGGTATTATGTGCATTGTAATTAATCTTTATATATTAGTTGTTATGATTTGATTGATTGATAAAAAGTTGTTGCATAAAAATAAGGTTAGATACCTTGTTAAAGAGATACAGCATGGGAGTGTTTCCATTGATTTATTGTTTATGGTCGATTGGTATAGAATTCCTACTAGGCTTGACTTGTATTCCATGGATTTTTTATTAGGATGGAACTGCTGATTTTTTGAAATGCTTGTGATATGAATTGGAAATTTTTGAAAGAAGGGTAAGACCATGAGAGATTCCCATGTGGTTGTTTGCAATTAATTTATGTAATTTTTGACCAAGGGGGTTGGACTATGAGAGCTTCCCAAAGGGGTCATTTATGTATGTTTTAATGGAATTATTGACCATGGGGTATTAACCATGGGAACATCCCAGGTGGTCATGAATTATTGATTAAATTAATGTTTTACACAAGGGTTTAGACCATCAGAGATTTCCAAGGACGTCATTTATAATTAATTGATTCTATATAAGACAAGAGGGGTTAGACCATGAGATATTTCCATAGGGTCGTTTGTGGGTAATTGAATGATTGTGAGAGGTCTACAAAGAAAAATCATAAATTTGAATCATGTCTTACATGATTATCTAGATGGTCTAATGAGATGTTTGTTTTGTTTCATTTACATGGGGAATATAAGGATTAAGCTACATTCAGTGTTACATGGTTCAATGAGTGAATAATAAATGTTAAATGAATCTAATTGAAAACTATAGGATGGTTTACTTTTGAGTACATCGTAGTTTATTGCATCACTTTTTCATATTACTTTCTATATATATTCATTGATGCTGAGGAACATATCTTTTGGTGGTTGCCTACTATGATTTGTCTCAGAACATTTTTGGGTCATGATTTTTTAACCAAATAGATTATATTATTTCAGGTATATATAAGGGAGTGAACCCTTCATCATTAGGAACATGATTGATATTAGAGATGGATAGCATGTGACCAATCTGAGGCTTCTGATACTATCAGAGATTACTTTTTTAATCTATAATTTGGGTTCTGTATTTCATTTCATAATTTGGAATTGTTTAGTTATATCTTTAGATATATATTTCATTCATATTATACAAATATTGTGGCTTCTTCTAGATTTAATTTCAGTCTTCTGTAGTTTTTTATTGTTTGGTACTATTCATTCCTCTATTGGTTACTGTTTAGATTCCATTGTGTATACTATACCAATGAGGGAATAGTTTCCCCAATATCACACATTGGCCCTCACTTCTAGTTGGAATAATCTAGATTTTGGAGAAATTCATTTGAGGTTAAATAAAAATCATGTTCTGGACACCTTTGAGTGGCACCCAGATTCGGGATATTACAAATTGGTATCAAAGGAGTTTTCATTTCTGGTTTGTCTTAATGGTCGGTGAAATTAGAATGGGATATGAAGTAAATGGAGTTTGATAATTTTTGTTCCTGGGAGTAGCTACCCCATGTAACATGAAAATCCAAAATTACCTCAAATTGCATTGTAATTTTTTTTATTTTGAAATATTAATGTTGATTTTATTTCACCATTGGGTGATGAAATTATTTTGTGCTTTTAGTATTGATATCATTGGGATTCTATTATGTTGAAAACTTATGATATGAGGTCATTCCATCACATTCATCATATATTCACTTTCTAGAGATCACATTTCATGCAGTATTGTCTTTCCATATAGGGTGTATTATTGATTTTATGTTGTTATAATAGATGTTGTGCAAGACATGAATTATATTGTGATAGATTCCATGATAGAATACCTGCTATTTTGGTAGTGTATTGTTATATATAATACTTCATTGGATGGAT
The DNA here is from genome assembly GCA_963277665.1 of Viscum album. Classification (NCBI taxonomy): domain Eukaryota; kingdom Viridiplantae; phylum Streptophyta; class Magnoliopsida; order Santalales; family Viscaceae; genus Viscum; species Viscum album. The sequence goes on from OY728141.1 coordinate 143,116,805, forward strand.
GCCAGGCTTTGGTTAATGAGGTGTTATTGGCCATCATGGATCTGAATTTGGTGGATCATGTCTAATCATTAAATTAATTCTATTAAGATATGATATCAATAAAGATTCCAATAATCGATTTTTGGGTATTATGGGAACTCATGGATTGGAAAATGGCATGCCATTGCCAAATTATATTATTTTTGGGGATTCTTAGATGTTTAAAATGATTTAAATTATGAAAACATAGAAAACATGGACTGTGATGTTATGAACACACACCATATCTTTGTTTGTTCTGAAAGAAGTAATTTTTTTAAGTGTACGTTGTGTACCATATGTACAGGCCCTATTGTTGTTGATTGTTTGACTGAATGTGTTAGCAGTGACACAGGATTGTTTAACTTTTGGTAGAACATGTCATGTACTACGAGTACACAACTTGATATAGTATACAGGGTATCCATTCATGAGACTAACGTCAAGGGTGTACAAAACATTTGAGTACATATCATGTTTAGGGTGAACACGTCGTGTAGTGTTACAGAAGCAGGACCATGTAGCTCATTCCATGTAGTAGTACCTGGGAAGGAGGTGCTATTATGGTATACATTGTGTACCATGATGATCACTCCATGTCTATGGTGTGTTACACGAATAGGTTGGTTGAGGTACATGTCCATGTTAAACCATAAGAGAACTTGTTGTGTCATGTTTCTACACACACTATAACCATCTTTTGGAAAACATGAATGCTTCTCTTCACCAGTTCTGTACATGTACATTTGAGTTGTAGTAACTTTATTATCATATTATGTTGTGCGCTGGATATTGAAGATTCATTCCACCAAGGCATCCTCTTGTTGTACGCTGGGTACAATGTGATTATCAGACATTAGAAATGGTAGACCGGGGACTACCAACATATCCTCCTTTCATGCCCATCCTTACACCTGCTATTATATGAGATGCAAGTGATGATGTATAGTTCTAGGAAGGATTTATAAGGATGATGCATACCTTTTAGAGAGCACCACATCCTGCCCAGATTATGGACGAGTTGACATAGGGTGTTCTAGTAGAATAATCCCAATTCTTTTTCAGAGGATGGAGGACCACATTTTCTCGAGTCATGATTGGAGGCCATGATTTCTATCATTGAGAATCTGGAGACACCTCTTGAGAGGAGGGTTATGCTCACGACTGACATTCTACATTTAGGTTTGACTGATCCTGGGAGTTTATGGTTTTGGAACATGGTTCTCTTTCAGTGATGGATTATTCATATCGTTTTATAGGGCTTCAAAACATCACACATGTTTTGGGAGGTGACATATATCACTGGCTAGGATATTTGAGTATGGACTTAGTAATTTCATCGAATCATAGGTGAATGTTATCAGGTTGACTTATGTGACAACTATAGTAAACTAGAAGATGTTTATTGACAACAATATGATGGAGTTTGGAGCTATTATCTAGGTGGTTCGTCATCCGGGGGTGGAAATCCTTCGACCAATAGTAGTCAGTTCCATATCGGGATTTCATGTGATGTTTTTTAGGTATCTGAGTGTTGTGTTAGTAGTGCAGAAATATTGGGAACACGAGACTGCAGTGCCGAGAGACCCAATTGAGTGTCGATCATGCCGAAAGATGGGTCATATTCAGAATTTTTTCAGGATGTTATCCCCAGAAGTGAGTGAGATGGGGTCTGTTATGAAATCATGTATAGTATTTGGAGAACCAAATTTTCATCATTAAGATAACTTATGTTATTTCGGATGTTCAGGTTGAGGAGGCGGTCATGGTCGTGGTAGCCAAACGATAGGTTTCCATTGATTGCATGGTGGTTCATCTCAGTGTACTCAGGCAGGTTCATAGGGATGTGGTACTGGTCTCACATTGGAAATGGAATAGACCCACCAAGAGAAGGATTTGGGACCCTCCATGGTATGATGTAGGATTCTATTTTCCTCGGTTTTAGCTTCTATTCTTTTGGATATAGGGGCTTTCTATTTTTTTTATATCTACTACCATTAGGTAAAGCATTAGGCTCTGTATCTTTACATCTGATGATGTTATGATTCTAGAAACTCAATTTGGGATTAGGATGATTAGTTTATTTTAGTGTAAGTAGATCCATCTTGAGGTTTTGGGTGTCCTTTCTTATTGGACCTCTATGTCTTAGATATGATAGGTTTCAATTTCATTCTGGGAATGGACTGGTTGGTTTTATTTGTTATCCTTTTCTGACAACTATCATCGTAGGGTTAGTTTCTCATCCCTAGTGGGTGGAACTTTTATACATAAGGTATAATATGATGTCCAAGCAAGATGATATGGACTCGAGCATCATGGGGTGTGAGAAATTATAGCTCATTTTTCTATTTTTTATCAATATGACTAGGGGAATTAACAGAGGGACTTTACTCAAGTGTCGGGTCATTTCAAATATGTCATTCCAGTAGACTTTTGAATTTTACCATTAGAGTGAGATGCGTTTTTCTCTATTGATATTGTTCTAGGAGAATCATCGATGACAATTCCTCCTCCTATGATGCCAACACCTGAGTTATAGGAGCTCAAGAAGCAGTTAGAGATGTTGTAGGCAAAGGGATTCATCTGACCTAGTATTTCTTCTTTGGCATTACCTATCCTTTTTTCAAAGAAGGTGGAAATTACCCATAGAATTTATGTGGATTATTATAATCTGAACTAGTTGATGGTAATGAATAGATAACCCTTTTTAAAGATTGATTGCCTCTTTGATCGGCTTTATTTAACGCATGTGTTCTCAAAGATTGACTTGAGATGTTGTTATCATCAGCTGCGTGTTAGACAATCTGATATTCATCTCATAGCCATTCAGAGTAGGTATGGTCTATACAAATATATGACTATTCCACTTAGTCTCACAATTGAACTGGCAGTTTTAATGGAACTAATAACCCAATTGTTCCATCCTTTAATGGATTTGTTTTTCATAGTCTTATTGTATGATATCTTGGTGTACTCTCACACTCTACATGCCATTCCATATATCTTGATACCATACTATGTGAACTAAGAGAGAATCAGTTATATTATATTCTCTAAAATACCCACTTTTGGATGGACCACATTCATTTCTTATGTCCTTTCATCTATGATACATGAGTATCAATAGTTCCAGAAAAGGTGAGAGTAGTAGTTTCTTATGAGTATCTGAAGAACATATTTGAGGTAGAGTTTTTTTAGGACTATCTGGTAAAAATATATGATTTATTCAATACTTTTCATGCATTGAAGCGCCAGTAATAATATTGACTATTAAGGGTGGGAAATACATGTAGACAGATTCTTACGATTTACCCTTTAGGAGCTGAAAGGGAGATTTACATCAGCACCATTACTGATTTTTCTAAATCTGAGAAAGACTTACACCATTTACCGTGAAACATCACATATCGGGTCGTGAGTAGTGTTTATGCATGGTGAAGGATTCATTGCGTACGGTTCTCTACAATTGTGTCTTCATGAGAGGAATTACCTAACACACGATCTGGAGTTGGAAACAGTTGTGCATGCATTGCACTGTTAGAGACATTATCTTTTGGGAGAAAATTTATTGCTATATGCAGTGCACAAAATCCAAAATTATATATTTACTCCACATGATGTGAATTTGAGACAACGATGGTTAGTTGAGTACCTTTAGTCTTTTGACATTGAGCTTGCCTATACACATGGAAAAGGCAATGCAGTGGCTTTTGAGATGAGAAGGACACATATACATGACATTAATGAGGCCTACAGTGAGTGGAATCTTATGGAAATGTTCTCTAAGATGAATTTTTAGGTTCACAATAAACTGGGGTAGACATTCCTTTTTTCTATAGTTATTACATATACTCTACTAGATCTAGTGCGAATGAGGTAGCTATTAGATTCCAAAGGCCTAGTATTATGGGAGTGTGTGGAAGGTAAGAATGCTAATCCTGGGTAGACCATAGGAAATGATGAGGGTTTTGGTTTTCATTAAAGTGTATTGGTTTGCGCATACTTACACAAAGAGATCTTGTGATATATTCATGCCACCATGTGGGAAGTTCATCTTGGTGTCACCAAGAAGCATCAAGATCAATATCCTCAGTATTGGTGGCCATGAATGAAGTGGGATATAATTACTTTTTTTATGATATGTTACACCTGTTAGTAGGTGAATGTAGATAATCCGCGACCGAAAGGTAAATTACAATATTTTCCCATTCTTGAGTGTAAGTATAATGATGTCACAATGGATTTCAGGATGGGTTTATCAAGGTATCATTGAGGAAATTATTTTTTATGGGTGGGTGTTGAAAAAATACCTAAGGTTTCACACTTCAGGCTGGTCAAGGAATCCTTCATTGTGGATGATCATGTATATTTGTGCATAAGAGATATAGTAAATTTTCATGGGGTTCTCCACACAATCGTTTCAGATAAGGATTCCCAGGTTACTTCTCGAGACAGGAAGGGACTACAGAGGGCATTGGGTACAAATATACTTATGAGTACAACATTCCATCCTTATATATATGTACAATCCGAGCGCATGATTCAGGTTATGGACTACACATTTCAAGAAAGTGTCATGTATTTTGGGTTCTCTTGGGAGAGTCACATAACCCCAATGGAGTTTTCCTACAATAATAGTTTTCAGAAAATGTTTCAGATGATAGCTTATGATGATTTTTAGGATAGTCCAGGATGATCACCCCTATGTTGGATGGAGGTAGGAGAGGCAACTATGCAAGGACCTCATCTTGTCCAAGAAACCACTTAGTGGGTGGAGTTGATTCAGAACAGGATGTATACTATATGGTATCAGTATAAATCTTATGTTGATTGATCTAGAAGACCTTTAGAGTTTGAGGTCGGGGATATGGTTTTTATTTGTGTCACATTGATGTTGGGACACATTAGTATATTGAGACATGGGGTGATTTCACAAAGATACATCAGGCCATTTGTGGTTTTGTAGATAGTCAGTACAGTTCCCTATTAGTTGTAGTTACATCCTAGGTACTTGGATATTCATGATGTCCATCATGTTTCTCAACTACGATGTTACTTTTTAGACTCATCTTTTGTTTTTCAACCGGAGGAGGTCGACTTGGTGGTGGATGCATCCTTCATGGAGCATCCTATTGGGATTGTGTATTTTAGCATGAAGGTTCTATGTGGCTATTATGTTCCTCTCGTATGGGTGCTATGGTAGCACAAGAATGTGCATGACGAGACATGGGAGAGGGAGGTCGATGAGTGCTTGTAGTGCCGGAGCTATTCACAGATTCTTCTTCACCACCCTTTTAAGAGAAAATTTGGGGATGAATTTATTTAAAGGGGGATGTTTGTAAGAACCCAGATTATTATTTTAGGTTTGGATCTTGATTTCAGGTTTTTTTTAAAAAATTAAAGGAACGATAATTTCTTGAGTACACGCCATGTATTCCCATGTACACACCGTTTACCAAGTTTCCACATATAGCTCTGTGCTGACAGTACGGAGGTTGAGTACATTGTCGCGCGGTGACCTGGAAGACCTGAATATGTCGGGGGGATCGGTTAAGGGTACTAAATGGTGTGTATTTCTAATAAACCCAACATGTATATTTCTATTTATTTTATTAATTGAAGTGGGATAACATTTCATATCCAGAAACGTCTTCTTCTTGTCGTGGTTTGGATAGAAGCATTGTGGGATAGCTAACGAACTCTGAACCTCTCCCATTTCTCTTTCTAATCTCGGATTTGGACATTGTTAGATGTATTCAAATTACACGAGTGAATTCTCAAAACCCCTAGATCCTTTATTCCTGATTCATCCTTTCTTGTGAGTTTTTCAAGGTTGATCATTTTTCTTCCTTTTGATGATCTAGGATGTTTTAGGACGATTAAAGGGTCGACGTTCCTTTATATCGATCGTACGACATCGAGGTAGGTGGTTTGTGTAATTTATTGTTTTTCATTGAATTATATATGCTAAATTTTCTTGATAGACGCATTTTGGGTATTTTGTGATTTGGAATTAATCCTTGTTTGTTATATGATGTTGTTTGATTGATTCAAAAACGATTTTTGCTTTTGCGTATGGTTAGATTCCTTGTATACGACACACCATGTGGGTGTCTTTTCCATGATAAATTATTAACGACTGATTTTTCTAAGATTGATTCAAGGCTTTCCTTCTTTTCCATGCATTTTTTTGGTATGATGAAGTTATTTATTATATTAAATGACCTTGATATGCATTGTGAGTCTTTGACAGAAGGTTTATACCACAAGATCTTCCTAGGTGGTCATTTATAATCAATTTAAGGAATGTCTGACGTAGGGGGACTGGACATTGAGATCTTACCAAAGGTATCATTTATGTATGTTTTACTAGAATGTTTGACCCAAGGGTATTGACAGTGAGTGCTTCCCATGTGGTAGTTATCTTTTGAATAATTGAATTTTTTACCCAATGATTTAGATGGTGATATCTTTCCTAGGTGGTCGTTTATAATTAATTGATTATTTTTCGGACTGGACATGTTAGAATGTGATAGATTCAAAGAGGGTCTTTTGTGGATAATTATGTTAGGAAATACAAAGCAAGAGCTAGGATTCTGTCTTACATGATTGTTTGGATGGTCTTATGAGACATTAGTTTTTGTTAATTTACATAGAGGATCAAGATCGTAGGCTAGATCCAGAGTAACATGTTTCAATAGGTGAATAAGAAATGGTAAATGAATGTAAATGGAAACTGTAGGATTGTTTTCTTTTGAGTAATTCCTAGTTTGTTGCTTTACATTTTGTATTACCTCTAATATATTTTCACTGATAGTTAGGCACATATATATTGGTGGTTTCCTACTGGGATTCATCTTACACCCTTCCTAGATCATGATTTTGGATCCAAACAGATTATTCGAATATAGGTAAAGATAAGGTAAAGAATCCTTCTCCATAAGATACTTAATGACTATTGGATATGGATCAAATGGGACCCATTTGAGGCTTGAGATGATTATAGATTTTACATGTATCTTTTTTACTTTTGTTTTTGCATTGCTTTCCAGCATTGTGACTTGTTTGGATGATTTATTAGAAACCTATTTCATGCATCATAACATATTTTCTGGCTTCTGATTGATATAATTTCAGTCTTCTGCTATTTTTTTGGTATTATTTATTCTCCTATTGTTTTCTATTTATATTTCGTTGTGTATACACATCTAATGATGGAATAGATTTCCCAATATCACACCTTGTCCCTCACTACTAGTTGGTTGCCTTTATAATTTTTATAAATTCTCTTGATTTCATGTTACCGACCGGGTTTGGGGCACCATTGGGCAACACCTGGATCTGAGATGTTATAGTATGGAATGCCAACATATGATCTTATTGAGTCTTTTTATATCACCCCCTTCACCCCCATTTGTATTGTGTAAAACTTAATATATATTCTAATAAAAGAAATGTAAAGTCAATGAAATGAGGCAACAAGGGTATGTAGCTTGGGTATGGGTATCTACTGGAAAAATAGTGGTTGTTTCACCACATATCACATCTAGTATAGGTTTTCATTTTCAGTTTTCTATGCTAGTATTGTTGGACCTGTACATTGTAATTTTTCTGGCATTTGATTTTTCTAACTACTTTTGTTTCTCTCTGATTAGGGAATATGATTCCTTTTGTTCTCTTCAATATTATCCATATTATATATATATATATATAAATATATATTCCATGATGTTTTTTTATTTGGGAAAATCATTCCATCAAGGATTTTATTTGATACCCAATTTCTAGTCACTATCTCATGGGGATTGGTAATTCACTTCAGTTATGTTCCACATAAGTTCAAGTGATATTTTTTGAGGGTGTCCTTGTCCGGTCTTTCACATGCTAAATAATAATAAGAAATAATGAAAAAAAACTATTAGATCTAAATGGTTGTATTGGAAAAAATATATTTGAATCGTTGATCATTGTATTATATAATGTATGATTAATTTCCCTATGTTATAATGAAGAAGAAACTATTGATTAAGAAGAATCATTTATTATAGTAGGTGAGCATAAATCCATTAGAATACCAATTTCATATATATCTCAATATAACTTCAAAATATATCAAATAGTTTCTAACACTGATTTCCATAATTGTTATGTTATTCCGGGTGTATTATTTGAGTGTCCCTTTGCTTTTAGATACCCTCAATTTTCAAATCACCTTTTCAAATAAATCTAATGATGTTCATGGTTTAGAACAATATCCTATAAAATTGGACAATAGTATTAGCTCATTCTAAAATTGAAAAGGGTTTTTAAAAGTTATTGTTGAACCTAATTTATTTTATTAATTTTTACAAAATATTCTTTTGTTATTCAAATAAATATTTATGAAATAATTTTTGGGTCATCTAAGTCCACATTTTGTCTTTAGTTTTCATAGTCGATGCCAATAAAATTTGAAATATGTTTTAGATGTGATTGAATGTTTTATCTATGTTTTCATTTTTTTTAAATGAATAAGCAATTGTTTTTTAATATATTTTAATACAAAATAGTATTTTTATATGGATTTATATAGACAATAGTAAAGGGTGTGTCACTCTAATGAGTACAAAAATAAATTTCATTATGATGAAAATAGATAGAGAGTTGATCAAACATCTTATAGAAGTGTGATTATAAGTCTCTATACATGAATTCTAGATGATTGCATATTATGTAAAATTTATATGGTTATGATATATTACATTAATATCCCAGGGAATATAATTTACATGAAATATCAATAATTTACAAATAGATCAAAACAGTAATAAATTCCTACCATTTTATTTTTAAGGATTATCTTCTGAGTTAGTGTGTTATTCCAATGTTATTATTTTCTCATAATAACAATCAAAAAATAATATTGACATATGTCATGTTATGTCTAATTTTCTAATATCACATTGAATTAAGAATATTAATTCGATTTCATTTACTATTTCTAAAGATAAACTATTTTTTATATGTAGTGGTTTGAAAAAATTCAATGAATGCAACTAACCTTGCAGGGTTATGGATATCAATTCATATATTTCCCTATAAACTACGATAAAATAGGTGAAATTAGTATTTCTAGGAATCCTTTTTCTCTTTCACGGACTTAACATATAGATATAATATATCCCCTTTTAATAGAACCTTTTCCAATTTGGGTATATCAATCTTGAATTAATTGGAACACAAATTCATATTTCTAATATATTTTCTAGGAATTTGAAATTTGAGAGGTTTAATTATATCAGAAAATAATCAGGATTTGTTAAATTTTTATATAATTTTGTTTATTCAAGGTTTACATGTTCTAGTTCATTAATTCCTAAAATATGTTGTAATGATATCTCCATGTTAAATTTTTTGTTCTTTTCAAATTTTATATTTCAATTTTTTTAATGAATTAAGAAATTATAGCTATCGATTGTATTTCATATGTATCCTCAAATCTCAAATCCATTAAATGTAATATTTTTTTTAATACGAATTATTGTTTCATGTTTCTAGAAAAACTCATAATAAATTTCCTATCGAAAATAAATAATAGTTTTATATTGACCTAGCTATTTCAAATTTTTATGAAGAAATATTATTCTACATAAAATAACCCATTTTAAGTGAGCCTGTCATTATAAATGATGATATAGTGATCAAATAATATTTAAAGGGAAACAATACAGATAGAAAATTTTACAGGCCTTATTTGTGAAGGATTTAATATTTTTGTGTGTGTGCCAATTTTACGACTTTTCAGACTCATTATTGTTTGTCACACTAAAATATTTTTAAAATTTCCTATACTTTAAATAAAATGGTGTCCTCTATTTATACACTAATCCCACTTCTCTCATAGATCCTTCGGTATTCCAAAATGAATCATGATCCTTCAAATTTAGTTAGTTTCATCCAATATGGTAATAATAATGTATTATATTATGTTTTTATCTTATGATTCAAGAACACCACTAATAAAATATAAGGTCAAATCCATTATATTGGTTCAACCTCCTCTCAGATAGAATTAGTTGGGTCGTATGGTTTGTTATGAGATGGTAGATCATGTATAGTGGTTGAAGACTAGAAAGTCACTAGTTTGGAAGGACATAAAAAATAGGCAAGGACAAAAAGGTTTCATGAAAACAAAAAATTTCTCAGTTAATGGATAGTTTAAGGTATTTTCTTAAATATATTTATGGTTATTGAATAACCAAAGTAATTCATAAAAAATTATCTAACATATGATATGAATTTAATTTTTCAACATAGTGTGATAACGTAATGAATGTACCACATATAAGTGATATTGAATATTTTCAATGTTATTTTACCATGAATTATTCTCATGTTGAGATACATATTTTATAATATAATCTAACTAGAGGTAGAAATTATAGATGGATAATGAAATATATCTTGATTTAGAGTGTATATAACTTGTCTAGTGTATCAATTTTTTGATTTGTCAGATAAAAGGTGATTTCAATATCATAATACATAATGTATTATTCTTATTATATATTTTTAAAAATAAACATCAATTATTATACCTTTGTACATGATGATGTTCATTGAATAATTATGAATTCCATAATCTAGGTTTAACTCTTATTTATATTAAATGTTTGTTTTAGATTTATTATAGTTAAAGGGAATTTTTATTTAGGTGGACAACATGTCAAAATATTATAGTTGAATATATCAAAAGTATACCATATATTAGATAATGTGTTTCAGTTAGAATCCTTGGATATGTGTTTGGGTTTTTTGATAGTGAAAATATATATAGAATTTATAATCCATTAAAGATACTTGTGAGTCCAAAGGATAAAACTGATCTTGGATTTGATCATAGTGGAATTGTAGAATACTCTTACGTGGATAAAAAGGAATGTAAGGACATAAAATTAACTATTTATGGAGAATATTATAATTCTAAATAATTTTAGAAGAAATCCATACAACTAAGGATGTATATTATGAACCTACACAACCTCCAATTCTATTGTATTTATAATAAGATGAAATTAGAAATTATGTAGAAGATACTGAGATGTATAAAAGATATCACTGTGAGAAAATAGTTTTTAACAATTGGTATTTTGAGTTTGATATATAATTCCATCAATCAATTGAAAATAAGGAAACATTAATAAGTATGATATTTGTATTGAATAGAATTATATTAAGCGATTAGAGATTATTCTAGATGGAATGAATGTGAACCACTTTTTGAGGTGGTGATATCTTGTAATAATAGGGATTAAGATGTTGACAATACTGGTAGAATAATTCCACCTAGAGATGGTTTACATTACATATCCGAAGATTTAATAACTTTGTGGACAAAAACCCTATATTTGTTAACATAGACAAAAATATTCACTTTGAAATTGAAGAAAGGGTAGGAATAACTCTACATATATCAACTGAAGAACCTATTAATAGTAGTGAGAAAATATGAACTAAATAATTTAACAATGATCTAATATAATATATTGTAAAATACGAGTTTGGGATCATAAATATAGATATATTTTACCCCAACATTCATCATGTGTCTAATACAGTAGAAGAGGTCAGTAGTGAATCATCTAAACATGAAAAACCCTCTACAATTATACCTTATTCTCAAGAGAAAACTAATGACTTATATTATTTTAAATTAAAATTTTACTAATTTAAATAAAATTGGGTATTAGATTTTAGAATTAATACCATACAAGTTTTTTATAGACCATTTATCATGGAAAACTAAATAGATAGACTTCAATCATAGATTGGATGTCTTCTTGAAGAACATCACGAATTAAAACAAGATCAAATAGGGAATAGTAATTATAAATAGATAGAAAATTATATATATATATATATATTAATCCATCAACTCTTATACATGATTCTGTTTTTAGTGTTTGATGAATCAAATATTCAATGAATTTATCATAATTTTTCTTATTGAATTTAAGAATATAATGGATTTGATGATAGATACATTTCAAACACAAGCTGATAATACCCTGATGTTAGTAAAATATTATTCTATAAAATATATATTATAAGAAGATATTAAAAAATGTTATAATGTACTATATAAGTTCAATCTTAACATATTGTGATGTAAAAACAGTTCTAGGATCATTGTAAATTTATCTAAGGATTCTTACTATCACACAATATATTATTGAAAAAGTGAAAAAGTTGCAGGTGTTTTAACATTATATGATATTTTCATATAGAGTGTGCATAATTTCAAAAGCATCCTGAATTATTGTTCAAGATCATTGATATATTTCACATATTTTATGGAACTCTATTTTTATAGTGATGATATTACTATGAAAGTACCTATAGTTTGTCGTGTTGTATTACCTTCATCTTCATAACTGAAAACTGCATTAGTACCTTCATCAACAAAACACAACCTTTAAACTTATTTTTTAGAAATTTTAATGTCACCCCATAACAGGATTTTCAGCCTAGCAAACCACTTCATAAGGGACCTATCATTCATTGGACTCTTAATCAACAATCCGGACATACATATCGACCATAAAAGAAAAAATATAAAGTTATAATAGATACCATGGTTATGAGAGATATTGATTAAGATTCAGATAAGGAATTCCGAGTGTGATATTAATTCAGTGTCATATCATGAATTCACCTTACATAATAAAATGTTAATGCTTTTAATGATGTTGTGTCCATTATATAACTTATTTTACATTTATATTTAGTTTGTATATTATATCATTAAATTTCATAATTTAAATATCTTAAGAATATCATTATAATAATCCATATCTTTATATATTAATACAGTCCACTTTAATTATTTTAATATGTTAAATATTACAATGTTTTATTCTTAAATTATTTTTGATCATTAGAAAGGGAATATTATTATATTATTTAAGAAATTCCCTATTTTGTTTATCAAAAATCATGTTTCATTTTTATAAAATATTTTTACATTCTTGGGATAATAATATATTTTTTTACATATTGATCCAACCACGTGATACATTAAACTAACTATATTAAATATATGACTATTATTTGATGAAAAAAGTTAAGTAAAAAAAGATACAATGAAAAATACAACTAAAAACATGTAAAAATGATCAAATATGGTGGAAAGATGAAAAAATAACATGATGTTGATATTGATAACATACAACAAATATAAATGACCAAATGATAACTTAAACAAACCGCACAAACAAGATTGAAAATGAAATAGAAATACATAATATTTTCTAGGTTATTGATTGACCGTAATATGGATGTGTCTACCACATATTATTTTTTGATCAACTAATCATTATGAATGTTTATGAAAATAGATATTTGGATCAAACACCTAATGAATCATATACACATTACTTGTAACAACCAAGTGAAGTATGAATCTACCATAAGGGAAACCCACTACGCTACTTAAATCTACTATAACTAGAAATCCTGAAAAATCATATCCATAATAATTTCAATGTTAATTATGCAGTCCATTGAATATATTTAGTATTCAAAGCCAAACATTTAATGCATCGAAAAATAACAGTAATCATTAATTAATGTATAATATTGTTTTATGAAATATATCCTATAAATTGAAAATGGGTAGTGCATGGATAGAGTGTTAGATTCATTGAGAGAAAAATATAAATATCATATTCTCATTCTAAATATTATTTCATACTTTGTACACATAATTTTTTTCGGTGAAAGAACATTAAAAACACACTTAGAGTATAACTAATTCAACATTTTTTTATAAGAAATTATTATCAAGAATATAATCATATTGATCAATTGAATCAGGATAGATAATATATACTCTATATAATACTATACTTACTTATATCTCTATAATGTTTATATATTTTTTCGAACATTAAATTATATTCTGAAAAATCAATTTACCACATTCTCATATAATTTATTGGGGCATACATTGATATTATATCTATTTCTCTTCATAAAATCATCTTTTCCATGAATAACTATTATAGAGGATTGATTATTACCCTAGATCACATTCAGTTTAGGTGATGGTCTGTTTTATTCCTCAATCCTAGTTTTGGATCACATTACATTATTTTAATAAAAGGGTTTTAATGTTGCTTTTACTATCAACTAGGGATGAATAAGTTCCAAAATAGAACTGAAATAAATTTTTTAATTTATTATATGGTTTTTCATCAATTCATGTTGAATATTTTTTAAAATAGTATTTTAATTTTCCACTAATATATTATTATCCATTTTTGTTCGTAATTTTTTTAAATGTAACTCTGATAGTAAAAAATTTTCAGTGATATATATACTATTTGGTATGAATAAAATAAATTATAATAATAATATAATTTCAAATTGTTTGATAAAATAATTTAATTTTTTTATGAAATCATTTATAACATTTATATTATATATGGAAGAAAATTTTTAACTAGTTTATTACAACACTTTTGTTTGAGGTATGACCCTATTGTTTTTATGAAAATATAACATAAAGAATAAGTGAGTTTTGTTGTTTTAATATTATTGATGATGATTTGGGAATAAATTTAGGATATAGATAGTAGAATAAATTCATGAATTGAAGGTTATATAGTAATATTTGTACAAAATTTTTCCAATCTTCATTCATGGTGTGAAAATCGATTTACAATGTGATGACTATTTTTGATTTGGAGACCAACGCACATTGAGAATTGGTGAATGAATCTATATCAATAATTAATGAAATAATGTAACATAAGAAATTGTGACTATTTCTTGAAATAGGGAATTTTAATATTTTCAACACTCATTCAACCGCATTCAACTCCCTCTATTTTGTCATATACTAAAGCATTACATGATGAAATTTTGGAAATTATTCTCTCTTATAAAGGTAGATTCTAATGGATTAAATTTTGTTGGATCATGTATGTAAAAATTAATAGAGTTTTTATTATTATTTCCCTAAATAGAATTTTTCCATATTTTTTTTAACCATATACTGAGACATTAATTACAATAAATATCGGATTCATTTGTATTTTAAAGACATAATGTTGGGATTTGTCAGTGGGATTAGGACTGAATTCTATGTGGTCATATCATGAATTGAGAATTCATATTGATCCCTATTAAGGTATGTGAACACTTCCTTTTTTACATTCCTTATAAATCTAAGGCTCATGATTGTCATAAAAAAATTCTATTTTTTTTGGGAAGATCCTCGATTTAAACTGCACAAAAAAATACTCACATGGGTGATTCATTTTAAAGACTGAATTATGGGTGATTCCCATGACATATTTGTTTAATGGTCCAAGTTGAATTTTTTAAATAATTAAAATAGTTTTATTGATGGAAATTATAAAAGTGTTTTTTTTAAATTTCATAGAATATCAACTTGTATTCAGGGATTGGACCATGTCTTAGGAGGCTTTCTTTTAGGGCCAACTTGTGTGAAAAATTGTATCACCATCTAAGGACTTGGTGAGGGTATGACTCACCCACAAAAGTATAAGGACTTTAAGACTAATACCATGAAATCCATAAATAATGTTAAAATTATAAAATAGAAAAAATTAAAATTGTGGTTTTTATACTAATAATTGTGACAAATGTTTTCCATTATAATATTGAAATAAAAAATGAAATACCAACCACATACATATCAAAGAAATTTTATGTCTAATGTTCTATCTAATGATTTCTATTTCAAGTGTATATCCTACTGCTTTCCCCTTCACCTTTTTTAGAAATTCAATTTTTAATATATATAATCACACTACATCAAATTATCCCAACATGTGTCATTTATTTTTAAAACAGAGGACAAGTTGATAGTGACTTCAATAGAGCTTATGGATATGGGGTACTTGGTTAACATACAATGTTCATGGGTTGGTATAATGGAAGTGGGATCTATCAAATTTTTTATTATTTCTCCTTTTTTTCGGGTTGGGACATACGTCTTTTTTGGGAGTGTAGTTTTTCCCTTCTACATTTCATAATACACTATCATAATTTGGGTTTTTTTGTGGTCCATGCATATTTTATATATTTATATTAGTGTTGAATATGTTATTTAATTCCCTATTAACATTTATATTGAGTTGGTTGCCTGTGTGTGTGTAAATTTATTTTGGAAAATTCATCCTTAAGTTTAGCATGCCTTCAACACTTGTCGGTACCCCTAGCCTATGGAAACGGGCTTGTGGTAGGTGTTGTTCGAGTCCCAACATGGGTCTGGTCGTGACATACCGGTATTAGTTGTGGTTTACCCTTGGGACATTGTTCAAAATTACATAAAAATGTTTTCATTTTTTTGGAAACAATGTCAAAGTTCCTTGAGTGACGCTCTCATGTTAGGGAGTCTGGTGATGGAGCGATTTCCGACCTAGCCATTCATCATGAACTCGACTTCCTACTTATATACTTCTCATGTCGGTACATTTACTGTAAGGATCAATGGTATGTTCATCATGTATGAATGAGCCTTTTACTATTATTCTTGAGTAATATCCTCTTTTTTGTTATATGTATAAGAATTCCTATCTGACCATGATGATCATTGAAATTTTATTAGGATTCCTCTTTGAAGCCAACCATTCCGGACACTAGATGTAATTTGTGAGGATGGCCCAATGAGTTATGAGGCCTCATTTCAGGGTACATATCATAATCCTAGACCTCCAGGTGGGTATATAGTGTCCATCCACATGTTTAGAAACATATTTTTATAGAAGAGTAGGATGAGTATGTGCATAGGATAAGTGCACTCCATGAGTTCTAGTGTCAGAGACCTCTGAGGTTTTGAGGGGAGATAGATCGTCAGGAATTATTGGATTGGCTAGAGTTGGTTGTCCGTATCAGCTTGTTTATTTTAGACTCAACTGATCTTATGGTGTGTTTTGAAGCTATTATTTTCCATAGAGAATGATGGGAATTGGTGACTCTTGGTTACCAATACACAGTAAGTCGAAACTCTCTTGGGATGACTTACAATAGCTATTTTGTGAGGATTACAACACCTTCTTATTACACTTCATTTGGATCCAAGAGCTTCTACAACATTTTCATGGAGGGTTATTTTTGAGATACTATGTAGTTAGGTTCGCATACCTTATGTTCTACACAACTGACAAGATCATATATAGATATTTATAAGCACTGATGTTTGAAATGGGGATCCACTAAGAGATTAGAGAAAACATTGCATCCTTGTGCATCCCCACCTATGCTGATGTGCTCAATATGGAACTGGTGATAGAGATAATTTTATTATATTGATGCAAAATAGTTGGATCTAGCTATGGATATAATAGGGTTGAGTCCTTGATCATATTAGGTGGGAACTAGAGATCTCAGAATAAGAGAAACATCAGTTAGTAAACATAGGGATGTGGTTTTATAGTGTATGGGAATATCAGAGCCCCACGGAATCTGTGGGATGGTTGGTGCTATTCTTGTGATGGGATGAGGACTGATTCAATTAGAATAACGGACTAGACGATCTGAGAATCCTAAATTTATAGTATATGGATTGCCACGGCAGAGACTACTCAATGTTCTCGGGTCTCCGAGGAGGGGACACAATGGTCTCTAGGAAGGCGCAGCTGGCAGAGGAGCAGGAAAATCTATAGGTGATGAATTATGGTGTGAGGTCCTTAAACCACCACAACAAATGGGTGGACCCATCCATTTCTTGTAGCTATAATTTAGGGCCATATGAGGCTTCAAGCTTTGGATGTGTATGATATTGCAGTGCATGAGATTAATCGAGGTATTATATATCTTTATTCTTCTCTTGATTTAGTATTTATAGAAGTAGGTTCTAGTATTTAAATTATCATTTATATCCTAGTGGGATAGCTAGAGCTCCCATTAGTTACATTATCACAATATCTTTTTCTTAAGTAACATTTAGGGAAAACATATTCTATAACATTCATCTTTCTGTAGTTTGATTTATCATTTAGTGGAAAAAGGATCACATGTTACATATTTGTCATCACGATGGAACCATACGATGTTGTTTTGGGAATGGATTTTCATTCCATGGTTCGAATCCAAATTGATTATTACATCTGACTAGTTAGATTCATATTCAATGATAGGATGTGTAACCCACTCTTTAGTTAGAGAGACCTCATAGTTGGGAAAGAGAGTGCATTGACTAAGAAGGTTTCTACCTATTACACATCAATTGGCCAGTGTAATGCGTGTTGCAGAAGACTACTCATGAATCCATATTACTTCTGTTTTTGAGGACTATATAGATGTCATCCCCAAATACATTTCTGGTATAACATTGAGAAGGGATATGTAGTTTTTCATTTACTTTTAACCATGGATGTCCCTGATATATTTTATGGAATATCTGATGGAACCTATTGAGCTCCGAGAGCTATGATTGTAGTTGGAGGGACTTTGTGAGAAAGCTTTCATTATATCCAATGTTTCCCTCTGGGTAGGCCCAATTTTTTCGGTGAATAAGTAATACTAGAGATCCTGACATAAAATTGATTATCTTTATCTGAAGTAGGATAAAATAAAATACATATACCCCTTTCCAAATATTGATAACCACATTGATCAGTTACGAGGCTCTAGATGGTTCGATGAGATTGATCTTAGGTATGGCTACCCCCAGTTGAGGTGTTATGAGGCTAATATTCCATGGTTTGATTTCTAATGTTCCAATAAACACTATGAAATTTTAGTGATTCACATTGGTGTGAAAAATTCTCCCTCTGACTTTATATATGTGACAGAATGTTTTTTTATGGATCAGTTTTTTCATCTTTATTGATGAAATACTCCTACATTCGTCAATAGAGGAGGAGCATGCCGAGAACATGAGTATGGTTCTACATTTTCGTTGAGAGAACCAGATTTAACAAAATATCTCAAAGTTCTAGTTCTAGATACATGATTCTCAATTTTTGGGGGATGCCATTTCTGAACGAAGTACAACCATGTATCCTGTAATGATCGAGGAAGTGAATCATTTGAAACCACCCAAAAATGTATCATAGGTTTAGATTTTCCTTGTATTGGTAGGGTATTACATGGTATTTTTGGTATAATTATCTAGAATCATGTCCCCTTTGGCCACCCTAACATGAATGAGACAACTATTTACATGGTTTGAGGAAATCTAAAAGGACTTCAAGGACATGAGGTAGAGGCTGATTGGCAGTCTAGTGTTGAGAATACTTGAGGAAGGACCTAAGTTTGTGGTGTATTTCAATTCCATAGGAGCTGGGATCGATTGGGTGTACTTGGAACTACTATCATTCATCGCATATGGGTTGAGGAAGTTAAAACCCATGCAGCAGATCTATGTGACACATGTCCTTGATATAGTGGGAGTAGTGCTTTCCTTGGGTGTGTAGAGGCACTTCCTTATGGGAGTGCGATTTTTTACTAAGACAACCAATGTCATAGGTACATATTTACATATTGAGTTCTGAACATGAGGTGAATATGATGTTCAGAGTTTCACCAATACATATATTATTAGATATTAAATACTCAAGTGAAGGAAAAAATTATAGTAAATTACTATTCCTAGAAGATTCAAGGTCATTAAGTCTAGGAATATTAAAAGTAGTTAGCATCCATATGGATGAACTGGTTAGTGTAGGAGGGTACACCATTAATTTAGTGGATTGTGTTGACTCCATCTCTCCTTGATCATATGAAGGAGTACCAGCTATGATACATAGACTAGGAGGTCTTGCATGAACAAATATCCCTAAAAAATTCACTAGATGGATATTTTGAAGTAGGTAATAATGATATCTTGTTCTATGGATGAACAATGGTTCAATTTGTCATTTAGGATGAGGTGATTTGGGAGTTCCATACATCTCCCTTAGTTTTACATTCTGATGTAGGGAATATGTACAAAGATATTTGGAGGTAGTTCTGGTTTTCTATCTTAACACAAATCATAACTGAGTTTTTCTAATGGTGCCTCACCTATCAGCAGGTGAACACTGAGAATCATTTCGTGATAGGTTTGATACATCCCCTTGAAATCCTGAAGTGGAAACGGGATGACATATCAATGGAATTTATCCAAGGGTTTATAAATAGTGATAAGGGACATGTCTCCATCCTAATGATAATAGACTAACTCATGAAGTCAACTCAGTTCCTTGTTAGTAGAGAAGATAGTTAGGTTTAGATCTTGGGGCAGTTTTAGAAAATGGATATCGTTTGACCTCATAGGGTACCCTCATCTGTTTTGATATATCGTGATGCGAGGTTTTTGTCATGATTTTAGAGGGGAATGTATTATGAATTTGGGGAATAGTTTTGGATGATTTTTTCTTTCACTAATATAATGATGGTAATAACAAGCATACGATCCATGTTCTAGATGATATGTTGAGAGCATACGCGATGGATTTTTCCTATATCTGGGAGTTGAACCTATATTTGGTAAATGTTTTGTTCAATAATGGTTACCACTCTACCATATGCAGGGATACATTCGATTCCATATGTGGATGGCTTTATAAGTCACCCTTGTGCTGGATAGAGATCAGATAGTCATATATCGTTGGCCTATTGTTGGTGAAGGTGACCATGGAGAATGTTCTAATCATATGTTTGTGGATGAGGATAGTCCGAAGTAGAAAAAAATTATAATAAAATAACATATGTTTACCATTTTAGTTATAGAAAGAAGGATATGTATTCTTGAGAGTCTCCCAATTATGATGATTGAAGTGGTTTGACTGAGGAGGAAAGCTATCCTTGAGGTTCAACTGGACATTTGAGATCATGTAGAGGGTTGGATATGTTTCATACTGCCTCTTCCAACACTCACAAATAGAGAGGGTGCTTGGTGTCGTCGATGGGTTTTAAATAAAGAAATAAATTCATGACCCTATAGAAATTATTGACTGGGGATAATTAGAAATCTAGGATGGATCCACCATTGTAGTGAACTTAGTGGATGTTGAGGAACAACAGAATCATACCACTAAAGGATGGTCTATCCCTTTGGTTCACATGTTGTGGCAGCACAAATACATGAAGGGAACTTCCTATGAGTGTAAGATCCATATATGAGCATAGTATCTCGGATTGTTTTCCTAGTTTGGATTTAGAGGATGAAAATAGTGAAGTATGGATTGATGATGAGATGTGATTTTTTTTCTTTTAATACTTTAATATATATCTAAATAAATTTCTAGATCTAGGAGTTTAGACAAAAAGTAATTCTAAGGCCCAGTTTTCCTGCAATAAATTTTATAAAATTATTTTATATATTTTATATTTTGTGTGTGTAGTTAATTGAATAAAATCCGATAAATCCAAAATGGTTGATTGAATCATAAATCTAAGACTGTGATTTGGACTGGAACATGGTATTTACCCTAAGGACAACATTAAATGAGTTGGTGTGGGATGTTTGGACATATCGTTCATTAGATGTATGATTAATTGGAATAATTAATTAATCAGTTAATTAATCATGTAAATTGATTTAACCAATTTTATTTATAAATAGGTCGCTCCTGGATTTTGACAAGGGTTGGCTCATTATTCAGTAATCCTCCAGTGAGGCTCTCATTTCTCAACCCTTTGTAAACCCACTATGAATAATGACGAATGATGAACGAAGGAATGTCATATCCGATTGGAGAACGATATAGTGAATGAAATAAATCCTCATCCTTTTTTGTAAAACACATTATTCACAAATAATCAACACAAACAAGATTTAAGGATCAATAACTTCTTCTCCCCCATGGTAATATTTTTTAGTAGATCAAATGATATTCTTTGATATGTGCCCCCATTTTCAAAACACTAGAGGAATACAAGGTGTTGAGGATTGATTGATGCATGGATGAAGATTGGTAAAAAAACTAGAGATTCATAAAAAATCATGACTGCACACCATGTAATAAAAATAACATAGGTCTTGTAGCCTCCCATTGTTGCAGTGCTAGGGTTATTGAAATGATAAGGATGAAACATCCTGTAGACTATCCTCACATGTTGGGTATCCATTCCCTGGTAAGACATCCCATTTGATGGGTCACACAGAAGGGGAGTCTGTGTAATGGGACATAGACATGGGTTTTCCACATGGGTAGAATCCTATGTGGACCAATACTTTGTCTACGAATGTACACAGACATGGTGTCTGATTACACAAACCCAACTATAGAACATGTCCCTGATCCCAGATAGATAGGACATGAATTGATCAACTACATAGTATGACACCCATGTTTTGAATAAGGACATGACAAGGTTGGGAATAGGGAGAACACACCGTGTGTGTCCCCTCACACACAATGTACTCTTAGAGATATTCTGATCGATCATTAATCCTCCATATCTTCATCATTTCAAGTCTGATTTTTGGACCACGGTATGAAAATACTTAGTGTTTTTTCACATAAAACCTGATGATTCCCTCAAAAGTGACTATTCAGATTCGATGGAAAATATTGCAGGTCAGTAACATACTAAGGTTACACTCGATGATGGTAGTGATCATATAGGACAACCAGAGAATGTTTGGTCTTACCCCCCAGTTATCTTCAGTATTGGTGTGCCCATATGGCCATACCAGACATTCCCTTCAGCTGACCCGAGTGGTGGCATTCTTAGAGGTATGTTCCAAGAAAACCATCTAGAAGTAGTGTGTAGTTTCATTCTTTGACAGTATTTCCAATTTACCCTATAGTAGGATTTTTTTATGTATATCCTAAATTTTCCAGGCATACCCTTCAACTAGGTTGGGTAGTGGGGTTCCCTGATGAAATATTCTGGGCATAACTCTCTAGTTAGGTTGGGAAATATTGTTTCCTTGATAACTCATGGGGTTTACCCTCTTGTAGGACTTGGTCATGGCGGTCTATGATGACTACTAGAGTAGGACCCTCCTGTAATACTTGGGCATGATATGCTTTCTAAAAACATGTGATCCCCCATCTTTGTGGAACATCGACGAGGCATGGATGGACAAACCTTTGTGCTCATGAGAAATAGGGATGGTTGTGGTCGTGTTCTTGTTATGCGACATAAAAACACGTATGCAATTTAGTACCTTCGAAAAGGGATAGTATCAATGTGTGGATATTGAGTCCCTTATACTTGTGTGTCCACTGTAGATGTATGATATGCAATGTATCATAGTTGGACTTCCTTTTAAACTATTGGCTACTCATCCTGTTGGGATGAGCTATGAGATGTAGATCCACATACTCTCTTTATTGTGATTCATTGACTGCTCATATATATATATATATATATATATATATACTACTTCAGTACCCACTAATTAGGTATAGTTACTCTACATCTTGGATAGATTAAGGTGCACAGTGTATTCAATGTGATTTCTGTGTTTATCTTCTTATGGTTGGATGAGACAACTCTACTTCTATATGTTGTGAAGACTCAATGAGATGTTTATATTCTCACCGATTTGAGCTCATTGAGTTTGGATGAGTTCACTTACACTCTCATTTTGGGTTCTGTTGTTCTATCTTACTATACCATGTTATATCTATTGGTCCTCTCTTTAGTTGTATCACCTACAGCTCCCCCTTAACATTTTTTAGTCATTCTACAAGGTAATTATATTCTAATCCCATCATGGGATTTACACAACACGTATTGTATATTTTTCAGATAGATGATAGGTCGATCGTGACATCAAATTAAATGTAGGGATATGGGGTTCTTGGACCACATATTATGGTCATATATTGAGATACATGAGATATTCTCTCTCGCCTATTTACTCATTTCTAGTTTTTTTAGGTTGGGGAATAATTATGGTTTGGGGGTGTGTTTTTTCCCTTATACTTGTCTGTATACCCATCCTTACATCAATCTGTTTAGTGGTCCATGAAAATTTGGTATATTTATAGTATTTTAGTATCTTTAATTTCATTCCCTCCAAACTTTTTCATTCAGATTATCTATGTGTGTGTGTTTATGTATTTTGGGGTCATTACGGCTCGAAACTTAGCTAGGGTCGGGTCGTGACATAATGAGATGCCACAATTCACTCTCATTAAACCATTTCCATAATCATTTATGTATACCCATTATTCAATAGAAAAAATCACATGATTCTCCAAAAAAATTATATTTTCAACACACATCCCCATTTCCACTAAAGGTTACTCACTATGACCTTATATTGTATAATATATGTAGAATGCATGTACATGTCCATAATTTTAACGTAATGAGAGGGCCCCCGATTATATATTTCTCCAAATTACTGGGTATATTTTTAATATCTTTTAATACTAAGTGTGGTGTATATCCATTTATTCTAACAATATAATATTATGATTTCATGGTTATTTTCATTGACTTATACAGAAAATTTCATGTTTCATATTGTTTTCACATTCTTATATTTCATTCATTTTATCATCTTATATCATGATTTAATGTTCATGTTTGTGATTCGGACCACATTTATGTAATATTAATGTTCATATTAGCTGTCATATATTTCTTTAAACATGTAATGATTTTATTATTATCTTTCTAGGATTTATATATCACCCCATTATAATCTACATCTACCGATTTTCGATTGAAATTTTGGAAGATCAAATGTATTTGAGTACAAGTTATGATATTTTTAAATAAGGTTGTTGTATCAAAATTTCATGTATGGTGTTATGTATCTAATTACCCCCACACACTATGACTTTTTAGTTTTTGGGATTTTATTATGTAGTTATTTATGTTATTAATCTTCAATTACAATGTATAAAATATATGGTTATTCATAAATGTTATTAAAAATAATAATATATTTTTGGTTATTATGATTAGAAAACTAGATTTAATGACTTAGTGATTTTAATAAACATAGGAATATTTTACTAAATTTTATTAAGCCATATATTATATGGTTTTCAAATAAAAAAATTAAAATATGGATACTACAAGTGGTTCTGCCTCTCACACAATTGTAGAAATAAGTAATAACCAAAAAATGGTGCATTGGTTATTAACATTATTTTAACCTACTTCATGATAATGTGGAATTTCATCACATGTAGTTTGACACTCATATGGTATATTATTTTCTAAATCTAAAAACACTTTATAATCATTTATGAATCAATCAAATATATGAATATTATTTTATGTCAGGAAATTGGTCATTGGTAACTGATATTATAACATATAAATTTATATGTTACGTAATGTATATAATTTATAGTTCATCACATTAATGTTCATTGTTTCCCATTTATGTGTATTATATTTTGAAAATACAGAACCCGAATTTTACGTTTTAAAAACATAATGGTCTATTGGAGAAATAGATGAAATAAAAAATGTGACTTGTCAATCAATAAGAATCCAAAAAAGATGCATAACCTCATGGGAATAATATTAAGGTACATCATCAAAATAATTTCTCAATTTACTCATTTTTTTAATATAATATTAATTAAGGGGTTAAATTAACATTCTCTTGAAAAAGTGAATGAAATATTTGATACCTTAATATAAAAATACCCTATGACCTACATTGAATCATATAATCCCTTAATAATGGAATAATTTATCAATAATGTTGAAATGTTATTCTCAGTCCTTCCATACTATGAGAAAGGAATGATTCATCTTATAGTTTATTAAATAGAGTGAGAATATGATAAATGGTGTATTTTGATAAATAATAAAAATATCTAGGACTAAATCAAAGAGATGAAGTGGAATGAATTTCATAAAATGATTCCTGATAAATATTTTCACTACACTCCCCGTAAAAAAATGAGATGGAGTTTCTTGGCCGCTTAAAAGAGGAAAATTAATCATCTAAGCAGTATGAGGAGAATTTCCTAGGATATAGGTGATACACCTTTATCTTTTTTATTAAAAAATAAATTTAAAATTGAACTCTTCATTATTTGGATAATTTATAATATTTTTAGATCATACATGATTTGATACATTGGAATCAATGAAAATATTATATAATGCTCCCTCAAAGTTCAAATTTTGGTCAATGAATCTCATGGGTCGTGATATAGGATGAATATATTGGACATAAATTATATTATTGTGATGAAAAAATAAAATGATATAAATAATGTATAGTATCCCACTTGTAAAAACTGTGGAAAAAAACCCAGAAACCTTCTTCAAGGGAAAAGTAAATACTTTATAATTGGGAAAAAAGTATGCCAAGCTATTGAATTTAGATGGTATATACCCACCGATGTGATTGAAGAATTAAATTTCCCATTCAAAACTCATATTTGTGTCCACTATTTCATCTCAAATGAACTCGGACACTATGTAAATCAACGCTCGTAGAAAATGGTTGTTGATGATACCCATTGAAAAAACATCAAATGCATATAAAGACGGGTTTAGCATATACAATTTAAACATCAATGTTGGATCCCAAAAATGTTGGGGAGACTATATAGCCCACTGATGTGATAGAATAATTGAATTATCCACTAAAACCTCATAATTTTGGCCAATTTATTGTCTCAAATGAATAAGAACATGGTGTAAATCATTGCACTAAGAAATTGTTTATCGATGATAACCACTAAAAAATATTCCAAGGGAAAGAGGGAAAGTTCAATCATATATAATTAAAAATATTTAGTCGGATCCAGAAAATTATTTGGGGAAAGGTATACTTGTTATTCATTCAATAATAGAGAACATTCTATTTTATTATAGTTTAATTGATTCATTACTCTAATTAATTTCTTGTATAACTATTCCAACACAACCATAAAAATATGTTAATAGATCAGTCTTTAAAATGGTAAAATGGTGAATATATAAATTCCCTTGTATATAAGATATCCCTTATCAATATTTGTGGGAGTATTTCCTAGAGAACCTTGAGACACTCCCTTTAGCATAATTTAAATCTCTTATCTATATAAATTTACATCCCTCATATAGATCAATCATAAATATCATAGATAATGAAATCACCCTCTATATCATGAGTCACCCTCTGATTGTATATATGTACAAGGAAGAGGATGGGTCTCATTTGGAATCATCATTTCATGATTGAATATTATTACCATATATGTAACCATATCTATCTTAAATGATTGATAATATGGAAAATAAAATCACTGAATACATGTTCATTATGAGGGAATACATTGATGTGTTTCTCTAATAATTGGATGGCCTTCCTCCACAAAAGAGGTTTATTTATTGATTAATATTATACACATATATTTTTTAATATCCTAGACTCCATATAAAATATCCATAGATGAACATGAATATCTAAACAATAATTTTACAATGTGACCCAATGGTACTTGGGATACAACTGCCCATGGAAACCTCCAATAGTCAAGGGGTTGAGGGCTAGAACTGAGTAAGAATAAAAAATTATGGGAGACCATTTCCTCTAGTTCATGTAAAAATTCACCCGCAACCACCTCCTATGAAAAGTGATGAGATATATATTTATAGAAAATAATATTCATGCATAAAACTATCCCAAAGCAAAGTACAATAGAACTAATGAACATTTAAAAAGGGTAAACTACATTCCCAGAAAAAGGAACTATAAAATCATCTAATCTTCTCAGATGGAGGGGACTGATATCCAAATAAACTACTATAATTCTCATAATCCTAGTACTGATAAACACCCCATTTGGTCTATCTCTATATCTCCACCATCCTTGGGACCTCATGGGACTCTATCAAAAGGCCTATGGTCTGCACAAAATATATTATGTATTGGAAAATACTTTACAGTGGTGAGTATTGGAGTACTTTGAAGCTTCCCAATAATCCCAAATGATGAAGGGAGAAACAAAAGGACAACAATCTGCTCGACTTAGCCTTAGGAAACCAAATTGATAGAGAAACTCGATCTCAAACTATCCTTTACTGAACATGAAAAGTTTGATCAGTCTAAATATTTCTAAACGAGATAGTGGGGAATACCAATACAACATGTTATCCTAAAAATAAGTGTCATCATCCAATCACAGGGCTGAACATGATGAGTAGAAAAACAACAAGCTGATTTTATTCCACCCATAGCAGGAGGGAGGAATCATCCAACCATGAGAATCTAAAAACAAAAACCCTATGGGATACCATGTGTGTGTTCCTCTCCCATGGAAAAAATGTAACCAAAACAAAGTTATAGATATAGAATATTTATGTATAATCCTTCCACAAGGAGAATTATCCTAGAATGTGGAAACACTATAGTGACTACTGAAATAACCCAGATATACTCATCTCAGACACAATGTGTCCTGAGGTTCCGTCCTCATCATTAGAGACAAGATTATATTAGAGGCTCTAATTGTAAACAAAAAAACCATAACAACACACTCCATGAGGTCATCAAGCCTAGTTGGCACCCATCTGATAGGTAATCTCCATCAGGAACAACATTCCATGTTATGATCTAGTGTCCAACAATAGATGGCCTACCATCACTTACTTACACCTTGTGTACGGTTTAAAGATCCTAAGATAATCATACCATCCCTCAATAATTCACTAAGCTAATGGATCACTGATCCATATTATGCACTACATTCATCCTATTTATTGAGAAAGAATAGATGGACACACACCTCACCACTGCCCAACAGTCAAGAGAGTAGTATCTTTTAGTCAACCCATGAAACCACTATCTCTCCAAAATAGAGTTCCATTCACCTCAAACTATTCATGGAGAAATATAACATAACTATTTAACAAATGTAACTAGTGGATGGTCCCACTACTCATAATTGTATTCAATAGTCGAGGGAGAACTAAAACCAACAGAAATCATTCTCCCAACTACTACTCGATGAATGGGGAGTGCTACTATGTAGTTGAAAACATGATCCCTAATTTAATAGAGGAGGAATACTCTATGGCCGGAGGACATTCACTCTAGTATGACATGGGATTACTACTCTACAATCTCGATTACTATTGAGGACCGACACCCTAACATGATAGAGGAGTACCAACCCACAGGTTAGAGGACATTCTCCCTCCTATGATATTGAAGTACCTAATTTGTCAGTATAACAATTATGAAGGACCTGCACCATTCTACGATAATAGATTTTTGACTTAAAAGATAGAGGACCTACACCCTAACATGATAGGAGAGTGCCCGATATATATATACATCATTTATAGAGGACCTACCCCCTAAAATAGTAGGAGAGTTCTAACTCCATTGATAAAGGAATTCAACATGGTCCAACATTGGAGTAACAACATTATCTTACCAATAATAATGGAGGTCATGGGACATAACACAATTGGAAATCACTGTCTCAAACTATATATACATAATTTCTCGAGGACTTGTGCCCTTAAATGGTAGGGGAGAAAGAACACCACTGATAGAGGAATGCACAATAGTCCAAAATGGGAGTAACTATTGTACCTTACCCACAAACATAGAGGTCCCATGACCTAGAATAATAGGGTAGTGCAATCTCAAACTTTATGAATGATATAAGGAACTGTCACCCCGATTCCATACGGGAGTACCAGTCCGCACATATCCCTATAAAAATAAAACCATTATCCAAAATCAGTCAAGAACTTCATAAATAATCATCACAATATTTGTAACACCCTGAGCTTCCACGATACGCTTCTCTTTCAATAATGCAATAGCTTGCATTTTACGCAAGTTCAATATTCTAACACACCGTGACCAATCGAAGTATCCATATTGAAAAGTAATACCCACTTTTTGAAATTATATATATTTTATATTTCAAAATGGACTTAATTTTTGGATTTGGAATATCGAAATTAGCCTATGTTGAATTTTTGGTATTTTTCTGAGAACTTCCAATTTTTTATGAATAATGAAAAATACTTAAAAACAACTTCTTTAATAAAAATAATTTATAATGATAAATTATACTATTTAGTGGTTTTAAAGTATAATTATAATATATTTTTACCATTTTATCCAATGTTGGTCATTAGAATTAATTTCACTTTGAAATTGTACATAAACAATTGTCAATCTTTTTATATATATTGTTTCTATAAAAACATGCTATTTGTTGCGACAGAAGGAATTAATTATAAAATAAATTAAGGAAACTTATATGATTGTAATTTTTTAAAATAGACATCATTTTTTGAATTCAGAATATCAATTATAGCTTAGGGTGAAATTTTGGCATTGTTCTGAAAAACTTCATTTTTTGATGAATAGTGAAACCAATATGTGGTAGTTAAAAAAAACTGATTTTTCGTTTAAATGAATTATTACCACATCTGTGATTTGATTTTCAAAAATCCGACATACATGGTTCTCATTAAGAAATAAAATGTGGTTTAATGGGATTAAAATAATTTTTTTGTGAATAGTAACTTTTATGTTTAATTAATCGCGATTAATGGTAATTAGTGTAATTTCATGTAAAGATAATGTTATAATAATATGATATGACATTGACACATGTCTTACACATTTTGGATGAGTCCTGGACGGAATAGAAAATCCATGGGTCAACTTGGGGACCCCATGGAGCCACTTTGGTAGGAAAATGACATTAAAAACTTTTTATTTAATGTTAAAATAAAAATGTCACAGACATGAGTTTTTTTACTAAAACAATTTTTAATTGAGGTTATACAAGTCAAATTTTTTACTATAAATATTAATTATAAATCTAAAAAGATTTCCTACATTATTATATTTTTTTATAATTTTTAGACATTAAATAAATTAAATTATTTATGACACCATGATGATGCAGCGATTACCTCATTATTTAACGATTTAAATAAAATGAAAAGATAATGTAAAATATAAGATCTACACATGTCAAAAATCAATTGGATGGGTGGATTTAGAACTCTTATCACCTTATCCTATAAATATATAATTTTGGGACCTTTTAAATCCGAAAATCATTTTATAATAAAGTAACCTTTTATAACATTCCAAAAGTGCCCCTCCTTTCCTCTTATAAATGGCCCCCACCTTTACCACCATTCCCACACCTCTCAAGCCATTGGATAGGAAAAACGCCTCCCATTTTCCTCTCCAAATCCCATTTTTACTTCTAGAGGACTCTCTTTGGGCAGATGTCTTCCTAAGGAATCCTTTGAGCTCAAATAAAAAAGAGTTACCCGTTTTAAAAGCAGTATTTTCTCTTGTGTTCTTATGTTTTATTTTGCTTCTCCTACCCCCTAAACTCTTTTTATTAATTTCTTTTGTAACAAAACCTGTATCCTAAATATACTAGGATGTTGTTATAAGAAGTATTAGAGCTACACTTACAACAACCTACATCTAACGGTTAAATAACATATTGTTTCTGTGGATGGAGAATTTCTGCCTCACGAAATGATGATTGTTCAACAGTCATATAACACCTTCAAAGGTGGCCATTAAGATGTAATTATATTTGTATATGATATATAATATGATTATGTTTTACTTAAGCTTCTGTATTTTATATTTATGGCATACCTTTATGGCTTCCATTATGGGTAAACGCGATATTTTAATTTTTGAAGTGCGGACTACCGCCCCCTCAAAGTTATTTGAATCGTTAATGCCATATGTGGGATGTATAAAGGATGGAGTAAATGGTATTATTCCTTATATTATACTGTAATTATAATATAACATTATATAATTATAATTTCATTCTATTAAATACGAAATAGAAATGAAAGTAGCGTTCATTCGTATGTAGGGCTTACCGTCTCCAGGAACGTTGCATTTCATTTCTTATCTCTAATTGTTATGTAATATTATAAATCAATGTATATACTGTATATATATGATATAAATGATATCTACATCATGAATATAATTATGGATATAATGGATATTTCACCACATGAACAACTGGTAATTATAAGAAGTTTATTTTTGACTCAAGTACCAAAGATTGACAAAATGACCGTTATTAACTTAAATAATCACATCATGTTCATAACATGGTAATAAGTGATATAAAAGGAATAATGAACATGGAAAAGGTTCTTAATAAAATAGAAATTAAATCTAGTTTATTATTCAGGAGGTTAAAGAACGATCGAGTCAAGTCAGACACGAGGTAAGGGATCTTCTTAACCCAATTTCTATTCTTTGGGTTAATATCCTACTTTCAAATTATGTCATGATATTATTATGTCCTATCTTTAATTTTTACACTCATTATGTGTACTTATAGTGAATACAAATAATAGATTTATTTTATTTTTATAAAAATGATCTTTTTTAAGGGACTTCATCTCAATCTCCTTTCATTGAGGCGTATTTTGATTTATACACAACTTTATTTTATACGGTGTATAAACCCCTTTGACATTGACGTTTATTCAAATGGAATATTTTTATACAAAGTGTTTTACTAAACAAAAAAAAAAGAAATGTTTTTCTTATCGTACATTTGCGGCGACAACGACTTCTCCACCGCCATGACCATTTTTTGAGTTTCAGCTTCTTCCACAAGCCATAATTTTTTTTAAATTATTTAAACAAAGACAGAGATATTTATCTCAAATATATGAAAATCCATTACAAATGTATACATATTTAATGAAAGCTTAAATTTTTTTTCAGAAAACCCGACTCTCGAGTGTGGTAGACAGGAAGGGATTGGGCATGGACCCATCATGGCCTGTAATCAGTCGAGTAGTCTCAGAAATAGTTATTTTGTTTTCAGAAGCTTGCATAATGTTTTCAAAAAAACACAGGAGTATATTTGAGCTATTTTAAATGTACGTATCTTCTAAAAATTGATCTGGTATTTTGATGCCGCAATTAATTTCAAATGCTATTTTATAAAATGGTATTCCAAAGTATTTATATACCATTTTTCATATGAGATATGTATTGGACTTAAACAGTGATGGGTGGATCCCACTATAGCTCTTCGATGCATCGGCAGGTCTCAAGAGACAAACTAGTGTCTTGGCACGAGGCCTTGAAAAAATCATATTTGTAGTCTTGGCACAAGGCTTTGGCTAAGTAGTTATGATAGTTTGGCATTATGCATTTGATCATTATGAAAGTGGTTATTGATATTTCATGTGGTTATTCGACCAGTAGAATATCCATGTGAATATGTAAATGGAATCATCTAATTTTACATTTGCTATATTTTGTTGAAGTTCAAATTTAAAAGGATTTTGTTATAGTTATACATTATCTTAAATGTTTATGTTTATTTATGAAAGCTTCCGCTATATTTTTATCCTTACTAAGCATCTGAGCTCACCCCTTCCAATGTTTTAATTTTCTCATGATGTGAAGAAGTATATTATGAATGACCTGTAGGGATAGTATGAGGGGATATGAAGACAAGATGTTGTTGTAGTTTTGTTTTACTTTATGTTGTAATGTAAGATTAATGAATTTATCTAGTGTTTCCAAGGCTACTAAACTAATCGGCCTTTCAAGACTTGATCTTTTGTGATCATGCCAATGTTACGCAATAATTCACCGACTCTGGGTAACTGGGGTTGGGGCGTTACAGTTGGTATTATAGATAGTTTAGTACTAACCTTGGATGCTAGATTTAGATAAACTCTGATTAGATAATATAGCCCTAAGATAGACTTTGAGGATTAGTATATAATAACTTTCTATAATTTTGGTATTATTGAGATTTAGAGAGTTTTCCGAGAAATACATCCATGTCTGGATACGAGCAGGTAGAGGTGGCTCTGGCACAGATGTACCTAGGGGTAAAACCCGAAAACACCGCATTGAGCTAGAATCGAACGTGAACTGGTGCACGACAACGGGCCCTACTAAACTCATGGTTACGACACTCTCGGGGGATATTCTTAGGATAATTCTAATTTTCTTTACAAACCATTATGAAGGGTTTATGAGTTTATACTTCCTCAAATAAAACATTTTTATGTGTAGGTATTATATCCATAAATTGTTCAATTTATGTTAAGTGTTTTACAAGTATGGAATTATGTATTTCGATTAATAAACTGATCTAGTTTATGCCATTTTTTAGAAATGGTGCCTAGTGGAAGGAATGGAAACCGTATCAATGCACGCACTCCATATAGGGATTTCCCTCCTGCTCATGATAATTATAGTGGATCTGGTGATACAAATGGTGCTGATCAACTTATCACCATACTGGGACAACTCACTCGGGTTATGAATATTAACTGTATTTGTATGGAGCACCCTAATCCGCAATGTGGAGGATCACTGTTAGACCGCTTCATGAGGAAAAAACCACCAAAATTTAATGGGGGTACAAATCCATTAGTATCTGAGCAATGGATAATATCCTTAGAAAAAATATTCCACGCCTTGGGGAGTAGTGAAAGGGAAAAGGTTATCATGGCTGTTTACCACCACACTGGAGATGCGGATCAATGGTGGTAATTGATTCAAAATAAAAAGGAGGATGAAGAAGTATCAATTATGGAATGGAGGGAGTTTAAGGAAATTTTCATAGAAAAATAATTTCCACATGACCATCGAGCAGATATGGAAAGGCAATTTCTGAGTCTGAGGCAGAAGAAGGATGAGAATGTCACAAAGTATGAGGCTAACTTTACAAGGTTAGCGATGCATGCTACAGATTATATACGTAACCAAATATTTAAGATTGATCATTTCTTTGATGGGTTAAAACCATTTCGCCATTGAGCTTTAGTATCATAATATTTCTCAATGTACGAAGATATAGTCGCGTGTTCTATCAAGAGAGAAAAAGAATTATCTAAATCTAATGACAATAAAGTAAATCAAGAGAATAAGAGAATGGTGGAGCAAGAGACATATAAAGTTAAAAAGGGAAATAAGGATTTTCCATTATGTGATAATTTTGGGAAGAATCACCACAGTACTTGCCTAAAAGGAATGGGAGTTTTTTATAAATGTTGAGAAAAAGGTCACCAGGCTTGTGATTGCATGGGAAAGAAAGAAGCTATCAATGTTGAATTCTATAATTGTAGGGAAATTGGTAATTATGAAAATGAATGTCCTAATAGTCAAGGAAACTTACCTCAGAAAAGGCCAAGGGATCAAGAACAATCTTATGTTATTACTACAGTTGAAGAGGAATAATTAATGTATTGGTGCTTTTGGACTCAAGGATTGTATTCTGGTTATAAGAATAATGTGATATATATAATTATTTTACTACAGTAATTTTTGTTTTCATTATGGTTTTAATATTATGAAGCTAATCATATTTTTAGTATGTTATAATAAGAGATACTTTACTTTGTTTGGGAAATCTGATGATACAATTGAATTTGGAATTTAGAGACCTTTTAGAGAAAGTCTGGACGGAGGTATTTTGGATAACTATAAAGGTTGGAATGGATTAAGTTGAACTTTGGATGGTATTTTTTAAGGTTAAATCATTTATGAAGATTATTTTTGGAATATTATAATACTATAGTTTTAGGAAAAGGCAACCTGCAGGTTTGGGGATAACCCGTTGCGTCGGACAAAGCTGTAGGAATCGAACCCACAACCGTAGTGCAACATGCCTTTATTACCAACCACTATCCTAGAGTAAGTCCTTGGTTATTAAAAATAGTTTTCCTAAACTAAATGGTATGTGTTAATATTTTTAACCTTGTATGATTAGGATAAATATAATATTTTTGAG
The DNA here is from genome assembly GCA_963277665.1 of Viscum album. Classification (NCBI taxonomy): domain Eukaryota; kingdom Viridiplantae; phylum Streptophyta; class Magnoliopsida; order Santalales; family Viscaceae; genus Viscum; species Viscum album. Next base: position 143,152,486 of record OY728141.1, read on the forward strand.
TTCTATTATCATTTTGAGTGAAATATGAGTTTGTGGTAGAAATTAGTTGAAGGTTGAAACTCTACTTGTCAAGCATAAATATATATATACCTATCTCTTATTCTATGAATAAATTAATTCTTAAACTTTAGTAAAGGGATATTAAAACAAAAAAATGTGTTATACTAATATCTTATGTCTTGTTGAACTGATAATATTTTAAATCAACATAGATTGAAGGCTTTGAGGCCCTCAATTTTACACTTGTTTGTGATTGATGTCCTCAATAACTCCCTAAAAATATTTATGTTTTCCCTTTAATTATATGTCTCTTATTTCCACCAATTTTCTCCTTATCGAGATCATAATTTGGTGGTGACTTTTTCATTTCCCTTTCCCTCATATTAAGGCTAAATTTTATTAACCTTATTTTTGATGTGGGTTTTTCACAAAGGTATTTTCTATTTTCAACCATTTATTTTCAACGAAAAATTTCAAATTTTGAGGACGCAGTTTATTGAAGGAGGGGAGAATGTAACACCCAGAACTTCCATGATACGCTCCTCTTTCAATAATGCAATAGCTTTCATTGTACGCAAGTTCGAGATTCTAACACACCGAGACCAATCAAAATAGCCATTATGAATAGTAATACCCACTTTTTGAAATTATATATATTTTATATTTCAAAATGGACTTAATTTTTGGATTTGGAATATCGAAATTAGCCTATGTTGAATTTTTTGTATTTTTCTAAGAACTTCCAATTTTTTATGAATAGTGAAAAATACTTAAAAACAACTTTTTTAATAAAAATAATTTATAGTGATAAATTATACTATTAAGTGGTTTTAAAGTATAATTAAAATATATTTTTACCATTTTATCCAATGGTGGTAATTAGAATTAATTTCACCTTGAAATTATACATAAACAATTGTCAATCATTTGATATATATTATTTCTTAAAAACACGCTATTTTCTTGTGACATCGAGAATTAATTATAAAATTAATTAATTCATCTTATATTTTTGTAATTTGTTAAAATAGACATAATTTTTTAATTTGGAATATCAATTATAGATTAGGGTGAAATTTTGACATTATTCTGAAAAACTTCAATTTTTGATGAATAGTGAAACTACTAAGTGGTAGTTAAAAAAACTGATTTTTTGTTTAAATAAAACATTACCACATCTGTGATTTGATTTTCAAAAATCTGACAAAAAAGGTTGTCATTTAGAAATAAAATTTGGTTCAATGGGATTAAAATAATTTTTTGTTGAATAGTAACTTTTATGTTTAATTAATCGCGATTAAACGTAATTAGTGTAATTTAAGTTAATGATAATGTTATAATAATATGAAATGATTGTGACACTTGTCCTACCCCTATTGGATGAGTCATGGCCGACCAAGACAATCCATGGGTCAACTTGGGGACCCCATGGAGCCACTTTTGTAGGAAAATGACATTAAAAACATTTTATTTAATGTTAAAATAAAGATGTCACAAACACGAGTTTTTTTTTCTAAAACAATTTTTAAATGGGGTTATACAAGTCATATATTTGACTATAAATATTAATTAGAAATATAAATTTAGTTCCTACATCATGATATTTTTTTTATAATTTTTAGACATTAAATAAATTAAATTATTTATGACACCATGAATATACAACGATTACCTCATTATTTAACAATTTAAATAAAAGGAAATGATAATGTAAAATATAAGACCTACACATGACAAAAACATATTATATGGGTGTATTTAGAACTCTAATCAACTTATCCTAGATACATATAATTTTGGGACCTTTTAAATCCGAAAATCATTTTATAATAAAGTAACCTTTTATAACATTCCAAGAGTGCCCCTCATTTCCTCTTATAAAAGGCCCCCACCTCTACCACCTTACCCACACCTCACAAGCCTTTGGATCAGCCAAACCCTTCCATCATTGCCTCTCCACATCCCACTCTTACTTCTAGAAGCCTCACTTTGGGCATAAGTCTTCCCAAGGAAGCCTTTGAGCTCAAATCAAAAAGATTTACCCGTTTTAAATTTAGTGTTTTCTCTTGTGTTCTTATGTATTATTTTTCTTCTACAACCCCCTAAAAACTTTTTATTCATATATTTTGTAACAAAACCAGTATACTCATTATACTAGTATGTTTTTATAAGAATGATTCTAGCTACACTTACACACACCAACATCTAATGGTTAAAGAACATATTGTTTCTGTGGATTGAGAATTTCGGCCTCACGAAACGATGATTGTTCAACACTCATATAACACCTTAAAAGGTGGCCATTAAGATGTCACTATATTTATATATGATATATAATATGTTTATTTTTTACTTTATATTCTGTATTTTTTATTTATGGCATACCATTATGGTTTCCATTATGGGTAAACACGATATTTTCATTTTAGGATGTGCGGACTACCGCGCTCTCAAAGTGATTTGAAACGTTAATTCCATATGTGGGATGTATAAAGGATGTATTAAATGTTATTATACATTATATTATACTTGAATTATATTATACCTTTATATAATTATAATTTAATTCCATTAAATACGAAATATAAATGAAAGTAGCGTTAATGCGTACGTACGGCTTACCGTCTCCAGGAACGGTGCATTTCATTTATTACCTCTAAATGTTATGTAATATTATAAATTCATGTATATACTGGATATATATGATTTATATGATATGTAAATCATGAATATAATTATTTATATAATGGTTATTTTACCACATGAACAACTTGTAATTATAAGATGTTTATTTTTGACTCAAGTACCAATGATCGTCAAAATGACCGTTATTAACTTAAATAATTACATAATGTTCATTACATGGTAATAAGTGATATAAAAGGAATAATGAACATGTAAAAGGTTCTTAAGAAAATATAAATTAACTCTATTTTATTATTCGGGAGGTTAAAGAATGGTCGAGTCAAGTCGGACACAAGGTATGGGAACTTCTTAACCCAATTTCTATTCATTTGGTTAATCTCATACTTTCAAATTATGTCATGATATTATTATGTCCTATCTTGTATTTTTAATTTAATTATCTTTACATATAGTGAATACACATAATAGATTTATTTTATTTTTAAAAAATGATCTTTGTAAGGGACTTCGTCTCAATCTCCTTTCATTGAGGCATATTTTGTTTTATACACACCTTTCTTTTATACGGTGTATAAACCCCTTTGACTTTGATGTTTATTCAAAAGGAATCTTTTTATATGAAGTGTTTTACTGAATGAAAAAAAAATGTTTTCCTTGTCGTACGTATGTGGCGACAACTACTTCTTCGCCGCCATGACCATTATTTGAGTTTTAGCTTCTTCCACAAGCCTTAACTTTTTTTAAATGATTTCAAAAAAGAGATATATATTTCTCTCGAATATATGAAAATACATTGCAAATGTATACATATTTAATTCAAGCTTAAAATTGTTTTCGGAAAACCCGACTCTCGAGTGTGGTAGACAGGAAGGGATTGGGCATGGACCCATCATGGTCTGTAATCAGTCGAGCAGTATCAGAATTAGTTTTTTTTTTCAGAGGCTTGCATAATGTTTTCAGAAAAACACTTGAGTATATTTGAGAAATTTTAAATGTATGTATCTTCTAAAAATTGAACGGGTATTTTGATACCGCAATTAATTTCAAATAGTATTTTTTAAAAATGGTATTCCTAAGTGTTTATATACCATTTTTCATATGAGAAATGCATTGGACTTAATAAGTGATGGGTGGAGCCCGTTATAGCTCCTTGATGCATCAGCAGGTCTCATGAGACAAACTAGTGTCTTGGCATAAGGCCTTGACAAAATCTTATTTGTAGTCTTGGAACGAGGCCTTGGCAACGTGGTTATGATAGTTTGGAATTATGCATTCCATCATTATGAATGTGGTTACTGATATTTCATGTGGTTATTTGACCAGTAGAATATCCATGTAAATAAGTAATTGGTATCATATCATTTTACATTTTCCATATTATGTTGAAGTTCAAGTTTAAAAGGCTTTAGTTTTAGTTATACATTATCTTAAATGTTTATGTTTATTTATGAAAGCTTCTGCTATATTGTTATCCTTACTAAGAATCTGAGCTCACCCCTTCCAATGTTTTAATTTTTTCAGGATGTGAAGAAGTATATTATGAATGACCTGCAGGGATTGTATGAGGGGATATGAAGACAAGATGTTTTTGTAGTTTTGTTTTACATTATGATGTAATGTAAGACTTATGAATGTATCTAGTGTTTCTAAGGCTACTAAACTAATCGGTCTTTCGAGACATGATCTTTTGTGATAATGCCAATGTTACACAATAATGCACAGAATCTGGGTAACTAGGGTCAGGGCGTTACTGTAATCATATATTGTATCACAACACTACCATCAATTGAGGACCCATTGTTGGTCAAACAAGGGATCACTAGTCAGTCGAAATTAAAGGGTCTAGGGGATTCACAACCTAAGAAAAAAAGAGAAGGCAATTTAACCCAACGTTATACTAGGGATCCACCCTCATCACTACCCAATGGTAAGAACCTTCACAAAAGAATCATTATAAAACACACACTGCATCATATCTCATAGGCTGAAATAGAGGCCTCCATCATGTTCTACGTAGAAAAATGATCAGAATATTCATCCCAAAATATGGAATCCATGATTCAATGAAGGATATAAATATGGTAGAATATCCCAATAAGAATCCCAAAAACTACATCGTGTGTATTGTAGTCTACATGGTGTATGGAATCACCCACACACATGGTCTTGTATCCAATTAACATAGGGTTGTTTGTAAATGTACGAGTAATTGTTGTATACATCCGTGTACATTACATGTTCTTCCTCACCAAACCCTGAGGCAAACTCTGCTTCCACACTGGATGATCAGTTGTGTCCCTCATAATAAATGATTCTTATACTACATGTCAGGTTTAGGCTAAACAAAAACCTGGTCGAGTATTTTTTCCATTCCGATTTCTCATACCACATTTCCTTGTACTCTGGATATCTACTTTTACATGTCAATATACTATCACATGGTTACCCTAGTTGTGTCCTCTGGATACATGGATTGGGGTCCCTACATGACTTGTATCCCCTAAAATTCATCTTCATTCCAAATTGAAGGTATTCACAACATGTATACTAGATTACCCACCATGTGGTTGGTATTTATTATCAATAATCACCTTGAGATTCACCCTCTTCTCTCTAGTTTACCAAAAAACAAACATATCAACCTAGAAGGGATCAATATCAATTGCAATAAGATTCTAGAACATTAAAACAATGAAAAAATAGGATGGGGAAAAAATTAAAACCCTCTAACCTTAATGGATAAACACATAATCTTTGGTTTTACAATGACACTCGGTTCATGATGTTGGTTAATCTTATGATGATTGACATCAAGAACAAAGATCAAAAATTCTTTGTTGCTATAATTCGTCTTGGTTTCATTATTTTTCCAATGGGAGTGAGAGGTATAATATCCTTCTTGTGTTGTGTTCCCAAAATGACATTCAGGAGACTAGGTAAATATTTATTAATTAATTTCTCATTTAATTAATAATTTAACAATCCAACGCCTCATCTCCCACTCACCCTCAACAAAAACCCATAGCTTCCAATCATTTTGTCGTGACTAGGGTAAGCACAAAATTTTAAACTAATAAAAAAACATGGAATTATGGAATGAGACTCCACTCATTAGGTATTAAATGTTTCAATAGAAACATCATAATCATGAGAAGATATATTTATTATTTTAAAAATCATGACACCAAGGATATAAGGGATTTGAAATCTCATGTTGACTCAACACCTATAATTAGAAATATTCTTATAAAAATTTCAATATCTTTCTGGTCAAAAGATGTGTCACTAAATTCTACCCACCTTATATATTCTTATTCCAAAAAAATACAAATTTAGGCATAAGGGATGAAGGTGATATCTCCATAGGGACTCCCGCACTAGAGAGATCCCCATGGGTTCTCATGGTTCTTCAATGAAAGCACTCTAGAGAACCACCAAGGACAGTCCAAAATCATGTATAGATCCAAAAAAGTCAACATCATGTAATAAATTAGTGTATTTACCCTCAGATATGACAGGAGGAAAATTTACAAGCACCAGAATCCATCTACAGTCATATTGTCTAGCGGTACACAACTTCACTAACCTGACACATATATCGTCGTAATCCCATGGTTCAAATCCATCACTGGATGAACTTCCCCACAACCTCATCAATAATAATGCATTAAACGTCAAATTAGATCATACTATGGTACATAACGACAAAATAGAGTTATTCCAGTGTAAACCCTAGATCCTACATGGAACTTATTTTATGTTACTCCTACTATATCCCAATATACCAAAACAGAAACACTTCCACACCCACTAGTGGTATCCCTGTATAGTATGGATGGAATGAAAAAAATACACACTATGTAGACATTTTAGGGACTAAATTTTATACTAAAAACTATTAATAATAATTTATCTCCCTCTTCTAGGGATTCCATGAAAAAATTGGTCAAGAAGAAAAACTCGAATGGATATTATAGGACCTTCTCTAACACTCCATCACTCAACCTCGCCTTAGAAAATGTATAAGGATATCTTTCAACACACCTCAAAACTATCCAATTTCTAAAAAAATGACTCAACAACACTTTTTTGATCACATCCCAAAAAACATATCTCGGTGAGGAAATAATCCCTCTTCCTCTTGAGTCAAAATCTATTACAAAGAACACCAAATCCTCCTTATACATCACACGATCGATGCTGATGCCAAGATCATGAGGGAACTAACGAACAAAAAAAGGATACATAAGCTCTAGCATCATGTCATATTGGTCCCTCTGTCCACAAACATCAACATGATACTTGGCTCTGGACACAGAAGTTAGAGAGAGATATCCACCACACCACAAAACTATACTCTTTTGGGTGGCACTTACACCCCCACACTGTTTTTCTCACATTCAAATAATTTGTCTCACTGTGGGGGAGGACCAATTTTACTCAACCATTCTATGCTACATTAAACCATACAAATTAGATATTCTATATACACACATGGTTATCCTAGTTAAACCCAGATAAAGATGTAGAATGAAAAAGAGTAACTCACAAAAGTGTCTAAAAATTACTAATTGATAAAGTAGAATGGAAATATAGAGTAAATATATTAATCATTTGAAATTATGTTTCAATGTTTATATCGCCTCTAGTATTTCATTCCCAGATTCTATAGATCCATGAGTTCGTCTTGGTCCAATAAGAGGTTGTGGGGGAAGCACCTTGAATCGCATTCCAACAACTTCTACTCTCAAACATTGTTTACCTTGAATATCTACTTTATGATATCCCTTCTTAAAAGGAGGTCACTTACTTTGTGTTCCTTTGACTGGCTCCCTATTAAAAGCACAATGGGTCAGACAATCTCAAGGAAGATTTCCTCGACCAACACAAGCATATCACAGTCTCTCCTACAACAGACATGATCCCTGGTGCAACTCCAATGCTACAGGCCCATGTTCATGTCTATGAGAATTGTTATTTATCATGCACTGTGACCCCACCATATTTTTTCTACAAGCTATTTCAAAAGACTCATCTTCATTACCACTACTATGGGTCACATCCTCCATTCCATCCAACGGGATTCTCTATAAACTAGAGATCAATCCACTAACCCAATATATGATGGCGGAAAAAAGATACAAAACCTACTCAGATGTATCTACGTAGGACCTATAATTAGGGCTGAGCTTTGAAGAATGGGTCTCGAACCATATATAGGGAGTAACATGAATGGTTTTTGAACCACATTGAATAATATTACATATTCGTGATACCCTTACAATGATGCCTATGATTTTGGATATTCAATGATCTCAATATCACTGGGTGAAACACATCATGGATGAATTTCTCAAACTCGACTAAGGTGAGCATCTCCTCACTATGGTATTGGATCACTAAACTCCACCATATCTTAGATAAACCATGCAGAATGCTCACTGCTAGGATGATCATCTGTCCGGGAGTTGTAATCTCCATGATGAAAACATGCATGACTACCTCAAACAAGTCATCATATACCTAGGGGTCTAGATCACCATGTTACCTCATAGGTCACTACCTCTGGAAATGTTCAGTTCACTCTTCTGATGCACATCATTAGCCTGAAATGTAGGCCCATCCATATTCTCAGTGTGAGGTGGCTTGGTTTCTAGATCTCCCAGAGGTACTACATTAAAAAAGTAACCTATAAAAAACATAATCATATAGAGGATGGTTTCCAAAATCCTACCACGTAACTATGTCTAAATATCATCTTATTGTAATTTTGATACAAAATCATGATGCATTGTGGTAAAAGTGTATATCTGTGGTGATGACTCAAGAAGGATTATGAAAAACCAGAACCCAATCCTTTATAATACACTTACCATTATTTCCCTATGAATGGAGTCTTTATTAACCATGTATAGAATAGGTTATCATAGTATTAGTGAATGGATACATCATATACTGCACCAACACATGATCATCTGACCTATGATCCAAACTATAAACATCATAACACTATATCTATGAACTCCAATCCAATATTTGGACACTGTACTCCAAATGTAGAATCTAATATAATACAAAGAAGTCATGAAATGACTTAAAAAGTCATAGTCCAAAACTCCCCATGACCATCTATAATAGTCCAGGGGCTCATAACTATCACTGAGTAGGAATATCACACAGATTTTAGGCCATTTCCTAATGATTTTATATGCACACAACCACAACCACATCCATAAAATAGTTAAAATATATAAAATTAATGAAACTAAAATACATTCATAATATTATTGCAAACTATAGTACAATAGAAGTATTGAAAGGGTAAAAAGGTAATAATACACACCCACAAAAAGCAACAATAAATGTTTTTACTCTTTCATAAAGTAGGGGATCCGATTCAAAAGAAACTTCTACAAATCTGTTCGACACAACTTCGGTAAATAGCTTGGTTAGTCAGGATTACTAAGCTCTGCAAGCCCCAGACCCTATGGGGACCCCATCGAACGGCATGTGGTTTTCATAAGACACCCTTTGTGTAGGAGAATCTAATGTAGATTTTATTATAATAAAACTTATTAGGCATCCCAAAAAACCAACATAAGAAAAAAAGAAAATAAAAGGCAGTGATCCCCTCGACCAAACTGAAGGGAACCTAATCAAGAGGTAAAATCTATCTCAAATCATCTATGAAAAAACATGACTATCAAGACTAGTAAAATTAATCCATAATTATGGAGTAAAAGAATCCAATAACGCATCTCATCCCAAAAATAAATACCATCTTCTAAAAAGAGAGGGAATAACATATTGAGTAGATGAACTACAGGCTGGTCATTTCCACTACTGGTTGGAGAGAATAACCATCCAAACATGAGATGCCAAACAAAAAAAAACATGGAATATACTATGGATATTCTCCTCCAATGGAAATAGTGTAATAAAATCTAAGGTTTGGATACAAAATAAATATGTATTCTCAGACTATAAGTGGAATCAACCTAGAATGTGAAAACAACACAAGGAATCCAAAAATCCACAACATATACTCACCAATGAATCGATGCTCCTTAAGGATCAGTTGTCATATCCAATGAAATAATTTTATTCGAGGCTCTATTAGTAACCCAAAACTAGATGAACACACATCATGAGCTCATACCTCCATGATTTTCTCGTCTAGAACAACTAACCGGGTCAAACTCTTATTCCTACCACTAGTTGTCCAACCATCACTAACTAGTGCCATGTGGAAGGATGTAAATACCCAAGATGAGATCCCACACCTCACTAATGAAAAAATGTAAGGGATAAATAATATAGATTATGAACTAGGTGAATCCTCTCTATCAATAAAGAATGGATGGACACGAACCTTTCCAATGCCCTGTAGTCGAGGTACCAGAAGACACAAATCAATTAGTAAAAACTTTATCTCTACTAAATGGAGTGGCACACACATAAATAATTTGATAGTTTATTAAATCCAAACTAGGTATCATAAAAAACCTGTGGAGGGTAATATTCCTCTTAGTTGTACTTAACAATCAAGAGTTCACTAACTCTTATGGAAGAATTGCTCCCCGCAGCTACCTGGAGAAGGGGTGTTGTATTTTGTCGTTGGGGACTCGCACCGTGGTCTCATAGGGAAGTAATACTCTATAGATTCGAGACCCTTAACCTATTACAATAGTACAATACTGGTCTACCTGCTCAATTAAAATGGGTGACCATCACCCTGACATGCTAATAGAGTACAAACTCTATGCTAGTGGACCTAATCCCTATTATAACAAGAGAGTACCAACTCTTCTAAAACAACATGAATTGAACAGTCACAACCTAGTACAATAAGTGAGGTAATAATATAATGAAAGAGGACCCATACTCTTACACTACAGGGGAGTACCCCCTATATGAATATGTCCCTCTATAGGACCTAAAGGCTAACATGATAGGGGAGTACCAACTCCATGGATAGAGGACTCCCATTTTAGTCCAGCATGGGATTTACTATTGTATCCTACCAACAATAATGAACTAAATGTGACCTAGAATGGTAGGGGAGTTATATCTCTATCTATAGGAACAATATAGAAAACATTTTCCCTGATTCCAAAGGAGAATACCAATCATCTTATGTCTCTATAAGGACCACACCAATCTACATCATCTATAAATCACAAATAAAATGAGTGTCACACTAATCATAACTCACAATGAAACACTACTACTGCTAGGGGACCCCTTCTGTTATCTAGTAGGGGAGAACCACTCTACCAAATATAATGAATCTAAAGGAAACAATCATATGGAAAATGGGATGGGTACCAACCGCAATGTTAACCTAGTGATCCACCCTGATCGCTTCCCGACGATAAACACTGATACACATGATTTGTGATTTTACTCATTCAACATCATATCTCTTTTGAAATAACGGAGTCCTCCAACACATTCCATATGGAAAACTGTTTATGATAGGAATCTCACAATACTGAATCTTATTTCAATATAAATAAATATGTATGTTGAAAGATATCAATAAATTCCCAAAAATGTTGACAGTGTGAAGTAGATCCCACATGGAATGTGGAATCATCCATGCACCTGGATATGTATCTCATTCACACAAACTATAATGTTCATATAGGGTAATAGTCTATGTAAAACACCATACATGGTATGCTCTAACTCACCCGGCACCAAGCCTTGTTGTTCTTCAATGCGTATCATCCAACTATGTCCCCCACACATCATGTATCCCAAACTACAATGCATGTTATGAATAAATGGCCACTTAACCACATATTTTTTCCATGCCCATGTCTAGTGCCTCAAGTCTTGGTAGATTTTCCATTTACTTTTACACTAACATGTATTTTCACATGGCTCCCCTGGAAATGTCCTCTAGCATCATGGTTTGGGGTATCTAACTAGTGTGTAACACCGATACACAGTGTGTATCCCTCAAAATTCATATTCTTCCCAAATGGAAGGGATAAACGGTGTTTCCACTAGACATTATACTGTTTATATGGTAATTCTAGTTGGGAAATACATTACGAATCCCTAAATTTCCCTGGGTTTAATCCAAAACCCACAATTCAACCTAGAAGCAATCAATAACAATTTAAATAGGGACCTATAACCTTGAAAACGAAAAAGAAGAAGATTGGGCCCAAACTAAAATATTTTTACATCAAGGGTTAAATTGCATAAATTTTGGTGTAGAATTATTCATGGATCATGTTGCTTCTCAATTTGATGAAGGCCAGTGTTGAACATGGAGAACGACAATGCTTATTTTACTATATTTGACTCATTTTCTATATTTCCCGAAAGAGATAATCCATTCCTGTTGAGCCCAATGTGAGAGGTGGTGGGAAGATTAGTTTACCTTTTATTAATAAAATTATCATTTAATTTTAAATTTTATAAAACTATGCTTTGTAAAAAACTCATCCATGACTAGAAACTTGGTGGTAATAAATTTTATATCGTGTTTAGGGTAAAAATGATGTTCTATAATCAACCATATTCTTTGAATTCAGATCCTAGAATCCCAAGATGATTTATACCATGTTTCTAAATATACTATGTGGTCATGAAAAAATGTATTTAATATTTTTTAGAACCACCATTCCAAGTCACTAAAATCTCCAAAAATCCCACGATGAGTCACCACCATGCTTTAGAAATATTATTAGAAATATTCCAAAGTCTTAGAGTTCAAATTTCGAGTGACTACAAAGAAGCTACAATATAATCTTGATAATGGATTTATAAACATGATGGCTTCATGATGGGGTGAATCATTCATTTTATTAATCTATATGGAAGTGTCAATTAACCACTAAATTGATTATCATGATCTCAAAAAAATCAAAATAAATAAATAGAACCCTCTAACATAGATAGATGGAATTTTCAATTAGATACATATATCCTAGTACTACACTGATGTGGTTAATTGGTTAGTAAATTATATTGCAACAATTAATAATGTGGATATTCCCAAGATGAATATTTATATAGGGTATGGAAACTATAAGTTCAAAATGATTCAATTTCAACTCACTAATTTTGAATTAATCTACATAGACAAAATGAATATAGTAATTTTGGATTATGTTGAGAATTTATTGTTGATATATATAGATTAAATTATTATCATCTCCAAAATAAAATGAGAAGATTTGTATTATTTTAATGTTGTATTTAACATCTTGAAAAAGGATATGTTATATTGGATATATATATAATGTGAGCTTTTATAGAGAAATTTGCGTTAATAGTGAATTTTATCACTATAATAGTGATATATATTGATCGTTTAAAATCAACGAAAAAAAGGGTTTCATAAACAAACATATATTATTAATACCTTTAATATCATTACATTATCTAGGTTATATTGTAAACTTTTTTAGAAACATATCGTTAATATAAATAAAGCTAACCAACCGAACTCGGAAGGGAGTGATATTTTTATAGATTGATGAATGTGAGGATATAATTAAAATGTTAAATAAGAGGCGAATCACTAGACATGTTCTTAAATTACACACTAGTGGGGAAGGATTTATTATCTGAATATATGAATCCAAAATGTCATAGGATTGTGTATTCAAGCAAAATGAAAAATTTAAAACGTGTGTGTCCCTCTTAATAATGATCCATGAGTACAACTAACCAATACATGTCCAAGAAATTGATGAAGTGATATTTGAGTTAAATATTTTTTACCAATTATCTCTATGGGGAGAATTGTGAAAAATATTTTGATCATAAAATCTTCAAGTATATATTCATAAAAAAATATTAATGTGTTCAAAAAAATGTGGTTAAAGATATTGAACAATTATGACTTTATAATATATTACCATCTAGGTAATGTGATCAATGTATAAGATGATCTTAGTAAAAATGATCCCATAACTATATCCATGATTAGAATTGAAAGGTTTCCATCCTTATTAAAAATTAAAAGGATAGAAATGGGAATAATAAAAGAAATTATATCATATATTTCTCTAATAAAATATCAGAAATACATTCTTTATCAAATAAATAAGGATAAATATATGTTTTAGATCCTCAAAAATGGTAGTAGATATTCTATAGGTACATGTTTTTAATTATATTGTTCAACGATTTTTCATCTTGGTATCTATCACAATGATTTGAAGATGAATATGGACATGTGGTTGATATTAAATTAGAATCCATCTATATTAACTCTAAAATTGTGGTATGTAAAAAAAACATCTAGAGGGATAACATTAAGAGGGTCATTATAGAATATGAATCTTGATACATTTTATGAAAACATGTAAACTATGAATGATAGAATTCTAAAGGATCGATGAAATTGTTTCCCTTAACAAAATTAAAATGGTAATTCCTAACCACAAATTTTATTATAGGACACCTCAATATAGATAAATGAAATTACTCAATCTGGATTTTATTTTATCACCATAAGAATTCTTCCCATTTCATTGCTATCAATGATTATTTTTTTCTTAACCAACACACCAGGATATACGTACGGGAAGTCATAAGACTACCTTGAGTAATAATCATAACTGTGTATAATATAGTTATATGGTTTACATCACGGTTTTGGATAATCCTTCAGCAAGAATTGGATATATATATATGAGTTTCAATAATGTTTATCACCCTCATATGGATGTTTATCATGATAAAACCACTCTGAATATAAATTATATGATGATACAGTGTCCAATGGATTTCCAAGGAATTGGGGATCACCACCATCCACTAGTGGATTTATCATTTAACAACTATAATGACCCCATATTGATGTATGTACACATTACATTTCTTTGGATAAATACTTAATAAATGACACAAAAATACTCCCAATTATCATATAAGATTAGTGTTTATGGAAAATTGGAATATAATCTTACAACATGGTGAAAGATCTTAAATATATCCTATAAAAATCATCCACTTTTGTCTTCCTACCTAGAATCGTTCTTTGTATCCTTGAAATAAACAGCATAAAAATGGTGAGCTCAAATTCATTGTAATGGTAAACATGGAGAACATAAAACAATCCATAAACAGAAGAATGTAAATACTTGAAAATAATGTTTAAATATTAAAATCATGATTCATGAAATAAATCTTGGTAGTTTGTATGGAATAGATGACAAATAACATTGACCATGATAAAATAGAATTGGCATAAAACATGGAATTATGGAAATCAAATAAGATCATAACATTATTTCCAGAGTTTCCAAGGAATTGCTACCAATAACATCATTGTGGAAGAAGTATATTATTAAACTAGGTTTACCTGTAGTTCCAGCCCAGTATTATTAAACTAGAATTACATTTAATTCTAGTCATTTCTATTTTGTGAAATATAAATCTGTTCCCAATGAATTGGGGGGAGATATAGGTCCCACCCATCTCATAGTGAAATAATTATTACATGGTCCAGGAAAACATAAATCATTCATCATATCATAACCAATCAAATAAAATGGGTTTCTTAAACATCATTCCATAAAAATCTATATAAAATAAATGGATATCAGAAAAAATAATTCCATCATATACACAATAAAATAAAAGTAACAATAGGGATAAAAACATAAATCTATTCCATCTTATATGGAAAATAATTTTGATAAAAAATTTGAACTTAATTCTTGAGGAAAATATCCATTCTTCTTTAATAAAATTTTCATTTTATAAAATTTCACGTAATTTTCAAAGAAAGGAATTTATTTGAGAATAATGTTGAAAATAGTAGAGAATGAATCATGGAAATAATATTTTATGAATATGTAAAAATCCATTCATAACGTATAAGTTAAAAAACATTTCTTAGACTTTTATAGGAAAAGTCAAAAAGTGCATCATATGGTAAAAAAGAAATGTTCCTTCCATACCATGTAGTAAAGGTAAAAAATGGGTGTAAATGATTTTAAAAAAACTTAGTAGAATATTATATATCTTATAAAAATATTTTTAAAAAACATGGACATATATTATAAATATACACCTAGTAAATACATACATATATACAATCACGTATAAAAATGAGATTTAAGCATTATACCTTACCTTAGGGCGGATATGCTTTGTATGTATCTGAGTAACATGAAAAATTTAATAAAAAATGGAAATTAGTTATTCTATAATCATAATTAATTATTATGATATCATTTATGATCATATTTTTACCTTTTTTCTAGTATCATTTCATTGTGACTCATTGTTGATGTATTAACTGCTTTATGTTCGTATACGTGTTTTGTCGGATAAGTTATTATTCCTCATTTTAGGTTATACTTATATAATTTACCAAATTTTATTATTATAATATAACTCCAAAATCCCAGGAAACAAGCAAAATCTCTCCCTAATAAAATTATTAAATAAAATGAAAACGTGTCAGATATCCAGGGGGTTCTTATAGAGTCTAGATTACCTAACACCATACATGTCCAACTCAGCAACTGAAGCACAGTAACTAGGGGTCATAAAAGACCACATTGCATCCATCGCTAAATTTTCCAGATTAGATAAATCACTTGTTACATGATTGGCCTCTTGATAGGAATGTGAGATAGCCAACCACATATGAGCAACCTGGTTGAGGAATTCAACCCAATGAGCCATCACTCTCCATGGCACGTTGTGGGATTGTGACTCCAATGCATGAATCGCAAGCTGCGAGTCTGACTCAATCCATAACATCTTCTAATTAAATCGAACAACGTACCTAACTTCATGAATTATAGCCCAGTGTTTGGCTTCATAGGCAACTACAACACCAATAAAATGATAAAAACAACCCTTAATAAAGACACAGTACGTGCGAAAGACAACAACACACCATGATAATCACGGTGCACCAAAAGCAGCTCCATCCACATTCACCATGAGCCATGGACTGATTGGAGGTATCCAGTGAATATACTTAAGAATTCTGGGCTTGTGTGGCCGCCTAGAGACACCAAGAAACCGAAGAGCCTACAGATCAAAGATTATGTTATACATCTCACCTGTTTGAGTCTTGGAAGTAGCATGAACATCCCTATGGATAGCCGTCATGCCATGTCGTACAGGGGTGCGCCTGCTGTCAAACAATGTCGAATTATGAGTAGCCCATATGGCCGCAAAAAGAGCTGAAACAAACACCAACAGAAGGTTCCCAATATGCTCGATGCATTTAACCCTAGACAGTCCTGCAATCAAGTCCTGTAGCAGTAGATTCCTGTAAAAAATCTGCCCAAACAGGCCTCCAATATAGTCCCACAACTGCCCAGCATAGCTACATTCCACAAACAGATTTTGGACACTCTCCCCAGTAGCCATACACAAGTGACAAGTTGAACGAATATAAAATCCATCCCACTTGAACTGGTCATGAGTGGGCACCCTATTTTTCTAGATGTGCCAAATCAACACGAAACGAGAAGGTTGAATGAAGATGGCTCAGAAATTTATCATCCAACCAGGTGCAGGATATGATACTCCATAAACCAGCTGGTAAAAATCCCGGCTATTGAACCTCCCATTCCAGTTATTCTTCTATATCACTATATCATGGTCCATAAAGAGATAATTTTGAATTTCCTATTCCACCTGAAAAGGGACCATGCTTCGAAACAAGTGAATCTGAGAAACAATGTCAACAATAGAGAAATTCATTTTATTTGGGGGAACACCCATGCTATCCTGCAAAGGAATCTCATGCCATGTCATACTCCAACAGTTAAGATGATATTCCTTGTAAACCATCCATTTGATGTCATGATCAGTGTGCCTGAAAGTGTAGTTGAGAGATGCCCAAACCGTTGATGTAAGATAGTTCTTGTGACCATTAAGGAGCCTTCTTGTAAATATGTTAGTTATGAAATCATTATACCCATCCTTGGAAATAAGGTCCCATGTGAACATCCCAATGAGACCATCATTAAATGTCATGAGTTCTTTAACTCTAAGTCCTCCCAAGTCATCCGGCTTGATGAATTCCTTTTAGGTAATAGTGACAAGCTTCCTCTCATGGACTGACCCAGTCAAAATTATGTTTCTAATATTTCCCTAAAGATCATTAATAAGACCTCTAGGCCATCTATAAAGAGAGAAAGAGTAGAAAATCTTGGAGGTGATCACTGAGTTGACAAGGCAAACCCTCCCTGCCATAGACATCGCCTTCCCTTTCTAACTAGCATGATGATTCACAAGGTTAGAATAAATTCCCTCTAGTTGTTTTCTCTTCACCCATCCCCATAATAGGGGAACCCCTAGATAGTGAAATGGTAAAGATACCTTTTTCACACCTAGACGTCGAGTAATCCTGTTCTTCTTACCAACCCTGACAGCATTTCAAAAAACAATGAATGATTTCTCCAAACTGATTTCCTAACTAGAGACCTTTTCATACTGTTGAAAAATAGCTTTAATGGAAGAAATGGTTTTCCTCGATTTTTACCCAAGAAGAAGAATATCATCATCGTATAACAAATGGGATGGTGAAAAATCATTCCTACCAGCCTTAATTCTCTTGTTGAAACCCATATTTTCATGATGATTAATACATCTACTAAGATAATCTTCACCAATTGCGAAAATAAGACCATAGAGTGGATCACCTTGTCGCACACCTCTAGTGCAGGGAAACAAACCTCGTGGTGTGCCATTGATGTGGATGGACAACCA
Source organism: Viscum album (assembly GCA_963277665.1). Lineage (NCBI taxonomy): Eukaryota > Viridiplantae > Streptophyta > Magnoliopsida > Santalales > Viscaceae > Viscum > Viscum album. Next base: position 143,170,846 of record OY728141.1, read on the forward strand.
TGATGAGAAAATTATGGTGCTGATCAGCCTGATGAAATTAGCAAAGAATCCATACCATTTAACTACATCAAGAAAGAAGCTCCATTTTAAAGTTTCAAAAGCTTTTGAAATTCCACGTATCAGAGAAAAAGATCCATCCTCTGTCTTCCTCCTCATCAGGTTGACACTCTTCAAAGTAGTGAAAAGACAATTCCGAATTTGTCTCCCAGGAACAAATCCAGATTGATTCGAAGTGATCATGCCATCAACCAATCGGCCCATTCTATTTATGATAATATTACAAATGGGCTTGGGGATGGTTTTAACAAGTGCAATAGTCCTGAAATCCTTGATATCATGAGCATTACATTTCATAGGCAGTAGGTAAATGAAATGGGAGTTCATCCCAAATGGCAAGTAATAGTGAGAAAATAAGTCCTTTATAGCACGAGTAATATCATCCTACAGAATGTACTAGTAAGACGTGTAAAATTTGTTACTGAAACCAGCAGGTCCTAGAGCACTATCCACATTAAGAGAGAAAGGGGCTTCAAAAATTTCCTTTTTTGTAGTAGGGGTGACAAGGTATTGATTGTCCTACTCGCCAATGCATGAAGTTATGTTCCCAACCATACTGTGAGTGTTGTCATTCCCATCATCAAAGTATAACTCTTTAAAATGGCCCACCAATGACATAGATATCTCATTTTCAGATGTAAAGAGATTCCCTTGGATTCTTATCGCCTTTTCCCTTGCCCAGATTTTCTTTTCTTTATGTAGCCAATTGAAAAATTTAGAATTTTTGTCTCCCTCTTTGATCCATCTGACATTCAGCTAATTTCTAGCCAGCCTTTCTTGAAGCATCAGGAGATCATCCAATTTATTATGAGCCATTATCTCCTCACATGATAGGGAAGGCTGTTGTTGATTCTGAATCTCAATAGATGAATGATTTTCCCCAGCAGCTTTAATGTCAAGAACCAAGCAAAGAAAAGGACTCCCTGCTCCATTACTTGAGAATCATTTTGAGATAAATTAATTTCACAACCATCCTTTTTAGGGGGCTTCCAATAGGTTCATGCTTGCATGCCTCAAGCACACGTTCCCTGCATTTTCTCTCTAAAATCCACCCATTATTGAATAGAAATGGGAAGGGGCATGACCGCACCAATTGTGTATTAAAATCCACAACAATAGGATTATGATATTAATGATGCTTTGGTAGTGTAAAACAGGAGACTCCATGTGCAGCACCTTAATCAGCCATCTGAACAAATCATCTATCAAGTTTTCTTACCTGCCTCCCATTCCAGGTATGACGACACCATGTAAATTCAGCTCCAACAAGAGGGACCCCAACAGGATTGCAATGATCATGACAAGAAGAAAAATCAGCAGATGCAATCCTATTAAAGGTAAAACATGTCTTCTCCTTAGCCCCAACATAGTATTAAAATCTCCATAGGATACCCATGTTTGACTCATCAGCCCAGAAACCTCTATGAGCTCTGCCCATAACTCTCTTATTCTCATATAAGAGGTAGAACCATATCTGAACGAGGCTGAAAATTTATGATCATCAATACTTCAAGAGAGCACAACACTCTGAGGAATCTTTACAAAGTAGGTGACTTAAATGGAATCATGCCTAAGTACCCACAAGTGGTCTATCTCAGAATCATGCAAGTTGCATGACAAAAGTTGATACCAAATATTGTTCCAATTGAAGCCATTCCAATTATAAAAGATAAGCTTTGGTTCAACAATACCAACAAGAAAAGGTTTATGGGCCACAATTAAATGTCTATGGTTCTTGGTCGTTCAAGAATTTATGAGCCCTTGGCAATTCCAGAAGAAGATCTTCATTTCAAATGTGCCATACCCCTTTTCTAGGGGCCTCCCTTTGATGTCATACCCTGTTGAGCTTTTCCCTTCATCAATTTGACTTTATTGCCTTTCCCTTTAGGGTGGATTTTGGATGAGATGTTCATGGGTGAAGCCATATCAACCTTGTCCATAGGAACCGACTGAGAACTATCCTCATCCTACTGTGCTTTGTGATCAGCCAGCTTGTTGCTCAAGGCTCTCAGTGAGGTTGACTGCTCAGAGAGAAGAGACCCTATTACAGTAAGATTATCCTGATCTGGCTCAGTATGTAGAGGGTCCTCAATGTAATCTAACCAAAAGATGCCACTCGATGGTGTAAATTTGTTCTGAGATTTTAAGTGAGCAGGGTAACTGCTTGAGGGAATGCTCCTTCGGGCAGCCTTGGAGGGGGTTGTTATCACAAATCACCCCCTGAATCAGATACATCCATAGTCCTATATTGATCACCTTCACCAACAACAGCATGGGATGATGACCCAGATGCAATGGCTTGAGGATTGACACCCTGAACAGTGAGTTCTGCCTCCAGAGGCTAAGAAGCCTTTTGTTCAGTAGGGGATTTGTCCAGGGAGAGAGTAGGGTCAGCCAACCTATCATGGTCATCATGTGATGCAGTCTGAAGAGTAACATCCTATATATTATAAACGTACTCCAGGTATTACAGTGCATCCTATAAAAAGGGTCCTTGTCCAGGCATGCAAGAGGGTCCTTCAGAACAATGTTCTGCATATTAGAAGCTGCTAGCGATTGCAGAGCATCATGTTCAACAAGTTCTTTGTCCAGACATCCAGGAGAGTCCACGAGCACAATGTTCTCAGCATGTGCCTTAGAATCCATCAAATTATTTTTACAAGGAGGAGAACTGTCCTCACAAACAGGGGTAGCATCTGAGGTCCCTATCAGAACATTTTAGGGTGAAAACACTGAAGACCCATACTTTCCTTGCAAAGGTGGATTCTTTTCCTTCCTCTCCATCCATCTACAAGTCTCATCATCATTCCCTTTAACTTTGAAAACACTTAATTATTTATCCCTTTTACATTCAAAGGTTACATGAACAAAAAACCTATAATTCATACAAAATTTCAGCTTCCCTTCATAAATGATATATAACTTCATACTGTCATCACTTGTTTTGATGACAACTTCCTCAACCAGAGTGCTTTCCATATCCACTTTGACAAATATCTAGGAAAAATGACCAATCCACGGGTTATCTATCTGTAGATCCAATCAAATGGGGTTTCCAATAGCAAAGGAAATGTCCCATAGGATTCGTGGATGCTAGTAAAGCCAATTCGTCCTACAGATTCATACCCATATTTAGGCATAGGTATTCTTGAAATTCATGGGATCAAAATTCTTGTCCCATTCCTGAATATTCTAGAAACCCAGTTTCAGAGATATGGTATGTTTACTACATGCCTATCATGTGCAGTCATCCACCAGAATGACAACATGGTAGTATCCCCTTGACATTATAGTCATTTTCCAATCATCAAAACCCCACGCACCATCAATCCTCTTGGTTAATACATTTAATTTCCAAATATTTACACATTTCGGTGTCAGAACGCGAGCAACAATTGAGAAGTGATAGAGACTAAACTGTTCCTCCATAACTTTCTGCGCTGGACCAACATCGTTTTGAGAGGATTCCAGAACACCGGTAGTCTTATTCATAACCACAAAAATTGAAAAATGACTGAGACATTCAGAAATAGATTTCAACGGATCCTTCAATGATGATTATGTAGAACGAATCACATCGTACCATAGATACAGTAAGCCGTATGTATGCATGAGCGATGATATCATTCCCATAATTGTTGAATGGTATTGAATTTAATGGCTTATAGTATCGACAAATCAATATTTGTTTATATTAATCCTTTTTATATTTAATAATTCCATTATTATACCCATCCATGTATGGTAGTGGTGAAAAATGGATTACACCACGACATGGAGACAGTAAGTCGTACGTACGCACAGGTGGTGATTTTATTTTTCATAGTATGTGTAGAAGGTGGAATATGATTGATTCATAATCATAATAATGGCTGATTATATATGCACTACAAAATTTATTAATTTATAATTAAACTACTGATGAGGTGGAAGTATAAGATGAATGAAGTTGGAAAGAATCAGTAAATGATATTACCTCTTCTTCGATGTGCATCATCTAAATCATTTTGTAGAACAATAGAGATGGTCTATCAAGAATATGATGACCTATATAATGCTTCTAGGGAAGTTTAAATAGTAAATGGTCTAGTATTTGGTTGATCATGAAGGCTCAAAGTTATGTGAATAGTTGAGGAAGGAAGTTCTCTTTTATAATTGAGGTGAGAGTCACTTTTGGAAAAATCAAAATTGTTAATTTATAATAATTTTAAAATAAATAAAATACCTACAAAATGAGATATATTTGAATATTCTATAATATAAGATTGAAATTCCATCAAAATATAAAATTTAGACATGTTTTGATGTCAATTTAAACATTATCATTTTAATAGACAATTAGTTATTCTATTTAATTTTAATTTAGATTACAGATGTTTAAATATTAAAAATGATAAATATTTAGTTGTTTGATTTCAATTATAGCACAAAATAATAATCTACAACATTTTAGACCATATAATAATTATTCTATATTTTCAATAACTTTTTATGTTTTTTAAATAATTTTATAAAAAAATTTTAACAAAACTATCTTTTCTGTCAATTTTGACACTATTTATTTCATGGATCTTTAGAAATATTAAAATAAGGTGTTGTCCTGGAACCAAATAACATATTATATCCCAATTGGGTCAATTAAATATATAAAATTAAAAGTAAAATTAATTATCCAAAATTATATTTATTTTAACACTCATAATAGCATTTATTTGATATCTCTATTATTAAAATAATTAGTACATCAATATTGTGTAACTATTTAATAGACTTATTTATAGAATAATTTTTTTAGAAAAATATACTATATTTAAAATATATTTACTATATTTTATAACAATATTTTAGTTAAATTTTTCTTCTAGAAATTTAATCATTAATAATGTTATACATATTAAAGATTGAATGTGACAACTTTAACATCACTTTAAAAAATTAAAAAATGACATAATCTCTTATATAATGCTCAAAATGGTATTATTCTAGTCAAATGGATGCTTATTGTCAAGATAAACTTGACAACTATAATCTTTTCACATGGTTAGTCCTTTTATGGTTATTAATATTTGAATAAAAATTTATTTAGGGATTTCTCATCAATTAATTTATTTTTACCTCATTAATGTATAATAATTTAAGGTAATTATAAATTTACTAAATATTAAAAATAAATTAAATTATGTATGAAATTATTTTATCTTTCCATGGATAATTTATTTTAGATGATATCACCAGGTTATCTCTATATTAAAATTATTATATTTATAAGAAATGTTTGTTTGACATTTTTTCACTTTCATTGGTTTTATTAATACCAATATCATTTTCATTGTCATGTGGCCTTTAAATAACTATGTTTTTAACCTAAGATGTAATTAGTATTTTATATTCATCAAATATTATTTTTGTAGCTTTTAGGATCATCATATTATATTTTACACTAATTTACCCAATTAACCATAAACCTCATTTAAAAAAATTATCATTGTTACAATTAATAATATACAAAAAAAATTAATGAATCCCACTAAAATAATTTTTACCCACTAATTCAAAATATTGAATCCAGTTTTCATAATTCAAAATAAATAACTGGCAGAAATTAATTTAAAAATAATTTCTAATTTCAAAAACCAAAATCAGGTTTTTAGGATGAAAAATCTTATCAAAAGATTGACAAGTGTTTATGTACAATTTAAAAGGTAAATTAATTCTAATTACCAACATTTTATTAAATGATAATAATATATACCATTTATACTTTAAAATCGTTATATAATATTATTTAACCATATAAATTATTTCTATGGAAGAAGTTGTTTTCAATTAAAATTTAGTGCATTTTTTCTATTCATCAAAACATAATAATTTTTAGAAAATTATAAAAAAATCATCCAATAAATAAAAATGTCAAAATTATTAAAAAGATTTTTATTTTGTAAAATATAACATATAAAAGTGTAGAAAACTAATGTCTAAAGGTGTGCGCTATCAAAAGGCGAAAAAACTGCTTTTTTTTGAAAAAATACTTCTTTTAGAAGAAAAATTGAATTTGTTCATATATCATGTATAGAAAATAAATAAGACTAATTTTAATGTTCTATAAAATTCAAATTTTGGTTAATATTCTTCATAATGACTAGATTATATCCCCGTGAATATTAATATTTTAATAGTATAACTTTGCTTAGTGAATCTCGATATTGCATACAATGTATGCTATCTATGAAGGTCACTCTTGCATGTAACACAAGACAATAATATTTTTGCATATACTAAAATATAATAAGGTGTTTCGTATAGCGCAAAATAATATTAGAGTAGTGTAAAATAGAATACATTAATTAAATTAATACGATTCTATAAAATCCAAGGGTGTTACATTATACCGTCCTTTAAAGAAATTTCTCCCTCGAAATTCATCGAGGTTATAAAATTTTTACTAATGTAATGTTTATTTCATTGAAACACACATCATAAAACAAATACAAAAACATCATTTTAAAATGTAAATTTAGAAACAAAATGCTACCTGATGTAACTCGGAACTCGGTTTCGAGGTAGAATTTCATAGGTGGGGAGTGAAAACATGGATATTGAAGAGAAATATAACCATCATGTTCTGAATGATTGTGATAAAGAATGAGGTTTGGAGAAAGTTAACTACGAGAAATCCATAAATATATGATTATTTAAGGGACAATATGATTTATCAGATAAGAAGGTAAAATGATAACATTTTTGGTTTCAGGATCTTTTTCGTAAAGTTGATGATTTATTTGCAGGAGGAGAAATACTTACTAAATTTTTGTCCAATCTCACTATTTGTAATTCCCTGATAAATTTCCATATCACCTCTTATTTAAAGAAATAAGGTGGAATATTTCATTCTTGATGTTTTAGCAGATCATATGATAAAATGATAGGTCATCCATATATCTATTCAAAAAAATTAGCATAGGTAATAAAATATCTATAAGGCCATAAATAGTGATATAATACATGAATCTTACAAACTTAAACTGTAATATAAATTATACTATCAATAAAGGGATAACATTACAATCCATCAAAAACACTAAAAATATAATACATTAGAAATAGGTTTACTAAATATACTTAACATTTATCTATCATATCTCATAATTTTGATCTTGGTTTTCACATTCCTAGAAAAGGAATACCTTAATAACATATTCTCTTGAAACATGGTAATGAAATGAAATATGATATAACACTAGTAAAAAAAGAATTTGGTCAAAATTAAATATTTACAAACAAAAACAAAACCACAAATTCTAATACTCAAACCATGATATCTCTTTTTCCTTATATCAACCATTAGGTCATTAATATAATCAAACATCTCATTATATTTGTATCCCATCATTATGATCATATCATGTGGTTTCCACAAATATTCAAGTAACTTTTCATGGTTATCCGTACCATATTCTTATGGAAAACCATAATGGACCAATACATAGATATTCCAATATTCCATAATACCATAATATAGATTCTAAAACATACTTTCTGATTCCCATTACATAAACACATAATCATTCCATCTCTTCATTGTCATATTCAACAACTCTAATATTGATCACATGTGATTTGCCTATATATTTTTTTAATTTGATTTTTGACATTGATAATCATCATTAACCCTTCGATATTGGAATTGGTTAGCATTATTCTCAATTTCATTTCACTTTTAGCATTGAAGTGGTTGATGTGCATTCTTTATACTATTTTACCTATTTAAATAATTAGATACATTTTTCCTAATACTTACACACTAAACTACCTGATGACCTTATTTTCCAATCAAAAAACATTTTCTAGTACCAGTAAGTAAATATCCACCATGATTCTTTCCACACATTTAGTATAAGGAAACATTCATCTTCTTTCCACCATTGTTTTGATATTTTTCTTTAAAATCCATCATTCATTTCTTATTAAATACATGATATTGATATGTAACACAATATTATATTAAAACCATAATATCACACCTCACAGTCTCAACACATCTAATGAAGTCTGTTATAGCTAATTCCCTTTGAATACATGATTCTAAACAACTGAAGAATCGATCAACATTACATTCTAGTTGGATTATAATTCCAGAAGTATACCTTGAATGACTTGTAAACTTTTCCTCATATGTACCAACATATTCATCATACTTTTTATTATGCTCAATGAACTCCTTTTATATATTAGTTTGTAGAATACAATTGAAGTACATATTGAGAAATATGTTCATGAACTCATCTGATTCCATCTATTCAATTTCATCTTACTGCCTTGTATTCTTGATAAGAGTCTACCAATTGTCTATTTTACCTTATAACTGATAGAAAAACAAAATGACTTTTTCATGTTCCAAACAGAGAAGGATGAAATATATTTTTTCAAAGGTGTTGATCCATTTGTTATCAACAAGTGGATTATAATACCCACTAAAATAATGTGAACATTTCCTCTGATGGACTCAACAGAATGTTGTTTCCTTCTTTTCTCATATGTAAGTCCATAATGATTCATATTTCATGTAATTATAGTAATAATATTTTTTAATCAATATCCTTATAAATTTTTTTTATCCTATTAACAATCATTGCATTCCCTAGTGAATTTATCATTAACATGGTTCCTCCAGGATCCAGCCATTGTCTAAAACATAAAAAGAATAGTGTGAGAGGTAAAAATCATACTGGGAAAACACCATAATCATGGGGTATTACTTTCAATATCTAACATATTTGGGTTAATACTATGTTATTCATGATTTCAAATATATTTATAGGACTCTAACCTATAGTTATACTAACACTTAGGGACATCCATAGACATACCATAGAAATATCGCATGGGATATCACTAATGTTTTCACATCATAGTTTTTAATGGTTAAATAAAAATTCACTCTGATACGAACAATAAAGACCCCATCATGAAGTACATGGAAATTAAATTACATTTAAGTATATGTTAATACATCACAAAAAAAAATTCCCAAAGACGGATTAGTTTAGTGTCTTTGCAAACATTCAACATAATCATCCAACTTTGTGAAATAACTTCAACACCTCCCATAAAGATCTTCCCCTTTTGTTTTCCTACCTAAAATTTTTCTTTTTATCATGGGGAAACAAAAAAAGTCAAACATGTTAGATCAAATTATATATAAGGGTAAAAATTTATAACATAAAACAAACCATAACCATAGTAATGTAAAAACATGATCATAACGTTTAAATATAAAAATCATGAGTCATGAATGACATTTTTGATGTACATAAGGAATAGATCATAATAGAACATTAAACATGATAAAATAGCATTGGCATAAGACATAAAATTATGAAAAAAGTAAGCTAATAATATTATTTCCATTGTACCAAATTCATTGCTGCCAAGACCATCATAGTGGATAAATTGCATTACTAAACTAGTTTTACTTGCCATTCCAGCCCTGTATTATAGAACCTGATTTTTTTTGTTCTAGTCATGTCTATCTCATTGGGTAAAAATATTTAACTTATTCATTGGAGGGAGAGATAGCTCCCAACCTTCTCATAGTGAAATCATTTTTACATGGGCCACGAAAACATAAATCATTCATCATAGCATAACCCACGATATAATTTGGGATTCGTAAAAATAATTCCATCATAATCCATATAAAATAAATAGATTTTATAAAAATAATTAAATCATAAACACAATCAAATCAAAGTACTAATAGGGATAAAAACATAACCCTATGACATCTTTGATATAAAATAATTTGATAAAACACTTGAACTTAATTATAGTGTAAAATATATGTTATTCATTAAAAAATATTCTTTTCTCAAAATGCCTCGTAATTTTAAGTGAAAATAATTTAATTGAGAATACACATGAAAATGTGTAGAGTAATATTCATTTAAATAAGGGTTTATGAAGATTTAAAAATCCTTTCATGTCGTATACGTTAAAAAAACATTCTCCACATACTTTTAACTAAAAAGTCATAAAGTACCTTATATGGTAATAAAAAACATTCATCTCATATGATGTCGTAAAAGTAAAAAATTGTTAAAAATGAATTTAAATAAAAATATAATAATATTAGGTATTTTTTGAAAACACTTCTATATGTCATTTGAACTGATGATAAATATACCCCCAATAAATTCTAACATATAAACAATCTCAAGTAAAAAATGAGATTGCAACATTATCCCTTACCATAGGTCTGATATGATTTGTATGTATCTGAATATCTTTTATAATGAATTAAATAATGTTACTTATTTCTTCCGGAATCATAAATATTTTTTATGATGAAATTTATAATCATATTTCCATCCATTTGTAGAAAAATTTGATTGTAACTCGTTATGCAGATATTAACAGCTTTATGTTCTTCAGATAAGTTATTATTCATCTTTTTTTGCAATAGTTATATCATTTAAAGAATTTTATTAGTATAATATATATCATATTTATTTATACAATTTATATAATCTTTCACTAATGAATATTACGTAGAAAGAATCACATTGCACTATGGAGATTGTATGTTGTATATACGCACGAGCGACAATATCATTCCAATATTTTTTGAAAGGTATTGAATTTGATGAGGTATATTATCTCAGAATAAATATGATTTTATATTAATATAGTTTATATTAATTAATTCCATCATTATACACATCCATTTATGTTGGTGGTGAAAGATGGATTACACCACGACGTGGAGACGGTAAGCCATACAAACGCGCACGTGGTGATTTTATTTTTCATAGGATGGGTAGAAGGTTGACTATGGTTGTTTCATAAATTTAATAACTTTTCATTATATATATACTTCTGTAGTTATTACTTTTTAATGAAACTACTCTTGGGGTGGAATCATAAGAACAAAAAATATTGAATGTATCGGTAAATGATATTACCTCTTCTTCAACGTGCCTCCTCAAAATCTTTTTATTGAGCACTATCGTTTGTCTTTAATGAATATGGGAACCTCTAAAATAAATCTATGGAATTTTAAATGGGAAAAAGAAGGATATGGTCGAGATTAAAGGCTCAAAATTCTATGAAGAATTGAGGGAGGAAGTGCCCTTTTATAATTGAGGTGAGGGGCACTTTTGGAATCCTCAAAAATATTTATTTATAATAATATGAAAATATATAAATATACCTAAGAATAATATATATTTCAAGCTAAGATATGATAAAATTTAAATATCATCAAATAATAAAATTTATACAAGTATTGATGTCAATTTAAGCATTATCATTTTAATTGAAAATTAGTTATTATATTTAATTTTAATTAAGAATACAAATGTTTTAGTACTAAAATGGTGAAATATTTACATATATTATTTCAATTACAACGAAAATGTATAATTTAAAACATTTTAGACCATATAATAATTACAAAAATGTTAAAGAAAAATTGTTTTTATTCTATTAAAATTATTTTATAAAACATCATTTTAACAAAAAATAAATTGTGTCAATTTTGACACTTTGTTTAATTGATTTTTAGAAATATCCAAATAAGGTGTTATACTCAAAAACTAATAATTTTATATAAATTTAATGGGTCTAGTTCATATATTAAATTAGTTGGAAAAATTAATTAGTCAAATTATATTTATTTTAATATTTTTAAAAATGATTTTTTGATATATTTATTATTAAAATAATAACTACATCAATATTGTGTAATTATTTAATATACATATTTTTTGAAAAAATAATTAAAATAAAATAATATGATTAACATTAATTTACTATATTTCACAATAATATTTGTATTATAATTTATCTTCTAGAAATGCTAACATTAATAATGTTATAATTATTAAAGTATGAGTGTGGAAACATTAACATCACTTTAAATAAAATAAAATAAATGTAATAATCTCTCCTATAAAGCTACAAAGGGTACCTTCCTCAATGAATGGATGATTATAGTCTAGATATACTTGACCAAAATAATTTGGTCATGTTTTTAAGCGTTTTTATGTTAATTAGTATTTTAATAAAAAAAATATGGATTTCTCATCAATTAATTTATTTTTACATGATCAAAGTATAAGAAATTAAGGTAATTATTATTTTAATAAATACTAAAAATAAATTACCATGATGTATATATTTATTTTATATTTACATGGACTATTTATTTTAGAAGATATAAATGGGTTATCCCTATATTAAAATTATTATACTTATAAGAAATGTGAGTTTGACATTTTGTCACTTTCATTGGTTTTATTAATATCTATGTCATTTTTATTATCAATTGCCCCTTAAATGTAAATTTTTTGAACCTATGCTGTAGAGGGTAAATGTTTATTAATATAAAAGTATTTTGGAAGGTTTTAGGATTATCCTATTATTTGTAACTCTAATTTACCCTATTTACCATTAACTGCATTAAATAAAAATTAACATGGTTACTATTTAAAATATCAGAAAAAGTATCCTATTAACATAATTTTATCCCACATATTACAAATATGGAATCTATTATAGATAATTAAAAACAAATAATAGGCATAAAATAATTTCAAATTAATTTTTTTTTGTTAAAAACCAAATGCAGGTTTTTTAGAAAAAAACCTATCAAAAGATTGACATGTTTTTTTGTCCAATTTAAAGAGTATATTACATAAAATTACCAATATTGTATTAAAAGATTAATATATATTCAAATTGGACTTTAAAATCATTAAATATATATATTTAACCATATAAATCATTTCAATGGGAAAAGTTTTCTTGCATTAAAATTTAGTGTATTTTTACTATTCATCAAAACATGAAAATTATCATGAAAATATCAAAATTTCTTCCAAGGTAAATTTTGATGTCCCGATTATAAAATGTAAGTTTATTTTGTAAAATAAAACATATGAAGGTGTCAAAAACTGAATTTTAAATGGGTGTGCCACCAAATTGTGGATAATTTTCATTTTTTAAAAAATTCCATTTTTATCCAAAAAAATTACTTTTTCCTTATATAATTTATAGAAAATATATAAGATAAATTTTAATGGTTCATAAAATTCACAATTTAGTTAATACAATTCATAACAACTTGTTTATATCCCATTAAATAATAATATTTTAATAGTATATCATTGTTCAGTGAAACATTATATTGAGTACAGTCCAAGCTATCGAGGAAGCTCATTATTTCATGTAATATAGACCATGAATAGTGTAGCATATACTAAAATATAATACAGTGTTCTATATAGATAAATATTATTTTGTTGTAGTGTATAATAGATGACTTCAATGAACGTAAAAACAATAAACAAAATCTCGAGGTGTTACAACAACAGATTATATTCTAGTATTAAAATGGAACCTTAAGTTGATTTTTATGAGAAGTGGTATCAAAATAAAACATGTTGGGATATAATTAGAAATAATAAGTTTATTGGACCATATATTATTTGATATTTTAATTCTAGTGTTCTAAACATTCAATTTCATATGAAATGAATAAAATCCGAAGGAATTTTTTGTAGAAAATCAATGATGATTCATAGAGTGTAGGGTCCGAGATAATGTGTTCCTTCATATATCTCTATTTAAAAACTCAAGAGGTTTAACTATAAGTTAATTTTAATATTGAGATAAAATGAATCCTTTGAGATCTACGATCGCATCGAAGTTGTTCCCAATCGACAATAACTCCCTCGTAACTTATTCCAATTATAGGTGGGATCCATGTATCCATCTAGATAAAGCACATAACAAACCCATCACATATATTCATTCCAAAGGTTGTACCCTTGTATAAAAATATATCAAAAGAATATTAGTTAGTGAATATAAAATATCTTATAGAAAATTTTATATGTGACAATGTAACTCACCTAGTCAATGTATTTTTATAAAACAACAATTTTGAGGAAGAAAATATGGAAATTGAGGATGTAATGAATTAGATGTACAACCATCTATTTTAGTGTATCAAATTAAATTTTGCGGGAAATGTTTTTTAATAGATTAACACTTTATTTACTAAAACTTTTATAATTGCAATTTTCCATATGAATGAAAAAATTAATTATTTTGAAATATAGTTATAGATAACACAAGAACTACTGTAGTAATTTTAGGCCAATTAGAAAATATATCATTTCAGTGTTAAAATACCATGAAAAATATTAACCACTGATAACATAGTTGTGGTATAGTGACCATTATAATTAGTATATATTAATGGTTATCATAAAGTCTAATTGACATTGATTTAAAAAGCATTGGCCATGATAAGTATGATCATACCATATGAAGCCCAATTATTAGTCGATATAAGGGAGATAGAATCACATTAATTTTCCTTTAACTACAACCAATATGAGATTCAATAACATAATCTTTAGTAAAAATATTTACCAGAGAAGTTCAATATTATTAAGATAATGACCCAAACAATGTTAATCAAACGACCCCATGAAAGCTACATCATACCAGACCATACCAATACGGAAATTTTTTATGCAATAATGGTTTATGTATCTTAACTCTTGTAATATTAATTTGGTACTCATGGCCTCACTCTCACCAGGTCCCCTCGCCTCGGCCCTTCGCTAGGGTTTCTCCCTTGGTTTCTTTAAGGTGGTGGATCCTCATGGTTCCCCCATCATCAATTCCATTTGTCTGCTGTAGGTTCTTCATTCGGCTTTTCTTTGTTTCGCTCTTGGTTTTATGGTTTTTTCCCTACAGTTCCTCCCCTGGGGGCTTCTTCGTCATTTGTCTTAGTGTTTTTTACCTATGTTTTCCTCCTTGTTCCATCTTCTCTAGTGATTTTCAGTTCATTCCTTCTTATCCTTGCCTCCATCTCTCTCATTTCTCCATGGCCCTGGTTCGGTCTTTGTCTCATCCCCCGTGCAGCCCGAGCTTCTTGCTTCCTCCTCCTCTACCCTTTCCGCCTTTACCGACGTAATAAGACCCCATCTTGGTATAATACGATGGTGACCTAGATGGTTTGGGTTGGTGATGGTGGAGTGATGGTATGGATATTCGGCTGCTCGGGTGTTGGTTTTGCGTTGTCCATTTTCTCTGGATCTGTTAGATTTATAACGCTAGGATTTTTATCAGTTATTCCCCCTCAATGGTGATGGGGTTTTTGAAGGTCTTGTGTTGGAGGTGTTTGTCCTTTCATCCTCATCAACGATGATGGTCTGTGTTTGTAATATTCTTATGTTTGGTTTTTTTGGATTTAGTGATTTTGTTTCTTGTGTGGTGACAAATAGACGACGGCAGAAGTTTTTCGGTGGGTCGATAGTCTTCGACGGTTCCATATCGCTTCCTCTTCATCGTATTCCCGATTTGTTCTCTTCTATAGATCCATATTCCACCATTATCTCCGAGGTGGAGCTGCACGGTGGTATTCAAGGGTCTATGGGATGTGAGTCTGAATGGCCGACATCAGGAAGAGGATGGTGATGACGTATCGACCGTCGACGGTGTGGTTTTATTCAACTCCATAGTGATGTTGACGGCGGTTGGTGTTTTACTGATGCTGGTGACGTGATGATGGCGGTGAGGTGTTCGAGGGTTGGTTTCTCGGGAAGCACATCAGCACGTGGTTCGTAATCCATTTGATGGATTTTTTGAATTTGAAATTTGAAAGTACTCAGGGACGGTTCTTGAATTCAGTTGTGTGCAGTGATGTTTTATTTCCACGATGGGTTGAATTCAGTGGGCTTATGTTAGGGTTCACACTTACCGCTTAAAAGTGTTATTATAAAATAAAAAATTATGGTTTGGTGGTTTTAATATTAATTTGAAAATTTTCATTATAATAAAATATTAATTTCATTTATCCTTTTTCAATAAATGATAAATGATAAAGTATTTATTTTATTTAAAAAATTATATTTATATGAAGAAATCAAAATTGTATTATTGGGAGACATATACTGTCAATAAGACACAATTTTGATAATTTATTTATTTTTTAAAATACGTGATTCGGTAATAAAATAATAATATTTAATAATATTTATTTTAATATAATTTATAATATATTTTAATGATTTCTATTGTAATATTTATCAGGGAAATTGTGACATCCTAATCATATTTTATGTGTAATAATAATAATACTTTATGGTTTTATTTTGGTTAATTTTCCTGTTATCCAAACAATGTTTTGAAAATAAAAAAAACTAGGGATTCTTTAATTAATTAAACACTGAAACGATTACATTGCATTAAGTCAAAAAGACCATAGCTAGCCTAGGAATATAATGGGAAATCCATGGAGAACCAGTGGGAGACCTCCTAGCCCCACAATTAGACCATGTAGGTAGCCCTCATCCTTTGGGATGACCATTGTAAAGAATGTAATTGCTAGGAGAAGGGCATGTGTACTAAGAAGAAAAGGGATGTAGAGAACCACTACTACAAATACCACTTTTATCAGTGCTAAAAATTGCCATTAACAGTGCTATAAAAGCAATGTTAATGCTGGAGAAGATAAAGGGGTTGGGGTCCCCTTTATCAGTGCTCCAAAAAGTGCTTATAAATCCCCTTTTATCAGCGCTAACAAAAAGTGCTGATAAAAGGGGTCTTTTATCAGCGCTAAAAATAAGCACTGATAAAAGGGTTCATTATCAGCACTTTCTTTTTAGCGCTGAAAAAGACCCCTTTTATCATCACCTTTTGTTAGCGCAAATAAAAGTAAAAAAATTTAAAAAAGTAAACAAAATGATAAAAAATTTCTGCCAATCAGGGGGCCTTTTATAGCTCTTGATCCCCCTTTTTACAGCACTTCCAACCCCCACCAGTTCCTATACGCACCCCCTCAACCATTTATCATTGCTAGCCCCCCCACCAAATCCATCCCCATGCGCGGTCCCCTACCTCCAATAGGTTTTGAACTCGAGACCTCCCCCTGGAGCGCTTAAGCCCTTACCACTCCTCTATTTTGATTGGTTTTCCATTTCATGATATCTCTATTTATATATATATATATATTTATATTTATTCATATATTAATATATAATTATGTTAATATATATATATAGTTATATTAATATATATACAGTGATATTAATATATATATTTATAGTTATATGAATATATATGTGTTGTTATATTAATATATATATATATATATAGTTAGATTAATATATAGGTATATAAATATTCCTATATTTGTATTTAAAATAAAATGGATATTATTTATTATTTAGATAAAGATAATATATTTTATCGGTAAATATATTTTATTATTTATATTTATAATTAAATTTTTATGTGTGAATATATAAATAATATGTATATATTGTTATATATTTGATTATAAATAGAATTACATTATAAAAAATGACAAAATTTCAAATTCATAATAACAATATGAATGTAATAACTTGGAATAAATTCATTCCCCACCAAAAAAAGAAAATAATACCCTGTTAAATGATGCTGAAAATCCACAAAATGATAATAAATTGGTGTATCCTGACTAAAAACTCAGTTTTGGAGGCCTTCTAGGCCTTTTTTGACTCAAACAATGTGTCAGAGGCTTTGCCTCAATTAGAAGCGAATAGAGCTCGTCACAGGCTTTGATTTGATATGTTGTAGAGCTCAAACAGACAACCGGATCAAAAGTTATGGCTGTTAGAAGTTCTAGTTGAATTTTCAACATATTTTAGATCTTTTTTTAATTTTTTTTTAAATTTTTTAAGTCTTCAAATTTTTATTAAATGACTATTACTCCATAATAATTAGAAAATTATAAATTAATTTTTTTTTTTAATTTTTTTATAATCCATTTTCACTAAATATCTTATATATTAAGTATATTAAGTGTAAATGTATATTTATACTTATCTAAAATATATTTAAATATTAAATGTTATATTTATATCAATATAACTATATTTATATATTTAAATATTAATATATTTTTTAATGAATTTTTTTTGGAAGTAGACCCTTTATCAGCACTTTTAGAAAAAGCACTGATAAAGACCCCTCTTTATTAGCGGTACTAAAAAAGCTCTAATAAAGGGGTACCATTTAATGACATTAAAAAGATCTGTTAAAGGGGGAACATTTATCAGCCCTAAAAAAGCGCTGATTATGAGTTACTTATATCAGCACTTCTTTTAGCACTGATAATGGTACCCTTTATCAGTGCTTTTTTTAGCGCTGATAAACGTAGCCCCCTTTATCAGTTCATTTTTGTTAGCGCTGATAAATGCTGGCGCTAGCCATGCACATTTTTGTGGTAGTGAACCATATTCATTGTCTCTATTTTTGAAGATGTAACACCCTAATCATTTTTTATAAAGCCTTAATGTTAATTAGATAGTTTCCTCTAGGTGATTGTTGAATCTATAACGTCTATAAGACCTTGTAGCTATTGGGTATTCTAGTTATTTTATTTTATGTATTTATGTATACTGATATTTCCATGTGTTTTATATATGAATTAGATTTATATCTTTATACATGTTTGTAATTAACTATTCGTTATATTTTTAATGAATAATGGTTTATTATTTAAAATGGATTTGAAATCTTAACCTTTGTGTTTTAAAGAAAATACGAAGACAAGTACACACTTGTTACTTATTGGTTTTTCGTAGAATGAAATAAGTTTTTATGTTTTATATCATACTTTGGGAAAAGGAAATTGATGACTATGGTTATTTTATTATTTTATCATCACTTAGTGAAATAAGTATTTAATTATTTCAAATGTTTTGAAAAGTTACCTTTAAATGTTTTCATCAATGGATGAATAAAAAATGGTTTAAATTAAAAATATTTATTCGATTTTAATGATATAATAATAGTGTGGGATTTATTTTATTATATATTAAACATTGATTTTAGATTTCGAACTATGATGTTTTTAAAAATCAATTGTTAGAAACTAATGAAAATATTGGTTTTTAGGATTTTGTTTAACCATAAGGGAGATTTTATATTCTTTGTTTTTAAGACACCTTTATATATAAAAACCTATTCTTATGTTTAATAATAAAATTTATTTTTCTTTTCAAAAATATATATGAGTACCCCACACAACTGAGGGAGACCAAGATGGTCAATACACTCAAGGTATATTAGGCATCTCACTTATATCTCCTAGGCCAAATATCGAGGGCGGTGCATGTATGGTGTGTGCTAGGTCGCATGCGCTGGTGTTCATAATAAGGTCGTAATATTGCACGAGCATTGCGAGGTTTATTTCCAGAGTGTGCCACTGTGTGAAGCAGCATGATGGAAGGGGTTTGCATAAAAGCGCACCTGCAGAGACCGGTACGGGGTAGTAACTGGGGGGAGGGGGATTTCTGAGTATAGGTTGGGAGCTCAAGTATTATAAAGCTGGCCCAAGAGGCATTCCGTTTCAATGTTGGATGAACCATTTTATCAGGGATCGAATCACAGTCGTCCAATCACACCATGTAGGATTTGTACCATTCGACTAGTCCTCACATTGAACTCCTCCATCGTGGTATTAATACTGCATTTTCTCTAGGCATTATGATCGCAGACTCGACCGATTTCCACAGTTCATGCCTTTTTAAAATCCCACAACTTCTTGAGAAATCAGATCTATATGAAATTGAATCGCATCTGTCCAATCCTTTTAAAAACCCGTGGACACTCCTCAACTACTGGATCAAAACACAGCTAATCATGGACATCCATTTCTTCTTCGCATCTCCTCAATGTCATATTCATCCTCCTATATTGCACCACACTAGTGGGAGTCTAACCCTTCTCTCCTACTCATCCTCTCCCATGACACTTCCTTTCATCACCCACGACCCCTCCTCTTTTTTTCCCGCAGACCTGACGCCTTCAGTTTACATTATAAATAAACATCCATTTTTTCCATGTATGGTTTCATTATATATATATATATAGTTATATATTATCAAAACGGCCAATCCACTCTAGTTTTCCTTGATTATAATGTCTGTATTATCAAATTTATGACTTTCCATGAGCCTTTATTTATCATATCTAATTGATCTATTAGTAATATAAAAAAGAATACATTATATATATATCACGATTTCACCTAAAACCCTTTGGGTTATCTTTTCTCAATCATCCAGTGAATCCGTCCTTGACTCCACTTCATCCTTAGGCATGTAAGGGTTCTTTTTTTCCCTGTGTGTTCTTTTACTAATCATATAAAAAACAATGTTTATAAACATATATACATTTGATAATAAAACCTACTAAATTTCATGGATGACAATTGGGTGGAAATTATCGATTTTAAATGAAGGTCTTAAATCCAAGTAAGGGTATTAATTATTTTAGTTTTTCCTTATGTTTATGATTTTATGAAGATTATATATATATATATACATTTGTTTATAATCCTACAAGTTTATTTTATGATTTTAAATTAGTGAATTTGTGTTATGAATGATGACCTTAATTCATAGTAAACCATACAAGGGCTTGTGATGTTTTGTCTTTGATAAGTCTATATGTATATATATATACATAAAAATATGTATTTGTTTATAAAACAAATATTTTCTGTATTATATAAATATTTTCAATTAATGAACTTTTTCTAAACAGTCTTCTTAATATATTTAAATCATGTATGTGTCATTAGGTTTCTAATGAAAAACCCTTCTATACATTATGTATATACGGATATATATATATACATTGATTGTAAATATAATTTAGGTTTTCACATGGTTTATAATAATGTATAAATGATTTTTTTGAGGTATTAATGGATTACAAGAATCAATAGTAAAAAATTGTATTTTAAATTCAATCCTTTATATACAATTTTTTCATAAATAGATTTCACAATATCCAATCGGAAAAAAATTTAGGTTTTCAAAATATTTAATTATTATATTATTTTGATGGATATTGAACTCATGGAAAATTTATGAGTAATAATTTTTGGGTTTACCACACCAATATATATATATATAGTAATTAAAATTAGTTTTCTCCAAAATAGATTTCTCAACCTATTTTAATGGATAATTATCATTATGTTATGAAATTGGGTGTTTTCGTACCCACATAATTTATTTATATATTCTTATGTTTATATTAAATATGTTTGTATGAATATACAAATATGTATTACAAAATTATTTTCATATGTTTTAAATATTATTAACTATGTTAGTATGTTGTGTGATTATTTTGGTTCTTAGGTATAATTTGGCTTATACACTCTTTTTACTTGATGATTTATAATATTGAGTTAAATAGTTGTAGGTATCATTGTGTAATTTTTATAAAAAAAAATTCATAGTTAAGTGTGTTTAGGAAATTATGCATTCAATACCTCACATTATTTAATTTGTCTTCATTTACACTGATTATGTTTTCAACCCTGATGAATTTGTCACTATGTATGATTTTGTTAATTTATGTTTATGATTTAGTCTAGTTTTCTTTTCCATTTATCAGTGCATGATTTGAGCATGAATAATATCTATCATGATGTCATAAAAATTTATTTTAATTAACTGAATGTTTACATCCATGGAACAAGGGGTTTCAAATTTATTATTTTATGTTATAAATCAAACAATTTATTATTTATTTATCACATGAGATAATTTATGAAAAAGGAATTTAATTATACAATTTGGTATGTGGTACTTTGAATAAAATACAGAAATTTAAAAAAAAAATGGTATGAGACACATTGATTTAAAATCATTTTGACATATGGGTAATTCATTGGAATTAGTAAGTGTTGGGTAGGTCATGTTATAGCCCCTCAATGCATCGATAGGTCAAATTAGACAAATAGACGTGGAATTGGGTTAGGCTTATCCAATTTTGATATATGGTTTGGATGATGCGTTAAACCATTTTTAGACATCATGGAAGAGGCCTTAACGAAATGTTATAGAATATCTGGCATATTCACTTCCCTAGTTATGTTTATAATTTTTAATTGACTAATTGAATATTAATCTAGTAAAATATACATGTTTAAGAACCTGTACATATGAGTATCAGAAGATGTAAATGAAAATTGCATAATTTTTATTCAGTACATATCCTATTAACATTAATTGAAATGCCAAAAAATTTATCATCCAATTTATGATATAATGTTAACAAGGAATGAAAATAATGTTATCATTTTATACACATCTATGATTATGTATTTATTCCATTTGTAAATTATGTACTTGAACTATCGCATGCCATAATTAGTATAGGTTGAATAACTCTTGATTTATATGTTGTGCACCATACAATTTTTATAAGTATGATTATGATTAGAATAGGTTTTATTATATCTTGTTAATGTTCTGAAAAATTTTCATTTGTAATACTAGGAAAACTGTTATGTTATTATACATGTATTGCAGATTTCGTAAAAAAATGTTTTATGATTTTTTTAATAGTTTACAAAATGTTTTATTTAAAACAATACTTTAAAAAAAAACCTTATTGTGAATTCTTTTTATCACCCTATGTTTTAATTTAATTTTTATAGGTTTAGTAGAATTGAGTTAAATTTAATGGGGGAATCGTTGTGGTGTATTTCTTGTATAGTATTTTGAAGGATTGGAATATTAGTGTATAGTTTTAAAAAACATAAACTCCTAAGATCCTCTCTATGGAAAATTATGTGAAATTCTTCATTATTTTTTTATAAAAATAATAACACATCATGTTTTATTAAACACACCATATCCAATGCTTCTGAGGTCGGGGTATGACAATTGGTATTATAGGATCAGTTTAGAAATCCCTGGAAAATTAGAGCTACATTAAATACATGATTATGTTTGAAAAAAAATTAACCTTCTTATAATTTTCATATGGAAGATGACACAATCCTTCACTCTATTCTAACAAAATAACTATAGACTATATATTATAAATCTTGTTTATATGGGTTTGAGTCTTTTCAAAATCTTCTATTGTCCTACCAACACCTCTACCATGTATTCAACTCTAATCATGAAATTCAACTCCACCGAAGATCAAGACTTGACTATTTTATTATGGTTTATGCACATTTTCTATTCAATGCATGTAAAGTAAAGTATTTGGAGTGATTTTTTAAATTATTTACCCTAGGTGGGAATTCATTATCCCTATATGACTTCCTAGAGGCTACAAAAGAGGGTGACCACCAAGCAGCATACCTTTTTCCAATCTTGACCTACAATCTTTCTGTTCAAGTTATGGACAATGAAATTCTTATGGATGAGTCTAATCATTTTCATTTTAGACATCATGTTCATTCTCATGTCACCCTGCTTCATACACATCATGATTTTCTCTATTCGAACATTAGATGTCCACGCCCTATTAATCCATGTTTCCCCTGATGCATGTGAACCAAAGATATTGAAGAGTTTGGAACTAATTTAGGTTTCCTCATAACATAGAATTGGTGAAATTTTCGATGATAGTAAGACATGTGAAGGGAAAACACAGTGGACGATAGGATGCTTATATTAGTGATTGTGTGAGAGGAAACAAACATATATGTAGAGTCCTGTGTTTTATGAAGATTGTCATAAATGGATAATATTATATTTTATGATTTGGTGTTTTAATATTATTTTTTAAAATAACATCTCTATTTTATTATGTTTATTCCTTAATGAGTTAAACATATTCCATAAAATTCATATATCAAGATGGGGGTGCACCAAAAAAACAACTTTTCACTCCCTAACATATTTTTTTTTCAATAGTGATGTTATTATAATAATATGTGGAATTTTAAATTTTGTGTACAAATTAAATACGGTATAAATATATAGTCTGTAATATGATTTAATAATATCTATATGTTAGATAATAATTGATATTTGCAAAAACAATAGAAAAATTATTTTTTCCCATTAAAATAATCTTATTTTTATGTTTTTTGACTTATTTTATAATATTTAATGAATCCCCCATAAACTATGAGTTATTTTAATGTTTTAAAACCAATTTATTGTAAACATGATTCGGTTCAAAAAGGCCAATAGAATTAAATTATTATATTCTATTTTTCCTTTGTATAATTTTTAAAACTAGTAATATTTGGGATGAACTAGTGGAAAAACGCAAGTGAGTGTATTTGGTATTCATTTTTTTATTATACATAGTCCAAAATATGGGTTTAAAAATAAATAAATAACATCACTATCTTTTTCTATAAATACCCACCCCCCCACTTCCCTTCAATCACAACACATTAAGCTTTAATTTACTCTCAATATTCATGCCTAAATCCCTAACTAGGATATCCAAAAGATATACAGAAGCTAATAACATTAATTTTTATGTTCTGTTTAAAGTTTTTGGTATTCAATCCTTACCTTCTTATCTAATAACATTCATTTATCTATGAATTTTGATTTCCATTTCATCTAGTTGGATTTTTTTAGATCTCATTAATATCATTCAAATTTACAATAATTGGAGGTTACCTCCCACTCTCATCAAAACCATTTATTAAATATTATGTAAACCCATTATACTTCCATAATTTTATGGTGATTGATCACAAGAAAAATTATATTGTGAATACCCATCCCCATTTCCACTCGAGGGTCATCACCAAGATATACATACAATTAATTTATTATCAAATTATGTATATTTATCGTATAATACATTATCTTGGGATAAAATATGATTAATGAGATTCTTATTTTGTATGTTTTGTGTGGAAAAAAATTTCATATACCTAATATGAATGTGTCAGATGGGCCTTGAATTATATAGCCCCTTAATATGTTAGGTAATGTTTTTATCTTAAGAAATAGCATGCATGGTGCAGAAGAGGTTAACCTAGGTACATTATGATATGATGTTATGGTGATTGTACTTTTATTATTCTAATGATGTCACATTTATGTTGTCTCCACATTCATATGTTTCCTATATTGTATCATCTCATAAAATTATTAGATGTTTATATTTATGATAGTCACATCATTAATTCTACCACAATATATATTCTTAATATCATTTATTGCATTAATATCATTATGATTTCATTATTCTCTCACTGTGCTTTATAGTTCACCCCTTTATTATCTACATCCCCAAAATACCGATTATAGTTTTAGATGATTAATATAATTTAAGGAAATATTATGAGGTTCCAATATGATGTTATTGTATCCCTATTTCATTTAATGTTGTTTTATATCTAATTACCCAAAGACACTGGACCTTTTTATATTTGTGGGATGTATTATGTATTTCATTATGTAACAAATTTTGAGTTGAGGTCTATTAAATATGTTGGTAAACACTAAGATAAAGTTGGTAAATCGTAATTTCATCTTCATAGAACCCATACAATAATCCATATAAATGTAATAACTTCATTGGATAATTCCAGAAATATCTAAGGAGAATCGTAAAATGGTTAACTTTGTAATATATTAGGAGTTACATAACTATATCATCCTTTAGTAGTTATCTAAATCTTTCATCATTACAAATTATATTATAGTTCTACACAAGGATCACCTATGATTAGTATCTATATTGGGCTAAATCATTATCATAAAAAATTTACAAGTACCATGTATTGAATAAAATAATTAAATTCATTCCCATTTCATCTTAATTATAGTCATTCTTATTTCATAGAATGATTTTCTGACTAAAAATAATGAGTTTTCACTTCAACCATAAAAATCCGTCTAGAGAATTAATATCAATAAAATCATTAAATAATATCTATAGTAAAATATAAGAAACATCAAAGATGATGGATTATAATAAATTACTTTTTTTTAAATTTCATTAAATAAATTAGTAAAAACATCACCTAATTTGAAAATAATTATTTTAAATATAACAATCAATAATATTTTAACAATATATATCCATTGAAAATAACCACAGAATCATTAAAATAAAGAGATAAAAACTAAATGGCCATGCCTGTGGAATATTTTGTTTATTTCGTGATGTTTAAAAATATATATAGTAAAAAAATAGCTTATTCCAAAAAATAAATAAACATTCCATTATTATATAGTAGGATTATAAAATGTAATATAAAATTAATTTTATAAATAATTTATTTGTAGTTAGATCTTTATTAAAAAAATTGGAGAACATGTTAATGAAAAAAAATGATACTCGACTAAAAATATTATTATTTTTTACTTTTAATTAGAAAATTATCATGATCATTTTTTCTAAAAATCAATTACAAAATGGTATGATAATTTTATTTAAATCATTAAAGAAACAAATTATATGATAATAAATATTATTTATAAGATAAAAATAATATAATTTTATTCAATGAAAATCCACTTATAAAAATAACAAAAATAAAATATATTGTAACATAACACCTTACTACATTCACAATTTTTAAATAATAATACTCTTTATGTAAATAAAATCCAAGGGAATGTTAAATTCCTTGAAAATAATGGGATTCATTAAATAAAATATCAATGGATTAATATATATTCTTTTTAAGAGATGATATCTTCATAAGAACTCATATTCCCCTGTGATGAAAATTTTGGGACTAATAACACATATAATGATAATATCATTGATGTTAGAATTAATTAATGAGGTTATTTATTTTTATAAATGAAATTTGAAAGAATGGAAATATAATATAAATTAACATAAGTTCATTTCACAAAAATTTATTGAAAAAAAATCAATGAAGTAGTGGTATAACCTAACAAATGAAAATTTATTTATGAATGTCCATACCTTGAGTCTGGACTCACTACATAAAATCAGTAAATAGTGTATAATATAATTGTTTTTATTATTTTAATTTTTTTATAATGTATTTCATGTTTTTTCACTAAAATTAACACACTAATTTCATTTTTGATAATGGAATATTTTATTAATTAATTGGTTAAGTATGTGTTGGGTGTGTTTAGGTTGTTCAGTTCATAATTGAAAAAATTACTTTTGTTGTATGGACATGATCATATGGGGTAATTATTCTTTGATATTTTGAATAAAAATAAAAAAATAAGTATATTTTTTTATATTATAAATTATATTAGTACGAACCATATACGGTGAATATTAAAAAAAATTATGGTACTCTATAGTGATGATAGTCTATAGGTTTTCATGATTAACATGTAAATTTATTAAAAAATGTTAGAGAATGGGGTAAGTATTATTTTAACTATTAGTAATTAATCATTTACATTAAATAAAGTATTCTGATTTAAAATAAACGAGTATAAACATCCTTTTTTAGTGATGAATAATAACAAAATATATCGGTTCGTGAGGTAGTAGTCTGCTCAAACACCTGAACGATGTTTTAATTTGTTATTGTATGTTAACGGTTGAAGTATGATATCTATCTTCCCATTAAGTAATTATAATTAAATTACAGACACACAGACACAGACACCCATATATATATCATATAATTTTATTTTGATCAATCATTTTGACTATCCATAAAAGTCATTGTCGAAAAATAAAATACATCATTTCACGAGGTAGTGGTCCTCACATACAAACAAAAGATGATTCCATTTAACATTATATGGAAATGGGGAAATATACCGTTTATATCATTAACATTAAAAAAATTTAAATATATTTTATATTCTTATTTTTATATCATCAGGATATTGATAAATTTTATGGAGGTATAAGATGAAAAAATTGATGGAACACAATTTAGATTTACTCCTACTCTTTTTCAGACCATCTTCGAATACACCTTAATAATTCTAGTTTAAATTTTTTATGACACCAATAACTCTAGTTTGAGGGTGGTTAAGATATATTGGTAGATATTATTTATGATAAATGTTTCATGAAGTGTGAGTAACTATAAAAGATTGGTGTCCTCATATAAGTGGGGGTGGACAATCATGGAATTACATATAGTATTAAAATAATAAAATTAATTTTAATATTAATGTGGCACTAAATTTTATATATTTTATAGATAGAATTAGTACCTGTTGTAATTAAATCCTCAAATAAAATTTAGATTTGGTTAAATAGTGATTTAACTGTTTCAAAATTTTAACCCCGCTATTTGTTAATTATTTTAATGATAAAATATTTAAAAACCATTTATATACTGAATTAAAATATGGAATCCATTTAATCATATTAAATATCTATAATTGGATTAAATTAATTTTAAAATAAATTTTAAAAGGTGACGCACAATTATTTTCCAAAAAAATGCCTTTCTAATTATAAGAAAATATAAAAACTATACTAAAAATTTGTATTTCAATGCAGTAAATTGGATAAAATAAATAATATTAAATTTATTGAATTTTGAAACCAATTAAAATAAATGTTACATTGTAAATACATGAATGGAAAATATATTTTTCTATTCAATTGTTATTTTTAACAACAAATTAAAAATCAATTTTTTTAGAAAAATTATAAAATATCACATTAATATAATTTTAATAGTTTGAACTCATGAATTAAATCATATTTATTTTATAAAATTTCAAAAAGTCATATAAAATAATTATAATATCTTCTCACAAAAAAAATTAGTTTTGAAACATTAAATGACTTTATTAAAAAATGAGTTCGTATTTTCTAATAATTAAAATATAAATTTTTATTGAGAAAAACATTTATAAATATATTTCATAAAATGGTTACTCATATTCATGAACTATAATTAAATGACTAGTTTATAAAATTATTATTTTATAATTATTTTTTTACAATCATTAATGTTATGTGTTGTGTCGTGAACATTTTTTAACCAATCAGTCTTTTAAAATCATTCGGTAATATAGTCATGTCATTCATCCTTGAGTGTTTTTATACATGGGTATGTAAATTGATAAAATTTTTACTACTTTCTAGTTTATATTATTCTTGTGTAAAATCATACATGGATACATTGTTGTATATAAATGTATTGGTTTCAGAATAAACCCATGATTATTTTAAATTAAGGATTTCAAATATTCAAAATATTTATTTAAACTAAAATTTTTGTTAAAATATTATTTTTACCTTAGTGATATTCGTGGGATGTCAATAGGATTTCTTAATATGCATGATTACTCACCCCATGTATTTGAACCACTATGAGTATACACAAACTGTTTCTTATGAGACAAGAATGGGAAATGTATCTTATTTTTCTAGAGCATGATTATGATGCATTTCCATGGATTCATGGTAATGGAGAATGTGTTAACATAATTTTTAATAAGGATAAAATAGTACTACTTTTCATTCATTTATGGTTTCACATTATGCCTTTTAAAATTATGGATTTATTTCTTTCATCAATTAATCTCTAGTTCAATCACTTCATTCTTTAATGTTTTGGATTTATTATATGCATAATTGTTACATAGTTATACTTTTTTAGTTATATATTTTTAGGGAATGTTTATATTTTCATATGTGTGATAAAATTGCGAAAAGGTCCCATAAATCATCGTGAAACCCTCGACATTTATTGATAACCATTAGTGTTTGGAGAATGCCACCTAAAGGTAGTAGCACCTCCACATCATACAAAGCTAATGGGTAAATGGAAGGGATTTAGAAATTGTATCTGTGGGGTTTATTATTGTTTTGGGATAGTAAAAATGAAGTAGTATATGTCATAACATGAATTGTATAGCATAAAATGATGTAGTGGACTTTTTTATGTTGAACCTCAAGTTACCATTGTAGTCTGAGTTCAAAAAATGATTTTAAAAACTTCTTGGTGTTTATCATATCATCACAATATAGATATCAAATATTTTTTTTGGTATAATTCATTTTTAAAGTTACATACCAACAAAAGATTATTATAAAATGTATATTATATATTAATACTACACTATTTTGATTTTGATTGATTTTATGATATATATCATATTACATGTAATAAAAGCATCGTAAATAATGAATTGTTGAGTATTTTATGGTTATATAAAGAAAATTTCACTAATGAGATGAAAAATAAATAATAATTATGATGATATAGTGGATGTGGTTCTTCCTAAAACAATTGGTGAAACATAAGCTTGTTCCGAGTATTTTTCAAAAATTTAAGTAGGTTCTCAAAGGACCCCAGACAATGAAACCACATCCTATAAGTCACTCATCATAATAATTAATGCATTATCTACCAATATTATGTGGTGATTCAGAACATGAGAAATCATATGCTTGGATAATTAAAATGAACTTGTTTTTTGACTACCTTTGGACAAAATCTAAAAAAATGGTTAAGCGATAAAAATATATTAATGAAGAAATTGTTCTACAATAATGGATCATATACATCCAAGAAATGTCATACCAAGGAATGACATGGGTTGGGTTATAGAATATATTTAATAAATTTATTTTTCCACACACAAAATATTTAGAGAATATGAAATATTTATTTCAATATAAGTAAGGAAGTATCTCAATGAATGACTATGCTCCACAATTCAATAATTTAGTAGAATTTTCAACAGAGGTAACTTATACTGAGGCCATACAAGTTTTTATATTTAATATAATTCTATAGCATTATATATTTTTCATGGTTGGTATGCTATATACTATAGAATATACAAATATAGTGAAAAATGAAGTGGTAGTAGAGAGATATCTTGTAGGAAATTCTATTGTAGGGGGTACATTCAACCATCCATGTGTGGGAGAAATCACGTGTGAATGAAATAATTAGAAATGGGAGGTCTAGTATTATTGTAATAGTGATCTAGAGAAACACTCCATCATGTCACTATCTTATCCATGACACATACTTAGTGAGCTAGGCTGCTTTAATTGTGGATTTCATTGGAAACGAAAGAGGTATTGTCTAACAGTGCAATGTGAGTTCCATAATTTTGGAAATACATGACATATAAAATGATATTAAACAAGGCCTTGGATTTAAATAGGTTTAATTGTTTTGATCCTGTATCAGGTATATTATTCAAAATCAAAAAGGTCCCACCTGAATATTTTTCAACCCCATAATCAGGTGAACCAAGATTAATCAAGTTGCAATTTTATTGTCTCTCCATTAACACATCAATGGCGAGTGATCTATTTAATGGGATCTGATCAATAATTATATGATGTTGTGTAGGATACAGAAACATTAAAATTGTTTCTCTCAATGGTGTGAGGTTATATTTATCTAAAACCCACTCTTATGCGTGTATTATATGACACTATTGAATCCCAATCTTTTCATGCATCTCCTATGGTTATAAAACAAAGGTTTCATGTAGAGATGATTCCAAACCTAATGAGAATAATGAAACATCTTCTGTAGCATGAATGTAGAGGATTTAAGAGCATATAATGTTCATTTATACTGATGAAGAACAATTCCAAGACGAATTTATAGTCTTATAGATGGATATTTTTATGTTATCTATAGAATGAACTGATTGGTGAAATATAAATAATATAAAAAAATTAGGCCCAAAAGGTAACCTTCACATAATCTTATGGTGCTTCTAATTTTTCAAAAGGTGAGTGAGATATAAATTCATGTATATTTCAGCCTTTAGTGAAAATGGATGGAACTATCTATGGTCAGGTGGAAGCATTGATATTGGATGATAGTGATGGAATTTGAAATAATATTATTCCTAGTATAATATACTAACACCAAGATGTATTATTAAAGGATTTACGTATGCTGCCAACTGAATGAGAAATCATTTATACCATCAATTAAAGTATTAGGAAATGTCTCATTTAACTTATGTTACATATAATGATTCCATCTGGACAATATGAATAAATGAAAATTCATGAGGAATTGGTCTGTCAGGGATTCATTAGACCAATTATGTCACCTTGGGCTATCTAATTCTATTTATATTGAAGGTATATGATTCAATATGATTTGTGTTTATTACAAAAATATGAAAAAATTTAGTATCCAGAACTAGTATCCTCTTACTTAAATTGATGACTTCATTTATCTATTGAAGGGTTGTAAGTGGTCCTGCTAACTGTATCTACAATATGTGCATTTTTATTTAAATTATTGAATGGTGATATAAAAAATATAAATTTTCAATGATGATACAACCATTACATATATTTTATAATCCATTATGGCCTCATGAATTAACCTTCAATTATATAGGTCTTAATGAACCACATCTTTCAAAGGATCATTAATTTTTTCCTAGTAATTTTTATTAAAGTTTTGGATTCTTCACAAACAAGATACTACCATGAAAAAACACATATAATTTTTTTGAGCACACTATATTAAAATTTACTATTTTCTAATTTCTATATATTTCATTCAATATAAAAAAAAATTCCTCCTTGGGAATGTTATTTTTGAAAAAGAAATATTTGATGTCCCTTACAATATTTTAGTGGAAAGGGGAATTATTTCCATTGGATTCAAAATCATCAAACAAAAATTATGAAATTGTGGATCATATTATATCAACACAAATCTCCATCTTTCCAAAACAATGATACAGTACGTGGTATATTTTGATTCATTGAGATAGGGACTATAATGTCTTCTTATGCAGGGAGATCATATTGTGTCATATGGATTGAGGAAGTTGAAATGCATGGAAATAATTACCTGAAACATCACATTAAATTATATATACAAATACATGATTGAAATAATTGGTTCTACTAAAATTTTATAGAAAATGTTATTTTTTCACTGACTATAGAAGTTGGGTGCTTGTCTTTTCACTGATATTGTTTAACCAGATGCAATGGTGACATATATAAAATATTTAAATTTTTTCCATAACGTAGTTGATACACCTTGGATAAAAATTCAGTGGTAAAATCTATGAGTCAGAATTCATATTACCATGTTGAAAAATAATCTCATGACCATTAGTTTTTCATGGGATTTATTTCCAAAATTTATCTGGAATCTATTCAACAAAATAAAAATGAATATTTATTTCTTACCACACATCTTCATAAATAGATGGAATACCCCATGGAATCTAGCTTAGTAGTTAATACTTCATTACTATGAGTCAAACCTAAATTGACGGTATTTCAAACACTATTGGATTGTGGATAAAAATTTTGTGTTTTAATTTCATAACTAAATATTGGTGTTTAAATATTTTTTTCAAACAATTTACTTAGAAAATCTCTATTAGAAATTATTATTGACAACGGTATTAAGAAAATTTACTGTGAAATGAACTTTTATTTTTGGTGGTTTGTTTTGAAATGACACACTGAATAATATATAATGAAATACATCACATGTTAGTAGGATAAGTATAAAAATCAACACATAGGTAATATGATGTAGTCTATATCAATATCAGTATGGAAATGAGAGTATTTTTCTATAGGAATTGTCCCATTTCATCCAAATATTCTTCATTGGGAAGACATTGTTAGGGTATCTTTAGAATGACAGAAACATTCAAAAAAATTTATTCCCACTATAAATAAATTTTTTTTGATTATCTATAAAATATTTATATAAATGAAGTTTTTATGTTTCATGGAGTACCAATATTTATTCTAACTAACTGAGATATATGTTTCACTTCTCAATTTTGGATCAATATCCAGCAATCACAATGATCATAGTTAACAATGTGCATGAAATTTCACACATTTCATGATGTCTGATAATAACTTATTACTCATCCAATGTAATTCAGTCTTCGTTATTGTGTTACTGTCTTTACAATCTCTTGGGAAGATCAGATGCCTTAATGGGATTTCTCTACAAAAAAATTAGAATCCCTCGATATATAGAGATTAAATGAAGCAATTTTATATAAAACAATTCTGCTCCACACTCTTATGGGATGAAACATAGAATTCATTATTGATCTAGCCTTTTTTTATTCATGAAACTAGGAAACTAATTTAGATAATCAATAAGAGGGTAGTTACATCCTAGAATCATTTGATACTATATACAAATCATATCAATTAAGCATTGTATTTTATATAAGAGATCATGTATTATTGAATGTGTAACCAAAAATAGGTTATTATCACCTAGGAAGGAATGGAAAATATTATTTTTTTCGTGAATTATACAATTTTAAATTTTGTATTATGTTGTCAATGATTTATATTATTAAAATTTTCAATCATGACATACTATTTTCCATAAGTTGTTTCATTTATCTCAATTCATGAAGTAATAGTGGAATATTATTCACGAGATTAGCTGGGATCATTTTACCATCCAACCAATGTTATTTTAATTGATGTACCAATTTGAATTCTTGAATGAAAATACAAAATCTTATAAGTATGATCTACCTTATTGCTTTGTGTTTTATGGAAACATGGTCTAGTTCAAGAGGAAAATTGGGAGTGGTGAAAACTAATGTTATAGAATTTTGTGAATCTCTTTTGAGAC
This sequence comes from Viscum album, assembly GCA_963277665.1. Lineage (NCBI taxonomy): Eukaryota > Viridiplantae > Streptophyta > Magnoliopsida > Santalales > Viscaceae > Viscum > Viscum album. Next base: position 143,205,254 of record OY728141.1, read on the forward strand.
AATTTAATCCAAAATTATGTTGAGGATGGAATTCCTAAAATTGGTAATATTTTAACACCCATAGTTTAATGATTTTAATTATTTATTTTATGCATATCTATGTAAAATATAATGTGGGTTCAATTTTGGGAAGTTTATTTAAGAGTATATGGAACTAATATTTGGGTATGGAAAATAGATAAAAATATATACATGAATTTATATTCATGTAATTAATGTTTTTAAGAAAATAAAATCGACATCTAATTTATTATTATTCACATTGTGAATTTCAATTAATGTAATGAATGAATCTTGTGTATTTGTAGTCTATTGTGCCTTGAATATTAGTATATGGTTCCATATCGAACAGTCATTATGTAAAGTGACATTTCACAACATGGATGTTTCCAAATGCATTCCATTTTATTGTATTTATTCATATTCGACACGTATTCATCTCCCTTACATTTCTATAGAACTCCATTATTTTGTTAGATGTTTTTGGAAAATCTTCTCCCATTAGATATTGATTTCAATGGATATATGACGGCTGGCTCTCATAAATAAAAGATAAGATGATTTTTCTTATTCTTTTCTTACATGTACTAATTCAATATCATGAATGAAACCATATATGAGGGCTTATATTTCTGAATATATTCATTTAATTTGTTTCTTAATATGTTCTTATTTTTAGTCATTAATTAAATAGTGAATGATTTTTGGATCTTCAGATCATGAGTCGTTCTAGAATGATGAACCCATTGGAAAAGGATCTTGTTTTCTATATAATGTTATATTAAATTTGAAAATGAAATTCTATATTTAAATAACATTAAAATATTACATTTTTCTGATTCATTAGAACATTTTGGATATGGATTATTCCCACAACATGGTTGTTGTATTTTGGATATAAAATTGTTTGAAAACTGAAAAATACTTTCATATGAAAAGGGTAATATACATGGATTTTGAATAAAACGTTGGTGTACAATCATGGTTTGAACCTATTATCTGGATGCTTGGTTTTTGGTATAATTTCGGTTAATGATTATATCCTCATGTTATCCCAGGTGTGGGGATGGGTCACCCCTCATGAGTATCGAGACTGTGAGGAAATTCATGGGTGTGTTGTCACGAACCAACCTGGTTCGACACTAAACCGGTAACCCGAGTCGGTCCGCTGCATGGCCCGAGAGTCATTCCGGATCCTCCCGGGCTGGCGACAAGTGCCGGGGTATCAAAAGAAAGCAGGAGGGAACGTTTTCTCCAAATGAAAATAAATAAACAAGTGTAAATAAAAAATATCAACACAATGTAAATAAACAATATGAAAAGATATAATGACTAACAACAACAAACTAACATGACCACAACTAAAACCCCTCACGACCTCTAGAGTCTCTCACCAAACCATAACCAACTCTCGTCCACGGCGAGCGAGCTCGAGTCAACCTGCAACAAAATCTAAAAACCCGAAAACACTATAGGCGTTAGTATTAAAACTAAATAGGCATGGCCAACCAATTATCCCAAAATGGATATCTTTAAATAAAGAGTTTATTAATTTAATGTTTGAACTACATTGTATAAAATATTGTTTTTTACACACACTTTCATTTTCTAAAGCATGTAACAGTTTTTTTCCCATTTTAGATTAAGTAAAAGTTTAATGTCTTAAGGAACATAAACATCACACATTTAAAACATTTTCACAACCAATATAAACTCTTAAACATAGTTTTCAATCAAGAAGAAAACCACACATAACACACACACACAAAATAAGGGCAATGTGGAAGTATCAAACGGGAACCTGCAATCGAACTAGGAACCTCAATCGTCCGCCACATACAAATAAGCACTAAAGGAAACATGGGTCGAACCTAGGAGCTTGTGAACAATCCATAACGTACTATACATCTGACTCATCCTGTAGTCATTATTACTCTCGATGATGTCATAATGCCCTAACGCCCGGTGTTTCCCTAAATGGCCTAACCAAGGGGGCCAATCCCCTAGCAGATTGTCATCTGTACTAGGGTCCACTGGCCAGTTCCTAATCAAACTATTACAATAATCGTTCTCAGAAGGTTCACTTACTATGCCATGTCCTCATGTCAAAAGTATAATAAATAAGAAAATTGGTGAGTCAAAAAAGTCAATCATGTAGTACAAACATCACACACAAATCATACAGTCATGATACACAAAATATAACGTCTGAGTCACCCCAAATAGAGTTCTCCAAAATAATTTATTTTATTAAAGTTTCAAACAGGTCTTCAACATTTTAATGGAAAATCCTCATTTCTCAAGTGAACTAAAACACTTGTTAGTGCTTCACAATAAATCATTTATCAATAAACCAGAACTACATTTAAAATTCCATGAATTATATTTAATGGCCAAACGGGCATTCTTTCTATACTGGGTGTCCGCTCGTTAGGAAAGTGCTTCAAGTGTCGTGTATAAAATAAATTGCTCTTTTTACACCAAATAACCATTTAGAAATTAATTATCTTATATTATTTACAATTTATTAAAATTAATAAAATACCAAGAAATTAATAAAATCTAAATTTAAAGGCAATTGCAGTGGGGGGCCTACCTTGACTCGCAAACCAGTCATGATGACACGACATGCCTTGCACAGGAGAGCAAGGAAACGCAAGATGATGATCACAGGACTGTAGAAAACCTTGTCAATGCACTGAAACCACAAAGATAACTAAAATACATGAACATGGACTTAAAACAATCCAAACAAGCAAACAGTGCAAAGGAACCCTCACGAACATCATTTGAAACAAAACTTAAGTCATTTGCACTATTTAATAAACGATGTTAAAATTTATAAAAAAACTCCAGAGATAAATTCACGACATTACACACCAAAACACTGTTCAAAAACACACCTTACAATCAAACGTGCACTCACAACACACAAAATCAGAATCTGCACCACTTTCACAGTCATGATAACATATTACACAACTTAATAAAAATATTTCACAAGTCAAAAAAACCATTTTTAAACCAAGCGCGCCTCAAAAAATTTCAAAAAACCAGATTCGAAAATTCCAACAAATTTATAAAACATTTTTTAAAAACATTATACCAAAAAAACTCAAACCAAATATAAATAATTTCTTTCCGATCCATCTTAGAAATCCATTTTGGAAAAACACCAATTCACCATTTAGGATTAAAATATATTTTCAAAGGCCAAAGGCGTTTGTGTAGTCCAATATTATATATATATATATAAACAAATCATCGTTTAATAAAATACAAAATGAACCATAATTTAAAACATAATATTTTATGAAACACATTTGGTATAAATTCACATAGTCACTTGAAAAGAATCATTTTAAAACTTATTTTTAACATGTTCTAAAAATATAACACTATAACTAACTAATATAGAGTATTTTAAATGTGATAAATTGTTTTAAATATTTCTTGAAATAGAAAAATTATAAATAATTTGATTCTAAAAATTTTAAAATACATGTAAAACCCAACCAGGATGTTTAACAAATAAATAGCATGCACAATTTCCACAAACATATACCGCTGAATCAAATAATCATAAAAAAATCCTAATTCACAGGAAACAAATTTTTTAAAAAATAATTAGATCCTTAATTTAATATAAATGATCTTATAAAAAACCTGAAATCAACTATTTATTATTTTAAAGGCTATGTGCAAGGGGTCCTACCTCAAATCCACGACAAAACATCTGGAAATCGGTGCCAAAACCTAATCATAGCTCAATCGCACCAGCGAAAAGCTAATTCCAACCCTAATCATCAAAATTGGACAATTAATATTTGGAATCTAACCTTAAAATCAAAACTCTACCGATGGTAGAACCCTAAACTGAGTGGAGGAGAAAGCGTGTATCAGAGGGGAGTTCGTTCCAGAAAGGGACGTCGAAGGATGTTTGTGCGCGTCAGAGGGGGTAGCTAGTCGGATGGAGAACTATCGCCAGGTTGTGCGGCCGGAAGATGGGTGTGCGCTGGTGTGGCACCAAATGTGAGATTAGGGCGCCATGAGGGGTGCATCGTCCGAAGGCGAGCTCGTCGAAGGGAGGAAGTTCGGTTGGGTGTGGCGACCAGACGAGCTCTCGTGGGTCGGGTGGGGTGCGCACAAGGAAGGAGGTATGGTTAGGGAGGGGGAACTCATGACAGTGGATGGGGAGATGGAAAATAATGGAAGAATAGAAAAAAAAGTGAAAAAGAGGGGGGGAAGGTGTAGCATGCAGGGGAAGTGGGGAGGAGATATGAGGAAAAAAATTAAATAAATTAACAAAAAAATAAAAGCTTCAAATAAAACCTAAATAAAATAAATAAAACATATTATAATAGGAATATTAATAACATAATGATACAATTAATAACAACAACGTTTATAATAAATGTTGTAATAACTTAACGATAATAATAATAATTATAATAATGGTAATATTTATCATTTCTTCTTTAATAATAATTATAAAATTATTACCAATAATAAAAATTTTAAATAACAGAATAAATCCAAATCATTACTCATTTTAATTTTCCAGAGGCATGCGAATCGTGTCGATGCCTAATTAGAGCCCTGAAGGGTTTCCAACACGCACTCTGCCCATGCGCCCAGCGACGCCAGCTGAACAACGCACACTTTTTTACATAACTAAAAAGTTTTTATTCTAGTACAAAACCCAAACCCCAACAGAATGTTAAAAGTCAAAGAAAATTATAAAATAAAAATAAAGATAGGTTAGTTTGTGAAATGTGTGGTCTTGTTGATGGGTATGTCATGTGATGGAACTTATTTCATTACATTCTGAAATATCATTTTCTTATGTAAAAGAATTTTTTTGATACATATTAATATATAAATGTTTTGGTTTCTTTTAAAAAAATTCCTATTCAAACTTAGGATATTCAAATATCTGGATTGTTTTTTTAAATAAAATTTGAGTTATCCAATTTCTTACTTGAGTCTCTTGCATGGTATGTATTGGGGAGTTTCTTCTATGTATGATTATTGACCCCCTTCAAATTAAACTCGTTGCATATGTAGATTTTATTATACATTAAACATGTAATGGGAAGATATCCTAATTTCCTAGAATTGATTTATTGTAACACCCGAGACTTTTATGATAAATATTTTGATTTTATAAGGAATCTTTCACAACACACAATACTGACTTGGCTTGCATTACACACAATCGCGACCTTCCTCGATAGCGTGTGTAGTACGCAATACCAGGTTTCACTAAACAATTATTTATTATAATGGACTAGCCTTTATGAATAGTATTAACTAAAATTTTAATTTTATAACATTATTATTCATCTTACACATTTTCTAGAACATGGTAAGAGAACCAAATAATTTTTTTGGGTAATATAAGTATTTTTCATAAAATGCAGTTTTGCCGCCTTTTGATGGTGTACCCACATTAAATCTAGTTTTTGACATGTTTATATGTTCAATTTGACAAAATAAAATTATTATTTGGAGTCAGTATATAAAAAATTACTTTGGATAAATCTTTGATATTTTTTTGATAACTTTCATATTTTGATGAACAGTAAAAATACACTAATTTTTTAATAGAAACAACTTTTTCATTTAGGTAATTTATATAGTTAAATTATAATATTGAATGGTTTTAAATTATAAATAGAATATATTTTTACCATTTAATATAATTTATTTCATTAGCATTATTTTCACATTGAATTCATAGGTAAAAACATTTCAATCTTTGGCAATGTTTTAACTTCTAAAACCCATTTTCTTACCAACGAGATTAATTTTCAATTAATTACTGCAACTTATTTGTTTTGAATTTTGAAAAATGGATTCCATATTTGGAATCATTAGGTCCAAATTATGTTAATATTCTACTTTTTATTTTTGGGCATTATGAATAGTAACTACGGTAAATTTTATTTACCATATTTAAAGGTAAATCGAGTAATTAAGGGTAAATATAAGATTATAAAATTACCCTAAAACCTTCCAAAATACTATTTGATGACTAAAAGTAGACCCATATCACCTAAGGGTCAGATAAGATTCATTTAATGGACTTTCATCAATGAAAATAATTTAATTATTATTAAAACAAAAGAAAGTGACAACATGTCACTTTCTTAAATCTTATAAGTATAATACTTAAAATTTATTAATAAATAGAATGAAAATTCTAACATGAATAGTCTCCAAAAATATAATACAATTATCTACATCATAGATATTTATTTATAAATTTTAGGGATTAAATAATTATCATTAAGTATGACACAATTGTTATGTTGAAATAATTTTATTAATTTAAATATCAAATAAATGATTTTAAAAATACTAAAATAAATATTATATGAATTATTTAATGAGATCCACTAATTTTCTAGATACATATGATATTTTATGAATCAATTAATGCTTTTAGTTCAAACATATATTCTGTATATATTTTATTTAAATTCAAATAAATGAATAGTGTCATAATTGACACTATTGTTATTTTATAAAAATAACATATTATAAAATTGTTTAATCAATAAAAAAATTTATAAAATTTATAAATTAAAATTTATATGGTCTGAAATGCCATAAAGTGTAAAATTATGGAAAATTCACAACACATATGTAATTATTTATAATAATTTAAAATTTAGAATATTATTACAACATATAAAATTAAATTGGTAAATAAGGATAAATCAAGTTGATAACGTTTAAAATAAATTCCTAACATGTATAAATTTTATTAGTTGATTCTATTACAACCCTATCTCATCTAATATTCGGATATGAGTCATTTTGGACATTTTTATGTGGGGTTGGGATTTAATACAAACTAATATTTCTTATATTTCCAAAGGTGTCCCTCTCCTCCCTTATAAAAGGGAACCACCTACCTCTCCTACTTACACCAATTTGTGCCTTCAATCTCGACCAAAACCTGGCCATTTCACTTCCCCGCTTCTCTGGAAACATCCTAGAGATCCTGGTCTTCCTCAAAGGCCAATTTTAGTGCCCTAAGAGGTGGTCTCAAAGAGGCGCTTCAAAGAAGAGGTAATGTCAGTTACCGATTCATTCATCGTTATTTCTTCTTCTAATTATTTTTCATTAGTTGTTTCATTATGATGTAATAACATCAGTATCACTCATATACTGATATGTCATTATAAGTAGGAAACAACCCTATTTCACCACTTATCCATCGTACGGAAATAGAATACACGCGTGTGTGTACGTACGGAATACCATCTCCACGCCGTGGTGTAATCTATTTTCCACCACCACCTTACTTGGATGGGTATAATGGTGTAAATAATAACTATATATAATTATTTTAAATTGATATTGATTCTGAAATATTATATATACACTCGAATATAATTCCATGATCATGGGAACGATATCATCGCTCGTGCGTACGTACGGAATACCGTCTCCACGATGTGATGCGACTCGTTCTACATGATCTTCATTTCATAATGATTATATAAATGAATTGAATGAATGAAAATGATATATATTACACTAATACCATTCTGGAAATGAGGTACTTATAAACTAAAAAGAATAATAATAATTTATTCGACAAAACACACATACGAACATAAAGCAATAAACACCCGAATAACAAGTAGCAATGAAATATTACTAATAAGAAGCTAAGAATATGACCATATATAATATCATAAAAATATTTATGATTCTGGAATAAGTCAATGAAATTATTTAAATCATTATATAGGAGGTTTGGACACTTACGAAGCAAATCGGACCTAAGGTAATGGAAAATATCACAATCTCATTTTTATCCGAGATTGCTTATACTTCAGAATTTAATGGGTTATATTTATCATCCGCATCCATGTTTCCTAAATATGTAATATTATTTCTATCCACCTAAAATTTTTTAAATCCAATTTTACCCTTCGGTGAGTTTCTAGTACAAGATATGAAAGGAATCTTTTGTCGTTTTTCGTACGAGGTACTTTTTCACTTTTCCGGCCAAAGTACGAGAAGAATGTTTTTTTAACATATACGACATGAATAAATTTTTAAAACATTATTTATCTGAAGCTTTCTTTAAAAGTTTTCATGTATAATTTTAATCAACTTCTTTTAGTTTAAAATTTCATGACATGTTAAGAAAGTAAAAGTGTTTTTGAAGTAGAAAGGATATTTTACACAAGAATGGAGTTCAAGTGTTTTATCAAAATTATTTTTCCATCTAAGATAATATAGAGTTCTGTTTCTGTCCCTATTATTAAATTGATTTGATTATGTTGTGATGGAATTATTTTTATGAATTTCTTTATCTTATATGAATTTTTTTTGATGTCAAGATGGTTAAGAATCCCATTTTTATTACATGGGTTATGCTATGATGTATGGATTATGATTTTGTGGCACACATAATAATGGTATCATTATGAGATGGGTGGGACCTATATCTCCCTCCAATGCATTGGGTAAATATTTATATCATATGTGATAGACATGGTTGGAAGAACAGGTTAAACCGGTTCAGTAAAACAGGACTGAAACGAGGAGTGAACTCGGTTCAGAAAAGGACTTTGTCCACTAAGATATACAAAGCAATGATTCTTGACTACTAAGAAACGATTTCCTATGATTATGTGTGTATAACACAATTCTTCATGTTTTATGTTATGATTATTGGAATTACATTTCACTTCTATGGTTTATCCCATGTTATTAAATTATGATTTCTTTTGCAGGTTATGATTTCCAAAATGTTATGTTCTTATGAATATGATATGTTTGAAATTTCGTTTGTTTACCCTTACTGAGCATTTGAGCTCACCCTTTTGTAAGTTTTCTTTTCCCCAGGTTAGGAAGAAGGATATTAAGTAGTATATGCCAAAAGGGACTCTAGATATGATGAAATAAATGGGAGATAGTGTAGATTCTTTATGAGCCAGTTTTTTACGTTTCCCAATTTCTAAAGACACTATACCTATACGGTCCTTTCATGGTTTTGTTATATGTTGTAATATGTATGATTCATTTTTGAAGTAATTACCATGTATGTAAAGTATGGGTTGCTATAGTTGGTATCATAGGAAAGGTATAGTCAACCTTTGGAAATAAGGATGTGAAAGCCTTAGTAAGAATCATAAGGATATGTCTAAGCATAGAACACAATCTTAGTGTTTTATAAGTGACCATGAAAAACCTATGATAAGACCTTAAGTGTGAAATTTTGTTCTTTATTTGGTGGTTTTCCTATTATAATTAGTGTTTCTCACACTATTCTTTTTCGTTTTAGTCAATGGATGGAACCCGATGGAACTGTGTTAATGCGGAATGTGATGGCCAATGAAATGATTGTCCCCCTGAGCAACCAAACGTTATGGAATTTGGAATGAGAAATCATGTAACCATGCTCAAACAACATTCTCAAGCTATGAATCATGCAGGACTTCCAAACGAGCAAAGCAAGGATCAACATTCTATTGAATCCTTCATCAGGCAGCATCCACCTTCATTCAGTGGGTCTTCTGATCCATTAGTGGCTGAACAATGGATCAGTACCACTGAAAAGATATTTTCAGTTCTTCAATGTTCTGAACATGATAAAGTCATCTTAGCAGTATATCGTTTGGAAGGTGATGCTGATCAATGGTATAATATTATTAAGAATACGAGGAAAAGGGATGAAATTGAGTCCATGGAATGGGATGAGTTCAAGAACTTATTTCTCAATAAGTATTTTCCTCGTATTCTTCGAAAAAAGATGGATAAGGAGTTTCTTGAACTGAAGAAAAAGGATGATCAATCTGTTGGTACCTACAATGAAACTTTTACATGACTTTCAAGGTACGCTTCCGGAATTATTATCCAAGCTGAGAGTAAGATCGATCTATTCTTTATTGGCTTAAAACCAAGTCTTCGAAGGGCGATAGCCATATGGGACTTCAATAGCTACGAGGAAATTGTTCGATGTTCTCTAAAGGTTGATATGGAGATTGGTGTAACCCTTCAGTCACATGGGTTTGATAAGAAGAGGAAAATGGAATTCAAAGATAAATCTAAAGACCACACTGAAATGAAGATGAGTTTTCTCTTATGCTCAAAGTTTGGAATGAAACATGGAGGAAATTGTCTTAAGGGGACAATAAAATTTTATAAGTGTGGAAAATAAGGTCATCCGACAATTTAATGTCTAAATAATGGGAAGAAAATGTCTAATGATGCAAACAAAGGAAGGGATACACAGAATTAACCTACTACACTTCAATGTTTCAAATGCAAGGAGATGGGGAATTATGCCAATCAATGCCCAAATCCAAGGGTTGATGATGATGATCGACATCAACAAACTCTTATGGCCAAAGACAAAGGAAAGTCACATGCAATTACTATCGGCGATGTGGTGTACGACAACGAAGTGGTGAGATGTACACTTACCATACAATCTAATGTAGAAAATGTTTTATTTGATTCTGGATCCACCCACTCTTTTATTTCTAAAGAATTTTCTAAGGGTGTCGTTGTATTACCTCAAAAATTAGATGTTGAGTTGGTTGTGACTACTCCTAATGGCACAACAGTCGCATCGAAATTTTACAATTCTTCTCCGATTCAAGTTTGTGGGAAAGTGCTTCCTGCAAATATTGTGATCCTTCCTAAAGTGGAATTTTATGTGGTTATTGTCATGGAATGGATTTCTTTATATGGAGATCATATCAATTTCCAAAGAAGGGAAGTCACATTTCATATTCCAGATCAATCTATGATGATCCATCGATGCAAGGATGAACATAACCTTCCAGTGGAAATTTGTTCTATCTTATGGGTCTTGATTCCTCTAAATGAAGGTTATTTATCTCAACTGGTTGGATAGAAACTCATGATTAATAATATTCCCATTGTATGGGAATTTGATGATATCTTTTCAAAGGAATTTCCAGGTCTTCCACCAAATCGTGAAGTTGAGTTTTCAATAGAACTCATAACGTGTGCTTTGCCTATTTCAAGGACACCTTATAGAATGTACCCTATTGAGTTGCAGGAATTGAAGAAGAAACTCTAAGAGAATCTTGATAAAGGATTCATGTGCCCTAGTGCGTCACATTGGGGAGCACCTGTTCTGTTTATTAAGAAGAAAGATGGATCAATGAGACTCTGCATTGATTATCGAGAACATAACAAGATCTCTATCAAGAAAAAATATCCTCTACCACGCATTGATGACCTATTTGACCAACTACACTGAGCTCACTACTTTTCCAAGATTGATATTCATTCAGGGTATCATCAATTAAGGGTTAAAAGGGAGGATATACCAAAGAAGTCTTTCCATACAAGGTATGGACACTATGAATTTATAGTGATGCCATTTGGTATTACTAATGCCCCTGATATTTCCATGGATCTGATGAATAGAGTCTTTAGAGACTATCTTGATCAGTTTGTGGTAGTATTTATAGATGATATTATTATCTATTCAAAAAGTAAGGAAGAACATGAAGATCACTTGAGAATTGTATTAAAGACCCTAAGAAAGGAGAATATTTATGCCAAATTTACCAAGTGTGAATTTTGGCTTCAAAAAGTTTCATTTTTGGGTCACATAATCTCAAAAGAGGGGATATCTGTGGATCCATCAAAAAAAGAGGTTATCGAAAGATGGTCGAGACCAAAAATAGTAACTTAGATCCAAAGTTTTCTTGGTTTGGATGGATATTATCGACGTTTTGTGAAAGATTTTTCACGGTTATCTAATCCACTCACCAAGTTGACTTGGAAAGGAGTTAAGATTGTTTGGAAGGAGGAATGCGATGAGAATTTCAAGGAGTTGAAAAGAAGGTTATCCAATGGACATGTACTCACACTTCCTTGCAGTGGAGAAATGTTTGTGATCTATAGTGATACATCCAAGAAGGGATTGGGTTCTGTTCTCGTGCAAAATGATATGGTGATAGCTTATGCCTCACGACAGTTGAAAATCCATGAGCAAAATTACCCAACTCAGGATTTGGAGTTAGCTGCGGTAATATTTTCATTAATGATTTAGAGGCATTATCATTATGGAGTAAGGTGTGACATTTATACTGATCATAAAAGTTTAAATAATATTTTCACACAAAAGGAGCTGAATACGCGCCAAAGAAGATGGTTAATGCGGATTAAGGATTACGACTGCGAAAATCATTACCTCCCTGGAAAAGAAAACTAGGTGGAAGGTGCATTAAGTCGACAAGACCATGCTAGCTTTTCAATTATGAGGATCCCAAAAGATTCAATATTTATGGATTTAAAAAGGATGGATCTTGGAATTATAATAGAAGGGGAAGAATCTTATCTTACTCAAATGAATGTTCAACCATATATACACATTAAGATTAAAGAGGAACAGAATAAAGATGTAGAGTTACAAAATAATGTGACAAATGTTCCTGAATTCAACCTTGACTGTGATGGGATAATAAGGTTCCGGAATCGGGGTTGTGTTCCTCCAATCCCCGAATTAAAGAAGGAGCTGCTGGATGAGGCTCATAGTTCTTCATTCTCTATTCATCCTGGAAGAACGAAGATGTATAAGGACTTGAAAGAGTACTTATGGTGGGATGGCATGTAAAGAGATGTTGTTGAATTTGTCTCTCAATGCTTGGTTTGTCAGAAAGTTAAATCTGTGAGACAGAAGTTTAAGGGGATGTTACAACCATTACCCATACCAGAATAGAAATGGGAAAACATCACTATGGACTTTTTCACTGGACTTCCTAAAACATCCAAAGGAAATAATGTTATCTGGGTCATAGTTGATCATCTTATAAAGACTTCACGCTTCATTGCTATTAGAGAGGATTTATCTCTAGATCCGCTTTCCAAGATATATGTAAAGGAAGTGGTAAGATTGCATGGAATACCACTTTCCATTATATCTGATCGGGATCCGAGGTTTACCTCGAAATTCTGGCGATGTCTTCAGCATGATCTAGATACGGAGTTGAGTTTCAGCACTGCTTACCATCCTTAGATAGACCGTCAGTCTGAGAGGACAATTCAAACTCTAGAAGACATGTTGAGAGCATGATCTATGGATTTCAATGTTGTCTGGGATCAACACCTATATTTGGTGGAATTTTCTAATAATAATAGCTTTCACTCCAGTATTTAGATGGATCCTTATGAAGCCCTCTATGGAAAGAAATGAAGAACTCCAACTTACTAGGATGAAGTTGGGGAAAGAAAGCTATTAGGACTTGATCTTGTTGATGAGATGGGAGAAAAGTTCAGATCTATTCAACAACACATAAGAGCAGCTCAGAGTCAACAGGAAAGCTATGCCGGCAACTAAAGAAAAGACCTAGAGTTTGAAGTGGTTGATAAAGTGTTCTTACGAATATCTCCTTGGAAGAGATTAATGAGATTTGTAAAGAAGGGAAAGCTGATCCTTAGGTATATCGGTCCATTCGAAATACTGGATCATGCTGGGAAGGTAGCTTACCAATTGGCGCTTCCACCGAATCTCTCCCAAGTTCACGATGTGTTCCATGTATCTCTCCTTAGAAAGTACATACCTGATCCTTCACATGTACACAGCTCAGAATTTGTACCGCTGGAGAAAGATCTTTCTTATGAAGAAGAGCCGATAGAGATTCTGGATTGTAGCGAAAAATTCCTATGGAACAAGACCACTCGCTTGGTGAAAGTTTTATGGAGGAACCACCAAATTGAAGAAGATACTTGGGATCTTAAGGATATGATGAGGGAGAGGTATCCTCATCTATTTGGAACAAAGTGACAAATTTTGAGGGAGAAATTATTTTTAAGGGGGGTAAAATGTAACAACCGAGACATTTATGAGAAATATTTTGTTTTTATATGAAATCTTTCACAACAAGCAATACTGACTTGGTGTGCATTACACGCAATCGCGACCTTCCTCGATAGCGTGTGTAGTACACAATACCGGATTTCACTAAACAATGATATATTATAATGGACTAGCCGCTATGAATAGTATTAACTATATTTTGAATTTTATAACATTATTATTCATCTGACATATTTTCCAGAAGATGGTAAGAGAAAAAAATAAATTTTTTCGGGTAAAATAAGTATTTTCTAAAAAATGTAGTTTTGCCACCTTTTGATGGCGCACCCACGTTAAATCTAGTTTTTGACATGTTTATATGTAAATTTGACAAAATAAAATATTTCATTGGAATCAAGATATAAAAATTTACTTTGGATAAATTTTTGATATTTTTCTCATAACATTCTTATTTTGATGAATATTAAAAATATGCTAATTTTTAAATAAAAAGAACTTTTGTCATTGAGATAATTTATATTCTTAAATTATAATATTGAATGGTTTTAAAGTATAAATAGAATTTATTTTTACCATTTAATATAATTTATGTCATTGGCATTAATTTCACTTTGAATTCATAGGTAAAAAAATTTCAATCTTTTCCAATGTTTTAACTTCTAAATCCTGTTTTCTTATTAACGGGATTAATTTTAAATTAATTACTGCAACATATGTGTTTTGAATTTTGAAAAATGGATTCCATATTTGGAATCAGTAGGTCCAAATTATGTTAATAGACTACTTTTTTGGCATTCTGAATTGTAACTGCGGTAAATTTTATTTACGATAGTTAAAGGTAAATCAGGTAATTAAGGGTAAATATAATATTATAAAATTACCCTAACACCTGAAAAAATCCTATTGGATGACTAAAAGTCAACCCATATCACCTAAGGGTCGGATTAGATTCATTTAATGGACTTTTTTCCATGAAAATAATTTAATTATTATTAAAACCAGAGAAAGTGACAACATGTCACTTTATTTAATCTTATAAGTATAATAATTTTAATTTAGTGATAAACTTAATGAAACATCGAACATGAATAGTCTCCAAAAATATAATATAAATATCTACATTATAGGAATTTATTTTTAATTTTTATGGAATAAATAATTATCAATAATTATGACACAATAGTGATGTTGAAATTATTTTATTAATTAAAATATCAAATAAATGATTTTAAAAATATTAAAATAAATATTATATGAACTATTTAATGTTCTCCACTAATTTTTTAGACACATATGACATCTTATGAATCTATTAAAGCTTTTATTTCGAACATTTCTAGTGTATATATTTTATTTAAATTCAAATTAATGAACAGTGTCAAAATTGACACTATTGTTATTTTATACAAATAACATATTATAAATTTTTTTAAAAATCACAAAATTATTTAAAAATTATAAATTAAGATTTATATGGTCGAAAATTTCATAAATTGCCAAATTATGGAAAATTCACAACACATATGTAATTATTTATAATAATTTAAAATTTAGAATATTATTACCACAAATGAAATTAAATTAGTAAATTTGGATAAATCAAGATGATAATGGTTAAAATAAATTCCTAAGATTTCTAAATTTTATTGGTTGATGAGATTACAACCCTATATCATATAATATATGTATATGTGTAATTTTGGAAGTTTTTATGTGGGGTTGGGATTTAATATAAACTAATATTTCTTATATTTCCAAAGGTTCCCCTCTTCTCCCTTATAAAAGGGCACCTCCTACCTCTCCACCTCACACCAATTTGAGCCTTCAAGCGCGGCCAAAACCTCGAAATTTAAATTTCCCACTTCCCTAAAAACAACCTAGAGATCCTGGTCTTCTTCAAAGTCCAATTTTATTGCCCTAAGAGGAGGTCTCAAATAGGCGCTTCAAAGAAGCGGTAATGTCCGTTACCGATTCTGTCAACATTATTTCTTCTTCTACTTCTTATGCTGTAGTTGATTAATTATGAAGTAATAAAATCAGTATCAATAATATACTGATATGTTATTATAAGTATGAAAAAACCCTATTTCACCACTTATCCATCCTACGGAAAACGAAATCACCGGGCGTGCGTACGTATGGAATACCATCTCCACGCTGTGGTGTAATCTATTTTCCACCACCAATTTACTTGGATGGGTATAATGGTGTAAATAATAACTATATATGATTATTTTCAAGTTATATTGATTCTGGAATAGTATAGATACACTCTAATACAATTCCATGATCATGGGAACGATATCATCGCTCGTGCGTATGTACGAAATACCGTCTCCACGATGTGATGCGACTCGTTCTATATGATCTTCATTGCATAATGGTTATATAAATGAATTTAATGAATTAATGTGATATATATTACACTAATACCATTATGTAAATGAGATATCTATAACCTAGAATGAAGAATAAGAATTTATTCGACAAAACACACATACGAACATGAAGCAATAAACACCCGAATAACAGTTGCAATGAACTATTACTAATAAGAAGCTAATAATATGACCATATATGATATCATAAAAATAATTATGATTATGGAATAAGTCAATTACATTATTTAAATCATTATTCAGGAGATTTGGACACTTACGAAGCAAATCTGACCTAATGTAAGGGAAAATCTCACAATCTCATTTTTACCAGAGATTGTTTATACATCAGAATTTATTGGGGGAATATTTATCATCCACATCCATGTTTCCTCAATATGTAATATTATTTCCATCAACCCAAAAATTTATAAATCCAATTTTACCCTTCAGTGAGTTTTTAGTAAAATATATGAAAGGAATCTTTTGTCGTTTTTCGAACGAGGTACTTTTTGACTTTTCCGGCCAAAGTACGAGAAGAATGTTTTTTTAACTTATACGACATGAATGGATTTTTAAAACATTATTTCCACGAAGCTTCCTTGTCATGTTTCCAAATTTCTTTTTAAACAACTTCTTTTAGTTTAAAATTTTATGACATGTTAAGAAAGGAATACTATTTTTGAAGTAGAAAGGATATTTTCCTCAAGAATGGAGTTCAAGTGTTTTATCAATATTATTTTCCATCTAAGATAATATAGGATTCTGTTTCTATCCCTATTATTACATTGATTTGATTATGTTGTGATAGAATTATTTTTATGAATTACTTTATCTTATATGAATTGTTTTATGATGTCACGATGGATAAGAATCCCATTTTTATTACATGGGTTATGCTATGATATATGGTTTATGATTTTGTGGCACACATAAGAATGGTATCATTAGGAGATGGGTGGGACATATATCTCCCATACAATTCATTGGGTAAATATTTATATCTCATGAGATAGACAAGGCTGGAATGATAGGTTAAACCGGTTCAGTAAAACAGGACTGAAACGAAGAGTGAACTCGGTTCAGAAAAGGACTTTGTCTGCTATGATAGTCTTGGAAATGAGTCTTGACAACTAAGAAATTATTTTCTATGATTATGTGTGTATGACACAAAGAATTATGTTTTATTTTATGATTATTGGAATTACATTTCACTGCTATGATTTATCCCATGTTATGAAATTATGATTTCTTTTGCAGGTTAAGATTTCCAAAATGTTATGTTCTTATGAATATGATATGTTTGATATTTCTTTATTTTAACCCTTAATGTGCATTTGAGCTCACCCTTTTGTATGTTTTCTTTTCCCCAGTTCATGAAGAAGGATATTAAGTAGGATATGCTAAAAGGGACTCTAGATATGATGAAATAAATGGGAGAAAGTATAGATGCTTTATTAACCAGTTGTTTATGTTTCCCAGTTTCTAAAGAAACTATATATATACGGTTCTTTCATGGTTTTTTTATATGTTGTAATAATTATGCTTCAATTTTGAAGTAATAACCAAGTATGTAAAGTATGGGTCACTATATTTTTTTTTGTTTCAACATGGAATTTCTAGGATTGATATACATAGTAAGTCATGTTCTAGGTGTGTGGAGTGGTGAAATATTGGTGCCTGAACCTTATTTCATTTGTAATAATTACTTTTGTTTTTATAGAATTTTTCCATTTATAATCTATTTATTTATTATTTCGATACTTGAAGTGATATATTTGTTAAATTCATCATTGTAACATAGTTTTATTTTATATGGTTTATCTTATCTTGTCATGTGTTTGTTTCTCTATATGTGAAAAAATTGAATTTATTTTCTTCCTTATCACTATTATATTATCAACATTTATTAAAAATAATCATCATCAATGGAATTTCACTTAAGTTTATCAAATAATCACCCTCATACCATGACAAGGTGTAAGGGGTAGTATGTTACACAATTTTTTAATTAAATTATTTAATAAATAAATTTTTATAATACAATATTTTAAATATGGATGCTCAATTCACCCCATAGCCAATCAATCAACATTAACCATTAATAATAATTATAAATTATTTAATTTTTCAATTTATATATATATATATATATATTGATATGAGTAAAATATATTAACATCCAACTAATAGATTTTAGTAGGATAATATATAGGGTAAATTCAATTTATTCTCAAAAAACAATTCCTAAAATATATTTTAACGTATTTAACATTTTTATATTAAAATTAAATTATTCCATGTTAGTAAATAAATTTTATAAAAAAGATTCATATTTTAAATCTTAATTAAATGTTTTTATAATGATATTTAAATTTTTGTCAACGATGATTTCTTCCCAAGGTTTAAATTAATTTTTTCGGTAAGGATTAGAAGAGTTGACAAGGTGGAGGGGTTACACTAAGAGAAGTTCTTTAACAAGTCTCTAAAAAAATTAAAATTCCCTTTGGTGGAGTGGATTACAATTTATGTTATTCTACCACTGAAATTTTAGTATATTATATATAATTTTACATAAATAATATCATAAATCAACACATAGTGGCCCTATTATATGTGATAACCCATGTATAGCTCCTCTAAGCATAGCTCCACATTTTCATGGGGTGACAACTATTGTCAAGTAGTAATAACGGAGACCTATGAGTCCTTGACTAAAATTATGTGTACACATAAACACATCTATAACCTATAGGATAATGAAACGTATATAAAATTTTTTACTATTATTTCATGAATATAAAATTTATCATGTTAGATTTCAAAAAAAAATACTAGATAGTAATAATGTTTCCAAGTACAATCCCACCGAAAACTAGAAATTGATTTCAAACTACTTATAAGGAGGGAACCACCATAAAATACACACCGATATGAATCATTGTTGGTATAACCAAAATAATGACCCACCTACTCATTGTCCTCTAAGGACTATAGAAAGGGGTTTTCCATTTTCATAATACATGAAATGTGAGGGAATATAATATATTAGGGTGAGTATAACAATACTTATTATGACACCCTAGAATCACAAAAAATAAATCATAAATAGTTATTAGCTCATCAATACACATGTATGTTATCCAATATATAAATAATATAAATAAACAATAATATCCCATATATACTCATAAAAGACACTGATTAAAAAAAATTATCTTCCACTACCATTCATATATTCTACATTACATTCTAGGAAATAATCATTCAGGAGATCTCACTCCACATGTCTGATAGCACCAATGGAATTATTCTATGATATCATTCTCGTTAAGTCTCTACATAACATACTAAACAGGAAACGTAGTGGAATCATTTAATATTCATAATCGATTAGACTTAAACTCACTGAAAAGAAAAGATATCGATACATAGATAAGGTGTCTTACCTAAGTCTCTTGGGGGTGTCAAACCCCCAATAAAAAATAACTCTCTATGTAAGGTATCAACATCTATGTAGTTTTGGACATGCTGGTTCCAATAAACCAGATAGGGATAGAAGATATGATATAATATTACACCCTGAGCCTAACAGAGGTATCAAAAAACACTATCAAAAATTAAACCCATAGAGGGGTCATAATTTTATATTGAAGATATTATTCCACACCATACCCTTATAGGAATAGAACATGGGAATACACCCAACGAATACTAGTCTACACTAAATTAATTTGAGGGAATCCAACAAAAGTCATGCATGAGATGATATAATAAGAATGATGACTCCAACCTAACCATCATACTGTATATGGTAATACCTATATTGGTACATGGCTTGCATCATCATTCTGAGATCTTCCCATTTATTACACTCAAATAGAA
This sequence comes from Viscum album, assembly GCA_963277665.1. NCBI lineage: Eukaryota > Viridiplantae > Streptophyta > Magnoliopsida > Santalales > Viscaceae > Viscum > Viscum album. The sequence continues at coordinate 143,225,348 of OY728141.1, forward strand.
TAAATTTTCCAAGGTACGGGTCATGTATATAAAGGTTACATAGCTTGTAGGGATTGATCTAAAATCCTTGTTACCTCTTTCAAGGGTCTTGCATATTATTAAGTACATGTAATTTTCCTACTACACATGGTGTGTGGGGAAACATGGGCTCTCGAGTGTGTACTACATATACTATTTCAGATATCCTGAAATGAGTCGTACAACATGTGACATGTGTCACATGGCGTGTTATTGTTTCCTATGCATGGAAAACCCATCGCCACATAGATGATACTATAAATCATGTGCCCCATTATAACAAAAATATAATGTAGTTAGGATTTTCCCAGAAACCCTAGTTCCTTCAAATGGATCCACTTGCTCTGATATTTTCATAGAAACAACAATCTGTTAGGATATAGAGATAATATATCAGTAGAACTAAACCTCTCTAATGGAACATATTGTATTCTATTCATGTATATTAATTTGAAAAAGACCACTATTGTAGCCCAAATACTAATAGACACCAAACCACAACTGGGATTCACAAATCAGATCTTGATCCCCCTCTCATCATCTTCTGTTATTGCTACATCTTGCTCACATCATTGATCATGAACCTGAAACCTTAGTAGTGATCTATTTCACTGAATAGTGGTAACATAATAATTGAATATTGGGTAATGATTCATCCAATGTAAAATAAAAAATGCTGATGAATTGTGTGCTGAAAATGGAATGGAAAAGAACAAAAACCATGTTAAAAACAATTATTAACTGTTTATTAGATTTTTAACGATCCATTATACTAATAATGATGAATGAATAAAACATATAATAATCAACAACATCAATTCTCCAAATCCAGGTAAACAAACCCAAACCTAAAAAATGATTGACTCATGAATCGATATGTCAGTGGATTTAGTTCTTGTTCATCATGGGATAATCAATGTGGAATGAAACAAAGTATAAATAATTACATATACTGATAAATAACGACATCACATTGACATTGTTGGTAATATGGGTAAAAATTATAAGAAATTAAAATCCTTTGGAAATCAATCTGATTAATTAATATATTGTTGTTCACTAATCTATCTTCCAATGTCTCTATTCTCAGTCTCAGTGTTATGTGGCTAACCCTAGGTATTTTATAAAATGTAATTTATAGAGAGGGGCCACTAAATTTATTCATTTAATAATATATATATATATATTAAATAATTTATTTATTAACTATTCTTTCTATGATAGGGATGAATCTTTACACCTAATCCACTTGAAGGTTGTATCATACATAGTGTAAAACCAATGCATTGTACACAATGATGGTATTAGATTTTAAATATGAGACTATCTTTTGGAAGTTATTATCATATTTCATGAAACTGATTCATGAATTATATTAATACATTAAATGTTTTTATAATATAAATATTGAGATCACCGAGCCATGGAATCTCATGCCATCTTAAATCTTGGCTACAAAAATATTATTGGGATTTTAAAAAATTTTGGAATATGGGGAATTTACACTCTATCAAGTATCATTAATTTACATCCCAAAAATAGAAAACCATAATCATAATCATGGATATAGAGCTCTAAACTAGGTCACCAACAACCAATAGAACTTTTGAAGGTTTCCAATAATGAAAAATAACATGAACTAGAGGAAACACATTCCCAGGAAGGGTATTTTACTGTGGGATTCAAATACACTAGCTTCTTGAATGGGTAAATCCTCCATCAATTTTAAGATAACCCTATTCAATGTTTTGAATATAATTTTTCATAAATATATTTATCTACAACATGTGGAGAACATCATGCATCCGGTCTAACTATGATTATGGGGCCAAGTTGTATGCCACCTTATTAAACCATGTGGTAGTACAAAAAGGTACTATAAACTATAGAGAGAGAAAACTTACATGGCTAAAACTCATGAAATTTAAATTAGGGGAAATCACTTGAAACACATTTTCCCCCTCCTCAATTTCAAAAAGTCTAGCTTCATCTTTCTATAATAGAATTGTGATGTTATTCTTCATTCCACATCCACCGCTAGATGAACATCACCATTTAAAACCATTTCTAGAACAAAATCATTATCCTGAGCGCTATCTACCACTATCCTCGACTAGTGTAGAAGTGGAATATAGGGTCTCCCATATTTTTGGGACCATGTTGGATAAATAAGGATGTAAGAAGAGTCTGTTGTTACAGAGTGTTGTCTTTTTTTGTCAAATATGATAAATCAATTAACTTTATAAAGAACATGTCAATGAGATTATGCTTTTCTAATTTTTATTTAAAAAATAGCATATTTTAAGATAACATATGATTAATGTATCATGAAGGAAAGTGGGAGTAATGGTGTTTCCAGTCAAATACAGTTTCAATTGGAATGCAAAAATACTGGTGGAAGGCAAGGAAGTTATAGTACATTGCATGGAAACATTGACGATGGTAATGTTGTTCGATCAAAGACTATATATCATTATAGATATGGTTCATGATGAAATCAGTTGGTTTTTGAAATTTCTAGATGATAATAAAGAATAATTGTTGTTCTTAACGATGCAGATTTTATATTGGTGTTGTTTCCTAGTGTTATCCAATTTTTTTGTCCTGAAAAATGAGAGATGGAGAAATGTGTATTTGGAAATGAATGTTGTCTGAAATTTTGAAGATGGATTATAATTTTGCACAAAAGGCATGAATAAAGGTCATAAAACAAAATAAAAATAAAAATGCATGGAGTGCACCGAAAATTGGGCAATATCCGTGAAAAAATAAGGCTCCGTGAAAGATTGGTTTTGCACGCAATATGAACGCAGTTCAAAATTTTGTGCGCAAGTAGTGTTCTGAGATCAGAACATTGAAAAACTGTAAAGGATTGAAGAACATGAAAAACTCAAGACAGTGCACAAAATATGATGTTGCATGAAAGAATTTTTATGTGCATGAAGAGGGTTTGACGCGGGAATTAGTTTTTCTCACGCATGGATAAAATTGCGTACAAATATGTGGTGACCCATTATAATTTATTAATTCTCTACACTTAGACAATTCTCAAACTCTAAAGTGATTAAAATTATACACTATGTGAGATGCACGAAATTAATGAGGCTTTTTTGAATAGGGGAATTTTAAGAAAAAAAAGTGGAAAGTGGCTCGAAAATGGAAGATATGTGAAAATGGTTTTCCACACCAAAGAGGAATTTTTTACACGCAAGCCATTTGAATTGAGCGAAAGGTACCCTAAAGGTTTCATGATTTTTTTTTTGTCTTTTTATGTATTCAGATGTTCATAAGATAGTTCTCACTGGCTTATGGGTAAGAAAGTGAATATTTGTACTTCAAATAAAACACCTATTCAAGTGTTAAGAATCTCTGAAATACTATAATTACCTATTTGTACTAAGAGGGTGAACATACACTCGCAGATAGTTATCCAAATGCTATACGAGTGTAAGGGTATATCCTACTCATTTTATTCCACATCAAAGGATTGTTTTCTAGGGGATTGTGTATTACATGATTAGTTCCGTACCATACCAAGGATGTAGCTACTCTAGTTGAGTAGTGAACCTTGTAAATATTGTGTTCATTTTGTTGTGTGTGTTCAGAAGAGGACGAAATCCTTAACAGGACTTGAAGGTTGTATAAAAAAAGGAAACATAAAAAAGAAAAATTCATTACTAATTCACACCCTCCCCCTCTCAGTGATAATTAGATCCAGATTGGGAACTTCACATACAACGACTCAAATGGTGTTACACTGATGGTTTAGTGGTAAGTGTTATGATATGTATTCCCAACTTACTATATACATATATGTCCCACAACTATACTGAAGCCTTGAAATATTTTACATTGAACATGAATATTTCACATTACCTAGCGATATATCTGTGGGTAAATAATCATGCTCAACCGAAACTGAGTTCTTAATGGATTTGTAGATATTTTTCCTAATCGTGAGCTAATGAAATAATCCCCATCTACAAAAATAATTTTGATAATTCTATTAATATGTATTAACTCTTCCATGCATCATAATAACAAACTATCCACAATGCTTTTTCAGTCCTCACATTCTAAATGGACATACACCATGAGTTTAACAAGAAAACTTGCAGCAAATCCCTTAGATACCCAACTTATTATAAGAGTTTATGTAACATTATAACCCTGGTGGATGTACATCTAATGGAAGACAACATCCTCATCACCATCTCCCATAGTATGTATGGTTTCCTCATCCATCCTAAAGCATTAATTATGTTCTCCTCACACTTAGTAAATAAATGATGAACATGTCTATTAGATATTTAGTAACTAATGATCTCACAAATTAAACCTCCATGTTATGAAACCCTGTATCATTGAAGAAGTTGATGGGCAGGCAAGAATAACTAGAAATATTCTATGATAGCCTCAACTGTATCATGTAATCCATAACTAATATCATGTAAAAATGATTATATCAATGAATAGAACAAAAAAAATTACCAGAAAAAGTTTAGTAATATGTTTCAAAAGACTCACAACCTCAGTTGAGGCATTCAACATACATTAATGTAACACTATGAAATCAAAATAACCACCCTGGATGGGAAAATACACCCATGGTATATCCACAACCAAAATAGGGGATATGGAAACCCATGATGAGGTCAAACTATAAGATCCACCCAAACCCTAAACACTATATGAAATGGTAACCGATTACTAGGGGTGAATACACTTCCTCATGAAACCTGCTTTAGGTGATTTCAATACATAACATACATTATGCTCTCATAGTCCTCTGAGTAAAACAACACATAATTTCTATTTGATTACACTAGGTGTAACAAATCCTTTAATATGAAACCATTTGACCACACCTTATGTCATAAATATATACAATAGTTATTCGATATAGTGGTGAAAATATCAGGCATGTACCTAGGTTATAGTCTATGTATAGTCCTAACACTTAGTGGGGGAAGGGTAAAACTAAAAAATACCTAGTAAAGAAATCATCAAACTCCACCAACAATATAAGAAACCAAAATTTCAAATAATACACTACCCCAATCATCAAACTAGACACTTGATAAGAATTCAGTTGTATTCCCCTTCACTTTCTCACATACTAAACATCCTTGGATCATTCCTTATTATAGTGGGAATAATTTTCACACCATGATTAAAAATATTCCACACTCACTAGTGAAAACCATTTTAGTATGTATGGATGAAAACCAACACATAATTATAAAAAAATCATATGGTATCAATGCTACAACAAAAATAATCTACATGAGGTACACCTTACTCACAAATTCAGGTTACACTGTCAGTTGAAGTGTGTGATTGTTAATCCACCCTGTAGGAGCTTATAACATAAGGTATGAAATATAGGGATCCACTAGTTTGAATAAGCCACGAACATGGGGTGTTCTCAATGATATGTGGCTCATGAATATTTGATAAAAATACAATTGGGGAAGTTTAGAAACATGTTTTAACATCAAATACAATAGAATTATCTAGTATAAAATATCATATTGAATTACACTTATCCATTCCCTTTCCCATATGTTTACCATAAATGGGGAATTACATAACACTTCAGTATACCAAACTACACAATAATCAAAATACAATAAAATAAATCCTCCACACCTCGAAACTATCCTATCTGTGTGGAATAGAATCCACTTAATGGTTTTAGATCCCAATATAAAAACATGTCTCGGTTGGGGAGAACCCCATTTTTATTTGAGTCTGATGATAAAACAAACATTAGCAGCACAAGGCTCCATTGACACCCCATGTCACCATATAAAGTAGTTAAAAAATATAAGAAAAATTGATATATAAAACATATATCTTTAAGAACAAAAATAAAAGTATAAAATGCATGTATAATTACTATAATAAAAAATCAGGTCTCGGGATATAATCCACTAGTGCATGTAGTTGACTAAGGTCCTAACCTCTAGCTCCAATATATTAGGTTCGTCCACCTAGGGGTGGTTATTGTAAAAATATAGCAAATAATAAGCCACATAATGATACTCCCCCTCCATCTCTATCACTTCTTTCAAAATTATTACCTCCATACCCCATTAAATACCACTTCCTAGGTGTTCTGTTACCACCTCTCTGACTACAGAACAACATGTATGATAATTCCCTGAAATATTTACATGCCCATTACATGATACACTAGGCCTCAGTGTAAATATAATGATAGGTCTTTGAGGTTCTATTGATTGATGAATCCTCATGATCTGTGAACAACATTGAACTCCAACTATCAGTGGGTTCTACTATCCCTTATCCCAAGAGATCCCTACATTGGATGATTACAATTAATGATAGATCCATGTAAATCATCATAAATCACAAATAAGGATATCCATGTCTTCATATAACATTATTAAACCACATGAAAAACTAGTGGTGGGTCTATGAAATGATCAATTGGTGATAACACCACATACAATCCACTCAAAAGGAAAACATCATCCTGACCAAGCCCCATCATAGATAACCCTTCACTCGTTGGATCATACACTATACATTTTTGTATAAACAACACTATTATTAATCATGTAATCAATCTTCAATGAGATAATATATACCAATTTTAATGAATATATCTTGTTATCTAAATCAGTAATGATAAAAAACCACAACCCATCCTTATATGATGGACCTACAAATGCTTTCCCTACAAATAGTTCCTATATGTACTAGGTCAAAAAGAGTGTAATCAGAGTCTTGGTGAGTGGATATGTTGGCTTTCTCACAAACACTAGAGTCCCTATCCAGAGACAAAATCTCAAAACAATTTTATTCTATTTCCCTGGTTCCTATACCAAACCACATATCTAAAAACACAGCAATCATTGATACATAGATGGAAATAACTGTAAAAATATTATAACATGAACACACCCACTAGGGACAACATGATTGATGTCAAAATATGTGTGACTAGGAATTTACAACTTAAAATAGCCATGGGTTTGAAAACTAGAACTGAGTATGAATACCAAATACATTGGTTGACATAGCCTAATGTACATATACATATACCCATAGATATATGTTTTACAATTTTTAAATATAAAGTAAAAATAATAGCAATTATTCATGTATAATATTAACCCCACATCATATATTGAAAAATTTATTGAAAATATTTAAAGGATCTAAATAGAACCCACCCAAAACATGGAATAAGTTCCAACCATCTTAGACAGAGGTGATTATTGTCAAATGTAATAGTTTTATAAACATCATTATGCACATGGAAAATAAGGATCAACCTAGTCCTGGTTATGTAATGAATCTATAAAATGTTCTATTGTCATCATGATACATGACATGTCAAGGTAGATCCCATACAATTATGTGTATAAAAATACCATGTCGGACATCCCAAAATCACCAATCAAAAATCATCAAAATTTATCATCCCAATAATAAATACATAGTTCAATCAAGTTATGAGACTATTTTTGATGGATTGGACATGTGATTAGTAGTTTAATGTATGGGGGGTGAATTGTGTAAAATTAGTCATGTTAGGTACAAAATTTATGAATGCTCTTCAATATGTTTAATATGTAGATCTAGAATTTCCAAAAATCTATTATATCTATACTATCTCAAGGACCTATATTCTAATGGTTGGCGTTCAATGGGGAACATGGCCAGTGACACTTAAGAACTCACATTGGACAAGGGGATGGATATTTGCAATCATCACATCATTTTGGAGGAACTATTTACTATTCGGGGATGCAATTATAGATCTAAGATATGGCATGAATACATTGTCCATTCTTAGGTATACATGTGAGGATCACCCTGATATGATGATCAATAATGAATTAAAATGGGTTCAGAATCATTTTTATGTATCTGAGAATCTCCATCAATGGAGGGATATATATGTATCTATGGTTCTCCATTAATGACACCAATTTCATATAAGGACCAAATGCTACTCTATCCCTTCTTAGGACAAGTCTTGTTTTAAGAGATAGAGGGTGCTCTCGAGTTTATCATAATATAGGGCGATGAAATTTGTTTTTTTTTTCAGGATAAGAAACATAACAGGATTCCAATATATCCACCTCTTAGGAATCAGACCCTAAATAGGACAGTTCTACTAGATAGGTAACATCATCCTTTTAGGAAATCCGATTTTTCCCAAATATGTTATTTTACATCATTCTAAAATAATGATTAAAAAGGTTAATGGTCTATTTTTGTTGTGGGACTTATGTTGAAGCGACCTAGAGGTTCCATAAGAGGTGTGGAATCTTGGGTTGCCATGAAACTTCCAAGGATGTGGCCTAGTGAAAATTTGGTTGAATTCACATGGTGGATTTGGACCCTAGGGAGGATTCCTTTGTATAAAAATTAGTTGGGATTAAAATCCCATGTATTTAGATTAGTTAGTACATACACCTTATCAGAGTCCCATTTCATTATTAATGGGGTTATTCTGTATAATAGTCCCATGAGGATTAGATATGATTGGGGATTGTACTATATAGAAGTCCAACTTGGATTTCATGTGATTGGAGATTATATCGGATATGGGGAACACATGGGTTTGAGATTATGAATATTTAGTGTTCATGGTTGACCTCTAATACCATGTGAGTAATTCTTGGTGTGAGAAAATAGAGGAATTAGTCGATCTAAAGATCACATGATCCACTCCGTCTACTAGTGGATTAGGTGTGATTCCCAAAGTGATAGGAAGAGGGGATTGAGTGTTCCCATTTATAGTTTAATATTCATAGATATAATATTCACATGTAGTAATCTATATGGATACCACTTAGTCTAGTAATTAGATGAAATATTACAATCTACTATATGGAATGTCTTGGGGTTACTCTAGAAGGGAGGCCCTGCTAGTCCAAAGGGAAGAGAGGAGTGACCGAAACTAGCCCTTATCAAATGTAAAAGGATAGAACTTACCCTAAATCCCTTGGATGGGGAGTTTCACGTGAGAACCCATCTTATAGGCCTTGTTACAATAGGAATATATAGATGAAAACATTCCAAGGGCCCCCCTTATTGAAGAGATTACAAATGTGACTCAACATACCATCGGTATGTAGAATAAAGAGGACACACAAATGTTCTCAATGATCTAATCATAAATAATAGGTCTCTTTGGAAGGGGTATTGGCTTGATGTAGTTATATTTTTTCACAGTGGTGAAAAACTGTGGCCCAATGACAGATGAAAGGGATTTATTGGAGGTAGATATAAGAACATCCACAGATTCCCCATTCTATATAAAATGATCTTATATAGGATAGGGTTCATCCCGCATAGCATGTCACTACGTAGCTGAGGGTATCATATACATATCATTGTTCATTTCATACCTAGTTTCTTCCCTGTAGCATGTTGCTACACATGGATACGGTCCTCAAATGTCGAATATTTTCTATTTGAGGATGAGTTTCTCTCATGTATCATTTTACAACATGGGGAAGGGTTCCACACTTATGGTGTTTTGATAGGTTTGGTGATTCTCATACAAGGTAAAATCCATTTATACCCCATAAAATATTTTCTAGAAAGGGGATTTCAGGTTTCATAAGTCCAGATAAGATTTTCTTCATCTTTGATGAAATGAAGTGGGATTACGTGTGTAAGGACCCAAACCTGGTTTCCCAAAGTGGGTTCCTTATTTAATTACATTGACATATAAACAAATATTATGAAACCAAATGAAGAAGTAGTTTAGTAGAATTGGATTCAAGATACATACATAATTTTATCATTACTACATGAAACAAAAAAATTAATAGATAAATTAATTCGACAACATCCATACCACATAGGTTATTTCAACATTTCATTCGTAATAAAAATCATCATGTCCTGGTAAAATAAAACATAATATAGGGGTGAGATCAAACACTCTGTAAGGGAATGAAATAAATCAAAAGATAACAAAAAATAAACATTAGGTATGTTGAATACCAAAATACATATTCCATTAACAAAAAACTTCACCACATTATTGCAGGAATAAGAGCTAAATAAATAATTCCATTGTAAAACATAATCATGTTTATTATACTAGTTGAATATCCACATGAATCGTCAATTCTATCTTCATAATGAGGGAATCAATAATGTGGGACATCATAATAGTACTATCAAGGCATCATTCCAAGACCATAAATAATAATTTTTTGGGGGCCTTATGCCAAGACGGTAGTTTGTATCATGAGACCTACTGATGCAACGAGTGTCTATAATGGGCCCCACAAGAAACTTAGCATGTCCAATTCATTCCTCATATGAAAGAGGATAAACAAAAATAGCATATACATTAATATTGAAACTAATATATGAAATCTAAATAACATTACAATAACAATAAGCATAAACACAAACCATTCTATGTAAATTGGTGAACGGTTTTAAGATAGAACATCTACAACCTAACTAAAAATAAACCATTAAATTAAATATGGCCAAAAATACCAAAAAACACTATCACCAATAGTACATTATAATAAACAAGATTCTTTTAATATATGAACATACTCTAACAAAACATTAGAGTAATTCTTGAGATAAAAAATAATTTACTTTGAAATGAAATGTTATTTTGGTTAAAATTTTGTATAAAAACAGAAGTGAAGTAAGATAGTATTGTAATTATTAAAAGGTATATTTTATAAATATAATGTTTTCCAAAAACAGATTCTAGAGTGCTCTTGAAAATAGTTATGAATTTGATGAATTCACTTGAAGTGAGATTATTTATCGAGAAGGATTTTGGAAAGATCCTTTTAAAACATATTACCCTCCATAAATGAAGATATGATTCTGGATGGAACACACAAATAGGAAATTAAAATAGAAATTAAGAGGATTCCATATAAATGAATAATAATTTTAATGAAGTTAGTAGATAATAAGAATAACCTGAATGAAAATTGAGGATCTAGTAAAAAGCCCTTTCCTTATGTATGAATGTGTTATGATCTTGAACCTAATATCCTAGAATATCAAATTAGACTTTTTAATAAAATAATTAAGAACCAGTAATATGTGTTTTTAGTTTATCAGAATTTTAATAATTTCAAAATTTCCTTATTAACATGTTATAATATTGAATTCTGTTGTTTTGGAGTGTTCGTTTCATTGGTTTTCATCATTGGTATATTTGTATATGAAAATTGATATACGTGTGGAATAGAAGTAAATCTCAAGAATTGAAATTATATATTATTTATTTACATATAAAAGTGTTATTAGATATATATATATATATATTACATTTTATTGGGATGAATCATTGGATAAAATACTAATGACAATAACGTAGATTATTTTGAGGTATTTGGATTATTATAAACTAGTTTTATCATATAAATTAATACTGTGTACATATATAGTTTTTTGAATATTAATTAAGTTATAATACATATTTTAGAATTATTTTCAACCATAAAAATGGTTTCGTGTCCATTAATGAATGAGAAATTGCAGAATGAAACTTCGTCATACCCGAAGGTTGAAAATTGGAACCTCATGGGTGATGCATTCATTTATAAAATAGAGCGATATAAAGATAGAGAGTAAGAATATTGATAATGGTTATCATATTAATAGGGGAGAAATCCATTATATAGATCATACTTGATTTATAAGGATCAATTGGATAGAGGATGTTAAGAGATATTAAGAAAATAAGATAAATTGAAATGAATCTAAATGAAAAATAATGATGTTTTACCTCATGAAATAATATCCTTTAAAACCTAATTATTGGAAAGGGTTTTGTCTTTTGGAAATTCCAAGATCGCATGGATCAGAAGAGTGACTAGGTAAGGGTATTTGGGTAGAACATTGAGGAGCATAAAGGCTTAAATAAGTGAAGAGAATAGGGGTGAGGAGAGGGGGTTAAAGTGTACGAGTGGAGGGTTTTCCAATTATTTTACATGTTAATTTTTTATTATGCCAAAGACCACAAATATTATTGATTCTTATTACCAAATCAGAAATAAGTGCTTGTGATTTTTATCCAATGGTAATTTACATCATCCATGACTTAATAATAATGCATAAATTCACTTATTTAACATATTTTGTAAATTATCAAATTTCAATATTCAACAAAAATTAATGTATTTTAGATAAAATCCTCAAAAATCACCCTCACTATTTTTCAAAATGAAAATTTAAAAAATGAACCCCATTATCTAAAATAATTTTATTATGTTGAAAATTTTAATTTTTAAATAAAAATGTAATTTAATAGAAAAATAAAAAATTTAAAACTATAATTTGTTTTATACCACATTGAAAAAGTAATAAAACCATAACATTGAGACAATAAAATAATAATAAAACTCGCTATTTATATGTGTCATATTACTATTAATAAGGGTATATTACAATTCACCAAAAATTATTGTTGTTCTATCATTCTCCAAAAAGCACCATGAACAAAACCATGTCTGTTAGAATTTTAAAATTCAAAACGTTGAAGTGGAAAAATTATGTTTATTTTGTCTGTTATAACAATTTTTTGTTTTTTATAGACTCGTTATTTTATGCATTCAATATTAAATTTATTTTTAAATCCTTGTGGTGTTACATTATCCTCTCCATACAAACATTTCTTCCTTGAAATATTTAAATTGAATTTTAAAGGTTAATGGTTGATACTTGAAAATTATCATGTGGGAAACCCACATATGGTTAAAACATTCTCTTAAAAAAGGGAATGTAAAATGCACGAGTTACTAAAAGACTATAATTTTTATTCGATTACATGGATATGGAAGAATAATAATACCATCATGTTATGATGGAATGTTATAGAGAACATGCGTAGATGACATTTCATTACTAAAAAACCATAAAGTATTGTTTTGAAAAAATGGATAACATGACATCATTTTTAAGACTATTTTCATAGCGTTCAAAAATTATTCTACTCTATAAGAGTATAAATATAATTTTCAATTTCATAAAGATAATGTTTTTTTGTGTTTGTGCCTTGAAATATCTGTACTTCCTCTATTAGCACATGTTGCATCATGTGTTGATATTAGGATATAAATCCTCAGACAATGATCAACTTAAACCATTTCATAAATGGTTTATCTTTCCAAATGATCCAGATCCAACTCTAAATAATTATTCCCATATCCATCCTTACTAGATCCATGTATACAGGGTCTTTGGAAATCCTCATAATTTTTAGGACTCCATGATCTATCATACTCAAGGCATCTACTACCTTATTTTCCTTTAATAAATAATAAGCATATCTAAATTTTCACATTCCAAACCTGCCACTATCTTTATCATGTGTCCTCTTGAGATATGGTAATAACTCAAATTACTAAAAATATGAAATCAAAATATGAATTAATCATTACACAGGCTATTAATTATATACATTGTACCCAAAATATTGTTAACTCCATCAATGATAGTATAACGTCTTGTTGATAAGTCAATATTAATTTTCGAGTTAGTAAGAAATTATCCAAACAAATCATTTCTTCATCATTATCTAATTCTTCAGGAATATATTTAGGGTTATCTTTACTTCAACCAAATTATTTTCCATGATATTAACTATATACTGAGTAACTAATACATTGTACAATTAATCATATGACCTGAAATACATAATGAAATAGTACTGTTGTAAATTCTTTATATTTACACAATTATTATAACCTGTATATTAATGATATAATATTCAAATGTCATTATTCCCAATAAGGAATATTAATCCATCCACTTCATCTATTGTAGTATCATAACATGATCATTATCCAATATTATCATTTGGGGCATCTTCATCAAACTATTTGGACATTGATTTGTATAGTGTCTCATCCCCTTATAGTTGAGTCATTGTACATCAGAAAAAATTATCTTACCCGTCACAAAAATTGGTTTCCTTTTTCATCACACTTATAACAAACTCACATTCCCTTGCAGCATTGACCAGGGTGATTCTTTCCACAATTATCACATGTGGGATAACCCTTATTTCGCTTATTCCCTTTATCTATATTTATCTCAACCATACTCTTCTTATTTTTCTTCCCATCAAATCCATATGTCTCAATGAATTATTTACATACCTTATTAACACATTATATTATTTCCTCATATGATGAGGAAATATGAGAGACTATATTTCATTGAAATGATGGATTAATTCCATAAGAGATATGACCCTTTTTACACTTTACATCATGTTCATTGGTGATGTTATTATTCATTAGACTAGGAATCATTTATAAAAAATCAATATAATATATTATCTCATGAAATTATGAACTCTCTATAACTCTAAACATGTTATAACACATAACATAATTTAATACATCGTGAATCCTAGAAATATATACTTTGGTTACATTGGGGGCATAAATACTTCATAATTTTTTGTAATAAACATATGAATTAACAAAATAATATCCCCCGGTAGTGTCAAACCAAGAGTGAAAAAAGGAACACTTTATTGCACCAGTTCCCATTCAAGTCTAGCTAAAAGCGGTGTTTTAGGGTTTTAACCCTAATTAAATCTATGCCAGAGAAACCTCATCGTGTTTGTATCTAGACAGAGATGTATTTTCTTGGTAAAACACATATTTATTCCTTACCTAAATTCTATGATGTTCTTGTATGTTTATTCTCAACGTCTATATTAGGGTTTTGTTCCCTAAAATACTTTTTCAAAACGAAGTTTCAATGTTTTCTTATAAACATCCTTTGATAAAAAATGTAAAGACCCAACCCCAGTTACCTGGATCCGGTGGCATATTTAATTACAACGGCATATAAACATCAAATATTCATCCTAAAGTACCCTGTAGTTTATTATAATTGGATACACAATTCATACATATGTTCAACATTAGAACATGAAATTAAAAATAACATAGATATTCCTTTGACAACATCCATAACTTCTAGGTTATTTCAATATGTCATTCCTAAAAAAATATTCATGCCATTAGGAAAAAAATTCATAAGAATGGGTTGATCTCAAAAACTCAGTAAGGTTAAGAAATACATCCGAAGATATTAAAATATAACCATTAATAATGTTGAATAACTAAAAACATATGCCTTTAACAAAAACATTAACAGATTTTTATATAAATAAAAGTTGGATAAATAATGCGATAGTAAAATGTAATCATGAGCATTTTACTAGTAGAATAACCACATGAACCATTAATACTATTTTCATAATGAGGTAATTCATAATTCAGGATAGCATAACAATGTTGTCAAGTCCTCCTTCTAAGACCATAACTAGTCATTTGGTCGAGGCATTGTGCAATAACTATAGTTTGTATCATTAGAACTACTGATGCACTGAGGTGATCTAGTGGGGCCCACATGATGCTTAAATTTTACAATTACTTCGTAATATTTATGGGGATAAACATAAACAATATATACATTTATATTGAAACTAAAATAAGAAATGTAAATAACTTTCTCTGAACATTAAGAATAAACACTAACTATGCAGAGTAAATTGGTGAATGGTTTTAGGATAGAACATACAAAAACTAAATAATAATAATCCATTAATTTAAATATTTTAGATTATATCATAATGTATTAATCACAATAATACATAATAATAGGCAACTGTTTTGAAATAGATGAATACACTCTAATAAAATCATCGAGAAATTCTTGAGATAATTACACTTTTACTTTGAAATGAAGAGTTATTTTGGAAAAAAATTTGTATTAATCTAGAAGTGAATTAATATACTATTTTCATAATGAATAAAGTGATTTCATAAATATAATGGTTTCTAAAAACAGATTATGGGGTGACCTTGAAAATAGGTATGAATTTGACTATTTCCCTTGAAAGGAGATTGTTTATCGATAAGGATTTTTGAATGATCCATTTAAAACATATAACTCCCAATAAATGAAGGTGTGATTATGGTTGGAATAATATATAAAACATTAAAATATAAATTATGATGAGTATAAATGAGTGAATAATAATTTAATTGAGGTTTTTAGATAAAAATAGTAACCCGAATGAAAATGGAGGTTCTGGTAGAAAACCCTTACCTTATGTCTGAATGTGTTCCGCTCATGAACATAAAGTATTAGAATATGAAATTAGATGTGTTAATAACTTAATTAATAACCTATTCAAAATGTATTTAGTTCTTCATAATTTTATTATGTTCATTATTTCCTTATTGATATGTTATAAGATTGAAATAGGTCATTCTCGAGTGTTTGTTTCTTCAGTTTTCATGATCAATGTATTTGTATATGAGTGCGGATGTTCTTGTGAAAAGGATTCAATCCTACAGAATTGAAATTATAAATTATTTATGAACATATATAAGTGTGAATTGTTATATATAAAATTTATTTACATGGTATAATGATACTTCATAGGTTGAAATATTAATGATAATCCCATAGTTTATGTGGTGGTATTTGAATTATTGTCAACTAGTTTTGTGATATAAATTAAAACTATGCACATATCATAGTTCTTGAATATTAAGTAGGTTATAATAAATATTCTATAGTCTGTTTTAGATATCATAATGGTTTCATGACCAGTAATTATCTTTTAATTGAAGAACAAAATGTCATCGTCCCCTACAGTTGTAAATTAGAACCTCACAGACGATGATTTCATTTATAAGAGAGAGAGAGAGAGAGTATGGAGATTGATAACAGTTACTACATTAATAGGGTAGAATTAAAGTGTATAGTTTATACTATATTTAAAAGGATCAATTTGATAGAGGAGGTTATGATATATTAATAAATGAAGACAAATTTAAATGAAACCAAATGAAAATGAAAGATGTTTTACCTATTTAATAACCACTAGAGAACCTCCAAAATGGAATGGGGTTTTGGTATTTTGGAAAGAAAAAGAGATCCAAGATGAGGGTAGTGACTAGGGAAGGTTATCTAGGCAGAAAATTTAGATGATTCAAGTATTTTAAGAGTGAAGAGAAGAGGGAGTGAGGGGGTGGGTTATTGTGGAGGAGAGAATGGGTTTGCTATTATTTTGTTGCTTATTTTATTATTTTGCAAAAGACATTCAATAGTATAGATTTTTATGACAACAAAAAGTAATCAGTGCATGTGAGTAAGGGCCAATGGTCATTTCCATCATCCATGACACAATAATGATGCAAAAATTCACTTTTATAACATATTTTTTAAATTATTGAATTTTACTATTCACCAAAAATTCATGTATTTCAGAAAAGTTCCAAAAATTCACCGTAACCATTATTAGACATGTAAAATTTAAAAATGAACTCAATTTATTGAAAATTATTTTCTATATATGATTAATTCTATTTTTAAATAAAATATTTATTTATTAGAAAACAAAATATTTAAAAAAATATAATTTTTTTTATATCACATTGAAAAATTATTCAAGATCATAACCTTATGAAAATAAAATAATAATATGATTCACTATTCATAAGGGTCATATATGTATTCACATTACTATTTACAAGTATATATTACTATTCACAATGGTATATTACTTTTCACCAAAAAATAAATTTGTTCTATCTGGCTCCAAAAATAACCTTGAATGCAACAGTGTCTGTTAGATTTTCAAAATTCAAATCACATAAGTTGAAAAATTATGGTCATTAGGTCTATTATTACAATGTGTTGTTTTGTAGAGACTCAGTGGTTTATTTATTCAACAATGTCTTTTTTCAAATCCATGGGGTCTTACACTATCGTATCATTACAAAAATTTCTCACTAGAAATTTTGAAATTTAATTTTTAAGATTAATGGTTGATACATAAAAATTATTTTGTGGGAAACCCACATTTATTTAAAATATCCTCTATATAAGAAGGAAAGTAAAATTCATCGATTACTGCAAAACCAGGCATTCTTATTGGATTATATGTTCGTGGAATAATAATAAAACACTAATGTTTTGATGAAATGTTATAGAGAACATTCTTAGGTGAAATATCATTACAAAAAAACCATAAACATTAGTTATGAAACAAATGATGATATGGAATCATTTTTTCAAGACTCATTTCCAAGAGTACAGTAACTATTCCACTCTATAAGAGTATTAATATACGTTTCCATTTACTAAACATAATCATATCCTATGTTTGTGCCTTGAACTATATATACTTCATATCTTATCCCAAGTTGCATCATGCGGTGAAGTTAAAATCTAAATCCTCATAAAATGATAAAAATAAACCATTTCATAAATGTAATAAATTTCCAAATGCAATTGATCCAACTCTTAAGAATCCTTCCTATATCCATCCTTATTAGATCCATGTACACATGGTCCTTATAAATCCTCATTTTTTATTCCTCCATTATCTATCCTTCTCAAGGAATCTCTAAAGTTATTTTCCTTTAATAAACATTTTGAAGGACAAACTTTTCACATTCCAAAATGTGAATATCTTCATCATGTGTCCTCTTGAAATATGGTAATAACTCAACATAACATAATCATTTATTCAAAACATGAATTCATCCTTAAAAATTCTATTAGATATATTCTTTATATCCAAAATTGATTTAAACCCAGTCAATGATAGTATAAACACTTTTCGATATGTCACTAATCACTTTTGAGGTGGTCAGTACTGATCCAATCCAATCATTTCTTCATCATTATCATAATCATCAAGAATATATTTGGGGTTTTCTTTCCATCATACTTATTTTTAGTGAATATATTAACATTCTACTGAGTTTCATATCGTTGGTACAATTCATCATATGAATTGAAATACGTAATGAAATAGTATTGTTGTACAATACTCATATATTCAATAATTATTATAACTAGTACATTTCTATTATGATATTAAAATGACACGATTCCTAATGAGTAATATTAATCCATCTACTTTATATGAGGCAGTATCATAACTTGATCGCTATCCAGTAACATCATTTGGGGAATATTTCTTTTGACGTTTGGGACATTGAAATTCATAGTATCCCATACCCTTGTTGTTGATTCATTGTACATCAGAAAATGTTTTCTTACCGTAGCAATCACAACATTGGTGTCCTTTGTCTCCACACTTATAATAAATACTCATTATATTCAGGAATTTATAAACATTATTCATTCCATAGTTATCAAATATTGGAAAATCCTTCTTTCTCTTACACCCCTTATCCATATTTTTACCTACCATACTCTTCTTATTTTTCTTCCCTTCAATGCCATAAGTCTCATTGAATTATTTACATACCTTGATAAAAAAAGATACTATTTCATCATATGATGAAAACACATGGGAGTCAATCTTCATTTGAAATGATGGCTTAATACCATAAGATATATGACCCTTCTTACACATTTTATCATGATCATTGATGATGTTCTCATTCCATCTACAAGGTTCCATTTGTAATAAATTCCATATTAAATATTAGATCATAAAACTATGAACTCTCTATATCTCTAAATAGGTTATAACACATAATATAAATTTATGCACCATAAATCCTATAAACATATACTTTGGTCACATTGGGTGAATAATTAAATCATAATGGTTTATAATAAGCTTATGAATTTAGAAAAGCATTTCCCCAGGTATGTAAAACCAATTGTGGAACAAGGCCCCTTTCATGCACCTGTTCCCATTATAGTCTAGCTCATGGCGGTGTTTTCAGGTATTACCCATAGATACATCAGTGCTAGAGCCAACTCTACTTGTGTGTATCTATACATGGGTGTATTGTAATGCTAAACCACATAATATATTCCTTACCAAAAATTTAGGATGTTCTTTAATGATTATAATAAAATTTTATCATAGGGGTTTTCCCTAGTCTATATTTATTAAATCTAATTTTCATGTTTTCTACTAATCTTACTTTGATACAAACTGTAGTGACCCGACCCCAGTTTCCCGGAGCTAGTTCATTATTTAATTACATTGGCATTTAAACTAGGAATATGCATCCTGAAGGACATAGTTGTTGAGTAGCATTGGAAAAAAGATGCATACATAAGTTCATCATTACAACATTAAATGAAAAACAACATAGAAATTACCGCAACAACAACCATAACTCCTTGTTTATTTCATCATGTCAATGATAATAAATATCTTCATCTCATGAGAAAATCAAACAGAAGAAAGGGGTGGGCTCAAATTCACTCTAATAGTAATAAATATAGTGTCTGATAGCATAAGATAAACATTTGGCATGTTGATTAACTAAAAACAGATGCCTTTAACAAAAAAACATGAACACATTATGGATAAAATAAGAGTTGGATAAATAATGATATAGTAAAACAAAATCATGGTTATTCTACTAGTCAAATAACCATGTGAACCATAAATAATATTTTAATAATGAGGGAATTCATAATTCATGACATCTAATGCATACCATTGAGAGGACTAGTTTGGTATAGAACTAACCCTGAGAGGGGGAGGGGGGTCAATCAGTGTCGGGGACTTTTGAAACCCATTCAAATTTTTATCCATATACATCTTGAACTATTAGGATTTTGATTCTCGTATTCTCCTTTCCCTATCGCATGCAATAATAGTAAGTAGTAAAAATATGTGCACAATATTTTTACAAGGTTCACTACTCAATAAGAGTAGTTACATCCTTGTCATGCATGGGTATGAACAATGCATGGATCCTCTGCTATAATGTGATATTAATTTACTGTGTAGTGGCTATAAAAACAATCCTCTAGCTATTGTGAGCCCCAAGACTTTGGAGGGGGTGGGAAACAATAATTTTCCATGGACTGGTGATAGCTATGTCCAACTTGCAGCTTTTAGCTAGTTCTTTAAACTTTCTATAGAGATAGTCTTATTCCTTATTGATATGGTAGGTTCTTCTCTTGGTCTCATTTAGTGCTATTCACATGATTACTTTTAAAGAAGTAGGAATGATATTATTCTTTCTTTCCTTCCCTTATTTTCTAGTGTAATAAGAACTGCACTGGACTTCTTCTTTCCTCTTCTTAGTGCAATAACCAACTGCAATAAAACATCTTCTCTATTTTGGGCTAGACTCACATATACTGATGTCATTATTCAGGCAGTGAAGATCCATTCACATGGAAACATCTGAATCAAACTACCCTGAATAGTTGTCAGCCTTCAGTTGGGAATACTCTGTTCCTCTACTTCTCTTCATTTTCTTTGATAATGTATAATAATGAATAGTACTGTAGTGTCATAATCTCTTTCTTAAATTCTTAATACCAACACATGAATGTATCAGTATAAGTCCTTTTTTATTTGTGAAAATATGAGTATAGTTTCAGATTTATCTCCTCATCACACAAGTAACAACACCACTACAAATAGAATATATAAATCATGCATCCAGAGCATGTTCACCATCATGCAAGTAGAGAGCTCCATGGGTCTTCCTCTTCACATAGAGGAAGTGTGATTCCTCTTCACAGACCCAGGAATGATGTGTGGATCTGTGTTTTTGAAGCACTAAATGGGTAATTATTCAATGGTTGTGTACTCAAGAGATCTATTTCACAAAACACTACGAGGGATTGAGAAAACTAGTCGCTTGTTGTTTCTTTCTTCTTCGAACAGAGGGTTTATTTCACCTTCTTTTCATGACACTTCAACAGTGCATATAACTTGTTAAAGGCCTGGGGTACCCTCAAATTATTTATTCACCCTTCTAGCTGACTTGCACATAATATACAAAACTTTCACATAAAAATACCTTTTGGAGAAAAAAAGGCTTTTCGTGCTACTCTCCTTTTTCTCAAAGCACTGGATTTTCGCGCAGCACTTCAATTTTTCATACAGCAATCTTTTTCACGCAGAACACTCTTTTTTCATAGAGCACTGGCTTTTTCGTGCATCACTCTCTGTTTAGCGTATCACTATATTTTTCTCACATCACTTTCTTTTTCACGCACCACTTATTCTTTTCACGCACTACTCAGAAGATCAATTTTTTTTCACGCATCAGAGCTCCGGATTTGTCTATGTGTCATGACTTAAGAAATGATACGGGTTCACCTCCTATTTATAGGAATTTTTGACCATGCGCATAAAACCCCTTTCTACGTGTAAAACTATCTCCATGCACATAAGAACTCTTTCACACAACATCATATTTCGCACAACGCTTCAATATTTCACGCCCCTCATGACATTGCCAATTTTTGAGTTTTGGATCTCAGAACACCTCCTGCGCGAAAATCATCATTCCTCTATTTCGTGCACTATGCCATTATTTCATGCAACCTTTATTTTTAGTGCACTCTTCCCAATTTTCCGCACATTCCATGGCATTACAATTTTCTGATTTTCTGACCTTGAATCATGCCTTGAATGAAAAAATATAGTCCATCTTCAATCTATCACATAACATCCATTTCAAAAAACACATTTCATCATCTCCCAATTTTAAGGGCCTAAAATTTTTCAAACACTGGAAAATGGAACAACCTTAAACTATTCTTTTGGGAAGCCTCCAGATTGTCCATTCCTTTTTCATTTCTCTCTCCACTGCTTCCCATATCCATTCTTCAGCTTTCATCACTAAATCCACTATCATGATGTATATCCTTTGAAAGACTTCATTTTACATCATTAGAGTTACAATTGAAAGTACTACAACATCCTTATCTTTCAATAGCATAATTCCTTCCAATCAAAACTGTATATGACTAGCATCATCATTTCTCTCCCTTTCCTTCATAAGGCTTTCATCACAAGTTCTCATAACTTATGATATTTTTGAAATACATATCATCAAATCATCATCTAGTTTTAATCACAATAAATCATTGTTGTAGATAATGTATCAACTTTGATACACGTGTTTTGTACTTAGGATCATCTCAACAATCTTCTGAATTTACTTCATAGAGAATTTCCCATGTATAACATTCAATGATATGATTTCATAACAATTCTCCTAGCATCCCCACTTCACCCGATCTCCATTAACATTGGAGTGCTTCATTTTGACCGTTATTGACAACTGTTGACAACAAATAAAATCTTTATACACAAAGTTGTCCCAACGATCGTCAAGGCCTTGTTCTAAGACCACATATAATCATTTTGTCATTCCCTTGTGCAATGACCATAGTTTGTCTCATTAGACATACCAATGCACCATGGGAGTATTGTGGGCCCAATCCGACACATAATTTTTCCAATGCATTTATCATATGAATGGAGGTAAATATAAACACTATATATATTTATGTTGAAATTAATATATTAAATGTAAATAAAATTAATTGAATATTATGCATAAACACTAACTATTTAGAGTAAATTAGTGAATGGTTTTAAGATAGAACATCCACCACCAAACTAATAATAAAATATTAAATTAAATATTTTCGATAATACCATCAAATATTAATTCCAATAACACATAAGAATATTCAATAGTATTGAAATATATGAAGATACTCTTATAACAGCTTTGAGTAACTCAAGAGATAAGTACTCTTTTACAATTAAAAGAAAATCTCTTTTGGAAAAATATTTGTATAAAACTAGATGTTAAGTAAGATAGTATTTTCATAATAAAATGATTTATTTTATAAAGATAATTTTTTCTAAAAATATATTATAGAGTTCCCATGAATATATTTATGAATTTGAGGAATTCCCTTGAAACAATACTGTCTCTTGAGACGGATTTTTGAAAGATTCTTTTAAAAAATATAACTCCCCATAAATGAAGGTACGATTATGGTTGGAACACATATATAAATCATTAAAATATAAATTATGAGGAATAATTATGAATTAATAATAATTTAATTTATTAAAGTAGATAAAAAATTAACGTAGAAAAAAATGGAGGAACCAGTAGAAAAACCTTTCCTTAAGCCTGAACGTGTTCTGCTCAAGAACATAAGGTCCAGGAATATAAAATTTGACATATTAATAACTTAATTCATAAAAAATTATATATGTATTTAGTTTTTTAGAATTTTATTAAGTAGATTATTTCTTTATTGATATATTATAAGATTGAATTCTGTCATTCCGGAGTGTTCGTTTCTTTGGTTTTCATGATCGATATATGTGAATAAGAGTATGGATGTTCATGTGGAAAGGATATAATTCTCTAGAATTGAAATTATATATTATTTATTAACATGAAAATTTGTAAATGGTTATATATATATATATTTTACATTTTATGAGGATTAATCATTTGACAACATATGAATGATAATCACATAGATTTTGTGGCAGTATTTGGATTATTTTGAACTAGTTTTGTCATATAAATTAAAACTATGTACATATAACAGTTTTTGAATATTAAGTATCTTATAATAAATATTTTAAAGATTTTTTCAGACATAATAATGGATTAATAACTAGTAATTAAGTTTAATTTCATGAACAATATTATTCCATCCACAAAGGTTGTAAATTGGAAGCTCACGGACGATGATTCCATTTATAAAAGAGAGAGGGAAAGAGAGAGTAAGAATATTGATAACAGTTATTAAATTAACATGGTATAATTCTAGTATATATATGATAGTATAGTTATTAGTATTAATTTTATGAAGGTGGATAGGATATAATAAGAAATGAAGAAATAATTTAAATGATACTAAATGAAAAAGGAAGATGTTTTACCTCTTGAAATAACCTCCTTGAGAACATTTATAAGGGAAGGGGATTTGGACTTTTGGAAATACCAAGAGTTCATGGACATGGAAAATGACTACGTAAGGGTATTGAGAAGAAAATTGAAGATATATAATGATTATAAGAATAAAGGGAAGAGGGAGTGGGGGGGGGGGGTTATAGTGGAGGATAGGATGGTTTCCCCACTATTTTATTCATTATGTAATTATTTTTCCAAAGACAACCAATAGTATTGATTAATGTGAACAAAAACAAAGATAAGTGAATGTTAGTTTGAATTAATGGTCATTTCCATCAGACATGAATAAATCATGATGGATAAATTCACTTCTTTAACATATTTTGTAAATTACCAAATTTCACAATTGAAAAAAAATCAGTTATTTTAGAAAAGTTCCAAAAATTCACCATAACATTTTTTTGACATGTATAATTCAAATATGAACTCCATTTTTTGATTTTTTTTTCTAAATATGAATAATAATATTTTTAAATAAAGTATTAATTCTTTCAAAAAATAACAATTTAAAAACTATATTTCATTTTATATCACATTAAAAAAGTAATCAAGATCATAACCTTAGGAAAATAAAAATAATAATATGATTCAATGTTAATAAGGGTTGTATTAGTATTCATATTACTATTTATGAATGTATATTAATATTCACAATTGTATATTAATATTCACCTAAAATTATGTTCATTTTTTCATACTCAAAAAATCACCCTGAATGAAATTGTGTTTGTCAGATTTTCAAAATTTAAATCAGAGAAGTGGAAGAATCATGTTTATTGCATCAGTTATAACAAAGTGTTGTTTTTAAGAGACTCAGTGTTTTATACATTCAATATTAATTTTATTTTTAAATCCTTATGGTCTTATATTATCCCCTCCTTACAAAAAATTCATCCTCAAAATTTTGATATTTAATTTCTAGGGTAAATGGTTGATAATTGAAAATTCCCTTGTGGGAAACCCACACATGATTAAAATATCCACTTAATACGAGGGAAAATGAAATGCAGGAGTTACTATTATACTATGAATTCTAATTGGATTACAATTTCATGGAATAATAATCAAACAATCATATTCTGATGGAAATTTATAGAGAATATTCTTAGGTGAAAGTTCATTACAACAATACAATGAACTTCAGTTTTGAAAAAATGATAATAGGTTAACATATTTCAAAGACTCGTTTCCTAGAGTTCAGTAATTATTTCACTCTATAAGTTTATAAATATACGTTTCTATTTTGATAAACATAATCATAACCATTTTCTATTCCTTGGAATATATATACATAATCTCTTAGCCTGGGTTGCATCATGAGTTGACGTTAAACTCTAAATAATCATACAATTATCAACAAAAACCATTTCATAAATGGTTTAAATTTCCAACTGATCATGATCAAACTCTTAAGAATCATTACTATATCCATTCTTGTAGATACATGTATATGGGTCCCTAGAAATCCTCATTTGTTAGGACTCCATGATCTATCCTTATCAAGGAATCTATTACCGTATTTTCCTTTAATCAACATGAACCATCCCAAAATTTTCACATTCTAAAATATTAATATTTTCATCCTTTGTACTCATGAAATATGGTAATAACTCCAATTACCCTGAACATTTATTCAAAATATTAATTCATCCTTATAAGTGCTATTGATATATTCCTTAAATACAATAATGTTGTAAAATCCATCAATGATATTATAACCACTTGTCAATAAGTTAGTAAGCATTTTTATGGTATTCAGTACTTATCTAATCCAATCATTTCTTCATCATTATCTTAATCATCATGAATATATTTATGGTTTTATTTCCCTCAAACATATTCTTTGTGAAGATGTTAACATTCTACTAAGTAACTTATCCTTGGTACAATTCATCCAACGAACTCAAATACATAATGAAATAATAATGATGTACAATCCTCATATATTCCATATTTATTATAACCAATACATTACTGATAAAATATTAACAAGATATAATTCTTAATGAGTAATATTAGTATTTCAACTTCATCTATGGAAGTATTATAACTTGATCAATATACTGTAACATCATTGGGGGAATATTCCATTGACGGTTAGGACATTGATTTGAATAGTGTCTCGTCTCCTTGAATTTGATGGATTTTACATCAAGAACGTTTTCTTACCTTCACAATCACGAAATTGGTTTCCTTTTAATCTATAGTTATAATAAACTCCCATTCCCTTCAAGCATTTTCCATGGTAATTCTTTCCACAGTTATCACATGTGGGAAAACCCTTTCGTCCCTTCTACCCCTTATCCATAAATTTCTCTACCATCCTATTATTATATCCTCTCCCTTCAAATCCATAAGACTCTGATAACTCTTTACATACCTTTCTAATAAAAGATAATATTTCCTCATATTATTAGGACACATGGGATACAATCTTCCTTTGAAATGAATGTTTAATACCATAAAATATATGACCCATCTTACACATTGCATCATGTTCATTGGTGATGTTCTCATTCCATATACTAGGTACCATTTATAATTAATTCCATATAAGATATTAGCTCATAAAATTATTAACTCTCTATATCTCCTAACATGTTATAACACATAATATAAATTTATGCATCATAAATTCTAGAACTATATACTTTGGTTACTTTGGTGGAATAAATCCTTCATAATGGTTTATAATAAGCCTACAAATTTAATAAATCATATTCCCCGTTTATGTCGAACCAATAGTGCAAAAAGGCCAGTTACTTTACACTAGTTTTAATTCGAGTCTAGCTCATGGTTTTTTTGGGTATTGCCCCTAGATACATATGTTATAGAGCCACATCTACTTTTTCTTATGTAGACATTGGTGTATTTTCTTGATAAACCGCATAATATATTCCTTATCAAAATTTTAGGATGTTCATTATTTATTATCCTCAAAGTATATATTACAGTTTTAATCCCTAATCAACATTTTATAAATATAGTTTCCATGTTTTCTACTATGAATTATTTGATACCAATTGTAAGGACAAGAGATATGTTACCCGAAGTCAGTTCCTTATTTAATTACATTGGCATATAAATAAGGAATATGCATCCCAAAGGACTGACTAGTTTAGTAGCATTTGAAACATGATACATATATAAGTTCAACGTTACAAGTTAGAATGAAAAACAACATAGAAATTCTTTCGACAACATCCATTACTCATAGGTTATTTCATCATGTCATTCATAATAAAAATATTCATGTCCTGAGAAAATAAAACATAAGAAAGGGGTGTTCTCAAATTCTTAGTAAGGTTAATCAATACAGTTAATGATATCAAAACATAACCATTAGGCAAGTTTAATAGCTTAATATATATGCTTTTAACCCCAAAACATGAACACGTTATGGCATGAATAAGAGTATAATATATAATACAATAGTGAACCATAATAATGGGTATTATACTAGTAGAAAAGCCTCATGAACCATAAATACTATTTTTATAATTAGTTGATTCATAATGTGGGACATCATAACCATACAATTAAGGACTTTTTCCAAGACCAAAATAATCATTTTACCGAGTCCTTGTGCAAAGATCTTAGTTTGTCTCATTAGACCCACTAATGCACTGATGGGCTATCAAGGGCCTCCCATAACACTTAATTTTTAAAATTAATTTATAATATTAATTGGTATAATAATAAACAACATATAAATTAATATTTAAACTAATATATGAAATCTAAATATCTAGCTTCAAACATTAAGCATAAGCACAAACTATTCAAAGTAAATTGGTGAATGGTTTGAAGAAATCACATCCAATTCCAAAAAAAATAATAAACTATTAAATTAAATATGGTAGTTGAAACCATAAAATATTAATCCCAATAATTCATAATAAACAACAATAGTGTCAAAATATTGGAAAATACATTTATTACATATTTGAGTAATTATTGAGATAAATATTTGTTTACATTGAAAAGAAGTGTTCTTTTGTAAATACCATTGAATAAATTCTGAAGTGAATTTAGATAGAATTTTCATAAAAGAATTTGTGATTTTTTAAAGATAATGGTTTCGAAAAACACATTATACGGTTCCCTTAAAGATAGTATGGAATTTGAGGAATTACATTAAAACATGGTTGTTTATCGGGATGGATTTTTGTAATATCTTTTTAAAACATATAACTCCCCATAAATTAAGGTATGATTAGAGTCAGAACATATATATAGAACATTAATATTGACATTATTAGTAGTAAATATGAATTAATAATAATTTAATTTAGGTAAGTAGATAATAGATTTAACCCGATGGAAAGTGGAGGTTCTGGTAGAAAACCCTTACCTTAAGTACGAATGTGTACCGATGTTGAACATAAGGTCCTCTAATATGAAATTAGACTTATTAATAACATAATTATTAAAATATTATACATTATTTTACATTATCATAATTTTTTATGTTCCTTTTGTACTTATCTATATGTTATAATATTGAATTTTGTTGTTACGGATTGTTGATTTCCTTGGTTTTCATGATCGATATATTTTTATATGAGTATGGATGTTCATGTGGAAAGGTCGTAATTCTCCATAACTAAAATTATATTTTATGTATGATCATTTGTAAGTGTTAATGGTTATATATATAATTTTTTTACATGGTAAGAGGAAATATCATATGATGAGATATTATTGACAATCACCCACATTAATTGGGGGTATTTGGATTATAATGAACTAGTTTTGTAATATAAAGTAATACTATGTACATAAACTAGTTAATTAAGTAGATTATAGTAAATATTCAACAGTCTTTACCAAACATTAAAATGGTTTCATGACTAGTAATGAAATATAAATTGAAGAACGAAACATTGTCATCCATGATGGTCGTAAATTAGAACATCACAGACGATGATTTCATTTTTGAAAGAGAGATAGAGAGGGAGAGTAAAAATATTGGTAATGGTAATTAAATTAACAAGGAATAATTATAGTATATATATGATAATAGAGTCAATTGGATCCACGAGAAAAAGGATGTTATGATAGAATAACAAATGATGATTAATTGGAATGAAACAAAATGAAAAAGAAAGTCATTTTACCTCTTGAAATAAAATCCTTAAGGGAAGGGGTATTGGATTTTTGGAAGGACCAGGATATCCTGGATGTGCGGAGTGACTAGGGAAGGTTATTTGGGAAGAACATTGAGGAGATTTAAGGCTTAAAGTAGTGATGTAAAGATGGATTGAGGGGGGTATATTGGAAGAGAGGTGGATTTCCCATTAATTTTCTCATTATTTAATTATTTTTCCAAAGACAACTAATAGTATTGATTATTTTGAAACAAAGAACAGTAATAAGTGCAATTAAGTTAGAAAAAATTGACATTTACATCATCCATGACTCATTCATGATTCATAAATTCACTTATTTCAAATGTTTTGTAAATTATTAAATTTAACTATTCCCAAAAAATTCAAGCATATCAGAAATATCCCAAAAATTCACCCTAATTATTTTGACGAGTAAAATTCAAAAATGAACTCCCTTTTTTGAAAATATTTTTTTATATATTTTTAATTTAATTTTAAAATAAAATATTCATTAATTATATAAATAACAATCTTAAAACAATAATTCATTTTATATAACATTGAAAAATTAATTAAGATCATAACTATAAGACAATAAAATAATAATATGATTCACTATTCATAGGGGTTATATTACTATTCATATTATTTTTCATAAGGGTATATACTATTCATGTTACTATTAATAATGTTATATTACTATTCACCAAAAATTATGTTTCTTCTATCAGTCTCCAAAAATAACCTGGAACGCTACTATGTCTGTCAGATTTTCAAAATTGGAAACACAAAAATGGATCAATAATATTTACTGGCTCAGTTATAATAATGTGTTGTTTTTTAGAGACTATGTATTTTATGAACTCAATATTAAATTTATTTTTAAATCCTTTGGGTGTCACATTATCCCCACCTTAAAAATCATTTGTCGTTGAAATTTTGAAATGGAATTTCGAAGGTTAATGGTTGATAAATAAAAATTACCTTTTGTGAAACCCACATATGGTTAAAATAACATATTAATAATAGGTAAAGGTAAATGAATCGATTACTAAAAAACTACACATTATAATTATATTACGTGGTCAGGGATAAATAATAAAATCACTATGTTCAGATGAAAATTAATAGATAACCTGCTCAAATTAATGATGAGTACAAAAAGCCCATAAAATCGAGTTTAGAAAAAATGATAATAGGAAAATAAAATTAAGACCCTTTTCCTAGTGTTTAATAATTAATCCACTCTATATGAATATAAATATTTGTTTCTATTTCATAAATATAATATTAACCTTTTTTTTTCCCTCTACTATCTATACATTATCTCTTAGAACATGTCCCATCATCTGGTGACATTAAACCCTAAATCATTATACAATGATAAACATAAACCATTTCATAAAGGGATTAACATTCCATAGGATCATGATACAACTCATAAGAATGATTAATATATCCATCCTTTCTAGATTTATGTACACATGGTCCTTGGAAGTCCTAATTTTTTTAGAATCCATAATCTATCCTACTCAAGGAATCTGCTACCTTATTTTCCTTTAATCCGCACGAACCAGTCATTACTTTTCACATTTGAAAAATATGAATATCTTCTTCATGCGTCCTCTTGAAATATGTTAATATCTAAAATTACCATAAATATTTATTTGAAATATGCATTCATCCTTACACATGCTATTGGATATATTCCTTATCACCAAAAATGCTATAAACTACCTCAATGATAGCATAACCACTTTTTGAAAAGTCAATAATCATTTTTATTGTAGTGAGTAGTTATCCAACCAAATAATTTCTTCATTATTATCTTAATCATCAATAATATATTTGGGGTTCTATATCCCTCTACCATATTGTTTAACAATATATTAATGTTCTACTGAGTAACGTATCCTTGGTAAAATACACCACAAGACCTCAAATACTAAATGTAAAAACACTGTAATAAAATCCTCATATCTTCCAAAATTGTTATAACTGGTACATTTTTAGTAAAATATTCCAATGAAATTATTCATAATGAGTAATATTAATCCTTACACTTCATTTTCAGTTGTATCATAAATTTATTAGTATCCAGTAACATTACTTGGGGAATATTTTTTTGATGATTGGGACATTGATTCTCATAGTGTCATATATCTTTGGAGTTGAAGCATTGTACATAATAAAATATTTTTGTATCCTTTAAATCACGAAATTGGTGTCCTTTTTCTCCACACTTATAAAAAACTCTCATTCTTTTAATGAATTTACCAGGGTGATTCATTCCACAATTATCACATGTGGGAAACCCCTTATTTCCCTTATACCCTTTATATGTATTTTTTCTACCATCCTCATCTTATTTTTCATACCTTTAATGACATAAGACTGAGAGGGTTATTTAGATACCTTTTTAAAACATAATAATATTTCCTCATATGACGAGGACACATGGGAGACTATCTTCAATTGAAATGTTGGGTTAAGACTATATGATATATGACCATTGGTACACTTTTCAACATGTTCATTGGATAAGTTATCATTCCTTAGACTATGAACCATTTATAATGAATTCCATATAATATATTATCTTATTAAAATATAAACTCTCTATATCTCTAATCATGGTATAACACATACATTAATTTATACATTGTAAATCCTAAAACCATATAATTTGGTTACATTGGGGGAATGCATCCATAATATAAGTTTTTAATAAAATAATGATTTAACAAAAGCATATCCCCCTGGAGTGTTGAACCTAAAGTTCAAGAAGGCCTATTTTCATGCACTGGTTCACATTCGAGTCTAGCTTAATGTAGTGTTTTTGGGGTATACCCTTAGATACATCTGTACTGGAGCCACCTCTACTTGTATGTATCTAGGAATTGATATATTTTCATGATAAACTAAATAATATATTCCTTACATAAATTATAGTATGTTCTATTATTTTTATCCCTAAGGTCTACATTATAGTTTTTTTCCCAAATCTACGTTTTATATTTCTATTTTCCATCGTTTATACTAAACATATTCTGATACCAGCTATAAGTACCCAAACCCAATTGCCAAGAGTTGGTTCCTTATTTAATTACATTTGAATATAGAAAATGAATATGCATCCCAAAGGATATATTATTTTAGTATCATTTGAGATGAGATACATACTTAATTTCATCATTAAAACTTGAAAGGAAAAACAACATAGAAATTCTATTGACATTATCCATAACTCCTAGTTTATTTCAGCATTTAATTCTTAATAAAAATACTCATATCCTAAGAAAATGAATAATATGAAATGAGAGAGCTCAAATGACCAGAAAGGGTATATAATACAGTATAAGATTTCATAACATAAACATTATTAATTTCGAATAACTAAACACATATTCCTGTAACAAAAAACAAGAACACATTAGTGCATGAATAAGAGCTAAATAAATAATGCCATAGAAAAACTTAATGATGATTATTATAATATTAAAATAACCATATGTACCATAAATAAAATTTTAATAACGAGATAATTCATAATGCAGGATATCATAACCCTATTTTCAAGGCCTCGTGTCAAGACCATAAATAATAATTTTTTCAAGGACATGATCCAAGACTGTAGTTTATCTCATGAGACCTATCTATGAACTGAGGTTTTATAAAGGGCCCCACTTGATACCTACATTGTCCAATGCATTTAATATATGAATGGGGATAATCATAAACAACATTTAAATTCACATTGAATCTAATATATGAAATTTAAATAACTTTCCCTGAACATTAAGCATAAATATTAACCATTCGATGAAAATTGGTGAATTTTTTTAAGATAGAACATCCATAGACAAACTAATAATAAACAATTAAATCAAATATGGTAGATTATACCATAAAATATTATTCTAAATAAATAATAATAATAAAAAAGTGTGTTTAAATAGATTAATATCCTCTTATAAAATCTTCAAGTAATTCTTGTGATAAATAGGATTCTACTTTGAAAAGAAGATTAATTTTGGAAAAAAACATTGTATAAAACAAGAAGTGATGTATTATAGTTTTTTTATAACAAAATGATTTAATTTATAAAGAAAATGTCTTCAAAAAAATATTATATGGTTATATTCAAAATATGTATGAAATTTAGGAATTCTATCGAAAAGTTATTGTTTATCAAGAATGATTTTGGAATGATACTTTTAAAACATATAAATACTCATAAATGAAGGTATGGTTCAGGATGGAAAACGTATATAAATAATTAACATAGAAATTTTTATGATTCTATATGAATTAATAATAATTTAATTTAGGTTAGTGGGTAATAAAAGTAACCCAAATTAAAATGGAGGTTCTTGTAGAAAAACATTACATTAAGTATGAATGTGTTCTGCTCATGAAATTAAAGTCTTAGAATATAAAATTAGACTTATTAATAACATAATTCAGAATATATTAGAAATTTATTTTGTTTATCATAATTTTATTATGTACATTATTTCTTTATTGATATGTTATAATATTGAATTTCGTTGTTCCAGAGTGTTTGTTTCCTTGGTTTTCATGATCGGTATATTTTGATATGAGTATGGATGTTCATGGGGAATGGATATAATTCCCACGAATTGAAATTTTATATTATTTATGAATATACATAATCGGTAATGGTTATATATAGAATTTTATTATTGTATGAGTATGACTCATTGGATGAAATATTAATGACTAACACTTAAATTAGATTAAGGTATTTAGATTTTTTTGAACTAGTTTTCCCATTTAAATTAATACTATGTAAATATACTAGTTCCTGAATAATATGTATGTTATAATAAAAATTTATAGTATGGTTTAACCATGAAAATGGTTTCATTACCAGTAATGAAAGAGAAATGTAAGAATAAAACTTTTTCATCCATGAATGTTGTAAATTGGAACCTCACAAACGATGAATTCATTTATAAAAGAGAGAGAGTAAGAAAACTGATATTGTTTATAACATTATCATTTTATATTTCTAGTATATAGATGAAACTATATTTATAAGGATCAATTATATAGTGTAGTATTTGAGAGAATATGAAAATAAGATAAATTGAAATCAAACTAAATGAACAAGAAAGATGTTTTACCTCTTGAAATAAGCTCCTTGAGAACCTCATTAAGGGAAGGGGTTTTGGTGTTTTGGAAAGACCAATATCTCATGGGAGGGGGGAGGGACTGAGGATGGGGTTTTTGGTAGAACATTTTGGATCATCAAGGATTATATGATTGAACAGAAGAGTGAGGGGGGGGGGGTTATAGTGGAAGAGGGGGGGGGGGGGGGTCCTATTATTTTAGTCATTATTTTACTATTCATCCAAAGATGACCAATAGTATTGATTCATTGGAGAAAAAATTGTAATAATTGAATTTTATTTCGAACCAATGGTCATATACATTATCCATGACTCAGGAATGATTCAGAAATTCACATATTTGAAAGAGTTTGTGAATTATGGAATTTAACTATTCACCAAAATTTAAGTATTTCAAAATAATATCAAAAATTAACCATAAGATATTTTTGATATGTTGAATTGTGAAATTAAATCCATTTTATTAAAATAAATTTTTAAATATGATTACATTAATTTTGAAATAAAATAATAATTTATTTGACAAATAACAATTTTAAAACTATATTTCATTTTATATCACATTGAAAAATTAATCAAGATCATAAAATTATGACATTAAAATAATAATATGATTCACTATTCATAAGGGTCATATTACTATTCATATTACTATTCATAATGGTATATTACTATTGTAGTTACCATTCATAAGGCTATATTACTATTTGCCAAAAATTATGCTCGTTCTATCAGACTCTGAAAATCACCCTTATCACAACCATTTCTATGAGATATTAAAAATTGAAATCCTAAAAGTGGGAAAATTATGATCAATGGATTGATTATAATGAGTCTTAGTTTTGTAGAGACTCGATACTTTTTTCATTAAATATTAAACATATTTTTAAATCCTTCGTGTGTTACAACGTGCCATGAATTGATAGTTCTCACCAAATTTGTCTAAGAGGATCCCCTTTTTTGACACCACCTTCTCTTCCACAATCTATCTTATTTGGTTGGTGTCCCCATCTTATTGTTCCCCTTGGTAGGATTTTATAGAAGAATAGAGGGAACAAATATCGTCATGGTTATTCATACATGGTGTGTCATGGGGCTTCTTTTATGGGGTCCAAGGAGGATTTATTTCCCCTGGAATGTCATAGTCTATGAGGAGATGTAGTATTTGTGGACATAACTCACCATCCGATATCATACATGATTTACTTTCATTAACAGGTGTTGGAATTCCAAAATATTCCCAGGAAAAATTTCATTCTATGGGGATGTTCATTCATCAGGGTAGAAATCACTGTATGTCCTCTCAAATAATTTGGTTTTGTTTCAGGTTGCCGATGATACGACCCGATATGGTAAAAAATTATTTTCCTAGGGGATAGTTGAATATGGGGCCATAAATCACCGTCCTTCCTCTCGAATGGTCTAGTTTCATTCACAGGTTCATGTGGTACAACCTCATCCAATGAAAAGCATTGTACACGAGGATCCAAAAAAATCTAAAAATATATTAGAAATATGTCGTTCCTTGTAATTAATCTCCCATTATGGGATCAATCCAACAATTATAGCTTCACCTCCCCCCATAAATATTTTCTTTCAATTCATATTCTTAGTTTATTTTTACCCTTTTCTATGTTCATGTAATTGTCTTATTCTTCAACGTGGAATATTAAAGACCCAAAAAATTATCCCAATCTGAATGATATCTGATTAGGACGAAGAAGCGCTGGTTCTGATGTATAATTATATCCCATATAATTTCAGTATTAATTCCATGTAACACTCTATTTTTCAGATCCAAGGGACTCCATGAGAATTGTTTTGACTGTTTCTAGCATTACATGAAAACCCCTAAAAACATTGTATCATTTCTATTAGAACCATAATTTGTATTCTAAATTTCAAATTGGTTCAAGAAAAAAGGGTGTAACATGAATTTTTAGTAGGCCGCCCTTTCTGGGGTTTTCACCTAACAAGTTTTTTGTTTTTTTATTGTTACTGAGTTGATTAATAAACCATGAATATCATCGCTTTACTGAGAGGGTACTTTATTTTTACCCATTGTACCATTTATAGGTTGTCCACATGGTGATTTCCATGTAGATTTTTCTAGGAATATTAAATTCCTTAAAACTAGAATAATATGGCTTGTATTTTATGTCATACTATTTTGACTATGAATTATGGGGTAAGAACCCCACATGGTATTACTCGATGTGAATGTCCCAATTTTCACCAGACAAGAATGGGGTGTTTTTCCTGATTTTTTTGATTTCTATATCCAATACATGATAAGGGGAATGTATGTGAGGAGTTACTATAAAAAATGTTTCCGGAACAATGTTTTCGTAGCATATAATGGTAGTAGAAGCCTCTCTTATAGATGGATTTTCCCTTGGGTGACATGGATTTTAAGAGGGAAACATTGGCATAGAAAACTAGTTAATATTGTTCACAGTCAACAAAAACTATATCCAAGACATTGACCCTTTTTATTATGGCCATCTAAATTTACAAAATTTGGATTTATAAAGACCATGAAGGGTTTATTTTCTAGATACAATAAATATTGATGGTATCTTTATCATCACAAATCATGAATGAGAAAAAATCTTACATGAATTTCGAATGTGTAAAAGAGGCATATATCATGGTGTAGTTTAATGTAATAAATTTGGGACATGTACCATTTTTTTCTTATGAAATGAACATTCTAGTGCTGCATTTTAAGGTCACATATCATGAAACTGGGGATAAATTATTGTCACTTTTCATGGAAATTGGTCGAAGAATATTCCATAATCCTTAATAATAAAGAGGTATGTGTGTATGTTAATATATGTGGGTTTTTATTTTTATGGGTGATATTGGATTAATAACATTGTTGGGATGTTAAGATGTAGAAAAATAATCTTCTGTGGTTGATTTTTCTTTTGGTTGACTGGCTGTTTTGTAAGAAACATGAATAGATCCAACTAGGGAATATTTTTCAAATACATGAAAAAACCTCCTCAAGACACTAAACCTCCATTTTCAATTGAGAGAAAGTTTTATCGAAATAAATAATTCCCCTAGAATAGAGTCTTGTTTGTTTGAGGAATGTACATGAACATGGAAGGAGCACTTCGGGTCAAAATCTCATAGTAATGGTTTGAAATGTTTCCCTTATTTTGGGCTAACCCATACACAGTGAAGATTTTTTTCATTATGGATGGGCCAGAGATATAAGGTCAATGATTCAATGTATATCTCGTGAAAATGGGAATCAATCCATAAGTAATAATATGAGTCCTTCCACATGAATCAATGAATGTCTTGTGTAGAGAAGGGGAATTTTTTTTTAATATGATCCCACAATTGAGGTGAGACATGTATTGGACCCTCCAATAATTATCTACCTCATGCATAGGGATATTGGGGAGTCCTTGATGGTGGTTTCCAGAAAATTCTTCTTCCTGAATGACCCATACATAAGAAAAAGTAAGACAATTTTATCTCAATGTTTGACCCGACATTGTGGATCCGAGTGTCACTACGTATCATGTGATAATAGAAATCAAGTCATACATTGTTCATTGAAATTTTTTATTTTTGTTTAATGTGAAAATTATATAAACCCTCTAGTTTAATCATTATACATTGAGGAAGTCATGGGGTGTTGTAATTTTAGGTCCCTCCATGAGGAAAATCTTTCATAGAAATGATCAGTATCATGAGGTTCATTGGGATGGGATGTTCTGACACACCATAGAAGTGAGGGAGAATGAAATATTATACCATAAACACATGGTTTTTTCAACAGGTAAATATATATGAAGATAAATGAAATTGGGGATTACAAATATAAAAGGGGCCTCTCCTGGAGAAAAATTAATCTTTGTTTGATAAGCCATTTTTGGGTTACATATGTAGAGATAACTATGTCATATTTTGAAATGAAAACAACAATTTACATAGGTCACTAACACTGCCCATCACTGTAGTCCATAGGATGATTATAAAGAATTGAAATTTCATGGGGAATATATTATGATGAATGTAAGGAATGTTTTTGGGCATGTAAAACACATTCAAACCACGATGGGAAATAGATTGTGGCATTTTCTATATAGATTTAACTCATATGTACTAGTCATTTCTAGTTCCCTGAATTGAAGAATAAATATTTTGGATAGCCCCATGATTAATGAAATTGGTTTCACTACAGGTCATGATATTGTAGGAATCAAGTCATATATTGTCTTATAGCAGGCATTGACCACATAGTTTAATGTTTCAAAAAATGGACATCTAGTATTCCATTAATGGTCATGCTAATCAGACCCTAGAAACTATAATGTCGATTGATAAACCATTATCATACTAGGAATAACTTATGGAAACTTCTAATCGAACATGACTCATACTCAGCGTGTGAAAATTGGGGAGGAAAAGTTATGTTACCTTACACATTGAAGTAAAAATGAAGGCTATGGGAATGCTAAATTCATGGTGTGTAGACCAAAGGATAGAATCCATGTTTCACTACATTTATCATTATTGAGAGAATCAACACACACGTGGATATATGACCCTATTCGGTTTAACATCTATTAGTAAAGGATAACGATGACTCAGCATGATGGAGGGGAAATGTAATAGCTAGGCCCAGAAGTAGAAAAACATGAATCTATAATTATATTGTAAGGACAGAAATAAATCATCATTTAGTTTTGAATATGAATACTCTATGCATGTTTGATCCATACATATATGGGTGGAATCTTTTCATTTGATTGTGTGAATGATGTGACTCTTCCCAGGAAAGGAGATCAAGGAATCACTGTATAACTCGTGTGAACACGAATCAATCCACATGTAGTTCTAAATTTTCATTCATAAAAAAATCTGAATCAGGTATAGGGAGAGGTTACTTTTATTGAAATGGACATGTAAACAAGACCCAAATTGGGGACCATTGACTCAATTTAGTTTTTTGAAGGGTGGATTCTTTGTATTTTTTCACTCTTCCTAGTACATGGGTTCTAGGGATCTTTTTTTTGTAAAGGATTGATGGAATCAAGACACATGTAATTATTGAGGTATCACATATTTTATCATCTTATGGAAAGGTTATTGGTCATGCAGTTTAACATCATATGTTAAGGACAACGATCACTCTATGTAAAAGAATAATCATTGTAGATGGGCCCATGAATGATTATTTGGGCATCAATACATATTATTCAAGGGAAATAATCAATACACACATAGTTCTTGAACATGGAATGGTAGATGGGAAATGTTAGTGATGATGTCATCACGGGTGATAACATTATAGTGTTGTATAGTTTAACATCATACTATGGAGACACTGTTGTTATTCAGTTTTTAGTATTGCGGCAAGGACTATGTTGTGTGGATCATAATGACGTGTGGCCATGAAGTTTCTGTCATTTAGTTAAGTGAAGTATGATTTTTTTAACCATTTTGAAATATAATTTGGCTGGGAAAATAGGTCTTGAGACCAAATTATTCAATGTAAATCATCTAATGAATTGTGGAAAAGTTATAGTTATTCCTAATGAATGTGGTGTAGGAATCATTGGGTGTCCTTCTATGATATAAATCATGCCACACATATATTTTGAGAAAATGAATACCAATGTGTATATGACTCTCAAATAAGGAAATTGGAATTTTATTTTTCATTGACACATATCTAGATCATGTTAGGAAAATCATTGGTTTAAGAAATGAATCTCCTAATATTTAGTGTCATGTAGTTAGAATTTTGACGTCGACGAGTTTATTGTATTATGACATGGATAACTGTGTCTTTGTTTTTTAAAGTCTTGTGATGACGATTGACTAATTAGTTTTACATATTACAATTAAGATAATGTACCATTCAATATAATTTCATGTGACCAGGATGATGTACCATGTAGATTCATGTCATTCGATTTGGATGATTTTTTCATCAATTATAAGAAATAATACTTTATGAATCTTCTATTATTTGAGGTCTTGGAATGTTTACTTTCCATCAAGATCAAAGAAAAGGCTCTATTTGAGTATAATTTTTATATGGGATAATCTTCCTCGAACATTGATTCCAAATTTAGAGGTTTCATTCCAAGTATAATCAGCTTATTAAGGACCAAAACTATCTATATCTCATGGGAATACCAAAGGTGAACTTTCTTATTAAAGGCTCATAAAATTCATTTTTAGTGGACTTCATAATGATGATGGGTGTGTAATCTATTTGTCATCCAGTTTTACTAATTCATCCTTATGTTTCTAAGATTTCTCATCTATGGATTTCTAATCACATATATAAAGGAAAAGTGTGGAAAATTGAACACCATTGGGAAGGAATGCCACTATCTCTTATACTAATTAGTATGGGGATGCCTATGTTGAATTTTGGGTGCTAGTCCTTTAATCCCATAGGGAAAGTTGGATCTTCATTGGCCAATACTTTTTATCAATATCTACCATAATCTATAGTATATTTTATAGGTTCATGTTGCAAGCCTCTTTTTATCTGTTTTTTCTCTATGGTTGTATAATGAATGGTTAGTCACGATGTCATACTCTTGATATATCATTTCCAATTCATAATAATATAAATTGTATCCATTTTCATCATTTTTGTATGAGGGACAAAAGTATGGTGGTGATACAAGTTCCCAAAAAGATGAAAATGTTCTTTGTCCTAGCCTCTTTATGTGGTAAAAATCCAGCCCACAGGGAGAAGATTTTTTGTTTAGTTATAATATAATTGAATTTCTTGTCCATAACTAGTTTATATAGTCTTATGATGTCCATTCCCCACCTAGAAGATGGCATATATTATTTGGATTGGTGAATCAACTCTAGGGGTTGGTGAATGATTTTGGCATGAACCTGACATAGATGAATAATTTTTTGGATAATTTAATACAATCCTACATTATAGTTTTTTGGTAGTACCCAAGAAATAATATTTGATATGTAATCATAGATTCGGACTGGTGTGATCCATAGGATATGTCATGTACTTTCTTCATGACAGTGGTGGCCTCTTCTACGACAATGAAACTGAGAAGTATACCGTCAAGGATATGATTTTCGAGTACCATCTAATGATTTAGGTTTTGATATTGAATAAAAATAAATTTTCATCTTCATATTTTATCATTCTTGGCACTATATAGAGGAATATATCTATTTGAAATTATGTTTGTAATGGGTGTCATTCAGCTAGTTGTGGGATTTTATGGTTCAAGGATGGGTATAACATCATTGACCTCATCTATGTTGTCTTGAATGATATGTGATACCATTTGAAGATACACAATTCTGATGATATCTTCAGAATCATGTTTTATTTTCATGTGATTGACTTGTACCTAAAGTTCTAGATCTAGGCCTACAATGAGAGCAATATATCTAATTCATTGTTCGTACATTATTACCATATTAAGAAGGAGTATGCTCGGACTTTCTTTTCTATAGATGTGACCATGAATCCCAACCCCACAATTTTTTATCCTAGAGTCTTCCACCCTCTTCCATGTCATACTTTTGGATGCACTGTCAAAATACATCTCACATATCTGTGGACCCTCTTGAACCTAGAAAACCTCTTCACCATGATGATGAGAATTAAATTAATCCATTTATGTTGAGGGGTTGTCTTCTATAAAAAAGTCAAATTTCTATCCTTTGATCTTTCTCAAGGGACATATAAAATATTGATCAAATATTGGATGGCCACCCACCATGATAGGTCTATATTGAACATTGAAATAATGAGAATGTATATGAGTGGCTTACAATGAGAGGTCGAAGAGACATCATGTTCTATTGGTAGTGCCTCAGTTTTTTAATACAATTATTCATTTCATAAATCACTTCTCAATATATTAATAATTAGAATTAGTATCAATCATGGTTCAAATTAGATAATAAAGAATAATTTGGAAACCGACATCATTATTTTGTGATAGGATGGAAACCAATTATCTCTATAAATCTATAAAATACAAAATAAATGACCTTCCTTTAATAGGAATAATAAGCACTTTCATGCTCATGAGATACTTCAAGATACTATATAATCCTTCCTAAAAAATTTATTCCATGGGTATTTAACACACTTTTTCATAATCCTAATGAGGGGTTGATATTTTCCAACAATGTCATCAATGATGCAGTGAATTTAGGACAAGTGTATTTGAAATCCTCTTAACTATTTGATGTTGTGAGGATGTGACAAGAAAAACATAATATTTTTCTTGTTATGATTGACATTGATGACACAATGTAACTGGACAATGTTGAGTGATTTACCTGGGTAAACCTGAAAGAAAATTTCAAGGGGTTCATTTTCAAGATATGTCATCATGGTTTTTTGAAGACAGATTCAGTATCTCCCATGTGGTATGAATATTTTTAAAATTGAAATGCCAGTTCATCAACAAAAAAATCTACGAACTTTTATAGGAATAATTTAAATATGTGATGAATTTAACAATGGTATGTATCACCTCATTATTCAAGACAAAGGGGATTACCTGAAAAAAAATACTTCCTAGGGGGATGAAGGTGGTATATTGTTCATTTGTTTGGGACATTAGGATTTATTTGTAAATAACATATCCAAAAATGAATGGAAGAGCATGATATCTGGTTGCTTCATTGACCGACAATTTCAATGTCAGAACTACGAAATCATCGTTTGAGCGGTGTCTGTTGACATCCCTTAAATCCATACAGACACTAATTTTCCCACTGTTTTTATTGAAGTATAATAATATTGGATATCCATTTTAGATATTGGAACTCATGAATATTTAAATATCTGATGATATTATAAACTTTGGCCTAAATGTTTTCAACATGTGTAAGGTTACACCTTCTGGAAACTGATTTATAGCCCTAGCGGTCCATTGGAAGGCCCAAGTGGTGACTGGACCACTCGAGATCAATGGATTTCATTTATATGTTGTTATAGGTGAATACTACATGATGATTCTTTCTGATGGCGGTATATATATCTTTATCTTCAGAATACATGGATAAACTAATCAAGGTGGGTCGTGGCACTTTTTTTCTGACATTTATTTCTCAAATTCATCATCGGTGGCAGAGACACCTTCATAAAATTCATAATGTGAATCCCATAATTCCACCTATTTTTATTTATCCATATCATATTTATCTTCTTGTTTCATCTTCAAATCTAGTTATTGGATAAGTTCTCAAATGCTAGTGGGGGATCCAATATCTTGGTATTCCAAAGATGAAGAGACTTCCTCTGACCCAGCTATCCATATAAGATTTCGTTGAATCTCTATAGAGGATTGAGTGAAAGATGGATGAGGATTTTCTTTCTCCTCTTTTGGCAATGAGACATCATATTCTAACTTGGCTAGTGAGGAATGTATTTTATTGTTCTCTTGAGATGGAAAGATGTAATTTTCTTCTGATCATTCGTTACTATATATGTAGTAAATAAACTATTCAATACTGTTGCACTTGGTATTCTTGACCAGAACCATTAATAATGATGAATATGTGATTGTATTTGGGCTCACATACTCGAACAAAATGTGGGGAAATACATATTCTTCACTGATATGCTTAAAGGGGTCGGCCATGATTATTTCAGGACCATTCTAGGTGGTAACCCAAGAAATTG
Organism: Viscum album; assembly: GCA_963277665.1. Taxonomy (NCBI): domain Eukaryota; kingdom Viridiplantae; phylum Streptophyta; class Magnoliopsida; order Santalales; family Viscaceae; genus Viscum; species Viscum album. Next base: position 143,270,025 of record OY728141.1, read on the forward strand.
CATCAACCATTGTTTTTTCCCTTTTCATTAATAGAATCACACATCAATATAATGTTTCTAATTGTATTGGAATGGTTACTTATTGGCATGAAACATCTTAATATTTTGATTAATTAATTATTTTATTCATTAATGTTGTGATGATGGAATTTCAACATGTTTATGAAACTAGGGACTTCATAGCAAGATGTTGAACGCCATTTTCATCCAAACCACTAGAAATTGTGACTCGACTAAGAGGACTTCAAACTGGTCCATGATCCAAATCTATCCTAATGGATTATTCTCACATTATCATACCCATGTAGTTTTATGGAAGAGTGTCCAATGTTATCCACATTGATGACCATTTGGTGAAGTGTTTTTAATAGAATGACATTAAATCTAGATCTATTATAAATGAAAACATTCCAGTTTTCAACAACATTTATCCTACTAGACACATAAATGGATCTGATGTGTCCTTTTATAATAAAAGAAACACTTTGTTCTATGAAGGAGATATCCACATGAAATTTCATATGGCCGGCCATTTTATGATTGACCTCGGATGTGGCCACATTAGCACTAAACTTCTGGGGGATTAAAAATGCCTCTATGAGAAATTCTCTAGGGTATTTTGACATGTGTGGGGCATCCATGATTTGTATATTTTCTAGTAATATGGCTTACTATTTTAGTATATCTAATTCTAGAATAAAAAATTAACTCCTCATAGTTATAATTCTATTTCATAAATTCTTTTGGGTCTTGGGTATTTGATGAAGATGTATCAACACTTGAGAGAGGAAGTGGAGGTTCTTCTGTCCTTGAAGTGTTATTGAAAAAAGTTCTTCCTACCCAACGACGGGGATCTAAAAATTGTTTCTCTTTTAGTTGATATTCCATTGTTATCAGGTTAGTGTGGATTTCATCCATTTTTGGGGGATCTTACTACCCAAGATAGACCCACCAAATGGATCTTATTTGAGTTTTTACAGCATTTATAGTATAATTTGGGATGTGGCGACACTTTTTCTTCCTCAAATTGACTACTCCATCCCCGATGTCATCAAATCGTGCATCCCCTTCTTCTAGTTTCCAAATTTGGTGTGACGAACATTGTTTTATATCCATACTCATTGGTAAAGATGAATTAAATTAAGTTAATTACATTAATTGAATTGAAGATAGACATTTAGTCCTTTGACGAATTTGTATGGATTACCATTTTTAGTAGGGCCATTTTCTGGTGTTGTTCCATCATTTAAATGTGTGAGGGAATAAAGTTAGAGCGAGTCAATGTTGACTTTAGACCTAATGGAGGCTCATCCTCTTGCACTCTTCCCCATTCTATCTATCATGAAAACGTCTTGAAAAGTTGTATTCTAGAGGTTTGTGGGACCCATGTTGTCATATGTGTTCTAGAAGAAGAAGAAATGATCATATTTTTTTTCTACTATGCTTAGAGAAATACTATGAGTTTTATTCTTTATCATCTAAGTCATCCAACAATATAACATAAATTACCTTCTAGGAAATGCTTTTTTACACCCACCTTCAAATTTAGAGAATGTAAAAGAGATATATGCCACTTGGGTTGGTGTCTTTCCCAGTTTTAAATCCCATATCCTTCCATTATAAATAAGATTTCATTAAAGATGAATCAGTCATGAATGATGTAACCCAATATATAGTTAAATGGAAAATAATATGGACATTAATCGATACATAGCTATATAGGACTCTTGGGATTTTTTAGGTGGAGTAAATGATTATCATTATAGTCTATAAAATAGAAAAAGGATAGATCATCTTTGAAAAAGTATACATTATTACTTCACTCCTCGGATTGATTTCTAAAGAGTCCCCTTCACTCATACTATCAGAGATGGGGTTTTGTTGATTTATAGGGGTGATAAATGATATACTTCAAAAGGTAGGAGATGGATATGGCATGGAGACTGGGTTGTGTGTAATATATACAACCTCTGACTTTCATAATCTTCTCCCTTGGTTTAGTGGGGTCATCGAGGATTTTATCTTATTACTTTTTATGGAGTATTCCATTCTTTAAGAAATAGGGAAAAAATCATAATACCCAAATATATATTTTAATGGGGTAAGTGTCATTTTTAGATCTTCACACATGTTATCAGTGAAAATATTATGATGATATTATGTGGGATATGTTGGTTGATGGTGCAGGTCAACCCCATCCAAATGTAAATGAAATGCGAGACTCTATTTTTCATGTTTTTTTAAATTTTATAAGGTCACAATTGTTTTCTATTACAATATTGTTCTGAACTGAAAGAGAAACTTTTGATGGAGATACTCCAATCTTGTCACTGAATGATCTAGAAAAATTGTGTACCATTTGAAGGATGGCCTCTTCATGGGTCATACGAAGAATGTAATTTTTACTACATATTTTTTCTCAGGAGTTCCCATAATAGGATCATGATGGGATGCATAATACATCATATACTATTCTAGGTCAACTACACCATTAAATATCTAAAATGTGGAACTCTCAATGTTTGGAAGTGTTGGGTTTCTCTCACCCAATCATGGTATGGTAATCATTCCAATTTCACCAGTGTACACTATTCCAACAAGGATTCCAGTAAAGTTGTTAGTGAGTCAATGGTGTTGCTTATCACTTTATGAGTGTTCAGTTTAATATGATATTGGAAATTTGTTGAAATTTGGAGGATCTGTTTTGTCAATGTTTATATTATGTGATGTAGATATCTTATAAAGGAAATATTTTAAGTATTTCTAGGAACCCATTCTAGTTTTCTATTAATTGAGGAACAATTGATTTTTTTCTATGATTGGGTCTTGGTGAACTGGTGGTTGGGGTTCCAAGATTGTAAGATGTACTAACTAATAACTCGGATGAATCCTTATGGTTGTGCTAAACCAGATGGAATTGTACTTTGAGCACAATTCAGGGGAGCATATTTGATAGAAAATTTACCTAAATGAAACTCAACATTAATTTACCCCCACTCTTTAATTTATTCCTCGGTTAGAGGGAATCATTTTTAGGGAATTTCGAGATCATCATAATATATAATAGTTTGGTCATATAAAAAAATTCTGTTATTATTGTTAATGATTTGCTAAGGAGGATGTAAGGGATTGATCCAGGGTGTACCCAAATATAGGGTGATTCTATAGTTCTAGGTACACACAACATTAATATCAGTGTGGACCATATTCTGGGTGAAACCACTCACTCCTTTCTCGACTTATATTTCCAATTCTTATACAAATTTATAAGATTTATTTCCATGATGTTCACCAATGCATAATGAATTATGGGCATATAACTGGATGCTAAATGATAGGATAATTTTTTCCACCCTTTACTGGGCCTCTTCCATCATTTCTGAGTTCCTCTTTGAGATTACTAGAAAATGGTGACTCGAAGGGAACCCCTAGGAATCTTGGTTGTATACCTCATTTTTGGGGGGAAATGGGTTGTGAGATAGGATGGAATTAGTGTCCTCACTACATTTATTACTCCATACATGTTAAAAGGATGGTTTCTATTAATGGGGTGGTTAAGGTAAAAATTAAAACACCCTTACAGTGCATGGTTTCTATCATTTTCTTGTTATTGTTCCTTAGTTATATATTTTTAGTCGTATGGTGTTAATTTATTGTATATATCCTCTAGCCCAACAATTTGGGTTTCTCCCTGATTTTGACAGTTTCTAGTAATATTGTTGCTCCCTTGATCTTGTGCACCCTTATTTAAGTGCCTTCTATATATGATGTTGAGTATATACATGAATTTCCCCATTATGGGTACTTTGTAGTGATTAATTACTGAAATCCATTTAGTGAGAATCCTAATGAACTTTCTCAATTTACTAGTTTAGGGGAAATTTTATGGCATTATTTCATCAGTCAGGAGGCTTATGTGACTTATTCAGGCCTGATTCTTGTTGAGTGTACCTTCATTCCAAATCCTGGGACATTCTTGGTTGTATCCTTAGAATATTGAAATTTTGTGATTTCATTTATAGTATTTTTTGTAGAATTGGGAATCAAGTGAAATTAAAATATTTTTGTCCCCCCTTTTTCTATATTTGAACACAATGTGAGGTGTTCAAAATTAGAAGAAACAACTGTGAAACACATTGAGGCATGCTAGTTAAAGATATTCATCACATATCTCAGATTACAGTCACTACATAGATGGAAGGCCGTGAAGTATATTTGGTTATGAATCCCTCCATATATTTTGACACGGTCTTCAAACACATTGTATGGTATTTTTTTTATGTGGTGTAGATCCATCCATAGATTAGAAGGAAATTTTGTATGAATTTCTATGAAAATACCACTAGATTATAAAATTAAAAAGTTGTTGAGGGCCAGATCATAATGCATACCTCATCAATTCCCAGATGTCTTCCCATATGAAACATATCTTTTAATTTATCTATGGATACTCATCTACTTAATTTGTCCAACATGATCACTACATGATTGTTTTTTACCATTCGATGGAGTATTGGTGGTATCATTTGTAAGGGAATGTTCTGTGAATGTCCAAGAAGATGCGTATTACCCTGATCCATCTTCTGTTTGTAGAGGGATGTCTCTTTACAGTTATAGGGTTTCCAATATTTCTGGAATAATCATTTCAAACAACTTAGAATATGAGGGATTTCTTATATTTCAATCTATAAGGGGATTACCTTATTGTCAATATACAATTCCACTATGATGAGGACCATTATCAGGATTTTCATCATGGAGAGTTCTACCATCACAGCTTGATAACTAAATATAGGGATAAATTTTCACATGTATACCCTTGGGAGGGTAGTTTGGTTGTACAAAAACAAGTGATGCATGATATTTTGGAAACTATGAGGGATAATGTGATTCTCATCAAGAGATAAGCTATAATTAATAGTAGGCCCGCACCAATGAAGGAAGACTTAATTGTAGATGATCTAAGGAGGACCGTCAGATATGTTTGTGACAATGTTTTGGGGATGGCCTTTGCAATTGATACTTCCACCTTCATAATTTGCTAAAGGATTGACATGATCGTTGGCCACCATGTATATATGTCTGATGGTCTCTTTAATACTATCTTCCTTTAGTGAAATGTTATGAGTTTTCTATTCATTTAACAATTTCTATTTATGTGATTTATTTATACGTGTAGACTTATGGGTGATGGGGGATGCTTGTTGTAAGTGAAAACCTTCACAATTGGGTTCCTATACAAGTACCTCATACCTTGTTGTTGAGATAATCCAATAATATTATGAAATTCTAGCATGGATATTTTCCTACACTAGAGAGGCCACCGAAGTGGACTGTTGTCCCCAAATTAGAACAAGTATTTGTGACATTCCCAGTTTTTAATTTTTTAAAAAATATTTCCAGAAACATTCCTGGAATAGGGAAGGTATGTAGTTCTACCTCAAATGGACCACCCCATTGTGTGGATGAGTTAAGTCACATGAGGAGGAATAATGATGGGACTAACTCTTAGATACTTCCATGAATGTGGTTATATCTTAGAAATTCTGTAAGATATTGTTAGTAATTTATATATGACCCTCCAACATTACTAAGATGTCTTAAGATACATCTATCACAAGAATAAAAATACATACCCTTTTTGGCATTGGAGAATGTATATGTGCCTGCTCTGGAGCTCAACATTATTTCAGTAAGTACTAATAGTCGTCATGTATGTGAATAAAGGTACAATTCTTCCCTTGATTCACAACTAGTATATACCAGAACATTTCTAAAATCTCATCCATATTTTCATGGTAGGATTCATGTACTTGAGTATCTATTTTCGTCTACTAATTTTACATTGTTTGTGACTAAAGGGAAGGACTTGAATCCATAGTAATTTGGATCTTCCTATAATTTTCAACCATATTTAGATGAAGGGAATAAAATTTATTATTATTTATTTTCATCTTCTAATTTTCTATGATATTTTCATGGAAAGATTTATGTTAATTAGGATGAATTTTTTCCTCCTATAGTTTATTGCCACATTTTCATGGTGGGTGTTATGGGCCTTCGATGTAATTTTCATCTGTCCTATTTTCTTTTACCATATTTGACTAGTGGGATTCATATTCACAAGAATGGATTTGTATCTACTAAATTTTTACTATATTTTCATGAAATTCATGATTTTCATATGTAGGAATTTTTATCTTCCTATTATTTTCCTCCATATTTTGATGGTATGCTTGATGTGAATTTGCAAGAATTTTCTTTTTCACATAGTTTTGTACCATATTTTCATGTTGGGTTTAAATTTCATTCACATGAGTTTTGATCGTTTCAATGTTTTCCATAGTTCATTAATGGTGGGATTCATATTCATTGGAAGTTATTTACATATTCTTGGTTTCCATTTTATTCTCATAAGAGGCATAGTTATCATTCACAAGACTTTTTTCTTCTGGAAGTTTTTCACATTATTTTCATGGCGGTATTGATGTGAATTCTCCATAATTTTCATATTCGATGAGTTTTTATTCATATTATCATAGTGGTCTTGATGTTAATTCATGGATATTTTTATATTTTCATAATTTTTCTATGTATTTTACTAAAAGAATCCATTTTTTTATTATAGATTTTCATCTGCTTGTTTTCCACCATAATGCCTAGTGGGCTTGATGTTCATTCATATGAATTTTAATCTTATCTTAGATTATTATATGATATGATTAGTGGGATTAATATTCATAAGCATGTATTTTTTTTCTTCTGATATTTCTTCATATTTGAATGATGGACTTCATGAGACTGAGAATGAATATACATCTTCTTTCTAGTTGCAGCCACATTTACATGGAGGGATCTTTATTAGGAATAAGTATGATGAATTGTTTATGTTTTTATGATCATATCCTATTGTTGGCTGCACTAGGGACCACATTTTATTACTTCATATAGGGTCCATGCAGATGTATCCTCTTGATAGATACAATTTTATTCTGCACATCATTGACAGATAATATTTCTTGAAGAAGCCAATGGGTGCGACCCCTCTGATGATGGGATGAAGTCATTGAATATTACTTCCTAAACCTCCATAGGGTGAGGGAGGAAGTAAATTTTTCATTTTTTGTGCATGATCCTAAACTAGTTGAAAAAAATTATATGGCCCATCTAGTTCTTGATAGTCAGCCATCATTGGGAAGATAGATGGTGAAGATTCATATACTAGAGGGCCTGCCGAGCTACCTACTTGGTAGAGAGAGCACCATTTTGGTTGTACTCCATAACCAATGCAATTGAAACCTATTGTTGAAGGTGTTTAGTGGGTGATGTAGTCCTATTTTTAGTTTATGAATCGACATGTGAAGTGGTTGATGCACGTGTCCATGATAACTATTGAGATGCTATTAGATTGAAAATATTTTTTCTAAAAATATACTGAAATATATGTTAAAATTTCAATTAATAACTACCTTTCCATGTAGAATAGGATGACCATGTTCATTATTAATGGTCTCATTCAACCCTCTTCTGTTTAGGATGTGAAATGGGTGTTGTGTGGGATAACACTACCATCATGGTTTATGATTCATGTTTGGTTGACCATTTTGTTTCTGATGGATCGATCATCCAGTTGAAGGTCTATTTTAGGGTTTTGAATGTTGTACAATCAGTCACATCAGGTATATCATTTCCAAATAGTCACCAATATGATTCATTCATGGAGCTAGAAACACCCAATGACTATTGTATTCTTGATGACTCATTTATCTACATTCTAAATGAATATGATCATTAGGGCAAGTGGCCAATGATACATAAAAACTCACACTAGTCCATGGTATATGAAGTTAGGAGAAAAAAAACCATATGGGGGATCTATCTATTATTACCAGACTCTCTAATAGATTTATGATATGGTAATTAATACTTTTTTCATTCCCATGTATGTATGCATAGATCACCCTGATCTAATGATCAATTATTAATACAAATGGGTTTAGAATAATCTATTTGTATATGATATTCTCCATCAAGGGAGGTATCTACATGTATCTAAGGTTATCCACCAATGAAACTGTATTTATAGAGAACATAGATTATCTGATACCTCATTAGGATGATACTTGTTTTAATTCACATTTGGTGATCTAGAGTTTATCATCATCCTTAGATATGGATGTTTTTTTGATACTGATATTTAACACATATAATGGGATTCCTACATATAATACTGAATGGAATCAAAACCCACGTTGTTAAGTGCCACAAATGAGGGAAACCCACCTCTTAAGGTTGGGTCATGAAGACGAAACCATGAAGTTAAATGTTATAAAACTAGGATTTCTGGTCAATAGGTTCATAGTAAATGTTTTTTGTTGGACATATGTCGAGGAAGGCTGATGGACTAGATATAGGTGGGGTCTCTTGGGTGTATGTAAACCTGTTGAGGATGTTTCTATGAGAATATTATAGTGAATATATATTTGGTGTTTTCACCTTAGGGAGGCATAAAATGTGTCCCAATTACTTGGGATTCAATGCCCAAAAATTTCAATAGGTTAGGAATTACACATTATGGGAAGACCATTTGAATATGATTGGAGATTATACCACATAGGGGGCCCATGTAGTTTGGATATTATTGGGAAATATACTGTATATGATGCCCACATATTATTTATATTACCTGGGATTATATTTCATTGGAGGCTCACTTGGTTTTAGGATCCCGTAGATTTTAGGATCTCCAATAACCTCTAGGCCCACATGGGTCATGATCGATGTGATAAACAAGAGGATGGTGTAGATATGAATATCACACGATCCACTCAATCCAATGGTGGATGTTGTTTGATTCGTAAAAGGAGAGGGATGGATATTTGAGTGTGCTCATCTTCACTTCTTTTTCATAGCTATTATTATCATGTCTATTTATCTATTCATCTATGAACATAGTTGGAGAATAAAAGAATGAGTGTCTTGTCCCATAAGAAATGATGTGGGATTACTCAATAAGGGAAGGAATAATGCTTCGTAGGTAAGAGAGAAGTGACTATCAGTAGCCCGCATCTAAGGGAAAGGCTATTGATTCCCCTCACTCCCTTGAATAGGTACGTTCATGTGAGAAACTCTAAGGTTAAAGCCCTTGTAACCAAGGAAATGTACACTTGGAAACATTATGAGGGTCCCCTTTATTGAGGAGTTTACACAAACGAGTTTACAGACCATGGGTATGTAGAATCGAGAAGACAAGCTGATGTTCATAATGATTTAATCATAAACGTCATGTGGATTTGGAAGAGGCCTTTGTCTGACATTATTAGACTAGCTTACAGAGCGTTAAAATTGAGACCCAATTACGTAACTGAAGTGAGTGATGGGAGGTGGAGTGTTGAATTATCTATGATTACCCATTCAGTGTAGCAGGTTCTTATATGGGATAGGGTTCCTCCTAATTATCACGTTGTTATGTGGGAGTGGGTACTATCTATATATAATTTTTCTACTCAGACAAGGTTTCATCCCACGTATCATTTTGTTATGTGGGCTAGGGTACACCCATGTATCTTTTTTTAATGCATGGCTGAGTTCCTCCCATGTATCATTTTTGTATGTGAGGTAGGGATCCACATGAATTATGTTTTTCTATGTGGGGTGATTTTACAAAAAGGATCTCTCTGTTAGTTACATGGGAAATGGCTTCCAAGAATCGGTTTTCTGTTCTCAGATGGATATATGTTTTTTGTTTCCTACCAAATGCCATGCGGTGGGATTAAATGCCAGGGATTTATTGTTCTCTCGAATGTTCTATCTAAGGCTCCACATTCCTACATTACCTTATCATTGCGCATCTATTAAGTCTGATTGGTCTCCCCCTTTTTTAGTTCCAATCAGTGGTATTTTATAAAATAATGGATGGAATAGATACCGAAATGGGAAGTCATCCTCTGTTGGACATGTGGATTATTGTTTATGATCCCACAGAGGACTCCACGGCCCATGTACAATATTGGCTGTGGGGATTGGTCATTCATGGGGATAAAATCAACATCTAGCCCCAAAAAATGATTTATTTTCATTTAAGAGTGCTGAACGTAAAATCTTGTCCATCAAATGATTTCATTCCTAGTGGAAGGTCTTTCACTAGGTCATAAGTCACCATTCATACCTATAAAAAATTTATTTCTTTCGTGGGTAGTGGTACCACCTCATCCCATGAACAATTTAATTCATGGGGAATAGTCGTTCATGGGGGTTAAAAGCACTATATAGATCATCAAGTGATTTAGTTTCATTTAGGGGTTCTATACGTATAACCTTGTCCCATGAATGTTTTATTCCACAAGGATCCTCGTGATGTGGAGGATTTCTATGAAGAGTGACTTCCCAGAATTTAATATTTCCTTAATAGGGTAAATCCATCCTTCACATTATCCCCACCTTCCATCAAACATATTTTTGAATTCTTCATCTCGAATTATTTCTGGACTTTTCCATGTTCTTGTAATTATCTATTTCTTTCATGAAGATTTTTATCACCCAACAAAGAAATATCAATAAATTGAAATAACCCAAATATAAAAATAAATGAATATGAGTCTCAAAAATTCTGAGCTACATCCATCAATAGTTTTACAATGATATTATATTTACCACTAAATTGTAATATCCCACTCCATGAGTCTAATAAAAATAATAGTTCATTCATAGATCTCATGATCCCCAAGATATACCCTGAATTAGTATGATGGAAACTTAGAGGACTCATTTTTGTTACACACATAATCGGAAAACACATCATTAGAAAAAAAAATATTTCTACAGATATATGAGATCACACAAAGTGATTAATGGGGATTTCATAAACATAATTTGAAATAGCCTACAATGTATGGGATCTTAAAATATTTAGTATTGATCACACCAATTATATGAACCCTAAAAGGATAAAATATTTTATAGAGGATTACCCCATGATCCTCATGGATGGATCCACAAAATCTATATAAGAATAAACCCATATATGTGTTAACATCCTATACTGAAGATGTGATTCCAAAAAATATCCCTGATGGGATAGAATAAGGTAAAAAATCAAACAATACAATTATAAATTTAAATTGTTCCAGGAAATCCACAAAACTCATACCTGAGCTGAATTGGGAAGAAAGATGGCTCAAAACTACACTTCATGGAGGAAATGGTGTGTCACATGGCTTACACATCATGTATCATTATGCATAGAACATCCTATGTGTCTTGAAAAAATGTAAAACAATTCTCAAAAAATCAATCTGTCCAAAACGGGTACAATTGTGTAGGGGTAGACGTGGCACTCGATGTTCCATCTTCCCATGCACATGTACATACCTAAATACACAACATGTTCCCTAATCCACATGGATTGTGGGGTCACATTGACTCTTGGGCATGTACTCCCAGAGGATATTGGGCTGGCTCGCTAAGGATCTCACCACATGTGACATTTGTCACATACGGTGTGATATATTCCTCCACATAGATACCCGAGAAGCACACTTAGGGGAGTACATAGCATTCGTCCCTATAAAATTCATAGAGTGTAGTTTGTATTTTTCTGTAGTCCATCATTTCATTCCACATATCCTCATGAACAATTATTTACATTAATACCAACCTCGATTATTCTATTGAGATCAATTTTAGGTCTAACCTAGAAATATCATTACTACTCTTTAAATCCGGGTTATATCTGCTACTCAAGAAAATAACAACACTAAACCTCACAAGCTACTACAATCCAAAATGTAATCGACATCCAAAAATATGATACCAATCAACCTCTGGTCATCTCAAATTGTTATCACATCAAAATCTATCAATTTTCCATAAACCTGAAGCATTGGTATGAATCCATTTGATTGAATAAAATTCACTCAATGGTTGAATAATAGGGAATTGTTTAAAAGATAACCAATGAAATACCAGAGGTAAATAAGGAAATAAATAGACATATGAATGAAAAAAACACATCGTGTTGATTGAATATTATTATTTAATCGATTTTATATCAATATATATATATATTAAAGTGATAAAAAAATAGATTAAATAATAATAAAAAACAAAAAATACTCAAATCACAGGAAACAAACCCATACCTTAAAATGAATGATCGAAAAATTGATCAATAAGTGGAATCAACTCACATTCATAATAAGGTAATCATAATATAAAGATACAATAAAAAACCAATTTCATTCCATATATTGGATTTATCATTTATAAAGAAATATTGTATATTGATATCACTCTATATTTTCACGACCTTCATTGGTCATGACAAATCTATAACAATTGATGTCGATCCATAATCCATTATTGTTCATTATTATCCCACATGAAGGTTATCCTCTCTATCCATGGGATATGTAGATAACTAAAGGGATTTTAGATAACCATTTTTACATAGAGAGTAATCTAGGTTTACCCGTTTTATACTAATTAAATAAATTATATAATTTATTTAATTATTATTCTCCCCTTGATGGTTTTCATGTACACAACTGATACACACAAATGATATATTGTTCCTCGGGTAAAGCGCATACCCCTATCTCAAATTCTATCTATGATTTATATTTTGAGACTCTATTTCATATTAATTAATCTATTTTTTGGAAAAATATGCATATATGATATTTATATATTTAATATTTTATTAATATTAATACCTAGAACTTTGGGATTTAGAATATCTTGCCCTATCAATGCTTTCCCCAGAAACATTCCTTCAAAAAGTACAAATTACTACTTAGAAAAATATTGGATGTCTCATATATGAATTTTTAATACATTATTCTATTTGGAAAATTATTAGTGTTACGCCCCTAACATATAAAAGTGAACCACATATAATAACTTCTTGAACCATTATTAGGCCTATTATAAAAATTAATTCTTCCTGTATAACATATAAAATCAATTATTTATATCATATATATGTGTTTTTATTAAAAAAAATACTAACCCAAGAGTCCTCAAGGAGAGATCCCATGGAGGTTAACCGAGGATGATGTAATCATATTCACCAAATACTTTTAGTTTTTATTTATTATTATACCTCATCTTAATCATCATTACACATTCATTAATAATTAAATTAATATCGGTATTTATTGAAATATTATTTAATCAATGAAATAACATTTTTATAGTTACCACTTATTTTAACGGATATGGGAAAATTTATTTTCCGCATGTGAATACTTCTATCTCCAGGACCGTTGTATTTTAATTATCATCATTATCCAAAATGACATGTAATAAAAATGAAATTAATGTAATAATTTGATATTTATAACATAATAATAATTATTTTATGATAAGATAAAATATATTTCATTTCACATCCATTCATTGGGAAATGGGGACATCGATCATGGGTAAGTGTGGACTATTGCCTCCATGAAATGATGTATTATATTTTCTAGGTAAAATAATATATATAGTTATAAAAAATTATTTAATGTTTCAAAATGTTAGTTATTTAATGATTTTAGGTATTATATCATGAAATTGTTACCATGTTACAAGGATCAAAACCACTTAATTGAAACATTTGTGGGAAAACCAAATAGTTATCACCCAATTATTGAATTTTAGAATTAATTGATAATAAATGGATAATAATTTATTATGTAAACCATTTCATGTAAAATATATATGAATTCAATTTCTATATATATTAATAATAATTTTAAACTCTTTAGATAATAGATTACATAAATTATAACTAAGTGTATGCTTGGGGTAAGGGTTTATAATACAATATATTTTTATTTTAGGATTGTTGATGCTCAAATATCCATTATATATATTGTATGATCATAATATTTTCAACCATACACATTTTATTTTATTTTATTTAGGTTAAGGTTTAACATGTCTATATTCAATTTAATACTTTTTTAAGAATCAACATATGTTAATGTAATTGATATTGATGTGATATTTTATTTTTGTCCAAGAATCATTCACTTTTATGTCCATGTTACTTATTTGGATTCCAAAATGTTAATATCTTTTGATAAATTATTTCACAATTTTAGTATAAAATATATTTAAATTCATTTTTAATTTTTTAAATATATAACTTTTTTATATATTTCATATGGTCCCTTTTGAAATTATTTACAATGTTTTTAAAAAATTATTTTAAAATATAGGACAGAAGAATATTTATAAAGAGTCATTTATTTTAACTATCATAAATAATTCGTTCAATTATTTCATGGGTTTTCAAATAAAATACATTATCTATGGTTTTTGGAATTCATTTTATAAAAAATGATTCCAAAAAAATATCAATTTACATTTTTTAAATCTTATTTAAAATGTGGTTTTAATGATTCTTCTAATTTATTTGAAAATGTATTTAATATTACTATGATTCAACACAGATATGATATTATTATACCATCAAATGTTTTTATTTGGATGGATTGTGAAAGGGTTTTAATGAAATTGTTAGGAAACATCATTCTTTTCTACATGGTGACTAACTTATGATGGAATCATAAATTTTTTATATTCACGAGGCATACATTTATATAGTATTCATTATGATAATGTTGGATATATTACATCACTATAATGTATTAGTCAATTTTTTACATCACACTAGATAACATGTTAACATGATTTCATGTTCACAAAAATTTGTGTGAACCTATTAATTTTATGGAATGTTCAAGATTTCATATGTGGAACTAATTTTATGTCAATATCATTATAAATATACCTATTCATGTTTAAAATATTCACAATATTATTATTCTCTATGATAAAAAATATTCAACTTTACAATTTTATATTCCTATGTAATAATATCATGGTTCACAATCAATGATTCATGATCTTTTGGCTCATATCTATTGTAATGATCAAACCCTTTTTCATTGATATTGATTTATAATCCCTGATTTTGGATACATGTATTTTTTTTATATGATAATTTTTCAGAATTTAATTCTCATATTGTGTTTATTTATTATCTTTGAATGATACATCCCATGTTTACCCTTACTAAAATCTTAACTCACCCAATACATGGATTTCATTACATCAGGTTATGAAGTTGGGTTTTAAGTATGATATGTATAGAAGGGTATAATGTATAAATAATATTGAGGAATGTGTAAAAGATACTCATGGTTATGTTATTTAAATATATATTCTCCAAAAAATCTATTCCTTCATGGTTCACATGTATTTATTATTAGTAAATGTAATGTAAATTCATCTAAAATATATAACATGTCGGTATGTGATAATCGGGTCTCATCTATTGGTATCATAACAACGTTTGTATACATTTAGAAAATTGGTTTTGAAGAATATGTTGAGAGACAATGATGTTACATATGGTGACCAAAATTATTTATAGGATTAACCTAATTTTTCAATGGTCAAAATGAAGGTGTTAAAACCATGGGAGGTATAGAATTTCTATCATTTTTTCTAGGATTTCTCACTACAGTGATTATTTACTTAGAATCCAGATTATATATATTATTATAATAAATATATAGAACCTATAATAATCAATTTATTAATGATAATTTAAAAATTAATATAAAATTAAGGGAATAAAGAGTTTAAAATATTATGAAGATGATCACCCAACTCTCTAAAGTAGTTAATAACAACATTAATTACAATAAACCTCTAAATGTGAATTATAGTGAACACATCAACATTGAGTACATAATATTGTTAAATAATCCTTTATTATATGTTCCATAAAATGTAAATGTTATTTAGTAGTATGCTATTAAAATGGAAAACATAATTTTCATTCTGTGTTCTTAGATCACGATATGTTTGTTCTTGTAATTTATCATTTTGAAGAAAAACCTAATCAATGTTGGAATCTTATCAAGAATGTGATACATGAAGAATAATTAAACTCCATGTAATGGGAGGTTATTAAAACGTTATTTAAAAATATTTTTATTCCCTATACTATTCATAAAAATTTGGATAGGTTATTTTTATAGTTGAAATAAATGGAGGATGAATATTTTTGTTCTTATAATAAAAGCATCACGAAACTATCACTACACAGCTCTGATTTCATTATTGAATATAAAAGTATGATTGATCAATTAATTAATGAATTAAAAATAATTATTTCTAATTAATTATCCATAATATTATATGGAATATATGAATAATTTTTTTATGTGCACATATGGAATAAATTGAAACCGTAAACACTCATTTTAATAGTTTATTTGATAAAAAATTGAAGGAGAAGTTCCAAAAGTTGTCACACGGACATAATAGCATTATTTCAATAAAATGATACAATTTTATGATTAGTTACTCAAAAAAATAACTAATAAAATGAATATTTTTGAAGTGTGGGAAGCATTGAGATCAAGCTCATGATTTTTGAGAAAAAATAATGAATCTATTCAATAGCTTAGAGCGTAAGAATTATTTTGATGATGCATCCAACACACATTTACATTAAAAAAGAATGGAGTTTTGAAATTAGGAAAATAAATTACCTAAACCATGATCTAATGAGGAAATATATCCTTAGTTACCTTCTTAGAAAAATTATGAAGGCATGACCTTTTTAAGCACACAATTAATGTTAGTTAATAAAACAATTTCTTGAAAGGTTCACCAATCATTCAATATATAAATGAAAATGAATTTTTGAAACTAGTTCATTAAATTTTTATATATCTATATAATTTCACAAGGGCATATCATCACCACATAAATGGTTATATATTGAATTATTTTTGAAAGAACATAATTTCATAGTTACTAAATTTTATGTCTTTAACTTCTCTTTGATAATAGTTTATAAGAATGGTTTTACTTTAAATTGTATTATTATACCTTTATTTTAATATCATGTTATTTTGGGAATGTATTACATCCATCGGTATAGATTCATATAAATTGTTGATTAAGATGAGTCACATTTGATATCCAAATAAACCTATCTATGTGTGAATTAATTTTGAGCTCTAATTATAATTATTTCCAATGTATAAGAAAAAATACATATATATCAAGCGTTTTTATCTCAAATTTAAGAGGTGAAACATGATATTGATGATATATATATATATAATATTATGTAAAGGTATTTTATAAAGAATAACCTAGTCTCACTGTTAATTAGAAAATTGGATTTGTAATATGACATATATATAGTGTTATTCCCATATCCATGACACCATATAGAACATACCCAATTGAATTGGAGGAATTGAAGAAGATGATCTAAGTTAATAAAGATAACATATTTTTAATCCCTAGATATTTCCCACATAATAGACTGATTCTATTTATTTGGGTGAATTATGGTTAAATTCATATATTTAATAATTATCATGACCTTAATAGGATAACAATAAAAAAAAGTACCATATACCACTAATTGAGGAGTTGTTTGATCAATTTTGAATAGAAAAATACATCACTAAGATTATAATTCTTTTTGGATGTCATTAATTAAGGGTGAAAATGTGGATATTTGAAACATATCCTTCAATAAAATGTATGTAAATTATTCATTTATATAAATTCCATTCTAACATACTAATTCCACCATTATAATCATGGATCAAATGAATTGAGTCACTAGATATTACCTCAAACATTTTGGGTTAGTAATTATTAATGAAAATATTATGTATTCCAGGATGAAAGAACAACATTAAGAAAACTATTGGATTTTACTAAATATTTATAGGAAGTATAATATATGTGAGAATTCAATAATTTTATAATTATTTTTACTAATGGTATTATTCATGGGTTTTGTAATTACAAAGAAGTGTATAAAATTTTGTCCTTAAAAATTTAAGGTTGTTGAGTGATGGACTAAAAAACCCACTATGAATAAAATAATTATTTTTATGGGATTTTATTTATATTAATTATCTTTTGTGAGATATTTTAAATGACTATATAATTTATTGATAATGTTTACATGGATGGGTGTCATATTTCCTAAAACTAGATGAATTTGTTTTGTATTTTAAAGAGATTAAGAGAATGTTTGTCACTACAATTTTATACACATTACCTTATTTTGGGTAAATGAATTTGAAATAGATTACTCATTAAACTATAAACAATGGACATTTATATAATAATTGAACTTAATAATTATTATCTATCATAAATGAATACTCGTCTGTCAGTCTATATGATGATCAATGAGGTGAACATGGATGATTTTGAGATAAAAAAGAAGGTAAGGTGTCACATCCATGTCTAATTTTTAAGGTAAATTTAATTTAATTTCTATTGTTCATTTTTTATGGGGGTTACCCATTAATATTTGGAAGAAAGGGTGATTTTTCATTATTTGGGCCAAACTGTGAGCTCATTTCCATATTTAAAAACCAATATTGTTTCATTTATAACTCTTTCAGATTTAATATTTTGAACCCATTAAACATCCAAAATGGACTCTTCAAACCAATTAATACCACCATTTCAATTTTAACCCTTTAGGAATCGATAATAATGGTGGATTATGGTTTTTTTATGGAATTGATCTCGCCCAAAATCACATTTCTAGTTTATTTGAAAACATTGGTTTATTTTATATCATATAATTTTTTATGATTTTTTGGTGATTTCAAGTCCCACCTGAGCCCATTAAAACCATTTCCCCCCCATTCTCTTTCCCCACTCATTGAAGCTCGTATGCATCACGAATTAGGGAAAAACTTTTTAGGCCTTCTCAAATCGTCCATATTTGATGTGGTAACATTGTTCCTTAATAACTACTTCAATTATTACTCCGTTCCTCCTATTTTTTTCTCCAATAACCTTCTCATACTTATTTGAACCTCACATGAATTTTTGGATGTTTTTAAATTCATCTACAAGTCTATTTAGGGAGATTTCTTGAAGATCCCTCAAGTATCTGGGTCTCCTTCTTTCATCCTCCTATTTCCATAGATTTTGTTTCCTTTTAATTAAGGTGTAATTCAATTCTTCTTGAATTTTATAATTTTCAGAATGTAGGGATTCAAACCTAGGTTATTATATTGGGTTTTATGGTCTATTATTGTGGTTTTAGGATTGATCTAAGTCCCTTGTTGTGCGGTGGTGGTACGGTTGAACTTTTTCATAGAGATTCAAGGGTTTCGACACTTGTGGTTGGTGATTATATGGGTAATAATTGATAGATGAGTTATCATTGCTTAATTTCACTTTTTATCACACTTCTTCTTCATTATCCTTTCTGAAAAATCTAGTTTTGGTGATGTTTGTTAAGAAAATGTTATTTAGGCACTGATTTTGTGTTAAATTGGTTATTTTACATGTCTATTTTTTGTTATTCAAATTGAGGTTGTATTATAACTCATGTAATGGGTTTATAGTAATTTTTTGGGGGATTTATGTTCTGTTTTGGTTAATATGTATATTCATATGGTGTTCAATCTGGGGTCTTTAATGGATTATGTGAGAAAAATATTGTTAAATTTTGTGTAGGAATTTTATTTAAATCCTAATGGTTTTATTGATTGGTGTAAGTGGTGAAAATCATGTGTAGCTACTGTTTTCAGTTGGTTATTACCAGTAATAATGTGTTTTTTGTGAAAATTGATTTTTTATCATGAGATAATGGTTTTATAATAGAGGGGTAATCTCAAGTTTTCTAGGACAGAGGATATGTGATATTATGCTAGTGATATGGATGTGTTTTATCCATGTTTCACTGTCAAAAATTCATAACAAAAAAACTAAAAAATCTATATTGTTGATTATTGGGGACCTCTAGGTTATGGGTATGTTCCCTACATTTTTAGTGTATTTTTTCATATTAAAACATGTGTTCAAGCATGATTGTAAATAGTGATGTATTTATAATGATCAATTGTTCTATAATGTTAATTCTTTAAAAGTGGGTTCGTACATATCTTTAGTGTGTAATAAGTATTTCTAATTGGATTCTTTGATTTAATCATATTTTCAATATTTCTTTTAAATGTATGGTTCAATGTTTTTGAAATAGTAATTTTAGATGGTTTTGTAATTTAAAGGTGTTTAGTAATATTGTTTTCTAAAAATTCAATATTTCATGTATTGTAATGAGAGATGAATGGAACATTAAGAGTGGTTTTTGAAATTTGGAAACCCCACTTTTGGCATGCCCCATAGTTTGAGAAGTGTGATTAATGTGTTATCATGTGATTTTTGATTTGTTCGATGGGGCTTGTGTAATGTTGTGTGACATAAACTAAATGGGATATGTCTGGGGAGGAGGTTAGTGGTGAGATGTTGAATGGGTTTTGCGTAAAGAAGTTAATATGTTCATAAGTGTTTTCTTGATAAAAACTCACCACCATTTTATATAAATCACATGAGAAGTCATGGGTACCTAGATGGGAAGACTAGGAATAGTAATCTAGAGTACATAGAAGGGCCTTATACATGATTCATCTAGCCGGATCAACACTACAACCCTTACTAAAATTTACTATGATTAGATACCAATTTTATTTTGTATGATTCTCCTCCCTTGTGGATTGTGTGTGAGAGAGATACTTAGTGTGGTTGTTATAATATGATTCACTAAAGTAATATGATAATAATTCCCCAATAACCTTATCTACTTAGGGATTTCTTATTATGCATGTGATGTGATTTCCATTTTAGTTGAATTATGATTGTTCTCCATTTTGTGAAAACCATGTTTTAATATAAATTGGTTTTTTTCATTTTTAAAAATCTATTATTTCATAGAAACTATTTCAGACATGTGGTGAAGAGGATATGGTTCTATTAAAAATTTATTTTTTTCATACATTTGAATAGAATGATAAAAATTATTTTATTATGTATTATTTTTAAACTAGTATGATTTGAGTTTCTTTTATAAGGTGAGGCATAAGGAATTATTATTTCTTTTCACTCATACTGAGAATATCGGTGATCATTACTACTCAATCTATCTATATTCAGCTTCATATTTTTTGGGATTCATCTTGGAGTTAGTGTGGTTATGTGTTTGGTGGTTTCCCAAGAGGTCATAGTGAGGTATGTTCATATATGGATCCTTGGTCTATATTTTTTCTACTACTATTTATCGATTTTACTTAGTTTATATTTATTTATTTATCTTTTTATAAGAAAAACCATTCCACAATATTTTATATTGATTCCCATAACTTGTTTACATACCACGTGGATCAGGAAATCCCATTGGGCCTTGTTGCGGGCCCACTCGGGTGACCGGTTTAGGGATGACTCGGGTTGGTTCATGATAAAATGGTATCAAAGGAGGTCCTTTTTATTTTTGGTGTCACATATATTGGATATTATGACCGTCTGTGCATGATAGGTAGATTTGGGATGGATGTCATGAACCTTTAACCATCATGAAACTTGAGTTACCCGTGGTAATCTGGGATTTCATATTTTCTTTTGTTTTTTAAATGTGGTTATAGGGTGACAATGAAAGTGATCTGACATTATGCGATAGGTATTCATGGAGTAGAAAACCATGTGTATCCTGAGAACATGGAAAAATTTAATTCTTGTGGTTTTTATCACTCAGAGCATTGTCTTCTATTCCATGTTGTCTGGTTAGGTGTTACCAATTGTTCATTATTCTTAGAGTTTTATTGTGAGTTGTGATTTGAATTAGTTTTGTTTAGCGTGATTAGTTTTCAAAATTGATAATAATTTTAAAAAAGGGGTTTTCAAAATGGAAATGTTTAATTAGAGTGGAAAATGGGTTTTGAAATTATAATGGCTTTTGTAAATGTTTCTCTTTCAATAGAATGTGCGGTTTCAATAGAAAAAATAAAGCGTGTTTTATATTCTTGTTTTTGAGATTTATGTTGAATGAAATGTTTTGTAAATGAGAAATGTTTTTAATTTACCCATGGTATTTATATGAATGATAACATATATGGATGTATGCATTCATAAAGAGGTTAATTTTGGGTATACATGGATTGGTGCTGGAGCTAGCTTAAGTTAAATATATATGTGAGACATCATTAAATATCAATGGTAGGTATTTAATTTGTTTTCATGCTGAAATATGTTTTCAAAATGGGTGATTTCAACATTTTTAAAAGTGATCAGTTGCTTAGTGTTGTATTTTCGTGTTTAGAATTCTTTTTCATGTGTTCTTGGATTTGATGTGCTAAGATGTTGTCTGAATGTTGATTTCGGTTGGTATTTTGGTTTGTGATATATGTATGAAATTTTGGTTTATGATGTTGTTTGAATCGGTTTTCTACTTCTTGTTTTTTATTATTCTTCTAAAAAGTGACCTATAGGTTTCTATTCAGTCTCTTCTAGTTAATGGTTCTTCCCATAATAATTACGGAGTGGTGGGATTGAGTTCTTCTCGTTTGTTTCCAGTATTCTATGGTGATCATGATCTATTGAAGTTAATATACTATATTTATTAATTAATTGGAGTTTGCAGGTTTTTGGGAACTCCTGAATCTGTGAGAGTCTGTACTAATTCGGGTTTGTTTGAAGCATGAGATTTTTATTGATGGAAGGTGATCATCCCATTGTTGTTGTACGATGAGATGCCTTTGGTGGTGTGTAAGTCTAATTTCATCTGATGGTTTCAAACCATGGAGTGAAGGTGAAGAATGTGGTAGGGATTGTTAGTGTTCACAAGGACACCAAATAGTGAAGGCATGTGTTGGGTATTTATTGACTTGGTTCCTTTTACCTGGAAGGTATAATCACAGAATTTGTTGAAAGTTCTTCTTGTGTGGGGCCTCATTCCCGGTTACAAGGAATGAATATATATTGTTCGGGATTTCTCCCCACTCGGTGAGGAGAGTAAACAATAGGATCCTATTTTAGACAATTATTCTTATAAATTCTATAATTTATTAGATGGGCATAAACACCTTATCATTATCCTCTAAAACCATACCTTTATTGTGTCTATTGTTTTCACATTGATATGTTCTTTTGGAGGGGTCATCAGAAGGAGTCTCGGCTAGTGGATTTCAACTTCTGACTGTAAGGTAGTGGATTCTCCAGACATCATTGTTCCAGACATAGGACCCAGGGCAGAGCATGGATATAGTCAATAATTCCCTTGGGTGTGGGGAACCACAGAGAGATATTGTATTTTGAGCTTCTATTTTATGGTGTTGTGGATTTTTTAGGTTCCTCCTTGTTGGAAAATGTGTTGGGATGTTTGTAATATATTCCTTGTGATTTTGTTATTTTTGGAGGGTGAGTCCATGATTAGTGGTTATTTTGGGTGTGGTAATAGATTTGATGGATCAATTTTGGTTTTGGGTCCTCTATTGTGCTTGCATTATAGATTCTTGTTTCATGTGGAAATGACAAGTCTTCATTCAATTTACTGTTGGATTTGAGCTCTTTCTAGGGGTTTCCCTATGTGTTTTGGGTTTGTAGTTTGGGTTGGATGTTCCCATTCTGTTCTATGTTGTTTGGCCTAAGCTCGTAGAATCTTTAGTATTGGGGATATTTTTTTGGTTTCATCATGATATTTATTCTACCGGAGATTTTTTTTCTCTATTTGGGGTTTCCACATTGGTTCATTTTGGTTTTTCTAGAGTTTTCTTGTGATGAAAGTTTCAATGTTGTTTATTCTGGTAGAGTTCTAATGGAGGGGATAATCCTCCTAATTTTGGTATGGATTATATCATTACTATTTATCTTATATCTAGTCGACTGTGACTAGAATATTGAAAATCAACCCCATCTTTCATGAATTATTTTAAGTTTGGTCAGGTATGAAACCATGTTTTTTTCATATTTCATATAGGATCATTTTTGGTGAAATAATATATTTTTTTGGGTATAATTGTAATACCTCAACCTTGAATATTGATTATTTTATTTATTTTTAGTCTTTTATTTTACTTTTGATAGTTTGTGTGTCAAATTCAAAATTTTTTAAATCATTTATACTCTTATATGGTTATCCTGCACAGTTAATAATATAATATAGGATTTTTAAATTATGTATTCATCTTGTATTAATATATCAAAATAAATCTAGAACATCCCATCATCATTAAATTTTTATGTAATGTGTACTTTAGAATATCATAATATAATCAATTCCATTAAATTCAAAATACTCTATTTACCTATAACATTTAATCTGGTTCTGGAATTATAGTTCCTAAGGTAGAAACAAAATTGAATTTTTTTTCAACCTCCCATTAATTTTACTGATTTTTTCTCTTTCCAATTCCTAGGTTTTTCAAATTTGTGTTTTGAATTATTGTACCAAGTCATCAAGCATTATTTGTTCCTTTTGAGAAAACTAAAATCTATTCCCAAATTTCTTATGGTGTGTCACACTAAAAAAATTATCTAAACTAGTTTGTTCCAAGACAAGAAAAATTTTCATTCATAGAGAATGAATTTAGATCACAAGAAATATTTTTAGCATTATTCCACTTCTATATTTATTCATTATGAATTTAATAAGGTTGAAAATTTTCATGTTAACTCTTTTTCGATGATTCTTCACATAAATAATCATGTCCTCATTCTAGAATCTATAATTATTTTCATTAATATAAGGTTCAATGATCATTGATAAACCTTCTCTAAAAATATTCATTTAATATTTATATTCATATATATTTTTAAATATTTCTTATTAGATCAAAAAAATATTTACTAGATATGATCCTCTAATATGAATTTTTTTATCTGAATAATATGAACACACAATATCTATATGAATTATTCCCTTTTAAAAATTGTGACATAATTATACATAATAAATTTTTTAGTATAGTAATATTTTCAGAAATTAGATTATCTAATGGAAATATGAATAATCGAGCATACTAATTTTTATGTGGTTTTGGGTAAAAATATCCCATCGTCCTCTATACCAAGAGGCTCTCAACAATCATGATGGTTTTTAATAAATATGACCTTTTCTTAGGGTACCCTACAATTTATTTTACGAAGTTAAACCCATAAAAAAGTATATTTTTTATAATGAACATTATTTTCCAAATCACAGTACAGGAAGTTGGAACTCCCCCATGACAGAGTACGTGTAGCTGATACTCTACGAATATTATTCTGCATGTACATTGTTGAAATTTTTTTAGCACACTGTTGTAAAAACAATTACTAAATGAAAAATATATTCAATGATGTATAAATAATTGTCATGAATTTTTTTGGGTTGAACAGTATAATAAACACATCATCATGTGATAAACATGTATGTCAACAATGCTTAGTCTTGATAGTTTCTTCGATAAACCATAAAAAATAATAAAAAATTCTATAGAAGCAGCTGGAAGAACATTAAAAATATTGAAACATGTACGAATCAATATTTTGTACATATTTGAATATAGAGACTTAATATTGAATTTCTTTTTCAATATTTTAAAAAATATTTCTTAAAAAAATTAATTAGAACATGGAGATGCTCTTTATAAATCAAACATACAAATATCGCCAAAAAAACACATGATGATTGACCCACAAAAAATGATTTAAAATTAAATTAATAATCTCATAGAAAATCATATATTCTCATAAATATAGAGATTATTCCATATTATAAATATGTTCATTTGAATAAAACATTAAACATATTTTAATTTTACATTTAATTATCTAAAACCATTACATAAATCTCATAAAATATCATGAATTCAAACCTATAATACATCTAAGTCAAACATAAGGTTCCACAACATTCATTATCTTTCAAATTAAAATTGGAAATTTCTTTTTGATTCAAGATGTTTTGTTTAAATATATATGATGTGTTACTAAAACTGAAGGTCGATACCAAATTTATAGCTTTTTATCAATACATTTACTCCAATTTTAGAGTACATAATTTTTGTTCCATACAGAATTTAAGAACATAATACTATTTTTATTCTTAAAATTTATTGTTGAAAATAATTTATCCAAATATATTTGACAAATATTAAATTCATTGAATTTTTTTATCATTATAATAATAAAAAACTAAATATCTCAATAATTATGATCTTAAAATCCAATTAACATAGCCTTATTTTTTTTAAACTATTTTTATTAATAAGTATAATAATAAATAATAATATAAAAAATATTATTATACCAAAAAATATTTATCACTACATTGATGTTATATGTGGTGAAAGTTCATTCACATATTCTGTTCATTGATGGTGGAACCCTATTAACCTAATATATTATTATTAGAAATTAGATATCATAAATTATCAAGTTATTTTCAAATGATAAGGGTACCCATACCATTTTTATATAGGTCGATGTAGGTATAATGTATTGTTTAAATGGATTTTTTGTATTGAATGATGTGATGAATTATAATTATTATTTTATCATATAATGTAATATTAATCAAGAAACCATGTATTAATTTAATAATTTAAGTGAATATGTATTGGTTGAATGCAATTAATATTTCATATACCATGTACGAGCCCTTTAGTGGACATATTGACTTCATTATGGGTGTTGTATGTAATGAATATGGACTTCAAATTGCTTTTTGATATGAAATGCATGTATGGATTCACATTTGAGTTCGATAAGTTCCTCAAACGTGGGGTTTTAGTTGTCTTATTCTACTTATATTATTTTTAATTTTTAACATATAATCAGCCCATCATAGGAACATAAACTTGATATTTTTTTTCATAATTATATATTTTATCATAGTTTTTTATAGTCATATACATATAGCCATCCTATCACTGTATTCTACAAAATATGTTTACTAATATGGACTAATATTTATATAATACCTATTATTAATAATAGTTATCAAATAGAGGGTTTAGGGTCCTTGTGAATTTATGATCGCTATATATATATAGACTCATATCATATTACACCTTAATTAATGATTTATTACCTAAAGATTCACATTTAATATAACCCCAGGAGATTTTGATTCCTAGTGTATTTGGGAAAGTAGGTACATAACATAATAACATGAACATGGGTACCATGACATTATTTAAAACTAATTTAACATTATCATAAAATCAATTGACCTTCTATAACATCACGACATAAATCGGGTACATTCAAACGAATAGGGTGAGATATAAAGACATGAAAGGGAATAATCACTAAATGACATGGTAAAATCAATACATATAAGTCAATAAAAATATCAAAGAGAAAAATTGGAGAAAAAATAAACATGGTCACCAAATATGGGTATAAGATGATAACATAAAGGTAACATAGGAATATGGGAACAACATAAAACATGACATCATAACATCGATCAATTGTAATTACCATGTAATAAAAATAGAATTCCTAGGTTTATATAACATGAACAATACAAGTAAAATCATGAGATAAAAGCATTACACAGTGCATTGGATTTCTATATAATTATATTCACACCCATCACAATGACATTAGGTACATGCATAAGTGTCCCACATAGATAGTACAACACAATGACAACATTATCTATATTTAGCCCCAAAATTAAGGAGTTATTGTTATATACATAGATTTCCCAATTAAATATAGGAAAATTACATTTTGATGAATAACATGGATAAGAATTGGGGTTGGGACACCAATAATCAAATTATTATCTTGGAAAAAATTAGGATTATTTTGATTGCATAATATGTGTTTACAAATATTCTAGGATGTGTTGGAAGGACAGTGAGATAGATTTTTTGTTAAATGGAAATCACGAAGTCAATATTTGGTATTATTCAAGACATATTCAAACATCACTGGTTAGAAACTAAATAGAATAATATAATGAGACTCCTTGATTAAAGAGGAGATGTGAAGGATGACCTACAAGAATAGGGAGCTTCTAAATGATTGTGAATAAGTTCTTATGATATTGGAGGCTCCGTAGGTGGGATATATAGAATTAAATAAAGGCTAACTATTTCACATTGGGTATATAGGGAATATGAATGGGAGTTAGGGAGATCTTATATAGAAAAAAAATGTGAATTCTTTATTAATTTCAAAATATAAATATTTTACTCTATATCATAAATTAATCCAAACCACAAATCATCAAATGATTTTTTTTCAATAATTTTAAGAAAATATGAGTTATTTTAATTATTTTATAATTCTCAATAGATAAATGATTAAAATAATAACATTGGTTATGTGTAAGTCATTCATTTTTATAAATAAATTAATTTATAACCATTAAAAATAATATAGGTAATTTAATATTCATTAATGTTTTATAAAATAAATCCAATAACATCAAAAACACATTATTACGAAGTGGAAACATAATTTTTTCATACTCTATATAATATTAATTATATTAATGTTTGGATTTTTTTTACTTCATAATAAATACTACATAATTCTATTGTATTTAATTTTTAGCAAAGTGTTCAATAATCTCAAAAAATTATAAAAAATGTAGTGTTGGATAATATTTCTTGGTCTCATTCAAAAATAATACTTATTCTGTAATAAATTATCTAAATATGATAAATTAATATTTTATTAAAAATACCAATTTTTGAGAAATAGTTGTTTTTGGATAGTAACTATTTTCATATCCTTATAAAAATTACATTTTACTAATTAAAATTACATTATCATTTATATTTTGAAATATTATTTGATAATTATAATTTATTAAAATATAATTTATATTAATAAATATAGATTTATTAAAAACTCATGTGTTTATTAAAACTATATATTTACCAAAAAATGACATTTTTCTTTCATGGTATCAATCTCAATATTTTCTCCAACTTATTATTAAATAAATATAATATAATATTAAAAAGGATAAGTACGAAAATTATTTTACTAAAAAATAAAAATAAAAATTAATACAATTATATTATAGATATATAACACAATAATACATCTGAAATTTATATAAGGGTATGGTGTGTGATAGTGATATTTTATTAGGGTGGTTCGGTGATCATTGTTTGAGTCATGATCTCAATGATGTTCAACTTCTCCAATAAATTGTTTCATTTGTGATTCCGTTATTGAATATGATATTGGAATTGGTCAACATGAATGTCCAGTGATTCTACCAACCATATAATCTATAAAAAATCAGATTTATATGGTACAATCCAACATTTCAAAGCCATAACTTCATTCATGTGTGTCATTTTAACATCATTATACTCCTACATATAATAATCAAAATGGATCTTAAAAATGGTTATATTATCAATCGTTGTGATTTTAATGGTATTGAAAAAAAAAATATAACATCCCAATATAACCAAATTAGTCCATTTATTTTCTATAACATCATTTCATAATGACACAAATAGAAAATGACCTTATATCCACACTTTTATTTCCACGGTATGGAAATCCATGACTATATGAAAATATAAATCCAATTTTATATGAAATAGTCATGGTAGGATTTTCCGTGACACCAAAAAATTGAAGGAATGTGACAAGTAAGGGATACTATCATAGTTTAGTAAATCATGGTCATAATCACCTAAGGCCACAACTTAAACCCTTGTCATCGCAACAAATTTCCATGGATTAAACTGTGGTCATATCCACTTATTACGAAAGTTTAAACCATTTCTATTTGAAACTTATTTACATGGATTATTACATGCCCATAACCACATATTAAAATAGTTTGAAACCGTGGGTATAACCACCTAAGGACACCATTTGATGTTGTGACAATATGTGACTATCGCATTGGATTATACCGTGGCTATATGATTATTATTATTTTATGTGATTAATAATTTTAAATATATTTATTTATATATGTATATATATATATATTTATATATATATATACATATAGTCACATACATGTTAGTCTTAAAGTGTTGGAATAAATATAGAAGAGGCTGGAGGATCAAACCTCCCAGGAAAAAAATTAGTTTTTATGTCTAATATTAGGGTTTCAAAACGCATCCATAGCCACCTAGGGATATTGTTTTAAAATGTTCCCATATCCAAATAATTCCATGGTTTGAAACCATGTCTTTAGCCACATATTTACATTGTTGAAATTGTTTCTATAGCCACCTGATGCCATAGATTTAACCATGGACATAGTCACATATTTCCACAATTAAAACCCGATTTATTTCGACCAATTTATAGGGATTAAATTGATTTTATAAGAACCAATTAATAGAGTATAAAAATGGATATAGCTACTGACAACCACTATTTAAACTGTGGCTATAGGATGAACCATAATAAAAGGGTTATACTTTCCATAGTTCATGTAGATTGTGGACATAGGGTACTGCCAATTGATTTTGTTCCTATTTCAATGGTTTTAAACAATATAAATATGGTGGGATTTTTCATTTGTATGTTCATAAAAAGGAATGTTCAATTATAATAGGTTTTTATTATATTATTCCCCCTTAAAAAATGTAGACCTTGAAATTTTCAATTCATTAACTAAAATAGACCTGGGTATATCTGTTTTATCACCTCATCTAGTTCCCATGTCACTTCCTCAAATATGTGTTTCTACTTGAATACATAGACTAGGTGATTTGTCTTGTTTTAGGTATCACTTCCTACACAATCTAATGTCTTTAATTGTTTCTCCATGAATGAATGATTATTCTCCAATTGTAACACCTTTGGATTTAGTACTTGTGAGGGGTCTAGTACATACTTCCCCAATAGGGATAAATGGGACATGAAATGTACTTGATATTGGTTAGGTTTTTGTGATTTTTGAAATACTATAGATCAGATGTAATCAAGGTCTCAATGGTTTGATGTTTCTTGAATTGAGCTTTCCCTTATTCCCAAAACACATGGATTTCATCCATAGTGATATATAAAGGAACACCCTATCCAAGACCTCAAACTCCAGGTCTCGTCAATTATTTTATATATATATTTTATATCGAAATATAAAAAAAATCTATATGACACAAAATGGTTTGAACCGTTATTTAATCTCTTGTATAAGATCATGTCCTATAAGTATCCACTCTCGATATTTATCTCAAAACGATGAAGTCCAACACGTCTTCTCAAACATAGCCTCATAATGTTTCATATGAATACTAAAATGAATATTCATATTATATGTTATCTCAAATAGGCGACGATTATGATAAAAACATCCTTATCAATCCATTGAACATGATTCCATCATATTCTCCAATGCTAAAATAGTCCTTTCAAACTGACCATCTGTATGATAGGGATAAAAATTTATAATTCCCAGTTATATATCAAACTCTTTGTAAAGGATTCTCCAAAACCTCACGGAATACCTTGGATGTCAATTAGATACAATGTATATTCACACTAAATCACATATAAAAACATTTTTAATATAATTATTAGTGTTTTAGTGATGATAGAATATCTATTTATAGAAATGAGAAAAACTGACATTAAAATGTGGTAGACTAAAACCTCGATAGTGTTATTCCATTAAGGGGTAGTGGATATTCCTATAAAAATACATATTACTGTTATCCCATTTCCATTCTGGTATGTGGAATGGATTCATTATTACCTTAATCTTCAATAATTTAATGCCAACATTATTTCATACCATGTATAAAGTAACAAAATTTTCAATCTCCGTCTTCATATTATCACACCAAAGAAAGTCATCAATTCAATATGCCTCATCTTTCATTCAGTATGAATAAATTAGGATTAGATAAGTGAAACATCCAGGTAATCCCTCTTCAATTATATAATTTATAGGAAAATTATCATGCCTTAAAACCGTATAAATCCATCTCTAGATAAGGTAAGATCTGTACTATTCACTTCCCTATTCAATAACACTACGTAATCTTTTTTGGGCGTCTATGATTCGACCAATAATGGATTGTTTCAATTTCATTTTTTAAAAGGTATATAATGATCATTTTATTATTCCCATGTTCATCATCTAAATTTAAATGATGATTTGATACCTCATAATTATCATCATGGATAAGGTATCAAAAATCATTTATATGTAATGCATCGGCCACTATTCCATAATCCAAGGATGGTAATGTACTTAACAATAATAATCATTGGTTAGCTCCAACCACCTTTGTTAGGGAATATAATGATTTTGACTTAATTTCTACTTTATGATTTTATGATATGTATATATGTCAAACTTTTACCAAAATAGATAACTTCACCAAATTATCAATGAAAAGATAACAAAATCCAATGTTATATAATTTTTTCGGTATTTTATCTCAAGGATCATTAATTGGTGGGGGAATAGGCTATCTTATTTTCATCATGAATTAGTAAAAAAACAATTATTTTTTGGACGAGTTGTTGTATATCAAATTTTGTCCCCCCTAGTGGGTAGTGTGAGAAAGGATACAGTGATTAGCCACTTCTACATCACCTTAAATATTTCTTCACAGATATGATTCTAAGAAAAAAAACCCCCTATCGAGTTATCAAGGTTAGTGGGATTTACAATTATGACTTGTTTCCAACAAAATGATATCATTTAAAAACTAATCCATATAAACTAAAAATATTAATAATAGAGGTTATTATATGAAATTATTTATTTAGTGACCAAGGCTTATCATACAGGGATATTACATCAACTTAGATAAATAATTATCACATTTCAAAAATACATGCTCGAGGACCATACTAGTTTATTGTCTTTATAAACATGTAACAACATATTCTATATTGACGATTGATCTTCAATGTTTTCCACAAAGTTTTCCTCCCTTAATACTTATACATAAAATCATTCATCAAAACCTTTAAAAAGGAAACATAAGAAATTGTGAGCTAAAATTACCATTATGGATAAATAATGGATATACGTAAGAATAAAATGACTATATGGGTATAAGAAAATGACAATAATATTTGAAGATTATATCCTGCATATCATGAATACCATACATGAATCATGGAATAAATATTTGATGTTAATTATATATGAATCATAATGAAATCAAGAGCCTAAGACTTGAGAGAATAACATTGGCATAAGACATAGAATTTTTTGTATACTCATAATCTTAGAAAACCTTATATCAATGATACGCACCAATACCTTCATAACATGTTAGTCTTGGGTAATAAACGACATACCTACTTCATTTTTGGTATAACAACCTGCGTACCCACTCTTTTTAGGCTTGGGCTATAACCAGTGTAACCTATTGTTTCTGGTATAGGGCCACAACACGTGAACCAACTTGTTTTGGGCTTGATACTCATCCGGTATACCCTTTTGGTTTAGGTTTTGAGCTAAAACAATTGAAAACCCTTGTATATAGGCTTCAGATACAACCCATGTACCATATTCTCTTATGACATAGGATACCACCTGTGTACCAAATTTAATTTAGGCATGGGATATAACCTGTATACCCACTTGTTTTTTGGATTAGGATACATCCTATTTACACACTTTTTTTCAACAATGGCTACAAACTATGTATCCTCTTATATATAGGATTGGGATACAGCATATGTAACCTTTTATCTCATATAACATTTATCATTACCCAATTCATTTAATTAAGATATAGGTCCCAACCATCACATATTGAACTCAAATTGAAATGTTCCCTATGATAAAAAAACATCCATGATTTCATGACCCGTAAAAGAGATGGGTTTAAAAAACATCATATTATAAACAATGAAATTATATTTGTATCATAAAAATTTCATCATATCATAACCTATGGAATGCTAATATTTTTCAAAAACAATTATTTTTAGAATAAGTATTCAATGTATGTGATATTTATAATCATTTTATTATGCTATAACCAATGGAAAATAAATGTGTATTATAAAAAACATATCATTAAAAGAAAAAACCATTAATAGAAAGAATAAGAATGGTAAGCTTGGATCAGAATCCTATTAAGTCAAAAACTATATCAAATTATGTAATATTTTATTGAAAATAAGTTTTAATGATCATTTAAAATAATTCTTGAGTAAAATAATCATTAAAATTGTCAATGTGACCAATACCACTTTAAAAAATTTGAATAATATTCCATAGGAAATAATAACAATAAATTAAGCCTAAAATAACCTGACAAGATTTATATTAATGATATGAAATTCAGAAGGGTAGTATACATGCTTCATAAAATACTATAGGTTCATAACATAACATGTGTCTCAGAGAATGAAATTTGAGACAAAATGAAATTACCTATTTTGTAACATTTTACCCAAAAACCCCATGAATGAATAAAATGAATTTTTTTTAAATATGATGATATAATGGAAACTCTTGAAATAAAATTTCATAGGTAATTATATACACCATACCACAAGAATAAGTGGTGAATATAGAATATACCTCAAGGAAATAAAATTGAGATGAGAAAACAAGTATCTTAAGTATTTACATTCATTGTAAAAATTAATCTCCGTTAGTAATAATTATTTTTCTTTTATAAATATACTAAATACAAATATTATTATATATCATACCTTATATGATTTTATTTTGACTATATATTAAACATTTATGAACAATTTTATTATTAATGTTATTTTTTGAGTAGTAATAACTTTGTTTTTCGTATACATATTGACAAGCTATTATTGAACTTTTTTATGATATCATGATTTAATAATTTATAGAATTAAGAAATGATATAAATTACATATTTATTCAGTATATAAGTATTTAAAATAATCTATAAAATATATAAATACGAAATGAAATACAATGTTCATTGTGGAGGTAGGTCGTACATACGCGTGAGCACTGTTTCCATCTTTTTATCTTATTGAAAAAAAGAATGAAATGAAATATATATATTTATATATATGTAATATAATTAAATTATAAATATTATTTCATTTATATCATATATTTTTTTTAAATACATCGGTAATGCATTTTATGTAATGTATGAACGAATCCCATAGTTTTAGGTGGAGTTAGTCCACATATCCACAAATGATGTTATCATATTTTCATAAAATATAAATAGTAATTTATTGTGTTATATAAAAATTATAGAATCATTAATTAATCATAAATATAGAGTATATGAAATAAAAATACTATTTACTTCATAATTTTCAACCATGATAGGTGGTACAGGGAAAACAAACGATATGTTTCACGAGGGGTTAGTCCACTGTACACATGAATGATTTGTATGTTAAACATTTGATGGATGTGTTTCTAGGTTTAGAAAAATAAATCCGTAAAAAACATATTATTATATTTATGATATGATGATATTATATAAAAATATATTTATAATAATTTATAGGTTGGATAGTAATTGTAAATCAAAAGAACTTGTGGGTGGGTGTCACATCTTCTTTGGGTAACACATATTGTTATGCACCAAAGGGCTTAATAGGTTAGATTTATTCCCTAATTAATTCTTATTGGATGAATGGAGGGATGTTTTTTGGAATTTGTTTTTCGATTCAGTTGATCCAATAGAATTTATAGGTTTGAATAAGTGAGGAGTATGTGAGGCCTTTTATAAGTGGGGAAAAGGACACATGCGGAATTATTGAAAATATTTTAATCCTCACCATGTTTTACATGTCCCCAATGTGTTTAAAATATACAATTAAACAAAATTATCATTTTTTGGTCAATATATGTCAATAAAATAATTTTTAGTCAATTTTAGTGTCATTTTTGCACATTAATATCCATTTTTATTCATTAATTAAGATTATTGTTTCCAGAATCACTCTAATTAGTTTTCATTACATTCAATAATAATTTTGGTCAAAAAACGTTCACCTTCATAGAAATTATAAATAATTATTATTAAAAATATGGAATCTTTTTTTCAAAATTATAATCATAGAATTTATAGAAATTATCGAAAAATTAATTTTGTTGACAGGGTGAGATGACGTGTTTTTAAAGTTAAAAAGTACAAAAGCATTAAATGTTATTATATTAAATTTAAACATGATATTGGTTCCAATAACCAGAATTTGATTAATTAACATATAATTTATATAAATAATCTTTAAAAAAAAAATAATATATATTTTATATTTTAAAATAAATTAGAAAAAAAATCAGGTTTGAATAAAAATTTACTTTATTCACTATTCATCCAAAATTAAAATCTCCCAAAATATAACGAAAAGTCACCAAAAGTAAATATTGACATTTAGAATTAAAAAGATGATAATTTTTTATAGAGAATAATATAATTAATACAGTTTCCCCATTCTAATATGGTCAAAGTAAATTTTTTAAAAAATACATTTTTTATTCATAAAATTGGATTTATTCATATGTTATTCTTAAAAAACCTAATGGATGAGTGTAAAAAATATTGAATATTGAATATATAAATTTAATTAAAAATAATCATCAATAGTCGTTTGATAAATATATTGATATAAAACATTTTATGTACAAAGAGAAATTATTATTATAGAAGAGGTATTTTATTATTTTTAATTAGTTCATACTTTAATTTATAAAAATTTGATAACCAAAGGAAAAATTATATATACATGTGTGAATCAAACATCAGTTAATATTATTTATATATTACCATCCATATGGATAGGTGGTAACTATAATAATATTTCAATAAAAAGTTATATTATAGTGTGGTAAAAACTCATCCTTGCATTTAATATAAGATATAGAGAGAAATCAAACTTTTGTGTTGAAAAATAAAAACATTTTGTTGTGCATACTAAAATTTAATCTAAGTGTTTTATGTGGTGAATAAATAACTTGTTTTTTAATATAATTAAAATAAAAAATAGTTCATTCATATAAAAATCTATATTTAGTCTTGCATTAATTGGAAACATCAAATATTTTAAAATAATTTGAAAATAATATTTCCAAAAATCTCATTGTGTGATGATACAATTTCCTCCTTTTTGTGGTTCAAAATATATCCATGTGCCGTTTATAATAATCCCTTTTAAAGTAACATCCCCCAACTAAAACGTAAATTTACAATACTTTTCAAATAAAATTACCCTTCTAAGGATCATTAATATAGAATTCAAGGTCTCCTCATATTCTTATTTAATTTTGGAGTAGATAAGAATATTGTCTACAAAGAATACCCCAAATTTTTCTTTGTAATACCTATATACTCTATTATCTACAATGACTACCCCAAATTGATTTCTTTGTAAAAAATGTTGTTTTGGGGATATCC
Source organism: Viscum album (assembly GCA_963277665.1). NCBI lineage: Eukaryota > Viridiplantae > Streptophyta > Magnoliopsida > Santalales > Viscaceae > Viscum > Viscum album. Next base: position 143,307,167 of record OY728141.1, read on the forward strand.
TCCTTCTTCAACATTACATGATAATAACCTAACTGATGATACACCTTAGAAATGTAGTGAGATCCATATAGTTGATTTAACAATCCATCAGTTCAAGTAAGAGGATACAATATCCTTATTTTTATCCAGTTGAGATCATAATAATTAATTTAGAGGCACATATACCAATTATTCTTCTTGACAAAAAGTATATGTGCAACACATGTTAAAATAACTTGGGAATATAAACCATTTATCTATATTATAATTTAATTTATTTTTTATATCCTCATGTTTAACTGTTTTCATTCTACATGGATTAATTAATATAATATAATCCCATGGTATAATCTTCATTGAAAATAAAAGATCTCATCAAGGAGTAAGACATGAAAATTCTTCAATAAATACATCAACGTATTCACTCCCAAATGGTTGGTAATAAAGGATGCTCTTACACATAGTCTACATCATTTGAGAAATAAAAGATAGATTGTATGGATGTATTATCCATCCTTGATATGATGGTATGAAACTATATACATATTCCTCTATAGAAATGTATAAAATCATATGGGGATTTGTGATACTGAGAGTGAATTCCTTTGCTTATCAATATTCGTTTTATTTATATAAGGGAATAAAATACACCCCTATACTAGAATAAAATTACCGTAGATGGAGTCTCATATGATTTAAAGGTAAAATAAGACATCAAAATTTGATATGGTAGGAGTAATATTCGTTGGATTCAATGATTTTACCATATTATTTTTTTATGGATAGCTCTAGTTCCTTGTTTTGAGGTTGTGAATGAATAGTTATACTGAACATTAATGAAAGTAAAGAATGCGTAAAACAAAAATAAAAATGTATGATTACTATTATATAATTAATAACTATCACACATTTCCACACATAATTTTTTTTGTATCCATATTAGTAGGTTTTAGTTAATAATCTTTCCCTTTCACTCTTGGAAGTTTTTGGCATCGATTTTCATCACCAACTTGTATCTTAGTGCATTGATATTCATAGATTATTTATTAATTTAAATTATAACATTTGAAAATATGATGATGGTTTAATGGATAATTAATTTATTCTATAACATTGGTGGATTTCTCTTGTTATAAATCTCTAGCAAGGTTCCCCTCCTTCCTATACAAAAAGCATTTTTTAACCCCTTCAATGAATATTTTGGATTCTTCTTCCCAAACTTTTGATAAGTGTGATGTTGAACATTATTTACATCAATAAATTTCACCATAATTCCTCTAGAATTAAAATAAATAATTCATTTATTATCCTGATGATAACTTTATATTCAATGATGTAAATTTTGACATTGATTGTACATTAGATAATTTCGTCGTTCCTTTCAATGTTTTCAATCCCCATTTATTTTTGTAAAATTTACATTATCCCACAAAAGAAGTGGCCAATATTACCTTCGTGTGTATTGAGAAATCCAAATTTGAATAATAAATATCTTTTAATGTTCTTTTCATACTCCATAATTGATTCATCATCCATTGTATTGAGGGAAAATAAAACCCTCTCCATTTTTAGTCTTATAATATGAGAAAATTATTTATCAAATAATATTTATCTGAATTCATCCCACTCAATGAATTTGATATCATCATCAGGCTTCATATGATTGATTAGTTTACAAAATTTATCAACTTCTCCCTCTATATAAGAAACTATACGGAAGACCTTATTTTTGGTAGTGAATTGGAGGAAAAAGAATATAATTTTAATGGATTAGATACATTTATCCTGATTAAAGTATCTCATTATCCACTAAATAAGGGAGTCTTTTTTAATATATATATCTCAGTTAAAACTTTCAATTTCTTAGTAGGTTGTTTATTTTCCAGTATTTCATGTATAAATTTAAAAAGTATACTTAGTTGATAAATTATTTCCATGAAGTTCTTCAACCATATTCACATTGGATTGCAAATCACATTTGGGAAATCAAAACATTACACATTAAATTACATGCTTGATTTTTTCCTCCTATTTCTAGCCATAAAAATGAATAAATGGAAAAATTATGGATGGAAATTTTGTAACTAATAAACACATTGATGGGATACCATGAAAATAAAGGGATTACTCAAAAATGAAAAATATTACATTAAGATTGTATTTATAGGATTCAAACTAAGTTATTCCTGAATTAATTAATAATATAAATCATATAGGAATAATGTTCCGTTAATAATGGATTGTTATGATATTCTAAACATACTGAATTATTTCCCATACTAGTGTCAAACCAGGTGTTTAGTAAGTTTCATGTTCATACATCAGGTGATGATCAAGACCATCTTAAAGATCCATTTTCATGGTTATTTCCCATAGGAAAAACTATTTCAGGGCCATATGCACTTGTAGTTTTTAGACATTTATATATATTCTTTTACCACATACTCATTAATTTACCAAAAATTAGGGATGTTTTTCTATTTGTAGTCTTATCCCAAAATATTTTAGAATAGTTTTAAAATCTAAATTCCCTAAAAAATATACATTATTTTGATACTAACCATTGAAAGTAAATATTTTTACCCCTTAATTAATAATTTATTACCTAAAGGTAAACATATAATACAACCACAGAATATTGTGAGGCCAAATACATTTTGTAAATTGGGTACATAACATATTAACATGATCATCGATTAAATGAAATTATTTAAAAATCCCTTAACATTCTATTAAAATACATTGAACTTCTAAAAAGGAATAGGATAACAAGGAGATATACATAAGAAGAGGGTAAGATATATATCCTAGTAGGATAATAATCAATGCATAACATGATAAATTTATTACATGTTATTCAATATATATATCTCTAATACAATAAAAGGGTAAATAATCCTAAAAATTATTATCAAATCATGATATTATATGATAACATAATGGTAACATATGAATGTGTAAATAACATAAAACATGAAATTGTAACATAGGTCAAGGTTAAAAACCAATAAATCACAAAAGTGTTTGATTAGAATTGAATCTCATAAAGTACACATGTAATGTCATAAAATAATACATTACCCAATTCATTAAAGAGGTATATAATTTTAGGGAAACCTATGAAATTCATATCATGTGTGTTCATAAGTGTGTCACCTAGATTGTAGAAAAAATTAAGTCCTTTAATCTCTTCTAACCGCATTATTATAGATTTTAGATAACAAAAAATGGATGTCCCCAATCAAATATTGATTGTTAAATCTCAGCGAACACTATTGAATTGAAATTTGGATTTTTATTCAATACATAAATTTTTGGCATGGAAATACCAAGATAATATCAATAGAATAATGGGGAACATAAAAAATCATATAAGTGTTAAAGTTAGATTTAAAGTTATATATAATTTGAATAAAATCATAATTATATTAAGTGTGATGTGTAAAAACATATCCCAAAATTAATAACATAATATCGGAAGTCATAATATAACGAAGTTTCATGAGTACATGATAGAAGGATAGGGTCCCTTACCTTGAGATGTTGATTCTAAAATCATTAGACGATCATATTCAGAATATATGGGAGACTGGAGAGGAGTCTATAGGGTGAAAGTAAAAGAAGCAATGTGATCTATGGGTTTTTAGTGAAGTATAATGTTTGGATGGGTATTTCTATATATTATAATATTGAGGAATTATTTATTGTTTTCAAAACATAGGTTTTGGATTCTATATCATAAATTAAATAAATCAAAAAAACAGCCAATTTTTTTCTCGCATTATTTCTAGAAAAAGTGACTATATATATTATTTTATATGGATAATATCCAAACATATTAAAATTATACCCTCAACTATGTCAATGTGAGTCATGTTTAGAAATAATTCATTTTAAATACCAAGAAAATAATATCATTTTTACTGGATTTAGTAATGGTTTATAAAATTACTCAAATAAAATAAAAGACATGTTATTTTTTATGGGAAAAAAGTTTGGTCATGCATACTATTTTTAATATTCCTTACATAAATTTTTTAAATTTTTGATTTCATCATACATACCACATAATTATAGCATATTTAATTTTGGCTCTAAAATTAATCTCTCTCATATTAATATAAAAAATCACCATTTCATAATTTAGAGAGGATGATTTCAAATAATAATATTTATTTTATCAAAGTAAAACATTTAATATGAGAATTTTCACTTATAAAACAAGTTTTCCCATTATTGAGAAATTTTGGTTGTTTAAAATAACTTTTTAACCCTTATTACAATTACATATGACCACATAAAATCATATTATAATTTATAATTAATAACGATAATTTAATAATAATAATTTATTATAATATTATTTACTTTAAAATTTTTTTAATTCAAAAAATAGTATATAAATTGAAAAAATATATATCCCAAAAATATAATTTTATTTTTATCGTATCTAAATCAAACTATTATCAAATATTACTATTTAATCATTATTAATTTGTAATAAAAAAGAGAAATAAATTATTATTTTATTAAAAATAAAAATATAAAAATTCATATTGTAATGGTCTAGATACATAACCCTTTATTTCAAAAAATTTCTATGGGTAACGTGTTTGATAGTGAGATTTTCCTAGGGCGGTTCCGCATGCACAATTTGGTCAGTGATCTCGAGGAGCTTAAAATTCTACCATAAATGGTTTCTCCAATAAATAACGTACTAAATATCATTATTGAATTGGTTGAGGGAAAATTTGAATGATATTATCTCCCTCAGAATATTTGATAAATGTGATTTAAATTGTTTGATTCTACTGGTCGAGAAAATTTATTCTTTCATTAGTATCAATTGTACTTCAACATGACTATAAATATAATGATATTAATTGTAACATTAAAATATCTATATTATCAATCGATAAAGTGTTCAATTTACTTAAATATGAAAGACTATATAATGGTCTAAAACAAAACAAATAAGTTCTTATTTTTCCTATAAATTAATTTATTAATAAAATATTTAAAATGAAATTTCATTTTAAATACATGGAACAATAAAATACATTCTAGAAGATTATATCATATGTGTAAATAAACATCAGTTGTTGTGGATCCCAATTTTATTGTTATTTCAGATATAATAATATAGGTGTTGTGCAACACATCTTCAATAATAATATTTTCAATGAAAATATATTTAAAATAATTCATCTATATATATAAAATTTAATCAAAATATTGTAATAAAATGTCTTGTTTATATAATTTTATGATGGAAATAATCTAACAAAATCAATTTATTAATAAATTTCCCCATACAATATCCTCTTTTTTCGTTCGGATCATTTAAAAGGTAATGTAAAATAATGGGATGATATAATATCCCAAATTTACTAATATCAAAAATAACTAAGCGTAATAAACCAAAAATAAATGATAACATGAGTCCACTAATTATTCTATGGAAACTAGATAGGTAGAGGGAGCCACCTGATGATTAAAAGACATGAAATAAACCTAATATTTGAAATGGATATCTGGTATAATCTCACTTTCTATCAAATAGATATTTACCTAATACTTGATAATATAAAAAAATAGTCTCATTATGCATCCATAGACAAAATTTAATAAAAAATATTGTAAATTTAATGAGGTAAATTATTAGAATAATTTTGAATAAATTGTTCACCAACATATTTTAGAGTTTCTTAGAGTTTTAACTTATAGACAATGACTCAAAACAGTATTTAAATTGTATTAAAATAAAAAAATTGATAAACTTATTGATAGTTTTTTTACAAACACCAAGGATTAGAATATATTGAATTTGATTGAATGATGTAGGATCACTAAGAGGGGGACTAATTAATAAATAATCACTTTCATTTGTAGCTATGTTTAATAATATGGTAATAAAACGTTTTCCCCCAAAATTTTGTTATATTTATGTTCCACTCATTAGAAATATATCCACCTTAATTAATATGGAGTAATATAAATAGTTTTATTAGAATATTTTAGTTAGAATTATTAGTACAGAGATATACTTGTTTCCTTGTTATTTATTCCCCACAACATGAATTCCCATGAAAATATTCATTGGCTTAAAAAGGCATTGGTATAAACTGGTTTTACACCACTGCAATCATTCCTCCAACTAACCCAATGTCTAAACTACTACAATAAGCTAACCTTATATAGTTGGTTCTACCAAAAAATGGTAATAAATTTATCTACTATTTTTATATCTAGTCATACATCTACCCATAATCCTTTTTTGTCAGTTGTTATTCCCCCATGCCACGATATCTTCCATCGTCTTCTCTGATCCAATGTCAACAGATCTTCTATTTTTGTATAGAATTATTTGATAACCATTACTATTGTATAATCAAAAATATTGTTAATAACACTCTTACGACTCTATTAGCCTTCAAATTTTGTCATAATATTAAGAATACTAGAATATTCTCAATATAAAATTCTTATAAACTTTTCAATAAAACTACTTTACAGTGTCCATCCAATAAACTTTGTCTCATATACATTCTATATTATGGGTCTTCGTATGGTGTGTCTATGTCCAAAGCTCAAATTTCACTATGAATTAGTATAGTTTGAAATTTCTGAAACACCCTCATTTAATGTTATTGGTACAATTCATCTCTATCTTATAAACCAGGATATGTCTCATGAGCCTCCTTCTTTAACTGGTTCTTCCCCAATTAGATCTCTTTTCAACGATCATATATCTAATGTAATCTTATTAAATATTGTAAAAATTATGATCAGAAAGACACATAATATTTCCTCTTCCACTTATTATTATATTTCTAATGAATCATTTTAAAAATTCAATGAAACTTGGTTTGATGGAACTCCTCTTTAATAAGTTAGGAACCATGGTTAGATAATAATTGTAAATACTTCCTCACTTTTACTTCTATTAATCTATGAAAAATGTTACAACCATCATTCCAAGTCATCACCCTCTTCATTTAAAATATTTTATTTTAATGAATTTTCGGAGATGATTCTCAACTCTTCTAAAATCACCTTATGGATTCATAATGTTTCTTTAAATAATGATCGTTCCTCAAACATCATGAAAATAATCCTTAATGGACATATGAAAACATCATTAACCTAGTTATTATTTAAAATAATGAATAATTAACTTTTAATCATCTATGATATGGAAATTACACTATTTATTTAATTCCCCTTAGAACTCTTATATCTATTAAAACACCCTCATCATTCTCAGTTTGATATACTCACATAATTTTCTCCAAATTATTTACATAGATTTATTCTTATTCTGATGGAAATTCATATGGTTTACCTTTGTTATTAAACCTCATTTTGATCCATTTATAAAATATCATTTTGATCTTTATCGGTCATTAGTTTTATAAATTTGGTATCCATCCCTATTTAGGGATTTCCACATTTTTATCTTCTAGAAAATGATTTTACATATATTAACTTCACGTATATCAGTCTGATGTTCAACCATCCAATTCCTATCAACATCATATGAAATAATGTACACCCTTTTCTCTCTAGAGAACCTCACGACATCTACATTTGATAACAGATGAATCTATGTTTGTTTGATCTTTTGGGGGTTTATTCGATGGTCCTATATTAATTCTATCCTCATGATATAATTTTTCAGTTTTTATCTCATGTTTCTTCCGGGCGAGAGAGTCGAAAACCTATCCTCCATCTGGAGAAGTTTGTACTCTCCCATTCCTCATATGATGTATATTGTTAACATTATTTTGACCGATCAAATATTATTTAACATATTTTTATAGTGATTCGTCATCATATATTTTTATCATTTTCATTTTATCGATTCAAAATTTTTAAATTACTTCTTATAACATTATTATTTTAAGCATCATCTGATAATTTGGTTCTGGATTATCGGATAAAAATATTTTCTCCATTTCTTAACTACATTTTGAACATGGACTTATGTCACTTTGAAATTATCACTATATGTAACTCTAAAACATTTTCAAAGCGTAAGAAAACTCATCTATGATATTAAACACTATCATGATAAAAATTCCTTTAAGAAGAACAAACATTATATGGCATGGTTACGAATCATTCATTTACTCTGAGAGGAAAATTTCTTACACATCACAAAAAAATATCTCATAACTTTCTCAACAATAACATATTGAAATATTAGAAACAAGTGAAACTTTACCATATTTTTCACAATAATCTCATCTTTTATATTTCACAACAATATCTAAATAAAACATAAAACATCTTCAATGTAAATATGCTTTCAATATAAATTTTCCCTATATAAATGTTTAATTATATTTCTCCCCATATTCAATTTCTTCCCCTTATTGACGATAAAATGAATACGGTAGCATAGAGATCTTCTTAGATCATTTATCTACATCTAGATTTTTTACTTTTATCATGTGAGTATTTTTATAACAAGAGTTTCTTAATAAATATCCTTTAACTAATCAACTCTATATCTATGTGGGTGAAACCGGACTAAAAATAAAAAAAGTGTATAAAAAAAGAGATCAAAGTATTCAATAAAAAATTCCACGTAATACTATCTTAATTATTTATATGGCATATTTATATCATAAAAAATTATATAATTATAGGTATGGAAAACCAATATCCGTCATAGATAAAATTTCATAATAGTTTATTTGTATAAAAAAAATTCACCCAATAACTCATCTTTATTAAAAATCTTTAGCTTTAAAAAATATTGACACTCATAAATCATATTTTAATTATCTCCTCCTTAACGGTGGTACATTATTCATAATAGTTCTTATTATAATGTTTTGATAATGGATTTAATACATTAGGACTATGATAGTGGTTAGAAATTTTTCTTAGCTATTCGCATTAAATTCCATTAAATTTTGAATATATATTTAAATATATTAGGAAGAAGGAGAATTATCAGAGTTCCGTATAAGTAAAAAGAAGACTAAGAGTCTTCACTCAGTCTTAGATTCTTATTATTCTTCATAGTTTTGGAAAATTATATCTTCTCATTTGTCAAATCTTAAAATGAAACATTCATTTTCTCTTAATATTTTGTAACATATTTGTTACAATGATTTTTTTAACATATTCTTCTTGATTTTATCACAGGGTATTAATATTTTCATACAATTATTAGTAAACTATCCATTTTCCACACATATCATTCAATTTTTATGAATTTTTAATCCACCATTTTATTGGAAAAAAATTTCAATTTTATTTTCATCTTTTGATGGCTATTTCCCAAATTTTTCATTAACAGACTATTGCACACTACCCATCGTTCAATCCATATACATTTGTTTTTCGTTAATAATGACATAGTTTTTCATTCCATATTAAACATCCTTAAGTTGATATCCACATTCTACTTTTATAATCCAAACATTTATATCACTGTAAGATTTAACTATTCTTTACCTTAAGAAAATTATTTTCTACCTCATCATGAATCCATAAAATTTTTGTTATTAATTTCTCATTATAAACCCCCTTGATTCCCAACGCTATTCTAGTAAAGACATACTATACTAATATGAGTATTATTTTTTATTAAAAAATATATAATACGAGAAATGAACACGTGATCATAATATTTTAAAATAATAGTAGTACTACTCCCAATATTATTGTTATTTTTTTATTAAAATCAATGGATGAATGTTTTTAGAGATACATTCATGACGAAATCCATTATTTCATAGTGAATAATAATTTCTCACCATAATTTATCTTATTTTTTTAACACATAATTTTTCATGAAACAGAGGTAACTTGGTATGACTTAGAGATAGGGATGATATTTTTTTTGACGTTTCATTTAACTAAATTTATAAGATTAACCATTAACATCAACTAATTTAGTGAAGCCTTCTAAAATATATCTTATATCACATTGTACTATTTGATTCATTGATTTTGATTCTAACAACTCTTATTTTTTCCATCTATAAATAGTTTATGAACATTTCCATATTATCAAATTCATCCAACATCATATTTTTATGCATGCATTACTCAAAATATTTTATTTTAAAGATGATGAGATTTTTTTTCATCGTCTATTGTTAGTTCAAGATAATTCATTTTTGGTTCATACTCTATCACTTTCATTTTTTTGTGCTCTAATCTCATTAGTTTGTATCTCATTAATTTTTATGTGATCACTATTCATTAAATATTTTTCAATCACCTTCGTATAAAACATATTCAAATCCTTATTTAGTTTTGAATATTGATTATGAATAGAATAAAAATATTTATAAGCAAATCTAGTAATTTTTTTCACAGTAAATGATCATCATCACTATTTGAAAATATACATCCTCTTATTTCATGATCATTGTATATAACGTGACAATACGATTTATAATTGGATTAAGAATCCATCCTACACTGTTTTAAAAAACATAAATTTCATCCAATTTTCAGTGAACTCATTCTTAATTTTCTTTCATTACTATTTCTAATATTTTTCATATTTTCTTTAGACTCTTTTATCATGTCATACTAAAACAACTATTCCAACATGGGTACTATGGGACCGCATGTGTGCCTCCAATACACAAAAGGCTTCCGACTTGTTGTTTGGTATCAGTCCATTAGTCAGGATGTTATACCCTTAATTCCATGTCGTGAGATATGTAATAATAATTAAATAATAAATAAATTATCAGATTGACATGTGGAATGATAAATATGACATTAAATGAACTCAGACCACATATTTTTAAGTTAAAAAATATTATAATGAAGATAAATAAATAAATTGATTCACTATGGAATTATTGAAAATTTTTATCATCCATTTCCATATTTTTACTCCTCTACTTAACCATCTACTATGAGAGCATTTCCCTTCACCAAGCCTCTCATGAAATTGGTGTGGTCAATTAATCCCCTGAGTAGTATGAGTACACGACTCTGTAGTACCCCACTAACTTATCATTTACCTAATTTTATCATGTATTAATGGTGTATTTAATAATAATAATAAATTAATACAGGGAATAAATATAAAATCAAAAACTGAACAGCAGTGTGCTAAACATGCCTCCGAAAACCCCTGACAGTACATACATCAGCTCCATGTCATAAATATAGAGGAATACATTAGTAATAATCAAACTACCTCTTGTATAGTGTTGGCAAAAAACCATCAAGGTAACATTACAGTGTTTTGGGGTTGATTTTGTTTGTGGAAAAATAAGTTTTCCATGATATGTTGGGAATTTCTAGATATATTTTTCACTATCTATATTGATAATGATTCACGAAAATGTAATTGATGCTCTAGAGGTGATATAAAAATATACATATACAACCTGGCGTCGTTTCACAATTTTTTTCCAATTTGTTTGTCTAAAATATGGAGAATAAAAAATGTTGTTTTTGGAAGTGGATGTTGTGTGAAATGTTGAAGGTGAATCATAATGATTCACACATGTTAATATTCTGGATAATTTTACAAATATATGTTAAATGATTAAATCACGTGAAATATTTGAATAGGCATGAAAGATGAGTTTTTGTGACAAAGATAGAGTTACATTCCTATGTAAAATTTAGATAAAGATTGTTCACAAAAGAGACTTACACACCCAATACGACCTCAAATTTGGTTTCTGTACAAAGGGAAATGTTATGTGTAGGGTGGTCGGTGGATGAGAGTCTTTCATACAGGACTGAAAATGTTTATAAATAAAAATCTACCCCCACCCACTTCTATAGCTCAAACCATAGATAAAATATAGGATCTAAATCTTATAAGGGTTATGTTAAAAGGGAGTTGTGTGTAAAGATATTTGTGTGTAAAGAATTAATGTTGTGCAGAATATGACTTTTTGAAATATTATATGGATGTTAAGAGTATTGCACCTAAAATAAAATATTTTCTGTAAAGTGTTAAAGTTTTGTGTAAGAAATCCCATGGTTGCACAAAATATTGAATTTGCATTGTGATTATATATTAAAGGGTATTCATCAAGTGGATGAACATGTAACATACCGATACCATAAATGAGTTGTAAAATATATTGATTTAAGAGATCAATGTAGATTATTCGGAAGGAGTAGTGAGAACACTTCAGTTGAGAGTGCAATGGGCATTCAATTTGTGATTTTTTGTAAACAAGGAGGTGCAGTGAGTCCGCTCCACACTCCATAATTAGTTGTTTTCTTATAATGGATTTTTTATATCAGAACATTTTCATTTTATTCTTCTTTGACATATCCTTGTGACTTTAAACCATATAAAAATAATTGTGTGAAGTGTATTATTTCATTTAATTTCATAAATTTCTTTGAGGAAGGGAGAGAATAGTGTCTTGTTTTACACCGAATAATGATATATATTGGAACTATTTTAATCTATTATACCTTGATTCAGTCACCCTTAATATATTTGAACTTGTTGAGTAAACAAGTCTCCTCATGGTGTCAATTTTCTATTAATATCAGCTTCATCTATCTATCATGAATAAAATTACACCTAACATCCTCTAGTCATGAATACATATTACTCACATAGGCATGATACCAAATAGTGCATGAAACATAGAAAATAATGACTAACTTGAGTTTATGAAAAATATAAAATAATGGCTTACTCATACCTCTACCCAGTAATGAGGCCCTACTTCACTATAGTCACACAAGCATACTCTATCTCCAAGGGATAAATAATTCACAATGGTTCACTTTTCACATGTACAACTAACCATATCTATGGAATGTTCACACACATATCGGTTGAGAAAATAAGTAGTAATATCATATCATCATGGGTATATAGTATCATCCACAACTACATGTAATAAAATTCATAAATGAAATAATATTCACTAATATTACATATAGAATCACAAAGGGTCTCACGGGAAACAAACACACGAACATTCGATCACAACCAAGAATGGTAACAAATTAAAAAATATACAATCATCATGGAAATAACTATAAAATTGATCCTAGAAAGGGAATGTAATATTCTATATTATATTTTTTTGAGATGACATCCAGGTTTTCCAGGGTTTTCATCACATACCCCATCTTCATAAACCTACTAGAATATGAACAAATGTAAATGAATCATAAAAAATCCAAACTAACAAAAAAGATTTATTGAGTAAGATGTAGATAAATGACACAAGGGGTCACAAAATATTACTTGTAGTAGGATGATGAAACCCCATATAGAATATATACTGCAATAAGTATGTTTTATGGTGGAGGTGTACAAGGGATCAATAGCACAACACTGAGCATCCAACTACAATATAGTATTTTAATTATATTAAGAAACCATGGTGAATGAGTGGAAACTTTTTAAAAATTTATAGTAGGATAGTAAAACCATAAGTACATTGGGGAATATGGAATAGGGTGCAGGACACCATGGTGCAGAAGAAGTATCCCAGAGTTATTTACAGGAAGGTTGTGGCGTTGGAGTGGCGCACTAAGGTGTGGAGCTCATCTATTGGCATAAAGAGTTCATTAAATGATGTTGAATGATAGGGTAGAGGAGAATAACAAATATTTATTCCTTGGATACCCCATCCACATGAATTCATGTTAGGACCGCAAGGTTAAATACCATGAGAGAGGGTTGAAACAGGGTATGATAGATTAAAACTACCTCCCCTTAGGATATTATTTTTCATTAATCAAAATACACGTATCTATTTCTCCCAAATAGATATATGACCATAAATGGAATCATGCATAGGACAAAATTATTTTTTATTATTTCATCGTCACTAAGATAAGTCCAACGGGAATAAAATAGTGATGTGTCAATGTTCCAAATCCATTAAAGCTCACTACCAAGTACAAGTTTCCAGCTAGATCTTCTATGCCTAGGCTAACTACCATTACAAGGTTCTGGGTCACTTAACTATGTTCCCAAGGGTCAATCCCTATGTCACTTACTCTGGATCACTTATGGTGGGAGGGATTACTGTATTCATCTTCCTTCACACACTGTTCTTATAAGGGCTCCAGTCATTGTTTATGGATGTATGGGTACCTTTATTTGCATGCGTTCAAGGATCCACACTTGTATATAGATGCCCTTTTGAAGTCACTTTTTCACCTATAGATGAAATTCAATTTTCCATGTACTATTAGATAGTAGATATTACATTCACGTACTGTTTAAGTCCATTTTGAACCATTTTCTTCCTATGTGAATCACATTGCATATTCCACATACTATGTACTGAGTATGATTCATGGAATTTATTGTCCTCATATTCCTTCCCTATGTGAATAATCATTCGTTGCAGTCCACTTATATTATGGTTCTGTGCACTACCCCAACTTTCACATACCATATTTTCATCGGGGACTACCTTAAATTCTATATATTTTCTCTTATTTGCATACTAACTTTTCTTCAGTATACCATAATTCCTCCACATACTGAGTCTTTTTTCCTTTACATACTATGTCATCCTCCTCAACATACCAAGTTATTTTTGGGCTATAGTTCCCCAAAAAAAATTGACGTAATTGCTTCCACACAAACCACATCACCTTCATGTAACTCTCCCTCACGAACCTCTTTTGTAATCACCAAATTACAAGAGAAATATTCTTCCTTATGAAAATTGTATTCATAATACAAGGATTATCACTCCTCATTTAGGCATAGAGATTCAAAAAAAATTAGTAATCTTTTATATATTAAATCTTCAACGTGGTACATCCTTCTTTGGATAAAGCATCACTCATGAACCATTCTGTGTGACATGGTCCAGGTACTGCCCTCCTCCTTTACGGTGGTATAATTAACTATCATGTTTCCACAAATGATCATCTGTCCCGCATAACCTAATCCATCCTTTTACTACACGACTTCACCGAAAATCATTTCCTCCCCATGAACTGTTTCCCTTCATGATCTCTGTCTCGTGTATAAATATTGTTTTGTTGATTTGGAGGACAAACATATGATGTGGTCTACGATGTCGTGGAACATCCTTCTATGTAAATCCCTCCAAAACCATGGTTGTGTTGAAATAAGACATGCACATCCCTCACCATGGTGTAACCATAAATTTTGTGGCACAACCATGAGTACATAGCACAAATGTGGTGTGTCCATGAACAATATTCCACAACCACCTACCATGATGTTAGTTCTGGTGGGCTGTAGTTCAACTAACATATTTTTCAATGTGAACTCTCAAAATCATACTTTAGGCCACTAAAAACACAATAATTTCCTTTATCCTCAATAAAAACATGGTTCAACCAAAATAAATAGAGACAATAAAAGAATTTTATTAATGATTTATAATTTTAGGGCACTACAATTCACTCCCGCTAAATAAATCTCATCCTACAGAAGTGTTTATAGGGTTACAAGTTAATCATATCAGTCTGATGAGCTAGAACATTGGCCTCATTCTCATAATTATCATCTTTGATTATCCCATGAAACCACCATATTTGGAATATTTATATAATTTTCCCTTATGAATAATTTTTGACTCTGTTCTACAATCCACACCAAACACTAATCATATGATTCATCACGTTCCAACTCAATAATCTCATAGTTTATAACATTCAATGGATCTAGATTATATCATTCAATGATAGAAACATTGAACAGATAAAATATTCCTCAATAACATTGGGTAATGTTTTGAATGTACACTATTATACCCACCTATTCGGTAAAATATAACTGTCCCACAATAGTTATTTTTCTCTTTCACTACTTCCCCTTTCATTTATTCCCTGACTAAGGAGTCAATCTAAAGAAAACCCAATCATCTATATTAAACTCTAATGGATTCAATCTACATTCATCATAATATTCACCTCTACTATATGCAATTCCCATCCTCTTATAAAATAACGATACTCTCTCTGATGTATTCTAAACAATGATGGTGCTCACAACCACTACCACACCTAACTCATGTGAACGATATGGTGGATGAAATGAAAATATATACAGAGCCTCATTTAGATGCAACATAGTCAAATAATGGTAATTGTAGATTTATATAAAAAAACAATTCTATGTGATCATCCTATACCCCAGTGAAGTATAAAAATCACGTATGAATCATATCCTCTAATATGTGTATAGTATGCTCCAACAATCCATTTTTTAGTGAGTGGTATTAAATAATCAATCTCATCAATATACCTAGGGTATAAAACATGAATTTCTAACACCACAACATAAAATGTTCATCTACTTCTATGAAATCTCTTAAGGGACTCCATAAAGGCGTATAGTCCAACATAAATAGACCATTCTCAGCTTCTCTACTCGATTAATCTCCTGGACTTGTAATAAGTGAGCTATCTCTATTATCCAAATGAATATCACCAATTTATTTAATGGAGCTTTAGGGACCTGGTTAAAGCCTTTAAAAATTCTATCATGACATACTCCTTCTTCCACATGGTAAAAAAGAAGTTGATGATGCCAACCACCAGGTCTCTGAATCTCTTCCTTCTCCTCTGGTAGGTAAGGTAGCTAGAGGAAAAACAAAAAATACATCAATTTAACCTCATCCACTAGAAACATGGTTTTATTTCACATTACATCTTGGTCACATGATGATTGAATTACCATATAGTTATATGGTAATCCCCCATTATCCAATCTTTGTTGGAAGTATGTACCACTAATCTCCCATGTACAATGACCACATCATTATGGTATTTTTTATATAGATATTGATTCATCCTCTGCCAATTTTTCCCTCACTATATAAGACTCTATATCTTAATCTTATATTATCTTTGCTCAGTCCACATGCGAGGAAGTGATCGCCAAATCTAACCAATTAAGAAATCCATGATCCTCAAAACCATCCATCCTCAATTCATCCAACATAATCATCATGAGTCACTTATCGTTATAATGATGATAAAACATATTATTTATTCTGCATATTACTAACAAGAGAATCTAACATAACATTACACATCTGAGGTGTATATTCCCTCCTAATGTCAAATGTCAATATATTTTCAATAAATCACTTATTTCTCATGTTTATGTCCCTTTGTGATATGATGTGGAAAACTATATTATTTTCCATGAGTAAATAAATGCATCAATGATGATATATTATCACAAACACTTAAATGAGAGAAACAAATCTATGAGATCTAATCATGTGTTGGGAACATATTCACATGGGGTCATAATTTTTGAAACCCATTGGCTTCTACATATTTCTCTGTACATTTTCACAGCTCCAATACCAACACCTTATACATCATAGTACATTGAAAATACATCCTAGGATTAGTGGTATTTGTGTTATTTTCATTATTCTATTTAACACAATGAATTCCTATTCACACTGTCAAGAAAACTAGAAACTTACAACATTCTTGGTCAGTGTTATCATGGAGGAAAATAGTCAAGAGAATTCTTGAATAAACCATTAGTAATATTCAATATAGCTCATAATTCTCCTGATCTCATACACATTATAGTTATATGTACAGTAAATAATTTCCTAAACATTATCTTGGTCCACATATTTTCTAATATCAAACACCAAATATCAAAGACACATTAATACTTAAATCCATATGTCACATATTGATAACATTAATAAATAATATATGATTGAATCATATTTAGGTCTATCTCCAGGTTACTATTATATTTCTCAAGTGCTGATAGGTAGGTGTGGATGTCATTTCTGAACACTATGATGAACAAGTCTATATATGTATAATGGATATTTCTTAGGATATCCATCAACAAATTGAGAATTTTTTCTAGTATGAAAAACATCATCATGTATTCATACAGTTCATACCAACCCAATCACATTATCATCAAGGATTCCCCCACTTTAATTCAAAACTAATGGTAGCTTAATGAATGATCAAACATATATAACCACTAGGCTCCTCACAACTGATCAAAATGATTTGAGATCCTATGAAAAGGATTTTGGTTATTCACCATTACCTGGTTTATTTTTATGTAATCAAAATATAGTAAACAAATATCATATTACTTCTTTGTGAATGACATGGGTCCACCCTATAGTGATGTAAATGGACTGAAAAATCTTTTATGTCTTTTGAAAACTAAATATACCTTGATATTCTTTAGTTCGGTTGGCGGCATGTATTATGGGGGTATCAAAATGGGTTGTGCACCTAGTATGACCTCTAATATAATGTCCACTCTTCACTCCTAAGGGAGTACTATGATGTCATCTAGAATGAAATAATGATAAATATCCATTATTGGGGGAATGGATTAGGGGGTTGTCCCTAATCCTTTTGAGAGAAACAACCCCACCATAATTACTAAAGTATTCTAGATACGAATCTAATATATTATAATAATTAATACTCCTAGTTCCCATTATATGGACATAAATAACATCTCTCACTTTTTCTAAGAGAATGCCACACTTTTTTATATCATTCTATGTCATCTCATAATATGGACATCATATCCATTTATAGAGTAATGTTTAACATAATCATCTCATTTATCAAGAATAGCCACATGTGTATATATATAGACAGATATAGTAAAATAATTTCATCACTGGAGTTATTCTAATATCATTCAAAATGGTGTTTCAAGTGATGCACACTCAATTGATTACTTAATAGATAATTCATGATCAATAAATACTTGTCAAACTAAAAATGAATGATATGAACTGTTACTGAATGAAGAAGTAGGCATAGTGTATTGATCAATATCAGACCTATAACTATAGATATCCCCTCTCCACCATCATAATCAAACTTTCCCATAGAAAATATGTGACCTTCATTATCCTTATGACCCTATCTTAGTGGTGTACGACTAGTCTGAGTCAATTTCCAAGAACATATTACTCACCCTTAGTTCCCTTTCCATGAATATATCCACATTTTTTCTTCAACTATTGTGAATAGTTGTTAGAGATTCCCCATACTTCCACACTACTATAAATGATTCTGACATGCATGGCTTTCCATACTGTACTATATGAACTTCAAATAGTTAAAGCACTCTAGGACCCCCTTTATAAATCAAAAGAGACTGAAATTTACTTTAGTTGAAATACATGGGTCTTCTTTATTTCCTTGTCCTTCTAATTATTTTTATCAAATTATTTACACATGATAGAAGTTGAAGGTCCACCATCTTAGTAGTGAAGGTTTGGAAAATACTAGTTCCACGTCTATCCTACAAAACTTTATCAATAGTTAGAGATTTCGTAAAAACTCTTTGTATGAGACTATGATGAATATTTGTACATATTATCTATGGTTGATTTAAAGATTGATGTTATGAATTTTGATATTATGGGACTCATTACCATAAAGAAGAAGATAAAATTATAGGATCCTATTAAAGAGAGGAGAGTACAATTATTCTGTCATGAAACCGACTAATAGTTAATTGAAATACAATGCTCAAGCTATCATTACTGTGTAATGGAAAAACTATTTGAAAAAAATTCATTTAAGGCCTCCCCTGTGAGACTCACTTTTTTTTCTACCATGACCATAACTCTCCAACCAATGCTTAATGGGTCGTAGAAGCATGATCACTGACATTTTTCCATATTTTTCTATATATTTATTTATGAGAATGAATATATACTCTATGTTATTTGTTGAATACATGTAATTCTATGTTCCATAGGTTCCCTAAACTAATGGGTTATTCTAGAGCTAAAAATATTTACCATAGACTACGATAGATTTAAGAGGTGGTTGTAATGGAAGCATTGTCTACACCATTGTAGAAGTTTCTCAAACATGCCTTGGAATATCCTACCTAGTCGTTGTCCTGTAGAACATCTGTGAGGCAGAATATTCTGTATTAATACGAACATTTGGAACAAAAAAATTTCTATAAAATACAGGGTACCACAAAAGGTTCTCCTTGATGTACGCCCCTAACTCAGGGTTTAATCCTCATAGTACTAGCCTTAGTTTCAATCCTTACACATTAGTCATAGTCACTATATACAGACACACAAAAAACAACATGATATCATCAAATAATAAATACCCATAATGATATATCTAAATAACATGGTAACATAAAGACACATTAAAATGAGAAACTATCCAAATAATATATCATAAATTACGAAATCCAATTAGTGATTTACTATGTAGCACAATAAATATGTATATAGATGGAATGTGAGGCTATGTTTATAGTCATGATTCATAAATGTATGAGGAATATCAAAAATTTCATATCATCATCATGTTAATTAGATTACATTAATTTAATAAATTATAATATAAGAATAATAAATTAACAGTTTTATCACATCTCGGAGGTCTACTATATATGGCAGGATAAGCACTCTCATAGTTCCCCTACTAGAGTCCCAACATTCATATATACTTTATATCATATCTAAAATCATGGAATGAAAAATAAAGGTGATTAAACCCTGGTATAACAGTTGACAATATATATTTTTATATTCTTTATAGATAATATGTACTTTACATTTCTATCAATAATAACGATTTTCTGACCTAATTTTTTCCATCCAAAAGAAAGATTGGATCGCATAAATTATCAATTATGTTTTCGTTTTATAGTTTTAGATAATTATGAAAACTGATAAATAAACAATACCCATGTTTTCAAATAATATTTTCTACCATTTAAGATAACTTTTTGTATTACATATTAGTTCGTCATCACTATCCTTATTAAATCCTTTAAAGAAATAATTTTTTAAAGCACATTCTTTATAAACTATGAAAAATGAATCATAATAAGTGTGATATCATGTTCTATGTATGGGTAAAAAATAACCGTTAAAATTTGAATTTCTCCAATGAATATAAGATTGGATAAGGGTATGAAGAAAAAATAGAAGTACATGAGTGCATCCTAAAGGAAATCATACCCATAAATACATATATTATCACATATGAAATATTGGTATAGGAAAGAATATCAGAATCAACAATATTAAGCCATGTGATATATATCAGGATCATAAGAATCACTTCTAACCCATAGTAATAATAGAAAAAATTATTTTTATCTTCAAACATTATCTCATAGAACCCTTACAGAACATTTACAGAACCCATACAATTAGAATAACTATAGAGATGCCATCAAGTATATTTATATAAAAACATAATAATTACATAATGATTTCGTTTTATGTCTAGTACCACACATATTATAAGATATAATGGGATCACCATACACTATTTGGGTTCACCCATAATTTATAATATCTATGAACCAAATGATGAAAAAATCCCATAGAGATTTTATTTCTTCATCAGACATTATAATACATTTATTCATTTCATAAGATGTTTATCACATGGAAATGAAATTAGATCCATTAAAATCTCTTTGAAACATGGTTAATATATGTAAATGAATGGGTTCTATAACAATATATTTGAAATATGGTTAACCCATGGAAAATAAATGGGTTCAATAAAATCTCTTTGAAACAATCATAATATTTTCTGAGAAATAATAAAGATGTTATCATCACATAATATAAAAATTTGAGAATGGGTAATGATATGGGTTTATATAATTGATGCATTTAAATCCCATTAAAATTTTATTAAGACCCTTTTCTAAGAGAATACAATTTTCCATTTTGAAATATAGTTTTAAATACATAATATAATTTAAAAAAATCTTTTAAAATATCCTTGAAATATTTTAATGAAAGGTTTTTTTAAAAACAAAATAATTATTTATGAATATCCCCTTATTTGTTTTAAAAAAAATTTTAAACCATTTTTTTATTTAGAAAAAAACTTGTGAGCAAAAGAATTTTTGACTAAAAAGATTAATTTTTTTAAAAAAATATTTTGAAATCTTGAGTATATAAAGATAGGAAAATAAGGTGAAAATTATTCTCATGAAATAACCAGATGATAAGAAATTTTATTAGAATCATTTAGAGGTATATTATATGATTTTAACAATTGATACTTGATCACAAATAATCTCGACAATTGATGTGATTATAATATCAAACTCATACCACATTGGTAACATTAAATCGAAAGACTCGTGAAATGATTACATTAAATAAAACATAAAATAACACAAGAATAAATAAATTCATGATATTAAATTTTATAATTTAGTTCTATACATATCTTAAAATAAGTTATATGAATAACAATATATAATTCTTAGAAAATGTATATTATGACAAAAAATTATTACTACATTGGTATCATTGAAATTGAAAACCCAATGAAATTGATATACTAAAATTAATATGTAAATAATAAAGAATTTAATTATAATAAACATAAAATAAATTCATGGGGATTATATACACCACACAAAAAATGGTGAATATGGAATGTATCTTACAGAAATAATATTTAGATGAGAAAAACCCTTACCCCACACTTATTTTTTCCCAAACGTTCTTTGACCTCCAATATAGTCGTTTCAAACATGTTATCAACATGTTATGGAACCTTATATAATATTTTAATATAAAATATAACTTTATTATTACCATTTATTACTATTTTGTTAATAATTTTGTGTTAAAGTTATGTTATGGGTAATAAGACCATTGTTTTTTGATATGTTTTGACTAAATATTTTTGGTACACTTTATTCAGTCACTATATCATAATTTATAAAATATAAACCATTCTATTGTTAAAATATCTATTATGTATATATGCATTTATGGTCATACATAAAATGATATTCATTGTTCATGGAGATGGTTTTTCGTACATACACAATAATGATGTTTTCATTTTCAGGTCGTGTTAAGAGAAAGAAAGGTAATATATATATATATATATATTCATTATAGTATCATTTTTTGTTCTACATATCAGATATTTTTGTTAAAATAATCCTTAATACATTACATGTATATTTTGAACAAATCATATTACTTCTCGAGGTAGTAGCCTGCCATATGAAAAAAACAATGATCTTTTAACCGATTTTTCCATTAACATGAATAAATTTTCATATTCCCATAAAATTTAATGCATGAGGCTATGTGTTATATATTTACTCATGAAGCATAAAAACCTTATAAATTGAATAAATAAAATATGTAAATTGTATTTAAATCATTATGACTATCCTTGAAAGGTTTTAATTGAAATATTGATTTCATTAGTTTGTGAGGGAAAATCCTACTTTATGCATGAACAATGATTTTGTAACCCATTATATGGAGGGGTAACCATTTATAAGTTGTGTGAGAAAAAAACTTGTTCTTTTTTTAAAGATGTATTTCCACCTACATTTTATTCTTATCAATTGGCTCCAATAATTCACCAAACTTGTGACTGGAATAAAAAATTTATAAATATGACCTTATATTAGTGTTGGAAAAATTTATAGGTTATTTTTCCCATTAATGATAAAAAATATCAAATTGGAAAACTAGTATTTAACTTGATCATTGAATTTAATTTTAAATTCTTTCAATAATAAGTTTTGGTTAAAAAAATTAGATAACCTTATTAACATAATTAATTATTCATATCACAAATATGTAATAATTTTTTCCAAATTCAATTCAAGGGTTTGGAAGAAGATAATTTAAAATTATTTTCACATATATGACATGAAGGAAGGTTTTTAAAGTGAAAATATTCCAAATTTTTAAATGTTTTCATATTAAAAGTCAATAATATTATTATCTCAAATAACTAAATTAAATTAAAATGTTTATAATTTATCTACTATTAATTGAAAAATATATATATAATTTTATATTATAAACTATTTAGATGAAACGTTAGTTTCTAATTAAAGATTTGTAATTTTTACTATTCATCAAAAAATGAAGCTTCTAAAAAAACCAAAAAATTAAACTATGATAATTTTCTAATCAATAACGGAAAATTGTTTTTTATTCATAGAAATAAATATAATTAAATTTTCAAAATTTAGTTTTATGGTAATTGAAACATCAAAAGTATGAAAAAACAGACATTAAAATTAAACATTTTATGTGTAATATTGAATTTATTTATATATAATGTTTAGAAAACACAAAGGATTAATGTTAAAAATCATATTTAAAATATTATATACATATTTGATTAATATCATTAAATAATGGTATTTAATTTAATTTAATATGATAAAACACCCTTGGGCATAAAAAATAGTTTTTTATGAAAAAATTCATATTAAATTAGATTGGTTTCTATTTTCATCTTTAATAAATTTTTAACTAGTCAATAAATTTAATAAACATTTGTAAACTATATTTTTTTATTTTAGTTAATTTTATATATTCTCACTATTACATTGGATATGAGATAACTATCATGTAAAATAATAATATTAATATAATACTATTGTTTGGAATGACTCATCATTGATTATAACACACATTAATGAATAAAAATGATGTATTGTGTGACAAAAATAAACTCAATTTTTTGTATAATACTACCTAAACTTTTAATTGCATGTAATTAATTATATCGTTTAATTTAATTTAATTTTAAAAGTGTTATTTCATTAAATCTCATGATGTTAGAACCCATATGTTAGGAATCCTCCTTAAGACGGGCTTTGTATATCCCTATCTTATCTTAATCAATCATCGCCTTTTTCCCTTCGGTAATAATCATTCAACTTTGTTTCCAATGAGACATCACATAGCTCTCTATCAAGTTTAATTGACATATATCCTATAAATATTGATCATATATATATTGGCAGTAGGTACCTCAATCTTATTATCATCCATATCAAACAATTTAACATCATATCGAACTTTTTTCACAATTCTATACAAGGAGAGCCTTCACATTTCATTATTTGATGTCATATAAATCACTACATATTGAATATTATATTTTTCTATCTGATGTAAATTAATTTATTATATCATCATTGGTATCTTAGTATAGATTTCATCTTTGTTTTACTGTAGGATAGAGGATAGAAAACCAATCATCCATCTTCATGATTTTTAATCTCTTATTCTTTATCCTATGCAGTATCATAACATTTTTAGACTAAATAGAAATTCAATCAAGTATACTTCTAACCATTACATATTAAAACACTATAAATAAATATTTTTTTCTAAACAATTTCATATATCAATAATTATAAAATGACATTTTATACAACCTGACACAAAAATTCATCCAATAATATGATTCTATTATATTTGATCACATTGTTCATCAGGTCTGTTAACTCATTCTCGACCATGGACTTCTTTAACTTTTTACTTTTCCCAATTTATATTTCTGTCACATTTTAAAAATGATTAAAACCTTTTATTGGATCATGAAATTATTTATGATTTTATTATCTTAAAAAATAACACATCATAAAATAAAATTTTTATGGAAATCTATTACACTCTATAAGGAATTCTTCTTGCACATCATAAGGACATTCCTCTCAAATTTTTCTATAGGATTATGAAACTATTACACTAATTTACTCAAATTTTAGAACACCATTTATAAATTATATTTCTATCACATTTTAGAACACCATAGATAAATTATATTAATTATTACACTAATTTACTCAAATTTTAATTTTTTATACGCAATTTAATAAAAAAACTAATAAATTTTTTTGAAAGTAATTTCTATGTTATATACAAAAGATGAAAAAAATTATTTTAATAAAAAAAGAAATTAATTATTCATAATATAACATATATGAAATACAAGTTTAGTAAACTATAATTTTTTTCATGATGAAACTATTTTTTAGAGATATAAAATCACAAACCCTTGAAATAAAATTGAATAAATTTCCTCTAGAAAATGAAGATGACTTTTTTTGAAGTCTGGGTTGTGGTGTTTACCCTTATCATAATGTGTTATATGATATTGAGATATATAATATATTCATGAAATTTAATATTTATTAAATAAATTATTATTAATTTATACATTTTTTTTAAATTA
Organism: Viscum album; assembly: GCA_963277665.1. NCBI lineage: Eukaryota > Viridiplantae > Streptophyta > Magnoliopsida > Santalales > Viscaceae > Viscum > Viscum album. Next base: position 143,333,108 of record OY728141.1, read on the forward strand.
ATTTTCTCTAAAATAAATATTTAAATGATAATTATGACTTCTCTATGTTTCTGTAATGGGGAATTTTAGCCAGGAATGGTATAACATGGGAGATATATTTTAACCCAATTGTTTGTAAAATTAATGAATATAGATTTTTTTAAATATGTTAATAAATATTATTTATTATTACTAGATAAATATGTACAACTCTCCACACTTTCCTTTATATATCCCCTCCCAATGCACTCCCCCTATTCTTGGATTGATGTCACAGAATCGATGGTGGGGATCGGGGGAAGATATATAAATTATCAATGATTGTAATATCTTAACCAGATGTTATATACATGAATATAGAATTGGAGCCAATGGATGGTGAAACTATATTGGTATCCTTGAAGGTATGGAGGTTTTATTTCTATTTATTTCTTATCTAGTTCAATTAATTATATTTGGATATTATGATGAATATATATTTTCTTTCAAATTTATCTCTATTGATCTGGGATCATATTTTGGTATTTTAGGGGAAAATATTTCTTCCATAGTCCTCTATTTCTAGAATTCCTGATCAAACATCATATACCATCAAGAACACCTATAGTGTATCAACATTTTAATTTTTTTCAAAGATGATACCAGAATGATGTGTTGTTCATAAGTACATTCCATGTTGTTCTTTGGTATTATGTCTGGAAAATGGTACTTGAAAATTTACAATATAGAGCACATGGCATGTAATATTACATGACATTCCTGCCTAAACAACATGGGTGGGGTATGAAACAAATACCTCATTTTCTATATATAATTTTTTAACTAGAACATGTCATTTATTTAAGGTAGTACACATTGGACCATGCTAATTTACATGGCCAAGGATTGTCATTTCTTGTACATGTCACGAATACTATAGTACATGTTGTTCACTACTCTATTTTAGGAGGTTAGATTATATTTTCACCAATAAAATAGTTTATGATACACGGATTGTCCATTAAAAATATATTTGTGTTTATGGAATGATGATATATATTTTATTTTCACTGGATAACTTTTCTGAGATATCTTATTGATAGTTCTTTATTTTCCACCAAAATAATTGAAAGCTATCTCAAGATTAAGTGCATACCTAGTTCTAGAAAAACAATATTTTCAAATACTCATCCAACGTTAGAGGGACCCCATGCATAATTTTATAAGATCATGAAGTTGTTATAGGTCATGGTTATTGGATTAATTGGTTAGAACTATGATTATTGGACTTGTAATCTCTCACATGAATTTTTAGACTTACCACTTTTAGGGCTTTATAGATAGCTACGAGTACAAAATGGATGATTCTTAATGATTGTTTTTTGAAATGATTATTATTTTTGCCTCTTTATGCATAGTTGGACTAGAAAATTATGTAGAATATATTAGAATTTGAGGACACTCATTATTTCTCTCATATTATTTATGTGCTTCCGGAGGTGATATATGGGGCATATTCTTGGTTTCTTGAAGGAGGACGAATTTGATGGTACATTTTCCTCTTAAAATTGTTCTTATGGTAAATAAAACCAAGGATATTGATTTCATATATCCCCATAAATAACCATTAATTCATAACATTAAGAGTTAAATATTTTATATTATTACCTTCTCAGTGGTCTCCATTATTATACCATCAAACACCATATTTCGGGTGTCTTGACTATATTAATTTGAGATGGGATTAATTATTTAGGCTTGTGTAATTGGATGGGATTTCCCTATTACTTTACATGTTTAAATTTGTGTTCATATAATTGATATTTTTATCTATGATTGGCAATATATAGAATCATCCAACCCTCCTAATGAGAATATTTTTTTTATTAATATCCCCCAATATGCTCTCAGGTTTAGTAGTTGGTAGTGAATGTTTGGGAGATATGAATCCAATTGTGAGGTGTTGGTTCACCATGATGATATTAGGATTATCTTGGATTTATTTTGTTTATGATCTATCATAAATTGTATATTGATTATCCATATGATATAAAATTCTTTTCCACCACAATTTTATCATTTGAAGCAACATACATTATCATTGAAGATGATTGTATTAAAAACGTGTTTCCTTTTCATTTTCTATCCCACTAGGAATTGGTTAAAAATTCCCCATTTATGGGACTATTATACATGAAACCTTTGTATGGAGATCTGTATATGCATTCACCAACAAGGAAGTATATTTTTGGAATGAATATGGGTATGGGTTTTTGGATAAACACATGGTGGAGAATGTTTGTAGTTGTGAATCGATGGATGTTCCAGATCTCAATGATGAACCATTACCTTGTGGACCAATCTTAGGGAGTCACAAGGGACTAGGGAGTATATTAGGGTGATAGTCCCCACTAATAGGCAAAGGGAGTAGATCTTATAGGTTACATCATAAAGGTGAGAGCCTTATTTGAAAAAATTTTGGGGGAGGGGTGTCTACCCACATACTATAGATATTTTGATAAAAGTTTTCCAATTTCATGAAGATTTTATTATTTTGTACCTATTTTTAATTGAGGGGTTTTAACATATATCATCTAGTTCTTCTATATCGTTGGGATAAAATATGACATTTCCATGAAGAGTAATGTTTTGTTTCTTCTTGAAGGCCCTTGATGTCATGTATTGTAGCGAATTAAAGGAGTTTCAAATTACCAAATTTTTTCTACCTTAATAATTAATGTGCAACCTGTTTTGTATTTTTTTGATCACAAATTCATGTGATCTGACACCACTCTAACATAACTAGACCAACTAGGGCCCCACCTAGACCAGTGTTAAACCAAGTGTGGCACCCCAAGAGTACCTCAGATTGGCTTGGAGCTCTTTAATTTCACAGATTAAGAATATCACTCACATGGGATTATTTATCCTAATTATTATATGAAAAATACCTACCAAAAATACAAAAATATCACAATTACACAAGAAAAATAATGAAATTGGGTACAAGGTAATCGTGTAAGCATACATAAGAACTGAACTTGTTGTGGTGGTCGATATAGTCTCATTATAAGAATATGGTATTATGATTAACTATCATGGGTACAAATTGAATTAGTCTTAGGGTGATGATGATTAGGTCCATGCATTATTTAGTTATATGTTCACTTGTTATTTCATGGAGAGACACCTTATTATTAGTGTTTCAATTGTACAATGGGAATGTAATTTTCCCTTGTGGGTATTATTCTTCTAGAGGTGTGAAATTTTCCTTATATTGATGAATATAGGCCACAATATTACTATCATATATCTGGGTTTACTAGAAAAATTCCTCTCTCTCCCTCCCACTGTCTTCTATTTTGATCAAGTCATTCTGTAATGATTGTTGTAGTATTTTCTTATCATCCCTTGTTTGGACTGTTAATCTCCCTCATAGGTTCGGGTGTGAGAATCTCTACCAATTGTTCTTGTACTGTTGGAAATCCCCCCCCCACTTTATCATGTATTTTGAGATCCTTATTTATTATTAATATTAATGTAAAATATTATAATCCCTATATAGGGTTGGAAATCCCACTTACTGTATTGGGTGTAGGATCATCTACTTGTGGATTAGTTGTAGTTGGAAATCCCCTTTCAATTATATGAATAGGGATCCTCTATAAATTAATTTGTTAGGTCTCCAATATTAAATAATCTTAGGTAGGCTACAGAATTCCCCACTAAGGTAATAGTCCCCCTCTACAGCACCATGGATACATGTTCCTCCAATTTTATTGATGATTGTTTATGAGAGTTGAAATAAAAAAATAGGTAGAGGATTAGATGTATTTTTAAATTCTTCAAAAATATTAATAGAGTCATTTATCACCCATTACATAATCAGGTTGAGAGACCCTCCATTTAATATACTATTCACTACCACTAGAGATAGATTTGTTCTTGGATTAGATTTTTATCACTATCCTTAGGGATGGTTGTTCATAACCTTGATTTATTTATGTGTTATACATAGAAATGTGAAGATTTTTCTATAGGATTAGATAAGATCCTTTATCCAACCAATATTTTAGGGTTTGGGGTCATCTATCTATGGAGTTGGTTGTTCTCCGACGAGGATTTTATCTTCTAAACATGCAATATTGATTCTATTAATAAATAGAATCTTCACAATAGTTTCAGGTTTGGTGAAGTGTTGGATAATGTGAGATTTCAAATGAAAATCATAGAGTTAATAGTGTACTCACAAGGTGGATTCTGTTTGAGGCTAGATAATATATCCCCATTTCTTGTGATTGGTATTTATTTCATGTTCAGATCTGGTTCCACAAATAGTTATTAGACCTTGAATGATTATCATTACATTTATTATCATAGTATTTTCTTTTATTATGTTTAGTGCACAATACCTATTGTATCTAGTTCAAATTTTTTGTCCCCCTAGTGAAGTATTTTCTTCATGAAAATATTGTTTTCTCTATTTACACTAAAATCTTGATGATGTGAACATGGATTTGTAGTATTCTTATCCTAGAATGGTGTATATGGATACATCACTCTAATAACACAGTTCTCTTAACTAATATATTAGATTCATAACATTTACTTTTATATAAAAAACATTCTATAATTAATATCATGGTTATTTAGAAAAAGTAATAGAAATTAATATAAATAGGTCTTCCCAAAGAAGTTTGGGTTAGTGGTCATCCTTTTTGAATGTTTTTGTGATTTAGCAGGTGGGTACCATTTCCCATTAATCAAACCTATGACTAGTCCCTTTGATTGAGTAGTTCATTGACTAGGAGACCCAATTGTAATAAATTATTTGAATATCTTTAAATGAATTTATGGATACCTTATCACTTGTGATGATTCAAGTTATCTCAAGATATTTGTTTTGGGTTTTTTGTGAACACCTACTTTAGAATATTTAGAAATATGATGTAGTAGATGAGAGGTGGTCCTACCTTTTGATTAGTATGGGATGAAAATACATTAGAGATGATATGAGGTGACTTCACAATTATTCCCTAATATATAATGTGATACATTATCAATTTTTAAAAAAAGTATTGTTTAAATTTCTGATAAAATAAACAACAACAATTCATCCATATCATATGTCCAATAATTTTCATGATCTCCGAATTTACAAAATCTATTATTTGATGGTTTATAAAGGTGATGTGTTATACCTGTCAATCAAAATTTCATGTAAAATTACCTATTTTCAATTGTTCATTTTAACCATGACATTTTTAAATGGTCTTATTTGTTCAACTGTGGTTGATGAATCTTTGGCAGAGTTGGGTGAAGCAACTACAACATCCTAATAGCATTAAAAATTGATGACTATAAAAGTATATTTATATCTATTTTACAAGACATAGATCACCATTTTTATGAGGTCAAACAATACCTTATGTTATATTGACAATAATAATGTTTTAGGACTAATAATATTTTTGAATATTTGAGGGTGGATCTTGATTTATATTTTCTATCTATGTGTCGAGACATAGAGGTTTCCACTATTGATTATTGAGATAATGGTTCCCCACATGAAATTACATAGTGTATGAAAAATATCCATTGGATGCCTTTAGTTTTATGATTCTATATGGTTTTCTCTGTTTTCTTATGACATAACACGGTTGGTATAATATGATTCCCATGTGGTGGGATGAATATGGGAGGCATTATTATGGTAAGAGTGTTAGGATAGAATTCTCATGATCTATTATTTAAGATAGTAGTGGCTTTCTAGAGTGTGTTATTCTCTATCTCACTACATGTTAATGGGTGTTTGTACTAGTTGATGTTCATGTAATGATATCTATTTTTACTACATGAGGTTTATCATTAGCTTCTCCGAGATATTGACTGTTTAGTTACTTTTTTAGGATGGAAAACAGGGATAGTGAGAAAATTGAGGCATACATAAATATTTTTTCATAGATTAATATGATCATTTAGATATATTTGATTCCCTACACATGAAAGGGGATAGAATTCTAAATTTTTTAGATAAAATTACATCAAAAAATCGTAATGTTTCATTACTTTAGAGATGTGGAATTTATTATTTGGTTGATGTTTGGTGATGTTTAGAGTTTAGAGATTCATTTTTGGTATTAAATATTCATGATATAAAATATTATTTATTTATAGAAGTTTAAAAATCATTACATCCTAAATGAATATCATGATTTAAATCATGACATTATAGTTGAATCCAAAATGTGGCATTTATCCCAGTAAAGTTTAAATTTACCTAATATCTCTATAAATTATTGCAAGTCATTCTAATGAATATCAATATACTAATGAATTTTATAAATAATATTTTCTATAATGAATAAAATTTTATAACTCTCCCCTCCATCCTCCATAAACCTGCACCAAAGAAACTCATTTCATTCCATGTATGATGATAAGTAATCAGAAGTGGGGATCAATCAAATAAATCTCCATTGTGTTTAAATATAATAAAATATCTTTATTTTGTGATAAAAAATCTATAAGTTGAAACTATAGATGATGATGCTAAAATCATATTCAATTATGTTGTGGAATTTAGGTTTTCTTTTATGCCTCTTTTGATTCAATTATTAATATTTAGATCATTTTATGGACATGTATTTTCCTTCTAATGTTTCTCTATTTATCAACAACAATTTTTCTATATTTTGGTGAAATAATTTAGGATTGTATAGTATAGTATTTCTAAAAACAATGTGTGTAATATAAATAGAACATTAAATGTAACTTTTTTGTACAAACATGGTACAAGTTTATTCTTTCATGAAGTATTCAAAATAAGAACACTATATGTGGGGCCTTAATCCCATTTATAGAAAGAGGTTCACAGCCAATACTTGTATATAATACATATAATGTAAGAATATACACCATTATGACCAACATATCAATAGTAGGGTATGTATCCAAGACCCAATGTACTATAAAAAACATGTATAAAACATAATTTTATGTATTTATGGTTGTACATAATGGTTCAGTCTAAATAAAATAGACATTGATGGGCCATTCCTCTTCATGTCATGTACACTACAGTGCACATTTTGAAATACTGTAAGTGAGGATTTTATATTATCTTTGCACCACAAAGATAGTTTTAAACACATAGTTATTCTATTGTGAAAATATTTTCTCATAGGGAATAATGGTAAAACGGGATGAATTTTGTAGAAACATTTTCTGTCACATCCTTTCGACAATTTTGGATTTTATCCCACGAAATGATAGTTAATGAACACAAGAGTTAAGGAATACCAACTTATATAATAATAGTTTTCTCAATTAGAGTCATGACATAAGAGTGAGCCTTTTTTCATTATCTAAAAATATAGGTACCCTCTTTGAATTAATGATTACTGGATTCCTGATTTATAACTCAGACCATAGGTCCTAGAATCTATCATGTGAATTTAAAGACTGAATCATTTCAGGGATCTATCATCAGCCATGATAATGTGATATAATAGTATTAGAAGAGATTTTAATTCAAAGAAAATAATTCCTTATCTCATCTCATTTATATTCTCCCTGGTGTGGAATTTGGTGTTCATTCATTGTATCATGAATGTGGATGGATCTGACAGTTTTCCATCCTCTTCGCATTAGTCACATGACTAACCCCTCATATGTTATTGATGGGTTGTCTCTAAATCATTCTATAGTAATTTTTGGTTTCCTGAGATGATGTTGTGATGGTTGGACATTATCAATTGTACATATTATTAGACCACCATCCTCCGTCTTCTAGGTCGACTGAGCATCCAATGATCAACTGGGTTTCCTTCTTCATGATTATATCATCGGATAGATTCAAGTAATGCTTTTTACATGGTAATTTGTATTCCAACTATAGTGATTAATATATTTTATCCCATATCTATAAAATCAATCAAATATCCTGATGAGAATATTTAGGATATTCATGACCAATGTTACCCGCATAGTTTTCATTGTGACAAGAGACAAGTTTAGAGACATTCATAAACCTATGAAGAAAATGTTCACCATGATGATGTCGGGTTTCTATTTGTTTTCATTGTTTATGACTAATCATGAAGTTTATCTTGATTAACCTTTTAATATATAATACCTTTGTTCTTCATTACGCACATAAGAGGCATGATACATCTACAATAGATGGTTCAGGTAGTGATGAGGTGTCTCCACCATAGTTTTACCTTCCTTGGTGAATTGGGTAAAGATTCCACTTTGATGGAATTGTGACACAAGAATGCATGGACCGATGTTTTGATCATTATTTAATCAATAAGGATAACCATTCGTCAATGGTGGTGTGAATATATATTTGGTAATATATAGGGTATAGCAGACTGGTTGCATTTTATTTTTGAATGGTGCGTACCTCATATCATTATATCCTATAGTGGAACATTCATAATGAATCTGGAGGGACCATGATAGGATTTTCTATGTAGTGGTCCCCTCTCATAGACTTATAGAGATTATTTTTTAAAAAAACCATGAATAATGAGATACTTCTCTTATAAAATTTGAGAGGAGGGGCGTCTACACCATGCTGGTGATTGTTTAATAGGTGTAATCCATTTCCTAGGTAAAGTTCCCAATTTGAGATGTCGTCTCCCTTGGATTAGTGATTAACTAGATATCTTCTTGACGAATACAAGAGATCAATAGATGATGATATTTCCCTTGGGAGTGGATTTATGGATCCTCCAAGATCCCCTATTCATTGATGTGCTAGGAGGTTGTATTGTCTGACAATATATCTTTGCTGAGGTAGATCCTTTTTCTAATTTCAATTTACATAATGTCATATGGGTATTTTTATACTTACCCATTCTCAATATCTAATCTAACACATGTTTTAGATATGAAGATCGTGTTCATGTATTTGATAGATTAGATGTGAGAGTTACCATGGGGATACAAGACCAGAACCATGGAGAACCTAATGTGATTCAAGACTATAAATCATTAACTCCCAGACTGACTTGGATTATAAATCCCTATCTCTAAAGGTATTATTATAGGTCTAATTTTCATAAAATTTCATGATATATCATTTATAGTTTTCTTCTTAATAGATTTTTTTATATTCTAGTTGTATCTATGTTTGGATAATGCATATCATTTGTGTGCTATTGTTAATTAGTTTTAGTCATCAGTGACTATCTTGTTATAGGTAGTCTATGAGTGTCACACTCGGCTTTTGATTATCAATGGTATTTCAATTGTAATTTAGGTTTTGTAAAAAAATGGAATATACTTATTCTTGTAAGAAATTCTAGATATTTAGTTAATAAACACAGCAAGAATGGAAAATAATTAACTATTTTAAAATAAATTATTTATAATTTAGGTCCACTACATCATTTAGGTTCCTTCTATTATAGATCATTCATGACAGAGATTATAATATATATATATATATATATATATATATATTTAAAAATAAATTTTAACATTAGTGGAAAAAATTAATTGTCCCATAGTGGAACAAAACCCACAATTATTAATAAAGATGAATGATTCTATATCCTACGATTTTAAAATTAATTCCATATTCGATATAGTATAATTGATGCAACATCGACCATAAACCAATCATAAAATATTTCTATTTAAATATGTTCGCTATAATTTATTCGTTGAAATAGTATGTATGAATAAGAATACAAAAATTTGATATATATATTTATATATGTATATATATATATATTTCTTACTCAATACAAATTTATTAATTAATTATTAGAAAATAAGTACTCAATTTTTAGTAATGACATATTATTATTCAAAAATTGTTTTTTCCTCAATGATGATGTTTACTAAATATTTCTAATAAGATATTATTTCATAAAAAAATTTAAATTATTTTTCATAAAAATGATATAATTTTTAAAATCATTGTATAAAAATTATCTTCAGATAAAATTGGGGTATTTTTCTTAAAGAAACTATTTTTAATGAATAGTGAATTTTATCAAATTGTTTAAAATCATAATGTATTTTCATTAAAAATAAATATAATGATCTGAATTTGAAAATAAATGAATATAATTGTCCTTTAATTAAAAATAATATAATTATTTATGTATGATTCATCCTTAAGAAAGAATTTCTATATATGTTCATTTTTGGGATTAAAAGAATTTTCTAATTTTTATTGGTCATTGTGTTTTACACATTTATATTAAGAAAAATTTCCTTCAATTATATGAATTCAATTATATTCTTTATTTATAATTATTGTAATCATTAATTCATATTTAAATTATGAATAATTTTTTTATTTTATATAAAATTTTTACTTTCTGTTAACAAAAATTGTTTTATTTTTGAAATATGGTATATTTTATAATATCTCAAATACATGAATATAAAATAAACATATCATTTAGTAATGGAATAAATAATATATGATAATTTTCCTGAAAATATCGAAAAATATAATTCAAAATTTATAAATCATACATTTTTTCATGATATGACAATAATTTCCAATGTCGATAGAGACTGGCATTTTTAGAAATAGAAAATTTGGTTTCCATAAGAAAATGTTTTATAATAAGTAAGTATTTAATAATAGTTTTTAACATATTTAACTCTTTATTTATTGTATTTAGGGATATTTTATATTTTTTTGTATAAAAATTTTCACTTAACCAAATGAATTATAATATGGGCATAAATCTATAGAATTAAAAAAAAACTATTAAAAAGTTATCATAACAGATATATGATTAAAAGAGAATATTCAATGAATATAATGTTTTATTATGAAATAATATAATTATTTTAAAATATTAATTTATATGTAAATTTGACTAATTAAATTATTAAACTGAATGATTATAAAACACTGACACATTGCTTATGCAGGTAGTAGAAAATCAAGTAAATGATATCAAAATCCTTAAAAATAACATTTTTAATTGAGTTATAGCATACAAAAAATTATATATTTAATGATAAAATATTATAGGTATTTATAATTTTTATGTAATAATTTATTTTTTTTAGTACGGTTTTAAATTTATGCAAAATTAATAATTCTAAAAATGGAATTAATGATATTTAAAAAAAATTATATTTAATAAATGATTTAAAATTAATAAAAATAAATTCTATAGAAATTTGAATGATATATGGTAATAAATAAAATCCATGATGTTTTTATGTATCATTTTTTCTTTTACAGTAAATTTATTTGGACATAAAGAGTAATAAACACTTATATTATAGTACATGTCAATAATGTTTATGAGTGTAAAAAAAGGAATAAGGGTGAAAAAATCACTTAAACATATAAATATTTTATTATATTGGAGGAATTAACCTCAGAATAATATTATTATATTTTTATTTCAATTTTATTATATTTTTTCTACAAAAATAATTTATATTAATTTAATAAATTATGACATTCTAATAAGGCACATCACCTCACTAATAAAAGTGAAACCCCTATCCTCTCCTATAAAACTATTATGAGTCTCTTGGTTTATAAAATTCCTTCCAGAATACCATCCTTACAAACATACACATATTATAGTTTTTTATTGGATAGAATAACATTTTTAAATTGATTAAGGTATTATGAAACAAGTTTTTCAAAAAAAGATGTATGAATTCGGCCTGAAACATTTTAATTTATTTATACTTATCTACCTTAAAATATTCATCAACTAGGTTGAAATAATTTCATAATTATATTAAATATAGAAGGACTCTATTATGTTAAGTTAATAAAATTAATCCTTCCTCTCTTCTATCAAATGGAAAATAAATCTATCATTCGTGTGTACTGTCGACTACCACCCCGCAAACTAATGTACTTAATTTTACACCAACACCTCTCATTAATATTTATAATTTTAGATTTAATGTCTAAATTTTTGTTTAATTATATATTCAAAAATATTTAAATATAATATTTCATATAGTCTCTTACCTTTCCCTATATTGAGAAATTATAACATCATTCATGCGTATGTGTGGAGTACCACCATCACAAAGTGATGTGATTCATTTTTTCATCCCTACATAAAATGGATAGTATATATAAGTATATTTAAATAATGTTTAAGATATTTATGAAAATATTATAACTACATAATGTTAAAATAATAGTTACCTAATTTTATTCATTTTTTTTAAAAATGGAAATGTTACTTAAGCATAAAACTTATTCCCTCTTGGATTAAAACGTAATTAATTTTTCATAACCATATTTAGAAGATAATTTTAATATATTAATATATTTATAAAAATTATAACAATGAATTCATTATTATTATTTCTATTATTGAATAATTACCTCTTTGAACATGGTCAACGTATAATTTTTTTGGGAATTATGAACCAAATTGACTGAAAACACCTGAAATGGATTTATGTGACCACATAAATAAATTTTTCATTGATGGAAATGTAAATAATTTTAAATGATGAACTAATAAACCTCAAAAAGGTTATTTGAAATAAAAATATTTGATGTATGAATATTTTTTAGTTTTTAATGTTTATGCATGGAATGTATTAGCTCGAGGTAATGAATTTATTAATTGAATATTCATTCTTTTGGTTATATCACAAGTTCATTGATTTTTTTATTCCAAGATTATTTATGAAATAATTTTTCTTTAATGTTTTTTCTATATCAATAGGAATTATACATATTTACATTTTTACACATAATATCTTCATATATTAATTCTAAATTAAGTGATATGCTCTTTATAAGTGTTATTGATTACTATTTTATTTCATTACGACGACAAGTTATGTTATGAAATGATATACATTTAGAAGCTATATATAATTCCCATATGACATTTTTTTAATTAATATACTTATGATCCTGATATTTATTATTTCATTTGAATTTATTTTTTCAAGAGGCTTAAAATTGAATGTCACCTCTCTAATAAGGTGTTTATTATTCCATCCCATTTTAATCATGATTTATTATTCCTAAATTTTTGTTGAAGAAATTATATCATACTATTGGATAAACCCATTTAATTTTTGGTCTCATATAGTTACATCTTGAATTTTATATTTATTTACAATTTTTCTCTCATTATAGGTGAAAATATTTTAGAAATTGTTTTATAAAAATATTAATTTATTTATCTTTTTTCGAATAGAAAAATGTTTATTTACTAATCCATGTTTACTAAAATTATTTCATGAATGTTTTGGATACTCATAATTGATTTGTTAAATATATTTTTAACCATATTTACAATTTTACAAAATCATTTAAAATGAATTTTCTTTTTGTTTTATGAACAACGAACTTTCAACCAAGGCTATGAATATAATCTAAATATCAACAATTAAAACATAAACTTTTATCAATATGTGTAAAATAAATAAGTTTCCATTACTATAATATATGGTTCTGTTGAAATAGAATTATTTTAAAAATATTACAGATCAGTTTCAGTTTTTAAAATTTATTTTTTAAGTGTTATAAGTATTTTCTTAAACAATGTTTTAATGATATTTTGATGGCATCTATATTCATAAATGATAATAACCCTTGTAATTTTTTATTCCCTAATGAATATATATTTTATTAATTCCATCCTACAAAATATTATTGATTGATTATGATTGTTTCAAATTAATTTTCATTTAACACATTTTTTCTATGAATTAATCAAGTAATAAATAGTATAACAGTTTTTTCGGAGATTTTTTGATGAAATTAAATATCAAAATACTCTATTAAGGTTATAGTTTTTGGAAATTGTTCATGATGATGGGTGGTTATTTTCTAAACAGTTTATTGGTGGTTTTTTTATTAACCATGTTTGGGTGGTTATGTTTTAGTCCAAGGATGGGTGGGCCCCTTATAGACCCTAGTCCATTGGGTGATGATTTTGTTCTTTGGATAATTATGTTAGATGTTGATCGTGTTGGCTATTCCCCTTGTAAGGGTTTGAGTTATAGTTCTACGTGGATAATGTCCAAAGAAACCAACACATTATTTTGTATATTTAGGGGATTTTAAAGATCTATTTTATGAATATTGACAGCACAAGTCTCATGATTATTAATTATAATGTCTCTTTAAATTGATAAAAATTTATTCCATGTCATATGTTTTATGATATAGATTTTTATGTGTATCAATTATCTTATGTTATGAATGTGAAATTTCATAATGTAAGCATAACATAATTATTGACTTATGGTTAGAGATGATATTTAATTATTAATACTCATTCTTATTCCTACTAAGTATTAGAGTCGACATTTTTTTTTGATTTCTATTTTTCTATGTTTTGAATAATATTTTTATGAATGTTATTCCATATAAGTTAATACATATAAAAAATATAATATTTGATTTTGTATAAATTTATAAACCAGTTTTTAATAACTCCACCTTATTATGTTATATTTTATCAATTTCCTGTAAAACTATATTAGTAAATAATAATTGGTTGTGTAAATGATTAAATATTTCATTTTGACATTACATATTTTGAAAGATGAAAATTTGGTAATGTTTATTGATATAAATAACTTAAATATAATGATCATTTTTTTCTATGGGATACAGGAGTATTGGTTCATATCTGTAATAGTTAGTATCATATTTGGTTTAGATATCTTTAAAGACAATAATATTTTAATAGAAGGTTAACCTAAGATTTATAAATACAATAATGGGGTTATATTTTTATGGTTGATCATAAGATAAAAGTCTTATACACCCCTTTAATGGTTTTATGTAATGGATTTTGTAATTAGATTAAGAGTATTTCAAAAATATATCATGGTAATAAACCCCTTGAGTTCCATAAAATTTTTATTGGAAATTTTACTTTAGAAAAAATGATTATATATTATATATACATAAGATAAAATATATTCATAAAATTTATGATTATGAAAATATATGAAGATGGGGTAATTACGGTTAACTAGGGTAAAATTGTTATTAAATGTCGAGAATAATTTATTTAACACATATATAACTATTGATATTGGAAACTAATGTTTTCACTATGAAATAAATTTTATTCTTGAATAAGTTAATTGTTTTAGGGATAATTTTTTTATGGAAAATATAAATACTATTAGGTAAGATAGGATTTTATTTGAAGAACAATGGTTGAATAGTATTTTGGATGTATCTATGACATAATATTATTTTTATTTTTATTTGAGTAATTTATGGAAATGATTAAGACATTTTATATATTATATAATCGTGGAATATAAATTTTCATTATATGAAATTATGAGGGACTAATGATGATTGGAGATAAATGATAAATTCATCATGGTTAAATATGTGATAAAATATTTTAGATTTTTCAATTTGGAACATTGTGATGCATATTTTGATGAATTTAAGGTTACTTTTTTATCAAATAATATATGATGAACATTGGGTGTTATTGTATAGGATTTAGTGATTCAAGTTGTATTTATTCATATGAAGGATTATTTATTTTCATAATTATGGTATATTGTCCAAGTGTTCATGATGTCATTAATTTCTAATGAGAGTATAAATGGATATTTATCCATTTTTGGAATTATGTGCCATGTTAAAAAGTTGATTTTAGTTCATTAGACTTAATGAATACAACTTTATTCATCATTTTATAGAGAGAAAGATGATATTGTCTTAAACGTTGATAACATATGAAACTATAATTTTCATGTAAAAATATTTCCTTCTGTTTTTAGTGTAACTGGTAATTAAATTACATAACTCTAAGATAATGGTCATAAAATAAGAAAAAAGTCTATTACGATCATTTCTTATGAAAAAATTGAATTTTACACAACTCATTGATTTATGGTTTTGTGGTCATTAACAATCTAATTATCATTCAAATTATTATGATCAATGTCCTCTTCCAATCTATGTAATGAATTTGAAATTAAATGTTTTCTTCATGAACATATTTTTACATCACACTAATGTTCTCATATTTGCAAATGTAGTTACGAAATATTCTAGATGACATTTTTAATTATGTTTCCCACTTTTTGAGATAATGTTCTAATAACAATTTTTACAATGTGGGCATTCAAAAAATATATTTTAAAGTGTCAAAAAAATTATTATTGTTATAAGGTTCAAATTTTAATGTTTAAATTTAAAAAAATTTGGGTTAATGACATCATGATATTTTAAAAAAGACAATTTTCAATAAAGTATAAGACATGAAATGTGGAGTAATTGAACTAAGAAATATTCATATTTGAATAGGACCATTATATCATTGTTTTTGAATTAGAGTCTATACATAGTAATAATAAAATTATAAAAAATATATAATCTTCCCACTCAATTCAATTGTATCGATTAATTACTAGGAAATAAGAAACTGAATTTTTTGTAAAGTAATTATATTCTCAAAAAATATATTTTGATAAAAAAGAATTATTACCCATTGTGATATAATATTATTCATCTAATTTTAAAACTATTATTGTATAAATAGTATCACATTTTTTAAATAAAATATATAAAAAAATTAGGATAATATTTTGGGATTTTAAATGAAATATTGTTTTTTAATGAACAGTAGAACATGAATATTTTTATGAAACTGTAAATTATTTGCATTAAAAATTCACATTATGATTTAAATTTGATCATAAATTTAGATAAATATACTTTTTTAGATAAAATATTATTAATTTTAAAATAATGCACTTTATACTTGATTTTTTGTGTATGTTCATCCTTTATTTTTAAAACACATTTTTCTAAAAACTATTTTACATTTAATATTTAAATATATATAAAAATTTAATAATGAAAATTATATTAAATTTATTTGATGAATTTGAATCAATTTATTATTCCTAAAAATAAGTTCATCCTTTTATGCGTATTCTTGATTATTCAATAGTAGTAAATTTTATATTGAATAGTAAAAAATAGAATTTTTACGAAATAAGGTATCCATTATGATATCACTAGGAAAAAAATATGCCATAAATAATTATTAAAATTATAAAACGAATAATATAATATAATATAATATAAATATCTTAACAAAATAACTCAAAACATATATTGTAAATAATTTCATGATAAATATAATAATAGTTTTCTAAGCAGAAGCGACGCCTGTACAACACTCGAAAAATATTATTTGGATTCCTAATTAATTTATTTGAGAAATGAGAATCCTTTTATTTACATGGTTGATAAAAATTATGTATTATTTTCTAATTTTAGTGATATTTTTTGACTTTATTGTTATATATCAAGAAACTTATCCAAATGATTGTGAAATCTTTACAAAAGGCTAAAAAAGTAAAGATAACTTATAAAATAAGTTTTCATGACATATATTTAAATAAATATAAATAATTAATAAATATAAAGGATTCTATTCATGAATATTACTTTATTTCTATTTGGTTTATTTTTTTATTTTACGTTATGAAATAATAACATTAAATGCTTACTAAATGAAGAAATATTTCTTATACAAGAAGTAGATAAACAATGTAAGTGAATTAAATAACAATAAATGTAACATTTTATTAGGATAAATATATTGTACCACAAATTTTAAAGTCTTATATAATATATAGAGATGAGTTAATTGATTATGTTTTAGTTATTTTGTTTTCCTTTTTTTCAATATCAAATTAAATAAATTGGTCCATAGATTTCATTAATGATATTTTATAATAAAAAAATATGTTATTGATTGATTTAAAATTAAAAAAAAATTATATTACAAATAAATTAATGTTATATGGTTGAATATATAAAACATTTTCCAATTATTGGTCATTTTTTATTTTATAGTAACTTTCTTGGCCCTTGATGTGTAAAAAATAGACATTACAGAAATTCTAAATAAGTAAATACTAGATTAAAAAAACTAATAAGCATTAATAAATAATTTTATAACTCTCTAAGAATATTATAAATTTTGTTTGAATAATTAAACTTTATATGGTATCTTATGTTACTTGTAAAACCATGTTTTAACAACCCATAACCAAATACTATTATTATTATAAAAAATTATTATTTTTAACTAGTAATAAAAATGGAAGAATGAATACAAATAAAAAAATGTATGAATATTATGTATAATGGTTTTATATAAATAAATTATATAGATAAAAAATACATAATTTATGGTAAAGTCAATATTTCTTGAAACTACAAATTTCATAAAAAAATTAACAGTAATAAAAATTATTTTTAGAATGTTTTATAAATTTAATATAATAAAATAAATGTAATTTTTGAAATAAGTATGAGAAATTTATCATAGGGTGAATTTTTTGGATTTTTCTGAAAACATTATTTATTTAATGAATAGTAAACATTGCTGTTTTTAAAGAAAACAACCTTTTTAATTAAATAATTTGTAA
Source organism: Viscum album (assembly GCA_963277665.1). NCBI lineage: Eukaryota > Viridiplantae > Streptophyta > Magnoliopsida > Santalales > Viscaceae > Viscum > Viscum album. The sequence continues at coordinate 143,351,483 of OY728141.1, forward strand.
TGTAATGTACTTTTAACAAAATTTGTTTTAAAGTAAAATCCATAAAATTATTATTAAATTAATCCATTTTGGTTAATTAAATTTATTTTTTTACAGAATTTTGATACAAAAACTTTTTAGACTTATGAACATTTTCTCTTTGGAAAATCTCTATCTCAATGAGTCAAATGGTTTAATTTTAAAATTATTATTTTCTAATTCAACAAGTGCTATTTGGAAAAATTCATTCCATATTTTGAAACAGGATAATTTATATTATCTAATAACTTCAACTTAATTTTTATGCATAATGAATATTAAAAAAAGATATTTACTGCAGATAAGGTAAAAATTGATTTACGGAGATGATGAAATAAAAATATATATGTCACCAATTACACAAAAGATTTCCAACCCAATATTATGTTCAAATTTATACATTTTAATGTTTATGTCTAAAAAATGATCTATGTTTTAGCCATGTTTCTTGTTGAAAAGGAGGGATGGCCTTTTTTCAATCACAAAATTAAAAGTGTACCACTCCCATCACATATAAAATGCCACAAATTATCCTCTCATCTCTGCACTTCCAAAAAATGGATAACCCATTTCCCAAAAAAACTTCATTAATTCTATAATATAATATTAGAATCATTATTTTGTTCAAGAATCCATCCCTGGAAAGCCTTTGGTGCAAACCTAAGGAGGTTACCAAAAGAAGAGACAATGTCCTTCAATGAGAAATTTTGTTTTATTTATTGCACAAACTCTTGTAATAATTATTATACCGTGATTATATAATATCCTTAGTATATTTCATATAATTATTTATGTTATATTCATTAACTAAAACCATCTCTACCTCCGTCAATGGTGATATTGAATCATCATTCGTGTGTACGATGGACTATCACCACAAGAACGTGTGTTATTACTTTTCCATGACCACCTCTCATAACTGGATATAATGACACATTAAATGGTTATTTATTATATTAAATTTTTTTAATTTTTTTATTATTTATATCAAATATATCTTCTTATTTTTCATTAATTTGGAATAAAATTACTTCACTGATGTGTACAACAGATTACCACCTCATAAAGTGATGGGATTCATTCATAGATTATATTGAATTTAATAAGGTTGGTTTTAAAAATAATATATGATAGATAGGACATAAGAATTATTATATAAGTGTAATAATATATTTATCTTTGTTCGATTCATCCAATCGATAAATTGTAAGCAATGTTTATGCATACATATGGCGTACCGTCTCCATAAATATTGTATGACATTTTCTATCTCTAAAATTTATATTCTAGTGTAACTATATATATAATGAATTTAAATAATATTTAAATAATGGTAAAAATATTGGATATTATGGAACCATGATCAATTTAATGGGGAAAAAATTATAAATTAGTACATTAAAAAAACAAACTAGTTATTGCCTGAAACATGACATTGACAGCGAATTGTTAATAAATGGGTAACTAAAGTTCATATTTAAAATATAAATGGTATGATATATATATATATATTCATGGTTCATTAGGAGTCATATAATAGAGTTATGTTTTTTATATATGTGGTTTCACTTATTTGAAGGATGTTAAGACATAAGGTAAGAAATTTTAGTCTTTGATTTCCTTTTTTGGGAGGTTTTTTATGTTATAAAAATTTCATCTTTAATAAGGTGTATATACATACCCTATGAAAAGTAATATAAATAATTCCATATTTATAATTATTTTTTATTTAATATTATAGTTTCATCTTCCTTCTGATTCATTTTTAAGCATTTTGAAAGGTTTTATTGTTAGAATCACAATGTTTATCAGGATTTCTAATGATTAGGCTTACTATGATGAAATATTATGATCAACCTCTCATGAAAATATATATATTTCATATCTTATAGTTGTTTTGTAGAATAAATTTAGTCCTTTTATAATTCTCTCTTTATATATTAAGTAGTTCAAAGTGATGTTTTTAAACAGAATCCTATTTATTTCTTTCTTTTATTGAGAAACCTTTTTTTCAAATCTAAATTTTAGAAAATTTAATCCCATGATTTAATTTTATTAAATGTATTTTTAAGTGAATCAACTTCTAATTCTGAAAACATTGTTCATTTGGGGTTTATTAAAAATTTTAATGAAATCTTTTTTTTAGTGTGTATGAGATCAATGAAAATTTCCCAATGTTATGGCCATTATTTCCTTTGAAAAATAAATTATAATTTATTGAGATTATTTTCAATGGAAATTATTTCTAAAATATATTATGAATTTTTATGTTTGAAAATAGATTCTCAACAAAATTCCATATTCTTCATATAATGTTCCTTGTGCTCTTTCAAAATAATTTTCCATATAATATGACATCCTTTGATATTACTATTTATTAACTAGAGATATGATCAATGGATTATAGTATTACTATTTCTCTATATTTTTTATGATTATGAAGAAGAAATATTATAAAACTATTTCTCTTCAATGAGTTATACCATAAAAATGATTATAAAATCCACTTCCTTTCCCACTTGTAAGGATTTGATAAAATGATGAAATGATTATGAAACCATTTATTTTTACAAATTTTTTGTTGTGATAAAATATTTGTGAATCCAATTTATTTTAATGATTATGAAATTTATAAATTTATTGGATCATGTGGAACTTAAATTTATAATTTTCCTTATACGGTGGGGGTTATAATATACCTTAAGACTGTGCTTATATTATAACCCATAATGGTAATTATGTAATAACCAATGATAGATAGAACCTATATCTCCCTCTAAATATTTTGATAAATAATGATATATCATCAGATAAATATGACCAGAATCGGGAGTGAACGCAGTTCAGTAAGTGACTTCTTCCACTATGATTATCTTGGGAGTAAACTTTTACTATTATGATGATTTTGGGAGTGAACCCATTCCATTATGATAGTTTCATTTATTCCCCATTCCCATTATGGAAATTATTTTCTATGATTATCTGAATGAAAAATTCCAATGCCTTATGTCATTATTATGCTCTCATGTATCTTGTTATTTGATTTCCTAATGATTTATATCTAATTAACTACCATGATTTATGAAATTTCTCTGGATTATAATTTTTAATATGAAATTTATGATATTAAAATGTTATTATAATGTCATAAATCTATTATCCTTGATTTACCCTTATATATCTCCCATGTTTTCCATTACTGAGCATATATACCTAACCATTCATATGTTTCCTTTTCCCAGGTTATAAAGAGATCTTTTATGTATGGTTTGTAGATGAAGAGTGTTATATGGAAAGATATTTTCTATATATGATTAATATATTTCAATAATAAAATTATATTTTGTATCTTTTCTCAAAAGTAATTATACCATTATGATCCCCAAGCATGTGATTGCGTAATATAAGGAACATTCATAAAAAATGATTTAATATCTATGTTTGATAGAAAAATTCATTAAAATACAAACAATAAATTTTATTTAATGAGATTATTTTAAGTCATAATATAATTATATTTGAATTATATAAATCATGAGACATCATTCAGGTGAAATTTTTTTTTATTAATTTAATAATTTATGAATTTCATTGATTTCCCCTCCCCTCACATATAAATGGTAACCAAATATCCCCTCTTCTACAGAAGTCAGTATCTATTAGATTCAATTAATACCTAGCAAAATAACTTCCTAAAATACCTCTAAACAATCTAAAGGTCTTATTTTGGAATGAGTACCACCCTTATTAGTCATAAGGTGTAATGAGAAAATGGTTGTCGAAAGAAAATGAATTAATTTTAATCGAATGATATAATTTTATTTATACTTATATAAATTTCAAATAATCTTAAACCATTATGAAATAATAAAAGAAATGTATTAAATATATTTATATGTTATTATTATAATTTCATAACTTATATCCTTCACCTCTTATATCAAAGGAGAAATTAATCCATCATTCTTGTGTTCAATAGATTAATGCCTCCCAAACTGATATAATATAGTTTTACCACCTCCTCTAATGAATATTTCCAATGATATATATAATGTTTATATATTATATTAATGATGAAATTATAATTTAGTCGTTATATTATATCATCTATATTCTTAAATTTTCATTCATTAAAAATGATAATGTTATTCATGCTTATGTGTGGATTACCACTTCATCAAAGTGATGTGATTCGTTTTTCATCACCACATCATAAGGATGGTATATATAAATTTATTTAATGAAATAATATAATATTTAGGGTATAATTGAATTATAAAATAAAAAACTCACACTTAATACTTTTACATCATGTTTTTTTACCAATGTAAATGTTACACATGTGTATGTATGACCTGTCATCTCCATAATTATAGAATACTTCATTTTTATTAAATATATTTAAGGTTTTGTTTTAAAAGTATAATTATTTTATAATAGTTTTAAGAAAATTGGTTTATAAAACGTGGAAACATTAAATATTTTACCTTGGTCGACATACTAAATCTGTGTAGTAATAATGAATTGAAAATCCTCAAAAAAACACAAAATGGACATAACTAATAATGTAACTATATATTTCCATGAAATAAAAAGAAAATATTAATTATAAAATAATAAAAATATATTTTTAACAGATTAAATAATTGAAATAATTTTATTATACATGAGATAAAAGACATACATGTAATGTCTTGACTCAAGGCAATTTATTTCCAAACTCAATCTTCCTTCATTGGGTTATATGAATTATTCATTAATTATATTATTCTATAATTTTTGTGAAATAAATTTTGTTTGATTTATGATTTATATCCACTATTTTTCATGTGAAATTAACTTTTTTACACATTATCTCTCAATTAATTAATTTTAAATTAAATTATATTATATTTTAAGGGTTATTTGTATCAAATTTTATTCTATTTGGACATATATTTATGTAATAAATCTATAATACTTTCATGGTGTATATACATCCTATTTGAAATTTAATATCCTAAATATTCTCATGAAAATTATATTTAATGTATCATTTTATGCAATTTATTCATTGAAAATATGATTCCACATTAATCAATCTTATTAGGGGTTTATATTTCAATCCCATTATAGTTGGGATTATTTATGATTAAATGTGGTTTGATGAAATAATATGACCCTTATTTGATTAAACTCTTTAACTTTTCTTATCCCATTGATATACCTAAAATTTTTATGTTAATGTTCCATTGTAATATCTTTAGTAATCAATATATTTTATATTTTTTTAAGGAAATATGACTTCATTTTCATTATTCAGTAAGCAAACCATGGCCTTTTACATCAATGTTTTATAAAAGAAATTCATGAATGAATTGATATTTGTTAAATAACTAATTGAATTTATTTTTACCCGCATATTATATTTTATTGACAATTTTAAACATTTTATTTTGTTCATTTGATATTACACAATCTTTTTCCAAATGTGTGAATATAATCTCAATTTTAAAAATGATGAATTTTTTAGAATTTAACTTTAACATATCAACTAATATCATGGATTTTTCTTTTAAAATATTCCATGGTTATTTTCATAGAAAATGGTTTACCTAATATTATGTAATTTAAAAAAAAAATTAATTTACAAATAAAAGATTATTTTCATAGAGAATGTTTTTAATGATATCTTGAAGGTATTTCTATTAAAAAAAGATAATAACCTTTTGTTTTATTAATCTCCAATGGGGAAATTTTTAAATTATATCATTGTAATTATTTATCTAGATGGATCATGATACTATTAATGATATTTTCATGGAATCTATTTTAATACAATAGGATAATCAAGATATGAAATGAATAATGTTTTTTTTCATGATTTTTTTTGATGAAATGGTATATCTATATAAATTATACATGTCATGGTTAGTATAAACTTTTTATGATAATATGGGGTTTTGTTATAAACTAATGATTCATGGTTCTATTAGAAACTAATTAAGTGTGGTAATGTTATAAACCAATGATGGGATTGTTCATATAATCTTTTCATTCATTGGGTAATGATTATGTTCTCAGGATAATTAAGTTAAATGTTGTAAGCATTGGTTATTCCATATGTCAGTGTTCTTTGTAAAAAAAATTCAATGTTACCAACATGTTTTCATTATTATTTTTATGGGTTTTCATATTTCCTTATATCAGTAATGACATAACATGGCTCAATATTATTCATTATTATGACTCTTTTATTCGATAAAGCATTATTCCATTTCACATGTTTTCTTATATGGGTTTTGATCAGTATGAATTCTATTATATTATTCTCATGAACACTGATTATATAATACTACCAACATACTGAACATATTCTCTAGGGAGAAATTCAATTTTTGATTCTTATATTTACCTGTATTTATTTTTTGATCCCATCATTATTATTTTATCCATTTCCCCATATTGCGAAGTAATGTTTTACGTATGGTATATATACTAATGTTACATTATTTGAAGAAATTTTTGACTGATGATATAGATTACTATGAACTTTTTATGAATAAAAGCTTTTATGTAATAGTTTTTCTTAATATATATCAATTCAAACCTAAAATTCCATCGATATGTAAGTTATCCAATATTTATGTTTTTGTTTTTACATTTCAAAAGGTTATAATTGGGTTATGATTAATAGTAAAAAATCTAGAAATGTATTTATTATGATTTTAAAACCAGATTAGTTTGTTTAGTTCTTCCGATTTTCCATATTATATAATGAAATTTTTAATTGGTGTTGAATAAAATAAAATAAAAATCCTACTTATCTCATATAATGAAAAACAATCAAAATATACCTCAAACTAGGTAAGCTAAAAAAAGGATTCTATGGGTATATTCACCCATTATAATAAATAAATCATAAAAACCCATATTTGGGAACAAATTAATAATATATTACAGGAAAATAATAATTTTTTTACTATATATGATAAGGGAAACCCAAATATGAAAAAGTTAAAAGAAAAAAATATTAATAAAATAAGAACTTCATGTTAAATAATATCCATCTAACTATAATGAAAATTTTATAAAGAGACATCCGATGTGAAGTTTCTATGAAACAAAAATATATAATATAATTTTTTCTATTCACCATTAAAATAGACATTGATTAATAATAATAATGGGAAAATAATTAAAAATTATGTTTATAATGATGAAAAACAGTAATAGAATAAACAACTAATGTAATGGTATCAGAATATATAGATTATGTTTAAAAAAATTTACCTTCTAATATCTATTACTCTTTGATTACTTGAAATATAGATTTTTTTGGTCTAGTAAAACATCTTATATATATCGTCAAAAATTGGATCCCTTTAATTGTAAAAACCATGATGATTGTGTCTATGAGGAATGAAATCACCAACTTATAATATCATTTTACTACTATGCAATACTTATACAGTTCTTATTATAAAATTGATAATGATAATATATAAGAATCTATTATATAAAATTTAAAAAATAAAAAAATCACATCTTTCCCCTATTATTGACTATAATAAAATTATAGGTATATAATTTACCTATGTTAAACTCATCTAATGGAAATATAAAGAGAATATAAATTAATATATGATTATTAGGATCTATTATATACCAATTAATTTTATTATATATAATTATAAAACATTAAACCATAATCAAATAATTTATTATCAGGGTATCCTCTATTCAAAATGGATTTATTAGATATATATTTATACATGCTTAACTCACCTTGTTTAATCGCTAATGTATCCTACTAGTGAAAGTATGAATAGTAATATAAAGCAATTTTGACTTTAATTTAGAATAAATCCTATAAAAAATGTCTAATTTGTTTTTCTTATTGGTTTATACTATCATCCATGGAAAAAGGAATTATTTCTGAGTAGATTTAAATCATTATAAATGAAAAACCTATGTAAAGTCTACCACAATTTTTATTTCATTTTGTTATCATATAGATTTTTCCCTAACCATTGAGAATGATTTACAACTACCAAACCTTTAAAAACATATTAATGAAAATTATCCATTATTTTAACATAATCCTCCTCAATAACTAAAATATATTACTTAATCCTCTAAAACAATAAAATTTTCCCCTTTAACCTACTGATTTAAAAAAATCTTCAATTTGATATAAATTAAGATAAATTGTCCCAAACATCTCGACATCATCAATTTTTATCAATGTTACATATTTATAATTATGAAAATAAAACCATAAAAGTATGTTTAAAATCATATTGATGTATAAATTATTTTTCCTTAAATTAAATTAATATCCCATGGTGTTGTGAAGTCATTAAATTTATTGAAAACGTTTTAAGAAATTTTGTTCTCAAACACCAGATGGTAGATTTTTTCAAATTATAGGGTCTAATAAATTCTATACATATTTTTAGAATTAATTGAATGGTATTAGTGAGATGAAGGAGAAATTTATTTTTTAGTTGATCAATTTAGTTGAGTAGAAGGGGAACTTCATCCAGTAGTAATATGACTAAACTCCAAAAAATTATAAATAATGAAGATATTTTGAAAAAAATAGAATAATTTTTGAATAGAAAGGGGTTTGTAATAATTAATTTAAAATAATTAATTATTATTATCGTTAATTATACCAATGATATAACAATCAATATAGAAAAACAATAATGTGGTCACATATGAGGTATGTAAAAAATATAAAATTGTAATTATCAATGAATATACACAAAAAGTTAAATGTTTATTCGATATTTAGAGATATCTGATACCTCAAAATTCATATAACAAGAAGATAAGATTTAATTGATTGTATATGAAAAATATATGATGTTTGGTAGGTTTTATTCTGGGAATGTCATTATATTTAGGACCCTAATTTAGTCTAATGTAAAAAAACATTAGATAAAGACAAAAAATATAATTTTATATAGTGATGATAAAATAGGGTGTATAATGATATGAAATAATATGTTACTATATCAGATAATTAAAAAATTATAATATTTTTAAAAATGAAGGAATTAATAATTCAAGATAAACAAAAGAAGCAGAAGAAAGCTAATATTTGAAAATAATTTGGGGAAACAATATATACAACCAAAAGAAAAGAATTTAATTTTAGATATTCATTATTGTACTAAAGGATATAATATTTTTGAAGATATAAAAGTATTTAAATATCAAAAATAAGTGTTCAATTATGATTTTTACTATAGTTAATGTTTATGTATGTTAATATACTAGATGTTTATGATTGAAATCACATAAATATTTTGAAATCAAATGATTAAGATGTCACTAGTATAGACCTTAGATGATTTAAAAAATGTGAATGGATGGTTCATGAAACATTGTTGGATTTTATTAATAAATAAATAATGTTGATAATTATATTTTTAGAGGCATTTTTGAAAAAAATAAATTTTCTATCATTTATATAACCAATGGAATATGAATATATACAGAATGATGAACACTACAAGGAATGCTGACACTAAAACCCTCCAGATGATTTATAAAATGCATTAACTATAATTGGGTAAAACTATTATTTATGAGCGTAAAATATCTAAATTTATGTAAATAGAATATTTATTAAAAATTATGAAATTTGAGAATATATGTTTTCTAATGTCGAAGTTTTGTATTACCCTCTATATAATATAGTACAAGAAGAAACATATAGTGAAATTTTAAAAAAATATAATGGGACACTTTTCTTATTAATGATTAAATATTCATTCATAGAAAACATTTTAAAAAATTTGTGGATTTTGAATTCTTATGATAAAAAATACTACAGAATTGAAAATATGTGGAAAAAATTGATGAAAAATTATATGAAATCATTTAATGATAATGTTATTAAAAATATATTCAATTTAATGGTAGTTCATGAATATTTTTCTACATGTTTGTTGGACTTTACAAAATAATGTTTTATATGAACAGAATAATAGGAATTAAACATTCTTGTTTTGATTAATGATTTTATTATGATGTATCATATACATATGGAATCTCATTTTTTTACAGGGAAGTACATTATTCTTAATAATAAAATCAAATGTTATAAAGCTATATTACGAAAAAGTATGATTAGAATGAATAATAATATAACACACATATCGTATAAAAATACTTAGTTATTATCATTGTGAACTAAACAAAATGAACCATTATATTTAATCTATGATTTGTTAGATCATAATGGAAAAAATAAAACATTGTTACTACTTCTAATATTGTTGGGGATGAATCAAATCATGAGTGAAAATTATTTTAGGAATACGATTAATTAGAAAGAATAGTTTTTATGAAATAATTAATTGTCAAAATATATATGTTATTCACATGTTGAATATTTTTATTTTTTTTTGAAAATATTTTTTATTATTTATGAATAAAAACCATCTATATATTTTTATAAAAAACAACACTTTGAAAGTATATACTCAATCATATAAATGATAATAATATAATTTCAAATTGTTAATGATATAAAAGATGTTAATTTTGATAGACTAAAATGATTTATGCTTGTTAAATATGAAAACAAAAAATATAAGATATATAAATCATAATATGGATTGATGTAGAAACCATGATCGCAGTTTTTAAAATTTGGTTTCTACCTAAGAATGTTGGAATTATCTAACGTGATATTTTAAAATAACCTTGACATACATTAAGTACACATATGTATTCTAACGTTCATCATCAATATATATTACGTAATAATTTTTAATTTCTATAGACGGATATTTCAGGATTTTTATAAAAAAATAAGGATGAAGGTTGATATTACCATACTTTTAGAAATGACTTTATTTTTGAGAAATATAATTAGAGTAGTAAATGAATCTTTTTTCCTTTCACAAGTGGAATATTCCATGGAACTTATGAAATTGTATATTATAGAATATCATTACAATGTTTATAAACCTATAAATATTAGTGTACATATGAATAAATATATAGATAGAAAAAATTTGAAGATGTTTGTTTTGTTATTTTTATTATAATATATCAAACAACACCTTTTCCATACATTATGAACATAGTTACATTGTATAAAATAAAGTAAAGTAATCAAAAAGAATATCTCATGTTATCTATGAAAAAACAACTTTTATATTAATGGATCATTATATTTTATGTTTATTTTATAAAAGAACTAATGATTTTAAAATTATTGGGTTAATGAATATTGATTGGGCTAGTGTTTCTCAAGATCGTGTATCAATATCTAGAGGATAAATTTTCTAAGGTGAATTTTCTTTTTCATGTTATAGTACAAATAATTTTGTAGACAAATTTCACCACAATCAATATATATTGTATCCAAACTTATATGCACTCATATGTTGTGGATAAGAGATTAGTTGGAAGAATTAATGGTGAGTATTTGAAACCCATTAAAAACAGTGTGTGATAATCAAAGTGTAATTTATCATTCAATAAACCTAATACATTAAACTATATTAAATCAAATTGACATCAGGATTAAACTTATCTTTGAGATAATTTCTATAAGAGAAACTTAATTGGAGTATAAATTTATAAAGTATTTGATGAAATAAATTATGAAAAACTATTTCCTAAGATAGAATTTTAAATATTTGAAGATAAAACATCATGTCCAACCTTCTACACTCACATAACATAAGACAAATGGAACCATTACTATTACCTATATTTTAATTTCATTAACCTATAACTGTTGTAAAATAACTTCCATAATTTATCTTTATTAAATAAAATATGTCAAATAGTAAAAAAAAGTTACAAGAAATTTGTACATAAATTATGAAGTGTTCATAAAACTAACATAATAGAAAATATTTTCTGATATAAAGAGATGAAATTATCTCCAAATCATTACATTATGTAGTTTTGTGATGTAAATATATTTTCTACTTGAAAATTGTAATGGTGTGAGGAATAGGTAATGATGTTCATAAAGAGGTGAGTTCTAACAACCTAAGCTTGATGTATATGGACATTACATTAGTTTTGAGAAATAATTAATATATGAAAAAATACCCTGAAAGACTATATTAGGTTAGTGTATTTTGAAACATGGAACATAATATTCTAAATTAGTGAATAATCTTCAAAATCTCACAAAAAGATTTTCCTCTTTTGTTTTCCTTCCTAAAACCTTTCTTTATATCCTGAGTAAATTAAAATACAACAGGTATGATCTCAAATGCTTAGTATGTATAAACATTTAGAAAATAAAAAAAACCATAGAACTAAGAATGTAAAACCATGAAGATAAATTTAAATAACAAAATCACGTGTCATGAAATAAGTCTTGGTTGTTCGTAAGCCATAAATTATAATGGAACATTAACCATGATAAAATAGAATTTCCTAAAACATGGAATTGTTTCAAAAATATAATATCATAATTTTATTTCCATAGTAGCCAAGGCATTACTACCAAGACAATTATAGTAGATAATATTTGTTACTGAATCGGGTTTACATTATGTTCCATCTATGTATTACTGAACTATATTTACTTATCATTCCTATAATATTTATCTCATGACATATAACTCTTTATCCATTGCATTGGAGGGAGATATAGGTCCCACCCATCTCATTATGAAATCATTCCTACATGTTCTAGAAAAACATAAATCATTCATCATATCATAACCCAAGAAATAAAATGGGTTTATTAAACATCATTCCATCATAACATAATCCACATAAAATATCATTCAATCATAAACAAAATCAAATCATATTAATAATAGGGATACAAAACCTTATTTAAGACTGTCATCTTATATGGAAAATAATTATGAAAAACCACTCAACTTAATTCATGAGGAAAATATCCTTTATTATTAAAAAAATTTATTATCTCAAAATTCTAGAAAATTTTAAAAGAAAAGAATTTAGTTGAAAATAAACATGAAATATTATAGAATAATATTTATTAAAATAAATCATCATGAAGCTGTAAAAATCCATTCATGATGTATAAGTAAAAACAATTCTACTCGACTTTTTTCAAAAAAAATCAAAAAATACATAATATGTAAAAAAGGAAAAATTACTTCCATACCATGTAGTAAAAGTCAAAAAATGGTTAAAAAATACTTTAAAAAACATCATATAGTTTTTAAATTTTAATGAAAACATTTTTAGAAAACTTGGACATGGATAATAAATTTATCAATAATAATTATGTGCATATTAATAATTTCGGATAAAAATGATATCGAAAAATTATCTCGTAACTTGTACTTTTCATTAGTTGAGGGTGTGGTAACCTAATTTATATTGGTTAAAATATTTTTTAAAATTATAACAATACCATATCATTATTTATGATATTATATATGATCCTATTATATAATTTTGAAAACATTATTTTAATATTACCATTATTATTGGTTTTAAATTATTTATATTCCCATTCTCCTTTTCCCATGTGAGTAATGTTTTTATTCATTGGATTTATTTTATTCATGACATTATGGTCATAATTATTATATTCACTCATCATATAAATTTTATAAAAATTCTGGAATTGTTAACGTGGAGAACGAATCTCACTGTGTCGAGGAGACTGTAGGTTGTACATACGCACAAGCGATAATATAATTCCCTTGTTGGTTAAATGGTGTTTAATTGGATTGTATATTAATTATACATAATAAATATCATGTTATATTTATTATTTAAATCCAATATAATCATCATTATACTCAACCTAATAATGTATTTTCGAATAAAATATTACACAACGGTGAGGATGTAACAACACGTTCCCCTGTTCCCATATCGTGACTACCCCAAGCCCGCCTTCCATAGGCCAGGGGCTGGCGACTAGCACCAAAGGTGTAAATCCCTACACTCAGAAGGCATTGCCTTTATAACTGTAAACAAACACATCAGAGTACACAACTGGAAGCAAAACACTAAGTAAAACAGTATACAAAAGAAGTGCTGCAAAGTAAAAGGGGCCAAAAATACAAGCCCAATAGGAATGTACAAGTAAAACATAAATCATGTACATCTATCGAAAAGTAAAGCTGTTATTAGGTCATCCTTCGGGATTCCTACATGAAGGGTAGGTACATATGTCCTCCTCAGCACTCCACGTTCATCCTTCTCCTCTGTGTATTGTCACACCGAGTGGTCCACCTACGAGTACATTCCAGTCCTACTACACTGCCTCAGTCAGCATTGTCTGTCATCTGCAACCAACAAAATGAGGTGCGGGCATATACCGTGTATGGGTGAGTATAATGATTCTTAGTAGGGACCCTGAGACCTTCAAGGTCTCCCAAAATCCCACAAGGATAAACCAAAAAGTATTAAATAAATAGATAACCATTACTTAGGTATATTCCCATACATATATCTAAGTTATCTAGTAATCAATCTCAATCATGTGGAAAACAAAAAAGTCATTCACTAAGCTCAACCAGGATTTTTATACACATTTTCAAAACCACTGCTACTGGAGAACTCCTCCCCTACCGAGTACAGTGGGCATGCCGCCAACTACCAAGTGCTTCCCAATAACCATGGACGGCTGAGGTGCTCCTCCTGTCGAGTACTGTGGGTCTTCCATGATCACATAAAGGCACTCCCCACTGTGGGTCCACCACCAAATACCAGGTGCTCCCCATAATAGCATGCATAGGTGCTCCTCATGTTGAGTACCATGGGTCTTCCACCAACTACTGGGCGCTCCTCCATCATGATTCTGCCGCCAACTATCAGGCGCTCACCACTGTGCTTGTAGAATCACTCCGAGCCGAATCGGTCAAGCAGTCGCTAGGTCTACGCCAGCTTATAGGTCTCTATACTCCGCACGCACATCTCCGGGGGGTCCGCTCCATGAGATAAAGTTCAATACTCCGGCTGTCATTATGTTCCATGTAGAAGTATCTCAATTCTCTGCCTCGTCTTAGGGGTTTCAACGCAACAGACGGTGCATCAATCGGATGCCCAGTCTTTGAGTTATTAGCTTTTTAGTCCCAGGGGCCCGGTTGGATTCGTGTATGATCCAGCCTAACAATATCTCAACATTAACCCAAACTCCAGGGGGTATAATCAAAGGGACCAGTGCGTTCCAAGAATACCAGTACCGATGACGGTTCTTCAAACGGACGTTTGGGTCCAAAGATATGGCCAATGAAAGGATGGGTCGGTATTGTTCCTAGGCCTGGTCTGACCCGGTCAGACCGACTCAGCCCATCCTAGTATGGGCTGACTCGGTCTGGGTCGACCCGGTAAGACCCACTTGGACTGACCCGGCCCGTTGGGCGGGTCAGCCTGCTAGGTTCGGCCCGGTCCGCTGGGCCCGGCCCAGAGTCCACTACGTAGGCAGCTCGGCCTGGAGGCTAGGGCTGGTTTGTCCAACACCATGTGGGGCGCGACTTGGGTGGCTCGGCCTAGAATTCCTAGCCTGTTCGAACGACTCCACGAAGGATGACACGGGCCGGCTCAGCTGGTCGGTGTGACTAGGATGGTTCTTCTGATAGTCTTGGATCGGGCAAGCCGCGCGGGGTGCCGAGTAGGGTGCAGGTAGGCTGCAGGGGCACATGCAGCCCACAGGCCACCGGGCAGGGCCCGGGCAGGATGTGCGGGTCCCGGGCTTGCCGGAAGAGTGTCGGGAAGGGCACCGGGCATGGCGCGGGGAGGCCGACGGGGTGTGGGCATCCCGCGGGCAGGCCTGCGGGGCTCGGGCAGCACACGGGCAGGCCGACAGGGAAGTCGGGCAGCACGCTGGTAGGTCGGCGTAGCGCGGGCAGCGCGAGTGTCAGTGGCCAGTGGCGAGAGGGCAGCGCGTGGGCCGGCGGCCGGGCAGGCCAGTTCGGCTCGGCGAGTGCCTTCGTAGGCCGGTGTTGTTCGGCCGAGAACACCAGGGTATCACGGGGGTGGCACGGTTCGCGGAGGCCGGGAGTAGTACGGCCTTCATCGTTGTCGCCTTTGTCGCGTCATTTCCACTTCGAAGATCACCCCAAGGAAGAAAACCGACGGAGGGTGTTGGGCCTTGTTAGGTTGGACCGCACCCTCTGCGTTTAGGGAGGTATCATTTGGCTCATCAAGAAAATTATATTTTCAATAACATGTCCTCAACAATCCATTTTTAACAGATGAGAAAGATTAGAAAAGGGTATAATAATGTCGAGTAATAAACCCACTACCTTTGTTTCGTCACTCGTTGACGTCGTGCAAAGGGAATTAAGCAGATCTCTGTTCTTTGCCTTCGTCACGCACTCCCAGTCCCGGTTTTGTCGGCTGTGGAAGACACTCTACATCGGCAGGATTTGAGGGAGGAAGTCCGAGGAAGATGTCAAAGAAGGTCCTTGGAATTCTTCATCGGTGGAGCGTTCTTCGTTCTTCTTTAGGAGCTTTTCTCCCACGTTCTTCTTCTCATGTTCCACCAAAAAGAATATGACAACAATATAATTGATTGAAATATCCTATCAATTTTTTGGAACAATATTCGAATTGGAATCATTAATTTTTTATGCTCCCCTTAATTAATGTGGAGAATTGGAACAATTAATTAATGGGGAGTTGGCTCCATAAAAGTGATTAGGTTCCAAAGGTGGTGGAACCATTAAGTGAAGAGGGTTGAAAAAATTAAATAAGGGGAGTTGAAGAGTTCCTCCACCTTAAATGGGGGGTTCCAAGCAGTTACATGCCTAGGTGGCCCCCACCAAAATTATCCTCCCAAGGTAGGTTATGTTTGGGTGGGCCCACCACCATAACCTCTCATGGGAGGTTAAGGTGTGGTGGCCCCCCACCTCCAACCTTCTCTTGGAGGTTTTAACCTCTACATACAAAAAGGTGGCTCAAATAAAATAACGTTTTTGAAAACATTATTTTATTATTTTTTTATAAAAATCCTAAAACTATCTTTATTCTCGACCAACTGTCGTCAAGGTGAAAGTCTTCTTAAGCTAATACCTGCGCTGCAAGGTCAATAGTGCCCTCATATTTCAGTTTCAAGCACGGGTTCAAATGTTATAAAATCTAACTCATATGTTTACTGAACGTACTCAAACAAAATTTCAGAAATTTATTCAGGGCACACTGAGCCTCAGAATCAATCACCGTAAAATTTCACGGACTCGTAAAAATCCCATGAATTTAAGAAAAAAATTTCTATGGTATTTCAAGGTCTTTACATTCTATCCACCTCAGGGCTTTACTCCCCCGTAAGCTACAACTCGAACAATGGGAACAAATTGGGGGTACTAAGCACGTATCTGAGCCTCCCAATCCCATGTGCTCTCCTGGGAGGTTCCCATGCTGCCAGCGAATGCACACCAAAGGTAACAACCATCCACAAAGGACTCGCTCTTGTCGATGCTCAAACACCACTAGAACCTCCATAAAAGTCATTCCATCATCGATGTCCATCTCTCCATTGTCAATGATGTTGGAAGTGTCGTGCACGTATTTCCTCAGCTAAGATACGTGGAAGACGTCGTGCACCTGGTGCAACTGAGGTGGAAGAGCTAAGCGGTAATCCACCTCGCCAATTCTGCTAAAGACCTCAAAAGGTTCGATAAACCCTGGATATAACTTTCCGCCTCAGCCAAATCTCTGTAGTCCTTGTCATGATGAGACCCGTAGAAATACGTGTTCGCCATCCTAGAACTCTAGAGGTCTCCGTCTCTTATCAACATACAACTTCTGTCTACTCTGTGTAGTCTTAATTCACTCCTGGATGTTCTGCGCCTTCTCTATGGTAGCTCACACCATCTCTAGTCCCACTAGGGTTGACTCCCCTATGTCAGTCTAGCATAAGGGTGATCTGCAAAGTCTCTCGTACAACGCCTCAAAAGGTACCATATGATGGTGGAGTGATAACAGTTGTTATAAGAAAACTTTACCAAAATCAAGTGATCCTCTCAACTGCGACCGAAGTCGAGGACACATGAACATATCATATCCTCAAGGGTCTGAATGGTCCGCTCAGTAGGACCATCTGTCTGAGGATGGAAGGTGGCTGTCAAGCGACGTGGTATCCTGAAATCCTCCAAAAACCCCTTCCATAGCCGAAAATAAACCATGTGTCACGGTCGGAGACAATAGTAGAAGGTACATCATGTAGTCTCCCAATCTCTTTCCCATAGAGGCGCCCTAAGCTCTCTATTGAACCCTGCTCTCTGATCGGTAAGAAGTGGGATGACTTGGTGAGTTAGTCGATGATCACAAAAATAGAGTCATGACTCCTAGATGTATATGGATGACCCTTCCCTAAGTATATGTATATCCCATCTCACTTCCTCTCTGATACCTCTAAAGGATGAACCAAGACTGCTAGTACCTAGTGCTATGCCTCCACTTTCTAAAAAGTGGGGCACCGTGAGACAAACACTTCTACTGCCTTCATCATACCTAGCCACCAGTGTTTTCATCAAAGGTCCTGGTACATCTTCTCCACTCTTGGATGTAATGCTAGACGGGATGTGTGTAACTCCCTCAACACTTCCTCATAATGTTCCATTGGTACCATTGTACTTCCTCTGATGAGGATGATGTTCTCCCTACTTTCATAAAATCCATCAGCTGCCTTCCCTTTGGATATATGAGCACATCATGTATCATAGTCAGAATCACCGTGCTAAGCCTCCCTAACTCGCTCAAGAAGTGGGGGAGTGACCATAAGAGACTGTATGAATGATGCTCCATCTCTATCCACAAATGATATCAGTAAAGCATCCAACTACTATGTCGCCTCTCATAGAATATGTATACTAGTCCTCCTGCTGAGTGTATCTGAAACAGCGTTATCCTTCCCGGGAGTATAGACTATCTCGAATTCATTCTCCTAGAGGAACTCAAGACAACGTCTATGTCTCAGGATTAGGTCATTCTAAGATAAGATATACCTGATACTCTTGGGATCAGAGTACAGGGTAAATCACTCGCCCATCAAATAGTGCGGCCACATCTTCAAGATGAAGACAACTACTGCTAAGTCAAGGTCCTGGGTATTGTAGTTATTCTCATAATGTCTCATATGCCGAGAGCTATAAGCAATCACTTCTTGATCATGCATCAGGACACACCCATGTCCGGTCCCTGATGCATCGTAGTAAACTACTTACCCTACGCCCTCCTCTAGAAGCCTATATATGGGGGCACTAGTTAGCCTCTTCATCTTCTCCTGAAAGCACTGTTGGAATCTCTACAGCCACATAAAGGGTTTCCCCTTCTTCTTCAAAGATGATAGTGGTGTTTCAACTCTGGAAACATCTAGTACGAACCTCCGATAGTATCCATACAAACCAAGGAAACTTCATTCCTTAGTTACACTCCTGGGTGGCTCCCAAGAAAGTACCACCTCTATCATCATTGGACCCACAAAACTCCATCCTCCGAGATGACGTGTCCCAAGAAGTGAACCTCTCGAATCCAAAAATGTCTCTTCAAGAGATTTCCATAATTTTACTGCTCTCGTTGTGTGTCCAGTACTACCTACAAATGGTAGGTATGCTCTTCCTTAGTAGATGAGTATATCAGAATGTCATCGATGAAGACTATGACAAAGTGATCGAGGTAAGGATGGACGATTCTGTTCATGATAGTCATAAACACCACCGGAGAATTGGTTACAACGAAGGGAATAACAAAGAACTTGTAGTGGATGTAATGACACCTGAAGTCCCTATTCTGCAAATCCTTATCTCGAACTCTGAGCTGGTGATATCCTGATCTGAGGTCTATCTTTGAAAACCATTGTGCTCCCTTCAGCTGGAAAAAGAGGTCATAAATTGTCAGGAGTGGGTACTTGTTCTTTAAGGTCACCATGTTCAGGCAACGATTGATGAAACCGAGACTCAAGCTCCCATATGCCTTCTTGGAGAATAGAATCAAGGTTGCCAAGGGAAAAACACTAGGTCAGATGAATCCCTTCCACTGCAATTCCTCTATCTATAACCTCATCTCGCGATGCTCAGTGGGATCCAACCTATATGTTGGAGTAGATATCAGTGTCAGCATGGGGTACATGTCAATGTAGAAGTCCTCCACTCCACGAGGAGGTATTCCTGGAATATCATGAGGGAAATCATCTGTGTACTGGTCCACCACTACAGGATATGTCAGACTCTCCACATAAACAGCTTCGAAGGTAAGGAAAGTCAATGGTTGAGTTTTAGACTGCACCCTCCTCTGAGTAAGTCCATCCTGTGCTGTAAAGGTTCCCTTCTCATCGGTGAAGGCAAACCTGGTCCCATTCTTGTGGAAACACCTCACTTTTCTCCTAATACAGTCAATCTGATCATGGACTGTAGATAACCAGTCCATGCCCAAGATGACGTCATAAGGCCTCGATGCTACTACTAGGAGTTCACATCCAATGCTCTCGCCTCCTACAGTAATCTCACACTGCCGAACCAGTGCGTAATTTTCATGACTTCTCCCATGGTTGTCTCTATCCGTAATGATCGAGCCAACGCCTCCATCAGAATCTATGAGCTCCGAACGAGGGTAGTGGAAATGAAAGAGTGACTGGAACCTGTGTCTATAAGAACTGAAGCTAAGGTGGAGCAGACATAGATCATACCTAAAATCATCTCTGGAGAACCATGATCGTAATCCTCAACTACCAAGAGTTGAGCTATCCCCTTTCCACATGCTCCCTTCGGTCGGGGTGGAACTCCTGGTGGTGGTGGTGGTAACACCTCATAACATCGTCCACCGCCAGCTACATGTCCAACTCATCTGCCACGTCCGCCTCCTCCCTACTGACCACCTCGATCGAACCTCTACCTCTACCTTGGAGGTCCCTCAACTATCTGCAGATCATCTATATGGTGGGTTGGATAGTCATGAGCCATGTGACCATGCTCGTCGCATGAGTAACACTGCCCGCTCCTGTAATGACTAGCTCTGTCTCCACTTCGGATGCCCCACACAACTGATCTTTAGTCATGTGGTCAACCACATGTAGGTCTGGTCCTCTTGGACCTCTTCGATATCTGTCTACTACAAGCTGTATAAGACTCCGCTACGTGTCATCTAGTGGTGTGTCTCACTACTGGAGAGTACTTAGTAAGGAAACTCTCCACTATGAGGGATCTCTCTAGAACCCCCTCCTACGTCGGGATGATGAGTGGGATCATCAGAGCTCTGATCTCATGAATGAGTCCCTTCTTGAAGGTATGGTCCCTAAAGAATGGGTCATGTACCATATTCGTGGAGTAGCGTGAGAGGTCGGTGAACCTTTTTGAGTATTGTGCTACTATCATGATACACTTCTCTAGATGCAGTAACTCTTGTATCCACACAACTTGAAGGGTGGCTAAGAAAAACTCCACCCTAAAAAGGCTCTCGAAATCTATCTATATTAGTGTCACCTGGCCATGCACCTAGAGCATCAGGATCCACCATCTCCCTACTTCTGTCTGAAGGCGGCTGGCAGCAAGGATCACCATGAAGTCTATTGGTGTCCCTACTAGCCTGAAGATTCTTACCACAACCTTGAGCCAATCCGTAGCCAGCTGGGGGTCCATCTCTCCCCTAAACATGGGTGTCCGATGGATCTGGAACTCATGAAATGCACTAAGCGGCATGGATCATCTACTGCTGGGGCTGGTGGCATCAGTGGCCCAACGGGTAGTAGTACAGCTGGTGCCACTTTTGGTAAAGGGCCATGCACCAAGGCCTTCTCGCTCGGTGGTCTATTAGTGCGTACGACTCTTGGGACTCTAACTGTTCATCTGTGGGGAGGCACGCTGAAAGAAACAGACAAGACACTGTCATAAGATTATACCTGGTGAGCTAACCTATTTGATCTGACTTAGAGAAATCTTTTAAAACACACACATAATTAGTTTTTTCATGCACTGAGTGGGAAATCAGTAGTCAGTGTCCTGGTTTGTGGATACGATGGCCACCCACACCAAAACTGGAATCCTTAAACTGGAAACCACACTTAGTACCCTTAAAACTATTCCTTCACAGAAATGAAAGATCTGAGTTCTAGGTTCTGCGGTAGAACTGACTTCTCTGATACCAATTTGTCAAGACCCGTTCTACGGGGCCCGTATCATGACTACCCCAAGCCCGCCTTCCATAGGCTAGAGGATGGTGACAATCACCACAGACGTAAATCCCTAAAATGGGGAGGCATTGCCTATATAACTGTAAAAAAACACATCAGAGTACATAACTAGAATCAAAACACTAAGTAACATTGTATACAAAAAAGTGATGGAATGTAAAAGGGGCTAGAAATACAATCCCAACAAGAAAGTACAAGTACAACGGAAAGCATGTACAACTGAAGAAAATTAAAGCAGCTACTAGGTCATCGTCCGGGGTTCCTACCTGAGGGGTATGTATATAAGGCCTCCTTAGCACTCCACATCCATATGTCTCCTCCGTGTACTATCACACAGAGTGGTCAACCTCCGGGTACCATCCAGTCCTGCTACTCTTTGCCTCATTCAGCACTTTCCATCATCTACAACCAACACAATGAGGTGCGGGCATAGCCCGTGAAGGGGTGAGTATAACGATATTCAGTAGGGACCTTGAGACCCTCAAGGTCTAACAAAATCCAACAAGGAAAAACCACAATGTATGAAATCAGCGGATAACCATTACCTATGTATATGCCATTACATATTCCTATGTTATCTAGTATCCCATCTTAATAATGAGGAAAACACAAAATTAAATGACATAGCTCAACAAGAATTATTATTCACGTTGTCAAAAACATAGTTGCGGGAGAACTCCTCCTTTTTCAAGTATAGTGGGCATTCCTCCAACTACAGGGTGCTTCCCACTAACCTTGGACTGATGAGGTACTCCTCATATCGTGTACCGTGGGCATTTCGTGCTCCCAAAGAGATGATCCCCACTGTGGGTCTGCTGCCAACTACCAGGCGCTCCCTCTAATAGCTTGTAGAAGTACTTCTATTGTCATGTACCATGGGTCTGCGGCCAACTACCAGGTGCTCCTCCACCAAGGGTTTACCGCCAACAACAAGGCGCTCCCCACCGGGCAGGGCACCGAGCAGGGTGCCTGCAGTGCGCGGGCAGGCCGGCGGCCGGGCAGCGTGGGGGCCGGCGGCTTGGAAGGCCCGTTCAGCGTGGAGCGGGCCGGGGCGGGCCGGCGTCAGCTGGCGTTGTTCGGCTGGGAAAACTGGTGTGTCGCGTCAGCGTCATGGTTCGCAGAGGCTGCAGGCATCGTGTCTTTCGTTGTTTCAATCTTTGTCGCATCTTTGTCACTTCAAATATCCCCACAAGGTGGAAAATAAACGGAGGGTTTTGGTTCATGTTAGGTGGGCCTGCACCCACCGCATTTTGGGAGGTATCATTTCGCTCATCAAGAAATGTAGACGATCAATAACACAACCTCAACAATCCATTTTTATCCAATGAGGATGATTAGAAAATGGTATAATAATATCATGTAATAAACCCCCTACCTTTATTTCACCGCTCTTTTACATCGCGGAAATAGAACGAAGGAGTTCGTCGTTCGCTGCATTCATCACGCTCTCCCAATCATAGTGGTGTCAGCTGTGGAGGACGCTCCATGTCAGTAGGATTCGAGGGAGGAAGTCCGTGGAAAAATTCAAATAAGGTCATTGGCATTCTTTGTTGGTGGAGCGTTCTTCATTCGTTGTTGGGATATTTTCTCCCATGTTCCTTTTCTCCGGATCCACCAAAAATAATATACCAACAAAATTATAGATTGACATATCCTATTAATTTGTTGGCAAAATATTTGATTTGGACTCATTAATTTGGTAGGATCCTCTTAAGTAATATCGATAATTGGCACAATTAATTAAAGGGGTGTTGGCTCCATATAGGTGAAGAGGCTCCAAGGGTGGTGGCGTCATTAAGTGAGCAGGGTTGGAAAAAATTAAATAAAGGGAATTGAAGAGTTTCTCCACCTTAAATGGGGGGGGGGGGGGGGGTTCAATAGGGTTACAATCCCGGGTGGTCCCCACAAAAATTATCCTCCCAAGGGATGTTATGTTCGGGTGGGCCCCACCACTATAACCTCTCATGGGAGGTTTAGGTGTGGTGTCCCCCACCTCCAAACTCCTCTTAGAAGTTTTATCCTCTACACACCAAAAGGTGGCTCAAATTAAATAAAGTGGTTACACACTTTATTTTATTATTATTTTATATAAATCCAAAAACTAAATTTTATTCTCAACCAACATTCGTCGAGGTGAATGTCTTCTTAAGTGAATACTAGCACTGGGAGTTCAACGATTCCCTACTATTTTAGTTCTGAGCAATGGTTCAAAAGTTATAAAATCCTGCTCATACGTTTACTGAACGTACCTGAACAAAACTTGAGAAATTTATTTTGAGCACATCGGCCCTCAGAATCAAGCGTTGTAAAAAAAAAATTGGACTCGTAAAAATCCCATAAATTTAAGAAATAAATTTCCAAAGAATTTCTGAGTCTTTTCATAGGAGGCTATCATCCTTACACACGCACACATGATAATATTATTATTCATAGGATCGGTAAAATGAGGTATAAGGTTATCCCATTATTATAATAACATTTAATAATATATAATATACTCTATTTATTATTTTTATAGGGAATATACATATAATGGGAAGCTGAAGAATTAACAAAATTGAATTGAATTTGTAAGGCAATTACCTCTTCTTCATTGGACTTGCTTTGGATCTCTTATTAAGGGAACTAGGGTAGATCTTTCGGGAAAACCAAGACCTCCAAAATTTAACTAATAATTTTTATAGAAGAACTGTAAAGGGGTTGGTTGATCTATAAGGCTCAAGGAAGTCTGTGGAAATGTGGGAGGAGATTCCTTTTGATAAGAGAGTAGAGTGGCACATTAGGAAACTCTCAAAATATTAATATATAAAAAGACTATCAAGATCTAAATAATTTCAAATGGACAATAAATGAATTTTATAATACATTTTTTACCATACTTATCCCCTTGTCATTATTTAACATTATTGGGAATTTAAAATAATTTAATAATAAATTAATTCTATAAGATATTATTATTGTAAAATTTAATATTATTCATTTAAATTTTCTTAGGATACAATACGAAAATGTGGGAATTAGAATATATTTATTTCAAAAATCTATAATATATCATATAAATCCTGAAAATTTTTTAGACATATTAAATAATCTAAAATATAACAAAATTAATATTATTATTAATATTTAAAATATTTTTAAGTTAATTTAATGAATAATGCATTATAACTGAGGAGACATTTAGGATAATTATATAAATTTTAAAAATTCAAAATAAATTTATATAATGAAAACATATTCATTAGTATCAAAATAAATATTTATATTTGTTCATATCTTGATTATGGCCCTAAGTGGATATATAAAAATATTAAAATAAAAGTTAGTGATATTTTTTTATCTTTGATTAAAATAATATGTAATTTAATTTCATGTACAAGTGTCTAATAAAAAACTCAAAATCGATCATATAATAATAAGTATTGAATATTATTCTTCCAATAATTTTTTTCTTGTTTTGGATTTATTTTAATCCTTATAGTTTTGATTTACCCATAATTAATTCTACTAACTCTAAATATGGAAACATGTCTTTTTATTTACTAAGGGTTAATAAAGTCACTCTAAAATGAAAAAAAAGAGCCATAAATGTTCCATTTGTGACATATTTAACTTCCTCCCAATTATTTTGATTAATTTTATATTTTTTTGATTTTTATATAATTTAATAAAATAATATTTATTTAAAATATCATTAGTGTCAATTTTTGAAATTATTCATTAGTTAACTTTTTAGAAATTTCATAATATAGACATATATTTTAAAAAAATACTTAAACCATAAAAATATTTCATATTCATCCAAAAAAATTAGTGGATGGCATTAATTCACTGAAGTTATATTTATTTTAAAATTTTTAATATCATTTATTTGATAAAATATTTTCTACATCACTATTGAGTCATCATTAATGGTAATTATTTAATCACTAAAAATTATAAATAAATTTCTATAATTTAGGTAATTAGAACTGATTTCCAGATACTACATGTAGTCAATTTTATTCTCTGGTAATTGTTAAATTGAAATTAATATACTAATATAAAATGGGAGTGCGACATTTTGTCACATTTATAAATTTTTTTATATTCAAGTCATATTCATGTGAAAGTGGTCATTATGTGATTATATTTTGAACCATAGATCATAAGGGTCTAATTTATTCATCCAATATGATTTTTACTGATGTTAACAAAATTTTATAATATTATGTTTTCCTTTAATTAATTGACTTACCTTTAACCATGGTAAAAATATAATTACATAATTAATTCTTCATAAACCCAAAAATAATAGTAAAATATTATCATAATTTGGATCCAATAATTATTAATAGAGATTCCATTTTCCGAATTCAATATACAGAATTTGAAAAAATTAATTTAACAATAATTCACATTGTTAAAACAATAATGCATGTTTTTTATGAAGTAAAAACATATCAAAATATTTTCTTGTGATTATGTTCAATTTAAATATAAAATTACTTCCATTGAACATCATTTGAATAAATAAAAAACCCCAATTAAAATTTAAAACCAATTAAAATTATAATCTAACTTTATAAATATATTATTCTAAAATGAATATTTTAATTAAAAAACAGCATTTTCACGATTATTTAAAATATGAATTTTATAATAACAATACCAAAAATTCAACAGAAGTAAATTTTTATGTTTTTATTCAATAGAATAAGTTTATTTTTTCAACAGAATATATTAAAGGGTTAAAAACTAAATTTAAAATGGTTATTCCATCAAAAGGAAACAAAACTACATTTTTTTAAAAAATATTTATTTTATACAAAAAAATCGATTGTGTTCCTATATCATGCCTAGAAAGTACAAAAAATGAATTTTAATGTTATATAAAATAGAAAATGTGGTTAATAATATTCATAATGTCTATTTTCCTATTAATTAATAATAATTTAATCATTTATCATTGTTTAGTGAAACTAAGTATTGCGCACAATGCAGGGTATTGAGAATGGTCACTCTTGCGTGTAACACAAGAAAAGAATTTTGTAAAATATACTTCAAGAAAATACGGTGTTGTGTATAGAAAAAAATAATATTGGTGTATCGTACAACAGAAGACATCAACAAAATTAAGAAGAATCTATTCCATAAAATCTCAGGGTGTCACATTCTACCCCCCTTAAAATAAACATAGCCCTAAAAATTCGATGGGGATTATGCATGGTTTACTAATTGAGGGATTATTTCATGGAATCCCACATCATAAAAAGGAATACTAAAATGAAATTTCAAAAAATAAATTTAAAAACATAATTTTTACCCAAATTAACTAATAATTAGGATTCCACAAATGACACCTTAGGTGAGAAGTGCAAACATGGATATGGAAGAAAAATCTAACCATCAATTGCTAATGGATAGTAATATAGAATAAGTTTTAGAGAAAGTTAACTACCATAAATCCATAAATATATGATGATTTAAGGGACCATCTGATTCATCAGATAAAATGGTACTAAGATAACATTTTTTCAATATTTCTTCCCTAAAGTTGATTGAAATTTTCACTAGAATAAATATATTATTGATTTTAGAAGAATCTCACAATTGATCGTTCCCTGAATAATTTTCACATCATCTATTATTTATGGAAATAAAGTTGAGTTTTTCATTCTTGACGTTTTAGCAGATCGTGTGATTCAATGATAGGTTATTCTATCTGTATCAACAAAAAGGATAGATCATGTTATCCTATATGCATATGTCTAGCTATAGTGTGATATTATATTATTTTAATAAACATCAACAAGAATATATCCTATTGTATCAATTAATGGATAGAATTACAATACATCCAAAAATATAAAATATAATACTTTTGAAACAGGATAAGTAAACTAACATAACATTTACCTCTCACATCTCATTTGGTAGTTCTTGGTTGTAACATTCCAAATATGTGAATGCCATATTCATGTATTCTCATGGAAAATGGTAATTGAATTAATTATAATAAAACATTAGTGAGAACATGAATTCTATAAAAATTAACTTTTTCTAAACACCGAAAATACCAAAAAATTTATATACTCAAACCATGATATCACTATCAAACATCTCACTATCTATGTGTCCCTTCCTTATGCGCATATCATGTTCTTTCAAAAAATATTTCAATCGCATTTTATAGATACCAGTACCATATAATTATTCAAAATAACTATGGACCAATACATAGATATTACAATATTCCATAATACTATTAAGGTGGTCGTACAACACTATTTTTGAATCCCATTGCTTAACTCATGTATTAGGGAATTGTTTAGCATAATTCCCCATTTCATTACATCTATATCATTTTAGTATGGGTGGTGCATTCTCTGTAGTCGTGTCTCTATTTACATTATTAAAAACCTTTTTCACATTACTTCATCACTCAACTAATCGATGAACTTATTTTCTATACATAAATCATTTTTATTACCTTTAAGAAATTCTCCACCATTTTTCTATCCACACATTGAGATTATGGAATCATTCATCATCTTTTCACCATTATTTTGAGATTTTACATTGAACTCCATATTTTGTTTCTTTTCAAAACCATGAGATGGATATGTAACACAAATATCCATTTCTACATTGATAGATCAAATAAAAATATATTGATATCTACTAAAGAATCTTATAGATAATTTATTTTGAAGACATGGTTTTATGCCACTGTAGAATCAATCGACTTTACTTTCTGGTTTGATGATAAAAACCAAAAGCATGCCTTGAAAGTCTTGTAAAATTTTCCTCTTATGTAAAAATTGATTTCTCATCCTTTTCCTTAAGCTCAATGAACTCCTTTTCCATCTTCTTTAAAATAATAAGGGGTGTTTAATTATAAAAAATATTTTCTTGAACTCATTACATTCCATGGTTCCAATTTCATCTTACATCCATGTATTCTTAATTAGAGTCCAGTACTAGTCTGCTTCACCTTCTAAACAATAAGGAGCCAAAATGAATTTTTCATATTTTCAAAACTGGAATATGTGAAATATTTTATCAATGATATTAATCCATCTTCAAAAACAAGTAGATCAGATGACCCACTGAGAGAATGTGGATATTGCCTTATGAAGGACGAAATAAATTGTTGTTCAATTCTCCGCTCATTTGGAAGTCTATAATCATTCATAGTTTGTTTATGTATTGAAATAATATTTTACATTCCATATCCCATAAAATTTTGTTGTTTAGGATGACAATCTTTTCATTTTCTAGTGCATTGATCATTAACACTATTATTTTGAGTTCTATCCGTTGTCTAAAACCCAAAATGAATAGTGTGAGAAGAAAAAGTAATACTAGGAAAACAATTTAATCAAGGGGGATTGCTTTTAATATCTAACATATTAGTTTTAGTACTAGCTTATTCATGATCGTTACCATAATTCTAGGATATTAACCTATAATTATACCTATCCTTAGGGACATCCCTAGGCATAGAACATAAATATGTCTAGGGATCTCACTAATGATTCCACACACTAGTTTCTGAAGGTTGACTAAACCATCGCTCTGATACAAAATCTAATGACGCATTCTTGACATACATGGATATTACATTACTTTTGCAGAATCCAATATACAATTAAAAAATATTCCCAAAGACCATATTATATTAATATTTTTGGAAACATTGAACATAATCATCTAATTGGTGAAATTTATTAAACATCTCTTATAAATATCTTCATCTTTCGTTTTCCAACCTAAATCCATTATTTATATCATGGAAAAAAATAATACATAAAAATGGAGAAATCAAATTATCATTAAGGGTAATCATTGATAAAATGAAATACAATGAACATAATAATGTAAAAAATGAACATAATGTTTAAATATCAAAATCATGAGTCGTGAAATAAATCATGGATATTTTTGAGACATAGATTATAATGAAACATTAACCATGATTAAATATCATTTGAATAAAACTTATAATTTTGGAAGAAAAATAATCTCATAATATGACTTCCATAGTATCCAAGGCATTGCTTCCAACACCATCATAGTATAAAAAGTCATTTACTGAAATGGGGTTACTTGTTGCTCTAGCCATGTATTGTTGAACCAAATTTACTTCAAATTATATTCATGTTTATATCCTTAGATAATAATATTTACACAATTCATTGGAGGTAGATATCAGTCCCACCCATCATAGAATGAAATCATTATTACATGTTATACAAAGACATAAATCATTCATTATAACATAACCAATGAAATAAAATTTCTTTCATAAACATTATTCAATAATAACATATTCCTTATAATAGATCATTCCAAAACCGACACAGTGAAATAATACTATTAATAGGGTTAAAAACATAAGCATATTTAAATGTTTCATCTTATATAGAAAATAAATTTGATAAAACACGTGAACTTAGTTCGTGAGGAAAATATATGTTCTTCTTCAAAAGTGTTTTCATTTTGCAAAATGCCATGAAAATATAAAAGAAAATAATTTAGTAGAAAAAACACATGAAATATTGTAAATGAATATTCATAGAAATAAGGCAATATGAAATAGTAAAAATCCATTCATTCCATATAAGTAAAAAACATTCTCCTCATACTTTTTCTAGAGAAAAGTCAAAAAGTACGTCGTATGGTAAAAAAATAAATATTTTTACCATATCATGTGATAAAAGTTAAAAATTATTAAAAAGTACTTTGAAAATAATTTTAATAATAGTAAAAATTTAATTAAAACATTTTTATAAATCTTGGAATGGATGATATAAATATCCCTAGTAAATACTTACATATAAACAATCTTTGATAAAGATGAGATCACAAAATTATCACTTACCTTGTAATTTTCGTTAGTTTAGGGTGTGGTCACATCATGTATAATGGTTAAATTATGTTATTGAATTATTCCCTGACCATATCCATATTTTTTATATCATATATAATCCAATTATATCATTTTGTTAAAAGTATTTCAATATTACCATTATTTTTTGTGATAACTATTTTGTTTTCCCATTCCAGTTTTTTTCGTGTAATTCATGTTTGCAATGTGTAGGATTTATATTATTCTTGAAATTAAGTTCATTATTATAATTCTGATTAATAATATAAATTTTATAAAAATTATTTAATTTTTAACATGGAGAATAAATCAAAATGTGTCGTGGAGACCGTAGGTCGTACGTACGCACGAGCGGCGATATAATTCTCTTGATGGTTAAATGATATTTAATTAGATGGTATAATAATTAGGCTGATTAATTTTCAGGATTTAATAATTATTTAAATCCATTATACTCACCATTATAACAATCCAAATAAAATCATTTTGAATAACAAATTACACCATGGTGTGGAGGCGGTGAGTCGTACGTACACATACAAGGTGATATTGTTATTTGTTGGATGGATAAATGGAGGTATAAGGTTTTCACATGATTATAATAACATTTAATCATGTATAATATACTTTATTTTTTACATTAGTATAGATTCAAAATAGAAATAATAAGTACAAGAAGAAAATAAATTTAATTGTATTGGTAAAGAAATTACCTCACTTACTTAGACTTCCTTTGGATATCTTCTTAGGGACACTAGGGATGGAATTCTTGGAAAACCAGAACCTCCAAAAGTTAACTACAAAATTTTCTAGAATAATTTGGTAGGGTTTGGTAGAGCTATAAGGATCAATGAGGTGTGAGTAAATATGGGAGGAGATACCTTTTTATAAGAGAGGAGAGGGGAACTTTTGGAAACTCCCAAAATATTATAATATAATAAGACTATTCTATATCTAAATAATTAAGAATGGACCATAAATAAACATTGTACTAATTTTAGACTATATATTCTCCCCTTGTGATTATTTAAATTTATTTTATTTCTATATAATTTAATAATAAATTAATTCAATAAGATATTTTTATTACAAAATTTAATATTATTTTTTTAACATAACAAACAATAACACAAATTCATAATTCCAATATAATGCTTTCACACATTTATAATATATTATATAGATCTTTGAAATTATCTAGACACATTACGTAATCCATAATATAAAAAAAATTAATATTATTAAAATCATTTATCCTATTTTTATGATAATTTAATAAATATTTTTTTAGAATTGAAGTGGATTTTATGTTAATTTTAAAACTTATAAAAATTCAAAATTAATTTTTATAATCTAAATGGAATTATTTATGGAAAAATATACATTTATATTATTTGAAATCATGATTTTGGCCCTATGTGGATACATAAAAGATATCAAAATACTAAGTAGTGATATTTTGTAACTATCTTTGATTTAAATAATATATAATTTATTCTCAAGTAAAAAAGTGATCATTAAACAACCCAAAATCAATCATATTGGGATAATTATTGAATCTTATTCATCTAATAATTTTTTGGAACATGTTTCGGTTTTATTTTAAACCATATAATTTTGATTTACCCTTAATTAATTCATTTAACTCTTACCATGGAAACATGCCTTTTTATTTAATAATTGTTAATGGTGTCACTCTAAAATCAAAAAGGAGCCATAAATGGACCATTTGTGGAATATTTAACTAAAAATTAATTAGTTGGACTAATTTTATATTTTTTTTAATTTTATATTATATAAAAAAAATAATTTCTTTTAAACATCAATAGGGTCAATTTTGACACTATTCAGTAGTTTAATTTTTAGAAATATCAAAACATAAATATATGTTCAAAAACCTTATTTAAACAATAAATGACATGCTAATGTCGTCCATAAACTTATTGGATGACATTAACATACTCATATTATATTTATTTTAATATTTTTAATATCATTTATACGATTAAATAATTTATGCATCTCTATTGGGTCATCATTAATGATAATTATATAATATCATTAAATTATAAATATAGTTATATGTTGATGAAATTATATTATCTTTCCCTAGACTTCCTATAGTATTGTTTGTTTCATAGTAACCACTAAATTCATATTAATATACATGTATAAAATTAGAGTGTGACATTTTGTCACATTCATTAATTTTTGTTATTCATTTCATATTCATGAAAAAGTGGCCATTAATAGATTCAATTTATAAAAATAGATGCTAAGGGACAGGTTTATTCATCCAATTGAATTTTTACAGGAGTTAAGGTAATTTTATAATATTTTTTTACCTTTAATTACCCGATTTACCTTTAACCATGGTAATAAAAATAATTACTAAAGTTACTCATCATAATGGACAAAAATAAAATTATCCTATTATTATAATTTAGACCCACTGATTGAAAATTTGGAATCCATTTTTCATAATTAATATCATTGAATTAGAATAGATAATTTTAAATTATTTCCCATTTGTAAAACCAAAAAGCATATTTTTTTTAGAATTAAAAACTTATCAAAATATTGTCATGTGATTGTGACCAATATAAATGTGAAATTACTTCCAAAGACCAAAATTGAATTAAATGACAAAAAAAATATTATGATTAGACAGTAAAACCAATTAAAAAAATAACCTATTTATATAAATAAATTAGTTGAAAATCAATTTTTTTTAATTTAAATGTTTTATATTTCACTATTCATTTACATATGAATTTTATTAGAAGAATACCAAAAATTAAATTAAAGTAATATTTTATGTTCTTCTTCCAAATAAGAAGTTTATTTCTTAAAATAGAATATATTATTGTTTTAAAAACTATATTAAAAAATAAATGTGCCGTTAAAAGGTGAAAAAACTGAATTTTTGGAAAAAATTATTCTTTTATCTGAATATTTTAATGTGTTCTTATATCATGTCTGAAAAATATATAAGTTGAATTTTAATGATATATAAAATTCAAAATTTGGTTAATACTATTCATAATGTCTAGTTTATATCCCATTAAATAATAATATTTAATAATATATCATTGTTTATTGAAACTCGGTAATGCATACATCGCAAGCTATTGAGGAAGGTGGCTGTTGCGTGTAACGAATGCCAATAATTGTGTTGTGTATAATTCAAGATAATATAGTGTTACATATAGTGAAATATAATATTGGTGTAGTGTATAACAGAAGACATTGAAGAAATTAAAAACGAATATTTCTCACAAAATCTCTGGGTGTCACACAAGTAATGTAAATAGAATATCCAAATGGTGAGATTGAAGTGACCATGGTGTTATAAAGGTAATGTATTTGATTTCATCATTTAAAAATAGTGTTTTAAATGATTGGATAGAAAAATGATTTTGAGTTATAACAGAAATTGATGTTTCACATTTCTATGAAATAAAAATAATGTTATTGGTTAGATGATTGGAATATGCGTGTTGATATAAACAATTAAATTGAGAGACACGATAAAATGATATGGTTGAATAGTGAGATTATTCCAACTAATGAAGTTTTTGATGAAAACTAACAAAAATTCACATGAATATCTTAAGAGAAAAGGGATAAATAGGATGCTTATGAATTAATTCTATAAGATGTAATATTAATCGATAAACGATATAATCATCACATTAGTAGAATACCAACAATGTTTCAAACATATTTCAATAATCATATAAAAAAGAATAATTGATAATGGAATTTATAGTAGATGTTGATGGTTCATGAACTTTGTTGTGAAAATTTCGATCAGGTGGCTTTATAACTGTATAATATGAGTAGAAACAAACATAATTTACATTATAGTTTAAATTATAAGAGTTAAAATATATTAATATCCATAAATAAAATTCCAAGATTAAAAATGGATGAAAATGTGTCAAAATAAGTTATCAAATATGGGTACCTTTGGTGATGATAATCAACAATGTCAAAATTATACAAGACATTATTATGATATCAGTAGTTTCCAAAATCCCATATGATATATCACTAAATATGATCAAAGTAAAATATGACTAGATGAAGGAGTTGTAATAATATGTTTGAAAAAAATGATATTTTTATAGATAAATATTATTAGAATAACATGATGAAATATCAAATATTGATAAAATAAATTTTGAATTTTAGTATGATAGTGATACATATGTAGTGGAAGATCCCATGGAACTTCGAAATAATTTTTTATAGTATTTGATGTCTATGAAAATTAATGAACAAAAATATGATGACTGACTTAATGTAGTTATGGTGAAGTCAAATGATTATGATGATTCTATTTTAAAATTTTATAATTTGAAAAACATAAATTTTGAATTTGAGATAGAAGAACATAATTATATTATTTTATAAATAATATGATGCCATGATATACATAATATTTAATGAATACAAATATTTTAGATATTGGATATTAAGAATTTCACTTAACAAGATTAAAAAATCCTAAAAATCATTTGATATTGGGGACCACATTCCATCAGATGTTGTGGGAAATATATTTAATATAATCGCAATTGATCTTATACATATACTAGTGTGTTATTTTTCTAAGTCTCACAATAAAATATCTCAATATGTATCCGTTAAATGTTTCAATAATATTAAATAATAGATGAATTGATGATTTTTGGGGTAGTTTTTCAAATTGAGATGATGTGAAAAAATTATGAGAACTGATTAGTGGAGAGACGAGAATTGAAACATCAAGATATTGACATTATAGGGAACTAATTAAGAAAAATTATTTAGTGGATGATTAGGTATAACTATTCTAAATAAACATAGGAATTTTAATGAATATAACTTGTTGAATCCATTATAATAATCCTATCGTGATATATTTTTTGGGAATATATTTTTGGAAATGGATTGTCCCTTCCTAAAAAATTTTAATTGATAATTCATTATAGTGGATAATCATTTTTTCAAGAAGAAAACCACATAGTTCAAGGATTTTATACAGACATTTGACTAATCCTTGTAAAAAAAATATCTTCCCTTGAAATATTATCTATATTCCTACAAATTATTCAGTTCAATTTTTTTTGTTGACTTATACAATATCAATTCAAAGTTGTTAACTTCATGTTTACCATTGATCCAACTACACTTATCAATGGTAAACCCATTCCTTGGTATCTTAGTACATCATACATGAATATTCAGTCAAATAAATACATAAAATTATCAATATTGATAGGATATTGTCAAACTACACAATATGCACAATAATAAATTTTTCTCATATATATAATACTTCCATCTATTAAATTTTTTAACTTGATAACCATGGTCCTTATATAGGGTCATTAGGTACTATTTGTCCCTTTTAGATTCTCTAAAATAATTTCATTCATATGTTACAATATTATAACCTCATTATTATCCAAAATAAATAAAAAATTTCCGTCAACCACCATTCATATTTATTTTCATCAAATAAAACTCAACAACCTAACCTCATTCTGATCATTGTATTTTTCGGTTCAAAAATGAGGTATCCCTTCATCCTACCTCTAATATAAATATCATTAAAATAACAAATAATGTAAAAAAACTAAATATATGGGGTGTTTCACCGCCAATGAAACCATTCATATTTAATAACCTCATTATAAAATTTAATAATTTTTGTGTGATTATATATGAGTGTATCAAAATTAAATAAATAATGTATTATTAAAAATAATTAAATAACCTATAAATTGAACATATATATACATATATCACAGTAAATATAAAAAAATAATCATATGACTCTTATATCCAACATTAATTCAAGAGAAAATATCTATATAACATCATCATCACCTCTTTCAAACCCCCAAAAAAATCAAAATAGAATTCTAATGTCATGTAAATATAATTACAATGGGTCAGTATATCAATATAATAGGATAATCTAGAAAAATTAAAATAAATTATATTATATTTATTATTGATATTGTAAAAAAACGCGGAATATGGCCTAGTGTTAGGGTAGAGACAAAAATAAGTACAACCTCAACATCTAAGATAAAATCAAACTCACATTTAATGAATGATATAAACCCTCAAAATCCCGACATAAAACATAAAAAAATTATAACATAATTTTTTGTCAAAAATTAAAATTACCAAAAAAAGTACTAATCTTGTAATAATTCAGCATTAAAAACTATGTTTAATTAATATATAATTATATTAAATTATACACTTAGTGAAATTTATTCTCAATCAAAACCCTTAGAATAATGTAATTATAATATATAAAATCTAAATTAATTAATGTATCTATTATTTTGTCAATATTCATCCATGATTATAATACATTATAGGCTTTCTTAAAAATAAAATAACACTATGCTTCACAAAAGGATAATTATCCATATTAAAAATTCATATTGGAAATAAATTAATAATTATGCATATAAATCATATCCCTATACTTATATGGGTTTTCTAATGAACCATTAAAAAATATCAAACATCATGTCCCATCAATTAATTATACCTGACATTCATATTATAACTCCTATAAAAATACACTTTATAACTCGTTAGTTGAACACAACATATATTGTCAATGGTTGATGAGATAAATATTGGCTACCATATCTATGGGAGAATATAAATATTCCCACTAATAAAAATATCTTAACCGAAAAATTAAATACTCTGAAAGATTATAATATAAGAAAATATTACATACAAGAATTTATATCACAAAAATCAAATAACATGAAATAAAATAAAACTAGAAGACCGTAAATAGATTTTGTAAAGTAAAATAAGTCATATTTGTAGTATTTTAAATGATTTAATATTAAATATCTTGGAGTATATAATTCAATGGGTCACATATAATAGTACTAAATAATAAATTTCTTAATAAGGCAAATAATTATACAATGATTATTCTTCGAAGACCACAAAACATCTATCAATTTTTATAATGGCTCTCAAACCCCTATAAAGTTTCAATCTCATTGATTAATAATATAAAATAGTATTAAAAAATAACACTATATGATTAGAATCAAATTTAGAATGAATAAAATTGTATAATGAACCTAAAATTCAATGAATGAAACATTAATTTTAATAATCCCATTGTTAAACAAATGATGTTGTCAAAAATTGAATTTTAATATAAAATTAGATAGTGATCCGTCTATTGAATAAAAATTTTCCAAACACATTGATACAAATAAATTAATATTTATTGTTTTATAACTTATTTACTTATGATATAAGGATCACTAAATATAATATTATAATTGAAAGTGAATTCTTTTCTAAAATAATTTTCATATTTAGAGGCTGATATAAATTAATATTCTTTTATAAAAATAATTTTTTATAATAAATTATATAATAATAACGTTCATATAATATAAATATAAATCAAATTATTATGAATTTAGGAAATAAATATTATTAATTTAATCAAATCATATTAAAATTATAAAATACAGAATTTGGTTTCCATGAATGATATGTAATTAAAAAACCCTTAACTCATTTGATCT
The DNA here is from genome assembly GCA_963277665.1 of Viscum album. Classification (NCBI taxonomy): domain Eukaryota; kingdom Viridiplantae; phylum Streptophyta; class Magnoliopsida; order Santalales; family Viscaceae; genus Viscum; species Viscum album. Next base: position 143,390,046 of record OY728141.1, read on the forward strand.
TTATAGATAATTTACTATCATTGAATGAGAGGAAGGAAATGTTTTCTAGGGGATGGTGTATAATCATTTATATATATATTATGCATGTGTTTATAAGATAAATATGAATTTATACAGATATTTATGTAGTGAATTTGGTATATCATTGTGTATCTACAAAATAAATATCCCATAATCACATGAGACTAACACTACATGAGTGAAAAAATAATTGAAGATAAATAGTGTTGTAAAAAAATAAAACAAATTTTTTAAAATGATTAATATATCAATGGAATTAAACATTAATAAATAACAGAAAATATTGATGAATCATTAACACAAACAATATAACAATATTTTCATCAAAAATGTAATATTGTTTCTTTGAAAATGGATATTAATATTGATTATAAATCAATTATTTGTACACTATGATCATATTTAAAGTATTTTATTAAGATAAAATATATTTTTTTTGAAATAAATTCTTAACTGTCTAGACAATAAAGACATAGTTTGATAGATTCTTTGTAATTAAAAATATATTTCAATAAATATTCACACTTCGTATAATTTTATATAAATGTATATCAGACAAAAAAAATTACAATGAGTAAACATAGATTTAGAGAGTGTTAATGAGGTTTATCTTGAAAATTTATATTAATAGATCTTCAATTAAATTATAATGAATGTATCTCTCTGTTAGTGAGTGTCCTTTTTTATGAAATTAAATAGAAAAAATGAATAGTATCCATTATTAAATTAAAATTGGTAATATAATCATTTATATATTATCCACCTTAACATAAGCATCATATCTTTTTTTATTGAGAAAATACCAATTCAATCATTGTAAGTGTCAAAACATATTGATCAAAAAACAAATTTATTGCTTATGATATACTATGCTTATATTTTATATCACTGGGGGTGAAAAAGAGTTCAACATAAATTATTATATAGAAATATATTTTAACCAAATAATAAAAAATAAATATGATTAAATATCAAATTTATTGTTTGTGATATATTATAATAGAGGATATTTCAATTATACAAGTTCTAAGATGTCCATTATGATTTATTATAATGAAAATTTTAAATAGATAATGACATTATATAACGTGATGTTATTTATTTTCTAAAATATATCATAGAGTAAATATTATTCATTATAAATACTATTAATATTATAAAACAATATTATAATTAAAAAATTATATTGTTTGGAAAATGGAACCTTGGTCTCATCAAATATATTTTAACTTCTTTAAATAAGATTAACTAATTTTTTTATTGTAAATTTTTTTATCATAAATATTTTTTGGGAAACCTCAAATGATAATTATAAATGAACTATTAAAGCTATTATAATTGTATATGAGTGATAATAATTAATATTCTGTTCGTATTATGTACGTTAGATATTGGACCCAGTTTATTTATTTTTTCTATTTATGTGACTTATAATTTTATATATGATGTTGTCTTATAAACATTGTATCATGTTTTACTATATAATGAAATTTAAAAATTCTTTTATATATGAGATAAAATTTATGGTATGATAATAAAACCATTATATGAAAAAATCTATTTTATCCATAATACATTGTTATCATGGAAAATCATGGGATATGTTTGTATGATATGAGTATCGTAAATAAATATTTATATGATGATATATATTATACACATGGGATATAAATTGTACTATTTATGTATTTATAACATTAATTATATGTAATTCCATATTTATTAATTTTTATTCAACTTATAGTGTCAACTATATTAAAATACTAGGTATATAGATAATAAGGTTCTTGAAGTTTCCTTATTAGTTTGTCTCACACATATAACTTGTTTTGATAAATTAGAATATATATTTTCCCTAAATATCCAACTAACTACATATATAGTTGATTTAAGGGGTCAATCCTAGATTGTAATTGTTTTATTGTTACAATTTTATAATTTTTTAATAATTTCCTTTAGTAGATGAAATGATTTCTAATGTAGTATTTTTTTTATAATTTTTTTATTAATTACATGTTGATATTATGAAATTGAATCAATGTAAATAAAAATTAATTTATCATTTTCATGGTAATATTTAAAGCATTAATAACCAAGAGGATTCAAATATAAATATAATCAACAGGGAAAGGTTATTGTATAATAATTCTAATATCAATTAATTATCATTCCTGCATTAATTAATATTAAAATTTATGATGTATTGACAGTAATAGATGGATAAAATGTATCTATGTTAGACTTATAATTGTATAATAATATAATTTTTGGATTAATCATTAATAAAATGAATTAGACGATATTAATGGGGAAAAGGGTTTAGAATTGGAATAATCAAATTCTAATAACAAATAATTTAAATGTCAATAAATAATGAAAAATCACTTATTAATGAATGTGAAAAATCTATAACACCAATATACAATTATACTCAAATTTCCACTTGATTTTTATAGAAGGAGGATATGAATAAAAACATTCCTATGAATATAAGTTCTATATGATGTATGGGGGAATGAAAATTAAAATAACATTATAATGACATTATAATTCATGCATAAATGAATCAGGTATGACTATAAATAGTTTTAATGCATCAATAGGTTCTCTATTTTCTACTTTCTGGAATAAATAATTTTTCTATAATTAAAACTTCATTACTATTGAACATGTACATAATTGTAAAAAATTTAATTAGTTAATAATGACATTTCTAGTTTTACATTTGGTAGAACATGGAATAAAATGACCCCAAATATTCATAATTAAATACTATAACATTTTTGAATAATATTAATTACATATCAAAATGTTCCAAACCATAACGATAAAGGATTTGTGTATATTGAAATTATGATAAATAAACAATTGGTACAACAAGTATCTATATCATCTCTCACTATGTTCTTCAACACTAGTAAATACATGATCTTGGGAGGTATTTTATAATGTCATGGATTTGTTAGAAGGCTCAATTTATTTAAATAAATAATGATTAGGGGTTCCATTATACATGTGAGGGGAGGGAAACACATTAAATTTCTTAAAATATTTCAATGATATAGGTCTCCATAATATGAAAAATTATTAAAATAGTTTTTTTGATGTTTGGATATTATAGGAATGAAAAACATCAACAATGCAAAATAAGAAAGGTTTTTTCACAATCGTACCCTTACCTATCGGTCTAACACCCAAGAAAACAAATTTAAATAGTAACAGTGGATTTTTTTTTATTTTTACTATTTACAGAGAACAGAAATTTAGTAGAACATATTAAATAATATTAAAAATACGGATTCCAAATTTTCAATTCATTTTTCATATTAAATTTCTAAAAGTGGGTTAATTTAGTTTTAAAATTGATTGAAAACTATATTGAAAATGTGTTTTTGAAAAATCTATATTCAAAGATAAACTTTTTTTTATTGAAATTACATTCGTGTAAAATCTATATTATGAATGTTCAATTTTACATTCATAAATTTAATTTATAAATTTCTTTAAAACCATTAATCAATAAGGATTATTTTATTTTCGTCAATTAAAAATCACAATGCATGCATAAAAATTAGTTTTTTTTACAGAAATGTGCTTTTATTCCAAAAAATAACTAATTAAAAAATTATGTGAAATAATGATTGATATTTAATAAATTATAATATTTTTAATTACATGATTCTTAAGTTACATTTAAATAAAATTAAAAACAAACATAGACTTGTACATGAAAATAAATTTTATTTTTTACAAAAATAGTTTCTTTAATTATTCAATGAAAAAAATCTAATTATAAAAACCCTAAAAATTCAACCAATGTTAAAATTGACATTGAGATTTAAAAAATATTATACATTAATAGAAATATTTTTTTTAATATTTTATAAATGTATTATAATTTAAATTAAAAAAATCAATAACAACTATTTTTGTTAGAAAATTATTGGAAGCATAAATTGACATTACGGAAAATTTTGTTACATATTACTATGCATCAGTCAGAATAGTGGAATTATTTAATATTATTTTCAATATTTTTTTGAATTATATTTTATTACAATTCAAAACTTGTAATTTAAAATCAATGTTATAATGGTAAAATTTAATAATTTTCATTTTCATTTTATATCATAGTTCACTTTAAGCAAGAAAATTCATTTTAAGAAATCTATCAAGCATAGTATTCCATTAATCAAAACACTAGGTGGTTACATTCTCCCCTTAAATAATTTATTACGACAATTTTTTAACATTTAAATCTAGTGATCACCAATTCAAAATACCCTTATTGAAAACCCACATCATATTATTGGATAATATAAATTCCTTTGAAAAGGGTAAGTTAAAAATATTAATTTTACAATAAATAATAGAGAATGTACTTCCCCAATATAGATAAAATCAGAAGGATATGAAAATAAAGGCATTATGGGGAATGAAAATTTCCAAATAATAATATATTTATTGATAACATGGTAATGAGAAAGATAATTACCACAAAACCATCAATTTTTTTGCGGTGAAATTGTATATCAATTCATCAAAAATAATTTTAAATTGTAAAGACTATTTATTTTCAAGGTCTTTTTTCCTAGAATTGAGGATTTATTTTGATATATAGGTGGAGAAAAAAAGAAAATATATTTACTTGATTTTTTTCCTTTTCATAACAATAATTTCATACTTTGTTTGAGCTTTGATCAATTTCCACATATATCTCATCTATTTATCATAGAAATGATTATTACAGATGAATTATTTGAACCAAAATGACTAACATAATATTTTAATAGACCATAAGAACCATAAAAAATTATAATCCATTTTTTGATATCTTTTTTTTCAAGTAGGTTTTACATTATTAGTTATTGTACTTACAAATTTATCATGGTTCAATAATTTCTAAATAGTAAATTTGGATCTAAATTTTATATATAGTCATTATTAAAATTTTTATACCTTGATGAATAAATGGTAATGATAAATTAATTACACCAAATTTTTCATATGGTAATTTTTTTGTATAAATGATTGATGTTTCTACTTTTTTATTGATTCAATGAAATAAATATAAATGATAATTCAACATTACAATATAATTTATTTATTATAAATACCATAAATTTTCCATAATATGTCCTTTTATCATCCATGTAATTAATAAATGATATAAAATTACATCATATCATTGATGTTGTAGTCCACATGTATAAATGAATTACATTATCATTTACCAAAGCATCACTATATAATAATATTGATTATGTAATTTAAGTATAGAAGAATAAAAAATTTATAAAAAATAATATAAATATGAAGTCTAATATTTAACATGACATGAAAATATGGTGATGGAAAATAAATCATATCTCAATATAGATGGAATAGTCCACACCTACATAAGAGAAATATTTTAATTTCTCATTTGATGGGAAAGTGGAGGTAAATGGTTATTCTATCATCATAATAATTTCTATTTATATTTATGATACTATATTCAGCATGTTCACATGAATATAATAATATTAGACAAAGTATATAAGGAAATAAAATTCAAAAAGACTGGTAAAATTTTCTTCCTCTTGGTAGAGAGACCAACATTTACTTAAACCTTAAGCCTTGATGAATTTTTATAAATTGAATATCACATTCTCTATGATTAAATGAATGATTAATGAATTATTTTATGTATGGATTTCCCAATATATAATAGTTAAATGGTTTGAATAATGGAGGATATGTGCACTTCCATAAGTGATGAGAGGGACACATAAGGAATTTTTAAAAACAATTCAACTATATAAGGTCACAAAAATGAAAATGAGGATCTATATGAGAAAAAGTCCAATTTTTGGTTTATCTGTGATAAAAACATTTTCCTATAATAGGAATTAATAAAGTATGGGTGGAAATCCTACACTTATATCATTGGTCCACTTGGTAAACCCATTTTATTCTTAATAATTGCAAAAAAAATTGACTGTTTTATAATTTACAATGAAAAAAGTTATTTTCAACATATAAAGTTATATTAATAATAATTATCCCCATTATAAAATCCATTTTACCATATTCAATTTCTATTTCCAGTGTAATTTAATATTATATAAGCACGCAATACACAATGAAATCCAATTTTAGACATATACTATTTTAATCATATTATATAATTTATATCCATTCTTTTACATTTTAAAATCATAAAATTAGTGTTTTATAGGTTATTAAATTTATAATATATATATTTAATTGAAACCACTAAAAATATATGTTGATTTAATTTATAAATTAAAAAATCAACTCACACATAAAAAATACATTATTTAAAAAATTATGGGTGAAAAAAAAATTATAATAGTTTTTACTAAGTAATTAATTTTATTTTTTTAGTTAAAGAATACCTCTATTAATTTAAGATAAAATTTAAAACATAATAGGATTTTTACTCAAAAAAATGATATATTTTACAATAATCAATATTTTCACTATTCATTGAAAAATAAATTTGATTAGTATATTCCCAAAGCAATTACCCTAAGATAATATTGATATTATTATTCTGAGAAGGATATCTACTTACTAAAATAAAAATAAAAATTCATTATGAGTTTTAAATATTTTTTGGATAAAAATAATAAATCACATTTTTGGAGAACAATTATTTTTCAATCAGAAAATGAAATTAAAAAAAATTAGTTGTTTTTTTCTAAATCAATCAATACATTATCATTATTTAAAAAGATTATATCTATTTTTCATAATGTTGTTAATATTAATTCCATTATATATTATGTCCAGTTTATAATAACCACATTCAAATAATAATATTTTTTTTTGAATATTGCTGCTTCTATAAAGACCAGTGATTCATGACAAGAATGAGTTCGAGAATAGTATTCTATTAAACCAAAATTTTAGGGTCTTACAATCTCACCCCATAAATAAATTTCACCATATCATTTTTCATATTGGATATAAAATGTTAAATATTTGTAAATACATATGATGAAACCCCATACCATTCAAGGGGGTAATAAAACTTCGTTTGAAATAGGTAAGTGAGAAACAAAATGGTATCCTAAAATTATATTAAAATTAGTTTCTAATATAACTATAACATTAGAAAGAAATGAAAATATACAAATGGATAAAAATGAATGTGTCCAAAAAATAATAGATATTTATAGGGAACATGGTCCAGATAATGGTAATGAACAAAAAAACCATAAATTAATGTGGGGTGAAAATGAAATTCAATTGAACACAAAAACATTAAAAAGAGGAAAAAATTATTCTCATGGTCATTTTTCCAAGATTCGATAAATTATGTTACTATAAATATAGAGAAGGTATGAAAAAATGTGATTTCGTTCCATTTTATAAGAATAATTTCATCCTTTGTTTGTACTTTAATCAATGTCTACATCTAACTCATATATTAATCTTTTAAATGAATAATTCAGGTCAGTTTTTTTGATTGAAGCACTAAAATTAACTTTTTAATGAATCCTAATATCCATAAAAAATGATAATTCATTCCATCAATCTGTTTGTATTTACCAAAACTGAAATTCTTAATCTTAGTTATCTAATATGGATAAATTATCATTTGATGAAATAATATATTAATATATTTAACCTCTGAAATAACAACCATTCAATAATTTAAACCATTCCATAAATATTTCATCTTAAAAATAATCTGAAATATATATAGAAAAAATCAAAACACAATAGAAATAAAATATTTGCGTTCATATTTTTTCTATGATCAATATTTAAAATTTTCTAGAACAAAATAATCTTTTTGTTAATTTTTTATACCAATCATTTTAATACCATGATAATATATTCTCCCCAAACATGATAATAATATTAATACACATTAACCCTAATTGAAAATATATAGTCCCCAATAAAATTAAATATGTTCATATTCCTCAAATAAAAACATAGACTCTCAATTGTAATACCCCAGAATTCCATGATTTTTTTTTCAAAATTAAATGGAATTATTTTTAGGCTAGGCACTGAGATGATATGGTATTCTGAGGCCTAGAGTTTCTAGAATGTAATTTTGAATTATTTTAAGGTTCATTAAATAATAATACGAGTGACTTTTTATAACTTTTAAACTGGTGCCCTGATCAAAATATATGAGGGCACTGATGAGATGAGAGCATCCGTTTTTTCCTAGAAAGGTCCTAACATTGGCCGGTGTGGGCCAACAGTAGAAAAAAAATTTTGTCCATAAATAAAATAATTTAGTAACAACTATTTAATTTTTAAATCCTTATAACTCCAAAACTATAACTCATATTGTAAAACATAGAGTATTGTCGAGCTCATGAGGGTGTGTTTCCATTAGGAGGAGATTAACCTCGAACAATGTGTGTTGAGGGAGAATGTTAATTTTTGAAAATTTAGAAAGAAAAATAAATCAACTTAATTTATTATTTTAATTGTTTTCTTCATTGTTGAGAAGTAAAACGTCATTTCTACGATGTAGTGATTAGGCGGTGAAGAATCTCATTAATGAGTCAGAATAACGACACTACAACACAACATAACAGAAATGATGATTCATGTTTCATCACTTAATATCCCAAAATTCTATGTAAGATTGGTGGAACAATCTTGGAATAGATATGATGATTTCGTGGGTAGTGACGAAAAAATATGAAGGAAATCCTCTCCAATGATAAACATTGGTAAATCAATTGACGAAGAAGACACCCTTGGTTAGCAGATTCGGGATGAGACTTCTACAAATGATCATCCATGAGAAATATTGTTTCCCAAGCAGGGTTTTGGATCTGGATGATTGTTTTTCACCATTCCCCCCTCTAAACTAAGAAAAAAAAATTAACTCTCTAACATGTTTATCAGCAGACATATTTTCCTTGAGTGGTTGGGAAAACATTGTTTCTTGTTGATAATGGGAATAAAATATATGTGGTTTATTCATATATTTCTTGTTTCCACTAACGAGAAAAAATATGAGCTTAAAAAAACAAAGGTTGATTTATTCTATTTGGGTGTTCATGTGTAATTCATTATTGAAACCCTGATTCAATGGCATGGTGGGATATAGGCCATAGAAGGGATGGTGGTGAACCCATAAGATTGTGGGAATGGATGGTCCTAGAATTGAACAACCAGAGAATACTTGGTCGCCTGGAGAAGACACCACAGATAGTAGCCTCATATTGGTGATGGCGCACCCCAACGGTGCGCCAAGACGGTGGAGGCCAAGGCTAGCAGGGTCCAAATTAGTGTGGAAGGGTGGCGCTGCTTGGGCACTGTATTGGGGAAATGGTTTGTATTGGAAGACCAGAGTGCGTTAGTGGCATGCAGTCCCTATTGGACCACGTTTGGACCAGAGGTGGCTGACCTCAGTCATTCTTTTGGTGGCACTCCATGGATTCCTTAGGCATCTAGACATATCGAGAGTTAACATTCCTTTACATGATAAGCTGATGGGTTGGACCAGGACACTGGTCTGCCCGTGTTGCGTACATAACTAGCCCGCTAGTTCTGGCTGAGCCTGATGGAAACGGGCTGCTGGATGACCCGGCATGATGGACCTAAGGTCGAACGAGGATGGGTCCAGCAAGGACCATTGTCCATGATGGATTGGGGTCGACCAATTCCAAAGTGGGTTAGGGCCGTATTGATGAATTGGGTTTCTCCATGCAAGACCCCCACACCAGGTTGGTCGGGTCAGTAAAACCATGTCGGATTGGGTTCATACGTAAACTAACCCAATTTAATTAAACACAAATATCTTTTAGACTGTGAGTTAGATTAATGCACCATCCAGGGCATTGGGACACCTGTGATAAGATGGAAAATTTCAAGAGTCGTAAATCCAATGGCTGGGTGTTACACAAATTCTATGACGATTCTACCTCAGTGGTTCAGTAGAAAAGAGAATCGTAGTAGTTCAGCAGACGAGCATACCGTATTGGTTCAGAAAATGAGAGTTCCTTAGTAATTCAGCACAAGAGCATACCTTAGAGGTTCAACAGACAAGTATAACTTAGTGATTCAGCACACAAGCGTACATTAGTGGTTTGTCATATGAGTATACATTAGTGGTTCAGTAGACCATCATACCTTAGTGGTTTATCAGATGGGTGTTCCTCAGTGATTCAGTAGATGAGAGGACCTTAGTGGTCAAGAAGCCAAGAAAGCATACCTCATTTGATCAGTAGGGATGAGTCCCTTTATAGTATAAGATGATTCAGATCTATGACTGCAAATATTTATTTCAATATATTATGATATACCTTGTGTGAGTTTTCTTTGGTTTTCGGTCTTTCTATAAAATCATTCTTTGTGGTATTAATATGTGATGTTTCATTATGGTTTTTCCTCTCTTTTTGGGGTCCTTACTGAGTATTTTGTTACTCAACCCTGTACGGGCCTCGCTCGCACTTGTCGTGTCTCATTCAAGTGATCGACACATCGAATGTGACCTTGGTGGTCTAGGATTGGGTGGTGCCCAGTTAGATAGGACAGATGAGACAAACTTATATAATTACTGATCGATACCCTCTACTTACCATTCAGGTTGGGCTTGATCAGACAGACCATAGAAGCTATACGTTCTATCATGGTTTTGGGCTTGTATTATGTCCCCTAGTAATTTTTTTGTACTATACACTCAGTAGTTGTCTCATTGTCAGTTGTGGATTACATTTGTTTACATTCTAAAGCATGAGCTCTGTGAGTGTGTACCGGATTAAAGGTATTGGCTTCCCGTTTTGGGATATGCCTTCTCAGTGCAAGTCGCCAGCCCCTGGCCTAAGGAAGGGGAGCCTGGGGTAGTCATGGAATGGGCCTCGGGGGAATGGTCAGGAACATGTTGTATCAAAGGAGGCCAGTTCAAACATAAGAACCTAGAGTATATGATTTTGGTTTGGGTGAAATTTTTTTTACTGTTTCATGTTAGTCATTTAATATAGAGAGTAAATTACTGGTGCAGTGGCCACCATATCCATACTCTAGGACCTTGATTTTTTACTTTGGGACTCGGTATATGAAAAAAATACATTGCATGCATCTTTGAGTGTTTTATCCCATGGTCTTTTTGAGTCAGGGTAAGCTCCCCATGAATAATCTATTGACCATGATCCATCTTGATCTCATTCAGGATGCCTCCACACAAACATACATTGTGGATTCTAGTTTTTGACCATAATGATGTTCTATAGAGAGAAGAGTATTTGGTACATGAAAGGTTCCCCAAAACAGCACATTGGGGTGGTGTTCTAATTATACAACCTCTTGTTGGTCAGTAGTTCCTACTGGCACTACGGGTAGAATACACACGTAGGCTCAGTTCCATACACGAGTTCGAGAAAAAAATACCTCCCTAGATCAAGGGAGAGATAGATCATCATGTCAGTGATGATTGGATGGATGTGGTGATGTGAGTCTTCATCTTACGAAGTATGCTACTTGACTTGATAATAGTTCTATAAATGAGCCTTCTACAGGGCTCTATGGGGAGATGGTAGAGTTTGACTTTTCAAACTCATGAGTAGGCGGCCCTCACCTTGTCTGACATCAAGAGACTTTTTAGGGAGTATTTATTCCCCGAAACGTTGAACTCAGTGTGCATATAGGAACTACTTCACTTATAGGAATGTAGCTTGACAGTGGATGAGTTTTTTGATAGGTTCATAGGCCTATCTTATTACTCTATGGATATAGTGCGGGAAAATTTCTTCAGGGTCGAAACCTTTGAGTTGGGACTCCATTGGGAGATCCAGACATCGATGATTTACCTCTGTATCCTTACACAAGATTAGGTGATGGAGTGAGATCTACTAGTATAGATCTTCCTCACTGAGCAGGAACCGATGTTCGGTGATACCAACAGGCCATGGGTGGCAGACTCAACCATGGAAGGTAGCTGACAGATGACATAGAGGTCTAAATGGGACATACCATTCATAGGATGACCCCAGGACTCAGGGATGGTGATGCAGAGATCTCAGGGTAGATGGAGTCATCAGGGTAGCAGAGTATTATGTGCATGTGGTAGAAAAGGTAACTTGGCTTGGGATTTCCCAACTCTCTGTACAAAGGATATATAGATGGTTGAGGTACCGCCGAGGCTATAACAGAGATAGGAATAAGGGATTTCAATAGGCATCATACATGGCTGAGGTGAGGGAGGATGGGAATAAGTTGGAAATATGTATGAGGTACTACAACCACCACCCCCATGCAGTATGCCATAGGCTCTAGGAGTAGGTATACATGAGAGGGATTAGCTTCAGGTAGTCAAGGACTATGGTCCTGACATCCTAGAGATGATATGAGTTATGATCTGTATTTTCCTCACTTTTTCTATTGTTCTTATAGACATAAGTTCTACTCACTCTTTTCTTGATGTGGATCTTCTTCGTATCTTGGAGATTCAAATCGAGATGTTGGTTTAATCCTTACGATTATAGACTCCAATGGGAGGGGATTCGATGATCACACACTCGTTTTTTCAGTGTGATCATGCTTTTAGAGGTGAATGATTTTTCTAGGATCTCTATGTAGTAGCATTTAGGCCTTACAACGTCATCCTATGAATGGACTGTCTATCCATAATTCATTCCTAGATTTTCTATTTTAGACGCATAGTGATGAGTGTTGTAAGAACCATGTTCTCAGTTTTGAGGTATGAGTTTATTATTTTTTCTTTTCCTTATGTGTTTTTGAGAAAATAAGGAAATTGGGGAAAATTCCCAAATTTTGAGACTACACACCGTGTACTTTTCCGCACGCCGTGTACTTCGGTCGTGTGGGATGAGTACACAGGGTGTGTAGCCATGTTGGTGACGAAGGGTGTAAAAAATGACTACATTCTGTGTAGTGGTATTTAAACGACGTGTATTCAGTCATAAGTTAAATAGTATGGAGGTGGAAGTATCCGCCAGCTGGGCGACAGTATACGCCGTGTAGTCAAGAATACACGTTGTGTCCTCATGTCGACGGATGAACAGTTCAGTGGTGCTGCCAGAAAAATATTTAAATGAAAATGTACATGCAGTGTAGTTTGTTTTTTTTTCTCTTTAAATGGGAAGTAGAAACCTCATTTGGCATAGGAGGTTTTTGGGTTTGTTTTAGAGCAAGGGAGGAGGCCAGAGCTTTGGAGATACGCCGAGCGTACATTGGGAATCTAATTCCTCCGCCATTGATCTAGTTGGAACCGCACAGGTAAGCCCTATGCTCTCTTTGTTCTGTTCTTACAAATTCTTCCCCAAGAGAAAGTTATTTAAATTTGAACGGGTTTTCTTCTAACCCAGATCTACGTCATATTTGGGCATTTCGGGAGTCGACGTTCGCATATACCGTTCGTGGGTGTTTAAGGTAGGTGGCTTGGTGATTAATTTACAACAGTTGTGAGTTTGTCTGAATCGTTGTGCCACGATCCCATGTCAGGGTGTCGTGTGCCTGAGGACTTAGATGTTTTAAATACCTAGAATTGTATAGGTTATTAAATGATATAATAAACTGATGTTTGGGATCGCTTCTGGGATCCAGGACCACCCGGGGGTGCGTTCCTCTGTTTAGCCGTATGGCTAGGATACTCAAGGGCATGCCTTTATAATAATGTTTATAAAATTTCCATGAGAGGAATTGCATGTTTATTTTTTTTTAAATATTGGGAATGGCCCGGATACTTTTTTAGGCCTAGGGAATTTTTTACTTAGCCTAAGGGTAGTGCAACTTTTAGCATGAGGGAAACTTCTTCTGTTCCTGTGGGCAATAGACTCTATGCCTGAGGGTGACACTTTGTACGCCTGAGGGAAATATCTATTATGCATGTGGGAAATTATCTCTGGGTTATATTTCTAATTAACTGAGGGTAAGGGATTGCGTGTCTGAGGACACTGACTGTTTACATATAAATTCCCTATGGTGTTTTCCAAATAATAAACGATTAAATGAATAATAAAATGAAAATATATCTGGTAATGTTAGTTACTTTTGATTAATACATATTTTATTGCATTTTACTAATGCACATTGTTGTTGCATATTTTCAAACAATTGGGCACGTTCCTTTGGTGCGTGCCTGCTGGGATTTATTTCTCACACCCTGTTTGGGTCATGTCGTCGGCCCAAACTGATTACAATTCTACAGGTGTGGATAAGGGAAAGGGTCCCTATACATGTATTATATTGCTGCTGAGGAGTAGGGGAGCATGGGACTGGGCATAGTCTCACGATGCTACCGGCTGTTTTTTTAGTTTTAATGTACTCTTTATTGTACTGTATTGTACTTTTGTGTAACATGTTCTGGCTATTTTCTTAAAAGATGAGACAATTTTCATCATTATCTATAAAACTGTTGGTTACCATTTACTGCAGTTGTTTATATTAATTGTGTATAGTTTATTTCTTTCTCTATTGTTTTTTACATTTTATTTTATTCTTCTACACTACACATTGAAAAATGAGGGTATTTTTTCCCCGTTATAATACTTAGTCCCTCGCTGCTAGTCGGCAACCTCTGGCGTTTGGGGAAATGCACTTGAGGGCACGTGGCGAACCACGTTCGGGGAACCCATTGAGTGGCACCCGGAACTGGGACGTTAAAAAGTGGTATCAGAGGGGTTCTTTTCATTGACTTACTATTTAGAGCCTTAGTCAGGGTTAGGATGAAAACAGTAGTTGGTAATAATCAGTGTATGGGCGTAGCTAACCCGTGTACAGGGAAAATCCAATTTACCTCATGTTGCAATTTTATTGATTTACCAATTTACAGTTGATTTTATTTCACCGTTGGGTGACACACTTGTGATTTTTCTATTTATATTTTATCCATGAGTTCTATTTAGTTGATAAACAATTAGATGAGGGAATTCCATCTCATTCATCATTTAGGAATATGTTAAAAATCACATGCCATGCATAGTTCCATGCCATGAAGGTGCATTAGGAAGTGAATTTCGTTGTGATAGTTGTTGTGCTAGTAAAATCATGCTGTTGTGATAACTTCCTTAATAAATACCTACTGTTTGATAGGGTATTATTGTGTGAGCCTGTTTATAGAATGGACACCAAAATTTAGTTTTTGGGGAGTATGGGCCCTCATTGAACGGCATTTGGTGGATCATTGACTATTTATCCAGTTATAGCACATATAAGATTTCCAAACATGGATTCGTAGAGAGTATGGGCCCTCGTGGATCAGAATTTGGCACTTAGATGTTCTTAAACATGCCGTGTATGTTCTTCTGTTTGGGAAGAAAAGAAAATTTTTTGAGTACACGTAGTGTACCCTAAGTACACGCCGTGTAGTATCTTCCTGTGTCATATACCGTGTGGGCCGGGACACGGGGAAGGGAGGTACATGGGGCGAACACGACATGTATCGGAGGTACACACTGTGTAGTGTTGACCTAGAGTCCTCCCGTGTAACTAACAACATGGACGGGGGAGACCATAATATATACATGTCGTGTCCACTGTAGAACACACCGTGTAGTCTGAACTGGGATATGGCAGTGTAAATAACAACACGAGTCAGTGTATTCCTTTCGTGTACACGTTGTGTGCATAATGAACACGTCGTGTAGTGTGAGCCTTGTGTCCGGCCGTGTAACTAACAACACGGTTTGGCGAAGCCCGTCTAGTACACAACGTGTACCTCTGGGATACTCCATGTAGTCTTGTCTGAGGACAGACCGAGTGGTTTTAACCGTGTGGCTGGGGAAAAGGGGTGCTGTAAACGAAATGTGCGGGTGTAACATGTCGTGTAGTATCATTCCGAGTAGTCGGTTGTGTAACAAACGATGCGGAAAGATGGAAAATTACACCATACACGCCGTGTAGAGTATATACATTCCGTGTAGTTTTGTTTAATGGGAGTCATGCGGCATGGCCATGTAGAAGGACCCAGGCCGGGGAAGAGAAATTAGGTACACACCTTGTAGTCAGTATTCACATCGTGTAGTCTTATTTTTCTAATCTAAATGCCTTCTTCCTAATGTTCACTTTTTGGTTCCTTCGTTTCCAGTCTTTGATAATCTTGATCTAAGGTTTGTGTTTAAACTTATAGAGTCATGCCACTGAGACGACCACACGTTGTTCTCAAGAACAGCAGAAACTACTATACTCCAGAGATGGTAGGCCAGGGGCTACTAATGGATCCTCCAGTATAGCCAAATGCAGCGCCAACCATTATACCGGACACAGGCGTGGAGGCGCAGTTCTGTGAAGGCTTTATGCGGTTCATGTAGACCTTTTAGGGAGTACCACCTTCTGCCACATTTATGGCTGAGCAGACTTATATCTTCCAGCAACAGAATTTGTCTACATTTTTAGGGGATGGAGGACCGAAGGCTACAGAGTCTTGGTTGGGGTCAATGCAGTCTATTTTCGAGAACCTAGAGACGCCTCCAGGGCAGAGGGTCAAGCTCGTGACTTATATACTTCGTGATTCCACCAAGAGGTGGTGGGATGTTACCATCCAGACAGAGAATCACAGAGACATGGCGTGGGAAGATTTTCTGACATCCTTCTATCCCTTCTTCTTCCCAGAGATGCTGAGTGATGATCGAGCTCGACTGTTAATGAATATGTAGCATGGTGCTATTTCGGTGATGGATTATTCTGCTCGTTTCACCGAGCTTCAGCATTTTTCACCCGTTCTGTTGGGCGATGAGACGCTGAAAGCCAGATGCTTTGAAGATGGTCTTCGATATGACATTCGAGCACTGGTGAATGTTTTCAGGTTGCCTTCAGTACGCGCTATTGTGAACCAGGCACTGATTATAGAGTTGAACCTATGAGAAGATAGTAGTGTGGGCCAGGGCGGTTTAGCAACAGTTTATGGTACTATATCTACTTGTAAGAGAAAGAGAAATATGGACTTCTCTCATGGTGGCAGTACCAGCCAGAAGAATGTTTCAGGTAGCTAGGTCATATGCTACCAGTGTGGTAAAGAGGGGCACAAGCGACCTTAGTGTCCACGTGACCCAGCAGAGTGCCGAGCATGCGGCAAGATGGGTCATTTGCAGCGCTTTTGCAGGGCGTTTCCACCAGTGGCTAGTGATAGGGGTTCTGTGCA
Source organism: Viscum album (assembly GCA_963277665.1). Classification (NCBI taxonomy): domain Eukaryota; kingdom Viridiplantae; phylum Streptophyta; class Magnoliopsida; order Santalales; family Viscaceae; genus Viscum; species Viscum album. The sequence continues at coordinate 143,407,153 of OY728141.1, forward strand.
GACTCTATGTACGGGATTATGACCAGTAGCTTCCTACCAGTCGGGGAACTGGAATACGTCAGGGCGTGCAGGCAGGGATGGTGGTTATGGACGTGGTAGCTAGACACCAGGATCTCAGTGGCAATAGGGCAGGACATCTCAGGGTATCCAGGCGGTGTCGTAGGGCCGCAACACTGGGATGGAATATGCAGTGCAACAGACCCAGTAGGAGTAGGATCCCAGACCTTCTACTTTCAGAGGCACTATTCTAGTAGCGTCTGTTTTATCTTCAGTACTTTTCGATACGGGTGCTACACATAGCTTTATATCTGTACCCGTTGTGGAGAGCCTTGGGCTCAGTGTTTCTACTTCCTCTAATGTTATGATGTTAGACACTCTATTGGGAACTAGAACAGCTAGTGTGTGCATCAGTATAAGGAGTTCCCCCTTGGGGTTCGTGGGTGTCATGTCCTTTGGGACCTCTATGACTTAGAAATGAAGAACTATGATTTCATTATCGGGATGGACTAGTTGGTTCCCGTTTTAGCCTTTAAAGATTTCTATCGTCTTAGGGTGAGTTCCACATCACCAGAGGGAAGAGAGTTTCTATACAAGGGTAAGTGGGATGTTCAGGTGAGTCGAACTAGACCGGAGCATCATGTGTGAGGTGGTATCACAGCCCAGAGTGGAAGATTATACCTAGAATACCAGGGGACGTGTGAAACATATTTCCATCCAATGGTTGATCATTTCAGAGATGTCTTCCAGGATAACTTTTCAGGACTTTCTTTGGAGCGTGATGTGGATTTCTCTATTGATATTGTTCGAGGAGCAGCACTGTCGTCCATTCCTCTTTACAGGATGTCTACACGAGAGTTTTAGGAGCACAAGAGGCAGTTAGGGGAGTTATAGGAAAAGGGTTTCATCTGACCCAGTACTTCTCCTTGTGGTTCACTGGTCCTCTTTGTGAAGAAGGCGGATGGTACCCTTAGACACTATATGGATTATCAGAAGTTGAACCACTTGACTTTCAAGAACAGATATCCCTTTCCATGGATTGATGATCTTTTCCACCAACTTCGTGGAGCATGAGTGTTCTCAAAGATTGAATTGAGATCAATATATCATCATTTGGGCGTCAAACCCTCTAATATACCTCTCACTGCTTTAATGAGAATGTATGGTATATACGAGTATACAGTTATGCAGTTCGGACTCTCGAATGTACCAGCAGTTTTCATGGCTCTGATGAATAGTTTATTCCATCCTTATCTGGATTCTTTTGTGGTAGTATTCGTGGACGATATCTTGGTGTACTCTCACACTCGACACGACCATGCCACACATCTTGAGATCGTATTTAGTACACTAAGAGAGCATCGACCATATGCTAAGCTCTCAATGTTTAACTTTTGGATGGACCAGATACACTTCCTGGGTCATATCATCTCAGAGGAAGGTGTTGCGGTGGACCCAGAGAAGGTGAAAGCAGTAGTTTCCTAGGAGAATCCAAAGAACAAGTTTGAAATATTGAGTTTCTTGGGCCTGGATGGTTACTACAGGTGATTCATAGAGGACTTCTCTCGCCTAGTAGCGCAGTTGACAGATTTGACTATGAAGGGTGTGAAGTTCGTTTGGTCAGAAACTTGTGAGATAACCTTACAGGAGTTGAAGGGAAAGTTGACATCAACACTGATCCTGCTACTCCCAGAGTAGGAGAAGAGCTATACAGTTTACTGTGATGCACCAGGTATTGGTCTGGGAGTTGTGTTGATGAAGGGTGATCGGGTCGTTGCATACGGGTCTCGGCAGTTGAGGCCACATGAGAGGAATTACCTGACACATGATCTCGACTTGGCTGCAGTTGTTCATGCATTGCGCTATTGGATACATTATCTTTTGGGAGATTATTTTGTGGTCTTAACCGACCACAAACGCCTCAAATATATCATTACTCAACGTGACATGAATCTGAGATAGCGAAGTTGGGTCGAATACCATCAGTCCTTTGATTTTGAGCTTGCCTATACACCTGGTAATGGTAATGTAGTGGCTGTTGCACTGAGCAGGAAGACTTATATACAGGAAGTGTAGGAGGCCAGTGGTGAATGGAATCTTATGAATTTGTTCTCTGAGATTCATATGGAGGTGCATGATAGTCAGGGGAAGACCTATCTTTCTTCTATAGTCGTGACTTCTACCCTCCTGGATAGAGTGATGATGAGACAGCTTTCTAATTCAAAAGGTCTTGTTCTACGAGATTCGGTGACCAGTGAGGACCCTTCTCTTGGTTGGAAGATAGGAGATGATGTAGTATTGTGTTTCCATGGATGAGTGTGGGTTCTAGGGGATATATTCAAGGAGATAATGTGGGAGTTTCATGCTTCATCTTGGGAAGTTCATCTTGGGGTTACCAAGATGTACCGCGACTTGAGACGTCAGTACTGGTGGTCGGGTTTTTTTTGAGAAAGACAAGCATGGAGGTTCTTAAATTGATAAATATAAAACATTACAAGAGATGAAAATAAGGAATTTTACATTTGTCCCTACTGATAATATAGACTATGTCATTAAGAATGGTGTTGATGTAAATGCTCCTCCCTTCTGACACTCCTTTGTTTGCAAGTCCATCTGCAATGTGGTTCACCTTCAGAAAGGTATGCGTGATGAAGTAATTTAAGGAGGAGAGATTATCAAGAAAAATCACCCATTTACCTGCTAGCTTCCATGACAACCTTGTATGACCCCTTCTAATTGCATGCACCATTGGGGCTGAGTCACTTTCAAACCAAATGTTTTTTCAATGGCGTTGGCTAACGATATCCACCGCACTAATGAGAGCCATCATTTCATCCTCCAAAGCTATCATGTTCCCGCACGGACCATAATTGCATTCCACCACATCCCCATGATGATTCCTGAAGATTACCCCGTAGCCTGAAGGTCTGGGGTACCCTTTGGAGGCTCCATCTGTGTGGCATTTTAGCCACCCATTAAAGGGGGCAGTCCAAATAACCTCCATCATGCCTCTTGGTTTGGGATAGTGGCCTGCAACTTTTAGTCTTCTAAGAACCATAAAATCTTTGACCGAGGCATCACAGTGTTCATAAATTAGTATTTTTGGTTGGGTATGAAGTGAAAAGTAGATGGTTTTGTTATGAGATGTTCCAATTGTGAGCAGGTGAAGGCGGAGCATCAGAGGCCTGCCAGACTATTATTGCAGTTAAATATTTCAGAGTGGAAATGGAATGATGTCGTAATGGACTTCGTGACTGGGTTACCTAGGTCACCTAGAGGTAATGATGTCGTTTGAGTTTTTGTGGATAGACTCAGAAAGGTAGCTCACTTTTTGCCGATCAGGGAGACCTTTGGAGTAGTCAAGCTCAGGATGTTGTATATCCAAGAGATCGTGTGTCTTCAGGGGGTCCCTTGTTCTATCATTTCAAATAGGGACACCTATTTTACATCTCGTTTCTCATAGATCTTTCAGTGGGCACTGGGTACAGAGGTGCTTCTGAGAATAGCTTACCACCCTTAGACCGATGGCCAGTCAGAGCGTACGATACAGGTGCTTGAGGACATGTTATGTGCATGTATCATAGCCTTTGGGGGATCTTGGGAGAAGCATATACCCCTAGTCGAGTTTACCTACAATAATAGTTTCCAGGAAAATATTGAGATGGCACCATATGATGCATTATATGGTAGGCCATGGAGATCACCCTTATGCTGGTTAGAGGTAGGTGAGGCATCATTACTGGGACCACAACTATTACAAGAGACTTCTGAGTAGGTCCAGTTGATTTAGAAGCAGATGGATACTACACGGTCTCATCAGAAATCTTATGCTGATCACCGTAGAAGACCTTTGGAGTTCATGGTCGGGGATCAGGTTTTATTGCTTGTTTCACCGAGGTTGGGACATAGGATAATTAAGAGACATGGTAAACATTCCCAGAAGTATGTTGGTCCATTTGAGATTCTGGAGAGAGTCGGGATGGTTTCCTATCGATTTCAGTTACCACAGCGGTACTGAGCCATGCATGACGTCTTCCATGAATCCCAGTTGCTTCTCTTTCATTAAAAACTGTCTCACGTCTTTCAGCCCGAGGAGGTTGAGCTCGAGGTAGATGCCTCCTTCGAGGAGCATCCGATTCGTATCGTTTATAGGAGAACGAAGGTTCTCTGAGGCCGGTCAGTTCATCTCATATGGGTGCTATGGAATCATGGCCGAGTGCAGGACGAAACCTGGGAGTGAGAGACCGACATACGTGCTCAGTGTAGGGACTTGTTCACGGCTATATCTTCACCACCCTTGGAAGGGAATTTCAGGGATTAATAGCTTTAATGGGGGATTTTTGTAAGAAATCAGTTCTTAGTTTTGAGATACGGGTTTCTTATTTTCTCTTTTCCTTAAGTGTTTTTGAGAAAATAAGATAAATGGGGAAAGTTCACAAATTTCGGGACAACATGCCGTGTACTTTTCCACAGGCCATGTACTTTGGTTGTGTGGGAAGAGTACATTGGGTGTGTTACCATGTTGGCGACGAAGGTTATAAAAACCGACTACATGCCGTGTAGTGGTATTTACATGACGTGTAGTCAGTCGGCAGGGAAATAGTAAGGCAGTGGAAGCAGCTGCCAGCTGGGCGATAGTACACGCCGTGTAGTCAAGAATACATGTTGTGTCCTCATGTCAATGGATGAACAGTTCGGCCATGCCTCCAGAGGAATATTTAAATGAAAAAGTACAGGCCCTTCACTTGGAAGTACACACCGTGTAGTTTTTTTGCAATAAAAAGGCAGTAGCCTCCTATTATCGTAGAGGAGGCGTTTGGGTTCATTTTGGAGCAAGGGAGGAGGATGAAGATTTGGAGATCTGACGAGCACACATTGAGAATCAGATTCTTCCACCGACGATCTCGTTGGAATCATACAGGTAAGCCCTCCGCTCTCCTTAATCCATTCATACCAATTCTTTCCCAAGGAAATTTGATTTACATTTGAACGGGTTTTCTTATAACCTAGATATACATTGTCTTTGGGCGTTTCTGGAGTCAACGTTCGCATATACCGTTCGTGGGTGTTTATGGTATGTGGATTGGTGTTAAATTTCCAACTGTTGTGTGTTTGTGTGAATCGTTGTGCCACGGACCCGTGTTGGGGTGTCGTGTGGCTGAGGCCTTAGTGATTTTAAATACCTATAAATGTATAGGTAATTAAATGTGATAATTAACTACTTTTTGGGATCCCCTCTTGGATCGAGGACCACCCCAGGGGTGCGTTCATATGTTTATCCTTTTAGCCAGTATACCTGAGGGTATGCCTTTATAATAATGTTTATAGAATTTCCTTGAGAGTAATTTCATGTGTACTGCTTGATTATATGTTGGCAATGTCCTGGTTACTTGTTTAGCTCAAGGGCAGTGTTTCACATAGCCTGAGGTTAGTGAATCTTTTAGCTTGAGGGAAACTTCTTCCGTGCCTATGGGCAATAGACTCTGTTCCTGAGAGAGACACTTTGTACGCCTGAGGGAAATATCTGTTATGCCTGTGGGAAATTACCTTACTTTTCTGATTACCTAAGGGTAAATTATTGTGTGTCTGAGGACACTAACTGTTTACATAGAAATTCAGTATGGTGGTTTCCTTATAATGAATGATTAAATGAATAATAAAATGGCAATATAACTGGTAAAGTTAGTTACTCTTGAGTACTGCATAGTTTAATTCATTTTACTACTGTACACTATTGTTGCATATTTTCACACAGTTGGGCACGGGCCTTTGGTTGGTGCCTACTAAGATTTATTTCTCACACCCTGTTTGGGTCATGTCTTCAGCCGAAACAGATTATAGATCTGTATGTGTGGATAAGGGAAAGGGTCCCTATACAAGTACTGGATTTCTGCTAAGGAGTAGGGGAGCATGGGATATGGCTTAGGCCCATGATGCTACCGGCTGTTTTGTTTATTTTTGATTTACTCTGTATTTTACTGTATTGTATGGCTCTGTAACATGTTCTGGATGGTTTCATAGAACATGAGACATGTCACGTCATTATATATTTAATTGTTGGTTACCATTTACTGCATTTGATTATATTAAATGTGTATGGTTTATTGCTTCCACTACTGTTGTATAATTTTTATTTTATTCCACTATGATATACTTTGACAAATGATGGAATAGTTTCCCCAATATCAGACATGGGCCCTCGCTGCTAGTCGGAAGCCTCTGGAGATTGGGGAAATGTTCTTGAGGTCACGTAGCGAACCGGGTTCGGGTCACCCGTTGAGTGGAACCCAGAACCGGGACGTTATATGTGTCCAAAAAGATTGGACAGAGTATTCCTTTATTAGAAAAAAGGAAACAACATCAGCGTAAGATAGACTCTCACAATGTATGTTCAAACAAATCACTGAATAGTCGGCTAGCACGACACTCAGTGTAGTGTATGAGACAAGTCCACAGTTTTCTACAGTGGTGGATGACTACAACGATATCTTTCCTGGGGATGTTCCAGGACAACCTCCTCACAGAGAGGTGGAATTCAACATTAATCTGTACCCTATGACAACAACAATATCTACACCAGCCTATTAGATGGCTCCTACGGAGTTCCGGGAGCTGAGGGTACAGTTGGAGGACTTGTAGAGGAAGGGGTTCGTTGGGTGATATTTTTCACCATAGGAAACCCCATTATTGTTTTCCAAGAAGGAAAAAATATGATTGAGGTTATTCATGTACTTGTGATACAATAACCAAGTGACTATGAGGAAGAAGTATCCTTTACCAATGACTGATGAACTCTTCGATCATCTGAAGGTTGCGAGATGGCTCTCGAAGAAAGACCATAGATTAGGCTATCACTATCATCGAGTACGAGATGAGGACATCTCTAAGATAGATTTCAGACTTCGTTACATCCACTATGAGTACATAGTGATTTCTTCTGGTATGATGAACACCCCAATAGTGTTCTTGGTACTCATGATAAGGATCTTCAAACTGTCCATTGTTTGGTTTGAAGTGGTCTTTATTGATGACCTCTTAGTATATTCAGTATCTGAGGATGAGAATGCGATAAACTTGAGGATTGTGTTGGGCATAATCAGATAGAAATATATTTACAAAATGATCTCTATGTGTGTGTTCTAGATATGAATGTTCCACTTCCATGGACTTGTCATCCCATAAGCAGGACATGTAGTGGATCCAGCAACGATCAAGGTGATACCTTCTTGGTAGCCACTAATACAATTACTGAGGTGCAATGTTTCCTGAGGATGGATGCTTATAGTATGTGGTTTATACACAACTTCTCCAAAAATGAAGCACCCATGAAAGTGTTGACGAATAAAGGAAAAACTGTTCATGTGTATACAAGGATTCCATTTTAGATTCATCAGTAGAGGAAAAGCTTGAAAAGTGCTCATATCTTGAGGATGCTAGAGGGGGCCATCAAAAATGTGGCGTACTGTAACACATTAGGGACCAGTATTGGTTGTGTCCAAAGGTAGGGGCAAGAAGTGACTACTTATGGATTATGAAAATTGATACAGCATGAGAAGAACTATGTGAATCATGACATTGAGTTGGTAGTGATAGTCTCCACACTAATGGTGTGGAAAAACTACCTTATCGGTGAAGGATTCATCATCAACTATGACCAAAAGAGTCTAAAGTATGTATTTTCTCAGAAATATTAGAATATAAGATAGTGAGATTTTTTAGAGTACTTCCATGACAATGACTTCAAGATATTTTATACTTCTGGGATGGGGAACATTGGGGTAGATGCTCTCAGTAAAAGATCAGATTCACAACTACTGAAAGAGGCCTCACAATAGTTTCCCTCACTTGACCTATCCATTGTGGAATGAGATGATCCATCTTATATTTAATAGTTTTTAGTTTTCCCTCCACTCTTACATTGATTCAGGGGAGGCACAACTTGGAGATGCCAGCGGTGAGACCATATATACCTAGATTTCTACAAGGCATACTCATGATGAATATAAGAAAGGTGTGGAGCATGCAATATTTTTTTTAGAGGACACAAATTTTTACCAATGGAATTATGGTAGGAAGTTTTATGGGGGTTCCATACATCCAATTGGTTGTACATCCATGTGTGGTGAAGAATTACTAGGAACATTGACGCCAGTACTGGTAGCCGGAGATAAAGAAGGTAGTGAAAGAGTTTGTCTCGAGATGCCTCACTTGTCAGAAAGTGAAGGCCAAGCACCAGGTTCCAATAAGTTTCACACAACCCCAAGAGGTACCATATTTGAAGTGGGATTGGATATTTATGGACTTCGTGACAAGCTTACCATGTACATCCAGGGGGAACGATATCATCTGGGTGATCATAGACTAAATCACCATGTCATCCCACATACTACCCATTTGATAACAACATTCAGTAGATATCATAGGACACCTCTATGTGTAAGAGATAATTTGACTCTATGGATTTACATCTATGATAGTATTAGATCTTGATGCATGAATTACATCTAGTTGTGGAAGGGATTTCATGAGAAATTTGGGAGTCAACTACTTATGAGTATGGCCTTTCACCCAAATATGGACGGTCCGATGGAGCAGACCATACATTTCATGGATGAAATTCTCTGCTCATGAATTCCTAATTTTGGTCACAGTTGGTAGGAAAACCCACCACTGGTAATTTTTGCGTATAAAAAAAATTCCACTCCACCATCAGGATGGCACCATTCGAGGTAGTGTACAGATGACCACATAGGTCACCATTTTGTGGGACATACCCAGGGGAGTTTTCACTCATGGGTCCAGAGATGGTACATGCTAACACTGAGAAGGTGAAGGTCATATAAGAGTAGATTAAGACTACAAAGAGTTAAAATAATTCCAATACCATAGGCAACATAGACCCTTGTAGTTTCTAGCATGGGACTTTGAATTTCAATAGCTCTCTCCAAAACAAGAGATACAAAGATTTTGATGGGGTGGAAATTTATCTTCTAGGTTCATAGAACCTTTCATGATACTTCATAGATTGGGATAGTTTTCATACCACTTGTCTCTACCACCATAGTCACAGAGGGTTCACGAAGTCTTCCACATATCTTAGCTGAGAAGATACGTTCACAACTCTTCTCAATTCATCGACCACAATGAGATGGAGATTGATTATGGGATGAAATTCAAAAAGTACCCTATGGAGATAGAGGATCAATAGTAGATGATACTACATGGATGGTCGATACATATAGTGCATGTTCATTGGTAGCATTAAAATCTCCAAGAGAGAACGTGGGAGAGAGAGGCTCAGATTTGCACTCAGTACCCCCATTTGATTGATTATCACTTGTTTTGGATTATGAGGAAGAAAATACATAAAAATGGGAGTAATGTAATACCCTGTAATTCCATGATTTTTTTTGAAAATTATTTGGGATTATTTTTAGACCATGCACAGAGATGCCTTGTGATTCTGAGGCCTGGTGTGGCTGTAATGTAATTTTGAACTATTTATATCATTCATTAAGTAATCGTATGAGTGTACTTTTATAACATTTTAAAAATTTCTCAGATAAATAGTCTGGGGAGCCATGGAACTCTGAGTGTTGAGATTCTCATAAAAAGGTCCAAACTTTGGCCGTTGCGGTCCAAAAGTTGAAAGGATTTTTTGGACAGAAATAAAATAAATAAGTAACAATGATTTTATTTTCAACTAATAATAACTCCTAAATGGTATCTCAGATTATAAATATGAGTGTACCGTTGTGCTATTGAGGGCATGTATCCATTAAGAAGAGGTTAAACTCGATCGATGCATGTTGAGGGTGAAAGATAACTTTTGTACTTCTCAGACGAAAATAAAAATAACATAAAATGTTTTTTAATTGTTTTTATCATCGTTGAGCAGTGGCATGTTAGAACTGCAGTTTTCTGATTAGGTGCCACTAAATCTCGTTAAATAACCTCATTAACGAGTAAGTGTAACGATGCTGCACCATAACATACAAAAATTCTAATGTTCAATTCATTAATTAATATACCACCAAGAAATCCAAGATTTTTAGAACAATCCTAGAATTGCATTGAGGCTTATGTGGGTGGTGGCGATGAAAGATGAAGGAAAACCTTTCCGACAATGAATGCTGGAAAATTAGGTGATGGGAATGACACACTTGGAGAGACTATTCTGGATCTAAGATTGACGAATAATGAAGAACAATCATTCTTGACCAATCTACATTCTCATGATGGGGTTTGAATCATTGTGATTTTTATCCCTATTATCCCCTCCTAATGAAGAATGATGATCAAATCTCTAACAAGTTGATTCGTGGATAGATTTTCCATGTGGGGTTTGAAAAAATATTTTTTGTATTAATAATGGGATTAAAATCATAGTGATTTATTTATATGGATCATGTTTGTACTAACAGGAAAAAATCCGAGCCAACAAAAACAAAGGATAGTTTTTTCTATTTGGGCATTCATGTGTTCTTCGTGACTAAACCCTTGAGTCAATGGAAAAAAAGACCTCAAGTTCATATTAGGGATGGAAGTGACCCGAGATGTTTGAGGGTACGAACTATTCAAGAATCTGACCACTAAAGTCTACCTGGTGGCCCAAGGAGGTGACTGCGGGCAGGAGACGGCGCGCCTCGATGGTGCGTCGGGGTGGTGGGGGTTGCTACCAGGTGGGGCCCCATCAGTTCTAGAGGGTGGCACCGCTCGAGCTCTGCATTAGAGGAGCGGGACACATCGGCGGGCCGCAATGAGTAGGCGACATGTGGTCCTTGCTAAACCGCATGTGGCCAAGATTCATTTGGCCTCAGTCGACCTCGTGGTTGTGCACCCTGAATGCCTCAGGAGTTTCGGTTGGAAGAAAGAAAGTCCACCATTACGGTTCCAGCTGACTGGGTGGACTGGGCCGTTGGGTGGCCCATGCTGCGGACAGAACCCGCCCACCAATGCAAGGCGGGCAGGATGAAACAGGGTCACTGGGCAACCAGGAAGGCTGGACCCACGGTCAAACCAGAACAAGTCTAGAGAAGCACAATTGTCCTGGCCTTGTGTCCGTGTTGGATCGAGTCTGCCCATACCAATCTAGGATTGGCCAGTTTGGCTGAAATGGATTGAGTCATGAAGAACTCCCAAGGCGGGTTGGTCGAGTTGGTCCGACCATGTCAGGTGGGCTTGAGATGCAACGAGCACATGTTTTACTAAAACCCCAATATCATTCAGGCTGCGTGTCTGATTGACACACCATCTATGCAGTTGGGACCCTTGAGATATGATTTTTATTTTGAAATACTCTAAGTGATATTTTTATATAGTCTACATACAAATGATTATGTGAGGCATAGATTCTCTCGGAATAATGATCAATGGATTGTAGTAAACCCTACATCAGGCAATGAAAGAAAGGCTATGAAGATCATACCATAGTGGTTCAGTACACATGCATACCTTTTTTGTTCGACAAACAATTATATCTTATTGGTTCAAATTATGAGCATGACTGAGTGGTTTATCACAACAATGTACCATATTAGTTTAGTAGATGAGCATACCCCAATGGTTCAGTATATGAGAAAAACTTAGAGGTTTAGCAAACAATCATAACATAGTTTTTTATTAGACGATCATACCTTATTGGTTCTGTAGACAAGCATACCTGAGTGGTATAATAGATAGGTGTACCTAATTGGTTCATCAGAGAAGCATTCCCTAGTTCTTTAGCATATGAGAGTACCTTAGTGGTCTAGTAAACGAGCAGACCTCAGTGGTCCAGTGGCCGAGCAAGAAGACCTCGGCGGATCGTTAGGGAAGAGTCCCTCAACAGTATAAGTTGAATCATCTCTATGATGGATAATAATACTTTCTATACTTTGAGTTATACCTGATGTGAGTTGTCTTTTAATGTTGTTCTTGTTGTGTGATCTTGCTTTGTGGTCATTCTGTTGTTGTTTGGGGTCCTTACTGAGTATTTTATTACTCAACCCTACATGGTCATCACCTTCACATGTCTTGTCTCGTTCCGGTGATTGATGCTTCATTAGAGACCTTTTTGGGCTTGGACTAGGTGATTCCCAATGAGATGGGATGAATGTGACATACTTCTATAGTAACTAACTGCTACCCTCCACCTACCCTTCAAGTATGGCTTAAGTAGAAGGACCTTGACAGTTTTACATTTCTTCATGTTATTGGGATTTTAATTTTGGCCCCTGTACTTTTTAGTTTTTCTATACTCTTAGTAATTGTCTCAATGAAAATTGTGGTTTACTTTTTCTCTACTTTTCGTAGTTCGAGCTTTGTGAGTGTATAACCATTTGATGGAAATGACTTCCCTTTTTCAGAATATACCATCTTGGTGCTAGTATCCATCCCCTGTCTTAGATGGCATGCATTGGGTAGTCACAACATGGGCACTGGGCATGGTCATGGCATCCATAAATCAAAAACTGTAATAAAATTCATTAAAGGTAAAAAATATCACTATGTCATTTAATCACTAATCAATTTCAAAGTCAATTATAATATCCAACTAACATAATAAATATATATATACTATTTATCAAAAAAATTATTTTCTCAACCATAGGTACATGTTAAGGGTTTTTTATCCAACAAAACATGTTTTCCAAAAATATCATTGTACCATTAAATAAATTTTCTAGGTTATTGATACCATTCAACATATTCTTGAAACTCCTTAAATTAAAACTAATGTATATGAATCTTTAAATGTTTCATAAAATTTATAACCCTAATAACATTAATAGTAACCTTTTATATTGTAATATTAAAATTCCAATACATAAAAATATCAATAATTATACTTCCATTATAAATCATTATGAAGGCTTCATCAACATTATCCATAGTAATTATTTATTACAATAGATCATATTATTCATGTCTTAAGACTCATCAACATCAACTTAATCATGTATCTTACTTTTAAAATAAGTTTTTCTGTTAAAATATTTTATTCCTTTGATATTTCATTTATGGTCTCCTCGGCATTGACAGTAAATACATTACTCATAAAACCATTCTTATCTTCTTCATAAGATTTTTCTCTATGAAATATATTTATATAATTATAATACATTATATATTGAAAATATTCTACCAAAACTATCACCTTATGTAATCCATTATTTTTATTCATTTTTGTAACCGAGATTTTAATTTTTTTCCTCAGTACTTACATGTTATATTGCTTTATTTTTCACACATAGAATATATCCTCGTTCCATGTTCACATTTAGTTGATTCTTCATCCCCAAAAATTTACATTTCGTAAAATATATCTTCATTACTCCATGTTCTTCATGAGAATCCATCTTTGTCAGATTAGTTGCATTGGTTATCTCAACCATTATGGGATTTTTAATAATATAATAAGATATTTCATTGGGAATAGTCATAGGATTTTACATTCTGTATCTCATTTCATTTATTTTATCATGAGGAAAATCATTCCATTGTCCATAAAGTTTTGTGTTTAAATGAATCATGTTGGTTAAAACTATTCAATGAACCCCTAAAATCATAATATTATCAATAAGGATGATATTGGGAAATTAAATAAAGATGAAAATATTTTATTGTATCTCTAAATCTCAACACATTCTTTTCAATATATGAAACCATAAGTTTAGCCTCTGTATTCCATGTTCAATATCTATTCAAATCCTCTACAATATATTATAAATAAAATATGAACCTATTTAATCATATCCATCGAGAGTGAATAAAAAGATTTAGAGCCCTGTGAAATTCATCCGGAATGAGGGATGATTGATTTTGACCCCCCAACCTGATCCACCAGTTCTGAAGTATAGTACCACATTACCTCATGTGTGACTCCATATATACAAGTGTATTTAAACTAGTAGGAGAGTCTATGTAAATATATGGGGAGACTATACAATCAATATTAATCCTTCCATAACATGATATACTATAGAATATAATAAATATAATAATCACAGTATACATGTGAAAACTGTCTATATGTCTTATAAATTATGTATTAAGTAAATGAGAATCCAAATTTTCATTCCAGAACAATGTAAAATTGTAGTGGGTAAATAAAAAATAAAACTATTATAACTCAATAATATTTTTCAATCTATTGACTAACACCATGATCCAGTATATATCTATCATCCATAGGGCCCTTCCACTTACTTATATCCCAATAAAATAAGTTTGTACTTGCATTGGCCTTCCAAATAAGGGTATAAGAAATAAAACATAGAAGGAAACCACTAATTCATCTATTTAAATTATTCACCTCTTTAATAAATGTATTTGATTATAATAACATGTATTTAAACATGCATGTAAATCATAAAATTAGGTCTTGATAAGTAGTTCCCTAACTATGATAAAACAACCCCCGATATATCTTCTTTATATTTATTCTATAAGAATAGTGACTAGATGTCATAAGTGTGAATAAACTATGTATAAGGATCAGAGTAAAATATCTAAATTGTAATGCCCCGACCCCAGTTACCTAGAGTCGGTGCATTATTACATTACATTGGAATGATCATAAGAAAGATCAAATCTCGAAAGACCGATTGGTTTAGTATCCTTGGAAACAGTAGATATATTCATAAAGTTTTACATTACATCATGAAGTGAAAAACTACTACAACAACATATTGTCTCCATAATTCACAGTATTATCCCCTCATAATATCCCTGCAGGTCATTGATAATTTACTTCTTCACATCCTGGGAAAAATAAAACATAGAAAAGGGGTGAGATCAAATGCCCAGTAAGGATAAAAATATAGCGGAAACTTTCATAAATAAAAATAATCATTTAAGGCAGTGTATAATTAAAACAAAAGACTTTTAAACTTGAACTTAAACATAGTATGGCAGATATAAAATGAAATAATTTCATTTAATTATTCACATGGATATTATACTAATCGAATAATCACATGAAATATCAATTACCACATTCATAATGATGGAATGCGTAATGCCAGACTATCATAAACACATTGCCAAGGCCTCATGCCAAGACTAGAAATAATATTTCATCAAGGCCTTGTGCCAAGACACTATTTTGTCTCATGAGACCTACCGATTAAATGCTTTTAGAAGATACTTATATTCAAAATTGCTCAAATATACTCTAGTGTTTTCTGAAAACATTATGCAAGCTTCTGAAAACAAAATAACTAATTCTGAGACTGCTCGACTAATTACTGGCCATGATGGGTCCACGCCCTGTCCCTTCTGGTCTACCACACTCGAGAGCCCAGTTTTCTGAAAACATTTTTAAGCTTGCGTTAAATACGTATACATTTGCATTGGATTTTCATATATTTGAAAGAAATATCTATTTTTTGAAATCATTTAAAAATCACATAATTATAAAAGAAAACCATTCATTTGAAAATATCCTTATAAGAATTTAATGGAAGCTTTGAAGATTTTATAACAGCATAAAATAGCCTCATACACTGTATAAGTTAAAAAAAATACATTCTTACCTTAATTCTGTCGAAAAGGTTAAAAAAGACATTGTTTGGAAAACGACGGAAAGATTCATTTATAAACCTCTTATAAAAATTCAAAAAAGGGTATAAATGTCTTTAACCCATATTCTTGTAAATAGTAAAAATGTTTTGAAATACATTTTTAAGAAACATGGATGTGGATGATAAAGAGATCCCATTAGATTATTACGTATAAACAACCTCGGATAATGAAGAGATTGTGAAATAAACCCTTACCTTGTACTTTTCATTGGATGGGGTAGGTTAACCTACTGTATAATAGTGAAATAATTGTTATTAAATTATACAATAATCATATACATTAATATGATATCATATATGATCTTTTAACACTGCCTTGTTAATAATATTTTAGAATTATCGTCGTTTTGGGTGTTAACTTACTCATTTCCTTTTATATGTTTTGTTATATAAGACATGTTTTTCATGGATATGTTGTATATTAATCATATCCAGAATAATATCAGGTCTTTAGATACTATTATTAATCATAAAATGATAATTATACTTGAATGGATACAATGGAGAATTAATCTTATCGCATTCGTGGAGATGGTAGTCCGTACGTACGCACGAGTGACAATATCATTCTTTTGATATTAAAATAATTTATAATTTGATGGTATATCATATATACAGAATCATTATCATGTTACATATATTATTTAAATGAATTAAACATCATTATTATACCCATCCAAATAATAATTTATTGAATAACAATTACACCACGACGTGGAGACGGTAAGCTCTATGTACGCATGTGTGGTGACATGTTATTCAAAGGATGGATAGAATACTGAATATTGTTGTAAAATATTTATAATAACATCTAATTATATATATTATACTGGATTTATTATTTTAGAATGGTAACAACAAAGGAAGATGAAGTGGAAGAAGAATGGAACTTGAAAACGGGTGGTGAAATCATTACATCTTCTTCGGGTTCTTCCTTTTGATTTGATCAAAAGGGCTCCTTATTTTGGATTTCTGACTAAAGGAAGACCTCTAGGATGAATTGAGGGAAGTTTAGAGAGTATTTTGGAAGAGGTTGGCCTAACCAAAAGGCTTTGAAGGTGTGAGTTAATGAGAAGGGAGAGTGCCCTTTTATAAGAGGGGTGATGGGCACCTTTGGAAAAGCTAGAAATATTATTTTATAATAAATTCATATTCGGTTTCTAATGGCTCAAAATTGTATTATTTAAATTTTAATGTGGGTATAGGTCTAAAACCCTCCATACAATAGAATTTAGGCAAGTTTGAGTCATTATACTAACCATATCTTTAAGTATTAACTCATAGATAATTAGTTTCACTTTTACAATGTCTCTTTGTATTTTTATATTATATGGTTATTAAAATTACTATATACATACAAACGACACCCAAGTGGTCCATTAATGATACACCTATCATGATATAAGTCCCTTGGACGAACCTTAGATTTTTAGGAATTTAATATCAATAAATAATATATTATTTGTTTTAAAAAATCTTTTATGTCAATTTTGACACAATTCAATAGTTTATTTTTGTAAAATTTATTACAGAATGATTACATCTAAAAAAACTCAATTAATTAAATCCTTATATGTCATATTATCCTAGAAAATTAGTTTAATTCATTAAAAGCCTCAAATTGTACTTATTTGGGTATTTATAATATTAATTCTTTTAATTTTTCACTATTATGGTAATTACTGAATCATCATTGTGTCATTACTAAATTAAATTATTTAATGTCTAAAAATTATAAAAATAGTATCATTATGTGGGAAATATTTTTAGCTTTCTAATTAATATTTATAGTCTAAAATCCATCATATATAACCCTATGTAAAAATTATTTTTCTAAAAGATATATGCTTGTCTCATTTTTCTATTCATTTTAACTTAATTAAAATAAAGTGTCCCTATCCCTTACAAGTGGCACCATGGGGTCCCCAAATTGACCCAATGATGACCATGGTCGAACATGTTTCAAAAAATAAGGTTAGGACACGTTTTAGGGTAATTTTTTATTATTATAATATTATTTTTTTACCCTTATTTACCGGATTTACCCTTTAACCATGGTAAATAAAATATTTACCGAAGTAATTATTCAAAATTTCTAAAAATAAAAGTTACTTATTTACACAATTTGAACATCATGATTCCAAATATGGAATCCATTTTTCCAAATTCAAAACACAGAAGTGGCAGAAATTAATTTTAAATTAATTCCCGCTGCCAAAACAAAAAACGTGTTTTTAAGATATAATAACTATCAAAAGATTGATAATTGTTTATGTTCGGTTTAATTGTGAAATTATGTACAATGACCAAAATTGTATTAAATGGTTAAAATATATTATAAATATACTTTAAAACCACTCAAATTCATAATTTATCACTATTAATTATTTTGATTAAAAAAGTTGTTTTTAATTAAAATTTAGTAATTTTCACTATTCATCAAAATATGAAAGTTATCTGAATTGTACCAAAATTTCATCTTATGCTAAATTCGATAGTCCGAATCCAAAAATAGGTCCATTTTGAGATATAAAATTTCGAAAAATTTAAAAGGTATGTATTACTATTCGTAACGGCTAGTTTGATCGGTTGTGGTGTGTGTTAGAACTCGATGTTACGTACAACACACGTTATTGCATTATTCAAAGATAAGTGTACCGTAGAAGCTTGGTGTGTTACATTCTCCCATCCTTCAAATAATTTCATCCTCGAAATTTCTAGAATACTACCGCATGAAAAGACTCGGGTGGTTCGTCATCATAAGTTCTTCAGGTTCCTGCGTTTCCTCTTCTATCTTATGGTTTCTCCACAAGACTTTTACCAGACGCATTGTCCGGTTTCTCAGTACTTGTTCTCTCATATCAAGAATCCTGACAGGATATTCACATTAAGATAGATCTGTTTCCAGTTCTAATTTCTCATAGGAAAGTACATGTGTTGGGTCAGGCATGTATTTCCTCAGTAGAGATATGTGGAACACATCGTGAACTTTGGAGAGACTTGGAGGCATTGTCAATTGGTAAGTTACAACCCCAATTAGTTCTAGAATTTTGAAAGGTCCGATGTACCTAGGATTCAATTTACCTTTCTTACCAAAAAGTATGACTCCCTTCCATGGAGATACCTTCAAGAAAACATGATCACCAACTTGAAATTCCAAATCCTTTCTTCGATTATCAGCATAGCTCTTCTGCCTACTTTGAACTTCTTTGATGTGATTTTGGATTACCTTCACCTTTTCCATAGTTTCCTCCAAAAGTTCTGGGCCTACAAGTTTTCTTTCACCACCGTCATACCAATAGGTTGGTGTGAGACATCTCTTTCCATATAACACTTCATATGGTGCCTTATGAATACTCGAATGGAAGCTATTGTTATAGGAAAATTCTACCAGAGGTAAATATTGATCCCACATACCCTGAAAGTCAAGTGAGTAGGATCTCAACATGTCTTCTAAGGTTTGAATAGTTTGTTATGATTGTCCATCAGTTTGAGTGTGGTAGGCAGTGCTCAAATGAAGTTCAGTATCCAAGGATTTCTGAAGAGTCTTCCAGAATCTTGAAGTAAAATGGGGATCACGATCAGAAACAATCGATAGGGGTACTCCATGAAATCTCACAACTTCATTAATATATAGTATTTCTAGATGTTCAAGTGGTAGATCTTATCTTATAGAAAAAACTTGTGCTAACTTGGTAAGACGATCAACAATGACCCATATTGAATCGTTCCTTCTAGGAGTCTTTGATATCCCCATGACAACGTCCATCGTAATATTGTCCCATTTCCATTCCGGTATGAGAAGAGGTTGCATGACTCCTCCAGGATATTACCTTCCAACTTTTACTTGTTGGCAAACCATACATCATGACACAAAATCAGCAATCTTCCTCTTCATGTTGTCCCACCAAAAATGTTCCTTCAAATCTATATACATTTTGGTGCTCCCAGAGTGTATAGAGAAATTGGAACTGTGAGCATCATCCAGCAATTACCTTTTTAGATCAGTTATATCGTGAACACAAAGTCTCTTTCCAAATTTCAAAATTCCATATTCATAAACAAAGTCTCTCAATCTCCCATCATTCACAACTTTAATCCTCTTTTGAAATTCATTATCATCGGTCTGAGAACTCTTACTCCTTTCTAGTAAAGATTGTTTGGCAACCATTTGAAAAAGCATTGATGTTTCACGTTCCCTGGTTATCCCATGTCCATCTTCACTAGATCCATGAAAATTGGATCCCTTTCAATTCTCATATTGTTCAAAACACCATGATCTTTCTTGCTCAAAGCATCTGCCACCTTTTTTTCTTTCCCCGGGTGGTAGTGTATCGTACAATCATATCCTCGAGTAATTCAAGCCATCTACTTTGCCTCATGTTTGTTTCTCTTTGTGAGAAAATATACTTCAAACTCTTGTGATCAATATAAATCTCAAAATTTTAACCATAGAGGTAGTGCCTCCATATCTTCAAAGCAAATATCAGAGCTACTAACTCAAGATCATGTGTAGGATAGTTTTTCTCATGAATTTTCAACTGTCGTGATGCATAGGCAATAACCCTATCATTCTGCATAAGGACACAACCAAGTCCTTTCTTCGATGCATCACTATAGATAACGAACCCATCATTCCCCGATGGTAGAGTCAATATAGGAGCATTGAATAATCTTTTCTTCATTTCCTCGAATAATTCTTCACACTATTTTGTCCAAACAAATTTAACCCCTTTACGTGTGTGCTTCGTTAATGGGTTATCCAACATGGCCAAATTCTGGACGAAATGTCGATAATAACCTACTAAACCAATAAAACTACGTACCTCAGTTATACTCGTCGGTGCTGGCCATTCGTGGATTGCCTTGGTATTAGAAGGATCAACAGATATTCCATCTTTAGAGACAATATGGCCAAGAAAAGGAATCTCCTGAAGCCATAATTCACACTTGCTAAACATCCCACATAATTCATGTCTTCTCAGAGTCTTCAAGATAATGCGCAAGTGATTTTCATGATCTTCGTAGATTTTGCAGTATACCAAGATATCATTTTAAATACCACCACAAATTCATCAAGACACTCCTTGAAAACTCTATTCATCAGATCCATGAATACAGAGGGTGCATTAGTCAATCCAAAAGGAATTACTGTAATCTCGTAAGGCCCGTACCTGGTTCGAAATGCTATCTTCGGAATGTCTTCCTTCTTCACACACAACTGATGGTATCCAGGTCGATGGTCAATCATTGAAAAGTATTGAGCTCCATGAATTTGGTCAAATAAATCATCAATGTGAGGTAGAGGATACTTGTTCTATATTGTTATGGAATTAATCTCCCTATAGTTGATACATAACCTCATAGATCCATCTTTCATTTTAAAAAAAGGACCAGGGGCTCCCCATGGAGAAACACTAGGGTGAATAAATCCCTTATTACTCAATTCCTCTAGTTTTTTCTTTATTTCAAATAATTCTACAGTGTCCATTCTATAAGGGGTCTTTGATATAGGCTTTGATCCAGGAATTAAATCAATGGAAAACTCAACATCTCATTCTGGAGGATATCTAGGTAAATCTTCCAGAAATACATCTACATATTCTTTCACAACATGTACATCCTCTATTTGAACATTCCATTCCTTACCCATAGTCATTTCATTCTCTTCATTCTCAATAATTTAATTTAGTTGAGCTACTGGGGGTGGATCTAGAAAAGAATTAGGTGGTGACGATTCTGCTCTAAAGATAAGGTGTTCCTTATCATCATCATCATCAAAAATCGTAACCTCCTTCTTCTTACAATAAATCTTCTCATCATAATACGAAATCCAATCCATACCGAGGATTATATCAAACTCAATCATAGGTATGAAGATGAGATCAGTGGATAAATAACATTTATGTGCTCTAATGGGGACTGATTCACAAAACATTGTTGCAATGATACTTCACTTAAGAGTTTTAACTGACAACTCCCTTGTTAAATAAAATTGGAAATATCTAATTTTCTTAGCAAACTGGGATGATATGAAACAATGCGATGATCCAGAATCAAATAATGCATTTTCCAAACTTGAAGAAACCCTTAAATTACTTGCCACCATGTATTTCGGAGCTTCTACCTCAGCAGTACTGATAGCATAAGCTTGGCCTTGATCCCTTGGCCTTTTAAGAGGTATGTTCCCCTGACGATTAAGACATTCATTTGTATAATGTCCCATCTCCCTGAAATTGTAGAATTGAACATTGGTAGCTTCCTTCTTCCCCTTGCAATCACGATCTTGGTGGACTTTTTCACCACACTTGTAATAGACACCCATTCCCTTTAAGCAAGTATCAGGGTGTTTCTTCCCACATTTACCATAGGATGGATATTCAAACATTCCCTTCTTCCCCTTATTTCCATTCCCAGATTGATCAGTAGGTCTCTTCTTCTCTTGCTTTTCTTTAATGTCATAATACACAGAGAATTCATTTTCGGTCTTGATATCACATAAGACAATGTATTCATATGTCGAGAAGTATTGTGAGGCTAATGCTCGATGGAGAAATGGTTTTAACCCATCAAAGAAACTATCAATATTACTTCGTGGGTTACGTATATAATCTCTAGCATACCTTGCTAACCTTGTAAAGTTAGCCTCATACTTTGCGACATTTTCATCCTCCTTTGGTCTCAGACATAGAAATTTCCATTCCATATCTGCTCAATGGTCACGAGGAAAGTATTTTTCTAAAAACAGATCATTGAGCTCCCTCCATTCCATATTTGATACTTATTCACCTTACTTCGTGTTTTGAATCAATGACCACCATTGATCAGCATCTCCAGTGAAGCGGTAAACTTCCATGATAACTTTTTCTCTTTCACTACTCCAAAAAGCTTGAAATATTTTCTCTAGGGAACTTATCCATTGCTCAGCTACTAAGGTATTTGTACTCCAATTGAACGTTGGTGGTTGTTGCCTCATGAATCGATCTAACATTGATCCTCCACGCTGCGGATCAGGGTGCTCGATACGGGTAAGGTTATTATTCATAACCTGAGTTAGTTTTCCCAGTATGGTGATTAGATGATCGGCACCAGTTGCATCACCAGCTCCACTATAATTATCTTGAGTAGGAGGGAAATCCCGACATGAAGTGTGTGCATTGATATGGTTTCCATTTCTTCCACTAGGCACCATTTCTAAACAATGGCATAAACTAGATCAGTTTATGAATCAAAATACATAATTCCATACTTATAAAACACTTAACATAAATTAAACTATTTATGGATATAATCCATAATCATAAAAAATGTTTTCTTTGAGAATGTATATACTCATAAACCTTTAATAATGATTTGTAATGAAAATGAGAGTAATCCTAAGAATATCCCACGGGAGTGTTTTAACCAAGAGTGCAGCAAGTCCCATTGTCGTGCTCCAGTTCACGTTCGAGTATAGCTCAATGTGGTGTTTTCTGGTTTTACACCTAGGTACATATGTGCCAGAGTCGCCTCTACCTTCTCTTATCCAGACAGGGATGTATTTCTTGGAAAAATCACAAAATCTCTACAATACCAAAACTCTAGGAAGTTCTTCTATACTAATCCTCAAAGTCCATCTTATATCTACATGCTCTAATCAGATTTTATCTAAATTTATCTTCCATGTTTTTTACTAAACTTCCTCAGATACCAACTGTAACGCCCCGACCCCAGTTACCCAGAGTCGGGGCATTATTACATAACATTGGCATGATCATAATAAAGATCAAACCACGAAATACCGATTGATTTAGTAGCCTCAGAAACACTATATATATTCATAAAGTTTTACATTACATAATGAAGTGAAAAACTACTAAAACAAAATATTGTCTCCATATTCCACACTATTATCCCCTCATAATATCCCTGTAGGTCATTCATAATTTACTTCTTCACATCCTGGGAAAAATATATCTTAGAAAAGGGGTGAGCTCAAATGCCCAGTAAGGATAAAAATATAGCGGAAACTTTCATTAATAAGAATAACCATTTAAGGCATTGTATAACTAAAAAAATCCTTTTAAACATGAACTTCAACATAGTATGGAAAAAATAAAATGAAATAATTCCATTTACTTATTCACCTGGATATTCTACTAATCGAATAATCACATGCAATATCAATAACCACTTTCATAATGATAGAATTAATAATGCCAGACTATCATAACCACATAGCCATGGCCTCGTGCTAAGACTACAAATAAGATTTCAACAAGGCCCTGTGCCAAGACACTAGGTTGTCTCATGAGACCCACCGATGCAATTTTTTTAGAATATACTTATGTTTAATATTGATCAAATATACTCCAGTGTTTTTCTGAAAACATTATGCAAGCTTCTAAAAACAAAATAACTAATTCTGAGACTGTTCGACTAATTACAGGACATGATGGGTCCACGCCATGTCCCTTCCTGTCTACCACACTCGAAAGACAGGTTTTCAGAAAACATTTTTAAGCTTGCGTTAAATACGTATACATTTTCACTGGATTTTCATATATTGGAAAGAAATATCTCTTTTTTGAAATCATTTAAAAATAACATAATTATAAAAGAAAACCTTTCTTTTGAAAATATCCTTATAATCATGTAAGGGAGGCTTTGAAGATTTAATAATGGCATAAAATAGCCTCATACACCGTATAAGTTATAAAAATACATTCTTACCTTAATTCTGTCGAAAAGGTTAAAAAGACCTTGTTTGGAAAACGACGGAAAGATTCATTTATAAACCTCTTATAAAAAGTAAAAAAAGGGTATAAATGACTTTAACCTATATTATTGTAAATAGTAAATAAAATTTGAAATACATTTTTAAGAATCGTGGATGTGGGTGATAAAGAGATCCTAGTAGATTATTACGTATAAACAACCTCGGATAATGAAGAGATTGTGAAATAAACCCTTACCTGGTACTTTTCCTTGGTTGGGGTAGGTTAACCTCATGTATAATGGTGAAATAATTTTTTATTAAATTATAAAATAATCATATACATTAAGATATTATCATATATGATTTTTTACATTTCCTTGTTAATAATATTTTAGAATTATCGTCGTTTCAGGTGTTAACTTACTCATTTTCTTTTATATGTTTCGTTTTGTAAGCCATGTTTGTCATGGATAGGTTGTATATTAATCATATCCAGAATTTTATTAGGTCCTTAAATACTATTATTAATCATCAAATGAGAATTATACTTGAATGTATACAATGGAGAATGAATCATGTCGCATTCGTGGAGACGGTAGTCCGTACATACGCACGAGCAAAAATATTATTTTTTGATATTAAAATAATATATAATTTGATGTTATATCATATATACATAATCATTATCATGTTAAATATATTATTTTCATGAATTACACATCATTATTATACCCATCCAAATAATAATTTATTGAATAACAATTACCCCACGACGTGGAGACGATAAGCCGTATGTACGCACGTATGGTGACATGTTATTCAAAGGATGGATAGAATACTGAATATGGTTGTACCATATTTATAATAACATCACAATATATATATTATACTTGAGCTATTATTTTATAATGGTAAAAACAATGGAAGAGGAAGTGGAAGAAGAAAGGAACTTGAAAAAGGGTGGTGAAATCATTACCTCTTCTTTGGGTTCTTCCTTCTGATTTGATCAAAAGGGGTCCTTATGTTGGATTTCTGACTAAAGTAATGCCTCTAGGATAAAGTGAGGGAAGTTGAGAGAGTATGTGGGAAGATTTTGGCTGATGAAAAAGGCTTTTAAGGTCTGATTTAATGATAAGGGAGAGTTCCCTTTTATAATAGGGTTGATGGGAACCTTTGGAAAACCTAGAAATATTATTTTATAATAAATTCATATCCGGTTTCTAATGGCTCTAAAGTGGATTATATAAATTTTAAGGTGGGTATAGGTAGAAAACCACCCAACTAATAGAATTTAGACAGGTTTGAGTCATTATAATAACCTTATCTTTAAGTATTAACTCATAGATAATTAGTTTCACTTTTACAATGTCTCTTTGTATTTTTATATTATATGGTTAATAAACATACTATATACATCTAAACGACCAAAAAGTGATCCATTAATGATACAACTATCATGATATAAGTCCCTTGGACGAACCTTTGATATTTAGGAATTAAATATCAATTAATAATATATTATTTGTTTTAAAAACTCTTTTATGTCAATTTTGACACTATTCAATAGACGATATTTGTAAAAAGCATAACAGAATGATTACTTCAAACAAAGTCAATTAATTCAATCATAATATGTCATATTATCCTAGAAAATTAGTGTAATTCATTAAATGCCTCAAATTGTATTTATTTGGTTATTTATAATATCTATTATATTAATTTTTCACTATTATGGTAATTACTGCATCATCATTGTGTCATAAATAAATTAAATTATATAATGTCTATAAATTATAAAAAAATACCATTATGTAGGAAATATTTTTATATTTCTAATGAATATTTTTAGTCGAAAATCAATCATATATAACCCTATGTAATTTTTTTTTCTAAAAGATATATGCTTGTGTCATTTTTCTATTCATTTTAACATAATTAAAATAAAGTGTCCCTATCACTTACAAGTGGTACCATGGGGTCCCAAAATTGATCCAAATATGACCATGGTCGAAAATGTGTCAACCAATAAGGTTAGGACACGTTTTAGGTTGATTTTTTATTATTATAATTTTTTTAACCCTTATTTACCGGATTTACCCTTTAACCATGAGAAATAAAATATTTACTGAAGTAATTATTCAAAATGTCTAAAAATAAA
Source organism: Viscum album (assembly GCA_963277665.1). NCBI lineage: Eukaryota > Viridiplantae > Streptophyta > Magnoliopsida > Santalales > Viscaceae > Viscum > Viscum album. The sequence continues at coordinate 143,433,572 of OY728141.1, forward strand.
ATTACCTATTTACCCAATTTGAACATCCTGATTCCAAATATTGAATCAAGTTTTCCAAATTCAAAACACAGAAGTGGCAGAAATTAATTTAAAATTAATTCCCGCTGTCAAAACAAAAAGCTTGTTTTTAACTATTAAAAGATTGATACTTGTTTATGTTCGGTTTAATTGTGAAATTATGTCCAATGACCAAAATTTTATTAAATGGTAAAAATATATTCTAAATATACTTTAAAACCACTCAAATTCATAATTTATCACTATTAATTATTTTGATTAAAAAATTTGTTTTTAATTAAAATTTAGTAATTTTCACTATTCATCAAAATATGAAAGTTATCCAAAAAGTACCAAAATTTCACCTTAGGCTAAATTAGATACTCCGAATCCAAAAATGAATTCCATTTTGAGATATAAAATTTTTAAAATTTTAAAAGGTAGTTATTACTATTCATAACGGCTAGTTTGATCGGTTGTGGTGTGTGTTAGAACTCGATGTTGCGTACAACACACGCTATTGCATTATAAAAAGAGAAGCGTACCGTAGAAGATTGCGGTGTTACATAAATTTTTCTAATTAATTGAGTTAAATCAAGACCCCAAACCATCATTTACTATATATATCATGGATAAGGCTTCTAAACCTTAATACCACTTATATACCTCCATTCGGTCCCCCAGGCCATCAAACCCCTCACACCACTACATTGGGTTAGGCCTCTGGTTTTTCAATCCAATGAAACTACTTCCATGGTTATGTAATCTTTGTCGCTACACCCCTACCATTTTCCCAGGTCCATCATTATCATTATCATCACAAGTCAAACATACAACCCTTCTAAGGTATATTCATATGGTGACTGTCCAACTATCCCATATTTAAAGAACAACCTATAAAGACATGGTAGGAAAAATATAGGGTGGAGAATACAAGGAAATTGTGTCACATCATTAAGAGAAATAAGATTATAAAGATAAAAATAGGTGATCATTATTATACATGGAAATAAGATAATATATAAATTCTTATTGAATAAAACCTTATAATAGGTCTCACAGGATACGCAGAGACCAACATGTGATCACAATCAAGAATGACCATCATGGTGTGAACAAATAAGAATCATACCCGGTAAAATATGTTTATATAGTATCACTGAATATAAAGAACTTTATAATTCAATTAATTCATCATGTATTCTATATTAATCAAGGAAATGATGGGAGAAACACACTAAAAATCCTATATAGTATTCGGACACATCATATTTTCCTAACAAGGGTTATGGATTTTATGAAGAAGAATAGAATAAATTCTCAAGAGAATTTCCTATCAATAGAATTTTTATTGACTAATATACCATTATCTTCCCACCAGCAGAGTATATTAAGATTTATGTTGATGAGAAGGAATGCAAATTTAGTACATCCATAGTCTAGAGAAGAATTGATTGTGAATTAATTGATTGTTTAAAATATTCCATGAGTCTTGAAAATGATCATCATTCGAACAATAATTCATTTTTAATGGTATTTCATGTGGGAATCAAGAATAAAAATATTTCATGATGACCATTCTAGAAAGGATTATATTGAATCATTACAGTTTATGATAATTATAGCTCTAGTCAATAAGACATTGATGTAACCACTAATAAACCATGAAACATCAATGGATTCAAGTTCCATCATCATTCCACTATCAATAAGAGGTCTAGGATGATCATATAATATCACATATCAAAAAATTACAATTGAAAATGGTAAATTATGGTTTTATCATGAAACATGAAAACATGATAGATTACAAAACAATCAATAATGAACATGCGAAAACATCATAGTATCAATGAGGAATAAAAATATCTGACATAGATTCATGATCTAAAAATTGATAAAAATATGGATTTTAAAATAATCAATAAAAAAATTCATTGTGGGATCGTTCTAATGGAGGAGATGTGAAGAAAGATGTGAGGTAAAATCATAGAATAAATAAATAGAGATTAAAACTATATTTAAATCAACTATGTTTCTGTTAAGACTCATAATAGAGTAGAAAATGAGAGGATTTAAAATACCATGTGGGTCATTAATTGAACTATCATACTAGGCTCACCAGGGGGATGGTAGGGTCATCTATATGCAGATGATATATAGAAACAACACTTTTTGATTGAGGGTTCTACCAGTTAGTTGGTGGCTACCTTTCAACAACCATTATGGACATGAATTCTCTAAACCATCTACCCTTTATTCATTAACACATAACCCTAAAAACCTTCCCTCTAATCAATAAATAGTAGTGTTGGTCTCTATGTTAAATGTGGAATTCTTTAACTTAACATTCCACACATAATATCAAAATAAGGATATTAGAATTCTCACCCCCTTGTGATGTATCTACAATGAGAAGTACCCTCAATGGTTCTCCTAAGACAACTCCCGAAATGAAGCTCAAAAATGATTCCCACACTATTGGGTTTTCTCCAAAATCCATCTACGAATCTATGGAATTTGGAATATTGGTATTATCTAGCATCAGTTTACTTTCTCTCTACATTGTACAAACTGCACCATATGATCTAGATACAATGTGTACGGCTTATTCTCAATATCCTCACAATCGATGATATGTGTACTATTAGACATATACTAATGGATAAATGAAATATGTTACTCGTATAGAATACCTTAGTAGTTAGAATAATGGTCTATATGTTTCACCAGTTCCCAATTCTCTTGATGATCTCGAAGGAACCAACATAGAATTGTGATAGCTTCCCTAGTATCCACAAATGTCAATGGACTAGATGACGAGTCACTCTTAGAAATATCTTGTCCCAAAAAACAAACTCCATAGGTCTATAACTACGGTTTTAATAATACTTAAGCCATCAATGAGTTCCATTAAGAGTCATCTAGATCATATAAACTATCATGGAGGTCTCCTATAATGAACTAATCCCCAAAACCACTACTTCACCATCCTCATTACAATAGATTGATGAATGATATATCCTCCCATAAAGAGCCTCATAATGATTCATCTAAATTATAGCTTGTTAGATATTTGTATATTTTTAATCAACCTAGTGAAGTTTATCGTTAGAAGCTCCATGTAATGTGATGGGCATAACAATGAATCATACACTCTAGTATTGGAATTGTTCACTTGGATTGTTGTATGGATATTGAATGGTATGCTCTGCTCAATCTTAGTTGAGAACATTGGGATTTCAATAAGATATTTCAAAATTTAAATGTGAATCATATGTATCTATTATATACAATTATCATGGGAACACAAAGTGGAATATCCAATGGATTATACTGTTGCCACTTCCCCAACTAAGATTGTCTCATAAATTGGAAATAAATGAGAAAACTTTTTTAAATGATTGGTATTCACATTGATAACATCAAATCACGTCTATATCCTTGATAACCGTATAAAAATACCAATTTTATGACATTATACTTCTATAAGGATAATATAAGTGGTTGGAGAAAACAACTTGGATGCTACTATTATGCGTTTACTCTTTGGTAGGTGAGTTAGGGACTACTACTCTCATGTATACCATCATCAAAATGTTATCATTCATCAAACTCCCATGTATTAGGTCACCTCATAATTGATTCACTAGTTTCATAAAACACATAAGGTATGACTCTTATCCTGGTTTCACCCAATCTATAAGAGAGTATGTGATCCCCAAATTCATAGAATTCATAAATTCGTAATCTTTTAACGTTTAAGTCTACCTATAGGCTTTAAAGATCATATGGTGATGCTTCTCATCAGTAGAGAACTCCCTAAGCTTCTTCTCAACCTATGTATTATTTATAATTTTATAAAAAATAATTTTACCATTTCCAGTTATATAGGGAATCTAAAATTCAAATTTATGAAGACACTCTACCTAGTGTGTCTTCTTCAGGTTCATATCCCAATGTGTGATGTTGTAATGAAGGCTCGTATGGTTAGTGTACATATACCACTCCTTAAAGAGATGGTTTCACTAAAATGTCAGAGCATGATCCAAGATTACTTGAACCAATTCATTATTAGATTATGTTTTCTTGTGGGGTTTCAATCGATGTGACCGATAAGCAACCGCCTTCTCCTAATGGAGTAATACTTCTCCCAAACCAATTAGTGATGTATAAAAGTACATGGAATAATCAATCCATGGAATGGGATGTTTCACTATTGGATTTTCAACCAACCTCATATTTATCTCATAAAATATTCCTTAGTTGTATTTGACCACTATAACATTACTCCCTTTATCATCAACATTTTCATGGTCCCTACTAGATAGGGGAATTCATAAATTTAAGGACAGTAGTATAAATCTAAATATATAATCTTCCTGATCTTGAACATGTTACAGGGACATTTCTATGACATCACTACTTCCATTTTCCCCAATTTCATGGATCTCCCAATCCCAAAAAACTAAATTACCCATGAATTTAACCTCATGAATAAAAAAATTACACTTCATGATTTTTTTTATTGTTGATGTGATTGAATAATACTCATAACTATCTTATGATGTATGTAAATATTATCCGGTTTTGGTAAGTAGATATTGATGAAACCAAAGAAAATTATAATGAAAAGATCTAAATATGGGTGGAATATAGTTATCATTAGATCTATAGAAAATCCCATGTATTTTTTAAATCCAACGGTATTCACTATGTACTCATATGACCATGCCATTTAAGAAACATTGTCTATGGTATTTACTTCTATCTAACCCATTGTTGGTGATATCCCAATTGAAGATAAATCTTTTACATCCACAGGGCTCTCCATAACTAATATAATTTATGGTTTCTCATAGGAAATTTTTTCTATTTTTCATCATATCTGGGTTCATATTCCATCAATCTATGTAGAGTTAAATCCTATCATCTATATTCATGGTGAGAAAGGTTGTTGAAGGCCATGGTGATGTTATCATCCAAATAAATCCATTATAATCCATGTCTTCAAGATTCTACTTGAACTCATTCATATTCACTGGAACTATGTGATAGTGTGTTATCAAAACTGGATGTTCATCATGCATGATCTCTATCTTAAATTAAACTCTTCTATCAGGATGAAGTAATGAGAAGTAATCATGAAAGTATTACTGTTAGAGATCGATATTTGGGGAAACTTTGAGGAACCTTCTAGTGATATTTATAAAAGATATAATCCCACCATCTTCCATTTAATAATCTATTTTTGAATCAAGTTATTAAAAACATGTCTTTCTACAAGTTCCCATTCACTAGTATTCACATAAATCTATCCCTAAATTTAATTAAAGGATAACCATATGAGATACAAATCAATATAATCTCAGAATATTTTCATCCATTATATTCTAATAATCACATTGAATATCATCATATTCAATATCATTAAGTCCCATATATGTTAATAACCACCTATGACTATTGTATAATCATGGAATTATTGAATATGGTCTACTTTTGTTCCAAAAAATGTATCATGGAAATGTAAATCAAAGGAAAACAAGACATATTGGTATAATCCAATTGTACAATGGATATAATTGAATGAATGTTAATAACTAGTATAAAAAAGATAAAAGATAATTTAAAACTTCTAAATATCAAATCTCATATGGTATATGGTCACTCAGCTCTATTAACTAGACTCTGATACAATATATAGAAAAGTTTGACCACATCTTTTAGGCCCTACCCTAGAGAATCATGTCTACTATTAGTCATTATCATCTATTACTTCTATTTAGGACCCCAACATGGTAACTTATTCTTTGAACTTTTTTTTCTATGATACCATATGGGAACCATCCCTCAAGGATTTGTGTCAAAACATATAGATATGGACCATCTTACCACACTGTATTCCCATTCTCAGATGTTATGTGTAGGACATGTATTAGTGTCAAATTTTCGCATTTATGGAGCATTTTGGGTCACATCTTGAGTGAAATAGAGATGTTGAACTCTTAACAACATTTATACAACTAATATCCTACATTTCTGTTGTCTTTATCTTACTAGTACTAGAAATTATACTCATATTAGTATTAGGAGATCGATTTGATTTAGCATTTAAGTGTATTAGAAGACCAATTACTTGAACCTCCTTCAATATGTTCTTGATGGTCAAGGAATTCTAAAAAACAATTAGTTTTTATTCTAGGTTGTAGTTGTAGATATGTTTCCTAGTGTCTTGATTAACACTATTCATAATTTTTCAAGACTTCTAGGATTCATTTCTGCCTTAAATAGGATAAAATTGAAGATGCACTATAAAATGAGAATTGTATGAGAACACTATCAGGAAACCCTATTATAGAATATATTCTCATGTAGTCGGTCATGATTAAGAATATCAGAAAAGATTTCCTAAATAAAAAGGTTCATTAACACCTCATAGGTCTGACCCTCACATATAATATTGTTTTCCATCATGCTTCACAACCTCTCAGGTATCCCATGTAACATGAAAACTACTAGATTCGCGTTCTTATAAAATGGTGTATCCACGACGTTGAAGACACCCACAATGATATCCACTTAGTCCCTAGTATTCAGTGTTTTAATGTTCCCTAAAATTATAAAGGATGCTAAAGATAAAATTCACTCTTTATTTCTACTATTTTCCTCATTAATTATCCTCCCATGGAAGGAAAATATTACGAGATCCCAACTATGGTGGGCCTGTTGACTATGCTATAAGATGGATAACAGGGGAATCCTCCCTACTTGGAGAATCCAAGACTATGCTATCTGTTGGTCCCATAATTATTCCAAAAACAATGAGTTATATGTATCATGAAGGAATGTATTAAAAAATATAATCCACTAAGATAAACCCTTATTATTCTATGGGATCACTCATGGTTCTCTATGAAGTCTACCTACAAGACATGGTATACCCCCTTTTACCAATAACCAAGTCCTCATCCTTGCATATTATTCAAAGTCAACAGATATATACTAAACCATAAAATCATGACTAGTAAAACTAATTAATTACAATAAGTATAAATCATATCAAAAATACTAATTGATATATCACACATCCATGGAACCCGGTTCTATCTAAAATATATAGCACATTTAATAAAATAAATAAAATAATTACAATTAATCAAAAAATAGGTATATATATTGAAAGTGATCCAATGTGAATAATAATGTTCCAAAAACACACACAAAAGCTAATAACAACCTTAATAATGATCATGTCAATGGTAACTGAGAGGTCCATTGCACGAGTTGTCCATAAACATAGAAACTCTCATAATTCATTCACACAAATCAATCGTATTTCTACCATATTATATGATAATAAAAATGATAAAGAAAAATATTCTCTTATACCATTATACAATTATCTCACTCAATTAATAGGTTTTGAACCAATTTTCTATAAGAACCCATGCATACCCCCTCATATACAACAGCCTATCTACTATATGGGATGGTTTATGTCCATAAATTGAGAGACTATACCCTCAGTACAAATATGCGACTAAATAATAATAAAATAAAATATTACAAATGTAATAATCAATGTAAACATTAAGAATGTATCTAGATGGCATACTCGTCATATAGTAAGGGAAAAATCTTTTGAAGTAGAAATCCATATATGAGTAATTGGGCAAAAGGAAAATAAACATATTTAACATTGTTATATCCGAGATTATTTTTGGGTAACACCCATATATTTTTTCTCCTACACACATATATCATTCATGAGTTCCTTTCCTATACATGGATCCTAATATATAATGTATACACATGAATCAGGGATCCTGTGCACAGTGTGAGTAATAAAACATAGTCATTCTCAATTAATGTGTCACTTAAAAATGTCCACATGCATAAAAAAATATTCTATATTAATAATACTTTCGTAAATACTCATATCAATCCTATAATCATATTCCAAGTGGTCATATTATAACCAAGAGAACACAAACCCCACAACCATTCCTTCTTCACCATAATAGTGGAAGAATAGTCATCAAAATTCATAAATGTAAAAAGAATACATATAATTCTTATAGTCACATTCATTAGTGGTCTCATGGAATTGAGTAAGATGAGGCCGCCATATCATCATATATTGAATTCATCATGGGTCATACTTTTATACCTTTATAAAATGTTTTTGACATATTTTAGACCCCTATTACATCATACCCCTCACACTAATACATTTGGTAAGGCCTCCATGTTTTCATTACTCTATAACTACTGCCACCAGTCAGGCCTCCAATCTATCATTCCCCTTCACTATGATAAATTCCATCATCATTATCATCACTGACTATGAACAATCCCACGATTAGGTATAATCATCAGAAGATGATCCAGCTTTCCCATATACCAATAACATCCTCGAACATCATTGAAAAAACATAATAAAGAAGATTGTATAAGGAATTTATGGTATATAAACATAAAAAAATATAATTACACATAATAATATGTGAACACCATAAAAAATGACATGAAAGAACTTTAGAAATACTCATTGAGTAAAATATCACAACAATTATCATATAATACATATATTCCCAAAATAATTAACAATCAAACATGATCATCCTGGAAATCCAACACAAGATTTATGATAAGGAAAAAATCTTATTTGAGAACACCAAAATGTAAGGGTATTTATAAATAAATTAATTGATAATGAACTCTATGTTAATCATGGAAATAGTGATCGACACATGTTTCACACCACAGTGAAGAAGATCATTTTTCATGGTTTCATAACTCATGTTTTGGTTCATGAAGGAGAAGATTATAATGTATTATCAAAAAAGTTATATAACATCCTCCTTCAAGAACAATACATTATGTTCTCACAAATGGAGTAAAATATATGGTATATCAAAGGGAAACAATTCTAATTCACTAAATCTATCATCTATTAAAGAATGAAATTTGATTTCATTTTATGATTCTAGAAGATGACAAAAAATCTCACATTGGGTAATTATTTCCCAATAGATATAAAAAATCAAAAACCATATAAAAACTCATAATGTATTAATTAATTAAAATATAGTAGATGGAATGATATGGGTCAAACACATTAGATGTTAGAGATATTATATTTAGTATTTTAGAATAATTAATTTAAACAATATGATAAGATTCAAATCCTGGGTTTGGATGTAGTTTTATGAATGCATGAATTAAAATCATAGATGAAATATTGGTTTCAAATTAGGATTGATAGATGTTTTTTGTATATTAGTTTTACGTCTCATTTGAAATTTGATTTTATAAAGAAATTTTTTAATAAATTTTTCACATCATAGTTGATATGAAGTGGATCCAATGCTCATCGTATCCCATCCACAATAAAGGAATGATCATTTTTCTCAGGGTTAGATAGATTAGGAAAGTATTGAATCATTTTTCTTGATACAAATTTTAAACGTGGTTTCCTGGAATGTGATTGTGTTCACACCTCAATTCAGTGTAACCAACTGGGAATTTTTAAATTGAGAAAATCTTGATGTTTTTTTAATTATTATGGGTAAATAAAAATATATTTATTAGGTGTTCAATTGAATAAATTGAAATAAAAAAAATAAATGAATAAAAATACATAAAAATATTCAATATAAAGATTGACCCATATATAAATAACACGAGTACAAGGTTGTATTTAACCTATCATCCTAGGAGAGGGAGAGTAAAGAGCGGAGGTGAAAGTAGAATAAAAAATTAATATGAAAATGATGAAATAATAATGGATATGACATTATAGCTTTGAAGCTTCCCTCTATAGAAATTGGTCTACAAATTCCCTCCTTTGAAGATTTAGATCAACTCTATATTTATTGGACTCCCTAGGGATAATTGTTTCATTAATTCATCATTAATGTTGTACATTTTGAGTCTATGGTGATCAATGTTCATGTAGTACAAAAAATTATCCCTTTTGGAACTAAATCCCCTTATTTATTTGTTTTAGTGTGTTCCAAATACATTCAAATTATGTAAACGGTAATAAATATGTAATTTGTAGTGTAATTTTTTTCAATGTCTTTTTACATGCCCTCTAAAATTATATTTCCCTTCTTCTAAAGTGTCACATAATTATGAGTATGGTTTTGGTCTTGACACATATATTTCTGATACGAGGTTGATTTCTTCACTGAATGTTATATCATTGGTTCATGAATAATATTGAATTATTGGAATTCAAAGCTTTCACAATGTGTAATGAAATTCTCCATCGCCACAGACCCCTTTCACATCATTTCTTCAATTTACACCCCTAGAAATGTTTTCTGGGTATCCTTCATCATGGAAAAACATCTATAAGAAAAAATCCTTTCTGTTTTTGGATTCATTTGATAATTTCTAGCAAAAAATCACTTCCATCCAAATATGAATAATATATTAAGTTTATATATGTGAATTAATGATAAATTTAAAAAAATGAATCTTTTTATCAATAATATATAATATATATGCATGTCTAAAACCCCAACCACTTAAATGTAAGATTTTACTCCATAATTGAATCTCAACACACTAAAATTGATTCTTACTATACCATGATATAAATTCAGTGTCAATAAAAGAAATTTATTAAATAAGAGATCAATTATTCAAGCATAACACATGAAAAACTTACTAACATATCAATTTTAAAATAAACAAAGTAATATTGTATTTTAATTTTAATTTATAATAAAATCAAAAAATTTAATTTTTCATTTTTATTTTTAAAATCATTACCAATAATATATATTTTTTATTTACATCACTTTAATTTTTATGGTTATCATTAAGGTAAAAATGTAAATGAAGTTCATCAAATAACTCAAGAACATTTTAACTAAAATACGTTTTCGACGTTTCTAAGATCTCCACTATGTAAGGATGAAATCCAAAATAATCATGGGGGATTTTTCATTAGGTTCAAATGAAACTGTGTCTTGTAGATGTTTCTTAATTGTGTGAAAAAAAAAATGAATCAGGAATATAGGTTTGAATATAAAGCATAATTCATGATATCTAAAAGATGATCTCAATTAAAATAATCATTTTCCAATTAAATCACTTTCTTCCCCCAAAAAATTAATGAAGTTTTATCCTTATATAAGTATGTAAAATGAATGAATCGACCTCTATTGATCAAATTTACCTACATTTTTAATTTTTTCATTGTAAATTTTTATTTATGGAAAATATAAAAGACAATACTTGACGACATGTGACAACAAGATTGTGAGTCATGAAATGGTTATATTTTATCCTATTAATTAATTACCAAATTTTTTCATTTAATAATAATGTGGAATAGAAAATACAGTGAAAATATATTATTTACTCTATAAAAATCATATTAAATCCCTCAATAAGGACATCTTGAAGGTGTGTAACCTTGCAGATCATGGAAAATATATCCCCCATACTTATTCGTTAAAATATCAATAATAATATTTAGAGGAATTGTGGAATTTAAATGATAGTATTGTAATTCAGTTAATTTACTAACAAGTATAATTAAAAATTCCACGATATTAAAATTGGCTAATTTATAGAGGGTAAAATGATAAGGGTTTTAAAATGATTTCCTCAATAATATTAAGAGAAACTATATTTACTCATAAAATCAATAGGATGCAAATATATTCCAGGAAGAAAACATGCATGGGTTTCAATATAATTATACTATATAAATAATAGAAAATATTGGGGTCATAGGATATATCATGTATAATAACCAAGGGTTGGGACCAATACAGATAGAAATTCATGTTAACAATTAAAAAAATTAATGAAATATCATAATTTCAAACCATTTCAAAATATTTTAGGAATATCATTTAAAAAAATGAACGTGCACCTCATATAATGATTTTAAAAATCCTAATCCACATGCTTCTTATAATAATTACTTTCCCCATTTTTGTCATTAAAATTTATGGAAACATATATTTAAAACCATAACATGTCACGTAACTTGGGAAATTTATGTCTCTATGTTCATTGGATTAACGAATTAATCAAATATGTGCATGAAATTAGTGGATTAATGTTTTTTAAAACAATTATATAAGTGCAATAAAAAAATAATTGGAATTCATATTCCCATATAAATTGACACTTCATACATGGGATATTAATTTTCTACCTATACCTATTCATGATATGTATTTTCATGAATTCACGAGGTGATTGGTTTTCATGGTGTGTACTCATGTGGCTAATTTTTATGATTAATATAACTTTATTTAGACTAGGGTTTTCATAGTCTTAAAAATAAAAAATTGGAATGTTAAAAAATAGACCATTATCAATAATTTTTGAATTATTTTGGGGTGATTTCATGCACCCATATAAAAATAGAATAAATAAATAAATAGTTAATGTTTAATAAAAAATGTTCTTCAGTATACCATCATTTGATTTATCATACATATTTCGTCTTTATATCATCTTACAGACTATTGGAAATATTTTACGTGGTTAGAGTCTAAAAAATGGTCTCTGTTGTGTCATGTATACATGGGTCATATGCAGTCCTTCCTATCAATACAGCTTACTTCTTAATCCTGGTAGCACATTCATTATTTCTATTTAGCTGATCCACAATTTTTTCCTTAATCCTATTAAACTAAATTTAATTTCTTGTAAAATACATAAATATTTTATTTTCTCAAACATGGTGATGTTAGTCGCTTCATTTTTTAATTTCTCCCACTCTTCTTCTTGTCTTTCTTCAACATAGTAATTTTATTTTTAGTATATTCATGAAAAATAATATAAACCTCATACAAATTTTTACATTATATAATATCTTTATTTTTAGGTATTTCATTCTTCTCTAATTTCGTTTTCTTATCTCACATAAAATTTCATCATTTCCAAGATTGAATTGAACGTTAATTGTTCAAATCCAACTATTATAAAATGGTCTCCACTTTTTACATCTTTTAGAACCATTAAAGTGGCTAGAAATAGTCTCCTAGAGTTATATGTGATTTATCCTCCAAAAAATCTAGAACTAAGAAATATAATTGGATGTATAATTTTTAAATTTGATCATACTGTCTTTAGGGAACCCTTAAAGGTAACTTAATATTATTTGTATTAATATAAGATAAACACTTATAGAATTTAGCCTCTCCATTCCTAGGATTTATTGAGTGGTCTATGTGATGATTTTGGAACTCTAAAATAAGTCATATAATTATACACAAAATTTATTAGCTGTAATCATGATTCGTATGGAAAATCCACCCATATCGTGTTTTTTCATAACTAGGTCGATGGATACAATTGTTGAACACTATTTTGTGAGTGGAAATGTGGCAATATATTCCAACATCATTTTATTATTCAACAGCTATTTCCAAAAAAAATAATTTTTCATGTTTTAAAGAAACTAATCAAAAGTGATATTAAAATTCATTTTTTTAATATACTCTATGAATTTCCTTTTTCCCATTCATCTTCACATGATCTAATATCTTTAAAAATTATAGTCTTGAATATCACTATAATGGTAATTATTTCGATTCTTTCTTTCAATATACTTATTCATTACTCTTTTATGGCTATTCTTTATTTTCATCTTCTATTTCACTTTCTTTGGAATGATCTTCATTGTCTTTTACACAACTCAATAAAGTTATTGTCATATCACCACTTAGGAGACCATAAGGACATCCACATAGTTCTATTCTTCATAACACTCTATGTAATTGAGTTATGTGTCATACTTGATGATCCATATATCACAATGTGGATTTTTGATGATTTACCCTTTATACCCTTGATTTCCACACAAGACATGGTTGAAAATGTTTTCAGTATCTCTTATAATGTATCGACTTGGCCTGTTATTGTGGGTCCATAGGGTTCTTTTTATAAGTAACCTCATGTTCATTATTGATACCCTTATGTTATTTGTTTTGTAACAAAACAAGTAATATTAATAAAAATATTAAAATCTATATTGTTTACTTCTTCTACAAATATACCTTGGGGTTATTGTTATGGCCCCATAATATTTTCCATTTTTATTATTATGGATTCAATCTGTATAGACAACCAGAAATTATTGTTGATTATTTGGATGCCTTAAACTTATGTTCCATCAGTAATCCATTGGATTTGGTTACATTTCATCTCTTCTGGTAGTTTGTATCTTTCCTCTAATGATATTTTCATCAGTGACCCCATGTTACATTTGAAATAATTGAAATGATATCCTATAAAAAACCTTATAAATTTTTTGGATGGGAATCTCTGTATCCATATAGTGATGATGGAAATATGAGTCATATATTTGTATCATTTCAATATAAAGTAGGTAGATTCATCATTAAGAATATTTTTATTACTAATTATTATGCGGATATACATTTATTTTGAGGGTATAAATTAGAGGGTGAGAAAGTGTTTTTCCATCTCATCCCATATAATGATGGAATCAGTGGTAAATTTTTATTCCATTTCCCATTATCAATATCATAATGGAAATTAAAAAAATGTAAATACTAGAAATATCATAGAAAACCATTCTCTACTAAATTTATCCCTAGAACTCTATAATCACTCTCAGATGCTAGATTGGTTATTCACGATATAGGTTGGATAATTTAATATTGAGTAAAATCATGTGAATGATCACTGGTTAAATATTGACATGATTTTATGTCACCTATTGTACTAGGATTATCATTTTTTGTCCCCTTCTTGATGTCCAGCTATAGTCTATGAGCATACTCAACCTAATATCTCTTTCTTTCAACATGGGGATATGATTATTTTATACACTGGAAATGGTTGTGCTGAATTTTATCATTATATGAGGCTCAAATTAGGGACTCAAATCACTAGAGCTCTTTCCTTTTTCCCAAGTGTTTTAGTGGTTCATTTTGTTATTTAAAATATACAATTTGAGCACAAAATATTCCAACATAAAACATATAAAATTAAATCATAAACCTTAATAAAAAATTATAACAAACAAAAAAATAATTATACACCATCCCATGTAACAGTCATATATTTTAAAATACCACAAGGGAATAATTATTTCAATGAGTCTAATAAAAATAAAAATTTAAAAAAACTCAAAATTTTATATATAATTTATTAAAATATATTTTTTGGAATATTTTAGGTCCAACCCAAGGGATACTAAAATTATTCTATTTAGGTTTATAAAATTATTAATATAAAAAAGGGAGAAGAAAAAGATTTGAATTTTAGAAATTATTTTCTAAGACAATAAATTGAAAGAGATATTGGATGATTGGTTTAAATTAGTGGTTCAAAGGAATGATGGTCGATATTAGTTTCAGGGTTCAGGTAAAATTATATTTTATAAAATAATTTTATTAATATTTTTTTCTGGAGTCAAGTTGAGGTGGATCCAATAGTCAATGTATCCCCTCCTCAACACATCAATCCACCTTTATCCAATATCCTAGTATTTTAGTTATTTACAGAATAGAGAGTTTCTCGATAAAATTTTTAAACCTATTATTTCATAAAGAGACAATGGTCATGCCACAATTAAGCGTAATTAGTTTTTAAATTTTAAAATGTTTATTAATAGAAGATTTCCGAATGGACATTAGAAAATAAAATGAAAGGGATACAAAATTCTTATAATTAAGTGTCCAAAACCATTTCATTAAAAAAAATTGAAAAATATCCAACAACCCGTTCCTCATTCAGCTATAGGACCCTAGAATAAAGCGATATTTATCCCCTTATCCTAGTTCTGAGAGAGTAAATATAAAGGGATTAATAAAATAAATCATAGATAAAAATATAGGGAATGATAATTGATAGGATCATACACCATTGTAGCTTCATTCCATATACTTTGGTTTATGGATTCCCTCCTTAGAAGAATCATCTTATCATACTATTTATAGAAGTCCCTTGGTATTTGTTTTCATTTAATTCAACAATAATATTTTCCATTATGATTCCCAGGAGATCAATGGATATGTAGGGTCAAAAATATTCTCTTAGTGCAGATGAATCCCATAATAGTCTTGTTTTTTTGTTATCCCTGATACCTTAACATCATGTAAATGATTCAAGACGTGTTATGTGTATGAATGATTTTTTTCACAAAATGTTACATGGACTGTATAATTATTTGGGCTATATTCGGAAGTGTCATGGAATTTAGAAAAATATGTCACGTCATAAAAATACCCTTCTGATTTGGAGCTATTTTATTCACATCATGCATTGTATTTGGTTCATGGCATTTATGAATTTAATAATTGTAATTTTTTCAAGATTTTAAATGACATTTTCTAACACCATAAGCTCTGTTTCACCACATTTTTTTACTTTGGACTCCAGAAGTGTTTTGTAGGAATATTTCATCATTGTAATTCATATTTTAGTGTAATTCCTAGAAACTTATGCTTTATTTGATAATTCCCCAAGAAATATTTCTTCCAACCAAATTTGAATAAAAATTTTTGTGTATATAAAAAAATTACACAAATTATTTTTAAAAAATAATTGAATTTTAATATCAAAAATGTGTAGAGTGATTTCACTTACAAAATAATTAGTTTCATTTAATGATCATATGTCCAATAATAATCCATCATAAAAAATTATTATGATAATAATATAGAAGAAAATTTTCTCAAGATGATTTCACTAAAATTGTTTACCTAGAATCATCACCAGTCAAAATAATTTTTTTTGATCACTGAGATTTATTTGAAACATATCTGTATCAATCCCTTCTACAATGGAAATTACAATAGATTCAGGATTTGATAATCATTTAATTTTCAAAAAGGTGTCTTGGATGATGATGAAAGAACACATACACATATAATTTTGGTTGTATGTTGTAGATTATAGTCAAATCAAGAAACATCATCAATAAATTAGATTCTCTAATGATCTATGAAGAAAATGAGAAGAAACCATTATATCAAAATTAAATGTATAGACCTAATAAATAACCATGATGTACATGCTATATAGAATATATATCTTCCCTAGTTCTAGAAGAAAACTCATTTTTTAGTATCCTTATATCCTTCCAATATTGGTGAATCAAAGGGTGGTGAAAGGAAAACTCTGAATAAATAGATAGAAAATAATATTGTGTTTAATTCCATTTGGTTTGGATTTAAAAACATAATTGAGTAAATAATTTTAGGCTATAAAATCATATGAGGGGTATTAATTATCCCCCTATATAGGACACACCAACAATTTTGTGAGACTCATCAGTTGGTCGATGGGGTTTTCTATAGCTAGTAGACCTATTAGAACACCCCTGGAAGGCCAGTGGGTTCAACGGGTTTATCGATGCCTTTTTTAAACAATCAAGGCCATTCCAAATTTAACTCTTAAACATTTGGTTACTATAAACCAGTCCATAAATAGTTACACTTTAATAATCCAATAACAGAAATGATATAATGGAGAAAGTTTTTGTTCAATATAATAAAATTCTATATGTGATATCTAAACATGTATGTTGCAAGAGTTAATTATATAAACCTATTCCCTAGTATCCTATATTCGATTCCAACATTATTATATTGTCATAAAATACTAGGAATTGTATCCTGAATAGTGTAATAGTTTATTATTATTGATAAACTAGAAACATACTTATCTAATACATTACATTTCAATAAAAGAATTACGAAATAATATAATATCTTTAGAGAATAACTTTATTACATCTATCATATCCCTTCATACCATTCATGAAATCTTTGTGGAATATTAGGTAATAGAATCAAAATAAACATGAGATCAAATTCCCAATATGGTTTATGTACTATGAAACCCATCATTAATCAATAATAATAAACAATATTTAATGTAAAATAACTAAACAAATATGAAGTTTAAATTACCTCACTATCACAATTAGTTGGGAATCATAAAAATGGAAAGGTAAATAGGTGAAATTTCATCCCATTTAAATATCATGATTACATGAACAAATAAGTAATAATCTATGTGGCATAGTAAATAACTTAACACGCATGCAATAAAATCTACAATATGAGAATTAAATGCATCCAAATATAATATCATTATAAAAATATCTTGGATAATATTCATAACTAAAATGAGGTAAATTATTATTCATTGAATATCATTTTTCCGAGAAACATGATAACATTAACATCCAGATCTATCCTCAATTTTTTTTGAAACATACTGTATCAAAACCCACTTAAATAAGTCTTTGCAAATGTTGTGTCCCATGAGACTACTGATGAATCAAGGGGATTGAATTAACCAGACCCCAACCCTCTTCATACATGTCTAAATCTTTACTCATATATCATATAATATATTCAATTCATGAACAATGTGTGTGATGACCTAGACCCAAATGTCACTTAACGATGACCCAAGCCTGATTGGCCACATGGCCTCAAGAACAACATCCTGAACGTTAGAGGCTTCCAAATAGGAGTGAGGGACGAGGGTGTGTCTGTTGGAAGACTATTCCCTAATTAGTATAGTGTATCCTAGAAAAAGAGATATAAATAAATAGCAGAATAAAAATGAATAAATAGTGGAAAGAAACTGAGGAAATAGATAAACAATAATAACAATAGCTGTACTAAAATGAACATTGATGATGTAGTGTAATTTCACTAGAAAACTGGAAAGCATGGATTCAATAAAATAGGCATAACATGTTCCACATGGTAAAATAAAAAAGTTTACTCCAAGAATCTTGAGATCCTAATCGGTCATTTCCTATCAAGCTCCATCCTATCAGCATAGAATCAAGTAATAAAGCTGCATGCTTCTATTTTTCAATACATGGAACCATTTAATCTTCTCTGGGTACCAAACAACACCTGAAGTGGGTGGGATTGAAATGTCAGTGGGCCACCACCAATGGTGTCTATATCATCCAGCAACTGTAATAGAATATATAAGTGTGAAATAATTCATATATAAAGAAACACTATCAATACAATATATTTAAATAACCAAGTAACTGCTTCAACCCACAAATGGTGTCTCAAAAGGTAACCAATTTATTAACTAATCAATTACCTTTTAATGTTAATAGGTCACATGAGGCATAGCCATCATAGACATCACCTTGTTATCATATATGTAGTGATGGTCTTAAGACATAGCATGTAAACCAGATAATGATATCATGTGAGGGAGTTCTTGGGTAAAAACCAAGGTAACTTAAACTCACTGAAAGCTAACACAGTAGTATATGAGTCTAGATAAGGTGTAATAGTGTAATCAAAGGAGCATAATCCATGTAATTCCACAATAATTCACCTACCGAGTTAATGGTTATCGATCAAGGTAAAACTGGGCTAAGAAAAGACATGGCCCCGATGGTATTTCACTATGGAACCTACTAGTCAATGATAGATCCAAGGTGTGTATATAAGGTATCCTACAATAAATACAGGGACCCAATGTTAGAATAATGAGAATCCAAATATTAAACAAGAACTGAGGTCTAGGTGGGTATCCACCTATGAAAACTATATATATGAATTGTAATGGGGTTCCCGAGACCCAAGGTATTCTCTTCTCACAATCCAAGGTGAGATTGAGTCCCTCCATTTCAATTAGATATTGTAATCATGTATAATTCATTTTTTTCATGTCTTAAATTCCATTTTTGTGGATATTTAATGTATATTTGAAGCCATTGGTCCATTCATTGTCTTCCATTAGTGTGAATAGGACAATTAGTGTTGCAAATATTTATCCAATGCTAATTTTTTATTATAAACTCATTAAAGGGGGATGTGAGATCCCTTACATCTTACCAGTTTCAACACAAAATTACACACTAGATTTGTTGAAAAAGAGTTTAAGTTGGTTGGAGCTATTCTCCCTAAAAAATATCTAGGGGATAGAATGAATCTGGAAGTCAGGGTAGTGCACTAAGGTGTCTTCATATATATGAGCCAAATTGTCCCATGATTTTCTGTATTCCTCCTTGTAGATATTCTCCATGTTGCGTCCTCTAAGAAAAATACAGACCTGCTTATCTATCCACTTTCTTTTCACTTTAGTAGTGTTCACCTGGAGCGGTCTCATCTTCTTTGACTTCTTAATATCCAGAACATTCTTCTACCATTTCATCAGAATGCATTAGAAGGTCCATGTGTTCCACCACCAAAGACACTTGTCGCTGAGGGACTTCCTTGAACCCTACATCGGGCTTCAGCCCAGGATCGAGCATCCCCTTATGACCCAAAGGAATGACATGAGTTACGTCCTTATATCCTGCTTCCACCAGGTCCTTGGAGACGTCGGCCACTTCATGCTGGTCATAACCTTTGAGTTTGTTCGGGGGGAAGGAGTCGCCAATTGTAGGAGCCTTCGGTGGCAGCTTACCCTCGGATGTGGATCTAGTAACTGGAGGACTAGGAAGACTGGAGTAGTCCTTCCTATGCCGCGCCCTATGATTTTCCATTATAAAGCTGTTTGAATCCAAAGTTATGTTATTTCCCTTCCATGAGGAGGAACTAAATTATTCCTCCTATTTGACTCAATCCTTGGGCTCGGCGGAATATGTTGCCTCATCCATCCATATGACATCCTCATTCACCTGGAAAACCTATCCCACAAAAAAATCCTCCCCTAAAACTATAAACCTGTTTTGAGAATACAGTGATAAATCCCCAGCTTTAAGCTTCTCCACATAGGAAATTCTAGCCGGTATGACCAACATTGGACCAGCAAACCCTGTTCGCCTGAACCCTCAACCCATGAATTGAAAAGATGCTGGGTGTTCCTCCAAATCCAAGCACTGGGAAGCCTCTCCATTATTTTGGGGATCCAAGACGGCCCCCTCACCTGACCTTCTTTTTTCCAGATTCCACTACATCTAATAGCTGTGGATCCTCCTACTCTGATCCAGAATGCTCAGCCTCCCTCCCCTCATGAATCCTTATTTGGTCCACTTGAAACTCTTAATCACTTAGCAAGGAAACCTTATGTACGAAATTTCATGAAAACATGACCTCCAGACAGTTGTAAACCCCTTTAGCATCACTACCTGGGACCCCTTGAGTGACATTAGCTCTCGGATCCTGCAACGAAATGCCCAGGTCCTATTTCAGACAGTCGTACATAAGTACAACCCTTGGGTTCCCACTCGACCTTATTTCATTACACTATAAAGGAGACATCACACGCAGATCAGCCTCATTGTGTTCCACAACCTTCACTGCCACTGGAGGAGCTAGGGGAGGCCACTCCACACTTGGAGCATACAGAACTGAAACCATTACCATTGTAGCAGCCCCGCTCACCTCCTCTGGCTGGACCACTGCCTCACTAGCCCGCAACTGGTGACCCACCTCAGGAACATCCTCCACTGCAATACCCCTGTCCCCAGTCTCACAAACATGCCCAAAAACGGGGTCACCCTCCTGCAATGAAACCTTTCCCTAATCCCCTTGCATGCATTGAATGGACGAGTGGCCCAGTCATCGGAATGAAGTACAAAACTCCACCCAATTATCAAAGACAACCAGCTACCTACACCTGACCTCCTTACAGGGATCATTCCACACAGACTCAACCAGTGTTCTTGATACATCGACCTCCACACACATCCGCGGGTTGATCAGATGGAACACTGAGGTAGTATGCGAGTCGACACAATGAAATCGACCCACAAGATTACCTAGAATACAGATGAATGCAGGATTTTGAAAAGGGAGAGGTAGCTGAGGAAGACTAACCAAACCGGGAGAAGAGGGGTATCGCGATTCAGGTATAGATCATAACTCCAACGAAATAGGAAAATACCGCTGCCACCACATCTTCTAGGGGAATAGGAAAAAGAACAGATGATATCCTCCAGTGAAGAGAAACGCACCATCATGTGTCTTCTGTCCAGTAGGCCGACAACTGCTCGATCTTGAAGCCCCCATGAATCAAAAACAAACCTGTCAAAAGAGTCCACTGAAGGCTTATTGTGCAAGAAACGTGAAACCAATGTTAGGTACAGAAGACTCTCCTCCTCTGTAAACTCCCGCACCGAGTGTAGCATAATGGGGTCTCCTTCCTTGGAGTTAGGGAAATTCGTACCGATATGAAGCTCAGGAAAGCATGGAAAAGAAGTTGAGTCAGAGAAGGGTTTGAACTCGCATCCCATGCCGCTGTGAGGAAGCCGTGGATCATCCCCCCTCGAGCCGTTTAACGGCGAAGGGCGGGGGGGCAACGCCGACCCCAATAGGGATTCACCATCGACGCTTCGGGCTCCCGAGAGTTTGTTTAGAGTAGCGTTGCAACTATTTAATCAAGTATTAGTTACCCCTTAAGGGACAATCAATTTTTTAGGTTCACTCTACTACCATCCATAAATATGGAAAGGGGTCCTATATACATGTAAACTTTATTAAATATATTTTAAAAATGTCTAGTTATATACTTACTATACATTCCATTTCACATTTCATATTTAAAATTTAGTAAACATTTGTAAGAACTTACCTTAGACGAGTAAATTAGCGTGCATATATGGTACATTCCATTATGAAAATATGGTTAATAATTAGTCATTTGTAATAAAATATTCATATTTATAAAGGTCAAGTAAGGGAACATCCGTACTATAGCTCAAATGTTTCAAAACACTAAAAACCCAATTATGGAATACCTTTTGACATGAGGTGGATTGAGTTGTGGTTGGAAACACTAACAAGTAATCATATAATTATAAAGAGCATAACGATATAATTATAACAGGTTTAGTTATGTCATGTAAATTTAAGAAACAGTTTCCAACGAAACTGGTGGGGCCCACATGAATATCCCAAAATCAACGAACATTAGGGATGAGTTACAAACTGCCCACCCTAGGGTTTTATGATCCATATAATCCACTATCAGCCCTTGATTTCCTCGGATTTGAGTAGATATAAGATAATGTGAAAACCGCAAACATGGTGATATCAAAGTCGAGAGAGAAAGAGAAGAAAAATAGATAAAGATGACTTAAGTATATAATGTTGTGCATCCAATGTGATGAACGAACTATCGATTAGATGTCGGATGAAGGATATATCTGGATTCCATGTCCGGATCTTCAAAATTCTCAAAAATGAGAGAGAACTAGGAAAATCTAGAATACAATCGGATTATAGAGGAAGGGGTCGGTTTAATAGATAATTAAGGGCATTTTAGACATTTTACATAGGTTTTTTTTTCTGCGCACGGGTTGTTCTCATTGGTAGTTAAAACGCGTGAAAACCATGCGAGGTGGTTATGCCTAAATCTAGGAGGGGGGGGGGGGGGCGTTCATGGTTAGGCTGCATGGTCGTGCACCAACAATGCGAGGCACCACTGCAAAAAAAAAACAAAATCCATACGGTTAGGCATTCCATGCCCAAACCATGCACAAACCATGTAAATTGGTTTGTCTTCCTAAACTGAGGTGTTTCAAGCTCCAAAAAATCCCTTAACACCATCATAACATTTTCTAACACATTCTAATTCTATATTAGGTCCAAAGTAAAGATTTATACTGAACATTAAAATATCCATACCTTATTTAAAAACCAGGTTCTTTCAGTCTTCTCCCTATAAAAGACATCCCCCCACCGAGTTCTCCTTCTAAGGGTTAGGAAATATTGTATGAGAACAACTCCGGCAACTGAGCACATACATTGGCTACCCTCTCCCAAGTCTTATCTTGTACTAGGTCATGCTATCATATCACCCGTACGAGAGGGACAGACTTACTTCGGAGAACCATTGTTCTTGGGTCAACGATGTGTACTGGATACTCATCAATAGAAGTATCAGCATCTAACTCAACTTCATTGTGGTCAATGTTATGAGATTGATCAACATGATATTGGTTAAGATGTGAGACATGAAAGACTTCGTTCATGGAACAATACCTCTGAGGTAGTAGCAACCGATATGTTATTGTCCCAACTCCTTCTACAATTTCGAAGAGCTCGATGTAACGAGGAAAAAACATTTCATGCATCCTTAATCATATGTTACCTAGACTATGTGATTCCCGAAGAAAAGTGTGATCCCAAACCTCAAACTCAAGAGGTTGATGATGACGATCAGGATAATATTTTGGTCTAGACATAGTAGTTTTCATACACTTCCTGATCTACTAGTCCTATTTTTAAGTATCTAGAACACGAAGAGGACCTAGTAGGGCTGCCTCACCTACCTCTATCCAGCACAAATGTGAATTAAATGGCCTACCATATAAATCATTAAAAGTATCCATTTTTATTATCACCTAAAAATTCGTGTTATAGGGGAACATTACTAGAGGGATTTCCTTCTCCAAAGAATCATTGAAATTAATGTTTCATCCTCGGAGAAGATCCTCTATAACATGTATTATTTGTTCTGATGGTCCATCGGTCTATGGGTGAAAAGTTGGGATTAGAATCACCAGAGTCCCCAAAGATTTCTACAAACCCTTCTAGAAACATGATATGAAATGAGAATCTCTATCTAAAATGATAGTATGTGGAACCCCGTCTAGTCACATGATCTCACAGACATACAGTCTTTCCAATTCATCCCCAAAGAATGTATCTATGAACAAGAATTATGAGGGACGATTTAGTTTGTTAGTCAATGACTATCCATATAGCATCTCAACAACTCGGGGACCAAGGTAAGCCAACTACAAAATCCATAACAACATCTTCCCATTTTCATTCTGAGACTAGAAATGGCTATAATAAGTCTGCAGAACTCTAGTGCTCCACCTTAACCTGCTGACAGGTGGAACACCTAGTGATGAGGCCTACAATTTGAAATTTCATCCCAGGCCACCAATACTGGTGTCACATATGTCGATACATCATTGAGATGCCTGAACGAACTACCCACTAGGATGTGTGGGATTCATTCATCAACTCCTATCTCACTTCTGCAAGAACCCAGATATGTCCATGTAGGCACAAGATGTCGTCTTTGTCCATAGTCAAATCCAATGGTGGGTTATCTCCTAATATAATATCATGGGGAACAAAACCTTTTGGATATGAAAATTTCCCACTCATCACCTTCTCAAGGTGGGAAGAGTTAACTGTTAATGTTGATAGGTATGAATACTCATGACTGTCATGAAACACTAAATGATGTTCAGAAAAGCGGTTCGTTAACTTCCACTCATCCTTGGCTTCCTTTACGACACATGTATGAATTTTCCAACCCAGAACGTCTACTAAGACATTACTCTTTCTAGGAATATAGAAAATATTAAAATCAAATGATTATATATATTTGAACCATATTTACTATTGGAGGATCAAGTCATACTGAGAAAAGATGAAATTGAGGATATTGCGATCTGTATACACCACAATGTTCTCACCCAAAAGATAATGTCTCCAGAAATGTAAGGCATGTAAAACTACGTCAAGATCATGGTTATGAGTTATGTAATTTCCCTCAGTAGGCCTCAACTACTGAGATATATATGCAGAAAACTTGTCTTCTTGCATCAACACTACTCCTAGGCCAATGCCTGATGCATCGCATAAGATAATATAACTTTGACCTGGTTCTGGATGAATCAGCATTGGTGCAAATAGAAGTCTCCCTTTCATCTCCAGAAAGGATTTTTCACATTCTTCCTTCCATGTAAACTTGATATCCATTTTTGTAAGACTGGTAAAAGGTGTATTAAGATGAAAAATTTCTTATATGGAACACCTATATTATCCAGCGATCCCTAAGAAACAACTGATATCAAACATGTTCTCAGGATGCTCCTTAGAGACTACAACCCTAAACATTTTAGGGTCAATAGATACTTCTAATTATGAAATTATATGACACATTCAGTGGACCTTATCGATCTAGAAATTGTGTTTATCAATATTGGGAAAAATATGATGCTATCTGAATTTAGTAAGAATGGTCTTAGGATATTTATCATGGTCATTAAGAAAGCACAAATACACCAATATGTAGTCCACAAAACCCAAAAAAAATATATTTCAAGTATGGATGGAATACCCTATTCATGAAATCCTTTAAAATGGAAAGATAATTCGTAAGAATGAAAGGTATAACAAGATACTCATTCATATCATACCTGTTATGGAAAACTGTATGAGGTATGTATGATGGCCTGACTCACACCGGATGATAACCCGATCTCTGGTTGATCTTAGAGAAAACCCTTTCTCTTTGGAGCTGGTCAAAGAGATCATCTATTCGTGGAAGTGGATATCAGTTCTTTACCATATGATGGTTAAATTTTCTATAAACCACACATAAACTATTTGGTCCATCTCCCTTGTTTCTGAAAATCACGGATGATCGCCAAGAAGATATACTTGGACTTATAAAACCCGTGTCCCTTAAATCCTCTATCTAACTCTTTATCTCCTCAATCTCAGTAGGTGCAATAATATAAGGAGTTTTGGACACTAGATATGCTTTGGGATAATGATCTATTGTAATCTCTACCTTTCTATTAATAGGTAAACTATAAATTCATAATGAATGACATCACTGAAATGATCAACTACTGGAGGGAAATCATTTTAAAATAAACCCTGATCCTCCATGAAAATATTTTCAATTTGGGTGGTCACTACACCTAACCCATGATGATTCGATCCAGTTCTCCTAGCCTAGAAATCCCACCCACTTTTGAATTTATAACTACTACCATATTGTGATGTAAAATAATCCTTGTGTCTATAATAGTCTACAAAGGCGTGATAGTGTACTAACCAGTACATCCTGATGATGACAACGAAGCCCATCATCTCGATATCAAAGAGATTCCACAAGAAATAGTAACTCCATAACTCAAAGGGGTAGTCCCTGCACTAGAATATTACCTCTTTCCATATTCCCAATGTTTTATCAAGGGTTATTAAACTACAATGATACATTATTTCTAGTTAAAGACTATCCATGATAGATACAGAAGTAAAATAGTATGATGCACATGAATCCAACAATACAGAGACACCAGTAGGGACTACAAGAATAGTACCTCGTACTATAGATGGTCCCATAGCCTAATCCCCAGGTATTGGCTATAAGGCAATAAACTGACATGATCCACGGCCCTGTGAAATAGATGAACTACCACGATCATGACTGGTCTGCTGGCGCTGCTGGTGATCAAGGATCAGACTACCACGACCACGACCTCCTCCTCATCAAAACACTCTATAGGGTATCTATCAAACTAGTGCTTCTTATTCCATAGTTTTTCACACTTATGAAACACTATAGATCTATCAAACTAGATACACTAGTTGTCACTGAACTGATGATAAATATCAAGGGAACGTTACCTACCATCAATAGAACTATTTTCCTGACACGACACAGGTCCATTATACGCAATACTCGCTCTATCCCTCAGGATAGACATAGATATAAGAACCTAATCAACTATTGCAGATAAGTTAGAAAGACTATATTAATTAACCAAAGTCTAGATGGTGCACTAGATCCCATCCTCAAAATGTCTAGAATGCGAAATCTCATCACCGACTAAAAGTGGTGAAAAGCACTATAAATAAATGAACCATGATGAATATTCCATAACTGACATAGAAACCTTCTCGGGGTTCATGAACTCTATGGATATATCTTCTCTCAATGACAGGGGAAAGAAATAATCATATATTAATGTTTGTAAGTCTACCCATAACAAGCCCTAATGATGTATGGCCTTGGTAATGACATCCCACCAATGCTTGGCCAAATCCTGCTGCATGTATGTAGCCAGCTTGACTCTCCACTATGGAGGTTTTTCTATATTCTCAAAGATAGGTATGATTGCTTCTAGACAAGACTTAGAAGCTTGAGATCAGTTGTCCCCTGAAAAAGTACGAGGATTCTGGTACTAGAACTAACGGGTCAGATCAGCCACCATGGGTGCAACCTGTCGAGCACCGATCATGGACCAATATGTAAGAAACTATTATGGACTTGATAATTAGTGTCTGGATTAGTTAAAATAGGTATTTCCGCAAGTGGCTCTCCATGAA
The DNA here is from genome assembly GCA_963277665.1 of Viscum album. Taxonomy (NCBI): domain Eukaryota; kingdom Viridiplantae; phylum Streptophyta; class Magnoliopsida; order Santalales; family Viscaceae; genus Viscum; species Viscum album. The sequence continues at coordinate 143,461,612 of OY728141.1, forward strand.
GTATGACTGATGGCTCAGGGCCCGCCATGTATGCAGCATGGTCGTCACCACCCACCTGGCGAACAATACAAGGATATTGTGGTAGTATTGGTCTAAAAATTCTAATCACGCATTTGAAAAATCATAGAAGAAAGGAGATAACATCACTAGAATGAAAATATCATATGAGAAATCACAACCAATGGAATAATACCCTTTTAGATGGTCGGGCATCGGTAAATGCTCAAGTATAAATTTTATGTAACTTTTGCAGTTAATTATTAGGTTTACTCCATTACCTTTCATAAGAATGACAAGGTGGAATATATATGTGAAACCAATTTAATTTTAGATTTCATAAATCACTTTTATAATGGATATTTATTTCCGATGAATCAATGCCCATACACATATCACTTGAAAAAAAACCATTTTACCTATAGAATAATGGCTTGACTCGTTAAATTACTCATTCCACCCCATGAGAGCCCATACACCTCATGAATTGAGACATGAAATCACTCTGCTGAAGAACAATTAATACTTGTACAAGAAACTATCACAACATCACTCAACAATCCCAAGCATATCATGAAATGAAAAGTACTGAAATGCTTCTATATGGCATGAAAATATGCATGACATGTGAATTCTATGTGCCTATGATGATGCATGTAGAAATAATCCATTACCTCAAATCATCAGGTGAAGGATGAATTAAATTCCAAAGAGTAATAATCAACAACACCACAAAACATGTGTGTCACCGAACGCTGAAATAATATCAACTGTAATAGGAAAAATAGAAAAACAATTTCATTTTGTGTAACTTGGATTTTGCCCAAAATATTTGATCGTGACGCCCAAACATGGCGTATAACCATGTCCCATTCGTTTCTATTCTCTAATCTATTTTCTAAAAATAGTTATGAATGAAAATATACAACATTTGATACCACTTTGGGATAACCCGGATCTGGATTCCACATAACGGTGCCCCGAGTCTAGTGGTCCACTTGGCCTCAAGCACATATTCCTAAATGGCAGAGGCTTCCAACTAGTTGAGAGGGCCTATGAAGTGTCTTTGGTAAGACTTTGACCTCATTTATAGAGTGTAGAACAACGAAAGAAATATAAATTAATAGTGGAAGAAATGTGAAAAAATAACAGAAACAAACCGATGCAATAGATAATCAAGAATATAAATTTCTATATCAACTTGAATAGAGAAGATGTAGTGTAATGTAACTAGAAAACTAGAAATCATGGATGCAAGACAATAAGAATAACATGTTCCACAAGGTAAAAGAAAAAAAAGTCTACTCGAAGCATCTCAAGATCCTACTTGGTCATCTAATATCAAGCTTCATCCTATCAGCACACAATCAAGTATTGGAAGCTACATACTTACCGTTGTCAATACATACAACCGTGTAATCTACTCTAGGTACCAAACGACGACTGGAGAGGGTGTGAGGTAAATCCAAGTGTCCCCCACCAATAGTGTCTATAATATCCAACCCGTGTAATGGAATATAAAAGTGTGCATGAATACATATATATAGTAAAGAAACCATTATAATATACATAAATAACCAAGTACCTTCTTCTCCCTTGGATAGTGTATGAACACAAAACTAGTTCATTAGTTATTCCATTACAATTTAATTATAATATGTCATGTAAGGACAAGACAACAATGACTTCACCTCATTATTTTATATGTATTGATGGTCATATGATGTAAAAAGGAAACTAGATAGTGATATCCAGTGAGATACTTACAGGATAAAAACCAAGGAAACATAAACTCATGGAAAGCTATCTCAGTAGTACCAGAGTATAGCTAATGGGTAAGAGTGTAATCCATGGATCTTAATCCATGGAATTCCTTAATAAGGGGCCTACCGAGTGCAATGTGATCGACCGAGGTAAAACGTTGCTAAGAAATGATATGGGACCGAAGGGATGTCAACACGGAACATACTAGCCATTACTAGATCCATGGAGTCTATCTCAGGTATTCTGTAATAATTAATGGGAACCAAAAGTAGTATACTGGGAATCTAGGGAATAGACAAGAACTGAAGTCTAGTTGGGATTCAACCTAAGCAAACTGTATCTTTAAATCAGAATGGGATTCTTGATACCCAAGGTATTCTCCTCTCAGAATCCAAGTCTAGAACGAGACAGTCTATTCTTATTTGATATTTTAATCATGTAATAATTCATTTGGTTCATGTCTTTCCTTCTATTAGTGTCGATAGGTCAAGTGGATTTGAAACTGTCGGTACAAACCTTGTCAACCATTAGTGTGAATAGTCCAAGTAGCATTGAAACCATTTAATCAAGTATTAGTTATCAATTACGGCATAATAAATTATTGAGGATCACTACACTACTATCCATCAACATAGAAAGGGGTTCTACAGACATGTAACATTTATTCAATCTCTTTTAACTAGGTCAGGTTATATACTTAGTATACATTCCATTTCACATTACATATTTCAGATTTGATATACATTTGTAAGAACATACCTTAGGCGGTTCAAGTGATGTTAATATATGGTACATTATTTTATGAAAATATCCATAATAAAAATCCATTTATGATAAAATACTCACCACTGTAATAGTCATGTAAAGGCACACTCAAACAGTGTCTCAAACATGTTAAAACACTAAAACACATTTATGGAATAACTTTTGACATGAGGTGGACTGAGTTGTGGGTGGAACCACTAAAAACTAATCACATAATTGGAAAGAGATTAAAAATATGACTATAAAATGTATTGATATGGAATGTAAATTTGAGAAACAGTTTCCAACGAAACAGGTGGGCCCCACATGAATGTCCTAAAATCAGTGAACATTACAAATGAGTTATAGACCACCCGAATTAGGGTTGTATAAGCCTTATCATCTAGTATCAACCCCTTATTTGCCTCATATTAGAGTATATCTTGGAAAAGGTGAAAATGATCACATATAGATATCTAGGTCGAGAGAGAAAGAGAAGAAGAGTGACTAAAGACTACTCGAGTACTCACCGTTGTTTATCCAACATGATGAACAAAAGCTCGATCAGATGTCGGACGAACGAGATACATTGATTCCATGTTTGGATCTTCAAAATTCTCAAAACCGAGAGAGAAATAGGTCAACCCTGCATCATCTAGGATAAGGGAGGAAGGGGATGGATTAATAGAACAATAAGGGCATTTTAGACATTTTACATATGTTTTTACCCTCTGCACTATTTTTCCACATGGTTTGTCAAACCGTGCGCAACCCATGGAAGGTGGTTCTGCTCAAATATTAGAAAGTGGGGGGGGGGGTTCGCATGGTAAGGACACACAACTTTCTTCCAACCATGTGAGGTGACACAATATGAAAAGACACAATCCACACAGTTAGGAAAATCAGGTTCTAACCATGTGCAGACCAGGTGACTTGGCTTGTTTTCCCAAAAATAGGTGTATCAAGCTACAAACAAGCCCTAGACTCACTAAAAACCATTGCTAAGACATTAAGAATCTATATTAGGTCCAAAGTAATGATTTAGACCGAACATTAAAGGATCCATACCTGAGTGTAAAACTAGGATCATACAATGTGCCTTATTATTAAATGATAAAATTGAGTAAAGAATACAAATTTTTTAGTATTTCTTTATAACAAATTACATTCAAAATCCACATTGTATGAAAAATGGTATAGAATTTATGAAATAAAATATCCTTCAAAAATAATATTCATACGTAGATTAAATTTCATCTCCACATGATTGTGAATAATTATTGGGATTGTGAATAACTAATAGGAAATTAGTAGTCACAAAAAATGAATCAAGGAAGTGAATATAATTAATTTCTATAGTCAAATAGATCATAAACTATCTAGAGGAGGAATAATTTTGGAATTAACAAATACACAATGGATTATGAATAATGGGATGTTTTCATTTATGAATATAAATAGAATAAAAATATAATTAAAATCCTTCTTGAGTAAAATATCCTTTTCATTTTGAATATTTTTTAGAAATTATTTTCCATGAATATCACAATTAAAAACATTTTCTTCAAAAATATTATAAAAAATGCAATGAAACCAAAAAATATATGAAATTCAAGAAGGAAGTTAATTCATTACATGTCACAAAAGTAAAATATAACATTCCTCATTCATTGTAATGATTTAGTAAAATGTGATGTTTAGAAAACATCAAGAAGATACATTTCACATTTTCAATAAAATTCAAATGAGAATTATTTTTAAAATGGAATTTGACACCTTTGATATAATATCATAGAGTAAAATGGTTTAAAACAACTTTCAAAAATCTTTTTACAATGTTAAAATCATTTTTAAGAAAATGTAAATCATTGTTTTTGAAGAAAATAGATTTCTAACTAAAGAGTGGAATGATGTTGGATTTTCATTAAAAAAATTATAAAACATTTCAATTACCATAGAGTGGATAAATGGTACTAATAATATATATGGTACATTAATAATCGTATTTTAAGAAAATTAAATAGTTAATTTTAAAATTTTTAAATAACCACTTTCAATTTAAATTCAATAATAAAAATTTTAATTCAACTTATATAGTGATCTAAACCATTGCAATGATCAGAACATTAAAGTGAGACTCAACCAATGAATTTATTATCTAAATAAAATATAAATCCATGTAAAAAACTATAAATAAAACAAAATATAATAAAAATTTCTTATAAAAATACTCTTATAATATTAAAGATAAAGTGGAACTAATACAACCCAACAAAAAGATATTTAGTTTTGAAATTATTTACGACTTGAAAACTTTTTTTTCAAATAAAAATGGTTGTAATAATTAAAATTTAAACATAATATTACATTAGTTTAAAAATAATCATGATTTAACACGTAAAATGGTATGTATGTACACCATTTAAAATAAATTAGGTGCATAACATTAAAATAGGCCTCAATGAAATGAAATTATGAAGAAGTATCTTACCTAACATTTCCTTTTTTTAAAATTCAATGACCTATTTTATTTTGGTTTTCAAAAAAAATTTAACATTTTATAGAACCATATTTATATTTATAATGTCATATATGTTATCTTTATAACAAATCAACAACCATTCATTTTTTTCATTACTTTCATGTTTTAATTGCAGTATTTTCTCATGTGTGTTTCTCTGTGAAAGATATTCTTCGTAAGAAAATTATATAGGTATATCATTTAAAGAATAATAATAATTCTATTTTTACCATTTTTATACATTATTATTTATTTTAAATCCAATAATTAATTATTGTTATTAAAAATCTTTAATGTTGTGACCATAGAGATGGTAGGTCGTTCATACAAATGATTATCATTTCCATTTTTCAGTGATCATTATTGAAATGAGGTAATTAATATTTTACATTTAAATATTAATCATTATATCATATATAACATAAAATATAATTATATTTATCTTGAATTTGGTGTGGTGAATTAATAATAATCATATCGCATCATGAAGGTGGTAGTTTACACGTACAATAACAATGGAATCATCTTTACATGACTGAAAAGGAAATCAAAAATTGATATATATTATGTTTAATGAATGATAAATATAGATTTAATATAATAATATAATAATTTAAATCTCATTTATTTTAAATTTATATCCTTCAATGTGATTTTTTAGTGAAATATGAAACACATCCCTTCCTGAGGTGGTAGTGTGGCGTACACACAAGTAAGGTTATCAAATCTCTAATAGAGTGGAAAGATAAAAAAATATATGATATATTTACTATGAAGGTATAAATATGTTTTAAATTTCACATATATATATATATATATATATACTTACTATCTAACATCACAACCAACCTTGAGATGTGGAAATAAAAAATCTAACGACATGGGTTTAAGATACAGTTGTCTTTCGTACACTCGAACGATGACTTCGTAACCCATTTGACAAAAGTACAGAATTTTTTAGGTCATTACATTAATATAAATAAATCAAAGTATATATAATATACTAAGGATAATATACTATCATGGTTAAATAAAAATAAAAGGTGGAGTCCAATGAAGTAAAAGAATGATGCTCGTTAATGAACATTATCCCTTCTTCAAATATCCTACATAGGTTTGCACTAATTCCTTAGATTTATTGATTTAAACTAAATATAATTATTATATGATGAGGAAAAAGAATTTGGAAAGTGATTTGGGTAGGTAAATACGAATCCCAAGTGGTTTTTATGTGTGAAGAAGTTTGGGGAGTCGGTGGCCTTTTCTAAGTGGAGGAGATGACACACTTCGTATTTTTTAAAATAATTGAGTGCTCCCACGTCTTTTAATGTTTAAAAAGGGTATATAACATAACATTAAACATAATTAGAGATTAAGTGGCCATCATTTATCTATAAAATAATTTTTATAAACATTTATAGGTCATTTATACCAATATAAATTTTGTTAAACCCTTGATAGACCCAATTTTAACTTCATCAAGGTAATTAATTTTTATAACAACCAAAATTCATTTTGTAGATGATTATGTATAAATATTTAGAAATTATTAATTATTATGATTCTATAAATTCAATACATTTATTGTAATTCAATTCACATAATTGTAAAATAGTAATTTAAAATTAATCTAATAGACGTGCTAAGAACTCTTTTTTTATGTGAATATGTTCCAAATATTACTATGTTTTATACCTAAATTCAATATTAAAATGATTTAGTTGAAATAAATTTTATTTATTTATTTATTTTTCATGATTATACTTTTAAAATAAATTAAAAATACAATTTAATATTTTTAAATATTTAAATGAAAATGTAATTTTAAATTAAAATTTCTTATTTTTCACTAGTCGTGAATGAAATGAAACTTCTCAGAACATTTACAAAAAATCACCCTATGATAAATTATATATTAAAATTTCAAAAAATATATTTACTTAGTCAACTAAATTTTCTAAAAGTGGTTAACAATTTTTTGATTATTTTTCCAGAAAGCACAATTATATCAACATTAGAAAAAACATTTTTTTAGATAACATTTTTTTATTTTAAATAATTTTTATTTTATATATGACAAATACATTATTAATAAAGATGTGTACAAAATATATTTTTATAATTTATTTGACCCTATATATACTCTCAGTTATAATTTCGATGTGATAACTAACATAAAATTATTAATAGTATATTGTTGTTCTTTAAAACTCAGAATTGCGTATAACACATGAAATTAAAGAAACATGTTGTTGTGTGTATCAAAATCTATTATAGAATTTAAATTTCTCATAAAATAAATATAATATAATATATTAGGGTTTTATATTATATTCTCAGGTAGTATTTTCATATCAAATACACTATTGAATAAAGTTTTACTCTTTTAGAGTTTTGGGGGTGTTACATTCACCCCAACTTAAATAAATAACATCCTCGCCATTCATAATTGATCCCAGTAATCATGGGGATGATATTTTAGTATACCACTATTGAACCCTCACATCGTAGGATGGTTTGGAAAAAATCCTCCTTATAAGAGAGAAATGGAAGTAAAATGTCCATTTAGAATAACACATAACTAAGATTTCGGGTAGAAGAACATCAACTGAAAGAGAAGATGTGGACAACAAAGAAAATGGTATGTTTTTATAGATTATGATAGTGGTACATTATCATAATAAGGTCAATGAACAATAGAAATTTCAGGAGGTAAAAACCCAAAATATTTTATGATTTAAAATACCATATGATTCATCGAATATGAAAAGAATAAGATGAAAGTTTTATTCCAAATCATTTTACTAAAGATGTGGAATAATTTTTTTGTATAAGAATATAAAGAAATATAATTAATTAATAATATATAATTTCATAATCATATTTTCATCATTTAGTTTTTCTTCATTATATTCAAAATTCATCACTCATTGTAATGAATGAATATCAACATATGGATTTTCTGTGTTTGATGCACTAAAATTCACATCTATCACATCGTAAGATCTATAAAACACGACTATACATTTGTCTCTAAATACTTTTTAAAACAAATGTGGTTAACACATGTTTTACAATAAATTACTCCCTAAATCCTAAAATTAAAACTTCTGGTTTATTTTTATTATTATTTTTTAATATTTTTAATCCCAAAACAATTACACTCTATATGTTAAATATCATAGGTTAGTGGAAGGAATTAAACCATAATCATTCTTGGGTCATGGGTTCGACCCCCACGAACTTGCTGAAAGCATCATGTTGTCACCAAGTATGCAGGTTAACCATATTAAAAAAATATATATAAATCCAATAACATTCCAAACCATATATGGTGGAAATCCTTGAGTTAAAATCTATTATTAAATAATATTTTTATTATGGTTTCCAATACAACTTAATTATTCGCCAACGTAAAATAATATTATATTACTATTATTTCAGTCTATTATTAATCCAATTAACCCCGAAGGATTTCAATACCATAACACATATGTATAGTAAATATAAATGCATTATTTATCAATTAAATTTTCCATTAAAACATAAACTTTCCAAACATTTATCTAAAATTTCCTAAATCATGTTATATACCGACCACAAAAATTTAAATAATAGATTTTTTTATTGTATGAAGGTATGATAAACCTTAAAATTATAAACAATGATATTAGCAATAACTATTATGTTAATGAATAAATATTTTTAAAAAAAATTTATGACAATCCTTAGAAATGTCATGATTCTTATTCCAAAATACCATTAGTAAAAATAATTCTGCAAATTTATCATTGAAAATGAAGACAAAAATTCATTATTTTTTATTTCAATATTATCCCTTCCTTTCCATAGGGTTTGACATAGGTCTTTAATTTTCATTATCTATTCAAATCCATTATAACTGTTTTTAATGAAAATATAAATTATCATAAGTGTATCCCTAGAAAGTGTCAATTTATGTGCATAGTATGGCCCATAGTCATGCACCAGGTCCTAATCAGGTCAAGCCAAATGTGAAATTTTTAGAATAATTACTGTTATGTATATCTGTTTTAGAACCATGACATTATTAAGTATATAGATATGGATGTAATATGGAATTTTATTAAAGTTAAAAGAAAAACAAAACAGGAAAAAAATATAAAAAAAGAATTACCAAACAACCATAATGTATTGTTATAGTGAAAAAGAATGAAAACCAAAGAAACAATAAACCCCCATTAAAATAGGGTCGGATTTGGAAGACAAGCATAAGGTTCTGCAAAAGGAAACCTACAACAGAAGGCTTCTGAATACCCTCTGTATAAGCATGATCTCTTCCTAAGAAAAGACTCCAAAAAACCAAACATTGAAGACACCTAAACCCCCCATCAATGGAAGAAAATGACATCTTCAGATCATGCACTGCTCCCACGACATAAACAAGATCCAATTAAAATCAATAAAGGAGATCACAACCAGCCGACACTCCATGAGAGAAGCCCTGAAAAAAATTCTGCATATTAAAAACCAGTGTAGAAAAATAGAGAACAGAAGGGCTGCTACTTCATACCTATAGAAAAAATAGAAGAAAACCACTCGAAAGAAGAATAATGTTTGAAACTAAGAAAACAAACCCCAAATAAATAATGAAGAACACAAGGATGTAAAAACCATACAAAACAGCCTCAAACAATGATAAGAGACAACTTACAAAAGTCTAAAAATGGGAGACTTGTCACAATCCTTTTTACGAAATGGAAGGAGATCATTAAGAACATGATCACAACAAACCAAATAAACTCCATTAACACCTTTATTAGCCTAGACATCAAAAAAAGAATTGGATTCCTTATTAATGCGAGTGATAATATGATTCATGAAAATAAAATCTCCCAACAATTAATCCAATGATTAGTAAGCTTCCAGGATAAGGGAGAAAGGCCCATCCTTATGGTAGAAACAACAATAGTAGAATCACTTTCGATTTATAAATTATCCCATCCATGCTTCACATCTTGATCCATAGCAATGATAATGCCAAAGAATTTCAGCCTCAATTGAAGAGGAAAATCCAAAAAAACCATGAAAATAACCAAGGAAATACCCTTAATGATTTCTAAAAATAGCACAATAACCAGAAAGCCCTGGATTACACCAAGATGCACCATCCGATTTAACTATTAACCAACCAAAAAGTGGTTCCTTCCAAAGATATTCTAATGTACTATGAGGAGGCATGAAGTTTCACTTAAAACATATCCAGTTCAAAATGGACAAATCATGAACTGAGTTGATGTAAAATTTCTTCATTAGAATATAAAAATTACGCATAATAGCAAGAATGGATGACAAAACCCCACTTACTGAGAAGGAAAAACTATCATGAATCGTCTTATTCCGAGAAAACCAAATAAAATGAAGTAGTTCAGTAGCAACAACCCTAAAAAGTTATATCAATTGAGGATTAATTGAAATAGAATACCAGACTTGATGGAAATGATGAAATGAATAAATAATAGGAATAGGGATTTAAAAAGATATCATAAACATCATTCCACATTGAAGAGGCATTAACAAAACATTGAACAGAGAAATATGCCACATGTTTTAAAAATACAATCAGTAGGAAGCTTCCCATGATCTAGTCTCCAGGAAAACCCACGTAATATATACATAAAAAGTCATATTTATGTTCTTCTATATGTATCCAAAAAGGCTATCTTAGGGTCATTTCTCATAATCTATGTTTTCATAAATCCAGTTCCTAATGTTTCTATTATACATCCTCTAATACAAACTATAGAGATGTTGACCCATGTATCTCAAATTTGGTGTTTTATTTATTTCAATAGAATAACATATATAGATTCACATCCTGAATGACCTAATAGATTATCAGTCTTGGTAAATTGGAGAAATACTTGAGTCATACATCACTGTTGTATATAAAATTACCAAATAATAATTTTTTCCTTTTTAAAATTATTTTATGCCGTCTATAATATCCAAACATTTCAGTAACTGTAAAATTCGCGGATTCCATGGGATATGAAACAAAATTAGTGTTAGATAAGTTTCCCTATAAGTGTTATTTATAATGGGCTCTTTTAGGAATCAATAATCATAAGCAATAAAAAATGATAAATAATTGATCACAAATTCAATTTAATAAATTTTTCAAACTACATTTTATAGGATATAATATATAGTCAGTTGTAAATTATTAGTAAAACATGCCACTTAAATAAATTGCTGCATAAATAGATAAGGATTAATCAATATAGAATGTTATATAACTGAACACACATTCTATATAATCAATAACCTGATTATGAAATTATTCCAAATATATTATCATGAGTAAAATATCATGGATAATAATTATAAAAAAATTCAATGAAATTATTAATTATTTAATTCCATGATTTACATGCACATGGTACCTTAAACATCATGTTTTAACCTTAAACTGTTGAAGATATATTCAACAAAATTTCACATAATTATTTCTGGAAAACTAAATTGTCCCATTAGAACACCAATGCATTGAGGTTTTGGATCATAGTAGTTTATAATTGTTACAAGGTGGTGCATTTCATTTTAAAATTAAAACTAACAACCCCCCCAAACATATTTAGTAAAAAATATTATACTGAGAAATCAGATCATGATCATAGTATTTTTATCAGATTCTAAAATCATATGATAAAATATATTTTTAAATCTGGCACATAGAATGTCTAGTAAAAATGATATTAGAATGATTAGGTAAAAAATATTTCTAATATAAATTTTAATGATTATTATAAAACATGTAGAAACAAGTAATATTAAAGATGATAAATAATTAACAATGACATAGAATATTTATAAATGTAATAATACTCTTCAACCTTAAGAGTTAAAGAAGTTAAACATTCTGACATAAGATATCCATTATTTTCAACTTAACTATAATGTTCTTTCCATCGCCATTATGAAATCCCTTGATAAGAATATTAGAATATCTCTATCTTCCAAAACCTAGAATCCCATGATACGATGGTCAGTGTATTAAATCTTCCGATCCTCGGAATCCATGGATCCACTACATATTATTCAAATGTTTTCTTATCCTCAGAATTGCATGACTTAAACCTAAATCACAACAAGGGAAAACCTAAAAATATTATAATGAATTTAAATAACAAATAATGGTTTCTTTATAAAAAGACTCTCTAAAAAACATAATAATGAGATGTTCAGGTAGAGAAAAATAACAGACGTGTTTAATTGAAAATGAATCATCTCCTATCTTTTCAAATACACTATTAATTATAGGTATTCATCTTACAATAATAAAACTTTGAAGATCATAGTAAGTTGCAATGGCCTCATATGTTCTTCATATAACATCTTAACAAAAGTTTTCCATCTGAGGTCGTTTTTATAGAAACTTTACAATACTATAATAAATTATATTATAGATAGAAATAATTCTAACAACATCAATTATAATCATTTCACATTCCTATAGATGATAAAATTGTTTTTTAATCCAATGAATCAAACAATGGTCAGTATCATGGATATGAACTATGGTTATTCTGATGTAAATAACATTATCTAGTCTCATGGACATGTCACTAAATCAGTTTGAAAGATTAAATTTAATAATAATGTTCATATCTATCTATGTTAGAGCATAATCATCATTCGAATGAAATATATATTTTCTAAAAATAATATTCAAAAACAGGTGGGATATATAATGTTATGAAAATAAAATTTAAATATTGTGTTTTTCATTTTCAAAACTATGGAAAATAAAAGAAGAATGCACAATTTTTACTTGACAATATACTCCTTTTGGAAAGAAAAAAAACAAAACACATAAATTGAGAAACAATTTAGACAAAAATACTTACAACCATTTTTTCATTTTTTATAATAAAAAACTCTTCACAAGAAAAGTAATTATCTTTACATATCCTTACTTAATTTTTTTCATAATAAATTTTTGTTCAATATTATTTATCTAATAGAAAATCAATGATTACATTTAGTACTCTCTCTAAATATATTTCCTTTTTAGGTAATTTATCCCAATTATATTTTCTCTCCCATGAAACAATTTACTCCCCTCTAGATTATATCTACCCTTTTTGATTTGAAAAAATTAATATTTAAAGTAATATATTGTCCTCAAGTGTTATAAAAAATATATGAAACAATTTTGTTCAAATAACTATTCATCTAAGATATAAAAATAGAACATTCCTCAAAAAAAATTAAAAAATATTAAAAATGAATGTATTTGGTTAATGTAGAGACCCAAATAATTACATACATAGACATTAAATTAATTTTTTAGGATACTTAAAACATGAAAAAAATAGACACCCAAGGAACTTAATAGTTTAGTGTCTTTGGAAACGTGGAACATAAACTTCAAATCATGGTGAAATATCTTCAACATCTCCCATAAAGATATTCCCCTTTTATTTTCTTACCTAAAATATTTCTTTATGTCATAGGGAAAAGAAAACATATAAAGGGTGATCTCAATGCTCAGTAAGGGTAATAATGGAGAAAATAAAACAAACCATATACATTTTAACTTAAAAAACATGAACATAAAGATTAAACATCAAAATCTTGAGTTCTGAAATAAATCTTGGCAGTAGGTAAGACATAGATCATAAAGGAACATAAATCATGATAAAATTACATGGGAATAAAACATATAATTTTTCCAAACCATTAAGCACATAATATGATTTCCTTAGAATCCAAGGAATTTCTTCCAAGACCATCATAGTGGACAATGTCCATTACTGAACCGGGTTTACTTCTCGTTCCAGCCATGTATTACTGAAAAATATTCACTTTCCATTCCATCCATGTATATCTCATGAGATATAAATCTATACCTAATGCATTGGAGAGATATATATTTCCTTTCCATCTCATAATGAGATCATTGTAACTTTTACCACAAAATAAACATAAATCATTCATCACAACCCAATAAATAAAATAGGTTTCATAAACATCATCCCATCATAACATAATCCATATAAAACAAATGGATATCATTTCATTAAAAGAAGAATCAAACCATGTAAATAATAGAGACATTATAATTGAAACATAATCATACTAAATAATTTCATATTAGATGGAAAATAGTTTTGAAAAAGCACTTGAAATGAATTCTTGAGAAAAACATCCTTTATTCTTAAAAATAATTTTATTTTCACAAAATCCCATGCAATTTTAGAAGAAAATGATTTTTTTTAAAATAATCATAAAACATTTTAAAGGATTCTTCATGAAAAATAGGTGTGAGGAAGCCATCAAAATCTGTTCATGTCGTATAAGTTAAATAAAACATTCTCCTCGTACTTTTTCCAGAAAAGTTAAAAAGTTCCTCATATGGTATAAAAATGAAAGATTCCTTCCATAAAAAAATTTAAAAGTCAAAGAGGGGTTAACATGACTTTAAAAATACATGTAAGATTATTGAAAACTTTATGAAAAACATTTTTATGGACATGGATGAAAAATATACCCCAGTAAACACATACGTATAAGAAATCTCAGATAAAAATGAGGTTGCAAAAGTATCCCTTACTATAGGTCCAATTTCTTCCGTACGTGTCCAAAACTCAAGTATAGTGGGTTTAAACATATTATTAACTGGTAACAAAACTATAATAATAATTATTATAAGATATATGATTCACTTATGACATTATGTTACTTGTTCTTTTGTCAATTCCATGTTAAACCATCGATTTGGGTAAAATCATTTCATTTATCGTACGTGTTTCGACTTGTTTTTCTTGATATTATTACTTATATCCTGATTTACATAATTATATAATGTAAAAAATGATTTATATATAATATATATTCATTGTATAAATATATATGATAGATCGATAAATGGAATGAAATACATTGTTCATGGAGACGGTAGACCATATGTACGCATGAACATTGTTTTCGTTTCCTTATTAAATTGAATGGAATTAAGTAAATGACACATATATGTACATAAATACAGTATTATTATTATTTAATATATTTTATTATTATTTATTATATATACTTTATAATAATACTTGAATTTTTAATCATGGAGCATGAATCTCATCGCGTCATGGAGACGGTAATCCGTACGTACGCACGAGCGATGATATTGTTCCCATACTTAATTTATGGTATTGGAGAGAGTGATATTATATCATATAATTAGTATAATTTTATTATAATAATATATAGTTATTATTTATACCATTATACCCATCCAAGTAAGGTGGTGGTGGAAAACAGATTACAAAACGGCGTGGAGACGGTATTCTGTACGTACGCACGCGCGATGATTTTGTTTTCCGTAGGATGGATAGAATGTTAAGTAGGTTTGTTTCATATTTATAATAACATTTCATTATATGAGTGATACTTATGTTATTACTTAGTTATTAAACAAAAAAGAAAGAGGAAGTAGAAGAAAAAATCAATTTGAAAGAATAGGTAAAGGATATTACCTCTTCTTCGGCGAGCATCTTCTAAACATCATCTTAGGGCACTAAATCTGATATTTGAAGAATACATGTACCTAAACTATTTTTATAGGGAACTAGAGAAAATATATTTTCAGGGGTTGGGTGAGCTGGAAGGATAAAATGGTGTGAGGTGGAGATGGAGGATTTTCAATTTTATAAGGGTGGAGAGGGGCACATTAGAAAACATAAAAAATATTAATTTATAATAAATTCAAAACCAATTTAAAAAACTCCAAAAATGACTCAAATAATATTATTAGATGATATAGGATTGTAATATCATCAACCAATAATATTTATTCATGTTGGTAATTTATTTTAAACCTTATCAACTGGATTTATCCTTATTTAATATATTTAATTTTATATGTTGTAATAATATTCTAAATTTTTAACTGTTATAAATAATTACTTATGTGTTGATAATTGTCCATAATTTGACACTTTATGATATTTTAGACCATATAAATTACAATTTATAATCTTGAAATATTTTTGTGATTTTTAATCAATTTAATAATATGTTATTTTTATAAAATAACAATTGTGTTAATTTTGAAAATATTCATTTATTTGAATATAAATAAAATCCACATAGAGGATATATTATAAGAAAAATGTTTATTAGACTCCTAACATGACATATTAATGTAGAAAATTTTGTTAAAACATTAATTATTTTATATAATATTTATTTTAATATTTATAAAACACTTTGTTTGATATTTCACTTAATGAAATAATTACTACAACATTTTTGTATAATTAATTAATAAACTTATTTGATGCATTAAAATTAAAAATAATATACTATGATAAAGATAAATATAATATATTTCATCATAATACTTTTACTCAAATTTATAATCTTTAAATAATATCATAAAAATTGTTATATTTATTAAATTATGAAGGTGACAACTTTGACATCATTTAAAAAAAATAATATAAATGTCCTAATCTCTCTTATACGGCTCCAAATGGTCCCCAATACTACCCATGGATTCTTGCGGTATAGATAAACTCTACCAATTAGTTTTGGTCAAGTGTTTGGGGAATTTGATGGGTATTATTATTTTAATAAAAGTTATTTTATTTATTTATTACTAAGTAAGTAATTTCTGCATCATTAATGTATAAGATATTAAGTTAATTAAATATATCTTAAAAATTAAAAATAAATTACGATAAAAAAGAAAAAAAATTTATATTTCAAATGATTATTTTTAATCTAATTTATATGTTGTATTACATTATATTAAAAATACATTATTTATTAAAGTTTGAGTGGGACATATTTCACTTTCCATTAAATAAAATAAAATAAAGGTCTTAATCACATCCAAGTGGGTTCAAATAGATTCCATTTCTACCCAAGTATGTTTTAGGATAAAATATAATCATCCCATTATATTTATACAAGTATTATGGTAACTTTATTATATTATATTTACCCTTAATTACATGATTTAACTTTAACTATGGTAAATAAAATTTTTCGTAGTTACTATTCATAGTTCCCACAAATAAAAAGTAGTCTATTAACAAAATTTGGAACTAATGATTCCAAATAAGGAATCCATTTTTCCAAATTCAAATCACATAATTTTTATAAATTAATTTAGAATTAATCCCATTGTTATGAAAATGAGTTTTAAAAGTTAAAACTTTGCAAAAGATTGAAATGATTTTAGCTATGAAATCAATGTAAAATCAATGATAATGATGTACAACATATTAAATGGTATAAATATGTTATATTTATACTTTAAAACAATTCAATGTTATAATTTAACCATATAATTTATTAGGATGGAATAAATTATTTTTAATTAAAAAATAGCAAGTTTTTACTATTCAATAAAATATGAAAGTTATCAGAATAACATGACAAATTTATCCGAAGTAAATTTTCATATCTTTATTCCAAAGAAGTATTTTATTTTGTAAAATTTAACTTATAAACATGTCAAAAACTAGATTTAAAGTGGGTGTGCCATCAAAAGGTAGAACAACTGCATTTTTTGAAAAATACTTATTTTACCCGAAATTTTTATTTTTTTCTCATACTATGTTCTATAAAATGCGTTTGATGAATAATAATGTCATAAAATTTAAAATTTATTTACTACTATTCATAACAGTTAGTTCATAATAATATTATAATAATATATCGTTGTTTAGTGAAACTCGGTATTGCGTAAAACGCAAGCTATCGAGGAAGGTCGCTATTTCGTGTAATGCAAGCCATGTCAGGGCAGTGTGTAGAGCAATCTCCAATTGGTGTTGCATATAACATAATAAAATATTATTTCATTTATACATTAAAGAAAATCTATACTTAATGTTGCGTAGAATATTTTCTACAAAATGAACTTCAAATTGTGTGTAACATGAGCCAAGAATAGTGTTGTGTATAGTTCAAGATAATACGATGTTGCATATAGTACATGTTAATCTTGGTGAAGTTTAAAATAGGAGACATCAAAGAATTTAAAAATAATATATCTCATAAAATCTTGGGGTGTCACATTCTACCCCCCTTAAAATTAATTTCGCCCTCGAAATTCATTGGGGTTATAAATCGTTTACTATATGAAAGTTTCTTTCATAGAAACCCACATCGTAAAAAGGAATACTAAAACTTAATTTTAAAAAGTGATGTATGAAACATAATGGTTACCCAAATTAACTCATTACTGGGTGTGCACATTGGAGGGCAGAGGTGAAAATATATATATGGAAGAGAAATATAACCATCAACTTCTGATGAAGAGTGGTAGAGGACATGTCTATGAAAAAAGTCAACAATCACAAAGCCATAAATTTGTTATTATATTAGGTACCATATAATTCATCAGATATGAGGGCACTAGGACAACATATTTGGTTTTGATGATCATTTCCAAATGTTGAATAATTTTTGAAAAATAAATACTTACTTGATTTTGGTACAATCTCACTTTTTCTCGTGCCTTAAACAATTTAAACTTCATCTCTTAATGAAATGAAGTTGATTTTGCCTTTTGTAAAGTGTTAGCTGATCATGTGATAGAATGACTTGTCATTCCATCGGTCTCAAACATAAGGTTATCAAAATTTATATACATAAGTCCATCGTATGGTGAGATTAATCATATATGGTTCCAAAAATTGACTTATACTTCATCTAGCATACCTCATAATAAAATAAAACTAGTTTTTACTAACCAGTGACTTATTGTAGGCCCGTGGTAGGTGATAAAGGCACATCACACTTCAGTTGTGTGTTCGATTCCCGCAACTTTGTCCGACGTGACGGGTTGTCGTCCGTCCAACAGGCTTTCTATCTTCTAAAACTTCACCGTTATAAAAATCCATAAATAATATCGAAAAAAGCTTCTAGTATTATATTATACTATTTTATGTCCAGCTTAATCCATTCCATTATTTAGGCTTATCCAAATTATTTCTATCAAATCTCATAGTATAAAGAAAATTACTACTAGAAATGTCATCTACTGAGCATGTATATATCATACCATATATCTTGCTGGTCACATTGAAAACATGTGAATACCTTAATCATGTATTCCATTGAAAAATAAATACCCATTGAAACTTGTTGAAAACATTAATGCTATCAAAAGTTAACTCTTTTCACATACCAAAATTCCAAAATTTCTATATACTCAAACAATGATATCACATTGTCCTTATAAGAGTAATGAGCTCATTAATACTATCAAACATATTATTTTCTCTTTATCCCTTAATTATGCACATATTATCTACTTTCCAAAAATGTTTCAATCCCTTTTCATGGTCACTGGTACCATATAATTATTAAAAACCACAATAAACAAATACGTAGATATTCCAATATTCCACAATACAATAAATGAGATTCCACAACATTATTTTGGAATCTCAATACATAAACACATAATCATTCCACCACATCATTTTCATACTCAAAATCACCAATAGTGATCACATGTGACTTACCTTTGTCCTTTTCCTTAAGAGTTTGGTGATGCTAATGATAATTAACCCAAGGATTAGGGCATTGGTTATCATAATGCCCCATTTACTTGCAATTGTAGCACTGAAGTGATGGTGGAGTGTTCTCTGAAGTCTTTTTTCTATTCACATCATTAGAAACCTTTTTCCCATTACATAGGCACTCAAATGCTCCATGACCTTATTTTACATACATGAAACATTTTACAGTACCTTTTAGACAATCTCCACCATGCTTCTTTCCACACTTTGTGCATAAATAAACATTCAACTTCTTGTCACCATTTTTCTGAGATTTTTTCATGAACTCAATAATTCTTTTCTTGTCAAAACCACGATATGGATATGTAACATCAACATCCATTTCTACCTTGATTGAACAATGCACAATTTCATCAAAGCTAATGAAGTATCTTATAGATAATTCCCTTCTAATACTTGGTTTCAATCCAATGATGAATTGATCAAATTTACTTTTAGGTTGGATGACAAATCCAGATGCATACCTTTCATGCCTTGTAAAATTCAATTTTTATATACCAACAGATTCATCATCCTTTTGCTTAATCTTAAGGAACTCTTTTTCCATCTTTTTTCGAAGAATATGAGGTAAGTACTTATTTAAAAACACATTCTTAATCTCAGCCCATTCCATGGATTCAATTTCATCTTGGGGCATTGTATTCTTAATTTGAGTCCACCACTACTCTACTTCACCTTCTAAATGATAAAGAGATAAAATGAATTTTTCATGTTCTAAACAGTGAAGTATGGAATATATCTTTTCAATGGTATTGATCCATTTCTAAAAAATAAGTGGATCAGAAGACCCATAGAAATAAGGTGTACTTTGCCTCATGAAGGACTCAATAGAATATTGTTCTTTTCTATGCTCATTTGGAAGACCAGAATGATTCATAGCTTGTGTAAGTATACAAATATGATTTTTCACTCTATCTCTGATAACATTGGTTTGTTCAGGAGGAGAATCATTTAATTTCCCATTACATTGATCAACATGGTTCCTTCAGGTTCCAATCTATCGTCTAAAACCCAAAAAGGATAGTGTGAGAGGCCAAAATCATGCTAGGAAAACAACATAATAAAGGGGGAGGGTAACTTCAATATATAACATCATAGGTTTAATTCAAATATTGTTACCATATTTCTAGGACTATAATCTATACATATACTTAACCTTAGAAACATCGCTATACATACCTTAGATATATCTCTAAGGATTTCACTAAAGTTTTTGCATCCTTGTTTCCAAAGGTTAACTAAACCTTCACTTGTATACCAACTTTAGAGACCCAAATCTTGACTTATATAGACATTACATTACTTTTTCAGAATACTTAATACATGACAAAAATAGACGCCCTAGGACTATAATGGTTTAGTGTCTTTGGAAACATGGAATATAATCTTCAAATCATGGTGAAAGATCATAAACATCTACCATAAAGATATTCCCCTTTTGTTTTCTTACCTAAAACCATTCTAAATATCATGGGGAACATAAAACATATAACGGGTGAGCTCAAATGCTCAGTAAGGATAAACATGGAGAAAATAATACAAACCATATACATTTTAACATAAAAAAACATGAACATAAAGTTTAAACATCAAGATCTTGAGTTCTCATATAAATCTTGGAAGTACGTAAGGCATAGATCATAAAGGAACAAAAATCATGATAAAATAGCATGGGAATAAAACATTTAACTGTGTAAAACCATTAATCAAATGATATGATTTCTATAGTAGGCACAGAATTGCCGCCAAGACCATCATAGTGGACAAATTCCATTACTGAACTGAGTTTACTTGCCGTTCCATCCCTATATTACTGAACCAGATTCACTTTCCATTCCATCCATGTCTATCTCATGAGATATAAATATTTACCCAATTCATTGTAGGGAGATATAGGTCACACCCATCTCATAATGAAATAATTCTTACTTGTGCCACAAAATAAACATAAATCATTGATCATACCCCAAAGAATAAAATGGGTTTCATAAACATCATCCCATCATAACATAATCCATATAAAACCAATGAATATCATTTCATCATAAGAATAATAAAACCATGTATATAATAGATAAATTATACTTGAAACATAATCATATAAATAATGTATTATTTGATGGAAAATTGTTTTGAAAAAACACTTGAATTAAATTCATGAGGAAAATATCCTTTCTTCTTCAAAATCAGTTTCTTTTCACAATATGCCATGAAATTTTAAAAGAAAAGGATATTTTTTGAAAATAATCATGAAATATTTTAGATTAAGATTCATGAAAATTAGGAATTATGAAACCATAAAAATTTATTCATTCCGTATATGTTAAAAAAACATTATCCTTGTACATTTTCTGGAGAAGTCAAAAAGTTCCTCGTATGGTATACAAAAGAAATATTCCTTTCATAACATTATGTATAAGTCAAAGAGGGGTAAATATGACTTTAAAAATACATATAATATTATAAAACACTTTATGAAAAATATTTTTATGGACATGGATGAAAAATATTCCCCACTAAATACTTACATATAAACAATCTTGGATAAAAAAGGGATTGTAAAATTATCCCTTACATTAGGTCCAATTTCATTTGTACATGTCCAAAACTCCTGTAAAGTTAGTTTAAACAAATTATTAACTAGTAAAAAAACCATAATAATATTTATGATATCATATATCATTCACTTAAGACTTTATATTACCTGTTCTTTCGTAAATTCCATGTTAAAGCAATGTTTTGGGTAAAATCATTTCATTTATCGTACATGATTTGACTTGTTGTTCTTGTTATTATTACTTATATCCTAATTTACTTAATAATATAATGTTAAAAATGATTTATATATAATATATATTCTTAATATAAATATATATTATAGATCGATAAATGGAATGAAATACAACGTTCATGGAGACGGTAGGTCGTACGTACGAATGAACGCTATTTTCGTTTTCTTATTGAATTGAATGGAATTAAGTAAACGAGACATATATGTAAATAAATATAGTATCATTATTATTTCATATCATTCTTGATTATTTATTATATATAATTTATAATAATACTTGAATGGTTAATCATGGAGAATGAATCTCATCGCGTCGTGGAGACGGTAATCCACACGTACGCACGGGTGATGATATCATTCCAATAATTATTGAATGGTATTGGAGAAGATGATAGAATATATCATAATTAGTATCATGATATAATAACAATATATATTTATTATTTACCCCATTATACCCATACAAATAAAGAGGTGGTGGAAAACAAATCACACCATGACATGGAAACAACATTCCGAACGTACGCACACGCAATGATTTCGTTTTCCGTAGGATGGATAAAAGGTGAAATATGGTTGTTTCAGATTTATAATGAAATATCCATATATGAGTGATTCTTATGTTATTACATAATTATGAAACAACAATGTAAGATTAATTAGAATAAGAAATCAATTTGAAAGAATTGGTAAAGTATATTACCTCTTCTTCGACAAGCCTCTTCTGAACCTCCTCTTAGGGCACTAAAGTTGGTCTTTTAAGAATACCATGACCTATAGTCTATTTTTAGGGAAGTGGAGAAGATAAATTGGAAGGGGTTTCCTGAGAATTAAGGCTCAAAATGGAGTGAGGAGGTGAGAGAGGAGGTGCCCTTTATAAGGGAGGAGAGGGGTACTTTTGGAAACATAATAAATATTAATTTATAATAAATTTAAAACCCACATAAAATCCACCAAAAATTAGTCAAATCCAAATCTTAAAGGAGATATGGTTTAATCTCATCAACCAATAATATTTAGACATGTTGTTAATTTATATTAAACATTATCAACTAGATTTATCCTTATTTAATCTATTTAATTTTATTTGTGGTAAAAATATTCTAAATTTTAAATTGTAATAAATAATTACTTATGTTTTGGGAATTTTCCATAATTGGACACTTTATGTCATTTTTGACCATATAAATTTCAATTTATAGTTTTTAAATATTTTTGTGATTTTTAAACAATTTTATAATATGTTAGTTTTATAAAATTACAATAGTGTTAATTTTGACACTATTAATTTATTTGAATTTAAATAAAATCTAAACAGTGGATATAATAGAAAAAAATGTTTAATATACTCCTAACATGTCATATTCATCTATAAGTTTTTTTGAAAACATTAATTAGCTCATATATTTTTTATTTAAATATTTTTAAAACCATTTTTTTGATATTTCTCTTTGTGAAATAATTACTAAAACATTTTTGTATAATTATTTAACAAACATATTTTTTGCATAAAAATTAAAAATAATATACTATGATGATGATAAATATAAATATTTAATAAATGTACATTAACTGGAATTTATCATCTTAAAATAATAACATATATATTTTTATATTTGTTAAATTATGAAGGTGACAACTTTGACATCATTTAAAATAATATAATATAAGGGTTCTAATCTCACTTATACGGCTCGAAATGGACCCCATGTCTACAATCAGATGCTTATGATATATATATACTCGAAAAATTAGTTTTGGTCAATTTTTTGGGCCTTTTGATGGTTATTATTACTTTAATAAACAATATATTATTGATTTTTCACTAAGTACATAACTTCTGCCTCATTAATGTGTAAGATCTAAATTCAATTAAATATTTCTAATAAATTAAAAATAAATTACCACGACAAAGAAAAATAGTTTATCTTTAAAATGAATTTATAATCAAATTTATATTCTATATGACCTTATAATAAAAATACTTTAACTATTAATGATTGAGTGGTACCTCTTTCACATTCCTTTAAATTAAATAAATTAAAGGAAATAATCACATACAAGTGGGTTAAAATATATTACATTTTTACCCAAGTATGTTTTAGGACAAAATATAAACATCCAATTATATTAAGACAAGTGTTAGAGTAATTTTATAATATTATATTTAACCCTAATTACCTGATTTACCTTTAACTATGGTAAATAAAATTTACCGTAGTTACTATTCATAGTTCCCAAAAATAAAAGGTAGCCTATTAACAAAATTTGGACCTAATGATTCTAAATATGGAATCCATTTTTCATAATTCAAATCACAGAAGTTGTAGAAATTAATTTAAAATTAATCTCATTGTTAAGAAAACGAGTTATAAAAGTTAAAACATTGCAAAAGATTGAAATGATTTAACCTATGAATTCAATGTAAAATAAATGCTAATAACATAAATTATATTAAATGGTAAAACTATATTCTATTTATACTTTAAATCCATTAAATTTTACAATTTTAACATTTTAATTGTTACGATGAATTTTTTTTAATTTAAATATAACGTGTTTTTTCAATTCATTAAAATATAAAAGCTATCAGAATAATATGAAATATTTATCCAAGGTAAATTTTTATATCCTGATTCCAAATAAGAATTTTATATTTTCAAATTGAACTTTTAAACATGTAAAATTCTAGTTTTAAAGTTGGTGCGCCATCAAAAGGCGGCAAAACTTCATTTTTCTGAAAAATACTTATTTTACCCGAAAATTTTATTTTGTTCTCATACCATGTTCTATAAAATGTGTAAGATTAATTATAATGTCATAAAATTTAAAATTTTGTTACTACTTTTCATAATGTCTAGTTCATAATAATATTATAATAATATATCGTTGTTTCGTGAAACTCGGTATTGCGTACAATACAAGCTATCGAGGAAGGTCACGATTGTGTGTAATGCAAGCCAAGTCAGAGCTGTGTGTAGTGAAAGATACCTTTGGTGTTGCGTATAACATAATAAAAACTTATTTCATTTATAAATTAAACAAAATCTATACATAATTTTTCATAGAATAATTTCTGCAAAACGAACTTGACATTGTGTGTAACACGAGCCAAGAATAGTGTTGCGTATACTGCAAGCTAATACGATGTTGTGTATAGTACAAGATAACCTTAGTGTAGTGTACAGTAGAAGAAATCAAATAAATTAAAAATAATATATATCATAAAATCTTGGGGTGTTAAATTCTACCCCCCTTAAAATGAATTTCTCCCTTGAAATTCGCCAGGGTTATAAATTGTTTACTACTTGAATGTTTCTTTCATAGAAACCCACATCGTAAAAAGGAATACTAAAACATAATTTTAAAAATTTAAGTAATAAACATAATGGTTACCCAAATTAACTCATTACGTGGTTTCAACATAGGAGAACATTGGTGAAAATATGGATATGGATGAGAAATATAACCATTAACTGTTGATGAAGAGTGGTAGAGGACATGGCTATGAAAAAGACAACAATCACAAAGCCATAAATTTGTGATTATATAAGGTACCATCTAATTCATCAGATATGAGGGCAGTAGGACAACATTTTTGGTTTTCAAAATCATTTCCCAAATGATGATGAATTTTTGAAAAAGAAATACTTACTTGATTTTGGTACAATCTCACCAATTCTCATGCCGTGAACAATTTCCACTTCATCTCTTACAGAAATAAAGTTGAATATTTCTTTCGTGAATTGATAGCATATCATGCTGTAGAATGATATGTTATTCCATCTGTCTCAATCATAAGGTTAGAAAACGTTATATACATAAGTCTATATTTTGGTGAGAATAATCATATATGGTTCAAAAAATGGACTTATACTTCATCTATCAAACATATTAATAAAATAAAACTAGTTTCTACTGACCAGGGACTTCCTGTAAGACAGTGGTAGGTGAATAAAGGCCTTTCTCACTTCAGTTGCGTGTTTGATTCCCGCAATTTTGTCCGACGTGATGGGTTGTCTTCCGTTCTTCAAGTTGTATATCTTCTAAAACTACACCATTATAACATTCTACAAATAATATCAAAAAAGGTTCTAGTATTAATCAATACTGTCTGATGTCCAACTTAATCCATTTCATTCTTTAGGCTTATCCAAATTACTTCTCTCTAATCTCATAGTATAAAGAAAATGACTACTAGAAATTTCATCTACCGAGCATGTATATATCATACGATATATCTTGTTGGGCACATTATAAACATTTTTATACCTTAATCATGTATTCTATTGAAAAATGAATACCCATTAAACCTTAGTGAAGAAATAAATGCTGTCAAAAGTTAACTCTTTCCACATACCAAAATCCGAAAATTTATATATACTCAAACTATGATATCACTTTGTCCATATATCAGTCATGAGCACATTATTACTATCAAACATATTATTTCCTCCTTATCTATTCATTATTTACATATTATCTACTTTCCAAAAATATTTCAATCACATTTCATGGTTACCAGTACCATATAATTATTGAGAACCAAAATAAACCAATACATAGATATTCCAATATTCCACAATACTATAAATGAGATTTCACAACATTATTTTGGAATCCCATTACATAATCCCATAATCAGTCCACCACATCGTTGTCATACTCAACATCGCCAATAGTGATCCCATGTGACTTCCCTTTGTCCTTTACCTTAAGAAGTTGTTGATGTTGATCATCATTAACCGTTGGGTCAGGGCACTGGTTAGCATAATTCCACATTTCCTTGCACTTGTAGAATTGAAGTGTTGGTGGATCATTCTATGTATTATTTTCTCTATTAAAATGATTAGAAACCTTTTTCCCATTACATTGGCACTCAGCTTCTCGATGACCATATTTTCCACACATGAAACATTTTCCAGTACCTTTTAGACAATCCCCACCAAGCATCTTTCCACACTTTGAGCATAAATAAATATTCACCTTCTTTCACCATTGTTCTAATATTTTTCCTTGAACTCCATCTTTCGTTTCTTATCAAAAACATTAGATGGATATGTAATATAAACTTCTATTTCTACCTTGATAGCACGACACACAATTTCTACATATCTGCTGATGTCTGTTATAGCTAATTACCTTCGAATACTTGGTTTTAAGACACTAAAGAATTGATCAACTATACATTTAGGTTGGATGATAAAGCCAGATCAATACCTTGCAAGCCCTGTAAAATTTGATTCGTATATACCAACAGATTCATAAACTTTTTTCTTAAGCTCAAGGAACTCCTTTTCCATCATTGTTCAATGAATAACAGGGATGTGCTTATTGAAAAACGACTTCTTTAACTCATCCCATTCCATGGATTCAATTTAATATTAGGGCCTCATATTCATAATTTGAGTCCACCACTGGTCTGCATCACCTCCTAAATGATAAACAGATAAAATGAATTTTTCATGTTCTGAAGAGTTAATAATTGAAAATATCTTTTCAATGTTACTGATCCATTGCTTAGCAATAAGTGGATCAGAAGACCCATTGAAAGAAGGTGGATGTTTCCTCATGAACGACTCAATAAAATATCGTTCCATTCCTTGCTCATTGAGATGTCTAGAATGATTCTTAGCTTTTGTAAGTATAACAATAATATTCTGTACTCCATACCTGATAACATTGGTTTGTTCAAGAAGACAATCATTGCATTTTCCATTACATTGATCAACATGGTTCTTTCGTGTTCCAACCATCGTCTCAAACCCAAAAAGAATAGTGTGAGAGGAGAAAATGATGCTAGGAAAACCACATAATAAAGGGGGGGGGGAGTACCTTTAATATATAACATTTAGGTTTAATTCTATGATCGTTACCGTAATTCTAGGACTATAACCTATAATTATACTTACCCTTTGAGACATCCCTAGAAATACCTTAGAAATATATCTAGGGATTTCAGTAATGTTTTCGCTCCTAGTTTCCAAAGGTTAACTAAACCTTCGCTCTGATACCAACTGTAGAGACCCAAATCTTGATGTACATAGACATTAGATTACTTTTTCAGAATACACAATACTCGACAAAAACAGATTCCCAAGGACCATAATAGTTTAGTGTCTTTGGAAACTTGGAACATAATATTAAAATCAGGGTGAAAGATCTTCAACATCTCCCATAAAGATATTCCCCTTTTGTTTTCTTACCTAAAACCTTTCATTATATCCTGGTGAAAAGATAACATATAAAGGGTGAGCTCAAATTATCAGTAAGGGTAATCAGGGAGAAAATAAAACAAACGATATACATTTGAACTTAAAAAAACATGAACATAAATTTTAAACAGAAAAATCTTGAGTTCTAAAATAAATCTTGGCTGTACATAAGGCATAAATAATAAATAAACATCAATCAAGAAAAAATATCATGGGAATAAAAAATGTAATTGTGGAAAACCATTATGCACATGATATGATTTCCATAGTAGCCAATGAATTGCTTCAAAGACCATCATAGTGGACAAATAATATTACTAAACCGGGTTTACTTGTCGTTCCAGCCCAGTATTATTGAACCAGATTCACCTTCCATTCCATCCATTCCTATCTCATGTGATATAAATCTTTAATCGATTAATTTGAGGGAGATATATTTCCCACTCATCTCATAATGAAATCATTCTTACTTGTGCCAAAAAATAAACAGAAATCATTCATCATAACCCAAAGAATAAAATGGGTTTCATTAACATCACCCCATCATCACATAATCCATTTAAAAAAATCGACATAATTTCATAATAGGAATAATAAAACCATGTAAATAAGGACGTTATACTTGAAACATAATCATACTAAATAATTTCATCTTATATGGAAAATAGTTTTGACAAAACACTTGACATGAATTCTTGAGGAAAATATCCATTATTCTTCAAAATCATTTTCCTTCCACAAAATGCCTTGAAATTATAAAATAAATTGACTTTTTTTTGAAAAAAATCATGAAATATTGTACAGGAAGATTCATGAAAATTAATTGTTATGAAAGAGTAAAAATATTTTCATGCCTTATAAGTTAAAAAGACATTATCCTCGTACTTTTTTCAGAAAAGTCAAAACGTTCCTCGTATGGTATAAAAAAGAAATAATCCTTACATAACAAAATTTAAAAGTCAAAGAGGGGTAAACATGACTTTAAACAAACATGGAATATTATTAAACACTTTATGAAAAAAATTATGGTCATGGATGATAAATATACCCCAGTAAATACTTACGTATAAGCAATTTCAGATAAAAATTAGATTGAAAAATTATCCCTTAACTTACGTCCAATTGCTACCCTACGTGTCCGAAACTTCTGTATAGTGGGTTTAAACATATAATTAACTGGAAGCATAACCATAATAATATTTATGATATCATATATGATTCACTTAGGACTTTATATTAACCGTTCTTTTGTCAATTCCTTGTTAAAGCAACGTTTTTGGTAAAATTCTTTCATTTATCGTACATCTGTCGACTTGTTGTTATTGATATTAGTACTTATATCCTAATTTACATAGTTCTAGAATGTAATACATGATTTATATATAATATATATTCAGCATCTAAATATATATGATAGGTCAATAAATGGATTGAAATACACCGTTCATGGAGACGGTAGGCCATACGTACCCATGAACACTGTTTTCATTTCCGTATAGAATTGAATGGAAATAATTATATGAAACATAAATGTACATAAATAGAGTATCATTGTTATTTCATATATTTCATGATTATTTATTATATATACTATATAATCATACATGAATGGTTATTCATGGAGAATGAATCTCATCAGGTCGTGGAGACGGTAATCCATACGTATAGACGAGCGATGATATCGTTTCCACAATTATTGAATGGTATTTGATAGGATGATAGACTAAATCAGAATTATTTTCATGTTATAATAAAATATATAGTTATTATTTACACCATTATACCCATCCAAATAAGTTGGTGGTGGAAAACAGATTACACAACGGCGTGGAGACTGTATTCCGTATGTACGCATGCGTGATGATTTCATTTTCCATAGGATGGATAGAAGGAGAAATATGTCTATCTAATATTTATAATAACATATCAGTAAATGAGTGATACTAATGATATTACTTAATTATGAAAAAACAATGTAATAGGAAGTAGAAGAAGAAATGAATTTGAAATAATCGATAAAGGATATTACCTCTTCTTCGACGAGCCTCTTCTAACCCTCCCCGTAGGGAACTAAAGATGGTTGTTGAAGAAGACCAGGACCTATAGAATGTTTATAGGTAGGTGGGAAAGAGAAATTTTCAGGGGTTGGCCGAGACTGAAGGGTCAAAATATTGTGAGGGGGAGAGGGATGAGGTTCCCTTTTATAAGGGAGGAGAGGGGAACTTTTAAAAAAATAAAAATTATTAATTTATAGTAAATTCAAACCCCACATAAAAACATTCAAAAATGACTCAAATCTAAATATTATATGATATAGGGTTGTTATATCATCAAAAAATAAGATTTAGATAAGTTGGTAATTTATTTTAAACCTTATCAACTTGATTTGTCCTTATTTAATCTATTTAATTTTATTTGTGGTAATAATATTCTGAATTTTAAATTGTTATAAATAATTACTTATGTGTTGTTAATTGTCCATAATTGGATAAATTATGACATTTTAGACCATATAAATTTCAATTTATAATTTTCTAATATTTTTGTTATTTTTAAACAATTTAATAGTATGTTATTTTTATAAAATAACAATAGTGTTAATTTTGACACTATTAATTTATTTGAATTTAAATAAAATAAAAATAGATGTTATACTAGAACCAAAATGATTAATAGACTCTTAACATTTAATATTAGTCTAGAAAATTTGGGTAAAACATTAATCAGTTCGTATAATATTTATTTTAATATTTTTAAAACCATTTGATTCATATTTCTCACCATGAAATAATTACTACAACCTTTTTATATAGTTATTTTATAAACATTTTTGTTGCATAAAAATTAAAAATAAAATAATATGATGAAGATAAATATAATATATTTCACAATAATACTTTTACTAGAATTTATAATCTTAAAATAATAACATTTAAATTGTTATATTTATTAAATTATGAAGGTGACAACTTCGACATCATTTAAACAAAAATAATATAAATGTCGTAGTCTATCTTATACGACTCCAAATGGTTTCCAAGTATACCATTAGATTCTTAATTTATAGATATAATCATCCAATTAGTTTTGGTCTTGTTTTTGGGTCTTTTATGGGTATTATTACTTTAACAAAAACTATATTATTGATTTTTCACTATGTAAATAATTTCTACATCATTAATGTATAAGCTATTAAGGTAATTAAATATTTATTAAAAATTACAAATAAATTACTATAACAAATAAAAACATTTATCTTTCAAATTTATATTTATAAACTAATTAATATTTTGTATAACCTTATATTAAAAATACATAAATTATTATAGTTTGAGTGAGACATATTTCACTTTCCTTTAAATAAAATAAATTAAAGGTCTTAATCAAATCCGAGTGGGTTCAAATAGATTTAATTTCTATGAAAGTATGTTTTACTACGAAATATAATCATCCAATTATATTAAGACAATTGTTAGGGTAATTTTATAATATTATATTTACCCTTAATTACCCAATTTACCTTTAACTATGGTAAATAAAATTTACCATAGTTACAATTCATAGTTCCAATAAATAAAAAGTATCCTATTAACATAATTTGGACCTACTGATTCCCAATATGGAATCCATTTTTCCAAATTCAAATCACAGAAGTTGCAGAAATTAATTTAATATTAATCCCGTTGTTAATAAACCGAGTTATAAAAGTTATAACATTGTAAAAGATTGAAATGATTTTACCTATGAATTCATTGTAAAATCAATGATAATGACTTACATCATATTAAATGCTAAAAATATATTCTACTTATACTTTAAAACAATTATATATTATAATTTAACCAAAAAAATTATTACGATGAAAAAAGTTCTTTTTAATTAAAATATAGTATGTTTTTACTATTCATTAAAATATGAAAGTTATCAGAATAATATGAAAATTTAATCCAAAGTAAGTTTTTATATTTTTATTCCAAATAAGAATTTTGTTTTGACAAATTAAACTTATCAAAATGTCAAAAACTAGATTTAAAGGGTGTGCACAATCAAATGGCGACAAAACTGCATTTTTTGAAAAATAGTTATTTTACCAGAAAAATTTATTTTGGTCTCATACCATGTTTTAAAATATGTGTAAGATGAATTATAATGTCAAAAAATTCATAATGTAGTTTCTACTATTCATAACTTCAAGTTCATAATAATATTATAACAATATATCGTTGTTTAGTGAAACTCAGTATTGCGTACAACACAAGCTATCGAGGAAGGTCGCGATTGTGTGTAAGGAAAGCCACGTCAGGGCTGCGTGTAGTGAAATCTCCCTTGAGTGTTTCGTATAACATAATAAAAACTTTTTTCTTTTATACATTAAACAAAATATACACTTAATGTTGCGTAGAATAATTTCTATAAAACGAACATGAAATTGTGTGTAACACGAGGCAAGTATAGTGTTGCATATACTGAAAGCTAATACGATGTTTCATATAGTAAAATATAATCTTGGTGTAGTGTAAAATAGAAGACATCAATGAAATTAAAAATAATATATCTCATAAAATCTCAGGGTGTTACATTTTACCCCCCTTAAAATGAATTTCTCCCTCAAAATTCGTCGGGGTTATAAATCCTTTACTACTTGAAAGTTTCTTTCATAGAAACCCACATCATAAAAATTTATACTAAAACATAATTTTAAAAAGTTAAGAATGAAACAAAACGGGTTCCCAAATAAACTCATTACTGATTTTCCACATAGGAGAACATAGGATAATATATGTATATGCAAGAGAAATACAACCATCAACTTCTGATGAAGACTGGTAGAGGACATGGCTATGAGAAATCCAACAATCACAAAGCCATAAATTTGTGATTATCTAAGGTACCATCTAATTTGTGAGATATTAGGGAACTAGGACAACATTTTTGGTTTTCAAGATCATTTTCAAAATGTTGATGAATTTTTTAAACAGAAATACTTACTTGATTTTGGTAGAATCTCACCATTGCATGTGCCTTGAACAATTTATACTTCATCTCTTAAAGAAATGAATTAGAATTTGTCTTTCATGAAGTGTTAGGAAATCATGTGATAGAATGATATGTCATTCCATCTGTCTCAAACATAAGGTCAGCAAAAGTTATATACATAAGTCCATCTTATGGTGAGATTAATCGTATATGGTTACAAAAATGGACTTATACTTCATCTATCATACCTCTTAATAAAATAAAAGTAGTTTCTACTAACCAGAAAAATCCTATAGGCCAGTGCTTGGCAATAAAGGCCTGTCACACTTCGGTTGTGGGTTGGATTCCTGAATCATTGACTGACGTGACTGGTTGTTGTCCATCCTGCTGGTTTTCCATCTTCTAAAACGTCACCATTATAGCATTCCAGAAATAATATCGAAAAAAAAATTTAGTCTTAAAAAATAATATCTGTTGTCCAACTTAATCCATTCCATTCTTTAGGATTATCCAAATTACTTATATCCAATCTCATATTATGAATAAAACGAATTCTAGAAATTTCATCCACCGAGCATGTATATATTATATGATATATCTTGTTGGTCACATTCCAAACATGTGAATACCTTTATCATGTATTCTTTTGAAAAAGTAATACCCATTGAACCTTAGTGAAAACATAAATTCTGTTAAAAGATAACTCTTTCCACATACCATAATCTAAAAATTTCTATATACTCAAACCATGATATCACATTGTCCTAATATCCTTCATGAGCTCATTAATACTATCAAACATATTATTTTCTCTTTATCCCTTAATTATGCACATATCATCTACTTTCCAAAAATATTTCAATCACTTTTCACGGTTACCATTTCCATTAATTATTGAAAACCACAATAAAAAAATACATAGATATTCCAATATTCCACAATACTATAAATGAAATTACACAACATTGTTTTGGAATGATGTTACATAAAAACATAATCATTCTACCACATTGTTGTCATACTCAACATCACCAATAGTGGTCGCATGTTACTTCTCTTTGTCCTTTTCCTTAAGAGGTTATTTATTCCGACCATCATTAAATCTTGGTTTAGGGAATTGGTCAACATAATGCCCTATTTCCTTCCACTTGTAGAACTGAACTGTTGGTGGAGAGTTCTCCGAAGTCTTTTCTCTATTCACACCATTATACACCTTTTCCCATTACTTCGACACTCAGCTTCTTGATGACCTTGTCTTCTACACATGAATCATTTTCTAGTAACTTTTAGGCAATCTCCACCATGCTTCTTTCAACACTTTGAGCATAAATAAACATTCACCTTCATTTCACCATTGTTCCGAGATTTTTCCTTGAACTCCATCTTTTATTTCATGTCAAAACCATGAGATGGATATGTAACACCAACTTCCATTTCTACCTTGATAGAAAAACATACAATTTATTCATAGCTACTAAAGTCTCTTATAGATAATTCCCTTCAAAGACTTGGTTTTAATCCACTGATGAATCTATCAACTTTACTTTCAGGTTGGATGATAAAGCTAGGTGCATACTATGCAAGCCTTGTAAAATTCGATTGGTATATACCAAAAGATTCATCATCCTTTTTCTTAATATCAAGGAACTCCTTTTCTTTATTTTTTTGAAGAATACGACAGAAGTACTTATTGAAAAACAAGTACTTGAACTCCTCTCATTCCATGGATTCAATTTCATCTTGGGGCCTCGTATTCTTAAATAGAGTCCACCACTAGTCTGCTTCACCTACTAAATGGTAAATAGTTAAAATGAATATTTCATGTTCTAAACAGCGATGTATGGAAAATATATTTTCAATGGTACTGATCCATTTCTTAAAAATAAGTGGATTAGAATACCCATTGAAAGAAGGTGGACATTGCCTCATGAACGACTCAATAGAATATTGTTCCTTTCTCTGCTCATTTGAAAGTCCTGAATGATTAATAGTTTTTGTATGTATAGCAATAAAATTTTTCACTCCATATCTCATAACATTGGTTTGTTTAGGATAGAAATCATTTCATTTTACATTACATTGATCAACACAGTTCTATCGGGTTCCAGCCATCATCTAAAACCCAAAAAGAATAGTGTGAGAGGAAAAAATCATTCTAGGAAAAAAACATAATAAAGGGGGATTACCATAAATATATAACATCATAGGTTTAATTATTAGATCGTTATCGTAATTCCAGGACAATATCCTATACTTATACATAACCTTAGAGACATCCCTAGACATACCTTTGAAATATCTCTAAGGATTTAACTAATGTTTTCGCATCCTAGTTTCCAAAGGTTAACTAAACCTTCGCTCTGATACCAACTGTAGAGATCCAAAGATTGACGTACATAGACATTACATTAATTTTTCAGAATACTTAATACATGAAAAAACAGACGCCCAAGGACTTTAATAGTTTAGTGTCTTTGGAAACCTGGATCATAATCATTAAATCATGGTGAAAGATCTTCAACATCTCCCATAAAGATAGTCCCGTTTTGTTTTCTTACCTAAAACATTTCTCTATATATCATGCGGAAAAGAAACCATATAAAGGGTGAGATAAAATTCTCAGTAAGGGTAAGAGTGGAGAAAATAAAACAAACCATATACATTTTAACTTAAAAAAACATGAACATGATGTTTAAACATCAAAATCTTGAGTTCTGAAATAAATCTTGGCATTACACAAGGCATAGGTCATAAAAAAACATCAATCATGATAAAATATAATGAGAATAAAACATGTAATTTCGGAAAACCATTATGCACATGATATGATTTCCATAGTATCCAAGGCATTTCGGCCAATACCATTATAGTGGACAAAGTCCATTACTGAACCGGGTTTACTTGTCATTCTAGCCCTGTATTACTGAACTGGATTCACTTGTCATTCAAGCCATGTCCATATCATGAGACATTAATATTTAACCAATGAATTGGAGGGAGTTATAGGTCCCACCCATCTCTTAATAAAATCATTATTACTTTTTCCACAAAATAAACATAAATCATTCATCATAACCAAAAGAATAAAATGGGTTTCATAAACATCATCCCATCATAAGATAATCCATATAAAAAAATGGATATCATTACATCATAAGAAGAATAAAACCATGTAAATAATAGATACATTATACATGAAACATAATCATACTAAATAATATCATCTTATATGGAAAATAGTTTTGACAAAAAACTAGAAATGAATTCTGGAGGAAAATATCCTTTCTTCTACAAAATCATTTTCTTTTCACAAAATACCATGAAATTTTTAAAAAAATTATTTTTTTTGAAAATAATCATGCAATATTATAGAGTAAGAATCATGAAAACTCTATGTTATTAAACTGTAAAAATCCATTCATGCTGTATATGTTATAATAACATTCTCCTGGTACTTTTGGCGAAAAAGTCAAACAACTCTTTATATTTTATACAAAAGAAATATCCCTTCCATAACACAATGTAAAAGTCAAATAAGGGTAAAATGAATTAAAACATAGATGGAATATTATTAAACACTTAATGAAAATTTTTTTTTTCAGGACATGGATGAAAAATATACCCCAGTAAATATTTATGTATAAACAATCTCGGATAAAAATGAGATTGTAAAATTATCTCTTACCTTATGTCCAATTTCTTCCGTACGTGTCTGAAAATCTTGTATAGTGGGTTTAAACATATTATTATGTGGTAACATAACCATAATAATATTAATGATATCATATATGATTCACTTAGTACTGTATATTACTCGTTCTTTTGTCAGTTCCATTTTAAAGAAGCATTTTGGGTAAAATGATTTCATTTATCGTACGCGTTTCGACTTGTTTTTCTTGATATTATTACTTATATCCTGATTTACATAATTCCAAAATGTGAAACATGGTTTATATATATTATATATTCAGCATATAAATATATATTATAGATCGATAAATGGAATGAAATACACCATACATGGAGACAGTAGGTCGTACGTACACATGAACGCTGATTTCGTTTACTTATTGAATTGAATGGAACTAAATAAATGAAACATATATGTACATAAATCCAATATAGTTATTATTTCATATATTTCATAATAATTAATTATATATACTTTATAATCATACTTGAATGGTTAATCATGGAGAATGAATCTCATCGCGTCGTGGAGACGGTAATCCGTACATACGCACAAGTGATGATATTGTTCCCATAATTATTGAATGTTATTGGAGAGGATGATAGAATATCTCAAAATTTGGATCATTTTATAGTAATAATATTTATTTTTTCTTTACACCATTATACCCATCCAATTAGGTGGTGGTGGAAAACAGATTACACCACGGCGTGGAGACGGTATTCCGTACATACACACACACACACACACACACACACGATGATTTCGTTTTCCATAGGATGGATAGAATGTGAAATAGAGTTGTTTCATATTTATAATAACATATCATTATATGAGTGATAATGATTCTATTACTTAATTATGAAACAAAAAATTAAGAGGACGTAGAGGACGAAATTAATTTGAAAGAATCGGTAAAGGAGATTACCTCTTCTTTGACAAACCTCTTTTAAACCTCCTCTTAGGGTACTAATGTTGGTCTTTGAAGAAGAAAAGGACCTCTAGTTTGATTCTAGGGAAGTGGAAAAGATAAATTGGAAGGTTTTGGCTGATCTCGAAGGATCAAAATGGTGTTAGGAAGAGAGGGAGGCGGTTCCCTTTTATAAGGGAGGAGAGGGGCACTTTTGGAAACATAACAAATATTAATTTATAATAAATTCAAACCCCACTTAAAAACATCCAAAAATGAATCAAATCCGAATATTAGGTGAGATAGGGTTGTAATATCATCAACCAATTATATTTAGACATTTTGGTAATTTATTTTAAACCTTATAAACTTGATTTATCCTTATTTAATCTATTTAATATTATTTGTGGTAATAATATTTCAAAATCTAAAATTGTTATAAATAATTACTTATGTATTGGGAATTGTCCATAATTGGATAATTTATAATATTTTATACCATATAAATTTATAGTTATAATTTTGAAATATTTTTGTGATTTTTAAACAATTAAATAATATGACATTTTTATAAAATAACAATAGTGTATATTTTGAAACTATTTATATATTTGAATTTTAATAAAATTCACACAGTGGATATATTAGAAAATAATGTTTAATAGACTCCCAACATGTCGTATTAATCTATAAAATTTTTGGAAAACATCAATTAGTTCATATAATATTGATTTAAATATTTTTAAAACCATTTGTTTGATATTTCTCTTAATGAAATAATTAATACAAGATTTTTGTATAATTTTTTTATAAACATATTTGTTGCATCAAATTTAATAATAAAATACTATTATGAATATAAATACAATATATTTCATAAAAAACCTCTAAATAGAATTTATCATTTTAAAATAAAAAAAATATAAATTGATATATTTATTAAATTATGAAGGTGACAATTTTGACATCATTTGAAATAAAATAATATAAATGTCCTAATATCTCTTATACAGCTCCAAATGGTCCCCAAGTCTACCCTTGTATTCTTATGGTATATATATACTTGACCAATAATTTTTGTTAGGTGTTTGGTCCTTTTCATGGGTATTATTACTTTAATAAAAACTATATTATTGATTTTTCACTAAGTAAATAATTTCTGCATCATTAATGTATAAGTTATTCAGGTAATTAAAAATTTCTTAAAAATTGAAAATAAATTTCCATAACAAATAAAAACATTTTATCTTCCAAATGAGTATTTATAATCGAATTTATATTCTCTTTAATCTTATACTAAAAATACATTAATTATTAACGTTTGAGCGAGACATACTTGACTATCCTTTAAGTAAAATAAATTAATGTTCTTAATCACATCCATGTGGGTTCAAATAAATTCCATTTCTCCCAAATTATGTTTTAGGACGAAATATAATAATCCAATTATTTTAAGACAAGTTTAAGGGTAATTTTATAATATTATATTTACCCTTAATTGCACGATTTACATTTAACTATGGTAAATAAAATTTACCGTAGTTATTATTCATAGTGCCCAAAAATAAAAAGTTGCATATTAACATAATTTTTACCTAGTGATTACAAATATGGAATCAATTTTTCCAAATTCAATTCAAATTAGTTGTAGAAATTAATTTAATATTAATCTTGTTGTTAATAAAACGTGTTTTAAAAGTTACAACATTGCAAAAGATTAAAATGATTTTAACTATGAATTTAATGTAAAATCAATGATAATGAAATACATTATATTAAATGGTAAAAAATATTTTATTTATACATTAAAACCATTAAATATTATAATCTTACTGTATAAATTATTACAATGAAAAAATTTCTTTTTTATTTAAATATAGCGTGTTTTTTCTATTCATTAAAATATGAATGTTATCAGAATAATATGAAAAAATTATCCAAAGTAAATTTTTATATTCTAATTCCAAATAAGAATTTTATTTTGTCAAATTTAACTTCTGAAAATGTTAAAAACCAGATTTAATTTGGGTGCGCCATCAAAAGGCGGCAAAACTTCATTTTTGGAAAAATACTTATTTTACTCGAAAAAATTTATTTTCTTCTCATACCATGTTCTATAAAATGTTTAAGATGAATTATTAAGTCATTAAATTCAAAATTTAGTTACTAATATTCATAATGTGTAGTTTAAAATAACATTGTAATAATATATTGTTGTTTTATGAAACTCGGTATTGCGTACAATGCAAGTTATCGAGGAAGGTCGCAATTGCGTGTAATGAAAGCCAAGTCGGGGCTGAGTGTAGTGAATTCTCCCTTTGGTGTTGCATATAACATAATAAAAACTTATTTCATTAATACATTAAAAAAATCTATACTTAATGTTGCGTAGAATAATTTCTAAAAAACGGACTTGAAATTGTGTGTAATACGAGCCATGAATAGTGTTGCATATACTACAAGATAATACAGTGTTGCATATAGTAAAATATAGTCTTGGTGTAGTGTACAATAGAAGAGATCAAAGAAATTAAAAAGAATATATCTCATAAAATCATGGGGTGTTACACATAATAAGTCATGAAAACTAGAATTAATTAACAAAATGCTTGAAATGCATCATGGTTTTATTGAAAAAATGGTCTTTCTTTCTTATGAAATTTCTGGAAAGTTTCATTAAACATATTTAGATCCTATTGATTCTTTTTCAATTCGTATTTTTTAGACTCATGATTTGTTATCCTTTTGTCCCTGACTGTGAGCCTCTAATTCTATGCTTTATAACTTATCGCCTATTTATCAAGAACACTAATTTTTTGTCCTTTGTCACCCTTATAATATCTTATTTAATATATTGGAACCATATATTATATTCTTTTAGCTTCAAATATTCTTCTTTCAATTTAGAAACATGCTGATTCTGAGAGTATGAAAGATCATTAAACTACTCCAGATACATTATCCTATCAAAAACATCTAAGGATGGCTTTTTGAATGGATCTTAAAATTCAAATGATACATTATTGACTTCCAAAATCTTATCATCATTATCAAGTATGTGAAAATAGACTTTTATCGACCATATCACTATCTGATGTAATATTATTTTGTGATAATTAGATTTTACATTGATAAATTTGGTATCAAATCTATTTTTAATTACTTAATATGTTAACATTATAAATGATTTTAACTTCTCATTTAAACAATTCAGAATTGATTTAAATTTTGATTCAATATTATGATTATATGGTATCAAATAAATAATCTATTTTAGAGTCTGAAAAAATAGATACAAATTTCTAAGATTCAATAAGAAACTAATCTTATGATTCCAATTATGCCTATGTAATATGAAGGATATAAGAACAAACATAATAAATCACTATTATTTCGATATTTTTTATTTATAATGTTTTCTAGATTAACTTATCAATCTATATTTTCCTAATCCGATATAGCACTATGAGAATTTTCAGATTTCTCTTATTATATTTGTGATGAATTTACTTCCACACAACGACTAACAGTGGGTTATTATTGTACTCAGGTAAAAATGAAGTGGATGTAGAAGATATTTCTTATGAACCTCCTCTTCGACTACTTCATTTTGTTATTCTTCGTACTACCTCAGTGTTTTTAAAACTCATTTTTAACCATTTAGTATTTTTTTTGGTCTTAGATGAAATATCAACTATTTTCTAATCATATTCATGATCTAATGTTTCATCAATGGTTATAATTTCTTTTCCATTCCCCTTACATCTAAAAACTAAAAGAATAATATATGTTTCAACAAATTCTAAAACATATATTTCCAATGGATTTGGATGTGTCTGATCAGTAAAAAAATGTTTTAGATCCTAGAATATATTAACAAATAGAAAAATAAGATGCTTACACAGTTTGAGTTAAATAAGATCCTTAAACAAATTTCAGCAAATTTCCCATCATTAAATCCTCATCTATCCATTCTTTATATTGTTATTTTCTTTGGTTCCTTCATCTCAGCATCTATTCTGATATTTTTAGATAAGGATTCATATTTTCTCAGTCTAAAGGATGAATCACCTAGATTCTTCTAATCCTTATGGTCCATCATATTCATAAAATATTTAATAAACATTGATTTTTTCCTTTTAAAAATTTATAGGTGATTATTCAGACATCCCCTTTTCTTTTAATTATTATTTTCCTTTCCAAACATTAGCATCAGATTATTTTGTCTCAATTTTCCAAAAAAAATATAACTTTTGGTTAAAAACCCTATTTTTTCTCACCATTTCTTCCACAATAGTACTATAAAAGTCTTCTATAAGTGAATAAAACAAATTCATAATATGAAAAAACCCATAAATTTTAATATATTATTGTTTATAATGAAAGGAAACATTATAATTCATGATGTTATATATGTCTTCTTGATATATTTAAATTAAAATAAAATACAAAATTGACTATGTTAATCTACCTAAAATTTAAAACAATATAAAATATGAATGTATCAAAGACATGGATAGTATCTCTATCACCTTTCCCCAGTTTCAAGTAACCTTACATCAATAGTGTTTCCACTCTCACATATGGTGTCAAGTGACGTATTTGTATAACTTTTTCATTAGATGTAACTAAATAAAATTCCACTTTTGACTTATCAAAACATCATAGATTCTATAAAATCTATTGAGAGTGTAGATATGCCTCACCATATAAATTTTATTTCAATAATATCAATATATTATTGAATCTTTATCTTTAAAATCTCAAAAAAAAATTGAAAAATTTTACTTCCATATTATCTTCCACATTGAATTCAACTATAAAATAAAATCTTCTAACGATCTTAGGATAGTGAAAATAAGAAAATATTTTTTTTGAAAATTATATTTTCCTAAAATTGATATTAAATAAATATTTTAAAAAATGAATCATACTTTTCATTATAAAATTTCCCAATCAATTATTCATTTAAAACTTCTCCCTTTGTGAAATCTTCTGCAGCAATATGACTAAAATTGACATTAGGACTCAGACTAATGATCTAAAGAAGATGAATCGAAAACATTCAAACTAATAAAAAAATCTGGTGCTGATGGTAAATAGAAAATTCCAAAAAATTATTAGGGTAAATGGTTGACCCAACCTTTATATATAGACATTGGGTGATCCTTCATATTTTATAAATCAAAAGGCCCTCATTGATATCCTTATTCTGATCTGATGGAGGATGTTAATATTCAAATGAAAATTTATAAAAGTTTGATCTATGAATTTTTTAATAATACTATTAATAAATGTAAAGAAAATGCCAATTACATAATATTTTATTTTTCTCACTAAATAAATGGTTTATAAAACATATAAAATATGTAAAAAAAATACAGAATAAATATAAGGGATAATTATAA
Organism: Viscum album; assembly: GCA_963277665.1. Classification (NCBI taxonomy): domain Eukaryota; kingdom Viridiplantae; phylum Streptophyta; class Magnoliopsida; order Santalales; family Viscaceae; genus Viscum; species Viscum album. The sequence goes on from OY728141.1 coordinate 143,505,209, forward strand.
AAACTGGAAAAATATAATAATAAATATCGTTTTATAAATTACTTTTAAATGCAAGAATTATTGAGTAAAATATTCTTTATATTTATATTATATGAAATTTAATTTTATAAAATTTTAAAAAAAAATTATTGAAAAATTTAGGTCCAATTTTCAGTAATGATATTTTTAGTTAAATCTGATCCTGAAATAACATTTATATTTTTTTTGAAACTCTATAAAATATTTGGAAACAATGTTTGTAGAAAAATTTAATGTTTAGAAAACAAAAAATTAGAAAAACAATATTTTAAAAAAAATAAACGTTTTTAGAAAACCACAACATATGTACTACCCATTTGAAAATTAGTTCATTAATGTACATAAATCGGTAAACCTAATGTATATATGAATGATATTTTGATATTGATAATTCATAGAATCTATTTAATATATTCAAATATAACATAAATATGGGTTTTAATAAAAATATCTTCATGTATTTCTTTAATTTCATTGAATTTTAAAATGATATCACCATTTCTCTATGATTCCAAAAAAATATTGTCTTATATATGTGTGATTTTTTCAGGAGTAAAGTGTTGGATTATTAGTAAATAAAATGGAATGTTAGTTTTCAAAATGTTTTTGAGTTGTACAAAAATTCTTGACATAGCCACTCAGTGTCAGTCTCATCCATAAAATTGGATCACAACAACTTCTTTCTCCCATATATTATCCTTCCACAGTGGATAATGCAACGCAATTTCATTTCCTAAATGTCCAAGGAAAAAAAATTTCGTAGAAAGTGACATGTTCTATATGAATGTTTTACATCAATTATACATCCACCAATTATATCATAAAAAATAATAATTAAAAATATTTTCCAATAGTGTAAAATAACCATAAATCCATAGTTTTATTTAAGATAAGAGAAAAATATTTTTACTTCTTTAAGATGGAGATATTTTTTAATTTATTGATATTTATCTAATATGCATATATAAAACCTTACAAATGGATGACTATATATTAAGTAAACTTAACATCCAATAATTTATATAAATAACTTCTAATCAATTGGTTCCCCAAATTAATCAACAACTATATTATTTTAGGTTATGATATAATTTGTACTTCTTTTAGCATTATCATTTTTGAATTTATAATGATGAAATTTTATATTATTATTTTTATACATAAAATACCCAATTGGTTTTTGTAAAATTTGAAAACATTGAATGTAAGTTGGTTCTCCAATCATGACCATTTCAAAATCAATAATCATAAGATCTAAAAACGAATATGTTAAAAAAATTAGTTAAACAAATTATAAAATCAATGTTTTAAATTTGATCAATTTTGATGTTTTTAGAAACTTATTTTTTTAAAAGATTTATATTTGAAACTCCCTTAACAATGTTATTTTGTTAAAAAAAAAATTTATCTATTAGAATGTTATATAATTGATTATTTATGTCTATAATGTTTCTTGGAATATTTACAAATGGTGTTTAAGATATAATTTTATTGATAACTTCAAATATTTAAACTGATTAATATGTTACAATATTATATGTTCCCACTTTTTGATTATATCCCTTAAAAATTATATCTTAATTTGAGAGTATTATTCCATTTTTATCACATTTTTTCCCAAAACCCCATTTTAATCAAATTATAGAAGTATCTTTAGGTTGTTCAACCCAAAACCAACCTTTATTACATTCAAATTAATCGCATACATCTTCCATGTATTTTATCCAATATTCATCATCTAAAGTGTCATCAATAGTCTTAGGCTGAAATTATGATAAAAATTAAAAATGTTCAATTTCTTTTTGAAATAACTTCTAATTCAAACTAGTTGATCTATATTAGCAAAGATATTATTAGTATGATTATTTCTAAGAAATAACTTTTTTCTGACCTTTAAAATATTTTTTAATTTAAAAACATCTCAAAATTATTCTTGATGTATAACATCAGAAATATATTATTTAGATGATTTATAATGATAAAAAAATTCCAACATAGGATCAAAATGTTATTTTGAAATAACAATTGAATTTGTAGGTTGAGGGTATTTGAAAACAAAAGGTTTCGTTTCCTAAAAAATAACATGTACTATTTCCCCAATAATTTTTGTATTTTTATAAAAATAATCTACATTCTTTTCTAGTTGTATAATAATTTAAAAATATCCTTTCATTGTAATTTAGTGTAGTTTTTTTGAAAAGTATCTTTAGTATTCAAAATTAATATATTTCATCTGATTATATTGCAGTCATAAATTGTTTGTTTCCTTTTGGTCCATAATTCAGAAGAAAATTTATTAATAAAAGGCCTTTTTAAAACATTATTTATATTATAATAAGATTTACTATATCTTATAGACCGGAAAAATAGAAATAGATTAATCACCCACTATTTTTCTTTTTATTTCTTCAAATTTTTATTTTTTTCTTTCAACTACAATATTTATTGTGGATTTCATGGTACTGAAATGATATTTTCAATAAATTTATACAACAAAATGTTTAAAAGTGATAATTTACAAATTTTTCTTCATGATTTTTCTTAATTTTCATCAATGGTAAATTTATTTATTTTTAAGCATTAGATAAAATATATTTAAGACCACAATAGGCTTTGTAATTCTATGGACGAAAATATACCCAAGGCTATCTAACGTAATAATAAAATAAAAACTATATATAATATTATCCATGAATACTTACTGATTCGTTAGTAGAAATTAAGTCCATGTACACTGACTATAAATCAGTAGAACTTGATACAACACTAATATGTTTAAAACATTACATATGTTTCTCTCTATATTCACAATGCTCACAACCATTAGATGTATAGAATACATTATATAGTTGATCCTTAACTTTTAATTTCTTATACAACTTATCTAAAACTCCATGATTTCATTTTTTTCCCCTTATATTAAAAAACCAATATTGTTAATCCATTCCACTATTGAAATCTAGATCTTGACATATGTGGTCTTCTATATTTAGTGTGTTAAAATTATCAAATAAATTTGAAGAAATAACAAATTCTAGTTTAAAACTATAAATAGTATATTGATAATTACAAAATTTCATAATTTAACCATCATAATATAATTGGATTGTACTTATAAGAAACTAATTAACTCATATAACAAATAAGACATTTGAAATTAAATATTTTCCAATAAGAAAAATATAACCTATACCGATAATTTCTATTTCAGAATAATCTCAAAAAATGGTTATTACACTATTCATATTTATTAAATTCATACTAAAATATTTATTTATAATCCTATGTTATCAAAAATACAATATATTTAAATTATTTTAGCTATTTATAAATTAATAATTTCTTGAAAAGAGAAAACATTACCACTTTGGAACCCAAAATATATTCTTCCTATTATCATCAGAAACATAATATTTATGAGTCCGCAGTTTTCTAACCATATCATATTAGGAAGATGTAATTTTCAAGAAAAGGCTTTAAGAAATCCAATATAATAATATCTTTAAATGAACATTTATCCTTATAGTGTCAATAACCTTGACACTTAGTGAAATAATGATGTATTTTTTAGAATAGATTTTTTATTATTAAAAAACAAGTTTATTTATTTGTAAAAAACATTATAGTAATATATTAATATGTTCCAATTGGAATATATGTTTTTATCAAAAAAATTTATTCTGGTGCTAAACTCCTACAAAATTATATAAAATCAAAAAATTTGAGGATTTACATTTAGATCTAAATTTTTTCCCCTCAATATAATTTAAATTAAAACTATGTTTTAGAATAACATTTTTTTAAAATGGTTTTCTTCTAAATAAAATTTTCATGTTCTTTAGAATGATTATCATTCCTAAAATTATATTTATCATCTAATTTAGAAAGATTATATTTATAATAATTCTATTTTTTTGTTTGTTTACATTTAATAAATTTCTAAAAATTAGAGTTATCATGTACATTAAAATGATCTAATATATTAATAGTTAACATAACTGTTTTTTCAAAATCTCTATCAAAATAGTTTTCTGAGGTAGATAATGTTTTTTTAAAATTCATTAATGTTTTATTTTCAAGTAATTTATCATATCTAGTATGTTATTTAAAACATCGTAAATAATTATTTTCCTCATCAGATTATGAATATTCATTATTAGAGGATGTAGAAATATTTTTATATTTACTATCAAGGAAATTATAATTTAAGGTATGATTTTTATGAGATTCCTTTTTTACCCTTTTCATGAATAAATTACTAGTCATTGGTATTTCTACATAAAATCAAATTTTTATATTTCATGAACATTCATTTTTCGATGAATTATTAGAAGAAATATCTCTTCCGCTTGCACTCCATGAATCTGAAACAATCAAAATTATATTTCTTGTTTTATTGTAAAACTATTTGAGGATCCTATTAGAATTTATTTTCATTTTATTCATTGTATTAATCTTATGAAAATATATTCAGAGATTCCCAGATATCCTTCATTCTTAACGTATCACAATTGGAGGTTATTTTTTTATCACATTTATCCTTATAAATTTTAATGTATCTATACTATAAATAATTATTAGCAATTGTTTTGTAAATTCATTTCACACAATTATCTTGTTCATTTCATGAATGTTCTAATGAAACCGTATTCTATTCAATAATAATTTTATTTACCAGACATCACCACATACTCAGCGTATTGTACCAAACTGAAAAGATTTGACTTTTTTCGAAATAATTATCAAGTGGGTGAGTGAATACAAACCATTAGAACCTTGACTAACGCCAATTTTGTGGTTATAAGTGATTATGATGGCTAAAGGTGGGTGTATGAATATTAATCAAAAAAATTAAACTAAAAATAAAAAAAATTAACATTGTAAGATAAAAATATCAAACTGAATAATTTTTTTATGATCATTGTGTTTGTATCGAATTAAAAAATCATTCAATAAAAAATATTTATTAATCGGGATCAAAGACAACCATATAAAATATGTATTAAAAATATTATTAAAAAAACATTCTAACATAAATTTCAGAGTGGAATATAAAACATGTACAGACATGGAATTTGAAATATATTAAGAAAGATATAATCACTTGCATGATTTGTTAAATTAATTATACTCTTAACATTTAGATATTAGGAAGTAATAAAACCAGACATAAGATATCCTTATTTTCAAAACTAAAAGTAATGCTATGTCTTTCTATACTAGGAAATACCTCGATAAGAATTTTCAAATAGTGTTTTCTTCCAAAAAACCAAAATATCTAGATATGATGATCGATGTTATTTGACTTTTTATCCATAGAATAAATTGATCTACTATATCGAGATACTCTATCTTCCTCTCCCCAGAATCCCTCAATATAAACATTGGTTAGAACATGAAAATAAAAAATAAACATTTTATAAAGAATTTATAACAATCACAATGATTAATTATAACTACAACTCTATAAAAATTGAAAATTACAGAATGATATGTTTCAGAAGATTAAAATTCAACATATATAATGTTACATAGGAATCATATCCATTATCCAAGAATGCACACTTATTTATAGAGATCCCAATAATGAATATATATTCATTAATCTCATATTTTGTTACAATACCCTTAGATTTTTCTCACATTATATAGAAACCAAACACTTCCATATGATATCATTCTGATAGTAGGATTTCAATACTTTAATAAATTCAATATAATATAAATAATTCAAAAAACATTCTATATAAAAATTTTGTAGTCTGATAGACATTATTTTTGTAATTATATGAACATAACTATAAGCACACATATATATTTGAACTATTTTTATCCTATTGTATATGGAATTAGTAAATTCGATGGACAAAAAACTACGTCAATCCAATGGAAAATATACTATTATGTTCGATGGATTAGACAATATGTCTTTCCAATAGAAAATATTGAACAAATAAATTTTATATTCGATTATGTTAGATTTAATTAATAATTTTGAAGAACAAAACTTATTTTATAAAAATAATCTAAAACACTTTTGATATATAATGTTTGTAAAATAATATTTTATGAACGTTTTTATGATTTCAAAAAATAAGTGAAGGAAAACTATAAATATTTTATTCGAATTAACCATCGAAGATTTATTTAATAGATTCCCAAATCATTTCTTCCATGTAATAATTATTCCATAGACAACAATTAATGACATTAAATCATGATTAAAGTTCCTTATCATTAAAAATTCATAGTGATAAAAGCATATATATTTATCAAAAATTTCCTCTATAATAAAAAAAAATAGAAGTAAACATCACCGGTAAAGTTGGTATATGATTTAGAAAAAAACACATCCACGGTAAATTTTGTTTAAATTTAGTGGAAGTTTTATCTACATAGGAAAGTGATTAATTAAAGGGAATGATATTGACTAAAAAAACTTAATGGATGTGAATTTCAATACCGTCTTCTTTAAAATGATCACAATCAATTCATATAAAGAATAAATATTGTATTAACATATTCCAATTGAATTATGAATAATTTTTTGTTGGTAATTTATGAATATAAATACAATAAAAATATATTTAAAAATATTTTTTTAGGAAAATAGACTTTTCTTTTTGAAAACCATTTTTAAAACCATTATTTTAAAAATCGGTTTTAAAAACATGTTCTTCATAAATAACATTATATATTTGCAAAGGAATCCTCAATGAAATGAAATTCAAGGAAGTAGTTAATTCCATAAATTCCATAAAATTAAAATAGAACATTCCTTTTTCACTTTATAATGGTTTTAAAGGTACCATCTTCAAAAAATGATAAAAAGATTCATTTTAGTATTTTTTGTAAAATGAAAATAGTGACTAATTTGAAGATGAAATATGATTCCATTGAAAAAATCATATAAAAAAGAATGAAGGGTATAAAATTAATTTGTTAAATTATTTTTTAAAGGTCAAAAAATGCTTTTAAATAAATTAGAAAACGTGGTTTTGGAGGACAACCGATTTCCAACTGAAGTGAGAAATAACATTTGATTTTATAAAGAAATTATAAAATATTTTAATTACCAAAGAGTGTAGATATAATGATATTACATTAAATGGTTTATTAATTACAATAATATAATAAAATATAAGGGTATACTTTTAAATGTTCAAATAATTTATTTCAATTGTAATTCAACAATAAACAAGCTCTATTAATGTTAGATTACGATGTAAACCCTTGAAAAGATCATAATATTGATTTGATAAAAGACTAATGAATCGATTTTCCGTATCAAATATAAATTCAAGTAAAATTGATTTAAATATAAATTAATATAATATAGATTAATTATACACATAAATTTATAGTTTCAATGAAAACGATGAAGTCAAATAACCCAATGAAACAAATTTGAGTTATGAAATTTTTTCTCATATGGTATATCATAAGTGAAACACCCTTGGATGTAAGAATTAAAAAAAGAAACATAATATATAAATAATTGAAAATTAATCATGATATTACATTTAAAAGGGTAAATATCTACACCATATAAATGAAACATTGTGTATTGCATTGTAATATGCCTCTATGAAATGAAATTGGGATGAAATCCATTACCATAGAATTACTTTTCGTTAAAAATTCCTTAATATCTAGTTTGGTGGTTTTAAACATGTTATTAACATATTCCAAAACCATATTTACATTTATAATATCATACATTATCCTTTTATAACATCTTATTACACATTCATTAATTATTATTTTCATTATTTTGGGTGATAATTGATTTGTTTTCTCATGTGTGTTTCTTCAAGAAGGTCCCAATTGATTCAAATAATATAAATTTATATCAAATCTAGAATAATAATCCAAAAATAATTATCATATTTATATATCAATTTTACATTTATAAACTAGTCATGAATGATGTTAATCAAAACTGATGTATGTTACAATCCGAGGGATGGCAGACCGTACGAACGCATGAGTAACATTTTCAATTTTCCATAATCATTATAAAAAGTAGGTAAGTAATAATTCTACATTAAAAATTAAAATAATGTAAAATATTAAATATAAAAAAATTATATATATATCATCTATGTGGTTTGGGGAAGAAAGAATAGTTCAATCACATCATGAAGGTGGTAGTGCACACAAACACGACCGATGTTGTCATCATTACATGAGTGAAATGGAAAGAAATAAAATGAATTATATTTTCATTATAGAATGGTTATTATTTAATTATTATGTAATTTATATAACATTTAATAGTTAAAATTATCTTTATCTCTATCCATGTCAAGCATTTTTTAAAAACGAATCACATGGATTCACATGGCGGTAGTCCATCGTACTCATAAGAGATGTTATCGTATAACCAATGGAATGAATCATATATATATATATTATAGTTAATATAAAGTTATAAATATGATATAGATATCATAAAAATATATATTATAACAACCAAATATTTATTTCACATTTAAACACAATTTATTACATAAATCAAACTTAATAAAACTCAGAAAATTGAGTGGTCTAGTGTATTTGGTTATAAGGAACACTTAATAACAACATAAAACATAAAATAAATTATCTTTATTGAAAACTTATTTTACATGACCACAATATTCCTTCATACATAACACTGCATAGGATAACCTGGAAAAAGAATAATAAATTGGTGAGATATAAAGCCCAATTAGGAAAGAAACATTGAATAACATGAGAAATAAAATACATTTTAGACAATAAGAATATCAATGAAGCACAAAAGAGAAATGTAAATAATTCCTGAAATATCATGATAATCATTCCAATGAAATGTGGTAGAAACATACAACATGATATTATCATGAGTCAAGGCTCATTCCACATGTATTAGCATGATATTACCCTCATTGAACATTAATTTTCATGAGTAAACCGCAATTTTACATTAATTACCCTATGGAAGACCTCATTTCACAATACATGTCATGATACTAAACATTACCCAAAGCATTTGAGAATCATTTGGGAGCACCATTCACAATCATTTCATTTTCATGATTAATTGTGCCACATATATCATTCACTAAACATCTTAAGTTTTCCCATGAACAAGGAATATAAAATAAATACATTTTTGTCTCTTATAAATAAGTACATGATCATAAGTTGATTACCCTTGATTGAGGAATGTGTATGGAGTTCGCTACATGATTATTTTGGAATAGAAATAATTTTGGAATTTCTACAGCATAATGGCTTGAAATTGATTTTCGTCAAATGGGTTCAAATGAAAATAAGGGAGATCTCTTAATTTATACATGAATTGGACACTGAGAGGGATAGGTAAGAACAAATCCCAACTTAAGTAAATGATAAAATTAAAGTTAACATCATAAATGTGGTGCATGATAAAAATAAAATAGAGAATATCAATTGTAGAATTTCGGCATGGTAATAATTGTATATAAAGGGTCATGGATGGATTAATGTGAGTGGAAAGGAAGATCTATTTATTGATAAATAAGATGTGTAGTAAGGGGATTATTTGTTAATATATCCAATTATATGTAAATTGACATTAAAATAGAATTCATAAAATGTGTGCTTGATAAAAGAGGAGAGAAGAAGACCACTTACGGGATTTTGTCATTGTAACTAGTGTACTTAAAGGATAATATGGGGATTAATAAGAGTGAATGGAAGTTATAATAATCATTTTATCAAATAAATAGTAAGGGTATCATGTAGCATAATAACCGAACATTTAAAAATATAATTTATGAAGCATGATATAAAAGAGTGGCTTGAATGGAAATGAGAAGAGAGAAATCCCTTACTTAGATGTGTCAATCAAAAGTCTTGAGAGATGATTTTCAGGAGATTTGGTGGACCCTGGAAGTAATATAGGGATTACGGGTTATAGGGTGGTCATTATTCATATAGTTTGACTAATAAGAAATGGGATCATGGATGGGTTTATATATGAAAAGAGGTGAATATCTGTATTATTTTGGTTTTTAACACTATGTAAAAAATATTCAAAACCACAAATCAACCAATGATTTTTTATAATGTTTTTTATAAAAGGGGAGTTGCATAAATTATTTTATAAGGATAAGGGTTGATGATATTAAAATATTTCCCTTTTTTATGTTGAAGTGAGTCATATCTTCAAGGAAATGATTATAAAATATTACAATATTTTATATGTTTTGGAGGATTCACTAAGGCCTTATAAAATTAACAAAATAAACTTAATATTAAATTAATTTAAATTCAAAAAATATGTTTGGTTGAAGATATATTTTAATGTATTTATTATAGTATTATTGGTCCATTATGATGTCATAAAACATACTGTGTATTTATAACATATTTTATTCATACCATAATATGTGATTGTCTCCTATTTTGTTGAAATATTCACTATTTGATAATTAAGAAATCCAGATTCAAAAAATATTATTAGTTTTATCTAAATAATTTTTTAAATATTTGAATTTTCACATTTATAGTAAAAATTGAAATTTATTGAAAATTAACTGATTTTGACAAAAAAAATATTTCAAGCAATAATAAAAATTATATATGACATCATAAATATTATTTGATCATTAATATTTAATAAAAATAATTTAATAATAAAATTTTATTAAAATCCTATTAATTTGAAAAATACATAAATTTATCAAATTAAATTTATTAATTGAATATGAATATTAAAATATATTATTTTTTCTTAAAAAAAATAAGTAACAATAATTGGAAAAATATATTCATTATTCTATAAAAAATAATTTACATATCCCAAATAAAATGGTATTTTTATAAATACCTTTATAACACTGACATACACCCTAAGTGTATTTTGCATGATGGTTGGGATTTCAAGGGGTCATTCGGTGAACATAGTTTGGGTTGTGATATCGATGTGCTTGAAATTCTCTTATAAATAGGTTTTATCATGCTTAAGTTGTTGGATATAGTATTAGGATTAGTATAGGAAAAATACCATAAATGATATTTATCTCAAAATCATTGATAAATGGGCTTGTAGGGAACAATCCTTTTGTTTGATGTCATCACTTATTATGTCTATATCCAAAGGATTTTTAAAGCACTATATTCATACTAGTCGTGTGATCACTATTCAAAAACTATGTTATCAATTGTAATGATACAAATATTTAATTTAAATCCAATTTAATATAATAAAATAAGTTCACATGTCTTCTATTTCCATAATAAATTTAATCAATGGAATGGTAATTTATTTCATAAATGTTCAAGTTGTTTCCACCTTCCCCTGTTAAGAAATTTCTCCCTCAAAATTTCCTTTCCCAAAATCAGACAGATGGGGGTAACTCTGCTTAATCACCTCTTATGGTTGTCATGTCGCTTCTTCAAAATTTTTATTTCTCCATAACACAATGACAAGGGGAATTGTATTATTTTATAATAATTTTTCTATATGATCTAAGATTGTCACAGGATGATCCCCATAAGAATTTCCATTCTCTGATGGTACAACCCATGGATTGAGTACATGTGATGTATCTGAGATGTACATATTTTTGAGAGATACCTAAAATAAATCATGAACATGAGATAGTTATTATGTGTGTTCAAGTAGATGGGACACTTCTCTGACATGATCAAGGATCTCAAAAGTGCCTATATACATTGGACTAAGATTTTCCTTCTTTGATAATCTCATTACTCTATTCCATGTTGATAAATGGAGGAATACCATGTCTTAAATATTTATCTCTAGGTCATTTTGACGAAAATCAACATAGCTATTTCTCTAACATTGAGAATCTTTGATTTTATGATTTATGGTCTTAAAATTCTCCAACATTTCTTCAACAATATCCATATTTATAGGTTTTTTTCAAACCTCCTGGAAACATGCTGCTGTTTTACACATATTCCCTTTAATAGGCATCATAGGGATCCATTTGGATTGACGAGTGGAAACTATTGTTGTAAGAGAACTCCAAAAAAGGTTGATGTTTGTCCCACCCACCGTAGAAGTCCATTTAGAAATATCTCAACATTTTCCCAAGTGTTTGGATAGTACCCTCATATTGACCATCTATTTCAGGGAGATAAATCGTACTAAATTTCACCTTCGTGTTGAAAGAAAGCTGGATAATGTTGGAAAACATAGATGTGACTCTCGGATCTTGATCAGACATAATCCATAGTGGTACTCTATGCTTCCTTACCACTTATTTGATGTACATCCATTCCAATTGATCTAGTTAAAAATCCTCTCAAATCATAATGAAGTGTTTAGTATTTGAAAGATGATCCCCACCAACCTAGATAGCATTGTTTCTATTAGATTACTTTGGAGGGATAATTATAATGTCCATGGTGATGTATTCCTATTTCCATGTTGGTATAGATAAGGGTAGCATCATCCCCTTACACTTCTTCCTCTCATCCTCTACTTTATGAAATTCAAGACACATTGATGTATATTTCATGATATTCATATTCATGTAGTCTCACCAATAGTTCGATATGGAATCTTGATACATATTTTTATTTCCCAGGTGAATAGATAAATTTAGACTATGTGAATTGTCCAAAAATTCTTTATTTAAATCAGGATTTGATGGAACAGATATTGTCGACCCAAATCTCATTATTACTTCTTCATTAATAGTGAACTCTAAGGATTCCCCTTTTCTAATAGTTTCCACTTTATTCTTGATTCCCTCGTCATATTTTTCATCATCCTTTAACCTTTCCAAAAGAGCTTCTTGAGCATTAATTTCTAAAAGGATTGATTAAGTTCCCATCATTATGATTCTCATGTCCATATTCATCCATTCTATAAATATTAGATCCTTTTCAATTCCTATCATTGATATAAATGATGGGTCTATTATACTGAGGGTATCTTCCACCTTGTTCACTTTCCCAGGATGGTAGTGGATTGAGTAATCATAATCCTTGAAGAGAATTAACCATCATTGTGGTAACATATTCATCTATATCTGTGTGAATAAATATCAGTCAATTTTGTAGTACATATATATTTTAAAATTCTCCCTAATGGGATAATGTTTCCATATTTTCAATACAAACATCAATGCAAACAACTCTAGATCATGCATGGGATAGTTTTTCTCGAGAATTTTCAATTGTCATGAGGAATGGAAAATGAATTTTTTATTTTTCATCAACACACATCACAATCCCTTATTGATATCATCATGAAATATTACAAAAAGATCCCCACTTGATGGTAGTGTGATCACATGGGTAGTGATAAGCACCCTTTTCAACTCCATGAATCTTTCTTCACATTCATCATTCTAAGAAAACGACTCCCTTTTGTGTTATCTTGGTTTGAAGGGTTGAAAATAGTGAGAAATTTATCACAAATTTACAATAATATCTAGCTGACCCAAGAAATCTATATATATCCATCACAATGTTGGTTGTATCCATCCCTCTATTTCTTTTGTATTATAACGATCTACAGAACCCATTACTTATGATTTTATTCACCAACAATGAGACATCCTTTAACCAGAACTCAATTTTTTTTAATTTTCATAGAGCTTCACCTTTCGTATGGTCTTTAACACTGTTCCAAGATTCACCTCATGATTCTATCTGGTTTTGGAGTGTATAATATTATCTTTAATAAATACTATCATAAAATTTTCAAGGTAATATCTAAATACTCTATAAATCAATTCAATAGAGAATGATAGAGCATTAGTGAGTCCGAGTGTCATCAATATGAACACATAATGCATGTACCTTGTATGAAAAGTAGTCTTGGGGATATCCTACTTCATCACACATAGTTGGTAATATCCTTATCGTAAATCTACCTTAGATAAGTATTTTCCTCCACAAAGCTGATCAAACAAGTCATCATTTCAAGGAAAAGGATACTTTTTCTATATCATGATTTTTTTGAGTTCATGATAATAAATTCAAACACGCATTTACCTATCCATCTTCATGATGTTGAGGACTGGTGCACCCCATGGTGATGGACTTGGTCATGTAAACCCTTTATCCAGATTCTCTGGTAGTTGTTTCTTCAGTTCTTCAAGTTTTAAGAATAACCATTCATTTTATAGTCTTGGATATTGGAAATTCCCAATGTATAAGATCAATTAAGAAATCAATATCTCTACTTGGAGGAAGATGATGCAATTTCATGGGAAACAAATCAGAGAATCCACTCACGATAGGCATGTGTTAGAGGACGGATCCATCCTTAGACTCAATCATCTAAGAATGATTTGTATTATCATAGGGAAGTAATATCCATGCACGAGATGATTGTTCTGAGGAACCGTCATCCTCATCCTTTCAATTTTATATAATTGGAGGGTCAATTTGCTATATGGGTATTGATTTCACTCTTGCAATAATTTATGTTGTCTTTGTATATGGAAATACAATACCTGTCCATAATTTCATAAAAATCCACCAAGGAATGTATGTAAATGATTTTTGGGAATTTTAATCCAAAAATTATGATAGGGGGGATTTATATTCATGGGATGAAATAATTTCACATTTTTTATTGATATTTTTACTTCCATTTTCATGGTGGTGTTTGGATTATTCTACTAATCCTTTGGGATATAAAATAATGCATTGAACTATGGATGATTACCCAACCATCACATTTTAATTATATTTCTACTTTATCTGATATAGAAGTTGGGATAATCATATTTAAAAATTTTTGTCCATAAATGTGGAACCCAATGCCATTAAAAGGATAACTTACATTTATCTCTTTAATATATGAGTTTCTTGGCTTCTTTCTACGTTATCCATGATCTACTTCCAAACATATATTTTAATGGGTATTTTTTTTTCCTTCTTTTAATAATGTTTGGTAATGAGCTTTTGGATTTACCAAATAATATAACCCATGAGTGTCGAACAAGGAGTGTAGAAAGGGTCATTATCGTGCACCAGTTCCTATTTAAGTCAAACTCAAACTGGTGTTTTTGGGATTAATATTTGCCGGAGTCACATCCACTTGTTTGTATCCAGACATGGATGTATTTTCATGACAAAAAATTTAAAATATACTCACAAAAATTTATTTATCTTTTTATCATTATTATTCGTATCCCTGTGGTTTTTTAGTAGTGTTTTCTAATCATGATCCCAAAACAACCACACAAATCCTCTATTATCAACTATAACAACCCTGATATTTATTTCACATTTTATCATGATTTATTAAATAAATTGAACTTAATAAAACACATAAGATCAAGATATATATTTTATTTTGGGATTAGGAACATTATATAACAACTTAAAACATAAAATACAACATCATTATTGAAAACATCTTTTCCATGACCATATTATTCCTTTGTACTTAACAAAGCATGGGATAACCCGAGGAAAACATAATAAAAGGGCAAGATTTAAATTATATTAAGGGAATAAAAATGTTATAAAATGAGGAAGATAATACATGTTAGATAATAGGCATATAAATGGATCACAAAAGAGACATGATCATAAAATCAGGAAATAACATGATAATCATAACATGTAAATGTGGTATCTACATAAAACATGAAATTATCCTGAGTTAGTGATCATTACACATGGATTAGCATGAGTAAACCCTAATTTCACAAGAATTAGCATGATTAAAATATCATGGAAAATTAATTATCGTGATTAAACCCTAATTTTACATGATGTGTCATGATACTAAACATTATCGAATGCATTGTAGTTCTATAAGGGAAATCCCTTCATAACCATTTCATTTTCATTCTTATGTGTGGATCAAAGATCATTCCAGAAACATAATAATCTACCTCATGAACAAGGAATATCGAATAAATACATGTAATCCCCTAATCAATAAGTACATGAGAATATGGTGGATACCCTTGATATATAAATGGGTTTGGTGTTCACTACATGAAGATTTTGGAATAGAAATTGATGTGCAAATTCTGCTGCATAACAACATCAAATAGAAATTCGTAAAATGTGTTGATGAGATCAAAATGGGTATCTATTCATTTATTCATGAAATTTAATGTATGGGGTATAGGTAAGAGAATTTACCAACATAAGTAATTTTAAAATTAAAGGGTGTATCATATATGAGTTGCATGGTAAGAAGTGGAGAGAGAGAAATCCATTATGGAAGTTCTGCATTGTAACGAGTGTATATAAAATATCATGGATGTATTAAAGAGGGTGTAAAGAAATCTCTAATTATTTATAAATAAAATGGATTATAAGGGGATTGTTTATAAATATATACGAACATATGAAAATTGAAACTAAAACACATATCATAAAAGGAGTTCTTGATCAACGAGGAGAGTGTAAGATCCCTTATAGAATATTTGCATAGTAATGGGTGTACATAAATGATGATAGGGGGATTAATGAGAGTGAAGGGAAGTACTGATAATATTTAAATCAAATGGACTATAAGGGGATATTTTAAAATCCTAACCCTACATAAAAAATTTAATTTAAGAAGAATAATATAAAAGAGAAGCATGATGTTAAATGAGATGAAAGAAATACCTTACTTGAATGTGTGACTCTATAGGTTTGGTAAAAGAAAATTAAGAGATTTGGAGAACCTTGGGGGACTCTAGAAAGATGGAGGAAGAGGTTGTTTCAGTTTCAATGTGTTTTAGTGAAGGTAAATGAGATATTGGGTGGGTTTATATAGCCAATGATCAGTATTTCTTTATTATTTTTTAGACACTACATAATAAAATATTCAAAACCACAAACTATTCCATGGTTTTTCCATTTTTTTGGATAAGGGGAGTGGTATAAAACATTTTATAGGGTTAGTAGCCAATGATATTAATATATTAGACATTATTATGTGGATACGAGTCATTCATTGAAGGAAATGATTTTAAAATCGTAAAACATAGTATATGTTTTGGAGGATTCATTAAGAAATTATAAAATAAAGAAAATACACATAAAATTATTTTATTTTAAAATAAAAAAATATTTGGCCAAAGACACCTTTTATATTTTATATTACATCGTTATTGGGAAATTATGATGTCATAAAGCACATAATATATTTATATGGTATTTAATTTTTACCCAAAATTTTTAATGTCTCAGAAAATTATGACAAATTCATCGTTGGATAATTTTGACATCCTGATTACAAAAATAATATTATTTTTATCTAATTTTTTTCAACTATTTGAATTTTCACTTTAAAAAATACCTACATTTAATGGAAAATTTTTGGGTTTTTATAAAAATAGTTTTCATACCTTAATAAAAATTAAATTTGACTTCATAAAAATTATATGATCATTTATATTAAATAAAAGTTATTTAATAATAATACTTTACTAAAATATTATTTACTTAAAAATACATTAATTAATCAAATTAGATTTCATAATTGAATTATAATTTTAATAAAAAATACTATTTGTGCTTTAGAAAGTATATATAATGTAAAAATAATAAAAAAATATATACATTATTCAGTAAAAAATAATTTACATATACCAAATTATTGGGTATTGTTACTAATCCCTTTATTACACAAGGATACTGACTAAGAGTAAGGTGCATGATGGTGGGGCCTTGATTAGGCCATTTGGTGAACACGGTTTGAGTCATGATCTCGATGAGATTAAACTTCTTCCATAAGTGGTTATGCTCAGTCTTAAGTTGTAGGATATCATCTTGTGCTTGGTCTAGTGAAAAGACTAGAAATTGTACCTCCCTCAAAAGCAATGATAAATGGGATTCATATGGAATGATCCAACTGGTTGAGTCCATCAACTCAATTTTTTGTGTCAATTTTTTTTTTGAGAACAAGTATTTATTCTAATCATGGAATTACTTTTCAATGTATATATTATGAACTGTAATGATAGTTAGTGGTCATTTGAATCCAAATCGATATAAGAAAAGAATTGAACATGTCTTCTATAACCATATGACATTTAATTAATATAATGGTAATTTTATTCACAAATTTATGGATTGTTACATATAAACTCTATATCCATCATCATATCCAATCTTCAGAAGAGTAAATGAAAAATTAATGGCATCATTTCGTGAGGAGGTAGTATGCTAGACAAATGAATGATGATTTCAGAACCAATTTAGGGAATGAATGGATAGTTTTACACCATTAAATCATTATTTAAACATTTCTTTATATGGAATATAATGAGGATATTATAATTTCGTGTTTTAATAAAAAATCCAAGAGGTACAGAAAGAAGTAATATAAATATTCTCAATGAAGAACATTTCCTATTTTTTTGGTATCCTCCTTGGGTTTGCACTAAAACCAATAAATGATTTATTTATACCAAAACAATATTCAAGTTTGATATTATTGTAATTTTGGAAGTGATTTGGGTAGTTCTTTTCAGAATCAATTATTTTTGAAGGTGTGGAGAAGAGCGGATTTGGGTAGTCTTTTATAAGTGGGAGAGAGAATACAATTGGTAATTTTGAAATGAATTGAGCCCTAAAACGTTTATTCATGCATCACAAGGATCCAAAATGACCATAATATTATTTTATTTTTTTAATCTTAAAAATATGTCAATAAAATGGTTTTTCAAAAAAAATTATATTTCATTTATACCCATATATTTTTATTTTAATCTTTCTCCTCGATAAACCCATTATTACCTTAACTATAGTAATAAATTTTTATATTATTCACCATTAATTTTGGTAAATATTTATGGTAACCATATTAAAAATTATAAATTATTATTATTATTATAAATATTTTATCTATTTTGTAAAATTAAATTCACAAAATTGCTAAATTTTAATTTAAAATTAATCTCATAGAGGTGAGGAGAACGCAGGTTTTGAAGTGAAAATATTCAAAACATTACAATGATTTTACATGTAAATTCATTAAAAAAATCATTACAATGAACTAATTTGATTTAATTGATATAAAATTTAACTCCATGTAATTTAAAAAAAATTCCAAATTTTATTAAACCATGTATGTTATTTAATTGAAATGGTATTTTTCAAATAGAATACAGTATTTTTCACAATTAATCAAAAAATAAAACCATTTAGAAAACTATAAAAATATTACCATAAGCTAATTTTGATATTCTAATTTCAAAAATTCTTTTTTTTCATATAAATTATCTAAAATGGTGAGAATAATTTTTAATTATATCCCCAAAGCATGGATAAACCATCTTTCCAATGAAATACTAGTTTTTAGAAAAAATTAATCTTATTTTAAATGATTGTTATCCTATTTATGATCATTATATAATTAATAAACATATGTAAAATATATATATTTTTAATTTTTATATCCCTATTTATAATTATCATTCCAATTTCTAGAAAATAATTATCATTATAATATTAACAATAAATGAATTTATTCCACATCCAATTTATATTACCAATAAAGGCATTTATTTCACAATAAAACTACATTATGTTATTTACCATTACATGAGAAATTATAATATATATAGATTTATTGTAAGGGTTCTCACGAAATTATTTCCATACGTGTTCCCAATTGTTAGTAAACATTTCATTGATTCCAACTATGGTGACCCCAAAATTCATACGTAAATATTATATCTAATAATAATAATATTCATTACATATCAATATTAGTCACACTATAACTATAAATTTTTATTATATTTCGAAATATGGAATCATATAAAACTTTTATATAATATATCTATGTTATTTCACATTTTGTAATTTACAACTTGAGACCTTATTAGACACATAATCTAGAAAAAAATGTTTTATAACCTCAAGAAATAAAACATAAGAATTGTTGATATTAGACGCTCTGTAAGGGTAATTAAATGATATATTAGTCAATGATCACATGTGAGAATAAGGTAGGTATAAGGGTTTTTAAATTGAATAAAGGTTCTAAAAATCATTACCAATTTGTTAATGATCATTAATTGTGAATCCAGGTGTAATATTTCTTAGATCAAATTGAATAAAACATAATAGTGTCGAAACATCAATAATAAATCATGAGAAATAAATAAAATCAAAAGAACAATACATTTTTTTTCTTAAATTCACATAATAAAATAAAATCACTTCATTCATCAAGGTTCATAAGCATGACTATCATTGTGGACAAAGTCCAAAAATAAAAATTAATACCCGATCATTCCCAATATTCTCATAGGAGTAACATATGACATTTTGACTCAATTATATCATAAGATTTTATTAAATACACCATCTCGTAGTATTTTCTCAACTCCTTCATCATTAAATTGTGTATTAGAGGGATATAATACATCCACCTATAATTGGTTTATAATTTAAACTCACATATTGGGATTATAAAAAAACCACCCATCACACAATCATAAATCAATAATATTTATTCCATTGGACAATGAAAAAATTTATATTTTAATCATGAAACATAATTAACATGCTATGTTTTTCAATGATCAGCTATGAAATTTAGAAAAGAGCATAAAATAAAAAATGAATACATATATCTGATATTAATCAATTCTTTACAAACATTTAGGAAGTGTCATTTTTCATGGCTTTGGTGAATAAAATTGGTTAGTTTCCTTAAATAATTCCAAACAATGAGAGAGAAAGTTAAAAAATAAAGATAATCAAAAATATTAGAGATATAAACATGTCAATTTGGGCTAAGTATATTAGGTTTTGAATTACGAAGTTAATATAGTAAAAAATTAGATTTAATATATGATGAGGTTAATTAATTCCACCCATTTAATGGGAACAATGAAAAAATAGTGTGTTGATCAGTTGGTTGATGTAGTCTACTATATCCCTCATACCTATAAGAACACAATTTTCTATCCACTTGGTTCTACTAGATAATTGACGCTTATTTCCATTCACCATTAAGGTGATACCATCACTAACTCCTCCCCCATTCATTCACAGACACTTATACTTAAAAAAATACCTATAATCAAAACATAATTAAGAATACTATAATTATAAAGGATAATTTCATTTACATAAAATCTTATTTATAATATCAAAACATTGATGTTATTTAATTTAATAAAAAAATTTCACCCCATTTAGAGTTGTTACCCCTTGGTGCATCTATTACATGAACACATGTAATTTCTAGGATATAGATAGGGATTTATTTTCCAAGAATAAAAAACTCTATTATTTACTATAAAATATTATTTTTTGTAAAATATTATTGTACTATGTTTTTCTATTAATGTTTTTTATCCTATTTTCCAATAATTACTAAATAATTCTTTGATAACATCTATGGTATCTGCAGGATCCATTCATAAATACTACAATATAATAGAGAAATATTTGTTATTTATAAATGTGATTCACAACAAATTTTTATGTGTTATTTTATGTGAAATCAGGAATTCAAAATCAGTTGGTACATAATATATCTAGGTCATCTCTCCTTATGTTCATAAAAACATGAACTCTTCATTGACAAAAAAACATAAAATCTATTATCATAAAATGTTTAAATGAAACATAATAACCTGTGAGCATATATTACCATTAAATGAAAATGTAATATATTTCAATCAATGATTATAATTGATCATTATGTTGGAATAATGGAATGGGAAAATGATAAAAAGTTACAACAATCATACTCAATCAATCAATGATTTTTATTCATTAGTAATGGAATAAGGTTTTGTCAATAATAATCCATATGATATAAGATTTTATAATCATCAATAATTAATCATGAGAAATGAAAATATATCATAATCATCAAACATGTGTTTTTTCATACACATAAGTATATAAAATCACTTAATTAATCAAGATTAACTATAAATATTATAATTGAGGAGAAATTTAAATAATTTAAATACCCACCCGGTCATTTCTAACATTCCCATAAGAGTAAAATCTATAAAATTAACTCTATTCTCTATTAGTACATTATTAAATTAACTATCTCGTATGATTTTCTAAACATAGTCATAATTACCTAAATTGTTATAGGGATACAACATACTCTCTTATCCATGGTTTATAATGTATCCACCAATCCTTGGATTATAAATAAGCCACCCCTTAAAAAATAATATTTCATTTATATGTATTCTAAAATATCGTGAACATATTTAACATTAAATAAAATATTAAACCATTTAAAAAAATGGGAATCATTAAAACTTTCACACCATTCATAAAAATCATCAATATAAATAAGAATGATGGTAACATTAGATCATATCTATAGTAAAGCAGAAGAAAAATAAAAAGTAGTTGTTATAGATAAAATAACCTTTTAATGATCATTATATTTATACATGAAGAAAATAAAAATTATATTTTGAAATCATTTATTCCAAATATTAAAAAATCAAAAATAAAACGGGAACATTTTTCATGGAAAATAAATAAGGAAACTTATGAAAAAATATTAATGGAAAATAGTATTTGTGGTGATGGTGAAAGTTATTGTTTTAGTATACATTAATGAAATCTAATTCAAATTTATAGTAATTTTTGAAGTAACTCACTCGTAGTTTGTAATAATATAAAAATTATAGTTTTTATGGTATTTTGGTGTGATGTATATAGATATTGGAGTATTTAATATATATTTAAGTACTGATATTTTGAGTTTATTATTATCGACTGAATCACAGATAATGAAAACAAAAGAGATAATTAAATTTAAGTATATTACAATAAGAAATAATTGATTACATTATCTATTATAATAAATTTAATAGGGACAATGGTATATGATAACATACAACATGTATATCAGTGATAATTTAAAAAAAACTATTATGAAGTGATATAGGGTTTATCAATGTTATTGATATAAAAGATCTCAAAAAAATCTATTTTCCATTATAAAATAAATAGTAATTTATATATATGTTTTTATATATTATGGATAATGGAATAAAATAATTTATTTATAACATCATCATAAAATATATTTAATATTATATTTTTTTAAATATTACATATTATATATATTTTAAAAAAATGATGAATATTTATTTAATATTGTGTATTATAATCACATAATTTATTTAACAAGGTATTAAACATAAAATTTTAATATAAAATGGTTTGAATAAAAATTTTATCTTTTTAATAATTGGTTTATAGATTATAATATGAGAGGAAAAACTATATTAGACAAACATTTAAAAGGTTATCAAAAAATTTTTATATGATCATATAAATAACTTATTTTGGAATTTTTTTAACTACACCCAAATAGTTTGTTTTTAATAATAATAATATTTAAAATATATATAAAATATATAATTTGTAAATATTATAAATGTTTTAAAATTATATCTATTTTTGAAATGGAACAAAAAATAAGACATGTATATATTTTTAAAAATAATATATTTTAAACCTATAGGATATCATAATTATATCTTGTTCATAATAAATATGAAAAGTTCACAATGGATATATAAATATAAAATGATAGTTCACTATAAATTATTATAAATTATTTCCAATAAAATTTCATGAAATGACACTATGTCTCATGCATGAATTTATATATTTTTCCCCCTTATTCATGAAACTCATTATGATATAATACTAAAATTATTATAATTGGTTATAAATTATTAAAAATTATATTCAAATAATTTATATCTTGCATTTAATATTTTTTTATGATAATGTATAACATAATATATTTTTTTGCCTAAATTAATGTAACTGATAATTTTTTTATAAATAAAAAATAAATATTATATTTTAAATATATTTAGATGTAAAATAATGGTGGATATTTTTTTTCACTCTTGAGTAATTAAATAAGGATAGTTGGACTTGAGGTCAGACATACACAATATTGAGGACAGTTATTCAACATTTAATTGCATAATATGGTACATATCTTACCGAACATGATATTTTATAAGAGTTAAGTTTCTTATAATTACAATCCTTTACATGAAACAGTATCTTGTATCATTTTCATCATATGGACATTGATATCTGATAATTATTATAATTAATATTTTATAATTGATTCCTCAGAGATATTGTTAATTTTATTATGAGTTACATATTAATTTGATTAAAACATGCCATTTTTAATTAAATAATCATGATTAAATTAAATGAAATGTATACATTCCCACATATAAGGAAATAAACAAATACAATATTCATTATATGTGTATGAAATTAATATGAAAAAAATCATATAATCCCCTATTGAATAATGAATGTTAGATCCCTTTATAAACTAACAAAACTTAATATTTCTATTATTCACCAAGTCATACCCCAATAATAAATAAGTTATAATTGATTATATTTTTTAGGAGATATAAATACAGATGATAAAAAATATTTTAAGTGATAAGACCTATATAAAATGTTGTCTAAGCCTAGTTATTCGATCATAAAATATTGGTCATTATGGTTTATATTGTTAAAAATAACTAAAATATGGATTCAGGTGTTTCATTACCCACTCTTATTTAAATATGTATGATAAAATAGACATGGTGATCTTCCAATGTATTTTATAATTTTAATGAAAGCATACATGGACTGAAATTATAGTTAAATATGGATAATGGGCCATAATATATGTAATGTAAAATGAATATTTATTATAGTTATTGTATATTAAATAAATTTATCCCATGAATACATATAAAATATAATACTATGATAAAAATTATTCTACTTTATATAAAATTGAAATAAATAGAAATAAAATTTAACCTTTCTGTCAATTAGAAAAAATAAAAAAATATTTTCAATTATCATTACTTCAGTTAATATTTAATAATAATTCTAAATCAAGATGAAATTATTTGTTTTTTAAATATCCAACTCCAGAATAATAAAATAAAGAACTAATTTAGAAAGAGAATCATTATCTCGACCTAGTTCCTCCAAATTTAAAACTCCTATGATAGAAATAAAGGATTAGTGATAATGAACCCCAAGTCCCATCTCTTGTTTACACTAGGTTGGCTGCTATCACTATGGGTATAAAAATCTTACATGTGGAAGGAATTAGACTCAATAATAATAATTATTGAGATATATAGTCAGTTAGAAATAATGAAATCTACGAAAAAATGATAAAATAAACCTAAACCATTACAAAATGCAAGGATATTTTCAAAAAAATAATGATAAATCCTCCAATTAAGTGAAAAAATATAAGTCCTATGATTGAGGCTCAATTTAATCTACAATACCCAATTTAATAATATCTATCTAGGTACCCAAAATCTTTCTAAAAACTAGAAACCCAATTTCTATATATGTACGGTGACGGTATCATGAATACTCATTAGTATTATACCCATGGTCTATTAAAAACATGTGGAAAGAGTATTCTAATGATCTACAGAATAAACAATAGAAACCATGTGAAAAATAGTCATACTGACCAATTTAAATATCACCATGTAACACTCATAAAAAAAATATCCAATATAGCATCATAGTTTCAATCTAATAACATAGAAATAAGGCCTTGTAACCACTTCCCCATTGATTTTTTTCTCTCATTCCACAATATCAAACATCATGTTTTCCCATCACATCGATGAGTATCTCCTCACATATCCCTCCATCTATAATGTGGGTGGATAATCATCCCTATCAATCCCATCCTTCAATATGGTCAAGAATTTAGTTCTAGAATTTTTCATCATCACATCACAACCTCATCCAACATTTAACATCTCATATCTAGGGTATCTTGGTATCTTGAATGTGAAATACCTCAACATCATTCCCTACTACTACACATGACCCAAACAATATATCATATCCATAAAATAAATGGAAAATATCCAAAAAAACATATCATCATCATTGGGTGATCTTCCACATGAACCCCTCATCATTACATTGTAATATCCAATACTAACCCGTAATATCTTAACTAGTGATATAAAAAGAGTAGGAAGAGGTGATGTCAATCCGTTTAACTCTCCATGACCATAGATGGTGATGGAAACACATGAAACCTAAAAAAAATTAATATTCGGTAATTTTATCCAAATTTGATTGGGTGTATATATGAAAAAAATAAAAATAGCAGATAGATAGATAGAACCAAATACCCATCTAGAGTATTTAAATCAAATGCACAAGCATATATATTAAAAACATTATAAAAACAACATCCACCACAACCACTTCAACCCCAAAATTATTCACACCACACAATCACCACGCATATCAAAAAATTCAAGTCCTCTATGAAAGGTTCAATTGTTTCCATAATTAACGAGGATCAACATACACCCAGTTACTATTTCATTTAGAACACATTAATTTAAATAAATAATAATATTTAATCTCATACAATACTCATTAATTTTCCATCCCATGAAATTTCATTTTAATTCATTATAATACATAACATGGATAAGAGAGAATATAAGACAACTAGATTCTATAATATCTCATCCAAACAACTTCATGCATCAGTACAATGTATATTGATTCATGAAATTACACCAAAACAACAACACATCACTATACAATCACAATAACCCAATAGGATTATCACAAACCACCAAAGGAGGCATAAAAAACACAAATAAGGAAAAAAACATCCATGCTTCCACATTTTAACACAATTCAGTTTCTTTGTCGGATTTAATCACGTTATTTCATTACTTATCCTGGTTATTGTCATGAAAGTTCCATATTTCCTTGAAAAATAAATTCTTTATCCCTATATACATTCTTATAAATTTATTCAAGGTGATATGAGAAATTAAACATACACAGGGTTTCATAATCCTATCAACTTCATAACAAAAAAAGATCTAGATCTCCATGATTTTACATAATGATAAACGAAAATTTTAATTTCATCTGATATATCTGAATCATTAGTAAAGCATGTTTGTTTTCCTATAAAATTTTACATTCAATTATTTCACATTAAATTTATTTTTGATAATCTCCCTTGTTATACACTAAAAGGAATGAAAATGAATTAAATATAAACCTATTAACATAAATTGGTAGATAATGGGGATCTCCAACCTTAAACAATATTTTGTAATCAATATACAAAATAATGAAAATGATAGATAAATAGATGTCCATAACACCACATAGAAACCATGAATAATTCTAAAACACACCCATGACACATAAAAATCATTCAAAACTATAACCCATACAAAAAAAATTATCACTCTTGGGAATAACATGACAGGAGGAATAAGTGAAAAAAATGGGAAAAAGGGGATTTACTCACCAAGGATCAATAAATATCGGACTCCAGAAACCTATTATCAAAGATTTGAGGGGAGGATTGTAAAGATAGTAAAAAACATATGATTATTCTCAAAAACCAATATGAATAAAAGAAATTATGATAGGTAAAATATATATAAATAGACTCACCTTATAAAATTCACACTATAAAACAGATATTCTCATCCTGATGTTTTTAGAGGACCCTAGTTCAAGATTAAAAATAAATTCATCCAATCAATTCCTTCAATTAAAAACCCAATGAACATATTCTACATTATATATTTCCCACCTTGAAATTATTCTGGTCATGGTAATTCTTTCACATCATAAAATTTTTATGAACTAAACTCCCTTCTGAAACATGAATCCATAAATCCATAACCTCTAATATATGAACACATGTTCAAATAATTTGAATAGATTTATATCATAAATCCCAGTATATTATAATTACAACATAGAACATCCTTGATGACTCCGAATAATAATACCATATCTGAAACTAGTAATTTAATGGTTCTATATGGAATAAACCATTACATGAAATAGAAATCAAATAAATCTCATCCTCTAGAATCAATAAAAAAGCAAAAAATTTAATGTGAAGTGTTTTAACAACCACCATGTAAAATACCTCACAATTATCTCATCACACCCAGTACACCAACACTCTCCAAGAAAGTATAACCAATCCAAAACATCTAAAAACACCGCTATAACTAAATCAAAAACCACTATAAGGCACAGAAACACACCATCCCACACCTGAAAAAAAACTTATCTTTCACATAACCCTTCAAATGAAAATTCCATAATTTATTAAGCCCATGAAAATAAAAATGGTAATGGTCACACAATACCCCTTAGGAATTGAAATCATTTAATCACATAACACATATCATGATATTGTCTAAATTTAGAATCGGTGGCTCAACCACATCATTTTAAAACATGTAAAAATATAATATGTATTGATTATTAACCTGTTTCCTCTATTCATATTCCAAAATACATGACACACACCACCATAATTAGAAAATCGTTCATCATAGAAATCATCATGATTCAAACATCCCATTATCAATGTAAATCATACAAAGAAATAATTTAAAAACAAATCTGGGTATTGGGAATGAATCTGTGTATCATGCACTGATGTACTCTCTTAAAACTAATCACAACTCAATAAGACATGAATCAATTGGATGGTTTTTCTTCCAAAAAATTTCACTCAAAGATCATGGCTATGTACTGTCCAGTCCATGAATTTTACATTATTCTCAATATCTCACTCTATGAAAATAATGATATAGGATCTATAGTGAATATAATGATATTGCTAAAAATTTAGAATATTTCATTAATTATTTCTATCTATGGTGAGAGTTCTAATCAATAACCAACCTCAATAACATTCCCCAATCATCAAAATAACCAAAAAACATGGAAGAAATACAACTCACACTCCCATATATCTAGTACCTCTTATGTGGGGAAACAATCATGAACAAATGGTGTCAATACTCTATCTACAGGGGCATGTTCTTATAATATGTAAGAGGTTTATGATGGTACTACACCATTTTTATCCACTCTTAGAACATCTAGAGTTTTTCAATCAAGCATCTCAATAAATTTTGAACAAGAACCATTGACTCCCAAACCTCCTTCTAACACAATAGAAAACCATATAGATGCCCATAAAATTCAGTAAATAGTTGTATTCCCATATATGAGTGACAATTATTGTTCTGGAAAAACTAAACCAAATGAAAGTTCTTGGTCCTTAATATTCAATTGTGTAATATTCATTATGAAATCATATCCTACCTATTGGGATGTTGTACCCTAAATCCCATCGATATGAGGATGAAAACTAGTTCCAATGTGAAACCTACATCCATACGAATGATTCAATCCCCTCCATACAGAATAGGTATAACATGTCTCCCTATTAGAGAAATTTCTCTTTTAAATTCAATGAATCATAACTAAATTGTTCACATCCTACCATTACAGAACAACCATGACACTATATTTAATTATAACCAGAAATTGAGTTGACTTTGTCATTTGGTCCACAATCCCTGAAACTCCATCACATCTTTCCTATGATTGGGGGAAATCAGTGATAAAATCCACTTTAGTGTACCCCTATTTCAAATTTGCAACATCCATTTAAGGTAAAATAACATTAGGAACATGGTGATAAATCATCACATTCTGATATACTAGACACCACTCCACAAATCATACCAAAAACTAATTCATCTTAGGCCACCATATCTTCCTCCTCAATTCGTGATACATCATAGATAAACAAGGATACACAAAAAAGGGTGAACTATGAAACTCATAGTGTACAATCTCTCAGAACCAAAATGAATAAAAACCTTCCTTAATAATACATGTGGTCCATATCATCCTCTAAACATCCTTCTAGATCATATCCATGACTAATACGATCATATATCACATATTCAACTCAGTCTACCTATTGACAATTCTACACCTACAACGCCATGTAGGATTCCAAAATTAAATTATATGGGAATCCTCTACCACTTTTTCCCCCATATCATGATAAATCACTATGAGATCTTCTATCCTTCTCCATGTATCATTAGACTCCCAAACCACACTATCCTAGGGGTTCCAAATAAACACATCGATAATTGAATTTCACTTTATCAGAGTGTAAGAGATTATATAATGATAATTTTGGAGAAACTACATCCACTTTAGATGCCATGAGTTCATATCCCACTAAGAGAGAACATATTTTAGGATATTTTAGTCCATGTAAATGTCAAATAACTTTTTTATGAAGTAATTACACCTCATATTTATCACAAACACAACCGCTTCCAACAGCAGATCTGGGGTGGAATAGTTACACTCATGGGGAAGTAACTACCTATAACTATAAAATATCATCACTATATACTACTTCAAGAATAATCCAAATCCTAGAAGGTATGTTTCCTAGAAAACCTCAAACATGTAACCACTCTTTAGAATACAATGTACATGAGAACTAATTAAATTCTTTATTAGTTAACCAAATGATAATTAAAATCGAAAAATCCATGCAAAATATTGGTCACTACTGATCAGTGATGTCAATGTGTCTATATTTTATGAAAAATTGGACAAAAACCTCCATTAATAGCCTTCAATACTAAGGAAAAAATGATCCTATTTAATGTTGTTGGATTCTTACAAACAATCAAATGAATCAATATTTGATGGTTCCATGATCAAAAATTGATAATACCCAACATTATTAAAGAAATTCACCTCCCTCATCTAAATATTTCCCTTCTAAATTTTTTCATAAAGCTGATGATGTTGAAAAACCTTATAGGAAACTCTGATATGATCAGTATTGTACTCCTATGACATCGATAATATCCAGATCCCATCAATGGAAATGACCATAAACTACTATATGAACTCAAATAACATAGAGTTCATGATCTTGATTAATACAATTACTGTATTAGTGACATTGAATAACATAACCAATAACTCGAAGTATGTATAACTATAAATTGAGGTAGTATTCGGGATATCCTCACTCTTCACCCTCATTTGGTAAAATCCATACCAAAAATCTATAGTCATAAACAGACTTGATACCATCATATTTTAAAATAGATCATAAATCCTTGAGAAGGGTAATAATTCAGGACCCTATCTAGATTCAACCTCTTGTATTCTAAGAACAACTTCAGACTACCATTTTCCTTATTGTATAAGAACACTGAAAAAACCCAATGACAGACACAAGCTCTTATGAAACCCCTCTACATCATATCATCATCCTAAATCCTCAAATCATATTGCTCCATTGGAACCATTAAATAAGAATCCAATAAAATATTATATGCACCTTCTTGTAAATTTTTTCCAAAATTAAAGTCACATTGAATAGAAGTATCATAACCTCCACCACGAATAAATAAATAAACTCCCCCACTACCCTAGGAAAATACTTTTCCTGGTATTCCATTTATAGATGTGATATCTATAATAAATGATGATAAACATTCCTATCAGCAATCTGATAACCCCACTCACCAATGAATGTAACTCACAAGCCGTGCGAATCTAAAAATTAAAATCTAATCTAAAATAAATGTATGACTTCATGTGCATAATATAGCCAATAAATTATAAGGATGAAATCACATGTCTATGTATATTTCATTAAGAATTAACTCATACACTCGTTTAGCTAGTTCACTAGCACACGCCCCTATCAAATATTAAACAATGTCTCATGACATAAAAATAGATTTTATAGAACTAAGAGAATGAGAAGTATCAACACATATAGTCCCAAAGAACAGACTGTGGTTGGAGGAACAAGGATGTGTGAGGCTTCCAAATGAAAAAATATTTTATATGTGTTAGATGATAAACATATTATACCTCCAACTTCCTCTATCCCTGCTATAATATAAACTTCCATCACATTAATATTCCTATTACCATATCCTACTCATCTCAACATATATCCTCTATTTCCACATATTAGCTTGGTAACATGAGGATGGTAAGCATATTTTTTTCCTTAATGAACTCTATCAAACCATGTTGGAACAAGATAATATACCATTTGTGGATGAAAAAATGTCGGTGACACTTGTTGTTGATATTGCATCAAATCCAATTTATGCCACTAATGAAAAGGGTGATGAATGACCATATGATATTTTCCTACATAAGCTATTGTAAAACATTCTTGGTGTTATCCATGAAACCCTCATAAATATAACGGTAATGGGAATACATCAATAGATTATTTAGATCTACCTGAATAAGGATGATATAAAATGATCTTCTATGGTTAGGTCCATGTTGACTTGAATAAATACTTTTTATACATCCATGTTCCACACCAAGAAGCCCTAATCCCCATGATACCGTACTAGAAAATAACTAGGGGATAACCAACCAAATATTCATTCCACTCAATAACCTCCACCTAATTATAAACCTCCAAATACATATGGAGAGTAGATGAGGTGACTATATAGGTAATCACTATGAATGATTCCTCCTCTAGAATCCAAACTCTAAATTTTTTTTCTAGATTTATTTTAGTGAAAAATTTTATGATATCATTGAACATGATCCAAAACTCCCACACACTTAGCCTCCCCTAATGATTTGATTTGTTCTATTTCCCTCTTTTCCTACATTGTAATTTATTATTTGAATCCTAAACATAAATATATTATGAATTCAATATAACACAGAGATTTCATATTTTTTTCACAAACATATAGGCAAAACCCTAACATGATTCTTCCATCAGATGACTAACTAAAAATGAAACCCATAACTCATCCTAAGCTCAAATAATTCTAAAAATAATATTACATGCCTAAATTCAATGCATTTTCTCCCGACTAGATATAGTTTCCTGATAATATCCCATGACCTGTCATTATATGGTATAAAATTCCTTATCTCATTACTAATCTTCATCTATTGGGTAGATCCACTAGAATTCAACTAGATCAACCTATAGAAAAAAATCTTCAACAGTATCATGAAAACCATAACAAAGAATCATTACTAAAATGAATGGTGAAACCCTATTCCAATTAGTGTTGAATATTATTGAGATTTATTGAATCAAATTTATTTTAATTTCACTATATCAAATAATTATTACATGAAAGAAATAAATCATTATTCATACATATTTCTTATGTATCAACCCAAAAAACTATATAGAATCACATAGTTGTTTGGTATACTTATTTTCATTGCTTCAAATCATGGGGGACTTAATATTTAATTTCCTAGTTGTCCACCCTATACTATTTCAAATAACAAGATCAAATTTAAATACTTCCCTTCAAAACAATGAAATTCTTATAGCTCCTAACACCAAAAAACATCATATCCCTCAACTAAAGACCTATACACCCTTATATCACTATCACATCCATCCAAATGTTTCCCTCCATCATTAGAAATGAATGAAATGAGATAATCACCCATAATTCATAACACTAGTAGGAATTAAGATGAATGTTGAAGTATGGGTATAAAAATATACCATATTTCAAGAATTCCCCTCAATAATAGAATGTATACAGATATAATACGAATTAACTATAAAAAATCCAACATGAAATATTAAAACAAAGCAAAACAATATTAAAATTAATTATCAATTTTATTATATATATATATATAATTATGTATGAATGTAAGGATAAAAAATTCATAACATAGTGAACCATTAAAAACAAAAAAAAACATATGATTTTAATGTAAATCATAATAAAATTCTCCTAGAAAGATGAAATACAATTTATTAGTATGTATGATGAGAATAGAATATATACATATTTTGATCACACCCATGGTATCTCATGAAAACTTTAAAATATCATACTTATATACCAGTGAATAAATAGTAGAACCAATATCTAGAAAATTACTCCTACTAAAATATCCCAACCTCATCAAGGCATGATCACCAAATAACTCATTATATATAATAACAAAGTATCCAAATAATAATAATTCAAATTCACATAATAACTACTTCCCCACAGATTTTCCTCTACCATGCCCTAATATAAATGTCCTATACTCACATCCCTTATATGAATATCTCATCACATATCCATCAATATCTTATATCAATCAGGACATGTACATACCTATACTAACCTCTCCCTCGGGGTCTATCATTTAGTTTTAGCATCAACAACCATCACATCATAACCTAATCTGAAATGTTACATCTCACATCCATGGAAATAGGGTATCATGAACATGAAGTACATCAAACTCATGCATTACTACTACCATGCATGACCCAAACAACATATCACATCTAAAACATAATTATTTGATCTCTAACACCAACCAATCTTCATTATTGTGTGATCTCTAACACCGACCCATTATCATAACTAATTGATCTCTTACAACATCACATAACTTCATCACTACATATAAAGGAAATTTTGTGAAGAGATAGAATCCTTCCATCTAATTCCCCAACATCCTATATGTTTAGGAAAACATCCATACACCAAAACATATGGTAATTTGTAAGGTTTTACATGATAAGGTGGGTGGGTATAGAAATAACATAAAAATATAAGATATGTTGATAGAATACATAGAAAATCTATGGGTTTAAATAAACATAACAAGTGTACACATCTCCACCACTGCTCTTTATGAAATCTACAACAACCTCATCCACCACTAAATGCATCAATCCTACAAATAATTCCACATAGAAAAATAATTCTAACATACAACTATAGTTTCCATACATTATAGAATAAAAGATTTTATACTAACACTATTTTCATATTCTATTTAAGACACTAAATTAAAACTAATTAATATATTTAATTATATATAATAAGTATTAATTTACTAACTAATGTATTTTCATTTCTATTTATTTCAATTAATTGAATGGATAAGTAGAATAATAAAACAACCATTAAAAAATGCTCATCTAACCAACATCAACCATCACCACTATCAAATACATGTTAAGACATCTTAGTGCAACAACCACATGACACCATAACAACATAATCCCGCCAACTAGGTTCCCACATACAACACAAGTTAGAAAAACAAGAAAATAAACACATAATAGTACTTCGTATCATCGATTATTTACGTTATATCATATTAAACATTGGATTTTAACACATTAAATTTCTACATATCATGGTTATTATCACACTAATTATATATTATAAGGGGAAACCAATTCATTATTACATTTTCCATTCATATCCTTTTATATAAGGTGGGATAAAAAATAATCATAACAAGGGTTTCACATTAAAGTAAACTAAAAGTAAAACAACTATCCTAGTACGTAGGATTTTTAACATTAGAAAAAAGTATAATATGGTAGAAAATATCATCAAAACAAGAAAAACAGGTGAATAATTTTCATTACCCATTCAATTTTAGTTACATTGGAATAATTATCTTCTTATGATGACCTGTATTATACACCCAATGAATATAAAAAAGAATGAAATCCCCATAAATGAACATAAATTGGGAGAGAACAAGGATCTCATACCTCAATGAAGATTTTTAAATCATTATTCTCAATAAAAAAATTTGCAACAACTGAAAGAACAAAACTATATATGGAAACCATGACTAAACATGAAATATACCCACGACACATAAGAAATGATTCAATAATACTCCTAAAAAATGTTTTTGTTGTGGACTCCATGAGGGAGGAATATGGGGAAACTTGGGAAAAAAGAGTATTTGGTAACCAAAGATCCCCTAAGATCTTAAATTTATAGACAATGATAAAATATATGAAGGGTGGAATGGAATTCACTCGAAATCACCTTGTTTTCTCCATGAAACCAAGTGGAATTAAATAAATCAATGGAGATATATAATTTAAAAATAGTCTATACCTTGAAATATTAACATCATGTAAAATATATTTACATTGAATTTTCTTTTGAGACCCACTAATTCGGTCGATGGAATAAATTCAGGTGGTGAATTCCTTAAATTAAAATCCCATTGAACATCCACTAAATTTTCGGAATCCTCATCCCTAAATTTTTTCACTCACAAAAAAGTCATTCAATTCATGAGTTTATTGCGCAGATAACTACCCAAAAAACCTTCATTTCATGAATCACCACCCTCCAAGCCACAAAAACATATTCTATTAATCATCTTGGATTCATGTAGAGAATTCACCTATAGAAAAATTTTAGTTCTAAACTCCATTGAACCCTCCTTGAGCCACTTCCGATCATCTGCAACTCCCAAAATAGCAATGAAAATGGCTAAGAGGGAATGATTCATTACAATAACACTTATTTTACAACATAATAATGATTCCAATGACAACTATATGACTATGAAAATGACTTTAGAACCCAATTTTCTGAAACTAAATCATTTGATCGATTCTTATTAAATAATAATAAAATTGAATATTCAATATCATTAATATTAACGGTATGTGAGATAAAGTGATTATGAATAATTCCTTATTGTATAGTAACTTTGAAATAGTATACATAAAAAATCTAAATATTATTAGGTTCAATAGTGATATTTAATGGGTGATGTCACCACTCATGTAATTGTTTTTAACATACATTATTATTTATTCATTATTGAATAAATTATGTCGATTTACTATTAAATTTAACATAATTGATTTAATAAAATTGTTATATAGCCTTATTAGTTAATTAAGGGTATCTCATTATTTATAAATTCATTAATTTAAACAATTTATTTTTAAAATGAATTTGTATTGTTTGATAGTTGTTTTTACATGAATCTCTAATCTCAAATAAAACCTAATATAATATTGATGGGTTATTATTAAATTAAACTTTTGTCACTTAGTTGTTAGATTGATATGTATGGATTTTAGTAACTGAATTATGAAATATATTTATAATGTTTTTTATATTTCCAATGTATTGAATAATTATTAGGAAATATGTACTTGATTTTAAAAGTTAAGAATAAAATTATTTAATGCCAATGTAATATTTTTCAAGGTATTATATTTTTGTATATTGTGTATTAATAAAATTGGTCACTAATAAACTGTGATATTGAAAAAAATTATTCTTCATTAATGGATACTAATTCATATATTTGTTATCAATTAGTAGAAAATAAATATTAATTATTTTTATGGTTACTAAATTAAATGTTCAGAAAATTTTATTTAAGGGGAAAATTCATTTTATCAAATAATATTTTATTAATCACAATTGAATATTAAGTTTTATGAATTGTTAGAAAGCATTTTATAATAAAATAAATTGGTATTACTTATGTTGTGGTTATTGGGAATATAATGATGATAATTTCATTTTATGCTTGAAAAAATAAATTTATCTAAAAAATTTTATATGTGTTTTGTGAGTTTTTATAGGAAAAAATTTCATCAATTTTTTTTTATTTTACTTGATTAAATTATTTCCATATATTTATTAATCACGTATAAATAACGAAATAAAATTAATTTAATTTTTCACAATAAAGAATGTTTTTTCAAGTTAAAAATGTATCACTCTAGAGAGGGTTAAGAGGGTTCATGAGGGGGTTAAACTAGATTATAATGTCTCAAATATCACTTAAAAAAGTAATAATTTTGTTTTTTGAGTGTATTTTAACCATGAATTATCATACCTTTTAAATTAAACTTAATTAGAGACACTTTACCATGAAAATGAATTTATATAATTTTAAAATTTATAAATATTTTCATGAATCCCACACTACTATATGAAATTATGTTTTTTTGATGGATTAAAATTTGAGTAAAATAATCAATGAAATGTTCGATTTTATGATGGATCAATCAATGTATTGTAAATGGTTATATAGTCATAAAAAAATTAGATCGAATGTATATTTTATAGAATGCTTTTGATATTTGGTATTAATATATAGTGTTTGTTGAAAATATATATTCATCAATTATAAACATTTGAAAAATAATTAATATGTTCATTATAAAACTATCATTAGAAAAAAATTGTTTATTTTTAGTCAAACCTAATTTGTCAGTAGGTTGTATTAAAAAAACTTTTTTAGTATTATTTGTGACAAATCAAATTTTTATCGCAAATATTATTTTTATTGGGAGGAAAACCTTTTACCCCAAAAATATATGTGCTGGATTCCATCATAAATAGTAATAATAGAATTGAAATAATTATTCACAATTAGTCAACAATAAATAATGTAACCATTATAAATCCCATGAACATTCTCCAATTCATTTACTATTTTATGCTTCTGACATATTTATTTAATGATTTCTAATATTAGAATTACAATCTTTAAGTAAAGTCTCATATGAATGATGAAAATATATCATTTAAAATTAATCAATATTAGGTTATGTTGTTAAAATTTTCTAAAATTTAATAATTCATTTATATTTTATATTTTAATTGAATATCCATTTTTCCTTTAGTTTAAATGAATCTACATATTATATTATTAATTTGGCTAAAAATTTACAATACAAAAAAATAGATGTTATTAAGATTTATTATTAACAATAATGAGTATTTTTCCAAAAATTATGAATAATGATCATTAATTAGTCAAATTAATTTCTTTGGAATAGTGGTGATGAATACACGACGGGGCATGAATTTTTTCCATTTAAAAATCTTGAAAACTTTGAAATATACCTATCGAATTAGAGGGATAATATCCTTATCTCTTACAGATGACCATTGTAGTGAGAATGAAATAAATATAATATAATGGCACAATGATTTATAGAGGTTCAGAGTATATAAATATTCAAGTATACTCAATAAATTATCTAACTATGATCTTGGTGATTTTTACTAAATATTCCATTTTCCAATGGACCACGACAAATGAATTCATGCATTTGACACTTGAAACAAAACATTTAAGGGCCCTAATTTAATTTTACAAGGAACCTATATATTGATAATATAGTATGAGTGTTTAAGACTTCACTGAGATAGAGTACAAGCAGTTGAAACTTTAGCAGAATTAAACGATATGTAGATTTTTGAAACATCTATGGCGGAGAGTTGCAGATGAAATAGAAAACAATTGATGATCATCAATAAAGAGCAGTGGCTAATAAATTATTTAATGGAATGAATGACAATTATTCTATTTGTAGAATAAAATAATATAGATAAAATAATTGTTAATATATATTTCTAATATATGAGAGAATTAATAATTATATTCCATGATTTATTTTCTCCATTTTTTAAAATTTAAAATATAACAATATAACATTTATTACAGTTTATTTCCATAAGTGTTTTCACTAATTTCTTTTCCTATTCATCTTAACCAGCCATAAAAATAATTATATATGAATAATGAAATGTACATCAGTTTTAGAGGATAATTACTATTCAAATATTTAAAATAAATTTATTCAAGATATTTTCTAAATATATCCTAGAATATCATACCATCGTTTCACTCTTTGTTTCTACAAATAGTCTTAGAAATAAATACAGTAAAATGATTTTAAATGACTTTGAAATTTTGGAATAATAAATGAATGATCCTCCAAAATTTATTAGAATAACCATTGATATCTTCCATTATTGTATTTGGAATAGTTTAAAATATCTTGAAAAAAATTTCATATGAAATTTCATATATTGGAATTTAAATAAATTTTTTCCCCGAACTTCATTGAAAATTACATTTAAATTAATCCAAACTATTTTATCTATAAATAATTTAAAAACATTATTTAAAATAATTTGAATGAAGTCCTTATATTTAATGAGAAATTATACATCTGATAAATCAATGGGAATAATAAAGGTAAAAAATACAGCATGAAAAATACCAAGAAAATGGGAAAAACATTATAACCTTCTTTAAAAATATAAATAATATTTGATAAGAAAATATTTTCTAATAATCCATAACATTTCCCAAATAAATATAAAAACATTCACCAAACATATCTTCTTAATTATAAATGCATATACTAGGTTAAACCATGGAATTTTATATAGGTTTCTGATAAATCGTATCTATTGGTGATCTCACAATCACCATACAACACACAGAGTATCCCATATCCTAGTAGTCATGCTGATTTTTTTATAATGGTTAATTATACATAAACTCTACATTAATATTGATTTTATGATAACTAAATATTGTATCATTTTATATTGCATGGTAATCATCTATGGAGTATCCTTTTTTTATGACAGTTTAGTCAGCCGATATGCATGTGATGTGGATAATTTGGAATGAAGGTGGTATTCTATAATATTATCATACCATATATGAAAATAATCAATGAGAGGTAATGTTATATATATATAAATGTAATTAATGGTGTAAAACTTTTTTATTACTCATATCATGAAATACACATTAGGAAAATATCTATAATTTCAGTAGTATTCTAATGTTCATTTTCAACAGCAATATATAAATCACATTAAAAAATATAGGGTTTATTTTCAAAAATTTATTTTCAGGAATAATTCATTTATCTTCAATATAGGATTTACCAGATGTTGGGAAAAATACTACAACAAACCAAAATTTAATAATATATATCTCATTAACAAATTTAATTTCGTTGAAATTATGTATTCCACACAACACCTTGTTTAAATGAACTATGATATCCAATTGACATTTTATTTATTTAATATGACTATTATTTCATATCCATCTCATCAGAAGGTTTGAATATAAATAAATAAATTATGAAAAAAATTAGTTTATACAGGTATAAAATGAATTCATTAGTCATAAATTGATATAGAATTAATATAAAAATTTATTTTAAAGTTGAATAAATGTTTTTCTAAAAAAATTGATCTTATTCACACATGGTTTTTTTATCTTAATAAAAATAATATCACTATTATTGAATAATTTTAATGAAATTATTATATTATTTATTCAGTCATGATTTTATTCATTCATATAATATTTTTCAAAATCATGAAATAAGAATAAATCCATCATTATGCTAAATATATTTTTTTAAATGGTATCTTATTATTTTGAGAACTTATTATAAAATTAATTTATACCACATATAAATATTTAATATTAAAAATTTATTCCATATTTGGAATTAGGGTGTTAAAAAAAATCTGTCTCTTTTATATTTTGGTGTTATTAATCGTAGTTATGATAAAATTTATTACCTCGGTAAAGAGTAAATTGGGATAACCAAGGTTAAAAAGAAGTTATAAGGTTAATATGTTTCATCTTAATTCAAACTTGATAACGATAATTTTACATGTACCATGTTAGTCTCCAAATTTAACTATTTAAGGGTTATTGTTCCTTGATTATTACCTTTATAATATTTAAATCAATGAAAAATAAAACATTATACTCTCATTTTAAATATCTATTATCCCTTCCCATAGGGAAATATAAAATTGTGAATAAATATAAATTGTTATTTAAAAAATTATTAATTAGTTTCAAAATTATAATATATTTCTATTTTTAACTATTTATATAATTACTCTAATTTCCTACACAATGATTATACCATATAAAATCATTAAATATAAAAATAAAAATAATTATTTTTATAAATATTAAAAGTATTGTAATTTGAGTGAATAAAAACGTTACAAAAATTTTATATATGAATATAAAATTTTATTGAGGTTTTATATGATTAGATTCAAATTACATCTTTCTCTTGATATTTTTAAACTCAGATATTATGAATAGATTCATAAATGAAATTAATGATATTTAATTGAAATAATACATTGTTAAATTATTAAAAAAATTAAACAATGGGATAAGTTATGGTCTCAAATATCAAATATTTTCCATTTATTAGGAAATATTTTCATTTTTTTAAAAATTATAACCCTTTATGATTGAAAAATTATTTACCATGATTTAGGTTAATATTGGTTAACTAAGGCATTATACCAAAAAATAAGGTTTAAAATAAAACATAAAAATATCCAAATACAATTGGTTGAAAATAATTTAACTATTCCAAACCATAACTTCATATATATATCTATTTGGAATCATTAATCTGTAGAATTAAATAGTTATCTATTAATTATTTTAATATTTCCTAGTTTGTGATTTTCCTCCCTTATAAAAGGAAACCCATTTCCTATCTTCTTTCCACCAAATTTAGACATACATATTTTCCAATATCAAATAATTTTTCTAATAAACATTTATATACACATTCTATATGTTATGTTGTTTCTAAAAGAACAATCATCTGGTCCTTAATATTGTATTTAAAGGAATACTTTAAAAGAAGAGGTTATTGTATTAAATGACCACGTTATTTTTACTTATTCATTTACCACCTCTAATAATTTTTTATTTATCATAAAATTATATATCCCGTTCTCAAAATGTTCTAAAATGTTATTATGATTATGATACCAAAATTATTCACAATACTTTTTTGTCAAGGGAAAATTTATAATAGCCCTCGTGATTTTGTAACGATGTCGACCTCCACTAAATAAAGTGATTATTTTCTCATTTTCTTCTTAAACATATGGTGATAAGTGTATATTTAATAAATATATATTATATATATGATATAATAATAATTATTTAAGAGTGATATATTATTTACCTTTTTTGTTTCATCCATCAAAAAGTGTAAGCAGCTGTCATGCATACATAACGACTACCATCTAAATGAATGGGGTCATTTATATTTTTATTTGAATTTTTTTTTATTAAAAAATATATATATATATAATAAATATATATGATATTAATAACATTATTAAAATAATTTGGTACATATACCCATAATCAATGTACACAGACCGAAACTACCAAACCAAAACATACATTAAAAGTAAATCAGTTATTACATAGATTAGTAATTTTAAAAAATAAAAGTTAATAAATTACTGATAAAATATATTAATTAATTCATATATGTTGTGAAATATATGTTTATAGTTCTTTAATTATTTATAAAAATTATATTTTTTACATGAGTTTCAAACACATTTAATTTAATTTAAACATCTGGAAAGGGTTTATTTCATAATCATATCATTGTTCATGATTGTATATGATTATGTATTCATTAGCGATTATTTTTGACCCAGTAACATATTTTATTTAAAATTATTTCAAGATAATTTCTACTATTATCAAATTCTTTATTAAAATCATTTTTACATGCATTTTAGTTTAAATAAAATGATTTAAAAGGAATCTTTTTGGGGTTTTCCAAAGAAGGATCCTTTACCCGAAGGTGTAAACAGAATCATTATTTTATCAGATACCACAAGAATGGATTTTCCTTCTATTATTAATAATATTTTGAAATAATATTAATTTATAATATAGCAATGTTAGATTAAAATATTATTTTTTCTCTAATATTT
The DNA here is from genome assembly GCA_963277665.1 of Viscum album. Lineage (NCBI taxonomy): Eukaryota > Viridiplantae > Streptophyta > Magnoliopsida > Santalales > Viscaceae > Viscum > Viscum album. The sequence continues at coordinate 143,548,435 of OY728141.1, forward strand.
GGAAAATGTTATATAATTGAATTTAAATTAGAAATGGTATTTCCAAAAAAAAATTCCAATAATAATATTAATGTATTTTCATATATTTCAATATAAATCAATGAATAATATTTTTTAAAAATTATATACTCTATGTATTCCACGCACCATATTTATTTTAATTGTTTTGAACAGTTTGACTAGGTAATGTATTGATATTATATATTCAAGTTCATCCAATATGACAATTGTTCATATTTTAGGCATGTTACTTAATATTTTTTTTATTCTTTATATGGTAAAACAATGAAATTTTTATGTTATTGGTGAGGCATATAATGACATATCCCCTAAATTTATAAGAAGGTCCCATAACAAAAAATATATTGGGTATTTTTTTGAGCCTTTACCCATTTATGGAATATTTCTTTTCTTGTGACCTTGACAAAATATTAATATCTCAAGGAATGACACCCTGATTGTATGTTTCAGATATAAAACATTATACATTCTTTCATTATTTAATTCGTTATTTATATCCATGTATTTTTTTGTATGGTTTTAAATACCATTAAATATTTTATCTCATGTGATTATTTATATGGAATTGTTTGATTATAATTTATTTCTAAAATTGTTATTCATGCCTCATTTTTATTCCTTTATACGAATACGATTTCTTTGAAACCGAGCTCAACCCTTTCTTATATTTCATTTCCCTAGGATACCTGGAAATGATACATGATTAACATGTTGGTATATTCAAAAGGTAATAATAGTTATCTCAAGGTGGTTATTATGTTGTATTTTAGGTTTTTAAATTTGATGTTAAATTCAATTATGTGACTGATTTTCAAAGTCTGTAAAACTATTCATTCCTATGAGATACTATTTCTTATGTCTTCTAATAATATAAAAAAGTAACCATGACTTATTAAATACAGGGGGTGGTATTTATATTTTGTGTAAGAGAAATTTGAGTTGAATCATTGGGAAACATGTTTATGAAAACATAGATTATTGAATAAGACCATATTAATAAATTTTATGATAATTTTATGTACAAGATAAAAACATAATGTTTTGGTAATAATGATACTATGTGGTTTTCCAAAAACTAAATCCCAATCTATATAATAAACATTTATGTGGTTTTATAATTTATGCATCTATGAGTAATAACACTGAAAATAGATGGTTCAAGTATATCTTGTCCACTATTTTTGTAAATGAAGAGTGTACCCTTACTAGGCACCTATTTTTACACTCCCATGGTATACTCTTAGTTTAATTCACATTTTTTAAATAATGTTATAAATGATTTTAAAATAAATTATTGTTTGAGAATATTCTCATATAAATCATGTTTATGATTTTGATAATAACTATGCAAAAAGATTTCAATTTATATTAATAGTTTCACTAGTTTCGAAATTTTACATTATGATTCATAATGTAATGATATAATATAGTGTATTAAATATTCCATAAATAGAACCCATAATAAAAAATGGAAAATATATCAATACTTATAAGTCTTTTAAAGAATTGTTTCCTAGGAATGATGACTAAACAATAGTTTGTGCGACCGCTAGAGATGAAAAAACTGTAAGTAATTTGGGGTAGCTAACTCTGGATGTGAGTAATAACATTTTGTATATAGAGTATCCAAATTATTCAAAACATGTTGTAAAAATTTTTAACCACTTATTTTATTAGAAACCTCAATAATTAAATGGGACTAAAAATTATTTTTTTAGCTAAACAATGAATATGTTTCTTAGAAAAGAAATTTCTAACATTTTGATTTACTAAATGGGATAGCGTTGTATTAGAAGATTATAATATCATATGGGATTCAAATAAATGGTGCTCATTGATTTAAAACACAAAGGATGATGATAAAATTTCAATAATTTAATGGAATGGTTTTAATGGACTTTTCTTGGTAATATATTTTCATCAGCAAAAAAACCTGATATAGAGACATGATTCTTGATTCTGTGATAAATTAATGAATGAAATGTTTCTATATATTAATATACCATTATAGTGGAAGAATGGGATTCTTTAGACTCAGTATGTAATACAACATAAAATATTAAAGATTTATTTTATGATATTTTTCAATTTTTTTAAAGAGAACCAGTCTTCAAAACCTTCCAGTCATATGAGGATATAATAAAATGTTAGATCAAGAAAAATGATTAATTAAATATATCTTTTTATCTTTGAAGTAATTCCAGATAAGAATAATGTGGCAGATATAAATAAGTTTAATGGGGAAAATTTAAGTGGGGGATTTATCAATAAGTGATCCATGTGGAATAAAATACCTTATAATATGACTAAAAAGAAACGAAGAATTCGTCTTGTGTGGAAAAAATGATCACCATTTCCATTAATGAATGGGTAATTTAGAATCCAACAAAGTGAATTTATATAACGTTTAAGAGATATGGATCTATTAAAAAAACAAACAATTATAAGGTGTAATAAAAAAAGTATTTCAAATAGATAAATAAAATATTAAAAAATTATTATTTTCAAAATGGAACTCCATTTTTTACATAGTAAAAGTTAAACATTCATCCACAATGGTATTGAAAAAGTACTGTTTTATTTATGTTTTATCCACTATTTTATTTCTGAATAACATTCTTAGGGTATCATGTCACCACCTTAATGATTAGACATTGATTTTTGAACAAAAAAACCAAATGGTATGATAGTGACTTGGAATGTTTCTAACTCATTCCTAGAATAATTTATTGAAATATTAATTCGAAAAAAAAATTGTACTTCATTTAGTTGATTTTTATTTGATTCTAGGAATTTATTGGATTTATCTATATAAATACCACCTCAATTATCTATGAAAGGTTGTCACATTTATCATTTAAATCCATCTTAAGATCATATTTTAGTGTGAGAATAAAAATTAATTTCATATGGGAATAACGTCCATTATATGGGTATTTATTCCAATTCCAAAGGGGTGTTTGTCTCATGTGGTTGTGGGGAACCCAATCTCAAAGATATTCCTTTTGTGAGGGATTTTTCTGATTTCCTTCCAAATTATTTTCCTACCCTTCCACACAATCATGATTTTATGTTTTCAATTGAACTCATATGTTGTGATACACCTATTTCAAAGAAATAATATAGAATTTACATTGATTTAGTTTTCATAATTGAAGATGAAACTCTAGGGGAATGTTAAAAAAGGATTCATTAAACCATTTTCATCACCTTGGGGGAACCCATTTTTTATGAGGAATGATAGATCAATTAATATCAACATTGATTATTGAAAACATAACATGATCGCTAATATGAAAAAATACCCTCTACCCAGTATTGCTTACTTATTGGGTCAACTATGTAGAGCTCAATACATTTCCAACATTTAACATAATTCTAGATATAATTAATTTAGCATCTAGAACGTGTATGTATCCTTGATAACATTCCATAAAAGGTAAAGACACTATGATTATAATGTGATTCCATTTGGTCTTAATAATTTCCCTACTATCATCTCAGATATAATGAATTGAGCCTTTATTTATTACCCTATTTAGTTTGTTGTAGTCCTAATAGATGAGTTTCATATATATTCAATGATTGATAAAGGTCATTAAGATTATTTGATGATTTTATTGAAGAACTTAATAATGGAAAGTATATAAAAAAAGAGTGATTTTTTGAAAAAAATCATTTGTTGGGTCATATAACCTTAAATAAGGGTATATCCATTAATTCATCAAAGGAAAAAAATTATTTTATGTTGGACCATACCAACCACCACTACTGAGATATAAATTTGGACGGTTTGTCCAGATTTTATCGATGTTGTCTGAATATATTTCTGTGAATATCCAATCCACTCACCAAGTTAACATAAAAGGAAGCCATGTTCCATTAGATATATGATTGTGATAAAAAAATTTAAAGAACATAATAGAAGGTTAATAAATTCATATGTGATTACACAACCCTATAAATGATAATGATTTTGGTTCTGTGGTGATGCATTGAAGTAGGTAATTTGACATTTACCAATGTAATATTTTATCATGATTGCATATTCCCAATATTAATTGGTGGTTTTTGAGAAACAATTAACCATATTTTAATTTGGGGTTAGAAGTGGTTTTTTATAAATTAAATATATAAAAAAATTAACTTTATAAAGATTAGTTTGATATATATATTGTTCATAAAATTTTTATGTATATATTCACCTAAAAATAGTTAAATATGTGCTAAAAAGATGGTTGGAGTTGATTAAATATAATGAATACACAATACATTAGCAACATGGGAAGGTAAAAAAATTATGCTGAATTAAAATGAAATTATCGTGTTAGCTTATTTAAGATAATAATAAAAGAAATATCAATAATTTATTTATTTATTATCAATGGATGAATCTAGAAATATTGTAGGAAGTTTTGAAATCATAAATTTTTAAAAAGAGTTTTCATTCATTTTTCCATGTGAGGATTTAAGAGGTATATAGGGGATATATGGAATAGTAAAAGCAGTTCATAAATGCTTCTAATTTTAACATTGATTGTAAAAAAATTATAAAGTATAAGGATCATTTATGTTGTTCATCCATACCAAATTTTTTTATCGTGATATTCGATGAGGTTCAGAGTACATCATTCTCTATTCATTACGAAAGTATGTAGATTTATAGAGACAATTATGAGTATTTCTTGTGGGATAGCATGAAGAGAGATAGTTTATATTATGTATCTCAGTTCTTGATATAAAATTAATTTAACAATGATTGATCGAAATATAATAGGATATAATAACCATTACTTATAAAGGAATGGAAATAGTATAAAATCATTATGGATTTCAGCATCTAACTCTCGAAAACATCTAAAGGGAATACATAAATATGGATTATAGTAGATTTAACTATGAATTTAACAGAATTCATTTTTTATGATAATTTTTATCTCCTCATCAAATTTCTAGAATATACATTAAACAATATATAAGATTTCATGGATAAAAATTGTTAATTGTATCTAATCAAAATCTAAGGTTTACCTAGATGTTTTGAAAATAATTTTGAAAATCATGTTTATAATTTTGAGTTTCAATACCACTTACAAACCTCATACAGATGGCTAGTATCCTAAAACCATTGAAACTCTAAAATAAAAGTTAAGATATTTCTCTATGCATGTAAAAGATGGTTGGGATCAACATAATCAGTTGGTAGAATTTTTGTTCAACAATTTCATTCACTTGATCATTAAAATGGATCTTTGTGAAGAATAACATGGTTAGAATCACCAAACTCTAATGTTCTAGAATGATGTTGGAGGGAGGATGATATGTGAAATCCACCTAGCTTAGGAAATGTCAGAGAAGGTTATATCTATTCATCAATACATAAGGGCAGCTCAGAGTCGACAAAATTGTTATATTAAGGATCATTAGAAAGATCTAATGATAGATGATAGTGATAATTTATTCCTAAAATTATCTCCTTGGATGACGTAATTTTGATTTGGAATGAATGGAAATATAATCCCATTATATATTGGCAACATATATATTACTAATCGAGTAGTTCAGAAACTCATTATTTGGCCCATCCATCAAATCTCTCTCAAGATCGTGACGTTTTCCATGTACTTATAATGTCGATGTACATACCTAATACTTCACGTCTACTAAACATAGTGGTCATACCATTAGTGAAATAGCCCATTTATGTGAAACAACAGGTTGAGATTATTTAATATAGGGAAAATTTTTAATGAAACATGTTTACTAACGTAGTTAATTTTTTGTGGTGAATCGATAAATTTTAGAAAGGTATGTGGGAACCCGATGATGTGATGAGTTTGAGATATAATAATTTTTTTGTATTGGATTAATTTAATATCAAGGGTAAAATTCATTTTAAGGTGTTTATAATGAAACACTATTAGTCTTTATTATGTTTTTATCTTTACTCAATTTAATTTTTTGATAGGGTGTGTTACACGGAACACCGTGATTAAAAGAACTATGACATACTATTGAATTTTTTTTAATAAAAACTTATCAACTACACTTTAAATTTTAATGTATTAATTGGTAAATATTAATTATATAAAATTGTTTTTTTCACATGTATAAAATAATTTTTGTGGTTATTAATTGATTACAAATGAAAATAAAAAAACATTCAAAAGTTAATGAATTGATTTATGAAAACCTCTTTTTATAAAAGAAATTTTTTTATATTAATAAATTAATCTAATCAATATTGTTCAATGATTTTACTAAATATTTTATATTATTTATTCAATAGAATCATTTATCATTAAATTAATATTTTTTATAGTCATGAGATAAGAATAAATCTAGTTTTTTTTATTTAAAATTGTATTTTTCATAAAAAAATAGTTTCACAACATTTTTTACACTTAATATAAAACAAATTCATAAAAAGTATCTATAATGAATTTTTAAATGTTAATTCCATATTTGGGATCAATATTTAATAATTTATTTTATATTTCATGTTTACTTTTTGGAATTATGAATTGTAGCCTTTGTAAAATGTGTCACCTCAATATTGCATTGGTCGGGTTAAACTGTGTTAAAACAAACTATTAGATTCAACATTTTCATCATAATTATTCTTGGATGAGCCTGATTCTATCCTTATCACTATTTCATTGAAATTTAAATCATTAAGGAAAATTTTCATGAATATTACCTACAATGCATTTAATGTAATGAAAAATAAAAAATATATCTCTCTAATGAATACATATTTTTTTGTTTATATTAGAATAAAAGAAGGTTGTGAAGAAATATAAATGTTTATACTGAGAATAATGAAATTATTTTCCTGATGTAAATATATTTTTCATTCTAATAATTATATATATACCTTAAATTATTACATAATACTAATATAACATCTCATAAATTTATAAAACTATAAAATAAATTATTTTAAAAATTGATAATATTATTTTTTGTGTTAATTAAAATTTCACATGACTTTTCTAGGTTAATATATAAAATTAGTGATTTTATAAATTATTATATTTGAATTTAATATTTTAATTGATTTTTTTAATCTAAAATTAATAAACGACATTAAAATGACATTAATGAGATTTTATAAAAATAATATTTTATTAAAATATTTAAATATCATAAAAATATTAATAGAAGAAAAGAGTTAATATATATTCTAAAATTTCATATATTTCCCATTTATGGTCAAAAGTATGAATTATGAGTAATATTATAACACTCTATAAATGAAAAAATCATTAATATAGTTAATGTTGAAATAGGTTAACTAAGTGGTTAAACAAAAATATAAGGATTAAAATACCATAGAAACCTAAAAAAATTATATTTTTATGATGTAATTTAAACCATATAAAATGTATCTTTGATCATCTATCCATTTAGAAATAGTTTTCTTAAAAATGACTTAATTATATTTTAAAATTTCTGGAAATTCCACTTTTTTCACTTCCCACTGTTGTAAAATACCACCCCTTTTCTCTCATGTTAATATAAAAACTATAATCTTATATTGAACAATATGTACCCATTTATTTTCTCATAATCTATATAAATATTTAAAATGTGTTTGTCTCCCAAATACCAACCCTAGGCTCCTAAAGTGGAGATCTAAATGAGTTCTTTTAAAGAAAATGTAATCGTCATACCTGATCTCTTTTTTAACTTCTAATTTATAATCCAATAGATATGTGTTATTTAACATAAAATAATAAATTTAGTATCATAATTACACTAAAATGATATTATTATTATTATACCAGAATTATCCACCCTATTTGAATCATAAAAAATGATAACGTCACTCGTTCGTATGTGTGGATAACCAGAAGCCCGAAGCGATGTGCTTCATATATCATTTCCATATTATATAGATGGTAACAAGGGATGATTTAAAAAATATAAATGATATAAATGATATAATAATTATTCTATAAGTGTGAAATAACATTTACTATTCTTTCATTCCATCTTTTGAAAATTGAAAACAATATTCATGTGTAAGTACTGTCTACCATATCTATAAACAGTTTCATTAATTTGTTATGCCATTATTTTATGGATTATAATGAATATTTAAAAAAATGAATATATATTAAATTTATATCATGAGAAAATTTATGGATATGGTAGAATCATAATAAATGTTAAAGGACCAAAAGTACCTTATGAAAACACTCATGAAAAACAAAGAAATCATTTCCCAAAACGGTGATTTTATCAAATAATTAATAAAAAATGGGTACTAAAATATTATATGTACGTAGAATATGGTATTATATAAATTATTATTCATATTTAATTGAATTATAATATAATTATATTTACAATATATTCTTTTGGGTTACATATTAATGAATCTGAACATGATGTAAGGGATTATTTAACAATCTCGTCATTATTCATGATTATTTATGTTTAAGTCTCCACTAGAGAATAATTTTATTTAATATAAACAATATTATTTAATTGATAATGAAACTTTTTATACTATTATCCAATTTTTTATGAAAATAATATTTAATCATTTTTTTAATTATATAAAATATTTTAAAAGTGATTTTATTTATATTTTCCAAACAAGGAACCATTTATCAAAGGTGAGAATGTAATCTGTGTTTTATCGAACACCATATGTATTTATTTTACAATCATTATGAATGATATTTTATTTGGATAAAAAATTAAAATTTTTCTAAGTAATTTTCAGTGAAATATTTCCCTAAATATTTGTGAAATTTTTAGATATGTTATTTCAAAATGATAATAGATTTTTCATAAGAAATATTCCAATTAAATTGATAAATTTTTTTAAAATATTTGAAAATATATATGTTGAATATTCTGATTTTATAAGGATAAAATATAATTAAAAAATAAACTATATTTATTTGGATAGTTTATTAATAGTTTGACTTGTGAAATTTTTGACATTATGTATTCTAGTACTTTAAAAAAACTATTTTGGAATTTTGAGGCATGTAAATTATGTTATTTTTTTATTCATATAAGTAATGCATTGGACTTACTCTGTGAGGGGTGGGATAATAATTAATATCCTACCTATGCATTAATAGGTCATATGAGACCAAATATATTTTGCATTTGGATGAGGCCATACCTTTTTATGTAACACGTCTAGGCTTAAGGTCTTGTTGGTTTTTTTATATTTCAAGGCATGAGGCATAGAGGGTAAGTTTCATATGTCCATAATTATTGATTCAATCACTATAAAACACTTTATTGATATCCATATGATTATTATAATTGTTTTTGATACATGGATAATTTTTATCTCATGTGATTATTTATATGTCATTATATGATTATCATTTATTTTATGTCACATTATTTTGGCTACATTTATCTTCCATTATACACATACCCTTAATGATTATTTTTGGTCACTCATTTATGATGTCTCTTATGCCCAATATACTTGGAAATATTTTTTTGATTAATGTTATGGGATATTTAATTTGTATATTAGATGTTCTCATTGGCGATAGTATGTTGTAATTTATGTTTTCATTTGTAATGTAAAATTTAAGAATGTTTCGAGTATTCCAGTATTAATAGACTATTACGTCTCTTAGGGAGTGATTTCTTGTATCTAGATTTAATATAAATAAATTAACAATGGATTATGGATACTAGGATTATGTCTCATTAAATAATATTCTAAAAATCTGAATAGCCTGAAAACATAAAATTCCCTAAACTTTAGAGCATTTAATCAATATATTCAGAATCGGGCCCATAAGATAGATATTTACAAATTTCTGACCCCTTTTCAATGAATAAATAATATCAAAAATATTAATTCAATAGATACAATAAAAAAATAAAAAAATAATAAATAATAACATAGACAATCTATAGATTAGTAATAACCTCACAAATCATCGGATATTTTTTTGAGCATCAGAACACCGTTTTTTCCTTCTATGTAGAATAATGAAATAATTATAAATTATTTTTATATGAATAATACCATTTTTCATAGGATTCATATATTTTTATCTAAAAAAATATTTTATTGAATAATATATATCCAAATATGTAGATTGTATAAACCCAGAAATGATAGTGAAAATTTGGTGAATTTTGGGATAACCAAAGTGATTATATCATAGTTTAAAATAAATTAATGATATTTCAATAAACATTGTGGATATAAAACATGATAAGGTTTTTCATGAATCTATGACATGTTTCTTGAGGTATAAAAAAAATAGATCATATAAAATTGAAAATATATAATGTCACAGAACACATATAAAAGATTTAGATAATTGTACACCATCAGAATGACTGATTTTGGTTTCTAAATAAACTGATTAAAATGAAATATTATTTTTATATTCACAAAGGAATTTTTTTTTATAATAATCCAAAAAAGGGTTCACTAGATATACAATAAACATAGAGATATATTAAATCTAAAAACACTAAAACAAACTGAATTACAAATAAAATTAGTTGATGTAATTATGAAAACAAAAATTATAATCGAAATGGATAGGATCCACTCAAAATCCTTATCGTTTTTTATAATTAAAAAATCATAACACTAATTGAACTTTAACTACCATCTATCTCCCTATTTTTAAGGACTGAGAATTTTACTTGGTGAGAATGGAATGAAAAATACAATGAATTATCAATTTATGCATCAATGCAAAATCCCCCTTAATTATGGATTCCTTTTTGAAAGATAAAATATTATAATAATGGAACCATGAAAATAAAAATAATATAATTAAATAAATAAAAATAAATTTTAATGGACAAAAAATATGTATTAAAAAATATAATTTATTATATAATAATGTAATAAAATAATGAAAAAAATGTAATATAACTCATAATAAGATTGATATTAAATATTTAAAATATTCATGGAATTTAAATTAACCATTTTTTAGAATATTAATATAAATATTATAGTGCATGGAATTAATTTATATGAAAATAAAATACAAATAATGAAATGAAAAATTACTTTTTATAGGTAAACACACACTAACATAATATTATATATTATATGATTTATTCTTACCAAATAACTCCAAGATTCACCTAAAATAATATTGTGGGAGAGGATTAAATAGATCATGAAATAGAATAAATAATTATTTAATATAAATTTTAAAAAAATATAATGAAATTTACAATTTTTATAAAGAAATTAGTGAATTTAAAATTAATAAAAATATAAAATACCAACTTGAATTTAACAATTCGAGGATTAAGAGTTTTTTAAATAATGAAATACATCATAGTTTTTCAAACATTGTAAAATAAAATTAAATTTTTATATAGGTTAAGTATCCACTTAAGGATATAAAAATAATTTCAAGTCGGTGACTTTTATAAGTATCATATACAAGTGACTTTTTGCACCCATCTACTTTTGGTTACAACTATATTAATAACTAAGGAAATAGAAAACCAAACCTATATATTTTGAAAAAAAATTAAAATATAGATTCACATAAAGACATTGAGTAATTAAATTCTTGAAACCAAAAATATAATGAATTTATAAAAAATAATCCATTATAATAAATTTCATTTGTACAAAAATTTATAAATTAAAAAAAATGGGTTTTCATTTAGAAACATGAAAAAAATAAATCATATATATTTTAAGAATATATTCATTACTATAAATAACCGGTTACCTTTTTTTTTTAATTCATACTAATAATTTTATTTAAATAATTTTCCCCATTATTAACTATACTAATTTTATTAGAAAGTCTATAATTAACCACTAATTTCATACTTTTTCATTCACGCAGAGTACAATAATTCATTTGATAAATTAAATATTAAATATGGAACATGGAAGAAGAACTCCATCTTTTAATAAAAATAAAATCCTAAGAATTTATCTGTTATCTATAATCTCTTTTAATAATAAAATTTATATTTAAGAATAATAGAATACTCATTATGATCACTATAAGAATGTCTTTTATAATTTTTTCTTGGATAGAAAGTTTATTTTACCTCATCAGTTTGATCCATAATAAACTGATTTATATTTTTATTTTCATTTATAGCTTCAAATTTTATAGTAGATTCAATTTTTGAATCATTATAAGCACTCCATGTATCAATCTTTGATATATTATCTTTCATTTTATGACGAGTAATACATTGATCTTTTTGTACATAATAGTTAGCTCTCATATACCTGCACTTTTTTGACATTCATATCATCTGACTTCATTCACATTATTCAATTTTTATTTCTTATTTATCCTTTTATATAGATTTATAATTTTTATCAATATCATAAAACTCTAAATTTAAACCCTAGTTTATAGAATAATATTCATAAAAATCATCCATAAAAACAATGAGAGAAAAATTTTCTACATTAATATAAATAATTTTTCCCATTTCACCTTGCTTTTCAAATTCATACATCATTAATGTAGTAATCAGTTCTAACATATTTAAATACTTTACCATAATTGTTTTCTAATTGTATTAGGTATTTCATTCCACTTATAAGGTAAACCACTAAGTACCTATAAATCATTTTTTGGGGATGATATTCCCATATAAAAAACATCATTAACAGCTTCTGTCAATCACCACTTCATTTAAATGATGATTTTATCTTCCTGCATCCTAAATTTATCTAATTTTAGTTTTTCATTATTTCAATATAGTTTTCAATCAACATTAGAATACTCATTATAAACTAAAACAGTTTACCATATTACATATGTTGTGGAACACTAAGAAACATAATTAAATTAATTATTTCATATTGTAAAAACAATAAAATTTATAAATCCTGAATAAAAACAATAATCATTATCTTGAGGATAATCGAACTTCTCTGGTTATCCATTTGAAAATTCATAAGACTATAAACCATTGAAGTAAAAGTTTATTCCAATATTTTTCAGTGAAATGATCATGATAGTTTACAATATTTATAATTATCTCCATTAAAATATAGATCATGAGTTATCGACATACCTTCTCATAGATCACACATTGATATTTTTATTTCTATGGATCATTAACTTATACGTGGTCGAACCAAAATAAATCCTCAACACATTCAATGTGAAAGAACCTTATTATACCACTTATCGTTATCATGTCACAACAACAACACATAATCAATGTCATATAGAATGCGAAATATATTGAACAAATCGAAGCCTAAGATACAATTAATTTTTTTTAAATGATGGTGAGGAAGAAACAAGAGGAATGTGAATTGTGACCTTTTAAGAAGCATAAAAAATATAAATGTCCTTCTTGATTTAAAGTGATCTAATACTTCCCTCTTAAATTTATGCAATTTATAAGAAAATTAATAACGTAATGAACATGAAAAAATAGTGTAGAATATTTAGGGGAATAGATATCATAATGTACTCTCCACCAACAATCTCTCCATTAGAATGATGTTTTATACTAATCAGTCAATTTTCCCAAGGACCACTACAACTAAGTGTTAGGGGTTGACATCATACAAACAATATTTTAGAGGGATGCATGATCTTTTTAGAAAAAACATGAAATCCACAACATGTTATTATAGGATTACACTCCACCATATTTTAGTGAAATAAGTCACTACGTCATAAGGATGTGATGATAGGCAGAAATTTGAAACATCTTCAGCACATAATCACAACATCAACTGATAGATATAGATTATATTTGATAAAGAGAATATATAAATAATGTATTTAACGTAATTGATAATTTTTATTATTATTGAAATATAATAAAACAAATAGATAATTTCAAGAATGATTTTATCTCTTTTTCCATGAGAGATTATAATTATGTACAGATAATTGTTTTTCTTCTAATTCAAAATGTCAAACAAAAGATTAAAAATTTTCATCACTCTATTCTGATAAGATATTTAATTCCATTTTCCTCTACTTCTTCGTAACCTTCTTATAAAAAAATTTATATAGAGAATAAATATTATAAAAAATAAAGTATCTCCATATTTAATAGTTATTCAAAATAAATTTAGTGAAGAGAATTCATCATTATCCCATAGAATATGACAAAATCATTTCACTCATTATTTCTAAAAATAATCCTTTAAATAATCTATGTCATATGATTTTAAATTCCACCAATATTTCTACATCATCATTGATCCTATATTACATTCTCAAACACAACATCAAAAATTACTTATAAATAACTGAAATAATTCCTAAAATCATATAAATCATCAATATGAAAACATAACTATTTAGGTTCCGATATCATTTTTCCTCAGAATTCTTGGAAAAATGATGTTAAAATAATCCAAACATTTATCTATTCAAATTTATCACAAAATAATCACAATTATTTTGATTAAAATCATGGGACATAATGAATAATTATCCAGAAGATATATAATTGAGAATAATACATGTTAAAATAAAACGAAAAAGGGAAAAAATAATTTTAATCTTCTTTATAAATATCCAAAATATACTATTTTCCTAAATATTTTAAAAATTCTGTAATATCGCCCACATATTCTACAAACAATTCAAAATATATATCCTCTTTAGGAGAGATATTGTTAATTTGTTTACACATGGAATTTTCTATAGCTTCATGATAACTCCACATATCCCTATGGTGATCTCACTTTCATAATAAAACCATTATATTTTAACAACATAATATTTTACATTATTCTTATTTTTAAATTTATTATATTTGATAACTTATATTTCCCAAAACATCATTCCTAAAAGTACTCCAAAATATTATTATATTAAGTTAACCATTATTAATTTTCTATTAAAATGAAAGATATTAATAAGAATTACCTATATTATGAGATATATATAAATCTCATCTTTGATAAAAATTAACATATGTTTTAATTTTTAAAAAAAAATTAGAAAAGATTATTTTTTCCATTTTCTAAAAAATGTCATTTTTTACATTTCCAACAATAATACGGAAGGTATTTTTTTATCTTATACGACATGAGAAGGTTTTCAATCCATCATGTTGATTTAATTCATTTATATCTTATTTAAAACATAAAAAGGTTATTTTCAATGAATATTTTTCTCCTTTATAATTATGTAGTTATTTAAATATCAATAATTTTCCAATAGAAATGTTATATTTTCATTAATTATTTCAATTTATCCTTCAAAATTACATTCCATGTAATTATAATACTAATGTATTTAAAATAATATTATGCATGGGTATTGTTCTTGTAATATTTATGGTCGATTTTGATTTATGATGGATTATTGTTTATGAATCTAGGTTCATTTATTTGATTTATGTTATGATAGAATTTTTAAGAAAATCATTTTATTACATGAGTTCTGATAAGATGAATGACCTATATTATAGTAACAAAAATATGTATGGTTTTCATTATGAAACTATGGTTAAATTATAACCATTGATTGTGGGAACCTTAAAACCATATATGGTGGAAACATTATGATAAATGTTGTTTGTGACCAATATATCTCCCCAATGCATTGGGTATTAATTTATTTTTCATTATATAAATAGGATGGTAAAAGGGAGTGAAACTATTTCAATATGATAAAATTAGATTGGGATATGTAATTTTATCATTAAATGAATATTTCTTCTATAATAGACATGATAATGAAACTTTTCTACTACTATAGTTTCAGCAGTGAACCCATTCCACTATTATAGTATTATAAATGATCCTTGACTAAAAGAAAATGATTTTCTATGCTTATGTGTACGCAATAATTTAAATTCATGTGCCAATTTAATTCTATTATGATCATGTAATATCCATATCTGAGACATATTTCATAATCAATATTATTTTCTTCGATATGAATGGTATAATTTTTAAATGATATGTTCATGTTATTATTCTTTTCCTCTTAGGTTATGATTTATAAATCACTGGTGCACCCTTACTAGGCTTTTGAGCTCACCCTTTTTGTCTGTTTCCTTTTCCTGAGGTTATGAGGAATGGTTTATAGTATAATATGACTAAAAAGGGTTCAAAAAATGGATAATTTTTTGGAGATTAAATATATTTTTTGAACTGGTTGTATTTGTTTCCATGTTTCTAAGTACACTAAACCAATATGATTTGGTTTGATTTTTATATGTTATATTACGAGTATCCATCTATTTAGATGTAATAACATTTTATAAAAGAGTGGGCTGTTAGAGTTGGTATTATAGAGATGTTTAGATAATCCTTATAAAATAGGTTTGGAAAACTTTAGTAAGAACCCTAAGGGTATGTCTGGGTTACAATATTAGAGCTTTGGAAATGATAATTACTAATGTTTATTTAATTGAAGGTGTCATAGATTAAAATTTTATAAGTAATCTCACCATATTTTGTACATTTTCTAGTATGATTAGTGATTACCACAACATGATTCTTGGTTTTTTCAATGGATGGATCCTAAAGGAACTGTGTTAATATTGAATGTTTTGGTAAATAAAACAATTGACCTCCTTTTTAACAAAACAGAATGGGAATGGTGTTGAAGAAGCTTAATAGTACACTCAAAAAATCTATAATTAATTATTGTATTCCAAATGAGAAAATGATGGAATAAAATTCGGCTTAGTCCTTCATAAGGAATCATCAATAATTTTTTGGTGGATCTTTATATCCACTATAATATGGTAAATGGACCAAAACCATTGAGATAATATTTTTTTCATCAATTCTCCTTACATGGATAACATTTCATAGATTTTTTTTATCATAATGGTTAAAAAGATCAATAGTGGAATCATATCAAGAATACCAGGACAGAATATGAAATTGAATCAATTTAATGGGATGTGTTTATGGGGATATTCCTTTTTATGTACTTCCCTTGTATTCTTCAAGGAAATATAGAGAAGGAATTTCTTGAGTAGAATAAAATGGATTATGACTCCATCAGTACGTATGATAAAAATTTTACATGACTTAAATATATGTCGTAGGTCTAATTACCAGTCATGAAGGTAAAATTGGTTAATTATTTGGTGAAATAAAACTATTTCATTCAAAGGAAATTATATATAAGATATTTTAGTACCTATGATTACATATTTGGATGTTCTCTTAATGTGGAGATGGAAATCAGAGTTACAAAACAATCTCATGGTTTTGATAATAAATGAAAATGAAATTAAAAAAGAAATTATAATATATATAGTGAGAAAGAGATGATATTTCCATTATGATATATATTTTGGAGGAAACATTAAAGAAAGATTCCAAATATAACTATTAAATTTTTTATTTGTGGAAGCGAATATCATAGAAAAACTGATTATTAGGGATGTGAAGATGATAGCTATAAATGTGACTAGGGAGAAGGTTTCCTAAAATAAACCATCCATACACTAGTGTATCAAATGAAATGATTTTAGAAATTTTTAGAATCAATTATTTAATCCAAGGGATAATATGGATGATAATCAACAAACCCCACTTACGGAAAACGACACAGGGGAGCCTAAATAATAAGAACGGACGTAGTAAATAATGTTAATTAGGGAACAATATTTCTCCCCTCATTAAATTGTATTTTCATTTCTAATTTTGTATGAGTGAAACCTATGATAATATTACTTTTTTTATTTTAGATAAATTTAATGTGATTATCTACCTCTACATGAATTTTGGAATAATGAAAAAGTTTAGGATTATTCCCCTATAGTTTTCACTTAAGTATATGATAGTATTAATTGAATGGTACTGGATACCATGAAAATGATTGTGGTTGTGAGGTGTTATTTTTTGAGAACATGTGTTTAAGGGATATATGGCCATTTATATGTTCATGATAAAGGGATAATAATAATATAAATATAATTTTTTATAAAATAAATGTGATGGAACTTATAACCTTCAAACTGATTATTAATATGAAGAAACGGTTGTTTATGAATTGTGTTTATATAATTTTTGGATTTATGGTATGCAGAAAGAGATAATTTTTGAAAGTTTGCATGTTCAACCAATATTTTTGGTTAATTCACATTATTACAATGTTTTAAAAGAATAAATGATAATGATATTCAAATTTTTGGGGTGTGAAAATTAAGATATACATCATTTTATATAGGGTTTTATTGATAAGTTTGTTTTGAAAATTTAGTAACCCTAATAAAAAAGTCATGGAATTTAATATTTTGGAAGATTCAAAAGGTTGAAATTTTGGTAAATTTTTTATGATGGAATTTGGATGTGGTTTGAGAGATTAATTTATTACATAACCTTGTGTATATTTATGAATATTAGATTACCTATGATAATAAAATGTTTTTGAAAAAAAATGAAGTTATGAATTTTATCCCCTTATAGAACTCATGGTCCACTAGTTCATCATGAATTAATATTTAAAATTCATTTCCTGAAGTATTAATTGAAAATAAAACTGATCAAGACACCATCAAGGAGTCATATTTTACTTTTGAGACAAAATCAAGTAAGAATATCATTTGAAGTGGTTTTGAAATAAAATGTCAACCTCTTATCATTTTTTTATGATATCAATGACCTTTTTCAAACCTATTTGGTCTATGGTTTCATTTTCAATGATCTTATGATGATGATTTTCTATATCACTATCAATTATAACATGATAGTTATAATTTTCATCAATATACATATTTTCACATTCCACTAATATTATCCTAATCGTAATTCTTTTTTTGTGGGGATCTTAACCTTTTTAATTATCACTTTTTAGTGGATGTTTAATTGGATGTTTTTAAAAAATGGGTTTCCCACAAATAAATTCTCATATTGACCATTTAATTTTCAATGTGAAATTTCAAAATTGTGAGTATGCATTTTTTTTAGGATTCTTGATCGTACCGTGTAAGATTTTAGATCATGGAAAGGAACACTCTCGTTTATGTTTTGGTTTGAATACATTGTTTTTGTTAATTAAATTATTACCGATGTCATTAATGAGACTCGAGGATGTTCTAAGGGTATAGGAATTGAAAAATGGTGGCGGGTTTTTGGTTGGCCGCATGGTCTACACACGGTTAGTGCTAACCTTGTGGATAGAATAGAAAACCATGATAGAGGTGGGATTTTGGAAAGTGGCCTCCGCATGATCTTCACACGGTTTGGAAAACCATTCGGGTAAATTGTGCGGCCAACCAAAATTTAAAAAAATTACAAATTTTCCACTATAGCATTTTAAACTATAACTTGGTATTTCCTTCACATTCTCCTCTCTTCACCTTATGAACGAGCCAAACAATCCAAGATCTCTAAGCGATCAATCTCCCTTGTTTATAATGAATTTTTGGTGCCTTTGGTTGCAGATCAAATCTATGGGTAAGGATAATCCCATCATTGCTTCTCTTTCGAGTTTAGTGTTTGTATATTATTTTCCTCACTTTATGAATCTCTAATAACCTACTCTTGGTGTGAGATCTAGTATTAATCTTTATGTGTTGGTTGAAGTGTAATCTAAGGGCTCGATTAAGATTGTGTCCACCCTCGGAATCGAGGTAGGTGGTCTAAAAGTTATATCCCATGGTTTATTTGTGATTTTGTGCATGAGTTGTTATGTTCTTGGGTTCTTCTTGGATCATGTTTCCCCCAATGGAATGTTTAGTAAAAATGGTTATAAAGAAGTTAAATAGAAACCCTCATGATACCCATGGGATTCTTTGAGAGTGATGTGACTAATGTAGGTCCAACTATGGGGAGTGTCAACTTTTAGAACCTAGGGATTTGTGAAAATAAGTGATATTGTTAAGTATATATGTATAGACCTTGATAAACATGTTGATGTGATTTATTGTGTTGGAATTGATGCATTTTGATGCACCTAGGCATGATTATAACCTACCAGAAATTGGGTTAATATGTGGAAATGATTAAAGACCATAATGGAATGTATTATGAGCCTTGAATTGAAGCCTAGTGTAATAGAAATAATGAACAAATCCTATTGATATAGGAACAATGAATTAAGACATAGTGAGATAAGCATAATAAAAAGGGAAAGAGGATAATTGGATAACTGTTGTAAAATGATGTTAATGTGTTAATAGGTTAAGGCATGTTGTTAAATATCATGTTATTATTATTATTTATGTTTTCCTTGGGAAATGGTTTTGATGTTGTGTAGATGGTTAATGTATATATATATATATATATACCATGTGAACTTGGCATGGTAGAGTGGGGTATTGACTTGAGGTTCTAGTCCCACGGGTCAAATTGGACTAAGGCTCTAAACTCCATCCTTAATGAATGGTTTAGGGAATAGGACTGAGGATTCGTTTCCCTAATAATTTCATCAACCCAGACTGAGGCTTCAAGGTGAGGATATGGTTTACATGAGGATGTTAATCATATTGAGATAGGATAATAAGGTGTTTTCCTCATCCATGTGATTATGTACTTTATATATGTGTAATTTGTTGTGTTTTATGAACCCATGATAAATGCGTTGGAAATTGAATGTAATTAGAAATGGGATGAAATGGTTAGATAAATAAGTAGTAAATAATGTTGGTAATAGACCTAAACTATTTAAGGAACATAATCATTTTCTTTTCTTTTATTATTCATTTCCCTTTTCATTCACAATTGATTATACTAGATATTTTGTAGACACTACTGGTGGTGGAATATAGAGTGGTTTTGACACCCCACTCAGGCCACCGATCAGTACCCGTGTATACTTCTTGATTTTATGTCCGATCAAGGGAAACTTCTCATTATAGGGAGTTGGGTTGGCATAGGTGTTCGTGGAGGAGGACCTAGACATAGTGTTGTACCATGTTGGGGATTTTGTAGTTGTCTTTGTCTTGGGTTTTTTTAACTTTTTCACTTGAAGTAGGGTATGTCATATTTACTGTTGGACATGGTTGTACCATGTTTCTAAGAATGGTTGTTTATGAATTATCTTGTATTATTTGTTGTTAGTCATCAATTTTTTATATTTTTATGTGTCTTACACTGATAAAATGGGGGTATAGTATCCCCAATTGACTATTTTGAACCCCACTGCTAGTCAACAAACATTGGAATATAGGGAGGTGTGAATAAGGTCATGTAACAAGTCGGATCAGTGCACCCGTTTAGTGGGTTCTGGGTTGGGGAAAATACAGTGTGGTATCAAAGAAGGTCTTTCTTCTCCATCTCTATAATCTTGTTGTTTGGGATGGTAGAAACAAGTTAGTATGTGTCGATCCTTGGTAATGATCTTGTGCGTAAAAGTAACTAACCCATGTTCACAAGAATCATCATGTCACCTAGGGTGGGAGATGTTGTTCTTGATTATGGGATGTCATAGTTGATGATATTTCCCCATTGGGTGATGCACATGTTGTGTGATGTGATTATTCCATGACATTTGGCTTATGGACTCAATTGTAAGAGGAAGTGCATTCATGAATCATTGTAGGTACCCATAGAGATACGTGACATGCATCATGGTAGGCACACACATGTTGGGTATGTGAGGCCTGAATGATAGAATTCACCTGGAATCTAGATAATTGAAAAAGGGGAAATTTCGTAAATGAAACAATGTAAATGGGTGAAGATACAATAATTATATGTGATGATTAATGAAATATGTCTAACTATGGGTTAGTAATGAACTAAAAATGATTTAGTAACATGTTGTATGAGCCTAATGGTGATGTATGGTTATTTTCCCCTTTTCAACCCAAGATGACGATAGGGATGGCTTGGGTGGTATTTTCAGAATGTTAAGGATTTTTTAGATGGTGCATGTATGGTGGGTTGTTATGTCTGGTGACGAGCCTTATTGTTATGAATTTGGAAATGTTTTATGGTATGTGTTTTAAACATCGTGTTTGGTAATATAGAGAAATACAACCATGACGTCGAGCACTGGTTGGGAAACAAGAGGATGTTGTAGAGAACACTCCTCCAGTAGAAGAGAAAGAGAATGCGGTGATCTAGGAATATAGAGAAGAGGTTTTAGGAGATTATTTTCATTCTTTTATGAATACGATGGATTGGGACCCAGGTTGGGTTGCACCATATATGTTTGAGCTGACCAGAGAGTTTCAAGTGCAGCACCCTCTATCCTTTAATTGGATGGGTGGTCCAGAGGCCGCATAGTTCTTGATAAAGTCTATCCAGTTGATACTCGGTCATCTAGAGACACCTATTGGGAAGCGATTCATGTTGGAAACTTACATGTTGAAGGTCTAGGAGAAACGTTGTTGGGAAATTGTGGCTCAAGATTTATTAGGCCGATGGGATGTTATGGAACAAATTCTAGGAAATTTTTTTTGATAATTTTTACCCAGAGACTTTGATGCAAGAGTGAAATGCTGAGTTCATGAGCTTGACTCAGGGATCGGTGTCGGTGATGGAATATACTATCTACATCACTGACCAATGTTGATTTCTTCCAGCATTGGTGGGGGATGAGGAATCTGTTACGAGGTGTTTCCAGGATGGGCTGAGACACAAGATCTAGTCTCATATGAATATCTTTTGCTGGAAGAGGTTTGCAGAGGTAGTGGATCATACTTTTATCTCATAAGGGAACCTGAAGGGAGATTTAGGTAGTGACCTTATAGTTCCCATGAGGAGGACTTTTGGTGTAGCTTATAAGTGCCAGAATTTTTGTTTTGGATGTTTCCAGAATGGAAGAAGTGTGCATGTTGGTTTGAATGGAGGGTCAGCCTCTCTAAGTGGTGATATGGTGTTCTAATATCAGTGTGGCTGGTCGGGTCACATGCATGGCGAGTGTCCTCAACCTCCAATTGAGTGTTGGTTATACAGTAGATTGGGAAATGTGCATAGGTTCTGCAGGAAACCTCAGAAGGTGAGCATGAATGATGGTGATAGGCATATGCCAGGCTGAGGCAAGGGATCAGTTTCACCTTATCTGGCAGGAAGTTGGAACTGTATGGGTCTTACTGGTTGGGGGACTGGATGTGGAACTCCAGGGTAGGATTTCCAACATCAGAAGGGTAGTGCAGTGTAGGGAACACATATTGGAGATTAGTATAGAGAGGTAGGTCAGCTTCATGTAGTTCATTTGACACTCGGTTATGGTGAGGTTGGGTCATCAACTATCCGAGGTAGATCCTTGAAGACTATATGCTTTCAAGTGAATTTTTTGACACTAGTCCCACACACTCTTTTATTTCCACTATGTTTGTAATAGAACTGGGTTTTATTATGGATGTTGTGTGGTGTTATGTCTATTGAAACTTCGTTGGGAGTATGAAATGAAGATATTAGGTATTTTGATGGATGTGCTCTGGAAGTTCGTGGGTATCGTTTCTTGTGGTACTTGTTCCCTCTCGAGATGTTGGGATTTGACCTGATCATGGGTGCTGACTAGTTGGTGTTGTATCTGGCGCACATATATTTTTATCAATTTATGATGTCGTTCATGTAACTTGAGGGTGACGTTTATGTCCTTATTGGAGAGTGGGAAGTTCGAGTAGGTCTTGGAAGACAATTTTTTCAGTGGTTGGGATGGCTCACGGCTCAAGTATATTTTATTGTCATTGATGATCAAAGAGGGATCAATAGTGGATAATATTTAGAATGTGTTTCCTAAGGATCTCTCGATGTTTCCACCCAAGTGGGATGTTGAGTTCCTGATTGAGTTGATTCCAAGAGCGAAGGCAGTTTATATTCCACTATACTGAATTGCGCTAGTTGAAATGTAAGATTTAAAGTTTCAGCTTGAAAAGTTGGATGGTAAGGGGTCTGTACGTCCTAGTACGTATCCTTGGGGATCTCTTGTGCTTTTTAAAAAGAAGGATAATGGGTCGTTAAGGTTGTGTGTTGATTATCAGAATTTAAATCAGATGACGGTCAAAAATTGGTACCCTATTACTAGAATTGATGATCTATTTGACCAGTTGAGGTGTTGATCAGTGTTTTCTAAGATTGATTAGTGATCAGATTATTTCTAGTTGATGGTGAGGCCTTCAAACATACTGCTTCAATATTTCAGGAGTCGGTTCGGGTTGTTTCAATTTGTGGTGATGCCTATCTGCAATCCTAATGCACCATTAGTGTTCACGGATTGATAAAAAATCCTTCATCCTTAACTGGATCAGTTAATGGTCGTCTTTATTGTCAATATCTTGTTGTACTCGAAACCTAATAATGATCATTCCCAACATCTTGACATCATTTTCAGTACACTAATAGATCATGATCCTTACACCAAGCTATCAAAGTGTCAGTTTTGTATTGGAAAAGTGAATTTTCTATGTCACATCATCTCTAAGGAATGTTTTTTAGTTGATCTATAGAAAGTGAATGTTTTTGACTCTTGGGAGAATCCCTAGAGTGTTTACGATGTTCGGAGTTTTCTGATATTGTCCGGATATTTCTGGAGGTTCATACAGGATTTATCTCACTTTCTAAATCCACTGTCAGGCATGACTAAGAAGGGAATCTTGTTTGAGTGTTATGATACATGAGAGAATGACTTTCAAGTGTTTAAATAGTAATTGATGACTGCACCAATCTTGATCTTACATGATCCATGTATGAATTATGTACTTTTTTGTGATGTATTGAGTATCAAGATTGGGGATGTGTTGATGCAAGATGAGCGGGTGGTGGATTATAGGTCGAGGAAATTGAGACCCCATGAGTGGAAGTATCCCAATCATGATCGTGAGTTGGCTGCAGTAGTGTATGCCTTAATTTTCTAGAGGCACTACTTCTTCAAGGAACTATTGAATGTTTATATTGATCACAAGATTATAAAGTATATATTTCACAAGGAGATTTGATTCTTCAAAAGTGAATATATGATGAGTATCTCTAGTATTTTTACATTGAGATGGTATGTACATCAGAAAAGGTTACGTTATTACTGATTCTTTGAGTAGGAAGGATCAAAACCATGTGGTTTAAGAATACAACATTGAGCGGAAGAGGTTCTCTTAGTTTGCAGAGATTCACTTGGAGGTACCGAAGGAAACTGGTCAAATGACTCCTAGTTCCATAACGATTGAGTCTTTCCTTTTACTATGTGTTAGGGAAAGTATGCTCAATTATCCAAAATGTTTTCCATGAAGGAACGACTTAAAGGTGGGTAGCCACATTCAACTTGTCTGTCTGTGTGGACGGGGTTGAATGTGTTCATTGTTGTGTGGTTGAGCCAGTATGCATGCGGGATGAATTTATGTAGGAGTTACATGCATCAAAATATGTATTATATCTTGGTTTGATGATGATGAATCATTATATTCATAATCATTTTTTGTGTCTAGGAATTAAAAAGGATGTTTCAGGATTTTTGGCATGGTTCCTTACCTATGAGTAGGAGAAGGTCGACCATCAACGCCTATGGTGGTTTGTTACATCCATTTCCCATTCTAGAATGGATGTGGGATGATGTGATGTTGGATTTTGTGTTGTGTATTCTGAAGAAACCTTGTAAGAATGATTCAATCTGGGTGGTTGTGTATCGGCTAACGAATGTGGTTCATTTCATACCGATTCAATAGAATTACACTGTTGATCAGTAGGGTGAATTGTATGTTCTAGAAATAGTATGGTTTCTTGGTGTACCGGGGACTATAGTTTTGGATCTCGATCCTCATTTCACATCGTACTTCTTGAAAGGGTTTCATATGGTCCTTGGTACACAATTTCTTTTGAGTACGGATTTACACCCATAGATGGATTGGAAGTGGGAGAGTAAAGTCTAGGTGTTGGAAGACATGTTGAGGGCTTGTGTGATGGATTTTTGTGGTTCCATGTAGAAGTACATGTTTCTTGTTGAATTTTTCTACAACATCAATTTTAAATATATGGTTCATATAGCACCATTTGAGGTCCCCTATGGGAGTCCGTAAAGATCTCTATTATGTTGGTTAGAGGTCGGTGAATCCGTGTTGTTGGGACCGAGTCTCATGTAGATGAATTCAGAGAAATTTGAGTTGATTTAGGAAAAGATGGAAACAGCTCAGCGTAGGAAGAATTTGTGTGAGGATCAGATACATAGTCCTATTTAGTTCTAGGTGTGTGATAGTTTGTTCTGTTGTGTGTTTACAAGGTTTGGTCAATGATGTATTTGAAATTAGGGAAATTTTGTGTCCAATTATGTGGGTCCATTTGAGATCGTGGAGTGGATCAGGCTGGTGGCGTACCAATTGGCTCTTCCACAATGGTATAGTGGAATGCATGGTGTCTTTCATGTTTCACAGCTTCGATGGTATCACACTGACTCAACTCTTGTGGTGGGTGTTGAGGATGATGAGCTTCAGACTAATGAATCCTTTGAGGATCATTCAGTTTGTGTGGTGGATCATAGCGAGAAAGTCTTGCAGGGAAGGATTGTTCCATAAGTGCGAGTACTGTGGTAGTATCAGAGTGTTCGAGAAGAAACATGGGAGTGGGAATTAGATATTCGGGCTTAGTGGCCAAATCTATTTTTCATATAGGTTCAATTGAGCTTGGAAGCTCAGCTCAAGGAGATCTGTTATAAGGTGGGGGAGGTTTTATGTTTCTGGATCTTGTAATGTTATGCACTAATTTATGTTTTGGATTGAATTTCATTTTTTGGTTAATTAAGTGCTTCGCTATGTCCTTATGGAGGCTCGAGGGTGTTCATAGGTTTCAGGACATGAAAAATGGAGAATGGGAGTTTGGTTAGTCCGCGCGTTCTGCACACAGTTATCCTTAACAATGTGGATTTCCCAAGAAACTATGTAGGAGGTGAGATTTTTGATAGTTCCCTCTACAGGTTTTATGCATGGTTTTCCCAAAGGTGCAGGTAAACCATGCGGCCCAAAAATATTTTAAAAAATATAATTTTTCCAATTTGGTATTTTAAACACCAACTCAAGATTTCAACCCATTCTCCTCTCTTCTATCTAGGAATAAACCAAATCATCTAGGAGATTAAAAATATCAATATCCCTCATTTCTATGGCGTTTTTGGTGTCATTGGTTGCTGATCGAAGATCCAGGTAAGGATAATCTCATTATTTTTCTATTTCGAGTTTAGGGTTTATATCGTCTTCTCCTATATTTTTGAAGCTCTAAAACACAACACATTGGGTGAGATCGTGGTTTAAGCATCAAGGGATGGTTGTAGAAGAATCTAAGGGATTGATTAAGAGTGAGTTTACCCGTGGAATCGAGGTTGGTAGTCTACAGTTTATATCTCATTGTTTATTTGTGTATTTTTTTCATGTGTGGTTTAGTTCTTCGGAGTCTCTTGGTATATTTTGGTCACCCTTGTCATGTCTAGGTAAAATGGTTATTAAATAGGTAAATGGAAACCATCACGATCCCCAAGGGATGTATTGAGATAGATGATACTAATCTAGGGCCACCCATGGGGTGGTATGACTTTCTTAGGCCTTTGGATTTGTGAAGAACAAGTGAGATTGTTGTGTATTTATATATAGCCCCTGATAAACATGTTTATGTGATCTATTGTGTTGGAATAGAAGCTAGGTGATGCAAATAATCTTAATCATAACCTAAGTGGTATTTGGTCAATGTGTGTAAATGATTAAACACCATAATGGAATGGATTAAGAGCCTTGTATTAAAGCCTAGTGAGTTAGGTGTAATGAATGAAGCCTAGTGACATAGGAACAATGATTGAATGCATAGTGATATAATCATAATAAAAAGGTAATTGGTCTAAATATCTACATGATGTGGAATTTGGTAAATGTGTTAATTGGTTAAGGCATGGTGTTAACTCTCATGTTATTGTTATGATTCATGTGGCTTTAAGAAATGGTTGTGATGTTTTGTGGGTTGTTAATAGATACTTATAAACATATAGTATGTGCTCATGGCTTGGTAGAGTGGTCTATTAACTTGTGGTTCTGTGCCCATAGGTCGAGTTGGTCTGAGTCTCTAAAATCCACCACTAAAGCACTGGTTATGGAAGAGGACAAAAGCTCTATTTCCCTAATGGGTTCATCCACCCGGAATGAGGCTGTGAGGTGAAGATATGGATTAAATTAGGAATTTAATCCTAGTGAGATATGATAACAATGTTTATTCCTCATTCATGTGATTGGGCACTTTAAGCCCATGTAATTTTTTGTGTTTGATGAATCCATGATAAATGAATTTAAAATGGTTAGTAATGGGAATGGGATGAAATTTTAAGATTAGGAAGTGGTAATTAATGTTGGTAATGTACCTAAACTATCTAAGAAACTTAATATTTTTTCTGTCTTTTATTATTGATTTCCATATGATTTTAAAATTTTTATCCCAGATATTTTGTAATGACCGTGAGTGGTGGCCCACTAAGTTGTACTCACACCCTTCTTGGGACACCATTGGGTACCCAAGAGGGCTTCATGTTTTCACGTCATGTCAAGGGAAATGGATCTTTCTAGAGAGTTGGGATTGCATGGATATTCATGGAGGAGGACCTGGCCTTGGTGTCAGGACCATTTTGGGGATTTTGTAGTTGTCTCCATCAAGGGTTATTTTCACTTTTTCACTTGTAGTATGGAGTGGAATATTTATTGTCAGACAAGGTTGTACCCCATTTTTTTGGGAATGGTTGTTTATGAATACTCTTGTATTATTCATTATTATTCTGGTATTTTTTTCTTTTATGGTGTACTAATCTGATAAAAGAGGGTATAGTCTCCCCAGTTGACTATTTGGACCGCTGCTACAATGTGGTAACATTTGTTGTATGAGTAGGGGCACTTAAGTTCATGTAACCACTCAGATCAGAGAACTGGTTTAGTGGCTTCTGGGTCCGGGATGTTATTTATCAGGTTGGTAAGTCATTGATTGACTCATCCACCAAATCTCCAAAAAGTTCTTGTTGTCTTCCATGTATCTCACTTGAGGAAGTAAATACATGATCCCAAACATATACTAAACTCAGTGGCCATAACATAGGATAAAGACCATTCATATGAATAATAACTAGTTTCGGATCATTTATATATGGATCTATGAACAAGAACACTCACCTAGTTAATGTTTTATAGTGAAACCACTAATATGATTATGATATGTGGGAACCTGAGGATGGGATTAGAAGATGTATCCTCATCTATTTGTATCCTTGAGATGAGTTTTTTTGGAAAAAAGTTACATTAATGAGGGTATAATCTAATACCCCAAGATTCGTTGGTATGTCACTTTTAATTTAATATCCATGATACCATTCATTGCACAGAACACAGAGTGTAAATGAACTCAAAAATATTATTTTCTTAACATGACCATTAGAATATAGCTGCTAAATTGAAGGGTTTTAATAGGATTTACAATAATATCAAATATATATTAATTTCATGCTAAACATGGAATTTATTTATTCCATGTAAATAAAGAAATAATTTTTTTCAATGTCATTTTGTTCTTTATATATTTTTTTTTCAAAAAAATCGGTTTTTATTTCTTTCTATGAGAAAATAAATATAATAAATTTTTAAAACTATTGTAAATAGTATTTTATAAAATGAGGATAATGTTTTTATACTTCAGGGAAAAATTATACTAGGATAAATGTTTGATAATTCTATGAAAAGGTTAATTTAATAGTGAATAGAAAATAATACCAATTTTATAATAATCTCATTTTCATTATATTAAAATTAAATTTATTAATTTAAACTGATCTCAAAATAAATTATTTTATTTATATTTATATTTTTACATGTTAGTTAAATTTAAAAAATATTGATATCTTATTTTTTTTATATGTACATTTTCGGGATAAAATACAAAATTTTTCCAAAAAATACTCTTCATTAGATTTTGACGATTTATTTTTAAATTTAATTTTAAAAATTATATGTTAGGATTTTAAAAAAAATTTCCATATACATATTCAAGAGTTTGAAATTAGTTATATGCTTATTTTAATTTTTATGCATAAAATTGTTACCATGGTAAGAAAATTATTTCTCACAGTATAGGTGAAATAATGTAGTGGGATAAAGATAAAAAGTAAAAGAATGAAATAACAAAAACAAGAAACATTTGTTTCTATAACATATATAGCCATTAAAAAATTTAATTATAAGAAACATTAATTGAAATTAATTCTCCCAATTTTTTTTTCTTTAAATACAAAATATTTATTATTTAATCACCTAAAAACCCCACCTATAGTATATGTATCGCCCCTCACAACCCTTTTTCTCTTAAAAATCCTTGAAGATATTCAAATGTCTACCAAAAAATCTCATAATCACTATCCATATGTTTATTTACTATTGTTCTCACCCACTGGTGAATTCCATGTTATTAAAGGGGTCCTTCCGGGATTTCATATTCAATAGGTAAGTTTCTCAAATAACCTGTTTTATTTTCATTTATTTTTATAACTTCTCTCCACATACATAATTTATCATTTAATAATAACACAAGTATCATGTATAAGAAATAATTTTATTTTTTATGGAATATCTTATATTGATCACTTTTTTACCTCTTCTTCAATGAAACAAAACCATTTTCCTAATTATGGTGGTTAATCGTCTCTATGGGTAATAATTTTTTGTTTTCCATTTACATATTCATGGTTACTAATAAAAGTATTATTATGGTTGGATAAGATTTTAATAATATTATTATAACCTATTTCACTTTCTGGAACAAATATATAGGCATAATACAAAATACAATGAAACATGATCTTGATGGTCTGAAAAACAACAAAATTAAACTGAACATTTATCATTGACAATTTATCAAAAGAATCATCCTCATGTGTGAAATAAAATTGATATATGGGACTATTTATACATTGCTACGTGAATTAATGACCTTTTATTTATCATATGGAGTTTTATTTACAATTTTTAAGATAATCCATAATTGAACAAAAATGAACCAAACATAAAACCATGAAATGCATGTACCGAAATAAGAAAAATATTGAAATATTAGTAATGAAGGGGTGAACATTTGTTATAAAAATATCATATAAGATATTATAAAGTGGAATATTATTAATTAATTAATTAATTAATTAATAACATTATATAAACAATTATAAAGAATTTTAATGTATGTAATACTACACAGATATGTGAGGTAAGGATTTCACGTCAAACTTTTATTATGTGAAATATATGACTTATTCACTACTTATTTGTTTTGTGAAGTAAATATACCAACCATTGATATATTATATGATGAATCCAATTATTCTCCTAGAATTAGATATTTTATTTTTTTAATTAATACTTATACGGGACATGTGATTTTACTAATTAAAATGTGATAAAGGATTTCTTATCTAAATTTTCATTTATTAGGATGAACTTCTACTTCATTGATTGTTACATGTTTTGATTTTGTGTGGGATGAGTTATGAATATATTATATTGTGTATATAAATATTTAATGTGGATTTGTAGCTAATACGTATAATTAATTCATTTTATTAATTCCTAAATTATTTATATTCAATTTATATGGGATATTATTGTCAAAAAAATCCCATAAAACTCACTTTTTCATCCATGGTCATGTTTTCAGAAAAAAAAAACGAATTTTTTTTATAATTATTATATGATTCTTTAAATTAATTTTTACTTAATTTTTTTTTACTTTTTACCAAATAGTTTGAAATAATTCTTTTACTAGTTTTTCTAATGAGGTTCTTTATGGCTATTTTGAAAATAATACTTAAGGAATTTTTTTGAACCTATTTAATATGAGAGGATATCCCTATTATCATGATGATTTAAAGATTTGATACTATATTTTCATGATTACAAGGTTTATTTTGAAGAATTTTTTTTTCTATTTTAATTGTGCGGGTCTTTAAAAATAAATTATATGAAAATGAAAATGTTATTTTTTTAAAGAATTATTTCAAGTTAGTTTTCAAAATTTGATTCAATATCTGATAAAATTATTTGATGTTACTTATGATTTACTATGTGTATTATTCAAGGATACTATCCTTTTTTATATTATGGTTGTCTTATGTTTATTATTGTATAATTTTTATAAATGCAGTTATGTTTCCATGAGTTAAGTTACGATGGAATTTTTATGAAACACGTTTTATTAATTGGGTTCTAAAATAATAAATGGATTGTGTTATTATAGAAAACAATATGTATGGAATTCATTATGTGATGGTAGCTATGTTATAACCAATTAAAATGGTCACATTATAACCACAGATGTTTGTTCCATTATAACAAATGGAAGGTGGGGCATATATAATACTCCAATGCATTGGGTAATGACTTATATATCATAAGATAGACATGAATGGAATAGAAATAGAAATAATTCCATTAATGGAATTTGTCTATTATGAAAGTAATGAATGTGATCCTTGACAACCACAATGGTTTAAGTAGTAAAATAGTTCCACTATAATAGAATTTTAAAATATATTTTACTACTAAGGAAATTATTTTCAATGTTTATGTGTATTCCATGATTTCATGTCTTATGAAAAATTTATTTTTCTATGATACATTTATTATGAACATCTATGATTTATTCCATCAGTAAAGATTATGGTATTTGATATTTCGGTATAATTTCTAATGGATATGTTCATATTATTATGCCCTTGTCCTAATATTATGATTGATATATCTCTTGTTTACTCTTACATAGCATCTGAGCTCGCCATTTTCTTATGTTTCATTATCCATAGGTTATAAAGAATGGTTTATAGTAGGTTATGACTTAGAAGGTTTCTAGATACAAATAAATTTGGGGAGAAGAGATTGATTTATATGAACAAGTTATTTAATTTTACTAGTTTCAAAATAATCTAAACCCATATTATTCTTGCATGGTTTTGATATGCGATGTAATGAATACTTATGACAACCAGACCCTAGAATCCGAGATTTGGTGCCGAAAACATGGTGTGTAATTTTTTAATAAAAAATGGCAGAAAAAATTACACATCACATCCCATTACAGATAATCTTCTAGGACAAGGTTCTGAAAAAACCAGATAAAATTGGTTATTTTTCTCCAAAAGTGAATGAGATACGATTCATAATGGATCCACCACATAGAAGGACTCAAATATGAAAACGTCTAGTAATCATATAAAAAAATTGAAAATGTTGGGTGATAGTTACAAATGATCATTAAGGGGGGTTAAAACTAATTAATGAAAACCCGTTTTAAAAATCCATTTAAATAATTATAAAACATTTCTTTAAAAGGAAAAAATTTTTATAGCATGAAAACATAATTTTTCAATGTATAATTGAAAATTTTTTTAGGTAAATATCTTGCACAAGAATTTATATATTGATTTAAAAGAAAAAAATAAAACACTTTTTAGCAAATTCAGACTAGTACAAAAATGCATTGAATGTTGTATATAATCCAAAATTTGATCAAACTAAATTAAATGTGACATGAAAGGGTGAAGGTAAAAATTGTACAAGAAATAATAATTTCTAAGAATTTCTCATCTAACAATATCATAACTCACATAGAACATAATATGAAATTCATGAAATTAAATATTTATTACTAAATTCAGTATCAAGGTTCTAGAAAAAGATGTTACAAATTATTTTTAAATTACATGCCAAATATATAAATCTTTATGACATGTGAATTTATTACCGTTATCATAATTAATAGATTCTCAACCAAGGATATTACACTAGTCAAATAATCAAAAAGTTTCTTTAATATTAATCACTTAATTAGGATATTCATAATATAGGACACTAATAACATTTTGTCGAAGACTAATTCCAAGACCATACATAATCATTCAATCAAGGCCTCATTCCATTAACATAGATTGTCCCATTAGACCTACCGATTCATCAAAAGTCTATAGAGGGGATCACCCATCAAATAATTATTCATATACATTCCTAATATTTCTAATGAGTCATTAAATCAAAGTGTCTCATACCACTTTGATTTATTAAATTATGTTATTTCTTTAATAAAAAGTGTCCCAAACCACTTTGAATAATAAAATTAGGTCTCTTATCAAATGTTTCCCATACAAAATTGAATAAATAAACTATTCATCCATAAGTAATCATAATTGATAAATTTCATTTTGAAATAATAGTTTCTACTCATAAATAAAGTGAATAATGCCTCAAATCTAAAAATTAATCTAAAAACAACATAGTTTGATAGTTATAATTATATTAAATTTATCATTGACATGTATGGACACATAGACATAAATTTGTACATTTAATGATAATTGGTTCATGTAAAATAATAGATTTCTTGTTTTTCACAAAAGATAATAATTTGTAAATTCAAAACCCTTGTTTCATGGAAATATAGATTTTGTATACTAAAATACATTTTTTTTGAATTTTAGATAATTATCATTTATATTCACCATACTATGTTCAATAATTGTCTCAATTAAATCACAATCTTTAATAATTAATAGTTTTATTTGTGGAAATTTTATCATGAATTAAAATATAATATTTGTAAATGTATAACATTAATTTCCTGTGAGATATTATTGCATAGCTATTTAAACACACTTCACTATACATGTATATGTATATGTATTAAAAAAATATACTTACAATTATTTATCATAAAATTATAAATCAAAATTCATTCATTTTCAATAACAATGTGATGAAATATTTTAAAAAATTTAGGCACACAATAACAAAACAATGTTTTGTTATTATTTTCCAATGTCAAATTGCATTTGTTATCATTCAGACATGAATATATGTAATTTTGGTACATATATATACATTAGGGTTTTGAAATTATAATTAAAAGAATATTTATGTGGATATGAATCATCTTTAAAATATAATTGTTGTTCTTAAGAAGAAATGAATCTGGATCAGATTATGATTAGAAACATTATACATGTGTTTATATACTTATACATATATGTATTAGTTTAGAAACTGAAAACCAATCTTAGTAAACCATTCTCAAAGTAATACATGCATAAAAATAATAGTTAATTCTTGATAATTATCACTTTAAAACTACAGTAATATATTACTATTGAATACTATATAAAAGTATATATATATATATACAAAGTGTACACATTTGATTTTTATAACCAAAACCAGGTTTTATACATCATTAAAAGTATCCAATAATTCAATATCATTATTTCATCACTGAATATCAATTATATGAAAATCAAATTCATACTAAAATTTAAATAAATATATATATATATCCATTTATTCCCAAATTGTATATATATGGGTTTTTATTATAAAAATAAAGCTAAAATAACCCTTAAATGAGTCATATAAACAAAGAACTTCATTTAAATACATATTTTCATCATTCAAAAAGCATAAAACAAAATAGTATTTATATATAATCATATATAAAAATTTATGTTTATGTGGGTTAATCTAATCAAACACAATACGAAATAAGCCCTTATATGATTTACTTGTAAGGTGGAGCTGTGGAGATATTGGAGGAAGGTTGAGGAGAGGGAAACCTATAATGTTAAGGTGAAATGGAGGTTTATATAAATGATTTATATAAACATTATATATATATATATATAATATTATATACTATGGTTATGCATGAAAATATAAAAATAGAAACATTCTAAAAAAATAATCCAACTATTTAGATAGAAACAGAAACCGTAATCACATCAAATCATAAATAGATCATTTGTATAATAATATCTATTTATATATATTATGTAAAACATTCATTAGAGTCTAAAGGGGTTGGAAAATAATCTATTGCACTCAAAGGTAGAATCATGGAAAAAAATTAATGAAGTGGCTAGACTGGTCCAAGGAGAGTGATTGGAGAACTCATGGGAGGAAGATAAAATAGTGGATAGGAGGGTGACGACTAATGGTGTATCATGATTAAGACAGTACAGAAAGGAAGAAGTTTAAAAAATGGACGGTTTAGATTAGGTTTGGACTGATTTGAAGGCTGAGTTTATTTCCACGGTTTTAAAAACAGTTGAACAGTTGAGATTAAATGTGGCATTGATCAGAGGGTCGTGGGGAAATCACAATTTTTAGAAGGATGATAGGGTGAGATCAATCATCTCTTGATCGTATGGTTGATTAACATCATAGTAATATGAAGCGGTTGGTGGAGTTTAATGGAATGTCTGGATTACACGGTGAGGATCTCATGTTGTGAGATTGAACGACTAAGATATGATCTCTTGTGAAAATACGCAACCCACATCTAATTAGGGTGAGATCATGAACGACCTTATAAGTTTCACCACCTCTACCTTCACTTCATTGACACAAGAACCCACACGGAGGGTCTTTACACATGATACCCCAACCCGCGGGCCTTGGCCTACCCTTTCACACGCCGGTGTGCGACATGCCTCACCCCAAGTGCTCAGATGACCAGGCCCTACACATGGGCCCTAAGTGAGAATCAATGTGCGTTATGCAGGTTCTCTTCTTGGCTTTAGTTACTATTGTGGGAAACCAACCAGGCCTTGAGGGCATTAACTTCTACGATTCCCATGGATGGGTGGGGTACTCACCCAATTATTTTCATCAAAAAGAATTATTAAACGAAAAAATATTTTAGAAATTGATCAAATATATTTATGAATATATATATATATTCCTTATTATTATTAATTCCATTATTTCCATATGTTTGTATTAATTATTAGTTTCAAAAAATTAAATTTCCAAATCTAAATTTCAACTTAAAATAAAACATTTCAATAATTTATATTCATTCTAAGTGAATTTAAAAGAAACTTTGTGGTTATTAGTGTTATATTGTTAAAATTCAAATATGAAATACATCCTCAATTTCAAACGATATTTTTATTTAACTAATGATAAAACATTAATATATTTATAAAATTTAGTGCATTTGGAATTATAATATACTTAAACAATTAAAAAAATAATAAGAATAAAAATACATAAAATAACTAATAGTTATAATATTTTATCGCTGTTACAAAAAGCAACGGTCGTCAAAAGGCCCCAACGACCATCAACGGTCATATTTATCTATAAGGCCTTATAAATACTTGTTTATGTTGGTCCAAAATTCAAAAACCAATTCCGTGTTGACAATTATCTACAGCCCCTAGATGTTTAGTACGTTTACTATAGTTTATTACTTAATAATTTTTATTATGACAGACCCGAAGGATATTCACTACTTTCATGGTCATTTTTTTGTTTATGGTAGTCTCTTTTGGATTCTAATGGGCCTTATAGTAGGTATTCTAGGTTAGTGATGGTCTTTTGACCTTATTGTATTGTTTTAAAATTTATAATAAATAAAATATATCATATTTTTATTCTACAAGAATTTATTTGGATGGAACCACTATTAAACAAAAAAATAATAATACTAATACTAATGACAGAAAAAAAAATATTATTATTAAAATAATAAATATGCTCAGGGCGTCACATCCCCCCTAATATAATTGCACCCTATATATTCTAGTTAACACATAGACTTCCAAAACACCCACTTTTGTCATTAAACTCGATGTACCTATAATATATATTTAATTCTTTATTAATTAACAAAATTTGATTAAAAATTATTTAATTTATTCCATCACTGTGTCCACCACTATCAGAGGAATTCATGGTATGTTAATTCTGTAAGTTTGATCCCCAAAATAGTTTTAAACTCTTATATTTCATTTTCCCAAATACACCTCGCATTGCTAGAGTCAAACTCATGTGGGCAGCAGTTGTTCCTCGAGTAAGTGTCAAGAGAGGTGTAGAGTTAAGATATGTTGGAATATACTTGGTTTCGATAGAAAAGTTGGAAAACATTATTTTCTAATAACATATATTATAAATACATCCATACCTGCTAAATCTCAAAACATGAACCAGATAGGCTGAATTGTAAAGACCCAAAAAATTCGAGGAAATTTTTTTTCTTAATTTTCTTTGGATTTTTACAAAAACGCGGTTTCTGACAGCACCTGATTCCGAGGCCTGGTGTGCCCGAAATCATTTTTCGATGTTTGGCTCGGGTACATTCAGTGAATGGATGAGCGGGTTTTTCTAACATTTGAACCGGTGCTCGGAATCAAATTCGGAGTGCATCAATGGAATCGCAGCACCGGTATTTGCTTAGAAATGCCTCTTTCGGAGTTGCGTTTGCTCGGGTGTGGTTTTTTAATTTTTGGGCTTTATGTTAAGAAATAAAATAAAGTGGTGCGAAAACTTTATTTTTATTTCACTTAAGCCACTTAAAAGCCACTTAAAGCTGCTTAAGCTAAGTTAAAGCGGATATTGTACAATTCAAAATATCATACCCTCTTAGTAGGATATTTGTGGGGTGGGGCCCGCACGAGCCCCACCGTTTCTTTTCCGCTACGTAACGCCCCCGCGAAAACCCGTCATTATGAAAGTCAACTGACGCGTTTCATAAATTCTTAACGCACCAATTAATTGGGCGGTTTTATTCGTTGAATTAATTCTATGAATTAATGGGTTGTTATTTAACTTATACCTTTTTTCGTTTGTTGGCATGTTAATAAAATAAGACCAACTCTATTCTTCTTAAGTGTTGTTCGTTGAGAGGATTTGACAGAAACCTCAAGTTCTTCATCCTCCTTCGCGAAGAACGTGAAGAACGCGAAGAACGCGAAGAACGCCGGCCTTCAACGAAGGGCGACGAAGAACGCCGAGCCCTCGGAGATCGACGGCGCGATGCCAAGTACCGCGACGCCGGCGATTATTCTTCCGCGACGTTCTTCTGCGACTATCCAACCCTGCAACAATCTTTGATCGACAACGACAAGTTCGTCGACGCGACGCTCTTCCGCTACGGCACGACACCCTTCCGCGACGCGACGATCACCTCCTTCCGCGACGATCAATTCCACGAAGAACGCGCGCTCGACGACTAATGCGAGGTAGGGATTTTTATTTGAGAACAATCTTTAATTCCCGTGATTGTTTCTTTAAAAACAAAGAACCCGGATCAAGTTCAATTTAAATTCTATTAAAATTGTGCCTTGCTTGTTATTCATGTTTTGAATATTTTATTCCCGATTGTTATCACCTAACGCGGAGGGTGCGGGCCAAAAAAACACGGCCCAATAACCCTCCACAGTTCTTCATTGATGTGCGGATTGGAGGGTGATGACAAAACATGCCGCAGGGGTGATTCGTTGATTCCGCAGTGAAGAACGGGACCCGGGAGGAGCTACGGCGCAGACGAGAGTGGAGTCAGACCACCGGAGCAACTCCGGTGGCCGGCGGAAACCACCAGCGGCGGCGGCGGCACCAGCGGACCCGTGGCCGTGTGGGTCCGGTGACTCACGGTATGCGGCAAAGCCACGTCCGCTGATCCAGCGCGGCCCCACGCGGGGCCATGACACTTCCTTCTGCAGGGGCAGTGAGCCCCGCGGCTTCCTCCGCTCGGCCGAGCCGAGACGGGCCGACCTGCCGGGCCGGGTTACGCCCAGGCCGGGCCAGGCCGCGCCGAACCGAGTTGACCCCGGACCCGGGTCGGGTCCCCCCGGTTCGGGCCGACCCAGGGGGGTTGGGTCGGGTCGGTCCGGGCCCAGACCCCCCGTCTTCGGACCGTTTTCGGTCTTTTACCCGTATCTTGAGCTACGGGTCTCCGAACGACACGCCGTCAGTGGCGATGAGATCCTTGGATTGAGTTGGTCATTTCGACATATCA
The DNA here is from genome assembly GCA_963277665.1 of Viscum album. Lineage (NCBI taxonomy): Eukaryota > Viridiplantae > Streptophyta > Magnoliopsida > Santalales > Viscaceae > Viscum > Viscum album. Next base: position 143,588,078 of record OY728141.1, read on the forward strand.
CACTCAAGGTTTCGGAATCCTTTGGGTTCAGCCGGGTTGGTTCGTACACGAAACCAACCATGCCCTCGGAGTGGAAACACTCATATATTGAGCTTCGGACGTCCGATCGACGTGCCGTCGACTTCGTTGAATTCCTCTAAGTGAGACGGATCTTTTGGCATACTCCGCCCGAGGTTTGGACGTAGGTGGAGTACGGTCGGGTTTGTTTTGCCTTAAAAACTAACTGGGCCCCTGGGACGAAAAAGCCAATATCTCTCAGACCGGGCTTCCGATTGACGCGCCGTCTGCGACGTTGAGTTCCTGTTGGCGATACGGAACATTTGGATACATCAAATCTGAACTAGGTGTCAATTGATGTATCAGCCTCCCGGTTCGTGGAGCAGACCCTCCTAGACGAGCTTGCTGTGTGCGGGAACCCTAGAGCTGGCTGCGACTGCTACTATGATGACGACGACTGTGCAGAGATCCTCAGTGGATTCGACGGCGATGACTACAGCACTCAGCGATCCTTTGTGGGTCAGTGTCACCGATCCTGTGTGGGTCAGCGCTCAACGGTCCTGTGTGGGACAGCACCTACAGGTCCTGTGTGGGCCCGATCCTGTGTGGGTCTTTGCGGGTGTTAGTTACCTATCGATCCTTTGTGGGTCAGATCCTTTGTGGTTCATTGCGGGGGTTAGTACCTATCGATCCTTTGTGGGTCCAACGACTTAGATGGATCAGTGATCATCTCTATCGTCATTTGAAGAAGTATACCTGTGTGATCTGAAACTCGGTTTTACTTTCCTTTCTGGATTGTGTTGTGCTATCCTGTGTGGATTTACGTTTTACTTTCCTTTTTGGATTGTGTTGAGCTATCCTGTGTGGATTTACATTTTACTTTCCTTTGTGGATTGTGTTGAGCTGTCCTGTGTGGATTTTACGTTTTTCATTCCTGTGTGGACAGGGTTGTACTTGAGCTCGGATGTTGGAGCCGAGCGAGAATTGATGACGTAGGTATATGTATGTCCATATACCTAAGCCGTGTCGGATGTTACTTAGAGATTGTATCTTTCCCTTGTGGATTATCCTTTGTGAATTCTGGGAGACCATCAGGGGTCTCTGTGTCCCTACTGAGTAGCTTATACTCACCCCTGCATGGTCTATGCCCGCACTACGTTGTGTTGGTTGGAGACGACGGATAGCACTGATCGTGGTGGAGGCTTGCAGAGCAGGACGGTACCTAGAGGTGGACCACTGGGCGGAGTGTACTCGGAGCAGATGGCTGGACCGAGGAGTTGTGGAGGCTATCTGTACTCACCCTTCAGGTGGGACTTCCAGAGGATGGCTCGACACTGCAGATTTACTTTTCAGTTGCTGTTTTTCACCCTTTCAGTTGTACTTTACAGTTGGTCTTGTATTTCCGACCCTCTTTACTTTTCTGCACTTACTATTGTACCAGCTTTTACTTAGTGTTTACTTTTTTTCCACTTGCTTACTCTGTGGTGCTTGTTTACTATAGATATTCAATGCCTTCCCTTACCGGGATTTTCGCCTTGGTGCTAGTCGGCAGCCCATGGCCTATGGAAGGTGGGCTTGGGGTAGTCACGACACGGGCCCTGAGGACGGGTCGTGACAAATTGGTATCAGAGGAGTTCGGTTCTACTGCAGACTCTGATATTTTCTCTGTGAAGCAATAGTGTTTAGCGTATTGGGTGTGGTTATCAGTCCAAGGAGTCCAGTGTTGGTGCGGCGGCTGACGTATCCGTACACCAGGTCCCTGACTTCTGATTTCCAACTTAATGCACGAAAACATTGATTACATGTGTCTTTCATGTTTTATTTGTGATAACATTATATCAGCTCACCAGGTATACTGTTCTGACCGTGGCGCACATGTTTCTTTTTCAAGATGGCCCCATGATGGCAGCCAGCTAGGGTTCCGAGAGTCGTACATGACGACAGCCCGCTGAGCGACGAGGCCTCGGTACAGGGCCCTTTGACAGCTGAGGCACCGACGGTACCTCTACCCGCCGAGCCACTGATGCTTCCAGCCCCAGCCGCTGATGATGCATGACGCCTCAGTGCACTGCATGAGTTCAAGAACTAGTGACCGCCCAGGTTCTGCGGGGAGATGGACCCCCAGGCAGCCGAGGACTGGCTGGAGGCAGTGGTACGAGTTTTCAGGCTAGTGAGGACACCAGTAGACCTCATGGTGATCCTCGCAGTGAGCCTACTGCAGGCAGTTGTGGGCCGAAGGTGGAGCTTGATGCTCCAGGTGCACGATGAGGCATCTCTCCTCTAGACAAACTTTGATGGCCTCTTCCGTTCAGAGTTCGTCTCGGCCACCCTCCGCGGGGTGTGCATCCAAGAGATTCTTCAGCTGCGGCAGGGTAGCTTGACAGTCGCCTAGTACTCGGCGAGATTTACCGATCTCTCGCACTACTCGACCGACATGGGACAAGACCCATTCTTCTGGGCTCGGACCTTTGATCAGGTATTGAGACACGTGATCAGGGCATCCATGATCTCCCTCAACATCCCGACCCAGGCAGGAGTACTAGAGCGAGCCCTTTTGATCAAGAGCTTCCTTGCTGAGACTTTTCCAGTGCCGAGACCTACCGCGGGGCGGCACGTAGCAGAGTCTTCCGCAGCTGGCAGTCGACGGATGACTCAGGGGTCCAGGAAGACCAGACCCTCACGCAGATGACCTCAGGACACTAGCTCAGTAGTGCGGGGCACAAAATGTTGATCCATTCTTTCGAGAGGCAGGCAGTGATACACTTGCGGTGGGCAGGGTCACATGGCTCGTGGAAGCCCGACCCACCGTGCCGAGGAGCAGCAGACGGTTGAGGGGCCACCTAGGAAGAGGCAGAGGGTCGACCGTGGTGGTCCGTAGGGAGGAGGCGGACGAGGCAGAGGAGCTGGCCGAGCATTAGGTGGTGGGTGATGCTTTGAGGCTCTACCACCACCACCACCACCAGGAGGCCCGCCCCGACCATAGGGAGCTGGCGGGAAGAGATAGGCACAGCTCCAGGCAGCGGTGGCCTACGACCACGGCACGCCCGAGATGATTCGAGGTACGATCTGTGTCTATTCCACCCTTTCTGTAGTTCTTATATACACAGGAGCGAGTTACTCTTTCATAGCCACTGCCCTTGTTCGGAGCTTGGAGATTCCGACAGAGCCGTTGGCTCGATCCATACGGCTAGAGACTCCTACGGGAGAAGACTCGACGATTACGCACTGGTGCCGGCAGTGTGAGATTACTCTAGGAGGTGAGAGATTCGGCTGGGAACTTCTTGTAGTGGCGTCGAGGCCTTACGATGTCATCCTGGGCATCGATTCGTTATCTACAGTCCATGCACAGATTGACTGTATTAGGCGCAAGGTGCGATGTGTACGCACCGACGGGAGCAGGTTCACCTTCACCAGCGAGAAGGGAGCCTTCCCAGAACAAGATGGACTTCTGCAGAGGAGAGGGCAGCCCATCACTCATCAGATGGCTATCCTCATCCTTGGAGCAGTTGACGTGCGGAGTCCTAGTTTCCCTGCAGTGGTGGATCAGTACGCGGACGTCTTTCCCGACGACGTTCCAGGACTACCTCCTCACATTGAGGTAGACTTCCATATTGACATGTTCCCCGGGACAGCCCTGATATCGACTCCAGCGTATCGGATGGCCCCCGATGAGCTTCAAGAGCTACGGGTACAGTTGGAGGACTTGCAGGGCAAGGGGTTCATCTGACCCAATGTTTCACCCTGGTCTTCCCCGATATTGTTCGCCAAGAAGGCGGACGGGTGATTGCGACTTTGTGTCGACTATCGTCGCCTGAACCAGGTGACGGTGAGGAACAAGTATTCGCTACTGAGGATTGATGACCTCTTCGATCAGCTCAAGGGAGCACTGTGGTTCTCGAAGATAGACCTCAGGTCAGGCTATCATCAGCTCTGAGTTCGAGACGAGGACGTGAAGAAGACGGCCTTCAGGTGTCGGAATTTCCACTATTAGTTCTTGGTTATTCCATTCAGCTAAACCAATGCACCAGCAGTGTTCATGGGCCTCATGAACAGGATTTTTCAGCCGTACCTTGATCAATTTGTCATGGTCTTCATCAAAGAAATTTTGATTTACTCGACGACTGAGGAGGAGCACGCCTACCCCTTACAAGTAGTACTAGACACACTCCAAGAGCACCACCTTTATGGTAATCTCTCAAAGTGTCTGTTCTAGATACGTGAGGTCTACTTCTTGGGGCACGTCATTTCTGAGGCGGGAGTTGCGGTGGATCCCGTGAAGATCGAGTAAGTGATAGCTTGGGAGCCACCCTATAGCGTGACGGAGGTGCAGAGTTTCTTGGGACTAGCTGGATACTATTGGAGATTTGTGTTATACTTTTCCAGTGTTGCAGCACCACTCTCAGCTCTTACGAAGAAGGGGAAACCCTTTGTGTGGTCAGACAGATGTCAGCATAGCTTCCAGGAGCTGAGATAGAGATTGACCAGCGCCCCTATCTTGAGGTTGCCTAAGAAGGGAGTAGGGTACGTAGTCTACTATGATGAATCAGGGACCAGACTCGGATGTGTCCTGATGCAGGAGCATGCCGTGATCGCCTATGGATCATGTTAGTTGAGGCCGCATGAGCAGAACTATGCTACCCATTACCTAGAGTTAGCAGTAGTGGTCTTCGCTCTAAAGACATGGCGACACTATCTGTTGGGAAAGCGCTTTACAGCCTTTTCTGACGATCAGAGTCTCAGGTACATCTTCTCACAGAAGGACCTGAACCTGAGACAATGGCGAGGGCTCGAGTTCTTCCAGGTCTATGACTTCGAGATAGTCTATACTCCTGGGAAGGAGAACGTGGTAGCTGATGCTCTCATCAGGAGGACAGGCATTCAGCTACTTGAGGAGGCGACAGAGCTGCTAGCCGCTTTGCAGATATCCTTCGTGGATAGAGATAGAGTAGCCTTCATTCAGTCTCTCACAGTCACTCCTCTACTACTACAGTAGGTCAGAGAGGCACAGCGTGCGGACGCTGACTGTGAGACACGGCGTGCACAGATATCCTCAAGACAGACACCTGATGGCTTCTCCTTTGGAGCCGAGCACGTCATCCTTTTCAAAGGACGTACCTTGGTACCAGTTGCTTTATGAGAGGAGGTGCTGAGAGAGTTTCACACTTCTCTTTTGGAGGTACATCCTGGAGTGGCGAAGATGTACCAAGACCTCAGACGACCGCACTGGTGGCCAGTCATGAAGAAGGATGTGGCAGAGTTTGTTTCTTGATGCCTCATCTGCCAGCTGGTGAAGGCAGAGCATCAGGTACCAGCAGGCTTGGTACAACCCTTGGAGGTCCCGGAGTGGAAGTGGGAAGGCATATCTATGGACTTCGTGATTGGACTTCCACGCACTTCCAGAGGTCACGACTCCATCTGGGTGATTGTCGACCGACTCACAAAGTCGGCTCACTTCTTACCCATCTGAGAGCTGGGCTCAGTGGAGAGCATGGGGCGTCTCTACGTTCAGGAGATTGTACGGCTTCACGGTTTTCCATCATCTATCGTCTCCAATCGAGATGCTTTCTTTACTTCCCGGCTTTGGAAGGGGTTGCAAGAGGCGTTCAGGACGCAGCTACGTCTGAGCACCACCTTTCACCCTCATACGGATGGTCAGACGGAGAGGACAATTCAGACTCTCGAGGGCATGCTACGCGCATGTGTCCTCGACTTTGGTCGCAGCTGGAAGGATCACCTACCCTTTGTGGAGTTTGCGTACACCAATAGTTACCACTCCACCATCGGGATGGCACCATACGAGGCGTTGTACGGTAGGCCTTGCAGATCTCCTTTGTGCCGGACAGACCCTGGAGAGTCAGCACTTGTGGGACTAGAGATGGTATGGGCCACGACAGAGAAGGTCCAGGTCATCCAGGAGCGGATGAGGACAGCTCAGAGCTGGTAGAAGTCATATGCTGATAGGAGGAGGAGGCCACTAGAGTTCGAGGATGGTGACCACGTCTTCTTGCGTGTCTCACCTCGACGTGGATTATGGAGATTTGGCCGAGGCGGCAAGTTGTCTCAATGCTTCATCGGACCTTTCCAGGTCATTAGCAGGATTGGCGAGGTGGCTTATCTCCTGGCTCTACCACCTTAGTTGCACCGGGTGCCCGACGTCTTCCACGTATCTCAGCTGAGGAGATATGTGCACGACACGACGCATATCATTGACAATGGGGAGCTAGACGTGGATGATGGGGCGACTTTTGCGGAGGACCCGGTGGAGATTGAGGATCGACAGGAGCGGGTCCTACGGGGACGGTCGATTCCTCTTGTGCACATCAGATGGCAGCACGGGAACCTCCAGGAGATCACTTGGGAGCGGGAGGCTCATATGCGTGCTCAGTACCCACTTTCGTTTCCCTAGTTTATGATGTATCTTTACAGGGATGTAAATCCCTGAGGTGGGAGTGATGTAAAGACCCAAAAAATTCGAGGAAATTTTTTTTCTTAATTTTCTTTGGATTTTTACAAGAACACAGTTTCTGACGGAACCTGATTTCGAGGCCCTGTGTGCCCGGAATCATTTTCTGATGTTTGGATCAGGTACGTTCAGTGAACAGACGAGCGGGTTTTTCTAACGTTTGAACCGGTGCTTGGAATCAAATTATGAGTGCACCGATGGAATCGCAGCGCCGGAATTTGCTTGGAAATGCCTATTCCAGAGTTGCGTTTGCTCGGGTGTGGTTTTTAATTTTTGGTCTTTGTGTTAAGAAATAAAATAAAGTGGTACGACAACGTTATTTTTATTTCACTTAAGCCACTTAAAAGCCACTTAAAGATTCTTAATCTAAGTTAAAGCGGATATGGTACAATTCAAAATAACCTACCCTCTTGGTAGGATATTTGTGGGGTGGGGCCCACATGAGCCACACCGTTTCTTTTCCGCTAAGTAATGCCCCCACGAAAACCCTTCATTTTGAAAGTCAACTGACGTGTTTCTTAAATTCTTAACGCACTAATTAATTGGGCGGTTTTATTCGTTGAATTAATTCTATGAATTACTGTGTCGTTATTTAACTTATCTCTTTTTTCGTTTGTTGGCATGTTAATAAAAGAAGACCAACTCTATTCTTCTTAAGTGTTGTTCGTTGAGAGGTTTTGACAGAAACCTGAAGTTCTTCATCCTCCTTCGCGAAGAACACGAAGAACGCAAAGAACGTGAAGAACGCTGGCCTTCGACGAAGGGCGACGAAGAACGCCGAGCCCTCGGAGATCGACGACGCGATGCCAAGTACCGCAACTCCGGCGATTCTTCTTCCGCGACGTTCTTCCGCGACAATCCAACCCCGCGACAACCTTCGATCGACAACGAAAAGTTCTTCGATGCGATACTCTTCCGCGACGATGAGACACCCTTCCGCGACGCGATGATCACCTCCTTCCGCGACGATCAATTCCGTGAAGAACGCACGATCGACGACTACGACGAGGTAGGGATTTTTATTTGAGAACAATCATTAATTCCCATGATTGTTTCTTTAAAAACAAAGAACCCGGATCAAGTTAAATTTAAATTATATTAAAATTGTGCCTTTCTTGTTATTCATGTTTTGAATATTTTATTCCCGATTGTTATCACCTAACGCGGAGGGTGCGGACCAAACAAACACGGCCCGACAACCCTACACAGTTCTTCATTGATGTGCAGATTGGCGGGTGACGAAAAAACATGCCGCAGGGTTGATTCATTGATTCCACAGTGATGAATGGGATCTGGTAGGAGCTATGGCGCAGACAGGAGTGGAATCGGACCATTGGAGCAACTCTGGTGGCCCGTGGAATCCACCGGCGGCGGCGGCGGGACCAGTGGACCGGCGGCTGCGCGGGTCCGGTGACTCACGTGATGCGACAAAGCCGCGTCCGCTGATCCAGTGCGGCCCCACGCGGGGCCACGACACTTCCTTCCGCGGGGGCAGCGAGCCCCGCGACTTCCTCCGCCCGGCCGGGCCGAGCCGTGCCGAACCGAGTTGGACCCGGTTCAGGTCCACCCGGTACGGGCCGACCCAGGGGGGGTTGGGCCGGGTCGGTCCGGGCCCAGACCCCCCGTCTTCAGACCGTTTTCTGTCTTTTACCCGTTTCTTGAGCTACGGGCCTCCGAACGACGCGCCGTCAGCGGCGATGCAATCCTTGGATCGAGACGGTCCTTTTGGTATATCACACTCAAGGTTTCGAAATACTTTGGGTTCGGACGGGTTGGTTTGTACACGAAACAAACCAGGCCCTCGGAGCGGAAACACTCATATCTTGAGCTTCGGACATCCGATCGATGTGACGTCGACTTAATTGAATTCCTCTAAGTGAGACGGATCTTTTGGCATACTCCGACCGAGGTTTGGACGCAGGTGGAGTACAGTCGAGTTGGTTTTGCCTTAAATACCAATCGGGCCCCTGGGACGAAAAAGCCAATATCTGTCAGACCGGGCGTCCGATTGACGCACCGTCTGCGACGTTGAGTTCCTGTTGGCAATACGGAACTTTTGGATACATCAAATCTGGACTAGGTTTCAGTTGATGTATCAGCCTCTCGGATCGTGGATCGGACCCTCCCGGACGAGCTTACTGTGTGCGGGAACCCTAGAGCTGGCTGCGACTGCTACTGTGACGACGACGACTGTGCAGAGATCCTCAGTGGATTCGACGGCGACGACTACAGCACTCAGCGATCCTTTGTGGGTCAGTGCCACCGATCCTGTGTGGGTCCGATCCTGTGTGGGTAAGTGCTCAATAGTCCTGTGTGGGCCAGCACCTACAGGTCCTGTGTGGGCCCGATCCTATGTGGGTCTTTGCGGGGGTTAGTTACCTATCGATCCTTTGTGGGTCAGATCCTTTGTGGGTCATTGCGGGGGTTAGTACCTATCGATCCTTTGTGGGTCAGACGACTTAGATGGATCCGTGATCATCTCTATCGTCATTTGAAGAAGTATACCTGTGTGAGCTGAAACTCTTTTTTACTTTCCTTTGTGGATTGTGTTGTGCTATCTTGTGTGGATTTACTTTTTACTTTCCATTGTGGATTGTGTTGAGCTATCCTATGTGGATTTACGTTTTACTTTCCTTTGTGGATTGTGTTGAGCTATCCTGTGTGGATTTTACATTTTTCCTTCCTGTGTGGACTGGGTTCTACTTGAGCTCGGATGTTGGAGTCGAGCGAAAATGGATGACTTAGGTATATGTATGGGAATATACCTAAGCCGTGTCGGATGTTACTTCGTGATTGTATCTTTCCCTTGTGGATTATCCTTTGTGGATTCTGGGAGACCTTCGAGGGTCTTGGGGACCCTAATGAGTAGCTTATACTCACCCCTACATGGGAAATGTCCGCACTACGTTGTGTTGGTTGCAGACGACGGACAACGCTGATCGTGGTGGTGGCTTGCGGAGCAGGACGGTACCTGGAGGTGGACCACTGGGCGGAGTGTACTCGGAGCGGACGGCTGGACCGAGGAGTTGTGGAGGCTATCTGTAGTCACCCTTCAGGTGGGACTTCCAAAGGACGGCTCGACGCTGCAACTTTACTTTTCAGTTGAAAATTTTCCCCCTTTCAGTTGTACTTTACAGTTGGGCTTGTATTTCCGCCCCCCTTTACTTTTCCTCACTTACTGTTGTACCATCTTTTACTTAGTGTTTAATTTTTTTCCGCTTGCTTACTCTGTGGTGCTTGTTTACTTTATAAAGGCAATGCCTTCCCTTACCGGGATTTACGCCTTGGTGCTAGTCATCAGCCCCTGGCCTATGGAAGGCCGACTTGGGGTAGTCACGGCACAGGCCCCGAGGACGTGTCGTGAAATGCAAGGGGTTCACCTTCTTGTGCATCTTCTTAGAACATCTCTAGGGCCAAATAATCCTCATATAGGGTAAAACAAAGGAAGATGCCTTCATAGTTCCTTATGTTCTGTACATAATATGCATGTTGGGCTTGTGATATAAGGTAGTATACATGACTCAATCCTTGGTGAAGTTGATGTATATTTGTGTTTTTTCACACCTGATAGAGGTGTTTACAGGTCAAACAAAGGATTATGAAATGATGGTATACTTTTGAAGGCGACATGACTATTATTTTCTCAAGTAATTCGGTTGGGAGAAACAAGTTTTTTGTGGGTGCACCCTTACATTCATATGAAAATTTTATGAAAATTTTATACTCAAAAAAGCATAGAAAAAACAATTTATTCGGTTCAAATTTTCCAAAACATTCTATATTGTTCCTCTAATACCAATTGTGAAAAATTAACCCTAGAATCCTGGAGACGATTCCTAAAACATGGTGTGTAATTTTTTTGATAAAATTTTACTGATTGAATTATAAATCAAATATCATCACATAGAATATTATCAGTTAGTTCTCTAGAAAACCATATACATCTAACACTTTTTTCTCTAAAACTAAATGAGATAAGTGTCATAATTCAACCAACACATAGAAGAACTGAAAGATGAAAAATATTCTAATCCTTTAAACATAAATTTAAAATATAAGATAATAATTTAGAACACTCAATAAGGGGTTTTAAAACAAATTAATGAAAACCTATTTTAAAAAAAAAATTAAAATAATTATAAAACATTTGTTTTAAAAGAAACATAATTTATTGTATCATGAAATCATAATTATTCAAAGGTTACTTGATTAAATTTTTATAGAAATATCTTACTCCAGAATTTAGGTATTTATTTAAAAGCTACAAATAAATCCCTTTTTGGAAAATGCATACTAGTACAAAAATGCATGGAATGTTTTATATAATCCAGGTGTTTATCAAAATAAATTATAGGTGAAATGCATGGGTGTAGGTAAATTTTATAATTTGATATAATTTTTTTTTAGAATTTTTGATGTAACATTATCATATATCAATTATCACATAAAATCAAATTTGTGAAATGACAGATGTATTAAAACTTTTATATCAATGTTCGGAAAATATATGCTACATATTTGTTATAACTAACTTGAAAATTGTATACATAATTATTCATTATAGATTTTTACCATTATCATTTGAAAATGATTCTTAACTAAGGATATTATACTTGTCTAAAAATCACATGGTTGGTAAAATAGAAACCACATAATGTGGGAATTCAAAATTCAAGACAATCATAACATTCTGTCGAGGCCACGTACCAAGACCATAAATAATAATTATGTCAAGGCCTCATGCCAGGACCATAGTCTCTCTCAATAAAACTACAAATTCCTCGAGATTCTATAGAGGTTCTCACCCATCACATAATAATCCCTATGTGTTCCTCATATGTCTAATGAGTCTTTAAATCAATGTTTTATATACCACTTTGATTTATTAAATTATGTTATTTATTTTATTAAAAGTGACCCATACCACATTGAATTATTATATAATGTATCTTTTTAATGTGTCCCATATAACTTTGAATAATGAAATTCTTAATCTATATGTCATCATAATGGACAAATATCATTTTTTAATTAATTTTTATATTCATAAGTAAGGTGAATCGTGCATAAAATGTAAACATTAACCTAAAAACCTCTTTGTTAGTTAGTGATAATTACATCAAATTTATCATTGAAATTTATGGAAACATAGACATAAATTTTTACATGTGATGATAACAGGTGCACATAAAATAATCAATTTCTTGGTTTTTCACATAAGATGGTAACTCTTAAATTCAGAACCCTTATTTCATGAAAAATTACAATTTTTATAATAAAATACATGTTTTTGAATTTAATATAATTATCATTCATAATCACCATACATATATAAATAGTTGTGTCAATTAAATCATAAACATTAATAATTTATAGTGTTCTATGTGGCAGTTTTATCATGAATTAAAATATATTATTTGTAAATGTATAACATTCTGTTCATGTGAGATATGTTTTCCTCATTAATTTATCACACTTCAATATGCATTAAAATTTATTGTATTAAACCAAAGTCACTTACAACTATTTATCCAAAACTTATAAATTGAGATACATTAAATATCAATTTCAATAACAAGGTGATGACTTGTCATAAAAGATTTTTGCACACAATACAAAAAACAATGTTTGGGTAATTGATTTCTAATGTCAATTTGCATTTTTGATGATTGAGATATGCATATATATAATTTTGGTACTTATATATACGTTTGGGTTTTGAAATTATAATTCAAATAATGTGTATATGGATTAGAATCATCTTTTAAAACCAATTATTCAACATAATAAGAAATGAAGATAGATCAGATTAGGATTAAAAACATTATACATATGTATATATACATATACATATATGTAATAGTTTATCAACTCAAAAACACTCTTAGTAAAACATTTTACAATTAATACATGCATAAAAAAATGGTTAATTTTTTGTAATTATCACATGAAATTCCAAAATAGGTTAGGATTTAAGATTATATAAAATGGTAAATATATTCAAAGTGTATACATTGGAATTTCATAACCAAAATAAGGTTTTCTAAATCCTTATAAATAAAAAATAATTAAAAAACATTATTTTATCAGTTAATTTCAATTATATGAAAACATAATTCAGATTAAAAATAATATATATATATATATACACATATAAATTTTTATACCCAAAGTGTATATATGGGTTTTTCTTCTCCAAATAATGAATCTACGACAAAACTTACATGAGTTTTATAAATAAAGAACATCACTTAAATAAATATTTTCATTATTTGAAGAGCATAAAACGGAATAGGATTTATATATAATCATATATACACATATACGTTTATATGGGTTAATCAAATAAAATACAAAACCCAATAAGTTTACAGATTATTTAAAGGTGAGGTGGAGCCATACAATGATTGGAGGAAGGTTGATGAGAGAAAAACCTATAATGATAAGGTGACAATGGAGTTTTATATAAACTGTATATATATAATTTTACATATTATGGTTAAGCATAAAAATATAAACAAATAAATCAAAATAAAACTAAATCTAACTAATTAGAAAGAAACTAAAACTATAAAAAACTCAATTCTTAAATGGACCGGTTGTCTAATAATATATGTATTTTATGTAACACTTGCATGAGAGCCTAAAGGGTTTGACAATAATTTTTTTTAGTCAACGGTAGACTCATGGAAAAAAGAAAAGAGGTGGCTTGACTGTCCCAAGGAGAGTGATAGGATTACACAAGGGTGGCGGAGGAAATAGGTGAGAGGAGCAAGATTGCTACTAGGGCGACACGGGGAAGAAGAATAAGAGAGGATGATGTAGAGAAAATGGATGGATCAGATTAGGCATGGATCGAACGAATATCTGAGGTGACTTCCACGGTTTTAATAATAGACGAATAGTTGAGATTAAACAAGGAATTGATCGGACGGTCCTGAGGAAACTGCAAGTTTTAAAAAAGGAGTATAGGAAGAGATCAACCATTTCCTGATCAGATAACTGATGAAAATTACGATAAAAATAAGTGAACAGTGAAATTCGATGTAGATTTGGGATTGAATTGAGCGGATCCCGCACTATGAGACTAAATGACTCAGATTAGATATCCCATAGAAATATGTGTCCCACATAAAAATTGGGAGAGATCATATACTTCCTTATAAGTTTTGACGCCTCTGCATTCACTTCGATGACACAATAATCCACACCATGGGGTCATTACACGTGGGACCCCTACTAATGATCAAAGGCTGAGTGTTACCTGCACTGGTGAGTGACATGCCTCACCTAAAGTGATCACTTGACCAAGCCCTACACACATTCATCAAGACTGATTCAGCATGCACTATGCGGGCCATTTTCCTGGCTTTGATTACCATAATGAGACACCCACCAGTCCTTGAGGGCTTGGCCTTCAAGGATTCCCTCAGTAGGCTGGGGTACACACCATGAAATTTTTATTAAAAACAATTATTAAAATAAATTTTTTTATAAAATTGAATATATATTTTAATGAATATATATATATATATATATATTCTATCATATTTTAAATTCAATTATTTCCATATGTTTGTATTCATTAATAGTTTCAAAAGATTATATTGTAAAATCTAAATTTCAACTTTAATTTAAATATGTAATAAATTTTTAATCATTTTAACTCATTTTAAAAGAAACACCATGGTTATTAGTGTTATATTTTTAAAATACAAATATGAAATATATCTTCAATTTGAAACCATATTTTTATTTAACTAAAGTTATCACTTTAATATTTTTAAAATTTTTAAAACATTTCACATTCCTATTATACATAAACACATAAAATAAGGAAAATAATCAAAATATATAAAAAACCTAACTGTTATAAAATTATATGAAATTTACCAAAACTAACAGCCATTTAAAGACCCGAATAGCCATCAGATGTCATATATCATTTCATGATCCTATAAATACTTATAGGGTTTTCCAAACCTGAAAAACCAGTTTTCCGAAGATGGTGCTCTACATCCCCTTGATTCTTAGTAAGGTTTCCATATTTCTTTCCATAATTATTTTCATTATGACATTTTGAAGGATATTCAATACTTTCTTGGTCTGTATGTTGTGTTTGGGGGTCTCCTATTGATTCTGATTGGTCTTCTAGTAGGTATTCTAGGTTAGTGATAGTATTTTTAGTTTATTGTATGGTTTCAGAAATTTTATTGAATAATATATGTCTTATTTTTATTCTAAACTCATTTATTTGGATGGTATGCTTGTTAATCAAAATAAAATAAAACTACTACTAAAGAAAAAAATATTATTATTAAAATTATAAATATTGTTGGGGCAGCCCATTATCCCCCATTAATGTAATTTCACCCTTGCATTTCTATTTTACACCTAGACATCCAGACCATCCACTTATGTCATTAACATTGATACCCCAACAAGATTTTTTTTATTCATTTTTAATTAACAAAATTTGATTAGAAAATATTTAATGTATACCGTCTCCAACTTCCCCACCATGGAAGACTTTCCTTGTAAGTTATTCCAGTTAGTTTGAACCCAAACACATTCTAAACTCTTCAATTTCATTTTACATGATTCATGTGGCACAACAATAGTCGAACTCAGGTGGTAAGTATTAGGTTATTGAGAGAGTGGTGTAGAAGGTGCATAGTTCTAAGATGTCAGAATGTTGATGGTTTCTACAGTCCAGTCGGTCAACTAGGTTTTCTAAAAACCATATTTAATAAAGTCTTTCATACTTTTTAAAGCTCAATAGATGAATCTAATAGGCTTCACGAAGTACCCTCGCCACTACAACTTTTTGGAACACCTCTAGGTCCAGATATGACTTAAATAGGGTGAAACATCATAAGATGACTTCATAGTACCATCCTTTTTGTGCATAATATTGAAGATTGTATTTTGAAATAAGGTGGTATACATGACTAGATATTTAGTGAATTCAAAGGATAATGGGGTTTTTAACACCCGATAGAGGTGAATGCAAGTCAAACGTATGTTTACGAAAGGCTGGTATACTTCTTAACGTGACTTGACAATTCTGTTCTCAAGTAATTTAGTATAGAGAGACAATAGGTTTTTTGGTGGCCCCGTGCCTTCCATCTGAAAATTTGAAAAAAAATTCTACTCAATAAAGCATAATAACAATTTATTTTTATTATTTTCTAATTTATCGGAATTTTATAAACCATTCCTCTGATACCAACTACGACAACACAACCCCAGAAGCCAGAATTCAATTCCGAAAACATGGTCTGTATTTTTTTTAAAAAAAAAATGATAATAAAATTACACATCACATATCATCACACTGAATCTTCTCAGTCAAGATTCTTGAAAACCAGATAAAACTAATACTTTTTCTGAAAAAATAAATGAGATAAGCTTTTAAATGA
Organism: Viscum album; assembly: GCA_963277665.1. Classification (NCBI taxonomy): domain Eukaryota; kingdom Viridiplantae; phylum Streptophyta; class Magnoliopsida; order Santalales; family Viscaceae; genus Viscum; species Viscum album. The sequence continues at coordinate 143,603,960 of OY728141.1, forward strand.
AGCCACATCATAGAAGAACTCAAAGCTCTAAAATCTACTAAAACTATAAAAATAAATTGAAAATGTAGGGTCAGCAATTATAAGGATCAGTAATTGGTTTTAAAACAAATTAATAAACTTCTTTTTTGAACCAACATTTTAAAATAATTATAAAAAATTTCATAAAATGGAAATAACATTTCGTGTATCATGAAATCATTATTTCTCGAATGTTACTTGAAATCAGTTTTAATGAAATATTTTACACCATAATTTATATATATATTTAAAATCAATAAATAAAACAATTTTTAGAAAAAGAATACTAGTACAGAAATACATGTAATGATATATACAATCCAGGAGTTTATTAAACTAAATTAAAGGTGACATGCATGGGTACATGTACAAATTATAATAATAAATAATAATTTCTTAAAAATTTTCATGTAATAATATCATTATTTATTTAGAACATAAAAATCATTTCAAGAAATGACAGATTTATTACTAACATCTATATCAATGTTCTGAAAATAGATGTTACAATTTCATTATAATATACTTTCCATGTTTATATATCATTATGACATGTAAATTTATTACCATTATCATAAGTAAAATATTATAAACCAATGATATTATACTAGTCGGATAATCACTTGGTTTGTAAACTATTAATCATATAATAGGGAATGCCTAATGAAAAACAATCATAACATTCTATTACGACCTCATGCCAAGACCATACATAATCATTATGTCAAGGAATTGTTCAATGACCTTAGATTGTCTCCTGATACATACCAATGAATCGATAGGCTATAGAGGACCTCACCCGACACATAATAGGTCTTATGTATTCCTCATTTTTCTAATGAGACTCTAAATTAATGTTTCTCATACCACTTTGATTTATTAAATTATGTTATGTATTTTATTCAATGTTACCCATAACACTTTGAATAATTAAATTATGTCTCTAATTGAATGTGTCTCATACCACTTTTAATAATTAAATTCATAATCCATAAGTTATCATAATGGATAAATTTCATTTTGAAACTAATATTTATATTCATAAATAAAGTGAATCATGCATCAAATGTAATCATTAATCTGAATATTTCATGGTTTGTCATTTATAGTTATATGAAATTTTTCATCGACATGTATGGACACATAGACATATATTTTTACATACGATGATAGCTGGTCCACATGAAATAATATATTTCTCGGTCTATCACATAAGACAATAACTCTTAAATAAAAAACCCTTGTTTCATGTAAATAAACATGTTGTATTCTAAAATACATGTTTTTGAATTTAGGATAATTATCATTCATATTCTCCATACACTAATAAATAGTTGTGTCAATTAACTCATAAACTTCATTAATTAATTATGTTTACTGTGGAAAATTTATCATGAATTAAAATATAATATTTTTAAATGTATAACATTAATTTCATGTGAGATATTGTTTCATAAGCAATCAAACACATATCACCATGTAAGTATATGTATATGTATTATCCAATGATACTTCCTACTATTTATCATAAAATTATAAATTCATATGCATGTAATATGAATTTAAATAACAAGTTGATGACTTATTTTACATTTTTTAGGCACCCAATAACAAAACAGTGTTTAGTAATTGTTTTCTAATGTGAAATCTCATTTTTGATCATTAAGAAATGCATATATGTAACTGTGGTACTTATATATACATGTGGAGTTTGATGTTATAATTAAAACAATATGTATTACTATAAGATTCACCTTTAAAAAATAATTGTGCATACTATGATGAAATGAATCTGAATGAGATGGTGATTAAAAACATTATACATATGTATATATACATATATATACATATATGTATTAGATTACCAACACGAAACCACTCTTAGTAAAGCCTTTTACAAGTAATACATGCATAATAACATGAGTTAAGTACTAATTATTATCACTTAAAAAACAAAAAATTTATTAGGTTAGATGATTATATAAAACTCTCTCTATATATATAATGTGTATACATGGGATTTTCATAACCAAAAAAAGGTTTTCTAAATCCTTATAAGTATCATATACTTAAAAACATTATTTCATCACATTAAATCAATTATATGAAAACCTTATTCATATTAAAATTAAAATCAATATATATATATAATTGTTTATACCAAAAGTGTATCTATGGGTTTTCATATAAAAAAATGAAGCTAAGATAACCTTTAAATGAGTTATATGAATAAACAGCATCATTTAAATACAAATATTCATCATTAGAAAAATATTAAACTGAATAGGATTTATATATGTTATTATATGCATATATATATATATATGGGTTGATCAAATCAATCAAAAAACTAAATAATCCCTTACATGATTTATAGGTGAGGTGGATCCATGAAAAGATTGGAGGAGGGCTGAGGAGAGGAAAACCTATAGGGTAAAGGTGAAACTGGAGGTTTATCTAAATGGTTTATATAAACTATATATATATTTATATAATTTGGTTAAGCATAAAAATACATAAAATGAAACATATAGAAAAGTGAATCAAACTATTTACTGAGAAACAAAAATTGTAATCAGCTAAAATCTAAAATGGATCGGTTTTATAATAATATATAATTTATGTAAAAGTTGCAAGAGAATCTAAAAGGATCGTCAATAATTAATTTTTCACAAAGGTAGAATCATGGATAAAAAAGTTTCTAGACATGGCCAAGAAGAGTGATAGGTGAACTCATAGGTGGAGGAGGAAATATTGGAGATGAGGGCGATGACTATTGGTGCGGTCCAAGGAATAAGAAAAAGAAAGTAAAATGTGTAAAAAAAATGGATGCTATGGATTTGGTGTGGATCAATCGAACGAATGAGGTGATTTATGTGGTTTTATAAATAGATTAGCATTCGAAATTAAACATGGCTTTGAATGGAAGGTCATGTGGAAATTGTGAGTTTTAAAAAAGGAAGAGTGGTTGAGATCAATTGTGTCCCAATCGGACGGTTCCTGAAAATCACGGTAATAAAATGTGATCAGTAGACTTCAAAATCGAGTCTGTGTCGAATAGTGAGGATTTTGCGGTGGGAGATAGAACGACTCAGATTAGATCTTCCCTATAAATACGCATCACACATCGAAATGGGGGAGTGTTATCGGACTACTATATAAGGTTTGATTCCTTTGTCATCACTTCGATGACACAAGGACACACATTGCAGGGTCCTGACACACGGGACCCCCCACCCGTGGGCTTTGGCCTACCGTTACCTGTGTTGGTACGAGACATGCCGCATTCCATTTGGTCTCCTGACAAGGCCCTACCAATGGGCCTCGATCACAGCTCAACATTCTCTATCTGGGTTCTATTCCAGGTTTTAATTACCACATATAGATGACCACTAGACCTTGAGGGATTCTCCTTCAAGGATTTCCTAGGTTTGATGGTTTTCTCACCCAAATATTTTTATCAAAAACCAATAATAAAGTCAAAAAATGTAATAAAAATATAATATATACATGTTAATGAATATAAATATATTTATTCTTATTTTAAATTTCATTAATTCTATTTTTTGGTATTCATTTTTAGTTTCAAAACTTTAAATTTTAAAAAATAAATTTCATCTTCAATTAAAAAAAGTAATAAATTTATATACTTTTTAACTCATTTTAAATGAAACAACATGGTTATTAGTGTTATATTTTTAAAATCCAAATATGAAATACATATTCAATTTGAAAATATATTTTCATCTAACTAAAGAAATAACATTAATAGATTTTAAAAAATTTAAAACATTTCACAATATAATTAATCATAAATACATATAATACATAAAATGTTTATAATACATAAAAAACCAAATGATTATAAAATTTTATGACCGTTAAAAACCCAATGATCATATAAAAACTCCAACAACCATCCATGGTCATTTTTATCTTCGAGGACTTATAAATACATGTTTAGGGTGTTCTCATTTTTTAAAACCAATTTGGTGAAGATGGTACTTTACATACACTTCATTCTTAGTATTGTTTCTATAGTTCTTTCCATAGTGTTTTTAATGTAATAGACCTATAGTATATTCACTATATTATTGTTCTGTTTGTTGTGTTTGGTGGTCTCCCATTGATTTTTATAGGACTTTTCGTAGGAATTCTAGGTTAGTTATAGTCTTTTACCTTATTGTATTATTTTAACATTTATATTGCATAAAATATGTCTTGTTTTTATTCAGAAAGTATTTATTTGGATGGAATCAATATTAAACAAAAATAATAATAATAATACCAATGAAAAAAAAATATTGTTTTTACAACTATAAATTTTTTTTGGGAGTCAGATTATCCCCCCCCCATAATTGAATTGTGCCCTTAAAATTCTATTGTACTATTAGACTTCTACATCTACCAATTTTTGTCATTAACCATGATGTCCCTACAAGTTATTTATTATTCCTTTTTAATTAACAAAATTTAATTGAAAAATATTTAACATATACCTTCACAAAGTCCACAATAGTTAGACACTTCCAGTTATGTTCTTCTGGTGAGAATTCTCCCCATAATAATTATAAACTCTTCAATTACATTTAACTTAATACACCTCGCACTGCTAGAGTCGAGCTCATGCGAGCAGCTGTAGGTCCTCAAGAGAGTGGAATGGGAGGTATAAAGTTCAGTGGTGTCTTAATTGACATGGTATCAATAGACAAGTCGAACTACGTGGTTATCTAAAAACCATATATTATAATGTCTTTCATACCATCTAAAGTGAAAAACCTGAAACAGATAGGCTGCACGGGGGTCACCTGCCTCTGCAGCTTCTTAGAAAATCTCTAGGTCCAGATAAGTCTCAGATAGGGTGAAACTTTGGAGTAATATATAATATTAACATATATTAGGGGAATAATATTTGAGTTTATCTTGCAACATATGGTAGTAGACATTACTCAGTCCTTGGTGATATAGAAGGATATTTATGTTGTTTGACACCCTGGTAGAGGTGTTTACTAGTCAATCCTATGTTTATGAAAGGCATGAATACTTATAAACACAACATTACAATTATGTTATGAAGTAATTCAGTAGGTATATATATGAGGTTAGTTAGTGAACCCACACCTCCCATCTGAAAATTTTATGAAAATTTTATACTCATCGATGTATAAAAACAATTTTGTTTTGTTATGTTCGAATTTTCCAGAATTTTCTAGACCATTAATATGATACCAACATTGAAAACATGACCCTATAATCTTATATTTTGAGCCAAAAATATTGTGTGTAATATTATTTAATAATATGTGTTAGATAAACTTACACATCACATCTCATCACAGAGAATTATCTCAGTCTAGTATCTCGAAAACTAGTTACAACTAATTCCTTTTCTCCTAATCTAAATGAAAAAAGATTCATAATTCAGCCTCCACATAGAAGAACTCATAGTTGAAAAATATAATAATCCTATAAGAATATATTGAAATCATAGGATGATAATTTTAAATGCCCAGTAAATGGTTTTAAAACTAATTAATGAAAGAAATATTTAAACAACCTTTTAAGATAATTATAAAACATTTTCATTAAATAAAACAACCTTTCTTATAGCATTAAATCAACATTTTTTATAGGTTACATGAATCTATTATTCGGGAATTATCATAAATAATAATTTATATATTTATTTAAAACAAATAAATAAAACACTATTACAAAAATACACACAAGTCCAAAAATTCATGGAATGCTTTATATAAGCACGGAATTCATCAAACTAAATTAAATGTGACATGTATGTGTGAAGGTATAAATTAAAACAAGAAATAATACTTTCATATAATTTCTTAGATATCAATATCATAATTCACTTAGTAAAAAAATGAAATCAATTTAATAAAAGATGAATTATTAGATACTATATCTATGTTCTGAAAATAGATGCTACAATTTCTTTATAAATGACTTCCCATGTATATAAATCATTATTCCATGTTCATTTATTACTGTTATCATGCGTTAATGATTTTTAACCAAGGATATTATTCAAGTAGAATAATCACATGGTTGGTAAAATATTAATCACATAATGGGGGAATTCATAACCAAGGACAATCATAATATTCAGTTGAGGCCTCATGACAAGACGATACATAATCGTTCTATCCAGGCATCTTTCCAAGACCACAGTTTGTCTCATGAGATGTACTAATGAATCAAGAGGCTATAACAGGGCTCACTGGTCAAATAATAAGTCTTATGCATTCTTCATATGTATATTGATCCATTAAATCAATGTGTCCTGCACCACTATGATTTATTAAATTTTCTTATTTTTTTTCAAAGTGTCTCATACCACATTTAATAATTAAATTATGTCTCCTAAGTGTCCCGCACCATTTTGAATATTTAAATTCTTTATCCATAATTTATCATAAGAGATAAATTTCATTTAGAAATTACTGTTTATATTCACAAATAAAGTGAATAATTCCTCAAATGGAATCATTATTCTAAATACTACATGGATTCTCAGTTATATTTATATCGAATTTATCATCCACATTCATGTGTACATAAAAACACATTTGTATATGTGATGATAATTGGTTCATTGAAAGTAATATATTGCTTGGTTTGTCACAGAATATAACAACTCTTAAATTAAAAACCCTTGTTTCATATAAATGAACATTTTGTATACTAAAATTAATGTTTTTTAATTTAGGATATTTGTAAATTATATTCATCATACACTGATAAATAGGTGTGTATATTAAATCATAAACATTAATAATAAATAGTGTTCTTTATGGAAGTTCTATTATTAATTAAAATATAATAGTTTAAATGTATAACATTCATTACATATGAAATATTGTTTCATAAGTAAATAAACACACTTTAAAATGAATTTATATTTATATGTATAAAACAAAAGATAAATCCGACTATTTATCATAAAACTGTAAATTGAGATTCATGTGATATCAATTTAAATAACAAGGTGATGGATTATTCTAAAAATCATAGGCACACGGTTACAAAACGATGTTTTGTTATTGTTTGACAATGTAAAATTGCATTTGGGATCATTAAGACATGCATATATTTAATTTTGGTACTTATATACACATGTGGGTTTTGAAATTATAACTAAAATAATATGTATAAGGATAATAATCACCTATTAAAAGTAATTTTTTATCATAAGATAAAATATAGTTGAATCAGATTAAGATTAATAAAAGTATAAATATGTATATATAATTATATATTTATGTATTCGTTTATCAACTCCAACCCACTATTAGTAAACCCTTTCAAGTAATACATGCATAAAATACTAGTTAATTAATGATAATTATCACTTGATAAATCCAAAATATATTAGGTTTGAAGATTATATAAAACCATATATATATATATATATTCAAATTCTATAGATGGGATTTTCCCAACCAAAACATGGTTTGATAAGTCCTTATAATTGTCATATACGTAAAAAAATTATTTCATCACATAATATCATCAATATGAAAACTTATTTCTAATTAAAATTGAAATTTATATATATATATATACATATAACAGTTTATACCCAAAGGGTACATGTGTGTTATTACCTTCATAAAAATGAATCCAATATTACCCATATATGTGTTTTATGATTAAATAACAATATTTCAAAAAAATGTTCAACATTAGAAAAGCATAATATAGAATGGGTTTTATATATAATCATATAAACACATATATTTATATATGGGTTAATTGAATCAAACACAAAACTAAAATAAGCCCTTAGATTATTTACAGGTGAGGTGGAGCTGTGCATAGATTAGAGGAAGGTTGTTGAGAAAAAAACCCTTAGTGTAAATGTGAAAATGGAGGTTTATATAAATGGTTTACATAATCTATATATATAATTTTATGTATTATTGTTAAGAATAAAAATATAAACAATGAAACCTAAAAAACAGAATCTAACTATTTAGATAGAAACAAAAACAATAATCAACTCAAATATTATATGGATCAGTTCTCTATAGCATATATTTTTTATATAAAACGTTCATGAGAGTCTAAATTGGAAGGCAATAATTTATTGAGATTGGAGGAAGACTCATCAAAAAAATGAAAATTAATTGCTAGAATATTTTGAGAAGAGTGATCGGGGAACTCACAAGAGGAAGAAGAAATAGTGGAGAGGAGGGAGACAACTATTTGTGTGGTGCAATTAATACTAAGAAGAGATGAAAAAGTGAAAAAAATGGATGGTTAGAAATTCGGTTTGGATCGATCAGATGAATGAGTTTATTTCTGCGGTTTTATAAACAAATTAATGGTCGAGATTAAACATAGCTGTGAGTAGATAGTCGTATGAACATCGTGAGTTTTAAAAATGGATGATCAGTCGAGATCAACTGTGTCCCAATTAGAAAATTCAAGGAAATGCAGGTAATGATAAATGTTCTGTGGAGTTTGAAGGAGATTCTAGATCGAACTGGGAGGATGTCACACAATAAGATTGAATGACATAGATTAGATCTCCTGTAAAAATATGCATCCCACACTGAAATAGGGAGGGATCCTCAACCACCTTATAAGTTTTGAGGCCTCTTCCATCACTTCGATGAAAAAAGAACACATATTGTGGGGTCCTTACACACAAGATCCCCAACCTCATGCCTTATCCCACCCTTACTCGCGCTGGTGCGTGACATGCCTCACCATATGCGCTCGCATGACCCGGCCCTACACATGGACCCCAAGTGCGACTCAATATCCACTATGCGGGTGCTTAGCCTAGCTTCGGTTAACACTGTGAGATGCCCACGAGGCCTTGAAGTATGGTCTTCAAGGCTTCCCTTAGTTGGGTGGGGTACTCACCAACTTTTTTTTATCCAAAACAATTATTAAAATAAAAAATGTTTTTAGAACAATATATATATATATATTTTAATGAATAGATATAATTTTTCATATACTAAATTCCATTATTTCCATATATTTTTAATCATTTTTTGTTTCAAATAAATAAATTTCAAAATCTATATTTCAACTTCAATTGAAAATTTTCATAAATTTATATTTATTTTAACACATTTTCAAAGAAACACCGTGGTTTTTAGTGTTATACTTTAAAATCCAGATATGAAATACATGTTCAACCTGAAACGATATTTTCATTAGACTAAAGATTACCCTTTAATAAATTTAAAACATTTTAAAACATTTTAAATTCATAATATTCGTAAACACATTGAATAATTTAAATAATCAAAATACATAAAATACCTAATAGTTATAAAATTTTATGGCTGTTACAAAACCCAACAGTCATGTAAAGACCCCAAAGGCAATAAACGGTCATATTTATCATAAAGGCCTTATTAATGCTTGTTTATGATGTACCAATCTTCAAAACCCAATTCTTTGAAGATGGTTATCTAAAACCCTTGATGTTTAGTATGGTAACCATAGTCTTTTCCATAATGTTTATCATTCTGACAGACAAAAAGGATATTCACTACATTCTTGGTCTGTTTGTCGTGTTTGGTGGTATCTTAGTGGTTCTGATATGTCTTCTAGTAGGTATTCTAGGTTAGTGATGGTATTTTGAACTTATTGTAATGTTTCATCATTTCTATTAAATAAAATATGTCTTATTTCAATTAATTAAGAATTTATTATGATGACAAAATTATTAAAAAAAATAAGTAATACTAATACTAATGACGAATAGAATATTATTATTGCAATTATAAATATGTTTGTGGGAACACAATACTCTTCTATTTAGATATAATATCTATGTATGAAAAGATTGGGTCATTTTAAAGAGTATATCATCACCCTATATCTATGATGAAAACCGTATTCATGATTGATTGATATATAGACATCACCTAACTTCTGGTTTTATGATTTAAAAAATATTGTAGTGGTTTATATTCCATGAGAATCTTATATGGTGCATCATCTTCAATGGTAGTTTACCCAACTGATATGCTTGTGATGAAGGGTATCTGACTTGACTGTGGTTTTCCCCTATACGAATATGTCCTTTATGAAATGTGTCAACGATGGTGAAATATATATCTAATGGTTAACTGTAATTCATACCATAATATTTCCCATGTAACTCAGAGAATTTCGTACAAAAAAAGATTAATCTCCATTGCAGCAACAACAACATAAGGTTCATATCTGATAGCAACATAGGGATCACTTTAGGAAACATAGGGATGATTTTCTCAATGTTATGTTAATAGACCATACATTTAACATGAATGTCAAGTTCATCCATTATAGGGATAATCATGCTTCTGAAAATATAAATAACTACTTAACATAACATTATCTCAACTTTTTTTTATCATTTTAACAATATATTCAAAATCCACCCCAGAATATGTAAATTTATGAAATTTCTAGACCTTCTGATTAGAATAATAAAGACCTCAATCTTACTTCAACAACTCCTAATATCATCGGAAAATAAAAAAATAATAATTTCGAGACACGTAATCTTAACAAAAACGTTGAAGAACTACATATATTTTTTTTGAAGCATAAAAAATATTAATAATTAAGAATAATTATCAATATTTACGAATAGGTATTAATAATTACCAATAATTTTTAATAATTTTTAATATTTATAAATGATTAGAAATAATTTTTAATTATAAGGAATAAATAGATATAATCATTCAAAATCAGTAACAATTAGCATTAATTAAGAACAATTTGAAGTAAATAATAATAATCAACAACAATTAGTAACAATTAGAAATAATCAATAGTAATTTACTATAATTGAGAATAAATAAATATAATTGTGAATAATGTTGAGTGTTTAGTAATAATAAGAACTAATAATGAATAATTAGCAATAATTAGAATTAATTGAGAACAATTAATAACAATTAGGAATAATTATAAATAATTATAAATAGCTATGAATATTTTGTTAAAATTAGAAATAATTATGAACAATTAGTAATTATTAACAATAATTTGTAATACATAGTAATAATAATAAATAATTATCAATGATTAACAATAATTATTAATAATTAAAAAATATAAATAATTTGAAATAATGAACAATTATATGAAATAATCCGAACAAATTTACATTAATTAATATAAATAAGTAATAGATAACAACAATTAAGGGTAAATAGAAATAATTTTTAATAATGATAAATACTTGAAAATTTTACATGTAGTTTTTAAAAATTTACAATAATTAATAATAGTTAGACATAATTAGGAATAAATTATAATAATAATTAGAAATAATTTTTTATCATTATAAAAAATTACGAATAATTATAATTAATTAATAATATTTAGTAATAATTATAAATGATTAATAATAATTCACAATAATTTGAAATAATTAATGATAATTACCAATAATTTTCAAAAATTAGCAACAAATATGAAATTATTAATAATTGAAAATACTAATTAATAATTTGCGATAAATAGAAATAATTATAAAAAATTTAGAATAATTTTCAATTATTATTATTATTAATGAATAATTATAAATAATCATCTATAATTAGAAATAATTAGTTGTGATTAAAAAAATAGTAAAAATTAGAATTGATTAAGATTAATTATCATTAAATATATAGAGATAATAATAATTAGAAATTATCACTAATAATTAGTAATAATGGAGAATAATTCCAAATAAGAAGGTTGTATTATGTATATTTAGTAATAATTGGCAATAATTCTGTATAACAATATATTATTAGCAATAATTAACAATAACAATAATATATTAATATTAATTATAAATAATTAATATTATCTAAAAATATTTAGTAATAATTAAGAGTAATTACAAAAAATTTAAAATAATATGAAATAATAGAGAATAATTAGAAATAATTATCAATAATTTGAAATAATTATTAATAAATAGAAATAATTAATTATTATTTGTGAAAATTAATAATAATTGAAGATAATTAAGAATACATAGTAAAATTTTAAGTTATTAATGAATAATAATTTGAAATAATTTAGAATAATTAGACATAGTTTGTAATTATTTATAATAATTTATATTTATTAGTATTAATTCTAATTAATGGTATATAATTATAAAAAAATCAAAATAATTTGGAAAAAATTAGAAAAAAATAACAATAAGTAAAAATATTTGGCAACAATTAATAATTAATAATAATAATTTGTTGTATTTAAAAATAATTACCATTAAATATAAATAATTACTAATAATAAGTAATAATTATAAATAATTTTGAATAATTAAAATAATTATAAATGATTCAGAATAAATATTTAATAATTTGAAATCATTAGTAACATTTTAATATAATTAGTAATAATTAGTATTAATTAAATAGTTAAAAAATAAGAATAATTAAGATAAAATAACAACAATCACAAATAATTATAATTAATTATTGACAACTACATTAAATAAGATATAATTAAAAATAATTACGAATAATTACCTATAATTAAGTATAATTAGAAATAATTAGTAGTAATTTGCAATGTTTAATAATAATTAAAAATAATTATATATTACTAGAAATAATTGAGAATATTTATTATTTATGAGCATGAATAAAGTACAATTATTAATATTTCACAATATTTAGAAATAAAAATAAATAATTAGAAATAATTAATAATAATTTATAATAATTAATAATAGTATATTATAATTTTTTTATCGGATTAATCTAGCTAATGATTTTAAAAATTTTTTTCATCATTTTTTTCATATTAATTATAAAATTATTCATCTAATTTCATTAATTACTAAATATTTAATTTATTATTCTAATTAATTTGATGTCTTTTAGAAAACTATAATCTCAATAATCAAATAAATTTTTTTATTAAAAAATATGTATTGGATAAATTTTCATAGTAACTTAAATAGTTCTGAAATAAATCTAAACTGTATAGAGGGGGTGGTAGTATTTATATCATTTAGATCAAATTATTCATAATATCTTTCAATAGGGATAGTTTTGTGACTTTTAAAAATATAAACTATAATGATATAAGAAATATTTGAAATTATTAGGACTCATATATTGAATTTTTATTTTCATAATGATTAAATTTTTCAGTTTCACATAGTGAACACATTTTGGAGGAAAAATCAATTCTTTTGGTGAACATGGTTTTGATGAAAACTAATTTTTTTGGTTATAGTTCAGTCTTATTTACATGATTTTTTATTTTACATTGATGTTAAATCCTTTTAACAAATATACACTCAAAAATATTACTGAAATCCATAATTGGAACAATCTTAATTTTAAGTTTTGTTTACGTTTATTGAAGATGAATTATATCACAGTTAAATAATAAACAACATTGAATATATTAAAAATACTATAGCTATTAAATAAGATAATATATTGTCTCATTACATTTTTGATCAAATATGTTATTTAATAAATTAATTTTTACATTAATGAAATAAATATGTTAAATTTTTTTATGAATTATAGAATTTAGTTTAAAATTTGGATCTTACTAATCAAAAGATCAATGCATGTTTAAATTTTTACATATTATACTTTAGTGAATATGGTCATTATTATGTTATCCTTCATATAGAAAATCGTGGTACAAAATGTTTTAAAAAGGCATGATGAATTATTCTCTATTAAATAGTTCAGGTTTTTTTCTCTTATGCCTATATTTTAGAATTTATTAATGATTAAAAACATATCATCATTATTGACATGGAATCAATAAAATATTTCTATTAGAAAATCGTTGAACCATCCATGTAATAGATATTAATGCAAATAATTTTTTTCATGTCCATTTGTCCTTTGCTTCAGAACCTCATATTGTGAAGTGGGTCTTTCAACTAATAGTTTCAGTCCAGTTGGTATTTACAATGGTCGATATTATTTTTTGTATTATCTTTATAAAACCATGTTACATACCTTCATGTATATTGATGAAAAAACATTTAAATTTTTAGTATTACATATTTTAATACATCTGACGAAGAATATTTACATTTATATGAATCTATTGATTACTGAGTTAAACTTATTATTGAGTGATGGGGTATGTATTTATGATGTAGTTGTATAATTGTTTTTAAAATGAATGATACAATACTTTATACACTAAAAGACATTAAAAACATTTTTTTATCTATATGGAGTATACATGGTCAAAAATCATCAATATAATACATAGATGAAAAAAAATATACATATCTATGGAATAAAATAATGAATTTTTTCTATCGTCAATGATTTCATCTAGCATATTATCTTTTTCAAAGGAATAAAAAATATTTTACAAATAGTAGAATAAAATGACGTGAACCCCCTTAAATTCTTATATGTAGTTACATAAAATCTATCATCTATTCACTAGATTCAATTACCTTTGGACCTTTTGAAAACTAATAAAACCCAAATGATTTGTGAGAGATCGTAACAGGATAAAGTAGTGTTTTTTGGGATTCTCTATATTATTAGGATTTTTTAGTCTTTTATTTGTTATATTTAATTTATATTGAGAAAACAATTAAATATTTTATATCGTGTGGAGCACACCTATAAATAATAAATATACAATGTAGGTATGAATAAATCTTTCCCATGTTTCCAGGCATCCTTAACTTCAGTATTTTTACAATTACGGATCATATAATATAATGAATACCAAATATTTGTATTCAATTTATATTGAATCTCATTAATTATTCAATAAATGGATTACAATTTGAGGTTACCTGATGGATTTTTTTTCTATTTTATCCCATTATACCACTATTGGTCATATTAGTAGATTATAAGATAATGATTGTTATGTCATAATGTAATGATTATTTTTTTTTCATTAGAGGGTTTCATAGTTCCTAAACTAACAATTTAATAAAAAATATAGTATATAATTTTGAATAATTTATACAAAGATAATATACTAGGATTCACTGATTATGTTTTAAAAAGTTGTTATATTTATTTTATATAAACTATAAATCTTTTTAGACCATCCTTATTTAAATTAATGTACAATTTAGTATTATTTTTTCCATATGATTATAACTTTTATGAGATTATTAAATTATGATAGATGTACCCATATGATAGATTGATGTTAAAAAATATGACGAAGGTATGTAAAAAAGTATATTTTTAAGGGATAATTTTAGAAGTTTCATTATATTTAAAATTACTGAATTTTATATTTTATTGTGTTTAATATGAATTTCTTTCAATAAAAAACCAAATAATTCACAATGGGTGAAATATTGACAATGTCACATAACATATATTATAATTATTAAATCAGTATGAGATTTTTTATATGTGATCTTCAATGATGGATTTCATATGGTGGAAAACATAAGGATTCAAATACTTCATTCTATATAGTGAAAAAATAAATCTATTTTTTTTATCTAAGGGCTTGTTTTACCTATTTTTTAAAATATTATTAAAATTAATTTTTTTAAATTTTTAATAGATTAAATAACGATCATATAAAAAATCACACAAATACACTAGTTTCTCAAAAATGACTTCCACAATGTAATTTTTTTAATGGTCACAAATATCATTGAATTAAATCATAAATTATCAAATGTATCTAATAAAAAATTTATAATATATATATATGAATAATTTTTTCAGGTATCACAACACAATGATAAAATTTATAGCCAATTATGTTCATTTAGTAATCCACCATCAAATTAGGATAAAACTTATAATGTATATTTCATTAATGGATTTCAATTCCATAATAACAGAAATGATTAATCAAAAAAATTAAATAATAAATAGTGTTTCTTGATAGGATCCCACCAAAAATAATGTGTAGTTGATATTTATTTCTTATTGGATGAATTAATTGAGTATGTTTTTAAATGAAGAATTGATAAAAGAAATGTTTAAATGTAATTATTCTGATATGTTCTGAGGGTTGTGTGTCCATCAAAAAATTGGAATTGTTGATGTTAAATATAAAACTAGTCATACATAGAATACTCCATTTATACTAACCCATTGAGGACGAAAAAAAGTTTATGTACATAATTTCATTTATTTGATAAATTTCATTAGCTGATATAGTGTCATGAAATTGAAATAACATGAAAATATATTTATTTAGAACCAACTAGGATGTATTGAAGTGAAATATAATTAAATTTCTCAATACACACATCCAAATATATCTTCTACTCAAATAGATAAATATATTTATGATGAATCCACATAGTTCAGGTCTAATTGAGTTTATAATATGAATTCATTGATTGATGAATTTAACAAAACAATTCATAATGAAATTAAATATTATATGTAAATTAATGATATTGAGGTGGGGATTAAAGACACTAATAATAATAAATATGAATAAGAATACTTATTTATATGATTGTAAAATATAAATTTATTTATTTTTTATATTTTATATCTGTAATAAATTTTAAATGAAGGTTTTATTACATACACAAACTATAAAGAAAATGGTTTGGGGACTCGACTACATGACCGACGCCCCACAACCTAGCCTCATGCCACCCCTACCCCAAGTGGGGGTATATATATATATATATATATATTAAATATTAGTTATAGGTGATATTATTATTTTTATTTTGGAAGGAGGATAAACATATATGAATGCCCTATTTATTTTCCTTGAAGATGTTGACCATCTTGGTGATGACCTATTGTCCCTATTTTATGCTTCTAATACCTCTTCTACTAAGAGGGGTCACAACATAGAAATGCTAATGAATATAGTCTATATTCAAAAATAACATCCCTCTATGTATTTTGATCGGAAACTGCAATTTTATTTTCAATTATGTATTTTACTTAATTTTAATGATTTAATTTCTTTATTTACTAGTTTATTAGCTCTTATTTCATTACATAGTTATTCATATATACCAATTTTTCAAGAAAGTACAATTTTATGTTATAAGTTTTCTCAACCATGGATATTGGGGGTTCGTGTTCCCTTGTTTTTTATTATCAAATGTCTAATCATTAAAAGTTATGTAATGTAATTTTTTTCAAAATTTTAAAATTATTATTGTGTTATTAATAATTATTAATATGGTTTATGGTTTCAATATATTATTATCTTGAGTTAATACACCTAGGTGGCATGAAATATTATTTTCTATCATCGGTGTGATCAGTTTTCACATAAACATAAATACATAGTAATTTACAACACTTGTGTAAAAAAATTCTGTACTTATTCTATCACCAACCCAGATACATAAAATTGTTTACATGGGATTTATATTATACTTTTTATAGAATATTTTCTTTATATTAGATAAAAATGTAGTAGAAAAAAATGGTGTAGGTAGAAGGTAACACGTAATGTTTAGAGTTATACTTTTTCTGTTCATCAATAACATTTGGTATGTAATTTTGATTATTAATTAATATACAATTAAAATCAAGTTAATTTTTTATATTTAGGTATATTTTTTTTGGATCAAGTGTAATAAATTTTTATATGAATATGAATATTTATACCAACCATAATATAGGATATATTATTGGTGATGGACAATGTTAGATTTCGGTTAAGATATTTATTATTTATTTTAAATCCACATTAATTATATAGTCAATATTTTTAATTTAAATTTTATTTTGGTATGATGTATAAGATCCATATTTCTCACAAACAAGATATTCTGGTCAAGATGTGGGTGATGCCTCCTATGAGTTGGGTTTTGTCAAGGAAACATCGATGGAGGCAACAATACACGGTATCAAGAAAGGGAATTTGATTAGAATTGGTTCATAATTGACTTCAATTAATTATTATAGTGATGTTTTTGAGTCATTGACTATCTCAAATATATATGAAACATTGAAATCATTATTTTTAGGGTATTAAGATATATTGAGGTCCCAATATGATATTATATAGAGCCTATTTGTATAGGAGGAGGGGCGACATTGAGAGGAAGAGAAGTGACACCACAAGAGGATATATTCCATGAGAATATATGGATCACATCTATGTAAAATTTCATGGATTATGTTTGGAGTTACCCCCATTGGATCCTCGACATTGTACACTATTATTTTTTTTAAAGTTTTTTGGTGAAAATGTATCTTTTAAATGATTTCTAAATTTTACATTAGATGTTATATAAAAATAAATTATCTATTTTTATACATAATTTTCTTATTGTATATTATCTTAGATAATTCCTTAAATCTAAAAATATTAATTTTTATTTACTGGTAAATATATTTTTCATACTTCATCTATTTTATTAGTGACGTGATTGATTGCAATTATAATACTTATTAACGGTGTAGAAATACAATAGGAACAATAATGGTTTTCATATAGGACCATTATATCCTAGTTTTTTACAAAATAATTTTCAATGATGGGTCATCGAGATGGAATCTAATTAGATATGACTATTTTAATGATATTCTGTCACAAATGACCCATTCCAAAAAAAATTGATGTTATTTTCCTCACTTTTATATAATTGGAATCTAATATACCAACATAAACAAACATAATGAGCACATTATCGTGACTATGATATACCTAAATTACATATCAAAATGAATATATATGACCTATAGTTTCTAGTATTCACACAATACCTACTTATTAGGATTTAAGGATATACCCAAAGAATTATAAACATGGAAGATGTAATAATATTCAACAAATTATTTAAACGTTATTTCTTCTTCAACCTTATATAATTTTTTATCTATACTAATATAATAAAATTAGTATCATCAGTATAATAATATTTAATTATATGATGAGAATAACTATT
Organism: Viscum album; assembly: GCA_963277665.1. NCBI lineage: Eukaryota > Viridiplantae > Streptophyta > Magnoliopsida > Santalales > Viscaceae > Viscum > Viscum album. Next base: position 143,622,822 of record OY728141.1, read on the forward strand.
CATATTTTTACCATCCATTACAATGAAAACTGAAAACATTGTCCTTTGAATGTGCATACTACTACCTCTATGAAATTATGTACTTCAAGTTTTAATTACCACCTAATATATTTAATTTTAAAATTTAATTTTATATATAAAAATTGAAATCATAATTCATGTGATGATAAAAATATAAAAATGGTTTTAGGACTGTTACATTTGAATTGAATCATATGTGAGAGAAAAATACATTTAGCTCCAGAATATTGATCTTAATAATGAGTTGATAATAAATGGATAACAAATAGTTATAAATGAATGGAAATAAGTAATATAGATATGAATATTTTTCAATTATGGATGAAATTTTTTTTAAAATCACTGTATAAGGTAATAGATCAACTACACCTAGTGGAAATATAAATTTTTAGGTTTCTTTTCAAATAGACATTTCATTGAAATATTTTATATCAAAATTTCATTCTGAAATCATTTTGATACATTAATATCTTAAATTATAAATATTATTTTCTAATATTTTTTTGTAATTTTTAAATGCTTAGATTTCTTTTATTCTATATTTGATTCAATAATCAACTAAAAATGTATTTACAATTGATCTGACCTTATCTCGTTCCTTAGGTCAAGAATCATTATCATCAATGTCCATAATCCTTTTATAATTTCAGGAATTGTATTAAATATAATAAAATATAGTTTGATATCATTTACATATATGTTTTACTTTAATTATCAACCCTTAAGCGTAATTATTTTTATTAAATCACGCAAGTAAATTTTTTAATTTCTCTATAATAGTGAGAAACGAATGATTTTATTCATGTGATATATCAACCAATTTTTCCAAAATCTATTTCCATTATTCATTATTTATCTTTCCTTCTATTTTCCATCGTTTTTAATAAGATTTATTTTCCACTTGATTTAGAATTAATTTTAATTAAAAAATTTTAAAAGAAAAGGGATATGTATTCATTATTTTTAAATATATTTTCTAATAGAGGTATTTTTCATATATCTAAAAAAATTCATGAATTTTATACTTCTCTAAGGATATGATGTTATGAAATCACTAAACATTTTATCTATGTGTATTATGATCATGTTTTGAGGATAATTTAAACAAAACTGATATTATTTCTATTAGATAACTATTCTATGAGGGATTAATTATTGAGTTCATATTTGTATTGAATATTTATGTATAAATTGATTGATTAATTAACATTAATTTTAGGGATAAACTCTATGATATATTCTATTTCATATATTATGGTATCATGTGTTCACCAGTATTAATTTCTATACTATATTTATTTTTCTTGAGTCAACTATCTGAAGGGTTATCCAAGAAAATTTCTCTAACCTATAAGGATGTCTCATGGCCCTTTGTAGGCACTTTTAACATGGATGGTAAATCATGTGTGCCTTTTTATTATAATACTAATAATGATTGGATACCCCTGTCTTCAATTTGGGATTCCTTTACCATTCATATCAATACTAAAGGCTAATAAAATATTCTTGAATCCAATCTAGATACCTTTTCAAAGAGTTTATCCATATAAAAATTAATATGTTCTCTATGCTCATTCTCCCCAATGGATAGATAATATTTTGGTAGGAGGATATGGTATATAGTATCTATATTGTTTTTGGGTTCTTGGATTGGATGATCATTTCGTTATGTTTTTTCCCACAAAATTTTCCCTTTAGAAGAATCCAGACTATGAACATGGAGTTTTGGTTCCTAGTATTGATGTAAGATCATTTCACATTTACAAATTGTCCTTAAAAATAAAAAAGTCCCAATATTTGAATTCCTTTTTTCTTGTATGGATTATGTTACATGGTCTTCATGGGATCTTCTGGAACTGAATGATATTGCAAGATATCACTATAACAATTGTGTCCTTAATCCTCTGGGATAATGATACTAAGAAAGTTGTGTTTTGAAATTTTGTAACAATGATAGGTGAGGTAGATCTCAGTTCTACATTAATTGATAATGTTATTATCTCCGCTTTATCTTATGATATACAAATTACTGTTGATTATTACAATTGTCTAAAATTATAGGATGTATATAAGGATGTTGGTAACTCATTTTAGTGTTACCTCCAAAATAACTCTTGTGATATTTTTTCTTCAGTTTTCATCTTTTCTTATATTGTAAAGAAAATAGAGAGACTACAGTCCAATAGAACCATTATGGTGATTTTTTTAATGAGAATTCACCAGGTGATTTATTCATCTAGAGTTATGTTGTTTATAAGTTAAAAAAGATGGTGGAAAAGAGCCATTCCCTGAGCAAGGGGTATCTATCTATAAATTAGTGGATATCGTTGGTCTCTTATAATGGTAATGATTAACATTAATAGGTGCCATTAAAGGATAATAAGTACTTTACCATTGAATTACAACTTAAAGGTACCTCTTTTGAATATTTTATTGATGTGGATATTAACCACCAAAATGTTTTTTTACTTGAGAGTATTTAGGATTCTAGTGGTGAAACACCTTAGGGTCCTCTGTATAAATTATTTAGTATTAGACTAGGTTATAGTAAATAGATAAATACATGGTATGATATAGTATACGATGTGATGAATTCTCCCTCCTTTAGGGTAGTACTAAATCCTGTCTTGGAATATGAAAAGAAGGTTTAATTTTAGGATAGTCCATTATGTTTTTGATAGTAATGTTCAATATTAGTTTCACCAGTAATCGTAGTATGAAAATATATTGAAAACCTCAAGGGTTTGTAAATGGAATATAAAAATTAACTTTGTTTCCAATAAAATATCTAATTTCATGATGCTTCAAATCAAAATTCTGGTTTCAGATAAGAATATGCATAATATGGAATTCTCTTAAATTTTTCATATCAATTACAGGTATCAGATAGTCAATGGTGGATTTCCAACAGATCTACCCTCTAATAAAGTTTTCTATTTTTACCAAAGTGGACTTAATATCATTTATTCATCACATTGATTCATTATTATTTGGATATTTTGGGGTACCTTCTTTTATAAATGAATAACATCAGTATATGAACCAAAAATATTTATAAGATAATTGGTAGGAAATGCAGGTTATTGCATATTAATTTTTTACATTGTAAGATAGTGTACTTCCAAACAAAAGATCCTATTTTAATTATTATGGAAACAAAAAGGGGACTAAAACACTGGATGTCATTGAATCTTATGAATCTCAATCTTGTGATAGAGTAAAGTGTGACCTAACTTCAAATATGGTGATAATAGCTTCTAAAATTGATGATTCCTCTATAGATGGAAAAAATATGAATCATGTGGAAATCCCTAACAAAAACATAATAGGTGGTGGAGTGGAAGAAATTCATGTGGTAGGGCTCATTAGTGGATTTCTCCCAAAATTACTCTTTGATAGAAACAAAAAATTTAGTATATAAATTTTTTAGTATCTAAACACGCATACAAGGTTATTCATCTTATAGTATTATGATTTTTTAATAGATTTTATTAGTCTCATATGATGTTCTAGATAGAGGGTATTTTTTCTAATGAATGTTTATTCTATTTACTTTTTTTCCTTCTTGATAATGTGAATTTAACCGATCCTTTATTACTATGTATGGTATTCATTGTGTGAATGGTGGGTCTACTATATCCTTAAAATACATTGAGAAATTTTATTATCTCATTATATTAGGTGGGTATATGGGTTGCTAGCCAAATATCATAGAACATATGGGATGTGAGTGGTTACCGTGAGTACCCTCTATCATAGAATTTTTTTCCACATGGTTTAATAAAAAAGAAATTTATTATTGGTTATCCATTACATATGTAATTATTTCAATTATTAGGTATTATCCAATCCATTGTTACAACATCTTATGGCTCATTAAAATTCATAAGTTATGATTCAAGGATGGTGAATATTGATTAACATTTCAACACCCCTAGCATTAATAATTAAAGTTTTTTCAATGATTCAATACTTGTTTCATGACAAATATCTATGATTTTCTAGGTATGATTGTTTTATTTTATTTTGCTTTAAATTGGTCGTATCTTCATACTATAATTTTCATATAATGATTAATAATGGTGTTTGATTAATATCTCCAATTCCGAACATTGTTGATTATATAATCATAACCTTCTTTTTCATTCGATTACTCATCCTACAATAGATGGTACAAATCATGATAAATATAATATAGTAATATGTATAAAAAATTATGAAAGATATAGATGATTTGTTATAAATTTGTTCATTATTTATCAAGTATAAACATAAACTAAATAAAAATAGTTATCATACATGTATTAATGGGAAATATAATTCATTTACAACGTAAATTTAAATATTTATATATGTGTGTGTGTGTGTTCATTTTGTTACCTTAGTTGGAATTAGAGTATGGTTTATACATTTTTAGGGATTGTATTATAAGGAATGCGATGATATAATTTACAATGTCGTATGTTAAACCAGTAGTGATATATGGTGACCCTAATTATTCATAGGTTGAAAAAATGATTTCAAAAATTAAAAAATCTCAATAAATATATTCTAATTATATAATAATTAACACTCTATATTATTCCTCAATAAATTCATTAACATTTTTTTTAGTTATTGGATAGAATCAGGTGTCACTATGTTAACAATGCATGTGATGGTAGATGTAATGTACACCCTATATACTATCCAAATATCATTAGTGTTTGAATGAAATATATTATTTCAATGATCATCCAACTCTCTCGAGATATAAAAAATTGTTTTACCCATTCTTAATTTCCAAAAAATATATATAGATGGAATGATTTCACATTGATTCTTTTATGGAGAAACATCCATGATTCTTCAATGGGTCATCCAATCCACTAATTGTCTATAATTTTATCAATAAATTTAAATATATAATATTCAATATCAAATGATCAGACAATGAGAATTATTTTTTACTGTGTAGAATATGAAATAACATGTGGATTGATGGTGGAAACTCATTAAGAAAATAAATTAAATTGATTGAATAGACTCATGGAATATAAATTACATACATATGTATTTTCAATAAGTATTTTCCTAAAAAAATTTATACTAAAAAATAGTGGATTTATTGAGTTCACGATAAAAGAATATGAGTCCAATTTTGTATACAAATAAAACATTCCATTATATTAAATATATGATTTTGGGTTTATCCGAAACTCTGTGGGAAAAACTGATTAATTGAATTATGAATTAAAAAATATTTGAAATCAATAAGCTATCAAAGTAATTGTATTATTTTAATTAATATCTAAATGTGATCACCATTTAGATTTAGAGATTAGAAACCTTGAATACTCAAATTTGTTTTAATAAAAATAGAAAAATAGAGTTTTTTTGGAAAAGATGAAATGCGTGGAAGAACGAAAATTCACCATTATGCATTTAAAGAAAGAAAAAACAACCATAGGTGAAATTATATACACGAAAAAGAATATTATTTTTATTTTTCATCAAAAATCTATTGAAAATATGAATTGCAATGGGTGATTAATATGCTGATCAATGAAAAAAATAGACAGAAAACTCATATGAATGTTCCAACTATAGTCATGTGATTAAATATTAATAAGTATATGAATTATTATAAAATAATCCCTATTAAAATTTTTAATGATCAAAATTATCTTTATAAACCTCTAATGATGGATGAAAATGGAAATTATATCAATTATAGGTGTCTTCATACCTATTCTGGAAGTGTATCAAGATTATATTACTTAGTAGAATCTAAATATTGAAGATTCATGTATTTTTTGGGTTATTTATATAAATTTGACAAGGAATTTCTTAGTCATCCCTTCAATAATTACATTTTATTTTTAATAGAACTCATAAATAGTGTTAATTCATTATCTAAAACACTTTATATAACATCATTGATTGAATTATAAGAATAAAAGAATATAATCTAAGAGAATATTGATTATAGTTCCATAAATGACAATGTTCCAGAATGGGGTTCCATAGTTCTTTTTATTATGAATAAATATAGTATAATTATTCTCTCTATTGATTATCATAAACATACCAATATGACTATCATGAAAAATTACAATATTCCTCATATTAATGACTTTTTTGATCAATTACTAGGCGGTTAATAATTCTTAATGATTAAAATTCATTTTAGGTATCATTATTTATATATTAAAAGTGTAAAAATACCCAAGAAATCATTATATATGAGTTATAATAACTATGAACTAATTATAATTCAAATAAGAATTAATAAATAATCATTATCATTGTTTGTATACTGAATATATTCTTAATATATTATCAAGTTCTACTTGTGTTATAATATAGACATAGTATTATTATATAGATTAAAACCACGAAAAAGGATTAAGATCATTTAAGAATTGTTTTTATGACCTTGAGAAAGGAAAAAAAATGTAAAATATAGAGAAATTGTTATTTTTATACACAAAAACTATCATTCATTGATCATGTAATCATATGAGATCATATATCTATAAATCCCTTAAAAATAATGTGTATTTAACAATGGTCCAGACCAACTACTTTGACTATGGTCCAAGGTTTCCTTATATTGGATGGATATTATCAATGTTTTGATGAATTTATTATTTCCATAAAATTAACAGAATAATTTATCTCAGAAGGGTGTGATGATTTATTAGATATTTTACTCTGAAAAAAAATTTCAAAGAGAATCAATATTGTTCACTACAGATGTACTCACATTATTATTCATTGGGGAATGGTTTTGGATATACATTGAGACATCAAAGAAGGTTTCGATATGTGTTACCTTATTGATAGACATGGTTGTTGCATTTTCCTCACCCCAATTGATGTTTTAATAGAAAATTTTGTTGAATAATTATTTAGATATAGTTGAGGTATTTATTTTCATGATGATATAAAAAATTGGTCTTTATACTAAAATGTTTTATATATTTATGGATCATAAAATATTAATGTATATATTCACAATTAATGAGTAAGATATGTTTTGAAGGATATGGTTAGAGTTGATCCTAGAATATGAATGCTCTATACATTATCACCCCCCATAGGGGACCAAAATTATTATTTTTTGATTTGGAAGGATCCTGATTCCATATCTATAATATATATTAAATAATATACAAAACTCATATAATTGAAAAGGATATACATATAGTTAATAAAGCATGATAAAGAGAATTATCATTCTCAAATAATATCTCAACCATCCATTCACATGAATATTAAGGATTTATAAATAATGAAAATATGTAAAATAATATATGGAATATTATAGATTAAAATTTTGACCGTAATTGAATGATTAGATCCCGAACATAGATTTTTGTACTATCACTTCAATAACTAAATAAGGATCTATATTATAAAGTAATAATCTCGTCATTCTCTATTAATTAGATAAGTACACATATGTATATTTTACTAATAAATCAATTTTTATAAGGTAACATAAATAGGGATATTGTAAAGTATGTATCTCGATGCCTGGTTTTCGAACATGTCAAGGTATAATGATATAATTATAAGGTAATAATAAAACCATTGCCAACAATAGTATATAAAGGGGAAGAAATCACCATGGATTTCATCATCACACTCCCCATGACATCTAAAATCTATAATTATATTTTGGTTGTATAATATTTCCTCAAAAAGATAGAACATATCGTTGACATCAGTGAATGTATATCACTTCATTTGTTCACCATATTATACATCAAGGGAGTATTAATATTGTATAGAACACCTCATTAAATTATGTTTGATAAAAATTTCCGGATTAACTCAATATTCTATAGATTTCTTCAGAAGTGTTTATTAGAGAGTTCAGTATGTGAAATTCATATCCTCCCCAAACAAATTTTCTATATTAGGGGACCATTCAAACCATTGAGGAGGTATTGATAGTTTGTTATATGTAATTCAAATAATGTTGGGATGAACATATTCTTATGGTTGAATTAATGAATAATAAAAAATTCCACTTTAACATTCATATGGATATATATGAGGCATAATATATAATGAAATATAGAACATTGTAATGTTTGGCTGATGTAAAAGAATTGAATCTATTAGTACTTGAATTTTTTAATGAAATGAAGGAAAATATTCAATTGATTTAGTGAAAAATGAAATCTACTCAAAGATAAAATAAAGCTTATATAGTTAACCAATGATTAGATTTTTATTTTGAAGTAAGTGATAGGGTTGTCGTTTAGATAACACCAAGGAAAAATGTTATTAGTTCTGGGAAGAAGGGAATGTTGACACCTATATCTATTGGTCCATTTGATATTATTGAGGTACTTAGATTGTATCATTACCCAAGGATCTTTAAAAATTCCTATTTTAGTTACATGATGTGTTCTATGAATCTATTTTTCATATGAATATATATTATTTGTCGCATGTAAAAATTTAAAAGAAGTAAAATAGAAAATTTAACATTTTAATTAGGAAAAATAGCATAAGATATTTTATCTAAGAGATAAAATACTATAGAATAAGACAACTCCCCTGGTAAAGGTTCAATGGTGGAATCTTAAATTCTAGAATGTTATATATGAACTTGAGGATAAATGAGGTAGATTTATCATCATCTTATTTAATCTGAGTAATATAATTTTAAGGTAAAAAATAATTTTATGGGTAATATAATGAAATGACTCATGATTTTAAAGTATATTTCCCATTAAAATAATTTATTTGTTCAATATATTTTATTACATGAAATAACTTACACTTGTGTACAATGATATACTCATAATGTATTATTATTAAATGTAATTGATATCATATAGATATGAGATAGTTTGTTAGGAATATGATATATATAATTATGAATTTTTTTAAAATTACAGTTTTAAGTGAATATTTATTGATTAATTAATTGGGAAAATATATATATCATTAAATGATAAAAATAAACTCATTTAATGGTAAATGATCTCTTTTTCAAGTTATTTTATAGTTTTAATATTATTTTAAAACTAAATTGATCACATATAAACTTTTTTTTTATTACAATTTAATGAAAATTAGTCAATAAAAATTCATATATTGATTATTGATTGGTTATATATAATGATAAAATAATTTCAGGATATAAATATATATTTTTTGGAAAATAGTTTTCATGTGAAAATGAATTTTTATCTTAATAAATTATGTTAAAATCTATTTATTAAAGTTATTAATTTAATAATTAGGACACATATTCGATAAAATAAAATAAAATATATTTTTTTCATATTGACTAGGAATTTAATGAAGATAAAATCATTTTCATCAAAAAAATTGAAATTGTAAAAAATTATTTTTTTAATCTTTTTTGAATTTATATTATAATTATTTTATAAAAATTTTAGAAATTATATTTCATAATATGGTTTCCATGTTTCTAATAAAAGTTTTCGTATATATATTTTGTGTATAATTTAAGTTTTAATCATATTGAATAAAGAATCATTGTAAAATTTTTCACTAAGATATGGTTTAAAATGGTTAATGAGGCAGTTAAACTAAAATATACTAAATCAAATATCACATATAAATATGTAAATATGATTTGATTGTTTTATTATGTTCATGAAATATCCCAACATAAACATTTGAATCAATTGGATCTAAATTGCTAGGAAAATAAATTTATTTTTATTTTTTTATAAGTATTTACAAGAATTCCATTCCCCTCAAATATAAAAAGGCATATCATCTTATCACTACTCCACACATAATGATAAACATATAAAACCCAATAAATAAATAAAATCCCTTATCAACACGCATATCTACATCATAGTGTTTATTTTCTTGATATAAACACACCCTAAAAGGGATTAAGGATAAATCAAAAGGATTTAATTCAAAGAAGTGGATATCATCCTCACCAAATTAATTTGAGTTTATTTCATCATATAACTCCATAAAAATAATAATTCCCAATTCTAAAATAACTAAAAAATATTTTAATTTTATTATATGAATATATGAATAATTATCTACCTTCATTTCATTCCAAAAATTTGAAAAACTAAAATATAACTTATAGTTATATCTGAATCACCTCCTCCATGAAATGATGTACTTTATTTTTCATCACCTACTTATATGAATAATTTTATCATTATAATTAACTTAATGAAAACTATTATAATGAAATTATTAATATTCTATATATGATAAAACAATTACCATGGTTTTAGGACAAATACAACCAAATTAAAATATGCATGGGATAATTTAACAATCAGCATCCAAATATTGATCTTAATAGATAATTAATAATAAATGGGTAGTAATAAGTTAAAAAATAATGGTATAAAGAATTATAAATATGAACACGGTCATAATATTTAATAATAGAAATTATAAATTAGTATACATTTGATTAAAATGTGTTTAGTTTTAAAGAAGTTTTTAGGTATGGGTATTATTTGAAATATAATTATAATCAATATTGTTTATGTGAAAGATTATTTTTTGGGAAATTTTACACTATTATTATTATAAACCCAAAAAATAAATTTCTAATAATATTTTTAGTAGTTTTTTATTTTCCATTTCCTTTTTTGGTAAAATATTCAAACATTAATATAAATGTAAGTGATATCGAACTCATCTCTTTAGTTAGGCCCTGAATCATTTTCCTATAGGTATATTATCTTTATATTGTGTCAATTATGTTATTATATATACTCAAATTTTTATTTAAAGTCATTTAAAACTATCACTAACTTTTAATACAATTTTATAAAATATATTTTTTTAATATATCCAGTGTGATAAATTTCAGATTTCATTAAAAAATTAGTAAAATCATGTTTTTAAATATTTCAATATTAAATATTTTTTCCCACAAATATACCATTCCTTTAATATTTTCCTTCCAGTCCATGTTTTTAGGGTTTTTAGTGAAAAACTATTTCTCATTTTTGGGAATGTTTTTTTAAATAGTTAACAATATAAAGGGGATAGTTCTTCTTAAATTTCAATGAAATATTACAATAAAGGTATTTATCTCTTTTATGAATAAAATTTAATTAATACTATATAAAACATGTTATATATTAATATTATACCATACATAATGTTTCTAATAATTTATTGTGGTCCTGTTTTGGGGATATTGTTTTTGAAACTCATTTAATTTCATACTATTAATTAAGAAATCGATGGAATCATGAATGTTTTCATGTTAATATAGAACATGCATGAATTGTTTTAATTATCTGATTGGTGGGTCCATTATAGTCCTCAGATGTATTGGGAAAGGGCTGTATCTCATTAAAATATGTGATTGAATGAGTAGTTATCCCAAGCCCAACAAAATACTAGGACATGGGTGGTTAGCCTAAGTATAATATGTATAGTCTATCAAACCGATTTGAAATAACTCCAAACTAGAAAATAAAAATATTCATTGAAATAATGGTCATACCATATCCACACAATACAGAGACAAAATATGATCATAAAAATAATAGAATGTCCACTATATAAACTAACATCTACTGTAATAAATTTAAAAACTATAATATAAAAATCCAATGTCCAAAAAGCAGAAACATATAATGGAATTGATGAAAGTATCAGGATAATTCAAGAAAATTCATTATAAATACCCATAAATACATCAATCCAAAAAAAATCAGTTCAACCTATAGATCACTTTATCTACTGATCTGTAACACCCCGATATTTAATGAGACAAATTCTTTTTAATTTCTTTGATGTCTAGTTTTGTACACTACAACAATATTATCTTGCACTATACATAACACCGTATTATATTTTGTATATGCAAACATTATTCTTGGCTTGTGTTGCACAGAAGAGCGACCTTCCTCGATAGCGTGTGTTGTACGCAGTACAGAGTTTCACTAAACAACAATATATTGTTAAGAACTAGCCTTTATGAATAGTATTAACTACACAATAATTTTATTACATAATAATTCATCTGACACATATTCTAGAATATGGTATAATAAAAAATTAATTTCTTTAGGTAAAATAATTATTTTAAAAAAAATGCAGTGTTGCCGCCTTTTGATGGCGCAAATACGTTAAATGTAGTTTTGGACAAATTTATAAGTTTAATTATAAAAAATAATATTATTTATTTCAATAAGGATATTAAAATTTACTTTGGATTAATTTTTTATATTTTCCTGTTAACTTTCATATTTTGATGAATAGTAAAAATACGCTAAATTTTACTAAAAAACAACATTTTTCATCAAGATAATTTATATGGATAAATTAGAAAATTTAATGGTTTTAAAGTATAAATATACAATATTTTTACCCTTTAATATAATTTAAGTCATTATAATTAATTTGAAATTGAGTTAATAGGTAAAAACATTTCCATATTTGGCAATGTTTTAACTTTTAAAAACCATTTTCTTAACTAGATTAATTTTATATTAATTACTGAAACTTATGTGTTTTGAATTTTAAAAAATGGATTTCAAATTTGAATTCCGTGGGTCCAAATTATGTTAATATATTACTTTTATTTTGTTATATTATGAATAGTAACTACGATAATTTTTATTCACTACAGTTAACGGTAAATCCGGTAATTAAGGGTGAAAATAAGATTATAAAATTACTATAACACCAGGAAAAATTATATTGGATGAGTAAAAGTTGACCCATATAACCTAAGAGTTGGAATATATTTATCTCATGGACTTTTGACCATGAAAAGGATGTAATTATTAATAAAACCAAAGAAAGTGACAACATGTCACTTTCTAATATCTTATAAGTGTAATAATTTTACTTTAGAGATAAACTTCATAAAACATCCCACATAAATAATCACCAAAAAGAAAATAAAATTACCTAAATTATGTGAATTTATTTATAATTTTTAGGGATTATATAATTATGATTAATGGTGACACAATAGTGATGTAGAAATCATTTTATTGATTGAAATATCAAATAAATTGTTTTAAAAATATTAAAATAAATATTATATGAACAATTCAATGTTCTAAACGAATTTTTAATATAAATATTACCATCTAGGGATATATTAAATATTTTTTTTGAATATATCTTCTTTTTAGAGTTTATTTAAGTTCATATAGTTGAATAGTGTCAAAATTGACACTATTGATATTTTATAAAAATAACATATTATTAAATTGTTTAAAAATCAAAAAAATATTTAAAATTATAAATTGAAATTTATATGGTATAAAATTTTATAAAGTATCAAATTATGGAAAATTCACAACCCATAATTATGTATTTATAGCTATTTATAATTTATAATCTTATTACAACAAATTAAATTAAATTTATTAAGTAAGGATAAATCAAAATGATAGGGTTTAAAATAAACTAAAAACAAGTCTAAATTTTATTGGATATCAAAATTTCAACCCAAAATCATCTCATATTCTAATTGAGTAATTTTTTGAGGTTTTTATGTGGGGTCAGGATTTATTATAATTTAATATTTTTGAGGATTCCAAAAGTGTCCCTCTCCTCTCTTATAAAAGGGCACCTCTTCCCTCTCCTCTTGAAAAAATTTTGAGCTTTCAATAATGGTCAAAAACTGTAAATTTCATTTCTCCACTTACCTAGAAACATACTAGAGGTCTTGATCTTCTTCAAAGACCAGCTTTAGTGCCCTGATTGGAGGTTTAGAAGAAGCGTTTTGACGAAGAAGTAATAACCTTTTCCGATGCTTTCAATTAAATTTCTCCTTCTAATACATCTTTTTTATTTTTTTCATTATGAAGTAATAACATACGTATCAATAATATACTTATATGTTATTATAAATATGAATCAATCCTATTTCACCTTCTACCCATCCTATAGAAAACGTAATCACCGCCCGTGCATACGTATGGAATGCTGTCTCTACGCCGTGGTGTAATCGGTTTTCCACCACCACCTTAATTGGATGGGTATAATGGTTTAATGAATAACTATATATGATTACTATAACATGATACTAATTCTGAAATATTCTTTCATCCACTACAATACCATTCAATAATTATGGGAATGATATCATCGCTCGCACATACGTACGGATTACCATCTCCACGACACGATGAGATTCATTCTTCATGTTAAACATTCAAGAATGATTATAAAGTATATATATTGAATAATAATGAAATATATGAAATGATAATTCCACTGAATTTATGTATATATATATATATGTGTGTGTGTGTTTCATTTACTTACTTCCATTCATGTCAATAAATAAAAGGAAAACAACGTTCATGCGTACGTACGGCCTACAGTCTCCATGAACTGTGCATTTCATTCCATTTATCGATCTATTATATTCTGAATATATATAAATCATGTTTGACATTCTGGATGTATGTAATCATGATCTATGTAATCATATGAATAAGTAAAAATCAAAACACAGATGATAAATGAAATGATTTTACCCAAAATACTGCATTAACATGGAGTTGACAAATACATAGATAATATAAAGTCATAAGTGAATCATATATGATATCATAAATATTATTATGGTTCTGATACAAGTTAATAATATTTTTAAACACTATATATAGGAGTCTTCAACACATATGGATGAAATTGGACATAAGTTAAGGGTTATTTATTTCAATCTCAATTTTTTTTCTGAGATTGTTTATTCGTAAGTATTTACTAGGGTTATGTTTATCATCCATGTCCATATATTCTCAAAATGTTTTCATAAAATGTTTCTATTTATATATGTATTTTTAAATGTAATTTGTATAATTTTTTTACTTTTACCACAAGGTATAGAGTGAATCTTTCTTTTGTTTACCATAAGAGGTACTTTTTGACTTTTTCAGCAAAAGTACTACAAGAATGTTTTTTTAACTTAAACAACATCAACGGATTTTTATGGTTTCATAATGCCATAGTTTCCTGAATATTCTTCTATATTATTTCATGATTATTTTCAAAAATAATATTTTTCTTTTAAAATTACGTGGAATTTTGTGAAAAGAAAATGATTTTGAAGAAGAAATGATATTTTCCTCAGGAATTCATTTCAAGTGTTTTATCAAAACTATTTTCCATCTAAGATGAGATTATTGAGTATGATTATGTTTCAAGTATAATGAATTTATTATTTACATGTTTTGATTTTTCTTATGATGAAATGATATCCATTTGTTCTGTATGGATTATGTTATGATGGGGTGATGTTTATGAAACCCATTTTAATCATTGGGTTATGATGAATGATTTAGGTATATTTTGTAGCACACGTAATAATGGTTTCATTATGAGATGTGTGGGATCTATATATACCTCTAATGAATTGGGTTAATATTTATATCTCATGAGATAAAAATGGATAGAATGGAAAGTAAATCTAGTTCAGTAATATAGGGCCAGAACGACAAGTAATACATGTTCAGTAATGGACTTTGTCCACAATGATGGTCCTGGAAACAATGACTTGGATACTATAGAAACCATATCATGTGCTTAATGGTTTTTAAAAATTAAATGTTTGATTCCCATTCTACTTTATCCTGATTAATTTTCCTTTATGATCTATGCCTCATATAATGCCAATATTTATGTCATTACTCATGATTTTGATGTTTTATGTTCGTTTTTTTACATTAAAATGTTTATTGGTTGTTTTATGTTCTCCATGTTATCCCTTAAAAAGAATTTGAGCTCACCCTTTTTATGTTTTCTTTTCCCCGGGATATAAAGAAAGGTTTTAGGTAAGAAAAAAATGGGAAGATCATTATGGGAGATGTTGAAGATCTTTCACCATGATTAGAATATTTTGATCTGAGTTTTTAAAGACTCTAAACTAATACGACCATTGGGCGTCTTTTTTTGTTATATATTTAGTATTCCGTGAAAATAATGTAATGTCCATGTATATCATGCATTGGGTCTCTACAGTTGGTATCATAGAAAAGGTTTTGTTAACATTTGGAAACTAGGATGCGAATACTTTAGTGAGATCCCAAGGGTTATTTATAAGGTATTTATAGAGATGTCCCTATGGATAAGTATAATTATGACTTACAATCCTAGAATTGTGATAATGATCTTGAATAACCTAGGATAATACCTATGATGTTATAGTTTGAAGGTACACCTCCTTTATTATGTTGTTTTCTTGATATGATTTTTTCCTCTCACACTATTCTTATTTGGTTTTAGATAATGGATTGAACTCTAAGGAACTGTGTTAATAATCAATGCACTAGGAAATGAAATGATTGTCCTCCTGGACAACTAAATGTTATGGAAAATGGATTGAAAAAACTTATTTCTTAACTTACACAAGCTATGAATCATTCTGGACTTCCAAATGAGCATAGAAGGGAACAATATTCTATTGAGTCATTTATGAGGCAACGTCCACCTTCTTTTAGTGGGTATTCTGATCCACTTGTTTCTAAACAATGGATTAATACCATTGAAAACATATTTTCCATACTTTTCTATTTAGATCATAAAAAATTCTTTTTGGTTGTTTACCATTTAGATGTTGAATCAGACCATTGGTGGACTCTAATTAAGAATACAAGGCCCCAAGATAAAATTGAATCCATGGAATTGGACGAGTTCATGAACTTGATTTTCAATAAGTACTTCCCTCGTATTCATCTAAAAATATAGAAAATGAGTTCATTGTGCTTAATAAAAATTATGATGAATCTGTAGTTATATATGAGGTGAATTTTACAAGGGTTGCAACGTATGCATCTGGATTTAACATCCAACCTGAAAGTAAAATTGATCGATTATTCAGTGGATTAAATCCAAGTCTATGAAGGGAATTAGTGGTAAGAGTATTCAGTATCTATGAAGAAATTGTGTGTTGTGATATGAAGGTAGAACTGTAAGTTGGTGTTACATATCCATCTCTTGGTTTTGACAAGAATCGAATGACGGAGTTAAGGAAAAATATAAAAATAATGGGGAAAAGAATATGAATGTTTTGTTATGCTCAATGTGTGGAAATATGCATGATAGAGATTGTCTTAAAGGGAATAGAAAATGATTTATATGTGCACAATGTCATCTAGAAAATTAGATTCAAAGTAATCGGAAAAAGGTAGATAATGATGTGAATAGATAAAAGACTACAGATAACACACCACCAACACTTTAATGCTACATGTGCAAGGAAATGTGGCATTATGCTAACCAATTATCTAATCCAAGGGTTAATGATGATCTACATCAACAACCTCTTAAGGAAATGGAAAAAAGGTTATGTCACATGTGATCACTATTGGAGATGTTGAGTATGAAAACGATGTTGTGGAATGATTAAGTGTTTATATAATAGGATTCCAAAATAGTCTTGTGGAATCCCATTTATAGTATTATGAAATATTTTAATATATGTGTATTGGATTTCAATAATCATATGGTACTAGTAACCATGAAATGTGATTGAAATATTTTTGGAAGGAAGATGATATGTTCCTAATGAAGGGATATAGAGAAAATAATATGTTTGATAGTATTAATGAGCTCATGACTGATATAAGGACAAATCCACATCATGATTTGAGTATATAGAAATTTTGAGATTTTGGTATGTGGAAATAATTAACGTTTTAAAGCATTCATGTTTTCACTAAGTTTCATTGGTAATTCATGTTTTAAGAGAATACATGGTTACGTTATTAACATGATTGAAATATGACCATCAAGGTATATGTTATGATATATGGGGGATAAATTATGGTAATCGCATGCTTGGTAGATGACCTCTATAGTAATATTTTTCTTTATACAATGAGATTGGACAAAAGTATTTTGGATAATCCAAAATATTGAAATGGATTATGTTAGACATCATATAGTATTTTTTAAGGATTTAACTTTTTGATATTATTTATGAAATGTTATAATAGTATAGTTTTATAAAAAGGACAACTCGTAGGATGGGTGACAACCCATTACATCAGACAAGGATGTGGGAATCAAACCCAAAACCGATGTGTGACATGCCTTTATCGCCTACCACTGGCCTACATGACTTCCCTGGTTTGTAGAAATTAGTTTTATTTTATTAAGTGGTAAGATATATGAAGTAAAAGTCCATTTTTGGAGCCATATATGATTAATATCACCATAAGTGGACTTATGTATATTTAATAATTTTTGATAACCTTTTGTTTGAGATAGAGGGAATGTCCCATCATTCTATCACATGATCTACTAAAAGTTCACGAATGACAAATTAAGCTTCATTTCATAAAGATATGAAGTAGAAATTGTTCAAGTAACAACCAACGGTGAGATTGTACCAAAATCAAGTAAGTAATTATACAAAGTTAAATCCGTTAACTTTAGGGAAATGATCTTGAAAGCCTAAAATGTTATCTTAGTACCCTCCTATATAATGAATTAGATGGTACCTTAGATCATCACAAATTTAAGGCTTTGTTATTTTTGGATTTCTCATAGCCATGTTCTCTACCACTCTCCATCAATAACATGATGGTTATATTTCTCATCCATATCCATGTTTTCACCTATGTCCTCCTATGTGAAAAGCCAGGGATGAGTTAATTTGGGTCACCGTTACATTTATTAATTTACATTTAAAAATTAATTTTTAGTATTCCTTTTCACGAAGTGGGTTTCTATGAAATAATCTTACAAGTAGTAAATGATTTATAACCCCAATGAATTTCGAGGGCGAAATTCATTTTAAGGGGGGTAGAATGTAACACCCCGAGATTTTATGAGAAATATTCTCGTTAATTTATTTGTTGTCTTGTGTTGTAAGCTATAAAAAGATTATCATGTGCTATACGCAACACCATATTAGCTTGTAGTATATGATGACACTATTCTTGGCTTGTGTTTCTCGCAAGAGCGACCTTCCTCGATAGCGTGTGTTGAATGCAATACTGAGTTTCACTAAACAACGATATATTCCTATGAACTAGCTGTCCTAAAAGTATTAACTAAATTTTGAATTTTATTACATAATATTTTATCTTACACATATTATAGAACATGGTATGAGAACAAAATAAATTTTTTGGGTAAAATAAGTATCTTCCAGGAAATGCAGTTTTGTTGCCTTTTGATGGCGCACCAACCATAAAACAAGTTTTTGACACATTTATAAGATCAATTAGACAAAAAAACTTATTCATTTCAATAAATATATAAATATTTACTTTGTATAATGTTTTTATATATTTTGTTTAACTTTCATATTTTAATGAATAATTAGAATACGATAAGTTTTTATTAAAAACTACTTTTTCCATTCAGATAATTTATATGGTTAAATTATCAATTTTAATGGTTTTAAAGTATAAATATAATATATTTTTACACATTAATATAATTTAGGTCATTATCATTAATTTTACATTGAATTCATAGGTAAAAACATTTCAATCTTTGGCAATGTTTTAACTTTTAAAGCCCGCTTTCTTAACAACGTTATTAATTTTAAATTAATTACTGAAAATTATGGGTTTTGAATTTTGAAAAATTAATTTCATATTTGAATTAAGTGGGTCCAAATTATGTAAATAGATTACTTTTATTTTTTATATTCTGAATAGTAACTGTGGTACTTTTTATTTTCAACCTTTTAAGGTAAATCGGGTAATTAATGGTAAAAATAAGATTATAAAATTTCCATAAAACCTGAAAAAATTCTGTTAGATGAAAAAAAGTCGACCCTTATTACATAAGGGTCGTAATAGATTCATTTCATGGACTTATGACCTTAAAAATGATGTAATTATTATTAAAACCAATGAAAGTGACAACATGTCACTCTCTTATATCTTATAAGTGTAATAATTTTAATTTACTGATAAACATCATAAAACTTCTAACATAAATAGTCACAAGAAATATAATAAAATTATATACATCATGTGAATTTATTTAGAATTTTTAGGGATTAAATAATTATCATTAACGGTGACAGAATAGTGATGTAGAAATTATTTTATTGATTGAAATATAAAATGAATTGTTTTAAAAATATTAAAATAAATAATATATGAAATATTTCATGTGCTCCACGAATTTTTAAATTCAATATTACCTATTTGGGATCTATTAAATATATATTTTTTTGAATATATATTTTGGGTGTATTTTATTTAAATTCAAATAATTTAATAGTGTCAAAATAGACACTACTGATATTTTATAAAAATAACATATTAATAAATTGTTTAAAAGTCACAAAAATATTTAAAAAATATAAATTGATATATATATGGTCCACATTATAATAATGTATCCAATTATGGACAATTCACAACACGTAATTAAGTATTTATAACAATTTAGAATTTAGAATCTTATTACCACAAATAACATTAAATAGATTAAATAAGGATAAATAAAAATGATAGGGTTTAAAATAAAATAAAAATAATCCTAAATTTTATTGTCTGGTGATATTTCAACCATATATCATCTCATATAATAAATGAGTTATTTTTGGAGGTTTTTAGGTGGGGTATGAATTTAGTATAAATTAATATTTTTGAGGTTCCCAAAAGTGCCCCTCTCCTCTCTTGTAAAAGAGAACCTCCTCCCTCTCCTCTTCACAACATTTTTATCCTTCAATATTGGCCAAAAACTTATCCATTTCATTTCTCCACTTCCCTAGAAACAATCTATAGGTTCTAATCTTCTTCTATGTCCATATTTAGTGCCCTAAGAGGAGGTTTTGAAGAGGAACGTCGAAGAAGAGGTAATATACTTTTCCGATTCTTTCAAATTCATTTCTCCTTCTACTGCCTCTTTTTTTTATTTTTTTCATTATAAAGTAACAACATAATTATCAGTCATATACAGATATGTTATTATAAATATGAAGCAACCCTATTTCACCTTCTATCCATCCTACGGAAAAAGAAATCACCGCGCGTGGGTACGTACGGAATATTCTCTCCACGCTGTGGTGTAATCTGTTTCCCCCACCACCTTACATGGATTGGTATAATCGTGTAAAGATAAAATATATATGGTTATTATAACATGATTCTAATTCTAAGATATTCTATCATCCACTCCAATATCATTCAATAATAATGGGAATGATATCATCGCTCGTGCATATGTAAGGATTACTACCTCCATGACGCGATGAGATTCATTCTTCATGTTAACCATTCACGAATGATTATAAAGTATATATATTTAAAAATAATGAAATATATGACGTAATAATTATACTTGATTTATATATATATATATATATATATATCATATACTTACTTCCATTCAATTCAATAGGGAAAGGAAAACAGCGTTCATGCGTACGTACGGCCTACCGTCTCCATTAACGGTGTATTTCATTCCATTTATCAATCTATTATATTTTGAATATATATAAATCATGTTTTACATTCTGTAAGTACGTAATCATGATCTATGTAATCATATGAATAATTACAAGTCAAAACACGAACGATAAATTAAATGATTTGACCCAAAACAATGCTTTAACATGGAATTGACAAATGAGTGGCTAATATAATGTCATAAGTGAATCATATATGATATCATAAATTTTATTATGGTTTTGTAACAAGTTAAAAATATGTTTAAACTAACTATACAGGAGTCTAGGGCACATATGGACGAAATGGGACATAAGGTAATGGATAATTTTTCCAATCCAGTTTTTTTATCCGAGATTTTGTATTCATAAGTATTTACTGCGGTAATGTTTATCATCCATGTACATGTTTTCTCAAAATGATTTAATAAAAAGTTTAATATTATTCCATGTATATTTAAAGTCATTTTTACCTTTTTGTTGACTTTTACCACAAGTTATGAAAGTAATCATTCTTTTGTTTACCATAAGAGGTACTTTTTAACTTTTCCGGCAATAGTATGAGAAGAATGTTTTTTTAACTTTTACAGCATGAACAGATTTTTACTATTTTAGAACGCCTTATTTTAATGAAGATACCTCTACATGATTTCATGATTATTTTCAAGAAAATCCCTTTGATTTAAAATTACATGGCATTTTGTGAAATGAAAATTATTTTAAATAGGAAAGGATATTTTCCACAAGAATTCCTTTCAAGTGTTTTATCAAAACTATTTTCCATCTATGATGGCATTATTTAGTATGATTATGATTCAATTATAATGTCTTTATTATTTAAATGATTGTATTTTTATTATGATGAAATGATATCCATTTATTTTTTTTGATTATGTTATGATGGGGTGATGTTTATGAAACCCATTTTATTCTTTAGGTTATGATTAATGATTTATGTATATATTGTGGCACACCTATGAATGATTTCATTATGAGATAAGTGGGACCCATATCTACCTCCAATTCATTGGGTAATGATTTCTATCTGGTGAAACAAACATGGCTATAATGAAAAGTACATATGGTTTAGTAATACAGGGCTGGATCGGCAAGTAAACCCAGTTCAGTAATGGACTCTGTCCACTATGATGGTCTTGGCAGCAATGCCTTGGATACTATGGAAATAATATCATGTTCTTAATGGTTTGTAACAAATACATGTTTTATTCCAATGATATTTTATCATGATTAATGTTTTTTATAATCTATTCCTTATGTAATTCCAAGATTAATGTCATTACTCTTTGTTTTAATGTTTTATGTTCATGTTTTTACATTCAAAAGTTTATGGGTTGTTTTATGTTCTCCATGTTTGCCCTTACAGAGCATTATAGGTCACCATTTTTATGTTTTTTTCACCAGGATATAAAGAAAGGTTTTAGGTAAGAAAACAAAATGGGAATATCTTTATGGGAGATATTAAATATCCCTCAACATGATTAGAATATTTTTTTCGATGTTTCCAAAAACACTAAACTAATACGGTCATTGGGCGTCTGTTTTTGTTATGTAATTATTATTCAGCGAAAGTAATTTAGTGTCCATGTATGTTAAGATTTGGGTCTGTACATGATCACCACCCAATCTTGAGTACTTATAAAACATACACCAACCAAATCTAAGTGATTATTTCCTTTTTCCCAAACCTATTATAATAAAATAAATAAATTCATGAAGGAATATATAGGTCATGAGTAATAGGGAGTTTTAGGTTTTCATCCATTCATTTCATAATCAATAACATATTAAATAATAAAACTATGGTACCTTTTAGATAAAACAATTCATGTGATTCCTTTATAAAATAAAAATAAAACATTCCTTCTAAAATATCTCATTGGCGAGAACAAAACATTAATAATTGTTCAACTACTTCATAGGAGGGAAGAATATAACATTTTACCAAAATATTGATGATATTTATTTCTATGTAAAATGACATGATTATTATTATTAAAATATGTATGTCTAAATACTTTTCAATTATCAAAAAAATAAATTATAAAAAGAAGAACACGAGTCCCAAGGATGTATTTATTTACTGATTATCTCACATCATAGCACAATATGATTATTGGTTTGTTCATGTTCCAAGGAATAATCCAATGAAACTGGTCATATGATTGGATAAATAGGAATACCCTAAGGATGTATAAAATAATATCCCTAAGTATTAGTATCCCTCAATAATATGGAACACCCCTATGGATGAATAAAAAAATAGATACCTATGGAACTTGTTGTTAGAAATAATGCATGACTGGCATTCATTCTTCCCATTTAACAACATAGGATATGCTATAAATCATTTAAAAAATCAAAGGGTTATCATTCAATTCAATCAATCTCAAGTAATTCCAATAACAATTTCAAATGTCCATAGGTTCATGCTTCAAAACATGTTTTTCTTTTCAAAAACCATTTTTATATGGTTTTTAATAAAAATTCATACTTTTTACTTAAAAACTCATATAAAATACTTTTCATCAAAATCACATGGGTTTTTACCAAAATACATTTTTTTAATAAAAAATAATGTATTTTTCAAAAAACTGAAATAAATTAATTATAAAAAATGGTACATAAAAATTTATTTTATATAAAAAAACTTAAATGGTATTTCTTTACAACACAACCAATTTATTTCAAAAACCACAATAAAATGATTAAAATCAAATTAAGTCAATCATATAATTTAAAATCATAAAATATCTAATATATATTCATTTAAAAAATATCCTACTATAAATCACCCTTTCAATTCAATGATTTTTTATGAAAATCAATAAAGAATTTTCAGAAACTAGTATCAACGGTTTTCTTCACACACACAAATTGAAAATTAAAAAAAATCAAAATTGATAATATGAAATCATAAATTAGATATAAAATACATTTAAAATAAATATATATATAAATTGTCAATTTAAATAGTCTACTTTATTATGTCACATACATTATAAACACCAAATAGGAAATATGAACAATTGATGGAGGGAAACCACCAGTGGAAAAAGAGGTTCCACACATAGTATATATGGAGAATAAATCACTAACTTCCACACCATGATCACCAATCATTTGGATGCCCATGAAATCATAAGAGGACATCAAAAATATAATACAACAAACCTTTAGGTACTATTTTAAACATCCTAATCTTTCTAGTTTGTAGAAGAAAATACAAAATTAGAATAGTATTTAATTTTCCATTTTCAACCAAATATTTGATGATTAAGGATTAAAATAATTTAAAATAATATTTTAAACTTATAATTGTGTTTAAGATTATTTTTCTATAATATTTATCATATTAAATCAACCAAAATGCTATTACAAATCTGGAAGGAGGAATAATAAAGGGAAAAAATGTTTTTTAAAAAATTTACATAAAAATGGAAATTTATAAGTTTAGGATTGTTTAACCTTACATAGATCATATGTATTGTGTAACGAAAAGGTGTTGTACCCTTATACAGTAAATGGAAACATACATACCATTAAGCTCATTTAGACTACACTAACACAACTATTAAGACTCAATGGATACCTTTTTGTAGAGTGGGACTTACCCTTATGTAGCACAGTTTTACCATTAAATAGAATTTAGAAAATAGATTTTACCTTTAGATAGTTCTATGTATACCCTTATGTAATGTATAGAGAAAGGTAGTTATGCTTTCTTATAGGCCTGTAAACCCTTATGCAGCGCACACTACACCTCTGTAGTGGCCTACATTTTGATATTTTACTAATGAAGTACCCATATTTGAGTATTTTATTATATAGGTTACCTTTATGATGAACATGTTTACACTTATGAAATACTATAATGACCATGATGGTATGTACATTCAAAGGGTAATAACCTATCAAAACCAAGGGATACACCCAATTACCATTATACACCATATATAAACACACACTTACCCTTACTCACCACATTGAAAACATGAATAACAAATATATAACACCAAAAAAATCAATAAATAAGGAAAAAATTTAATTACACTTTAATGGACCATATATCAATATTAGGGGTGAAGATGAAAAAAATATTTATTAGTTTTTCTACGAAAGGATTTTAAAATAAAAAATACTTTTTTAATATCATAAAATGATGTTATAATTCTCCTTGACATAAGGCTTTCTCCACCCAAAAAAAATCTAGTTTTACTAGTAGAAGAACCAATAAACTAAAATAGACCCTAATATATACCGATGTTTTACTCATTCTACATAAAAATAATTATATTCCAAAAATAGTCATTAGTCACAAACATCAAAAACATAACATGTCTCGAATAAGAAACTCAACAACGTTGAGGGGAGCCATAATTAACTACAGACATAGCATAGGTATCCCAATAAATTAATGATTTTCCAAAATGGTTTAACATGAGATGAAAATAAAGAAACATCTCTTAAACACAAATAAGAGTCTTCAATAATAGATCATAACAAATCATCGAAGATCAGAACGAATATCTAATAGATTGGCATGACCAATATATCAAAATGATTTCCAAAAAAGAAAATTATCTAAAGATCCTAAAATTATCCAAACATCCAGAATAATGGAACATAAATAACATATATTTTTTCCCATGTCATGTACATGATGGTAACATATGATTTACCAAACAGATCCCCACCCATCGATAGGATAATAAAAATCATCTACAAGCACCTCAGAATACCTAATCGAACCAAAATATTTGTAATCTTTTCTACCTGATTGAATTCCCTATTATTATTTAAGTCCCAATTGAAATTGCATGATACCACATGTCAACTGTATGAATTGATAACTACTCTATGAAGAAATATATTATACATCATATCATGATTGCTATCTTACCATTAATGAAAAACATGATGATAGTAAGGAAACAATATTTAACTGAATATTATCAATCATAAAACATATAGAGACGCCCATTGATGGAAGTAATCGGAGGGATTCCAAATTATAACAACCAAAACACATATAGATATTCTCATCCCTAGACTTCATTCCATATCCAACAGTGGGAAAAACTCAACGGACCAAATCCATCGATGAAGATGAATGACCCTTCAAACGTACACATCCACAAGGAATATAAAAATGATATAAATATAACAATGTCATTTTCAGGATAAAAATAAAGGTTCACAATAGAACATATAAAAACGCAAATAAATACACCAGAGTATCCTAGAAGATAGAATTCACCAAAACCTAAAATACTATAGAATGAAATACTCAAATAATTTTCAATCTGGCATTGGAGCTAAAATCTAGGTCAGCATCCATTAAAACTAAAATCTCCTAAACTACATGATATGATTCATTTTGAGTCCATTTTATGGATCCTTATTACCATGAATAATCTTTTTCCCCAAATTCAAGAGCATATTATCCCCCAATCAATGATTTAATTAAAAAAACTTAAGGTGAACCAAGTTTCCACAACATTTACAATCTCTCATAAATATTGAACATTACATCTTAAAATAACTATATGATTCGCACAGGAAACACAAAAAATACTCTTTTTTACCAATAAGGATGTCCCGACAAAACCAAATTCAACAATCCATCAGATTAGAAACCTCTAACACATCTAACCAATAATGTGGAATTATTTCATTCTTTGTACTTTTTTATCTCTAATATTACTAATAAGAATATATCACGAATTTAAAGATAATATTTCTAATATGATGCTAATATGATAATACCTTGATCAATGAAGATACTTTTTTTAAAAAAAATATTATGAAGGGAGTCATCACTAATAATTTTCGGTAAGAAAAGTATCAAAGTTGGGAATTTCTAGGAATTCTCTGCAACTCACGTCTCCCAATGATTGAAAACCATGATCACAAAACAATTCCCTTTCTTTACATCAACTTCTAAATTCTACTATATTAGATAAAAATTAAAATTTTCCCAGTACATTCATTTATGTATAAAGGAATAAATTTACGCTTCCTTCTACTCTCAATAATTCCCAAAACAATAACTTTTTGATAGACTATACCATTAGAGAATTAGTATTTTTGGGATAATACCATATTTCATTAACTCCTTTAAAAAATTAAATGTCATAGAAAAACCCTTATCCCATATATAAGATGGTGGGTGATGATCCATAAAGAGTGTAGTTAGTTACAAAGACAATAATGGCTACGACACCACCACATGATTTAGATTTTTAGTATATTCATCGATTATAAATAAAAATTCTATCAAACATAAATGGATTCATAAAAAAATAGAAAGGAAAATAAATTTTATATGTTACTTTAGGGGATTTTTGTTATTAATAGTGTCACATAAAATATCACAAGCTCAAATACTCAATAAAAAATATTTATATAAAAAACCAACAACCTAAGATTATTCAAAAAATTAAATAACAAACTTTTATCAAATCATCATTTGTTTCAATGTTCCCATGATTTATCCCTTAAAAAATAATCCTTTCATCAAATTTTGAAATCTTTATATAATTCAGTAAAAGTATAAGAATATCCTTTACCAAGTCTAGAATTTTGTTTATTGTTTCAATGTCATTAATCCCATTCTCTACTTCAAAAATAATTTCCATTTTATATTCATAATATAACATCAATTCCATTAAAAAGAAATTTTCCACTTCATAAAATATCCTTTGAAAATGATATTGCAGTACGAAAAATTCCATTAAAACAAAATTTTGGTAAGTGAAAATGTTTATAAAATAACTGAAATAATATTTTTTAATAGAATTTTATTTTCATAATCTATTTGAAATTATAATCAAATATATTCAATTTTATATAATGAAATAGTATCATGAAATAGACCACAAATAAAAATCACATTCAAAAAAATAAAACTCCAAACAAAACACAGTTGTTTGAGTTCATTTTGGAAACTAATAGATTATAAAACGTGATTAGGTTTGAGTAAAACTATTCATCTCTTGGTATCAAGTGATGGTAAACAACATACTATTTTGAATAAAGTTGTTATATTGACATCAAGATCAAGAACACTACCTCACTATAGTGTACTAGACCATTAAGGCACAATGCGTCTCTTTTCATAATTGTATTCCAACCCAAAAATCATAATAGATTACAAATATGAAATATATTATCACCTATAGTCAAATATTAATCATCATCATTAAAACAAAAAATAAATTTAAATAATAAAGTCCCCACATTCCATGGTAAATAGTGTCTCTTCTAGGTGACCAAAATACCACTCACAAATTACATATTGAGTCCGGAATGATTCTTAATCTCATTTATACCATAACATGACCCAGAAATCATATTTAATTTCAACTAATATGTAATTATTTAATTAATGGACTCCTGTGATTCCATCAATAGTAAACAGAACCAAAATACCTCCCTAAACAGAATTAAAATGAATTCTACAGTAACCTAATGGGTGTTTCCAATACTAATAGGCTAGTGATGAGTACTATGGAATAAATAAGAATATAATAAGAATTAATTTTCCAAAAATATACAAATATAAAATAAAAAAAAGGTATTCAAAATCTAATATCAAAAAAATATTTACATTAAACTGAAAAAGATATTAGTTCCATGTTATGTCAACTAAAGTCATAAAAAATTCATATATACATCAATTCATAAAATATATGCAAAAATGGTACCACATACTCTACTAATCACCACTAACCCTAGAGTACTTATAATCATGTACACCCACAACCATTGAGTTTTTTCCCTTTTCTCAGCCTAGGGCTAAAAAACTACCAAACCCTGATGGAAATGGAATTTTGTGAGAATTGAGGAACAATTGGATCTATCCATCTAATTTCATTTGAAATTATATATGAAAATATACAAAAATACTGAATTTTATAAACCAAAATGAATTTTAATCTTTAAAAAAATTAATATTGAAACAGGATTTCAATAAAATAATAATTGGGTGGTATAGAAATGGTATAATAGTTCATTTTCATAAAAGTAGGCATGAATGAAACAATTTATAAAGAGTGTAATGTTTATAATTTCAAAAAAAAATTAACAAGAGAAAATATTTTTACAACATTGTAATGATAGAATAAATTTCAATAATAAACAAATAAATCTTTGAGAAATGGAGAAGAGACCCATGGATAGGATCGTATAGGTATTCTCACACATCAATATATAATACTTATCCTTGTGTAAATAAATTTCGTGTTTAAGGATATAGAAAAAAAAATACAATGATTAGAGAAATATGATCATACATAATTTTGAATAGGATAATATCACTAAGGAAAAATTTCACTTAAAAAAGGAACACCCCTATGGTTAAGTATAATATGATCACAAAGGACCTAAGAGGTAAAGATATTACAACACTATTGTGCATTCTTCCCACCTAAATCCCTAATATCTCTTGTGCTCAATGGTAAATCAATAATGATTGGGGATAAACATCAATTTAGTCAATCTATAATCATTCAAAAAATATTTTCAAATGGATCAATGTTCTTTTTAAAATAAATCATTTTAAATACTAATATAAAATAGTTTTAATAAACAACATGTTCCGATTATTTCAAAAACCAATGAAAAAAATGTTTTTAAAAAATCCATGCCTTTAGTTTCAAAAACCAACATCAATATCTTTTTATCAAAAAAAATAAATCCTTTTATTTAGAAAACCAACATACATTTTTTTATGAAAAATCATCAATCATATCATTTTAAATTATAAAATATAAACCATATTTTCATTTGACTATAATACATCTATAAAGAATTATTTCAATTTAATGACATTTCATTAAAATAAATAGGTCATTACCAAAAACCATTGTAAAAGGATTTTGTTATTTTCAATTCATTAAATATTAAAAAACCTATAAAAATATCCCTTAAATGTTTTCAGATTTCTAATAAAATCAATTTAAAAAATGAGAATAAATGGTTTTAGTTTAAAATATTTCATTACAAAATCACCGACATTGATAAAACCCAATGAGAACCCTTAACTAAAAACAGATGAAACTGGTAGATGAAATAAAAGTTCCTTATATAGTAAAAATTTAGAAACTATCCCAAACACACCCCCTTTCATAAAAGTACAAATAAACTCCTATGACACCAAAAGGTAAAATCAAAAATAAAATACTACAATTATTTGGGTAATTTTAAAAACAACATATGGGTTATAATTCTCATAAGAAATAAAAAAACAATATTTACATTTTTTTATTTTTAATAATGGGTTTGTAAGGTTTAAAAAATATTTAAAATGAGATTTAATACCATTAATAGGGTTAATGAATCAATTTACACATTTTATATCATTTAGAATCATACATAAATACACTACTAGTCGAGGTGGATGAATAAGAAATGAAAAAAGATTTTGAAATAATTTTAAATAAAATGGGAATTATTTATTGGTAATATAGATTACTATTATATATCTCATATGTATCTACTAAATGTATGGAGTTCTACCCTTCTTTTTTTGTTCTACATGGAATTACCCTTATGTAGCATCATACATCCCTTATACTACCCTTAAATGTCAATAGTCACCTTCATGAAAAGAAGTATTTACCCCTGCATGGCTTATGTCTACCATTAAACAACCATTATAATACTATGGATACCTTTATAAAGTGCCTGGGATTCCCATATCTAATATATAGAAAAATTGACTTACCATTTTATATGGGCTAAGAGACTACATCACATCACACATTATCATTATGTTGTAGCAAACATCCCCTTATATAACCAAATAACAAATATTATGAGAAAAATGTATTCCTTAGGTTATATATATATATCATTATTTACCCTAACACAGTGATTGAAGGAACCGTACTCATACTATACTTAAATGGAATTACCCTTAAGTAGTAATGGAAATACTATATTACCTTTACACATCATTTATAAGTACACCCTTTCCCTTACAAAACTTAAGGAAACAAAGAGTTACCCTGACGTAAGGCTTAAAAACTCCTCTATATAAGGGTACAAGGTAAATATTCATTCGTATAGCCTATAAAAATGTATTTATAGAAATTGAGATAGACATTATTCACTATTTTTAAAAACATGAATAAAAAATAAAACAAAAAATATGTCTAAAATATTAAAAAAAATTAATGTTATAAAATTGTAAAGTGGATGGACTAATCCATCATAAAAGTAATTTCATAGAAATCAGACTTAACACATGTTATAATTTATATTAAACAATTTATTCCAAAATGATATTACATACACTTGGGCCTCATTCATATTATTATGTTATGAGTTATAGATCATAAATGTTATTTTAACTTTAAATTCCATTACTATTCATGGTAAATATTAAATAAATTTCTCAATCAATTATTATTGAGATATGACATTTTTTTTCAAGGAATGATAGTTTTATTGTTAATTCATTAAAATTGATCATGTTGTCATAGCTTTAATCTCATTTTATTATCAATTATGTAATTCAATTGATATAACCAATGTTTACCCTTACAAAGCATATCATCTCACCCTTTCATTTGTTTATATTCCCAAAAACAATAAATAAGTTATTCGGTATAATTAATATAGAATTATATTATATATAAATAATTTTTATATAATATTTGTAAAATTATTCCAAATAGGTTTATTATTTATATTGTACCTAAAGACAATAAAAACTGTACATTTCATATTGTATTAATGTTAAATATAAATCATTTACATCATAAATAGTATAATATGAATGAATTTGTTAATTAGTTCACCTCATATCTTGTCATGGGTGGTCCAAGTGATATTTTTGTAATGTTGGTATTAAAAAATAGCTATAAATTTTTCTATAATGTAATGATTATCAAGTGTCTTTAAGACTCACAACTACTTCTTTAAAATAGGAAATATTGTTTCCCTATAGAAGAGAAGTAAAAAAAATTATCGAAAGTATTTTAAATTGAAATGTATTTTATTATAATATGTGAAGAAAGAAAAAATATTAAATACGATTCTGCATTGTATATCTATGTTATAGGAACAACTTTATCAAATTATTAAAATGTTATATAATGACCACAATAAATTAGAAAATGATTGTGTATATGTACAGAAACAAAAATTTCTGGAATTGTTTCTAGAAATAAGATAGAGGTATATTTATAATAAATCTATCAATGTTTATTTCATCAAAATATGTGGAATTTTCCATAGTTTAATGGATAATGATAACTGAATCAATATTTTTAGTTGTTTAAATATTTTTATCATGTGTTATAGGAGAAGTAAATTCAATGTATTCGAATAAATTTTTTCCCAGAAATAATATTTTGGTTTTAGAAAATGTATCATGATCACCAAATAGAATCCTGACATGAAATAATTATAAATAGATGATATTTTATGAAATTTATAGAGATAAGAAAAGAAATTATTAAATATTTTAAATATATTATTTTTAAATATTTCATCTTGAAATTATTAATCTACGTAAAAATTATATATAATATAATAAAATAATATGGTATATGATTTTTGTTTAATTGAGAAAATACAATAAAAATATCAAAATTTACATTACTAGTGAATAAATTATGTATTTTTTTGAAAAAAATTATATGTTTATATATTTTATTACTTGAAAAATAATCAAAATCAAAATTTGGGATGTTATAAATTTGAAAATTAGTCATAGAAATATTGACTTCAAATATTATACTTTAATCCAAAATTAATGTCACTAATAATATATCCTAATAAATTCATAGTAATCCTTGATATACATTGGTAATGTAATGATATTGATAAATATGAAATTTTATCCCCTTAAAATAATGATTTCATTTATATTCAGTTTTTAAAAACTCTAGAATAAGACAATCATACCAAATTTATTATAAAAATGATCATTTATTTGATAATATTTGATATTATGAAGTAATGTATGTTTGAGGGAATATTTTAGTGATTAATATGATGCTTAAGAATCTAAATCAAACTATAAAAAAAAATTCTTTCTTAAGGTATGTAATAAAACTATAATAATTTATTTGAGGTTTAATATATTAAATGGTAATACCATGATATAGTAGATACTATGTGCTAATAAAAACATTTATTATAAGTCCAATAAAAGTGAAAAAAAGTAATACCATTTAATGCCTCATGGTATTAGGATATTGGGAGATAAGAGATTATGTGTGTGGTATTACTAATGATTTAATAAAAGTGTGTTTGAACATAAAAATGTTTTTTCTTGTATATTGTAATTAACACAGTATCATTTATTTATATATATATTTACAAAAATATTTGGATTTGAATTATAATTAAACCATTTGGAAATATACATCAATGATTTTATAGTTTAAATTATTAATATATAAATGAATCGGTAACAATTTCTATCTACATACATGGATCATTATTCATGATTTTAAATTGAGTCTTCTCCTTACATTATTTTATTTTGTAAATTCTTATTCATTATTATTTGTAATTTAAATCTTGTAAATTTTTTCATTTTATACGGAAGGAATTTTATATGTATAAGAAATTTATTATTTGGGTTTAGATGTAGGAACATAATTTTATATATTGATTTTAGAAAATGATCTAACTCATATGTTTAAATAATTTAATCAATGTATATAGTGGAAATTTCATATTTAATTTTATGTATTTTCAATGTTTGTAAATTATATAACATAATGACTCATATGAATTGAATGTAGTTTATGTTATATATTGAGTATTTGAAATATTATAAATCAAAACAGTCAATCAAATTATAGTTGATATTATAATTTATATTTTATATTACAAAGGAAATTATGATTTCTGAAAAATTAGTTAAGTGATGAATCATATATCCTGAAGTATTAATATTCTATATATATATAGAGTCACACATTTTTTTATTTTTTAAAGTGTTTTTTATCTATCTCACTATTTTCAAAGACAAAAATTTATTCAAATATTCTATTGATGTTTATAAATAAGTCTATTTTACATGTGTTGAATATGTAAAGTGTTTACCATTACATATAAATCTACATGGCGATGTAATTGTATAAAAGTTTGTTTTTTATGTTGATTGATTATGTTAAAAAAAATGTATATTCAAAGTAAAATATTATAATTGACATAGAAAATAAATTTGAATATTTTCAATTATAAAATCATAGATATTATTTTAAGGTATTTATGATTTAAATTTTAGGAATGTTTTATAAATGATTACAATGTTATATTGATTTTTTTGAATTTTTGTATAATGTCTCGACTTAAATGACACTAATTCGGTGCTCTGAGATGCTTTTTTATGAGGCCTCAAGATAATCACTTCATACAACATAGGGTGTTGACTTGTAGTGATGGTTGAGGGTGTCATATTGGAGAGAAAATACCCACAAATTAGTGTAAGAAAACATAAAAAATATAAAAGTATCATACAAAACAGAAAATAAAGTATTTTCATAATCATAAAATTGACTAAAATAATGCAATTTAAAATAATAAATGAAATTACTTAAAATCCTAAATAGCTATGTCATATATACAAAAATGGTCACCCATTGGGCCAACCATACAACTATATTAGTATAATAAGAGATACAAATAAATGTACAGGGCTCTACACTTACTATGACCCTTGCCACATACCTAGTCTTCAAACACATTATAACTACAACATCATGAATAGAAGAACCACATGAGGGGATCTGCTTGATAATTAAACACTCAGCCTCAGCCCGATACACCATGAATCTATGATCAACCACAAAAATTAAACAGAAGGTCTTTAATCACAATTATGTTTACTTACATGGGAGATAAATAATCTCGGTATTCCACCCCGGTTATGTACATGAAATATTGTACCATACATGATTTCTCAAGCAATATTCTCAGACTAGTCGAGACCTAAATAAAATGAATAAATAAAAAATCGAATGAAACAACATTCATTACCTGGGTCTATATTAATGCTCAAATGGTTTATGTTCCGAAATATATATTTATATTTATATTTATATATATTTATATTCTCATTCATAT
This sequence comes from Viscum album, assembly GCA_963277665.1. Lineage (NCBI taxonomy): Eukaryota > Viridiplantae > Streptophyta > Magnoliopsida > Santalales > Viscaceae > Viscum > Viscum album. The sequence continues at coordinate 143,658,316 of OY728141.1, forward strand.
ATATTTAACAATAATATTGATATACATGAGTTAGGTGAATGAAAAAACATAAAACTATCAGCAATCGATCCTTGGGACATTAATCAGAATCACATTGAAATACAATGTAATTGAATTGAGCTAGATGTTATACCACTCAAGTCGTGTATCATTATGTTGATCTCTGGTCCATAATCATAATAAAAAAACCTCTTCTTCATCAAGAACCTGAAATGTCTCTGATAAATATATGTCACTAGATATGGATACTCTTCCTAACACTAGGTTCACTCATACTCGCCTCTAATAATTGAAATGAGGGATTCCATGTAATTATATCTAGTCATCATGTGAATGGTCACTAATATGGATTCCATGTCACTTATTCCATGAAAATACTGTCTAATGTCGGAAACCTATGTCATTGTCTGTAGGTGCTCATCACATTGCGAATCAGATAATCTCTTAGGGGATCAACCAATGGTTATATATCGAAGAATTTCCATTTTTATACTAGTGATAAATTAGAATCCATTCACCAGAAGATTACCACTTGTATGTCCACCTGACCCTAGGGTGTATCCTAGGAATTTCTCAATTAGAGTTTAATCATATATCATGTATAGGTCACATAAATAGTGATGAGTTCCATGTCTATCGCTCAGATATAGTAATCGTCTAGGGAGAGTCTAATCATCCACATCACTTAGAGAGTGAATAATAATCCACGATTACACATCAATGATTTGGAACACCATGTACAATACCGCAATCATGTAACTAATCAGGGAGATTTTAATCATCCCTACCACCCATAAGGGTGTAAACATACAAGACTATAATCAGATCAAGGATAACGTAATAATCCTCATCACATATTGACCATATGAAAGTGGAATCACCGTCATCATATAAGAGTGTGTAATAATTGACAAGATTCATTACTAGGTATTTTATGCCCATATATAATAACCATAGGCTCAATAGATATATCCTTGGAAACAACACTAAAAATCATTAAAATGTTATAATAAAATATACAAGATTAGTAGACATGTCCTAGATAGTATTTATAATTTAAAAAAATTAATTAAATTAACCTATCATGGATCCAGATCCCTTGAAATCACGTCCGAGAATCCAAAAGAGAAGTAAGTTTCCTAAAGTCAAGCTCAACAACCACCAACCAAGAAGTAAATCTGGTAATCATCGTTGCATCAGCAAAAAACAAGTGCAGATATAATTAAAAGTGCGAGGATTGATAAATGCATAAACGTTCCACTACTTACACTTCCTCATGGGGTAACAACTTCTTCATGGGTTTTATGGTGACACCCACTACCATCTCTACCAACGCAAAACAGACTAGGCCATGGTCGGTCAAATGTTGGGGCACCCACTAGGTCCTTCAAGTCACAACACAGGATTGGAACCCTACTCTGTAACGTTGGTAGTAAAGTTAAAAGGTGTAATACTTCAATGGATAATCTAATGGTAAGAAATAATAAGCATCCTACATGGGATCTATAGATTGGTACATAAGAAAGATCATCCTATAGGGGACCCTCACAACATGGTGTATAGGATGAGGCATCCTACATTCGATTATCCGAACAATATAATGATAATGGGATCCTAGAATGGATTCATATGTTATTATTATATGGGGTAAACCCTCAAGGGACCCTTGGTATCATTAAAAAGATAATGGCTTCTCACACAGGAAAATCTATGTTGAAATGTATATATAGTAATCATATATGGGATCCTCAGAAACAACTAGACTCGGGACCTCCTAGTGTTGAACAGAACATCTCACAATGGAGAAATACTCAAAGAAAAAAACACAAAAAAATTTCATTGTATATGAATCATGAACAATCTCATATCGTGGTCGCACATTCAAGTGACAAATAAAATAGATTACTAATAGAAGAACCACTCCATTTAGAGAAAATTATGAAACGCCATTATAGAGAAATTAAAACTCTAAAAGGGTTTCACTACCCCAATATATATGAACAGATTATAAAAAGGGACTACTCATGGGAACAATTATGAGTATAGGGTCTAAAGGTAAAATGAATAGAAAAACACCTAAAATGTATAGCAAAGGAGCACATATAATCTCATCCCTAACACAGAACGTGTACCTTATCGACCCCACATTATCATGTACTTCAGTTGTAAATAGTATGTAAAATCCCAATTACATGGTGTGTGGGTCTTATAAACGGTGTGTACCCTACATTGGGTTCCTTCCCAAGTACCTCACATAGAACATCCATATATATCATCTGGAAATGTACATTTACAATATGTTCAATGAACATGGGGTCTAACCATGTAATCTATGTAAAGACCCAGAAATTTCAAGGAAAAGTTCTTCTTAATATCTTTTGGATTTTACAAAAACGTAGTTTTTTACGGCACCTGATTCTGAGGCCCGGTGTTCTCGGAATCAATTTCTGAAGTTTATCTCGGGTACGTTCAGTGAATGAACGAGCGAGTTTTTCTAACATTTGAATTGGTGCTTGGAATTGAAATCTGAGGGCACCGATGGAACCGCAACACCTGTAGTTTCTTAAGAAGACCCTTTCTGGAGTTGCGTTTTCTTGGGAGGAGTTGTTAAAAAATGTGAGGAATAAAAATATCATTTTTAACAATTATATTTTCATTTCTTGTTAAAGGGATTAAGTGTTGTGCCACAACACCTTTTCCCCTATCTTATGTGGTTATAACCTAAGTAAGGGAGTTGGGGGTAGAACCCACTTGTAGTTAACTACCTGTGAGAGGATTAAGGTGGGGTAGGGCCCACATGAGCCCAACCCGTCACCTTCCCCTAACGTTCATAACGTTTTCCCTCTTAATTTTTTAACTCCTCAAAACCCCCCATTTAATATTGCCAACTTATCACCTCATTAAATTTTGGAAAGTTATCTTTAATTAAATTAGTGGACATATATTGGAATGTTCAAAATTTAAAGTTGTTGGAAAGGGAAATAATATAAGGTTAAGACCTTATTTTATTGTGGTTACATTGTTGTGTTGAAAGGGGGGAGAATTCTTCTCATATTGGAAGAACTTCATCTTCCCGGCGAAGAACTTCTCTACCACGACGAAGAATTACGTCACGACATTTTCCGAAGAACGACGACGTGCCATCCATTGTTCTTCTTCCCACGTCAAAGGAAGGGAGACATCATTCCACCTTGTACAATCTCCGTCAGCGTGAATGGAACCTCACCCTGCGACGCCACTTTCTGTGAAGCTCTTCAAACTTCATCTCGTTATCAAGTTAGGGGTTTATTTGTTTTTGTTCATGAAAATTTTTGTCCCCATTCATCGTTCTCTAATTTGGCTGCATGTTATCGCAATAACGGGAGGAGGTCAGACCGCACGAACACGATTGACTCTCCTCCCCACTTGATGGTTGATTTTTTTGCGGCTAGAGCAAGGCAACGCGATGCAGTTTCACTACGCGGAAATAATGAAGGATGGGAGGAGCAGCGCGGCGCCGTCGCGCCGCGCCGGGAAACCACTAAGAGGCTGCGTGTTGTTTATTTGACGTGTGGATCATCGGGAGATGACGGAACGGGCCACAATCACGATTTGAAGACTTCGCAGAGAAGTGTCAGTCCCGGGAGGACCGCCGGCGAAGACTGCAGGCAAAACGGACCACCGGACTTCGTCCGGTGGTCTGTGGAAAATTGCGCCGGCACGACGGCTCTAGCGGCCGTAGGCGGAGGCCGACCACCCGGAGGCAGCGGCACCCGACGCACCACCAGCAGGGTCCACCGCGGCTGAATCCACGACAGCAGACAGCGGTCCTGCGACCGCACGGCACCAGAGGGGAGACAGAGGATTGTAACCCCCGACGGTCAAGGAAGCGGCCCCCACGTGGGGGCCGCTGCTTCATTCAAGGGGGGAAACCGCACCCAGCTGTTCCGCTCAGCCAGACAGCCGAGCTGGCCATGCGATGGAGCCAGCGCGGCAGGCCAACCGGCCAGGCCGGGCTGCCCTCAGGCCGGGTCGGGCCGCGCCATCCGAGCTAGTCCGTTTCCTAGTGGGCCGGACCCGGACCCGGGTCGGGTCGAACCAGTTCGGGCCGACCCAGGGGGTGTCGGGCCGGGTCGGGCCGGGCCCGAACCCACTATTTTCGGGCAGTTTTCATTCAAACGACCATATATTGGGATACAGACCTCCGATCGACACACCGTCAGCTGCGATGCAATCCTTGGATCTAGAAGGTCATTTAGATATATAACACTCAAGGGTTCGGAGAACTTTGGTTATGGCTGAGTTGGTTCGAACACGAAACCAACTGGGCCCTCGGAGCGGAAACACTTATATCATGAGCTCCGGACGTCCGATAGACGTGTCGTCGACTTTGTTCGATTCCTCTTGATTAGACGGAACTTTTGGCATACTTTTCCTGAGTTATGGACGCAGTTGGATAGTTTCCGGGTTGGATTGTACCCAAAATCAAATCGGGCCCCTGGAACGGAAAACGTAGTATCTTCTAGACCAGACGTCCGTTTGACGAACCGTCAGTGGCGTTGGTGATCACGTTGAGAAACGGTCCCTATGAGTATACCCTATAAGAGTTCAGGGTACAGTTGAGATACAGCCGGGTTGGTTCGCACCCAAAATCCAACCGGACCCCTAGGGCGAAAAGGATAATAACTCACAGAGCGGGCGTCCGATTGACGCGCAGTCTGTTGTTTTGAGACCCCTATGATGAGGCGGTCCTTTGAGATACTTCTTCGTGGGACTTTTTGATACTTGGAGTATCGACCTGTAGATCGTGGAGCGGACCCTCCTAGAGACGAGTGTACGGAGTACGGATACCGTGTAGCCGACTGAGACCTGACGACTGCTTGACCGACACAACTTGGATTGAGTCGATTAGCCCTGTGGACGGAGCACCACTTTATTTGGGTGAAGACCCATGGCGGACGAAGCACTATTGAATTTAGGTTCAGACCCGTAGTACTCATCCGGAGAGTACATATACAGGCTATTAGGGGGGATTCACTATAGTGTTTGGGTGGCAGACACCGACGGGAAGCACTACTATGTTTGGGTGGCTGACATGCGGTACTCGACAGGAGGAGTACCTTAGCAGTCTTAGGTTAGTGAGCAGTACCTCGGAGTTGTGACAGGATAACTGTACTCTCCAGAGACGGGGCTCTTCCATAGTTAGGGTTTTGATAATGAAAAACATGGTTTGAGCTGTGTCTATGACCTTTGTGTTTGCCTCATGATTGAGATGGGTCACTTGATAACATAGGTGTATGTATGGGCATATAACAAGGTAGTGGTTTTCCGTTGATTTCATAACCTTTGTGTTCCTCATGATTGAGATGGGTTACTTGATAACTTAGGTATATGTATGGGCTTATACCTAAGTAAGGGTTATCTGGTGAGATCCAACTTTGTGGTTATCCTTGTTAGATTTAGTGAGACCTTGAGGGTCTCGTGGTACCTACTGAGTATCGTATACTCACCCCTACACGGGTTATGCCTGCACTGAATTGTGTTGGTTGTAGACACCGGGCAGCGCTGACAGAGGCCGAGTGTTTGAGGACTGGACAGTACCCGGAGGTGGCTCTCACGACGAGTCAGTATACGGAGGTGGACTTCACGAAGAGACGACAGTCGGAGGAGGTTGACGGGAGAGAGAATTGTGGAGGCTATCTATACCTACCCTTTAGGTAGGATCCAAGGAGGATGACCCAATAGCTGCTCCCATTCTTCCAGTTTTTTTTTCTTTTTCTGTTGTACTTTTGTTCAGTTGTAGTTATACTTTCAGTTGGGTTTGTATTCTGGCCCACTTACTTTTCAGCACATACTTTTGTACTTAGTGTATTACTTACGCTTGTACTCTGTGGTGTTTTGTTCACTTTTATAAAGTAAATTCCTTACCAGTTATCGGGAATTAGACCATTGGTTCTAGTCACTAGCCCATGGCCTATGGAAGGCAGGCTTGGGGTAGTCACGACACGGGCCCCGAGGACGGGTCGTGAAAAATTGGTATCAGAGGAGTCGGTTCTACCGGATAACTTATAACTCTGATATTTTCTTTCTGTGAAGCAATGGTGTTAAGAGTACCGAGTGTGGTTTTCAGTTCAGGGAGTCCAGTGTTGGTGTGGGTGGCCGACGTATCCATACACCAGGACCCTGACAACTGATTTCCGACTTTGTGCACGAAAACACTGATTGCTTGTCTGTTTCCAAAAGTTTTTAATAGTCAACTCAAACCAGGTCATCTCACAAGGTATAATCGTTTGACCATGTCACGTATGTTTCTTTCAGGATTCATTTCCACGGATGACCAGCTAGAGCCCTGAGAGATGTACGTACTGACAGTCTTCCCATCGATGAGGCTTCGTTACAGAGCCCTCTTGCAGTTGAGGCACCAGCGAAGGCACCAGCTGTACTACCATACGTTGGGCCACTGATGCCACCAGCCACAGTAGTAGGCGATGCACACCGCTTGAGCACGTTGCACATGATCCAGCGCCAGAGGCCACCCAGGTTCCGGGGAGAGATGGACCCGCAGGCGGTTCAGGATTGGCTAGAGGTTGTGGTGAGAGCATTTAGGACAGTGGGGATACCATCAAACATCATGGTGATCTTTGCTGCCAGCCTCCTTCATGCAGCATCAGGAAGGTGGTGCAGCCACTTCTTCCAGTTTTGCGACAGGATGACCTTCACATGGGGAGACTTCGAGACCTTCTTAAGGGTGGAATTTTTACCAGTAGCTCTACACCCCCGAGCGTGTTCAGGAGCTGCTGCCTTTTCCTCATGATTTTTGATCAGTAGCCGAGTCATTAGTGGGTTGTAGAAAGGTGATGCAGAGGTCCAGGAGGAAAAGAGCTAGCAATAGGAGGAGTAGGAAGTGTTATGAATGCGGCAGGAAGGGTCACCTGGCACGTGACTGTCCGACTCCCTGCACAGTTGATCCACGGGAGTTGGAGGAGCCACCGAGGAAGAAGCAGCAACAGGTGCTTGACCAACAGCCAAGCAATGGACAAGGCAGTAGAGCTCCAGGAGCATGTGGACAGGAGCAAAACTATTGGTTTCCTTTATTCTTGGTACTTCTAGTTCCATGTTGCTGTTGTATGTGAGCCTTTGTACTAAGAGCTGCAATAGTAAAAGACACTTATCCTAGTGACAGTTGCTTTCATGTCCTTTTGTTTGGTTGATACTGAGAGGTCCCAGTTAAATTTTTTTTACTTGACCCTCACTTTTGAGATTTCTACTGGAGGAGACAAAGTGACCTCACACTGATTCTGACAGTGTGACTCGACCCTTGGAGGCGAGAGTGACGGTTGGATCTCTTGGTAGTAACGTAGTGGCCTTACGACATCATCCATGGCATTAATGAATCATTCATGTCAGGATTGATTGTATTAGGTAATGGGAGTGGTTCATCCAAGGGATGAGACCTAGTTTCTCTTTTCGGCAAAGGAGAAATCATAGCAGCTCTTATAGATCGTTGGCAAGGAAGGTGCAGATCATCCAGGAGCGGATGAAGACTGCACAGTGCAGTAAGAAACAAGAAACTGGTGCCAGTATTAGAGACTCGGACGTGTTAAATGTTTCAAGAAGAAGAAGCTTTAAGGAGAGGTGAGTCTGCGAAGCAGCAGACGTGGAGGCAGAGCTAGGAGAGCAGCATGAGGTGGTGTACATATTAACATGCTACAACCACCCACCTAGGTTTTCCCTGCCAGGCTCAGGGAGCTGGACGGCAAGGGAAGAGTGCAGCTACATGCATTCAGGGAGTGTGACACAATGGCTCTATAAATGATTCAAGGGATAGTCTGTGTCCACCACTAGGTGTCGTGGTAACAGACGTCGATATGACTCATTCCTTCCTTCCACGAATCTTGTCCCATACCTAGAGTTTTTGGTAATCCGTGGAATTGACCCTCGCGTCTGGAGATACATTGGGAGAAGACTCAATAATCACACTTATGCCGACAGTGTGGTCAGACCCTCGAGGCGAGAGTTTCGGTTGAATCTCTTGGTGGCAGCATCGAGGCCTTACAACATTGTTTTGAGTATGGGCTGGGGAATCACAGTTCATACAGAAATTGATGGTATTAGGCAAAAAGGTTGTGGTTTAACTACGACATCATAATGGGTTTTCCTTTGTCGGCGAAAAGGAAACCCAAGGCAGCATAGTATAAACTCATGAAAATGAGGGTGTGACCGATCAATCTTGAGTCGGTCATCCATACCCTCGTGGAAGCATGATTTTTGAGTTTCAATTCTAACAGGAATTGGAGACCTCTAGAGTTCGAGGACGACGATCACGTCCTTATACGGGTCTCACCTCAACGAGGTTTACGGAGATGTGGCTGAGGTGAGAAGTTATTTCCAAGGTTCAACAGACCTTTCTAGGTCCTCAACAGAGTATGCGAGGTGGTTTACCGCTTGACCCATTCACCTCAGTTGCACCAGGTGAATGAATACTTCTATGTATCTCAACTGAGGTGATATGAGCAGGACCCTTCGCATATCATCGACCATGTGGAGCTGGATGTTGGTGATGGGGTGACTTTTGTGGGGTTCCAGTAGAGGTTGAGGATTGACAAGAATGGGTCCTACGAGGATGATCGATTCCTCTTCTGTGCTTTCGTAGGCCGCATGTGAACCTCCGGGTGAGTACATGGGAGCAGAATTCTCACATGCGTGCTCAGTACCGCCTTTGTATCCCTTGTTTGTGTAAAAGATTTATGGGGACGTAAAGCCCAGAGGTGGGAGTAATGTAAAGTCCTGGAAATTTTAGGGAAATTTTTTTCTTAATTTCTTTGGGATTTTACAAGAACGCAGTTTCTGACGGTACCTGATTCTGAGCTCCAGTGTGCCCATAATCAATTTTCGATGTTTAGCTCGGTTACGTTCTGTGAACGAATGAGCGAGTTTTTCTTACTTTTGAACCGGTGCTCAGAATTGAAATCTGAGGGAACCGATGAAACCGCAGTGATGGTAGTTTCATAAGAATACCCTTTCTGGAGTTGCGTTTTCTCGGGAGGAGTTGTTAAAAAATGTGAGGAATAAAAATATAACTGTTTTACAATTATATTTTCATTTCTTGTTAAATGGATTAAGTGTTGTGTCACAACACTTTTTCCCCTCTCTTATGTGGTTATAACCTAAGTAAGAGAGTTGGGGGTGGGACCCACTTTTAGTTAACTACCTATGATAGGATTAATGTGGGGTGGTTCCCACATGAGCTCAACCCCTCACCTTCCCCTAACTTTCATAACATTTCCCCTCTTAATTTTGTTACTCCTCAAACCCCCCATTTAATATTTCCAACTTATCAACTCATTAAATTTTGACAAGTTATGTTTAATTAAATGAGTGGACATAATTATGAATGTTAAAAATTTAAAAGTGTTGGAAAAAGAAATAAAATAAGGTTAAGGCCTTATTTTATTGTGGTTACTTCGTTGTGTTGTAGGTGGGAGCATTCTTCTCATATTGGAAGAACATCATCGTCACGACGAATAACATCTCTACCATGATGAAGAATGTCATCACGTCTTTTTTCGAAGAACGATGATGCACCATCCTTCATTCTTCTTCCCACATCAAAGGAAGGGAGATGTTGTTCCACCTTGGACAAAATTCGTCAGCAGGAAGGAAACCTCACCCCGTGACGCCGCTTTCTGCGATGCTCTTTGAACTTCATCTCATTATCAAGGTAGGGGTTTAATTGTTTTTGTTCGTCAATATTTTCATCGCCATTCATCGTTCTCTAATTTGGCCACCTGTTATCGCAATAACGGGAGGAGGTCGGACCGCACGAACACAGTCAAATCTCCTCCCCAATTGAGGCTTGATTTTGTTGCGGCACAAGCAAGGCAGCGTGGTTCCATTGCACCGAAGAGGCCGCGGTTTGTTTATTTGACGTGCGGATCGTCGGGTGATGACGGAACGGGCCCCAGTCCCGATTGGAAGACTTCAGAGAGAAGTGCGAGTGCCGCGAGGACCTCCGGCGAAGACCGCAGTCAAAACGGACAATCGGAGCGCGTCCGATGGTTTGCGGAAAATCCTGCGAACGCGCCCTGCCGACATGGCGGCACCGGCGGCTAGAGGCGGCGACCGGCCCCGACGGCCGCCGAGAGGCGCCGGCGCCCGACGCGCCGCCAGGAGGTTCCGCCGCGGCTTCAGCCGCAACGTCATACGGCGGTCCCATGACCGCGCGGGACCAGAGGGGAGACCCTGGGGCATAACCCCTGACAGTCAAGGAAGCGGCCCCCACGTGGGGGCCACGACATCATTCAAGGGGGGAAACCGCACCCCCCTGTTCCGCTCAGCCGGACAGCCGAGCTGGCCACGCCAGCGCGGAAGGCCAACCGGCCGGGCTGCCCATGCCGGGTCGGGCCGCGCTATCCAGTCCGGGCCGCGCCCTAGTGTGCCGTACCCGGACCTGGGTCAGGTCGAGCCGGTTTGGGCTGACCCAGGGGGTCTCGGGCGAGGTCGGACCGGGCCCGAATCACCTATTTTCAGGCAGTTTTTTTTCAAACACCCATATCTTGGGCTACGGACCCCCGATCGACGCAATGTCAACTGCGATTAGATCCTTGGATCGTGACAGTCATTTCGATATAGAACACTCAATGTTTCGGAGAACATTGGGTATGGCCGAGTTGGTTCGAACACGAAACCAACCAGGCCCTCGAAGCAGAAACACTTATATCTTGAGTTCCGGACGTCTAATAGACGTTCCGTAGACTTTGTTGGATTCCTCTTGATTAGAAGGAACTTTTGGTATACTTCTCCTGAGTTCTGGACGTAGTTGGATAGTTTACGGTTTGGATTGTACCTGAAATCCAATAGGACCCCTGAATGGAAAAGCTGATAACTTTCAGACCAGACGTCCGTTTGACGAACCGTCAGCAGCGTTGGTGATCACGTTGAGAAACGGTCCCTATGAGTATACCCTATGATAGTTAGGGGTAAATTTGAGATACGGCCGGTTTGGTTCGCTCCCGAAATCCAACCAGGCCCCTGGGATGAAAAGGCTAATAACTCACAGATCGTGCGCCCGATTGACGCACCGTCTATTGTGTTGAGGCCCCTATGATGAGGCAGTCCACTGAGATAATTCTTCATGGGAATTTGTGATTCTTGGTGTATCGACCAGTAGCTCGTGGAGCTGACCCTCCTAGAGAGGAGCGTACGGAGTACGGAGACTGTGTAGCCGGCTGAGACCTGACGACTGTTTGACTGACTTGACTTGGAGTGAGTCAACTAGCCCAGTGGACGGAGCACTAAATTCTTTGGGTGCAGACCCATGGCCGACAGAGCACTACTGAGTTTAGGTGTAGACCCGCGGTACTCATCTGGAGAGTACCTCTACATGCTATTAGGGAGGATGCACTATTGTGCTTAGGTGGCATACCCCATCGGGAAGCACTACTGTGTTTGGGTTGTTGACCCGCGGTACTCGACAGGAGGAGTACCTCAACAGTCTTAGGTTAGTGAGCAGTACCTCGGAGTTGTGACATGATCACTTTACTCTCCAGTGACGGGGCTCTTCAGTAGTTACGATTTCGATAACGAAAATCCTGGTTTGAGCTGAGTCTATAACCTTTGTGTTTATCTCATGAATGAGATGGGTCACTTGATAACATAGGTGTATGTATGGGCATATACCAAGGTAGTGGTTTTATATTGATTTCATAACCTTTGTGTTTCCTCATGATTGAGATGGGTTACTTGATAACTTAGATATAAGTATTGGCTTATACCTAAGTAAGGGTTTTTTATTGAGATCCTACTCTGTGGTTATCCTTGTTGGATTTAGTGAGACCTTGAGGGTATCAGGGTCCCTACTGAGTATCGTATACTCACCCCTGCATGGGAAATGAGAACACATAATTTTGTTGGTTGCAGACGTCGAGCAGCACTGACAGAGGCCGAGTGTTTAAGGACTGGACAGTACCCGGAGGTGGACCTCACGACGAGTCAGTATCCAGAGGTGGACTTCACGAGGAGACGACACTCAGAGGAGGTTGACAGGCGAGATTGTTGTGGAGGATATATGTACCTACCCTTCAGGTATGATCCGAGGAGGACTACCCCGGAGCTGCTCCCATTCTTCCAGCTGTTTTTCTTTTTCTATTCCACTTTTGTTCAGTTTTAGTTGTACTTTCAATTGGGTTTGTATTCTGGTCCACTTACTTTTCAGCACTTACTTTTGTACTTAGTGTATTACTTTCTCTTGTACTATGTTGTGTTTTGATTAATTTTATAAAGGTAATGTCTTCCCAGTTATCGAGATTTACGCTTTTGGTGGTAGTCTCCAGCCCCTGGCCTATGGAAGGTGGTCTTGGGGTAGTCACAGCATGGGCCCCGAGGATGGGTCGTGACACTCTACACGACCATGTTCCCCTAAAAGAATTCTATGTCTAAATACTCATCTATATAGACTTTTACTATTACACATAATGTATATCCCATACCCAACATGTAATTCAAAAAATTTAATCTACCCTAAAAATGAATAAAACAGGGTGTCTGTTCTAGAACCACATGGTGTCTAGTTCAGAACCACACTATGTGTGATCAGAGATTCCAAACCAGGAATCTCACAAAACACCTGAAACCCTTTTTTTCTACAAAAAACAATTGATAGGCCATATAAGGGTCCTAGTAAATTTTTAAAGTGGATTATATCTTGAAAAAAAATCTATAATTATTTTTAATGAAACATAAAAAGAGAATACCTTTTTGAGAAATGCATCGAAACTATGTTTGAATCCACACTACACGAAATCTATAAGACAGTCCAATTCATCACGAGCTCTATAGAGGAACCATTCTTCCTATCACACTCATTATCTCAATACTCCCATTTTCCCTCTATCTTGTGTAAATTAGGATCCATAGGTGTACCTTTCATTAAGCTGGAGGTTATGTATGAAAATAAAAGGGGAAAAGAAATGAAAAGAAAAAGAAAAAGAAAAGGGGCCATAACCTGGCCTTTATCCCCAAATTGATTTTATGCCCTAACTATGTAAAAATATTTCTTCTGAAATAAATGGAATATATAGAATATCAAAACCAAAACACCATTGAAAATATATAGTCGAATTAACCTACACTTATAAAATAATTTTTAATCAATTAAATATTAAATATTATTTTGTTTTCCTAAAATTTGAATAGCTCAGAATACCACCAAACATCTATACTAGGGTAAAATACCTATTATATTACAAAACAAATATTTTTAAAAATTATCCATGACCATATTATATAGGAAAATTACCAATTTACCCCTTACAACCATTTAAAGAAAAATATTCATATTTTTGCAGAAAATTTATGTTCAAAAAAACATGGGTCCTTACATTTTTTTAAATATGATAATAATTTAATAGTATACCACTAATAAAATAATTATTATATCTATAAAATCAATAATTTAAATTATATATTCATAGAGTGTTTTATGAATCAATTTGATTTATTCATTTTAAATTAATAAATGGAGTAGAATGTTACAATGAAAATAATATTTCTTGTGTGATATGTTTTTTAGATTATTAAAGGAAAAGATAACACACTCTATATACATATATAAAAATATATAGTATGAATATAGAATAATATTTCCATATAAAATTCCCTCGATTTTACCCAGGCATGACCCTACTGAAGTTCATGCTTTTGAATGTTGGGAACCCACTACAGATAGAACAATAATTTTATCCTATTAATCTACTTAAAATATTATTTATTAATGGTCCCATTTCATATTGGGTGTGTTTTTTAGCCTCAAGTTTATCTGATATATAATTGTGAACATATTATATCACCAAAAATAGTATATTATATTTAGTTTTTACTGTTCATTATTAATTAATTTATTATATTTTCTTAATAATTTTTTTAATGCGAAAAATAAGGTAGTAGTTTTGTGGGGAGCACTGGTTTTACCCAACTGTATGTTTAAAATCAAATCAAATTGGGTTCCCCAATGGTTTATATATTCTATAGGGATTAAATTTATTAGTAGTGAAAATTTATATTAGTCATATTTATGTTATTTATCTGAGTTATTCTCTTAACATATAAACTAGGATTATCTAACAATCATTATATTTGAATATTATCTTAATCCACATAAAAATGAATTTAGAGTTCTAATGAAGGGGAGTTCGTGGGAATTGAATAATATACCATCAAATCAACAATTATAATTTGTCCAAGCACAACTAATATAGTTAATTTATCTTATTTAGGGATGAGATTTATTCTATACATTACTATGTTACATACAATTTAAATATCTAAATTGATGGATTATGAAACAATTATACCTGAATAATTTAGGGAGACTATTTTTATGTTTTATATGACCCCAATTATTATTGAATAATTTTATATTATGAAACCCTATATTCTTTCCCTATAAATTCACAATGTAGATTGAGTAATCCCCATTCATTATTCATAGATTATGAGAAATATTTTTCTAGGAAATAAAGTGTACATGATATTTTATTTATATAACCTTTCACTTCACTTCCATAGCATATCCCTCTTATTTATTCAACTTCAAATTATTAATCTCAATAATATTATTACTATCATTATATCTCTTTAATACTCAAATTCCTAGAAAATTTTCTAGTTGTTAATGCCTGGGTACTATCTGATTATATTGAGTTAATTTATTAATGCATCAAAATGTGAAACATGATATTTTTATAAACTAAATGAAGCTTCCAAATTTTTTATAAATTAATTATTTTATTTATTTTTCCTATATCATAAAAAATTTGATATTAAATTATTCACAACAGAACTTAAATAAAAAACTCCAACTAATGAATAAATTGTATTATGATTTTTAGAGCAAATGAAATCTAATAGAAATCTAGGTAAAAAATAAGAAGTATTTTAATAATTCTATCTTATTACCTTATTATGATTGGAATGTAAGATAATGGAATAAAGCTAATGATTATTTGCATAAATCATGAATAAAATGGAATTCATGTTCACTATATAAAATAAACAATTAGGAAGTTTATCATTGCATGATAACTTTAATCTACAAATGATGATCGTATACTATGTTTTGAAGTTAGTGGAAATTATTTAAATAGAAATATATATATATATATTTAAATTCAATTTTTTATTTTAAATAAAATTGGTTTTAATTTATTTAAAAATTTAAAAATTATCGTATAATTATTTAGTAGAAGATAAGTGGTCACCAATTATTTTAGTAATTATAATTCGATGATTTGGTTTATTCTTTCTTAATTATTTATTTTTACAATTCAATGAATATTTTATGATATATTTTCATTTAATGAAATGTATAATGTTTCAAAGTCATTTTATAGTGTAATAATGATTACGTATCACTTAAAAAAGAGAAATAAAGTAACAAAAAATGGTATATTTTTTATTATAAAAATTTATATTATTTATGTTTTTTTATTATATATCATGTTGATCCTAAAACCCATATGACATGACTGTTAGGTTTTCTATACCATAAAAATAAATGTTTGTATATATTCATTGACAATACAAGTCCCATTAATCATTGAAATGAACAAAAATTAGAAGAAATTAGTTTAATATACATATAAAAATAGTTAAAATTTTATTTTAACCCATCTTAGAAATTTAATTGGGATAAAAACTCATATGGTTAATAATCCCCCCACCCACACACAATATACAAAATGACATAAACAGTTGAAAACTCAATATAAATAAACTACATAACATATAAACATTAATTTTTTATAATTTTTATATTTTTATATTTTTTTAATGTGTCAAAATTGGTGTGAAGAAATAGATTTAATATTTATAGTTTGTTCAATTTTCAAAAAAACTATAATTTTTTTTCTAAATAAGTTTAACATTATTTTATACCAAATTAATATAATAATAATCATTTACACCATTGTAATTTAATTTTTTTATAAATTAATTTTTTAATAGAATAAATTAATAATAATTATATGGAGAAATGTTATTTGTTTAATAGAAATACTTTAATATTATTCTAAAATTTTTATTAAAATAAAATGAAACAATCTTAATTTTTTATTTTCTATGAAGAAATAAAAAAATCTAGAATTAGTGTAACACTACATAATGTTAAAGGGTTGAATGAGTAAATATTAATACCCATGTCAACAAGTTAAACCTCTATTTTACATATCATTTTTGATTAGAATCCTATATTAAAAATGGATTGGACAAGAAAAGTCATCAGGATAGGTGACCTACTAGGAAGTTTCTAAGGGTGTGTGTGAGTAGGGTGAAAACAAATTGATTGAAAATGTTTTCCCTTCTAGGGTTAATAATTAGTCTGATTGACCACTTGAGTATATTAGTGGGACGTAGGTAGGGGAAAACACGTGTCTATGGGAAAAATGGTGTTCTCATGGGGTCTAGTTGTCACATGGTTATTAGAGGAAGGTTCCTAGACTTAATTGTAGTGGAAGTTCCAGGGCTGATATGTAAGGTCCACAATGAAAAGGTCATACTATAGGGGTTAATGTTAACACCCTATAATGATAAAGGGTTATAGGTTTAAATGGTTTAAACCATCTCAAAATAGGAACATAGACAAAATTTTGGTATAACTAACTAGGATGAGATATAGGGTCCACAATAGGATTCTATACTATAAGGGGTGGAATTCAACACCCCATAATGTTAAATGGTTAAAGTATAAATTTTACTAACATTATATAAATGGTGAAACATTACTTTTAGAACCCTACATGATTTTAACAAACGAGTTAAAAATGCTTGACCTTGAGTAGTGATAATGATATTTGACCATCTAGGAGTTTTTCAAGGGTGTGTCAGAGTGAGGGAAAATGTGACACCCTTCAAGTGTTGATACATACACTTTTTAATGTTGAGGGTCTTTTAAAATTATATTTAGGGGTTTCTAAGATAATTTTTAGTTTCTATGTAATTATACTTAGGGGTGTGTGGTGGATGTTGGATGCTGTTACTTGGTTTGATTGGTTGTGGCATGGGAAGGCTGGTTGAAGTGATTAGTCCTGGACGTTTATTTTCATACTTACATATATATTAGAAATATATGGTCCATGTAGGTAGGATATATTATTGGGTATCATACTATTATAGTGTGGAGTGGTAGGTCACGATGTAGTGTCCTTAAGTTGGAATTTTCCTGGTTCTTATCAACGCTACAACCCTATATCATGGAGCAAGGATATGATTTATCCCACTAATCTGGTTGTTGGTTTATGTTTCATGGTGTATCAGGCTAGTCTATCCCCATCTATATAGGATCATCTACGTGTAACCCACTACGGTTCTCAGATGCAATTTGAAAGGGAAGGATGCACTCTAGTCCTATAAATTACATCATGCTCCTCCATGTTTCAGTTGATTTGGCGGCATGTTCTCTGAGGAAGAGCCACGATTTTATATTTTAATAATGTACTAAAAATAAAAAACCCTCCTCTAAACTAGTTCTTATTTCATTTTTTTCTGGAACCTAATGCACCATGGAGAACTTTTTGAAGGCCCTTTCATCCATTTATTGATCAAATTCAATCTTATTCTTTGGAAGACAATGTTTTGGATTTATATTTACTATTGAGTTTGGTGTCTCTATTCACTATTTCTTATTTAATAATTTATAGATTTTATTATAAAATTACCATGGTTTAGTTTATGAAAATTATTGATTTAATTTAAATGTGGAATTTCATCATATAATCTTTTTTAATGGGATTTACTTTTACAATTTTGAAACATTATATAGTGATAAAATAAAAAAAAGTATATTTGGTTACAAAATGGGGTTTCATGTACACAAGCGATAATGATTCACAGTGACTTTTTTTATAAATAGTGATAGTAGTTTTTTAATTAGGATTATGAGAAACATAGAATATTTCTTTCCTTAGGTATGTTAGGAAATTTATTTTTCACTTATATTGTATTATACCATAAAGGAATGATATACACATATTATGGTAGTGCTTCATATCTGTCAAATTCATTTGATGCCAAGATTAGTGTTTTCTTTCATGTTCGATTATGAATTCTAATATACTATAACCTAATCTTATTTTTTCATTTATTCATTGTTTTATACATGATGGTATATTTCATGGTTGGTTACCCTCTTTTTTATATTATGGTGTGTCCATGGATTATTTTTCATATGATCACCTTTTTTAATTCTTGTAATTTAAATTTTATGTGATTATGAGTACATAAAATGTTTTAATGAAAACAACTGTATTTTTTTAAAAAATATTATCATTTGAACGTTATTATAAACCAATTTCGTTATAATGATACAGATAATTGTTACATTTTATTAAATGTTGTATTTATACTTTTTTCATATACTATTGGGATTTGTGATAATATCATACATTTTCCATTGGGTATTTTAGATGGTTTTTTTTGTGTGGGACACATGTAAATGGAAGGGTGTCATGTAGTTCGTTGACTTCTGTTGGTTTTCATTGCCTTCAAAGTGGGATAGTTTTGCGGTGATGGATTGTCACAAAATGTTTCAGCTTATGGATAGTCTCATTTCACTTTCTAGTTTAGCACATTTCCTAATGTTTTATGTCTCATGGATGAGTAAAATTTCTTTAACAATGTACTATGATGTTTTTCTTCACTGTAGATCATCATGAGAATTGTTTTGTGGTTTTGGTGATACTACATCATATTGGGCTATCTCTGGTGATGTGTTTGATTAAAATAACCAATTATATTAAAAAATAATATCTAACGGAATACCTATATTTACGTTTTATGAAACATCCAATTTTTGGTTCAGTATATTTGGTAGATAGGATTTTGGACCATCAGAATCCGGTAAGTAAGTAATGGTGGGTGTATAACTAGCTCTCATCTATATCTAACCGAAATAATCTCTGATTTCTCATGGTAATTTTTTCCAATACTATGAAATTGTGAATGAGGTTATTTAAATGAACTAGATTTGGAGTTTTATTCATGGACCCATTCTATTTTATGTTGATGTTTCTTATACATATAATCCCTGAATACTTTAAATTGATATTAATTATACATTGGTACCAACTCTTGATGTGGTATTATTATTTGAATATTACTCATATTAAGTGTTTTTTAGATTTTATTTATTAATAAATTTGTAAAATAAAATATCTTTTCATTCTAGGTAAATAATTTTTGAGAAAATTTCAATTGGGGGATTCTTCAGTGGACCCTTCTTTGGGGGAATTTCTAAATATGACTTCTGAAACTATGGGTTAGGTGGGTATTAGAAAATATGGATGAACGGTGGATCATGGGATTGAGTTTACTAATCAAATACCACCCATATCAGATGGAGAAAAAAGAACCCCTAATATGATGAACGAATTTAGTAGATTGAAAGGATCATTACTTTCAAAGAAACTGTAGACGACTCTGGTGTAGTTTTTCCATGTATATGATTGGGAGATCGAGAATGAGATAATGGGACTCAATCATGGATGATATGTTTCAATATTATCATACATTCCCTTCTATTAATAAAATATGCAACCTATATAGAGGAATCGTGTGGAGTATTCCAAATATTTCTTTAAGTTAGTTAACCTAATAATTGTTCTTGTTACAAATAATAAACATAAATTAAGGACGTTCTAGATGGGTCTAATGGATAATATACAGTCAATGGTTATTTTTTATTCCTTTCAAACATCTTGGTTGTAGTTGAAAAAATAGGTATGGTTGAGGCAGACATAACTAGAAAGATGGGTATTGGTTGAGCCTTGTTCATTGGAGTTGTTATCCAGGATATGTATTCTAGATAGAAAAAAACATTTTTTTTCTCTATTATCTTCATGAAAAGCTTCATGGGATTCATTAATAAAGTAGGAGGTGGTCCAATATTAAAGTGGATGTTGTAGTTACACAAATACAATTTTATAGAAGTTACCAAAACATTTCATCCTAATGGGAAATATTGTCATCATTGGAGTTTTTTTCCTAAAGGACGTCCTATGGAATTAATGTTGGATCCAGGCCCACCATGGGTTCAATGGTTTGTTTTGGTGCTTCCATGGGTTTTACGTCTTATCCTCTATCCAAGAGGGATATTCATGTGGATGTGAAATATTTTTCTGGAGTTGAGATCATAAATCTTTATATATTAGAGTCTGAATTTGAGAAATATTAAGAAAGACGGGTAACATTTAATGATATATTGATTATTTATTCCCCTTTGGTACTAGATTTAATTTATACAAGGAAAGAATTTTATTTTATATATTTAAATATAAATTGTTTATTTTGATGTAATTAAAATATTATGAAATTCCTTTTGGATCCTTCCACACCATTAAGAAAGTAGAAAAAAGATGGTTTCTAATATCCCATGTGTTGGGTGGAAATAGCTAATGTTAATGTTGTGTGAAATTTCATGGTTCTTAATCAGGATATCCATGAATTGACTAATAGTATGAATTTCATGATCATTATTAAGGCCTTAATCAATAGTTATCATCCTCAAGTTTTATTGTTTTCTCTTGTGGAGTCTCTCATGTCTTTTGGAGTGAGCGGGGTTTTAGCCTTGAGAGTGTGGGGACTATTGTTCTGTATTCTGGGGTGATACCATTCATGTTTTCAGTGATGTTATTTATTATTACTAGATCTTTCTTCACCAGCCCACATACTATTGTGGTGAGTGTTTATCACTAGGTCATTCTGGATTATATTCCTCAGTTATATACATATATATAGGTCAAGTTAACTATTTACCTTCATCCTAGTATGACTCCAATATATATTCTATATTATGATACATAACTTATTATTTTAATGAAGCATTAATTCCATCTAGTGGATCTTGAAAATAACAGATCTATTCATTATATAATGTCACATTGGGCTTCACCTAACCATTTTTCGAATTAGGTAGACAAGCGACTTATACATTGAAAGGGTTATCGAAAGTTAAATTAGGTAACCATTAAAGATAAGTATCTCATTCCTAGAATTTATGATTTATTTGAAAATCTTCGTGGGGAATGTTGTTTTAAAAATGTTGATTTCTGGTCAGGGGTACCACAAGTTGAGATACCAAGATGAGTATATATCAGAGATAGTGTTGATGAGGTAGTCTTGTCATTTTATGATTTTGGTTATACTATTACATATCATAAATTATATTGTATTATTTATTTCATTGATGAATAGAATCATACATCCATTCTTGGACTCTTTTGTTGTCATTTTTTCGGATGATATCTTGGTACACTCTTAGTTAGAGGAAGAGTGCATGAGTCTTTAGCATATCATCGTTATGACCATTAAAGGAAAGATTTAAATTTGTTAATATTTTCATGTGTGAAATATTTATCCAAGAAGTGATGTTATTGGGTAATGTCATATATGAGAGGGATTTATAATTGGAATCAAACACTACTAAAAAATAAGACATTAATAGTTCTATAAATGGCCTCTATCAGCACTATAAAAGTGTTGAATATATGTCCAAGGTTAAAATACAAAGTCTTTTATCAGCTCTAAAAATATGATGAATAAGGGGTAATTTAGTAGTACTAAAATGTAGGTGATAAATGTAAAATTTATCATCCCTTTTAAAAAAACTAATAAAGAAACAATTTATCATCACTTTGATTTAGCATTTCTAAATTCCCACTTTAAAATTGATTATAAAAGAAATGATAAAGGTTCTTTTATTAGTGCTTCTATGAGAACTAATAATGGAAATTTCATTGGTTCTCATAGAATCAATGATAATTTATACCTTTTTCATTGCTTTTAAAGGCGTCGATAAAGGCTCATACTATAGTGTGTTATACAAGCACATCGTAGCACTAGAAACACAACAGATATCAATAAAAAATATACCCAATATAGGATTTAATTTTAATGAAATTTACAACATAAAAAAATTAAAAAAACACAATATTATAGACATTTAATACATTGGTATATTCCATTACATAAATATAAATTATTACATACATTCAAAAACATCAATGTACCTTTTTCTTTTAATCATAACCTAACCCATTATATTTACAAACAAAAATCCCCTAATCGAACAAATTAAAGTACCTATATATGAAAAAAAAATTAGTTAGTAATAATATAAATTTATTAATTAATATAAAGTGTTAATTTTACGAAACTTGATGCTAATTTATAATAATAATACACACTTCAAGTCACACCGGTCACACTGTGTATCGGATTGAGGTGATGCTAATTCCAAAATGTCTTAAATGACATGTATATCATTGTACTAAAGTATCACAACAATCTGAATGTGTTTTCTTGGTTTTGTGTATATCAGTTTTCTTTTTTTAGAAAATGTCATGTTAAACTTGAAACACGAACTTATGAATCATTCTAATCACATCATGTAACATGTTTTGTGAAATTAAATTTTATAGGTCAAAAAACATATGAATAATTATCTTAAATTAACATGAAAATACGAGTGCATTTGACGGAGTTTCGGTGACTGACTCCTTTTCAACTAAAATGTCAATATTAAACTACAAAAAAGGAACTTTGAGTCATACCAAGAACATCGTCTATTGGTTTGAGGTCTGGATGATTATTTCACATCACAAATGACTTACGGATCATTGTCGTAATGTATCAAAATAATATGAATGTTTTTTCTAGGTTTTGAGTAGGATAATTGTCCACTTTACCAAAATTGATGACTATTTTAAATAAAAAGACACAATCTGAGTCATACATGTCAAACAATGCATCATATTGAGGATAGATTCATTATTACATGTCCAAAATGATATATGTATAATTTTCCAAATGTATAAAAAAATAAAAATGTGTTTTCTTAGATTTGAGTATGTCGCATATCTTTTTTACTGAAATATCATTTTAAAATTGAAACATGAACGTTAACTCATATAGATCAAATTTTGTATCATATTGAGGTAAGGATAATACCAAAAATCTAAAATAATTTTTTTATCATTTTCTAAAATTATATAACCAATTTGAATCTATTTTCATAGTTTTTAGAAAGTTGGTTTTCCTTTTTACACAAATTGATGTCTATTTTAAATAAAAACACACACATGGAGTCATAATAGTCACAGGGTACATTAGATTGAGTTTTTTTATTCGTGCATGTCTCAAATCACATATAGATAGTTTCTCGAAAGTATCAAAATAATTTCAATGTGTTTTTCAGTTTTGATAGGTCAATTTGTTTTTTTACTAAAATTGATTGCAATTTTTAATAAATATGCACATAGAGTTATACTAGTCACACCGTGCATCAAGTTAAGGTAAGACTTATTCCTACATATTAAAAATAACTCATGTACTGTTTTACTAAAGTATAAATACAATAAGAATGTGTTTTCTTAGTTTGAAGAACATTACGTGTCTTTTTTACTAAAATTTCGTTTTAAACACGAACACACACTTTTGACTCATTCTGATCACATAATTTATCAGTATGATGTTAAACAGACTCCAATGAATCATAGATGAAATTTGGGTTGTTTTCCGAAATTATCAAGAATGTCCACGTGAGTTTGAGTAGTTTTTATTGAGTGGTGCTTTTTAAACTCAAATATCGATTTGAAACTGATAATAGATAATTTGAGTTATATAATGAAAATCATGTATTGGATTAAGGTGTGGCTTATTCCTACATGTAAAAAATGAAATAATGATCATTTTTAGAATGTATAAAACGAATATGAATATGTTTGTTCAATTTTTAGTATGTCTGTTGTCAATTTTACTAAATTTGATGAAAATTTTAAATAAAAAGATGAACTTTTAGTCATTCCTGTCACACTATGTTTAGGATTGGGGTTTAGATGATTCATACACATCCCAAATGTCTGATGGATAGTTTTACTAAAGTATCAAAACAATATCATTGTTTTTTCTTATTTTTGAGTATTTCACTTGTCTTTATTACTATAATGCCATTTTCACATTGAAACATGCACATTGACTCATATTCACCACATTTTATATCGGATTGATGTTCATATGATTCCTAAGTATCAAAAATGACATATGGGTCATTTCACTTTTTTATTTTAAAAATTTTAATGTGTTTTCTCTATTTAGAGTAGATCAGTTGTGCTTTTTACTAGAATAGATGTTTATTTTAGAAAAAAAATGCACACATGGATTCCTACCGGTCACAACGTGTGTTAGATTGTGGTGAGCCTAATTCCTTAACATCTCAAATCACATATGGATAATTCTAAAAAATAATAAAAATAATTTGAATGTGATGGTTCATTTTTTAGTAGGTTAGTTAATTTTTTTTACTAAAATTGGTGTCATTTTTAAATATAGATGTACTTAGATATATACTATTAACACCATGCAATGGATTGAGGTGTGGCTGAATCCTACACGTTCCAAATCACTTATGGATTTTTTTAACAACCTTTCAAAACAATGTGAATGTTTTTTCTTTTTTTTTAATATATCACTTTTCATTTTAATAAAATGAAAATTTTAAAACTAAAACAGGTATTTTTCACACATTCTGATCAAATCATGTATATGTTTGAAATGAAATAGATTCCTACACAAAATGTTAATTATAAATGGAATCCCTAAATTATCATGAGAATCTGAGCGTGTTTGATCAATTTCCAGTGAGTGAAACTTTTTGAAATCAAATGTATATTTGAAACAGATAATTGAAACATTGAATGAGTTGAATTTTTTACTAAAATTAATTTCAATTTAAAATAGAATGAATTACATGGAGACATACCGGTCATATCATGCATTGGATTGAGGTGCAGTTGATTCTTACTCATCTAAAATTCTTGAATCATTCCTAACAATCATTTTTACCACTTTTTCCATTGAATTTATTTGTCGAACTTCTAACACTACATGAGACACTTTTAATGAAAAACATCAACTAAAAAAAATGAATCAACCTGTATATGAAAGAAATTATTTTGAGTAATAATAAAAATAAATAAATTAATCCATAATATGATATAATACATTATTCTTTAGACAATGATTATAATGTGAAAAAAACAATATCACCTTATTGATTGATCAATTGAGAGAACCTCATGAAAAGTGAAAGATACCATCACTATATGGGTGAATGGTTTTGAGGGAGAATAAGTATATGGATGTTTTCGTGAAGAAAGACATGAATGATGGGAAGATCACCCCAACTCAAAAAAAATTCACCTGTATAAGAAACCAATTATTATATGAGTAATACTAAAAAGAAATAAATTAAACATAAGTAATAAAAAATACATTAGTTCTATAGACAATGATTATAATGGAAAAAAACAAGATTACATCTGTAATTGAGAGGATAAAGTGTCATTTCTTTTCCTACAAATGAAGTTGATGTAACTTGAAAAAAAGTGTAAAATGTACCACTACATGGGTGAAATGGTTTCTAGGTAGGGCGAGTATATAGATGTTTTCGTGTAGAAAAGCATGAAAGTTGGAAATAGAACATCAACACAAGAAAAATAATCCTCAGGTATAAGAAATAAATTAATAAGTGGCTAATACCTAAAATGAAATAAATTAAACATAAATATGACAAAAACACATTAATTTTGTATACAATGATTTTACTATGAAAACATCAATATTGCCTATGTAAATGAGATGAGGAGGAATAATTGTTCTTCCTTCAATGGAAGTGGAGGTAACATGAAATAATGTGATATATGCACCACTCCATGGGTTAAATGTTTTTGAGGGAGAAGATATTTTTGTTTGTTTTAGGGCCAAAGGCATGAAAGATGGACCTACCACCCAAACTTGTACAAAAGAATCAACATGTATAAGAAAAAAATTATTATGTGAGTAATAATACAAGTAAATTAACTATACATAAATATGAAACAATAAATTAATTCTATTAACAATGATTTTACAATGAAAACATCAAGATTACCTCTCTGATTCACCACAGATAGTGTTATTTATTTTCTTATCTTGCAATGTCATGACACATGGATACAATTCACCTAAAATATACAAACTCTATAATAAATAATTAAAATTAAATCAATTTTTTATTATAAAATTTTTCATTTAAATAGATAAATAATATTGTAAAATTACGTGTACATCTTTCTAAAGGGTTTCCCTCATTATAGATTGTTCTTCAGATGGATTGATAACATCATCATGTGTAGAAGATAATGTCTGCATGAGTAACTAAACATTTTATTTATATTATGATCATTTATTTGGGAACATATAATGTTATGGTAAAAAAATAATTTATTCCAAAAAAATTATCTTCTTGTTGAACTCTCTTTCTTTTAATAATGTTTTCAAGGATTTGGTTCCTCTATCGAGAATCCAAACCCCCTTTTTGTGGTCCCCTCTAATGTAGAATACATAGTCAACATTTGGACAATAATGAGCGTATTATGACGTCCCAATGAAAGGTCCATCCTCAATTGAATAAAACATTTAAATGAAGAGAAAACAATCCAGTCTTTTTTTCTTATATTTTGAAATGTAATGCGTGTTTTAAACAAAAATGATACTCATATAATGAAAATAACAGAACAACAGTCATACCGGTCACACCATGCATCAGATTGTGGTGCACCTGATTCCTACACGTCACAAATGACATATGGATTTTTTTCCTAAAGTATCAAATTAATATGAATGTGTTGTATTATTTTGGACTAGGTGAGTTACCCATCATATAAAAATAGATGTTAATTTTAATTAAAACAATTCAATTTGAGTCATATCGGTCACACTGTGCACCTAGTTTTAGTGAGGATAATTCGTACACATAAAAAATTTCTTATGGATATTTTTTATAAAGTATCAAAACAATATGAATGTTTTTACTCATTTTGGAGTAGGTCACATGTCTTTATTACTAAAATTTCATTTTAAACTGCAAAAATTCACATTGAATCATACCGATCACATCATATTTTTGTTTGATGTGAGACTAACTCATAAAAGTTTGAAATGCATTGTGAATCAAATTCATAAATTATCATGAAAATTCATGTCCATTTTCTTGGTTTCTAGTTAGTGGAATTTTTGGAACTAAACTGTTGATTTTAAACTACTAACAGGCACATTGAGTAAAACAAGGCACACAGTATGTCGAATTGAGGTGAGACTATTTACTAAACATCACAAATGACATACTAATTGTTTCCAGAGTATCAAAAAATATGAATGTATTTTTAGGCTTTGAGTATGTTAGTTTTTCTTATTATAAAAATTGATGTCATTTTTCAATAAAAAGACACTCTTGGAGTCCAACTGGTCACACCGTGTGTCAGTTTGAGGTAGGACCGATTCCTACAAATCTAAAATAACTTATGGATTATTTTACAACTATATCAAATCAATATGACTATGTTTTTTTGGTTTTGAGTACATCATATATTTTACTAAAATGTCATTTAAAACTGAAAATATGTAATTTGACTTACACTGCTCTGATTGTGTATGAGTTTTTCTTGAGGCTGATTCATACACATTACAAAGGACTTATGAATCGTTTTCCAAAATTACCAAGAATGTATGACTGTTTTTTAATTGTTTTATGTGAGTAAATTTTTATCTAAACTTTAAATTTTAAACTGATAACAAACACATTGAGTGATAGTGGTCACACCATGTGTCGAATTGATTTATGATTGATTCCTATAAGTCACAAATTACATATGGATCGTGTAACATAGTGTGAATGAATTAAATACCTCCGTTGACATATTTTTAGATTCATATGAAACCCTATCATCCTTTTAATGAAATAAAACCTATTAAAATCCTAAATTTTATTAAAAAAATACATTATAAAAATTCTAAAAAATTAATTTATTAAGGTTTTATTTTGATCCATGTGGAACAATTCAAGGATAAATATTAATCTAATTAATAATTAAATATTACTCCACGTCAAATAAAATAAATTAGTCTTAAAAACACATACTCGTCAGTTAATATTACACTATAGTAACCCAAGACCCACAGGTTGGGCAATAGGACAGTTGCATATTCCGATTCATCAATTTCCACCATCTCCATTTCTTTATCTCCCTTCACTCTATAATTCTTATAGTTTTGTTGAGATTTGATCTAGATTGATTTCTTGGAAATGAAGGTGTTTTGTTAATAAATAGTTTCAATCGTGTAATTCTCACAAATAAGAGGCATTTCCCCTTTTTGAGAACAAAATAAAGTACCCAGGGAAATGCCTCTCGTTTATGACATTGGGATCTATAAAAGGTGAAATTAATCCCATTTGTGATAATTACACCATTGAAACTAGTAATTTACTCAACAAATCCATTTACACCAACTCATTCATGACAAAAGATCCCCACAACCATAGAAATTATATATTTAAAGGAGGGAAATAAATGGAGAGGGTGGCGATGGAAGAATTACAATATTCAACTATAGCACTACACATCCCAAGGGTATTGGGTTTCCATAGTTTAATTTCATGTGATTATATTATGTTGATGATATTAATATATTTGATTTGATGTGGAGGAAGAGTTGACGATTAATTGCTTTCATTTTTTAACCTCGAATTTATCCAAGAGGATAAAAATAAAACATTAACAAAATAAAAGGATGGGTATTTTTATTATATTTTTTAAAGATAAATATTTTTTATAGGTTTTGTTTTATTAAAAAATTATAGGGTTTTATATGATTGGAAAAAATTGGTCGATGGAGGTTTGTACTCTATTAACACTTACCTTGATATACAGTAAACCTAAAAAGGGTTCACTACTTCCACCTTAAAAAACTATAAAAAGTAGCACACTCCTCATTTAATACTTAGATAAACATAGTGAATCTTCTTAAATATTATATATATATATATGTTATATGTATATATATAAATATTATATTCGTAAATTTATTTGAATATAATTATATATTTATGTATATTATTGATCATATATAAATTTATTTAAATATTCAATTTTTTATATAATGTATATATATAACACTATTATTTCTATTTAAACTAAAAAATTAATATTAATAATAATTAAAAATTTATATTAATTATAAATAATTATTATTTTTTCATAATTGTGTGTAAAATAAAATTATTTAATTTTCTGAAAGTTTATTTATTTTAAATATATATATATAGACACCTAATTTTATTATTTTCAAATAAACACGAATTTACAATATATTATTGGTAATTAATGTATAAATTATATTATTTTTAATTAAATGTATATATACACGTAAATGTATATATAGACACAAAAGGATGAATACTTAAAAAAAATTCTAATATATAAACTTTTATATCATCCAAGCTATTTTTTATCAAATGATGTAGCAACATAAGGATTCTAGGGAGGTCCATAATGATGTTGGCATAATGAAATGAAAAACATCAACAAGTTATATCAGAAATAAAAGAGAAAAACATACCAAACCCTGCAATATCTATCCCATAGCATTTAAACACACACACACAAACACACACATCATGGAATTTAAAATACAAATAATTTCAAAATAAATGGACATTTAAACCTAATTTATATTGAAAATAAATACCATTCCACCTTAATTTGGAAATCAAGAAACCATAATTTTTTAATAAGTAATTGTAATATAAGCCCTATAATATAAGTTCTCAAAACATATATAAATAGATATAAAGATATTTATCTAAATAAATATATAAATGTTTATATATCTTTATAAAAAATTCCATTGATAAAAATATATGTAACCCTTACAGAACGAATATTAACACATTTAAAAAAAATACAACATCACACTAGATTTTAAAATAGAGATCCATAGATAATTAAAAAATATTGTATCACCCATAATAATATTTATCTTAAAATTAAGCAACAAAATTATGATAAAATAAATTATTAAGTAAAAACCCGTACATTAGAATATTAAAATAGAATTTAAATAAATAAATTACCTTACATGATTTACATAATATCAGAATTAATTATATAAAATCAACTTTTATTGCTGCTTTGCACCATCATTAGATAGTGAATTGATTTTCTAAATCAGTTTTCTCAAAACATAAAAAATAAATTGATTCAAAATAGAAAAGACAGTTTGGGTATAGATTAAGAAATAGAATAAAAGTGATTAAAAAAAATTAAAAACCAAAATAGGATATCTGAAATTTAACTCAAGAAAACAAA
This sequence comes from Viscum album, assembly GCA_963277665.1. Classification (NCBI taxonomy): domain Eukaryota; kingdom Viridiplantae; phylum Streptophyta; class Magnoliopsida; order Santalales; family Viscaceae; genus Viscum; species Viscum album. Next base: position 143,688,528 of record OY728141.1, read on the forward strand.
GGTTCATAAACAAAAGAAAAAAAATATAACTATCAGATGAAAATTAAATAAAGAAAAACCTATCATATAAATTCAAATTGGAAAACCTCGTATCCAATGATCGAAACTAAAAATACAAAAATACAATAAGAACCAACAATGAAAAACATAGTCCTACCTCAATATGTCAAAGAAAATATGAGACCCTGGGATCCAGATCGTGATGTTTTTTTGGAAACCCTAACATCAAATGAATATTGGATGCTAGACGATGTTCGAGCCACATGAAGTAGTGGGTTTGTGTGATTTGAGTGGATTTGTATTATTCGATCTTCGATTCACTGAGGAGGATCCAAAAATGGGCGGCATCTATAGAAATCATCTAAGATTTTGTTGGGTTCACAACATGTTAGGTTTTTAATTAGATTGGGAAACATTTATCCGTGCTTTTTTAAATGCACTGATAAAATCCATATTTATCAATGCTAAAATTTTATCATTAAAAAATATGAATCTTAACAATTCTTTTTAGCACTGATAAAGCCTCGTCTTTTTAAATGTTAAAGAAAGTGGTGATAAATATTATTTTAACAGTGCTTATTAATTAGGTGTTGATACATGATTTATTGTTATAATTATAAATAATAATTTTAAAAATATAAATATATTAATATAGAAAATATATTAATTATTTAAATGTATTTATTATAATTTTATTGTTATATTAAGATATAATTATTTGTTTATAATTATAAAAATAATTAAAAAATAATATTTATATCATTATTTATAATTATATAATATATATATATATATATATATGGTAAAGTTATTAATTATTTATCTAAATTTATTATAAATTTTATAATAATATAAATATAAATAATTACTTATTTAAAATTATTTAAATGTATATAATTATTTATTTATAATTATAAATATTTAATTTAATACATATAGTATGTACATTTTTGAATATATATTTTTATAAATAATAAATTTTTTAACATTATTAATGACTATATAATTTCAAGGTCATGTGTGTACTAAATGAGTGAAATTGAATAAATGAAAAATAAGTACACTTTAACAATATTAAAAAAGTGGATATTTTGTGTGTGTGGGTGTATTGTATAAAAAATGAATTTATTATGAATATTTGAAATAAATATAACACAGATATGATCTATGTTAAATTGATAAATGAAGCAACATTCAATAATATGTTCATTAATCTATGCAATTATTGAGTATTTTTAATTCCAATTAATTTGAAATTATAATCCACTATTCACTAAATATATGACTATATAATGCAAAGAAAATAATTATTTTTTAATAAATAAATCATATTTATAAATATTGATATATATATATCGCAATATTTAATATATACTATTTATTAACATTATCAATAATTGTCTATTTAATATAATGTTTAATATTTTTTTATCAATTTACATATTTTTAATTATAATTTGTTTAATTTTCATTTGGCATATCTATATATTTAATACATAAAATTTATTAGAATATATAATTTCTATTTAGTATAATCAATATTTTCATTTTTATCAATAATATACTTATTAATAAAATATTTAGTTTTTTTATAAAAATAATATTTATTTATTTATTTATTTATTTATTTCATTTTATTTCATAGGATCATTATTAGTGCTAAATGAAGCACACATAAATGACTCTTTTATGAGTGATAAAAATATGATGTTGAAAGAGAGTACCCTTTATTAGTGTTAGAAATAAAGCACTTGTAAAGGGTATCCTTTATAAACGCTAAAAATATAGTGCTTAAAAAGGTTACCCTTTATCAGTACTAAAAAATCACTGATAAGTTGTCAACTTTATCTACACTTTCTTTAGAACTGATAAATATGCCATTTATCAGTGATTTTTTCTAGCATTGAAAAATACCATTTCTATTAAACACTGGTTCTATAATAGTGTGAAATAATGGTGGTAATGTCCTTGGAGAATCCTAGAAATGTGGTTAATATTAGAATATTATTAGTCTACGCTTGATAATATATGAAATTTTGAAAGGAAATTCTCAAGACTGTATATCTAAGGAAATTTTTGACACATATGGGTGAAAATTTTGAGTTTAAAAATAAATTTCATAAAACATTTGAAGAACCACATGTAAGGTTAACTATATATTCTATATGATATTTATTGAAATAATTATTGTTATTACGTTTTTTATGATTTTATTAATGGATGAGTGTGTTTTTGGATGTAGGCTTAGTCATGGTAGATGATATTTCTCTACAGTTACACCATCTTGTGAAGAACTACCCTACCCTATATCTTTTTTTTCAACTATTTGGCATGCACCCAAATCATGGAATCCGAATAACTATGGGGAATAATTTATGGTATATTGTAATCATATGATCCTAAATTATATTTTCACATAAGGGGAAATGATCTTTTAACAATAAATATTTGTCCATAACCACTACATATTTCATTTTAATATTTTAGAGACACCTATGATCGTTCATGTGGTTTTAAATACATAGATCGAAAAATTACCAACTCAATCCTAATATGAATCCGGCGAGGTGTGATCTCTTAAGTGTTTATTTACTAATATGATCTTGGGAGTGGAAGATACTGGGGGTAGTTTTTATTAACATTGATAATATCTAAATCATAAATATATTTTTTAATTTGGATATATCAATAATTATTCACCTATTTAATACACTTCAGTAAAATCTTAAATGATTGGGAGACTGTAGAGACCCGAAGCTTGATGTACATAGATATTACATTTCTTTTTCGGAATACAAAACAAAAAAAGACACACAAGGACCGTAATAGTTTAGTGTCTTTGGAAACTTGGAATGTAATCTTCTAATCGTGGTGGAATATCTTCAACATCTCCCATAAAGATCTTCCAATTTTTGTTTCCTTACCTAAACCATTATTTTAATCCTGGGGGAAAATAAAACATAAAAAGGGTGATCTCAAATGCTAACAAAGGGTAAACAAAAGAAATATCAATCACATCATATTCATAAGAAAATAACATTTTGGAAATCTTACCCTACAAAAGAGATAAAAATTTCATAACATGGGATAAATCATGGTAGTGAAATGTAATCACAATAATTATAACATAAAACATAAATCTTTGTGTCATACACACATAATCATAAATAATAATTTCTTATTCGTCAGGACTCATTGCCAAGACTATCTTAGTAGACAATGTCCATTTCTGAAATGAGTTCATTACTCGTTTCAGTCCTGTTTCACTGAAGTGGTTTAACATGCTGTTCCAATAATTTCTATCTCATGAAATATAAAATCTTTATCCAATGAATTTGAGGGAGATATAGGTCCCACACATCTCATAATGACACCATTCTTATGTGTGCCACAAAATCAAAAATCATACATCATTGCATAACCCATGTAATAAAAATGGGATTCATAAACATTGTGACATCATAAAACAATTCATATAAGATAGAGGAATTCATAAAAATAATTCCATCACAAAATAATCAAATCCATGTAATAATTGGGATATAAACAGAACCATATATTATCTTAGATGGAAAATAATTTTGATAAAACACTTGAATTCCATTCTTGAGGAAAATATCCTTTCTACATAAAAACATTTTTTCTTTCTTAACATGTCATATAATTTTGAACAAAAAGAAGTTGATTAAAAATAAACTTGAAAATTTTTAAAGGAATATTCAAGGAAATAATATTCTATAAATCCATTCATTACCTATGAGTTATAAAAACATTCTTCTCGTACTTTTTTAGAAAAAGTAAAAAAGTACCTCGTATGAAAAATGACAAAAGAGTCCTTTCATATCTATTAATAAAACTCACCAAAGGGTAAAAATGGATTTAAAAAAATTTTAGGTGGATGTAAATAATATTAAATATTGAGGAAACATGAATGTGGATGATATAATACACCCTAGTAAACTCCAAAGTATAAACAATCTCGGATAAAAATGAGATTGTTATATTTCCCTTACCTTAGGTCCGATTTTCTTCGTAAGTGTCCGAAACTCTTGTATAATGATTTAAATAATGTCATTGAATTATTTCAGAATCATACTCATTGTTATGATATAATATATGGTCATATTCATAGCTTATTATTAGTAATATTTCATTGCTACTTGTTATTCGGGCGTTTATTACTTTTTGTTCTTATGCGTGTTTTGTCGAATAAATTCTTATTCTTCTTTTTAGGTTATAGATAACTAATTTCCAGAATGGTATTAATGTAATATATATCATATTTATTCACTAAATTCATTTATGTAATCATTATGCAATGAAAATCATGTAGAACGAGTCGCATCACATCGTGGAGACAGTATTCTGTACGTACGCACGAGCGATGATATCATTTCCATGATCGTGGAATTGTATTGGAGTGTATTTATACTACTTCAGAATCAATATCAATTTAATATAATCATATATATATATTCATTATTTACACCATTATACCCATTCAAGTAAGGTGGTTGTGGAAAATAGATTACACCACGACGTGGAGACGGTATTCCGTACGTACGCACGCGCGGTGATTTCATTTTCCGTAGGATGGATAGATGGTGAAATAGGGTTCTTTCATACTTATAATAACATATCAGTATATGAGTGATACTGATGTTATTAATTCATAATGGAAATACTAAATAAGAAAAAGTGGAAGAAGAAATAAAGTTGAATGAATCAGTAACGGACATTACCTCTTCTTTGAAACGCTTCTTTGAGAGCTCCTTTTAGGGCACTAAAATTGGCCTTTGAAGAATCCCATGACCTCTAGTATGTTTCTAGGGAAGTAGAGAGGATAAATTGTCAAGGTTTGTCCGGGCATGAAGTCTCAATGTGGTGCGAGGAAGAGAGAGAGGAGGTTCCCTTCTATAAGGGAGGAGAGGGGAACCTTTGGAAAAACTAAAAATATTATTTTATTATAAAGCCATATTCGGTTTTAAATATCTCCAAATTGATTTATTTATAAGCTAAGGTGGGGAGAGGTCGAAATCCTCTAATCCAATAGAATTTGGACAAGTTTAGTTTACTATTTTAACCTTATCATTTACATTTAACATTAAGTTAGATAATTTTACTTTTATCATGTCTTTTTGTGTTCTTACACTATAAAGTTAATAAACACACTATATCAAGCAAAACGAAACCCAAGTTGTTTATTATTAATATATATAACATTATCTGAGTCCTTTGGCCGAACCTTAGATTTTTAGGAATAAAATAACATTTAATAATATAATATTTGATTTAAAAACTATTTTATGTCAATTTTGACACTATTTAGTAATTGATATTTGTGAAAATCATAACAGAATTATTATTTAGAAAAAAGTTAATTAAATCAATATTAACATGTCATATTAACGTATAAAATTAGTGGAATTCATAAAAAGTCTCAAATTACATTTATTTGGGTATTTATAACACCAATTATGAAAATATTTCATTAATAAGATAATTATTGCATCATCTTTGTGTCATAAATAAATTAAATTATTTAATGTCTAAAAATTAAAAATAAAATACCATTATGTAGGAAATCGTTTTATATTTCTAATGAATATTTATAGTCAAATTTATCTTATGTATAACCCTATATTAAAAATTATTTACTTATTACACTTTGATTTTAACTATTTTAACCCTTCTTTAATTAAATTAATAATAAATGTCCTAATCTAATCCATGTGGGCATAAATGGTCAAATGTTATTCCTATGGTTGTTTTTGGTCGAATTACACTTATCCAATAGAATTAGGACATATGTTAGGGTAATAATAATATCATTTTTACCCTTAATTACCCTATTTACTTTTAACTGTGGTAAATAAAAGTAAAATGTTACTATTCACCGAAAATTATTTTCATCTCATTGAACCACATTTTACTTGCTGACATCAACTGTGTCTTTCGGAGTTTTGAAATTACACTCACAGAAGCGGTAAAATTATGTGTTATGTAAATTTGAAAATTTCCTTAGGAGGTGGGTAAAAGACGGTGAAAATTTCAATAAAATTTTTATATATCTAAAATTATTATAAAATTATTCCAATGAATTATATTGAACTTAAATAAGTATTATGTATAAATTTTGACCTAAAATAAATTTAACTAAAATAAATAATTATTTTAATAAAAAGTCGGTTTTTAAATAGAAACCCAGTGTTTTCACTATTCATCAAAAATTGAAAGTTTCCAGAAAAATTCCAAAAATTAGGCCTAAGCTATATTTGATATTATGAATTCAAAAATGATGTCTATTTTACCAAATTAAAAACATATCAGTTGAATTAATTAATTTAAAAATTTCTTTTTGTCGTCAAAACAAATAGCGTTTTCTTAAGAGGTAATAACTATCAAAAGATTGACACTTGTTAATGTCTGGTTTAAATGTGGAATTCCATCCAATGACCAACATGGTATTAAATTGTAAAAATATATTCTAAATATACTTTAAAACCACTCAAATTAATAATTTATCTCTATTAATTATTTTGATTAAAAATTTTGTTTTTAATTAAAATTTAGTAATTTTCACTATTCATCAGAATATGAAAGATATCTGAAAAGTACCAAAATTTCACCCTAAGCTAATTTCGATATTCAGAATCCAAAAACGAAGTCTGTTTTGAAAAATAAAATTTACAAAATTTCAAAAATTGGGTATTACTATTCACAATGCCTAGTTCATAATAAAATTATAATAATATCTCCTTTTGTGAAACTCAATATTGCGTACTACACACGCTATCGAGGAAGGTCGCGATTGCGTTTAATGCAAGGAAAGTCCGGGATGCATGTTATATAAGCTCCTTTTGGTGTAGCGTACAACACAAGACATTAATTAAAAAGAATATTTTTCCTAAAATCTTGGGGTGTTAGATCTTACCCCCCGTAAAATGAATTTTGCCCTCGAAATTCGTCGGGGTTATAAATGGTTTATTACTCAAAAGTTTCTTTAATAGAAACCCACATCAAAAAAAAGAATTACCAAAACTTGGATATAAAAACAAATGTATTAAACGTAACGGTTACCCAAATTAACTCATCATTGGGTTTCCACATACGAGAACATAGGTGAAAATATGGATATGGATGAAAAATCTAACCATCAAGTTCTGAAGGAGAGTGGTAGAGAACATGGCTATGAAAAAGCCAACAATTACAAATCCATAAATTTGTGACGATCTGAGGTACCATCTGATTCATTGGATATAAGAGAACTAGGACAAAATTTTTGATTTTCAAGATCATTTCCCTAAAGTTGATGAAATTGGAATTAGAAGAAATACTTTCGTGATTTTGGTACAGTCTCACCGTTGGTTGTTCTTTGGACAATTTTCACTTCATCTCTTAAATAAATGAAGTTGAATTTGTCATTTGTTATGTGTTAGAAAATCATGTGATAGAATGATGCATCATTCCATCTGTCTCAAACAAAAGGTTAGAAAAGTTATCAAAAAATTACATAAGTCCATCTATAGTGAGATTAATCATATATGGTTCCTGAAATGGACTTATAATTCATATATGATACTGATTAATATAATAAAACTTGTTTCTACTAAAAAGAGACTTCATGTAGGACAGTGGTAGGCGATAAAGGCTAGTCGCACTTCGGTTGTGGGTTCGATTCCCACAGCCTTGTCCGAGGTGATGGAATGTCTCCCATCCTGCAGGTTGTCCTTTTTCTAAAACTACATTACAATAACATCCCATCAATAATATCGAAAAAACTTCTATCCTTAAATAATAATAACATATGTCCAACATAATCCATTCCAATATTTAGGCTTATCCAAAATACTGTTGTCCAATCTCATATTATAGTGAAAAAGATTACAAAAGCATGTTAATACCATCGTTGATCCCCATATATCATTAGATATGTCTTGTTGGTCACATTACAAACATTCGAAGGCCTTAATCTTGTATTCTTTTGAAAAATGAATACCCATTGAATCTTAGTGAAAACATGAGTGCTGTCAAAAGTTAACTCTTTTCACATAACAAAACCTCAAACCATGATATAACTATTTCCTTATATCAGTCATGAGCTCATGAATACTTTCAAACATTTAATTTTCTCATTATCCCATCATTATGCGCATATCATCTTTTTTCTAGAAATATCTCAATCCCTTTCCGTGGTTATCGGTACTATAAAATTATTGAAAACCACCATAGACCAATACATAAATATTCCAATATTTCGCGATACTATATAAAACATTATTTTGGAATCCCATTACATAAACACTTAATCATTCCACCACATCATTGTCATATTCAACATCGCCAATAGTGTTCGCATGTGACATTCCTTTTTCCTTTGCTATAAGTGGTTGCTCATGTTGATCATCACTAACCCTTGGATTAGGGAATTTATTATCAAAATGCCCCATCTCCTTGCACTTGAAGAAATGAAGTGTTGGTGGTGCGTTCTCTGCAGTCTTTTCTTTATCCACATCATTAAAAACCCTTTTTCCATTACTTCGACACTCAGCTGCTCGATGACCTTATTTTCTGCACATAAAACATTTTTCATTCCCTTTAATAAAATCTCTGCCATGCTTCTTTCCACACTTTGAGCATAAGGAATCATTCATCTTCTTTTCATTATTATTATGAGATTTCTCCTTGAACTACATCTTTCGTTTCTTTTCAAAACTATGGGATGGATAAGTAACCCCAACTTCCATTTCTACCTTGATAGCACAACGCACAATTTCATCATAGATATTGAAGTCTCTTATAGCTAATGCCCTTCGAAGATTTGGTTTTAAGCCACTGAAGAATTGATCAACTTTACGTTCAGGTTGGATAATAAATCCAGATGCATACCTTGCATGCCTTGTAAAATTCGCTTCATATACACCCACAGATTCATCATCCTTTTGATTTAGTTCAAGAAACTCCTTCTCCATCTTTGATCGAAGAATACGAGGGAAGTACTTATTGAAAAATAAGTTCTTGAACTCGTCCCATTCCATGGACTCAATTTCATCTCTTGGTATCATATTATTGATAAGATTCCACCATTAATCAGCTTCACCTTCCAAACGATATACTGCTAAGATGATTTTATCATGATCAGAACATTGAAGAACTGAAAATATCTTTTCAATGGTACCGATCCATTGTTCAGCAACAAGTGGATCAGAAGACCCACTAAAAGAATGTGGACGTTGCCGCATGAAGGACTCAATAGAATATTGTCCCCTTCTCTGCTCAATTGGATGTCCAGAATGATTCATAGCTTGTGTAAGTATAGAAATAAGATTTTTCACTCCATCTCCCATAACATTTGTTTGTTCAGGAGGACAATCATTTCATTTTCCATTGCATTGATCAACACAGTTCATTCGGGTTCCAGCCATCGTCTAAAACCCAAAAAGAATAGTGTGAGAGGCAAAAATCATGCTAGGGAAAACAACATAATAAAGGGGGAGTACCTTCAATATGTAGCATCATAGGTTTAATTATAATAACGTTACCGTAATTCTAGTACTATAACCTATAATTATACTTATCCTTAGGGACATCCCTAGACATAACATAGAAATATATACAGGGATCTCACTAAAGTTATCGCATCCTATTTTCCAAAGGTTTACTAAAACTTTCCTCTGATACCAACTGTAGATACCCGAATCTTGAAGTACATAGATATTACATTACTTTTGTGGAATACATAACAAAAACAGATACACAAGGACCGTAATAGTTTAGTTTCTTTGGAAACATGGAACGTAATCTTTTAATCATGGTGAAAGATCTTCAACATCTCCCATAAATATCATCCACATTTTTGTTTCCTTACCTAAAACCTTTCTTTTAATCCTGGGGAAAAATAAAACATAAAAAGGGTGATCTCAAATGCTCAGTAAGGGTAAACAAAAGAAATATCAATCACATCATATTAATAAGAACATAACATTTTGGAAATCTTACCCTGCAAAAGAGATAAAATTTTTATAACATTGGATAAATCATGGTAGTTAAATATAATCAAAATAATTATAACATAAAACAGGAATAATTGTGGAATAGACACATAATCATAAAGATTAATTTCTTATTAGTCAAGACTCATTTCCAAGAATATCTTAGTGGACAAAGTCCATTTCTGAACAGAGTTCATTCCTCGTTTCAGTCATGTTTCACTGATCCGGTTTAACCTGCCGTTCCATCCATGTATATCTCATGAGATATAAAATCTTTACCCAATTAATTGGAGAGAGATATAGGTCCCACCCATCTCATAATGATACAATTCTTATGTGTGCCAGAAAATCAAAAATCATACATCATTGCATAACCCATGTAATAAAAATCAGATTCTTAAACATTGTGACATCATAAAAATTTTTATATAAGATAAAAGAATTAATAAAAATATTTCCATCACAACATAATCAAATAAATTTAATAATAGGGATAGAAACAGAACCCTATATTAACTTAGATGGAAAATAATTTTGATAAAACACTTGAATTCCATTCATGAGGAAAATATCCTGTCTACTTCAAAAACATTTTTCATTATAAACATGTCATATAATTTTGATCTAAAACAAGTTGATTAGAAATAAACATGAAATATTGTAAAGGAATCCTCATGGAAATAATGTTTCAAAAATCCATTCATTATGTATAAGTTAAAAAATATTCTTCTCGTACTTTTGTCAGAAAAGTCAAAAAGTACCTCGTACGAAAAATGACAAAATATTCCTTTCATATCATTTACTAAAAACTCACCAAAGGGTAAAATTGGATTTAAAAAATTGTAAGTGGATGGAAATAATATTAAATATTGAGGAAACATGGATGTGGATGATATAATACACCCATGTAAACTCCAAAGTATAGACAATCTTGGATAAAAATGAGATTGTGATATTTCCCTTACCTTAGGTCCGATTTTCTTCGTAAGTCTCTGAACCTCCTGTATAATTATTTAAATAATGTCATTGACTTATTTCAGAATCATACTCATTGTTATGATATCATATATGGTCATATTCTTAGCTTATTATTAGTAATATTTCATTGTTACTTGTTATTCGGTTGTTTATTACTTTATGTTCTTATGAGTGTTTTGTCGAATAAATCCTTATTCTTCTATTTAGGTTATAGATACCTAATTTCCATAATTTTAATAGTGTAATATATATCATATTTATTCACTAAATTAATTTATTTAATCATTAGGCAATGAAAATCATGTAGAACAAGTCGCATCACATCGTGGAGACGGTACTCCGTACGTACGCATGAGCGATGATATCATTCCCGTGATCATGGAATTGTATTGGAGTGTATATATACAATTTATGAATCAATATAAATTTAAATTAATAATATATAATCATTCTTTACACCATTATACCCATCCAAGTAAGGTGGTGGGGAAAATAGATTACGCCACGACGTGGAGACGGTATTCCGTACGTACGCACGCGCGGTGATTTCGTTTTCCGTAGGATGGATAGATGGTGAAATAGGGTTTTTTCATACTTGTAATAAAATATCAGTATATTAGTGGTATTTATGTAATTAATTAATAATGAAAAAACTAAATAAGAAGAAGTGGAATAAGAAATAAGGTTGAAAGAATTTGTAACGGACATTACCTCTTCTTTGAAGCGCTTCTTTGAGACCTCCTTTTAGGGCACTAAAATTGGACTTTTAAGAATACCAGGACCTTTATGATGTTTCTATGGAAGTGGAGAAGATAAATTTTCAGGTTTTTTCCGAGCTTGAATGCTCAATGTGGTGTGAGGAAGAGAGGGAGGAGGTTCCCTTTTATAAGGGAGGAGAGGGGCACCTTTGGAAAAACTAAAAATATTATTTTATTATAAAGAAATATTTGGTTTTAAATAGCTTCAAATTGATTTATTTAGAAGCTAAGTTGGGGATGGGTCGAAATCCTCTCATACAGTAGAATTTGGACAAGTTTAGTATACTATTTTAACTTTATCGTTTAGATTTAACTTGAAGTTAGATAATTTTACTTTTATCGTGTCTTTTTGTGTTCTTACACTATAAGGTTAATAAACATACTATAAAAATACAAAAGAACCCCAAGTTATTTATTATTAATATATATAACCTTATCTATGTAATTTATCCTAACCTTAGATTTTTAAGAATAATATAATGATTAATAATATAATATTTGTTTTAAAATCTATTTTAAGTCAATTTTGACACTATTTAGTAATTGATTTTTATGAAAATCATAACAGAATTATTAGTTCGAAAAAAGTTAATTTAATCAATAATAACATGTAATACTAACCTATAAAATTAGTTGAATTCATAAAAAGTCTTAAATTACATTTATTTGGGTATTTATAACATCAATTATGTCAATATTTCATTAATAAGAAAATTACTGCATCATCTTTGGGTCATAAATAAATTAAATTATTTAATGCCTAAAAATTACAAATAAAATACCATTATGTAGGAAATATTTTTATATTTATATTGAATATTTATAGTATAATTTATCTTATGTATAACCCTATATTAAAAATTATTTACTTATTACATATTGATTTTAACTATTTTAACCCTTCTCTAAATAAATTAATAATAAATGACCTAATCTAATCCAAGTGGGCCTAAATGGACATATTTTATTCCTAAGGTTTTTTTGGTCGAATTACACTTATCCAATAGAATTAGGACATGTTTTAGGGTAATAATAATATCATTTTTACCCTTAATTACCCAATTTACTTTTAACCGTGGTAAATAAAAGTAAAAAGTAACTATTCAACAAAAAGTATTTTCATCTCATTGAACCACATTTTACTTAATGACATCAACTGTGTCTCTCGGATTTTTAAAATTCCATTCACAGCAGCGGTAAAATTATGTTTTATGTAAATTTGCAAATTCTCCTCGGAGGTGGGTAAATGACGGTGAAGAGTTCAATAAAATTTTTATATATCTAAAATTATTATAAAATTAATCCAATGAATTACATTGAACTTATATAGGTATTATGTATAAATTTTGACCTAAAATAAATTTAAATAAAATAAATAATTATTTAAATTAAATGTCAGTTTTTAAATAGTAACCCAGTGTTTTCACTATTTATCAAAAATTGAAAGATTCCAGAAAAATACCAAAAATTAGGCCTAAGCTATATTTGATATTATGAAATAGAAAATGATGTCTATTTTACCAAAATCAATATATATCAGTTGCATTAATTAATTTAAAAATTAATTTCCGTCGTCAAAACATTTAGCGTGTTCTTAAGAGATAATAACTATCAAAAGATTGACACTTGTTTATGTTTTTTTTGAATGTGAAATTACATCCAATGACCAACACTATATTAAATTGTAAAAATATATTATAAATATAATTTAAAACAACTTCAATTAATAATTTTTCACTATTAATTATTTTGATTAAAAAAGATTTTTTTAATTAAAATTTAGTAATTTTCACTATTCATCAGAATATGAAAGTTATCTGAAAAGTACAAAAATTTCACCCTAAGCTAATTTCGATATTCCGAATCCAAAAACGAAGTCCATTTTGAAAAATAAAATTTACAAAATATCAAAAAGTTGGAATTACTATTCATAACGGCTAGTTCATAATAATATTATAATAATATCTCCTTTAGTGAAACTCGGTATTGCGTACTACACACACTATCGAGGAAGGTCGCATTTTCGTGTAATGCAAGGCATGTATGGGATTCCTGTTTTGCAAGATCCTTTTGGTGTAGCTTAAAACACAAGTCAATAATTAAAAATAATATTTTTCATAAAATCTCGGGGTGTTACAGAGACCTCAGGTATTTGGTCTAGGTCACCTATGGGGCATCATGTTTTTGAAACATGGTGGTTGTTCTTGTAACTCTGATAAAAAAATGGATTGACGATGGAAACCAATATTTTGGGTCGATACACCATTGGACTATTATGATGTATCTATATCCGAGACATTGGTATTGGTAGCTAGGGATGAGGCCTTCGATTACAGTTTTTTTGTCACTATTCCTTCCTTGTCTACTGGTTAAGGTGGAACAATGGAGACCAAATTGTTTATTGAAACCTTTAACCATTATATTAAGGAATTGAGATTATATTTTTCAAGCAATTCATAATTATGTTAACTTGAATGTCTAGTATGAAAGATGTGAATTGGGTTATCTTTGACCAACTTACAAAATTGCCTCAGTTCCTCACTATCAAAGAGATGGTGAAGGTGGAGTAGATAATGGAAATTCATATACAAGAAGCTATGAGACCTCATGGGTTCCCTATGTGATTGTTTATTAATAGGATCTATGGTTATTATTTAGGTTTAGGATTGGGTTTCCGTAAGAAATGGGTTTCTATTTAATATTAAGTATGTCATATCATCTGTAGATGGATGAGAAAACATAGAGAGATATTCAGTTTCATGATGATAAGATCTATGAATATTTTTTTAATTTTGGTAGTTCATTAAAAATTCATCTTCCTCAAGTAAATATTCTTATAATAATAGTTATATTTCTTTTATTAAGATGTTACCCTTTAATAAGTTTTATGGGAGTCCAAATCGATCTCTCATATATTGGGAAGAGTTTGTGTAGAGGTCCATAGTTCACTTGATCATTGTTTAAGGGATGATAGAAAATGTAAAGCTAATTCATGGGAGTTTTTCAAGATACAGAGTTTTCAGAAATCATATGTGGGCCATCATCATTGTCCTATAGAGTTTTATTTTTTGATCAATATTTTCTCAATTGTTTACCCTAGGGACACTATTGGTTAATGAAGTATGGTAATTCGGTATGAAGTGTTTTTTTGAACACATGAAGATCATTAAATGAATTGTAAAGGTAGAATACAATTTTGAATTTTAATCTCACATGATGTCGAACCAGAACATGTTTCAAGTTTTCTCATCTTTGGAGGTATCGACCAGATACTTCCCATTTGATTAAATTGGAAGATGTAAATATTGATCCAAACACCGCATTGGGTAAGAAACATTTTCTGATTGTGGACCACCTAGAGAAATTACTACATTGTCAAATATTATTTTATTTTGTGTAATATGGAAGTGTAGATGAAATATCCATTAGATTTGGGAGTGGGAACCATTTAGGAGGAATCATTGGCCTTTTTATTTTGTGATTTCTTAATATTGATCACTTTATAGAGACATAAATTGTTTATCGTTGGGAGAATGGTTTCACACTCTAGGTTTTGGTATGATATGTTTCAATGTTTTATAGATATTACATTGAATGTTCTGGGTTTCAGAGGTAATTTGGTAATTACGTGAGATTCTATAGGGTTTGTGTCCTGGAGGGTTGTGACTGTAGTGTGGTGAGTCTATAATTATTCAATATAGGCAAATATTAGTGTGGGGTCTTAGAGGTGTATTTTTATAGATACTACCACATTTAGAATAGTTGTTCCATGGAGGTAGGCTAAGGAATATGTTGGCTGACTAATGCTTCATAAAGAACATAGTAATGATGTAATGTACATGGGTTTGAATTTGGTTTGTACATTAAATTTTTCCTCCCATATGGTGTAGAGGTAGGCCACCCCATAGTTCATTTCTAAGATTCATGGGTTATATGGTGTGGGTGACATAGCTATGTCTTATTCCATCCTTAGGCGTATATATTTTTCAAGATTGTATATCATCATGGCCCATTGATGAATTTTAAAATGGCATATTGGGACTCATACCTTTCAAGGATCAATGTTCAACCATGTTTTAACCAATTCTATGGCCTTTTTTGAGATAATTTTACATAAAATTCTCTTTTATAGACCAATTATAAATATTGGAAACCCACCGATATCTAGTTTATATTCCATCTTTATCACATGATCTATATGTTGCTGAGAGATATTTTCTAAGACCCATGAAGTCCCTTATTGATTATATTTAACCTCATGATTTGGGAGAAAAACTCTTGGGGTTTTACCCTATTCTTATGGTAAATGTCTCGATAAAGAGGTTCTAATTTATGAATTTATAGATGTAATTATAAAATTTACTTTCTATAGTTTATGAAAATTATGAATTTGATATCAATGTGGGATTGCTTCATTTAATCTATGATTTTTTCTTATTCTTTCAAAAAAATGATTTGGAAACACTATCTGCTACTGAAACCCCGTAATGTATGTTTTTATTACACAATAAAGTATCAAGAATTAAAGTGGTAAGTTTTTGTTTAAAATTTTTCAAAAATATTTATATTTTTTTAATATGCTTTTACAAATAATAACACATTTGGATCCTTTGGTGCATCCGAAAGTTAAATTTTCAATCATAGTGTGTTATACCAATATAGGATATATATTCAGAGACTTTTACGAGACTCCACATGAGTTGGATTCACATAATATTCAAATTTTTATTTATTTTAAGCCTAATTATATATTCACATAGTGAATATAATAATATTAATAATTTTTATATATGATTTTTTTGACAATATGGTATATTTTAGGGTCGATTGATCACTTCTTTATTTTATGGTGTATCATGGGATATTTTTTTTATTATTCTCACTTATTTCATTCAATTTCATTGTATATTTATGGGTTATGTGGATCTGGAATGTTATTTTAAAAGGAAAATTATATTTTTAAAAATGATTATATTTTTTACATGTTCTATTTTCTAATTAATTTTTAAATATAGAACTAAACTTTTAGGATAATAGAATTTGTATAGATTTTATGGTGAAATACCACTAATCCTTATAAATAAACAGTAATTTTTCTTTTGGAAGTTTGTATCTGCAGGTATTTTATAGACATTAAATTATAATGGTATCAAGTATTTCTCCAAATTTTGTTTTCTGTCGTTATATTCATAGTGGGATAGTTTGTTTGTAATGGATTGTAACATATAGTTTAATTTTATGAATTTTATTGTTTTAATATTTATTTTATCCCTTTATCTTGACATTTTATGTCTAATGGATGTGTAATATTTCATCCTCTATATATACTGACAGTTTTTCTCCATATAGTTTTAGTGAGACATGTATGGATGTTTGTACAATTATCCCTCATAGTGGGATATCACAGGTGATGTGTTTGATCAAACTGGAATGGTACGTTAAAAAAATCTCATTGAAATTGTATGTGTTATCCTTTGGGGAGAGTCATGATAATGAAGCATCATTTAGTCATGTCAGTGGGCCTTATAAGGGGGAGAACATTTGTCTAGGGGGAAACTAGTGTTCTGGTGGATCTAGTTATTACAATTAGATTTATAACCATGGATAATATATATTTATATATATATATATATAACCACTCAAATATGGTAATCATTTAAGAGTATAAATATGTATTCAATTTAATTTTATTATACCTACAGTTTAATAATGTTGTATTTATAATTTTAGATGTTCCAAAAACATGGATTAATTCAATCATAACAAAAGCCTGATAATTTTATATTTTCTGGGAGATTTGATATTTTTCCACTAAAAGAAACTGATTTTTGACTCACTATATTCTAAAACATAAAATTAATTATTATTTATATAGTTATAATATTTTGAATAATGATATTTTTATAATTCATGATTTGATTCTAATTATCAATATTATGAGAAAATTTATGGTCTCCATAGACTGTGAAATCACACTAAGAGGGGGGATCAATGTATATTATTTTTTATAAAATTCACTCAACTTAATAATATAAATTATTATAACGATTCAATCCAATTTATCATTTAGGATAAAAGGATATGATTATATACATTGATTCTCCGAAATAAAAATCTATTATCTAGAAAAAACGCATATGACACATAGTAGCACCATACTAACTTACATAAATCATGAAACACTTAAAAATAATAAATATTTATTTCTATTTTGGTTTTAAAATTTACAATAATATGTTCACATGAATGATTTTTTTAGAATATATTACTATCCATCTTATTTTTATCATTTTTAATGTATCAAATAATTAAATTCACATATTTTCACCATAGTTAAAAAACCATACCTAGTAACATTCCTTTTAACATCAATAAATTTCAAGATAAGAAATGGGTGAGGTTAGATGATTAGTAAGGGTTATCATGGGAGGTAAAAATTAAATATCATAATTGAGTATATGATGATGATAATGGTATCAGAACATAATCAATGTGCACAGACATAAAACATGATATCCATACCAAGTAAAGTATAGATCTTTTTTATTGTGTAATGGAATACCATATATCATAAAACAATAATCATTTACGATTTAAAAAATATGTATTTCAAATACATATGAGTGTATAACATGAGAAAAATAATATAGAATAAAATTTCAGAACACACATATTCTTAGAAAATACTTTTCTTATTGAAGGATATTTGAAAATACTATCATCAAATATAGGATATGTCCCTAGAGTGGATTGAGTTCACATTCAATTCCAGTAGATAGAGTGGATGTATTTTTAAATAGTACTGGGTTAACGCCCCATTATATTGAAAATTATCTCATAAGATAGATATATATATATATCCAATGTGTTTGTGGAATGAATAATTTGGGTCCACCCATTACATAATGAGAAACCAAACATATGTTTTCCATTTATAAATTATGTCATTCATTACATCATCTTAATTTAATAATTCCATTAAAAAAAATGGGTAAGACGAAAATTACAATAATAAATAAAAAAATACATCTAAATATAGAATATGGATAGAAAATTTATATCTAAATAAATAAATATCGGTCAAAAATAATGTTAACATATATGAGAAATTAATTTATAGTAACATAAACAACATCAATTAGAATTAAAACAGAAATAAAACATTTCATTTGATAACATTTAAAATTAAAATTTCGGGTACTTTGGGAAAACTATTTTCTTTGAAGACCCATAAAAAAACTAATGAAATTTTAATAATTAAAAAAACCATGGTGATGGGAAAAGGTATTAAACAGGTAATCATTAAAAATGAAAATATTTTCCTACTTCGGAGAACAATTTCAAACAATACAGTATAAATTTTTTTAAAATTTATTTTTTTTTTAAAGTTTATGGAAAATAGAATAGGAAATTTAAAATTTACATAAATAAAAATTTGTTTACAAATAATAATGTTATCAAAATGGTACATAAAATATTTACATAGAGGAGAAATATTCCAATACTATAATAAGATATGCGATTAGTATCCCTTACAAATAAAATTCATGTTGATTACTGAACCAAAAAAATTGATGAAATAGAAAACAAACATGTAAACTCAAAAAAATAACTATATAAAAAATATATTGTTTTTAAAACTATATTAGAATGAAATTTCACCCAAAATACATTTAAACATAAAAAATATAGATTTAATATTTGATTAGAAATAATGCCCTTACATTTTAGGTGATGGTTTCACCGAATCCCATTGAATGTGTAAGAATAAGTGAATGTATAATTCAAATGGATAATAAATAATTTAACGTATAAAAAATAAATGGTGTTTTATATAATTTATATTAAAAGTTAATTGGTGTATATAATTAAAACATCACATGGTGGGGGGAAATTGATATGAAAATCACATACATCAAACTTATGGATAGTTGAATATTATATAACTCCCATTATATATTTTTTTATTTTTTATTCATCATTATTATAATGATATTTATATTTATATTAAATAATAAAATTAATTTAAAACATCTTATATGCAATTTATTATCAATTTATATTTAAAATCAAACTCTTGTTTTTAACTGTTTGAGTTTCCTAAAAATGTTTCAGTATAGCTATTTCATTTATACAACCATGATCATAATATTATTATTTTAAAAATATTAATTATTTCATAATAATAATAATTTTTATATATTAAATATTATTTTATATTCATCAATCTTTCGAGGTCTTGAAAAATGAAGTACATCATTTCATAAAGGTTGTAGTATGCACATTCCCTTAATAAAATTTTCTGTTTTTTCTAATGATTGGATGGAAATATATAATTGTATAATATATATTTATATAATAATTTTTTTTTGAAATTATATTTATTCATTACATACACTATTATAACCATCCATATAAGTTGTTTTCAAAAATAAAATACCCTTCATGGGGAATGTAGTTTGTACGCATGCACAAATGACACATTCATTTACCTATTAGATGGATGCATATCAATATTTAAAATAATTTATCAATAAAAATTAAATTACAAAGATAAATAGAATATTATTTCATTTAATATAACCTAATAACCATACATGTGAGGAAGAGGATGAAAAATGAAATACACCCTTCATGGAGGCGGTAGTTCACATGTACAAACAATTCCATTTTATTTTTCAATTCTAATAGATTGTAAGTAGATATTTGATATTGTATTAATAAAATAAAATTAATTTAATCTAATATTATTGATTATATTATGTTATGATGGTTTAATAATAATTTTAGGATGTAGAATATGAAATAGTGTTGATGGAAATTTGATTGATTCCTCCTATGGATTTTAACTTCGGTATTCCTCAGTTGGACTTTTGGATTCATTTCACCAAATAATATGTGAGGAAAAAAATATGGAATTGTGTATTGGTTGGTAAAGGATAATATATTGTTCTATAATTTTATAGATAATTGAGGAGTGGATGGTTCCTTTCATTAGTGGGGTTGGTTGAATTTTAAAAATAATTAAAACATTAGTATATAAAATAAGTCTTACTCTATTGAAGTGGTTCCAAATTTTTATATTTTTTACGATAATATGTATTGTGTCTAAATAAAATTACTTCAATAAAAGAGAAGATAATTTATTTATATATTTTAAACCTTATCTTTTAATTTTAACCATTTTAACTTTAACCGTGGTGGAAATTTTTTAACTCGGTTACTATTTATTTTGAACATTAATAAGATTATCCTTAAAAGAAAATGTTGAAATAATTATAATAAATATTTATATTATATTTATCTAAATAAATTTCTAAATTTTTTAAAAGTTAATTTAAAGAAAAATGGAAATACCATGATAAAATTATTTTTTATAAAATATATTTTTAAGTATAAAATGAATATATCTTCATTATTTTCCATGTAAACAAAATTTACTAAACATAAATTAATTTGAAAAAATATTTGATCTAGATATTTAGTTAACATCATTAAACAATTTCTACTAATTTAATTTACCATGATAAAAATACATTTTGCATATAAAGTCATTTTTCTAAATGAATAACCTTTTTTAAAAATATATGATTTAATATTAATTTCAAACCAATAAATAATAATTTTTTGAATTATTATTAATTTTTTAGACTCACTAAAAATAATATATTTTATTATTAGTCAGGTTAATTTTTTACCTAATATACATGAAAAAAATACATTGTTAAATTTATATTTTTTACATTATTCCATTTTATACTAAAAATTGAAAATAGATTACCTATTTATGAGATATTAATCAATAAATATTCATTAAGGGAAAACTTTATACATATATTTCATAAATTTATAACTTTTAATCATACCCTTGAATCGAACGATTCAGTTTTGGTAATATTTAATAATAATATTTCAAATGTGTATCATTGTTAGTTTAAGCTCAATATTTCATGTAATTAAAGCTATAAAAAAGTTAACCTTTACTTTAATATGAAATATATTATAAATTCGTTGTATGAAATATTATACCCCCTTAAAAATTAATTTCATTCTCATAATTCCATTACATTGATTAAAATAAATGAGGATACTTCAACATTAGTACATCCTAAGGATCCCACATAGCTTATTCAGAATTATAATTACACCATAGAACATTTACCAGGTGAGTATTGTTATTCAACAACCCATTTTCTCTTAAATATAAAATCACTACCAATTATCCTTTATATGAAAGATAAGATGTTAGTTTTATAGCTTCCAGGTTCTGTACATGTGATCATTCTAATATATAAATCTCCAAATAGAATGACGTGGAACACATCATGTACTCGTGTGAGTTTTAGTGGAAGTTACAAATTATAGGCTATCATATTAATTTGATCAAGGATATAAAAGGTACCAATTTATTTATGGATCAAAATTACTTTTATTTTCAAGCCTCTAAACCCTTTTCAATAATGGTTTAAAAATAAAAACATTATAACAAACTTCAAACTCAAAATATCATTTAAATTTATCGATCATTCCTTTTTGCTAAATTTTCACATCATTATATACCACAAAATTGTTTGTTTCTTTTTCTTCATATCATATTCCTGATCCCAATCAACATAAATTCATTGATATCATTTATTATATATTAGTTCTATATTTTATTCTATGTAGATCCTCATATAGTTCCATAAAATTCATGAGTAAAACCTATTATTATATGAGAACTGAAATAGAAGATGATTTTAGTCATACCATCCTTTTAATTTCCTAAAATGGGATCCTAATTTATCTTATAAGGTTTTAGTGATCCTCTCATACTAGACATATATATAATGATAATATACAGTAATAATCATTATCATTATACTCAATTTTTTATAATGTTATATAATGATTTTTTTGTCAACATCAAATTTTAACTAAACAAAATTTTATGTTTTAATCCCTTAAATATTACGACTTCATTGTTCTGAAACAAGGAAATATAATCTAGAAGTAAATGTTTTATTAATATGAATGAAATTAAAATACATTTTTAGGTGATTGAAAAAAAAATCCAAATTGAGTTATGTCATTTAGATGTCTTGGGGTGTACTATGATGAAATACATTGGGATGTTTTATCATATCCATAAAACTATTTGAAATGTAATAAACATAATATTAGATTAATTTCACTCTACCATAACTTATTTAAACAATAGACATCAACATACATACTTTGTAATATCCTTCTTCATGTTGAACCACTATAAATTATTTTTGAGATCTGTTTCTGTTATTTATTTCTTAAATAAATAATGAATGATAATAATTGCTCTTCATATAATAACAAATTTTAATTTTTTTAATTGGTATCACATATATTTATGCCATAAATATAGTCATTCAGTCCAGATCGAGAATAAAATCTATAGTATTACTTAGTTTCTTTTTCATATCTTCATCATCCAGTTAACCTCATTAATCATAATAAATATGAATTTTTTATTATTTATTTTATATATATAATTTTTCATCCCTTAACTTATGATATCCAAGCCCATCTGTTACAATTCATCATGTATTGGATATTTCTTAATCTTCATCAATGATAGGATAACATTATCTATCCAACGTAATATATACGGAACCATGTTTTACTTCCAATCATGGTTATATATAAATTATCTATAGTCATTGAAAAACTAAAAGAGTATAATTTGGTACATAATATAATCCATATGTGTGGATATATAATTAAATATTTTATTATATATATATATCATACCTTTCACTATATAGTCAATTCATTTATATCGTGGACGAAAATTTTATTAAAGCATAATCCAAATCTTGACTCGTGTAATTTTTCTCAAGAACCCACAATTTATGTCATGTAAAAGAAATTGTCTTGTTATTTTTTATAATAGAACAACTCAATCCCTTCCATGAATCATCACTATATATCATAAACCATTCCCCACTGTATACTATTGATGGTATAGAAGCATTAGCCATCTACTTTTTGTCTCATTGAATTTGTTTCACATTCATCTATCTATTTGAACTTAACACCATTATGACTTTATTTTGTTATTGGATTTGATAGCCATGTTAAATTTCTCATAATGTTTTATTAATTTACAAATTATCCAAGAATAATTTTTATATCAATCAAGGTAGTTGATATGATCTATTTTTCAATATCATCTATCTTCTATGGTTTAATAGATATAACATTATTTAAAATTACATGACCTAAATACGACAAGTTATATATAAAATATAAAGATTTTCTAAATATTGAGAACAATTATCCTTTATCAAATTATTAAAAAAATACTCTAATAATAATCATGATTAAAATTTCTAATAGAGTATTTATGAATATAATTTATAAATATTATAGAAAATTTACAGCGATAATCTCTAAGGACTTTATTCATTAGATCCATGATGATATCATGGAAACATTTAAGTCTACATAGAATTTCTATAAATTTCTAGTATCCATACCACATAATGAATAAATTACATTCTATGTAATATCATTTTAAAATTAATTGATGATATTAAAAAATAAATATCAATATTACATAATTATTGTACACCTCATAATTGATCAAAAAATTCATCAATATAGAATACAATGTATTTTATCATGATAGTGATCATTTTATGTTCACGATATTAAATATAGAGATTCATTGACCCATCCTTCCTCTTCACAAAAAGAACATATTCAACTCATAGAGATGAATTATAGAATATGTGCAATGCCCAAGGAAAATTTTGTCTTAAAATACTAAATTCTAATACTAATGTGAAAAACATTAACCTTTATTTTTTGGAGAATAAATGATTATAAATCCGTTGTTAAAATTGATTTTCATAGAGTAATTTTTTGGATTTTTTATATCCTACGAAGTTACATAGGGTGTTTGTGATAAAGAACAAACCACACTGAATGGACTTGTGTTAGCATGTTTGGAAATTCATTAGTCTAATAAGTGACCACAGTGGGTAGTTTTATGTGGTATTCTGATATGTAATCCATGATATTATAGGTGACCAATGGGGATAGATGATTAGGTTCATGACCCAGGTAGTTTGGGTTGTAACAAAATATCATCAGAGAAAAGATGCATCCAAAATTGTGGTGACACTACTAATGTTTCAGTTGTGGGGTCCACTGTAAAGTTGTTTTTATTTAAGGTTGGATGATTGTAACACCACATAAAATGTGGGAAATATAATAAAAAATGTACCAATCCATGTGACCAATGTGTAACTTTTTTTTGGATATTACTTGATTAGAAATCCATAGTAAAGCAGGATTGTCCTAGAGTAGTGTCAAGATGGGCGACCCCGTGATATGTTACCTAGTGTCTATGTGTGTGTGTGCATTTGAGTGAAGAAAAAACAAACTAAAATAACAAATTTTATCCTATGTTTATTTTCATTTGAATGAGAAATGACACTAGTGGGTAATAAAATATATAATCTTAAGAAGGAAATCAAGGTATTATGCGATACCCATGGGGTCAGATGACTCGGTTCGTGGATTGGGGAGTTTTGGACTTGATAGAATGAATATATTTTTTATTATTATATTATATTCATCTCAATATGTCCTCCAATTAATTTTATGGTATTCTATATGTTTTCAATGAAATATTAATATTGCAAGGTATAGAATTTTAATAAAATTAAACAATATTATTTATAGGAATACCAAAATATTCAATATATAATACTTCATAATACTCTTAAAATTGGAAGATTTAAAATTTCTAGTTTCTCCAAAACCATTTTATATTTATAACCATCATGATAAATTATTAATACCCATATACTGGATGTAATATTCATTGAAATTTTATATTCCTCCTTTAATAGATAGGAAAACTTAGGTTGAATAAGGATATCAAATATGGCTTTGCCTCATTAATAGTTGATGTAGTATCTATGTTTAGCGAGCCAAACAATTAAAAAAATTGCATCAAATTTAAAAATATGGATAATAATAATATTTACATAAAGTAGTAATATACTTGAGATGAAACCATCATTCCATTAGGTTTTTTCAATGATAATTAAGTATCTAACCATTAATTGGTAGATTTGATACTATTATAAATTTATATATGTATATATATATATATCATAGTGGGTAAAAATAAATCTAAAAACAAATTTATAATTAATTAATTAATTATAATAATACTTATATCCATTTGATTATTTTTATAATCATTTACAAAAAAAAGTTTACTATAAACACAAAGTAATAATAATAAAGGTAAACAATTGCAAGATAAGAAGAATCATTCTGAAGATGTCCAATGTTATGAAACCTTCACATAAATCGATTACACTTTAGTTTCGTCCTATATCACATTTGGTTCAAAATAAGTTGGTATATGATCAATCATCATATTTTTCATACCATAATAGCCAAAAATAATTTAACTCCACTTTAATACCAAATATGATGCCCCAGAACCAATCCCATGGATTCCGTGATAAAAACATATTTATATAACAATTGAGGTGTCTTAATAAACACTAAGGTACATAAAATTCAATTTATGTTTTGTAAATTACAATTCTTGATTATAAAAAATTATTAAATCTAATATTTGATGGAATTTGTAGACTAGATGCATAACTAAATTATTTTATAATATTTTCAAAATATCTAAAAATATAATCCAAACATACCAACTGTATAAAAATATAATACTATGTACCATTTCAATTAACCTCTATAAATTAAAATAAAAGAATGAGGTGAGATCAAATACTCAATAAGGGTAATTATGTGAAATAAAATTTAAAGATCCTAATTGAGCATAAGACTGTTATAAGGGTATGAGAAAATAATCATAGTGAATGGAAATAACATAAGAGATTCATTCCTATAATATCATATATTATAAATCTAAAATCATTTTATAATATATATCGAAAAGAAAGTATGATAAATGTTAGAAAAAACAAAATTTTATAATAAATGAGAGTATAACATGGGAACAATAATAGAGAATAAAAGTGTACTATACCCATAAATAGATAAAATAGATTAATTTTATAATTATCACTAAAATTGACATCATGACATAGTTGATAGTGTTTATTTGTTTATTGGGTTCACTCTCTATTCCCATTAACATTCGGGACAATGTCCCTTATCATATTTCACTCACTCACAATTCTGTTGCATATTATCTAATAAGAAGTAAATTAACAACCAATGAATTTAAGGGATATATAAATATGTACATAACCATAACCTAATGAATGATATATATATATATATTAAATATGAACTTCAAACCATTTATCACATCATCATTACATTATCAATCAGTGGAAGAGAATATAGTTTTATAAAAGTTTAACTAATAAATCATTCAGTATATCTAATGAAAGATTATTTATAGTGGAATTTGATTCCATTGAAAAATAATATGTCTTAATGAATGTTTACATTTATGAAAAATACCTTTATAGGAACATTATAATATTTCCCAGAAAATAAATAAATACGTCATTTTTGATAAGTTTTAGAAACAAATGATTTCCAAAAACAATGGTAAAATATTGTTTTCTGAAACCCCATTGTAATTTAAAATAATTATAAATAGTAAATAATGTTTAATTATTTGTTAAAGTACACTCAAGTGGTGAACATTAGAAAACCATTATTCTCCCATTTTTGTAGCTAAATTGAAAATTTAAAATATGGGAATCCTAAAAAAACTTCAAATAATTTCAATAAATTAAATTATACAAGAAAAGTAACTTATAAAACATTTATATATTAGGGAATAAAATAATATAAATAAAATAAAAAATATGGAAAACTAGGAGAAATATTACTGACCTAGAAAAGAGATGGGGTCAGTATCCCTCAAAAATATATTTTTTATTTTTTTAAAAGTAAAAAAGATATGAATTGGAAAATTGACATGTAAAACCAATATATAACAATAGGATAAGAAAATATACTTTTTAAATGTTTATGATCTTATAATTTCTATCGAAGTCAATTTGAACATAAAAAATCTCGATTAGAAGTGATATTTAGAATAAAAACCTAGCATTATTTAGTAATATATTGATTGAAGTACAATGAAATGTTAATCAAAGATGAAATTAAAATTAACAAGAATAAAAAAATATTTAATATATACGGGATAAATGGGTTAGTAACTCAAAAATATTAAATAATAATTGGGGTATAACATTAAAACATAATTCCTTGAAGATTAATTGAGATGAATACCCTTCACCTTAAACTCCTGTTTTATTGAACATCCCCCAACAACATATAAAGGAAATTATTTTTTTTATCCATATATAAACAAAATATATTTTTATATTGTATTATACCACTAATTTATATCTTACTATGACTATTAATTAACAAATTATTTTTTAAATGAATCTTTAGGTTTTAACTATTTTATTTTACTAAGCATGTTACAATTTAGAGTTTCATATCCTAGAATGTTGATAATAGTTTCATAATTTCCATAATATTAATATTTTAATAACAATCATATTTCTATATTAAATATTATTTAATAAATATCCTGGCATTTTGGTCATGAAAAATGATGTCGATCATTTCCTAGAGGTGATAGTCTGTTTGTATGCATGAATTATGTTAACAATTATCAAATAGATACAAAGGAATGGAGATATATAATAATATAACTTTATAAAATCCAAATTTTGTGAATAATATCATATTTATTCAACAAATAAATTTTTATAAACATGAATTTTGTGGTGTTGGAAAATAAAACATATCACTTTTTGGATATGGTAGTTCATATGTATACATAAAAAACGTTTTCAATTTCCTAATGGATAAAATGAGAATAAATTACATGATGAGCTATCATTGAAAATTAATTTTTATTTCTTAGTGATAATACTTAATCATTAAATATATATTTTTTACCATCCATGAGTGGGGGGTTATGAAAACCAATATACGTCATTTTTGGAGGTGGTAGTCAACACGTATACAGAAAAATGATTACATTTTACAATAAAATAGAATGTAAGTAGACAAATGTTATTACATTAACATTTCAACATTTAATTAATATATTTATATAGATTTTATTATCTAATGATTTTATGAATATTTGGATGTTTTAGGAGAATAAATGATATATTAAATAATTCAGTTGTTATGATAAAAAATTTGATGGGAATCCTACTCTGTCATACTCTTTACTACTTCCTACATTTTCATTATGGTGATAGAAACCAATAAGATATTTGATGTATATTTTTAAACACAGTTATTCATTCTTTGGATGATCTAGAGTTTTCAATGTTTGTGGATAAGTTATTTGGGTAGGGGTCCTTTTATGACTAGGGAGGGTGGAATTCTTATAAATACTTGAAAAACTAATATATAATACATAAAAATTTAAATCTAGATAGATCCAAAATATCTAGGGTTTTCTTTCCCTCTCTATTAGGTTTTCATCCTCCCAACTAAAAGACTACCGTATCATAGATTAGTTTTCATCGTAGGTCATCTAGGATAAAGGGATCTCATCAAGAATAGTAATAGGTTTTTAGTATTGGTGTTGTGGTGCCCTCTCCGGTGAAGTGCTTTCATAGGTCATCTATTTTTTCATTATTAATTTCCTTCATTAATACCACTAATGTAAAATTATTATTCTTTCATAACAGATCCTTTTCAGCCTCTGTAATTTTTTAATATTCCCACTACCTCTCTTTTTTGGGTTTGGTAGTATCTCATAATTTACCTCCTAAGTCTCTCTCTATATTTTTTTTAGTCTTGGTGGTTGAGTCTTGTATGGAGACATAGAGCCTTTTCTGGAGAAAGTTAACCATGTTTTGGGGACGAATGTTTGTTGAGTTAATGTAGTCAGAGTATAAATGGGTAAGTGTTTCCTGGGTTCATAGTGAGTTGAGAATATTTAATAGAGGTTCATAGAGTTAAATTTAAAATGAGATTAATACTCAACTACATAACCTTTACACATCATTTAAAGGGATTACACATCAAGTAAATGTTTTTAGGTTTAATCAAATAAAGCTGAGTTGACGAGTTTTTTAAATATTAATATTAAAACATTTACATTATTTGTAACTAAATTACATTCTAGTTAAATGCTGAACCAACTCTTTTAAACATGATATGCATCTAAAATTAATTCTATTACACTACATATATTTTCTTCTCAACTCTGTAGAATTATCTATGATATTTTATAGAGAAAAAAATTCTTCTTAATATTCTATTTGTGTCTTTAATCATTGGTATGTTCCTTTGGTTAGGTTTCTTCATTCATTCCTTTGGTTTATTAACTATTCCAATTAAATCCATCGGCCAATTTCATTGTTGGTTTCAGGCTGAATATTTCTTGATCATGTAACCTCTTTGAAAGTATTTTCACCATCTTCTTTATGTAATTTTTCCATTATAGGTTTTTTTGGATAATCGTTTAATGGAAGGGGATATAAATCATAACCCTATTGTTTTATATTTTCCATGTTTATGCAATATTGTTATTACACCATAATTTTGTAGACATGAATCAATCAAATAACTGAATTAGATTATTCCCTAAATTCATTTGGTTGTAAATGAATTTTTAATTGGATAATGGAATAAAGTATGTTTAGTGGGACTTGTGTCCTAATTTGATTTATTATTATAGAGTCCCTAAATATTGGATTATTTTTTATTTATATAAATTTTATTCAATTGTAAATTGAATTTTAATGTGGTATATGAAATACTAATGAAATTTCCCATAATTAACCATTGAGAATTGTGAAGTGATATTGAGATATCCATGTTGCATTAAATGAATTGTGTTCTATTAAAATATGTTTATATAACTATCTAGGCCTAGAGACTTACACACGTATATAAAATAATCTTGAGAGTGAGAGGGATCATCCTAGTCACATGATGTAATAATTATAGGGATTGGGTGGTTAGCAGTCCCCTGGTGTAATGTATATATGGACTTGACCCAAACAATTCTGTATATCTTAAAGGGTTGTGACCTAGATTATTTTTTGTGACTATAAAATGATTATATGGTGATTTTTTATGGTCGCAAGACAATCTCATAGATATTACAACCTAACATTTTTGGACGTTGTTAACCGTGGTTATGTGGTTGTAGATGGTATCTTCATAAGGAATTATGAAAAATATACCCACACAGATCCAAAGTAGGTTTTTCTTGTATTTTATAAATTTTTTAATTAATTAATACATATTTATATAATTTTTTAAAAATAATATTCTTATTATAATGGTTTTTTATACATTATTATAAGGATCCAGCTTTATAAATTACATAATCTTGATTTATGTCAATAATTCGCATTGAGTATATTATCAGGTTTAGTGTTTTAGAGAATTAGTCCATAAAAATTACATTATATATCAAAAATTATAATTTATACACTTCTACTCTATCCAATTTTTATCAAAAATAAAACTCCTTAAATAAAACAAAAGTTATTTTATTTATATAAATCTTCTTGAATAATTCTTTTCTCATACCCTTATTCATATCATGTGAAAAACATTATAAAAACATGGGATGAGCATAAAAAACTTATTAAGGGATATAAAATAAGGAAAGAAAACATTATCCCATCAATAAATACAAATCAAGGAAACCATATTTTTCAATGATAACAAATCTCAAGAAATCATTGAATTTATGAATAACACACAAAAATCATAAATCGTAAAGGTAACATGCGGTATACATAACAAATATCCATTGTAGATTTTATAGATACGTAGGGAGTTATGTTTGGAATACCCATAACAAAATATTCCAAAAATCTCTTAAGGGAAACATTAACATTTACCTCGGTCATGTAACCCATTGCATTAGAGTGATTTATCGGGCTCACCCACCCTAAGTTTATCATAGAACCACCCGTATACGTAAAAATTTCAAAATAACCATAAAAAAATCATAAAATATAAAATATTGAAATTATCTACATTTCACTCATCAACCACAATGAATAAATTCAATATTTTGAAATATTCAATCCATTTCTAATACAATTTAAGAAATTAAATAAATACATTTTTGAATCAAAGTGTCCCATACCACATTGAAACATTTAAAGGAATTAATATTTTAAAACATTAATTTATAGGTAAATAAATACATAAAACCATTTTAAAAACATGTACATTAATGATAATTATTTAGAGAAATAAATCTGTAAAACTTTTAAAAGGTTTATTTAGTGAACGAGTCTCGTAACACTTGAGAAACACTTGAAAAAAATAATTAATGAATAACATAATAAAAGATTAAAATATCCTGCGAATAAGTATATTAATGATATACTATTTCAAAGGGTTGAATATACATATTATAAGATAATAATGGCTTCCAAAATCAAGATATTACTAAAATTAATGGAGAATTATACATAGCCCCTCACAAAATTCGGTAGCCTAATGGTGTCATATTAAAATTCAAAAAATGATCCGATGATGGATAAATGGATATATCATCACTTGGAGATAAATTGTAAAAAAATAATAATATATAACACTATATCCAATTATAAGAAAATTTATATTAAAATATGTAACATAAAAGAAGTCTTTTACTTAAAGAGGAGTGTGAAATATTCCCTTGCAAAGACTGTACCATTACATTAAGGATAAATCAAGGACATAATTATGTGTGAATAATATAAAAACACCAAATATAATTGGATATTAAGTGTATAAAAATTATAGGTTATTCAAACATATTCATAGAATGATGAAATCAAGAATTATCAGTTGATCCCAAAGAATGGAAATTATGTGAGCAAGTTCCCTTACCTTTTGTCCTAATGGACTCATTTAATCTTTAATCTATTTAATAATAAACTAAAATTACTTTATACTTGGTTCAGAAAATTTATCAAGTTTATTATTTCGTTTATATCACTTATTACCATTTCATAAAAATCACATTATCATTTAAGTTAAAACGGCCATTTTGTCGATATTTGGTACTTGATTCAGAAATGAACTTCTTATAATTACAAGTTGTCAATGTGGTAAAAAGTACATTATCTCAAAAAATATATTCATGATTTAGATCTCATATATACCATATATATCAAGTATATATATGTATTTATAACATTACATTACATTTGGATATAAGAAATGAAATGCCCCGTTCAGGGAGACGGTAAGCCGAACATACACATAAATGCTACTTTCATTTCTATTTTATATTTAATGGAATAAAAACTTAATGATAAATTGGTATATTATAATTATAGTATATTATCATATGATATATATGTTAAATAATATATTTAATTCCACCATTTATAAATTCCATGTATGGAATGAACGAATCATATAACCTTGAGGGGGAGGTAGTCTGTGCTCCCCAAATGAAATTATAGTATTTAACCATTATGAAAACCATAAAGGAATTATATAAATGAAAAATATTGAATAATATAGAAAAAATAAAAATAATATATATCATATATGAATACAGTTCCATCTTAATGGCAAATATTGGAGGCGGTGGGAGATAATTGAACAATCATCATTTCCTGAGGCAGTAGTTCTCCATGCACAGAAACAATATGTTCATATCAATTAGAAAGAGGTGAGTGGATGTGTACTTAGAATACATCTGATAATGAAATCATAGTTTATTTAAGATACAATTTTTGTTATATGTGAATGTAATAAAGAGAATTTATGGGTGTGGAAAAATAAAAATATATGAAAAGGACTTGAGAGAAAATGTTAACTTTAAATCTGGTAACTCCCTTTGGTTTGAACGAAAAGGTTATTTTGAGTCACCTTATACCCAAAGTAAGGATTCTAGGTGGAAGATAGGAATGTTGGGATCTTATTTACATAGAGTTTGGATGATTCAATAGGGCTTGAGAGGTGGGAGTAAAGGGTTATAGGTGGTGTCCTTTTATAACCGGGAGGAGGGGCTCTTTAGGAATGTTTGAATGTATTATTTTATTATAAAAGTGTTTTCAGTTTCAAAATGGTAAACAACTCATTAAATTATAATATTAGATTAAAATAAGTTTAAATAAAGTCATTCAATTATAATTGGTCTAGTTTTGGGTATTTTTTATTGATTATATTTTTTATTTAACCCTTTCTC
Source organism: Viscum album (assembly GCA_963277665.1). NCBI lineage: Eukaryota > Viridiplantae > Streptophyta > Magnoliopsida > Santalales > Viscaceae > Viscum > Viscum album. The sequence goes on from OY728141.1 coordinate 143,722,430, forward strand.
AACTTATTTAACTTTTACCATGTCCTATTTTATATTCATACTATAAAGATAGTATATTTACAATAAAATTACAAGTGACCAAAAATGGATCATTAATGAAATTTTTAACATCATATATTTCTTTTAGCCAAATATTATATTTTTAGGATTATTTTATTATTTAATAAAATAATAATTGTTATAAAAACTCATTTATGTCAATATATAAACAATTCATATCAATACTTTTAAAAAAAATCTATAACAACTTGATTATTTCGAAAAAAACATCATTAATTGAAATATAAAAAGTCATTTTTGTCACTAAAATTCGTGGATAGTATAAAAATTTTCAAAATACATTTATTTTAATATTTATATTAACATTTATTTAAAACATTCATTAATGATGTAACCATTACACCATCATTGTGTCATAAATAAATAAATTTATTTTATTTATAAAATTATAAAAAAAATTACCATGATGTATGAAATTTTTTTACCTTTATAATGAGTATTTATAGTCAAACTGCCTCTTATATAACCCCATATAATAATTGTTTTACTAAAGGAAATATGTTTTTCTTACATTTTCTTTAACTCTAAATAAATTATCATAAAGTGTCATTTACACATACAAGTGGCTATATGGGGTCTTAAAATCAACCCAAAGATTTATACGGCCGAACATGTATTGGATAGTAATTTTAGGACATGTGTTAGGGTAATTTAATATTATTATAATATTATTTTTTACTCTTATTTAGCAGATTTACCCTCAAACCATGGTAAATAAAATAATTACTGAAGTTACTATTCATAATGTCTAAAAATGTTATTTATTTACAAAATTTGGAACTATGATTTCAAAATATGTAATAAATTTTTCCAAATTCAAATCCCATACGTTACCGAAATTAATTAAAAATTAATTCATGTTTTCAAAAAAATGTTTTTTTAATAAATAATAACTTTCAAAAGATTGTCACTTATTTATTTTCAATTTGAAAGTGAAATTAAATTAAATGACCATCATCAGATTAAATTGTAAAAATTTATTCTAATTACATTTAAAACCAATTAAAAAAATAAACTAACTATATATAAAAATTAAAATAAAAGTCAATTTTGAATTAAAATGCAGTATTTTTCACTATTCATAATAAATTGAAATTTATCAGAAAAATACCAATATATTACCCAAATTAAATTATGATGTCGCTATTCTAAATAATACTTTTATTTATACAAATATAAGTTATAAAAGTGAAAAAAAATATATTTAAAAAGGATTTTCCATCAAAAGGCATTAAATTGATCTTTTAAATAATACTAGAGTATTTATTCTTAAAATTGAATTAATTCATATTTTTAGAATCTAACTTTTATTTGACAAATTTAAAACCGTTAACAAAAATGTGTAATCATATGTTGGTTAGTTCTATTCATTCCCACTAAAAAATGACTATGTGTTAACTAGTACATAAAATAATAATATTCTGTTATTATTTTTCAGTATGACTAAACATTATGTGCAACGAAAGATTTCAATAAAACTCATTATTGCATGTTGAGTACACTATCTCACATAGAATCCCCTTGAAAGTAATATAAATATTTAAATCATAAATATTAATAAATATGAAAATTTCATATTCTTTATTTACTTGAGATGTTACATCCTTCCCTCGATTGGAAGTTGCGATATCACAATTTTAAAATTTGGTTGGGAAACTTCATTGAAAGACCCACATCGGAAAAATAGTCAATAATAATGCCACATTAAAAAAACAAGAAGTAAAAAAGGTAACATGAGAAAACCCATACTAGGATTCCGTGTAGGGAAACATGGATATGGAAGAAAAAACGAACCCTCAAGTTCTGATGGAGAAGGATGAAAAGGATGATCAAGAGAAAGTTAACCACAAAAAATCCACAATCTTGGGATAGGTTAAATAGTATTTGATTCCCCCATAAGAAAAAGTAAACGGACAATGTTGTTTTCTGAATTTTGAGGTTATCTTTCATAATTTTGGAGAATATATTTATGATATTGACAAATAATATAAAGAAATATACATAATTTTCAGGTATAGTTTCATCCATTAATCAACTTTCTACCAAAAAATCATCATTTCTCCAAATGATGAGTATTCAATATGACTTGGTCACATATGAAGTGCTAGAATAAACTTCTAGAGAATCACATAATCCAAAAAATAGAGCTATATATTCCCCCTATCTTTATCCATTAACCAAAACCCAAATGTTCAGTACAAGATCAAATAATCCCCTTAATGAAAATCCTTTGTAAAAACAAATACTACTCATAATCTATAAAATTGAATAATAAATACCCAAATATCAACAAATACCATTCAATACACAATTTTTATTAAAATCATTCAAAATAATAAAAAGTATTTTTGAAACCCATAATTTTGAAGGATTTGATCACATAGTCATCAGCAAAAATCTAGACATTTATCTCCCAATAACATCAGCATTTCTTAAATACTCGTACTAAAAATTAATTAACCTTGTCATATATTATAGAAGATAGTTTAATCATTTACAATAATTTTAAAAAAATTTATATTTCCACAATAAAAACATAGGTTCTTCCGAAATAAATTTCAACCATTACTCCAAAAATAAAATCCCATAGTATTAAATATACAATATAGGGTATTTTATCATGATAGTGATCTTTTTATATTCAATATAATAAATATAGACATTCATTGACCCATCCTTATTCTTCACAAAATGATCATATTCACCTCATAGAGATGAACTATAGAATATGTGCAATAACCATGGAAAATTGTGACTTACAAACTAAATTCTAATACTAATGTGAAAAACATTAACCTTTATTTTTTAGAGAATAAATGATTATATTTCCATTGTTAATATAGTTTATCATAGAGTAATTTTTTGGATATTTTAAATCCGTGGATGTTACATAGGGTGTTTGTGATAAAGAACAAACCACACTGAATGGACTTGTGTTAGCATGTATGGAAAGTCATTAGTCTAATAAGTGACCTTGGTGGGTAGTTTTATGTGGTATTCTAATATGTAATACATGATATTATAGGTGAACAATGGGGATAGATGATTAGGTTCATGACCCAGGTAGTTTGGGTTCTAACGAAATAGCATCAGAGAAAAGATGCATCCAAAATTGTGGTGACCCAACAAATGTTTGAGTTGTGGGGTCCACATAAAAGTTGTTTTTATTTAAAGTTGGAAGAGTGTAACACCACATATAATGTGAGAAATATAATAAAAAATGTACCAATCCTTGTGACCAATGTGTAACTTTCTTTTAAGATCATACTTCATTATAAATCCATAGTAAAGCAGGATTGTCCTATAGTAGTGTCAAGATGGGCGACCCCTTGATATGTTACCTAGTGTCTGTGTGTGTGTGTGCTTTTGAGTGAAGAAAAAACAAACTAAATTTTTTTTATCCAATGTGTATTTTCATTGGAATGAGAAAGGACACTAGTGGGTAATATTATCTATAATCTTAAGAAGAAAATCAAGGTATTATGTGATACCCATGGGGTCAGATGACTCGGTTCATGGATTGGGGAGTTTTGGACTTGATATTATGAATATATTATTTTTATTTTCTTAGATTCATATCATTATGTACTCTCATTATTTTTTTGGTATTCTATAAGTTTTCTTTAAAATATTAATAATGCAAGGTATAGATTTTTAAGAAAATTAAACATTATTATATATATGAATACCAAAATATTCAATATAAAATACATCATAATACTCTAAAAAATTAGAAGATTTAAAATTTCTAGTTTCTATGAAACCATTTTATATAAATAACCATCATGATAAATTATTAATACCCATATAATGGATGTAATATTAATTGAAATTTTATATTCCTCCTTTAATAGATAGGCAATCTTAGGTTGATTATGGACATCAAATATGGCTTTGCCTCCTTAATATTTTATATAGTATCTATGTTTAGCGATCCAAAGAATTATAAAAATTGCATCAAATTTAACAATATGGATAATAATAATATTTACATATAGCAGTTATATACTTGACATAAAACCATCATTCCATTAGGTTTTTTCAATGCTAATTAAGTATCTAACCATTAATGTGTAGATTTGATACTATTATAAATTTATTTATGTATATATATAATAGTGTGTAAAAAATCCGAAAATAAATTTAAATTTAATTAATTAATTTTAATAATAATTATATACATTTGACTATTTTTATAACAATTTACTTAAAAAAATTTACTATAAACACAATTTAATAATAATCAAGGTAAACAATTGCAAGATAAGAATAATTATTCTGAAGATGTCCAAAGTTATGACACCTTCACAAAAAATTACTACACATTAGTTTCATCCAATATCACCTTTGGTTCAAAATAAGTTGGTATAGGATCAATCCTCATATTTGTCATACCATAATAGCCAATAAATAACTTAACCCCACTTTAATACCAATTATGATGCCCTAGAAACAAACCCATGGATTTGGTGACAAAAACATATTTATATAACAATTGAGGTGTCTTAATAAACACTAAGGTACATAAAATTCTATTTATGGTTTGTAAATTACAATTCCTGATAACAAATAATTTTGAATTCTAATATTTGAAGGAATTTGTATACTAGATGCATAACTAACTTATTTCATAATATTTTCAAAATATTCAATAATATACTCCAAACATACCAATCGTATAAACATATAATACTATGTACCATTCCAATTAACCTCAATAAATTAAAATAGAAGAATGTGGTGAGATCAAATACTCATTAAGGGTAATCATGGGAAATAAATATTAAAGATCCTAATTGAGCATAAGACTGTTGTAAGGGTATGAAAAAATAATAATAGTGCATGGAAATAACATAAGAGATTCATTCCTATAATATCATATATTATAAATATCGAATCGTTTTATAATATATATCGAAGAGAATGTATGATAAAGGTTATAAAAAACATTATTTTATAATAAATTAGAGTATAACATGGGAATAATAATGGTGATTAAAAGTGTACTACACACATAAATAGAGAAAATTGATTACTTTTATAATTATCACTAAAAATTATATCTTGACATAGTTGATAGAGTTTAATTGTTTATTGGGTTCACTCTCTAATCCCATTATCATTCGGGACAATGTCCCTTATCATATTTCACTCACTCACAATTATGTTACATAGTATCTCATAAAAAGTAAATCATCAACCAATGAATTTGATGGATACATAATTATATACACTACCATAACTCAATGAATGTTATATATATGTATTCCATATAAACTATAAAACATTTATCACATTATCATTAAATTATCAATCAGTGGAAGAGAATCTAGTTTCATAAAAATAACACTAATAAATCATTCAGTATATCTAAAGAAATATTATTTATGGTGGAATTTGATTCTATTAAAGAATAACATTTCTTAATGAATGTTTACATTGATGAAAAATAACTTTATATGAACATTATAAACATTCCTGAAAAAAATAAATACCTCATTTTTTCTAAGTTTTAGAAACAAATGATCTCCAAAACAATGGGAAAATATTGTTTTTTGAAACCCCATTGTAATTTAAAATAATTATAAATATTAAATAATGTTCAATTATTTGTTAAAGGACACTCAAGAGGTAAACATTATAAAACCATTATTCTCCCATTTTTGATATAAAATTTGAAAATTTAAAATATGGGAAACCTAAACAATTTCAAATAATTTCAATAATTTCAATTATACATGAAAAGTAACTTATAAAACATGTATATTGTAGGGAATAAAATTATTTAAATAATATATAAAATATGGAAAAATAGGAGAAATATTACTGACATATAAAAGAGATGAGGTCAGTATCCCTTAAAAATATATTTTTTATTTCATTAAATGTAAAAACGATATGAACTGGAAAATAGACATGTAAAACCAATATATAACAACAGGATAAGAAAATATACTTTTTAAAAGTTTAAGGTCTTATAATTTCTATCGAATTAAATTTGAACATAAAAAATCTCGATTAGAAGTGAGATTTTCAATAAAACCCTTTCATTATTTAGTAATATATTGATTTAAGTACAATGAAATTTTAATCATAAATTAATTTTAAATTAACAAGAATACAAAAATATTTAATATATACGGGATAAATGGGGTAGTAACTCAAAAATATTAAATAATAATTGGGGTATAACATTAAAACATAATTCCCTGAAGAAGAATTGAGATGAATACCCTTTACCTTAAACTCGTGTTTTGTTGAACATCCCCCACCAACATATAAAAGAAATTATTTTTTTTATCCATATATAAACAAAATATATATTTTTATTGTGTTATACCACTAATTTATAACTTATTGAAACTATTAATTATCAAATTATTTTTAAAATTAATCTTTAGCTTTTAACTATTTCATTTTACCAAGCATATTACAATTTAGAGGTTCCTATTCTAGAATGTTGATAATAGTTTCATCATGTCCATAATATTAATATTTTAATAAAAATCATATTTCTATATTAAATATTATTTAATAAATATCCCAACATTTTGGTCATGAAAAATGATGTGCATCATTTCCTAGAGGTGATAGTCTGTTTGTATGCATGAATGATGTACACATTTATCAAATAGATACAAAGGAATGGAGATATATAATAATATAACATTATAAAATCATAATTCTGTCAATAATATCATTTTTATTCAATAAATAATTTTTTATAAACATGAATTTGGTGGTGTTGGAAAATAAAAAAAATCACTTTTTTGGATATGGTAGTTCGTATGTACACATGAGAAACATTTTAAATTTTCTAATGGATAAAATTAGAATAAATTATATGATGAGTTATCATTGAAAAATTATTTTTAATTCTTCGTGATAATATTTACTCATTAAATACATCTTTTTAACCATCCATGTGTGGGGGGTTATGAAAACCAATATACATCATTTTTGGAGGTGGTAGTCAACAAGTATACACGAAAATGTTTACATTTTACAATAAAATGGAATACTAGTAGATAATGGTTATTACAATAAAATATAAACATTTAATTAATATATTTATATAGATTTTATTATATTATGATTTTATGAATATTTGGATGTTTTATGAGAAGAAATGATCTTTGAATAAGTCGGTTATTATGATAAACAATTTCATGGGAATCCTAATTTTTCATACTCTTTACTACTTCCTATACTTTATTTATGGTTATTTAAACCAATAAGATATTTGATGTAAATTTTTCGACAGAGTTATTTATGCCTTGGAAGATAGAGAGTTTTCAAATATTGTGAATATGTTATTTGGGTAGGGGACCTTTTATGACTAGGGAGGGTGGAATTCATATAAATACTTGAAACACTAATATATAATACATAAAAAATTTAAATCTAGAGAGAGCCATAATATCTAGGTTTTTCTTTCCCTCTTTATTAGTTTTTCCTCCTCCCGACTAATAGACTCCCCTATCATAGATTAGTCTGCATCGTAGGTCATCTAGGATGAAGGGATCTCATCAAGAATAGTTTTAGGTTTTTAGGATTGGTGTTGTGGTGCCCTCTCCTATGAAGTGACTTCATAAGTATTCTATTTTATCAGTCTTAATTTCTTTTATTAGGATCACTAGTGTAAAATTATTATTCTTTCATAGCAGATCCTTTTCAGCCAGTATCATTTTTTATATTCCCACTACCTCTCTTATCGGGGTTTGGTAAAATCTCATAATTTACCACCTAAGTCTCTCTCTATGTTTTTTGTTTGAGCCTAGGTGGTTGAGTCTTGTACGGAGACATAAAGCGTTTTTAGGAGAAAATGAACCTTGTTTTGGGGAAAAATGTTTGTTGAGTTAATATAGTCGGAGTATAAATCGGTAAGTGTTTCCTGGGTTCATAGTGAGTTGAGAATATTTAATGGAGGTTCATAGAGTTAAATTTAAAATGAGATTAAAAATCAACTACATAACCATTACACGTCATTTAAAGGGATTACACATCAAGTAAATGTTATTGGTATTAATCAAATAAAGGTGAGTTGACGAGTTTTTTAAATATTAATATTAAAACATTTACATTATCTGTAACTAAATTACATTCTAGGTAAATGCTCAACCAACTCTTTTAAACATGATATGCAGCTAAAATGAATTCTATTACACTACATATCATTTCTTCTCAACTCTATAGAATTATCTATGAGATTTTATAGAGCCAAAAATTCTTGTAGATATTCTATTTGTGTCCTTAATCATTGGTATGTTCCTTTGGTTAGGTTTCTTCATTCTTTCCTTTGATTTATTAACTATTCCAATGAAATCCATTGGCCAATTTCATTGTTGGTTTCAGGGTGAATCTTTTTTGATCATGGAACCTCTTTGAAAGTATTTTCACCATCCTCTTCATGGTATTTGTCCATTATATGTTTTATTGGATAATAGTTTAATGGAAGGGGGTCTAAATCATATCCCTATAGTTTGATATTTTCCATGTTTATGAAATATTGTTTTTACACCATCATTGTGTGGACTAGAATCAATCAAATAACTGAATGAGATTATTCCCTAAATTCATTTGGTCGTAAATGAATTTTTAATTAGATAATGGAATAATGTATGTTTAGCGGTACTTGTGACCTAATGTGATTTCTTGTTATATGGTCTCTAAATTTTGGATTATTTTTTATTTATATAAATTTTAATCAATTATGAATTGAACTGAAATGTGGTATATTAAATACTAATGAAAATTCGCATAATTAAACCTTGAGAATTGTGAAGTGATATTGGAATATCCATGTTGTATGAAATGAATTGTGTTATATGAAAATATGTTTATATAACTATCTAGGAATAGGGACTGACACACATATATACAATAATCCTGAGAGTGAGAGGGATCAGCCTAGTCACATGATGTAATTATTATAGGGAGTGGGTAGTTATCAGTCCCCTGTTGTAATGAATATATGGTCTCGACCCAAACAATTCTGTATATCTTAAATGGTTGTGACCTAGATTAATTCTTTGTGACTATAAAATGATTATATGGTAATTTTTTTCGTGGTCACAATACAATATCATAGATATTACAACATAACATCACTGTATAATTTTAACCATGGTTATGTGGTTGTGGATGGTATCCTCATAAGGCATTCTGAGAAATATCCCCACACAGATCCAAAGTAGGTTTTTGTTGTATTTTATTAATTTTTTAATTAATTAATACATAAGTATATAATTTTTTAAAAATAATCTTCTTATCAGAATGGTTTTGTTTATACATGATTATAAGGATCCAGCCTTAAAAATTACAGAATCTTGATTTGTGTCAAGAATTCATATTGAGTATATTTTCATGTTTAGTGTTTTAGAGAATTAGGCCATAAAAATTACATTACATATCAAAAATTATAATGTATACACTTCTACTACATCAAATTGTTTTAAAAAATAAAAGTCCTTAAATAAAACAACTATTCTTTTCTTTATATAAAACTTCTGGAATAATTCCTTTCTCTTATCCTTATTTATACTGTGTGAAAAACATTATAAAAACATGGGATGAGCATAAAAATATTATTAAGGGTTATAAAATAAGGAATGAAAACATTAGCCCATCTATAAATACAAATCAAGGAAACCATAATTTTTAATAACAACAAATCTCATGAAATCATAATATTTATGAATAATAAACAAAATCATAAATCGTAAAGGTAACTTGTGGTATATATAAAATACATGCATTGTATCTTTCATAGCTACGTAGGGTGTTACGGTTGGAATAACCATAACAATATATTCCTTAAATCTCTTAAGAGAAACATTAACATTTACCTCTGTCATGTAACTGATTGCAATAGAGTGATTTATCAGGCTCACCCACCCTAGGATTATCATAGAATGACTCGTATATGTAAAAATTTCCCAATAACAATAACACAATCATAAAACATAAAATATTTAAATTATCTACATTTCACTCATCAACCACAATGAATAAATTCAATATTTTGAAAAATTCAATCCATTTCTAATACCATTTAAGAAATTTAATAATTACATTTTTGAATCAAAGTGTCCCATACCATTTTGAAACATTTAAAGGAATTAATATTATAAAACATTAATTTCTAGGTAAATAAATACATAAAACAATTTTAAAAACATGTACATTAATTATAATGATTTACAAAAATAAATCTGTAAAACGTATAAAAGGTTGATTTAGATAACAAGTCTCATAACACTTGAGAAACACATGAAAAAAATAATTACTGAATAACATAAAAAAAGACTAACATATCCTGAGAATAAGTAGATTAATGAAATAATATTTCAAAGGTTATAATATACTTATTATAAGATAATAATGGTGTCCAAGATCAATATATTACAAAAATGAATGGAGAATGATACATAGTCCCTAACAAAATTTGGCAGCCTAATGTCTTCACATTAAAATTCCTAAAATGATCCGATGATGGATAAAAGGATATATAATCACATGGATATAAAATGTACAAAAATAATAATATATAACACTATATCCAAATATAATAAAATTTAAATTAAAATATGTAATGTAAAAGAAGTCTTTTACGAAAAGAGGAGTGTGAAATATTCCCTTACAAAGACTGTACCATTACATTAAGGATAACTCAATGACATAATTATGTGTGAAAAATATAAAATCACCTAATATAATTGGATATTAAGTGTATAAAAATTATAGGTTATTGAAACATATTCATAGAATAATAAAATCAAGAAGTATCAGTTGATCCCAAAGAATGGAAATTAAGTGAGCAAGTTCCCTTACCTTTTGTCCTAATTGACTCATTTCATCTTTAATATCTTGAATAATAAACTAAAGTTACTTTATACTTGGTTCAAAACTTTTTTCAAGATTATAATTTATTTTATATCACTTATTACCATTTTATAAAAATCACATAATCATTTAAGTTAACAAAAGTCATTTTGTCGATATTTGGTACATGAGTCAAAAATGATCTTCTTATAATTACAAGTTGTCAATGTTGTAAAAAGTACTTTATCTCAAAAAATATAATAATTATTTAGATCTCATATATACAGTATATATCCAGTATATATATGTATATATAACATAACATGACATTTGGATATATGAAATGAAATGCACCGTTCAGGGAGACGGTAAGCCGAACATATGCATGAATGCTACTTTCATTTCTATTTCATCATTAATGGAATAAAAACGTAATGATACATTGGTATATTATAATTACAGTATATTATCATATGATATATATGTTAAATAATATATTTAATGCCATCATTTATAAATTCCATGTATGGAATGTACGAATCATATAACCTTGAGGGGGAGGTAGTATGTGCTTCCTCAAAGGAAATTATAGTATTTACCCATTATGAAAACCATAAAGGTATGATATAAATGAAAAATATTGAATAATATAGAAAACATAATCATAATCTATATCATATATAAATACACTTCCATCATCATGGCAACCATTAGAGGTGGTGGGAGATAATTGAACAATCATTATTTCCTGAGGCAGTAGTTCTCCATGCATAGAAACAATATATTCAGATCCATTAGAAAGAGGTGAGTGGATGTGTAGTTAGAATACATCTGATAAAAAAATCTTAGTTTATTTAAGATAAAATTATTGTTATAAATGAATGTAATAAAGAGAGTTTATGGGGGTGGAGAAAGAAAAATATAAGAAAAGAACTTGAGAGTAAATGTTACCTTTAAATCTGGTAACTCCCTTTGGATCGAACCAAAATGTTTTTTTGAGTTACCTTATACCCAAAGTAAGGATTCTAGGTGGAATATAGTGATGTTGAGATCTTATTTGCATAGATTTTTGATGATCTAAGAGGTCTTGAGAGGTGTGAGTAATGGGTTAGATGTGGTGTCCTTTTATAACCCGGAGGAGGGACTCTTTGGGAAAGTTTTAAAGTATTATTTTATTATAAAAGAGCTTTTAGTTTCAAAATGGTAGACAACTCAATAATTAAAATATTAGATTAAAATAATTTGAAATAAAATAATTCAATTATAATTGGTCTAGTTTTGGATATTTTTTAATCATTATATTTTTTATTTAACCCTTTGTTAACTTATTTAACTTTTACCATGTCCTATTATATATTCATACTATAAAGATATTATATTTACTATAAAATTACAAGTGACTAAAAATGGATCATTAATGAAATTTTTAACATCATATATTTCTTTTGGCCAAATATTATATTTTTAGGATTATTTTATCATTTAATAAAATAGTAATTGTTATAAAAACTCATTTATGTCAATACATAAACGATTCATATCAAGACATTTAAAAGAACCTATAACAACTTGATTATTTCAAAAAAACATCATTAATTGAAATATAACAAGTCATTTTTGTCACTAAATTTCGTGGATAGTATAAAAAGTTTCAAAATACATTTATTTTAATATTAATATTAACATTTATGTAAAACATTCATTAATGAGGTAACCATTACACCATCATTGTGTCATAAATAAATAAATTTATTTTATTTATAAAATTATAAAAAAATTACCAAGATCTATGAAATTGTTTTACCTTACTAATGAGTACTTATAGTCAAACTGCCTCTTATATAACCCCATATAAGAATTTTTTTACCAAAAAAAATATGTTTTTGTTACATTTTCCTTAACTCTAAATAAATTATCATAAAGTGTAATTTTCAGTTACAAGTGGATATATGGGGTCTTACAATCAAACCAAAGATGTCTGCGGTTGAACATGTTTTTGACAGTAATATTAGGACACGTGTTAGGGTAATTTAATATTATTATAATATTATTTTTTACTCTTATTTAACAAATTTACCCGTTAACATGGTAAATAAAATATTTACTGAAGTTACCATTCAAAATGTCTAAAAACAAATGTTAGTTTTTTATAAAATTTGTACCAACGAATTAAAAATATGGAATAAATTTTTCCAAATTCAAAATCCAGAAGTTATCGAAATTAATTAAAAATTAATTCCCATTCCCAAAAAAATATGTTTTAAATAATTAATAACTATCAAAATATTGACAATTATTTATTTTCAATTTGAAAGTGAAATTAATTAAAATAACCATCACCATATTAAATTATAAATATATATTCTAATTACATTTAAAACCAATTAAAAATATAATCTAACTATATATATAAATTAGAATAAATGTCAATTTTGAATTAAAATGCAGTATTTTTCACTATCCATAAAAAATTAAACTTTATCAGAAAAATACCAATATTTTACCCGAAGTAAATTATGATGTCACAATTCTAAATAATAAGTTTATTTATACAAATATAAGTTATAAAAGTGAAAAAAATATATTTAAAAAGGATTTTCCATCAAAAGGTGTTAAATTGATCTTTTAATGAATAGTAGAGTATTTATGCTTAAAATTGTATAAATTCATATTATAAGCATCTAAAATTTATTGGATAAATTTAAAAAATTTAACAAAAATTTGTAATCATATGTTAGTTATTTCTATTCATTCCCACCAATAAAACTACTATGTGTTAACTACTATTTAAAATATTAATATTGTATTATTATTTTTCTGTATGAATCAACATTGTGTGCAACGTAAGATTTCAATAAAACTCATAGTTGTGTGTTGAGTATATTATCGCACATATAATCCCCTTGAAAGTAAAATTAATATTAAATTCATAAATATTAATAAATTTGAAAATGTCATATTCATTATTTACTTGAGATGTTACATCCTTCCCCCTATTGGAAGTTGCGATGTCACAATTTTAAAATTTGGCTTGGAAACTTCATTGAAAGTCCCACATCAGAAATATAGTCAATAAAAATGCCACTTTAAAAAAACAAGAAGTAAAAAAAGGTAACCCGAGATAACCCATATTAGGATTCCGTGTAGGGAAACATGGATATGGAAGAAAAAAAAACCCTCATGTTCTTATGGAGAGGGATCAAAACGATGATAAGGAGAAAGTTAACCACCATAAAACAACAATCATGTGATAGGATAAATAGTATTTGATTCCCCAATAAGTAAAAGTAAACGGAAAATGTTTTTTTTTGTATTTTGAGGTTTCCTTTCATAATTTTGGAGAATATATTTATGATATTGACTACGAATATAAGAAAATATACATAATTTTCAAGTACAGTTTCATCCACTAATCAAATTTCTACCACAAAATCACCATTTCTCCAAATGATGAGTGTTTAAGATGACTTGGTCACATCTGAAGTGCTAGAATTAACTTCTAGAGAATCACATAATCCAAAAAATAGAGCTACATATTTCCCCTATTTTTAGCCATTTACCAAAACCAAAATGGTTAGTAAAAGATCAGATAATCCCCATAATGAAAATCCATTTTAAAAACAAATACTACTCATAATCTATAATATTGAATAAAAATTACCCAAATATCAACAAATACCATTCAATACACAATTGTCCTTAAAATTATTCAAAATAATACAAATTATATTTGAAACCCATAATTCAGAAGGATTTGATCACATGTTCTTCAACAAAAATCTAGACATTAATCTCCCAATAACATCAGCTACTCTTAAATAATCATACTAAAAATTATTTAACCTAATCATATATTCTCCAAGATAGTTTAATCAATTCCATTAATTTAATAAAATCATTATATGTCCACAATAAAAACATAGGTTCTTCTGAAATAAATTTCAACCAATACTCGAAAAATTAAATTCCATGGTATTCTATTTTACTTAGGCATATAGTGTTTCCCCAAAAGAGAGAACGTATCCCAAAATAATCTTTATCAATTAATCATCAAATCATTTTATTATACTAAGGATCTATTTGATAAAACATAAGATCCAAAATCAACTTATTCTTGATAAATAAAATAATTAAACTAAAAATAATATATCATACTAACCAGTGGATTCATGTAGTCCAGTGGTTAGCGATGCACCCTTGTCTCCCTTAGGATGTGGGTTCTATTCATGTGGCCTTTCCAGATACGAAATGTTGTCACTGATCTTGCGTGTTATCCCTTTTTATAATACTTAAAAATAACCCTAACATGATTCAACATCAATGGTTATATTACAACTCTCATTTTCATCCCAACTCAGAATAACCTCAATATATTAATTCATGAATTCTTATATATATTGAAATTTTATTACCTTCAAAAATAACATTATTCCCAAAGAAAGAACATTGTACCTTGATCATGGTGTCCACCTGGTTTCATCCTCATCTTTTTCATGTAGATAGATGATACATGCATTGCAACTATGATTTAGAGTTCATTAAATATCATCTACTTCCATTATCCAAATAATACTCGTAAAACATGGGTTATATGGGTTTTCATAGAAAAATATTTTTGGAAAATAATCTTGTTTGACATATAATTTCAAAATATCAGAGAAAAATTTCTTTCTATAAAATAGTCAGATCGAGTTTGAGATGAAACATTAAATCAATGGTCCTTTTAAAATTCTATAAGTATGTACTGAAATACAATAATTTAAATAAAAAAAAAGTTTGCGCAAGAGTATACCTTTTCATCACCTTTTTCAAAATCATAATATGCTTTAAAATGTTGTGATGAGGTAAAATATTTGAAAATGCATTGATAATATTTACATTTCATGAAAATTTGAGAATATTGAGAAAATAGCATTTAATTAAATAAAACCCATGATCCACAATGGTATTGAGGTATAGCATTGGTGTTTTCTATATCAAAAAATTTCTTCCAAGTGATTTTGATGTTAGATAATGTTTCAGAATCATCTGGACATGACTTGGCAATAATTATTGAAAGGAAGTCGTCAGGAAGAAATACGAATGTCATTTGAGATCCTCCTCTTTCCATTTATAATAGACATTCCTTGGTCTGAAAAAAGATACCAAATAATGATTTAACTTAAAGAGTATAAATATAGACTAACCTTGTGTCAAAAAAACTCAT
Organism: Viscum album; assembly: GCA_963277665.1. Taxonomy (NCBI): domain Eukaryota; kingdom Viridiplantae; phylum Streptophyta; class Magnoliopsida; order Santalales; family Viscaceae; genus Viscum; species Viscum album. The sequence continues at coordinate 143,738,520 of OY728141.1, forward strand.
AATCGCAAAAATTGTATATACCGACCTTTGATGCCATCAATAATGACCTACCCTTAAACATAACATAATCTTGAGTTAAGTCATGAATTCACATTGGGGATCATTTCAGGTTTATAGTTTTAGAGAATTAGTTCATAACTCTAATAATAAATCTCAAGAAATAAAAAGTAAACAATTATACTCTATCCAATTTTTCACAAAAATAAAACTCCATAAATAAAACAACAGTTATTTTCTTGATATAAATCTTTTTTAATACTTCTTTTCTCATAACCTTATTTATACCATGTGAAAAACATTATAATAACATGGTATGAGCATAAAAATCTCAATAAGGGTTATAAAATAAGGAAAGAAAACATTAACCTATCAATAAATACAAATCAATGAAACCATACTTTTCAATAATAACAAATCTCATGAAATCATAATACTTATGAGTAACACACATAAATCATAAATCATAAAGGTAACTTGTGGCATAAATAAAATAATTACATTGTAGCTTTCACTGATATATAGGGAGTAATGTTTTGAATACCCATCACAGTATATACCCTAAATCTTTTAGTAGAAACATTAACTTTCACCTCCATAATGTTCTCCAATGCATTAAAGAGCTATCTTAGGCTCACCCGCCCTAGGTTTATCACGAAACTACCAGTATACGTAATCCTTTTCCAAGAACCATAACATAATAATAATATATAAAATATTTAACTTATCATCATTTCACACATCAGCCACAATTAATCAATTCAACATATTGAAATATTCAATCCATATCCAAATCCTTTTGAAACAATTAATAAAGGAATTTTTTAATCAAAGTGTCCCATACAACATTGAAATTATACAATGAATTAGAATTTTAAATCTATAATAAAAATATAAATAAATCCCTAGAAACATTTTAAAAACATATAAATTAATGAGAATTATTTATAACACTAAATCACAAAAACATTTAAAAGGTTGTTTTAGTGAAAGAGTCACGCAACACTTGATAAACACTTGAATAAAAATAATTACATAATGACATTATAAAAGAGTTATAATTTTATGAGAATAAGTAGATTCATAATATAATATGTCAAAGGGTACAATATACACCTTTTAAGATAATAAAGATGCACATGATCATGATATTCTTCAAATGAAAGGTGATTGAGACATATTCACTTATGAAAATTCAATTGCCTCATGACATCAATTTATATTTCAGAAAATGATTTGATGATATAGAAAAGGATATTTCATCACATGTGCATAAAATTTACAAAAATAAGGATATATAAGACCATATCCCGACATAATAAAATGGAAATTAAAATACATAAAAAAATAAGTCTTTTCCTAAGTGAGGAGGGTGAAAGGGTCACATACGAAGATCATTTCATTACCTTAAGGATAAATCAATGACATAGTTTTGTGTGAAAAATATAAATACAGTCAATAAAAGTGGATATTAAGTTTAAAAAAATCAGTGTATATTCACACATATTCATATCATGATATAATTAATTAGTATATGTTCAACCCAAAGAATGGAAATTGCGTGAAGAAGTTCCCTTACCTTGTGTCCAAATTGACTAATTTTTTCTTTAATCTCAAGATTAATAAACTAATGTTAATTTATACTTTCTTTATAACCATTTTCAAGTTTATTATTCATTTTATATCACTTATTACTATTTTATAAACAATACATAACCATTGATGTTGACAATGCTCATTTTGTCGATATTTGGTACTTGAGTCAAAAATGAACTTCTTATAATTACAAGTTGTCCTTGTGGTCAAATGTACATTATCTTTAAAATGATATTCAAGATTTAGATGTCATATATATCATACATATCCATTATATATATGTAATTATAACAGTACACCATATTTGGATATATGAAATTGAAATGAACCATTTATTGAGATGGAAAGCCATACACACACATGAACACTTCTTTCATTTCTATTTCATATTTAATGGAATGGAAAAATAATGATACATTGGTATATTATAATTAATGTATAATATAATATTATATATTTATGTTACATAATTTCATTAACTTCATTCTTTATACATTCCATGTATGGAATGAATGAATCATATCACCTAGAGGGGCGGTAGTCTGTGCTTCCTCAAAAGAACTTATCGTATTTACCCATTATGGAAACTGCAAAGGTATGCTATAAATGAAAATATAAAAGCATAAAGACAACATAAACATAATATATATCATAAATAAATACAGTTCTATCTTATTGGCCACCATTATAGGTGGTGGGATATAATTGAACAATCATCATTTCATAAGGCAGTAGTTCACTGTCCACAGAAACAGTATGTTTGTATCCATTAGACGGAGGTTTCTGGAATTTTAGTTTGAATTATTATCATAAAATCATCCTAGTATATTAAACATAATTGTTTTATTAAATAATGGAATAAATATCTTTTAGGTGGTTGGAGAAGGAAAATAACAAAAAAGAACTTGACAGAAGATGTTAGCTTTAAATCGGGTAACTCCCTTTGGATTGAACCAAATGGTTTTATTCAGTTTCCTTCTACCCAAATTACGACTTCTAGGTAGAATAAAGGGAAGTTTAGAGCTTATTTGGGAAGATTTTGGATGATCCATGGGGGCCTGAGTGGTGTAAGTAATGGGTTATAGGTGTTTTCATTTGACAAGAGGAGGGATGGGTTCTTTTGGAATGTTTGAAAGTATTATTTTATTATATAAGGGTTTTCTGTTTCAAAAGGGCCAAAAGAAATAAAATTCAAAAATAATATAAAAATAAGTTGAAATAAAATCATCCAATAAGAATTGGACTAGTTTTGGATATTTTTTAATCCTTATCTATTTTATTTAACCCTTTCTTAACTTATTTAACCTTTACCAGGTCCTCTTATAAATTCATACGATATGGTTAATATATTTACTATAAAATGCCAAGAGACCCAAAAAAATATATAATTAATGACATTTTTAACATCATATATGTCATTTGGAAGAATCTTATATTTTTATGTTTATTTTATCATTTAATAAAATATTAATGTTTTTTTTAAAACTCATTTCTATCAATTTATAAACAATTCATATCATGACTTTTAAAAAAATTTATAATGACATGATTATTTAATAAAAACTTAATTAATTCACATATAAGAAGTCATTTTTTTCAAGAAAATTCATGGTTTGCATAAAAAATATAAAAATAAATTTATTTTAATATTTATAGTATCATTTATTTAAAACATTCATTAATGATATAATCATTATATCATCATTGCGTCATAAATAAATTTATTTATATAATGTCTAAAAATTATAAAAAAAATACCATGCTTTATATTATCTTTTCATATTTCTAATGAATGTTTATTGTTGAAAATAAAACTTCTATAACCCCATATGAAAATTATTTTACAAAAAGATATTTTTTTATGTTACATTTTCCTTAACATTAAATGAATTTTTATAACGTGTCATTTTCACTTACAAGTGGCTCCATGGGGTCACAAAATCGACCCAAGAATGAAAATTATCAAAAATGTATCAGAAAATAATATTAGGACACATGTTAAGGTAATTTAATATTATTATAATATTATTTATTACCCATATTACCAGATTTACCCTTTTACCATGGTAAATAAAATATTTACCGATGTTACTATTCGAAATGTAAAAAAATAAAAGTTAAATAGTTACACAATTTGGACCTAATTATTCCAAATATTGATTCAAATTTTCCAATCTCAAAACATATATGTTTCAATTATTAATTTAAAATTAATTCTCTTTGTCAAAACAAAAAGCGTGTTTTTATGAAATAAAAACTATCAAAAGATTGACACTTCTTAATGTTAAATTTCAAATTGAAATTACTTTAAATGGTCATAATTGGATTAAATGGTAAAATATGATATAATTACACTTAAAACCCAATAAAAATATAATCTATCTATATAAATAAATTAGATTGAAATGTTGTTTTGAATTAAAATGCAATATTTTTCACTATTCATAAAAATGAACATTACCATAAAAATTTCAATATTTTACTTAAAGTAAGTTTTGATTTCCCAATTCTAAAAAAAGTTTATTTCTACAAATAGAACATATAAAAGTTGAAAAAAACTATATTTAAAAATTGTTCACCATGAAAAAGTGGTAAATAGACCTTTTATTATAAATTCATGTATTTTTTCAAAAAATTGGATTCATTCACATTTTAAGAATGTAACAGTTATTGGATAAATTTAAAATATTTAACAAACATGTGTAATCATATTTTACTTATTTCTGTTCATTCCCTCCAACACAATTGTTATGTGTTAATTACTATTTAAAATATTATTATTATTATATTATTATTTTTAGTATGACTCAACATTGTATGGAACGTAAGATTTCAAATAAACTCATTGTTATGTGTTGATTACATTATCAAACATAACATTCTCTTGAATATGAAATTAGTATTTTCAATTTTCCAATATTAATAAATATGAAAATTTTATATTCTTTATTTACTTGGGATGTTACAATGATGGTGTTGACCTGCTAATTTATTCTGAAACCCTATTTTTACCAATGATTGGTAAAGAGGTAGATTTCATGGTTTCTAGTTTGGACTAGGAAAAAGGACATTTTCATTTATTTTTGTTTTATAGATTGGTTAGAGTTTGCAGATAGAACCGGCATGGGGTTCAAGAAATGGGATATTGAGTCTTTTATTTCTGTATTCTAGTTTTTTCTTATATTGGTTGATAATGACATTTAGATACCTTACAACATATAATTACATTATTTCTTTATTATTATTGGATTATTTAGTTAGATTTATTTATTTTCCTCCTCTATGTCATTACATTGATTATTATTTCTATTTATTAGAATTTTTTTATAATACATTTACACTTCATATAAGGGGGTATTTTCTCCCCACTATACAATTTACACCTCTGCTACTAGTCGTAAGTCTATAGTGTTTTAGGAGGCATGATTGAGGTATCGTAACTAACCAATTCTGTCCATGTGAGAGAGTGCTTGATTGAGGGATTTTACAATGTGATATCAAAATGATGTTTCCTTTTTCAATTTTCTTAGTGTCTGGGAATGGTAAAAATGAGACTAAAATTTATAGTGACATGGTAATGAGATTTTTTATGGGGCTATCTAACCCATGTATGATAGAAAATATGAGTTCCCATGGATGGGATTTTTTTTCTTCTGTTCATGTCATAGTTGATGTTATTTTAACATTGTTGATTCACATATTTTTTAAGGTTATTGTCTTATGATCTTACTATTTGTTGAGTTTTTTACATGTTGCCTGGTCTGGTGGAAGATGAGAATACATGCATCATAATAGGCATGAAGGGATATATTGACATGAATTTTTCATGATAGGGAGATATCTATTTATTCATTTTATATATACATGCCTGTTGAACTGTAATATAAGATATATATACCATTATAAAATGATATGAGTTGATGTGTTGTGCTAAAATAAATTTAAGCCAGGTCTAGAGAGACAAAGAGTTACTCGTCATCTATTATATCCACCTATTGGGTTGACCTTGTAGCTAGCCAGTTATTTTAGCCATGTGTTTTTTTTTCTATAAAAAATTCCTCCTCATTATCTTTAACTTGAGAACAGGAGAGTGGATATCTTCATGTGAGAAACACAGCTGATCTTGGACTTCTTATAGTTTATAAAGAACATATAGATGTTCATATTAGAGATATCTACTTATGGGTAACATGATCCATGTGGATAGATATTATTCTTATCATTCCGCCAATGTATGAGTTGACCAGATATTTTCAGCTTCATCATCTCCATATGTTCACTATCGAATGTAGACCTCATGCAGTCGATTTATGGATTTATTCAGTACTGATAATATTTATGAATCTTGATACCCAAATATATAAGAAGTGGATATTGTTTTGTATATGGTTTGGGGACTTTCAATGAATTGGTGGAAAATTCTAGAAAAATATTTTTAGTAGGATGAGAAATCATGGAAGGACATAAAGATGATGTTCCTAAAAAAATTTTATCTCAAAATCTTGAGGGATGGGTAATCATGTAAATTCATGCATCTTACATAGGAGGGTTTGTCAGTTTTGGACAATAATTGAGGCTTTACCGACCTATAGTGCTTTGTGCCATCTTTAGAAGCTAATGATATAACATGGTGAGACGTTTCCAAATTAATTTTCTTTATGAGATCAGGGCAGAGTTAAATATTTTGCATTTATGTATCTTTCAAGATGTGAGGAATCAGACACTAATCACTGAACAAAATTTGGGAAGAACCCAAGTAGCATCTAGGTTATTTTAGTAGGGAAATTTGTGATTTCATATTTGAGAGGTAAAATAATTTTTATGATAGTTTCCACCAATGTAGTTTTGTAGAGAGAAGTCAATGAAGTGGACTAACCTCTCAAGATCAACTTTTGTTCCAGTGCTATCAGAAAAAAATTTTTTCCCACAAGCACCTGCAATGTACTTTCCATACAATTGACTGTTATATCTATGGAAGACTGGGTCATCATTAGAGGGGTTGTGTGAACATTCCATATAAGGATAGTGGTATATTATTAGGATGCTCATAAAATTTGGGAAAAAGCTCATCTACCCCTCAATAGGCTGGTAGCTAGAGTTCCACTTGTCGTTCAGTCCAAAGAAGGGGATTTGGTAGCCCATTGGATCATAATAAGATCCAAGAGAGTAAAATCACTTATTATTGTCAGATTGGATCCCATGGAAGAGGAAAAAGTAATTGTCATGTTTTTTATACTACTCTGGATAACATTTATGTAGGAGCATCAACCATTAGAGGTGCAATTTTTATATCATTACCTCAGCAGGTATTTATTTGATATTGGTGATCGCAATATTATATATTGTATCTTTTTTAAAATGGTTTAGAATTTAATGTTGAATTATTAGATGGTATTTTAACCATTGAAACAGAATTGGGAGTGCAGTCAGAGAATATAGAACATTCCAAGGCATGTTCTTATGAGAATGGTGGTTACTGTTTCTTTTGGGAACCGTTCATACTAGAAATGATATGATTCAACTTGATTGTTGATATGTATTTGTTAGAACTATATCAAGTTATATGTACTATTACATGATTATTTTTACTTTCATATATCTGAAATGAAGATTATATTCTCACTGTGGTGAATGTGATCTTAAGTCTAGTTGTGTGGGGCCTTGTTAGTGATGATTATATTGTCTCGTGGCTGAAATTTATAGTCTTTCTCTAGATAATGGTGTAATAATGCATTATAATTTTCCTATAGGAGTAGGACATTTTTAAGATGTTTTCTTGGATTATATCTATGGATTACCTATTGAGTGGGAGATTTAGTTCATGACTGGTCTAGTGTCAGGAAAAAATCCAATTTCTATCCTCCCTTACCGAAAGGAACTTGTAGATCTTTTTCAGTTAAAGGTTCCAATGGATGATCTATAATCTAAATTCTTCTTATGGATGAGTACATCTAATTGGGGTTATCTAATTATATTATCAAAAAGGGATAATGGATCTATGTACTTATGTGTCAATTACTGGATGTTAAACCAGATGATGGTGAAGAACTAGTATCATATTCCTCATATTGATGACATTTTCGATTAGAGGAGAGGTGATGAAATCTTCTATCAAATTTAATTAATATTAGTATATCATCAGTTATGGGTGATACTATTGGACATAAACCAATCTTATTTTATAACAATGTATAGATTGTATGAATTTTTAGTGACTCTATTTTGGGTGACAAATGTGCATGTAGATTTCATGGCCTTAATGAATAATTTATTTAATCCTTTTTTGAATGAGTTTATGGTGATTTTCATCGACGATATCTTAGTGTAATCTCAATGAGAAGATAATCATGCCAAACTTCATGGAATAAAATGGAGTAAATTGAGAGAGAATCAAATATATTCTATGGTAACTAGATGATGTTTTTGGATAAACAAAGTGAACTTTTTGGGACATGTCATCTCATTGGTTGGACTGTCGGTCCGCCTAGAGAAATTCACGTTCATTAAATCTAGGGAACAACGAATGAATTTTTTTGATATTCTGATATTTATGGGTTTTATATGTTATTAACAACATTTAATCTATGATTTATTTCTTTTGTAAGCACCAATGTATGGATAAACAATAATGGGATACATTTTGTATTTTTGATGCTCATGAATTATATTTTCAAGAGGTAAAAGTTTGGTTGGACTTACCACCTATCATCACTTTACATGTGCTGGGTAAATCATATCCCTTGTACTTTGATGGATTCGGTGTTGGGTATGGAGTAATTATAATCTAGTAGGATTGAGTGGATACTTATGGTTCTTGGAAACTAATATCACATGAGTGGAATTACCCTACACATTATCCAGAGTTAATATTAGTGGTACATGCCCTACGATGTTACAAAAATTATGTCATGGGTGAGAGTATTTTGGTTTACATGAATCACAACAACCTCATGTAGGTATATTCATAGCGAGACCATAACATTTGAAACTGAATGTGGGTTGAGTATCTAAAGTCTATCGGGACTGAATTGGCTTATACAATGGGCATGGGAAATGTCATTCTAGAATATTTAATCATAAATACAAAGGAAAAGGTGGTTTTGGGTTCTTATAATGATTGGTGGGTAATGTCACTTTTTGTAGACATGAATTTGGATGTTTAGGAATCTTAGTGGTGAGTAACATTGACTTCGAAAACATTTATACCAGTTTTTTTGGACTAGATTACAAACAAGAATAATTTTTTATCCGGAGGGATCATTTCTAAGTGAGAAACTATATGTTGGGGAGATGCCATCTAGATGACCTCTCATTAGTGGAAAATATCTTCTTTTTCGTGGATGACTATGGGAAACAATGGGCATATACAAGGAGTGGATGAGGGAGTTTCATTATTCAAGATGGGTGGTGAATATGGGATTAACAAATATGTATCATGATCTCCATAGTAAATACTGGGGAACATGAACCGAAAAAGGAGGTGGGATGCTTCATTTCTAGATACTTCACTTTTCAATAGATGAATGTAGAGCATTATTTTCCAATTGGGATTTTAAAATCCTCACCCATTCCAGAGTGGAATTGTATGATGTCACATTGGATTTTGATACATGTTTACCCAGTATGAACCATAAGAATAAATAAGTACATCAATTTGTGCATTGGATGACTAAGGGAGACCAATTATTGCCTCTTAGGGAAACCAACACAATTGATGATTTGGGAAATATTTACATGCATGATGTTTTTTCATTGCACTGTGTTCTGAGGTGTATCATTTTAGATAGAGATCCTCATTTCATAACACATTTATTGAAGGGTATTCATAAATACCTTTGATAGTCTATTATTTTAAGTGCACCATATCATCAATAAAATGATTATAAATCATAGTTCACTTTTCATGTCCTATAGGATATGTTAAGAGGTTTTGATTTTTATTTTGGTGGATCTTGAGAGAAACATATGAAACTCATGGAGTTTTAATACTATAATATCTCCCAAACATCAATTTATATGGATCCTATTGAGGATTTGTATGCAAGGATGAGTCATTAGCCTCTTTATCAGTGGGAGGTTAATGAGTCTTCACTTATTGGGAAGAGTCTCTTGCGTGATAAATCAAAATAGGTTCAGTTTATTAGATAGTGGTTTTTGATCAAGATGTGCATGTATAAATCATATACTAACCATTCGATATGAATTTTTAATTTTAATTTGTTTATAATATATTCCTTTTTTTGTTTCCTAGGATGTGGAAATGATGCATCGGGGAATGGGGATTGCTAGCTCATTGTTTTGTTGGGTTATTTGAAATAGTAGAAAGGTTTGGTCTAGTGGTGTTCCATCTAGAAATTCTATAGTGATTCACTACCTTGAACAATGTATTAAATGTATCACAACTACATATATATCTTCCATCCACATCCTATGTGATAGATATAGTAGATTTCATGTTTTTTGTTGATTCATCCATTGAGAATAATCTTATACAAGTTGAGTATAATAGTGATAATTATCCTTGGGGTTAGACTCTACCATTGGATCAGGTGTAGTGGAATAATGGGAGAGTTTAGGAGGACACTAGGGAGAGGGAGTATAATATGCGAACATAGTGGTTTGTCTTTTTGCTGACACCTCATAGTGACACTTGGAGTAGCTCTAGGATGACATGTTATTAGGTGGGGAGGTTATAAGAACCTTTCTTTTTATAGGTACGTATTGTTGTACCTCTCGTATCCCCTCGTGGTTTAATTTTCATGATCACAATCACTTTCATGTTTATCTAATTGTGTTTTAAGTGTTTTTGTTGATAGGCAATTGATTGCCAAAGGATTGGCCCAAGAAAGCTGGCAAAATGGACTGAATTGCAGTCCAACGGCCAACCGGTGTGATAGCACCGGCCAGCCGGTGGACCTGGCATAGGCATTGCCCACTGCCAGGTTCCACCGGTCAGCCGGTGGCTCTGTCACCGGCCAGCCGGTGGCATCCAGTCAACAGTGTGAGCTACTGTCTCACCACCGGCCAGCTGGTGGCTCTGGCACCGGTCAGCCGGTGGTTCCTGGAAAAGAAGAATCAGCTACTGCCAAGCCACCAGCCAACCGGTGGCCCATCCACCGGTCAGCCGGTGGAGCCAAGACTCGAAATCTCCCAAATTCCTCAAGCACCGGCCAGCCGGTGGGACTGTACCGGCCAGCCGGTGGAGCCAGTCAAACTAGCCGTTGCAGTTTGACCAGGCTGGCCCACTTGGATCCCAACGGCTCTTTAAGCCTCTCCAACGGCTCCGAAGACTCCAAAAGGGTTCCATGCCTATAAATAATGGCCAAGGAAGCCCCGGACACCTACCGGAACCATACGGAAGCCCACGGACACCTTGTTGATCATTTGGCGTACCTCCGGCGGACTTCCTCAAAGGAACCCTCTTTGCTTCAACAACTTCCACATCCAAGGAGCTCCATCAAAGAAGCTTGGAAGCGGCCTTCAACATCTCCAATCAATCAAAGGTGCCCAAGACTTCCTCAAACACGGTTTTTCTTGTTTATTTATTTTGAGCTTTAAATTTGGGTTTGTGCCTACAAACCCCAACACTCTTTCTCATCCCCTCTTTCTTTTGGGTTTTACATCACCATTAAGGTGTGAAAAGGTTGTCAAGCTTTCCTTTAAATAGCTTGAGACATAGGTGAGCTATCCTTCACCTGTAAGAAGGATAGTGGGTTCTTGCTAAACTATTAAAAGCAAGTGGGTTCTTGCTCAACCACCAAAAGCAAGCTGTAATAGGTCCTAGTGCTACCTCAAAGCCTAGTGGGTTTCTTGCTAAAACCATTGAAAAGAAAGCGGTAGGAATCTCTCAACGGTTGAGTTGGGAGCGGAGACGTAGGCCGGGTTTTTGGCCGAACTCCGTTATCAATTCTTGTGTGATTGCCTCTTTATTTCCGCTGCATCTTTCACTTTGATTTTAATTTTTTAATCTTTTTTTAAAAGGCAATTCACCCCCTCTCTTGCCATCCTTCCCGTTTTTCTCCGACCCAACAATTGGTATCAGAGGCAGTTTTTGAATAATTCCCTAACTGGTTTCAAATTAATGATCCCTTTTGATGGCATCTACCTCTTTCGCCCCCGAGGGATACTCATTGGGTCGGGCTCCATTTTTTGATGGGACCGACTATAATTATTGGAAAACCCGCATGACCACTTTTTTAAGAAGCATAGGATATCCTATTTACAAAATTGTCATGCAAGGTTATACTTTGTCTACCCCCGACGAATCCAAATGCACTCCCGCCGATATTAGAAACTTTGAGCTTGATGGAAAAGCCATGAACGCTCTACATTACGGCCTTGACCGAAATGAGTTCAACCGAGTTTCCACTTGCACCTCATCTCATGAAATTTGGAAACTATTGGAAGTGACCCATGAGGGCAGTAACAAAGTTAAGGATACTCGGTTAGACATGTATAGACAAGATTTTGAAAGCTTTTCCATGCATCCGAATGAATCTATTTCTGAAATGTTTACACGCTTCACTGACGTTTGCAATGGTAGAAAATCTCTTGGTGATGATGTTTCAGCTGAAACAATGGTCAAGAAGATTCTATGGGTTCTACCGAGCTCATGGGCACCTAAAGTGACGGCTATCCAAGAAGCTAAGGATGTAAAGAACATGCCGGTCGAAGAGCTCATCGGATCCCTAATGACGTACGAAATCATGATGAGGAGGCAAGCTCAAAAGGAGGGCACACCAATCAAGACACCAAAGAACATTGCCCTCAAGGTACAAAAAGAAGTAAGCTCCTCCTCATCATCCTCATCTTCCTCATCTTCTTCATCTTCAAGCGGCGACTCGGAAATGGAGAATCTCGCCCGCCAAATGCACAAGTTTATGAAGAAGCACAAGAAGAAGAAATCCTGCAAGCACCGAAAGCAAGAACCCACCGAAAAATCTGAGCCCAAGGTGAAATGCTACGGGTGTGGCCAAAAAGGGCATTACAAGCCCGATTGCCCACTCAACAAGAAACGGGCCACGCAAAAGGAAAAAGAAAAGAAAAAGGTCCTCAAGGCGACATGGAGTGACACCTCATCATCCTCCTCCTCCTCCTCCTCAAGCGACCAAGGTACAAAATGCCTAATGGAAAAACATGAGGTATCATCTTCCGAGTCTTCTTCCTCATCATCCTCTAGTTCTTCTAATTCTTTCAATCATTTGTCATACGAAGAACTCCAACATGTGCGAGACCAATTAGAAAATGGTTTTCATGAACTCTCGTCAAAATTCGTTGCTTTGAAAAAGAATTTCAAAAAGCTTTCCTCCGAAAAGACCAACTTCTCAAAGAGAAGGAGGAACTCTCCCTAAAAATCCAAAATTTCCCAAATGTTGATTCTTTGGAATCAACCATCAAGGACCTTAGAGAATCCCTAGCCAAGTTCACCCAAGGTGAACAAAATTTGTCCAAACTCTTAGGTTCTCAACGAGTATCTAGAACCACCAATGGACTTGGCTACACCAATATAGCCTCCTCCTCCCATGCACCCACTATTTTTGTAAGGGGGAGCTCTAGTTTTAAATTTTGTAACTATTGTAAGAAACCCGGGCACCTCATTTATGAGTGTGATTGCAAAAATGCCCGGTACGGTCAACCCAAATCTATTTTTTATTCGGACGAGTTTTATAGGAGAAGACCCGCCATGAAACAAATTTGGATTGAAAAATCCCTTTTGGCGAGCCTCTCCGGGCCTAAGATAGTTTCGTTTCCCCGATGATCTCTTGTTTTATTTAGGGGGAGAAAATTTCGCTTTCAAATTTTAAATTTCAAATTTTCAATCAAAACTTTCAATTCAATTCTTGGTTCAAAATTTTCATTTCAATTTTGATTCAAAACTTTCAATTCAAAATGTTATTCAAATTTTTCAATTTAATTTTCAAAAATTCCAATTGATTTAAAAATCTTGATTTTCAATTCTCCCTCAATCAAATTTTTATGCCCCACGCTATTTTGATAATCACAAAGGGGGAGAAATTTCTTGATTGATTGGGGGAGAATCCTTTTCATCATGCTTAGTTCAATTTCACGTTTTTTACATTAATTGTTTTGGTGATTGTGATCATCAAAATAGGGGGAGATTGTTGTACCTCTCGTATCCCCTCGTGGTTTAATTTTCATGATCACAATCACTTTCATGTTATCTAGTTGTGTTTTAAGTGTTTTTGTTGATAGGCAATTGATTGCCAAAGGATTGGCCCAAGAAAGCTGGCAAAATGGACTGAATTGCAGTCCACCGGCCAACCGGTGTGATAGCACCGGCCAGCCGGTGGACCTGGCAGAGGCATTGCCCACTGCCAGGTTCCACCGGTCAGCCGGTGGCTCTGTCACCGGCCAGCCGGTGGTATCCAGTCAACAGTGTGAGCTACTGTCTCACCACCGGCCAGCCGGTGGCTCTGGCACCGGTCAGCCGGTGGTGCCTGGAAAAGATGAATCAGCTACTACCAAGCCACCGGCCAACCGGTGGCCCATCCACCGGTCAGCCGGTGGAGCCAAGACTCGAAATCTCCCAAATTCCTCAAGCACCGGCCAACCGGTGGGACTGTACCGGCCAGCCGGTGGAGCCAGTCAAACTAGCCATTGCAGTTTGACCAGGCTGGCCCACTTGGCTCCCAACGGCTCTTTAAGCCTCTCCAATGGCTCCGAAGACTCCAAAAGGGTTCCATGCCTATAAATAAAGGCCAAGGAAGCCCCGGACACCTACCAGAACCATACAGAAGCCCACAGACACCTTGTTGATCATTTGGCGTACCTCCGGCGGACTTCCTCAAAGGAACCCTCTTTACTCCAACAACTTCCACATCCAAGGAGCTCCATCAAAGAAGCTTGGAAGCGGCCTTCAACATCTCCAATCAATCAAAGGCTCCCAAGACTTCCTCAAACACAGTTTTTCTTGTTTATTTATTTTGAGCTTTAAATTTGGGTTTGTGCCTACAAACCCCAACACTCTTTCTCGTCCCCTCTTTATTTTGGGTTTCACATCACCATTAAGGTGTGAAAAGGTTGTCAAGATTTCCTTTAAATAGCTTGAGACATAGGTGAGTTATCCTTCACCTGTAAGAAGGATAGTGGGTTCTTGCTAAACCATTAAAAGCAAGTGGGTTCTTGCTCAACCACCAAAAGCAAGCTGTAATAGGTCCTAGTGCTACCTCAAAGCCTAGTGGGTTTCTTGCTAAAACCATTGAAAAGCAAGCGGTAGGAATCTCTCAACGGTTGAGTTGGGAGCGGAGACGTAGGCCGGGTTTTTGGCCGAACTCCGTTATCAATTCTTGTGTGATTGCCTCTTTATTTCCGCTACATCTTTCACTTTGATTTTAATTTGTTAATCTTTTTTTAAAAGGCAATTCACCCCCTCTCTTGCCATCCTTCCCGTTTTTCTCCAACCCAACACGTATCTCTATGAGTTTTTTGTTTCATCTTTGTTGGGCAATTATTTTTGGAGATAATGATCCTTTTTTAGAAAAAATGACCCAATGTTTGGGCATGTATAATTTTTGAGTAAATATATTTTAGTTATAAAAGGATAGGTGTTTCATGGGTTTATGGTGAGTTGAGAATCTTTAAAAGATGTTTGGATAGTTAAGGTGAAATGGGCTGAAGACTCCACTCCATAAAATTTACACATCATGTAATGGGATTACATGTCATTAATGTTTTCTTGGGTTTAATAAAATATATATGAGGTGAAATTTTTTTATCGAATACAATTAACAACATTTATACAATGTGTAACTAAATGTTGCATCATGTAAATGGATAACATGATGGTTTAAACATGATATATGGATGAAATTCATTCTATTTCACTACAAATCCTCTCATCTCAGCCCTAGGGAATTATCTAGGTGATTTTGTAGTTCCAAAATCCCTTCTGGGTATCTTGTTTTCATCTTCAATCCCTGGTATGTAACATTTTTAGGTTTCTTATTTCTTCCATTTTGTTCTCCAACCATTCAAGTGAAATCCTTTGGCTGATTGTGTTTTTTTTCTCTTGATTAATTTTGATCTTGGAACTTCTTTTTAATCATCATCACCTTCTTCCTTGTGGGAATTGTCTATATAATGGATTTTCGGATTGTTTGTTAAATCTATAAGGTCTAAATCATAACCCTAAGGTTTGAAAATTGCAATGTTTTTGCAATATTGTGGTTATGACATCATTATGTGCTTTTAAGTCATTCAAATACTTGAATTAGATTATTCCCTGAATTCATTTGGTTCCAAATGCATTTGTAATTAGCACATTTCTTAATGTATGTTTAGCATGACAAGTGATGTAGGGTTATTTCTTGTCATAGAATCCCTAATTATTCCTTATTGGTAATTTATATAGTGGTTAATCAATTTTTAATTGAATTGAATTGTGGAAAATGAAAAAATAATCGTAATTCACATAATTATCCATTAATAAAATTGATGTGATATTGCGATAACTATGTTGTATGACAATGATTGTGTTCCATGCTGAGATGCTTATATAATGAAATATGCCTAATAACATTTACACATACATGCTTAATGATAATACTTCTTGGGATCGACCCAATACAAAAAGATAATTCTTATATAGATAATAGATATCTAGACACATATCTGAATTAGGACACTGTTGTATTTTAATAATTTAAGAATTAATTAATATATGTGTTTATCAATTTATTCTTTATACTTCTATTGATATAGGTTTTGTTTAGACATAATGGTGTTTTCCTTCTGAGTTATAATCACACCATATTTAGGTTGTTGATTTTACCAAGTAATATTTCATTGATTTATGATTGGATAATGGAAGAGACCTTACCATTGATATCTTGATTACATATAGGCTGTAGTTTGGAGAAGCAACTAGAGTGGGGTTCATGAACCGGGACATTGGACTTTGAGTATTATAATCCATTTATTTTATTGTTCTAGAATGAAATTTAGTTACCTTGTAACACATCCTTGCATTATTCATTTATTATTGTTGGATTATTCAGTTGGATTATATTGTTTTCTTCTACTGTTTTTTACAATGATTATTATTTCTGATTGATATGATTTCATTATATTATATAGAACATCCTACCATGGGTATAGTCTACATACAATACACTTTACACACCAGCTACTAGTCGGTTTATTCTAGCATGTTGGGTGGAAAACTAAAGGACTTGTAACCATCCCTTTCTGACTATGTGAGAGAGTGTTGGATTATGGGATATTATTAGATTTATTTTGACTTTGTTGAGTTGGTTTTCCATGTTTGAAAAACTAGAATTTTTGTTTCTGGGAGCACTTAACCTCTTTAAATATAAATTTATTTTGATCATGTTCTCCAGTTCTCCATTGAATCTCTCCTAAAATTGTCCTCACATATTTCACCCTTTTGACGACTAATTTGGCCAGTGATCCTTCGTTTGCGGTGATCTTGACTCATTGTAGATTCTTGCACCTATATCTTGTCTTGTGGTTTGGATAGAGGTGAGGATTGAAGATGGTTCTAGAAAAAAAATTGGGTGGAATATTTCCTTATATTTTTTAGAATCATGGGGCCTGTTGTTTTTCAAGGATCATCACCTCAGATTCCCCTCTCTTCCATTTGGTTTTTTTTTATTTTTTGGGGTACACCATCAAGAATTGTTTTTTATGTTTCATACATTGGGCCATTAAGCTATTATATTATTCCATGTTTTTTTGGGAATTCATACCATGTCAAATTTATTTGGACATTTTTTTATGGGAACATTGGAATCTTTTTTATGGTTTACAAATCAACCCAACATAAACTGTGTTTTAAATTTTTTTAATATGATATCTTGAACCTAACCTATTTTAATTACTATATAATGCATTACTAACTCATTTCAATTTTCTTTACATTGTAATAGTTTGGAAAATGTGAATGGTGTTATAAAATATTAAATTAAATTGTAAATATTTTTTAATTATTTTAATTTATATTTTTGTTTTAATCATTTTTTACCAAATTAAAACCTTAACCGTGACAACAATTTTCAAACTCTATTATAATTAATCAAGGCCAAAAATAAAATTACCCTTTAATAAAAAAAATTTATGAAAAATCAATATATAGAAACCTCATTTTCATATTCAATTAGTAAATGTATAACCAATAAATTTTAATATTAATGTTAAAAACATGAAAAATCATTTTAAGAGAAAATAAAATTTTTATGCAGGAATTAAATTTATCTTCAGATTCTGTCTATTAAGAACAATTAAATCAATTATAATTTACCTTCTAGAATATTTTGTGTCAAAATATAATTAATATGATTTTAAATATTGATTAATTTAATTACTGAAGAAAAAATACATTATTAACAAAAAAATACAACAACAATTTCTTAACACCAAATTAATTTATATTAATTTATAACCAATTACTAACCCATGAATTAATGATTATTTATTTTCATATGTTCATTTATAATATAATAATTTATTATAGGTAAAATTAATTTTTTATATAATATTAATATTAATACAATACATTGAAAAATAGATCTTTTAACATTAAATCAAATTGTTAATAAAATTTAAAATTCAGTACATATTTCTAAATAATTACTCAATAAATTTACATTAAGAGAAAAAATTATTGATACATTTAATAATTCATTTACTCCTATTAATACCCAAAAATATAGTGACTAGGTTATAATGGTCACATTAATAATAATATTCCAATAGTATATCACACTTCATTTAATTATTATGTTGTGTGTAATGAATGAAATGAAAAAATTAAAATTAATTTTTAGGGAATATAAAATATATAATCAAGGGATATAACATGTACTAAAAGATTTAATAACAATATTTTATATAGATTATGATATATAATGTGGCACATGATTATTTTTTAAGGTTCAGTCCTAATATTGTAAACTTATTGCTTCTCATATCTTGTTTTTACCCACAACTGTATTTTTCAATTTTTATCAAACAAAACATAGTGGGTCTAAATCCACCCTAAGACTAAGAGTAGGAATCACCCTAATATCTATCTTCACCATGTTACAATAGTTATTATCCCCCATATAATGGTATATAATTACCATCACCTATAGGGTTCATTATTCTAGATTAAGGAATTATAAAATGGTATGGAGATTGTAAAGTATCATCCCTAAAGATATAATCAATTTTCCACAAACACTCATTCAAAATATTCTCATATCAGAATGGGATTTCACTACACATGTTCTAATACATTATTCGATAATATAGTTCTTCTACCACCAATATGTGTTTTCTAGCATGAGTTTTTCTCAATATATTCTCTAACATATTTAACACTAATTTTTATGATCTTAATCCTTCATGAATATGAAAAAATAGAATTTATTTTAATCCCTATAATAAATATGCATTTCAATTTTTTGTATTGGTTTTATTTTTTCTCTTAAATTATATATCTAATGGCTAGAATATAAATATGGTGTACCTCAATTTTAATTCATCCTCAACTATTTCATTTTATGATTTTAAATATTTATATAATAATATTTTTACCAATAAAAATAGTTAATGTAGGAATTTTTATTTGAACTCCCACTAACTAAAATATTTAATTTCTCACATTCCATTCATTTGGAGATGTTAGACAATGATTTAAAATCCAATAAAAACTAATATTCATATTTTATCAATCCTTTGAAAATACTCAATGATTATCCCAAATAGAACATCATGAATTCTTTATCATTGATATCCATTTTATTATTGTGATATTACCACTAAATTCACATGAATTTACCAAGTAGCAGCTTATTCATATCTTCATTTACAACAACGTCAACATTATGTAAAAACATTCCCCTAAACATTATTTTGTTTCAAAATTTTATACATAAATATTTAACTATGATACACACAAAATATAATATATTTTGAACCTACTCATACATTACTCCCAATCTTATGATGAATAATTTTTTTCCAAAAAACAATTCTAGAATGTAGCCATTAGCATCTAATATATATGACACTTGATTTTATTACCTTATGATTATCTTTAATCAATAGAACATTATAAATTACTGATTTTCCCTTTCATCTATTAAATTTATCATTTGATAATATGAATTATTGATATTCCTAGACTTTAGGATATCTAAGTTTATTCTTCTGCATAAATGAATCCAATAATTTTCACTTATAGCCATTAACCTATATATCATATAGATACTTTATTCAGTTAGACATTAATTTGATCTCATTGTTTTATCATCAACTAAATCCATTCTAAATGATGAAAACCATAACATATAGTGATTTGTAAAATGGTACTACATAAGGTATATCTTATAAATTCAGATTGATAATACATTTATATATCTTAGTTTTATATTTATCAATTTTTTCTTTTTCAGTTTTGTGAAATTATTAATCCATGATTCTATAAAAATAGTGTTTATTCTCAAATAGTTTCAATGTTACATTCATGGGAAAATAAACATATCATTTATACATATCTTCAAAATGTATCATTTATTAATTATTACCTTCAAAAAAATATAACATTGTTTCTATGTTATACTTAAATGCTGATTGCATAAGATTTTTATAATATTAAAAAACATATTTAATTTTTTACATTTTCTAATTTTTAGTCAAGTACATTCACATAAGGGTAAATGACTCTTTTATTTTTTTAACTATCTAATTTTAAAAACAACATAAATTCTATTTCTCTTTATCAAATCATATATTTGACACCGAATGACACAAATACATGAAGTGATTTTCTAATTTCATTAAATATTTCTTAACATCTGGTTATCATAGTTTTCTATATTATAGATAAATTCTATATTGGGAAGAAACTAGTAAAACTAAACAAAATAATCATACCAATATATAATATATGTCTTTATTATGGATTGGTTTGTGGTGTGAATTAAAATGTATATTGTGGTTCTTAGATCAGTCAATGTGCTAAAATAAACATTACCTTTTTAAAAAAATAAATTCTTTTTTGCTTTATCATATCCAATCTCCCTATCCTTTCATCATGATAATACATAATCGCCTTTAACACCACCTCCTATTATGTTACTAAATTACTTCCATTGACCCCCATCATTAATCCAATCCATTAAGATTCAGATTTTTTACACCACTTTCTTGATCCCCTCCACATTTCTATATAACTATATCTTTATTTACATCCTACCATTTAATAGTTTTCTTACCCCACTCCCACCTGTTTTAACTAACAATGAACTCGTTTCTCACATTTTTTTGAAAAAAATGTATATATGAATAGAGGGGTGTCAGCTCTCAAACTAAGTTACCTGTATACAACCACTCACTTGTAGTTAATACTATCCATTTACAAAATACATAATCTACTATTGTAGTTACAGAGTCCAACATGATTAGACTATAATATATTTTAAAACATACCTCAGGGTGTTGAATCTATAAATTTTACATCCCTTTTTTCTTTATTTAGTAATAGACGATTTTGATATGATTTTGATTGCCTAAGATTAAATGGGTTTATATAATTCATATCAAATTTGGACGTGTATGGTGTTTTTCATGCTTATGTCTATAGGAATGGCTATAATTCTTTCTTACAGTGTGAGTTTTTGGGTTTCCTTTTACAAAAATGGATATGAAATCATGTTTTTTGAATCAATATTTACCTTTTGATGTGATGTAGCATCAATCATAGAGTGATTAAATATAGGTTTCTAGTTTATGATATTATTAATTCATGTAATGTTTTTACTATATATATTTATTGATTTTGATATTTTATTTCCACTACCATCAAAGAGTTATATGTTGTTCTATTGTTTATGTTCTTATATATTTTCTGATGGGATGTTTTGAATTTGATCCATATCTATATTTTCATACTTCCTTTACAAGGTAATAAAATTAAACAATTTTTTATTTATCAATAGGATTTTATTTATTAATATAATTTTAATTATAATTATATTTGTTTAATTCCAATTTCAATTCATAAAATATCTTTTTTTCTTCCATTTATCTCTTTTAATTTTAATAAACTTTCATTATATTAACCAAACTATAGAGCATTGAAATATTTCATTATTATTTTTTCACGAAACATACCAAAACTATATCTATTATTACTTCCACAACTTATCATGTTATGGATTATGTTTTAATAAGAGAAAAGTTTAAATATGATTGGGTAATAAAGACTAAAATAATTACTCAAATATAGATATATTCATACTAGCTTATTGTCTTGTGTTTCAGGAATATTATAGCTTTAACACATTGATTATGTCTCCAAAAAAATGCACCATTGTTCATTAATCTTTTAGTGATCCAATTCAATTATATTATTCTTATAGAATTATATTTTCATCTCAATCATGTTCTTTTTCATGATTAAAAAAATTAGAAATTAACATATAAAATAAAAATATTGCTTGGTTTTCAAAATTATAAATAAAAAATTTTTCAATGTTCTAAACATTATATTTGACATTTCAAATATTAAATAGATATACCATCTAAAATCATAAACCATAAATTTTCAAAAATTATATTTCTAAATATCTAAATCTTGAACTCTTACACAATAAAACAAAATAATTTATTTTTTAGAAGAAAAAATGATTTTCTAAACCTAAAAATGTAAGATTAAAAACCGTTCAACTATTCCACATTGGAAAATTATTCTGAAAATAATTTATTAACCTTAAAGAATTATAATATTATGTCTATTTACCTTGTATTTTTTCGTTTTAGTTATTTATTTTAATTTATTATAAATAAGTTATGTGGAAAAAATGTTTTATTACGAAACAACATAATAAATGATTAAAGGCTTGCATAAGAAATAATGATTAGTTAAAACGTTGTAATATTACATTAAAACTTTGTTGGAGTTCGAAACTAAGTTATATATGAGATTGTGAGGCACACAATGTCTCGATTAAGATTGAATATATACATATATATATATTAAATATAATATATTAATCACACTATTTTTTTCAAAATAATTGAATAACACTAAAACAATGTCTTGTGAGAAAAATATGAGACCACAGTCGCTTCCGAAATAGGGTGTTTACCCTATGAGGGGTATGAAATTAGTATGAATCGAACGTTTGGACGCCCCGCTAATGAAAAATAAAATTTTTATATTTAATTATTTATTTAATCTATTTTTAAAATTCAATAATTAATATCTCTTAAACGGTGGGTCATTTTGGAAATTTCATAGCACCATTGTGTCTAAAAAATGTTGTTTACCCTAGGCAGGATATTACAATTGTATGTGTCGGGCGTTTGGAGGACTTGCTCACAAAAAAATCTTTATATATTTAAATAATTTTTTAATCCATTTTTTAAATTTAATAATTAATATCTCTCAAATAGTGTATCATATGAGAAATGTGAGACCATCGAATGGTCGGGAATGGAGAGTTTCCCTTAGTTATGGTATAAACTTTATACATAATGTTTGTTTGTTACTATTTAAATTTTTATGTTAAATGATTAACTTTATTAATTTTATAATTAATCTGAAATTAATGAAATTATATAAATAAGTTTATTATTAATATTAAAAATTATTATTAATAATTTCATTATTATTTATAAAAGATGTTACTATTATTAAGTGAAATATTATTGTTTTTTTCAAACAAAATGATTGGAAAATTACACGGGTAGTTAAATATTTTTTCACTTAAATGGTAAACGGTGTTTCACCATATGTGAGAATTTATTATTGATCAATTTATGACGATGAAATTTATTAGTTAATAATAAATATATCAAAAGTTAAAATTAAAATTAAATTAACAACTATTGTCGACATTTAATGAATGTAGTTGGTGAAACATTAAATGGTGAAGGATATTTTATAATAGTAGTATTTATTGTTATTAAGATTATTATTATTATTATTATTATTTTGAGAAATTTTTTTTTTTTCAAAACACCGTTTCAACCATAAACGTTACGCATGGTGTCTGATTGACATGACATTAGTGACAGTGTGACACTAAAATTGAGGCAGTCATTTAAATGAAAATGTTTATTATTTAATTCAAACTCATGGAACAACTTCATGAAACTCTCAAAATAATGATAGAAAACTGATGAAATTTGTAGGGGAGATTAATAAATAACCGATGTAATTAATAAATGTAACTAAATTTATCGACAAAAGTGTATGATAAATTTTATTTGGGGTGATACGCATAGAATAGATAGTAATCCCATTATTTATAGCATTCACATCTCTCCTATTACTATCATTTCACACGTCAATTATCAGTATCATTTTTGATATTGATCAGATTGACGTCTTGTCAGTGGAATTAGATTTATATTGATAAAAGAAAGGTTTATATCAATGATTTCATAGAAAATGAAGTATTTTGAGAATATTTTTATTAAAACAGATATGATGGTTTAATTATTTTCTCATTTGATAGTCGTCAGAATAAAGCATCATCCACAATGCCTGAATCATATCGCGTGATCATCATATTTGAGGTAGCTGGTCTAAATTCTAATCTCATAGTATCGATATACTTATGATTTTATTATTGTAGAAATTTTATGTAATGATAAAAAAATCAATATTTCTTTATAATATTAATTGATTGTGAAAATAAATTAATTTTTGGGGATTGTGAATATTTTAATAGAATTGGTTGGTTTAAATAATTAATTTAAATATTAACTATAACGATTATTTATGGTAGACTTGGTTAATTAATTTATTAATTAATTAATGGTATGATGTGATAGATTAATTTCGATGGTTTTAATAATTTAGTAATGAATTAATTATTATGATTTTTTAAAGATGGATTTGGTTAATTAATTAGCGAAATAATTAATGGAAATAATGGAATAATTAATTGATAAAATAATTATTATCATAAATGTGTTTATTTAAATTATTGAATTAAATAAATAGATTAATTAATTGAAGAACTAATTGATAAAGAAATGTGATTATATAATTTTTAAATTAACTAATGAGATTATTTAAAAAAAGAATAAATTAATTAATAAATATGATTTTTTTAATTGGTTGAAATAAATAATGGGATTAATTAATTATATAAATTAATTACTATAAAGATGTGATTATTTAATTGTTGAATTAAATAATTAAATTAATTTTTTTATTAGTTAGTTATTTTATTAATTAATTAATTGCAGTTATATAAATATTTACCTATTGAACTAAATAATTGAATTGTCGAAAATAATTAATTGATGGATTAATTGAAGGGTGGTTGAATGGGAAATAATTAATTTTTAATGAATTAATATGAGATTCAATGGAATATTAATTTCTAAATTAATTAAAGTGATTGAGTTAGATTAATTTATTGAGGAATTTGTTAATGGGAATAATTTTAATTAATTAATTGGTAAATTAATTTATGGATATAATGTTATGATTTTTGAGTTAGATTAATTAATAAGATATTTAATTAATATGTATTCTTGTGTTGAAAAAATTTAATGAGTTAGGATAATTAATTATAAAATTAATGAATGGGGATGATTGTGTTATAATAATTTAATGATTGAGATTGATTAATTGAAGAATTTCTTAATATAGATTATTTTTTAAAATAAATTGAAGGTTTTAGATTAATTAATCAGTGACTTAATTATTGATAATTCACATGAAGTTGCAAGTGATTAAATTAGATTAATTAATTGATTATATAATTAATGTGGATAGTTTAGATACTAAATTGATAAAGTTGAAAATTTAATGGATTAATTAATTATGAGCCAATAAAATTTCCATGCTGTGTAAATAATATTTGAATTAATTATGTGAATTTGAAAAAGTAGATTTAATATAATTAATTTTATAATTAATTATAATTAATTAATATTGTGAAAGAGATAGTTAATTACAACATTAATTAGGATATTTGGAGTTGTGAATATTGATAAACTATTTGTAAACATTAATTAATTTGATGGTATTTTTAATTAATTGATGAATTAATAAATGAGACAATGTTATTAAATAATTGTTAAATTAATTAATGGGAATAGGTAAATAATTAGTTTTTAAATTAATTATTTTTTTTGTGATTAATTAATTATTTAATTAATTAATGTGATGGTGTGATACATGTGACATGTAAAACTGGGGTAAAATATTAATGATGACTAACCGTGAATAATGTGATCTATGTGATATATTATATTTATTGAGAAATGAGTAGTGAGATAGGGACACATGTTCCAAATACTCACGAGCATTCTAGACATGAAAAATTATGATAAGTGATTAATGTTGATTAATTTGGAACAATGTGTTGTAGGTGATATATGTTCTTTATTGAGAAATGGGTTATAAGACTGGGCTGATGCTCTAAATACTCACGAGGGTGATAGAAATTGTAAAATTGTGATAAAAGTCTAATTTTGATTAATATTTAATAATGTGATGTATGAGATATATTTTTTTTTATTGAGAAATCAGTTCTGATACATGGAATAACTCTAGAAATACACACAGTGAGATAGACATGGAATTATTTACCCATCATGAATAAAAATATTATTTTATGGGACGTTGAAGGATGATCCAAATACCCATGGGTTGAGAGATAGGGACTGTTTCCCAAATAATCATGAGGGCGCTAGACATGGAGTTCTACACCCATTAATTGATATTGGAATATGGTTCCAATTAAATATAATATTAATTTAATTGAAATTGAAAATGAAATAAAATTGGTTTAATTGAAATGTGCATTGATAATTTAAAACAGTTCAGATTTGGGCACTGGCCGAAGAAGTTATTATGATATGGGAGTCCATGGGAATCTGTAGGTTTCTATGGTTAAATAATGGGTAATTGAATACATTTAAACTATTTACTTTATTAATTTTATTTATTCTTTATGTGAAAACATAAACTTCTTCTGATTGTATTTGTTTTAGACACCATTGGTGGTGGCCTACAGAGTTGTACTCACACCCTACCCAAGTTTCTTGATCGATACCCGAGTAGATTTTTTTTTATCTAGATAGGTTAAGTGAAAGGCCCTGAGTTAGATGGATTAGTTAGGATGGATCATGTGTGATAGAATCATATGAGATTTGAGACCCTATTTGGGGTTTCAATTACTTTTCATTTGGGTTTTACATTTTAGAAACTTGAAACTTATGTTGGCATAACATGTTTCCCATTCCAGTAAAATATTGTATTTACTTCTTGATTATCTTTATATATGGGTATTATTTTTCATTATATATGCTTCTATTATTTTTTATTATTTATACTAGTATTTAGTTTGATTAAATTGTTTATAGTCTCACCTTGATTGACATACCATACACTTACTACTAGTCATAAACCAATGGCCTATAATGAGGGGTTTTTGAGGTCATGTGGCTGACCTGCTCAGGGAACCACTTTGTAACACCTAGGTTGGGATGTTACAATGTGGTATCAAATTATGGTTTTATTTTCTTATTATTTTGACTTATTATTTAGGAAAGGTAGAACAGAGAATATGAAGTCTCTAGGCGTGGTTATGACCTCGTGCATGGGAGTAGCTGCTTCATATATGGGGGAGAACCCAAGTACCATGGGTGGGATTGTTGTTATTTTTGTTTGTTGTTATAGTTGAATATGATTTCACCTTGGGTGACACACTAGTTTTTTACGTGATTGTAGTTTCCGAAATTTCATGATATTGAATAGTGTCCTAGGATAGCACGATAGTTGAGTATGTATGAATCATTATAGGTAATCAATATTATTTTCTGGAACACATCCTTGTAGGAATGCATGGGAATATGGGCTCTGGGTAGGTTGTTGAATAAAAGTTTTTTTCCCTTGTTTGTGAAAATGAATGGAAATATGGCTAATCTAAAATTGATTATGATTATATAATTTTGTAAGATGATAAAAAATGTGTGTCTAATGAGAAACATGAATAATAATAATTATTATACCCTTGGTAACCAGAACTAGGGGTGGGGTGGTTAAGGGAAGTTATAGTGGCTCGGTTTTGACTTTGGGAAAGAAAAAAGGGAGGAAACACTGGTAAAGAAATATTGGTGGTGGTACTCATCGATGAATTATTAGTATAATTTAATTATTTATAATTGTGTCACATACCATGACATCGCCCTAGATACACTGTAAAAGCCCTTGCATTACAACTAGCAAAATGAATGTGTTTCGGTTGGATATAGGTCCCCTTAGAGGTTCTTATTATGAAGTAATATATATTTGGAGATTGTGTGAGATAAATCATAAAATAATTTACAATGAGTTACTCATGATTTACTAGAGGTCGATAAAAACTACTACTGTTGAGAAAATTAACAATAGGGGTTAATGAAATTTGAAAGGTTGGTAGATTGTAAGAATGCAGTTTTTCATAATGGTTCTTGGGTGTACAGGTTGAGGACAAGATATTTTAAGGTGGGTATATTTTTAGATTCCATCCTTTAACCAAGTTTTGTTTTCTTTTGAGTTATTTATTTTTATTGATTTTATATACATTATGTCGAACAAAAATATTTTATTTGAGAAACAACTTAATAACTTTTTAATGGTTTAAATGATTAATAATACCTAGTTAGCACATTTTAATATTTTACTGGAGCATTTTTCGAGTTTGAAACTAGTTTAAGTGTGATATTTAAAGTCTTGTAAAGTCACGGTGATGATTATAAAAATATATGTATTAAATATAATATATTAAAAACACACATTTTATTCAAAATAATTTAATAACTCTAAAACAGTGTGACATAATGTAAATCAGATACCACTGTTGCGTCCAGGACCGGTAGTTTACCCTAAGCAGGGTATAACATTTGTAAGAATTGGATTTTTGGACTTATCACTATTGAAAATAACCTTTTTATATTTAATTAATTATCAAATTTTTTTTAATATAAAATAATTAATATCCCTTAAATGGTGCACCTAATTGAAAATATGAGATCAACCTTGTGTCTAGAACATGGTGTTTACCTTATACGGGGTATAACAATTTTATGCATCAGAAGTTTCGATGTATCGCTCACAAAAATAAAATTTTTACATTTAATTAATTATATTAATCCATTTATTAATACTAAAAAAAATATCACGAAAAAATTGTCTCGTATATGAGATCTGAGACCATCGTTGGGTCCGGAAAGAGCGGTGTTACCTAATCAAGATATTATTTTATACATAATGTGTGTTTGATGTTATTAAAGTTTTAATATAAATAATTCATTTTATTAACTTGATAATTAATTCAAAATTAATTTAATTACATAAATTTGTTTATTATTAATAATAATAAAGAATATTATTATTAATTTGTGTATTATTATTTATACGAAAATATTGATAATAATAATTGTATTATTTTTATTGTCAAACAAAATAATTTTAAAAGTAGATGTGTAGTTAAATATAATTTTCACATAAATGATAAATGACATTTCTCCATGTGTGAATATTTATTGTTGATCAATGTTATAGTAGTGAAATTTATTCATCAATGCTAAATAAATGAAAATTTAGAGTTAATATTAAATTATAATCTGTTATCGACATTTAATGAATGTTATTGGTGAAACATTTAACGATTAAAGATAATTTATAATATTAGTATTTATATTTATTATTATTATTTTTATTATTTTTAGAATATAATTATTGTCATAAAAAGCATTTCATCAATAAAATTTTCGTATGGTTTCAGATTAAAATGCAGTTAGCGATAACATACCCTTAATATTTTGGCGGTCATTTAATGATCAATGATGAATATTTAATTCAAACTCATGGTAAAACATCATTAAAAACATAATATGATGATATTTGATTCATGAAATTATTAGGGGATATTAATAAATAACTGATTCAATTAATAAATGTAACTAAATTTACCGATGAAAATATATGATAAATTGGATTTAGAGCAATGCCCATGGAATGGTTTGGAAGCCCATTATTTATGGAACACACCTCTCTCCTATATCATTTCTTTTAGTCTTTCCTAGTCAATATGATTTTTAATTTTGATCATATTAACATTACATTAGTGTCATTGAATTTTCCATGATAAAAGGAGTGTGAAAATAAAAATTGTTTTCAAAGAAAATGATGTATTTTGAGCTAAATTATATTAAATTGTGTATAATTATTAATTTACATTCTCCATTGATAGTTTTCAGAATAACATGTCATCAGTGATGTTGGATTCATATCTCGTGTTCATCGTCTTTGAGGTAGGTTGCCTAAATTCCAATCTCGTAGTCTCGATTCATTTAGGCGTATGTGATTGTCAAAATTATATGTTATGACTAACAATTGAGTTTTTCTATATCAAATTAATTAATTGTGTAAATTAATTAATTTGGGGATATTTTGAAATTTTGAATAAAATTGGTAGGTTTAAATAATTAATTGACAAAATAATTATGAGGATTTTGTGATGGTGGAATTGGTTAATTAATTTTCAAATTAATTAATGTTCATGATGTGACTGATTAATTTGGATGGTTTAAATAAATATGCAATGATTTAATTTTTATTATTTTGTAATTATGGTTTTTATTATTTAATTGAAAAATTAATTAATGGAACTGGATGGCTAAAATAATAAATTAATTAAGGGGAGAAATTATTTTATTCAAATTATTAAATTAAATAATGAGATTAACTAATTGATAAATTAATTAATTAATAAATTTGATTATTTTATTATTGAATTAAATAATGATATTAATTAAATGGGAATTAATTAATGAATAAATATTATTATTTAATTGGTTAAATTAAATTAGTTGATTAATTATTTGAAAAAACTAATAAATTAAAAAATTTCATTAGTTAGTTATTGAATTAAATAATATAAACAATTAATTGATGAATTAATTAATTTATGTTACATAATTATTTAGTTGTTGATCAAAATAATGGAATTGTTAGAAACAATTAATTGGTCTATTAATTGAAGAGTAGCTGAATGTGAATTAACTAATTTTGAGTTAATTAATATGCGATTACATAAACCAATAATTACTAACATAGTTGAAATGAGTGAATTAGATTATTTAATTTAGAAATTAATTAAGGATAATAAATTGAATTAATTAATTTTTAAATAAATTAATGGATTTTTTGTTGTTATTTTTGAGTTAGATTAATTAATTTGAGAATTAATTAATAGGGATTTTTTTTGACATAATTGAAAGAGTTAAGTTAATTAATTGGAAAAATAATTTATTAGTATAGCTGTGTTATAATAATATGATGAGTCAAATTAGTTATTTGATGTATTATTTAATGGAGATTATTTTTCTTGAAAGAAATAAATGTAGTAGATAAATTAATTGGTGAATTAATTAATTAGATTTTCAATGACGATGACACTTAATGAATTAAATTAATTAATTTATAATTTAATTAATGTGGACAGATGAGATATTGAATTGATAAGGTTGAATAATTAATGGTTGAATTAATTATGAGGCAATGTGATTTTTAAGTGGAGTCTTTAATTGTTGAATTAATTATTTGGTGTTGAATTATATGATTCGAGATAATTAATTGTATAATTAATTATATGTTATTAATATTGTGAATGAGATAATTAATTATAGAATTAATTATGAGATTTCTTGTTGTGGATATTGAATAATTATTTTTTAACATTATATAATGTGATGGTATTAATATTTAATTGTTGAATCAATTATTGGGACAATGTGATTAATTAATTATTAAATTTATTAATGAAAATATGTGATTGATTATTTTTTGAATTAATTATTGTGTTGTAGGGATTAATTAATTTTTTAATTAATTAATGTGATGCTGTGATACATGTGACATGTAAAATTGTGATAAAAATATTAATGATGATTAATCTTGAATAATGCGATTTACGTGATACATGTTCATTGTTGAGAAACATGTTGTGATAGGGACTAATTCTTCAAATACTCACGAGGTTCCAAGACATGTAAAATTGTGATAAAATATTAATGTTGATTAATCTTGAATAATGTGATTGTGATATATGTTCATTATTGAGTAACGGGTTGTGAGATAGGTAATGATGCTTTAAATACTCAAAAGGGTGCAAGACATCTTAAAATTATGATAAAAGATTAATGTTGATTAATCTTGAATAATGTGATTTATGTGATATATGTTCTTTATTGAGAAATAGATTGTGAGAATGGGACAAATGATCCAAATACTCACTGGGTGATTGAAATGGTGTTCTTCACCCAATATGCATAAAAATATTATTTTATGGGACATGGAATGATTCTCCAAATACCCATGGGTTGTGAGACAAGAATTGATGCTCCAAATAATCACGAGAGTGCAAGACATGTTGTTCTCACCCATTAATATACATTGGAATAGTATTCTAGAGAGAGGTAATCTTAATTGTATTGAAATGGAAAGTGAAAGAACATTCAATTAAATGAAATGTTAATTTATTATATAAAATGGTTTAGATTCTAGCATGGGCCAAAGAAGGTATTGAGATACGGGTGTCCATTGGGACCTGAAGGTTTATACGGTTAAATAAATTATAATTTAATACATGTAAACTATATACTTTATTACTTGTATTTTATTCATTATAAAACTACATACACTGCTTCTGACTAGATTTGTTTTAGACAATGTTTGTGGTGACCTACTGAGTTATACTCACACCCTTCTCGGGATTCCTGATCAACACTCGAGTAGATTTTTTGTTTTC
Source organism: Viscum album (assembly GCA_963277665.1). NCBI lineage: Eukaryota > Viridiplantae > Streptophyta > Magnoliopsida > Santalales > Viscaceae > Viscum > Viscum album. The sequence goes on from OY728141.1 coordinate 143,770,904, forward strand.
GGGATAGGTTAAGGTAAAATGCTTTGAGTTAGATGGTTTTGTTGTAATAGAGCATGGATGTGGAAATTGGATGAGGTTCGGGACCGAATTTTGGGTTTCAGTTTCTTTTAAATTTGGTTTTACATTTTAGACACTTGACACTTACATTGGAATCACATGATTCCCGTTCTAGTATAATAATGTATTTACTACATCATTATCTTTATATATTGGTATTGTTTGTATTTATATATGTTTTTGTGTTTGTTTATGTTTTTTGATTGTGTTTACTTTGATAGAATACGGTATAGTCTCCCCATGACTGCCTTACAATAGCCTCCCTACTACTCGACAAGCTCCAGCATTCATGGAGGTGTGCATGAGGTCATGTGACTGACTATCTTGGGTTAATGTTGTGTGGAACCTAGCTTGAGACGTTACAAGAATATATTTGTTATAGAATTATTTCTTCAAAATCATCTGATTTAGAGTTCCTTTTTCATTTTCCATGATATTCTTTGGTAATAGATGGATTTATCGATCTATGATAATTTTAGAAAAAATATTTTTGATTCACAATCTAATCTAAACTAAACAATTATTTAATGGTTTATATGTATTCTAATGCATTCCAAACCATTGGTAAATAAAATTTAACTAAAAATTAAAACTACGAAATATGGTACTGTTTGGATTTTAGTCAAAACTAAACTAAAACTGTTTTTCCCACCCCTACAAACAATATAACTTTCCCATGATCCATATACCAACATAGAGTTTTACATGAGCATATTTTACAATTACAATGATTTTTATATCAATAGTTATGATTTTTTAGCATAACATCCTACTAAGGAACATGTGTATATACCTTCATGTAGTATATACTAGAAATGTCTTAAGCATCATATCAAAAATTGTCCAGTAGCTTGTATTTATAAAATTATATAGTTACTTGTATCTGTAATGTATAGAAATAGTAAAAAAATTACTCCAACCAGTAATAATTTCTGTTGATTCAATATTAATATCAACTAAACAAAAGTCTCATATTTTCTCACAGTTCATCATTAAAAATTATAATTTAGTATTTTCTAACCTCATGGAACTGTGTATTTCCATATTTAGTGTTATTAACTAGATGTATGTATTCTTTATTTTGATATTCTATCAATCAGATAACTAACTTCCATATTGCTAACTTTTATATCTCCCATATAAATCTGCAACCCCTTTAATATCCTTTTATAGAATAAATTAATTTACCTACTTTTGGTTATTATTGATAATAACTAAAACACTCATCGTCAAAATCAGTAGATTGATTTAATATTTAAAATTTTATTTTATTTTGATTACCAATTATATTAAAAAATCAATGATTTATTCTTCCCTTTATTGAAAAATCATTAAAAGAATCATTTTTATGGAAAGAAAACACTACAATAGTACTCTATGGTTTTTAGCATATCCTCTTATATAGAATTTTATGAATATTAAAATGTAAATTAATTAAGGGATAGGTAGAAACAAATTTAATAAATTAATTAATCTTACAATAAAGAACTCACACCCTAAATGGGAAATTTTCATTTTAGAAAACAAGGTAGAATATCGTAGACATAAACTTTATCCATAATAATCCACCATGGGATTCAAACCCTAATGTCATATTTTGAATGATTTTCAATGGTTAACAAAAAAATACCTTTTATATTTATTAAAAAAATCTAAAAAAGACTCAAAGAAAAAAACTCGACCCATTTTTAAGGAAAATTTCTCCTTTTAGAAAATATTAAAATTATATAATTTGTAATTATAATTTTTTTTATAATGATATAATAAAATATAATTATACAGTAATAATTATATTAGAATAGTGTTTTAGTGAATTATCCTCTAGAAACCAAATACCATCCATAACATATTATTTTAGTGTCATATCATCCAAGACTGATCATTTGGCCCTTTAATTATTATTTTTTAATTTTGTTTTTTATATTAACTCATAAAATATTTCGATTCATTTTTTCTAGATTTAAACTACATAAAAGTGTATTATCCTTTAAATGTCTTCATCATGGTAGATTCAAATGAAAATTTAATTAATTATTTCAATTGATGCTACTTGAGGGGATATCATGATATTAATGGATGTTATATACAACCAGATGACACTTTATTTATTTATGATGTGTTCAAAAATATTCAATATTCCTTAGGCTATCCCATAGATCATATCAGCATTAATTCCATGAACATTGAAAATAAAAAACAATATATATAGTAATATGATTTTCATTTATTTTCTCCAAATTTAAAGAAAAATAAATGAAAAAATTTATTTATCACCCAAGGATATTTATTAAAATTGGATCCATTTCAAAGTAAACATTTATATATTTTACATTTTATTTTAAAATACTAACTTCCCTAGGCAGTAATGATTTTTTTAACTATATAAAAACATTCTATTTATTTTTACTAAAATGTAATGTGAATTTAAATATTTTTCTTTATTATTATAGGGTTGTGTAACATCCAACATAAATATTATGTATATTATGTTTTGATTTTATAAAATTTTATATTCTCTTCCGGTTATTCACTATTGATGGAGTTTAGGAGGATATTTTTCAGTGACATGTATTCTGATAATTAATGATGGAAGATATGTTTAGAATTTTAGACTTTTGATGGGTACAATGCTACCATCAGCTAGCTGATGGAATCCATCATCCTAATAATGGGGATACAGAAAGTCTATATATTTGACATAACCCACAAGTATGATGATGGTGTTTGAAAAACCACAATGGATCTACCCAGTACTTTAGTCTATCGGGGTCTAATCAGTGGCTAACCAGTGCAGTTTGGTTGGGTGTGTGGTAAATTCACCCCTCAAATATTAAATTATAGTTGATTGTTTCTCTTTAATTAAAAAATTATGACACTAAACCTTATATATCAAATTTTAGGCCTCATATATTTACTTTAGAGTTCTATTTTTCATCTCCCTCTTTTTCATCAATGTTTGATAAATTTGGTGACTCAATAATGGTGAAATTTCACTATATTTAAACTATTTTACCTTTCAATCTTGAGTGGTCTAAATGGGATAGAGATGTATCTATATTTTCTATATAGATTATGTGATGTATTCATATTTCCTTCATATATTGTTTAAATATTCTATGAGTTGAAAATTCATCCTTATCAAATGTAGATCTATCATAAATTATGATCATCGTACAAGTATGTTTTTATGAATAATCTTTGAAAAACACTTATTGATGAAATACATATGATAAAATATAGTCCAATGGTGATACATTGGTATATTGATGGTATATTTGTTGTCATAATGGAACCCATTAACCTGGATAAATTCCTCAAGACTCTTGTATATTTCCTGACATGTTTCCATAGATCAGTCATATAAAGACATTTTATATCTAGAATTTCATGTTGGATCTCTCAGTCCAATAATGGAATCATGGTGGATTGATATTTGTTGACTAAACATGATATTAATATACACAGTTTATGGGGAATTGATGATCTATTATTGAATAGGAAATGGATCTGATGAATTAAAATCCTCTTTATTGAATTGTCTCTAAACTAGTTATATTGAAATACACTATGACGTATTTTATTATTGAACCAACCTTCTTGAAATGATATATCCTTTGGTATCCTTTATAAACCTCTTCTATAATTAACAGAAACCATACGTTGGAATCTTTTGTGTGAGCTAGTTATATTTGAGAGTACAACATGAATTGGTCATCAATACATTCAAAAACATTTGAGATTTTAATAAATTATCTTAAGGTAGGAGGTTAATTTCTAATTGATTCCCTGGGTTATCATTTTACCTTCATTTTATATTGTAATTTTATAACTTGTTAACCATGGTTTATGGTTTTATCTATAGGCATGATATGGTGTGTAGCATTTGAAACTCGTTAGTGATTCTTGATTCGATGTGAATTACTAAATGACCTTGTAACCATTATTGATTTTCATTACACATTATTATATTATTATATTATATTATATTTATGACATGATATGATTCACCTTATAATTCTCTATCATGATGTGGGTATTTACCATTCCTTAAGAGGTGTTGTCTTGCCTGTCATGGTAGGTACACCATATTATATGATTTCCCCTTAAAAGGTGACTGTGTAAGACCTTTGGTAGTGAGGATGATAGAACTGTATATAGGGTAATCGAATTATAGCCTTATGGCCCAACATAAATCATGATTCCTTGAATATATCGTGTTATATATCGAAACATGTTGCCTTGAGGATACTGAGTACATTTTAACTATTCATCCTTATAGCCTATCTAGAGATTCAATGTCTTGAGGATAACAATTAATATATTAACAAGACTTATGGATAGCTATTGGTCACTATTAACAAAATTATGATTATCATTCTCTCATGAACCCATGTTATGTATAAATAGGTATCACAATGAAATGGTTAGATAATTGTTACTTTATATATGTTTTTTATTCTAGTCTACACATTTTTTTCATATTTCAACACACCTATTATACATGAAAAGTTTTTAGAATAATTCCTTGGTGGTGTCATATTGAGTTATATTTTTCACACCACACATGTGAATCATGATGAGCATGCAAACATCATGTATAGGGATATAGGTAAGGGAAACGTTCCCTAAAAATGATTGAGTTGGGAACTAAGATCTAATAGTTGAACCGAGATATATTTTTTAGGATTTCCACATTTTTATGTTAATTTATTTACCCACTTACACAATATTAAACTTGTTTTTCTTGACATTCTAGGATCCCAGTTTTATATTTTATTAACATGTCTTTTATATGTTATTTCAGTGGGATGTTCTATAATTTAACGATATTAACTAGATTTTTTTTATATTTGATTTATATTTTATGAGTATGAAAATATCACTGAGGATATATTCTCTCTACTTACAGAGTTCTAAACTGCTCTACTAGTAGGTAGCCTCATGCATATGTGGGGGAATGAATGAGGTATTGTGGCTCCCCTTCTCGGACTGGATTGTTTGGGTTGGGGAATTACAAAATGATATCAAAGAACATTTTTCATTATTTATTTGACTAACCTTGAGCATAGTAGAAATAATATATGTTGTGTGGGACATGGATACATGATTTTCCATGTTCATGGAAAACTCATGTGCAATGGTAATCTACGTTTCCAATGATAGTTTAGAAATAAAAATTGTTTGGCATTTGGATGTGTACATTCATCAGGACAGGGTATGTAGGAGAATTCCATTTATATATATTGTGTTATACACTATAATAATTTAACATAATTTCTTTCTTGAAATTATCTATTCCGGAGAAACATGTATTCTCTATTTTGTGGTATAAGTTTATTCATATTTCTATTGTGATTTATCTACTAGAAATAATTACATGAACACGATCATTTTCTATTGTTTAGTGTATATATTACTATGAGTACAGTGTGTGTATGGAGAACATTAGATAGTAATTAGATTGTTATATTATGGGTTTTGGGTTTCCACCTAGGATATAAATTGTGTGACCCCATATACTAATTATGATTCTTCATAACAAAAATGTGTGTTCCAAATGTACCCACTATTTTTTTGAAGATATTTACTCGAATGAGAATGATAGGACTACTAATTGATATAGGTTTGGAATCTCCCATCATTAAATATTCCCCCATTCCACCAACTACTATGTAGGAGGTTTTAATAGAGAACACTCCCAAATCCCTTCTTGAGGAACATGTAGTAGTTCATTCCCATCCACACATCCATCAACTTTTCCATGTCTACGGTAGAGGGTCACTAAGGTCCACAGTTGGCCATGCTACAGACTTCATGTTCTAATATCCTCATGCCTTTTCGGTCACTATTAGACCATTTGATATAAAATATACATATAGATATAATTATGGGTGTGTTGGACCTTTTTTATACACATGAGCGTAGGACGGAAAGGCTATAAACATTCATTCAACTCGGACCCTCCATGATATGGTGGGGAATTTTGGGATAGGCTAGAAGATATGTGGGTCTCGCGTAGGTGGCCTTTTGAAACTATTCATTGGTGAATTATTTCATGATACACAAAGGATAGGAAAATAATAAGACTTTATAGATCAATAGAATTCTTCCATGATAATATCATAAAACTCCACTTGTTTTACTATGTTACTTCATTTTTATCTAATATTGTCTAAGAATGATGCATTAATGTCGAGTAAATTTGATATCAGTCGCCATCTAATCATTAATTCTAAAGTTAGGGTTTTAAGTTAATGAAATTCATGGAGGTTTTTCATGAGTACATGGCTATTAAGATGGGTGTGAAGGATTATCAAGATGTTTTTCTTCTCAGAACCTTCAGTATAAAGGTGGGAACACATTCTACTTTTGTGGTGAGTTCCACTTTATGAAGTAGTAATATTATAATATTAGATATATAGTAGGGTAGGGGTATGGATGTTGAGTTGAGTATAGCTTCTTCATCCACCTCAACAGGAGGTCCATCATTCTTTACCTATGTAAATGACATATATTATCCCAATTTTTATATAGTGACTCAGTGCATGTGTTAGAAGTGTGAAAATATGGGGTATAAGTATTAGGTCTTCTCCATTTATTTGAGGAAGAGTTCCCATGGTGATGTAATATGGGAATTATAAATGAATTATAGACCTATTTCTGTTCCTTATAAATTGTATTAGATGATGATGACATAGTGGAGTCATATAACATAGCGATATGGCCCCAAATATAATTTAGTTAATATATACGTTGTAAATCCCACTTCAGTGGATAGTGGTGTGGGACTATATACAATTTGAGGTACAAAATTTACCATTTCTATGATTTCTACTTCATTTTTTTATATTGGTTCTTCCTTTCCATTTATATCTACAAATATTTATTATTATATTAATTTTTTGATGTGTTACATACTAGATGATAAAGTTTAAGAACCAAAATCAAAGAAGTTTATTCAATACACTTCATTTTCCCATGTGGATGTGGGAGGACATCATGATGAACATTTTGAAGTGGATTCCATGGAACCTCATGAATCATGACACTATTTGGATGATTTTTTACTGGATAATGAATGTTTTTCATTTCATAACAACCAATGAGACTCACTTATTAGATGATATCAATATTATGTATGCCCATGTGATCATAATATTTCATGGAGTTCCCATGAATATTTTAATAGTGATAGATTCATTTTTTATTTCATTTTTTTGGTAGGTCCTATAGAAGGAAATAAGGAATCAGATGACATTATTAAAAAATACTATCACAAGATAAATAAATAGTCAATGTAAATAATTCATATATTAGAGATATTTTTTGGTCCTATATTTTTAATTTTATAGTTCCTTAGGATGTTCATCTACACTTTGTTTAGTTTTTATCAAAAAATAGTTACAAGGATTTAATTTAAATTTCACTTTTTTAGCTCCTTATATGATTCCATTTCCTTCATAGTATTATTGGTAGGAGGATAATGAGTCAATAGATGTGGGGCCAAGTATGATACATGATAAATCCATTAGAGTACAGATAATTAAGAAGGGTATGATCATATCATAGAGTAGGAATAAATATTATTTAAAACCAATAAAAAATATCTCATGTATTTCAAAGGAAATTTTTTCTTAATATTGACTCCTCAATTAGTCAAATAATTGTTGAGGAATAAAGGGAAACTATCATAGTGATAAGAAGTAACAATTGATATCAAGGAGTATATTGGAAGAGTGGTTTACTATCTAAATCATTCCATTATATGTGAATCTATACATTGTGTATCATTTGTCTTATATCTTGAGGGACAGTCTTGTTCTTATGAATGTTATCAACTATGAGGATATTGATCTGGTGCTTGAAACATCATACATGGAGCACCCAGTGTATATAGTAAACCAATGTGAGAATGTTAGTTGAAGGAATACAGTACAAATTTTTTGAATCCATTGATTTCAGGGATGGATATAGGATGAGACTTCGGAGAGGGAGGAGTATTTTCATAAAAAAAATGTCCCAAGTAGTTTGAAATGAATTGTTGAATTTACATCTCAAGGATGATAATTTATTAAAGTGAGGGTGGGTAGGATTATAACATCAATTCCAAATATTTTTCCAGATATGTTTTTAGTTTATAAAAATTTTCATTATATTTTTTCCCTTTTAGGATATGAGTGATTAATAGGTTTCATTATGATAACGAGACAATACCTTAATGGTTGATGGGATATTTAGAGTCTTTTATTTATGTTTTATGGAAAGTTACGACCATCAATCTAGTGTGGCTATCGATTCTATACAATTTTATTTTTCCCTATACAACTATTTGGTGGTGTTGGAATAACTGTGGTTGTTATACTAGCATAAATTTTAACTTGGGCATGGTCATAGAAAAGCCAATGAGGCCCACCGGCTGGCCATCGTATCTGGATGGTTATGTTTTAAATAAACACCCTCACCTTTCAATTACACACTATTTTTACCAACATAATTAACAAAAAACCAACCGTGAACCCCCAACATAAAAATTTAGACCACCCTACATAACTACAGATCACTTCCATTCATCACCACTTGGTCCATAAGCATCATATCATTCAATTGATGGTTAAATAGTGGATTTTCTTTAGATTTAGACCAATTCCCTCTTCCTTTTTGATAGATGTTCATGGATACATGATGGATTTGGGGTTTCTATGATGATTTAGTGATGAATTATTCCTTCCATAATATATTGGTGATTGATCTAGTAATGGGATTACATCTCTTGATCATATTAAGACATTCCATCAATTAAAGACATCTAATAGGAATGTGTTTATAAATTATCTTCCTAACATATTTTCAAGGAATATTATTAGTAGAATTATATTCTATAGATGACCCTTTTGTATATTTAATATTTATTTGATGTGTTAATGGAATCCATTAACCAAGAATAATTCCATGTGAACGGTGGAAGTTTTTAGGTACATTTTCATAGAATGATAATCTTGAGACCTACTTCATCAAGAATCACATATTGGGTCAATTTATTGATGATGTATTTATGGTGTATTAATATTTACTGACCAGAAATGCGCATCTTCAATATAATTGAAAATTAATTCATGATGAGTACCTAAATCAACAATAGATACGTGGAATTTTTATCTTCTTTTAAAACTTGTCTCAGAATTTTTAGTCGTGACAGACACCATGAGGTATGTGAATAATGAACCACCATTCTCTACATGTAATATCCTATAGTTTTTCCTCTCAACTACATATTTTTTGAACTATAACCAAATATTTACATCCTTGACATTTTATCTAGTTATCTATGATTATGAAAAGTAGTTCATGATTTGATAATTTATTAAACTTTAGAGTTCTTCATAAATAACATTTATATAGAAAGTTACTTTCCATTTTAACCCTTTATATTCTCCAATTACCTTGATTTCATATTATGATGGAATAATTTGTTTTCTATACTTCATGGTGATTTCTTATGGGTATGTATGTAGCCTGTGAAACCAATATAAAATTCTAGATTCCATGACTATTACTAATGTAGCTTTTTAATAATCTTGATGTTGATCACAAATTGTTATATATTTATAATATATTATAATGATGTCATGTTATGAATTTTCTCAAAATTATCTACATTTTTGCGTGTCTTTTCCATTCCCTCAAAAATATTGTCTATGTTCTTGTGATAGGTGGAGCATCTTGTATTATTAACCCTAAAATGGTGATTTTTTGAAATATTTTGTAATTATAATACATTAAATACACATAGGGTAAGAGAGTTATATCCTTGTATCATAGAATAAAACTCGATGCCTTTTAGATACTATGTAACATGACGAAACTCGATGCCTTTAGTATGAAGTGAACATCTTCACAAGCATGCCTTGTGGCCTAAACCAAACACTCAATTCCATGGGGATTTCGAATAACATACTAAAAAATATTGTGTATAGATCTAGGTATCAACTAATATACTTATGATTATCCTTCCTACATGATCTAGATGAATGTATGGCTGGGGATCGTGGGGGATTAGTTTGTAAACTGGTATTAGTGTATGATTTTTTATGCTTTCTTTCACATTTAGTTTATATTGGTATGAACCTATAATTCATTTTCACATTTTTAAAAGGTAAATTGTTGTTTTTTTATTTCTGATTGTTACTAAAACCCTATATTAGAATATTATAGTCTATTAACACTTCATGTATATAGATACAGGTAAGTAAAACTGTCATGGGGCATCTAGTTAAGAAGGGAATTTGGATTTATTATAAGAACATTGATCCACTTTGGAGGATTTTTTAGTATTAAATTGTTTTATTTATTTTATTACACCTTATTACATTGGTTTTACATGATTGAATTGGATATTAACTGATTTATTTTTATTACTTGTGTTACATTTATTATTACATTTTGATGTTTTATCATATTCCTTCATTACAATGAGATTATTTAAATTTCATTTTGATTTTTTTAGGTAAAGTGGGGATACTGAGTGTATAGTCTTTCCACTAAGAAAATTCTAGATATCTATTCTAGTCGGTAGAAACTAGAATATGTGGAGGAATGAATGTGGTATTGTGGCTCTTCAGCACAAATATGATGGTTTGGATATGGGTGTTATATCTGGATTGAACTGTTCAACCCAAATTATCATTGATAATTGTAAAACATTTTGATATTTCATATTTTGTTAAGAATTCATATTTAAGAAAATAATTTATACTTTTATCCTCTAATTCTATATTTATTCTATTCCTCATATTCTCCTTCCTTTGTATCATTGTCATATAATTTAAAAAAGTATTAAATTATTTTTAAATCTTGTACACACCTACTTAACATCTTTTAAGATTCATTTCCTTTTAAATTTTTTATCATTATCAATTTTTTTGTTAGTATACTCCTTCATAAACATAATTTAAAAATCTTATCTTATATATATATATATATATATTTATTGTTCTTCAATTTTTATTTTATTATATTTGATATTCATGTCTAATTTATAACTATCAAATGTTTGGCCTCCCCTTCAATAAAATAATAATCTCATACTTAATGTTACATTTACCTTTTTATTATTCTTGGGTGAAATATGGTTTTCCAGTTACATTTCATTATATCCCAATGATGTCCTAATTTACACCTTACGTTTATATTTAATCATCTATTTTGTATTATATCAATTATTTATTATGTTGTTTACCTTGGAATATGTAAAAGAAAACTCATCATCATGGTGATAACTTTTATTACAAGATACAAATATGTTTACATGATATTGATATATATTATATATAAACATATATACAATATTATTTGGGATTCAATTAAACATTACTAAATTTATCATATCATATATTTTTATCCACAATAATGTTGGCTTCAATTTCATTTTTTTATAGGAATTTTCTGCAAACCATTGATTGAGTAGTGTCTAAACCATCCGTAGAAGACATAGTGATCAAAAACATTTTTGTTCATTCATTTCCTTTTAATATACAAATTAGAACTATCTTCTTATGGTGGAATTATTGACACATAATTCTAAATAGATTTTGGTGAAAAATATTATCTTCACATGCTTTCTTCCACCATTAACGATGCAGTGAGTTTCTCACTTCTTTTATTTACCCAGATAGCTCTCTATAGTAAAATTTAACATACACTATTAAAATAATCATTTTTAGTTAATGAATAACTTCTATAATGTTGTGACACTATTTTAGTTAAATTGATAGAAATTATATCCTTTAATACATTTTGGTTTTTCTTACCACTTTCATGATTCCATTAAACATTTAGACTCCACTCTTAAACTATTGTGTACATGTATCCTCTTTCACCTTGTATGAGAGAATTGGTTCTATCATCCACTAAAATTTTCACTGTTTCCTCATGTAATAAATAATATATGTTGAGATGATATTTCTTAACAAAAACTAAAATTATTATTTATTACCATTCATTCACAAATATTTCTTCTTGGTCTACATGAATAAAATATTCACGTATTATAAAACATTATAACCCTTTTATTTTTCTATATATATCAATTAATTGAGGAATTATATATAAAAAACAAAAGTTTGAGTTTTTTGTGGTGTATAAGAATCATATTTAATCAATAACATAATCATAACATTCTAAAAAACATTGAATTTTAATTTTACTTTGGTAATTACCTACATTTCAACCTAATTCAACATAGTTTTTTCAAGAGATTCAAAAAATTTATTGAGTGATTTAGACTTTTGAAACTGTTTTCAAAAAAATGTTTTATTTTTTTTATAACTCTCACTATGTATTAGAATCATGTAGTTCATTGATGAATGAAATATATAAAATAAAATCCATATTGGAACTTTATTAAAATAATTACAAACATAATTTTATATTTAATTAATATATTCATTAACTCATACAAATCATGGATTTAATAATATTTATGTATATAATCATTTCAATTTATTCTAATAATATTTAATACATTTATTACAGTCATGTTTGGAGTATCCACTTTATATTTATTTTTATAGGGTGTCTTTATTAACATAAGTTCCACTATATTCTCACTTCATTCAAGAGTTTTCTTCATAATATATTTGTTTTTAACCATTATAATAAGATTAGATTTCCCAAAATATAGAATCTATGTAACTTTTGGTAGTCCTAATTTCTTGTATTCATGTGAAAAAAGAGAATGAAAAATCAAAACCTAATCAAAATAAACCTAGTTTTCTATTATATAAATGATAATTAAAATTAAAATAATTATTACCCACTATAGGGGGAATCTGGTGAAACTATTTTTACTTAATTCATTCAACATAATATTTTGAACTACATATAGTGATTCCAACATGAATCTCAATTTTCAGCTATAAATCTAATTTTACACCCTCATCACTTAAAAAAATATTAAATGATAATAATAAAATGTTATAATGAATCATATATATTATTATAAGAATACATGAAAATTTTGAAAGCCTAATAATTGTTATATATGGTTTTTATCCTGATATGTATATTTTCATTATTCCAAAAATTGTTACTATGGTGTAAGAATTACCAAAAAATGAAAATCTAGAATCATCTCCAACTATAAAACCAAAAAATTAGATAGATGAGTTTTCATTACATTTCAAAAGTGAATATTTATATACACTAGTGGAGTTCTCTGTACTACATCTCTACAGTATATAAATGTGTTGATATTATTATACTATAACCATCTTAAAATCAATAGTTCTCAACAAAATCTTAGAAAAAGATTATCTAGGATCTCTAAAATGTCACTAAATTATGTCTATTATATTATTCATAAAATAATTTATTTGACTTCCCCAATTTAGTATTCTGCAACTACATAACTATTTTATGTTTAAACTAACTTCAGAAAACATTATTTCATGAGATCCCACACCTACAATAATATAAATCCCTAGATATTCTACATGTCATTTATTTATGATATTCCTTATTTTTATCAAGAACATTACTAATTTAAAAAAATATAATTTTAATCATGAAACATAATTCTTTTATATCTCAACATATTAACTTATGTGTACAAGTATAACTTGTATACTTACTATATGTATCTCTTAAACATTATTAAAAACCATCTACCTATCATGATGTCATTATTTTTATGATATTACCATTTCATAGAATAATTTTTTATTCTAATTGATGTGTAAAATTTATGTTCTAGAATTTGACACACCCCTCAAATATAATATTTATTAAACAATAATTAATACTCTAAATGTTTTTCACATTTGAATTTATTAGTGTTTCCATAAATCTCAATATAAACCTTTATCATGTATTCTACAATTTTCTCACAAGAATCAAGGAAATATATTCCATAAAATTATTTATCTATGGTTTGTCTCAGTAGTTTTAAAATGATTTTTCTCCACATAATTCTTTTTTAAATAAAATTATGTCATATATTTTTACTGAAAGGTGCACATTCATTAAAATATCTAATATTAACAAAAAATTTCTATAACATTAGTAAAAATTACTTTATCTCTGAAACACTAAAATATCGTTATCCATTCAATTAACTCATAAACTTTTCTTACTATTTATATGAATTTAATTACTTTATAAAATATATTAATTGAGTTTTGAATTATTTAATATTTCCATTTATATATCAAATTTACATATCCATCAAGAATCATAATCATCTAAATTGTTAGAAATTTATAATTATCAATTTTTCATAACATATAATTAATTTATTTTTTAGTCATTCCAACACTTAAACATATATTAATTTTTCTTTTCTAATTTTATTATACTAAAATAATCTTTTTATTAATCTCTACATGTTATCTGTGACCCCTTCATCCCTTTGTTATTTCATTTAGACTTGTAAATATTCTAACACAATTTTTTTTCAACCCTTGTTAACAAAATTACTAAATTCCTCAAAGTCTAATTCCTCACCCTATAGTCTGACTCTAGGTTAATAATCTAACCTATAAAATACTATTATTTTAACAACCTAATCATTACCTGATAAAATATTTCATTATATTCTTTAGAAATTATATATTAATAATTCTTCATGAACATCATTAATTTTTGGAGATTATCCAACCATGAGATTATCCTCTATATTTGTTAGATATACTGATCAAGAATATATGTTTATATAAAAACCAATTTTAATGATACTTTTATTTAATATTCTATATAAAATTTTCAAAATTATCTTCTAAGAGTATTTTTCATAAATTATTCTCCAAAAAATCATAATTTTATTAAAAATATTCATAATTTAAGTTATTTTTAATAACATTATATTACTTTTTTAAACATCATTTGTTATCTCTAAATTCATATTTTAATGTCAAAGCAATTTTTATAATATCTAATGAATTATATTTTGGTAAATTACATTTATTTTGTCGACTGATTATTATTACATGGAAGAGAAGTTATTAATTGTATTTTTTTGATCATTTTTCCTTCCCTAGATGATTCTCAAGAATTCATTCGATTGAAAATTCTGTTGATCATGTCTTATATTTAATTAAACCTAACATTCTATCTTTTATATAGAATATCTTCTATCCATAAAAAACTTTTAATCGATTATTTTTTTTGAACATCCATTCATGTAAATATAAGTCACAACCCAAAAGATATCTTCTATGATAAAAAAACTCTTCAACCCATGGGTATAATATTTGATGTGTTATTTTCCAAATAATCCTTCCACATCAAATCAATAGCTCATCTAGTAACTTTGATTAATGAAATTTTAATTTACTAATAACTAAAAATATTAATGTAATAGGTAGTACTTCTTGAACCATTATTTATAATCATAAATTCATATTTAATCTTATCTCAATAATGATATTATATCACCTAAATATTATTAATTATATCAGGTTATTCAAATATTTATATCATCAAAATAATTTTTTACCTTATTTATTATTGTATAATATAAGAAAGTTTTTCTACTTGGTATAAAACATCTCTTAAAAAACTGATTTCATAAGGTTCAACTTCTAGAAAATTGATAAGAAAAATTAAATTCTCATTTATATTATTTTTAAGACCCCATGATTTTAGAATATATTTTCCACTAAAATAAATTTAAATCATTTTATTTATTTCATTATATGAAACACTATGATTAAAAAACCATGATATAGTATTGAAATATTATTTTCTATACCAACTAATGATTTTAGTTTCATTTAAAAAAATTCTAGGTTCAATAACATACACTACATGGAATGTCAAGCCTAAATAAACAATTAGATAATATATTTTTAATGTGAATATTATAACCTTACTGTTGAATTGGTGGTTATGATAAGAGTAATTTCATTATTAAGTATTATTATAAATTTATCAACAATTATAAAGGTATTGTCTAATACAATGGATATTAGCGCTCAATTTTTATTAAAGTTAAATAATTCTTCAAAAATAATTTTCATTAAAAAAAGTTTTTTTAAATTTTTTGGGAAAAAATATTATAATCAATGTCTATATTTTTTTAAAATTTTATTTCAAATATATATATATTTAAAATTGATGAATATTCTAGTAAATATCTTATATGACACGAAACACCAATACTAAAAGATCTATCAAACACCAAGAAAAAAGTAATATAATACATCAAAAATAATTTTTTTTCAAACATACATTTTAATTTTTTGAAATAAATTATTAAAATCAATTTCTATATCATTTGGAAATTTTATGTGAAAATGTGAGATTTAAAAAAGAAGAATGTTATTTTCGATAGTGAATATGAGTTATGTTCCATGAAATATAATTATTTAAATACGGTTATTATAACCTAGTCCTTAAATAGGATGTTATGAATAGGATTACATATATTATAAAATAAATATAGAGTTCCTACTAAATGTAGGTTTATTTCAATACTATTAGTAAATAATAACTAAATTTTCAGTAAATTCATTTTATTATTCAAAAATTGTGTATTCTTCAAAAAATATTTCTATTAATTTTTTTATAGAGTTTTAAAATTAATTTCTTGAATTTTTTAAAAAATATATTATATTTCAAATCATAATCTCAAAATTATCATAGATGTTTTTTTTTTGTATTTTTTTGAAAATACAACTTTTTTAAAAAATTGTAAAAAATATATATTTTTATTAAACACAATATGTTATTTTATATTATTATTGAATTAAAATTATATTTTAGATTATTTTTAAAATTAATTTTTTTCAAATAATCTAATTATAGTCCTTAGAAGTATTTTTATTAAATAGTTTAGAATTAAAAAAATTATATATAAAAATTCATTTCATGAATAATTTATTATCATTGAATTTTCTATGATTAATTTTAAATTATATTATTCCACCTATTAGAAATGAATATTGAAAAAAGGATTAAATATTTGGAATTCATATATCCAAATTAATTAAATTGGTCCCTACTATTCTTTTTCAACATGAATAGTAACCATAATAAATATTTGACATCCAACTTGAAGTAAAATCTGTTAATTAAGTCTAAAAATAAAGTCACAATGACTAAACAATAACACTAATGATTTTTATAAGAATACATTATTGTTATATTTTGTCCTTAATCATTCTAATTACTAATATATAACATTTATTTCTATTATTCAATGAATTTTATCTTTAATATATTTTAGGCAATGAAAACTCAAAAATGTTATTATCTTTGTTTTATTATTTATTAATCATTGACATAAGAATAAATATACATTATAATCGGTTTTACATATTAATTTCAAATATAAATTGGTTTATAATGATAATTTATTTTTAATTTTAACTCATGTAATTATTACCTTAAATGTTTACTCAATGCTAATACATTATTTATTCAGTTTTCACAAACAATTAATACATGTTTTGAAAACGTAGTAAATGTTATAAAATATGAATGAATTATTATTTTATAACAATTTTTTAGATGAAAATATCTTATTATGGAATTTTTAAAGGATTATATTCAAATTATATTTTTTTTTTGGTGTTTTAATGTCAAATAAAATGAGTATTTAAAATATTAACATTAATGACATTTTTTTAAAAATAATATTTTATTAAATAAATTTCTATTGAAAAAAATTATATCATTTTACTAGTTATTTTACTAGATTTGAAAATATATACAATATTACATTGATAGAAAAAAATTTATTTTATAGTAATAAAATTGACCCTTAAATAGTAAGATCCTAATTTTCATTGTAATTTTGAAAAGGGTTAAGATGAGTTAAGGAAAAGAGATAGAGAATTAAACCTAATATAGGATTTTCCAAATATTATTGAGTGATATTATTTCCAGAAATAATCATATAATATTTATATTATATCAGTTATTATCCTATTTTACATGAATATTGATTTATATTAGTTTAATACCATGAAAATTTCCAAGAACGACCCTCCTATATCTTATAAAATTCATCCCACTCTCCTATTTCCATCACATAAAAAAAGAAATTTTGATTATAAAATCCCTAAATAAATATATTTCTAATAAACATAACCATATTATAGAGGCCTTATTTGGTGCATTATACCAAACATATCGGGTATAATGTTATGACAATGTAAGTCTTCTGAGGAAGTTGTATAGTCTTTAACTGAATCTTTCAGTTTTATTTCTTCTTCCACATCCTTAAAATTTTATTCCAACATGATCAGATAATGAAATAATTATATACTATATAATAATATTTTATAATGTTATTTTATTTTACTACATCTATTTTTTTCCTTAAATGGGAAATGAAACCATCATTCTTGTGGATGGTGGACTACCACCTCACAAACCGATGTAATTTGTTTTCCATAAATATCTCTCATGGATTTTTATGATGATTCATTTAGACTATATATATATTATTAGTGACTTATTTAAAATTATATAAACATAATATTTCATATATTTTCATTCCTTTCTATACATTGAAAATGATGGTGTTGTTCTTGTGTACATGTCGATTACCACCTCTACGAAGCAATGTGATTTCTTTTTCATTACCGCCACACATGGATGGTATATGTCAGTGTGTATTAAGAAATAATATGATATATTAGAATATAATGATCATTATTTAAATAAAATTAATACCTTCCTTCTTTCCAAAACAATCTTTGAAATATATAAACATTACTCATGAATATGTATGACCTGTTATCTTCATGATTGTAACGTAGAACATTTTTCATAACTATCATTAATAATTGTTTCTAAAATAATAATAAAATTAAAAAATTAAAATTTTATTTGGAATATTATTATTTATATGATTTAATAACTACCTCATTTATTATAGTCAATCCACCGATGACATTTTGTATATACAATCTAAATATCATCAAATTGATTAGCATGAATATAATTATTTAAGTTTCTGAATATAACATGATAATAAATAATAAAAGCAATAATGACCATTAAATTTTTTTATAATAATTAAAAAAATTTAATTATTTTTATTTTTTTAATATAAATAATTCACATGACATGTGAGACTCATGTTAAGGGACTTTCATCTAACTTTTACTTCTATAAGAAACATTCCATATTAACAAATTTTTTCTTTTATATGTTATATATACATCCCATAAATTAATTTCATGATTATTGTTATTATTATTATGGGATACACATAAGAACCAATATTTATTCATTTTCTGGGACTTAATATTCTAAAGTTACCTATGTAGTAAGGGATTTTTGTTTCAATCATATTTTAATCGGGATTTTTTATGATTAAAATTTACACATAGATATTTATATAATACATATCTAAAAAATAGCTATAATTCGTTTATTATGTTTTTATTTTGTGAAATTACATTGTTTAATTTAATTTTACTCACAATAAATAATCAAGGTACAAAAATAATGTCTATATGGAAAATAACATTTATTTCCCTCTTTGGCCGAAAGGCCTTTTTATTCAATTTTGATGTTTCCTAAAAGTGTTTTCAGGTATTATTTATACTCTAAAATGATTATTTATATTCATTTTTACCCATGTTTTAATTTTATTTAAATAATTAAAATTACTATTATTTTCATTTCCTAGTGTATTTACTTTTTAATTTTTACCAAAAATAATAAAAGGAAACATTGTTTTATCTTATATGGTATGAATGAAATTTCACATCATCTTGATTGATCAATGAATTGAAGCTTCCCTTATAAGTTACCTGTTTTATTTTTAATGAAAATGTTTTAAATAATAATTTTGAAATTTTTATATTTTAATAATGTAATTTTAAAATGGAACATGTATTTTCCTCAAAAATATTTTAATTCATATTTTAAAATTTTTTACTCATCAATGGAAAAAACCTTAATTTAATACATTCCATATATATTATGAGTACATTTATGTTAAATATATACCTTTCTTATTATCTATTTCATTATTGGGGTAATCGATTCCTTAAAATTATTTATCTAATGTAATCTTAACAAAATCTCTTGGATAGTGATGTGAGGAAGTACTATAAAACCCATTTCATTCCATCAATAATTATTATTTTTATACCAATGATTTATTTCATTTTATAGAACACATAAGACTGAATATATTTTTATATGTGTTCCTAGATATTTCTCTAACAAATCTGGAAATTTTTTAGTCTCATGAGATGTTATGTATGGGATTAGGGAGTAAACCTAGTCCATGAGGGGACTCCTTGCACTATCTGAAGTTTTCTTGGAAGTTATATTTCACTTATGATTATTTCATGTTATTTATTCCAAATTTCATATGTTTACACAATCTTATGATACCATGCTTTTTATTATATTGTCCCATGTGCTTACTCATATGAATTATCTTTTACGATTTCATATTATACCATGGACTCAGATGTTAGGCTCTGTTATCATGTTTATTCACTTACTAGTAATCTAAGCTCACCCTTTATTTCTATTAAATTAAATGGGATATGAAGGAGGGTTTTATGTCTGATTTCTCTAAGAAGAGTTCTAGTAATTAATAAATAAGTGGGACATGATGTATTCATTAATTTATAAACTAGTTTTTTATGTATCCATGTTCCCAAAACCACTAAACCTATTTGGTTATATAAATGGTCATATTGTTTCGTAATTAATATTCATATTATATGATTTAATATTTATGTATTAAAATAATGGGATTACATAGTTGGTTTTAGCATACAATATACTAATTCATTAGATGTTAGTTTTAGATAAAATTTTCAAATAATTGTGGGGTTAATCCAATGTGAAGGATAACATTATAAAGTTGTGGTATGATGGAGATTGTGTGGTTTTACTAGAAAACAATATTGTATAGAAAATATATGTGGGTGTGGCTTTGGTATAGATTCATCATTTGTTATTAACCTAAAAAAGATTGTTTGAGTGTCTCTCAATTGTCATTCTAGTGCACGGTGAGTGTGAAACTACATTATAGTAGGATTGACACTGCTACAGGATATTCCAAGGTTAAATTAATCTTTATAAATGAACCATCATGAAGGATTTGAATATATGATATTCATTGATTATATGAATTAAACATATAGTTTAATATATTTATAATAAGTTGTATTTATTTAGACATCTTATCAATTATTTTTAAATATTATGATTAATTTTTATCACACCATGTTTTTTGGTGTTAGTCAATGAATGAATCAAGAGGGAATATTGTTTACACTAAATCTTACGGAAAATAAAGTTATTTTTTCAACAAAAATTGATGATGATTGTAGTGAATGATATATTGATTATACTTAATCACTCATCATGATATATTATTAACATCTTTAACCTTAACCAAAACTAAAACTCACCAAATAAGATGATGATAGAGTCCTCTAATATATTGGGTGGTTTAGAAAATAATTAAAAGAAGCCTCAACTTCCTTCACGTCAAAAATATGGAATGAAATGATGAGAAGAATTTCTGAAAACAATTGGAAAATTTTTTATGTCTAAAAAATTAATCAATTAAAAAAATAGATAAATCGTAAAAATGATGATGAGTTTAATGGAGAGAAATAAATTTTCTTCTATAGTTCTATTTCTTGTTTTATGTAGTAAATGTGGGAACCAAGACATTATATTTCCCAATAAAAATTTTTAACATTTCAATTCTTTACTAAGGAAACACATACGTCATGATAATCATTGAAATGGATGGATTGTTTTGTTTACGTATTTATAATTGATAATTAGGTTTTATATATTCTATATAAATGATATCATGGATTTAATATCATGAAACATCTACGGATTATTCCAAAATTATTTAAATTAATGGATCTAAAAAATATTTTGGAAGGAACTGATAACCCCAAAAAACCTTTTAGTGGTGATTTGATAATGTTAAGTTGCGATAATGAGATTACTGACATTAATGAAGTAAATGGGTTATCATTGGTGACCTAGAAATTGGATATTAAATTTATATCAATGTTCCTTAAGATATCATTGTTTAATTTTATTATGTTTCTAGAGTTATGGAAGACTGTGAATAGTTTGATATTTTATTTGTGGAATAAGGAATATGTCAATATATATTTTCATGTTTGTTTAGTGTAAGATTTATGGATATAACCATGAGTTTATAATTTTATGGTTGATAGTATTTTCAATGTCTTAAAGACACCTTTAAAGGTTTTTAGTGATGGAATATTGAGTTGATCAATGCATTTATAGATATTTTTAATGATTTGAGGTACATAAACACAATAGGACTAATAGAAATTATTATTTTAAAAAAATTAAACTTTTTTTAGATATAAAATGAAAGGTATGAGATCACCTTTCAAGATATAAAATTCACTAAAATTGAGGTTGTTGAGGTGATTTGGGAATCAGGGTTATTTATTTGTGGAATGATTTAAGTTGACAATTTTGTGTAATTGTGGAAATTTTTAAATAAAATGAATTAATTTTTCACATGATTGATTATAAAATTTGGATATTATTTTACCTTAATCTAATAGTTTTGGATTTTATTAAATATAATAAGATTATCTTGTTATACATTTTGAATTTTCTGATCTATTAAATGTTCATTTTACTACATCATGCATGTAAAATTCATCTCGAATAATCATCCTTGGGGGAAAATATAATTTTTTGGTCAAAATTGATTAAAATATAAAAATATACATATATGGTAAGTATAATTCCTTAGAGTTTTAGTATACGTAGTAATGGAATTCACCGACTCTATTAAAAGTATCCTAAAGAAAAAATGGTCCCCTATTAACATCATTTTTGATGACTTTATGCTCTTTTTCTCACCACGTATCATTGAAATTTTGTTCATTAACATTATCATGATTATCCACAATTTTTTTAAAAATTATATATTGAAATACATTTTTTTCCATGTCTATATTTTCTCATCCTATGAATTTTTTCTTTTTTAAATACCTTTTATTTGTTATTCCATATTAGTTTCATAATTCCCCTTCAATATTTTCAGGAGGAATTTTTAATAAACATATTTACAATGTGGGACCTTTTAGAAAGGTATTTAAAAATATTAAACTCCTAATTATCTAGTTCATGTTTAAATTTAGAGGATGTATTTTATTATGTGGAATAATTTAACACCATGATATTTAAAAAAAAAGAATATAATGTTCGATAGAGTATGTGATACTTAACAATGAGCCTAAACAATCCATGAAATATTATTATTTAAATATGAACATTATAACCTGGTTTTTAAATTATAATGTTTGAATAGGATTAACTACATTATAATATATATATATATATATATATATATTTCTAACAAAAATTTATTACTGACTTCTTAGTAAATAAGAACTCGGTTTTTAGTAAATTTATTTTTTAAAACATGTCACTTCTTAGAAAATTAATATTACAATAATCTGTGATATATTTTAGTAATTAATTTAGAGAAAATTTTAAATAATATATATAATTATCTAAAATTGCATGTCAAATTTATCATAGAGTAATTTTTTGGATTTTTTCTAAAAAGATTTATTTGTTCAATGAATGCTGAAAAATATTGAATTTTTTTGAAAACATTATATTTTAAAAAGTATTTATAATGAAATATTATATTTTGAAATTGTTTTAACATTAAATTACTTATTATTTATTAAATACAATACAATTATAATACTATGAAGTAATTTTATACTAGAAGTTATATTAAATTTGATGTATAGATAAAATGGAATTTTTTTAAAAAAAATCCATCACATTTTTGGAATTATTTTTAAATTAAATTATGAAACATATTTGAATAGAATAATGAAATATATATTCCATTTTTAGAATTAGTATTTTCAAATATAGTAATTAGTTCCAATTTATTTTTGGTTAAAAAGAATTATAGTCATAATAAATAATTGTCACCATAGTATATGTAAAAGAGAATAATTAGGCGTAAAAATAATTTTATAATTACTAAAAAATATTTTTAACAGTTGAATTAATTTTATTTTCTGTTGAAATTTAATTATTAATAAACAAAATTTATAATATATGGACTTTTTCCTTTTTTCCATGATTTTTACTATTATGATTTTTCAAGTAAATAAATTTCAAAATTGTCCTTCAATATGTAATTTTATCTTCAAATATTTTACATTAGAATTAAAAAAAGATATGTTCAATTGAAACTAATAATTAAATATATAATTTATTTTTTAATAAAATTAATATATTTATAATTTAAATTTATGAAATAATTACCGTAAATTCTTACACAAAGCTGAGATGATATTTATTAAATTTATATATAAATAAAATAATTGACATTATAAATAGAAATATTAATCTAAGTTAAAATAATTGATATGTTAAATGATTTTTAGATAAAAATAACGAATTTTGAATGTATTAATTGGTTATATTCTAATTCAATCAATGTTATTGTGTTTTTAAATTCCAATTAAAAGTATAGTTGTAAATTTGACATTAATGATATTTTGTAATAAATTATATTTTGTTAAATGATTAAAATTCAATTAAAATACTATATTTAGATAATTTATTAGTATATGGTTAAAAA
Organism: Viscum album; assembly: GCA_963277665.1. Classification (NCBI taxonomy): domain Eukaryota; kingdom Viridiplantae; phylum Streptophyta; class Magnoliopsida; order Santalales; family Viscaceae; genus Viscum; species Viscum album. The sequence goes on from OY728141.1 coordinate 143,795,565, forward strand.
ATATCATCCATGGTCTATATATGGTATAATTTATCTATTATAATAACTAAATTTACCCTTAATGAGTAAAAACATTATTATCATGGTAATTATAAAAAAATTAGTATGAGTTAAAACAAAAATATAAGGATAAAAATTAATATAAAATTGAAAAAAACTGGAAGATAATAAATAGATCCTTACTCATACATTCTTATAATTATATTAATTCATATCAATTTTTTTATAAATTTAATGTATATTAATTTAAAACCATGTGAAATACCATGAATTCCCCCTCCCACTCTCACAAAGGGGCACCCCTATCCACTTATATTATCTCATAAAATCATTTTTGTTTCATACACGACATACCAAATTCAATTACTAATATACCTAATAATATTCTATGGGAATTTTTTTCATAATAATAAAATTATGTTGCGAATCAAATGATGTTGTTTGAAGAATAGATACATTAATTAATAGATTTTTTTAGTTTTATTTCTTATTTCATATAGTTAAAATATAATTCATCCATACTTGTATTATAATATTAGTATATTACATATAATTTAATTATATTATATAAGTTTAATAAACTAAATCCTTCCCCACTTTCATCTAATATTAAACGACAAGAACATTCACGTGTACCACGTACAACTACCTTGATAACTGATGTAATTTTTTTTTCATCACCCCCTCTATGAGATGAATATTTTGTTGTATTTATTATATATATATATATCATTATAATATTTATCATTACTTAAAATTAATGTATCATAGATTTTTTTCACTTCCATTCATTGAAAAATTATAACGTAATTCCTGTGAAAATGTGGATTACCACATACACAAAGTGATGTGATTCATTTTTTCTTTACAGAACCAATTGGATTGTATATATAAGTGTATTTAACTAAATTATAATATATCTATGATATAATTATCAATAGTTAATAAAATATAATAATTACCTTATTTCAATAATGATCGTTGAAAATGAAAATGTTACCCACGCTTACTTATGGTCGATTATCTCAATGATTATAACATATTTTATTTTAAAAAACTAAATACTATAATATTTTAAAAAATTAATATTTATATAAAATAATTATAAATATATCATGATTATTATTTTATATATGATGTAATAACTACCTCTTTGACAATATTATACTTTCCGAATAAATTTTAGACATATAATCCAAATATTATCAAAATCTATGATGTGGATGTAATTTATTAACTATTAAAATTCAGCATTGTAAATGATAATATATATAGAAAAATAAACATTCAAACAGTTATTAGTTAAATAAATATTTATCATAATTTTATTATAAATGAAGACAAATAATGTACTTGGTGATTCACACTCGAGGTATGGGTTTTTGACTCAGATTTAATTTTTTCAAATATGTGTCTTATTCACCAGTTATTTAATTTATATGTACTATATAATGAATAATATTTACTGTAATTATCATTATCATGATAATTATGGGATATATATATATATCCACATTTTTATGTAATGTAATGGGTTATGTGATTTAAAAGTTACCAAATCAGAAAAGAAGTTCAATTTCAATCCAATTTTAATTGGATTTGTCTATTTTAGAAATATTTATTAAGATATTTTATGATAATTATTTTATAAATATTATTAATTTCAGTATACTCTTGATACTTTTTTTGTATTAATTATTTTATACTAATTTTCATTACATTAAATAATCATGATATGATATGACTTGTTTAAAGGAATATCTTATTTATTTATCTCTTTGGTTAAAAATACTTTTTCGTCCATGTACTTGTTTTCTAAATATATTTTCATGATTTTTTATATACTCCATTGATTATTTAAATTAATTTCACAAGTGATATAATATTAAAAAATGGTTTAAAATGAATCTTCTTGCCATTTTGTTGAATGACATTACTTTGACTCTTTAAGTGAAAATTTAAAAAGAATAATTATTTTAACATATACGGAATGAGAAAAAATTTCCACAATAAAGACCTCTTAATGATTCAGATAATCATTTATATTTTTCCAATGTTAAAATAAATGAACATTTTTTACATAAATTTTTTTAAAATTTTATATAATAATAAAATAATTACAAAATCAGATGGTTATTTTCCTCATTAATGGATTTAATCTTTTTGTAGTATTTCTATTTATAAACAACAACAACCATTAGTGTTATAGGTTTTATATAAATATTCAATATATGTATCTTAAATATATACGTACAATATTTTCCCTTTGTTCTAGGGGTTAATATATGTCTGAATTTCATTTCTCTAGCACCTTATTTGTGAAATATCATACCCAATGAAATGATACACGATTATAAAAAATGTTTCATTACAAAGGTAATTATTATGTTCCTCCCTAATGATTAATTTTATTTTTTCACGAACATAACCATGAATGGGTTATGTTATGTTCGGCCATATATAACTCCAAATTTTTGGAGATGATTTTCTCTCATAATATGTCAGGTATGGGATTAGGGATTAATCATAATATATTATGGGACTATATCCACCATGTGACTCTTCCTTTATTTTTAATAATGACATATGCTTATGTCATTTTTAACACATTCCCAATATTTTCATGAACTTATTCTACCATGATATTTATGTTATTATTTGTTATGATTACTCATTTTCGTTTTCTATTATGATATCAATTTATACCTCTGACTCACACTTTATGCTCACATATCATGTGATGCATTCATTCCTTTTTTACTTGGCTAGGACCATAATGTTTTTGATTGAATGTTAATCTAATATGAATTGATATCTATATATATAATGTTTATATCAATATATTTTATTTTATAAAAATAATATCATTTTTTCATGTAATAATATTAAAAATATATTAGAGTAAAATTTTCGAATTAACTGAAAATAATAATTTTTTCACTGAATAATTAAGGATAATAATTTTTTTAAAATAATTTCCTTTTAATACATATATTTAAAAAAATTATTTTAATTAGATCTAATATTTCATTTTATTTATTTTATTACTCAAAACCCAATTTTTTTTATTTTAAACAACATTATTCTTAATTTTTTGTATAATGTCGTTTTTATATATAAAAATGTATTTTTTCAAAAAAAAATATTTTTCATCCTGATTTTAGAGTTTATTATAAATGAATTTATTCCATTTATTATAATTGGATATGGTAAAATATATTTTTTATTTTAAATAGTTATGTAAGAAGTTTGTAAATAGTTCAATTTCATTTTTTACATAATGAATATTAACCGAGGTCGAATTTCTGTAATGCAGCAAAGGTAAAAAAATGTGTTAAACAAGGTTAATCTTAAATGATAAGGGTAAAATTGTATAATAAAATGTATAAATTTTATCATATGATTTTATTTTAACCATATATCATTTATCTAATATATTTATTCATTTATGATCTAATTGTCATTATTATGACATTTTATTGTCTTTTATCTTTCCAAAAAATCCAATTGTGACCTCTCCCTCCATTATAAAAAGGAAGATCTTACCCCTCTTCATGAATCCTAATTTATCCATATATCTAAAAATAATGAACAAAAATATTCTCATAATCCATATAAATATTTTATAAGTTCTTTTCTTCTCAAAATAACATCCCTAGGGTCTATAAGTAGAGATCTAATATAGGTTCCTCTAAGAACATGGAATCATATAAATCAATTCTTTTCAAGTTCATTTCAACATGTACCTTCTACAAATATTATTTTATCATGATAATTTAATTATAAAATTATTAGATAACAATATCTTTATTATTCTCATTTTTTCCCTTTTCATATACTTTTCCAAATAATAGAAAATTGAATCATCTGATTTTCATACGTGTGGACAATTGCCTCTCTGGTTTTAGTATTTCATTTCTCATCATAACCATTTATGTTTGGTCATGATGATGGAATAAGTTGAAATAAAATGAAATATATAATATGAATAAAATTATATAATGTTAAATATTTTAATTAATTCTATTATTAACATAGAATTAAAAATTAAAATATTACTTGTGTGTACGTGTGAACTACCACATCATGAACATATGTTATTTATTTTTTATAACAGCCTCACCTTGATAGTATATATACATGTGCATTTTAAAAAATATAAATATATTTAAGTGATAAATTTTATTATTAAATTATTAAATAATACATAACTCAATTCCCTCATGTCCATTAGAAAATGGTAGAATCTCTCATGTATACGCGTGGACTACCACCTCCATGGTGTGATCTGATCATTTTATATTACAATATTCAATTCATTGTTTTTTAAATATAAATAATTAATAAGTAATATATTTACAATATGTATACAAATATTTATATAATGAAACCATAACAAATTTATGAGGGTCAAAACTACCATGATAAAACATGCATGGTAAAGCTTAATAATTAAATAACAGATGATTGATTTTACAAAGAATTTATAATAAATTTATAATTATAACTTATATGGTAATTATATTTTAATTACTATAAATAAGGATACAATGATATTATGGATTAAAATCATGTTTAAAATAACTATATTGGATAATAAATCATATTAAACTATGTGGAAGCGGAGGTCTCTTAACACAATTTTATTTCCTTGAGTAATATCACTTTTTCAATGACTATGTTATGCCATGATTTTGTGTGAAATGGAATATGATTGATTTATATTTTATTTGAAATTTTTTTTATTTAAATTTGGTTTACATAGTATCTTCCTTGATTTACTGTCACTTTGATATTTATGGACATAATAACGATTTTCCATCTCAATTAACACATCATTGACAAATGTTATGAAATATGAACTTATATTCTTTTATGTTGTATATATATTTCAAATTTCATGTATTTATTATGAATATCTCATCACTCGGGGTATTTAAATTTTTTATTCATGTTTAATATTTCAACAGTTTACAATTCAAATGATAAATAAAACATATTAATATATTTTAATTTTTTATTTTTAGGGATGTGATATATTTTAATTGATGGAATATTTTATTTTTTTATTAATAATCCCTGTATATTTTATTATCTTATAGATATTTATTTATTTTTCATGGTTTCTTATAATATTTATTCTCTTTGGTATTTGAATCAATCAAATAAATCAATGAAACAAAATAATATATATTTCTCTTCTAAATAGAGAAAAAAAATTTCCATATCCATTTTTTAAATTTTTTTAAAATTTATTCTTATTTTATTTAAAAATTTGTTAAAGTAATAATATGTAATAATTGAATTTATGTAGATTGTTTGAATAGAATAATTCATTTGTTTTATGAAATGTAAATTTTTATCATTCAAATTTAAAAAATAAAAATGATTATTTCGTTTTATCATATACAGCATGAACATATTTTCCCACCTCCATAACCATTTTAGTTTATTTAGCTTATTTTATAAATATCCCATGGTTTTAAAAAGAAAACTAGACAATTTTATTTTTGTATTTATTATTCCATTTTGACTACTCATCAAATGAATTGATTTTATTACCAATCATATATTGTTTATGAATTGGTGGAAATATTTTATCAATTATTAATTTATTTAGTCATTAAATTTTCCTTGAAAATTTCACTTTAAAATTATCTTCTTTTGTTAGATATTAATTTTATCTTCCATATAATCATTTTTAGTATCATGGTTATTCTTATTTCTTAAATCATATATCATCTCACCATATAGGGTTTGTTTTAACTATATAACTAAGGATATTATTTGATTGGTTTTTTATCTATTTATATTATATATTATTCAATAGATAAAAATATTTTTTAGTAATACATGTTATTTATAAATTGAATTTATCATTCAATATATAAAAAATTCATTAGACATGTTTTTATAGGTGTATCTCATTTCTAGATATCCCCTCAATGCATCAACATTCATAATATGGAAAACTAGTTGGTTAACCATATTAAATAGGTATGTGGTTTATAGAAACCTGTATTGGAAAGTATCTTAGAACAACACCTTAATCAAGGAGTTCAAAATTATGAATTAAATCACTTTGTATATAGTTATTATTTTCCATGGGATTAATATATTGATATTTTCTATGTATTCATTTAATGCTCATTTTATTGGTTAAATGGAACTTATTTATAGTTATCTTTTTATATATATTTATTATGCCTTGTTTAATCACGACAGACTCTATTGTACGTAACCTTTACTAACCATATGAACACATCTTTTCGTCCTTTTCCCCAACATATGAAGAAATGTTCCTTGAATAGTTTTTCGGAATTAATTAATTATTATTATGTTAGATTTTTTCCATGTAATATAAAATTCATGTTTGTATCACGTTCTTCATTGTTTTTGAACCGTTCAGTCCTTGAAAATGTGATCCCTTGTGTCTTGAACCACTGTAATAACGTAAGAACATTTTTTGGGTTATTGGAGTTCTAGTTGTTATAGTTGTTATTAGTGAATGTTTTGTTGAACCATGGGAAATGGAATTTAGAAAAAAATCTCTATAAAGAGAATTATGATAATCCAATATAATATTAGAAAAAATTTACCATCATAAGTATTTTTATTCTCTTGATCAATATTAATGATTGTATGATCTAACTATGTGTGTGATATTGTTTACTAAAAGAACCTAATGGAAAAAAGGTTAATCAAATAGACACTATTCGTTTGTATAAGGATTTCCCTTATTAGAAACCTAATAAAGCAAGTGTTGGAGTTAAATAAACAATGGATGTATTTGGGCATCTAACTCAGGTCATGACTAATAACCTTACCCTTATAGATCATCCAAATAGAAAAGAGGCTGAATAAATGAATCATATGATAATTCATAACTATATGTCTCATATTTTTATTAAAAATTTAAACATGAACAAATTTCCAATCATATATATTAACAGAAAATTGAGTTTCCTAAAAATTTATGTGTTATAAATAGTATTAATAAATAAATTAAAAATTCTACATGTCAGAAATACAATAATACAAACTTGGGAAATTTATTAAAGTAACAATAATATGTTTAACATGTAGAAACACATGGTTTCGATCTGTAACCAGACTATTGAAATTTTCAAAGGTAAAGAATGTTTTTCTTATGGTTATTGTAAATATTAAATGTTTTAAACGTGAAAAATATATTCATTTGAAAAATAAATTTCATAAAAGGATATATAATTAGGGGATAAAAAGTTCATATTAATAAAATTCAAACAAAATTATATTTTATATAAATGAATATAAGAAATTATTGAATAACATATAAGAGGAATAAATTATTTTAGTTGTTTTAAATAAATTAATCATTATTAAAATGATATTAAAAAATATAGAGACATGAATATTTTTATATGAAGAATTTATTATTTTATAAGTCAACAAATCAATGTTAGATGATTATTAATGAAGTACAATGATGAAAGTATCCATGAATAGAATTTTAAAAATTATGTTGTAATGGTATTTATCGATGTAATTTTGATATGTGGTTCATGAGATATTTACAAGGATTATTATGATATCCCGAACACGCACATCCAAATAAGATATGAAAAACATTAATTGTATTTTTGTTTAATGTAAGTAATTAAAACAAAAACTTTTACACAACTGGTGACATTTTCCGTCTAGATTATATAATATTATTATTATGGATTACATTATTTAAGAGTATTTTTAAAATAATTGTATAATATATAATTGGATTAACATGATCTAACTTATTAAATAAATCAATCCTTTATATAAATTTTAATATTTTTGTGAAAAATATTTTAAAACATGTGGTGAGAATAAAATTTCATAGTAATGGGTTTCATAAACAAGTGAAAAATACTTTTCTTTGAAGTACTATAAATTTAATTTCAAAATATTTTACCAAATAGAACATTTTATTAAATAAATATTTTTCTAATAAAATTTAATATAAAATTGAAATAATTATCTAAAGCCACGATAATATTTATTCTGATTTTGAAAAAATTTAATTTCCCAAGTATATAATCTTTTGAATCAATCCATGGATTTATACATTTAAATTTCATGAATGTAAAAACTTTTCTGGATTAAATATGATAATATCAAGACCGTAAGGAAACAATTTAAGAACTAGAAAAACTAATTATTGGGCATCATCCCCTTTGAGGTTATGGGTTCACTCCTTATAAAATATCATATCATTCTATACCCTAATGTAAAATTTCAGGAAAACTTTTAAAAGATCTATTTATCTAATAAATAAACCGTTAAAAACAATTCAAAATATTATATATATTATTTTAGTAGAGTAATGTAATTTAATAATTTATAAACCTGTAAAAAATCACATTTAGGAGAAAATCACATTATAGGATATAATAACTTACACATAAAATACATGATCATAAATATATTAATAATAAAATAGTTACATTTATTAAAATGCTTGAAATATTAAAAGAAAATATAAAATATGTTTATATATACTAACATTTATTACATTACCTGACATAAAAATCATTTGTCACATAAAACGTTAACCTTTTAAATTAAAGCATTATAGAATATTTTATAATTATAAGTACTAAATGAATTAAATATAAAATATACATTTTATATAATCAGTTTTTTAAATAATAATGTGTTTTTAAAAAACACAATTTTTTAATATATAAAAATATTAAAATAAATATGTAAATTAATAATAAAACATCCTATAACATGCTAATTGTATTTTAATAATTCTTTATTTCAAATATGGTAATTTTGAAAATATTATTTTTCCCATTACATTAAAATAGAAATGATCTCAATATTTCTTCAACAAATAATTGAAACACAAGACAAAATATAAGAAAGAGTGATGAATTTGTGGTTCAATATAATGAAGATAGTCTACTTCTAGATTCAGGGAATCAATTATATTTTTTTAGAAACATTGAAGATAAATTTTTTTCGTCTTCTTTTTTCCTTTTCAATTTTTATCCCTATGTTTTATTATCTGTAAAGGAATAGAAAATTATCGACACTTAAATTTTCATTATAGTGTGTTACATAGTAATTCCGAGGTTAATATGTCTTTGAAAAATTTTAAAAGTAGTTCAAAATGGGTTCGATTATTTAATAATATTATTTTTGATGTTTTGAAATTTATTTTTTATTTTTATTCAAAATAATTAAATGTAATGGGATTTATTTTATTCTATGTAATTCAATATTATGGAATATAAATACTTGTTTCAAAATGTTAATTATGTGCGATATATTAAATATATTATACACATGTGTAAATATGTATATTTATATGCGCCATGTAGTAGTTAAACGTTTCCCAAAAATTATTTGGTTTTCAAAATGTGATACACACACATATTTATATTTCCATCTATGTGTACATATATATTTCATTTCCACATATATATATATATTATGTTATTAGATGAATAATAATTGTTGTTGTATATCTATATAAATGCATATATGTGCATTAGAATATATATATATTTATATTTATGAGGTTAAAAAATTTCTATATATTAAATGAATATAATAATAATAAGTGAAAAATGTTTTGTGTAATAATGATAAAATTGTATATTTAAATTAAATTGAATAGAGAGAAATAGAAGATTAAATGTGATAATAATGAATGGTGGGTGTTTGGGAGTAATGATTTTAATGGGATAAAAATTTATGAATGTATAAATTGGAGAGGGAATCATCAAAAGGATCAAAATATAGGGGTTCAAAGACTTTATCATATAATAATGATTAATTTTGTTTCCCACAAAATGTATTTTCAATGTTTAAAAGGTTTTGTTAATGAAAATTATAAAATATGTTATGCGTTAAATAATGTCTTTTGGGTATAGGGTTTTGATTGATTTGATAATTATGTATGTAATTAAAAGGTGTCACACATCACATGACATGTTAAATATGTGTTTAAATATATAATTTAAATGCATTTTTTTAAATCAATGAAAAAATATCTATGTTATGAAATGTTATATTTGTATATATCATATTTTTTGAGTTATATATATATATATATATAATTTTTAGTGTTTGTATATACATATGAATATATTAATGTTATATATATATATATATATTTACAATATCGTTTTGTTAAAAAAGGAATAAAAACGTGGATTCATTAAAAATAGTGAAACACGTGAATTAAATTCATAATATTAAATAAATGAAAAAAATTGGCGAGACATTAAAAAAAGGGTATGATATTTGTGGTTTTAAATGAGATTTGATAGAGGTGAATTGGAATAAAAATTTAATTTAGAGAGAGAGTAAAATAATATAAATAATTATAAAAGAATAAAATACTAGATATAACCTTATGTGTGGTGTTGAAAAAAAATAATATGAGAAGATAGACTGTGGGTTGAGACACTGAAAGGGTGGAAATTGTTTGGAAAAAATGTAATTAATTATTATAAAAAATATGTGTAATTAAAATAAAAATATTTAATTAAATAAAGATAATTAATGATATTTTTTAAGCGTCAAAACGTGTAACATTAAACAATCTTATTAAATTAAATAAGATTAATAATTAATTCAATTAATGACAATAATAAAAATAGAGGTAAATAAATTTTATTTCAATTATTTAAATGCTAATTAAATAGTTAGTCTTTAATTTTAAATATGGGATATATTTTATAAAATAATAATTTTTTAATTTAATAAAATTGTGTGTTGGGATTTTTATAAACGTGCAGTTTAAATTATTAATTTAAAATATCTGAAAATAAAACATAAAAATTAAATTAATGAAAATTAATAATATGTTTTGAATTAATTGAGATAATTAAATGAGAGAATTTAATGCAATTATTAAATGAAAATGAATTTTGAAAATTAAAAAACAGATATATGATTAGCCTATATATATACCCAATTCTTCATGCCAAATCTCTCTCAATACTTATCGGAATTACGCAGTGTTAGTTTTGTTGGAATATTCATGAAGAGTAGAAGGTGTGTGAATAGTTTTTTATTGTGTACATGATGTATTGATTTTTAGATTTAATTAAATCCATATTTCTTGTATTTAAATTATCTAAGATGGATAATCAAATTATTGTATTTTTTCACAAGACCATGAGCACATTGTTCCTCATTTTTATCAGGTATAAAAATCGAGGTAGGGGTTATTTCTTTCATCTCTCTTTATTTTTCATCATGCGGGGTGGGTATGATGATGTTCCCTTGGCACATAGATGAAACATTCACTAACGAATATAATAAACAAACTTTTAAAGAATGAAGGGATTGGTAAGTTGAGGATGTTTTCCTGTTATACCTTTGTTTTTATGTTGTAATTTATATGGACTTATGTCCACTAAAAAACATGGCCGTTTGAGCTCTCTTCTAACACACTAATGGAGATCTATTTTTTAGATAATCTTTTAAATGAATCACTCTAAAATGGAAACTGATTAATCTCGTAAATTTGGTTGATTAAATGGATTCTCATTAGATAAGAGTGAATATGTGATTACCCTGGTTAACCAAATTAAAATAATGAACTTAATGAATGGTTTTGGATAAATCTAAAAATATATTTTCCCTGTTCTGATGATATTCAAGGATGTTATATTTAATGCCTTGTGAGGTGACATGGATGTAGATGGGATCCCTTATTGTGATTTTTTTTGCTTTTATATTTGGGGTCATATGATGGGATTGGTTTGGTTCTAGTACTTTAAAGGATCTCATAGACCCCTTTGTGGTTGTGACATTACATGAGAACCAGTTTTGAATGCTTAAATTGTTGCTTGTTTGTTTTCCTTACATGGAATGAGTCTATTCTTGTTAGTTTCCAGGTAGTGAATATTTTTTTAAATGGAACCACATGAATGTAATAAAAGGAATGGGTTAAATAGGGAAATTATTCTTGGGAATGATTTGTAACTTGGTTGTGGTTGTTGTGCTTTTTATGAATGAAGAGTAATGAGGGTGTTTCTGTATGGGCTGGTATTTTTGGAACCCCTTGGTTTGGATGAATTCTTGTTTACCTATATATATAATTTTAGTTATTACATTTCTTATTCACGACCCACCCAAGATGAGAAATTATTGTTAAACACCCCCATTTCATTGGGGAGGTTATTTTTCCCAACAATCTTATGAGTGGCTGTTCGTTAGCTCCTTTTCTACTTGCTTTCCCGAGTAGTTAAATACACGTCAGGTTTCTTGTGATGGACTAAACTCCATTATATCCCATGATTTTTTGGATAGGGTAGTTGTGGTGGTTGGCACAGGTGTGTGCTGGTGGTTTTTCCCCATGTATCTTCTGGATGAGCTACATGTGTCTTCAGGCGTGGCAGGAGTTGTTCTCTCCAAAGTGTTTTCGGTCATGGTGGTGGTTGTTGTGGACTAGGTGTCTTCAGGTGGGATGTGTGGTTTTGGTATCCTAGGTGTGTACGGGCGGGGTATATCAGTGGGACTATAGTGAGAATGGCGGGAGAGGTCTGACACATAGGATGTCTTCAATAACCAGTGGGAAAGTGGTGCGGGTTACCCAACCATAGATTATTTATTACTATTATTTTACCTATCTTGAATTATTTGGGGAGTGTACCTTGGTGATGTTGGGTGGATAGTTTCCTTTCATGGTTTTTTGGTTACCTCTATTTTCTCATGGGGAATTAGAATGTCTCCTCACTTGTGCCTGAGAGATTTTGGTTTCCCCTACTGAGTATACCTATATTCTCACCCTACATATATAAAACTACTTTCGGGATTCCAAGAGGATTTCTAGGAATGTGTCGGACCCTATTAGCACAAACGCTGAGACCGTTGATGTTGTATTTATATTTTTGATACTTCACCTTGGAGTTTTCTTGTACTTTTATCACGTTATTATTGGAACCTTCATATGAGAACGGATTGTTTTTCCTTTACTTTTGCAACTATTTTTGGTGTTATTGATTTTACTATCATATATTCTGATCCTAATAAATAAAAAGGGTAGTGGCTTCAATTTTACGTGTGATTATATACCCTTGTTTCTATTCTCCACTCTAGAGATTATTGAAGGCGGGTCTCTTGGGTCATTATCTCTCCTTCAATATGAGGAAGGAATGGTTTGACAATCTGTTATCCTTTTCTTTATCTTGGTGAAGGTGGGTCCTGACAGAATGGTATTAAAGGTGATGGTTAAGAGATAAGACGCAGTTTGGGGTTAGAAATAGTGAGGATTACATTGGATGGTAGGGCATCATTGTTAGGCAATCTTGGTGCTTGATGTATGTCAGGGAAGACCAACTAGGACATGGGATTTTAGGGGGGCCCTATGACCAGATGCAAGGAATCTGAGCCAACCAAAAGATCAAGTCATACATTATTGATTTAAGTTTAGATACCTAGGTGAGGTTCATGAATCATAGTGAATTGTGTTATTATTTTAATTGGTTGATTTTGGTAAAGTCAAAACAAATTATATGAATCGTGATATTTTATGCATGTTTCTATGAATTTCACATGGTTTTATTGTTAATAAAATTCATTAATTGTTTACTAAATTCTTTTTATAACCAATAGAAAAGATTTATATGTTGGTTAAATGGATTTAATTGTTTGTTTGGAACCTTCTTATGGTTTGAATGTGTCGTTTCATTTCTTTTTATAGAATGTATCTTAATGATTTGAATTTCAATTCCATCTTTAAAACAAATAACAAGCCATCTTGTTTTCCAAATGTTTAAAATTGTTAGAGAAACTTGTTTTGTGTATTCTATTATGATCAAAAATTTAATTTTGAAAACACTCATGAAGCATATTACCTCAATGTATATTTTACACTATCATGGTAAAATAAATTTTTTCGGAACAATGCTAATATGTATTCAATTTTCTATGTGATTTAATATGTCTTGTGTTACATTCTATTTACAATTTTTCATGATCATGTGTCATGAAACTGTTGTAAATTATAGTTTTAACATCTAAATTCTAAAATATCTGAAAATGACCATCTTGATTATTAATAATTCCTTTGAATTTGTAAAAATTGGCAAGACTAACATGCTCCCTATTTTGGATTGATTATAGTTTTAATGTATTGATATAACCATATCTTGTAAGCAAGTGTTTGATTAGATGATCTTGTGACATATATTTCTAAAATTTTGGAAAATGAAAATCATGATTTTGTGGTATCTTTTTTAGAATTAAAATGGTTTAAATGATTAATCAAGTTATTTTTTTAATCGAATGAATTTTTATTTACTAAAATAACCTTACTTCACAAGTTAAGTAATGAGTAGATTGTTATGGGAAGCATGTCTAATCTTGGAAACAATTGTGTGTTAACTATTGAAAGATACTTTTATAATATTTGAGAAAATATATAGTTTAATATGTTGTATTTAAATATTGAAGTATAATCATGACATCCTTATTTCATAAGATAAGAATTTTTTCATGAGCAATTAAATAATTTATGAATGTTGAGATTCAGAATTATGAATCATGAAATATAGTACTATAACATCTTAATTTTTAATTTTATGATATGTGAGAATGTTTTATTTTGAAAAATTTGAATGCATGTTTTATATGTGATGGGATATTTGAAATATGCAAAATAACAAAGAATACTAAAATTTTCTAATGAAGATTGAAATTTTTAGTGTTTTTTATGGTTTTACTCTTATTATTTCATTGAATTGTTGATGTTTCATCCTAAAAATAATGATTGTTGGAAACCTTGTTTGTGCTATCAATATCATTGATTATGAGACCCTTTATGTTGTTGATTAATTATGATCAACATGTATTAGAAGGATAATCACATATATATATATATATATGGATATTGAACTAGTTTTCCATTGAAATTTTGAAATTTGTTTGACAAAGAAAATGATAAATAACGAGGTGAAGTATTTAAAGCCCCTAAATAATTGTAGAAGCCAGAATTTATTGACTCTATGTGTGTTTGTTCTTTTTGTGTTGTCTTGTGCATTGTGTGATTAAAAACATCCAGAATACAAATAAACGGAATCCTAATCGAAATTTGAGAGGAGTTGTACTTTTACGTGATTGAAATTGTGTGGGCGAGTCAGTAACGCCGAAAGCAGATAATATATCAACATGGGAAAGGGAATTACTTGATTTGTGTGCTTGGGGAATTAATGTGTGATGATTTTATTGATCATTGTTTGGGGAAATGTGGAGGATGATATGTATTAGGTGGTTATATAAATATGGCAGTTGCGTGTGGATGGTAATGCGGTGAGGTTGTGTGGTTGTGTGAAATGTCAGGTGAAAATTTTCGTTGGATGGTATGTTTGTCCAGTGGTTGTGTTTCTGCAGTTATGGTGATGTGCGGAGGAATAGACATGTGGTTGTTGTTATGGGTTGTCTTGTATTGTGGTGTGATTATACTAAAAAATAAAAAGGATAATTCCTTAAAGTTGGTAATAAAATAAAATATAGTTTTAGAAATCTTGAAATAAATAAAGATGATATTACCTCACATGCACAAATATTTTTACAAAGGAAGTGATGGGAATATTTTACTACAATCTTGTTGGTTGTTTTTTTTGACTGATATTTTCATGACGACGTGAGCCAGGACCTCAAACATATGATGAGAGGGAAACCCGTTATTTCATCATGACGTGTTATATTATGGCACATTTTAAAACTATGTCGGTGAGTCAGTGTTTCCCAAAGTGAACAATATCGTGGTGTGGTGGATATGTTCGTTTGAATTTTATGCTTGCGGTAACTCTGTCTATTTATAATATTTTTTGTGTTGGTTGAGAAATGATATGTGATTTTTTTCCATGACTGTGCCCCCACTAAATAATTCTTTGTAAACAAGCATTGAAAATAAAAGTTTTAGAAAAATTTATTTTTGAAACCTTATGTTTTTTTATGTTGCATTTCAAATTTCAAATCTATGAATCCTTAAAAAATTTCTATAAGAAGAATGAGTAAAAATATACATTTAATATTTTTTTAAATAAAAGGCATATAATTATGAAATAAAAAAAATTTCAAAGACTTTGAAAATATTGGGAGGAAAAAATATATTACAAAAAGGTTATTTGATTCTTAAATGAAGGGAGTTTTTTAAAAGAATGTACTTGTTAAAAACTATGAAAGATGAATTGAGTATAAAATAATGTTTTATTAATAATTGGTTGATATGTATTGTTTGATGTGTTTGTTATAACCATTTATGTTTCACTATTCTTGTTTGAGAGGTATCTCCCCTAAGTGATTTTTTTTATCTGTTGTGTAGATTATAAAATCTTTTCCCTTATTGTTGTTGTGTTCCAAATATAACAATAAACATAAAATGTATATAAAGGTATGGTTGTTGGGACCGCCAATCCTTTGTTTCATTTTGGTTTTGTTATAATTCATGATGAAGAGAATTGTTTGAGAGGTATCAGATTTAAAGGCCCAAAAAATTCCCTAACCTTACTTTTTCATTCTAGAGAATTTCTTAGTAATTCCAAGTTTATGAAATCTTAATAAAAAATTAAATGCAGTTTAAAATGGTTTGGATAAATTATTAATATTATTTTTCATTTTTTGAAGTTTATTATTGAATTTTCTATAATATTATTTAATTTAATGGGATTTTTTAATTCTAAGTAATTCAATATTATTGATTTTAAAGGCGTTTTTCAAAATATAAATGACTTTTTATATATTAAATATATTATACACATTTGTAATTATATAGATTTTCATGCATCATGTAGTAGTTAAACGTTTCAAAAAAATTATTTGTGTTACAAAATGTGACACACATGCATATTTATATCTCCATGTATGTATAAATATAAATTACATTGCCACATATACATATTATGATATTATTTGAATACTAAATTTTGTTATATATCAATATTAATTCATATACTTACATTGGAATATATATATATATATATATATACTTATTAATTTATTTATTTATGTGGTAAAAAAAGTTGTATATGTTAAATTATTATAATAATAATAGGAGAAAAATTTGTGGTGAAATAATGATAAAAGTGATTATTTGAATTAAATTGAAGGGAGATAAATGATAGATTAAATGTGATAATAATGAATATTGGGTGTTTGAGAGTTATGATTTTAATGGGATAAAAATTTATGAATGAATAAATTGGAGATAGAATCATTCAAAGTAAAATATAGAGGGATTCAACAAATTTATCATATAGTAATCATTAATTTTGTTTCCCATAAAATTTCTATTTAATGATTAAAAGGATATGTTAAATAAAATTATAAAATATGTTATACTTAAAATTAATACCATACTTATAGGGATTTGACAGATTAGAAAATGATGCATGTAAAGAAAAAGTGTTACACATCATGTAACATCACAGGTAAATAAAAAATAAAAAATATTTCATATTTATAATAAATTTGGGAATTAAATATATATTTTACTTTAAATAGTATTCTTTGTTCGATGGATTAAAATTTTTGCATGTTTTTTAAAATCATTACTTATATCGAATAAAATTTAGAGGCTTAAAATGTGAATGAATCCAATTTTTAAGCACAAATACTCAAATAATGTTTAAAAGGTCAATTAACTTCCTTTTGATACAGAACCCTAAATAAATATTGTTTTGGTAACTGTTATATATTGTATTTGAAAAAATAATATTCTTATTTAGAATAGGGACATGAAAATTTACTTTGGATGAAATTTTGGTACTTTTCTGATGAAATTCTTTTTAAATGAATGGTGAAATATAATGTATTTTAATTTAAACCTACCTTTTAATATAATTTATTTATAGCTTTAGATTATATTTTTAATTAGTGTTACGGTTTAATTATATTATGTTTTTACTATTTAATCCAATGTTGGTCATTTTAAGTAATTTCACATTGAAATTGTACATAAATAAGTGTCAATCGTTTGACAGTTATTATTTCTTAAAAACACGCATTTTTTTATAACGGGAATTAGTTTTAAATTAATTCCTACCACTTCATTGTTTTCAATTTGGAAAAATGTATTCTATATTCGAAATCAGGAGTTACAATTTGTGTAAATATGTATCTTTAATTTTTAGACAATATGAATATTTACTTCAGTAAATATTTTACTTACCATGGTTAAAGGGTAAATCATAGAAATAAAGGTAAAAAAATAATATTATAATAAAAATTAATTACTTTAATATGTGTCGTAATCCTATTTTTTGATACATTTATGTCCATGTGCTTTCTTAGGTCGATTTTGGGAACCAATGGAGCCTCTTGGGAGTGATAATGACACTTTTTGTTAATTAATTTAAAGTAAAGAAAAAATGATTTATACATATATTTTTCAGTAAATCAATTTTTACATGGGGTTATATAAGTTATCTCTTGGAATATATATATGAATTTGAAATCATAAAATATTTAATGCATCATGTTATTTGTTTTATAATTTTTAGACATCAAATAAATATAATTATTTATGACACAATAATGATGTAGTGTTTACCTCGTTTCGGAATGATTTAAATAAATATGATTATAAATTCTAAAAAAATATCCAAAACCTTTTCAATTATTATAGGATAATTTTATTTGAAACATGAGTCATCATATCTTGGACTTTAATGACTTTTGGATCTTTTGAAATTGAAGATAAGTTTATAATAAAATAATTGTTTCAAACATTCCTAAAGAGCCTCTCCTCTAAATTATAAAAGGACACAACTTCTAACCCATTACTTACACCTCTCAATCCCCTTTTACCAACCAACATCAGCCTAAATAATCTCCTCAAATAACTCTCATACTCCTAGTAGCATTAAATTAGTCATTATTCACGTCATGTAATCCTTTTGGTTCAACCCAAATGAAGATACCCAATTTAAAAGTAACAGCTTCTTTTATGTTTGTTTCTTTTATTTTACGTATCCAACCCCCTAAAATATTTTTATTCATTCGGTTAATAAAACCCATTTTTAATAAATATAATAGGTTGTTTTTATGAGAATTATTCTAACTAAACTTACACACACCTCCATCTAATGGTTAATGAACATACTGTTTCTATGGACGATGAACTATTGCCTCACTAAAAGATGATTATACAATCTATCTCTACCACCTCTTATGGTGGCCATTATGATGTCATTGTATTTATATGGGATATTATATATATATATATATTATTTCTATTCTTATTTATTTTTCATTTATAGCATACCTTTATGGTTTCCATAATGGTTAAATGGAATAATTTCATATGAGGAAGTACGGACTACTGCCCCCTCAAAGTGATATGACGTGTTCATGCCTTATGTGGCAAGTATAAATGATGGATTTAATGAAATTACATATGATATTATACTTGAATTATAATATACCTATTTATAATTATGTTTTCATTCCATTAAAATATGAAATTGAAATGAAAGTAGCGTTCATGAGTACATTTATCTTACCATCCCCATTAACGAAGCATTTCATTTATTATCTCCAAATTCTATGTACTATTATAAATACATATATATACTGGATATTTAAGATATATATGATATCTAAATCTTGAATATCATTCTGGAGATTATGGATTTCTGACCACATGACCAATTTATAATTATAACAAATTCATTTTTTTCTGAAGTTCTGATCATCGAAAAAATTTCCTATATGAACTCAAATTTTTTAAAAATTGTTATAGAAAGGTAATAAGTGATATAAAAGGAATAATAAACATGAAAAATGTTATTAATCAAGTAGAAATTAACTTAATATTTGTACTCAGTAAATTAAAGAATGTATGTGTCAAGTCAAACATGAGGTAAGGGACATCATCTCTATCTCCTTTCATTGAGGCATATTTTGTTTTAAAAAGGACTTTGTTTTATACAGTATATAAACACTTTTGAATTTTCATTTCATTCAAATTGAATCATTTTTAACGATAAGTTTTAATAAACGATAATAAAATAATGTTTTAATGTAAGTGGTGACAATGAACTTTTCTGCCGCCATGAGTATTATTTGATATTTGGATTCCTAAACAAGTTGTAATGTTTTTAAAAGGAAAATAAATACCATATACCCTTTTACGTATTTTGGTATTGAAAATGGTTTTTATAATGTATTTTTTATGTTAATATATTTAAATGACGTATTGTAATTTAAGTGTGGAAATTTTATCTTTCCTATATATTTTTTTCTATGTTATGATTTTATAATGGTACTTTGACATTTGATGGTTAGTTACGTGATAAAAAAAGACAGGTGGAGCCGTGATAGACCAGGATGTGTGGTTGCGTTATAACCTCTAGTGAATTGGGTATGTAAGTTGGCCATTTGGCTATTCTATTTAGTGATATATATGGAGGTCGACCATATGGCTATCCTATTTAGTGATAAGTGTGGAAGTCCACTGTATGGTTAATCCTTTTATGTTTGTTTATGTAACAAGTTACCTTTATATGTTATATGTTCATTTTCAAGATTTTATGGTAATATTTTGGTTAAAAATAGTGAGAGATGATTTTTTATTCAGTAAATAGTATTTACTACATCCTAAAGGTGAAAAGTATTTCTTATGATAAAGTATTCATGGTTTACTTTCTGTTTTGAAAAACTAACAGTTTTCTTTCTTTGTGTATCCCGTAATGAGATTCTATTGGTCATCCCATGTTTTTGAAATGTTTTTTATGGGACATATTGTAGATTACGGTCAAGGATAGGATCAAGGAAAAGGCATGTTGTCTAATACATGAAACTGGACATGACTCATTTTTTCAAAAAGTATTTATTTAATGAAAATAACAGAGAACTTAGTTGAAGTGTCTACTTTGTAATTTTTTAGATGAAATGTAATAGTTATGGCGTAACTCTCTAAAACACTAAACCTGAATAGATACTGAATGTTAATTGTTCATTTAATTCATGATTATGTAATGATTTATGGTTGTGTCCTTATAGTTGGTATCAGAGGTCAGTTTAGACAACTTTTAGAGTTAGAATATTGTTAAATAAATGGCTATAAATTAATTTATGGTAATATTGAAATGATATAGAATTTACAGATTACTATTTTGATTTTCCTATGATATTTCTTTTTGTAGAATGATTTTTGGTAGAGTAAACATGGTAGTTGTTATGGGAATGCATAGAGAAGGAAATGACCTTCCAAATCCACATCATGAGATGGTCAGAATCGGAATTTAATAGTTTGTTGTAGTGATGGATAAGTCGAATTTGGTGATAAATGGTGGTTGTGTGTATAGATTATATTTGGTTTGTTCTAAAATCCAAGAGGATCATAAAATTCATTTAAGGGTAACCTT
Organism: Viscum album; assembly: GCA_963277665.1. Taxonomy (NCBI): domain Eukaryota; kingdom Viridiplantae; phylum Streptophyta; class Magnoliopsida; order Santalales; family Viscaceae; genus Viscum; species Viscum album. Next base: position 143,816,921 of record OY728141.1, read on the forward strand.
GCTAACCTTAAAGGAAAATAAAATGATTGGGAAATTCAGCATGTGTGAGTTCTGGTTACAAAAAATTTCATTCCATGGACACATTATTTGAAAAAGTCGCATAACTATGGATCCTTCTAAAAAAAAAGTTGTTGAATAGCTTCCAAGACCCACAAATATAACCGAGATCTGTAGCTTTCATGCATTAGAGGGTTATTACCTAAGGTTTTTTTAAACTTTTTCATGGTTATATATCCCATTGACTAAGTTAAGTCGAAAAGGTGTTATCTTAATTTGGTGAAAGTAATGTGATGATTGTTTTCAGAAATTGAAAATAAAATTGATGAATGATCTAGTTTTGGAATTAACTTCTAGAAATGCTTAGTTTTTTATCTACGGTGATGCTTTGTTGAAAGGACTTGGTTGTTTATTTATGAAGATTGATCGGGTAATTGTTTATGCTTCACGTCAGTTGAAACCTCATTAGTTAAATTACCCTACACATGATTTGTTATTAGCTTCTGTTGTTTTTTTAACAATTTGGAGGCATCATCTATATGAGTAAAATTTGAAATATATACTAAACACATAATTTTGAATAATATATTCACTCATAGAAAATTAAACTTTAGACAAAAGAGATGAGTGGAATTAATCAAATATTATGATTACACGATCCATTACCATCCGGGAAAGGAAAATAAAGTGGATGATGCTTTGAGTCAAAAAATTAATGCTACATTAACCATGTTACATTTGGAGTGAGATCCATTGGTTTTTGATATGATGAAATTTGGAATATAAGTTGTTGGTGCAAGAAATAACTCTATTTTGTTTTAGGTGTCAGTGAAATCATCTCTATCAGACAGAATAAAGTAAGACAAGAAAGAAGATAGTTAGTTGAAGAAAAATATAGAGTTGGTTCTGAAGAGTAATTTTCTCAATATTAACATTGATAATAATTTTGTTTTGAGGTTTGGGAAGAGATTTAGTGTTCCTTGTTATTCACAGCTGAAGAATGAGTTGTTATATAAACCCCATAGTTCTCCATTTTCAGTTCATCCTTGTAGTACTAAGATGTACATAGATCATCGGGAGTATTACAAGTGGGATGGGATGAAAATAGATATTGATGACTTTACTGTGAAGTGTTTGACTTGCCAACAGGTTAAAGTTGAGTGAAAGTTACCGAAAAGAATGCGTCGGTATTTACCGATTCCATAGTGGAAATGAGAAAATATACCCATGGACTTCGTCACGGGATTACCAATGACATATCAAGGTAATAATGTAATATGTGTTAATTTTTATCGTTTAACTAAATTTACTCACTTCCTTCATATTTGAGATACTTTGTCTCTAGATAAACTATCTCAGTTGTATGTTAAAAAGACAGTCAGGTTACAAGGAGTTCCCCTCTCCATTGAATCTGATTATGATCCTAGGTTTACTTATAACATTTAGATAACCCTTTTGAAGTCTTCGGGTACTGAATTAAATTTAAGTACATCTTTTCATCCTCAATTAGATGGGTAGTCAGTCCGAATAATTCAGACCTTGGAGGATATGCTACGCGCTTGTTCACTGGAATACCAAGGAAGATGGGATAAACATCTTCCTTTGGTTGAATTTTAATATAATACAGTTTTCATTTTATTATACAGATGGCTCCATTTAAGGCATTATATGTGAATCGATGTCGAACTCCAGCTTTCTAGGATGATGTAGGTGAAAGAAAACTCATGGGACCAGAATTGGTAAAAGAGATGGCAGAAAAAGGTCAGTTGATTCAGAAGAACATGAGAACTGCTCTAACATGAGAATATATCAGAGCAGGCAGAAATGTTATGAGGATAATCGGAGGAAGGATATTTCTTTTGAGATAGGTGATAATGTCTTTCTTAGAGTTTCTCCATGGAAAAGTGTGATGTGTTTTGGAAAAAGGGTAAATGAGTCTGAGGTTCATTGAACCATACAAGATCCTATAAAAGGTTTGATCAGTTTCCTACACAGTGGATTTACCCCCAAGATTATCCAAGGTACACAATGTTTTTCATGTTTCAATGTTGAGAAAGTAAATGTCAGATTCATCTCATGTTTTGAGCCTAGAGGTAGCTTAGTTTGAAGCGAATCTCTCTTATGAGGAACAACAGGTTCAGATTTTTAATCGAAGTGAGCACGTGCTATGGAATATGGAAATTCATTTGGAAAAGGTATTGTGAATAAACCATATGGTTGAAGAGGCAATGTGGAAATATGAAAATTCTTTAATGGATAAATACTGCAACCTATTTGATAAGTGAATAAATATTGTGGGGACACAATTTCCAAAAGGGGGAAGCATGTAACATCTCATGTAAATAAAAAAATAATAAATTTTCATATTTATAAAATATTATTGAATTAAATAATGATTTTACATAATAGTGGACACTATGTTCAATGGCTTACATGATACGCAACAATGGGTTTCTTTGAAATCTTATATTGAACACTAATAATATAATATTATTATTTTAAATTGTAGTTAACGCCTAGCCATTGTATTAGAGTGAATTAATAGAACAAACTACAATATTATTATACATGTTTGTTAAAATTTTTACATTTATCCAATAAAATTTAGAGGCTTATAATGCGCATGAATCCAATTTTAAGCACAGATACTCTAATATTCATAAAAATGTCGATTAACCACCTTTTGATGGAGAAACCTATTTAAATCTAGTTTTAGTAACTATTATATGTTCTATTTGACAAAATAAAATTATTCTTTAGAATCGGGACATCAAAATTTACATTGAATGAAATTTTGGTACTTTTCTGAAAAAAATTTATTTTTAATGAATAGTGAAAAATAATGTATTTTAATTCAAAACTACCTTTTAATATAATATATTTATAAGCATATATTGTCTTGTTAATTGGTTTTAATGTTTAATTATATTATTGTTTTTAATATTTAAACCAATTTTGGTCATTGGAAGTAATTTCACTTCGAAATTTGACAGAAATCAGTGTCAACCTTTTGATAGTTATTATTTCATAAAAACACACCTTTTCTTTTGTAGTTAGAATTAATATTAAATTAATTACTGCCACTTATATGATTAGAAATTTCGAAAAATGGATTCCAAATTTTGAATCATTAGGTTCAAATTTTTTAAATAGTTAACTTTTATTTTTAGTCATTATGAATATTTACTTTAGTAAATATTTTATTTACTATGGTTAAAGGCTAAATCTGGTAAATAAGTGTAAAAATAATATTATAATAATATTAAATTACCCTAAAATGTGTACTAATACAATTTGTTGATACATTTACGACTATAGGAATCCTTGGGTAGATTTTGGGACCCCATGGAACCACAAGGGAGTGATAATGATACGTTATGTTAATTAGTTTAAAGTAAAGACGAAAATGACTTAAACATTTATCTTTTAGTAAATAAATTTTTATATGGGATTATATAAATTATAACATTGAATATAAATATGAATTCTAAATAAATAAATATTTCTTACATCATGTTATTTTTTTTAAAATTTTTAGATATCAGATAAAAAAATTATTTATGGCACAATAATGAAGAAGTGTTTACCTTATTAATGAATGATTTAAATAAATAACATTATAAATACTAAAAAAATATCCAAAACCTATCCAGTTAATATTTGATGATTTTATTTAGAACATGAGTCATCTTATTTTTTACTTTAATTATTTTTGGAACTTTTTAAAATGAAAATATGTTTATAGTAAAATAATTACTTTAAACTTTCCTAAAGATACCCTCCTCCACCTAATAAATGGAAACCAGTTCTAACCCAGTCCTTACACCTTTCAAGCCTCTTGTATCATCCAAACTCTGACTAAATAAGCTCCCAAAAATCCTCTCCTCTTCATAGAAGTCTTACTATAGTCATAAAACACTTTAAATAAATATTTTGGTTCAAATCAAAGGGAGATACCTGATTTAAAGGTAACTTCTTTTTTTAAGTTCTTTTCTTTTATTTAACTTCTCAAACCCCCTAAACTCTTTTTATTCATTGGTTTTATAAAAAAAAGTATCATCAAGATACTAGGTATTAGTTATGATATGTATTTGAGCTAACCTTACACACAGATCCATATAATGGGTAAAGAACATACTATTTCTGTGGACAGCGAACTACTGACTCACGAAATGATTATTGTTCAATATTACTCTACCACCTCTTATGGTGGCCATTATGATGGAACTGTATTTATATATGATATATATTATATTTAAATTGTATCTATGATTATTTATTTTTCAATCATATCATACCTTTATGGTTTCCACAATGGGTAAACTTGATAATTTCATTTGAGGAAGTGCAGACTACCACCCCCTCAATGTGATATGAATCGTTTATGCCTTATGTGGGACGTATAATAGATATAATTAATGAAATTATATATTATATTATATTTCAATTATAATATACCAATGTATAAATATTTTTTCATTTCATTAAAATACGAAATAGAAATGAACGTAGTGTTCATGCGTGTGTATGGCTTACCGTCTCCATGAACGGTGCATTTCAGTTATTATCTCCAAATTTTATGTACTATTATAAATACATATATATATATAATGGATATATATGATATATATGATATATAAATAATGAATATAATTATATAGATAATGTAATTTTGACCACAAGAACAATTTTTTGTTAAACCAAATTAATTTTTTTACTTATGTTCTGAACATCGACAAAATGTTTGATATGAACTCAAATAATTATCTATTTGTTATAGAAATTTAATAAGTGATAAAAAAGGTATAATAAACATGAAATGTTTTCTTAACCCAGTATAAATTAACTTATGATTATTATTCAAGAAATTAAATTATGAAGGAGTCAAGTCAAATGCGAGGTAAGGGAATTCGTCTCAATCTCCTTTCATTGAGGCATATTTTGATTTATACACGTCTTTGTTGTATAAGGTATATAAACACCTTTGAATTTTCATTTTATTAAAAGGTAATATTTGTTTATGATTCATTTTACTAAACAACAAAAAAAGAATGTTATAGCGTAAGTGGTGACAACGTCCTTTTCCACCGCCACGAGTATTATTTGATCTTTGGATTCCTTAACAAGCTAATTTTTTTTAAAAGTAAAATATATTCCATATAATATTTTATGTATTTTGGTATTGAAAATTGATTTGATAATGAATTTTTTATGTCAATATATTCAAATTATATATTGTTATTGAAATGTGGAAATGTAATCATTCCATTATATATGATTTATGTGTTATGATTTTAAAATGGTACTTGGAAATTTGATGGGTGGTTACGTGATAAAACAAATGAAGGGGGTGTCCTGATAGACCCGGACGTGTGGTCACGTTATAACCTCCCATTCATTGTGTGTGGAATTCGTCCGTATAGAGATTCCATTTATTGATATGTATGGAATCCGACCATGTGACTATTCCATTTAGTGATATGTGTGTAAGTCAATCGTATGGTTATTCCATTAATGCATGTTTATGTCCCAAGTTAACTTTATATGTTATATGTCCTTTCTATAGGTTTAATGGTAATCCATAGGATAAAAAATGGAAATAAATTATTTTTTATTCAGAGATTATTATTTACTACTTCATAAAGGTGAAAAGTATTACTTATAATAAGGTATTCATGGCTTAATTATTATTTTAACAAACTAACTATTATCTTTTTTTGTGTATCCCATACAAAGCTTTTTTTAGATAACACAATTTTTTGAATTTTTTTTCATAGGGAATAATGTAGATTAGGGTCAAGGATAGGATCAAGGAAAACTCATGTTGTCTAACACATGAATCTAGACATGAGACTTTTTTTTAAAAAATGTTTTTATTTTATGAAAAAAATGAAAACTATGTAGAAGTGTCTACTTTGTAATTTTTTAGATAAAATGTAATAGTTATGTCCAAACTCCCTAAAACTCTAAACATGAAAATATCTTTAAGGTGAATTATTAATTTATTTCATGATTATGTAATGTTTTAAGGGTAGGACATTATACATCACCAGATATGTTATATATGTGTTTAAATATATATATTTACATGATTGTTTTCAATGAATTCAAAAAATATCTATGTTATAAAATATCATATATGTATATATTATACGTTTTGAGTTCTATATTTATATATATTTATATATATATATATACTTTTTAACATATATATATATATATGAATATATTATTGTTATATATATTTACAATATCATTTTTTAATAAAAGACTAAAAATGTGTATGCATTAAATAGAGTGAAATTCATGAATTAAAATATTAATAGTAAATAAATAAATAAAACAATGGTGATACATTGAAAAAATGGGAAGATGTTTATGGATTTAAATGATATTAGCGAGAGGTGAAGTGGATTAATAATTTAAGATAGATAGAGAATAAAAAAGATAAATATTAATAAAATGATAAAAAACTAGAGAGAATCTTGTGTGTGGCGTTGAAAAGAAATAATGTGTGGAGAGAGAGTGTGGTTTTAGACATTAAAAGGGGGAAAATTGTTTTGGATAAATGGAAATATTAATTATAATAATAATACAAATGTGTAATTAAAATAATAAATATTGTAATAAAGAAGGATAATTACTGAGATTTGAAAGTGTCTAAACGTGTAACATTAATCAGTTTTATTAAATTAAATGAGATTAATAATTAATTGAAATAATGATAATAATAAAAAAATGGGGTGGTAAATAAATGTGATATCAATTTTTTAAATTAGAATTAAATAGTGAAACCTCATATTTAAATATGTGTTATATTTTATAAAATAAGAACTGTGTATGAAAATAAAATTGTATGTTGGGATTTTAGTAAATGTGGGGTTTAAATTATTAATATAAAATACTTGGAACTGAAACATAAAAATTATAAGAATAAATTTGTGTAATTTGTTTTGAATTAAATGAGCTAATTAAATGAGTTAATTTAATGCAGTGATTAAATGAAAAATGACATTTTATAATTAAAAATCGGGTAAATAATTACCCTATATTTATACCAGATTCATCATTCCATATCTCTTTCAATGCTAATAAAATTTAAGCACCGTCAGTATCATTGGAATTTTCATGAAGAGTAGAAGGGATGTGAATAGTTTATTATTGTTTTCCTGAAGACATGGTCTCCAGAATTAATTAAATACATATTTATTATATTTAAATTATTAAAGATGGAAAAATAGACGATTATAATTTTGCATTGGCCTTGAGCACATTGTTCCTCATCTTTATCGGGTCTACAAATTGAGGAAGTGGTTTTTCCTTCGTCTCTCTATATTGTGAATCATGTGTGGTGGGTATGATGATGTTCCCTCAGGACTAAGATGAAACTGACACTAACAAAGATAATATACAAACTTTTTATGAATGATGGGATTGGTATGTTGATGATGTTTCTGAGTTATACCTTTTGTATTTATGTTGTGATTTATATAGACTTATGTCCACTAAAAATCATTTCTATTGGAGGTCTCTTCTTACGCACTAATGGAGATCTATTTTTTAGATAATCATGTGATTGAATGACAGTAAAATGGAAATTAATTAATCATGTAAAATTGGTTGATTAAGTGGATGTTGTTGGATAATATTCATTATGTGATTACCATAGTTAACCAAATGAAAATAAGGAACTTAATGAATGGTGTTGGATAAATATAAAAACTTATTTTCCCTTTTTGTATGATATGAATGGATGCTCTTTTTAATTCCATGTGGGGTGACATGGATGTGGATGGGATCCCCTAGTGTGTAGTTGATAGCTTGTGGATTTGGGGCTGTCTGTTGGGATTTTTTTGGTTATAGTACTTAGTGTGATCTCATGGACCCCTTTTTGGTTGTGACATGAAAAGAAGACTAGGTGTGAATGCTCAAATTTTGGCTTGTCTATATTTCCTTCCTTGGTTTATTGATTTTCATGTTAGTTTCATGGTAGTGAATACATATTTAAATAGAACCAAATGAATTTAATAACGGGAATGGGTTCAAGGGGAAAATGTTTCTCAGGAATGAGTTGTGACTTTGTTGTGGTTGTTGTGCTTTTTATGGATGAATAGTAATGATAGTGTTTCTATATGGGCTGGTCATTTTGGAACCCCTTGGTTATGATGAGTACTTGTTTACCTATATGTATAATTTTAGTTCTTATCTTTCATATTCGTGCCCCATCCAAGTTTATCACTTTGATCCGAACACCCCCATATTATTGGGGAGGGTGTATTTCCCAACACTCATATGAGTGGCTGGTCATTATCTCCTTTTCTTCTTCCATTCATGAGTATCCGAAGACTCTTCAGGTAGGCGGTGATGGCATGAGGTCTATTATAGCCCATGATTCTTCAGTCGTGTTAGTTATGGTGGTTATCCCAGGTGTGTGTATGTTGTTAGTTTCCCAGGTATCTTTGGTATTATGCCCAAGTGTCTCCGAGCATGGCGGTAGTTATTCTGGCCCAGGTTTCATCGGTCTTGGTGGTGGTTGTTGTGGCGTAGGTGTCTCCAGGCAGGATGTGTGGTTGTGGTAGCCCAAATGTGTGCGGGTAGGGTATGGAAGTGTGACTGTGATGAGAATAGCATGATAGGTCTGATGCATAATATATCTTCAATAAATAGTGTGAAATTGGTGTGGGGTACCAAATTTTCAATGTGTTATTACTATTATTTTACGTGAGATGCGTTATTTAGGGAGTGTGCCTTAGGGAGGCTTGGAGGATAGTTTCCTTTCTAGATGTTTTTGTTACCTCTATTTTCTCACGGGGCATTAGAATATCTCTCCATGTGTGTACGAGAGATTTCAGTTTTCCCTACTGAGTAAACCTATATGCTCAACCTACATATATAAAACTGCTTTCAGGTTTCTAGGAGGATTTCAAGGATCGTGTTGGAATCTATTATCTTGAACTCTGGGACCGTTCATGTTGCTGTTTTTCTTTTCTTTTGGTACTTCCCATTGGAGTTTTATTGTACTTTTATCACTTTATTATTGGAACATTCATATGGGAATGAATTTTTTGGGCTTTAATCTTACTAACACTTTTTTGTTGTTTATAATTACTATCTTATCTCTCGATGATACTAAATGAAAAGGGTAATGCCTTCCATTTTACATGTGATTCTACACCCTTGGTGCTAGTCTACACTCTGGGGCCTATTGATGGTGGGTCTCAGGGGTTATTATCACTCCTTCAACATCAAGAAGTATGTTTTTGGAAATATATTTTCCCTTCCCTCATCTTGGTGAAGGAGGGTTGTGGCATTATCCCTCTCTCTCTATTACTATCTTTATCACTATGATTTTTAAATGGATTCCACCACTAAAATTCGAAAGAAGACCCCCTATTTATAACCATGTCTATACTGTTACACAGGTATATACATATAGGGACATATATTCAGTAGAATAATCTAGAGTAATCATGATTTCTCAAAAAATGTGGTATATGTATTATGATTTTTGAGAATGGTTATATATATATGCATTTATTCGATGGTCATAAGTTTGATTTAAGGACGAATACGATGAATATGAAATGAAAATAGATGTAATTTATTCAAATACGTGTATATAGATTTAAAATATATTTATTTTATTATATGTTTATATTTATTTGGAAGAGACTTCTTCATGAAGATTCAAACTTCATCCAAACTCAGAATCAGTATAACAAATTTTATTAACCCACATAATTCAATTATATAAATTTAAATAACCATAAAATAAATATGAAAATGACCACCATGGGACAATTCATGATGATCAAGATATAAAAATTAAAGAAACATATGAAAACATCACTATTTAGTCCAAAGGATCCTTTAGGAAGGATCATTGGGTTGATTTTGACATTATACCTATACATATATATAAATCATGATTTACATGGGAAGGAAGACAATGGGGTCTCAATCACGCACAATCCACACTTGATTTACCCCATCCATTTTTGTATACCTCTCCATGATCTAAACCCCTTCATCGTTTAGTCTTACGCTCAAAAATCCATACTCCCTCCATCTATTGGTCCCCATTTTAAACATGATTCGATCCAAGAATATGTGTTCAATTATTCACCTTTGTCGAATCCTTCTCTATACTCGAACACTATATGTATCATCCCATGTAATTATAAAATAATACATTTTCATATATATTAATATTTATTAATTACATATTATGTATACATAAAGGGGGATTATATGTATAATATCTTAATCGACACACAACAACGTCTTTGTCCAAAATGTTATGTTGCACACAAGGCAGCGTTTTACCAAAAAATAATAAATTATTATTATTATTTAAAAAATAGTTATTACCTAGACATAGTATGAGAGGAAATGAATAGAACTATATATATTACTTTTAAACATGTTCAATAATTTTTTTTACTTTCATATAATAAATTTGATATTCTAAGAATGAGAATAAATCCAATTCTATGCATAAATTACTCTAATATTTTTTAAAGTCAGTTTTACAACCTTTTGATGGAGAACCCTTTTTGAATATATTTTTTGTCACTTTTTATGTCTTATTTTAAAAAATAAACTTTTCCATTGGAATAGGGACATCATAGTTAACATTGGTTGATATTTTGGTATTTTTCTAATAAAATTCATATTTTAATGAATAGTGACAAATACTGTATTTAAATTCAAAAATGCATTTTTGTCTTTTTTTTGAATTGCCTGATTAAAAAATAAATTTGTTTTAATTTTTATTTTTAAAAATTATTTATCATTTAATAAATTTTTTTTTAATTGGATGTAATTTCACATTTAAATTTTATATAAGCAAATGTCAATCTTTTGATGTTTTTTATTTTTTATAACCATGGTTTGTCATTCCAATAATAGGATTAATTATAAATTTAATTCTTCCAAATATATTAATTAAATATTCAAAAAATAATATAAATGTTCTTAATTAGTATGTAAATTTTTAATTACTATGATGAAAATAATTTCGGATGAATAGTAACTATAATGTTTTATTTACTACGGTTAAATGGTAATTCAGGTAAATAATGGTAAAAATAATATTATCATAATATAAAACTCCCAAAAAACTTGTCCTAATATTATCTGACATGTTTTGGCCAACCACATAAACTGGTTTGATGAAATTTTGGTCTTTGGAAGCCACTTGCTTGTAATGATGAAAAATATAACATTTAATTTTAATGTAAGAAAAAAAATCATAAACATGTCACTTTTTACAAAAACAATTTAAATATGAGATTATATAAGTGATAAACTCTATTATAAATAGTAATTAGGGGTATTAAATGATTATAAATTTTAGGGTATTTTATTTATAATTTTTTAGAAATTAAATTATTAAATTTAATCCCGACACAATAATGATGCAATAATAGACTTATTATTGAAATAATAATATAAATGTTATTGTACACATTAAAATAAATATAACTTGACATATTTTATTTCATCCAAAGATTTATAAAAAAAATTATATCTTTTAATTATTTAATGTATTTGGTTCAAATTTGTCTTCATGTTTTTATATTTTAAAAAATAATCTAATAAATAGTGTCAAAATTTACACTATTATTATTTGTAAAATATAAAATATTTTCTTAAATGACATTAGATTTCTAAAAATAAATGATTCAGATAAAGGGATATTATAAGTCTAAATATTTCTTAAATGGAATATTTTGGGTCATTTAACATGTTTTGGTAATTAAAGTAACCCACAAATTATAAATAACATAATATCACAGTAAGATTGAAATGGGTAAAATAAAGGATTAACCAAAAGGATAGGGATTAAAAAATAATTAAAACATAAATAATTTTAATTTAATGATGGGGATTCCACCAAAAATCATCTTATCTTATAAATAAATAAATTTTAATAAAATTGAATTTATATTAATTTAATATATTAAGAGTTTCCAACAGTTCCCCTCCCCACTCCTATAAAAAGTTACCCACTCTTATCTAATAATAACACATCCAAATAATTTTTGTCAGAACATTATATTACCAAATACAATACTATAATCCCTACCCACATTCTTGATGCCTTATTTTAGGCTCAAATCCCTTCTTAAAGGTGTTAATGTGTTCTTCATATGTGATCAACCAATGATGTGGTATCTTTTTTAAGTTTTTAAGTTTTATTTTATCATTCACTTCCTATAAATCTTCTTATTCCAAGATGAAATAATAAATTTAGTATACTCCAATTACATAAGTTTTATTATAATAATATCATCCCTTAAATCCATCTCTACTTCAATCAAATGGGAACAAAATAAATACTCATGTGTACGTGTGAAGTTTCACCTCCACAAACCATTTTAGTTTATTTTCCATTATGATCAATCAAGATTAGATAAAATTATGGAAGAAATATTAATATGTAATATTCAAGAAATATTTATCATTAAAAAAGAATAATATTTCAATTATGTCTTTACCTTCCATGAACATAAAAACAATAACGGTGTTTGTGCGTATGTCTCTACTATCACCTCCATGAAGTCATGTGAATTGTTTTTATTCACCAAACCACTTGTATGATATATGTAATTATATATAAATTATTATTATTCTATTATTAATATTATGACCATTCTGGAAAGTTAATATAATTGATACCTTATTTTGATAATGAGTTATGAAAAAGGAAAATGATACTCATGCGTACGTACGACCAAATGTTTCCACGGATATAACATTGTGAATTTTCCATAACCATACATAATGCTTCATTTTCCCATTCTTGTTTTTCCATTTAAGTCATATTTGTTATGAATATGATGTATTTTATTCATAAAATTAATTTAATAATTATTATGTTCACTCATAATATAAAATTTATAATAATTATTGAATTAGTGACATGGAGAATGAATCTCACTAGGTTGTTGAGACGGTAGGCCGTACGTACACACGAACAATGATATCATTCTCGTGATGGGGTTAAATAGTATGTAATTTGATGGTATATTAATAATACAGAAAAATTATCATTATATAATAATTACTTTAATATATTAAAATAATCATTATACCCTTCCTAATAAGGTATTTTTCACTGTCAAATCACACCACGATGTGGAGATGGTAAGTCGTACACACCCATAGTGATATTGTTATTCGTAAGATGGGTAAAAGGAGGTATAAGGATTAAAATAATTATAATAACCTTTAATAATGTATAATATACTATATTTTTTAATTTAAAATGGAATCTACATTGTAATAATAATTGGAAGAAGATGAAAAGAATTAATTGAATTGGTAAAGCAATTACCTCTTCTTCGTTGGACTTCCTTTGGATCTCTTATTAGGGATAATAGGGTTGGTATTTTTGGAAAACTAGTTCCATTATAATTAAATTATGAAGGTTGATAGGATAATTGATTAGGGTTTGGTGGAGCTAGAAAGCTCAAGGAGGGTTTAGGAAATGTGGGAGGAGATGCCTTTTTATAAGAGAGGGGAGGGGCATTTTAGGAAAATCAAAAAATATTAAAATATAATAAGACTATTATTGATCTAAATAATAAAAAATTTCCAATAAATTAAATTTATAATAAATATTCTACAATATATTATCCCCTTGCGATTGTTTATCATTTTTCTTATTTTTAAATAATATAATAACAAATAAGTTCTATAAGACATTATTATTGCCAAATTTAGTACTATTACATTAATTTGACATAATATACAATTATAAATAGTGGTAAATAAAATATAATTCATTCACACATCAATAATATATCCTAAAAATCTTTGAAATTTGTTAGTAAAATTAACTAATCCAAAATATAACAAAATTTATATTATGAAATTCATTTATTCGATTTTTATATTAATTGAACAAATATTGTTCTAGAATTGATGAGAATTTTAAGGTAATTAAATTACTTCTAAAAACTAAAAATAAATTAATATAATGAAAATTGTTTCATTTATTTCAAAATATACATACATATTTGTTAATAGTTGGACTTTGGCCTTATGTGGACACATAAAATATATTAAAATATAAGATAGTGATATTTTGTAACTATCTTGGATTTAAATAATATATAATTTATTTTAATTTAATAGTTTCCATTTAACAACTCAAAATAAATTATATTGGTATAAGTATTGAATATTATTCATCCAATAATTTTTTTGTACAGGTTTTGGTTTTATTTTAAACAGTGTAAATTTGATTTACCCTTAATTAATTCCTTTAACTCTTACCATGACAACATGTGTTTTTATTTACTAAGGGTTAATATAGTCACTATAAAATGAGAATGGATCCAAAATGGAATATTTTTGACATATTTAACTTCATTCCAATTACTTGGCAGAAGGTTATATTTTTATGAATTATATATAATTTAGTAATATATTATTTATCTAAAAGACCAAGTGTCAATTTTGACACTATTAATTAAATGAATTTTTTAGAAATAATATAACATAATTATTTGTTCAAAAAAACACATTTAAATCTTAAATAACATGTCATAGTCATCCATGAAATTAGTTATGACATTAATTCACTCAAATTATATTTATTTTAATATTTTTAATATCATTTATTTGATAAAATAATTTCTACACCACTATTGAGTCATCATTATTGTTATTTATTTAATCTTTAAAATATATAAAAGAATTTTTATGATGTAGTTAATTATATTAGATTTAAATATACTACCAATAGTTGATTTTAGTCTTTGGTAATCCATAAATTTAAATTAAAATATATATATATAATGAGAGTGTGACATTGTGTCACATTCATTATTATTTTTATATTATTGTCATATTCCTGGGAAAGTGGCCACGAAGTTATTGAATTTATAAACCTATATTATAAGTGATAAATTTATTCATCCAATAGTATTTTGAGAGGTGTTATGGAAATTTTATAATATTATTTGTACTTTTAATTAAACGATTTACTTTTAACATTTGTAATAAAAATAATTATTAAAGATACAATTCATAATGCCCAAAAATAAAAGCAACCTATTAACATAATTTTGACCCAATGATTCAAATATGGAATCCATTTTTAATAATTGAAATCAACTAATTAACAAAAATAAATTTAATATTTCTTCCCATTGTAAAGAACAAAAAGCGGGGTTTTTTAGAATTAAAAAAATATCAAAAGATTATCATTTGATTATGTCCAATTTAAATGTGAAATACCTTCCAATGACATAAATTTCATTAAATGATAAAAATTAATACAATTTCAGTTTAATACCAATTAAAAAGGTAATATAACTATATAAAAAAATTGTTGAGAACTAATTTTTGAATTAAAATTCAATACTACCCACTATTCAATAAATTATGAATTTTATCAGAAAATACAAAAAATTCAACAAAAGTAAGTTTTTTTATCCTGTTACAAATAATAGGTTTATTTTGTCAAATAGAATATATAAAAGTGTTAAAAACTAATTTTAAAATGTTTTTTACATCAAAAGGCAACAAAACATCATTTTTGGAAAAAAAATACTTCTTTTATCCAAATAATTGAATTTGATCTTATATCGTGTCCACATAACACAAAAGATGAATTTTAATTTTATAAAAAATTTAAAATGTTGTAAATAATATTCATAATTGGTGGTTTATATCCCATTCAATAATAATATTTTAATAACATATCATTTTTTTGAGAAAATCGGTATTGCGTACAACACAAGCTATCCCAGAAGGTCTCCCTTGCGTGTAACACAAGCCCATAATAGTGTTGCATAAAATAAAATCTAATAAAACATTGCATGTATAACAAGATAATATTGGTTTATCATTAAATGAAATACATCAAACGAATTTATAAAAATCAATCTCATAGAATCTTGGGGTGCCACATTCTACCACACTTGAAATGAATTTCACCATCAAAATTGATTGGGGATTATAAATGGTTTACTACTTGAATGTTTATTATGGACACCTACGTTATAAGAAGGAATAATAAAACTTAATTTTAAAAAGGAATTTTATAAACATAACGATTACCAAAATTAACTCATCATTGGGTTTACACATAGTATAACATTGGTGGGAAGCGAAAACATGGATATAGAAACGATATCTAACAATAATGTTCTGATGGATAGTGATAGAGAATAAGGTTTGTAAAATGTTAACTACCAAAAAACCATAAATTTGTGATGATTTGAGGGACCATCTTATTTATCCATTACAATGGTACTATGATGACATTTATGGGTTCAAAATCCTTTTCCTAAGGTTCATTATTTTTTGCATTAGAAGAGGTATTTACATTATTTCAGTACAATATGATCATGGATCATTCCTAGAAAATTTATACGTAATCCCTTATTTAGTGAAATGATGTTGAATTTTTCATTCTTGAATTGTTAATGGATCATGAGATAGAATTATAGGTGATGCCATCTGTCTCATCAAAAAGGATAGAACAGGTTATCAAATATTTATAAGTCCACTTATCGTGAGATAATACATTATTCTAACAAACATCAACCAGAATATAACCTATACTATCCATCAATGGATTACATTTCAATACTTCTAAAAATGAAAATATTAATCTTTTGAAATAGGTGAACTAAATCAACATAACATTTTTCTCCCATATCTCATTTGTCAGTTGATGGTTTCCACATTCCAAACATGTGAATACCTTATTAATGTATTCTATTCAAACATGTTAATGACATTAATTACCATATAACCATAGTGAAAAAATTCATTCTATAAAAATTAACTCTTTCCACTGACCAAAAATACCAAAAAAATCTATATATTAAAACCATGATATAACTAACAAGGTATCTCACTATCAAATTATCTCATAATTATGCGCGTATCATGTGCTTTACTAAAATATTTCGATAACATTTCATGGTTACCAGTACCATATAATAATGTAAAACCATAATGGACCAATACATAGATATTACAGTATTCGATAATACTCTAAAACAAATCCTACAACACTATTATGGAGTCCCCTTAGATAAACACATAATCATTACACAACTTCATTGTTATACTCAACGTCACAAATATTTATCAAAAATGATTTTACATTGTATTATTTCGTTAAGAGGTTGTCAATTCTGATCAACATTAATCCATGGATTTGGGAATTGGTTAGCATAATTCCTCATTTCCTTGCACTTGTATCATTTATGTGTAGGGGGTGAATTCTCAGTAGTCTTTTCTCTATTCACATCATTAGGAACCTTTTTCTCATTACTTGTGATCTCAACTAATTGATGACTATCTTTTCCACACATGAGACATTTGATAGTCCCTTTAATACATTCTCCACTATTCTTCCTTCTATACATTGAGCTAAAAGAAACATTTATCTTCATTTCACCATTGTTTTTAGATTTTCCCATGAACTCCATCTTTTGATTCTTGTCAAAACCATGATATAGATATGTAACACAACCATCAATTTCTACCTTGATATTATAACACACAATCTCTGCATAGATACTAAATTCTATTATAGATAATGTTATTTGGAAACATGTTTTTAAGGAACTAAAGAATCTATAAACATTACTTTCATGTTGGATGATAAAATCATAAGCAGACCATTAAAGTGTTGTAAAATTTTCCTCCTATGTACCAACAGATTCATCATGATTTTTCTTAATCTCAAAGAAACCATTTTCTATAGTTTTTTGAAGAATATGAGGTATTATTTATGGAAAAACATGTTCATGAACTCTCCCTATTACTTTGATTCATTTTTATCTTTCTACCTTGTATTCTTAATTAGAGTCTACAACTAGTCTACATCGACTTCAAAAAGATAAAAATCCAAAATGAAATTTTCTTATTCTGAAAATAGCAGGTTGAAAAATATATTTTCAAGGTTACTCATCAATTATTCAGTTAAAAGTGGATCTGAAGTCCCACTGAAAGAAGGTGGATGTTTCCTCATGAAGGACTCCATAGAATTTTGTTCCCTTCTCTACTCATTTGGATGTCCATAATGATTCATAGCATTTGAAAGTATGTCAATAAAATTTATCATTCCATCTCCCATAACATTTAGTTGTGTAAGAGGAAAATGATTTTATTTCTCAGTGCATTGATCATTAACATGGTTCTTCGGGTTCTATCCATTTTCTAAAACCCAAAAAGATTAGTGTGAGAGGAAAAAATAATACTAGGAAAACAACATAATTAAGGGACAGTACTTTCAATCACTAACATATTAAGTTTATTTCAAGATTAATAAATATTTTTACGATAATTCGAGGACTATAACATATAAATATATTTATATTTAGGGATGTATCTAGAAATACCATAAAAATACCTCTAGGGATCTCACTAATGTTTTGGAATCATAGTTTCCAAAGGTTTAATAAACCTTTACTCTTAAGAAAATATAAAGACACATGAATGACATACATGGACATTACATCAATTTTTTGGAATAAAAAATTCATGAAAAAATATATTCCCAAATATAGTATTATTTTAGTGTCTTTGAAAACATGAAACAACATCTTCTAACTTCATGTAAGATCATCAAAATCTCCCATAACGATCATCCCCTTTCATTATCCTACCTTAAACCATTATTCATATCATGAGGAAAATAAAACATAAAAATTGGGAGCTCAAATGCTTTGTAAGGGTAAATATTGGGAACATAAAACAATCTATAAGCATAAGAATATAAAAACATGAACCTATAGTTTAAATATCGAAATCATGAGTCATGAAATAAATCTTAAAAATTTGTAAGGAATAGAACCTAAATGAATATTAACCATGATAAAATATAATTGGAATAAAACATGGAATTTTAGAAAAGAAATATGCTCATAATATTATTTCCATATTATCCAAGGCATTACTTCCATGACCATAATTGTGAACAAATTCCTTTACAAAATTGGGTTTACGTTTCGTTGCAACCATGTATTACTGAACTATATTTCTATTTCATTCCAGTCATGATAATCTCATGAGATATAAATCATTACCTAATTAATTAGAAGTTGATATATCTCCAACCCATCTTAAAATTATATCATTCATACATGTTCCACAAAAACATAAATCATTTATCATAGCATAACCCAAAAAACAAAACGGGTTTCTAAAACATCATTATATAATAACATAATCCATATAAAAGATCCTTCCATCAATAAAATAGTCAAATCATAGTAATAATAGGGATATAAATGTGACCCTATATATGAGTGTCATTTTATATGGAAATGATATTTATAAGGCACATGAACATAATTCTTGATGAAAATATCAATTTTTTCTTCAAAAACATTTTCTTTCCTCAAAATGTTGTAACATTTAAAAAAAATTATGTTGAAAATTAAATTGAAATAGTGTTGAGGAAGCATCACGAAAATAAGGCATCATAAAACTGTAAATATCCATTCATGTCATATATGTAAAAAAACATTCTACTCAATATTTTTTAAAAAAAGATAAAAAGTACATCACATGGAAAAAAAAGAATGATCCCTTCCATACAATGTAGTAAAAGTAAAAATGGATAAAAATTACTTTAAAAATACATATTTAAATTGAAAAAAATTTATAAAATCATTTTTAGAAAACATGGACATGGAGAATAAATATATCCCTAGTAAATACTTACATATAAACAACCAAATATAATAATGAGATCGTAAAATTATCCATTACCATGTACTTTTTGTTTGTAAAGGGTGTTTTAACCTCCGGTAAAATGGTTAAATCATGTCATTAAATTATACCATGACATTATCCATATTTATGATTTAGTATATGATCTTATTATACTATTCTTTAATATTAATTCAATGTTACCATTATTTTGAATGTTAACTACTTCAT
This sequence comes from Viscum album, assembly GCA_963277665.1. Classification (NCBI taxonomy): domain Eukaryota; kingdom Viridiplantae; phylum Streptophyta; class Magnoliopsida; order Santalales; family Viscaceae; genus Viscum; species Viscum album. Next base: position 143,836,841 of record OY728141.1, read on the forward strand.
TTTCCCATTCACGTATTGTCATGTAAGTCATGTTTGTTATTAATATGACATATTTTATTCATGAAATTATGTTAAAAATTAATATTTTCACTAATGATATTAATTTTATAATCATTCATGAATTGTTAACATAGAGAACGAATTTCACCAGGTCGTGGAGACAGTAGGTCTTACGTACGTACGAGCGACTATATCATTCAATTGAATGTTAGATGGTATGTATTTGGATTGTTTATTAATTATAAATAATAATTATCATGTTATATAAATTAATTAAATCCATTATAATCATCATTATACCCATCCTAATAATTTATTCTTTTATAACATATCACATCATGACTTGCAGACGGTAAGACGTACATACACACGTACAGTGATATTGATATTTATAGGATAGCTAAAATGAGGTATAATATTTTCCCATAATTATAATAAAAGTTTAGAATGTATAATATATTGTATATGTTACATTATTGTGTAATAAACATATAAATAGGAATTATAAGAAAAAAATAAATAGATTTGATTTGGTAACGAAATTACCTATTTTACGTTGAAATTCAGTTGGATTGCTTCTTAGGGACACTAGGGATGGAATTTTTTGTTAAACCAGGTCCTCTAGAAGTTTACAAATATTAGTTTTAGGAGAATTGGGAATGTTTTATTCAAGATATAAGGCTGAGTGAGGTGTGAGGAAATGTGGGAGGAGATGCTTTTTATAAGAGAGGAGAGGGGAACTTTAGTAAACTCTTTAAATATTTAAATATAATAATGAAATTATAGATCTAAATAATTAGAAATGGCCCATAAATGAAATTTATAATACATGTTAGACCATATATTATCCCCTTGTGATTATTTAACATTTTTTGGATTTTTAAATAATTTAATAATAAATTAATTCAATATGATATTATTATTTCCAAATTTAATACTATTCATTTATTTTGACTTAAAATACAATAATACAAAGTGGGAATTCGAATATAATTCTTTCACATAACTATAATATATATTATAGATCTTTTAATTTTTTTAGGCACCTTATCTAATAAAAAATATAACAAAATTAATATTATTAAAATGATTTATTCTATTTTTATGTTAATTGAATATATATTGTTTTAGAATTGAAGAGACTTTTGATGTAATTATATTACTTATAAGAATTCCATATAAATTTATTTATTTAAAATTGGATTATTTATATCAAAATATTTATATTGTTTCATATATTTACATGGGCTCTATGTGGACACATAAATGATATTAAAAGACAAGATAGTTATATTTTGTAACTGTCGTTGATTTAAATAATACAACATATTTTCATCTCCAACTATCCATTAAACAACTCAATATAGATCATATAGTGATATTTATTGAATACTATTCATCCGATATTTTTTTGGACAAGTTTTGGTTTTATTTTAAACCATTTAATTTTGATTTACCAATAATTAATTCATTTAACTCTTACCATAGAAACATGTGTTTTTATTTACTAAGGGTTTATATAGTAACTCTAAACTTCCAAAGGATCAATAAATGGACCATTGCTGAAATATTTTACATAATACGAATTAGTTGGATGATGTTTATATTTTTATGAATTTATATAACTTATATGAAATATTATTTATTTAAAATAGTAATATTGTCAATTTTGACAGCATTCGTTTGTTGACTTTTTATAAATATGGTAACATTAAGATATGTTCTAAAAAACCCTTTTATAACATAAATAACATGTATAAGTAATCCAAAAAATTAGTAGATGACATTAATTCACTCAAATTATATTTATTTTAATATTTTAAAAATTATTTATTTGATTTAATAATTTCTGCATCACTATTGAGTCATCATTAATGATAATTATATAACCTATAAAAATTATAAATAAATATCTAAGATTTATTTAATTATATTATCTTTACAGATACTACAAATAGTCGATTATATTCTCTATTAATCCTTAAATTAAAATTAATATACTTATTTAAAAGGAGACTTTGGCATTTTATCATATTTATTAATATTTTCTATATTCATGACATATTAATGGGAAAGTGGCCATTATGTGATTTCATTTTTAACCATAGATGATAAGGTTATACTTTATTCATCCAATAGGTTTTTTATAGGTGTTAATGTATTTTTTAAATATTATTTTTACATTTAATTGTCCAATTTACCTTTAACAATGTTGAGAAAAATAATTACTAAAGATACTATACATAATGAAAAAAAAGTATCATATTAACATAATTTGGAAACACTGATTCAAAATATAGAATCCATTTTCAATAAATCAAAAAACAATTTTTTTTGGAAATTAATTTAAAATTATTTCCTTTTGTTAAAACCATAAAGTGGGTTTTTTAAGAAGTAAAAACATATCAAAAAATTGTCATGTGATTATGCCAAATTTTTATGTGAAATTACATCAAATGATAAAATATGGATTAAATGATAAAAACATAGTCCAATTACACTTTAAACCCAATTAAAAAGATAATCTACCTATATAAATAAATTAGATGAAAAGGCAGTTTTTAATTATAATGTTGTGTTTTTAAATATTCATTAAAAAATGAATTTTATCATAAAAATACTAAAAAATTCAAAAAAAATTAATTTTTTATTTTCCACATAAAAATAAAAAGTTTATTTTGTAAAATATAATATATAAAATCATTAAAAATAAATTTAAAATGGTGGTCCATTAAAAGGTGGTATAATTGCATGTTTTTAAAAAAATACATCTTTTATATGAAAAACTGAATATGTTATTATAACACATCATGAAAATACACAAAATTAATTTTAATGTATTGTTAAATTAAAAATATCATTAATAATATTCATAATGTCTAGTTTATATCTGGTTAAATAATAATATTTTAATACTATATATTTGACTAGGGAAACTCAGTATTGCATACAACACAAGCTATCGAGTAATTTCATTCTTGCATTTAATGAAAGCTAAGAATAGTTTTTCATATAATTAAAGCTAATATGGCGTTGCGTATAGTGCAATCTAATATTGGTGTAGCATACAATAGAAAACATTATATAAATTAAAAATAATATATATCGTAAAATCTCGGGGTGTCACAAGACCCTTATCACCATGTAATTGGATAGATATATATTAATAGAAATAACATATTTATGAAATATATGTATAATATTTTAAATTAATGAAATGGTATTGATTAATTCATAGGAAATAAGAACTGAATGTAAGATTAAAATTAATTGATTTAAAAATATATTTTTAAAAGTACAATATTTCTATATATATTTTGTAATTTTATTAAAAAAATTTCATTTTTGACTAATTATTTTCTTAGAATTTAATAATAATAAATTAAGAAACCTTAATAAATTTATTATAGTGTTGATAAAAGTTGTGATAAAATAATTTGAATGTAAAAAAAGAGTTATTTGCAAACATTTTCTATGAGAATAATTTATATTAATCATAATAAATTAAATTCTTCTTTATTGATGAATGATATTAAAAAAAATAAAAAAATAAAAAAAAATAGTTTTCATTTATATAATACTGGTTTCTAGTAAATAAAATAAGTAAAATTAATTTTATATTTGAAAAATGTAATTTTTTTAAAAAAACTTCCATGTTTATAACATAATTAATTTTAAAACTAGTTCTACAACATATATCTAATAAAATTATTCAAAATTATTAATACTAATATTCATATTATATTATAAGGTTACACACATTTTGTTACATAATGATTAGTGACGAAGGTAAAAATTTATTTCTATATTAATGCTCAAATGGGATAAATGGATAAATAATATAGATAAGGATCATATATCACTAAAAAATGATCACATTTTATAAGAAAAGTTTATTTGGACATTAAATTATAAAATAATAATAATTATAGAAAACTGGATTCATTTTACTTCGAGAATTAATTTTTAATAATTTCAAATTAATAACTACATAACAGAATTCAACTCTATTCATACATAAAAGTAAATCTCTTATTCTAAATTAAACAAACATCAAAAACCTATTAGATCAACAAAAATATATAAATATCGCATCCCAAAAACCATAGATATAATTTACAGATTTCTGTATTCTAACATGTTTAAATGAGAAATCCTTAAGGAGAGATTCAGAGGAGGTGAACCAAGGTAAAACTAATAATCATCACAAAACTTTTATATGATTATTTATATATCTAAATATACTATATTTTATATAATAATCAAAATATAAAGAAATATATATCATTATTATAATAAAATATTATTATATAAATTTAATAAGTACTATATACATATTATTTATTCCATTAAAAATGAATACATATTAATGCATACGTATGAACTACCATCTCAATGGAATACATATTTTATTTCTAAAACCCAACAAAAAGAACAATTATAAGCATGATTTTTTTTAATAAATACTAAATTTATGACATAATTTGAATTTTAAATGTATCTTCTTATCTAACTTTTTTTTTATTTGAATCTGTTTAAAATGGAAACATTGCTCCTGCATGTCTGGGAGCTACAACCTCTATGGAATGACATACATAATTTTTCTCAGAAAAATTATAAGGATAGTTATAATATTATATTAAATTTATATAAATTATAATAATAATTTTATTATTACTTTATAGATAATGAAACTATGTACATGGTTCAAGGAGAAGAACATCTAATTTGAAACATGGATTCGAAAACGAAACTGTCAACATAAGAATATTGATTTTAACAGTGAATTTATAATAAGAAGTTATAAATGAATTCTATCAAATAATATTTTTTTTAAATATATATTATAAATATGTAAATATAAAATCCTATATTTTCATAGAGGAGGTTATATAGTGTTTTACTTAGAAAAATTTAGATCTAATGGTTTTTCTGCTGAATTTAACTTTTTTTAGAGAAGTTTATGAATTATCAACCTCTATTCTTGATAACCAATATAGAGTTCCCATTTTACCATTCTAACAAGATAATATAATAATCCATGTTATTCAATATTCTATTTTATGTTCCCTCTTTCAAGGAAATTCAATTTAAATGTATGATAAAATGAATTGTTTTAATTTCTAATCTTATTTTATTGGGTATTATTAGTGTTTCAATTAAATTTGGGGGGTAATTTCATTCTTTTACTATATTAAACAGTATAATATTTTTATCATTTATTCATTTATAGTTTTTAAATTATTATCAATCATTTCACCTATTTTTGGATAAATAATTAACTACAAATTTACTTTATAACTAAACATAATTATTTATACTTTACTTATGGAAATATTTCCAAACAATGTTTTTTATCATTAAACTATTTCTAGATTTTTATAATACATAGTTAAATTTTTTATTCATTTATTTTGAAACTATATTTTACTATTTATACCAATTTTTTTAAAACGAATCTTATTTAAATTTCATGAATGGTTAATTTGTAATTTTATTACAACATATAAGATGTAATATTTCTAAAATTTTATCTATTGACCACTATTTCTGACATACATGGAAATTATTTACTATTAAACTTCTTTCACATGTTTCCTTGATTTTGGAATGAAAATAATTTTCCCATTGATTTAAAAAGTTTTCATTTTTAAAAGTTATCAAAATGTATGGGTTGATTGGTTTTAATTATCAAACTAATTTTCTAATTTTCATTAAATGGTCTCTTTAGTCATTGTAAAAATAACTGAATGAATATCATACTTCACTGAGGATATGATCTTATTAATCCATCCATTTTCTATCAATATATATAATAATGAGTATATTTTGAGTAAATTTATATGAACTCTATTTCTTTTCAATTGGAACGTTATTCTAATATGAGATAATGAAATTTTTTAGGTCATTTTGGCATACGTATTTATTGTTTTCATTATATAATGTGTTGTTTTGTTACATATCTCTAATGTAGTGGGAAATATTTCTTTACTCATGATATTACTAAGGGGATGGTGGTATTGATGCAAGATCCACTATTTTAATGTATATCGGCAATGATACCAGAACCCAAAAATTAAGAGATGTTGGAAATAATCATGGATCTGTGATGTTATGGGATTATGGTATTGATTACACATATAAAAAATTTATTATTTCTTGTTCTTATTATTCTAATACATCCAGTTGTTATATTCCTATCATAATATCTTATGGAACATTTTTTTAATTAGGTTTTTATGAATCGTGACTTTAGGTTATGTCATATATTTATTCCAAAACTCATGATTTATTATTTATGACATATTTGTTATGATTTTTCATAATTAATTATAATGATTTAAATCACTTATGTTCATTTGATACCCAGTTATGATTTAGAATTTTTATCTCCCATTAATTCCCATACCGATTATATGATATCACCACTTATTATATTTTTATTTCCCCATATTATGAAGAAGGATGTTAAGTAGGATATGTCTAAAAGGTTACAACGTGTGTATAATATTGTGGGATTTTTAAAATGGTCAAAAATATTTAGGTAATATATCTAGTCATTAAATACACAATACCTTTATCGGTCATGTGAATGTCTCATTTTGAATTATAAATTAAATAAATAAAATTATTATAATATATATGTTACTATTACGTGGGTCTCAACAGTTGGTAAAAAATATTGAATATAAAGTATCTATTTTTAAAACTGTATCTATGATTTTGAGTTTGGGACTTTCTTAATGGGTATCAAAGTATATATTTTTTATTTTTTGGGATTAGGATATGACGAAAATTTGTATAGTGCCTAAAACAAAATTTGGTTAACCAAATATAATATAGGACTAACATATAGTGTAATATGGTGATAAAAATGTGTGATATCAGATGATATATATTAGTATTAATTTTATATATATCTAATTATTACATACTTTGATTATTATTTAATGCACATGATAACCATATTAGATTATTAAGGTGTTTTTTGGTTTTGAAATGGCTTTGTGACGTGTATTCCCATTATTAGAGACATATTATATGATAATATGTCAAATAAATAAATAATATTTGTAAAGTTAATATCATATATAATTTTTAACTTTAATAAATATATATTGAATTATTAGTATAAAATTAATTGTATGATGATTATATCTCATGTCTATAACTCATATCTGATGGAATTGTATTACAGTGTACTCCCTCAAAGACAAATTATTCCCACTATAGTAAATTTTGAGTCAATTATTTCATGGGTTGACGCTCCCAATTAAGATTCCATATCAAATTTAAATGAAGGGAAGTCACATTTCTTATTGTGAAGCAACATATCCAAATATGTCAATACAATAATGAATTTGACCATAAAATATAATTTACCTTCATTATATTTGTCTCAATACCTTTTCATTATGATTATACATATTAAATGGATTGGAATAAACTCAACATTAAAGATAAACCAATTATTTATGAGTATGTCGAGGTAATTTTTTTAAAATTTCTTAGTCATCCTAATAATAATATGATTTATTTTTCAAAATAATCCATATGTGGTGTAATGTCTGTATCCAAGAAACCTTATAGAATAGCTGTAAATTAAAGTAATTAAAGAAGATACACCTGAATAATTTTTGTATGGGATTTATACACCCCATTTCTTATATGTGAGCCAAAAATGTTTTTTTTGTTAAGAATAATGACCAGTCAATTCATCCCTATATTTATTATCATGATCATGACAATAACATTTTCTAGAAAAAAAACCACTTCCCATATTGTTATCATTTTAGAACATTTATCATGAGGTCTATATTTTTTATGACTAACATTAACTCAAGATATTAGTAATAGAGCGTGATATGAAGGGATATTACCAATACAATCTTCCTTATTACATAAGGAAACTATTAATCTAAAGTATTTCCATTCATAATTAAAAATTCAGAAGATTTATAAATAGATATAATGAATATATACTTTAGATATTTCATCAATAAATTTATGTTAGCCATTATTGATGATATTATTATGTAATCCAAGATAAAGGAAAATAATGACGAAAATCAATGAATCGGTTTTATGGCCTTGAGGTGGAAAAAAATATTCCCAATTTATAAAGTTCAAATTTTGTGTAAAAAGGGAATCGTTATTTTAATCATAATCACAAAGGATTATTTATCCTTAAAAATATTTAATGATAAATAGACTAGACTAACTATGGTGATATGGAGCCAATGTTTTTACATATTTTTTTATTCTATCAGAAAATTTTAAAAATAAGTCATGGATATCATATCCACATACCAAGATGACTCTAATGTATATCATTCTACTTTAGAAAAGTGAAAGCTAATAATATTTCGAGAATCTAAAAAGAAGGATGGCCACTATATATCTATTCACATTACTGTATAGGAGGAAATTTTTGTGATATATAATGATTTATCATGTATGGGATTGGGGTTTTCTTAAGAAAAACTAAATTGTGGTTGTACATAACTCATGAAGATAGTATATTAATGAAAAATATTACCAAACTATTGATTTGGATTTTTCTATGGTTTGTTTTTTCTTTGTAGATATAAAGGTATTATATTTATAGTGTTTTTTATATATATACACTGATCCTAAAATCATAATTTGTATTTTGACATATAAAAAGTTAAATATATACCATATAATATGGTTGGAGTAAATAATATGTCACGAGTACTATATACATTACCTCCTTTTGAATGAAAACTAGGTGATTGATGCATTATGTGAGAAGGTTAATTATATCTTATTTATGATATTGTATGAAAAAAATCTAAAACTTATTAAATTAAAAAATGATAAAATCATTTTTAATAAGGTAAAATTATAAATCATTTTTTTAAAATGGCTTCTCAACCATCCATTAATTTAATGATTAATGAGGTTTAGAAAGATGATTTAGAGTTCTAAAAGAAGGTGTGGAATAATTTGGAGTTTAAAATTGACCATTATGAACTGATTTTATTCCAAACTCATTTTTGTTTTCATAAAATAACTGAATTAAAAAAAATTAATGTTTAAAGAACATAAATCATCATTCTATACTAATACTCGGAGTAAAAAATATTATTATGGGTCATGGGAATAAATTATATAGTGATAATTAGAAGGGGGATATTGCATTGTATATACCTTAAATCATGGATTAACAATAAATTTAGGTTGAATTATTTAAATTTGAGAGGTCGATAAATCAATTACCTATACCCATATAAAAATTAGATAACATCACCCTATATTTTATAATGAGAATATATAATAAATATAAAAGATGTAGTTCAGTTTTAGTTTTATTCTATCACCTTACAAAGTCAAAACATTTCATTAATATCAATTAATAATTCTCCCTAGATCAAATTTATAGGTTATACATCAATGAGGTTTTAATATTAAATTAATTTCAACATTCAATTACATTTTATTGAGTATTGAGGTTTTCTATAAAATTCTTGTGAAGTATTCAACAAACAAACAAAATGTAATTGAGGTTTATAAATGCAAATTATCTTTAAATAGATGGCCAATCTAAGTGGAACATTCAATCCATGGAATATAAGTTGATATCATGTTATGTGTAATTCAAATGAATTTGGAATAAACATATTCCTCTAGTAAAAGTCTCATATAACTAACACTTCCAAATTTGTATTTAGATGACACCATATGTGGCGTTATATTGAAATAGAAGTAGAATAAGGCTATATTGTGATAAATTTGGGAAAGGAAACTGTTATAATGACATATTATTTATGAGGTGATGGAAAATGATCAAACAATTCAATGATTAGTAAAATTATGAAAATGTTGATAGAATGGTAATGGGGATAATCATTGGTGAGATTTAGGCTTTGAATGTTTTGATATATTCCTCTTTCCAATATCTCCATGGAAATGGCTTACGAGGTTTGTAATAAAGAGAATGTGGAAACATATGCATATTTTTTCTTTTTAGACTTATGATCAAATCAAGACAATATCATATCTCATTTCACTATACCCAAAACACTTATTATTTCAATATGCATCTTAATTACCATTTTTGAGGAATTTCATACAAGATCCATCCCATGTATTTAACCTAGAATCCATACAAATAAAATATGACCTTTCATATGATGAAAAAATAATTGAGGTCATAGATCGTGTTGATAAAGTAATATTGTACATGACCACTAACCTGGTAAACATTCTATAGAAGAACTAAAAATTTGATGAAGCACTATAAGAATTTGAGGGTATAATGAGGAAGAAATGTCCTCATTTTTTCATCTGAGTAATTAAAATTTGAGGGATAATTTCATTTTAATTGGGTAAATTTAACAACCCATGTTTTTAGAATATGATTTACATCAAAATAAATGTAAAGTGTTACATACATTTAATTAAATGAAGAACTAATCTTATTAGAAACAAGATATACTATTGAAATTTTAAAATCTGGCCATTATATTCCACCCCTTTTATTTGAATGTATTAATATAAATTACCATATTATGAAATATATGTGTAAATTTTTTTATTAACTAAATGGTGTTGATTAATGAATTTAATGTAACATATTATATATAAAAAAATTATTAATTAATTTATAATAAACTCTAATATTGTAAAATATTAATTACCATTACTTTTACATGTTAAATAAATAATAGGATTTAATATTTAAAAAGTTGTTTCGAATAAATAATTCATTTAAATTTATTTTATTGTAAAATATTAATTAAAAAAATTTATAATGTGAATTAGACAAAATAAAAATCTTTTATTATTTATCAATAAAATACATAATGTTAAAATTTAACTTCTACTGAAATAGATTTAGTAGATAAATACAGTTTTATGAAATTTATAATTTATTTAATATTATTATTATATATATAGTACTAGAATATCTTAAAACATTTTTAATTATTATAATTTGTGTTTGTGGATTAACGTTAATCATTTCTAAAATATTTTTATTAATTTATTAAAAAAATGATTAATAATTTAAAGAATGAGTAATATTCAAAATTTAATAAAAACTATTTTCTTGTATTCTTATTCTTTTGTAATATAATGGTGAATTTATATTTTGAAATTTTATGAAAGATAAAAAATACTTATAAATTATTTCATAAATTATTTTATTTCACAAAATGAGTAAGCATAATAATTTTTTAATATATTTAAATTAAAATCACCAAAAATACCTTTTTATAAAAAACTTTATATGTGTTATATGTATTTAATTTAATATTTCATTTAATAATATTTATAAAATGAATTATATTTAAAGGATACCGTATTTTTATTGATCATGTTTAAATTTAGTAAGAATGGCCCCATTATATTTTTATTAATAAAATAATTAAAATGATTAACATTTAACAATGATTAATATGTGATTAAATGAGAAATATAATTTCAAATGAATTTCCTCATGTTAAATTAGCCTATATACCTTCTAGATGTAATGTCCAGATCTAGATGCCTCTCAACAACTGCCCCGTAACCGATTGGGCTAATGGACTCAAGTGAATTTCCCCAAATGCGAGAGGCTACTGATTAGTAGTGAGGGACTTGGGTGTCATTGTGGGGAAATTATGCCCTCATTATCAGGTTGTAACACAGTGGAATAAATAATAATACCATAGAAGAAACAGTAAACATAATAAATCTAAAATAAATAGTGGATGACAAATAAGATAAATAACTAAGCTTCATTCCATTCAAAAGATGATGCATAATATTATATTCTATGAAAATATACAAACAAGTACAAAATAGGAATCCACAATATATGTTCCAAAATAAATATAATCCAAATAAATCTAAGTAGCATCACAAGCCTCAGGTCGATCCCATTCACATAGGCTTCTAAAAAACATCTCAAGTACCTGTACAAGGGTTTTTTCCCTTATCATCACCTGAAACAATATAATTTTTTGGGGGCCAAATGCATGAACCAAACATGATGTGAGAAATAAATACCATTAGGCAACCACCCATGAGCTGTGTCTATATGTCAGTGAGTATAGGAAACAAGTAGTGTACATAATAGAAAATTAGTAAACTATAAAGTACTAGAAAGTAAAAAATCCTTCAAGTACAATTTTTTATTTTCATTAGTTATGTTTAGATCAACCATTAAATTACATAGAATTATATATGTTTTGATATATGGTCTAACCCCTTCAATCCCTTGTATAAATAATACTCAACTGATCCCTCACAAGGCTATCTAATCATGTAATGAGAAGGTCAAATCCATGATTGTGCTTTGGGTTGGAAAATGCATCATAAGTCATTCCATTTTAATATTAAACTGAACATATTTCCTAAAATCATATAAATACCATGTCCAAAAGTATAAGCAAATCTATGCCCTTAAGCCTAACGAATCCTCACCCATAGGCGTAACAAATCCTTTCCTATAAAAATAACAAATCAATCAGGATAAATCCAATTATATAACCATTTTAGCATAATAAACAACAAATGTATATTAAACTATTACATGGTTAACATATTAAAACTCATATTGGAAAAATACATATCAAGAAACAAGTGAATTAAATAATCACAGGGCTTATAAGATAAATGGAATATCATTATGAAAAGCGGGAAATCACTAATACCAAACCCTTTAAACAAATATATCAGAATTTTCCAAAATTTAAATTCCATTTAAAATGTAATTTTTACTTAATAATCCAATAATAGAAAATAAGGAATTCCTCACACGAAACCTCACACAAATGGACATAAACGATTCTTCTAAGAGAATTCACACAAGGGGTGGCCCTTAATCCAACCAACATGCTCAATCTTGCTTAATTTAATTTAATTCATGAAATAAATATTATTAGGTAAAAAAGGGTCAATGATTATACATGGTTACACCCTAAAAATGTGTGAACATAAATAAGACACATATAAACAACTCGACATTCAGCGAAAGTCATAAGACCACCTACCTCATCATTGTACGACTCCCCTCATCCAGCGTCAGGATTTTATTCTCTCTAGAATGGAGTATAGCTTCAAAATAGTGATATATTATCGACCTTAAATAACTCATTTGATAGAAGAAACCATGATAAATAGATTAAGAGGGATCAATATTTCACTGATCTGGTTCAAATGAAACCAATGGAGAAGGAATTGGGTTTTGGATGATCAATAGAGATAGAAAATGACCCACAACATTTCAATTCACGAACCCGAATGGGAACCTACCTATTTTTAAAACAATAATTCTACTTCTTGATCTTTTATTTAAAAAATGTTTCCAACTTGTTCTAGAGACTACACACCATGTCCATACCAATTTTGGCCTAACCATTATGTTTCTATGTACTAGGATTACATGTTGTGTAGCCTTCCATAAACTGCATATACCTATAAGTACACAACGTGTAGTTCCCAGTCACATTGTGTAATCGGCCTACAACCATCCCATTGACCTATTTTCCCCATTTTTCAAAAGTACAAAATGAAAAGAAAGGATCCATACCTCAATGGAAGAACCAAGTTATTACAAAATTCCCCTTAAAGCAACTCATCCCATAATTTCCCTTCCAAGGGTGATGAAGAAAAATTTGTGAAAGATCTCCAGCCACTGTGGTTGTATGTCGGCCTCCATATCCCAAATACTATCCTACACTCAGCCATGATACCATAGCACTCGTACCAATGGAATATACCAGCCATGGAGAACCTTCCTAGTATGATCTAGAATACGAATGGGCTGCTCCTCAAAGGACACATCTTACTGAAACTCCACTTCCACGGGATGGAAGGTGTGAGATGGGTCTAAAAAGTAATGTCATAATTGAAAAACATGGAACACGCCATGAAAAGAACTGTACCTATATAGAAACTATATTTGGTAAGAAAACGGCCCGACCCTCTCCAGAATCTCAATTGGACCGATGTATCTCCGCGAAAGCTTACCATGTATCTTGATTCTCTTGTGTCCCATCCCTAGTGAAACATTAAAGAAAAATTGATCTGCAACCTTGATCTGCAGAGGTTGTCTGCAGTGATCAACATAATATTTCTAGTGAGACTACATAGTATCCATTCACTTCTAAATCAACTTTACCTTCTTAGAAATATCATACAAAATATGTGGTCCTAGTAAAGCTACCTCACCTGCCTCCATCCATCATAGGGGTGATCATCATGGCCTATCGTACAAATCCACATAAGATGTCAGATTTATAGTCCCCTGAAATATATTATAGTAGGAAAATAAAACTAGGGGAATATTATTCTCTTAATATCCTCCAAATATTATGATACATTCTCACAACATGTTCTCTATCATTGGTATCATACACTCTGACTGGACATCAGTCTGATGGTGGTATGTGGTTTTCAGAACAACCTGTGTACCTATTTCCCTCTGAAAACACTACCAAAAATGAGATGTAAAGAAAAAATACCTATCTAAAATGATAGAAAGAGGGACCCCGTGAAGTCGTACCACCTCACAAACATACAGATTCCTAAACTCATCAACACCGAAGGTCTCCATGATCGATAAGTAGTGATCAACATTCATAAGTTGGTCTACCACCACCCACACTTCATCATTACCTAGATTCAACCTCAGTAAACTTGTCCCATAATTCAACACAACATCGCCCCTTTTCCAATATGGAATAGGTAACTGTTGTAAAAATCTCGGCTGACCACTGATGTTCTACCTTCACCTGCTGATAGGTGGAACACCTCATTAAAAAACTGGCCACATCTCTCTTCATATCCTATCACAAGTACTAATCTTACTAGTTACATTACAAATTTATAAATCTGTGATGCACTTCTAAAGATAAAGCATGAAACGAATGCATCAACTCCACACGTACGTCCAACAGAACCCAAACACATCCCTGGTTCTGAAATAGCTCATCATCACCCACTTTTCAAATTGAATGTGGATAATTACCGACTCCACTTTCTCATAGGACTTTTCCCTTAGAATATGATAGCTTCCTCATCCTCAATCTACCTAGTATGGTAGAAGTCACAAAAAAATAATAAAGTAACGTATGTCCCTGACATTCATGAACCTCTAAGTGCATCTCAGAGAACAATTACATAAGATTCCACTCGCTACTAGCCTCCTACAATGTTTACTTTTGAGTCTTCACGCTTAGTGCATTAGCCACTGCATCACCTTTTCCAGGTGTGTAGGAAAGATTGATGTCAAAAGATTGGAGGTACTCCAACCACCTTCACTGCCAAAAATATAGACCAGGTTGTGTAAATATGTACATAAGACATTTTTGGTCCTTGTACACCACAAAACACTCCCCCAATAAGTAATGTCTCTGATAGTATAAGGATTGAACAACCACAACTAACTATAGTTTGTGCATCAGATAGTTCCTCTCATGTGGACTCAACTAATGATACACATACATAATGACTCATTCCCCATATATAAGCACTTCTACCATCCTGATACCTGATACATCACAGTACATAGTATAACTCTTTCCATATATTAAAAAAAATAGTTTCGGTTTGGACAATAGTCTCTCTTTCAACTCCTAAAAGGCCATATCTAGGAAACTGACCATACATACTTCACGCCCTTCTTTTCCAAGCCCCTCATCGGTGCTACAAAGCATAAGAAGTATTTCATTGAATTCACGTATTAACCAACCATACCAATAAATCTATACACCTCAAATATTTTCTTGGCATCCTCATAGGTCACCACTTACCTCACCTTATATGGGTCCACTATTACTCCTATATCTGAGATGACATGACCCAAGAAGTGAATATGTTCCATCCCTAAGTGTAATTTTCATAGATTATAATATAACTAATGCTTAATCAATTTATTCAAAATGATCTCTAGATGTGTTCCATGGTTGTGTCGATTATGATAATATA
Source organism: Viscum album (assembly GCA_963277665.1). Classification (NCBI taxonomy): domain Eukaryota; kingdom Viridiplantae; phylum Streptophyta; class Magnoliopsida; order Santalales; family Viscaceae; genus Viscum; species Viscum album. Next base: position 143,852,780 of record OY728141.1, read on the forward strand.
CTAGGATATCAACCATAAAACCCACCACAAAAGAATCCATGTAAGGAAAGAATACTTAGTTCCTTAGTTCCTGGAAAACCACTAGTGCATTCGTTAGACTAAATGTCATAACTAGATACTAATATAGACCATACCTTCCACAAAATGTGGTATGAGGTATGTTTGAAGATCAAACATGTACCTAGAAATATCCTAACATTATTTAATTTTTCAAAAACACCCGGGATCCTTGAAGCTAACAAAAATGTCATCCATTTTTGGTAGGGGGTATTAGTTTCTAAATTCTAACGTATTTAGTTTCTAATAGTACACGCATAGACTGAGGGTAACATCTATCTTCTTCGCCAAAAATAACGGAGAACCCCGTAGATAAGTACTAGGTAAGATGAAATTCTTAGGCCTATAAATCCTCTAACTGCCTCTTGACCTCTTGAAAATCCATCATAGACATCCTACAAGGAGGAATGGATACTAGTGTAGCTCCTTTTACTAGCTCGGTAGATAAATCTACCTATCTTACCATAGGTAAAACTAAAACGATATCTAGTAATACATCCCTAAAAAGGTCAACTAGTATAGGTAAATCTATCTTCTGTGCTCCCTGGTCATCTAGATATAAACTAGAAATCTGTGTTGTTACCCCACTAAACCCATGTTTCTTGGGGTCTAGCTCTTCCTTCCTGGACAACCCAATCTTCCTTGTATTAAAACTATCTACCTTCTGGAGACGTAAATGTAACCTTGTGGTGATAGAAATCAAAAAAATCCAGAAAGTAGACTAACTAGTCCATTTGGAGTATGACATCAAAAATTTTCATCTCTAAGACATAGTGATCCCTAAAGAAGTAACACCCACTAACATCAAGAAGTCACTCTTTACCCTAATTCATAACTTTGTTCATTATCCTTAATGGAGTTTCTAGTGTCATAACATCATCAGAAGAGAAAACATAGAGCCCAAGGATCTCTACAATGGGAACAAATATAAAACTATATGAAAGCCCGTTATCAAAGAGTGCATAAGATAAAGTAGAGGAAACAATAATATTACATCTAATAGTAAAAGGTATGAGATTGTGCTCTTGATGGGTCATTTGGACTGCATAAGTGTGACCTATACCATGGCCCTGAGACACTACATGACTACCATGAGTTGACCTACCCTGATGTTTCTAAGATCATGGGGTTTGGCTACCATAGCCACGACCACAACCTTGGCCTAAACGGCCTGACATATTCCAATTCCCTAATTGGTGAGAAGATGCTGACCCTGATCATGAACATGGAGTCTGTACATAACCTCTATCAATAGATTTTAGTGGAAATTCCTTATAGTAGAGCTGTAGATGGCCCATCCATACACAATCTCAAAATTCGATTGGGTCTATCAGGCACTATGTTCCCATTTTCCCGGCATTTACCACACTGATATAATCTTTCCTAGTGACATGAAGATACATAGTGACTTCTTGTATCCCTAAAGAAAGTGTTAAACGACTCTTCTTACACTCGTTCATGATAGTACTAGATCTTGGTGTCGAACCACCCTAGTTGGAACCTCCAGCTTCCCAAATATGATGATTGGTAATATATTCTATATTCATAATGTCAGATACAAAAGTCATCCTGTAAATTTTCGCCTATGATTAGAAGTCATAGCTAAGACGATCCTCGAATCACCTTGCCCTCAATGTCTCTTCACCCATCAGAATAGGTGTGAATCTCTGAATCTCAGTGAAATAGGAAGAGTATTCCTTCACTAACATAAATCCCAAAACTAGATTCATGAAATTATGCCTCTATCATCCATCCACATCATGGAAAAATAATAGTTATAGAATACCGTAATGAAATCCCTATATTCAAAGTCTTGATGGATCTCTATCTGAGTAATAACATCCAACCACCTCTTGGAAGAATCACATAGCGTATAAGTTATGATCTTGACCCTCCTCTTAGGGGAAATCTCTAAATGCTTGAAGATTGTAAGAATGGATTCAAACATTGACTCTATAGCCTATGATACACCAACCCCTAAAAATGTAGGCGGATGTTGTTGCTCAAATATTGGCATCAGTTCTTCCATAGACGATGTGGGCAGAGGTACTCCCTATAAAGTCTATATAAACCTCATGAAGCCTTCACAAAACTGTGAATCTATAACTATGTCTGGTATAATAGCTGGTGTCGTGACTAGACCATCTAGAGGATCCCCTTGTATCCCTTGGACAACCACCCCTGAGTTGTGGTCATTGCCACTCTCATGACGTACAAGTAGAGGTCTTTGTGGGGGATTTGCTCTGTAAATTCCTACACATACAACTCAGTATATTCTTCTTGATAAACGTAAACAGTTCAAGAAAGCAATAACTAAATAGGAGAAGAAAAGATGCAAAATCTCACTAATAAAGATTATAAGGCATGTAGGAACCATTCAAGGAATGCAAACTAAACCCCATAGATGGTTGTGTACTCCTACCATCCTGGGTGTGTAAACACCACATGTACATGGCTTGTAGGGACTATACACATTGTGTACCCTTAATGTCTCACATGGTCATGTAACTCCGCATTCCATAGTCATGTAAACTTCCTAGGCACACAACATGTCAAGAGGACACATGGAATGTACTCATGTCTTCCCTTCGGGACATGTACTTTTACATGTCCAAAGCCTCATGAGTCTACCTATGAAGAACTGTACAGGGGGTAATTAAGGTACATGATGTGTTGTTATCAAAACTCAACAACTCGTGATTTCTCTCACATGGCCAGTTACACGGTCATCTAAAACAGGGAGTGTACTCAGATCACACAATGTGTACTTGGAAAAGTACTTTTCTTCCCAAATAGAATAACACATGCATGTGTTCATAGAACAATATGTCGTGTTGTCTGGGTTTCTGGACAGTATTCCTCAAGAAACATCGATGGAACCCCTATTTCTTAAAAATAAATAAAAATTTCACAAATTTCTAATTCATGGGGGACATACTCTCCGTGAATCAAATATTTTCATTGACATATTTCACAAAAAAACACAATTTATATCACGTCGCTAAAACATTATCCACTAAATTCAGATCCAATAGGGATCATACTCCATAGGGATTAATGTTTAGCATCCATCCAATTACACCATAACATGTACCAATACACCTATCTCAACATCAATAATATCTATCATGGTATCAATCATAGCATCATGCATATCTATAACTGCATATATCACTTCATCATGAAATTAGAAATTCTCTCTAAATGGCATGTAAATATGAAAGGGATATGATTTGTAAAAAGATCTTATACGATTCATCAAATTTAATACCCTCATATCATCGGGTTACAACAAAATTGAACCACAATGATAAGAATAATGACAACACAAAACAAGTGCATCACCCAATAGTGAAATCTAATCAACTTTAATAGATTGAAATAAAAAAGACCACAATTCAATTTGAGGTAATTTGGGTTTTTCTTGTACACGAGGTACATACTCTTGAGAATAGATAATTATGAAACTCCATTTCATTCCTATGCCATTTTAATATTGCTAAACAGTAAAAAAACCTAGAAAAGAGAACTCCTCTGATACTATTCTGTAACGTACTGGATCCGGATACCACCCAACTGGTGCCCCGTACCCAGTTGGTAACATGACCTCCAGTGCATTTCCCTAAACACCAGAGGCTACCGACTATAATTCAGGGACTAGGGTGTGATTTTGGGGAAACTATTAACTCATTAAATAAGTTAAAAACAATTAAATAAGTGATAATACAATAAAGTAAGTAATAAACATAATACATCTGAAATAAATAGAGGAAGACTAATAAGATAAATAACCAAGATTATTTCTATACAAAAGATGATGAAAAATATTATTTTCTATGAATGAAAATAGGTACAATGTACGAATCCACAATATATATTCCAAAATAAAAAGAAACAAAATAAATCTAAGAACCATCATAAGACTCGTCTTATTTATATCCCCTTCGGCTCTTAAATAGAATCTTAAGTATCTGTAGAATAGATCTTTCCTTTAACGATGCCTGTAATAATATAATCTATTGGGCCCAAAATCATGACCCAAATAGGGTGTGAGAAATTTATTCCAAAATTCAACAACATAAGAGCTATGCCTATTTATTATTGATTATATTCACCAAGTAGTGTTCAAAAAGGAAAATCAGTAATCTAGGAAGTACAGAAAAGTAAACAATCATACAAGTCATGTTTTCCATTTTTATTCATTATGTTCAGTTCAATAATTCGATTATATTGAATTATATATGTTTTTAGATCCATCCTTATCCTGTCAATGCCCCTTATAAATAATACTCAATAGATACCTCAGAAGGGTTTCTAAACATGTAAGGTGAAGGCCAAATCCAAGATTATTCTTTGGCGTGACAGATGCCTCATCCATCATTCCATTTCAACATTCAAATCAACAGAATTCCCATAGGAATAGAAAAACCCTTCTCATACTCATAGCCAAATACTATCTCTTAAGCCTAACGAATCCTCGCTCATAGGCATAATAAATCCTTTTATAAAGTCATAACAAATCAGTCAAGTTCAATCCTAGTATATCATCATTTCAACATAATAAAAAACACATGTAAATTACTCTATTACATGGTTAACATATAACAACTCCCATTATAATCAGACATATCAAGAAACAATTTAATTAAACAATCAAATGGCATAAACAATAATTTGAATATCATGGGTAAAATAGGGAAATCACTAATCCTAAACCCTTTAAACAAATCAATCAAAATTAACAACAATTTCGATTCCATTATAAATGTAATTTGAACTTACCAACCCAAAAAGGAAAAAAAGTCATGCCTCATTGTCAATCTCGTCCAAATGGCCATAAATATTCATTCCAAAGGAATTCCCCCTCAAGTGACATTTACTCAAACCATAAAGATCAATCAATATTAATTTAATTTAATTCAAGTCCTAATTATTATTAAGAAAAAACAAGGGTCAATTTCTATTCAATGTTACATCATAAACATGAGAGAATGGTAATAAGACACATATAAACAACTCAACATTGATAAAAAAAGGCACAAGACCACGTACCTCGTCATAGTACGACTCTCCTTGTCCAACATCGAGATTTCAGTTGTTGTAGATCAGTGTAGATCTACAAAACAAGTGTAAACTATCAACCTTAAATAAATCAATAGAGAGAACAAATCATGTAGAATGACTCAAGAGAAATTGAGAGCTCACCGATCATGTTCAAATGCAACTGACAGTGAAGGATTCGCGGTTGGTATGATCATTCGAGAAGGAAAACATCCCTCAGAGCTTTTGTATGTGATCCTGGATGACCCCCTACCTATTTCACAAAAACAATTACACTACTTCCCAATTTAGCATTAAATATAGGTATATTTCATATACTTGAGACTACACCCCATGCCGTACAAATTCTATCTTGACCATTATATGGAAGTGTTCTAGGATTATATAGGGAATAATCTTCTATACATTTCATATAAGTACAAAATGTGTAGTACCCATTCACGTCGTGTAATAGGCCTACAACCAGCCCCTCGACCACTTTACCACCTTATTCTTAAGTACAAACAGAAAAGGAAAGATCCATACCTCAATGGAAAAATTAGGTTCTCACACAAGAATTTTTTTTGGTTTTAATTTCATAACATAATTTCTAATCAACCATCTTTCACCAAGCATACCTAGCATTCATTAAAATTAATTTTTATCCATTTATATTTTCTTCTATGGAAAATTCTCTTTATTTCCCTAAAAAATGGGAACACTTCATCCCTTTCATGACACACCCATACCATAGAATTTATACCTGAAACTATAAAACATTTCTCTGAAATAACCCTTTTATTTTTACAAAATATTTGGTTTACCATTATTTACCATCAGGTAGTCATTTCATGGATACTTCCATGTGAAAATAAAAGTCCCGGATGTGAGTATTCAATCCATTGTAGTATTTATTAATTAATTGTTCTTAGTATAAAAATATAAATCCTTTTTAATATAATTAAATACACATCATTAGTATACTTAAATTTCATTATATTAATTAAAGAACATTATTTTTCCTTTGAACCCTCTAAGAAAAACAAAAACATCGATCGTGCGTATGTGAGAACTACCACCTCCATACAGGGATCTTGTATCTTTTTTGTAACAACCTGATATTTTATAAGAAGTATATATTTTATGTCTTATGTTATATGTAACATCAAAGTAATATTTCACTAAAAACAACACTATATTGGCCTGCGTTATATGCAAGAGCAACCTTCCTCGATAACGTGTGTTGTACACAATATCGAGTTTCACTAAACAATGATATGTTATTAAAATATTATATAAATTAGCTGTTATAAATAGTATTAACAACATTTTGAATGTTATATAACATTATAATTAATTTTACATATGATACGAGAAAAAAATAAATTTTTCGGAAAAAAGTATTACTTTTTTTCAAAAATGCAGTTTTTCACCTTTTGATGGCGCAACATTTTAAAGATAATTTTTGACAAGTCTAGAAGTTAAATTTCAGAAAATAAAATTATTCCTTTGAATAAAGATATAATAATTTACATTGGATATATTTTTTTATACTTTTCTGATAACTTTTATATTTTGATGAATAGAAAAAATACGGAAATGTTTAATTGAAAACAACGTTTTTCATCAAAATAATTTATATAGTTAAAATATATTATTTAATGGTTTTAATTTATAAATAAATAATATTTTTACCATTTAATATAATTTATGTCCTCATCATTCATTTTAAATTGAATTCATTGGTAAAAACATTTCAATCTTTGATAATGTTTTAACATTTAAAACCCGTTTTCTAATGAATGGGAATAATTTTAAATTAATTACTACAACTTCTGTGTTTTGAATATTAAAAAATGGATTCCATATTTGGATTAAATGGGTCTAAACTATGTTAATAGGCTACTTTTATTTTTTTATATTATTAATAGTAACTACTATAATTTTTATTTACTACTGTTAAATGTAAATCTGGTAATTAAGGGTACAAATAAGATTGAAAAATTACCCTAACACATGACAAAATTATATTTTACCAATAATAGTATACCCATTTCACCTAAGGGTCGGAATATATTCATTTCATGGACCTTTGACCACGAAAATGATGTAATGTTTTTTAAAACTAATGAAAGTGACAACATGTCACTCTCTTAAATCTTATAACTATAATAATTTTAATTTAGTGAAACACTTCATGAAACATCAAAAATGTATAGCATCCAGAAATATAATAAAATTATATATATCATGTAAATTTATTTATAATTTTTAGGGATTAAATAATTATCATTAAAGGTGACACAATAGTGATGTTGAAATTATTTTATTTGATTAAAATATCAAATAAATGGTTTTAAAAATAATAAAATAAATATTAAATGAACTATTTAATGTGCTCTACTAATTTTATATATAAATATGAATTTTTATGAATCTATTAAATCTTTTATTTCTCATATATCCTCTATTTAGATTTTATTTAAATTCAAATAAATGAATAGTGTCAAAATTGACACTATTGTTATTTTATAAAAATAATATTTTATAAAATTGTATAAAAATCACAAAAATATTTATAAATTATAAATTTAAATTTATATGTTCTAATATTTAATAAATTATATAATTATGGATAATTCATAGCACATAAATAATTATTTATATTATTTTAAAATTTAGAATATTATTACCACAAATAAATTTAAATAGATTAAATAAGTACAAATCAAAATGATAATTGTTAAAATAAATTCCCAACATGTCGAAATTTTATTGGTTGATGGGATTACAACCCTATATCATCTAATATTTTAATTTTAGTAATTTTGGATGTTTTTATGTGGGGTTTGAATTTATTATAAATTAATATTTTTTTGATTTCCAAAGGTTCCCCTCTCCTCCCTTATAAAAGAGCCCCTCCTCCCTCTCCTCCTCAAACAATTTTGAGCCTTAAAGATCAGACAAACCCTGCCCATTCCCCTTATAAACTTCCCTAGTAACATACTAGTGGTCCTGGTCTACTTCAAAGACCAATCTTAGTGCCCTAAGAGGAGGTTTCTAAGAGGCGTGTCGAAGGAGAGGTAATATCTGTTACAGATTCTTTCAAATTAAATTATTCTAATACTTCCACATCATTAGTTGTTTCATTATTATGTAATAACATCAGTATCACTCATATACTGATATGTTAAACAACCCTATTTCACCTTCTATCCATCCAACGAAAAATGAAATCACCGCGCGTGCGTACGTACGGAATACAGTCTCCACGCCATGGTGTAATCTGTTTTCCACCACCACCTTACTTGGATGGATATAATGGTGTAAAGAATACCTATATATGATTATTATAACATGATACTAATTCTATGACATTCCATATTCCACTCCAATACCATTCAATAGTTATGGAAATGATATCATCGCTTGTCCGTATGTACGGCCTACCTTCTCCACGATGTGATGTGACTCGTTCTACATGATCTTCGTAGAATAATTATTATATAAATAAATTGAATGAATAAATATGATATATATTACACTAATACCATTCTGTAAATATGTTATCTATAACCTAAAAAGAGGAATAAGAATTTACTCGACAAGACATGCATAAGAACATAAAGCAATGAACTCCCGAATAACAAGTAGCAATGAAATATTACTAATAAGAAGATAAGAATATGACCATGTATGATATCATAACAATGAATATTATTCCTAAATAAGTCAATGAAATTATTTAAATCATTATACTGGAGGTTCAGATACGTACAAAGAAAATCGGACCTAGGGTAAGGGAAAATCTCATAATCTCATTTTTCAGAGATTTTTTATACATCAGAATTTTCTAGGGCATATTTATCATCCACATCCATGTTTCCTAAATATGTAAGATTATTTCTATCCTCCTAAAATTTTTTAAATACAATTTATCTATTGGTGACTTTTTATTAAAAGATATGAAATAAATCTTTTTTCGTTTTTAGTACGAGATACTATTTGACTTTTCTGGAAAAAGTACTAGAAGAATGATTTTTTTAACTTGGACGACATGAATGGATTTTTATGATTTCATAGAAAATTATTTCAATGAAGATTCTGTTACAATTTTTTAAGTTTTATTTTAATCAACTTCTTTTAATATTTTATGAAATGTTAAAAAAGGAAAAAAAAAATTGAATTAGAAATGATATTTTCCACAATAATGGTGTTCAAGTTTTTTATCAAAATTATTTTCCATCTAATAAAATATAGGGTTCAGTTTCTATCCCTATTGTTACATTGATTTGATTATACTGTGATGGAATTATTTTTATGAGGTTTTTTATCTTATATGAATTGTTTTATTATGTCACGATGTCTAAGAATCCCATTTTTAATACATGGGTTTTTCTATGATGTATGATTTATGATTTTGTGGAACAAATAAGAATGGTTTAATTATGAGATGGGTGGGACCTATATCTCCCTCCAATTCATTGGGTAAAGATTTATATATCATGAGATAGACATGGATGGAAAGATATGTTAATCTGGTTCAGTGATACGGGACTGGAATGAGGAGTGAACTTGATTCGGTAATGGACTATGTCCGCTATGATGGTCTTGTAAAAGATCCTTGACTAATATGAAATTATTTTCAATGATTATGTGTGTATGCCACAATGTTTCAAATTTTATTTTATGATTATTTGGATTACATCTCACTACTATGAATTATCCCATGTTATGATATTATGATCTCTTTTGCAAGTTATGATTTTAAAAATGTTATGTTCTTATGAATATGATATGATTAATATTTCATTTGTATACCCTTGCTTAGAATTTGAGCTCACCCTTTTGTATGTTTTCTTTTCCTCGGGTCAGGAAGAACGGTATTAAGTAGGATAATCCAAAAGGGACTCTAGATATGATGAAATAAATGAGAGAAAATGTAGATGATTTATGAACCAGTTGTTAATGCTTACCAATTTCTAAAGACACTATATGTATATGATCCTATCATGGTTTTGTTATATGTTGTAATAAGTATTCTTCAATTCTGAAGTAATAACCATGTATGTAAAGTATGGGTCGTTATAGTTGGTATCAGAGGAAATGTATAGTCAACATTTGGAAATTAGGATGAGAAAGCCTTAGTATAAACTCTAAGCATATGTCTAAACATAGAACACAATATTAGTGTTTTAGAAATTGCCATGAACACCCTATGATAATACCTAAAGTGTGAAATTTTATTCTTGATTTTTTGGTTTTCCTGTTATGATTAGTGTTTCTCATACTATGCTTCCTGGTTTTAGTCAATGGCTAGAACCCGAAGTAACTGTGTTAATGCTGAATGCGATGGGAAATTCAATGATTATCCCCCCTGAGCAACCAAACGTTATGGGAGATAGAATGTAAAATCATGAAGCCATGCTCACACAATTATCTCAAGCTATGAATCATGCATGACTTCCAAACAAGCAAAGGAAAGAGCAACATTCTGTTGAATCCTTCATGAGGTAGTGTCCACCTTCATTCAGCGGGTATTCTGATCCATTAGTGGCTGAAAAATGGATCAGTACCACTAAAAATATATTTTCAGTTCTACAATATTTTTAACATGATAAAGCCATATTAGCAGTATATCGTTTCAAATGTGAAGATGATCAATGGTGGAATCTTATTAATAATATGAGGCAAAGGGATGAAATTGAGTCCATGGAATGGGACAAGTTCAAGAACAAATTTTGCAATAATTACTTCCCTTGTATTCTTCGAAAAAAGATTTAGAAGGAGTTTCCTGAACTAAAGAAAAAGGATGATGAATCTGTTGGTACCTACAAAGCAAATTTTACAAGATTTTCATGGTACGCTTCTGGAATTATTATCCAACCTAAGAGTAAAATTGATCAATTCTTTAGTGGATTAAAACCAGTTATTCGAAAGGCATTATCCATAAGGGACTTCAATATCTATGAGGAAATTTTTCTATGTGCTCTCAAGGTTGATATGGAGATTGGAGTAACCCATCAATCATATGGGTTTGATAAGAATAGGAAAATGGAATTCAAAGAAAAATATAAAGACCACACTAAAAAGAATATGAGTTTTCCCTTATTCTCAAAGTGTGGAAAGAAATATGGAGGGAATAGTCTTAAAGGTACAAGTAAATGTTTTAGGTGTGGAAAAGAAGCTCATCTGGCAGTTGAATGTCAAAATAATGGGAAGAATATGTCTAATGATGCAGACAAAAAAAGAGATGCACATAATGCACCTCCTACACTTCAATGATTCAAGTGCAAGGAAATGGTGCATTATACCAATCAATGCCCTAATCTTAGTGTTTTTTATGATGATCGATGTCAACAAACTCTTAAGGGAAAAGACAAAGGAAATTCACATGGAATTTCTATCGGCAATGTGGAGTATGATAAAGAAGTGGTGAATGATACACTTACCATCCGCTCTAAAGTAGAAAATGTTTTATTTGATTTTGGATCCACCCACTCTTTTATTTCTGAAGAATTTTCCAAGGGTATCGCCATATTACATCAGTAGTTAGATATTCAGTTAGCTGTGACAACACCTAATGGCACAATAGTCACAACAAAAGTTTATAATTATTCTCCGATTAAAGTTTGTTGGTAAGTACTTCTTGAAAACCATGTGATCATTCATAAAGTGGAATTTGATGTGATTCATGGCATGTATTGTATTTCTATATACGGAGCTCATATCAATTTCCAAATAAGGGAAATCACATTTAATATTCCTGATCAATCTACTATCATCTATCGATGCATGGATGAATATAACCTTCCAGTGGAGATTTATTCCATCTTATGGGTCTTGATTCCAATAAATGACGATTATTTTTCTCAAATGGTTAGAGAGAAACTCACAATTAATAATATTCCCATTTTATATGATTTTAATGATGTCTTTCTGGAAGAATTTCTAGGTCTTCCACCAAATCGTGAAGTTGAGTTTTCAATATAACTAATACCGGGTTCTATGACTATTTCAAATACACCATATAGAATGGCCCCAACTGAGTTATAGGAATTGATCAAGCAACTCCAAGAGAATCTTGATAAGGGATTCATACGCCCTAGTGTATCACCATGGAGAGCACCTATTCTGTTTGTTAAGAAGAAATATGGATCAATGAGACTATTCATTGATTATCTAGAACTTAACAATATCACTATCATGAAAAAATATCCTCTCCCACACATTGGTAATTATTTGTCCAACTACGCAGAGCTCAATACATTTCCAAGATTGATCTTCGTTCAGGGTATCATCAATTAAGGTTCTAAAAAGTGGATATAAAAAAGACATCTTTTCATACAAGGTATGGACACTATTAATTTATATTGATTCCATTTGGTATTACTAATGCCCCTAATATCTTCATAGATATAATGAATAGAGTCTTTAGAGACTATCTTGATCAGTTTGTGGTAGTCTTTATTGACGATATTCTTGTCTTTTCAAAGAGAAATGAAGAACATTAAGATCACTTGATAATTGTATTAAATATCCTATTAAAGGAGAAGATTTATGCCAAATTTACCATGTGTGAATTTTGGTTTCAAAAAGTTCCATTTTTGGGTCACATAATCTCAAAATAGGGGATATCAGTGGATCCAGCAAAAACAGAGGTTATCGAAAGATGGTCGAGACCAACAACAGTAACTGATATCCGATGATTTCTTGGTCTAGCTAGATATTATCGACGTTTTTTGAATGTTTTTCTAGGTTATCTAATACACTCAACAGGTTGACTCGTAAAGTAGTTAAGTTCATTTGGACGAAGGAGTGTGAAGGGAATTTCAAGCAGTTGAAAAGAAGGTTATCTAGTGCACCTGTTCTCACACTACCTTGTAGTGTAGAAAGGTTTGTGATTTACAGTGATGCATCCAAGAAGAGATTGGGGTGTTTTCTCATGAAAAACGATATGGTGATATCCTTTGCCTCATGAAAGTTGAAAATCCATGAGAAACGTTACCCAACTAATGATTTGGAGTTAACTGCGGTAATCTTGGCATTAAATATTTGGAGGCATTATATTTATGGTGAAAGGGGTGATATTTATACTGATCATAAAAGATTAAAGTATATTTTCACACAAAAGGATATGAATATGTACCAAAGAAGATGGTTGGATCTGATTAAGGATTAAGACTACTCAATTCATTACCACCCTGGGAAAGCAAACAAGGTGGGAGATGCATTAAGTCGACAAGACCATGCAAGCTTATCCATGATGAGGATCACAAAAGATACAATATTTATGGATTTACAAAGGATGGATCATGGAATTATAATGGAATGGGAAAATATTATCTTTCTAAAATGAATATTCAACCATCTATACATGTGAATATTAAAGAGGCACAAAGAGAAGGTGTAGATTTACAAAAGAAGGTGAGAAAAGTTCATGAATTCACCCTTGATTGTGATGGGATAATAAGGTTCAAGAATCGGGTTTGTGTTCCTCCCATCCCAGAATTAAAGAAGGAGCTACTGTATGAGGCTCATAGTTCTTCATTCTCTATTCATCTTGGAAGCACGATGATGTATAGGGACCTGAAAGAGTACTTTTGGTGGGATGGCATGAAAATAGATATTGCTGAATATTTCTCTCAATGGTTGGTTTGTTAGCAAGTTAAAGCTGAGAGAAAGAAGTCTAAGGGGATGTTACAACCATTACCCATACCAGAATGAAAATGGGAAAACATCACTATGGACTTTGTCACTAGACTTCCAAAAACATCCAAAGACAATAATGATATCTGGGTTATAGTTGATCGTCTTACGAAGTCAGCACACATCATTGCTATTAGAGATGATTTCTCTCTGGATCAGCTTTCCAGGATTTATGTGAATGATGTTGTAATATTGCATGGAGTACCACTTTCCATTATATCTAATCTGGATCCAATGTTTACCTCGAAGTTCTGGTAAGGTCTTCAGTATACTTTAGATACAGAGTTGAGTTTCAGTATTGCTTATCATCCTCAGACAGATGGTCAGTATGAGAGAACAATTCAAACTCTAGAAGATATGTTAAGATCTTTCTCTATGGATTTAAAATGTGGTTGGGATCAACACCTACCTTTGGTGAAATTTTCTTATAATAATATCTTTCACTCCAGTATTCATATTTCTCCTTATGAAGCTCTCTATGGAATGAAATGTAAGACTCCAACTTGCTCCGATGAAGTTGGGTAAAGAAAGCTATTAGGACCTGATCATGATAATGAGATGGAAAAAAAGGTCAGATCTATTCAACAACACATAAGATCAGCTCAGAGTCGACAAAAAAGTTATGTCAACAACTGAAGAAAAGACCTAGAGTTTGGAGTGGGTGATAAACTGTTCTTATGAATATCTCCTTGGAAGAGAGTAATGAGATTTGGAAAGAAGGGAAAGATGAGCCCTAGGTATATCGGTCCTTTCGAAATATTGGATCGTGTTGGGAAGGTAGCGTACCGATTGGCGCTTCCACCGAATCTCTCTCAACTTCACAATGTGTTCCATGTATCTCTCCTGAGAAAGTACATACCCGACCCTTCACATGTACTAAGCTCAAAAGTTGTACCACTAGAGAAAGATCTTTCTTATGTAGAATAGCTAATAGAGATTCTGAATCGTAGCAAAAAAGTTCTACATAACAAGACCACTCGCTTGGTGAATGTTTTATGGAGGAACCACCAATTAGAAGAAGCTACATGGGAGCTCGAGGATATGATGAGGGAGAGGTATCCTCATCTGTTTGTCACGAAGTGTCGAATTTTTAGGGCAAAATTAATTTTAAGGGGGGTAGAATGTAATAACCTGATATTTTATGAGAAGTATATTTTTTTATGTCTTATTTTATATGCAAAATCAAAGGAATCGTTCACTACACACGACACTATCTTGGCTTGCGTTATATGCAAGGGCAACCTTCCTCGATAGCATGTGTTGTACGCAATATCGAGTTTCACTAAACAACGATATGTTATTAAAATATTATATAATGTAGTCTTTATAAATAGTATTAAAAATATTTTGAATTTTATATAACATTAGAATTCATTTTACATATGATACGAGATAAAAAATCAATTTTTCGGATAAAAGTATTTTTTTTCAAAAATGATTTATTCCACCTTTTGATGGATCACCCATTTTAAAGCTAATTTTTGGTAAGTTTATAAGTTCAATTTTAGAAAATAAAATTTTTCCTTTGAATCAAGCTATAAAAATTTACATTGGATAAAGTTTTGTTACTTGTTGGACACCATTCATATTTTGATGAATAGTAAAAATACGCAAATTTTTAATTGAAAACAACATTTTCATAAAATAATTTATATGGGTAAAATATATTATTTAATGGTTTTAAAGAATAAATATAATATATTTTTACCATTTAATATAATTTATGTCATTAGCATTAATTTTACATTTAATTCATAGGTAAAAGAATTTCAATCGTTGGCAATGTTTTAACTTCTAAAACCCGTTTGCTTAACAATGGGAGTAATTTTAAATTAATTACTACAAATTATATGTTATGAATTTTGAAAAATGGATTCCATATTTGGATTTAGTGGGTCAAAATTATTTAAATAGTTTAATTTCAATTTATTATATTATGAATAATAACTACGATAATTTTTATTTACTACAGATAAAGATAAATCAGTTAATTAAGGATAAACATAAGATTGTAAAATTACCCTAACACATTAAAAAATTATATTGGTCGAATAAATGTTTACCCATATCACTTAAGCGTTGTAATTGATTCATTTCATTGACCTTTGACCATGAAAATGATGTAATTATTATTAAAACTAAAGAAACTGACAGCATGTCAATATCTTAAATCTTATAAGTATAATAATTTAAATTTAGTGACATGCTTCATGAAACCTATAACATGAATAATCTATAGAAAAGTAATAAAATTATATATATCATTTAAATTTATTTATAATTTTTAGGTATTAAATAATTATCATTAAATGTGACACAATAGTGATGTTGAAATTATTTTATTGATTGAAATATCAAATAAATGGTTTTAAAAATATTAAAATAAATAATATATGAACTATTTAATGTTATAAAATAAATTTTTATATAAATATTACTTTTTATGTATCTATTAAAAATTTTATTTTGAATATATCCTCAATGTAGATTTTATTTAAATTCAAATAAATGAATAGTGTCAAAATTGACACTATCGTTATTTTATAAAAATAACATATTATATAATTGTTTAAAAATCACAAAAATATTAATAAATTATATATTTATATGGCCTAAATATTCATAAATTATCTAAATATGGATAATTCACATCACATAAGTAATTATTTATATCAATTTAAAATTTAGAATATTATTACCACAAATAAAATTAAATAGATTAAATAAGGATAAATCCAGTTGATAATGTTTTAAAAAAATACCCAAAATGTCTAAATTTTATTGGTTTATGAGATTAAAACTATATATAATATAATCATTGAATTTGAGTAATATTGGATGTTTTTATATGGGGTTTTAATTTATTATAAATTAATATTTTTTAGACTTCCAAAGGTGCCCCTCTCCTCCCTTATAAAAGAGAACCTCCTCCCTCTCCTCCTCACACAATTTTGAGCCTTAAATCACAGCCAAAGCCTACCCATTTCCCTTATAAACTTCCATAGAAACATTATATAGGTCCTTGTGTTCTTCAAATACCAATCTTAGTGCCCTAAGAGGAGGTTTCAAAGAGGCATGTCGAAGAAAAAAGGTAATATCCGTTACTGATTCTTTCAAATTTATTTCTTCTTATACTTCTTATTACTTAGATGTTTCATTATGAAGTAATAACATCAGTATCATTCATATACTGATATTTTATTATATATATGAAAAAAATCCTATTTAACCTTCTATCCATCCTACGGAAAATTAAATCACCGCGCGTGTGTACATACGGAATACTGTCTCAACGCCGTTGTGTAATCTGTTTTCCACCGCCAC
The DNA here is from genome assembly GCA_963277665.1 of Viscum album. Taxonomy (NCBI): domain Eukaryota; kingdom Viridiplantae; phylum Streptophyta; class Magnoliopsida; order Santalales; family Viscaceae; genus Viscum; species Viscum album. Next base: position 143,869,910 of record OY728141.1, read on the forward strand.
CTTACATGGATTGATATAATGGTGTATAGAATAACTATATATGATTATTATAACATGATACTAATTATAAGATATTTCATCTTCCACTCCACCACCATTCAACAGTTATGGTAACGATATCATCGCTCGTACGTACGTACGACCTACCGTCTCCATGATGTGATGCGAGTCATTATACATGATATTCATTGAATAATGATTATATAAATGAATTGAATGAATAAATATGATATATATTACACTAATACCATTCTATAAATAAGGTATCTATAACCGAAGTAGAGTAATAAGAATTTACTCGACAATACATGCATACCAACATAATGCAATGAACTCCTGAATAACAAGTAGCAATGAAATATTACTAATAAGAAGATAAGAATATGACCATGTATGACATCACAACAATGAATATTATTCTCTAATAATTCAATGGCATTATTTAAATCATTATACAGGAGGTTCATATACGTACTAAGCAAATCAGACCTAAGGAAAGGGAAAATCTCACAATCTCATTTTTATCAGAGATTGTTTATACTTCAGAATTTACTCAGGCATATTTATCATCCACATCCATGTTTCCTCAATATGTAATATTATTTATATCCTCCTAAAAAATTTTAAATCAATTTTTACCTATTGGTGAATTTTTAGTAAAATATATGAAAAGAATCTTTTGTTGTTTTCAGTACGAGATACGTTTTTACTTTTTCGGCCAATGTAGAAGAAGAATGTTTTTTAACTTATATGGTATGAATGGATTTTTAAGATTTTATAGAAAATTATTTCCATGAAGATTTATGTACATGTTTTCAATTTTATTTTTAATTAACTTCTTTAAATATTTTATGAGATGTTAAGAAAGGAAAAATTTTTCTTGAAGTAGAAAGGATATTTTACTCAAGAATGGAGTTCACGTGTTTTATCAAAATTATTTTCCATATAAGAAAATATAGGGTTCTGTTTTTATCACTACTGTTGCATTGATTTTATTATGTTGTGATGGAATTATTATTATGAAGTCCTTTATCTTATATTAATTGTATTATGATGTCACTATGTTTAAGAATACCATTTTTATTACATGGGTTATGCTATGATGTATAATTTATTATTTTATGGCACACATAAGAATGGTTTTATTATGAGATGGGTGGGACCTATATCTCCCTCCAATGCATTGGGTAAAGATTTATATCTCATGAGATAGACATGGCTGGAATGACAAGGTAATCTGGTACAGTGATACACGACTAGAACGAGGAGTGAACTCGGTTCAGTAATGGATTTGTCCACTATGATGGTGTTGGAAAATATCCTTGACTAATATGAAATAATTTTCTATGATTATGTGTGTATGCCACAAAGTTTCATGTTTTAAGTTATGATAATTGGGATTACATCTCACTAATATGATTTATCCCATGTTATGATATTATGATCTCTTTTTCAGGTTATGATTTTCAAAATGTTATGTTCTTATGAATATGATATGATTGATATTTCTTTTTTTACCCTTACGGAGCATTTGAGCTCACCCTTTTGTATGTTTTCTTTTCCCCATGTCAGGAAGAATGGAATTAAGTAGGATATACCAAAATGGACTCTAGATATGATGATATAAATAGGCGACAATGTAGATGATTTATGAACCATTTTTTTATGTTTCCATGTTTTTAAGAGACACTATACCTATACGGTCCTGTCATGGTTTTGTTATATGTTGTAATAAGTATGCTTCAATTCTGAAGTAATAACCATCTATGTAAATTATGGGTCGTTATATTTTTCCTCACTTCCTCTCATTGATATTAAAAAGTATATATTTAATAAATAATAATTATTTATAGGTCCCATTAATATTTATTACAATATAATTTTTTATATACATTCATTTATTGTAATTTTTTAGAAATGAGATTGCAAATCTTGCATATGTACGGAGTACTGCCACCATAAAAGAAAAATCTTATCCATCACCAATAATTATCATGGATTGTTATAATAATGCAATTAATTAAGATATATGATATTTCTCACATTTTTACGCTTTAATAATGTTCATATTATGATTAAATAAAGATAATCTTTTTCTCATTAAATAATTTTAACATGATTTTGTTTGGGTAGGTTTTAGAACCTATGTCAATAGTGTTATAATGTTTTAGTCTTGAATGAATAAATAATTTTTTAATGATAATATCATGTGATAAGAATTTAATTATAATATTTTAAAAATTATATGAATTCTCTATTAGTTTCTGTTATAATTAATGATATACAATCATTTGGTTTTTAATGAAGTTGAAACTCGTTTATCACGGTTTCAATTTTCAAAAACCACACTAAAGTATTACACCTAATGTATAAATAAATTTATAGATAATTAATATTTATGGATTATTATAACATAAATAATATCGTCATTATGAATTTTAAAAAATATAATAATAATCAAGCCCATTTTTATGAGGTTTTTAAGAAATGAATAATTGAATGTTCTGACACTCATTCATAAAAAATTAAACTATAACAAGGAAATATAATCATAATATTTATTTATAGGAAATATAAAAGTGTAAAAATTTTATAGTAATATTTTTAAATAATTTTTTAATATAGTCATGTTAATTATAAAATAAGTTATAAAATGATCATGTTAGTTGGAATCCATTAATTATGGTTTTTTCTAACACCATTTTTTCTAATTTAGATTCATTTCTATTTATTAAACATTTTTATTAAAATTTATTAATAATATTACCTAGGTTGATGTTATGATTTAATCACAATTTTTTATGGGTAAATACTGTTCTATATCAATTTCATTTTCTTGATGAATTTCCTTCATAAAAGTGAAATTACAGTGGATAACCCCTTTATTTCCCAATGTCTCTTTGTTTCTCTATGCCCATGTCTTCAAACATCCAATGATCTAATTTTTTATTTAGGAATCCTAATGTATTATTGGTTATAATATTTCATTTAATTTGTTCTCAAATATATATTTCCCCTTTTGTGGTGTGGGTTTTAAATAAATTTATTTTTTAGATATTAAAATTCCATTTCATGTTCCTCCCATTCATCCTCAAAAAAATATATTAATAGAAAAGAAAAAAATCGAAAAATGATTCTAAAATAATTTATTATCCATTTTTAATTTATATATTTAAATATATGGTAAATAATTTTATAAAATATTTTTGATGAAATATTTATAAAAAAATATAAAAACATTTTAAGGATTTAATTTTTGAGTATCAACATCAAATTTTGTTTATTGTTACAAAATATTCATCTCTAATAGTGTTATAATTTCATGGATCACACTATATTTTCCTCATATGATGTTTTACTTTTTAACAGATAGAATTTCTATATCAATAGGTTTTGTTCATAATGACTTTTATGTGATTTAATTTGAAAAATTTAAGAAACTTGTTTACTTTATATGGGTTGTTTATATCTGTTAACATCCTTTGAGTAATTAAGGAGGTGATTTATTTATACCATCAATATACCCACTATAGATGTATTATAATTAGGTTTTATGAATTTTATCATGTAAAAAATACTTTTCCCTGGGTTAATTAATTATATATTTTGGATAAAAAAGTTGTTTCGTGGAACTCATATGTATGGGTTTCATTTTCTATTATGTTATACTATTATTTTCCTCTAATATATTTTGTAACGTTTTACATCTCATCAGATAGATATGGGAAATGAGTTATGATGATCAATCCATATGGGGAGATAATTTGTGTTTCCTTATACACTATATAAAACTAGTTGTTTTTCTTATTCCACAATGGGAAATAGTATATTATACATTATGTATAATGTTATAGTTTGTATGGTTATGTATTCTCAATATATCTATGTCCATTGGTCTTGTTATGAATCTTGGACCATGATTAATGTCTCCATATATCATTTTCTTATCCAACGTATTATTTTTATCATTTTATATTCTATGTCTACCTTTCATTATAATGAACATCTATTATTGATTAATTTCTATAAAAATCAAATATTTATTTTTAATTATGTTTTCTCCCTTGTTTGTGATATAGAATTTATGTCCCTTTGATATGTTATCCATTAATAATAATTATTTTCCATACCATATTATGTGTTCATTTCCCCAGTTTATGATTTTCACTATCTCATTTGAATGTAGTAGAATGGGATTTTGTTTATTGATAAATTTTCATGACATTGTAAAATGAGTGTTTAAGTATCTAGTCTCCAAATATAATAAATATCTACATTTTCTAGGATTTGTTAAAATATTATGTAATGTAAGGTTTAAGATGTTACATTGATGTAAAATAATGTATTTTTTTATATGGGTATTTATAGTTTTTATTAGATTATCGTTTAGTTGTTTTCAGAGATTAGTATAATTATTTTAGGCCTAGTTTTATATGTGTCATGATACAAACCCTGGTTATTATCCCACATTTCTAAAAACAACATAATGTTCTATTAAATTAATGTATATGTGATTACCATAAAAAATAAATCCATTTATGGATTTTAAAATTGGTAATGTTTTTGTAATTGATGTTTCATGGGTTAATAACCTCAAAAGTAGTTGGTTATGTATAACTCAATAATCATTTTGACACATGGTTAATGGGACCTTACTACACACATGGTTTGACGCTATTGGGATATATTATTTTGTTAATAAACATTATAATTAATAATACTTTATGAAGGATATGAGTATGGTTTTAGCTAGTATGATTTAGAAAATGTTTTAGGGAAATTAAAATGGATAACCAACTTCAAAACATATAAACTTGTAGAAGAATACACTCATTATTTATTAGTTATTTCTTCGATGACTATAGTTTAACACTCTATATTTGTATTAATTTATCTATTTTATTCATAAACATTCATCAATAAATGATATTGTTGGACAAGAATAAACCAATCTGATGATGGATTTAATGGATTATAAGGTGGTTGTCTAGAAAATATGGGAATAACAGTTTTAAATATCATGAAAATCATAATAAACACTTCTCTTTTATTAATAATGAAATTAAAAATATGGATCTCTTCAATACATAATGTTGGGAGAAATTTGAAATCAATTCATTTTTGTGTCAACATCCATCATCCTTTACTTTCTATTCTAACCCACTAATTTCCAAATAGTGGGTTAATGCGATGGAAAATATATTTCCCACTTTCAGTGCTTGAAGCTTGATAAATTTGTTTTGGATGTCTATCATCTAGAAATATTACGTGAAAAGTTTTCAATCCCATTCAAGAACACCATAATAAAGGATGATGTATATTATATTGAATAATATTATTTCAAGGGAATATACATTACTAAATATTTTCTATGGGCACGTAACATAATAATTGAATGATAATAAATTGAGTTGAACATAAAATGATGGTTTTATTAAATCATAAGAATCAATTTTTATGAGACTTAGATGGTATTCTTGAGAGAATTTATATGATCATGGTAGGAAGATTGTTCAATTATTAGATGTCTTAAAACCTAAAAATAAAATATATTTACTTTATGAGATTATGTAATCTATAAAGAAGTATTTTGATATGGGATTAATGCTAAACTTCAATATGTTGAACCTCATTATTCTATAGAAAATAAATTAATGATAGATTATGATAGATCACATAAGGATAAATCAAATTTAAGGAAAAAATTAAACGATCTATATTTCAAAAATGTATAAGGAACCAACATGGTAAATTTTTTACATCATCCAGAAAGTGAATTTAGAAGAGAATAACATCATTAATGATAATGTTGAAATGATTTGAAATGTATAACTAAAGAATGGAAGATAATAATGTCATACATAATCCAAATTCAACACTATAATGACTAAAATTAAAATAAATCATGAATTATGAGAATCATGTCACTAGTCCTATGGAATTTCAGGAAATACTTTCAAGGGAAATTGGTATAGAGAAGTCATGAACTATAAAAACATTGGATGTGGATCATTGGAATAAAGTGATGAAATGTGTGATTTATCCTTATTCAAGATCTTAAGATTCCTAATTGTATTATTGTTCTACATTTTTCATTATATACTCTAAATTTTATAAGAAGAATTATCCACCACCTCAAACATTGGATATAGATTCATCTGAGAAACCACTCAATGGAATGTTAAATTCAACAATGTTATAAAAATCCTCTATAATCATGGTTTTTATAGATTTACGTCCAAAACATTTATCGTATTCCCATAGTTAAATTTGAAATTACTATTTATATTGAATGAATATCAATATTTATAGTTAATATAATTTTTTTAGAATTGGAAAAAACCATTCACATTCCAAATATTTTAGTTATCAATAATCAATGTATGGATGACTGTGAAAAAATTTCAGAAGAAAATTAAATAATATGGGACATTATATCCTAAAATAATATATTAAAAGTACATATTACCAAGTAGGATTTCAACATTTATGACAAACCTATAGTATGATCTTATGTTGAGTTGTTACATGGTGAAATTTCTGGAATTCCCATAGTACCTAAGGTTGAGTTCTCAATAAGAAACATACCTGGATACTTTCCAATCTCAACGAAACAATATAGAATTTATTTTAGGAATTATATATGTATTTATAAGAGAACATGTATATGGGTTTCATAAAACCTTTTAAATCCCCATTGGATGCACCTGTCCAATTTGTCAAGAAAAAGGACGAATCTGTGCATATTTGCATCAGCTGTCCTAATATTAACAAAATCATAATCATGAAAAAGTATCTTACACCTCATATTCAGGAATTTTTTATCAACTTAGAGGATCTCAATACTTTTAAATACCTATTCATTTATTTGGATATCATTAATTAAGAGTCAAATAGGAGGAAATTCCAAAGGAAGACTTTTGAACAGAGTAGAACCCTCTACATTTCTAGTGAATCTATTAAAACTTATTAATTCCCTTTCTATGTTCATGGATATAATTAATAGATTCTTTATAAATTACATGAATCAATTTATATATTGCATTCTTATATATTCTAAGAGGAAGTAATAACATCATGATCAGTTGAGGACTGTGCTAAAGACTCTAATATCGATGAAATTGTATTTTATATTTAGAAAATGTGAATTGTATTTATAGATTGTACTGTTTAAGGATTTTTTAATCACAAGAAATGAGATATTTTTAGATATTTCAAAGAGATAAGTTATCTTGAAATTGGTGAGACCAACCATTGTGACCAATATCTATAGTTTTCTTGGGTTGTGTGGATATTATTGATGATTTTTAAAAAGATTCTCATAGTTATCAAATTTATTAACAATTTTTTCAGGGACGAGGCCATGTTAATTTAGATATAATAATGTGAGTATTTTTTAATGGAGCTTAAGTATAGGTTAATCACTTCAAAAATACTTATATTTCCATTTAATAGGGAATTTTTTTAAATTTAAACTAACACGTCCTTAAAAGGACTGGGTTAAAACATCATTCAGAATGAAAAGGTAATTTATTATCCTTTTTTTAATAAAAGTCTCATGATTAAAATTACTTAATTTATTACATAGAGTAGGTGGAAGTGATCTATTTTGTTTAAAATTTAGCTACATTTTCACTATACTGATAACTTTCACACATATACTAACCAAAAGATACTAAATATATATATTTTAACAAATGGATTTATAATTAAAATTAATATCTGATTAAATAATGTGAGTTTGAAATAAATTACCACCTGATAAATGAATAAGGTGGTTGATTCTCATAGAAAAAATTTAATGTTATGTTATCATTGATGAGTATTGAAAAAGACCCCAAACTCATGGACATACAAAGGATTAATAATGATATCATATGGGATGTGGATAAATAATATATTACCAAATTTAATACTCATTTATTTTAAAAAGGATCATGGTTGAAAAAAAAAGTTGTGGAGATGAAAAATAAGGTGGAAAATATTATATTGTTTAACTTTGATAATAAAGGTGTTTTAAGGTTTGGAGCCCAGACAATGGAACAATAAAAATAAGAACTCGTGAAGGATATTTTAGATGATCATTATAAGATATAATTATCGTTTCATCTAGGAAGAATAATTTCATATAGAGATCTAAATCAATACTTTTTGTGTGATAACACAAAGAGGGAAATCAGGGATCATGTATCTTGATGGTTTGGTGGATAAAAATTTAATGTGTAGTGATAGAAATCTATGAGGAAAATTCAAACCTTACCTATAACTCTATGAGAATGGGTAAAATAAACAAGGATTTAATCTTGGGACTCCCTAGGAAATCAAAAGGTAAAATTACATATGGGTTCTAGTTGATTTTTTTACCAAATCGGCTAAATTTATTTCTATTAGGGATGATTTATCATTAAATCACCTGTCAATGATACATGTTAATGATTCTATTAGGATTTATAGACTAAACCTCTCAATTATATATAATTTATATCTAAGGTTTACATTGATATTCTAGAAGTGTCTGTATCATGTTTTTGGGAATAAAATAATATTTTTTACTACTTACGGCACTCAGATAAATGGTCAGTCTGAGAGAATAATTAAAACGTTTTCGGATATGACACGATCATTTTCAATCGATTTACAAGGATGGTGGGGACAAAATATACCTTTTATAGAGTTCTTATATAATAATTTTATTCATTCTAGAATTCATATGGAACCATATCTGTCTTCATAATGGAAAAGGTATGCTATTCCAACATGATAAAATGATTTTAGAGAGAGAAGGCTAATGGGACCTCACCTTTTTAAGGAAATGAAAAAGAAGGTTGAAACCATTTATTGGAACATAAAATTAACACATAATTGATATAAGATTTATACCAATAACCATCGATGAGACATTGATTTTGAAGATAGTGACATGGTGTCCCACCAGATACCTCTATGAAAATAGGTTATGATGTTTGGGAAGGAAAGTAATTTGAACCATAGACACATTGGTCCCTTTGAGATTCATTATCATATTAGGATAATAAATTATCATATAAAACTCCACCTACCCCTTTATAATTTTATTTTTTTCTATTTATAATTTTTGAGGAAGTATATAACCAATCCATCATATTTACTGAAATAAAAATATATGAAACTGGATCATGGTATTATATTTCTATAGATATTTTTTATCAAATTTTTTTTATGAATAAAACCACACATCTAGTCAATGTTATTTGGAAAAACCACATATTTATGTAATTTAGAAGGAAACTAGAAGACCTAGTGGGACAAAATTAATGAAAACATTTATCTTTTGTGTAGTAAAATTTGATGAAACTGCTATTTTATGGAGGGTGGAATTTCATATATTATAAAACTAATGTTATTTTTTATAGCATGGGATAAATAACTAAAATTGATGTAAATGATAAAAAATATATTAGAAAAATATAAATTCATAAAGTCTTAATAAACTCTAATATTGTATAAAATTAAGGATCATTACTCTTAGAAGTTAATTAAATATTCAGATTTTACATTGAAATGGTTATTTACAATAAATAATAATTTCTTATAAATTATGTTTTTTTCATTTAAAATATTAATTTTCAATTTTTATAATTTTAATTCCGTAAAATAATCTTCATTTAATAATTCAAAATACCAGAAATTACATAAGATGAAATATTAGGTTTCTTTCAAATGACTAAATTTAAATCAAGAACTACATCTTTTAAGAGGGTCAAAATTTCTGTTGAATTATCAATATATAAAAATTGATTATAATTTTATGAATATATTTTAATTTATAAAATATTTTCTTAAGTAATAATTTTTTGAATTTTAAAATATTTTTACCAATTTATGAGACCTATGATTAAAATTTTAAAACAATTGTGATATTTTTTAATAAAAATAATCATGGTATATTCTTTTAAAATGTACTAAAATTTTGAATTTAAATTTTGGATTTGTTTGAAGACCCCAAAAATTAATTTTTTTTCCGATTTATCCATAAAGAAGCAGTAACCAAAATAATTTTTCTTATACATAAATTTGACACACAATAATGAAATTTTTCTAAATACTATTTTTTCACGTTACATGTGATTATTATAAATTTATATTTTATAATATTTTACAAGTTAATTATATCAAATAGAGAAAAAAAAATTATTTTTCACATTAAAATTATACATCGGGTTCCCTTCTATAATTTTAGTTATAATAAAATAACCATGATTAAAATTTAATCATGACTAATAAGTTCTTAAATTAGTAATTTAATGTGGTTTTAATTTCTCTAAGATAACACGACCATTATACCATCAAGAAAACCATTATTTTGATGAAAATTCATAATTATAATTCTCAATAATAATCTCTCACCTAATATACCTAAGTTTTATTCTATACCATTTTAACACCTCAACATTATCTTCCATGGAGAGGTCTATCTATTTCATTTGTAAAAGTCAAATAATTTAACACATTAATTATTCAAATTTATTCATATATATATATATATATATTTATATCAATTGTTTCCTATGAGGGCCCTGTAGCACTTATGAAATCCACTTTTCACCATTATTTAGAATGAGGATATCATTTATAATTATAATTCCGTGTTAAAATAATGGTCATGTCAAGAGTATTCACTCCTTAGTCATTATCTATTAAATTTATTATCAAATTCTCAAAAAATAATAATATAATAATAATCACATAAATAATAAATAGAAATTTCTTTATATTTACTGAAAAATAATTATATATACATTTCAATCCACTACGAAAAACAAAAACACTAATCATGTATGTGTGTGGACTACCACCTCCACGAGGCTAGGTTGATCATTTTACATCATCGTCCCTCATGGATGGTAAAAAGTATAGGCCTAATAAAAAATACCTTGTATGTAAAATTTCAAAAATATAAAATAACATTGTTTATGTTCATTCATTTCTTATATTATTTAAGATATGAGATCATTAATCGTGCATAAATTCGGACTACTACCACTACAAAGAATGAATTTCATTATTTATCACTACCAATTATGTTTGGTCATAAAAATTAAATTAAAGAGGTAATAAATATAGTCATTGGGTTTGATGAAATAGAGTGTTTGAAAACATTTATAAAAGAACTCCATTGGATATTTACATATCGTGTAAATGTTATGCATCATTTTATTTTCTAGAAATGTGTTTCCTTTTTTATTTAACCCTTATTATTCTCACATCATGCATCATTAAATTAATTTTACTTAGAAATCAGTTAACATTGTTTCCATGGAAGGTAATGAATACATAGTGTGTAATCTCCCTATTGTAGAATTTGTAGCAATGAACACCTCTAGGATACTTATAGGCCTCCTCCAACCCCCATGATCTTTAGAAATGTCAATGTATTGAACCACATGGATCTGCACCCTTACAAAAGATACCACATCCCCATGAATCCAAACCAAAACTAGAGATAAAATGATGGCGGTCATCTAAATAGACACCTCATGGGATACCACTCAATTATCTCTCCACCATAAGTGATCAACCACATCACTTAGATAAACAAGATGAAAACCATAAAATAATAAAACCAGCTATTAAATAGTCACTTCCGTGAGAGATACCACTCAAACCATATTAAATGAACATAAATACACAATATAAACCATATCATAAAATGTAAATCAATAAATACACAATAGCATAGTGTAATAAGAGAAGATATAAAAATCAAATATATCAGGGGTACTGAGAATGCATTTGTGACTCACATTACTATGTTTTCTCCTCTATGCCACTATGTTGTTAGATTGTAATGGTTATGATGAACACAAAGACACGAGAGAGGATTGAATTGTTCAGTTCAAAAACATTTATGAATACTTCACACTTTTTTTATTATTCATCGATCCTTTCCTTCTCTAACAATGAAGGATAAAAAGAAAATAATTAAGGAAATGAACATAGTGATGTATAGTGGTTTAGGGGAGAATGATCATGTAGTTCACTCCACCAACAACCAACTCCATGTTCTTGGAAATTTTACTATTATGTCCTCTTATCCTAAAACATTTAATTAAAAAAACTAATTACAGGTAGTTGAAACCTTACAACAAGACTTTACAAATCCTTCTATTTATTTTTATAGGGAATTGTAAATCCATTGGTTTGTGAAAGAAGATGACACATAAAAATATCTAAGTACGAGTAGTTAAAAATCTAATAAATGAAGGGATTTTTATTTATTTTAATGGTACACGTTTAAATTAAAATATTGAAAAAGAAAATAAAAATTTAAATTAGATCTTTAGAATAGAACAAAAGAAAATAGAACATCATTGTTGTATATGATTTTATAAAATAACAGTAAATAAAACATTAGATGTTTTTTTAAACTTTTATGTCTCTAAAGTTTATCTTCACCAAATGCTTCATCATTGTTATAAAAAAATATATAAAAATTAATAGTAATAGCAATGACACCAAAAATAGTAGTTTGATCTGTGAAATAAAAACTTGTATAACTCCTATATATATTTTCAATATTTCTTTCTCTATGTAGGTACATTCATTGTATATATTTTTAAATAATATTGTCTTGATAAATATACTAGAGGTCAAACAAATCATGGTCAAACTAGCTCGAAAAATATCACAAATTAAATCGTGAATATTTAAATTATAATTCATTCAAGAGAATCATATCATCCTTTAAAAATAGAAATGATTTACTCCATTGAATACATAACTTTTAAAAATCATAATGATTCATTCAATCAGACGTAAAAATGATTTGAAATGACATCTTCTATCATCATAAATATTGAAAAAATCATTGATAATATTAATGGTTTAAAACTCTATTTTTGAATAGTCAAACATCGGGTTTCATATATGACAACAAAATATCAAACATTGGGTTAACAATGTAGACTTGATAACATTTGGTTGATATACCATACATTTGTTTCCTAAAACATAGGGTTGAATTCAAATGTTGGGTTCTATATCAATACTTTCTTGATAGCGTAGTGTTGTTGATCCATACACATTTTTTTGAATGTAGTGTTCATTCCATACGCTTTATTATGAATTTAGGCTTCATTACTTATGCTATTCATACTAATGTAGGGTATGAAGAGTGTTTCTAGAATATGTTAAAACATTTTCCCAACACTTCAGAAAATATTCCTCATGGATCAATGACTTGAATATAATTCAAAATAATTATTCTTATGAATAATAATATCCTAGAAATTTACTAAATGTAAATTCATTAGAAACATAAATGTGGTCAATTTTGAACATCAAAACCTAAAAAAACTACTAATATTGTTGAATCAGTATATGATCAACAGGTGCCACAAAAAGATGTGAACTGAGGGAATAAAAATCCAATGCAACACATTCTCCTAGTAGTCCTGGATCCTTATAGGTCACTATGAAATGGTCGTATAATTATCGAAATTGATCTCACCCAAGTCAATTACACAAGAGTCATCATGAAGATAACGACCGAGCTACTGCACATGAAAAAAATCACACATCTAGGTCATCATAAAGATGAAGTTTTATCTAAAACTCAATGACCCAAACATAAACCAATACTATGAAAGACCCAAAAAACTAGGGAGAAATCATAATCATATGACAAAACCTTCACTTCCCATTATCGGGAGTGAACATCAGAAATAGGTGATATCCAAGTCAAACTCTATATCTTTTATCCCATGATTTTAATATGAATTTTTATGATCCCACACTACCTTCATCCTCTCATGAAATTCCCGAAACGTCTCTATCAAATTATATACCAGTTCAATCTTGAGAATTACTACCATTATATCCCCAGTCCTTCCGAATGGTGATAATAATGGACATCTATAAAAAGATTCAAACGCAGCCATACCGGTGGTGGAGTGGAAACTAATATATTACAAAAACTCAACCAATTTTATGTGCCTCATCCACAAAACACCATAATCCAAGACATGTGAGAACCACATGCCTTTATGATTCGTGATCGTTTTCTTAGTATGACATTATTTTTGTGGATGAAAAGCAGTGTTAAGGTATAAGTAAGAACAAAGAGTGTGATGGATACCTCTCTACTCCCTAGAGGTCAAAATATGTTCTCGATCATATATGATCTTCCTCGGGACTCTATGGAGTCTCTCCACCTCCTCCAGATACTGCCTCAACAAAACCTCTACTGAGATCAACTCCCTTATCACAATAAATTGGTCGTATTTCATCAGCAATCCACTATCACTGATATATTATAAAAGATTTCCCGATCATGAGGTACGTTAGAAAAAAATTCCATCAAGATATCCTCCCACATCAACTAGGGAGTATATAATAGTAGGAGAAAACCACCAGTAACATGATGCTTGGACTTCGCTTCTGGAAGACGAAACATCAAGAAACAACCTCTAAAACTACACACATAAACCAAGGATTCAAAACATGTCCTTTCATGGATTAGTAAATATTTTTTACGCTACAATTTTCCACTAAATTAAATCACTGGAACTCTAAAACAACCATCTCAGGAAACATTGAATGAATAAAAACATTCCCTGGATGATGAGATGCTTTATCCATCCTCAAAACAATCATAAGGGGAATCTTCAAAAGAAAATATTTCTCTCTATAACTCGATGTCAATATCCACCAACATGGACTCCTCCACCTTTTACACCAAATTATACTAAAAAATCATTGACAAAAGAAAACATATTCTTTCATCCCCTCCCATATCAGGATGCATCACTAATAGTTCTTCCATCACTCTCTAAGAATCCCTAGATCCTTGTATGACATTATTATTTGACATCCTTCTGAACACATAAGCTACAAAAAATTTCTTTTCCTTATATATATGATATCTATAAGTCATAATCCTTTAATAATTTCATTATATGGTTTTGGTTCAAGTTCAATTCATGCTAGGAGAAGGCATAACTCCTTCTCTTATGATCAGTAAAAACCAAAAAATGATCACAGATGAGGTAATATATCCACATATTAAAATAAAAAAACATAGCTACCAAATAAAGAAAAAGGTTGGCATAGTTATTATCTTGTGGAAGTAAATTATGATCCCAATAAGAAATAATTAATCTTCACGGCATGAAAACTCAGCCCAATCTATGATGCGATGTCTCACAAAAATCCTCAAACTGAACTACCTCTATTGGAAACCAAAGAAATAGAGTAGGGACAAACTTCTTATTTAGTTACTAAAAACCTAAAAACATTGTTCAGTGCTCATTATTTCTTGATCCTTCTAGTTCATGGTTACAGAGAAGTCATAACCCAAGAGAATTCTGGTAAACATCTCTTATAATAGCCTACAAGACCCAGGAAATACAAAACTTCAGCCATTGTCTTGGATGAATCCCAAGATAGAATCGCCTGTATCTTCAATTTATCCATATATAATACCTATTGGGAGACAAAATTCTCCATGAAATGGATTAAGAAGACCTATACTCAAACATAAAAAATATACTAAAATTCTTTTCATGATGAATATCTCTCAAAATAGCATGTAGACGTTCTTCATGCTTTTCTCACACATGGATTGCACATGGATGTAATCAATGAAACCCACCAAGAACATATCTAGTAGCTCTATGAATACTACATTCCTTGAAAACTTGAACGTAGTTGGAATATTCTTCACCCAGAAATCCATCACACTGAACTCATATTTATAGGATGATAATATAAAAAAGACTTCTAAATATCCTCATTCTTAACTTATATCTGATGATACCCTAACTATAGATCGATCTTAGAAAACAAAATTTCTCCCTTCATATTGTTGAATAAATCATCATTCAATGGGTGTCAATATTAGTTCATTAGTATAACTTGTTCAATCAATGATAATGGATACAAAACTGCCAACTACCATTGGCCTTCTTCATGATCAAATCTGGTGAACCCAATGTGACACACTCAACCAAACAGAACCCCACTAAATAAGATAATTGATCTCTACTCATAGATATCACAACTCAAAAGGAATAAACCATTATTGATACATAATGATTAGAGATGCGCCTAGTTATAGCATGATCTGAAACTCGATATCCTCTCTAGGGAGTAACAATACATCATCCTCTATAAAGAAAGCATGGTACTCTTATAGGTCCCTTGGAAAAAAAATTATTGAACATCTAATAATCTCAGTATTAGATTTTTAATCAAAGAAGACAGTGATGAAACATGCCTTTGACCTATTTGAGGGTCTCTCTCACACAAAAATATTGTTGGATCTCTATCAACATCAAAAATAAAAACCTAACTTCTGATTGTTATATCTTACACCTAATACAATCAATCCATGTGGAGGATATTGTCATATCATTGTATCTGAAAAAATAGGAATTCACCCCAAGAGAGGTGTTACACTAGAACTATCTCACAGTCCGTACAAATTTCAAACATGTCAGCTTGTACTCCAACTATAATTTTCAACGCCATGATAACAGGAAACCTATCTACATCAAGTCCCAATAAATTGAATAGGGTTAGTGATATAAAAGAGTGTTTAACTCCAGAACCATACAAAGTATGCACTCAACTAGAAAACAAGAATAGGGTTCCTCAAATGATATATATATATAAAAACATATATATATATATATATATATTATCACTAGAAATACCAAGGCATAAAGAGAACAATGTCCTACTCCATAGCCTCTATGACCCTGCTGCGGACCACATCCATGTCCACTCTCTAAACTTTGAGGAAGAGGCACATCTTGGGGATGTACTATGGCATTCACTGGCTCCTCTCTACTAATCCCAAGCTAGGTAAATCTACATGTTCTACCTTTTCTAAAACTACCTCAATGGAGGAACCCTAAGAGGAACATGTTTCACTTGTTGACTACATAGAAGGATCAGTCACTATAACCACTAATAACCTTAGACTCCACATGAAATAAATAACTAATCCATTGGAATAATTTTTTGATCCTCCGACCTCATTGAAATGAGGTGATGAGTGATGGGTCCTACACCTGGATGACCAAAAACTCTTTATATTCGAAACTGTGAACCCTAGACCACAATTCTTCTAATTGAGCAATCAAGATGAATCCCCTCCCTTTATTACCATATATTGGCTATAATCCACTAAAAAACCTATGCTATTGACAACACCTCAAGATACAACTTCAGCACATGCGAGGTGATGTAACGTTGGATATATATATTCAAAGAATCATCAAAATACCTCTCCTTAACCTTCTCATCTTAGAACATGTTTGACGCATATCATATAAGTGTCCTAAAATAGATCCCAAACTCTTAAAAAATTAATATCCCCTACCAAAGTATAATAACCTCTTAGTGACTAGTTTTGTTTCATTTTCAATGAATGAAACTATTCTCTAAACTGGTCTCAAAACAATTATCATAAGACTATTAATTATTAATCATCCCTGAGGAATAAGAACCACCACATATTCATTAATCCATACAAAATCATTGTAGAAAACTATACCCATTTCTCCATTTGAGAATGGATATAACTGAAAGCTATATTAACCTCATCCAATTAGACTTTTATGACTGCACTTGAATTGGATACCTCATACTTCTTCCAACTATTGTATTGAATATCTAAAATTTAAACCTCCATGTGTTGTAATCTTCATCTTCTACTTTGTGGTTATTTTTTAGAACATATTAATGAACATATTAGGCATAAAACTTTTGAGAACGTCAACCTAGAGACATTACAGCAAAAATAAAAAAACTATTATATCTCATAAACATGGAATATAGAAAATTTATCATTAATTAATAAATTAAATTTATTTTCCCATTTAAGGTTTTATCATATCCCAAGGTATACCCATTTCAAACACATGTTCAAAGAATGATGAAGCATGATCTTTTCTCTGGTATCTACCCTGCAATCTATATCACTTCATTTAGTATGATCAATAAATGTAATGGTTCTTACTTCAGATCATAGGGGGTGTTAGCACCATTAAATGAATCCACAAAATATTTCAAATGATTCCATTAGAGATTCATGAGCTTATACTATTTCAAATTCTTCGGCTTGATTGGTTGTAGAGGCCAAATGTATTAATGGATTAGGAGTTTTGGACATTCGATGTAGGGATGGAAAACTGGTTCGCGGAACCCATTTTCAATGCTGCCTCTACGATCATGGATTAGAGAAACTTGACTAGAAGAATTACACCATGGAGGGGACCGATCGACCTCTGTGATCCTGGGGAAATTGATGGAAGCATCTACAAGTTCCCTATATAGCACCCAGGAGAGCTTCGCGTCGAGGAGGGTATGACGGTCGACTTCACGGTTATGACAAACTTCACCCAGTCTACAACCAATCGTGGAGTGCCATGTGGCTCCACACCAATCCGTCTCTCTTTCACGCCACCACTTTCTTACAACTAGCCATCTAACCCCCTTCATATGCCTGGTAACGTCCCCCCTTGGGCAGCCTATCTCCCATTTCATGAAGCTCCTGAGCACTGCAAATTGATTCCCTTCGCTAATGGCTCCACCAATTTCCAAGGAGGGAGCTCCCTCGGGTAGCTCGAGGCTCTGTGATGCCCTTTTCTCCAGGAGACATCAGGTCGTTGAATAACATTTTCTCTATGAGACCCTCAGCTCTGTAAAGCCCTTTTCTCTTCAAGACCCTGATCTCTTTGAGGCACCATGATTTGCGAGACCCCATTCTCCATGAGCATCTTTCCTTCACGAAGCTGTGTCGCGAGACCCTATGCTCTATGAATAGCTTTCATCTATGAATCTTCCCCGCGAGACCCCAAGTTTCATGAGAACTATTCCTCTGCAAAGCTACTTCATGAAGAACTATCCTTTGAGAAGCTCATACCTATGTTCCCACCAGTCCTTGCTGCAAAGGTGCAGCCCTCGCACCCCCACTCGAGATCAAAGAGGGGCTACAGTCCTGGCCCTCCAGCCTGGTCCCTTTGCTTCTATCACTGACCCCCATGAAAAATGGAGAGTCACACCATAAAAATTTCGAGCTAGGATGTCAGAATTTTCTATTTTGAACTTATGCACACCCACATTCCACCTATGGAATACAATGATTCGAGATACTCTTCCATACTCAATGAAATAACTTGTGTTTAATATATCGCTCTTGGTCCCATTCACATGTCGTGAGTTTATATCCTCATCTTCAATTCCTTGAGTACCTTCATTTGAAATATTTATCAAGAAACTCCTCTAAACCCTATTACAGGGATTCTATTCTAGGTTGAACTACTAAGGGACACTCTTTCATAAGTCCCAAGACTAGCCCTTATTAGACACCTTATGCCTAAAAGTCCTTTATACATGACATTAAACTGTATTACACCCTATGTGACAATCATAGGACGCCTCTTGCTCCGAAAAAGAAATACCTTATGTGCTAAACATAATATTCCAATAGTCCTCTTACTCTAAACAATATATTCCTTATGCACCATGCATAAGATACCACTAGTACTCTCTACATGACTATAAACTATAATACACCCTATATGACAATCATAGCATGCCTATTTATCTAAACCGTAGATGACATATTCACCAAGGGTAATATTCCAATACTCCTCACTACATGACTTCAAATATTAGCATGCCCAATGATTCAATAATAAGATGAATATTATTCCAAATAAAATATGCCTTATGTGACAATCATACGATACCTCAGGGCATGATTATAGTCGAATAATTTAACGATATTTGGATTCCATTCAAACATTCTGTCACTCCACTTCATGATTCATGTGTCCTACATCAATATATTCATCCTCTTTCATGTCTGAAGGGACCCCCTACCAGCCTGGTCCCATGCCGCATCAACTCACATACCATTCTGGTTCAACGCCACAGAATACTTTCGATGACACTTCAAGTCAGGTCAGGTGTTTCAAACATGGTCAACAGTCAACCCTCATTTTTTGGTCCCCATTTCAGTCTAATGCAATATGGAGGCTGTGATTAAAACACAGTCAATAGTTATCCTCCATCATCACTTTACCCTCTCTACATTTTGAATGTTGGGCATGTGATTCAAACTTTTCATATCCCTTTGTTTGGACTGATTCCAACACCGTTGGAATTATCCCGCTTGGGCACTATCGCATAGGTGAAGGCCTCATTTACATGCCTCAACCCACCAGTGACTTGGGATACCCTCATGGGCATACATGAAGATGAAATTATGGGATTTTTCAATGCTTGAGCCCATTCACCATAGCTGCTTCATAGTTTCACATGGGATGCATCCATTCCTAAACCCCATTCACCTTTTCAACTCCATAGCGGCACCCGGGATGCTTCAATGCTTATTCCCCATTCACAGTTTCAGCTCCTTAGCGGCACCTGTGCTAAAATAATGCATAATCCCCTATCCCTACTCCTGAACTATGTGTACTTTGATCCCTTCCTCCTAGATAGGGTACGTAAGAAGCCTCCTTGAGGTTCAGGCCCAACACCTATTTTTCCCGAGCACTTAATATTATTCTACCTTCATCCCCAATGACTTTAAACTATATTAACCCTTAAAAACTATGTGGAATTTGATCCCTATCTCTAATACAAGGTATTTAGGAAGCCTCCCTGGGGTCCAAGGACAACACCTATTCATCCTAAAAACATCACATTGGTTCACCTTCATCCCACATAATGTTAAATTGAATTCCCCCATATGAACAATGTGTACTTTGATCATTGTCTCCTATATAGGGTACGTAAGAAGCCTCCATGAGGTTCAAGCCCAACACATATTGATCCCGACCCTTTACACCAGTTCCCCTTCATCCTGCATAATGATAAACTATATTCAACATTATAAAAAACTTGTAATTTGATCCCTATCTCCTTGAAAGGGTATGTTGGAAGCCTCTGGGAGGTTCAAGCCCAACACATATTGGTCTCGACTACTTCAAGTCAGTTCACCTTCATTCCGCATGATGTTAAACTAAATTAACCCTTCCAAACTATGTGGATTTTGATCCCAATATCCTTGAAAAGTTATGTAAGAAGCCTCCCTCACATTCAAGCCCACCATCTATTAGTCCCGACCAGATCATATCGGTTCACCTTAATCCCTCATGACGTTAAACATTATTCACCCTTCTAAACTATGTGGACTTTGATCCTTGTCTCCAAGACAGGGTACGTAGAAAGCCTCCTGGAGGTTAGAGACCAACATCTAATGGTCTAGACCACTTCGCGTTGGTTCACCTTCATCCCGCATGATGTTAAATTGTATTCACCCTTCATAACTACGTGGAATTTGATCCCAGTCTCCTAGACAAGGTACGTTGGAAGCCTCACTGTGGTTAAATCCCAACACCCATTGGATTCGACCTTTTCACATCGGTTCACCTTCGTCCTCCCTGACGTTTAAATGTATTCATCTTCCTAAACTATGTGGACATTAATCCATGCCTCCTTGAAAGTTTATATAGAAAACCTCATTGAGGTTCAAGCCCAACACCTATTGGTTCTGACCACATCACGTCGGGTTACCATGGTTTCACATGATGTTAAACTATATTCACCCTTTATAACTACATAGACATTGTTCCTTGTATCTTATGTAGGGTGCGTTGGAATAATACATGAGGTTCAAGCCCAACAATCATTGGTCTCTACCACTTCATATCGGTCCACCTTCATCCCACATGACGTTAAACTGCATCCCCCACTTCTGAACTACATGGACATTTATCCCTATCTCTTAAACAGGGTACATAGGAAGCCTCCCTGAGGTTCAATCTTATCATCCATCATCCCCAACCACTTAAAGTCAGTTGACCCTCATCCCTCATGATGTTAAAATCTATACCTCCTTTCGTTTCGTATGACGATAAACTATAATCATCCAAACTATGTGGGGTTTGATCCCTATCTCATAGATATGGTACACATGAAGCCTCCATGAGGATCAACCCCATCCAACAATAAGCCGTTGTGATCCCTACCCAGCAGTAAGCCGTTGTGATCCCCATATAGCGCTATGTTGATGTGATCCCATCGAACGTTAAGCCATTGTGATCCTCATTCAGTGGTAAGTTGTTGTGATCCCCATCCAGCAGTAAGCCTTTGCACCCCATCTTGTGGTAATCCATTGAACCTCATCCAGTGGCAAGATGTTGTGATCTCAATCCGTGGTAATCCATTTTAGTCCCCTCTATTGGGACCCACATCTCTGTTTCATCTCTCGAGAACTAGATCAACATGGGCTACTAACCACACATACGCCCCGTATGTCTTGGGGTCTCATTCCTTTACGCACATCCCAATTCAGTATCCCTATCCTAAACTACATGGACAATGATTCCCTACCACATGGATACACAGGAAGCTTCCCTAAGGATCAGACCCATCACTCATGTCCCATTGTGGCCCCCCTCCCTCAAGCCTATGTGTTTTGGGATGGTCATGCCCCATCTCGGAGGTTCCACTTCCTACGGGTCCCATCCATGATTCCATTCTCATGATACACCTCCTTAGGTTCTCCATCTCCCCACCGAACTATGAGGACATTGATTCCTACCCACGGGGATACATAGGAATCATCTCAGAGGTTCATGACCAACACTACTATCACTTTCATGATGGTTTCATCTCATTCACCATCCACTTCATTCAACCTTTCACCACCCATCCTAATTCTTACATGTTTTTCCACATCCCGATGAGATCATTTCATCCATCCCATCACCGCTCATTATGAATCATTGGAAGATAACCCCATGTAGGCGCCACACAATCCATAATCATCCAACCAAGAGTGTTCCTCTTTTGATGGGATGTTATTCTTGTGTAAGCCCCATTATGTCTTAGGGTCGTTGTCCTTTTTATACACCCCAATTCATCACCCCTTAAAACTATGTGGGTTTTGATCCCTATCGTATGACCATGGAATATAGAAATCCTATATGAGTTCCAATCCCTACCAATGTTAAACCTTGGTGTCCCCATTTCTGTGGTTCACTCTCCCTGATCCACCGTCAATAGTGGCCAGATCTGCCTTCACAGTCTGGCATCTTCCCTTCCTAGGACACACCACACTGAGTGTCCTCTCATTGAGCATTTTGATCCATCTATTTAATTTTCCCCTTACTGGGGAGAACACACCACGATCCACCATCAATGGATTCAATATTAGACTTCATGGTGTGATATATTTCTTTCCAGGGACACACCATTCTAGGTCCACTTTTATTGATCTTTCAAATCAATCTTACTGGTAAACATTCTTGGTGCTCCCTCCTAGGGATGTACAAACCTAATCTATCTCTATGGGAAGTTCTAATCACTCTCATTCCATCTCCCATGGACATTAAACTCAAAACATACCTCATGTTAAACTTGGGATACCTGAGGAAAACCATGGAAGACATGCCTTTGTCATAACCGTCTCCACGAGATGTTAAACTCGCAGCCTACCTCATGTTAAACATGGGAATATGAGGGAAACCTTAGAGACATGCCTTCAGTATAAGATACCTCAAAACTAACGTGTGATGCCTTGGGTTCTGCGCCCTTGAGATGCCCTCTTATGAGGAAGAGTACTAGTTCCCCAAAGTTCATGCACCCAGAGATGCCTCAACATGCCTAATGTTTCCATCTTCTCTGACCAAAGGTTGTTGCCCTGTCAAGACCCCTTGGAAAGTATTGATGGAATTAACGTAACTAAACAGATTCCATAAAGATATGGAACCAATAATGAGATTCAAAAAAAATGTCTTAATCATTATGGGAGACTTGGAATATATAATGAGTTCTGAGGAAGAATCCACAGAATGAGAAACCAATGTCCCATCATCATGTTTCGATCAAGGAGAAAATTCCATGAATAAGCGATGGATGTCGCTCGTATCTGGAATGTGGGAATTTGGGGCAACAGATCAGCACATCCTCAATAGACGAATGCACGCCCCAGAGAAATCATTAGAAATAGGGGGCCTAATGACCTATGTCCGACTAATTCTCGCATGTGTAAATCTCTTATTAAATAATGTGGAGAATTTTTCACTACTGACTCATACAACCTCACAAGTTCCTAAATCCAAAATAAATCATATCCCTCAAACCCAAACCTTTGATACCACTCTTTCCAAACCCCCTCCCAAAAATGATACTATAATTTGGGGAGAGAGATTGTGACTATATAATTCCCACCTGCAGTAGGCCTCAGGTTTTCAACTAGAATTATGGGAATAGTAAGCATGCATATGATAGGCAATACCCTCTAAAAGAAACATGCGGAAGGAGAGATTAGAAGGATAAACCAAATAAACCTTACTAGAGAAATATATATTAAAAATCCATGTTCAAACATGAAATTTCATGTAGTACTAAAAAAAACGAAGGAAAACTACAAGTCTTAAAAAGTTAAAGACGACACTGACCACAAATCCCAAACAACTCCTTCCAAACTACAAGCTAGTAATGCAATGTCTAATATACCAACTACTATAGACAACTAGATTAATAGTTTATATATAGAGTGTGATTGTACTAATATACATGGTTGGGTCCACCTCAAATCCTCTCAAAGAAAAGATAATGAAATCATGTTAATAAACAGTGAACAATAGTAAAAATAATTTATTACTAATAAAACTATGAAAAATTCCCAACCTCACCATGGATAATTCCCACCATATATCACATACAAGAGAGAATATAATATAGTAATAAAAAATCATGTGTACCCCTCTTCTACTTCTACATAATTTTTTTCACTCTTCCCCAATGTATCACATCCTAATTCATCTCTCTTAAAAAGTATGCCAGTCTAAAGACACATGGGGAAGGAATCACAACATGCACCTCATGCATCACATAACCACACCATCCCATAAAACATGTCAACATATAGTAACAAAGAAATTTTTGGGATCCACCATATCCCATATGACATATATCTAACATCAAGTATTATTCCTCAATCAATTACAACCCATACACCATGTAAGTATCTCAATACATCACAACTTATACTTAGCTTACCTATAATAATGCGTTGTATACTATATCGGAAAATAAATTTGTGTGAAATAAACATAAGTCATCAAAAACCTCTAGAAGCATATTTGGGAAAACTAACCACCATGCATACTATCATAAGTAACCACCAACATAAGAGATCAGGTCCATAGTTTGTAGTCGACCATACATCTTCCCATTAGGATGATTGGGAAAACACCCTCCTAGAGTCCACTGGGAATCAATTTCCCTAACTAACATGGGTGGGGTCGAGTAATAAATCACATAATATATATGATATGATATATCTCACAAGAACAATTTGGGAATAAATTATTCTTATAGACAGCTAGAGATAACGTCACTCAGACTCCCTGCTACCAATGTTAAGACCCAATAACTTATATGCATATAGGAATATAAAAGAGCCATATTAATTACATCTCTTATTTTTTACAATTTCTTTCTGTTAATTAATTAATTATTATTTAATTTACCATTAACAGTTTTCCATATTACATTACATTAATCATCATAGTTATGTCCACTCCATCCAAGAATAATCCAATCTAATCCCATGGTTTATTATGGTTAACATCTTTTATGACTTTTATTCTATCATCAACCAACCTTGTGGGTTGAGTAGTATTTATTTTAATATTATAATTATTACAAATATAGATAATATAGAAAGAAAATCATAATATACAACAAAGAAGAAACATGAAACAAAGATCCTTCAACTACCTCATGTAGTTGGCAGGTCTTGAAAATAAACAAGAAACTCATTCATCATACATTAATATAATTCTTAAGAAAGAATACCAACTCTAAGTATCTCATCAATGTGTGATACTAGATTTATCCCATTCTATAACCTATAGTTCCTTCCAAAAAAACCACATGTTATACAAATGCATCTCATCATAATATGCATCAACTGCTACCACATCATCTAGGACTCCCTGCACACATATCACGTTATCCACCCCTGGCTCATCCATATAAGGATCACATTACATTCGGGCCTCCTCTCCCAATATCATCCATTCTAGGATTAGCTGTATCAGAACAACATGGTAAGGGTCACATCCATCTCACATCACGAGGTAGTAGGAAACAACTAAATAATAAATAGGGAAACTGGGTCATTAAAACAAGGCATTTATCCTTCTCATACCAATGATCTCCCTCGTCTCATAAACAAGGTACTTGGTCCTCTCAAGGAATAGGGAACGTCAAACCCTATGAAATATTTTTTTTTAAAATGGTTATTTTTATGTATTAAATTAACTGATTAATTTAATAATAGATTTTATCTATGTTCACCCAATGAAATCAAGTAACCATAGTCTTTAAAAGTCAAAACATGATCCTTGTATTTATTCTGGTCTCAAAAAACCTATCAAAGTATCATTATTAAATAACCTTCATTTTCAATTATTATTAAAATGAAAAAACATGCTTCACATTAGTTTTCAATTCCATTAATCATATAAAAAATAAATTCCAAATGAAATGTTCATTTTGTTAATATGATTTTCATTAAATTACATTTACCACAACTTTAAAAACCCACATATTCAATAATTATTCTGATGCAAATTAATTATTAATTAATTAAATCTTTATGTTATTTTATAATCTTGAAATGATAATCCATGAATAACATCAGGATAACAAAGAAAATATCTTATATATCACACTATCTAGAAAATCATGATGAAAACTTCTATTTTGGTACAAAGAAACACCATTTTCAACATTTGATGATGACCAATTTCTTTAATTACGTTGAAATAATTATTAGGTCGATTTAATTACTATTAAAAGTGATAAATAATTACTAATTTATAGTTTCATGTAAATTAAATATAATCAATGAATCCCCAACCAAAATATCTTTCAATGTTATTCATATGAGAATGGACCATGTCGTGGATCCCCAATCCAATATCCTATAGGAACTGGATCAATTCAAAGATATCACTGCATAAACACACACAAAAACCAATGGAACCCCAATTAGGGAAATGGACATAAAAATACATAACACAGAGAGAATATATGGAATTAAATGTGATAAATCTGGGATAAACCACTATGAAATGAATAAGGAGCACACCTTGGATCATCATGGATCACTACAGATCGATGACGGAATCCCAAGGATAAATTCTCATCGAAGTAATATCAAAACACCATGGGGAAGGGCAACTAGTAACCTAGAATAAGAGAGTTAGCCACTAAAACTGTAGGGTTTGAGGTAACTTATTGTATGAAATAAATTATAAAAGCATTTTACATGAGATTTACACAGCATGTAAACTATTTACGCATCATGTAAATGCAGGGAATTGGTTTTTGTCAAAAACGTATACCATTTTGTTATATAACCTTGATTATTCACACATTATTTAGAATCCCATGAACCTAACTTAATAATCCATGAAACTCATTTACATGGAATTTAACTATTACATAGTGTGTAATGTATTTATTATATAATTTTCAATACCCAATAGTGCAAGGATAAATCTAACATCCTCCTTCCACTATGATCGTCGAAAACACCGGAAGTGCTGGAAAACACAAATAAGTAACCTTATAATAAGAATCATGAAAGAGGATACTGGAGGTTTATATATGTTTAGAATTGTATCCTCTATCCAATTATGAGAAAACTATTACCTTATAAGTAAAATTATAGCGCTTTATTATCTAAAATTTCATTATCGTGAATAAAATTAAAATGGGTTACCTGATAAGTTAAACCAAATGATAAGTTTTAAAATGACACCAAAACCTTTATAAATATTATTTTTTCCAAAAATTTATAAATCAATCACTTTTTATTGAATTATCTATAAATTTTGATTCATTTTGATTGAGAATGAATTAATTATATTTATAAGTTCTTAGTGTTTCATTCACATCCATTATTAAAAGACATCCCTTTCTCTAAATTATTCATATAACCATGAGCAACATAAATAATATATGAACTTCCCATTTATCTTTAAAATATTCTTATATAATTTTCAAATGTTTTTTATTCCCAAAATACAAACATGGGGTTCATTATGTAAGGATCTAATAGACATCTCCTGAAGATGACAGAATCACTTTTACAAACCTCTTTAAATTTATTTCTTCTTGTATCTTCTCTAAATAATTTATATTTATCATGAAATTGTATTTTATGTATCCTAAATATACATAAATTTTATTATAATTAGTAATCCATCAGTATCCATCATATTTTTCATCAAATGGAAAGTAAATTTATTTCTAATCTGTACAATTGACTTAGAGTCTCTATGTAGTGGTGCTCTTCATTTTACATCGCCATAATTTATGGAGACTATTATGATGGGTTTAAAAATTATATGTGGTATTTTTAGATAATTATGTTTTGGGAAATATAATATATTTTCTGCCTTATTACCTTATAACTCGATGGAAAATGATAGCGTCGCTAGTGCATATATGTGTACTGACACCTCCATAAGTAGATTTGATTCATTTATCATTTTATCTCTGCATAGATGGTAATAAAGATGAATTTGATAAATATACATAATTAATTTGATATAAGTATTATTATTAAAAGGTTATTTATCATTTACCTTTCTTCTATTTCATCCATTAAATAGAGAAAATAACATCTACGTGTATATATGGCTTATCATCTCCATGAAAAGTGTAATTCGTTTCTCTCTATACTTTTATATATGGATATAAATATATATTTAGTGAATATATTTAAAATATTTACCATTTTTAAGTTTTTTAGATGAGGGAATACTGATAATAGTACATGTATCAAAAATAATAAACCAAATCATACATGAAAAATGAAACAGTATTCACACAGAACAATGATTTTAATAAAAAATTGTTAATAAACTGGTGAAAAAGGTAATAAGTAAAAAATATAGGACATAATATATGGTGTTATAGTTTTATAATATATGTATAATTAATATATATTTATTATACATAGGTATCAAACACACATGATAGAATTCAGACCTGAGGTAAGAGATTTTGTTTCAATTTCCTTTTCATTGTCGCATATTTAATATTACACACATACTTTTTACTTTGTGTATATAATTAAATTTTAGGTTTTATATCATTCACACATCATACTTAATGGTGTATTTTAATTCAATTTTTTTATCTAAGGGATGTTTACTTCATGTTACCAAGTTTTAAGGGGTTTCAGAGCAAAATTTATTTTCTTTGGGTTGTGCTTATACTCCATTGACTTTATGATGACATTAATATGTGTTATCTGAACTATTTATATAATATTTTTAATTTACACTTCACTTTAATGGATTTTAATTTTTCACAGAAAATCAGTTCATTGATTAATTACATCTTCTCTTATATGATCCTTATAATAGATTATTTGGAAATCCTATCATTATTCATGATTGTTTATGTTTATGTATCCATAGGAGTAATTATTTTATCATTAGATATTAAACAATATATATTATAATTTCCACTTTTTTATTTCTATAAATTATAAGTTTTTCTTTTACTTTACCCCTTATATACCTGAGATGATGAAAATATTTTTTTAATTAAACCCGTAATATTTTTCTAGTCGGTGAAGAATATTTTTATTCCATGAACATAAATTCCATAAAAGTTTATAAAAAATGTATTTACTATTCTATATTGATTTTTAAAAAAATTATCCTCATTTTGACTTTTATTGAATTGTTTAATAGATTTTTTTTCATTTTATGAAGATGATATTTTTTGAATTTTTTTAAAAAATTTGTCCAAGGAATTCATTATTTAAATTTATATAACATGTGTATAATTTCCCACCATCATGAACATGAAATGTGTTTAAGACTCATTTATAATTTTCCATGATAATTTTTAAATTTAATTTTTTGTCAACATTTTGAATTCTTTAATTTTTTATAAATTTGATTTAAATGATAAAAGGCTATTTTATTCAAGATTATTTGAATGATATTTTTATTTTATTTTTACTAAATATTGAAAAAACACATATTATATACAAGTTATATACAGTGATAACCCCATCCGTATTATTTCTTTTGATTTTTTTAATTTTTTTTAGTGGGGAATGTACTAATATTATGTATGCTCGTTTTTCTAATATGGATAGTTTTTGAATAGTGAACGTGAGTATGAAATATATTTTTCATATATTGAATGTAAGGAATTTATTATGTGATTTTTGTGGCTCAAAACTACATTTCCCCTCAATTCATTGATGGGTATTATGAAAAAAAATTAGTTGGCTAGCTTTAGATGGGTTTTTAGTGTATGTTTGCCCATAGTTTAAACTATCATGATACAAGGCCTATATTATATGTTTAATATGACCATAATTATGAATTATTTAATTATGAAATTATATATTAATTTTCATGTGAATAATTTGAAGAATATTAAATGATACGTTTTGAGATCATGTTATTATTTAAATGGAATAATTTAATATTTATTTACTCATACTAAATTAATTGTTATGATCACGATATTTATTAAATGGAATGTGTATTCATTTATTTAGAATTCCACAGTTTTTATGCCTTATTTAATCGTCATAGGATTCACATTACATAAACCTCATTGATCATCTATTATCACCCTTTTATTGTTTTATTTCCTTGGAATATGATAAAGACTCATTAGAAGTGTGTAATGATGAAAAATATTTAACTACTCTAGTATTTTTAATGTTTTCATTAGTAATGTGAGATTAAATTAGGTAAATTATTTATAGGTAATACTAGTCTATTTAGTCCATTGAATTGGGATCACTTTTATCTAGTTCTAATGTAAATATGGAACACCAACTCTGGGATGCTAGAGTTGGGTCATTATAGTTGGTACCGGATTAAATTTAGCAGAAAACGTGGGATTTAGTTTTATGGGAGAACATATATTATGGAGGTTAACACATTGATAGACTATGAGTAAATATCTATATTTTAATACAAATAGATAAAACTATTAAGGTATAGATTATGTCTTTTTCCATGAAATCAATCAATATTTATATACTATTAGAGGAAAATATTTTGGCACAAATAAATATAGGGTTAATAACCCCTTGTAAAGACCTAGATTTTCCATGTTGTTTTTTTGAATTATATAGAATTATTATGAGTATGAAAAAATTGACGACACATGATTCCAAGGCATGGTGTGACCAGAATAAATTTATAAACTTTTTTTAAGGTACGTTCAGTAAATTCATGGGAAATGTTTTAAATATTGTGAACCGATTTTAGGATTAAAAATCAGAGGGCACCGTTGAATCTACAGAGTCGGGATTTTCTTAAGGGAATATTTACTTCGACCGTATTATGTCTGGAGAAAGAGATATATTTTCAGAATCATTAAAGGAATAATAAAATAACTTAGTTGTTTTATTTATTTCCTTCTTTTACTCCAAAGGAAAAGTGGTACTGTGGGACCAGTGACGTGTCAAGCCATTAAATGGATTGACCCTTAAAATCCTATGTAACATCGTCGTTGGAATTTATTAGGGTTCTTATTAAATAAACCACCCTAAATTACATGATCGTTACTTAACCTTCCCATCTCCTATTTATATGGTTCTTAGAGGAGGTATTGACACACCCTCACCAAGTGACGCTGCTCTGGTAATGTGTCACAACACCCACAACTTTGAGGATGAGACCAGTTCTGATGAGTGGGGACGAGTGACACTGATCCTCAAACCGAAGAACGTCGATTGAGCGGCATCGATGGAGGATTTTTGCGGCAAATAAAAATATTGATACTTCCTCAATTGTGGCCATTTTATTTCATTCATAAGGTAGGGTTTACATTTGGTTATAGTTTCAATAATTTTTGACTCTTATTCCTCCCTCGTCATATCATTCTAGCGCGGAGGGCATGGTCCAAATGAACAATTCCCGAACTGTCTGCCTTTTTTAATTTTTGTGTGTTATTTGTGAGCTTTACCTTCAGGTTGAATCAGACCCAGGACTACAGATGACGGTAGCGGCCGACAATGGCCGACTGTAGAGGACCTTGCAGCATGCCATCACGTGCCACCATTGGAGAAGGCTGAATCCATAGTCACGACGAGTGAATATGGCGACCGAAAATATAATGCCCCAACCTTAAACCTTACTTAATATTGAATTAAATGAATAATTCACATTGAGGATCTTTTTAGGTTTATAGTTTTAGAGAATTAGATCATAAATCATGAATTACATTCCACATTTAAACAAAGTGGTTACATAAAAGATAGTACTTGTTTTTCCCCATCAGCGGAAACATATTTAAAATAAAACATGGATTATTTCTTGAAATCTCATTAACATTATCATCATATCATGTACCTTTCCCTTGACCTATGAAAAACATTTCAAAAACCTGGGATGAGCATTAAAAGCTCGGTAAGGGATATAAAATTATGGAAAGGAAACATGAGTACATGTATACATAAGAATGAAATCATACTTTACCCATAAAACATAAGAACTTTAACATACCCCATAAAATCATGAATAAATCATAGAAATCATATGACAAAAAGGTAACATCAGGCATTCATAACATTCTTATGTAGGGAGTAATCCTCTTGGTTACGTTTGGAATACCCATCACAGTATATTCCCTAAATCTCTTCGGAGAAACCTTAACATTTAACCCCTTCGCGTTACCCAATGCATGGGAGAGCTATATCGGGCTCACCCGCCCTTAGTTTATCACGGAACCACTCGTCTTCATAATAATTCCCAAGAACCATAACATAATCGTATCACATAAAACATGCATAAAGGAAACATAACATTTCCACATTTCAATCACAAGATATCAATACAACACATTGAAATAATAAAAACATTATGAAAACAATTTTCAATACCAAAATAAAAGAAAATTAAGACATGGTATTTATTTTTCATTTTAAAAAAAATATGTCTTGTAGAGGAAGTCGAAACTCAAATAATGGTCATGGCGGCGGAGATGTTGTTGTCGCCTCATACGTATGACAAATACATTCCCTTTTGTCGTTTAGTAAAACGATTCATATATAAAATAGATTCCTTTTGAATAAGTGTAAAAGTCAAAGGGGTTTATACACCGTATAAAAGAAAGTTGTGTATAAAACAAAATATGCCTCAATGAATGGAGACTGATACGAAGTCCCTTATAAAGATGGTATCCTTGGATTAATAATAAATCAATTACATAATTATGTGTGACAATTGAATACACAAAATATCAATGGATATTAAGTGTAAAACAATCACAAGTTATTCACACATAAACATAGAACGACATATTCAAGGAGTACATGTTTATCCCAATGAATCAAAATTGGGTTAAGAAGTTCCCTTGCAAAAAATTGACAGCCTAACGACGTCACTTCAAAATTCAGAAAAAGAGTTGATGAGAGATAAAAAGGAAATCTCATCACTTAGACATAAAATTTACATCAATAATGATATAGAGTAACATATCCCAGCTTAATAGTATGTGAATTAAAAGACATAACAAAATAAGTCTTTTAAAAAGAGGAGGGTGAAAGGTTCCCTTACCGACTTGGGTATCATTCAAAACATACACCCCATGAAAGAAGGACAATACAACATTAATGTAAATACTCCTAAACGAAATTATATTACACAAATAGTATAATAATGGTCAGTACATATACCACTCAAAGTAAATGGTGGAAAATGTATCATAAATCTCAGAGGAATAAAAGTGAGATGAAAAATCCCTTACGAAAACTTGGCAGCCTAACAGCGCCACTTAAAACTTCCAAAAATGGGATGATGAGATAAAATAGGGTCTCTCATCATATTAACATGATATGTTCATCAAGATGAATATAAAATAACATCTCAATCATAAGAAAGATGATCTTAAAAGGAATGACATAAAAGAGTGTACTTAAAAAGAAGAAGAGGGGTATGATCCCATACCTCAAGTCCAACTTGTCTTGTTTGTTTCTTTATATTTCTGAATAATAAACTTTGGTAAATTTATAATTTCCTAAGGACCTCCATTAAAGATTATTATTCAGTTCATATCACTTATTATAATGTTATAGTAATTGTTTAATAATGTTAGTTCATATCCGACGTTTTTGCCGATGTTTGGTACATGAGTCAAAAATGAACTTGTTTGAAAAATGATTTCCCATGTATTTATAAGTAAATAATTTCCAAAATATTATTAATGACTAAAATATAATATATATCCCGTACATATTCATTTTATACTATTCCATATCATTTGGAGATAAAAAATGAAAAGCGCAGTTCATGGAGACGGTAGGCTGTACGTACGCATGAACGCTACATTCATTTTTTAGTCATATTAATGAAATTATAAATAAATGATATATATATATTAATTCCATTATAATATATATGTTATATAGGTCACATATGTTCAGTAATTTCATTCTGTATATATTCCATGTATTGCATGTACGAGTCACATCACTTGAGGGGGCGGTAGTCCACACTTACTCATATGAAATTATCGCATTTGAACAACATGAAAAGAATAAAGGTATGTTTTAAATATAAAATACAGAAGCATATAGTAAACATAAATACCATATATATCATATATAAAATACAGTGACATTATAATGGCCACCTTTAAAGGTGTTAAAAGAATATTGAACAATCATCATTTCGTGAGGAAGAAAATCGCCAACTACAGAAACAGTGTGTTCTTTAACCATTAGATAGAGGTGTGTGTAAGTGTAGCTCTAATCCTTCACATAAAAACATACTAGTATATTGATGATACTGGTGTTGTTACAAAAGAAAAGAATAAAAATAGTTTAGGGAGTTGGAGAAACAAAATAAAACATAAGAACACAAGAGAAAACACTATCTTTAAAATGGGTAACTCTCTTTGATTTAAGCTCAAAGGATTCCTTGGAAAGTATTCTGCACAAATTGAGGCTTCAATAATGAAGAGAGGGATGTGGAGAGATGAAATGGGCAGGGGTTGGCCGAGGCAGAGGCTTGAGAGGTGTGTGTATGGTGGTAGAGGTGGGGGCCTTTTATAAGAGGAGAGGAGGGGCACTCTTGGAATGTAAAGAAATGTTACTTTATTTTAAAACGAGTTTCGGATTTAAAAGTTCCCACATTGATATAATTCAAGGATAAGGTGATAAGGGTTCGAAATATACCCATTAAATAGGTTTTTGACAAGTGTAGGTCTTATATTTTACATTATCTTTTCATTTTATTTAAATCGTTAAATAATGAGGTAATCGATGCATCATCATGATGTCATAAATAATTTAATTTATTTAATGTCTAAAAATTATAAAAAAATACTATGATGTAGGAAATTTTTTCATCTTTCCAATTACTATTTATAGTCAAACATCTGACCTGTATAACCCCACTTAAAATTTTTTTTAGTAAACCAACTCATGTTTGTGACATTTTTACTTTTACATTAAATAAAAAGATATTAATGTCATTTTCCTTCCACAGTGGCTCCATGGGGTCCCCAAGTTGACCAATAGATTTTATTGGTCGGCCATGACACATAAAATTAAGGTAGGACATGTTTCAAGCTCATATCATATTATTAAAACATTATTTTTACCTTAAACTACACTAATTACCTCTAATAGCGATTGAAAACATAAAAGTTACTATTCACCGAAAAAAATATTTTAATCCCACTAAACCACATTTTAATTATTAATGACAACCATTTATGTCGGATTTTTGAAATTCCATACACAGAGGTGGTAAAATTTCATTTAAACAAAAAATCAGTTTTTTAAGTACCACTTAGTGGTTTCACTATTAATCACAAATTGAAGTTTTTCAGAAAAATACCAAAACATCACCCTAAGCTATATTTGATATTCCGAATTCAAAAATGAAGTATATTTTATAAAATTCAAAACATATAATTTAAATTAATTAATTTAATAATTAATTCTCGCTGTCAGAGAAAATAGTGTGTTTTTATGAAACAATAAGTATCAAAAGAGTGACACTAGTTTAAGTCAGATTTCAAAGTTAAATTAATTCAAACAACCACTATTGGATTAAATGATAAAAATATATTCTAATTTTACTTTAAAAACAATTCAAAAGATAATATAATCATATAAATAAATTAGATTAAAAAGTGGTTTTGAATTAAAATACAACATTTTTTACTATTCATTAAAAAAATGAACTTTATAGGAAAGATACCAAAAATTTCCACAAAGTATATTTTGATGTCCTGATTCTAAATAATAATTTTATTTTGTCAATTATAACACATAAAATTGTCAAAAATTGGATTTAAAAGAGGTTCGCCATCAAAAGGCGGTTAATCGACCTTTTAATGAATATTAGAATATTTACGCTTAAAATTGGATTCATTCGCATTTTTAATCCTCTAAAATTTATTGTAAAGAGTAAAAATATTTGACAAACCTATATAATAATTTTGTAGTTAGTTCTGTTCATTCCCGCCATTACAACGGTTTGGCGTTAACTACCATTAAAAATAATATTATTTTATTATTAGAGTGCAACTTAAGATTCCCAAGAGACTCGTTGTTGCGTATTGGATACGCCATCGAGCATAGAGTCCACGTTAAAGTAATATTAATATTTTATTCACAAATATGGATAAATATAAAAATGTCATATTCTTTATTTACCTGGTGTGTTACATCAATCCCCCTTTTGGGAATTGCGTCCTCACAATTTTAAAATTGGGCTTAGAGACATCATTGAAACTCCCACATCAGAACAAGAGACGGTAAAACAATCACTTTAAAATAATGAAATATAAGTACAGAGGTCACCCGTGTTAACCCATACTAGGATTCCATGTAGGAAAACATGGACATGGAGGATAAAACATAGGTTCATGTTCTGATGGAGAGTGATAGAAAACATGTTTAGGAGAAAGTTAACCACAAGAAAATCACAAACTTGTGATGGGTTAAACGGTATTCGATTCCCCAGTAAAAAAAGTTAATAGAAAACATTTTTTTAAGTTTTTATTTTTATTGAGGAATTTATTCATTAGGAAATATAATCACTTATCATGTTGACTTTCAACTTTTATTAGATTTCTTACACAAACTCATATTTTCTCCAAAAGACGAGTATTTAGGAAGACTTGTTAACATTAAGAGTACTATAATAAACTTCTAAAGAATCCCCTAATCCAAAAAAGAGAACTATATAATTCCCGTGTATTTAGACATTAACCAAAACCAAAACTAAAAAGGTTAGTACAAGATCAGATAATCTAGAAATGGATAACCCTTTATAAAAAGAAAATCTATTCTTAATCTCCAAAATTTGTCCAATAAAACCCAAAGTTCAACGAGGACCATTCGATAAACAATTTGTCCATAAAATTATTCAAGGTAAACACAACTAAGATTGAAACCCAAACATTTTAAGAATTTAGTTACATAGTCTTCCAAGTTAAATCATAACATTTATCTCCAAACAACATCAGTTTCTCTTAAAGTCTCGTATTGAAAAGTAATTAACCTAATCACATATCCTCCATGATAGGTTAATAAATTTCCATAGATAACCCAAAATCAAATTACTATTAATTCATAATATAATGTAACTAAAAAGAATCAGTCAAACTAACCAGGGACTTCACATAGTCCAGTGGTAGGTGATAAATACCAGTTGCAGTTTGGTTGTGGTTTCGATTCCTGCAGCTTTGTCCGACACGACAGGTTGTCACACGGTCTGCGTGTTGCCCTTTTTATAAAACTCCGAAAATAACACTAACATATTTTAATCTCAATATTTTCCTTATACCTCTCATTTCATCCAAATTCATTATGATCTCAACATCTTAATTCTTGAAGTCTTATTTCACTACCATAAGATAAAATAAAATGATTCCCAAAATGAATAACATCATACCTTGATCATGGCGTCCACTCGGTTTCATCATCATCTTGATTACGTAGGTAGAAGCCCCATGCATTACAACAATTATTTACAGATCCTTCAAAATCATTTTATTCCTCCATCCAAATACACCTTGTAAAACATGGGTCATATGGGTGTTCACAGGAAAACAGTTTTTGAAAATAATCATGTATGACATATAATTCCAAAACATCTGATAAAACATGATTTCTATAAAATAGTCGGACAGAATTTGACTTGAAACTTTCCATTATTGGTCCTTTTAAAATACCATAAGTATGTGCTGAGAGACTATATTTCAAAAGCAAATATAATTAGGATGCACAAGGGTCTCCTTCCTTAGTAGCATTTTTAAAATCATAATATGCTTCATATTCTTGTGATAAGGTAAAATATTTGAAAATACCTTGATAATATTTACCTTTCTTGAAAATATGAGAATATTGTGAAAATAGTATTTGTCTAAATACAACCCATGTTCCACGATGATAATGAGGGATAGTGGAGGTTTTTGATATCTCAAACAACTGCTTGCAAGTGATTTGTATGCTAGAAAATGATTCACAATAATCCAAACAAAACTTTTCAATAATTATTGCAAGCATGTCATCAGGAATATATAGGAATGTCATTTTAGATCCTTCTCCTTCCATTCGTAACTGACTTTACTTGACCTGAAAAAAGTTATAAAACAAGGATTTAACTGAAATAATAGATATAGAGAATAATCATGTGTCAAACAAAAACTCCTAATCCCTAAAGTTGTCTAAAACGACATCTGATACCAAATATAAAGCCTCAGCCTTAAACCTTACTTAATATTGAATTAAATGAATAATTCACATTGAGTATATTTTCAGGTTTAGAGTTTTAGGGAATTAGATCATGAATCATGAATTATATTCCACATTCAAACAAAGTGGTTACATAAAAGATAATACTCGTTTTTCCCCAACAACAGAAACATATTTAAAATAAAACATGGATTCTTTCTTGACACCTCCTTGACACTATCATCATATCATGTACCTTTCCCTTGACCTGTGAAAAAATTTCAAAAACATGGGATGAGCATAAAAAGCGCAATAAGGGATATAAAAATATGGAAAGGAAACATGAGTACATGTATACATAAGAATGAAATCATACTTTACCCATAAAACATAAGCACTTTAAAATACCCCATAAAATCATGAATAAATCATAGAAATCATAATACATAAAGGTAACTTAAGGCATTTATAACATTCTTACGTAGGGAGTAACCCTCTTGGTTACGTTTGGAATACCCATCACAGTATATTCCCTAAATCTCTTCGGAGAATCCTTAATGTTTAACCCCTTCGTGTTACCCAATGCATTGGAGAGTTATATCGGGCTCACCCGCACTTAGTTTA
Source organism: Viscum album (assembly GCA_963277665.1). Lineage (NCBI taxonomy): Eukaryota > Viridiplantae > Streptophyta > Magnoliopsida > Santalales > Viscaceae > Viscum > Viscum album. Next base: position 143,909,298 of record OY728141.1, read on the forward strand.
TCACGAAACCACCCGTCTTCATAATAATGCCCAAGAACCATAACATAATCGTATCACATTAAACATGCATAAAGGAAACCTAACATTTCCACATTTCAATCACAATATATCAATACAACACATTAATATAATAAAAACATTATAAAAATCATTTACAATACCAAAATAAAAGAAAAGTAAAACATGGTATTTATTTTTCATTTTAATAATAATTATGGCTTGTATAGGAAGACGAAACTCAAATAATGGTCACGACGGCGGAGAAGTCATTGTTGCCGAATACGTACGACAAAAACATTCCATTTTTTCGTTTAATAAAATGCTTCATATAAAAAAGAGATTCCTTTTGAAAAAGAGTAAAAGTCAAAGGGTTTTGTACACCGTATACAAGAAAGTTGTGTATAAAAAAAATATGCCTCAATGAATGGAGACTGAGGCGATGTCCCTTATAAAGACGGTATCCTTAGATTAAGGATAAATCAATTACATAATTATGTGTGAAAATCGAATACAAAAAATATAAGTGGATATTATGTGTAAAAAAATCACAGGTTATTCACACATAAACATAGAACGACATATTTAAGGAGTACAAGTTTATCCCAAAGAATCAAAATTGGGTTAAGAAGTTCCTTTGCAAAAATTCGACAGCCTAATGGCATCACTTCAAAATTCAGAAAAAGAGTTCATTAGAGATAAAAATGATATCTCATCACTTGGACATAAAATTTACATCAATAAGGATATAGAAGAACATACCCCAACTTAATAGTATGTGAATTAAAAGACATAACAAAAGAAGTCTTTTAAAAAGGGGAGGGTGAAAGGTTCCCTTACTGACTTGGGTATCTTTCAAAACATACACCCCATGAAAGAAGGACAATACAACATTGATGTAAATACTCATAAACAATATTATATTACACAAAGAGTAGAATAATGGTCAGTACATATACCACTCAAAGGAAATGGAGTCCAATGTAGCATAAATCTCACGGGAATATAAGTGAGATGAAAAATCCCTTACGAAAACTTGGCTGCCTAATAGCCCCACATAAAACATCCAAAAATGGGTTGATGAGATAAAATAGGGTCTCTCATAATATTAACATGAAATTTAAATCAAGATGAATATAAAAGAACATCCCAATCGTAAGAATGATGCACTTAAAATGAATGACATAAAAGAGTGTACTTAAAAAGAAGGAGAGGGGTATGATCCCTTACCTCAAGTCCAACTTGTCTTATTCGTTTCTTTATATTCCTGAATAATAAGAATTGATCAATTTATAATTTCCTAATGAACTCATATAAATATTATTATTCAGTTCATATCAGATATTATAATGTTATAATAATTTTTTAATAATGTTAGTTCATATCAAACGTTTTTGCCGATGTTTGGTACATGAGTCAAAAATGAACTTGTTTGAAAAATGAATGCCCATGTAGTTATAAGTAAATAATTCCAAAAATAGTATTAATTATTAAAATATCATATATATCCAGTACATATTCATTTTATTCTATTCCATATCATTTGGAGATAAAAAATGAAAAGCACCGTTCATGGAGACGGTGGGCCGTACGTACGCATGAACGCTACTTTCATTTTTTTGTCATATTAATGGAATTAAAAATAAATGATATATATATATATATATATTATAATTCAATTATAATATATATTTTATATAGGTCACATATGTTTATTAATTTCATTATTTATACATTTCATGTATTGCATGTACGAGTCACATCACTTGAGGGGGCGGTAGTCCACACTTCCTCATATGAAATTATCGCATTTTCACAACATGAAAAGAATAAAGGTATGTTTTAAATATAAAATACAGAAGCATATAGTAAACATAAATACCATATATATCATATATAAAATACATTGACATAATAATGGACACCTTTAAAGGTGTTAAAAGAATATTGAACAATCATCGTTTCGTGAGGCAGAAAATCGCCAACCAGAGAAAAAATATATTCATTAACCATTAGACAAAGGTGTGTGTAAGTGTAGCTCGAATCCTTCACATAAAAACTTCCTAGTATATTTAATATACTGGTTTTTTTACAAACGTAATGAATAAAAAGAGTTTAGGGGGTTGGAGAAACAAAATAAAACATAAGAACACAAGAGAAAACACTACCTTTAAAATGGGTAACTCTCTTTGATTTAAGCTAAAAGGCTTAATTGGAAAGGATTCTGCCCAATGTGAGGATTCAATGATTAAGATAGGGATGTGGAGAGATGCAATGGGCAGGGTTTGGCCGAGCCAATGGCTTGAGAGGCTTGTTTAAGGTGGTAGAGGTGGGTTCCTTTTATAAGAGGAGAGGAGGGGCACTCTTGGAAAGTAAAGAAATGTTACTTTATTTTAAAATGAGTATCGGATTTAAAAGGTCCCACATTGATATAATTATAGGATAAGGTGATAAGGGTTATAAATATACCCATCCAATAGGTTTTTGAAAAGTGTAGGCCTTATATTTTTCATTATCTTTTCATTTTATTTAAATTGTTAAATAATGAGGTAATCGCTGCATCATCATGATGTCATAAATAGTTTAATTTATTTAATGTCTAAAAATTAAAAAAAATACTATAATGTATTAAATCATTTTATCTTTATAATTACTATTTATAGACAAAAATATGACTTGTATATCCCCACATAAAAATTGTTTTATTAAAACAACTCATGTTTGTGACATTTTTACTTTAACATTAAATAAAAAGATATTAATGTCGTTTTCCTTCCAAAGTTGCTCCATGGGGTCCCCAAGTTTACCCATGGATTGTCTTGGTTTTCCATTACACATAAAATAATGGTAGTAAATATTTCAAGCTCATATCATATTATTAAAACATTATTTTTACCTTAAACTACACTAATTACCTCTAATCACAATTAAAAATTTAAAAGTTACTATTAATCAAAAAATAATTTAATCCCATTGAACCACATTTTACTTATTAATGAAAACCATGTATGTCGGATTTTTGAAATTCAAAACACAGAGGTGGAAAAATTTCATTTAAACAAAAAATCAGTGTTTTAAGTACCTCTTAGTGGTTTCACTATTCATAAAAAATTGATGTTTTTCAGAAAAATACCAAAACATCACCCTAAGATATATTTGATATTCTGAATTTAAAAATTAAGTCTATTTTACAAAATTCAAAACATATAAGCTGCATTGATTAATTTAATAATTAATTCCCGCTGTCAGAGCAAATAGCGTGTTTTTATGAAACAATATGTATCAAAAGATTGACACTAGTTTAAGTCCGATTTCAAAGTGAAATTAATTCCAACGACAACTATTGGATTAAATGGTAAAAATATATTCTAATTTTACTTTAAAAACAATTCAAAATATAATCTAATCATATAAATAAATTTGATTAAAAAGAGGTTTTGAATTAAAATACAACAGTTTTCACTATTCAATAAAAAATGGACTTTATCAGAAAGATACAAAAAATTTACACAAAGTATACTTTGATGTCCCGATTCTAAATAAGAATTTTATTTTTTCAAATATAACACATTAAATTGTAAAAAAGTGGATTTAAAAGAGGTTCTCCATCAAAAGGCAGTTAATCGACCTTTTAAAGAATATTATAATGTTTACGCTTAAAACTGGATTCATTTGCATTTTTAATCCTCTAGCATTTATTGTAAAGAGTAAAAATATTTGACAAACATATATAATCATTTTTTAGTTAGTTCTATTCATTCCTGCCATTACAACGGCTAGGCGTTAACTACCATTTAAAATAATATTATTTTATTATTATAGTGCAACATAAGATTCCCAAGAAACTCTTTGTTGCGTATTGGGTACGCGATCGAGCATAGCATCACCTTTAAATTAATATTAATATTTTATTCACAAATATGGATAAATATAAAAATTCCATATTCTTTATTTACCTGGGGTGTTACAGACAATGGTTGGCCATGAAGGAAGCGTCAACGTGCTATCATGCAACGCTGTAGAAGGGGGTCGCAGCATATCGCAGTCGCGGACAAATACGGCCGGCACCGGCCAGCCGCTTGCAGAAGCAGAGTGGCGCACTGTCGCGCACTATCGGAGAAGTCCGCGGCTCGAAGCCACAATGGGGGAGGAACCCACGCCTCCTGTGGGTTCTATGGTGACTGGGTGGCGCCATCGTGGTGCCACTTCTACACGAACCGAACGACCCCTTGACCTTTCAGGAAGACCGGGTTATCACCCATGTTCCTCACAATGGGTCGGGCCACGTAAGCCCAGTGGGCCACCCCTCTGTGGGTCGGGCCACACGATCCCAGAGGCTCGAGCGAACCATGGCCTGACCCAGCTGGGTTTGACCCGAACTGGGACAAGTCGACCCAAACCGGGTCGGGTCATCCCAGACCGGGTCGGCCCGAACCAAAACCGAACCAGACACAGTTTTTCTTAAAGGTCCATAACATGAGAACCATGCATTCATTTGATGAAATTTCTACGGCACCTAGATCCGTTGAGCGAGATGGTTCTTTTGGTATACTCCACCTGGGATTTGGATAATTTTGGTGTACATTTGTCTTTATAAAATCCTAATCTGACCTGTCCCTCGGATAAAAAACTTCAGTAACTTACAGACCGGGCATCCGGTTTATGCACCATCTATTGCATTAGAACCCTTATGATGTGATAGATCATTGGGTTAATTCTTTATGGATAACAGTGGTGGTTGAGGTAAGACTGATGACTTGATGAGTGGTAATATCGTAATCAAGTGTACTATGAGAGGGAATCATGTGGTTGGCAGTGAGACGGAGGATGGAAAAAAATCATATTGAGGTTAGTACTGAGATATCCTATGTGGGTCAGCACTGATCATGTGTGGGTCAGATCCTGTGTGGGTTAGTGCTCTGTGATACTATGTGAGTCATCTCATTTTGATCTTCTGTAGGATAGATCCTGTGTGGGTCATTGCGGGGGTTAGTACCTATCGACTCTGGGTGGGTCAGATCCTATATGGATCATTACGGGGGTTAGTACCTATTTATCTTGGGTGGGTAAGACTTCGAATGGTCGGTAGTAGTTCCTCTTGACAGAATAAGATGATCTAGCTTCGTGACTAATCAAATGTACTTCTATACATCACTAATACCTTGTGTAAGCTGAGTCTTTTACCATCGTGGTGATATCTTCGTGGTGATACTAGTGTGTTACTTTTACCTTCGTGGTTATAAATTCATGGTGATATATGTGTGGTACTTTTTCCATCGTGGTGATATCATCATGGTGTTACCTATGTCATACTTTTACCTTCACGGTGTTATCTTTGTGGTGTTACTTGTGCTGTATATTTACCTTTGCGGTGTTACCTTAGTGGTGGTACCTTTGTGTTATTCTTCACTCATGTATGAGACAAGTATATCTTGATAACATATGTATATGTATGAAAATATACCTAAGTAGAGTTGATGACTACCTCGTGCTTTGTGATTGAGGTATTGCTTTGTGTTTTTTCCATTGTCGAACTCTGGGAGACCCTTGGGGGTTTTGACGTCCCTGCTGAGTGTTGTTATACTCACCCCTACACAGGCATCTCCCGCACCTTGATGTGTCTTGTGAAGATGACAGAAAGTGTTGATCAAGGTTGTGGGAACTAGGACTAGACATTGCTCAGAGTTGGAGATTTTTGCATGGTGTGACGGAGGAATACTGATCGTGAACTGTTCTTACCCTTATGGTATAATCATCCTTGGATAAACCAGCAGCTATTTTTTAATATTTAGTTGTAATTGTACTTTCCAGATGGTCTTCTATTTTATCCCCTTTATATTAAGCACACTTTTTAATACAACAGTTTACTTTTTGGTTGCCTCTTGTGGTGCTCCTGTAATTTTTTTACAGGTTTAAAGAAAATGTATTCCCATTAAGGGATACGCCTTTCCAGTTCTAGTCGCTAGCCCATGGGCAATGGAAGGTTGTCTTAGGGTAGTCACGGCACAAGCCTCGAGGGATGGGTCGGGACACCCTTAAATGAGTTTCTTGGGTTTATATTTTCCATATTTTTGGAAAATAATGTTTGTTACCTTACTTAATATCTATTTTTACACTATATAGAGATATTGTGAGGTTAATTTACAATTTCATTATAATCCATTATGAAATATTTCAATAGATAATGATAATTTATGACCTATGTTAAACCTACCGAGTAATTGATTATAAATGAAGTGTAATAATATACTATATGTTATTTTTCATAATTATGTGGTTTTCCCCTATGATTATTGTTTATCACATAATTATTTTTTGTTTTATACAATGGATAAAACTATAAAGAACTTTATTAATGACGAATGTGACAGAAAATGGAATGATTGTCCTCTTCAACAACTAAATGAAAATAGAGATATAAGAAGATCCTTTTTGATTCACACCAATAAAAAGTATAATCATATGACTAAAAATATCAACATTGGTGAGTTTTCAAATAAATATAATAATAAAAAATTGTGTTTCATAAATACTATGGAGGAAATAAAATTGATCTTCCTACTTTTCTTGAGTGTGGGAAGAATAACACAGGTTAAAGTCTCAATGGAATGGGAAGATGTTTCTTTGAAAAAATTAAGGGCATAGAGTATGTAATTTTCATGAAAATTGATGAGTTAAATGGAGGGAAATTATGTTCATCATAATGTACAATTTTTTAATTTAATGTATTATGAGGGTGGAGCATAGTCATTATCCGAGTCAATGTCCTAGTATAAGGGTTAAATAATCAACCAATGAAGTCTCTATGTTATGATAATAATTAAAGTTAATGTATAAAAGTGTGTATGTTTTATGATTGAAGAATTACATTATTTATTTTTAATACCAATGATGTTATTTTTATAACAATAAACAAATAATTAAGGATTCTTCCACAGTTGATTACCTTTTTTTTATTTTAGGACATATTTTCAATGGTATGGATAAAAATGACATGTTATTTAGTGATACTATGATAAAAATTACGTTGGATAAAAATATGATTAAAAATGATTATGTAAATGGGATATTATTGTTTTCCTTTGAATTGGTTTTTTATTTGATGAAAATTTTATTTTGTCGTCTTTTATGATGTTTATTTAATTTTTGGATATATGGAACATATTCAATTGTATATGATTTTATTTGAGGAATAAGGATTGTGTAAATATTTGGAAGCATATATATTTTAATGTTAGGATAATTTAAGGGATATGGATACCATAAAGGGTTTATAGTATTTAGGGTTATCATAAGTGAAATATTATAGCATTTTGAGTTTTTAAATGATGGGAGTTTTAGGTGACTTGAAGATTTACTAGGTTTGAGGAATAATAGTGTATTGTGGTTTAAATGAAACTTTGGTTTATAGTCTAATATTATGTTGGATAAATTATAGTTTATCATATTGTGGAATATGGATAATGTTGATATTTGAAAATTGATACATTATTAATGAAATATTTTCCAATATATTTATATATATGCTATGGATTACCCTTGAAGTTAGTATCTAAATTTAATTCATGATATTTTATGGAACTTAAATATAGTATTTGTTTTATCATGCTGATTAATGATATTTTTGGAGATGTATAACATGTGATTTAACATAAAATAATATGTGGGAAGAATGAAATTAATGTTTTTGGTATGTAAGATGAATGGTATAATATCTCTTTTTAGGTTAAAAATTTCATTAATTTTTTATGTTATTGAGGTTATTTGGGATATATGGTAATTTATGTAATGATCTAATAGAAACCTTTGTAGTTATTGTTAAATGTTTGGAGGTAAATAAATTTTTTAATACAATTTGGATATTATATCACATTGTACTAACCATTAAAATTTGGATAATATTTAAATAAATGTGAAATAAATTAATACCCATTGTGGATTATGAAATTTGTTTTAGTGATTTAGAATTATAAAAATAATATTCCTTCCTAATCATTTGGTGAAAAATATAATATTGTGGTCGAAATAGATTTAATAATAAAATTGTACTTGTAAAGTAAGTATATTTCTCTATGTTGAATGTCTATATGGTAATAGATTTGTCAACCTCAACAAAATGAACTTGAAATAAATATTTAACACCATTTTTATTATTTTTTAAAAATCAGTGACACTTTTCACAACTCATTTATTTATTATTTGTGGTTGTGGAATTTCATGGGATCAAGAAATTTCTCATGATCAATGTTCTATATCATACAACATAATTACTTGTACGTTATTTGTTTCTTAGAAGTCAATATTTTCACATACCACAAATGTTCACTAATTTAAAAACCTATTTATTTGATATTCTAGATGACCTTCATATTTCACTTTCCCAAATTTCAAGATGATTTAATATGAACCATTTTATGATGTTGATTTTCAAAAAAAATAATTTTTCAACACCAAACCCATAATTATCATGAACATGTTCAAATTTTGAGGATGATATTTACTAATGGGGGATAATTTAATATCCTGATATTTTAAAACTGTAACACTGTGATTAATAGTATATATTGAATTAATGATCAATCTTAAATGATATGAAAAATATTATTATTTAAATATGACTATTATATAATAGACATTTAATTAGATGGTATGAATAGGAATAATCACAATATGAAATATAAATAAATTTCATACTCAATAATAATTTGATGATTTATATTCGAAAATTAAGAATCAATGTTATGTAACATCATATTATTATTCAAACATATTTTTCCTCCAAAAATGTTTTAAACTAATATTTATGAAAAACAATATATTTATTTTTCTATAATTATGGAAATTTAAATTGATAAAATTTAAATAATTTTTTAAATTATCACATCGAAATTATGATATGTTGAATTTGGGAAAACTTTTTGGAAATTTTGATTTTTTTATGAATGGAGAAAAATATATTTTTTTATTTAAAATTATATCTTTGTTTGAGGAATTTAAAAATATCCATTTTATTTAAAAATATATTAAATTAAAATTAGTTATTTTATATTATTATTAATATTATTTTGTTTATTGGAATAAATGTTATATTTTAATTTTTATAAAATCATTATTTTACTTAATAATTCATTTTTCAGAAAAAAAAAATATTTTTTGTCATGTAGAATTTTTATGTTAAATTAATTTATTAAACTTATAGGAATAAAATATGATAAAATTTTATCCATATTATAATTTTTTAAGTTCAAATTTGATAAAAAAAATTATCATATTTTTAGGTTTTATGAATTCTAGTTTGGTAAAACTTTATCACATTGGTAAAGGGAAAATCTCGTAATTGTGGTTAAAATTAATGTGAAAAGTCATTAAAACAACTAAACAACTGATTTTTTTTTAATTTTATGGGATTAATTATTCAATATCCATCTCATGTACTAATATATTTCATTATGGGTCCATTTGACCTTGGAAATGAATGTTATATTACTATAAGTAAAAATATATCTAAAAAGGCACTCTCTAAATTTTAATTTCATTTAAATTCTTAAATAAGGATAAGAATATGTTATGAACTAATATAAAATCATATTTTCAATATAATTTAATTTTTATTCCATTGAAATGTATTTTTAATTCATTTTTATTGAATATATATCCTCAATGTTTACACAACACCTATAAAGATTTTATTTAATTAATAGAAAAATAAAATAATTGCTTTTGTAAATATTAAAATTAACAAAATTTAGATAAATTATTTTCTCCCATAAATTTTATAGATATATATATATATTTCATATTAATTATTTCTTAATATATATAATATATTTTCATCCTTATATTTATTTTTTGAATTTAAATTTAAATAAATAGTTTCAAAAAGGTCATTAATGATATTTTAAGAATGTAATATTTTATTCAATTATTAAAAATTCTTTAATATATTTAAATAGGAAAAGGGGATAATATATGGTCTAAAATTTCATCTTTTATCAAATTAGAATCATATTATTAAATTATAATTAAAAATATAAACCTAAATGTTATAAAATGTTATTAGAACTGTTAAAATTAAAATTATTCGACTGATGAGTTAAACTAAAAGAAAAGGTTTCAATTTACCCCAAATCCTATCTAAATTTAATTTTATAATTATATTTAGACCCCATAAAATTTATATTTGAATATATTTTAATTTTGAATCATCATTATCCAAAATAACATGATTATATTTTTATTTTTATTTTTTGAAATTCCATGTGTATCATTTAACTAATTTTTAAAAATAGACACTTGTATCTAAATATATCACAACACAATGAGAAAAATAAAATAAATAATTCAAAAAAAATTATATTATTAAAATCATTATCCATGTTCATGTGATTTTGGTATCTCCAAAATATGTACCACAGTTTCCTTATGAAACTATTTAAAGGAGGTCATTGGAAGAAGATGTAATCATCTTATCTGAGATCTTTGAATTTATTTATTATTATAAATTTTATAAATGAATTTTAATTATAATAATAAATTAAATTAAGTATCATAAATAATCCAAAATTTTATTTTTATTATGTAGCCATCAAAATTTTCTCTCCTTTGAATTAAATGGGAAGTGAAAGTATCACTTGTGCGTACGCACAACTTATTGTCTCTGTATAGATATATAATTATTTTGCGATCACCATATTTTATATATTTGAATTATAGAGGGTTTATTTTTAATATTTTATTTCAATTAAATAATAATCCTTTTATAATTATAATATTATATCTACCATCGTACCAATCAATCTATCGATAAATTATAATGTCACCTTTTGGTAAGTGTGGACTACCACCTTCACGAAGTGATGTGATTTATTTTTCATTTAATTTTTACATGGATTGTAATAATGAAAGATTTTATAAATATATATTATATATATTATATTATAATTATTATTTAAAATATAATTATTATTTATCATTCTTTCATTCCATCCATTACAACATTAAAATAGTGTTCATGCATACAAAGGGCCAATCAACTCGAAGAAGGGTGTAATTACTTTCTCTATATATAAATTCATATATAACTATATATATAATGACTATATATATATACTGAATATATGTAAAATTTATATCATTATTAACCCTGTTGAAATGATGGAACCATGATCAATATACATTTAACAAAACTATTTACCAATACATACATAAACAATTATATAGTTATCAATTATAATGGTGATTTTAAATAAAAATAGTTAATAAAGAGGTGATAAAAGGATATATGTAAATAATATATGATAATATATTTATGATTATGGTTCTTAAGAATTTGTATAAAAAATATGTTTTTATTATACACGTGTTTAAAATCACATGAAGGAAGGCATACCAAAGGTAAGGTATTTCTTCTTAATTTACTTCCATTAAGGTATATTTAATTGTTATGAACATTTTTCTTATTACAGAGTTTTTATACATTAATTTTAAAAGTTATATATTTAATACTTAATTTATAAAGGTATTTAATATTTTATTTCAAAATATTTCATCAATGTGAATTTGACTTCTTTTTACCAAGTGGCAAAACGATTCTTAAATAAATTTCCATTCATTGGGATAAATTTATACTACATTGAAAATGTTTTACAGTGTTTATGTGTATAATTACCTGTAAATATATTAATTTCTATTACCAGTTTTCTTTTATGGTTTTATATTTTTCACTCCCAATCACTTAATTTATTAATTACCACTTCAATGACATGATTCTTATAAGTGTTTATTTTGAAAACATATCACTATTCCGGATTGTAAATTTTGATGTATATGTTAGGGGAATTTTTTTATATTAATATATTAAATATATATAATATTATAAAATTATTATTTATATAAATTAATTTTTTCTTTTAAATTTTATCTTTTAAGTACTTAAGAGATTGAAGGATTTTTTTCAAGGAAAACAAAAGTTATTTATTATTTATTCAACAATATTTTCCTTCCATGTCCATGTTTACCATAATTCTTTTAATTATTTTGTTTAATATTATCCAATGATTTATTAAATACTTTTTAATACATGTTTAAATTAAAAAAAATTATAATTAATATTTATATTTATTTTATGAGAGATCTACTTTTATACACTTTTATAAAATGTGTGAAAGGAATGTTTTATTTTAAATTATATGGAATGAAAATAATATACCATTATCATGTAAAATCAATTATTTGAAGCTTCCTTTTTATGATTTAGAGATTATTTTCAAATAAAATGTTTTCCCTAATATTGTGGAAATTTTTATTTTCATATGTGAAATTCAAATTCAAATGGGTATCTTCCTCAATAATATTTCAATGATATGTTATCACATTTCTATTAATAAATAGGGAAATAGACCTTTTATTCTCCATATAAGATATCTTTCAATGATAATATCTTTATTATTTCAATCTATAGTTTCTAAATATTCTGATTAGGGAAGTCATGGATATTATATATTCTATTTTTCCAATATCGGTTGTTTTTTAATAAGAAATGTAAATTATGTAGTCTTTTTTATTCACCTAATGAAGGAATTAAAATTATTTCACTACAGGAAATTAGATCTTTCCCAACGCTTCTATACCAACAGTTTGCAAAAACTATTGGTATAGGTCCCCTTTCCCAACGGTTTGGCCAAACCATTGGGAAAGGCCCCTAAATTGGCCACTTTTCCCAATGGTTTGGCCAAACCGTTGGGAAAGGCCCCCCAAATATACCACTTTTCCCAACAGTTTCGCCAAATCGTTGGGAAAGGTCCCTAAATATGCCACTTTTCCCAACGGTTTGGCCAAACCGTTGGAAAAGGTGGCCCAAAAATTCAACATCCTCCACAGAATAAAAATCACAACCAAGTACCTATACCAACGGTTGTTAAAACCGTTGGTATAGGTCTATACCAATGGTTTTAACAACCGTTGGTATAGGTACTTTCATTTTTTATCGGACCTTCATACCGAGAACATTATATAAATCAAAATTTAAAATAATTATGAGAATACATATATATATTTATGTAATTATGATCACAAAAGTCATGTTAGGTTAGTGGTTGAGTCGTTCAATGATAAACGAGGGGTCCTGGGATCAAATCCCAACGGATGTTTTATTTTTGGAATTTATATACCAACGCTTCCATTACCGTTGGTATAGATTTCATATTACCTATACCAATGGTTTTTGGAAAACCGTTGGTATAGACCTATCCCGACGTCTTACTTGGCTACGGTTCTCCAAACCGTTGGTATAGGCTATACCAACGGTTTGGAGGCCTATACCAACGGTTCCAAACCGTTGGTAATGGTTAGTTTTCCAGTAGTGTTGTTTTATACATGGGATTGAAATTATATATACCCTCAATACATTGGTCGGCCTCATTATACAAATAAATTGGCCAGCCTCAAATTGGTTTTTTGTATATGTCTAATCATAGTTTAAATTGTCCTCTCAAAAGTCCTCGATGTTAAGTTGTGGATGTCTGTCATTGTGAATTCCATAATTATGAAACCAATTATTAATATTCTTAAAATTATTTTCAATAATCTCCATGTATAAGTTTCAATTTCATATGATTATTCATATGGAATATTTTGATCTTTATTTACTCCTTCCATAGTATTCTTTATGAACAATTTATTTATTTAATTACATGTTTTTTTCAGTTATTTACCTTTATATATTTATTATGATTTGTTTACTCATGTTACCTTCCATTATATGAAAACCTTACAATATATCTATTCTCACCCTTAATTATTCATTTCCTAAGCATGCACGATAGAAATATTTATGGGAGCTAAAGGATTCTAAATATTTATGTTCCCTATTTTTTTATAAATGAGTTGTCATATTCAAGTATTTATCTAGTATGCCTATGATACTATACTATTTTTTCCTTTTGGTTGATATTTCATTTAAAATCCGATAACATAATAAATTAACCACTAAATACGACCCACGGGATTCTTAGTCATTATATATATCCCACACTCTTTTTATGTTGATACCTCATATGGTCAGTAGATAACTGCATAATACCACTTAATATAAAACATGATTTGGTGTAATTATATTTAAGAATCAACAATATGATACAAACATTAATTTTATTTAAAACTATAAATTTTCATTTTAGTATTTGTAATTAATTTTCATGAAATATCCTTGGATTAATCCTCTTTACTTTACCTAGGTCATCCATATGATATTAATTCATGGATACAAAATTATTTTCCCCAACATTGTCGGAAATGTCTCCAATATAAATGGTCCTAAAAATAACTATGGTTGATCTTGTACTTGGACAAATAAAATTACCTTATTTGAACACATCTATTATAGGTTTTTATTTTTTACTTTTTTCAACTTTTCTAAATCATATTCATATTATCCCATCCTATATGATCTTAAATTTTATAGAGATTAAATGATCATCTAATCAAAGACAACATGAAAATAATTATTCATTGATGAATTTAAAATACATACTAAAATTACATATATGATTTTCCAATTAACAATTATTATAATTTATGTGTTTCATTCCATGGTCAAAAAACATTAAAATGTATGTTGAGAATTAATGGTCATCTAAAAATTACAATCCCCATTTTTCAGGGATTGTTATATTAATTTTTATATGAGTTGAAATTGTGAATTATAAAAAATATGGATTTTAATTCCTTTAATAGGGATATATATAAATCTTTATATTGGCTCAATTCCAAAACAATGGAAACTTCTACCTATTTTAAAGATATTTTATTCTTTTTAGATGATATTAAAATCAAATAACACCATTATTTTATCCCAAACTAAATTAAATATTAAAATAACGTTCCAATATTCTAGATGATTCTAATATATTGTATATTTCATCCATAATCCTTGAGAACTCTAAAATATAGTATAACCCCATTATGTATTAATTGATATAATTTAAATATAGTAAACTCTTATATAGTTTTTTAATAATAATAAATTAATTGTATATATTTTATTCCTTACACAGACACAAAAAACTCTCATGGCAGATTTTTTATTATGGATTTCACTAACCTCTATCTTGTGTCATATACATTTTGGTTCTCTAAATTTATAAAAAAACATCACAATTATTAAGAAATAATAAACTTCAGAACAACCATTTAATATGATCGAGAAGGAAGAAAATATTAGTGTAAACATCCTTATTTGTGGAAGAAATTATACTCTTGTGTAACCCATTAAGTATAATTGGATGAACCTAAACTAAATATTACTCATTATCCCTTATATATGAAACTCGAAAAGCAATATTATCCATTAATTCAATTCAATATTTATTTAAAATATGGTTTTCAATTTTCTATTTTTTTACCATTTAATAAACTATGACACAACCTCACATGACTTTTAAAGTGTGTTTAAACCATGACCGAACCATTAATAATTTCTATCATATCCTTAGATCATGCTACAATAATTAAATCTTATATGTTTATATTTGAAAATTAATTTAGCCATTAAATAATCAATCCATATTAAACACTCTAGTGATTTCCTATATGACATTAACTATAGTGAAAAAATCACTCCCCATGTAATAAACCTGATATTACCTTTTATATTGGTATTAGAAAAAATAATTTTATATGTTTTCCTCTACATATATAATTATAATAAAATATTTTTCAAAAATATTTTTACATTATAAGGTAAAAATGATTCCATTAACTGATACTATAGTTATGTGGAATTTCATGAACAAGTGACAAATTTATAACATACATAATCTAGAAAATAAGTTCCTGATCAGATAATTTAGCTACATATAATAAACTTTTTGCACGTACACCCAAGTAACACTAGTTATCTCAACCTATGAAGGTGGACCAAAACCTGTGGATTGATGAGATCCCAAATAGAAAATGGTTAACAATATTTTAATCATTAACATGTGAATGAGATAAATTAATTGATATACATAATTATGATATGATAATAATAGGTCTTTTATTTATGTTAACCTATCAAAAACAAATTGTCTCTTATTATAGAGTGTAAAAAATTAGTATTTTTCAAAATTTCACTATGTGAAAATCTCACATAAGAATGTTATCATCTCTGATGAAAAGACTTTTCCTTAAAGTGATTATTATCCCCATTCTTATCGGGAATATCCATCATCAAATTATTAATATATTGTTATAGTATTATCTGAATCATTTCATATTTAAAAGATAGATAGAGTCCCTAGAAAACATGGTATGGTATGCATTTTGTCACAAAATTATTATAAAAGAGGGGAAGGGAGCCCCGTCATCCCACATGAGAACATTAAGATTGTAATAATACAAGAGGGAATTTTATTCTACATGACACCTAACCTAATCCATAGCATGACACAAAGGGTGTTTCGGATCCCCACTGGTTAGAAACTATTGTTGGACATTCAATATAATCCAAGGGGAGTGATTTTAGCCCAATAATAAGGATAAAATAAATAAACTATACATACTGAGTATGAAACAATAACCAAAAACTAAGTCTCACTAAAAATGTAAAACCAGATCTTGTTATAAGATAGAACTACACAAACTAGAACTGAATAAAAACCTAACAAAAATTCCACTTACATGATCTCCATGTGACCACATGGCAACCCCCACCCACTAAATAACCATCCACATGGAAAAACTACTCACACATTGAGAACTCTAACAAGAAAACCTAAACATTCAAAATATAATAGTTGTATCATCATTGAATGGAAGAAGTTGGGTGTGAGATTTAAATCTTGGTAGGCAACCTCCAAATAATCCATAGCTATCCATTCACAAAAACACCCTATAAACACTAGTTTTAAATACATATATGAAAATATTTTATTCACATTACAAAAAGAATCATTTCCTTTCTATTTGAAACATTTCCCAATATATATCTCTTTTTAAAAGAAGTTTTAATCACATTAAAACCATCATCTAAAAAAGGATACCAGGATATTTTGAAAATAAACATGTTTTATAAATGGAAAATTAAGGGAAAAAAATACATATAATAATTTATTTTTATTAACCATTATAACTTCCTAAAATCCCTAGAGCGATCCCTATATGTACTCTGTTTGGAACCACCATCTAGTTTATAAGGAATCTCCCTAGTATATAACCAACTAGACACCCATAATTGACCAATATATTAACATGTTCCACCTCGCCTCTAAGCTAATCCCGGGGTATCAAACCATCTAATCATATTAGATCAGATACTATCACTCGACCCTCTAAAATATGTATAAGAATACCATGGTAATAGAGCACTATGTTTATAGGAGGCCCTCACATGCATTACTCACCTTACCTATTGGCATCACACATTATTACCCCACACACAGACACCACCTCTATGATAACCCATGTATTAAAATCCTCAATTGGTGTTCCCATTATACAATGAATCATTTAAATTGATATTTAGTCGTCATGCCACACAGGCATTCAAAACCATTTTACAATGTATTATAAAGATTACAATTTACATCACATAATACAATATTTTAAAATAGAACTACTAATGAATCTTAAGTTACAAATGGTCCTTACACTTTGAAAAACAAAATACATTTACAAAGCTTCTTCTACAATGTTTCCCAATGTCAAAATATAAAACTAGTTTTTAATATACTTTTCCAAATGGGCCTTTACCTATTTCATAATATCATAAAAACCTATTTCAAAACCAAAAGATCCAATAAATATGGAATAAATTTGATGTTACATTTCCAAATTTTTTGAATAAATAGTTTTTCTTTTTTTAAATCACATAACCAGATTAATAAATAAGGGATGAAGGAAAGATAAAAATAGTTTAGATGAAAATTTTTTTGTGGTTCCATATCTATTTGAATTCACATTCATGTGTGAAAATTATGCAACTGTTGATGTGTCAACCATTAATGGAACACCTAAACTGACCATGGAAGCACCCCATATACATTTTAATTTAAACAATATCTACTTTATATTAATCGTGACCAAACAATACAATATAATTTGAAAAGTATAAAAATCACTTTCAAAACCATGGGTAACTTACAAAACATTTTCAATAAAATCCTCAAGAAACAAAATACATTCAAATCGCATATCCTTATAACATTAGATATTAAAACTAATATTCCAAATTATATAAATGATTGATATCACAACAAATGCAAATATCTTTTTAAATGAATAGTTGACATTATACCAAACTGGTTGGATGCATGAAAACATATGAATATTTGACATATCCCATTGAAAACTATTATTATAAATTAATACCAATTACAAAACACCATTATATAATAAATAAATTTATAATAAGTGTGAGAATAATTTTTATATGTTTATTAAAATAACCCAAGCATTAATGAAATGCATCAGTAAGTAAATGCATGGAGAAACCTACCCGGATGGGGTTGTGATTGATGAAACATTAATGAGGGGATGAACAAACCGTAATTGACCAACTGAACCCCCTAAATCCCAAAGAAGCAAATCCCACAAACAAATCATATCAATTTTTGTTTATATAATTGGGGAAATTCATAAAAAAACCTAAGTAAATCATGATATAAAGAGTAAAAAAACATAAAAACATACCTCGCTACCCTAGTGATTGATCCATGGTGGGAAGAGAACCAAGTAGAGATAAGTTTGGTAACCCTATCATGTGAAAAAATCAACCAAGGAGGTAGAGGCATGATTTTGGGTTAAAAATGAGAGATAAACAGGGGTTTTTAATTTATAAATTTTTTGGGCATATCGCACGGTTTGGTTGCACGGTATACTAAATCTTGTGCCAACTGTGCAGTAGCTTCTATCATAGAGAGGACTAGCCACACGACAAAACCACATAGTCTGTACAACTATGATCAAAACATGCGGTAACATTTATCAAACCCTAGGTACTATTCCATGGGTACTTGGGATGAACCACACTATTTCCACTAACTGTATGTCCCTGTGAACATGCCAAAAATCCACTCAGACATCCAAAAATCAAAAAATTTAACAGGGGAAAAATCCAAAACACAACAAGAAAGTGTTAAGATCAGGAAAATAATGAAATAAAAATTATCCAAGGTTGGTGTGTGACAATTTTCCCCACCATATACACATTATTATCCCATAATGTCACCCAGCCAAAAAAATCAAAACCTGGGTCTATGCCCGATCAAAACTGAGGGAAACCATAAAACCTGGGGTGACCTTTCACTCCAAAATCCACACATTACCTATCAAGAATAAACCAAAACAAAAAATCAGTATGAGTGCATTAGAGTTTTCTCCCCTCTAGAGACGTTTTATTCTCCCATTAATTCACATAGGTGAAAGAAAATCAAAACTTGGGTCAATGCCCTGTTAAATAAAGGGAAACCGTGATCCCTGGGGTGGCCATTCACTCAACAAGTCACACATGACCGATCAAAAATAAACTAAAACATAAAATCAATTAGATAACATTACAGGATTATCCCCACAATAGAAACTCAACTAGCCCCAAAACATCAATAACCTGAATGAAAGTACCAAAACATAAATTGGAAACCCAGTACAAAGTGATCTTGAAAACTGGGAACATGGTAACTAACTCAACCTTTCTACGCTAACCAAACAACACTGACACCACAACCATGAGCTAAGGAACTATTAACATGTGGGGAAAGGCCATGGAAACAACCATAACTAAAAAACGGAACTAGAAAAAAGATAAAATTCAACAGTTTGGAAGGATGAAAAATTCCAACCAAGAACAAATAAAAACTAAAACATGAAAGATCATGTATATGATTTAGACATACTCTAATAAGAATGAAATATTTAAAGAGACACGTTTATAGGAACACATTCATTAATATTATGATATAATAAGTCCATAATGATTTACAAGGTAATGATAATCATAAAACAATAAAAAATAATAACATGGAAATATCGAACGTATCCACTTTTACATGGGGGAAAATTGAGCTAAGACATTACACATTCCCCTGAAAAGTCATCACTGTGTATAAGCATCAAGACAAGGCCTATGGCTGGAGCCTTGATGATCAAATCATCTCCTACCTCATGTTCAGTCATACACATCCTCTGATCAAGGCTTCTTCTTTGAGAAAAACTCCCTAAAAACATTTCTAGATGATCATGATGGCTACAATGATGACAAAAATTTGAGGGATTAACACATGATGTTTTAGAATTCCCAAACTGGAAAAGCTTGTTACACACATGTGAATGATCTAAATAACTAGGAGTTCGATTCATTAGAGGAAACATTTAATATATAATTTCATCTGGCACACCCCTCTCAAAATATGGGGAACCTTCATGAGAAACAAGAGGAATGAAATTTCCAACTGCATGCACTCTAGAAACTAATTCTGCTAAGAATGCCTCATCCAGCAACTTTTAAAAATGAAGATCCTTAAAGGAGATGGATATCACCTTGATCTTGGGATATAGACCCTAGATTAAAAGTGTAGACTACATCAGAACTTTTGACACCACCACTGTAGAAAAATAGATTTGATACTTAAAGTGGTCAACATAGTACATTACCATATGTTTTCCTTGATGAATAATCATGAGTTCTTCCTTGATCTTAATCATCACCACCATAGGTATAAATCATCCAAAAAATTAGGACTTATGAACTTACCACATCATCAGAACATACATTGATTGCGGGAAAAACGACTCTCATTTATCTAAACATGGACCCTTAAACTGATGAAAAACTACATGAACTCTAAACACATGAGGAGTCCCTAATGACAGAAATACACTTTCAACTTAATCAATCCCCATCACTACCTATAAAAAACCATTATCACTATGAATAATAGGGAATAGTAGAGAAGAACCAGAAACTGGTCATGAATCATTAGAAACATTAGAAACATTTCTAGGATGCATATTCTTAATAAAACATGAGAAATAAAACTAGAACCAATATAAAAAATCACAATTTAAAAGAATACATAGGGACAAAATGAATGTATCACAATTCAAAAAAATATAAGAAAAACCCAAAAAAATAACTTTTCAAAAATATCATTTCTATTTTTTTTTCAAAACTGTCTTACCTAAAGTCCACTTTTTAGAAATTGAACCCACATTACAAAACAGAAAATAATTTTTGAAATTTGTTTCTTCTTTCAAAATCAACATTAAAAAAAAGACCAATACATTCATTTTAATCATCCAACATGGAATCCTATGAATAAAAAACTATGATATCATATGTTTTCACCAACCTCAAGCAACAAAAAAATCATAGATAAAACTATACATATGTGAACATTCATTGGGAGTACCAATCATAACACATTTCTTTTACACATCATGACCCATGCATTTAACAACTATTCAAACCAAAATGCATTCTATTTTAAAAACAATTTTTTTAAATCAAACCCCATTTAATGGAAATAATTTCAATTTCAAATTTCTTTTTCATTTCAAAAACATACTCCCACCAACCAAGACTGAAATAAAACATGGCTCACACCAAACCACCATAATGAAGAACTAGTGTATGTGCCTAAATTGGTGACATGCTATTAAATCATGCCCATGTAGGAACTAAAAATTAAGAGGACCCTGAACCATGCACATGGACTCCACATGGGTCACTACCACATGTGTGGTCACAATATGACATCGGATAACCTACATTGTCATTTCTCAATCCATACAAACCAAGACAAGACAAGGAATAAATTCTCAGACTACCCCTGGAAACTCATGTATCATCATGAGTGGTGGTTATAAGGAACCAACCCATAACCTACCATATGATACCTAATTGTCCTAGTCTCTAATATACATAACACCCAAAATAACGAGACCTCATATGATTCCATTTTTTCACAAACCGGGCTGGGAGGCCATCCTACCCGACACTAGATCTAATCAGCGACATGGCCTAAATGGCATTCCCGATCCCCACTGTATGGAAACTAGTGTCAAACATAAAATATAGGAAAAGGGGTAAAATTAAATCCCAATATCCAAGATCAAATAAATAAATTAATATAACTGATCACACTACAATAACTATCAATTTATTCTCCTAATAAAATATACAAATAGATCTAGATACAAGATTAAACTAGAAAAACCAAAAAAAATACAAAACCAAACCAAATTTCTACTAACATGATCTTCATCTTACCACATGGTAACCACTATCCACAAACTGACTTTCCACAATGAATAAATTCTCCCATAATGATAGCTAGAACCAAAAAACCAGAACATGTTAAACAACTCAAGTCTATCAAAACCGAATGGAACAAGTTTGGTGTGTAATTTACAACTTTTTAGTAAACCACCAAAGAATCCATACCTCTCATTTATTAAAAATAGTCCATCAACACTAGTTTGGAAGAAAATTTGAAAATAGTTTTTCTTATTTTAATAACAAACACTGTATTTTTTAAAAAATAACACACACCAAAGCCCAATTTTCAAAATAAGTGTTTACTACATTATAACAAAAATCCAAAAAAAATATTTGGCCTAGGTAGAAACTAAAATACCAGTATAAAAACAAAATTAAGTGCATCAAAACCAAAAAAAATATAATGAGTAACCATTGGTATTTTCTAAACATCCCTACAGTGATCCCAAGATGTACACGGTTTGGAAACACCTACAAGAATATTGTGAAGCTCCCTAGTCTATAACCAACAGGCTACCCTCCAATGATCAATCTAGTGCCACATCCCTCCTACCCTCTCAGTTAATATAGGGAGTCACAACTATTCTAATCAGGGTTGATTATAAGCCCGCACTCAACCCTTTAAAATATTCCTAGGAAACTCCTGGTAAAATTATACAATGTAAGTAGGAGGCCCTCACATGAATGACTCACTTTATCTACCGTCACTGCACTTGCCTACCCAAAACACGGACACCAAATATACGATAAACCATATAACGAAATCCCCAATAGGTTTTCCCATTATAAAATGAATCATTTAAGGTTCCAACTAGTCCATCATCCCACACAATATTTCAATGACGTTTTATAAAATATTATAAAGATGCTAATTCAATTCACATAATACATGATTTAAAACAAAACATCCAATGCATCTTATGTTTAAAACGTGCCTTACAATTCTATAAAAATATATTTAGAAAGTCACTTCCCCATTATTTACCATGGTCAACAAAAAACACCACTTTTAAATATAAAAATGACTAAAGGGCCTTTAACCTTTTCAGTCTCCAACCAAAACATGATTCAAGACCAAATAGACTAACCCCTATGGAACACATTTGATTTTAAATATAGAAAGAACATAAAAAACACATTCTATTTGGAATACATATAATCATTTTAAAAAAGTATAGTGGAAGGAAATATGAGAAAATTTTAAGGGAAAAGTGTTTCAAAGTTCCATATTAATTTGAATGCACATTATTGTGTTCAGATTTTGAACACATGGATGTGCCATCCTTTAATGGAACACATAAAATAATCATGGAATATCACCTGCACCATTTTTATTTCCAATACCACCACATCCTTTTTATAACAAACCCAACCATACAATATAATTTTAATAGCATAAAACCGCCTTTCAAACCATGATAATATTCCAATACATTTTCACTACAATATTCAATCCATAAAAAGATATCCAAATCACACATCCTTCAAAATTTATTTATTAAAACTAATTTACCATAATATAACAAAGAAAAAATATCAAAAAATTCCTAATTTTTTTCTAAAATAAAAATTTACATTATACCAAACACAATCTATGTATAAACGCATAGGTATATTTAAATATTAACTTAAAAAATAATATTGAGAAATTTGTACAAATAAGAAAATTCAATAATAAGATAAAAAAGGGACCATAAGTGTGAGAACAATTTATATAGATTTATTAAAATAATCCAATCATTAAATGAATTCATCAAAAAGGAAAATCATGGAGACAACTATATCAATGGGGGTACAAATGTAATAAAACATTGAGGAGAGGAAGAAAAATAACAATAGACTAACCACACACCCTAAGAACAAAATAAACACATCCCACACAGAACCCATAGCCATTACGGTTCATCCAAGTTAGAAACCCCACAAGAAATCCCAAGGAAACCAACAGAGGAAGATGGATAAGTGAGAAAATTGGACAAAATCCTTAAAAACAGGCCTTGGATGATTTGGGATTGATCCATGGTGGGAAAATAATGAAGGGGAGAGGATTTTGAGAACCTTCTCATGTGCCAAAATCAACCAAAGAGGGATATGCCTGATTTTGGGTTAAAAATAGAGAGATATAAAAAAGGTTTTCAATATTTAAAATTTTTGGGCATCTCGCATAATTTGGTCACACAGTTTAATAAACCATGCACCAACTGAACAATAGCTTATGACTAAGAAAGGATCGACCGCATGACTAGACTATGTGGTCTAACAAGCCATAATCAACCAATGTGTTATCTTCTATCCAACCCTAGTACCGTCCATACGGGTACTTGGGATGAACCAAAAACATTACACTAACTCTGTGGTTCCTGTTCATATGTCAAAAAACCACACAAATATTAAATGTTTTTTAAAAAATAACTGGAAATAAATCCGAACTAGGACCAAAAAGACCAAAGATCAAGAAAATAATAAAATAAAGTATTATCTTTGGTAGGGGTGTGATAATTTTTTTTTCTTTTTAGTAATAATACACACACCTAACATACATAGATGTATCATAGAAATATTTTTCATATGTAATTTTAATTATAGATACATTAACTATGTGGGATACCAATCATAGTAGTCATTTCCACCACTAAAAAACATTAATTTTTCCAGAGAATTCTGAAGATACTCTTAACCAATTTATTCAAATGTTGGTTCTCAAAAGGGGATATCACTAGGAAAAATAAAACCAAATTTTGTGGGGGAAGATGATTCTATTTTTACTTCAGATACCTGTGCAATCAATTTATATTTCAAAATTCTTATCTGTGGAGAATTTATGGTCACCTTGAGTTAGAAACCAAATCCATACTAAAGTAATTTCATAGTGTACCAACCAATTTAATCATTCCTAGTTGAGAGAAAATAAAAAATACATACGTCTTATATGCACCAACACCATTAAAAATATTTGTAGTACTCCACCATATGAATCAATCACCACCAAACATGAAGACCCCCTTGTACTACTCACACCAGCCCCCATATAGGTTCCCTATTTAGAAAAAGTAATAATTAACATGGAATTCCTCCATATATTATAAGGCCCCGACCATAAACCTTACTTAATTAGGAATTAAATGAATAATTCACGTAGATGATCTTTTCAGGTCTAGAGTTTTAGAGAATTAGGTCATAAATATTACATCAGAAAAAAGATTATATAGTAAACACTTTTACTAAGTTTCCATAAAATAATAATAAAAAACTCTTAAAAAGAAACATGTCTAGTTATATGTTTTAGATAGCATGTCTTTCCTTGAACCCATCCTTGACCCTATTAATCTTTAAGTCCTATGGAAAACATTTCAAAAACTTGGGATGAGCATAAAAATCCCAGTAAAGGATACACAAAGAAGGAAAACTGTTATTTTTTTCAAAACAATAAGTAAACCATGAATACTTTAACAAAGTAATACTTTTCACCTTTATGAAGTAGTAAAAACTATTCATGGAATAAAAGACCATTACTTACCCTTTTGTAAACAAAATATTACCATAAAACCCATATAAAGAACACATAACATATAAAGGGAACTTGGGACATAAACATACTTAAATGGAATAACCATATGGTCGACTTCCACACATACTTAATGGAATAGCCATACTACTAACTTCAATACCCAATGCATTGGAGGTTATAACGTAACCACCCATCCTGGTATTTACGGCTCCACTCGTCATATGGTTCATAACGTAACCACCCGTAAAATGTCCAAGTACCATCATTACACATAAAGTATTGAAAATATAAACATTTGAATAACAACATATCATTTCCAATCACAATAAGTAATTCCAAGATATTGAATTAATCAATCCATTTTCAAAATCCATTTAAAAGAGAATTTTGAATCAAAGTGTCCCATACCACTTTGAATATTTTAGTGGAATTATAATTTTAAAACATTAATGTCCATATAAATAAATACCAAAAACCATTTTGAAAACATGGACATTAAATATAATGATTTAGAATAATGAATCTTTAAAAAATTTAAAACGATATTTTTGTTAAATAGTTTTTAACAAAATGAAAGGCACTTGAATAAAAATAATTGTGGAAAAAATTTTAATTCTAGATTTATAATATAATGAGAATAAAGGGATTCAGGATATAATATGAAAATGGACAGTATACACACCATATAAGAGTGAATTGGTGCATAACAACAATGAAGTCTCAATGGAAATGTAAATTGAGATGAAATCCATTATAAAGATGGTATCCTTAAATTAAGGATAAATCTAACACATAATTATGTGTGGGAAATATAAATACACCCAATATAAGTGGATATTATGTGTGAAGCAATCAGAGGTCAATCACACATAATCATGGAAAAACAAAACCAATGACATAGGTATTTAACTCAATGAAATGATATTGGGTTATTATTTCACATACAAGTTCTAAAAAATTTATCAATGAGATGATTATGTGTATAAATAGTAAATCTAAACAATGGTTTGTGTAAATTATAACATAGGGATTCCACACATAATCTTGGCATAATAAAATCAAGAAGTAGAGGTTTAACCCAATGAATTGAAAGTGGGTTAAGAAGTTCCCTTATAGAAATCCGACAGCCTAATGGTGTCACTTTAAAATTCATAAAATGAGTCGATGAGAGAGAAAATAATATCTCATCACTTGGACATAAAATTTACATAAATAAGTATATATAAGAACATATACCAACATAATTTTATGTGAATTAAAAGACATAACAAAATAATTCTTTTAAAAATAGGAGGGTGAACGGTCCCCTTACCGAGTTTGGGTAACTTTCGAAACGTACACCCCATGGACGAGGGGTCATACAATGAAGATGTAAATACCCATAAATGAAATTATATTACACAAAGATTATAATAATGGGAAGTACATACACCACTCAAAGGAAATAGTGTCAAACGTAGCATAAATGTTACGAGAATAAAAGTGAGATGAAAAATCCCTTACGAAAACTCGGCAGCCTAATGGCGCAACTTAAAACATCCAAAAATGGATTTATGATATCAAATAGGGTCTTTAATAATATGAAAATAAAATGTATAGTATGAGGAATACAAAATAACATCCCCAAACATAAGAATGATGAGCTTAATAGAAATGAAATAAAAGATAGTACTTAAAAAGAAAGCGAGAGGTTGGATCCCTTACCTCGAGTCCGAAATGACTCGATCGTTCTTTAATATCCTAAATAATAAAAATTGGTCAGTTTATAATTTCTTAAGGACATAATTAAAAGATTATTATTCATTTCATATCACATATTATAATGTTATAATAATTTGTTAATAAAGTGAGTTCATATCAGACGTTTTTGTTGATGTTCGGTACATGAGTAAAAATTGAACTTGTTGGAAAAGAATTTTCCATGTAGTTATAGGTACATCATATACAGAATAGTATTTATGTTTTAAATATCATATATATCCTGTATATATTCATTTTATACTATTCCATATCATTTGGAAAAAAAATTAAAAGCACTGTTCATGGAGACGGTAGGTCGTACGTACGCATGAACGCTACTTTCATTTTTTGTCATATTAATGGAATTAAAACAAAATGAGAGATATATATAATATAATTATAGAAATATATTTCATTTAGATGTAATATATTACATATATATCCATTATATATATGTACTTATGATAGTACATAACATTTGGAGATAAGAAATGAAATGTACCGTTCATGGAGATGGTAAGCCATACGTACGCATGAACACTACTTTCATTTCCTTTTTTTGTATTAAATGGAATGAAATAATAATTATATAAAGGTATATTATAATTACAGTAGGATATCATATGTAATACCATTAATTCCATCCTTTATATGTCCCACATATGGCATTAACGAATCAAATCACTTTGAGGGGGCGGTAGTCTACACTTCCTAAAATGAAGATATCGCGTTTACCCATAATGGAAACCATAAAGGTAAGCCATAAATGAAAAACACAAAATCTTAAGGAAAACATAAAAATATTTTATCTCATATATAAATATAGTGACATCTTAATGGCCACCTTTGAAGGTGTTAAAAAAATATTGAACAATCATCGTTTCGTGAGGCAATAATTCAGCATCCACAGAAACAGTATGTTCTTCAACCATTAAACGAAGGTGTGTGAAAGTGTAGCTAGAATACTTCTTATAAAAACATCCTAGTATATATAATATACTGGTTTTGTTACAAAAAAAGTAATAAAAAGATTTTATGGGTTTGGAGAAGCAAAATAAGACAAAAGAACACAAGGGAAGACATTACCACTAAATCGGGTAACTCTCTTTGATTTGAGCTCAAAGGATTCCTTGGAAAGAATTATTCACAAAGTAAGGCCTAAATGATGAATATATGGATGTGGAGAGATGAAATGGGTAGGGGTTGTCCGAGCCAAAGGCTTGAGAGGTGTGTGTATGGCGGTAGAGGTGGGGGCCTTTTATAAGAGGAGAGGAGGGGCACTCTTGGAACGTTATAAAATATTACTTTATTATAAATTGTTTTTCGGATTTAAAAGGCCCCAAAAGGATATATGTCGAGGATAAGGTTATAAGGTTTTTAAATCCACCCATACAATAGGTTTGTGACAAGTGTAAGACTTATATTTCACCCTATCTTCTCATTTTATTTAAATCGTTGATTTATGAGATAATCACTGCATCATCACAATGTCATAAATAATTATTTTATTTAATGTCTAAATATTATAAAAAAACTATCATGATGTAGGAAATCTTTTTATATTTTTATTTAATATTTATTGTAAAAAATATGACTTGAATAACCCCATTTAAAAATTGTTTTAGTAAAACAACTCATGTTTGTGACATTTTTATTTTAACTTTAAATAAAAAGTTATTTATGTCATTTTCCTAACAAAGTGGCTACATAGGGTCCCCAAGTTGACCCATGGATTTTATTGGTCGGCCATGACACATCCAATGAGGTTAGGACATGTTTCTAGGTCATTTCATATTATTAAAATATTATTTTTACCTTAAATTACACTAATTACCTTTAATCGCGTTTAATAAAACTTAAAAGTTACTATTCACCAAAAATTATTTTAATCTCATTGAACCAAATTTTACTTATTAATGACAACCATGTATGTTGGATTTTATAAAATCAAATCACAAAAGTGGCAATGTTTCATTTAAACGAAAAATCAGTTTCTTTAACTACCACTTAGTGGTTTCACTATTCATATAAAATTGATGTTTTAAGAAAAATACCAAACATTCCTCCTAAGCTATATTTGATATTACGAATTCGAAAATGATGTCTATCTTACAAAATTCAAAATATATAAGTTACATTAATTAATTTAATAATTAATTCCCACAGTTAGAGAAAATAGCGTGTTTTTATGAAACATTATGTATCAAAAGATTGACACTAGTTTAACTCCAATTTCAAGATGAAATTATTTCCAAGGACCACTATTGGATTAAATGGTAAGAATATATTATAATTTCACTTTAAAAACAATTCAAAAGATAATCTAATAATATAAAAAATTAGATTAAAAATAGTTTTTGAGTTAAAATACAACATTTTTCACTATTCATTAAAAAAGAACATTATCGGAATAATACCAAAAATTTACACAAAGTAAATTTTGATGTCCTGAATCTAAAGAAGAATTATATTTTGTCAAATATAACACATAAAATTTTCAAAAAGTGTACTTAAAGGAGGTTTTCATCAAAAGGCGGTTAATCGACCTTTTAAAGAATATTACAAAGTTTATGCTTAAAATCGGATTCATTGGCATTTTTAATCCTCTAACATTTATTATAAAAAGTAAAAAAATTTGAAAAACATATATAATAATTTTGTAGTTAGTTCTTTTCATTCCCTCCATTACAATGGCTAGGCGTTAACTACAATTTAAAATAATATTATTTTATTATTAGAGTGCAACGTAAGATTTCCAAGAAACTCGTTGTTACAAATTGGGTATGCCATCGAGCATAGCGTCCCCTTTAAAGTTATATTAATATTTTATTCAAAAATATGGATAAATGTGAAAATTTAATATTCATTATTTACCTAGGGTGTTATATCCTTCCCCCCTTTTGGGAATTGCGTCCTCGTAATTTTAAAATTGGGCTTGGAAACTTCATTGAAAATCCCACATCGGAACAAGAGTCAGTAAAACAATCACTTTAAAATAAAGAAAGAGAAGTACAAAGGACACCCGAGTTAACTCATACATGGATTCCATGTAGGAAAACATGGATATGGAGGAAAAACAAAGGGTCGTGTTCTGAGGGAGAGTTATAGTAAACATGTCTAGGAGAAAGTTAACCATAAGAAAATCACAAACTTGTGATGGGATAAATGGTATTTGATTCCCCAGTAGGAAAAGTTAACAGACAACATTTTTGTTTTAAGTTACTCTTCATTTTTGAATTTTTGTTGGAGCTTAACTAAATCATAATTAAACATACTTACTTGTCACGTAGACTTTCAACATTTACTAGATTCCTTAATCAAAATCATATTTTCTCCAAAAGACGAGTATTTAGGAAAACTTGTTCGTATTAAGAGTACTATGATCAACTTCTTGAGAATCACCTAATCCAAAAAAGATAATTATATATTTCCAATGCCTATAGACAAAATCCAAATCCAAAAATTTTTATAACAAGATCCACAAATGAATAATCCTTTATAAAAGAGAAAATATATTCTTAATCTCCAAAATTTGTCCAACAAACCCAATGTTCAACGAAGACCATTAGATAAACAATTTGTCCATAAAATTCTTTAATGTAAACCAAAATAAGATTGAAACCGAAATATTTGAAGGATTTAATGACATAGTCTTCCAAGGTAAAAATTAACTTTTATCTCCAAATAACATCAGTTTATCTTAAAGTCTCAAATTGAGAAGTAATTAACCTAATCACACATCCTCCATGATAGTTTAATAATTTCCATATATAACCCAAAATAAACTTACTCTTGATTCCTAAAATCATCTAACTAAAAAGAATTATTCAAAATTACCAGGGACTTCACGTTGTCCAGTGGTAGGCGATAAATACCAGTCGCACTTTGGTTGTGGGTTCGATTCCCACAGCTTTGTCCGACACGACGGGTTGTCACATGGTCTGCGTGTTGTCCTTTTTCCAAAACTACATAATTCATAAATCAATCCCCAAAATGAGATAAAATCTTCAAAAATAATCATAACATATTTTAACCTCAATTTTATCTCATGCCTTCCATTTTCCATCATAACATATAATTACCCATAATTACCTCAAAAGTAAGGATCATATAAACCCTAATGGTTACCTTTATAGTTATTACCTGAACTTCCACATCGATTGGTCATCTCGTACATGATGCATTACAGAACATACCAAGGTACAAGTGGTTGATCATGACTCATTGATAGTTGGTTTAGAACAACCATGAGTTTCTTCATTGAATCCCCCATTTCATCCAGTCTCTTAATCAAAGAACCACCACAGTTTCCTTCAAACCTATTGTCACTTTGGTTCTTGTTTGATCCATCCATTCACTAAAAACAGAAATGTTAGTGTGAGTATATCAACAAAACCATCATGTTCTAATGAGGATGATAAAGACTAAGATATACTTACTCATTCACTTTATCAAAACATGGCCTCTTTCTAAAATCATAACCATTATGGTAATGTCACTTATGCTTAGAGAATACACTAACCTCTAAAGTTATCTAAACCGACCTCTGATACCAACTATAAGGCCCCGACCTTAAACCTTACATAATCATTAATTAAATGAATAATTCACATAGAGGATCTTTTTAGGTATATATTTTTAGATAATTCGGTCATAACTATTACATCTCAAAAGATTATATAGTAGACACTTCTATTAAGTTTCCATAAAATAATAAAAAAAACCTTAAAAATAAACATGTCTAGTTCCATGCACTAGTGCAGAAATCGTTTTTTACGACACCATTTTTTACATCGGTTATATATAACCGACGTAACAATGCGGCGAGTAGATTTTTTAGGTCGGTTATTTTAATAACCGACATAAAAAACCAATGCGCGGGGGGTTTTTTACGTCGGTTATTTGATAACCGACGTAAAAAACACGTCCCTATCGGGTTTTTTACGTCGGTTATCAAATAATCGACGTAAAAAACCATAGTGTGGTGTGTTTTACGTCATTTATTTTATAACCGACGTAAAAAACGCGTAGATATCGGGTTTTTTTACGTCGGTTTCGAAATAACCGACGTAAAAAAGCTAAAAAATAGTTTTTAACATCGGTTATTATATAACCGACGTTATAAAGCATTTTAAAAAATTAAAGCCCGTGTTCTGTCATTTACGATTTTTTCGATTGATAG
This sequence comes from Viscum album, assembly GCA_963277665.1. Classification (NCBI taxonomy): domain Eukaryota; kingdom Viridiplantae; phylum Streptophyta; class Magnoliopsida; order Santalales; family Viscaceae; genus Viscum; species Viscum album. The sequence goes on from OY728141.1 coordinate 143,941,980, forward strand.
TCGCCGGCTCGTTTCTCTCTCGCACGGTAAACCGTAATCGGCTCGTTGATCACCTGAATTACACTCATTTTGGCTGCATTGTTTATCTTCTTCACTGCTCTCAGATCTATCATCTCAACTCGTGACATTCAAGTAAGCCTTCCACGAATTTATTTGGTTCGTTTTTTCTTCGATTCTTGATGTGCTTTTCGTTCGTTTTCCCTTGACATATATTATGACTTATATGATTATGTTTGTGCCACACTCTTATGTTATTACACATACCAATGTTGTGATCTTGTGAATAAGTTTTTTTAAATCATGTTCCCACTATCATATAAATCATGTCTTATGTTATGCTAAAATTGTTATACTTGGACTCAGGTTTTATGATCTATGATTATATAGAACTGTTTCACTTATCTTTTTGATCATTTTCTTGGTGTATACATGCTATTATACCCCCATGGATATCTTTTTATGAGATTAGATATTATATTTATATATATCTTGTTTACCCATAATGAGTATCATAAATCAAAACTTTTATTATTTTCATTCCCTAAGTTATAAAAATAAGTATTATGTAGGATGATTCAAAAATTTAATCTGTGAGATGAGTTGATTTATGTGTGAAACCCAGGCCAAACACATATGTATTTTTTTATTGGTATTACATATATATAGTTCGACATATACTTTTTTTTACATTACCATGATATTAACATTACTTTTTCTAAAGAAATATTAATGTCCTTAGATTATATATCGGATCAAAAGGATATAGTAATTCTAATATATAATCAGAATGATCAGATAATATGACAATATTACTAAACATAAAACAAATGGTCTATATTCATATTTTTAACATGACACTTACGATGTATAGCTATTTGGTGTTGGGTACTTATGAAAACTACTACTACTTTCATGATTTGTTTTATATTTTAAATTGTTTTACATTCAAATTATGATTTTCTTCATATAAACATGTTTTGTCTTATCTTAAAAATATATATTTTTTGTTGATATTTGTTATAGGTAATAATGATTCGAAGTTGGATTACGGCACATCGAATGAGCAATGAATTTGAGGAAGGTGTTGATGCCTTTTTGGAATTTGAAAAACGAAATCTTCCAAGTAGTGACATTTTTTTCTGTCCATGCCTGAAATATTTGAATATGAAGAAGTTGAAAAGTAGAGAGATAAAAGATCATCTGATATGTCATGGTTTTAATCCGAGTTACAGCCCTTGGATTTGGCATGGTGAAACTGGACGGAATGTCACTGATGATGATGATTCGCAAGATGGTAACTCCGATGGAATTGAAGAAATGATTCGCGATATTGTAGCAGAACAAATTGAGATAGAACCGACAATTGCACGTCTATATGGTGATGCTGAAAAACCATTATATCCCGGTTGTACAGATTTTATGATTCTGTCGGCGGTGTTAAGATGGATTAACCTAAAGTCAAAGCATGGATGGAGTGACATAAGTTTTACAGAGCTGCTACAATTGATGAAAGACATTCTTCCAAAGGATAACGATCTTCCAGATTCACATTACAAAGCCAAGAAAATATTATGCCCGATGGGATTGGGATACAAGAAAATATATGCCTGTCCGAATGACTGCATTATATATAGGAAGGAATATGAATTTCTGTCAGAGTGTCCAAAATGTGGGACATCACGGTATAAGGTGAAAGAAAAATCACAGGGTGATGTAGAGATTACAAAGATCCCTTCAAAGGTATTTTGGTATCTTCCTATAATTAATCGTTTCAAACGTTTATTTTCTAATACACATGATGCAAAAAGATTAATATGGCATTCTGAAGAGCGGGTATGTGATGGAAAAATACGTCATCCAGCTGATTGTCCACAATGGAAGAAAATTGATGCGCAATATTCTACATTTGGAAATGAAATAAGAAATCTCAGACTAGGGTTGTGCACAGATGGAATGAATCCATACCGAACACTCAGTAGCACACATAGTTCATGGACTGTTTTATTGGTAATTTACAACCTCTCTCCTGAAGTTTGTATGAAGCGCAAATATGTCATGTTGAGTACAATGATCTCTGGTCCAAAGCAACCCGGTAATGATATTGATGTTTACTTGTCACCGTTGATTGATTATTTGAAACTGTTATGGGCTGATGGTATTAGGGTGTATGATTCTTATAAAATGGAATATTTTCAACTGCATGCAGTGCTTCTGTTCACTATAAATGACTTCCCAGTGTATGGAAATTTGTCTGGATACAGTGTTAAAGGGAATAAGGCATGTCCAATTTGCGAACAACAGACGTCCTATTGTCAATTGCATCATGGGAGGAAAACAGTGTACATGGGTCATCGAAAGTTTTTGCCTATGGAACACCCTTATAGAAGACTAAAAAAGGCATTTAATGGCTCACAAGAATTTGATACTGCTCCAAAACCATTATCCCATGATCTGTAATTTGAGAGGGTGAAAAACCTTGACCTGACATTGGGAAAGACGCAGAAATCTGGTAATGATAGACATATTTGGAAGAAAAGGTCAATATTTTTTGAGCTACCATATTGGAGGTATCATGAAGTTAAACATAATATTGATGTCATGCACGTGGAGAAGAATATCTGTGATTCTTTGATTGGAACATTATTATACATTAAAGGAAATACTAAAGATGGGTTGAACGCAAGATTAGACTTACTATCAATGGGAATACGTTTGGAGTTAGCTCCCAATCCTAAAGGAAGACGAACATTTCTTCCCCCGGCTTGTCATACATTATCGAAGAGGGAGAAAATTAGCTTCTGTCAGTGTCTTCATGATACCAAAGTCCCTCAAGGTTATTCTTCTAATGTAAAATTTTTTGTCTCAATAAAGGACTTGAAGTTGATAGGTATGAAATCACATGATTGTCACGTCGTGATGCAACAAATTCTACTAGTTGCATTGCGTGGAATATTGCCCCTTCGTGTCAGAAAGACTATAATGAAGTTGTGTTGTTTTTTCAATTCAATTTGTAACAAGCCGATTGATGTGAATGATTTGAACATTTTGGAAAAGGATTCAATTTTAATACTTTGTCAATTGAAATGTATTTTCCTCCAACTTTTTTTGATATAATGGTGCATTTAATGATTCATCTGGTTTGAGAAATAAAGCTTTGTGGACCTGTATATCTTCGCTGGATGTATCCTTTTGAAAGGTATATGAAAATATTAAAGGGGTATGTTAAAATTCTATATCGACTTGAAGCCTCCATTATTGAAAAGTATATTTTTGAGGAGGTAGCAGAGTTTTGTACGAGCTACTTGGCAGCGGCGCAACACATAGGTTTGCCTCCATCTCGCCATGAACGAGTTAATAATGAGGGAAAGGGGATTCGCGGCGTGAAAGTCAAATCATTGTCAGCTGAACAGATGAAGAAATTAGAATCATAAATCTTGAAGAACATAGCTGATGCTCAACCATATATCACATTGCACATTAATGAGTTGAAACAATGTCATCCAAAGAAGAAAGAAATGTGGATTTTGAATGAGCACAACAAAACATTTTTGTCATGGATTAAAAAGACTTTGCTTGGTAGATCAGATGTATCAGAGACATTAAAATGGATAGTGGGTGGTCCATGTTTAAATGTGATAACATGGTCTGGTTATGACATTAATGGTTATACATTTCATACAAAAGCTCAGGACAACAGAAGTGCAGTTCAGAATAGCGGTGTATTGGTGTTTGCCGAAGCAATGCATTTTTCGAGTGCTAAAGACAAAAACCCAATTTCTGCATCAAATGCATATTATGGAGTGATTGAAGACATATGGGAGGTTTATTACTTTAAAATTAAAGTTCCCATTTTTAATTGTAAATGGTTTAACTGTAACAACAGTGTCAGACACGATGAATTTGGAATGACACTTGTTAATCTGAATAGATTGGAAGACACAGCTGATTCTTTTATAATGGAAACACATGAAAAACAAATTTTTTATGTAGTATATCAATCAGATATGCAGTGGGATGTTGTTTTACAATGGAAAAAACAATATGTTGGTGAGGATGAACTTGATGAATATGCTGATTTATGTGAGATCCCTACTTCAATGGAAATATTAACAGAACATAATGAAGATCATGTTGAAGACATAGTTTGTGCCATAAGGAATGATCACGACGAAGGAATTTGGGAAAACAATCCATCTGTACATTCCTAAAATTACAGGTAACATATGTTTATTTCTTGTTTACATTTATTTTTTCCATAAATGTTATATATTTTAAGTTTTTCATTTATTAAAACATGTTTTAAAAAAAATAAGTATATTTCTGAGTCTACCGGCCAACCGGTGGATTCCCACCGGCCAGCCGGTGGTCTCTGGCAGAAGCATTGCTTTCTGCCAGAGCCACCGGTCAGCCGGTGTTAGTGCACCGACCAGCCGGTATGGGCACCGGCCAACCGGTTCTTGCCGACCGGCCAGCCGGAGGCCCCAGGCAGTAGGCTTTCCCACTGCCTGGTGACACCGGCCAACCGGTGGTCTCTGGCAGAAGCATTTCTTTCTACCAGAGCCACCGTCCAGCCGGTGTTAGCGCACCGGCCAGCCTGTATGGGCACCGGCCAACCGGTTCTTGCCCACCGGCCAGCCGGTATGGGCACCGGCCAACCGGTTCTTGCCTACCGGCCAGCCGGAGGACCCAGGTTAACCATTTTTTTCCATTTTTTACCATCTTGACCATCTTGACCATCTTGACCATCTTTTCCATCTTTACCATTGTTTAACATGCTTACCATATTACCAATGTTTACTATTATGTAACCTAGTAAACTTTTCTATTTTCTGATTACAGTAGTATTAAAATATTTGAATTTGTATATTTGTGAACTGACGTTTGTTTTTTTGATTTGAAGGATAATGACAGATCATTTAGATGATCAACCACATGATTCTGGGGAGGAGAATTTTGCTGGTCATACCTCTAGGGATGAACATTCACATGCTCTTATTACGACAAAGAGTTCAAAGTTTGGTAAACGTGGTTGCACACGTTTACCAAAATTATCACTTGCCCGTACGCAGGATCAGAGGATAGTAGTTGAGTTTGATGATGATGATATTCCTAGAGGTCCGAATGCCAAAGATTTTAAGAGTTTTGTTGCAACTCAGGCTAAGACCAAAGTAAGAATTCTGTATGATGATTGTAGAGGTGTGGATAAAGCGATTATCTCTCAGTTGTGGGAGACGATTTTGGTAAGATCTTTTGTCATTGTTTGATCATTATTTTAATGTTTCTGGTATATATAATATGTTTAACCTCTTTATCAAATGACATTTGATATTCCTGACACTGGAGGAGTCAGGAAGAAATGCTTATCGTTGGCTGCCAGGAGATGGAGGGATTTCAAATCAACCCTCACATCTGATTTCATTTATGGTCATAGGAGTCATGAAAATCCATGTCGTATATATCCTTTTATAGATGAAGACACATGGAGACAGTTTTTTGAAAGTAGAAAAAAAGAGTCATTTATGGTAAGGGCAATGTAAACTTTTATATACTTTCTTATATAAATGATTTTATTAATGTTTTGTTAATGATTTCTTATTCTTAAATTACAGAAAACAAGGAAAGCTCATCAGGAGATCCAATCTAAAAATGTATACCCTCATAGTTTATCTCGGGGAGGGTATACATTATTGGAAGAAAAAATGATAGCGGAAAAATTTCAACAACTAAGAGCTGAGTCTTCAAGCTCTGGAGAGGTGGCCCCTCCACCCCCTCCATCTAGACATGAAAAATGGAAGAGAGCTCAGAAGGGAAAAAAAGGGAAATATCTTTTGGAAGAATCGAGAATCGTAGCTGAGAGGATTGTAATATATCTATTTAATTTATTTAAGTTAACTTTTTTCTTCATATAAGTTTCAATCATTACATAAATGTTCAATTAATTAATACAGGACTCTCTTGAGGAGCAAAGTTCAGAGGGTACATTTACAGCTACTGGGAGGGAAGATATTTTATTTGTAGCATTGGGAAGGCCAGAACATCCTGGTCGTGTAAGAGGATATCCGACAGGTGTATTGGTAAGAAAAGTGTTTCCACGTACTTCAACTTCTAACATTGAGGGGGGTTATAAAAAAAATAGAATCCTTGGAGGCTGAAGTTCAAAATATTAATGCGACAATGGAAGACAAGATTAGAGATTCGGTGCAGTCTATGTTTGCAGAAATGCAAAGACAATTTCAGACTACAGCTCCCACTCCTCCACCTCCCCCTGCAGACCCTATTATTTATTCTCCACCTCCGCCAGTAGCTCCCACTCCCCCACCTCAGCCTGTGGACCCCATTCTTTATCCTACGCATCCGCCGCAGCTTCCTACATATTGCGAGTTGTATGTTGATGATTCTCAACATCATATAGTAGCATACGGGTTGGTATATTGTATAGGAGATACAGTTCATCATCAACAATTAGAGGTAGATAATCAGAGGGTCACTGTACAGGATATTATAGATAGATCAGCTAGGGTACCAATACCTACAGATGAGGTGGTGACAGTTGGACAGAGTATCGGCCATTTTTTAGTTTGGCCATCCATACTTCTTCGACTCATTACCATAGAGGTATGAATCTTATAACTTTTATTTTATTTTTTTATTAAAGTTGTATTATCATTTGAAAACTACTATAATTCTCAATTTTTTTCATAGGAATACTTCAAAGGTAAAGAAATACTGTATAGACAACAACAAAGACAACAGGCTATGACATCAGATACAGATTCCAGTGGTCTTGGTAGATTGTCAAGATATTCACATTTGTTGTTGGGTTTTTATGAGTTTCCAATGGAATCTCATGTTTGTGGACGTGAAATAAGTGTGGGGATTACAAAATCTGATATCATGGAGCTTGTTACTGGAGATAAGTTGGGCATCAACGTGGTGCAAATTTTTTCCATGTAAGTCTTAACACCTTTTCCCTGCGTTATATTTATTAAAAATGTATACTTTTATATGTTTTGTATTAGGTATCTTTATAAAATTTGTCAGAGGAATGAACTGACAGAAGTATATGGATTCATGGACCCGCAATTGATTTCCCCTGAAGCATGTGCATTGACTGAGGAACAAAGAATGGTTTATATTGCTGAATGATTTGAAAAGAATATAATCCAACAATGTTGGATGATGCCTTTTTGTGAGAGGTATGAAACACATTTCTCTCAAAGAGTTAATTATCTTTTAACATAAAAAACCACTAACATTAAATTTCCTTTTATCAGTAATCATTGGATGTTAGGGATTTTTTGCCCAAGGGAGAAAGCTCTTTATTGGATATGCTCTGTTCATGGTGATGTGCGGGCAAGTTTTAAGAATATATTGGAAAAGTAAGTTTCAATTTCTCAATAGTTTTATATATTATAATGAATTTTAAATATACCTCATTCGTATTATTTTCTAACAGTGCATGGGTCTACATTCGAAAAAACACAAATAAAAGAAATGCAAAGATAAAATATGTAAATGCGAAGGTAAATTTCCATTTATAATTTGTACTTTTTGATTTATTACATAAAAATAATATATTGAATTTACACTCATTCAAAACAGAATTGTCATGAACAACAAGGCCTCATCGAATGCGGATATTATATGTTAAGATTTATGTATGAAATAATAACAACTGGGAGAGTTGTGAATTTTGACCTGGTACGATTTCCTCTTAAACATTTCCATAATATTTAAATTTGATTTATTCATTATACATGTTAAATATCTTCTTTTTCATTTGTATCTTTTTGATGACCCTCAACCCTATACTGCTGAAGACATCAAACACGTACAAGTGGAGTGGTCAAATTATTTTACAGGTTTGATAGAATTTTAGTTGTTTGTAATGTAAAATGTAATTTTGAATATTGTCGTTTTAATTGTGTATTTGGTAGTTGTTTAGGTTTGATTTAGTTTTTTTTTGAAGTTGACAGTGTAAGTTTTGAATGTTATATAAGTGAATGTTTAATTTTTCTCTACTTCTTGTTTTGGTCTACTTTTGATGGTTCTTCTGGTATGGATTTGGGTCTGTGGGGGAGGGGTTCCAAGTGTGTGGGGGTGTGTTCAGTGGGGTTGGGGGTGTCCAGCGGTCTGGGAGGGTTGTCCGGTGGGGTGGGGGGACAGTCCTGGGGGGTTGCAGGGATGTCCAGGGGTGTGGGAAGCCGGTCCAGGGCTGTGGGAGTGCTGTCCAGGGGTGGGGGTTTGTCCATGGGTGTGGTGGGGGCTGTCAAGTGGGGTGAGGGGATGAGGAGGTGTTGTTCAGGCGGGTGGGGGGTTGTCGAGGGGTGTTTGGGGGTGTCCGGGGGTCGGGGGGCAGTCCAGGAGTGTGGTGGGGGCTCCAATGGGGTGGGGGAGGGTTGTCCAAGGGGTATACATGAGGGTGGGAGCTCCAATGGGGTGGGGGAGGGCTGTACAGGGGGTATACATGAGGGTGAGGGCTCCAACGGGGTGGGGGAGGGCTGTCCATGGGGTATAAATGAGGGTGGATGCTGTCTAGTGGGTAAGTTTTATATGTTATCTATGTACATGCTTAATTTCGATGTACTTCTGTTTTTGTGGTACGATTTCTTGATTTGTTTTCTGGTTGATTCTGGTGGAGAGAAGATCACTGCATTCTGTATAAAAAAAATTGGGTTTATCACGTCGGTTATTTAATAACCGACGTGATAAAATGCCTGGAAAATAGTTTATCACGTCGGTTATTTAATAACCGACGTGATAAATGTCTTCAGAATGGTTTATCACGTCGGTTATTTAATAACCGATGTGATAAAAGGCCTGGAGAATGGTTTATCACGTCGGTTATTTAATAACCGACGTGATAAAGTGCCTGGAGAATGGTTTAGCACATCGGTTATTGAATAACCGACGTGCTAAATGGCCTGGACAATGGTTTATCACATCGGTTATTCAATAACCGACGTGATAAACCGCCTCCCTCCGGTTTATCACGGCGGTTACACAATAACCGACATGATAAACCCCCCTCACCCCACTTTATCACGTCGGTTCTATATGAACCGACGTGATATACCCCCTCGCCCCTATTTATCATGTCGTTTGTTTAAGAACAGACGTGATAAACCATTTTCCAGGCCGTTTATCACGTCAGTTCTTTAATAACCGACGTGATAAACCATTCTCCAGGCCCTTTATCACGTCGGTTCTAAAATAACCGACGTGATAAACATCGCGATTTTATGTTTTTGACGTATGTTTTTAAATAACCAACGTCAAAAACCTTATTTATAACGTCGCACGTATTAACGTCGGCTAGAAACCGATGTAAAGAATGAAAAATAACCGACGTAAAAAACATTTTCTGCACTAGTGATGTTTTAGATAGCATGTCTTTCCTTGAACCCATCCTTGACCCTATTCATCATTAAGTCCTGTGGAAAACATTTCAAAAACATGGGATGAGCATAAAAATCCCAGTAAAGGATACACAAAGAAGTAAAACTGTTAGTTTTTTCAATATAATAGGTAATCCATGAATATATTACCAAAGTAATACTTTTCACCTTTATGATGTAGTAAAAACTATTCATGGAATAAAATACCATTACTTACCCTTTTGTAACCAAAATATTACCATAAAACCCATATAAAGAACACATAACATATAAAGGTAACTTGGGACATAAACATACTTAAATGGAATAACCATATGGTCGACTTCCACACATATTTAATGGAATAGCCATACGGCCAACTTCCATACCCAATTCATTGGAGGTTATAACGTAACCACCCGTCCTGGTATTCACGGAACCACCCATCATATGGTTTATCACGTAACCACCCGTAAAATGTCCAAGTACCATCATTACAAATAAATTATTGAAAATATAAACATTTTAATAACAAAATTTCATTTGCAATCACAATAAGTAATTCCAAGATATTGAATTAATCAATCCATTTTCAAAAACCATTTAAAAAATGATTTTTGAATCAAAGTGTCCCATACCACTTTGAAGATTTTAATGGAATTATAATTTCAAAAAATTAATGTCCATATAAATAAATACCAAAAACCATTTTGAACACACGGACATTAAAGATAATGATTTTGAATAATGAATCCTTAAAACATTTAAAACAATATTTTTGTTAAAAAGTTTTTTACAAAATGAGAGACACTTGAATAAAAATAATTGCGGAATAACATTTAATTCGAGCTTTATAATATCATGAGAATAAATGGATTCAAGATATAATCTGTCAATGGATAGTATACACACCATATAAGAGTTAATTGGTGTATAACAACAATGAAGTCTCAAAGGAAATGCAAATTGAGATGAAATCCATTATAAAGATGGTATACTTAAATTAAGGATAAATATATCACATAATTATGTGTGAGAAATATAAATACACCCAATATAAGAGGATATTATGTGTGATACAATCAGAGGTCATTCACCCATAATCATGGAAAAACAAAACAAATGGAATAGGTATTTAACTCAATGAAATGATATTGGGTTATTATTTCCCATACAAGTTTGTAAGAATTTATCAATGAGATGATTATGTGTATAAATAGTACATATACACAAAAGTTTTTGGAAATTAAAACATAGGGATTCCACACATAATCATGGAATAATAAAATCAAGAAGTAAAGGTTTAACCCAATGAATTGAAAGTGGGTTAAGAAGTTTCCTTATAGAAATCCGGCAGCCTAACAGCGTCACTTTACAATTCAGAAAATGAGTTGATGAGAGAGGAAATGGTATCTCATCACATGGACATAAAATTTACATAATTAAGGATATATAAGAACATATACCAACATAATATTATGTGAATTAAAAGACATAACAAAAGAAGTCTTTTAAAAAGAGGAGGGTGAAAGGTCCCCTTACCGAGTTGGGTAACTTTCGAAACGTACACCCCATAGAAGAAGGGTCATACAATGAATATGTAAATAACCATAAGTGAAATTATATTACACAAAGAGTATAGTACTGGGTATTACATACACCACTCAAAGGAAATAGTTTCAAAATATAGCATAAATGTCACGGGAATAAAAGTGAGATGAAAAATCCCCTACGAAAACTCGGCAGCCTAACGGCGCCACATAAAACTTTCAAAAATGGATTTATGAGATCAAATAGGGTCACTAATAATATGAAAATAAAAAGTATAGTATGATTAATATACAATAACATCCTCAAACATAAGAAATATGTGGTTAAAATAAATGACATAAAAGAGAGTACTTAAAAAGAAATCGAGAGGATGGATCCCTTACCTCGTGACCGACATGACTCGATCGTTCTTTAATATCCTGAATAATAAAATTTGGTCAATTTATAATTTCTTAAGGACCTAGTTTAAAGATTATTATTCAGTTCATATCACATATTATTATGTTATAATAATTTGTTAATAAAGTGAGTTCATATCAGACGTTTTTGTTGATGTTTTGTACATGAGTAAAAATTGAACTTGTTGGAAAACAATTTCCATGTTGTTATAGGTACATCATATCCAGAATAGTATTGATGTTTTAAATATCATATATATCCAGTATATATTAATTTTATACTATTCTATATCATTTGGAAAAATATTAAAAGCACCGTTCATGGAGACGGTAGGCCGTACGTACGCATGAACGCTACATTCATTTTTTGTCATATTAATGAAATTAAAAGAAAATGAGAGATATATATGTTTTAATTCCAGAATTATATATATCATTTAGATGTAATATATTAAATATATATCCATTATATATATGTACTTATAATAGTACATAACATTTGGAGATAAGAAATGAAATGTATCGTTCATGGAGACGGTAAGCCGTACGTACGCATGAACGCTACTTTGATTTATTTTTTTTGTATTCAATGGAATGAAATTATAATGATATAAAGATATATTAAAATTTCACTAGGATAAAATATGTAATACCATTAATTTCATCCTTTATACGTCCCACATATGGCATTAACAAATCAAATCACTTTGAGGGGGTGGTAGTCCGCACTTCCTAAAATGAAGATATCGCGTTTACCCATAATGGAAACCATAAAGGTAAGCCATAAATGAAATATACAGAAGCTTAAAGAAAACATAAAAATATTATATATCATATATAAATATAGTGAAATCTTAATGGCCACCTTTGATGGTGTTAAAAGAATATTGAACAATCATCGTTTCGTGAGGCAGTAATTCGTCATCCACAGAAACAGTATGTTCTTTAACCATTAGATGAAGGTGTGTGAAAGTGTAGCTAGAATACTTCTTATAACAATATACTAGTATATTTAAGATAATGGGGTTGTTAAAATAAGTAATAACAAGTGTTTATGGGTTTGGAAAGCAAAATAATACAAAAGAACACAAGGGAAGACATTACCTTTAAATCGTGTAACTCTCTTTGATTTGAGCTCAAAGGCTTCCTTGGAAAGGATTATACCCAAAGTGAGGCTTTAATTATGAAGAGAGGTATGTGGAGAGATGAAATGGGAAGGGTTTGGCCAATCCAAAGTCTTGAGAGGTGTGTGTAAGGTGGTAGAGGTGGGGGCCTTTTATAAGAGGAGAGGAGGGGCACTCTTGGAACATTATAAAATATTACATTATTATAAAATGTTTTTCAGATTTAAAATGTCCCAAAAGGATATAATTCGAGGATAAGGTTATAAGGTTTTCAATCCACCCATCCTATAGGTTTTTGACAAGTGTAAGACTTATATTTCACCCTATCTTCTAATTTTATTTAAATCCTTCATTTATGAGGTAATCACTGCATCATCACGGTGTCATAAATAAATTACATTATTTAATGTCTAAAAAATATAAAAAAACTATAAAGATGTAGGAAATATTTTTATATTTCTAATGAATATTTATAGTAAAAAATATGACTTCTCTAACCCCATTTAAAAATTGTTTTAGTAAATCTACTCATGTTTGTGACATTTTTATTTTAACTTTAAATAAAAAGTTATTTATGTCATTTTCCTACCAAAGTGGCTCTATGGGGTCCCCAAGATGACCCATGGATATTCTTGGTCGGCCATGACACATCCAATGAGGGTAGTACATGTTTCTAGGTCATTTAATATTATTAAAACATTATTTTTACCTTAAATTACACTAATTACCTTTAATCGAGATTAATAAAACTTAAAAGTTACTATTCACCTAAAATTATTTTAATCTCATTGAACCACATTTTACTTCTTAATGACGACCATGTATGTCGGATTTTTGAAAATAAAATCATAGAAGTGCAAAAGTTTCATTTAAATGAAAAATCAGTTCCTTTAACTACCACTTAGTGGTTTTACTATTCAACTAAAATTGATGTTTTTCAGAAAAAAACCGAAAATTCCCCCTAAGCTATATTTGATATTCTGAATTCATCAATGATGTCTATTTTACAAAATTCAAAACTTATAAAGTTACATTAATTAATTTAATAATTAATTCCCACTGTTAGATAAAATACCGTGTTTTTATGAAACAATAAGTATCAAAAGATTGACACTAGTTTAAGTCAAATTTAAGATGAAATTAATTCCAAAGTCCACTATTGGATTAAATGGTAAAAATATATTCTAATTTCAATTTAATACCAATTAAAAAGATAATATAATCATATAAATACATTAGATTAACAATAGATTTTGAATTAAAATACAACATATTTCACTATTCATTAAAAAATGAACTTTATCGGAAAAATACCAAAAATTTACACAAAGTAAATTTTGATGTCCTGATTCTAAATAAGAATTTCATTTTTTCAAATATAACACATAAAATTGTCAAAAGAGGATTTAAAGGAGGTTCGTCATCAAAATGCGGTTAATCGACCTTTTAATGAATATTAGAATGTTTATGCATAAAATTGGATTCATTCGCATTTTTAATCCTCAAAAATTTATTGTAAAAAGTAAAAATATTTTACAAACATATATAATAATTTTATAGTTAGTTCTATTCATTCCTGCCATTACAACGGCTAGGTGTTAACTATATTTTAAAATAATATTATTTCATTATTAGAGTGCAACGTAAGATTCCAATCAAACTCGTTCTTGCGTATTGGGTATGCCATCGAGCATAGCGTCCCCTTTAATGTTATATTAATATTTTATTCACAAATATGGATAAAAGTGAAAATTTCATATTCTTTATTTACCTGGGGTGTTACATATATAAATATTCATATAAATAAACTAGGTAAAATCCCTAGAAAACTGCATGATTTTAATTTAAATTTCTCATTAAATATATATTTAATCCTTGATAAGTCGTTCCACAAAAAACACTAAACTAAAATGAATAATGATATATTTTGTTGACATTAAATATTATCATAAGAGGTAAAAATTAATAAATTATTAAGACACAATATTAATCATTATTATGAAAACTATAAAAAGAATAAAATTATAAAAAAATTAAAAAAATTTAAAACATGAAATATTATCCTACCATTTATCCATGAACTCTATACTCTCATTTATAACAGTGAAAATAATAAATTACTTTATTAATATAACAAACATTTTTAGAAAGATTTAAATAAATATAATTGTTGAAAATTATTGAATCTTTTATTTCAATATATAATATTATAATTTGAATTTTATATGTATAGATGTTGAACATATAACCACTAGTTACATGGTCATTTGATATATATCCATTATATGTATGATCCTTAGATACCCATGTATCAAATATGATATATTGGTGTTGTCTAATTTTCAAAAATATTTATCTTTCTTATATAACAAATAATTTTTTATATTATTCAAAAGATAACAGTTAATTATAAAATATTATTTTAAATACAGTAATTTTCATTCATTATATATAATTTTATTTTTAGATATTATTTTGATTATATTTTTGATATAATGATAAAATTGAATTTTTAGAAGTTAAATAATGTGATGTGATTAAATACATTTAATGATAAAAGGGATAATTTATAAAATAATATTTTTCATTGTTTTGGGAAATTTTTTATTTTCAAATAGAAGTAATAATTATTATAAAATGGTTTTCCTGATATTTATTATATATATATATATAATAATATAAACTAATAAACATATTATCATTATTATTATTATTATATAGAATAATATAAATTGATTTTTGGGCATAAAAATATATTTTACTAAAATGTTTTGAATGTGATATACATTAATTATTTTTAAATTATTTTTTATCAAATTTATAAATTTAATCATTTAAAATTGATTTAATATTTTGAAAATTCATGTATAAATAGAAAATAATTTAATTTTGATTTAGGCATAAAAATAAGCTTCCAAGGTTAAAATTGAAGTATCATGGTAATTGTAAAACGTTTATGAAGGACCATTTAAAGGGTAAAGCTGTAAAATATTAAGAAATAATATCTATAAATATGTTTATACGGTAATTATAAAACTTCTATTAAATTTTATCAATTATGATACCACACATAATCAACATTACTTGTAAAAACATTTATTGGATATTGAAGAATGGGTTTTTTTTAAAAAAATCTCATGCTCCTGTATAAAATTAAATCTCTTCCAAAAAATTACATCATGTTTTGTTGAATATCTTACAGAATTCCATATTTAATATTATTATCCCATATTTTAGACCCTTTATTTATATAATGATGTCTCGAATCCCTCATTTTGAAGAGGCAGTCTGGGAGATTATTTAATTTTTTAATATAAGTGTTATCGTATACTCAGTTATTATTATTTATATAATTTACCCATCACTTATTTTATATAGTAAAAAAATTTAATATCATGAAATTTTGAATAAAATATATTATATAAAAATTTATATTATTACTATATAATAAATTCATTATAATTTATTCTTATTCGGTTTGATTTTACTTCATCTATCAGTGTTGTTATAATTTTCACACCATGAATTATTTTGTAAACATAAATCATTAATATGATTAGATAATTTTTAATTTAATATGTCTTCATAATTCATAAATTATAATATATATTATTATATTCACTAATAAAATTAATAAATATTAAATAATCTATATTTGTAATAACAAAATTCTGAAGCATTACATGTGAAATTTCAGAGGAAGATCCATGA
Source organism: Viscum album (assembly GCA_963277665.1). Taxonomy (NCBI): domain Eukaryota; kingdom Viridiplantae; phylum Streptophyta; class Magnoliopsida; order Santalales; family Viscaceae; genus Viscum; species Viscum album. The sequence continues at coordinate 143,958,141 of OY728141.1, forward strand.
AATAACCATGGAAACCCTGATCTATATCAAAATAATATAATAAATATTCAATAATATCTTATAGGTGATGAATATATTGTTATGTACCAAGGACTCCGACCAAAATACTAAACAATTCATGGAAAACCCTAATAATTAACACATTCATATAAATTTTAACTCTATGATTTTACTATATTGATGATCAATAATTATTAGATATTGATATTTATGTAAAATAACTACTAATGTGTTTTTTATAAATATATTGTTTGATCCCAAATTTATTATAAAATAAGTTAGAGTACGTCTAACTAAGTGGATATTATATGTTATGGTTTCTCATTACAATTTTCATTCATTAAGATATTATTTATATTGACCACCATCATTTATTGTGTGATATATATAATTAACTATGAATATAAATAACAACATTTTAAAGAAATTATTTTAATATAATAATATATACCATGATACTTCATTCAATCACTTTTAATTAAACTATTTCTAAATTAGTATTGGTTTCTTTTCCAATATCAAATTACAATCAACATTGACTATGTTTGTACATCCATCAGGTGAAATTATATACAATTTATTATGAAAACCCCGTTTAATTTCATGTGAGATATTTGTTAAAATTTTTATATATCTTATTAACTATTTTAACTTTCCTTTAGTCAAAACATCAATTAAAATTTTGTCTCTATGTGAAGTTGATCTTGTTTAATTTTGTTGGTTATGATTATTATCCAATATATCCATATTGTTTATATTGTTTTCTGATCATATTTTTACATAATTTTATGGGGTCATAATGTTCTTTTCTAATATATTTTACGTCATTTGTTTATTTTGAATTAAATTTTATTAATATTTTCTAAAAATATCATTTTCAATAAACTATCACTACATCTAAAAAGTGTAAATAATATCTACTTTTAAATACATTCGACAAGATCATATTTTTCCTCCATTGTTTTTATTTTTCTTTGTAATTATATCTTTCTATGAATTCATGGTATAAAAATTAATTTTTCTTAATATTATTACATAAATTACATATTTGTTATTTAATTTTCTTTAAATATAAGTGTATTACAACTTAATTTTTAATAAAAATTTCTATTTCTCTAATAAACTATATTCAACTAAATAATAATTAAATAATATCTCATGTAAGTCATTTTCTATATCTCTAATGTTATGATTTTCATCGTTCTTTAAATGTCTTATGATCATTTTTGGACACCCTTATTGTACGAGATTATCTATAATGTGTATATTATGTTATGGAGGGATTATGAATTTTTTCATGTTCATACAATATATATGTGTAATTAATCATTATGTGATTGGGGTGTCTCATATAATCCTCTATTAAAGTGGTTAAATATTTCAATCTCATCTGATCTTGATTGGAAAATTGTGTTTAGATAAAAGCAAAAATGTTATTAGAACTGAATATTTATGTCAATTACATTATATTATGGGTGGGGTACTATCCTTTTTAACTATGATATGAATGAATTTGTGGTTAACCTTGGATTATGATATGATTTATGAGATTATTTTTGTGACACTTTCTCATATAATGAAATTTACAAATAAAATTTTCTCATATAACATATCTATTGGATTATGTTTCCACACTATTATGTATCGTGTCTTATGTTGTACACAATGGATTATGTCAAAAATCATGATTTTTGTTCCATGTTTAATTTTTTATGAATTATGAGGTTTTATTAAGGACTTATTATTATCTTTTCAAATCCAAAATTTCATCTTAAACTAACATATGATCTTAGATTAAAAACTATTATGTTTATCCTTGATGATTGTTTAAGACCACCTTTTCATATGTCTATATTTCCCCATTATATGAGGAATAGTATTATAAATTATATACATATAAGGTAATCTTGTGGGAAATTATTTATATAAAATATTGAAAAATGTTTTTAAAATATTTATTGATGTATTTAATCTTCAAAGACACTATACATATAATTTATTTTTATAAAATTTAATGAGAAATGTATTGTATATTCATATAAAATGTTGTAATAGGTATTTATTTTTTAATTAGGTTATATTGGTTTGTATCAATGTGGGGTTCAATTATTTGTGTGGTTCATGATATAAGGAATAAGTATATTTTACCTAAAATAATAAATCTTAATCCTGTTGTGATGTAGGAAGACCCTATAATTTCATAATATTAAATCAAGGAGTAATATATTAGAAAAACGTAGAATTGATTTTCTTTCACAAATTATTGATTAATCTAGTTATTATTTCTTCATATTTATTCTAAAAATTTTGATGTTAGTATGTATTTTAATATATAATCATGATAATGGGGTTGTAAAAGTTACACTAAATATTGAAAAATTATTATTTGATCAATATTATAAAAATTCATTTATATATTGAAATGTAAATTATACTTTTAATTCATATACTCAACAAATACATATTGATATATTGTGGAAAACTCTTAGCTTTTTGATTTTCGATTAATAATTCTATAACTCCTCATAAATGAAAATTTATTGGAATATATTTCCTATAAAATTTATTATTAAATAATTTTATATGTTTTTCTACATGTATGAGATCTTTTTACATAAACACCAAATTAATTTATAATATACAGAAGTCATATTTCACATCATATATCAAAAAAAAAAAGATTTTTTATCTTTGAATGACTCACTATTATCTCCCCATAGAAATTATATCCATTTTATTGGTATTAATACCCAAAAATGAATGGAATTTATCTAAAATGAAAATGGATAAACTCAATATTAAGGATACAATAATTATGAAAAATATATTGTTTTTCTAGGATGTTCATATTCATCCCTAATATAATTGGGTTGATTTTTCAATAAAACTAGTTCTTGTTAGTATTCCACTATACTATACATCTTATAGAGTGTCCTTGTATGAATTAAATAAGTTAAATAAGAGACTCCAAGTTAATATGGGTAAGGATTTTACATGACCAATTGACTTACCAAGGGTTCTACAAATAATCGTTCTTAAGAAAAAATTAGATCCATTCATCTATGTACAAATAATATTGAACCATGAAATATAATGATTGAGAAAAAGTATCAAATAAACTATGTTGATGATATTTTTTGAAAAATTAAAATGGATAAATATATCTCAATGTTTGAACATTGGTTAGTATACCATCAATTAATAGTGAGAAGATATAATATTTCCAAGACAAAATTTTATACATAAGATATACTATATGAATTCATTTTGTTTCAATTAAAACATATATATCAGTTTTCTATATTCAAGGATCTAATGAGTAATGTATTTTATATTACATTGATATATCTATAGTAGTATTTTTAAATGATATTCTTATATATTCTAAGAGAAACTAGGAGTGTTAAAGTCATCAAAATATTATGCCAATGACATTTGGAATAAAGGAACTATATGAAAATATTACAAAAATATAAATTATTTCTATATAAAGTCACATTCATGGGTCATATAATCATATGAGTGGTTATATTTATAAATCCCTGGAAATAATAGTGATTGAATAATTTTCTATACCAATATCTATAATAAATTTATATAATGTTATTAGATTATTTTTATTCCATTGAAACTTTTATAGAAAATGTAAAATCATGTTACATTATATCATTTATTACTCAAATATTTTATTAATTACTATTTGGTTGGGTCTTAGCTCAGGGTGTTTCAGGTGAATTTTTAAAAGAAATTAATGCATTCGGGGAAATTTGGGGTTTGTGGATGGTTTTACCAAACTGTTACCCCCACAATAGTGAAAACTATTCACCCCAAAAAATGGGGGTGAATTTTTTGTGAATTATTTCCAAATAGTGTAGCTAGCCCGTGTAATGAATTTTCCACAACGAATTGAGGCTTATGGTTAAGTATCGTGGTTTGTTAATCATGTGTCCATCCCAATGAAATTATTTACCTGGGATCTTGATCCACTTAAAATTATTTTTAAAATCCAGGACCCCTTCATTTTATTCCCTAATCAGCACTAATTGATTTTTTGGCCTTTATAGTCTCTTAGGAGGTGTAATTTATTCATCCAACACCTTTTTTACAATTTAACGGGTCACCTTTCTCATTTGATATTCTTCAAGTAATTTAATATCATGTCCTATAACAACTTTTTATATTGTATGATCTCATTATTAAAGAGCGATATATCATCATGTTATTGATTGATATAATATCTATTTTGATGGAAAATGATTGTAGATTTTATTACCTGATTTTATAATTATCCTTTTTTCATTGGTGGACCTCATTGCAGATATTTTCTTATTTGATCATGTGAATAAATGTTGGTGGTTCCATATGATTTTTCCATAAAATTAGAACATATATTGGATTATTTATTTTAATTTTTTTTATATTTATTTAAACCATGTCATTCAAATTATTTAATTTCATCAGTGAGTCTTTTTGGAAATTATCAAAACCCCCAATTTTAATTGAATTGATATTATTGCATGGATTTGATAAATATTGATATCTTGATTTGAAAATTTATTTGGTGGAATTAATTGATGTGGAAAATGGAGAAATTTTTTTTAAATTGAAATATGATTCAAAAAGAAATGAAATTGATGAAAATGTATGATTTGTTTTTCAAATTATAAAGGCATGTTAGAAATTTGGTTTGAAATTTATTTGAATAAATTTAATTTCCCATGATTTAATGATGAAATTATTGAAGAACATGTGTCTATACATGGTAGTCAGTCGGTAATTTGGACAATAATATTGTGGTATTAACCCTAGAAATGGATTGAAAACAAAAATACTGACATTATATTACTACATCCTAATTTTCCTAATGGAGAGTGGATTCATGGTGACTTGAGTTAAAGTAAGTGTGCACGCATTGAGTCAATATACTAATTGAGTCGTCTGGGGATAATATTTCGAGAAACTAATATATTATAGTAATTATAACTTGGTTCTAGTATATGTTTGATTTGATGATTTAATTCCATATATTATTGAAATATTTTTTCATGCCAATAATTGTATATTCATGTTTCATATAAAATGTTAATTTTAGACTGTTTTAATATATATACCATCTCTCTTGATATGAAAACATGTTTCAGTTTGAAATATATAAATGTTATGCAATTCCATGTTTTATTTATATTTAAATAATAAATTTTTTATTATTATATAATTGATTATGGAACACATGGTAAGACCCTATGGGGATTTATATCTCATACCATAGCTTTTCTTTCATGTGTTTTTAGAATATATTTTTTTTAGTCCTTGAATAGGGAATGTGACACATAGAGGTGGTAGATGTACTTAATTCATGGGATACTAAGTGATGGAGATGATTGGAGGAGATGTGATCCACATGTTACTTTGGTTTTCTAAGAATTTTTTGAGGATATTGTGTCTTTTAATGATAAATAATTTGGGTATTGTTTTATGTATTTGATTCGAGAACATTCTCATAGAATATTTTTGATCATATCGACTTTTATTTTTTATCACCCATTATTTTTTAGAAAAAAAATCCATGTTAACTATTTTATGATGAAAAAATCTAGTCACAAATCCATAGAGAATGGGAATTCGCTTTAGGATATTTCAGAAACTACATGGGTGTCTTGGTATTGGGGTATCCGTGTTGGTGGAAGAAAAGGCATTATCAAAGGTAAAAATTGTGCACTTTTCATTAATGTTGGTACATAGTTTGGTTTTTTACATGTAGAGAGTAGGTAGAATTTTTTGGAAATTGGTTTTATTTACTAGAAAGTGAATTTCTAGATATCATTATAATGATCCTTTAGTCACTATGGGTTTTTTTGTGAAAATGTTTCTTTAGGAATAATTTGATCTGATCCTGTTATTCTCCCTACATTAGATTAGAGTATATTTGAACCCCAAAATTAAATAAAACTTGATTTAATTGATATTCATGTATCTTTTGTTTATGTTTTTGGATATCTATGTCCTTGATGATGTTTCAGTGTTGTCTGTTGATGTTATATAAAAACATGCCTCCAATGAGACGTTTAAATAGGACCCAAGAGGAATCTTCTAGTGTACCATAGATCTATATTTCCCCAGTGGACTAGAATATTGTTGAGATAGTGGTGTGTGATGTATATCCTCTGGGATAGGTACCTACACCGGATCTCATTCCGAATCTAGTAATGGAACCTTAAAGGGATGCATCTTGGAATTTTTCTCAATAGTTTCTTCACCGGATATTACGACCCAAACTTCTTATACATAGTTATTACATCAATTTATATTAATATTAATTACATTACATAAAAATAGATATGATGATCATAAAGGTATTGTGTCATTGGATACTATACATTGAATTATCAAAAATATCCCCCCACAAATAGATTAGAAAATAGAACTATTCTTAGACATACGATACATAAATCCATTCTTCATAACATTGGGAAAGGAAACATAAGAAATAGTGAGAATAGATTCTTAGTAAGGGTAATAAACGAAGACATATAAGTATAACCTGAGCATAAGGGTATGAGAACATGAGTACAATATTTGAAACTGTAACCTATATATAATAGTTCAAAATCTTGAGTAATGGAATAAATCACCATAGTTCATATGACAAAAATCAAAAGAAAATCAAATTAGGTGATCCATGAGATCATAACATTGAAATAATTCATGTCATTTTTTCATAGACATAAACAGAGAGAAACATTTCCATAGTTGTCAGGGATCATTGTAAAAACTATCATAGTGGAATGGTTTCACACCCTAATCCACCATAGTATAAAATATTCACCCCAACACTATAATAGGGGAAAAAGAAACTTATTGAGCTATGCAAAATACCCATTCTATTCTATTTTATCTCATAATTTATCAGTACATACCCAATTAATAGGAGGGGTATATTTTTCCAACCCATATTTGGTTATAATGTGGACACCTTTTATAGTTATAACATAACCACTTTCATTGTATATAATGTAACCACCTTCAAATAATGAAAACCATACATATTTTTCAACAAGAACATAAATCATTCATTATATTATATTAGATGAAATTAAATGGGTTTCATAAAAATTCCATCTTAATATAGCATGTGGAAAAGAAATGAGTTTCAAAATCCTTTTATCATTTCCTCATATAAAATTCTTTGGACGAAGAAGTGTGTTTCAAAATGAATTTTATCTTCATAAACTCTATGGAAGATAAATGGGTTTTGAAATCAACATTTCATCATATTGATAAACCACATATATAATGAATAATTTTTGTTTCCTTGGATAATATCTATATTAAATCACAAGAAACATTAATGAATTTCAACATATAAAATTAATAATTTTCAACCATCGCATGGTAAATTTCTTAAGGAAAACAAAATTTCTATAAAAATAACTTTTTTGACCTAAAAATTCATATAATATTTTTGAAATCCTTTTGTTTTAAAATAAAATTTAAAACTTATAAAGGAATATTAAAAAATAATTAGAAACCTTTCTTTATGAAAATAAATTTTTAGCTCTGAAAAACACATTTTAAAACATAAAACATTTTCAAAATAATTTTCTTAATATCCATAAAAACATATAAATAATTAATTATAAAAAATAATTGTAATTAAATTAGGAAATTCTATTCATTTCATTCACATTCATGAAAATATTACTTTTACATTTTCATTAAAATCTAAAAGGGAAATATTTGAAAAATTGCATGACATATTATGTAAAAAAATTGTAAAAATTCAAACATGGGTCATGATGTCTTTATTTACTCATTTTAAAAATGTTAAAAAAGATAAAAACATCTTTAGAAAACATGTATTTGGAAGAAAAACAGATTTTGACTCAAGAAAAAAAGAATGATTTTTCGTAAGAGCATAATTTTGAAAACATTAGGAAATGAAGAGGGAAAAATAAAGGGAAATAGTTTATTAACCATAAATAACCCTAGAAGAATGAAATTCATGATTTTATTGAGAGATAAATTACAATATTTCATTATTTAAATTATAATCATGTGCAATCTAGATAAAAATATTGGATTGTGACATAAAACCTTTGCTAGTTTGGTAACATTGAAATATAACCCCATGAAATAATAATATAAAATTAAACTTATTAGATAGTAAAAATAAATATTTTCATTATTTTACATTTAAAAGGTTCTTCATATACACCTCATAAGAAATATAGGGGCATAACATAAGATATGTCTCAAAGAATGCAAATTGATTCAAAAACCATTTACCACATTGGTAAATTTGAACTATAAACCCCGTGAACGATAAATCCTAAAATTTTCATATCTATACCCATAATGTTTTTTTATACTAATACTAATGTCAATTCATGGTATTTATATACACCACCTGAAATAAACATGTTGTGAATATGGATTTTTTCTCATATAAAATAAAAGTGATATAGAAATTCATTACCTTCAGTCTTGACATCATTTTTAAACATTATATACTCATATAAAACAATTATATATTAACTATGCCTATATTAAGGAACCATAATAATATGAATCATAAAATATATTATTTAATTAAGATGTTTTATTAACTTTTTATCAATAATTATTTATTAAAATCTTGTATTGCGTAATAATAGGTTTTTTATTTCATGTCTATTTTTTTATTATTTATTTTTTCTTTAATAATACTTTAATAATTGATAGATAAAATAGATAATTTTAACCATGATATAAATATCATATATATATATATATTATTTTTATTTAATTTAATCCAAAAAGTTATTTATAGAATAAAAAATACAGAGTTTGTAGAGATAGTAGGTCATACGTAAGCACGAACGTTGTTTCCATTTTCATGGGAGATGAAATAAAATAAAGTTAAATAATTTGTTAAATTTATATAATTATCTTTATGTAATATATATCACATGTTTTTGTTAATTTTCAATGTTACCTTCTATGTATAATGCACGTGATGAGTGAACCACATCTCTTCACTTGGTGGAGTACGTCATACATATGAGTGACGTAATAATATTCCCATTGTATTTAAATTAAGGATTTATTTGTTATATAATAAGTATATATGTGTAAATATGTTACATATATGATTTAAATTTATTTAATCTATCCTAATTACCATCAATGATAAATATAAATGAAAAACACATCACAACGGTTCGAGCGGCGGTAGTTCATCATACACACGAGTGATGTAATTGTTTTACAATGGGTATGGAGGTAATAAATAATATTATTATTTCAATTATAGATTTATAGTATTATCATAAATATAATATAAAACCCTTCAATAAATCACTATATTTGTTCATGATATTCAGTGATTGGAAATGAGTATTATCTGTTCGTGAGGTGGTAATTCACCGTACAACCAAATGAAGATTCCTTATCGCATTTCCTAGAATAGGAGATTTATTTAAGTTATTCCATTAACATAATAGAATCTTTCTATATTTAATATATTTTTTAAATAAAATAATATTTTTTTAATAAAAATTTACGTGTTTTGAAGAATAAATAAAATAAATCACTAGGTTAGCGATGTTACCTCTTCATCAGACAACTTATTTTTTTACTCCAAAAGGATTCATATGATAGATTTATGACAAAAATAATGATTCTAGGACAATATGATGGAATTTTGGAATTTATTTAGGAATAAATATTCCAAAAAATGTTTTCCAATTGTGAAGAGGATATGAGAGGGGGAAACTTTTATGAGTGATTTGAGTGGTAAAGTTGTAACTTTTTATAATAAAAAGGTGTTCCATAGTTTTTAACGTTAAAAAAGTATAAATATTGTTCCATTTGAGAACATTTTGGGTTATATAATAAAAAAATGGCCATAAAATGGGTGTTGGAGATGTTTTGTATTTTTTTAATCCAAATATTTTTAGTTTAACCCTCAGTAAACACATTTTTACTAGAATAGTTGTATTATTTTTAATTTTATTAGATTAATTATGGAAAAAATTTATTTTTAAATTATGAAAAAATATAAATTATTCATATTCAAAATATGGAATCTATTTTTCTAAATTGCTTTAAAAAATTTGGAATAATTTACTGTAAAATTAATCCTACAGACGTGATGGAAAATATAGTTTTCCAAAGAGAAAATGTTCAAAATTTCAGAAGGATTTTATATCAAAATTTAGCATGAAATTGATTCAAATGATATATATCACATTAACAATAATATAATTAAATTAATTTTACCTTAAAAAGCATTTAAAAATAATTTTTATGTTTTTAAATTCATTAATAGTAATGATAATTTATAATGAAGACCATTATTTTTCATTATTCATCAAAAACATATGTTCTCGTAAAATTTTAAAAAATCATCCTATGATAATTTTTCCATGATATTTTAAAAAAATAATTATTTTTTCACCAAAAAATATTATTAAATTAGAAAAATAATTGTAAAATAAGAGCACAAAAGGAGACAAAATGTTTTTTAAAAAAGTACAATTTTAAGGAAAAATTCATATAATTTCTTATATCATGTATAGAAAACACATAAGAATAATGTTAAAAATTGATTAATTTTAATATATATATATATATCTTTAAGATAATTCCCCATTAGTTATTTTCATAATTTTTTGAGGTAAATCATGTTTTTTTAATAAAATAATGTTTTCTTGAAGTTTATTTCCATTATTTTTAAATACTATTTAATTTCATTTATAATTAATTGGAGTACAAATAATTAATTTTATATACATTTCTATAAAATATATTTTTATAATTTATATAATTATATTCATACCATTTATTTTAATGAATAGGTTATAAATATCATATTAGATAATAATATTTTAATATTATGTCACATTTCTTTTAAAATTTTCATTTCGTATATGTCATTCTATGATAACTCTTATGTCTAACACAATATAAGAAACTTGTATAATGTAACTAAATATATTAAATGGATAATTTTTTTGAAATTTTTTTTCAAAAAAACATTGTATTTTACTCAAGAAACCACAAACATTCCAAATATATTATGATCCCCGAGAGGATGAGGATTGGTTGATATAAATAGAGTTTCTTGTTGAATTATTGGAAATTATAGATTTGATTAAAGTGAAATGTGATAATTTTATTCTTTAGGGAGCTGTCTAGATATAGTGTGATTTTATGGTGATTTCATATAGTCATTTTTTATAAGGTTATTATATTTATATTCACCAATATTTTCTATCAATAATATATGGTAGTGGGGAAATCCATGGAGTTTCATAGCCTTTAAAAGGGTGATAAGACTGCAACCCAAAATGAAAACTTCTTTGTTGAGATTTTTAATATTCATTTATATTAGGTAATAATGAGACATTTAGAGAATGAATATTTTATATGTGTCTTAATTCTGACAACCAATATCAGGTTTTCATGTTGAACCTAACATTATATACTGATGTGCTGGATATAGTGTTGATGAATGAGCATGAATTAGAAGGAAATTTGTAATTTTTTAGAATTAATTTTTCACCAATTAGTAATAATATGAGGTACTTTAAAGGTAAATAGAATGGTTTATGAGTCTTTTAGTTTTTTTATATTTCTATTGTTGTCCAGACATCCTACAGTTCCCAAAAAAGGCCCTTCTAATTTCATTCAATGTGGACAGGTTCAGAATTCAAAATGGGATTGAATAGAGGCTCCAAATATTTGTAGTACTTATGGTCACTCAGGACACCTAAAAAGGTTTTTCCATATCTTTTCTTCTCCACATAATATAATGGTATTATTATCTACTGAAATTACTATGGTGCAATCAGATGCATCATAAACTAATAGTTTTCATCTATAGGAATCCGGAAAAATGATTCTTCAGGTATTGTAAGAGTCTCCAATTAATAAATATGTAGGTATGATGGATATGAGAGGTACAATAACTATAGATTTCCCTTTAAATGCTATTTTATTTGATTCTAGTGAATCACACTCATTTATATCAACACATGTGGTGAACATAATAAATATTTTTTTATTAACTATTTTATACTTTGATGGATTTTACTACATCCCTGTGAATTAAGAGGTTGCAGGTTCTCTATTTTATAGCTTATGTTATCAACCTATCTATGTTATAGAATACCATGAATTTATTGGTTCAAATCAAAAAACCACTTGACATCATTTTTGGGATTTATTGGATAATTTTTCATAAGGGGAATATTTTTTGTTATCTTTGGTAGTATCCCTTTACTGTACATGATTGGGGGTGATGTATTTTTTGGGGGGAATGGGACCCTTGTTCAAGTAGATTAAGACCATGTTTTATGGATCATTATAGGGGAATATTGGTGTTTTTTACATATAGAATGAAAATTTGAGTGATTCTCTCTCTAAAGTTTCATCAAGTTTCTCAATATTTTACATTCTAATTTATCTGACATTCCACTAATAAAGGAGGTGTATTTTCTAATAGATCTACTACCTAGTACTAATCCAGTGGATAATGTTTCATACTGTATATAACCAGCTAAATGGAATGAGTCAAATACTCAGTTGGATGATATTATAGATAAAGTATCCATACCCTTGAGGGTGTAACCATGGATGATGCATATTCACATTAATGAGAAAGATGATGGATAACATCACCTATGTGTTGATTACTAAAATCTAAAGTGAGTTATGATAAAGAACAAATATCGTTTTCCATAAATTAATTATTTTTTTATCCTTTATTCGTGGTAATGTTTTTTTCAACGATTAATCCTCGTTTTGGTTGTCACCATTTTAGAATTAAATAATATGATATTCATAACACTTATTTCAGGAGTAGGTTTGACTATTTTTATTATCATGTTATGTTATGTAGTCTATAAAATTCACCAATATTTTTTACACATTTGATGATTAAGAAATTCCAAGAGTAACTTCAAATGGTCATTGTATTGGTTGTGTAAGATATCCTAGTTCACTCTATGCCTGTGAAGGATCATGTGTTTCAATATAGAATAGTTCTATAAATTTTCAAATATTTATGAATTTATTATAAGATTTCAAAATATAGTTTTTTTATTTAGGAAGGGAATATCATGAGATATATATTTTTGGACATGGTTTTTTAGTTGATCATACAAAGGGGAAATTTATGGAGACATGTGAACAACCATGAAATGTGTTTATGATTTTTAGGTTCGTGGGCTTAGTAATGTATTACCAAATGGTTTTGAAATATTTTTCAATGTGAAATTCCCAGATTACCATTATCACTTATAAAAAAGTGATGTACATTTGGGATGAAAAATGATCGAGTATTTTTTATGAGATAAAATTTATTCTAAATTCTATATTGTCGTTGACTCTTATTTATGTAGGGAATGGATATGTTGTCTTTTTTTATGCATCATGTTTTGGTATGGGTTTAATCACTACGTTTGGTGATCATGTGGTAGACAATGGATCTTGACAACATAGTACACATAAGATTAATTATCTAACCCTTGATCTCAAACATGTAGTTGTGATGAATGATTTTAATACTTGGTAGAATTACCTTTTTAGAGAAATTATTACTGCCATTTCCAAAAAAAAATATTGAGTTATATCTTATTTAGAAATTATTAGATCCAATGATAGAGGAATTGGTTTAAGTACCTACAGTCATTGGATTTCACCATTTCATATACCCCTTGAATGGGGAATATCATTGATGATTCATTATGATAGAAACTAAAAAATTAGTACATGAAATAATCATCAAATGTACTACAATCTAATAGATCTATTTACATAGTTTCATTTGGGAGTCCAAGAGAATGAGTGTGAGGTTTATTAGGTGAGTTTCTAGTTGACATATTTTCCTAACAAGATGATTCTTCCAAACCAATATTTTTATGATGAATTATGTAGAATTTTGGAATCTCTTCATGTTGAGAAGACCATTAGTGTCTGGAATATATCATTAGATATTATCTTATGTTTTTTGAACTAATATGTTTTACATTTTCTTATAATATCATCATTGATAGTGGACTTCTATATTTCCCAATGATAAGTGCACTCGTGCTCAAAAAGAAGTTATATGTTATGATTTAATCATAATGGTGACCATGTATGCGGTGATACATTATAAACTATGTATTTCATTGTAATACCATCCAAAAGGTCAAACCAGAGCACATGATACCTTCATGGGGAATTCAGTTTCATCTAGTACCGAATTGGAAGTGGGATGATATTTCTATATACATTGTTGTTTTGTTTCCATATACCCCTCTAGGGATGAATGTGATATGATTTTGGATCAATAGTCTTACCAAATTGGCACACATTATACCCATTGTAGATATAATGAATTTTTAGGACATTAGATGTCTCTATGTCAATATTATTGTCTGTTTTTATGTAGTTCCTTCCATTATAGTCTCATATAGGGATCTTTATTTCACTTATCAGTTCTAGATAAGATTTTAAGAGGTAATATGACCCTAGGTAAATTTTACCATTGAATTGTATCTACAGATGTGTGGATGGATAGAGAGAGATATTCTAATTCTTAGAGACATGCTTCATGGTTTAATGGCCAGCTTCTATTGTTTTGGGAATTCTATTTGGGTCTGGTTAATAGTAACTAGTATTCTATCAATACGGATCCCTTTGAGGACTTTTAGAGGTGTGTATATATATCTCAGTTCTATTGTTTAGTGATTAATTAATATTTCTTGGTTACAAAATGTTTTCTCTAAGATATAATGATGAGGATTTACTTAATTCATCATATAATGTTTATGTCATAGATACGATATAAATCCTATATTGATCATCTTTAATGAACATCAGTGTTCTCATATGGTGACCAGGTGGCCATGAAAATTTTTCCTTTCTTGGGTCACTAACATATTTGAAAATAGATAATGTGTTAAGTAAGGTTTGAGGGTTTTTTGATTTGGGGGGTAGTCTGTCTTAATATTTATACTTACCATCATATTTGATGTCAATCCACAATGTGTTTCATGAATCACATCATAGAATGTATATTATAAATCCTTATCATGTATTGATCATGGAATATCATGATGTTGTTCCTAATTTATCTTTTATAGGGAATATATTCTTGATTTTTTATTCGTAGAAAATGTTTCTTTGTGGGAAGATGATACCTATTGGTTGTGTGTTATGGAATATTGGGTTTAATTCACTTGAGGTAAGGGAAAATGATGGAGTGAAGAATGATTAGTTCTATCATCTTTATGAAATGAATTCTTTATTAGATGAATTATAAGGACATCAAGTGTTTATGGTGGAGATGATACAACATCTGTTACCTTTATACAGGTATTCCATGAACCTTGTTCTGATTCACATTTGTTTGACTCTTTTATCTAGATTTTTTGGGGGATGGTTGGGGAAAAGATAATAATATTTGGGAATTTAATGGTTAGAACGTAGTTTTCCCAAACTGTGTTCTCTCCTTTGTAAACCATTCACCCTAAATAATGGCGGGGTTTTCATGTTTTCCCAAAAATTTCACCCACCCAAGAGAACTCATGTTCCCCAAAGAGTATAGGTGCTCAGTTAGGCCACACGATTTCTTAACCATGCAGACCTCACTAAGAAACCATGCACCTTGGATTTTAATCCAATAAAAAAATATATTAAAATTCTAGGACACTTCAGTTTATCCCCTAATCATCCCCATTATACCCTAACTCAAATTATTGGTTTTTTAGGATCTCAAAAGATATAATTGACTCCTCTAACCCCTTTAATTTTAGAATCATGGTGTCTGTGATCATGTTTGACCTCTATCGGGTTTGTGAATCTCCAGTAGTGAAGTTTATTTTGGACTTATCTTCTCTCTTTACAATAGAATTATATATCATCATGTTAATGATGAATATTACCTCTATTTTGATTGATCTTGATTCTAGGTTTGATTCATTGATTTCATATGAATCTTTTTTATTTTTTGGGGTCCCGTTGTGGGTGTTGTGATGATTATATCACTTGATTAAAGGTAAGTGGTTCCATAGTATTTTATATACAATTGAAACATTATGTATCATATTTATTTTAGTTTATTTTTAAATTAGTATTACAAACCCACAATTAAAATTAATTTATTTATAATCTAAAATGGAATTAAAAAGACAAATAATTACAATTTCAATGGAATCTAAACATTATCGTGGAATTGAGAAAAATATATGGAATGATTTGGAAAATGATTTTGTGACATCAATGATATTGTTTCATGAGAAAAAATTCTTAAATTTAAAGACCACTAGAAAAGGAATAAACTTTATAAAAACCTGTGATTTGATTTTTAAATGAGAAAGGCATCTTAAAATCTTAAATTGGAACATTTTATTTTGGAAATTATTTGAAATGGTTGAATTTAATATTATTGATGTATAGTTTAATATAAGAAATTTGGATATTGAGTCTTTACATGGTAATCAGGGAAATCATGCTTGGATTTTACCCCTATAAATGGATTGATGAGGAAAACGCTAACATAAACTTATTTTAGCATGATTTACCCGATTTGGAGTAGAGTCCCAGTGGCTTGAGCCAAGGGATGTGAGCACATGTTGAGGTGAAATCATTTATGGATTAGTATTAGGATCCTATTTCATAGAACTAATGTAATAGAGGTATTATTACATGGTGTTATGATATGTTTTATTCAATGATTACAGTCAATTAATTATTAACACTTTTATTAATTCTATATATTTTATATAATTTTTTTTATTTAAAATGGCCATTTAGTGGGTTATGATATATATTTTATTTCATCAAATTCAAAGGCAGGATTTGGATAAAAACTTATTAATGTTATTCGATGAATTTTAATATTTTAATGGAATTAATAATTGGTTTATTATTATATAATTGATTACGGAACAATTTTTGATACTGTATTGGCCTTTATGGATCACACCATTCCTTTTCATAAATGTTTCTATATATTATATTTTAACACATACAATTAATGTAAAATAAATACTTGGATGTTGTGGGTGTACATTATTCTCGGGACATGAAGTGATGGTGGTGACTAGTGGAGATGTGATGCATCCGTGACATTGGTTTTAATGATATTTTTCTTTGACAGATGCTTTTATTTTGAGGATGTATAATTTTGGTATTTTTTTACCTATTTTATTCAAGTACATTATTCTTATGGAGTGCTAATAATACATACTTTTATTTTATATCTTCAATTTTTATGGCTAAATTATTCCCTCATTACTCATTTATGATTCGCGGTGATAGTCCATAGCCCATGTGGAATTGTAATTAACTTAAAGATATGCATGGGTCATCACGGGTATCAAGGTATTGGGGTATCCAGGTTGGTTCCATATAAAAACATTATCTCAACTATGAAAATAATTAACTATGTTAAATTTAAAGGGGCTCATGTTATTGTAGGTATATAAATAAAATATATATATACAGTATCAAGATAAGATTTTTGAATATATTTTTATTATATCTACTATACAGTAAAGAGGGGTTTTGTATTTATAGTGACACATCAAATAATGGGTTGAGATTTATCCCCAGGAATAATAATATAGATGTAGCATTCAACTCATGTCAATTGATTTTTTTGACCAAACATTTCCCAATATATAATTTAGAGATATAAATAAAAATATTTTCATTAATTATATGGATGAATTATCTATATCTGGAAAAGATTTATATAAACACCAATCCCAATATCCTTAAATATATATTCACATAGAATAAGTTATACTTTTTCCCAATGAGTTGTTCGGAGTTTCTCAATGATTACTAATTTTCAATACAATTCCTCCCAAGGAATGAAAATATAGTGAGTAATTAATTAAGTTAGTTAAATCATTGTACCTTATACAAGGGGATGATTTAAATAGACCAAATTCTCATTCATTTATAATAGATATATTGTAAAATCATAATTGAAAGGGGTTTCTATATTTCTAATGTGATTACATAGATATCCATTGTCATTAAGATTACGGAGTTTTTAAAGGATGATATAGATCATAAAATAAAGGTAATAGATATTTTAATGTTAAATTACACAAAAAATGGAATAATAATTTTATGTAAATGAATAAGTTACAAAGAAAAATTAGAATTAATAAAATGTTTTTAAATAATGAACATAACCCATTATTATTTATTAATCATTGAAGTAAAAATATGTATAGATATCTCATTGAGTAGTTCTTATGGGAAAAAATAAGGGGATTATTGTAGATTTTGTATATTGGTGTGTTCTTTTTTTCTAGAAAGATAAGGCTAATTCTAAAAATAATAAATGGAAAGCCATTATTACCCATTTCTATAAATAAATAAGAACACATTAACATTGACTTCATAAAATGAATTTATAAGTCTTATAAAGGCCATACTTCTTTTGGGGATATATATATATTATCCTTATAATCAAGGAACTATGTATTGAAATTTGAAAATATTTTTTACATAATTGTCATTCCAATATATAAATAATTAATTTATTAGGGCTATTTTGAGTACCACATTCTATTTTATCTTTTCAGGGTCTTATATTTACCATGATTTTATTGATATTAATTTTGAAATAATGGGACACATATCTTATCTTATCCACTATTAATTACACACATATTTCATTACAATATAAAAGGAAAATTGGAACTCTATATGATTTGATCATATCTCAATCATTGGATTTAAAAGGATTTTTGAATCAAAACCTTCACTTGGCAGGGTTATCAAATTAAAATGGTTCCCATTATTATATTAAAGAGAAACCACAAGATTCTCTATATAGAAAGTTGGGGAAATCATTTACATTTAGTTTTGATGTTAGAGAGTGTAAAATTCTAGAACTATATGTTGATGAGGATATGTTAATGAATGTTAAAACTGTTGACCAAAATATATGTGAATAATTATTATAAATAAGTTCTATACTGATAATTATAATTTATGTTTTAATTTAAATATATTATATTCCTTCAACTATAATCATGTATGAAAGTAATGACATTTTGGAAAGGGATGTTTGAACCATAGAGTCATTAGCCCTATGAAAATCACTGAATGATTGGGGATAATGGATTATGATTGTGATCATACACAAAATCACTCCAAATTTCATGATGTGTTTAAAATATTATCTTTTAAGGAGTACATAACCAATCCACTACATTTTCTAAAATCTGAGGTTCTATAGCTTGAATATGATCCCTCTTACATGAAACTGCTATTAGAAACATGGGTCATGGAGATAATGAACTATTAAAAAATCCCATTACCCGAGTCAATGTCCTATAAATTAATAATTTATTTAAGAAAGAAACATGTGTACCAAAAGATGTAATAAGGCATAATTAAACTAATTTTTTCCATAAAGAAATGATATTTTAATGGTGAAACTATTTTGATGATAATGGAATATATTAGCCATTTATTTTAATATTAATATCCATTAAAACAAATTATATGTGATTGATATCTTGTGTGACATAAAAGGAAATCCTAAAATGAATCATCATATATTTTATTGAGAAAAAAATATAGTTGAGGATAAAAATTAATGTATTATCATAATTCAATATTATAAAATATTTTGAAAAAGAAAAAAAGGAACAAAACTAAAACAAAAAAATACTATTACAATGATATATTTACTATCATGGGTTTCCATTAAGGTCATACCCTTGATAAAAATATAAAAATAAGGAATAGAATAATAACTATAATATATATATTTTATAAAATATAGATAAAAATTAGAATTAATTTTAGTGAATCATGGTTTAATATATATATATATATACATTATATAACCATTATATATATGATCATTAGATATATAACCATAAGAATATATCTACATTATATATATCCCTTAAATCTATTGTTATTGAATTTAATTTTATCCAATAGGTACATTGATTTTTTGTATGTTTTGGTAAAAAATAAAAAAATATATAATTCATATATATTAGATATTTTTGGAATGAAATAAAATAAAAATAATAGATAATAATATTTAGTTTTTGAAATATTTATTTCAAATTTTTATAAATTATTTAATTTTTGAGGAATAATTTTATTCCCATATCAATGGATTGGTAAAATTAAATGTCTTTAAGATAAATAATAAGATATTGTTAAATTATTTTAATGGTAAAAGGGTTAATTTTTAAAGAATTATTTTACATTATTGGGGATATTTTTGGTATTGATAATTAAATTGATCACTATTAAAAATTATTTTCGTAAACTTTATTATCTCTATATGTAATCAAGATTCATAACATTCATATAATGATTAATAATAGGTATAGAATAATTTTAAATCTATTTTTTTGTGATAATAATATATTTTTCTTAAGAATAGTTATATATATTATGCATTTAATATATTGGAAATAATTAGTATAAATTAAATAAATTTTAAAAAAAACTTTCATATTTTTAACTAGAATATGAAAACATATTAATAAGTATATTTTCATTTTTATTTATAAATGGGAGTTAAAAAGGATAATATTCATTTACTATATTAAAAATAATACATGGTATTAGGATTAATAGAGCTATAAAAACTAAAATTATTATTAAATATTAACTGAAAATAATTTTATGTGAAAATTATTGAACATACCTTATCATAGATTCATTATTATTTTTTCTTTGGGTCCACTTTCCTTTTAAAAATATTTTCATTACATATAATGGAATAAGTATTTTTGGAAATACCACAAATTCTCACCTATAAAATGTCTTCATCTCTACCAACCAAAAACTACTTTTTTTTGTTTTCTCTTTAATTTCAACCCAAAATCAATCACTAATTATTTTCTCCCATGTTTGTTAACCTTTTTCCAAATGGATCTGAAAATCCATCATTTCTAAGAGGCTCTCTTAGAGAAAATTAAATCCTTGAATGTCAGTTTGTTTTAATTCATGAAAATTATTACTTATATTCCTCCTAAAAGAAGTTCAAGTTTAATTTAACACATCAATATATTTTTTTTTAAAAAAAATCCATCTATAAATGTAATATTATTATTAAACAATATGATGTTCTAATTCATTCAGTTGTTACTATGTGATCTTATGTATGTGAACCAATATTATGTAATCTTTTTTTTGTAAGAAATATTCCCCTATATGTCTGAATTATTTATATTTTTATTAGTATTCCATTATTCTGTGATAGGAAAATGAAAATTTAATTTTAATTTTACTTTCATTTATTTTTTTGAAAAATAAATAATTTTAATGTTTTTCGTATTTGTATTTTTTAATTGCTTTGACCATATTTTCAAAAGATAAAATTGTTTTAAAGAATATTAATTTATTTAATTTATCTACCATTTTCGTTGTTTTTCCTTAAAATTATTCATTTCAATGTTTTTATCATTTTCCAATGTAATTTATATCATCTTTTTTTTGAATTATATCCTTTGAAAATAAACATTAATAAAATTGTAAATCTTGTGAATTATTGTTAGTAAAAAAATTCACCTTTGTGGATGTTGATTTATATATGGAAATGACTTTGGGACATGAAAAAGTTTATGGAAGGATTATATAAGTATTTAGACTATTTATTTCAAAAAATAGGGTGGTTGGGCTACAACACATCAGACCACGCCATAAGGGAGGTGGTTTCACTGCATGGCTCATGGTTTCACAGCAATAAGACTGTTTAGTAAATTTTATGATGAAAACATAGTGGATAATAAATGGTGAAGTCTATGTGGGTATATTTATAATTAATATATGGTTTTTTATTTTTATTTATGGAATTCTTCACTATGTTTTCATACACCACCCAAAAAAATCCTTATCCGCGTTAATTACACAATAGAACTAGCTAGGCCAGTCTTTGAGAGAAGGTGTATTAAAATAGTTGAATTTGTTTTAAAATGGGGATTCATTTTTGTATTAATTGAGTTTTTTTCATTTGGGTCTATGAGGGGTTTCGAACATTTATTAAACCTCAAAAGACCCCTTTAAGATACAATTCCACTCATTCGCTTGGGAGTATTCAAAGAACATCTGAATGCTAAAACAAAAATACACACCACATACCTAGAACATATGTCATAAAAGTGCACAAAACATAATGGTTCTACAACATATTACCTCCCTTTAAATATTGATATTCATATTCTGTGTCATGGTGTCCTACACTCTATTTCGTAGTCCACCGTTTGTGTTGTTCTAGTCATATTCCATCACAACATTCCATCATGGGGTCATCCTTGAAACATGGTGGCCTCCTTTAGAAATACCACTATATTGTAGTATGTTGTACAACTTCATGTTTGTGATATACTACATACCCCCATGGAATAGACTACTTCTTTGTGTCATATACGTGCCCCAGGGTTTTCTCTAGTATCATACCCCATTGATTTATTGGTGTGTGATAATATTTTATTTGCTGTGAGGATATGGTTTGGGTGATGAAAACATTGGTAAATCTCAATGTAGGCTAATAAAACCATGATGTTGGAGGTTTTGTACCATTTTTTGGCATGTATATGATGTTTCTATGGTTTATTTATTATTATTGTTTAACCCATGTTTGATATGTGTCGCATTAGGATGTGTTAGTAGTCACAATCTTACATGATTATGATCAAGTGACTATGATTGGATCCTGACATTGATATTTTTGTTTCTTATCATTCATTTATATGAGATGTATTTTTTAATGTTTCATGTCGGGTGGAATTTTACTTTTGGGATAGAGAAATTATGGTGGATCCTTGAGGTTGGGAGTAATGTGGTCTTAATATCTTCAATTGTAGACGTAGTTATCCTTAGAAATAAGTATATTCCTAGATGTTTATCCAACCATGTGTAGTACTGATTTCCTTAAAGTAAGGATTGGAAATCCATGTATAGGGATATGCATAGTGGATTTCTAGAAAATACCATAATAGGATTATAAAAAATGAGGTATGTGGGTGACTAGGAGGATAAGATAAATGGGGATTGACATGGATGAACATGCGGTATTCCTAATGAAAACCATCATATGGGTGTGGTAAGTAGAGATACCTTAATATTGGAACTCATTGAAATATATAATATCCTTACTGGTAATGATCAATAGTATGTTGGTCATAGGTTCATGGTGTCATGGTTATCACATAATGACTCAAAACATGTATGGTTGTAGGTTAAATTCAGAATTTTTTTTTTGTAATGATATACACTTTTATATATATTATGAGTTTATTTTAAGGATTAATTGTTCATTTTCAAATACATTTTTTACTCACACCCTACTTGGGAACTTTGATGAAATTATATATTTCATGATTACAGATCTAAATAAGGGAAAGTTTCATATGGTGGATGGTCGAGTAGTCAATCATGGAGATTGAGTATACTAAGAACGAATCTGGATAACCCCACAATTGTTTATTTATTTCATCATTTATTTATTTTCTACTTACATTAATAACTGGTTTACTACCTTTGAATCTATTTTTATATTTATTCAATATAACTATATTCCTCGTGTTTACAATTACTATATTACTATTATTTTATTCATGATAGTATGACTTGATAAGGATGGTATAGTCTCCCCACATTCGGACATTGACCCTCAATAAAGGTTGGAAACCTATAGTATACGGGAAGAATGCATGAGTTCACTAAGCACGAGGGTCAGACCCGGTGGTTCAAGTCTTAATATTAGAAAATGGTATCAAAAGATCTTGATTAATTAAATTAGATTTTCTATTTTATTTTATTTAGAATTGGACATATATGAATTGGCAAGTATGGGAATCAGGCAAGGGAACTGTGACAGTTCTAGTCCAATACTATATAGTGGACCACATAGTTTTCAAAAAGTTGTGAATTTATGTTTTTATATTACAATTGTTTATATTCAGCATGGGTGTTTCATATGATATCGATTTTAGATTTACGATTTTTTTTTGTTTCATGCATCAATACTATGTAGGTAGGTTCCACAGGAATATATATACATACATTTTATTGTGATGCATAATTTTTCATTAATTATATTATATTTTTTGTGTTATCTATTTGTAATTGTTTCTCTTATTCGATATATCCAAACTACCATGTTGTTATGATATACTTTATTGAATTAGTTATTTCAATAGACAATTATATAATTATAGTATATATATGATGCATATTAATAACATGAATGTACAAAGTACATGATTAGTGCTATGAGAATTGTACCTTGGGATGAGGACAGACTCCGAGTAGAACCTAGTATGATCCCAAAGAATTTTTATAATATTTTTATTAATGTAATTTATATTGAAGAGATTCAACCTTAGTGGTATATAACAGGAATGGAATATGCAACTTTCATGGGTGTAGTAGTGCTAAAAATCATGGTATATGTGGTTCATCTTCAATACTCCCATGTACTAGAATATCTTATTCTGGTTATAGATTCTAATAATCCTGGACTATTTTAGAAAGTGACCATACAAGGTGGGGTCACATAGAAGACAATGACTAACCATTATTATGATTTTCAAATTCGTCACCCACCAACTTTCCATGGTGTTAGTGGACCATAGTATACAAATGATTAGATTTAGTTCATCAAATATCTTATTTATCTAGTATAGGCTCTGAGGAGGGATAAGATGTTCTAGAGACCCTTATGTTCTAAGGACCACCAGGAGATAGTGGAGTTCCATGAGTCAAATTTGGTGGTGAGAGGGTCTTACATGACCTACATCAAGGAGCTATTTCTCATGTAAAAAATCTCCGATAAGATAATGTTGGACCGTGTCTTTGAGTCTATCATTTTATGATAGGGTTCTATGACTACCTATAAATAATTTTCACACTTTATTAAGATAATATTAATTTATCCTTTTTTAGCTAGAAATGAATCATAGATGTCTTGGAAGTTCAAGATATTCTTTATAATGTAGATCATATGTAATTTTGGGGGATTTAACATGAAAACATACATGTCGGTACATAAAAAGGCCCTAACCATTAAGAAAGGACTAGAGAAAGACATAGCACTGTGATTACATTGTTCTCAAATAGGACTAGTTATTGAAAATTTTGTCACAACAATATAAGTTTCTTCTAATTTTAGGAAGAGAGAGGTGGGATATGAGTAGTAGAGAAACAAATTATCATGTCATATAAGGTAATCTTTAGTATCATCTGTGGGATATAGGTTTTACAATTGTGGGATAATGGGCATTATATTAGTACTTATTGGAATATAGTGGTACACATCCACCATTGTGTCAAGGTTTGTCATCATCAAATTTTTTTCTTGAAGGTCTCTCACAAGGGTTCAATGAGGTCAGGATATGTTTGGATTGGATAACCTCAAGAAGAGATATATACTCTCTAGATAGTGAAGAATCATGTATTGGGCTATATAGATGAGATAGGATGAGTATATGAAAGGGAACATGTTCTATTAGATGAAGGAGATTATCCATATACCATTTGTCGTAAAAAAAATTATAACATACATGTTATCTACTTTTTTATATTGGTTCATCGTATTCCTTCTTTTTCATGCATGTATTTTTCCATATTGACCAATATTTTGAGATATATTTATATTATATCTCCCTTGAAATACATTCGGGAATGAAAGTTGATTATCTCTAGTGATACACATAATTTCACATAGTAATCAATAGATATAAAAATACATGGTATTTCATGATTATATAGATTAATAACTCTTATTTTATTCTTGTTAGGGATTGTATTACAATCTCATAAGCCCTCATTGACTACTATTGAAGACATGTGTCTTTCACCTCCACAAATCGGGAGAAGATATTAGTGACCAGAGTGTGGGGACATGGAGCAGGAAGAGTTGGACCAAATTTGAGTCCGCTCAGGATGATCATTTCACATATATTGTGTTTGTCTCTTTTAGATGCATCTCTAATAGCCCCTACTTATTTTCCTCTAGTAATGGATGTTAATCGTGACATCTTTCTTGATAATTTCATTTTGATCCCTCCTGATATATGAGTTTAATTTTAGTTAGACCTAATACTGGGTATGAAACCCATTTCAAATCCCCAGAAACATATGACAATAACTTAGCTATAGGATATCTGGTTGTAGTTTATTGAGTTGGATAGAATGAGGTTTATTAGGCTGAGTACATGGCCATTAGGTACACCTATGTTTTTCAACCATAATTTTGATGGTATTCTTAATATATATATTAAATACTGAAATATAAAACTTGTGATAATGAAGAACGTAAATTCATTTCCTAGGAATTATGATATTTCTATTATCTATGGGGAACCTAGTGGTTCTCTATGATTGATCATCAAATAGGTTATCACTAACTGCAAGTTAGAGCCGATGCCATTCCAAAGATGATTTTTTGGATTCATTAATGGATATATATTCATACCTGGTAATGTCTTTCATGATTAAAAACATGTTGTATGTTTTCATAGACCTTATGAAAATGATATTACTCCCATACATGGACCTGTTCTTTATAGTGTTCATTAATGAAATCCTCATCTACTCACCAACACTGGATTATCATGATACACACCTAGAGATAGTATTAAGTGAACATTGGGAAACTCATGTATATTCCATGTTTTCAAAGTGCGATTTCTATATTCAAGAGGTAAATTTAAAAATAAATATAGTGTATGACTTATGTATATTAGTGGAAGAATAAAAATTTGAGGCAACCGTATCCTTGACACTTCCCCATAACATGTCTGATATTAAGAGATTTCTGGTATTAACAGGGTATTTCCAATGGCTTATATATGAATTCCTTATATGATCATCACCCATGATAGCACTAACGAAAAAGGGAGTGATGTTAATTTGGTCAGATCAGTGTGAAGAGGTGATACATGAGTTCAATACAAGGTTGATGATGACTTCATTACTGAAATTTCATAATATTGGGATTGAATATGAAGTATACTATGATGCTATAGCTATTGGCCTGAGAGTGGAGATGATACTGAGAGACCATGTAATATCCTATGGGTATCACTTGCTATGTACCAATGAGTGGTTCTATCCTAATCATGATTTAGAGATGTCAGCCATGTTCTAATCTCTGAAGTCTTGGTGTCACTATCTCATTACTGTTTGATTTATTTATTCTTAGATCGTAGGATACTTCACTACAGCTTTGCATAGTTGGAAATAAAGATAATATATATGTTATAAGCTGAGTATATACTCATGTTTGATGTTGATTTGTAGTTTTAATTTTCAAAGGGTACCATCATTGCATGTGATATGATCCATAAGATTCCGACTGAGGAGGATCATGGTGAGAAATCTTTATAGGAGAAGAGGATCATGCTAAGTCGGTTAGTGGATTTGAGGATTAATGCTTCCAAGGATTAGGGATATATGAAATGTGTAACATTAGTGACAAAATCCTTACTTATGGACCATGTGATGACATTTCAAGAGTTATACACTATGTTTTCCATGATGAGGGAGTTTCTAGATAGGTTGACTAGATACCGGGATGGTAAGTGACTGACAACAATGATATAATAGTATATGGGGGAGTAGTAGTCCATGATTTCATTACAGTGGAACAGATGTAAAATTAAAATATCTCTATATGGTTAGTAAATCTTGGTGCGACCAAGATGCACTATAATGTCAGAAAGTGGTTCTCATGGCTAGAGATGAATAAGGCCATTTTTTATTTCATCTTCTAGTGTCATACATGTCAGAATTTGAAGGTCATGCACCAGTAAACTAGTGTTTGTCTTCATCAACTTCATATACCCAATTAAAAATTGTAATACATCATGATGGAATTATTTATGGGGTTACCTAGTACATAAGGTTTGATGACATAGTTTGGCTGATAGTTGATGTGATAATAAATAATTCTCACTTTTTATTGGTGAGAGAGACTCGATAAATGTAGTTGAAATAAAATCACTATGTTTTTGAACTCATACACCTTCATGCGGACCCCTTTGGATTGTATCAGATAAATATTCATATCATGAATTTGTAAATTCTTTCATAATTTCCCAGGGAAATAGATGAGGATTCGTATGGTGTACCATCTAAAGATAAGAAGATAGTAGGAATGTACTATATGTGTATTGAAGAAATTTCTTATAGGCTTACAGACTAGGCTTTATAGGATATACAGATGATCACCTCGACTTGGTATTTTTTTCAAAAAAATATTTTCTTGGATTCTATTTAGATGGAACATTATGAGGCTCCTTATGGGAGGATGTTTCCGTCACCACTCTACCGGCAAGAGGAATGTGAGGAAGCAGTTGTTTCCTTGACATAGTCTAGGAGATCTCCGAGAGAGTAAATATTACAAAAAATAGTCTGATTACCACTCAGAATAGAAATATATCGTATATTGTCTGTAGGATGATACCTCTGGGGTATATTGAGGGTGATCATGTTTTCTTAATAGTGACTCCTTAGTATGGGGATAGACCTCTGAGGAAGTAGTGAAATATATCACTATGTTTTCTAAGACCCTTTTATATCACTATGTGGGTGGGGATTGTGGTGCACAACCTATAACATCCTTGACATTATCTAAGAATGCATGATATGTTCCAAATTTCTCATATTCAAAGGTACACACTGTATCTAGTGCATGTTACAGAAAATGATGTTGTTGTGTTTGAATAAGACATGTTGTATTGGGAGTGTCCGTTTCAAATTATTTAAGGGGATAAGAGAGTCTTTTAATGAATATTTCACAAATTTTTAGGATATGGTTGTATCATGGGTAGATCCATGAGGAGACTTGGGAGGGAAAGTCTAATTTTCAATGTTAGTGGCTGGAATTATTTTAGTAGAATCCCTAGAGATGATTCTCAAGGATGATATTTATTTTTAGGAGAATAAATGTAATTCCCCTGAATACTTGTTCAGAAAAAATTACTTTTTTATACCCTCCTTTTATTCTAATATATTTATGTAAATTACTAGGGGAATTGGAATGGTTTAGGAAAGGCTTATGTGAGTTTTTTCTAAATTTTTCTTCTAATAACAGGGTGGTTACACCAAAGCACACTAGACCATGTATTAAGGGGTATGATTCACAACCATGTTCCCTGATACACTGCATAAATATTATATAGACAATTTTATGTTGATGAACTAGAGGTTACACCACAATGATGGTTTATCACGTCTAGTTACATAGAAAACAGGTTTGTGAAGTTATTTTCATGGAAGGTTATATTGTGGTTCCCTACACTACATCGCATAAGAGTTCTTTTTGTATATAATATATCATATCCAACTAGGTCAACAATGAGGAGATCAGATATTTAAATGACCATTTTTGTTTTAAAATAGTGAAACATTTTATTACTGATACTAAAGGTTTTATGGGGATTTATGAGGGGTTTTCCATGCAGATGAAACCACTATTGATTACCTATAAATATCATTAGACTCATTCAATTTTGAGTATTAAGTGAAACCCCAAAGCCTGCATATGCCACTACACATCACATACCAAGTCATTATACCACAGTAGTGCGTGAAACTATGTGGTTCTGTGACATAGGACCATTCTTTGCAACATGGTATTACTCTTCTATAGTGTGGTGGCCTAAAACCTATTTTTAGTCCATAGTTTTCATCATTGTGGTTTTTTTCTAAAAAACAAAATTCTATTAAGATGTCACCCTTGCGTTGTGGTGGCCTCCTTCTTGAATAAAACTATTTCATAGTTTGTTATACTAAATTTTTGTTTTGATCTCTATGACACCTCCATGACATAGTGAACTTCTTTACACCATGGAGCTCCTCTAAGTTTTCTCCAGTAGGCATCCAAATGATTCATTTGTGCGTGATAATCACTTAGTTGGGGTATGGATGTATTCTGGGTGACAAAAACCCTGTAAAATCATGCTATTGACACATAAAATAATGAGGTAAAAGGTTCTATACAATTTTGGTCTAGGTATATAGTGTTTTTATGATATTGTTTTAACACAATTTCACCCATATTTGATATGAGATGCACTTGGGGGCATGAGTGGTCATGGGATTGATCAGTTGTGAAAATGTGATTACGTGTTCCTCCATATATTGATCTCATTGCTACTTATCATTCCTTTCTACAACATGTATTCTTAGTTGTGTTTCATGTCCTGTATAAATGTGCTTTATGGGACGAGAATTATAGGTTTATCATTGAGTTTGGGAGTGATTTGGTACTAAAAATCATGAAGGTGGGCAGGTTAATCCCTATAGAGATAAGTGAATCAGTTTATTGTTTCCAAACCTGAAGCACTCCTAACTTCATTAATAGAAGGAAAGGCATTACCTATTGATGGGTACGCATTGTTTCTAGCTAGAATATACTTTTTATATGTTTTTTAAATACACAGTATATGGTTGATTAAAAGGATAGTCTCATTAGAGATCGACCTATAAGAACATGTGTAGTTTCAAAAGAAAACCACTTTCCATGTGGGGTGTGATAACATACCATAATGGTGGTACTTGTTGACATATCTGAAATATACAAGCAATGAGATAAAATAGGTGGGTTTGGGATTCGTGGTGGCTTGGTAAGTGCATGATAACTCAAAACATGTATAGTAGTATGTTTATTTGAATGATTACTTATTTAATTACATACACTGTTATATATATTTTTTTCTCATGTTAAGAATGGATTTTTGGAGTCCTAATGGGTTTTGTACCCACACCATACACCGGTATTTCAGTGTGCCTATTTATTTCATGAATAAATATCTAGGGAATGAAATGAATTCGATGTTGAATGGCTGATTAGTGGAGCAGTAATCTATAATAAACATGGATATAAATTTGTGTATTCCATAGACATTTATTTACCTTTACATTTATCTATCTACATGTTAAACTCTGGACTACTTTACCACCGTTGAATCTATTTTTATATATATGTAATTTACATAATTTCTACATGTTTACTCTTACTATATTAGTTATTGTTTATTTTTTATCCTATAACTTGGTACATAGGTTTTAATCTCCTAACTATCAGGATTAGACCCTCGCTTCTAGTCGACAAACTATTTCATAAATGGAGTCATGCTTAAGTTCATGTAGAACATGAATAAAACCCAATGCTGGTCGGGATGATATAAAAATGAAAAGGGTTTTTCTTTTTAATTTTGAAATCATTTTCTAATGATATTATAAAATATTCTCTCTATGAAAATATTACTTAATGATTTATATGATTAAATCATTATATTTATAGTGATATTATCCTTATTTTATCTATATATTACATGTGATCTTGTTTTTCGGAAACTTTCATGTTACCCAATTATCTCAAATGTGTTAAGTTTGTTATTTTGTGATTTTTATTATTTTAATGTGACACAAATATATAGTTTTTATCATTATTTTAATGTTTCTCCTGATATATTAAATTAATATATTAATTATTTTTTATATCTCATTATATCATGTTGGGAAAAGGTTAGTTATCCTATTTCCAAAATTATTTGGGATAAGGGTTGTTTTCCCACTTCAACTATGTTATTGGAAGGTGGTTAGCCTATTCTATTATTATGTGTATGTTTTTTTAGTTAAAGATGGAAAGTGATAATATTTATATATTTATTTTATGTTATATTTTTATTTAATTCAATGTTTATCGATCAAGTTATCATGGATTTTATATATTGACTTATGCATCCACACCCTCATGGATCATGTCTAATTTTATGCTCAACTTTTTATGTAACCTATGATGAGATTTTGATAATACACTTTATTATATTACTATTTCATTATGAGTTAACGTTTTTTATTATAAACATTAAGTTATTTTGTAATTGTTTTTTCAACTTAGTCACGTATGTATTCTTTTCAATATATTTAATGTCAAAAGGGAAAACTAAAAATTTTCATTGACACGCTGACCACATATTGTGGATGTCTTAATTATAGTGACCTATGATTCCTTCACATGGATATTAAATATTCTTATATGAATTTTAATTACATTTCACCAAATAATTCTTAATGTCTATAATAATTTAGAGCCTTTAACGTCTTGTAACACAATATTCTTAATTTGGTAAATGTTCTTAAATCTTTCCCGTAGTGATTTTACCACTTAATTACTCTCCATAAACATATCCTACTTAATCATTTATTCATAACATGAGGAAACGAAAAAATTTATAAAGGATGAGATAAGATGCT
Source organism: Viscum album (assembly GCA_963277665.1). NCBI lineage: Eukaryota > Viridiplantae > Streptophyta > Magnoliopsida > Santalales > Viscaceae > Viscum > Viscum album. The sequence goes on from OY728141.1 coordinate 143,990,382, forward strand.
CATTAAGGGTAATAAAGAGAGATATAGAAGTATAACATGAATATAAGGGTATGAGAACATGAAAATAACATTTAAAAACCATTCCATGCATATCGAAGAAAATAATATTGAGTCATGGAATAAATATTCGTAGTTCATAATACATGAATCATAATGGAACCAGAGAACATGATCCAAGAGAGTAAGAAATTTTAATAAGACGGATAATTATGGAATACACACTATCTTAAAAAATTGGTAACATGTATGAGTATATATACGTTCACTCATTAAGTTAATGATATGAAAAATGACTCTTTCATAATCTTATGGACACACAAATATGTCTAAGAATAATATTTTATTGATGAAATATAGGTCAATGTATAACACTATGATTGTGTAATTATGTTCATACATAAAATTTTGAACGTGTATCTAGATTCATGCATAACATTGGAAAAATATAATCAAGTTCACACGTAACACTATGAAGTTGCAATCAGGTTCATGAATAACATAATTACTTATGATTTATTCATCTATTACAAATTCTTTTGAGGGATATATAGGTCCCACCCGTCTATCAATAAACACAATATTTAAGTGTGCCATAATATCATTAAACATTTATCATTCCATAAACAATGAAATTAAATGGGTTTCAAAATCATTTCAACACATCAAAACATATAGAAAAGAGATATGTTTCATAATCATTTCATCAATTCATTATATAATAACCCTTGGTAAAAGAAGTGGGTTACTTAAAATTTTATCATTGTATAAACCATGGAAGAGAAATTGGTATTATTAAATTCATTCCATCATAAAAATATACAATTCTGAGAAATAATAAGAATGGTATCCTTTTATGATACCCTAATTAAGTAATAGTTAACATCAAAGGATGTCATCATAGATAGAAACTAATTTTGATCAATCATTTAAAACATTTCATTCATAAACTATTTTTTTAGCATTGAAAAATTATTTTTATGACATAAAACATATTAAAAATATTTTTATCTGAAAATAATATTTAAAACCTATAAATGAATCTATAAAAAATAATGGTTATGATGATGCGAAGCTTCATTTATGTCATACATATTAAAATAAATATTTCATTCACATTTTTTGTAAAACAAAAATGTGTATTTTTTAGAATATGACATTAAAATTCCATTCAAACAATATTTAAAAAAATATGTAATGGTAAAAAATTCCTTTATTAAATAATTTTCAGAATTAAAAAAACATTTTTAGAAAACATGGTTTTGGAAGGAAAGGGGTTTTCAACCAAAAAGACGAATTTAATTAAATTCATTATTTTTGAAATGATGACTGAATTAATAGTGAAAAATTTAGAGGGAATATTTAAAATAGGATAATAAAGGTCTTTATTTTCATGAGACATGGAACATAACATGTGATTATCATAACCATAGACAAAAATAGTCCTGATAAATGATGATATTGTAATATAAAACATTTACCACATTAGTAACATTGAGATGTAATCCCCAGTAAGTAATATCATTAAATGAAATAAAAAATATAATGAGGATAAAAAATATTGTTATTACATGAAAAATTTGTTGTTTATATACCTCATATAAGAGTCTTTTTGTTTAATATAATCATATGTCTCAAATAAGGAATATTAAAAAAATACCTTACATATTTTCTATCTTTTGAACCATAAACCCCATGAAATAGTCATCATAATAAGGATATGTATATACAGAAAAAATATATATATAATCATAATATAATAAACTCATGGTAATTATATACACCATATAGTAGAAACATGGGGTGCATATGGTATTTGTCTCACATAAAATAAAAGTGAGAAGGAAATATGATACCATAAGTATTGACTTCTGATGTATATGTTCCAAACTCCTACATGTAAATAAAAATTTATCATACATATATTATTGGATAATAAATATATATATATCATACCATTTATAATTTTATTATGACCACTTATTACCTATTATTGATAATTCCATGTTAAAATCAAGTTTCAGACAATAACATCTTTGTTTTTCGTGTATGTTTTGACTTATTATTTACGGTCATATTACATCGAACAATGTTTCATCATATCAAAAATGTTAAACAATATATTAATATAATATATATTCATTATATAATTATATAGATTAATACATAATATTTACTAATGAAATATGAACTACACCATTCCTAGAGTCGGTATGTCATATGTACGCATGAACGTTGTTTCCATTTCTTATGGGATTGAAATAAATAATGTTAATAGATATATTATAAATATGGAATTATTTTTATATCATATATATCACAAATATTCACTAATACCATACTAATTATTTTCCACGTAATGTGTGAATGAATCACATCTCTTTAGGATGCGGTATTCCGTTGTACACCGAAGCGATGTTATCATATTACAAAGAAATGAAAATCATTGAGGTTTGAGTGATAGAGTATTTAAAAAAGAATAAAATTTTCATAAATACATTATAAATACAATAAATACAACATTATTTTAATTATTGATAGGTGGTAATTTTAAAAAGGGTGTCATCGGTTCGAACGATTGTAGTCCATTGTACACCCGGATGATGATTTGGTTACCAATTTCATATAAGTAGATATGGTTTATGGTTATGAACCTAACATAAAAATATATAATTATTTTTATGGTAATTATTTATTTATATCATCATGGTATAATAATATTTTAAATACATGGAGGATGAAATAAAACAAAAATATACATTGAAGAACATTACCAATGCTTTATGTATCCTCCTTAGCTTTCCACCAACAACCACATGAGGTTAGAATTCAGTCCGTAATATGGTCTTTATGATTATATTACAGAATTAGTGAATTTATTTTGGCAGGTATTTGCTAAAAAAAATGGGTTGAAATGTGAGAATGGTGGAGTATAAGGGGTTCCCTTTTATAAGTGAAGTGAGTGACACACTTGTAATTTTTTGAAAGAAATAATTATAGCCCGGATTTTTTCACAAAAAATTCTCTAATAATTAGAAATTATAGATCCTAAAATAATTAATTTCTAAATACTCCTAGTGAATTGGTATTGTACATGTTTTTAGTTCATTATAACATTTATATTTTTTGTTTAACCTCCAGGTAAACCCATTTTTATCGTTACTACGGTAAATAATTATTATTTTTTTTACAATTAATTATGGTCAACAAAAAATTAACTAATTATATAATATAAATAATTACAATTAAAACTAATAAATTATCCTTTTCCACTTCCAATCACATAGGTGTAAAAATATAATTAAAAATTAATCCTCAGATATAACGATAAAGTATGTTTTTAAAGAGAACATGTTCAAACGATTACACAAATTTTATATAAAAATTCGATAAAAAATAGATTAGAACAACTTAAATTGGATTAATGGATGCATAAATAAACTAATTCTACATTAATAAAGTTTAAAAATACAATTTATCTTTTTTAATAAATTAAAAAAATATTCCATTTTCAAATAAAATTTAGTATTTTACACTATTTGTCAAAAAATGAATCTCTTCAAAAATTACAGAAAACATTTCCCTCATATAATTATGAAAATATAATTTCAAAAAATAATTTTATCTTATCAATGAAATTTTATAAAATTTTGATAAATTTATTTTAAAACAAAACCAGCAAACACAATGAAAAATAGAGTTTGAACAAGTGTACTTTTTAAGAAAAATATGATATTATATTAACTCTAAGTATAATAATAATAATTGTGTGAATATCAGCAAAAAATTATTTAAAATAAATATATTATTTGTCTTAAAAACATTCCACATTATATATTAATTTAACTGATTAAATTTGACAAACATTATGAAATTTAGAACCATTTTCATAAAACCCCATTTTCAACACAATGAAAAAAATAAACTAAAATCCCATATAAAGTTGATTCCAAATTAATTAATTTAATAAATTATAAATAAAATATTATTACTTTAATTTAAAAAATGGGATTTTAAATTACTTAAATTTTAAGAAATGATTGTTTTACAGAAATCATCATTTTCACTTTTCACTCAAAATCATTATTTAACAAAAAAATCCCAATATTTTACCATAAGTCATGTTATGTATTATAGTTCAAAAATGTAGTTAATTTTAGCTAATAACTGTTTTAATAGATATATAAATTAATTATAATATTTTCTCATAAAATAAAGAAATAATTTTTGAAAAAAACATATTTTTGAATATTATAATTACATTAAAAAAATTATAATTTAATCAGTTCTTTTAAATAAATATATATTGAGTATGAAATTTATGTTTATATTTCATAATGTAGTTAAAAATATTCATACCCACCTATCTAAGTATATCTTATATTGACAATATTTAAAAAAATATTATTCCAAGGTTCATTGAAGCATAGAGTTAAGTATTATGCACACTTTCGAAGAAACTCATTATTGAGTATGATGCAATATAATCATGGTTTTGTACATAATGAATGTTATACATAGTTTTTTTAGTATAAAAAATAAAAAATATATAAAATTAATTTGAAAAAATATATTTCACAGAATCATGAGGTGTTACATTCAACCCCCCCCCCCTTATGATGAATTTCTCCCTCAGAATTCATGTCATTCAATAGATAATTAACATTTTAAAATTACTTTATAGAAACCCACATCATAACAATGGTTTATAAAACATATTCTTAAAAAAGTATAAAGTGATGTGTGAATTTCATCTAGAATAATCATATTAGGATTCCATGTAGAAGAACATAGTTGGGAATTGAAAATATAGACATGAAAGAGAAAACTGACATCAATGTACTAATGAAGAGTGATAGATAACATTGAGCCTGTGAATTTAGGTGATCCAAAGAAGGTTAACAAACATAAATACATAAAAAATAGGTAATAAATAAGACATTTATATCATAAAAAATTATGGTAACAGTAAACCATTTTATATCGATAACCTTTTCCTAATACTGAGGAATTCCTTTTTGATCTTGACTGAGAATATATGAAAATTTACTTTAATGATGTGTTTTCATTTTACAGGCCCAATTTCAACTTTGGTTTGTGCCTTGATCAGTTTCGACTTCATCTCTTACTCTGAGAGGATATTGTTTTAGCCTGAAGGTCTAAATAATATCAATAAAATGTTGATAAGTTTTTAATTCTATCTCTTGGGATAGACGGTTATCATCAGTTATCTAGAATGGATAAATCATCATATAGTGAAGTAACATTTTTATCTCTAAAACCTCGTCCAATGTTAAACAAAAACCATTCCATAAATGCATAACCATATAACTCTTATAAAATTCAAAATTTAAAAATAAAGTCAATAAATTTCTCAAAACCAACTAAACATTCATCCCAAAGATATCATAATGTAGATCTTGATTGTCATATAGAATTCAACTAAATACATTCATCATTTATTCTACTGAAACATCATTATACGCTGAATTACTATAGAACCTCAATGAAAACATGAAATCTTACTCATTCCTTGAATAAAGCCACATATTATTAAATATATTCTATATATATAATAATTTTGTAAACACCATCAATGAAAACGTAAACTAATTTCTCCGAAAATCATTTATCAATTTCAAGGTCATCAATTCTATCGAATTTAATTTATCCAAATAAATCATCTCTTAAGATCAACATCTTGATCTCATCATTAAAAAACATTAAGGATTATTGTTCCCTTAGTCATGTGTTTTCCATGAATATCACCATTCCATTAAATCACATTTCTAGTTCATCAAAAACTTTCAAAAAACGTTTTCAAATCCATAACCAAAAAATTACAGTGAACAATCATTATATATTTCCAAAAGCATATGACATAAATATTTTATTAAAATAAGTAAATACATTAGTCATTTTACAATATTAATTGGCATGGAATTGATCATTCATTGGACTATAAGTTAAATCATCTTTCAATGCATTGGGTTGGGTAATGTTTATGTTCCCACACATAATTCATTAAACCCATCTACTGTTTATCACTCTATGAACTTATTTTCTATATAGATAACATCTTCCCCTCCATTTTATATATTTTTATAAGTTCTTATTCCCAAATTATTTACATGTTTGATGTTGAATATTATTTCATCTGTGTTCATTAACATATGAACATTTGTAAAGGTTAATCATACCCTTATTTGACTCTTTAGTAATCCCCCAAAAGTTCATATTGTTAGCCATATATTATGACAACTAATTATGAATACTCAAAATATATATCTATCCATTTAAATTTCTATTCGTTTTCTCAATTCACAAAATTATCCATAAAATTTATTGTTAACATTATTACACCTGGTTCCATCTATTGACAAAAACCAAACAGTATAGTTTGAGTAAGAATATTCATAGTGGGAAACCACATAATCGTTAAAAATCACATATATGTGGTTCTAAATTGGGACGCCATGTTTTAATCAATGATAGCTTATGTTTATCCTATTCCCTTCATTATCCTACTCAATTTAAACCCTTTATGATGGTTTTTAAAGAGTTTTTGAATTTACAAAGAATATTACCCAGGGTATGTCAAACCAGGTGTATTGGATGAGAAATTATCAAACACCAAGTGAAAATTGAGTTTATATCAATTTTCCCTTTTCAGAGTTATCACACCTAGGTGAATCTTTAATAGAGTCAAATTCACATGTAGCATCCATAAAGGGATGTAATTTCATAGAAACCACTGACTCTATCATTTACCAAAATTCCATTTCATTTTCCTATACTTCAAATCATCCTTAGACTTATCCTTACACATATATGTAGTCATATCCATTGATATATACCATGTATTTTCAATAATGTTTTCCCATCTTATTTTCCAAAGTATTGATAAACCTCTCCCTAATACCAACTATAGTGGCCTAGGCTTCTCATACCTTGATATTAAATCTTTCTAGATGAATAATCATTACATTATACAAACACATTCCTTGAGGACCATAATAATTTAGTTCCTTTGGAAACATTGAAGAAAATATTCTAAATTAGGTGAAAGATTTTTTATGTCTCCCAAAATGATCTTCCCCCATTAGTACTCTTTACAAATATAACCTACTTAGACCATTCTTCATAACCTATGGAATGAAACATATGAAAAGATGATCTCAGATGATCAGTAAGTTTAAATAGGTAGATACATAATCATGACATGATTATAATGGTATAAGAACATGATAATAACATTTGAAACCCATACAATGCATATCAAAGATAATAATCAAGAGTCCTGGAATAAAGAATGATATATTATAAGAAATGAATATTAAGGCACCTAAATAATAGGATACATGAGAGAATAATATTTTAATATGGAAAATATTTTATTAGACACATTAACTTAAAATATTATGAAAATGTAAAAATATAGATAGGTTTAATAATTACACTAAGGAAATGAAATCAGGCCCTTGTATAAACATATAGACCTGCAACCATGTCCATACATTACATAATGGAAATTAAATAAAGGTCCATGAAAAACATTATGAACATATAATCAAGTTTATTCATAACAATTTGAACATGTAATTAGGTTCACACATAACATTATAAACATGAAATAAATTTCATGCATCACATTGTGAACATGTAATCATTCTCATGAAAAAAACTTTTACTCCTAATTTATCCATATTTAACCAATGAATTGGAAGAAAATATAGGCCCAACCCATCTCATAATGAAAACCATATTTATGTATGCCAAACCATCCTAAAACATTAATAGTTCTATTTTAGGTTATGGGAATAGCGGAAGAATTCAATGAGAGGTTCCCAACTACTTTTTTACATTATCTATGATTAGTCTGAGATTTAACACATAATGGAACATCATGATCAACAAAATAAATTCAAATAGTCAGAAAATGGAAATTATTCCAGAACTAGAGTGAGGATCACTACATTTTATATGTAATTTATTTGATAAAATAATGAATTGCCTTTTTTGGAATTCATTATTCATTGATGAATCTGGTGACAGAACAGAGGTCTACCATCATTGCGTTATAGAAAACATGACTAGATTTCCTCTAGTACTGATCCACATGAGCTCTATGAATCTCTAAATTTCGCTAAATGTATCTTATTGTTATAGAATGGTAGATCCTTGTACTTATTCCATCCTCATTTTATCATGTAGATTACTAATTCCATATCATTCTCCTTGATCTGGTGGATGAAGATTTCTCTCAATTCATGGGCGAATTCATGGGGAATTAGGATCTCTAAACTTGAAGTATTCTCTAAATATATTTTTTATAACCATGAAAAATGAATTGGATATGTTTAGAAAATAACATAATAGAGTATTTATATTGCTAATGTGAAAAAAATTACATGTTTCCTTAATTCATTATTCAATCCTAGAAAAACCCCATGCAATATAATAATAATAATATTATCATTTATCAACATATTCTAAACTTGTGAATATTATTTAAATATTATTTTAATATATAATATTCAATATTTTCTATTTCTCTATAAACCAATAAACTCAATCCTCTATTCCTTAATAATACATATCGTGCCTTGAAAAATGTCAATTTATTTGTTAAACAAATATCACTTCATTATTCACCAATAAATAAATATGTATTATATTCACTAAATAGAAAATAAATATTTATATACAATCAAGCATACATGAATAATTATTAAACCATGTATGGGAATATTATTTATTCAACCTATTTAATAATAAATAATTACATATTATTTAACAGATTATATACATACAATTATTGTGTGACCCTCTAGGCCTCTTTCTTAGTGGAATTCGGTGAATCAGCCTAATGTACTAGGAAACCATCTAGTAACACGCCAAGGAATCCTTATAGAAAGTAGTTAATGCTGAAATTACATGTCACCTCGTATGAATTATTTTTGTGTATTATAAACCATTTATCACATTATCCCAAATCATGCAGGTTTCATGCTAGTTCCACTAACCTATATACTCTTATATCTCTTTTTTCAACTTTCTAGAAATAGAAATTTCATATAGAACACCATGGCCATGGAGTTATTTAGACTACATCATTTCCATCTAAGGGACTAAGATATTAACTTCCATTAAATAATATAATGGATAAATCATCCATCTCATTATTCATTAATGAATTATTACTTGTGACAAACCCAACGTATCCTACCTCATCACAAACATCTATCTTGATAGTTTTTTTTAGTAAATAAAAGTATGCAACTCAAACTATTTTTTAATAATAATAATAAAATTAATGTTCCAATTCACTTGTCTATAAATATGAAAATAAAATAACACCAATAAATGTGGATTTATAACTAGCGGGTCATGTTCTCATTATATCCTACTGAACATTACCAAGGGCATACACCATGCGATGGTGTGTCAAAATCTTATGATTATTCATCCCTGATATCCAATATCATTTGTGTCCCTCAAATGATTTCATTTAGCTATAGAGCATATATTCAAGAATAGGTCTGTCGCAGTTCTGGGTTCTCATCAAAGATGGGAAATCCGACAACCTTTTAGTGCGACAAATACTCTTAGAATATTATCACAGACAATAGAACACATACGAACAATAAATATTTGATTAGTATATTATTAATATTAAAAATAATGAATACTTGTTTATCATAATGTAAATAGAAGTTGGTTCTAGGTAACCAACTCCAACAGACTCCAAATTTCATTAGATCCAACAACAATGAATGTTCATTTTTCTAGCTCTCGTGTGATACTCATGATTATGCTAAGATAAGCCTTTAGTCAATTGTTTTACTGCATTCCCTCTTTTTTTGGGTACTCTGCTCACTGCAACTTCATCCCTTAGCTAAATATACCTCAATGAGTGATACATTTTGAGTATATTTTTTGTTCATTGGTGTGACCATGTATCTTTTTCAAGATCCGCCAATAATGTATTATCTCAATACAATGTGTGGTATATTTACTTCTAGATACCACATCATGCTGCTATAACAAGTTATGAATTTAAATGGATTCCTCATCTGCCTTAGAATCTCATATATACATGGAATATGGTGTAGAATCAGTAAAAAATATTTTCTTTGAACTCTTCCATCTCACATATCCTCTGTTGAGGAAGAAAAAATATTCTAATTGTGAATTCTAATCTTTATGATATGTCTGAAAACTGGGAGCAATATATCTCTGATAACCAACTCCTCATATGCTCCAAACACTGGGAACACATGATTAATTCTTCTCAGATACCTAAGGATATATCTAATATTAGTCTAATGTTTTTCTTATATATATTCTTTATAGATTACTATAATGCTTAGTTCATAAGAAACATCATGTCTAGTAGATAACATAGAATGCATGATTGATCATATCACAGAAGCTTATGGGATCTTACTCATTCATTCTTTCTCATGTTGTGTATGGGGATATATTATCTTATTAAGATGTGAACCATGTGACATTGGAACCAATCCCCTATTTGATTGTTCCATACTAAATCATTGTACTATATGGTCATTATATATACTATAAATTAGTCCCAGTAGCCTCTTGGATCTATCACAGATGATCATGATCCCTTGAATATAGGCTGCTTCAATGATTTTCTTCATGATGAAACACTTGTTTAACCAATCCTTAACTGACTGTAATACTGTTATTTCATTTCCAATAAGTAATATTTCATCAACATATACTATTATTATAATGACTTTATTCTCACTAAACATATTGTAAACACCTGCCTCACATTTTTTCTTTATAAAACATAATTATTTGATAGAATCATCGAATAAAATATTCCATAAACTATATGCTAGATTCAATACATAAATGGATGTCTACCACTTGAAAAATATTCTGGAATCACCTGGAATCACAAACCCTTCATGTTATTTCGTATAGACATCTTCCTAAAGGTTCCGTTAAGGAATGCAGTTTTGGCATCCATCTACCAAATATCATAATCATCATAATCTACATTATAAAGTAGATTTATAATGGATTTAAAAATGGAAAATGGTAAAATTGTTTCATCATGTTAAATTAATTTACATTGTTTGAACCCTTTATCCCCTACAGATTCTTTATAGGTATTTAATTTACAAATCTTTTATACATTACTCTTGAAAACCCATTTCCATCCAATAGGATTTACATCAACTAGTGCATCAAAAATATCCCAAAATTGGTAATGATACAAGGAATTTGGTTCATTATTAATGGATTCTTTCCATCTTTCAAATTCTGAGATTTCTATTGCCTCACTCTTTGAGAAATATCTTCATTTTAAACTAATAATGAATCACCATCCTTAGTGACTAGAAATCCATATCTCTCATGTTATCTCACCTCTATTACACTCTTATGCGGTACATGTGTTCAGAGACCTACTTATTCTATGTCAATGTGTGGAATATATTCTGGCATCGACTCATCTGTATGTTGAGAATCAACTTCATTGACCCATTATCCTTTTTTAGGAGGTGCTTCCTCTCAAGAAAGAGTTCTTCTCTAGAGATAGTCAGATTCATTCCCTTTGAGTTGTATAGGCAGCATCCCCTTATTTCATAGTGATACCCTATAGATATACCAATTGTTCCCTAGGTTTCTAGTTCTTATCCTGATAAGGACTTAACAAACACCTCGCAACTGCATACACATGTATGTGAAAAATGGGTTTCTTTCTACTCCATAGCTCTAAGGTAATTCCTTTTCCCACTATAGTTGGAACTCAGTATAATGGGTATGTTGTGGTTTGTAATGCATATCCCTACAAGGATAATGGCAGCTCTGCATGACTTGTTATCAACCTTAACATGTCCAAAAAGGTACAGTTCCTCCATTCACTAACTCAATTTCATTATGATGTATAATTTGGAGTGAGTTGAGATATATTTTCAAACTCCAATATAAATTTGATAAACTCTGGGTTCAGATATTCTCCACCTCAATCCAATATAACATTATTTATCTTTATACCAAGTTTATTGATTATTACATTCATGAATATCTTAAATTTCTCAATGGACTCGGACTTATAATTCCTCAATTTGACATATCTATATCCACTCTTGTCATGAGTAAAAGTTATGAAGTAAGAATTTCCAACTCTAGAATATATTGGAAATAGTCCACATGCATTATTATGAACCATTCCTAGAAGCTCTGTGGCCCTTTCTACCAATCCAAAAAATGGTGGTTTGGTTATTTCTCCTTGTAATAATGCATGAAATATTTCATGTGGTTTTATATCCAAGGAGTCTAAATAACCATCTTGATAGAGCTTTGTCAAACACTTAAAATTTATAAGACCAATAAGTTGATGACAAATATGGGTGTCATATAAATTCTGTGAACATGTGTTTTTGTCAATTGAAACCAATTGGTTTTCAAAATTTTATACAGAATGAATTGTATTTAAATGTTCCATACAATAACATATTTCTTCCTTTTAAAATAAAAAACTTTTATTTCAAAACGTAAAAATAAATCTATATGCATTTACGCATGATATAGAAATTTTATTCTTGGTAACTGTCAGTACATAATAAAAATCTGTCAACACATAAATCATTACTATTAGAAATGAAAGGTGGTAGTCACCAATTGGAATGGTATCCATCCATTAACTATTAACAACTATGAGATCCACCTCTAATTTGGAAATACATTACTATCTACTTGGTTCCTTGTATTTGGATAAATATGTGAAAATTGGAAGATGTATCTAACTAAAAATTTGTAGATATGGAAATATTTGACATCATACTGAATACACCTTTAACTTCCCCTTTTTTATGGGTGAAGTTACTCTTCCATTGGTCTATCTTTCCCCTTGAAAAATAAACTTCCACCTTTTCTTTACCCTTCTTCTAGATCTTCTTCTTCTTATAAGGATGATGATCAGGAGTTATAGACAGTTTATAAGTCTTGGACACATTTTCCTTTTTCATTCTTCTCTTATTCACCCTAAGGACCTTGAGTTCATCATGACCCATGTACTTATCCACTTGGATAATCAACATAAGAAGTTCCAAATCACTCTTCTCAATGTTTCTCATTTGTAATTGATAAGAAAACTGGATAAGGTATTGGGAAGTGATGAAAATATGAGATATTTACAAAAAACATCTAGGAATTTAATTCATAATATCTCTAGGCATTCAATGTGTCCATTAATATTGACTACATTATGTCCATCTAGAACAAACTCTCCATGATTATTTTTAAACAAAGAATTGTAGATCTCTAACATATCTAATCTTTCTTCTCTTGATAGAGATCCTGATGGTGAGATATCATGCCATATGCATCCATGTCCCCATGTTTCTTAAAATGTACATTAGACATGTCTGATATCATGAACAATTAAACATTTATAACATCATTGAAATTTTTCTCATAAAGAGATATCTCTTCATCACTTCCTCATTACTAGGAGAAACTAGAAATGTTTTTGTTATCACATATAATTTCTTTTGATGGGGAAGGATGTCACATAAGTGCCTTTCCATTCATGAAAATTTTCTCGCGTGAGAAGGTCTTCTTTCTCATGTTAGATCACAATGATATGTATGAATTCATTTTAATGTTTTCTATAAAAAAATATAAGAATAATTTTAGTACATTATCTAATAAAAATTAGATAAATTAATAAATATTATATTTATTAGTTTCCCACTATTTTATAGAACCCTAATAGCCCACACCATTGGATTTGGAATATCCTATTTTCGGGACATCCTACTAGAAAGGATCCATATTCCCCTTCTCAATACCCCAACGTTGGTCAGTCAAAAAGATTTAATGGTTTTAGGTAGGCATTCCAAATTCCAGCTACATTAACTCATAGCTCCTTGATCCACTATGTGGACTCATAATCTTGAAATCTTTAAATTGGATTTCCTCGTCATTTGCATCTTAGTTACACCATGTTATTCTTTGGAAGTAAACCATTTATCTGAACCAATTTATGTCAACCCAAATCTTCTAGTTAAAATTTCATAATGATTAAAAGCACACCAAATTTTATTGGCTGAGTATATTAAACTATGGTTTGATATTAACTGAAGTAATGGAAGGATATACCAACATAATATTTTATTGATTACTTCTATCCTTTAATGCATAAATTTTCAATTATTAGGTTTAATAAATGCTGTTAATATTAATTGGATTTAATTAATTGATAAACCATGTATTGGATAATATTTACGCACATAACAATTTATTATAGTTATATCTTTCATGATCATTAATTTCATTATTTATTTGATTATGAAAAAAAATCTATAATGAAATAAACATGAATATTCATATATATAAATTAATAATGGGTATGATCATGATATTTTATTAGTGGTTAGTTTTTCTTAAGGTTGATAAACTAACATTATACCTATGGGAAAACCCTATGAACCAATTATGTTTTTTGTTGAATATTTCCACCTGGAAACCTATATATCTCCATGGGCTTCTTTCATCTACACTCCGATCTAAAAATTCCTTCACAATCTTGGGATATCAATCCATTACATATGATTTTACTCACAAGAAAGTTACAGGAAACTGGTCTACATAAAAGAAACCATGGGCATGCAGACCCTACATAATGAAAGAATATAATGCACGTAGTCCAATAATTTATTATAATTATAAATTAAATGAAACCAATAACATAAAAAGGTATGTTCTATCTCAAAATCTCATAGTTTCATGTAATGAATTACATATTTAATAAAACTACCATTAAATTCTTAATAATTCTTATTTAACACAAATCACAATCAAATAAATTAATTTTTATCTTTAATTAGACAATTATTTTATCATAATTAGCATCTATAATTCCTTAGGATTCCCATCCTTAATAATTTTGAGAAAATTATATAAATTAATTTAAAATAATCTGTGTACAGAAATGTACCTAGGAGGAAACACGGTGAATAACTATTCTATCTTTCCCAACATTTATTATACTCGTATACTATTTTACTCTTGCGATATAAAGCATGCACGACTTATCACGTACACTCACAATGTGAACTTCACATATTATTACATGAATTACATTATTTGTTCAGTCACATGGTATGATTAAATGAACATAGAGTGTCAAATTGTAATAAAACACATACATGATATTTATATCTAATCATTAGATAGTCAATAATAAAACAGTTAAAAATTAATGTATATTAAAACCTATCACATGGTGTGTTCTATCTTTATGACCACCCGCAAGTAAATGTCTCAAGGTTTACCTAGTAAAATAAATAAATTTTAAATCTATGTAACATGGTATAAGTACATGGCTTGTGAATATGAGATACAATACGTGTATATCACTCATTTTCTATCCGAGGTACACTCCTAGGGACTCAGTTCTTGAATCATACCGTCAAAAATGGAGTACATAGCATTTCTAAGGTGCTACATACGGTATGATCTCCAAATTACATGTTCACCAATAAGGAAGGCCTTGTATTAAAATGCATAGCCCATATATTACTCAAAGGGACTAGATATCATGTACATAGTTTACATAGTGTTTCATCTAGTTGACCATGCTCCATTATGTTCGGGTCAACATGCAGTGTAAATAATGTGTATAATTAATGCATAATCTTGAATTATGATTCATTGAACATGACTACATGTCATGTAACCATGGTTACATGGCGTGTAGTATTTTGTTGTCCAGAAAGAAACCATGGTACCTTCATATGATTTCCCTGAATTTATTTTAATCCTAAAATTAATCATCTTTATTATATCTACATGAAATAAAGGTTGAAGAAGCAGATATCTAAATTCATATTAAAATAATGATTAAAAATTAATTTAAAAACTAAATTATAAATATGTAAATCACCAACAATATTTAAATAATTAAAAATAAATATGTGACCACTTTGACACCACTTGTAGGATTCGGGTGTTGGGGAAGCATGAGATGGGTGGTGCCCAACTCTACTTTTCACTGTGATCGAAGATTAATTTTAGATTTAACATAATGTATTACATAATGATTATTGTAATTAAATCAATGAATTAGATAATAGAAATTATGCGGGAACTAGAGGGAGGATCATAAGATTTTTTTCATAATTCAGTTAATCAATTAAAGAATAACCATTGACGGAATTATTTCTTCATTGATGAATATGGTGATAGATTTGTGGTCTCCCATCATTGCGTTGTAGAAACCAAGTACATATTTACTTTATCATTGATCCACACATGCTTCCTGGATATCCAGAAATCACCAAAGGTATATCTCCATGCTAGCATGATAGATCATTACGCTTTTATTTTCATCCATTTAATTCTTCGAGAACGACATCCAAAGCATTCTGCTCGATCTATTAGAGTAGCATTACTCTCCGTTCTTGGGAGAATTCGTAGAGAAGGTGAATCTTTTAGGTTGAGAGGATTCTCCAAATACATTTTGAATAACCAATACAAACGAAATGGATCTGTTTAGAAAGTAATATATTTGAGAATTTATATTGCTATGGGTAAAATAACATAATTATACAAGTGCCCTTAATTATTTATTTTATCCTAGAAAAACCACATGTCAAACTATAATAATATTGTTATCAATTCTCAAAATGTGTTTAACTTGAAAATTCTAATTAAATATTATTTAATTAAATAGTATTCAATATGTATTATTTCTCTCCAGACCATTAAACGCAGTCCTCCATTAATCTACAATATTTATCGGGTGTTCAATAATGACTATTTCTTTATTAAATATATAACATTTCATTATTCTCTAATAAATAATTACTTTTTATAACCACTAGATAGAAAATAAATATTTATTTATGATAAATCATAAATGAATAAATATTAATAAATGTATGGGAATAATATTTATTCAACCTTTTAAATAATAATTAATAATATTTTATTTAACTGAGATTTGAGATACACTTAGCGTGTGACCCTCTAGGCCTCTTTCTCCATGGAATTAGGTGAAGCGGCCTAAAGTCCAAGGTTAACGTCTAGAAACACACTAACGCACCCATAAAGAAAGAATTTATCTCCATAATAACATTTCACCCCATACAAATGTTGACCTTGTAATATAATCCCTTTATCCCAACATCTCAAATCAAGCAGGTTGCATGCTAGCGTCATCAACCTATGTGCTCAATAATCTCTTTCGTTGAATTTCTAAAAATAAAAATTTCCTATATAATTCCATGAATATAGATTTTTTAAATCTAAATAATTTCCATCAAATGAAATTATATATTAACATCCACTAAAGAACATTATGGATTAATCCTTTATCAAAACATTCATTAATGTAATATTACTTTTGATGAACCCAAAATATCTTACCGCACTGTGAACATTTGTTTTCATGGTTTTCTTCAATACTTAAGACTATAAAACTCATAATAATCTATAAAAATAATCTTAATGTACATAGACCAATACACACATCTGTAGATAAGAACATCCAATGACATGTAGAAATGTAGATTCCCTACTGGTGGTTTCTATTCTCATAATATCATACTGGATATTTTCAAGGGAATACACCTTGAGAAGGTTCCTCAAATTTCTATGAGTCTCTTCCCCTGATAGACTCTATCACATTGGTCCTTAAAATTATATCATTTGTCTATAGAACATAAAATGAATAATAGTGTTGTATCACTTCTAGGTTCTTATCATAGAGGGTAAATGATATAACCTTTTTTTGCGAAAGATTCTATTAGAACACTATCACATATTATGTCACATAAAATAACAATCATGATGTGATATTTATTTTATTGATATTCATAACCATTAATAAAATTTTATCATAAAGTACACAAAAGTTTGTTCTAGGGAACTATCTCCAACAATAACAACTTCAGAAATGAAATGGATTTCATAAACATTTCATCACATCATAACTTGTATAAAAGATTAATGTTTCATAATAATATCATTATTTCATCATAGACAAACCCATGGAAAAAAATTGGGATTCAAAATAATCTTATCATGGTATAACTGATGGAATATAAATGGATTAATAGAAAACATTCCATCATAAAAATAAACATCTCAAAGAATGAATAAAAAATGTATAATTGGATCATACCTCAATAATCCAAAGGTAACATCAATGGATGTCATCATCGACATAAAATTATTTTTATTAATCATTTAAAAAAATCCCAAAGAAAAATATACTTTCTATTTTGAAAAAAAAACTTTTTAAAATAGAATAAAAATGTAATATCATTTTATTTGAAAATAAACATGACAATTTACAAATTAATCTTCAGTTAAGATAATTGTATGATGATGTGAAGTTATGTTCATATAACACATGTTAAAGAAAAAGATTCCTTTATCATTTTGGTTAAAATACACATGGGAATTGTTTGGAAACCATCATGAAGAATCCCTTCAAAAAAATTATTTTTTAAATAATGGGTAAATATTATTTTAAAATGCATTTGAAAAAAACTAAATCATTTTTGAACGAATTTTTTGAAAACGTTTTTTTGGAATAAAAGTGGGTTTTGACCAAGAAAAAAAAATCTTACAAAATTATTCATGATATCTTGAGTTCATGAAGATAGAAAAATAATGCAAGAATGTTTATAATCATGAAAAAGATATATTTGAATAAAATTAATGAGTTTCTTGATATATGTATTATAGTATTTTATCATCAAAAGAATAGTCATAAACAATCCAAATAAACAGTGATATCGTAACATAAAAAAATTCAATGTTAGTAACTTTGAAATGTAATTACTATGAAATAATATCATTAAATTAAAAATAAAATATATTAAGGATAAATAAATTAAGCATATTAAATTTCCATGGTGATTTATATACACCTTTTACAATATGATATGTGTATAATATAATCATACATCTCAAAGATGGAAAATTGACGTTAAAAAACCTTAAAATTTTGTTAAATTTTGAAACATAAAATGTATGAAAAAAATATATCATAAAATTCATATGTAAATACCAATAATTTTATGTTTAATAATCATAAAATACATTAATGGGATGTATATAAACCAGATTAAAAAAACATGTAATGAATATGGATATTTTCTTGTATAAAATAAAGCTGAGACGGAAATCCCTTACCATAATTCCTAACATCTATCATAAAAATAGAAACCCCATATATAATAAATATAACTATATAATAAATATATTAATTAAACATAAATATATATGACTGTATATTATTTTATTATGACCATTAATTACCCTTTTATTAACGACTCCATTTAAAAATCACATTTCGAGCAATAACTGCATTTTTTTCGCTTAGGGTTTTACTTGTTATTATTTTTCATCTTATGTACATCGTGCTTTAAACATATAAAGAATGTTAAAAATGTTAAAAATGTAATTTATATTCTATATATTTTTATTTAGTGTAATATATATTATTTAATGATATAAAATAAACTACACCATTCACGGAGATGGTCAGTCGTATGTACGCATGAACATTTATTTAATTTTTCTTTTGAATTGAAGTAAGTAAAATTAAATGATATATTTTCATTATTTTTTTATTTCATATATTTGAAATATTTCCATTTAATCCATTATCATTACAATCAATGTAATGAGTAAACAAATCACATCACTTCGCGAGGTGTTAGTCCGTCGTACACATGAGTAGCGTTATCGCATTCACACAAAATGTAACGCAAGAATTTATATGTTGTATACTAATTCTATAAGCATAATAAAATCATAAATATCATAAAAAATAATTATTCTATCATTAATTTCATTCAATATATTTGTTAAAGGAAAAAAAACAAATGACATTAGTTCACAAGGCGGTAGTCTGTCATACACATAGATAATGATCTTCCACCCGTTTGATGGGAGTGTAGAAGGTTGTAGGTCATTACCTTAGAAAAAATACCAATATATGTAAGATACTGATGTTATTATATCACTATGTTATAATTATAATTGAAGTAGGTGGACTAATAAATAAATGAACAATTATTTTTTACGAACATTACCTCTTCATCGGGTATCCTCTCTAGGTTTTCTCCAAAATCATTTCTAGGATGAAGTTTTTAGTACTACAAAATTGGGTTTATCTAGTGCTAGGAAGTTAAAGGTGTTAGCTAAATAAATTATTAAAGACCCCTTTTTTAGAGAAAAAATGTTATTAAATTATGTCTTTAGCAGTGGTAAAACCCCATTGTTAAAGGGGGACTTTATTATTGATTGATTAATAGTGTTGATAAAGGCACACCCATTATTAGTTCTTTTATAAAATCACAGATAAATGGGTTTTTCTAATAGTTGTTGTAAAAAAGCACTTTTAAAAGTGGGTCTTTATCCGCACTTTTTTAGAAGCGTTGATAAATACCCGCTTTATCAGTCCTATTTTAGTAGCATTGATAAGGTTATACTTCCTAAAAATTTATATTTCATTAAGTATAATATATTAATATATAAATATATTTATGCCGATATAAATGCAATATATATTTTTTAAAATATGTTTCAGATATGGTAAATTGGATTTTATAGTTAATATATAAAATATTTTCTTAAAATGGATTATAAAATAATTAAAAAATCATTTCAATGTAATAATTTACTTATTATTACACATTAATAGTCATTTAATATCAATTTAATGATAAGAAAATAAGAACATTAATAAATAATCTAAAATAAGATGACAATGTAACTAAAATATCAATCAAACATATATTTTGATTTGAGTGTCTGTTTGATCTCTACCATATATAAAATAAAAGCATGTGTTGATCTATACACCCTTTGTGACATAGGTAACCCTATATATATATTTCAAGGCCAAAAACATCTAGAAGGCCTCCAAAATAGTGTTTTTAGTCAGGGTACCCCTATTTTTTAACATTCAATGTATTTTCAACCTCGTTTAACAGG
This sequence comes from Viscum album, assembly GCA_963277665.1. Classification (NCBI taxonomy): domain Eukaryota; kingdom Viridiplantae; phylum Streptophyta; class Magnoliopsida; order Santalales; family Viscaceae; genus Viscum; species Viscum album. Next base: position 144,011,379 of record OY728141.1, read on the forward strand.
TTCTTATTAGAGTTTTTTATGGGAGACTAAATTGATTTGCAGGTCATACATTCATATTGATATTGTATTTTTTAAATTTTATCATTTTTTCAGAATTTAAATTTATTTATAACTAAATATATGCATTTTTTCTTATATTTTCATATAATAAATCACTCCTATAAATATATATATCAATATATTGATGTAAAAATTTATATTCTAGTATATATAGAAAAATGCATATTCTAAAAATTTATTTTTAAACATCATTAACCATTTTTTACTTTATATATACATATATATATTTGTGTATTAATAAAGAGGTATATATTTATAGTATATTATATTATATTTAAATTAATATAATATATAATATATTTATATATGTATCGGTATATATATATCACACATGCACACATATTTTGTATAAAATTATTTTTAAATAATTTTATAAATATATGTCAATGTATATATAAATATATAGAAATATCATTACAAAGACATCTAAATAACGTGGTGTAGAGGTAAAGGAGTTCCATCTTTGAAGGAGAGGTGTATGTTTTGAATCCAATCCAGTGCACGTAAGGCAGGGAATTTGTAAATCACAAATAAAAGGTGTTGGGGTGAAAAGCATTGATCGACGGTGGAGTGCTATTAAAGGGATCTTGGAAGCACTGATAAAGGTGGTCGGGCACAAAGGTGTCTGGAAAAAAATATAATTTCACTATTCACTCAAAAATCAATATTTCCCCAAAATTTCCCAAAAATTTCACCATAAAATTTTTTAGATATGATAGTTCCTAAAAAATTAAGATAATTGAATCAAATAAAGTTTCTAAAATAAAGGTAAATTTATTATAATATTTACTCATAAAAAGAAAACATATGTTTGAGGAATATAATTATTTTACTAAAAAGTGATTTATTATTTACCATGTATTTGTAAAAAAATTATTCAGTAGGAACTTGTTTTGTCATAATGTAGTTCTTACTTTCCATAACCCCCCCCCCCCCCCCAATTTAATGGCTATGTTGTGATGGTTATATTTAAAATATTTTTATTTCGTGGTTCACTGAATCTCGAAGTTGTGTTTCATGTACTCATTTAACGAAACTCAATGTTGTGTTTAATTACAGATAAAACCTATTTTTCATATAAATAAATCCATTATATGTCTCCATATTATAATTTTTATATACTATCATTGAAAAAAATATTGAGGTCAAGGTATGTTCAACAAATCATTCAAATTTAGTAATTCTAAAAAATTTAGAATTTCCCTTACTATAGACTTTATCTATGACTCGTGATAATATTTCTTAGCCAATGTATTCTCTAGAAAAGATAATTTTTTATCTCTTTACTCGATTGAATGAATTTAGTTAAAGCATTAAATTAAAGAGGTTTCATGATCAAATTTTATGATGTCACTAAATAAACACCATGTTATAAAAGAATTGATAATTCATCCTTATGACAATAATCTAACACAAAATATATATGAAAAATTTTGGTGATAGAAAAAATATATGTTATGTTAAAATATATTCAAAAACTATTAGAATGTAAAGAAAGGTCCTATTAAAGATAAATACATATCATGGAAGCATATTTAATTTTTAATGGCATTAAATCACCCCAATTTCTACCACATCTAAAACATAGGATATTCCAATCAGATAATAATGTTTGATGAGAAATTATGATTGACTGAATTTACTACATCATAATAGTATTGAACATTATGTGTAACAAATAATAATAGTTAATCAAAAATGTATTCATGGAAATAATTGGGATTATAGAAAAAATATTTAATAATTCATCACTTTATGTCACATTGCGTTTTAAGGTGGTGTGTCAGGATTAACTTAACCCATATCAATTTTCAATCTGGATACCATGAGATATTATACTTTTATATTTCCCCATAATTTTCACCCAATACAGCATTGTATGCCGCAACTATTTTCAACATGTAAAATATCAGTTCGTAAATGCTAATCATTTTATTAAATAGGTATTATATATATTTATATCATAAATGGAATGTTATTAGATATATAAATAAATTGATATAATCATTCAAGTTGTAGTTAAAGAATTTGGTGTGACAAAAATCTAAATATTTTTAAGACAATTAAGATTATGTTTCCCTCTATAAGAATATATCCTCAATTAATACTGGCCATAATGGGTGTGATGAAAATAAAAATATTTCATATCATATAATTTTTGTTACACAAACATATTATTTTAAAATATTTGTAGCTATAAAGTATTTTAGATAACCCTATGACCTTGATCTGATTGAATTTCTATCAAAAATCCATCTAACATGAAAATAACTACAAAAAAACAAATTCAAATATTATAGATCACAGTTTATTGAAATAAACGTTAAAATGAAATGGTATGCCGAAAAATACTCAGTCATCTAATTTCCATTTTGATTCCATGATTTATTAAATATTATTGTAATTCTATAGAACCTGAGGGTCTGTTAGGTTCCACTGAGATCCAGGAAGAATCATTTGTACAACACGTTTAAGAATTATTTTCTTTTAGATTAAACTTTATGACTTCTAAAGAACCATTCATTGTCTTTAAATATCCTAGCCTCACCTGGTATATAGTAGAATATAATGTGAGTGCAACAAACAATATTTATAAGGTTCAACCTCTATGTGATTGTTTACTCCATACTATGATGGTCATACCCAACAATATGGATTCTCCATTGATTATAGTAATTTCCTTATAAAATAGAGTCCACTACATTCCATAATTGATAATTCTATGAAATCTATAGCTTCTAGAGTCCATTATATTGTATTTAAATTATCTTATGTGTCAATGGAAGGATTATTCGGTATTCCCCCAATCACCTATCATCGTCAGCATCACTATAGATTCCATTGTGTTTTCCTCCACTACTATAGTAAATTAAAATATTTATTTAACCATTTATCTTCAATTCTATAATCCACTAACATATTATTAAAATATTAAAAAAATAATGAAACAAAACAAAGAATTTGTGATATATATCCCATTGTGTTCTGCACCTATTGATGATAGCCTCTTCCACTAGTGAAAAAACACAATTTAACGTCGGTTTTTTTTATATTTTTGACGTTGGTTTTTAGATGACCTCTCTAAATGAGACGCAAAATATATGATTTTTGGCGTCAGTTATTATAAATCTGACACCAAAAGTAAATATTGTTATTGCTTTCATTGTCGGTTTTATAGAAAACTGACACCGAAAATTAATTTTTTTTAGAAAAATCAGAAAATTACACTTCTAAAAATATCGAAGACCTTATAAAAAAACACAATATACAACAACAGTAAAACCATATTTATCATTCAATAAAAACATACCACTTATATATACCAATCATAAACAAAAAATAGATGTTGTTGAAAGTTAAAAAAAATTAGAATATATGTCTCTGAAATTTACGGAAGGATCATTTTTTGTTATTGTTGAAGCAATCATTTAATTATTTGTAGGTTCAAACACCTAATATATCAAAAGGGTTAGTTTTCTGAACCCATATGTATTATTATTTATAAATATTAGAATATAAATACCTAAAATCCTAATCAGACATAACAAATAGTTCGCCAAAGTAGATCGAATATGGGTCATTTCCGATTGGGAATAAGACTGTGAATCATTGAATACTAATAATAATATTGAATTATATGAGCTTAAAAAATAAAATAATATGGAAGAAAATATAGAAAAATTAATAAAACTAACATTATGAAACACCGTAGTTTCCCTAGATGTGATTATCTCATACGTGAATCGTAAAATATAATAACCACATTCAACATTTCCATTTTAAGGAAGACACTGCAGTTATAAAATAGTAAATTGGCAATAAATACAATATATAAGAATAAATATTGAAAAAAATATAATAAATAATCTAATTACATGTGCTTCAACATATTTTATTTTCTTTAGTTCCTTTATTAACATGTATTCCTTGTTATATTGTTTCCTTGAACTGCATTTTCATATATATGAACTAATAATACATGTCTAAAAAATAAAAATTAAATATAATGAGCTTATAAAAAATAAAAATAAAAACATACTTGTTTAATATGGTGGGAAATGGTTTATGAAATATTCCAAATAAAGATAAAACCCAATATAAGGTGCATTCACGTGGGCAAAATACTCATATCATCCAATGTCCCCTACAATACAAAAAGATCACAATTAATGACATTATAATGATTATTAGTTCATAATTATTTTTTTGTTATTACTTATCAAGAAATGGAAAAAACCAGTATTTAATCTCTTTCTTTGATAATCTATCATATATATATTTAACTCTATCATCATTCTTCACATTTACGACATCCAAGAAAATGTACTTTGGATCTATAAAAATTTTAATTCATGTTTTTTCATTTTGTAAAATAAGCTTGTGTAGATACCTAAATTAGAAAACATGATATTGTTTGTCAATTTTAAACCATCTTTTGTTAATGAAATAACAATTCAAACATCAATTTACTTACATGGAAAACAACTACACCACACTTAGACCGACCTCTTCAAATTCAACTAGATGCATGATATCATCGTTCATTATTATCAATAGATAACTTCTTCAAAATATATAGGGTGTCATTTGAAACATGTCAACATAATTCAAGGAAGAAGAATCCTGATATAATCATTGTAACCCAGAAGAAATATTAGAAGGATCTAAAGCCGACTATTTATGAACATTTTATTGTATTTGGGAAGTTTCTTATACTTTCAGATATTCCTATATAAGTTAAATTTCAGAAAACATAATAAGTAATTTTGAATAATTTGTATCTCATATTTTAAAAAACTCATACCACATATGAAATATAACGTAGAAGACTATTTGGCCAATATAAAAAATGACTCAAACATTCTCCAATACAACTGATCTTCTCGGTAGGAAATGGTAGTAGAGTAGTAGGATCTATAATATCACGTATCGATACTCTAACCTGAACCTTCTACATAGACTGATGATGTAATGAGTCCCCCAAAAAATGCACCTGCCCTAATGCAAAAATATGTACATGAGGATCTCTAGCATACAACCCACAATATAAGGCTTCATCTGAGCGAGGAATTTGAGCCTCAAAAGAAGAAAATGAGACAGAGTAGTCCGGGTGAGCAGGCTGAGAAGGCAAAGAAATGAAAACGGTTTATTAGTGTTTATAATTTATAAAATAAAAAATATTGATGAAAATAAAATAATATACCTCAAAAGGATACACAGATAGGGCATTATAAGTAAATGGGGCTGGGTAGTCCGGGTGAGGAGGCTGAAAATTGAAAAAGGTATATTATAGTTTATAAATTATAAAATAGAATAATTGACGAAAATAAATTAATATACCTCAAAAGGCTAAGAAGAAGGGGCATGATAAGCTGATGGGGCCGAGTAGTCCAGGTGAGGAGGCTGTGAAGGATGAAAAATGAAAAGGTATATTACTATTTATAAATTATAAAATAGAATAATTATTGAAAATAAATTAATATACCTCGAAAGGATGCGCGGATGGGGCAGGCTAAGTAGGTGGGGCAGAGTATTCTGAGTGAGTAGGCTAAGAAGGAAGAAAAATGAAAAAGTTATATTAGTGATTATAATTTATAAAATAGAAAAATTAATGAAAATAAAATAATATACCATGAAAGGCTGTGCAGACGGGGTAGGGTAAGTAGGTGGGGCAGATTAGTCCGGGTGAGTAGGCTGAGAATGTAGAAAAATAAAAAAGTTATATTAGTGTTTAAAATTTTAGAATAGAAAGATTGATGAAACATAAATAATATATCTGGGTAGGATACACAGACGGGGCAGGGTAAGCAGTTGGGGCATGGTAGTCCGGGTGAGTAGGCTGAGAATGCTGAAAAATGAAATATTTATATTAGTGTTTAGAATTTATAAAATAGAAAAATTGATGACAAAGAATTAATATACTTGGGAAGGCTGCACAGACTGTGACTATCATTCCAAGTGTTCTAATATAGCCTTCTGCACTACTTCTTGAATTTGATCACCCATAGACTGTTTCATATCTTTCAGCTCATATTTTAAGGATTCTATTTATGTGTCTCTTGATTGCTTACACATACCAAAAACCATTAGAATACAAACACCTACCTGAAATCCTCTAACACGGATGGGGAGTTATACCTTTCCCAATGTAGTGGCTAGTATTTCCATCATACCCTTACGGACAAAAGAGCCTTGTGTCTCTTTCTCCGGATGTTCCTTCTGAAATGAAAAATAAAGAAGTTATATTAGTGTTTATAATTTATAAAATAAAAAAATGTTATCAAATAAATATTATTTACTTACAATTCTATCAGCCACTTACTGAGATTCCTCTGTAAGATACTTTTCATTTTTCCTTCTTCTTTCTCATTTCTATTTCTAATGGCGACTGGGAGGAGATAGATGATCAAACTGGACCTCTCTTGAAAAACTACTTGATTGAGCTCTTAATGCTTCAAATTTTTATTCAATCATTTTCTACACCAAATACGAATACTCTCCATGTGATAAAGTTTGAGGGAATACTTTTCTCAACTACATCTTCTGATGAGATCTCTTATAGGCATGTTATATAAAAATAAACTACTAATTAATAGGAAAAATATATCATAAATTTTAAAATATAAAATAATTACCATACCTAGAATTTCCCTTCTTGATGAATGTCAAAAAATAGCATCCATGTATCTTCATCTATAAATGGATACTTAAGACACGGGCTTTCAAACCTTCTCTTTCCAAAAACATAATTTTTTGTCAGTTTGGTTTAAAAATATCTCCATCGAACCCCCGCTAAAGAGAGATGTATTTTTTTTAATTTCTATTGTTTCCTCAAAATTGAATGTCATATATAATTGAATAAATTTTATATGTCATTTAAAATATATAATATTTAAAATATGAGATAAATGAAATTAATTAATATATTTTACCGTCACGGCCTCCCAAAGTTGTTGCTTCGTCGTCCTCTCCTCTAACTTCCAATCAGGATATAAAATACTAATCTTGCAATGGCTATTAATCGCTATATAACTGAAAAACTAAACTGGATATGGGCCAACTACATTATTTTTATCATCAAAACGGATTAATAATTTGTCGTCCTTAAGATTAAGTGATAGTTTTGGTAAACCTATAATACCACGTTTACCAACTTGAGAACATGATTTTTGAGTAGTAATAGGAGAATTCTCCTCCGCTGAGGATGCATCAGTAGTCATACAATTTTTTTAAATAAATAGTTTTATTTAGTTAAATATGTATATTACTAAATATTTAATATTATTTTAAAATATATATACCTCGTTAACTGCTTCTCTCTATCTGTATCTTACATTTCTACTAGAAAGTGAAATGAAATTTTGAATACATGCATATCATTAGAATGATGAATAATTAGAAACAAGGAAGACAAAAATATGTAAGTAAAAAAAGTTCCATGGATTTGTATGTTTCAAAAATGGAAAAAAATTATAAATATTTACCAAAAAAATTAGGAGTGTGATTTATTATTTTCCCACATGCCTTCATCGATATGATTACATACTGCATGCACTATGTATGTCTTATACTAATTGAAATCTTATAAAAATTGGGTTATAGATGAATAAGGATCATGTAAATCACTAACATTATCAGCATCATCCTCATCACCAAAATGGTAATTTTTTCCTTGCAAAACAACTGACCACTAATCATTCGACAGATCCATGACATAAAATACTTGTTTTTCATGTGTCGCCATGATAAATGGTTCCTCATTGTAATTAAATCTTTTCAAATCAACCATTTTATAACCATATTCATCATGTTTCAAACCACTATTATTATCAACCCAAATAAACTTAAAAACGGTGACTCAAAATTTAATATAATCAATTTCCAATATGTATTCAAGATCTCCAAAATATGACTTTGATGCAGAAACTGGGTTTCTATCTTTGGCACTCAAAAAATGCATTGCTTCAGCGAAATCCATCCCACCACTATTCTAAATGGTACTCTTGTCATCCATGTTTTTTGTGTAAAATTTGTAGACACTGATATCAAAACCAGACCATGTGATCACATTAAGAGATGGTCCCCCTGCTAACCACTTCAAGGTTTCTGATGCAGATATATCTGGGGTGAATTTCTCTTTAAAAAATGAAACAAATTATCTTTTTATGCTCAATCATCAACCAATTTTCATTTCTTTTCTAATATCATTACATTAATTCCCGAATATCTGAGGATATATATGATTGAACTTTATCTGTGTTGTTCAAAATGTATAATGTTCATGCATCACTTCATAACATGGAATAAACATTACATTTAATACCTGAACCCCTCTACCTTCACTATCAACTATCATATGTCGAGATACAGGGAGACCAATATGAGCCAACCCATACAAATAATCATTACATAACTCAATCACATCTTCTGATACATATTTATGAATAATAGAGGCCTCTGGTATATAAGGATTTTTAACATATCCTTTCAAAATTTTCATATAACTTTCAAAATGGTACATCCATCTTAAACAAATAGGCTCACATATTCTAATCTCACGCACTAAATAAATCAGCAGATGAACCATAATATCAAAAAATATGGGTGGGAAATACATTTATAGTTGGAAAAGAATAATATTTTCTTCATTATCCAACATATCTAACAAATTTGGATAAACAACATTGCTACAAATTAGTTTGAAGAAATTACATAACCCGATGATAGTTTTTCTGACAGTTATCGGCAATATACCACGCATTGCTACTGGTAGTTATTGTTGCATCAACACATTGAAATCATTAGATTTCATACCAATTAATTTACAAACCTTCAATGAAACCAACTTATTTAAATTTGAAGAAAAACCACTGGGTATATTAATACCATAAAGACACTAAAAAAATTCATCTTTTCAATATTTCTTAATGTGTGACAAGACGGAGGTAAATGTGTTTTGTTTCCTTTCATAGTGAAAGAAAACTCTAAATGTATTCTCATTAATATCAAGTCCAATATAGCATGAAATCCATCATTTTTTCTTTCCTTATATGTCTAAAAATGTCAAAATCAAACTATCAAATATGTTTTCCTTAACATGCATAACATCAATGTTATGTTTTATCTCTAAAAATCTCTAATAAGGTAGTTCCAAAAAAAAGACTCCTTCTTCCAGGTATGCTTTTGAAAACCAGAACTTCTTCTCCTTCCAAATGTCGAATCAATATCTTTCACCCTGTCATAGTATTCTTCAACTAACAATGGTCAAGGGCGAAGGTTGTATTCTAGTAAACCGTTAAATTATTTTTTTCAATATACGATAAGGATGATCAATTCACAAAAATCTTCCATGTCCCATGTACATTTTATTTCTTCCGTGCTGCAGTTGATAATATAAAGTTTCTTCTTCACAAATTGGACATGCTTTATGTGCCTTAACACTATATCCAGATAAGTTTCCATATGCAGGAAATTCTTTTATAGTGAACATTATCATATCATGCAAAAGAAAATACTCTTTCTTGTATGCATCGAAAAATTTAACACCTTCCACCCATAGTAGTTTCAAATCATCAATAAATGGTGAAAGATACACATCAATATCATTTCCCAGTTGTTTTGGTCCAGATATCATCAATCTCATCATAACCTATTTTTTATTCATACATAGTTGTGGGGAAAAGTTGTAAACTACTAGCAAAACAAGCCAAGAACTATGTTGGATACTAAGGCTACGATATAGATTCATTCCATCAGTACACATTTTCATTATGATATTTCAAACTTCACTTCCAAAATCATTAAATTTTTTATCAAAACTCTTCTACTGTGGTGAATCGGCTGGGTGACATAAGTTACCATCAAGGATGCGCTCATCTGAATTCCATCTTAACCTTTTTTCATCAATTTAATTTGGAAATAGATTCTTCAAATGAAGAATTATTGGAAGGTACCAAATTTCTTTAGCAGGAGTTTTGATTCTGGTACCTAAAAATGAATATGAATTTTATGCAAAAAATATTGGATGATATCATTGGAAACTACAAAATTGATTTTTCATGATGTTAGATGACATAACCAGAGAATGAATCCTTGTTGACTTTCCCATATATCTTATATTGTGATGTGCCACATTTAGGACAACTTGATAAATATTCATTTTCATTCCTATATAGTACATAATCATTGGGGAATGCATGTATCTTTTTGTATCAAAATCCCATTTGGAAAAATATTTTATTCGCCTCATAATTGGAATCTATAAGCTCGTTTCCTTCTGGATGTATCTCTTTTAAAAGCTCAACTAAAATGGAGAATCTTTTATTACACCACCCATTATTTGATTTTAAGTTAACTAATCTCCAAACTGTTGATAAAAATGTATATTTACTGCAACCTGGGAATAATGGTCTCTCAGAATCTCCATACAATCGTTCAACAGATGGTGTTTTTTTTATGGTTTCAAAAACAAAATCATGAATTAATACTTCAATACGATCATCTTACTCATTTTTAATATTGTCATCAATATTGGATGTTGATCTTTCAGTTCTATCACCATTCCAGAACAATCGTGTATAACTAAGGCTAAAACCATAACAATTGAGGTGATCTTTGATTTATCTAGAGTTTATCTTTTTTATATTTACACACTTTACACATGGAAAATAAAATAAAATCAATTTATTGAAGATGTTGTTTAGATAATTCCAAAAAATTATCAACTCCTTTTCCATATTCACTAGTGGTTCTTCGTAAATGAATCCAATTACAATCCATTAAATACCCGATATCACAATATATTTGGTGAATATATTAAAACATATAAAATTTTAAATATCTATACGATAATTTGTTAACAAAAACACATTTATTAAAAACTATCGATAATCAGATGGAAAACATTATATATGAAACACATTTTTAAATAGTAAGCATTTCATTTTCATATTATATACATGTGTGTTATATTGATATTATAATTTAATTATAATATCATTATTTTAAAATTTATATGTTCATTTACATTGTTTTTGCATTATTTCGATATTGCATGTGTCAAAAGTATTGAAGATTGAATTAATTTAAAGGATGTAGTAAGTGAATTGGGTGAAATTTGATTGGAGTCAATGTAAAAAGATGCAATTTGTTGACATGATATTTAAGAATGTTTGTTGACAGAATATTTAACCATGTCCTAAAACATTTAAAATAAAATATAAACAAATAATTGAAGAAAATAAATATCAACATTTAATGATAAATAATTTATCTATATAATTAAAAAACATACAAAATTGGAAGTTTAACCCGGATAGAGATCCTCAATCCAATCTTTGTTCTGTATAATGACTGACATAAACAGACACTGCAAAATATATACCATCAATGAAAATAATAACGAAAAACAATGATAAAAAACAACTACATTCAAACCATCATTAAAATTCTTGTAAAATAGGGTTGGGGAAGAAGAAATAAACAATAGAAGATAAATCAAGAGGGAAAACAAATAACGAAAACTGCAAATAGTAAAATGAAATAAAATCGTCAAAGATGGCCATCCAAGATCAAAAACAGGGCTTTGAATGTAGTCCCAAGTCTAAGGCACCGTTGTGGGTTTTGATTTCAAAGATCCAACAAAATGTGGGTTTTGTAACCCCGATAGTTGCTAAAAGACATTCGGCATCGGTTTTTAGAAAAACGGACGCCGAAAATAAAAAATAATCTTTCAGAGTCGGTTTTTCTATAAACTGATTCCCATAATCCTTTTTTTATTTCTCAGTGTCAGTTTTATCCAAATCCAACAATGAAAATATCTAGGTTCCATTATTTTGGTGTCTGTTTTGGAGAAAACCGATGCCAAAATTTGGACTTACGACTTCTGTTTTCTTGAAAACTGATGGATTTTTTTTTATTTTCAGCGTCGATTCACTTAAAAACCCATTCCAAAACATTTTTTTTTGATTTTTTGTGTTTATTTTTACAAAACCGACTTGAAATATCATCAAATAATGGTTTTTGGAATTGGTTTTACTGAAAATTGATGCCAATAACTTCCCACATAAACTATTGGCATCTGTTTATAAAAAACCGACGTTATTACATCGATGTTAAATCCCTTATTTCAACTAGTGCTCCACATGTATATAAATTAGAAGGCCTACTAGTTTATTAATTTTAAATATGTTAAATATTATGCTTGGGAAACATTATGGGTCTTTAGACTAACGCTATATCAATGATTATCTTGGAATTATTCTCATTATTTAAACACTCATGAATTTTTTTACAAAGATTCCTATATTTGGCTAACATGAATCTCCATAAAATTCACATTCGAAAATAAAGTATTCAGTGGTACTTCTATATATTATAAATTTAATTCATATACAAGAATATTTGTTTTCATTACATGAATATTTTTCATACAATAATAAAGGTTTTTTTGATTCCTCTCAGGTTTTACAAACCATATGACATAATTAATATTGTTTTTCTTATTTTGTTTGCTCTTTTTAGTATCTCAGTCACTATCCTCAACTCAAGTATTGTATCATGAAATATAAATATTATTATAGCCTTATAATGTCACTATATTTCCATTATTCTTTATATATTCAATTTAGGACAACTTTTATTCTATATTAGATCACATATGTGCTTGTATGTGTTATACATGAGTTCAAAAATGCACTCTTTTTTTGGTTTACACTATATCCCTTCTTTCATAAAACTAAAATTATTTATAATAATGTTTAATATATTTCATGTGGTATATTTTTACACAAAATCACATGGAATTATTCCCCTTTGTGTGATAAAGCATGTGACTCCCCCATTTTATTGCATCATGAATTCCCGGTAACATTATGTACCTCACATACTATCATCATAAAGGAAAATAGATTCATGGAACTCTCATATTTTATATTAAACATTCATTTAAGATATATTCATGATTCATTGAGTAAATAAATTATAACTATCATCCCAAATGTGTGATTAAAATCATAAATCTATAAGGAAGTTGTGCATGAAAAAAAATCATATGAAGAAATATTTGTGTTCACTATTTCTCTTAAACCCTTCTTGGCCTCAAAAATTCTATATTTATAGATGAGAATCAAATTTATAGATCACAGGACATTCACTAATTTGAAATCCATATAAAAAATATCAATCTAGGACAACCTTTAAAGGGTTGAAATTTTTAATCATCTAAACTTTTTAAATTGAAAATGACATGGGAATTATTCACTTCCTATTATCCATCAAATAGTTTATGCCTTTCTTTACAGAAGATCCTCATGTACAAGTGTTATAAATCACAAGAAATATTATGAAGTCAGTTATTATGTAAAATTGTAGTAAAGTTCATGTTTATTTTTTATATATGTCCATTTATCATTCATGTGATCTTACACAACAACAATGGTTTTTAGGTACCATGTATGCAAGACTTAGTCATCATTTGTGTTTACCATGATCATCGAGGATGGAATATAATGTGAAATATTATCACATGGAAATAAAATTGTCATATTATAGTATCATATAAGGCTTTCAAATTAGTATTTGTGTGTTTATGATTTGGAGGTCAGATCATTGGTGGATCTGCATTGATCATGATACTTTGATTATATATATATGTTTTAAGATATGATAATATTAACCTCATAGGATTTTATCCCACATAGAAACACTAATTTTCTATAAAAAAATTTAATAATCCTCGATGCTCTTTGAGCTGATAATCTTCCATTAAAGTGGTTGATTGGAACCTGTATACACTCACACATTCCCCTCTACTTGTCACATAACACTATTTCATAGTCAATCCTAGAACATTAATTCATTCCTTGAACACATTACATAATATATTCTGTAAAATAGCAGTTGGCCTCATTTTGGACTCTAATATTCACCTTGAATGCTATTTTGGGTGATGAATTAGGTATTCAATATGGATTATTTATGTGGGATTACTGTCATGGGATTACTGGTTTAGCTCTAGAATCACTTTTTTAAATAATTTCATCAGATATACTTGGTGAAAAAATTATGTATCCTCAACCTAAAAATTTAATTTTTCTAATATTCTTCATAAACTAATAATTAATGTTTTTTATCATCATTACACATACAAAAATGTTATATTTTTTCATGGCATTATTAAATATTATTAGTAAAAAGAATTAATATTCTAAAAACATGTTTCATTCCTTTCACACCCTTAACATATATCTAGAGCATTAGGAATAGTACAAAAATAATCATAGTAAAATTTCCAAATTATTATGAATATTTATATATAGTATTCTTCAATATAGTTTCCTAAAATCAACTACATGAATCATCTCATTCATATTGGAAAGCTGTAAATAAATGCAACTCCAATTCAAAATTGATACATTAAAGCACCCCCTTTATTTTTTCAATAAAAATATCATATTAGTGGTAAATATGTGTGTCTAAAATTATTTCTCCACCTTATTAACTATAATATGTAATGGATCAATGTGGGTTTTTATCATATCAATTTATACTATATAAAATTATCATGGATCTCAAGAAATATTTCTACCCTACCTTTTCAAATATTAAAAAAATAATTATTTTTATTTGATGAGAATGGTACCACATGATTCTCTTTAAAAATGATCATTATTTACACAAATATAAGTCTTCATTGATAAACCATATGTATAAAATAATATTTTATTAACATAGTGATTAATGCATTCCAAAAAATTATAACCATGTCATATTAGGATCATCATCTCAATATGGGGGTTTTAAAAATATAATTAAATATGAAAAATTACTATATACTAGACCCAATTCAAAATACTCAATATAAAGTTGATTTGTAAAGAATAAAACCCTCTTTTGACTCGATTATTAAAAAGACAGCACTGCCCATCATTAAATACAATTAATAATGTGGGTGTAGGTCTAATTTACATACCTCATTCATCATATTCTCAATTGATCTCCAGCTTAAGGTATTAATTTGATTCTTTTTCATCATAGAGAGTTATATTCATAAATAATTGTGGAATAAAATCATCATCTTTTTTTCAAAAGTGAATACAAAAATCCATGTCCTTCAGTTCCATGTAAGTTATCTCAAAACAAAATAGATCATATAGAAGAAACAAAAAACCTATCATTTCATCATAGGGAATAGTCTGGGGGAAATTTTTCTCTCATCATTGTGTTCTTATTTCTAATACCATCATTGGGTGTGTTTTAGACAATCATTACATTCTTTATAGATCGTGAACCTAGTTTTCTTCCATAACTTAAACCCTCATGAAAATATATTTTCCCCACCTAAATTTACATGGAAACATTATCACATTGTGATTTCATCAGCATCCTAAAAAATTCTAATTGGGATGGTAGGATTTTATAATTTTATTTTTTCAGATGCCCAATTTTCTTACATCTCCCATGCATCTTAGCATAGATTTAAAATTTTCTAAATGTTGATAACTCTGTGTGTACTTTTTCTTTATCATAAAAAATTATATTCTTTTCTTTTATTTAAGAATTAATTTATTCTTTTTCCATTTTTTTCATAGTTAAATTATTAGGCCAAAGAATTAATCACTCCATATTTGGTTTCCCAGCTTCTTTGAGCATCTCACATTCCTTCCTAACTCATTTAAAATTACTTGTGTTTTTATAGGTTTCAATTGTATTTTCTTCCATTTCACACTAAGAAAATTTTCTTCAGTTAGTCTAGTAATTCATATACTAGATATATTTCCTTAATATACACATATTCCAAAAACTAATTTTGTTTTTGAAATTTTTTTTATTGGAATGATTTGTAGCACTTTTGGTCAAAAATATATTCCCTTGATAATTTATTCACATTTTATAATAGGATCTTCCCCTTATTATTTTATCCTTCATGGAAAATTCATGTTAAAATAAACCAAAAAGTAATTGTGTTCATAACTTATACTACATCAATAGAAACATTGAAATCATTGAATTTTATGTTGATTATTTTAATATTTTTGTTGAAGTTTTCCTATAAAATTTTTATCCATATTTTACAAAGGTAATTTCGGTTTTATTTTCATATTATATTCTAAATTTATTTTCAAATAATGACATTTAATATTATTCTTAATATAATAAAAATTAGGTTTTTCATTTGGGCATGTTAATTAATAGAAGCACATCAATTTTGGAAAAGTTTAGAAAATGATTTACCTTTAATTTTAGATTTTCCTTCCCATAAACATCTTAAAACTAACCTTTTACCCCAGCTAAATTAGTGAAACATTATACTTGGTTTATTCATCTCTGTTTTAGCAAGAGTATACACATATTTTTTCATGGATATATCCCATTTTATAGAATTTAATATTTATTTTAGATCAATTAACATATTTTAAATCATACTATAATTCAATAAATAATTTAAATTATCATATACATGTTATTTTTATCCCTTTTCAAACACTTCATTATTATAAAAATTCCACTTGTTCTCTATGAACAAAAATTAATCTTCTTTTTTATTTTTTTATTCGCTTCCAGACTACCTTCTTAATTTTCTTTGAGTATCCAGTATAGTTTCTTACTCTTTAATTTACTCTTATTGTTTAATTATATTACTATCCACACTAATAAACATATTATATCATTTAGGGGGGAAATTATTTTATGATACCAAATATATAAAACAATGACCATTTAGGTTCCACTTATATGGGTGAACAAATAAAACCTTCTTTTATGAATTTGTTTCTTAAAATTTATCCTATATGATTGGTAAGAGATTGAAAACCTCATCATTAAATATCTCAAACTCATATTTTATATAGAATAACATAAAGATGGATTAAATAAAAAAATAGTTCTAGAATAATGTGGGATCGTTCTTATTTTCATGCTTGTTATGAACCCCACCAGTATTCTCAAATAATTCCAACAACATTATTACAACACATATCTTAATAAATTTTGGTACCTAATACATAAAGCTCTAAAAAATATAGATTTAACATCAATGGTATTATAATGTTCTCTTGAGACAACATGAGGATGATTTTTCATGCCCCTAATCGCCTATTTTCATTATCATCAACACTACATCAACTATGTTCTTCTCCTCTCTTAGAGTCCACTGGTATATTCCATGAACTCTACATCTTTGCTTACAAAATCCACTAGATTATTCATAAATTCATCTTCAATGATGAATATAAAAAAAGTAATACTAAAATACCTATTGGTGTGTTTTTCACCACTAGATGTTGGTATTCCTCCATATGTAGATAGATTAGTGGGTTATTTTCAACACTATCTATTTAGGATTATTGATATATTATTTAAAACATTATTCTAATCTAAAAACTCGCACTAATAAAGATCTGATTCTTCTTATCCTTCATGAAATACTTATTATTATTCTATAAATATATCTATATTTTGATCAATTGTATCAAAATCATCATCTCATGAAATAATAATTTATTTCAAGGGTATTATAAATAATTTCAATTGTGTCATTCGAAACTTATTTTTCTTTTCATTACATTCATATTTCTCATGAAATAAAAAATATTTTCATCATTATTTTGATGTAATAAAAATACCAACACATAATTAATGTTTTTTTATTATTTTATGTGACATTATAAATATATCATTCATTGTACTCAACTCATTTATTTTCTCAAGAAATCACATTCTACATCATGCATTCTCCTTAAACAATTAAACCATTAATCCTTATTTATTCAATTAAATAAAACAATATTAATGGCCTAAATTTTCCCACTACATGTATGTTCTATACAAAATTCCATTGGCATACTATTTGGAAATTTTACACTATAATAGTTCTTCGCGAAAATGATTAGTCTTCATGGAAAAAATCATTTTATTCATATGTTTTCTTTGTGAATATAATATTTAATGATTCAATATCTTTTTAGGAATAAATCATGTGGATCCTATATCATTTTTCATCAAGAAATTCTAGTGAATTCAGAAATCTCATATATATTATTCAAAAAGTTAAATGGATTTAAGGATCTATCATCCATAAGAAGAAGTTATATTGAAATTCATATTCATGATTAAAAATATAAATCAAGATTAATTATCAACCCACTTGTTTGTTTCATGTAAGAAATACATGAGTAAGTGGTACACAAAAAAATACTTTTTTGAGGATCCATTGAGTTCACAATTTATCATCAACCCATATTGGACTCAGATGTTCTCTATTTATATATTATGTTCACCACTATAAATCACATGAGATTTATGTTCCTTGAATTTGTGATAATGACATTGACTAGAGACTTTCATTAAAGAAATAAATATTATCATCTCTAAAATATTTAAATTTTGAATAATGAAAGATTTATTAACATTATATTATCTATTTAATAATTTTTTTATTTATTGATGGTAAATAATTTCATATATATTTTATACATCACATTAAATATTTATAAATCCTTCACAAAATAACATTTAATTTCCATGAATGAATATATATTTTGTATCATCAGTTATTTTTCAATGATACTCTCTATGAACCATAATTTTTAGGTAGCATGCATGTAATATTTAGTTATTATTTGAGTTTACCCTGATCACTAAGGATAGTTTTTAGTGGTCTATGTTATCACCAAATATATTTGGATGTCATACTATCAAAAAATACTAGTGCATATATCATTTTACATATGAGTTGGGTGAGGAAAAATGGAGGTCATATAATCATTGGATTTGTGCTGATCATGTGGCTCTACTAATGTTCTTATATTTTATGATTTGTTAGGAATACCTACATAGTATTTTTTTCCATAAAAATTATTCCCCTATATACTTGTTAATAAATATTAATGTACCATAAGATATATATTTTTTCATGGAAGTGGGATATTATCACCTGCATACACTAGAAAGTTTCCATTAATGGTCTACACCATCACATCGTGTTATCAACCCTAAAGATTCATTCATTCCATGTGCACACCTTGAATGATATACTCCAAACTAACCAATGGCCTCATTTTAGGATCCAATATGCTCCTCCAATGCAAAACTATGACTTCCAATGTGCCTTTGATCTAGAATCAATAAGTGGGTTGTTTTCCTTAGTCTTGTTAGTCAATCCTTGGACTAATTTTTGTAAATAATAAAATCTCATATACTTAGTGAAGAAACTATGTATCCTCACCCTCACCTATTATTCTTCTTAAAACATCTAATAAATTCATAATTCATGACTTTTTATCACCAAATATCATTCAAAAAATAATATATTTTTTCATAGACTTCTTAAAAAACATAATTCCTGAAATTTAATTTTGTAAATAATTTATCATTCCTTTCGTACCATTTACACATGTCATGAGCATTACGAATAGTAAACAGTCTTTGAAATTAAATTTCCACATTGTATTAAATAATTCCATAGTATAAAAAATCAATATAGTTTCCTTAAATCATATTATTGTATCATCTCTTTCACTAGTTCTCAAAAATATTAACTCACAGTGACACATCAGGATAAAATTAAACTCCAACTATTCCTTGGGATTAAGAGATTCCAATAAAATAATCTTTTAAGATTTATTTTTTGGTTTACCTCAGCTAATATATTAACAAAACATGTTAAAACATTAAATGGATATATATTCATAGGACCATTCATATGATACACCATGAGAGTTATATGTAATTATACCATTAATGGTTATTATAAAACAATTTCATCCCCATATATTATAGATAAAAATTATAATATAGTTTTGGTGGGGTGAACATTGCTGAATAAAATCATATCTTAGCTTTAATATCCCTCAAAACATTTCATAAATAATAAATCAAATGGAAGTATCTCATTATCACAAAATACACCTCATATTGTATCACAATATGAGGGGTTATACACTCGAGGCTAGACACATGATTAATCATTTATATCTCCATAAAAAATTTCATTACTAACAACCAAACATATGATAAAAAATGTTATTTGAATGGTTTTTTTCACATACAGTCTTCACTATTCAAGAAAAACTATTGAGTACATTTCAAATGACGTATTATTTTTCGTATTAATGATGGAAACTCAAGACATTTATCAAGTCATATTTCTGACACACTAAGGTAACATTCATTATAATGATGATTTATAATTCAACACTCTATATCATTTGGTTAATCCATATCGATGGGGGTGAACCACCTATCATAAAAGGTAAAACCAACAAACATTACATATACTATGAAATAAAATCTCATAAAGTAAGATTCTTCAATAGTATCCTACCATGGTTTTCCTCCCATGAATCACAATTGATCTATAGTTTAGGTGGGAAATCATGGGAATGTTCGAATGTATGTTGAATAATTTAACACTAATCTAATTTTTGTTCATAAAACCTGAATGGAAGCTATAAGATACTTAAATGCATCAATTATTTATGAAATGAATCGATATAAATAAATGGTTTAATTGAATTATCAATTTCCATGTTTAAGAAATCACAATTCCCATCCTTCATTAGTATGGGTGATATAGGATAATATATTTATTTGTTTTTCTCCCTATAATTCCAAACAGTAGAGATACATGAAGAACCAAATAAAATAATTCTCTATTATCATAAATTAATGAAGGTCCTTATATTCACTATAAAAACATTTTCTATACTAAATGGAATATAAAAATTTTTTAGAAAACCATTGGTTTAGGTTGGTTATACCAACATTTTTTAGAACTATTGGTATAGGCACCCAAAAGAAACCTATAAAAATAGTTTCCTGAAACATTTCATATCACTCCTTCAATGTTTTAATCATATACTAAATGTTTTGTAAAACCATTGTTATAGGTACCCAAAATCCACATATATCGGAATTTTTTTAAAACTAGTTGTATATCCCCATTAATTTTTGGGACATACTCCATTAGTTTTGAAAAACCATTGGAATAGTTCTGATTTTACTATATACACCAATAGTTTTATCAAAAGATTGGTAAAGGTTACATAAATTAATGGAGTTATTCCAACATTTTTTCTTAAACTATTGTTATAATTAAGATCATTTTTTATATATTCATATATAATAAAATTAAATTATCAAAAATTAATAATTACATTTATATGTATATTTATATATATGTGTAATTATATAAACAAAGTTGGTCATCGGTAAGTGGTTATGTTATTTTTTCTACAATAGAGGTCATTGGTTCAAACGTCACCACCAATTTTTGGCATAAAAAATATACCAATGGTTTTAGAAAACTGATGGTATATGTATTTATTATGAAATATCAAATACCAATGGTCTTATAATTGTTGGTATAGTCCCCCTATAAAAACAATCCATTTAAACCATTAGTATAGGACTATTTTAACAAAACAATTACAAAAAAATATATCAAACGATTTGTATAAGATATACTAGTGGTTTGGGGACCTATACCAATAGTTACAAACAATTAGAATTGAATTTTTTTCCAATATTGATTCATCATTAAAATTATCATATAATCATAGTATATAACAAATTGGGAGGCTCAATGTTATTAATTTCATTACATGTTAAAAATAACAGTTAGTATGATGAGAATTTGTAACCTTTAAAAATACTAATATTTATATCATAACATACTCTCTAACATCATAATTAAATTTTTTAGGATGATATATTATAAGTTTATATAACATTTATTGAAGAAACTATTTGAAATTTACAAAGAAATTTATCATATGAGTCATATACAATGATTATCTCAAAAATGTACCATAGTTTGTTAGGAGAAATGATTTCAAAACTGAGAATTCAAGGGGATTACACATATTGAACCATAATGTATATTTATAGGAACCTCCATAAAAAATAATATAGGTTGGGATATAATATGCAATAATTATCCCCATCAGGTAAGTAGTGGTACGAACATAAGAAAAAACATATAAATAGATGGTTTTTAGATGTTTTTTCATGAAACTGGCTAAATTTTAAATTATCTTCATTTTACTAAAAACATTGTTAATTTAAATACAATTTAAAACCTGGTTATTTTTTATGTTTATAAATTATTTTCATATAAATATGTCTACTTTATCTAGGTTGTTAGTCACGTTTTAAAACATTGCTAATTTACTTTTAAATAATATTTTGATATAAAGAAAAATTAAATGAAAAATTAAATGGTTTTTATTTAATTTATATAAATAGACACAAATACATACAAATAAATATACACACACACATGCATACATACATGCATATTCACATACAAACATAAATAAATATTCATGTATGATCATGAATTCTTTAATGTATACATAGATACACACAAACATACATATATACATGTAAATATGAACACACATATTACAATATAATTATAATTATTTATTAATAACTAGATAAATGGTAATTGTAACAAACATATATTGAAATAATTTTATATATTAATCTATAAATAAAGATAAACATTTATAAGTATATTTATATTAATATATTTATAAACATATTAATATTAACACGGATATATATATTTCGTTTATATTACAATAAAATAAATTATATTTTTATACATTTAATATACATTTTCAATCATATAATTAAACACAAAAACATAATAGACAAATAGTGTTTACATTTAATTAATAATAACAAATTAAATTATATTTTTTTTATTTTTTTATTTTTTAAATAGGTTGTAGATGATACACTATTTATTATAAAAAAAATACTCTTTTAAAATGAGTTTGATAAGAAACCATTACATGACCTGGTGGTCCACAAGATTATAATCCGAATTAAGTATGGGTAGAACACCAAAACATAGCTTAAATGACCTCTTTGAGAAGTTTTCAACACATTATGTCTCTAAAAAAATGACCCCCCAGTATTCATGACCACTTGATTCAAGTAAAAAAATGACACACACCCATGAGATGATGCATCATTCTGGAATTACCCAATGTAGAAGGGAACCCCTCCATCCACGATGTGTCAGGAGGTCCATATGATGGGTTCTAACACACTCATATCTCTTTTGAGATGTCCACTCGACTATGTGGGAATGGACCTTCTGTGGAATATCCTTCATTTTTCATTACATCATTAAACTAGTTCTAAGAGAGAAATTCAAATGATAGTGAACACATCCATCCAAAAATGTGGAAAGATGGCATAATGAGGAGTGTTAACATGATAATTCATTGAATTCAGGCCACCCACATATTAGAGTATCGACATTACCAACAATATTGTCTAATTCATGTTTATCCACATACTACCTTCAAGTTAAGATCTAGGGGTCTCTAGTCCTAAAAAAATTATTGAAGGTCCATCTTATATTTACCATATCCTAAAAAGTTTCCCACACGAGGTCCTGCACCCTGAGGCCATTTCTGCCAAGTGAGGTTGACTCACATCAAATGTCATGCACCCCAATAGTGACATAAATTTTTGAGATTTTATGTGTTTTTCTATGAAAAATTAAATGTTTTTAGTTTAAAAATTTGTTTAAAACTATGCTTCAATAGAACAAGGTGGTATTGTTCCTTACCTCATTCTACTATTTAAAATAATATAATTATAAATGTCATTATATTTATAAATATATTGATGATTATATTATGATATATATATATATTTTTTATTTATTTATGTTGTTTATAATTATGTCAATAACTTTTTAAAGGGAAAATTTTATGTTTTATGCAATAGCTTTTGTGGTGATCAAATTTGAGACATTTTTATGAACTATGTATGAGTTCTGTTTGATCTTCAAGATTATAAAAGTATCATTGGGTGAAAATGGTTCATTAAGATAAAAATAGTAATGGAAGTTAAATTGAATATATATAAATAAATTCTAGTGACTAAATTGTTTAAAAAATAATAATGAATTGGACACAATGAAAACCTTTCATCTTGGTCATCCACCTAGATCGTGCTCACCACGTGGTTTTTTCTTATATAGAACATGACATTCACCAATTCATCTAGGTCATTTCAATACTAACTCCTTGTTAGGGGAATTGATTATTCCATATTCACTCCCCCTATTTTTTATGTGATTAATCAAACATATTTTTTTGACCCCCCTTGACATTCATTATTTTCTCTCTCACTTCCTGTTACAAACCACTTTCCTCAAGATGAGGGAAGGGTAAGAAAGATGACACACCCTTCCTTATTCAAGATGAAAAAGAGATAATGGCCCCCAAGACCTTCCTTCAGTAGGCCTCATTATGGGTACTTGAACCAATGATATATAATCTCACCCAAAATTGAATTCATTAACCTTTTTCAAGAAAACATAATCGAGAGTTAAGATGATGAAATCCCAAAAAACACCAAAAAAGATAAATGTAAATCCAAAATTGATTCCCACAAGCATGTTCAAAATTAAATTTGATACAAAGTATAACAAAACACTGAGGTAAAGTACCTAAATAAAAGAGACTAAGTAGAAACAACAACTATCCTGAAAACCTTGCTAGTAAAGTCCATCACGGTTCTCAAGGTCCTCCTAGAAATCTGGTAAGAGTTTTACAAATGTAGGGTGAGTATAAAAGTATAAATAGTAGTAAAACTAATGTTTTTCATGCACAAGAGGGGGAACATACTAATTCATCTATGGTAGAATAGTGGAACCTCATATCACCTATCACGGATTACTAACCAACCCATCCTCACCAAGTCACCTTCAACAAATAATGTAATTCATGTAATGTAGTAGCATAAGAACATCCACATTTAGGTATCCCACACAACTTTCCCACTAGTTAACTACTCATTATTAATTTATAATGTCTTGACACTATCCATCTTACAAAATTCAGTCCCACTGTCACAACCTACCCACACACACCTGGGCATCAACCACACCATAGGTCTCACCCACAGCCACTAGGTCCACCACAAACATGCCTCTCATCTGAAGACACATGTTCCTCATCCTAAAGTTACATGGGAAAAAAACTAGGCCCTCATAAACCAAATCCCCTCATTCAAAACAATCCTACCATTATTATTTGGGACTATGGTAATCCTTATGCCATTACACCCTACCGAGATACACTTGAGTGGTAAGAACTCAAAAGAGGGTGCGAAGAAGAAAGTCAGTAACCAACCATCCATCCTCCCACCGGGATGATTGGATGGGAACCATCCCTTATGAATGGGGTATTTTAGGAGATGATTCTTAACAAGGGTTGTGTGAATGTAGAAACCACAAGTCAATTCAATCTATAAATATAATTAATCAAACACTCATCCCAACCTACGCATCCCCAAACCAACCAACCAGACCACCAGAACCAACTTTGATGCTACCCCTATATGTAAAATCACACAATGGTCACTACCAAAGAATAACCCAACCCCTTATTCATTTAACCATTTTCCATTTATTTTTTCAAGAGGTCACTTTTGGTTATCCCCGCACTACCTGAGGCTACTACAGAGAAAAACATCAAAAAACGCTTCAAAAAGTGAAGAGCATAATTAACTAAACACACAGTAACAAACTCACTTCATTCTTCAATACAGCTGACAATGATCAAGGGAAGAGGGACCAAGGTAATGAATTTCCATTTTAACACTCACTTATAAAAACAAAAAAGTACAACCAACCTATAATCCCACTCCACACCTTATTATTCTTATACACCCATTCAACCATAACCGATTTTCATTCATCAATTGTATATTGCACAATCCTTCTCTCAGAACCCAACCCCATGTCCCCTCCACCCAAACAATTCCCAGATATAGTCCCACTACATAACAAGTTCATAAACATATCACAATATCAATTCCCAACGTTGTGTGATGACCACAGGACAAAAAACATAGTCCCACTACCTACATGTCCATCCATTATACAATAAATTATTCTCTCAAACTGGGATACCATCACGCCCCATGTACCACCCCATACAAGAATCCCATAGTGACTACCATTTACCACAATATATTTATGTTTAGAAAGGGGTTCTTTAATTCCACTTTAAATTAACTGGGGTGATCGCACAATAGGTTTATCCTGGGGCATCCGTTTCAATTAACCAAGTATATATGATTAACAGATTTCATGTCATAACCACCTATCATGCATCACAATAAAATTGTACATCACTGGTGTGCATGAAAAGTCCACAAATGTCCATGATTTTCCTATGGCTTACATCCACAACAATCTATAAAAGAAACGAGGATAAAAGAATAAAAAAGGCAATCAAACATCAATCCGCTACCAGCCTGTTATGTAACTAATCCTCATTATGTTTTGATCATATTGCCTTATTAATAATTTCTAATTTAAAGAAAATTATACAGATTTTCATCACAATTAATAATTTTTTCACCCACCCAACATGATGCATAATGAAATATTGGTATAAAAAATCCCTACAGGAATCAACAGGTTCCCGAAATTCCCTATGTGGCAAGAAATGGTATTGTGTGAGAAACATGATGAACTCCAAAAAAACTGATTAGGAGGGGTTCTAGCATAGGCGCATGATATGTCAATGGAGTAAGACTCTAGGAACACTCTGAGGGAATGAAAAAAAACTGGGAAGGGATGATCCTGGCATTGAAGAGTCAGATCCTATATTATTGGAATATTAGGGACAGTAGTCGTTAACTATGGGATCATCATAAAGATTACATGGTTTTAATATCTACCCCCCCCCCCCCTGAGTGTTAGGATTTTAATGATAAACTTAAAATAATTAAAACACTCTTAAAAACACATCAACAAGGGTTTAACCTCAGTTTGCATTAAATAAGGTGTAAGAGGGTAGAAACTGGAAAACTATGAAAAACTGAAAAATTAGATTGAGTAACAAACTAGTCAGTCACCCATGTTGAGCCATCGACAAAAGATCTACCGATGTGACCTACCGATGCTGATCCACCAACTCCTTGAACTACCGATTCCTTGACCTACCAATGCCTCGACCTATCGATGCTCTGACCTACTGACTCCTCGACCTACCTACACCCTAACCTACCTATTCCACAACCTACCGACGTTATGACCTACCAATGCCTCAACCTACTAATTCCCTAACCAACTGACACATTGACCCGCCAACACCCTAACCTACTGACACCAACTCCCTCAACTCACCGATGTACTAACTTATCGATGCACTAATATGGAGACACACTGACATGCTAACAAAAACAGTTCAAACTATATTTTTTTCTAACTCTTAGAATGAGTCATCGAAAGCGCCCGTAACACCTCAAACATAAGATTTTCAGAAATAAAATGCCTATTAAAATTTAGTTCGTTACATCATATACCTCTAAAACTATACTCATCCTCAAAAAATAAAAACTAAAATTGAACAAATAGGGGCCTAAAGAACTTCCTCATAAGATACCTCTGAATTATAAACCACCCAGTGTTATTCAAAATCAAGAGTAAAAAACTCGACATCCAAAAACCTCCATGAAATATATATCATGAACAACTATAAAAACACTGAGGCATCACTACCCCTAAACAACCATGCAGACACCAAAGGACACACTGTCCAGACAGATGGATTAGAGAGCTCTTTCCTCCATGTAAATATATTATCTACTTTGGACAACAACAATACACCTTCCATGGTTTAATTGAATTTTAATTAACATGTCTATATAAGGTATCATGTCCTCCCCACCCCGCACTTTATGAATTTCTACACACATTAAAAGATAAAAGAAATATCTAGAGACACCAACGAAGCTGAGATATATGGAAGACGTCATGAGTCCTCACCAACCCCGATGCAACGACAGCTAATATAACACCTCACCAAATCATCCCAACACCTTGAATGGTATTTGAACTTAGGAGAAAGATTTAAACACTTTCTGAACCTCTTATTCCCACACTGAGGGGAAACTATTAGGAAAATGTGGTCTTAAAACTCGAACTCCAAGGGACTCCTCATGTGATCATCATATTACTTCTGTCAGTCCTGAACTCCCTTCATCATCTCACGCACAAGTTGAACCATCTCTATCATTATTTTCACTACCTCTGGTTCAAGAAGGGATACTTCCCCATCCACTTTCTAGCATACTAGTGAATGACATGGCCTTCTATATAAATCCCTGAATGATTCTAGGCCAATAGTAGAGTGATATCTATTCTTGTAAGAAAACTCTACCAGGGAAAGTGGTGTACCCATGATCCTCAGAATTCCAAGACACATGCCTACAGTAAGTCCTCTAATGTTTGGATGGTCTTATCTATCTTCCAATCTGTCTGAGGGTGTAAATCATTTTTTCCGTCCTAACTAGGATCATAAGGCATCCAGAAATACCCTAAAGAATCATGACGTAAAATTTGTATCCTAATATGAGACAATGGATCTTCTAACTCCATGTAGCTGCACCACCCTTTCCACATGTAAATCCAACCGCGATGGAAATGGTAGTTGATATGCCACCTTGCAAACTCATCCCAATACCTCAAAAGCTCCACATAACTAAGGATAAAGCTTTATTTACATACAGAACCTATACTTTCCATGTTGAGGTAAAACCTTTATGAACATGTGATCTCCAACCTTGAACTCCAAGGGCCTCCTCCTATGATCCTCATATAACTTCTGCCAGTCCTGATCTGCCTTCATCATCTCATGCTCATGTTGAATTATCAATTTCATGATTTTCACAACATCTGGTCCAAGATGAGAAACTTCCCCAACCAATGTCTAGCATAATGGTGAATGACATGACCATTTTTACAAAGCATCGAATGGTTCCATGCCTATAGTAGTGTGATAGCTATTGTTGTAAGCAGACACTATCAGGGGAAATCTCTATACCCACGATCCTCCAAAGTCTAAGACACATGCCCACAACAAGTCTTCCAATGTTTGGATGGTCCACTCTATCTTCCCATATATCTAAGTGTGGAAATCATTTTTAAGGCGTAACTATGTACTAAAGTAAATCGTTAATACCCTCCAAACTCACGACGTAAAACATGTATCTTGATCTGAGACAATGGATCTTAGAACTCCATGAAACTACAACACCACTTCCACATACATCCCTACCAAGGAATCTAGAGCACTCTACTCAATGATTTCCATGAGGTGAGCTAATTTTTTTAGTAGATCCATCACTACCAAAATTGTATCCGAAATTACCTAATCACTAGATAATCCTATGATGAAATCCATTAATATGTCATCCCACTTCACTGATGAACATCTCAGGGTTGCAATAGACCTCCAGGAACATGGTGTTCATCCTTCACCTACTGACACACTAGGATCCTTTCCATAAACTCAGCCACAACCCGCTTCAAACCGGGCCACAAAACCTATTCCCTTAAGCCTCGTTACATCTTAGAGACACTTGGATGCACTACCAGGGGGGAGATTTAGATCTCATGGAGAACTCTCTTGTGTATTTACACTAGGACAAATAGATTCCCACGGAACAACATAATATTCTGACTATCCCCCGACTATCCTTTCGGAGCATCACCCTGGATAGCGTGATCATGCATCACATTAGACTCTGAGACTCCCCACTGAGACTCCTCTAACTACCGCACATAGAAATATTTCACGGTCATCCGAAATAGATTTCCTCTTCCACTATCCTCCTTATCATCTAGGCCTAATGTGGCCAACTCCTTCATTTCCTTCCAAGCATCTAGGGATTCCAAAACTACATCCTTATATGAATATCTTCTCAAAGAATCATCCACAATATTCCCCTTTCCTGATGTGTAAGAGATATCAATGTCATAGTCCTTGATAAACTCAATCCACCTTCACTATATCAAGTTTAGGTTGTTTCTGTAAGAAGATATACATAAAACTATTGTGATCTGTGAAGACCCCAAAGAGCTCCTCAATGAGGTAATGTCAACACAACATCAGTGCGAGAACGACCTCTAAAATCTTCATATCATGGGTGTAATAGTTGTGTTCATGTGAACATAAATTCATGGACCCATAAGGGGTAACTCTCCACTATTGAATAAGTAGAAATTCAAATAATAGTCCATACGTGTCACAGAACACCTTGATCATCACCCCTTCATATAGCAACATAAACATTGGGGCACAGACCAGCTTCCCCATCAGGTAGCTAAAAGCATCCTGACACTACTCAGTCCACATGAAGGCCTGGTATTTTCTATTCAAAGCAGAAAATGGAGCTCCAACTCAAGATATGTTGGGTACAAACCTCTAGTAATAGACAGCCAAACCGAAGAAGCTATGAAACACTGCCACATTCTTGGGTGCTTCCCAAGAAACAACTACATCAACCTTTGATGGGTCCACTACAATCCCCTACTAAGACACCACGTGTTTGAGGAAGTCTACCTATCACATATCAAACATTCTCTTTAAAAACTTACCATAGAATTGGTGGTGTCATAGGAGCTCCAAGACAGTCCTCAGATGCTCGGCATGCTCCACCATTAATCTTGAGTAGATCATGGTGTTTTCGATGAACACAATTAAGAATTGTTCTATGAATTCAAAAAAATTCAGAGTTCATGAGCCCCATGAACATAGTTTCCACATTCGTAAAGCTGAATTCTATGACCACAAACTTGAAGTAACCATACATGCACCTGAAAGTAGTTTTTGAGATGTCACCCTCCTTCACCCTCAACTGGTGATATCCAGACTAAAGATCGATCTTAGAGAACCAACATACTCACTTTAACTACTCAAAAAGATCATCAATCCTCAAATAGGGGTAATTGTTCTTGACCATGGCCTAATTAAGTCTTTGGTAGTCCATACATAGTAATATACCACCATCTTTATTCTTCTCGAACAACACTAAATCATAGCACGGGGACACACTTGGCCCGGAAAAACCTTTCTTCATCAAGTCATCAACCTGAATTCCCAAATCATGCAACTCCGAAGGTGCTATCTAATAAGGATCCATTGAAATCAGATGGGAAATAGGTTGTGAGTATATCCCAAAATCAATGTCACATTGAGGGTGATGAGTCACTACCTCTTCAGAGAAGACATACAAGAACTCACTAACAACCCCTGAAATATTCACCATCTCTATGTCTATTGATTTCACTAACAGCTTGGCTAATAAGGATAGAAGAGGCTCCGCATGATGGTTGTACACCTAACAACTCCACTAGCCAATGAATGCTACGTTCCAGTCGTCTATATCTGAGAACACGACTCTTCTCTAGAAGCGGTCGATGATAGTGTGCATAGAAAATAACCATTAGATTCTAGGATGACATCGTATAGCTACATATGTATCAGAAAAAGATCCCCTCTAGACTGATGTGGCCCCAACATCATTCTACATCCCCAAAAAACATCAAACTAACCAATATGACCTCCAACTTGCATACTCAACACCAGGGGAACCGTAATCCTCTCGATGTCTAGTCCAAGAGCATGGTCTAGACTAAGTGCAACAAAGGAGTCCAAGGATCTAGAATCAAACAAATCCCATGAAATAGTTTTAAACAGATTGATCATACCTTGAGCGACCTCTAGACAAGCTGAAACAGGAACCTCGACATTGTGTAACTGTCCACACTCAGCTCTTAATCCCCTCTTCTATCAACCACCTCCTCTAACTTTCCCTGTGCAATTTCCCTAATGATCACCTAGAGGTCAGCCTCCCCTCGCACCATTTACACCCAGTGAGGTAGAATTTCACTATCCTTGCTACAAAAAAGGGCGACCAACAAATACTACAGCTGAGGTGGGCACTGAACCAACCCACCCCCACCATATTGTGCCCAAACTGGGCATTGGTTCAAAACATTTCCATGATCTCCACATATAAGGAAAATTAGTCTTAATCCCAAGAGAAAAGGGAAAGGATTGGGAGATCAGAATTGGACCTGTTGAGGACTGATCCTTGTTAGCGAATAACCTAGAAAGCCCTAATACTAAAGACCTTCCAATAATTGTATTCCCCTTTGAAGATCTCGATTGGATCTCCTCTCATGATACACCTCCCAATGAGTGAATCCTCTCTACTACCTTAGCCTTCTACTGAATGTCTATGTCTCTTAGTATCATGAAGGGAGTAACTTTATACCTAAGAGAATCTCATAGTTCCTCCTATAAACATTTTATTTGGGACTACTAATTCAGAAAGAGATCTAGATAAATGATTTAGGGTTCCCGGAAATTTACCTTCAGTTACCTTACTGACATACTCTCATGCTAGAGGAAGAGTAGATCATGCCTCTTCTCTGCATTCATCTTGGAAGAAAGGAAATATACCTGGAACTCCTTCTCAAATTCAACCCATGAAAAATCAGTTTTCTTCCTCTCCCTAAGATAAATCTTCCACCACTAACGTGTTTACCCCCTCATCTGACTCACTACAAGGGGAACCCCATAATCTACCAGAGATCGAATCAATATGAAAGTGATCACTAGCTCCTCGAGCCAACTCTTCTTCTTTATGTCTGAGATGCTTCCCTTGTATATTCATACAATCTTCTGTTGGAAGGAATGATGCATCTTGTACCACTGATCATCCTCTTCCTCAAGATCGAACCAATTTTGGTCAACTAGGTAAACCTATTGGTCCTCATCTGCTCGTACCACACATGGACGACATCTGGATTCCATCGCTGAAAAGGTAAACAAGAAACTCCTAAGTCGAGTAGTGTGGAATTTTTCATTTTTAACTAATTATTTATATTCGATCCCCAAGATACCAAAGAAACAAAAGAACACAAGTCATTATGATTCATATACCATTCCAAGGGTCTCTACCCTTTTACCAGTGAAACCACACATGGTTGTTTAGTAGGTGTAGAGTCCTTTCTTCGGATCATGGGGGCCTAAAACCCTATGTCCTAGACAATCCTCTCTAGCATGTTTCATGAACCATGATTTTCTAACACTGTTTCTCTACCATCCCATCCAATCTACACTATGCCTAACTCATAACTCCATTCTATCCCACAAAACCTGTCTCTAATACCATGCTATCATGACCCTACTTCTTCATGATGAGGGAATGGGAAACATGATTCCATACCCTTCCTTCTTCACAATGAAGGATAGATAATGTCCCCCAAGACCCGAATTCAGAAGGCCATAGAGTGGGGAATAGCACCACGGATATATAATCTCACACTAAATAGAAGGCATTACCCTTTTTAATGAAAATATAATCGGAAAATAAGATAGTGAAATCTCAAACAACAGTAACCTAAATATAAAAGTAAATTCAAAATCCATTCCCACATGCATGTTCATATGTAAATATGATTAAATGTATAAAAAATAGGTAATGTTCCAAAATAAAAGAGAGCAAGAGTAAATGACAACAATCCTCACACTTGAGCTAGTAAAATATAACACGGTCCACAATGTCCTCTGGAAAACCTAAAAAGTGTTTGACAAATGTATGGGGGTATACAAGTACACTCATTAAGAAAAATAAAGTTACTCATGCACATGTGGGGGAAAATATTAATTATCTTGTAAGAGAATAGTGGAACCACAATGCACCTACCATGGAGTAATAACCATCCCATCATCACCAAGGCACCCTCACCAAATCACCCTTGTCAGGTAACGTAGTAGTATAAGAACAGTGACATTTGGGTACCCCACAACACTTTCCCACAGGTTAACAACTCATTCATATTTGCTAACATATTTATTCTGCCTCTCTTACAAAATCCAGTCACTCTGCCACAACCTTCCTTCACAAGCATGTGCCTCAACCACACCATATGTCTCTCTTGCAAACACCTGGGCCATCATAACCACACCTATCGTCCGAAGACACTTGTGCCTCATCCTAAAGACACTAGGAGAAAAAACATTGTCCTAAAAACACATGTTCCAATCATTTTCAAGAAACCATCTGGAGGGATTTCGGACTATGTTAAGCCTCAAGACATTATAGCCTACCCAGATATGCTCGAGTGGTGAGAACCCAGAAGAGGGTGCAATGAAGAAAGTCAGTAACAATCCATCAATCCTCCCACTGGGATGTTGGGAATGACCCCATCCCCCATGAATGGGGTTTTCCAAAACATTATGCTCAACAAGGCTGGGGTGTGCATAGAAATCACATGGAACTGCAATGTATACATACATGCTATCAAACACTCATCCCAACTGATAGGTCCACAAAATCACAAACCAGGACTCCAGAATGACATTTACTACCACAAATATTTTCACAATCACACAACAACCAATGAAAATGTATAACCCAACCCCCTATTCAATTAACCATTTAACCATTTAATAATTAATGGGTTCAAATTTGTTTATTTCTGCACTACCCATGGAAACTACCGAGCACAACATCTACAAGTGGTTCAGAAATTGAAGATCATGATTAACTAAACACACAAAAACCAACTCACTTAATTATTCAATACTGCTGACGTTTAATAAGGGAATAGGGAACAGGGTAAGGCATTCAAATTTTAACAATCATATATAAAAACAAAAAATTAAAACCAATCCACAGTCCCACTGCAAACCCCAGTTCTTCCAAGACACTCGGTCTACCGTTATTAAATACCTATAGTAAATGATATACCACAAAATTCTTCTCTCACAACCAAACAAATATCCCCAATGCCCAGATAAATCAAAAATATTGTCCCACTACATAAAAAGTTCTTAACCAGAATGTAGTCCCACTGCCCTATGATGTCTGACGACCACAACAAAACAAAGGCAATCTCACTTCATACTAGTCCATCCACTTTATAATCAATCAGTCTCTCAAACATGGATACCATCCCTCCCCCTATACCACCCCATACTAAAATCCCACAATGACTACCATTGAGCCAAAAAATATTCAGGTTTAGAATGTGGGTTCTTTAATTCCACTTTAAAATAAATGGTGTGATCACAGAACAAGTTTGATTCTGGTGAATCCATCTAAATTAACCAAGTATAAGTGATTAACAGATTTCATGTAATGTCTATTTATCAAGCTTCACTACAAAACATGATATCACCAGTTTGCAAGAAACTACCACCAACGGCCATGTTTTTTAGAAGGCCTACAACCACAATAATCCATAAAAGAATCAAGTCTAACCAAATAAAACATGTGATCAAACATGAATCCGGTCCTAGCTGGTTATGTTACAAACCCCCATTATCTTGTGATCATATTCCCTTCATATTTATTTCTCATTTTAAAAAATATATTCACCCTTTCATAAAAAATAATAATTATTAAACCCACCCCACATAATGCATAATTAAATATTGGTAGAAAAAATCCTTAGGTGAAACAACATGAAACGAAAACTCCTTATGCGCCAACAATAGGGGATTGCACGAGAAGTAGGGAAGAACTCCAAGAATGATGAGAATGAGGGGATATAGAATAGGAATAGGACTCATCTATAGAGGAAAAATATAGGTTAACCAAGATATAATGGAAAAAAATTTGAAGGTATGATCTTGGATTTGAAAATCTAGATCCTATTTTAAAGGAAGAACGACTTCAAAGGCCATTAATCATGGGATCATTGTCAAGATTATGTTGTTTGAATTTCACAAAGTCCCCAGAAAATTAGGATATTAAATATATGCTTAATATCAATAAAAAATCTCTTTAAAACACCCAAAAACGTTTTTAAACTCGGTTTACCTCAAATAACATGTAAGAATGGTGAAACTAGAAAAGTAGGAAAAGCTGGAAAACAGAAACGATTCACTGACAAGTGAGTCCATGATGCTGAGAAACTGGCATGTGAGCTACCGATGTGACCTACCCACACTGAGCCACTGATGCCTCAACCTAACAACGCCATGGTCTACCGATGCTTGGATCAACTGATTCCCAAACCTACAGATTTAGTGACCTAATGACGCCCTGACTTACTGACTCCTCAACCTACTGACGCCCCGACCTAACGACGTTGATGCCCTTAACTCACTGATGCACTGACATGTCAATGCAATAACATTTCATTGCACTGACATACCGACGTTGATGGTTCAAACATGATTTTTTTCTAACTCTCTGAATGAGTCACTGACAGCTCCCAGAACACCTCAAACACTAGATTTACATAAAGTAAAGGCCCTGTAAAATCTGAGATATTACACTTCCGAGTAACCCTAGAGTGACATCAGAGAACCTTAGTTTTAATCCACATAACTTATTCTAAATGACTTCCAATGGAAATCCTTTCACCACTCCATCATCCTAAATGATATATCATCCCATTGTATATTTCTGATGGAGATCTAATTCCCTTCTTCAGCATGTAGTCTTTGACATGAATTCATTAGATTCAGAAATAGTTGTAACTAAGGAGCATCAATGTGAAAATGTTATGTTTTTAAGAAATGAATTATGTGGAACTCAAATTTGAGACATTTTTATGAAAAAATTATGGTTTCTAGTTGATCATCATGCTGATATAAATATCATGGGGTGAAAATGGGTATTTAAGAGGGAAATATTTATGGAAGAAAAAATGGGTCTTTAGAAGGGTTCAATGACTTGGCTTAATTTTAATCTACAATGTTCCAACTTCATTAATATTTTATTAAAAAATATTTTTTTTTATTTTTATAAAACATTACAACTGTATTTATAATAATTTATTACATTCCTTTTATTATTATTTATTTATCTTATTTATGAAACATATTTTATTTTCAACAAATTTTTAGATGTTAAGGATATCTTTTAAATTTTATTTATATTGTTTTTATAGTATATATTTTTTAATACATTAATTTTAGATACACTAAATTTAATAATTATTCTTATATTTTAAGTAGTCAGCTTTTAAATTTATAAAATATAAACTATTAAGGAAATATTAATGAAAACATAAACATAAGATAAACATATAAAAATAGGCCAATATTAATAAAAGTGTCTTAATTTAAGTAAAAATAAAAAAAATACACGAAAATGTACAATAAATTTAAATGAGGGGGAGATTCCATCCCATATATTAGACTATGAAGGGTACACCTGTATAGATATTGGAAAGCTCCACGTGAGGTGGAGTATGATGACATGAAGAGGGATGATCCTCAAGCACTGAAATGTCGACCATCACATGTTCCACCTGTGTGTTAGTGGGAGGATTTTTCAATTTCATGTCATACTGCACTGCTGATCCTTCTCCATATAGGGTAGTAGAAGGACCTACCATAATCACTTTGCGGAACTAATCCTACAGTGGATCTCGGCCCCAAGGCTGTGACGGATCTGGACCACATGATAGAGAGAACAGTAGATATTATTTCAAGAAAGATAGATCTCATTCCACCTAAATTACATAATCAACAGAATGTGGTTGGATTTCTAGTTGATCGACCTCTACTTGTAACATGTGAGGCCTCATGTATAGCACGAAATGGTCTATGTCGTCATCCTGGCTCCTCAGATCCAACATCTATGGGAGGATGTACCTCTAGGGTAGGAACCTCTTCTCACTGGAATTTTCTTTTGATGGTGCTCTCAAAAAGTGTAGGATTGTATTATCTCTACTTCTGAACTTCATCATGGTATACTACCCCACTAAGGATCCACTCTTCTCTTCATCACTCTTGATAATAAGAAGCTATGTGGTAGTACCCTATAAAGATATTGAAAATGATTTAAAAAATCATCAATAAAAAACTAATGAAAATTTATTAACTTACAATCTTATGAAGCTCTCTGTCGTTGCCCATAAGATACGTTATAGACTTCAGTCTATACAATGGCTCATACTCGACCAACTCAGAATGATAGAATCACATCATGGGTACACCTAGGATACAAAACACTGCATGTCTATCCTAGAGGTTCAGATAGTCGGTATGTACTCGGTGCCAGTCTTGTTCCTGCCTCCCTATGAGCTTCATCCCATGTAGCTCCTCTCTCTGTCTTGGTGGAAATTGAATCAAACAGACATAGAAAAACTGGATCATGACTCTATAGTGAGTGAGGGGCACTACAGCTATAACTTCATCAAGGCTAGAAGTATAGTATACAGGCAACTAATCTAATATAGTCCAATATTGTATCCATAAAATATGAAATGACATTTGACCTTTTTCAAAAAAAAAATCTCCCTACCACAAACAAAAATTGATCCAGTTATTAAATTAGTTAGATAATGATAGATTGTATATACATATCTGGTTGAGTAAGAGATAGTCCAACGATAGGAGATATGCACCAAAATAGTGTGTTATAATCATAATGAAATTGCTTCTCTAAGACCACATGAAAAATAAAACATCAAAAGTGAAAAATAATGATAAATTTAATTCAATAACTCCAACTAGTATCAAAGACTGACATACATGAGTGATCATACCAGTATCCAAATGAAGCATCAGGAAGCACTTTCATAGGTTGTGATAATTGAGAAAGAAGATGGTAGAGTGAGGGGATGTGCTCCCATTACCACATTTGAATAAGGATGGAACATCACGTGATATCTTTTTCGTTACTGTTGGATATCGTGCATAACACACTATATGGGTATTCTAAGAAGGATGATCTCGAGCTATACATATCAACCTAATAAAAATCCCACAATAGGGATAGATACATCATGTGCACATGCTACCCCGAGTGATCAACACACATGGTCCCTCCAATGAGCTTTAATATATATGAACAGGTATAACACATGATAGTACAGTCATCAACATCATCAGGAAAATGTGAAATTATCTCTAATATCTAGGGCATATATATCAATGTTTGATCTGTAGCTGTACAGTCGGAAAAAATCATGACACCTAAAAATCGTTGAGAATGGTCAGACCAAGATGCATGTGTGGGTCAAATAAATGTTTCCACTAGGATAGGAATATGGAGAAGCACTACCACATCCTCAAGGGATATGGTTATCTCTCCCTTAGGCAAGGGGAATGTCTGTTTTTCTGGTCTCCACCACTCCATGAGGGAAGAAAATAGGTGATGGTTGAAAATGTGAAATCTAATATGGAAATTCCATAGAACCCATCTTAGTGAAAGTATGTTCTAATGGAATGTGGAGGTAACCTGTAATGATAATAGTGAGCTCGATGCACCTAGATCGATTGAGCCTCACAACCCTCAAATAGGACCTGGGAAACATGGGTAGCCTACTGAGTGAGTATTATGGTATATTCTGTCTATATATAAAAAAATTAAATGATTTATAAGTATAAAATCTAAATATAGAATTATGGTAAGAATAATGTTATGAATTTTAGAATTTAAGAAATTTCAGGTTTATTTGCATTATTTTATGAAGTTATTTCTTTCCAAAAGAAAAGGGAATGCATTCTTGTTTTTCAAATCATATTACTAATGTTTTTCTAAGATATGATTTACCCTAAAAAAGTTTTTTTTGTACAATATGGTGTTATACATTTATATATATATAAACATTTTTCCTTTGTTATATCAATTTTTAAAAAAAATGGTGTGCATTGTAATTTATGTATGACAATCCACATGATAGTATGTTTTATTATTATTCTCTCACAAATATTCCTTATTTTTTATCCATGGAAAGATTGATTATAAGTTAATGTCACCTA
Source organism: Viscum album (assembly GCA_963277665.1). Lineage (NCBI taxonomy): Eukaryota > Viridiplantae > Streptophyta > Magnoliopsida > Santalales > Viscaceae > Viscum > Viscum album. The sequence continues at coordinate 144,051,005 of OY728141.1, forward strand.
AAAATCAATTATAATATTCCATTTAATGTCACAATAAAATTATTATTGTTATTTGATACTAAAATTATTTGGTGAATTTATCTAATTATATGAAATGAAGAATCTTATTCATAGATTCACATGCTGCGATGGTGATAAGATATTAAAAAATGGAATTTCATCAAACTGAGTATGGAGATTCTAATAGTACACTACAAACAATAGTGGTTAGTACAGATTATTTTGTAATAGTAAGTTAACATTAAGAAATAATACATGGGAAATGAACCGGAGTACCAGAGGAATGTTGACAACAAAAAATGATTATAGAATGGTATTATGACTTCTTCATAATTGTTGTCAACATTACTCTTTCACTGTGGTTATTTCCCATTAATTCTTTATTTAATATCACTTAGGTATACAAAATCATATGTACTAACCAGTTTTGTTGGTTGTGTGCTATAAGAATATCCTTACTCGGTTTGATTAACCTACCCATATTACACATAAGAACATGACTCTCTTTGTCGGAAATAATTTGGTCATGATTCTGATAGTGTAACTAATAATGAAAAAGATGGTTGATCATTTATTCTATATTATACAAAAATTTTATAATTTCTTTTTATACCCTATTTTTTGGTACTATTGTTTCATTATATAAAATTTTATTACAATATCAGACACATAATGTTTTGAAAACCTAGTTAAAATGAAAGGATAACACCATATAATTTACAATATGGAAATATAAAAATGGAGACAATACATCATCTTGGATGAGAGTGTGAACTCAATCCAGAAATGTTAGGGAATCATTTCTTGTTATGACTTTCTTGATGAAATATAGTGAATCTCAAACTTTTCCCTTATTCTTGAGTCCAGTCCATCTCATTCTGCATCATACTGGACTTCTGTCTCCATCATTTACACAACTTGTTTATATCATATATGACTATCAGCTGGCCTTTGGGCATTTGGAAATATCTAAACTCTCTAATAGGCATACATGGTGAATCATAATTTATATGAGTGATACCCATCTAGTGCACTACATCAACATATTTTTCCCATGATATGTTCACATATGCCCTTGTTGCGATGGAGTGTGCACATGGAAACAGTAAGGCCTGGAAATTTCCAAATTAGCATTTCCTCACTTCAAGTAATACCACAATTTTTTCACAGATGCTATTTTTATGGGGTCTGAATGCTCTTGATCATCAAATCAAGATTCTTCTTGATGAAAAAGGATGACATGATAACCAGAGGCTTCTCTAATTTCTGTTTCAATATATCACAGAATGTTCCTTCCGTACCTTCGCCCCTGCTGAATTCAATCTGATTATTGTCTAGGTATATCAACGAAGTACTTAATGAAACGATATAATATCACTTGAACAAGGGAATTTGTAGGTAACTTTTAAATCCCCTTGAAGACACTATTGATTCACTCCAAAATGTTTGTGGTAACCTATCAACACCTTTCCCCCCCGTCATATTCCAATGTCTATTTTTCTTTTGGAATATGCATCATATAATCATACACATCTTGATTATCCTTTTGGATTTGTTCAAAACGTTCTTCAAAATTTCATTGATCAAGCTCATGTTCTACATAAATGTGATAAAATTTTTCATAAATTTATTTTATATTTATGTTTAAATAGTAAAAAATACAACAAACATTGCATAAATATCTCCATGATTTCCTAATTCATAGATTAATTGTGGAATATTTTCCACACATTGCAAGCAATATGTCCAATGAAGTATCGATGATATGAATATTCGGATCTCCATGTATCAAGGTAATCATTTATTGAAACAATTATTTCTTGATGTCGATCATATATAAAATAGACACACTAACTGTGGATGAAATGGTTGTTGATACATGACTAAAACTAAATCCATGATTTATAATTCTCCTTCTCCATAATGGAAAAGGAAAGTAGAAGTAGTGAAAGGTTTCCATATTAGTTTTCAAAAATAAAAAATATTCCCTTTAGTTTTCTATATAGAACTGGTCCATCAATCAGAATGAACTATTTGCAAAATCAATATGTGGAGATACATGGGAGGAATTTCTAAAATAACCAATGAAATTAAACATGAGATGGATCAATTTGGTTATATTGAGACATATTTTTTTCTTGTATCAAGATGGAATAAAACTTGGTTATTGTTCCTCAGTGTGGGAATATTTTGTGGAAACTCCTGATACAAGTCATCTCGATCACAATAGACCTTATATTTTTCATCCATACCTTATTAAAAGAAATCATATAAATGAATGTTTGTTTTATCCTCTCGTGAAAAACATATATAATAACATATTGGCATGTACTAATCATCTCAATGAAATTGGATGACACATATTTAGCATCTAATGATGTTTGATCTTGTGTTAGGATTGGCTGAATTCAAGTATATGTTTTCTCAATCCCAAGGAATACAAAACCTTCAAATGAAATGTCTGTAATCACCCTCATGAGGAATATACAATCATCCCCAAACTTCTCACACCGTATGAGATATTTATTATGGAATTATTCTTGAACTATATATCTATAGATCCTCTCACTGTGATATCAATTTTGAATGATTTTTAATGAATATTTACATGAAAAAATCCTTCAAACATATATGGTTTTTTCCTGATCACTAACCCAATATTGTAATACCATGACCCTAGTTACCCAGAGTCGGTGCATTATTTTAATACATTGGCATGATCACAAGGAATCATGTCACGAATAACTGATCAGTTTAGAAGTCTTGGAAAATAGATTACATACATGAATGTTACATTACACTTCATAACATAGAAAAAAAACATAAATAATCCTTTATGAATGCATTTATTCCCTTGTCTTAACAATTCTTATCAATCATAATACACTTCTTCGAATCCTTGGAAAAATAAAACATATAAAGGGGTGATATCAAATGCTCAGTAAGGGTAAGAAATAAAGCAGAAACTTTCAAAAATAAGCATAAACATTTAAGGCAAGGTATAAAACTAAAACCAAAGCCTTTTAAACTTGAACATCAGCATAATATGGCAGAAATAAAATGAAATAATCCCATTTAATTATTCACATGGATATTCTACTAATCGAATAATCACATGCAATATCACTAACTACTTTCATAATGATGGAATGCATGATGCCGAACTTTAATTTCTATGTCAAGGACTCGTGTCAAGACCTAAGGGATAACTGTAACTAGAACCCAACCCGGAGAGCCTCTATAATTGGACTCCATCCCGGAGTGCCTCTAATAATCGGACACCAACCCTGAGTGCCTCTAATAACCGGACACCAACCCGGAGTGCCTCTAATAACCGGACACCAACCCGGAGTGCCTCTAATAACCGGACACCAACCCGGAGTGCCTCTAATAACCGGAAACCAGCCTGGAGTGCCTCTAATAACCGGACACGAACTCGGAGGGCTTACTTTTTCTGGTCCCTAACCCGGAACATACTAGTCCAACACATTCATCTTAAAAAGAGGTTGAAATATAATACAAACATTCGTATTAAAACTAACATACGAAATGAAAAAAAAATTAATCATAAAACATTAATGGAATAAAGATAACTCATCAATAGTCAAACATATCACAAAACCTTAAATACAATATGGAAGATTTGTATCATAATAAATCAACTTCAAACAAGTTTAAAATTTTTCAAAGGATGTTGACATAGATGAAATCAAAACAATTTGAGAGAAATATCTATTTTTTGAAATAATTTTAAAGTCACATAATTATAGAGAAAACCTTTATTTTGAAAATATCATTATAAGATAGTGAAGGAAGCTTAAAATGTGTAATAACGGTGGAGAATAACCGCACCTGCCATATAAGTTAAGAAAAGACATTCTTACCTTAATTCTGTCGAAAAGGTTAAAAATGTCTTTGTTTGACAAATGATGGAAAGATTACTTTATAAACTACTTATAAAAGTCAACAAGGGTATAAATGACTTTCAACCATATTCTAGTAAAGATTAAAAAAATGTTTTGAAATACATTTTTATTAAACATGGATGTGGAAGATAATGACATCCCAGAAGATAATTACATATAAACAACCTCAGATAATGAAGAGATTATGAAAGAAACCCTTACCAATTTGGTAACTTACGAAACATACACCCCATGAAAGAGGTATCATACAATGATGATGTAAATATACATGATTTAAAGTATACTACACAATTAATACAAACATGGGCAGTACCCACACCACATGTAATAATTAAGTGGTGAACAATGGAATTCTTGCGGAATTAAAAGTGAGATATGAAACCCCTTACCTCGCACTTTCCTTTAGTCGAGTGTAAGTTTAACCTCCTGTACAAATATCATAGTATGTTATTAAATAATAATAGAACCATATTAATATTTTTGATATCATACATGATTCAATTATGACTTTATATTACCCATTTAATAATAATTTCCATGTTAAGTTAACATTTTGAGTAATAATCACTTTCTCTATCGTACGTGTTTTAACATGTCACTCTTGGTTGTATCACTTAGATCATGATTTAAATACTTCTAGAATATAAAACATGATAAATATATCATATATATTTAGAACATAAATATGTATAATAGACATATATATGAAATTGAAAGCACCGTTTTTGGAGACGGTAGTCCGTATGTACGCATAAACGTTGTTTCTGTTATCATATAGTATTGAACGGAAGTATGTGAATAAGATATATGTAAGTACATAAATCCTTATATATATATATATCTCCATTAGCATTATTATGTCATATATTACATACTTATTAGTAATTTTTTTTAATCATCGATGAATGGTGAACTTGGAAATGAATCTCATCACGTCGTGGAGACAATAATCTGTACGTACGCACGAGCGAAAATATCATTCTTTTGATATTAAAATAATATATAATTGGATTTTATATCATATATACATAATCATTATCATGTTATATTTATTATTTACATGAATTAAAAATCAATATTATACCCATTCAAATAATAATATATTGAATTACAATTACACCACGACGTGGAGACTGTAAGCCGTACGTATGCACGTATTGTGACATTTCATTCAAAAGATGGATAGAATACTGAATATGGTTGTACCATTTTTATAATAATATTACATTATATAGGAGATACTGTATTAATTATTTTAGAATGGTAATAAAAAAGATATAAGAAGTGGAATAAGAAAGGAACATGAAAAATGGTGGTGAAATCATTACTTCTTCTTCGGGTTCTTCCTTTTGATTTGATCAAAAGGGATCGTTAAGTTGGCTTTCTGACTAAAGGAAGTCCTCTAGTATGTAATGAGGGAAGTTATGAGATTATTTGGGTAGATGTTGGCTGAACCAAAAGGCTTTTAAGGTGTGAATTAATGAGAAGGAGGAGTTTCCTTTTATAAGAGGGGCAAGGGGCACCTTTGGAAAAGCTAGAAATAGTATTTTATAATAAATTCATATTCGGTTTCTTATGACTCAAAAGTAGATTATTTAAAAGTTAAGGTGGGTATTGATCAAAATCCACTCAACCAATTGAATTTAGACAGGTTTGGGTTACTATATTAACCTTATCTTTTAGTATTAACTCTTATGTAATTAGTTTCACTTTTACAATGTCTCTTTGTATTTTTTTATTATATGGTTAATAAACATACTATATACATACAAGAGACTCCCAAGTAGTCCATTAATGATAAAAATATCATTATATAAGTCACTTGTCTGATGAATAGATTTTTAGGAATTTAATATCAATTAATAATATAATATTCGTTTTAAAAACTCTTTTATGTCAATTTTGACACTATTCAATAATTGATTATTTTGAAACTCATAACAGAATTATTACTTCTAAAAAAGAAAATTAAATCAATCCTAATATGTCATATTAACATATAAAATTTTTTTAATTCAATATAAGTCTCCAATTATATTTATTTGTGTATTTATAATATCAATTATTTTAATTTTTCACTATTATGGTAATTACTGCATCATCATTGTGTCATAAATAAATTAAATTATTTAATGTATAAAAATTATAAATAAAATATCATTATGTAGGAAATATTTTTAGATTTCTAATGAATATTAATAGTCGAAAATCCAATATATATAACCCTATATAAAAATTGTTTTTCTAAACGATATATGCTTGTGTCATTTTTGTATTCATTTTAACTTAATTAATATAATGTGTCATTATCACTTACAAGTGGCTCCATGGGGTCCAAAAATCGACCCAAATATTCCCATGGTCCGATATGTATCAACCAAGAAGGTTAGGACTTGTTTTAGGGTAATTTGTTATTATTATAATATTATTTTATTAACCCTTATTTACCGGATTTACCATTTAACCATGGTAAATGAAATATTTACCGAAGTAATTATTCAAAATGTCTAAAAATAAAAGTTACGTATTTACACAATTTGAACATCCGGATTCCAAATATGGAATCCATTTTTCCAAATTCAAAAAAAAGAAGTGGCAGAATTTAATTTAAAATTAATTCCCGCTGTCAAAACAAAAAGCATGTTTTTAAGATATAATAACTAGCAAAAGATTGATACTTGATTATGTTCTGTTTAATTGTGAAATTATGTCCAATGACCAACATTGTATTAAATGTAAAAAATATATTCTAAATATACTTTAAACCACTCAAATTCATAATTTATCACTATTAATTATTTTGATTATAAAAGTTGTTTTTAATTAAAATTTAGTAACTTTCACTATTCATCAAAATATTAAAGTTATCCGAAAAGTACCAAAATTTCACTTTAGGCTAAATTCGATACTACGAATTCAAAAATGAAGTCCATTTTGAGAGATAAAATTTATATAATTTTAAAAAGTAGGTATTACTATTCATAACGACTACTTTGATTGGTCGTGGTGTGTGTTAGAAATCGAAGTTGCGTACAACACATGCTACTGTATTATTCAAAGAGAAGCATACCATGGAAGCTCGGGGTGTTACATTCCCCCCACCCCTTCAATAAATTACGTTCTCGCAATTTGATATTGTTCTTTGAAAATAAATGATGATAATAGAAAATATCTTTGTGGAAAAAACCCACATCGAAAATTCGGTTAATAAAATTTTGTCTTAACAAGAGGAAAAGAGAAATGAAAGGGTCACCACCAAATTATGATCTCTATTCAAAGAACATTGGTGTAAATTAGAGACATATAATTATAGGAAAGACGTAAATATTTATAGGTAACGATTGAGGTCATCAATCACAAACAAGTGTAAAATTGAGGGCTTTAAATTCATCAATCTATGATGATTTAAAATACCGTCGGTTCAGAAAAACATATGGTATTAGGATAACACATTTATTTAGGATCCCTTCACTAATGTATAAGAATTAATTTCTTTATTGAATAAGAGAAGAAGAAAAATATATACTTGAAAAGTAGAGTCTCATCCTTTAACTTATTTCTACCACAAACTGAACTTTCACTCTAAAAGATAATAGAACATAAAAATAATATTCTATTTATCTTATTCGTATAGAGGTAAAAAATGAATTTATAATTCATCTAGAAGAACAATTAAGAAAATCGACATTATTCAATCCAGGACATCACATGGGTCAATGGTAGGTGATACACCCTCTTCGTCCTTCGGTTGTGGGTTCGAGTCTTGCGGCCTTGCCGGATGGGACGGGATGCCGCCCAACCTCCATGTTGTCCTTTTATGAAAATACAAAAATAATCTAAAAAAGAACTATCAAAAATGCTTTAGTCCAAAAATGAATATCCTTTTTTCTGTGTAATAACATGTGAACACCTTCATCGTGTATTATTTTATAACACTACAACATCCTGAATTACCATGAAACCTTATTAATTACATTCATGACCCCTTATTCCCTAAATAATAATGGATATACTCCTTCAATCCAAAAATGTTGTAAACCCCAACAATGATGGAATATACAAATCATTAATCAGTTTCAAGGTAGTCAAGAATATCCAATATAATTTTTCCAAATCAATCATGTATTATTCCAAAATCACTACCTTGGTATCAAAACTATATTATGGTTTATCATTCTCTCAACCATATATTTTCCAAAAATTGATCCTTCTATTGAGTCACTTTTCTTTGTTCCACACAATCTCATGTCCTTAATGAAATAGTTCTATAGTACAGTCCTTATATACTCCATAATTATTATAACAAGTACATTGTTGATTCAACACTCAAATGAAATAATCAACATAAGAACTCTAATCATTCCTCTTCATCTGTGGTAGTACCATAACTTGATTATTATCCAATAGAATCATTTGCGGCATAGTCTGATGACTGGTACATAGGTTCACGAAGTGTCCAAACTCCTTGAAAATGAAGCATTGTACATTTGAAACCAATTTCTTACCCTTGCAGCCATGTACTTTGTGCCCTTTTTCTCCACACTTATAACAAACTCGCATTCCATTTAGGAAAGTTCCCGGGTGTTTCATCCCACAGTTATCACATATGGGGAAATTCTTCTTTTCCCTGTTCCCTTTATCCATCTTTCTCTCTTCTAACCTTTTCATCTATTGCTTCCCTTCAAAGCTACATGACTCAGTAAACTCTTTAGTTATCTTATCCAAACATGATACTGTTTCTTCATATGATGATAATACATGGGAGACTATTTCCCTTATAAATGATGAATTTATACCATGAAATATATGATCCTTCTTACTCTTTGGATCATACGTATTACTGGAGTTCACATTCCTTCTACTGGGTGCCATTTATATACAATAGCATAAACTAGGTCAGTTTATGAATTGCAATAAGTAATTCCTAATGAAAGTTGAATAGTTTATGGATATAATCGATAATCATAAAAAATGTCTTCTTTGAGTAAGTATATACTCATGAGCCCTTCATAATGGTTTTTAAATAAAATGAGAATTATCCTAAACATATCCCCCGGGAGTGTCGTAACCAAGAGTGCTGCAAGGCCCATTGTTGTGCACCATTTCCCATTCAAGTCTATCTCAAAGCAGTGTTTTCAGGTTTTACCCCTAGGTACATCTGTGCCAGAGCCTCCTCTACCTGCTCGTATCGAGACAAGGATGTATTGCTCAGAAAACTCACAAAATCTCTACAATACCAAAATTCTAGGAAGTTCTTTTATATTAATCCTCAAAGTTTATTTTGGGGATATGTGCTCTAATCAGAGTTTATCTAAATCTATTTTCCAAGGTTATTTCTAAACATCCTCTGATACCAACTGTAATGCCCCAGCCCATGTTACCCAGAGTCAGTGCATTATTTTAATACATTGGCATGATTACAAGGAATCATGTCTCGAAGAACCGATCAGTTTAGCAGTCTTGGAAAATAGATTACATACATGAATGTTACATTACACTTCATAACATAAAAAAACATAAATAATACTTTATGAATTCCATTAATGCTCTGTCTTAACCCTTCTTATCAATCACAATACACTTTTTCGAATCCGGGGAAAATAAAACATAGAATGGGGTGAGGTCAAACGCTCAGTAAGGGTAAGCAATACAGCGGAAACTTTCAAAAACAAGCATAATCATTTAAGGAAATGTATAAAACTAAAAAAAAATACTTTTAAACTTGAAATTCATCATAATATGGAAGAAATAAAATGAAATAATTTCATTTACTTATTCACATGGATATTCAATTAATCGAATAATCACATGAAATATCACTAACCACTTTCATAATGATGGAATGCATGATGCCGAACTTTAATTTCTGTGTCAAGGCCACGTTCCACGACATAAGGGATAACTGTAACCAGAACCCAACCTGGAGAGCCTCTGTAACCGGACTCTATCTCGAAGTGCCTCTAATAACCGGACACCAACCCGGAGTGCCTCTAATAACCGGACACCAACCCTTAGTGCCTCTAATAATAGGACACCAACCTGGAGTGCCTCTAATAACCGGACACCAACCCGGAGTGCCTCTAATAACCAGACACCAACCCGGACTGCCTCTAATAACCGAACACCAACCCGGAGGGCTTAATTTTACCGGTCCCCAACCCGGAACATACTAGTCCAACACATTCATCTTAAAAAGAGGATGAAATATAATACAAACATTCATATTAAAACTAGCATAAGAAATGCCAAAAAATTAATCATAAAACCTTAATGGAATAAAGATAAATCATCCATAGTCAAACATTTCACAAAACATTAAATAAAATATGGAATATTTGTATCATAATAAATCAACATCAAACAAGTGTAAAAGTTTTCAAAGGATGTTGACATAGATGAAATCAAAACTATTTGAGAGAAATATCTCTTTTTTAAAATCATTTTAAAGTCACATAATTATAGATAAAACCTTTATTTTTAAAATATATTTATAAGATTGTGAAGGAAGCTTCATAGGTGTAATAACGGAGGAGTATAACCGCACCTACCGTATAAGTTTTAAAAAAGGACATTCTTACCTTAATTCTGTTGAAAAGGTTAAAAAGGAACTTGTTTGGAAAATGACGGAAAGATTCCTTTATAAAAAACTTATAAAAGTAAACAAGGGTATAAATGACTTTCAACCATATTCTAGTAAATAGTAAAAAATGTTTTGAAATACATTTTTAAGAAACATGGATGTGGATGATAATGAGATCCCAGAAGATAATTACATATAAACAACCTCGGATAATGAAGATATTGTGAAAGAAACCCTTACCAATTTGGTAACATACGAAACATACACCCCAAGAAAGAGGTATCATACAATGATGATGTAAATATACATGAATTAAAGTATATTACACAATGAATACAAACATGGGCAGTACACACACCACATGTAATAAATAAGTGGTGAACAATGGAATTCTCGCGGAATTAAAAGTGAGATAAGAAACCCCATACCTTGCACTTTCCTTTAGTCAACGGTACGTTTAAACTACTGTACGAAGATCATAGTATGTTATTAAATAATAAAATAACCATATTAATATTTATGATATCATACATGATTCATTTATGACTTTATATTACCCATTCAATTATAATTTCCATGTTAAGTTAACATTTTGAGTAATAATCACTTTCTTTATCATATGCGTTTTTACTTGTCACTCTTTGTTGTATCACATAGTTCATGTTTTAAATACTTCCAGAATATAAAACATGATAAATATATCATATATATTTAGAATATAAATATGTAAAATAGACATATAAATGAAATGGAAAACACCATTTATGGAGACGGTAGTCCGTATGTACGCATAAACGTTGTTTCTGTTATCACATAGTATTGAACGGAAGTAGGTGAATAAGATATATGTAAGTACATAAATCTTTATATATATATATATATATCCAGTATAATTATTATGTCATATATTACATACTTATTAGTAATATATTTTTTTAATCGTAGATGAATGGTGAACTTGGAAATGAATCTCATCGCGTCATGGAGACGGTAATCCGTACGTACGCACGAGCGAAAATATCATTTTTTTGATATTAAAATAATATATAATTGGATGTTATATCATATATAAAGAATCAATATCATGTTATATTTATTATTTACATGAATTACAAATCATTATTATACCCATCCAAATAATAATATAATGAATAACAATTACACCACGACGTGGAGACGGTAAGCCGTACGTACGCACGTATTGTGACATGTCATTCAAAGGATGGATAGAATACCGAATATTGTTGTACCATTTTTATAATAATATTATAGTATATAGGAGATACTGGATTAATTATTTTATAATGGTAATAACAAAGATATAAGAAGTGGAAGAAGAAAGGAACTTGAAAAAGGGTGGTGAAATCATTACCTCTTCATCGGGTTCTTCCTTTTGATTTGATCAAAAGGGCTCCTTACAATGGCTTTATGAATAAAAGAATGACTCTAGTATGTAGTGAGGTAAGTTTATAGGGTAATTGGGCAGAGTTTGGACGATCCAAAAGGCTTTGAAGGTTTGAATTAATGAGAAGGAGGAGTGCCCTTTTATAAGAGGGGTGAGGGGAACCTTTTGAAAAGCTAGAAATATTATTTTATAATAAATTAATATTCGGTTTCTAATGGCTCCAAAGTGGATTATTTAATTTTTAAGGTGGTTATGGGTCGAAAACCACTCAACCAATAGAATTTAGACAGTTTTGGGTTACTATATTAACCTTATCTTTAAGTATTAACTCTTATGTAATTAGCTTCACTTTTACAGTGTCTCTTTGTATTTTTATATTATAGTGTTAATAAACTTACTATATAAAACCAAGAGACTCCCAAGTGGTCCATTAGTGATACACCTATCATTATATAAGTCTCTTGGATGAAAAATAGATTTTTAGGAATTTAATATCAATTAATAATATAATCTTTGTTTTAAAAACTCTTTTATGTCAATTTGGACACTATTAATAATTGGTTTTTGTGAAACTCATAAAAGAATGATTACTTCAAAAAAGCCAATTAAATCAATACTAATATGTCATATTAACATATAATTTTTTTTAATTCGATATAAGTCTTCAATTATATTTATTTGGGTATTTATAATATCAATTATTTAAATTTTTCACTATTTTGGTAACTACTGCATCATCATTGTGTCATAAATAAATTAAATTATACAAAGTCTAAAAATTATAAATAAAATATCATTATTTAGTAAATCCTTTGGAATTTATAATGAATATTAACAGTCGAAAATCCAACATATATAACCCTATGTAAAAATTGTTTTTCTAAACGATATATGCTTGTTTCATTTTTCTATTCGTTTTAACTTAATTAATATAAAGTGCCATTATCACTTACAAGTGTCTCCATGGGGTCTAGAATCGACCCAAAGATTCCCATGGTCGGACATGTATCAACCAAAAAGGTTAGGACACGTTTTAGTGTAATTTTTTATTATTATAATATTATTTTTTTAACCCTTATTTACCGGATTTACCATTTAACCATGGGAAATAAAATATTTACCGAAGTAATTATTCAAAATGTATAAAAATATAAGTTACCTATTTACACAATTTTAACATCCTGATTCCAAATATGGAATCCATTTTTCCAAATTCAAAAAACAGAAGTGGCAGAAATTAATTTAAAATTAATTTCCGCTGTCAAAACAAAAAGCGTGTTTTTAAGATATAATAACTAGCAAAAGATTGATACTTGTTTATGTTCGGTTTAATTGTGAAATTTTGTCCAATTACCAAAATTTTATTAAATGGTAAAAATATATTCTAAATATACTTTAAAACCACTAAAATTCATAATTTATCACTATTAATTATTTTGATTAAAAAAGTTGTTTTTAATTAAAATTTAGTAATTTTCACTATTAATCAAAATATTAAATTTATCTGAAACGTACCAAAATTTCACCTTAGGCTTAATTCGATACTCCGAATCCAAAAATGAAGTCCATTTTGAGATATAAAATTTCTAAAATTTTAAAAAGTAGGCATTACTATTCATAACAGTTACTTTGATTGGTCGTGGTGTGTGTTAGAAATCGAAGTTGCGTACAACACAAGCTACTGTATTATTCCAAGAGAAGTGTACCATGGAAGCTCGGGGTGTTAAAAATGTGGCATAACTTTTAGAAGCTCAGTTGCTGGTGTGAGAACATTTCAGTCGAATTCCGGCACATGTGTCATTAATTATGATGAATATGTAAAGAGTGGTGGATGATTTAATGTGGGTTAAACCTGTTTTACTAGTAATTTATTTCTATAACCCCCCCCCCCAAAATCCACTACTTCATCCTCCTTCACCATATATTCCTTCATCATAACAAACCTCACCAGAATTCAGATTTTTCTTGTATTTATAAGAGATCATCTAGGTTCTCCTCTTCTGTATCATTTGCAATAGGCTCAATTTCATGGGGCAGACAATCTTCAACAACTCTTGTATGTCTACATATTCAGACAAAAGTACACTATTCTTGTATAATAGAAACATATAAATCCATCATGGTACAATATGACTACTGAGAAGATAAATTTATTTCTTGGACCCACCGAACATCAACAACCAATGGATAAGCAAGATTCAATAGTCTTTTTGAGAATTGAAAATTTCTATAGATCATAGATATGATCTCTTGATCGGGTCCTAGATTTAAGGAACCATAGATTCTGTTCTGAAGGTCACATGGGGTTCCACAATAAGTTATACTAACAACTATTACTGGTTGTGTACTATACGATGCTCCATTCTCAGTTTGAATAACCTCCCTATAGTAGTAGAAACTTGAAACATAACTCTCTATATCAAATATACTTTTTGATCAAGATTATGATAGTGTATCTAATGTTGATAATAATTGTTGACCATATGAGATTAATTATAATGAAATTTTATGACCTCATTTTATACACTAAAATTTAATAGTAATGATTAATTATATAAATTTTTATTAGAATATAAGTCAGAAAATTTTTTGAAAACTGAGGTAAAAAATTATAAAATAGTAAATCAATTTATTTAACATTAATAAAATAAAAATAATGATCATATTAAGTGAAATAGTTAAGAAAAAACAAATTAAATAAAAAATTAAGTTTATAAAACATATAAGAGAGACCTTGAAATTTTTCTATATAACATGGTTTGGATGAGATAAGTTGCACTTTGAACATCAGGTAAAATTGTTCTTATTTTCAATTAGTATCATATTAACACCTTATAATGGTATGCACTTCACTTTTGAATTTTAAAAATCATTCCACCTTCAAATAAAACATATCATAGATTTCATTTTAAGTTCGAAATATCTTCAATATCCCAAATTTATGTACATATCTTTATAATATATTATCAAGATAACTATTTAAAATAAGCTATATTTTAGCTCATGTCCAATGTAAGGGTCATCTCATCCAAACCACGTTCTATTGAAAAAATGTTAATTAAATTCTTGAATTTTGTAAAGTAGTCATGTCTTATTTAATGTTTTTGTTATTCTCAAGTTCACGTTATATAATCTTTATTGTCATTTTATCAATGATAAATATTATTAGCTAATTATTATATGTAATAATTTCTTAATAATTTGTTTTTTATTAATTAATCTATACATAAACTTTAATTATAATAACTATTATTTCTAAACTATATAATCATCATGACACTGAAAGTTTAGAACATATTCCTATAAACTAAACTATGATTCCAATGTTTCTTAGTATAGTTTTTAACTAGTTAATCATTCTTTAATCAATATTTAATCATTACTATGTTATTCCTTAGTTAATCATTTATTAATCAGTCTATAATAATTTTCTATTCAATCATTAATTATATAATACTCATTACTTAATGATTATTAGATAGTCCTTACATATATTCATTTGTTTACCATAAGTTATTCATTAATTTATATGTACATATTTATTACTAATAATAACTATTTTTCTAAAATATGATACAAATATTTCATTGTATATTTTTAATTAGTGAATCATTTTTTATTTAGTTGTTAATCATTATAAAGTTAATCATTATTTAATGCATTTTTTCTTATCCACTTCATTTTATATGACAATAATTTTATTTTATCACTGCTAAATATACTAATTTAATGTATTATTTTATTATTTATTCAATTAGTTTATAAGGAAAAAATAAATCACATAATGTGTATTCCTTGGGAGTGTTAAAATATGATATATCAAGTCTCTTTGTCATGTACCAGGTTACCCAGAGTTAGGCCCGAGATACCTTTTCGGAGTTGTTTCTCCAAGGTACATTTATTCCTGATCCACATTCACTTGTTTGTATCAATAAATAAATTTTATTTCATAGATAAACACATAATATTTATGCTCATAAAATTTTAGAACGTCTAAACCAATGTTATTAATTAGTTATTATGTACATATTCCTTACTAATAAAAACTATTATTTCAAAATATATATATAACTAAATAAACTACTAAATAAATAAAATATTTGGAACAAAGTAAACTATTTAATAAATAAAATATTTAAAACTAACTAAAAAATTAATTTAAATAAATAAATAACAATAAATTAAATAAAAAATACATTTACATGATGCTTTGAAAAAATAGAGACATCTTTTAGACCACCGGATCCACCGCAAAAGAAAGGGAATTTTTTAGACTATGAAGCTCTAGAATGTAGAGATAGGAGTGTAATTTGAAGTGAGGAGAATGTGTGGCCTTTTATATGGTGTTAAGGGAAGGGAGAAATTTGGGTTTCCACCTTTAGCCTTTAAATTAGGAGAAAGGCAGGAGCCCCAGTGCCATATTTCACGTTTTATTTTGGTGAATGGTAGCACCCATCCCACCACCTTTATCAAGTCATCAATCCAGGTGAAAATGTGACAAGGGATGGGGGAGGCAGTTTTTGTGCTGATAGAGTTTTACCAAACTAGAAGGAGGGAGTTCAGTTTCCACCGTTCATGCATATTAGTTTAAAAAATCAACCTATATTTTTAAAAAAATCATAAAACATATAAAAAACTCTGCACTTTATGTTCATCCTAACATTAATGAGATAATGATCCAACAACAAAGGAAATTTCATGCGTCAAGCCATTGGTTTCATGTCCACCAGACGAACCCACCATACGCGTTGAACTATAGTGAACGGTCCGACAAAGAGCTATCAGCTGCCTGCCCACCCATTGAAGCTTCCTAATGCCCCACTAGTTCTACTGGCCGGTGATGCACCACCAGAAACTTCCTGGTCGATGACCCCATAATGACACCATCTACGAATGATGTTGACTGCCTCCCATTCTCACATTGTGCATCCATGAATAGATACTACCAATAAAACTGGAAGTGGGTCCTATATAACTTCTTACCATTGATGATGGCCCCTTTTCATCCCAATCATGACCACTGGCATCACCTGGAAATGAGACAATGAAAATATCGGACCTTTAGAGACTTCAAAAACCATATATAAGCTTTATAAATGCCTTATTAAACTCATTACACATACATCCAAAGGATTAACCAACAAATTGAATATTAACCATATTTCAAGAAAGAAACTCACCGCTTAGGAAGGAATATTCACCATTGATGTTTCACCTTCACATTATCACCACCCAAATTAATACCTTGAACAGAAGGCCAAATTAGTGTGTCAAAGTCCAGTTTTGTGAGACAACTGGATTCCATTGATTTCGGTATAAATTTTATTATTTTCAGTTAATAAAAGATGAAATAATGGATTCCCAAGTATACAATCCCCACTAAAGATAACACGGGAATAGAATACTGGTCAGGATCAACTCCCAATAGGGGGCACACCACACATATGGGTGTGTATGTATATATATATATGTATGTATGTTTTTATGTCTATATGTATGTAATTACATATGTATGTAGTAATGTATTTATGTAGGTATATATTTATGTATGTTGTTATGTATGTATGTATGTATATAATAAAGTCTAGAGAGCTAAGTGGTTGCATTGAAAATTGGTATCTGTGTTGACTTCTTTTTATCATGGTGAGATGTTCAAAACCTGGGTTTATCTTTTATATCAGCAGCATTGTCGAGAGAGAATCTGGTTGGTGGAGTTTAGTAGTATATGGTAATGGATGGTGAATAGAACCAAATAGTGTTACCAGGTACCGATGTGATCACATGAGACTACAACAATATATATATATATATATATGTATATATATATATATTGGTTTGTTTGTGTGTGTTTTATATATTTATATTTTCCCATATTAAAATAATATATATATATTTATATCATGGATAAATGATATGTCTCTAAATGAGTCACATTTATAAAAAAATAATACTAATGAGCTGTGTTTAAAAAATGGGCTATACACACTCCATTTCCTTGTGCATCTATGATACATGCTTAAACCATTTAGGAACTCTTATAAACATTGATAAATGTAAAAAAATTATCGATAAATGAAATATTTTTTGTATTGGGATTTAAACACCTAATCCAATCTACTTCTAAGAGACATTACATCAGATGCCCCAATAAAATGCATATGTGCACTCTAATCGTAATCAAAATGTGGTAGTTATGATTTTAAGATACATAAGAAAGAATCTACTCTTTTTTACAAGATGAATTTCTATATATTTAATCACTAACCCAGAGTAAAATCTAATTATTTTCCTTATGACATGGAATTAGGCTTAGTAATTACCTATATTTATAGGTTATTAAAGATATTATGATTTATTTTCCTATAGGCTATACAAAATTTGTTAATGGTGTGTTTAAAAATTAGTCAAATTACTTAATAATTTTTTCAAAAATACATGTTAATAAAAGTAGATGATATAACCACACCCCATTTCCCCATAATCATATAAAATATAGGGAAATCATTTAGGCATTCTTATAAACATGGATAAATATAAAAAAAATGTGGTTAAATGAAATATTGTTTGTAGTGGGATCTCAACACAAAAAATAGTATACTTCTATGAGTCATCACCTCTTAGGCCTTAAAAATATCCAAATACACACCAGACTCTAATTAAAAATGGTAGATTCAAAATTTTAAGATAATGATAAAAAAATCTATTCATTTTCTACATGAAACGTTTTAGGTATTTAATCTCTACCCAATAGCACAATCGAATTATGTGTCCTAAGACATGGAATCAAGAGGAGTAAGATATAATTGATCAACCCAAATATTTTATATAACATCAGATATTATGTAATATAATCCAATACTATTTAAAGATTTATGATTCTTTTAATTGAATGGTTTAAGAGGATTACTGAACCTATATAGCCTAAAATCACACATGACATGAATGTCTGGAACCCTTTCTAAATAAGAATTAAAATGGTATGAAATTAAGAAATATTTTTTAACAATTTAATGATATTATGATAAATATTATCCACTTATAAATATGTAATCACTAGATAATTATAGAGGTATGTAGTTATAATCCTCATTTCCTATATAGCCTTTATGGAGGGAAACTATAATTCACTTATATTTTTGAAAGGATTAAATTAATATTATGTTTTCAATGGTTGATATGAAATTACTAAACATGTTTTGAAAAATGAAAAAACTAGCTTATAGTTCAAGCACATAACTTTGTGGTGTAGGAAAAATACCTACTAGATGAAATGCTCCTCCTAAAAGAAGTCATAATTAACCACTAACATCTTTAAATGACTAGTAGATTGTTTAACCGTGTGGATGGTTATTTATGAGATAACATTTCCCAATAATTATGTAACAACTCACAGAGTTATAGGTAAAACAAATTATGAATTGTATGGTCTCTAATGAAAGTAAAAATGCTGGAATTCGTTTTGAACAACATAAGAATGGTTATTTATAAATTTTCTATGTTATTTATTATATGTTTATGATGTAGAATATTTTATAGGATAGACCTAAAGAAAGATTTAAGGAAATAATAATCTATATTGAAATGGTGGGTGGTTTTTATAGTCATCATGTACTCAGTACTTGGACACTAGGCATATTGAAATTAATCTAGTGTTATCCCCCTAGATTTTTCAATGGGTGGTAAGTGTAGGTGCACCTAGTATATGGTATGACCACACGGTCTTATGAAATAGTGCAATATAATTATTTTAATGGTAAATCCCATTTGAATTTAAGAAAAAAATTCACTAGGGAGGGCTATTATTGATTTGATTTCCACTCCCATTGGGTCTATTTCTCTACACTAGATGATATATTGTAACATCCCATGGTTTTAGAATATATTTTCTATCAAAATAAATTTAGAGTGTTCCAAAACATTTACACACAACACTGATCATAAACAAACCACAATATACAATTAAATGTAAACTTTATAACTTAGTTGTTGGAATAATATGTTTAAATAAGAGTTATTAAATTATAAAATATATTAGGGAAGGTTTTACAAAATGAAATTGTATTTATTAATTATGAGGAAATATATACTCAATTTTGAATTTTATAAACAAAATAATTTATTTCAAAAGAATCTATTTTTCAATGTATTTTATTTTATATATTTTATTTTAAAAAAATTAATCACCAATTAACATTGATTTTGATAAACTTTTATTGGTAATTGTTGAATTATTATTCATATATATCTTATAAATTTGTTATAAATGAAGAAAATAACATTTGTTGTAAAAAATAATTATTTTTCAGTAAACTACTTCTATGTGCACAATGTATTTTTTTTTATTTTAATTAAATTAATAATTATTGATGAATTATATTATTGAATAGAATATATCAAAAATTCAATTACAAAAATTTAGTTTCATATAAGGCTGTTTACTAGGTATTAATAGAATGAAATTTTTCTTTATTCTTAAAAACATATTTTCCAAAAAAATTATTTTTTTCATGTTTTGTGCATTTATATTAAAATTGATTTCAATCTCTTTATGAAATTGAACATTATAAAACTGGTTTCCATGTTTGGGACCAAAATTTCTAAATTTGGTTATACGGTCCCTTTCATTATTTATAACAATTTGGAACCATGGTTAAACTTTATCATTATAATAAGTTTTAAACGAGTTAATGAGGGGGTTAAACTAAAATATAAGGCCAAACAGAAAAATAAACATGTGTAATTTTAATTGATTTATTATATTGAAATTTTATCTTTTCATACATTTTAAAATTGCATAAATTGGATCCAGTTTAATTTTCAAATGATTATTTATTAATATAATGTTTTAAGTATTAACAACAGTTCAACACCGCTTATCTTTTAATTGGAATCAATTCTCATCACTTATCCACAAATACTAAGAACTATAGATTGACCAAATTCAGATATAAAAAAATCCCAAATCCCTCATTCATAACCTATAAATATTTTTATTCTCAAAAAGCCTTCCCAAAAATCCTTACGGATATTTCAAAAGTGGTTAACCAGGGAAGATGTAATCATTGTCACCAAATAATTTCATGATTAATTCTTCTTCTACCTCATCCAGATAATCTTTAAACATCTCAATATAATGATATCAGTTTAATTATTCTACTGAAATTATATTATATCAATATAATAACGATCATCAAATTAAAATCCATTCTAATAAAATTTAAAACATATTTTTTCGGACATAAAAACTATTATCTCCATGAATGAAATATTTTTTTTCTCAAAAATACCTATATATACAATTAGAAAGATATATTTAATTAATAATTTTGATATTTATGAAATAATTTTGATTTTGTAATGGTGTATTATTATATTCCTTAATTTCATTATATTCCTTAGAAAACTGAAATGTCACTAATGTGTAAGTGTAGTCTACTACCTATACCAAGGATGCCTTCTAATTTTCCATCACATTATTGTATGGATAGTATAAAATTTATATTTAGAAACTATATATGATTAATATTTCATTATTAAAATTTCATAGATGTTCATAATGTGTAGGTAATAGAAATTACAATTTAAAGCTTGTGTGGGAAAAAATACATAACACTCAAATATTAATTTTAATAATTAATTGATCATAAATGGGTAATAAAGAGATATAAATTAAATACATCATGTAAGATAAAATTGAATTTGAAATTTTTTTAAAGTAATAATAAATAAAAAAATTATTATACCTGATGTTTGAGTTTTTTTAAACTAAAAATAAGTTTGAAGAAAATGATTTATTTTTAATCTAATTTTTAAATGATATTTTTTATGTTAAAATTTCATTTTTGGCAACTTTTATACTTTTTCTCTATTAAAAAAATATTTTCTTCTCCTCTATTTATTTTTAATGTTTAATAATTTATTTTTAATTTCTTATACATTTTGTGCAAGAATCAACAGAAAGTTTATATGTATGAGATACCGACCAAATTTCTTCTTTTTATTAGAAATATTTCTCCCCTATTTATATATTTCTCCTATTATTTATGGATTGTAATTAATTAAAATTAAAAATATTTTTTTAAAGAAATTTGATGTATATTTTATTTTTTTCCAATATTCTTTGAAAAAATATTTTTATGGTTGTTTGATTGAAACATTTTAATTTTCATTTCAAATGTGGGAAAACAGTGTATTTTTTACATTTATCTCTGGACTGTCTTTTCCAAACTATTAGAAAATTATTTACTATTTTTTAGAAAAAATCAATGATTTTTCAAAGAAAATAATGTTACCACTATTCTTGTAATTTTTTATTTTATGTGATAGTTATAAAAATAAAAGTTATATTTCTTAATGATTTTCCATGATACCATAAAATGTAATTGTAAAAGTAATTTTAATCTATTTTTTTATTATGTAATGAATCATATGATTCATTAGGTATATGACCTAATCTAAAAATTCACCTTCTTTTCATGGATGCATTATGATTCTGATTTATAAATGTGTTATGAAACCTATTTATTTTCCCTATATTAATATGTTCTAATGAAGTTATGAATGTTTTCAAACATATATAGAAAAATTCTGTATGGTTTTATTTTTGTGATTGGTGACTCTATTATATATATCCTTGTAATTTGATAATGTTTTATATCTCATGGGACCAGGTGGGTACAATGGTTATTTTTCCAATATGAAATTTTTTTTAGCATATATTTGGTTACACCAAGTCCATTATGTCACGACCAGGTGTTTAACCTTGTCCAATATAAATGAAATGACTTCATGGTCATACATTAAATATGGTATTATTTATATGGTTATTCATATTCCTCACATTTATTCGATACTTACATGCCTCATTTTTATTATTATGTTATGATTAATGGGAAATCAATATAAATTTATGTCTCACCACCATTATTATTAATGCTTCACAATATATCAAAGTGTCAATCCATGATTAATAGGTTTTAAAGTATGATTCCCTTAGTATAATTATTTTCGGTTATGTTCATACAATATTATCATGTGGTCGTACCCTGATACCAATTTAATGATATTTTATTAGATCGGTATCCCCCATGTTTACCCATATTGAGTATTTGCGGTGTCCCTTTCTTTTGATTACATACCTCCGGTTATGAAGGTGGCACTATTTATTATATGTATTGAACAAAACTATATATGACGAATTTTTATATTATATGTTGATGTTTTCATAAATAATTTATTTCGGTATTTAGTTTCCAAATAAATTAAACCTTCATGGTTCTATGGAGTGTATTATTGTAAAATGTAATGAATTTTAATTTTAAATAATGTAACATGTATATAAATGTATCTCATTTCACCTCAGTTTTTATCAGGCATTGTTTTATTTCTTTTTTTTCATTTTGATATGAGGAATATGAGAAAAAAATTTATAATGACCTATGATAAACAAAACATGATATTTGATAAAACTAAAGTTAAATAGGTTTATCAAAAGGTGTCAAAAATCATGATATCACAATAGAGGTATTATTATTATAGAACTTATTACTATAACTATTATTTATTAATACCTATGTTTACTATTTTGGTTTTAGTAAATGGTTGGAACCAGGATGAATCAGGTTAAAAAATAATTTGGCATGTAATTTAATGATCATCCTCATGAGAAAAAAATGGAATAGGAGCCAGGATAAAATATCAAGACACTATTACCACCCAATGATAATAATGTATGAATAATAAGTTCATCATCTAATTTTTATCACCAATAAATCTAGGCATTAGAGTCAGCCCTCATCAAGGCCTCAAGGGTGTTCCTGATCCCCAAATAATGACAACACACTCCAAATCATTATGAAAAACCTATGAGAACGATTTATCTCAATATAATAATAACAAAATAAACCACCCATCAATGAAAATATATTTAATAAAACACGAATCAAATATAAACAACCAATACCATTGCGTGTAAAAAAACACAAGATACAAAAAAAAATTGGAGACAAATAGATTACAAGACCAACATGAATCCAAAAAAACAAGTCCAACTGCTACCCATCCCATCTTGACAAGAGGGTTAATATGGTTACACTAATATTTCCTACATTACTATTACATCATTTCAATGATAAATAACATTACAGTGTTACAAATCCCTAATCAAATGATTTAGTTTCTTGTTCAAATGTTGATTATATATAACTTTTACACTATAAAACATAAATATTGTTTAATTCATTCTTATCTAAATTTTTAGTGGGCATCACATTCTCCATAGTATAAGTAATCACCTTAGGATGTGAATCAATAAAGGGGGTGGGCTAAAATCCCAGTAATACGATAAAAAAAGACATGAATCAAAATAACATGGTTGAGAATAACCATCTTCATCATTACATAATTATGGATTCATCATAATAATAATGTGAGGAATCATTAGATAAAGGTATGGAATATTTAAATTCATAAAAATGAAACACCATGTATTAGTGGTCAAATACCATAGATAGTTGTGAACAAATATTGCATCATGTTCAGGCATAGCATATGTTCATAATCATAACATAGTTATTTTGAAAAAATATAGCATCACTCTCATGAATATATTACATTATGTCAATAGATATGCCATACAACCCAATGATTTTATGTTCTATTTAATTATGGGTGCATACTTCACATCATAACATTAACATAATCATCCATGCCACATAAAATGTATATCAATCTGGAACATAAAACCACACATGGAAAATAATGAGTTTAATGAGAATACATTCATGAATAAACTATTTGGTTCCAAAAATAAAAATGTAATAACATACATGGTATAAATATCATAAATATTGAGCGAAAAAAGAAACAATTTTAAGAAAAGTAAAAGATTTATTTTTACAAAGAAGAGTTATTTTGTAAAAAACATTGTGTTTTTCATAAAACTAGATTGAAAAAATTTATATCCTATAAAAGAAATGGTAATAAAAATGAAATTACATTTGAGGAATATTAAATATCATCCACATTAAAATTTGGAATGAAATAAGAATAACCCAAAGAAAAGAAATTGGGTTCGATAATCACCTTGCCTTATGTCAGAATTATTTGTTTACATTAATTAACTGGATAATAAAATTAGATTCATTTATTACTAAATAAATAATAACTTATAAAATTATTTGATTAATTATAATTTTATTAATTTTTTATATCCATTTTTTATGAGTTATTGAATTCAATTTTATCATTCAAGAGTGATTGTTTTCTTGGTTTTCATGATCGGTTAACTTGTATACATGTGTTGAAGTTGATGTAATATGAGGATAGTTATATAGAATTTAAAATATATGTTACTAATGAAATTAAAAGAGTTTAAATGGACTTATATTTTTATATATATAATTATTATTCATTATATAATATTTTAATTATAATCATTTAGATTAATTTTACTATTTATCAATCGTCACTAAATAGTTTTGTTTTAATTTTCATTATTATTATATATATATGTTAGTTATAGAAAATAAAAATTTCATAAAATTAATTTTATAATATATTTCATCCATTAAAACTATTTTATTACCCACCTTGAAGGTGTTAATGAAAAATGAAAACATGTCATCCTCAAAGGTAAAAAATCAACACGTCACAAATGATGTTTTCATTTCTAGAATAAAAGTTAGGGGAAAAGATGTTTGATGATTAATTATTACATTAAAAAAATAAAATTATAGAATATAATATACTGTGTTAATCATTATTCTTGGATAAGGGGAGGTTTTAATCAAATAAGAGAATAAAATAAGTTAAAAAGAAAGAGGATTTTACCTCTGGAATTCTTCTCCATGAGAACCTCTATGGGGAAATTTGGTTTTTTCTTTTTTGAGACCAAAGGATCCTATATTTTGGGGAGATACTTTGAAGTATTATTTGAAAAATTTTGTACAATCTTAATTGCCTAGAAGGTGTGAGTAGAAGAGTTGGTGAGGGTGGTATTTATAATGTAGGAGAGGGTGTTTTTTTATTATATTCATTAATTGGTTATTTTGGATCAAGACTATGAATAGATTTGATTCCCATAAATAAATACAATAAAAATGGAAGGATAGTTCAATGTTATGGTCTTAAATCATCCATACATCAAAAATTAAAAAACATTTATGGTATTTTACTTATATTGTAAATTATCGTATTTCACTATTCATTAAAAATTTAACTATTTCAGAAAAATAACAAAAAATCAACCTAACCATTTATTCTACTTGTGGAATTAAAAAATGGAATCCATTTTATGAAAATAATTTTCTATATATTATAAATATTATTTTTAATTAAAATCACCATTTATTTGAAAAATATATATCTTTTAATATTATAGATTATTTTTTGACACATTAAAATTTTAATTATAGTTTAATAAAATTATATAAAATAATAAGAAACAAATTATAAATTTATGAAACTATTTTAGGAAAAAAAATTAAATCATTGCATTAATTATAATATTTTAAAAAAAATCATGACTTACAAAAATACCAACACATAATTTATGTTTTTTTATACATTTTTTTAATTAAACTATGATATATTTATAAAATATTTTAATTTATAAGATTGATAAATATTATATTAAATTTCATAGGTGAGGTTATTATTCTATTAGTTGTATTAATATTCTTAATGGTCACATTACTATTCCAAAGGTTGGGTTACTATTCCATTAGTATATGTTTTTTAATTTCTATGTATACAAATACTTTCATTCTTAATACATGAAAATAATGTTTTTATTGTGCTTTCTATGATATTTATTTGTTTTATACCTTGTAACATAATTATAAGAAGGAAAATATCTATTGATAAAATTTTCGATCATTACAGTCTACCCCCCTTTTGAAATTTCTCCCTCAAAATTTCATTTTACATAAAAAGGTGTGGGTAATTCTCCTTCATTACTTCATTTGGTTCAATTTGACTTCTTAATACTTATGGTTATTCTATAGTAATTTGATCATATGAATAGTTTTATTACGTAGAAAATTATCTCTATGATCCATTATCTTCACCGACATCTCCTCATAGGAGAGATCATTTTCCAACAGTCCCACTTGTAAATTCAGTACAGGTGAGGTGTTTGATATGTGAATCCTCAAGATGGATACGTGGAATACATAATGTACTAGAGACATGGTTGTTGTAAATGCTTGTCTATAATCCAAAAATTCAACAATATCATGTTTTTTAAAGGGGTCATTGTAGATGGGACTTAGCTTTCTTTTCTTCCCAAATCTCAAGATCCACTTACATGAAGATATCTGAAGGAATACCATTTCTTAAATCTTAAAAACCATATCCGATTATTGATTTTCAATGTAACTATTCTATAAAATTTGAGATTCTTAGATGTGATACTGAATGGTTTTCAAATTTTCTACAATTTCATGAACCATTTCAGGTCCCAGTAGCATAAATTCACCGATATCATCACAACACACTACTGTTATTCATCCATTCCCATAATAGAATTTATATGGATGCATTTGAATGCTTGTGTCAAAATTATTATTGTAAGATATATCAACAAGAGTTATATATTGGTCTTATCCTTTGATTAAATCCATAGAATATGATTTGAAACTGACTTTGAGTGTCTAAATATTTTTCTTATATTATCTATCAATTTGATGATGATGATGATCTATATTAAAGATTACATCAATATTTAGAGAATGTTGGAGGCTTTTCCTAATCATGGAGGGGAATCTTAGACCTTTAATGAAAAAAATTGATATTGGTACTCCCAAAAGACTTACCACTTCTATAATTTTTATCTGTGAAATTAGATCTAGTGATATGTACTCATGAATTACGATAAATTGATTTTTCCTTGTTTAATGATCCATAACAACCTGTATAGAATTCTTATCTCTGGATGTATTCGGAAGTCTGGTAATAAGGTCTGTGATGATTTATTCAAATTTCTATGTTGGTATGAGTAATGGTTGCATTATCCCCCTTAACTATATATCATAGCCTTCACGTTCTGACATAACATGCACATTGTTGTATACTAAGGGATATCCTTCTTCATATTGTCCCACCAATAGTTCCTTCAGAGATCTTGATACATCTTTGTGCCCTTGGGTGAATATAAAGGTTGAGCTATGTGAAATATTCAAAATATCTTTCTTTATCACTAGATTGGATAGAAAACATAGTCATGACCAAAATCTTTTAATTCCTTACTCATTAATTTTTAACTCTGAGGATTTTTCCTTTTTTCTAGAGTCCACCTTCTTATAAATTTACACATCATTTCATTAAGAATCATTTATTTTCTCCCTGATGGATAGTTGAGAAATCATTTGATAATGTATTGATGTTGTTACTTCTTAATGATTCCCGATTATATGCTTTGAAAATATATGAATATGTGATCCTTATCAATTCTAATCATTGATAATGTTTCCAGATCATTACTACATAGAGAACTATCATTTTATTTTCCATACGGGGATAGTAGTGGATTGACGATTCATATTCCGTGATGAGATCTAACCATATTTTATGGCACATAATAAGATCATTCTATGTGAATATATATTTTTGGATCCTACTATTAGAATATATCTCACACTTATCCCAATAAAGATAATTCCACCATATTTTCAATGTGAATATCACATCTTCCATCTTCATATCATGATTCGGATAGTTTTCTACATGAGTTTTCAAATTACTTCAAGAATAATATATCACTTTATCATTTTTCATTAGTATATTTAATAATACCTTATTTAAATTATCGTTGTATTCCAAAAATAGTTCCATATTTATCGGTAGTGTGAGAACTACTACAATGATAATCCTATTTCTAGACTCATTAAATTAGCCTTCACATTCACTGTTCTATAAAAATTGTAAACTCTTCCATGTCAAATTTATTAGTGGGTTTAACAATCATGATAAATTATTAAAAAAATCATTGGTAATAACCAGCTAGACCCATGAAACAATAGATCTCCATTACTAATGATTTTATTGACCTCTATTCAATTTCCATTGACATAGAAGGGTCCACATGTATTCCTTTTCTAGTGACAACATTTCTTAATAATGGTACGTCTACCATCAAGAACTTGCATTTTCTATACTTGACATATAGATTATCTGTTATTAAGGTCATCAACATTATATTCAAATACCCAATCTGTTCTTACTTTCTCTTGGAGTATATCAGTATATCATCAATAAATACTGCCATAAATTTTACGAGGTAATATCTAAAGGCACTATTCATTAAGTCCATGAATATTACTGGAGTATTACTAAGTCTAAAAGGCAAAACTATGATCTCGTAGTGTCCATACCTCATTCAAAATGAAATATTGGGAATATATACCTTCTTAGCCATTAATTGTTGATATCCCGATCAATGATCCACCTTAGAGATATACATGACATCATAAATGATTGAACATGTCATCTATATATGGAAGGGGATAGTTTTTCTTCATGATTATTTTTTTGAGATCATGATAGTGAATTTATGGGTCCATTGCTACATCATTTATTTTGATGAAGAGAACTAGTTCACCCCATGGTAAAGAACTTGGGTGTATGAAACCCTGGTCCAAATTATCTTATAACTGATTCATTGGTTCTCTTCAATAGTGAAGATTCTATAAGGATTATTTTATATAGTAAAATATCTATGAATTAGTATAATTGATAACTCAACCACCTTATCAGGGGAAGTCCCAAAAATTCTTTTGGGAACACCTTCGTGTAGTCCTTCACAATGTTAATTTCATAGAGAAATATTGTCCTTTTTATCAGTAATTTGAGCTAGATATGAATTCTCATGAGACTATAATATCCAATATTGAGATAAATATTCTAGTGTATATTCATACTCATCCATACAATTATAAATAATAGGATGATTCCTAATAATATAAAGAGTGATCTCTCTTTATTAACAGTTAATGTTGGATTTGTATAAATATAGCCAATCCATGCCCAATATAGGATCAAACTTCACCAAAATTAGTTAGAAAATATTTGTTGGGTGCCTAATTCCAATATAATTATAAATGGAGGACTTATATACATTGGATGAAATAATTTTCTCATTTATTTTTCTTATAAATAAGTCATCCTTAGTATTTTGATGTGTTGTTTGATTAGTTATAGTAATAATTTAAGATATAAAAGATTGAATAAAACTATAATCAAATAGTACATTTTATATTCATTAATTAGATACTATTTTAAATGTTACCACATTATTATAGAGCTCCACCATATCAACAGGGATAAAATATGATCTCCCTTTATCCTTTGGATTTGGTCATTGAGGTTGTTGATTTACCTCAAGGAGTTTAGGATTAGTAGACTATCTTGCATAGTTTACTTTCTCCCCATAGTTGAAGCATTAAACCATGGGTGGTGGTCACATTTCCTATATTAAGTTTTACATATTCCTCATGTATCTTCGATATTTCTGATCTTTGTGGCATTTTGTCACACACATGAATCATTTATCCATCCCATTTAAGAAATTCTTGTGATGATTCTTCCTATGTTTTTAAATTGGGAGAGGTTGAGTTTTCATTCTACCTTTGACATTAAATCCTACAACATTAAACTCCATAATTAATTTTATAACTCCAAATCCATGATACCATTATCCAAAGTACATATCCACATTGAGAGTACATAAATAACGTCATCAAAATTCCAAATTTCTTGAATTTTTAGTCCTTTTAGATGCTTTGGTTTTAAACAACAAAATATTCTATCTATTTTTCTATCATTATTGATAAAAAACCTAAGGTTTACCTTTTAATCCTTGTAAAGTTTTCTTCACAAGTCATGAAATATTAACCTTATTCTTTTAGATCTATGAATTATCTCTCAATATTTGTCTTCATATTTATCAGGAAATACTAATTAAGATATAATTTATTAAATTTTCCCCACTCCATATCTTAAATTTTTTCATTTTCATTGGTTTTCTTAATCATATCCCACCATTGATAAACCTCTCCATCTAAATAATATATGGATATAGACACATTATCCTTCTCAGAATAGTATAGACTTGAAAATGTCTTCCCTAATGAGTTAACACACTACTCTAGAACAAGTGGATTAGAAGATACACTAAACATCAGTGGGCGTTCTCATTTAAAAGACTCAATAGCCAGTTTCTCCCTCTTAGGTGAAGGCATATGTGCCACATTATTCAGGTTATAGTTAATATCCTGAGACACGTGGGTAATAATTGACATGAAATTATGAAATAAACCTCCCAATTCATTGGGGATGTCATTCTGGTAATTAGAACATTGTCCCTCACATAGGTTGTTGGCCTATTTTATCCTGGTTCACACCATTTTCTAAAAGAGGAATGGTTTGAACATAAATCAAGAATTCATGAATAAATAATGTATTACACTTTTTAATTATCACTAACGAAATTATTTGTGGGATCTCTATGTTTATAATTTTTCTAAAACAAATATTCATGAATTCTTACATATACATAGTTTCATATTATGGGTTTTAACTATTTTACTCAAATCCTAATTCCCAAATTAACTGAACTGTGCTCTGATAAAAATTCTATAGACCCAATATTTTATTATATAATATTTAACTCATTATAAATATTAACAGCACAATAGTGTTACAAATCATATATCAAATCATTTAGTTTCTTGGTAAAATTAGTATTATACACAACTTTTAAATTATAAAACATAAAAATTATATAATTTGTTCTTATCTATCTTATTAGGGGCCTTTGAATTCTCCTTAGTAAACGTGATCACCTAAGGATATAAATTAATGAAATGGGTGAGCACAAATCCTATTAAGATGATAAATAATGACATGAATCAATATAATGTGGGCGATAATAATAATAATCAACAAAATAGAAGTGTGTAATCATCATAATAATCATGAAAGGAATCAATAGATAAAGGCATGGAATGTGGTATTTTATAAAAATGATATATCGTGTCTTAGTGTTCAAATACCACACATAGTTTCAAATAAGGTTAGCATCATGTTCACACATAACATATGCGCTAAATAATAACTTCATGATTTTGAGAAATAAATCAACATCTTCATGAATAATGACAATTATCACATGGGATACGAAAAATTACCCAATGCATTGAAGATCAATATAATTTCGTGTTCACCTATCACATCAACACATTTAGATAATGATGCATGCCACATAGAACATATATAAATCTTGGACATAAAATATCCCAAGGAAAGGAATGGGTTTCAAGAAAATACATTCACCAATAAACTTTTAGGTAACCAAAATAAAAATTTAATAACATACTTGGTATAAAAATCATCAATCTTGATTTAGGAAGAAGAAATATTGAGATATGAAAAAGATTCATTTTTAGAAAGAATGGTTATTTTGAAAAAAATAGTTTCGTTTTTCAAAAAAACATATTTGAAACGTGTATATCATAGAAAGAAAAATGTTATGATAATGATATTATATTTGATAAATATTAAATAAAATCTACACTGAAATTTGGAATGAAAGAGGAATATCCTAGAGAAAGGCAACTGCGTTCGACAATCCCCTCACCTTATGTCTAAATGATTTATTCAATTTAATATATTGTATAAGATAATTTTATTAATTAATTACTAAATAAACAAACCCTTATAAAATTTATTTGATTCATCATAATTTTTTTATGTATGTTTATGGAGATTTTTATGAGTTATTGAGTTTAATTTCATTATTCTGGAGTGTTTTATTAATTTTTTTTCATGATCTATTCTAGTGTATACATTTATAAAAGTTCCTAAAGAATGAGGAATATTCTCCAGAATTAAAATTATATGTTATTAATAAAAATTCAATAGTTTAAATGTTATTATATATTATTTTTCTTCAAAAATGAGGAACAATCATTAGATTAAATTTTAATAATAATGATTTAGATAAATTTGGTAGTTTTTGGATCATCACAAACATGTTATGTTTTATTATATATATATATATATATATGTATATGTTTTTTCTAGAATAAAAAAAGATTATAAAAAAACTAAAATCCTTTTCAACCATTATTATGGTTTTAAGAACACCCCTGAATGTGGTAAAGGAGAATGAATACTTTTCATCATTAAAGGTGATAAATCAACACCTAATAGATGATGTTTTAAATTTTAGAATAAAAATGAGAGGAAAATAGGTTTGATGATGGATTATTCCATGAACATAATAACATTATAGTATATATATCATGCTATAATTATCAGGCTACTTGTATAAGGGGAGTTGGGGATAGAATAAATTATGAAAAGAAATTGAAAAGAATTTTAAATAAAAAGAATGAGGATTTTACCTCTTGAATTCTTCTTCTTGAGAACCTCCTCATAGAGATTGAGTTTGTAATTTTGTTGACATAAAAGGATCCTATATGTTTTAGGGAGACATTAAAATATTATTGGGTAGAAATTAGATAATATTAAAGGACTAGAATGTGTGAGTAGTATAGGTGGTGAGGGGAGCTATTTATTCGCGAGGAGAGGGGTGTTTTATGATTATTATATTCATTAATATATTATTTTGTCTCAATAATATGAATATTTAGATTAAAATATTTAAATAAATTAATGATATAAGTATATTTCAATATTCGGGGCTTACATCATCCATACATCAATAAGTAATAAAAAATTCATATATTAAACTTATACCGTAAATTACCGTATTTCACTATTCACCAAAAAATAAACTATATTAAAAAAAATACAATATATTCATTCTAAAAATATATCAATGTGTGGAATTAAAAATTGAATACATTTTATGAAATCAATTGTCTAAATAAGAAAAAAATAATTTTTATTAAAATATTCATTGATTCGAGAAATAACGACTTTTGTATTATAACCGAATTTATGAAACATTGAAAATTTAATAAAGGTCTTGTAAATTTATCTTATAATCATAATGAATGAAATAATAAATTATGATTATATTTTATGAAAATAAAATTTATTTTAAATCATTATATTATTTACAAAATTATAATTAAATATTTGTGACTTATAAAGATATCAACAAAAAATTTATCATTTTTAAAACATTTATTTACTTATATAATGATATAATTATAGCTTATTTTCATTCATATTATGGAAAAAATTTATTTATAATTTAATAGGTGATTTTACTATTTTATTGACCAGATTACTTTTCATAATGGTCACATTACTATTCCAATGGTCATGTTAATATTCCATTATTATAGGTTTCTTAATTTCTATGTATACCACTTATTTCATTATTAATTCATGAAAATAATGTTTTTATTGGCTCTATATTCTATTGATGTGTTTTATAACATTTAAAATAATTATAAAGAAGAAAAATTTCCCTTGATAAATATTTGGTTCATTACAGTAAACATCCCTTCATGTCCCCAACAATAACCCACATGACACTACCATGTGTACCCACCACCACTAAGAGGAATCATGCCTTTATATGTAATGGGAAAAATAGTATTTTCTTATAAAAAAATATGTTTATGTATTGTTTGATTAAAATGATCCTACTAGGATCCCACAGAGTATTTCATAATTAGTAGTTGTTTATTAAACCAATTATACTCATTTTAATGAAAGATAAGTCTGGGTATACATCATTTAATAATTTTAAATAAAATAATGAAATAAATGTTTTATTAATATTATATACGGTATTAATGAATAAACCATTTGAAAAAGAATTAATATATATAAAATTGATAAATTTTCTCCATAGAAATGAGTACTAAGGTATATTAGGTTTGGGTTAACTTAAAACTTCACACCTTAGTTATCAGTAAATATAACAAATGAAATTAGATCCCTATCATTAGTTCCTAGGTAAATAATTTCACCTCATTGGGAGACTACCTTAAATTCCATATCAATGTTTAGTTACTGTTTTATAATGAATCAATTTATATGTAAAGGTTACCTTCCCAAATGTGATTATACCAATCTATCCACTAATGTAACTTGGCTTCCATCAGATTTTCTCCAATAAAAGAGGCTCCAATTTGAATTAAAATCACTAAAAAAGTGTATTTCACGAACAAATAAAAAAAAGTCTCCTATATATGGACATAACATATGTTGAAAACCAGTTTCCTCCATAACATATAAGGATATATAAATATAACTAATGTATTATCACAACTAGATTTTCAATATTTTTATATTATGGATTGAAAAATTTTAAAACTAATATTATCATTTGTAAATGTGAAAAATTCATATAAGAAATGTATTTTATAATAAAACCTACATCCAATGGTCTCCATCCTTAAAGAAACAAAAAATTATATAGGTGTATATAGGTTCCTCCACACCCTCTTTCAATAAATCCACTAAAAATCCCATTGGACAATAACCAAATCCATATATCATTCCATGAAGACAATGATATATGGTTATTTATAAAAAATAATTTCAAATATTTATAATTAATAAAATGAAATAGACTCATACTTTCGATTATCATGATCAAACATCAGTATATATGGTGGAAATCCTCTCATAAAGTTAAGTATTTAACAAAACTGCTTACAGAGAGCCTATGGTTTTACATCATAATGAAAAAAAGGATAAATGGTGGATTTAGGGAACTTTTTGGTGTAAAAATATACATCTCATATAATTTCATTTCATTTCATGGTTTGGAAACATGGTTTGGTAAACTATACACAGACTATACTGGCATCACTATTCCACTAGACAACCCCCATAGTTTCTCCAAATAATTTTTAAAATAGTGTGACAATCATGTGAAATTACTCTATCCCATTTTAAGTAGTTTCCTAGTAATACTACATATTTTACCCTTACCATGTTCTTCCTATGATCCATTATTTGGAACTTTTCAACATGTTGAACAGTTTTATAGAGAAACTATATGATTTATTCTAACTATTCTTTAACTATGATCCTAGCCAAACCCCTTCAACATACCTTAAAAACTGTCCAAAAAGCATACAGGAATACATGGATTAAATGATGGTAAATAAAAAAACTGTTTATACCTATAATTCACAGAAAATTTTTATAAATCTCCGCACCATATCACTTTCAGCTTCTATAATACCTCATTGAATAAGGTTGATCAAATAAAATATGAGGTCATTTCTCCTTCATAGTTCATTCATATTCCAATGTATCATGAGAATATATTATTTGTTTCTATGGAAATCGGAACACTATAATTGACTTCCTATAAAAGATCTTATCTTTAGAGTAGTCTATCAAAAATGACTACATGATTTACAATAAATCCACTTCCAAATCAATCTCATCCTAATTCAGAATGCGATAACTGTCATTTTTTTACATATTGATCTAAGATACATAAAAAACAATATTTATTAAGATCATGTGAGGTATTAAATCTAATATATAATCCATTTTTTAATTATACATATTGATCAAAAAAGGTAACAAATATCGTATAGCTAAATTTCCCTACATTCCTAGCCATTGGTGACCCAAACTAGTAAAAACATTAATGAATGCCTTATCGCCAACGAAAATATATAAAGGATCATGTCCAAAATTCACATGAGATTTATGATTACTCATAGGTGTCACCAACAAAGGATGTATGATTTGGATATAATCTAACATATTGTGAACAATGTATAATAACATAAGAACCATTTCACCCATGGTTGTCCAATAAAGATGATATTTGCATGGTTAGGTATGCAAATTTTAAAAGGGATCCATTTTTATAGATAATTAATAACTATTGAAAAGGTGAGATAAACAAATCTCAAATGGATATCCTACGAACATCTCATGTATTGGATGAATGGATAGAGAATATCCAACAAAATATGGATCAATTAATCTATCTACCCATAAATATGAGGATAATGGGACATAATCAACTTTACATGAGATCTCATCAGATCATTGAGGATTTTTCATAACCAATAATTAAAATTGGAGTCCCTTTCCAAAATAATATATAATGTTACCTTATACAGCCTCACAAGCTCCCATACATATGTCCTTCCCAACTCCTCAACAATTATGGTCTCCCAAATTAAGATAAAATGTACCAAGTTTATTATTTATTAAACCTAAACAACAACAAATCTCTTTCCTCTGGGTTTCTATGATTTTTCCTATGAAAAACGATTGTTGGATAGTTTGTCTTATATCCATATTATCATAAAAAGATGTTGATTAAATCTATATGGATTTCACTATTTCTCCTTAATCTATTGGTAGGTATATCAATCAGATATGAACTTAGATATTACCCACCTTAATCCTTCGAAAATAAAAAAACAACTAATAATACACATTCATAATATCTAGTAATTTGTTCATCTAAGTGAAATAAAAATCACTAATCATGGATTTTGTCCCAAAAAATGAAAAAACATACCAACGATTCAGATAAGAAATGTCCAATGAGAGAGAGGTCATTCAATGTTGGTTTCCTCAATATATAAATTATATAAAATAGTCCATAATTTAGTATCCATCTAGTGTTCATAAAAAATAATATCGAAAACAGATGGTGCCAAAAAAAATTTGTAATATAATTACCTGTCCATATCTCCTTCACATTATGATGCATCTGAGAAAAGAGTCCCATGATATTCTATTCATTTTTCGATTCCATCACAATAAGATATGACCACATTATACTACGATTGCCAGTGATAGCATTCTCTATTCCCATGTGATAGGAAATGATGACTTAAAATACTGAATACATTCCACCCATCACCTCAAACTAATATTAAAGTATTTCTAAAGTATTATGTAGCTCAAACTCCAATGGTCATTATAGATAATGAACGTCTACCTAAAAGGTAATTTTGATAAAATTTTAGGTTGTGCATGAAAAATTAAACCTCTAAATCATGTTTTGGGTAATTATTCTCATGTGGTCAAAGATAAATTTCTTTATGTGGGTCCATGTGATCTCCCTTGATAAGAACCCAATCCAAATCTACACCCAAAGCATAAAAATACACAATATAGCCTTTATCGAACAAGGGTAGGATTAGAATTAGTTTTGGGGGAAAAATATCACATTTACCAATCAATAGAATCCTTATATTATTGACTCAATAATAACTTGTCCTTCTATAAAAGATTGGTAAATAATGACACAACATTTGAGAATTACATTACATAACATTGATAATATAATAGTAAACTCTAAAAACTCGAGTCTTTCCATTGATCCTCCAATGATATAATATATTTCAATGTCTTAGTATCAACTGAGAGGTCATATTCCTATAAGTAGTTTCCCAATAATTTAATTTCCTATATTAATAAATTATATTTATATATCTTAGCACATGGGTAGTGATCTCATTAGTTCACCAAAAATATTCTACGATGATGCTCGTGCTCTTATTTAATTGCTGATAAAACCAATATATCATCAGAAAATACCATAAAAATAATCATTCTACTGAAGAAATATCTATTTCATCAGAACCATGAAAAATATAGGAGCACTAGTTAGGATAAATGGCCTAAAAATATACTCAAAATGGAAAAATAGACTCTTTATAGTTGTCTTCAAGAAGCTGGACCGCTTAATTATGAGTTCAAAATTTCTGGTGCGATGATAAATTTGAGAAAATAATTATTCCCAATTTAGATGATCAAATAAGTCATTAATATTTGGCAATTGATACTTATTCTTAATCATTACCCATTTTATATTTTGGTAATCATCATATAAATGAAGGGTTTCATCAACCTTATTAGAAAAAAGTATCAGGGTTTCCTAATGTGATATACTCATATGTTAGAATCCCTTGACCTTATATTAAAATATATTTGTTTCACTAGTGTTATATATTATAAAGTAATATATATAGTATTACTTTGTGACACCATATCTATTAATAATTCCAGTTCCCTT
The DNA here is from genome assembly GCA_963277665.1 of Viscum album. Taxonomy (NCBI): domain Eukaryota; kingdom Viridiplantae; phylum Streptophyta; class Magnoliopsida; order Santalales; family Viscaceae; genus Viscum; species Viscum album. The sequence continues at coordinate 144,089,905 of OY728141.1, forward strand.
TCTGGTGGAAAAAATGAAAACTTCGATATTAACCCTTTAATAAATCCCCTAACCACTATAGGATATATATAACCAAGGATTATCTCTTAAATATAAATTAAAAGTTATGATATTCATTTACCAACATCCGATAAAATAGGTCCTACTCGATTATAACTCATATACAACTCTCATTGAAATATCTACCATCTCACATTAGGGGAAGTAAAGGAAACTCATTGATGATTGCAACCAATTTGAGTTCTTTTGGAAAATATACTATAAATATAGAAAATTTAATCAATGATATCTAATTCATAAAATGTATAATTAAATCCAAATCAAAATCATTTTTATATAAGAATAAATAAGGTAATATTAATCCCTAAATATCATTATTATTGTGAGGTTTCACTAACTTCATAATATCAGGGGTTAGTTTCAATGGAGGATTGAAGAGATTAACAAAGTAAGATGACATAAATGAGTGAGAGAAACATGTATCAAACTAAGTAGTCTCTAAGGATAAATTATCTAAAATAGTACCTCTCAAAGGCATAGGCCCCATATTGTCTTCTAAGGGGAATTATCCACTATGTGTAAAGGATTCATCCTAGATGATGACCACTTCTCTTCAAATGCTTGTGTCTAGATTCATGGTTCTCTAGAGGCGTACTAGTGCATTATAGACCATCTTGGAACTTATTTTGATATTAAATTGGGTGGAAATTTGTAATAGAAAATGAACCTATATAAGTGACCTTGACTTCCATATGAAATAAAAAATTATGGATCTTAAAAAAAAGTATGATTCATGTTCCCATCATGTCACATTGGTATCAAGTCATAGTATCACTGCTAACAGTAGAATATATTATAGAACTGGTCTTATTCTAGGAAGCACCACCTCATTTATGAACCTCATTATAATTTATCTTATTTCAGTAGGGATCTATATAACATCCACCAAGAATGGAATAAACCCCCACTAAACCCTTTTTTTATTCGAGAGCAATTCCTACCGTTAATGTTTTAACCACCACTTTCGCATTAGTGGGGAGTATAATATGAAAAAGTGAGAATGGATTTTTGTGCAAATTATACGATCAAATCCCCCATAATTTATCCATTCATTCAACACTAACTCATGTAAAAAATGAATCTAAATGATCTAATAGTTGGTGTACTCTATCATTGTTCCATCATCCTGTTGATGAGTGATGAACAAATTTCATTTAACCAATTCCATTTTTTATGAAAAAATATCTAGAAAATAAACGCATTAGGTTCTTAAAATATATCCCTTCATGATTTTTTTCATGAACCGTTGTGTCCCACCATATCATTTTTGGTCCTTCAAGCTTAAATGTAGCACACATATCTATAAATGAATATAGATTTTCCAAAAAGTTGAAATCCATATTGACTTTCTCCAACTATTCCTTTGTTTCATGAGGGTAATTTATCTTTTGGATGGTTGGAATCTTATGAAAAATAAAATCATTGGATTAATATCTATCTCCCCCAGTTTATGATTCTTCTTATATTTCCCGAGTGAGGAAAGCTACTATTTTTTCTTCCATGGAGAAAACCACGTACACTACTGCATATAAGAGATTATAGTCAACCAGGGGATTTACCTACAAATGATTATCAAAAACACCCTCAGGAAGACTCTCTAAATCACTTTTGAGAGGCAGTTTCCAACAAAACATCAAATAAAGAGGAAATTCCATCAACTAATTAAGAAACCATAATGAATCAAAAAAATATTTTAATATGTATATCAAACACATTTAAATCAAGAAAAGTGAAATGAAGTCAAAACATGAATCTAATGAGCTATTTTTATACAAATTCATGTATCTTAAGAATAATTATATGAAAATATGGTTAGGAGCAATATCATAACATACCCATTAATTACTAAAAATTCATATATTTTTATATTAGGATATCACACCCCAAATAAACAAAGAAATGAGTTTTGATACCAATTTACCATGAACCAAACTAGATCACCCATCATTATACACACTTGAGTCAGCCTATGGAAAGTACCAAAGGGAGTTATGAATCCCCGTGAGTTAAAAAAATGTTTGATAATTAAGAACATCCCTTGGAAATTATTTCACCTATAATAATAATATTAATATAATAAACTATCCATCATAAAAAAATTCATATAAGTAATAAATAATCAGAAACATTCATCCAAAAACATATATCATTGGTAAATAAAATATATCAAATAAAAAATGGGAAATGATAATAGTATAAAACTAACATGAATACCAAAATAATTCAGACCAACTATAACTTAATTATTCATAACAAGAGTTTAATCCTACATTTATGTTACTACTAACATCCAAAAACTAACTAGCATGCATACCCACATCCAAAAAATGATTCTGTACCCTTGCCCTCATCTGTAAAAATATAATTTGTATGAATCCAGAGGGTACATTAAATGTTTCAGAACAACAAGATCAGGATGATCTCGCCCAATGTTTCTTAATTAGTCCACATAAAATAATCTAATTTTTCTCATTTAATTGAAATATAATTCATGAGATACAAATTTTCACAATTATAAATAAAATAATCAAATTATCCATTTCATACTATTTTATTGCATGTGAATTAAGAATTCATTTTTCAAATCATGAATAAATTTCGAATATGGAAAGTAGTACTTTGAAAATTAGACTTAGGGTATATTAGTATCGAGTTAACTAAAATAAAAAAAACTAAATGATAAATTAATATTACATGGTGCTCAAAAATCCATCAGGATTAAGTCTAGGGGAGGACATCACCCCAATGAGTGACTACCTTCCATACCATTTCATATTTTATTTTCCATCATATCATAAATAAATTTCTCGGTATAGATAACCTTATAAAATTTACTTATCCAAATATACCAAACTATGTTCCTAGTATCCCATGGGTTGTCCCCTTTACAAGGAGGATCTAATTCATAGTTAAAACCATTCAAAATGGTAATTTAAAATATAGATAAAAAATAATCCCCTAAATATAAAAATGAAAACATTTTCAAACAAATTTCACAAAAACAATGGAAAATTCCATTTCATAAATTTTTCAAAATAACCAAATTTTCACTATTCATAAATCATGCCTTGAAATATTTTAAAATAAATTTTAATATGATAAATAATTTAATGTTTATGTCAAAAATAATTTTATAAAATAATCTACCTCCAATAGTCGCAATACTCTATGAAACACATAGTGATCTTGGGGGATATAGTTTACTCCTCTCAATCTTTTAAATGATATTTTAGAAACACCATTATACCCATAATACATCTATAAATTTTTTTTATGAAATTATAGATCCATGGTTATTTCAATGAAAAATTGATAACATCTATAAGTGAGAAGAATGAATTGACTCGTACTATCAATTCTCTAGGTACAATGAGTTAAAATCTAATAAAAATGCTATCTAGATGAAAAATATTTACAAAAATTACCTAGGGAGGGATTTATTTTAACAGAAAAAAAGATACCAGAAAGGAAATGAAGGATTATATGAACTTTAAATGTTAAAAAATTAATTTTCCATAATAGTTTATCATATTTTGTTCACTAAATTAGTAAATTGTATACAAAACATGTAGCATTCAATATTTTATTGAGAAAGCAACATTGTTTAGTTGAAAAATTCAATAAACCATGTGAGAATTATGAAAAAACCTCTTTCCCATGCCAAATGGTTTCTTAGTAAAGATACACACTTTTCCCTATTCTTGGAAAACTTATGTTCCTCCTTCAGATCCTTCACATCATGAAACACAGTTTCCTTGTTAAATATCTTAGTTTCTCATATCCATGTGCTCACTATATGCTAATCAAAACACCTATAACATACCCCAAAATCCACCAAATAATTAATGAGGAATACCTAAAAATAAAATAGGAAATAAGAAACTCATAAATAATAAATAGAGGAGTTAAATATTACATAAAACATGGTTACCTTCAAATTACTCAATGAAGGAATAACTTCCCATTTAGTTTGATATATGAAAAAATCCAACTTCCATTAACAGGTCCTCTAATCCACTAACTACAAAAATTGATTAGTACCACTGAAATAATATTTTATGTTATCTATTGTCATAAATAAGAATGTTGATGTTTACTATTTGTAATATATAGAACATAAATAGTTTTCTCTCATTAAAAATATCATACAAGGATGAAATTGACTTCTTGAGATAGGAGGATTTTAAGAAGATATGTTTTTATTAAGTAAATTAATTTAAATATTAATAGTAAAATTGTGATGGATAATCAAGAAATGAATTAGAATAATGATGAATCTATAAATACCTATAAAGAATGCATTATAATTAATTCATGGTATACTTCTAATTTTATCACCAAGATTTTGCGAAAAATTATTTAGTTTTTAGTTTCTTTGTGCCTTGACTTGCAAAGGAGTTAGGCACAAGTAACTTTGGTTATTATAAATAAATCATTCAACATGATTTAATGGTAGAAATTGATGTTGGAAACACCTATTAGCATTTTTTAGTAAATGAAATGAAAAAATAGTTTTTTGGAAAATATAAAACAATTGGGTAAATGAAAAATAAAAAATTATACATATCAAAAATGATAAAAAATTATGGTGTAAATTATCTAAATACAAAAAGGAAAATTCTTTAAGTATAGTAGAAAAGGTCACCATGAAGATAAATAATGAAGTGATGTGAAGAGGCTAATAACTGAAAAAAATAGATAGATCTCTTAATAGATTATTAAATCTATTTACTAACTCATTTATTTTAATTAGTATGTATATTATGATGACACATTACCCAAACCATGTGTTAAGATTACAATTGGCAGAAACAATCTTCTAAGATGATGGAAAATCAGATTGCTTATGAAATCATAATATATTGGGAGATTTAAGAGAATTATATGGTAAAATTTTTACTTATCATACACTAATGAACTGAATTTTTTTATTTTATTTTCATTATACATACTTTTATATATATATATATATATATTTCTAATAGTATCACATTATCACCTCATTGGTTAGTTGTTGAACTATTGATGAAATCCTATAATGGTAAAATTATTGGATCTGATGTCTATAACTCCACAAAAATATTGGATTATGGGAATATGATTTTTAAAATCTTGTTAACATTCCTATAGTAAAATTTGATATAATTATGGTAATATATTTTCCCTCTCATCATAAATCCCATATCAATTATTAAGTAAGGGAATTCATAGTTCATATTCTGAATCAACCTATGATTGTGTATCAGTTCAAGGATTAATATAAACAACTAATGAAAATTTACTTTATTTATAGGTTTTAATACTAATTCATGGAGTATATCTAGAGAAAATGGTTTGATAGAAACTCATCTTTGAATATACACAATTTTTTCAAGAGATTATTGATGTATTTTTTTGAATAATTTCATAGTCTTAATTTAAATCTTGATGTTTATTTTCAGTAGAACTAAACCCTATAGTTTCCTATAACCATGACCCCTTATTGAATGGAGCTAATTAAATTATATAAATTAAGGAATAAAATCCATGATAATTTGGATAAGGGATTCATACTCTCTAGTTCTTCCCCTGAGGTGCACTAGTAATTTTTATTAGGAAGAAAAATGGTTTAATGCATCTCTATATAGATTTTAATGAAAATAAATAATAATTATCAATAAAATCTTCCATTTACCCTTTATTTGTTACTTTTTTGATCAATTATGAAAATCATTATATATATATCCAATATTGACCTTCATTCTAGATAACTTATATTAGGAGTTAAAAGATAAGACATGCCATATACATCATTCTATATGAGGTATGTGAACCAATAAGATATGGTAATGTAATTTGGACTTTTTAATTCCCCACTATTTTATAGATATAATAAATATACTCTTTTTTTGTTACCTTTTTAAAAACATGTGTTGTTATATGTCTTGAATTTTGGATGAAACACGAACTATTCATATAGTGATTAGATCATTTGGAGAACCGAGTGGTTAACTAAGGCGAGGTCTAGTTAAAAATATTAATGAATTGTTTTTTGAAATTAATGGAAGAATATGGTTAAAATCAAATATTGGGTTTTTAAGGGAGGATTCTTCAAATAACTGAAGCTACTGTAACAGCCACCAGCTAGCTCTTTGGGTGATAAGTAACCTTGCATCCAAGCTAGACTCATTATCTAAATGATGATACTGCACTATATATTTATTTAGGTGGGAATAAGTCATTATTATTATAACTAATCATCTAGATGATGATCCAACACTGGGTGGCTGGTGGTCCCAAAGCAAGCTACTTGTTCATGCTGGGTAGTGGTTTACTAAGGGCCTTTTGGTAACTTTGGTCACCAATAAAACAATATAATTATATAAAATTCTTCACTTTTAGGGGGACCAATATGCCTCTATTTAATATATTCCCCCAAAAAATTAAATCCCATGAACATAGATGTATTTAGATTCTTTCGATTGGTAAATCAGAGAATAATCATTCATTCTTCGTCAATATTAGGATACATCTTCTTTATGTGGTGTTAGATGGGTTTTTTTCCATCAAAGATAAACCTAGTGGTAATACAATGTCATTTTGTAAATATTATGTCTAAACATTCTTTGAATATTATTTCTTAAATATCACCATAATAATCTATTTATTTTTTGATTGATCTTGATTACATAATGGAAATAAGTCCATCTGATATTGATGTTATTTTTTGAGAGGGGTGGGTATTTGGATTGAAATGGAAATAAGATGTCCTATGATGATGAGTATATTTATTTTATGGGTGTTTAATTGATGGTATGTACCATAGTGGTCCATCTATGGTGTTGGGTAAATTTGAGTTGAATCATCCATCGTATCATGTAATTGAATTAGGGATTTTTCATGTCGTAGATTCAAGAGTAAATTGGGAGTGGAAAACATATATTTTATAGTGTTCTGTCTATGTTACATCATTTCTTTTTATATTCTAAAGGAAATAATTAATTATATTAAATTACACTTTTTTTTTCTTATAGTAGGGATATTTTCTCAAATGATGTTTGAAGTGTGAGATGGACCCTCCATGGGTGGTTTGTTATTGTTTTAATTAGTCAGTTATAATCAATAAGTTTTTGGAATGTATACCTTATATATTTTAGTGATATTTTATTTATAATAATTTTACTATTTAATTTGGAGAACTCATGAAGGAGTTAGAATCTTTTTAAGATCGGTGGAAATTGAAAAAACCTGGAAAAATCGGACCTAGAAGATACGATTTTCATAGTTTGTAGTTTAATATATTTGAGGTAGTTATTCTTGTATACTCTACTATATGGTATTATTCATAGTTTATTGACATGTGGTATAAGGTTCTAAACCATTTGATAATGACCCTTAAATTAATAATTTTACATAAAAACCTAATTAATAATTAATTAACGATTCTTAAGAAACAATCAACTATACGATTCATGCCTATTGTAATTGGAAAATGTTACAAGGTCCATGAGTGCCCTTTTGATGTGTCTTTATATCAACTGATAATGGAAGAGGATTGATCAGTAATGTGTGCCTTCAATTATATGGACCTTAATTTTTAGTGGGTTGTGTTACACAAGACCTAAATCCAATGATACTGTGTTTTTTTCATGATCACATATGTCTGTGTCATTATCTTATGAGACCACATGTTATTCATTGATCACATGTGCATGTGTGTGTGTCTATCCCGTGATACCATGTTTATAAATTTATCAAATGTGAGTGTATGTGTGGACTATGAGACCCATATATGATTCTTGAGTTAATTAGTACTCTTATATATCTTTTTATACAATGTTTTATGATGATCACATTTATTTGTATGTTGATACTAAATTATCATGAGGATGTACTGTATTTGAATTTATATGCTCTTCCATAAAGTGTGTTGCTAAAATTATTTTGGAGGTTCCTCTTTGGTACTCAACACATGTGGATTGTATTTATATGGTTAACCCTAAGAGGAGGAGAAGGAACATCTTGTGACAAGGATGATTATGGACATGAGCACAAGGTTGGGGCATTATGTTCTTGAGGCCAGACCTGTGGTAGTCAAATTGTACATACAAAAACCTTGTGGCTATTGAGTTAAATGTTGTCTCAATTCCTTATGGATAGAGAGTTAAATGTTTTCTCAATGACTTGTGGATACTGAGTGATATGTTCACTTGAGTCTCTTTGAATTTAGAGTGAAATGTTGTCTCATAACCTTGTGGATAATAAGTGGCATGTTTTCTCGATGCTTTATACATGATGAGTGATGTGTTATCTCTATGACTTGTGGATATTGATTGAGAAGTTTTCTGAATTCATTTTTAAAGTTGATATATATGTCTATTAGTCATTTTTCTAGATCATTATTACTCCTAGAATCCCAAATGATTATCCCTCTCAAATGAATCTAAATCAGGTATATCTGGGGTTTGAGTGATCTTGGTAAGTGCATGGCCCCTCGATATATAGGTTTTTATTTCTTTCTTATGCATTAGTGATTATATGTTATTCATGTGTAGTTTATGTTTTTATAACTTAATTTAACATAAGCTTATCAAATGTACGCAGACTTAATTTATTGATTAGGTACTTGACTACATTAGTGGTTCTATACAATGTTGTTCTCACACCTTTCATGAGTTTCCATGGAACATGGTACTTGATCCTCCCTAACTTGTTTTGGGTATTGGTTTGGATGAAGATTGGTTTTGATCATCTTGTGGGATAATTCATTATGAGTATGGACATAGGTAAGAAGTTATTCATACTTTTGGGCTCCAAGTCTCTTTATACCATTATTTTTTCCCTCATTGTTATATATAATTTTTCTTGGTGGGTGATCATCATCCAATATTCAGGTATAACTATTCATGTATATTGTATCTAAATTCATTCAATACATATGGTATGGTCTTTATTTTCAGCTTAATATGAATGTATAATATTTACATGCATTGTAATTTTTATTATAGTGAACTATTATTGAGGGTCTAGTCTACCCATGACTTTACATGAACCCTATATTCAATTTTATTGCCTCTAGTATCTGGGGAGTCCTACATGAGGTCATATATAACTCTAGCTTTGACATGGGGATTTAGGTCATGATTTTTCATAATGGTATAAGGCGGGGTTTTATTTCTAATGATTTTAGGAGTTATTATATTGGAATTATAGGAGTGTGTTGGAGGTGGTGAAAAAACATAGTATAGTGCATCACAAACTCCTTTCTTATCAGAATTCCAGCTTACCATGGCATGAGATTGTTGTTCGTGGTTTATGATTTTATTTTTACATGATATCACCTCATGGGATGCACATGAATTTTGTGGTTTGTAATTTTTTATGGATTTGAAACTTGGTCGTAAGGGAAATTGGAGTCCCATACCTCGTATTTAGTAAGTAGGTTTTACATCCTATATTGATGGATGTGTGTTATTGTACAAACAATAAAAGACTCAATTTCATAGTGTCAAAATGTATACCTTTTTTCACTTATGATTTATTTATTAAATTATTTTGGTTGAACCCCTATTAATTTTTATTTATGATTTCATGTCATGTGATACTATATTCTAATGCATCAAGGAAATGATGATAATGGTGATGGAGATAGTGGGGATGATGTAGTACCTCTATTATTGGGTGATGAAATGAACTTTTTAAAGTCATTTTCAATCATAAATTTCAATAGAATTAAATTTTTTATGATTAGAGATTAGAAAGGTAATGTTAATTAAGGTTCCAGGTATAGTCGATGTTGATTCATCCATATAGCATATAGTGAAATTATATTTCACAAAACAAGGTGTCTATAGAGACGAGTTGTGTTTGGTCTGGGATAGAATCTATCATAGTATATCTAAATATATACACTTAAATTATATTCTATGATTGGTGACCCATAGTGAGACACATTCTTGGGTTTTATGTAAGATCGTGGTACATTTTATATGTCATTCTAGTTATTGGTGTGTTGGATTCCCATGTTTCATACAGATAACTCAAGTACGAATATTCTTTGTGATGGATTTGTCATAGTGAATGCCTTACTGGTGGTTTTCATTATCAAAAATTACATGTACATTTGAGTAACCATTTATAAAATTTAAGGAAGGCTTTTAAACTTTTCCCTGTAATATGGAGAATATATCACCTTCAATTACAATACTAATGGTACAAGGTTGGTTATTCGATCACTTGGAATATTGTGGAATAATGGTTATGAACAGGGGTTTCCTAGACTATTATTTTACAGTGTTCCTATCCTAAGATTCTGAGTAAATATACTAGATGAACATACTTATGAGGGTTGAGAATAGTTTAACGATCATTGTATTGAACTGAAACCCATGTCATGTGTGATGTGTGATGAATTTTAAAACCCTAGATATTTGAATCCTAAAGTGGAACATTGAGAGTGATTTTTTTTAGTGGCGTTGGAAATTTATTGTGTGGAAGATGAAGAGGCATGTAAGTGTGATCCTGGAGATCCTTCACCCATGGAGAAATAATTTTTTTTAGGATTAAATATTGGTTATTTATTTCCTAGTTGTAAATACTTGATTCATTATCATTAATGATGTGGTTACATTTTTGGTTAGTTGAATCAGTGGATAAAGGTGGTGAGTTGTACCTATAGAATGTATTTGGTTTGTTGGATGAACATAGAGGTGTTGTGATGGTAGGTCAATGCATATTTTAGTTAGGGTTCACCCTTATAGATAGAAACCTATGTGTTTTCTATAAATTCTATAGGAATTGTAGGCCAAGATGTTTTTTTTGTCTGGAGATGTTTCATTCATAGAAGACTAAATCAACAATAGATAGGGGAACCATTATGTGGTCAATTCAAGATTTGTTTCAAATAGAGATGATGTGGTTTAGTGTAGTGGAATGTGTGAGGGGATAGAATCCATCATGGTTAGAATTTGTGAACCACACCTATGATACTAGAGAATTTTAGTCACATTAATAAGGGAAATTTAATGTGCTAGACTACATTATGTGTAATCCAAGTATGTTAACTCATGGTGTTTTCCGTGTAAATTGGTTATAAATAGACTGGAATTTTTATTAATTTAATTAAATGATGAATAATACATGGATCGATGGATAGACGTGTCTATTTTTATATGAAAATAAAGATAATTCTATTGTGGGTAGCATAGAATTGGGAGCATGTCTAATGATCTCTCATAAGTGAAGTGTCATGGTATTGCATAAGACTGATTGTTCGATAGTCATGGTGATTCAAGAATACTGTACAATATAATTAAGATTATCTAGTACAGTTATGGGTTACCTGTGTTTTATTTTCATGAATTACTAGATAGATACAAGATTTTGGATTTGATGTTATAGAAAAATCAGAAAAAACAAAATTTATTTAAATAATTTGTGTGATGGAACAAGATTGAAAGCCATGCATCTATTGAAAGTTCTTTTGGAATCTATTAGGAAAATAATTTTGCTTTAGTTTAGACTTTGATATATATTTAATATTGATTTAATAATTTATTCACATCTTTGGGAATCAAAATTGGTTCTTTTATTGAGTTTGGGTTGTATAGGACAGGTACCTTTGTAGGAAGAAGGCTATAAAACTAGTAAAAAATATTTCCACAGAAACCTGAATGTTGTGTGTTGTAACCACATAACACTCATTGTTTTATGTATGAATAAGTTTTAAGGTGTAATATGAGGCCTTTTAGGAAAGTTAATTGTGTTTTTCAGATATTTGGTCCGTAGTGACTTTTCAGTTCAGTATAGAATCTTGGATGGGGTTTTGTATCTACAATTAACACATGTTTTCCGTTTGATTTGGAATGATGGAACTGAATCACACTGGGATTGGAAGAGGAATTTAATAGGATTTTTAATATATGTTGATTCATATGGCGGGGAGTTCCACGATGATTTAGGGGGAATCTGTTTGTGATACCAAAGTGTTTTGAGTTCAATGGTTGTAGTCATTGTGGTATTGATGTCTCAAAATTAGTATGTTTTTATCTTAGCTTTCGATTTTCATTCCAAGAGTTTTACATTGGTATTAGGATGGATGTTCATGAATGATCATGACCATGGGTTGGTTAGTTGGATTTCATCTATGAGAATTGGATTAATCCATGTGGTTTATGATCATTGTAGACCAAAAGATATGAATCAATTGCTCCCAAAAAATTTCAAGGATGATAAGATCTTTGGTTGGGATACCATAATGAACCACATCATTATTTATTTTTAATTTTTTAGAAAATTTGAAATTTTCATATCCTCGATGGATTATTTGGATAATCGTGTGATTAAGTGATCTTTTTCCTGTTTGATAATCTTATTGAAATTTTTTAAACATGAATGGAACCTCAAAAGTAAACTTGATGTTTATTTTTTATTCAATGAGTCTTGGAGTATTTGGGGTTTCTACTATAGCCATCAGTTATTTGGTGGGGTGGGTAGTAGCCCTAATTCTTATTAGGACTCTATATCTAGCTGGTGATCATTCACAAACTAGAAGATAAGGTGGCAAAAACCCCTACAGACTAGCCCAAATCATTGGAAATTTGATAGACCATAACCTGCTATATGGTGGGCCACATTGGGCAGTTTCTTATTAAGGGATTTGTTCCCTTTTGGCACCAGTACCCCTTCAGAATTATATTGTCTAGTTCATTATTGTGAGGGACTTTTGGATATGTTCTCATCTCTTCCTCCATCTAAAGACACCCCTGATCCAAGATGGAACTAGATTCATTCCATTGGTGAATATTGGAAGTTTCCTTTATCCTTCATCAATTTAGGGCTCCATCCTCATTGGGTGGTGGAAGATCATTGTTTTATTCATTTTGGATGGTCCTCTTGGTATGTCATGGACTTTTTGATTCTATGGTATCTCAATTATCATAAAATAATATTCCATCTTTTTCACTATAATTATTTATTAATTTGTTTATTGATATCAGTTAGATAATTGATGATAATTCCAGTAATTATAGAAGGAATTTTCCCTAAATTATGGGGATATGGATCAACATGGCTAGAGAATGTCTTTGATGATGAAAAAATTTTGTTGATTGGTGTTCCATTGAATTTTTTTCTATATCTGTTGATTCTATGTTTTTAGGTCAATTTTACTTAAATAGGTCATCATATCATGGAATTATATTATAGATTTTTCATTTCTTTTGATTTGGGAGTGTGTGGGGAGTATCTAAAGCCCATTGGATGTATTTGTGGCTAGTTTATGTTTCACGGTTGTATATTTTAATGGTTATAATATAATTATATTATTTTAGACATTATTTTTGGTGTGAAATTTTATTTTCATCAAATATGGTTGGATTTATGAGATAGACCATACATGGGCGGTTGGTTATAATTTCAACTAGGATTTGATACACGATAAGTCTATTAGAAAGTATGTATTTACCATTTTATTGTGATTTCCCAAGTAATTATTTAATTATTTATTTTTTTATGATTAATTAATTTTTTATTCAATGTAATGAGTTAGGATTTCATGACAATTGATGGATGCTGAATGGACATGAAAAAAAAGCACAACATATTTTGGATTTTCTTAGTTTGGATTTGACTCAATTTGAGGTGGGTGGTTCCATATAATCTATCATATGGTATTATATATGGATTATTTTCTTATGCAATATGGTTCACAACATTGGGTGAATGTACCTAAAATTAATAATCTATTATAGACAAAAAGTAATGATTAATTAATTAATGACCCTTAATAACTAATTAATCAAAGGAACCATTCCACAAGTAATTGGAATAATTGAAAAGGGTTATGATATACCCTTTTAAATTCGATTTATGTTATCCACCAATAGTCAAGGATTAATCACTAATGAGTACATTTTATTACATGGAATCTCTTTGTTGTGTGGCTATACTACACATGACCTAGAGCTTGTGAGGCCATAATTGTTTCCTAACAACATGTGTGTGAATGTTTATCACATGAGACCATGTTTGAGGCATCATCACATGGATGTGGATGTGTATCTCATGAGACCTTGTTTTGTGTTTTATCACATGTGGGTGAAAGTTTAGCATGTGAGAACTATATATTATACCTGATTCCATGTGTATTCTTTTGTAGATTGCTATACCATGTTTTATGATGATCAAATGTGTCTATATATTTCTAAAGAATTATCATGATGACATGCCGCATTTTACTATTATATAGTACATCATGTTTTGTTGTATTAACATGGCTTCATAGGTGTTTCTTTGGTAGTCAACACAGCTAGAATGACTTAATATGGTTATGTTGTAGAGGGGGAGTGTGTGAGACATATGAATTTTATGACCATGGAACGTGGAATATGGTAGGTTCATGGAATACTTGAGGCTAAACCAATTGTATAGAAATTTAAGGTATGATGATCTTGTGGATACCGAGTGACATGTTGTCATGATTCCATGTGGTAACTTAGTGAAATATTGTATTGATGCCTTGTGAATACTGAGTGACATGTTCACTTGATCCCTTTTTTATTCCAAGTGAAATTTTTTCTTGATGCCTTCCAAATACCAAGTGAAATGTTTCATCGATTCCCTATGGATGTCAAGTGACATATTGTCTAGATGCCTTGTGCTTACTAAGGAACATGTTGTCTCACTTCCTTGTAGATTTTAGGTGACATGTCTACTATAATTATAGAAAGATATTTATTACTCCCATCATAAATAATGATTTTCCATCCAGTATGGATATGAAGTAAAGAAAACATTGGTTTTGGTGTACATTATTATTAATTACCACTCGATATATGGTTATTTCATTATTTTTCATAAGTTATTATGTTTTATTATTGTGTTATTTCTTTTATACCTAATGAATTTATGGTAATAGAATAAACTTAAAATGCATTTAGTAATTAGGTATAAGACTATGTTGGTGGTTCCCTACTGAGTTGTACTCACACCGTTCTCAGAAATCCATTGAACTTTAGTATTCACGAATCCCTCAGTTGTTTCAAGTATAGGTTGGGATGATTCCCATGTTTTATTGTCTTACCGGAAAGTTTTCTATGGGCCTAGATACTGGGAGGAGGTGTTCTATATAGTTGGGTTAAAATAAGATTTTTAACAGGTTTATTTTCCTTATTTTTATATGTGATCACCCCAATGGGAAATCATTATCCTGTTTCATGTATAACCATTTCGGTGCCTTTTTTATATTCATTATCTACATATGGTATGTTTTATTTATCTTCATATAATCTAATTGTATACTATTTTAATTTTCTTTTATTTATTGTTTTCATTAAACTATGATTGGTAGTATAGTATCCCAACCACATTACTTAGACTCTCACTTCTAGTTGAGATCCTGTGGTATACAGAGAGGAAATCTTGAGCCTGTGTGTCACTCTAACTCAAACCTAGTGATTTGGGTCTATATGTTCAACCTTTATAATTTTTCATTGTATTTATTGATAATTTTCATATACAATCCAACAAAAAGGATGTGTATGAGGATTTTTTAGGATTTTTTTTTAAAATATTATGAAGGAGAAAATATATTCCAAAATTACCAAATATGAATTTTGTATAGAGATGGTATCATTCTTTAGAAATTAAATTACAAGGGAGGGTATATTTATTGATAATTTAATGATATAGGTTGTTGAATAATTAACCATAAAATTCACTATGACTGAGATCCATATTTTAATTTTATTGGTGAGATATTATTTATTCATTGTAATAAATTTATTATTGATATAAAACCCACTGAAAAATTTAAAATAGCATTCTCTTATGTTTTTTTGGATAGAAGTGTGAGGAAGATTTAAAGAAGCTAAAACGATAGTTATCCAATAAACTTTTAGTAACATTATCTTATAGCGGTGAAGGATTTTTTATATATAGTAATGCATTAATTAAGACATTTGGTTTATTTCATATACAAAAATGATTTTATAGTTTCATATGAAATGATATAATTGAATACTAATTAGAAAAATTACCCTACATATGATTTGGACCTAGAAATGATCTTTTATTCTTTTATGAACTAGGGAAGAATATTTATGGTAAAAGGATTGATATATATCTATAATAAAATTATAAATAATATATTCACACTAAATTAGAAGAATATATTTTAATTGAGATATATGGTGTTGATTAATAATTATGAATGCTTAGTACATTATCACCCTATGAAGGAAAATAAGGTGGTAAATGATTTGAGTAGGAAGTATCATTCTACCTTATCATTGAGCAATATTGAAAATTATACAATACTAATATAATTGAAAATAATATTCCTAGAGAACATAAAAATGGGAAAAAAATATTATCTTTCCCAAATATGAGTTCAATTATCCAATCATGTGAAGATTATAGAGGTATAGAAAGAGGATGAAGAGTTATAGAAGAAGTGAATGAATAATATTATGTTCAAATTTTACTATGATGGAATATTAAGATTTAGATGTAAGATATGTGTTCTATATTTAACTGAATTTAATAAGGAGATATTGGATGAAGTACATAATTAATCATGGAGGGGAAATGACATATAAAAATATCTATAATTAATTATGGATTGACCACATAATTTGGTATATTTAAATGTAGATATCAAATTTTATGGATTTATAATTAGATAACATTGAATGGTATAATTATTAAGGGATAATGAATCCATTAAATATACCAGTCTAAGAATTGAAAAATATCACTATAGATTTCATTATAAGAATCCCAATGAACATTAATGATAATAATTACATTTGGGTTGTGTTCAGTCATCTAAAAATGATAGTGAATTTCATTTCACATAGAAATGGTTTCTCACATGGACATATTTAGAGGACACATATTAAGGAGGTGTTATGATTTCATTGAGTTCCTATTTTAATTGTGTATAATCATCAACCATAGTTTAACATGCAATTTTGGAGAAGTATTCTATAGGTATTTAATACAGAATTCATATTTATTAATGTATATAATTATAAAAATATGTTCATCCTAGGATTACTGTAAAAACACTATATTTTATATTGATATCTTGGTATATTGAACTTCAAGGAAACTGGGATGAACATCCTCCTTATGTTGGATTATCATATTATAATAGTTTCTACTATAGCATTCATATGGAACCATATGAGGAAATATATGAGAAGAAATACATAAAGTTGATATATTAGGATAAAATCATAGAATGAAAAGTATTATGACCATATTTTTCATTGAAGTGATTGAAAATGATTAAAATATTTTTCATCATAGGAAAGTAGAAAAATTTTCCATAGATAATTTAAGATGATAACTGTCAATGAGATTTTGAGTTTTATGATGGTGAAATTTTTCTATTATGATATTCCTTTAGAAATCGATCATATGGATTGTAATAAAAGAAAATTTGAGACTTATATTCATTGGTCTATTTTAGATCATTGATTGAATAATGATGGTTTCTTATTTTTTTTAATAATTCTAAAAATACTCTCTTAGGGTCATCTTTATTTCATGTATCACTTTATAGGAAGTACGTACAAGATCCATTACATGTATTGAACTCAAAAACAATTAAAATGGAATATGAACTTTAATAAAAGGGATAACTGAATATGATACTAGATTTAATATACTACAGAATAACACCACTTTTATTTTCCATATTTTATGGAAGAACCATATATTTGGGGAAGTTGTGTGGGAACGAATAATGTAATGAGGAATATTAATACTCCATTTTTTTCATCCAAGAAATTGAATTTTTGAGAGATAAATTAATTATAAGGGGGGAAATGTAACATCAAAATATGTTAGAATATTTTTCCCTTAAAATAAATTTAAAGATTTTTATATCTTTATTTACATGAAATGTTGATCTTAAATGAACCATGATATACTATTAAATCTCACCAATATAAAATTGTAGTTGGATTCATTTTTATGAATAATAGTAACATAGTTTTAAATATATGTGAGAAATGATTCCATATTAAAAGTTATTGAATAATTCATTGAAAATAATAAACAATTTAATATATTAATAATAAAATATATTAAAGAAAAAGACATAATTTTCAAAGAATTTAATATTTCTATATATGTTAAACAAAATAAATTGATCACTACAGAACTATGATTTAGATATTTTTTATGAAAATTTATTAATTATCCAAAAATTTATTACATTTGACTATAAATAATGACAAAATCATTTGAAAGTAAAATAGGTTAGTTTTCATAAAACAATTTTTATGTGGACAATGAATTTTTATTTTAGTAAGTAAATTAATCATTATGTTTGAATGAGAACAATGAAATTCATGTATTAAATATTTAATAAATTAAATTTATATTAAGATAATGGTAGTTACTAGTAATGTATTAAAGATAAATTTACATTCTGCTTGGAAATTGTATTTTATTTTAAAAAACCTGTGTTTTCATACACAACATTTATATTAAAATTAAATTTTAGAAATTTTAGAAATTTAATATTATAAAATAGTTTATATATTCAGATTATATTTTCAAAATTTGGTTATATAGTCTATTTCAATTTTTTCATAATTAATAGTAACAAAGGTAAACATTTATCACCATTGTAAGTGTAAAAAGTGTTATTTAAGGGGTTATACTAAAATATAAGGTCACAATTTACATATAAAAATATAGAAATTAAAATTTTGAGTGTATATACACTTTAAGATATCCTAAATATAAAATTTGACTAAATTATATCGCGTCTCAAATAAAAATACATTTATATTAATTTAATGCTATAATTATATATAAGAATGGCACTCCTATCATCTATAAAAGTATATAAAATCTTCTCACCTCCCCAAAGTTCTTCTAAACTATATCCCAATAATAATATAACCAAATCCATCTTAAACTCACCAATACATGTCCTAGAGGTTCTGGTCATCTCAAAAAACCAAGCCAATAATCCTTTAGGAGATATCAAAATTGGTAACCAAGAAAAATGTAATCAAATTCCCTAAATTTGTTCATTTTTATTTCATCATCTACATCCTCATAATTTTCATCAAAAAATATTAAAATAATGAAATTATTAACAATTTTAAAAATAATTTTTTTTATATAAATGGCATAACTATTATCTACTTACCATTAATTCTGTTGAAAAATGAAAACAACTTTGTATCTACAAATAAGATTCTATCTCCACCAATAATGTATTGTATATTTGAAAACCAGCAACATTGATGGTTATAAAAATATATTTATTTAATATATATTACATTAATAAAAAAATTATCTTATAAATTTATAGTATTTTCTTATTTATTTTCTTTCCATTCCTTAGAAAAATGGAAACATCACTCATATGTACCTACGGACTACCATTTCTAAGAATGATGTCTTCCAATTTCTCACCACCACCTTGAATGGATATTTTTATATTTATATTTCATGAATAAATCTGATTAATAGATCCAAATTAATATTACTTATATTCCAATAAGGTAAAAATTCCATAATCATAGAACAAAAACATATGTGGCAATGTATTACAGTAAACAAATAAATGATTATTTTTACTATGTATTGATAATAAATGTGTAATAATATTTTATAAATTAAAGGAATAATCTAATAAATTTTTTTACAAGTTTCATTAATATTTCATTAAATAATATTAAATAATTATAAAGTAAGTTATAGTGTGATAAACTATGCATATTTTTGAGTTAAGGGTTTTATATTAAATCTAATTTTTAATAAATATTGTTTTTATTCAAATTAATTTGAAGAAAAATTTATTCTATAACCATCTTAGAACCCATATATTTTCATATATTCTATTTAATTATGGGTATTATATTTTCGCTTTCCATTTACCATGTTTTTAGTTCATGAATATACTAGAAATATACTTATAAGGGGTACTGAATCATATATTATTTTAGGTCGGAAATTTTCTCCAATATATCCATATTTTTGTTATTAGTTAGTGGAATTTATTATTTTAACAATAATTATTTTTTATGTCCATTTTCATCTTTATTTTCATTTCATCAAAATGTTTTTAATATAACCTTTTTGAAATTTTCTATATGATATATATTTTTTAAAAAAAATGTTTGGAAATCATAATTTTTTAATTTTTACCTACATGCCACTATTTACTACCTACATGACCATTATCTATAATTTAAATTTATTAAAAGTTTTTTATTTTTTCAATAAAAATAATTTTTCCACTATTATGGTAATATTTCAATTCTAAAAGTTAGATAAATTAATGGAGTATTTCATCATTACATTCAAAAAAAATTGATGTTATTTATAGTTTAATTATCATCTATTATTTTATTCATTAATGATAAAAATAAATAATTTGGGATATAATATAATATTATTATTTATCATATTTTATTGGATGTTTTATAATGATTATTTATGAATGTTTTTTGAAACCCGTTTCTTTTCCCAAGGATAACTAAATGATGATTAAGTTGGGAATATATAAAATATTTTGTGGACACATATCTATTTTTACATTATTTTATTTGTGGTTATATTAAGGCCCCACCAAAAACATGAGTAATTATTTATATCTCATGAAATCAAGTGGGAATTCTGGTGGTTTTAACTATCCAAAAAAGGCTATGGTGTGTGTGTGGTTAGCATCAGTCCACTATATGATTATTAGGTGGTAATCCTTGTAAAATATTAAATAAATGTTTTGGTGTCCATCCTTAAAAAACCTTTTTTTATAAACTTTTTATGGGATAAAAATTTATTCCATAATCTTATGTCGTATTCACATAATTATGTTAGGATTCATGGCTCATGAATGTAGGTTCATTTGTAAATATCTTCAATATTCATTATTCATGTTATATATATGTTTAAAGACATGACTCTTGATTTATAATCTATACATTTTTTGGGTATGATTATTTTTTGTTATGTTCATATATGTTGATCATGTTATAATACCTTTATACTCTTATTATGTTATGCAATTCGATTAATATACCCCATGATCACTCTTATTCATCATTTTAGATCACCCTTTCTTATGTTTATATACCTGATGTTGTGAAGGAATGAAGTAATTATTATTTTCCTTGAATCATAATATATATGAAAAATGTTTAAGGGATATTTTGATGGTTATTCATAAATATTCTTTTTATGATTCTAGTATTTAAATACACTACACTTACATGGTTCTTAGTCATTTTTTACTTTGACATATCATGCATTTACATCTTTAATAATATAATGTGTATGTAAGTTTTGTTAAGGTTTCTATTAAAGCATTTATACAGGAGTTTCAACTATATAATTAGTTTTGATATATGTAATCCTCCGTCCATTTATATTTTTCCTGGTGTACATTTAGATAAGTGGCAGAAAATTTGTTGATTTCATAATTAGTCCACTATAGAATGGTGGATTTATCTATATATTATGGCTTCATGAAGTCATGGATAGTAGAAATCTTGGAGTGATAAATTAACATTACTATTCAACATTTCAATTTAGGTCATCCATTCTTAAAAATATTTTTTATTAAATAAATAATATTGGTAAATTATTATATATATATCCATGGGTATTTTTTAGGTAATAGTATGTGATATACACAATGGAGTTTTTTTTCATAACACTAGTTATGGATTCAATGATTTAATGTTCTCAATGAATCTTACATAGTTTATTCTATTGGATATATTTTTCATTTCATATATTAATTAATTTTAGTTATTTTAAATTAATTTATTATAGTTTAGTTCTCTATTTTTAAGATCATATTAAAAAGTTAAACGGATAAATTACAGGTTAATTTTAGGTTGAATGAAAATATATGGATTAACATTGAGTATACTCTTGTGGACCCATTTATATTAAGTCTTATACTTGATGCTATGTGTGGAAGAGTTTTTTCTTAAGTGTTTTATTTAGGGTAGTACAAAATATTAACCTAGTGTGTTGTAATATATAAAATGAATTAGGCAGATCACCACCATATTTTTATGGGTGGTTTGTATTAGATTTCCCAATTTTATTAATGTTTGCCGACTATGATTCCAAAGGGGGTGGTTACTAATCTGGTGTAACAATGCATATTGGTACATTGAATTTGCGATATGTTATGGGTAACCTAGGATATAATTACATAGGTTGGTATAAAATTTTTAGTTGTATTTGGACCTGCTTGTGATCAATGGGAGATCATTATCAAACTCATTTTGGGGATTATTTAGTTTTACATTCACTCTTGAGAAGAATATTATTGGTAATTATTATTGGGAATGGATATAAGTATTAGGATGTTATCAATGAGTTTTCAATTATTCTTCAGTTAATAGTTAAATAAAATACCTTAGTTAGGGTTTTGATTGATGATAGACAGTATTATTGTATAGAGGTATTCCTAGTGCTTTATGTTGTATAGAAAATGGGTGATGGTCTTAATGTCCACTATGATGATGGTGGATATTGTAAAGGGTAAAAAAAATTATATTAATTAAAGTTATTGGAAAAACCAATGGGAATTTAAATCATAGTTATATTGATGAATATGGGTTGATTTTGATGAGATATATTTGGGATAGATTTTAACTAATCATATGACATTATTACGAGAGGAATTACATAAATCATTATAAATATTAATATTATATGAATATATATTGCATGAAAATTATTATTTGCAATAACGAGTATATTATTTTATGTAATATGTGAATGCAACAAAAATTATAATTTTTTTCACTTATTTTCCCCACATAATATATCGTTTAAGAAACCATTTCATAAGATGAAATGTTTGGGAGATGAATTTTTGTGCATACTTTTCAAAGTATTAACTCATGTGTAGAAACACATGAGTTAACACATGCACAATTGAGGAGATTCTTAGAGGTATGTGTAAATCCTACTTTCATATGGTCCAAATATGTGTGTAGATATTTTGTGCATACTCCTTGAACCATAGTTATTTTTCTCTTAACTTTTTCTCATCATGATATTCTTAAAAAGCAACGATTTAATGAACCAACACAATATAATTAGAAAAACTTCCCAAGAAGGTATGAAACAAGGTGAGGTAAAAAAAACCTAAATAACTATCATGCATAATGAAAACAAGGTAAAAAAATATCGTAAAATGTGGAATAAAGTTATACATGCATGAGATGAATAGGGTCAACCCAAATGGTAAAAATAATAAAAAAATAATCTCATGCCAATAATAAGACCCCATGTGACCATCTATCAGAACCAATATTCAAGATAAATGAAGGTGGTAAAACATAAGTGAATCTAAGGAGCTATAAGATTACCTTAAATTTACTCAGGTCCTGCAAAATCAAATCTACAATTTCCTAACATAAAAAAGTGGGGTGTGAGTTAAAATCCTAGTATCATTTAACCAATCTATCTATAAAATTATAATACCATGAAAATCTTACCTCTGACGTTAAAAAACATGTTTGTAAATAATTTTCATTATATAAAACATTTTATAAACTATCCCTTTGGTTTTCATAAAAGAATTTCATATTCAAAAAATCAAGTAATATGAAATATATGTAGGAAAGAATGTTGGAATTAGAAAAACCATCCATGGATACTCCAAAAAATAAACATGTGAGAAGAGTACCATGAAATGTACCCAAATGTGAAAACATCATAAATAAATGATAAAGCACACCATTATGGATCTACCCTATGAGAATACATACTCGAATTAAAGATAATCCAAATCCATGCACAAAGTGGATCAAACCAATAAAACCACTAGTGGAATTATGAACACTTAAGTGATACAAAACCCCTAGTGGAATTACACACAAATAATATAAATTTTCATTTCATGATTCACCCAAGGTTTTAAATATTCAATTCTTATAAATATAATTTGAAAATATTATTCACATTTTATAAAAAAAATGTAATTGAAGAATTTCAACATCCATTCTGGATACCCTTTTTACAACCTAAATCACCATAATGGCATTTCATTTTAACATAGTGTATCTCAATTGTTTTTAAGAAAACCCCTTTGAAACATATATTTCACATATTAAATTCACTATAACATCAAATCTGTCCATTTCATAAGACAAACCAAGTGATTTTACACAATAACACTATAAATCCATGAATTATTGTTTTTTATTGATACGCCTAACTCATGAACAAAGTGGGAACACCATGGATTGAACGCCCAAATCCTGGGGTTGAACCCAACCAAGAATTGATTCAATGTCCTTAAATGATATATATGTGTTCCAAAAGTATGAGAGATAATAGTTATTGAATTGGAAATTTTGTCATTTTCTAGATAATTATATCTAGACTTTAAAATATAAATCCACAGTTCATCCTCTCAGACTTTGCCATATCCCCCCTCACTATGACATAGGTCCCCCCCCCCCCCACCGTGCAGAATGGTATTTCAGACAAGCGACTAAAGAACAATGATTGAGACCACGCCGCAAGATTTTGTTTGAAACTATGTTTGAGATCCACTACCCCTACATGCTAGAGATCCTATTTACCCATAAATGTTATCTAAAAACTAGATATACAACACCATAACGGTGTTATATTTGTCCCAATAAACCAAATACCACACATTAGGCACTACACCATAACCTCCTTTCTCCATGCTATGAAGATCCCACAAATATAGGGCATATGAAACTCCCTCTACTCCATATTGAATTCATGCCCATTATAATTGTGGCGCCAAAAATCATTCCTCTAGGGAGCTAGCCCACAAGCCACTTGTCAACGATGTATCCATTAATCCATACACCATAGTAAGTACCTACACTACATAATCCCCTATAAAAATCGGGAAAAACTCCAAAATTATTTAAAACCCCTTAGAATTCTAAAAACCTGCATTGAACCTATAAAAAGAGTTTCTTAACAAAACCTGGTTGGAATCACAATTCTCCCCACTAAAAATAATTTCTACACCCAGAATGATCTCAAGATTCTGTTTTAGAAAAAAAGAAGGCTAATAATGCTTCACCATCATAACCTGATCCAACATCCCATGTATATCATGTATGTACTAACAAAACACATCAAACCAAAGGAATATTTGACAACATAGTTTCCTTTTATAGTGATCCAAAATTTTAACTGTTTGGACAACCAAATTGTTTTCAAGATCATGTTCATCAACCACCCATTAAATTACTTGGGAAGGATTTCTTGGAAATTTACTTTGATAGAATATATTAAACACATTGGGAATCAATGTAAAATGAGGTAGAAATTGAAAACGATAGACTAAATTTCAATGAAATCCAAAATCCTAAAGGGGTCCGCAAAAATTGGTTACAACATACCACACTAACCCTACCAAATGTGTCCCATGAAAGGTGATACTCAAAGAAAAAAAACATTCACTAACCACAAGATCTCTCAATCAATGAAGAAATTCTTAATATGATTTCTAATGACTCTATTACCTAAAAAATCTCTTCCAGATCAACTACACCATTTTAGTTATCTCATAAAAAGGGTTCAGTCAAACCAATGACTACTCTCCCAATTCCTCCTCGAAAAATAGAGATCTACAACAAAACCCATGCAACACATAAAAGGGATCCATATTAATCAATGTATGATAAATATTTTAAAATAAAAATTTGACCATATGCAATTGATTTTCCCAAAAACCATTAAAAAGGGTTTTTCTGCCCATAGTATATCCTCAAGAACCTGAATATCTAGCATTGTCTACCCATCCATTTTTTAGATAGTATGTATTTCTCACCTACAATTTAGAAATCATCACCTCTTGCAAAGCCATCAAAAATATGATTGTGAACCTCAATTACCATTCTGATATTATCATAGAGGGAACACCATGACATCTCACAATCTACCTGACATATAAGCATCTGAGATATTCCTTCTTTTTCATCTCCTTGATAGGGAGTAAATGAGATGACTGCATAGGTCGATCAATAATCACCCAAATCAAAATCTTCCCAATAGGATTATTTATTAATCTCATGATGAATTTAATATAAATATTTTCCCATTTTTGAAGATAAATGGGAAATTATTTTGTAAAACCAAAAGGTCTTTAGTGTTCCACTATATTGCTATAATATGTTAGGAATCATGAGACTAACTCTTTAATCAATTACGTCATCCCTATCCACCAATAATAAAGTTTCCAATAATTATACTTCATGGATGTCCTTGGGTATACCGAACTGCAAGACCTATGTCTATCATCCATCAATTCCTACCTCAACGATAGTAGAACAAACAACATGCTGTCAAAAAAAATTGTACTGATAGGATATTGTGACCACACACCCATAGCCTCACAACCATTTAGGATTTTAGTAAATCACCGAATATTAGAATCATTTAAATTTTCCAGAAAAACACACTCATAAAATGATGATTCATCTGTCAGTGGATGAAATATCACTTTACCACCAACATATTCCACTCAAATGATCATCTTAGTGGAAAAATCATTAAATACCACTCGTGTACTGATTCCTTCAATTCCTAAGTCAGTAATTTTATTCATAATAAATTCTACAAATACCCCATTTATCAGTGCTAAAAACCCCCTTTTATCTGTGCTAGAAAAGCGTTGTTAAAGCGGTCGAAGATAAGGGGGGGTCTCCTTTATCATCTCTCCAAAATGTGTTGATAAAGACACCTTTTATCAGCGCTAAAAAAAGCGCTGATTAAAGGGGTCCTTTATCAGTGCTAAAACATAGCACTGATAAAATGGTCCTTTATCAGCGCTTTGTTTTAGCACTCAAAAAAGGGTCCTTTATCAGTGCTTTCATTATCAGCACTTTATTTTTAGCGTTGATAAAGGACCCCTTTTATCAGCACTTTTTTAAAAGTGCTGAAAAAAGTTAAAAATTAAAAAAATTAAAAAAAATATTAAACAAATAAAAAAATTAAAAAAATCATGCCAATCGGGGATCTTTATAGAGCATGAGCCCCGCCCCCTTTACCGCACCTTTCTTCCCCACTTCAGCGCCCGCACACACCCCCTCCACCCTTTATTAATGCTAGTACCCATATTCCCCCATTCGTGTGTGCCCCTGCCTTCACCAGGTTTTGACCTCGAGACCTCCTCCCTGCACGCCTAAGCCCTTACCACTCCTCTATTTTGATTTGTTTTACATTTCATGATATCTTTATATATATATAGTTATATTTATTCATATATTTTTATATATTTATATTAATATATATATATAGTTATATTAATATATATATATATAGTTATATTAATGTATATCTCCATTTATATTTATATATATTTAGTTATATTTATTTGAATAGTAATCTATATTTATATTAATATATATATATAGTTATATTAATATATATATATAGTAATGTTAATATATATATTTATAGTGATATTAATATATATATGTAGTTATATTAATATATATATATATATAGTTAGATTAATATATATATATATAGTTAGATTAATATATAGGTATATAAATATTCATATATTTTTCTTTTAAATAAAATGGAAATTAGTTATTATTTAGACAAAACTAGTATATTTTATATGTAAATATATTTTTTTATTTGTATTTATTATTAAATTTTTATGTGTGAATATATAAAAATATGTATATATTGTTATATATCTGATCATAAATAGAAATGTATTATAAAAAATGATAAAATTTCAAAGACATAATATCTATATGAATGTAATAACTTGGAATAAATTCAGTCCCCACCAAAAAAAACCCAATAATACCCCCTTAAACGAGGCTGAAAATCCACAAAATGTAAAAAAATCGGGGTACCCCAACTAAAAACTCAGTTTTGGAGGCCTTCTGGGCCTTTTTTGGCCTTGAAAAAACTATGATCGGGGTCCCTGCCACAAATAGAATCATATAGATCGTCGCAGTCTTCGATTTGATATGTGGTAGAGCTCAAACAGAGACACAGATCAAAACTTATGGTCATTTGAAGTTTGAGTTGCGTTTTCAACATATTTTGGATCTTTTTTTAATTTGTTTTTATTTTTTAGTCATAAAATTGTTATTAAATGACTATTACTCCATAATATTTAGAAAATTTTTAATTGAAAATATTTTTTTAATTTTTTTATAAGCCATTTGTACTAAATATCTTATATATTAAGTGTAACAGTATAGTTGTACTTATCTAAAATATATTTAAAATTATATTTAAAAAATACATATTATATTTATATCAATATAACAATATCTATATATATAAATATTAATATATTTTATTATGAATTTTTTTTGGATGTCGACCCTTTATCAGCACTTTTAAAAAAAGCGATGATAAAGACCACCCTTTATCAATACTAACGAAAAAGTGCTAATAAAGGGGAGTACCTTTATCAGTGCAAAAAAAATTGATGATTATGGTACACCCCTTTATCAGCACTTTTTTTTTAGTGCTGATAAAAGTGTGGCACTGGGAAAAACTGATTTTGTGGTAGTGAATGAATTGGAAGCCACATTCCATTTAATAGGTGTTTGATAAATATCAAAATCAAAAGTCTTAAGACACTCAAACTAGTGTGTCTTTTGTATGCTCATATCCCACTAAGTGAAAATAAACATTGGGATTTTGTGATCATAAAATAATGTAATCTTCTTCAATAAAGATATTGTAAAACCCCATATTGAGTTCAAACATAATTGTTTCCAACTACAGAACATGGGTTGATTAGTTCTTATCATGAGGGTGTAGACATATAGATATATAGTCTACTACAT
The DNA here is from genome assembly GCA_963277665.1 of Viscum album. NCBI lineage: Eukaryota > Viridiplantae > Streptophyta > Magnoliopsida > Santalales > Viscaceae > Viscum > Viscum album. The sequence goes on from OY728141.1 coordinate 144,118,761, forward strand.
TCTTTCTATGCGTAAACACACACCCCAAACCCATACTGGAATCATTGAAGAATATCTCTTAACTTACACTCGATTACAGAATAATTAGAAATAGAGATAAAACCATCCTTACTATTATTTTTTCAAAATATTTCAAACATTTATTACTCTATTAAAACATTACAACCTTACGGTTTGAAGCTATCATTATATTTTCAATCTTAGAAATTTTCAGAATAGAACACATGTAATAACCATTCTATTCCAATAATCTCTAAATTTTAAACACATTTCATGGATGATACTAGAAAAATACACCCTACATATTTTCAATATCCACTGAGACACCCCTATTTGGTATAGAATGCCCCAGAAATTTTACCTCTTCAATCCAAAACTCAGACTTGGAAATCATACCATATTGAAGATGTTCTGTCAAGGTTCTAAGGATTATATACAAATGATATTGATGCTCCTCCTCTATCCTAGAGTACACAAGACTATTATCTATGAAAACAATCACCAAATATTTCAAGAACTAATTAATGATTTCATTAATCAATGCCATGAATATCATAGGATTCGTAGTTAGACAAAACCACATAATGAGAAATATGAAATAACCATATCATATCTTCAACCTAGTCTTAGGTATATCCTCTTCTCAAAATCTCAACTTGTGGTACCTTAATAGGAGTTCAATCTTAGAAAACCAATGATACCCTATGAGTTGATAAAAATGGATAAAAATTCTTTATAGTGGATACACATTATTAATAATCACTTGTTTATGATTTTTTTAATCAATATATATCCTAAGGATTTTATCAGTCTTCATATCAAATAGGATAGAATAACCCCAATGTGGCATTCTGTGATGAATAAATCCCTTATCCTAATAGTTCACCAAGTGAAATTCAATCTCATTTAACTCAAAAGGTTCAATGAGATAAGATGAAATAAAAATGGGAATCATACTAAAGAGAAGGTCAATATATAACTCACTCATTCTCTATGGTGGTGAACCACAAATATCATCTAGAAATAAATTGGGGTACACACTCAACATTATAGTAATCGGCATACTCAAGAGAGAAACAACATTAAGAAATGTCTCTTGTAATTGGTATGAAATTACCTCATCATATAGAAAAACATTCCCTTCCCTCCCCGATTTAGAATCCAACTCACAATGAATGACGTGAGATACCCCGTCATGAGATATAAATTGAACATGATGATGAAAACATCTAATTTGGGCCTTAAAATTGATCATCCAATCTATTATAATAATCCAGATCAGGATATCCATATTAACAACCAATAAGTCCCACATCACTTTGATGTTGGCTATTATCACCTCATATGTGGGATAATTGAAACCTTATTCTGACCTCCTTCCCAACGGCATGGTATGATCAATCAAAAATATTATAATAAATCAATGAAAACCCAACACATCAACCAACATTGATGATATAATATAATAAGTATCACATATATCAAATTAATATAGAACCATGAAGGAATAAATTACACAGTACCTCTAAAAGTAGTCGACCCTTCCACAGATTCCTCTAGTGAAAACTATGCTATATAAATATATCTTGTCTCAACTCTACCTCTGAATTTTATTATTGACGTCAGTATCCCACTTTTCAGGAGGATAAGACACACCACCCATGGTATTATAAAAAAACCTTTGAACCCTTGGTACTGATGGATCTAGACTTATAATGATGGAACATACTCCCATAAAAATCACTTGGGATGAAAAAAATTCAACAATGATTACAATTATTGGTAGCCTCCTTATAATTAATCTTTTTGTGTCCAAGATCTAATCCCTTATAGTAAACAACCAAATTCTATACGGATGAATCTCATAAAATTGGCCATAAAGAAATTTGTGAACCCTTATGTTTCATTTTAATTCCAAAAGACACTCCATGGCTAATAAATGCCCTAACTTAATCTCCATGAAAGCCTATTCACCCCAGTATGTATTTGTAAGTTCCTACATTTTATAAAGTTGTATAAGGATCATTTATAGGTACTCTTTTGTTTATTGATGAGTTATTTTGATTTTGGTTTTACCTTTTGGTGTTTTGGGTGAAATTTTGAGAAAATGAAGGAAAGAGGGTTGTAAATGGTTAGGGAACTATTAGAGAATACCATGCACCCCATCCTAGCATACTATGAAATCCTATATAGTGGGGATTTTCATGATTGGTGAATAGTTTGTCTAACTATTTTCCCTATATTAAGTAATTTTTCCCCAAAATAATATTTTCACAATTTTGGTGTGTGGAAATAGAAAACCATGCACCCCTATCTATAAAACTATGTACGAGAATTAATTTAACCCAAAAATTACTTTTAAAAATTTCTCAGACCCCTATTTTAATCTCTAATCAATCCCAATTACACAATAGGTTCTATTTCACGATTTTATATCTCACATAATGAATTCCAAGCCTTCCCAACATCTGTATCTCATGATTCAAGCCGAAACGAATAGATTCTTCCCTCCTGTTATGTGGATCTTATCTCAAGGCTTTCTCATTCGTCTTCCTTTCTTCTCTTCATATTTTGGAGGAATGTTGACCTAGGTTTATATATATAGAACTATATTTGAGGAATATAAATCTAGGCTTGTTGATCTATGTCTAGATCTTAGGGAAAAAGATTTGGTTATTCTTGATTTAAGGTTGTATATCTAATTCTTGTCCAATGTCTCTACTCTTCTAAAATTTTGGGATTTCCAGTGGCAAACATTGTTAATCGAACATGTGGTTGGTGGTATAATAATAAAATCCCATGGTCATGATTTTTATTTCGTGTGTTAAAATTCCTATAGATTTCTTGAAATAAAATTTCACAGTATAATTAATTAATTTGGTAAATTAATTAATGAAGGATTTATAAAATTTTGGATTTTGGGATAATTAATTAGTAAATTAATTATTAGGTATTTAGTTTTTTATTGAGATAATTTTTTGTAGAAATTTTTTTTAGATATTGGGATTTTTTATTGGAGATATTTTATTTATAAATTATTTATGGGATATCAAGATATGATATTTGAGATAATTAATTTTGATATTAATTATAGGATATTGAGTTGTGGAATTTTAATTAATTAATTGATGAATTATTTAATGGTTATATCATACTTAATTACTTGGGGAATTAATTAAAGGGGTATTTTGATTAGTTAATTATTTTGTTAACTAATGGAATTATTGTATTTAATTAATTTTTTAATTGGTAATATAATTGATGAGGATAATTAATCATTTAATTAATTTTGTCATAACTGGTAATAAGTTAATTTATTTTTGAATTTAATAATGGTAACATGGTCATTCTAATCTCTGTGGAATAGTAACTTTGTGATTTAGTTTTGAATTAAGAATGGTAACATGGTCATTCAAATGTGTTTATGAATTGTAACATTGTCATTTAGTTGTGAACTAATGAATCAGAACATGGAAATTATTTTTATTAATGTCTAAATGGTAACATGATAATTCGAGTATGAATTAAATAATGGTAAAAATTTCATTTTGAGATATAATAACACATGGGAATACCTTTTTCTCTTGCATGAGTTGAATAAATATTTAGGCATGGGTGTCTATGAAAACCTTAGAGTTATGTGGTTAAATAAATATTAGTTAATAATGTGATAACTATTGACTTATGTATTGTAATTAGTTTCATTATAAAACTGTATACGCTTAATTTTGATAGGATATTGATTTATTTGTTGTTGGTTATGGCCTACTAAGTTTGATTCACACCATACTCGGGCTGCCTGAAAAATACCCGAATAGAATTTCTTTTTCTGGAGAGGTTAATGGAAAAGGCCCTAACAAAGATTCCTGAGTTGGGAATGAACTTTTATGAGGAAAATGGACATGGTTTGGGACCCGCTTAGGGAGTCTTCAGTTTCTTTATTTTGAGTTGCATCTTAGACACTGGACATGTACATTATCATGACATGTTTTCTACTTTAGTTTCGATATTATGTTTCCTTCTTGGATTATCTTGACATATTTTTTCTGTTTATGGTTATGTGTTATTTTGTTGTTTATTATTTATTTAGATTAGTGTATTACTCTAATAATATTGGGTATTTTCTCTCCATGATAGACTTATCAAACCCTCGATACTAGTTGGAAGCCTCTAGCATAGGGGGAGGTGCACTTGAGGTCATGTGATCGACCGGTTCAAGGCAACGATGTGTAGAACCTACGCCAGGACGTTCCAGTATTCCTAAACTATAATGTTTTTGTAAACTACTATATTAAATTTTTTAAGGATTAATAGAATCGTTATTAACCAAATTTACACCCTCAGAACTGTCTCAAAACTATAATCCTTAAATTAGTTAGTAATGACAAGATCAGGGATTAAGTTCACCAACTCTGTGAAATGGGTGGAATAATCAAAAAATATATCTCCCCCTTCTCGTGGGTGAGGAACTCCTGGCTAATATCCACTCACACAGTTTCATGAAACAATTTTGATTAAATATTTTCTTGATGGAAGACCATGTAATATACTCATTCAATAAAATTTTCATAATGAAATTATACCATTTCGTTATCATCCCTTCAAGTATATAGATTGAAAACCCCACATTATTGTCCTCTGGAGTTTCCAGGAAGTGTAACATCCTCTAAATCTACTAATCCATTCCTCAAATTCATGGGGTCCTTTTTCAATATAAATGATGGGGCATTCTCCTTAGTAAATTAAAAGGCATGGTCCACCACTAGTCCCTTGTTCCCAATAACTGCTTAACCTAGTGTCTGATTGGTGTGGATTACATCATCAAAAAAGATAAGGGTTATCTTCATTATTTTCCTTTAGAAAATTTCTCGTAGTTTTCTCTCTCAAATACAAATGTTCATTAATATTATTCATTCTAAAAAACAAGACAATAACCAATCATCATAAGAGAATATTCCCAAATCATATGACCAAATTCAGAAGTCTGTATCTACATGAATTTAAATTACTAGTATTTAAATTAGTAAGGGATTTTATTAAATAAATTCAATACTTTTAGAAGTGATAATACCATTCAAATAAACCCAAAAATGTATTTTATTCAAATAAACTCAAACAATAAGTCTCATGCAAGAAAAAAATTCTTTTTCCACCCATGGTAACAACATTTCAAACATAGAAGTGAGCTATAAAATAACTCCCACACTAAATATTAAAATTATGATGGTTCTAATTCTGTTCTACTTATTTCCATGAACCTAACCAAGGTATTATAAAAACACATAAGGATTGGTATTCCCACTTAATTCCTCAATCTGGAGGGCCTGGAATGAAGGCACTTCCAAGGGTCATATTCCATCAATTCATGCTAGAACTCTTGACATGCATAGGGAGGTGCATGCTGACTCCAAGGTGAAAATAGGGGCCTTAAATAACATTGTAAGTGATCCGATTTTTCATCGATTGATGGGAGTTATAGGTGTTTCCCTATGGGAATGGGGGATGATATCATTGATTTAAGATTAAAACATTCCATGCGGTTTCTAACAGGTTTGTTCGTAGAACCAGAAACATCCAATGATTCCATATCCATTTGAACCTACATTCCAAAGGTAGGCTCTCAATATTTGTGGACTGATGAGGCTTAGGAATTTTCATTGGTAGAGAGGATAGGAGGCCGGACTCATCACACCTTTTTGGAGGGGAATTATTGTCTACTCTGGTACCCTCTTTTTAGATTTACGTTATGTTCGTGAATCCTTATTACATTACCAAGTAAAAAATGAGTTTTCCTTTAGATCTGAAAATCAATGATTGATATGTAAGAAATATAGAGATTCTTTTATATGTATTCGAGGTTCTTCATTGATAGAGAATAATCTGTATTTGTAAGAGATTCTTAGTCAATGGTATCCTTTGATACATAAAAGTCTCTTGGTCATTATGATGACCATAATGGTTTTAAAGCCACTCAGTGGGGCACTTGAAGTTTATTGTAATTCAGAAGGACATTGATTACTTCAAAGTTGGGATCATACTCGTAGATGGGATACCAATGTATCCTTTTTTTTAGAAAAGGAATCAGAATCCATGTAGTTCGAGTAAGGGAGTATGATGTGTTATGCATGATTGATGGCTCAAAGAAAATATGTCATGATTACTTTTACACTCTAAGCTCACGTGAGTCATGCTCGGTGTGAGAAAAAAGAGGTATTGGTGAAACCAGAAAATTGTGCCATGAAAGATGTAATGATGTGGGGCTTATGTGTGTATGACTACCCAAATAGATGAGGATTAAGATTTACTTCAGAGAAGAAATCTAGGAAAAGGGTCCATAAAGGTATATGTGTTTCATGGATATTTGGATACTCTAATCTTGGGGCTTACTCCTAAAGAATATTCCCATGTTAGGAAGGGACTTATGATTGGGGTTTACTCCTGAGAAGGAAGCCCAGATCAAAATGAAATTAAGACTTGTTAAGAGAGATTAAGGTTGGGGCTTACTCCTGAGAATAAGGCCCAGGTTAAGGGACGTGAAAAATTAAGGGACTTGGGGCATACTTCTGAATAGGGTGCCCATATTTGAGACTGTGGATTACTCCTGAAAAATAATCCCAGGTTAAGAGAATTATGGTTGGGTATTACTCCTAAGCAGGATGCCCATATTTGGGAATTTTAAGATTGGGGCTTACTCCTGAAAAGTATGCCCAGATTAGGGGACTTGGGGCTTACTCCTGAAAATAATGCCCAGATTAGGGGACTTGGGGCTTACTCCTGAAAATAATGCCCAGATTTGGAAGGACTTGGGTATTACTCCTAAGGAGGATGCCCAAAATTAATGGGAATTATGACTGGGACTTACTCTTGAAAATGAGGCCCAGGTTAAGGGGTTCTATTATCTTAAAGGATGAAGTTGAATGAATTAAATCTCAATCTTTAGTGACCTAAAGATATGTAAATCACTAGGTTTTGAGAGATGTTCCACATAGTTCCTTTCAGATAAGGAACTAAATAAAGAAATCATTCCATAAATGGATTTGAAGAGTGTGTTGAAGATTGAATCTTGAATAGGAGATGTGGAATGGCATAAGAGGGGTGAAATGGGCAGGAAAGGCACCCAAAATGATAGGGTCGCGCAAGTCCTGGAAGGCCCACAGGTACTATGTGGGCACGTAAGTCCTGGTCGTGCAGGTATATGTGCGCGGCACATGGGTACTTGCACGATTTTCAGCCCTTAGTGTAATACTTGGGTGAGAATTGGCTCAAACCCTTGGTATTATCTCTAGAGGATTTCTAGAAGATGGCGCACAAGTTCTTGTGAAGAAGTAGGGCAGCGCGCAAGTCTGTCCATTTCCCTTAAGGGTAAAACACTTAGGTGTGCAAGTGTTAGTGAATTATAACACATAGACCTTACTCCTCTTTTTAGACCTTCCATTATAGGTAAATAATTACCTTATAAGTGTTTGGAAGACTTGAAGAAAATACTTGGGTGTTCAGAGCTCTGTATCTCAATTCTGAAAAAATTCCTCTTGAAATGGGGGGCCTGGCGGGGGGTATTTATAGGCTGGAGAAGACACCGGGCGGTTATCACTAGGGAATGCAAGTTACTTGCACGACCATTGTAGAACTTGCGCGACCCTTGCGCAATGTTTTTCTTATTCCTTCCTTTGTCAATTTTTAATATTTGTCCAAAGGTTGAAGCACTTTGAGCTAAGATATTCCCCTTTTCCAATATTTAGACTTTGTGATGAAAGGAACGTCATCAAATGTCCCCCATCAGAGTTGGATCCAAAAGAAATGAGGATTTGACTCTGATGAAATCAATAATCAAAAATAAATTGGGGCGTGCAAGGTATGGCGCGTAAATGAGCTTCGGGTGCGCAGGGTTTGGCTCGCAGGGTCTAGCGCGCAGGGGTATGGCCTTTTCTATAAATAGAGGGCCTCACTTCGCACAAAGCACCGGGATCTTGCATGTTTTTTTCTCTCGAAATGCACGTTGACTCCCAACTCTCGCTTGTCTTTGCTTTTTTCTTCTTCCGTCGCGCTTCTGTTTCTTCTGTCGCGTTGCTGTTTCTTGTGTCGCGCTGTTGTTAAGGTATTTAGACTTGCGCGGTGAAACCTGTGCACCCAATACTTGGGTGACCGAAGGAGACTTGTGCGCTAACTATGGGACTTGAGTGCCTTAATGACTTATCCAATTTCTTCAAATCCTTCACAAATTTTATGAAAAATTAACATAATTTAAGAGTTAATTATTCAACTTTTGTTCAGATCAAATGGTTCCAAAGAGAATCATAACGACTGATGAACTGGTGAGAAAATGAATTGATGAGATGAATGACATCGTTGGCCATGATTACTATTCCATCTGTGAATGTACTCTTCCAGACATGGCTATGTATCTGAAAAAATATCATCATGATTTCCCACACAGCATCTATCTGCCTCTGTATGGCCATGGTCATCTACATGATGTCAATATTCCAGAGGCAAAGAACAATCTCCCGCCTTCCTGGTTTCAATCATATACCAACTTTTCTTCAGTGAATATCTCAATCACAAGAAAATTTTCAAATGCTGGAAAAGTAAAGAAATCCAATATAACGCATCATATCTCTTGTGCACTAGATCTGAAACTTCACAACCCTGAGCTGCAACCACATTGTTATCCTTCCATCTTTCGAAATTCTCAGATGGATCAATCCCAGGTCTGGAAGGAGAAACGAGAATTCTGTTATGGAGGATGGGTGAAGCCAACTTGGATGTGGGCTTATTGGGTGCGACAAAAATGTGAATATTTTGTCGAGGATCTGAAGGGAGCTGAAATTTATGAGGTCGTCTGGGCTGGGCAGATGTATGTTAATAGGAATGATAATTTTTCCCCGGAGTTGCTTAACCTCTGGATCCCAGAAATGAATTCATTCTAGCTGACCCATGGAGAAGTATGCATTAGATTATGGGATGTCTACAAGATCTCAGGGGTTCCAATTTTGGGTGATATTTATGATGAATTCATCCCTCCAAAGACAACTTTGAATGATCTGGAGAAGACTCCGAATTTGGTTTTGAGAATTATTGAAGATTTATCATAAGCTTAAAATCTCGAAGACATAAAAGACTCATTATAGAGGGTATATTCACCCAGAGGAATGGATGGATGTGTTTCTCAAGAAGAAGAGGTAAAAGGGGCCAACCTGTACTCGTCATACTAGCTTCCCTAGAGAAGATAAGAGAGGTGTTCCTGGCACATTCTGGCCGACTGTTGAAGCAGGAGAGTTTGAGAAATGGGGGTATGAAGTGAATCATAAAATCCTGGAGAAGACCCGTCTGGAAGGATTTTTAGACTTATGTCTCAGTGTCTATATTTTTCCAATTAGAGATTTTAAGGGAGGCGTCAGTCCAGGGACCTTCATTATCACATCCAAGTTGGATGAGAGGAAGATGGTGGGGTTGGCTACCCCAGTTTTGGAAAAGATTCATAGGATCTTACTCCATGTCTATATGGGTAAGTCTCCTTTGAGATTAGTGGGACCATTACAAGTTTTATGGGGATGGATCTCCACTCACTTCTGGACATATACTATTCTAAACGGAATACAGATTCCTGGAAGTTCTTTCAGGTTGTCTATTTAGGCCTTCTCTAGAGTTTTTCCTTTGTCAATAAATTCTTATGATATTAGGCCAAGGCTGGGTATGCATAAGCAATTCCACTTCTTTCCCTATGTAAATCCACCGACAGGGCGATTTGTTGATGATGGATCAGCTAAATTTGAACAGAGGTCTTATAGACTGGCCTATACAGATGGTGTGCTGGCCACCAGAATTGATGGGGAAATTATATGTGAGGCATATACTCCATATCGATTTGTACGCCAATTAAAGTGTCTGCAGACAACTATTGAATCTCCTCATGTGCACGTCAGATCATAGAAGCATCCAATGGTTACCCAGAAACTATGGTTTCTAATGACTATGGAAAGGACTGGGGCAGTCTTTGACTTACCCGATACTGAAGCGGTAAGAAATTTGACCATATGGTATGCTGAAAATTGGATAGCATCATATCCTGAGGCCATATTGAATAAACCTATTAATCAGGTTGGGAAGAAGAAGAGAAACATTGAGAAAGAAACAAATAAGGTGGTAGATGATTCTTCCACTCCTGAAGATGGTTCCAAGAGTTCTTCAACCGAGGCTGATTCATCAGATTCTCCGAAGATACAACATGTGTCAAAACGGCCACGTGCAGTATATAATCCTCCTATCAGAATCAAGAGAGCCACTCTATCAACTAATGGTGAGTTACTTTATTGAGTCTATTTTAATTGAAAGTAACTTTATAGAGTAACAAGTTTTCATTCTCTTTTTATAGTTTCAAGAGATAGAAATAAATTAAAATCCATGGTCGTAAGACCCTCTTTGCAGCCTTCTAGTGCACCTGTATATCTACGACCAGAGGCCATCCAGGCATGGTGGGATGTATAATGCGATACTGAAACTATCTGGCTGGAGCTATGTGAAGGGTTTCGTCTTCCTGGAATAGGGACTCTTCAGGCTCCTACAAATATTCATTTCAAGGATAACCCTTATGAAGTAAGAGCCTTTGTCAAATAGTTGAAGGCCTACATATATGCCACCGAAAATTCTAATCCTATCACCAAGCGGGTGAAGGAAATGATGGATCACGACACCACTGATGAGGAGTGGCATGAGTATGTGTCTCCTGAATATGTAGGTTTTCTTTCCTTATTTGAATTGAAACTTTATTTCAGTCAAATCTTTGTTATTCAAAGAAATTGTTTTCTTCATCTTACAGATTTCCAAAACTACTGAGGTTCCATCACCACAGTATAGCCCTGGTGGTACTTCCATCAGGGCTGCTGCTGAATCTCCTCACAAACTGGGCGAGATATCTCTAGGATAGTAGGCCATGAATGAGGAGTTATACATGGCTTTCCATTCGCCAATTCATGTGCCAATAAAGGAGATTGCTGACACTCCCAAAATTCCGAAAGGACAAAGGCGACAAATGAGGAAGTCCACCGCTAAACTCTTTATCAGTAGTGGTAATTCCTTCGGATAATCATGAATTTTAAACCATGAAAAGGATTTCTCATTTTCCTTGGGATTGTAGGGGCTTCTTCAATTTCCCCTCTAAGAGAAAAGACTGATCCTCCTTCGAGGACCACAGAGGGTGCTGTGGAACAAATGAAAATTTAGGTTGACTTGGATTCTCCTGAAAAAAGATCCAACATCTATTCCCAGTACTGCTCCTACTACTACTATAAGTAGAGAAGAACCTGCACCAGAATCATTGGCAGACATAGCAACTGAATCTGCCATCCTTCCTGAAGAAGCTGTCCAGGGTCAGGGGCTGAAGAATGTGGGCCACCAAGAGGACAAATCAAATGCTCCCACTGGTGAGACTAACCAGGATTCTAAAATATCATTGGATGAAATGATGAATCATGGCATGCCTTTTGAATAATTTTATAATCATGCTAAATTATCATGTGATTTAGAAGACCTTGGGCGTGAGTGTTATCCTTAGTCCAGTAAATTTTCTTATAATTTACACTTCTAATCATGGCTAAAAATAATATGCAGTTCAATCCATATAAGCTGCTGAATTTCCAATGCCTGAAGAGGGTGTGGAAATTGATGTCAACCCTACCATTGTTGAACCATTAGATCAAGTGGAACTAAACCCATTAATACCTCTTGAGACCCATCTTTATGATCCTATTGAAACTGGGAAATATGGGGAGGAATCATCTCAAGCTGCTGATCTACTATTAGGTAATGATTGTACTGAGTTGTCAAGATAGACAACCAGCATCCATTATTCTATGAAACTAACCATACTTTTAATTGATCAAACAGGGGTATCAACTTCAATGGCTAGAACAAGAGGTGATGTCTCAACCTCCACCCAAACAGTAGTAGAAGGTGAAGCAACCAAGGTCAGGGGGGAGGAGTAGAACATGGCACTTCCTTAAGTGAATTAATCCCAGATTACATGCCCCCCTGTGATGATGATGTTGAATTAGACCCAGATGTGCTTAAGGCACTCATCTTCTACTGACACAAGGCATGGAACAACATATGGAAAATAATATCTGAGGTACCTTTAGAAGAGGTATCATCGGAGATCCCTCGATTTTCATCCCAGTTAGTCATGCTAGGACTTGGAGGTTTTGGATATCAAGAGATCCATACCACTGTGAAACAAGTCATCTTCAGGAGGGAGCATGAGAAAAAGTGTCATGAAGATCTGACCAGGGTGGAACTATCAGTAAACATCAGCAAATTTGAGGCTGCGGTATCCCGAGATGAGGCTGACTATGCTGCCAAGATGAAGGAGCTGAAGCATAAGTTCAAAGAAAAAGTCATCCAGATGTTGCACCTTCAGCAACAGTTAGATGATGTTACTGGGGAACTTGACCAACTCAATAATTCATTGGAGGGAGCTCAAACGAACGGGATGAAAGCCATTGCAGAAGCCAAGAAGGCACTCCATCATGCTGAGAAGATTGAAGAAGGTTGAGTGCACGAGCTTCAAGTATCTGCTGATGAAGCTTGGGATGTTGTACATAAAGTGAAGACTTATGTCGACAACCCCTTGTAATTTCTTGAGAAAGAGAAGAGACTCTAATCTGTGGATGTCCTTATTATTCTTATGCATCAAATGAAGAACTGTTTCACCTTTAATCATTTGGGAACCTATTTTCCTGCTACCTTACCTAAGCCAATGGGCCTAGTGAGCATAGTTTGACTTTTTACAAGAATTACTATAAATAACCCTACAAACATTTAATATTTTAATTGCTCGATATTACCTAAATCATACAAAATGTATGTTTAGTGAGCTGGAACTTGACTTTTATTTTTGATTTCCTTTGTTTTTTATGGGAAATTTAAAGTCATGCATGTCGGAAAAAAAAGGCTAATGTTTAAGGTGAAAATAGATTTGACCGAAATGGATTAAAATTGACTCAATTCCTTGAAAATTTATCTGAAAACATATTACCATACTCAAGTATGAGGGAAAATATGTAAACTATGACTTAAGAATATTTGAATCTGAGGAATGATATGAAAAAGAGCTAAAAGGCATTAGAAGAAGTAGTTCCCAAGAATGAAGTTACCATTATTTAACAAACCCGTTAGGGGGTTGAATTATGTTGGGCCACCTAAGGGCATTGGCTGCATAGTCAAATAAATAGCATCTTTTGGCTGACAGGTCCATTATGTAGACTACATATGCAAGGAAACCTAAGGGCACGTGCTGCATTGTTAGGAAAAAGAACTCTCAGAAATTTACATTCCTAGTGCTAAAAATCCAGTGAAAGTTTATGGAGATTCAAATTTTCCAAAGTATGGAGTTTGTTGTATGGAAAAAGGTACTTGTATATGGAGAAGATATTTCCAAACAAGGTTATAAAAGAACTGGATGGATATCACTCCTACGAAGGTTTGACCCAAATGTAGTGAAGGAGAATATAAACCATAGACTTGAATAAATTCAGATCATGAAAAATGATATGGGACAAATATGTTAAGGATGGCTATTTTTGCGTATCCCTACATATTATAAAGAAAAATAAAGACAAAAGAGGTTTTCCTCCTAATAATGAAGTTACCACTATTTAACAAACCCGTTAGGGGGTTGAATTATGTGGATCCACCTAAGGGCATTGGCTGCATAGTCAAATAATAGCATCTTTTGGCTGGCAGGACTGTTATGTAGACTATTTATGCAAGGCTTCCAAAGGGCACGTGCTGCATGGTCAGGAAAGAGAACTCTCAGAATTTCAGGCCTTTTGTGATTAGAAGTTATGAAAATGGTTATTAAGATCTGAAAATATTTAAGGTTAGGATTATGACACATGAATATTGATATTGTCCAATGTATGCAGAGATACATAGATCAATGCTAACCATAATCATGTTGTGACTAGGTTCGGAATGGAAATGTTGGACTTCACTATGTATCCCATAAGGATGGGAATCAATCCATACATAGTTCTTGAACTACAGTTTAACGTCGTGTGGGACAAAAGGATTGGAGATCATAGTTTAGGGTCATAGAGCTTGGACCATTATAAGAAATACACAGTGTGTGTTTTCATGGGGACTTTTCAGTCGGGGGACTGAAAGAGGAATTTGGGGTTAGGCCCAAAAGACTTGGGGCTGGATTCAAGGGACACTCGAACATTCCTACGTATCCCATAAGGATGGGAATCAATCCCACGTAGTTCTTGAACTACCCTCTGTACAAATTAGGTTCGTACATGTGAAGGGTGAAATGGGATTTTCGTGCAATGATGGTTTAACCCAAGATAAAAGGTTCAGGTATTTACATGTATGCACGTAGTCTTTGAAATGAAACATGATATAAAATCAATGTAAATAATGATTCCCTCTCAGGTGAGGGTATCGAAGAATATTGTAGTTTATTGTCATACTGGACAAAATTGTTGTATAGTTTAATGTAGTATAGCATGGATGAAAGTGAACCAATGTAAGGATATTTATTCTAGGGGCAGTTTCACGAATCAACATCGTATGAGATGGAGGTGAACTGATGTGAAGAGATTGGTTTTGGTCTTGAACCTTGGTAGGTTGCCTACGTACGCAGCCTGGAAGGCAAGGATCATAGTCCGCTTAATTCAATTAAATAATGAATTAGTGATCAAGTTGTCCTTGGGGACAACGACCAAAAAAATAGTGTTGGGACTTACACATGGTTAGTAGCCCAGAGAGAGTGTTATGGTTAATGTTTTCTCTAAGATCACGTGAGTCGTACTCGGTGTGAGAAATAAGAGATAAAAACAACCCTAAAGATGAACAGTTTAATGTCATGTTGGACATATGAAGGTATTATGCAGTTTAAAAGTCTTGCAGTTAGGACTATTGGTGTTGCACAATTTAATGTCATGTAGCAGGGGAAATGTATAGTTTATTGTCATGTAGGACGTATTAAAGGACTTTTATACAGTTTAGCGCCATGTAGCTAGGACGATGGGGATAATATTGTTTAACGTCATGTTGGATGAAAGGGGGACTGTGTAGTTTAATTTCATGTTGTAAGGACAAAAGAGTGCACCGTTTGACTTCATGTTAGATGTATTAGAGACTCTTTCACAGTTTAACATCATGTTGGATGAAAAAGGCACGATACAGTTTAGTGTCATGTTGGATGTAAGTGCCAATAGTTTAAGGTCGTAGGCATGGACCATTGGTTATGCAGTTTAACGTCTTGCTGGACGTAAGGGGCTTCTATAGAGTTTAACTTCATATAGCAAGGATGATGAAGGGGGATACAGTTTAACGTCATGTTGGATGAAAGTGAGAATAGTTAAAGGTCATAAGAATTGACCCTGAATGGTGTAGTTTAATGTCATGCTGGACGTATGGGATTTGCAAATAGTTTAAGGTCGTATGCATGGACTATTGCTGTATTTTGTGTTCATACAAAAAAATTCTTCAGAAATCTAGAATTGGTTTGAGTAGTGATGAGTTCTCCATCCATTGAGATTAAATAATAAGCTCCGTTGGAGTAGACCTTATGTATTGAGTAAGGCCCTTCCCATTTTGGCTCAAGCATGGGAGGATTCTTTCCTGGTATTATTGGAGTTTTGAGAACTACTACCAATTCTCCCTGAGTGAATGAACGATGATGAACATTTTTGTTGAAAGCTCATGCTATTCGATTCTGATAGACTTCCAAGTGGTGAAAAGTGCACAATGTTTTCTCATCTAATCATTCCAATTCATTAAATCTCTTTTGAGATTGTTCATCTGTAGATGACTGATCACAAATGGCGACTCTGAGTGAGGGTAGTTGAACTTCAATGGGCAAGACGGGTTCTGTTCCATATACCAGTGAATATGGATTTGACAGCATTGTAGTAAAGGTGGTAGTCCGATAAGACCATAAAGCATGAAAGAGTTTATCAAGCCATGATTTCATATCTTTATCCACCATCTTTTGTAGTATATTTGAAAGAGTCTTATTGAAGGATTCTATCTATACATTGGCCGCTTCATGATTCCAAGATGAATTGTTTTATTTGATGTTGTATTATTGATACAACTTCTTCACCTCAGATGAACAGAATTTGGTTCCATTTTCCTTCAATATGGTATAATGGACACCAAATCTGGTAATGGTGATAGACTTGATGAAGCTAAAAATTCATTTAGAACTAACTTACTTAAGAGGTATTGCCTCTGCCCATTTGGAAAAGAAATAAGTAGCAGTATGAATATACTTAAACTGCTTGGTCGTAGCTGAAGGGTATGGTCCCAATACATCCATTCCTCATGTGGAAAATGGCCACAAGTATTTATATGTATGAAGCAACTCTGTAGGTTTATGAATGATGTTGGCATGTACATGGCATGAATGAAACTTATTTGTGAAATCACCACAATCTTGTATCATTGAAGGCCAAAAGTATCCAAGCCTTCGAATCTGATCAGACAGTCTATGTCTAGACTGGTGGGCACCACAGACTCCTGCATGCACTTCTTTCATGACAACCATTGTCTCTTCACCATCAATGAATCTGAAGATAACTCCATCAAAACCACATTTGTAGATAATTTTATCAAGGTTATATGGGCTATCATAAATAGTAAAATTGGCCACACGTTGCCTAATTTGTTCTTTCTCGGCTCTATCAGGTGGAAGTGTTCCATTTTGGAGGTATTCCCGGATAGGTGACATCCATTCGGTAGTATGACCATACGGTTCAGGAATGGGACTAATTTCATTAATTTCCTCTGTTCTGATTCGAACATAAGGTGAAATTTCACGACTGTGGGCAATAATGATGGTTTTCTCGTCCCGATTTGGATCTGCCAGAGTTATGACTATATTAGCCAGTGCATCAGCTTGAGCATTTTGTGATCTTGGGACATAATAAAATGTCAGTTCCGAAGGGAATTCCACCATTAACTCTCTGACATAATCATACAAAGAGATCAGTTCTCCTTTTCTGATGGCATAATCACCATTGACTTATTTGATTAACAGGTCTGAATCACATTTCACCTTTAAGTGATTCACTTGTGCTTGAAGCGCCAATTCCAAGCCTGCGATGAGAGCTTGGTATTCTGATTCATTATTTGTACCACCCTCCAACAATAAGAAGGCATAAGGTAACAATGCCTTTTCTGGAGAAATGAGCCGAGTTCCTAAGCCAACATTGTTGAATTTAGGATTTTCCATTTTCCTCCCGGTTGGACTTCTGGAAGAACCATCAAAATACATTTCCCAAGCCTGAGGACTTTCTTGAATAGAGAAGAATTACACATCGGGGAGTTCAGTATCTGAAGATGTTTCCTCCACTGATGGGTGTTCAGCCAAGAAATCAGCCAGATCTTGGCCCTTAATTGCCTTTTGTGACACATACTGAATGTCGAATTTCTGCAAAATAACTTCCCACCTTTCCAGACATCCTGTAAGCATTAGATGACTAAGGATGAATTTGAGTGGGTTATTACGAGATACCAATTGGTCCTCGTGATGTTTTAGGTAGTGTCTCAACTTATGAACTACAAAGATTAATGACAGGCAGCACTTCTGAATACTTGAATACTGGGTTTCTGCTTCATCCATAGTCTGAATGAGGTAGTAGAGGCTGTTTTCATTCCCATCATCATTCTTCTGAGCAAGAAAGTCACCCACTGATCGCTCTAAAGTTGTCACGTAGAGGATATGTGGTCTTCCTTCAACAGGTGGAATGAGTACCGGTGGACTCAAGAGGTATTTCTTGAGAATATAAAATGCTTCTTGAAATTCTTCATTCCACTGGTAAGTGACTCCCTTCTTCATCAATTTGGTGAAGGGTAAACTTTTTCCGGCCAAATTGGCGATGAAACGCCGAATATTGGCTAAGTGTCCTTGAAGTCCTCTTAATTATTTCAAATTTTGAGGATGTGAGATACTAAGGATTTACTTTTTCTTCTCAGTATCGACTTCAATACCATGATGGCGTACAACAAAGCCAAGAAATTTTTCTGAGGTTACCCCAAAAGCACATTTTAAGGGGTTCATCTTCAATTTATGTTGTCGAAGATTGAGGAATATGATTTCTAAATCATTCAAATGATTAAAACGTTGTCCATATTTGACCACCAAATCATCCACATAGAATTCAACCAACATCCCTAAAAAGGGTTTGAAGATACGATGCATGGCACGCTGATATGTTGCACCTGCATTCTTTAAGCCAAAGGGCATTACCTAGTAGCAAAACACACCCTGAGGGGCTCTGAAGGGTGTGGAGTCCTCATCTTATATGGCCATTCTGATTTGATTATATCTGGAATATCCATCCACGAAGGAAATTTCTTCATAGCCAGATGTTGCATCAATTAAAAGTTCTGTAATCAGAACAAGGAAATCATCCTTAGGACAATGCCGATTAAGATCTCTGAAATCGATGAAAACTCTAATTTGTCTGTTCTTCTTCTTTACAGGGACAATATTAGCCAACCACTTGGGATATTGAACTTCTCTGATGAAGTTATCTTTGATAAGCTTATCCACTTCAGCTTCAATTTTGGAAGCATAAGTTGGGTTTGTTCTTCTCGAGGCTTACTTAAATCCTCGATGTTATTCTAGTAAACCAAAATGAAGAGTAGCAACATCAGGATCAAGCCCGGGAATCTCTGTATAGTTCAAAGAAAATAAGTCTCGATTTTTCTTTAAAAAGGAAATATACATCTCTTGTTCTTCAAGTGTCATGGCCGTACTGATTAAAGTGGGGCGTGGATCTTCTTTTGTTCCCAGATTTATTTCTCTGATTTCATCCACGGTGGTAGAGATACCCTCTTCAAATGCTGGAGGAGCATCTCTTAGATCTTCCTCTTCTTCTTCAACATGTGTTATTTCTTTCATTTCTACTTTCATAGTAGATGATAAAGCATAATTTCCATGATCAGAAGAGATGTTAAAATTTGAACTTCTTGAAGAAGAAGCTTCCATTTCTGAGCCGATTGATGATGAAGGTTCTTCCTTGGGAAATAAAGAGGAGGTGATGGATTGAGAATCGACATCATTTTTCACCTCCTATGTTGCTATAACTTCTTCTAGCCTGATTGGCGAAGTATAGACTTGTTGGATTTCAACAGATGAAATGAAGATGTCACCATTTGGCCTTTCATCACTGCTTGGTTGGTTACCAATTTCTCCCATGATGTCTGGATCGATTGTCGTAATTGAAATTATGTATATTTCCATAAGAGTATTTTGATTTGGTCTTATCTTGTCAATTTGACTGATAGGAAACACATAATCTGTACTCACATGTGTAAATTGATTTACTGGAATCTTCTCCAAACCATATGGAGCATTGACTTTGGTAATCTCCTTTGTTGTGGATTTCTCCCTTCCCTTCATGTGATAGAATTCTACCTCAATATATTGAGATTCACATGTCTCAAATGGGGACTTATCACCATACAATGTCCCAAATTGACCATTGAAATAGTATTTGAGACATTGATGGTATGATGAAGGGATAACTGCATGTTGATGTAGCCAAGGTCTTCCAAGAAAGATGTTGAAGGCTGAGTCTTGATCAAAAACCATGATATCTGAATTGGATACAAGATCTCCAAACTGAGTTCTGAGTGTAACTTCTCCCATTGGTTCTTGTTCATGTGTATCACATCCTTGTAAAATCATGGTAGAAGGAGATAAATCAGATTCTGTGAGGCCCAATCGATGAAGTGTACGAATGGGCATGAGGTTGACTCCTGAAACATTATCAATGAAATCTCTTCAGACGTCTACGCCATTGACCTTGCCGGATATGTACAAAGGTCTAATATGTCCATGCACGACACCATCTTCATATTCATCAGTAAAAGATATTACTACATGGAATTCTGCATGATTAATCTCTATCTGAAAGACTTCAGCTGCAGCAATTTCAGTTTCAACTCTTAAGGACTTGAAAAATCCTCAATCAGTGCTTCTCGAAGATCCTTTGATAAATTCTAGGCATCTCAAATTGATAACTTGGCTGGTACTTTGGCCAGGTGTTTCAATATATCATACTTTTAATCCAAGGTCTGCATTTCGCAATAGGAACATGTGTTTTATCATGTGTCTTGGAAGTTGATGGTTTGGAAGTTGATGCATCTTGTATCGGGATAGGAGTTGGAAATATTTCTAGCTTTGGAAGATTAGACTGATTAGATCCATTTTCTTGCTGAGAGGAAGAAGATGGAACCTTCATAGTATCTTCCAGAATAACTGGTCCAGGACTGAATTTTCTATTGGTGGAAGAACTTTCTTGTTCTTGTTGAGCTTGCTGAAGGGCTCTGCACGAGTTTCTTCTACATACACAGTTCTAGCAGGGGTAGAATTGGAATAGTGGCTTCTGAAAGATTCACGTCTTCCCCTATATCCTGAGCCTCTGGAACTTCCTCTGATTCCTCTATTTGATCTAGGGAATTCGGGCTCATCAAAATCAAAACTGCAACTGGCATATGGATCTGTTAATTGAATCATATTAACATAACTGAAAATCAACTCTTCATCTGATGAAGACTCTACTTGATTAGCCTATTTAGGCTATGCCGTTTGGTGGGACGGTGCTCGTTGCTTCGAAGTTGATGGAATGAAATCTACTAGAGTCAAAGACATCTTAGGCTTTGACACATACTCATCATCTTCTGATTGTTCCTCTTTGGAATTGTTCCATTTCATTGAGGATTTTTCCTCTGATGAAGAGGGTTTTTTTGCAGCATTCGTGGTAGAAGGCACAATTGGTTTCTTCAATTGTGTTCGCAAAGTATCATGAGTTCAGTTGCTCATCATTCTGACCATCCAATCATCATATTTTTGTGCATTTTTTCTTTTGACTTCTTTCCACTCGCCTTCCTCTTCTAGAACTGTAGTAGTAACACATCCTACCTAGGCTGAAGAGCCTTTTAGTTTGACTTGTCCCAATTCTACCATCTTTTGTAGGAGGTCCTTGAAAACAAAACACTCTTTAATGGGATTCCCTAACATCTGGTGAAACGGGAAATAGTTGGGACGGTCCTCATCTTCTTCTTTATTTGGCCTCTTGGGCCTTGGAAATTGAACCAAATTATTTTCCAGAGCCGAAATGAAATAACCAGGAACTTGTTTATTTAGGAAAGAGTAAACTTTTCTTTTCAAATCCTAAAATTGTTTTTGTCTTTGATCTCTTTGATCATCTTGACAAAACGGACTCTGTTGTTGATGCTCAAGAGGTGGAACTCTTTGGGAAGATGACGGTTTTGACGTAGAAGCAGGTACAGGTGCTTGCTTAAGAATAACTGTAGCAGTCTCTGCTTTACCCATTCTCCTTCATGGAGCTGATGTAATTACACGAGATTTAGCCTTGGTCTGTATTAGATAATATTCAATATGTTGAGCAATTGAATTATGGTCTCGAAACCCTCCTGTGTATTTCACAGGGATCAACGGTGTGCGTAATTCGTCATGCAGATTTTCCAAACAGATTGGCAACAGTTCCTCTTGAGGGTGTTCTAAGTTTAAGAAATATGTTAATACCTTCTAGCGAGCAATGAAATATAAGACCCTTTCATTATCCCTTTTATTAATGTTTGTAAGATTGAAAATTGTTGTCTTTGGAAAAGTTGATCTGAATTGAAGAATAAATCGTTGACGGAGATCTTCCCATCCGGTAATTTCCTGGGATTTCAAGAATGTGTACCAGAAAAAGGCTGGACCTTGCAAGGTTCTCATGAAGCATCTGAGTTTCACTGCTTCTTGCTACTCCGGATTTCCCATCGTAGGATCGCAAAAAGACATGTAATGCGTCAAATGCTTTTCAGGATCGCTTGATCCATTGAAAATAGGGAATACAAGGTTCCCAAAATTTGATGGGGGAGAGATTGAATCTACCCATTCAGGTTAAGCTCTCTTTTCTGGTTGAACCTGAGAACGCTTTCCCTCCACAGCTTCAAACCGAGTTGTTAATGACTCAATAGTAGTTATTAAATTTTTAGAAACATTCGGTTGAGCTTGGACCTGAACAGGTGCACTGACTGGAGCTTGGACAGGTATGGCAGCTGGTTGTGCAACTGATGGCAGCACTTCCAATTGTTGTTGCACTTGACCCGTAGGATTAGAACTGTGAGGGTGTACTGATAAAGGAGGATATTCTTGATCCATCTTAGTAGCTACAACAAATTACCTTGGCTGACTGACTCTAGCACACTTAGGAGGAACACCACCTTGAAGTAGTTCTGCGTTCAACCTCCTCGATTACTTCATTTCTTCCTCTTATTGCACAAATCATTGCTCTTGTAAGAGCAATTGGCCTTCTCTAGAAGAAGGATATGTAACCTGATTCTTTCCATTCCCCTTGTTTGATCCTTTTTAGAGAGGGGGAAATGGGTTTTTTGAAGGAACACCCAGATTTTGGGTGAACCTTTGATTTAGTATATGCAAACCTTCTTCATTTGTGTCTGTGTGTACAACTTCTTGAACATGAACCTCTTCATTTAATCCCTATGAGTGAACCTCATCTGGTGGATCAGAAACAACGAAATTGATTACATTAATTGATGCATAATGCATTTCATTCCTTCCATTAGCATTTCTGTGATATTGTCTTCTACCATGCCCCTGACAAGACAATGCCTTTTGATAGTTTGATCCCTCAGGAACTTCTTGTCAAACCGTAATTTTGGAGAGAATCTCCTGATAATTTTTCTCTTCATTCCTCTTGAGGATTTTTCCCCAATCGAGAAAAGGCCAACTTTCTCTGAGGAGGGGGTTGATTATTTGAAAAAGTCCCCAGTCCGGTGGAGTGGGGATGTTCCTCCTATATTTTCTCAACTCCTCGAATCCTATTTGTTGATTCTGATGGTTGGTTTAAAAGTGTCCCAGTCTGGAAAGATGGGGTGGCTCTTGACATGATATGTTTGATAATTTCTTAAAAGATCTCCTAATATTGCGGACCTTAGTCCGGAAATTAGCTGGATGCATCAATCGACATCCACTTTTATCACCTGGCTCGAAAGACTGTTGGATGATTTCTGACACTTCTATCACATTATGATGTGCTTGCTCCATACGAGAGGCATGTTCAATATTCTTGTTTGCATGATGCAAGAGTAATTCAACAACTTGTTCAATGTATTCTTGATTTTGAGAGGAACTAGATGAGGCCTATTCTTGGGAAAACTTTTGATTACAAACAAAACCCATTGACTGTGGCCGTCCACGAGCAATAACATTTCATGAGACCATTTTTGGCGGGCTTTGCTGACTGGAGCGCATAGTGAAATGTAGTGCTCCATGAACACCTCATCCTCTATCATGAATAAAAAATGGGGAATTGTCAATTAACTGGCACAATCTTCTTAGTGCGCCAAGGAATGAACGTTGAAGGGCTCTCTGCTGCTTTTCTTCCTTCGGATATCGTGAGAATGATAGAGATGCCAAATCAATCTGACATTGTAACCCTTATATTATCTTAAAATGATTTTCATATTCATCATAAGAAAATAATTTCTTTTTCAACTGACAAATAATTTTCCATATGTTGAGACGAATATCATGAATTCCATCTTCTGTCAATAGCTCTGGAATGTCATACTGAGAGTCAGCCAGAGGCCAAAACATGAGTCGCACTTCAACTTTTTCTAATTGTATTCTCATGTTCAACATTTCCTCTTTATCATTAAATGAGGATTATTCTACCTTATTTGACCATAGATGGTTCTTCATTGTTGCTTCATCAAATTCAACAAGATTGGTAGATAAATCACTGATCAAGAATCAGACATGACTAGTTTCTCATTTGCAATTTCCTCAAGATAAGAGGGCCTTATCAAAACTACATTGTCCACTAGAGCATTTTCCGGGCAATGTGAATCACTACTGCTGAAAGTACTTTCAGAGCGAAATTCGTCATCATGGGGAGGACCACCATGGTGGGTTACAGAAAAAGATGAGATCTCCTGCTCCTTGGTCTTCTGACCACACAGAGGGTTCATGCGGCTCTCATCTGATGATGAAACTTTGAGATCGATCGAATTTTCATGAAGCAAGCCTTCATAAAGAAGTTTCTGCTGAAGACCTTTGGAAATAATGTTCCCACTATTGGTAAATGCGGGAGTAGAATCATGAATTCCAACTTATAACTATATGAGGGCTTCAAGAACTCCAACATCGAGCAAGGCCTTGTTACAGATTGGCTCTTGATCTCTTGACTGTGCGGGGAGGGTATTATTCTTAGACGCCTTCTTACTCTCCTTGGAAAACACCTGTTGACGAAAGTGGCTTCTCTGTGCAGGTGTATGTGCCTAATCAGGATAGATGGCCAAGTTAGGATAACGATCCTTACTCAAATAAGGTGTATGTTCCTGACTTGGTTGTCCGTATGATATGGGGGAGTATGCCCCACAACCCTCTTGGACTGGAACAGATGTGTGTGTCTGTTCTGGAGTAATCTGTTGATGTGTCACTCCACTGGTAGGGATAGATTTATGTGTCTTTCCCTGAGATGCTACTGAAGCTGTTATAATATCCTGGAAAGCATCCAGAATATAAGTAGGAATTTTCTTCTACTCATTCACAATTGATAGAATATGCTTGGTGACTTCAGCTGCCGGAATGGGGATATACGTCCATTTCATGCCTGGAGTAGGTGTATGTGTCTGCTCCTGTCCTCATTTTCCTGTCAGTGAATCCTGACAGTACTCAAGTGTGGGAGAAGAAAGTTGATTCTGCCTCCTGTTTGTCGCCAGAGCTTTCCGACTGACTTCTCCGTGTACTACCAAGAGAAACTATTGGTAGGCCTGATCAATACTAGCAGTTGTATGTGCCTACTGATTGCACTTCGTCTAACGTGGTTGACGAGATCCATCATATGTAGTCAGAAGAGCCTGCTGACTTGTAGATGTTGTATAAATAGGTGTATGTTCCTTCCTATAGTACTCCACTAGAATTACCTTGTGGGATTGGCGTGATGCTTCCAGACGAGTCTGCTGGACAACAGAATTAAAACGGACGGGTATGTGTTCCCGCTCGTTGCTTGCCACCAAGTTACGTTGGTGGACTTCTCCGGAGATGGCAGAGATGAGAACCTTCTCACTGTTAGCCAGATTTCGCCTCTGGCAATTCGTCTTGCCTGCTCTGGTTCGAGGAACCTGACCTGAATGCCTAGAGTCGATACCCTCATCATGTTGAGGGTGCACTGCCCCATGAGTCTGGCTGTGATTGTTAATGAGAGCTCTCGGGAAGGACTCTTGTCTCCTTGAATTATGTCCCTGAGTGACCTGCTCATTCACCTCCTCAGAATATTGGAGTGAATGGTGATTGCATTCCGGGGATAACAACCTGAAACAGTTGGAGACGGTGGTTATCACTGCCTGCTTCTTGATCACTGGTCATCGCTGTCTGGATGACCAGGGTGAATTGTTCACTTGGAGGGCTTGTCAGGCAGCCTCCAGAGTTGGAATAGTACCGTTTTGACGGTACTCCTTAACCAATACATTTAATACCTGGCGTTGAAGATGTTGACAAGTTGATGTCGTCCTCAGAGTGGATGACGATCCAGCAGGAGTAGCAGCAGTGGCATTCGCAGTAGCGGTATTCATAGGTGTGAACTTGAGAGCATCCATTTCATAGAATGCAGAAAATCTTGGAAAAGAGTGCATGTTTGATATAACATACGTAATCAAGATAAATTCAACCACTACATCTTTTGTATGAGCATGTATGTCAATGATTGTTTTTGTTGGCCCTCTCATTGAGTTTTACATAGGGGACTAACAAATAAGTATAACATCATTTTAACATGGTTATGGTTTCACGTCGGGTTCACCATTTTTTGTTTCCCTCTGTAAATGGGGGATGATCTCATTGATTTAAGATTCAAACCTTCCATGCGGTTTCTAACGGGTTTGTTCGTAGAACCAGATACATCCAATGATTCCATATCCATTTGAACCTACTTTCCAAAGTTAGGCACTCATTATTTGTGGACTGATGAGGCTTAGGGATTTTCATTGGTTGAGAGGATGGTAGGTTGGACTCATTACACATTTTTGAGGGGAATTATTGTCTACTTCGGGACTCTCTTTATAGATTTAGGTTATGATCATGAATCCTTATTACATTACCAAGTAAAAAAATGAGATTTCCTTTAGATTTTTTAATCAATGATTGATATTTAGGAAATTTAGAGAATCTTTTATATGTATTAGAGTTTCTTCATTTATAGATAATCATCTGTATTTGTTATAGATTCTTAGTCAATGGTATCCTTTGATACATAAATGTCTCATGGTCATTATGATGACCATACTAGTTTTAAATCCACTCAGTGGGGCACTTGAAGTTTCCTGTCATTCAGAAGGAAATGGATTATTTCAATGTTGGGATCATACCTGCAGATGGGATACATACGTATCCTTTATTTTGGAAAAGGAATCATAATCCCCATAGTTCGAGTAAATTAGTATGATGTTTATGCATGATTGATGGCTCAAAGAAAAGATGTCACGATTACTTTTACACTCTAAGCTCACGTGACTCATGCTCGGTGTGAGAAACAAGAGTTATTGGTGAAACTAGACAATTGTGCCACAACAGATGCAATGATGTGGGGCTTATGTGAGTATGACTTCCCAAATAGTTGAGGATTACGATTTACATTAGGGAAGAAATCTAGGAACATTGTCCATAAAGTTATATGTGCTTCATGGAGATTTGGATACTCTAATCTTGGGTCTTACTCCTAAGGAAGATTCCCAAGTTATGAGGGGACATATGATTTGGTTTTACTCCTAAGAAGGAAGACCGGATCAAAAGGAAATTAAAACTGGTTAAGAGAGATTAAGGTTGCGGCTTACTCCGGAGAAGAAGGCCCGGGTTAAGGGACTGGAAAAATTAAGGGACTTGGGGCTTACTCTTGAAGAGGATGCCCATATTTGAGACTTGGGAATACTCCTGAAAAGGAATCCTAGGTTAATAGAAATATGTTTGGGGAATACTCCTAAGGAGGATGCCCATATTTGGGAATTTTACTATTGAGGCTTACTCCTGAAATAGATGCCCAGATTACGGGACTTGGGGCTTACTCCTGAAAAGAAAGCCCTGATTTGGAAGGACTTGAGGCTTACTCCTAAAGAGGATGCCCAAAATTAATGGGAATTATGACTGGGACTTACTCCTGAAAAGGAGGCCCATGTTAAGGGGTTCTCTCATCTTAAAGGATGAGGTTGAATGAATGAAATCTCAATCTTTAGTGACATAAAGATATGTAAATCACTAGGTTTTGAGAGATGTTCCACGGAGTTCCTTTTAGATAAGAAAGTAAAATCACAAAATAATTCCATAAATGGATTTGAAGAGTGTCTTCAAAGCTGAATCTTGAATAGGAGAGGTGGAATGGCATAAGAGGGGTGAAATGGGCAGGAAAGGCACCCAAAAAGATGGGGGCGCACAAGTACTGTAAGGCCCGCAGGTACTGTTTGGGCACGCAATTCCTGGTCGCGCAGGTATACCTGTGTGTTACATGGGTACATTCACGATTTTCAGCCCATAGGGTAATACTTGGGTGATACTTGGCTCAAAACCTTGGTATTATCCCTAGAGGCTTTCCAGAAGATGGCACGCAAGTTCTTGTGAAGAAGTAGGGCGGCGCGCAAGTGTGTCCATTTACCTTAAGGGTAAAACACTTAGGCATGCAAGTGTTAGTGAATTCTAACACTTAGACCTTACTCCTCTTGTTTAGACCTTCCATTATAGGTAAAGAATTACCTTAGATGTGTTTATAAGAGCTGAATAAGAGACTTGGGCGTTCAGATCTCTGTATCTCAATTCTGGAAAAATTCCTCTCGAAATGAGGGCCCCATCGGGGGTATTTATAGTCTGGAGAAGACCACATGCTATTATCACTTATGGCGCACAAGTGACATGCACGACCAACTGCGGCGTGCAAGTGTACTTGTACGACCATTATAGAACTTGCGTGACCCTTGCACAGTGTTCTTCTTATTCCTTCCTTTGTTAACTTTTGATATTTTCCCAAATGTTGAATCAATTTGAGCTAAGATATTCCCCTATTCCAATATTTAGACTTTGTGATGAGAGGAGCGTCAATAGCAGGTCACCTATAGCAGCCTTTGGTTCTAAAATCTGTGACATGGATCCAACCGATTGTCTCTTTAGTTAAAGTCAATGTAGATGGCACGAACTGGGGAATTCCCGGACCCTCGGGCTATAGAGCAATCATTTTATCCCACCATGGATTTTTCAAGGGTTTCTTTTTTAACTAAATTGTAATGGGAATGCTTACAATGCTGAATTGTGGGCGATGATGGTTTCTATCAAGCACTTTATCTACTATCAATGGTCCAACCTATGGATTGAATAAGACTTTGAAATTGCGGTTGTGGATCTTATGTATCACACTTGAAATGTTTCATGGGTGCTTATTCCACATTGGATTGAATGCATCAATCAAGATAATTAGATTAATCGGGGTATTTGACATGTGTATAGAGAGGGAAAATAGGTGGAAAATTCCCTATCCAAGAGAGATATAATGGAACTCAGCACAATGTGGTCATTCAGATATCCTAAATCAATGTATTGCAAATTAATGATGACAATCCAGGATTAGTTCACTCCCACCTTTATAAACTCCCCTTGAGGCCTTAATGACCATCAACACTTTAACTTGAAAAAGTCACTACATTCAAAATCTATTGACTATTACTATAGAATTAGCTTTTTATGTTGTCTAAATAGCTCAAAATGAGCACTTTTTTTACACTAAGGCTTTTTACACTCGTCCTAATGTGTTACTGATTCATTGTGACATACATGCCAATAATTCCATCCAATCTAGCGCAATGGACATTTTCTACTTTGACTTCCAGGAACATCAGTTATTGGGAAACCCAAGTAGGATAAATAATATACTCTTGGTCAAGCATATATGATGAAACTCACCAATTTTTTTCCAAATAAAATCAAATGTTGATGTAGTTTCATTAGGATCAATGGGATGATTGGGTTTCAGGGGTGTCATTTGTGCATTCGAGGGCTTCCCTAGAGGTAGTTTTCATTATTTTCCATGGAATATTAATTTCTTATAAAGATGAATTATGGGTCATTAGTGGTCCTTTAGGACCCTTGACTTTTTTATTTCTTTACTATAGGTTGTCATGTTGTGATTTTTCCACTATCGACTATGTAATTCCCCTTGATCTGTTTCTTCTTGTAATCTTATTTTTCATTAATAAATTTTTGATTCAGTTAAACAAGACCCATAATTTCCTTGTAAAAAAATAAGGTATAAAGTTAGAGTATAATTAATAATTAAATGTATACATATTTGAGAACAACAAGGTCAATCCAAAAAAATAGTAAAAGAATTAGTCCACCCCAACAATGAGCCTCAATGTGACCATCTGCACCATCAACTATCTCATTGAATGTAGGTGGTGTCACTCAATAGAATCCGATGAACTAAAATATTCCTTTTACATTACTTGTTTCTTAAAAAATGACATCTATAAATTCATAATGGAAAAAAGTAAGTTGTGACCTCGAATCCCTATAATATTTCACCATGGAATATATACAAAGTTTAATAACATTAAAATAGTATCCCTATATTTAAAATAAGCCTAGTTTATAAAGAATTTCCAAAGATAAAAAAAATTTCTAAACAATCCCATTATTTTTTTTAAAATCCTACCTTATTCACCAAATCTAAGAGTATAAAAATTATATAATAATTTAGGTAAGTATCAGAAAAAACATATATCGATACACCACTAGATAAAAAAGTAGGCAGATAACCATTGAACATATCATGTGTAAATCAAAACAAATGAAAAATTGTACTATTTTTTTCTATATAGGAATACATAAAAGACATAAATAAAATTGAAACCCTATCACAAATTTGATCAATCCAATAAAATTACTAGTGGAATTATATATTCTAAAGTGATATAACACCTTTAGTGGCATTACACACACTAAAGGGTCATGTCCATTTCCCGATGCACCAAAGGTCCACAATGTAACATTCTTTTCAATACCATTTTAAAAACATTCTAAAATTTATAAAACATTTTCATAGTAAATATTGTCTATATTCTTGATTGAGAGCCCATTTTAAATTCAATACCACCATAATTTGATTACATCCACACAGGCACACAGACACGAAGTGTGTCCAACCCCATTTTTAATGAAAATTCAGTTAAAGCATGTATTTCGAAAATAAAATACACTTTAATATCACATTAGACCTTTTCATAAGACAAAAAAGCTGACTTTAGACAATAGCACTAGAAATAGATTATTTAGATCCATTGAATAGATAAACATAATTCAAGAATATAGAATGAATTCCAAGGATTTTTCTTCTAAAACCTAAGGTAGAATCCAATCAAAAAGGGATTCAATGGCATTTAAAGAGATCCCTGAGCCTCTTAATTTCTAAGAGAGAAAGGTTAAAGAAGTTGATGGTGAGAGGGGGTATTTTTATTTATTGTGAAACATTAAAATAGAAGACCACTGTGTACCTTCTCAAAAAATACCACATACCCTATCATTACAGAAAAGGATTTCTCCACCATATCATAGAATAGTATCTTGGATGGGGGATTATGGAATGAGGCTATAGAGTATTTCATTTACCTTCAGTTGAAATTGTTTCTGAGATCCAAGGCCCTTTATATAATTCATATCATATATACATAGGAGACATTATGTTGCAGCTAATTACCCAATTCTCCAAGGGTACTAAATTTGGTAGAACCAAACAAACCCAACCTGTTAGCCACTAAATTACATCTTCCAACCTTTACACTGAATAGATCACCTGAAAAAAGGTATTACTCAGTATCCATGACTCTACAATATAACCACACCCATTATAGAAGAAAAAAAATCTTGTATTTAGGGCACTGTTATGTAACTCATTTCTCCATTCCATAGCCAGTAAAACCTTCACTATAGCATCAACTTCTATGGTGGAACACCAATAGAAGACCAGTGAAAAATATATAATTATTACAGACCCCTGCAACAAAAAAATAAGAATTTATAACCTTAAAAATAATGGCATACCAAAACTTTATGGTTGTCACAATACAAGAGTTGGAGTCCTATAAATATTACATGTTATTCAGTAGTCCCATAGATACAAAATAAGGGTGGGATAAATATATTTTTCAATATAATGATTCTTATCAAATGCATAAAAATAAAAATAACAAATATTTATATGGATATTTTGTGAATGGTTTACTTAGTTTTAAAGTGTTTTTCATTTCTAGTTTTATCACAAGTTTCTTAAATCACACATTGTATATCCTCAGGAAGGTTTATATGTTTTTATGTTATGTTTAACAATAATTTTTACACTAAAAACAAACCTAAATGTTGTACCAAAGAGAAACCATGCTTTGGATTTACAAAATCTATAATTGAAATTAAGAAAAAATCACAAAACAATGTAATTTATTTCATGTTTTATAAAAATATGGGAAATCGAGTTTATACTTACATAGTTGGGCTGCGTAATGGAAATTGAGGCCTTACTCCTACATAATCCAGACTCGTAAGGGGAACCAAAGACCTATCCTTTTTTATATAATCCTATGTAAGGGTATTTTGTGTTTACCCTTATGTGAAATGCTGCTACATAAATGTAATAGGGTTTTTAAAAGGGTTATGTAAAGGTAATATCCCATCAATACATATGGGTGTGAAATATTTTCTCAAATCCATGTAAAAGTGATTAGGCACTTACCCTTATGAAAAATTTTACTATGTAAATTTCATACCATTATAAAGAAGACATATATAAAGGTAACCATTTTGTTACCTTTATAAAAACTATTCTTGTAAAGGTAATACCCTTACATAGTAGTACCTAAAGGTTATGTAAAGGTAAGTTTAATATTTACCTTATGTGAAGCATTCATGTAAGGGTAATATTACTTCTACCCTTATATAGTATAAGTATCATGAGAATCTACCCTTACTTAGACCATCTATATAATGGTATAAGGTATAATACCATTACACAGTGCTACTACATAAGGACAAATGGAGTTATAACAATATGAAATGGTTCAAGAATTGTTTTACCCTTATGCAGAGTGTTTTTTTAATGGTGGATGGTGGATACCCTTATGAAGTAATGGGTTCCTATGTCATGGTAATTGGAAAAATTATTAATTTTTTTTTAACAAAAAAATAGGTTTCATTGTTTATATAATGTTACTAAATCAATATAAAATTTATTTTTTGATATTTTAATTTACAAAAGATTTATAAATTAATTAATTTTTAATTTTTAATAACTAAATATTTTTTTTAAAACAATTATATTCCCAAATATTAAATATTAGTATTTAAAATACATTTTACAAAATTATATAGAAATTCTTATGATTTAAAAAAAATTGTTTATTTAGAAACCATAAGAAATAATTTTCAAATGATTATAAATTGTGAAATAGGTACATAAATATAATATTTTATTATTTAAATTGTGAATGAAAAGTTAAAAATAAAAGGGGCCTTACTTGGATTTTATTTAAGTCGCATAAAAATGTGTTTTGTTACTGATATGATCAAGTTTTAAATAATTAATTATATTTAAATTATATAAAATGTTCACATAATATAAATTGAATTATAAATATTTTATAATTCATATAATATAATATGTGTTAAATTGAAATTTAATATAATGATACATATAAATGAGTTCATATTAGGATGAACATAAAATTTTGGAATTTTTATAATGTTAAGAATGAAAATGATAAACAGACATATAATCAACTATTGATTTATGAGTTGTTCATAAAGGTTTATCTCAATGTTAAATATTTTAATTGGTCATTTATTTAAATAATATTCCCATATATATTAATTTTTAGTAATTTTTTATAAAATTTTAGTATTTTTATGCTTTAGTTTAATTTCTTTCAACAATTTCTAGGATTTTTATTTACATTACAATATAGTATTGACTCCATAATGAATTTAGTTTTTCATCTTCCTTGACCTGAAATTTCTAATTTATGTCATTAACTTGAATATAGTTGATTAATGTAGTTTTTACATATTTGGTTATTACAGTTATAATTAATTTGATTCTTTCTAGTGTAATGTATCCCTAACTAAAGGGACATGGCGTTAGACTACATACCTCTGTAGAAGGATATACCTTTTCTATGTCGATGAATGGGGTTATCTATCTTTCTCTATGGGATTAAAAATTAGGATAACCCTATGAACCTACATGAATTGTTCATGGGACTTAATTGTATAATTTATTGGTATATGTATGGATATTTTTGACTTCTATTTTTTGGGATGTAATACAAACCTGAGGGTTTTGTAATTATTTACACATCTATATGGATTGAGCATGTTAGTTTGGTGGAGAGAATAGGGTTCCAACAAAGTTATTGGAATAATGAATATGTAAAAGGGAATATTATGAGATAATTTGGTGAGAATAAATCCACCTTCAAATATTATGTGTGAGATTTCTTCCAAAGCAGTACTTTGCAAGACCATGATTTTACAACTGAGTAGGTTATGAGAAATTTGTTCTCCCTTGTATTTTCTTTTGTGAGAAAAAAATAATAAGTGACTCTATATTTTCATGTTTGATGAGTCATTCTAAAATTGAGTGCCCATAAATAGTCCATTTTATCATTTTTTGTGTTTTATTGGGCTCCACTTGCTGAGAGACCCAAATAGGATTTGGTTACCAAAGGAATACAACTTTTTTTCATATATAATACTGGATAATGAGATGTTTTCTTGACTATCAATGATTCATATATTATTTGATTGGGATGATTCCCGACGAAAATATCTATGTTTTGAGAGAAACACAAAATTCGACTACTTTATTAGATAAATATGGATCATGTACCACTAATGGTTTTAATAAATTTTTAAAAGGGTCCATCATTTTATTGGGATCCCATTTAATGTAATTTACTTTTAAATGTTTAATAATACCTGGTGACAATCTAATAAAATATTATGTTTTTGATATCATAATTATCATTAAACAAATATTTTTGATCAATATCTCAATGATATAATATTAATATATGTTACTCCTAATCATCATGAATTAATAAATGTTCTTAAGGATTATTTATTATTTAAGAAATTTTTATGGGAAATTTTATGTTTCTAAAAAAATTCATTTCTTAGTAAGAAATGGTTTAAAAATTTTAAAACGTTAATCTTGGTTCTAATGAAGAATAAGGTGGTTCATTAAAATGTTTTATATGTATTAGTTAAAAAATGACCAAATGTACCTAATAAACCTCTCAATATGATTGGGTATCTCAAATGACATTCAATTTGATTCAATATGATAAATTTCATGGTGAGACTAAAGGTTTCCTTAAACCTATAATGGTTATATAAATAAATTCTATAATTATAAAAATAATATTACATCAACAATATTTTTTACGAAGTAATTTTAATATACATAAGGTCAGAAAGTTAAATTAACTAATGTTTAGAGCTTGAAGTTATCTCTTATGTAATGGATAAAAGGAGTTGTTGTATTGATAGAAAAGGTACATCAGGATGGCATTATCTTGTTCAAAGAGATATATTTAATATCATTTTTTATTGATAATATAATTTAAATATTTTTTGTTTAACTGAAATGATATGGTGGTTTTAAACACACATGGTTTACTATTTTTTTAATTCAATATTATACTTTAAGGGGAGAGTAAAAATGGCCCCTTATAGTAAGATAATTTCTCTTATTTTCATATATGTGAATGTTAAAACAATGCAAATGAATTAAGAAAATTTTACCTGATATTATCAAAGTGTTCATTATATATTAAATGTTAATATAATATATGTATTCAGGTACAATATGGATTGTTCAATTAGGTAAATATTCAAACTGTATGAATACATTTTGGTTTAAAAGTTAATCTATTTTTTCAAAATAATCATATCAAGATCATTTAAACCTAGGGTTTTCAGGTAAGAATAGTAAAAATTCCATACGATTGGATTATACAAGATATGCCTAAGGGAGTTCAGTAAACTCAATTTAATTTCCATGTTAGGTTTATATGTTATAAAAATCTTCATTCTATTATGAAGTATGTGTGGTACTGAAATTGATATTTTACAACAAATTTATAAATACATGTGTTTAAAATCAAAGGAATAATTATTTGAGATTTTAGTTTACATTCACGAAGAAAAGATTTTATATATATAAATATAAAGGATAAATTCATGAATAGATAAATATAATTATAAGATTTGTTTCTTCATATAATTTATCTTATATGATACAAAATTCTTTTGGATGAAAAATATTTTTTATGAACAAGTATGAGATTATTTAATGAATAAACATTATTTATGAGTCATTAATTGATATATAATGTTTTGAAAATAATATTTGGATAAAAGTGTTTATACATGATAAAAATATTATCCAACTATTTTTTTAAATATATGGTATTGTGTTCACATCACTCATTTGTTCTATATTTTTACATCACCTTATTTTAAATCAACTTTTTTCAATCTCATATAATACCATATATGATATGTAAAGTGTTGTTCATTTTTTAAATGTTCCTACTGATATGAAATAAATTAAATTCCATAAAAAATGGTTTGTTTATTGTAGAAAGATATTCTAAATAAATATAGTACCAAATGGGATAGTGGGTGTATATTTCAACTAAAATATGGTCAACATTAAAAAATATGTTATAAAACTAATCTTAAGATAAATTGATTTTCACTTAGTATTCTTTTATTTTTAGGATATGTGATGGTAAAAAAATGTAATGTGTTTCATTTAGTTTCCATTC
The DNA here is from genome assembly GCA_963277665.1 of Viscum album. Classification (NCBI taxonomy): domain Eukaryota; kingdom Viridiplantae; phylum Streptophyta; class Magnoliopsida; order Santalales; family Viscaceae; genus Viscum; species Viscum album. The sequence continues at coordinate 144,154,668 of OY728141.1, forward strand.
ATAATGTATATATTACTTTTATAACTACCTTAAAATAGATTTATTTTTACTCAATATCCTAAAATAGTTTAGGATATGTAATGTTAAAGAAAAGTGTGAAGAGTTTCATTTAATTATCATGAAAATTGAATTAATATTTTTCATGAAGGATTATACTAGTAAAAATCAAAAGATACTTACACCCACACGAATGGCCCAGAGGCCTAATTTTTTTAATTGATTTTTGATAACCCCCCGATCAAGGGATGAGGGAGAACCCAAACAAGGCTCGCAGGCTTAGAGATTACATGACCTGTAGGTCTTAGGAAATTATACAGACAATACTTGAAACTCCTCCTCCTAGCTTCTTCATCATGATATCATCTCTCCACCTTCGCATGGATAATCGGATAGGCCTCCCATTCAAGCATAGGCTTGACCCAATGGCAATTCCATACCATCTCTTTCTGAAAAATCTTCTTAGCCTCTACTCGGGTGAATGTGCCAGCTCATAAACTCATCAAGATTCTGCTCCGTTTAGAGTATGTCTGATCATTAAGCAGAATTTCAGTTTCCCTGAAGGCCTTGAGGTTACCCGAAGGCCATGAGGTATCCTGAAAGCCTTACTGACCCGAAGGCCTTGGGTTTCCCAAAAGCTTTAAAGGACCTAAGGCCCAAAACCGGTGACCCAAAATCCCGAATGGATGAAAAGTTCAGGATGCTACAACACTGAACAATGTCTTATACACTACCTTCTTCGGTACCAACTTTAGGGATTCTATATTAACCTATAAATATGTCTCCACCCAGTTTTGAAGTCGGCCCTCTTGGATGCACTTACTTAGTCATCATCAATTGGGCTGATGATTTTGTGAAAAAGTTACTTACACTTGATTTCTGAAAATACATTGGGGTATGATAGTAAATATAAATGAAAATAAATTCATTATTTAACAAAACAAGTTATAATAATGTTATCCTAAAAGATTTTAGGATTTGGCAGTAAATGGAAATATATATAAATATATTAGTTACTATATTAATGTGATTTCCCCTTTATCCTAAAATAGTTTAGGGGGTTTGGTAAATAATAGTGTTAGTAGTTATAATATTTTAAGGAAACATTTGGTGGAATAGGGTTCTAATGATGATGATCATAAACATAAAAATAGTTCTAAGTAGAAAAAATGTTTACATCATAAAATTTGTTGTTCGGAATTTAAGAAGATAAAATGTGTTCATCAAGTTGAATAATTAAGAATAAGACTCCTAAGTCTTAGGATTATTCAATAGGACTTTCTTCAAAGATCTTTATCTCTATTGAGTTTAGTGGGGGGGTTTAGATATTATTTTAGAGATGTGACATGTTAAAATAGATATTTTATGTGGTCACATAATGATGTGCCAGGGATTACATATGACTAAATGAGTTAGAAACCCTAAAATGGGTAGCAAACATACGGTTGATCTGGTAGTTTATCATATATAACTTGATAAACTGGTTCTTATGTTAGTTATGTTAATTACTTATAGAATAATTTATCAATATTAAAATGTATATTTTAAAGTAGACCTACATTTTATCATCCTAGAACATATTTTATATAAATTTATATTTATATATATACACTTCTACAAGTGAAAAGGATAATTGGTTTCTCTAAGTACAACAATCATTTTATCCCTAAATATTGTTTTCCATGGAGTATTGTAGGTTATGATGAAGTTATATGGTTATAATTAGTATTATTATTGTATTTATATTAAAAATATGCTTGTGAGGCACAAAAAAATAATAGGATATTTATTTGGGTGCACTAGATCACATACAAAGTATTCCACATTGAGTGTCATACAATGACTTCTTCTATATACTAGGGGTTCATGGATCATACTGGATCCCATGTTACCAATAGTTGGAAAGATACCTAGCATGATAAGATTCGTAATTTGATTCCCTACCTACATAGGTCAATATAATAGATTAGATATCAAGGGGTATTTGGGTGTGTTTTTGATCATCTCATCACTTATATCTTAACAACGATAGGATTTATCCTCTCCTATGATGAGTATGACATATGGTCCACTATTAAAATAAATCATGGTAGTGTGTGATCTCCCCTAGATATTTTATATATATCCAAAGAATGGACCTTTGATGTTCTTATCTACGAAGATGAATAATGTGTGATGTATTCATTGATCAATTAATTATACACTGTGAGAATTGAGAACATATGATTTAGCTATTTGGGATTTACATGATCTGTTTCCCATGTCACGTGATGCATTGGGAAAGATGGAAAAAGATAATGGATTTTTTCATATGATGAAAACTATTTGAAATGTGAATAATGACACATGTTTTTGACATAGATCTCACCGAATCCTTTTATATCCCGAGTAGTATTGGTTCATTGCTAGATGTAGCTCATTGCATACATATATGGATATATAGATTTATATTTATTTTCAATGATATAATGTTCTGTTGTGTCAACGCATTAGGTTTGACTAAATGGGGGTGATTTTAATCAGAGAGTTACTCTGAATGTTTTTTACAGTTAATCAAAATGTTTTTTTGATGGTTATTTATATGGTTTCGCATATGATGTGATTCAAGGTAAAGCTAATGATATCTTTTCAAAAAGATTTTTGGATATGGTTTCACATGTTATTTTATATAATACAATATTATATAAAAGGGGAAAACGTATATTGGGATTTAGTGAAAGAGTGATATTGAAGTAGATATTGCCTAAATAATTATATATTTATTTTATATATATATATAAATACTGAAAATTACAACTTTCATGTATTATATAAAATATGTGATTTCATAACTGATGATAAATTGTTATAATTTATTTTTCAATAAAATTCATTCATTAATGAATATATCTCATTAGATGAAATGTTTTAGATATGTATTTATGTGTGATCTTGTTGGAGTATTAACTCATTCATTGAACCACATATGTTAATGAATGCAATTTATTGGAGATTTCTCGAAGTATTAATAAATAATATTGATATATGATGTCATGTGTGTATATATATGCATCTGATACTGTTTGACCCATCGTTATATTTCCCTTAACTCCATTGGATCATGAGATGCTAGAACATCATGGAGAATGGGGTGTCATGCGTCTACCACATGTGATTCAATTGGCCCATGGATAAACCATAGAGGTGGTATGATTATAGTTTCCATTATGTGGACATTTATCAAATTCATATGGAGATGATGATGATAGATTGTAGTGTCACTTAAGTGAATAGTACACATTTTTTCATTGTGTCATTCATTTCTAGTTTTATGATAGGTTTCAAATATAATGCTTGGTAGATCCTATAAAAGGTTTATATTTTATTCCATCAGGTTTAATTACTATTATTAGAAACCAAAAATGCCTAAAACTATTTCTTTTGAGTGTCATAATATATTTGAGATATTTAACTTATCTTCATTTATTTATTGATTAATGGTAGGGTACTATGAGAAGATATGTATTTGTGAGTGACAAATTATATAAGTATAAAATAGATCATTATCTATGGAAAATTTATTTGGTTGTTTAGTCAGGGTGTAATACACAATATATTTGAATGATATATGAATATATCTTGAACTAGGGTTGTGAAATACATATATATGATTTATTATTTTAATTGACTATGATGATGTGCAACATGATCATGATGTATCAATATTATCCATTGGTGGATAACGTATTACCAGAATTTGACTATGATTTCATGATTTTTTATCCATTGATATGTAAAAATATGTCTCTATGAAACATTCATCTTTGAGTGTGGTATGTCATGATTAAACCCTCAGACATAGGATTTATTTTTATATATGTTTATTGATCAACTAAATAGATTTTTTTCTTTTATAATAGTCGGTCAAAGTGGTATTTAATTATTTATGTATTCTGGTTTTCTATTATCATTGAGAATTAGATAACTAGTCTAGCTAGTATTCAATTATGAAATTTTTACCTTTAGTGGGTATACCAGGATTCCATAAGAAAATTTTTATCTCTAAAAGTAATACTAGAATATATTTGGATTTTATTATCACCAATTGTCAGGAAAGTATATTTTTTATAACACTATGTATCATCCATTACCACTAATAGATATAAAAAAGCATTTCCAAGAGTTAATCGGGTTTTAGTTGTTTTCATCGATAGTTAGAAAAGATAACATTCAATTATTAAATTTGATACTATATTCGACTTACATGGTAAGATGGAAGTTTTTCCTCAAAAATGATTAAGCCAGGTAATTTAAACTTTTATGGTTTTAAATATAGAACAAGATAGACTAACTTTTTTTCATCTGACCAGTGAGTTCCTACATTTTTTATATTTATTTTACATATTCTTGCAAAATAGAGAATATATTATGGGTTTCAGTTTTGGTTCCCTATTAATATTCATTCCTAACAGTATGAAAGTGAACCATATTTTATGTGATTATCATATTCTTGATACTAAGATTCTAGATCATGATATATAATGGATCAATATAGGGTTTCTCAATAATGTTTAGAGACATGGATTAGTACAGGATTATGTTTTACCATAGGTACACTTGGTAAATTTTTTCTTCCAATTGCTTTCTATACAATCATTCCAATGGATGGATTTATTCAGATATATATGATGTATAATTTGAATTTTATATTTATATACCATGAGAATATTTTTATTTTAATATGTCATGCATTAGTATATAATTGAATATTCATGCCCTAATATTCTATTATGAATTTTATATTTTATATTGATTTATTATATATATATATATAGATACAAATAGTATAGTCACCCAATCATTGTTTATAAAATCTCTCTATAATTTTTCATCCTCTAGAAAATGGGGAGGCCAGCCTGAGGCCATGTGATGCCCCCAATTCAGTCACTATTTGAGATTCCTCGCTTGGGGTGTTATGGATTCTCATTGGAAGTGTTAGTGGTAAAGGAACAAAAACCTATGGTATAACTAAAATAAGATTATCCATATATATCCATACCATATAGGATGATAAAACATGATGAAAGGTGATCCAATTATCTCAACTAGAGTATTAGATCAATTCAATATCCCTTAATAGTAGACAAATTCTAATTTGATTAAGGGAATAATTGTTGAAGTAAATGATACTAGTCAAACACAATTTTGATAGGGAATAATTTATCGTTCTCTTATGATATGGGGGAATCATTATGTCAGAGTCTAAGAGAACCATATTCATTATCACATTACCCCACATTGTTATAAAGTAAAAAATATACACATGTTAATTGTCCTATTCCCTTATCCTAAGAATATAATGCATTAAAAAATATTTCATTATTTTTAATGTTTCTATCAATTTAGATTCCTTATTTGTATCAAATTATTTTAGATAATTATATATAAATTCAATAAAATAATCATATTTTCAAGACCAATTTGGCCATTATTAAGATATAATATAATGAGAGTGAATGTAAGTCATGTGATGTAGTCATCTCCACAATGAACAAAGATGGAATATTATACATTAAAAAGTTTATAAAACAACTTTATCAAGTTTAAAGTGTAATAAAATGATACTTTATCATGTTTTTGTGGTTAATGTCTCTCAGAACAACTTCATTCCATATCAAACCCTCCACTAAATTATATATGAGATATTTAAATTATATCTTATTAGGATCCCCTAGTATATGAACACACATTTTGGGTAAATGAATTAGTGTGGGTGAGTTTTTATTACCTTAATACTTTAACCATTTTTTTACCTTTGTACTTATTTAGTGAATTGATCTCTATATTTTGGTCAGTTGTGGTTAGTAATTATACACTTAAAAAAATAAATCACACAACAAATTACTTGATGATTTAAAAAATTAGTTTAACTATAATATGGATGATTATATATATGATATAAGATTATTATTATCTTATTTGAACAAAGAATTAGTCTTATTATCAATGAAAGAATAGGGAATTGTATGACCTTGAACCTATTTTCCAACAACGACAAATTTCAATGAAATCTATAGCTTTTTATCACAAAATAATGGATGTAAACCTTCTTCTTGTAAATAATGATCTTCTATAGAACACACAAGTTTTTTTCTTGACATGAACAATATATGATCATAATTATCGAGTTATAACAATATAAAGGGTTTTTTATAAAAGTTTAATCAAATGGTTGTCTAAAAAATGTCCTTATTCTTCAGCAAAAAGAATATGAATATATTATAAACTAGTCATCTTAAAAATATAATATGGACGAAATGATATAAAAAGATATAAACCGATTCAAAAACTCTTCTTCTGTATCTATTCTTTAATGTACACAATATGCAATAGATATATACTATTAACTTCTATTTCGTTAACACACAATATCAACAATTGAAACTATATTTGTTCTAATTCTAAATGTTTTGTTCAATTCATGAAATATAATACTCAAATTAATTCATGTATGTATGTTTCATGTCTTTCATTAATGGAATTTTAATATTTAATAAATAGAATATTCCCAAGATATATTTTCACACCTAAATTCCCTTTGCACAAGTATGTTTTTAATATATTTTTCACCTTTTCTACATAAGAATATTTTCATGTATCAATTTTTTCTTAAATGAACATTGCATGTATTATAAACCTAAATATAAATATTCCTAATGTAACACAATGATACATGATTATTATCATTCCTCTATTTAATTCCTTTACATGATCTTATGTGTGTAGGGTTATGTTTATTCATGTAAATGAGTAATACCTAAATCTAAATTCATGCAACTTATTCCAGAATATAACTTCTTTACATTTATTATGTTTCAAAAAATCCCACTCATTCCTTAAATACAAGTGTATAAAATCATATCTCTTCAAATATATCCCTTGAAAAAATTTCTCTCTTCTCTATACAAAATAGAGAGTATGAGAATCTCTTTAATGCATTAATGAATACATAATCGAGTAAGATTACTTTTTGTAATGAAATATTTAAAAATTAAATCATACAGGTCCATTGAAATAGATGTATAAGTCATGATAGAAGTTATTGAAGTGGTTTTTTATTACAGTGATCGAACTGGAAATGGATAAATTTTCCAAGTATGTTTTTTACATTTTTTAGTAAATAGATTTAGTATTTGTTTTGCAAATTAGGACTATCCATTTCCAAATCTAGTGTCATTGGAATGTTTTGGGGTGGTACGCACATTATTTGGCACTCACCCCTACATTTATAAACAATATTATTATAAATGTAATTTATATATATGTGTGTGCGTGTGTTTAATTATAAATTTATATTTATTTATATAATTTTATATAATTTTTTTAAAAAATATTTATATAATTATGAATATATATTGATAAATGCTTCTATATAATTATAATTGTTTATTTTTAAATATATTTATATATAGAAAATTATATAAATATTTATTCACAAATATATATTTATAATTATGTTTATAATTATTAAAAAATATATATTTAAATATTACATATATATATATATATAATATTTTTATATATAAAAAACTATTTGTAAATCAATATATATATATATAATTGTAAATATATATTTCCAAATAACTATATATAAATAAATATATATATGCACATGTATATAGATACAAATATATATTTGAATATATATATATGTTACAATTAAATTTAAAATTATTACCTGGTTATTAATCCAGATGGGTTAAGGTTGTTTTTTAATATTTAAATCAAGTCCAAACCCAATTTCGGGTTTCTCAAACAAGAAAAATATTTAAAAATATTTTTTCCTAGAATATTTATAAAAATGTATTTGGAAATATATATATATTTTTTATTTTTTATTTAAATATTAATATACTTATAAAAATATATTGAAAATATTTATAAGTATATATCTTTATATATTTATAAATATATTTATAAAAAATGTATTTATGTATTTATAAATGGTCACTCGTGATTTTTCAATATGGGATTGATTGTTTTTCAAAGGTGTTGCTTTCAACCTCGTCGGTCTTGGGTGGTGCCAATCCCAATTTCTCCTCTGCCAAAGATAGCGCATTATAATATATAATTCAGAGAGGAACCATTTCCCATGTACTTGACAGCCAGGAAGAGATCTAGGATAGATTCAAAATTTTTAAACACCCAATTATTACGAGAGTGGTTCTTCCCTTTGTCCAAAAACCATGGAGATTGTAAGACCTAAATAATTGGATTTATGAATTTTGGGGCTTCGATCGTTGGAATTACATCCCAAATGGGAGTGGTTACCTCCACAAAATTCTTTTTTCAGATGAGTGGAAGATACATGGTGTTTAAGAGTTTTCTCCTCGACTAGGGGATTCTAATGGTGCATTTCAAGGCTTATATTGGGATCTGTGTGTAGGTTCAATCCTAATAATTCCATTTTACTAAAACTAAATTGTTTTGGAACCTATAGAGGATGATGTGGAAGGTGATTCTATACAAGATATGGGCCACCAATCGTGGGTTGAGATAGTTGAAGATTGAACTTCCACTCATAAAGGGAAAGCACCAGATGCGGAACCCACGGAGGTGAAATCTATGATAGAAGTGGATTCACTTTAGAGTTTTGTTCATAAAATTTGGTAATATCATATAATTTTTTCAATTTCACATATTATAGTTTTTTAGCATTGTGGCCCCAATGAGATCAATATATAGGAATGTCAATAAAAATCCGTAGTTAATAATTAGAACTATCTTAGAGGGGGGGATATCCAAATATTATTATCCATATGAACTGACTCCAAGGAAGGGAAATGTCTTGATAGTTGTTACAAATATTATGAACACCTTTAATTTGGAAGTTCACTCTTCTTGTCCTACTAATTAGATTGTGCCTATCCCAAAACCATGCTAGACCATTACCATGACAGAAACACTCCCGCTACATCTAAAGAAGAGGGGGAATCTTTATCAATTACCTCTGGTTTGAACCTAATCTCTATTAGTAGATATGTTGTTCAAAAGATTCATTATAATAGAGAAAATGACTTGTCCAAGATTGGTGGTTCAGAACATACTTCTCTTATGACACCATTACTTAGTTAGGAACAATTTCATAATCATTCATATAAGGGAAGTGATTATGATCAAGACTCGAGTATGGGTGGGTTTTCTAGAAAAATATTTGTGTATCCATACTACTTCCCTGATATAATGATCTTAATATATGAAAACATTGGAAAAGGAACCTATTAATAATAATATAAGATAAAGTGATTAATTCAGTCAACAAAATCCTCTCGTAGGAGTTTGACAGGGAGAGGGCACGTTAAGGTCTTAGAGAATATATAGAAGACTGGTTTGATTTACATATCATTTTTTAAATAAATATTGATATTGGATCCCTTATAATTTTTTATTTCATTCAATTTTTGATGTTTCTATCCATCAATATTGAGGAAAATATAATCCAAGTCATGATTATGTCATGAAGGACCATTTCCTAGAAGGATGGATCACATATCAATATCAATATCAGATTTTCTACGTCATTCTTAGGTGATGAGCATGAACATTGGTAGAGGGAAAAACAAAGAGGAATGGTTGAAATCCATGAGGGAGAGGTAGTTGTCGAGGCCACGTTAGGTGGTATTTCTATTAGGCATTGTAATTGGTTTTTATTGGTGAGGGTAGTTCTCACCTTATATATGTCTATCATCTCATTTTTGCATTGTTTTTTATCTTCTTATTAAATGGGAAGGTCCCATGAGTCATATCCTGGCCTCTTTAGAGAAATTTATTAATTAATCATTATATTAATTATATTATTAATTGTATTATTAATTATTAATTATATTATTAATTATTAATTATATATATAAATTAATGTTTCAATTATTAGCTGATTGTTAATCTGGAAAGGTTCAGATAATATTTTCTAATTTTAAAATTTATATAATTATACACATTTATACTTAAAGTTATATTTATATTTATATATATATAATTATATATAATTATATAAATATATATAAATAGTAAATATATTTAATAATTTCTATTTATAAATATATATATATATAAAAAAATATTTATAATTACACAAGTATAAATATCGTGATAATTATATCATGATTAAAATAAAATTATAAATACATTTAAAATATATTTATATGTAAAAATGAATTTATATTTATATAATTATAAACATATTAAATAATTTTAAACATTTATTTATAAATGTAGTTACAAATTTGTATATATACACTTGAATTTTATTCGTAAATTTATGATAAATTAATTTATAATTATATATTAATAATTAAATAAATGTATATATAGTTTTAAATGTTTATGTAAACATATATATTTATGATTATGTAATTAAAAATATATTTATAACTATTTAAATATATTTATATATAAATATTTATATAATTATAAATCTATTTAAATAATTTCAAATATGAATTTCTACATATATTAATAAATATGTATTTACAAGTATAAATATAAATTAATATATTTATAAAAAATACATTATAGTGTATATTTATACGTATTTATTTGCATATAATTATATAAATATGTGTTCAAAAATATATTTTCATATAAATATTGTAAGATCATGGGGTTTTCTATGTAGTGTAGATATTGTAATTTTAAATTGAACTCTTGTTATGTTCTCTTTTATTCTGAGACCATAAAGTAGGGTTGTGGTCTTATTGGGATTTTTTTGGGAAGGAATAGGCATATGGGATGTATGTTGGCATCATGCCAATTACATGACTTGTATTTGGTTTACACAACTTGTACTAAATACATGATGTGTAATTCCCTAGGATGACATATTCATGATGTTCAAATAGGTTTTCACTAGTGGAAGACCTTGAGCATTATAGGACTTGAAAAGAATTTACACATCATGTAAATTTACAAGGATAGATTTTTAAATAAGTTTTAGGGCCACTATTTTTTAGAGAAATCCACACCATCCTCCATTCTCTCTCACACAGGAGCAGTGGTGGAATCCTAAAAAAGGCTTTACAGTATCTCCATGATCCAAACACTGCTTCATCCATTTTTGGTCTCATTTGATATGTGCCGATGAGTTCTCTATTCCTCTTGTAACTTTTATTGATTATCTTCTCTTCTATGAAGTTATTCTAGTGTAGGCTCTTATGCCATATTTTTAGGTTGTTCATTCATTCTTCTATTTTCATCAGATCGGGACTAAATCATAGGTTTATAATTGATGAGAAATATATCACTGGTATACAGTAAGTGGTCAATACCATTCCCTTAAAAAAATTATTATACCTTGTTTTAATTATTCCTCATACTGGATGTTCTGGCCTTTCCCCCAAAATTAAATGATTTTTTAAAATTGTTTGGGACTCGTTTCAGTTTCCCTTGAGTTGTATTTTAAGGCTAGAGGTTTTCAACATCAACCTAGTCCACCCATGTGGTGTTCCATTTATATACCACCCTATTGGGTGTGTGTGACCTCACCACATGTTTTGGGATCCATAATAAATGGAATTAGAACGTAACAGATGATAGGATAAGGGTTATGCCTCCTTTCCATGTGATGGTATATTATTTAAATGATGAAATTGATTATATGAAAATTGCTAAATTTGTTGGATGAACTCATGGATTGTGAATGGTTGTGAAATAATAATTGAAATGATTGATGAATTGGTCATGGTAGTTGTCTCCATGGATGATCTCATTGGATATTTATTCCATTAGATTCCATGGATATTTCTACAATATGGATTTGTGTTAATAATGGTACAAGATTCCATGAACATTTCAACTCCTTGAATCCTCCTTCCATTGCATTCCATGGAAATTTCTACTCAATAGATCCATATTGATTGTGGTAGTTGATGCCTTGGACATTTCTACCATTTGAATCCTCATTCCATAGGATGAAAAGGGGATTTAAAACCCATTGATCCATATTTCTTGGACTCACATGGACATTCTCTATCGATATGCTCCTTGGAATCCACCCAAGTCATTACCAAGTTTCCATTGATATGATCTACAGATTCGACAAGGATGCCATACTCATTTATACCTTAGATCCATACCATCATGGTCTAAAATTGGATTACATAGAATATTCCATTTTGGATGTTATACACATGATTACACGACATTACAATTATGGATAATTTTTATATGATTTATAGATAGACCTACTATGGCTATTTCATTTTAGTTGTCAGACTATATTATTTTACAAAAAACATTATAGTATCCCTTGATTATGGGATCTTTTTTATTTTTTATGTGGAGCCTTTTTGGGAAGAAAAAAGACACCTTTTCATATGATCCTTTTCTTTTATTATTATTATACCTATGATGTACTATACAATTCTACATTGTCTACAGACAGACTGGACATGTTATAAATGGAATTAGTGGTGGCCTCCTAGGTTTTATCTCACACCCTATTCAAGACACCATTGTGTACCAAAAATTATTTTGTGGATGAAGGTAGGGATAGAGGAAGGTGACAACTTTTCAATCCTTGATTGGTCCTACATTAGAGAATGGGATAAAAATACTTGCTAGTATCATGATGCTAGATAAAGGTAGTTAATTTTGTCTTTTTTTAGTTGATACATGTGTTTTATTGTTTATCTATTTATATCTATTTTATACCTTATTGTATTGAGACATGACATGATTGTCATATTGTACATAACACTACTTTTGGATTATTTATTATTATAGTCTTATAGATGTTTATCATATGTCCTCAATTAACATATTTTATCTTATTTTGCTAGTTGATTGTTATGATTATTACTATTTTTCTACACTCTGACATAAGGTCATAGTCTCCCCACATACACAACCTAGGTCTTTATTTTTATCAACTGGCCTCTAATGTATGGGGAGGAGCACTTGTGGTTAAGTAACTCACCAACTTAGGGATCATTCACTGGATACCAGATCAGGATGTAATGTAGTTGTATTAGAATGAATTTTCTATTATAAAATAAATATTTTGAGATAATAGAAAAGGCATTAGGAAGGTATTTGAAATATTTAATAAGGTATTCCTTGGATTACCTAACACGTGTAAAAGAATAATCTAAATTTCCTAGAATGGGACATGTCATTCACAATTTTTTAAGTTCCAGGAGCAGCAGAAACACAGTGGTGGGTGTACACAACCATAGTTTTTTTTTCATTAATGACATTTAATTCAAGATTTGTCACAGTAATAAAACACTAATTCTTTGGAATAGAATAAATAATGAAAGAAAAGAATGGAATCACGGAACCATAGAGAGGATCATCATATTTTGGTTATAATTTATTAAATTTAAAAACAAGAATTACCTTGATAGAATTCTCTCTCCATTGATGTTTTCAGCCACAATCTGATGTGATCTGTCGTTGCATCGTAGAATCCAAGGGTAGTACTCCTATAGTAGTGATCCAAATGTTCTACATGTATCTCTGGACATCGCCAAAGATAAATCTTGGTGCTATCATGGAAGAACCATTGCTTGCGATTTCTGCATTCGATCGGCTTGATCTGATGGAGGATAATCTCTCTCTCGTAGCTTGAGAGTGTTAATAGAATAAAAGAATTATCTCTTGGCTTGAGATATTTCACTAGATCTGTTTTTCACAACCCCTGAAAATGGTTAGGAAAATGAGAATTACATAATATGGATTTTAATTTCTTAGAATAATAAAATTAATTAATTACCTGAAAGAATTTATTCATTTCATTTAATTCTTAGCAATACCCCATGTCTAATAATAACAATTGACTATTATTATTACTTGAAATATTCCTAGAAAATTACACCTAATATTATTTAATTAAATAAAAAATATTATTTCTCATAAATTGTTACACCCTAATCCTCCACGGTACGTTTCCCTTTGAATAATGCAGTAGCTTGAGTTGTACGCAACATGGAGTTTAAACACACCACTACCAATCAAACTAAAAATTATGAATAGTAATACACACATTTTAAAATTTTATAAATTTATTTTTTAAAATAGACATCATTTTTGGATTTGGAATATCAAAATTATCTTATAGTGAATTGTTGATATTTTTCTAAAAACGTTCAATTTTTTATGAATATTGAAAAACACTACGTTATAGTTTAAAAATTACCTTTTATTTAAATAATTGGTTATTTTATATTAATTTATTTTGGGTCAAAATAGATACATAATACGTATATATGTTCAATGTAATTCATTGGAGTTATTTTATAATAAGTTTAGATATAAAAAAATTTATTGAACTTTTTACCGTCTTTTACCCACCTTCTAGGAGCATTTGAAAATATGCATAAAACATAATTTTATGACTTCGGTGAGTTGAATTTCAATACTCCGAGAGATGCGGTTGACATTACTAATTAAAATTTTGTTAAATAAGATGAAAATAATTTTTTAGGAATAGTAACTTCTGACTTTTATTTACCATGGTTAAAAGTAAATAGGGCATTTAAGGGTAAAAATGATATCATAATTACCCTAAATCTAATGGAAAACTGTAATTTGACCAAAAAAACCTTAGGAATAAAATTTGATCCCCTTTTGTCCACGTTGAATTGATTAGGATATTTATTATTATTTTATTTAAAGAAGAGTTAAAAGAGTAAAATTCAATGTTTAATAATTAAACCAATTTTAATATAGGGTTACAGACAATTAAAATTAAACAATAAATATTTATTATAAATATAAAAATATTTCCCTCATAATTGTAAGAACCTGGACCTTCTTTTTTAGGTATGTTTTCCTTTTCTGGATGTTTTTTAGAAAAAGAGGAGAATGTATAAATTTTGTAAGTACATGTCGTGTACTTTTCTTCCACTTGAGGCTGTGTGTTGTCCGTGTCTAGGCCAGTCACACGGGGTGTAGCGATGAGGTGGAGTTCGATTAATACGGCGTACGGAAAAGGGGACTACACACCGTGTACTCAAAAAGTACACGCCGTGTACTTTCCTTTTTATTTCATTAATCGGATCGGGGTCGCACCTAATCCCCGTTTTCATCTTCTTCTCCACCTAATTATGTACAGAGCGACCTAGAGAGCTGATTCATCTCCGAGCCACCGATTCTTCACCGGTTGTCCGAATTTAACGCCTTCAGGTGAAATAAAATCGCAGCGGTGACTTCTCGCTTCTTCTTTGGCCATGTTTCCTGATTCCTTCTCTTGTGAGAGTTATCTAAGGTTGAACGTTTGATACATTTTTGCGGATTTTCTCTTTTCTAGGACAATTTATAGGTCGAAGTTCAATAATATCGATCACCAAGGATTGAGGTAGGTGGTTTCTTTCCCTACATTGAATGTCGTTGAGTTTTTGTGCAAAGAGTGATAGATACCCATGTATTGGGCATCTCGGGTTGGGTTTTTTATCCCATGTTTAAATTGCCTTAGATTTATTGTTAACTTGAGGTTAATTCAGGATAATATGTTCTTTTTTGCATGTTGAGGATCACCCAGTGGTGTTCTTCCATGTTTAGCTGTTTATTGTCGTTTGGCACGGGTTGCCTATAAGGCAAACCCTATTGAATTTCTAGTATTCCTGTTGACTTGATTGCATGTATTGCCTACTATTTATATGCTTGTGGATGAATTTGTTGCAATTATCCAAGTAGTTTCTGAACTTACTTAGGCTGCTAACAGTCGATTACGCACGACTAAACTGCTCAGGGATGAGTGAACCTGATGTGGTAGACTAAAGAGGGAATTGATGATTAGGCCTTCCCTAGAGAGTCTGTTATAATTAGTATCGATCGCAAGACCCATGGGAATAGGACTTTGTGCTTCCTCAGAGTGTCCTTAGTTACATAGCGGGACTATAGTTGGAATTAGACGTAAGTGCTTTCTCAGAGATTCTATATCATTCATTGGAAGAGCATAGGGGAACTGACGGTGATAGATTTGAGTGTCTGTGCCTTTGCATGTTTATGTGACAAGATGGGGTTTGATAGTAGGAGCCACCCAGAGAGTCAGTGCTTTATTTGTTGGTTGGTTGTGATGAGCTCACCAAGCCAAAGAACAAGCTTGGGATTGTACTGCTTACTGTTTTGGTAGAATTCTGAGATACCTATTTTGATTACTTACTTGCCTTGGGAGTATAGAGTTGTTGCTAGGTTCCATGGTTGACAGCTAAATGATTGTTCTAAACTTATAAATAACTGTGATTGGAGATTGGTAGGATTTCTTACTTTAGTGTACATCTGCTTCTCTGCTACATTCATTTCCTTTACTTTTCCTATATTACTCACTATTAGTAGGGCACAGATCTCATAGTGATTGGGTACTGGGATTAGTCTCACACCCTGTTTGGGTACTTCTTTTCGGCCCAAACAGGTTATATGGATGCAGGTGTAGATAGGGATTGTGGCCCTTCTACTTCAGGTATGTGATTGCTGGTTGGAGCTGAAGATAATAGGACCGAGCAAAGGCTTGAGATGCTGCTCAAGTTAGTGTTACTTTCGTACTATGTTTTCAGTTGTATTTTAGCACGTTATTGTGTTTGCTTCTTTCCTTAGATACTTGTACCTACTGTATCATTATCATTATCATTATGTGTTCATTTCTTCCACTTTTTAGTTTCAGTGTTTTTATGTTGTTTACTGCTTCTGCCATTGACTGTTGTTTTCTTGCCTTGTATACCTTACCAAATGAGTGCATAGTTTCCCAATAACTTAACAATGCCCTCACTGCAAGTCGGAAGCCTCTGGTGATTGGGGAAATGCTCTTGAGGTCATGTGGTAGACCAGGTACGGGGCACCAGTGGAAGGGCTCCAGATTCAGGTCTTTATAAAGAGGTATCAGAGGAGTTTTTTCCTTTTTCTATTGACTTGCTATTTAGCGACATTAGACAGGGATAGGACGGAATAGGTAAATGGTAAATAGCTGTTCCTGGGCGTTCTTGAACCCATGTACAGGGAAAAAGCCAGATTACCTCGAATATTGAAAAGTTTGAGTTCTGTAAATGTTATAGTTTAATTGATTTCACCGTTGGGTGATGCACTTGTTTTGTGATGTTTCTGTTTATATGATTGCGGTTCTATTTCATTGCAACCTGATGAGATGAGGGTATTCCATCTCATGCATCATAGAGGCACACGTTATAAGATCATATGGCATGCATTTTTTCATGTCTTCCAGGTTGCATTAGTGATCACATGCTATTGTGATAGGATTTGTGATAAGAAATGCATGATATTGTGATAGGTGCTGTGATAGAATACCTTCTATGTTGATAGGGTATTGTTTTTGGAGATTTCTTATCACGGACGACAAAGTTTGATCTTAGAGGTGTTTTGGGCCCTCAGGGATCGGAATTTGGTGGGTCGTGAGTTCTTATATTGTGGCTTATTCTATGCATCGTTATGATGCCAAGCTTCGATTCGTGGGGAGTATGGGACCCCACGGATTAAAATTTGTCACCTTAACCCTTGATTTTCTGTGTTTTCTGGGATCCAATGCTGTTCTAAGGCTACTGTCCAGAAAAACCTAGAATACACGGAATGTACATTATAGATACACGCCATGTAGTTTTTGGTTGTGTCACTGACCATGTGGACAGGGACACAGAGCTGTAAATGGGTTTCAACAATACGCCGTGTACGGTAGGTACACGCCGTGTAGAGGTTAACTAGGAGCTGGCCATGTAACTAACAAAACGGGCCAGTTAATGTACGTTTAGTACACTCCGTGTTCGCTATGCACACACCGTTTTTGCTATGCACACTCCGTGTATCTATTCCCAGGTACCCGATCGTGTCTTGAAAAACACGGGTTGTTGTTATCTTCTCCTATACACGCCGTGTTTGTTCGGAACACGCCGTGTAAGGATCAGACGAGTACCCGGCCGTGTCACAAACAACACGGGCCGAGGTTTCCCTTCAAGTGCACATCGTGTCACGTAGGAACACGCCGTGTAGTGTTGACCGTGTGTCAGCCCGTTTTTCTAACAACACGGGCCAGATAAGGAATTTCCAGTACACGCCGTGTCGGCCTCAAAGCACGCCGTGTAGTCTTCGGCTGGGACATATCATGTGACTTAGTCGTGTAGGAGTAACCAGACAGGGAAAAAAAGGTAAGTTCACGTCGTGTAGTTAAGAACACGCCGTGTAGTCGGGTAGTTTACACAGCCATGTATGGCCAATGTACACGCCCTGGTTAAACTTTTAAGAAACACGTCTTGTAGTGGTACAACACGTCGTATAGTCATGTTTTTTCCAGTTTTAAAGGTTTTCTTTTCCCTCATGTTCCATTTTACTATCCTATATTGCAACTGTGTTCATCTTTAATGAAGGTGTGTTTTGGTCTTTCAGATCTATGACACCGAGACGTCCTCCTGTTGCACGCCAAGAACCAGGCAGCGATCGTACGCCTGATACGACTGATCAGGGACTGCCAGTAGTTCCGCCCATCATTCCATACATGGAACCTGCAGTGATTCCAGACACTGGTGTCGACGCTCAGTTTAGATAGGGTTTCATGAGATTCATGCACACCTTCCATGGAGTTCAGCATCCCACCCCGACTATGGTAGAGCTGACGCAGGTCTTCTAGCTGCAGCATCCTCCCACATTCACAGGGGATGGAGGACCTCAGGCTATAGATTCATGGATGGAAGCCATGCTGTCCATCTTCGAGCATCTGGAGATGCCTCCAAAGAGGAGGGTAAATCTCGCGACGTATATGCTGCGAGATTCCGCCAAGAGATAGTGGGACATAGTCTCTCAGAAGGGGCACTATAAGGATATGGCTTGGGATGAGTTTCAGCGTATGTTTTACGACTACTTCTACCCAGCGACGCTGAGGGCTGACAGAGCCAGGGATTTGATGAGCCTACAGTAGGGAACTCTCTCAGTTATGGAGTATTCCTCTCGCTTCACTGAGTTACAGCGATTCACTCCCGTCTTGGGGAATGACAAGCTGTTTCTAGCGAGGAAGTTTGAGGAAGGCCTCAGACCGGAGATCAGATCACAGGTGAATGTCTTTCAGTTTACTTATATTACTCTGATAGTAAACCAGGCACTCATCACAGAGAAAAACCTAAGGGAGACTGGAGCTGTGGACCAGGGCGGTACAACATCCATGGCTGATTCCCTCCAGACAGACAGTAGGAAACGCCACCGAGAGTCTACCTGAGGCGACCCGAGGAAGCGAAGTATTCCTTCTGGTAGATGAGATTCCCTTTCTGGCACCCAATTGGTGTGTTATCAGTGTTTGAGGAGTGGTCATAAGAATCCCCAGTTCCCGAGGGACCCAGTGGAGTGCCGATCCTGCGACAAGATGGGTCACCTGCAGCGTTTCTGCATGGTTCTCCTTCCGGCGGCTAGTAAAGGAGGATCGGTTTCGACCCCGCGTACAGGAGCAGTATATCCAGTTCTGTAGCAGAATTTAGGCTGGGTTTCTGCAGGAGATTTAGGTTATGGTAGAGGCTATGGACGCAGTGGTCAGGCTCAGGGAGGAGCAGCTCAGGGTTTTCAGGCTGCTACATAGGGCTGCGATACAGGCCATACTTTTGATGCATAGCAGATTCATCTAGAGAAGGAACCCAGACCCTCTAAAGTTTGAGGTATGATCTTATTAGCCTCTGTTTTATCTTCATCCCTTTTCGATACTGGTGTTTCACATTGCTTTATCTCTGTTGTTGTTGTGGAAAGTCTTGAGATCTGTGTCTTTTCGTCTGCGGACATGTTGACTCTCGACACGCCCTTGGGAATGAGGACAACTAGCGTATGTCAGTGCAAGGAGTTCCCTCTTGAGGTTGCAAGGTATCGTTTCCTATGTGACCTCTATGCCCTGGGGATGACGGGCTATGACATTATTCTCGGTATGGACTAGTTGGTTCCCTTCTAGGCAGTCGTCGATTGCTATCGCCGTAGGGTGAGTTTTGTATCACCAGAGGGTGAATCGTTCCTTCATAAAGGCGAGTGGGATGTTCAGGCGAGTCAATTCGGACTCAAGAATCATGGTCTAGGAGAAGTTACAACCCATATTTCTAGTCTTTATCTGGATGACCATGGGACTTCACAGATAGATTTTCCTCCAGTGCTTGATCTCTTTCCAGATGTCTTTCCAGAATACTTTTCAGGTTTTCCTCTAGAGTGTGAGGTAGACTTTTCGATTGAGAACTTTCCAGGAGCAGCACCAGTGTCCATTCCTCCTTATAGGATGGCTACACCTGAGTTTCTGGAGCTCAGGAAGAAGTTGGCAGAGTTTCAGGCAAATGGTTTCATCTGACCCAGTACTTCTCCTTGGGGTTCGCCTGTCCTGTTCGCGAATAAGGAAGACAATACCCTTAGGCTTTGCATGGTTTATCGGAAGTTGAACCAGTTGAGGGTCATGAACCAATATCCCTTGTCGTGTATTGATGATCTCTTCGATCAGCTTAGAGGAGCTCGGGTGTTCTCGAAGATCAATTTGAATACCGGTTATCATCAGCTGCGTGTTAGACCTTCAGATATACCTCTGACAGCCTTCAGGAGCTGGTATGGGCTCTACGAGTATACGGTTATGTCGTTCGGTCATACAAATGTGCTAGCTATTTTCGTGGAACTGATGAACCGAGTGTTCCATCCTTACTTGTATTCCTTCTTCATGGTCTTCGTGGAAGATATCTTGGTGTACTATCCCACTCGACACGACCATGAAACCCATCTTGAGATCGTTTTGAGTACCCTGATAGAGCATCAGCTTTATGATAAACTCTCGAAGTGCCACTTTTTGATGGATGAGATTCACTTCCTGGGTCATGTCATCTCTTAGATAGGAGTATCAGTAGACAGAGAGAAGGTGAGGGCAGTAGTTACCTAGGAGTAGCTAAAGAACATCTTTGAGGTACGGAGCTTCTTGGGGCTGGCAGGTTACTACAGGCGGTTTATACAGGACTTCTCATGCCTACAAGCACCGCTTATAGGATATACTAAGAAGGGGTGATGTTTGTTTAGTCAGAAGCCTATGACTCTGCCTTCCATGAGCTGAAAGGGAGATTGACTTCAGCACCAATCCTAGTTTTTCCGGAGATGGGAAAGAGCTATATAGTTTTCTGTGATGCATCTGGCATTGGACTTGGAGTAGTGATTATGAAGGAGGATCGGGTGGTTGCATATGGATCTCAGTAGGTGAGGCCACATGAGAGGAATTATCCCACGCATGACCTGGAGTTGGCTGCGGCTGTTCATGCTTTACGTTACTGGAGACATTCCCTTCTGGGAGAACATTTTTTGGTATACAATGACCACTAGAGTCTCAAGTACACCTTCATGCAGCGTGACCTGAATCTGAGATAGTGGAGGTGGGTTAAGTATCTTTTGTCCTTCGATTTAGAGCTTGACTATACTCCTGAGAATGGAAACACAGTGGCTGATGCACCGAGCATGAGAACTCAGATAAAGGTAGTTCAAGAGGCCAGTAGTGAGTGGAAACCGATGACTCTGTTCTTGAAGATGCATTTGGAGGTGCACGACAGGAACAGGAAGACATTCCTATCTTCTATTGCTGTTACCTCTGAACTTTTGGACCGAGTTCGAATGATGCAGCTGGAAGATTCAGAAGGTCTAGTCCTGCGGGAAAGCGTGTCAGGAGAGGGCCCTCTTCGAGGGTGGACCGTTGGCGAGGATGAGATCTTGTGTTTCTAGGGACGCATATGGGTGGAAGCTGATATACGGGAGGGGTTGATGCGAGACTTCCATTCCTCAGTTTGGGAAGTTAATCCTCGCATCACAAAGATGTACTGTGATTTACACCTCCAGTACTGGTGGCCAGGTCTGAAGAGAGATGTAGCTAGTTTTTTCATGAGATGTTCCACCTATCTGCAGGTGAAGGCGGAGCACCAGCAACCATCAGGAATTTTACAGCAGCTACCAATTCCAGAGTGGAAGTGGAACGATGTCGCGATGAACTTCGTTACAGGTTTACCGATATCGTCGAGAGGAAACGATTCACTGTGGGTTGTCATTGACAGGATTACGAAGGTGGCTCACTTATTTTCGATAAAGGAGGCCTTCGATGTCCACAAGCTTGGACTGTTGTATGTATGTGATATTGTGCGCTTGAATGGGGTTCTGATTACTATCGTTTCAGATAGGGACTCCTGGTTTACATCACATTTCTGGAAGGGGCTACAAAAAGCATTGGGTACATAGGTTCTTCTGAGTACAGCATATCATCCTTAGATATATGGTCAGTCAGATCGCATGATCCAGGTGCTTGAGGATATTATCTGAGCATTCATTCTAGACTTTGGTGGTTCTTGGGAAAAGCATATACCTCTCGTGGAGTTTTACTATAACAATAGTTTCCAGGAAACTATTCAGATGGCACCTTACGAGGCTTTGTATGGTAGGTCATGCTGATCACCATTATGTTGGTTGGAGTCAGGAGATGCATCTTTGCTGGGACCTAGTCTCGTCAAGAAGACCTCAGAGCAGATAGAGTTGATTCAGAAGAGGATGACTACTGCACAGTCTCGTCAGTAATCTTATGCTGACCAGTGGAGGCGACCTCTACAGTTCGGGATCGGAGACCAGTTTTTCCTACGTGTTACCCCAAGGATGGGACACAAGAAGATCAGGAGAATGGGTAATCTTTCACCAAGATACATTGGGACATTCAAGGTTCTGGAGAGAGTCGGGCTGGTTGCTTATAGGTTGCAGTTACCTCAGAGATATCAGGCTATGCAAGACGTCTTCCATGTTTCTCATCTTCGACGCTATTTCTGAGACCCTTATCATGATTTTGGATGAGAGGAGGTTGAGCTAGAGCAGGATTCATTGTTCGAGGAGCATCCTATCAGGATTGTTGATGTTAGCGCAAGGGTACTCTGTGGCGGGTCTGTTCCTCTAGTACGGGTGCTATGGCAGCACGACCTTGTGCCGGACGAGACTTGGGAGAGGGAGGCCGATATGCGATCACTGTGGCCAGAGTTGTTTGAGGTTTCTTCTTCACCACCTTGATAAGGAAATTCAAGGATGAATTCCTTTAAGGAGGAATGTTTTTAAGAACTCGGACCTTCTTTTTTAGGTATGTTTTCCTTTTATGGTCGTTTTTGAGAAAAAGAGGAGAATCTGGAAATTTTGTAAGTACACGCCATGTAATTTTCTTCCACTTGAGGCTATGTGCTGGCTGTGTCCAGGCCAGTCACACGGGTTGTAGAGATGAGGTGGAGTCTGATTAATACGGTGTATGTAAAATTGGACTACACACTATGTACTCAAGAAGTAAATGCCCTATACGTTTTCTTTTATTTCATTAATCAGACTGGGGTCGTGCCTAATCCCCTTTTTCATCTTCTTCTCTACCTAATTATGTCGAGAGCAACCTAGAGAGCCGATTCTTCTCTGAGACACCGATTCTTCACCGGTTGTCCGAATCGAACACCATCGGGTGCAATAGAATCACAACAGTGAGTTCTCAGTTCTTCTTTGGCCATGTTTCCTGATTCCTTCTCCTGTGAAAGTTATCTGAGGTTGAATTTTTTAGACATTTTTGAAGATTTTCTCCATTCTATGACGATTCAAATGCCAAGGTTCAAGAATATGGATCACCAAGGATCAAGGTAGGAGGATTTTTTCCCTAGTTTGAATGTCTTTGAGTTTTTGTGCAAAGAGTGACGGATACCCATGTATCGAGTATCTCAGGTTGGGTTTTTTTATCCTTTGGTTAAATTGCTTTATATTTCTTGTTAGCTTGAGGTTAATTCATGATAATATGTGCTTGTTTGAATGTTTAGGATCACCTAGGGGTTTTCTTCCCTCTTTGGTTGTTTATTGCCGTTTTGCACGGGTTGCCTACGAGGAAAACCCTATTGAATTTCTAGTATGCTTTTTGACTTGATTGCATGTATTTTCTGCTATTTATATGCTTGTGGATTCATTTCTAGCTATTATCCATGTGGTTGATGAACTTTCATAGGATGCTAATAGTCAATTACGCACGACTGAACTGCTCAGGGCTGAGTGAACCTGGTGTGGTAGACTAAAGTGGGAATTGACGATTAGGGATTCCCTAGAGAGTCTGTAATAATTACTATCGATCACAGGACCTATGGGAATAAGACATTGTGCTTCCTCAAAGTGTCCTTAGTTATGTAGCGAGACTATAGGCAGAATTAGATGTAAGTGCTTCCTAATAGAGTCTATATCTTTCATTGTAAGACGACATGGTAATTGACGGTGAGATCTTCCCAGAGTGTCTGTGCCTTTATACGTTTACGTGACTTGATGGGGTTTGCTATTAGGAGCCACCCAGAGAGTCATTTATTTATTTTTTGGTTTGTTGTGACGAGCCCACCAATCCGGAGAACAAGCATGGGTTTGTACTGCATGTTGTTTAGGTAGACTACTGAGTTAACTATTGTGATTACTTTCTTGCCTTGGGAGTATAGAGGTTTTGCTAGGATCCATGGTTGATAGATAAATAATTGAACTGAACTAATAATTAACTGTGATTGGAGTTTGGTAGGATTTATTACTTTAGTGTACATCTTCTTCTCTACTGCATTCATTTCCTTTACTTTTTCAATATTACTCACTCACAGTAGGGCACAGATCTCATAGTGACTCCCTACTGGGATTAGTCTCACACCCTGTTTGGGACCTGCTTTTCGGCCCAAAAAGGTTATATGGTTGCAGGTGTGGACAGGGATTGTTACCCTTCTACTTCGGGTATGTGACTGATGGTTGGAGTTGGTGGGCATAGGACCAAGCTTAGGCTTGCGATGCTGCTGGAGTTGCTGTTACTTTCGTACTTTGTTTTCAGTTGTATTTTTGCATGTTGTTGTGTTTGCTGCTTTCCTTAGATACTTGTACCTGCTGAAACATTATCATTATCATTATGTGTTCATTGCTTCCACTAATTAGTTTTAGTGTTTGTATGTAGTTTACTGCTTCTTCCATTGACTGTTGTTTTATTTCCTTGTATACGTTACCAAATGAGGGCATAGTATCCCCAATAACTTACCAAGGCCCTCGCTGCTAGTCGGCAGCCTCTGGCGTTTGGGGAAATGCGCTAGAGGTCATGTGGCAGACCAGGTACAGGGCACCAGTGGAAGGGCTCCAGATTTGGGTCGTTACAATAATGGTATTTTATTTATAATTTTTATACATTATATAATTTAATTAACTTATGACACAATGATAATTCATTAATTACCTCATTAGGAAAATACTTATAAATTGATATTATAAATATCCAAAG
This sequence comes from Viscum album, assembly GCA_963277665.1. Lineage (NCBI taxonomy): Eukaryota > Viridiplantae > Streptophyta > Magnoliopsida > Santalales > Viscaceae > Viscum > Viscum album. Next base: position 144,179,908 of record OY728141.1, read on the forward strand.
AAATGTAAGTTGAGAGTTATGATGAATTCCACTAATTTTATAGGTTAGTATGACATGTTTGGGGTGGTTAAATAAATTTTATTTGAACTGATAAAGTATTTATGGCTTTCAAAAAGAAATCAAATTCTAAATAGTGTCAAAATATACATAATTGAGTTTTTTTAAAACAAATACAACATTATTAATTCATATAATATTCCTAAAAATCTATTTTTCAGCCAAATTACTTAGATAAGATTATATATATTAATAATGGACCACTTGGGGATCTATTGTCTAGTTATTGTAAGTTTATTGTTCATATAATATAAAAATGTGAAGAGACATGGTAAATGTAAAACTATTTGACTAAGAGTTAAATCTAAAAGAAAAGGTTAATATGGTGACATAAAACTGTATAAAACATATTGGTTGAGATTTTTTACACCCATCCCCGCATTAACCTATAAATAAATCATTTTTTATCCATTATAAATGGAAAATTATTTTATTATAAAATTACATTTCAAGCATTTTCTAATGTGACCATCACCTCTCTTATAAAAGGGTACTTCCCCTTATCTCAAAATCACACCTCCAAAGACATTTGCCTCAGCCAACCCTTGTCCAAATATCCTCCCAACATCCCTCACATCAAATTATAGTCCTTAAATTGATCATAAGTACAACCTATGTATCCCTTTTGATCAACTCAAAAGAAACACCCGAAGAAGTGGTAATAATTTCATCACCCTCTTTCATGTTCTTTTCTTCTTCCACTTTCTCTTTCTTTTTTATTTCTATACCAAAAAAATAAATCCATTATTTCCTACATATTCTGATGACATTAAAAATATGTTACAACCATATTCGTTATTTTATCCATCCTATAAATGACGAAGTCATCATACGTGTGTACGTATGACGTACCATCTCCACGTCGTGGTGTAGTTTGTTATTCAAACAGTTAATTATTTGGATGTGTATAATAATGAGTATAAATGATGTATATAATAATTAAAACATGATAATTATTATTTATATATGATATACTATCCAATTACATACGATTTCACCATCAATATAATCATGTTGTCTTTCGGGCAGACGTACGGATTACCGTCTCGACGAACGCGATAAGATTCATTCGCCATCATAATCATTCAATAAAAATTTCCATTTTATGATTAAAAATAATGTTTATGAACATAATATAATTCTGTATATGAATAAATTACACACTATCCATAATAAACAAGGCTTACGTAACCAAGAATGTAAAGGAAAACGAATCAGTTAACACCCGAAATGATGATACTACTGAAATATTATTAACAAAGCAATATTAGAGGATCATATATGATATCATATTTTTTCATATAGTTCTTTTATAATTTAATAAAAATGTTTTAACTATTATATATGAGTTTAACATACCATCTAATAAGGAAAAATACAAGGTAAGGGTTAATTCTACAATCTCTTTACTTATCTGAGGTAGTTAATATGCAAGTATCTACTGGGACCTCTTTATCATCCACATCCTTGTTTTCTTAAAAATCTAATTCAAGACATTTTTACTATTTACTAGACTATTGGTTAAAGTCATTTATACCATTATTTGACCATATATGTTTTGAAACGAATCTTTTCGTCGTTTTCCAAACAAGGTACCATATGACCTTTTAGACAAAATTAAGGTAAGAATGTCTTTTTTATCTTAAATGGTGGGTGAAGCTATTTTCCACCATTATAACATTGTCAAAGCATCCCATACAAGCTTATAAAAATATTTTCACGTAAATTTTTTCATTTATAATTATATTACTTTTAAATGATCTCAAAATAGAATGAGATATTTCTCTAAATTATTTTTGATTTTAACTATGTCAACATCTTTTGATGGATTTTAAGCTTGTTTGAATTTTATTTATTATGATACAAATATTCTATATTTTATTAATTTTTTTTTGATATGATTTAATGTAGGAGTGTTATTTTTATAACATTAATGGTTTATGGATAATGTATTGACATTTCGTATAGTAGTTTAAATATGAATATTTATGTTATGTTTAAATCTTTTCATATGTAGAATTCATTGGACTATGTAAGTGACGGGTGGAGCCCACTATAGCTCCTCGATGCATTGGTAGGTCTAATGAGAAAAAATAGTGTATTGGCACAAGGCCTTGACAAAATCTTATTAGAAGTCATGGGATAAGGCCTTGACTATGGGTTATGATGTCTGGCATTATGCATTCCAACATTATGAGTTTGGATATTGATTTTACATGTGATTATTCAACTAGTAAAATATTCATGTGTATAAGTAAATGGAATTGTTTGGTTTATCATTTCCATATTATTTTGATGTTTAAGTTTAAAATAATTTTTTTAGTCTTATACATTTCTTTAGATGTTTATACTTATTTATGAAAGTTTCTACTATATTGTTATCTTTACTGAGCATCTGAGCTCACCCCTTTCTTTGTTTTATTTTTCCTAGGATGCGAAGAAGTATATTATGACTGACCTATAGGGATAGTATAAGGGATATGAATGTGGTCAATGGAAACAATGTTGTTGTTGTTTTTTCATTTTATAATTTAATGTAAAACTTATGAATGTATCTAGTACATACAAGGCTACTAAACTGATCGGCCTTTCAGAATGTGATCCCTTGTGATCATGACCATGTTATGTAATAATGTACCAAATCTGGGTAACTGGGGCTCGGGCATTATAGTTGGTATCATATGATGTTTAGTACAAACCTTGGAATATAGATTTAGAAAAACTCTGATTAGAAAACATTACCCTAAGATGTATGTTGAGGATTATTATAGAAGAACATCCTAGAATTTTTGTAATGTAGAGATTTTGTGATTTTTCCATGAAATACATCCCTATCTGGATACGATTAGGTAGATGTCGCTCTTCCACAGATGTACCTAGGGTTAAAACCCGAAAACCCGCTTTGAGATAGACTTGAACGAGAACTGGTGCACAACAATGGGTCATGTTACACTCATAGTTACGACACTCCTAGGGGATATTCATAGGATAATTCACATTTTCATTACAATCCATTATAAAGTATTTATGAATATATATATCTTCAAAGAAATTTTTTTATGAGTATGGATTATATCCATAAACCTTTCAATTTATGATAACTGTTTTACATGTTTGGAATTGTGTTTTGTGATTCATAAACTAGTCTAATATATGACATTGTTTAGAAATGGAACCTAGTGGAAAGAATGGAAACTATATCAATGCACGTAATCCATGTATGTATTTCCCTCATACTCAAGATAATTATAATGGAGCTAGTGATGTACCTGGTGCTGATCAGCTTGTCACCATATTGGAAAAACTCACTGAGGTTTTGAATAATAAACTTACCTATATGGAGCAACCTGATCCACAACGTGAAGGATCAATGATTGACTTCTTCATGAGGTAAAAACCAACAAAATTTAATGGGAGTAAAAATCCATTAGTAACTGAGAAATGGATAAATTATTTAGAGAAAATATTTCAGGCATTGGGGAGTAGTAGAAGTGAAAAAGTTTTCATGTCAGTTTATCGCCTCACGGGAGATGAAGATCAATGGTGGTCAATAATCCAAAAAAAGGAATATAAATAAGTATCTTACATGTAATAGAGATAGTTTATAGAGGTTTCCTTAGAAAAAATACTTTCCTCGTGACCATTGTGCAGATATGGAAAGACAACTTCTGAGTCTATGGCAAAAGGAGCATGATAATATCACAAAGTATGAGGCTAATATTACAAGGTTATCAAGGCATGCAATAGATTATTTGTGTTATCCAAATAATAAGATTGATTTATTATTTGATGGGTTAAAACACTTTCTCCATCGAGAATTCGTCACACAATCCTTCTCATCATATGAAGATATTTTCTTACGCACTATAAAGACAGAAAAGGAATTCTCTAAGTATTTCAACTTTAAAGAAAAGAAAAGGAAAAATAGATCTTTTATACACTCTGGAAATATAAATAAGGGGATTAAGGGAAATGTTTAATATCTATCCTGTGGTAAATGTGGGATGAAACACCCTGGTATTTTTCTGAAGGGAATGGGATTCTGTTAAAAGTGTGGTGAAAAAGGCCACCAAGATCATGATTGAAAGTGGAAGAAAGAGGTTTTCAATGATGAATACTACAATTATAGAGAAAATAGGGACAATTCAAATGCATTTTATAAGCGCCAAGGTAACATACCATCAAAAAGGCCAAGTGAGCAAGGCTAAGATTATGCGATCACTACTGCTGGGGTTGATACTCCGAAAGACGTGGTGGGAGGTAATTTAATATTTTCCTCATGTTTATCCAATTCTTATTTGCTTTTGGATCAACGTATTGTTTCATATCTTCTATTTTTTCAATGAATATTAGGTATTTGCAATTTGAATTAACACGGTAGTTTTCAGTCAAACCTCATAAGGGAAGTATCATCGCATCAAAGATTATTGAATTAGTTCCCATTAGGGTATATAAATGTTCTTTATCTACTGATATCATCCTCATACTCATGATTGAATTTGATATAATCCTCAGAATGAATTGGATTTTGGACCATGATGCAAAAGTTTATTGTAAGAAAAATGAGGTTACACTTTTTGATGATGATAAAGAGTACCTTATCATTAGATCGAAAACGTCACCACTAGATTCTTATCTAAACCCACCCACATTAGATCTACTAAATTCAATTATTAGGGAGGAATATTATTAAATGACAATGGGTGAGGAAATTAATGTTAAAATTGAGGATGTACCTATTGTGTAAGAATATGATGATGTATTTCCATAGGATTTATCTGGACATCTTCCAGATCAAGAAAATGAGTTTTCCATTGATTTAATTCCTAGTTCATGGCCCTGATCGAAAACCCCTTATAGAATAGCCATTGTGGAATTAGTGGAACCAAAGAAACAACTAGATGAATTTAGTAACAAGGGATTTATTCCCCCTAGTGTTTCTCTATGGAGAGCCCTATCCTTTTAGTTAAGAAGAAAGATGAATCTATGAGGTTGTGCATTGACTACAAGGAGATCCATGCTATAACAATAAAGAAAAAGTATCACCTACCTCGCATTGAAGATTTATTCGACCAACATCATGGACATCAATATTTTTCAAAGATTGACCTTCGACCTGGATATCATCAGTTGTGTGTAAAGAAGGAAGACATTCCGAAAATAGCATTTCGATCCAGGTACGAGCATTACGATTTTATAGTAATCCCTTTTAGATCGACTAATTCACCCTCTGTCTTCATGGATCTAATGAATAGAGTTTTCAAGGTATATATTGATGAATGTTTAGTGGTATTTATCAATTATATATTGGTATAATCAAAAACCTCTGAAGATCATGAAAATCACTTGCGCACTATTCTAAAACCCCTCAGAAGAAATGAATTATGTGGGATGTTTAACAAGATTGAATTGTGGCTTCAAGAGACTTCATTTTTTTGGCCATATTGCCTATAAGGATGGTATCTTTGTTGATTCATCAAAGACCAAGGAAATCCATGAATGGCTAGCACCGACAACTATAACAGAGGTACGAAGTTTTATTGGTTTAGTAGGTTATTATCGACGTTTCGTCCAGAATTTTTCCTGGATGGCTAAAACATTAACCAATCTCACACATAAAGGGGTTAAATTTGTTTGGAAAAAGGAGTGTGAATAATGTTTTGAATAATTTAAGAGAATATTAGTCAATGATTCTATCTTGAATCTACCATCACGGAACTATGGGTTTGTTAATTGTAGTGATGCTTCAAAGGAAGGACTTGGTTGCGTATTTATGATGAATGATAGAGTTATTTCCTATACAACACAACAACTAAAAATTAATTAACAAAAGTATCCCACTCGTGATCAGGAGTTAGTACCTGTAATATTTTCTTCGAAAATATAGGGACACTATCTCTATGGTGAAAATGTGAGATATATACTGATCACAAGAGTTTTAAGTATATTTTGTCACAGAAAAAACTCAACATGAGGCAAAGACGATGGATTGAACTACTCAAATATTATGATTGAACTATACACTACAACCCAGGGAAGGAATGTAAGGTGGATGATTCTTTGAGTAAAAAGTATTATGGATTTTTGAACATGATGAGAGTTGAAAGGGATCCTTTGTTCATGTATATAGTAAAGATGGATATGGGAATAACCATTGAAGGTGAATCATCAATAATTTTTCAAATGGTTACCAATCCTTCTTTACTAGAAATGATAAAGATTTCTCAGATCGATAATGAAGAGTTTTAAAAGAATATTGATGCTATGAATGATGGGAGATTGTGTGACTTCATATATGAAGATGTAATTTTAAAATATGGGAAGAAACTTTATATTCTTAACATACCTGATCTAAAAAGGGAATTGTTGGATGATTCACATAGCTCCAATTTCCTTATACACTCTGGGAGAACTATGATTTATTGAAATTTGACATAGTATTTTTGGTGGGACAACATGAAGAGGGAGATTTATGATTTTGTGTCAAGGTGTTTGGTTTGTCAACAAGTGAAATCTCGAAGGCAACAACCTGGAGGAGTCATGCAACTTCTTCACATACCTGAGTGGAAATGGGATAATATTATGATGTACTTTGTCATGGGGCTACCAAAGACTATTATAAGGAATGATGCAATATGGGTCATTGTTGATCATCTTACCATAACATCACATTTTCTTGTTATAAGATAAGATTTACCACTTTAACGTCTAGAAAGACTATATATTTATAAATTTGTAAGACTCCATGGTGTACCCATATCAATAATTTTTTATCATGATCCCCGTTTTACATCAGGATTCTGGAAAAGTATTCAAAAGTCAATGGATACTAAACTTCATTGGAGCACTTCCTACCACCCTCAAACCGATGGATAATCAGAATGTACTATTCAAACCTTAGAAGACATATTGAGATCTTGCTCACTTGACTTTCAAGGTATGTGGGATCAATATTTAACTATGGTAGAATTTTCCAATAACAATAGCTTCTATTAAAGTATTTAGATGGAACCATATAAAACGTTATATGTAAAGAGATGTCGCACACCATCTTGTTGGGATGATGTTGGTGAAAGAAAACATTTAGACCCAAAACTTATTGAGGAAATAATGGGAAAACTGAAGATTATCCAAACCCACATCAAAGAATCCCAAAGTAGGAAAAAGATCTATGCTGATAACCAAAGGAAGGATTTGTAATTTCAAGTAAGGGACCATGTTTTAATGATGGTATCTCCATGTAAGGGTGTTATATGTTTCAGTATGAATGGTAAATTGAGTCCCAAGAACATCAGACATTTCAAAATTCAAGAATGAATTGGAGTTGTAGTTTATTATTTGGAAATACCTCCAAGTCTCTCCAAAGTTCATGATGTCTTCCACATATTAGTGTTGATAAAATACATGATTTTCCCAACACATGTACTCACCTATTAAGAAATTGAACTAGAACCTAATCTATCTTATTGTGACAGGCCAGTCGAAATTCTTGATACCAGAGAACAAGTTCTAAGAAATTGGACGACTCATTTGGTAAAATTTCTATGCAGAAACCATAAGATGGAAGAGGCAACATGGCAACCCAAGGAACATATGATGAAGAAACACTTGAATCTTTTTATGCATTAATATTATAGAAATTTCAAGGATGAAATTATTTTAAGGAGGGGAGATTATAACACCCCAAACTTCCATGGTATGTTTCCTTTTGAATAATGTAGTAGCTTGCGTTGTAGGAAACTTGGAGTTTAAACACACCATGACCAATCAAATTAGTTGTTATGAATAGTAATACCAACTTTTTGAAATTTTATAAATTTTATTTTCAAGTTTGACATAATTTTAGGATTCATAAAATCAAAATTATATTAGGGTGATTTTTTTTTTATTTTTCTGAAAACTTTTAATTTTTGATAAATAGTGAAAAACACTGCATTATTGTTTAAAACCATCTTTTTATTTAAATAAATAGTTATTTTATTTTAATATATTTTAGGTCAAAATAGATACATAATACTTATATATGTTTAATGTAATTAATTAGATTCATTTTAAAGTAAGTTTAGATATATAAAAATTTATTGAACTTTTTACCGTCTTTTACCCACCATCAAGGAGTATTTGAAAATTTTCATAAAACATAATTTTACCACATTTGTGAGTTGAATTTCAAAAAATTTAGAGACATGGTTGAAATTATTATGTAAAATGTGGTTCAATAAGATGAAAATAATTTTTGATGAATAGTAACTTTTGACCTTTATTTACTATGGTTAAAAGAAAATAGGGTAATTAAGGGTAAAATTGATATCTGAATTACACTAAAACATGTCCTAATTATATTTTATAAGCTTAATTCGACCAAAAATAACCTTATGAATAAAATATTACCCATTTTGGTCCACTTGTATTAGATTAGGAAATTTATTTTTATTTCATTTAAAGAAGACTTAAAAGATTTAAATTCAATGTTTAATAACATAACCATTTTTAATATAGGGATACACACAATATATATTCGACTATAAAAATTAATTATAAATATAAAATTATTTCCTATATAATGGTATTTTATTTATAATTTTTAGACACAAAAATTTTAATTTATTTATGACACAATGATGATGCAGTAATTACATTATTAATGAAATATTAAACTAATTGATATTATAGATATCCAAATAAATTTAAATTGAGACTTATGATGAATTACACTAATTCTAATGGTTAATATGACATTTTTGGGTTAATTAAATAAATTTTATTCTTAGTTATAAAGTTTCTATTGCTCTCACCAAAATGAAATACTAAATAGTGTCAAAATTGACATAATTGTGTTTTTAAAACAAATACTATGTTATAAATTGTTATAATATTCTTAAAAATATAAGGTTTAGAAAAAATAATTATATAAGGTTATATATATTAATAATGAACCACTTGGGGTTCTCTTGGCTTGTTATAGTATGTTTATTATCCATATTATATAAAAATAAAAAGAGACATAGAAAATGTCAAACTATTTATCTAAGAGTTAAATCTAAAAGATAAAGATAATATGGTGTTCTAAACCAATATAAAACCTATTTGTTGAGATTTTTTAGACCCATACCCACCTTATCCTCTAAATAAATCATTTTGGATCCATTAGAAACCGAAAATTAATTTATTAGAAAATAATATTTCAAGATTTCTTTAAAGTGACCCTCACCTCTCTTATAAAAGGGTACATCCCCATCTCTTAAAATCACACCTCCAAAGCAATTTGGCTCAGACAACCCTTACCTAAATATCCTCCCAACTTCCCACACATCAACCTAGAGTCCTTACATTGATCAGAAATCCAACCTAAGGATCCATTTTGATCAACTCAAAATGAAACACCCAAAGAAGATGTAACAATTTCATCACCCTCTTTCAAGTTGTTTTCTTCTTCCACTTCCTATTTATTTGTTGTTTCCATAAAAAAATATTAACTCAAATACCATTTACATACTTTGATTTTATTATAAATATGTTAAAACCATATTCATTACTCTATCCATCATATAAATGACAAAGTCACCATACGTGCGTGCATACGTCTTACCATCTCCACATCGTGGTGTAGTTTGTTATTCAAACACTTAATTATTTGGATGGGTATAATAATGAGTATAACTGAATTAAATAATAATTATAAAATGTTAATTATTATGTATATATGATATACCATCCAATTATATAAAATTTCACCATCAATATAATGCTATTGTCGCTCGTGTGTACGTACGGATTACTGTCTCCACGAACATGATAAGATTTATAACCCATTGTTATCATTCATGAATATTTTTAATTTTATGATTAAAAATAATATTTATGAACATATTATGATTCTTTATTGGAATCAAATATCTTCTATACATAAAAAACATGTCTTACATAACCATGCATATAAAGGAAAACGAATTAGTTAACACCCTAAACGATGATACTACTGAAATATTATTAACAAAGTAATATAAGAGGATCATATATGATATCATATTTATATATATAGTTCTTGTATATTTTAATAATAATGTTTTAACTATTATAGAGGAGGTTAACATACCATCGAATAAGGAAAATTACAAGTTAAGGTTTACTTATACAATATTTTTACTTATCTGAGGTTGTTAGTACATAAGTATCTACTGGGACCTCATTATCATCCACATCTGTGATTTCATAAAAATGTAATTCAAAATATTTTTTCTATTTACTAGACTATGGGTTAGATTCATTTATATCCTTATTTTACCATATATTTTTTGAAATTAATCTTTCCATCATTTTCCAAACAAAGTACCTTATGCTCTTTTCTAAAAAATTAAGGTAAGAATGCCTTTTTTTACTTATACGGAAGGTGTGGCTATTTCCCAACATTATAACATTGTTGAAGCTTCCCATACAATCTTATAAGAATATATTCCAATTAAATTTTTTCTTTTATAATTATATGATATTTAAATGATTTCAAATAGAAAAAGATATTTCTCTATAAAAAGTTTTGATTTCATCTATGTCAACATCCTTTGAAGGATTTTAAGCTTTAGGAAGTTGATTTAGTATGATACAAATCTTCCATGTTGTATTGAAGGTTTTATGGTATGTCTGACTATGGATGCGTTATTTTTACACCATTCATGGTTTATGGATTATGTATTGAAATTTTGTATACTAGTTTTAATACGAATGATTGTGTTATGTATAAACCTTTTCATATGAGGAATTCATTGGACTTAGTAAGTGACGGGTGGAGCTGGAAATTGCTCATCGATGCATTTGTAGGTCTCATGAGACAAACTAGTGTCTTGGAACAAGCCCTTGCTAAAATCATATTTGTATTCTTGGTACAAGGCCTTGACTATGTGGTTATGGAGGATGGCATTATGCATTCCATCATTATGAAATTGGATATTGACATTACACAAGATTATTTGACTGGTAGAATATCTATGTGAATATGTAATTGGAATTATTTGATTTATCTATTCCATTTTATGATGATGTTTTAGTTTAAATGGATTTTGTTTTAGTCTTATATATTGCCTTAATTGTTTATGATTATTTATGAATGTTTTCGCTATATTGGTATCCTTACTGAGCATCTGAGATCACCATTTTCTATGTTTTATTTTTACTAGGATGTGAAGAAGTATATTAAGATTGACCTGCAGGGATAGTCTAAGGGATATGATTGTTTTGAATGGATAATTTTTTTTTTGTTTTCATTTTATAATTTAATGTCAAACTTATGAATGTATCTAGTACTTCCAAGGCTACTAAACTGATTGGTCTTTTGGGATATGATCCCTTGTGATCATGCCAATGTTATGTAATAATGCACTGACTCTGGGTAATTAGGGTCAGGGAGTATCATAAATTTCTAGAAAAAAATACACAACGTGTATATTAATATATATGGAATGTACTTTTGTTTTTTCCATTCACTTTATTTTCTCCACCACATTATTTAGACCTTGAATAATGGCTATTTACTTCTAAAATAAATATCACTGCATTAATCACTAATAGATATATTATTTCTCCCAAAATAAATTCTCTCAAATAATTAGTGTCAAAATAAATGCAATCAGGTATCCTTAAATAATTATTAAACCACAATCGAGAATAATCTTTATTCAAATTGTTAAATTAATATTTAACTGAGGTACTTGGACACACTTAGTGTGTTCCCCACTAGGCCTCTTTCTCAGTGGCATTAGGTGGAGGCTTCCTAATGTATGAGGTTAGTATCTAGAAACATGCAAAGGCACCCATATAGAAATAAGTTAATGGTGCAATGAAATGTCACCTCCTACGAATGCTTACCATGTAATGTAATCCCTTTTTCTTGATATCTAGAATCAAGAGAGATGCATGATAGTTCCATCAACCAATGTACTCGATTATTCTTTCTTTGAAATTATGGAATTGAACTCACCCATTCCTTACCATGGACATTGGTTTATTTTGGATATATCAATTCCATCAAAGGGCCTGATATATCTACTTCTATTATTGAACAAAAGGTCCAAATACTTTCTCGCATTATCTGTTAATGTAGTATTACTCGTGATGCACCCAACATATGCTACATTATTGTGAATAGTGCATCATCACAGTTTTCTGTCAATACATCTAAGTGTGTGAGTTGTAATACTCATTAATAGTAATCTTAAAGTCTAAGGACCAATACACAGCTCTGTAGATAGGAACATCCAATGACACAATGAAATGTTGATTTCCTACAGGTGGGTATCATTCTAATAATATCCTCCTAAATATTACCAAGGGCGCACACTATGAGAAGGTGAATCAATGTTTCATGAGTCCTCACCCCTAATGGCCTATATTATTTGTGTCCTTAAAATAAAATCGTCTGGTTAGAGAACATATATTCAAGAATAGGGTTATAGAACTTCCAGGTTATCATCGTAGCAGGGATCCTCTATGACCCTTTAATACAATAGCTATCCTTAGGTCATTATAACATGAATTGTCACGCATAAGAACAGTCAAGATGTGATAATTTATTTATTAATTAATAAATCACAAAGTAATTGTTTTAGGCCACCAACTCCAAAAGACTCCCACTTGGACCAGAGCCAACTACTAATAACATTTAACCCACAATCTCTCATATGATATTCTTTCTTCTGCTAAGATAATCCTTTAGAAAAGGGGTCATCCACCTTCCCTTATATGGACACTCTTATCAAGGAAACTTTACCCCTTTAATATAAATCCCTCAATAGGTGATACTTCTAGAGTATGTCCTTTGTGCATTGATGTGACCTTGGTTATTTTGAAAGATCCACCAGTGCAGTATTGTCACAATATAATGTGATTGGATCTTTACTTCTAGTCCTCAAATCATGCTCCTGGACAATGTCCTTAATCCAAATCTCTTCCTTGGATGTATCAGAAGCTACTATATATTTGGACTCCACTGTAGAATCGTTGACAACTGGTTTCTTTGAACTCTTCCAGCTCAAAACTCCTCCATTGAGATAGAAAACATATCCATATTGTGGATTTAGATCGTTCTAGTCTGTCTGAAATCCACCACCAGCATCCCCTCAGATGACATGCTCTTCGCCTCCTCCATACACCAAGAGAATATCCTTAGTTTTTCTTAGATACTTAAGAATTTTCTAAACAACAGTCCAACACTGTTCTCCTGGATCTTCTTGATATCTTCCTACAATCCTCAGTGCATATGACACATCATTCCTGGTACATAACATGGAATACATGATGGATCCTATAGTCAAATCATTTGCATGCTTACTCATTCTATCCTTCTCTTGTTTTGTTTGAGGACACATTTTCATAGAAATATTTAGGCCATGTGACACTGGAACCAATACCCTCTTGGAATGTTCCATACTAAATATCATTAGTATCTGTTCAACGTATTTACCCTGACTTAGTCTAAATAACCTCTTGGATCTATGATGAATGATCTTGATCCCTAGAATTTAGGCTTCTTCACCCGAGTCCTTCATGGTGTAACACTTGTTCAACCTTTCATTAACTAACTGTAAGACTAGTACATCATTTACAATAAGTAATATGACATCAACATATACTACTAAGATAACAACTGCATTCCCATTAAACAACTTATAAACACATGGCTCATATTGGATATTAATGAAACCAAATTGTTTTATGGATTCAGCAAATCGAATTTACCATGACCTGGATGCTTTATTTAATCGCTAAATGGATTTCTGCAACTTCCATACCTGTTTGGATTTACCTGGTGTCTCCATGGATTCTTTCTTTGTAACACCCCAAGCTTCTACGGTACGCTTCTCTTTGAATAATGCAATAGCGTGTGTTGTACGCAACATTGAGTTCTAACACACACCACAACCGATCAAACTAGCCGTTATGAATAGTAATACCGACCTTTTAAAATTTTAGAAATTTTATATCACAAAATCGTCTTCATTTTTGGATTCGGAGTATCGAATTTAGCCTAAGGTGACATTTTGGTACTTTTCGGAAAACATTCATATTTTGATGAATAGTGAAAATTACTAAATTTTAATTAAAAATAACTTTTTTAATGAAAATAATTAATAGTGATAAATTATTAATTTGGGTGGTTTTAAAGTATATTTGGAATATATTTTTACCATTTAATACAATTTTATTCATTGGACATAATTTCACAATTAAACAGAACAGAAACAAGTATCAATCTTTTGATAGTTATTATATCTTAAAAACACGCTTTTTGTTTTGACAGTGGGAATTAATTTTAAATTAATTTCATCCACTTCTGTGTTTTGATTTTGGAAAAATGGATTCCATATTTGGAATCAGGATGTTCAAATTGTGTATATAGATAACATTTATTTTTAGAAATTTTTAATAATTACTTCGGTAAATATTTTATTTACCATGGTTAAAGGGTAAATCTGGTAAATAAGGGTTAAAAAATAATATTATAATAATAAAAAATTACCCTAAAACGTGTCTTAACCTTATTGGTTGATACATGTTCGACCATTGGAATCTTTGGCTCAATTTTGGGACCCCATCGTGCCACATGTAAGTGATAGGGACACTTTATTTTAATTAAGTTAAAATGAATAGAAAAATGACACAAACATACATCTTTTAGAAAAACAATTTTTACATAGGGTTATATATGATGGAGTTTCGACAATAAATATTCATTAGAAAGATAAAACGATTTCCTACATAATGATATTTAATTTATAATTTTTAGATATTAAATAGTTTAATTTATTTATGACACAATGATGATGCAGTAATTACCATAATAGTGAAAAATTAAAATAATTGATATTATAAATACCCAAATAAATATAATTTGATGCTTTTAATGAATTAAAATAATTTTATTGGATAATATGACATATTAGTATTGATGTAATCGACGTTTTTTGAACTAATCATTCTGTTATGATTTTCACAAAAATCAACTATTGAATAGTGTCAAAATTGACATAAAAGGGTTTTTGAAACAAATATTATATTATTAAATGATATAAAATTCTTAAAAATCTAAGGTTCGGCCAAGAGACTTATATCATGATAGGTGTATCATTAATGTACCACTTGGGGGTCTTTTGGAGGTATATAGTAAGTTTATTTACTATATAATATAAAAATACAAACTGACATGGTAAGTGTCAAACTAATTAACTAAGAGTTAAAACTAAAAGATAAGGTTAATATAGTAACCCAAACCAGTCTAAATTATATTGGTTGAGTGTTTTTCGACCTATACCCACATTAACCTTTAAATATTCCACTCTGGAGCCATTATAAACCGAATATGAATTTATTATAAAATAATATTTCTAGCTTTTCCAAAGGTACCCCTCTCCCCTCTTATAAAAGGGAACTCTCCCTTCTCATTAACTCACACCTTCAAAGCCTTTTGTTTCAGCAAAAATCTGCCCAAATACTCTCTCAACTTCCATAAATTCATCCTAGAGGCCTTCCTTTAGTCCGAAATCCAACCTAAGAGCCCTTTTGATCAAATCAAAAGGAAGAGCCCAAAGAAGAGATAATGATTTCACCACCCTTTTCCAAGTTGCTTTCTTCTTCCACTTAATCCTTCTTTGTTATTACCATTATAAAATAATATATCTAGTATATTATATATACTGTGATGTTATTATAAATATGGTACAACCATATTCAGTATTCTATACATCCTTTGAATAACATGTCACCATACGTGCGTACGTACGGCTTACCGTCTCCCCGTCGTGGTAAAATTGTTATTCAATAAATTATTATTTGGATGGGTATAATAATGATGTGTAACTCATGTAAATAATAAATATAACATGATAATTATTCTGTATATATGTTATACCATCCAATTATATATTATTTTAATATCAAAAGAATGATATTGTCGCACGTGCGTACGTACGGACTACCATCTCCACGAACGCGATGGGGTTCATTCTACATCGTATCCATTCATGTATAATTCTCATTTGATAATTAATAATAATATCTAAGGACTTTATATCATTCTAGATATGATTAATATACAACCTATCCATGAAAAATACATCTTATGTAACAAAACATGTAAAAGAAAAAGAGTAAGTTAACACCCAAAACAACGATAATACTAATATATTATTAACAAATCAATGATAAAAGATCATATATGGTATCATATTAATGTATATGATTCTTGTATAATTTAATAATAATTATTTAACCATTATATAGGAGGTTAACCTACCCCCAACCAAGGAAAAGTACAAGGTAAGGGTTTATTTTACATTCTCTTCATTATCTGAGGTTGTTTATACGTAATAATCTACTGGGATCTCTTAATCATCCACATCCATGTTTCTTACAAATGAATTACAAATAAAATTTACTATTTACTAGAATATGGGTTAAAGTCATTTATACCCTTGTTTGAATTTTTATAAGATGTTTATAAAAGAATTTTTCCGTCTTTTTCCAAACAAGGTTCTTTTTAACCTTTTCGACAAAATTAAGATAAGAATGTTTTTTTAACTTATACGGCGGGTGCGGCTATTTTCTGCTGTTATAAAATCTTTGATGCTTCCCTTACAATCTGATTAGAATATTTTCAAATAAAATTTTTTATTTTATAAATATATGACTCTTAAATGATTTCAAAATAGAAAGAGATATTTCTCCAAAAAGAGTTTTGATTTCACTATGTCAACATCCTATGATGGATTTTACGCTTATTTGAAGTTGATTTATTATGATACAGAAATTATATATTGTATTGAAGATTTTGTGATATTTTTGACTATGAATGTGCTATTTTTATACCATTCATGGTTTATAGTGAAACTATTGACATTTCGTATGCTAGTTTTAATACGAATGTGTATGTTATGTTTAAACCTTTTCATATGGGAATGCATTGGACTTAATATGTGATGGGTGGAGCCCGCTATATCTCCTCGATGCATCGGTAGGTCTCATGAGACAAACTAGTGTCATGGTACAAGGCCTTGACAAAATCTTATTTGTAGTCTTGGCACGAGGCCTTGGCTATGTGGTTATGATAGTCTGACATTATGCATTCCATCATTATGAAAGTGGTTATTGATATTTCACGTGATTATTCGATTAGTAGAATATCCAAGTGAATAATTAAATGGCATTACTTCATTTTATTTTTGCCATACTATGTTGAAGTTCATATTTAAAAGGCTTTTGTTTTAGTTATACATTGCCTTAAATGTTTATTCTTATTTATGAAAGTTTCCGCTATATTGTTATCCTTACTAGGCATTTGAGCTCACCCCTTTTCTATGTTTTATTTTTCCAAGGATGTGAAGAAGTAAATTATGAATGACCTTCCGGGATATTATGAGGGGATAATAGTGTGGACTATGGAGACAATATGTTGTTGTAGTATTTTTTCACTTTATTATGTAATGTAAAACTTAATGAATATATCTAGTGTTTCCAAGGCTACTAAACCAATCGGTCTTTCGAGATTTGATCTTTCTTGTGATCATTCCAATGTTATGTAATAATGCACCGACTCTGGGTAACTGGGGTCGGGCCGTTACAGTTGGTATCAGAGGAAGTTTAGTACAAACCTTGGAAGCCAGATTTAGATAAACTCTGATTAGAGCACGTAGACCTAAGATGGAATTTGAGGATTAGTAAAGAAGAACTTCCTAGAATTTTGGTATTATAGAGATTTTGTGAGTTTTCTAAGCAATACATCAATGTCTGGATACGAGCAGGTAGAGGCGGATTTGGCACAGATGTACCTAGGGGTAAAACTCGAAAACACCGCTTTGAGCTTGACTCAAATGGGAATTGGTGCACAACAACGGGCCTTACTGCACTCTTGGTTACGACACTCCCGGGGGATATGCTTAGGATAACTCTCATTTTCATTACAAATCATTATGAAAGGTTTATGAGTATATACTTCCTCAATGAAAACATTTTTTATGATTATTGATTATATCCATAAATAGTTCAATTTATGTTAAGTGTTTTATAATTATGGAATTATGTGTTTTGATTCATAAACTGATCTAGTTTATGACATTGTTTAGAAATGGCGCCTAGTGGAAGAAATGGAAACCGTATCAATGCACGCACTCCATGTAGGGATTTCCCTCCTACTCAAGATAATTATAGTGGAGCTGGTGATGCAACCGGTGCCAATCATCTAATCACCATACGGGGACAACTCACTCAGGTTATGAATAATAACCTTACCCGTATGGAGAACCATGATCCGCAGCATGGAGGATCAATGTTAGATCGATTCATGTGGCAACAACCACCAACGTTCAATGGGAGTACAAATCCCTTAGTAGCTGAGCAATGGATAAGTTCCCTAGAGAAAATATTTCATGCTTTGGGGAGTAGTAAAAGGGAAAAAGTTATCATGGTAGTTTACCGCCTCACTGGAGATGCTGATCAATAGTGGTCATTGATTCAAAACACGAAGGAAGATGATGAAGTATCAAATATGGAATGGAGGGAGTTCAAAGATCTGTTTTTAGAAAATTACTTTCCTCGTTACCATCGAGCAGATATGGGAAGGCAATTTTTGAGTCTGAGACAAAAGGAGGATGAGAATGTCGCAAAGTATGAGGATAACTTTACAAGGTTAGAAAAGTATGATGTAGATTATATACGTAACCCAAGAAGTAAGATTGATCGTTTCTTTGATGGGTTAAAACCATTTCTTCATCGAGCATTTGTCTCACAATCCTTCTCGTCGTACGAAGACATTGACTCATGTGCTATAATGACCCAAAAGGAATTCTCTAAGTCTTATAACTTTAAAGAAAAGCAAGAGAAAAAGAGACCTTCTGATCAATTTGGGAATGGAAATAGGGGGAATAAGGGAAAGGTTGAATATCTATCTTGTGGTAAATGTGGGAAGAAACACCCATGTACTTGCTTAAAGGGAATGGGTGTCTGTTACAAGTGTGGTGAAAAAGGCCACCAAGCTCGTGATTGCAAGGGGAAGAGGGAAGATACTAATGTTCAATGCTACAATTGCGGGGAGATGGGACATTATGAAAATGAATATCCTAATCATCAGGGGAACATACCTCAGAAAAGTACAAGGGATCAAGTCCAAGCTTATGCTATAACAACTGCTGATGTAGAAGCTCCGAAAGACGCGGTGGCAAGTAATTTAATGGTTTCCTCAAGTTTAGAAAATGCATTATTTGATTCTGGATCATCACATTGTTTCATATCTTCCCAATTTTCTATGAAAATTAGATATTTCCAATTTGATTTAACAAGGGAGTTGCAAGTTAAAACTCCTAAGGGAAGTATCATTGCAACAATGTTTTGTGAATGAGTCCCCATTAGAGCACATAAATGTTCTTTATCTGCTGATCTCGTCATCTTACATATGATTGAGTTTGTTATAATCCTCGGTATGGATTGGCTTTCGGATTATGATGCGATGATTTATTGTAAGAAGATAGAGGTAAAGATTTTTGATGATGATGATAAGGAACACCTTATCTTTAGAGCAGAATCGTCACCACCTATTTCTTTTCTAGATCCACCCCCAGTAGCTCAAATATATTCAATTATTGGGGGGGAAGAGAATGAAATGACTTTGGGTGAGGAAAGGAATGATCTAATAAAGGATTTACCTGTTGTGAAAGAATATGTAGATGTATTTCCGGATGATTTACATGGACATCCTCCAGAACGATATGTTGAGTTTTCCATTGATTTAATTCCTAGATCAAACCTATATCAAAGACCCCTTATAGAATGGTCACTGTAGAATTAGTCGAACTAAAGAAACAACTAGAGTAATTGAGTAATAAGGGATTTATTCTCCCTAGTGTTTCTCCATGGGGAGCCCCTATTCTTTTTGTTAAAAAGAAAGATGGATCTATGAGGTTATATATCGACTATAGAGAGATTAATGCCATAACAATAAAGAAAAAGTATCCCCTACCTCGCACTGATGATTTATTTGAACAACTTCATGTAGCTCAATACTTTTCAAAGATTGACCATCGATCTGGATACCATCAGTTGTGTGTGAAGATGGAGGACATTTCGAAGACAGCATTTCGAACCAGGTACGGGCATTATGAGTTTACAGTAATGCCTTTTGGATTGTCTAATGCACCCTCTGTATTCATGGATCTGATTAATAGAGTTTTCAAGGAGTATCTCGATGAATTTGTGGTGGTATTTATTGATGATATCTTGGTATACTCCAAAAGCTACGAAGATCATGATAATCACTTGCGCATTATCCTGTATACTCTGAGAAGACATGAATTATATGGGATGTTTAGCAAGTGTGAAATATGGCTTCAGGAGATTTCTTTTCTTGGCCATATTTTCTCTAAATATAGAATCTCTATTGATCCTTCTAAGACCAAGGAAATCCAAGAATTACCAGCACCGACGAGTATAACTGATGTACGTAGTTTTATTGGTTTAGCCGGTTATTATCGACCTTTCGTCCAGAATTTTACCCGGTTGGCTAACCCATTAACGAAGCTCATAGGTAAAGGGGTTAAATTTGTCTGGACAAAAGAGTGTGAAGAATGTTTCGAAGAAATAAAGAGAAGATTAGTCAGTGTTCTTATATTGACTCCACCATCGGGGAATTATGGGTTCGTTATTTGTAGTGATGCATCGAAGAAAGGACTTGGTTGTGTCCTTATGCAGAATGATAGGGTTAATGCCTATGCATCACGACAGTTAAAAATTAAGGAGAAAAACTATCCAACACATGATCTTGAGTTAGCAGCTGTGATATTTGCTTTGAAGATATGGAGGCACTACCTCTATGGTGAAAAATGTGAGATTTATACTGATCACAAGAGTTTGAAGTATATTTTTCTCACAAAAAGAACTCAATATGAGGCAAAGGAGATGGCTTGAATTACTCAAGGATTATGATTGTACGATACACTACCACCCGGGCAAAGCAAACAAGGTGCAGATTCTTTGAGAAGAAATGATCATGGAGTTTTGAACAATATGAGAATTGAAAGGGATACAATTTTCATGGATCTAGTGAAGATGGACATGGGAATAACCAGGGAAGGTGAAACATCAATGCTTTTTCAAATGGTTTCCAATCCATATTTACTAGAAAGGATTAAGAGTTCTCAGACTGATGATGCAGAATTTCAAAAGAAGATTAAAGCTGTGAATGATGGGAGATTGAGAGACTTTGTGTATTAAGATGGAATTTTGAAATTTTGGAAGAGACTTTGTGTTCCCGATATAACTGATCTAAAAAGGGAATTGTTGGATGATGCACATAGTTCCAATTTCTCTATACACCCTGGGAGCACCAAAATGTATAGAGATTTGAAGGAACATTTTTGGTGGGACAACATGAAGAGGGAGATTGCTGATTTTGTGTCAAGATTTATGGTTTGTCAACAAGTTAAAGCTGGAAGGTAACATCCTGGAGGAGTCGTGCAACCTCTTCCCATACCGGAATGGAAATGGGACAATATTACGATGGACTTTTTCATGGGGATACCAAAGACTCCTAGAGGGAATGATGAAATATGAGTTATTGTTGATCGTCTTACCAAGTTAGCACATTTTCTTGCTATAAGAGAAGATCTACCACTGGAACGTCTAGAAAGACTATATATTAATGATGTTGTGAGACTTCATGGAGTACCCCTATCGATTGTTTCTGATCGTGATCCCCGTTTTACTTTAAGATTATGGAAATGTCTTTAGAAATCCTTGGATACTGAACTTCATTTGAGCACTGCCTACCACCCTCAAATAGATGGACAATCAGAACGAACTATTCAATCCTTAGAAGACATGTTGAGATGCTGCTCACTTGACTTTCAGGGTATATGGGATCAATATTTACCTCTGGTAGAATTTTCCTATAACAATAGCTTCCATTCAAGTATTCATATGGCACCATATGAAGCTTTATATGGAAAGAGATGTCGCACACCAACCTATTGGGATGACGTTGGTGAAAGAAAACATGTAGGCCCAGAACCGGTGGAGGAAACGATGGAAAAGGTCAAGGTAATCCAAAATCACATCAAAGCAGCTCAAAGTAGGTAGAATAGCTATGCCGATAATCGAAGAATGGATTTGGAATTTGATGTCGGTGATCATGTTTTCTTGAAGGTATCTCCATGGAAGGGAGTCATACGTTTTGGTAAGAAAGGTAAATTGAGTCACAGGTACATCAGACCTTTCGAAGTTCTATAACGAATTGGGGTTGTAACTTACTGATTGGCAATGCCGCCAGGTCTCTTCAAAGTTCACAATGTGTTTCACATATCTCTATTGAGGAAATACATGCCTGACCCAACACATGTACTCACCTATGAGGAATTAGAATTGGAACATGATCTGTCTTATTGCGAAGATCCCGTTAGGATACTTGATACGAGACAACAAGTACTGAGAAACCGGACGACGCGTCTGGTAAAAGTCTTGTGGAGAAACCATAAGATAGAAGAGGCAACGTGGGAATCTGAGAAACTTATGATGAAGAACCACCTGAGTCATTTCATGCAGTAGTATTCTAGAAATTTTGAGGATGAAATTATTTGAATGAGAGGAGAATGTAACACCCCAAGCTTCTACGGTACACTTCTCTTTGAATAATGCAATAGCGTGTTTTGTACGCAACATTGAGTTCTAACACACACCACAACCGATCAAACTAGCCGTTATGAATAGTAATAACTACCTTTTAAAATTTTAGAAATTTTATATCTAAAAATGGACTTCATTTTTGGATTCGGAGTATCGAATTTATCCTAAGGTGAAATTTTGGTACTTTTCGGATAACTTTCATATTTTGATGAATAGTGAAAATTACTAAATTTTAATTAAAAATAACTTTTTTAATCAAAATAATTAATAGTGATAAATTATGGATTTGAGTGGTTTTAAAGTATATTTAGAATATATTTTTACCATTTAATACAATTTTGGTCATTGGACAAAATTTCACAATTAAACCGAACATAAACAAGTATCAATCTTTTGATAGTTATTATATCTTAAAAACACGCTTTTTGTTTTGACAGCGGGAATTAATTTTCAATTAATTTCTGTCACTTCTGTGTTTTGAATTTAGAAAAATTTATTCCATATTTGGAATCAGGATGTTTAAATTTTGTAAGTAGGTAACATTTATTTATATACATTTTGAACAATTACTTCGGTAAATATTTTATTTACCATGGTTTAAGGGTAAATCTGGTAAATAAGGGTTAAAACATAATATTATAATAATCCAAAATTACCCTAAAACATGTCCTAAACTTATTGGTTGATCCATGTTCGACCATGGGCATCTTTGGGTCAATTTTGGGACCCCATGGTGCCACTTGTAAGTGATAGGGACACTTTATTTTAATTAAGTTAAAATGAATAGAAAAATGACACAAGCATATATCTTTTAGAAAAACAATTTTTACATAGGGTTATATATGATGGATTTTCGACTATAAATATTCATTAGAAAGATGAAAAGATTTCATACATAATTATATTTTATTTATAATTTTTAGACTTTAAATAATTTTATTTATTTATGTCACAATGATGATGCAGTAATTACCAAAGTAGTGAAAAATTAAAATAATTGATATTATAAATACCCAAATAAATATAATTTGAGGCTTTTAATTAATTACACTAATTTTAGAGGACAATATGACATGTTAGAATTTATTTAATGGATGTTTTTTGAACTAATCATTCTGCTATGATTTTCAAAAAAATCAACTATTCAATAGTGTCAAAATTGACATAAAAGAGTTTTTTAACAAAATATTATAATATTAAATGATATAAAATTAATAAAAATATAAGGTTCTGCCAAGAGACTTATATCATGATAGGTGTATCATTAATGGACAACATGGGGGTCTCTTGGAGGTATATAGTAATTTTATTAACTATATAATATAAAAATACAAAGTGACATGGTAAGTGTCAAACTAATAAACTAAGAGTTAAAATTAAAATATATTGTTAATATAGTAACCCAAACCTGTATAAATTATATTGGTTGAGGGTTTTTAGACCTATACCCACCGTAAACTTTAAATAATCTACTTTGGAGCCATTAAAAACCGAATATGAATTTATTATAAAATAATATTTCTAGATTTTCCAAAGGTGCCCCTCACCCCTCTTATAAAAGGGCACTCTCCCTTATCATTATCTCACACCTTCAAAGCCTTTTAGTTCAGGAAACCTCTTCCCAAATACTCTCTCAACTTCACTCACTTCATCCTAGAGGCCTTCCTTTAGTCAAGAAGCTATCCTAAGAGCCCTTTTGGTCAAATAAAAAGGAAGAACCCGAAGAATAGGTAATGATTTCACCACCCTTTTCCATGTTCCTTTCTTCTTCCACTTATTCCTTCTTTGTTATTACCATTATAAAATAATAACTCCAGTATCTTCTATATACTGTGATGTTATTATAAATATGGTACAACCATATTCAGTATTCTATCCATCCTTTGAATAACTTGTCACCATATGTGCGTACGTACGGCTTACCGTCTCCATGTCGTGGTAAAATTGTTATTTAATAAATTATTATTTGGATGGATATAATAATGATCTGTAACTCATGTAAATAATAAATATAACATGATAATTATTCTTTATATATGTTATACCATCCAATTATATATTATTTTAATATCAAAATAATGATATTGTCACTCGTGCGTACGTACGGACTACAGTCTCCACGAACGCCATGAGATTCATTCTCCATCGTATCCATTCAAGTATAATTCTAATTTTATGATTAATAATAGTATCTACAGACTTGATATCATTCTGGATATGATTAATATACAACCTATCCATGACAAACAGAACTTACGTAACAAAACATATAAAAGAAAACGAGTATGTTAACACCCGAAACAACGATAATACTAAGATATTATTAACAAATCAATGTTAAAAGATCATATATGATATCATATTAATGAATATGATTCTTGTATAATTTAATAACAATTATTTCACCATTATACAGGAGGTTAACCTACCCCCAACCATGGAAAAGTACAAGGTAAGGGTTTATTTCGCAATCTCTTCATTATCCGAGGGTGTTTATACGTAATAATTTACTAGGATCTATTTATCATCCTCATCCCTGTTTCTTAAAAATGAATTTCAATACATTTTTACTATTTACTATAATATAAGTTAAAGTCATTTATACCCTTTTTTGAATTTTTATAGGAGGTCTATAAAGGAATCTTTCCGTCATTTTCCAAACAAGGTGATTTTTACCCTTTTCGACAAAATTAAGGTAAGAATGTTTTTTTTAACTTATCAGGCGGGTGTGGCTATTTTCCGCCGTCATAAAATCTTCAAAGATTACCTTAAAAGCTTATAAAAATATTTTCAAAGAAAATGTTTTATTTTATAAATATATGACTCGTAAATGATTTCAAAATAGAAAGAGATATTTCTCCAAAAAGAGTTTTTATTTCATCTCTGTCAACATCCTTTGATGGATTTTACGCTTATTTGAAGTTGATTTATTCTGATACAATACTTATATATTGTATTGAATGTTTTGTGATATTTTTGACTTTGGATGTGCTATTTTTATACCATTCATGGTTTATGGTGAAAGTATTGACATTTCATATGCTAGTTTTAATACGAATGTTTATGTTATGTTTAAACCTTTTCATATGGTAATGCATTGGACTTAATATGTGACGGGTGGAGCCCGCTATAGCTCCTAGATGTATCGATAGGTCTCATGAGACAAACTAGTGTCTTGGAACAAGGCCTTGACAAAATCTTATTTGTATTCTTGGCACGAGGCCTTGGATATGTGGTTATGATAGTCTGGAATTATGCATTCCATCATTATGAAATTGGTTATTGATATTGCATGTGATTATTCGATTAGTATAATATCCATGTGAATAAGTAAATGGCATTATTTCATTTTATTTTTTCCATACTATGTTGAAGTTCATTTTAAAAGGCTTTTTTTAGTTATACATTTCCTTAAATGTTTATTCTTATTTATGAAAGTTTCCGCTATATTGTTACCCTTACTAGGAATTTGAGCTCACCCCTTTTCTATGTTTTATTTTTCCCAGGATGTGAAGAAGTAAATTATAAATGACCTGCAGGGATATTAGGAGGGGATAATAATGTGGACTATGGAGACAATATGTTGTTGTAGTAGTTTTTCACTTTATGATGTAATGTAAAACTTTATGAATATATCTAGTGTTTCCAAGTATACTAAACCAATTCGTCTTTCTAGATTTGATCTTTCTTGTGATCATGCCAATGTTATGTAATAAAGCACTGACTCTGAGTAACTGGGGTCGGGCTGTTACATTATTTAATACCTTAATGGATTTCTACAACTTGCAAACCTGTTTGGATTCACTTGGTTCCACAAAACCTTCTGGTTGTGTCATATACACATCTTCCCGAAGGATCCTGTTAAGGAATACTGTTTTGACATCTATTTTCCAACTCTCTTATTCATGATAAGATACAATGGAAAGTATGATTCTTATGGATTTAAACATGTAAACTGGAGAGAAGGTTTCATTGTAGTCAATTCATTGATGCTCTCTGAATCCTTTTGCCACTTGTCTTGCTTTATATGTGCTAAATTGACATTCCATATCCAGTTTTCTCTTGAATACCCATTTGCATCTAACAATATTTACAACAACTAGATCATCAACTAAAACCCAGAAATAGTTCTTATACATGGAATCCATCTTAGAATTCATAGCTTCTATCCATCTTGTAGCATTTGATATTTCTACTCATTCCTTTTCGGAGATAGGTTAATCATTTACCAAAAATAATGATTCACCATCCTCAGTGACAAGGAAACCAAATCTCTCGGGTTCCCTTACCTCTCTTGATCTCTTTTGAAGTACTTGTGTTTCTGGAACCTCTTCCACGGGGACCTATAGAACTTTTTCCTATACCGACTTCTATGTATCTTGAGCATCAACATCATTGAAGTTAATCTTTCTCTCACTATCCTTTTTGAGGATGTGCTCCCTCTCAAGACAGATAGTTTATCTGGAGACATTCACTTTCTGGTCTGAAGGGTTATATAGGTAATATCCATTAGTTTCATTGGGATATCCTATAAAGATACACCTCTTTCCCCGAGGTGTTAATTTGTTTCCAAAGAAGTCCTTAACAAACTCCTTGCATCCCCATACACATGTGTGTGACAAAATGGATTTATTTACATTCCATAACTTAGAGGGAATTCCATTTTCCACCTTAATTGGTAATCAGTTTAATGTGTATGTTGCAGTTTGTAATGAATATCACCAAAAGGACAATGGAAGATCTATATGACCCATCATCAACCACACCATGTCCAATAGTATTTCATTCCACCTTTCACTACCACCATTCCACTATGGTGTATAAGGAGTACTTAGCTGAGATATAATCCTAGACTCTTGTAGAAGATGAGTGAACTCTTGGTTAAGATATTCCCCATTTGATCGGATCATAGTACCTTTATCTTCTTAACAAGCTGATTCTCTACTTAATTCATGAATTCCTTAAATTTATTTTAGGTCCCTGACTTATACCTCATTAAGTAGAAATATACATATATACTAAAATCATCAGTAAAAGTAATGAAGAAATAATATCCACCTCTATCTTATACTAGAAATGGTCCTCACACATCCGTGTGCACCAATACTAGAAGCTCTATGGCTCTTTCACCATATCCACCGAAAGGAAGCTTCACCATTTTACCTTGTAAACATGCATGACATTTATCAAGTGGTTTTAGATTAGTAGAGTCTTAATAGCCATCTTGTCATAGCATTATCAAGCAATTTTTGTTTACATAACCAAGACGGTGATGCCAAAAATGGGTGATTTATGAGTCATGTGAGTTTGTTTCATTATCTATTGCCAACACATTGTTTTCATAATTTTATTCATACAAACCATTATTTAAATTCTCCATACCATAAAATATATTTTTCTTATAAAATAATAAACCCTTATTTCAAAACGTGAAAATAAATCCACCCATATCCAAAAATGATATAGAAATTATGTTTTTGGTAACACTAGGCACATAATAATAGTTATGTAAAACTAAAATCATCCCCATTGACAATGAGATATGGTAACCAAGAATGGAAAAAGTAGACAGCCTCGCACAATTGGAAACCAAAGATCCACCTATCCTCTGAAAATCATTCTAAATATACTTGGTTCCTACATTTGAATACATATGTGAGCCCCACAAGTTGTATCTAATACCTAATGTGTAGAAATGGAAAGATTACACTCGATAACAAATGCACCATTAGTGTCCCCAATCTTATGGGTGTAGTTCCTCTTCCAATGTCCTTTATTTCCACATGGAAAAAACCCTTCTCTCATTCCTTTCCATGCCCTTGGATCTTCCCCTTATTGGAAAGACGGTGCTCAGGGACTTCAGATCGTTTATGAGTCCTTGTCCCCTTTTCCATGTCCTTCCTTTTCTTATGCACCATAAGGACTGTGGGTTTGTCACGCCCCATGTCCTTATCTACCTGGAGAATTATGGTCAGAAGTTTCGATAGACTCTTCTCATTGTTTCTCATGTTGTAGACAAAAATAAAGCTACAGAAGGTCTTGGGAAGTGATTATAGGATGAGATATGTATGCAACTCATCTGGGAACTTAATCCCTAAGATTTATAGGCGTTCAATGTATCCAATAAGCATGAAAAAATTAGGCCCAGCTAGAATAGAATCTAAAATATTAATTGTGAACAAAGAATTGGAGATCTCATATCTCTCATATCTCTCCTTATCTTTATATAGATCCTTAAAGTGAGACATCATGTTGTATGCATCCATGTTTTCATGTTTCTTTAAGAGCTCATTGGGCCGGGTAGATAGCATGGAAAATTGGACATATGTGAAATTATCAATATGTTTCGTATAGAGAGATAGTTCCTCACCACTTGCCTCTTTTATTGGCGCAACTGTAATCGGTTCCTCCAGCACGTACAATTTCCACTCGTGGTGAAGGATGACGTGTAAACACCTCTTCCATTCCTATAAATTGGTTCTGATGAGAAGGTTTTCCTTCTAGAGTATGGTTCACAATGATATTTTAGAATTCATTTTTCATTACATTTCTACAAATTAAGATGAGAAAAAGTTTAGTACGTTATCATGATAAAACTGAGACAAATAAATAAATAAATACTTATTAGTCTCCTACTATTTTAACGAACTCTAATAGCCATCACCATTGATTTTAGAATATTCTGTTTCCTGAATATTCTAGTGTCTAGGATCCATATTTCCCTTTTCATTAACACAACTATGGTTGGTCAAGCAACTTGAAGGGTTATATGTAGGCATTCCAAATTCCAACTGCATTAACTCGCAACTCCTTGATCCGCTGAGTGGACTCTGCAATCCTGAGATCCTTTTATTTTGGATTTCTTTATCCTTTTCCTCTTAGTCACTCCTTTTCCTATTGTGGAAGTCAACCCTTGATGCCAACCAAGAAAATTCAACCCAAAACCTTGAATTAGAATTCCCCAATAATTGAAAGCTCCCCAACTAGGGTTGGTCATGCACTTTGAACTATGGTTCGATTCTATTCAAGATTATGGACGAGTATACCAACATAATATTTTCATTTAGGGATTTTATACTTATACGTAGATTTCCATTTCATTTTCTTTTATTACATTCCTTTTAAAATTATGTGGGATATAATTAAGAGATTAACCATATATAAGATAATATTATATATAATTTGGCCTTATTTTAGTTATATCTTTCAGGCTTGTTTAATTCATTAATTGTGTTATCTTGACAAAACACCCACAATAAATAGACCATGCAACTGACCGAAATAAAATAAATGGTATGATCATGAGCTTGTTCTGTTGGTTAGTTTGTATAGCGGTTGATAAACTAACCCAAGACCTAGGGGAGAAACACCTTCAACCTTTTGGGTTTGTCTTTATAGCTTTCTGCATGTTCACCTTTGTATCTCCTTGGATTGGTTTCACCTTGGCTCCTAACTTGTGCCACCTCCACCAGTATGGGAGATCCATCCATTACATATTCATTTATCTCACATGTATGTGAGGGTTAAATGGGGTTTTACTTAAAATAAACCATGAGCACATAGTCCCAACATATTAATGAGGAGAAGGCTCACAGGCTAACAAATTTAAAATAAATTAATTAAAAGAAACCATTCACATAAAAAGGTTTTGGTCTCGATCATGATCATCCATACATGAAACGATATTAAAACATAAATAAAACTAGAATTCAATTAGTTAATCTTTATTGTTTTAGATAAATAACTCTCAAATCATTTAATTATCTTTAATTAATCAACCTTTTTATCTTAAACCTTTTTTTTAATTTCCTTGAGATTCTCATCCATCACAATTTTAAATGAATAAATTCATTTAAAATTATCTTTGTATGTAACTTGTACCTTGGAGGAAACCCATTGAATTCCCATTTATAACTACCCAATGAGTATAAATTAACATTACGCAGATGTTAAATTAATCACATATATATAAAACAGCTATCACATCTTGTGCCTCAGGTTTACGCCTGCACTATCATACATGTCTAAAGGGTTTGTATAATATAATAATAAATTTTAATAAATTTTCATAATTTGGATGAGTTCTAGATGTGTAGTTCTGACTACACGGAGTGTAATTTTGTTCACCGTCCATTCAAAGTACACGCCCAGGGACCTGGCGTGTAGATGTACTTCGGAAATTTTTTAGATTACATGTCGTGTTTAGTGGGACACATGTCGTGTAGTATCCTATTTACGTGGTTTCTAGCTGGAAAGGTAGTGGGCAGGGTACACGGTCCAACCCTAACTCGAAGGGACTACACACCGTGTTTATTGGACTACATGGCATGTAATCCAGAAACCATGTACCACCAGTTACTGGTCAACACACTATGTCATTTAAGACTTAGAAATACTTGAAAACACAGCCTAATTTAGCGTACCAGTCCGATACATTGAACCTAGACTACACAATGTGTACTTATGAATACACGTCGTGTATTTTGGTTTTTTACAGCCATGAATTTTTGGAACCTCCGGATGAGATCCTCTATTTTATTTTAATCACAATTAAAAGAAAAAGTAGTTTCTTTAAGTTGAACGAGAAATGAGAGAGGAAGAGTAGATCTCGATATTTAGATTTTCAGAACGATTAACATGAATTGAAACAACTAAATTAGTAAATACATAAATTACCAAAAAATAATAATTATAATCAAGGATATGACCTCTCTAATACCACTTGTAGGTTCTAAGCGCAGCGGAAGAACATTGGTGGGTTTACTGAACTTTAATTTATTCTATTAATGACATTTAATCTGAGATCTATCATGATAATAAGAATCTGGATATTTGGAATAGAATATAGAATGAAGAAAATAATGGAGTCTTGAAACCAAAGAGAGGATCATAATATGTTGGTTATAATTAGTTTAATTAAAAAACAAGAATTACCTTGATGAAATTCTCTCTTCATTGATGTTTCTGGTCATTATACGAAATGATATGTCATTGCATTGTAGAATCCAAGTGTAGGATTCCTCTAGTGGTGATCCACACGTGATCCATGTATCTTTGGACATCATCAAAGGGATCTCCAGTTGCTAGTGTGGAAGAACCTTCACTTGCAATGTTTTCCTTTGATTTCCTTGATCTGGTGGAGAAGGATCTCTCTCTCGTATCTTGAGAATGTTCTTGGAAGAAAATAATTCTATCTTGGCATGATAGCTTTCCCTAGATACATTGTGTACAACCCAAAAAAATGCCTAAGCTAATGATATTTATATAATTTTTATTTAAATTACATAGAATAATAAAATGAATTAATTACCTGACATAATTTATTATTACATTTAATTCATAGAAATACCCCATGTCTAATAATAACCATTGACTATTATTATTAATTGACATACACCCATCAAATTACACCTAATAATATTTTATTAAATGAATAATATTATTTCTTATAAATTCCAAGAAAAAAATACACAATGTGTATATTAACATACATGGTGTGTACTTTTATTTTTACATTCCCTCAATTTCCTCCACCACATTTATTAGACATTGAATAATGGATATTTAATCTAAAATAAATATCACTAAATTACTACCTAATAAATATATTATTTCACCCAAAATATATTCTCTCGAATAACTAGTGTCGAAATAAATGTGATCGGGTATCAATAAATAATTATTAAACCAAAATCAGTAATAATATTTATTCAACTTGTGAAACTAGTATTAACATAGATACTTTTTCACACTTTGTGTGTGACCCTCTAGGACTCATTCTTAGTGTCATAAGGTGGACCCTACTTAATGTCCAAGGCTAGAATCTAGCAACATGCCAAGGAACCCATAGAGAAATAATTTAATGCTGTAAATACATGTCACCTCATACGAACGCTTACCGTGAAATGTAATCCCTTTGTCTTATTATCTTGAATCAAGAGGGTTGCATGATAGTTCCATCAACTCAAGTACTAGATTATTCATTTTTTGACTTTCTGGAATTGAACACGCCCATTCCTTACCAAGGCCATGGATTTATTTAGGCTATATGAATTCCAAAAAATGACCTGAGACATTTACTTCTGTTATGGAACAGAAGGGAAAAATCCTATCTCTCATTATATATTAATGCAGTATTACTCGTGACACACCAAACATATCTTCCTCACTGTGAATAGTGTTTCATCATGGTTTTTGTAAATAAATTTATGTGCATGAGATTTAATACACATTTATAATAATCTTAAATTATAAGGACCAATAAACATGTCCATAGATAGGAACATCCGATGACACTGTGAAATGTGATTTCATACTGGGGGGTTTCATTCTCATAATATCCTCCTGAATATTACTTAGGGAGCACAACATGAGAAGGTGCCTCAATGTATTATGAGTCCTCATCCCTAATGGTATGTATTATTTTTGTCCCTCAAACAACATTATTATTTCATAGAATATATATTCAAGAATAGTGTTATGGCACTTTTGGGTTCTCATCATAGCAGGGATCCGCTATGACCCTTTGATAAAACTACTATCCTTAGGACATTATCAAATTCTTTGTCACAGAGAATAACAATAAATATGTGATAAGGTATTTATTAAAGAATAAAATAAAAATTAATTGGATCTTGGCCACCATATACAATAGACTCCAACTTGTACTAGAGCCAACTACTAACAAACTTTAACTAGAAAGTCGTCACATGATATTCATGCATCTGCTAAGATATGCCTTTAGTCATGGGGTCTACCACGTTCTCTTACATGGACACTCTTACAACTACAAATTCACCCCTTTAATAGAAATCCCTCAAGAGGTGATACTTCCGTAGTATGTACTTTTTCCATTGATGTGACCTAAATTATTTTGAAAGATCCACTGCTACAATATTATCACAGTATAATATGATTGGATATTTACTGCTAGGCACCACATCACGATCCTAGACAATGTTCTGAATCCATAAGGATTCCTTGGCTGCATCAGAAGCTGCTATATATTCGGACTCCTCTGTAGAATTGGTGACAATTGGTTTCTTTGATCTCTTCCAGCTCATAGCTCCACCACTGAGACAGAAAACATATCTAGATTGTGACTTCAGATCATTTTGGTATGTCTAAAATCCAGCATCAGCATACCCTTTTATGAAAAGCTCTTTGTCTCATCCATACACCAGGACAAAATCCTTAGTTTTTTTAGATACTTAAGGATTGTCTTAAGATCATTCTAATGTTGTTCTCCAAGATCTTCTTGATATCATCCTACCATGCTCAGTGCATAGGCAACATCAAGCCTGGTCTATAACGTGACATACATGATGGATCCTATAGACGAAGCATATGGGATATTACGCGTTATATCTTTCTAATGTTTTGTCTGAGGACACATTTTTCTAGAAATATTTAACCCATGTGACACTAGAACCAATCCCCTCCTGGATTTTTCCATACCAAATATCTTTAGTAACTGGTCAATGTATATACCCTGATGTAGACCAATGAACTTCTTGGATCTATCATGAATGATCTTGATCCCTAGAATGTAGGCTGTTTCACCCAAGTCCTTCATGGAGAAACACTTGTTCAACCAATCCTTAACTGACTGTAAGACTGGAACATCATTTCTAATAATTAATATGACATCATCGTATATTTATAGGATAATGAATGAATTCCCATTTAACCACTTATAAATGCATGTCTCACATTCGTAATTAATGAAACCAAATTCCTTTAAAGATTCATAAAATAGAATGTTCCATGACCTAGATTCTTTCATTAATCCATACATGTATTTCTGAAACTTGAAAACCAGTTTGGCATCACCTGGTGTTACAAACCCTTCTGGTTGTGTCATATAGACATCTTCCTAAAGGTTACCATTATAGAGTTCTATTTTCACATCTATTTTAAAAATCTCTTAGTCATGGTAAGCTACTATAGAAATTATGAATATTATATATTTAAACATAGAAATTGGATACAAGGTTTCATCATAGTAAATTCCTTGATGCTGTCTGAATCCTTTATCTAGTAGACTTTCTCTATATGTGCTAACTTGACCTTATATGTCTATTTTTCTCTTGAATACCCATTTTCATCTAACAGGCATTACATCAAATAGCTCATCAACCAAAACCTAGACTTGGTTCTTATACATGGAATCCATACTAGAATTTATAGATTCTATCCATCTTGCAGCTTTTAAGCTTTCTACTGCTTCCTTGTAGGAGGGAGGATCATAATTGTCCAAAAATAATGATTCAACATCCTCAATAACTAGGAACCCAAGTCTCTCTGGTTCCCTTACATCTCTTGAGATTCTACGTAGTACTTGTGTTTCTAGAACCTCTTCCACTAGGGCCTATGGAACTTGTTCCTATACCAACTCCTATGTATCTTGAGCATCAACTCCATTGAAGTAAATATTTCTCCCACTATCCTTTTTTAGGATCTGCTCCCTATAAAGTATGATAGCTTATCTAGAAACAATAACTTTCTTGTTTGAAGGATTATATAGGTAATATCCTTTCGTTTCCTTGGGATTTCCTATAAATATACACATCTTTCCCTAACTATGTCCAACAAGGTGTGGTTCCTCCTTTCACTAACACCATTCCACTATGGTGTATAAGGAGGAGTGAGTTGAGATAGAATCACAGACTCCCATAGAAGATCGATGAACTCTTGGTTAAGATATTATCCACATAGATCTGATCGATGATCCTTTATCTTCTAACCAAGATGATTTTATACTTCATTCTTGAATCCCTTAAATTTCTCTGAGGACGCTGACTTATACCTCATTAAGTAAACATAGCTATATCTACTCAAATCATCAGTAAAATTAATGAAGTAAGAATATCCAGTTGTAGCTTCTGTAGGAAATTGTCCACACACATCCATGTGCACCAATCCTAGAAGCTATGTGGCCCTTTCACCCTATCAAATGAAAGGCGTCTTGGTCATTTTACCTTGTAAATAAGCATGACATCTATCAAGTGGTTTTAGTTGAGTAGAGTCTAAATATCCATCTTGTAATATCTTTTTCAAGTGATTTTCATTTACATGACTGAGACAAAGATGCCACAACTAGATGATGTATGAGTCATGGTAGTTTTCTTCGTTGTCAATTTCCAACACTCGGTTTTTGTAATTTTATACATATAAACCATAATTTAAATGTGAAATACCGTAACATATTTTTGTTCTTATAAAAGAAGAAACCCATATTTCCTATGTTGAAAATAAATCCTTCCAAATCCAAACATGATACATAAATTATGTTTTTGGTAACACTAGTCACATAATTACAGTTATGTAAAACCAAAATCATCCCAGTTTGAATGAGAGATGGTAATCGTGGATAGCCTATGTAGCCATCCATGAGAAATTGGATGCTCAAAGATCCACCTCTCCTCTGAAAATCATTATAAATCTACTTGGTTCTGGAATTTGAGTACATATGTGATCCGCACAAGCAGTATCTAATACCCAATGTGTAGATATAGAATGATTACACTCAATAACAAACACACCTTTAGCGTCCCCTATGATTATGGGTGCAGTTCCTATTCTGGTGTCCTTTCTTTCCACATCAAAAACATACCTCATATCATTCCTTTCCCTACCTTTAGATATTATCTTTTTTGGAGGATAGTTCTTAGGGACTTCATATTTTTTATGAGTCATAGGCCCTTTTTCCATGTCCTTCCTTTCCTTATTCATTATAAGGAAGACAGGTTTGTCACACCCCATGTCATCATCTGCCTATCTAATTAAGGTCATATGTTCTGATATACTCTTCTAATATTTTCTCATGTTGTAGATGACAATAAATCTAGAGAATTTCTTAAGCAGTGATGGTAGGATGGGATCTATAC
Organism: Viscum album; assembly: GCA_963277665.1. NCBI lineage: Eukaryota > Viridiplantae > Streptophyta > Magnoliopsida > Santalales > Viscaceae > Viscum > Viscum album. Next base: position 144,216,507 of record OY728141.1, read on the forward strand.
ACAACTTATTCGGTAACACAATCCTTAAGATGTCCAGGAGTTCAATGTAGCCAATAAGCTTGAATACATGAGGAAAAACTGGCACAGACTCTCCAAGATTAGTTTTCAACTAAGCATTGTAGATCTGATACCTCTCATATCTCATCATCTCTTGGTAGAGATCCTTAAGGTGAGACATCATGATATACGCGTCCATGTTTTCATGATGCTTTAAAAGATCATTAGACATGGTTGATAACATGAAACATTAGACATTTATGGAATCATACATATGTTTTATATAGAGAGATAATTCCTAATTACGAGCCTCTATTCTAGGTGCAACTGGAATAGGCTTCTCCAGTGTGTACAATTTCATCTAGTGGCGAAGGATGACGTGTAAACGCCTCTTCCGTTCCTGGAAATTGGTGTTGGTGAGATGGCTTTCCTTCTCGAGTATGGTTCGAAATGATATGTTTGAAATAACATTTCTTTCCATTTCTATAAATTAAGATGAGAAAAGGTTTAGTATATTATCATGATAAATCTGAGAAAAATAAATAAATAAATACTTATTAGTATCCCACTATTTTATCAAAATCCAATACCCCTCACCATTGACTTTGGAATATTTTTTTGCCTAAATATTCTAGTGTCAAGGATCCATATTTCCCTTATCATTAACCCAACTAGGGTTGGTCAAGAAACATGAAGGGTTATAGGTTGTCATTGTAAACTACAACTTCATTAACTCGCACCTCCTTGATCTGGTTAGTGGACTCCCCAATCCTGAAATCCTTTTATTCTGGATTTCCTCAACCTTTGCCTCTTGGTCAAACCATGTCCTACTGTGGTAGTCAAACCTTGATGCAAACCAATTTGATTCAACCTGAATCCTTGAATTATAATTCCCCAATAATTTAAATCACCCCAACTAGGGTTGGTCAAGCACTTTAACTATGGTTCAATTCTAATCAAGATTATGGAAGGTTATACCGACTTAATATTTTCTTTGAGGGATTTTATCCTAATATGTAAATTTCCATTTTATTATCATTGATTACATGCTTGTTAATATTAATTGGGATATACATAAATGATTAACCATGTATAAGATAATATTTACACATTAGTTAGACTTATTTTAGTTTCATCTTACTTGCTTGTTTAATTTATTAATTGTTTGATCATGACAAAACACCCACAAAAAATAAACCATGAAACTAACAGAAATAAAATAAATGGGGTGATCATGAGCTTGTTCTATTGGTTAGTTTATCTAGCAGTTGATAAACTATCCCAAGACCTATGGGAGAAACACCTTGAACCTTTTGGGTTTGTGTTTACAACTTTCCAATTCTTCGCTATTGTATCTCCTTGGATTGGTTTCACCTTGGTTTATAACATGAGCCACCTCCACCAGCTTGGGAGATCCATTTATTACATATGGTTTTATCTCACATGCATGTGAGGGTTAAAACAGGGTTTTACATAAAATAAACCTTGGTAACGCAATTCCTACATATTAATAATTAGATGGCTCACAGGCCAACAAATTTAAAAATAATAAATTAAAAGAAACTATTCACATACAAAGTGCTTAGTCTATCTCATGATAATCCATACATGAAATGATATTTATGCATAAATAAAACTAGTATTAAATTCATTAATCGTTCTTGTTTAAGATAACTCATGCTCGAATCAATTAGTTATCTTTAATTAATCAATACTTTTATCATAACAACTTTTATGAATTTCTTTTAGATTATCATCCATCAAAATTTTAAACAAATAAATTCTTTTAAAATTATCTTTCTACGTAACTTATACATTGGATTCAACCTAGTTAATTCCCATTCATAACTACCCAATGACTAGAAATGAACATTACACAGATCTTAAATTAAACACATATATATAAAACACCTATCACATCTTGTGCCTCAGCTTTAGGTCAGCACTATGGTACACATCTCAAAGGTTTGTATAATATAATAATAAATTTTAATAAATATTCATAATTTGGATGAGTACATGGTGTATAGTTCCTACTACACAGCGTGTAATTTTTTTCACCATCCATCCGAAATACATGCCCAGGGACATGGCATGTAGATGTACTTTGGAAATTTTTTGGAGTACACGACGTTTTTAGTGGGACACACGCTGTGTAGTATCCGAGTAACATGGTTTCCAGCATGGAAATCAATGTACATGGTACATGGTACAACCCTAATCTGAAGGGAATACACTCCATGTTCAAGGGACCACATGGCGTGTAATCCGGAAACTATGTTCCACATGTTCTGAGTCAAAACACGGTGTCATTTAAGACTTAGAAATACTCTAACACATGACCTGATTTGGTGGACCAGTCTGATGCATTGAACGTAGAATACACATCATGTACGTCAAAATACACATCATTTATTCGGGTGTTGTATGGCCGGGAACATTTGGCACTTCAAAATAAGATCCTTTGTTTTATTTTAATAAAATTTAAAATTAAAATTTGTTTCTATAAGGTGAACAAGAAACGAGAGAGGAGGAACAGATCTCGACATTCAGATTTTCAGAACAATTAACTTGAATTGAAACAACTATATTATTAAATTCATAAATTACCAATGAAATATAAAAAATTTATTCAATGATATGACCACTCTGATTCCACTTGTAGGTTCTGGGTGCAGCGGAAGCACATTGGTGGGAGTACCCAACTTTAATTTTTTCCATTAACGGCATTTAATCTGAGATCTATCACGATAATTAAATTCTAGATCGATGAAATATAACAAAAAATTAATGAAAATAAGGGAGTATTTGAACCATAGAGAGGATCATCATATGCCAGTTATAATTAATTTAATTAAAAAACAAAAATTACCTTGATGGAATTCTCTCTCAATTGTTTATTCTGGTCACAATCCAATGTGACCTGTCATTGCATTGTAGAATCCAAGTGTAGTATTCCTCTAGCGGTGATCCACACGTTCTCAACATATCTTTGGACATATCTAAGGGATCTTCGAGTGCTAGTGCAGAAGAACCTTCTCATGCAATGTCCTCCTTCGATCGCCTTGATCTGGTGGAGAGGCATCACTATCTCGTAGCTTGAGAGCATTCTTGGAAGAAAATGATTCTATCATTACTTCAGATCTTTCTCTAGATCAGTTGTGCACAACCCCAAAAATTTTCTAGGCTAATGATAATTATATAATTTTTATTTTAATTACGTAAAATAATAAAATTAATTAATTACCCGAAATAATTTATTCATTTCATTTTATTCATAGAAATACCGGATTTCTAATAATAAGAGTTGACTACTATTATTACTTGACATGCGCCCAACAAATTACACCTAATATTATTTAATTAAATAAATAATATTATGTATTATAAATTCCTAGAAAAAATTACATGACGTTTATAATTATATACACGGCATGTAATTTTTTCCATTCTCTTTATTTCCTCCACCACAATTATTATACCTTGAATAATGGATATTTATTTCTAAAATAAATATCACTGCATTACTCGGTAATAAATATATTATTTCTCCCACAATATATTCTCAGGAATAACTAGTGTTGATATATATGCGATCATGTATCCTTAAATAACTATTAAACCACAATTGGGAATAATCTTTCTTTAACATGTTAAATTAATATTTAACTGATATAGTTGGACACACTTAGTGTGTGACCCTCTAGGCCTATTTCTTAAGGGAATTAGGTGGATCCTGCATAAAGTCCAAGGTTAGAATCTAGAAACACACCAAGGAACCCATAGAGAATGAAGTTAATGTTGCAATGACATGTCACATCCTTCTAATTCTTACCATTTAATGTAATCCCTTTGTCTCGATATCTCAAATCAAGTGGGTTTCATGCTACTGCCGCCAACCCATTTACTAGATTATTCTTTATTTGACTCTCTAGAATAGAACTCACAAATTCCTTACCATGTCCATGGATTTATTTAGTCTATATCAATTTCATCAAATGGCCTGAGATATCTACTTTCATTATGGAATATAAGGGACAAATCCTTTCTCGCATTATATATTAATGCAGTATTACTCGTGATGCACCCAATATATGTATGTCTCTGTGAATAGTGTTTCATCACAATATTCATTAGTACATCTTAGTGTGTGAGCTTTAATACTTATTAATAATAATCTTAAAGTCTATGGATCAATACACACTTCTGTAGATAAGAACATCCAATGACATGATGAAATGTGGATTTCCTACTGGTGGGTTTCATTCTCAAAATATCCTCTTGAATATTTCCAAGGGTGCACACCATTATAAGGTTCCTCAAGGATATATGATTCCTCACCCCTAATGGAATGTATTATTTGTGTCCCTCAAATAACATCATCCTGTCATAGAACATATATTCAAGAATAGTGTTATGGCACTTCCAGGTTCTCATCATAGCAGGGATCCTCTATGAACCTTTAATGTAATAGCTATCCTTGGGACATTATCACATGAATTTTCCTACGGAAGAACAATCAATATGTGATAAGGTATTTATTAATGAATAAAGTACAAAGTAGTTGGTTCTAGGCCACCAACTCCAACAATTTTTCTTATTACAGTTTAGTTATTCCATTAATGGTTAATGAAATTTAGATTTCTTTATTATGATTTCATATTTTCATACTCGACCTGGTAAGATGTGTTCATTCCATCTCATGGATCATATTATAAACCTATAAGAAATCACATGCCATGCATGTTGTTATTCCCTTTATGATACATTTTTTAAATGAATGAAATTTATTATGTGTGCCTTGAATGATATAAATTTTTTCTGATAAGTGATTTTTGTAGATAATTGAGAATACTAATTGGTACATAGAGTTCCTATCAAAACATAAATGGTGTTTTCCTACATATGATATAATAGAATCCCTAAGCAGTCAACTGTGGAACGTTGATTCAGGGACCATTAGTCTCATGGACTTGAACGTGTTATGGTTGGGATTAATTAGACACCACACTTTGGTTCATGAGGTGTGTGTTCCCTTATTGGTTGGAAGTGGTGACCCATTTTTTCAAACATTTAATGAATATTATAAATAAATATGAATTTAAATGTAACTGAAATTGTGAAATAGAGAACATGGCATTGATCAGGCTTTAGAGTGGGTGGCGGGTAGTGTCTCTAGTGATTTTTTATGGTTATTTCTATTATGAAGTCCTAGATTTTGGATCGAGCAGAGGTGTTTGGATTATTTGTATAAATATTTTGACATATTCAATGATTTTATATTTTTTATCTACTTATTATTGTGCATTTTTTATGATTTTTTCATGTAATTGTTGGAATAAGAAACCATGAAAAACATAAATCTTACACATGTTTGGTGAAAAAAACCATGATCCAGAGGTGGTGGGACATGGGATACTAGTATAAACATTATTATTACGAATTTTGGAACCAATGATTGTAATAGACATGGGACATGATGCCCAGTTTCATGAGGGGTTGTTTTGTTTTATGCATACCATTCTGGGAGCCTCGTAGTCTACCACATATATGGTAGAGCTGATGCCTGTATTCCAATGGTAGAATATACCCTCATTTTCCGGGGATGGAGGTTCACATGATACTAAGTTGTGGAATGAGACTAATTTATATTTTTCAGTATCTAGAGACACCTCTCAATAGGAGCGTTAATCTTGATACATATATGATATGTTGATCAAGTAAGTGCTGGTGGGAAGTTTTGAACTACAATCATAGACTTTGATATATGGTTTGGATGGATTTCAAATATATATTTTATGATTAATTATTTTTTGAGACCCTAGTAGATTAAATTTCTAGTGATTTTATACATCTAGATAAGGGTGTGATGACCATTATAGAGTATTCATGTTTCTTTACCAAGATTCGGTTATTTGTGCCAAATTTTATTGCAGATGAGTTATCAAGGGTGAGATTCTTTGGGGAAGGTGCTAGGAATGTAATATAATCATATGTCTAGGTGTTTTGGTTCACTAATGTTACTAAGATAGTTACTTAGGATCTTATTTCCAAATTAAACCTGAGGGATGTTCGGAGTGTAGAGTAGGGATGTTCGGCATATCAAGCCAGTGGTTCAGTTTCCAGTGGAAGGGAGGGAGTTTTTTGGCTTCTTGAGAGGGGAGTACTAGTATGGAGGTTCAAGATGTAGTTTTATATTATATATTAAATGTGGGAGATGGTAGAATATAAGTAATTAGTGTGATAGTGACCCAGTAAAGTGATGATCATACGACACGATGGGCCACGTACACCTTTTCTGTATGTCCTTCTCTCTAGCAGTTAGTGGAATGAGATTAACTGTGACTCTTGGTTTAGGATTAGGATTCATATTTCCACATCAGGATAAGATAAAGAGTAGTTATGGTCATTTAGGAAAAGGTGGTGGTCCTAGAGGAGGTATCCAGACACCAGTTGTATAGTGATAGGATAGTGATCCCTCTCTAGGTAGTGAGGTTCTTTCATAGGGTTGCGGTTCATACAATATATATTTTGTATAGCCTACACCTAGGGATAATATTATTGGGATTTATATTATGAGAGGTAATATATTTTTATCCTCTATAATACAATCTTCTCTTTTCGATACAGGTTATTTACATCATTTCATATATTTTTCTGTTATGGAGTGTATTGGACTTGATGTTTATTTTTTTGATGGATTTATGAATATTTATGCTTTGTTAAGATTCATATTATAGTATATATGCTAATGAAAATAATCCACCCTCGAGTTTGGTGGGTGTCACTGAATATGGTATAATGTTTCCTTGAGATTAATTTGTTTGAAATCATACTCGGGATGGACTGGATAGTTTCTTATCATGCCCCTATTGATTATTATCATCAAAGGGTGACCTTCACATCACAAGAGGGAGGGGTTTTATTCCAAAGTTTTAATGGGATTCCCATGTGAGATGATCAAGATATAAGCATCATGGAATGGATGTATTCGAAACAATATTTCAATTTTATATTTGGATGATTAGGGATCATCTCATGAGGGCATGCCTCTAGTGGTAGATCATTTCAGGGATATATTTTCTGGTTTACCTCCCCAGAGAGAGATGGGGAGTTCTCTATTGAGGATTTTCTAGGAGCTCCAATAGTATCCATTTATCATTATAGGATGGATACTAATAATTTATAGGACCCCAAGAAACACTAAGAGGACTCATAGGAAAAGGGTTTCACATGGCCCAGTACTTCCCGGTGGGGTTCTTTGGTCCTTTTTGTGAGAAAGGGATATAGAAACCTTATAATATGTTTATATTTATAAAAATTTATCCATTTGATTGATGAGAACCATTATCCTTTTCCTCATATGTAATATTTCTTTGACTACCACCAAAGATTTCGGGTGTTATAAAAAAAATTTATGAGATCAGGTTATCATCATGTGCAAGTTTGACCTCCAAACATACCTCGTACATATTTTCATAGCATGTATGGTCTATATGAGTTTTTTACGTTGTATTCTCTCATTAACAATCCAGTAGTTTCCATGGTACTGATGAACTGAGTTTTCTATCCTTATCTAGATTGTTTTGTGGTCATATTAATGGATGATATCTTGTTGTATTCTCACAATCTACACGATGATGCCAAACATCTTGTGATCATTTTGGATACACTAAGGAATCATAAATTATTTTTATTTCCCACAAAGTGAAACTTTTTGATGGAAAAGGTTAACTTACTGGGGAATATTATCTCAAATAAAGAAGAATCAGTTGACCTAGAAAAGGTGAGTGCTATATTTTCTTAAGAGAAATTGAATAACGTATTTGATATAAAAAGATTCATGTGGATAACTGATTATTACAAGATTTTGATAATTTACTTATCACTCTTAACAACACCTCATATGGGCTTGACTAAGAATGGTTTGAAGTGTCTATGGGTAGATACATGAGATACATCCTTTCATGATACAAAGGGGATGATGACTTTAGATATGATCCAGATTCTACTAGAGATAGTTTGGATTTATACTATGTATTTTGATGCATTTGGTATTGGGATAGGAGCATTTCAGATTTAGGAGGATATAGTCATGTCATATGGGTATCATCATTTGAGGCCACATGAGAGGAATTACTTGAAATATGATATTTAGTTAGCTGATGTGGTATATGCCTTTCACTGTTGGAGGCATTATTTACTAAGAGTAAATTTTTTGGTGTACATAGACCACAAAATCATCATGTGAATATTTACACATCATGAATTGAATTTAAGGATATGATTGTGGGTTGAATACCTACTGTCTTTTGACATTGAGATTTCCAATTTTCCTACTATGGGAAATTCAGTGTCATATGCCCTAATTAAGATGAATAAGATAGAGTTGGTTTAGGAAGACACTAGAGAATGGAATCTTATGGACTTATTTTCAAAGATGCACTTGGAGGTGTAGGATAGACAAGGTTATAATTTTCTCCCACCCTTAACAGTGACATCTATTCTTTTGGATAGCCAGATGACGAGACCATTATTTGATGTTGAGGGCCAATTACTTTGGGAAGGTGTGGTAGGTGAGGACCCACCTCCTGGTTAGACTATGGGTGAGGTTGAAATTCAACATATTCATAGTCATGTTTAGATTAAATTTTATATATGTGAGGAGATAATATCGGATTTTTTTTGTTCATATTGGGTTGTACATCTCAATATTAACAAGATATATTATTACTTGCATCTTCAATGCTTGTGGTCATGGGAGAAATTTTTGGTCGCTGGTTTTGTTATAATTTATTCAAACTATCAATAGTTTAAAGTAGAACACCTAAAACATTATATATTTTTATAGAATATAACCATTACTGAGTGTAAATGGGATGTTTTTGTGAAGTATTTCATGACAATGTTGTCAAGGATCTCCCAAGGTAGTGATATTGTATGGGTTTTGTGAACAAATTCACAAAGTCCACTCATTTTCAGTATATCAGGGAAAGATTCTCGATAAATGATCATGGGAGATTGAATATCTGTGAGATATTAAACCTTAATGGGTTCCTTAATATCATTGTATCAGATAGGTACACCATATTTACATATCCGTTTTGGAAATGATTATAGATGGAATTGGGTACACATGTGCTCCAGATATTGGTATACCACCTTTAGAATGATGTCTAGTTAGATCATATTGTTAATGTTTTATAGGAAATTATTATATTATGAATCCTCTCTTTCATGTGATCTTGGGAGAGTCATATAACCCATGTAGAATTTTCCTACCACAATTTCTCTCAGGAAACTATACCGATGGAACCTTTGGAGGATTTTTACAGTAGTCCATTATGATCACCCCTTTACTCACAATAGGTGGGAGAGGGAATGCTACTTAAGCCACGTCTCAAGAAAGTGAATTCATATTAGTTCCTATTGGTTATAAAGTATATGGATAGTCCAAAGTCTTGAAAAAAAATCTTATGTTGATCACCATCAACTTCCTATAGAATTTGAAGTTGGGGATCATGTATTTTTCCTATCTCACTGAGGATATGATAGAGACATATCTAGAGACTTGGTAAACTTTCACCAGGTTATGTTAGGCCATCCGAGATTCTTGAAATATCTAGAGAGTCATTATATCATTTTTATTTAACATAGATGTACTGAGCCATTCTCAAAATCTTTCATCTACCTCAGATATTCTGTTATCACATAGACATGTCTCATAATTTTATTCCTGTTGAGGTTGATCTATAGAATGATAGGTCCCTTGAAGAGCATCGTATTTTTATCTTGGAAGGATAATGAAGGTTCTACAAGGCTGGAATTTTCCTCTAGTATGAGTTCTATAGAAACATGGTAATTTATACGATGATACTTGGTAGTAGGAAGCCGATATATGTGTTCAGTGAACAAAGTTATTCTTAAATGATTCTTTAACACACTTATAAGGGAAATTCAGGGTCAAATTCTTTTAAAGGGGGAATATTGTAAGATCCTGGGTTTTTCTATCAGGTGAAGATATTTTAATTTCAAGTAAAACTATTTTTAAGTTCTCTTTTGGATTTGAGCATAATGTTGTGATATGGAATTATTTAGATGTTTGGGGGAAGGAAGGTGCAGGGGTTATAGGTTTTTTACAGTCCAATTACCTAATTTGTATTTTTTTACATGATTTATATTCAATATAAGACATGTAATGGCTAGGGAAGCCCAATTCATAATGTGTAATTTGTTTTTCCTATAGGAATACACTGCTATTTACATGATATGTAATGAATTTACATGTTGCATAAATTCCAGAGGGCATTTTTTAGAATAAGAGGTAGGGTCTTTATTTTTTATTGAAGGATTAACCTTTTCCCTTATCTCAAACATAGAAGCACCCAAGGAAGCCTAGCCTAGTCTTTGGGGTATCTCTATGATCCAGACTATCTTTCTTCTACTGTTGGTCTCATTGGGTCTATGATGGTGAGTTCCCTAATACACTTACAACTTTCATCATTTATTTTCTCCTCATTTATGTCATTTTGGGGCATGATCATGTTCTATATTTCAAATGTGTTCTTCCAATATTTTGTTTTCTTCTAATCTAGATTGAATTTATGGACGATTTTGGATAAGTGTTCTACCATAGGTTATTGGTAGGTGGTCTATAACTTTACCATAGTGTTTGGTTTTTATTATATCTTTTTATTGTTGTGTCGCACATCAGACCTTTTGATATTTACCCCAAAATTAAATTATTTTCAAGTTTAATTTTTTTGGGACCCATTTATGGTTCTCTTGTGTACCATTTAATGTTTGGAGGTCATTAGTCTCATCCTAGGCCACCCATGTGGTGCTCTCTTTTATTTTACCAATGATATACCACCTCATTGTGTGTGTGTGACCTCGATACTTATTTTGGGATTGTTAATCAAATGAATTATAATTTAATGGATTATAGAATAGGGGTTATACCTTCAATGAATGTGATGACATGTGATTTAAATGCTTAAATGGATTATGTGTAAATTGTTAAATGTGTTGAATCAACCAGTGGATTGTGAATTGTTGTTAAATCATTGATAAACTATTAATGGTAGTGCATCCCATGGATGAGATCCTTTGATCATGATTCCAGTGGATTCCAAGGACATTTCTAATCAGTGGGTATGAATTGATAATGGTAGTGAATACTATGGAAATTTTTATTCCTCAGATCTGGATTCCATTTAATTTCATGGAAATTTCTACTCCATGGATATGTATTCATTATGGTAGTCGATTCCTTTGACATTTTTTTCTCTATGGATCCAAATTCCATTGGATTTTAAGGGAATTACTGCAACCTTGATCTTTATTTCTTTGAAATTCATTAGACATGCTCTAGAGAATTGATCCTTGGACTACACCCAAGCCTTTTCCAATTTTCCATTGACATGCCACATGAACCCAAAAAGGAAGCCTTGGTCTGTTATAATTTTGATATGGCCCTTCATGGTGTCACACTATATTACATGAGATATATCGTTCTTGATGTTATACATATGATTAAATGAAATTTCCATTTTAGATATTCTCTATATACTTTACAGAATTCCATGGTATGGATATTTGATTTTAGTTGTTAGATTAGACATTATCACACAAATTTATTTAAGATTTACAGTATCCCTTGATTGTGGGTTCTTGTACATTGTTCAGAAAGAACCATTTTTTGGAAAGATATTATCACCTTTGAATATGACCCATTACTTCAATTATTATTATACTTTGAGATACTACACACATCTTCATTTTTTATATATAGTCTGAACAGGTTATAGAAACATTTGGTGGTGGCCTACTGAGTGTTATCTAACACTATGTTCTGTACGTTTTTAGGTACTAGGATAGATTTCATGGATTCATGTAGGGAATAGGTAAATCACAAAACAATTGACACTTGTTTGGTTGTTCATTGGAGTGGGGGAGCATAAGACTAATCTATGATCATGATTCAAGCTAGAGATATTTCTTTTTGGTCTAATGGTCATTGATACAAGTATTTTATTGGTTTTATATTTCCACATATTTTATTCCATTTTTTTATAAAAACATTGAATGATGATAATATTATACATTTAACTATTTTTGGATTATTTATTATTACAGTCATCTAGATGTTTATATTTTGGGTTCTGTTCAATTATTTTATCAAATTTCTCTACATTATTTTTCTGGTTATTAACAATACGGTACAATATAACATCATGGAATAATATCCCCCAAGAAACACACAAGGCCATCATATATTGTCGGTGTCCTCCAGTGTACGGGGATGCATGCTAAAGGCCACACAACCCACCAACTTGGGGAACCATTTAGTGGTTCCTTGGTTTGTATTTCACAAATATATTTCTATGTATAAAAATTACTATTTTTATAAATATATTAAATATAAATTTATCATTTAATCATAAGAAATAAAAAATTGAATGATGTTATAACACCCTGAGCCCACTTACAATTTTATTATTTAATCAGATGAATAATGTTCTATATAAGGTGAGTGAAATATCAAAGTAATTCTTAGTCATCCTTCTAATAAAAAAATACACGTCATAAGTTTTAAAAAATAACAAAATGGGTACCACTGCTCACCCACATCCATATGTTTCTACCACGTACCCAGTGACTATATACCAATCTCCATATTTATTCCAACCTAAATGATCTCTAACTCTATTATGTATGCTTCCTACATAAAACACAAATTATACAAAGACATTATTTGAATAATCTATACTTATATCTAAGTTCAACTATCCTTTAGGCCAGTTAGCTATCCTAGGTTTCATTCTCAAGAGACTCATTATAATTTTTTTCAATGTAAAGAACTCCTAAATTATTAACACATTGTAATACTAATTATAGAATTACAAACCTCAATAATACACCCATAAAAAGGATATAGTAATTCCTCCCTTAAAGCTTCTCAATATAAAAATATCTCTAATTAAATTTATTTTCGAATAACATAATTATGAAAACATCTAAAATCGTCATCCATGGAATGATCCATCTTAAAAAATTTCCACTTCTATAATTAGAATATTTTTCACATAATGTTTTAACTATCAAGATGAATCATCCCTGAATGGATTCAACGATCTTGTAAATTATGTAAAACCTACTAATTACATGTTCTATTAATTTAATAATAGTTCACTAATAGTCAAATTTATATCCAAATTCATCCAAATGAATACTCATATTATCTATGACCTTTATAAGGATGGAACCATTCTCAAACATAGAATCCTTAAAATATTTATTTTCCATGTATGAAATGATCTCTTTGAATATAAAATCCAAACAACTTCAACCTTAAAGATTTAAATATTTTCCATAAAAAAACTCCAATTAATTAATATATTAATATTTATCTTTGTAACATCAATGAAACCTCTAAAAAATTAACAACATCCTAGGGATCATCAATAAACACCCTTCTTATTATTTTATTTTCAATAATAAAATTTTCTTAACATCCAAAACATTAACAACTATTGAATTATTAACATCAAATACAACAAAAAATAATCTTATTTTGAATAATACCCCCATTATATTTGTTTTAAATTCTTATATAGAAAATGATATGTTAGTATTATACTCAAAATTTTCTTTTATCCACCTTTTTCAATATCATGTTTAATTTTAATCTCTCCACTTTATTGATAAAAAAATATAAACTAATTGAGATAGTATGGTATCAATTTATTCATGAGAAATGTGTCATAAACTATATCACTCTATCTTTACTTGATCCATCCTTGGTGTATAAATTAATGTTGTCTAATTTATAGATTAATTCAGTCCATTATTTAATAATAATATGATACCAAATAATATAAAATTACTTGATTACTTCATTAGAATCTATTCTAATATTTCTAAAATTAATCTAAATAAATGATATCAATTGATAGAATACAAGTAGAAATTTACTAATTCCACTTGTTAACATAATCCAGAAGAGGATTTGAACCTGAAATATTTTCACTAATCTCAATATAAATGTGAAAAATATTCAAGAATAATTGGTTGATATGCTCATGATATTAGTCCTAGACCACTTTTAATAATTTTTTAATAATTTTTTTTATTCATTCATTTTCATGCCCTTTATTTTAGTAATTAAATAATTCATTTTATTGAATAACGTTTAGAGATTATACATACATACATTATAGGTAACTTTTTAACAATTTCCTCTCATATATATTATATTTTGTTTAAATAATTTGTTCTGGGAACATATTTGATACTCCCACTCAAAGGATGATCTTTATCTTCACTTCATCAATACAAGGCTTCTAATAAATTTTTCTCCTGAATAATATTTATTTTGAATACCAATTATATGATCTCATCTATGATGGTGTTTTTAATATTAATTAGTTTGGTTTTTTCATCATGATCATCTTAACCATGTTTCATCTTTCTCGGAAAATAGATTTCGGGATAACAACAATTAGATCAATTTCGAATGGTGACATTAAAAAATCATCAAATGATTATTATATATATCCAGTATGTTCATAATTTATCTAACTATATATACGTATCATATTTAGCTCCTTATAAATAAAAACAAACACAAATTCTATATGAATAAGGTGGGATTCCTTCTCTTATCAATGAGGAAATATGGTTGATAATTTATTCTCAACCATAAAAATCCTTTCATTTTAGATCCACACGTTGTTGAACTCTTCACACTAAATTATTTCATTTCATGGATGTCTTAGGAAGTATTGAACCATTACTTCCTTTAGAAGCATCATTGTGTGAAATTTCCATTTTTAAAATGGAAATCAAGAAAAATTCATCATTAGGCACATTTTTAATATTATTTTTTAATTTTTATTGAGCTCTAAATATGAAAAAAATAAAATATATTTCCATCCTTCTTTCAATATTGACATAGTACTTCTAGAAAACATTGGATATCATTTGTTTATATTCCCTCATTAAATTACATTAATTCACGAAGGATCTTTTACTTTAAATTATAAATTTTATTTATATACACTTCTTCTAATCCCCTTATATTTACATATCATCTAGAGAGATAGTTATACATTATTTATAAACGTTCTCAATCTTCAGGGAACACACACATGATTTTACTGATTTGATTTCCACCACATTCATCCACTTTTCATTCTTCTAGATTATTCTTCGTATTCTTTTATACTTTCGTGCATATAAAATTATATCCATTGAATTATTAATGTTGTATATAGTGTGGAATCATCACTTACATATTAATATGTATTTTATTTTTTGTATAATGTAATTTTTGGAGTTCTTGATTTTGTAATGAGTATCATTCTTATTCTATTTATTTGGAGATATTATATTTAGTATTTTCATATAATTATTTGTTAAGGTTGAATTACTTTCATTATCTGTATTTTATGGTCTTCTATTCCCATTATTTACTCCTATTTGGATGATATTTTTAAACATGATCCAAAAAATTTACCAAATTGATTATAATTATCACAAATATTCTTCCAAATTTCAATTTTTATAGTCTTATGTTTTCCCTTTATTCTATTGAAATTAATTCATTACTTATGTTCTCACACATAATGTATTCTCTATTTTATTTTTATTATTTGACAAATTTTTCCGAAAATTATATACCCTATGCTCAAATATATCATAGCACTATTGGTAGCTGAAAAATATTTAACTCTTTTTGTCAATGATTGTTTTTAAATATTGAAATGGTTATTGTTTTCATGAAATTTATTTCTTTTGATATGATTATATAGAGTGAAAATTATTCTACAATTATCATTATTCACTATATATTCAGTGGTGAGAATATCATTATTTATCTTTAACCACACTTTTACACACATTCAATTGGAATATATACTATAAAAGAAACCAAAATTAGGATAAATAATATTATCTTATGTGGATGGTACCTTTTTCATTGAGAGAACTGCTAATTGAAAATCAGATTCTCTCATGATGTTCTTTCAACCATTATGAGGTATTTCTAAAAATGAATCCTATTTATATGTTTTTATGGTTTCATATCATATATTAGTTGTTGTGTATAATAAACATGAACATTTTTATGATTTTTTTGTTTTATTTTCAATTCATGGAAATTCTTATTAAGGATTTTCTTCTCAGCCACCATTAATTTCAGGATGACTTCAGCATCAACCATAATCATTTTGAAATCATCGTTTTTTTTCTTTTTGGGGAAACAGTTTTCATGATATTTGATCAAATATTCCTTCATTTATAGTTGAGAATCATAAAATCAATGATATTCTTATGATCATTTTTTTATTCATGTCATTTCTCCTAAAATTCTTCAGTGAAATTTCATTTTTCATGCATTTCAATTAGACACTTATTTTTAAAACATAATCATATTTTTTAATGTATAATATTCATCACCTCATTTGATCTAACTTCATTAGGGGGATTTTTATAGGATTTTACTATTTCATCAAAATATATCTCCATGTTCACTAATTATTCTTCATGGAATATGATATCTTCTTTCATACATATAAATGATATGTATATAAAAGTAATTAATTATTTATAAAACTGTGAAAGATATAATTTAAATAAATAAGTGATTCTTCAATAGAATCATTAGACATATGATCACTACTAATGATGCATGCTTATTTAGAATTGATTTCGATATTACTATTATCATGTGGAAATTTTGAAATATCTAAGATGGGCCAATTATTATTCTCATCACAAGTCCATTAAAGATTCAAATTATCTACAGTTATAATATATTTTACTCCACATTTATTTCATTCAATTAGAATAGTGTAAACATTATCTTATTTTTTTATGTTTCCCTTCTTAAAATTTTGTTGTTATTTTTTCTTTATATTTCTAAAATTCGTTGAAGAGATACAATTATGACATATAATCGACACAACTCCTCCAAAATTCAGATAATTTTTCTTCAGGGACATGGATGAAATCAGTTTCTAATATATAATTGATACTTTTTTCGCATAATTATGAATGCCATTGTGTAAGAATAAATATAAAATATAATCTATGAAATACTTTTATTCTTAGAATCAAATTAGTAGTGTGACATTCTCTAATACGGACTGTTTGTATCACATAGGATATGACCACACCGACAGGGTGGTTGAATTAATGTTGGATTATTTTTTACCACTTTATAAATGTAACCCATTATTTACATCAAAACATTTTTATTGAATGGATATCTTATATTTATTCGCCGATGGTTTTTAAGAATGAATATTTAACAATAAATCTCATAAGAAAGAACACCAAAATATTGTAAACAAGGTTTTCTAATTATGTGTATGACTAAACTCCCTTTGTATGGTAGTTATTATCCCACTCTCACAAAACCTACTTTTTAAAATCAAATAAATCAAAAGAAGGGGTATTAACTAAAGCATGTTCTACTAACACTAATCTGGTACAATGCATGATATAACTTTTAATCACAAAATTCATATATCAGGTTACTCATTATGAATAATGATCAATAGTGGAATACACATGTCTTTTTTCTAACATGAAAAATATATTTTATTATTTATAAATGTAAAAAATTCTGAATTAATTTTTCTAAAAAAACAATTAAATGATTATCTCAAAAAAATTATTTTTAGATGACGAAAATATGACTATTTTTGGACCAGTAATCTCATTATTATTCTATGGAAAATGACAATCAATAGTTATTAACCTAGTCCATACTCTTCTTTTTATTCTGTTATTTTTTACGATAAATATATAAAAATAATTAAACTATTAACTTCTCTCACTTGAATAAAAAATATCAACTATGGAAATTGTATCAGTTTTACTCCTTTATTAACGATTCAATTCATTCAATATAATACTCATAGTAATTCATACATGTATTATTAATTACCTTTTAATATTTCATTCATGTAATATTCTCGTAATATTTACACATAATTAAATTACTTCATGAAATTATATATGTACTATATTTTCATCCTTATTCAAATAATATTATGTGCATTAAATAGTTTCTTATTTTATGAAAGTTTATTGTTTTACCCAGATCATTGTCTAACTTATTCAAGTAGCATAATGATACATGGTTCTTTTTCACCTCATTTTCATTCATTTATAATATTGGATATATGTATCATTTTTTTTCATGTAAAGTCGTGATATGAGTCCTTCCTTTACATTACTTATTAAAAACATAAACTTCATCTTTATTTTTCTTTTTCTTAAAATCTCACTAATTCAAATAGAAGGACTGTGTGAAATCTCCTTTATGAAAACATTTTATGTGTCGGTAAATATGTATTCTATTTACCTCCCAGAGAGTATGTGAAATTATATCTTCCATTCATATATAAATAATAGGAAAATAAACTTTTATATAATGAGATATTTATTAATCAAATTATACTAGGACATCAAAACCTATGTGTATTTCATGGTATAATTCCTTACAGATATCTCTTCTGAATAGAAATATTGAACCTATCATATTTACCTTTAACTTCCCCACTATTTAATCCTTAATCATTCCCTCATCTTGCATTAATTGTATGTATGAGAGTTATTAACATTATTTTCTTCCACATTTTAAGTGGAGTCATGTAATTTAAATCTTTAGAGAATAATTTCAATTAACTCACAAATTAAAATATCAAAATTCACATTCTATCATATATCATACCCATTAAAATCATGTGCCTAATCCATATATATCCCAACATTATTAAAACATCATTTTTTATAATAGAAACTCATATTCATAAGTTTGTAGTTGATTAATTTCACTCATGAATATATCCACATTTGTAGTGTATGTGTACCAAATTCTTGAACTCAGTGTCACTTCATCATTTCATATTAACATGAGATTTTTGGACACTAAAAATAATAATCATGATGTATCATGATAAATTATATTCTCATGTTGTTATAAACATAAGGAAAAATGTTTTTTTAGAAGTTAAAAATATATAATTACCCAAAATATAGAAAGCACTACATGATTTAAGAATAAATTGACACACATAATAGAATGGTTTCATAAAACCATGGGAATTATTATATCCATATAATTTATTCAAATGAATTGTGTCCCACAATTGTTGATTCCCAAGTCAATATTACTTTCATTACACCTCAACTTAATAATAAAAGGACTCCATAGGTTGAGTAGAAAAACCATGGGGATTCAATTGTTGCACTCTATCCTTCTATAATGCCACCATAGAGAGAATACGAACCACTGAAAAAATGTGTTTCACCCCACATGTTTTATGACTCCACTATCAGCACTTGCGTTCCTAACCTATGAATTATATAAAGTTAGTCATATAGGTTTTTTTCCATCAATATCGGGTTTACTGACCATTGTGAATGTTTTATTTTTTGGGATTCTTATCCTAGAATGTTAAACACGATTTTCCAAAGTAATAAACTTCTAACACATAGTAATATTAATTATATAATACTAATCCTCAATAATACTTACATAAAAATGATATTGGTATATATTCATTAAATATTCATAATATATAAATATCACAAAACTAATTCTATGTTTTTCTCCATATTCCCGAAATCTTCCCCAATAATTATACAAATAATGATTTATTGGATTAGAGACGTATACCCATGGGTATGGTTTTTTACAAATCATTTTCCTTCAGATGAACTGAAGGTTATGGTGTGGGGGATCAGATCAATTTATTTAATGTTCGGTATGATCTATCTTTAAGAATGGGATTTTCATTTTAACCAATTTTCTATAAAAATGATCAGGTCCATGTTTGGATTAAAATTTTTGGACTCATTTATATTCTTTTTCAACTTAATATTATTTTTGAAATTTCATCAAATACTGGAAATCCAATAAAAATCGATAGAGCTTCAAAAGTATCCATGTTTGGGATTTTATCTAGGATCTTGTTGGAGGTTGACATGAGAAAATGCTTATTTCACAATATAGTTCTATTTGATTTGAATGATGACATTCCCCTCAATGAAAAATATTAAATAATTCAACATTTTTTCTTTGAATGGTAAACAAATGGTCATGTAAAATACACATACTATAAAAATGTTGTTTTCACCAATTGAAATGTAAAAGGGAATCATGAGACTTCTTATAGAAAGGAAATGAAGGTGAAGAATAACATGGATCATGTTGACGGAAGCCATGATTATGATAATGAATTTATGTATGGGGTCATGAAAAATGATTTTAAGGGGAATAACCACACCTTGGTGATAAGGCTTGATCTGGAGTTTTCTGTTGGTACAGGCACTCAAAAAAATTACCATAAATTATATTCCTAAGGTAAATTCGCATCATGGTACGCTTGTGTAGCAGTGTAATACTAGTCCTTCCCTGGAGGAGAATATTCATATGGATGCACCATCCCTTAAATTAGGCGATGATGGTATGATTCAAGACATTACAGTTGTTAATAATGTTCATACACATAAGGATGTTTCAGAGTACATCCCGGCACAACCTCATTTGGGGAAAAGATGCTTGTAGATGGTGACATTTAATCCCCCATCCCTTAAATATTATGACATAAATCAAATTGATATGCAATAGACAGTTTATTTTCAATAGAAAACTCACATCACTAAAGAGGATGGGGTGAATTACAGTTCCCCACAGAAGGCATCAGGTAGCGGTGGTCAATCCTCTTTTTAGGATGCAATTCTATATGGAAATGAAGAGGTAATTTACAGTGAGGGATTCACTACTATTCATTCAAAAGTAAATCAATGACCAGACTATTCTAGTTTTCCATGGCCGGTGTCCACTATATATTCTTCATTGAGAGGTATTGTAGATATCCTCAAGATTTTCAATCACGGTAAAACTCAATTTGACTGAGAAAGTACTGATGATTCTAATTATTGGAATCACATTACCTATTGTGATATTTAACATTATGATGGATAAGGGAAATTTCATTTGATTTACTACACTCATATCCCTCCTGTAATTTTTCTTTTATTTAAATAAATGGTTAGAATATTTTCTTCTGACTGGACTTGTCTGGTATATACATATGTTATTTGATATATACCAGGATGGAACCATTCTCAAAAAATTGTTCCATAAAATATTTCTTTACTATGTTTGAATGTATCTCTAAGAATATCCTATTGTAGTAAATTAAATTTCCAAACATCAAGATAAATATGTATTCTTCATAAAATATCCTCAAATCATAACATTGAGTAATAATGAAAGTAGGAACACTAAGTATTCTTCTAAAAAATTAAAAACATACTTGGAAACAATAATAAATTTTATATATGTTCTTTTCTTCTTAATAATCCCAACGTATTTACATCATAAACATCAAAACCTTTTTTCTTATTGACACTAAATACAAAACAAACAAAATATAGGTTCAACAAAACCATTTTTTAAAAACAGTTAGGCGAAATTAAATAAATTATCAACATTAGGGAAAAAAATTAAGATCTGTAACTTTGAAACAAATTTTCAAATAGATAGTTTATAGCGTAAGTCCTTGATATGGAAGTTATTTACTTACACATAAGTCCTAGTTTTATATGCAAGTAGTAATTCCTACTTCTAACCACTACCTTATAAATAACTAAAACAAATAGAATTTAGTAATGTTTCATACTTACAAAACCCAATTAAATCATGTGATATCAAATATATATTTTATATACTACATGATTGTCGAGAATAAAATTAAAATAGGTAAATTACTATAGCTGGGAGATCCTAAAGGATTGGAAATTTAACTAGACATACCATTCATGGATCATATAAAAAAGGGTGTGAATTACTAGTTGTAAAAATACTATTATTTTTTGTTTAAAATATTAAAGCAGTACCTATCAAAAACTCCAATATTGATGTCAACCATAACAAACCACTAATCTTATACATTACCAAATTGGATTAATACTTTGATACCCTATTTGGATAGAATAATGGTTAGTTCTAGGAATATAGATTGTATTGCATCACCTAGATAATAACAGTGGTGAATATCATAAACACCTTGGACTAGAAAATCATCCCTTCCTTTATAATTATGTTTGTAAATATAATTTATTAATTCGAGTATCAGCTAGTTTAAATAAACCATTATATTAATATATTGAATTAAATCCCTAATCATTCCATGTTTACTAAGTGGTTTTTGTAATGGGTTGTGATTCATTAATAATGTTACATCTTTTTAATCTCCCATAAGGATACTGAAAGTCAAAAAATAACCATAATTTATGGGACCCACCCAAATTTATTGAAATATTCTATAGGTATAAGGATTCCTAATTAGGAATTACACCCTAGTATCAAATCCGTTAAAATATGTGTTATTTTATTTAATAATTATTCCCAAAATAAAACTATAATGATTATTGAAAACCCAATGATTAAGAAGGATTAATCAAAATTCATTTACCTATCCACTTAAAAATCACTCTTTCCATAATCATCCAAACATTAGGTGGTTATCTTAATAATTTAGTTAAATAATAGAATCTTATCATAGTTTCATACCTTTATATCTCAGTTAAGTTTACTCGGCGTAATATCAAAAGGAATAATGATAAAATAGTAAAGAAATTATTGTAAACTATTCTATTAAGAAGGAGGTATTAATACATCTGACCAAATTTATACAAGAGTTATTCAAATATTTTCACATTAATATTATTCTCCCATGGATTATTTAGAAATAAAACACCTAATGAAATTCATTAACCAACAATGATGCTAATCCCACAACACAAAAATTATGATGAAATGATCCTCATTTTTTAAAGGTGGTGTTCTGGTCAAAGACCACAACACTAACATTATTATAAATGTAATAACAAGAAAAGATTACATGAGTCTAAATTAATGAATTTTTTGAACATCCCAAACATAAAAAGGGAGTAACTTGGGAGGAAGGTCATCCCTCCAAGAGACCTCATGATTAACTCCCATGTTGGAAAGTCCATCAGAGTTCTTGTTTACATATGAGTAGGTATGGATGACATTGAAGTTGAGTTTTGATAGAGAGTGTAAATAGTTCATCCAGTGGGGAGTGAGAGTCCAAGTAAGGTGAACGTCACCATTCCAAATGTCCTGGACTATAGTATTTGAGTCACTCTCGATCCAAATTTTGTTCCAGTTATGCAGCTTCTCAAAAGAAGTAACTTTAATCACATTAATCATCTCCTCTTCTAGGGAATAATCAAAGCCATAGGATCCATAGAAGAAGCCAAGAAACTGGTCCATGTGGTTTCTGAAGATGGCACCACATCCCACAGGGACCGGGTTTCTTTTATAGGCCCCATCAACATTGATTTTAATCCAACATGGAGTTGGATCTTTCCAAAATACTTTCATAGTGTATTTAGGTCGAGGGTACCTCCCATCAACACCTATGCGCTTGAGAATCCCAAGATCTCTAACCGAGTTATTGCAATGATCCTTCTGAAGAAGAGCAGCCTCTCGTATAGCAATGAGTATTCTCATTTTACCTGTATTAACCTTAAATGAGTTATTGTTATAAATATATTCATTTATTCCATACTATATCACATGTAGAAGCTGTACTGCAGCTGAAATCGAAAGATTCTTGATTTTATGGGAGTCAGATAACTCCACACATTGCTGAAACTGAGATGTTATAGAGCTACAAGGCAACCATATAAACTGAAAAATATCAAAAATGTAGTTCTAATGGGTAGTTTCCGTATCAAAAGAATAGAATAGGTGATTAATATCATTATGATGATGATTACCCAAGAAACATTTGGAAAAAATTTTAATCCTGAAATATTGTAAATAGATATCAGTGGTAAGCCTACCATAAACAATATTCCAAATTATAGTGAGTCTCGAGGGCTTTAACCAAGATTTATTTACAATTTTTAACAAGCTTATATTATTATCAGCATTGTTGAATAAATGGTTATAGTAGTTTTTTAAATCAAGAATACCATTATGAGAAGGTTCCAAAATTAGAAGATCATCGGTGATAGTTAAGGGATAACTGTCCACGTGCCAATATGACAAGTGGTTTTTGGATCCAATAACCCTTATCCTTGTTGAAGTTTACATGAATAAACCTCCCAATCAACCTGTCAAACTACTCTTTCTTAGTAGTGAACACTAGAACCATCTCTAATAATTATTCATTGTAATTTATGATGGAATTTGAATCCTCAAAATTTTTCATTTCCTTTCCAGTCAGGGGGATTTCGAATTATACAACCTAATTTTTTTCATACACCATATCATTGGTAGCTGATTCCCATATTTGTGTTTCCAAATCTATAGTGGTATTTACCTCCACCTGCTTGTCATAGACATTATACATTGTCATGGTTTTTGTCTATAATATTATAAACCTTTGGAAGGATTTTAACATTACGTCGGGATCTAGTAACTTGAGGACTGATTAAATTCTAATAGTCATTTATTTTTTACAGCAATCCTGTGTGATTAATAAATCCATATAAATCTTTGATGGTGTTTTTTACCTTCCTTGAAGAGGATCTAATATAGGCCTCCAATTTTTAAACTTCCTTGGATACATTTGGACAGTACAAAGAAGAATCCATATCCTCTTGATAAACCTCCCACCTCATAGGGGGGTTCCCTCCATGTGAAACCTCCAATTAATTTCTTTCTTCAAAAATATAACAATATTATTATCCCAGCACTAAAAACCAAATTTGAGAATTACAGAAAGTGAGTTTTATTGTATCAACCGTAGGTAGAGAACCAACCTTTCTGACCGCTTCATAAGTTTCCCTGATCATAATGCCTAACCCATCCATATGATTCACAATAGCCTTCACTCAGGGAAGAATTCCTACAAACATCGCAATACTCTACAATGGAGGAGTGATCCCAAGAGTATCTCAGTTCATGATCCCCGGGATGTGTTGTAGTATTTTCCACAAATTTTATATTGAAAGAGTTATTAGAGGTAAATTTGGTTAGCCTCGTTATACCTTAAGTAGATTCATCATGGTTTATAGTTATCTAAATGGTCAACTACATATTACCAATGGTTAATTTATTTTTGAATATAATAATTCAATAGTGTTATTTGAAAATGTATTCGATATATAGGTTATCATAAAATTAAATCCTCTATGATAACTTTAATTCCATAAAAACACTCTATAATCGTTATTTAAATCGGGGTTGTCTCATATGAACATAATGATTATTGACCCAAAAATTTATAAAAGAAGTACATGTTGGATGATTTGGTTCCCATTAAGATGAAACTAAACACCCTCATAAATTCAATAGATATAATTTTTTTTTTTGAAATCAATGACACATTACTGAATTTTGTTCCCAGATAAGTGGCACATATTATAGGTTTACATTAGCTCTATTAACTAACACTAATTATACCAATATATTATATAGAACACATATATATTCTCTATAAGTGGAAGAAATGTTATATAAAAATATCCTTCAAAAAATATTTGACATTCTTAATTCAATAAAATTTTCAAGGACATTATCTAAAAGATGTATTAAGAAACAGACTTCATAAAAAAGATGAATAATGTCCAGATTCTCTTTTTAATTCAATAATAGGTTATATTTTATGTAAATTATCAAATATCAATACACAACCTCTTATCACTCAACTACCATTGGATATATAGTATCCTCAAATAATGAGACATATAAAATAATAGACTTTGGTAGATAACAATAAAATATATGGAAAAAATGCATTAATACATAGTGGACTTATCACACTACTATGAATACCTATACTCTAGCTACCACATTTTTCGTAAAATATGTGGTGAGAGTAATATTTAATATAATGGTAAATTCAACCTCACTTTTGAATTATATTTACAAACAATTTATTGAATATTAGTGATCAAGATTTCCAATAAATGAACAAGAATAGACTGACAAATATTGGCTATGGGTATTTTATAATCCTGGGGATCAAAAAAATCTTGTTACCAAGGAGTTTGATAACAAAATTAATATATTATTGTCTAGGGATAAATACTATATGACTTATAATAACCAGTGATAACATATATGAATTTTTAAAAACTATATCCCAAATAAATACACATGCTACAACATTTTTTCTAGTATATGAGATAAATGTTTTATTTACCTTAAAGGCCCATTCACCATCTCTTTATAATTCCATTTACAACCAAATTACTAAATATGAATGAGTAAAACTATAAAGATATGTACTATAATGTATTTATGAATGGGGTTCATGGGTATTTTATACCATTGAAGATCAAAAAATTCATTTATCCAAATCATTCGAAAATAAAAATTTGGAACATACTATTTTATAAAAATAGACATTGTTCTATTTATTTCCACTAGTGATACTATAGTAGAATCATTATAAATGAGATCCCAAATAAATTGAGCTTTATTTTATATAAATTCTATATATTGATACTTCATATTCCATCATTATCCCATAAATAATTCACATCAAACCTTCTACCAATGTGAGGTTACCCAATAAATACTTTTTATAATAATTTTTATGGAGTTCTATGGAAGTTATAAATAGACCTTAAAATGAATGATATATTCCTTCATTCATGTTGCTAAACTATATGGAGTTTTCAATATAATACGTTCATAAACTTTATAGTATTTCGTAATTTTTATATGAATTAGACTATAAAATTCCATCTCCTTATATATGGTAAAATTTAATATATTAGTACATGTAAGATGAACCAGAAAATATAGAAAATAATCCATGGTGGAATATTTTAAACACTATAAACATACTCATATAGTGTATGATCATGGTCTATAATGAAACCTTTAGTAAATAAAACTATTATAGTTTTTCTATCTTTTTAATTCACATAAGTGTGTGTTTTCCCCTAAGCATGACCGAAAACAATAAGAAATTTTATATTCTTATCTATGAACATAATCCCTTAAAATATTTTTAGTTTCTTATTTTTATATTATGACTCACGTAACCTTTAATCATGAATTGAACACATTTACCTTTCTCTTGTTAGGGCGTATTTTCTTATAAATTCTTATAGAATGATTCATATTATTAAATGATACGTTGTAAGACCAAAAATTCTTATCTTATGACCATCCATATACTCGGTCATGAATTTCTCCAATGAAACTTTTTTGGTATATTGAATATATATTAATTTAATTTATTCTATTTCAAAACATCCATCAAATTTAATTCCCTGGTATTTAGGCTAAAAAAATTATGTTGGGTTTCATTTCATTGTTCTGTAATTTGGTGTGTTCCAATCTAATAAATGTATTGGTATTTATTATTATTACCAAAGGATATGTTGTGACACCTTGATATCTTATCTTTGGTCTTATTATATATCCCTTTTTAGATAATCCAACAGTCAAAGGAAATATTTTATTATCAACATTCACATGAGGTTTGACCTTAGTTCTAGAAGTCCTAAAAACATTATCTATTCATTTTCACTCATATTTCAGGATTTATTTTAAATTTTGTATAAATTGTTTTATCTTTCCTCTAAAGGATATATAGTGATAAATTATTTCCATAGGTAAATTATTTGTATTCAATCCCTCTCAAAAAAAATTCATTTCACTATATTATTTACTTTCCCACTCATTAAAATTAGTTCTAATTTCCTACATTTTTCAATTATGATTTGTTACACTCATCGGTAATAGATGCACCCACAATTTACATTAAATCAAATTCATCTCATATCTAGTGGTTTAAAATCATATATATAATATTTCTATTTCACAAGTAAATAACAAACATATTATTATGTAAGGGGGGAGCTAATTTATTAAAAAAATAGGGAATAGTGGATGGGGTCATACATAACTTCACTAGCAACATTAGATACAGACCATACAAAGGATAATTTTTTTAATCTCATCCTGAGTATATTGGATAACACTATGATGTGCCCCCTAATTTATTAAACCATAGTCTTATCCTCAAACATTTGTATTTCGACCTCTCCTCCAAGTATTAACATGCTACAAAGGTCCATCAGGATCTTTTGATCCCAATGTGTCACTATCAATACCATAACCCCCCTCATTAGATTTTGAATATCTTAATAATTTAATTGATCTTATTCATCACCATAATTATATTTAGGATCATTATTTAACTATATAACACCAAAAATATTTAATTATACACATATACCATTCCAAGATTTTCCTATTTAGACAATTGATCATTTTGTGTTACCCATGCTTCATCTTTACTTACCAATTTATCCACCAATTGCAATATTTTCTAGAATAAAGGATCAGAGAGTTAATCCCTTTGACATGATGCAGGTTCTAATGGAACTATACATTTTGGGTAGCTGTCGTAGAAATATTTATATTTCTTGATGTATTCACCACAGCCTAATGATTTTTGAGGCTTGATTCTTCTCCTGATGCAACCATCAAACCACTAGGATGATCCTATAATATTTATAAATTGGTTAAGTCCCATTGTCTAGATTTTCAAATGGGTAGTCTGCCATAAGGGATTATATTTTCTACTTAAATCCTTCTATTATGGATGTGAGCTTTGGAATTGGGAACCTCATGTTATGGGGAGGTACAAACATCCACTATTGTTTGTTGATAATCTTTTTTATACCAAGTATAAACTTATCATTGAGATATCCAACCCATTTGAAGATTTCATGGGAGAACCTTGATTTTTTACATGAATTAGAGTACTATGAAAAAAAGATCAACCTATGGGAGTATAACATGCCCCATTCTCATTACTATCGCCCATATCTCAAATAATTGTGGACAATTTATTACCTAAAGAGAATTATACACAAATTTTATTACTAAAGACAACTTCACCATTAAAGATATTTTTTTCTCACTATATATATGGATCTATAATAAATTTTGGAAAATATATTCCACCATATTTTATAATATGGTTTATGTTCTCAAAAATATGATTTTAATAAATTTTTAATTATATTATGTAATTAGAGATTAAATTATATTAAACCTTGTTACATGAACCATGGCTTCAAAATAAGTAACACTAGTTTTATATATTTTGTATAACCTTAAACAATGAGATATCGTTTTTCCAAAGATGTAAAGTTTTAGACAAAATAGTAATATGTGCGCTTATCATATGGGATAGAATCACATGATACAATGTCCTAAACATGTGAAATGAAATAATTTAGTTGGCTTTCCATACTATATTTCTTTTAACTACATTATTTAATCTATTCAAAATGAACTAAAATTACATTTATTTCCATTTTTAATAGATCAATATTTAAAAGAGTCCATTTTTCACAAATTTAATTGATATATTTGTATCTAGTTTTTCTAAATTAATTTCATATTTCACCTGACCTATAAATAATGAATTTCATTTTTTTCAAAATGTGTAGTTTTACTCTATTGAACATTTCATACATAATATAATTTGGATCCCCTATTCTAGGTCTAGCATTAATTCACTTATTCATTTAAATTCCTGGCCATTCTCTAGTTTTTGAAGATTCACTCGTTCATTTTATGTATAATCACATTTTCAAAATGGTATCTCATATATTTATATATGTCTCATTAATGAGACATATATAATTTCATTTGGTATAATTAATCTAGAATCAATGTTTTCAAAATCTGTAGTTTTACTCCAAGGGTTTATTGTCATATATAATAAAATTATTTTTATATATACTTTCATTTTGTATAATTAAACTAGAATCAATGTTTCCAACATGGTCAATATTCATCCATAGTATATCATCTATTAGTTTAGTGGATGAATCATCATTTAAACATGGTTATTGGTCATCCAATCAAATCTCTTAAAATATACTTATTTTTTATTAAAAAACTAAATGTCGTTATTTATTGCATAAAAATTCTTAATGTTCAAAATAATCTGAAATATATGATGATATTATATAAAAGTATATTATGAATGTTATTAGATAAAATAAAAAATATAGTAAAAAGACTAATATATTCTAAATCATATTTGGGGCTACTAGAATGAGTATCTCTTTATTGGGAGATTTCATTCACAATAATATTGGATTCACTACTCATGCATTCCATGATAGAACCTTTATGTACTAATGCAGAATATTTCCCATTTGTAATCATACAATCTATGAATGACCCCACTACAAAACATCATAATATAAGTGTGAAGATGAGTGTTACACTAAGTATAGACCGCAAATATTTATACAGTTGGTAAATAAAACCATGGTTATAATAAATATATATGGGAATCATTACTTGTATAAATCCAAGGGAAAAAGGGAAAAAAATTAATTAATTCCAAGATATATAAAATGAATCCTTATCAATGTTTCATGAAAATGTCATATATAAAAATTATTTCCAATATAATGTACAAAATGGAAACTCATATGACATTAATTCCAATATAAACTCCAAGCCATGAGTTGTTAAGACTATCCAAGTCTCCAAATCCCCCTTAGAATGTTGTAAAATAGAATTATATATATATATATATATAATTTATTATGAAAGTATACTCAGTATGAAACACTGAAAAATACCTAAAGAAAATGTGGTATAAAAATGTTAATTCGTTAGTAGAAAATTTACAAAAAAATAACACACATGTATGTTAGGTCAACATTCACCCAACCTCGCAATGATTTTATAACCCAATAACATATCAATGTATGGTAAAAATGTATAAACGAAATTTAAATCAAGTATATTTATAGAATTAACTTCCTCACTCAATCAACATTAAATTTTTTTGAATGTGGATACACACCCCCAAATATATTATGTTTTATTATATGGTGTATTTAGAAGACAACATCTTTTATAATGATCAGGAAATATATGGGAAGAATCCAAATATATGAAAAAAAATAATTGGTTTCTTTTATATCTCCATTGGAACAAGTTTTTTTATATTTTAATTTCCTTATAACTAAGTGTAATTAATTTACATATGATGATTTTATAATATCTTAAAATTCCTTAATTAGTCATTTGTAGTCCACTAATGGGAATAATGGCTTATCATAGATCTGTAAATGATAGATGATTAAATTTTCACAATATTCAAATGTATTTCATATCTAATGAAAATTATAATACTAGTAATAAATTCTTTATCATAGTTTATAAAGGGAATCCATTGATTAATACAACACAAAATACTATAGTTCCAAAAATCCACATTTATTTCTAATTAGTACACCTCCTCTCATGATTTCCATATCACTTGATCCATCATAATTAATCTTTAAATCATTACTTGGGGTGTTCTATTAAACCTATTTCCTTGATTCTGGCCTTTAGACCAGGAAAGGATATTCTTTAACCATGTTTTTTGTATTCATTTCAAGTTACCCATAAATTCTTGTCACCTACTATAAAATCAAATAATTGAATATTAAATTCAATATTTAAGATAACTGATCCAATAATCCAAAGTTTAATAAATACTTGTGTCTATTTCTTCAACACAATAATCCCCATGAAACATATAATCATGTTCCAAAATAATGATTCACATTCTCCTTCCAAAAAAATATGGAACATTATATCGGATTTAGAATCCTAGAAAAAACTACAATTTGAAGCCATATATATTTATTTATTTTTAATTTAACTATCGATAATAAAAATATAGTAATATATACCCAAAATAATAAAGTTCTATTTCATTGTAATTCTATTCCCCTAGAGTCTCCATGTCCATGAATCAATACCCTAATGATTTTTAATGGGGTTCATAATGATTTCTTATGGATTTAAAATAATTGGAACTTTGGTAAATTAATAATTATGAGATAAAAATAATGTATAAAAATAAATAAATAAAAATACTGACTGGATGTAATGTAGAAAATCCCCCAGAATAAAAGGGGAAGAAAACCCATGGGAAAATAGAATTATTTCACTATGGTAAAATATGAGGAAAATATCGATCAGAATAATAATACAAGAATTAATTTGGATATGAAATATGGATTACTGTAAATAATTGTAAATAAAATGATGATGAATGAAATTTTTGATACTCTGATAAAGATGTATGATTCAATATCACTCCACGAAAAATATTCTCAAAGTGAAACTTATTCACCCTTCTAATGGTTGATTCATCATCAGTTACTAACCACATAAACACCCTTAATACCCTATTTTACTATATTATTACATTATGATACAATTAATAGACATTGGGCATGAATAAATTCTTCTATAAGGTTTTCTAGATTCATATAATCAACTTATCGTCAAACTCACCAACAATATCTTGGTGGATATTTCTCCCTTAAATGATGTTTCAGTCATGGTTCATGAAGAAGAAAATTGGAATAATAATAAGGAAGAAATAAAAATAAAATCTCACTAAGAGGAATATTTCTCAATGGAAAGAGGAAGGATAGTGGAGTGTGGTTCCTTTGGTAGTCAGTATCTTGGAAGATCTAAATCAAGGATTAATAAGAAATTTTTCATACGTTACATCTATGGTAAGAGGGGAAATCTATAATTTGGTAGGTGAAAATAATACTCAACATCATTTTTAAAGTGAATATGGAAATATATATGAACTATTAAAAGAAGAAATTGTGACTACTAAAGGTAGTAAACATCTCAATGACACATAGATTATTGACTTAGGAGAAACATGGAACATAATGTCTCGATGGAACTACTTTGATCAGTAGGAAGAAATATCAGATGGATTTTTTTGTGTTGGGGAATGATCATACCATAAATATCCTTAGAATCTACACCATCTAACATAAAATTAAAGATATAATATTTTCAAATATTTAGGGGTTCACCATATGATGGGACTCATGAAGAAATTTTTTCCTCAGGATAATTTGATGATATTGGAAGCAATACTCGCACCAAAAAATGGATGATGAGGATTGTGAAAGGTTTTATTGTTATGGTAATAGTTGAAAACATATAAAAGAACATATATTTAGTTATGGGTAAAATGTATAAGGAATTTTAGATACTTCTTACATCAAATACCTTGATGGATGTGTTGAAAACCTTAATGCATCAGAAGTGTTTCTATATGTCTAAATGAAGTTGAAATATTATTTATGATCACAAGTATTTGAATGGGTTTATAAAGGTAAACTTACTATTTTTAAATCATTTTTTATTATAAACCATATTTTGATGTTTGTAATGTCAACTATGAGGAGTAAATAGATCTTAAAGTTGGTATATTCTTATTTTAGGATTGCTTAGATTTTATCCCAAGGAGGAGTAATTATGTTTTCATCATTATTTAAAAAATATTTCATGATATTTATGTTGTATAAAATTTTGATAAAATAAAATGTCTTTGAATTCATCATGACATTTTTTCCATAGAATGATATTGAATAAAAAAATCATGTACCTGAGGACTAACAATGGTGGAGAACATACAAGTGAGGAGTTTCGTTATTTTTGTCAACATGAAGGAATAAACTGATAGTACATTATGGAATAAAATACTTAATAAAATTTGTTTCAATATTGTAGGGATAGAACCATATTTGACACAGAAGGTTTTATGTTGAATATTACAGGAGTTTCAAAAATCATTTTTTGGAATAATAGTGACTACCACTTGCTCTGTAATGAATATGTCCCATTCAGTAGAAGTGTATCTAAAGACACTAATGGATATGTGGACTAATAAACCTAATGACAAATTCTCAGTTTCATACTATTGTATTTTCTATATAAAATTTGTTTAATGACAGTGATGATCAATGTTATAATTCTGATACTGGGAATGTATCCTCTTGGGATACACTGATGGTTTGAATATGTATCATTTGAGGGATCCAACTAACTACAAACATATCATCAGAATGGATCTCATTTTTATTTAAGACAAGGGAAAATTATTATTGATAAATACCTGGAAGAAGAGAATAAAAAACTAAAATAGTCAAGTGGAGGTTGAAACAATGGAAGAACTGATTTCTTCTAAGGCATTATGAGAGCATGACGATCAAGAACTAAATGATTTTGGACCACAATGGTCAAGCCAAGAGAAAAAAAAACAAATATGGAACATATATAATGTCATTGAGATCTTTATTTTTATTTTTAATGATAGAGGTTGGGGAACCATATTACTTTATGGAGGGGACCCAATGTATAGACATAACTTCATCGATAACAGTGATGTAGGAGAAACATGAAGCCCTACACAAGAACAATAATAGTTATCTTTCTTCCATTACCTCTCATAAGGAATTCCATTGGGAACAAATGGTTCAACTAGATCTTGTGTGATAAAGTAGAATAGGTGGAAAGATATCATGTGATACTGGTGGTCAAATGATATTCATAGAGTGAAGGTATTAATTTTAATGAAATATTTTCTCAATTTGTTAGATCGGTGATTATTCTGGTGTTTCTGGAAAGGTGTGCTACCTAAAAACTATAACTATATAATTTATGTGGAAAAAAAATTCCAGGGTTATATTGATGATGAAATATATATTCTCTAACCAGAAGGTATTTCCAAATATGTTAAAGATAACATGGTTTAGATGATAAACAAATATTTGTATGATCCCATGCAGGCACCGAGGTTTTTTACAAAATATTTGATTCCTATATCATTACCATTGGATATTAAAAACATAATTCCGATTCTTGTGCATATTTCAATGGTTTATATGGTAATTGTTTAATATTTCTACCATTTTCTATGGATGAAATTTAGATTGTAGGCCCTAACAATTTTTTAAACTGAGAGACAATGTAATAGTTGGCTATGGAGTTTGATATGAATGACATGGGACCTAAAAACAATATTCATGGGATAAAAAACCACCGAGATAAAAATAATAGGAATATTTTTTCATCACAAAATAATAAATTGAGTAATGACATAAACCTCTTAAATATGAAATATTGTAATCAAAATTTTACCCCACATCAAAATAATTTCATGTTATCATCCCTTATGTGTCCTAGAAGTTATGTAGAATGTTTCGAAATGTCTCGAGATCCATATGCATTAGTTTCAGGGAGATTGAAGTTATATATGGTTTATACAATAAATAACATTGAAAATGAGTTGGATATGTTATCTTGTGAATGGTGAATCGAAGAGTTTTAGAACATCATGAATAAGATCATTAAACACATCAAGGGGAACTCAAATACTAAATTATATAATGGATGATCATATTTTACTATAACTACAAAAAAATCACTTATACCAAAAAAAAATTATTGATAGATGATATATTTGTTGGTAAAAATGAGCAATTCCAACTGATATTAAATTTTATTGGTATAGATTTTATGAACCAATAATTATTTTTCACCAACGGTTATATCTATTGATATTGATTGTTTAACACCAAAAAATCTTTTACCAACAAATGAATCTATTACTATTAATTGTTATTATAAACAACTTTTTACCATTATAAAAATCTGTTGCTATAAATTATCCAATAACATAAAATATTTTACCAAAAAAGAATATATATATATATATATATATATATTATTTTCAATAAATGTCCTAAATTATAAATATTTTAATAAATCATATAATCATATTTTTTCATTGAAACATTATATGTTTTTGATAATATATATATATATATATAATATAAATTTAATGATAAATGATTATAATTTTTGGAGACTTGAATAAGATCGAATGTAGTAAAAACTAAAAAAAGAAATTCATATATATATATATTTTCATTATATGTATATAATATAATTTTTTATTCAAAAAATATATAAATTTAAAACTTTTTATTATATATAAATTTATTATACATCATGATTTTTTTAAATTATACCAATAATATGAAAGTCTGTTTCCAAAAATTAAAAGTCTCTAGACGCATTTTCATATGTTAAATTCATTTTCTTGTAAAAAAATATTTATTATTATTATTTTATGTTATTTTTACGTTCTACATTTTCTTCTCCCTTCCTCCCCAACGTCACCCCTTTCTGTTTGTATCACACGCCCAGCTAGAAGAACCCTATTGGTGTGCCTCCGCCCCTTTCCGGCCATGGAATGTTCCATCTCTGCTTCCGATTTCAGACGTGGTATCCTTCGGTTAGAATTCCTTCTCCACTACTCTCTTATTATTCTATATACATTGTGATCTCATTCTCATCCTCGTGTTGCACATGACTCTTCTAAAACCTGTAGTTGAGGTGTCCTCGGCTCCCCTTCTGCCTCCTCCTCAGGGCATTGTTCCTCCCTTTAACCCAAGCGGGCTTCCTTGCATTCCTGAAATCTCTCTATTTCCCATGGTTTTATGTTTCAAACATGGAGCTTATCCCCTATTGATTTCTCCATCAGAGTTTATAGAGTCTTCTCTCCTACTTGACTTATCATTTGTGGATCGTTTTGAATGGTGACATCCCCCGGCTGGCGCCTTCAGCTACTTCATTAGTGCAACATGAGATCTTTAGAATCAAACTATAGTGAGTCTCCTTGATCGATGAAACTTTCTAATTGTTTCAAAGATGAATATAATCTGTATTGTTCTTCGATTAGTGCACATCCATCCTTCGAATCTTTCAAATTATATCTTTTTAGCAGGTTTTTTGAGTTTTATATGAATTGAGATTCGGATTCCTCAACCATATGGGTACGTCTCCATGTTTTACCTCTCCCCTTTCCAAATCCATCTATTATTAGGATGATTGGTCATTTCCCCTTGTATCTATGTGGATTTAGATGATTCAAAGGCCCATGTGGAGTATATTTAGATTGAAGTAGATGTGTTGTATTGGTATAGGAAAGTGGTTGTCTAAGAATAATGTAAAAATCCCTATGCATCATTCCCTCTCCTGGGTTATCTTATCGAGGACTATCACCACCCAAGGAGTGAATATATTTTTGGAGGTATAGATTTAATTTCATAACCTTCCCTTGTGGATACTACAAATAGTTATTGGAGTGGTTCTGACAATTCATTCTCAAACACTTACCTGGTGTCAAAAGAATGAATTCTATCTTGCAAACCATGTTGTTGTCAATGTAAAAGTCGGGAAATATTATAGTTCAATAATTCATTTTAGGGTAGTGGATAATATGTTCATGGGTTTGGATTTATATATGTGGGTAACCTTATTGTTTGAGAAAATATTCAATCCATACATTCTAATACTTAGGAGAACAATTTAATTTCATCACCGTTGAATCATTATTTCATGATTTTAAATCAACACCACATGCCTTTTGGTTTAAAAGGGAACATGGTGTTTAACACTTAATTTGAACATGTGATCCTTCATCTAATGGGTGGGGCCTATTTGGAGCATTCAATTTGAATCAATATGTCCACAACATGGGATTAGGTGGGACTCATACTTGATTCCAATGAGGGAATTGAGGGTTAACTAGGGTTAAAATTGTGCTGCACTCATGAAATCTCCCATATATAAACACTTTATGTATTTTTTTCAAAACTGGGTGTTGCAGTTTCATTGCATGATGCCTTGATATTTTCTTTAAGTCCATGTTTCATTGTTGTTGTCACTTGATTTCATTAATCTAAATGGATTTTCGTATTGGTTGCTTAGTGTTATTAATTATTATACACTCTAGAAATGTTTATGGGCATTCTCCTAGTGTTGCTAATATTATTTGGTGGTGCCTATTCAAAAACACTTAAAATACATGTGTACACAAACTTTCATAAATTTCTAATGTATTGAAGGATTTTATATAAACATTTTCGAGAAGGATTTGGTTATTTTATTAAAATATATAGTTATTTAGTCAATACCTATGATATATGCAATTGAATGTACATCCATTGTTGGTTCACTTAACATTCAAACTGGATCAGTGAACACATTATCCATTATAAAAACAGAACGCAAATATTTTTGTTCAACCAATTTTACTCTCAAGTTGATGAATAGATAGAGCTCTTTAAGTAAAACCATCATTACTTGCCTTTTGAGTCCTTATTATTTACATCCTTTTGCATAAACTTAAAACATGAGCAGCCTCTCTGTTTTCAGCTTCTGGATCCATAGTCTACTTATCCCAATCATTGGGGCTTCTAAGAACATCTATATCTTTTGGAGTGATATTTAGAGGATCAACTACCCCTCCCTTATCAATAACCATCTCATCCAAATGAGTGGTATTCACCATAGCCTATGAATTCTTCCCAATATCAGTTGCCAGGTTAGCTTCATTTTGAGGTAGACTCAAAGAGGCCAAGATATTATTTATTCTCTCTAAGAACCAGGTATATAAAAATAGAATGTAAACAAATAACATGTTTTCTCAAATTCAATAATCTAGGGTGGAATATTTTCTGCCTAATATTCGGCACAATATTTTCTTCTTATTCTTTCCCCTTCTTAATGTTGTCTTACTTGGAGTTTTTTTTAATGTTATGGGAAGTTTGAAACAGTTTTGGATTTTTTTTGATTTGGGTGTAATAATCTCTATTCGTGAAGTTTTTATGATTCTCATTGAGGCTGGTCAAAGGTTCAGGTTTTTCTCATGAGTAAGTCACATAAAGAATCACTGTGGAGTGGGGAAGACATGATATTTTTTCATTTGGATGTGGGTTTTATGGGAAAACTCACATGATTTGAAACTTTTATGGGATCATCCCACCCCCTACTGATCATGTTTCACAGCTCTATCATGTGATGCTCTAAGATAAAACATGGGAGTGGGTGTCAAAGATGTATATGATATGGCTAAATTGGTTCACACTGGAAGTTGGTTAAATCTTATCATGGTGGTTTTATATTCCATACCTTTATAGGTAAAATGTTTCATTAATTTTTGTACATTTTATTTCATTTTTAGTGTATCATGAGTAGGGTATTGAATAAAAGCGTTTCGGGATGGGAAGAATAGAGGATTGAGGGGAATAAGGTTAAATGAACAAGGGCACCACGTTCCTTGTTGTCCTGTTCTATGAACCTAGTGGAATGCAGGTGGTTCTGTTTGAACCAACGGGTACCTAAGGGTATTGTACATTAACCTATTAGACCCCAGTTAAAATCCCTATTAAAAATGGTTCATTTATTCATTTCAAATAGGCGGAGATTTCCAATTTCAAATTTCATGGCTTGTATATCCCTTAAATTTCTTCATGTACCATCCATTCTAGCTGCTTCTAGTGTTTTTCTTAGCTGAATCAATGTTAAAAATTTAGTTTCTCATTTTATATTCACTTCCCTCAAATGGTTGTGATTATGGCCTAATTGTAACCTTTTCATAGGTGGTCTATTGAGTCAGATTTTGATGGAGAATGTATGAGATGCTTGGTGATCTTTCTTTCTCTCTGATATGTGTTAATGTAATGTATACTTGAAATCTCTTTCAATTC
This sequence comes from Viscum album, assembly GCA_963277665.1. NCBI lineage: Eukaryota > Viridiplantae > Streptophyta > Magnoliopsida > Santalales > Viscaceae > Viscum > Viscum album. The sequence continues at coordinate 144,255,933 of OY728141.1, forward strand.
TTTGATGGTGCAATTTCACCACTAAAACTATCATTTTATTTAATAAAATTTTTAGGGTAATTAAATGGAAAACCAACACATGTCTCATGTGGTTTGGATTAGTTTATAGAATTTTGAGTTGTTTATGACTCTTAATTGAAGATAGTGTCATTATAAATGGTTTTTGGTCACATTTTATCCAAATCATATATTATATGGTTTCCATTTTATTAAATTTTTTTTCAGCCATCACTTCTTCTAGGTATTTTTCTATTGTTGTAATCACTAATTCTTTTAATAGCACACGTTATGGAAATTGTATTGGTATTTTCTATATTGTCTTGTTGTTGTCAGGATAGATAATTTTAAGGTTGTTATTGTATTAGTTAGATTATATTATGGTTGTTGCTTCCACTAGTTAGATTATACTCTTCTTATAGTCACTGGATGATAGTTTTATACCATGTCTTAATATTTTTATATCTTGCATTTAAATGAATACTATTTGTTAATTGTTTTTTTGTGTGATCAGAGCAAGATGATGCATGTTTAAAGTGGAGAGAGAGGAGAAAAGTGCTACTTCAAGCATAGAATGGTTTTCTATTGCAATGAAAGAGATGACAGTGATGTTGTGCATGCTTTGATCCACTGCAGTAGATAATAGCTCATGTGATGTTATAGGGATTCAATGATAATGATGCTCAATGTTTGTGTGAAATAGATTATAGATGAAGTTTCATTGAGTTCCATGTAAATTCCCTCAGTGATTGGACATGTTTAAACATGTTTGTAATATGTTTCTTGGAGCATCATGTCTTTTCATGAAGTTTGAACATGTATTTAAATAATACTGTAGGGTGATTTTTCAAATAATGTTTTGGGTTTTTTGGTGTTTTATATAAGCTAATTTAATAATTATTATATAATAAATATAATAATATATTATATATAATTACATTAATAAATAAAATATTAATGTTTAAGAATAAATATTGGAATACCAACATTTAGAGTATAATTTAAAAATAAATATTAATTTTTAATATTGTTTATAAATGTTAATAATATTACCAATAGATATATTAGTCGTATTAATCTGTTAAACATTTTTACCAACATATATATTATCTGTTGGTATTATTATAATTGCAATAATATTATTTTATCTGTCAAAACAACATTTTGTGACAGATTTTTTACCAACAGTTTACTGACCGGTTAATTTTTGTTGGTAAAACGTTTTACCAACAAAAAATGCACTTTTACCAAAAGATATACCACTGTTGGAAAATTCTAATTATTTTGTAGTGTATAATAGGCTATTTTGATTAAAACTTTATAGGTGATTACAACAAGATTAAATCCACTACTGGTTATGTGTTTACTCTTCTAATAGGATAAGTGAGATGGATTCTTAAATTATAGTAAGTTTTGGTAGTATCAATGAATGAGGTAGAGTATATAGAAGCTCTATGAGAATGTAAAGTGGTAACTTGGAAGAAAAGGTTGTTAGAACATCTCTATCATGATTAGGAGTGGATTTATTTTTTTGGAAGTTATAGAAACATAGGAATTGTAAAGAATCCATATTTTCATTCCAGAATCAATCCCATTGGAATACAAAATCATTTTTTTGAGATGTGGTAGAGGATGGAAGTATGGATATGGATAAAATTCACCCTAAATAAAATAAATTATATTTATTGATTAATTTACCAAGATTTGATATGTTTATATAATGTAAATCCATAAGATTCCATGTAGATACATGTGAAATTTTTTAGTAGATAGAAAGGACGTATGGAGAGGTTATTAGTTCTGAATCAAATATCTATGTGGAAGATATATCGGGAGACTTATTTGTTTAGAAAAAAAATACTAGCCACACCTCCAACATTTATTTCCACAAATTAATATGGTAAATGTAATTAATTTAATGGAAGTCCATTGGATTTTAAGGTAAACCTATAAAGTGGTATATCCCAAATTGGTTATATCATAGTCTTTTAAGGAAAAAAATCATATATTGGTTTAATTTTGATTTCATTATTTTTTGTGTAATTTCTCCACTTATTCATGATAAAATGATTTATATTTTTTATCCATGTAATTGAAAAATAAATGGTTTATAACCACATTTTACCACATTAAAATCCTCTTATTTTCCCATGGGTATTACCCATTTCATTTTGGTGGATTAATCATGTAACATCTTTTGTTCTTTCTTATTTTTTTAAATTTTTGATTTTTTTACATTATTTTTATATGAAAATTATTGTTTTATGAAAGGTAAAATTATTTTTTATCCCTAAAAAATTCATAACCCTCATGGACCCTTATCCTAATTGATTATAAACACATTATTTATCCTTCCTTAATATATAAATTTTATCAAAGCATTTATTCTAACGATCATCAAGGACCAAGCTCATTAAATATTGACTCTATCAGGATTTATCAAATGTTTATAAAAAAATAGGCATCTAGGAAAGTAAATCATGCTCCCAAACTAGTTGTTATTCCAAAATTTGACCTCTAATTTCTCAATGATATATCTTTAATGAGTTTATAAAATGGGAAAAAACCCCTTTTAAAAATATATATATATCAATAAATTTTCTCTACACATGAGAAGAAGTCACATCCTTATGCACATACATTTCTTGAATATATTCAAAAGGGTTTGTCCCACACTATTATTCCATGAATTTTATTTACTTAAAAACAATAAATACTCTTCTTGATTTTCCTCATATCAATATTCTCCTCGTAAGTGAGATTTTCATCCAATACCACCTATCCATGTTATACCTCCCATCTGAGAGAGAGTCCCATATAAAATTTCTCAAAAATATTCTAGTATTCTTAATTATTGACTCAAGTTCATGAATAATAGATACAATATGAATGGGAAAAAATGAGTGAAAACTATTAAATATTGTTACCTAGAATCCAAAGGAATTGAAACTACTCTTAAAATTGGTAATCTGTAAAGTGATTTGACATTCAAACCCCTTAAAATTTAATATACACTACTACATATTGCACATTCAGAATAACTAAAAATGGGATTTATCAATTATCAAAAATGATTTTTATTCTAGGTTATATTAAAATTCATGGCCTTTAACGGTGATAAAACAATATCACTGATAATGTTGGTCCTTAACAATGCTTTTGTTATAATGATGATAAAGGGAACCATTATCAGCACTAAAAAACACTGATAAAGAAATCCTTTATCCATACTAAAAAATACATATAAAGGGTTTCTTTATCGACATTAAAAATCATATATAATTATTACATTCATCATCAATTTTATTAGATAATTGATAAAGAGACTCTTTATTATAACTTATTAAGCGATGATAAAATTTAATTTAAAAATATAAAGTGACCACCCTACGCCCCCAGCCAGAACACCGACTCCAACTCTCACGTACCCCCTTTATTGGTGCTTACAATGCCCCTTTGTTAGTGTTTTCTACATCCTATCTACTTTTACACATGAACTCGCTACAAGACTCAATTATGTGACTTCCATTGCAAAATTTGAACCCCTTTACCACTAGTCCCAAGCTCTTTTGTTCTAGATTTTATGATATGTCTATTTATATATAAATATATACATGAAAATTTTTTATTATTATATTTATATATTTTTTTATAATTATTTTTAAATACAGTTATAATATATATGTTTTTCTGTGTGTGTAATATATAAATATGTATATATATATGCCCTTATATTTATCTAAATATATTATTTATTAATATTAATTATATATTTTATAATATAAATATCAATATATATCTGCTTATTAAAACACACACTAATGTACACATAAACATTATTAATACATTTTTATAAGTATATAAATATATTCATTTATTATTATAATGTAAATAATGGGTACATGTTATTTTAAATAGAATGGATAATAATTATTTCTGTTTTTTATATATTTAATTTTAAGAACGTTTTATAAATATGTCTTCATATTATATATTTAGATACAAATTTTAATCATTACATATATATTTAGATGTCTATACATATATATATTTATATATATAGATGTAATTTTTTTATAATGTATCTATATATATTTATTGTAGATATGTTTATATATTATATTTAATCACAATGAAATATTAATAAAAATGCATTAATTTATTATGTATTTATATAATATTGAAACACACACATAAACACATCATTAGACACACATGTACACATTTAGATTTCAAATATAGATGCCCAAATATATACATATATTTATTTATTTTCATATATTATAAGGCATACATAAATATATAATTGCTTATTGATGCTCTTATATTTATATATATGCAATACTTTTATTTGAATGTATATATATATATGTATATATATATATTAATTCAATTTTATATTTAAATAAATATATATTTTAAAGGAAAAGAATTTTATTTATTTATTTCCAAATGATTTATATGTTTAAAAATACATTATATGTTTACATCCTTTTTTGATAATTTATTTGTTATATATAAGTATAATAAAATATGTATATATTTAACTATAAATAAAAATATGAAAAATAATATATTTTTAAAACCATATTATCTATATGATTGTAATACTTGGGAATAAATTTATTCTTTTTATAAAAATGAGAATAAAACCCTCTTAAATGAAGGTTAAATCCCATTGAATATTAAAAAATAATGTATCCCAAAAAAATCATTTTTAGACCCCTTTAGGACCTTTAATGATATTTAAAAATAGTGACTGAGGTATCCCACCTCAATAAAAAATAAATCTCTTCGAGAGATTCGATTTTATTGGTGTTAGAGACCAAACGGGTACCCAGATCTAAAGTTATGGACTTTTGAATTGCACATCATGATTTCAACTTATCTGAGATTTTTCATTCATTTGTTGGATTTTTATTTCATCCAATTACTATTTAATGACTATTACCAAAATAATAATTTTAAAATTATTAATTAATATTATTTTTTACAAATTTTATAATGCATTTTAACATTAAATATATTATATAATAAATGTAAATGCATATTTGGTCTAATCAATATCATATAATAAATAAAATTAAATTATATAAATATAATTATTTTTTTTATTAATTTTTAATTTTTAATGACATATAATTATTTTTTTGAAATTTATATTTTATCAGTGTTAGAAAAAAGCGTTGCTACAAATCCCAATTATCATCACTATAATAAAATTGCTGATAATGGAACCCTCTATTAGCAGTTTTCTTATGCTGATAAAGGGTTCCATTAGCCAAAATAAAAAAACCACTAATAAAGGGTATTATATCAATTCCTTTTACTCTAGAAAAAATAAATCATTATCAATATTTTATCTAAAATTGATAAATTAACCTCATTTATCATCTCTTTTAGCTAGCACTGATAAATGAAGAAACTGGATTTTTCATGATCAGTAGTAGAGGAACACCATCACCAAATCCCCCAACATAATTCCAACCCACTATTGAAAAATATATCACCCAACTAAGATGGGGTCTTGAGAGTTGGAGGAGGTCAGTAAATTCGTGGAGAATTTGAAGGATGTGAGACCACTCTAGAGATATAGATCTTAAAAAGTCAAAGATTTACATGAGAAAAGGCGTAGTGTCATGACCCGCCTTCACCAAGATGAGAGAAGGGATTGAAAACTACCAGACCCTTCTTTCTTCATCTTTAAGGGGAGGTAGTGGCCCCATTTCCCGCCTTCAATAGGTCCCGGAGTGGCAACTAGCACCAATGGTATGAAATCATATGTTATATGGAAGTAATTACCACTTTTTTGAAAAGGATCAAGAGATAAATAGTAAATCCAAAACAACACCAAAAATGAAAGTAAAATTAAATAAAAAAATAATCCACTCCCATATGCATGTTCCAAAATAAAGTGCTACAAGTACAAGAATACTCCAAATGTAAGTACCAAAATAAAAGAAAATCATCAACACTAACGGTCCCAGTGTCTAAGATAATACGATCTTGCACGGTCCCTAAAGTACACCTAGAAACCAAAAAATAGCTTTATATACATAGGGTGAGTATATAGGTATACTCGGTAGGGAAGACCAAAAGCTATCATGCATATGTTGGGAGGCATTCTAATGCCCCATGAGAAAAAGAGATAACCAAAGCACCTAGTAAGGAAACTGTCCACCCAAACCTCACCAAGGCACACTCTCCAAATAATGCAAGTCAAGTAAAGTCATAGTAATAACACACCGATGTTTGGGTACCCACACCACTTTCCCACTGGATATTGAAGGCATCCTACATGTCAGAACTCCCCTTCCATTTTCACAGTAGTCTCATTGCCACCCAAACAATATCCTTTTGGGCCACCAGAAACCCACATCCCACCCTCAGACACATGGGCCACAACAACCACACACATTCACCCCCAAAGACACCTATACCACAACAACTACTTCATCGCCTGAATACACCTTGTCTATAACAAGTACTGCCACGCCCGAAGACACATGGGCCTCATCCGAAAGCCACTTGGGAAAAAATAGCCCGCAAAAACCTGGGCCAAACACCACAACTACCCTGCCCAAAGAATATTGGTCTATAATGGACCTTAGGACATCACCGCCTTCCAGAAGAGTCTTGGGCTACTCGGGAAAGGGATAAGAAAATAATTTCATAACCCACCACTCGTAGGAGTGTGGGAAAAAACAACCTCCTCCATGAAATGGGGGTGTCCAGCACAAATTGATCAACTTGGGTGGGGTGAAAATAAGAAACATAATAACTAAATTATACATATAGGTAAACAATCACTCATCCTAACCTAGGGGTTCCAAAACCAGCCCATAAAGAAACACCCTCATTATTTTTCATTCATAAAAAAAACAACCACAATCGAGTCAAAACTCATCCCGGAAAACAATTCCCCATTGAACCCATTATTTTTATCACATTAAAGTGGTTCCATTTAAATAATTATTCCCTACCAAGAAACTAACAGGAATATCTGCATTCTAAGGAAGGAAAAACATCCAAGACACAAATTAAGAATTCACAACTGGTTCTCTTGTAAAGTCACAACAACAAAAGGGATAATTGAGATCCCTTAAAGTACTAGAACCAAACCAATCCCCAACATACATCCCCACACGGCCCTAAATACAAAAACTAATAATTTTACAATAAGGGATCTCATCCCCATCCATGTCACCTCGTAAGAATCATGAAGAACAACCATACACATCACAAGAACAGAGAAAATAAGTTTTTAGATTTAAACACACCATTCCTTTAGTTATGTATTTCTATTTGGTTAACTAGGGTGACCACACAAGGATTTTTATTCATTGTTTATCCATTATATCAACAGATTTCACATGATTAACTTGTTTCCATGTAAAAACCATTCAATCATAAAATTATCCCAAAAACATAGGTTCATTATCGCACAATAAAGGACCACCAATGACCATGATTTTTAGTGGACATAAGCCCATACAATTCACAACATATAAGAAAAGGTAAAAGAGTACAACATCATCATCAAACAGAGCCCTTCATTATTTAAAAACCATTTATTATCTTTATTATGGTTTGGTTTCAATCCTCCCCATAGGAACATTATCATACTCACCTCGCATGATACACAGTAAATAAAGACGAAGGAAACCGTAATTGGATGATCAACGAGCGAAGTTTTTCTCCACATGCCAAGAACTAAAGATGAGTGACTCGTAATGGAGGAACTCCGAGGACACCAAGAGTGAACGGGAGAGGATCCAACATAGGCACTCCACTAGCCTCAGGAAAGGGGACTCCAAAAAATCCTCGGAAAGGAAAGAGACCAGCCAAGAAGTAGAAAGAATCCCTGTGCAAAAAACGTTGAGATCCTGGACATACAGTATATGAATTTTTGAACTTCTTTAAAGTCATATCATGGTTTACCCATATATTTGGGTGGTTACACATGATATAATTAATTGAAATTTAATAATTCCTATTGGAGAGATGGCCATAATTATTGTGAGTTAAAGGGATTCCTTTAAACAGAGGAAAACATGTAACAGTGGCGGAACTAGAATGTACGGGAAAAGCATGTGAAACTGAGGAAAAATCCACAGTTTTTGGTAATTCAAAAGTCTCCTACCTATTGGGGGATTTTAAATATCATTTATCGTCTTTTAATGGCTTTGAAAGGGGTATTAAAAAACTTTCATGCCATATGATATGTTGCGGGGGTGAAACTGGAATGAAAAACAATGGGTGGGACACCATTTTTTGATAAACCATAATGGTTCCATTATCCCGGTGTCACCGTTATCAGTGCCACCATTTCATTGTCTGACCATGATGGTGCGACCACTACGGTGCCACCATCACGGTACCACTAGATCGATGGAACACTATAAGTGGTGCCATCATTTCAGGGTGCGACCCTAACTAGTGCCACCGTCATAGTGCTACCGTAACCAGTGCTACCATTTTGGTGCAACTGTTTGATGGAAAAATGTTTTTGGAAAACTATTTAATGAGTCAATTTTAGGCCATTACCTCAGATACCTCTACAACTATTTTCACCCTCGAGAATCAGAACTAGATCCGAAGAAAAGGGAGGGGTCTAAACAACCACCTCGAAATATACCTCTCAGGAGTAAACCTCCTCAACATCTAGGAACACCTATCCCTCAACTATCATTTGAAAAACTACAGATACACTACCTATATTCTCCCCCAAGTAACCACAAAAACATTTAAAGGTCATACCATCCACACATATGGATTAGGGAGTCCCTTCCTCCATTACATGATACTATCCTCTTTGGGCGGCACTGACTCACCCGCACAAGTTTAACCGCATCCACTTTAATGTGTCATGATTAGGAATCAGTTCCTACCCTCACCACAGTCATGAATCTTCACTCACTTCTAGAGAACAATGGAAACAATCCATTCCATTTTTAACAAGGGAAAGCACTAATTTACAAAAAAAGTATTAAATAAAACCGAAAAAAACTCAGAATAGATCTGGGTACTGGGTGCACATTTGTGGCTCAAGATCCAAGGTGCTATCCTCGAGGCCACCAAGCCTCCATAACACATGAACCAAGGGGATGGTCCATCCACGAAGCAGCTTCTCCTCACGATCCTTAATCATCACTGGTTGCTCTATAAATTTTACGTCATCCTCAATATTCAGATCCCCCTAGTAGAGGACCTACAAATTGTCGTGTAGATACCGACAGAGATGAGACACATGGAAGACGTCGTGCACCCTCAGTAGCAGTGGTGGTAGCACCCGCTGATAAGCCACATCATTGACCCACCACAACAGCTCAAATGGTTCGACGAACATGGGAAAAATATTATTCCCTTGTCAAACTTCTTTGCCCACAATGAGGTGAGACCTTCAAAAACACGTGGTCCCTGACCTGGAACTCCAATGGTATCCTCATATGATCATCATATAACTTCTTCCGGTCTTGATCCACCTTCATCCTCTCCCATATAATCCAAAACTTCTCTGTCGTGCTCTACACCACCTCTAAGCAAAGAACACCATATTCCTCAACCTCATTGCAGTACACGGGTGAGCAACACGATCTCCAGTACAATGCATCGAATAGATCCATGTCAATGGTAGAGTGATAGATATTGTTGTAGGAAAACTCTACCAGAGGCAAGTGTCATACCCATGATCCCCCAAAGTCTAAAACAAATGCCCATAGCATATCTTCCAACATCCCGATTGTCCACTATATCTACTCATCTGTTTGGGGGTGGAAAGTAGTGTTGTGGTGTAACTGAGTGCCAAAAGAATATTGCAATCTTTCCATGCCAATGAGGTAAAACGACTATCCCAATATGAGACTCTGAACATCATAACTCCATGAAACCGCACAACCTCGTCCACGTACCTCTGTGCTAAGGCATCCACCTCACTCGACTATTTGATTTTTGGGAAGTGAGCTGATTTCTTTAGCCGGTCCACCACTATCCAGATAGCATCATTCCCACTTTATATATGTGTAGTCCCATGACAAAATCCATATATATTTCTTCCCATTTCCACTTGGGTAATTTTAAAGGTTTTAATAGTCCTCCTAGGATGTGGTGTTCAGACATTACTTGCTGACACACGAGGCACTTTTCCATAAACTCTACCACTACCTGCTTCACCCCAGGCCACCAAAACTGACCCCTAAAACCCCAATACATCATGGAAACTCATGGGTGTACAACCAGGGGTGAGTTTTGGAACTCACCAAGAACTCTCTTGCGCATTTCCATAGGGATGAACAACTTCCCATGAAATAGTGTTCAATTCTTCCCACCATTCAACCATCCTCCCAGAGCATCACCCTGGCTAACATGATCACGCATCACTTCAGACTCTATGTACCCCCACTGAGACTCCTTCACCTGTTGCAAAAGAGAGGAAAGTGATGTCATCTGAAATTGACAACCTCTACCATCTTCCACTCGTGCATCCATGTGTTGGGAGGCCAACTCCTCTATTGCCTTCCAAACATCTGTTGATTCTGGAATCACATACTTATATGACTTCCTGGTCAAGGCATAGACCACAACATTCCCCTTACGATTATTGTAATATATTTCAATGTTTTAGTCCTGAAGAAATTCCATCAACCTATCCTACCAAATGTTCAGGTCACGCTGGGAGAAGATATACCTCCAGCTCTTATGACCCTTGATGAACAATAATCACTCCCTAATGAGGTCATACTACCAAAAATTTAGTGAATACATGACTGATGCAAGTTATAGATCGTGGGTGGCATAGTAATGCTCATGGGGATGTAACTACCTAGAAACATAAGAGTTCACCCCCTGCTGGTGCATCAGCACACACCCCAAGCCTTGGCCTGAAGCATCATAGAAAACCTCAAACGTCGCCCCTTCTTCTGGAAACCTCAGTATTGGGCCACTAACCAGCTTCCCCTTTAGATAACTAATGGTAGCCTGGAACTACTCACTCCATATAAAATCATTGTATTTCATGGTAAAGGTTTTCAATGGTGCTGCAACTCAAGAGAATTTGGGCATGAATCTAAGGTATTAGACCGATAAGACCAAGAAAATATGATCCCTAGCCATGTTATTGGGTGATTCCCAAGAAACAACCACCTTGAACATTGATGGTACACTGCTATCCCCTTCTAAGACACCATGTTTCTAAGGAAGTTCACTTCTCATGTCCAGAACATTCACTTGGAAAACTTCCCATAGAGCATGTGTTGTCTGAGGACCTCTAGAAAAATCCTATAATGCTCAGTGTAATCCTCCTATGATCTTGAGAAGATAAGGAATTCATCAATAAACAAGACTACCAACCGGTCCAGATATTCCCAGAAGATGGAGTTCATGAGCCCCATGAACACTTATGGTGTGTTCGTAATGAAAAATGGAATGAAAACAAACTGATTATTCCCATATCTGTACCTGAAGGCCATCTTTGATATGTCATCCTCCTTCACCATTAACTGGTGATATCCTAACCATGGGTCGATCTTAGAGAACCATCATTCCATGTTCAAGTGATAAAAAAGGCCATCGATCCTCGTGAGAGGGTAATAGTACTTGATCATTACCTAGTCCATCCTTTAGTAGTATATACACATTTTAAGACCACCATCTACCTTCTTTGAGAACAATAGTGGAGCAACCCATTGTGACATGATTGGTCAAAAAAACCCCTTCTTCCTATGTTCCTTAATCTGAATCTGTAACTATCGCAAATAAGAAGGCGTCATCTGATCGGGAGCCATCATAATGAGATGAGAACTTGGTTGAAAGTCTATCCCAAACTCGACATCACATCGATTGGGTAGAGTCACAACATATCTAGGGAAGAAGTCCAAGAACTCACTAATGATCCTGGGGACTTCCACCATCTTTATATCTGTTGACTCCACTGACAGCTCAGCTAATAAGGAATGAAGGGCCTCCAATCACCATATGCCTTCCTAACAACATTGTTCACTGAAGAAATTCACCCATTCTCCACCCAAATCTAAAAACATGACCCTTATTTGAAATCAGTCAACAGAGTCACACATAGAGAATATCTATTCGATACCTAGAATGAATTCACATGGCCGCATCTGTAGTAAATGAAGGTCCCCACTAGACTGATGTGGTCCCAGCATCAGTCTACATACCCGGAAAACATGAGACAAGTTGGTCTGACCTCCGAATATAATTCTTAAAACCAAGGTGACGAGAAGTATCTCTACATCTAGACCCAATGAATGGGATAGACTGGGTACAACAAAGGAGTGCAAAGCTCTTGAATCCAACAAGGCATAGGCAAGAGTCCTAAACAAGATGATCGTACATCAAATGGATTCTGTCCCCACTAGAAATGCAGCCTCTATGGTGTGAAACTTCTTATTCTCAGCTCTTCTGCCCCTCGGCTACTAGACGCCTCCATGACCATGACCCCCTAAGGTCGGCCTCCTCCTGCAATGTCTGCTCTTGAAGGAGCGGTAGCTCTCTGTCCCTGCTACTATTGTTGAAAGGTCTTGGATGGAAACTATTTTTCCTAAGGTTGGTGCTGAACCTTCCCACCCCCGTTGTTCTACACATGGTCTGGGAACTGATTTTGAAGGTTCCTACGACTTCCAAAGATGAATAATATTGGTCATGGGCCCGCAAATAAGGGGTGAGGACTAGGAGATCAAAACTGGAACTACTGGGGCCTGCTCCCCACTACCGAAACCTAGACGGCCCTGATGTTAGAGACCTGCTACAGATATCTTTACCATTTGATGAGCCTAACTGGATCCCCTCTCACGGCACACCTCCATGATTTTGAATCCCCTCCACCACTTCATCTTTCTTCTGAACCTCCATGTACATCGGTATAGTTAAGGGAGTAACAGCATACTGAAGAGAAGGCCAGAGTGCCTCCTCTAAATGTATCGCCCAAGACTCCTCATCCAGAAAGAGGACTGGAGCAAAGATAAGTAGATCCTTGAACTTTATACATAGTTCCCTCACTGACATACTCCCCTGTATAAGTGATATTATCTCCTACAACTTCTCATCCTTTATCGTGGAAGAGAGGAATTCTGCCCTGAACCCCCTCTTGAAGTCAGTCCACGAAACCTCATCCTCCATCTTCTACCCATGATAGAGTGTCCACTACTAAAATGATGCTCTAAGCATATGGATTACATCTAGAGGAACCTAGTACTCTGTCGAATCCCGAATCAACTGGAATGCTATCACTAGATCCTCGAGCCAGCTCTTTATCTCAATGTCCTAGATGATGCCATTGTTCTTCTCGAGGGTCTTCTGCTGAAAGGAACAAAGTGTCCTTCTCCACAGGTCATCCTCCTCCTCTCAATCAGTCCTCTGCTGATCAGCCAAACCAGCCTCTCGGGCCTCAATTTCTTTCACTACCCATGGTCGTTGTCCGGGTGCCATAGTTGCAAGGTAAACAAGGAATGCCTAATCCTGAGTAATGTAGAATATTTCTTTTAAATCATTCTTAGACTTTTTATGAATTTTAAATCCCCAAAATTCCCAATACACACAAGAACACAAAGTCATTATGATGCATGTACCTTTCCTAGGGTCTCAACCCTAGAATCAGTGTTGCCTCACTTGGTCATTCAGTAGGTCCAGATTCCTTGCATTGGATCACAGGGGGACCTAAAATCCTGCATCCTAGCTAGTCTTCCATGGCCTATTTTACACACCAAGATTGCCTAACATTGTTTCCCTACCATACCTTGAAATCTTCACTATGCCTAACCATAGACTCCATCCTATCTCTCAACTATCTCATCTAATACAATTCTATCATGACCTGCCTTCACCAAGATGAGGGAATGGACAACAAACTGCCAGACCCTTCCTTCTTCATGTTTAAGGAGAGATAATGACCCTAGAGTCCCCTCTTCAATAGGCCCCAGATTGGTGACTAGAACCAATGATATAAAATCATATGTGATAAGGAAGTAATTAACCCTTTTTTGGAAAGGATCTGGAGATAATATATTAAATCCCAAACAACACCAAAACTGGAAGTAAAAGTAAAGACAAAAATAATCCACTCCCATATGCATGTTCCAATGTAAAGTGCTACAAGGAAAAGAATACTCCATAGGTAACTACCAAAAGAAAAGAAAAGAAGAAACACTAATGGTCCTAGAGATTGACCTAATACTGTCCCACACAGTCCCTGAAGTCCTCCTTGAAACCTAAAAATAGTTTTATATTCATAGGGTGACTATAAAGGTATACTTAGTAGGTAATAAAAAAATTTATCATGCACAAGTTTGGAGGTATTATAATGCCCCATGAGAAAAAGAGATAACCAAAGAACCTTGCAAGGAAACTATCCACCCAAACCTCACCATGGCACACTCCCCAAATAACGCAAGTCAATTAAAGTAATATTAATAACATATCGGTGTTTGGGTACCTTGCACCCCTTTCCCATGGGTTGATGAAGACATCCTACATGTCAGACCTCCCTCGCCATTTTCACTATAGTCTCACTGTCACCCCAATAACAACCTTTCGGGCCACCACAACCACACATCCCACCTCAAGACACCTAGGCCACAAAAACCACACACATCCCCTCCCCAAATGACTTAGGCCACAACAATACCGCCATGCCCGAAGAAACCTAGGCCTGAACATCTACCTCCATTCCAGAAGACACTTATGCCTCATCCCCAAGACACTTGGGAAACAAACTACCCACACACACGTGGTCCAACTACCACAACTACCCTTCCCAAAGAATCATGGACTATAATGGACCTCGGGCTGTCACAGCCTACCCAAAGATTCTTGGGCTACTCAAGAAAGGGTGCAGAAAAGGAGCTAATAACCATCTTCTCATATGAGTGTTGGAAAAAACAACCCCCCCCCCCCATTAAATGGGGGTGTCTGTCTTGAAGTTCTCAACTTGGGTGGGGCACGAACAAGAAACATAACAACTAAATTATACATATAGGTAAAAAGTATTCATCCCAACCTAGGGGTACCAAAACCATCCCACACACAAACACCATTTTTACTATTCATTCACAAAAAATAGACACAACCATGTCAGAACTCATCCCGGAATACAATTCCCCATTGAACCAATTCTTTTTTTAACATTAAAGTTATTCCATTTAAATAATTCATCACTACCAGGCAACTAATAGGAATATCCAAAAGAAAAAGAAGGAAAAACATCCATGAAAAAAATTAATCATTCATACATGGTTATCTTGTAAAGTCATAACAACCAAAGGGATCCATCAGATCCCTCGAAGTACTGAACCAAACCATGAACCAACATACGACCCCACATGACCCCAAATTCGCAAAATAAAAATTGTTCAGCATTGGATCTCATACCCATCCATGTCAGCTCAAAATAATCCATCAGAATAACCATACACATCACCAAAATAGAGAAAGGATGTTTTCAAATTTAAACACACCATCCCTTTCATTATGTCTTTTCTTTGGGTTAACCAGGGTGACCACAAAAGTATTATTATTCATTGGGAATCCATTTAATCAACCAAGATTATGTGATTAACTAGTTTCCATGTTACAGTCATTCAGTCATAGAATTATTCAAGGAATATCGGTTCATTAGTGCGCAAGAAAAGACCACCGATGACCATGATTTTCAATGGACACAAGCCCATACAACTGACAACAAATAAGAAAAGGCAAAAGAGTGCATCATCATCATCAAACACACCCATTCATTATTTAAAACCCTTTTATTATTTTGTTTTGGTTTGGTTTCATCTATACCCATAGGGACATTATCATACCCACCACGCATGATACACAGTAAACAAAGACAAGGAAAAACCCTACTTGGATAATCAACGATTGAATTCACCATGTTCCAAGAACTGAAGATACATGACTTGCAAGGGAGAAAATATGATGACTCCAACAGAGAGTGGGAATGGCTCTAGCATAGTCACGACACTAGCCTCAGGAAGGGGGACTCTAAACACACCTAGTAATGGAGAGAAACCTGCCAAGAATAAGAAAGAATCATCGAGCAAAAAAAGGTGAGATCATGGAGTTATGGGATATGAATTATTGAACAGATATAATTTTCATTTAATAATTCACATCATAGAGGTGGTCATAATGGTTATGAGTTAAAGGTTTTTTTTTAATCAATGGAAAATGTGGAATAGGGGCGGAACTGGAATGTACTAGAAAAGGGTGTGACACTGAGGAAAAAGCCACACTTTTTGGAAATTCAAGGATCGTCTGGATCTTGGTGGATTTCATATATCATTTATGGGATTTTAATTGCTTTGAAAGGGGTATTAAAACACTTTTATGTCAAAATAAACGTTGCCAGGGTGGAACTAGAAAGAAAAACAAATGGTGGGACACTGTTTGGTAAGACACCGTTATGGTGCCACTGTCATGGTGCCACCATCATGGTGTCATCATCATGGTTCCACCATCATAGTGCCACCGTATGCGGTGCAACCGTTTCGGTGTGTGATGATGATGGTGTGACCGCTAGGGTGCTACCGTCACAGTGCCACCGGTTCAATGGAACACCGTAAGCGGTGACACCATCATGGTCCCACCAATTCAGCGAGTGCCACTATCACTATGCCTCTGTGATCAGTTCCACCATTTGATTGAACCGGGTTTTTTGAAAACACTTTATTTAGTCACTATCTGGGCCATTACATGTAGAAATAAAAAAACCCAAAAAACCATGAATAATCAAGACTGAAAAACACACGCACAAATTCCACATATATGCACACCACATACACAATCACAATCCACTAAGAGATCTGTCATGATAAATCAAAATTAGATCTTACATGATATGTTAGGAAATTAGATAAGAGGTTGAGAGAATTTATTCCATGCCAACGGTGAAAATGATAAAAGGAAACCAAAATATGGGGAAAACCCTAATCTAGATCTATCCAAACAACTAAACAAAACCTCCACCATCACCGTCAAATGATATTATCTTAACCATTACATTGGATTTATATAGGGTCTAGGAATAAAATAAAATATAAAAAGGTCCTTTGAGGAGGTATATCGAAGATTTCATCATGAAACACCCCACCAAGAATGATGCCAAAAAAATATAAAACATAAAAACCCGGAGATGGAATGATGCCCAAGCATGACATGAACACGACATACAATGAAATAAGTTAAAATCCCAAAATTCTAAAATAATCATAAAAGGATTGGAATGGAGAGAGAATATGAATCACCAAAACAAAACGAGAGCACCAAATCAAACAAATAGTGATTCACAAAAGGAAGAATGCAAAGGGGAATATAAGGTTATGAAGAAGATAAGAATCATCACCATAGATGGAGATGAATGGGAAAGAGGATGATAGACCCTAGGATGCACAGAGAGATCACATCCGAGAAGGGTTTCGTTAGAAATAGAAACATACTTATAAATTGATATAGATAAAAATCTATAAACATACATATGTGACCAAGAATAGAAATTGATACTTAATCATAATTAGAAACATAGAAATATATAAAAAACCCTAACCCCAAAAAAAACAAAATAAAAAATTCAAATTGAAACTAAAATATAGAAATAAATGAAAATAGAAATAACAATAAAAAATAAAAAATACTAATCTTATTAAAATAGGGAAAACAAAAAACATTAAACATAAATATATAGATAAACACATATAAATAATATAAAATTGATCCAAAACACAAGACAAATTATAAATTGAAAATATAATTGATGCATGGTTAGAAAATGAAATATAATTAAAAATAAAAAAAATAAAAGATGAAATAAAAATAAAAATAAGATAATATCAAATAAAATGAAAAAAATTAAATAAAGGTAAAAAATTAAAATATTTTAAAACAAAAAACAAATCCCAAAAATACAAACATAAATATAAATTAATAAAAAATAGATACATATTAAAAATAAATATATACATATGAATATATATACACATACATAAGTTTAAATAGATATATAAATGGAAACTAAAATATAAATTATAAGTGAAACCCAAAAAAA
Organism: Viscum album; assembly: GCA_963277665.1. Lineage (NCBI taxonomy): Eukaryota > Viridiplantae > Streptophyta > Magnoliopsida > Santalales > Viscaceae > Viscum > Viscum album. The sequence goes on from OY728141.1 coordinate 144,273,988, forward strand.
TAGACAAAAATATAATTAAAGACTAAAAAAAGAAATAATAATATAATATATGGGTATAAAGAGAATTCAAAATAAAATAACATAAAATAAAATATAAAATATAAAAAAATTAACTATTAGAAAAAAATAATATCAATAAATTGAAGAGAAAATATAAAAAATTATAGATTATAAAAATTTAAAATTAAAATGTAAATGTAAATTAACAGAAATAACATTTAAAAAAATTATTATTAAAGAAAAAAATTAGAAATAATTGAAAAATAAAATAAAATAATTAAAAATAAAAAGCATATGAAATTATAATTACTTTTAATATTTCAATTCAAATTTATAATAAATATTATGAATAATATAAAATGAAAATATTTATTGTAACACCCTGACCCAAATCACTTGGTCTATGCGGAAGTGTTACATGACCTCAGGTCACCTCCCCATATGGAAGAGGTTTCCAACTAGCGTTGATGGTATAAAGGTGTCTCGAAAAGAATATAACATTAGTAACCATATAGATACACTAAAATATAATAACATATTCATAATATTTCTAAACAGTATTGTGGAAGATATCATAAACAGGATGTTATAATTGATTTCATGTTCGGTCAGACAATAATAAACCAAATGGATCTACAATGTGGTCGGTCAACAAGTATAAATAGCACAACTAGAAATAAATAAATATAAGATATTGTGGAAACTTCTGAGAGTCTATCTGAGGACCACATCCATATCCTAACTCCATGCCTCTCAACAAACTATCTCTAGTCCATTACCCTTCTCTAAATCCCGAGTTACGAAATCTACATGTTCACTAAGATTCTCATGCATTGTGTACGTATAAACCTAGTAGCACACCACCAATACCTCATTAAAATAATTTAACATGTATAAATGGAATTTTAATATTTCATAAAAGTATACAACTAATTATATGTCTATTTATCATGAACTATCCATCTTATAACAAACATAGACAATACAGTCTTCAACAATATCTCGGAAGATCGTCATACGTAGAAACCTCATGACATTGATCATGATATGTGAAGTTGTTTTTCATTTAAGGTTAAATAATCATTTCATATTTATGTAAAACTTTGTGCCCACCTGTAAGGGAATGTCACACCCATGACCCATGTCTACCTTCTCTCCTCCAACGATACACACACATAGCATGCACAAATAAATTAAACTCTACAATACATAAGTAAGTTCCCCGTAATCACATCATACTGAAATATGGACTGTATTCAAATGGTGTATAGTATCCTAAACCATTGGATAAATTCATTCCATGGTCTAGATTTATCCATCTTTTATCCAGATCCATTGTCGAAGAGTCATACCAACCAAGCTCCCCCTCTAATGGGATAGCAAGGTCTGCCAATGCCACCCATCAACCTGATCATTGAAATATAGATTACAATGGATAAGTAAAAATTAAAAAATAATAAATAACATAGTATGTATTAATATATCATAATAATTATTCAACATGATATTAAATAAGACACAAGTATCAACTTAGCAAGGAATAAATATGGAATATAAATTATTCCACCCACTATGAATAAGCATATATAAGGTGAAACATAGTAAGGAATACCCAGTTCATACTAATAAAAATTCCCACTAGCCACCCATTCATTCTAAACATACCTTATCATGAACGGGTCTCTAAAATAGGAACATACACACAATACCAACATGACAAACAAAAAACTCCAAACATGGCCCCAAGATGGTAAATAAATTCTATCATTAGAGGTTTGAACCCAATTTTCCACATCCACCAATTAATGATACCAGGATCACACCTATACACTAATATTCACTATAGAAATAACCAATCCATCACAATAGTGTATCAATAATTGGAATTCAATGTTGAGATCTTTCTATGTGATTAAATCTACATCAACTTGCCATAACATATTCAATACCAAAGGAAGATCTAGGATTGTACAAGGAGAGGTCACCAATTATCATAATATTACACTAATCTATCAATCATGAAATAATCCTCCATTTTATCCAGGTGGATATTTGAAGATCTAGACACCTATGCTTATATATTTGATCAACTCTATACAAAGAAGGTATATAGGCTTAGAACAGATAGATCCTACGTTGATTGATTCAAGTGGATCGATCTAGACTTGGAAACCCAAGAGGATCTTAAGAGATATCCTAGGGTAGCGTCTGGCCGTGAATCCCACTTAATGATTCCTAGAGATTGGTCCAGAGGACTTCAAGTGTGCCGCTTAAAATTCTAGAGGCTGTCGACTATTATTGGGGGCCAAGGGTGTGTCTGTGGGGATACTATTCCCTCACTGATCATGGTAGAGTGAAATGTTATATATATTTATATATATAATAAATAATACTGAGTATAAGCATACACTATGTTACTGGGATAGTAAGTCACTATGGAAGAAATAATAATAACAGATAGATAACAACGAAATAATAATAAACCATGCCAAAGAAAACAATCAACATGTGAAATATGAATACACAATAATAGGTATAGGATATTGATGATGAAATTTCATGTATCTATAAAAAAGTTATCATGGGAAACAGGATATTCTTAAAAATACCACATGCTAAAAACAATAAAAAAATGAAAAAACTACTACTACAAGCATCTTGAGCATAGGCTCGGTCCTCTTCTCTCACACCCCATCCTTGAAAGGTCAATCAATCATTAGAAAGATGTTTATTCTATTGATCTATACATTCAATCAAGATGTCTTATTAGGTACCAATGGTGTCCCATGTTGGGTGTGGGATATAATACCAGTATGCAACCACCAATGGTGTCTAGATCAATCGGGTTTATGAAATTTTAAATGAATGATGTTCCAATATAAGTGAATCCAATGAATTTAATAAATAAGTGAATAATACTTCAACTTGGTCTCCTAATTAGATACCTGAATCATTCTACTCTCTCAATCCTAAGCCATATTTCTTAACCATGGAAAACATGTACATGTAATATGATGAATAAATGGGTCAATATAAATTTCATAACCAGTGTAGACTGGCCCCAATAATTTGATTGGTCTTGGAGGAAATGTCCCTAGAATATCAATCAAATATGTTCAGAATTTAATAAATAGAATTCAAATATGTACTAGGAAAACAATCCATAAAATCAAGTATGGAATCTAGATCTTTTTCAAGTAGATCAATGGGGAATGACAATGTCATTGTAGGATCCTTTGATATAACCAATAACATAGATTCCATACAATATGACACATAACAACTTCCCTCATATCAGTCTTTGTAGGTAAACCTTTGATTCCTTCTTAGATATCTCACATAGCGGACCAGTTGTCACACGAGGCATAGATTAATCATCTTTCCAATGATATCATCCATGGTTTCTCCCCTAGGTAATTAGTTTCACCCAAAAATATATATAAACCACACAGATAGACCGTCTAAGTAAAGATAAGGTTTTATCTAGTTTCATAAAATAGATCCAAACTGTGCATGGCGATTCTATCCATGACGACCTTATGTTGGGACCTGTGTGTGCTCTTAGCCCGTAGCAGTTAAGGCATAGAATTCACCATCACAAATCATCCACAATGCATGGAATTTACAACAAGAAAATCAAGCTTTATAATTCAATTTAGTTCAATCCAAAAAAATATGGAATATGAAATATGATAGTAAGAAATGGGAAAATTTATAAGCAATACATGAAGTGTAAGGTTCCAGTTATAATGAATAATCATAAAGCATGAGCAATAATGCAACGATCATGAAGAATTTCATTAGTATAGTTCAACCAATTTAAGATACTTAAATTCAATCAAGTAGTTAAATCATGGAATGAGGAATAAGGGAACAAAAAATGGCCAATAATTTCCTTATATCAGTTCACATTTAAAAGGAATTACTACAATGGTGACACACACACACACGGTGTTTAACATCTCAAAGAAATATAAAATAGGCCATTTATGGTGGGAACACACAAGTGGTGACTCCCACAATGATAAAAACCCAAATTAGGGGTTCTTCATAAGCTAATGTCTCAATCGTTATGTGAAATGATTTATATTAACTTATTTATCATCATATAGGCATCATTGGAAGGGTCTAGAGCACGGCACAATGGAACACAAAATAAAATCAACAAAACGAGATGGAAAGAACTAGACCACATAACTTTTGGGCGTAGAATACCACTCATACTTCATCTACCCAAGAATCTAGCTACAAATAGAGTTATCAAATAAATGGTAAAATTTCCAAAAATAGTGAAAAAATAGTTTACACCAAAATATCACAATAGAAAAGAAGAGAAACTTGAAATAGCCCGAAGAGGATCATAGATCTTACCTCAAGCTTCCCAACACATCCAATAGAAAAGGATTGGGATCATGGATGTAGGAGGAATAAAAAATCATATAATGGATTGAGGAGGATCCTGTAGGTAGTTTCTATAGGGGATATATGTGGGAGGATAATTTGGTAAGGGTATTAAAACATTTAGATGAAAAAAGTGGAATTTCACCCACACAAACAGGAGTTCTTGGTTTTCTCACATGGTTAGACAAACCTTGCATGAACAATATGTGATTCCACTGCCCAAGGAGGACCCCCCATGGGTTAAGTGCACATTTTGGTTAACTAGTTATATACCATGAAACAAACATCTACAATTTGTCTTATAAAAGTCTCATGCGCATACGAGCCTCGGTTAACTGTTTTTAAGAAACAATGTAGAGCCATGCTCACCACGATCTCAATCCGCATGACTAAGGAAACGATACTAAATGGGTGGGATAGTTTCTCCCAACCATTAATCCCAGCCTTCTCCTTCATTGCTTCATCACTCCAGGAACTGAACAAGCCCATGACACCCCTAAGACTCCCTTGACTCCCTTAGTCATCATTAATAGGGCCAAACCAAAGAATTGAAACTGTAAAATTGGTTTTTATATTTTATAAAATCATGGATATGACATCTAGTATACCAAGGGAGATATATTTCAGAATTCCATGTGATAATGGGGTCTAATTTGGATGAAATTTAGGATAATAATTAGATTATATGAAAATTTCCAAAATGAAATTAATGATGTTCTCGACTGGGCACTATCGTTCATTCGGTGGTTGACACTTGGTAGGTAGATGTGCCTTTAAAAAATGGGTAACTTTTTTCATAGCCACAATTCAGCCAAAATATTCCCAAAAACTATTATGTACGATATAAACAATTATAACTTCCACTTCTGCAATCACCGGTTGTCTAGTGTACCTCAGCATTATTCCGGTGGCCTTTTTTAGCCATTGTGCAACCCAAAAATTTCTCCAACCTCTATAACATAATGTTATGACCCATTTCCCCTAAAAACACATCAAAATGATGAAAAATGAAACAAAAAACATCAAAAATTAAAAAAGATGCCTTTAATGTCCTATATTTCATATATATCTCCCTCTAAAATCTTCTTATATTTGGGAAGTGTCTCTAGTAGAGTTCATCTAAAAACTCGGGCCACTAGACATGAAAAAAATACTCATGATCTAATGTCTCATATTTTATATGACTATGTTTCTATAGGATTAATATAAGTGGTATCATATTCCCCAAAACAATTTCATTCAACCAAACTATGATTCTCAACCAGATCACTTTAAATGATTTACGATGCTCTGTTACAATATCCTCACAGTCAATCACATTCACAGGTTCATGAATGTACATATGGAGTTGAGAGACATGAAACACATTATTCATAACTTGATACAATGGTCAAATATATAAATGGTATTCCATAGTCCCTATATGCTTGGTAACCATGAATGTTCCAAGAAATCTCATTTCTTTCTTTCATTTCTCATATAATCATTGATGCTCAAATTCTGGATTCACCTGCAATAAATATTGATCACCAATAATTAACTCTAATGGTAACCTCAACCAATAATATTAAGATCATTTTCTACTTTGATTGGTGATGAAACATTTACTAAATAGTTTCACTCTCTTGATAGTCTCTTATATATTACTCATCCCCAAAACTATTGTCACACCCACCTCTTTCCAATATAGGGGAGAGTGAAATGGATCGTCATAATGAGCATCAAAAGGATTCATCTGAGTTGAATCCTATAATGTAGTTTTTTACTGAAACTCAAACATTGATAGGTGATCATTAAAATGTCAACCGGGGTCTATAATTCATTCCCATAATATATTATCCATTTTTTAGATCATTCTCTGTCACTATCCTTTAGTTTGAGTATAGTAAATTGTACTCATTTTCAAATGGTGACCCAAATCCTTCTATAAGTCCAACCAAAATTAATATAAGAAACATGTTTCTCTGTCTGATATGATTCTCATAGAAAATCTATGGAGGCATACAATCTCTTTTATATATATATGTGTGTGTGTGTATGTAATTCCTATCAAATCCATGTAAAGGGTTTCTCTACTCAATAAAAAGTGACCCACTTTCATCATTTTGTCAACTATCACTCAAACAACATCATGACTTATCAGGGTCCTAGGTAACCCTGTAACAAATTCCATCATCAAATCATCTCACATACACATTGGAATGGGAAGTATATGAAGAAAACTAATATGAATTTGATTATAATATTTTCCTAATAACAAGTAATGTATTAAAAAAATATGTGGAGTCTCACTTATGACAGGGAAACCAAAAAATGAATTTGGATATCATGGTTCCTATATTTCTACTCTAGATACACTTACCATTTTAAAGCATGAGAGTCTCTCATCAGAATATCCCTTAGAGAAAATGGTAATATAAATCTTTCATGAATTTTGATCACATCAGCACTCCTAAGGACCATCCAAATATTAGTTCTCTCCCTGCGAATCACTCATACATCACCACGCACACATGATTTGACTCATTTCTATAATTCAAATGATCAACTAATTAAGATCTGACAACCAAAGAAGAAAATTTCATTAATCTCAAACTCATTTAGTGCCACTTATCTTACAAATACAGCTCTCCAAGGGCATATTTACCTAATTTGTTTCTACTGATAACATCTATAATGACATTAACATTCCCAAAAAAAATAATCCATATCAAATTTAAAATTCTATAGAAAATCCACATGATGCATATTCCTAGTATTCAAATACTTTTGTGAGAATATATATTACATGATCTTGTGGTTCATATATAAAACAAACCTTTTTTTAATGATATAATTTCTCTAAAACACCATAGCATGGTCTATTATTTACAAATCTATTTCATGAATTGTTTAGTTCCTCCCATGAATTCATAGATGACATGACCCAAATTTGACGTCCCAATCCCTCTACATGGACACAACACATAAACCAACACATAAGGAATCTCAGTACACTAGGTATACAATCCTACTCTCCTAAAAATTCAAAACTAGAACTATAATCAATATCATCTTCAACTCTAGTAAGGCCTCTTCAAACTTATCATACTATTCCAAATTCACCCATTTTTTCCCAATTCTGTCATCGAAATTGTCAAAGAAGAAAATTCTTGGATGAAATGATGTTATTACACTACATAAATAAGGAAAATATTTATCTAAACTCATTCCATAAGTATTCCCAATAAATAGAAACCACTACCTTCTCAAGGTCCATAGAAATTCCTGCCCCAAAAATTCCAAGCTCGATGAACCATGCCTTTTGAATCCAAAAGTGACACTTCAAATTTAGGTATAAATATACTTTTTTCAAAGTGAACTCAAAATAATCTCAATGTTACCATTATGAATGTATGAATTTTTTAAATATATTAGGATATCATCCAGGAATATAATTAAACAAAATTAATTATATGGATTGAAAAAACTATTCCTGAGATCCTAAAAATTCGTTTGATCATTTTTTAACCCAAAAGGACTGAAAGCATACTCAGATATGCTATATCTATTCTTAACCACTATCTTGGGAATTTCTTCTTCTATAACACATAATTTATGGTATCCTATATGAAAATAAATCTTGGAAAACCACCATGATCTCCTTTATTAGTCAAACAAATATTCATTATTGTGTATGGTTACATATTCTTAAATTTTTCTATATTCAACATCATGTTGTCCATATAAATTTTTATTGTAATAAAAAATCCTATAATACCATTGGAATCAATATCTAAATTGGTCTCCACTAGCTTATAGGGTATTCCCAAACCACACAGGCAGAAAAAAAGTGTATGAGCATTAGGAAAAGTTCTTTCCCATTGATTTCTCCCAAAAAAGATGACATAAAACAAAATATATATAAAAAATATAACAATTCATAATAATTAATTCTTCCAAATACAGCCAATGGAAAATATACAAATAAACTAGGGATATAAAGGGGAAAACCCACGGTAATCCATCTCCTGGTTTTCCTCAACCACCTACCATGTCCCTGTCACCTTCCATCATCAAACCAAGAACAAACCTATAAAAGGAAGAAAATGATAAAATGATCACCTACTATAATAACATGAAATATAAATACATCGAGTGGTATATGCATGGTATGATAAAATATACCCCACTATGATCCCGCAAAGAATTATATGTGATTTCACATCCAATCAATTAATATATGCTACATTAAAAATTATGAATAAGTAAAATGGGTATTCTATTACTAATACTGATAGTAAAGCATGAAAACTGTTAAAAAGGAAAATATAAATCCCTATAGTGTGATTATAATTAATATTTATTAAAAAAAATATCTTTTTAATTAAAAATCCATTAAGGAGACTCAATAAGAAAATATGTCAAAATCCATTTTTAACATAACAAACCTTTTTATGAAAGTGTGGAAAACAATTTCAAAAGAGATTGTCAACATTGAATAGGTAATCTATAAGTTGGTACCACGTATCATAGAATAAAACAACATAACAAAGGAAGATATAGAGATGAATAAATTACCTCATATAAATCAAATGGACATGAAAAAAAGTAAAATGTAGAAACACCAGTTCCAAGTAATGATCAAGATATCATATTCATATATCAAGCATCAATTTCATGTTTAAAGAACATATTTCATCATGAAGTCCTAGATATGTTAGTGATGAGACTGAATACAAGGAAATAAGTACATGACTAACTGCATGAAAATGTCGAGTCTATCAAGTACACAAGCTTACCAACTCAGCATACACCTACCTCCTCGGATCACATCTTTATCCTGAATCCACATTCTCAATGAATACATTATCCAGTGTGCGACTTATCAAAAATGTAGTATAAATATAATGTCTCTCATCTAACTTCCCAATTATCATATTACCAGTCAATGTGGTGGGTGAGATATCAAGAAATAAGGGTCACAACACATATACAAAATGGTATTTATATGAATAATAAACATTCCACAAAATAAACTTTTATCATCTATCCCACACCCATATTCTACCCAAATGAGTATAACCCATGTTTCAACACCCAAAATAATTTTCACAAACATTAAGGAAAATCATACATAATGTGTTAATAAAAAATTTACTTAACAAAATAATATACTTCAAAAAGATCCAAAAATGACTTTTAGGAAAACCAATTTTACAAAAAAAGACTTTATCATCTAAATAAACTATTTAGTTGAATCATTACTTTTAAAAGATCTAATCATACCCATTTCTTTTAAAACCCATTTTAATATAACAAATTGGAATTTGAGAGAATAACATGAAAAATATAACTAGTCCTTTAAATATTTTGAAATGTCATAAAATCAAAAATTCCAAAATAAATTGTTTCATGTTATTATTTAAATCCTTCAAAAATTAATTTTCATGTAATTCACTCATAGTAATCCAATTTTAATTTAACATTAAATAATAAACATACTGTCATGATAAAATATTTTCATTTTTAAACCCAATCTACTGTGATTAAAAAACAAAATTCAATTCCAAATAAAGGATTGGTTCATTATATAAAACCAAAATTTAAAAATACCATTTTCAACAAAAATGGTCATTTGTTCCTCAAATAAGATAAATCATGCTTAACTAATTTCAAATGTAATAAACAATAATGAGAATAAAATTAATAAAAACAAGAAGAAACAACATATAAAAACCTATATGAAATATTCATGATCAAACCTTAAAAAAACTAAGATGAGTTACCTCTGATGGTGAACAAAAAATCAATAGAGAGAGATTACGAGAGAAGTGATAAGAGATCCTAAAATAAAAAATGAACATAAAAAATTCTTGATCAAAAAAATCCAAAGGTTGAAAAAATTATAGGAAGAATGAATCAAGGTTAATAAGATAGATAGAAATCCCAGAGTAGTTTTATGTATTAAAATAAGACCACTACTTCGATTGTAACATTGATCTACCATGATTTGTGGTCAGGATAATCATAATTTCTAGAGAGGGCACTTAATGTGTGTATTTGAAAAGATCGTGTCAAGGGATAAGGATGGATAAATAAAAATATGGTTATAGAGTAAAATTACAATGGTACCCTAGAAAATGTCATTTCCAGTGACACAACTAGTTTTTCTATGGATTCCCGCCAATGAGTTGGTGAATAGTACAGAAATGAAATAGTTTATATCCAGCACACTGGTAGGCCAATAGAGACCCACCAAATAAACAGCGAATACCCACTAGTTAGCTGATGGATACCAATCGAAAGGAAAGTGGTATAGCATATTACTGTTACCCATACCTATCCTACCATCTAGTTGATGGCCCTCACCAGTAAACTGAGGGACCAGATGTAACTTTACAAGATGAAAGTCTGTGTACACACCTCATACACGAGTCTAGGTCATCCTACATCACCTATATAAAAATAAAGAAATAAAATGAGTAATCCATTAATGTGTGTGATACCATTATGTGACACATAGACTACTGTACCACTTCATAGAAAGAAATTCCAGAGCATGGAAAGGATATGTTCTTATCTTGATGAATAAATTTTCCTCTAAATCCTTTAACTACACTATAAAATATCTCAACTCAACTAGTTCCATAGGATAAGGAGGAATTGATATCGATTGTTCCCAAGGCATAAGATAAATCTCAAAATCAATAGCTCTATCTTGAGGAAGGCGTATTGAGTCATCTAGGAAAACATCATGACAAAGATCCACCACATGAGGGAAGATAGAGGTTGATACCACTGATTATATTACGAAATATGTGATAGGTACATGCACTATGATAGATCCAATGTGGTTTAGGAATGGTCTGATCCTTTATTTTTCAAGATCCGACAATCTAGTCAACATGAACCTGTCTCCTTTTCGTTTGGCGAAAGATATGTGTCTCTGTAATCAGTTGATATGACCTCAATAATTAGTTAACCAATAAATTCTAAATATCACTTCAAAACTATTCATCTCTAATATCATGAAGTTTCACAAATGTCTATAGCCTAAAACAACTACAAACAATTATTACATCACTGTTGATAGTCAAATTGCTTTACCACGGGAGTGTTAAAAGAGAGAAACTCAGAAGAAACTGTACAGGTAAATCTATTCCAACAATGTTTGGTGAATATATAATATAATGGGATATTAATATACCAAACCAATAAGTAGATAAAGTATAGGTAATTAATACCATACCTCTAACTATTGGATACCCCTATACACTAGTAGTTTTAACCAATTAAATATTATAAATCCTTCCTACATCCATATTGTGACATTGCCTCTATAGAGAATGATTCACATGAGTCACCAGAGTCTGTGGTGTTTTGGTTTTTTGTTGAGGACCCCTGCTTGCACCCTAACCTATCATCCTTGAATATATATGCGACACCCTAGAAAAAAATCATTGGAGATGAACCCCCATGAAATATAAATGATATTTCCTTGGTTTATTCAAACATGTTGTAGTAAAATGTCTGCTCTATACATAGTTATAGCACCTAGTACAACCACCTTCCATATATGGTTTTAAATAATCCCTCATCTTATATTAATTCATGCTGCCCAACTATACCACCTCTTCATTTCTCTTCCTACGACAAAAAAGAAACCCACTTTAGCACTAGGATGTCTGGCCATCGAAGAACTATTAACTGAAATAATAAAAACATGTATGTTCTACTCTAAAACCTCCTCAATATTTAGGGAATTGTGATTCATAGTTTTAATATGTCATCATGTAAAATCCCCTAACCTAAAATTTTTAGAAGAAGAAAAAAATGAATCACAAACATTCTATCCCCATATACCTAATTAACATCCAAAATAGTATCAAAACAGAAAAGTATTTTTAACCGTGTAGGGAAATAATAAGATAACAACATCTCTTACTAAATTTCCACAAAAACCTATTCCAAATCTAGTTTCATCATGTTAGGAAATAACTCCCCAAATAATACCTCATTGAATGCCACCCAATTAAGGCTCTCATGCTTTACTATCTATCCCAAAATTTCCCCACCATCTATTGGATGGAATCGGAATCATAAGGGATTTCCACTTCACCTTCATATCCTAAATATTCTCTACTAGATAAAAGATTCCCATAATAATTCAAATTCATTACTCAACATCCAGATGACTATCAGTGCCTTGGAAGGGTGGTATATGCTATAACTAGAAATCACTAGCATTTTTTAACATCATCCTCTACACCCCTCATCCCTCAGATAAAATATTATTGAAAACTCTAGTTTGGGTCATGTGTTCCATTTAAACAAAAAAAGCGAGTTTAGGATTATTCTTGGGTGAAGCCATATACATAGCTAGTGGGTGAACTCGTGTGGTCTCCCTATTGGGAGTATTCTAGACTAATTATCTAAGAAGTCTTACCAAAAAACGTTGAGGATGAATTTTATAAAATAAAAAATGATAGTTTGGAATTATTATAACAATTTTATTACTTGGAAAACATAAGTAGTTATAAGGAACACATATCATATATCTATTGGATGATTTTTTCTAAGATATTCCCACACATAAGTTATAACTCACCTAGTTCTACCCAATGATAAAGACTATTACTCCATACCCACACATCAGTTGTAATCATATATATATATATATCATAAAAACATGCACATATTTTACCAACTAATTATAAAATAATATACTAAGAAAGATGAGAATATATGAATATCATTGAATAGATAACACAAATCAAGGGATTTAATTAATGAAAAACTATGATGAGAACTACGTGTATATAAAATACATTTGATCCTACAATCCAATTGTTAATTCATGAATACAAACAAATTTCAAATATTTTAATAAAAATAACTACACCGATAACTCGTAGGTTCATTTCACTTGAATATAAAAAAACATCCATAATAAAACATTGCTTCAAGAATAAATATAACATAAACAAGATACTATAATAAACTTCATGTCAGCTCATAAAATATTAAACCAAATGGAACCCCAATGTGGCAGTTCTAAGAGTATAAGTTGTACAACAGGAAATAAATAAATAGAAGATGTTGTGCCAAATATATATATTATATAGAAGTATTTTTTGAATATCATAAATCCATTCTAACATTTCCCAAAATAATGAAATTAAGAGAAAGGAAACCTCATGATCTAATACAATTTTTTAACACCCCGAATAAAATCACGGGGACCCAGCTGAAGAACTACATGAACTCATTCATGCCTCCTTATACGCAAGAGGATTATAAATTATAGAAAGGTTATAATGGTTTTTCATAGAGACTATACACTTTTTAATTATTGGAAAAATATAATATAACCGCATGTAGCTATGAAAATTTAACATCAGAGTGGAAGATAAGATAAACAAGATATTATGACAGATGTATGTGAGGTCATATAAAATTAAACCCTAAAAACCCAACATGTTCTTGGTAAACAATTATAATTAATAAAACTATAAATAAATAAATAAAATATGTTTTAGTATATATCTAGAGTCTATTTCTATAAAACCCTATCTTTTATCCATTTACTTCTCTCATTAATTTCTTAGTTAAAAGGATTAAAAAATTAAAAATCCTTGTATCCATATTATTTTTGTCTTAGGGAGGTTCCAAAGGTCTCAAAATATTTTATCTAGAAAGATATAGTTGTTTCATGTTGTAATTAAATGAAAACATTTCCACTGTCTAGTTTTTGGTGTTCATAATCCTGCTGGTGGATAGATTAATTACGTGGCAAGGCTATAAGAAACCCACCATCTAGCCAATGAGACCCACCAACTAGCTCGTGGATTCCTAGATGAATGGGATTATATTATTATTCCTAACATCCATTTTAGTGATATAAATGGAAGGTTAGTGGGTTTTAAAAGTATGTAACCATTCTAATTGACACCACCGACTAGCGGGTGACAACTAGCCTCTAGGAAATGGCACCATGGTGGTCTAGGAAAGTGAGGTTGGATTATTATATTTTCCATTGAAAACCCTAATTTAACCCTTCAATTATTATACAATGAAATAATTTATGATTTAAATTTTGTGAATGTTCTCTATGACTTCTTCACCATCTCTACTTTCATCTCTTGGTTCATTGAACCATAGTCTGATTTGTATATTGCGAATTGGTAAATATTTCAGGGAATATGTGAATTCCTCATGTTTGTTATGTAGATCTCCTTTTTCCATCCCTAATAGAATTATTCTACTATTTTTCATATGGAATTTTTATGTTGTGTTTTTATATGGATGTATTATATTTGGATCCTCCTTCATTTCTTTGAGTTACATGGTCTAAAATATATCTATATATTTTGGTTTAGTTTTCTAGTACATGTAACACGTGTGATCATGTCAACATGTCATGTGTTCAATATATTCTAAATGGAATCGATGTTTTTTGATTGAATCGTATTGATTATACATCTTAAATATAATTTCAGGTATCTTGGTGATCTGGGACATGGACTCTTGGCCACCTGAGCGGTGTATATATCCTTCACCCTTGGTTGGAATGTGGAAAGTAAGATCCCAGAGCCTTGTAATTAGACTGGAATTTCATTATAGAAATGGAATAACTTATAGAACTTGTAATTGGATTTTCATAAAATATTTAATATGTTAAAGTTAAATTTACACAATTCAAATATTAATTGGTGAAATAAAAATTAATTGTATAATTGTAAAGAAATTGTGAAATAGAATATTCAAAAGCTAGTGTATTGGCATAGTGAAATATATGATTTGTAATTGGAACTTGAAATAAAATAATATTATATTTTAACTATAATTGGAATTATAAAATTTAATTTACATTAGGTGAACAATATTTTATATGATAACATGTTTAACATGTTTTTTATTTTTCAATCCACTCGAAATTTTTTATTTTGATATATGGAAAGATAAATCTACCCTATCATGAGAATTCACACTACTTATGATGTCCTCTAATAATGTAAGTGAAACTTTCATGGTAAATTACTCTACATCCATTGATTCTTGAAATATTTAAACCACACATGGAATGATACTCTACCATGTATCCGTTATAAACCAATTTTTGTATTGGTTATTGGAATTTTAATATTCTTAGACTCAGTGGTTATTTTTAATTGAGTTACAGATCATTTTTCTAGAAGGTAAAGATGA
The DNA here is from genome assembly GCA_963277665.1 of Viscum album. Classification (NCBI taxonomy): domain Eukaryota; kingdom Viridiplantae; phylum Streptophyta; class Magnoliopsida; order Santalales; family Viscaceae; genus Viscum; species Viscum album. The sequence goes on from OY728141.1 coordinate 144,289,579, forward strand.
CCTTGGGAGTTTACCTAGAGCTCTTGGTTCATGGGATTTATTTACATGTCATGATTTTTTTTGTAATTGATTCCATTGTTATCTTATTTCTATAAGCATTATAAGTCAAACTGGAGTTTATTTAAACATTGATGGTGGTGGCCTATGATTTTTTACTCACACTATATTCAAGATACATTTTGGTACCTCAATAAACATCATTGATGTAGCTTTGAAAATGGGAAAGGGGTATTAATCTTGATTGGTTTATTTTCATGCTAGGACTATATCATTGATATAGGATCCAGTATATTGTTTTAGATTGGTTTTGGGAGTATTTATTTATTTTGATCATTTATTTAGTTGTTTTATTTCATTATGTTTATCAAGACATTTAGTTGGAATACAATATGATATGAATTGTTTCATTATATTATTTTTATTTTTTTCATTTTCTATTTTTTATCTGCTAGAATTGATTATATTGATTGTTTTATCATATTCAAAATATGATTTTAAATACTTACCAAAAGGTATAGTCTCACAACTATATGCATTTGATCCTCACTACTAGTTAGAAGCCTCTAAAATATAGGGAGGAAAGATTGAGGTCTAGTAACAACCCATCTTGTTCACATGAGAGAGAACCTTATGGAGTATGTTAAAAAGTATTATCAAAGAAGGCATCGTATTTTTATTTACTATTTGGGAATGGTAGATATAAGAATAGGATTCTTCAGGGATTACTAATACTCTCATTCATGAGAGTAACTAAATCATGTGCTAGGGAAAACCTAAGTTGTTGGGGATGGGTTTACTAATATTTTTTTCTTATTGGTGTAGTTGTACTGTTATTCCATGTTGGGTGATGCACTTATTGTGTGATGTTAATAATTTATAAGATTTTACTCATGGGATAGTATTCCATTAGGTGCATATTCATGAATCGTAATAGGAATGTATGATAGTGTTCTATCATGAATTTTTTATTCTAGGGACTTGTTTATTTCACATTAAATTTAATGACATGTCTAATAAAAAATAAATAAATCTTCAAAAATACAATAAATTCACATGTTATGATAACAAATGGCGTGAAATTTAATCTATATTTATATGTTGTCTATTTTTTCTTATAGGTTTGATCATTTTATGAACCCTATAATCTATTAAGTGTGTTAATATTTATAGAGAAAATACATAGTGACATATTCCATTTGAATGTTTGGAGACTGATAATGAGTAAACACCACACAAAATGGAACCAAAACTTCCTCTACAACTCTATGAAATATTGTGGATGATATGATCCATGATAGTTTCTTGTGGGATATGTAATCATTGGAGGGGGATACTAATCATTCAATAACGTATCTTTCTTAGATTAAAATTTATTTCTATCTATTAAACCCACTAACTTATAATAGATAGGGAGTCCCTTACGTAGCGTGGTTCTAGATTGAGTCTATGTAGACAAAATTTAGTAACCTTAATACACCTGGGGAGAAGAGTTTAGAGCTTATATAGTATATTTTATAGGGACTAGGAAAGTGTTGGTGGTACATGATAGTGAATGATGGATAGAAACAAGAGCTAACATTTAAAATCTTCAAGAATAAGTTCATGCTTCATGTCCATCTAGAGAAAATTATTGGATAAAGGGATCTAGATTTCATGCATCTGAAAATTAGAGCATGTAAGGGATGGAATATTATTACACATCCATGAATGTTTAAGGATTAAATTCCTTTTTCATGGATATGATATTTCGAGGGTGAAACACTTTTAATATGGGCTTCATTATGAAATTAATTTGGACGTTAATGTATTCCATATAAAAAAATCTCTAAAACAACGAATCTGGATCCCATCACCAAGGGAACCTGAAGGAGGATACAAGTGAATGGATGGAAATTATATTATGATTATCGAGTAATTTATCTTCATACCGTATGAGAATTTTTTAAAAGGTAGTGGTGGGATGATTGACCAAGGGAGTGGACTGCCATCTCAGTACTACATCCACGGGTTGTGATATCAGTCTGGAAGTCATGGCCACAAGTTCATTTTCATTCCTTTCCCTATAGTGGTTTTATAATATTTTAGCAACATAAGAATCCTTTATAGTTTCTATAAGATAACGTAGTAATCGATTGGTGGTGGAGGATTGTGATATAAACTAGAGTTTAGGAGGGACTTTACTACCCCTCAAAAAATTTGTATATGGCATTTTACCAGTCACTCGGGTTGCGGTAGGGGAATGATACCTCAATTCATGAGATATAGTATTAGAAAGAAGGAACATTTTAGGGGAGTTAGGCTAGATCTCATGGATGATAGAAGAGTAAGATAAATTTTATATATTCCACTCCTATAAGTCTGAATGCATGACCTTACACTATAATAGGTAAGATTCATGTCCCATCTACCCTTGCCTACTTTTTTTGATAGAGGATAATCAAATTTCTTTATATTGTCTCAATATTTTAATTTATTTGGATTGGTTTTGGAGAATTTGTATGGGGGTTATGGCCAATTAAAATTTTTTAGTGGTATAATCAAAGGGTACCATACAGTATGAGTGTCCTATTGAGATCATAGGAATTAATTATCTAGGATCTATTTATTCTAGAAATTGATTTATTCAATTCGAATTTAGTTATTGTGACTCTCGCGGAGTAATTTGTACGTTCTGTTTCTATATTTTATTTATAGTTTCTCTTCTCTATGGTTTTCACATATGTTAGCAGTTGAGAAATTATATTTTGGTGTATATAAACCAAGGTACATATTTTGAGAATGATTTTACCATAATTCTCATCCTCTAATGGAAAACTATTCAAGGGTGCTTTAAGGGAGATAGATAGATCGACCAAATTTTGGGATAGTTATCCAAACCATGTCAAAACCAAGGAGAAAATTTCTACCCTATCCTGGGTAGGAAGTTGCCTAGCACGGCTTGTGAACATTATGTGTAACTATGTGAGGTCCGAAGAGAAACCTTGTATCCTATCCTTGGGTAAATAGTAATTTTTTACATGGTTCACACATTGTTTTGGAAATTGTGTGGCCAAACCATGCGGTTTTTCCAACACCTTAAATTTTTGGTTTTTGGCCATTTCACCCAATAAATTTTTATACCCCATGGCCCTCATTTTCTCTTACCTAATCATGAATATCATCTATTTATCTTGTATTTTTCTTAATTATCCTTACTGGTGGAACTTTGTTGGATTCATGATGGTTTGGTTTATGGTAAGTCAATTTGTTCATGGTTTCTTCTTCCTTGCCACTTTTCATGATTATTCATTCATTTACATGGAATTGTGTAACTCTATATTATGGGGGTTGATGAACCTTGGGGTTTAATGGGAGTTTTTTGTTTTTTCAAATGGATTAGGTGTGTGAGGACCTCTTCTACCTAATCTAGGTGTTTTTATCAAAGCTGGAAAGGTTTACACCATTTTTAGGTAGGTGTCTCTATTTAAGAGAGTCTTCTACCGAGTACATTTTAATTTATAATCTCCCTTGGTTCGTGTTGTTTAAATATTCATTGAAATTATTTATGTTTTATATTTATTAAATTTTTGTTGTGATCCATGTATTTCATATAATTTTGGTATTTTAATGTGGGTTTTTCAAATAGCAGTGGCATGTGTGCACCAAAAGTTCTTGATAAATGGATCAAAGAGATTTCATGGTTTTAAATAGATTTTAAAAATGAATATATAAATGTTTTTTACCTTTTTAATGTTTTTTATTAAAATGGGAATGTATTTTGTGAAAATATATTATTAAATGGTTTTTATTCCTATAGAACGTGTTTTGTGATTGGGATAAATGGAGTATCACATGGTTTAACGGATGTGTGAGTGAGGGGATGTGAAAGAGACCATGATATCCTTTAGTGTTAAGACAATGAGAGCTTCCATTTTTGTCTAAGGTAATGGGAGTGCCTTTGGGTTTGAGGAATGGAAGATGTTCCATTTCTTTCAGACAAACCATGGGAGCTATTGGAGTTGGGTTGAGGGACGACTATGAGATATTCCAGTTTACTTAGCTAAAAAGAATATTTTTTTATAATCAATCACACTAAACATTATTTTAAAATCCCTAGATAAACTTACACTTTTGGTATTGGTTTATATGAATTAATCATTGTTTTAGATCCATGATTGATGTGATAAGGTATTTTTTCTATTTTAATTTATTCTTTATATGATGATGTTATAATCACTTTTGATATTCCTTGTTTTCGATATTTCTAACATGTCTGCCCTGGGGGCCATGATTTTTTATTTTATACATACTGAGAAATGTTTTTGAAATATGTATTTTAGTTTTAATTGAAAAAAAGGTATTTCAAATTCTTATTTTAATGTGGAGTGTTTTAATGTTATTTAGTTGCGGAAATTATTTTCAAACTAGTTTATTGGTATTCATGGTAAAAATACTTAAGTTAATTATTAAGGGTATATGAATGTACAATGTTCCTAACACCTTATATATTTCATGAAGAGTATATAGACATTATATTATAAATATGGGTAAGGGAATGGGAACTGCATACCAGGGCGGTTCAACTAGATAATTGATTTTCGGTGTTTTATGGTGGAGACATGGTCTCATGAAGCTATCTCATGTGGTTCCATTTTGGTTTTTTTATTCTCTTTAATGTATATATTGTTTGTGTTGGTATTTTTTCCTTTTTTTTATGTTTTGATATATGAATTCAGGAATAATGTATATAGCCTTTTGGAATGACTTGTATCTGATGTTTATTTTTTTATGGTATTTGATTGTAATGTGTTGTATTTATGGGAATTAATTTTTATAAAGGATGAACCAAATTAAATTTTCTTTTTAATCCAATCCCATGGTTGGGTCATGATATTTTATCATTAGAGAAGCCATTACCTTGATTTGGTTCATTGTCCCCAATTCAAGTCGTTAGCCTATGGAGATTGGGAACATGCTTAGGTCCATGTGACGAGTTTCCTTAGGGGACAGTTCGGGTTGACATGTTTTATTTCATTAGAAAATGGTATCATACTAGTGTTTTTATTTTTGGATAAAATTAGATACAAAGTCTAGGACCATTGAGACTCGAGAGGTAGGAGTGGAGGAGCATATGGCCATCTCATCTTCATGTTGAAGCTCATGATTTTTTGAGTGGTATGCGATTTTGAATACTTTTTATCCTAGTTTTGGGTCATTTGGATAATTTGTGATGGTATTTCATGAATTTTTGTGATCCCTAGGGTGAGCCATACTCTTTTTTGATGCTTTTATTTCTTTTTTCTTTTTTCCATTTGGATCTTCTTTTGATGCTTGTGATACTTTTTGAGACTCATGCTGCGGGTTTATCTGGATTCAATTGATGTGTCATGAGATACAATTATGATTGATTGAGTATATTTTCTATTATCTATAGTTAATACCTTCTAAAAGAACCTAAAACAAACATAAATATGGTATGGACACAAATACCCCATATTTGAACCCTCTTTTTTATCTATCCTTATTTGACTCTGGATTTATAAAATCTAATGCTCAGGTTAAGTGGGTGGTCGGGAGTAGTTATGGAAGGTAGAATATTATTTGGATTTTATTAGGTATAACCCACTCTTGTTCATTTATAACAAGGGACCCAATTATCATGAGGAGTTACTAGATCATATCGATATGATGTTAGAGTTATTTAAGACCCTTGAGACCTTGGATGTCGGATTGAACACATTTTTGTTCAAGGGACCATGTAGGATGTTCTGGGAGTCGATAGTGCTCATGAGGTTCTATAAGGATCTCCCTGATAAAACTTTTTATGTGGATTCAAATCAATAGTATTATACAGATACATTGAGAGAAATGAATTCCCATGTGTTCCTGAAGTTTGAGTAAGGGGTTCATTTGGTGATGAGTACGCTAGTAGATTTAATGTGCTTGTACATGTCTCTCTTGATTTTATCTTGAATGACGTGGAGTTTTGAGATGGGTTTGAGGCTAGATATCTGATCTATAATTATTAATCTCTATCTTATAAACTATTCAGAGGTTCATGACAAGGAATTCAAGGTATAATAATATCCAATTGTAAATATATGTCTTAGTGTTGTTCTTTTTGTGGGAAGATACTAGAGTTGTTCATTAAGATATAAGTAGATTTGGGACAAGTCCCACTAGGGTAGTGGATATAGTGTCCAAAAGTCTTCATGTGAAGTACAAGATCATTATATAGGGAACAATAAAATTTTCTATGGTCTATGGGAAATGGGTGGACACACCATGCCAATTTCCATGATATTTTTAGGGGTTTCCGCTAGTTTGGATGCCTATGGAAACCTCAACACTTCGGTCAGGCTGCTTTAAGGGGAGTAGTGGGAGCCCTATGTTTCTAAAGGGTTCCCAAGATTATCTAGTGGATTTAATGTGTGCAGAATCACACACTTTTGTTAGGGGAGATTCTCAATTGGGGGATAAGACATAGGGAGGTTCTTAGCCACGGTGTCTTCATTCATCAAATCTTATTCTATTGGACTTATATTATGGGATATCTACTATGAGAGGAATGTTTTTTATTACATCTTCTAGGAAATTAGTATTATTTGACATGGGAACATATCATTCCTTTATTTCTATGATTATGATTGATTATTTGGGCATGCTAGCTGATTTAATGCCATATGTTTTGGATTTTCTAACCCTATTATGCTGGAATAAGGAATCGGTATTCACGTTCCATATGTTCCAAGTAAGGATGGCTGATGTACAGGTCATCTTGGACATCATCACCATAGACATGGACTTTTTTGAACTTATTATCACTATGTATTAGTTAATCTTTATTAATTAATTGGTTTAATATTATCATCATAGGGTCTAGTTTCACACTCTATAAGGGAACAATCACATCCTCCAGAGGGAGTGGGTTAAATGATCAGGAAGGGAAAGATATGTTGCTTCATACATGGGTCCAATTGAATGACAGATGTCCATTTTGTTTCTTGATTTTGCTGATAAATGTTCTATTGAAGCGCCTCTAGTGGTAATGGATAGGTTTCTATATGTGTTTCTATTAGATTTTTTGATATTTTATCCCTAGAAAGGGGTATATTTTTCTATCAATCATCTCCATATGATTATCTCAATTCCCTTTCAATTATATAGAATGGCACCATCTAATTTGAAAGTGATGAATTTATTACTAGAGGACCTCATAGTAAAGGGTTTTATCATTCTAGTGTGTCATAGTGGGATTTTATAATTCTCTTTTCTATAGGATGAATATGGAAGCCTCTAAATTTTCAAAGACTAACAAAATCTTAATTAGTTTACTCTTATGAATAAACACATGTTTTCCTCAATTAATGATCTATTTGATCCGTTTAGAGGGGCTGATGGTTTTATATTATGAATTATAGTTTGGGTACCATTAGTTGGGGGTTGGGGGTGGATGTTCTATAGACCATATTCTAAAGGAGGTATGATCATTCTGAGTATTTTGTGTTTTCATTTGGGTTTACCAATGTTTTAAAATTCTTTATAGTATTGATGAACTAGGTCATCCAATGCATTTTGGAATCCTTCATGGTTATATTTTTTTACATAATTTTGAGGTATAAAAAAAAGTTGAATAATTCTAACCATATATAGTTTTTTTATTTTTTTGGACCGCCAACTATATTCCAAGATGTATAAGTTCCAATTTTGGTAGTAGGATGTGATATTATTTGGCAATATGATTTTTGAGGAAGGGGTTTTAGGGGATCCATAGAATGTTTGAGCTGAAAAATCTTATGTTAATCCCAAGAATGTGTTTGATATCCTAAAAATTTTAGTATTTGTTGGTTATAATAGATGTTTCATTTAGTAATACTCCTTGATAGATTCTCCTTTCATAGATTTGATGATGAAAGGGTCAATTTTTGGGTGTTATTAGAATTTCCATGCTTTTTTGAGTAGTTTATGTCCCATTTGACATATACATTAGTTATTATTCTTACTAAACCTTGAATATATTGTATCATATTTTGGGATGACTATTGATTGATTTTGGTATGTGTTTTGACACAAGATGATCATTTGGTTTCTTATATCGCATTGAATCAATGACCACATGAATAGAATTACCACACCCATGACCTATAATTCGCAACTATGATGAACGTGTTGAAGACATGGAGAAAAAACCTCTTCAGGGAGTGTTTTATAGTGTATTCCTATTATAATTCAATGAAGTATATGTCAAACCACAGGTATATTTACTTTATACAGATTGTTTGGGTGGAGTATATCCAAACATTTTGTTTTTAAATTGATTACATGCCTAGGAAGGGCAATGTGGTCACCGATTATTTTAGAATAAATATTCAAATTTAAGAGGTGTAGTAGTTAGTGGATGAGTAGGGTCAGATGTGTTTGTTTTCTAATATGATTCGGGATGTGTAATAGGATGGAGGGAATGTGTTTCTTACCATCATTTAGGTCACACTTTCTCTCTTCTAATGGGAATAAAGTTAGTAGGAATCCCACCCAAATATCTATAATATTATATGTGCTTTAATTGGCGTGGAGGCCTCAGATGATTGTTCACGGTATTCTAACAGTTCTCTCATCTTTAAGCGATATATGTTAGTTTCTTTGAGCATATCGAATAAGGGGATTCATGAAGTCCATCATTCTTGTTGGGCCATTCAACAAGGGGAAATGAAGATGTTTTATAACCTAAGAGAATAATATTGGTGGTTCGGGATGACACAGGCAGTGGTGGACACTGTTTTTAGATGTTTTACCTACCATATAATCAATGTGGAACATAAAATACTTAACATGTTGTTTTAGTTTCTTCCCATTATGGTGTGTATGTGGTATAAGATCTTGATTGATTTCATTGTTGTTCTACCCAAACAATGAGTGGGAAAGAATTCATATGGGTGATTATCGATTGATTGATGAAATCATTCAACTTTATTCTCATTAGGGTGTGGATGAAAGGTATATGATATTTGTTAAATGTATCTCTTATAGTAGTCATGATTATTGGAGTGACCTCAGTGATATTTTTAGATAGGTATTCATACGTTAATTCTTCATTCTATAAGGGAATCTAGGTGGTGTTTGGAACTGAGATAAAATTTGGAATCATTTATGACCAATAGACAGATGTCCAATTTGAAAGACCATCCATACTCTCGTGGATATATTATATTCATGTTCCATTTATTATTGTTGTTCAAGGTAAAGGAAACTATCATTGGATGAATTTTCGTACAACAACAGTTTTCCGGCCTTGATCTAAATGGCCCCATTTGAGGCCTTATATGGATGGTCATTCCAATCAACATTATGTTAGGTTGAGGTGGGAGAATGTTCCTAGGTCTGACCGGTCCTTCTCTAGGAGATGATCATGATAGTGATACTAATTCAGAAGAGGTTAGGATCAAATCAGAGTCTCCAAAAGTCATATACCAACTTTTGTTATATTCAAACCATCTTCATCTCTTGTTGGAGTTTCATGTTGGTAATCATGTGGTTCTCTGTGTATTTATTCATTTGGGACATTGGAACTTGGGAAAATATGGAAATACAACACTGAATTACATTGGGATGTTTAATATTGTAGATAAATATTGATATAGTACCCTATCAATTTGAGTTTCCAACTCCACTAAAAACTATCCATGACATCATTCACATTTTCCACATAATGGTACTCCATCTAGAACAATCACATTTATTAGAGTGGTATGGTTTGGGGATGTATTAATATACCAATATAGTAGAGCATTCTTCTCATATTATGGATTTTTATAATAATGTTCTCCATGGTATATCATTCTCATTCGCCCCTGTTCTACAAAATCATGTAGACAATATCCATGATAAAAGGTAATTATAAGTGTTTGTGAGGAATTAATGAAAACCTTTATTTTATTATTAGTGTGCCTAATGAATTTATTAGGGAAGATAGTGACATGCTGGAGATTTATTGACACCCACAAGGTCACTAGTAAATTTTTTAGTTTTATTTATATATTTTCTTGTCCATGGAGTTCCCAGTTCTAGGGGTTAGAAAATATTGTTTTGGGGGAGGAAACCCAATCTCTATAGTTTGAGAAAAGTTTTCCCAAAACATGATTCCTCTTAGGGATCTCTGTATGAGGGTGTTATAGGGGAGACTAAGGTATTTTCATGGATTGGGTATGGTTTGTTAAACATGTGGCCACTTATATTAAATTTTTCAGTCTGTCCTATAGAAGGCATCAGCCTCGCATGGTTCTCTCAAACCATGCACGGTCCTAGAGGAAAATGTGTGGCATGGCCTTTGGGATGTAGTTTCTCCTACATGGTTGGAATATGTTTTTAAAAACCAAGAATCCAATCCATGTTGTTTGTCCATAACCATAAATTTTTTTATTTTTACCATTTTTCCTACAGAATTGTATACGCTTTATCCCTCACTTTATCCTCACATGCATGCAACCCCTCTTCTTACCTTCTATGTTTCTCGCCTCTCTATAGTGATGGATTTCACTTGAATTATTGGTGGTTTTTCTTTATGTAAGTATATTTATTCATGATTTACACAATATTTTCCCCTTTTAATGCATGTTCTTCCATTTCCATGGATGTGTGTAACCCAAGATGGTGGATTTGGATGAACATAGGGTTTTGGTTTGTTTTTTATAGATTATGTGTGTGAGGAACTCTTTTACCTTTTTTGTGTGGTTTTCATAGAATCTAGAGAGGTTTTCACTATTTCTGAGGTAGGTGACTCTATTTAAAGGTTTTTTTAATTAATTAACTTTAAATTTATTATTCATTTTTGTATTTATTTTTTAAATTTACAATTAAATTATTTCTTTTTTATGTTTATTCCATGTGATGTCATCAATAAATTTTGTTACAATTTGTGTATTTTAAATTGGGTTTTCCAAATTAGGGTGACATGTGGGAACCCCAAGTTCTTGATAAAATGGATCAAAGATGTTTCATGGTTTAAAATGTAATTCTAATTTTAATTTTGAAAAGTTGATACCTTGTTAATGTTTTTTTAAAATGGGAATATTGATTGTCAAAATGGAGAGTGAAATTGATTTTTTTCTATAGAATATGTTTTGTGATTGTGTGGAATGTAGTATAACATGGTATAACATGGGTGTGAGGTAGGGGTTGTCTGGGGGCTATGATATCTTTTGTGGAGAAAGACTGTGAGAGCTTCTATTTGGTTTTCAAGGGGATAAGAGATCCTTTAGATTGGAAGATCACTATATTTTCCATTTTTTCTATGATAAAATGAGAGATTATGGATTTGGAATTGATTAAGATCATGAGATCTACCACATTTTTTAACTAATAAGTATAATTTTTAGACTTTCTCATAATAAAAACTGATGGTTATATTTATAGGTTCACTTACTCATGCCAGACTAGTTTATATGATTTACACATATTTTAGTGCCCTATTTAAGGTGATGGGGTATGTTATGCCCATTTTCAATCATTGATTATATGATGATTTTATATTCACCAATGATATTCCTTGTTTAGCATATTTTTAGAATGTGTGACATGGTGTACATGGTTGTTTATTTGATCCATATTGATAATTTTTTTGGAAATCCATGTTTTATTTTAATTAGATTGACCCAAAAAGATATAAAAAATAATTTCACAGTGGGTTTTTTTAAATGGTTTAGTTTTGAAATGTTCTTTCAAACTAGTTCATTAGTTTTAATTGGTAATATACTTAAATTGATACATTATGGAATCCAACAGGGATGTGTTCCTCACACCCAACAAATTCCATTTGTTGTATGTAGACATTCTATTATATGACATAGGTAAGGTAAAGGTAATTGTGTACTATAGTGGATATTATTGATTATATATGTATGGTATTTTGTGGTTTAGAAATGGTCTCCAAGAGCTATCATGTATGGAGTTATTTTGGATTTTTTATTGAATGAGTATATTGGTACTATTATAATATTTCCATATTTTTTATTTTTTGAGTTATGACTTTATATACAATGTATATGGACTTTTTTCATGAATTTTATATATTGTTGACATTTATTATGGTTTCTTATTTTTATATTATGACTTTGTCTTGATACTTATTTATGCATGATAACTCACATTGTCTTGGTGTTTCCATCCCATCCCATTCATGGATCATGAAATTTTTCCATGGGAAAACCATTCCAAAGAGGTTGTTGATTTTTCCCGGTGGGTGTCACCTGCATCTGGTTTATAGGAACGTGCTTTGGGATATATGATGGGATGAATCGTGTGACAGTTTAGGTCAAAATATTTGGGTTTGTTATAGGTAGAGATTATCTAATTTTGTACCAGGAAATTATTAACTATATTTAATGGACAGTAACATTACTATAACTATAAGTGGGTATCCATGACTATTGGGGTGATTTGGATCTCTAGGAAGGTCATGCCAGGCCAATTCAATACAAACTGGATTGGATCATGGACTTTGTATGAATACATCTTCTGGATGATGGTGAGTTATAGAATAGTACCATTCCTCTAGGAGTGGACCTCTTCAAATATATATTCCATGAAGAGTAATCTAATTAACCTCTCGAGTGAGATATCATGTTCACTATCAATTTGGTGTTATGAATCAGATATGTATCTATCCCGCTATATTGGATGGAACCAGTGGAGATTCAAGAGTTTAATGTATAGTTAGAGGAACTATAAGCTAAGGGATTTATATGAATAGGTACATCACCATGGTATTCTCCTGTTACATTATCTAAGAGGGAATATGGACCCTTTTCCTTATGTATGGACTTGCATAGGTTGAACCAAATGATAGTCTAGAACTGATATCTTCTTCCATTCCTTGATGACATCATTAATCAGTTCGGTGCTACCTAGATATTCTCCAAAAATTACTTGAGCTTAGTGTTACATAATTTGAGATTGAGACCATAAAACATATCACAAAATTATTTCAGTAGAAGGTACGGCTTATATGAGTTTTTAGTAATTCTAGTTGGACTCATGAACACACCTACAATATTGATGGTCTTAATGAATCAAATATTTCATCTATATTCATATTAGTTATTTTTTGTTTTCATTGATGGAATCTTATGGTACTCTTAGTCTATCGAAAATCATGCTAAATATCTTGAAATCATCCTATATAGGTAGAGTTAGTCTCAAATATACAATAATCTATCTAAATATTATTTTTTTATTGACCAAGTGAACTTATTATGCTACATTGTCTTAGAGGTTGAAGTGTTAGTGGACCTAGATATGGTGGTAATCGTGGTATCGTATAAATACCCAATAAAAACATTGAAATTTTTATATTTCTGGGTATATTATTATGTTATTGTCTACTAAAGTCTATTTATCTTGGACTAATCACATCTTCCAGTATCGATGTCTGGTCTTGCCAAAAAATTGGTTTGGTTTGTTTGGTCATATTATTGTAAACATGATTTCCATGAACTGAAGAGAATTTTGACCTGAACACTGATCTTGAACTCACCTAAGCTTAGTAAAGGTTATACCAGGTATTATGATGATTCCTGATTTGGGATCAGTGTAATTTTGAAGAAGCTTGATCAAGTGGTTGGTTATGGGTCTAGAATGTTGAGGCCATCTGAACAGAACTATCCAACTCATGACCATGAGTTAGTTGTTATGGTAAACACCATGAGATTCTAGTAATGTTATATGTGGGTTGGGAAGTTCATTATGTCATGGATAATAAGATATTGAATTACATATTCTCATTTTAGGAATTTAATCTTCAATAAAGGATACGTATCTTGTATATGAAGTATTTAAACTTCAACTGGGAATATATTCCATAAAAGGATATTTTCATTTCCAATTACTTAAGTAGGAATGCATAGAAAAAGGTTGTTCTTGAATATTGTGATATGTTTTTGCTGGTGAACCTTCTTAAAGATGTGCATCTGTATATTTAGGAGTTTCAGGGGTAAGAAACTATGTCACGACACTCTTTATTCAAGACGAGGGAAGGGATGATAGGGTTCCAAACCTTCATTCCTCAAGATGTATGAGTGATAATGACCCCTAATTCCCACCTTCAATAGGCCCCTGGGTGGTGAATAGCACCAAGGGTATATAAACACACACAAAAATTGAAGGCATTACCCTTTTTATTTAACAACATCAGGAGAAAAGATGGAAAATCCCAAGAAACCACAAATTATGAATGTTAAAGTAAAGCCAAAATCCATTCCCACATGCATGTTTAAGTAAAACTGATACAAAGTAAAAAACACTCCAAATTAAAGTACTAGAATAAAAGTTAAAAGACTATGAAGAAACAACAAAATAATCGTGATGCCCAAGCAAGTATACTCCAGCATGGTCCTCGAATTCCTCCTAGAAACATAAAAACAGTTTTTTTTATGAAGGGTGAGAATACAAGTATACTGAATAGGGAAACCAAAGATACCTATGCACAAGTGATGGAAGCATAACCACAAGCACCTATCAAGGATTACTAACCATCCCAGCCTCACCAAGGCACTCTCACCAAATGACGCAAGTCAAGTAAAATTATAGTATAAGAACATCAATATTTTGGTACCCCGCACCAATTTCCAACAGGTTAACTACTCATCCATAATAGATAACCCCTTGATGCTACCATTCATCCCACACTAGTCCCACTTCCATAACCCGCCCACAAAAACTAGGGCCTCAATCCACACATAATCCCCACCTATACACCTCGGCCAAAAAAACTGAACCACTCACTTGAAGACACATGGGACTCATCCTGAAGACACTTGGGAAAACAATCCTAGCCTGCAAGCACATGGGCCTCTCATCAACAAAAAACCCTCACCCAAAAAAATTGGATTATGGTAAGCCTCAATCTATTACAGCATTCTCAGATATTCTCGATTAGTATGAACTCTTAAGAGGGTGTGAAGAAGTAAGTAAGTAACAATCCATTCATCCTCCACCCAGGATGTTGGGAAAACACACACCCCTATGAAATGGAGGTGTTCAACACATAGTGCTCAACAAGGGTGGGGTGTGTATAGAAATCAAAATAAATAACATAATGTATATATATATATGTAAAAAATTACTTGGACCAAACTGTGTTCTTCCAAATAAGAAACCAAACCATGAAACCACCTTTGCTCCTACCCCAATATGCACAGTCATACGAACAGCCACAATAAAACACTAGCCTAACCCCTTTTTCATTTAACCACTTTCAATTTATAAGTTAAGGGGTTCAGTTTATTTTGTACCAGCACTACCGGGAAAATATCAACCACAACCACACCAAAATAACTGGAAAACCAAATTGAAGCCCCACTACAAAAACCCCCAATATTCCTAGACAACCATTCAACAGTTTCCAACTACCATGCTTTTAAATTATACCCCAATCCTTAAATCACAACCCATCTCTGAATCCCCACTTCCCATTAACTCCCATATGGCATCACATTGTGAATATATTCATAACAACACTTCATTCCCAATGCCTGATGTCGCTCCGTGACCATGAAAAAACAAAGGTAGTTCAGCTGCCTACAAGTTCATCCATTCCACAATCAAACAATCTCTCAGACTGAGATACCATTACACCTCTCATGTGCCATCCCAAATGTAATTTCCACCATGACTATCATTTTTACCACAACCCCACTACACATCCCTACCACTCCCTTTTCAAAAAATCAACTCCTCTAACCAAATTTGTACCTAAAATCATGCCCCCCATACCAGTACCACACAGCCCATGTAAGGATAGAAAACTCAACAGAATGTAGAACTCAGCCACACCTATCAATATGATGTGTATACAGTCAGATTTAAATAGGATGATTTCTCTAATTCCACTATATTATAAGTGGAGTGATCATAGAATAGGCCTAACCTTGGGGAATTCATTTATTTACCCAAGTATATGTGATTAAGAAGAATTAATGTTGTAGTAATTGTTCAAGCATCTCAACAAACAAAGACATCACTTGGGTGAAAAAAAATAACTCCAATGGACATGATTTTCAGAAGTCATATATCCACATAATCCATAACATAATCAATGATAATTAATAAAACAAGAAATCAACAACAAACTACTCTCTACCCATTATATTATTTTTCCCATGTTATTTTTTAATCAAATCCAATTCTTATCTTTTTCTTGTTTTGAATAATATTATCAACCATTACATACAATTTTTCATTATCATAACCACCCCACATTATGCACAAATAAAGAAATCATGATATATCCCTACTTGGATGATCAATGTCTCGAAGTTCCTCTATGCGCTAAGAATAGGGGTCGCGCGAGAAGCACTAGATAAACTCCAAGAAAACTGATAATGAGATATTTTACACAAGTACACGACCCATCTAGGGACGAAGTATCTTGGAACACCAAGGGGAAATTGAAAACATACTAGTAAGGAAAGATCCCCTCTCTGAATATCTAGATCCTATTTTAAAGGAAGAATATTTTGAAAAAGACATTAATTGTAGGATCATGATCAAGATTTTGTGATTTGAGTATCTCAAATCACCTAGGATATTATGATATTTAATGATATAATTAATACCCTTTGAAACTCCCTTAAAAATGATCAAACAATTATTTAAACTAAATTTACAATATACAAGATCTTAGAGGGGCGAAAATGGGAAAACTCAGAAACTGGAAACAAATTGGAAAAGGGTGGGACACAATTTGGTGAGACACCGTAAGTGGTACCACCATCTCAATGTGTGATTGTGACAGTGTGACCATGAGGATGCTACCATGATGGTGAGACTGTGATTAAGTGACTATGATCGATGCCACCATAATGGTGCACCAGTGACTGGTGCCACTGTAACAGTGAGACCGTAACGGTGAAACTGTTTCGGTGAAACTATTTGGTGGAACCGACTTTTTAAAATCTCCCAGGGCAAGACATAGTGACCCATTAGTACACTAAAAATACTTTATTTTCACAAATTTCTTGTGAATACTGGGTTATTACATCAGATACTTGTGAAAGTATTCTCATCCCTGATAATTCAAAACTAACAAGAAGAAAAGAGGTCTTAACAACATTCCTTAAGATACCTCTCAGAGGTAAAACTCATTTACATCTATCTACTAAAACTGGAAAAAACTAAGTCTCTACTAACCCAAGAAATTATACAAACACCAACATCACACTATCTAGACACATGGATTAAGAAGCTCCTTCATCGATGTCAATATATTATCCACATTGGGAGGCCTGGACTCACCCGCACGGGTTTAATCGCATCTAAATTTATGCATCTTGATTAGGGATTAGGTTCTACCCTTCCTGTAGTTAGAACCATTTCACACAAAATTAGAGAACATGGAAACATCATACCAAACATGAAAAAAATTCCAAAATTACATCATAATCATGGAACAAAAACAAAACACAAGAGAAAAATGTAGAACAGTCATGTGTATTGGGAATGCTTCTATCCCTCCTTCTCCAAAGTACACTCCCCATGGCCACAATGCCTCCACAGCACCTGAACCAAGGTAATGTTCCATCCACAAAGCACCTTCTTCTTATAATCCTCAATCCTTACTGGTCATTGTATGAATGTAGCATCATCCTCAATATCCAACTCTTCCCAGTCAATGATGTGGGAGTCATCGTGTAGATACTGACAGTGGTGAGAGACATGAAAGACGATGTCGATCCTTTCCATCTGTGGTGGAGACTCTATCTGATATTCCACCTCTCCAACTCATCCAAACACCTAAAAATGTATGATGAACCTGGGGGAAATCTTGCATCCTCTGCCAAACCTTCGTTGTCCTCCCTGAGGGGAGACCTTTAAAAACAAGTGGTCCCCAACCTTGAACTCCAAAGGAATCCTCCTATGAACTGCACATGACTTCTTCCAGTCCTAATCCACCTTCATCTTCTCATTCACAAGCTGAACCTTCTCTGGTGTTCTATACACTACTCTTCGTCCAATAAGAGATGCTTCCACTACCTCTTTCCAGCACATCAGTGAACGAAACAGTCTTACTTACAAGACTTCAAATGGTGCAATGCTAATGGTAGAGTGATGTATATTATTATAAGAAACCTCTACTAGGGAAACGTTTCATACCCATGATAATCTAATGTCCATTAAACACTCTCACATCATATCCTACAATGCATAGATCATCCTCTCTCTCTCTCACTGCCCATCTGTTTGAGGGTGGAAAGTAGTGTTATGGTGTAACTAGATGCCGAAGGCATGATTCAACCCCTCCAGAACCATGAGTTAAACTGTGTATGTCTATTTAAGAAAATGGATATTGGAACTCCATGGAGTCTCACCACCTCATCCACATACCTTCGTGATATGTCCTCCACTAAACTCGACTCCTTGATTTCCAAGAAGTGAGACCATTTCGTCAATCAATGCACCACTACCCAGATAGCATCACAACATCCCTAAGCCATGGGTAGTCCTGTGACAAAATTCCTTGATATTTCATCCCACATCCACTCTGTTACATCCAATGGCTACAATAGACCTCCCAGAATACAGATCTCAGCCTTCACCTACTGACACACTAGGTACTTTTCCAAAAAACTCCGCCACTGCCCTCTTTGCCTAGGGCCACCAAAAATGTTCCATCATGACTTGGTACATCTTAGAGACTCCTGGATGTAATTCAATGGTTAATCTATTGAAAACATAGAGAACCCCCTCGCACATTTCTAGTAGGATAGACATCTTCCCACAGAACAACATCTAATTCTAGTTATCATATGACCATCCCTCTAGAGAATCACCCTGGACAATGCGAGAATGCATCACTTCATCCTCTAGGTTTCTCCATTGAGACTCCCCTACATTCCATACAAAGGAATAATGAACTGTCATCTGAAACATATTTCCCCTTCCACTATCCTCCCTATCGTCCAGCTGAAATGCAACCAACTCCTCAATCGCCTTCCAAGCATCCATTTATTTCTGAACTACTTCCTTCTGTGACTTCCTACTCAACACATCAGCCACTATATTCACCTTTCTTGGGTTTTAATAGATCTTGAAGTCGTAATCTTGGATAAAATCCATCCACCTTTGTTGTCTCAATTTTATGTAACATTGGAAGAATATGTACCTCAATATTTTGTGAACTGTGAATACCAAAAACCACTCCCTGATGAGGTAATGTTGCCACAACTTCAGTGAGAACATTATGGATCTAAGCTCTAGATCATAGGTGGGATAATTACATTCAGGATGACATAATATCCTAGACCTATAAGAGACTACTTCTCTCTAATGCATTAACACACACCCCAATCCTAGGCCAGAAGCATCACAGTACACCTCAAAAATTACCCCTTCCTATGGAAACCTAAGAACTAGGGGACTGACTCGCTTCCCCTTCAGATAGCTGAAAGCTGCGTGACACTACTCACTCCAAATGAAGTCCTTGTCCTGTCTGGTCAAAGATGTTAATAGATCTGTAACTCAAGATAATTTAGGTACGAACCTCTAATAATATCCTGCCAGACCTAGGAAGATACAAACCTCTGCCACATTCATGGGTGCTTCCCAAGAAACAACTACTACAACCTTTGATGGGTCAACTACTATCCCTTTATGAAACAACACATGTCCAAGGAAGTACACCTTTCAAATCCAGAACTTCCACATGGACAAATTTTATTAGATCTTGTGGTGTTAAAGGACCTCTAGGATAGTCCTTTGATGCCCGACGTGATCCTCTTATGACCTTTAGTAGATCAGGATGTCATCGAGGAAGACGATGACCAACTGGTCCATCTACTCATAGAATAAATATTTCAGGAGACCCATGAACATGGAGGGTACATTTGTGGAACCGAAGTACATGACCATGAACTAAAATTTTCCATACCTATATCTAAAATAAGTCTTTAATATTACACCATCCTTTACCCTGAACTGGTGATATCTAGATCGTAGGACTATCCTAGAGAAAAAAACGTGCCCAACCTACCCCTTTGAATGGTCAAAAAGGTCGTTGATCCTTAGATGGGGGTAATGGTTCTTAACTGTCATCTGATTCATCCTCTAATAGTTATGCACATTCTTAGGCCACTGTCCTCTTTCGTTACGAACAAGACTAGATCACCCCATGGAAACATTATTTGATGGATAAAACCCTTATTCATTAGGTCGTCAACCTTAATCTGCAACTCCCACAACTCAGAAGGTTCCATATGATATGGAGCCATCAAAATTGGATAGGCACTAGGTTGCAAGTCTATCCTGAACACACCATCAAGTCGAGGGGGTAGTGTCACAACCTACTTGGGTAAGACTTCTTGGAACTCATTTAAACTCCCAGAACTTCCACCATTATTGCGTCTTCTAATTCCATTGATAGCACGACCAACAAGGATTATAGAGGCTCATCATGCCTGTTGCCCACCTGATTTCTCTACTCACCCATGAATGCTATGCACTGGACATCCATATATGAGAACATGAATCTTCTATGAAATCATTTGATAATAGAGTACACAAAAAAACTAGTCAATGACCAGGATGACATTTTATGACATCATATATAGTAGAAGAAGACCCCCACTAGATTGATGTGGCCCCAACATCAGTCAACATCCCTGAAAGACGTCAAGTAAACTGCTCTGACCTCCTACTAGTGTACTCAACACTAGGGGCACAGAAAGTCTCTCTATATCAAGACCATGGAATGGGCCAGAGTAGGTGAAAAAAGATTGTGAAGGTCTTGAATCAAAAAAAGCACATGCAAGGGTACTAAACAGACTGATCAAACCTTAAACAACCTATGGCCCTGGAACATCTACCTCTAAGGCATGTAACTGACTATTCCCATCTCCCTTGCACCTATACTATTGAATGCCTCCCCAACCACACCCTAGTTGAGGTCTCGAAGGATCACCTTGAGGATAGCCTCCTCTAGCACTCTCAACTCTCGGTAGAGTGGGAGCTCGCTGCCCCTACTGTTGGAAGGGCTTGAATGGAAACTACTAATGCTAGGGTGGGTGTATAACCTGCCCACCCCAACTATATGGTGATCGAACTGGTCACTAATTTTAAATATTTCCACGTCTTCCAAAAAAAACCTTGGTCCTGGGCCCATAGAGAAAGGGAGAGGACTATGATATCCAAACTTGAACTGTTGCGGCCTACTCGTCACTGGCCATAACATGGAAGGCCCTGAAGTTAGAAACCTACTGTTGACCAGTTTCCCCTTTGGTGAACATGGTTGGATCCCCTATCGTGGTGCACCTCCTAGTGATTTTATCCTCTCTACTACTTCAGCCATCTTCTTAACTACCAATTACATTGGTAGAATGAGGGGAGTAACAATATACACAAGAGATGGTCAGAGTGCCTCCTCAAAGAATCTTTCTTGTGACTCCTCATATGGAAAGAGATCTAGAAAAAAGCATAGAAGATCCTTGAATATGATCCCTAGATTCCTCACTGACATACTCCCCTATTGGGGGGAGAGTAGCTCATGACTCTTCTCAACCTTCATCATGGAATAATGGAATTCCACCTAGAAATCCTTCTCAATTTTATCCAACAAATCCTCAATCTCCTCCATCTCCCCGAGGTAAAGCATCCACCATTGAATTGATGTTCCTCTCATCTAGCTCACCACTAGAAGAACCAAGTAATCTATCAGATATTGAATCATGCTGAATGAAATTACCATCTCCCTAAGCCAACTTTTTGTCTCCATCTTAGAGACACTTCCCTTGTACTTCTCTAACGTTTGTCGCTTGAAGTAATGAAGAATCATCTACCACTTGTAATTTTCCTTCTATCGATCGTTTCTCTTATAATAAATCAGGACAAACTGTAGGGCCTAAACTTCTCATACCACACATGGACGATTCCCGAGGGCCATAGTAGAAAAGAAAACATGGAACTTCTAATCACAAGTAGTGTGGAGAATTTATTTTCATTTTTTCTTAACTATTTTTTTATTTTCAATTAATATAACACCCAAGACTCCATAAAACATAGGTTATTATGATTTATGCTACTTTCCTTTAGTCTCTACCCTCAATCGTTGTAGCCTCACCTGGTCATTCAGTAGGTCCAGAGTCCTTTCATCATCTCACCAGGGGCCCTAAAATATTGTTTCCTAGCCGGTCTTCCATAAAGTATTTCATGTTCCAAGATTTCCTAAAATAGTTTCCCTACCATCCCATTCAATCTTCTATGTACCATAATCCAAACCCCCTCCTATATCCCAAACTCCCAAAACAACCATCCATCTGATAGTATTTTTTCACGACTTGCCTTCTTCAAGATGAGGGAAGGGATGACAAGGTGCCCCGCCCTTCCTTCCTCAAGATGAATGAGATATAATGACCTCATATTCCATCCTTCAATAGGTCCTAGGGCGGTGACTAGCACCAAGGGTATAGAATCTCACAAAAAAATGGAAACCATTACCCTTTTTATTTGACAAGATCGGGAGATAAGATGGTAAATCCCAAGCAACCCAAAATACTAAAAGAAAAAGTAAAGCCAAAATAAATTCCCAAATGCATGTTCATGTAAAACTGGTACAAATCACAACAAAACACCAATGTAATATACTAGAAGAAACGAGAAAATACTAAGATGCAAAAAAAAAATCTTGAATCCCAATCTAGTAATGTCTAGCATGGTCCTTGAAAACCTGAAAATAGTTTTTATAAGTATGGTGAACATAGAAGTATACTCAGTAGGGATACTAAAGATACCCGATCACAAGTGGGGGGAAATACTAATGTCCCTATGATAAAATAGTAGAACCTCATGAAACTATCAAGGAATACTAACCATCCCATTCTCACTAAGGTACACTCACCAAAAAATGCAAGTCATGTAAAATAATAGTATAAGAACATCGATAATTGGGTATCGTGCACCACTTTCCCACTGGTTAAATGCTCATCCCTAATGACAAACATCTTGATGATACCACTCTTCCCACACATAGTCCCACTACAACAACCCACACTCACACAACTATGCCTCAAGCCACACACAATACCACCTACACAAACATGGGCCATAATAACTACACCACCCACCCAAAGACACTTGGGCCTCATCCCAGAGACACTTGGGAAAACAAAACTGGCCTGCAAGCACCAATGCCTCTCATCCATGAAAACCCATTTCCCAAAGAATCTTGGACTGTGGTATGCCTCATGTCATTATGGCCAACCCGGATATGCTCGAGTGGTATGAACCCAGAAAAGTGTGCGAGTAAGTCATTCACAAACCATCCATCCATCCTTCCACCTATATGTTGGAAAAAACTCCATCCCCCATGAAATGGAGGTGTTCAGAACATACTTCTCAACAATGGTGGGTGCGTATAGAAATCAAATGAAGCTACATTATGTATATATATAGGTAAAAACCGACTCAGCCCAACCTATGAAGTTCTAAAGAAGAACCCAACCCACACGACCAACTTTGATGCCACCCCCATATGCACAACCGTACAAATAGCCACAATAAAACACAATCCTAACCCCTTTATCATTTAATCACTTTCCATTTATAAATTAAGGGGTTCACTTTATTTTTTTTAAGCACTACTGGGAAACTATAAACCACACCCACACCAAAATAATAAGAAAACCAAACTATAATCCTACTACAAAAACCCCCAATATTACTAGAAACCCATTCAACCATTTCCAAAAAGAATTATTCAAAATTATTCCCCAAAATCCTTCTCTCACAACCCAACATTACAGCCTCGCTTCCCAAGAACTCCTAGATGATTTCCCACTGCGTATAAATACAGAACTACATAGCAGCTTAACTGCCCAACGTCACTCGGAAACCATGACACGACAAAGCCAATTCATCTTCTTAAAAGTTCATGCATTCCACAGTGAATCAATCTCTTGGACTAAGATACCCTCACACCACTCCTCTACCACCCCACACACAAATACCATTGTCACTATAATTTTATCCACAACCCCCCTATACACCCATACCACTCGCTTCTCACAAAACCAACTCCTCTTCCCAACCATGTACCTACAATTGTTCCCCCCAACAGTAGCACCACACAACTCATGTAAGGTTACCAAACTCAACAGAACACATAACCTAGCCACACCTATCAATAGGATGTGCATACATTCAGATTTAAATAATAGGGGTTCTTTAATTACACTGGATTATAACCCGAGGGATCACATAACATGCTTGATCCAGTGGAATTAATTTATTTAACTAAGTAAACTTGATTAAGAAGATTTAATGTTGGAGTCATTGTTCAAGCATCTCAACAAAGTGGAAATCACTTGTACATGAAAATAAACACCAATGACCATGATTTTTATAAGGAATATATCCATAGAATCCATAATAGAATCAAATATAATGAATAAAATAGGTGATCAACATCAAACTACTCTCTACCTATTATATTATTTACATATGTTATATTTTAATCAACTCCAATTCTTATCTTTTACTTGTTTTTAAAAAATTTCACAATCATTACTAGTCGGGTTTCATTAGCATACACACCCAATATAATGAAAAAATAAAAAAATCAAGATAAATCGCAACGTGGATGATTAAAGTATAAAAGTTTTTCCATGCACCAAGATTAGGGGTCGCGCGAGCCAGATGAGAAGAACTACAAGAAAACTGAGCAAGAGAGCTCAGGAACAGGCAAACGACTCTTCTAGGTAGGAAGGCTCTATGTGCAACAAATGTAAATGAAAAACATACTAGGAAGAAAATATCCTCACTTAGAAGATCCAAATCCTATTTTAAAGGAAGAACGATTTCCAAAATTTCTTAATCGTGGGATCGTGATCAAGATTACACAGTTTGTGATTCTCAATTTTCCTAGGACATTAGGATATTTAATCATATAATTAATAATCATTGAAATTACCTTAAAAATTCTCAAACATGTATTTAAACACAATTTACATCAAATATTACATTAGAGGGTAAAATTGGAAGAACATGGAAACTTGAAAAAATTTGGCAATTGGTGGGAAACTGTTAGTTGAGAAACTCTAATGGTGCCACCGACTCGGTGTGTGACAATGATGGTGTGACCATGATGGTGCGACCATGACGGTGGTATCATGATGTTGCGACCCTGATGGTGTGATCGTGATAGTACGACTCTGAAGGTGTGACCGTGATAGTGTGACCTTGACGGTGCAACCATGACAGTGAGATGTTGATAGAGTGACTGTGACAGTGTGACCCTGATCGGTGCCACCGTAATAGTGTTACTGTGACTCGTCCCACTATAACAGTGAAACATTAATGGTTTCATTATTTTTTTAATCCATTTGGTGGAACCAGGTTTTTGGAAAACTCCCAAGGCAATCCACAGTGACCACTGAGAACCCTACAAAAATTAGATTTTCATGCAGAAAGGGCTCGAGAAAACCTGGTTATTACAAAATATTACATCAAACTAGAATATTCCCACACCATTATATTAGATCAAGATGATATATTTTGTATGATCCTAATGGTTTAACCTGGGTAAACATCATATCCGGTTTCAAGCCTCCATCATGATCGTTAATTGAAAATGTTGATTTTTTTCATTTTTATGTCCATATATGGGTTCCTATAGTTACACATATGGAGTTGATTAAGTAATTGCATTCTTTTATATGGGAAGTAAATACTAGGTTGAAAAGGATTTATCATGATCTCTATACACAATATTGTAGGATAGCGATGAAGAAATAGATATCGAGCTTCGTGTTGTGATTTTTTACAGGTAGGAGGGTGATGGTCGAGAATTAGTGGTCTACTGGGTTGTTAAATCCTTTTTTCCTATTATATAATGGATGTGGTATGATATAACCTTATAATTCAAGACAAGTTAACCAAAGAAACATCATAAAAATAATATAGTGTGGGTGAATGTGGATTTACTGAAAAAGGTATCCCATTTTTATCATATCAAGGAGACCTTCACCATCAATGAATTGGGTAGCCTTTATGTGTGGGAGGTAGATTGATTTCCCGGTGTTACATTAAGTATAATTTATAATAAATATATATGTTTTATATCATATTTGTGGGTTTTCCTTTAAAAGGAGTTGACATCTTAGTCTTTTTTAGAATAGCATGTCATCCACAAACTATTGGCCAGTTGGAATATATTAATTACACTCTAGAGGACATGTTTAAAACCGTTGTTTAATACATAGGTGGTTCATGGGAGAAATGTATAGACCAAATGGATTTCTCCTTTAATAATATATTCCAATGATTTTTTAGAATGGATCGTTTTAGGGATTTATATGGAAGGCTATTTCATTTTCCATTGTGCTAGTTACAGGTGGGAGATTCAACTCCTGTAGGACCTAGTCTAATATAGGAGACACATGAGTAGGTTTATTTGATTTGAAAGTTCTTGGAAATGTAATGACCTGGATTTTTAAAAAGGTACATCTTATTTTCAATTCATTCAACCCCTCATTGGGTTTTCTTTTTGTGTCAGACCATGGTCATCTGGGCCTTAGGTTAGTCAATTTTATTCTATAAGAGTGCTCATCAAAGGGGGTTGGATTCTAAATTTATAGTAAATACGTAGAACATATTCATTACCTGATTGTAATGAATACATGACGTTTATTCAAATAAGAAATGTGTAATTTCACCGGCCATACCCCTTGCACATCGTGAATTGGGTTTCCTTAAGAGGAAAAAGCCTGACATTTACAGGGTTTGTAAATCATACATGCAATGTAAATATACTAGATCATCTTCTTAAAAGTTGGTAGGGGATTATTTTTTAATGTAGACCCTCCTCCGTCTCTAATAATTATTGTAAAGAGAACCCATTTTGGCCTAACATAGGTTTTTCTATTTCTCAATCATCCATGCTCAGTTTTCTTTCACCATTAGTCATATTGGAGACATAATTTTTTGATATCTATTTCTCTTCCTTCTCCAATAATTTTTATTACCGTCGATAAGGTTATTTTGGATCAAGATCAAATGCCCTATTTTTAGGGAATTTGTCTTTTACAGCGATTTCTTAGGTATAATTACAAACCTAATCTCAATATTGGATGACGTTTCATCTATGAGCCTAAGGTTGGTAGTATAGAAATCTTCCATAAAAATTAGGTTTTTTATAAAAAAAATTCAGATGTTCCACATGTTTTACATTTCTGTATGTTGCCATAAAATTTATTTCAACTTTCTAAATTAAATGAATCATTTTATAAAAAACCCTTGAGCCGTGATAAATTGTTATATGATTTATACCTCATTAGTTATTATCCAATGGGTATGTTGAATTAATTTCCATAACTTGTATAAATATTTAATTGACCAACCACCTCCTATGTGGATTGGATTGACCTTAAATTGGATCTTGCATGCTTAATAAATAAAATAGTCTAATTCAATTAAATTGAAGTGGATGTAAAGGTGATTCCATGTGTTGTATATCTAAATATATAAGATATAGAAATTTGGAATCTCGTGGTTAAATTGAGGTAAAATAATAAAATTGATTTAGGGTAAATACCTCATGACTATTATGGTTAGTCCAGGGATATCAATTGGTGAACAATGATAAATGGATTGGTTGAGAATAGAGTTTCACACTCCCTTACATTGGAAGATGGGAATATAGTCACACAACATTAAAATTTACATCGATGAGGGGGATGACAATCCATGTTCCCTTGCATCATGTGTTCATTAGGATGACTCACTCCACAATCTCATGTGATAATCATGACGTCTCAAATTATTATTAGATTCTAGGAAAGTACCCTTGTTGGTGCCTATAGCTTGTCAGACTATGAATTGAAACTTGAGATACGCCTTTGGTCTAGATAAAAACTACTATTAATGTATTTACTTATGTATTTAATTACATATATAGTGTATATAAATGTATATATGTTATATATGATTACTTATATATGTCTATACATAGTCACTGATATCAGACTTATTATGGAATTTTTTGAACTTTGTAGAGTCTTCCAAATGTCCTATAAGAACCTATGATGATAAGTATTATTTATTAACATTGCTTATTATTTCTTATATCTTCACATTTCTATGATATATTCACTAAATAGATTATTTTGGACACCATTGGTGGTGGCATACTGGGTTTATATCACATCCTACTCGGGTAGCCTACAGTGCCAAAGTATGATTTATGATTGTAGGTTTGGATAATAGGAAGCACCCAGTCATAGATGATTGATATTTTTTTATTATATCATGGATAATAAGATTAGAGGACCGAGCATATGCTCTCTATTCTAGTAGGAATGTATATTGTTATTTTTTTCTTTTTGATATATCTTATTGTATACATCATTACTATATATCAACTGTAACTACATTTTTGTATATCATCATGACATGTCATAATTTATTTATATGAATCATCTTATGGATATTGATTATTATTAATTCTTGGAAGTTTCATGTTCTACTACGTTTTATTATTAAATTTGTTTTTTCTATGATTTTGGATACATTATATGCTTCCACATTTTATTGCCTCATTTTATTTCCATTTTCCACTCTAATATACTGGTATAGTCTCCTAACCATACAACCTTGGACCCTCACTACTAGTTGATAACCCCTGTAATATAGGAATGAATGCTTGAGGTCATGTGACCCATGGGATCAAGGAACCGTTTCAGTGGATCTCTGTTCGAGATGTTACAAAGTTTCATTGCATAAGTTTTTTCACTATTTCCTTACTATTTTTGTATTAGAAAGGAAACTAGAAATGAGTTAAAATTTGGAATGGATCCTCTTTAGAAGATTATTTATCCCATGTATAGAGGAAACCCCAATTACCTAGGATGAGTTACTACTATTTTGGTGTTTTTTATTACCATTGTATTGATTTCATCAAAGGGTGATACACAGGTTTTTTGAAATTATTATTAATGATATTATTATAAAGGACCTTTTTCCTTGGCCTGGTATGGATAAAAATTACCATATCATGCATTATCAAATTCTCTTTAGAAAACCATGAAGTTTTTCATGCCAATTTTACTTTCTGTGTCCATTTCCTACTTATATAGTTAGTAAATGGATTATTATATGAGAAAATGTGATAATGTTTCTTACATGGATATCATACTTAGATTAATTAAAGAGTTTTAATCAATATAAATGGATTCTTCCCACATAGGTTGATGATGGATCTTAATTTACACATTTATGTCATGTTTGATCCATGACCAATTGGTTCTATGGGATGAATCATTAATTGATTTGATTTCATCAATTATATTGTTAATTTATAGAGAAATTACTTATATAAAATTTTGAATCATAATAAATGTAATAAAACAATTTATATAACCTGATACATCCTGATATTAGATTTAAAGGCTAGGTCATAGTTTTAGGAAATCCCAATTTCAAATTATAAATAGTTTGTATTTTCTAAATTTGGAAAGGCAATGCATTTAATTGGATTGTGATATATATATGTATATACATATATATATATATATATATATGATTATGAACTTAAATATAGTAAAAATTTTAAATTGAAATGTTTACCACTAAATGAGGTGTTAGATTCAAAGTAAATTGTGTTTCCACTATAACTTTAAATTGAAACTCCATATAATGGAACCATAATCATGAGAAGTGAGACATAGACCAAAACCGAGACTTAGTAGTGGGTAGTTGGGGGTCTCTTATGATACTTATGGCCTGTTATGGTCTTACTACATTACCCAGAACTGGATTTTGGAGAAGGAAAATTTGTGTGATATTTTCAATAGAAATGTATTGTACCTATCCTACTATGTGTTTTTAATCTTTTCAAATATTTATTTCTCTTTTGGGGAATTTAGTTTCATTATAGAATCATGTCACCATGGTATCCTTGAGTTGTACTCCATGAGGGAAGTGGTGACCAATATTGAGAGTTTCTGGGCCCTGTGACACCAATATTCTAATCTATAGGGCCACTGATTAAACTAAATTCTAATCTTGATCTGGAAATTGACACTGAATTGTTATAGGGTTTCCTTCCGAAGATGCAGTCTTTGAAAGGAATTGATCAACGTGGCCCAACCATGGCATAGTTGTTGTGGGAGTTCTAATAGAATCACAAAATTATGTTTTTAGATGACTATGGCCCTCAAACTACTGAATAATAGATGAAGTCCATGCTTTCTATCTTTTAGAATATTGAGGCACCTCTGGAGGGATGGTTCAGGCTCCCTACTAATATGATACATGAATATTCCACAAAATGGTGAGATGTCATTACCCAGGAAGAATGAAATTGGTATATTATCTGGAGGGACTTCTAGATTTTCTTTAAGGATTAATTGATTCTATATACATTGATGGATGACCAAGCTAGAGATTTCATGAAGTTGTAGTAGGAAGATATGTCTGTATTGGAGTGTTATTCCCATTTTACTGAGATTCAATGATTTAAATTTACTCCATCTAGGGATGAGCTCATGAATGTAAGGCCATTAGAGGATGGGAAATTATACACCATATGATTATAGATTAATATATACCAGTTAACTACTATTTATGTTATATATAATCACACCCTCATTAATGAGTTGAATTTGAGGGCAGTTGATAGTGTGATATAGGCCGTTTTATCTCCCAGAACTAGAAATGGTTCCTCTAATAGATGGAAGCATTTATTTGTGGTTTCATAAGGGTGTAGTAGTAGTCAGACACCACCTACTAACAATTTTTTATATTTCATCAATGCTAGAATACAATACATAAAAAAACGCCATTGCACGCAATATCTATCTGAGTGAAGAGTTTTGTAAAGGATGTTCCATATTTAGATTTCTTTTTGGAATTTTCTTCTAGTGCCTTCTGATAGAGGGTCTATGCTAACTCCACATTCTAGATCAGGTATAATAGTACCTCGACACCCAGATATTTGGAATACTATAGGCCGAACAGGCCAAGGTGGTGGTCGAGTTAGAGGAAAATAGACTCACGATTTATAGATCCAGTAATGTAGGCTTACCCAGAGAAGTCGGGTTATATCTAAAGGACATGGTATGGACCAGCTACATGTAGGGAAACATTTTCTAGAATAGTATAATTTCAGACCAATTAATTTAGAAATATTATTGGTATATGGTCTAGATGGTATTGAATAAAAAATATTAAAAAATTTAAACAAAATAATTTTTAATAAAATTAATTATCAATGTTAATTATTATTCTTAATTAGCAGAAGAAAAAGAAAATAACACAATGATGTTTTTTGTAGTAGTTTGGTCCAAAGTAGGCTAATATGTTATTATACCTCTCTAATCAGAGAGAAATATATGTGTCCTCTAAAATGATTTAGGGGGGGTATGATAACCCAATTTTATAATCCTTTTCTATTGTTTGAGGAGACACAACACTTTCAACCTAAATTCAGATAATGTGAGTCACAAACCAAATATTCATTAATTTAGATATAGAAAATCAAAACCATTATATATCGACTTTTTAATTTGGGAGTCACAACTTGAAGAAAAATAATAATAAACATTATTTTATTAATAAAAAAATAAGCAAAAAAATTGACCGGGTGTGAGAGATGATAAATAGTGTTACAGACTCAGAACCCATAAAAGAGAAGATAAACAATGAAATCCATAATATTTGTTCTTGATATTTTAATTTTCAGGTATCTTCAATGAAATTTTAGTCGAAACAGAATTAATTCAGCACTTGAGAGAACATCCAGGTGTTGAAATAGTGTCATAAGTGTCGCAAATGCAAAACATGTTAAAAGTTCACAACAATTTCTCTTTGAAAAACAATGTATCGAATATGTTAACCCTTATATATATTTTCATTCTAGATATAAATATATATATATATATATAATAAATATTCAGTAGTGTAAGCATCTATGCTTCCTTTGTATATTCCAAATAAATTAAATCAAAAACATTCATAAATTCCTACACAAAAATCACAGAATCGTTGCATCTTTATTCCTATAGAATAAATCTTAATGTAAAATAGTTTTGATTTACTCTTCCAATAATATATCTATAATAATAATATATTTGAATGATTTAAAACCCTAGTTTAAATCCATTCCAACCAATTTCAACATAATCAAAATAGTTTTTAAAAAGTAGCAGCACAATCTTAATGTAAATTAAAATATTTTAATTTAAATAAAATTTTAACCACTTAATTTATTAAAAAAATAAGTTGGAATGAATTATTAAATTTTCTCTTGATCAATTGTACAAATATCATCAAAATATCTTCGATCATAATCCTTATATTTAAATTGAATTTATCCAATATAAAAACCTTTGAAAATAATAAAAATATATATACATCAAATAAATGTTCAACATAAAATCACAAAGCGGTAGAAGAAAAATAAGGTAAAATATGTAGGGTGACTAAATGTAGGGTACACAAAATTAGGGTACATGAAAGTAGGGTACCCAAAAGTAGGGTACATAAAAGTCGGGTAGAATTCATCAAAGTAGTGTAGGGTCCATCAAAGAAGTGTAGAATTTATGGACATAATATAGTGTTCATTAAAGTAGTTTAGGGTTTATAAAAGTAATTTAGGGTTTATAATAGTAATCTAGGGATCATAAAATTAGTGTAGGGTTCATTAAAGTAATGTAGGGTTTATCAAAGAAGTGAATGTTTTATCAAAGTAACATAGGTTTCATAAAAGTATTTTAGGGTTCATCAAAGTATCATAGGGTTCATCAAAGCAGTTTTATATTCATAAAAGTAGCGTAGGGTTCATCAATGTGGCACATGGTTCATTGAATTATCATAGGGTTCATCAATGTAGTATAGGGTTCATCAAAGTAAAGTAGGTTAAATCAAAGTAACATAGGGTTCATAAAAGTATTATAGGATTCATAAATGTAAAATAGGGTTCATAAAAGTAGTTTTGGTTTGTAGAACCATAATTTTCACTATTTTAAAAGTTTGGTTTTCAATCCATAATTTGATAAAAATAGGACAAAAAACATTAACAAACCCCAATAGATTTTTATGGGATCTTAATATAAAATTAAGCCTTTGGTAAAAAATAATTATCTGTAGAAAAACTTATTATATTTTCAATTAATAAACAATATAATAAATCCAACATCTACTTCCCATGACATTCATTAAAAAACAGAACCAATAACATTCTAGAAAATTGTAGCTGTGAAACATCATTGCAGAACATATGCTAATTTATTGACCTTAAAAAAGAAAATTTTTAGATATCAATGTAAATTGATTAAATAAAAATAAATTTTTTTGTTTCTATAAAATCTAGTTTCATGAAAATCCAATATTTGTATAGCTTTCAGTAAATTAAATATAATAACATTTAAAACTGTAGTCTATAATGTTTCTAAAAAATGAGGCAGTAAATTCATCAACTTTTTAGAGTACTAGAAAAGAATTTTCATTCTTTCTCACAAACAAATTAATTCTAGATAAATCTATTATCTATAAAACGTGATAATAATCACACAAATCCAAAAAAATATTTATTGACATATCATTAAAATACAAATAAAAAGTAATCATTCAAAAAAAACATGCACATGGAAAAACTGTCTCCCCCTTTATGTTTGACTAAAATACCAAAACATTTATGCAATTTAAAATTAATTTTTTTTATTTTAAAACAAATTTATTTATCTATTTTAATAAAATAAAGAAAATGTGAAAAAAACCCTAAAATGTAGTAATAAAAAAGATAAAAATCCAACATACAAAGATCAAATTTAATTTTTTTCAAATTGAGAATAGTCTAAAGGCTTTGTAAAAAAATATGATAGCTCATTTTAAAAATAGATAAATTCTAAAAAATATCACCCTTATTCACATTATCTCTAATAAAATTAAATCTACGAAAAATATTCTTTGTTATAGAATTTTTTATGGGGTTTTTAGAAATATAAATTTCAAAAGTATTATCACAAAAATAGGTAGTTTTTTAAGATAAACACCACAATCACATTAGGTTTACTTAATCCATAATATTTTATCATAAATACTTGTTGTAAAGACATAATAAGCTTCTACAGTAGATAAAGAAAAAGATAATTGATTTTTAGATGACCAGGAAATTAAACTTTTTTCAAAAAATGGCTCACACTAGATGTGATTTTTTGGTCAATTCTACGTCCTCCAAAATCATATTCAGATTAATATGATAAATCAAAATAGTTATATTTTGGATAAAATAATGAAGAATAAATATTTCCTTTATCATATCTAATTATTCTTTTTTTCAACCATAATGTGAATTTCATTAGGATCATCTTGAAACATAGAACATACAGAAACACTAAAGATGATGTCGGGTCTAGATATAGTTAAATATTTCATGCTATCTATCATGGCTCAATAAATTTTAAAATCAACCAATTTACTAAATTTATCAATATGTAATTTACAATTATTACCCATTGGATTTTTCATATATTTAGATGTATCACGACTAAATCATTTAACTAACTCCTTAGCATACTTTGATTGATTAAGAAAATTTTCATCTCTTCTTTGAAACATTTGATTTCTATGAAAGAACATTAATTATGACATTAAACTCATGTCAAACATAGAAGACATAAAAGTAGAAAAATTATTTCAAATTATTTCATGAGAGGATACAAAAACAATATCACCAACATAGATTTAAATAATTGAAATATCATCACAAGATATTTTGAAAAAAAATTTGGATCATAATTTCTTTTCTTAAAACCATTATTTAGAGAAAAATAAAGAAAATATTGTATACCAAGAATGGGGTTATGGTTTGAGACCATACAACACTTTAGATAATTAAAAAACATGGTTAAAAAAAATTTCAATTTCATAACTAGGGGTTTTGAAACATAAACTTATTCAGTTATAAAACCATTTGATAAATAACTTTTTTACATCCATTTGATACAATTTAAAACCATAAAGGATAGAAAAATCCAATAATATTATAATAGCCTCTAACCCAAAAATAGGTTAAAAATAATCATCAATGTCTATAACTTCTTCTTGATATTATCCTTTAACAAAAATATGGATTTTTTAACAATACATCCAGATTCATCTGGCTTGTATATAAATGTCCACTTAGTTCCAATCACCTTCATATCCTCTAGAAATTATACTAATATCCAAATATAATTTCAAAGAAACTATTTTAATTAATATATCATTGGAAAAATCTAGTTTTCATCTTTTAAATATTTTTTTAACATTAAATGGAACAAAATAAAAAAATTAGAATCATCATAAATAATTAAAAATGAGTTTCTAGTATTAACACCCAAACCAAAATTTCATATAACATTTTGAGAAGGATAATCTTTGTGGATAATCCATGATTTTTGATTAGTTTGAGAAGGATTAAATTCACCCCCAATTTATTCATAATTATCGTGAGGGTTTTCTTCACTGAAATTAAAATATCTAAACTCATTATCAATAATATTTAAATAATAATTTATTTTAACATTATCTTCATCAAAAAAACATGAACATATTCTTTGACAACCTAGTTCTTTAATTATAAACTCTATAAGATTAACTATTATAATAATAACCAATAAAAATAACTACATCACTTTTTTCATCAATTTTATCTAAATTATCTATTGAATTTAAAATAAAAACATTACAACCAAAAACTCTAAAGTAAAAAAACTACGTGTTTTTTAGATTTAAATAATTGATAAATAGTTTTATTTAACAAAGAACTTATTAGATTTATAATTTTAATTTAAAATTCAGAAAAAAATGACTCAATTAAACAAAATATGCAAATTATATTCACTTAACATAGTTTGAACCATTTCAATAAGGGCTTTATTTTTCGATTCTACAACACTGTTTTTATGTCATGTTCTAGGAGTAGAACATTATTAAAAATATCCATCCATTTCACAATATTTCTGAAACTCTAAATTATAAAATTCACGTCCTTTAACATTATGAATAGAAATAATCATATAGTATTTTTCATTTTGAACAAATTTACAAGAACTAGTTAATATAGATATAGTATCACATTTATGTGCAGGAAAGTATACCCATGTTAATATACTATAATCACCAAAAATAACAAAGGTATATTTCATTCAATCATGGCTATAAATTTTAGTGGGACCAAATAAATCAATATGTAATAACTATATGGTCATATTAGTACTTATCTGATTGATTGGCCTAAACGATATTTTGTGTT
The DNA here is from genome assembly GCA_963277665.1 of Viscum album. NCBI lineage: Eukaryota > Viridiplantae > Streptophyta > Magnoliopsida > Santalales > Viscaceae > Viscum > Viscum album. The sequence continues at coordinate 144,325,829 of OY728141.1, forward strand.
GAAACCCTTTCATGAAAGCATCACATATATGAAAATTTTATTTCTTCAAAGAAGGTATATATAACACATTATCATGTTTTAAGAGCGTATGTATCATTATTATATTCAAATTACTTAAATTTTAATGTGAAAGGATACTAACATTTTGTACAACATTTAAACTCTTTTTCATTGTTAGTTCAAAAAATCAATGGTATAAAAATTTTCATTTCAATTAGAATAAATTAATAAATAACAATCTTTAAAAACTAAAAAATTTCATTTTGATATTTAATTTAAATTAAATCATAAAATTATTGTGATATAGTAATTAAATTATTTTTTAAACATTCAATATATAGAACATTATAAATAAAAGTAAATTTTGAAACACTAACATTACGAAAACCTTCTATATTGACTTTGGGATTGTCTCCAAAAGTTATAGTACCTCCATCACAAGTGTTGTAAGTGGTAAACAGTGATGGGTATCTTTTCCTATTCTTATAGAATCTACTATCCATATACCATATGTCGTTATTAATACATCTAAGTCATTTTTTCTACAAAAATTAATTACTTGGAAATCTTTGTACCCTAGCTACTTTTGGTCCAATATGATTAATAATACATTTTTTAGGTAACCGTACAATATTTAAAATAGTTTTCCAAGGTACATTAGATAAAAATGATTTTGAAACAATATTTTTTGTGAATCCCAAAAATTATTTAATTCTAAGTGAATAGAAATTTATATAGTGACCTTTGATGCCACATTTAAAACAAGTAATAGCTGATGTAAAACCATTTTTACTTTTAAGAAAATGGGTTTAAAAAAATTTAGTTAATATTATATCATAACCAAAACAATATTTTTTTTATATATTTTAGTCATTAACATTGTCTTATGATATTTTTCAATACCTTGAATAAAATTAGATAATTTTTCTCTAAGACATTCAACATAGTTTTTTAAGTTTTCATTCAAATATTGAGAACTTTTTAATTTATCATTATATTTTTAATGAGATGTATATGTAGTGTTTCTTAATTTGTCATTTTATTATAACATTAATTTATTTTTAGAAATAAATTTATCAATAATTTTAGTAAGTATATTATATAAATCAGCAGTGTCAAAAAAATTTTTCTTAATCATTTTATTTCATTATTTATTTCAAAAACATTAGGGTTATTAGAATCATATTATGAATCAAAAAATTCATAATAAAAACAATAATTACTAACATTTTTCAGTTATTCCATAAAGAACAAGTTAGCAGTTTATTTTTCATTTCCATTTTGTTCACTAGAATCAGATTCTTCAATACAACTCAAGATAGTGTTTAATGCCTTATTTCCATTATTTTTGTATTTAACTTTATTCTATAGTTAAGGTAATAATGTTTGATATTACCTTTATTCATTCACTCATAACAAGTTACATTTAAAGCATTGTAAATCCTACAACCCTTATTCTCTCCCTTATATTTTTCTTTCAGGTGGTTTTTTATAAACTGGTTCATGAATCCTTTCTTTTTCATTATTTTGTTAACAGCAGCCACAATCTAAGAAATGTATTACTTTTATCTATCTTATAGATATGAGTCATAAGAGTTATTAGAAACAACATTTACTGATTTAAAAGTTACACATTTTCTTTTTTTTTTGCCTCCTTAGTAGTGATGTTCTTCTGTTACAGTTCTTATAGGCATAGTGATCTAATAAATTCATCATAAGTGTAATCTTCTAAATTCTTGCATTCCTAAAAATAATTTTTCTTGGATATTTCTATCTTTGGTAATGCCCATATGACTCATTCAACTAGTACCAGTTTTCCAGTGATTATCCATATAAATTCATTCCTTTCACAATAATTGTGAATCTATAGAACATTTGGTTGGATTTTTCATATTCACCCATATTTATGTCTCGGTACTCATCACGAATAATACCAAGATTGGTTCAAATCAATTTTTCAGAGACAAGGTGTGTGAATTGTAGAATTTTCTAAATTTCATGAGGTATATTACAAGAAGACAGAGGATTAAAACACTTTAATTAATAGCACAATATAAAATATTAGCAACATTAAAATTTATAAAATATCTAGTGGACTCAATTTTGATCAGATCATCTGGGCCATATTTAGGAAGTGTGTACTGTTTTGACATTAAAGTCTAGTTTTTAATTCTCAATAGTTTGAGGTAAGACACCATTCATAATCACCAATAGTAATAAATATTTTCATCAATGTGATGTAGATATTAAGGAATCCAAGCATCATTCGGGTTCAATCCTATAATATTATACGATCCTTTCCTTAGACTGTTCTTTCTAGGAACGTGGTAGAATATTTAAATATAAAATTTGACTATATAAATGGGTTGGATAAATTCTTTATGGAACAACCCATGATACTAATGTTCGGTATCGAGAATGATAATTATAGAGGAAAACTATTATTTAGTAGTTTTTCCTAGGATACCAATTATTCAGTCATAATGGGTAATTGAAGATGGACTATAGGGGTTGAATATACCATATTAAAAAATATAAACAAAATAATTGATTAAATATATTAATTATCAATGTTAATTATTAAGGTTAATTAGTAGCAGAAAAAGTAAATAACATAAGGATGTTTTTTATATTAGTATAAACCAAATTTGACCAGCTCTGCTCTTATACCTCTCTACTCAGTGAGAGACATGTATGAACTAAAAATGATTTTTAAGGGTAACATAACCCAACTAAAAAATATTTTTCTAGTGTAGGGATAACCAAAAAATGAATTTTATATGCAAAATCACAACCCTTACAACCGGAATTTAAACACAGGGAGTCAGAACATGAATAGTATTGAATTTAGATACAGTGAGTCACAAAAATTATATCAAGACATAATAATTCAAGATTCAAACCCCAAGTAAAAAAGAATAATAAATAATGTATTTTGTGTAAAATAATAAATAGAATAATTGAGTCCATGTGAGAGATGAGAAATAGTGTTACAGAATCCAAACCCAGACTAGAAACAATAAAAAATTAAATCCACGGTACTAGTTCATGAGATTTGGAATATCATTCCCCCTTAAAATAACTTTTCGTTGAAAAATAATTAATTCTTCACTTGAGATAATATCCAAGTGATGAATTAGAGTGTCGTAGAACATTTCAAATGCATAGTATGATTAAAATTCACAAAAATTTCTCTTAAACAAACTGAGTATCGAATATGTTAAACCTGTATATCTGTTTTCCAGAGATATATAAATAAATAAATTTATAATAAATATTCAGCAGTTGTAGTAAATCCGCTTCCTTCAGATATTCAAAATTTATTGATTCATGATCTTTCAAAAATATCTACACAAAAATCAAAGCATGGATACCTATTTATTCCAATAAAAAATATTAAATTAAATTAATTTTGAACCACACTTCTAACAATATCTTCAGAATAATAATAACATTGAATGATTTAATACCCTAGATTAAATCCATTCAAACCTCTTTAAACATAGTCAAAATATGTCCAAAAAATTATAAGAACAATCTGAAATTAAATTCAAATATTTGAATTTATGTAAACATGTAACCTCTAACTTTATTGGAAAAATATGTTGAAATAATTTATTTAATTTTCTATTATTAAATAACACAAAAAACATCAAACTCTCTTAGATAATAACACACAAATTTCATGGGAATTTATCCAGTAGAAACATCTTTAAAAAAATCCAAATATATATGTTCAGATCATTTTTCATCATAAAATCACAAAACTGTAGTAGTAAAGTAGCGTACAAAAAAGAGGGTACATAAAAGTATGGTACATGAAAGTAGGGTACATGAATGATGGGTACATGGAAGTAGGGTACATCAAAGTATCATAGGTTACATCAAAGTAATGTACGGTTCATCAATGTAGTGTAGGGTTCATCAAAGTAATGTTGGGTTTATCAATGTAGTATAGGGTTCATCAAAGTAATGTAGGGTTCATCAAAGTAGCATCGTGTTCATCAAAGTGGCATAGGGTTCATCAAAGTAGAGTAAGGTTCATCATAGTAAGATACAATTAATTAATTTAGTGTAGGGATTATCAAAGTAATATAGGCTTCATCAAATTAATATAGGGCTCATCAAAGTAGTGCAGGGTTCAATAATGTAGTGTAGGTTTCATCAATGTAGCGTATGGTTCATCAAAGTAACATAGGTTTCATCAAAGTTATAATGGCATGGAAAATTCCAATCCATTCCTTTATGAAAATATGGTGTTTAATGTGTTATGGGAGGTCAAGGAATCTTATTTCCAACTCATTTCAGGTTTTCTAATTCTAGGAACATTTTTCATGTTTTTTGAACAGTTTTGTCGGTGATTCATTTGTGAATAGTGCTATTAGTGAGTCATTTGTGAAAATTGGTGTTGGTGAGACATTATGACTTGTGTTTTCATTGTTCCATTTGTGAATAGGGTGGTTTGTAAGTCATTTTTGAAAAGAGTTGTCAATTAGTTATTTGAGAACAATGATGTTGGTGAGTCATTCATGAATAGTGGTGTCAGTGAGTCATTTGTGAACAGTGGTGTCAATGAGTCATTTGTAATTAGTGATATCAGTAGGTTCATTGTGTTTCTAGCTATTGGTGACTCATATATCGGTAGGTGTAAAGTGTTTCCATCTTCCTACAGATTCTCTCCTTTGATGTTATCATTAACATAAAACACATTCAAAGCCTTCTCTTATGGGATTTAAGGCCAAGTAAAATCCCCTAACTACTATATTAATTTTCCTAAGGGTTCTGGTGCCTTTTCATGTTCAAACCCTGTAGTCTTGACAATATCTTCCATTAATGGATGATCTAAATAATATCTTAATGGTTGCTATGTTTAGATTTTCAAAAGGTCGATATATATTCGGTATTGTTATTCCTTCTCTATTTTCTTAGTATGAGGTTCCCAGAACCTTTTTTACCAGAGAGATGTGTAGGTGTGGTGTGGACCTCGTATCAGGTTTTCCCTGGAGATCTTGATGCTTCATGTTCACCCCTTGTTTTAGTGAAAGAATCACATGTCGTTCTGCCTTCGATATAAGATATGTTCTATCTATGTTCTTCTGGGTTCTTTGACCTATTTTTTATCTCATTTCTTGTTGACATGTTATGGAATGCTTTCTGCATCTTTCCAATGGACTATTCTTAGCTATTGGTTGATGCAATTGTGTCGCGGAATCCTTGGCTGGATGCAGTTGTTGTGGGATGGATGATCGTGATTCATTGTATTGGTCTAATCTCTTGTGAATAACATCTAGAACATTTTGAGGTAGGTGATTCATGGATTTTTCATTTTATTTATGTTCAGTAGTAGAGTTATCATGATTTAACCCAATAGATCACAACAGAATTTACATAATAAATATTTAAACCAGATTATTGAGTTGGTATCATTATTTACTGTAGATTTTCTATATAGTGTGGTATCTATTATTTTCTTTTTTATGATGTCATTATTCATAGAAATTGGAAATGAACTTAGAGTTGGGATTAAATGAAAATTAATTGGCTAAATGATATGTAGGCATGTCATTGAATCTGGTTTTTGTTGTATATTGTTGATCATCAATTGATGTAGATGTTCATATTTAATTAAATTGGTTGATAAACCAGAGTCATTTTATGCCTGTTTCTAAGAAATTCAATCCATGTAAATTGACTATTTAATTTATCTTTGATAGATATGATAGCTTACTATTTAGATTTCCCATAGTTGGAACCTATTAATAATGAATCAGCTAATTAAATATGGATTAACGAATCAGTTATTTGATAAAAGATAATTCCTTATAAGGTTTTGAGCTCCCATATTTCTTGTAAGGTAGAGTGAATTTTCCTTTGGATTCATGTGATCTCATCGTGTGTGAAGGTTGGATGCATTGCATGGGGCCAAAAACCAGTTTCATGGTTGTTTTTTTCCTGATTATTGTGTTGTGATGTGAGTCTGGATGGTTACTGTTATATGTAGGGCAAGGAGGCCTGGTGGTCTTGGAAAAAATTGACACCTATAGTGGAAAGATGCATCAGTTTATGTATATGGGTGTCGGGGAGGACACTAGGGATGATGGAATGGATTGAAGCCGGGATTACCAATTGATGTGAAAGTGGTTTTTTGTTAAATGTGTTGTTTTGTTATCTGTTTTAATTTCCCCGCTACTTGAGGCAATTGTTCTTCCATACCATTCTTCCAAAATATCCAAAGATGTGTGGGGTATTCCCCATTCTTTCAATTTTTATAATCTAAAAGATGGATGGTTCTATACTCTTATTATAGATGGAAAAGACTCGATGGTTATTTCATGTACTCATTATGTTAAGACCCTTGTGTTTGGTATCTTAGAATCGTTTTCCTAGAATACATGGAATTATAGAAAAGTGATATTTCATTTAATAAATTATTGAATAAACGATGTTGAACTTATGGGTTTGAATCTTTCTAGGATGGAATGGTGAGGTTACAATTTAAAGAAACAGTGGACTTGGTTTTTTTATTCCTATAGGGTATGGAACATTGTGTGTGCTGCTAATGTAATGTGGAATGATAATGGTTAATTAATTGTTAAATAATTAATTAATGTAGAGTGAAAATGATATAAAGGAATAAATTAATCTAATGTTTCTCTATAATGGATGTGTGTTTATAGGATACATTGTCTTAGTAGTGTAAACAGAGAGTCTGAGAGACATTAATTGCAGTTGATTCTATCACTAGGTTATTCCCACAATGTGGTTCTGAGTTGTATTATATTCTGTAATTTTTGTGTTTTTATAGCCTAATCCACCCTGTTGGAAAGGGAAACTAACACCATGGGGATTCGGATCCCAGAAAGGGGGTTTCCCTAACATCATGGTGGGATGAAGGACGACTAGATACCCCCTTTGGCCCCTCTTTGTTCTCCTAGTACCTACTTGTTCCTTTATGCACAATGGTTATTTTTTCCCATATATTTCCGTAGAGGGTTGTAATGTCTTGTGGTTATTTCACACACATATATTCTGGATATAGTTTCCTATATACTACTATAGGTATGAAATGTATGGGTTTTGAAGGATTGAGGATCCTTACTCGACGTATGGGATGTAATGGCTTGATGTATAATATTTGATGTGTGATACACATTATGCGGGCTCTGGTGGATCCCAAAAAGTACCTAGTATTTATGGTGGAGTGGATGGTGTGTTGATTCACCAAGGTTTCTGTGGGAATGCTTTGTATTGCAATAGATTCATGTTTTTGAGCTCACAAAAGTGTCTTTAGGCCTTCCTTTTAGAGAGAGATGATTAATATGTGCAACATTGGAGAAAAGAGAAAACCTAGTAGGTAAGTGGTAGTGAGGTACCCTTAACATTATTCATCATTTTGTATACTCTTGTACGTGATACTTGGTGAGAGTATCACTAGTGATACTACGAACTGAGTACACCTATTTTTTTGATGAGTTAGTTTTACTTTTTGTTCACTTTTCTTTAGCAAGCATTCATTACTTTTACACGAGAGGCTCCAGGGAGGATCCTACAGAGTATACTATTATACTCAACATATGTATATATAAAGTGTTTTTCAAGTCACTTGGATCATGTTGGAGATCGGGTTGGTTACTACTAGCTTGGGGTTGCAGGAGCTGTTCCGGCTTCTTGGTTCCTGTTGTTTTACTTTCCTTTGGTACATGTCGTTTTCCATGTTAGTTGTATTATTTACTTCATGACATTACATATGTGTACTTGGTATTTCATTTATATTGTAATTTGAGTAGGATTTGGTTTTTATTTATCTTATCTCTCTCTTTTACATGTGTTCTATTGGATGGTAATGCCCCACATCTGAATGTTGGTTATACCCTCGGTGATAGACGCCAACCCAGGGACTACTAGAGATTGGACTCAGGTGTCATTTTCTATCTTCTCACATTTCCATCCAAGGAGGGGTACACTTTTTCGGGAGGGGGTGTGACAGATTGGTATCATAGGCTCCGGTTGAGCAATAGGATGGAGTTTGGAGTTAGGCATATCTGCGGTTTCATGGGTTGGTAGGGTAATGGTTTCAGATATGTTTATAAAGCGCTTTAAACATTGTACACCGGCTGAGATAGAGGTATTTAGGTCTCCCATTGTTTTGATGTGTGCTACTTTATGTTTATAGTGGATACTAAACAAGGAAATACATGTTTTAGGGTAGAGACCTAGGAAATGATCATGCATAATCTTCTTTTAACATGTATTTTAATGGGTAGACCTAGTTTTTGGATAAGATAAAATGAATAAAATAAAACAATAAATTAATTAATTTTATAGTCTTCCATATTCCAGGTTTAGGATCTCTAACTGTCTGTTATTTTTCTGGTATGGCTCCAAGTCGACATCTTCATTAGGTTCGCGCAGAAGATTTCTAGCGGTCTATGCCAGCAGATCACTACAAAGTATATTCTAATGACAACGACACTTATAGGTAGACACTCAAAGAGTTTAATTACTAGAGTATTCAGAAGAATGAGGGATCTATTTCAGATGCAGTCACAGAAGAATTGTTAGTGAAGTTGAGATAGCTTTTAGTCTGATCTGTGCTAAGAAGGTGTGTTGTGCGCCATTGTTTGTGGAGATGTTGAGTGGGGAAGTGATTCAGTGGTGGTTCTTGTTCCTCATGTATCATGAGGAGTCAACGATCTCATTAGAGAAGTTCCAAGAGAAGTTTAGAGCCAAGTTTCTTTTTTCGACCATGAAAGTGGCTAGTCCCCAGGAGCTTCTTGCCCTTCTGTAGAGAAGCTCCAATGTGCACGAGTTCAGGATCCATTTCAAGAACCTTCTTCGATATGCTTCAGACCTATTACCAAATGAGTAGGTGAGGTAGAGTAATTTCAAGGAGTCTTTGCAACCATAGATCCAGGGCTAGGTCACCCCATTTTTGTTGACGACATATCTAGAGGTGTTAGCGAGGGCATAGGTTGTCTAGAAGACATTATACAAAACCAGTTCATCATAAGAGGGGAGTTTTCGGGATTCCTCATGATGTAGAGTTGTAGTTCGGGATTCCGGATTTTCAGGGTAGAAGAGTTTCTATTTGGCCGGGTGTAGGTCCCATCCATCGGTATCTTATTTATTGGGGGGAGGTGGTTTTATAGAATATACAAAGGGATCATACACATGTTTTTCTTAAGGGGGTCTAGGTTATCAATAGTGTGATTTACTATCCTTTTAGAGAAATCAGCGTGTGTTAGGTGTTCCACTTTAGGTTCCTCCATTGAGTTAGTTTTAGCCAAGGAAACATCAGTAGGTTTCACCAGCATTGGATCAGCATAGAGAAGATATTCTAGGCAGAGGACAGCCCCGGGTTTCTCCTTGTCCTCAAAGTGAGTAGTGTCGTCATTGTGGTGGTCTTCATCATGGTGAGAGAGGCTTTGGAGCCAGTCGTGGTCAGCTTCATGCTTTAGCGTTTCCAGAGCCAGGCGATCTGACATCATTCGAGATACCCTTTTCTTGTTTTCTACTTGGGTGTATGTCTTTTTTGATTTGGGAGGACCACGCTCATTCATATCACCTATCCTTGTCCATGCCTTTGGACATTAGGTTGAGAGGCTTCCAGTGTCCCTGGAATTGGCGACCCCAGTTGGAGGTTGAGTTGACTTTTTTTGTGTATTTAGAGACTGTGAGTCAGTTCTAGGGAAGCACCGCTCTTGGGTAGATTTTCTATATTTACAGATAAAACCATATGATGTCCTCCTTTGAAAAGATTATTTGTATTCGGTGCAGGATATTGTTGAAATATTGAATAGGTAGGCGGTGCTCATTGATGCTGATGGAGAGAAAACAATGTTTATTGGTGAGGGAGACCCTCGAATGGGTCATAGGTGGTTTCCTTCCTTGTCATCCTTAATGGATGAGATGATGTTGAGATCATCGTTGTTCTAGGAGTTGGTGTTTCCCAAGGTTCTTTAAGAGTACCTTGATGTATTTCTAGAAGAGGTAGTAATGTTACCCCCCCAATGGGAGATTGAGTTCATGATTGAAATACAGCCAGAAATGTCTCTTATCTTAATGTCTCTATATTGGATGGAACCTTCTGAGTTGCAAGAGTTTCTATACATCTCGATGCTATGATGATATTCTATTTTATTTAGGTGAGTGTGTCACCATGGGGTGCACCAGGTTTGTTAGTGAAGAAGGATGATGACAGATCATGATTGTGTGTCTATTACAATTTCATAAAAAAAGAGAGAATGAAGAACTGCTAACATCTTCTATGGATTAATGATTTATTTGATCTACTAAATTGTGATATTTTGTTATTGAAGACCGGTTTTCGGTCTAGGTATCAACTGATTTGTATTAAAGATACAGATATTCTAAATATTTCTTTCAGTTTTCATGATGGTCATTTATAGTTCCTCTTTATGTCGTTTGGTTTAAGGAATAATCTAGATATGTTCATGGGGTTGATGAACACTATGTTCTGTGAGTTTCTTGATATGTTCATGATGGTTTTTAATCGATGAAATCCTTGTGTACTCTGCATAGGGGTGGAGAATGCAGAGAATATAACTGCCATATTGTGAGTCCTTCATCGATAGTAGTTGTTTGAACAGTTTTTAAGTGTGAGTTTGGGGCTCAATAAGTCCGTTTTGTGGGTCATGTGGTTTCCTAGCAGGGATTAGTTGCAGATTCATCAAATAAACAAGTATTTTTTTCTTGCAAATCCCCCAAGATAGTTACAGTGTTTTGAATTTTTTGCAGTCTCACGGAAAATTATAGAAGTTTTTCGGAAAATTTCTCTCGAGTTGCGACTCATATAACAATGTTAACAAGGAATGATTAGGCATTCATGTGGACTGTCAGTGTTAGGTAGCTTTCTAGTATCTAAAGAAGATGTGGGTCGGTGCTTCTATTCATTGTCTGCTAGAAAAAGGAGTCTAGTTTGATATTTTATGTGATGCTTCATGTCTCAGGTAAGTCTTCATTATAAGGTATTAAAGATCGATCATTTCTTATGGGTCTCAATAGTTGCATCCTTATGAACGCATCTATAAAACCCATAATCTCGAGCTGGTGGTGGTGGTTTTTTCTCTGATGTTGTATAGACATTACCTCATTGTAGAGTTCTTTGTGGTTTCCACTGATCATAAGATCCTAATGAATATTTTCTCCCAGCATGACATGAACTTGCAGTAGAATTGGTGGATGGAGTTTTTACAGGATTACGACTTCGAAATATCATATATGCCTAGATTGGGAAATGTTGTAGTCGATGTGTTGAGTAAGAAGTCACATAGCGATACAATGTCTGAATCTAAAGATTCTTAGAGAGTGAGAATAATATTTAGTGTTGCATTTGGATATGGGCGATGTTGGGGGTAGTGGTTTTCTTTTTTAGATGATGATGCAGACATATTTGGGGTAGGAGGAGGAGGAGTCCCAGTTGGGGGGTCTTGGGGTGGTGGTATGGAGAGACTGATTTGTTTGTAGTGAGGCCCCTGATTGTGGGTGTTAGGATGGACAACATCGGGTGCTATTTTAGGGGAGGCTTACATTTTTTTGGTGATGCTTGGGATTAATTCATTTTGTTGTTTTCCATTTCGTTCTTGTTCTTGAGTGGTATCATCCCTGTGATAGTTTTTAAGATCTGGTTATGGTTTTTTTGTGGTTTTGCATACTCCTTTTTGAATCATTTTAGCTCATTCAGGGACGAGATCCTTGATAGGTATCGTGAAGGGTGTTTGTTCAAACATATTTTTCAATTTCCTATCTATGTTGGTTTTGGATTCTTAAAGATGAGAATGTTTTGATAGGTATCTGATGTAATGGTTTCGACCATTTTGATCTATTATATTATGAAAATTGGGTGTTTGATGTGTTTTCTGAGTTCAAGGAGGCATATTCCCAACACTTCTTATGATTTCCAACTCTGTGAAATGTGACTCTAGTTTTGTGTGATAGTGATGTCAGTGAGTCATTACTGAACAGTGTTGTCGGTGATTTATTTGCAAAGAGTGTTGTCGGTGATTTATTTGCAAAGAGTGTTGTCGGTGAGTCATTTGTGAATAGTGGTGTTGGTGAGTTATTTGTGAATAGTGATTTTGGTGATTCATTTTTTACTATTGTTGTTAGTGAGTCATTTGTGAACAGTGTTGTCGATAGGTTTACAATGTTTCTAACTATCAGTGAGTCAACTATCGGTAGGTTTATAGTGCTTCCAACTATCTGTAGATGTACAATATTTCCACCTTCCTATAGTTCTCCCCTTTGATGTTATCTTTGACAGAAATCATTTTCCAAGAATTTTTTATATGATATAAGGTTCATTCAAAGCCCATAACTCCTATCTTATGTTTCATAAGGGTCTGGGTGACTTTACTCATTCAAACCATGTATTCTTAATGACATCCTCCATTAATAGAAAATCTAAATCATAACTAAATAGATATTCCATTTATATTTTCAAAAGCTCGAGATACATTCCTCCTTGACATTTGATTTTTTTTAGTACGAGGCATTTAGAACATTTATTTCCGAAGGAGATGTGTGATTGTGGTGTCGACCTTGGATCGGGTTTTCCCTAGATTTCTTCCTACTGCATGTGCACCCCCAATTTTTGTGCAAGCAGTAGGTGTCAATCTATCTTTGATAGAAGGTAAGTTATATCTATGTTCTTGTGGTTCCATTGATCCATTTAATCCAATTTATCCTTTCCATGTTATGGATTGTTTTCTCTATTTTATATTGAACATTTATTTGGATTTAGTTGATGCGATTGTGTTGTAACGTTCTTGGGTGGATGCAGTAATTGTGGGAGGGATGATCATGATCTGTTGTGTTGGCATGTTCTCATGTAAGGAATATCAATAACCTTTTGAGGTAGGAAATTCATGGATTCTCTACTCTATTTATGTGTAGTAGTATAGTTATCATGATTTATCCCACTAAATCACAATGGAGTTTACATAATAAATACTTAAACCTGATTAAAGAGTTGGTATCAGTTGTTTACAAATTATATTGCCTCTTTATTTTCTAGACATTGTGGTATCTATTATTTTCTTATTTCTCATGTCACTCTTGATGGAAATTGGTAAATAACATAGATCTGGTATTAATTGTAATTTAATTGGCTAAAAGATAAGGAGTCATGTTATTGAATCTGGTTGTTGCTGTTGTAAACTATTTACCATCAATTGATATAGATGTGTAGGTTTAACTAAATTGGTTTATAAACTAGAGGAATGTTAATTCATGTTGTTAAGTGATTAAAGGCATGTCAATTAACAGTTTAATTAATTTTTTATAGATATGATAGATTACAATTTTGAACATAGTTGGAACCTACTAGTAATGAATGAGATAGTTCATATTGGTTAAAATAACCGGTTTTTTGATAAAATATAATTCCTTATAGGGTTATCAATAACCATATTTCTTGTAATGCTGAGTTCATTGTGATTTGGAGCCATGATAACTCACCATATGTGAAGGATGAATGCCTTGCATGAGGCCAAGAGCCCAATTTCGTTATTGTTTCTTTCCTACTGCTTGTGTTGTGATGTGAGAATCGATGGATGTTTTTGTATGTGGGGAAGGAAGGCCTAGTTTTTGTGGAAACATTTGATGCCTAGAGTGGCTAGATTCATCAGTTTATGCATATGGGTGTTAGGGAGGACACTGGGGATGATAGAACTGGTTGAAGTTGGGCTTACCCATTGATGTTAAAGAGGGTTTTGTTAAATGTGCTATTTTTTACTTGTTTTACAATCTCCACTTCTTGGGATAGTTGTTTTTGCTTACCCTCCTCAAAAAAGAGTTAAATAAGTATATGATATTCCATGTTCTTTCTGTGTTTACCTTCTCAAGGATAGATGGCTCTACGCTCCAAGTATAGATGTAAAATACCCAACGGGTAGTCAATATACTCAACGTGTTGAGTCCCTTGTGTTTGGTAGCTAATAATTTTTTTTCAAGAATACTTATAATAATGGAAAATTGATAATTATTTTAATAAATGAATGAATAAATGATGTTTAACCCATGCGGTTGAAGATTTTTGGGATGTAGTTGTGAGTTTACAATTTAATGTATCTCTGGATTTGGTTTGGTGATGCATGTAGGGCATGGAACTTTGGGTGTGATTCTAATGTAATGTGGAATGATAATGGTTAATTAGTGGTTAAATACATGATTAACGTAAACTGCAACTAATAATTAGGGATAAAGTAATCTAATATAGATCTTTAAATGGTTGTTTTCTTATAGGATACCTAGTATTTTTCATAGAAGTCGGGAGTCTGAGAGACGTTAGCTGTAGTTGAGTATAATTCTAGGTTATACACATAGTGTGGATTTGAGCTATAGTATATTCTGTACAGTTTTTGTTTCTATACGCTACCCCACTCTGTCGGTTAGGAAAACTGACACCCTGGGGTTTCTGAGCCCTGTGGGTGCTTTCCCCAACATCCTAAGGGAAGGATAGATGGCTGACTACACCCTTTGGCCCAACTCCCTTCTCTTGGAAGTTACTAATGATGGTATGAATAGTGGTTATTTCTCCCCATAAATGTGTGTAGAGGGATAAAATGGCTTATAGTTATTTACACACATATATTATAGATACTGTTTCTTACAGACTGGTATCGGTATGACGTGTCTAGGCTGTGATGCCTTGTGGATCCTTACTCGGTGTATGGGAAGTAATGGATTGAGGTATAATACTCGATGTATGATACATGTTATGTGGGTTGTGGTGGAACTCATAAACTACCTAGTTACGTCTGGTGGTGTGGCTGGTGTGGTGCTTCACCCAGGTTTCTGTGGGAAAGCATTGTGTTGCATGAGGTGCATGTTGTGGTGCTCACCCAGGTTGCTTTAGCATAGCCATTTGGAGATAGGTTATTAGGACCTACGACATTTGTAAAAGTGGAAAACATGTGGGGAAGTGGTAGAGGGTTACCCTTGATATTATTTATTATATTATATAAACTTTTATGAGATCCATTGTGAGAGTAGCCATGGTGATGTTGGGAATATAGTATACATGTCTAGGTGACGAGTTAGTTTCACTTGTTGTTCACTGTGCTTTAACATGATTTCTTTTCTTTTTCAGGAGAGTCTCTAGGGAGGACCCTACTATGTATACTGTTATAATCACTCAAGGTATATATAAACTATTTTTCAGGTCACATGAATCAAGTAGAAGTCTTTATAATTACTACTAGCTAGGGGTTGCAGGAGCTATTTGGGATTCATGGTTACAGTTGTTTTACTTTCTTTTGGTACATGTAGTTTTCCTTTTTAGTTGTGTTAGTTCTTTCATGACATTACAGATGTGTACTTGGGGTTTATTTTATATTTTAATATAAGCCGAAATTGGTTTGTGTCTGTCTTACATCTCTCTTTCACATCTATTATCTTATAGGGTAATGCCTCCCATCTGTGTGTTTGTTATACCTCAGGTGCTAGTTTCCAACCCGAGCCTAGTGGGGGCGGGACTCAAGTCTCATTATTTCTCTTCTAAAATTTCTAGCATTAGAGGTGCACACTTTGTGGAGAGGGGGTCATGAAAAAAGTAATGTAGGGTTCATCAAAGTAGTATAGTGTTCATAAAAGTAACATAAGGTTCATCAATGTAGTGTAGGGTTGTCAATCAATACTATTCACTATTATGAAAGTAGGTTTGTCGAACCATACATTAAAAACACTAGACATCATACATTAAAAAACATCAATTTATTTTTAAAATAATCTTAACAATATATTCATTCTTTGGTCAAAAAAATTTATTTGTATAAAGTCTTATTAGATTTCCAAATAATCAATAATATAATAAACCAAACTTCTAATACTCCATATATCATAATTATATAATCAACAACATTTTTAAAAACTATAGCTTTGAAACAGCATTGATGAACATTAGATAATTTATTGACCATAAAAATTACATTTTTAGACATAAATGTAAAATAATTAAATAAATATAAACATGTTTTATTTCTATAAAATCATGTTTAATGATAATATGATATTTTTTGAACTTTTAATTAATTACATATAGTATCTTATTAAAACAATAGACAGTTATTTCTCTACAATTTGCAGTAGCAACTTCATTGAATTTTTAATACAATAGAAAAGAATTTTTAGACTTCCTCATAAACTAATGAAGTTTATATAAATCTATTATCTATATAATACGATAATAATCACACAAATACAAACAATATGGTTTGATATATCATTAAAAATATAGATGATAATTAATCAAACAAAGGAAAAATATTCACATGCAAAAATATGACCCTCTACTATTCTAGGAACTAATCTAATATCATCTTCCTTTGTGTCTACTTTATTTGAAATAGGTGTGTTGAACTATATTATACCTATGGAAATTCTAGAGACTTTGGGCCTCAAGATAGATTAATTCTATGGAATAATGAAAAAATAAACCCCATTGGGCATCTTATTTTCGAGAAATAACTGATGTGAGGATTGTACCTCAGAGGTGGGAGGTTAACTCTTCATGTAGAATATTTTCATCCTTGATATGAAATTGTTTGAAATAATTATTAGTATAGAATAGTTAGTACCCTATCAAGATCATAATGATTGTGATCAGTGGATAGTGACGTTTATATCACCAAATGGTGGAAAACATATTAACAAGGGAAAGTGAAATTTTTATGTGTCTTGATCTGGACCTAAGCATCATGGGTTGGGTAGAGTCATAGACTATATCATTTTTTCTATTTGGATGATCAGGATTTATGGGATACTATTTTCCATTATCTAGTGGATCATTTTCTAGATGTATTTCCCGAAGACGTTTCAGGGATACCACCAATGAGAGTGGTTGAATTTACAATTGATTTAGTTCTATGAGTGACACTAGTGTCAATTCCTCCTAATATTATAGCACCAAAATAGATTATGAACCTCAATAAGTAGTTAGAATATTTGGAGGATAATGGTTTTATATAACCCAATAGTTCCCCATTGGGATTCACCATTCCTTTTTTTAATGAAGGTGGAAGGTATCCTCACGATTTGTAGGGATTACCGATGTCCAAACCAACTCACTGTTAAGAATCAATCTCCACTTCCTTGAATATAAGACTTCTTTGATAAGATTTTAGGAGAGAGGGTGTTTTCAAAGATTGTTGTGTTTTACAGTGATCATCAAGGGTGAGTCAGGCATTCAATAACTTTATAGAACATGTATGTTCTTTATGAGTTTCTAGTTACGCCACTTGGCCTCATGAAAATGCATGTTATTTTTATACCTCTGGTGAATCGGGTTTTCCACTCATATCAAGATTATGTTTTTGTATTATTTGAGGAAGATATCATGGTGTATTCTTATTCATGGCACGACCATGCCAAAAAACTTGATATCTTTCTGAATAAACATAGAGAGAAACATCTTTTCACAAATCTCACCAAAGACCACTTTTGGATGGACAATGTCTACTTACTGGGTCATATCATCTCAGAGACAAGAGTTTTAATAGACCTAGGGAAGGTGATAGTAGTAGTTTCTTATAAGAATACCAAGAATGTATTTGATATGTTTTTTTTGAGTCAGTCGAGTATTACAGAATCATCATATGGGATACCTCACACATATCATCACCTCTTACAGGCTTAACTCTAAATGTTCTAAAGTTTATATGGTTAGTATCATGAAAAATAGCCTTTCAGAAATTGTAAGGTAGTTGAATTTAAAATATACAATTATATTTTTGGATCTAGGAATGATCTATATAGTTTATTATGACACACCGAGTATTTGTATGGGATCAATTATGATGAAGGATGTGTGATTCATGGTATATGGGTCCCATCATTTGTGGCCTCAAGAGTGTAATTACTTGGTGTATGATCTTAAGATAGCTGATGTTGTTCGTTCATTATTCTATTGGTGTAATTTTTTACTTGGTTTCTTATTTTTTGGTATTCAGTGATAAAAAAACCTCTAGTATGTCTTTACACTACGTGAATTGAATACCACGCATCATATAATGTTTGAATACCTAAAGTTGTTTAAAATTTATATTTCATATACACATATTAAAGGAAATTCAATATCCAATAACATGATATGGAAGACTCTGACATAGGTGGTTTAGGAGGCTGATGATGAGTGGAAACTTATTGCCTTACTCTAAGATATGCATGTTGGGGTTAAAGAGAATCATGGGAGAATAGTCCTCTCATCTTTAGAAGTGATCTATACCATTATAGAGAGGACAAATATGAATTAAATTTCAGATCTCTTGGGCTTAGTCCTAAGGTAGAGTATCTCTTATAAGGATTCATTGACTGGTTGGATTGTGGATGAGGATGAGACTTTACTCATACAAGGTCATGTCTAGGTTTAAGTAGTTATATAGGGAACATTGATGTGGTAATCTATTGACACATCATGGGAAGTACATCAAAGGTCTATAATATTTATGGACACTTATGTATCCAATATTGGAGTCTTGGTATGAAATTAGATCCATACAAATTTTTCAATTGGTTTTCAAATTTTCAGTAGGAGGAGGCAGAACATCTGCGACTGGAGGGACCTTTACAGCTATTATCAATTCCATAGTTGAAATAATATGGCGTCACCATGGATTTCATGAACGGTTTTCTAAGATCGCCTCATGTAAATGACACAGTTTTTGTTTTCATTGATCTGTTGATGAAGTTCATGCATTTGCTTCCTAAATATGAGACTTTCTTAGAAGATAAGATGGGGAGGGTATAATTGAGGGATATCATAGGACTTCATGGAGCTCAAAGTTATATCATATCTTTAATGGACAGTAGTTTCAAATCAATCTTATAGAAGTGGTTGGAGGAGGAATTGAGTACATAGGTTCTTCTAAACATGACCTTTCACCCTTAGATAGACCGACAGATAGAGCACATGATTAAAGTGTTCAAGTAAATGGTCTATGTGTGTTTCCTTGAATTTGATAGTTCATGGTGGAAACATATATCTCTATTAGAGTTTACCCATAATAACCAATTCTATGATACCATCGATATAGATGATTTTCCAACATTATATGGTAGGCCATACCGATAACCTCTACACTAATTAGTGGCACAGAAGGCAGCACAACTTGTACCACATCCCTTTTAGGAGACCTCAGAGCTACTTCATCTTATCATGAAGTGCATGGTGATTGATAAATTTGGGATTCATTCATATTCCAACCTACCTAGAAAAATTCTTGAGTGTGGATTCAGGGATAGGGTGTTATTTCATGTTTCTTCAATATTGGTCTAGTGGCGGATAAGAAGGTATGGTAAGCTAGCTCAAAGATTCATCAGACATTTTTAAATCTTGGAGATGATCAATCCAATGGTATATAGGTTAGAACTTCCTCAGAGATACTGGTATATTATCACATTTATTACAAGTCTTAACATCGTTGGTATTATCCAAACTCATAGCATGTTTTACTATGTATGAATTCTTAGTCAGATATAGATTCTTCTTTTGGTAATTATCCTATTCATATTCTGTATTGATGTTTGAAGGTTCTATGAGGAAGTTATGTTCTTCTAGTATGGGTTCTATGGTTAAACCACCAAGTATAGGATAACACCTGGGAGTGGGAATCTACCACACATGCTTTGCAGTGTAAGGTTTTCTAAAATGATCCCTTACTAGCTTCATAAAGAAAACTCTAGGAAATGTCCTTTTTATGTAGGTTATATTGAAATGACCTTTATTTTTTACATCGGAATATATTATTATAAATTTAGTCAAACACTCATTGAGTTTTTTTCATAGACCCTAGTGATCGGGTCCTCATGTAATCTAGTTTGCTTTAGGAAGGGAGAAAAGTAAGGGTGATGGAGTATATATATATAGAGTAATTACACATAATGTATTCATTATATGTCCTGTAATGAATATATTAATATTATTAAATTACTCAACATGTGTTTGGGATGGCCATAACCCTTGTATTTCATGAATTGAGTTTTCCCTGGGTGGGAAAATATCGAGTTTTACATGAATTTTAAAGTTAACATAACATGTAAATATTTTAGATCAATTTTTCTAAAAGGTTTTAAGGGATTATTATTGAGATAACACCCTACTAATTCTTCAATAGGAGCTGTGTGAGAGAACCCCTACATTCCTAACCTATGTTATTTTGTTTCTCCATCACCCTAGATTAATTTCTATCACCGCCAGTTATGTTGGATCCAAAATATTAAGATCTTAATTCCTCTACATTATTATGTTTTTTGTCTTACCCTCGACAGTTTTATTTTGGGGAGATATCAAATTCACTATTTTCATGGAATTTATCATTTTTAGTGACTTATTTTATTCAATTCAATCTTGTAGAAAATATTAGATGAGGGGTCATCCACTGGCCCAAGTTATGTGGTGTAGTAATTTTCCTAAAAATTATAGTTGTTTCCTAGTATTTTTTTAATGTGCTGCACACTATAATTTTCTGTGGATTCCCTTAAAGTTTATTTCCACTGTATAAATTATATAAAACATGTAATGGTACTCCCCTGATCATTGTAAAATTGTTAGAGGATTTATTCCTAATTGGTTTCCAATCTTTTGGGTATGATGAATTAATTTCCCTTATTTATGTAAATATTTAATTGAGTAGCCACATCATAAGTGACTTTTCATAACCTTAAATTATAATTTCTTTGATTAATAAATAAAATTATATAATTTAATTAAATTAAATTGGGGGTAGTTCTATGACATGTTTTGTTTATATATAATATATGAGATATCTAAATTATGGACCCCTTGGTTTGATTGGGTAAATTAATATAAATGATTATGATGAAATTTCTAATGATTATTATGATTAGGCCATAGATATTTTATGGTGAACAATGGTTAACAATTATTTTGATAATGAAATATTATAGTCACATATATTGGTTGATGGAAATGTAATCGCATACCACTTACTTTTAAATGGATGATAAGAATGTAATTATATGTTCCCTTGAATTGAGTGTTAGGAATGATGAATCACCCCACAATCTCTAGTAACAAGAATGAAATCTCACATTAATATGATATTCTATAATTGTATACATGTTGGAGCCTATAGATCATTATACTATGTATATACACGTGATTTTTACCCTGATTTCTGCTCATACCTTGTGTCAATGTATATGCCTATATACGCCCTTACATATATAGTTTATATACATGTATATATATTATATATTATTACATATATGTGGATATACATGTTCATTTAGATCATCCTTATTTCATCATATGTCAAAGAAGGTAGAGTCTGACAAGGGTTAAATAAGAACCTGATCCGACTCGTACTATTTCTCAACATTGATTATTATTACTCAAATCTTCACACTATTATACTACATGCATTAACTGGATTATTTTAGACATCATTGGTGATGGACTACAGATTTTATCTAGAACCCAACTTGGGCTTCTAATGTTATGCAAATATACTTAATGTAACACCCCAATATTTTATGGTATGTCTCTTTTTAAATTTACCTTCTTTGACAACTTATGTTATACTAAACAATGAGCTTAAGAAAATGAGTAAATATTATTATCTTATTGTGATAGTTATCAACTAGTAATTGGAATTACGGGAATGAGTTAGATTAACTAAATTATGAAAATTTAAATTACACATGTTTATAAAATTAATTCACTGCTAAAAAATAAATTTTAAATTAGAATGAAAACCAATTGAACATAATGGATGTGTTTTTATAAAAAACTAGTTTATGCTTGTAATGAAATTTTATATTAATAAAATAAATTTATTAGTATCAGTATAACATATTAATGAAATTAATTTGTTATATATTTTATAAAATGTTTTTAAATACATTTTATATTTTTTCTAGGCCAAACAAAATAATAAATCCAATTTTGAGCATAAAAAGCTATTTTTTTTTCTAAAGTGTGTTTTGCTGCCTTTAGATTGAATAAATGTTCTAAATCTAAACATAGAAACATATATAAGTTTTATTTGAAGAAATAATTTTTATATTTTATTTTTTAATGTCAAAAATAACTTAGGGTAAAATTGTTCGATTTCTGATATAAGTTTCATTTTTGACGAATAGTGAAAAATACTAAGTTTTAATTAAAAACTACTTTTTCATCCAATTTATCTATGTACTGAAATAATTTTTGTTTAAAAGTACTATTAGATAAATTATATATAAATAAAACCAATTTTGGTAATTTTTACTAATTTTACATTTAAATTGGATATAAAAACATTTCTCACTTTTGATCTTTTCACATTAAAATCTCACTTTTTTATTGTGTGTCTAGGATTAATTTTAAATACAACATTTCCAATTATTTTAATTATATTTACTAAAATTGAAATAATTTTTTTAATAAAAAGTTCAAAATTATGTTTTGAGATCATTTTTATCTTTATGCGTAAAATTATTATCAGGGTAAAAAAAATTATTTACCACGGTATTGGTAAAAAATGAAACATGTTAATGATAAAAAGGTAAAGGCTTAAAATACTTAAAAATTACAACATTTAATATTTTTACGTATTTATTTATACTAAAAAGAATAAAAAATACTAATTATATAAAAATTAATGGTATTTAATTCCAACTCAATGTGGTTGTCTTTAAATATAAACTAGTCATTACTTTAACCACTTAAACACCTCTCTTCAAGTATAAATACCAACCCTCACCACCCCATTTCGTTCCTAAAGCATTAATTATACTAAAATAACTTATAAATAATTCATATTCACTATCTAAACATGAAAGTTTTTATTTTATCACGATAATACCAATCCAATGCCCTAAAGAGTCTTCTATGGAAGTGATATTCAAGAGGAAATTGTCTAAAAACACATGTCTTATTTTATTCTCTTATTCTACTTTATCTATATATATTTGATCTATAAATTCAGAATAAATCATTAATCTTGTGAATACATTAATTTTATGTTTATAATGGAATTTATAATATCCATAACTTTTATCATCACCTCTTATTAAATGAAACAAAACTATTGTCCAAATTTTGCTGCTTAATCACCTTCGTGAATAATTGTTTTATTATTTTTCCCTTACCGCCTTCATATATATTCAAAAAACTATTTATATGGTTAAATAAGTATTTAATTGGTATATAATAACATATTTATTTTTCAATAACTAATATATACTCATAATAGTATCTAAAATGAAACTAGTTGATGATGTTCGGAAAAACTGCCAAAATAAACTAAAAATTTATCATTAAAATTTTAACAAATGAATAATACTCATAGAAAGAATGAAAAATAAAATAATTTACCATTCATAATTATTTATGTTCATTAATACAATTCCATTACACTACTATTGTTTTAATCCCATTTTATAAGAACATCAATGATTTTACACCAATGAACAGATCATTAAACAATGAATGAACATAGTTGAAACAATAAAAATAATGAAGTATTATTAACTAATATTTAATAATATGTTCTCAAATCACCCCATAAGGTATTATAAATAGTATTATACTTCTAAAAATATTTAATTACAATTTTTAAACTATTATACTAGTGGTTAAATGGTGATACGCTAATGGGAAGTGTAAGGTAAGGGTTATCTCATCTCACTTTTACATCTATAAGATATATTTCATATTCCCAACTTATCACTTTTTTGTTGTATATGTTCCACCATATTGATATATAAAATCATGAATATAATTACATTTTTTGTGTTTACTTTGTCCTTTGACAATTATTACTTTTATGGGGAATACGATTCGACTAATTACGAGTGGTAAGAGATTTCTTAAATAAATTTCCATTCATTTTGTTAAAATTTAATTTCTAGGATAATGTCAAAGTAAAGTTATGTGGGAAATGAATTTTGATGATATAATATTTAAATTCAACTTGTTTTATTTTTATTTTATGTGACTATTAATTATCAAATCATTTGTAATGGAATTCTTCTCGATCTCTTTTCATTGAGTAATATTTTGATGTTATACACCCACATTATTTTATGAGGTGTATATACAGTAGCAACGATATATCATATATAGAATCTCATTATATTCATGTCATCAAAATGTTTCAATGTGTTATAGAAAACATCTATTTTAAAATCTCTTTTAAATTAAATTATTTGATATATAATGAATTTTATGAACATGAAGACACGGGTCGGTATTGATTATAAATATCCCCTTAATCCATCGGTAGTCTCATGAGATGATAATGTTTTAAAAATTAAATGGGTTTTTAATAAAAATGATTTAAATGTCCTGTGAAATTTATTTATGGTAGAGGTACCCTAATTCCTAAGATCTTGGAATCCAAATTATTATGTATTACTTTCATTCAGCTTTCATTTATTATTATTCAATAGAATTTCACTATGAAAAATTATATGAATTCATTTTTCATTATCAGTTTATTGATTACATGGCATGTGTGTTTGGTTATTTACCTTACCAAATTTATTATTCTCACTGATTCATTATTTATTCTAGTGTACTTGACTCTTACCAAGTATTTGAGATCACCGTTATTTTTTTCATTTCCCTAGGCTACGAAGAAGAGATCTTTGAATGAATTTCAAGGATAGCGATTGTTCCCTTTCAATATATATATATATTTTCTTTTCTTTTCACAACATAAAATGGGTATCATGTAGGTAATAAATTTTTTCCAAAAACAACTAAACTATTTAGTCCTTTGGTATGTGATTCCTTGTAATCATTCCAATTTAATAAATCTAGGCATCAAATTTGAGCTATTGGGTTTAGGGTCATCATAACTGTTATGAGATCCTGGTTTAGTAGAAACCTTGCGAACTAGATTTAGAAAACCATTGATTATAAAAAAGAACCCTATGTAAAAATTTGAGGATAAGTCTGTACATAGGATATTATCTTCTAGATTTGGTAATAACGATGGATTACCTAGGTTAAACCTAATGACTTTTATATTGATAAAGTGACATGATATAGGCATATTATAAATGATTCTTTATGGAATTTTGAATTAATACAATGATTAGTATTTCATTCACTATAATTTTTTGTTTAAGTAACTGGTGGAAACTATAATGAACTAGGTTAACATTGAATTTTTTAGACAATGTGTGGTTGAGAAACCAAATGGTATGATGAATTGATTAAAGGATATCAGGTTTATGAATAATTAGTAATCATGACATATGATAAAAAATATACACCTTTATAATCTCTTGTACATACTAAAGAAGAGAATAATACCATTCACCAAGAGATCTGGTGGTGGAGTTAGTGGACAAAAGAAGAATCAATTCTCTATATATTGAGTATGTGAGAAGAAAAACTTAAGTGAATGTATTAGTAGAGTAGGAAGATGTTTTTGGAATGGGAAGAAGAATATAAAGAATGTAATTTTTAAGGAAAATGAAAAGTTTTGAATAATATTCTCCATAAGGTATCATCAATGTATGAATGTTTTAAATAAGTAATGTATGAGAATTATACAAATATATTCCCTAACGGAAAAACTCATGAAGAAAATTAGTATGGTTATATGAGAAATAATTATACTGCTAATGTTGAAGATAATGAACATTACATTTGAAAGGTATGAATTATTTCTTTCCTCATGATTTGACAATGTTGAATATTAGGAAATGATTAATATTTATTTATAGGAAATAAATATTTATTAATAAGATATAAATTCATTTTTATGGGATTAAGATGAATAAATAATAATTAAAATGTATATATATGGGATTTATTGGTGATGAAATGATTAAATTTATTCATAATATTTTCATAATTGGAGTACATTGGGGACTTTCAATTATGTCCTAATAAATGTTTGAATCATCTGTAACCCTTATGATTGACATGTTTTTTAATTAAAGGTTATCTAAGGAATAATTCTCTTTTGTTTTTTGGAAATTAGTTTAATGGTATGATTACCTTTGCGTTTTATATGATCTCTGATTTTGATGATATTATCAGTTATTACTTATTGGGATGAA
Source organism: Viscum album (assembly GCA_963277665.1). Taxonomy (NCBI): domain Eukaryota; kingdom Viridiplantae; phylum Streptophyta; class Magnoliopsida; order Santalales; family Viscaceae; genus Viscum; species Viscum album. Next base: position 144,351,869 of record OY728141.1, read on the forward strand.
AAATGAATAGTACGTGATAACCTTTGAGGTTTTAATATATTATATTTATTAGGATGATGTTTTTGAAATTTTAAAAAAAATTATAAGGATTATATTAATATATTTTTATAAAAAGGACAACTCCTTGGATGGGTGACAACCCGTCACACCTTGAAAGGCCACATGGATCAAGCCCATAACGTAATGGAAATAAGGGTTCCTTACCTACCACTAGCTTACCCGATGTTCTAGTCAGTATGAATTTTTTTATTAAACTATCTAATATATTAGGACTAAGATCATTTTGGGAATGTATTTTTATCATATTTTTTACAATGGGATTAAAAAATAATTTAGTGATTTAGTGATTAATGTTCTTTCGTAAGACTTTAAATATTTTGGGAACCACATATGATTACAGTATATAAAATACTATGGGATTTAATTTGATAAATAAATGAAGAGTTAGATATTAGAAACATATATTCATTATAGAGATTTAGGTAATTTAGGAAAATGTATAGTATATCTCAAAGATTATGTAGGTAGGGAAATTAAAAAATTTATGAGACCTTATAAATGATTGATATTATTTGAATATAAATATTAAATTAATATTGGAAGACTATGTGATTGAATCCTTCCAATTATTTTGTTTTTGTTTTAGTCTGGGATATTTTGATCAATTTTAAGGATAGTTATTTGTTGAAAAATCTAAATTGAAAATTTGGTATTAATGTTGAATTTTGGAGATTAATTTAGTATTTATTAATATAAAGTTTAATTATTATATTTTTTAATATTATATATTGAAGTGACTATTTTTGTTTTGTATAATTCCTAATGATAGGAGAATAGATTGTAATAATTTTATGGGAACCTTGATCGGTAGGAGTTTATTTTGATGCTTTAGGTATGAATATTCATCTTGAATATGCATAAATTGGATAAAATATGAGATTATGGTCAAAATTGTTTAAATTATAATACTCTAATTTTCATGTATGTATGTTTCCTTATGTTATTATTCTAGGAGTTAAACAAATTAAATTGTTGTTTGAAAATTATTTTGAATGATAAATGTTATTATCATTCTTTTCTTACTAATATATCAACATTCTTTTAACCCATCACATATTTGTGGTTTTGCGATGGTTAAATTTCTAATGATCATGCTCTCTATCACTCTCCATCAGAACATGATAGTTTTATTTCTCTTCAATGTCCCATTTTTCAATTCATACTAATGTAATCCTATTTAATATCATAATTTTATGGTAAAATTTTCAACTCCCTTTCCCTCCTATTATGGGGATGTTTTATTAACCCAATTTACAGTGTGGGCTTTCCACAAAGTTATTTAAAAGTATTACCCTTTTATTTTTGAATTTAAATTTCAAATTTTGAGTATAAAATTTATTAAAATATGAAATAATGTATCACCACAAGGTCTTATGGTATGTTTATTTTTTAATTTAATTTCCTTGATAGCTTATATTACAGAGAACAATGAGGTTAAACAAATGATTAAATATTATTTTTTAATTGTGATAGTTATCACCAAGATATTGAAATTGTGAGAATGAATTAGATTAACTAAATTATTACAATATAATATATACATTTTTATAAATTCAATTAATTTTTTACCAATTAATAATAAATAATAATTAAACCCAATTGAACATAAAGGATGTGTTTTTATAAAAAAGCAATTTTTATACCCACGATGACATTTTATGTTAATAAATTAAATTAATCACTATTTTTGAAATATATTAAAGAAATTTATATGTTATATATTCAATAAAAATATTTAAATTAATTCAACATGTTTTATAGTATTAAGATAAAATAAAATCAAAATCTGTGCATAACAAATATTTTTTTTCTAAGGGCAGTTTTTCCGCCTTTTGATGGCACCGTAGTTTTAAATATAAATTTTGAAAACATTATATGTTTGATTTAAAAAAATTAAATTAATTTTTTAAATAATAATTTCAAAATTACCTTAGGTTTAAATGTTGATACATTTTAGAGAAGTTTCGTTTTTACTAAATAATGAAAAAAACTAAATTTTAATTAAAAACTGTGTTTTTGTCTAATTTATTTTTTTTGTTAAATTATATTATAAATTTTTTTAAAATAATAATTTGTTCAATTATATATCTATAAAACCGATTTAAGTCACTAGAATCAATTTAAAATTTAAATTGGATATATAAATATTTCAAAATTAGGAACTTTTCACTTTAAAAACCTAGTTTTCATTGTGCCTGTGAGATTAATTTTAAAAATAATTTTTCAAAGAATGTGACTTTAATTTTTTTTAAATAGACTAAATATTTGGAAATATAAGGTAAAAATTATTTTTTAAGGTAGTTTTTTTTTATGCATAATAAATTAACCATGGTAAACAAATTATTTACCGCGGTATGGGTAAAAATGAAACTTGTTAATGTAAAGAATGTAATGCCTTAAAATACCTAAAATATATAAAATTTTATGGCTGATTGAGATATTTGAGGACCCTAAAAATACTCTAAAATTTTAATTTCTATCAAAAGGTTTGGGAATTAATTACACCTCAATGTGGTTCGATTTAAATATAAATAATAATTATTTTAATGACTTAAACAAACTCTTCCTAAAGTATAAATACCTCATGTTACCACCACATTTCGTGTCACGACCCATCCTCGGGGCCTGTGCCGTGACATCCCCAAGCCCGCCTTCTATAGGCCAGGGGCTGGCGACTAGCACCAAGGCGTAAATACTGGTAAAAAGGGAAGGCATTGCCTTTGTAAAATAAAAAAACACGCAGAGTATACAAGAAGTAGATGTAAACACTAAGTAAAAGCTGGTACAAGAGTAAGTGCGGAAAATTAAGTGGGCCAGTATACAAACCCAAACTGAAATTAAAGTACAACTCGAAAGGAAAAATAGCAACTGAAAGGTAAAGCCGCAATGACGAGATGTCCACTGGAAAATCCCACCTGAAGGGTGGGTACAGAAAGCCTCCACCGCTCCTCGGGTCCAGCCTACCGCTCCGAGTACGTCCCGCCCAGTGGTCCACCTCCAGGTACCGTCCTACTCCGCAAGCCTCCACCACGATCAACGTTGTTCGTCGTCTGCAACCAACACAACGTAGTGCGGGCATAGTCCGTGCAGGGGTGAGTATAAGCTACCCAGTAGGGAACCCGAGACCCCCGAAGGTCTCCCCGTATCCACAAAGGATAAACCAAAAAGGAAAGGTAAATATAGAAGTAACATCCAACACTGCTTAGGTATATTCCCATACATATACCTAAGTCATCAATTCTCATTCGGCTCCAACATCCGAACCCAAGAACAACCCAATCCACACAGGAAAGCAAAACATAAATCCACAGAGGATAGCACATCACATTCCACACAGGAAGGTAAAACAAGATTCAAATCACATAGGTATACTTCTTCGAAAGGCGATACAGATGATCACTGATCCATCTAAGTCGTCAGACCCACAATGGATCGAGAGGTACTAACCCCCGCAATGACCCACACAGGATCGGACCCACACAGGATCTGTAGGCTATGGCTCACACAGAACCGCTGAGTGCTGAAACACACAGGATCGGACCCACACAAGATTGGTAGCACTTATCCACACATGATCGCTGAGTGTTGTAGTCATCGCCGTCGAATCCACTGAGGATCTCTGTACAGTCATCGTCACAGTCACAGTAGCAGTCGCAGCCAGCCCTAGGGTTCCCGCACACAACAAGCTCGTTCGGGAGGGTCCGCTCCACGAGCCGAGAGGCTGATACATCAACTGACACATAGTTCAGAGTTGATGTATCCAAAAGTTCTATATCGTCAACAGGAACTCAACGTCGCAGACGGCGCGTCAATCGGATTCCCGGTCTGAGAGTTATTGGCTTTTTCGTCCCAGGGCCCGGTTGGTTTTTAAGGCAAAACCAACCCGACCGTACTCCACCTGCATCCAAACCTCGGGCAGAGTAAGCCAAAATATCCGTCTCACTAAGAGGAAACCAACAATGTCGACAGCACATCATTCAGACGTCCAGAGCTTAAGATATGAGCGTTTCTGCTCGGAGGGCCTGGTTGGTTTCGTGTACGAACCAACCCGGCCAAACACAGAGTATTCCAAAACCTTGAATGCGATTTACCAAAATGACTGTCTCAATCCAAGGATCGCATCTCAACTGACGGTGCGTCGATCGGAGACCCGTAGCACAAGTTATGGGCATCCGACCGGAAACGGTTCGGTATTAAGGGGTTTGGGCAAGGTCCAACCCGGCCCGATACCCCCGGGGTCGACCTGAACCAGGTCCAGGTCTGGCCCAGCCCGGCCTGGTCACTGTGTGCGCGCTGGCGCTCGGCCAACGGTCGAGTCGTGAGAAAAGGGGGGGGGGGGGGGTGGAGGCCGTTTTGTAGGCCAGCAGGGGGAATTAATTCCCCCGGCTTACCCTTGTCTGGCCGGCCCGCACCGGTCGGCCAGTTCTGCCAACAAGGACCGGCGACGGCCGGTCCTTCCTCCTTCGCCGACACCGGCGACCTGGAACCGACTGCCGGTCACCCTGCTTCGCCGCGGCCCGAAACCGGTCGTGGCTTGGTTCGTCCGGCGCGGTGCGATGGCACCACACCCTTCCGCCGCGGCCCCGCACCGTCCGCGGTGTCTTCGGTTTTCTTCGACGCGGCGTGACGGCATCGCGTCCTTGTTCAACATTAAGGCGCGGCGCCACGGCGCCGCGCATTACTTTCTGTACGATCCCGCGTGGTGCGACGGCACCACGCCATTCCATCCCAAACACAAAGAATCAATCAAAGATAAAGGAGGAGGGTCGGCCATGTTTCTGCGGTCCGGACCATCTCGTTAATCAGTATCATTTGGTCATATATCCACAAAGAATGAAAAACTAGAAATCACGAAAGAAAATAATTAAATAATCCCCTACCATGATAAAAGAGAGGACGAACGTCGGTGTCGCGAAGCGAGGATTCAAAGACGTTGATGGAGATTTCGTCGTGGAAAACTGTCGCGAAAAAGACTTCGCGGAAGAAAAACGTCGTGGAAGAAGACGTCACGTCGCGGGTTGGTGTCGCAAAAGACGGTCTCCGAGGGCTCTGCTCTCCACATCGGAGATCGTTCGTTCTTCACGTTCTTCGTCAAAGAGAATGAAGAACTCAATACATCCATAGCTCTTTCTACAAAGGCTCTCAAATAACTAAACACCAACCCAATAAGATAAGTTCTTAACTTATTTTATTGACACATGAAGGCTTTTGAAATTCAAGAGTTTGAATTTCAAAAACTCACATTTAACTCACTACATTAATGTCATACGTTAATAAACTTAAGTTAACAAAATTAATGGTGAGTTAAGGGGGTTAGAGGATATGAAGAGGTGGGGTTCATGTGGGCCCCACCACCCTCATAACCTCCCAAGGGAGGTTGGGTAGTTACCCAACTTCAATTCCAAGGATTATACAGTTAGAGTAAAAATAAAAATTATTGTTAAATTTTTATTTTTAACTTCCACAATTTTTATCAACTTCTCTCATGTAAACGCAACTCTAGATTAATTGTTCCTAAGAAAATATCGGTGTTGCGGTTCCATCGGTGCCCTCAGTATTTGATTCCGAGCACCGGTTCAAAAGATAGGAATTCCCGCTCGTTCGTTCACTGAACGTACCCGAGCTAAACATCGGATAGAAATTCCGGGCACACTGGTCCTCAGAATCAAGTGCCGTCTAAAACTGCGTTCTTGGAAAATCCCAAAGAAAATTAAGAAAAAATTTCCCTTGAATTTTAAAGGTCATTGCATTACTCCCACCTCAGGGATTTACGTCCCCATAAAGATACATCGAAAACTAGGTAAACAAATGTGGGTACTAAGCACGCATCTGAGCCTCCCACTCCCAAGTGCTCTCCTGGAGGTTTCTATGCTGCCATCTGATGCGCACTAGAGGAATCGACCGTCCACGTAGGACTCTCTCCTGTTGATCCTCGATCTCCACTGGGACCTCTGCAAAATTCTCCCTACCATCAACGTCAATATCCCCGTGGTCAATGATATGCGTCGGGTAGTGCACGTATCTTCTCAGCTGAGATACGTGGAAGACGTCGTGCACCCGGTGCAACTGAGGTGGTAGAGCCAAGCGATAAGCCACCTCGCCAATCCTGCTGAGGACCTGGAATGGTCTGATGAAGCGTGGAGACAACTTTCCACCTCGGCCAAATCTTCGTAATCCACGTCGAGGTGAGACACGCAAGAAGATGTGGTCGCCATCCTAGAACTCTAGTGGCCTCCGCCTCCCGTCAGCATATGAATTCTGCCGGCTCTGAGCTGTCCTCATCCGCTCCTAGATGACCTCGACCTTCTCTGTCATGGCCCGGACCATATCTGGTCCCACATGTGCTGACTCCCCAGGGTTTGTCCATCACAAAGGAGATCTGCAAGGTCTGCCATAAAATGCCTCGTATGGTGCCATCCCGATGGTGGAGTGGTAGCTGTTGTTGTACGCGAACTCCACCAAGGGTAGGTGGTCCTCCCAGCTGCGACCAAAGTCGAGGATACATGCGCGGAGCATGTCCTCGAGAGTCCGAATGGTCCTCTCCGTCTGACCATCCGTCTGAGGGTGAAAGGCTGTGCTCAGACGTAGCTGCGTCCCGAACGCCTCCTGCAACCCCTTCCAAAGCCGGGAAGTAAAGAGAGCATCTCGATCGGAGACGATAGATGATGGCACACCATGAATCCATACAATCTCCTGAACGTAAAGTCATCCCAAGCTCTCCACTGAGCCCTTCTCTATAATAGGTAAGAAGTGAGACGACTTGGTGAGTCGGTCGACAATCACCCAGATGGAGTCGTGACCTCTGGAAGTGCGTGGAAGTCTAGTCACAAAGTCCATAGATATCCTGTACCACTTCCACTCCAGGACCTCCAAGGGTTGTACCAAGCCTGCTGGTACCTGGTGCTTAGCCTTCACCTGCTGGCAGGTGAGGCATCGAGAAATGAACTCTGCCACAGCCGTCTTCGTGCCCGACCACCAGTGCTATCGTCTGAGGTCCTGGTACATCTTCGCCACTCCAGGATGTACCTCCAAAGGAGAAGTGTGAAACTCTCTCAAAACCTCCTCTCGTAAAGCGACTGGTACCAAGGTATGTCCTCTGAAAAGGATGTCGTGCTCTACTCCAAAGGAGAAACCATCAGGTCCCTATCCTGAGGATATCTGTGCACGCCACGTCTCACAGCCAGCGTCCCCACGCTGTGCCTCTCTGACCCACTGCAGTAGTAGAGGAGTGACTATGAGAGACAGAATGATGGCTGCTCCATCTCTATCCATGAAGGATATCTTCAAAGAGGCTAGCTGCTCTGTCGCCTCCTCAATTAGATGAATGCCCGTCCTCCTCCTAAGAGCATCAGCTACCACATTCCCTTTCCCAGGAGTATAGACTATCTCATAGTCATATTCTTAGAGGAACTCGATCCATCACCGCTCTCTCAGATTCAGGTCCTTCTAAGAGAATATGCATCTGAGACTCTGATGGTCAGAAAAGACAGTAAAGTGCTCACCCATCAGGTAGTATTTCCATGTCTTCATAGCGAAGACCATTTCTGCTAACTCCAGGTCATGGGTAGTGTATTTCTGCTCATGCGGCCTCAACTGACGTGATCCATAGGCGATCACGGCCCTCTCCTAAATCAGGACACATCCGAGCCTGGTCCCTGATGCATTTCAGTAGACTATGTACCCTACTCCCTCCCCAGGCAACCTCAAGATAGGTGCGCTGGTCAATCTCTGTCTCAGATCTTGGAAGCTCTGCTAACATCTGTCTGACCACACGAAGGGTTTCCCCTTCTTCATCAAAGAAGAGAGTGGTGCCTCAACTCTGGAGAAGTCTGGCACGAATCTCCAGTAGTATCCAGCTAGTCCCAAGAAACTCCGCACCTCCGTCATGATCCTGGGTGGCTACCAAGCTAGCACTGCCTCGATCTTCGCAGGATCCACTACAACTCCCGCCTCAGAGATGATGTGTCCTAAGAAGTGGACCTCGCTTATCCAGAACTGGAACGTCGAGAGCTTACCATAATGCTGGTGCTCTCGGAGTGTGTCTAGTACAACCCATAAGTGGTAGGCGTGCTCCTCCTCAATCGTCGAGTAAATAAAAATGTTGTCGATGAAGACCACGACAAATAGATCGAGGTATGGATGTATGATCCTATTCATTATAGGCCATGAACACTGCTGGAGCATTGGTTACACTGAAAGGCATAACCAAGAACTCAAAGTGTCCACAACGACATCTGTAGGTCGTCTTCTGCACGTCCTCATCTCGAACTCTGAGCTGATGATAGCCTAAACTGAGGTCTATCTTCGAGAACCACCGTGCTCCCTTGAGCTAATCGAAGATGTCATCAATCCTCGGTAGCGGATACTTATTCCTCCATGTCACCTGGTTTAGGTGACGATTGTCGACACAAAGTCGCAAGCTCCCGTCTGCCTTCCTGGGGAACAAAATCGGGGAAGCCCAGGGTGAAACACTAGGTCAGATGAACCCCTTTCCCTACAAGTCCTCCAACTGTACCTGCAGCTCTCGAAGCTCGGTGGGGGCCATCCGATATGCTGGAGTCGATATAGGGGCTATCCCGGGGTACATGTCAATATAAAAGTCTACCTCTCTACGAGGAGGTATCCCTGGACCATCGTCGAGAAAGACGTCCGCATACTGATCCACCACTGCAGAAAATCCAGGACTCCGCACGTCAACTGCTCCTAGGATGAGGCTAGCCAACTGATGAGTGATGGGTTGTCCTCTCCTCTGCGGAAGTCCATCCTGTGCTGCGAAGGCTCCCTTCTCGCCGGTGAAGGTGAACATGCTCCCATCGGTGTGTACACATCGCACCTTGCGCCTAATACAGTCAATATGTGCATGGAATGTAGACACCCAATCCATGCCCAAGATAACGTCGTAAGGCATCGACGCCACTACAAGAAGATCCCAGCCGAAGCTCTAGCCTCCTAGAGTAAGCTCACACTACCGGCACCAGTGAGTAATCAACGAGTCTGCTCCCGTAGGAGTCTCTAGCTGTAAGGATCGAGCCAACGGCTCTGTCGGAATCTTCGAGCTCCGAACAAGGGCAGAGGATATGAAAGAGTGACTTAATCCTGTGTCTATAAGAACTGCAGCAAGGGTGGAATAGACACAGATAGTACCTCGAATCATCTCGGGCGCGCCGTGGTCGTAGGCCTCCGCTTCCTGGAGCTGTGCATGTCTCTGCCCGCCAACTCTCTGTGGTCGGGGGTGGACCTCCTGGTGGTGGTGGTGGTAAAGCCTCAAAGCGTCTCCCACCACCTGCTGCTCGGCCAGCTCCCCTTCCTCGTCTGCCTGCTCCCTGCGGACTGCCATGGTCGACCCTATGCCTCTGCCTCGGTGGTGTCTCAACCGTCTGCTGCTCCTCGGCACGGTGGGGGGGGAAATCACGAGCCATGTGGCCCTGCCCGCCACATGAGTAGCACTACCTGCCTCTCGAAAGACTGGCTCCGCGCTGTGTGCCCCGCACTACTATGCCAGTGTCCTTGGGTCATCTGCCTGAGGGTCTGGTCTACCTGGACCCATGAGTCATCTGTTGACTGCCTTCTGCGAAAGAATCTCCTACGTGCCGCCCTGTGGTGGGTCTCGGCACTGGTGTAGACTCAGCAAGAAATCTCTCGATCAAAAGGGCTTGCTCTAGTACTACTGTCTGAGTCGGAATGCTGAGGGAGATCAGCGATGCCCTGATCTCATGTCTCAATCCCTACTCAAAGGTTCGGGCCCGGAAGAATGGTTCCCGTACCATGTCTGTAGAGTAGCGTGACAGATAGGTAAATCGCGTTGAGTACTGGGCGATCGACATGCTGCCCTGCCGCAGCTGAAGAAGCTCTTGGATGCGTACCGCACGGAGGGTGGCTGGGACGAACTCAGAGCGGAAGAGGCTCTCAAAATCCATCCAGAGAAGAGATGCCTCATCGTCCACCTAGAGAATCAAGCTCCACCATCTTCATGCGGCTGCTTGCAGTAGGCTCGCTACGAGGACCACCATGAGGTCTGCTAGTGTCCTCACTAACCTGAAAACTCTCACCACTACCTTCAGCGAGTCCTCGACTCCCTGGGGGTCTATATCCCCGCAGAACCTAGGCGGTCACTGGCGCTAGAACTCGTGCAGTGCATTGAGGCGACGTGAATCGTCAGCAGATGGGGATGGAAGCATCGATGGCTCAGCAGGTAGAGCTACCGCTGGTACCAATGCTGACAAAGGGCCCTGCACTGAGGCCTCGTCGCTCGGTGGGCTGTCGTCACGCTCAACTCTCAGAACCCTATCTAGCTGCCATCGTGGGGCCATCCTGAAAAGGAAACTGGTGCGCCATGGTTAGAACAGTATACCTGGTGATCTGATACAAATTAATCACAAAGAAAACTTGAAACACACATGCAATCAATGTTTTTGTGCATTAAGTCGGAAATCAGAAGTCATGGTCCTGATGTACGGATACGTCGGTCGCGGCACCAACACTGGACTCCCTGGACTGATAACCACACCCAATACGCTAAACACTATTGCTTCACATAGAAAAATATCAGAGTCCCAAGTTCTGTGGTAGAACTAAACTCCTCTGATACCAATTTGTCACGACCCGTCCTCGGGGCCAGTGTCGTGACTACCCCAAGCCCGCCTTCCATAGGCCAGGGGCTGGTGATTAGCACCAAGGCGTAAATCTCGGTAAAAAGGGAAGGCATTTCCTTTGTAAAGTAAACAAAAACACAGAGTATACAAGCAGTAGAACTAAACACTAAGTAAAAGCTGGTACAAGAGTAAGTGCGGAAAAGTAAGTGGGCCAGTATACAAACCCAAACTGAAAGTAAAGTACAACACGAAAGGGAAAACAACAACTGAAAGGTAAAGCCACAACGAAGAGCTGTCCACTAGAAATCCCACCTGAAGGGTGGGTATAGAAAGCCTCCACTACTCCTCGGGTCCATCCTACCGCTCCGAGTACGTCCTACCCAGTGGTCCACCTCCAGGTACCGTCTTGCCCCGCAAGCCTCCACCACGATCAACGATGTCCGTCGTCTGCAACCAACACAACGTAGTCCGGGCATAGCCCGTGCAGGGGTGAGTATAAGATACTCAGTAGGGACCCCGAGACCCCCGAAGGTCTCCCCGTATCCACAATGAGAAAACCACAAAGAAAATTTAAATCACGAATTAACATCGGACACTGCTTAGGTATATGCCCATACAGATACCTAAGTCATCAATTCTCATTCGGCTCCAACATCCGAGCCCAAGAACAACCCAATCCACACAGGAAAGCAAAACGTAAATTCACAAAGGATAGCACAACACAGTCCACACAGGAAGGTAAAATAGGATTCAGCTCACACAGGTATACTTCTTCAAAAGACTATAGAAAAATCACTGATCCATCTAAGTCGTCGGACCCACAAAGGATCGATAGGTACTAACCCCCGCAATGACCCACACATGATCGGACCCACAAAGGATCTGTAGGCGCTGGCTCACACAGAACCGCTGAGCCCTGACCCACACAGGATGAGATCCACACAGGATCGGTAGCACTGATCCACACAGGATCACTGAGTGTTGTAGTCGTCGTCATCGAATCCACTGAGGATCTCTGCATAGTCGTCGTCACAGTCATAGTAGCAGTCGCAGCCAGCACTAGGGTTCCCGCACACAGTAAGCTTGTTCGGGAGGGTCCGCTCCACGAGCCAAGAGGCTGATACATCAACTGACACATAGTCCAAAGTTGATGTATCCAAAAGTTCCGTATAGTCAACAGGAACTCAACGTCGCAGACGGCGCGTCAATCTGACGCCCTGTCTGAGAGTTATTGGCTTTTTCATCCCAGGGGCCCGATTCGTTTTTAAGGAAAAACCAACCTGACCTTACTCCACCTGAATCCAAACCTTGGGCGGAGTAAGCCAAAAGATCCGTCTCACTAAGAGGAAACCAACAAAGTCGATGGCACGTCATTCGGACGTCCGGAGCTTAAGATATGAGCGTTTCCGCTCCGAAGGCCCGATTGGTTTCCTGTACGAACCAACCCGGACGAACTCAAAGTATTTATAAACCTTGAGTGTGATATACCGAAACGATCGTCTCGATCCAAGGATCGCATCGCAACTTACGGTGTGTCGATCGGAGACCCGTAGCACACGTTATGGGCGTCTGACCGGAAAAGGTTCGGTATTAAGGGGTTCGGGCCCTGTCCGACCCGGCCCGATACCCCCGGGGTCGACCCTCACCGGGTTTGGGTCTGGCCCGCTAGGGCGCAGCGCGGCCCAGTCGCCATGGTCCGGCCCGGCCTAGGCACAGCGCGCCCAGCGCGCTGGCGCTCGGCCAACGGCCGCGCCGTTGGCAAAGGGGGGGCCTCCCCCCTGGTGTAACCACAGCCCCGCCCCCATTTATGGGGGCCGTTTTGTAGGCCTTCCGGGGGAATTAATTCCCCCGGCTTCCCCTTGTCCGGTCGGCCCGCACCGGCCGTCCGGTTCTGCTAACAAGGACCGGCGACGGCCGGTCCTTCCTCCTTCGCTGACACCGGCGGCCCGGAACCGGCCGCCGGTCACCCTGCTTCGCCGCGGCCCGGAACCGGTCGCGGCTTGGTTCGTCCGGTGCGGTGCGATGGCACCTCTCCCTTCCGTCGCGGCCCCACTCCGGCCGTGGTGTCTTCGGTTTTCTTCGACGCAGCGCGATGGCGTCGTGTCCTTGTTCAACTTCACGGCGCGGCGCGACGGCGCCGCGCATTACTTGCTGTACGATCCCGCGTGGTGCGACGACACCATGCCATTCCGTCCCAAACACAAAGAATCAAACAAGGATAAAGGAGGATGGTCGACCGTGTTTGTGCGGTCCGGACCCCTCTCGTTAATCGGTATCATTTGGTCATATATCCACGAAGAACGGCAAACTAGAAATCACGAACGAAAATAATTAAATAATCCCCTATCTTGATAAAAGAGATGTCGAACGTCGACGTCGCTAAGAGAGGATTCGAAGACGTTGACAGAGATTTCGTCGTGGAAAAACATCACGAAAGAGACGTTGCGGAAGAAAAACGTCGTGGAAGAAGACGTCGTGTCACAGATCGGTGTCGCGGAAGACGGTCTCCGAGGGCTCGACGCTCCACGTCGGAGATCGTTCGTTCTTCGCGTTCTTCGTCAAAGAGAATGAAGAACTCAAGACTTCCTTAGCTTTTTCTCCAAAGGCTCTCAAACAACTAAACACCAACTCAATAAAATAAGATCTTAACTTATTTTATTAACACATCAAGGCTTTTGAAATTCAAGAGTTTGAATTTCAAAAACTCGCATTTAACTCACTACAATAATGTCATAAGTTAATAAACATAAGTTAACAAAATTAATGGTGAGTTGAGGGGGTTAGAGGATATGAAGCGGTGGGGTTCGTGTGGGCCCCACCACCCTCATAACCTCCCAAGGGAGGTTGGGTAGTTACCCAACTTCCATTCCAAGGATTATACACTTAGAGTAAAAATAAAAATTGTTGTTAAATTTTTATTTTTAACTTCCACAATTTTTATCAACTTCTCTTGTGTAAATGCAACTCCGGATTAAGCGTTCTTAAGCAAATTCTGGCGCTGCGGTTCCATCGGTGCCCTCAGAATTCGATTCCATGAAACGGTTCAAAATATAGGAATTCCCGCTTGTTCGTTCACTGAACGTACCCGATCTAATCTTCAGATAGAAATTCCGGGCACACCGGGCCTTGGAATCAAGTGTCGTCTGAAACTGCGTTCTTGTAAAATCCCAATGAAAATTAAGAAAAAATTTCCCTTGAATTTTACGGGTCTTTACATTTCGAACCAAAAGCATTAATGATCCTAAAATATCTACCAAATCCTATCCTAAACACTCTCCCCACATCCAATTTCTTTTATTCTCCCCAAAATACTAAATTCTATATCCTCAAGAGGTCCTCCAAGGAGGTGATATTCAATAGGTAAATTTCTCAATACACCTCTCTTATTTTCTTTTCTTCCTATACATTCTCCACATATCATTAATCTGTCAAGGAATAATATTTCTAGAATAATTTTATTATTATAAATTTTTGTTGATAATGTTAAATATTATATCTATAACTTTTATTACCACTTCTTTTTCAAAGAAACAAAATCCTTTTCCAACCTATGTCACTTGGTCGCCTCTATGCATATTGTTCTTTATTATTATTCCATTACCTCTGTCATTTATATTAATGAAACTATTTTTCTTGTTAAATAATATTTAAATTGGTATATTATAACCTATTTCATTTTCTGTAACTAATATATACACATAATACTAAATAAAATGAAACTTGGTCATGGTGTTCGGAAAAATCGCGAAAATAAACTATTCATTTATCATTAACATTTTATCGAATGAGTCATCCTCATACAAAAATGAAAGATAATATATGGGAATATTTATACATATGTATGTTCATTAATACTATTCCATTACAATTCTGGAGTTCTAATCTCATTTTACAATAACATCCATAATTTTACAAAAATAAACAGATCTCTAAACCATGGATGAAATGCACCTGAGACCATGGAAATAATGAAATACTATTAATGAATCGGTTATAATATATTATAAAATTGTCCAGTAGGGTATTATAAATATTAATATTATTTTTAATTGATTTAGTAACATTTTTTAATCCATTATAGAGGATCCTAAAGAACGCTACACTAAAGGTAATCATTAGTTAATTATTTTCTCATCTCACTTTTACTTCTTTGAGATATATTCCTTACTCACCACTTATTCCTTGTGTGTGGTATATTTACCACCATTTTGATATAGAATGTCATGGATCTCATAATATTTATTCTATTTAATGTTTCATTTAATTATTATTACTTTTATGGGGAATCCAATTCGATTGGTTTCAAGTGGTAAGATATTTTTCAACACATTTTTTATTCATTGGGTTGAACTTATGTTTCATTGATTATGTCATGAAATTGTTTTGTGGGAAATTATTTTTGATTATCTCATGTTTTATTTACAATCTCTTATGTGGATTCATAGTGAGTACACATGTCATTAAGAAATATTTTTATTTTATACACCCACCTTCTTTTATGAAGTGTGTATACAGCCCCTTTGATATATCATATCAAGAATCTCATTATATTCATGGTATTAAAATGTTTCAATGTGTTATGGGACTCTTTTATTTATAAATATATTTGTAAATATATTGTTCTATATATAAATAATTTTATTGGTATATAGACTTGGGTGGGTCCTGGTTATAGGTAGTCCCTAAATGCATCAGTAGTCTCTTGAGGCGACAGTTTTGGAAAAATTAAATGGGGTTTTACCCAAAATGATAAAACCATCATGTGAATGGTCCTAAAGATATAGGTACCATGAATTATGAGATCATAGCATCTAAATTGTTAATAATTTATTTTATTCAACTTTAAAGTATTCCTATCCAAGATATTTTCCCTACAACAAAATCTATGGATGCATTTTCATTATTAGTTTATTGATTACATGGAATTTGTGTTTAGTTACTTACCTTTACATATTTATTATTCTCATTGATTCATTATTTCATCCAATGTACCTAACCTTTACAAATAATTTGATCTCATCCTTAGTTTTTTTCCTTTCCATGGGTTATTAAGTATATTTATTTGAATGATTTTTTGAGGATGAGGTTTAATAGATTTGGATATTCACTGTGTCTTATTTTCTTTTCACAGTGTAAACTGGGAATAATGTGTGTAATATAGTTTTCCAAAAATAATTTTCTATTTGGTCCTTTAGGATTTGATTCCATATAATCAAGACAATGTAATAAAGTAGGGCACCAACTCTAGGATACTGGGGTTTATGTAATTACTCTAAATGATTATAGGTGTGGATAAGGGAAATAGCCCTATCATGGATGTTGGATCTAGTTTTCTTATATCATGAAGCATTGGACAAGTGGATAGAGCATATTCTCATGATGCTAGTGGGAATGTCCTTTGGAAATTTTACCTTTTTTATAACATCTTTTATACACTTGTACTCAGTATCCCATAAATTCACATTTTTGGTATATCATCATGACATGACATCATTTATTATATGACTCATGGTATGGATTTTTTTTATTTTTACAACTTGGATGTTTCCCCTTTATATTGTGTTTTGATATGGTATTTGTTTCCACTATGATGATTGAGATATTTTAGAATTTTTATATTTATTATCTCTATTCATTTCCATTGTGACACTCTGATGTGAGTGAATAGTCACCCTGCTATACCTTCTTGGACCCTCACCGGTAATTGGAAGAAACTAACATACAGTGTGTAACGCTTAAAGACATGTGACCCACTATTTACGGGCACCATTTTAGTGTCTCCTGAATTGGGATGTTATAGGGTACAATTCATAGTAAGAATAAATCTTTTACTACCCATTTTAGGTGACCTATGGAATTCAATTTTTGTCACCATGTATTCTTGTGGGTGTTTCCTAGTTTTGGTAAACACTATATATTCAAGAATGGGATTTCATAAGCTAGGTTCATCAGATTGTTTGAGATAGTGGAAAGAATCACCCCAAGGACATACTAATTAGATCTTACATAAAACCATTGTTCCATGCTTGATGTTTTTCATGTGTCACATATTCAGTGATATCACTACGATCGTTATCACATGATAGATATTGTTGATGTTGAAATTCATGTTGATGTGTCCTTTGTGGAACATCTGGTTCGTATCATAGAACAATTTGAAAAGAATCATTGATGAAATACTATTCCTCTTTTATAAGTGTAGAGGAATAATAAGATTTTTCGGGGGTATACCTAGGAGGGGATTCATATATCTATGTGTATTTCCCTTATTTGTTCACTGACACCTCTTAGTGATTCATGGGAGCATAGATTTTGGATATGTTGTTATATGGTAGGAATGTTTTAAGACCCATCTTTTATCCATGTAAATATCCTTTAATTTATATAGTTAAACTATTTTAATTTTATTACTGAGAATTATAACTCAGTTATTTTGGTGTTATAGAGGTTCATGGGGGATCAGAGGAGGTGAAATAACAATAGTTAGTGGTGGCATAGAGGAAGGGAACTGGTGTAGTTCCACCGGCTCACTAGTTGATGGGCTAATATCATGGTAATGATACAAGAAGGCTACCAGGTATGTAGTGAAATCTTGGAAGAATGGGCCTCCTATAGGAATCCTAGCTTCAACCTAGTGGACTCAACCAACCCTATGATGGGTTTTCTATGCATATATTTCTTCTGGGTGAAACCACTATATAACCAGTGCTACCAAGCTCGGATGTGAAACTAAAGGGCAGAGTTATATTTTTTCCTCCCAAAACACCCATCATACTCCTCCATCCCCTCCTTCGATCATAATTCATGATTCAAATTTTTGGATGTTTATATAGCGATTCCTAAACCATTTAATTCGTTCTTTTGATTCTCTGATCTATAGTTCAATCTGTAGGTCATTAATCAGTATGTTTTTATTGGAATTTTAGAATTCCACACAATTCCATCATGGAACTTCTTCAACCATCCATAATGATATGAGACTATCAATATCCATATAGAATATTGGTGTTGGAAATTTATCCTTATGTATGATCATTAGTTCCTTCTTCACTGCAATGAGTTATATGGTCTAAAATATCTCCAAAAGGTAATATTTGTCTTTCTAGTATGAAAATAATGTTTGATTATTCTGTCAGGAAATGCATGTGTAATCTTCTAATTGGAATCCATAAAAATTTATTTAATCATTTTTCTTGGACTACCATAGATCCCGTCAGTACCATTTTCAATCAAGACTATATACATTCAGCTACCTGAGTTGTGTGCTAATAGTTGACCATAGGTTGGAAAATGGGAAAGTAAAATCCTAGAAACTTGTAATTAGATTGTAATTTGACCATCGTAATGCAAGAAATTTTTAAACAAGAACTTGGATTGACATTAAATTTTTGATATGTGAATGGAAAACTGACTCACTTGAAATATAAATTGGCGACATTAGATGTAATTAGATAAGTGTAGTGAAATTCAGAATTATCATAATGGAATTTCAGTATATTGGCATGGTGTAAAATGTTTCATGTAATTGGAACATGGAATAAATAAATAATGGAATGATAATAAGTATTTGATATGAAATGACCTATAAATAATATGCTAACATGTTTGGAATGTTAGGTATTTTGGTATGCATTATTGTTTATTTCTTTTCAAATATGGAATGAGAAATCAGACCTATCATGTGAATTCAAACTAATTTTGATGTCATGTGATCGTATAAGTTTCCCTATTATGGTAATTTAAATCGGGATTATTGATACATGAAATATGTATATCACCCTTGGTTGGGAAATTTTCATTGGTTCATCTAGGAACTTAATATGTGGTTGGTACTTAGAATTGAAATTTACACGGAATCAATGGTGAGTAAGTATATAGACATTTGGTGTCATATCAATGTATGTATCGCTATCCCAGGGTGACAACCTAGAGCTCGAGGGTTAGTGGGATTGTTTACATGTTCTTCATTTTACTATAATTAATGTCATTATTATCATACTTTCCTTGAGCTGTCAATTAGATTGGAGTTATTTAGATATAATTGGTGATATCTGACTGATTTTTACTCAAACCCTATTCGGGACATCATTTTGAACGTAATAAAACTTCATGGATATGGGTCTTGACATATAAAATGGGCACTATGCTTTGTTGGTTGATTTTATTGTTTTGACTAAAGCATGAAGATGGGACTGAGAATGGGGTTTGGGAAAGATTTTGGGAATATTTTTTCATTATTTCATTAGTTTTATATTTTTATTATAATAAAGATGAAATTTAGTTAGCTTAAAATATAACATGAACTCGTTTATTATAATTGAATTATTTGGAATTTTCCTCTTTATTTACTAGGGTTGATTTTATTGATGTTTTTAACTTATTTCCACTGTGATATTCATTCCACATTAGAGTTTATTGTCTCCCATCTATATCCATTAGACCATTACTGATAGTTAGAGGCAATTAACATATGAGGATCTATTTCTAAAGTCTTGTAACGTTCTTTCTTGGTCATGTGTGTGACAACCAGGTCTATGATGTTATATTATCATTAGTACATCCATATGTTAACTCTAAGCTCTTACGTAACCTACCATTAGGACCTTTCAATTATTTGGATCCTTGATCATGAATTCTATATGCACATTAAGAAAAACATGCAGTTTTAGAGTGTCAAACAAGTTGGATTTGAGCAATGCATCCTTCACATAAGTTAACATGTATCTATTATTTTATATCATGATGGATATATAAATACACATGATAACATAAAACCAATAATATATCGAGTGATTGTGTGCTAAACAAGAATCCATTGACCTCATCCATAACTACTTTCGTACCATGATAGAAGAATTTCATAAGTGGTTACCATATGAATTAGGTCATATGATGTGAATTTATTCCATATTTAAGGGTCAATTCACATTCTTCCATTGAGGAATAGATTCATTCCCAAATTTAAGGGTATGTAACACCCATTAACCGGGTATAACTACCCTCCTCAGATGGTATACACACTTTCATTACAAAATCAATTGAATTTTAAACAAATTCAAAGAAGTTCCCCATTGACACATCATAATATAATATGGACCCTCGTTGATTGTCATATATATTTTCCCCTAATTTCTAAAAAACTAAATGCTCTAGAGCTATCTATTTTTTATCCATATCTATTATCCAAGAGTCATGTCATCAAAGATCCCCCTCTAAGGGGTGAATAAATTCAATCAGGGACACTTGTCAACCTGATAACTGAAAAAGAGGTTTCAATGGATCTGTACACATCCATATATAAGTCGTAACAGATAAACTAGTAACATATCACAATAAGTTTTCCAAATTATTTGAAATAACATAAAATTAAGGAATAACATGTCAATGAAATATCATATAACTTCAAAGACTCCACTGACTATGATAACCACATAAAAGTTGTGACATGGAAATAAAAACACAATCTATACTAATAGAAGGTCTTAGAGGCCACCCATTCATGTCAAACATACCTTATCAGGTAATGTTATCTACACTAGGAACATACACACAATCCAAACTTGAGAATGAACTCCATACAGGGTCCCATGAATTTAATGAGTTTCTACCATTAGCGTGTTGATTCCAATTTCAAAAACTTTCAAGGGACGATACCAAAATAATACTATAAAACCAATGTTCACTAACAAAAATACCAAATACATCATAATTGTGTCTTTGGAATTAGGATTCAAGGAATATATCTTGCTAGGAGATGATATGCACATCAGCTTACCAAAATATATTCATCCCCAAATGAAGAACTATGATCAATCAATGAGGGGAAACCAATTACATTTATCCAAATCCAATCTATCAATAATACATGAATCTTATATTAGATCATTAAAGAGATTCATATATCTGGCCAAAATGGATTCGATATATGATAAATTCTAAAAAGAGTGGAGAATTATTCATAAAATGGATATATCTTAAATCAATTTACAACAAGAAGTCGATCTAGAATTCAAGAACCCAAGAGGAGATGAAAAAACCGATTACACCATGCTAGATCTATTTCGGGGGTTTGGGTTTTAATGGGGACAAATTGGGGTGAGAGGTAAGACAAAAATAATATTAAATCTATGTGAAAAAAAATTCCATTATTTATTTCCTTGCTTGCGTACAACCCACTAGCCAAGGGGCCTTATCAGTGGGATGTTGTGTAGGGACCCAAATCTTGACGTACATGGACAATACATTACTTTTGTGGAATACTTAATACATAACAAAAACCAAAACTCAAGGACCGTAATAGTTTACTGTCTTTGGAAACTCAGAATGTAATCTTCTAATCTTGGTGAAAGATCTTCAACATCTCCCATAAAGATCTTCCCCTTTTGTTTTCTTAACTAAAAACATTATTTAAATCATGGGGAAAAGAAAACATATAAAGGGTTAACTCAAATGCTCAATAAGGGTAAGCATAGAGAACATAAAATAATCCATAAACATTTGAATGCAAAAACATGAACATAAAATCTAAACATCAAAATTTTGAGAAAAGACATAAATCATGGAAGTACATAAAGAATATATCATAAAGGAACATTAATCATGATAAACTAGCATGGGAATAAAACATGAAATTGTGGAAACCATTCAGAACTTGTTATTATTTCCATAGTATCCAAGGCATTGCTACCAAGACCGTCTTAGTGGACAAAGTCCCATTCTGAATCGAGTTCACTCCTTGTTTCAGTCCTGTAACACTGAACCGAATTAACTTACCATTCCAGCCATGTCTATATCATGAGATATAAATCTTTACCCAATGCATTGGAGGGATATATAGGTCCCACCCATCTCATAATGAAATCATTCTTACTTGTTCCACAAAATAAACATACATCATTCATAATAACCCAACGAATGAAATGGGTTTCAAAAAAATCATCCCATCATCACATAATCCATATAAAATATATGGATATCATTTCATAATAAGAAAAGTGAAACCATGTAAATCATAGAGACATTATAATTGAAACATACACATACAAAATAATGTCATCTTAGATGAAAAAATGGTTTTGATAAAATACTTGAAATGAATTCTTGAGGAAAATATTCTTTCCTCTTCAAAATCAATTTATTTACAAAAAATGTCATGAAATTTTAAAAGAAATAGATTTTGTTGAAAATATTCATTAAATATTTGGAGGAAGCATTATGAAAATAAGGATTTATAAAACTGTAAAAATCCTTTCATGCCGTATAAGTTAAAAAAACATTCTTGTCGTACTTTTTCCAGAAAAGTCAAAAAAGTACCTTGTAATGTAAACAAAAGAATGATTCCTAACATACCATGTAGTAAAAGTCAAAAATGGGTAAAAATGTCTTTATACATACATGAAAACACTTTTATAAAACATGGACATGTATTATAGTAATAACCCCAGTAAATACGTACGAATAAGAAATCTCGGATAAAAATGAAATTTGCAAAATTATCCCTTACCTTAGGTCTGATATGCTTCGTACATATCCAAACATCATGTATAATGATTTAAATATTGTCATTTACTTACTATATAATCATATTAATTGTTATTATATCATATATGGTTCACTTATGACTTTATATTACCCGTTCTTCTGTAAATTCATGTTAAAGTAACATTTTGGGTAAAATCATTTCATTTGTCATTCGTGTTTTAACTTGTAATTATTCATATGATTAATTAGATCATGATTACATACATTCAGAATGTAAAACATGATTTATATATAATATATATTTAGAATATACATATATATAATAGATCGATAAATGGAAAGATATACACCGTTCATGGAGACGGTAGGCCGTACGTATGCATGAACGTTGTTTTTGTTTCCTTATTGAATTGAATGAAATTAAGTATATGAAATACATATATATGTACATAAATCCAATATAATTATTATGTAATATATTTAATTATTACTTATTATATATACTTTATAATCATTATTGAATTTTTAACATGGAAAATGAATCTCATCGCGTCGTGGAGACGGAAATTTGTACGTATGCACGAGCGATGATATTGTTCCCATGGAATTGTATTGGAGTGTATGTATACTATTTAAGGATCAATATAAAATTAAAATAATCATATATAGTCATTATTTAAACCATTATACCCATCCAAGTAAGGTGGTGGTATAAAATAGATTACACCACGGTGTGGAGATGGTATTCCGTACGTACGCACGCGCGGTGATTTTGTTTTCCGTAGGATGTATAGTTGGTGATATAGGATTGTTTAATACTTATAATGACATATCATTATATGAGGGATACTGATGTTATTACATCATAATGAAACAACTAAATAAGAAGTAGTAGAAGAAGAAATAAAGTTGAAATAATCGGTAACGGATATTACCTCTTCTTTGAAGCACCTCTTTGAGACCTCCACTTAGGGCACTAAAATTGGTATTTGAAAAATACCAAGACCTCTATGATGTTTCTAGGGAAGTGGGGAAGTTAAATGAGCAGGGTTTGGCCGAGCTTGAAGGCTCAAATTGGTGTGAGGAGGAGAGGGAGGAGGTACCCTTTAATCCATTTATTTGGTTTATCTCTTAAAAAAATAATTACTACAAAATTATTGTATAATTGTTTAATATACATATTTTTGAAAAAAAATTAAATATAAAATCCTATAATGAAGATATATCTATTACCTTTCATAATAATACTTTTACTTGAATTTATCATCTTAAAATCACAACATTTAAATTTTTATATTTATTAAATTATGAAGGTGACAACTTTGGCATCATTTAAAGTAAAATAATATAAGTGTCATAATCGCCTTAATAAGGATCCAAATTGTCAAAAATTTGGCCAGTGGATGATTAGGGTTTATATATACACTAATAATAAGTTTTTTTCAGATTTGTGGGCCTTTTGAAATGTATTACTATTTCAATAAAAACTATATTATTGATTTTTCACTAAATAAATAATTTCTGCATCATTAATGTATAAGATAATAAGGTAATTAAAAAACTCTTAAAAAGTACAAATAAATTACCATGACAAAGAAAAACATTTTACATTTCAAATGAGTATTTATAACAGAATTTATATTCTGTATAAACTTATATTAAAAATACAATAATTATTAAAGTTGAGTGAGACAGATTTCACTTTCCTTTAAATAAAACAAACTAAAGGTCTTAATCACCGCTATGTGGGATCTAATGGATTCCATTTCGACCCAAATATGACTTAGGACAAATTATAATCATCCAATTGTATTAATACAAGTATTATGATAATTTTATAATATTTTATTTACCCTTTATTACCCAATTTACCTTTTACTATGGTAAATAAAATTTACCGTTGTTACCATTCATAAATCCCAAAAATAAAAATGTAGTCTATTAATATAATTGGGAATCACTTATTCCAAATATGGAATCCATTTTTCCAAATTCAATACACATAAGTTGCAGAAATTAAATTGAAATAAATCCAGTTGTCGAAAGAAAACGGGTTTTTGTTTAAAACATTGCAAAAGATTGAATTTATTTAACCTACGAATTCAATGTAAAATCAAGGATAATGACATAAATTATATTAAATAGTAAAAATATATTCTATTTATACTTTAAAACTATTAAATATTATAATTTAACCACATAAGTTATTACGATGAAAAAAGTTGTTTTTAATTAAAATATAGCGTGTTTTTACTATTCATTAAAATATGAAAGTTATCAGAATAATAGGAAAAATTTATCCAATGTAAAATTTTATATCCTCATTAAAAATAATAATTTTATTTTGTAAAATTGAACTTATAAAAATGTCAAAGACAATATTTAATATGGGTGTGCCATCAAAAGGCGGCAAAACTGCATTTTTTTAAAAATACTTATTTTACCCGAATAATTTATTTTTTCCTTATACCATGTTCTAGAAAATGTTTAAGATGAATAATAATGTTATAAAATTCAAAATTTAGTTAATACAATTCATAACGGCTAGTTCATAATAATATTATAATAATATATCGTTGTTTAGTAAAACCCAGTATTGCGTACAACACACGCTATCAAGGAAGGTCGTGATTGCATGTAATGCAATTCAAGTCATGGTTACATGTTGTGGAAGATTCCTTTATTATTTCGTATAACAGAATCCAACCATATTTCATTTATTCATTGAATATATATATATATACTCAATGTTGCGTAGAATGACTATCATAAAACCAACTTGAAATTGTGTGTAACACAATCTAAGAATAGTGTTTCATATACTTCAAGATAATACAGTGTGGAATATAGCACAAGATAATCTTGTTGTAACATAAAACACATGACATTCAATAAATTAAAAAGAATAATTATCATAAAATATCGGGTTGTTACATTCTACCCCCCTTAAAATGAATTTCGCCCTCAAAATTCATCGGGGTTATACATGGATTTCTAATTGAAAGTTTCTTTAATTGCAACACACATCGTAAAATGAAATACCAAAACTTAACTTTAATAACTAAAGTATGAAACGTAACGGTTACCCAAATTAACTAATCTATGGGTTTCCACATAGGAGAACATAGATGAAAATATGGATATGGAAGAAAAATATAACCATCAAGTTCTGATGGAGAGTGGTAGAGGACATGGCTATGAAAAATCCAACAATCTCAAAGCCATAAATTTGTGATGATCTAAGGTACCATCTGATTCATCAGATATAAGAGCACTAGGACAACATTTTTGGTTTTCGATATCATTTCCCTAATGTTGAAAATTTTTAATTAGAAGAAATAATTTCTTGAATTTGGTACAATCTCACAATTGTTCGTGCTTTGAACAATTTTCCTCTTCATCTCTTAAAGAAATGAAATTGAATTTTTTATTCGTGAAGTGTTAACAGATCATGTGATAGAATGATGGGTCATTCCATATGTTTCAAACAAAAGGTTAGAAAAAGTTATCAAATATACATAAGTCCATCTATGGTGAGGTTAATCATATACGATTCTAAAAATGAAATTATACTTCATATATAATACTTCTTAATAAAATAAAACTAGTTTCTACTAACTAGGGACTTCCTGTAGGTCATTGGTATACGATAAAGGCCAGTCTCACTTCAGTTGTGGGTTCGATTCCCACAGCCTTGTCCGACGCAATGGGCTATCGCCCGTCCTGCAGGTTGTCCTTTTTCTAAAACTACATTACTATAACATCCCATCAATAATATAAAAAAATGTTCTATCCTTAATCAATAATAACTTATTTCCATCATAATCCATTCCAATATTTAGGCTTATCTAAAATACTTTGGTCCAAGCTCATAGTATAAAGAAAATGATTACTTGAAATGTAACATAACAATCACGTGAATGCAATCATTTATCCCCAATATATCATAAGATATATCTTGTTGGTCAAATTACAAACATGTGAATACCTTAATCATGTATTCTCTTGAAGAATGAATACCCATTGAACCTTAGTGAAAACATGAATGTTGTTAAATTTTAACACATTCCACATACCAAAATCCCAAAAATTCAATATACTCAAACCATAATATCACTTAGTCCTTATAGCAGTCATGATCTCATGAATACAATCAAACATCTCATTATCTTCTTATCCTTTCATTATGTGCATATCATCTACTTTTCAAAAATATATGAATTAACCTTTCATGTTTACCGTTACCATTCAACATATACTTTCAAATACTTAAGAAAAAATAATAGTGTAACAATCCTTAGATGATTCTTTATTCCGTAGTACCAAACATTATTCTTTATAAACATACAATCATTCCACTAACTTCTTAAACCACTGACTAAGCTTCATCATTTCTTTCATCTCATATTTCATTTGTATTCTCTTCATCATCATCCACATAAATACTACTCATATGACCATGTTGATTCTCTTCATGAGATTTTCCCATAGGGAATTGGTTTGCATAATGCCCATACATTCCACATTTAAAACATCTAATCATTTTTGATGTCGTAGCAATACCATTATCCTTGTCCATGGTGTTAACGGAACCTTTTCCTTTTCACTTATTGGTTTTGTGTACTTCTTTTCCACAGCCAAAGCATCTTCCAGTTCCTTTGAAACATTCTCCCTAATGCCTCTTCCCACATGATTTACATGAGGGAAATAGAACTTTCTTTCCTCTATGATCATCATGAAACTCCATCTTTCTCTTATTATCTTAGTCGGGAAACATACCAAAGTTGAGATTATTGATCATATTATGAGATTTATGATTAGGCATAATAACGATGTTTGGACTTCCAAATCCCGTTTCATTTGGTTTCTCATGATGAATATAATTCCATTGTCCGTCATATCCTCCATTATCATGAATCTTCCTATTTCCAGCCATTTTCTAAAACCCAAAACGAATAGTGTGAGAGTCAAAAATCATGCTAGGGAAAACAACATAGTAAAGGGGGATTACCCTCAATATCAAACATCTTAGGTTAAATTATAAGATTGTTACCGTAGTTCTAGGACTATATCCTATACGTATACTTATCCTTAGGGACATCCCTAGACATACGTTAGAAATATCTTCAGGGATCTCACTAACGTTTTCGCATCCTAGTTTCCAAAGGTTAACCAAACCTTTCCTCTGATACCAACTGTAGATACCCAAAGCTTAACGTACATGGAAAATACATTAATTTTTTGGAATACTTAATACATAACAAAAAACAAAACTCAAGGATTGTGATAGTTTAGTGTCTTTGGAAACTCGGAATGTAATCTTCTAATCTTGGTGAAAGATCTTCAACATATCCCTAATGATCTTCCCCTTTTGTTTTCATAACAAAAAACTTTCTTTACATCCTGGGGAAAAGAAAAGATATAAAGGGTGAGCTCAAATGCTCAGTAAGGGTAAGCATATAGAACATAAAATAATCCATAAACATTTGAATGAAAAAACATGAACATAAAATCTAAACATCAAAATCTTGAGCAAAGACATAAATCATGGAAGTACATAAAGCATAGAACATAAGGGAACATTAATCATGATAAACTAGCATGGGAATAAAACATGTAATTTTGGCAACCATTCATCACTTGTTATGATTTCCATAGTAGCCAAGGCATTGCTTCCAAGGACATCTTAGTGGACAAAGTCCCTTTCTGAATCGAGTTCACTCCTCGTTTCAGTCCTGTAACACTGAACTGGATTAACATACCGTTACATCCATGTCTATCTCATGAGATATAAATCTTTACCCAATGCATTGGAGGGAGATATAGGTCCCACCCATCTCATAATGAAATCATTCTTACTTGTGCCACAAAATAAACATACATCATTCATATTAACCCAACTAATGAAATGGGTTTCAAAAACATCATCCCATCATCACATAATCCATATAAAATAAATGGATATCATTTCATAATATGAAAAGTGAATACATGTAAATCATATAGACATTATACTTGAAACACACACATATGAAATAATGTCATCTTAGATGGTAAAATGGTTTTGATAAAATACTTGAAATTAATTCTTGAGGAAAATATCCATTCCTCTTCAAAATCAATTTCTTTTCACAAAACTTCATGCAATTTTAAAAGAAATAGATTTTTTTGAAAATATTCATGAAATATTTTGGATGAAGCTTCATGAAA
The DNA here is from genome assembly GCA_963277665.1 of Viscum album. NCBI lineage: Eukaryota > Viridiplantae > Streptophyta > Magnoliopsida > Santalales > Viscaceae > Viscum > Viscum album. Next base: position 144,380,212 of record OY728141.1, read on the forward strand.
ATAAGGCTTTATAAAACCGTAAAAATCATTTCTTTGTTAAAAAACATTATTCTTGTACTTTTGCCGGAATTGTCAAAAAAGTACCTCGTAACGTAAAAAAAAGAACGATTCCTTACATACCATGTAGTAAAAGTCAAAAATGGTTAAAAATGAATTTAAACATACATGATAACACTTTTATAAAACATGGGCATTGATGATATCAATAACCCCAGTAAATACTAACGAATAAGCAATCTCAGATAAAAATGAGATTTGAAAAATTATCCCTAACCTTAGGTCTGATATGATTCGTACGTGTCCAAACCTCCTGTATAATGATTTAAATAATGTCATTGACATATTACAGAATAATATTCATTTTTATTATATCATATATGGTTGACTTATGACTTTATATTACCCGTTCTTTTATAAATTCATGTTAAAGTAGCGTTTTGGGTAAAATCGTATCATTTGTCGTTCATGTTTTAACATGTAATTATTCATATGATTACTTAGATCATGATTACTTACATTTAGAATGTAAAACATGATTTATATATAATATATATTCATAATATATATATATATATATATAATAGATCGATAAATGGAATGAAATACACCGTTCATGGAGACGGTAGGCCGTACGGACGCATGAACGCTGTTTTCATTTCCTTATTGAATTGAATGAAATTAAGTATATGACATACAAAAATATGTACATAAATCCAGTATCATTATTATGTCATATATTTCATTATTACTTATTATATTTACTTTATAATCATTCTTTAATTTTTAACATGGAAAATGAATCTCATCGTGTCGTGGAGACGGTAATCCGTACGTACGCATGAGCATTGATATCGTTCCCATGGAATTGTATTGGAGTGTATGTATACTATTTCAGAATCAATATCACTTTAAAATAATCATATATAGTCATTATTTACACCATTATACCCATCCAAGTAAGGTGGTGGTAGAAAATAGATTACACCATGGCGTGGAGATGGTATTCCGTACATACGCACGCGCGGTGATTTCATTTTCCGTAGGATGGATATAGGGTGATATAGGGTTGTTTCGTACATATAATTACACATCATTATATTAGTGATACTGATGTTATTACTTCATAATGAAACAACTAAAGAAGAATAAGTAGAAGAAGAAATAAAGTTGAAAGAATCGGTAACGAACATTACCTCTTATTTGAAGCGCCTCTTTGAGACCTCCTCTTAGGGCACTAAAATTGGTATTTGAAGAAGACCAAGACCTCTAGGATGTTTCTAGGGAAGTAGGGAAGTGAAATGTTCAGGGTTTGGCCGAGCCTGAAGGCTCAAATTGGTGTAAGGAGGAGGGGAGGAGGTTCCCTTTTATAAGGGATGAGAGGGGCACCTTTTGAAATATAAGAAATATTAGTTTATATTAAATCCTATAAACTTCCCAAATGACTCATATCATAAGATTATATGATATAGGGTTTTAATATCATAAACCAATAAAATTTGGAAAAGTTAGGAATTTATTTTAAAAATTATCAACTAGATTTATCCTTATTTAATCAATTTAATTTTTTTGTGGTAATAAGATTCTAAATTTAAAATTATAACAAATAATTACTTATTTGTTGTCAGTTGTCCATAATTGGATACTTTATAACATTTTAGACATATAAATTTTAATTTATAATTTTTAAAAAAATTTGTGATTTTTTAAAAAAAAATTAATATGTTATTTTTAAAAAATAACAATAGTGTCAATTTTGACACTATTCATTTATTTGAATTTAAATAAAACATATACATAAGATATGTTCGAACTAATAGCTTTAATAGATTCATAAAAGGTCATATGTATATATAAAATTAGTGGATCACATTAAATAGTTCATATAATATTTATTTTATTATTTTTAAATCCATTTATTTGGTTTATCTCTTAATAAAATAATTACTACAACATTTTTGTATAATTATTTAATATACTTATTTGTTTCATAAAAATTAAAAATAATATCCTATGATGCATATAAATCTATTACCTTTCAAAATAATGATTTTACTCGAATTTATAATCTTTAAATCACAATATTTAAATTGTTATATTTATTAAATTTTGAAGGTGACAACTTTGGTATCATTTAAAATAAAATAATATAAGTGTCACAATCGCCTTAATAAGGCTCCAAATGGTCAACCATTCAGAAATTGGATGATTAAGGTTTATATATACACTAATAATAGGTTTTTTTATATTTTTTGGCTTTTTCATATGTATTACAATTTCAATAAAAACAATATTATTGATTTTTCACTAAGTAAATAATTTATGCATCATTAATGTATAAGATAATAAGGTAATTAAATAACACTTAAAAATTACAAATAAATTACCATGACAAAGAAAAAAAAATTATCTTTCAAATTAATATTTATAACAGAATTTATATTCTGTATAAACTTCTATTAAAAATACTTTAATTATTAAAGTTGAGTGAGACATATTTCACTTTCCTTTAAATAATATAAACTAAAGGTCTTAATCACCTCCAAGTGGGTTCTAATGGATTCCATTTCGACCCAAATATGATTTATGACAAATTATAATCATCCAATTGTATTAAGACAAGTATTCGGATAATTTTATAATATTATATTTACCCTTAATTACCCAATTTACCTTTTACTACGGTAAATAAAATTTACTGTTGTTACTATTCATAAAGCCCAAAAATGAAAAGTAGTATATTAATATAATTAGGACCCACTGATTCCAAATATGGAATCCATTTTTCCAAATTCGATACACAGAAGTTTCAGAAATTAAATTAAAATTAATCCCGTTGTCGAAAGAAAACAGGTTTTTGTTTAAAACATTGCAAAAGATTGAATTAATTTAACCTACGAATTCAATGTAAAATCAAGGATAATGACATACATTATATTAAATGGCAAAAATATATTCTATTTATACTTTAAAACCATTCAATATTATAATTTAACCACATAAGTTATTACGATGAAAAAAGTAGTTTTTAATTAAAATACAGCTTGTTTTTACTATTCATTAAAATATGAAAGTTATCAGAATAATATGAAAAATTTATCCAAGGTAAAATTTTATATCCTGATTCCAAATAATAATTTTATTTTCTAAAATTGATCTTATAAACATTTCAAAAACTAGATTTAATGTGGGTGCGCCATCAAAAGGAGGAAAAACTGCATTTTTTGAGAAATACTTATTTTACTTGAAAATTTTATTTTTTTTCTTATACCATGTTCTAAAAATGTGTAAGATGAATAATAATATTATAAAATTCAAAATTTATTTAATAATATTCATAACGGCTAGTTCATAATAATATTATAATAATATATCGTTGTTTAGTAAAACTCGGTATTGCGTACAACACACGCTATCGAGGAAGGTCGCGATTGTGTGTAATGCAAGCAAAGTCAGGGTTGTGTGTTGTGCAATAATCCTTTATTATTTCATATAATATAATCCAACCATATTTAATTTATACATTGAATATATATATATATATATATATATAGACTCAATGTTGCGTAGAATGACTACTATAAAATGAACTTGAAATTGTGTGTAACGCAATCTAAGAATAGTGTTGCGTATACTTCAAGCTAATACAGTTTGGCATATTGTACAAGATAATCTTGTTGTAGAATGAAACACATGACATAAAATAAATTAAAAATAATACTTATCATAAAATATCGGGTTGTGACATGTTTTACTTGGGAATAATGAAATCACTCTTCTTAGACCACCAGTAGGCCAATATATTCCAACCAACTAGTTAGTGAACCTCCCTAGATAATGAGTGGGCTTGTTTTATCCACTAGACAACCCTAATGTGACTCAAAACCATAAATCATTACTCTCAGGACCCTTTCACATAAGACACACATCTATGGGAAGAAAAATGTTGCAATATATGTTATAACTTAACAAAATTATATTCCATGAAATTTTAATATATTTCAATTCTCCCCATATAATGGATTATCATCCTTAGGAAGTGCCTCTAGAGGTATTGATTAACTATCTCAAGACACCAAACATTAACATCAGACTCAGGATCCCAATATTCATCTCGTATCTAATCATGCTTCCATTGGATCTTACTAAGTGGTACTATCTTACCTCAAAATTATCTATTACTCTAATATATGATCCACATCGGGAAAACTATGAATTATGAGTCATACTCTAGAAAAACATCCTCAAAGATGATCATATGCATAGGATTCAGAATATACCTCAGAAGTTGAGTCATACCAAATGCGTCATGAATACCTTGATACTGAGGGGGATATCCAAATGGTAGGAAAATACCAAAATAAGCTATATAATTTGAAGTGTTCTAAAAAATCATCATTCTATGTTCCATTTATTATATAATTATCAATTTCCAATTTGAGGTGTCACCAAAAGGAAACTTAGTATCCCCCAATAAAATCCAATGGTTTCCTCCTCTAATGTTCACATTATTATATTCTACCTATAGTGGTGATCAACCTATTATTGGTTAGCTGGACTCCCTATGTGGTCTCACATACCATACTCATCCAAAAAACTCCAACCTCACCATACAAATGATAAAAAAGTGTTGAGAAATGAATCTATACATAAAGACCCCTAAAATGTTTCATCTAAATTAAAACGTGTAATATGTATGTGTAAGAGAACATAATCTATGCTAGGTGATCATTTCATGTTCCACTAAATTCCAGAATGCATTCTAATAAAATTTACTCTAATAATTGGATCATACTCTCTTGAAATTCATCATTATTTAGATGATACATTGTATTCAGTTTCACCTAGGTACATAAATCCTTCTATAATCCCTATAGAATCAACAATTTCAAATATAAATCCATGTGTTAAATTATTCTATGAATAACTTCATTCCCTCATAAACTATTATATATATACAAATTTTACAAATGATCAACATATTTTTTTAAATGACAAGATATGAGACACTTTCATCTAGTGATTGAAAAGAACCTAAACAACATTATGACTTCTCAAGGTCATAGTTAACCCAATCATAAAGTCTATCATTACATAATCCCATGTTGATGTAGTCATCAAAAGAGGATGAATCTAAATACCAGGACCTAGGTTATCTTTTTTTTCCCTATGACAGGTAAGACATCGTGAAATAATACAGATGATGTATCTCTTCATACCTGAACATGAAAATTAACATCAGTTGCCATTTTATTTACTAATCAAACTTTGATATACTGATCAATTTGAATAATGTGAGCCTCTAATTATCTCCTCCCTCATGGATGTTGGAACTAAAACTCTCCCAAGAATGCTAACAATTCCATCATCACCTAAGGACAATCCATCAACTAGGTCACTCCTTGATAATCAATCTTGTAACACCACACACAAGGGATATAACTATTAGATTTATTTCACCTAGTTTACTAATGAATACATTATAATCAAATGTTCCCATGTCATTACTCTATGATCCTCAATTTTATATATTATGTACTCTTTCATCAAATCCATCAGACATCACTCCTCATATGAATGACACTCTCCATACTTTGGTATATCCATCATTTTCCAAATGAGACAATAAGGAAGAAACTTTCCCTTCCCTAAATCATATTCCATCATGAAGTAAAAATTATATAGATGGTCTACAAAATTCCAATTTCTTAGATTCAAACTCCACTAAGATAAGATATATTATAATCTCTTGTCGTCTTTGTAGACGGAAAACCTTCTATTATAAAGATAATGTTATGAACACTTTAGAGTGTGGACGATGTCTTCCCACTCTATCTTATACAACAAGTAGATATGCTCATGGAGACGTAACGGAAATCTTCCATAAGTTGTTACCACATCACTCTCCATCAACATGATATTTGTATAAGATGCATTCATTTTATTCTATATTAATATATTGATTTATATATTTAAATAATTATTCTTTTAATTTTTTAATAGTATAAAATTTTGTGTGTGTTATGGTAGGATACAATAGATAATTGAAAAAAATTCACTTCACTCCATGAGTGAAGCGAAGCGGTGCGACGTCAAATTTTTCAAGATGATCATAGAATAATTCCAATAAACATAACTAAAGAACCAATGAAAAAATGGATTCTAAACTAGAAAACTGACATTGCACATGACGTAATCATTACACGTCAAGAACCAGTTCAGGCCATGAAGGAAATATATGAATTAAAGTAAATAAATGTTAAATATGAATTTACACATTTTTTAGTTGGTGTGTGATCTATAAAAAATGGTTTGGGATTAAACAGTCCGTATTTTGTGTATTTTTTATTTTAACCTGTTTTAACACTATGGACCCACCCACGACCATGTTTGAACAATATTTTATGCCTTTAGTTAATATATGAGGCCATCAGGATCCTATAAATGGAGTTCCATCCTGATTCTGTGAAATGGATAAAAAAGATCAAATAGTAGAGTGAGAAGATGCTCTATACAGGGTCCTACCCAGTTTCATCTCCATTTTCATTATGATTTACTTTTAGTTCTTCCTTCCTTATTATTGTCTCATCACTAGGATGTGGGGGTAAAACTGCCTTATTCAATAGTTATTTAATAAAATGGGTAACATGCTATTGGATTTATTTATTTTTCTTCATTCATGTATTTGGTTTTCTGTGACTTTTTCCATCAATTTCTAATCCCATTATTTTACTTTTATCATGAAAATTTATATTTTAATATGAAACTAACCTAGAAATTACACAAATAATAACCCTAAAAGAGGCATAACCATTTTAAAAATTATGGTAGTCAAATTTAAATATGGAATCGAGTAAATCATTATTCGACGAAACTCTAAATTACCAAACCAAGAAAAAAGGGATTATCGCATCAAGGAAGGGATACCAGGACTACTGGATCAATAGACTATGAAATTATTCATTTATCAATCATATAATTTTATAAAATACAATTTTACCTGAACCATAATATTATGAATCCATGTAATGATTTTATAATTTTATTTCAAATGAAAAAATCAATATACTTTATTTTCAATTCGTTCACTCTTCAAATTGTTTCCAAAACTATAATATAATTATTTTTGTTTCAATAAATAAATCTATGATATTATCTTATTTTTGAAACCTAATTGAACTAATCCACCATCTTTGTGGGTTCGACCTCAAAAATTTCTAATATAATGTTTTAATTAATTGAGTAGCATATTTTTATTTTTATAAATTTTGTATTTTTATTAGACCCATTTGGATTTAACAATTCCACACGGGAAAGTAATAACTTCAATAATTATTGGGTACGGTTAAAAGTTATTTTTTATGTTTTAAATTTCAAGTTCAATTTTTTCTATATTTTAATTAATCTTTTTACCTTGGGTATTTTTCCCATCAATTATCAGATTTAAATATTTATTGTGCATCTATAAAACTCAGTCAAAGAGAAATGATGTCATCAATTCCACCCACCATTCTGAACAAAACATTTAGGGTAAATTCACTATGACCATGGCGGGTGTAGAGAAAACTCATGTTGCTGGAGTTATTCCAGGATTTTTGGGGATTCATACACTAACAAATTATGGGCAACCATCATATACAGGATTGAGACCATGATTTGTAGCACACCCCATTACTAAAAACTAATTCAAGAAAAATCCTATGATAATTTTAATGATCAAAAATAGCATTCATTTCATCATACTCTCACATGAGGATACAAACACACATCTTGGACATTTTATTGATATTTTTTAAAACTTTTATTTACAAAATGTTTCAAGAGATACGGTAAGACTACACCTTTTCGCAATTTCATTACGCGAGCGAGATTGAGATTGAATTCAAATCCTTAGCACACATTCCATTACTATATAGGATGACCTGGATAGTAACTTCTTCATCCCCTACTTTCAACCTTCTATGATAACGTATATACGAGTAAATAGTATAAAAATTTGATAATTTGAAGAAGAATATCTATATTACTTTTTAGAATGATATAATGATATGACTCAAAAATTCCCCTCGCATCGTATAGAGGTATTAATTCTAATACAAAAAATATATAAGGCATTTTTGCATGAAAAAGGGACAACTATTAGAGCTATTTCAAGAGTTTAATTAATGAATAAGTCTTATGAATAAATCTATAGCATGCTATATGATGTGGCGAAAAAAGTTTCTAGTGTAAAGGATAAGGAATGAAATGATAAGGAATTCATGTAGTTATCAACAATGACTGGATGGCGGTAGAGTGGGAATAATTGTCTAAGAAGATGGATATCATTATGGTCCATTAGAAAAAAAATCTAAGGTATTCACTTAAAAGTCATAAACTATAATGATTACAATTTGGGAAATCATCTTCAGGGTTGGCAAGGAAAACAAAAATCAAGGACAAGGATTTCAACAAAGACCACAAAGGTACTGAAAACAATCACCCCAAGATCCCACACTAATGAGATATGACCATATATTGGAAGAAGAACTGGATATATTCATGACTTCTTTTGGGGATGTAATTAAGGAAATAAAAGAAGAATCATCAAACCAAAAGGCTTGATTATGAAATTTGGAGCATCATGTTGGTCGAATTGCTAACCAACATAGAGAAGGACCCAGAAGATTACTTCTAGGATGTCTTCAAGTATGACCACATAAATATTTAAGATATTTATATCATAGGATTGGGAATACTATAAAAGGATGTGGTATAGAATTTTTATAACGTAATAAAGAACAAAAAATGGGAGATAAATATCAGAAAACTAAAAGTATCAATAATAAGTAGCCGAAGAATATAAATAAGAACCATATCAATAAAAATCCAAGACTCCATTTCTATAGAATAAATGGTTCCGCTAAATAAAAACATATTTAAAGGTAAATAACTCAAAAAAATTAAAAAAAATCTTATTAATATAAATTTTATTTAGGATCTTGCAAACATGCTGTCATATTGGAAATTCATGAAAGTGCTGGTAACAAAAAATAAGAATATAGAAGAGATTGGAACCATTCTAATCACACATGAGTGTTTAGAAGTGGAATATAAGAACCAACCTAATATGAAAATTGATCTGTGTAGATTTACAATTTCTATCATTATCATAGATAAAAAATTTGTATATTCTTTATGTGATTTAGGTACGACCATCAATATCATGTTGTGAACAACATTAAATAGTTTGGGACTAGAAGGTATGAGGAACATAAAAGTTTCACTTCAATTTGTAGACTCAATAGTGAATCATCCATGAGGATTCATCGAAGATATTCTGATAATATTTTACAACTTTGTCATTCCCATTGACTTCTCAGTGATGGATATGGAAGAGGAGTGAAATCCACCCATTTGAGGGAGACCATTTTTAGCCATTGGGCATGTGCTGATCAATGTCCAATGTGGAGAACTATGTATGAGAGTTTTTTCATGATCAATAACGTTTTAACAACCACCTGTCTATGAAGAATTATGATGTGATAGAATATAAAAATTTGGAGAATAAAATAAATATAAATCTGAGGATGTTTCTGAAATTTAATAGGTATATGTGTTAGTTATAGTTGGGAAAGAGGATTCAAAATTGAATAAGAATGAAAAGTTAAAGTGTTACATTTTTTTCATTGGATGAGTTATCGACACCACCACATTTGAGAGTGCAAAAAATATGGATGGTACATGACCCTCCATTTAGTTCATCTGGATTATAGAAAAATTGTGGATCATACCATTGGAGATTAAGAAAGTAATACCATCAGGGAGAATTGAGCTATTTAAAGTAGAAGATCGGGGACCAGACTTTATTGAAAGGATACAACAGAGACCATTTATTGACCCCAACTAGATTCAAAAATTTTAATCATCCATTACATGAGTTGAAGCTGATGGAGGTAAAGTCAAGACAATGATGGTAAAACAACTCCTTTAGGAGGCAACCTAAATTTTCCCACTTTATTAATTTAATTTTTCTGTTTTTAGAGGTTATAATGAGGTAAATACAAATATTTTAAAATTAATTAATAATGGAATGTGCTTTCACTCATTTATTTTTAAATTGAAGGACCATCAAGAACCAATAAGGTATCATGCACCATGAAACATAAGAAGAGGTAGTAGGACCATTACACATCGTGAACCTAATAATAATCATGAAATAAAGAAATATACACATCATGTAATCAATAAAAAAATTTATTTGGTATAGGCATAGCCTAAAAGTCTATGTTTGAAGCAAAAATTACTATTCCAGTTAGTGTTTCAATTCAGTAACATTACGTTGAATTGCCCAGATTCAAAATCATTTGATCTTTAATTTCAATCTACATGCCTACATTTTATTATTTCTTCATTCAACTGAACTGTGAGACATAAACTAAATAGGAATATTACCATGCCATGACTTTTAAATTTCAATTTCAATAAGTTTGAATGAGAATAATGGGGAAAATAATTAGTCCAAATAAGTGTGTGGATTATGATTTGACAAATCATTATTTAGGCGAACATGCTGATCATTAAAAATAAATTTTTTTTGATTTTTTTCCATGCTTAAAATTTTTATATTTTTATTAGTTAATTTAATTATTCATATAAATTTTCATGATTGATTTTACAAACTATTTGGCCAGTCCCAAGACAACTTTTAAGCCTAATTTTTACCATTGTTTCAAAAGTATATTTCTAGAGAAACTCAATCATGATTTCTTATAGAACATTAATTTCATATTATCAAATATTTTACTAAAAAATATCAAATTTAATATGATTGTGGAATTTTTTATCCCTTATATTAAGACCCACCTAACATTAATCCTTTTTAATCCTTCAGAATCCACGAATTGAATTGTTATGAAATGAGAAGTGTTACCATCCAATTATATCCATTCCTACCTTAAACTAAATATATTGCCTGATATTTCAAATAATAAGAGGGGGTATTTTCTTGTGCATACCATGATATACATCACTGATGATATTTTATTTCAGGGTTTTATATTGTGATATGTTGATAGTCCATGTATTTTTAATTATACACTATCTTTATTCACCTCTCTTTCTAAAACAATATTTATATAAAAATAAGTAATAAAAAAATTTTGTTCTAGGGAAATTGAATGGTAACCATTTATTGAATGTTTGTTTTATTATAACTTGTATAAATTGGTTCATGAAGATATTATTTGGGATTTGGTGGGGGATGTGAGAATTTTCCCTATATAAATATTTATAATAATAAAAGGAAAAAAATTAAAGGAGTTGTTTTGTTTATTATATTTAATCTCTTTTTGAGACTACTATATGATATTGGGAGAAGAATAGACTTTCATTTAGTTGTTCTTGACTATCATGAAAATTAATTTATAGACAACCCCCATTTTGAGACTTGATTTACATTATTTTCCCACCTTCACTAAGGATTAGAGTGGTTTGATCCTAAATGGTTAATCCCTCGTGATTATTTTTGATTTTTTATTTAAACGATGGATATGTTAGATTCCTTTCAAGCCTATTGTATGTGACATGTTCTTGATATATGTGCATCACTATTTTTAAAATTATACCACGACGATGAGTGGAAAAATTAATGTGAGGTAAATTGAAAATGTCATGTGTATTAATAATGATTTGAAAAATGAAAATTGATGAATGAAATGGATTGGAAATTTAAAAGGAGAAAAATAAAAAAAAATTATTGATTCGTTACTTTGGTAATTGTGGAATTTATGAATTTTACATTATAATGAATGAATTTTTAATTTTCCATTTTATCAATTGATTTTATTTAATTTTAATTTTAAGCATTGTAAGGTGAGAATACATTGTAGTATATTGAGATGAAATCCAAGAGGAAAAGTTTGAATTCAATTGTGGGGGTATTTTATATTTTTATATCATGTTTGTGCTTTATGGTGTTTTAATATATTAATTTCTATATTTAAATGATTATTTTTTCCAATTTGTGAAATGTTTAGATCATTTTGTGTGTAATGGTAGGATATAGTAGATAATTGAAAAAAATGTTCAAAGAGATACTTATGGACACATGCATCGATTGCAGAGTGAAATTAGATTTTTGGGGATTATCATGGAGGAATTACAAGTCACATAACTGAAGAACCAAGGAAAACCAAGGCTTCTAGATTAGAAATGTGACATTACACATCGTTTCATAATTATATGTCATATAACTCATGAATTTCATGAAGTTAATACATGATATAAAGTTCAAAAAGGTGCCAGATGAATTTACATGTTTTGTAATCGCTACATTATGTGTAAAAAATCTATGACAAGATTAAAAATACAGATATCATGTATCTTTAATTTTTGACATGTTTTAACAATCGGTCCCACCCATGAACAAAATTTGACCAAACATTTAGTTATTTTACTAATACTAGAGCCCATACTGATCCTATAAATAGAGGGTTATCCTACTTCTATGAAAGTGATCCTAGAGACCAACTCTTGGAGCTAGAATCTACATTGTGCAAGGTCCTCCCCGTTTTCATATATATTTTAATTATACATTATTTTTTTCTATTTATTACCTCTTATTCTCTCATCTGTAATATGAGGGGTTAAACACTTCTTGTACTAGGGTTATATAATAAATTGGGAATAGTTCATTCCGATTGATTTCTTTTTATTAATTTTTATATTTATTTTTCTGTGAATTTTTCAATCAATTTCCAATCCTATTATTTTAAATTTATCATGACCATTTATATTTGAATATGAAAGGAACCTCAAAATTTTGCAACTACAAATCCTAAAGCGGTAAATTCCATTGTCAAATTTTGGTGAACAAGTTTTATATATGGTGTCTAGTAAAACTTGATTCAGTTAAACCTAAAATTACTTGTCCAATGGATATAGGGGATTTCCACATTAAGGAGGAGATTCCATGACTGTTGGATCTCCCATGTCTAAACTCCTACCCCAATCATAGATTAATAAACGTATTTTATAAAATAAAATTTCACATGAACCCAAAACATAAAAACACCTATAATAATTTTCAAATATTCTTTCAAAAAAATAATCAATCAACATTATTTTCAATTATTTCATTATTAAAACTAATTCCAAAACCAAAATCCGATTATTTTGCCATTCTTTAAATCAATCAATAAAATCATTTTATTTTAAAAATATAATCAAATAAATCGATCATCATTGTGGGGTTGACCTAGAACTTACTTATTACTACATTATAATTAATTGAATATCATAGTTTTATTTTATATAAATTTTTCATTTTGATTAAAACCATTGGAATAAAAAAAATGACTCATAAAAGTGTAAAAAAATACCCCAATAAACACCTGAGGTGTTTTTGTACACTGTATATCAAACCTTGGGATCCGAAGGAATAAAAAAAGAGTTGTCCTAATTATCCTTTGAAATAATAACCTAAAAATTAAACATACCATGAATCTCAATGATGTTACAATTACCATTATTGTTAATATAAAAAAATGGAGTTACTATTAAGATTATAATAGTGTTTCCAATACATTTAGGTGTCCAGCTTCTGATAAAATGGAATCTTATTAGTCCCTTTAATGATGAGTTTTTTTTGAATTCTTCAAGGGAAGAAAATCCCTTGATTCTTTTCGACTTATGGATTAATTAAAATCTAAAATATTCTCTATATTGAAATATATTTCCCATGATTAAATTATCAATACAGTATCCACAACCTACATCTTTGAAAATCTAGAGGATATTCATAAAACGTATATGATTTTCGATTTTTCAATTATTACATAAGTTTTATGACCTAGGGGATCCAAACCATACAAATTTAATGACCATTCACATCATTTATCCTTCATTTATATCTTTAAATATTAAAAATGTATTATTATGGGAATAGCTTACTTTATTTTTTTCGTTTTCTTTTAATGAAATGAAATGGAAAATGTGGGGTGTAAATTCAATAGTTATTATGAAAAAAATTCCTTCATTCGACCGTGGGATCCCAATATCTACAAAATTTTGGTAAGAAACACTAGTGTTCATGTCTGGGGGAAAAATACAAGCCTTAATTGGATTATATTAAATCCAAGAGTATTTTTTATTGCTTGTGAAATTATAATTCTGATAAAAATGATAATTCTACAAGGGAGGGTAGGACTGGTTATTTTTTAATAGTAATGGTAGATATGGATCATAAATCCAATATTATTAATAGGATTGTGTTTTCAAATAATTGGAATTATTTGAATATGAATACAGAATATGAGATGTTACCTTTATTCTGTTCAAATTTATTATCGATTGGGAATTGTTATCAGAAATATTGAATGGACATAGTCCATTAATCCTAATTTAAAATGGGACATGATTTTATGAATTTACATAGGAATAATAAAAGCATGAATAATAATGGATCTTGGTTTTTCTCTACTATTTTATATGACACTTCACTAAATGTAGGGAGAGAACATGGGTAGGGATACAGGTTTGATTTTGTACAAGTAGGATATACAATTCAAAATAGAAAGGGGTTACCTAATTTTCAAAATTCATGAAATTTTTTCATTTATTAGTGCTATGTTATTTGATTTGTTGAAGGTAGGATTAGAGGTCGTGTTGATTAAAAACTAGACATAATTTATTTTATAGGGTTATTTAGATAAATCAGATTCAATGTAACTGTAACATTTGGATCCTTCATCATTTTTGGATTCAATGAAATTTGATAATTATTTGATGGATTCACCTAGGAAAATGAAGGATAATATGGCTGAAATGTCTTATGTTGGCTCCAATATTGTGTCTACAATTTAGGATGATGAAAATTTTAAAGAGTCGGTTTCAGTGGGGACACTTCTTTGGACACAGTGTAAAATGTGTTTGGGGGTTTTGTGCTATATGAGGAGGATAAGAAAACTATTCGCCCCCTAATTTGGGGTGGAATTAGTGTGGTTACTATAACCATGTAATACAACATAAGAAAGGGGATTCAGATCGCTTATCCCCATTTTTGTTTCTGAATTTGGGTATGGGGTAGGGTAATATTTAGGGAGTATTTATTTGTAGTAGCTCTAGAGGCAGGGTAGTCAGGGGTTTGGTAGGACTTTTTATTTCTCTATTGTTAACTAGAAGAATAATTTCATCCATTGGTATATACCATTTACTCAAAGTGATGATGTTTTTGAAGACTCAAAATTTTATGACGAGTTCTATGAAACGATGAGTAATAACAGAGTAATGCTAATTGTGAAATATAGAGGAAGAATCACCAAATATTTCTCATTATAATTTATATTTTTCACAGGGAATATGTTTTTATTGGATAAAGATGTTTTCAAACATGTTAATTAGAAAACATCAATACCCCTGAAGGAATACTATCCAATGAAAAAACAGTGATTTCCATATCACAAATATATTATTTTTACATATCAATATTTTATGATGAATTTGATTATGGGATGGATTAAATTTATTATAATTATTAATGGTTTTATTCTTTTTTTATTTTTTTGGATGATGGAAATTTTTCATGATTAACCCCATCCCCCTCTATTTTACTTTTTTATCTTTATTAAATTAGTAAGGGTCTCTTGGATCCTTTGTTAACCTATTCTGAATAAGAATTATTATAATTTAAAATATAATTATAGATAAAAATAAATAATTAATTAATTAATTAATTACAATAATTAATTATATAATTAACAATTAATAACTATAAGTAATTAATATTATAATTATAATTACAGTTAATATTTTGAAAAATAAAAAATAAAAAATAAAACTATAATAGAAAATAATAAATAATTTAAATGACTAAATAAAAAAAATAAAAAATAATAGTAATTAAAATGATAAATAATAAACAACCACACATACACCTACAACTACAAATATAAATAAATAAAAACTACACCAATAATTATAAATGAAACTTTAGATAATAAATAATCACATATATATTTATTATAAAAATACAAAATAAAATAATAATTACTAATAATTAATTAGTACAATGAAATATAACAATAGTAATGAATAGTAGTTGAATATAATTTATATGTAGGAAGCAAAAACCTGCTACTTTAAAATCAGTGAAAGTTAATTTTGAAGAATGTGTAAATGGAAGACGTGAAGTGGATATTAAATTATTCTTATACCATATACATAATTCATAGACATTAATGGACTTATATAATTCCTAATAAGATTTAAAATAAGTAAAATTATAAGGAATGAGTTGAAACTGGAAACCCAAGAAGATAAAAAAACCAAAATCCCAATATAATTGAATAATCCCAAATCATATAAGTTTAAGGGTAGTGGAAACAGAAACATAAGAATAAGAATAATGGAAAATAAAAATCAGAATTAACATTTAAATGATGTTAATTCTTGAAATGGAATATAACGAGTTCACATCCATCAACCATATCACAAAAGACAAAAAATTAATTTATTGAAATTTTTACTTTTTAATTTTTAACATCAGATGTACTTTGTTAGAAAAGGGAAAAAAACAGAATTTATGGAAATTAAATTTATAAATATTATATTAAAAATACCAATTGAATATAAGTATTATTCATATTGTAAAATTTAAGATCATATTAGGTATGAGATAATTATTCTTGTTGTACTTATGTCAACAAAGTGTGTGTGAGACGCATAACTAGATTATCATTAATAGAGATAGAGTTGAGGGTTTGATTTTATAATTATTATTGGATTTTATAATTACTACCTCTAAAAAGACCGTGAATATAATGTATTGATAATTCTAAGGACCACCAGCTATAGTTGGTTCATTACTTGAGTATTAATCCATTGTTTAACAATAAAAAAACCTTGATCAAAATCTATCTACCACTTGGTGTGTAAATTCTATAGTATAGTTGAATATATTGATACATTAATCCCCCAAGGTATCTAGGATTAATTTTTTATTGATGGTACTTGTGTAAGGTTCAATTATATTTTCATATTACTCTAGGATACAATCACCAACTGATTCACTAGTCATTTAAAAAAAATATTTTGGTGGTTTTTCAATGGTATAGATAATTACAAACCAAATATTGGGTGATAAAAAAATATGATTTGATCAAATTTAAGTTATAATTTGATCACTGGATCTAAATTTAAATTTAAATTAATTTATCCATAAATCACTTGAATGGCTAATTGAGGTCATAAAAATACCTAGTTAAGTGTATTGATCTGTTATTACAACCAAAATTGATTATATTTATAAATATAGGGACATTTTGTTGAAACTTATTCATATATTCATGTAAAATATTGATGAAATTATTCATTAGAGGGTGAATTATAATGTATCTATAAATGTGATGTTCATGGGTCTATATATACATAGATGTATTATTCAAATTTTAATATAACATAATCATTTTGTTTAAGTTTTACTTCTAGTTTTTTTGGTGTTAAATCCCACTAAAGGTTGAAAAACCATTTTAATTCAATAAAAGTGGGAGATAAGTAAAATAAGGATCATAAAAAATACTAGTGAAATCTAAACTTTTATAAATTAAATATTCAAAAAATCATCAATAACATTTATGTAAATAAAAATTAATTAATTAAATCACATAATATGTTCATTTATTTATCAATAGACCATGTAAAATGTGTGTAGGTGATTTTTTGAACATCAATTAGGAATGAACAAAACCACATGAAGTTTTACAAAACAAATTTAGACAATATAAAAAATAAAATAAATGGATATCAATCCTCTTCATATATTCTGTATATATTTTTAAAACACAATTTCATTACTTGGAAAAACAATGAGAAGAAATAGCCAACATGTAATATCTGTATTCTAGAGATATTCAAAATAAAGAATTAAATTTTCACAAAATAATGTTAAAAGATTCCCAATATCTTTAATAATTGAGGACTCTAGATCAAACACTTTAACATTAAAAGCATTAAAATAATTTGTATTGATCATTAATATTTTAAAAGATTAAATTATATTGATTAGAGATTAAATACAATAAAAACACTTTTCAATTTAAATAGAAATATTTTAAATAGGGAATAAGAAATAAACAAGAACAAAAATAGCAATTACAACAACAAAAAAATTATTTTATTTTAAATTACAACCATTTTTCATGAATAAATCATAAACTACATGATATGGATATTATATCAGTGTACCTCCATCAATTATGGTCCAAATCACTTTCTAATCGCAAATATATTTTTTATTATATTTAGAAAATGACCACCAAATTGAATCATTGTCATATTAATTTTGTAATTTGACCTGTACAATTTCTAAAAAAGAAATGATATTATTATAGTATGTATAATCCTTATAAAAATTTAATAATTAATTACCACATGACAATATTATTGTAAAATAATATTCATATTATGGAATAAAAATTTAGACATATGAAAAATATTTTGTTTTATATACAAGGAATTGCTTTATTTTACACCTTGGGTCGAGTAAAAAAATCAAAGAAAACTATGCATTTGTTCTTTATTTAATTATTTTTTTAATAAATAACAAATTTTAACTACTTTAAATAGGAAAATAATTCCAAAAATGAATTAGTGGATGAATATTTTACTTTATTAATTATTACATTCAATTTAATATATTTTAGTATAATCTTTAGTTACCATCCTTCCTTCAATGTGTATATATGTGTTTTTCGGATATGTTTGGGAATTTTAACGAAATTGAATTATATTATTATTAAATTATTAAATTTTTTCGTCCACAAAAATTCATACCCCAAATCATAATATACTTATCTTCCTTACTATCTACTATATCATGTTTTTTACGTAATATTTCATATGTTTTTTCAACCACTAAACACCAAAATATATAGAGAATCGATTACTTTATCCTATATTTGTCTATAAATAATAAGATATTAAGAAGTATCTCATACACTATGAAATAAAAAAAAATGTAGGGAGATAATGTTGACATGTACCAATTGAAAATTCTATTGTGGATGGACTAACATTTGAAACCATGGTAGACTCCTAATATGACCAAGGAAGAAAAAAATTATCAAATTGAAATTATTGTTTCATGACTAGATTATAGTCCAATGAAATATATTACATGAGTGAGAATCATAGATAAAATCATATCCCAAGTTGTCAAGAATAAGAGAGGCATAGTTGGGAGTGATCAACAGATCTTTGGAAAAGGAAACTATAGAGATAAAAGGGGAATCATAAAAAAACAAATCTGATAATTTAGGGATATGGTAATTAATCTAAGGTTAAAAAACTATGATGGGGATGCATATAATATGAATGAAACACAAGGTAGATTAGAGAAGGTGAGCAGTAATTCTGTTATGGTAGTGGATTGTTTTTTGAAAGAAGAGTAGTAAATAATTGTAGCACTCTCACTTGGGTGGAGGAAAGGATAGCTCATCATGGGAACACTGATGTTATAGGTTTCAACACCATAGATCAATGGGATAGAGAGAAGGAGTGTGGTTATGTAATATTTATTGAGTATCCTTGATGATATGAGATGATAAAAGGGGTTTTGGGGGGTACATAAACTATTAAAGACGTGGTTGGGTGGCGCACGACCCAAAAATAACTGTTTTTCACTTTTTTAAAATATCATAATCATTTTTTAGAAATTAATTTTTAATCAATATTTATATATTTAATAATTATTATATTTTTATAATAATAATAACAAATATTATTATATATCATGATTTAACAATTTATTTATTATATTTAAGTTTAAAAATATACGATAAATCTTCAAGATTATTCATTAATGTTTATAACTTTGATTCATAATTATAATAATAATAAAATAAATCAAAATAGAAAATTAACTTGTATAAGAATTAAATGTATCATTATTATCTATATAATTGATTATTTAATTATAAATATATATAGTTTTTTTATTTACATTAATAATTAGAAAACAATTACCAAAATATTATTTAACAAAAATATCTCATCCATACTTATTATTATATCGAATTTAAATTACTAATAATTTTACAATAATTAAATATCCTTTTAACAAGTCATATTTATATTTATTGGTTATGAAATAATAATTATTAAATTAAATAATATTTTAACCTCATATTCAAGGTAACAATATTTTAAATAACAAATAGCCATTACAAAATTACACTAATTCAATAATCACTTAAATGAAAATAACCATTAGAGAATGTCTTTAGTGAAAGGGTGAGGTGTTGTAACACATCATGATTGAACATAGAAACAAATTTTATAGTCATGGAACAATTATAATCTAACAAATAATTGATAAAAATAACTACACACAAGAAACCCAACTATTCAACAGATATAGAGACTCTAGAATGTTTTTGACAATTAGGGAATTTATAGAAATCAAGGATTAATGGTTTATGAGAGAAAAACATGATGTATGGTCGAGGCCAATTTAGCATACTGATGGAAAAACTATAGATGTTATGTATTTGAAACTATGGTATAACATAATGACATATAATATAAGATGTAATAAAACTATTAGTGAATCAGGAGTTTGTGATACCTGAATGGCCAAACTATTATCTAAGATTTCCTTAGGGGTGGGATTTATAAAATTGGTGGAATATACATTCAATCACTATTTAAAAATAGTGATTTCATATTTGACATGTTAGAAATTTTTCAGATATAACTTGTTTTTCAAAGTGTGTATTCATGTTTTTTAAAAACATGTTTTTAGAATCGTTTAATTAATGTAATACAAAATATAATAATTATATTTATTTATTATAGATACAATAAAAAAACAGACACAGAGACACAAATCTATAGGCTATCTGGATAGGTCATGTCCCCAATCCTAGGGATATCCAATCCACCCAACCATTTAAAAATCTTCTTATAAATTCCCACAAATTTTGATGTCCTGAAGGCCCACATTGAATGCCCTAAAGTCCCGTCATTTGAAGGAACAAAGGCCACTTCATTTTATGGAACAAAGGCCTTTCTTGTATTAGAATGTACATGGGGAAACACTCCTACATGTATCCAACTTTCATCACCACCTTCTTATGTCATTCCCATGTCACTGCCCCATGTGTCTACACATGAATCATAAATCCCCCAGTGGGCCTTCCATAATTCCAGCCTTAATCATTTTAATGTGGTGGCTATGATGAAACCACTCATCCATGACACTGTAATCCTAAATATAATAATTTTTAATCATAATCCACTATATTAACTCATTTTTTGACTGATTTAAGTATAAGAATAGTATGTTCATTGTGACCAAACTACCCTACCAATTAACTAATTAGTATTCTAAATTAGATTGTTTTATTTGGTAATATAAAATGTGTTCACATATTCTATTTTAATTATTTATAGAAAAACATGCACACATACACACACATACACAAATATAGTGTGTTATAAGCATTTTATCTGTCATAAAATCATCCAAATGAGTATTTTTCCCTAATTAGTGATTTAGTGGAGACTAGATTGAAACGTTTTTTATTAAAATATCTAAATTATATATATTATCAATAAAATTATTATAGTTGTTCACGAATTAACTATTATCTGTTGAAATATAAAGAGTGTACAAAAAATTAAAAAATATCAAAAAATATAATTTTATATACAAATAAAATATATAAAACATATAAATTAATTATTTTTTGAAATATAAATAAAAGTAATTTCAATTATTACAATATTTTTATTCAATTAATAACCAAAAAGACATAGTGATTATGGATGTTATTGGTATATAAAACTACCAAGGTTCAACTTACAAAATTTATAGGGATCCCAAAAAACAAATGATTCAAAAAAGTCATAGTAAAGGGAATAAAAATAAATAATAATAAAACTAAAAAGATGAACACGTTGATTTTATTGGCTGATTAATAACCCCTCTGTTCATGGTGTGGAATAAGAAATCATTATACCTTACATAAAAGAATGAGATACACAACCCCTAAAAATAATTCTCAAATTATGCTCATAAAAAAAATCAATGCCCTAAGAAACTTTGTCATTATAATTCCTAGACCCGCAGAGTTGGTCCATTATTCACTAGTACCCATTACAATAATGTATCTGAAGATATATTATAAATATTTATAAATTCCATGATACTTAGTAACAGTTTGATAAAGTTTACACTAATATAGTTCCCACTATTTGTATCATCAGAAAACTATACTACAATTGATCCATGGGAGTTCTGGATAGGTGTTCAACATGTTTTACCTAAAATTGGACAAACATAATCCAGCAAATCAAGATTTAAAATTCCAATAATCCCCCATTTGGAGATCGATCCAACAAAATGAATTCATACATGGTTCCATCATTGAAATTTAACTTAATATGATCTCTTTCTCATCTTCAATAATCAATGGGAACCCTCCCTTTAAATATTCAATTTCAGGAAACAATCCATGAGAGTGTAGTTGTTTTCCATTCATGGTATAAAATCAATTCCATGATATATTTTTTCAGAAATCATGTAAATAAATAATAAATATATAATATCATAGTGTTTTCTTATTACAAATCTTAAAATAAGACTAAAAATTAGGATTATGTCTAGCCTTATGCCTTGACATGACATTGGTTATCATATGGTCAAACCCTAAAATATAAGATATCATAGTCCATGGTTCGGTTTTAATTATTCTATGTTTCAAGTAAAATTATATATGATATTGAAATCAGATCCCATGATAGTGTAGAACCACTTAACTCAAAAGAGAGTAACATTTCACTATGGATATATCATAGGATATCAAAAGTGGAAATATCCTAGCATCGAATGTTTTAATGTTATGTTTCCACCTACCATACCCAATCATTATTATCATGCACAAAGTTATTCATATGTTGTCCAACAAGACATGTCATAATAGGTGACAAGAAGCATCAGTTATAGAATACAAATAATAATTCACTGAGGATTTAAGGCATTGTAACTTATCAGTCATAACACACTATTCATTATATATAATTAAATATGAAATTCATGAAAAATATTAATTTAAATTTTTCCAACTATGAATTGAATTAAATAATTTATAAATTGAATATAAATTATAAGAAAATTTATTTTGGGATATTTTTTAAATATATAAAGGTATTTCTAAAATAATCAATTATAAAGTGTTTATAATTAAAAAATTAAATTTTTATGAATATTTTTTTAAATAATTATTCCATAATATTAAAAAAACTAAAATTTTTAGGACATGCCTTATAATTTGGGTGTAAAATTTTTACATTGAAATTATACAAGTAATATATAATGTTTTCTAAATGGAAAATTATAGAAAATATTAAATGTGTTTATATTTGATATTGCGAATTGTTCATAATACATAATTTGAATTGGTTAAAGTAAATATCATATTTAATAAATTATTTATCCTTATCAAAAGGTGTTTTAAGAGATTATTATTGATCTTTGTTCTGAGATTTGTAATCCCCTTTACCTTTAATAATATTAAATATGTGATATTAGGATTATGTGAATTTCTTGAATAAAATAAAGGGAATATAAAATGTTTATATTTTATTTAGTATGATATATTTATTTAAATTTCATATAAAGGATAATATTAATTGTTCATATTTTATGTAAATATAAATTTCTTATATTTATTTCATTATGGAGTGTCTTTAATTCCTCTAAAACTATAAATATCTTATGTTTACTTTATTTATGAATTTTTTATAAATTTTTTATATCATGTTTTAAATATATAATTTTTAAATTTATTTATTTTATTAATTAATTTATTCAAAAATTTAATCTCTATATTTTTCATAAATATATTATTTTGTTTAAAGTGTAAAACTTATTATATAAATTTTAATACATGCATTTAAAAAGTTACATGAATGGTTGGAAAGTTAAATTACGTTTAATCTACATCGACACTTACCTATACTAGGATATAAGCTTAAATATAAAATTTGATAACAGTTTATGCATATTAGTGGTCTGAATTATGATGGGATTAATTTCTATAATGAATATTGTTTCCCTGGGTGGTTGAATGTTGGGTCGATTAATCGCAGGCCTAGAGTCTTTCTTCCATGTCTAGAAAGGTGGAGGTTGGTTATCTATCACAACAAGATTACTCATGTGGGGATTTTTGATATAATATTATTTTATGTTATTTAATCAAAGGGTTTCATATAGCTTATGCATTGGATTTATTTGAAATATATTAATAGTGTTTGTTTTTTAATTCGGGCAAGTAACACAAGATATGAGTTTGTTAAAGAGTTACTCGTTATTATAATTATCAGATATATTTTTTTAAGGAAAATAACACTTTACTAAATAACTAGAAGTTTTTATTTGATATTTACCCTAAATAATACATTATATTTGATTATATAAGAATGTATTAGGGTACAAAATTCATTAATTCAAGAAATATCATATTCTTTTGTGTGGTAATTATTATAAAAGGATGATATATAATATCATTATACAACTAATTATAATTAAATGAGTTAAAATTACAATATCAATCGTATAATCTATCATTTGGGTTTCATTAATTGAAATTCATAAGAGAATATGGCTAGTTGAGGGTTATAATTATTTTAACAAAAATCATAATTCACTTATATTTTTCAAAACAAATGAATGAATGAATTAAATTCAGGAGTGTGTAGATGGACTGTATAATGTGGTATTCACTAAGATATAATGAATATTTTATTCTATATAGATCCTGTTGATTCTCCCAATCCTAAAAGATATTTTCCTCCTCCTCACATTAACAGGAGATGAACTAGTATGTCATGATATGGGGGAGGTTCCCATTCATATTCTTGGTGATTGATGACAACTAGTGGATACTCTATAGATAAGGGAGTCTGATGGATGTCTCTAAGGATATTTATGAAGAACCTTGATTGAATTAAAAATATATTTCATTCATGGTGTGTGGTCAATAACTTTGATCTCCATTCAATGTTTGTATAAATTTGGTTTAAAGAATGGGGATCATAGGTTTAAGGATTTCATCATATATTCATTGTATTGATTAATAGTTAATATATCCTTAAACCCCCAACAATGGTATTAAAATAAATCAATGAAGTTTGATTCAGGAAATCATGTTCGAAAATGAAGAGATTATATATATCTTTATTTTCAAATTACATATCAATAAAAGCAATTGGAATTTCTTTTCTTTGGATACTCTTATAATATGTGATATTTTAAGTGGTGTTACATTAAATCCCTATGAAATGGAATATCATAAGTCCTAACCTAATCAGAACCCTGCGGATTTATACATGTCATGGTGTATGATATGACATTTCATATATAGTGGTAGAGTCAATACATGCTTTAAAAATAGAGTATCATGACGAATATACAATATGCTATATTTTTTAACCAGTGACATCCTCTATTCCAAAGGTTCCAATGCTACCAAAGCCCCATATTATAATTCATTATTATAATTTTTCACAAAAATTATCCTAAATATAGACTTATCGTGGGATTTTATTTTTATCAGTGGGGTTATCAATCATAAAATAGGATTAATAGCACTAAAAGGGTTTTGTGTTGCAACCTTATTAATCATTTCTTTCAGTTTATATATATTATCAAATATGATATAATAATAGATTTTTTTCCATATTTAAATTCTATATTGAATTCTATAATTTATAAATTGATTAAAAATTGTAGAAAAAGTTATTTTGAGAAATGAATTTAATTTATAAATATGTTTATATAATAATTGATTTTATATTGCTTACAATTAATTAATAACATAATTTATAATACATTTATAAAATAAATAACCATAATATTAATTATCAATATTAAAATTATTTTTTCAAATTATATGGAAATAATTATAATTTAGATATAAAATGATTATATTGAAACTCAAATTATAATATATAAATGGTTTGTAAATGGTAAAATATGTCTAAATATAAAATATTTTATATTAAAATTGAAATTATTCCTAATTAATTAATTTTAATTGTTCACATTAAAATTTTTAATTTGAGAAATTATTTATCCCATGTCAGAATATTTTTTTGATAGTTAATATGATTAAGGTATAAATAATATTAAATATGCAATATTTAAATTATATAAAATGTTTATATATTAGAATTGGAATATAAAATATATGTTTCATTTAATATATTATATTTTTAATCAAAATTTTATATAAATAATAATATGAATATGTTTTTATTTAAAATAAATATATGATCTACTCATTTATCTAATTATGGAATGTCTATAATGCATGGATTGATTAAAAAGAGTTTATATGTAAATTTTCATAAATGGTTATCTCTTTATTAAACATATAAATTATTCATTTATAAAATTTATTCACAAAATATATTTAATTTTTATATTATAAATATGTGTATTGTTTAGTTTATAGTGTTAAACAGATACTGTAAATTTTCATACATTTATATACGAAGATACATGCTTGGTATGATAATTGATTTTTTTGGAATTCAACCGTGAAATTATCTTATATTGGGTTATGATATTGAATGTAATAATCTTATTATAGTTTATACATATCAGTTGTTAAAATTATGATTGATTTGAGGTCCCTCTTTAGTAAAGTACCCTACTGTATATAAAATTTGTGTCAAAAATCTCACTAGCCTAGAGGTTCGTGCCTTTCATACAAAATTGGGGATGTGATATCTATCACTCCAATCATACTCATGTGGGAATTGTTAATTTTATATGATTTATCACCTTTAAAATAAAGGGTTTAATAAACCATATATATGGGATTATTTTAGATATTTATAGATATAGTTGGATTTTAATTTAAGTTAGTGACCAATGTAATGAGTTAGATACAGATTTAGACTTAAATATAATTTAAACATATTAATTTGGTGAATGCAATGTTGGAAAATCATAAAAATGGGGATATTATAATTTATGATATACCAAATTTATGTCTAGATATTTGGTCAAGCTAATTATTACATATATCTTATGATAGTTTTCTATCCTAGGGTGAAATATAGATGCTATATGGGATATTTCATACAAGTATTATGTTAGGTCTTCCCATTCAGTTTCCTTCAGTTATGAATCCTTAATATGGTTTATTTATGATTATACATTCAAAGTATAATCATTTAAATTTTAAATTATTAACAAACCATAAAAATATCATGCATTATCAAAACATATATTGATAGAGATGTGATGGTAGTCAATGCTTGACTATCATCATTTTATGAAGAGATTATATATATGTGGGATGAGAACCTCCTATTATTTTGTTGTTACACTCTTAAGCAATAAATGATGTTTTCTTCCTTCAATAAAACCATTTTTCATTTTTAATAAGGTTATATCACTCCATTTATTGTCCATATATTTTCTCATTACAAATGAGTATCCTAAGTGTTTGAATAACAAATTAAGGATAAAACCTATGGGTTTTCACACCGAGATATTTTTGAAGCATACTAAAACATGTTTGAGAGAGAGATAAGGATTATTATTATCTACGTATTCATGTATAATATGTTATTAATTTAGTATTTTTGTTTTTTTGATGAAAGATACTAGGTAATAGATGATTTATTAAACTGTTATGTTCATGACATGAACTTTTAGAATACATTAGTGGTATGAGAGTAATGTTCTTTGATGAATCAACATACTATTTTAGTTATTTTAAATAGAACATGTATATCATAATATACTTAAAAAATACCATATTGTATAATATTATGAGAATGAATTTCATATATTGGAGTAATTTTATTTATGATAAAAAGTTCATAAGTTTTCCCTTAGTCATAAGGTGTGACTGATACATATCATAAAGTAAAATATCTTGAAAACCCATGGTTTTGTTCTATGATATAATCTATGACATATGTTATCAAATAATTTGATTGAAACTTAGGTTTTTTGATAACATAATTATATTTCATAATAATAATATAATTTATATCCTCAAATATGACTCAATAAATAAGATTTGTGATATGTATTAAATATTTTATACATCATAAATTTTCCCATATAAGTGTTTTTAGCGTTTTTTAAAATAATTTTTATGTACGAAAAAATTAAAAAAAAATATGTAAGGAATATGGTTTTTTTCTTTTTGAAATATTTTCATTTATATAAAAACATACATATAAAAAATTAATCAATGTATAATGTCTTCCCTTAAAGTAACAATTCTTATCATAGACATGGTAGATTATGATATATGGAACATCATATCTTTTGTAAAAAATGATTAAAGTTAATGAGATTAAAATTTAATTTTTATAACATTTTCATATAATTTAAAAATAATTTATATATACTAAGTTTTAGGATTTGAAAATAGGTGATTTTCATGCCAAATTCTTGGAATTTACATGAAAAGTTCACATACCTTACACATATGTTTAATTTAAATATTTATAAATAGGTTTGAACATTAAATTTCAATTATTATCAAAAACAATTGGATGTATAAATAGTTACACATTAATATGGGGTGAAGATATTACTATGATGGTTGGAATAGGGATTCATAATCAAAATCCATAGAAGCATACATACATAATAAAATAAAACATGAGACAATAAAAAATTGAGATGAAAAGGTTGTGGATTTAATAAGGGTGACCTTAACCATTAAGTAATCATGGATTAGCCTTTATAAAGTGAGAATGTAATAAGGTGACCCTGACTATGAGGTTCCTAATTCTTTATATTTTCATTCATATACTAATTTTCTAGAAACTATAAATGTTAGGATTCCATAACTATAAAAGAGAGTTAATCTATACAATTGAATTGGGTAAAGTGTTATCAACTCATCTATATTAGAATCATATATTATATGATTGAGAATAATTGTCTTCCAGATATTTTCATGAATTATTTATGTGATTTTAGGAGTATTTCATTGTGAAATATGTTTCTTGAAACTCTAAATGAATATAATTTATGGATTCAACATTTTTCGTGGGTGGTAATTCATTAAAAATACTTGATGAAATAAAATAAAACAAGGTACTCACCCACAAATATGTATTTATTGTAAAATATATAATTCATCAATCATATCATATTATGATATCTTATAGGTATGAAATTTAAATCTACTATATATTTATACATTCCCAAGACTTTTTCACATATTATTACATTATTTTAACATAAATACCAAACTACTACAACCCAAATATAATGAAGCCAATGTGTTTGGATTACTAGGATAATAATATATAATTTAGAGACTCGATTTTTACCTTGAACAACTTTGAAATATTTCTACATATATTTCTAGAGAAAGGCACTAAGACGACATGAAATTTTGAGGCCCGGTGCCCCCAAAAAAAATTATACAAAAATATTAAGTGTTTTTATACTATTCACAAGATAGAAACATGATATCTTTTAAACAATTGATCAGATCAGAAATATGAGACCACGGTTCAGTCCGGAACATGTTGTTTACCTTAGGCATGACATAAAATATATCGGTGCAAGATGTTCGGACCCCTCGCTCATTATCATCACGTTAAATTCATGAATTAATTAATTAATTAAATCATTTTATATCTCAAACCTGAATAACTCTCAAACGGTAACTTGGATCAGAAATATGAGTCCACAGTTGAGTCCGAAGCAAGATGTTTACACTATGTGGGGTATAGGAATAGTTATCTCATGCCTTCTATAGAAAAAGTCTTTGAGGGAAATAATGTAAATAAAATAATTAAATAAAATTGTTTTATTTGAATCTCTACTTGGAATAACATCCAAACATGGACTCATATTCGAAATCTGAGACCGATGCTGAGTTCTTAGCCTGGTTTTTACCCTAGGGGTGACCTCAATTGAGAGGGCATGGGGGATTCAGATTTCGTGTCTGCTGGCAGTTTCCTATAAATATGAGGTTAAAGGAATGAGCCAGGGTTAGCACATTTCTATCTCAAATGGAGGAGCTCTGGCTGATGACGCTTCAACATCTGAATGTCATCAGATTGTGATGAAACTTCAGATGTTGATAGATCAGAGTGAAGCAAACAAAATAGGATAACCAGATTTGAGGTATGATTTTTATCTTGGATTCTGCAGCTCCAAGTTAAATATTTCACTGCCAGAAATCCTTTCTCACTGTTTTTTGTTGTTTTAGAATATTATTTTGATGGCCGAACAAAGAGGTCAATGGTGTGGGGACGGACGATGGATCCGCAAAGGACAATGGTGGAGCCGTAGAGGATGGCGACTCAGCCATGGCGGCACCCAACAGTTCACGCTAGCCCGGCCGGTTTGGACCAGGGGTTTTATTAAATCCCCCATAACTTTCTATTTGAGGGTCTGTTTTTTTTCTTCTGCGGCCACATGACTAATTCATCGAGGAAGACCATTTGAGGCATATTTGGGAACTTTTTGTCTCGGTATCAAGGTTAGGTGACAATAAACTTCCATTTTTAATAATAATAATATAATAATTATTAATTAGGATACTAGTATCAGACTGTACATCTGCATACGACGTCTGATTAACGCACTGTCTGAGGTGTTGTGACCATAGAGTTGAGGTATAATTTTTAAGACAACTTTTCGGCACTTAAACTAAAATAATGGTGTGGGCCCCATGAGTATCGTTTTGAATTTTTGTGGTGTAATGGGACATTTTCATCATGAATCCGTTTTGGATGATTGAGTAGTTGATATTATGTGTTTTTTTGTGAAGATCAAAATGGTGTGAAATGCTGACTAAATTCGGGGCTGAGGCATTGACCCCAGGGGATGACTTTTGAGCGTAATGTAGAATTTTATAATTTCTACATCAGAAGACTTTTTGGGGAAAGTTAATAGTCTACATTGAGTGTTTTTTTTGCAAGGAATGCAATGGTGTGATTTGTTTGTATTTGCATATCTTTTTCACGATCGGTAGTGATCGAGCACTGATTGGGCGTTTGTGGTGAAAAGCACTATTTACTCCGGTTTTCCATTTTTAATGAATGAATAGACAATCACATGTGTTCTCTAAGGGGATCTCAATGGAATGATTTTTTTATGTCCTTCAAGATCGAGGTGTGGGCCCCACGAGGCACTATTTGTGCACATCACGGTGGAATGCATCTCCTTCAACAAGAGTCTGTTTTGGGAGAATAAATAGGAGATCATGTGTTCTTTTCTACAAGGATTGAAACAATGTGATCTGTTTGGTTATATGAGGCTGTTTTCAAGAGGCATGAATGTAGAATTTTGTTTTCTCCCTTCAGATCAGTAACGATTAGCACACACTCATCATCCTTTGGGCTAGAGCTTCTGTGTACACTGAGAGTACACTAGTACAGTTTTTTAGTACTTGATCATTGTTTATTACCTATGTATGTCTAGGTATAAGGATGGATGATGAGGTGGGGTCACATGTCATGTGATCCCTACACGTGTCTTATACAACTTTACGCATATTCTACCTCTCATATCTCTTTCTCCTGCAATCGGATTTTTTCTCTCAAGTAGACCATCCAATGTATTTTTTTGTGTAGAACCCGAAGGTTGCCTCCATAGTGGATTTCATGGTATGATGCGAGTTTTTCCGAGTGTGATACCTATCTGAGGAAATGCTCAATGTTCTAAGTGTGATGACTGTCTTAGGTGATGCTTGGTGACGACAGTGTTCACAGTGATGTTTTTAGAATCACAAGAGAAATCTTGGATTACCTTCTAGTGAGGTTGTGTAGTGGCTTCTTTCATTCTCTTTTAGGGCTTACCCTCTAGTGGTGCTGGGCAGTGGTGTTCTTCGATCACTTTTGGGATTCCCCTCTAGCAAGGTTAAGAAGTGGAATATGATGGTTACTATTTTAAGTCTTACCCTCTACTAAGGCTGTGTAGTGGTGTTCATTGGTTACTCTTTCAGGCTTACCCTCTAGCTGGGCTAGGTAGTTAGATTGTTGATGACTCTTTTGAGCATACACTCCTGTGGGGCTGGGTGGTGGGTTCACAACATTGTGACAGAGTCTCTCAACTGTGTGGCACAGTGACGAGATGTGGATGATGTGAATTTATACTCTCAAGAAAGAGGAATTCTTTTCCCACTAATATGCATCCTTATGTTGTGTCCTAAAACTGTGTGGGTGAGATATACTTGCCCAAAGAAGATAATATCAAGGTGCGTTGATTGAGAACCTTTGACTTGCAGTTTAGGGTAGACGTGATAGATGATGAGCATCGATGGTGTTTACTTCTAGAACTATTGGTGACTCTTTTCTAGGGATAAGGTAGTGATATAGATATCCCCTTACTCTCTCGTTTGGGTATCTTTGGTTGATCATATATATGTTTTATTTTCAGTACCGACTCCTTAGGATTTGGTTACTCTCTTTCCCATAGAGGTGAAGAGGTGAGGGGTAGGCCGGATGATTTCCGTGTCTATATTTTCATGGTTGGATGATTCTACTCTCCAACTATGGGTAGAAAAGAATCGATAATAAGTTTATATTATCATTGTTTCTAGCTCCATGTGTTTGGATGAGATTACATTACTTCTTTTTTGGGTTGAGCTATACTTTATTACCGTACCTTGTTCTATCTTCTGCATCCCTCTTCAGTACCCCACTTTCTTCTCTCTTGAGACTTCAGGATTTTCTACTGATTATTTTTATACTCACCCCTACATGGAATTTTCTCACACTCAATATTCCCTTGCAGACGACAGACAGGTTGATCATGACTTTAGAGAAGCATTGGGATACAGGGTGTTTGGACCTCGTGCGGTGGTTGTTTCTTGGGAATTATGAGTTGAGATCTCTTGGCTGTTTTACTTTTCCACCTATTACTAGGTTGTGGAACGTTTTTGGTTTGGTGGTTATTTTTTCCCTTTCCCTTTTTGTTAATTTTTTGTACTTGTATTATTTAGAGGTCTATGTATATTTGTGGTTTATATATATGAGTGTTTCATCTTTATTTATATTCCCTTTTCTTTATTTTCATTAATTTGGATATGTGTGTATGTACAGGTTCTTAGGAAAAGGCCTCCCTGAGTTTGTTATGCCTTCGGCACCGGTCGCCAGACCCTAGTCTATGGAGGTTAGCTTGGGGTAGTTGTGGCTCAAGCCCTAGTACGAGTCAGGTCGGGACAAAGTTGTATAATAGTTGGTTCGTTCCTTGGGATGTTGTTCGAATGATCCCTAAAAAGGAATTGGTTGGGTTATAGGGAAACCATGTCAACGTGTCTTGAGATTGGTTTTAATGCCACGGAGTCTAGTGATGTAATGGCACCTGACATAGCCATCCACTAGGACCCTAATTACCCGCTTTTCAACTCGGTGAGCTGAGACACCTGTTATAGGGAACTTTGTTACCTATATTATATATTATTGAGTCATTTAATGCCCTTATTGAGTCATCTCTCCACCATTTTTGATATTTATAAATTCTCATTTGACTGTAATACTCCTTGATCTGATTCAGGATTCCTTAGTAATGATAGCCAGCTAGGATACTAGCTCTTGTTCATGAAGAAGATTCCATGAGTGATGAGGCCTCAGTTTAGGATCCATTATATGATTCCTAATTCTACAGGAGGTAAAGTAGAAGCACCTCCACCTATGGAGGAATAGTTCATACTGGTAATGAAGGTCGATAATGAGCATAGGATGATCGTACTCTATGAGTTACATCATCAGATACCACTAAGTATCCACGGAAAGCCATACCATCAGGAAGTGGAGGTTAGGATAGAGTTGTTGATTCGCCTATTCAGGATTGTTTGGACACCGATAGATCATACGGTGGCTTTGATATTTGGTCATTTTCCACGGAGCATCTTGGCGTTGGTAGTGCCCAGATACTCAGATGCATGATGAGTCGACACTCTCTTGGGATAACTTCTAGCTGATATTTCATGGGGAGTAATACCCCTCCTTCTAATGCTTCGTATAGGTTTTGGAGCTACTAGAGCTTCAGTGGGGAGGGATGATAGTTGTTGTCTACATGAATAGGTTTACAGACCTTACCCAGGACTCTTTGAACATAGTCCGTGATGGTAAATTCTGGGCACAACAGTTTGAGTAGGGTCTCCTTAGTGGATATTCACACCAGTGTAGTGCCCTTCCACATCCTCACCTATATCGGAGTGCTAGAATACGAAATGGTGAGAGAGATATTTATAATAGAGGGGTTCTAGTTGGCCTATGTTTGAAGTTGTATAAACTTAGATGGTATGTCTTCCATAGCTAGTAGACATCAGTTGGTAGGCCCTAAATGCAGAAGGACTCCCCTTGATAAGACCCAATCACTTGGTTGGGGACAATATAGATCACTTGGGAAGCCCTGGATGGGCTGGTGATATGCCTGTGATGGGAGAGGTCACATGGAATGCGAATACTCAACCAGATGTCCTGATATTCCAATGTATTTTTTACATACACCGCTATAGCAGAAGCATTTTCATGATCATGGATCTCCCAGGAAGGTACAAGGTGGTCCTTAGGGTGGCGGTGCAGGAAGAAGAGATGGAGGAACTGTGTTTGGTGGGATATGTTGCAAAGGCCTTCCACCACCACTTAGTGGCCCATGTAAGGCTCTGGGATCCGGCTTCCAAGGATGCAGGCGGTAGTATGCTATGGATGTCTACAATCCTGCAACACACAATATGATAATAGGTACACTCTATATCTTTTCTACCATCATTATTAGAATTTTTTAGACACTGCATGAAGTACTCCTTTCATCCAAATCCTTATTTGATGATTAAAATAGGGTGATGTAGGGTGTCGGTGTAACCCTTTGATGGTGTTGTTCGACATTTATTTGAATGAAAAATAAATAGGGGTTCTTCCCCCACTGATACGCATTTTTGTGATGCAAGAAAAACCGCGAGGGAGAGTTAGTTCCACCCAAAGCGGATAGCATTAGGGTGTGGTGGATGAATCCCTATGACTTGTGTGTTCAGGGAAGGGTTGTGTAGTGGAGTGTGGGATAAGGTCTCAGCTTTTCTATTAGATTAATGATACTTCACCTCTCTTTTCTTATGGTTCCACTAGTGGGTTTGGATGATTTGTTTTTTGGGGATTAATCTCCATCCAAGAGGATAAAAGACGCGCGGGGTATTCTGAGTACTTTCCTTGTATAGCCTTTTGTGATTGGATGATTTTGATCACCTGGAATGTTCGTTGGTACCTTGAATCCTCAAATTAAATCTTGATACTGTTATCACATACAGTTTTTGGTAATGTACACTCCATTAATAGAACTACATGACTCACTATGTGGTGCTAGTAGTGGTAGTCTTTGCCCTGATAATGAGGAGACACTACATTCTGAGAGAGCACTTTTTGGTTTACTTAGACCACCAGTATCCCAGGAGAATCTTCACCTAGATAAACCTGAACATGAGATAACAGTTCTGGTTGAAATTCTAGAATAACTATGACTCCAAGTTATTATATGCTCAATAAAGTTGCAGCATTGTAGAAAATGCCCTTAGAATGAAATCCCAGGCTCTCTAAGTGCAGGAAGTTTCGTAGTAGTTAGCTTCTCTGAGGCTGAGCTTGGTGGAGTAGGAGGGTAAAAATTTTCATCAGCCTAAGGTGGTGACTCTTTCGATTCTCGAGCATGTTAGAGAGTCTCACTTGTGATACATCAACTAGGAAATCTTGTGTGACCACATATCCTTGTGTTTTCTACCAGGTAGATATTCTGAAGGAAAAAATCACGAGACCCTCTTCTAGGGAAAAACTATGATTCATTCCATGACATGGAATGTAGATATTTGGTCGAGTACATAAACTATCCCCCGAGTTACTTCTGGCCATTCGGAATCATGAAAGAGATGGAAAGGATTCCCACCACCTTTCTCCACCCCACCCCCACCCCCAATAACTCGAGTGGTCGCATAACATCTTCCATGGGTTGAAACAGATGAGATACGTGTTTGTTCTTATTAATTTCATCAAAAGGATCAGACCATATGAGTACATACCATCCCATTGGTTCATGTGTTGTGCCATCATGGTGATGTATTGGTTTCCTGGGTGTGGGAGAGCCATATGTGAGCTCTGTATCCCGAGTTGTTTTTCCAAGTTTTTCTTTTCGTGGATGACAATCTTGAAAGAGGGTATGATATAGAGACACTATTTTTTCTTTTTAAGACTATGGAATATTTTTACATATATTTATAGATCTTGAAACTGATCTGACATACAATTATGAGGCCCAGTATGCCCATAATAAATTATAAAAAAATATTACAAGTTTTTTGTACTATGCATACAATAGAAACAAGATATCTCTTATACTATTGATTAGATTAGAAATATGATACCATTTTTGGGTTCGGAACATATTTTATAACCTATGTGCGACATAAAATATTTCTATGTGGGATGTTGGGACCCCTTTCATGTTAGTGGTACGTTAGATGGGTGAATTAAATTATTAATTCATTCATTTAATCTCTCAAAACCAAATAACCATCAAAAGGTAACTTGAATCAAAAATCGGATGCCACAGTTGAGTTCAGAGCAGGAAATTTACCCTAGGAGGAGTATAAGATTAGTCGGCATAGGCCTTCTGTAGAAAAAGTATCGGAAAGAAAAACGATAAATAAAATAATTAAATAAAATTATTTTATTGGAAATGCTACTTTGAATAACTTCCAAATGGGGACTCTGAATGAAAATATGGGACCCTCGTAGAGTTCATAGTGTGGTGTTTAACATAGGGGTGATCTTATTTGAGAGGCCACGGGAGATTCGGGATTCTCATCCACTAGTTATTTCCTATAAATATGAGGTTAGAGGAATGAGACATGGTTGTCTTTTTTCTCTCTCAGATGGAGGATCTCTGGCCAATGATGATTCAACATCCGGACTTCATCATATATTGAAGATACATGAGACGCTAATAGATTAGAGCACATCTAATGCAAAAATAGAACCAGATTCGATATAAGATTTCTATTTTAGATTTTACATCCCCCTCCTTAAATATTTTGTTGTTGGAAATCCATTCTGATAGTTTTCGCTGCTTTAGAATCCTTTGTTGATGGTAGAACAAAAAACAACCATTGTCTATTTAAATTTTATGTTTTTCATTATTCTCATTCTTCATCCATAAAATTTTTACCTCACCTAATCATCAATGTATTGTGGCGAAATTCATATGTTTGCGAATCTCTCGACCCATGGAGCCCCGATATATGCTCATACTCGAGTTTCTAGCATCAGAGGAGTTGCGGAAGTGAGCGGATGTTCTGGAAACTCTTACTCACATTAACATATTGATGATCCTTTGAACAGAGGTCATTGTAGTGTAGATCAGGTCCCGAGGATTAGAGATATCATCCCAGATTTCATTTTGGACCACCAGAGTGACCATGGTGGTGCACAGAATTGTTTCGGTGCGGGTTCTAGTGATGGTGTCTCTGGCAGCTGTGTTGTGGCCCATGGTGGTGGTGCCATGGTCTAGTGCGGAGGAGGATGGTGGCGGAGCCGCAGCAGCACCTGGAGGTTCAAACGGGTCCAGACGGTTCTAGGTAGACCATGGCAGTTCTGACCAAGGGTTTCATTAGAACCCTCATAACATTATTTCCAAGGGTCTGTTTTTCATGCTTCCTTTTTCCATGTGACCCTTTCTTCAAGGCAGACCATTTGAGACTACTTTGAAATTTTTTTTCCAAGGATCAACGTTCGTGGAAATGAAACATCTGTTTTTAATAATAATAATTTAATTATTATTATTCAAGAAACTTGTATAGGACCGTACATCTACATACGATGTCTGATTGACATGCCATCTGAGGTGTTTCAACCATATAGTTGAGGAAGAAGTTTCGAGACTACTTTCAGGTGCTAAAACTAAAATAGTGTTTCGGGACCCATGAGGCCCCTTTCAGGAATTTGCGATGGAATGTGACCTTTTGAGCGGGTATCAGTTTTGGATGATTGAGTAGTCGATCTTGTGAATTTTTCTATTAGGATCGCAATGGTGTGATCCGCCTGACTAAATTTAGTGTCGAGGCAAAGACACCATGGTATGTATTTAGATCGTAATGCTGCATTTTATAGCATATGCATCGAA
Source organism: Viscum album (assembly GCA_963277665.1). Taxonomy (NCBI): domain Eukaryota; kingdom Viridiplantae; phylum Streptophyta; class Magnoliopsida; order Santalales; family Viscaceae; genus Viscum; species Viscum album. Next base: position 144,418,355 of record OY728141.1, read on the forward strand.
ATTCTGTTTCAGGCAAGTGAATAGTCTACTTTGTGTGTTCTTTCTCAATGATAATAATGGTGTTATCCATTTTGATTTTTAAACCCTTTTTTTGATTGGTAGTGATTGAGCACTAATCGAGTATTTGCGGTGAAAATCACTCTTTTCACCGGTTTTCCATTTTGGACGAATGAATAACCGATCCTATGTGTTTTTTTAGGGGATCGCAATGGAACGATCTGGGTGATGTGTTTCAGGATTAAGGCATGGACCCAAAAGGACACTATTTGTGAAAAAATGGTAGAATTAAGCTTATTCACTTGGATTCTATTTCGGGAAAATGAATATTCGATCATGTGTTATTTTATGCAATAATCACAATGGTTTGATATGTTTTGTTATTCAAGGTAGTTTGCAAGAGGCATGTCTGCAGACTTATTTTCTCTCTCTTTGGATCAGTAACGAGCATCACGAACTTATCAAACTTTTTTCTAGAGGTTTTGTGTAATCTGAGAGTACGCTGGCACAAATTATGGGTACTTAATCATAGTTTATTACCTGAGTATGGCTAGGTACATCACTGAATGATGAGGCAGGGTCACATGACATGTGGTCCCCATATGTTTCATGTACCACATTATTAATCTCCTACCACTCGTAACTTATTCATCTGATCTCAAATTTTGGCCCACGAGTATCCTATCCTGACTATTTTTCTTCTTAGAACGTGATGGTGCCCTCTGTAGTGGATTTTTAGGTATGATGTGAGATGTTACAATTTCAATGACTATCTAATATGATGGTTTATATTCTAGGTGTGAAGTCTATCTGAAGCGATGATCAATGATGACAGTGATGGAAGTGATTTTTTCAGAATCACCAGAGAAATCTCATCTTACTCACGAGTGAGGTTGGGCAGTGTCATACATCATTCTCTTTTAGGGATTACCCTCTAGAGAAGATGTGCGGTGGCGTTGGTCATTATCTTTCGGGAATACCCTCTACCAAGGCAGGGTAATGGAGTTCTTCATTCTCTTTCAGGCCTACCCTTCAGCAAGCTGGGGCAGTGGCATTCACTGGTTACTCTTTTATGGATTACCCTTCAGTGAGGCTAGGTAGTGGCGTTCGATGGTTACTCATTCAGGCTTACCCTGCAGCTAGGTTGGGTAGTGGGTTTGTTGATGAATCTCTTGAGAATACCCTACAGTAGGGCTATGTACTGGGTTCACATCTTTGTGACATGGTCTCCCAACTACGCAGTATAGTTTTGAGATGTGCATGATGTGACATTGGACTCTCAATAAAGAGGGGTGCCTTTCCCACCAAGATGCATCCTTGTGGCATGACCTAAAACCCTATGGGTGAGACAGACCCACCCAAAGCAGATAGTATCCGGGTTCAGTGATTGATCCCCTTTGACTTTCAGTTAAAGGAAGAGTTGTAAAATTCTAGGAATCGATGGTGTTAACTTCTAAAACTATTGGAAACTCTTTTCATGGTCTAATCTTGTGATATGGAGATACCCTTACTCTATCGTTTGGGTTACATTGGTTGATCATAAATGTTTCATATTTTTAGTACCCACGCCTTGGGATTTAGTTACTCTCCTTCCAATATAGTTTAAGACATTCATGGTATGCCCTATGATTTCCATGTCTAGCATCTCATGGTTGGATGATTCTAATCTCCTACTTTAGGTTGTGAAGACTCGACAAGAATTTCATCTTCTCACCATTTCTAGCTCCCTGTGTGTGTACAAGATTACATGACATATTTTTTGGGTTGATCTGTACTCTTTTACTATAAATTTCTCTATCTACTACTTCTCTCTTTAGTACATCACTTTCTATTCTCTTGAGCCTTCGAGGTATCCTACTGATTATTTCTACACTCACCCTTGCTTGGTAATGTCCCGCACCTAGTGTGCCTTTGTAGACGGTGGACATGTTGATCGTGACTTCATAGGAATGTAGGGATACGGGGTGTTTGGGACACTTGTGGTGGTTGTTTCTCTGGCATCTAGGAGTGGTTCACTCTTAACTATTCTACTTTTCCACCTATTTCCAGGTTTTGGAACTTTTCTGGTTGGGTGTGTATTTTTCCCCATTATGTTTTTGTTAATTTTTTTACTTTTACTATTTAGAGATTGATTGATATTTGTGTTATATATATATAAGTGTTGTATCTTTATTTCTTTTACCTCAACACTGTTTTCATTGAGTTTTGTGTGTGTATGTGTACATGTTCTTAGGAAACGGCCTCCCCATGCATGTTATTCCATCTTCGCTGGTCGTCAACCCCTGTCCTATGGAGGCTGGTTAGGGTAGTTGCGGTTTGTGCCTCATTACGGGTCGGTTCATGAAAAATTGGTATCATAGGTGGTTCATTCCTTGAGACATTGTTTGAAAAACCCCTAAAAATGAATTGGTTGGTTTTTTGGGAAACTGTGCCAACACGTCTCGAGAGCGGCTCTCAAGCCAAGGAGTCTAGTGATGGTATGGTGGCTGATGTAACCATTCACCAAGACCCTGATTATCTGCTTGTCGACTCAGCATGCAAAGATACTTGTTAAAGGGAACATAGGTACATGCATAATATAGTATAGAGTCTTTGAATGTCCGTCTTGAGTCAGCTCCCCATCAACTTTGGTATTTATATATGTTTATTTAGCCACAGTACTCCTTGATCAGATTCAGTATTCCTCTACGATGATAGAAAGCCAGGATACTAGATCGAGTTTGTGATGAATATTCTGTGAGTGATGAGAACGTAGTTTAGGATCCATCATATGATTCTCCTCTATCTAGGAGGACAGATAATAGCACCTCTCCCTATGGAAAAGAAATTACTACCAGCAATGAAAGATGATGATGAGTGCAGGATGAGAGTGGTTCGTGAGTTCTAGCGTTAGAGACCACTAAGGTTCTATGGTGTGACATACCCTCAAGTAGTGGAGGATTGGATAGTGTTGGTGGTTCGCCTCTTCAGGGTTGTTCGGACACTGATAGATCAGACGGTGGCTTTGGTAGGCAGTCTTTTTTCACAGAACAGCTTGGAATTGGTAGATCTAGGATACTCAGATGCATGATGATTCTGCACTCTCATGGGATGACTTTCAGAAACTATTTTATGAGGAGTACTACCGCTCTTTCTTATGCTCTTTACGGTTTCAGGAGCTAATGGAGCTTCAACGGAGAGGGATGATGGTGTTTGAGTATGTGACTAGGTTCACACTACTTACCCGGTGCTCTTTGGATGTGTTCCATGATAGAAACTTACAGTAACAGATGTTAGATAATTGTCTCCATATAGGATATTAGCTCCATCGTAGTGCCCTTGTGCATCCTACCCTATCTCGGGGTGTTGGAGCATGCACTGTTGATAGAGTGAATTCGGTCAGAGAGGCGCCAGTTGGCCAATTTTAGAAGTTAGTGAAACAGAGTTGGGATTTCTAGCATAGCTTGTACACAGTAGTTGGTAGGCCCTTGACGCATAAGGACTCCCCTTTATAAGACCCAGGCACATTGTTGGGGACAACGTAGAGCAATGGGAAAGCCTTAGATGGTCCTGTTCTATGCTTTGGATGGGCGAGGTCACATGGAATTAGAATATGACACTATGTTTCTAGAGCTTCCCATGTAGTTGTTAGATGCACCATTTTGACATAATAAGTGTCGTGATCACAGATCTCCTATGAAGGGACTGGGTGGTCCCCAGGGAAGAAGTGCTGGCAGAAGAGTAGGAAGAACTATGTTTCGTGGATGATGTTTCTAAGTCCTTCCAACACCACTAAGTGGCCCATGTGAGGCTCAGGGAGCTGGAACCCAGGGCCATGGGCATCTGTATGCTATAGATGTATACAATCCTACAACATGCAAGATGATAAGAGGTAATCTATGTGTCTTTTTTACCTTCTTTAGTATAATTTTTTAGACACTATGTGAGGTACACATTTCATACATCTTTTTAATCGAGGAGTAACCAAGGGTGGTGCAGGGTGTGGGTGTAACCCTCTGCTTGTGTTGTATGAAATTTCTATAAGTGAAGGAGAAATATGGATTCTTCCCCCACTGAGACCATGTTTATGTGACGCAAACAAAAAATGTGAGGGAGAGTTAGTTCCACCCAAAGAGGATTGTATCATTGTGTGGTGAATGAATACCAATGACTTTTGTGTTCATGAAAGGGTTGTATAGTGGGGTGTCAGAGCAGTTCTTGGCTTTTCCTGTGGAGTCTTACTTCTTGAACTCACTTTTCCTGATATTTCACTTGTGGGTTTGGAAGAGGGCTTGTTTTGGGGATTAATCTTCTTCCAAGTGGGGAAAAGATGGATTGGGTATGTTAGGTACTTTCCATGTCAAGATTATTGTGGTTTGATGAGTTTTCTCACCTGACATGATTCTCGGTACCTTGAATTATCAATGTCAATCTTGATACTATTATCAAGTACACATCAAGGTGATGGACACTCCATAAACAAAACTACGCGACTCCATATGTGGTGCTGGAAGTGGTAGTCCTCAACCTAAGAATGTGAAGATGCTGCCTTCTGAGAGAGTGCTTTGTGGTTTTCTTAGACCACTAGTGTCTTAGGTGCATCTTCAACTAGAGAGACTAGAACCAGAGACGGTGGTGTTGGTTGAAATTTTTGTAGCACTATGACTTCGAGGTAGTCTATGATCTAGAGAGTGGTAGTGTTGTACAAGATACCCTTAATAGGAAATTATAGGCTCTCCAGGTGAGAGATGTTTTATAGCATTTAGCTTACCAATAGTTCACCCAGTGGAGTAGGTGGGTATAAATTTTTTCATTCGATGGTGTTTACTCCACTTCTCAAGCGTGTTAGAGAGTCTCAGTTGTGATGCATCGACTGTGAACTCTTTTTTGACGAGATATCCTTGGGTGTTTCACCAAGAGGATATTTTGAAGGAGGGAATCACAAGACCTTGTTCCAGGTAAAAAATGTGATTCTAGTCATGATGTGGAATGATGATTTTCCACTAGGGAAGTAAACTATCCACCAAGTTTCTTCATGACATTCGTAATCGTGCAAGACATGGTGAGGTTTCCTACCACGCCCCCCCCCCCCCCCATAGCTGTAGTGCTCACATGACGTCTTCTAAATGTCATAGCTGATGAGATGTGTGCATTTTTTTATGAATGGCGTCGAAATGTGTAGACATTATGAGTACATAACATTCCTTTGTTTTGCGTGTTGTGCCAACATGGTAATGTGTAGGTTTTTCCGGGAGCGGGAGAGTAGGATGTGAGCTCGGTATCTTGAGTTTTTTTCCAAGTTTTTCTTTTTGATGGTAAAAATCATTAAGGATTGAATGATATAGAGACTCGATTATTTCCTTGTAAGACTTTTCGATATTTATACATTTCATTCTAGAGTTATTCATGGAGATGATGTGCAATTATGAGGCCCGGTGTTCCTGAAATAAATTATACAAAAATATTAAGTGTTTTTTACTATTCATGCAACAGAAATAAAATATCTCTTAAATGGTTGATCAGATCAGAACTCTGAGAGAACATTTGGGTCTTGGATACAGTTTTAAACCAAGGAGCGATATAAAATTTTTCATTGAGGGATGTTAGAACACCTCTCTTGTTAGCGGTAGTTTAATTTTTTGAATTAATTATTTAATTCATTCATTTAATATCTCAAACACAAATAAATCTAAAAAGGTAACTCGGATTGGAAATATGATTCCACGGTTTAGTCTGTAGCATTCCATTTACACTAGGTGGGGTATAAGCATTGTCGGCACATGCCTACTGTAGAAAAAGTATCAGAGGAAAAAACCATAAATAAAATAAGAAAATAAAATTGTTTTATATGAAATGGTACTTCGAATAACTTCCAAATGGGGACTTGGATTGGAAATCTAGGACCGCTGTTGAGTTTTTAATGTCATTTTTACCCCATTGGTGACCTCAGTTGAGAGGTCATGGGAGATTAGAATTTCATGTCTATGGGAAATATCTTATAAATAGGAGGTTAGAGGAATAAACCAAGGTTGGCTCATTCCTCTCTTGGATGGTAGAGTTATGGCCGATTGAGATTCAACATCCAAAAATAATAGGATCATGATGAAACTTTCGATGCTGATAGATTAGTGTGCAGCGAATGGAATCATGAAATTGGATTTGAGGTAGGATTTCAATTTCGTATTCTGCATCACCCCTCCTAGAAAAATATTTATTTGTCAAAAATCCATTTTGTTTGTTTTTCTGTTTTAAAATCCATTGCTGATGGATTAACAAACAACGACCATCATCTTTTTAAATTAATAGTTGTTAGTTTTTCACGTTCCTTATATTATTCATCCAACTAATTTTAACCTTTCCATATATTCGATGAATCATTGAGAAAGACATGTGTTTGTGAAGCTCATGACTCGAGGAGCCCTGATCTATGCTTGGACTCGAGTTTTGGGCACTGGAGGAGCTACAACATCGAACAAAAGTTCCACCAACTTTTCATCATGTTAATATGGTGGTGATCATTTTAACATAGGACATCGTAGTGTAGGTCAGGTTCTGAGGATCACAGATATATTCTCAGATCACGTTCTGGACCATCTGATTGACCGTGGTGGTCCGCAAAAGTTTTCCAATGTGTTTACCATTGAGGGTGCCTCTGACGATGGTGGTGGCGCGGCCCGGCCTGACAGTAGTGTTGTCCATCATAGAGCCGGATTGTGGAGCCACATGGGATGGTGGAGGAGCCATGACGGCGCCTGACGGTTCAAGCCAGACTGGCTAGTTCAGGCCGGTCCAAGTTGGTTTAGACCGTGGGTTTTATTAAAACCCCCATAACATTCATTATGACAATCTTTTTTTCATGTCATCTATGGACAGGTGACCCTTACTTCAAGGCAGACCATATTAGATTTCATTATGATCTTTCTATCTCGTGATCGAGGTTTGGTGACATCAAATGTCCATTTTTAATCATAATAATATAATTACTATTATTATGGAAACTTGTATCAGACTGAATGTCTGCATACAACATCTGATTGATGCATCATGTAAGGGTTTGTAACCTTGGAGTTGAGGTAGATTTTTCGAGGCTACATTCAGGCACTTAAATTTAAATAGTGGTTTGGGACCCAAGAGGCCCATTTTGGGCATTTGCTATGGAATCTGACCTTTTCTCTGAGTATCTGTTTTGGATGATCGATTAGTCGATCTAGAGTGTTTTTTCATATGGATATCAATGTCGTGATATGCCTGACTAAATTTGAGGCCAATGCGTGGACACCATCGGATGCCTTTCGAGCATAATGTAGCATTTTATAACTTCTAAATTGGAAGTCTGTTTGGGGTAAGTGAATATTGTAACTTTCATGTTTTTCTTTAAGGCTACCAATGGTGAGATCTATTTGGATTTGTGGAGCTTTTTGTGATTGATATTGATCGAGCACCAATCAGGCATTTATTTTGAAAATCACCATTTCATTGGTTGTCCATTTTGGACAGATGAATAGTCGATCCCATGTGTTTCTCTGAGGGTGTCGTAATGGATAATTTTTTTTTGTTGTGTTTCAGGACCGAGGTTTGGGCCCCGCAAGGTACTATTTGTGTGGAACATGGTGGAACACATCTTCATCACCGGGAGTTTATTTCAGGTGAATGAATAGTCATTATGATGTTCTTCTATGCAAGGATCACAACTTTGTGATCTATTTTGTTATCTGATTCCATTGGTAAGATGCATTTCTGTATACTTTGTTTTTCTCCCTTTAGATTATTAATGTGCAGTGCGCACTCGTCAACCTTTTGGAAAGAGGTGTCGTGTACTCTAAGAGTACACTAGCATGGCTTGTGGGTACTTGATCACAGTTTGGTAGCTGAGTATTGCTAGGAACATAACCAAATGATGAGGTAGGGTAACACATTGTGTGGGCCCCACAAGTTCCATGTACCACATTACGAACCTTCTACCTCTCGTATATGTTTCTCCTGAACTTGGATTTTAGCATGCGAGTAGCTTATCCTAAGTGTTTTTCTCCATAAAACTCCATGGTGCCCTCCGTAGTGGCTTTAGAGGTATGATGAGAGATGTTCTGAGTGTGATGCCTATCTAAGTTAATGATCGATGTTCTATGTGTGATTCCTATCTGAGGTGATGCTCGTTGATGATAGTGATGGCACTGATGTTTTCAAAATCACAATAGAAATCATGGATTACACTCCATTGAGGCAAGGAAGTGATGTTCGTTGTTCACTTTTATAGATTACCTTCCAGGGAGACATGGTAGTGGCATTCACCATTCTCATTCAGTTTTACCCTTAAATGAGGATGGGAAGTGGTGTTCACCAGTTACTCATTTAGGGATTACCTGTAACGACCCGGAATTTTGAATAAATCTTGTTTCATAATTTTATGTGTTATTTTATTTTATTTTTATACTCAACAAAAATGTTTCATTTGATAACATGAGTATAAATAAAATGAGACCGTTGGGTTTTTGACTGTTATATGACCATTGGTCAATATGACCGTTGGAACTAAACATTTTGATTATTGTCTCTAAATACAAGTAATCTTGTTTAATTATTATAGAAAGAAGATTCGATGGCCTCACCCAGTAGTCTTGGACTGATCGAAGCCCATCTAATAGAACTTCAGAAGGAGGTAGCACCACTGGACTTTGCTCTGGACCAAACCCAAGATGAACATCATCGTGTGAAGCTAGAACGGGATCGCCTTCGCGAGAAGTTCAAACTGATAGAAATTACTACTCGTGTGATGTTGGTCGAGCCTCCCTCGGATTCTCTCACCTTAGCACACCTTACACTTAGGTTCTATGCTGGTCTGATAAGGGGCTATGTAAGGAGACCGTAACTGCCTTGTGTAATCCTTTGTTTTAAATAAAAATTGGGATTTCATCGTATGATGAAGTTTATGAATTTTCAAATGACCGGATAAATATAGTATGCATATTTTTGATGAATTTTAGAAAAATGATATTTTAAAAATGTTTATGTAAACTTTAAATAAATAAAAATGTGTAATGATTTTCAAAAAATGGTCTTCTACAATTATGTTTAGTACAAAATTTAGAGTCTAATAAGACCAAATTTATTTTTGATGAATAGTAAATTATGAATAGTGATTTTACGCTTAGGATTAGTAATGTGACCAAATGGATTAGTAATTTCACTCAACGAAATATTTATTATAATTTAGACACCTAGATTAAGTAATGAGATTCAATAAAATTGGTAAATAACAGTTTCATAAATTATTATTCAAGTATTAGTTTTTTTTAGGTGAATAGTGTTTTTTAATTAAAAATTAAATTAATAATATTTAGAAAATTATTTTTATAAAATGGATTTCATTTTTGAACTCAGAGCATCGATATTATGTTAAGGTAATTTTTGGGGATTTTTCTGAAAAAAGTTAATTTTCGGTGAATAGTGTGTTTATTTAAAAAAATGAATTAAAAATATTTAGAAAATTATTTTGATAAAATAGAGTTCATTTTTGAAATCCGAGAATTGATATTTGGTCAATGTGAATTTTTGAGATTTTTCTGAAAAATTGAATTTTCAGTGAATAGTAAAAATACAGTTTAAGGGTTTCGGTATGTTTAATGACATCATAACTGTGTCATGATGATTTCATGAGATATTTTAATGGATGGTCGACTAAAGAGGATGAAATATTTTGTGGGGGTCCCCATGTGGCCTGACTCTATGGGAAGTACCATGGGAGGGCCCATGCTTTTGAGAAAACCACTTTTGAGGTGTCCCTTGGCCATTAATGCCTTGTCCCCTCACTTTCCGTATAAATACCAAGCCCTCCTCTCATCTTTTCGACGCCAAAAACATCCTCAACGAAGTTATGGTATCCTTACCTCCCAAGGTATCCTCCCAAGGTTCCCACAAGCCCTCAAGGTCCAATCCTTTGAGTTTTAAGAGTTACATTTTAAGGTAAGGGATCCGACCTCTCTCTTTCTTTTCAAGTGATCTCTTTTATGTCATTTCATTTATGCTCCATGTTCTTATGTTGGAGGATGTTCTTTTATATTCATAATACTGTACTATTTATGTTCATATTATGAGAGACCCCCTATTACTCTCATCAGTTCATTTTCTGAATGTTTAAGTGGCGCCGTTAGGCAGCCGATATTTTTGTAACGGATTCTTTCACCCTTCTCATTTTCAAGTTCGATTTTCTTGTCAAGTATTTAAAGTTCATTTTTATTATGTTGGGTTATGATCTCTATATCTATCATACTTAACCCTTATGTTCATATTATGAGAGACCCTATTTGATCTTGTCAATTCATTTTTGAAACTAAAGTGACACCGTTAGGCTGTCGAATTTTTAAGGGGATTCTTTCACCCTTCTCATTCTTTTCAACGTTCTACTTTCATGTCAAGTCTTTCAAATTACTTTTTTTTATGTTGGGGTATGATCTCTATATATATCATACTGAACTATTATTTCCACATTATGAGAGACCCTATTTGATCTTTTCAAATCATTTTTGTTGAAGTTTAAGTGACGTCGTTAGGCTGCCGAATTTTCATAAGAGAAATCTAATTTTTGTCTTCCATCCATGTTTTTCATTTCAAATGGTATGTCCTTAAAATTTCATTAACATGTTCATATATCCTTTTTATTCATCCCCTATACTGTTTTATGGGTCATTTATGAATGTTGGACCCATTTCCCCTCTCTTTTCAATGTTTTCTAAAACCCCGAAACATAGTCGTTATGCTGCAGAATTTTCGTCTCAAAATGCCTCTCTCTTTTCTCAAAATTATTTTATGTTATAAAGTGAATACTCAAAGCTCTTATTTCTACAGGGGTATTCATATATATATCAAAAAAATTTATTTTAAATTCTGGGATTTAAATACATGAGACCCGCTCTCCCCTTCCATGGGTTTAAAGTGACGTAAATATCATGTCTTTAAAGCAGTTTTTAAAACTTTATGATTATGAAATGAAACCCATTTATGTTATGCTATATGGGTTATTTATGAAATTTTTGATGATAATATATGTGGCTCACATGATAATAAAGTCAAATTTAAGGGTGTGCCCTGATAGTGCTCCAATGCATTGGGTAATGATCTAACCACTAGAGATTACAATTTTCACGATACCTTGGTGAATAACCTTGGTAATTTTCAAATGACACCTTGGGGATGGACCTTGGTGATATGTTCATGATTTTCTATGTTAAATGATGTAGCCACACCTTCAAGTTATGAAAAATGTTATTTTTATTATGATATATCTCATGATTTCTTTATCATCCCTTAATGTTCTTTTCATGACCTTATTGAAGTATCTCAGATTCACATGTAAAATGTTTCTCTTGTTTCCCTTACTGAGACTTCTGCTCACCCTTTCTTTTGATGTATGTCCCCAGGTTATGAGATGCAGTAATGAACCTAGGGTGAACATGAGTAGAATCCTTTCAATTGTTTAAGAAGAATGTTTTATGTTTTCATGTTTTAAGTTCCTGGTTTCCAAGACACTAAACCTTAAAGATCCTCGGTTTTGTAAAATGTAATGAAAGTTAATGTGATAAAAAGGTGGGATGCTATAGTTGGTATCAAATGATGGTTTAGTTATTTTTGGAAATTAGGATATTAAAATTTTAGGAATAACCCTATAGAAATTTTTAAATATAGGAAATCTTCCTGGTATTTTGGTGAGTATTGAGTAAGGGGTTTCCAAGAAAACACATCCCTGTCTGGATACGAGCAGGTAGAGGTGCCTCTGGCACAGATGTACATAGGGGTAAAACCTGAAAACACCGGTTTGAGCTAGACTCAAACATGAACTGGTACACGACAATGGGCCTTGCTGCACTCTTGGTTACGACACTCCCGGGGGATATGCTTTGGTAAATTCATAAGCTTAGTATGAACCATTATTAAAAGAACAAGGATAAAACAAAATAAATATTCACATAAGAATATATGATCATGGATAACCTAGTTTGAAACCTAGGGGATCACAAGTTAGGGTATACATTTCTTCTACAAGTTATCTTTATATTCTTTAAGCTCCTTTTCATGATTATTGGTTAAGTATTTAAGCCCCTAATTGTAGTTTATTTTCTTAGTTAATGGCGGGAAATGGTAGAACATGTCCCAACAAACAATGTGATAGGAAATGTGATGATTTCCATATTAATATGATAGTGATGATTAGGGGAATAAAAGTTGATTATTATTTTGGAGGACGTTCACTATTTTGGGGACCCTATATGATCGATGTAAATAGATTACTACTGTATTTTCATTGAGGAGTATGGTTGACTTATATTTTGAAGAATAGATGAATTTAAGGTTTACTTTTAGTAATTTAGATTACTTATGGGAATGATTAACCTATCTTGGGTAAAATATGTTTAGGTTAGCTACTTTCTTTATAAGATGTTAGGAGTGTTTGATGTTGTTTGGATATGAAAAATGAAGTTTATTTTGGAAGACTATGTTTCCAAATCATTCTTGTATTTGGGTTTCAATCTTAGTTTGGTTTATTTTGAGGCATTTTAAGGACCGTTATTTATGGAATGGTCTATGATGAACTTTGGGTAGTACAATAGAACTTTGAAGATTTAAAAGTAGTTTCTATTCCTATGGGATTGTTTATTTTTGAAGAGTTTTTTTACCTTACCCTTTCTATTTTTGGGATAATGTTTAAAGATAGAAGGTATAGATAGTTAATCTTTTGTGGATTATGTGATTCTCTAGAAGATGATTCTTGTGATTTTGATGAGACCAAGTGTTTTTTAATTCTTATCATTCGGAGAAAGGATTATTTTTGGTAGATACTTATTAAAGGATGAAACTCTACTTGAAGGTAGGTATATTTCCTTATATTTTTGTTCTATGTAGTAAATGAATTCCTCAAAATTATGAAAAGGAGCATAAAACAAAAACGTTGTTGGTTTATGTATCCTACTAGGTAATCAAAGACCGTTTACACACATCATAAGTTTGGGATTTTCTTATGGTTAAATTTCTCCTAATTATGTTCTCTATCACTCTCCCTCAGAACTTGACCCCTTGTTTTTCTTCCATGTCAATGTTTTCCTACATAAAATCCTAATGTGGGTTTACTCGGGTGACCTTTGTACTTCCCTTTCTTTCTTTTAAAGTAATATTTTTACTGACTACTTTTCCGATGTGGGACTTTCAATGGAATTTCAAAACCCAATTTTAAGAATTGCGAGGATGCAATTTCTTAAGGGGGGAAGATTGTAACGACCCGAAATTTTCAATAAATCTTGTTTCCTAATTTTATGTGTTATTTTATTTTATTTTTATACTCAACAAAAATGTTTCATTTGATAACATGAGTATAATTAAAATGAGAACGTTGGGTTTTTGACTGTTATATGACCATTGGCCAATATGACCGCTGGAACTAAATGTTTTGATTATTGTCTCAAAATAAAAGAATCTTGGTTAATTATTATATAAAGAATATTCGATGGCCTCACCCAGTAGTCTTGGACCGATCGAAGCCCATCTAACAGAACATGGGAAGGATGTAGCACCACTGGGCTTTGCTCTGGACCAAACCCAAGCTGAACTTCATCGTGTGAAGCTAGAACGGGATCTTCTTCGCGAGAAGTTCAAACTGATAGAAATTACTACTCGTGCGATGTTGGTTGAGCCTCCCTCAGATTCTCTCACCTTAGCACACCTTACACTTAGGTCCTATGCTGGTGTGATAAGGGGCTATGTATAGAGACCGTAACTGCCTTTTGTAATCCTTTGTTTTAAATAAAAAATTGGGATTTCTTTTTATGATGAAGCTTATGAATTTTCAAATGACCGGATAAATATAGTATGCATATTTTTGATGAATTTTTGAAAAGAGGATATTTTGAAAATGTTTATGTAAACCTTAAATAAATAAAAATGTGTAATGATTTTCAGAAAATGGGCTTCTACAATTATGTTCAGTAAGAAATTTAGAGTCTAATAAGACCAAATTTATTTTTGATGAAAACTAAATTATGAATAGTGATTTTACGCTTAGGATTAGTAACGTGACCAAATGGATTAGTAATTTCACTCAAAGAAAGTTTTAATATAATTTAGACTCCAAGATTAAGTAATGAGATTCAATAAAATGGGTAAATAACAGTTTCATAAATTATTATTCAAGTATTAGTTTTTTTCAGATGAATAGTGTTTTTTAATTAAAAATTAAATTAATAATATTTAGAAAATTATTTTTATAAAATGGATTTCATTTTTTAACTTAGAGCATCGATATTATGTTAAGGTAATTTTTGGGGATTTTTCTGAAAAAAATAAATGTACGGTGAATAGTGTGTTTATTTAAAAAAATGAATAAAAAATATTTAGAAAATTATTTTTATAAAATAGAGTTCATTTTTGAAATCAGATCATTGATATTTGGTTAATGTGAAGTTTTGGGATTTTTCTAAGAAAGTTGAATTTTCAGTAAATAGTAAAAATACAGTTTTAGGGTTTCAGTATGTTTAATGACATCATAACCGTGTAATGATGATGTCATGAGATATTTTTAGGGATGGTCGACTAAAGAGGATGAATTATTGTGTGGGGGTCCCCATGTGGCCTAACTCTATGGGAAGTACCATGGTAGGTTCCATGTTTTTGAGAAAACCACTTTTGAGGTGTCCCTTGGCCATTAATGCCTTGTCCCCTCACTTTCCCTATAAATACCAAGCCCTCCTCTCATCTTTTAGACTCCAAAAACATCCTCAACGATGTTCTGGTATCCTTACATCCCAAGTAGTCCCCCAAGGTTCCCCCAAGCCCTCAAGGTCCAAACCATTGAGTTTTAAGAGTTGCATTTTAATGTAAGGGATCCGACCTCTCTCTTTCTTTTCAAGTGATCTCTTTTATGTCATTTCTTTTATGCTCCATGTTCTTATGTTGGAAAATGTTCTTTTATATTCATTATACTGTCCTTTTAATGTTCATATTATGAGATACCCCCTCTTACTATCATCATTTCATTTTCTGAATGTTTATGTGGCGCCGTTAGGCTGCCAAAATTTTTGTAACCGATTCTTTCACCCTTCTCATTTTGAAGTTCTATTTTCTTGTCAAGTATTTAAAGTTCTTTTTTATTACGTTGGGGTATGATCTCTATATCTATCATACTTAACTCTTATGTTCATATGATTATAGAACCTATTTGATCTTGTCAATTCATTTTTGAAGCTTAAGTGGCGCCGTTAGGCTGCCGAATTTTTAAGGGGATTCTTTCACCCTTCTCATTCTTTTCAAAGTTCTACTTTCATGTAATGTCTTTAAAATTACTTTTTTTTTATGTTGGGGTATGATCTCTATATCTATCATACTGAACTATTATTTTCACATGATGAGAGACCCTATTTTATCTTTTCAAATCATTTTTGTTGAAGTTTAAGTGACGTCGTTAGGCTGCCAAATTTTCATAACAGAAATCTAATTTTTGTCTTCCTTCCATGTTTTTAATTACAAATGGAATTTCCTTCAAATATCATTACCATGTTCATATATCCTTCTTATTCTTCCACTATACTATTTTATGGGTCATTTATGAATGTTGTACCCATGTCCTCTATCTTTTCAATGTTTTCTAAAACCCCAAAACATAGCCGTTATGCTGCAGAATTTTCGTCTCAAAATGCCTCTCTCTTTTCTCAAAATTATTTTATGTTATAAAGTGAATACTCAAAGATCTTATTTATATAGGGGTACTCAAATATATATCAAAAAAATTTATTTTAAATTCTGGGATTTACATACATGAGACCTGCTCTCCCCTTTCGTGGGTTTAAATTGACATAAAGATCATGTCTTTAAAGCAGTTTTTAAAACATTATGATTATGAAATGAAACCCATTTATTTTATGCTATATGGGTTATTTATGAAATTGTTGATGATGATATATGTGTATCACATGATAATAAAGGCAAATTTAAGGGTGCGCCTTGATAGCGCTCCAATGCAATGGGTAATGATGTAACAACTAGAGATTACAATTTTCACGATACCTTGGTGAATAACCTTGGTAATTTTCAAATGACACATTGGGGATGGACCTTGGTGATATGTTCATGATTGTCTATGTTAAATTATGTATCCCCATATTCAAGTTATGAAAAAGGTTATTTTTATTATGATATATCTAATGATTTCTTTATCATGCGTTAAATTTCTTTTCATGACCTTATTGAAGTATATCAAGTTCACATGTAAAATGTTTCTCTTGTTTCCCTTACTGGGACTTCTGCTCACCCTTTCTTTTGATGTATGTCCCTAGGTTAAGAGATTCAGTAATGAACCCAGGGTAAACATGAGGAGAATCCTTTCAAGTGTTTATGAAGAATGTTTTATGTTTTCATGTTTTAAGTTCCTGGTTTCCGAGACACAAAACCTTAAAGATCCTCAGTTTTTTAAAATTTAATGAAAGTTTATGTGATAAAATGGCGGGATTCTATATTACCCGCTAGAGAGCCTGGGCAGTGGCGTTCTTCAGATACTATTTCATGAATACCCTCTCAATTTGAAGGGCAGCGGGTTTGCCGATGACTTTTCTGAGCATACCGTTCAGCAGGGCTGGGTAGTGGGTTCAAAACATTGGACATGATCTCTCGACTATGTGGTATAGTGAAAATACATGATTAGCATGATTTTGGAATCTCAATAAAGAGGGGTTATTTTCCCACCAAGACACATCCTTGTGATGCGGCCTAAATCCGTTCGGGCGAGATAGACACACCCAATGTGGATAGTATCAAGGTGCAATGATTGAGCCCCTTTGACTTGCAGTTCAGAGAACATGCGTGAGATACTGGGAATCAATGGTGTTTACATATAGAACTGTTGGTGACCCTTTTCCTTGAATACGTTAGTGATATGGAGATCCCCTTACTCTCTCTTTTGGATTTCTTTGGTTGAACATATATATGTCATATTTGTAGTACCCAATCCTTGGGTTTTGGTTACTCTCCTTCCCTGAGTGGTGGAGATGCATGGGGTATTCCATGTACATTCCATATCTAGCTTGTCATGGTTGGACGAGTCTACTCTCCTATTATAGGTAGAAAAAACATGATAATAAATTCATCTTCTCACTGTTTTAATATCCTTGTGTATGGACGAGCTTACATAACCTCTTTGTTGTGTTGAGATATACTATTTTATTGTACATTGTTATATGAAGTACTTATATCTTCAGTACCTCACTTGATGCTCTCTTGATACTACAGAGTATCCAATTAAGTATTTTTATTCCCACCCCTACTTTGGCTTTTCCCGTACTCAGTGTTCCTTTACAAATGCCAGACAGGTTGATCATGAGTTCAGAGGAGAATAGGGATACATGGTGTTTGGACCAAATGTAGTGGTCATTTCATGGGATCCAAGAGCAGTGCTCTCACAGATATTTTAATTTTCCACCTATTTCAGGGTTGTTTCACTTTTTTGGTTGGTCGTGTAATTTCCTCTTTCCCTTTTTGTTAATTATTTTTAGTTGTACTGTTTAGAGGTTGATTCCTATTTTTAGTATATATATATAGTAGTGCAGTATCTTGATTTATTTTTTCTCTACACTGTTTTAATTGAGTTGGATATGTGTGTGTGTGTAGTTTCTTCGGAAATGGATTCCCCAAGTTTGTTTTGACTTCGGTGTTGGTCGCCAGCCCTTGCCCAATAGAGGATGTCTTCGGGTAGTTGAGGCTCGATCCCAGGTACGGGTCGGGTTTTGACACATAAAATGAAACTAAAACATGGAATTATTAATTTATTCTCCCTAACGAGGTCCTGAAATCCTTTTATGATACTAAAACTAAATAGGATAATATGGGGAGCACATTGAAGAAAGGGATGAGATAAAAATTCCAATAAGGGAATAAACATGATAAGGTAATATAACGTGTGAGTTAAAGGGTATAACATGATATCACAAATGGGAAGGAACATGAGTTAAAAAAATGGGAGAGTGATATACAGAACATGGTACCATAATATCATAAAAACATTGGAAATTGGAAGGAACATAAACATGAAATAAATATAAGTCAAGGCTGACCGCTGAGACAATATCAAATTCTGGATAAAGTCTCATAATGGATTACATTAACTCCATAATCCCATACATGACTTATCATGATAATAAAGAATTACCCAATAAATTCGAGTTCTATTTTGGTGCACCCATAATAATAGATTCATGATTATGTGTTCCAAAATAATAAATAAACCATAAGTCACAAACATAAGCATTACCAATTGAAAGAATTTGAGTATTATAATATTTCCTCATATCATAATCAAAATAGGCCTCTAAAATAATTAATTTTAGAAATGAACTTAAGGAATGTATTATCCTATAAAAGGAAGGTATAATGAGATATGATTATATGTAAGATACATAAATATATAATTTAGTATCAATACATAACATCAAAGGTTTTCATCATTGATGAAAACAACTTTAAAAGATTGCAAAGAATATTACATGAGTAAAAACCCATTTTCCATTTGAAATAACTTTATTAAAATCTAAAATTTTAAAAAATATTATAAAAAAGATTCTTTTTAAAAATAAATATTGAAAATTGAAAAGGAATATTCAAAAAATTGTGTTATCATGACATTGTTAGATTCTATTCATGTCATATAAGTTAAAGGAAAAAAATTCTTTCACATTTTTTGAAAAGGTAAAAGGTACCTTTTTCATAAAACGATAGAATGATTACTTAAAAAAATTGTTAAAACTAAAAATAAATCATCAGTAAAAATTTATTTAATAAATAATTTCTTAATAGTGAAAAAATTAATTTAATCTTTTTTTATAAAACATAGATATTGATGATAAGGATTCCCAATCTAAAACAAATACAACATTCGTATTATATATTATAAAATTTATTGATGTTTCATTATTAAATAAGTGGGAAATGGAAACCATACATTTAAACCATATTCATGACTAGTGGATAATAAAATATATATGGTTAAGGAAAATAATTTTCTATTACTTCCCCTACAGGAACTATGAATATAAAAAACATTAAAATAAAGGTGACTGTTTATAAAGCCTTTACCACATTGGTAAAATTATAATCAAATCAGAATAGAATAATTAAGAATTAATTGCCACTAAAAATAGCATGATGTGTGAAGGATTCATGATATAATATGTAAAAGTGTAACTATGTACACTATATAAATGAAACTATTGAAAAACATTAAATTGATCCACAATGAAATGAGATTAAGACAGAATACCTTACAATGATCGAATAATTGAAGTGATAATTAATCAATGAATTTATTATGTGTGTAAAATGTAATCCAAGATAAATAAATTGGAAATAAAAAAGAAAATATTCATTGGTCATTACACACTTAATCTTATCATATAAAATTAAATGAATAAATAATTTAACCTAATAAAATAAATTCAGTAATAAAATCCCTTACCTTGAGTTCAAATCATCACGTAATTACTTCATATTGTTGAAAAAAAAAATTTGTTATAATTATTAACTTCATTAAGAACAATTTTAATATTCATTATTACTTTTATTTTATTAATTTTTATATTATATATATTTACATAATCAATTAATTTCTTGTTATACATTTGACGGTATTTGGAGCATGTGTCTAAAATTAATTTGGTAGGTTGATTATGGTAAAAAATAATTATTGAATCATATATGGAATAATAATAAAAATATTTATATTTTTTATATATCAATTATGCTTCTAAAAGTAACTATGAAATATAATTATGATAAACTAATAATGTTACAATCATGGAGTAGGTAGACCGTACGTACGCATGTGTAGGGTTTCCTTTTTTCAATGATCATGATAGAATGAAGGTAAGTGATTATTTAACTTTATAAAATGATAATTATGTAATAAATATCATATTATTTCTTTAAACCCCCTTTTATAAACTATCCATGTTATGTGGTAATGATAAAAAATTACAATGCTTTGTGGAAGCGATAATCTATAGGTACGCACAAGCGATGTTATCATTTTTTATATAAATGGAAATGTAAGATAATATATGATATACTATTGATAAATATTTAATGAATATAATATATATACGCACATTAAATCTATCATCTTATATAGTCAATATAGGTGAAGATAGAAAACAAATTACACTGGTTCACAAGGTGGTAGTCCACCGAACACACAATCGATGGTTTCCTTTCCCATTTGATGTAAGGATAGATTGATTTTGGTTATTAAATTTATATAATAAAATATAATTTTATTTTATATATTTATTATATAATATTATAATGAACTAAAATAAATTTATGGAGGTGTAGGAAGAAATAAAACAAAATTATCGATTAAGAACAATACATCTTCTTCGGACAACGTCTTTAGGATTATACATAAATACATTATATATTACTATTAAAATAAAAATATTATTCTATTAATATGGTAAGGAAGTTAATTTTTATGTTATTTAATGATCCATAATGATTTTTATGTTGGTAAATGAGCTAGGAGTGGGTGGCCTTTATGGGTGAGGGGAGGACACACTTGGAATATTTGAAAAGAATATAGTGTAGAAACATTTTTCACATTAAGAAAGGATAAAAAAACATAATTTTAGGACTTAAAATTATATAAGATACATATATGGACATGTAATAGAAACTTTAC
The DNA here is from genome assembly GCA_963277665.1 of Viscum album. Lineage (NCBI taxonomy): Eukaryota > Viridiplantae > Streptophyta > Magnoliopsida > Santalales > Viscaceae > Viscum > Viscum album. The sequence goes on from OY728141.1 coordinate 144,439,032, forward strand.
AGGTTTTAAGGTCATTTTAACCCTTATCTATTTAGTTTAAACTCATAATAAACCAGTTGTATCCTTAACCATGATAAAAGATTTTTATTTCTATCACTATTAATTATGAAAAAATGTTAAGTTGGTGTTATTAAATATTATAAATTACGTGTATAACAAATATTTAATCCATTTTAATAAATTAAATTTATATAACATTTAGAATTTATTTTAAAATAAATACCACAAAATGTGTCAAAATGGGTCTTAAAGAAATGAACTTTTCAAGCATAAGATGATATTACATTATCTATGACTGATAATAATAATTATATGAATTTAAATTAATATTTGAATATATATAATATAAAAATATCATCTAAATCATTTATCACTATGAATTATTTTAATTAATTAAATTAGAGAAACATTATGCACTTAAAAACAGTTTTCTAAAAAATTCATTTAAGCCTAAAAAATAACCTTATAGAAAAATGTTCTACAAAGATGATTAAAATTAAATTAAATGGATTAAATATAACAAAATAATAATTATTTAATATGAAATAAATTCAAATAAAATTTTATTTTTAAATTAATTAATTTATTGAAAATAAATTCCATATTTATAAAAAATATTAATTTTTAATATTCAATGAAAGCACTATATTTTATGAAAAAATAGAAAACTTTCACCTTTTGTTAATTTTGATATGCTGATTTAAAAGTTTAATTTTTTTTATAGAATTTGTTTCAAATTTTCTATAACTTATTTATAATTTTTCCCCAAAAAGAAGTAAAACTTATATTTGAATAAAAATAAATTAACAAGAGTAAAATGACTTTACTAAAAATCAAGTGATTATTAATAAATCATTCATCAATAAATTTGAAGTTACATTGAAATATAAATATAAATGTATATGTTTATTTTAAAACTTATTTAATCATATGCATACGTCCAATTAAATGTCTAGGTTATAACAGTCATATTAAATACTAATATTTCATGGCACATTTAGGCTTAGAGTTATATGTCACATACACTATTTAACATGGTTTTCTCTTCTAAAAACATTGGGTGTTAAATTCTACCTCATTAATATATTTCATCCTCACAATATAAATATAAAATTGGTAATCAAAGGATTAAAATTTTAAAAAACCTTTTTTCAAATACTATATCATAATAAAGGTCCCTAAAAATTCAACATGAAACTACGATGGTCATCACATAACATTATTGAACATTAGTGGGTAGTGAAAATATAAACATAGAAGAAAATTTAAAATACTTTTGGATATTGATAGCAGTTATTGATCATATTTTAATGATCGAGAGAATGTAAATGACCAAAAACCCATAAAATATGGAGGTTGGAAAAGGATCATAGTTTCATTAGAAATAAAGGTAACATTATTAAATTTTTGTTTCAAGATCATTCTATTAGGTATGAGAAATTAATTTACATTCTATAATAAAACTTGAAAAATTATACTAACATTAAAAATATTATTTCGTCTTTAAAAATATTTCAACAACAATATAATATTTTCTCTAAATGATGAGTATTCAAGATAAATTATTTATGTATGTGTCAATAAAATATACATATAATGGATCACGTAATCCAAAAAAGAATAAAAATTTATACCTCATTTCTTACCTAAAACCAAAATTGTTCGAAAAATTTTCTAATATAGTACATTAATTTATAATACTTCAACAGTAACTCCCAATGTTTAAGTTAATCCATTATATAAGTATATATACTTAAACAAATTTATCTTACATCTCCAAAAACATAATATAATTATTATCAACTAACCATTTATGTTGAACCTAATGATTATATATACTTAAACTCAACAAAATGTTTCCATAAATATCATTAATCACCTAAAAATTTTAAAAATTCCAAAAAATGATCAACTTAATATTTATTTATTAACCCATTTGAGAAAATAAACAATATATTGTTCACCCGAACATCACATAGGCCAGTTGTAGGCACCTCACTTATATATCCCTTCAGTTTTTTATTCATTCCCCATGTATAACACCCTGAGATTTAGGGAAATTTTTTTTCTAATTAATTTATTCTTTTTGATATTCTACATTTCACATAACACTATATATAGATTGTGTTATATGAAAGAACTAGGTTTCACTTATGTTACACAAAACACAGAGTTAACATTACACAAATGAAAATACTTATATTATCATTTGCTAAAAAATTACTATGTATGGTTTTTGTTGTATACAATGTTGAGTTCTTTCAACATTTTGTTTTACATGTAAGACCAAGTCATACAGAACTACATTATACTTTTAATTTTATATTAAAATATTATTATAGTTATCAGCTAAAAAATTGAATTATATTTATTAATAATATTATCAGAATTTGAAAAATGTGGTTTACACATGTATATTTTTTGGTTTCCAATTAATTAAAAATTTAAACAATAACTATTTAAAAATAACGAAGGTTTTTATTTGAAAAACTATTTGTCTATGAACAAACATATTTTTATATTAATAAATTAAAAAACAAATTTTGATTTATGGTTTTAATGGTATTTGGATGTAATATGTTAATAAAATATTCCAAATTCAACTTATGTTTTTTAGACAATAGATAAGAATAAATCCGATTTTAGGCATACAACATGGGTTTTTCTAAAAGGCGGTTTTGCCTCTTTTTAATGGATGAATTATTTTAAAAATAATTTTTGAAACTTATATTTTTTATTTGAAAAAAAACTTCACTTTTGAAATATGAATTCAAAAAAAAGTTAGGGGAGATTTTTGATATTTTATGAGAAGTTTCATTTTTTGATTAATAGTGAAAACATTTAATTTTAATTGTAAAAATTTATTTTCATAAAATTTATTTATAAAGTTATATTATATTTTAAATTGGTTATAAATTATATTTATATCAATTAAAAATATACTAATCAAAATTATATCATTTTAATCAATTTCACATTGAAATTTGATTTAAAAACATTTCAACATTTTTAACATTTTCACTTTATAAACTCATTGTTTGGTCCCATCTATAATATTTTTTTAAATAGATTTATGAAAATTATTTTATAGGATTTTATTAAAAAGGATTACATATTTTTAATCATAATAATTCATAATTTATAGTTGGGTTAAATTAATTTTTGACCGAAAATATTATTGAATTTAATTAAAATAAATTACAATAATTTAAGGTAAAAAACAACTTTACTTAGTAATTAAAAATTAACTTAAGGGGGAAAATAACCTACGCATATGTAAAAAATAAATTTTATAGAAATAAATAGATCATATCCTTTCTTTTATATAAAATTACTTTTATCGAAGGCACATGATTTATGGATGACCTCTCAATAGTGTTTTCTTTTTTGTATTTACAAGAATTCCACTCCTCCTTTATAAAAGGTATCTCACCCCCTCACTTCTTTAAACCTCTCAAGAAATTTTTAACACCACAACCATTCCAAAATAAGCTATAAAATTACATCTTATAAAAATTAATGCCACAATATGGGAATAAATAAAAGCAATGATGTATTTTGAGCAAACCAAGAGGAGTTACCCGAAGAACAGGTAACATTCTTCAAAAAGAACTTTTGTTTTCTTTATTTTTCCAATCATTCAGTTCTTATTATTAAATTATTATATAATAATATTTGTATACTCAGTTTAATTATATGTTTTTATGTTAATGTTATGGCCTACACTCACACACAATTCCTTAAAATGGGATACCGAATCATCATTTTTGAATACGGCACACTACCGCCTCATGAACTTATGTCACTCGTTCTTTCATTACCACCTCTAAATGTTGAAAGGAATGATGGAATTAATGATTATATATGATAGGAATCATATTAATGATTTATTTATGATTATATAATTATTATATAACACATACTTTCATTCTTTCCATTTCATGAGAATATGATGACATCATTTGTGGATGTCTGGACTACCCCCTCTTCAAAGCGATGTGATTTGTTCACACATTACATGGAATGTATTAAAGATGTGTTTATTATAAATAGGTTATATATATTATATAATAATAATAATTAATTAATTATAATATATATATAATTATGTATACATCATTTACATTCTTTCAGTAAGACAAGAAAATGGAAATAACATTCATGCGTACGTACGACCTTCCGTCTCCATGAACGGTGTGTCTTATTTTCTATTTCTATATTTTATATATTAATATAAATATATATATAATAAATATATATCGTATTTATATCATATTTTACATAATGGAAAAAATTAAATATTTATCATATAAAAAGGAGAAAAAATTACAAGTCAACAAATATACGAAAAATAAAGCGGTTATTACCTAAAACACAACTTTAACATGAAATTGTTAATAAAAGGATAATGGAATGTCCTAATAAAAGCATATATGGTATGATATATAATAATACTTTTCTCTATTAAATTTATAATAATCCTATATTTATTATATTTTAGGTTTGAATGTGTACAAAGAAAGTCAATACCTAAAGTATGGGTTTTCTCGTCTCACTTTTATTTCAATGAGATATATGTTATAATCACCACTTATTAATTTTTTGTGGTATATATACATACCTATGTAATTTTATATAGTGAATTTAATTAATTTATAAGATATTAAATGTTTTAATTTATATTATTCTTTCATTAATCTCATGATTTAAAAGTTACTCAAGTAGTAAGGGGATTTCTAGTCACACTTTTATTGATGCGAGACTTATTATTTATTAACCACTCATTTATTTTGTGTTGTGTATATACTGACCATTAATATATTCTATTATTATATTCTACAAATTTTTTGGTATTTAAATACGAATTTTGTGATCTCTATTTCATGGGGTTTATGGTTCAAATTTACAATATCATTAATGTAATTTTGTCTCAAATTTACTTCTTTGAGACGCATGTTATGTTTTGATAGTAAATTATTTTAATAGTTGTATATAATTCCCTTGGAAATGTTTTATCATGAATACACACCTTTTAATGATATTATATGCATCATGAAATGTTATTATTTCATGATGATTATTATTCAAGGTTAACAAAGTTTTAACAGTTTATTGCTACAATATCATTATTTATTGAGATTGTTTATGATTATGCTTCCATTGATGATATATTATGATCCATATCTAAATTAATATCATGAAATTTTTTCTCCTATCTTTATTAATTATATTTTCAATTAATAGTTTTAATTTTACACACCTTTATAATTATGATGATTAAGAATATCTGTTTACAAGAATTCAACACTATCTCTCTCTTCGGTCAGAAATATGTGTTATTTCAAAACAATATTTAATAAAAATGTTTTCAAAAATGTTTCTAATTTATATTTTAATTTCATTTTAATGTAATGGTATTTTTAAAATGTTTTATGTTTTAAAAATTATTTAAATGGTGTTTCAAATCATACTTTATATGTTTTTGAGGTTATTTTTAAAGAAAAATATTCTCAAAATGATTTACATTTAAAAAAACATTTTCCAAAGTGAAAAGAATATTTTTTTCTCAATAAATTTTTTAAATGATATTTCAGAATAATTTTCCATCCAATACACTTTCCATTTATTTTACATATACTTTACAATGGTTATGATCCAAGTCATATTCTTTCTTGGAATAATTTATGTTTAAGATGAAAAGTTTTTTATAAAACATGTTTATCTTCTACATGATATACCATGTTAAAATAATTATAAGACCTGATTATTCATGGATGATTATTTGATGAAACGATTATTGAATAGTTATCTTTTCTAAAGGTTAATATATGATGAAATTTTTATGATACCTATTTCATTTAATAATTTATGATATGATATTTACGAAACTCATCTCTTTTTATGGGTCAAGATATGATGACTGTTTTATTATCATGTGGAACACATATGTATGATTTCATTATATAAAGGTTGGGGCCTATGTCTCCCTCAAATGAATTGGGTAATTGTAAATGTTATATGATCTAAAAGGGTACATGCGGGGGTATCCTGAGCCCTTAACAAGAGGGTATACAATAGATAATCACAATCCCTTAATAAGAGGGTATACTAGAGGGAATCCCAACCCCATAGAAAGAGGGTATATAAGACGGAATCCCAATCTCGTAATAAGAACGGATATGGGAGGGAATCTCAAGCCCATAAAAATAGGGTATACAGAAGTGAATCTGAAAACCATAATAAGAGGGTATATAGGAGTGCATCCTAATCCCATAACAAGAGGGTATATAGGAGGGAATCCCAAGCCCGAAACAATAGGGTACAAAAAAGAGGATTCTAAAACCATAACAATACGTAATACCAATCCCAAAAAATGAGGGTACATAATATTTAAGGGCCTATATCTATGTGTATCGACTCTTTTCGTGTTCCCAAGCCATGTAGATCTCAGAGGAGGCTCAGAGGATGTATGGAGGATTCAAGGTTCTTAAAACTGGGTGTAGAAAACTTCCACAATGTGAATGTGGGTTTCACACCATGTAGAATAATTTCAGAACTCGAAAGTTGGATTCACGTCATCTAATATTTTGGAGTTTCAAAAATCTAATAAATTCAAAAGGCTGCAGTTTTTTGTGAAAAATGGCCTTGAGGCATTACACGACATGAAAGGGAATTATACATCATGAATTTTCTCACTGTAGTAATGTTTTTAAAACATTCCATCTGATCGAGTTGTCAAACCCTATAGTTTTATCTTGTCTCTCTCACTTCCCAAGTGACCCAGCAATCCTTCCTTTTGTATCTTAGTGATCCCTTCGGTGGGGATCGATCTTGGGCTTCCATATTTGATCTTTGGTGACCTAACGTGATGAAAGGTTTGGGTTTTCTTCATTTTCTATAAGTTTTTACCAGTTCAATCTCATTTTCATCATGTTATTTTCTCTGTGTGATGGTGGTTGATCTCACATATTTCTAATGGGGATTTTCTATATTTTTTTTGGTGCGGTGGTGGTGCAGCGTCCCAAGATGGATGCAGTTCCTATGGGATGGGAGATTAGAGATATATTGGGTTTTATTTTCTTGTGCGAAGAATATCGATAAACCTTTGAGGTAGGGGGTTAGTTTCTTCTATATTTATTTACATGAAATTATAGAGTTATCTTGATTTATCCCCTTAGATAAAAATAAAATTGACCTAATTAAATATTTTAACCATATTTTGGAATTGGTGTGGATCGCATAGGGATGTTGTTTATTTGTATCATGATAATAGCTTGCCTCTTGATTTTCTAGATAGTGAGATATCTACGTCTTTCTTAGTATATCATGTTTTTCTGGATGGAAATATATAAACAGTATAAAGCTAAAATTAGGTGATAATTAATTGGTTAAATGATTAAAGAGACATGTTAAATTAATCTGGTTGTTATTATTGTTGAATTGGATAATGAATCTGAATCGTGTTGATTCATTTTGAAAAAGGATTTAAAGCATGTTAAATTTATTGTTTAATTGATTTGTGATAGCATGAGATAGCTTGTTTCTTAGGTTTCCCGTATTTGGAACATATGATTAATGAATCTGTTAATTCAAGATGGAATAAAGAACTAGTTGTGTGATAAAAAGATAATTCATTTGTAGGGCCTGAGTTTCCCACTTTTTGTAAATGCGATGTGCATTGTGTTTTAGGGCTGTGAGAGATCGTTGTGTGTGAAGGACGGATTCCATGATTTAGGTTTGATATCTCATTACTATTTTTTGTTCCCTGCTCCTTGTGATGTGATGTGAGCCTAGGATGGAAGAGACTAGAGGGTTGTTGTGGTATGTGGGGAGGGGAGGCCTGGATGTGACGTGAGCTTGGGCTGACTAAGCCTGGAGGTCTATTATGGTATGAGGTACATGAAGGGCCAGTTGTTGTGGTAGTAGTTGATTCCTAGAGTGGTGAGATGCCACGATATATGTATGTCGATGTTGGGGAGGACATTAGAGATGAAAAAATGGGTTAAATTTGTGTGTACCCCTTATTATCAAAGATGGATTCCTCTTGAATCTATTATTTGGTTGGAAGTAAGGTTTTTTATTTATCTTATTTCCTTTCCCCACTACTTGAGGCATACAAATGTATTTGGTTTCTCTCTTTACATTGTAGTTGAGGATATGTGGGGTATTCCACATGCTTTCTATGTTTAGCTCCTTAGGTTTGGATGAGTTTACTCTCCTTCTATAGGGGGTGAAGACCCGATAGGTAGTTCATCTAATCATTGTGTTATTCCCTTTGTGTTTGGAGGGATTATAATGTGTTTCTATATCACTTGGTGATATTGAAAGTGTTTTTTTTAAATAAATGAATAAATTTTTAACCCATGGGGTTAGATCTTGCTATGGTGCAATGTCGAGGGTAAAATTATGAAAATCTATGGAATAATTTTGATTATTCCTAAAGGGCATGGATCTTTGTTGTGATGATAATTAATAGAAATATAGAATTGATAATGGTTAATTAATGGTAAAATAATTAATTAATATAACGTGAAACTATTGGTAAAATGAATAAATTAACTTAATATAGATATTAAAATGGTTGTGTATTTATAGGATATGTGGTCTTAGAAATGGTATTCAAGATTCCCAGAGACGTTAGCTAAAGTTCTGTCTAAGACATAGTTACGCCCATAGTGTGGTTGTGAGATACATTATATCATGTACTTTTTTTGTTTTTATTTTCTACTCCACCCTTCTGTTTAGGAAAACTAACACCTTAGGAATTCTGAGCCCTGGGTTGTTTTACCCAATATCTCGGTGGTATGATGGATGGATGACTACCCCCTTTGGCCCCGCTCTCTTCTCTTGGTAGTTAATTGTGCTAGAGTGAACTGTGGTAATTTTCCCCTGTATATGTGTGTAGAGGGTTGTAATGGTTTGTGGTTAATTCATAAAAATATATTCAGGATATAGTCTCCTCAGTACTATTATAGGTATAATGTGTATACGCTGCGATGCCGTGAAGATCCTTACTTGGTGCATGGGCTATGATGGCTTGAGGTATAGTACCGAACGTATGATACAAGTTATCTGAGATGTGGTGGTACCCAAAAACTACCTGGTTATTTTTTTATGTGGATTTGGTGTTGTGTTGAATGAGGTGCATGTTGTGGTGCTTCTATCAGGTGTATACTGGTCCAACCTTTTTGAGAAAGATGCTCAGAACGTGCGACGTTGGGGAATAGTGAAAAATGATAGGGAAAATTATAGTGGGGTACCTTAAAATTATTTATTATATTATATGATATTATATGCATTACTTGGTGATATAATCCATGGTGTGTTTTGGAACTTATTATACTTATTTAGTTGATGTGTTAGTTTCACTTGTTGTTCACTTTGATTTAGCATGCTTTCGTTAATTGTTTAACGAGAGGCTCCTTGGAGGACCCTACTAAGTATACTGTTATACTCACCCTACATTTATATAAATTATTTTTCAGGTCAAATTGAAAAGGTTAGATATATGTCTGAATACTACATGCTTGTGGTCACATGAGCTGTTTGGGATTTTAGGTCACTGTCTTCTATACATAATTTTGTTACTTGTATTTTATCCTTTTATTTGTAGTAGTTCTTTCATGAAATTACATTTTTGTGCTTCGGTTTTCACTTATAATATAGTCTGAGTAAAATTTGGTTTGTTTCTATCATATTTCTCTCTCTTTTGAATGTTTTTCTCTTAGAGGGTAAGTCTTCCAATCTACATGTTTATTATACCCTTGGTTCTAGTTTCCAACCCAGGGCCTATAGGGGGTCAGACTTTAGGGTAATTATCTCTCTTCTACCATTTATATCCTAGGTGGGGTATAATTTTTAGGGATGGGTTGTGATAGATTCTATGAGTTCTTGGATAAGTTCATGGTGATTTTCATCAACGACATCCTTGTGTACTCCACGTTTGGGGAGGATCATGCAGAGAATCTATGTATTTCCTTGGGAGTTCTTTATTTTGAGATATTTTTTGGGAAGTATCTAAAATGTGACTGCTGGGCTCTAGAAGTCCATTTCATGGGGAATGATGTATCACACTAGATAGTAGTTGTGGATCCATCGAATATAGAAGTAGTTGTGTCTTGGGAATCCCCCATGATTCTAGCAAAGGTGAGAAGTTTCAATGGTCTTGTAGGATATTACAGGAGGTTCATAGACAATTTATATCAGTTTAAAACTCCTATGATAGTGTGGACCGGAAATGATTTTGTGATCTTATGGACTAATCAGTGTCAAATAACTTTTGAGTATCTAAAGGATAAGTTGGCTAGTGATCCAGTTATTTTTTTTTCAATATAAGGAGTTCTGTTTGAGGTTTTATGTGATTTTTTATATATAGGGTTTTTTTTCACATATATTATAAATTATTAATTTATTTTAGTTCATGTAAGTTATGTACCCATGATCAAAACTATGCCACCCATGATCTCGAATTTTTGGTTCTGATGTTTTCCCTGATGTTTTGGAGACATTACCTTATTAGTGAGTATTTTTTGGTATCCATTGATCATAAGATACTAAGGTATTTTTTCCCCAATATCACTTGAACATGAGTCAATATTAGTGAATGGAATTCTTATAGGATTATGAATTTGAGATATCTTATACACCTAGAAAGGGGAATTTCATGGATGATGTGATGATTTGGAAGTCACGTAGTGATGGAATTAGGTCATTCATGGAGAGTGATGGAAGAAAATTCATCATTTCTCCATGATATGCGAGAAGTCAGGGTCAGAGTTTGTCTTTTTCATATGATGGTGCAGCCATCTCTACTGTAATAGGTGGAAGAGTCCCAGTTGAAGAATCTTGAGGTTGAGGTCTAGTGGGGAAGTTTTGTTTAGGGTGAGGCCCTTAATGGTCAGTCTAAAGATGGACATCATTGACTGTTGTTTCAAGGAATGATTTCATTCCCCTTGTGAAGTTTGATATGGTACTTTGAGAGTTCATTATTTTAGAATTGGTAGTACATCCTTTTATGAAATAAATTTATCGATATTTGAGATTTTAGATTCGGTGGCCTGGGTTGAAGTGTGAATTTACAGAGTTTGTATCTCATTGTTTGCTCTTCCATAAGGGTAATATTGATCACTGTGTTCCCATTGGTTTTCTCCATCCATTATATATTCTTTAGTGGGAGTGGTAGAACATATTTATAGACATTGTTACTGGCTTACCTTGAGCTCAGGGAGGCCATGAAGAAATATTGGTGGTAGTGGATAGTTTGGTGAAATCATACCACTTTATATAGATCAAGGAGTTAATATTAGTGGATGTTTTCTCAAGGATTTATCTAGTGGTGGTAGTGAGACTCCACAGGGTCCTAGAAATAATCATTTCTAATCAAGATTCTCATTTTACCTCCAGTGTATGGAGAAGTATCCATCATACTTTTGGTTCCCAAATGTTCCTTAGAATTTATTTTTATCTGCAGATTGATGGTCAAACAGATCAGACCATCCAGTCTCTTAATGACATGTTGTGGGGATATGTCCTAAATGTTGGAGGTTCATGGATGAGGCACCAAACATTAATATTATTATCCAAAAAAATATTTTTATATCTTCCTTTGGTATGATTTCATTTGAATCCATGTATCGATTAACGTTCCATTCTATGTCGTGCTGGACTGGGTTGAGAGTGTCAGCAATTACCAAGCAAGAACTTGTATAGAAAACGACCGAGATAGTTCAGGTGATTCTTAATAGGTTGAATGCATCACATGATCATCATAAATCTTATTCCAATCATAGGAGGATACCTCTATTGTTATATGTTGGGGATTACATGTTTCTGAAGGTGAATCCCTGTTGTGGGCAGTGAAAATTCGGTCATGGGAGTAATCATTCTCCCTAGTTTTTTAACCTTTTGAGGTTTTGGCTCATGTTAGAGCCGTGGAGTACCAGAGAGTGATTCCCCTATTGATGAAATAGATACAAATTGTTTTTCATGTTTCATATCTCTGCCATAATCATTATGATGCCTATCACACCATCGATTGGGGAAAGATCGATGTTTACGATGATGAGACTTTTGAGGAGCGACTTGCGGAGATCTAGCATATGTAGGCTAAGGTGTTGTGCGAGCATGTTATCCCCTTGGTTTGTGTATTTTCGTGGAATATTGGTGTGGACAAGAGTACCTGGGAATTTGAGTCACATATTCACGCTCAGTACCCCATGTTTCTAGATGTTTAACTCTTCTTTTTTAATGTTGTTCATTTTGTGGTTTTAGAACATTTTCGGTTTTGATATGAATTTCTATTGTTTCATGTTGTGGATTTAAATATTTTGAGAGGTATCTCCCTCGAGAGAGTGTTTTGGAGAAATTTTTTATTTTATTTGGTTTTGAGTTGTTCCTCTAGTGTGGTGGTTGACCTCATTTTATGTAAAGAGATTTGAGAGGTATCTTATTGGGTGGTTATTTGGATGACCCCCTTTTATATTTCTTCTTTAGGTTGCTTTTGGAGTCTTGAGGATGAGAATGGTTTGAGAGGTATCTAATTTAAGGTCATAAATCTATGTGGATCAACAAATTGCATGTTCCAGAGGATTGTAGAGATTGAAAGAGGCTCAAAGGAAGTATGGAGGTGTTCGGGTGTTAGGAACTAAGAGTAAGAATCTTTTATGGGTTTTAAGTGATTTTTAGGCCAGGAAAAATAATTTCATGATGAGAAAATGGATTCACATCATGCAATATTTTGGGGTTTGAGAAATAAAATAAATGCGAAATTTTATGGTTTGTTCAGCAGAAATCGTCCTCATGGAATTACACGACATGAAATGGAATTACATATCATGTAATTCCCCGCTACAGTAATGTTTTAAAACATTTCAACTGCTCAGGTTGTCAACCCCTATGGATACATCTTCCCTCTCTCATATCCTAGGCAACCATGTAGTCCCCTCTTCAGTTTTTTAGAGATTCCTTTAATATGGATCGATCTCAGCTATCCATCTTCGGTTTTTTGTGACCCGGCATGATCCACAGTGTGTTTCGGTTTTGTTTTCCTAAGGTTTCCCATAGATTTATCTTTCTTTCCTCCCATTATTCTCACAGTGAAATTCTAGATGATCGAACATGTTTATAATGGGGTTTTTATCTTTTTTTTTGGTGTGGTGGTGCAATAATGTCACCGGGTGGATGACGTTCTTGAAGGAGGGGTGATCGAAGATCTGTTGTGTGGTATGTTCTTGTACAAAGAGCATCGACGATCTTTTGAGGTAAGGGATTAATTTATTCTCTAATTATTTTCATGAAATCATAGAGTTATATTGATTTATCCCCATAGATCATAATTAAATTGACCTAATTTAATATTTGAACCTAATTAAAGAATTGGTATTGATCACATTGTAATGCTTCTACTTTATACCATGCTAATGGTTTGCCTCTTGATTTTATAGATAGTGTTATATATACACCACGAATTGATTAGAATGTTGTTCTTGATGGAAATTGATAAATAACGTAAATCTAGAATTAATCGGTAATTAATTTCCAAAAATAATAAAGAGGCATGTTTAATGAATCTAGTTATTGTGGTTGTCATTGAATGGGTTAATGAACCTAAATCATACTGATTACTGTTGACAATCAAATTTAATGCATGTTAAATTAATTGTCTAATTAATTTTTTGTAGCTTGAGATAGCTTGTTTCTTAGGTTTCTCATAGTTATAACCTATGATTAATGAATTTTTGAATTCATGATGGAATAAGTAACTGGTTTTGTGATAAAAGATAATGGCTTTATAGGGATCGAGTTTCCCGCTTACTTGTAAAGGTCAAGTGCCTGGTGTTTTTGAGTCATGAGAGATTATTGTGTGTAAAGGATGGTTGCATTGCTTTAGGGTTGAGATATCATTTCTATGTTTCTTTCCTACTACTTAGGATGTGACGTGGGCCTGGGATGGACGAGCCTAGATTGTTGTTGGGGTATGTATAGCGGGGAGGCCCAGATGTGGGATGAGCCTGGGATGGCTGACCCTAGAGGGATGTTGTCATATGATGGGTAGGGAGGCCCTGGTTTTGTGGTGGAATTTTATGTATGGAGTGTCGAGATTCATCAGTATCTACATGTGTATGTCGGAGAGTGCATCAGAGATGATGTGACGGGTAAAAGCTGGGCTTACCCATTGTTATGAAATCTTGATTCTTGTTGATTTATTTGTTTGGATGGAAGTGGTTGTTTGTTTATCTTCTTTCCAATCCCCACAATTTGAGGCATATAGATGTGTTTTGTTACTATCTTTACGTGGGAGGTGAATACGCGTGGGGTATGCCATATATTTTTCATGTTTATCTCCTCATGGTTGGATGAGATTACTCTCCTGCTATAGATGGAAAAGACTTGATGGGTAGTTCATCTACTCCACTTGGTGATATGGAAATTAATGTTTTTAAATAAATAAATAAATTTCCAACCCATGGGGTTGGATCTTGATAGGATGGAATGTTGAGGTTGGAGTTTTAAGACGTCCTGGACTTGATTTTCTTATGCATGGAGGGCATGTATCTTTATTTTGATAATAATGAAATAAAATGTGGAATTAATAGTGGTTAATTAATGGTTAAATAATTAGGTAACATAAAGAGTAACTAATATAAAATAAAATAAAGTTACTTAATATAGATCTTAAAATGGTCCTGTTTTTATAGGATATCTGGTCATAACAGTGGATGTTGAGAGTCCAGAGAAGGTTAGCTGTAGTTGAGTTGGAGACTAGTTTATGAATATTGTGTGTCTGTGAGATATTTTATATCACATATGTTTTGTGTTTGTTTATGATAATCCACCCTTTTGGTTATAGAAACCGAAAACTTAGGGATTCTGAGCCCTGGGATGGTGATTTCCCCAACATCTCAGTGGGATGATGGATGGTTGACTACCCCCTTTTTCCCCACTCGCTTATCATGGTTTTTACTTGTGCGGGAATGCATGGTGGATATTTTTATCCCATATATGTTTTTAGGGGGTATTAATGGATTGTGATTATTTCACACACATATATTTTGGATAAAGTTTCCTATGTTATGTTATGGGTATAATGTGTATAGGTAGTGATGTATTGAGGATACTTACTCGATATATGGGTTGTGATAGATTGAGGTATAATACCTGATGTATGATAAACGTTATGTGAGTTGTGGTGGATCCAGAAAATTATATAGTTACTTTTGGTTTTATAGACGTGGTGGTGTGTTGAATGAGGTTCATTTTGTGGTCCTTCTCCCATGTCTGTTTGGGTTATCCTTTTTGGAGAGAGATTCTCAAGACGTGCGATGTTGGGGTAGTGCAAAAAACGAGTAGGGAAGTGGTAGTGGCGTACACTTGATATTATTTATTATATTGTATGATATTGTATATGATACATTGTGAGAGTATCCATGGTGAGGCATGGAATGTAGTATACCTATTTAGGTGATGAGTTGGTTTCACTTATTTTTCCCTATACATTTTCATGATTTATTTACCTTTTGCATGAGAGGCTTTAGAGAAAATCCTACTGTGTATACTTTTACACTCAACATATGTATATACAAACTATTTTTTTGGTCAATTTGAGTAGGTTTTAGATCAGGATAGTTACTACTAGCTTGTTTTCGTAGGAGATGTTTGAGGATCACGGTCGTTGTTGTCATTACTTTATTTTGGTACATAAATTTTTCCTTTTAATTTGTAGTAGTTATTGCATGACATTACAGCTTTTTACATGGGTTTTCTCTTATATTTTAGCCTGAATACGAGTTTTTTGGTTTTTATCTTATCTCTCTATTACATATGTGTTTCTCTTAGAGGGTAATTCCTTCCATATATTATGTTTATTATACCCTTAGTGCAAGTTTCTAGCCTAGGGCCTACTTGGGGTGGGACTCGGGGGGTCACTATCTCTCTTCTCTTATTTTCTTCCTAGGAGGGTTACATGTTATGGGGAGAGGGTAATGACATAGGAGGTCATCCCATGAACAGTAAAGGTACATGGGTGGTTATCCCGAGCCTAACATGTTTTGAGGGTCTTTGTCAGTAGACTTGACCTAGGATTTTACATTCTTATGTGTATTCCACAATACCATGTTATATTCTTATATTATGATCTCAAGGATTATTCTCTTGATTCCATTTTGATACATGTCTTATGAACAACCAATATTTATTACATAACTCATGATTATGATATTTGATATACAATGTATGATTTTCAAACATTATGTTCATGTTCTCATATCATTATTATCATGTTATGATTACATATCTTCTTATTCTCCCTTACTGATCATCTGATCTCACACCATTATAATATTTCCTTTCCCCAGGTTATAAGGAATGGTTTTATGTAGGATTAATAAATGGTAATATCTTTAATGGATATTTTGAGGATCTTTAAACAAGATAGAAGATTATGTTTCCATGTTTCCAAATTCACTATACTATTATGTTACTTGGGCATGTACTTATGAAATGCGATAAATATTCATCTAAAATATTGTAATATCTATGTATGTTGAGCCTGAGTATCGATAGTTGGCATCAAAGGGAATGTTTGGTCAACCATGGAAAACCGGTATATTGGGATATTTCTAAGGTTATGTTTAGGGATATCTCTAAGGATAAGTCTAAGGATGGGTTAAAGTATTGGAAAATGTCCTATAATTTTGGTAAAGTATAGAGGGTATGGTATCTAAGAAATACATCCATATCAAGATAATTTAAGTGTATGTGGAGCTACCACAAGATTACATAGGTATAACAACTATGAAAACACATTATTGATCAGGACTCGATCGGGAACTGGTGCATGACAATAGTCCTTTCTACACACCTCATTTGAAACTCTAGGGGATATGATTTCAGAACTCATAAACTATTTAAAAACCATCATGAAGGATTTAAATATAATATGAAAATTAATAACTTCTGACAAACATACAGTGTTATAGATTAAAAAATTATGAGTCATGATTCTGAGATCCTATAAGTGATTTGATTGACTATGTGTTTTTCTAGTAAGATATGTGTTTCTCATACTATACTTTATGGTCTTATTCAATAAATCGAACTAGAAGGAACTCGGCCAACATTGAATTTCTTAGATGGTTAAAGTCTGTCCATTATGAAAATTGATGTCCTAAGTTGAATATCATGAAGATAATTAAGAATCTATCATGAGTGTTGGTTATATAGATGAAAATAAAGATACTTTGAATGAAATATAAAAGGTATTGGATTTTTTAAAAGTATTAGTTACAATAAACATGAAAAAAATGATTAAATTGATGTTGAAGATCCTTACTACATGATTCATATTTCATGGTCTAGAAAAGTGGTATGTAGGAATAATATAATGAATCCTAAGTAATGGTTTAAGAATAAATTTGGATGATTGAAATGTATTTATATATAGTAATTAAATAACTATTTTATATGAATCATCAAGTATATGTTTTCCATTAAGTATTTTCAAAAAATATATCGAATAGTGCTTTTGACATAGAAAATGAATTTAATGAAATTTTTTAATTTGGATTAAGGAAGGTAGGCCTTAATGTCTTCCTGATATTGAGAAAATTCTATTTATCTTCAATAAAGAGATGATCGATATAGATAATGCAAATTAGAGAAAATAGATAACTTTGAAATAGATACAAGATTTTTGAAAAATGTGGTTTATGCTATTGTGTAAAGATTTTAAAACATTATCAAATTTAAGGAATATATTAAATAATATTTGGAAAAATATAGAATTAATGTTTTCAACAAGGATATATTATAATTTAGATTATTATCATGTTTTAAGAGCATACATGATGAGGGTATTCACATGTCTGATATATGACAACCAATAGCTAATTTATGATACATGGGAATCATTGTTAAGCTGATTGATATAAATTTAGTGACATTATTTCTAATAATTTGGATTTTTATCCTTCAGAAGGGTCACAAGGTTAACCATTTATGGAATTATTTAAGTTAAAATTCATATGATGTTATATTGATTTAAGGTATAATCTATCCATACAAGGATTTAGGAATATTGGATAACCTATTAAAATGTTTTTTGATGATACCTGATGAAAGATAGAATAGATTATTGGACAATATGTGTTTCTTATGATATATTAGTGCTTCATAGATAACAAATTCACCTTAATTTATTGGACTAATGTATGAAGTGAAAAATTGATCAAGGGAAAAACGAAGGGTGAGATTGTTTTTATGAAAGGGGATGAAATAAAATATATATTCTCAAAAAAATTGTTTATCATTAGGAAAAATGATCTTAAAAGCAATATCCTAGTAACATTATTTCTAATGATTTAAATAGTCCCATATATCATCATAGATTTATGTTTTTGTGATTGTTAACTTTCACTAGATCATCCCACTTCGGTTGACCAATATTCTCTATCACTCTCCATCGGAAATTGATAGTTAAATTTCTCTTCCTTTTCATTGCTTTCATTTTCCGAATATGTTATCCTATGTGGAAACTTAGTTATGAGTAAATTTGAGTAATTGTTATTTTTTTAACTCTCTCTTTTTTTAAATTAAGATTTCCTATTCCTTTTTACGTTGTGGGTTTCAATGAAAGGTTCTTTCAAGTATTAAAATTTTGATAACCTATATTAATTTTTATAGAGAATTTCATTTTAAGGGGGGTATAATTCACACCCTGAGATTTTATGATATATTATTTTGAATTAATTTAATCTTTTCTAAATTCTTTGTTTCACAAAAAAACATAATGTATATTGTGTTATAATAAATCACTCGGTATATATTACATTAAACGAAACATCAATAAAATATTAGAATACAGGAAAAACTTAGATTAACTAGCATAACAAACAACACTATGTAGGGCTTGTGTTATACACAATTTGTGTTCCTTCAATACCTTTATTTATAAAAAATATTGAGTCTTTCTGAACTAAATTATACTATTAATAATATTAATAAAATATTATTATAGTTATAACCAAGATGAAAGAATGTAATAAATTAATAATATTAACTTAATTCTAAAAATACAGTTTACACAAGTATATTATTTGGATCTTAATTAATTAGAAATGAAATTAATAACTATTTTAAAATAAAGAAATACCTTTTCTAAATAACTATTTTTCTATGAAAAAACATGTCTTATCACAATGAATTAAAAAACAAGTTTTGATGAATGATTTTAATTAAATGTTTATATAATATAGTAAAACCGCTATTCAGAATTCATCTTATGTTTTTTCATGAAAATATATAAAAACAAATCCAATTTTTGGCATAAAAATATATATTTTTCTATAAGGATGGTTTTCCATATTTTTATATAAATGGTGTTTTTAAAAAAAATTGACAATTTTTTTTAAAAAAATAAACCTCATTTTTTAATGAGTAATATCAACATTAACTTTGGTTTAATTTTTTGGTATTTATATGTGAAGTTTAATTTTTTGACAAATAACAAAAACATTGAATTGTAGTTGAAATTCGAATTTTTTCCTAATTTATTTATATATATAATTTATATTTTTTATAGTTTTTAAAGTATATTAGGATAAATTATATATATAATAATACAATTTAGGTCATTTTAATTTAATTTCACATTATAATTGTTTATAAAAACATTTCAAACTTCCAAAAAATTTCAATTTAAAAACATGTTGTTTCATCCCATTTGTAGGATTAAATTCTCTTAATTTCTTAGTGTTATATGATTAAAATATTGAAAAATGGATTAAATATTAGCAATCAAACTAATTTTTAATCTCTATTATTGTTAAATTATATTTTTTACCTACAATATATGTGGAATTAATCAATACTAATTACAGTGATTTAGGTAAAAATGAGTTAACTTAGTGGTTAAACTTTAATTTAAGGATCCAAATAACTTAGGAATAATTAAAAAAATACATTGGATGAAAATATTGAGACCATATACTTCTTTTTATAGAAAATAGACCATTAATGGAGGCACATGATGTAAGTAATACCTCTCAATAGTGTTTTCCCTTTTGTATTTACACGAATTTCAATCCTCCTCCACTTTAAAAGGGAACTCACCCCCTCACTTATTCACACCTCTCAAGAAATTTGGATTATCCAAAACCAGCCCAAATAAGCTCATATGTTCTTTCCTATCAACCCGGAATCCACACTTTGAGTAGAACTAAATCTAATTAAGTCCTTTAGTGAAAATTAATAGAAGTTACCCGGAGAAGAGGTAACATTATTCAATGAGAACTTTTGTTTTATTTCCTTATCCAACTATTAAATTATTTTTATTACATTATTATATAATAAACTCAGTATCCTCAATATACGAATATTTTTTTATGATAAGGGTTCGACCTACACTCACATAGACTTCAATTAAATGGGATATAAAATCATTATTTGTCTATATGACAGACTACCTTCTCGTAAAGCGATGTCGTTCGTTCTTCCGTTACCACCTCTCAAGGTTTGGAATAATAATGGAAATATTGTTTTTACATTATATTTATTGTATTTATGATTTCAATTTTTTTCTAAAATCATTATATAACACATTCCTTCGTGCTTTATATTACGTGACAATACAGTAACATTGTTTGTGGGTGTGTTGACCACCCCCTCCTCAATGTGTTGATATTCATTCACACTTTACATGGAATGTGTCAAGGATGAATTTAATAAAAATATGATATATATATGAAATAATTATTCTAATATAATTATAATACAAACAAAACACACACACATATATATATACCCACATTTTATCCACTTTCTATCTTTCAATACGATAAGAAAATTGAAACAACGTTCTTGTGTGTGTGCGACCTACCGTCTCCATGAACAGTGTATATCATTTTCTATTTATATATTTCATATATTATTATAAATATATATATACTGAATATATATTATTTTTATATCATTATTTATATTCTTGATATAAATAAATCTTGTTAAAAAAGGACTAAAAATAAAAAGTCAAAACATATACAGAGAAAAAGATGTTGTTACCTGAAACATAAATTTAACTTGAAACTATTAATAAAAAGGAAATAAAAATTCATAATTCAATCCTATATGTTATGATATATAATTTTATTGTTCTTTGATAGATTTAAAATAAACTATTATTTTTGATAAATTAGGTTTTAACATGTATGAAGAAATTCAAGACTTAAGCTAAGGGGTTTCTCGTCCCACATTTATTTCTATGAGATTTATGTTATATTCACCACTAATTCCTATTCCGTGATGTATATATTTTCTTATGAAATGTCATATCATGAATTTAATTTATTTCAGGATGTTAAAAGTTTCAATTAATGTTATTCATTCATGGATCTCACAATTCAAAAGTTACTCAAGTAGTAAGGGGATTTCTAGTCTCACACTCATTTTTGCGAGACTTATGCCTTTTTCACCACTCATTTATTTTGTGTGGTGTATGTAATTATCATGAATTTATTCCATTATTATTATCCTTAAATTTATGGTTATTTACATATTAATTTAATGATATTTATTTCATGTGTTTTACGATTCAAAAGATTCCAAATCAGTAAGGTGATTTTGTTCTTGTTTCAATTTTCCTTCTTTGAGACCCATGTTATTTTATGAACCAAAATTATTTTAAGATGTGTATGTACTTACCTTTTACATGTTATATCATGAATATTATTCTTTTAATTATATTTTAAGAACCATTTAAATTTTTTCTTTCATGGGTATTATGATTCAATGTTAGAAAAGTGGTAACAAATTATTGTCGAAGTCTCATCATGTATTGGGATTGATTACGATTATGCTTCCAATAATTAAATATTATAATCCATGTCACAAGTACTATCACGAATTAAATTCTCTTCTAGTATTTCATGAAATATTCATGTAATGAAAAAAAATTTCCATTCATTTGTGCTTTATATAATCAAGAAAATGTTTGAATAGAATTTGACTTTATCTCTCTCTTTGGTTGGAAATATGTGTTCTTTCATAACAATGTTTTCTAAAAAAATAATTTTTTTTAAAATGATAAATGACTGAGTAAATTTAAATGAATATTTTAAATAAATAAAGATTATATTTTCATGTTTTTCAATACTAAACCCCAGGTAATTCAATATTTTAATCAAAATTAGGGAAAATATGATTTTGAGAGTAACAATATTTTAAAAAATCAAAATGTTATGATTTTGAAATTAGTATTCGTGGTATTATTCCAATTGATATGTTTTGAGTTTTCAAATTTGTATATATCTTTATTTCAGAGTGATTACTAAAAAATAGTTCTAATATTATGCTATCCCATTAACCAAACTAGCTCTCCGTTTAGTCAGGCCACAAGGGACTGTCAGCCTATAACATCCTAGCTTTTCTGCGAGGTGCGTTTTCATTCAGTTTTTGGATAAATATGGAGACCTCACCTTTTTTTTGGTTGGTTATTTTTATAATAATAGGTATATGGTAGAATTTAACTTTATTATAGGCAAAATTACATGATTTTTTTAAAATACATGACATGTATGAAATACACGGCATGTATTTGGTTGGCCAGACCCCATTCACATCGTGTAGAAGACTTTACCTAGGAGGGATAACCAAATATTTACATGAAGAGTAATTCATTTAAACATTGTGTAAATTTCCAACCAATACTTTTTAATAATGGGTATAACCCCATTATTTTTACAACATGGGTTCTCTTCCTTCTCTCATACAATAGGCATACACACAATTGGCCGCCTCCACCTCCTATGCATGTTTTGAGGTAACTCTTCCATTTGATCTCCATTTCATTCACCATTAGATCCATGGTAAATATCTCCCTAAGATCCTCTATACTATCCCTTCTATTTCAACCTCTTCATCCATTCTATTTTTTTCTCTATGAGAACTCTTTTTCCCCATTTTCAGAGAATTTGACAGGTTTGTCAATTTCCTCTAACCTATATTGAATCAAAGGTTGAGAAAAGATGGGTGAATATCTACAAGGATAAGGTAGACAGTATGGGATTTTTCCCATTATTTTATTTCATTCTATAAATTATGTTGTTGTTTTTTGGTCCATCCATTTCTGGTGTCACTTCTTTTTGTGAAATTAAATTAAAATCAATGACTAACTATGTCATTAGAGACTTGAGAAAGTGTAGAATCAACCCTTGGGAAAATATCCTTGACAATAGAGACCCAAATTAGTGTGTCTCACATTAAATTATTAGTTTAACATTTTCCCTTGGCCTGTTGATCACCCATGAAGAGTTTTTACCTATTATAATTTATTTGAATTGTCTCCTTCAATGGTTTAGATTTCTATTCTATGAGATAGGCCCTTACATCCTTTTTCCCTTAATAAAATGTTGCTTAATGGGATGACTTGAATGATATTCCTATTGATTTATAAAGACTTAAATTAATTTAAATGATCCCTCTTGATAGACTTCATACATCTGTGACTCTTGTTTGACTATTTCACTATAATGCCAACTATGAAATAAGGGGTTCCAACTTAAGGAACCCATGGATGGACTCTCAAGCCTTTTAGTTTGAATTTTTAATGTATTGTGTACAGGTTGGGAGAAATATCATCTATATCTGAGATGAGGTCACTGATCACTATCTATTTTTACCTCAAAAAAATAAACACTAGTTCCCTAGGGGATACCCCTTAAACGAGATCATAGGTACGATTAGTTGAACCGTGCCTCGAGGGAGACTAAAGTCCTTATGTGTGATACTAGGTTTAGACTCAATGTACAGTACTTAGATTTTTATACAATTCTTGGAGTGAAACATGGGGATTCATCCTTGGGTCAACACAAATGTACTCTTTAGAATTTGTTATATGAGGATCCCCACCCCCCAAGTGATACATCACAAGTATTTCCATATTTTCATGGATGGGATTAGGGTGTCTCATTATGTTTTATAAAGTGGTTTTCAAGATTCAATTAAATAAAAGGAAACTAAATGTTTTCAAATGAGAATTTATTACTTGGTAATAAATGTGTAGGGACATTTTCTCCAATCCTAATTAAAATCTTGGGGATAATCCACCCACACAAATTTATGTCACCCAGTTTACCATCATAGATTTTTTCTGGATCAGACATACTAGCATAGGATGATCCAGGTAGATTGGGTGGGTGTCCAAGTGGAACATAGTCCAATGATTTTAATTATGTAAATTTCGATTGAACTTAATTTTTATGCCAAACTATTTAATTCATAATGAATATTATGGATTGCCCAAGACATTTTGGGTGTCGACCTACTGAGATTACATCTCACAACCTTCTTAGGTTCCTTTGGTACTAGAGTATACTATATTATCTCATTTATGGACAAAGTAATGTAGTCATCTTCCAATGCTTGATTAACTTTCATTACTAGGATCGATTTATGAGCAAATGATAAATCATATGCTCGAGATTCTAGTCATATCAGGTTTTTCAATTTTTCTATATTTTGATATCATGTTGTATATGATTGTATCGCCTGTTGATGTTAGTGTCTTAGAACAAAATATTTGTACATAGATTACAATAATTTTGAATGTATTTATATATTAAACATATTATTATATATTTCTAAATGTTCTACTTGACTATAATGTAATAATTTCCTAGAGTATATTTCATATTAATAGGGTCATAGCAGTGCCCCACTATGATGAGAACCTAATGTGCTATGAACATATTCTTAAATATAGCTCTATGGTTGGATGAATTAAAATTATGGAACACATAGTATATAGACCATCAGGTGCGAGTACTTGTAAGCATATGATAATTCTTCTCCTAAAGTTCTCACATGGAAATCTCCAAGATGAAAGATTATGAGAACAGACCCACAAGTAGAAATTCTATATGTTTTGGGTTCATCGTATATTCAAATCTATGAGCATGTGTAATGGTACGTATACTGTAATATTATCATAAATATGTGTCATGACTCTCAAACATAGATATGATGACTAAAATCATTACGCCATATGTTGGTGGGAAGTATGGTGCATTGGGTGCGTCACAAATGACATGTTATTAATGGATAAGTAGAGGAAGGATTTGTCCCTTACATTTATAGGTGTTGATATTTCATCCCTTTGATTGAAATAGAACCATAACCCTAAATTTCATGGTTATGGTGTAATGATGAGTTTATTTCAGGTAGTTAAGGAATGACGTATCAACCATATAGGTTGATGACACTATAATGAACCCTACTTGATATGATATTGTGACAATGGGATTATATTACATAGTGAAAGTTCGTATGTGGATGTCATCATTGTGACATTAAGTTATTTCACTTGGGTTCCTTGACCCATTTCTAGATAGTACTCCTTGACTTTATGCAACCCACCTAATTCCAAGGAGAAAGAATCCTACAGGGTAACACACTAATTCTTTCTTGTGGTCTCGATTAAATTCTATTTGAATTTATTTAATGGAATAAATATTAATCTCAAGACCATGGAATGGTTTTATTCAAGTTAAAATAATCATATAAATAAAATAAAATCTATTTATTTTATTAAACATTTAATAAATATTTATTTACTAGTTTGTAAAAAAAATTATTTAAGAGAATAAATTATTTATTTATTTGGGTGTTCAATAAAAGGAAGTGGATTTCGAGTGGACCATGGTCATTTCGGTAGTAAAATAATTATTTGTAAGATGGTAAATAATTATTTAACTAGTTAGTAAAACCCAAAATAATAATAATTCTATTATCAGAATGTGGAACAATATTTCATTTAATATTATGTTTTGAGCAAGTTGGCACACCACGAATAATGGTGTTTTTATTGTTATTATGAAGCATAGGTTGTCTCTACGGTTATGAATTTATTTAATTGTTGGCACACAATTAAATATTGTAACGGAAACCTCATATTGTCAAAATAGAAAGGTACGTCTACTGTTCCATTACAAATGGTGAACCAAATTGCTGGTGGTGACATAATTGTTGAGACAAAACAATTTATCCCCTAAATCATCTCTTCTCCCCTCTCAATAATGAGATAATTTTTTCAAGAATAAAGAACAAGCGATCAAGAATGATTGATGAAAGTAACTAGCTTCTCCACTCTAGCACTTGGAGAACGAGTGGTGTCAATCAGATTCCATCAGAGCACATGGGGATCACCACAAAAGGGATTCTGGTTTGGATCCTCGTGAGCACAACAAGACAATCTAGAAGGGTCATTCCATATGACTAACATCATGAATGAAGAAATTACCAATGATACAAGTGTTTAATTTCTTCAAAAATTATTTAAATTAATTATAAATATGTTGTTCAAGATCCACTATCTAGGATCTGGGATGCTTTTATTCTTTTGACTAGATCTCTAATCTTAATCTGTGGATACTGGTATTTATTATCATATTGATCTCAGATTTTTCATCAATTATAGAAAATTAAAATTTGGGACCCCCAAACTGCCACGCTTCTACTACGGCCATATCCTACAATTGGTATAAAAGAGATCACATCATCATTTATAATTATTTAAATAATTCATTGATGATTTAATATTTAATAATTTAGTTTTTCAAATCAAGGGTAATCATTCTTGTAATCTGTATTTTGATATCTATTCTTTCTAAAATCATTTCCCATAGATCTAATAAAAATAAATAATTTTTAATTAAAATTAAATTGAGGATCTCATCAAGAGTTCCCGATGATTCATTCCAGTTAACATGACAGTACACACCGTGTATTCAGATTTACACGCCGTGTAATCTTCTATACACACCGTGTAATCTAGATTACACACCACGTAGCTGTGTTCAGTGCAACAGGGGTAATTATTTAATAACTCAAGTAGTGTTCAGTAATAAAATGTGATGTAGTTAATTGTTATAATTCATGTTCACCAAGAAAAACTGGCGTATGGTTAGTGGGGTTACAAATTGTGTGTCCCACTAGACATGATGTGTACTCGCTTTTGGTAAAGGGCCAAACCGTGTCTCCCATACATTGCTAAGACGACCAATAACCATGTCACTATGAGATAATATAGAGTGTTTCCTACTGGACACACCATGTCCTCAAAGATTTCCAAATTATGCCACACACACAGAGTCCCTAAGAATGCACTTTGGATAAGACTGTGAAGGCATTACACACCATGTAGTCGTAACTACACACGATGTATGTTACCGATTACATAGAATTAAAATTTTAGTTTTTTTTGTAATGCTTAGTATTACATATCATGTAGATTCTAATGTGTGTTCACCATGTTACCTCTAAGGTTATGGATGATAATATTAGGGAAATTCAAAAAAGTGTTACGATAAAAGGATTTTTTTATTAAATATAATAATTAATCGATTCATGAACAATTTATCTTAGTAATAATGATTAAAGAATTGAAGTCTAGTTTTATTAAATGCATAATCCATTGCATGTATGTGGATAATCATGAGCTAGACTAGACCATTATATGTGACTAGTTTCCATTTTTCTAATTTTAAATTAAACTGTTGGTATGCATTCTATATCTCCTCATTAATATTGTAGGGAATGTGTTGCCGTGGTTTCTTTTATGTAAACCTCTTTTTTACCCCTCACCTACGTGTTAGTTAAAAATCATATGTAATGGATGGATCTCTCCAGGTAGTGGAGGCTGTTCAAGATAGATCTAAGAAGATACCAATCCCCAGAGATTCAAAGGTGGACATATGGAATGATGTAAACACAAACCCAAAAGTTTCAAGGTGTTTCTCCCCTAGGTTAGGGTTAGTTTATCAATCACTAGATAAACTAACAATTTAAAAATCTCATGATAATGACATTTTCTTTATTTTATTTCTGTAAATTTCATGGTGTATCATCATTGGTGTATTGTCACGATCACATAATTAATGAATTGAACAAGAATCCAAGATGGAACTAAAATTTTCCCGGCTTATGCATAAATATTATCAATACATGGTTAATCACATAAATAATTTCCACTTAATATTAACAAGAATGTGATAAATATAATAAGTAATTTATTCATAAGAGATAAAAATCCCACAATAAAATATTAAGTGAGACTTAGCCTTTCATAACTAGATTAAGGGAAAGGATCAATAAAATTATGTGTTTGATCAACCCTTGCTGTGAATATTACTTTTATATAGGAATCCCTTATGAATGTTTTGGGTTAACTTAACCATACTACATCTAGAGGAGTATCCATTTCTAGACATGATGTAATATTGGAGGCAAGTGTTAAGGAAATCCCAGTCAAAATTTCAGGAATAGGGAGTCCACTCAACATATCAAGGAGCTACAAGACAGTAGTTGGAAAAGGCATTCCAACCTAAATACCTTCAAATAGATTGAAAAACACTTGTTGGGGTTATGATAAGGGTAATACAGATCGTTTCCACTATAATTTCAAATTAACTAGACATTCCAATTTCAATGGTGAGGTACAATGGAAATTGATAAATTAGTGGGAGACTTAATAAAATTTATTTTTTATCTATTCAAAAATATAATCAATAAAGTACTGATTATCTATGATTTTAATTGTAGTGTAAAATTTACAAACTATTTAACAACACTACCCATATGATTAATATTTGATAAATACAACATCCTCACTGGCAGTAACGTCAAGGAATGTTTTAGACAACTTAGGGTCATTCTTCACTATGAATATAAATCTTACTTTATAGAGTCCTCATTAACCAATCCTTCTACCTAAGAGGTGAGTTATTTAGAGTTCATGGTATATGAAAAACATATTAATGATATAGTTGATGTTCAATGTTTGATGTTACCATACATTTCTAGTTAAATCATTAAGTCCCATGAAAACATGGATGCATATACCATTCCCGATCACCTTCATGATCTTTACCATGAGAGAGAAAGATAGGAACAGTTTGATATTTCCAAGGCACTCTTTTAGATTAAGCTCTAAGAGGGTACCCCAACTGGGCTTCACATAGTCAATATCATTGGATACATTGAGCGCTTGGATGTTATAGGGTTTAAACTCCCCGAAGAATTGGGTACCGATCCCATTCTCTTATCAGTCTCTCAAAGCTTCTCCAGTTTTTTTTGTTAATTTAAATATGAAAAAAATTGATAAGATTCTATCTAATCTTCTAATCCTCATTCACCATGTGGAAAAAGATATGAAGCACGATAAGACTATTTTTTTATAGTGAATAAGAGTAAGGGGAAGGTGAAGAGATTTAATACCAAATCTTCTTTACACCCTTCCAATAAAAGGAAGATCAAATGGTAGGTGGGGGAATAGGAATCTGTTTGTTTCGCATGTGGCAAGAAGATCCACTGGAAGAAAAATTGCAGCCAACTAAAGAAGGAATGGAAATATTTAGTTGTGTGTGTTATCGAGTGCAGTTTATCTGTTTATACAACTTGGGTATTAGATACAACCTATTATTCTCACATATGTATCCAAATATATTAACCAAGTAGATTTAAGAAAATTGAATGAGGTTAGGTAGATCTATGAGCAGCCAATAGAGCTAGAATTACTGATGTAACTGTCAGGGACTACAACCTCATGTTGTCTACTGGGATGTTCTAGGTATTAAAAGCTTGTTATAACGTGCCTTATGTACCCAGAATCATTATTTTTGCATCAAAACTAGATGAAAATATAATTATATTAATTTACATAAATTAATGTTTCTTATTTTATAAAGATATAATTTGTTTTGGCAAGGAACATATATAAAACAGTTTTTACGTGTTCGATTAAACAAACCAAGTAATGAGAATAGATAATGAAACTACTTCACATGAATCATTCCACACCCAACTTTGGCATCAATGGCTAGGACATGTAAATCAGAAACCCTTGACAATTTTTCATCAAGATGGATATTTAGATTTTTTCTAACTAAAAACACTTGGTGTATGTCACACATGTTTACAAGGAAAAATGATCAAAGCGTCATTTATTGGTAAAGGTGAAAGAGCCAAATAGCTTCTTGAATTGGTTCATACCGATGTGAGTGGACCATTTATAGTTGAAGCAAGTGGTGGGTATTCATAATTCATATCTTTTACTGATTATTTTAGTAGATATGGATATATCTACCTAATGAGGTATAAATCAGATTCTTTTGATGTGATCAAGTAATGAAACAATGAATTGGAGAACCATATTGGTAAGAAGATTAAGAAACTCTACTCATACTGAGGTGGATAATATCTTAATCAATACGTCATTGATTACATATGGGTGTTTGGGATACTATCCCAACTCACTCATCCTAACACACCCTAGTGGAATGGTGTAAGAGAAAGGAGAAACTGCACCAAGTTGGACATGGTGAGATCAATGATGAGTCATTAAAGTCTTCCATTAACCTTTTGGGGATATGATTTACATAAAGTGTCACACATAGTAAAAGAGATACCAATTAAATCAATAAATTGAATTCCATACAATCTTTTGAGTGGAAAATAATCAATGATATTGAATTTTCATGTGTGGGGAAGTGAAGAATTTTATATTGCCTCTTCGTGTAACAAACTCGCACCTCAAGGCACAAAGTGTACCTTTATAGGATAACCCGCGGAAATAAAGGGATATTACCTATATGAACCCTCATAAAAAAAAATTGTAGTGGCAAGACACAAATTATTCCTTGAGAGGGATCACATCTCCTAAAGAGATAATGGGAGCGAGATAGGCTTCAATGAAGTCGAGGCTCAAGGTACACAGGACTTGGTACATGATAAAATTCCAAAAATCCCTATAGAAGAAAGATATGTTCACGATACACAAGTACTTAATAAGTGTATAAGAGAGGTTAGAGAATTGGGAATAAACATTTTTCTAGTTACTGAGGATGGTGACTCATTATTAGTTCATAATAATGATCCTCTAAACAATAATGAAGCAGTAAGTGGAACCTATGTTTCCAAATAGAAATAAGACATGAATTATGAAATGGATTCCATGCACCAAAACCAAATCTGGATTTTCATAGTTTCTCTAGTTCATGTAAATACTGTTGGTTGCCAATTGTTATTCAAGAATAAAAATGACATGGAATGACATGTCTGTACCTATAAGGAATGACTAGTTTTAAAAGGGTTTAAATAGTGTCAATACATTGACTAAGATGAAACCCTTTCACTAGTGGAAATACTAAAATCAATCAAAATTATATTGGCCATTTCTGCTTACCATGAATATGAGATTTGTAAAATGGATTTCAAAATGGAATTCCTTAATAGGAACCTTCATAAATATGTCTATATGAAAAAATCTAAAGAGTTCATGACTCAAAATAATTCCAATAAGATTAGAATGTTTCAAAAATCCATATATTGATAAAAGCAAACATCCAGTTCATGGAACATTTCATTTGATGAAGCCACAATGGAATTTCGTTTTATAAAGAATGATTGTGAGCCGTATGTCTACAAATGCTTTATAAAGAGTGAAATCATTTTTATAATAGTATATGTTGATGAAATATTACTTATTGGAAATGAAATTCTTGTCTTATAGTCTATTAAGGCATGGTTGAATAAATTCTTCTCCATGATGGACTTGGGAGAGGCAACATATATTCTTGGGATCAATATCCATTTTTATCAATCAAAGAGTTTGTTGGGCCTAAGTCAAAGTACATACATTGACAAGATACTGAAGAGATTCAGTATGGAAAAATCCAAGAGGAGATTATTGCCAACTTCACATGGCGTTCATCTTTCTATGAAAATTCTTCCTCAGACACATGAGCAAAGAAATTGAATGGAAAGGATTCCATACACATCAGTGATTGAGTCATTTATGTATGCTACGCTATTTACTAGGCTGGATCTTTCCTTTTCATTAAGTGTGGTAGGAAGATATCAAGGTGATACAGGTGACCACCATTGGATGGTAGTAAACACTATCCTTATGTATCTATGGTGTATGAAGGATATGTTCTGGGTTTATGAAGGATATGAGAAACTAGTAATTGTAGGATATGACGATTTTAGTTTCCAGATAGATTAAGATGACATGAAGTCACTAACAGGATAAATCTCCACATTGAATGGATGTGTTGTGAGCTGGAAGAGCTCAAACCAAGGCGTGGTCATAAATTCTATAGTAGAGTTTGAGTATATCATAGATTCTCAGGTAGATAAAGAAGATGTTTGGATGTGGGGATTTTTTCAAGAGCATGATGTCGTACCTAATAGTAAATATATCATCATAATTTATTGTGATAATACTACAGCAGTGGATCTCACAAAAGAGATAAGGTCACCTTAGGAAATGAAGCACATACTATTGAAGTATCATGTCTTGAGGGTTTTTTCTCAGAGAGGTGTAGTTTATATGAGTATTATTTCCATGGAAGAAAATGTGCCGGACCCCTTGACTAAAGCCATTACACAGCCAAAACATGATCATCATGGGATGTCTCACAGACAGAAAGTCATAGGTAGTTGGTTATAGTCCAAGTGGGATTTTTTTGGAGTTATTGTCCTAGAAAAAACTATTTATACATTGATTATTGTAATACTTAATGTATTTAAATATTAAACATATTATTATATATTTTTCATTTTTCTACATGACTATAACAAAATAATTTCCTAGTGTATTTTTCAAATTAATAAGTTCATAGAAATTCCCTACTGTGTTGAGAACATTGATGTTCTATGAAAATATTCTTAAATATAGTGCTACAGTTGGATGGCATACTATAATGGGACACATAGTATAAAGACCTTGAAGTGCGAGTACTTATAATAATATGAGACTTCTACTCATGAAATTTGCATGTGGTAATCTCCATGATGGGAGATTTTCAGAATAGACCCGCAAGTAGGAATTCCTCATGTTTTGGTGTCATCATATATTCTTATTTGCGAGAAAGTGTAATGGTTCGTAGACGTTACTATTATTATTGATACATTTCATGACTCACACACTTATATTTTCTGACAAAAATGTACCGCTATATATTGGTGGGAAGTAGGGTGTGTTGGGTGTGTCATGATTGACTTGTTATTAATGGATAAGTAAACAAAAAAACTTCCCCTATCATTTATGGAAGTTGATATATCATCCCTTTGATATAAATAGAACTATCTCCGTAAATTCCATGGCCATTATGTAATGATGAATTTAATTTAGGTTGTCAAAGAATGTAATATCATGAATATAGGTTGATGAAACTATCATGAAACCTTCTTGATGACTTATTACTACAAAGGGATTATATTACATAGTGAGTGTTTGTTTTTTGGATGTCATCATTGTGAATTTATGTTCTTTCTCTTGATTGCCTTGATCCATTTCTAAATAGTAATCTTGAACTTTATGTAAGCCTGCCTAATGCCAATGAGAATGAATCATAGAGGTTCACACACTAAGTGTTTCTTTTGGTCTCGATTAAATTCACTTTGAATTTATATAATGGAATAATTATTATTCTCAAGATAATTGAATAATTTTATTCAAGTTAAAATGATCACATAAATTAAATAAAATATATTTATTTTATTGAACATTTAATAAATATTTATTTACTATTTTTTAAATAAAATATTTATTTATGTGAATAAATTATTTATTTATTTGGGTGTTCAATAAATGAAAGTGGAGTTTGAGTTGACCAAGGTTGGTCTGGTAGTAAAATAATTATTTCCAAGATGGTAAATAGTTAAATAACTAGTTGGCATAAAAAAATAATGATGTTATAATTATGTGGCACGAGATTTCATTTATGATTCTATTTTTCACAAGTTAGAGCACCACAAATAATGGTGATGTTATTGTTATTATATAGCATGGTTTTTATCTAAGTTTTTGAATGTATTTAATTGTTGTTACACAATTAAATATTATAACTGAAACCCCAAATCGTTAAAATATGCAGGTACAAAAATTGCGCCATTACACCTGGTGAACCAAATTGTCGGCGGTGAGAGAATTGTTGAGATAAATCATTTTTTATCTCTAATACTCTCCACTCCACCCTCATGAGTGAGAGACTGTCATCAATACTGAATGACATGCTATTAAGAACGACTGACGTAATACACTTGATTCACCACGCTAGCACCCAGAGAACGAGTATTGTAGATCGAAGGCCATCAGATCATATGTGGATCACCACTAGAGGGATTATTGTTTGGATCCATGCAATCACAATTAGATAATACAAAAGGACCATTCTATAAGACCAATGTCATCAACGAAGAATGTACATATGATTCAGGTATTTAATTTCTGAGGAAATTATTTAAATTATTTATAAACATGATGTGGAAGATCCTCTTCCAAAATTTGATTCCCTTTTATTCTTTTGTCTTGATCTTTGACTTTAATCCATGGATACTAGTTTTTATCATAGTATTGATCCCATATTGGTTATTGATTTTGGAAAAGGAATGGTTGGAATCCCCCAACTTCTATGCTTCTGTTGCGTCTGGATCCTATATCCCCTACCCCCAATATAGTATTTTTATAGTTACATTACCATGACATGATCATTATATGAAATCTTTTCATCATTCAGCTTTCGTTTAATATTTTTCTCTCTAGAATAATTACTTATTCTATTTCCACTATTGTGTATTGGTTATATCGGATTTTTCTATTTTTATTATATATCTACAAATGTGCTTTACTCTTATCTCTAATAGAATAGTCTCTCCAAGGAAACATTCTAAGCCATCACTACTATTTGGTTTCCATTGGAATTTGGGGAGGTGTATTTAAGGTCTAGTGCAAAATTATCTTGTATAATTGGTGACGGGAATGTGGGAAGGTATTATATGAAGTGGATTTAATTGTTGTCTTGTTGTTTGGGTTTATATTAGGGATTAGGATATTGGAATTTGGTTAAGATCATATTCTTGTGAGTAGCTACCCCATGTACTGGGGAAATAAAAATTTCCTGGGTTGTATAAATATTGTTATTATGTGTGTTGTTACAGTTTCATTATTTGTTAACTCACTTGATTTGTGATGTTATTGAAATATATGTTATTTGATTAGGTTGTTTACCCCATTAACACTGATAAGTGGGAGTATTAGAGTCCTAAATCACACTAGGAACCACAAGAATAAAATTCCATTAATTATTCCATGCCATATCAAATTTTCTGCAGGCATTGAAAGTATTTATTATGATTGTTGTATGTAACCTATTAGTTATTACATTATTGTACATGTATTCACTATGATAGAATTATTGGTTCAATTGACCAATAATGCTACATTAGTTTTGATTGGTGAGTGTTAGTGACAAATTATTTGATCAAACCAAAACTATGAATGTTACACCTATTGTGTGTTATAAGGGTCAGTATATAGTTACTTGACACAAAAACAATAATTTATAAGGTGTATGTGACATTATAAATTGGAATTAGTGACACTATTAACTGTATTGTGATTCTAATAATTAAATAAATTTTATGTTAATAAAACCATTAAATTAAAATGGTCACCTTATATGTTGAGATGTGAGACCTTAACCTGACCCAACATTAGTAGTGTGTTGTAAGATGTGTCTCCTTTGATCCTTATATTTATTATCCTTATCACCTAAACATGTATTCAGGTCCTGTAATAGGGGTGTGTTTCTTTATTAGGATATCATTGTAACTATCCTTCTTTCTTTTTTTCCTTACCTGTTATAAATATTGATCGAGGTGTGCAATTGGAATTTGTAGAGATATTACACAACAAAGACCTCATGTTGTACACTAGGAAATTAGTAATACGCATACTATGGATGTGGTGGTCCCTGTACCACACGTGATTCCTCTTGTATTTTTACACGAGGAACCTCCTGTAGACCTTACACTATGTGTACATTTCCAATTTTCGGGATGTATTCTTCACTTTAGGCAATCAATTCAGGGTGCACCTCAACATGCCCCTTCTATGGTGGATTTGACCCATGATTTCTAGCAGAAGAATCATCCCACCTTTTCAAGTGATAGTGGGTCTCAGGATAATGAGTCTTGGTTAGAGGCTGTGGTATCAATCATAACTCATATCGAGACGCCTCTAGAGTGGAGGTTCATGATCATGACCAATATGTTGTGTGACTCTGCCAATTGTCGGTGACACTGATAAAGCTAATATTTACATATATTATCATGACTAATTCAATGATTTAAACCTCAAAAACATAACATTTTGTGATTAATTTTTTTTATTTTAGAGATGTTTTGAGATTGAAATAGAAAATTTCACAATTCTAGAATTTTAACTATTTTCAATTACTTCTATATTTCAAGAATATATTTTTCCATATTGATATAAATCAATTGATTATTATTTTTAGTTTTCCAATGTTTGTAGGGTTGATATTTTTAAATTGGTCCAATTGTTTATTCATCCTGAAAGATAGACAAAGAAAATCAGTCTTTGTGGAATGTTATCCTGGTCATCTGAATGGACACCACCTCATTAAATGGGGTGTAACTTTGGATAAAGTTGTCCAAAATCATTGATTACAACTAGAGATTAAAATGAAATTAAATACACACGTTAATTCTATGTTTCAAGAAATAATTATCTTATTATATTAGTCTTTGAGATAGTCACACTAGAGGAAGATGAAGGTTCCCTCTAGAAATAAAAAGGTTCCTTAAGTAATAAATTCATACCATTTCACCACATGTCAAAATAATATAAAAATTGGAGGAAAGATATAGGATATAATTTATAACAACTCTCTAGAATATAAAAAAGGGTGATTCATCCAAAAAAGAGGAGAAATGTGGGAAAACATGGGATGAACAAACACTGAATAAAAAATTTTTATCCCTCATTTTCTTTTCATTCTCTTTATATTCTAAAATAATCATAATTCCAAGGTTGGTTGGCTAGAGAGAATAAAGTTGAGGTTGATATATAGATATAGATGATGATTTTCTACATTCTTTCGGTAATGGAGAATATTTGGGATGCTCAAATGATATGAGGCTAAGAACCAAGTGGTATTGGACAATGACAACTAAAGGGCCCTCTCTTTTGAGTTGTGTTCTTTTTCTGTAATTTCTTTTTTGAATTTATATTGAATGTATATTTTTTTAATGAATGTTTTTTTAACCTACTGGATATATTTTCATCAATATTTTTGGATAGTTTTTATATATATGAAGTAAATTAATTGAATTCACTATTTGAATTTCTTCAGTGGGGTCTTGTCATTGAGCGTAGTGATTTCAATTAGATTTGATTTATTGGAGGTATTCAAGTAATTAAATAAATTATATAGGAGTGAAAAAAATAATATTGAGGTATTGATATAGTATCTATTCAAAATTTAATGTTCACCTGGAGGTATTTGGGTTGGAATTGAGAAATTCGATTGAGAAATATTTTTAAACAAGGAAGAGGGGAGTGTCTGAGAGGTTGAATTTATTCAAAAACCAATATTTTGATCCTGATTAAAAACACAT
Source organism: Viscum album (assembly GCA_963277665.1). Taxonomy (NCBI): domain Eukaryota; kingdom Viridiplantae; phylum Streptophyta; class Magnoliopsida; order Santalales; family Viscaceae; genus Viscum; species Viscum album. The sequence goes on from OY728141.1 coordinate 144,476,505, forward strand.
TTTATATCTTATAAATTTTATTTATTGTACTTTAATTTTATTAATATTTAGTTTAAATTTATTTTATATTTTATAACTTTTAATCACATCCCAAAATTTCTCTTCTTGAAAAAACAAAAAAATACAAAGTGACAATTTTGAAACACAAATTGCAACCTTTTAGAGAGACAATCAAGAGATTGTTATATTTCATTTCTTTAGAGGATAAATTATTAGAATTATGGTTTCATGAAAAAAACATCACATCAAGTGGTGATAAATATGAGGAGGTTTCTTGAGTTTATTTTCTAGAAATATTTTTTGCATGACCCAAAATTGTGACCCAAAATTGATATCATTGGATTCTGAAGTTGATAGAATGTTTAACTATAGGGTTAGAGATATTAGAAATCCCCCTATAGTATGTTTTTAATATTACACTAACACTCTTAGATGGAAATTTCTTGAAACTTTAATTCCAATGGCTGAAAATGGAACCAGGAATGAACTGGATTCATCCTATGGTGAAAATCAAGAAAATCAGTTGGAATATCCTGATGCACCAGCTGAGTTTAAAATTAAATCAAATTGCATACAACAAATTCCAAAATTTAATGTTTTTTCATGTGAATAATAATATAAATACCTTCAGGAGTTTGTTTACCTTTGTGTTAGCATGAACCCTCCATGAGTTAATGAAAATAAAATGAAATTGAGGTCATTTCCATTAAATTTAGAAGAAGTTCCTCAAGAATATATTTTTTATTCAAATTCAAAATTTATTAGAGATTGTAATTAATTGAAGAAACATTTACTTAAAATTTTTTCCCTACCTCTAGACCTGATTCCATTTTTATGATGATTCATGGAATTATGAAAACTTAAGGTGAAACATCACATGAGTACTGGGAACAATTCAAAAGAATCTTTTTTAGTTTTCTCCACCATCAAATCAGTGACTAAATCTTTATTAAATATTTTTATAAAGTATTAAATCTCCCTGATAGTGGAATTATTGATTATTCTATGAGAGGGGATTTAGTTGAAAAACAATAGTTGTTTCTAGAACATTAAATGAAAACATGGCTAGAATTCTCAAAAATTTGGAACTAGAGGCCTTCATATTTTGAAATCAGCCCAATAATTATCCACTATTATTCCTTAAATAAACATGATTATGAGTAAAATTTCAAATCATACCACTATGTTGAGGTTAATGATGTTGTAGAACAACCCAAAATTACCACCCAAACATGAAGAAACCTTTCAAATAAAATTTCATTATATAATTTGTTCTTACAATGATCATTTTAGTGACCAATTCCCACAAACGTAAGATTATTTTTAGGACTGAAATGCTTTTTTTGTGGAAAAAATTCTAAATCAATCCAAAAAAGACCATTTTAAACCAACTGAAATTTAAATCAGGAATGGAACAACCACTATAAATAAATATTTTGATATCCCAGACAACTTAGAAGATTTTTCCAAGGACAAACAAGAAATACTCATCCATGATATTTTAATGAGAAAGACAATTCTCATAAAAAAGAAATATTAAGAATACCACAAGTACTCAAAATTCATAGAGAAACATTGAATATAAAATGAGGAAACAACAAGAGGAAATGAAATATACACAAGATCAATAACAAAAAAATTTGAATACCTTGGTGACTAAATTGGGTAAACATTCCTATAATATTATTTCAATAAAAAATAAAATTATTGTAGGTTTACACTCACAACCTCAAGTGAATCTGACGGATAAAGGGTTGGAAAATGTGAGTTCAATTGATCTTAAGAGTGTAACAATATTTAATAACTGTCAAACTAAGAAACTCAAGCCTAATCCTAACATCTATAATGATAATCCCACCATTGATGGAGATTCATGAAATTCTATACTTCATTTGAATGGAAACAAAAATTTAGGAGAATATTTTTTTTTTGAAATAAAAAATAACGTTTGGAAGTTGATGTTTGGTCCTTTAGTTTCTCAAGGTAGTGCTCAAAATATCCTAGAAACATTCCGAACACCATTGCCTTGTCCTATGAGTAAACCATCGATGAAGTAGAGTGCTAAAAAAGAGTTGGATAAGGAGGTGTTGGAAGATTTTTAAAAAGGTAATGTTAACATACCTTTTATCAATGTTGTGAAACAAATTCCAAGGTATACTAATTTTTTAGAATAAATGTGTACCCACAAGAGAAAAATCAAATGAGGTGAAAAATTCAACATCGGGAGGAATGTTTCATCTCTGATGGAATGTGTTTTTTTCAATAAAATGTAAATACGAATGAACCTCTACCATTCCTATCACCATTGGGAAATGTGACTTCAATGGTGTCATGCTTGATTTAGTAGCCTCCATCAATGTCATGCCACATTATGTTTACTCATATATTTAGTTTGGAGAATAGATACCCACTAGAATTATCATTCATTTTACCAATCTAAGTACTACCAATCCTTCTTGTGTTATCATGTATGTTCTCATTTAGGTGATAAACAATATTTTTAATATATATTTCTATTTCTTGGATATAGAAGATGATCATATTAATACACATCCACCACTCCTTCTTGGGAAACCATTTATAAAAACTTAAAAGGAAATCCTCAATGTTTACAAATAAACCCTTCACTAGAGTTTGGAAGAGATGTTGTTCATTTAAATATTTTTCATTCCATGAAACACTCATTTGAGGATCATTTTTCTTCCCAAGTAAATACGATTGATTGGTTTTCCACTGAGTTTTTTTCTAATTTTTCATGTGATGAAAAACTAACTGTTGTTTTAAAAGAGGAAAATTTAGTTATTGTTGAATATAATCAACAAGATGGTGAAAATGGAACTTGTAACTATTTTTAGAATGTTGATACTTCTTCTCAAGATTATATTGATCTCATAATTAATTAATATGACTTTTTGGAAAACATTGAATTTTCTAGTGTACTCCATGGATAAGTTGCCAATTTTTCACATGAAACAAATAATTAGAACATGAAAGTGATCATCATGCTGAATGTCCTTTAAAATATGATGATTCATTAGAAAATCATATCGGTAAGTTGTTTCATTTTATAAATTAAAATTCTCCACATAAGTTAGAGTTGAAAAAACTTATCGAGAACCTCAATAACTCTTTCATAGGTGACAATGAAAAATTACCTATATTAATTTCAAAAGATCTATGAAGGGAACTAGATAATTAACTGTTTTGAGTCCCCAAAACCCACAAGAAATCTATAGGACGGACATCAGCTGATTTGACTAGATTTAATCCCTCATTGTGTGTGCATATAATTTCTTTGGAAGAATGTTCTAAACTAGTGATATAATTTCAATGGATATTGAAAACAATACTTTCAGAGGTTTTCAAGAATGAATTAACCACTATTTTGGATAATATAATTATTTTCCCCATCTTTTATACTCAATGTTTGAGTCCAATCCAAGTTGTTCCCTAATAATTGTTTCTTTATAATCCCAAAGAATAAATTTAGTGAGACTGTCTCTATTAGTCTTCCAAAAAAATGGATAATGATCATTGATTATAGGAAGATAAATTTAGTTAAAAGGAAATAACACCTCCCATTACCATTACTTTATCAAGTCCTTGAAATACTATCTTGGTAAAAACACTGTTTTTTTCCTTATGTATTTTCTAGTTATTTCAAAATTCACATTGCACCTAAGGATCAATAGAAAAACACTTTCACATAATCCTTTGGAAAAATTCCTTATATTAAGATTCCCTTATGTTTTTGTAATTATCCTAGAACATTTCAAATGTGTATGATGAGTATTTTATCTGACTTTCGAGAAACAGTCATTGTTGTTTTTATGGATGAATTCACTATTTATGTCTCATCATTCGAAATAAATTTCAAAATTTTGGCTCATGTTCTTGAAACTTCAATTGATTAGAATATTGTCCTCAATAATGAAAAGTTCAATTTCATGGTGTGTAAGGAAATTTCTCTTGGTCATTTTTTGTTCCTCTATGGAATTCATGTTTATTAATCCAAAGTTGATGTAATTTCATTATTTCCATACCAAATATTACTGAGATATGTGATATCCTTCCTTGGTTGTCCTTATTTTTATAAGATATTCATTAAATATTTTAATAATGTTGTGATTAAATTGTCTATATTTCTCTAAAAATACACCCCATTTATATTTGATGAGAATTGTAAACATTCCGCTCATGACCAGAAACAAGAACTTATAACCCCTCCAATTTTCAACATCCCAAATGGGACATTCCCTTTGAAATCGTGAATGTTTAATCTGACTTTTCACTTGTAGAAGTGTTTAGTAAATGGTTGTAAAATAAATATCATGTGATTGTATATTCCTCTATAACATTAGATCAAGCCCGATAAAACCACACACTAACTAAGAAGGTAATTTTTGTTGTTTTCTTTTCTTTAGAAAAGTTTATATGTTATCTACTATGCTCTAAGATGATTATTTTCACAGACCATTCTATAATCAGATTTTTTTATGATAAAACATGATCCAAAAACATGACTTTTGATATGTATATTGTTATTACTAGAGTTCTATGTAGAAATAACAGATAAAAAAGTAGTGAGAACACTGTTTCTAATCATTTGAGTAGGATACCATCTATTATGAATGGGAATATTTATATCTACCCACCAATTAAAAAAACCTTTCTAAATGAATATTTATATGCTTGTAATAGTGAAATACCCTAGTTTATTGATATTTTGAATTATTTTTCTCCAGATGAAGATCCCCATGGTAATTTTAAGAAAAAATTTTCTAAACTTATGATTTATTTGATGAATTACATTTGGGAGGATCCTTACCCATGACATGTTTGTAGTGATCAAATGATTAGGAGATCCAATCCAAATTCTGAATTTGAATCCATCCTGAATTTTTGTCACACATTGAGAAGTGGGGTAATATTTTGGCCTCAAATAACAACAATAATAGTTTTTTATTATTTTTTTTAAAGCCAAATTTTTTTAGAGATGCTTTTGAATTTTGTAGAACCTATAGAAATAGTCAATTTAAAGGGAGCACTACCAAACAGAATGCGACTCAGAAAAAAATTACTTTTGTTTTTTAATGCATTTGATGTATGTTTTATTGATTTCATGGGGCCTTTCCCCAATTATTTTGGATATATTTACAAATTTATTAGTGTTGATAAGGTATCATAGTGGGTAGAGGTTACTCCCCTGAGTTCATGATGCCAAAACTGTATTCAAGTTTGTGAAAGGAAATTTGTTTTCAATAATTATATTTCCAAAGCTTATGATCATGGATCAAGGTAACCAATTTTTTAATATAGAATTGCAATCTATTTTTAAGAAATATATAGTTCATAATAGGGTCTCTAAACCCTATCACCCTCAATAAAATGGAATGGTTGAGTTGTCCAACAAATAAATAATACAAATTATGGAAAAATGTGAATCCAAATATAATGGATTGGATTTTGAGACCAGATGACGCACTATAGAAAATAAGACTGCATTCAAAAACCCAATTGGCATGTCACTATATATATAAGTCTATAGAATGTATTTTTACTAATTGGTTGAGTTAGAGTACAAATCTTTTTGGTCTATTAAAACATGTAACATGGATCTACATTCTACAAGAAAAGAAAGAAAATTTTATTTTTTGGAGCTAAAGGAGATTAGAAAACTTTCATATGAAAGCCTCAGGTTGTACATGAAATGTACCAAAGAAATTCATTATGGGGTGATTATTAAAAAAATCAATGAAGGATAGAAATTGTTGTTGTTTAATTTGATATTGAAGTTGTTCACAGATAAATTTCTTTCCAAATGGTATATAACTTTCATTGTTACTAATATTTTTACATTTGGTACAATCCTGATAAAAGATACATATAAAGGAACACCAATCATAGTCAATGGGAATAGGTTGAAGCTTTTTAGAGAGAATTTTTCAAAGCCTCCAGGGGAGGTGATCCATCTACATGAAGTTGAATACAATTGAATCCTATTCGTGCCTTTACTTCTCACTTATTTTTTTGTTATGTCATTAATTTCTTGAATTTCATTATCATATAAATTTTTTTCAAAATAAGGAAATTTCATAAAATATATATGGAGGGAGGAATATTCTAGGTAGATTGGGATTTTGTGTTCTTTCTTTTTAATTTTTTTTAAAATTTCCTTCAGGTTTTTGTAAGTTTCTTTTGTTTTCATATTTTTCAAATTTTTTATGTTTTATTTCAAAAATTTTGTTAATAAATTGTGATATTAAATGATGTTCATGGGAATTTTTAAATCCTAGGTCTATGAGTGAACCAATTGATCCCTTGAAACTGAACTTAAATGAATTAATAACATGAATTTGAAACAAGTTCAAGGTTTTTGAAATTTCATGAGAAGACCTCTAATTTTTGAATCTCATGATAGATATCACTATATTTATCTTTTAAATTCTCTTTATTTGAGGCTTATAAACCCATTTTTACATATTCTTCACATTCAACTCATTTATTGAGAGTATTAATCCATTATTTTTTGAACAATATCTTTATTTCTTTCTGTCGAAATATGAGGTTTGAGGTACTTTTAATTGAAATGATTGAGCTAATTATTTGGAATTTGAAGCCCCATTTTCTTATGAATCCTTTTTATTTCATCCTTAAAAATAAATTTTATTTTAATGATACCTTAGTATTCATGCACAACCTGATAGGTTATCCACTTTAAAATCCAATTTTCCCTTTCCAATATTATCTAGATGTATGAATGCATGATCTAGTTGAACATAAGAGTGGGGGGAGATGAATTGTGGTATGCTACCTAATGTAATGTTTCTTTGTGTGTATATTAAAACTTTTAAGAGATATTTTTACAATTTTAATATATTCTCCTATGATTCGTGCCTATATGGATCTATCGAATGAAATAGAGTAGTGCCTATTTAGAACTCTCGATGGAAGAAACATCCTCTCTATCTGAAGATTTCTAAAAGAGAGATTAAAATTATATTTTTTCTGTATAAATATTGATGTAATGGGATAGAAAAGAGATTATCATATATTTTCAATGATTATTTTCTTTGGAAGACAGTATGGAGGAGACCATACTTTAGTAAAAATTAGAATCATGTATTTTTGCATAAAAAATATCCAAACCCTCTTTATTTACCCTCATAATTTCACACATTTAAAACCCATAACCTAATCCAAAGGAAAAATTGAAAATTAATCATGATAATAACATTTTATTGGATCACTTAAGGTGGAGATGAATAAATTTATCAATCATATGGTTATTCATGCATAGGTTTGTATGAAAAAAGACTTGTTGAAAATCCATATTTTTGTGTTAAGGGAAAATTTATGTGAGGTAAGTGTGTTGTTTAAATGGGAGGAGAGAATAAGTGTTAGTTTATTAAATAATATCAATTGATAACTTGAAATATTTTATTTCTTATCTGACATGATAAATTTTGATTCTTAGTGATAAATTGGTGAACCTTATCGGTACGGGTTTTGAAATTTTCGTGATTTATTTTTGATTCTCATTTGTCCAGGAGTCCAAGTGTTGAGTGTGGGGGAATTGGTAGATCTAATATTTCCATTAATTTTAATGTCTAATTTAATGATTTAAATCCCACATACTTAACATTTTGAGCTTCATTTCATTATTTTTTATTTTAGGGATGTTTTGATCTTGAAATTGAAAATTATAAATTTATAGAATTTTAACTGTTTCAAATCTCTTTCGTATTTTGGAAATATATTTTAACATATTGATCCACATCAAGTGAGTGGTTTTTTCTATTATACCTATGTCTGGGGGATAGATATTTTTTAACTCTTCCAATAGTTTATTCGGCCTTCTAGAGGCTCAAAATATTAGTCTTTATGGAATGATTTCATAGCTGGAAGAATGGACCATACCTCATTAAAATATGCATAACTATAGATAATCGTGTTAAAAAACAAAAATTCCAACATTATAGAAAATAGGACTCAAAGGGGTATGTTCATCATGGGTTTTGGGTAAAAAGTGTCTCATTAGGTGAGTCTTTGAGTGGGTCACACTAGAGGAAGATGAAGGGTCCCTCCTTGCAAAAATAATTTCTTTTAGTAATAATTTAAATTATTTCTTAACCACATTTCCAAATCGTATAAAAATTTGAAGGGAAACAGATGATATAATTTTAAACAATGCTCTATAAGAGATAAAAGTGATATTTTTCCATTAAATAGGAGAAAAGTGGGAAAACATCAGATGGATAGTGACTAAACAACAAATTAATTACCCTCTTTTTCCTTACATTCTCATTATATTTACATCTCACCATCATTACAAGGGTGGTTGGCTTGAGAGAGAAAAGGTGAGGTTGAGATAGATATTTTTATGAATTTTTTTCCATCATTTTTGGAATGGAGAAGTTATGGGTAGCTCAAGTGATGTCAGGCTAAGAGCCACATAGTTATGGATGATGAAAATTAAAAGACATTCCCTTCCAAGTTATGTTATTAATGTGTAATATATTATTCAATTTATATTTGACATATATTTTGGAATGAATGTTTTTTTTATTTTTGTGAATATATTTTCATAAAAAAAATTGGATAGTTGTTCAATATATAAGGGGAATTAATTAACATCACTATTTAAATTTTTTCTATGAGGTCATGTTTCTGAGCATACTGATTTCAATTAGGATTTATTTCTTATAGGCCTTCAAGTAATTTAACAACTTATATTGGAGATAAAAAATCATTTTGACGTTTTTATATGAAATATATTGAAATTGGAGTGCTCACCAAGGGTTCCATTGTTGGGAATTGAGAAATTCATTTGAGAAATATTTTTTAACAAGGAATATGGGTGTGTCTGAGAGGTTGAAGCATGTCAACAACTACTATTTCAATTCTGATTTCAAATACATTTTATTTTCTATCAATTTAATATATTAATCTTTAATTTCATTTCACATTAGTTTATATTTATATTATATTTTAGAAATTTTAAACAATTCTCCATTTTTCACTTCTTGAAAAATGAAACCAAACAGAAGTGACAGTTTTGAAAATCAAATTACAACATCCTAAAAGTAAAATCAAGGGACTACTATATTGAATTTTTCTAGGGGATAAATTATTTGATTGTGGTTATCATGATAAAACCCATCACACCAGGGATGTTATGAATCAGGCAATTCAACATTAGGGTATAGTTTGGGAGGAATTCTAGATATCCTTCTTTGACTATTTATTCCTGCAGACATTTAGCATAGATCATATTCAAGAATTCATGCACCATGATATTGGTGACATCTTAGTGGTAGAATACTTATCCTACTTCACCAAATTTCATTATTTCACAATGACCCTAACTAATGATGAGATCAATACTATGAGGTTATTTGTGGATGGACTTGATTATGACATCCGCTCATAGGAGAACATATTTTATATGACCACCATTTTAGAGATTGTGCACCTAGACCACATCACTGAGTGGAACCAAGGGGAATTAGTTGACACAAATTAGGTAAGTTTAGATTCTAGGAAAAGTAGTGGTTCATCTAGAATAGAGAAGAGAGGCTTCATGGGTACACATGAGGGAAGTACCATCCAGGTGGCACACACTGGTAGTCCTGTGGTGTGTCACAGGTAAGGTAGGCCAGGACATAAAAATCCCTAATGTACGAGGAGCCTGATTGAGTTTTTTTCTTCTGGTAAGATGGGTCACCTCCAATTTTTCTTATGATCTTTTCTTTTTATAGAAAGTGAGCGATGTTCTGTTCCAGCACCACCTTCCGGTGCAGGATCAGTGACACCTAATCATGAAGGAAACTAGACTTCTACATGACATTCAGGCTAAGATGGTGGTTGTGGATAAGGGATTTAGGCTTCAAAGTCTCATATGTATCAGAGTGGACCTACACAGAAAACTCAGGTAACATTTCAATGTTTTATTTTAGGTCATATATATTCTTTTCATCCTATTCCCGAGGAGTAGAGTCAAGTCCATATATAGTTAGAGGTACTATTTTTGTAGAATCTACTTTATTATCTACCGTGTTTGATATAGGTGAATCACAGTCTTTTTTATATGTTGCTACCATTGTATGTTTGGGATTAATGGTATAATACTTTAGTGTTTTTATAACTATTGATTTGTCATTAGGGGTTTGAGTAGAGGGTATATGCCAACACATGGAGTTCCCCTTGAAATAGTATGATATCATTTTTTATAGTGTTTCTTCCTCCTCAAGATGGCCAATTTCAATGTCATTATCAGTATAGAGAGGCTAATACCGTATTGATCCCAGGTGGGCTGATATCGTCATTGGGTATCTTTCGCATCAACTAAGGGAAACATATATATCAATAAGGGTGAATTTAATCTCTAGTAAATTTGAGATATACCCTAGTGTACTGGGCTAGGAGTAGTAATGGACCTTATGGTTAATCTATTTATGAGAAATTAGGGAATGAAACTTATGGAATCCCCTCATGTGGGGTATACTTTCAGGGATGTATTCTTTGATGATTTCTCTATATTTACACCTAAGATAACAATCATGTTCACAATCGAGCTTGTGTTAGGTGAGACACTGGTATCTATTCCTCCTTACAGGATGGAACCTACAGAGATCCAGGAACTCAATAATTAGATTTAAGACTAAAAGGATAGGGTTTTATCCAACCCACCACATCACCATGGGGTTCACCCATCTTTTTCTCTAAAAATTGGGATGGTTCACATCGATTGTATGTGGATTACTACTAATTGAACCAATTTATAGTGAAAATAGTTATTAACTTCCTCTAATAGATGACCTCTTAGACTAGCTCTGAGGAGGAACTATTTTCTCTCGGATGGATTTGAGGTCGGGAAACAATAAAATTCATGCGACTCCAATCATACATACCGTGTACAAAATTATAGAGTAGGTATGATTTGTACAAGTATTTGGTTATGTCGTTACCCCTGAGGAGTACACCGATAGTTTTCATGGCTATGATGAATTGAGTTTTCCACCCATACCATGATTCCTTTGAGGTAGCCATTTCGTATGATGTCTTAGCGTATTCTGACACTAGACATGATTATTCCAACCATCATTAGATCATGTTTATTACACTAAAAGAGCACTAGATTTATAAAAATCCTTGTAAATTCCACTTTTGGATCAGCAAGGTTCACCTCTTATGTCATATCATATCTAAGGGAGGCATATCATTTGACCCATTGTAGGTGAGTCTCATGGTTTCCTAAGAGCATCCCAAAAACATATTTTACATATGCAACTTATTATGGATGTTTGTAATTTACATATGATTCATCCAAGACATCTCATGCATGTTAGTTCCACTTATGGTATTGAAAAATAAAGGTATGAAATTGGAAAGGACTAAATCTTGTGAAACATATTTTTAGGAGTTAAAGGGGAGGATTAATTTAGCACCAATTTTGACTCTTCTTAATACATTAATAATCTATATCATTTTCTTTGAATCTTCATGAATTGGTATGGGTGTATTATTTATGAATGTTGATTGAGTCATGGCATATGGGTCCCACAAACTGAGGAATCACATGCAGAATTGCCATATGCAATATCTCGATTTAGAATTCTTGGTTCATACTCTATGCATTTTGAGGTGTTACTTTTTAGGTGAGAGGTTTACTGTTTACATATATTTTAAATGACTTAATTACTTCTCTACTCAATGAGAATTGAATCTGAGGTAGCACAAGTGGGTCGAATACCGAAAATTTTTCGACTTTGAGGTTTTTTACACACATGGGAAATAAAATTTAATAACTAATTCCTTGAGCTAGAATAATTAGACACAACACAACAATGAGTCCATCAGTTAGTGGAAATTGATGGATTTATTATTTAATATGCATATTGAGTTTCAGGAATAGCCCAATAAAAACACTATAATAGATCTAGTACTGATGTCCATTATTTTGGAGCGGGTTTGAATGGGGCAGTTATCAGATTTTGAGGGCCTCTTTTTTAATGAGGGTTACAAAGGAGGTAACCCACACCCCAGTTGGGTTTTTTATGGCAGTGAGTCCATACTCTTCCATGAGAGTATATGGGTTCCTTCCTATATTCAAGAAGATTTGATGTAAGAATATTAGGCCTCTATATAGAAATTTCATCTTGGGCTTACCAAGATGTGTAGTGATATACATAATCAGTATTGGTGGATAGGAATGAAGAGGTGGATAGAAGGATTCATAACTCATTGTTCCACCTATAATAGGTGATGGGAGAGCTCCAGATACTTGCTAGAGTGATGCAGTATGGGCCACCATTGATATGTTGACCAAATTCGTGCACTTACTACTGATCGAGGAGTCCTTATATGTTGATGATCTAGGAAGACTGTATATCTAGTATATAGTGAGAATTTATGGTTGATCACATTAAATAATTTCATATTGTGATTCCCTCTTTACATCATAATTCTGGAAAGAGTTAAAAAAATAATTGGTTTCATATGTTCTCATGAGTACAGTGTATCACCCTCAGACTGACAGGAAGTATGAGGGGATGATTTTGGTGTTACAAGATATGTTATAGGCCAGTATCCTTGGTTTTTGACGTTCATGGGATAAAAATATTCCTCTGTTTGAATTTTTCTATAACAAATGTTTTCATAAAATGTTTGAGATAGCTTTATACAGATACCTATATGGTCGATCATTCCATTCACCATTGGTTTGGATTGAGGTAGGTGAAGCTTCTCTTAGGGGTCCTTGTCTAGTTTAGGATACATCAGAGAATGTTCTGCAGATTCAGAAGCGTATGGATACAGCTCATTCAGGGCAGTAGTCTTATACCGATTGTCACCACAAACCTCTAGAGTTCGAGCTATGATATCAGGTCTTTCTATGTTTATCATCTAGATTATGTTATAAACAAATGATGATAGAGCTAAATTTGTAAGAACCTGGACCTTATTTTCAGGAATGTTTTTTCTTTTTCTAGAGTATTTGAGAAAATAGATGTTTCTATAAATTTTTTAAGTACACGCCATGTACTTTGATGCCGCACGAGGCCGTGTGTTGGCCATGTCTGGGCCACACACACGGTCATGTGGGGTGATGTGAAGGCCACTTAAAGAGGAGTATAGAAAGCCTAGTACATTCTTTGTACTCCTAAAGTACATGCCGTGTACTTTCTTTTTTTCATTAAATTCACCAGGGTCGCGTTTAATCCCCAGAACATGCTTCATCTCCAGTTTCTTCGACTGAGAGTGTCCTGTACGGAGGCTAATCTCCTCTGATCCCCCGAGCCTCCATCCGTTCTCTGAATCAAGCACCGTTGATTGCGTTGGAACCACAGCGGTAAGCTCTTCCTCCTTCTAGAGCATCTTTTTCCAATTCCCCCTCTTTCTCCAGTTATCCTGGGTTGAGAGTTTTGGATGTTTTCATAGATCTACGACGTTTTAAAAATATTCAAGCCTCTTGGTTCAATTATATCAATCTCTTAGCATCAAGGTAGGTGGTTTGTGCATTTTCGTTCAAAGTCTTTGAGTTTTATGTGCAATTCCCACCAATACCCTTGAACGGGGTATTGTGTGTTTACTATTTTTCCCATGTTGTTTTCTTGTCATGATTGTATGCTTGTGTAGAGGTAATTTGGTTATGTATGAGGTTAATTTCTATGATTGGATGTTTTGCCCATGCCTTGTTCTGTTTGTGACCTTTTGGTCTTGTTCAGCCCATGGCTGTTATACCTGTTTTCTTTGCCTTGTGATCGTAGGATGGATTGTTGTTTCCTGACATGATTGTTATATTGTAGAATGGTTTTCCATGAAGCTCTGTAGGTTTACTTTTTCCTTATAGCATTATTATGCACTCACTGGCACTGGACCATGAGAACCCAGTGCTATAGACTATAAGGGGATAGACCGAATGAGCTTCCTCAGAGAGTCTTCGACATTATAGACTATAGGGGATAGACCGAGTGAGCTTATCAAAGAGTCTTGGGTATTATAGACTACATAAGGATAGACTAAGTGAGATTCATAATAGAGTCTTGAACTTTAGTGACTATATGAGTATAGACCGAGTGAGCTTCCTCAGAGAGTCTTTGTTTTTGTGAATTTTCCTTAAACCATTCCAGGCTATAGGAGGAATTGACTGAGTGATCTTCCTTAGAGAGTCTGTGATAGACCTGCAGATATATGAGGAATTGACTGAGTGAGATTCCTCATAGAGTATCTAGACCTTGGGACTATAAGGGGATTACACCGTGTGATTTTCCTCAGAGAGTCCCTGACTACTTTAGACTATAAGGGGAATTTACTGAGCATGATTCCTTAGAGAGTTATAATTTCGTATGACAAAACCAGAGGGGTTGGGTTGAGTGTACAACCCAGAGGGTTGTCATTACTTATTGTATAGGACCAGAGGGGATGGCTGTGAGTACTTCCCAGAGGGATTCTTGGTTGTGGTTAGTTGTTTGCTTCACTACTGCTTGTTGATCTGTAGATTGTTTTCTGTAGTGTATCATCCTGTTTGTTTTTTACTGTTTACAATTTACTACTTACTGTACTATTACCTTCCATATGCACACTAACTATTAGGCACAGATCATTTGGTGGTTTCCTACTAGGATTTAGTCTCACACCCTGTTTGGGTCATGCTTTTGGGCCAAAACAGATTATATTGCTACAGGTATAGATAAGGGAAAGCACCCTTCAACTTCAGGTACTAGATTGCATTGGAGCAGGAGAGCAAGGGACCAAGCAGAGGCTTGTGATGCTGAGGAGTTTATTATCTGTTTTTCTTTTTTACTTTGGTTTACACTATTGTATTATCATCATTGTGACTCGTTTAGATACTTTCCTAGACAAATGTATCATGCATCATTTCATATATGTATGTGTGCTCTAGTTTTTTATTGTTTTAGTCTTCCACTATTTACCATTGTTGGATATTTACTGATTTCTCTATTGAATGAGTTGCTTACATCCACTGTGTACTCTTCCAATGAGGTCATAGTTTCCCCACTATCACACCGAAGTCCCTCTCTACTAGTCAGCATCCACTGGCGTTCAGGGAAATGCGCTTGAGGCCATGTGACCAAATGGGTACGGAGCGCCCCTGGGTGCCTTTCTGATCCAGGACGTTACAGTGTGGTATCATAGGAACTCTTTTCTCTTGACTTACTGTTTGGATCCAATATCCTGGGATAGGATAGAATAGATATTTGGTAATAAGCTGTGTCTGGGAGTAGCTAAACCATGTAAAGGGAAAATCCATACTACCTCATTTATTATAGTTTTACTGTTTTTCACTTTTACAGTTGATTTGATTTCACTGTTGGGTGATTCATATGCTTTGTGTTGTTACCATTGATGTTATTGCGGTTCTATTTCTGTCACAACATGAAGATATGAGGGTATTTCATCTCATGCATCATATAGGCACTTTTTATAAATCACATTCCATGCATTATTTCCATGACATCTAGGATGCATTAGCGATTTCATTTTTTTGTGATAGATGTTGTGTAGATTATGCATGCTGTTGTGATAGATGATTTGATAAAATATCTTCTGTTTGATAGATAATTTGTTTATATAGTACTTTGATTAAATGGACACCAAACATTGGTTCCTGAGGTGTTATGGGCCCTCATGGACCGGAATTTAGTGGATCATTTCTTGGTTTCCTTGTTATAACCTATATAAGATGCCAAGATTTGATTTTCGGGGAGTATGGGCCCTCACGGATCAGAATTTGGCACCTTAACCCTTGTTTTCTGTGTTTTCTGGGCTTCAGAGTAGTTTCTGAGCTACTACCTAGAAAAACCCAGAATACACGGTGTGTACTTTATTAATACATGTCGTGTTGTTTTTAAACTGTGTCATTGACTTTTTGGGTAGAAACATGGGGTTGTAAAAAATATTCAGAAACACACCATGTATGGTACGTACACGACGTGTTGTAGTGACCGTGTGTCTACTAGTGTGGCTAATGACACGGATGGATGAAACTTTGACATTACAGATCGTTCCATGTAACTTAAGTACCCGGCCATGTCCCGAACAACATGGGTCAGGGAAAACCTTCAAGTACAATCTATGTTCTCAAGGAGCATGCCATGTAAGAGTGAACCGTATAGAGGGCCGTGTAACTAACAACTCAGGTCATTGAAACCTTGACTAGTACACGTCGTGTCATTTGTGAACACGCCGTGTAGTCTAGTTTTAAGAGGACTGTGTGGGTTAGCCGTGTAAGGAGGCTCAGGCAGGGGAATAGAGTTCAAGTACATGTCGTGTGTGGGGACAACATGATGTGTGGTTGGGGTGTAACAAGACCAGTTGTGGTAGAAGTGCACGCCCATGTTAATGGATTAGGAGAACATGCCGTGTAGTTTTTATACATGCCGTGTAGTCATGTATTGTTAAACTTGAATGTTTCCTTATCTTGTTCCTGTCTTGTACTCTTGTGATCTTAGTCTTTGATAATCCTGATCTAAGGTGTGCTTTTGACCTTTTAGAGTTATGCCACTGAAACGTCCTCTGGTTTTACGTCAACTACAAGATAGTTATCAGACACCGGATATGGCCAATCAAGGACCTCTTATAGATCCTCTTACTATTCATGTCTTGGCACCGACAGTTATACTAGTTGCAGGCGCCGATGCGCTGTTTAGGTAAGACTTTCTGAAGATGATGCAGTCCTTCCAGGGAGCGCCGCCTCCTGTCCGGTCGATGGCAGAGTTGACGTGGGTTTTCTAGCAGTAGTATCCTTCTAAATTCTCAGGGGATGGGGTACCTCAGGCTTTCGAGTCATGGCTAGAGGCCACGCTGACAATTTTCGAGCACCTGTAGATACCTCCAGAGAAGAGGCTGAATCTTGCTACCTATATACTCTGATACTCTGCCTAGAGATGGTGGGGGTGATCTCGTAGTCGGGACTCCAGTAGAGTATGATCTTGGATGAGTTTCGACGCATATTCTACGATTAATTCTACCCGGAGACCTTGAGGGCTGAGTTAGCCCGAGAGTTTAGGAGTTTGGATCAGGGTACTCTCTCTGTTATGGAGTACTCATCTCACTTTACAGAGTTGTAACGTTTCATGAAGATTCTAGCAGGTTATGAGTTGTTCCTTGGGAGGAAGTTTGAGGATGGTCTGAGGCACGACATATGCTCGTAGGTGAACATCTTCAGGTTGAATTCGATATCATCTATCGTCAACCAGGAACTGATCACTGAGCGTAATTTGAGGGATTCTGGAATAGTGATCCAGGGCGGTTCGATATCCTGAATTAGTGTTCCTCCTACTAATAGCAGGAAGCGCTGCAGGGAGTCTTCTTGAGGAGATCAGGGTTGGCAGAATGTATCTTCGGGCAACCAGGTAGTATGCTACCAACACGAGAGGATCAGGCATACTTGGCCTCAGTTCTAGAGAGACACGATGGAGTTCCGATCTTATAGCAAGATGGGTCATCTTCAATATTTTTGTTAGATCTTCTCACCTACAACTGGTGGTAGGGGTTCTTCTGTGACCCCGCATCCAGGGGATGAATCACCAGTTTCTCCCCAGTCTGGGCACTGGAGTTATTCCAACTGTTTGAGCCGAGGTGGAGGTCACGACCATGGTGTTCAATCACTAGGTTACCAGCGATAGCAGAGTGGATCATCTCAGAGTGGTCATCCATGGTCGTAGGGCCGCAGTACAGGCCAAACTATCGCTGAGGAGTAGACCCATCAGAAGCAGGATCCCGAAACTTCTACAATTCAAGGTACGATCTTAGTATCCTCGGTTTTATATTTTTCTTTTTTTCATACTCATGATACGCATATCTTTATCTCTACTGTTGTTGTGGAGAGCCTTGGGCTCTACATATTTTTCTATTCCAATACTTTGACTCTAGACACACCATTGGGGACTAGAACGGTTATCATACGTTAGTGCAGAGAGTTGCCTATTTAGTTTATAGTTTGTACTTTTAATTTTACCTCTATGTCCTAGAGATGATGCGCTATGATTTCATTCTCGGAATAGACTACTTAGTCCCCTTCCAGGCAGTCATCGATTGATATCACTGCAAGGTGAGTTTCGTATCACCAGAGGGTGGATTCGTTCTTCATAGAGGTGATTGGGATGTCAAGGAGAGTCGAGTAGGACCTGAGCATCATGGTCTATGAGGAGTTACAGCCCATATAACTAGTCTTTATCTAAATGATCAGGGGACTTCACAATTAGACTTTCCTCAAGTGGTGGATTCTTTCAGAGATGTCTCTCTAGGGGACTTTTCATGTTTTCCTCTGGAGCATGAGGTAGACTTCTCGATTTAGCTCATTCTAGGAGTGGCACCGGTGTTCATTCCTCCTTATAGGATGGCTACACCTGAGTTACAAGATCTCAATAAGTAGTTGGAGGAGTTGCAGGAAAAGGGTTTCATCTAAACCAATACTTCTCCTTGGGGTTCGCCTGTCCTGTTTGAAAAAAAAGGAAGATGACACCCTCAGGATTTTTGTGGATTATCAGAAGCTAAACCAGTTGACGGTCAAGAACCAATATCCCTTGTCAAGGATCGATGATCTATTTGATCAGTTTCGAGGAGCCCGAGTGTTCTTGATGATTGACTTGAGATCCCATTATCATCAGTTGCGCATTAGACCATCTGATATACCTCTTACATCTTTCTGGAGTAGGTATGGTGTATACGAGTATAGGTTTATTCCGTTTGGTCTCACGAACGCGCCTGCAATTTTCATGGCACTGATGAAATGATTTTTCCATCCATACTTGGATTCCATCATGGTGGTTTTCGTGGATGACATCTTGGTGTACTCTCACACTCTACAAGAACATGCTACCCATCTTGATATCATTCTGAGTACACTGAGATATCATCAGTTACATGCTAAGCTCTCGAAATTCCACTTTTGGATGGATCAGATTCACTTATTGGGTCATGTTATCTCAGAGACAGGAGTATCAGTAGACCCAGATAAAGTGAGAGTTGTAGTTTCTTGGGAGAAGCCGAAGAATGTCATTGAGCTGCAGAGTTTTCTAGGGATGGCTAGATACTACTGGTGTTTCATACAGGAATTTTCACGCCATGAAGCACCACTGACAGGTCTGACCATGAAAGGGGAAGAGTTCATATGGTCAGATTCCTGTGAGTCAGCCTTTCAATAGTAGAAATGGGGGTTGACATCAGCACCAATTCTAGTCTTTCCAGAGTCGGGAAAAGCTATATGGTCAACTGTGATGCTTCATGTATTGGGTTGGGATCTGTGCTTATGCAGGAAGATGGAGTCATTACATATGGGTCTCGACAGTTGAGGCCACATGAGGGGAATTACACGGCGCACGATCTGGTGTTGGCAGATGTTGTTCATGCCTTACGATGTTGAATACATTACCTTCTAAAAGATTGATTTTTGGTGTTTACTTACCACAAGAGTCTCAAGTACATATTCAATCAGCGTGATCTGAATTTGAGACAGTTCAGGTGGTTCGAGTACCCTCAGTCCTCCGACATTGATCTTGCCTATACGTCGGGAAATGGAAACACAATGGATGATCCATTGAGTATGAGAACTCAGATACAGGCAGTTCAGGAGGGCAGTAGTGAGTGGAAGCTTATGGATCTGTTATCTGAGATGCATCTGGAAGGGAACAACTGAAAGGGGTAGACCTTTCTATCTTCTGTAGTTGTTACCCCTACAATTCTTTATCAGGTATGGATGAGGTATCTATCAGACATAGAATGCCTAGTCCTGCAGGAGAGTGCGTCAGGAGAGGACCCTCTTCCAGGATGGACAATGGGTGAGGATTAGATCTTGCGTTTATAGGGACACTTATGGGTTTCAGTAGATATACGCGAGGAGCTGATGCAGGATTTTTATTCCTTATTTTGGGAATTTTATCTTGGCATCCCCAAGATGTGTCATGATATACACCTCTGGTATTGGTGTCCATGTTTGAAGAAAGATGTTTCTAGTTTTTTCATGAGGATATCCACTTTTCATCATGTGAAAGTGGAGCATCAGTGACCAGCAGGTCTTTTTCAGTAGTTACTGATTCCGGAGTGGAAGAGGAATGATGTCGTGATGGACTCTGTGACCAGTTTACCGAGGTCACCTTGAAATAATGATGTTGTTTGGGTTTTCATTGACATGCTTACAATGGTTTATCACTTATTTCCAATCAAGGAGACCATCAGCATTGATGAGATTGGATGGTTGTATATACAAGAGATTGTACGTCTACATTGAGTTCCAAACTCCATTGTTTCAGACAGAGGTGTGTGTTTTACTTCTCAGTTCTGGTACGGGATTCAGAAGGCTTTGGTTACATAGGTAATTTTGAGTACATAATACCATCCCCAAACAGATGGCCAGTCTGAGCGTATGATTCAGGTGCTTGAGGATATTCTCTGAGCATGCATTCTGGACTATGGAGGTTTTTTTAGAAGTATATACCTATTGTGGAGTTCTCCTAAAAAAACAGTTTTCAGGCAACTATTCAGATGGAACCTTACGAGGCTTTGTACGGAAGGTCATGCCGATAACCTTTTTTCTAGAAGGATGTAGGATAGGAAGCTTTGCTGGGACCACGTCTTGTTCAGGAGACCTCAGAGCAGATAAAGTTGATTTGGAAGAGGATGTCTATCACATAGTCACAACATAAGTCTTATGCTGACCAGCGGAGACGACCTCTGGAGTTCGAGGTCGGGGATCAGTTTTTCTTACATGTCGCACCGAAGTTGGGACAAAAGAGGTTTCAGAGACAGGGTAAGCCTTCACCATGGTATGTCGGGTTGTTTGAGGTGTTGGAGAGAGTTGGGCTGGTTTCCTATCGGTTTCAGTTACCTCAGAGGTACCAATCTAGGCATGAAATATTCCATGTTTCTCAGCTCTGACGTTACTTTTCAGACCTTTGTCATGTCTTTCAACCTGAGGAGGTTGAGCTCGAAGCAGATGCATCATTTGAGGAGAATCTATCTGGATTGTTGATCGTAGTACGAAGGTTCTCCGTGGACGGTCTGTTCTTCCGGTATGGGTGCTATGGAAGGACGAGAAAGTACAAGATGGGACTTAGGAGAGGGAGGCCGATGTACGATTGCAGTGGTCGGAGCTTTTCGGGGTTTCTTATTCCACACCTCGCTAGGGAAATTCGGGGATGAATTTCATTAAGGGGGGAATTGTTTAAGAACCCGACCCTTCTTTTTAGGTATGTTTTTTCTTTTTCTGGAGTTTTTTAGAAAAGAGGAGTTTCTGGAAATTTTTGATGTACATGTCGTGTACTTTAGAAGTACACACCGTGTACTTTGATGCTGCGTGAGGCCGTGTGATGGCCGTGTCCGGGCCATACACACTGTCGTGTGGGGTGATGTGGAGGTTGCTTAAATCAGAGTATGGAAAATCCTAGTACATGTCGTGTACTTCAAAAGTACACACCATGTACTTTATTTTTTTCATTAAACGCACCGGGGTCGTGTCTAATCGCTAGAACACGCTTCTTCTCCAGCTTCTTCGACAGAGAGCGTCTCGTACGACTGCAAATCTCCTATGAACCCCCGAGCCTCCGTCTGTTCTCTGAATAGACCGTCATTGATTGCATTGGAACCGTAGTGGTAAGCTTTTCATTGTTCTAGAGCATCATTTTCCAATTCCCCCTCTTTCTCAAGTTATCGTGGGTTGAGTGTTTTTGACGTTTTCATAGATCTACGATGTTATAAGGATATTCAAGACTCTTGGATCTGTTATATTGATCTACTAGCATCAAGGTAGGTTATTTGTTCCATTCTGTTCAAAGTATTTGAGTTTTATGTGCAATTCCCACCAATACCCTTGAACGGGGTATTGCGTGTTTACTTTTTTTCCATTGTTGTTTTCTTGCCTTGCTTGTATGCTTGTGTATAGGTAATTAGGTTGTGTATGAGGATAATTTCTATGCTTGGATTTTTTTCCAAGTCTTTTTCTATTTATGACCTTTTGGTCTTGTTCAGCCCTTGGTCGTTATACCTGTTTTCCATGCCTTGTGACCGTAGGATGGAGTGTTGTTTCTTGACATGCTTGTTATGCTGTAGACTGGTTAGCCAAGTATCTTTATAGGTTAACTTTGGAATTATAGCATTATTATGCATTTAATGGCATGGGGCCATGAGAACCTATTGCTATAGACTATAAGGGGATACACTGAGTGAGCTTCCTCAGAGAGTCCTTGACATTATAGACTCTAGGGGATAGAGCGAGTGAGCTTCCCAGAGAGTCTGGGAGATTATAGACTAGATAAGGATAGACCGAGTGAGCTTCCTTAGTGATTATTTAGCTTTATAGAATATAGGGGGATAGACTGAGTGAGCTTCCATAGAGATTCTTTGTTTGTGTGAATTTTCTTTAAACCATACCATGCTATAGGTGGAATTGACGGAGTGAGATTCCTTAGAGAGTCTATGATAGTCCTGAGGCTATAAAAGGCATTTATTGAGTGAGCTTCCTCATAGAGTCTCTAGACCTTGGTACTATAAGAGGATTAGACTGCATGATCTTCTTTAGAGAGTCCTTGACTACCTTAGACTATAAGGGGAATTGACTGAGCGTGCTTCCTTAGGGAGTCTTATAATTTTGTATGACCAAACCAGAGGGGTTAGGCTTAGTGTATTGCCCAGAGGTTCCCTGGTAATTCTTGGATATGACCAGAGGGGATGGCAGTGAGTACTTCCCAGAGGGATTACTAGTTTTGGTTATTTTTTCCTTCACTGTTTCTTGTTGATCTGTGGATTTTTTGCTGTTGTGTATCATCCTGTTTGTTGTTTACTGTTTACTGTTTACTTCTTACTGTACTATTACCTACCATATGCACACTGACTATTAGGCACAGATCATCAGGTGGTTGCCTACTGGGATTTAGTCTCACACCCTATTTGGATCATTCTTTTGGGACCAAACTGATTATATTGCTGCAGTTATAGATAAGGTAAAGCGCCCTTCGACTTTAGGTACTTGATTGCATTGGAGAAGGAGAGCATGGGACCAATACGAGGTATGCGATGCTGAGGAGTTTCTTATCTGTTTTTCTTTTGTAATTTGGTTTACACTATTGTATTACCAGCATTGTGACTTGTTTGGCTATTTTCCTAGACATATGTATCATGCATCATTTCATATATGTATGTGTGCTCCAGTTGTATACTGTTTTACTCTTCCTCTATTTACTGTTGTTGGATATTTGATGCTTCCGCTATTTTATGAGTTGTTTACTTCTATTGTGTACTCTGACAATGAGGGAATAGTTTCCCCACTATCACACCCAAGTCCCTCACTGCTAGTTGGTAGCCTCAGGAGTTCAGAGAAATATGTTGAGGCCATGTGACCAACCGGGTTCGGATTGCCTCTAGGTGGCTTTTGAAACCAGGACATTACAAAGTGGTATTAGAGGAACTCTTTTCTCTTTACTTAATATTTGGAGCCTATAGCCAGGGATATGATGGAATAGGTATTTAGTAATAAGATATTCTCGGGAGTATCTAACCCGTGTACAGGGAAAATCCATACTACCTCGTTTATTGCAGTTTTACTGGTTTGCAATTTTACAGTTGATTTGATTTCACCGTTGGGTGATTCGCATGCTTTGTGGTTTTACTGTTGTTGTTATTGCGGTTCTATTTCTGTCGAAACCCGATGAGATGAGGGTATGCCATCTCATGCATCATATAGAAACTCTTTAGGAATCACATTCCATGCATTCCTTCCATGCCATCTAGGATGCATTAGAGATTTCATGTTTTTGTGATAGACGTTGTGTAGATTATGAATGTTGTTGTGATAAATGCTTTTATAGAATCTCGGATGTTTGATAGATAATTTGTTTGTATAGTACTTTTCTTAAAAGGATTCCAGACATTGGTTACTAATGTGTTATGAGCTATCATAGACTATAATTTGGTGGATCATTTCCTGGTTTCCATGTTATAACTTGTATAAGATTCTAAGATTTGATTCGTGGGGAGTATGGACCCTCACAGATCGGAATTTGGCACCTTAACCCTTGTTTTATTTGTTTTCGGGGCTTCAGAGAAGCTTCTGAGCTACTGCCTAGAAAAAACCTAGAATACACGGAGTGTAATTTATTAATACACACCATGTTGTTTTTAAACCATGTCATTGTCTGTGTGGGAAGAAACACGGGGTTGTGAAAAATCTTCAGAAACATGCCATGTATGGTACATACACATCGTGTTGTAGTGACCGTGTTTCTACCCATATGGCTAACTACACTAATGGATGAAACTTTGAATTTACACGTCGTGCCATGTAACCTAAGTACTCGGTCGTGTCACGAACAACACGAGTTGATGAAATCCTTCAAGTGCACACCGTGTTCTCACGGAGCATGCTGTGTAAGAGTGAACTGTGTAGTCGGCTATGTAACTAACAACACGGGTTGTTGAAACCTTGTCTAGTACTTGTTGTGTCCTTCATGAACATGTCGTGTAGTCTAGGTTTAAGAGGACCATGTGGGATATCTGTGTAAGGAGGCTCGGGTAGGGGAAGAGAGTTCAAGTACACGTTATATGTGGGGACTACATGCCGTGTGGTTGGGGAATTACATGACCAGTTGTGGTAGAAGTACACACCCATGTGAATAGATTAAGAGAACACACCATTTAGTTTTTATACACACTGTGTAGTCGTGTTTTGTTAAACTTGAATGTTTCCTTCTCCTATTCCCATTTTGTACTCTTGTGGTACTAGTCTTTGATAATCCTGATCGAAGGTGTGCTTTTGACCATTCAGAGTTCTTCCACTGAGATGTCATCGAGTTATATGTCAGCTGCTAGACGGTGATCAGACACCATATATGGCCGATCGGAGACCTCCTATAGATCCTCATGTTGTTCCAGTCTTGGCACCAGTAGTTATACCAATTGTAGGCACTGATGCGTAGTTTAGGGAAGACTTTCTGAAGATGATTCAGACCTTCCAGGGAGTGCCGCCTCCTTCCCCGTCAATGGCAGAGTTGACACAAGTTTTCCAGCAGCAGAATCCTCGTACATTCTTAGGGGATGGGGGACCTCAGGCTGCAGAGTCATAGCTAGAGGCCACACTGACAATTTTCGATCACCTGAAGATACCTCCAGAGAAAAGGGTGAAGCTCGCTACCTATATTCTCCAAGACTCCGCCCAGAGATGGTGGGAGGTGATCTCGTAGTCCGAACGCCAGCAGAGTATGACTATGGATGAGTTTCGGTTTATCTTCTATGATTAATTCTACCCGAAGACCTTGAGGGATGATCGAGCCCGGGAGTTTATGAGATTAGAGCAGGGTACTCTTTCTGTTATGGATTACTCATCTCGCTTTACCGAGCTACAACGTTTCACACCGATTCTGGAAAGTGATGAGTTGTTCCGTGCATGGAAGTTCAGGGATCGTCTGAGTTACGACATTCTCTCACAGGTGAACATCTTCATGTTGAATTCGATATACTCTATCGTCAACCAGGCACTGATCACTGAGTGCAATCTAATGGATTCTGGAATAGTGAGCTAGGGTGGTTCAATATTCAGAATTAGTGTTCCTCCTACTGATAGCAGGAAGCGCCACAGGGAGTCTACTCGAGGATATCAGGGTAGGTGTAATGTATCTTCGGGTAGCCAGGTAGTATTCTACCAATGTGGGAGGAGTGGGCATACTAGGCCTCAGTACCAGAGAGACCCAATGGAGTGCCGATCTTGCGGTATGATGGGCCATCTTCAGAATTTTTGTCAGATCTCCTCACCTACAGCTTGTGGTAGGGGTTCTTCTATGACCCCGCATCTAGGGGATGATTCGCCAGTTTATCACCAGTTTGATAACTAGAGTTCTTTCCGCCTTTCGGGCTGAGGTGGAGGTCGCGGTCGTGGTGGTCAGTGACTAGGTTACCAATGACAGTAGAGTGGATCAGCTCAGAGTGGTTATCCAGGGTCGCAGGGTCATGGTACAGGCCAAACTTTCACTATAGAGTAGAACCATCAGGAGCAAGATTCCCTCGTTGCTAGTCAGCAGCCTCTGGCATTTGGGTAAATGCGCTTGAGGCCATATGACCAACTGGGTACGAAGTGCCTTGAGATGGCTTCTAGAACCGGGATGTTGCAGAAGTTATCTCTTAGATATGTCATGCCTTTTGAAATAGTAGAGAGAGTTGGGTTGGTAGCCTATCAGTTTTTTTACCTTTGAGGTATTATTCCATGCACAACGTCTTCCACATATTTCAACTTCCATATAATCATCTAGATCCATCTCATTCATTTTACCCTTAGGATATTGAGATGGATGTGGATGTGTCCTTTTAGGAGAATTTGATATTTATCATTGATCATATTATGAAGGATCTTTGAGTCTTTTCATTTCCTCTTGTCCAAGTGTTATTGTGTCACGTACACATATAGGATGAGACCTAAGAGTCAGAAGCCGATGTACTTGCTTAGTGGTTTGATATCTTCTTGTATTATATTCTAATACCCTCAGAAGAGAAACTTGGGGATGAGTTATCTTAATAAGGGGATGCTATAACATCTCGTATTTCTATATATGTACATTTTTTCAGTTTTGGTTAAATCTAGAGACCCCACATAAGTGTCGGTTGGTTCATTTTAGAACAGGGGGTAGCTAGTGGGATGGAACATGGCTACAGACCAAATAACCCAATGTGAATTTAAATACACATTGTTTATTTGGATGGTCATACCCTTTTCACATCATCTATATTCTATTAAATAGGTGGGACAAACCGAGAAATACATGATGTTTAATATATTTACACATTGTTTATATTTACAACCTATTTTTTTAAATAATTGGAAAAACACCCTTATTTTTATAACATGGGTTCCCTTCCTTCTCTCATATAGTAGGGGTGACACATGAGAGGCCTACGACTCCCTAGGTTTTATAACAAATCTTTTATATGATATCCAATTCATTGATCATAAAATCCATCATAATTCTCTATATAAGATCCTCAATATTCTCCCTTCTATTTCATGTTCTTCATCTCATCTGTTGTGATATCTTCGTGCAAGATCAATTGCCCCATTTTTAGTGAATTTGATTTTTTTTGATTTCTTCTAACATAGCTTGAATAAAAGGTCTAGAATAGATGACGGAATCTCTATGAGGCTATGGTAGTTTTAATGGGTTTTTTTCCGTCATTTCGTTGTGTTCTATAAAATGTATCCTTGTGTCGTGGGCCGGACCATTCTGTCATTTTCACATTTTTTCAAATTAAATTAAAATGAATCTCCAACCATGCCATTGAAAACTTGATAATGTGGAGAATCAATCCTTTAGGTTGATCACCTTGACCATAACTACCCATATAGGTGTCTCTCACCTTATATTATTAGTTTCCCTTTTTTCCTTTGGTTTTTTTTCACCCTTAACGGGCTTTTTCCTATTATAATTTCCTTAAATTGTTGAATTAAATTTTTTGGAGTATTTTGAAATGATATATTCCCTTAAATCATTTTTCCTTAATAAGTTTTTTTAATTGGATTCCTTGATTGATATTGTAATTAAGTAATAAAGACATACATGAAATGAAATGGTTCCAATTGATATTCATTTAATATATGTGATTCATGTTTGTGTATTTTAATTTAGTTTCGAGTTTGATATAAGGGGATCTGACTTAAAGACCCCTTTGACAGATTCTCATTCCTTTTGGTCTGAATTGTTAATTATTTGTAAACACATCGAGGGAGATATCAGATATTCATGAGATGGTTTTGTTAAGTGTAAAATAATTTTTAGGTCCATACAACTACCACTAGTTCCTTAGGGGAGACCCCATGGATGGTCTTAGAGGCATTATTGGTTGAACCATGTCTTGAGTGAGAATTGGGCCCCTATGTGGGATCCTAGGTATGAACTTGGAGGAAAATACTTGGATTTTATTACCATACATTGAGTAAAATGTGGGATCTCATCCTTAGGTCACCACATACGGACTCCTTGACATTGGTAATATGAGGAGCCCCTAGAGAAATAAATGGAATGTCTTTCCATATTTTCATGGACGGGATTATGGTGTCTCGTTAGGTTTTATAAATTGGTTTCCAAAATTAAAATAAAAACAATGTAACTGAATGTTTTCAAATGAGAATTGATTCTTTCATATTAAAAATATAGGGATGTGTCATCACATATTTGGGAAAAGTCCAGCCTCCCACATTTATCTCACCTAGTTTACCAACGTTGGTTCCTCAGGTTCATACATACCAACTTATGCCAAATCAGGTAGATTGGGTAGGTGTCCAAGTGTAACCCAATCCAGTTATTTTAATTATGTAAATTATGATTGTATTTTATTACTATGGAATAGTTTTTAATTCATAATGAACATTATGGATTGGTCTATACACTGTGAGTTTTGGTCTACTAATAATGTATCTCATATCCGGCTTGGGATCCTTTGGAACCTGAGTATACTATATTGTTGTCAGTTTTGACAAATGAATGAAGCCAGATTCCAATTATTGATAGACTTAAATTACTAGGAGGAAGTTAGAAACAGAGGACCCAGACTTTTCATGATATTATAGTCTTACCAGTTTTTACCTTTTTGTATATTTTGATAGCCTGTTGTATATTCTTGTATCCCATTCCCCAACATAGTATTTTGTATAGTTACATTAACATGACATGATAATTATATAGAATCTTTTCATTATTCATCTTCTACATGTTGTTTGTGTATATAGCATAATTACTTATTCTGTTTCCAATGTTGTGTGTTTGTTATATCTAATCTCTCTATTTTTTTTATATCTACTGCTAAACTCCACTTTGATATTTGAGGGAGTAGTATTCCCAAGGAAACACCATAGTCCCAAGCTACTAGTAGGAAGCCTCTAGAATTCTGTGAGGTGGTCTTGAGGTCTTGTGTTGAACAATATCAGAGCATCGGTGAGTGAAATGTGGGGCAGGACACTACACATCTAGGCTAGAATGGGAGGCCCTACTCGAGTTAGGGGTTTATGGGGATAAAATCTTAGGAATTATTGGTCCATGGGTGGTGAAACCCATGGTGTGTAAGGGTAGGAATAAGCCTATTAATCCCACATGTATGTGTGGCCAGAATATTCGTGTGTATAGGTAGAAACAGGGAGGCCATCCCTGGAGTAGCTATTTTCCACCGAGATCTTGCAAATTTTATTTAAATATGATCACAAATTCTATATGATTTTCTATGGGATGCAGATAATATGGGTTACAATTCATCATCTCTATCCTCTTACATTCTCTACCCATGTTTCCACCTTCGTCTTGGCCCCCTCTATTGCATTCATAGGGGAACTCCATGTCTTTCACTAATCAGCCTCATATAGAGATCCAAATTCATTGCTTCCATCACTAATCATCATGAAAAAACATAGGATCTTTATCTGATAACCTTTATGACACATTGAGCCTCATCAATCTACATAAAAGGGCAGATGGAGGAGGATTCCATCATCTCTCTCTAATTCATGTCATCACACTCAACTACTCTACCTTCGTTCCCAGCCATCATCCGCCACTTTTTAACCTGAGAACACAATTTCTATCAATGCTCAAGCTCAACTCAATCTCCCCTCACCATTGTTGTGTTGTAGAAGCTCAGTCTCCAATAACCCATTTCGCCGATCCATTTCCATGTCATTAGGTTCCCCATCCATTCCATGCATGAAGGGATCCACGGTGTCTACATTGTTCCCCATATGGATTCCTTCCACACATAAAAATTAAAACACTTGAGAGACTCATGTCTGTCTTTAATCACCCCTAATCTCATGTGTTTATTTGTGAACAGAGATCCCCATGGATCTTGGGGACTTATATGAGGATTTGAAGATCCTCATGAGGTGGATGAGGGCCTCTCTCTCTCCCTACTAATAAAATTCCATCCATTTTTACAATTAAAGGGATTAAACACAACTATAAAGAGAAGCACTGATGGAGGATGAGCATGTATCAAATTTTATTTATGTTGTTTTATTTCTATTTTGTTTTATTTTTTTAAGTTTTAATTCATTTATAATTTCAATTTAGTTTTAATAAATATAATACATGTATTCTAATTATTTTATTCTACTAATTGTGTCTCCACCCATTGTATTATTATTATTATTGGTGGTGTTGTTGTTATTAATATTATTTTCACATTATTCTTTATATTTTGTTTCCTTTATTTGTTTTCTAATTTTATTCTTCTTCTCTATATCTCTCTATTATTTCTCTCATCCAATATTTTTCTTTTAATTTTTTTTCTTAATGATTATATTTATTTTGTTTTGTTTTGTTTCATTACTATATCATTCTCTTATCTTCTCATATTCCCACAAAATTAATCTCTTACTCTTGATAATGGGAGGCAAACCTGAGGATTGGCATGGGGGAGTTCAACGTGTGGAAATGGCCCCCCATGACATGAAACATAATTAGTATATATTTTTTCACATATTTTACCTCTCTTCATTAGAAATATATTCAAATGATTGAGTTGAGAAAATTAATGGATGAAACATTATCGATAATGATGGTTCCTAGATGATGGAACACCCTCGACCATGGTTTTTCATCAACCATGATTAAAGTAGGGTGTGGAATTTATTTTGTGTATCCTGAATGGCCTGAAGGCCTTCTTTTTTTTTATTGATTTTGATAACCCTCCTTTCAAGGGATGATGGGGAACCCTTACAAGGCCCGTAGGCTCAGAGATTACATGGCTTGTAGGCTTTAAGAGATTACATGACCCGAAGGTCTTAGAGAATTCAACCAGATTGTCTACAAAGAACTGCCCCTCCCCAGCATTTGCATCTTGATAGTAGCTCTCCACCTTTGCATTATCATCTGGCTAAACTTCTCGTGCAAGCATATGCTGGTACCGATGGCATAGCCATACCCTCTCATTCTGACAATCCATTTGGCTCTGCTCTGGTGAGTGCACCTACTCTGAATCCTCTTCTGGGGAATGTCTTTTTTTGTAGTGTGTCTGGGCCTTCATTCATGTGGACCACAAGCCTTGGGGTGGCCCAAATCCCTTAAGGTGGCCCGAAGGCTTTGATAATCAACTGGCCTGAAGGCCTTGGGTGTCCTGAAATCCATGTTGGACCCGAGGACCAAACCGGTGGCCCGAAGGCCCAGGTGGATGAATAGTTCTGGCTGCTACAGTACTGAACAGTGCATTCTACAGTGCCTACTACATTAATGCTATAGTAACCCGGAAATATGCCTCCACCCGGATTTGATCTCGGGTCTCTTGGATGCACCTAGTGAGCCCTCACCAACTGGTCTGAGGCTCTTGTGCTAAAAACGTGTGTTGCTAACACTGACTCCCAAAGTGGGGCCCCCATCAGCCCAAGTGCACTCCACATTCCCCAGCTAAGAAATGTCTTTGAATGGTTCTATTCATAATAAGAATAGTGTTCGAGCCAGGTGGGACTCGATCCTGTGCCAGTTCCCACAGAGGGCGAGGGGTACAACCAGCGAGTACCACTCAGCTAACACCCCATGGGCTGTGGAATTTATTTTACTTAGGAATTCAAAGATTCGACAATATGTAAATAAAAAATACTAATTCATCATGACATTTTAGGTTTTTATTATAAAACTAAAATCAAACAAATAAAGGTGAACATGATTAAACCCAAAATCGATTCCAAAACCACATTGTTTCATTGTTTCTTTACACATTCTCTTTAGAATTGAATCTTAGTATAAAATTATAATTTCTATATTTCATTTCATTTATATATTTAGAAGAGTAATAAAAAAACAAAGCATTCTCCATTTTATACACAAAATAATGAAAATAACAAAGAAAAGTAGTTTAGGAGATTTAGAATATGTGAGTGAAAAAAATGAGAAGCTCCTCAACTGAGACAACCCTGGTCAGCCAATATGCAGCACTAGGAAAATAATTTGAAATTTTCACACCCTACAATAAGAACGTTTCAAGAATACTATAGTTCATAGGGAAACAATCATTAGTTAATTTTTTCTATTTTATAGTATATGGTTTTTAATTGATTTTAAAACCCATAAAAATCCATTTCTTTTGCCCATGATATGTTCAATAGATTATTATTCTTCATTGACTAGTAACTCACAGGTGTAAGAACTAGTAGTTTAATCACTCTAATTTGTAGAAGAATCTGTTTTAGTATGGGATAGATAGATCAGGGGATCTAGAAGAAAAAATTGCATATATTAGTAATTCAAGGACCTCATCCAGCATCTCAAAGAGACCCTTGTGAAACTCGTGGTTGATGTATTGGATACAGAGTTAGATAAAATCTCTGAGTACCTCCTCGAATTTTATCAATATGTGGCCAAGAAAAAGAAATATTTTTTCTTTTTTTATCCAAACACTTTAGAATATTCTTTCGCAAAAAAATTCTAGTTGAAAGTGGATAAACACAAACAAAAATACAATATTGTAAATTTGGTGGAGATGGTACAATATTTTTAAGGAATAATGGATTGGATAACTGACAACATCAATTTATCCATTGATAAATATGAACCTAAACCCAAAGATGATCAACTTTTCTTCCCAAGTTTACCTAAGGAACCTAAGGAGGAAGACTTTATTACAGAGTTATACGTGGGAGATCAAAAAGATCTTGATTATTTTTGGAATGACTGTGAGGAACAAATTTATCTACCCATATCTTTCTAATAAGAAGATCAAATAATATTGAAGTAAGACACCACCTAATTAGTGGAATTTTATGTAAAGATGGAGGATCGTGAATACCTACCTCAACATTCCACTATCCAACTCCAAGAGGTACTGACTACTGAACAATAGAATATAGATTAACCAATTAATTTACTTTACCTATTTTGAAACTCTGTTTTATTTTGTTTTATTGAATCTAAATTGTGTATTAATTTCTAATACATTGAATTTTCAGATTCAGAACATACATTCTACACCTTAGAGGAAGATGAAAGTCCTAGAAATGAATCTGTTGAGGAAAAAATGGAGCTCGTTAATTTTTATGAACATACATTTTTGTGACATAATGTGAAAATCCAAGTCGTTGAGACTGAGGAAATCAAAATAAAGGCTACTCATATATAAAGTTACAAAAATTTTATTAAAAATTATAAATTAATTTTTTTTCAAATAAAAATACTTGTTTACATTCTCATTGATCCTTGAATTCATTTAGCCCATTTTGAGCCATCACTAGATTGTGTTGTTTGACATAGTACAGATATCACAATATCATGTTATATGTCTGGATCATGGGGGAAACTCTATATGCCATTCGAAGAGGGTCTATATTCCAGTATGATGAGTTGAATGGTAATATCCTTTCATATTTATAGAGTTCCATTGTCTCAGGCATTCCAAGTGTATATACCATTAGATGAGAGGTGTTATATGTTATTGATGGGTGTCATTTAAACATAATGGTAACACTGGTGTATTTATATAATGGTATAAAAAAAAAATATTAGAGTAATTTTGGGGAATCATATAATTATCTAAGTCATGCATATACTACTTATGACATCCTTCCATATTTTCTTTGACCCTGTAATGACTGAGGTTCATTAAATCTTACTATCTTCATGATAATTAGTGTGACACCCTTTACTCAAGATACTCCTCCTTTCAACATTAATATAGTTATTTATTATTTTTTAAAGTTATTAAGCTTTCTAGATGTGTTTAAGAGGTCGTGAATGGAAACAAACCAAACTATTGGACATATTATAGCTTAAAAAGTAACATCAACTCCACCAAAAAAAATAGTGGGATCCACCAACCAATAAATGTAGTCTATAAGATATTTATCACCACTATAGATTCCACTGGATCACTAGTGGGTTTCTTGGTAAAATCCAATTCTATATAGTGACCAAATTCTAGTTGGTGGAGGCCACCTGCTCGCTGGTGGCATCATTCAAGGAATCATTACTCTAGCTAGTTATATGTTCTTTTTATTAAAATCCAAAACCATTCACCTTCTTTATCATTATTTCATGACCATTTATCCTTATATTATCCTAGTATATGTCCTCCAGAATTTCGGGGCTCTCCCTTCTCTTTATGTCTCCTCTCTTTCACGCTTGGATAGCGTCTTGATCTTGTGATTTCAATTTAATGAGTTCTATCATGATATGGATCAGTCCTCTCCTTTTCTCCATGATAAAACCCAATTAGATCCATAATGTATTAATTAAAGACAAGGGTTTATACGTGGTCTAATAAGGTTTTTTTATCTTGATATAATTGGAACCTAGATTAAAGGAATTATAATTTGTTTATCATTTGGACTTTGATTGTTTTCATAAATAGATCTAATCTGGTATGTGTGATCTCATA
Source organism: Viscum album (assembly GCA_963277665.1). NCBI lineage: Eukaryota > Viridiplantae > Streptophyta > Magnoliopsida > Santalales > Viscaceae > Viscum > Viscum album. The sequence goes on from OY728141.1 coordinate 144,510,855, forward strand.
GTACATTTTTGGTGTGAAATATCTTAAATATTAAACCTATAATTGTTGTTTTTTAATATCAGAAATTTTTCAAGGATATGAATTGGGTCAATTGATCTTGGATAGTGACCCTTTTCATTTAAATGTCATTTCACCTAATTTAGGAATCCCTTAACGTTAGAGAATGTCTATTTGGGTTCTTGGAATAATTTTTAGAATGTGTATGTATCAATGTGATTCCTATCTCCTATGATTGATAACATGTGGTGTGTGGGTATCCCCCGTTTATCATGACCCGACCCAATGGGGATCGAGCCGCGACACCCCAAGCCCACCTCCAATAGGCCAGGGGCTGACTTCTAGCACTGAGTAGGCTATCATAGACATGGGAGTCATTATCCTAAGGTACCTGTAAACAGGCACCCACATACACCTCCATGAAATTGTGCAGAGATATATAAAACTGAAAAGTAAAATCATGCATACAACTATCCCACCACCAAAGTACAACAGTAGTACAAAAGGGGAAAATAGGGCCCACCAAAAGAAAACTACAAAGTGTCTAACTTGCTCAGAAGGAGGGAAAACACTTCCAAAACACCTACTAGTAAACTCCTCAGCACAGCTCCAGTAAACACCGCGGTCAGACCTACTCACTAAGCTCTGCCTACTACGGGTCCTCTTGGGACTCCGTCGAAAGGCCTGTGGTCTGCACAAGACACAAACATGTGTGGGAAAAGCCAGTGCAGGGGTGAGTATAACAATAATCATTAGGCACCCCAAAACCCAAAAAAATAGAGAAACTGAAAGGAAACAGTCCACTCATCCCAGCCTGAGGGAACCCAGATGAGAGAGAAACTCCATCTTATTACCATCCCCGACTAAACACAACTATTCAGCTCAACTCATGTGTATGCCCATACATACACCTTGAACAATCCAGATATACTCAGCTCACACACCAAGCCACAAGAGGTACCAACCTCATCACCAGCAATGGTCCACAACCAGGAGATCACACTCCACAATCACTATCATCCCAGATGACACTAGTCCGAGAGATACACTCCATAAGGTTTTTCACAAACCTCTCCGACGCTCACCTGAGAGATCACGCTCGTCAGATAGCATCACTAAGAAAACCTCACTGAAACAACATAAACACCAAAATTCGTGGATATGGGATAGCTCCTAGGGTATTCTAGGGGATACCACAACCCACACCGGTATACAAAGATCTCACAGATAGAGGATCACTCCCAGGATCCGCTGGGGGATACCATAACCCGATCTGGCACTTGTAGATCTCACAAATAGGGGATCACTCCTAGGATCTGCTGGGGGATACCACAACCCGATCTAGCCCTCGACAGAAACACATCACTCATATAGAGGATCGTCGCCCACGTAAAGGTGGTCACGACAATACCGGAACCCTATCTGGCACATATCATGCTATAGGGGATCGAACTGACGATGTTGCAACCCTAACGAAACCACGCGTTGAGTAGGGGATCGTATAACCAACGATAACGAAACCCTACTAAAAACCTCATGCTGAGCAGGGGATTGTATACCCATTGATGCCACAACCCTCCTGAGCATAGCTCATTGCATAGGGGATCATATTCCCAATGATTCCACAAACCATAAAGGGTTAACTTGCTAGATAAGGGATCGTCGCCCATGGATATGCGGTCACAACGATACCAAGAACCCGATCTATGGTAATGATGCTAGAAGATCCTGCTCCGGGCCCACCAGAGGGATGCCACAACTCTAACAGATTAAACATCCCATCGAGAGGATCAAAAATCTATGTGAAGGGTGTGATGCTGTGTGAACCCTCGCAGGCACGAACCAAGGGAGTACCCTCAACCACTACTGGTCCAAACGTCACTAAACCGAGAGACCCACCACAACACCACACTACGCACCTCCTAGGATGATATCAAGGCCACCATTGCGATCCATGCGAAAAAACACGCAGGATAGGATATTTACTCACCTGAAACGGAAAACCGGTGAAAAGGCACTATTCACCGCAGCTAGCCCATGCGAGGCCCACAAAACGATCCCAAAACTCATCAAGCAGATCATACCATGGTGATCCCCTGGGAAAAACACACAAGATCCACTACTTGTTCATCCCAAACAGACACCCAATGAAAAGGGCACTATTCACCGTAGCCCTCCTGGGTGGGGCCCACGCCTCGATCTTGAAACACATCGAACGGATCGCACCATTGCAATCCTCTTGGAAAAACACACAGGATCAACTATTCATCTGCCAAAATCGGACTCCTGGTGCGAATGTTGCGTTTCTCCACAATTGCCAAAACCTGACCTCATGGGGCCCGCACCCCAAAATCGTACCCCAACACCTTAAAAACAACAAAATAATTCCTCTGTATCATTAGGGTCTCAACGCCACTGACGGCACATCAATTGGACGCTCCAGGTAGAAGATACAACGACCTGAAGTCAAATAATAATAAAATATCATTATTTTATTCTACTTTTCATGCTCTCGGGCCATGATCTTGAAACTCAAAATTCCAAAACTCACAGAGAAAGGTTATCCTCATCGCTAGGGTCGCATTTCCACAAACGGCACATGAATCCGACTCCTGGATTGCATGAAACAGGTGTTTAAAAACCCTCGTGTAAAAAAAAGTGGTCGGACTTGCCTGAATCGGCCTGTGCGGCCGGCCCAGACCGGCCTACCCTAGCAGGAAGCCCTCCGTCGTGCGGCACCCCGTGCCACCGCGCTTCGGCGGTGGGGTCGGCATGCCTCCATGGCCCGCTGTGCACCGGTAAAGATTCTACAGACCGCCGGGGGCACCTCGGTGGTCCGTTTTGCGATCCGAAGGTACCGACGCGACCATCAGGACGCGATCTTCCCTATGACGACCTCAAAATGAAGCAATTCGCAGAAAAAATGGGATCGGGGGATTAATACTCAAACCGCCTACCTCGTGGGAAAAACGCTGAAACTTTGGCTGCAGAGCGATGCCGGAAACGCCCTCAAGCTCGATCTGCTGACGATCGACGCTGAAAACAGATGATTCTGGCGCGATTCAGCAAAGAACGGACGAGGGGGGGGTCCGTTCTCTACACGTAGGAGGTGGGGGAGATGAAATGGTTTTTATTTTTTTTATTTAAAAACCTTTATTTAAATCAATGCCCCCGACCAGACCTCCCGCCGCTGAGGAAATTAGGTCGCCCCTAGGGTAAACATGTCGTTCTGAATGCAACGGCGGGCTCATATTTGTGTTTCGAGACTCCTTTCAAAAGTTATTCGAGCTTACTCTCGTAAATTAAATTTTCCACTTATTTATGAAAACGCCTCTGGTGGCGTTTTCCACAGCAGGCCCTCGCCTACAAAGATTGCACCCTGCCTAGGGTAAACAACATGTTTCAAACGCAAATGTGCCCTCAGATTCCCGTTCTGAGCTACTGTTTAGGAGATATCACACCCCCGCCACAAGCATAGTATAAAAATACTTAATATTTTTATAACATTAATTCCGGGCACACCGGGCCTCAGAATCGCACACCGTCTTCACGTCTAGCTCTGGATTTATTTGTAGAAATATTCCAAAGTCTGACAGGGCCAAAACCCGAGTTGATATATCCTCCACCCCCTTAGAACATTTCATCCCCAAAAATCCATAAGCAAAAGGAAAGCGACTGGACTCTCAACTGGGTCACTCACGCCAGGGAGTTCGCCAACAAACACTCATTCCTGAACACATATTTCAAAGGAACTCATCCACTACACCTCAACACTATCTGCTTTGGGCAGCACTGACTCGCCCGCACAGTTTTAATCGCATCACAAAAATGTGTCTCGGTGGGTGACAGATCCATCTCCTTATGCATTCTAAGCACACTAAACAAAACCCACACAGGGTCTTACCAATTCCCTGAACAAAACATGGGCAAGCAACCGAAAGAAAAGAGTACGTATAAACATTGTCTATCAAACTACTGCAGTAAGTAGAAAGGACACAAGTCATACCTCTATCCATCCATGGAGCCTCTGGGTCAACATCCTCTAGGGTATGAAACTGTCCTCGCCCTCAGCCACCAGCTCCCTAAGCTTGGCATGGACCACCTAGGGGTGGGGGTGGTGGAAGCTGATACCACCTACCACCTCCTGCTACTGCACCAGCTCCGTCGCCACATCCACCGCCCTGCAGACCTCCTTTCTCAAGGTGCTGCCTCTGCCAAGGCGGTCCATCGACTGGATCCCTCTCAGCAGCACATCGGGTCGGACAATATCTAGAAAGATTTCCCCGACCATCACAAGAATAACACAGCCTCTCCTGAGGTTGAAAAAAACTGGCCTGCGATCCTTATGAGCCATGGGCCTCAGATCCTCCATCCTGGGGTCGCCGCCTAAAATGTCGTCCACGTCCAGCCCCTTGAGTCTGTCATCAGCTACCAGATGTCGACGTCTCCTCTCTCGCATGACCAGAACTAACAGGAGGGATTTGCTTAGCCAGAAAGTTATCCACCACCAATGCTCGCTCCATCACTCCAACAGAGGTGGGCAGGCACAAGGAAACCACACCTTCTCGGATGTCCCTACATATTCCCTTCTAGATGGTCCGAGCCCTATATAACTGGTCTCAAACCATATCCAAGGAGTAGCACGACAATTCCATAAACCTCACGGAGTACTCCGACACAGTCATGCCCTCCTACCAAAGCTGCAGAAGCTCCTGAATCCGCACTGACCTCAGCGTCACTGGATAGAACTTTTGTCGAAAGAGCTGCTCAAACTCTGCCCACGTGAGCGTCTCCCCATAATGGTACTACATCACCAAACTCCTCCATCGCCCAACCAAACCATGTAGAAGGCTTTCCGCTAGGACCAACATCTGATCTGAAGGTGTCCTCACAATGCGGAAAACTTGAGTGACTGCTTTGAGCCAGTCATCGGCTGCCTGAGGGTCAGAATCACCCTGTAACCACAGAGGTCGCTGCCTCTGGAACTCGTGCAGCACACTCAGCCTGTGAAAAACCTCATCCTGCACTTTCAGCACAACCATCTGCTCGACTCGTGGTGGATCAACTAGAGGACCACCTGGAGGTCCAGCCTCAAAACATGCGCCCTAGTCTACAACCTCTACACAAGGCAGATCGTCACAACAATCCTTCTATGGAACCCTCACAGGCTATCATCATGGAGGTATCCTCAAATACATTCAATACGCACCACAATCAAAGAGTATATTTGAAGAGCTGACTCAATAAGGATAAGGAAAAACCCAAAACCCAGTCTTACATAATATATGTACAATTTTTTCCCTGCGATCAGTGTATGAATGTACTGAGTTAAAAGGTATGTTATCAGAGTCCTGTTTTATGGATACGTCTGCCTCCGCACCAACACTGGAGTTCCTGGCCTGAAACCCAAACTCAAAACATCCTAACACTACCGCTATGTAACCAAAACCAAACTCGCAGCTAGACCAGCTATACTCTTATATACCAAAGGTGAACATCCTATGATACCACTCTATCACGACCCAACCCAACGGGGCTCGAGCTGCGACACCCCAAGCCTGCCTCCAATAGTCCTGAGGCTGGCGTCTAGCACCGAGTAGGCTATCACACACATGGGGGGAAATAGTGTAGAGATATATAAAACTGAGAAGTAAAAGTAGGTATACAACTATCCCACAACCAGAGTACAACATAAGTACAAAAGGGAAAAACAGGACCCACCAAAAGAAAACTGAAAAGTGTCCAACCTACTCATAAGGAGGGAAAACACTGCCAAAACACCTGCCAGTAAACTCCTCAGCAGAGATCTGGAAAACACTCCATTCAAACCTGCTCACTAAGCTCCTCCTACTCTAGATCCTCCTAGGACTCCGTCGAAAGTCATGTGGTCTGCACAAGACACAAATATGTGCGGGCAAAGCCCATACAGGGGTGAGTATAACAATACTCAGTAGGCACCCCAAAAACCCAAAACAAAAGAGAGTAACTGAAAGGCAACAGTCCGCTCATCCCAGCTAGAGGAAACCCGTACAAGAGAGAAATTCCATCTCGTGACCATACCTGACTAAACATAATTATTCATCTCAACTCAAGTGTATGACCATACATACACCTTGAACAATCCAGATATACTCAGCTCACGAACCAAGCCACAAGTGGTAACAACCTCATCACCAGCAACGGTCCAAAACCATGAGAGCACACTCCATGATCACTGTCATCCCAGATGACACTCATCCGAGAGATACACTCCACCAGGATTCTCACAAACCTCTCAAATGCTCACCCGAGAGATCATTATCTTCGGATAGCGTCATTGAAAAAACCTCACTGAAACAACATAAACAACAAACTCCTCAGATAGGGGATCGCTATTAGGGTCCACTAGGGGATACCTAAACTCACACTAGTATAAGAAGATATCATAGATTGGGGATCAATCCCAAGATCCGTTGGGGGATACCACAACCCGATCTGGCACTCGTAGATCTCAAAATAGGGGATCACTCCCCGGATCCGCTGGGGGATACCACAACCCGATCTGGCGCTCGACAGAAACACGTCACTCAGATAGAGGATCATGGCCCGCGTAAAGGTGGTCACGACGATACCAGAACCCTATATGGTACATATTGCGTTGTAGGGGATCGAACCGACGATGTCGCAACCCTACCGAAACCACGTGCTGAGTACGGGATCATATAACCAATGATACCGCAACCCTACTAAAAACCTCATGTTGAGCAGGGGATCATATAACCAAAGATTCCACAACCCTGTTGAGCACAGCTCACTACATAGGGGATCATATTACCGATGATTTCACAAACCTATGGGGTTAACCTTCTAGATATGCGATCGTCGCCCGTGGATAAATAGTCACATTGATACCAAGAACCTGATCTAGGGTAACGATGCTAGAGGATCCCACTCTAGGTCCACCGGAGGGATTCCACAACTCTAACAGATTAAACATCTCATCGAGAGGATCATAAACCTATGCAAAGGGTGTGATTCTATGCGAACCCTCGCAGGAATGAACCAAGGGATTACCCTCAACCACTGTTGTTCCAAACATCGCTAACCCAAGCGACCCGCCACAACTCCACAGTGTGCACTTCCTAGGCTGATACTGAGGCCACCATCACAACCCATGTAGAAAAACACGCAGGATAGGCTGTTTACTTTCCCGAAACGGACAACTGGTGAAAAGGCACTATTCACCATAGCTATCCCTTGTGGGGCCCACACAATGATCCCAAAATTCATCAAGTGGATCATACCACAGTGATCCCCTCGAAAAACACCCAGGATCAACTACTCGTTCGACCCAAACGGACAGCCAGTGAAAAAGGTATTATTCATCGTAGCTAGCCCGGGTGGGGCCCATGCCTCGATCCCGAAACACATCAAATGAATCGCACCATTTCAATCCTCTCAGAAAAACACATAGGATCGACTATTCTTTTGCCAAAATTGGACTCCTGGTGCGAAAGTTGTGTTTCACCGCAAACGCCAAAACTCGGCCTCGTGGGGCCCGCACACCAAACTTAGTCCCCAACACCCGAAAACCAACAAGAAATGTATGTCGTATCATCAAGGTCTCAATGCCACTGATGACACATCAATTGGATGCTCCGGTTAGAAGATACAACAGCCCGAAGTCGAATAATAATAAAATATCATTATTTTATTCGACGTTTCATGCTCCCGGGCCACGATCCTGAACCTTAAAATTTCTAAACCCACTCCAAAGGGTTCAGCGCATCTCCAAGGTCGCGTCGCCACAAATGGAACGCGAATCCGACTCTCATATTGCATGAAATGGGGGTTTAAAAACCCTGGTGTAAGAAAAAGTGGCTGGACTGGCCTACCGCGCGTCGCCGCGCCGGCGAAGCTTCTATGGACCGCTGGGGCACCCCTAGGGTCCGTTTTGCGATCCGAAGGTACCAGCGCAACCCTCAGAACGTGATCTTCCCTGAGACGATATCAAAACGAAGAAATTCACAACAAAAACGGGATTGGGGGATTAAAACTCAAACCACCTACCTCACGGGAGAAACGCTGAAGCTTCAGGTGCAGAACGATGCCGGAAATGCCCTGAAGCTCGATCTACTGACGATCGGCACTGAAAACGGTGATTCTGGTGTGATTTGGCGAAGAATGGATGAGGGGAGGGGGGTTCCGTCTATTGCGCATAGGAGGTGGTGGGGGGAGATGAAATGGTTTTTCTTTTTTTTTAATTTAAAAACCTTCATTTAAATCAACGCCCCCGACCAGACCTCCTAGCGTGGAGGAAATTATGTCACCCCTAGGGTAAATGCACCATTTTGAAAAAAACAGCGGACGCGGATTTGCGATCTGAGACTCCGTTCAGAGGTTATTCGAGCCGATGCTCGTAAATTAACCTTTCCACTTATTTACGAAAACACCCCTGGTGTCTTTTTCCACAGCAGGCCCACGCCTGCATAGATTACACCCTTCATAGGGTAAACGACATGTTCTGGGCGCAACTGTGCCCTCATATTTCCATTCTGAGATACCGTTTAGGAGATATGACACCCCCTCCACAAGCATAGTATAAAAATACATAATATTTTTATAACATTAATTATGGGCACACCGGGCCTTGGAATCGTCCGTCGTCTTCGCGCCTAGCTTTGGAATTATTCGTAGAAATATTAAAACATCTGATGGGACATATCCTGAGTTGCTACACCACTAATACCTTTCTTGATGTCTGATCACATGTGGTGTGCACGTATATCCATGCGAGACCTTTGTTTTATGTTTTATGGTTTATTGATTGAGATGGTAATAAATATTTCTTGATATGAATTTTTTTTATATCATTTGTATATTTTATTGAATTTTTTTTTCTTATGTCTTATCAGTTGAGTGTGAAGGTTGATCCATATGAACTATCCCCTAGAGAGGGATGTGTCTGGTGCTTGGTCGACATGTTTATGGTCTATCCCTTCAAGGGGGATGTGTCAAACATGTTTTTTGACTATCTCATCGAGGGATTGTTTTAGGAGGTTTTCAATGTTCCTTCTAGAATTGATCAAAATAAGGTATATTAGTTCTTAGAGGAATCGACATATATGTTGTGCTTGTTTGATATACATTTATATTATTTTGTTCTGTTTACTTACATTGAATAAACAATTATATATTATAAAATTTTTTAAGGTATTTTCATGGTATCCTATTAAGTTTCATACTCAACCCCAATTTATAAATATTGTTGTGCATATATATTTCATGATTACCTATCCATTTAAGGGAATAAAACCATATAGTGGGTGGTTGATTAAGTTGAGTTAAATGATGATAATATTGAAGTGTGAACCTTGGGCTTGGAATTATGTTTTTATTTCTTCTTAGTTACTTTTATGTCATACTTGATGCTCCACCTATGGGGATCCTCTTCCTTTTTTTTATATTATGTTGTATAAAATTACATACTGATATTATATGGTCTGGTAATTTAAGTATATGTAATTACTATAATGATTTATTTATTTATTCATTCATCAATAGTTTATTATAAATTTGTTGATTCCATTATATAATCTGATGTTTACTTGGTACTAAGGGTATAGTCTCCACACTTCATCCCTTTTGGACATTACCAATAGTTAGAAACCTATTAATAATGATTAGGCTTGTATAATGTTATGTGAAACCCCACCATAGACCGGGTGGATCAGGTCGTGGTGTTAAAAAATTGAATCAAAGAACAAATTTCACCAATTGTTTATTTATAATACTTTATTTAAGACAAGTTAGACCAGAGATATGACAATTTTTACTCATGTAGGGTAACTATGTCATTTCATGGAAAGAACTACAAATTAAACCTCTTAGTTTCTATGGGATTGGGAAATGATGATTTTGATTCTCTTGTTTTTTGATCATACATTTTATTTAATTTCACATAGGATAATTCACCAGATGTTATAATATTGATTTATTGGATTTGGTGTGTGTTCATGAATAATGTCAATTCACCTAAGATCAAATTTTATATTTTTATTACTTGTATTATATAATGGACATATAATTAAAATGGATATTGAAAATATTAATATGTTCTTTTAATGAATTATTTCTTTCATTATTTAATTTCAACCTATGTATTCTATTTTTGAGTGTATATATGTGGTTTTGATTACTGTGTAGGTACCATAGGCTTGTCTTTGGACTTTAGTAGTTTTCAGGGTGTTATTCGTTAGTTTGGTTTTTATCAAATTATGATAAACCTTGTCATAAACTTGTATGTGATTGTATGTGATCTATTATTAGTCTTTCATTTATTGGTTGGATTTCTCTAAAATTCGGTCTAGAATTTCAAAAAATTTCACCTCAAAGACATCATTACCCACCTGTTATATGGGAGGATGATACTGATCATATCCCTAAATATATTCTAGAAACTATGGTTAAAGAACTAATATATTCATGACTCTTCTATATCATACCTATTCAGGGTGGTAGAGTCCAAAGGGGTAGACTGGTGATGTTTGACTCTTTTCATGACTACTAACACCAGTATCCCCCGAACTTTTAGGGTACTGGAGGCCCCATGGATACAAATTACTATACAATTCCTCAGTGTGAACTTTGAACTTGTGGAGATCTCGGAGGATCTGAAGGTAAATATAGTGAACATTATGCATCAAGGTGTAGTTGGACAATGGCAGGACATTTTTCTCTAGCTAGATAGAGGTGAAGGGTTGATATAGAAAACATTTAAGGACCTCTTATTTGAGGTTTGTTTCCTAATATGATAAAGTTAAATCATTCTCATTACTTCATGAAGCTCTATAATGGGTCAATTTCAGTGTCTTCATATTCACTGTGATTCACTTATTTAATTCATATTTATCCCCATATAGATGGTAATGAGGTATATAAGGATAAGAAATTCGATATCACTCTTTATCCATATATGAAGTTATAGGTTATAATATTTTTATGATGAATTATGTTGTAATTAATCATAAGGATTTGACAATAAAGAAGGAAATCAAGGAACATAGAGTTGTAGGTATTGTTCCATCTTCCATTGGTTTGACGGGTACATTTCAAGTGATATTATAGTTTTTTCTTCTCAAAATAGAAAAATAATATTATAGGATAGACATTAGGGTCGTGGTTGATAGTTATAGTATATAAGAGGATCTTCCACTCTCTCTATGGGATACCGATCTGTTAGGTTCTATAACTATGGGAATAAAGGATACTATCTCAAGGATTATCCTATTGCAATCAATTATTTTCTCCATTATGGAAATGTTGTTCATATAATGTTGTTTTGTGCTAAGGAATCCTAGATACACACAACAACATTAGTTTATGGTATGAGTGTTTATCCTCATCAATAGGTATAGGCCTTATATGGGTTAAAAATTAGGTGACTCATTTACCACTAGGGAATCATGGAGTAGTTGGAGGCCTGGCTTAGGTGGTTGATCATGCATCAGTTTATGGTGGATAGGGAACTTATGGGTTATGAGATACATTCCTTATTTCTTTTACACTATCTATTGCATTATTTGATATAGGAATTCCACATTCAATATTATTTTCTCATGTGGTTTCTAGGTTATAATTATTGGTTATGTTATTTTATGAGATATTATTTATTGGTAGACCCTTGTGGATAAAAGTGGACCATCTTCATATCATTCCAAAATGTCCAATATTGATTTCTTGATTCAAGAATATCTGTAGATTCACAATTCTCAAGATTTCAAGTTTCAATGTTATCCTTGGAACAGAGTAGTTTACCATAAATGATGAACACGTCGATTATTATCATAGATGAATGAATTTTTCATTATGTAAAGGGGATAAGTTCATGTTTACTAGTTAGTTTGACATTGATGTAGTAAAAGTGGGACTAGACCACCTTTTGAGATAATGTTTTCACCATAGGTGGTTTATATTTTTCATACAGTGGATCAGACGAAGAATTCATCTTCTTTTATTCTTATGGTAAATAAGTATCAGGATTCATTTATAGAGGATTTCTTGATGTTACCATTAAATATGGGAGTTAATTTTGATATTGATCTAGTGCTATGTGTTTGAACTATATTGATTCCACTATATTTAATGACACCAACTGAGCTAAAATCACTCAATGTTAATCTTGAATATTATGATGCGAAATGATTCATATAATCAAGTACATACCCAAGGTTGATCTGATGTTATTCACTAAGAAAGTGGATAGTATTCTTTAACATTGTGTAGACTATAGAAAGTTAAATCAAATCACTTTTAATGACATATACCTTCTAACAAAGGATTTATAAGTTTTTTGATTCATTAAGGGGGACCATGTGGTTTTCAATGACTGATTTGTGTTCCAGTTACCATTATCTATGGTCTATAGATTAATACATGCTTAAGGTAGTTTTAAGGAGATGATATGGGTTGTATGAGTATATCATTAAATGTTTTGGACTAAATATTGATTCAATAGTGTTTATGGTTCTCATGTACAAGGTATTTCACCCAAACTTGGACTACTATATCATTTTATTAACTGATGACATCCTAAAATATTATAAGATGTTATAATCACATGTTATACACATTGAGATCATATTATGTATTCTTTGATCACATCATCTTTATACTATCTAAAAGTTTTACTTTTGGATACAGGATGTGAAATTTATTTTTCACATGGTTTCTAAAGAAGGGATATATATTTATAGAAAAATGATATAATCAATTATGTATTAGGAATAGCTGAGGAATGTGTTTGAGATATAAAATTTAATTGGTTTGGATAGGTATTATAGGAGGTTAATTTAATAATTTTCTCATATAATAAAACTATGACTATTATTAAAATGACGGGGGTCATGTTTGAATAGATATACCAATGTGAGGATTCCTTCACAAAGCTGAGGAACATATTTGACATTAGCTCTAATATTGAATCTTCCTAGGCCTGACATCAGTTAGGATATGTATTTTGATATATATGGCATTGTCCTAGGATTTGTTCTAATATAGGGTGATATGGTGGTCACTTAAAGGAATCATAAGGCATGACACCATGAGTGGAACTACCACACTCACAATTTATTGCTAGTGGATATTTTTCAAGCATAGAATTGTTTATGACACCACCTCTTCATTGGGATATTTTTTGTATACATGGACCATAAGATTTAAGGATATATTTTTCCCACAATTACTTGATTCTTCATTAGAGCTTTTTTTTTGGAATAAATGTAGATGTTCAGCTTTGAGATGGATTATTCTTTCTATAAATGGGATAATTATGAAATATACCTTCGTAGGGAGATGCAGGCAGTTGGTGAGTGGACTGCAAAAGTAAGTTAGTAACATATAGATTTACTAGTAGACTATAATGTGGGTGTGACTACTGATATAGGGGAATTTTTTTCTATAACCTTAGTGATCACATCATCATTAGTTTAGTGAGTAAAGGAAATTCTAGATCTTGATCCTGAGTTTTTAATGATGTGCAAGATGTTAGAATAAAATAGTTCTATTAAAATATGGGATTCAGAATGACATGGTGTACCTTTGGTTCATGGAATAGTTGTGGTTACTTATTCCATAAGAAAATATAATACAATATAATCACATGCATCGTAGTGGGAAATGTATCTAATATTAACCAAAAAATGCATCATCACGTAAATTAGAAATTTTTTAGGAAATACATGAAAAGAGAAATTAGATGATTTGACTCCAATTTTATAACTTTTCCTAGGATCAAGATAATGAATTAAAGACTTATAGGGTTTCTCTAGCCACTTCTATTGATTGTGTGGAAGTTGGATGAGTTGGCCATGGACATCATGTTAGGTTTTCCCATGAGACAAATAGGTTGAGGCATCATGTAGTTTATATGGATTGGTGTACCAAAGTGAATCACTTCATTATAATCAGAGAGAACTCTCGGTGGATGGGATTTGTATGCTCTATGATTAGAATTTTATATGTCTTTATAGAGTGTCTTTGAGCATGGATTCTAATAGAGACACATGATTTACATCATGGTTTTGTAATGGATTTCAAAAAGGGATGGGGACTTAGGTGAAGTTGAGTATGGATTATCATCCTTAGAAAGAAATATTGTCATATATAATGTTCTAGAATTTAGAGTATATCTTCTAGGAATGTGTTATAGATTTAAAAGAATATTGGGATGATAACTTGGATCCAGTAGAGTTTTCCAACAACAAAAAATTTCAGTTTTTAATTTAGATAACTGTATTTTATGATATATATGGATAACCATCTAATTTAACACTATATTCGAATGAGGTTGGTAGATCTTATGTTTTTTGGTCAAGTATGGTATATGAGACCTAAGATTGGGTTTGGTTGATTCAGAATTGGTTGGTAATAGAACAAAGTGGACAAAGATAATATTATGACTGGAGGAGATAACACTTAGAGTTTTTTTTAGTGACATAGATTTATTATGGGTGTCCCCTATGTTACGGAAATGAGATGAAAAAGGAAAGGGATGTTGTCACTATGGTATGTTGGGTCTTTTGATATTCACAAATTCATTGAGATGGTGGCCTATCTGTTGGATCTTTATCCATGGTATAATGGTATGCCTAATTTGATCCACTTGTCTTAGATATTTAGGCACAAACTCGATCATGAGAATGTGATCCATTATAAAGAAAATTAAGCAATATAAAAATTTATAATTTTGAGTAGAATGTATGGATTATTGATTGAAGAGATAATGTTCTACTAGGGAACATTATTCCACTTATTCTGTTTCGTTAGAATCTTGGCCATATTCAACAAGTGACACGGGATTGAGAGTTAGAAATTAAGGCATAGTGGCTTGATTTGTTCAAGAAATCCCTTTATAATACATCTAAATGCTGAGAAGTCATAAGAGGGGGATAATTGTGACTTCCTATTCTCAATGTATTCCAAATTTAATATTCTACATAGTTTTTATTATTCTTTAATGTGATTTGAGGCTAGATAGAGGTGTTTGTGATACTGGAAAGAAAATGAACCAAAATAGTGAGCATGTTGTTGCTCGAAAAATGCTACAATATCACCACCATCTCACTAGTGGGCTCCATCATCCAGCTATTGGGGTCTATGATATTTTTAGCATGACTAAAGTTCCCACTAACTAGTTAGTGGGGTTCATTAGAAGATTAAATTAGTAATATCATCCAACAACCATGTGATAGAGTCCATCAGCTTCCTATTTGAATTATTTGGGGAACAGTAACTCTAGCTGGTTATACAAAATTTTAATTAAAATCTCAAATGCTTCTCCCCCTTTATCATTTTTTCAAACCTTCTTTGACCCCTATCACTCTAAGAGATTACTTCTAATCTTTCCATATATTCTCTTTGATGCTCAGATAATGGTTTATTCCCATGATTCTATTCTCGTGAGTTCAATCATGGTCTAGATTAATGATAACCTCTTCCTATTAATAAAAACCAATTAGATAATTAATTTATTGATTTTATATAAGGGTTTTGACATTTTATAAAATGAAATTTTTTGACCATTATAGAATCGAAACCTCGATTCATGGAATTGGAATTAGCGAATCATTTCGACCAAGATCACTCTTAGAAGCATATCTTTTTGAGTATGTGTGATTTTTAATACATTTTTTGGTGTGAAATATCTTCAATATTTATCTTATAACTCTAATTATTTTTGGTAAATATTTTTTCTGGTGTCTGGAGTGGTTAAATTAAAATTTTATAGGGATAATTTCCATCACAACAACACTGCTCCTAAGGTTGAAAGTCCATTTAATTAGAAAACGTTTATAAAAATTCTTTTCTGGAATGTTATAATTATTCTACATCCCTGTGAGATGTATGTTTTATTCATGATTACATGAGGTGTGTTTGAAACACTATGAGACATATGCTTTATGTTTTATCTTATGGGGAATAATGGTTATGACTATTTATTGATATGATGTGAAATTTTATCCATCATTTTTATATTGTATTTAAAGTGTTGTTCAACTATATTTATAGGTGATAATGCACGATGAGCCATTTTGACTATCTTTTAGGGGGATTTGATAGACCGTTGGTCGATATGTGCATTATAAATCCATTAAAGTGGCGTATTATAGACATGTTTTGGACCATTTCATCAAGGGGGATATATTAGGTGGATGGTTGATGTTCCTTCCAACATGGAACCAAAGAAGGTAGATCAAGTCTCTAAGGACCCAACATATATGTTGAGGTTGTGTGATATACTTATAACTTATTTGTGTTCTATTTAATTTCATGGAATAAATTAGTATATCTTGTCCACTTATATTAAGGGCCATTGGTGTTGTCCAACTGAGTTTCATACTCACACCCTACTCAAGGAACTCAGTGCGTGTGTAAATTTCTTGACTAGGGATTCAATTAAGGGAACATATCATACATTGGGTGGTTCATCATGAGGACTAAGTTTTTTCCAGATAGACCACATTATTATATTTCATCTAATAATAATAATTTTTTACTTTTATCTTTTACACGATCCATCACTTGTGAGGATCATTTTTCTTGTTTAGATTTTGTGGCCTAACATTCCATATTTTTATTGAATGGGTTGGTACCTTATGTGTATGTCATTAATCTAGTGATTTATTTATTTATTTCTTATTTCTTGATTATATTGTTGAATATTCTATTATATACTCTCATTCTTACCTAGATTTGAGGGAATAGTCTCCCCACATCATACCTCTTGTCCCTTAACAACAGTCATAAACCTCTTGTATACATGGGGGTATGCTTGGGGTCATGTGAAACATTGTCTTTGAAATGGTGGATTGATTCTATGCGTTATAGTTTGGCATATGATTGGTTTTATACATTTATGTTCATTTTAATTACATCATGGAATACACCTATATAAACATGTTTACTTGGGTTAAGGATGCATTGGTTTTTTCCTACTGGGGTTTTACTCGCACCCTACATATTAATCTTGGTGCACGTGAAAACTTCATAATCTTGGATCGAGATATTGGAATGTTTCCAACAACAACTTGTGAGGTTCATGGAATTAATAGATAGACATGGTATCAATATGGGATCCAGATAGCTATTACAACATATATTATTTGTTCACTTCCATTTTCAGTTCATATGCTTGGTTACCTACCACATTGTGAGTCTATTTGGTTTATAATTATGGGACCTGACCTGACATCTGTTATAACACCATTTTGTGTTATCTACCATTGTGAAGTTTATTTGGATTATGTATATGTTTTTATATTTGATTGTTTGAATATATTTACCAATGTTATAGTATTCTCATAGAACATTGAAACCCTTACCTCTAGTCAACAACCTCTTATATATGAGGAGGTGTGTATGAGGTCATGTGGCACTTCAGTTTGGACCTGGTGATCCAGTTCAAGGTATTACACTATAAACCACTTCATTTAAAAATTATTATTGAATTATTTAACTATGAATAGTTTATACATTTTATTTATCTATAAATAATATTGAATAAATATTTTTGAAGTTCTCATTTTGGTCTAAAATTACTACAAGACTTTATTCATAATGTTATAGATTTTATATTGTATTCGATACTATTTTTTAATTATATCTGAAGATATATAATTCTGATCAATCCAATCCTTGATTAATATGAATTCTAATGATTTTTTAGGTATAAAATTAATTTTCATAAGAAGACAATTTTTTTATTTGGAGGATATAATATGGGTCTCAATATATTAATTTCAAGATGTGATAGAATTGGAAAACCACATTTTTTATTTTAGTTTACTTTTTTTTACAATATATTTTGTTATATTTTAAAAAAAACTAGCAATAGATATATTTATATTAATATAATAAAAAATATATATAAATAATTCAGTTATCCTAAAATATGGATGACCTAGTCACTGAATATGTATATACATTTATTTATTTATTACAAGACTTATTATATAATTGAGTGGGTTTGATCCAGTATAGAACGTATAAAAAATGTTTGTACTAAGAAAAAAATTGATACAACAAAATAAAATAAGAAAGTATAAATAAAAATGGAATGTATAAATATTAAAATTATAATATTATAAAATCAAGACAAACCAAGGAAATTTTGTTTTATGAAATTGTATTCAAAGAAATGAAACTCAAAAAGAAATAGTGAATAATAGTGGAAAATAAAATAATAAGTCAAGAGAAAATTGACTTTAAAATCAAAAAATGATATCATACATTTAGGTAAAATAGATCTATATTAGTTAATATTATATTAAATTATTTAACACATAAAATCAATAATATTGATTTGTATAAGGATAAGATCTATAGTTCACCATCTAAAAAATTAAACCTTCTAGAAAAATGAATAGAATTATTTTAATATGTCATTATGTCAATTTTATTTGGTGGGGTACTCTTTACTGATTATAAAATACCTTTTCATTATAATTATAAATAAATTTTTCATTAGTTTCATCCATTTCATAAAAGTAAAGATGATTCTAAATATTGAACAACTGAGAGAAAAGAAAAACTAGAAATGAAAATAATGGAGAGTAGTGACACAAAATAAAATTATAAAATATATTATTAAGATAAGGGAATAATTAAATCTTATTCCACATCAACAAATATAGTGAACTTTTTTTAATTTAATAATGAATAATATTTTCATTAAAATAATAATATATATGAAGTAAGCGAGAAAAATTAATTGATGGATTCTCTCTATTTAGATGATCAACCTCTTTAGCAGCTCCTCTTTCCCATAAAATGGCTTTCAATGAATATTACTAATACTTTCCCACTCTAGTTGTTCAAGTATTTAATTTATTCCACTATTTAAAATGAATAATCATTCCATTATGTATGATTTTTAAGGGTACCCACTAATCAAAAACATTCAAAAGTATTTCTCCCTAGGTCTCCACAGGGATATCATCATTATAAATCATCTTCTTCGTGATGACTACAAAAAATGTCCACAATGAATATCCCATCCTCTACATGATTAATGTTCCTCTTACCAAGAATAATTTTCATGATTAAAGAGTTATCCATATATAATATAGAGATTGACTTAGACCCATTTTTCTTTAAATTTTATTTATGAGGTATATGTATGAGGTAAATTTTTTAATTCGTCATAGTTTTTGAACTAACCCGAAATGACTATGGAAACATTACAAAGACACACTATTATGCTCAAAATATCATAAAGGAATGTAATATTGTAAAGTTACTACTTATAGAGTTATATTTGGTCATATATTATAAACTATTGTAACTTTTCAATGATTGTGTACCTTACAAACATACCCCACCATATAAAAATTGTGTACCTTATGAAAACGTATCCTTATATTACATTATTTACCTTATTTTCATTCTAGAGTCATAGAATGAATCTTACTCAATTAAAAAAATGTTTCTTATAGAGATAAATCTGATTCTTATAAATTCTAACACATAGCTAAATTTATAATATGCAATTCCGAAATAACACTTTTATTTTGACAAGACTCATACCAAGATAGACCTATAAGACATAATAAAAAACTTGTGAAAAAAATTCAATCTAGGATGTAAAATTATACATAAAATAGATTAAACACTAAATTTCAAATTTCAACATAAAATTTGTAAATAATTTTTCAACTCGTATTAATGATTATAATATTGAATAATGGAAGTATTTAATCCCATAAACATTAACATCACTTCCTAGATATAAATTTGAGGAATGAAAAACCAAAAATAAACAAAGTTTTGTATCTTGAAATATATATAAATTAAATCATAGATCATTAATCCAATTTGATTCATAAAAAACACTTCATTAATAAAATATTCAAAGAATAATAGATTTAGTTAAAACATTATGATAATTAAATTATTATTAATTAAATAATATTTTTCCATCAGAAAATTAAAATTTATATGAAAAGGATGTGTAAAAAAGGTATCCAAATTAATTCATATAAAATTTCCATATACTTGAGAAATTTATTAGATTTAAACAATCATTTTATGAAATTCAACTGATCAAATTTTATCGTAAAATTGAATGAGTAATACGGACAACAAAGAATTTATTTACAAAATAATTTTCCCCAAAGTAATTTCTTATGTAAAAAAAATATATTTTCCCTCTTCAAAAAATATTAAATAAAATATGGTTTATAGTTTTATCTAATATGAATATATTTAATAATTTTGAAATAGATTAACTGAAAAGAATTTTATATCCAATTATTCGATGATACTTCTATTTTTCTCCCTATTGATAAGACACACATATTTTATTTTTTGAAGACAATTATACCCAATTAACGGATGGGTGAGATTCAAAAACTAATTGGACATCATAACTAACTATGATATAGTTTAAAAATAAGAAAACTAAATCAGTATTATGATTTCATTTTTTATTCTATTTAGATAAAAATGATATTAGTTTAACTCTAAACAAAAAATTTAAATTTAAAAAAATTATAAAATGTACTCTCAATTTATAACTAAATACATGTATTTTATAGATAGAAATGAAAATATGTTGAAAAATTGAATCTATGTGAAAATAAAAATTTAATATCATAAATGTCAAAAAAAACTCAAGTATTAGAAAAAAAATTCAAACAGTAACAGTGTAAATTGAATCTCAAAATAGTCAATTTAAAATATTATGGTTTTTTACGTGTTATAGACTTACATACAACATATAATATGCGAATAAATATTACCCTACACTTAAAACCCAAGTTCTTAACCAATAATGGACTTAATGGTGGAGGAAAATATAATATAGTCTATTTCAAAAAATATATACAAATGAGTAGCTTAAATTATTTTTTAACGAGTTATAATAATATTAAAATATCATATTTTCCAAATATTCATAAAATAAAAGTAATTACCGAAGCTACTACACCAAATTCACATTACACATGTAAGTTTTCTTTAAATTTTTATGCTTAAACATGAAGCTCATAAATATTTTCAAAAATTTACAAAAAAATATATTATGATAGTTATTGAACACCTGTAAAAGAATTTAAATTTGTAAAACTATCGAGATTATTTTAATTTATGAATTAAATATGTAATAATATAGTTAATTGAAATAAATATTCAATTAATAGAGTATCTTGGAAAATAAATCTCAGTAAATAATAAATTCCTTCCCTTATCTAATGAATAATCCCTTTGTTTTCCCTATTACTAATCCTATTAAATTAAATAGGATAGTATAACATTTCTAAATGTTAATGCATAAAATGAAATTAACCAATGTTTAAGTAAAATGGTTGGTGATTAAAATATAATTTAGTATTGAACTAATCATAATCTTTGAACATCAATTTAATTTTAATCCAAGAGTTCTTAAAATTATTCAATTTTGTGATTACATTAAAATTTTATCCTATTGATACTTGATGGAATCAAATAATTAAATAGGCAGTCCAATAGTAGTTTTTTTATTAGAAATAGGAGAAAATAAAAGGAAATTGATGAATCATGAGTTTACTCATATGAAACCTTGAATTTTAGGTCTCTAGATATATATTTTTAAAGTTCAATTTTCCATAACATAGATTATATCCAATATCTTCGGTTTCCCTATAAAAATATTCTAGTAAATAACTCTTAAAAAAATTCCTTATTATACTCTCATAAGAATTCAATATATCCATTAACAAGGACTCCCATGATGGTGAACGTCCAATTCATTGACATTTAAGTTTTATTGGAATCATTTTCAATCTATATTTTAAGAGTAAAACTTTTAGTCTATCTTCTATGTCTATGTTTTGGAATATGGAATAATAAAAATCCTAATTTCATTCCTTTCCAATTCTATCATTTCTAAATGATTTCCTTCTAATATCATCCATTTCACTCAAATTTAGTAGTATTATTTATTAATTGATTTTAATATCATATTTAAATCCATAAGATCCCAATTGGATATTTTTATAGAACAATAGGAAAATACAATGATTTTCCAAAAGGAAATATATAGGGAAATAATCCAATATGATTTTTAAATACAATTCTATAATCCCACAAATACTAATCTAATTTCAAATACCAATATTTTCTCAAACTAAAAATAATTTCATTCAAAATCAATTTAAGATCCCTTTTATAAATTTAATCTCTTCTAATTGAAATTGGATTATAGTCTGTTTTAGTTTTATTACAACATCTTAATTTCAATATATAATTATATAACATAAATTTTTTAATATGGTTTCCATTATCTGTAATTAAATATTTTGAAATTCAAAATCTCAAGAGATTTTTTTATTAATGAATTTTACATCACTATTATCTTGGTTAATAGGACATGTTAAAACCTCAATGAATTTGGAATCATATTCAAAAAAAATAATATATACTCATTCCAATTAAAAGATTTAAATTTCTATAAAAACCCAAATGTGGCACATTAAAATATTTATACATCTAAAATTCCATTATGTGGAAGATCTTCTCTTCTTCAAACATTACCTAGAATGTTTCACATTCCATAACCAATCATAAGTCTTATAAAATATATTAAGAGTGTAGGCCTGTGAAAACAAGCATATAAATTATTCTGGGTTATACTCTCTACCCCATGGGGATGTGTAAAATCTATAGAAAATGGGAACTTATGGTTTGAAATGAATTTAAACCATTAATTTTTTATGAAACCATTGGGAATGATTCTTGAATATAAGAATATCCCATAATATGTAAACCAAGCTATTTTGGATATAGAAAAAATGAGTAGTTTTTCAACTAGGAATGAAGAATTAACTTCACATGGATTACTAATTTGAGTATAATAAATTAATTATATGTGACCATTAACTACATTAATATCACCATTCTTACCCTGGATATAACGATGGGTCCATAAAAAATTACATAATCGTGATTTTTTTGTCATGAATTCACTTCCTCGCATTTGGAGGATATTTAAGGTATATAATATTTGATAATTATTTTATTACACAAATAAAATAAAATATATCATCATTAATCATAACTTCCACTTATTATTGATTTTCCAATAACACAAAACATTTAATATATAATAAGTTTTATTTTCATGAAATATCTTTATGATTTTCATCTTCACCTTATCCTTTTCCCAACACATCATTAAAACCCTATAAAACATTTTAAAATGTGGTTTGATCACAAAAAACTCAATAAGGGATGTAAAAAATGAATAAATAAATAAACATGATAGTTCTTGAATACTCCTTAAAATTTTCCTTTATCAAAATAAACTCTTCGCTCAAAATAAGCATTTTAATACCCAAAAAATAAACTTCTCTTCAGAAATAATTTCATAAAAATTCATAATTATCATTTATAGAAAAAAACACATAAATGTTTACTTTCAATCATGATTTTTTCTCAAAAAATTATAGTTTTCAACTATAATTAGTATTATAAACTTCCATATAATCTTAATATCATTATCATGCCTTTTGAAATCATAAATTTTCCCTGAAAACCTATAGAAATAATATATAAATCATGTAGGTAGCTTGGGTAACATCTAGAAATTTTAAAAAAAGGAAATTGTGTTTGATAATGTTTATGAGATGAAACACCAATAATGTAAGGGAATATAATATCCCAAGACATTACAAAATATACACTATTTAAAAAAATCAAATAAAGAGTTTGAAATTCATGTGATACTAAGTTTGTCTACATAGTATGAAATAATAAGTTTCTTCAATGGCTTGCATTATAAGCACGATTGAGTTTTACCGAGCAACAATAAATTATTAAAATATTATTAATTAATATAATATTTAACCTGGATATTAAATTAGTGTTCATGAACAGTATTAATGAACTTATGAAAATATATAGTTTAGACAAATATAAAATGAATTCATTGGTAACAAATTAGTCAGAAATGATAATATAAACCAAATGAATATAAAGGAAATATTTTAAATTTTATCCTCACTAAGGTATTTTATCCTAATAAATTAAATTAATTACTATTTTTTAATGATATTAATGAATAAATATACTATTTATATAAAAAAATATATTACTTTAATAGATTTGATAGGAAAAAGATAAGAAAAAATCGAATTTTACCCAAAAAACTATATTATTATAAAGGAAATTTTACACCTTATAAGGGGGAACAAATTTTAAATCCAATTTTTTGAACTTTTAATTTTTTTAAATTTTACAATAAAATAAATTTTATAAATATGAACATGAAAAATTATATTAGGGTTAATGTTTGGTATTTTCTGTGAAGTTTCATTTTTTGATGAATAATTAAGAATACTGAATTTGAATTCAAAACTACTTTTTAATGTAATTTATTTATAAGGATAAATTAAATTTTTTATTTTTTTTAACTATTAATTAGATTAACATTAAATATATTTATCCAATTTAGGTCATTTTTATAAATTTCACATGGAAATTTGATATAAAAACATAGAAACATTTGAACAATTTTAAATCTGCTTTTTCATCTCGTCTGTGGGACTAAATTAAAATTATTTGATGTTAATTATACGAATTTAATTTAGAGAAATGGAATCCATATTTTAAATTAAAATAATTTATAATTTTTAATAAGGTCAATAGAGTTGTTAAAAAATGATTAGTGAAAGTGATTAAAATTAATTACACTATTTGAGGGAAACAATATCTTAACAAAGGACAAGAACATAAACATAAGGACAAAAATGACAGTTAAACATGTATAGTATGGCCATATTTATACCCCTTCCCACATTTTATCTAATTTTGACAATTATAGGATCCACTTTCAATTGGAAAATGTGGGTGGAATTTTCTTTTCTATAATTTATAGGAATGCCACTCCTTCTCCACCAAAAAGAGGCATTGAAAGCTACCACTTCCTCACACCTCTCAATATACTTTAGTTAAACTAATATCTACACAAATATATTATTAACATATATAACTTAATCCTATAATCCTAAATTTTCACATAAATCCACCCAATGAATCCCTTTTATGAAAACAAAAAGGAGTTACCGAAATCAGAGGTAACATCCTTCTTGAAAATCATGTGTTTTATTTTTATTCTTCACCCCATAAAATATTATTATTACATTATTATATAATAACATAATAATATATATATATATATATATATGTTTTTAATATAAGGTTCTTACCAACTCTTACACACACATCCATCTTTTGTGTAACAAACTTATCATTTATGTTTACAGTGAACTACAACCTCGCAAAGTGATATTGTTCATTTTTCCTTTACCACATTTAATGGTTGGGAATAATGATTGATACACTATTTATATATGATATATATGATATTTATAATTTATTTATTCTTATTTAACTATATTATAACAAATAACTTAATGGTTTCTATTTTTTGTAGTTACGATAACTTCAACTGTGGGTGTGTGGACTATCTCCACCTCAAAGCGATGTGATGCGTTCACACGATAAATTAAATTTATAAAGGATGGTTTTAATTAAAAATATTTTACACAAATTTAATATATATGATATTCATTAAATATTTAACTCTCTTTATATATGATATATCATTTTATTTATTACCCTTTTCACACAATAAAATGTGATAACATTGGTCGTGGGCGTGTAGACTACCACTTCCTCGATGAGATGTGATTCCTTTTAAATCAAAATAATTATATATATAAGTATATATGATTAAATAACATGGTTTTTATGATATAATTATCATTCAGTAAATATATAATTTCACTTAAATTCTTTCTATAATCATCATTTGAAAATGGGAACGTTACTCATGCGTACGTATGGCCTACCAACTCCGTGATTGTAACGTTGGTTAATTTTTCATAATCATGTTTAATGATTGATTTTAAAAGTCTAATTGATGTAAAAATATGATAATTATTTAAGGATTATTATTCTTTATATGTTTATATAATTACCCCTTTAACCATATTTGACCTACCAAAGTCATTTTTGACACATAAATCAAATATGGTCAAAACATGTGATGTAAATTTAATTATCTAAGTAGTTTTTCAAGAATTATGATAAGT
Organism: Viscum album; assembly: GCA_963277665.1. NCBI lineage: Eukaryota > Viridiplantae > Streptophyta > Magnoliopsida > Santalales > Viscaceae > Viscum > Viscum album. Next base: position 144,536,960 of record OY728141.1, read on the forward strand.
AAAATAAGATTATTTTAAAACATGATAAATGTTATAAAGAAAGTAAATAAATAACATATTTTTATTAATCAGTAATATAAATACACGCATGATAATTTGGACTCAATGTAAGGGGTTTTGTCTCAATTTGCATTCCATTGTGACTAATATGTTATTATACACCTAGTTAAATTTATATTGTTTATATACTACCCTCTAACATGTTATATCCTGAATATCCTTATTAACATGATACTATATGCTTTACATAATATTATTCCTTCATAGGTATTATGATTTTAATGTCTCAATGTGGAATGAGACACTTTGGAATGTTTAATGTTTATTTTTTTAGGAATGTTTTAATAATATTTCAATGGTATTTTCACTCATCAAGGTAAACAACCCTTGTTGTCACTTATCATCCAATTTGAAATTATTGATATATATATATATATATATATATATATCTCTATTATAAAAAAATATTTTATAATGAGTACTTTTCATGAATTAAATCAATTACTCAATATGTGAGGAATTATTTAGATGGGTACGACATAGGTTGGGACCTGTAATAGATAGCTCCTCGATTCATTGGTAGTATCGTGAGGTGAAGTAGTTGTCCAAATAAGGTAGTTTAAACTATATTGAGAATAAATATTGATGGTAAAGGTACCATGTTATTAGGAAATATAGATTCTAATAATTTATCATTTCACTCATTCAGACTCAATTATTTTTTATCCATAATATTTTTCTTCATCATATCTATAGAAGAATTTCATTCTAAGCAAATTGATAAAAATAATGTGTTTTAGTTTCTCACCTTTTGATATTTATTATTACTTATCTACTTTTTAATGTAATGTGACATTAGTTATTTACCTCTATATGTTTATTATTTTCAACAATTCATTATTTATTCTATTGTAGTTACACATACTAATCATTCGTTCTCATCCTTATTATGTTTCCATTCCCTGGGATATGAAGAATAATCCTTTGAATGTGTTCCAAAGATACTATGATTTTTATTATGTTATTATATTTTTTTTATTTTCCCAATGTATTATGGGTATCATTTATGTAATCTAGTTTTCTAAAACTGTTAAACTATTTGGTCCTATTGTATTATTTCATTATAATAATTCCAATGTATGAATGTAATGCATTGGCTTTATCCTTATGGTATCATGAAATTATAGTTGGTTTTGGGGAAATGTTAGTAGAAAACTTGAAATCTATATTTAGGAAACATATATTTAGAAACATTACCCTAAGATAGACTTTAAGGATAAGTATAGAAGACCATCCTAAAAGTTTTGGAAAGTTATTGATTATGTTGGTATTTTTAGAAATAAATCTATGTCTATATATTATAATTGGATGTGGTTCTTTCACAGATTTACTTAGGGGTAACAAAACCGACATTGTGCATCAAACCTTACTTGAGTGTAACTTGGTACATGAAAATGGGTCTTAATGCGCAGTAGGTTTGACACTCTTATGGGATATACTTGGGATAATTAACATTCTATTTACCTTCCATTATGAAGGATTTAAAAGTTAACCTGTATCCAAAGAAACCAAATATTATGATTATAATATTTACAATTATTTTTTATACCATATTTTTAATTATAAATTATGATTATAGGATCTAATCCCATATATTCCATTTTTTAGAAAGGAATTCTAGAAGGATGAATGGTACCATTACTCATGGAAAATTTAGATATTTACTTACTGAAGAAACTAATAAATATGGTATTGGAATGTTGAAAATTATGTCTATATTAGGGAAGCTAAATCTAGTTAATAAAAATTATAAGGCCCCAGCCTTAAACCTTACTTAATCTTGAGTTATTACAAGATTACACATTGTGGATCTTTTTAGGTTTAGAGTTTTAGAGAATTAGATCATGAAACTTGAATTACATTCCACATTTAAACAAAGTGGTTACATAAAAGACAATATTCATTCTTCCCATCAACGGAAACATATTTAAAATAAAACACGGATTATTTCTTGACACATCCTTGACACTATCATCACATCATGTACCTTTCCCTTGACCTGTGAAAAACATTTCAAAAACTTGGGATGAGCATAAAAAGATCAGTAAGGGTTATAAAAATGTGGAAAGGAAACATGAGTTCATATATACATAAGAATGAAATCATACTTTACCCATAAAACATAGGCACTTTAACATACCTCATCAAATCACGAATAAATCATAGAAATCATAAGACATAAAGGTAACTTGAGGCATTAATAACATTCTTACGTAGGGAGTAACCCTCTTGGTTACGTTTGGAATACCCATCACAGTATATTCCTTAAATCTCTTCAGAGAAACCTTAACGTTTCACTCCTTCTCGTTACCCAATGCATTGGAGAGCTATATCGGGCTCACTCGCCCTTATTTTATCACGGAACCACCTGTCTTCATAACAATTCCCAAGAACCATAACATAATCTTATCACATAAAACATACATAAAGGAAACATAACATTTCCACCTTGCAATAACAAGATATCAATACAACACATTGATATAAATACATTATGAAAACCATTTTCAATACCAAAATAAAATTAAAGTAAAACATGGTATTTATTTTTCTTTTAAAAAGATCATATGGCTTGTAGAGGAAGCTGAAACTCAAATAATGGTCACGGCGGCGGAGAAGTCATTGTCGCCGCATACGTACGACAAAAACATTCCCTTTTTGTCATTTAGTAGAATGCTTCGTATAAAGAAGATTCCTTTTGGATAAACGTTAAAGTCAAAGGGGTTTATACACCGTATAAAAGAAGGTTGTGTATGAAACAAAATATGCCTCAATGAAAGGAGATTGAGACGAAGTCCCTTACAAAGACGGTATCCTTCGTTTAAGGATAAATCAATTACATAATTATGTGTGACAGATGAATACACCAAATATAAGTGGATATTAAGTGTAAAATAATCAAAGGTCATTCACACATATTCAAAGGATGACATATTCAATAACTACATGTTGAACCCAAAGAAATCTAAATTGGGTTAAGAAGTTCCCTTGACAGCCTACGGCGTCACATCAAAATGAGTTGATGAGAGATAAAAAGTGTATCTCATCACTTGGACATAAAATTTACATCAATAAGGATATATGAGAACAAATCCCAACATAACAATATGTAAATTAAAAGACCCAACAAAATAAGTCTTTTAAAAAAGAGGAGGGTTAAAGGTTCCCTTACCGACTTGGGTATCTTTCAAAACATACACCCCATGAAAGAAGGACAATAAATCATTGATTTAAATACTCATAAACGAAAGTATATTACACAAAGATTAGAATAATGGGCAGTACATACACCACTCAAAGGCAATTGTGGCAAATTTAGCATAAATCTCACGAGAATAAAAGTGAGATGAAAAATCCCTTACGAAAACTCGGCAGCCTAACGACGCCACATAAAACTTAAAAAAATGGATTGATGAGAAAGAATAGGGTCTCTAACCACATGAACATACAAATTAAAGTAAGTGTAATATAAAATAACATTCCAATAACAAGAAGGATGATCTTTAGAGGGAATGACATAAAAGAGTGTACTTAAAAAGAAAGAGAGGAGTAAGATCCCGTACCTCAAGTCCAAATTAACTCGATCGTTCTTTAACGTCCTGAATAATAAACATGAGTTAATTTCCACTTTATTAAGAACATTTTTTATAGTTAATTATTCCTTTTATACCATGTTATAAACATCATGTAATCATTTAAGTTAATAATGTTCATTTTGTTGGTATTTGGTTCTTAAGTCAAAAAGAGACTTCTTACACTTACATGTTGTTAATTTGGTAAAAAGTTTCGATATATCCAGAATTATATTAATGATTTGGATAACATATATATCATACATATTCATCATATACATGTTTTTAAAATATTACATCACATTTAGAGGTAAGAAATGAAATGCACCGTTCATGGAGACGGTAAGCCGTACGTACGCATGAACGCTACTTCCATTTCTATTTCGTATTTTATGGAATGGAATCATAATTATATAAGAGTATATTATAATTCCAGTGTAATAAAATATATAATATCATTAACTTTATCCTTTTCACATCCCACATATGGTATTAACGAATCAAATCACTTTCAGGGGGCGGTAGTCTGCACTTCCTAAAATGAAGATATCGTGTTTACCCATAATGGAAACAATAATGGTATGCCATAAATGAAAAATAAATAAGCTTAAGGAAATAATAAACATATTATATATCATATATAAAAATAGTGGCATCATAATGGCCACCTTTGAAGGTGTTAAATGAGTATTGAACAATAATCGTTTCGGGAGGCAGATTTTTAGCATCCACGGAAACCGTATGTTCTTTAACCATTTGATGTAGTTGTGTGAGAGTGTAGCTCGAATAAATCTTATAAAAACATCCAAGTATATTTAAGATACTTTTGTTGTTTCAAAATAAGTAAATAAAAATAGTTTAGGGGGTTGGAGAAGCAAAATAAAACAAATGAACATGAGAGAATGAATTACCTTTAAAAGTGTAACTCCTTTTGATTTGAGCCTAAAGGCTTCCTTTGAAATGGTTCTGCCCAAAGGGAATCCTCTAGGATGAGGACAGGGATGTGGAGAGAGTAAATGTGCAGGGGATGGCGGAGCCAAAGGCTTGAGGAGTGTGTGAAATGAGGTAGAGGTGGGGGCCTTTTATAAGAGGAGAGGAGGGTCACTTTTGAAAATCATGAAACTATTATTTTATTTTCAAAAGTTTTTCGAAATTATATGGTCTCACATTGATATATTTCTAATATAAGATGATAATGCTTCGAAATATTCCCATCCAATAGTTTTTGGACAAGTGTAGGTCTTAGATTTTATATTATCGATTCATTTTATTTAAATTGTTCATTAATGAGGTCATCGTTGCATCATCATGATGTCATAATTAAATTAATTTATTTTATGTCTAAAAATTATAAAAAATATATCCTGATGTAGTAAATCTTTTTATCTTTCCAAAGAGTATTTATAGACAAAATTATGATTAGTATAACCCCTTCTAAATTTTTTTTTAGTAAAACAATTTATGTTAGTGTCATTTTCACCTTTATTTAAAAAAGGCATTAAAGTCATTATCTCACCCAAGAGGCTCCATAGGGTCCCCTAAATCGACCCATGGATTTTATTGGTCGTCCATGACTCATACAATAGGGGTTGGACAAGTGTCATGGTGTTTTCATATTTTTATAATATCATTTTTACCTTAAATTACACTAATTACCTCTAATCGCGATTAATGAAAAAAAGTTACTATTCACCAAAAAATTATTTTCATCCCATTGAACCACATTTTACATACTAATGACAACCATGTATGTCATATTTTCAAAATTCAATACACATTAGTGGTAAAATTTCATTTAACTGAAAAATCAGTTTGCTTGATTACCACTTAGTGGTTTCGCTATTCATCAAAAATTGAAGTTTTTCAGAAAATTACCAAAAATTCAACCTAAGCTATATTTGATATTCCGAATTCAAAAATGAAGTCTATATTACAAAATTAAAAACATATAAGTCACATTAATTAATTTAATAATTAATTCCCGCTATCAGAGCAAATAGCGTGTTTTTATGAAACAATAATTATCAAAAGATTGACACTAGTTTAAGTCTGATTTCAAAGTGAAATTAATTCCAAAGACCACTATTGGATTTAATGGTAAAAATATATTCTAATTTCACTTTAAAACAAATTCAAAAGATAATATAATCATATAAATAAATTTGATTAAAAAGAGGTGTTGAATTAAAATACAACATTTTACACTATTTATTTTAAAAAAATGAACTTTATCGAAAAGATACCAAAAATTTACACAAGGTAAATTTTGATGTCCCAATTCTTAAGAAGATGTTTATTCGGTCCAAAAGGATGTATAAGAGTGAGAAAAACTATATTTAATGATGGTTCTCCATCAAAAGGCAATAAGTGATCCTTTAGTGAAAATTAGGGCATATATGCCTAAAATTGAATTCTTTCTGTATTTTAAGCCTTTATCTTTTATTGGATAAATGTAATAACATTTAAAAACATATATAATCATATTTTAGTTATTTCTATCCATTCCCGCCAATACAACGGCTACATGTTAACTTCCATTTAAAATAATATTATTTTATTATTAGAGTGCAACCTAAGAATCCCAAGAAACTCGTTGTTGCGTGTTGGGTAAGCCATCGAGCATAGCGTCCCCTTTAAAGTCATGTTAATATTTTATTCACAAATATGGATAAATAAGAAAATGTCATATTCTTTATTTACCTGGGGTGTTACATCCTTCCCCCCTTTTGGAAATTGCGTCCTCACTATTTTTAAAATTGTGCTTGGAAACATCCTTGAAAGTCCCACATCGGAACAAGAGTCAGTAAAACAATCACTTTAAAATAAAGAAAGATAAGTACAGAGGTCACACAAGTTAACCCATACTAGGACTCCATGTAGGAAAACATGGACATGGAGGATAAAACATAGGGTCATGTTCTGATGGAGAGTGATAGAAAACATGTTTAGGATAATGTTAACAATAAGAAAATCACAAACTTGTGATGGGTTAAACGATGTTGGGTTCCCCAGTAGGAAAAGTTAATAGACAACATTTTTGTTTTAAGTTACTTTTTAGTGAGAAATTTATTCATAAGGAAACATAATCACTTATCATGTTGACTTTCAACTTTTACTAAATTCCTTAATCAAACTCATATTTTTTCCAAAAGACGGGTATTTAGGGAGACTTGTTCACATTAAGAGTAATATAATCAACTTCTAGAGAATAACCTAATCCACAAAAGAGAACTATATACATCCCTTGTATTTAGGCTTTAACCAAAGCCAAAACTAGAAAGGTTAGTACAAGATCAGATAATCCAAAAAAGGATAACCCTTTATAAAAATAAAATCTATTCTTAATCTCAAAATTTTTCCAACAAAACCCAAAGTTCAACGAGGACCATCCGATAAACAATTTTTCCTTAAAATTCTTCAAAGTAAACCAATATAAGAGTGAAACCCAAATATTTGAAGGATTTAGTCACATAGTCTTCCCAGTTAAATCGTAACATTTATCTCCAAAAAATATCAGTTGCTCCTAAAGTCTTGTATTGAAAAGTAATTAACCTAATCACATATCCTCCATGATAGGTTAATCATTTTCATAAATAACCCAAAATCAACTTACTCTTAATTCATAAAATCATATAACTAAAAAAGAATCATTCAAACTAACCAGGGACTTCACGTAGTCCAGTGGTAGGCGATAAATACCAGTCGCACTTTGGTTGTGGGTTCGATTCCTGCAGCATTGTCCGACGCGACGGGTTGTCACACGGTCTGCGTGTTGTCCTTTTTCCAAAACTATATAATTCTTAAATCATTCCCCAAAAAGAGATAAAATCATCGAAAATAACCATAACATAATTTAACCTCAATTTTATCTCATGCCTTTCACTTCAATCATAACATATAGTAACCCATAATTACCTCAAAAGTAAGGATCATATAGACCCAAATGGTTAACTATGTCCACAAAAGAAAAGATAACTATTCCTTGAATAAAATTTGCATATATTAAACATCATGGTTACACATAATATAAAAAGTCTTCTAATGTAACCCCATCATCAAAAGAGACTTAATACTCTTAAGAATTTCACCATAACTCTTGAAGCCCTTATATGTTGACATCTTACTCATTCAACATTCTTCATGATCCATTAACCATTCCTTTCCAACTTATTCCGAAATACCTCTTTCCTACAAAAAAAATCATGAATCATATCCTAAGATTCCAAAATAGGAATACAATAGTCATGAAATAATACATACCTTTGATTGGTCATTGTCAGTTTCTTCATCCTCAATCGGAATGGCATTAGGTATTGGTAAACGAACATTTGTACGCTCTTGGTGATACCATTCACGAAACTTCTTCATAGGACATGTTTTTGCAAAATGACCATGCACACCACATTTAAAACATTCAATTGATCCCTCAGAAATAACTTCTTTCCCTTTCCTCGAGTCAACTGGATGCTTCCTTTTTCCATTGCAGGTTCTTGCTTTATGACCTTCATTTCCACATCTATAGCATATTTATGTCCCTTTGAAACATTTTCCTAGGTGTTTCTTTACACATCTTTGACACATAGGTTTTTGAACACACTTACCTTTATGATTATTACCTGTACTTCCGTAGGGATTTGTTTCTCGCATATATGATGCCTTAGAGAAATCACCAAGGATTAGGTGGTCAATCATGACTCCAGATTGTTGGTTGAGGACAATCACAAGAGTTCTCATTGCAGCTCCCATATCATTCAGTTGCTTGCTCAAAAAACTGTCACAGTTTCCTTCACATCCACTGTTACTTTGGTTCTTGCTAGATCCAGCCATTTACTAAAAATAGAAATTTCAGTGTGAGTATATCAACAAAACCATCATGTACTAATGAGGAAGGTAAACACTAAGATACACTTACTCATTCACTTTATCTAAAACTAGGACTCTTTCTGAAATCCTAACCATTATGGTAATGTCACTTATGCTTAAATAATACCCTAACCTCTAAAGTTATCTAAACCGACCTTTGATACCAACTATAAGGCCCCAGCCTTAAACCTTACTTAATCTTGAGTTATTACAAGATTACACATTGAGGATCTTTTTAGGTTTACAGTTTTAGAGAATTAGATCATGAAACTTGCATTACATTCCACATTTAAAAAAAGTGGTTACATAAAATACAATATTCATTCTTCCGATCAATGGAAACATATTTAAAATAAAACACGGATTATTTCTCGAAACATCCTTGACACTATCATCACATCATGTACCTTTCCCTTGACCTGTGAAAAACATTTCAAAAACTTGGGATGAGCATAAAAAGCTCAGTAAGGGTTATAAAAATATGGAAAGGAAATATGAGTTCATATATACATAAGAATGAAATCATACTTTACCCATAAAAAATAGGCACTTTAACATACCTCATCAAACCATGAATAAATCATAGAAAACATAAGACATAAAGGTAACTTGAGGCATTCATAACATTCTTACGTAGGGAGTAACCCTCATGGTTACGTTTGGAATACCCATCACAGTATATTCCCTAAATCTCTTCGGAGAAACCTTAACGTTTCACTCCTTCGCGTTACCCAATGAATTAGAGAGCTACATCGGGCTCACCCGCCCTTAGTTTATCACGGAACTACCCGTCTTCATAACAATGCCCAAGAACCATAACATAATCTTATCACATAAAACATGCATAAAGGAAACATAACATTTCCACCTTGCAGTAACAAGATATCAATACAACACATTGATATAAATAGATTATGAAAACCATTTTCAATACCAAAATAAATGTAAAGTAAAACATGGTATTTATTTTTCTTTTAAAAAGATGGTATGGCTTGTAGAGGAATCCGAAACTCAAATAATGGTCACGGCGGCGGAGAAGTCATTGTCACCGCATACGTACGACAAAAACATTCCATTTTTGTCATTTAGTAAAATGCTTCGTATAAAAAATATTCCTTTTGGATAAACGTAAAAGTCAAAGGGTTTTATACACCGTATAAAATATGGTTGTGTATGAAACAAAATATGCCTCAATGAAAGGAGATTGAGACGAAGTCCCTTACAAAGATGGTATCCTTCATTTAAGGATAAATCAATTACATAATTATGTGTGACAGACGAATACACCAAATATAAGTGGATATTAGGTGTAAAATAATCAAAGTTCATTCACACATATTCAAAGGATGACATATTCAATAACTACATGTTGAACCCAAAGAAATCGAAATTGGGTTAAGAAGTTCCCTTGACAGCCTACGGCGTCACATCAAAATGAGTTGATGAGAGATAAAAAGTGTATCTCATCACTTGGAAATAAAATTTACATCAATAAGGATATACGAGAACATATCCCAACATAACAATATGTAAATTAAAAGACCCAACAAAATAAGTCTTTTAAAAAAGAGGAGGGTGAAAGGTTCCTTTACTGACTTGGGTATCTTTCAAAACATACACCCCATGAAAGAAGGACAAAAAATCATTGATGTAAATACTCATAAACGAAAGTATATTACACAAAGAGTAGAATAATGGGCAGTGCATACACCACTCAAAGGAAATTGTGGCAAATGTAGCATAAATATCACGGGAATAAAAGTGAGATGAAAAATCCCTTATGAAAACTCGGCAGCCTAACAGCGCCACATAAAACATACAAAAATGGATTTATGAGAGAGAATAGGGTATTTCATCACATGAACATAAAAATTACAGTAATTTTAATATAAAATAACATCCCAATAACAAGAAAGATGAGATTTAGAGGGAATGACATAAAAGAGTGTACTTAAAAAGAAAGAGAGGAGTAAGATCCCTTACCTCAAATCCAAATTGACTCGATCGTTCTTTAACGTCCTGAATAATAAACATGAGTTAATTTCCACTTTTTTAAGAAAATTTTTTTATAGATCATTATTTCTTTTATACCATGTTATAAACATAATGTAATCATTTAAGTTAATAATGTTCATTTTGTCGGTATTTGGTTCTTAAGTCAAAAATAGACTTCTTACACTTACATGTTGTTAATTTGGTCAAAGGTTCGTTATATCCAGAATGATATTAATGATTTGGATAACATATATATAATATATATTCATTATATACATGTATTTATAATATTACATCACATTTAGAGGTAAGAAATGAAATGCACCGTTCATGGAGATGGTTAGTCGTACGTACGCATGAACGCTACTTCCATTTCTATTTCGTATTTTCTGGAATGGAATCATAATGATATAAGAGTATATTATAATTCCAGTATAATAACATATATAATATCATTAACTTTATCCTTTACACATCCCACATATGTTATTAATGAATCAAATCACTTTCAGGGGGCGGTAGTCCGCACTTCCTAAAATGAAGATATCGTGTTTACTCATAATGGAAACAATAATGGTATTCCATAAATGAAAAATACAAAAGATTAAGGAAATAATAAACATATTATAAATCATATATAAAAATAGTGACATCATAATGGCCACCTTTTAAGGTGTTAAATGAGTATTGAACAATCATCGTTTCGGGAGGCAGAATTTCGCCATCCACGGAAACCGTATGTTCATTACCCATTTGATGTAGTTGTGTGACAGTGTAGCTTGAATAAATCTTATAACAACATCCTAGTATATTTAAGATACTTGGTTTGTTACAAAATAAGTAAATAAAAAGAGTTTAGGGGGTTGGATACGCAAAATAAAACAAATGAACATGAGAGAATGAATTACCTTTAAAAGTGTAACTCCTTTTGATTTGAGCCTAAAGGCTTCCTTTGAAAGGATTCTGCCCAAAGGGAATCCTCTAAGATGAGGATAGGGATGTGGAGAGAGTAAATGGGCAGGGGATGGCCGAGCCAAAGGCTTGAGGAGTGTGTGAAATGAGGTAGAGGTGGGGGCCTTTTATAAGAGGAGAGGAGGGGCACTTTTGGAAATCATGAAGCTATTATTTTATTTTCAAAAGTGTTTCGAATTTCTAAGGTCCCACATTGATATATTTCGAATATAAGATGATAAGGCTTCTAAATATTTCCATCCAATAGTTTTTGGACAAGTTTAGGTCTTAGATTTTATATTATCGTTTCATTTTATTTAAACTGTTCATTAATGAGGTCATCGTTCCATCATCATGATGTCATAATTAAATTAATTTATTTAATGTCTAAAAATTATAAACAAAATATCATGATGTAGGAAATCTTTTTATCTTTCCAAATAGTATTTTTATACAAAATTATTATTAGTATAACTCCTTATAAAAATTGTTTTAGTAAAACAATTTATGTTAGTGTCATTTTCACCTTTATTTAAAAAAAGGCATTAAAGTCATTATCTCACCCAAGAGGCTCCATAGGGTCCCCTAAATCGACCCACGGGTTGTCTTGGTCGGCCATGACTCATCAAATAGGGGTAGGACAAGTGTCATTGTGTTTTCATATTTTTATAATATCATTTTTACCTTAAATTACACTAATTACCTCTAATCGCGATTAATGAAAAAAAGTTACTATTCACCAAAAAATTATTTTCATCCCATTGAACCACATTTTATAGACTAATGACAACCATGTATGTAGGATTTTTAAAATTCAATACACATTAGTGGTAAACTTTCATTTAACTGAAAAATCAGTTTTCTTGATTACCACTTATTGGTTTCACTATTCATCAAAAATTGAAGTTTTTCAGAAAATTAACAAAAATTCACCCTAAGCTATATTTGATATTCCAAATTAAAAAATGAAGTCTATATTAAAAAATTCAAAACATATAAGTCACATTAATTAATTTAATAATTAATTACCGCTGTCAGAGCAAATAGCGTGTTTTTATGAAACAATATGTATCAAAAGATTAACACTAGTTTAAGTCTGATTTCAAAGTGAAATTAATTCCAAAGACCACTATTGGATTTAATGGTAAAAATATATTCTAATTTCACTTTAAAAAAAATTAAAAATATAATATAATCATATAAATAAATTAGATTAAAAAGGGGTTTTGAATTAAAATACAACATTTTACACTATTCATTTAAAAAAATGAACTTTATCGAAAAGATACCAAAAATTTACACAAGGTAAATTTTGATGATCCAATTATTAAGAAGAGTTTTATTTGGTCCAAAAGGATATATAAGAGTGAACAAAACTATATTTAATGACGGTTCTCCATCAAAAGGTGATAAGTGAACCTTTAGTGAAAACTAGGGCATATATGCCTGAAATAGAATTCTTTCCATATTTTAAGCCTTTATCTTTTATTGGATAAATGTAAAAACAATTAGAAACATATATAATCATATTTTAGTTATTTCTATCCATTCCCGCCAATAAAACGGCTACATGTTAACTAACATTTAAAATAATATTATTTTATTATTAGAGTGCAACCTAAGATTCCCAAGAAACACGTTGTTGCGTGTTGGGTACGCCATCGATCATAGCATCCCCTTTAAAGTCATATTAATATTTTATTCACAAATATGGATAAATAAGAAAATGTCATATTCTTTATTTACCTGGGGTGTTACAAAAATAACCTTTCTTTAATGTAGAAACTGATTCCAAATAGAGAATATCCTATGTTGTATCACTTTATGTGACAAAATCTCTAATCGTTTAGTGGGAATACTAATCCAATTGTAGAATAAAAATTGATTAAGTATTTGGAGAATATATTAATGAATTTAAGATGTAGTGAAAAGTAAAAAAGTCACACTTGTGGTATATTTTCTCATAGGTGATTTTGATCAATGGGGGTTGTTGATCTAGAATATATGGGATAAAGTATAAATAGAACTCAAGGAATAGAGAAATTTTAATGAGACAATATTCAACAAATGTGTTCCTTATAATCAACAAGTTGAGAATTAGAAAATTACTCTTTGTTTAAATTAAAAGGATCAGGAAAGTGTATCCAAGAATGATGCTACCTTTAAAACATTATAAAGTTATGTTACCTATTTTATATGAAATTTAGAAGTATTGCTTGATATTTTCTTTGAGGGTCTTAATCCATGTCTCCTAAGGGCACTAGTGTCTCAACATTTTTCATTAAAAAATGTAATAGTTCTATGTGATATGAATATAGAGAAATAATTATCCACGTATTAAAGATGAAAATGGAATCAAGATAAGGAGATAACGAAAGTGAAAATAGTAGATAAAGAGAATAATGGAAATAATTATTTTTTCACATGTGATAACTATAAAATGAATAATCCCGGTAAATGTTTAAAAGTATTGGAAATTTTCTATAAGTGTGGAGATAAAATTCATAATGATAAATAATTCAAATGGAAAAATAAAATAATTAATATTTAGTGTTACAACTTCAAGGAGATGTTCCACTATGAAAATGAATTCCCTAAGCATCTAGGGAATGTACCACAGAAGAAACTAAGGGATCAAGGTCAAGAATATGTTATTGAGACAACCTAAGTGGAATGATTAATTTACTTTTGTATCTATATCTATTTAATATGTTTCAAAAGTATTTTATTGATGATTTTCTCATAAAATTATTTAATAAATATGTAAATATTATACTCTAATATTATTTCAGTAAGGATTTCAGATCACTTGTCGAATAATTCCATGAAAGTGAATCAGTACCAAGTTAATGTATTTTAAAAACACATTTTTGAGAGAAAGATAACCCTTAACATTTTCCTGATGATAAAATAATGAGTTTTTTAAAAAGATATGATTGATATATATAAATTAAATTGGTTACTTTTAACTCCCTTGGAAATTATTATCATGTTTTGGATCATAATCTTTTGTAAAGGTAAACCATTTATGAAATGGTTTATGTATTCCTTCAAATGAGATTTTAGAGGATAATGTATTCATCACCATATGATGCAATCTATTCTAATAAATATGGTAGGCACAACAAAAGGATAAGATTAGATTTATAGAAATGAATATTTACTAATATTCTTAGATAATGAAAGAGTTTCCCATTATTAGGAAAATAATCATAAAATAAAATGTTATCCTAATACCATAATGTTTGTTGAATCGATTGTCTTTTAAATTATCATATATTTATGTTTTTTAGGCCCTAAACATTCTATTAATCATTCACTTTTTTATAATTTATGACCCCAATAACCTCTATAAATATTTACACATTTCCTTCATGGGTGTCTCTGCACTTGACACTAGTGTTCTTCTACATAGAGACCTTGTTATATGTTAGTCCTTGTAACCTTTGTTCTTCTCATTATTTCTTTTGTAGAGGATATTTTATGAACCCTTATCACAATTATGGATTTTAGAATAGTAAATATCAATCAATATATTACCGTGATCGAGTTTAGAATGTAATGATGCAACATAATTATGGTTCAGAGAATGTAACACCCCAAAATTTTAAAATAAGAAAATTGTGTTCAAAGCATGTATGACATGCAATACCAAGTGCATAAGGGAATATAATATCCCAAGAATTTATAATATATTTAATATTTTAAATAAAATTAATCAAGGATATATATTGAAATGAACCTGATACTAATTTAGAAAGTGTTTCACATAACAATGAGTTTCTTCAATGGCTTGCGTTATCTGCAAAACTGAGTTTTAATAAGAAACAATATATTATTACAATCTTATTATTTAATATAATTTATAGTATAGATTTTAAATTAAAGGTTTTGAATATTATTAACTAAAATTTTAAATTATATGGTTTAAAAAATATAATATTAATTCATTTCTTACTAATTAATTATAAATGAAAATATAAACCAATTTAATATAAAGTATATATTTTTAATTTTATTTTCACAATGGTGTTTTATCCTAATAAATTAAACAACTTTCAATTATTTAATGATATTAATGAAATATATTTTTTATTTATTCAATAAAATATAATTAATATTCATCCAATATATTTTATAGGCATAAGATAAGAACAACCCCAATTGTACACATAAAAACCTATATTTTTATAAAGGCAATATTACCTCCTTTTAATAAAGAACCTGTTTTAAATATAGTTTTTGTAAATTTTATGGATTTTTTATATAATAATAAACTTCATAATTTAAATGGTAATATAAAAATTATCTTAAGGAATTTTTTTTTATTTTTCTATGAAGTTTCATTTTTTTGGTGAATAGTAAAAAATACTTAATGTTAATTCAAAAAGGATTTTTTTTAATTTATTTATAAGTTTAAATTATATTTTTAATTTTTTTAAAATATTAATTATATCAATTTTGTATCGATGTATCCAATTAAGTTCATTGAAATCAATTTCACAGTGAAATTGGATATAAAAACTTAGAAAACTGTTGAGCGTTCTTAATTTAAAAACATGCATTGTCGTCCCGTCTATGGGATTAAATTTAAATTAATTTATGACACATATGTTATTGGAATTAGGAAATATGGATTAAATATTTTTAATCATAATAATATATAATTTATAAAAATTTCAACTTAGTGTTTTACAAAATAGGTTATCGAAGGTGATTGTATTTAATTACAATAATTAAGAGAAAAATATCTTAACAAATGGCTAAACCTTAAACATAAGGCCCAAAATGACTTATAAACATGTCCAAAATCCATTTTCTGTACATATTTATACCGTATCCTACCCCTTATATAAGTTATACCATTGTGGGTTCCAATTTCAATGGGGATACGTGGGGGGCGATTACCTTTTCCAAAATATACAAGAATTCCACTCCTCCTCTGCTATAAAATGGTATTAAACCCTCCCACTTAATCACACATCTCCAGCCACTATGTCTCAAAAAATATATTAAAATTGATTCTAAAAACCCCTCCCCTAAATCTATAATTTTATTATATGTAATAAATTTATATAGGGAGTCCCTTTTGTGAAAACCGAAAAGAGTTACCTGAATAAGAGGTAACATCCTTCTTCAAGCTCTTTTGTTTTATTTTTTTTCTCAACCCCATAAAATATTCATATTACATGATTGTATAATAGAATAATTATTCTAAAAATATTTATATGTTTCTACCATAATGTTTTTATATACAGTTATCTACACTTTCATCTAATATGTAACTGACTTACCATTTATGTGTGTGGAAAACTACAACCTCACAAAATGAAGTCATTTATTTTTCAAGCATCATATTTCATGGTTTGGAATTATGATTTAAATACTGTTTATATATTATATGTATATATTAATAATGTCTTTATTATTATCTAAATGTTTTATAACCCATGACTTTATGATTTCTATTTTTTAAGATATGATAACATTGTTTTTTGATGTGTGGGCTACAGCCTCCTCAAAGCGATATGCTACGTTCATGCGATACATGGAGTGCATAAATTTGGGTTTTAATTAAAAAGTTTTGAAATAAATTTTATATATATTATATTCATGAATTAATTACCTTTAGGTAAATATAATATATCATTTTCTTTCTTACCATATTCACATACTAAAAAGTGATAACGTTAGTCGTTGACGTGTGAAATATTGCCTCCTCAACAGGATATGATTCCTTTTACATTAAAATAATTACATATATAAGTATATATGATTAAATAACATTATTTATATGATATAATTATCATTATATAGATATATAATGTTACATTTCTTCTTTTCATAATAATCATTGAAAAACGAGAATGTTACTCATGCGTACGTATGACCAACCATATCCCTGATTATAACACTGGTTCATTGTTTAGAAGAATAATTCATGATTGGTTTTAAAATTATATTTGATGTATTAATATGATAAATATTTAACCATTATTATTGTGGGTAGTTTTTTATAATGACCACTTTTAACATTGTTTTCCTACCGAAGCCATTTTTGACACATAAAAAAATAAGGTCCAAAAAACCCCAAATAGACTTAATTGTTTATGTAATTGTTTACAAAATTGTAAAAAGTCAAATAAAAGGTATGATAAGAATGAAAATGGTTATGAGGAAAGTAAATAATTAAAATAAGTTTATTATTTAGGAATATAATGACACATGTCACAAATCAGAATCTAGGTAAGGGGTTTCGCCTAAATTTACATTCCATTGAGACCTATTTGTTATTAAGGATCTAGTTACTTTTATATGGGGTATATACTACATTTGGATATGATATATCATGAATATCTTTATTTTCATGATATTATAGGTTTAATTCAATTTTATTCCTTCATGGTGATTATGATTCAAATGTTTCGAAGTTGTAAGGGATACCTTGGAATGTATAAATGTTATTTTCCACAAGAATGTTTTAATGATAATTCAATGGTACTTCCATTAATCAAAATAAATAAAACATATTGTTACTTATAATCTTAAATGGAATTATTTATAAATATATATATTATTAAATAAAGATATTTTACAATTCACTTTTTTCATTAATTATATCAATTAATAGATATATGAAGAATACATAAGATATTTATGACACTGGTGGGTCCTGGTTATAGATAGCCCCTCGATGCATTGATAGTTTCATGAGATGAATTAGTTGGCCAAATTAGAATAGTTTAAACTAAACTGAGATTAAATACTAACGAAAAAGGTATCATCTACCTTGGAAACATAGTATCAAATAATTAATAATTCCCCTCATTCAAACTCAATTATTATTTATCCATGATATTTTACTTCGATATATCTATGAATGAATTTCTTTATCTGTTTATTAATAAATGAATTGTGTTATAATTTCTCACATTTAAATATTCATTATTCTTTATTTATTAATTTTAATGTAATTTGTTATCGGTTATTTACCTTTTCATATTGATTATTCTCATCAATTAATTATTGCTTCCTATTTAAATACCCTTTCTGAGCATTTAAGCTCACCATTATTATGTTTCCATTCTCTGGGTTATGATGAGGAATCCTTTTAATGAGTTTCATAGATGAAGATATTTTTCTTATGTTATGGTTAATTTAATTTTCCAATTTTATGAGTGTTATAATGTATATAATCTAGTTTTCTAAAGATGATAAATTGTATGGCCCTTTGATATTTTTTTCCATGTATTCATGAGATGTAATAAATTAATGCATGGACTCTAGGATTTTGGGGTCGGGCTGTTAGAACTGGGGACATAATTTTTATATTATTATTTTGATCACTCTTTTTTAAGAAAATTAATATTTTTATTTTCCAAACACCTTTGAGGGAAAAGTAAGAAACCAACAAACTCTTTTGAGGAAAAGTGGTAAACCATACATGACTTCATGAAAAACAGACTTCAAACACCATTGAGTAGAAAATAAAGGCCAACCTAACAACTCATTCATCATAAAAAACCACCCACTAAATCATTCAAATTGAAAATCTTCACTGTAGGAGCCAAGATCTCCCAAGAGAAGTCCAAGAAACCACAAGAATGCAGAAAGCGTGAACCTCGGAAAATACTGACCAACCTCAAAACTGACCTCTTCGAACGCAATTATTGCAACCATTGACACAAGCCCAAAACCACGAACCCGCCAGCGAACTCAATTCGGAGGTCGCCCAAACCATCCAGTGACATGATATAGAGTCTCGAAAATCCGTTGGGAAGAACACATCTACAGAAATCCAAACAATAATCTGGATCGAGGAAGACCATGTTGTCCTGACACCATATCCTACTCCACAGGGAACCACAAACCAACCTCAAAGGCCAATGACTCCACAATTGCAGTCTAACAGATTCACCATCACAAGATAAACACCATCAACATAGCAACATCCATCCATCCAGATCCGAAAACAATATAGACAAAAATAGAAGAGTCTGTGCGAGGAAACTAGAGACCAACATCAATCGGGAACAACTGCTCCAAATTAGCAATCAAAACTACCCAAATCTAGAAGTGAATCAAAAGCTGAAGCTCCATCCTCCACCAACAGCCTACCAAACTACGCTGCATATGGGGTCTTTCAGACTGCATAAAAACAACATAAGACCACCAGTATATTCAAACCACACCTTCAAACAAAAACCCTCGCCGATTCCTCCGCAAAACCACACATCACTCGCAAACACATCAAGATCCAAATGACGCATACACGGAAAGAAAAACAAAAACCATCACCGCAAATATTTGAACACCAGCCCACACTGGAAGATGCCCCACCGAAAATCAGAAATCACAACCTGTATCTGCCTTCACAGCCGCAATGAAGACCACCACGAAAAACCCCTCGGACTCCCAGCTGATACCCGAGATGGAAACCCAGAGACAGTAAATGAAACTCGACTACTAGATCTCACCGCTCTTCCAAGAGACCCTATCCAGCAAAGAAGGTGAAGGTAAAGGATCAGGACAACAAACTGGTGAACTTTATCCCTTTACCCAATGAATTAGAGAGCTATATTGGGCTTAACCATCATCAATAAATATATCATGATCACCCATCATCATTAAATAAATCAGGTTCGCCCATCAACATAAAAAATTTCCATGAACTGTGAAATATTCATAACACATGAAATCATTCATTTCCTGCATCTTTTTCCGACGCGACGGGTTGTCACACGGTATGCGTGTTGTCCTTTTTCCAAAACTATATAATTCTTAAATCATTCCCCAAAAAGAGATAAAATCATCAAAAATAACCATAACATAATTTAACCTCAATTTTATCTCATGCCTTTCACTTCAATCATAACATATAGTAACCCATAATTACCTCAAAAGTAAGGATCATATAAACCCAAATGGTTCTTTATAACTATGTCCACAAAAGAAAAGATAACTATTCCTTGAATAAAATTTGCATATATTAAACATCAGGGTTACACATAATATAAAAAGTCTTCTAATGTAACCCCATAATCAAAAGAGACTTAATACTCTTAAGAATTTCACCATAACTCTTGAATCCCTTATATGTTGACATCTTACTCATTCAACATTCTTCATGATACATTAACCATTCCATTCCAACTTATTCCGAAATACCTCTTTCCTACAAACAAAATCATGAATCATATCCTATGATTCCAAAATAGGAAAACAATAGTCATGAAATAATACATACCTTTGATTGGTCATTGTCAGTTTCGTCATCCTCAATCGGAATGGCATTAGGTATTGGTAAACGAACATTTGTACGCTCTTCGTGATACCATTCACGAAACTTCTTCATAGGACATGTGTTTGCAAAATGACTATGCACACCACATTTAAAACATTCAATTGATCCCTCAAGAAGAACTTCTTTCCCTTTCCTCGAGTCAACTGGATGCTTCCTTTTTCCATGGCAGGTTCTTGCTTTATGACCTTCATTTCCACATCTATAGCATATTTCTGTCTGTTTGAAACATTTTCCTAGGTGTTTCTTTCCACATGTTTGACACATAGGCTTTTGAACACACTTACCTTTATGATTATTACCTGTACTTTCATAGGGATTTGTTTCTCGCATATATGATTCCTTAGAGAAATCACCAAGGTTTAGGTGGTCAATCATTACTCCAGATAGTTGGTTGAGGATAATCACAAGAGTTCTCATTGCAGCTCCCATATCATTCAGTTGCTTGCTCAAAAAACTGTCACAGTTTCCTTCACATCCACTGTTACTTTGGTTCTTGCTAGATCCATCCATTCACTAAACACAGAAATGTCAGTGTGAGTATATCAACAAAAACATCTTGTACTAATGAGGAAGGTAAACACTAAGATACACTTACTCATTCACTTTATCTAAAACTAGGACTCTTTCAGAAATCCTAACCATTATGGTAATGTCACTTATGCTTAAAGAATACCCTAACCTCTAAAGTTATCTAAACCGACCTTTGATACCAACTATATGGAACCGTCCTTAAACCTTACTTAATCTTGAGTTATTAAAAGATTACACATTGAGGATCTTTTTATGTTTAGAGTTTTAGAGAATTAGATCATGAAACTTGCATTACATTCCACATTTAAACAAAGTGGTTACATAAAAGACAATATTCATTCTTCCGATCAATGGAAACATATTTAAAATAAAACACGGATTCTTTCTTGACACATCCTTGACACTATCATCACATCATGTACCTTTCCCTTGACCTGTGAAAAACATTTCAAAAACTTGGGATGAGTATAAAAAGATCAGTAAGGGTTATAAAAATATGGAAAGGAAATATGAGTTCATATATACATAAGAATGAAATCATACTTTACCCATAAAACATAGGCACTTTAACATACCTCATCAAACCATGAATAAATCATAGAAAACATAAGACATAAAGGTAACTTGAGGCATTCATAACATTCTTACGTAGGGAGTAACCCTCTTGGTTACGTTTGGAATACCCATCGCAGTATATTCCCTAAATCTCTTCGGAGAAACCTTAATGTTTCACTCCTTCGCGTTACCCAATGAAGTGGAGAGCTACATCGGGCTCACCCGCCCTTAGTTTATCACGGAACCACCCGTCTTCATAACAATGCCCAAGAACCATAACATAATCTTATATAATAAAACATGCATAAAGGAAACATAACATTTCCACCTTGAAATAACAAGATATCAATACAACACATTGATATAAATACATTATGAAAACCATTTTCAATACCAAAATAAAAGTAAAGTAAAACATGGTATTTATTTTTCTTTTAAAAAGATGGTATGGATTGTAGAGGAAGCCGAAACTCAAATAATGGTCACGGAGGCGGAGAAGTCATTGTCGCCGCATACGTAGGACAAAAACATTCCATTTTTGTCATTTAGTAAAATGATTCGTATAAAAACTATTCCTTTTGGATAAACGTAAAAGTCAAAGGGGTTTATACACCGTATAAAAGAAGGTTGTGTATGAAACAAAATATGTCTCAATGAAAGGAGATTGAGACGAAGTCCCTTACAAAGACAGTATCCTTCGTTTAAGGATAAATCAGTTACATAATTATGTGTGACAGACGAATACACCAAATATAAGTGGATATTAAGTGTAAAATAATCAAAGGTCATTCACACATATTCAAAGGATGACATATTCAATAACTACATGTTGAACCCAAAGAAATCGAAATTGGGTTAAGAAGTTCCCTTGACAGCCTACGACGTCACATCAAAATGAGTTGATGAGGGATAATGAGTGTATCTCATCACTTGGACATAAAATTTACATCAATAAGGATATATGAGAACATATCCCAACATAACAATATGTAAATTAAAAGACCCAACAAAATAAGTCTTTTAAAAAAGAGGAGGGTGAAAGGTTCCTTTACTGACTTGGGTATCTTTCAAAACATACACCCCATGAAAGAAGGACAAAAAATCATTGATGTAAATACTCATAATCGAAATTATATTACAAAAGAGTAGAATAATGGGCAGTACATACACCACTCAAAGGAAATTGTGGCAAATGTAGCATAAATCTCACGGGAATAAAAGTGAGATTAAAAATCCCTTACGAAAACTCGGCAGCCTACCGGCGCCACATAAAACATAAAAAAATGGATTGATGAGAGAGAATGGGGTCTTTCATCACATGAACATACAAATTACAGTAAGTGTAATATAAAATAACATCCCAATAACAAGAAAGATTAGCTTTAGAGGGAATGACATAAAAGAGTGTACTTAAAAAGAAAGAAAGGAGTAAGATCCCTTACCTCAAGTCCAAATTGACTCGATCATTCTTTAACGTCCTGAATAATAAACTTGAGTTAATTTCCACTTATTAAGAACCTTTTTTTATAGTTAATTATTCCTTTTATACCATGTTATAAACATCATGTAATCATTTAAGTTAATAATGTTCATTTTGTCGGTATTTGGTTCTTAAGTCAAAAATAGACTTCTTACACTTACATGTTGTTAATTTGGTCAAAGTTTTGTTATATCAAGAATTATATTAATGATTTGGATAACATATATATCATATATATTCATTATATACATGTATTTATAATATTACATCACATTTAGAGGTAATAAATGAAATGCACCGTTCATGGAGATGGTAAGTCGTACGTACGCATGAACGCTACTTCCATTTCTATTTCGTATTTTCTAGAATGGAATAATAATGATATAAGAGTATATTATAATTCCAGTATAATAACACATATAATATCATTAAATTTATCCCTTACACATTCCACATATGGTATTAAAGAATCAAATCACTTTCAGGGGGCGGTAGTCCGCACTTCCTAAAATGAAGATATCGTGTTTACCCATAATGGAAACAATAATGGTATGCCATAAAGGACAAATACAGAAGCTTAAGGAAAGAATAAACATATTATATATCATATATAAAAATAGTGACATCATAATGGCCACCTTTGAAAGTGTTAAATGAGTATTGAACAATCATCATTTCGGGAGGCAGAATTTTGCCATCCACGAAAACCGTATGTTCATTAACCATTTTATGTAGTTGTGTGAGAGTGTAGCTTGAATAAATCTTATAACAATATCCTAGTATATTTAAGATACTGTTTTTTACAAAATAAGTAAGTAAAAAGAGTTTAGGGGGTTGGATACGCAAAATAAAACAAATGAACATGAGAGAATGAATTACCTTTAAAAGTGTAGCTCCTTTTGATCTGAGCCTAAAGGCTTCCTTTGAAAGAATTCTGCCCAAATGGAATCCTCTAAGATGAGGATAAAGATTTGGAGAGAGTAAATGGGCAGGGGATGGCCGATCCAAAGGCTTGAGGAGTGTGTGAAATGAGGTAGAGGTCGGGGCCTTTTATAAGAGGAGAGGAGGGGCACTTTTGGAAATCATGAAGCTATTATTTTATTTTCAAAATTGTTTCGAATTTATAAGGTCCCACATTGATATATTTATAAGATAAGATGTTAAGTCTTAGAAATATGCACATCCAATAGTTTTTTATATAAGTCTAGGTCTTAGATTTTATATTATCATTTCATTTTATTTAAACTGTTCATTAATGAGGTCATCGTTCCATCATCATGATGTCATAATTAAATTTATTTATTTAATGTCTAAAAATTATAAACAAAGTATCCTGATGTAGGAAATCATTTTATCTTTCCAAATAGTATTTATAGACAAAATTATGATTAGTATATCTCCTTCTAAAAATTGTTTTAGTAAAACAATTTATGTTAGTGTCATTTTCACCTTTATTTAAAAAAAGGCATTAAAGTCATTATCTCACCCAAGAGGCTCCATAGGGTCCCCTAAATCGACCCATGGGTTTTCTTGGTCGTCCATGACTCATCAAATAGGGGTAGGACAAGTGTCATGGTGTTTTCATATTTTTATAATATCATTTTTACCTTAAATTACACTAATTACCTCTAATAGCGATTAATGAAAAAAAGTTACTATTCACTAAAAAAATTATTTTCAACCCATTGAACCACATTTTACATACTAATGACAACCATGTATGTAGGATTTTCAAAATTCAATACACATTAGTGGTAAACTTTCATTTAACTGAAAAATCAGTTTGCTTGATTACCACTTAGTGGTTTCACTATTCATCAAAAATTGAAGTTTTTCAGAAAATTACCAAAAATTCACCCTAAGATATATTTGATCTTCTGAATTCAAAAATGAAGTCTATATTAAGAAATTCAAAACATATAAGTCACATTAATTAATTTAATAATTAATTCCCGATGTTAGAGCAAATAACATGTTTTTATGAAATAATAAGTATCAAAAGATTGACACTAGTTTAAGTCTGATTTCAAAGTGAAATTAATTACAAAGACCACTATTGGTTTTAATGGTAAAAATATATTCTAATTTCACTTTAAAACTAATTCAAAAGATAATATAATCATATAAATAAATTAGATTAAAAATAGGTTTTGAATTAAAATACAACATTTTACACTATTCATTTAAAAAAATGAACTTTATCGAAAAGATGCCAAAACTTTACACAAGGTAAATTTTGATGTCCCAATTCTTAAGAAGAGTTTTATTTGGTCCAAAAGGATGTATAAGAGTGAACAAAACTATATTTAATGATTTTTCTCCATCAAAAGGCGATAAGTGAACCTTTAGTGAAAACTAGGGCATATATGCCTAAAATTGAATTCTTTCCGTATTTTAAGCCTTTATCTTTTATTGGATAAATGTAAAAACATTTAGAAACATATATAATCATATTTTAGTTATTTATATCCATTCCCGCCAATACAACGGCTACATGTTAACTACCATTTAAAATAATATTATTTTATTATTAGAGTGCAACCTAAGATTCCCAAGAAACGCGTTGTTGTGTGTTGGGTACGCCATCGAGCATAGCGTCCCATTTAAAGTCATATTAATATTTTATTCACAAATATGGATAAATAAGAAAAAGTCATATTATTTATTTACCTAGGGTGTTACAAAAATAACCTTTCTTTAATGTAGAAACCTATTCCAAATAGAGAATATCCTATGTTGATCACTTTATGTGACAAAATCTCTAATTGTTTAGTGGGAATACTAATCCAATAGTAGAATAAAAATCGATTAAGTATTTGGAGAATATATTAATGAATTTAAGATGTAGTGAAAAGTAAAAAAGTCACACTTGTGGTATATTTTCTCATAGGTGATTTTGATCAATGGGGGTTGTTGATCTAGAATATAAGGGATAAAGTATAAATAGAACTCAAGGAATAGAGAAATTTTAATGAGACAGTATTCAATAAATGTGTTCCTCGTAATCAACAAGTTGAGAATTAGAAAATTACTCTTTGTTTAAATTAAAAGGATCAAGAAAGTGTATCCAAGAATGAAGCTACCTTTAAAACATTATAAAGTTATGTTACCTATTTTATATGAAATTTAGAAGTATTGATTGATATTTTCTTTGAGGGTCTTAATCAATGTCTCCTAAGGGAACTAGTGTCTCAACATTTTTCATTAAACAATTTAATAGTTCTATGTGATATGAATATAGAGAAATAATTATCCACGTATTAAAGATTAAAATGGAATCAGGATAAGAAGATAACGAAAGTGAAAATAGTAGATAAAGAGAATAATGGAAATAATTATTTTTTCACATGTGATAACTATAAAATGAATAACCCCGGTAAATGTTTAAAAGGATTGGGAGTTTTCTATAAGTGTGGAGATAAAATTCATAATGATAAATAATTCAAATGGAAAAATAAAATAATTAATATTTAGTGTTACAACTTCAAGGAGATGTTCCACTATGAAAATGAATTCCCTAAGCATCTAGGGAATGTACCACAGAAGAAACTAAGGGATCAAGGTCAAGATTATGTTATTGAGACAACCTAAGTGGAATGATTAATTTACTTCTGTATCTATATCTATGAAATATGTTTCAAAAGTATTTTATTGATGATGTTCTCATCATATTATTTAATAAATATGTAAATATTATACTGTAATACTATTTTAGTATGGATTTCAGATCACTTGTCGAATAATTCCATGAAAGTGAATCAGTACCAAGTTAATGTATTTTAAAAACACATTTTTGAGAGAAAGATAACCCTTAACATTTTCCTGATGATAAAATAATGAGTTTTTTACAAAGATATGATTGATATATAAAAATTAAATTGGGTACTTTTAACTACCTTGGAAATTATTATCATGTTTTGGATTATAATCTTTTGGAAAGGTAACCCATTTATGAAATGGTTTATGTATGCCTTCGAATGATATTTTAAAGGTTAATGTATTCATCACCATATGATGCATTCTATTCTAATAAATATGGTAGGCACAAGAAAAGGATAAGATTAGATTTATAGAAATGAATATTTACAAATATTCTTAGATAATGAAAGAATTTCCCAAAATTAGGAAAATAATCATAAAATAAAATTTTATCCTAATACCCTAATGTTTTTTGAATCGATTGTCTTTTAAATTATCATATATTTATGTTTTTTAGGCCCTAAACATTCTATTAATCATTCACTTTTTTATAATTTATGACCCCAATAACCTCTATAAATATTTACACATTTCCTTCATGGGTGTCTCTGCACTTGACACTAGTGTTCTTCTACATAGAGACCTTGTTATATGTTAGTCCTTGTAACCTTTGTTCTTCTCATTATTTCTTTTGTATAGGATATTTTATGAACCCTTATCACAATTATGGATTTCAGAATAGTAAATATCAATCGATATATTACCGTGATCGAGTTTAAAATGTAATGATGCAATATAATTATGGTTCGGAGAATGTAACACTCCAAAATTTTAAAATAAGAAAATTGTGTTCAAAGCATGTATGACATGCAATACCAAGTGCATAAGGGAATATAATATCCCAAGAATTTATAATATATTTAATATTTTAAATAAAATTAATCAAGGATATATATTGAAATGAACCTGATACTAATTTAGAAAGTGTTGCACATAACAATGAGTTTCTTCAATGACTTGCGTTATCTGCAAAACTGAGTTTTAATAAAAAACAATATATTATTACAATATTATTATTTAATATAATTTATAGCATAGATTTTAAATTAATGGTTTTGAATATTATTAACTAAAATTTTAAAATATATGGTTTAAAAATATATAATATTAATTCATTTCTTACTAATTAATTATAAATGAAAATATAAACCAATTGAATATAAAGTATTTATTTTTATTTTTATTTTCACAATGGTGTTTTATCCTAATAAATTATATTAATTTCTATTATTTAATGATATTAATGAAATATGTTTTTTATTTATTCAATAAAATATAATTAGTTTTCATCCAATATATTTTATAGGCATAAGATAAGAACAACCCCAATTGTACACATAAAAACCTATATTTTTTTAAAGGCAATATTACCTCCTTTTAATAAAGAACCTTTTTTAAATATAGTTTTTGTAAATTTTATGGATTTTTTATATAATAATAAACTTCATAATATAAATGGTAATATAAAAATTATCTTAAGGAAATTTTTTTCATTTTTCTATGAAGTTTCATTTTTTGGTGAATAGTAAAAAATACTTAATGTTAATTCAAAAAGGATTTTTTCTAATTTATTTATAAGTTTAAATTATATTTTTAATTTTTTTAAAATATTAATTATATCAATTTTGTATCGATGTATCCAATTAAGTTCATTGAAATCAATTTCACAGTGAAATTGGATATAAAAAGTCAGAAAACTGTTGAGTGTTCTTACTTTAAAAACATGCATTGTCGTCCCGTCTATGGGATTAAATTTAAATTAATTTATAACACATATGTTATTGGAATTAGGAAATATGGATTAAATATTTTTAATCATAATAATATATAATTTATAAAAATTTCAACTTAGTGTTTTACAAAATAGGTTATCGAAGGTGATTGTATTTAATTACAACGATTAAGAGAAAAATAGCTTAACAAATTGGTAAACCTTAAACATAATGCCCAAAATGACTCATAAACATGTCCAAATTCAATTTTCTGTGCATATTTATACCATATCCTACCCCTTATATAATATATACCATTATGGGTTCCACTTTCAATGGGGATACGTGGGGGGGATTACCTTTTCCAAAATATACAAGAATCCCACTCCTCCTCTGCTATAAAATGGTATTAAACCCTCCCACTTAATCACACATCTCCAGCCACTATGTCTCAAAAAGTATATAGAAATTTCTTCTAAAAACCCCTCCCCTAAATCTATAATTTTATTATTTGTAATAAATTTATATAAGTAGTCCCTTTTGTGAAAACTGAAAGGAGTTGCCTGAATAAGAGGTAACATCCTTCATCAAGCTCTTTTGTTTTAATTTTTTTTCTCAACCCCATAAAATATTCATATAACTTGACTGTATAATAGAATAATTATTCTAAAAATATTTATATGTTTATATCATAATGTTTTTATATACAGTTATCTACACTTTCATCTAATATGTAACTGACTTACCATTTATGTGTGTGGAAAACTACAACCTCACAAAATGAATTCATTTATTTTTCAAGCATCAGATTTCATGGTTTGGAATTATGATTTAAATACTTTTTATATATTATATATATATATATATATTCATAATGTCTTTATTATTATCTAAATTTTTTATAACCCATGACTTTATGATTTCCATTTTTTAAAATATGATAACATTGTTTTTTGATGTGTGGGCTACAGCCTCCTCAAAGCGATATGCTACGTTCATGCGATACATGGAGTGCATAAATTTGGGTTTTAATTAAAAAAAATTGAAATAATTGTTTTATATATTATATTCATGAATTAATTACCTTTAGGTAAATATAATATATCATTTTATTTCATACCATATTCACATACTAAAAAGTGATAACCTTGGTCGTTGACGTGTGGAATATTGCCTCCTCAAAAGGATATGATTCCTTTTACATTAAAATAATTACATATATAAGTATATCTGATTAAATAACATGTTGTCTATGATATAATTATCATTATATAGATATATAATGTTACATTTCTTCTTTTCATAAATATCATTGAAAAACGAGAATGTTACTCATGCGTACGTATGACCAACCATATCCCTGATTATATCACTGGTTCATTGTTCAGAAAAATAATTCATGATTGGTTTTAAAATTATATTTGATGTATTAATATGATAAATAATTAATCATTATTATTTTGGATAGTTTTTTATAATGACCACTTTTAACATTGTTTTCCTACCGAAGCCATTTTTGACACATAAAAAAAATAAGGTTCAAAAAACCCCAAATAGACTTAATTGTTTAAGTAATTGTTTACAAAATTGTAAAAAGTAAAATAAATGTTATGATACTAATGAAAATGGTTATGAGGAAAGTAAATAATTAAAATAATTTTATTATTTAGGAATATAATTACACATGTCACAAATCAGAATCTAGGTAAGGGGTTTCACCTAAATTTACATTCCATTGAGACCTATTTGTTATTAAGGTTCTAGTTACTTTTATATGGGGTATATACTACATTTGGAAATGATATATCATTAATATCTGTATTTTCATGATATTATAGGTGTAATTCAATTTTATTCCTTCATGGTGATTATGATTCAAATGTTTCGAAGTTGTAAGGGATACCTTGGAATGTTTAAATGTTATTTTTCACAAGAATGTTTTAATGATAATTCAATGGTACTTCCATTAATAAAAATCAATAAAACATATTGTTACTTATACTAATCAATGGAATTATTGATAAATATATATATATTATTAAATACAGATATTTTATAATTCACTTTTTTTATTAATTATATCAATTAATAGATATATGAAGAATACATAGGATAGTTATGACACTGGTGGGGCCTGGTTATAGATATCCCCTCGATGCATCGATAGTTTCATGAGATGAATTAGTGGGCCAAATTAGAGTAGTTTAAACTAAATTGAGATTAAATACTAATGAAAAAGGTATCATCTACCTTGGAAACATAGTATCAAATAATTAATCATTCCCCTCATTCAAACTCAATTATTATTTATCCATGAGATTTTACTTTGATATATCTACGAATGAATTTCTTTATCATTTTATTAATAAATGAATTGTGTTATAATTTCTCACATTTACATATTCATTGTTCATTATTTATTAGTTTTAATGGAATTTGTTATCGGTTATTTACCTTTACATATTGATTATTCTCATCAATTAATTATTGATTCCTCTTTAAATTCCCTTTCTGAGCATTTAAGCTCACCATTATTATGTTTACATTCTCCGGGTTATGATGAGGAATCCTTTTAATGAGTTTCAAAGATGAAGATATTTTTCTTATGTTACGGTTAATTTAATTTTCCAATTTTATAAGTGTCATAATGTATATAATCTAGTTTTCTAAAGATGATAAATTGTATGGCCCTTTGATATTTTTTTCCATGTATTCATGAAATGTAATAAATTAATGCCTGTACTCTAGGATTTTGGGGTCAGGCTGTTAGAACTAGGGACATAATTTTTATATTATTATTTTCATCACTATTTTTTCTGAAAATTAATATTTTTATTTTCCAAACACTTTTGAGGGAAAAGTAAGAAACCAACAAACTCTTTTGAGGAAAAGTGGAAAACCATAAATGACTTCATGAAAAACAGACTTCAAACACCATTGAGTAGAAAATAAAGGCCAACCTAACAACTCATTCATCATAAAAACCCACCCACTCAATCATTCAAATTGAAAATCTTCACAGTAGGAGCCAAGATCTGCCAAGAGAAGTCCAAGAATCCACAAGAATGAAGAAAGTGTGAACCTCAGAAAATACTGACCAACCTAAAAACTGACCTCTTCGGACGCAATTATTGCGACCATCGACACAAGCCCAAAACCACCAACCCGCCAGCAAACTCAATTCGGAGGTTGCCCAAACCATCCAGTGACATGATATAGAGTCCCAAAAATCTATTGGGAAGAACACATCTATAGAAAGCCAAACAATAATCTGGATCGAGGAAGACCATGTTGTCCTGACACCATATCCTATTCCACAGGGAACCACAACCCAACCTCGAATGCCAACGACTCCACAATTGCATTCCAACAGATTCACCATCACAAGATAAACACCATCAACATAGAAACATCCATCCATCCAGATCCGAAAACAATATAGACAAAAATAGAAGAGTCTGTGCGAGGAAACTAGATACCAACATCAATCGGGAACAACTGATCCAAATTAGCAATCAAAACTACCCAAATCTAGAAGCGAATCAAAAGCTGAAGCTCCATCCTCCACCAATAGCCTACCAAACTACACAGCATATGGGGTCTTGCAGACTGCACAAAAACAACATAAATCCACCAGGATATTCAAACCACACCTTCGAACAAACACCCTCACTGATTCCTCCGCAAAACCACACATCACTCGCAAACACATCAAGATCCAAATGACGCATACATGGAAACAAAAACAGAAACCATCGCCGCAAATATTTGAACACCAGCCCACACTAGAAGATGCCCCACCAAAAATCAGAAATCACAACCTGTCACCGCCTTCACAGCCGCAATGAAGACCACCACGAAAAACCCCTCGGACTCCCAGCTGATACCCAAGATGGAAACCCACAGACAGTAAATGAAACTCGACCGCTGGATCTCACCACTCTTCCAAGAGACCCTATCCAGCAAATAAGGTGAAGGTAAAGGATCAGGACAGCAAACTGGTGAACTTTATCCCTTTACCCAATTAATTATAGAGCTATATTGGGCTTAACCATCATCAAGAACTATATCATGCTCACCCATCATCATTAAATCAATCAAGTTCGCCCATCAACATAAAAAATTTCCATGAACTTTGAAATATTCATAACACATGAAATCATTCATTTCCATCATCCTACCTATATAATAATTTTCTCACCCATAAGAAAACATTTGTGGATATCAAAATATCCATTAAATTTAGACTCATTTTTAAAAAAATTCATGAAAAAAGATAATGAGTATTTTTCTTGTAATAAAATATTAAATATTATAAATGAACACTATCATCAAAATAACTATTATGCCTCCATGAAAAATGGCTAACTTCTTCTCAATTAAAATTGAACATTACTTCTTCCTTTTTTTCAAAACATTCTGCAAAAAATATGTAATATTATTCCTTTTGAAAATATTTCAAATAAGTAAAAAAGAGATAAATTTTCTTTTATAATTCATTTATTTCCATATAATTTCATATAATTATGTTTTCTAATGACTTGGATAAGGAAGACAATGATTTAAAAAAAATCATTAAAATGTTTAAAATGAGTTTGTAAGTTACAATGGCCCTTATATCAAGTATGAATTATCGCAACTATTGATTATATTCTTAAATAATAAAATTATGTTAGTTATTTTATTTCTTAAGAACTATTTTCATGCTTAATATTAATTAAATTTTATTTATCACCATGTTAAATACAATTGCTTAATTAGTTATGTTCATGTAAGATATTTTGATGATATTCAGATTATATATCAAAAATGACCAGGGTATGTTGACTATGTTCAAATATTTCATTATTAAATAAAATATAGAATAATAATTATGAAATAATTATCATTTATATATATTAATTATTATTTTAAAACTAACCATGAAAGATGGTAATGAAAAATGAATTATGCTAACACATGGAGATGGTAGCCTATAAGTGTGCATGAGTAACACCTCCAAATACCAAT
Source organism: Viscum album (assembly GCA_963277665.1). NCBI lineage: Eukaryota > Viridiplantae > Streptophyta > Magnoliopsida > Santalales > Viscaceae > Viscum > Viscum album. The sequence goes on from OY728141.1 coordinate 144,570,752, forward strand.
GGATTGAAATGTAAGAATTTATATATTATATTATCTTTAATAAATTTTAAATATTTAATATATTTAATATATATACATTAAATCAATCATTATAACTAAATGTGAGAGGTAGTGCTGGAAAATTATTTATATAGGTTTGTAGAGTTTTAATCCATCATACAACGAATAATGGTTTTGTTTCCCATTTTATAAAAGAAATAGATTGATATAGGTTATTAAATTAATTAATAACATGTCCTTATATGTAAGATACTAGTTTTGTTATTAAATCATGATTGATGACTATTTAAAGGATATGGGAGATGAAATATAAAATGATTGGTTAAGAATATTTCCTCTTCTTCATGCAACCCCTTTAGGTATATAACAAAAGAATATATAGGATAGAATTATGATCAAAATATGTAATGGGGAGGGATTTAATTGGACATTTCTAAAATATAGTGATAAAATGGTGTTAAGAAGATAGAAAATCAGCTTCCCTTTATAAGTGAGGGGAGGATCACTCTTGAAATTACTTAAAGCATTAAATTAGTATAATTTAGTTTTTGTGGAAGCATGGATCCATATTCATATATTTATAATATAGGATAATTATGTGTCTAAATAATCTCATATAATAAAATTTGGACATTTTTGGGTGATTTTATACTCTTATTTCTTATTGGTAACCCCATGTCAACCCTTTTGATGATTACCATGGTATTAAAGTTTTTCACACTATAGGAGGAAAAAAATTACTAAAAAAGAGAAACATCCACATAAATATAAAATTATTGATATTATAAACCATATACCATTTAACTATATAATTATATTATTTTTATGAATTTTAAATTATTTAATAATATATTTTTTATTGTAAAATATCATTAATCCCATTTTAGGAATTATTCCATTACTTGGATTTTTAATTCATCAATATTGTAATGGAAATATAATATAAACCTAATAAGAATCAATAAAATATTATATTTATCTATAAAATTTTTCGGACACTATAAATCCCCGAAAAAAAACGTACTTTCATAGTTTTTAAAATCACTTAATTAATTTTTCAACTACTTGAACAGTCACTGTTTCGACATTACCTAAGACTTTAAGGTAATTATTTCATTAATAAAATTTAAAAATATATTAACACAATAAAATTAAATTAATTAAATCCAATATAAACTTTAATATTTATTCAATATTTATATTTACTCACATATATGTCCTTAAAATTTAATTAATATGTTATTTTCACTTTAATTGCCTAACACAATTATTACCCAATCATTTGTTTAAGTAACTTGTCATTAAAATCCAAAATTCATACATATCATTTTAAATCATCAATAATCCTTCAAATTTATTCATTAAGTTTTAAAAATAATTATTCATTCTAAATTATTTTCTTCAGGAAACCAAATTTTACATTTCTAGTGTTGTGTTGGCGTTATGTCAATAATGAAACTGATTTTATTATTTATCTGGAAATAAATGATAATTAATATGTTTTGAATTATTTTTGTATGATATCTTTGTTATATTAACATAAATGAGTCCTTTAATAATTTTATAAAACTTTAATTTCATATTTATGACTTATAGATATCATAAATGATATGTATTTTATAAGAACTGATTTTTTACTATTCACTAAAAAATCAATTTTTAAAAAAAATTGAAAACATTCACCCTTTGATAATTATGATATAATGATTTCAAAAATGAAACTCATTTTTTGAAATTAAAATTAATTTTTTTATAATTAATTATTTTAAATAAAACATTAGTATACATAAAAACAAATTTATGATGAATAAAATTATTTCCATTCTAATTGAAAATTTACACAGTATTTTGATACTGAATATAATTATATAAAATATTATTAATGTGTATTAATAAGACATTAAATTTAATAACTATTAATATTACATGGTTTCTCACATTCTTCCCCCTTTTTGAAATTATGCCATCCCAATTTTATTCACTACATAAAAAAGTGGGGATATTTTTCCTTCATAATGTATTTAGATTCTCATGTTTCTTCTTAAACCATATGGTTTTTACACAAGACAATAAATTGATTAATTTCATTATTATACACAAATTTCTTTTTAATTTCAAGAATCTATACAATATGTTCCTCATAATAAATTTTATTTTCAAACTGAACTACATCCCGGGTCAAAAAATGAGACGCCTCAGATACATATTTTCATAAAATTGAAACATGAAATGAGTCATGTACCTAAGATAAACACATATGACAACCCAATTGATAGGAAAATTGTCCAATTTTACTCCATATTTGATATGGTCTAATGAACCATGATATTAAATTTATTTTTTTAACAGAACACTTAAAACCTTTCTATGTAGATACATTATGAAATACATGATCACCTACCTTGAATGAAAGATCTTTTCTCCAGTTGTTTTCAAGGATTTTTTTTCCTTCCTTGAGATTTACCAATGTATTGTTGAATCATATTCACCATCTCATCCTTTTTCAACCAATTCAGGTCTACAAACATTATTTCTTGGGATTCATCCCTATAAGGTGCTGTATAAAACCAATTTCTATATAATTCCTCAAAAGGATTAATATTTATAATAGAATAAAAAATATTATTATAAAAAAATAAACTAGGGAAATATGTTGATCCAAACATTCATGGTTATCCATTGAACAATATTTAATAATGTATTATAAATTAATATTTTTTTCTCTTTTATAATCTCTCAGATTGAGAAAGAAAAGTTGTACTAAAATTAAATTTAGTACCTAATGACTTATAAATAATTTTACACTAATTATAAGTAAACTTGGGATCACTGTGAGATATAATGGAGAAAGAAACTACATATAACCTGATTATATCATTAAGATATAGTGGATAATATTTATCTAAATACATATTATCTCTAATCAGAAAGAAATATGTAGATTTATTTAATCAATCAATAATAACCCAAATTTAATTAATACCTTAATATTTCTTTGTCAATCTTACCACAAAATCCATGGACATATTTTCCCATTTCCAATATAGCACTGGATATGGTTGAAAAATCCCCTTTGGTAATTGTTATTTTACATTAACCTATAAAAAAGTAAAGCATTTCATGGTAAAGTCACTAGTATAAACTTTTAATATAGAACCAAAAATGGTTAAAGCTTATTGATACTATAATAAATGGAAAACTAATATCAATGATCTTCACTCCAAAATTATTTCTTCATTTTCAAATCACTTGGCACACATAAAAACATTATAAATATGAGAAAATATTTTTTATCAACATTAAGAACTATCAACTTAACATTTTTAATGGGTTATAGCTTTTCCTACAAAACATGATCCTTTTTATGAGCTTGTTTATATCTATATAACAAAGAAGATAAAACATACACATTTTATAATATAGAGGTAGTTCATGTAAGAACACTTTCTATGAAAAAAATCATCAAATAATTAACCAAATGGTCATGTTCCAAACATTATATTTTTAATGCAGTATTATGTTTCTATCTTAAAGAATCATCTTTTTGTTTACCTTACCTGGAAGGTAGTGAATTATGTAGTATTAATTCTTTATAAATTCTATCCTTCTCAATTATCTCATTTTTAACTCTTTCTGAGTGAATATATACATTGAACTAATATGATTTGTATATATTTCATACTTTAATCTATATTATTGATGCCTTAAATAATTTAATGTAAAAGATATATCTTATCATTCATGTTTATGTATATGAAAAAATTTCTCATGGGGTTTTAATTGACATGAATCAAAAGAAATTACCCGATCTTTCAATATTAAAACATAATTGAGACCCCAAAAAATGTATCATTATAAATTAAAAGGTCTCCATTTTCTTTTATCAGTAGATAAATTTGATGGATAATTCAATAATCTACTATTAAATTATTAGAACCATTCATCACATTTATTTTTTCCTAATAAATCTAATTCATTTTCTTCTTAACATGGTTAGGAAGCTTGATAACCATGAAAAATTTTCATTAAACTATCATTAATATCCTAACAATACAAAGTAATAACTAATCATATTTATATTTTTTTCATGTTTATTCATCAACCTGTTTGGTTTTAGAAGGATCAATAGTTATTCCATCTTTATTTACAATATGTCTAAGGAAGGAAACCTATTGTAACCCAAATTCAAAATTATTAAACTTATATATAATTTATTTTGATTAAATATTTTTAATACAAAAGTCATATATTTCTCATGATCATCATAAATTTTAGATTATATGAGGATATCATTAGTAAACACAACCTAAACATTATCTCATAAATCAAGGAAAACTCTACTCTTAATTTCTCTAAATACTTTAGGAGTAATTTCTAAAAAAAATACATAACAAAAAACTAAAAAATAAAATACCTACTAAGAAAAACAATCTTAGGGATGTAATACTCTTTCATATTTAGATAATGGTACCCATACATTATATTATCCATCATAAAGTAGTGAGCTCACTGGAGTTGATCAAACAAGTCATTTATATTTGGAAATAGATACTTATTCTAAATAGTGATGTTATTAAATTATCTTTAATAAATGAAAAGTATTATGGAACCATATTTATTATTTATAAATAAAATATCGTAGCCCCATGGATATGTTCTAGGATAAATGTAAACATTATCAAAAAAAATTATAACTGTGTTTTCAATTATAGATATTCTATGTGATCCCTTTGATAACGGGTTTATAAATTTTTTTACAATCAATTAGTAAGTCGAGAGTAAAATAAACCACCTAATTTTGAATAAAACAAAGAAAATAATTGGGAATTATATCTAAATAATATTTTACTATCGTGAAATTTTTATTCTGAACATTTTATTCTTTTCAACAACCTAAGAAATATAAGTTTCATTATTTAACTTTTAACAGTTTCTCAACTTCTTAATATGTAATAAAAGGTATGAATTACTTATTATATAATAACCAAACATAATTTATCAAAATATTATTTTTGGACTTTTAATCTATTTTATAAGTTTTCCCAATATGAAATAATATTTCATTAATGTTCATATAAATACAGAAATATATTTTTAATAATATGAACATGGAAGAAAATGATTTAGAAAATAATTCTTTAAAACATTTCAAATGAGTTATTATGTTAATGTGCACCTTGCCTTGACATCAAATCATAATCTATAATATTTATCTTAATAAATAATAAATTTTTTTAATTATTTATATTATCAATAGTCCATTTAAATTTTATTATTCATTTTATTTGGATTATTACTATGTTAAATAATATTACATAATCAATTAAGTTCATGTCATATGTATTAACGATATTTAGATTATCTGTTAGAAATTAATTTACAAATTTACTATCATCAAAGAAGTAATTGTTACATAATATAAATAATAATAATAATTACATTATTATAATTTTTATACATTATTTATAATTTTAAAACTAATAATAATATATAGTTATGAAAAATTAATTATGTTACAATAAGAAGGTGGTAGTCTGCACGTACGCTTGAGTAAAGATTCCATTTTAAATAGATAGAAAGGTAATAAAATAGATGATATATTATATTTATAGTAAGATATATATATGTAATTAATATCATATATATATATACATTATATTCCTCATTATAAACATCTATTAGAGGCGGTGATGAAATAAAAATTATATTGGTTTGTAAGGTGGTAGTCTGTCGCACACACAAATGATGGATTCATTTAACATTTGACTTAAGACAGAGATAGATATGGGTTATGAAATTATCATAAAAACATCTCAATATATGTACTATTCTATTTTTATTATTTCATCATTCTTTAATAATATTTGAATGAGGTGGAAGAAGAAAAAAAATGTAAACTCTTGATAAAGAACTATATCTCTTCTTCAAAAAAATGCTTTACGTTTATGCATAAATCCTTATTAAGTTGTTCTTATTATAAAACTAGGGAATTTAAACAATTGATAGGGTTTAATGGTTGTGATTTTTTCAATTATTTTCTCAACTAGAGGGCTCAAAAGCTTTTTGTAATATAGGAGAGGAGGTCCCCAATTATAATTTAGGGGAGGGTCACTCTTGGATTTCCTTAAAGTATTATATTAATATAAACTAATATTCATAAAAAATGGAATTAAAATGATATATTTTCTATATAATATAAAACTAAGTTTATATAATCTCATATAATAAAAGTTTTACAAGTTTACGTGATGGTTTCACCCTTATATCTTTGTTTTAACCCCCTTGTTTACTATTTTTATGATTATCACGGTATCACTAGGTTTTACATTATAAGAGTAAATAAAGTTACTAGAAAAGTAAAATAACCCATAAATAGGCCATGTTTGATATTCCCAACCATATACAATTTAGTTTGTAGACTCTAATATTTTTATGAATTTCAAATCATTTTATAAAACATTATTGATTATAAAATATCATTAATATCATTTTTTAAACTATTAATTTAAATTGATATTTAATTCATCAATACAACAGTATATTTTTAAAATAATATTTTAAAACATCCACAGTATATCTTATTTTTCTATATAATTCTTAGTAAACAATAATTCACACACAAAAATTACTTTTATAGTTTCTAACATTACTTACTTAATTTTTCTAATACCCACACAAATTCTTTGTTGGCATTGAATAAGAATTTAGGGAAATTATTTCATCAGTAAAAATTAAAAATAAATTACCAAAAAAATAAATTAAGTTCAATATAATATTTTATATTCATTTAATATGAATATTTACTCTAATAAATTTCATGAAAACCTATTTAATTTGAAAATTTTGACTTTTCTAGTATTATAAAATCATTGCATAGTTATTTTTTTAAATAACTTATTATATAACTCATGAATTAATAAATATAAATAAATAACATAAATAATAATTCATATAAGTTAACCATTTAAATAAAAAACTTCTTACTTCTCAAATATTATCTATAGGATACTATATTTTATATTTTTAGTGATGTGCATGCACTTCATCGACACAGAAAATGATTCTCACATTTTTCAAGAATTAAATTCTAATTTATATGTTTTGAGTTATTATTTTAAATTATTTCTTGTATATTATCATACCTGAGTCATTTCACAATATTAGTAAATTTTTATATCATATTTATTTCTTGGAGAAATCATAAAAGATATTTTATTTCATAAAAACTGCATTTTTTACAATTTAGTAAAAAATCTATATTTCTTAAAAAACAATAGCAAAAGTTTACACTTGGGATATTTTGATATAATTTTTTCATAATAAATTTCATTTTTTTAAATTAAAATAATAATACTTAGAAATAATTTTTTTAAATAAAACATTTTAATAAATGAAAATTAATTTAATAAGAATAAACCTATTTCCGCTTAATTAAAAAATTTCTTAATATTCATATAATGAAAATAACTATATAAAATATAATTAATGAATATTAATAAGACATTATATTTACTTAATATTAACATTACCTAGGTTGTTACACTGTATCTCTAAATCAAACACATTCAATTAAATTATCCATGTTATAAGCCTATGTTTAGCCTCTCATAAAAAACAGGTACTTCAGGAATGAATAAACACTGGACAACATGAATGTAAATCCAATAATATGATTCCTAGACATCTAAAAAGGAAAACAAATAGGTGATAGTTCCTTCTCAATAGTGGTGTAATTTATTTAGTCCTTATATAGTAGTCCACTTACATAATAAATCATATATATCCTTTTTCATTTCATTTCCCCAAAACTACGCTACTAAATATGCCACTATATCACTCATAATTTCACAGATAAATTTTCAATTGGGGGGATGATGATTGGAGATGATGTTAGTTTTTCTTTAAGAATATTAAATTATTTAAGGAACATTGTATTAAATATAATGGTGTGTCATTTCCCAATAGATAGATTAAATGACTTGAGATGTTAGAAAATTCCATAATAAACATTTTGTAAAAAATCATTCTATAAAAGGGAAAAATCCTTGATTTTAGAAAATTAATATAATTAAATAAACATTTTGTTTAATTATTATCTCAAATATAACACAAAACTTTAATCGAACCTTGATACATTAATGAAATTGTGTTTTTAAATATGAATATTATATTATATACTTTGAATCAAGGAGTATAAATAGTACTAAACACATTGTAGAATTGATTTAGAATGGAAAAGAAATGGAATAATGTTTTCGAATCTTGTATGATAAAAACATGAAATTATTATTATATTTTATATTATTACATTTACATATAAAGGAATAAATAAAATTGTTGTAATAGTCATTTTATGCTGAAAATTAATTTTATTTTATGCATTATATTATAATTAATTCCTATAACACTTATAATTTTAATTTTATTAAATAATATTTTTTAATTCAGGTTGTAAAAATAATATTAGGGTTAATTTTTGTGAATTTTATAAAATGATTGATTTAAGTGAATATTTTAAATATATTTTTTACTAATACCTCATAGTTTATGAGTGTATAATGAATTCAGTATGATTTAAAAAATTATGAAGAAAATTTTAAGTTCAAGAATTTATTTAATTAGTAAAATCATGCATCTAAAAATATTATATATAATTTCTAAAACTGAAGTTTATGATTTTAAAACTTATGTAATCCTTTATTTTAATAAAAACATTTTCATATTCTTTATTTAATTATGTGTCCAAATAGTGGATTCCAGTATCTGATTACTATGAAATCCACATAAATTATATTTATTTATTGATAAAATAATTAATTTCATCTAAATAAACAACATTGAAATTTTTATAAAAAACATAATTTTTGAAGTAAAAATTCACTTTTTCAAAAAAAATAGTTTCCACGTTTTATATGAGATTATATTAAATTTTAATTTTATCCCACTTATATATTTCATTTTTTGAAATTTATTTCACATTTAAAATAATAATGACCAATTTTGGTGATAAGGTCAAATTCAATTTTTTTCTTTCTAATAAATTATCATTGTTAAAAATATACTACCATGGTAAAGTTAAAATATTGTAAAAGTTAGACCTAAGGAGAAAAAGGAATGTAATATCTTTATAATATCTCAAAAAAATTTCTAAATAGTTTTATAAACCTTAAATAATTGTACCATTTACTATTAAACATTTTTTGATCTTTTTTCGTTGAATATTTAATTTTATATTTTTACAAAAATGTCACTCCCCTCATTTATAAAAGGATAATTTCAACACCCCACATATCCTCAGACCAAAATGATCTTATTTGTGTCAAATGTTACACAAATATCTCCCCAATATTCTTATAAAGTTAGTAGATTTTCATTTCTTATTAAAATATCATTCCACAATGGTTTAATCTAGTTGTCAAAGGAGTTGTTTCAATGAGTAAGGTGACAATTCTTAGTCACTCTATTTTTATTTCTATTCCTCTAAATATACATCTATATCCTAAAAATATATATCACTGATGAAAAAATAATTACTTCAATATCATAATTATACTAAAATTAAGTCATGTTGATAAAATAATCATTTTCTACATCCCTTATAACTATTCATAAAATGAAAACTCTATACATGTTACGTATGCACTACCACATCCATAAAGAACGTATATTATTTATCATCTCTGCATTAAATAGATGGTTTCCAAATTGTATTTAATGAATTAATATGATTTCTATAATAGAATTTATATTAACAAAATTTAAATCAATTTCTATCTTTCTAAAAATATAGGGCAAATGAAAATTTCACTCATGTGTATGTCTAGACTACCACATCCACAAAATGACATATTTCATTTTTCTTGAAAACATTAAAGAGAGAGTTATAAAAATTGTTTATAATGAATAAATTTATATTTATAAAACTATTTATTTTCTATAATAGTTATATTTATATTTTAATTTTAATTAATATACAGACACCAATTTATCGAAAATCACTGAAACAATATTGTGCACAATTCTATATTTATGACTCAGAAATACAACTCTAATTAAATGAAATTTTAATTTTAAATATTTTTATCAAATATATATTCAAGATCCGTTATAAAATCTTGGAATTATGAATTTTTCATCATAAAATAAGGATCGACATCGATATTACAAATCGTTAATTTAATAATAAAAATTACTATAATTTAGTGTTGAAAATAACTATAGCTAAATATTAAATTTATAATAAATGATTATAATAAATGATTATAATTATATAGTATAAAAGGTAATAGATATGAATAAATTTATGGAATAAGTTATTATGATTTTTTTATTATAAATTAGCTTAAACCCTTTTGTGTAATTCATGAATAAAGGTAAGGGTTTCTCATCTTAATTTTGGTTATTTGAGCCCTTTTAAATTTTCAATATTTGATTCTATTTATGTGGAATATATTCTAACTGAAGTTCCCTTGTATCATGAGAACCACTAAGTGTGGAGGTTGAATTAGTGGTGAAATTTTACACTTTCAATTATCTTAATATTAACCCCTTCAAATTTCTACAGTTTATATCCATATCAGCTTTATATAGAAATCACACGAGCACGAAAGGATAAGAAATTAAAGGAACATAACAATTACAAGGTTCTATCACAATGTCAGAGAATACAACCATTATATGGAGACTCTCATAATTCTATATAAATTCACTATAATAGAAAACTGAATACAATAATCCAACTCCCATTAGACTCTATCTACCTCTTGATAGGTAAGATTATATTAACTTTTAAAAATTAAAAAATTATAGTTGTGAAATAAATCCATAAAAAAAAATAAACCTTTCATATTTTCTCACTAACGAGATCATCCAAAAAATATCCACTTAATATATCCATCCAATGTACCATTTGAAATTATTTATGTCACTCCATCCAGTTTTCCTTACATATTTGTTTGGTATACTTCATATGGTATGACTCACTAAAAACTCCTATTATATTTGTTCTATACAATGAACAAAACTCATATGCTTCACAAACTATTTAGAAACACTATTATATGACATCTCTCATTGATACCTCTAACTAAATCCTCTATGAAATATCACTAATATGTACCTCATTCTGATATCTCATATTAAATCAAATATCTAATGATTCAGATAGGTATTCTCTCTTCTTCAACCTACTCAGTTTGAAACTCAAACCACTCAGAAATAACCAATGTATCATCTATTTAATAAAGGTAAATAGTGTTAGTAAAAGATGTAATTTTACACCCTTTTATAGGTGCACTCAAAGGAAAATAATGTAGAAATTCAAATTCATTTTCCCACTCATCACAATTTCACTAAATACTACTCAACAATTGTAAAAAAATATTGAATATTTATAAAAACTTAAGTATCTATAACATTCATCAAAATTTATTAACCTCAATGTTAATGAACTTCCCCAATCTTTCTTATCTAATCAACATAAACATATATTAAAGTAACAGCTCAGCTTCATCATGATTTTGGGGGTTTACAAAGTTTAGTTAAATATTCTTAAAAATAAATTTTGTGTAAATTTTTCTAAGGAATTATTTTTTAACTCTATTTGATGGATTATTTTAGAACATTGTTCAATGGATTATTTACTAAAAACTTCTTCTAGTGACTATTTATGTTTCTCCACTATTTTATTTAACCAATTGACACTAACCAATAAACTTGTATTATCTTAAACTGATTCTCTTCAAATTATTTCTATATATGATAGAGTCAAAAAAAATCCACTAGGTAAAAAATCTAAGAATCATCCATCCAATGATCTTTTCCTAATGGTCTCAGTATAGTTCCTTCAAACAGAATGATAAACTATATCCTCCCAATCAGTTCAATCACCTCAACTGCCACTATCTAGTGTACTCAAGTTTTTTACTACATGATAACATTGTTGAAAATTATAAATACTTTTATAATAAAATTATTCCCTATTGGGTTATGTTGACTTGAACTTTTATCTCTCTCCCCTTCATCTGGTAACAGCATCTCTACTCTGTCTAGAATTGAAGTTTCAACTTTTTGCTACCTCTCAAACATAATTTTAATCATGTAAAATTACTTATTCACCCCATATAATTCTTAACATTATTTTTTTCCATAATAATATTTTTTGTCTATCTAGTGACATTATTTTACTACTATCCTCTTGTATGAAAGTGTGTGAGTTCATCAAAACCTATGAATGGTAATAACTACACTGGTTCTTCTAGTAATATTGTGTACCTACAACCTTAGTCATCTAATATACCTCTATATGATCATGTCTATTTAGTGACCGACATCAAGTATACTATAATATCCACATTTGGACTCAATATTTAATCATGAATTTCATTGATGATGTTAGGAACTTGAATAATGGAATAACATCATATAAATAAGGAATGTTTTACTAATATGGTTACGGAAAACAATATTTAAATTCTCCGACACTTCATATGAAAACAATTTCTAAAAACGTTGGAAACTCTTTCTCACTTATTTAACAAAAACATTCAAAATAGAATATTTGAAAAAATATATGAAACGTACATAAAAACATCCTAAAGGATATTTAATCTCTCTCGTAGTATTTCTTGGAAACAATCACAAAAACTTCTCAACGATTTTTTTAAATTTCTCATTTCACAAATATTATATTAAACCATAACCTTTCTCACAGAAAATATCCTCATAGAACACTACTAGTTAAGGTATTTTTTTAAGGGAATTTATCCCTTGGTTATAGTAAATTTTGTATCCACGTAACATAACCCCCCGTAATTTTATCTTCGCTTCCTTTTTATAATAACAATAGCTTCATATTCATAAAAGAATGATTTTTACACCTTCTTACAATGTTTTACGTACTCCCACTTTAAATACATAATCAAAACATGGTGGGGTGTTACTTATAATCTTTAGTTAGTATTTAATGGATACTGAACATGTAGGTATAGTATTAATTCCTTAAATCCTTCCATAGGAATAATTTCAGTGAAAACATCATTAGTTTGAAGCTTTATTAAAATATACTCAATCATAACATCTCCAGTAACAACTTTTAAAATGAAATGATACTTAATATCATGGTCATATGACTTGGAATGTTTTATATGGTTATTTAAAATATCAATGGAACATTTTATATCACAAATAACATTCAAGGTGTTTCTAAACATTAATCTAAAATATTCTATATGATCTTTCATCCATATCATTTGTGTACAAGATTAAATGGTGACACCACATTCTGATTTCCTTATACTCAAAGTAACAAAAATTTAATTCTTACTATATCAAACCATACAACAATTTCCCCCAAAAATCATTCCCCCAAAGTTTTCTTTTTTTCATTAAAATTTCCAAAAGAAAGTAGAATCATTGTATCCAAGAATTTTCATGTCACCTATTCTTTTATACAATAACCCATAATATGATGTTATTTTATCAAACCTGAGTATTCATTTAATATTCAATAGGATTGATTATTTATGATCACTCTCATATCATGAACATAATTTAATATCATAATCAATGCCTTATCTTATAGATTTATAGAGAGGGAAATCTTTCTATTAACTTCTAGAAGTCTTTTTTGTTTCACAAATTACCCTACTTTATCTTTATTTAACATCAAACCAAAAGTGAAAATTGTATAAAATTATTTTTATTCTTCCTTGAAAACTTTTTTAACCACATTTTAGCATAATTTTATTTTGATATATAGATATATTTGTCTTTTTTATTGAACTTATAGGCCCGAGAATATAGTTCACTCTTTGAGAGTTGAAATCTCAATGTTTTCATTCATTTTTTCTGTGAATTACTCACTTCATTTATCCATGTCACATGTAAAAATTATACCATCATCATAAACAATAACAATAAGGGTACATGTGCTCATTTACTTAATATATAGTATTCTAAAAATTATTACTCCAAAAATGTTCAAATGTTTTGAAAAATTTCATGTTTAGAGTGAAATACATGAGGATCATATTCCAACCCATAAAAGTATTTCTTTATATTCTATACCATGGTTCCATTTTTGTCAAGTTAGAATGCATTTGGTTTCTCAATATATACTTTTTTTCAATTTATCCATTTATTAAATCTAACTTAACATCATACTAAAAATCATTGTAATAATGATGTGCATTGACTTCCATGAATGTTATTATTGTTTCATGCCTCAAAAAAGGGGGAAAAGTTTCGTCAAAGTTAACACCTTTCACTAGTGAGTAACATTGAAAATAAGTAAATCATTATTTCATGAAGTTTATTTATATTCATTAATATTGTTTCTGAGCAGAAGATTTATACCTATAAAATTCCTTAATAATAGACCTAGAATAGTTTCCCAGGTTCCATTTATCTCAATTTGATCTAACACTTCATTCATAGAATCAACCACATCTTTCTATTCAATTTCTATTGAAACTAATTCTTATTAAACCTATGAGATAAGTGATTTATGATTATCAAATTTATATTCTCTTATTGTATAAACTAGATAGTTATATTTCCAAATATTTAATCAGTTTCAACCTCCTTTTATAATTTTTATAACATTATAGATTTTCTTCTAAACTTACTTTCACTATCACAAGAATGATCCAAGTCATTTTGAACAATGGTAAGTATGTAGTCATATTCCATATTATTTTATCCTGATATCAAATTTTTAGCTTTCACAAAATATTCCTTATATTCCTAAATAACTTTTTCAATGATTTTTTAATTTCAATAACTATCACATCATACCAATCCATAGTATTTTTAAAAAATTTATTGTAATATTTATAACTTCTTTAATTGAATAAATATCACATGAAAATTAATTCTTCATCTTTCTCATTATTCTTTTAAATATTTCAATTTTTTACATTTATTAAGAAAGTAATCCCACATATTTTAAAGTATTTTAATTTTTTAATTTTACCATATCTCATAAGGATTTAGTTTTTCCACAAAAAAAATATATGTTTTGTACATAAATACTTTTACTTACTAATTCTTTCCTAAGAAACATATAATGCTTATATTCTACCATCATAATTCATCTAATTTACATTAATCTTCTAATTTTCCTTTATACTACGGCATTTTTTAGGATTGTATGGAGAAATATATTTTTGTTTAATTCCATGTTTTTTAGATATGATTTAAATGCATCTCTTGTGTACTATTTTCAATTTTTAGTTCCCATATTTTGTATAAAAACATTCATTCTTATTTCAACTTCCATTTTGAAACATATAAACATATATACAACCTCTTTATGTCTCATAAAAATTATGTTAGTCATCCATGTGAAATCATAAATGAAACTAATAAAGTATAAATCACATTTTTTTGATTTATGGCCCATTGGCCCACAAATATTTGAGTGAACAAGCTCAGGTACTATGGTTGAATGGATTTTAATTTTCATATTTATTTTTCTAACCATATTCCATTCCTAAGATGTTATATAATAAATATAGTTTCTCATTTTTAGTGGTGGTAATTTTAATAAAAAATCTACTTCATAAATTTGTTTTATAATTTTTTAGACCAGATTCCCATGTATTTAGTGTCGCAACTTATTTTCATCTTTGGAACTTATGTAAGATGAGTTTTAAATATCTCCCCTATTGGATATATATTTTGGGTTATTTATCCATTTATAATAACTTTTCCATTATTAAAAATTTTGATGATACAAGAATATTTTCCGAGGATAATATCATTACCATTATCTCAATGATAGATACAACTTATTTAGTTTTATTTGAGTCTATCAACATACAAACATCATTTGATTTTAGTTTCTATGAATAAATCTTAGTAGTTCATATTCATTCAATTTTAAGAAACTATTTTTTTTCAAAAGTAATTCCTCCTCCTTCATGTTCTTATATATATTTCAGTATCTTTATATCACCCATCAGATATGAGAAAAAAAACTATCCAAAATCCAATATTTATTTTTTTATCTTTTCAATCTATCTCAACAATAAAATATTTTTCCATGAAATGTTTTTCTCCATCCCCCTTTTATTTTCTATCATTTGAATGTTTTCCTAAAAGAGTTTTCATAAATTCTTTAGCAAACTGATATAGTTGGTCACATCATCAAAAAACCTCCCCTAGGTAATAAAATTGATTTTTCATTGGATAATTTATAGCATATGACTCTATTCATTTCGTTTCTTCATGAATATATATAAATTTAAACTCTTTTCATCCACTATTTTCCCCCTTATTCTATTCATATTTCAAGGTAGAGACATGTTTTTCAGACAGTTATATGACATATACCCGTATATACCAATGTAAAAAATATATCTACTCAGTCAGTATCTTTTATATAAATAGGATCTTTCCCTATATAATGTTTTCTGAGGATCGTAACATCTTTCTATATTTTTTCCCCTAGCATAAGGAATTTTTATTATGAATATTATTTTAATATTTTGTTGTTGTGGTGTGTTTTCCACATCCATTATGAATTCAATATTTTCTAATGTTGTTTATAAAACCTTCATGATTAAAAAGATCAATCAAAATATTTTTTAGTAGGTATATATGTTTCCAGATTCATTAGATTATTTTTATCAATAGATTTGGTTGATTCAAACTTTTACTTCTATGTATTTTTGAAATTTCCAATGATTATATTTTATGTAATATTATATTTAGGAATTCTTGATTCAGTTTTACAAACAAATTATTCATTAGTAATGAGTTTATTATTAATATATTCTACCATATTTCATTTTTCTCTTACTTTTAGTTTGAAATTCTCAATCTCCTTAGTTTAAACATCATCATTTTTATGTAGATATCCATTTCCTATATTTTTTTCTCAACTTATTTCTTTAACAGTTTCATTTGTTTCTGGAGTTTTGTTTCTCAAGACATGCAGTAGGCTCTGATCTTAGATCATATTATCTATAGGTTTCATATCTTTATTTATCTTCACCATTAGAATAGTCCTTATTTATCAAAACATTATGAAATAGTGTCCTAAACATTTCTACATTTTCCTCTTATGAAGAACTATTTTATATATATTCATACTAAATATTCTTTTTCAACATACTTATTTTTTTGTAGTGAAATTTCTCTTACTTCCAGTGTATTTCATAACTTCTTTGGAAGTTTTTCTCCACTTATTCCACAAAGAGTTTTCTTCAGAATTATTTTTTTATTCTAAAATTTTATCTTAGAAAAATTTATTGAAAAATATTCAATTCCTCCACACTCAAAATATGTAATAAGAAGGTTATATAATTTATCAAGAGTTATATCATGTTTATCTTTTAATGTATATTTTGTTAGAATCTAACTAGTCTAGAAAAAAAGGAATAGGATTTTTAATAGAGGTAGAGTCATTCAATACATATATGAATCCTTTGATGTTGAAAAAAACATCATTAACTTTAGTGAAGTAATAACCAATAGTTTTATCATATGTTTTTTGGATATATTTTTAATTTTATTATCCTGATTTTAATCTTTGATTTTTTACTTTGAAATTTACGAAAAAGGTACTTTTTAGTTTTCCCAAGTCTCCTTACCTATATTGAGACTTATCACCTTCATAAAAATATTTTCTGATAAATAATATCATTTTAATATTTATTATATACGTCAATAATTCTTTATTATTGAATTGTATATGAGCATATTTCCCAATGCATAGAAACCCAACTATAGTTTCATTAATTACATCCATGCCAAGAGACGAAAAATAGGGTATCATTCAATTTTTATAACCTTGATAATTTTTTCCATCGAATATAGGAATAACTCTACTATTAAATTATTCTTGAAAATCTATGATAAGTATCAAACAAGGGAACCGTCCTTATGATACCACTTGAAGTTCCATAGGATCATGAGAACCAATAAGTAGGGTGTTGAATTAGTAGTAAATTTTTATAAATTTGTTTCTCTTGAAATTTACCCAGTAACGTTTTAGATTTTTATCCATATCAATTGTATATAAAAATCTCACAGCCATTAAAATATTGAATATTAAATCAAGGAACATAATATTTACATGATTATCCACCATTTTGGGTGACTATATCATTTCCATGGTGACTCTCATTAGTCTATGGTAATTCACTATAATAGAAATTTGAATACAATGATCCAACTCTCATTATTCACCTTTTATCTCCTAATATGTAAGAATATAATAACTACTTAAAATTAAAATAATAGTTCTAAAATAGAGACATAAAAAAATAATAAACTTTTCTTATCATCCCATTAATATGTTGGTCCGAAAAAATCTCAGTTTAATAGATATTTCTGTTGTATTTGTCATTTTTTACTTCTAAATTCTAAAGTATACTCTGTAGGATGTCCCTTCTACATTCATATCTTATACATAATTGGGTACAACTCATGAACTTCAACTCTAATCTATGTTCTATCAAATACACAAAACTTATGCACCTTGTAAACTATTCATAAACTTTCTCTAATGAAATCTTTTTCCAATATCTCTTATTGACACCTCTCTCTGATTTTTTTGATCTAAAAATCTATCTAGTACCTTTGTTAAATATTTTATCTGATGAAACCTATATGTATTCTCTCTTCATCAATCAACTATATTCAAAGTTCAATCTTCTCAAAAATATTTAGTGTATCATCTCTTTTATATAGGTGAAAAATGTTAGTATGAGTTGTACATTCACCCCCATTTTTATAGGTTTTCTAATAGTAAAATATTAAAGAACTCAAATTAATTTTCATTATCAATGAAAATTCATTGAATTATTATCAATCCTTCTAAAACATTATAAAATATTTATGAAAACTTCATAATTTGAATCCTTCTACAAACTTCTGTAACCTCGGTATTCAGGACCACATTCAATCTTTCTTATCTCAGCTAGATAAAAATAAATTGAAGGAATAGATTAGAATAAACATGATTCGGAGGATTTATTATGTTTAGGTAAATATTATTAAAACTCTATATAGTGGAAGTTTATCTGATAGATTATTTAAGAACATTGTTTGATAGATTCTTTGTGAACTATGTCCAGAAACATATTTAGGAACTTCTTTGAATGAGAATTGTTCTCTTCTTATCCACTATTTTATTTAACTATATGAATCTCTCTAGTAAACTCATAATCTATTTAAATTTTTCTCAACAAATTCTTCTAATGTCTAATGGACTCAAAAAAATTAATCCAGTGAAACATCTCAAAATCATCTGTCTGTTAATATTTGTCTTATGGACTGAATTCAATTCTTTCTAATCGAAACATCCAATTTGTTCTCTCTTTAGGTTCAACCACCTATGATAACTCTATATAGTGTACATTATTTTTTGACAATACAATAATATTTTTGAAACTTCTAAAGTCTTTTGTCATTGAATAATTCCTTAACATGTTACATTTATCTAAACATTGATCACTCTACCATTAACTGGTTATAACATCACTACTCCGACTGATATTTCAACATCAACTTTATTCTATTGATTGAACATCAATCTTATCATGAAATTTTAATTATTATCCCTTTATACTTCTTATGCTTCATTAGCTGCAAACAATGTGTATTATCTATCTAGTGGAAATTTTGGGCTACTATTCTGTTGTATAAAAGATTAAAACATTATAAAAACCTATGACTAGAAAAAAATTCCATGGTATGTTCAATAACTTTATAAAACTACAAACTTGAACATATTTTTCATCTCCATCTGATCACATAATTCTTGTGACTTATGTCTGAAATTATAGCGATCCATAATTTAAATACATGGTTATTACTTCAAAATTTAGTCATACTTATTACAACATATAACAAAACCATTAAATGACTGTATAGAGTCCCTTTTGGTATATCCTACATAATATCCTTCTTCTTGACCTGGGGAAAATAAAACATACAAAAGGGTGAGCTCGAATGCTCAGTAAGGGTAAACAAAAGAAATTTCAAACATATCATATTCATAAGAATATAACATTTTGGAAATCGTAACCTGAAAAAGAAATAATAATTTCATAACATGGGATAAATCATAGAAGTGAGATGTAATCCCAATAGTCATAACATAAAAAATGATGTTTTGTGGCATACACACATAATCATAGAGAATCGTTTCTTAGTAGTCAAGACTCATTACCAAGACTATCTTAGCGGACAATTTCCATTTCTGAACCGAGTTCACTCCTCGTTTTAGTCATGTTTCACTGAACCGGTTTAACCTGCCATTACAGCCATGTCTATCTCATGAGATATAAATCTTTACCCAATGCATTGGAGTTAGATATAGGTCCCACCTATCTCATAATGATACCATTATTATGTGTTCCACAAAATCATAAACCATACATCATTGCATAACCCATGTAATAAAAATGGGATTCTTAAACATCGTGACATTATAAAACAATTCATATAAGATAAAGGAATTCATAAAAATAATTCCATAACAACATAATCAACACAATGTAATAATAGGGATAGAAACAGAACCCTATATTATCTTAGATGGAGAATACTTTTGATAAAACACTTGAACTCCATTCTTGAGGAAAATATCCTTTCTACTTCAAAAACATTTTCCTTTCTTAACATGTCATATAATTTTGAACTAAAAGAATTTGATTAAAAATAAACATTCAAAATTTTAAAGGATGCTTCATGGAAATAATTTTCTAAAAATACATTCATTCCACAAAAGTTAAAAAACATTCTTCCCATACTTTGGCGGAAAAAGTCAAAAAGTACCTCGTATGAAAAAACAACAAAAGATTCCTTTCATATCTTTTACTAAAAACTCAACGAAGAGAAAAATTGGATTTAAAAAATTGTATGTGTATGGAAATAATATTAAATATTGAGGAAACATGGATGTGGATGATAAATATTCCCCAATAAATTCTTAAGTATATACAATCTCAGATAAAAATGAGATTGTGATATTTTCCCTTACCTTGGGTCAGATTTTCTTCGTAAGTGTTCGAACCTCCTGTATAATGATTTAAATAATGTCATTGAATTATTCCTGAATCATACATATTTTTATGATATCATATATGGTTATATTGTTAGCTTCTTATTAGTAATATTTCCTTACTACTTGTTATTCGAGTGTTTATTACTTTTTGTTCTTATGCGCGTTTTGTTGAATAAATTCTTATTCTTCTTTTAAAGTTATAGATGCATCATTTCCAGAATGGTATTAGTGTAATATATATCATATTCATTCATTCAATTCATTTATATAATCATTATGCAATGAAGATCATGTAGAACGAGTCACATCACATTGTGGAGACGGTATTCCGTACGTACGCACGAGCGATGATATCATTCCCATGATCGCAGAATTTTATTGGAGGGTATTTATACTATTTCAGAATCAATTTCACTTTAAAATAATCATATATAGTTATTATTTACACCATTATACCCATCCAAGTAAGGTGGTGGTGGAAAATAGATTACACCACGGCGTGGAGACGGTATTCCGTACGTACACACGCGCGTTGATTTCATTTTCTGTAGGATGGATAGATGGTGAAATAGGGTTCTTTGATACATAAAATAAAATATTATTATATGATTGATACTGATGTTATTACTTCATAATGAAACAACTAAATAATAAGAAGTGGAAGAAGAAATAAATTTGAAAGAATCGGTAACAAACATTACCTCTTCTTTGAAGCGCCTCTTTGACACCTCCTTTTAGTGCACTAAAATTGGTCTTTGAAGAAGACCAGGACCTCTAGGTTGTTTCTAGGAAAGTGTATAAGATAATTTGGTAGGGTTTTTCTAAGATTGAAGGCTCAAAGTGGTGTGAGGAAGAGAGGGAGGATGTGCCCTTTTATAAGAGAGGAGAGGGGCACCTTTAGAAATATAAAAAATATTAGTTTATATTAAATCCCAACCCCACTTAAAAACATCTAAAATGACTCATATCCGAATATTAGATGATATAGGGTTGTAATATCATCAACCAATAAAATTTAGACATGTTAGGAATATATTTTAAACTTTATCAACTTGATTTATCCTTATTTACCAATTTAATTTTATTTGTGGTAATAATATTCTAAATTTTAAATTATTATAAATAATTACATATGTGTTGTGAATTTTCCATAATTTTTAATCTTTATGACATTTTCGACCATATAAATATTAATTTATAATTAAATATTTTTTGTAATTTTTAATCTATTTTATAATATGTGATTTTTATAAAAAAACAATAATGTCAATTTTGACACTATTCATTTATTTGAATTTAAATAAAATATATACAGAAGATATGTTCAAACTAAAAGCTTTAATAGATTCATAAAATTTCATATATATATATATATAAAATTAGTGGACCACATTAAATAGTTTATATAATATTTATTTTAATATTTTTAAAACCATTTATTTGATATTTTAATTAATAACATAATTTCAACATCACTATTGTGTCATAATTAATGATAATTACTTAATCCCTAAAAAATTCTAAATAAATTCCTATGATTTATATAATTGTATTATATTTCTGGATACTATTCATGTTTGATGTTTCATTAAGTTTATCACTAAATTAAAATTATTATACTTATAATATTTAAGAAAGTGACATGTTGTCACTTTCTTTGGTTTTTATAATAATTAAATTATTTTCATTAACAAAAGTCCATTAAATGAATCTAATCTGACCTTTAGGTGATATGGGTCAAATTTTAGTCATCCAATAGAATTTTGGCAGGTGTTAGGGTAATTTTATAGTCTTATATTTACCCTTAATTACCCGATTTACCTTTAACTATGGTAAATAAAGTTTACCGTAGTAACTATTCATAATGCCCAAAAATAAAAAGTAGCCTATTAACATAATTTGGACCCACTGATTCCAAATATGGAATCCATTTTTTAAAATTCAAAACACATAAGTTGCAGTAATTAATTTAAAATTAATCCCATTGTTAAGAAAACGGGTTTTAGAAGTTAAGACATTGCCAAAGATTAAGATGTTTTTACCTATGAATTCAATGTGAAATTAATGATAATGACATACATTATATTAAATGGTAAAAATATATTCTATTTATACTTTAAACCCATTCAATATTATAATTTAACCATATAAAATATCTCAATGAAAAAATTTGTTTTTATTTAAAAATTAGCGTATTTGTTCTATTCATCAAAATATGGAAGCTAATAAAAAAATATCAAAAAATTATCCAAAGTAAATTTTTTCATCCTGATTCCAAAGAAGAATTTTATTTTGTCAAATTTAACTTATAAACAAGTCTAAAACTATATTTAATGTGGGTGCGCCATCAAAAGATGGCAAAACTGCATTTTTTTAAAAATACTTATTTTACCCGAAAAATTTATTTTGTTCTCTTACCATGTTCTAGAAAATGTGTAAGATGAATAATAATGTTATAAAATTCAAAATTTAGTTAATACTATTCATTACAGCTAGACCATAATAATATATCGTTGTGTAGTGAAACCTGATATTGCGTACTACACACGCTATCGAGGAAGGTCGTGATTGCGTGTAATGCAAGCCAAGTCAGTATTGTGTACTGTGAAAGATTCATTTGGTGTTGTATATAACATAAAAACAAAATATTTCTTATAAAAGTCATAGGTGTTACAGAAATACTAATATCTTTCTATAGAATCAATCTTGAATCACAAATATCTTTTATGATGTTAGTAACTTAAAGAACATTACAACCTCATCTTACTAATGAAATTTTTCCGGACATGGTTAAGGAAAACATTCTTTCCCTCCTCCATCACAACATATGAAAAACGTTCTTAACAACTATAACATATTTTTCTCACTATTTTAAAAAAACATTCTTAGTATGATATATTGATAAAAGATACAAAAAATGTTTTATAAAATCATCTCAAAGGATATTCAATACCATATTGATATCTTATTTCAAAAATTTACTAAAATTTAATTGGGTAACTGGTCTATTTAAATTTGGACATTTTGATATCTTTTTATTTAAAATTTACTAAATTAAAATGTTTTCATCTCTAATATAATTTTTAAATCCATATTTCTTATGAATGAAAATATATATAAGGTATTTATATGACTTTACCCATTAAAACCCCATTATTTTATTATATTATGGTTATTTATGCACATTTATATTTTTTCACTTCCCATGGACAATAATATAATAGATGGTATTATTTTATGTCAAACCAATTCCAACTCTTCATTCAGATGAGAATATTTCTTCTCCAAGTCAATATAAATCCTTCAGAAATTGATATCTTTTAAAAATTTGAAATTTAAATATGTTTTACCTATCTTTATCATCATATTTATATTTAAAAAAATTTAAATAAATGTTTCATTATATATTTTTTTCACAATACGAGAATAAATAAAGGTACTTATTTTATAATTCATTCTTTTATCTTCCACTGAAAATTTCTACTAGATCACCTTTATGAATTTTTCAAATATTTATGATTAGAATTTAATTTTTTAATATAATACATTTAAAAAATTGTAATTTTTTTGAGAATGGTTTTTTTACTTGTAACTAATAATTTAAATGGAAATTTCAATAAATTTTTTCCAACAATTCTTTTATGATTTTTAATATATTTTCCTCTAAGTCACAAAAAGATTTAATCTTTATGGATTTATATTTCAGGAATCACCCTCTTCATGTAACTAAGAACTAATCATATGGGGTAGCTTGATTTTTGGTTTCAAATAATCTAATACTAGAAATAATTTTATGTGATATCATTTGAAAATGTTTTGAAACCATTTTTTTCCATAGTGTTTTAATTTCATGAGGTATGATTGATTTCTTATGAACACTTACATATCCATGATTGTTATGTGATGGTTATTGTCAAATATCACCCTCAAATTTATTTTTTAAGGATTAATATCTCCTAATATAATAGAGGGAAATAGTTTTGGATTCCTAATATACTAAGGGAAATATTTTTTTATTCTTGATCCACTAATGTAAATATGTAGTAGTGCTTAACCCTCGAGGGTAAATAGGTTGTGATGCTTCATCCACCATGTTATGATTTTAATGTTTATTTTTACGCGATATTAATATGTATTGAAATGTGATAATGTTATGATAGATCATGTATTAATCCCCATGTTTATTTGGGTATGATTTCCTAACTTCTTCTTCATGAACGTCAATTATAATCTCAAAACTCTATGTTAATCTTATTCTCACATATGATTTTTCATTTTTATCTCTAATGTTTAATCTTTATGAACTTATATTCTCACCCATTACTATGTCTCCTTTCCCCAGGTTATAAATATGGTTATTATATATGATTTGTTTGAAAGTAATCATGTCTAAAGATATTGGTGAGAGATGTTAAAGATTTTATAGAATAAGATAGTTATGTTTCTAGTCCCCACAAACACTAAAAAGTTGGTTTTCAAAGTTATAAAACTATTGTGTGATGGAATGATTGGTTTTTTTAAATTAATTAAATGAGTGTATTTATTTATTATTTATTTATTTAGTTAGTATTAGATAAAGGTATAGCTATTTTTGGAATTATGTTAAGAGAACTTTAGTGAAAATTCCTGGGATAAGTATATGTATAGGAAAATATCCTTACATTTAATTGAAAGAAAGAGACTACGGTTCCCTAAAAATTCTATGAATATCTCTATAATATATTTATATAAAATATATAGGAGATATTAACCTATAGGTAACAAACCTAAAAATGGTTATTGGGTATTAACACAATCTTCACTTGGTGTAGAACAAAATCTATAATGGCACACCTCATTTGACACTACTTGTGGTTATTCATTGATTATTTGAGATTATTTTTACAAAACATTATTAAGTGTTTGAATATATTTATATTATATAACCTAAAAAGAAAATAACCATGCATATCATATATTGAAGCATATAGATTCATACTTTTACTTTTTATGGGTTGTTTCTCTTGAGTTTAAAGCCTATCCTTTGAAAAATTAATAATTAATGTATTATAATCCCTATATGTTATTTTATTTAAAACTTTTTAACTAGAAGGATTGAATCTTGTAATGAGTTCAAATGAAAATATGTCGAATATCCTATTGAGAGACCCAATTGGATGGGATCCAGAGTATAAAATCTTGAAATAATTCTCAATCAACTATCTAGAGCTCTGAATAATAACTAGAACCATGTTATGATCTATAAAACATGAAAAAAGGATCAAAATTACATAGATTCTATAATTAAACAACATAAACAAACTTTTATTAGGTCTTCAAATCAACTAATTGATTTGTTTTGATCAATTTTATGGAAATATATTTTTCATTATTCAATCCATGGATCATGGGGTGTGTGTTTTGTATAAAATTTAGAATGTGGGGACTATCAATATAGGAATACCATTAATTTAATGAAAATATAATAAGCTAACTCTCGAGAATGAGATGATTTAAAGATTATATTTTTCACTAAATATTTTCCATGAACCCTTTACATGGAAATAGAGAGGGATAATTTTTTTTAAAATAAAACAATGGTGGATTCATTATTAATTATATAGAAAAATTCATCTAACTCACAACATTCACATATAGTTTTATCTATGTACCTAAAGGTATTCTTTTTCTTCTATTTAATAGATTAAAACTATTTCTTTCATATGAATTATCAATACGAGACTTTGGAAGCTATGAAAATGTTTTTAAATGTTCACTGAAGGTGGAGATAGAAACTGGGGACTCTCATTATTAGGAGGAAAAAAATTAAAATGTAGTTTCATAGAGACTCTATTGATAACTATCATGAGGTAAATTAAGTAGAACTATATTTAGGTAAAAATATTATAGAAAACAACATATAAATTTTTTAAAAGGAACTATAAGGTTCTTTATGTTTGGAAAAGTTTTCTATCAATATAATTTGTGTTGGGAGGGAATGTATAACACGATTGCCATAATAAAGAAGGATAAGGATACCACTAAATTGAAATCCACAATTTAGTTCTTTATGTTTATGTATTTTGGTTATTAATGAAATCAATTTAGTAACCCCAAGTATAATGAGTAAAATAAACCTAAGTAGCCTCCAAAACCAAGGGAAAAAGGAAGAGTGTATTCAATCACTATTATTGAGGAGAGTCGTGATAATTAAGTTTGTACAGGTATAATTATTCTCCACTCTATGTCTATAAATTACTTATATAATTATAATTCATTTACTTGTTACATATATCACAAATATTTAAAGATGGATGATTTATCACCTCCAACATTTAATGTTTAACTATCTTTGAAAACATCTGGTGTAATGATGATCACTTTTATGATATATAACTCTTCGCAATTCCAATTTTGGGAGAATATACTCCCAAAATATAATGTTCTTCTTATATTGGAGGAATTTTATTTCATATTGGTCATTGATGTCATTTCCTTACATATTGATGTTATCAATTTTTAGGATAAATAAATCTCATTCTATATCTTAAACTATCATTTTATCAAACATCAATTTAATGATGATTATTGACTCCCCTCGGAAGAAAATTTTAAAATATAAGTATTAATATCTATAAAAAATATTTTTATCTAAAATTATTGTATATAAAGTTAACATTCACGATATGCTTATTATATATGAATATATTGATGTATTTCTGGATGAACAATCTAGTTTTACCCTAGACCGTGGGGTTGCGTTTTCAATTAAAATCATACCTAGATCACTTCTCATATCAAATAGTATATATAGAATACATTTCTTAGAATTGTAATAATTAATTAAATAGCAATAAGATAATTTATAAAATAGTTTTATATGTCTTATTACTTCATCATGTGATGAACTAGCCCATTTAGTGAAAAACAAGTATGAATCAATATTTCCTCTCATTGATTCTTGTGAACTTACCAAAAATAGTATCAACAAAAAGCATCATCTACATCATATTAATGAGATAATCATTTAACATAGAGGTAAATAATACTTTTATAATATTAATCATAAATTTGGAGATCACTAATTAAGGCCCATAATAGAGGATATCCTTTTCATATCTATCTGTATAAATTATGGACACTATAAATTTATAGTGATTTCATCAGACTTATAGATTCCCACCAAAATATTCATGGATATATTAAAATAATTCTTTAGAGACTACCTTGATAAATTTTATGTTGCTTTATAGATGATATTCTCATATATTCTAAGAGTAAGAAAGAGCATAATGATTATTTCAGGGTTGTGTTAAATACATTGAGAAAATAAAAAAAAAATTCCAAAATTTAGCAACTATGAATTACGACAGAAGAATATATCATTATTGGGAAATATAATTATAAGAAAGGGTATATCAATAGATCCTTCAAAGACTAAAACTATCAAAAAACGTCCCTTTCAGACCATTGTAACGTAAATCAATAGTTTTCTTGGGTGACCATTGATTATATTGAATTTCTGTGAGAAATTTATTATGGCTATCAAATCTTATACCAATGTTTACATTTAAGGGATTAAAATTATTTAACATTGAATTAAGTTAGAAAGGTTTTATATATATTAAGAAGAGTTTGTTCTATGAACCTATACTTATATTACTCTAACATATATAAGGGTTTTTAATTTTTAGTGATACTTGTTGAGTCAAAATTTCTCTTTTGACATCTTTTTTTTTGTTTTGGAAATCACAAATGTATTTTTAATCGTACTGACCTTGTATATCGTATCGTACTGATCATGCTAATCGTACTGACCATAATGATCGTACCGATCATGCTGGTCGTACTGACCATGCTGATCATACTGATCATGCTGATCGTACCGACCATGCTGATCGTACTGATCATGCTGATCATACTGACCATGCGTATCATACTGATCATACTGATCGTACAGACCATGCCAATCGTACAATGCTGATCGTACTGAATATGGAAATTTCATTGACTCTGCTACTCATATCTTTCATTACATACTTGTTTTGGTACTTTGTCAAAAACACTTGTTTCATATAAATCGTACTCATGATTATCTTGGTCATATATCTTGTTTTAACCAATATGATGTCGTTGAGTTAGTTTCAAACTAATCAAAACGATGTCATGCTTTCTGTTTCAATATGACCGTTATGATGCCAGGTGTCCAAGTCCCTCTGAGTTTTTCGGAAAAATATGACCATTGGAAGAGATGTGACCATTGGAACCCGAGGTCTATAAATAGGATTTCATTTCAAGCTAAGAGTAAAAACACAACTGAGAGACTTTTGGAACAACTATGATACTCTACTTCTAGAGAGAGACACTATTACTTCTCTCATCTGCCTTGTGTGTCCGATCATCGTATCGAGGGATTTCAAGTGATTGAAAGACAGAGGTGCCGATTACCTACAAAATCGAGGGCTGCCGATGATATGCATACAGACATACCGATCATCGTATCGAGGGCTGCCAGGGATAGATAGACATACATATCGATCATCGTATTGAGGGTTGCTGGGGATAGGCAGATGGACGAACCGATCATCGTATTGAGGGCTTACCAATGTGTTGGTGAGACAGACCTTTTATCCTAGGTGAAAGGATATCCCTTCTCTTTGGGTCAAAAGAATTGTAATGCTTTTACTTTTTTGTTGTTGCTTGTATTAGAAAGGAATTTGTATTGTTTCCTTTCTTATTTACATATTCAATTGTAATTTTTTCAATTACAATCATTCTATTACATATTGTATTTATTGATTCTATATGCTTTAAGGTAGAATCATTCATCTTTAAATTACTCTGATTATTGTGTTCATCTCGAATAAAATTGTTTTACTTTTCATTAGTATTACATTACTTCATACCATTTAGTCTCAATACAATTTGTGTGTGTTTGTATTTGTATTAGTTTAAGATCTTTTAAACTAATCTCTTTAAGTGTTTAAACTCTATGTTTTTTTAACATACAATTCACCCCCCCCCCTTGTATTTTCCCATCTAATATACATATACATCTACATATTCGATCCAAAAATTGGTATCAGAAGAGGTTTTCCACTGATTTGTATTACTTGTTCTGTTTCTATCATGTTTTTTTTAAACTACTTACTACACTAACATGTGGAGTGGAAAAGATATTGTTTCTTTAGATAGAAGGAATGAATATTGGGTCAATAGACAATCTAAATCCTTCTAGACCACCTATCGTTGATGGGAATGATTATTATTACTGGAGAGATCGTATGAAGACTTTTGTGATCAATACTGGCGTAGAAAATTTTATAATGCTTAATGGAGGTTACAAAATTCTTGACAAAGAAGTCAGTACTTTCACTAACCAAGAGAAGCAAGAATATCAACTGAATTACAAGGTATGCAATACTTTATTATGCTCTATGACCAGGAATATATACAGTCAGATATCATCATGTGAAGAATCCAACTGTATTTGGATGAAATTAGAAGTCACTCATTTTGGTACATCCAAGGTTATAGAAACAAGAAGAGCAATGCTTCGAGCAGAGTATCATGGATTTGTTTTTCCTTATGGAGAGCCAGTATGTATAGTGCAATAAAGGTTTATGACAATTATCAACAGTCTACAATCCATGGGTGAAAAAGGCCTTGATGATGAAGCTCTAGTAGATAAAATTATAGATATAATTCCAAATGAATGGGAGTCAAAAAGGACAACTATTGATGAAAATATAAAAGTTTCCCAGATTACTCTTGATGAACTCTTTGGAACTCTTCTATAACACGGGACAAGAATGAAGAGAGATGCTGATTTCAACAAGAAGAAGAATTAGAATGGAAGTGTAGCCTTTACATCTAAAGCTAAAACACCTGAAAGGCTTACATGATTCAAATTCAAGAAAGTTATATCTGATTCAAGTGGTTGTGATCTTTCAGATAATGAGCTAGCCAATCGTGCTCGAAGGATAAACAAGATTTTGGGAAAGAAAGACTTCCAATATAGATTCCAAAAGAAATATAGGAAGGATAAGAAAGATTCAGAGGTAACTTGTTTTGAATGTAAGAAAATAATACATATAATGCCTGATTGTCCTTTACTATAGAGAAAAGATAGAAAGGAGAAACACTCTGAAAGAAATAATAAAAAGTTTTACAAGAAAAAGAAAAAGAAAGTATTGAAGGAAAATGATACCTGGAGTGCAAGTGGTAGTGATTCTTCAGATGACTCCTCGGAATATGAGTCCTCAGGAGGAAGAAATATTGGACTTATATCCAGATTACCAATTGAAGATCATTGTCTTATGGCTAAGGTACACAATACTGAAGCTATTAAAAATGTCTCTTTAAATGAAAATTATACTGATAATAGATATTATGAATCTTCATATGACGAATCTTCATCATCAGAAGATGATACATTACCTTCTTTTAAAGAAGTATCTAGGTTTTCTAAATTACTTGAAAATGAAAATTCCAAACTCAAGAAGAAGCTTGAGAAAACAAATTCTAGAATTACAATTTTAACTAAAGAAGTTTCATATCTTTATAAGGAGCTTGATGTGAAAACTTCTGATTTTGAAAGTATTTTATAAACCCTTGAGAAAGTCAAATCTGATAACGATAAACTTTCTAAGGACCTAGAAAATTTTTTTTCAAATAAAAATGTTTTAGAGCCAAACTCTAGTTCAAAATCAAATGTTTTGGAAAATAAAATTTTAATTTTAAAACTAAAGTCAGAAATTTTTTCCTTAAATAAATGTTTATCAAACTTTACTCATGGAAAGGAAAACTTTGACAAGATGTATTCTCAAATTAGACCTTTGAGAAATCGTTCTGGTATTGGTTATACTAATTCCAAACCTGTTTTTAGTAATAACTATTTTTTTTCACAAAAAACCTCTTTTTGTTCTAAGTGCCAATGTGGAGGACACTAGTGAAGAGATTTTTCTCTTAAAAGAACTCAATCTTTAGGATTCTATAATGCACATTTTGCAAAACAAATGTGGTTTCCTATAATTATTTTATCTAATCCTTCTGGATCCAAACAAGTTTCGATTACGAAAAACTAATTGTTTCTTTTATAGGAAAATGAGAAGTGTACCAATAAGAATATTTGGTACATGGATAGTGGTTGTTCTCGACACATGACCAGAAACAAATATCTCTTTGAAAAAGTTATCAAAAAAACGTTGGAAAAGTTACCTTCGAAGATAATGCTCAAGGAAATATTGTTGGTATAGGTAATATCGTTTTTCTTGGAAAAGTTCTTACTTCAAACGTATTGTTTGTTAAAGGTCTTAGGCACAACCTCATCAGCATAAGTCAATTATGTGATGATGGTAACCTTGTGAATTTTAGAAATGATAACTGTCTAGTTCACAATTCCAAGGATGAGTTCATTCTATCTGCCCTTAGGGAAGAAAATGTTTACACTATCAACTTAGAAGACCTTAGGAGCCAAAACTTACCCTGCATAAGTGCAATAGAAGACCAATCATGGCTATGACATAGATGACTAGGACACTGTAATCTGAGAAACCTTAGTAAAATTTCAAAGAAAAGACTTGTGAAGGGACTACCGGACCATAGATATGTTTCTTCAAAATTTTGTGATCTTTGTCAATTTGGAAAGCAACATAAAACTAGCTTTAAATATATTAATGAAGTTTCAGCTTATAATGCATTATAGCTAGTGCATATGGATCTTTTTAGTCCCACACAAAATGGAAGCATTGTAGGAAAATACTATGTATTTTTTTTAGATGATGAATTTACTAGATTTAGATGGCTCTATTTTCATACAAAGAAATCTGAAGCCTTTTCCTATTTCAAAACATTTAGAGCCCAAGTTAAAAATGAGAAAAACCTACCATTGATAAATATTCATAGTGATCATGGTGGTGAATTTCAAAATTCAGAATTTAAAACTTTTTGTAGTAAGAAAGGTATTACTCACAATTTCTCATCTCCAAGAACTCCCCAGCAAAATGGTGTTGTTGAAAGAATAAATCGTATTCTTCAAGAAATGACTATAACCATGTTTAGTGAATATTCAATTGTTATGCACTTCTGGGAAAAAGTTGTTAGTACTACTTCATATACTATAAATCATGTTTTAACTATACCTTTTCTTAATAAAACCCCTTATGAGTTATGGACTGGCCGAAAACCTAAAGTTTCATACTTCAAGGTTTTTGGGTGGAAAGTATTCATTCTAAATACAAAAGATAATCTACACAAATTCGAACCAAATTCTGATGAAGGAACATTTCTAGGTTACTCCACAACTTCAAAGGATTATAGAGTTTTTAATAAAAACACTTGTACTGTTGAGGAAACAGAACATGTGAAATTTGATGAAACTGATCCTTTTATTTTTTAAATCATCCCAAACTATATCCTCAGATGTGTTTTCAAAAACTGATTATCAACCTTTGATAGTAGGTCCTTATGATAAGGAAAATATTCAAGAAGTTACTTCTGAAACATTTACCATAGAAGATTTTCTAACATATGTTGATGAACAGGTTTTACAAAACCCAAATCAATTTTTTCTTAGAAATCATCCCAGTGATAACATCATTGGTGATGTAAATCAACCTGTAAGGACAAGAAATTCCTTAAGAAATGAAATAGAACATCTTGATTTTCTTTCCCAATTTGAACCTAAAAGTCCACGTGAGGCCTTAGGTGATGATGATTGGATCAAAGCAATGCAAGATGAACTAAATGAATTTGAGAGGAATCAAGTCTAGACATTAGTTGAAAGACCTAAAGAAACAACTATAATTGGTGTAAAATGGGTTTTCAGAAACAAATGTGATGATAATGGAATCATTGTAAGGAATAAGAAAAGACTTGTTGCTAAAGGCTATAATCAATAAGAGGGCATAGACTATCAAGAAACATATGTTCTTGTAGATAGACTTGAATCAATTCATATTCTATTAGCCTTTGCCGCATAATTTAATTTCAGACTATTTCAAATGGATGTAAAATGTGCTTTTTTAAATGTTTTCGTTCAAGAAGAAGTTTTTTTTTTTGAACAAACTCATGGTTTTCAAAACTCAAAACATCCTGATCATGTTTTCAAACATACCAAGGTTTTATATGGTCTTAAACAAGCTCCTAGAGCATGGTATGATAGACTTACAGGATTTCTTTTTAAAAAAAATTATACAAAAGGTACAGCAGATCCAACCCTTTTTATAAAAATGGAAAACAAAAATGTTTTGATTGTTAAAATCTTTGTTGATGACATCATATGTGGATCAACTCAGAAATATTTAATTGATTCTTTTGAAAATTTAATGAAGTATGAGTTTTACATGAGTATGATGGGTGAGTTAACATTCTTATTAGGTTTTTAAATTTCTCAAAAACTAGAAGGGACATATATATCTCAACATAAGTATATTAATGACTTACTCAAAAAGTATGGATATGACAGGACTAAAAGTATTAGAACTCAAATTGGTACCTCAAATACACTTGATCATGATGAAACTAGGAAACCAGTAGATCAAACAATCTTTAGAGGTACGATAGGAATTTTTCTATACATGACAGCTAGTCGACCCGACTTAATGTTTTTTGTATGCTTATGTGGAGATACCAATCTAATCCAAAGGAGTCTCATTTAAAACCCATAAATAGAATCTTTCGGTATTTAAAAGACATTATGGATCTAGGTCTCTTTTATTCTTCGGGAGATAATTTTGTTTTAAAAAGTTTTTCAGATGCTGACTTTGGTGGTTATAGAATGGATCGAAAAAGTATATCTAGAACATTTCATTTCTTAGGAGGTTCTCTATTTCTTGGTCCTGTAAGAAACAACACTCAGTAGCACTATCCACTGCTGAAGTTGAATAAGTAACAGCTGGAAGTTGTTGTGCTCAAGTGTTTTGGATGCAACACACACTCACTGACTATGGATTGAGTTTCTCCAAAACTCAAATTCTATGTGATAATACAAGTTCCATATCTCTTAGTAAGAACCCAGCACATCACTCTCGTGAAACACACATAGATGTTAGGTATCACTTTCTTAGGGATCACACACAGAAAAGAGATATTATTCTACAATTTATTGGAATGCAAGAACAACTTGCTGACATTTTTACAATACCATTACCTTCCGATAGGTTTGAGTTTATAAAACAGAATCTAGGAATGATTACACTAAAATAATCATTCATATCCACTTACTGTTTTACTTTTCTCCTTACAGAAAATAAATCCCTTTGAAAGGGGGAGGACAATTCTTACTATGTTTTTTTTCTTCTTCTTACTATGTTTCTTTTTATCTTATGATCTTCAATTATTTAATCTCCTGGTATGTGTTTTACTTTTTGGTTTATCGTATTGACAGTTTTATCGTATCATTTACTTTTATGTTTATCGTATTGACAGTTTTTTTTATCGTATTCACCGATGATGGTAATGATTTTCTTTTCCATCGTATCGTCCGATGATGGTAATGATTTTCTTTTCCATCGTATGTCCGATGATGGTAATGATTTTCTTTTCCATCATATTGTCTGATTATGGTAATGAATATCTTTTCCATTGTATTAACCGATCATGGTAATGAATTTCTTTTCCATCGTATCAACCGATCATGGTAATTATTTTCTTTTCCATCGGCTTGTCAGTTCATGGTAATGAGATTGTTTTTCATCAGATTATCAGTTCATGGTAAGGATATTGTTTTCCATTGGATTTCCAGTTCATGGTAACGAGATTGTTTTCCATCGGCTTGTCTGTTCATGGTAACGAGATTGTTTTCCATCGTCTTGTCAGTTCATGGTAACGAGATTGTTTTCCATCAGCTTGTTAGTTCATGGTAACGAGATTGTTTTATGTCGTCTTGTTAGTTCATGGTAATGAGATTGTTTTCCATCATCTTGTCAGTTAATGGTAACGACTTTGTTATCCATCGGTATGATGATTGATAGTTTTTTTCTCTTCGTACATTTTTGTTTTAGTTTGAACTTTAGTAAAACCAACAATATCCTTACGTTCTACGGCAGGTACGTTCCATTTTTTTTAATTTTTTTTTTCATGTTAATCCTAACCATTGATCCTTTTTCCTCTATTATTAACTATAAAAGATCAACAGTCACCCCTATATCGCCTATAAATAGCCCCCCCCCCCCTCCCCAAACCCACGTTGGTTTTTCAGGTTTTGAGGTGAAGCTCTGCTCCACTATTTTTAAATCATTGTACAATCTTTCATCGGCACCTATATGTCTCATTCCTATGCTAATAATCTCGCTGAAATGTCTTCAAAGACTTTTTCAATGAAAGACTTTTTCAGATAAAGGTTAGTTTCTCGGGACTTTTTTGATTCGTATGATTCTACAATCAGAAGAATCATTCTGTTTCAAGGATGGGAACATTTATGTGTTGAAAGGCCTATTTCTCAAGATCTGGTTCTCTTTGATGAAGTCAGTCAGTTCTATAAAAATGTATCTTTCGACAAAGACATGACTATAAATTTTGCTGTGTACGATAGAAAGTTGTCTATGTTTGTGAAACAAGTGGATCATTCTTCTTAATGTTCCGATAGAAGGTGACTCTTTCTGTCCATCCCATAAACTACCAGAAGAGGTCAGTACGTTTAATAAAGAAAGTGAGGAGAAGTCTTTATTTGTTATAAATGAAGAGAAGATAAAAGTGGCTCATCTTTCTCCGGAAAATCGGTTTGTGACTTTATGGATGCAAGGTTTTCTTATCCCAATGAAAGGAATTAGAGAAACTCTCAAAGTTTCGGATATTTTTATGCTTGACTACCTTTTAAATATGAGAAAAGTAAATCTCATGGGATATGTTTTTGAAACTATCAAGAATGTCAAGACAGGAGGAATTAAGTTCCAAATTATTATGTATCCAGTTATCCTTACAAAGTTTATTCATGAGTGTATGATGTTTTGCAACATTCCTTTAAAAGTAAAGCTGGTAGATTTTAATCCCTCCTGGATTAGCAAGAGTACAATAAAAAAGCTGAATGTTTGTTTTCATCCAAATTCAAAACTTTTTGTTAAGGATGTAGAAGTTGAATCTCTTCAGAATAAAACGGCACCTATACTAGCCAAAGACATTCAATCCGCTGGTATTACTCAAAAGTCTGATCCCTAAACTAGATCAAAGCCTAAGAAGAATCCAAAGTACAGTAAAGAAGTTATATCCAAATGGAGAAAGGATAAAGAACAAATAAAGGAAGGTGATCCAAAGTTTGGACTTCATCCAGGAAAAGAGTTTTCTGAAAGAATTAGGTTAGAAGAAACCCTTCAAGTTGAAAAGAAAAAGAAAAATATTTTGAAAATAAAGGCTCAAGAATTTGATATCTCTAAAGTCTTGAAAATGGTTGAGGATGTGAGTGCTCAACTAACGGAAGAAGTGCATCAAGAACCCATCATACATGGCCTACCTGAAAAATAAAAAGGAAAACAAATGTTAGAAGAGGTACAATAAGTTGAAGAAGAGGAAGGAGATTTTCTTTTATAATTCCTTCAGAGTTCGAAGAAGAATAGAGAGGAATCAGTTCAAAATCAAAGTGAAGGTATTCAACAAGTTCCTCATGTCGATCAAGAACGTTTTCAATCTTCGGAAACTCCGAATAGAATTTCGTCTCAAGTAAAGCAAGGAGCCCAATCTTCTCATACTGAAAAAGTTATTGTCATCAATGACAAGGTGGAAGAAGAAAGAAAGCAGAAAGAAAAAGAAAAATGAAAACAGCCAGTTGTAGACACAAGCTGATCAAATGAACTGGCTTCGTATGATGATGATACTGATTCAAAACACACAATCTCTCTCAAGAAGAGTGATTAAATTGTCCATGTTTTGAGAAGGGTTGAGAAGACTATTCCTTATTTCCCTAGGCTGGAAGAGAAGATTGATTTTCTTACTGACAATCAGAAAAATAAGTTTGGTTCTGTAAAAGAATTAAGAAAGAAAGTTTTGTCAATCGAAGAAAATTTGAAAGTTCTTTCAGAAAGTTCGGCATCCCATTAGAACGCCTGCAATAAGATGACCAAGTGGTCGTAAAAAATAGAGAGATCAGTCAATGATCATGAGATAGAAATTGAAGAAATAATAAGGTTGTCAAATGACCTTTCAATTGCTTTCAATAAGCTTGACAGAGAAACGTTTTAATGGTTGAATCTTTTGTCTTCTCAACGAGCCGATATTCCTTCATTTAAAGGCTTGCAGGAGGGAATGAATGCCTTTCAGGCTGAGTTTTCAAAGGTTTCATCATTAAAAGATGAAATAGTTCTCTTGAAGAAACAAAACTCTCAGTTATTCAAAGATAACAAGAATTTTCAAGACATAATTGATACTCTTGAAGAAGTAATCGGAGTTCAGGAAGAGACAATCAGAAATAAAGATCAACTCTTTGCCGATCAACAAGACCTACTCAGATCTCAGGGTGATGCTATTTCTTAAGACAATAAGGAGATCAAAAATATGAAGGTAGTTCTTCATGAGTTGATCAAAAAGGAGAAGTAAAGAGAAAACATGTGACCTGTGTTTGTTTTCAAATTTGGTCTTGATTGTTATCGTAATGAAATTTCTTTTATCCATTGTCTTGTGTTTATTTTCTAACTCTTTCAGAAAATTCAAGTTTACCCATTTCTTTTTGTAAATCACAAAGGGGGGAATGTTTTATAAAGGGGGAGAATGTTTTACAACACTTAAAGGAAAATATTCGAATACAATCCTTAGGAAAGTCCATACCTAAGGGGGAGTTAGTTGTATTGAATTTTCTTATTCAGAAGAGTTTCCAATAACTCAGGGGGAGATAAGTATTTCTTCTAGTTTTTATTTTGTGATTTGTGCTATCCAAAAAGGGGGATATTGTTGAGTCAAAATTACTCTTTTGACTTCTATTTTTTGTTTTGGAAATCACAAATGTCTTTTTAATCGTACTGACCTTGTCTATCGTATCGTACTGATCATGCTGATCGTACTGACCATAATGATCATACTGATCATGCTGATCGTACTGACCATGCTGATCGTACTGATCATGTTGATCGTACTGACCATGTTGATCGTACTGATCATGCTGATCGTACTGACCATGCTGATCGTACTGATCATGCTGATCGTACTGACCATGCTGATCATACTGATGATGCTGATCGTACTGACCATGCCAATCGTACAATGCTGATCATACTGAATATGGAAATTGCATTGACTATTCTACTCATATCTTTCATTACATACTTTTTTTGGTACTTAGTCAAAAACACTTGTTTCATATAAATAGTACTCATGATTATCTTGTTCATATATCTTGGTTTAACTAATATGATGTTGTTGAGTTAGTTACAAACTAATCAAAATGATGTCGTGATTTCTGTTTAAATATGACCGTTATGATGCCAGGTGTCTAAGTCCCTCCCAGTTTTTCGGAAAAATATAACCGTTGGAGGAGATGTGACCGTTGGAACCAGAGTTCTATAAATAGGAGGTCATTTGAAGCTAAGAGTACAACATACAACTGAGAGTCTTTTGGAACAACTGTGATACTCTACTTCTAGAGAGAGACACTGTGTCTTCTCTCATCTGCCTTGTGCGTCCGATCATCGTATCGAGGGCTTTCAAGTGATTGAAAGACAGAGGTGTTGATTACCTACAAAATCGAGGGTTGTCGGGGATAGGTAGACAGACATACCGATCATCGTATCGAGGGATGCCAAAGATAGCCAGACAGACATACTGATCATCGTATCGAGGGCTGCCGGGGATAGGCAGACGAACGAACATATCATCGTATCGAGGGCTTACCAAGGAATTGGTGAGACAGACCTTTTATCCTTGGTGAAAGGATAAACCTTCTCTTTGGGTCAATATAATTGTAATACTTTTACTTTTCCGATGCTGGTTGTATTAGAAATGAATTTGTATTGTCTCCATTATTCTTTACATATTCAATTGTAATTGTTTCAATTACAATCATTCTATTACATATTGTATTTATTGATTCTATACGCTTTAAGGTAGAATCATTCTTCTTTATATTACTCTGATTATTGTGTTCATCTCGAATACAATTGTTTTACTTTTCATTAGTATTACATTACTTCATACCATTTAGTCTCAATACAATTTTGGGTGTTTGTATTTGTATTAGTTTAAGATCTTTTAAACTAATCTCTTGAAGTGTTTAAAATCTACGTTTTTTTAACCTACAATTCACCCCCCCCCCCCCCCTATTGTATTATTCCATCTAATATACATATACATCTACATATTCGATCCAACAATACTTTATTAATAGGAATGGGCATGTCCTTATTCAAGATGAAAATAAAATAGATTAAAAAACAAAATATCTAAAATTAAAGGGAAATTTTAACCAATTCTATATCTATAAGTAGAGATAGTATTTTTTGCATTAAATATTTGGAATTATTATCTATATAGTAAGAAGTGTGATATCTATATTAACCATAATAGCTTGAACTATATATTAATATAAACTTATTTGAGAATGCACCGATATAGATGGTTTGAACTGATCAAAGACTATGATTTACCAATACATTACAACCTCGGAAAGGTAAATAAGGTGACTAATGAATTTAATATGGAAGATACTACTAGATTATCCATGATAAGGATGGAAAATAAATAAATTCTCATAGATCTCTGAAGATTGATACTTTAATATTTAAGATAAGGTTAAAAATATTATATTTCAAAAATTAATAAAAAACATCCATCCTTGTAAATATCAATGTGTCCAGGAATAATGATATGTAGTTACATAAAATGGAAGAGAATGTTTTAGAGTTCAAATTTGTTAAATATGGAGTTATAATGATTGTAACCAAGATATGTGTCCCATAAAAACTAATACTAAAAGGGAGATTCTAGATTATAATCATAGATCATCCTTCACTATACATAAAGAAATCACAAAAATATATGGAGATCTAAAAAAATATTTTTTGATAACATAACAGGTATATTTTAAGATGCATATGTTAATGAATGGTATAAAATAACATTAAGTTTGACCTAAAAATTTATAAGGGATGATTCATATGTTACCCACACAAGTATGGAAATAGAAAAACATTATAAGGATTTCATCCTAGGAATGCCTAGGATATTTAAAGGCTCAAATTACATCTAGGTTGTAGTTTCGCACTTTACAAAGTCATCACATTTTATTTTAATCAAAGAATATTCCAAGCTTGACCAAGTCACCAAGACATACATAAGAGAGGTGATAAGTATTCATGGAGAACCACTCTCCATTATATTTATTTGATATTTGAATTTTAACTTGAGGTTTTGGAAAAAAATCCAGTAAACATTGACGATAGAGATCACATTCATCGCTTATGATCATCCTTAAATAGATATTTAGTATGAAAGAAATATTCAAATTCTAGTGGATATGTTGAGATCTTATTAAATAGATTTAAAATAATGTTGGGATGAGAAACTTTTCAGGTTATTATTCTTATATAATAATTGTTTCCATTCAAGAAATAAAAAATCACCATGCAAGGCTCTTTATATGATGTGATATAGGACTCCATCATATTAGGATAAAGTTGGAGAGTGGAAGCTAATAAGACTTAATCTTAACTAATATATTATCCAAAAGGATGAAACCATTCAAAGAGATATAAAATCAGTAAAAAGTGTATATAAGAGTTGTGTAGAAAATAATCAATGAAATCTGGATTATGAAGTTGGTGAAAAGGTGATCCAATAAATATATCCTTGGATGCACTTCATGATATTTAGAAAGAAAGGGCATTGAAACCCCATGTATATTAATTTCTTTGAGATCTTTAATCACATTAGGGATATAAATTATCAATTAGAACTACATTGACACCTCTCTTTAATTCATGATGTGTTCTATGTATTTAATTTGAAAAGGTATATGTCAGAATATTCTCATATACAGAACTTGGATGTTGTACTATTAGTGGAAGATACTATTTCAAAGATAAGTAGTTTTATTGAATAATACCACCTATCTGGTCAATGATCTAGTGTGAAATCACAATATTGAAGAATTTATAATGGAATTTGATGATATAATGAGACAAAAGTTCCCCCACATTTGTAAGGACCCATAATTTAAATACATCGATATTATATCTTCTATATGAGTATTCATTACATTAAACAAACACATGTCTTGGGATCATAAAGGTAGCGTACCTTTAGAAACATGGAAATATGGACATATGGTTCATGTGTGAAATACATAATCTCCCATTAGTTTCTTAATAATTATCACCCTTCTTAGTCATATCATACATTGTATATTTCATTATAACCTTAAAAAAGGAAACATAATAAATGGTGATCTCAGATGCTCAGTAAGAGTAAACAATGGATATATATAAGAATAAAATAAAAATTAGGGTATGAGAACATGATAATAACATTTTAAACACATACCATTCATATGAAAATATCTTAATCATGAGCATTTGGATAAATAATAGCACTTCATAATACATGAATCACAATGAAATCAAATAACATGATAAATGAGAGAATAGAATTGGCATAAGACATTGAATTGTTGGGTAAACATAATCATAGAAACTCATTTCCATAGTTTTCAAGGATCAATGCTAAGGATATCATAGTCGAATGGGTTTACTCCCCAACCATCAAAGTAGATATGGTTCACTCAAATGTATATCATAGTGTAAAAAGTCCATTACTGAACTAGGTATAATCTCCATTATAGTCTTGTTTATATCATGATATATCGATATTTACCTAATTAATTTTAAGGAGTTATAGGTCCCACCCATCCTAGTTTATAACATGATTACCATCCTTAGATATAATATAACTATAATCACATAATGAAAATCATACATTTATGTTCCAAAATATAATAATAAATTCATCATATTAGAACCCATGAAGAGAAATGGTTTTCATAAACATTCCATCATATCATAACCTAGGGAAAATAAATATGTTTCATAATCATTTCTTCATTTCATATCCAGTGTAAAATGAAGTGGGTTTCGTAAGCATTTTATCATGGTATAAACTGTATAATAGAAATGGGTTTCAATAACATCATTTCATACAAAATGTAAACCATTACGATAATTAAGAATAATAGAATACTTGGATAATATACCCCACAAATACAAGATACATCAAAGGATTACATATTACATGGAATATTTAATTTAAAAAGGTCACATAGAAGATTACTTGAGGAAAATATATTTTTCTATTAAAAAAAGTTTTAAAACAAAAATCATTTTCAAAATACTTTTCTTTTAAAATTACCTTTTTAAATGTAAAAATTCAAAAAACAATATGAAAATATTTTTTTGATGAAAAAAATAATTGAATCTTATAAACAAAGTTCTAAAGATAATTTAAAATATATCCTGAGAAAAATATATACTCCACTTTGAAAATCAATTTTTAAAACCAAAAATTCATAAGACATTTTGGAATTCATTTTATTTGAAAATAAACTTTGAAAATTATAACGGTGTCTATAAAATAATGATTTCTTCATGACATAAAAAAATATTCTATTTTTCATACAGGTTAAAACAAAGATTGCTTTCATGATTTTGGTAAAATAAAAAATGATGTTGTTTTCAAAGAGACATTAACATTACATTGAAAAAACTTTGTAAAAAGAAAAATAATAGTGAAACTTTAATTAAATATTTATTTTTAGAATTTTAAAAAAACATTTTATGTAAACATTTTATGAAAAAATTATTTTTGAACAAAAACTATTTTTGAACAAAGAGAGAAATGCAGTATGTTTTCATTAAAAATATTATTTTGGAATCATGAGTACATAAAGAGAGGAAAATAATGGAAAATTTTATTCTCATGAAATAACAATTAGAGAATAAATTTAATGTGTTTATTGAGAGATATATCATAATATTACATCATCAGAATCATAAACCTAAATAAACCTAACAAGTGATGGGGTTGTACCATAAACCATTAGAAATTTGGTAAAATTTAATAATAATCCCCATTATGTGATGAAATTAAATAAAATTGAAATTATTATTAATATAAAGAGATTCAAGATAATATATCAGTGGGGTAGTATATACCCCAAACAAAATAAAAGAGCTTTGAATTGGAATATATAGAAACCCATTATCAATTTAGTATAATTTTGAATCATAAGACCCAATAAATTATAAAAAAAGTAAACTTTAAATATCATTAAATTAAGTATATTAATGATATAACCTATCATAGGGGTACCAAATACACTACAAAAAAGAAATGAGTGGTGAATTTTCATAGGTGTTGCTGAAATAAAAAAGAGAATATAAATCCCTTACCTCTTTAGTAATATTTTGAATTTTAAGACCCAATAAATCATATCATAACATTTAACATTACATATCATTAAAATAAGTGGATTAATGATATAGTAAGTCATTGGGGAAGTATATAAAACCAAAAAATTTATAAGTGGTGAATTTTCATAGGTCTCTAGGAAATAAAAGAGACACTAGATATCCTTTACCGCTTT
This sequence comes from Viscum album, assembly GCA_963277665.1. NCBI lineage: Eukaryota > Viridiplantae > Streptophyta > Magnoliopsida > Santalales > Viscaceae > Viscum > Viscum album. Next base: position 144,615,307 of record OY728141.1, read on the forward strand.
AGTAATCATTTTAATAATAATACCCAATAATTAATAAGATAAAATGAAACAATAATTATAATTAATATAGTTTGATTAATTATATAACAATTCAATTGGGTAGTATAAACCCCACATAAAAGAAACGAGTGGTGAATTTTCATAAGTCTCCTATAAATAAAAGAGATAAAAAGCTCTTAGTACATTGGTAATCTATTGAATCAAAAGCCCAATTAAATAGTAACATATAATGAAACATTAAATACCATTAAAATAATTGTATTTATGATATAACATTTCCATAAGGAAATATATTCACCACACAAAATAAATGAGTGGTTAATTCTCATAGGTCTTCCAGAAATAAAAAAGAGACAAGAAATCCATTACCACTTTAGTAATCCTTTGAATTATAAGACAAAATAAATAATAACTAAAAATTATAAATTATAAATAATTTAAATAATTAATTTTCATGAAATAACATGTAAGGGGGGTGGTATATACACAACACAGAAAAAATAAGTGGTGAATTTTTATAGGTCTCCCAGAAATAAAAGAGAGAATAGAAATCACTTACCTTAAGACCTAATATCCTTCATACACATTAGAAACTCTTGTATAATAAACTTATTTTTCCTATAAATATAATAAATAACCATAAATATATATCAAACCATTTACTTATGAATTTGTTTAGTTTTTTATTAACAATTCAATATTAAAATAACATTTCAGGTAATAACTGCTTTGTTTCTCATCTATATTTTAATTTTTTATTTTTTGTCTAATTAAATTGACCATGATAAATAATATCCATAATATTAATCATGAAATAAATATAGTATATATTCAGTATATATTTATTTTTAGTAATCCATCAAATTTAGAGATATAAAATGAAGAACATCATTCATGGAGATGGTAGACCGTATGTATGCTTGAACGTTGTTTCCATTTTCATGACGAATTTGAATAAATAAATTTAAATGATATATTACCATTAACTGGTCATTTTTAGGTAACATATATCACATATTTTTATTAAAATTCTCCTCATTACCTTCCATGTATTGCATGAAAGAATCGCATTGCTTCGCAAGGCGTTTGTCCTCCGTACACACGAACACCATTTTGTATTCCCATGGAATGGAAAGTAAGAAGGGTAATATGATATAATGATTAAATAAAAATAATTATATCAAAAATATCATATATAAACAATAAATCAATCATTATATTCTCCCATTTGAGGTGGTTATGGAAAATAATAACATTGATTTGTGTGGAAGTAGTCCACCATACACATTAAGGAAGATTTTGTATCCCATTTTATGGAGAAGTAGATGAGTATAAGTAATGTAGATAACATAATAAAATATCATTATGTGGTTGATACTGGTCTTATTATATCATTATAATTTATATATATTTTAAGGATAAAAAAGAATATGTAAAATAAAAATGCATAGTTTTAAACTATAGATCTTGGTTGGGAAACCTCTTTCGATTTTTCCTAAATATATCATAGATATCATTTATGATCTTAAAAATTCATATAGGATATGGGTATGTAGTTAATACAAATGGTTAGTTATTTTCTAAGAAAAAGGTATTTTGTAGTGTGAATATGAGAGAAGTGGGGGTGACCTTTTATAAGTGATGTGAGGGGTGTACCCACATTTTTCACAAGTAAAATAGTTAAAAAGTGTTCCACTATGGATAATTGTAGGTAATAATATCTGTATATGTTAATACATTTGTTTTTATTGATGTTTTGGGTCATTTTTTACCCTTTTACTTTTATCTTAACCCGCTGGTAAGCACATTTTTACCTTAACTATAATAAATTAATTTTATTGTTTTAACTGTTTATTATGGTTAAAAATTATGTTGACCTTATAAGATAATATAAATTATTATGATTAAAAAATAAAATATTTTTTTATAAGTTTAACTCAAAGAACTGGAGTAATTTAATTTAGAATTAAACATGCAGATGCGATGAGAAAGAAGGTGTTCGAAGGAAAAGATTTCAAAATTTTAAAATGTTTTTATATGAAAATTAAATATGAAATTGATTCCAATTACATAAATGGGATTAATATATATTTAATTTAACTAATTTTCCTTTTAAATTCATCTTAATATAATTCTTATATTTTTAAATTTATTAAATGAAAAGACAATTCTTAATAAAACCTAATATTTTCACTATTCATCAAAAAATTATTCTCCTATAATTTTAAAAAATAATACCTAAGGTAATTTTTATATTGTGATTAAAAAACTAAATTTCATTTTTTCCAAAAAAAATATAAACTTTTCATAAATTAATTTTAAAAAATATGCCAACAAAATGCGATAAAACAACATTTTTGAAAAATATATTTTTTTAGTGTAAAATTGGATATATTATTATCTCATGCCTAGAAAAAAATAATGTTGCTGTTAAATATTTTATAGAATATATAATATATGAATTTTGTTAAAATAATTCACTAAAAGTGATTTTTGTAATTTTTTTAGGTAAAATTGTATTTAGGCATAAAAATAGTTTTCTAGAAAAAGAGTTCATTTGTTTTCAAATGGTTCTTTTTCATTTATAATTAATTGGTCTCCAAAAAATTAATTATATATATATATATATATATATATTTAAACCTTATATTTTTGTAATTTAGTTAATCTTATCCATACCATTCATTCCATCAGCTAGGTGATAGATTTCATATTTATATTTTAATAGCCCAAAATGTTTCGTTTAAACTCAGTGTTGTGTGTAACATAATAAAAATTCAATTTTTCATGTAAATAAAAATGAACTCGTTATTGCATGTAACTTAAGATAACTCATTTTTCATGTAATTAAGGATTAAATTGTTGTTTTGTGTGACAAAAAAAATTTAAAAGATAATATTTATTTGAAAAAATATATTTCAGAAAATCTCAAGGTGTTACATTCTACCCACCTTAAATAAATTATGTCCTCAAAATTTGAACTTTTGGTTGGTAAAAAAGGGTTTACAATTTGAAAATCAATTTGTAGGAAACCCACATAATAAAAAGGGTTAATAAAACATACTCTTGAAAATAAATAAAGGGATGTGCGAAGATCATATGGAATAACACATACTAGGTCTCTAAATAAGATTACATGGCTTGAAACTGAATTTTTGGATGTTGAAGTAAATTGTATTATCTAGATAATGTTGGAGAGTGATAGAGATCATTGATCTCAAAGAAGTTAATGATCATGTGAAAGTCAATAACTAAAAAACCATAACCAAAGAGGTGTAAAATTGTCATTTATATCATTATAAATGTTAGTAATAGGATAAAATTTTATTTCAAAATACTTTCCCTTAAGGTGGGGAATTTTCATGAAAAGTAATACTTAGTTGATTTAATTCTATTTTATTAGAATAATCTCCTTATTTTTTATTCCTTGATCAATTTCAACAATATATCATACATTATGAAATAAAGATTAATTTTTTTAATTCCAGAAATAAAAGAGAATCAAAAGATTCATAAGTCAACGAAAATCAATTCCTTCTTTCTTTAGTTATTATCAAAAATGGAATTTTTATCATAGGTTTCCCAATAACATAAAATTTTCAACTTAATCCATTTCATGAATAGTTTACATTTAGGCTCCTCCATGTCTGACAAAAATTGAAATAAAAATATATAAATAATACCACTAAATATCTAAAATAAACATATGAATAATCCCCCAAACAACATGAATTAACTATTAATGTCACATACCAAATATGTAAATACATTGATGATATGGTTTCTATAAACATTGTAAGAACATAAATTACCATAATACATGAATAAAGACACAAATACTTCCTCATTCATAGAACAAAACCATATATTATTGAATATATTCTATAAACCCAATAATGTGTAGACTCCATCATTGATAACATAAACCACTATTACAATAATTCATTAATTAGTTCCAAGGTAATCAATATTATACAATCTACAATGTTCATATCCATCATCTCTTTATCTATATATTATTATCTCATTATCATGAACATATTAAGTTTTATCTTTTGTTAATCTTGTATTTTCTAAAAAATATCCCCTTTTAAAAAAATAAAATTTATATTTCATCAATACCGATCATCATATTCTTGAAAATCCTTAATGAAAACATCTTATGAATATTCCTTATATATTTTATGACTTATATAACATAATTCGTGAATTCCAATAAAAAAACATAAATCATACAACATCATTATTAAGCTATTTACTATGATTTGATATCTTATTCCATAATACCTATTTCCTAAAATATGAAATATGAATCATTTCATAACATTCAACAAACTTAACTTAATCATGCTTCTTACATTTAACATAAGAAATACTATTAGAACAGTACATGACTTTTATATTTCATTTTTAGTCTCATTATCGATAGAATTATAACTGTTACTTGTACAAACATGCTAATTTTTGTTACAACATTTACCCATAGGACATCAATTCGCATAATGCCCATATTTTCTTCATTTAAATCATTCAACTGTCGATGATACTGTATGGAAACCACTATTATAATTTCTTGAATTAACCAAACTATTCATTTTCCTTGAAAATAAATTTCACTGTGTTCTTATTCTCAATACTTGAGACATATTTTCAATCCTTAAAGACATTATATTGAGTTATTCTTCCCACCTTCTTAGCATATTAGAAAATGGACCATCTTTCCTCCACCATCTCAACCACCCGGTCTCTTAGGAAACTATATCATTCTAATCTTAGGTAGTATGAGAGTTGGTTAAGGTGTAGGTTTTTAATCATATATTATGATAACTAATTATAAATAACAATAATATAATTCACTCTATTAATTATCCTATTTGGTTTCTCATCAATACATTATCTATCACATTCATTGTCAACCAAGGACCTCATCATTCCTACCATTGACTAAGACCAAAAATCATAGTTTGAGTAACAATATTTTTAGTGGGAGACCAGATAATCATAAACAATAACTTATAGGATTCCTAAATTATGAATCCTTCTTTTTAACTTATGAAACCTTGGTATTTACCTATGTTATTCATGGTAATTATTTAAATCATTCATGATGGTTCAAAAGAATTTTTGAATTTCCAAATCATATCCCCTTAGTATGAAAAAAGAGGTGTATAGAAAGGCTAATTTTTATGCACTAGTTTATGATAACGTATCGCTAAGTGAACCCTTTTCAATTTTTTACCCCTAGGTACCTCTATTCCAGTGCCACATCCACTTATATTATCCTGGAAGGGATGTAAATTCTTGAAAACCACTCACACTATACATTAACAAAATTATAGGACACTTTAATACACTTTGAAGCATCCTTATAATTATACTTAAAAATATCCCTAGACATATCCTTAGAAATATCTCCAAGTATCTCACTAATATTTTCTCATCCTAGTTTCTAAAGGATAAATAAACCTATCCTCGGATACCAACTATAATGACACAAGATTTACATATAGAGATATTAAAAAATTTATATTAATATCCATTACATTACATTAGCACACACATAATTATCATAATGAATAATGCCTTCGGAAACATGGATACATAAAAAAAATTCATATGTGAACTACATCATCTGCAACTACGTTCTTCATAGATACCACACTTCTTAAACATTTCATACATAATATATTTTTTCATAACCTTGGGAAATAAAACGTATGAATGGCTGATCTAAGATGATCAATAATAGTAAAAAAGGGAGATACATAAGCATAACATGAGTATAAGTTTATAAGAACATGACATTAACATTTAAAACCCATATTTTCCATATGAAAAGATCTTAATTTTGAGTCATTGAAAAAAATTTGGTAGTTAATAATACATGAATCATACAAAAATAAAACAATATGATCCATGTGAGAATAATGTTGGAAGAAGACATAGAATCATGTTATAAACATCAGTATAGAAAAATTATAGCTAACCAAGCCATTTACATATAACATTACATGAATTTAACCATAATTATACATCAAAGTACAAGACAAGGATCATAAAGTCTAGTGTCTTGGAAGACTAGGTACATAAAACATTAAAATGGGGCTAAAAACATCTTTCTTTAATCTCCATAATGAGCTCCTAACTTTCATTGTGCTCATAAATCTGCATAGGATATCCTAGGAAAATATATGAACAAAGGGATGAGAAAAAAAGATCAGTAAGGGAATGAACATAAGAATAAAGCTTAAGCACATGAGTTAGGAGGGATGACATAATGATATAAAAAGTATGGAACATATAGAATCATAACATATAAAAATGGGGTCATATAAACATGGAATCATATAAATGTGGCAGAAACATGAAACAGATCTTTAGTACGAGTGAAGGCTATCAGCAAATCTCGTTTCCTATAGTAGTACAGGTCAAGGCTAACCACCAATCCCATTTCAAATAACATCTCATGAGACGTAACATTACCAGATGTATTGGAGTGATATCTGGGTGCACCCATCTCAACGTTTTCGTGAATATTATTTCCACATGAATAATCATACATAATCAACCATGTATAAACATAAGGGAAACATTGAAAGAATTGTGTACCACAATCATGACATAAAGATTAACCAATGGGCGTATCATGAAGGTGTCCATATAATAAATGGATTAGAAAATTAATGTAATTTCATATTGTAAAATAGTTGTATAACATGGTATGTGATTTCAAACATAAGTGACAACATATAAGAAATTGTTTTGACAAACATTAGTCATTGAAACATTTTTGTGTCGTTTAGGGGAAAATACTATAGATATTTTAAAAAAGAAAAGGGGAAATCATTCATATAAAACCTGAATTTATCCAAGAAGGTTTTCATAATAAAAATACTGATTTTATAAAGACAATGGTGGATTAAAATAGAGGATAAGGTTCAATTGAAATTGTGTAAGAATTCTGGATGTTCCCTTAAAATTTGTTTGCTTATTCGGATGAATTAATGAAGGAATCACTTAAAAAACACATATATACCCAAAATATAATGAGGGATGGAACTTGAAACAAGATTTTTAAGAATTTGAACAGAATTTATAACTTGTTCATAAAAATAAAATACAACTTCTGTTGGGTATAAAGAAAGACAGAGCAACCCGAAGGAACAAAGGTGGTTCGGGTAGAATCCCTTACCATAAGTCTGATGGTGTTCTCCATTTGATATTAATGACCTGAATAATAAAATTAAGTTCATTAATTAATAATTCATAAACCTCTTAAATATGAAAATTATTTAGTTAAAGTGGTTTCTTTCATTAATAACCTTTTGATTAGTTATGAGGTTCAATTTCATTGTTCGGGTCTGTTATTTCCTTGGTACTAATGATCGGTTCACGTATATACATGTTCAAAGAATATTGTAAAATGGGTATGATTGTCCTGAATTTGTGTTATATGTTATTATTGAACAACCATGAGGTTAAATTATTGTAAATTTCATTTTGTTACTTTCTTGGAATATGAATCATTATATAAATTATTTAATGATAACTGTTTGCGTTAATTGGCAGTTTTTGACCACCAGCAACATGTTTTGTTTTATAAAAAAAACTTGTGTAAAAAAGGATTAAAGAACCATATATGAGACATAATAAATATATTATTGTCTGGTTCAACCATGAAAATGGTTTCATGGACATAATTGAAGACAATAACATAAATTGAAAACCCATAATCCATGAATGTGGTAAATTGGCACATCTCAGGTGCTAATTTCATTTTAGTATATATAAGAAAAGAAAGGATATATGATGAATAATTATTCCTTTATCATGAAAAAAATCCAGTACATGTATGGTATTCGATTCATCACAAAATTTGGATAAGAAGAGATGAGGAAAGAAAAAAAGAAAAGAGATGATCATGAAAATAAAAGAAAATTTTAGAGATCCCTTATAAAAATTTGCAGCCTAACGGTGTTACATAAAATTTCATAAAATGAATTTATGAGATATAAGAGGGTATCTCATAATATGGAAGAAAAATTAAATTAATATTGATAAAAAATATCAAACCCCAACATAGAAAAATATAAATTTGAAAAGATAACATAAAAGAAGTGTTGAAAAAAAGAGGAGGGTGAAAGGTTCCCTTACCATGTGGAGAAGCTCCTAAAACATGATGTTTGGGAGCTTGGGGGATTGAGGACACCTTGTATAGGATACTATGGAGGCAAAAACATCATATTTTTGATGAGGAGGGATTTTTAATGAAATAAAACGAATGGATGAGTGGGTATTTATAGTCAAAGAGGGATAATTTTTTATTAATTTAAAAAGACACCTCATTAGTGGTTTTTGAAAAAAATATGGGCTTACCCATGGTAATTTCCCATAGTATTATCCACTTGGGACACCTAATATCTTATTATACTTTACACAAGTCGACCAGAAATTTTTATTAATTATTACATCATTATAATGTCAATAAATATACCGAATACTCAAAATTGTTTTTTAACTATTCACAAAAAATCATGCATTTTAGAAAAATCCTAAAATTTCACCCAAACCATTTTTCAACATGTATAATTTAAAAATGAACTACGTTTTTTGAAAATAATTTTCTAAAAAAAATAATTTAATTTTTAAGTAAAATCATAATTTATTCAACAAAATCAACATTAAAACTATAACTCATTTTATAACACCTGGAATAACTATTTAAGGTCCCATAAAATTATCTAATAACCATAAGACAATAAGGTAACAATTTATGATTAAATTTTATGAAATTAAATCTCCATTTTAAATTATTAAATTAAACATAAAATTGTAAATAAAATATTATTGACTTACAAAAATACCAATTCTTATACTAGGAACATTGCTTCACTTTTAAGATGTATAAATTGTATTTGTACATTCATGGTTGAAGTTTTTATTTTTTTATCCAATTTTCTATTCAATTAAATTCATTAATATTCATAAAATTATTCTACTATTTATAAGGGTATGTTACTATTCATAAAAATTGTTTTTTTCTTATCAGACTCCAAATCACTTACTGATCACAATTGTAGATGACTATTTTTCCAAATTAAAACACACTAGTAACAAAGATATGTTTAAAGGTAACATAGTACATAGTATTTCATTGTGTTGTGACTCCATGTTATTATTTGACATAATTATAAGAATGGATTCCATTGAAAACTAAGGTTCGTTACATTCTTCCCCCTTAAGAAATTTCACCCTTGAAATTTCATTTTACATTATAGGCCAAAAATAGGTGCGGGTAGTTTTCCTTCATTGCATCCTCCAGTTCCCATGTTGCCTCTTCGTACTTATGGTTCTTCCATAGTACCTTGATCAGGTGAGTAGTCATGTTAAGTAGAACATTATCTCTAAAATACAAGATCTTCACTGGCTTCTCCTCATAAGAAAGATCGTCCTCTAATTGTACCACCTATGAGGAGAGTACATGTGAAGAGTCTGGAATGTAATTCCATAAGAGGGATAAATGAAAGACATCGTGTACTTTCGAAATGGTAGGTGGAAGTTCTAGTCGATAGGCCATAGCACCAACTTGATCAAGGATCTCTAAGGGGCGGATGTACCTAGGACTTATCTTCCCTTTCTTCCCAAATCTCAGGACCTTCTTCCACAAAAATATGCAAAGAAATACCATGTCTCCCACTTTGAACTCAATGTATCATCAACGATTGTATGCATAACTCTTTTTTCAACTTTTGGGTACCTTGATGTGCTGCTATATGGCTTTCACCTTCTTCGCCATTTCATCAACCATTTCCGGTCCTAGTAGCTTACTCTCACGGACTTCATCCCGACACGTTGGTGTTCTTCACCTTTTCCCATAAATGGATTCATATAGTGCCATTCGGATGCTCGAGTGGAAACTTTTGTTGTAGGAGAATTCAACCAAATAAATATGTCGGTCCCATCCTCCATTGAAGTCAATAGAACATTCTCTCAACATATCATCCAGTTTCTAAATAGTTTTCCCAGATTGGTCATCAGTTTGAGGATGATAGGCCATAGTGAAGTTCAGTTCAATGCTTAGATCATGTTGAAGACTTTTACATATCTTTTAGGTGAATCTCATATCATGATCAGATACAATAGATATTGGTACTCCCTGTAGCCTTACCACTTTCATGATATATATCTGTGAAATTTGATCCAATGAGAAGTCCTCTCGAATCGTAAAAAAGTGAGTTGTCTTCGTAAGACGATCCACAACGACCCATATAGAATTTCTTCCTCTTGATGTCCTTAGTAGTCCAGTGACAAAGTCCATGGTGATGTTATCCCACTTCGATGATGGTATGGGTAGAGGTTTCATCATACCCTTCCACTTTTTCCTCTCATCCTTCACATTTTGACATACCTAGCACTTTGATGTATTTTCAGAAATCTCTCTTTTTATATTGTCCCACCAAAATCTTTATAAGAGATCTCAATACATCTTTGTGCTCCCTCGATGGATAGATAAGTTTGAGTTATGTGCATCATTTAATAGCACCCTATTTTTCTCTGGATCAGATGGTACACATAATCATGCCCCAAATCATAAAACTCATTCCTCGTCAATTTTGAAATCGAAGGATTTCCCATTTTTTGATAGCTCCCACCCTTTTCTTAATTTCTACATCTTTTCTTTGATCATACTTTATTTCATATAATATGGATGGTTGAGAAATCATTTGAGAAAGGGTTGATGATGCTCTTCCATTAATGATTCTCATGTCCATCCTTTTCAATTATAAGACGATTGGATCCTTTTCAATTCTCATCATTAATAAATATGCATGATCATTTCTACTAAGAGAATATGCCACCTTATTTTTCATACCAGGATAGTAGTGGATTGAGCAGTCATAATCCTTGATGATATCTATCCTTCTACATTGGTGCATATTAATCTCTTTTTGTGATAATATATATTTTAGACTCTTGTGGTAAGTGTATATCTAACACTTCACCCCATATAGATAATGCTGCCATATTTTCAATGAAAAGATCACCATTGCGAACTCCATATCATGCGTAGGATATTTTCGCTCATGGATTTTCATCTTCCTTGAGGATTAGGTTATCACTTTATCATTATGAATCAGTACACAACCTAATCCCTTCTTAGAATAATCACTATACATCACAAAAAGTTCTCCACTTACTGAGAGTGTGAGTATTGGCGTAGTGATTAGCCTCTTTTTCAAGTCCTTGAAATAGTCTTCCCATTCATGAGTCAAGACAAAATTTACTCCCTTCCATTCCAGCATGGTCATTGGGTTTTAAAATAATGAAAAGTTCTTCACAAATCGTCAATAATACCCATCTAGACCCAAAAGGTTGTGGATCTCCGTTACAGAAGTTATCCTATGCCACTCTTCAATTGCCTTCGTCTTCGAAGGGTCCATAGTTATCCCTTTACCGGTGATCACATGCCCCATGAATGACACTTCCTCCATCCAAAACTCACATTTACTATACATTTCATACAACTTCTCCCTTCACAAAGTCTTTACCATAGTATTAAAATAATCCTCATATTCCTTCTTGCTCTTGGAGTATATCAAAATGTCATCAATAAAGATGACCACAAATTTGTCAAGGTAATCTCTAAAGACACTCTTCATTAAATCCATGACAATTTCGGGAGAATTAGTGAGACTGAATGGAATCACTATAAACTCATAGTGTCCATATCTTGTTCGTAAGTCAGTCTTGGGAATATCTTTCTTCCTCAAATTTAAGTGTTGATATCCCTACCGAAGGTCCACCATAGATAAATAACTGGCCCCACGAAGTTGATTGGACAAGTGATCTATCCGTGGAAGGGGATACTTCTTATTTATCATGATTTTATTGAGCTCATGATAGTCAATGCGGAGGCGCATTGATATGTGCCTCTTCTTGATGAAGAGGACTAGCGCACCTCATAGTGAAGCACTCGGGTGTAAAAAACCCTTCTCTAGATGCTCCTATAACTGCTTCTTCAGCTCTTCCATCTCTATGTTGGAAATTCTATAAGTTGTCTTTGAGATAGGCAGAGATCTGAGGATAATATCAATTGATAATTCATCCTCTCGGTCAATAGGAAGTCTAGGAAACTCTTTAGGTAACACATGAGTGTAATCCCTCACGATGGGCATGTCTTCAAGCATGATTCTCTCCTTTGTCTCAATAATTTTCACTAGATATACTTTCTCATAAGGCATCAATATCCACATTTGAGATGAAGATTCTAAAATAGATTTGTCTTCCTTCTTACCCTTGTAAAGAATCAGATGATGATTTGGGATGTAAAGAGTGATCTTCATTTCCTGATAGTTGATGTTGGCTTTGTATAAATATAGAAAATCCATGCCCAAGATAGAGACAAACTCTACTAAAGGAATTATGATTATATTTTCGGGGAGGTTTAGTCCACAAACATTAATGGGGGAAGAGTTATAAACCATGGACACAACGATTTCCCCATTCTTTGTTCTCATAGATTACTTTTCCACAAAATTTTGAGGTGGTTGTTTAATATTTCTACTAAAATTGAAAGATATGAAAGAATTTCTAGAACTAGAATCAAATAGTATGTTCACTGTTCTTGAATGAATAACAAGCATACCTATCACCACATCATTTTTCAGCTCCACCTCAGCAGTAGTGATATAATAATCCCTTCCTTTTTCCATGGAGGTTGTTGTTGATTGCCTCTAACAACCCTCGGCATAGGGAAAAAGGTTGCATAATACTCATGCTCCTTTCAATTTTAAAACTACACTACGGACTGAGTGTTGATCTGAACCTTCCTTTATTCTTCCACATTAGCAGGATTTTTTATATCCCTTCGGCAGTTTTTAGTCATATAACTAGAATTTTGACATTTAAAGAAATTCTTTGTTCCCTTTAAACAGTTCCCAGGATGATTTTTCCCAAAAAATCTACAAGTGGGATATTCGGGATTCCTTCCATCATGGGATTTGTTTCTCAAACCACCCATGTTGTTATCCATTTTTTCACTTATTTCCACCGGGCCCACGAGACCACTAAGTGTCTCCAATCTCCATTTCAACCATGAGGGAACAACATAAAATCTCCTCATAACTGTCGAAGTCTCGAATCTCCAACACCATATGTAGACACAGATTTATCCTAGTAAAGAATCTATACACCTTGATTTAGGTGTTCATGACAAAGCTAGAGGCATACATTGAAAGACTTATGATGTTTTCTCCATACACCCTGATAGAGTCATATTCCTTCTGGTTGATTCTGAAGAACTCTCTTTCCATCTTGAGATGGAGGGTTCATGGAAAATATTTGTTGAAAAACATCCTGTTGAATTTCTCCCAATCCATAGAATCAATTTCCTCTTGGGACTTTTAATTATTGATAAGTGTCCACCACTGATTAGCTTCCTATTAAAATGATTGACTGCCATAACATACTACTCTTCTTCCGAGCACTAGAGGATGGAAAATATTTTTTCAATGGAGTTAATCCATTGTTCCATGAGGAGGGGATCATAAGATATGCTAAACATGGGAGGCCTTTTCCGCATGAAGGATAATATGGAAACTTTCTCTTTCCTTGGTGGATGAGTTTGTTCTGCATGATTCAAGTTATTATTCATAACTTGATCTAGCTGAGCAAGTACTGTCATGAAATTTTGAGCACCTTCTCCCATCATATCAGGCATATCATTTGGAAAATCTTCACATTTCCTATCACATTGGTTGTTGGAATGTGTTCTTCTATTTACCGCCATTAACTATGTTCGAGAACATATAATTAAGCCTCTTGAATACATATCTATTTAGCATAAAAAGAAAACTTTTAACATAAAAGGATAAACTTATACAGAATAAGTATATCATAACCTGTGATTCCTTAGGCTTATATCTAGGTTATGATCGATCTAATTCTTAACTTATATTCTTACGGGATTTTTTTCCCCTTAATAATGGTTTGTACTAAGCTCGTGAATCTACCAAATCATATCCCCCAGGACTGTCGTAACCAATAGTATAGCAAGGCACATTGTTGTGCACCAGTTCCCGTTTGAGTCTATCTCAAAGTGTTGTTTTTGGTTTTTACCCAAAGATACATTTGTGCCTAAGCTACCTCTTCTTGCTCATATCCAGATAGGGATGTATTTTATTGATAAACCACTTACTCAATTATCACCAAAATTTAGGTGTGTTTTCTTATACTTAGTCTCATATTTAAGGTTCTCACTAAGGTGCTCTATTCTTAATCTCCTAAAATAACTAGACCATCCTACGATACCAGCTATAGAGACCCAATCCTTTTACATTAACATTACATGATTTTAAGCATAATTATACATCAGAGTACAAGACAAGGATCATTAGGTCTACTATCTTGGAAGAATGGGTGCATAAAACATAAAACATGGGGCTAAGAAACATCTTTATTAAATCTCCATAATGAGATTATAACTTTCATTGTGCTCATACATCTTCATAGGATATCTTATGGAAACATATGAACAAAGGAATAAGCTAAAAAGCTCAGTAAGGGAATGGAAATAAGAATAAAGCTTAAGCACATGAGTTAGGGGGCATGTCAAATTGATATAAAAATAATGGAACATATTAAATCATAACATATAAACATGTGATCATATAAACATGGAATCATATAAATGTGGTAGAAACATAAAAAATGTCTTTAGTATGAGTCAAGGATAACATCCAAACATGTTTCCCATAGTAGTACGGGTCAAGGATAACTGCCAATCCCATTTCACATCAAATATTATGATAATTAACTTTACCCAATGCATTGATGTGCTATTTGATCGCACCCATCTCAACATTTTCATGAATATGCTTGCCACATGAATAATCATACATAATCAACCATGAATAAACATAAGGGTACCCATGGAAAGAATTGGGTACCACAATCATGACATAAAGCATAACCAATGGGCGTATCATGATGGTGTCCATAAAATAAATGGATTAGAACATTCATGGATGTTCATAAGGTAAAGTAGTTTTATAACATGGTAAGTTACTTCAAACATAAGTGACAACATATAAGAAATATTTTTTAGAAACATTATTTATAAAACATGTTTGTGTGGTTTAAAAGAAAACACTGTAGAGATTTTGAAGTTGAAAAATGGAAAATATTTCATATAAAACCAGAATTTAACAAATAAGGATTTCATAATAAAAGGAATGATTTTATAAATACAATTGTGGATTATAATAAAAGATATAGTGCACTTTAAATCAGGCAAGAATTTGGGATGTTCCCTTAAAATAGAATTTCTTATCGGGGTGAATTAAGGAGGGAATCACTTAAAAACACATATATCCCCAAAAGAGAATCGGGGATGGATCTTGAAACATGATTTTTGAGCATATAAACATAAATTAGAAGTTGTTCATAAAAATAAAATACAACTTCCTTTGGGTAAAAAGAAATATATAGAAACCCGAAGGAAGAATGGTGGTTCAGGTAGAATCCCTTACCTTAAGTCTAATGGTGTTCTCCACTTGATATTAATGACCTAAATAATCAAATTAAGTTCATTAATTAATAATTATAGAACCTTTTATATATAAAAATGATTTATTCAAACCGTTTTTAGTTCATTCATAACCTTTTGATTGGATAGGAGGTTCAATTTCATTGTTCAGGTCAACTGTTTTCTTGGTTCTAATGATCGGTTCACTTATATTCATGTTCGAAGAATCTTGTAAAATGGGGATTATTGTCCAGAATTGTAGTTATATGTTATTAGTGAACAAAAATGAGTTTACATTATTTTAAATTTCATTTGGTTACTTGGAATGAAGATGAATCATTATATAAATTATTTAATGATAACTGTTTGGGTTAATTGGCGGTTTTTGGCCACCAAGAACATGTTTTGTTTTATAAATCAAACCATGTTTACAAAAGGATTCTTGAACCATAGATAATACATAATACATATATTATGGTCTATTTTAACCATTAAAATGGTTTCATGACCATAATGTACGGAAATAAAATAAATTAAAAACCCTTCGTCCATGAATGTGGTAAATTAGAACATCTCGTATGGTATTTTCATTTTAGTATATATAAAAAAGAAAGGATAGAGGATCAAGAATTATTCCTTTATCATGAAAAAAATCTTGTATATGTATGTTATTGGATTCATCACAATATTGGATAAGAGGATATGAGTAAAGAAAAATAAAAGAGGTGAAGTTGAAAATGATAGAAAACATTAGAGATCCTTTATGAAAATTCGGCTGCCTAATGACGTCACTAAAAATTTCATAAAATGAATTGATGAGATATAATAGGGTATCTAATCATATGGAAAACAATGTTATAGTAATATTGATACAAAATATCAAACCCAAATATATGATAATGCAAATTTAAAGAGATAACATAAAAGAAGTGTTGACAAAAAATTGAGGGTGAACGGTTCTCTTACCTTGTAGAGTAGCTCCTAAAACATGAAGGTTGGCACCTTGGGGGCTTGAGGAAACCATGGAAGGGATACTAGGTAGGTAAAAACACCAGGTATTTGAGAAGTATGGATTTATAATGAAATAAAATTAATGGATGAGTGGGTATTTATAGTAAAAGAGGGAGAATTGTTAATTAATTTAAAAAGAAACCTCATTAGTGGTTTTTTGTAGAACCATGGGATTGATGATTGTATTTTCCCACGGTATTAGCCACCTGGGACATCTAATATCTTATTGAAATTTAAACAAGTATAACATCAATTTTTATTAATTATTACATCATTATGATGTCATCAAATATATGAAAGACTCAAAACTGTATTTTTATTATTCATGAGAAAATTCAAGTATTTTAGAAAAATCCCAAAAATTCACCCTAACCATTTTTCAGGATTTAGAATTAAAATATGAACATAATTTTTTGAAAATAATTTTCTAAATATTTTTAATTTGTTTTCTAAATAAAATCATAATTTATTCAACAAAATTAACATTAAAACTATAACTCGTTTTATAACACTTTGAAAAATTAATCAATGTCCCATAAAATTAACTTATAACCATAATAAAATAAAGTAAATTTTTGTAATTAATGTTTATGAAAATAAATTTCCATTTAAAATCATTAAATTAAATATAAAATTTTAAATAAAATATTTTTGACATACAAAAATACAAATTCATATATTATGATCGTTTTTTCACTTTTAAGATGTATAAATTGTATTTGTACATTCATGGGTAAAGTTTCTATTTTTTTGGCCGATTTCTTACACATTACTATTTATTACTATTCATAAAGGTATGCTACTATTGATAAGGTTATGTTCATATTCATCAAAAATTATTTTTTTCATATCAGACTCCAAATCACTTACAGATCACAATTATAGATGACTGTTTTTTGAAATTAAAAACACACAAGGGACAAACTTATGTTTAAAGGTCATGTAGTACTTTGTAGTTCACTATGTTTTGAATCCATGTTATTATATGAAATAATTATAAGAAGATATTCTATTGAAAACTTTGGGTCGTTACAAAAATAATCTTCATAATAGTCAAGGATCATTTCCAATGCTATCATAATGGAACACGTTCATCCCAAAACCATCATAGTAGTCATGGTTCACTCCCAATATTATCATTATGAAAAAAATACCATACGAAACATGGTTCACTCTCTATTATGATCCTATTTATCTCATGAGATATCAACCTTTACCCAATCCATTAGAAGTAGATATAGGTTCTACCCATACATTATTATAATGTTAACATATTCCATGGTTATAATGTAACAAATATCCTTTTTCATAAGATTACCACCATCACATTGTATGATCTTGGATTCTTCCTAAGGTATGTCTATTTATGTTTCAATTTAAGTCCCTTATTTTGGTTAAATAAGTGTTTCTACACGTTCATGAGAAGTATCAAGGGTGTATCAGGGGTTCAGGGCAGAAAATAAGATGAAAATGTATTTTTCTTGGCATGTTGCATGGTTTTCTCATGGTTAGTGAAAATTGTGCAGAGTATCCTGGGTAATAGTGCATCCTTGGATAGAGGCTTTCACATGGTTATTACACAGTTAAACTAACTATCTTGGATTCCCAAGAAACCATGAAAAGGTTTGATTTTTGGATAGTGTCTCACTCATGGTTTGCATATAGTTTTTCAAACCGTGCGGGTAAACTATGAAGCCCAGTAATGTTGAAAAAAAAATACAAAAATGCCATTACCAGAATTTTAACCCCAACTCGAGATTTTCCAAATATCTTCCTCTTGAAACCCTAGGGATGAACTTGGGTGACTGATTTATCCAAAAGGTAATTATCCTTCAATCATAGTCTGTTTGGAGCATTGTTGGTTGTGAAATGAATCACTACGGGAAAAATGGGTATTTGCGACGGGGATAAATCTCGTCGCAAATAGTCCCGTTAGAAACTTATTTGTGATGGGGGAATTCCCCCGTCGCAAATAAGTAGTTATTTGAGACGGGTTAGCTTTCCACATCGCAAAAAGACCGGTGCACTTTGCGCGCCAAATCGCGGGAAAGTTAGTTGCGACGGGCAGTTACCGCCCATCGCAAATAACCGGCGGCGGTAAAAGCTATTTGCGATGGGAATATACCCCCATCGCAAAAGGAAATCGGGGAAAAGTTAGTTGCAACGGGCGGTTACCGCCCGTCGCAAATAACCGAAGGCGATAAAAGATATTTGTGACTGGAATATACCCTCGTCGCAAATAGTATGTCTGCAGGTCATTATTTACAACGGGTCCCGTCGCAAATAACTATTTAACCGTTGACTGTAATAAATGAGGGCTAAGGTATTTGCGACGGGAACCGTCGCAAATAATACTATATGCGACGGGATACCCGTCGCAAATAGACCCGTCGCAAATGATCTAACCTATAAATACCCCCCCCCCCCCCGTCTGTTTTTTTTCATTCATTCTCAAACTCGATCTTCTTCTTCTCTCAAAACTCTATTTTTAGAGTTCAACGTTTCATAAGTATAATTTTTTTTCCGGAGTTGATATTGAAGTTTTCAACAACGATCAGAGATCAACGTCAGATCAATTTTAAAGGTATTTATGTTCATTTTAATTTATTATTTATTTTAAATTTTTTATTAGTTTCAATTATTCTTAATTAGTTGTAATTTAATTGTGTTTACATTGTTTTGTTACTTAATAAATTTAAAGTATTAGTATTCATTGTTCATAGTTAATGGTACTTAGGAATAATTAGTAATAATTTCCAATAATTAAGAATAAATGCTAATAATTAGTAATAAATACCAATAATTAGGAATAATTAGTAATAATTACCAATAATTACCAACAATTAGTAATAATTACCAATAATTACAAATAATTAGTAATAATTACCAATAATTACCAATAATTAGTAATAATTAGTAATAATTACTAACAATTCGTAATAATTACCAATAATTAGTAATAATTCGTAATAATTACTAATAATTAACAATAATTAGTAATAATTACTAATAATTAGCAATAATTAGTAATAATTACCAATAATTAGCAATAATTAGTAATAATTACCAATAATTAGTAATAATTACCAATAATTACCAATATTTAGTACTAAATATTAATAATTAGTAATAATTACCAATAATTAGGAATAATTAGTAATAATTACCAATAATTACCAATAATTAGTAATAATTACAAATAATTACCAATAATTAGCAATAATTAGTAATAATTACCAATAATTACAAATAATTACAAATAATTATCTATAATTAGTAATAATTACCAATAATTATCCATAATTAGTAATAATTACCAATAATTATCCATAATTAGTAATAATTATCAATAATTACCAAGAATTACCAATAATTAGTAATACTTTACTAATTACCAATAATTATCCATAATTAGTAATAATTACCGATAATTACGAATAATTAGTCATAATTTACTAATTACCAATAATTATCCATAATTAGTAATAATTACCGATAATTAGTAATAATTACCAATAATTAGTAGTAATTAGATATAATTACCAATAATTACCATTATTTAGAAATAATTACCAATAATTGCCGATAATTATCCATAATTAGTAATAATTACCAATAATTACCACTAATTAGTAATAATTAATAATAATTGCCAATAATTAGTATTAATTAATAATAATTACCAATAATTAGTAATAATTAGTAATAATTACCAATAATTAGTAATAATTAGAAATAATTAGTAATAATTACCAATAATTAGTAATAATTACCAGTAATTAGTAATAATTACCAATAATTAGTAATAATTACCATTAATTAGTAATAATTATCAATAATTAATAATAATTACCAAAAATTACCTCTAATTAGTAATAATTACCAATAATTAGTAATAATTAGTAATAATTACCAATAATTACCAATAATTAGTAATAACTGGTAATAATTAATAATAATTACCAATAATTACCACTAATTAGTAATAATTAATAATAATTACCAATAATTACCAATAACTAGTAATAATTACCAGTAATTACCAATAATTAGTAATAATTACCAATAATTACCAATAATTAGTAATAATTAGTAATAATTACTAATAATTCATAATAATTACCAATAATTAGTAATAATTCGTAATAATTTCTAATAATTAACAATAATTACTAATAATTACTAATAATTAGCAATAATTAGTAATAATTACCAATAATTAGCAATAATTAGTAATAATTACTAATAATTAGCAATAATTAGTAATAATTACCAATAATTAGTAATAATTACCAATAATTACCAACATTTAGTACTAAATAGTAATAATTAGTAATAATTACCAATAATTAGGAATAATTAGTAATAATTACCAATAATTAGAAATAATAACCAATAATTAGTAATAATTAATAATAATTACCAATAATTAGAAATAATTAGTAATAATTACCAATAATTAGTAATAATTAAAAATAATTATCTATAATTAGTAATAATTACCAATAATTATCCATAATTAGTAATAATTACCAATAATTATCCATAATTAGTAATAATTACCAATAATTAACAAGAATTACCAATAATTACTAATAATTACCAATAATTACCAAGAATTACTAATAATTAGTAATAATTTACTAATTACCAATAATTATCCATAGTTAGAAATAATTACCGATAATTACCAATAATTACCATTAGTTAGAAATAATTACCAATAATTATCCATAATTAGTAATAATTACCGATAATTATCCGTAATTAGTAATAATTACCAATAATTACCAATAATTACCAATAATTAGTAATAATTGGTAATAATTAGTAATAATTACCAATAATTACCACTAATTAGTACTAATTAATAATAATTACCTATAATTAGTAATAATTAATAATAATTACCAATAATTAGTAATAATTAGTAATAATTACCAATAATTAGTAATAATTAGTAATAATTAGTAATAATTACCAATAATTAGTAATAATTACCAATAATTAGTAATAATTACAAATAATTAGTAATAATTACCAATAATTAGTAATAATTACCAATAATTAGTAATAATTACAAATAATTAGTAATAATTACCAATAATTAGTAATAATTACCAATAATTACCAATAATTACCAATAATTACCAATAATTACCAATACTTACCAATAATTACGAATAATTACCAATAATTACCAATAATTACCAATAATTACGAATAATTAGGAATAATTACCAATAATTATGAATAATTACCAATAATTAGGAATAATTACCAATAATTAGGAATAATTACTAATAATTAGGAATAATTACCAATAATTAGGAATAATTACCAATAATTAGTAATGATTCATAATGATTACCAATAATTAGTAATAATTATCAAGAATTAGTAAGAATTACCAATAATTTGGAATAATTACCAATAATTAGGAATAATAACACTATTACATTATTAGTATATTTTATTAATAATATTAAAATAAAATAATTTTTTATATTATATACAATTCTCCTTTCATCTGTCTGTTTTCTATCTCCATATGTAATATTTGTATGTGGATATAGAAAACACACAGATGAAAGGAGAATTGTATATAATAAAGAAAATTATATTATTTTAATATTAATAATAAAATATACTAATAATGTTATTATTCCTAATTATTGGTAATTATTCCTAATTATTGGTAATTATATGAATAATTACCAATAACTAGGAATAATTACCAATAATTACAAATAATTAGGAATAATTACCATTAATTACCAATAATTACCATTAGTTAGAAATAATTATCAATAATTAGGAATAATTGCCAATAATTAGGAATAATTACCAATAATTAGGAATAATTACCAATAATTAGGAATAATAACATTATTACATTATTAGTATATTTTATTATTAATATTAAAATAATGTAATTTTCTATATTATATACAATTCTCTTTTAATCTGTGTGTTTTCTGTCTCCACATGTAATATTTGCATTCTTTTTCAAAATTATCAACCTACTCACCAATGGAGAGGTGAAAGTGAATGCAAATATTACATGTGGAGACAGAATGTTAAACACACAGATGAAAGGAGAATTGTATATAATATAGAAAATTATATTATTTTAATATTAATAATAAAATATACTAATAATGTAATAATGTTATTATTATATAATTAATATTTATGAAAAAATAATATTAGTACTATGAAAATAATAAAAAAATTATATAATATTAAAATTAACAATATTTGTAACAGGTTTTGCTTTATTATCAACATGTTCAATTCTTGAAGGGTAATTTTTAGGTCTATCTCAATAAAAAGTTTGTGTCAGTCTTGTATGATGTAAAATCTATAATTATCCTTGCTTGAGTGTTTTTTCTAACAAATTATTCAAAATTAGTAATGATTTTATATTTTATAGAAAAATATGGAACAACAAGGTCGTCAACACTCATTATTAGGTGACCGCATATGGATAAATCAATATAGAAATCCAAACGGTTCTGGTTTAAGTCCAGTATATGAAGAGGGTGTGGAGACTTTTTTATCATTTGCGGCATCAAATCTATAATTTGTTTCAGAAGGAAAAATAAAATTCCCTTGTAGAAAATGTGCATTGAGAACGTTTGACACGTTTGACAAAGTGGGGGGACATCTCTTGCATTTTGGTTTTCAACCAAATTATATTTTTTGGTATCAACACGGTGAACGCAGTTCCAGAGCAGGTGATACCAACTTGATTCCGAATCCATCTCGGTTTCAAGATTTAGTACATGATGTTGCAGGTTCATCTGTTCAACATACAGAAACTCCGGCTGATATAGCTTCAAATCCTGAGTTGGCACCGTCTAAATTTTATGAGTTGTTGAGGTCTGCTGAGGATGCATTAAAACCTTGCTGCACGATGAGAAAATTAGAAAAAGTTGAAAAATTTATGGCTATCAAATCAGATAATGGAATGTCAAACACCTGTTTTGACCAGATATTTTCTTTGCTTAAAACACTATTACCCGAAGGAAATTTTTTTCCTGCAAATTACTATGAGATTAAGAGGATGGTTTGAAATTTGGGACTTACTTGTTAGAAGATTCATGCTTGTTCAAATGACTGCATTTTATATTATGGGTAAAATGAGTCGTTGGATAGTTTTCCCACATGTGGGCAACTGAGATATAAAGAAAGACAACATGCGAAGTCTGGTTTGATTCCTGTAAAACAGTTGAGATATTTTCCGCTTACATCCAGACTTCAGCGTTTATTCATGTCTAAGAATACAGCGACAATGATGTCATGGAATAAAGAGAATATTTCAACTGATAAAAGATTGAATCATCCAGCCGATGGTGATTCATGGAAACATTTTGATAGAGTGAATCCATCCTTTTCTTTAGAAGCTAGAAATGTTTGACTGGGCCTTTCCACTGATGGTTTCTATCCGTTCGGATCTTATGGTAGTCAATATTAATGTTGGCCTATTTTTTTAACTCCGTACAGTTTACCTCCATGGATGTTGATGAAGTATCCATATATCTTTTTGACTTTACTAATTCCAGGAAATCCGAAGAAAAATATTGATGTTTATTTGAAACCATTGATTGATGAATTAAGTTTATTGTGGAGTACTGGTGTCAGTACATATGATGTTGCAACGAAACAGAATTTCATACTGAGAAAAGCATTGATGTGGACAATTAGTGACTTCCCGGCATATAAGATGTTATCTGGCTGGACTACACATGGTCAGAAATCATGTCCTTACTGTATGGGAGAGAACAAAGCCTTTATGCTCATTCATGGAAAGAAACCTTGTTATTTTGACTGTCATTGCAGATTTCTTCCAGCTGATCATCCTTTTCATAGAAACAGATCTCATTTCAGAAAAGGAACTGTTGAAAGGGATGGACATCCAAAAATGCTATCAGGTTTGGAGTAAAAAAATCAGTTTTATTTTCATTACCTCCCATCACATTTGGTCCCACAATAAACCAACAGAAAATTTCTGGTCTTGGGAAAGAACACAATTGGATTAAACATAGCATATTTTGGGATTTGCCATATTGGTCTGATTTGTTGGTCCGACACATGATAGATTTCATGCATATTGAGAAGAACTGTTTTGATAATTTTTTTCATACAGTTTTGGATACGTCAGGAAAGAGCAAAGACAATGTAAATACATGTCTATATCTTACCCAAATTTACTGGCGTCCAGAACTGGAACTGTTTGAGAATGTCAGAACAAAAAGGTTACTGAAACCAAAAGCATCGTATACATTGTCTAAAGAAAACCGTTTATTATTTTGTCAGTGGATTTCAGATTTGAGACTTCCAGATGGTTGTGCTTCTAATTTGGGTAGATGTGTAAAGAATGGTCATATTACTGGATTAAAAATTCATGATTGTCATGTTATAATGGAAATACTTATACCCATTGGATTAAGAGGTCTGTTGAATTATGTGATTTGGGATTCCATAATAGACATGTCTCATTTTTTTCGGGAAATTTGTGCGGCTATAGTAGATTATGATGCTCTATGCAAACTTGAAGAAGATGTTGTTGTAATTATATGTAAACTGGAAAAAATATTTCAGCCGTCTTTCCTTGACTCAATGGAACATTTGACGTTACATTTTCCATATAAAGCCAAATGTGGATGTCCAGTACAGTTTCGATGGATGTACCCATTTGAAAGATGCATGCAAAAATTGAAAAGAAAAGTACGTAACAAAGCATCTGTTGAAGGATCTATTGCAGAAGCTTATTTGCAAGAGGAAATATCTTTTTTCTTCTCCCATTATTTTGAATCTGAGTATCCTTCAAAACACAACCGAATGGGATGGAACGAGAGGAATATTGATGAAATCGACAATCAATTATCTGTTTTCAACCATCTAGAGCTTGGTTTTGGTGGAGTTTATGAACGCTGGCTCTCGGATGATGAACATCATAGAGCTCATATGTATGTTCTGCTCAACTGTGAAGAGATGACATCAGTTGTACTGTAAGTGTTTATATCACTTATTCTATCATTTATGTTACAGTAAATAACTTTGGTTTTTATAGGTTTTATGATAATCATATCAAGAAACAAATTCCACAAATTACAGCAGCTGCTCTCGAAGAACGCCGACTGCAAAATTTCTCTCAGTGGTTTCAAAAACTGGTAACATAAATTCTTTATCTTTTACCAACTCATTCAATGTATATTTTACTATATTGATAATTATTTCACAAATTTTCAGGTGTCTCGATATGATGATAAAATTGACAAATGTATGTGTATATTGAGTAACCCACCTTCCAAAATTGTTAAAACTTATAATGCATATGTGGTGAATGGATTTCGATTTCACACACATGCATATGGGTAATCGAAAAAAAGAATGAATAGGGGAGTTATCTTGAGAGGATCTCATCATCGAGAAAATGAAGTTGACTTTTATGGCATACTTGATGAAATCATTGAACTATGTTATCTTGGACAACATTACATAACCATGTTCAAATGTCAGTGGTTGGATACAGAGAGAGGTGTGTGTGTTCATCCGACTCATGGAATCATCGATATTAAATGTAAAAGTGGTCTCGCAGTAAATAAACCATTCTTATTCGCTCAATAGGAACATAAAGTTTATTATGAAAAGTACTATGCTACATCAAGACACTTGACTGATTGGTGGAGTGTAATAAAAATCAAAATTCGAGACAATCAGTTTAGTCAAAGTGATAGTGCTTTCACTGATGTGCAAAGAATTGAAGTTTTTCAAGAAAGTCATCAAAATCAATCATTTTTTACAAAGAGACAAGAGTATCGATGACGACACCCCACATTTAAGAGTCGGTGATGACAATGATGTTAATGATGTCACATATGAATTTGAAATGGTAAGAGATGAAGCAACTGGAACTCGAATGGATATCGATGATGTTGAGGAGGAATAAGAAGATGACATTGACATATATGAAGATGATGATGAAGATGAACACTGATATAATTCCATGGTAGTTATATACAATCATAATATATATATATATATATATATATATATATGTATATATAATAGTAATTATCAATTATTTGATAACAACATTAACATTTTCTGTTTCAGATGGACGACGACACATTTCGTGAGTTGGCAGATGTTGACCTGCCTTTCGATGCGGATGAGCTGCTGGCAGATGACCCTCAGCCTGCAGGCCCTCCACGGAGTACGCGGAGGGGGCGCGGTCTTGCACGATTGATGATTACCGACCCCATCCCCGAGCGACGTCCACGTATTGGGTTTGATCCACGCACACGGAGGTGTGATAACCTGTGTGATAATCTGTGGATTTGACTAAGATTTCATTAATCTATTCACATAATAAATGTTTATTATTTTTACAGTTTTCCGCATATAGCAGTCGGACAGGGAAGAGCTATTTTGCGCAACTATTTCTCTCAGCCGTGGACCACATGGGAGCAGATTCCCATTGATGTGTAGCAGGCCATGTTTGGCCATTGGTTGGTACGTACGCAAATAAATAATTTTTATTTTGAATATTATTTCATTTCTAACTTGATATTTTGATTTATTTGTAGGGTTTATGGTATCTGATCGAGGATACCATGCGTGACACCATCCACAAGGCATGGGAGGTGGCCATGCGTGATCGCTTTCGTCAGTTTTTGCGCAATTTAAGAAAAGCTTCCACGGAGAAAGAAGGAGTGTCATATTTTGACGAGCCATGTAGAGCACACCGACCAGAGTACATTTCATCCCATGTATGGGATGGATTTTGTGCGCACTAGTTGAGTGGTGCCTTTCAGAGGATATCATTGGTGGGGAGGTAGATTCGAGGGAGACAGGAGGTGACTCATCGAGCTGGGATTCGTTCTTTTAGTACTCATAGACATCATCTGGTACGTACATTATTTATAAACATTTTATATAACAATAAATGTTAACAGTATATTTTTTATTATTATAGGCTGTCGAGCACCCCGATATTACGGAGTACGACGTATATCAGAGGATGTATAGTGATCCTGCTACTGGGGAGCTCATAGGTGATCGTCAGCATCACATCGTGGTTAGTATTATTTGTTTTCAGGTTTAAAAATTAACTGCATATAATATATTCACAATTTTAATTTTAAATTGCAACTACATGAGTCATATGAGGCCACAACGTCACAGACCCGGCCTGAGAGTCAGGACGAGCCATCAAATCAGACCACTGGCCGTCAGTTTGATGAGGCGGCATGGATGCAGGCCACCCAGTATGCCTTCGAGAAGGGCCGGGTAGTTGGTATTAGCTCTCGACTGACTCCCGGAGACTATTATGGCAGTGCTGCGATGTCGGCATCCAGCTCGAGAGGAGCTCGTGCATCTTATTATGCTACACAGAATGAGGATCAGTTGCGATCTCAGACTGCACTGATAGAGAGTCTCCGACAGGAGTAGGAGCAGATGCGTCGGCAGTAGCAGTAGTATGAGGAGGAGCGTCGACGCCAGCAGGAGTTGTACGAGGAGCAGATGAGTCGGTGGCAGCAGCAGCACCAGGAGCAGATGGAGTACATGCGCCGACTCACTCATGCTTTAGGGATGGAGTTTCCTCCACCAGCATCTACAGATCCCCCCTCCCCCCTCCTTTAGATTAGAGTTTGTTTTTATTTTATAATGTTTGTTAAATCAAAATATGAATTTTTTTCTATTCGTAGTTTCTGTCTCATTATAAAATATTAATAATATTATATTTTGAAATAAAAATATTAATATGAATAATAATATTATTTATATTTTATAATATTAAATTTTATATATATATTAAAATTTTATAATATTATAATTTAATTATATTTTTTTTGTAATATTTGAATTATTTTAATATTTGAATGTAAAATAATTCTATTATTTTTATATTAATTAAAATAACTTATTAATATTTTTTTATTTATGAATTATAATTCTAATATTATTATATTAATTAAATCATTTATTAATATTCTATTATTTTTTATTTTTGAATTATAATTCTATTATTATTATATTAATTAAAATAATTTATTAATAATTTATTATTTTTATTTGTGAATTATAATTCTATTATTATATTAATTAAAATCATTTATTAATATTTTTTTTGAATTATAATTGGATTATTAATATATTAATTAAAATAATTTATTAAAAAATTATTTTTTTTTATTTTTTTTATAGTATTTATGATGGGATACTATGCCCATCGCAAATAGTATTATTATTATATTCATTAAAATAATTTAATAATAGTTTTAATTTTTTTTTAAATAGTAATTGCGATGGGGCCCGTCGCAATTACTATTTTAAAAGTTTTTACAAATATACGGAGTGATATTTGCGATGGGAAGCATCCCCGTCGCAAATACCTATTTTTCTAGTAGTGAATTCCCAAATTGGCCTAATCTACTCCATGCTTCCTTTTCTCAATTAGGGTTTCAATATTTCTATTATCTCCATACGAACCTCTAAAACCCTTATTTTCGGGGTAAAAAGGGATAAATATTTAATAGGGGGTTGAATCAAGATCTAAGGCCATGTTTGCGAGTGTTTTCACCAACATATTTGTAGTAGGTGGTCTATAAGTTATATCTCGTAGTTTGGTTGTAGATTTGTGCATGCCCAACTTTTTTACTTTGTTACTTCTTGTTGTGATTTTGAACCTCTTGGTATGATTTGGTATTTTGGGTGTCTAATTGATATATAGGAACCCTAGTGGTCCACCAGATCTACATCAATGATTATTTAACCCATTTAAGGGCATCCATGGGGTGTGCTGATACTTCCCGGACCAAGAATTAGCTATGTAAGTTCTATGTTGTTGTGTAATCATGTAGATCCCTTATTGAGTATGTTTATATTATTAATGGAATCCCAAATAATAAATTGGTTAATTTTGTTTTGGTTATGAGGCTTATAAATTATGTTAGATATTCCTATGTGGGATAGTGCATGTGAAATAGTGAATATGCTAAATTGATAACAGTATATGGAATGGCATATATGTTGAATAGGATTTCATAAAAGGAATTTACGAATATTTGTAATGGGTTGAAAAATTAGAAATATTGAATATGATTACTGTTCTCAGTTTGAGAATAGTAATTGGGTTACTTAGCTATGTGATATAAATGGAAAATGTGTTAATGGGTTACAACACAATATGATTTACCATGTTGATTGTTATGGATTATGATTCTAGTAAGTATTGTTTTTGTTTGGTTGTGATATGGTTTGTGTGTGGTAAATACATGTATTAGAATTTCTACATGGCTCGAGGTGTGGGATAAAAGACTAAGGATCCTCCCATGGTTTGAGTTGGACTAACGCTTTATGTCCGCCCACAATTCACGGGTTAGGGAAGGGGACGAAACTAAATTCCCCTAACAGTTGAATTCCACCTATACTGAGGCTTTATGGTGAGTATATTATGATGTTGTGATATGTTATCCCTAGTGAGTTAGGGAATTATTTATTACCTTTTGAAAAAAAATCATGAACCTTGTGTGAAGGATGTGAATTACCAACTTATTAAGTTCATGATTAATGATGAAAAAGTAATAAAATAGATGTAATGAATTGGCGCCTTGGTTATTATAGATAAGTAGATATTGTTAACTAGTGGCCCCTAAATTTTAATTCCATTTCTTGTTATCTATTTATACATTCATGCACTATCTATTAGACTGGATAATTGTAGACACTGTTGGTGGTGGTCTACTATGTTGTACTCACACCCTGCTCGGGCTGCCATTGGGTACCCCGGTAAATTTCCTGCTTGCAATCTGGACAAGGGAAAGGGCCCTATGATATGGAGTTGAGTTGTAAATGGGACATGAATGGATGAGGTTCTATACTAGGAGTCAGGATTATTTTTTAGATTTTGATATTGGTCTTTAATTTTGGTTTTTCACTTTGTATTTTACCATTACATGACATATTTATAGTTTATTTTAGATTGTATCTAGTTTGGGAGATGTTTGGATATGAATGTTATTAGTTGTTTTCTATTTATTTCACTATTTATATTGTGATCTATTGTAGCATACTCTAGTAAAGAGTATTTACTCTTCAGATGTGGATTATTATACCCTCACTACTAGTTGGCAACCTCTAGTGTACAGGGAGGTGCACCTGAGGTCTTGTGACGACCTGACTCAAGGCACCGATATTGTGTCACCTGAGTCATAGGATGTTTAAAAGTTGTATCAGAGGAGTTATGCATTGTGAAATTCTATTTGGGAATACTAGACATGAGGTTAGTAAGGTTTAGTTCCATATAAATGAGCTTCTTATTTGGAGTATCTAACCCAAGTACGGGGGAACAACCAAGTCACCCACGGTGGGAATTGTTTTTCTTGTTGTATGTTATTAGATTTGATGATATTTCACTATTGGTTGATGGACATGTGGTGTGATGTGGCCGTTTTATGATATTTTTATCATGGATGGAATGACATGAGTATGTGAATTCATACATCATTCTAGGAACCAACGTATATAAGTTTCATGCATCATGGTAGGAACACATGCACAGGATGGGTTTGTAGGACATAGAGGGCAGAATGAATTTTTATTTTCATGAAACTCATGAAACTTAGGTCTAATGAAATTAAAAAATTAAGAAAATGGGGAGAAAAATGTTAACAAATAATTAAGTAATACATCTTGATAAAGGGTGGTATGTGAAATGAAATGTTATTAGAGTAAGTGTTGATGGGAGAATAGTTTTTGAAATTGTGTAGAAGGTGAGGATTGTGGTTGTGTGAGTTAGTTACCTTGTGTTAGCCATGACCTCGGTAGGGATAGTTAAGGTTAGTGTGTTGGGTATGATCAGGAATGTTTGGGTGGTATATATGAAATGGTTTGTTCATGGATAATGAATAGCCTTCATTTATATTATTGAAATCTTTATGGTTTTTATTCTAATGATCATGTTTGAAATTGTAGCGAAATGCCAACACGAAGATGTGTGATGGTTAGGAAACATAAGTACATTGTTGAGATTTCCCCCAGTAGTTGAGTAATAGGATCTAGTGGTTAAATATAATATGGAACATCAATTCCATGATACTCTTTCCTGTTTGATGTAGATGATGGAACTGGACCTAGGGTAGGTTGTGCTAAGTATGTTCGAGTTGGACAGACAGTTTTAGTTGCAACACCCTCCAACCATTACTAGAGAGGGTGGACCAGAGGAGGTAGAGTTTTGGATAGAGTCTATACAGAATATTATAAATCATTTTGGAGACTCCAATTGAGAAGTGAGTAAATTTTGTGGCCTACATGATAAGAGGGTAGGCCAATAATTGGTGGGGTGTTATGCTTTATATGGATAAGATTGAAGGAATGGCATGGAAATATTTTCAAGAAAAGTTTTTGGTAGATTACTACCCTAAAACCTTGAGGTAGGAGAAGGTTGCATAGTTTTTAAGTTTGACTCATGGGGCCATGTATTTGATGGATTATGCTATTCATTTCACCGAATTACGTCGATTTCTCCCGATGATGGATAAAGATGAAGAGACTATGGATAAATGCTTCCAGGTTGGGATTAGGAATTATAATATGTCCAAAGTGAACATCTTTAGTCTTAGGAGGATTACAGAGACAGTGGAACAATCCCTTATCTCAAAAGGGAACCAGAAAGGAGCTTCAATAGGAGGACTTGTGGTGCCAACTGGGCAGACATATGGTACAAACCTTGAGGGGAGGAAGCATCATTTTTTAAGTTTTCAACATGGTAAAAATGTGCAAAATAGTCATAAGAGAGGGGAAGCATATTAGTGTGGTGATCATGTGTTCTTCTACCATTGAGGTAGGGCGGGACACATGTGGGGACAGTGTCCCTAACCACTAGTCGAGTTCCGATCCGATGGAAGGTTGGGACATATACGTAGGTTCTATAAGAACCCCTAGTATCCTGGTATGGATGGGATTCAGAAGGAGATGTCAAGTGTAGGACGGGGATTGGTCACCCCATATCAGGCAGGTAGTTTGAGATCTACCATCCATACCAGTAGGGGTGGTGGACATGGAACTCCGGGATGAAGCCATCCATACTAACAGGGCACTGTAGTGTAGGGTACTCGGGATGGATCCTAAAGTAGAGGGGAAATCCATCTTCACATAGATTATTCTACACCTAGAGGTGGTGAGGAAAGACCTTCTACCATTTTAGGTATGATTGTTATAGATTCCACACTTGAAAATGATCTATTAAACATAGATTCCATGAAATATTTTATATCTACACAGTTCATTATTGGTTTGTTCCTAGCTATGGAACAAATTTGTGGGGTTATATCAATTAATAATTCGTTAGGGGTGTGATATGAGGATATCATATAGTGTAGAGGTTGTGCCTTAGATCTTGGTGGTTATATTTTTCTGTGAAACCTATTTTTCCTCGATATGTTAGGTTTTGAACAAATCTTGGTTATGTACTGGCTAGTGTTGTACGAATCCCACATATATTGTAACCATCGTTGGGTAACATTCACTACTCCCAATGGAGAAACATATGCCTTTCGTGGTGAGTTAGGTGTTCGAACAGGCCGTGAAGGGCCAATTTTACAGCAATTGGGGAAACTCACATCCCAAGTGGAATGACTTTTTCTTGATGATAGAGAGGTTGAGAAACATTTCTGTCTTCCTGTGGTGGATTAGTTTTAGGATGTGTTTCCTGAGGATTTATTGGTACTACCGCCCGAAAGGGATGTTGAGTTTACAATCGAGTTGCTACAAGGGGATGAACCAATTTATATTCCATCCTATTGAATTAAATTGGTAAAACTCAAGGAATTGAAGGTTAGTATGTAATATTTAAAGAAACAAAATGGATTCATTCGACCTAGTATGTCACCATGGGGATCATTAATGATATTTTCTAATAAGTATAACGAGTTGTTAGGGTTATGTGTCGATTTCAAGAAGTTGAATCAGATAACGGCTAAGGACTGATACCTGCTTCCCAGAATTTATGACCTATTTGACCAATTGAGGGCTGACCTAGTGTTCTCTAAGATTAACTTGAGACCAAGATACTATCATTTGAGGGTGATCCCTTCTGGCATATCATGGATATCTTTCGAGAGGAGGTACAGGTTGTTTCAATTTTTTGGGATGTCATTTCAGTTGACCAATGCACCAGCTATGTTTATGGTTCTAATGAATCAGATATTTCACCCTTATCTATATTAGTTCATAGTGGAATTTGTTGATGAAATCTTGGTGTACTCACGAATTATTGGAGATCATGACAAACACCTTGACATCTTCTTGAGTACACTAAGAGAGCATAGTCTCTACACCAAGATATAAAAATTTCAACTATGGATTGATAATGTGAATTCATTAGGACACATTTGTTCTGAGTCAGGTGTGTCAGTGGATCCCAAGAAGTAGTAGGCTGGGTTGTCTTGAGAGTATCCCAATAATGTTTTCTATGTTAGTATTTATCTAGGTTTAAATGGTTATTACAAGAGTTTCATTAGAGATTTTTCAAGTCTGGAGACACCACTCTCATTCATAACCAATAATGATGTTCAGTATGAGTGTTCGGAGTTGTTCAAAACTAATATTAAAGAATTAAAAAATCGGTTAACTGCCACACCGATCTGGATTTTACCTTAACAAGGTAAGGGGTACACCTTGTTTTGTGTTGTGTTCGGTGTTGGACTCAGGGGAGTGTTGATGTAGGATAATTATTTTATAGATTATGGGTCAAGAAATTTGAGGCCTCATGAAATAAATTACCCTACCCATGATCTTGATACAACTTCTATAGTTATGCCTTAAATTTTTTGAGGCACTACTTGTTGGTAGAGGGGTTTACGATGTACACTAATCATAAAATTTTAAAGTATATCTTCTCTCAGTAGTATTTGAATCTTCAACAGTGAAAGTGGTTCGATTACCTAAAATCTTTTGATTTTGAGTAGGTTTACAATGCCAGGAAAGGTAGTAGTGTTGTGGATGCTTTGATCTAGAAGACCTAGAATCAGGTAGGTCATTAACTTAGATCCGAGTGGAAAATAGTGGCCTTATTTTCTAAGATGCACCTAGAGGTGTAGTATGGACAAGGAAAAATTAACCTTGCATAAATAGTGATTGAGTCTTCACTTTTGAGCCAAGTTAAGGGGAGTCAGCTAGAGGATCTTGAGTGTCTGGCTATGAACAAATGTCTTAAATGTGGGGAGTCACCTTATTGTTGGGTTGTTGGTTTTGATCGAGTTATCTATGTTTAGGTTTGTGTTTTAGTGCTAACAGGTGTGTGAGAAGACTTTATGTGTGACTTCCATGCATCAATGTGGGAAGTACATCCTGGGATGATTAAAATGTATCCTGATATTTTTTGGAAGTATTGGAGACTGAGAATGAACAAATAGGCTGCATGTTTTGTGACACTATGCCTTAACTTTCAATAGGTGAAGCATGAGCATCAGCATTAAGGTGGTTTGTTACAGTCATTTCTCATTCTAGAGTGGAAGTGGAATAATGTAATAATGGA
This sequence comes from Viscum album, assembly GCA_963277665.1. Lineage (NCBI taxonomy): Eukaryota > Viridiplantae > Streptophyta > Magnoliopsida > Santalales > Viscaceae > Viscum > Viscum album. Next base: position 144,650,394 of record OY728141.1, read on the forward strand.
CTTTATAGTGGTTATTCCAAATATTCCTTCAAATAATAATGCAATTTGGGTCATTTTGGGTTGGTTGACTAAAGTGGCTAATTTATTACCAATCCAAGAAACTTTTATAGTTGATCATTGGGGTGAGTTATATGTTTGAGAGATAGTGTGATTGCATGGTGTGCCAAGAACCATTATTTTAGATCATGATCCATGTTACACATCTTGCTTCTAGTATGGGATATATAAGGAACTAGGTACCCAAGTGGTTGTTAGTATGGATTATCAAACACAGACAGCTGGGTAGTCAGAATGAACAATTCAGGTATTAGAGGACATGTTGAGAGCCTATGTTCTTGATTTTAGTGGTTCGTGGGAAAAGTGCATGCTGCTTGTTGAGTTTTCTTACAACAACAGTTCACATGATATAATTCAAATGGATCCTTCTAAGGAACTCTCTGGGAGGTCATGTAGATCTCTATTGTGTTCATTAGAAGATAGGGAGTCTGAGTTATTTGGAAAATGGCTTGTGTTGAAGATGTCTGAGAAGGTTCGATTGATTTAGAAGCAGATGGAAATAGCTCAAAGTAGGTAGAAGTCATATGCATATCAGAATCATATACCTCTCAAGTTCATGGGAGGTGATACTATGTTTCTTCGGGTGTCACCAAGGTTGGGTCACAGTAAAATTAATAAATTGGGAAAGTTACCACCTGGGAATGTGGATCTGTTTGAGATTGTGGGTAGGATCAGACTGGTGGCTTATTTATTGTCTCTTCCACAACGGTGCACCGGGATGCACAATGTATTTCATGTTTCAAAACTCTGGTAGTATCAACCAGATCCATCTCATGTGATAAACATTAATGATTTAAATCTTGATCCAGATGTGTCATTTGAGGAGCATCTGGTCTGTATTGTGGATCATAGTGAAGAGGTCGTGTGGGGGAAGTTTGTGCCTTTTTCTCGTGTTATATTGAAGCATGGAAACATTCATGAAGAAAATTAAGAGTGGGAATTAGATATACAGGCCCAGTGGCCTGATCTCTTTACTTCAGAAACCCAATGATGCTTGAGAATAGTGGATCAAGGATGATCCATCCTAAGGTGGGGAGTTTTTAAGATCCTGAATTATTCATGGGGGTGTCACAGAGCTTTGAGGCCTGAAAGAGGCGGAAAAAGAGTTTTTTTTTTTTGCATGATTCACGATTTTTGCATGGTTAGTGCAAACCGTATGGAGCATCCCAGGTAACCGTGTTTCCTTGGACAAGGTATTACAAACATTTATCGCATAGTTAAGCTAACCATGTGGAATTCCAAGGAAACCATGAAAAGGTATGGTTTTGGGATAGTGTCTCATGAACGGTTTGGACACAGTTTGGAAAACCATGTGGGTAAACCGTGCAGCATTGTAAAGCTGAAAAAATTTACAAAAAACAAATTATGGGATTTTTAACCCCAACTCATGATTTTCCTCATCTCTTTCAATTGCAACCCTAGGGATAAACATAGATAATCAAATCTTTCAAGAGATGATTCTCCTTTGATCATATGACGTTTGGTGCCATGTTGGTTGTGGATCAAAGCCCTGGGTGATTCTAATCTACTCCTCGATTCCTTTTCTCAATTTGGGTTTGTATCTTTCTATCCTCTCTATATGAGTCTCTAAAACCATTCCTTTTTTGAGGAAATATATGTTAGATATTTAAGAGGTGGTTGAATCTAGATATAAGGCCACATTTGGGAGTGTGTCCACCAATAGATTTGAGGTAGGTGGTCTACAAGTTATTTCTTATAGTTTCGTTGTAGATTTTTGGCATGTCCAACTATGTTATTTGTCACTTCTTATTGTGATTTTTAACCTCTTGTTATTAGTTGGTATTTTGGGTGCCTAAATGATAATTAGGAACCCTCTTGGTCCCCAAGGGATGTATCAATTATTATTTAACCCATTTAAGTGCATCCATGGGGTTCACCAATACTTCTCGGGCCTATAATTAGCTTAGTAAGTTCTAGGTTGTTGTGTGATCATCTAGAGACCCAGTTGAGTATGTTTATATTTTTAATGGAAGCCAAAATGAGGTATTGGATAATCATGTTTGGGGTATGAGGCTTATGAAATATGTTAAATATTCTTAATCTAGTTAGTGTATGTGAAATGGTTAATATGATAAATTGATAATGGTATGTGGAATGGGAGATATGTTGAAGATGGTCTCATAAAGGGATTTATGAATATGTGTAATGGGTTGACATAAGGGAATTGTTGAATATACTTAGTGAGATAGGTTTGAGAATGGGAATTGGGATAATGGGATAAGTGGTGTTAATGGAAATTGTGTTAATGGGTTATGGAATAATATGATTTACCATGTTGATTGTTATATATTATGATCATAGTATGTATTGGTTGTGTTTGGTTTTGATATGGTTTGGGTGAGGTGAATTGGATGGATAAGAATGTGCACATGTCTTGAGGTGTAAGATAATGGACAGAGACTCTTCCCATGGGTCGAGTTGGATTAATCCTCTAACTCAACCCACAATGCACAGGATAGGTAAGGAGACAAAGCTCTATTCCCCAAAGAGTTTCATTCCACCCGGACTGAAGCTTTAAGGTGTGGAAATCATAATGTTGTGATATGTTATCCCTAGTGAGTTATGAACATATTTATTACCTTATAAAAAATGACATACATAATTAACCTTGTCTGGATGATGTGAATTCCAAACTTATGAACTGTGTGATTTATGATGAAGAAGTAATAAAAGAGAAATAATGAATTGCCACCTTGGTTAGTATAGCTAACTAAAGATTGATAACTAGGGTACACCTAACTGTATTTTATTTTATTTTTATTTATTTATACCTACATGAACTATATATTAGCCTGAGTATTTGTAGACATCATTGTTGGTGGCCCAGTGAGTTTTACTCACACCATCCTCAGGTCTTCTTTGGGTACCTGATCATATTTCATGCTTGAAGGTAAGGACAGGGAAATGTCCCAATGCTAGGCAGTTTAGTTGGAAATGGGACTTGCATGGATGAGGTTCCAGACTTGGAGTCAGAACCATTTTGAGGATTCCAATATTTGTCTTTATTTTGGGTTTTTTTCACTTGTCATTATATCATCGCATGACATATTTACAATTTATTATGGATTGTTCCAAGTTTTGAAGATGTTTTTCTATGAATGTTATTGTTTTTTTCTATTTTTATAATATTTATATTGTGATATATTGTAGATTACTTTATTAAATAGGGTATAGTATCCCCACATGACCTATTAGACCCTCGCTACACGTCGAAAGTAACTGGAATACAAGGAGGTGTGCTTGAGGTCCTGTGATGACCCAACTCAAGGCACCAATTTAGTGTCACCCAGGTCACAATATGTTATAATATATTAAAAATCATACATATGTGTTTCACAAGGTAATAAAACATTCATCATATCATAACTCAATAAAATTAATGAATTTCATAAAAATTTAATCATGGAATAACCTATTTAAATGAAACAGGTTTTAGAATCATTTATCATAACATAACTCGTGTAAACATATGTGTGTTTTATAATCATTTTATCATTAAAACCCACAGAAGAGAAACATTTTTTTAAATTATCTTTTCATCATAAACATAAACCCTTTAGAAAATTAATTATAATATTATACATGGGATATATCCCCAGTAAGTCATAAGTAACTTAAAATTAATTCATATTATATGGGGAACAGATTTTTAATGTTCACTTGGAATTTTTTTAGAGGAAAATATCCTTTCCATTTTGAAAAACACTTTTTAAAACAAAAATTATTTAAAAAATTATTTTCAATAAAAATAACCTATTAAAACTAAATTTAAAAAAACATTATGAAAATAGTTTTCTTTAAAAAATAAACCTTGAAAAATATAAAGAATTCTAAAAAATAATTTAAAACTTTTCATGTGTAAAATATCTATTCCACTTTGAAATGAGTGCAAAATTTTCATTGGTCTTCCATAAATAAAATTGAGACTTGAAATCTATAACAACATTAGTAATATTTTTAATCATCAGAACCAATAAATCAAAACATCAGTTGAAAAATTAATTATAATTAAAAGAATAATATTATTTATATAATATTTCAAATGGGTATTATATACAAAATATAAAATAAAGGAGTTGATAATTTGCGTGGGTCTCCCTGAAATAAAAGTGACTTGACATCACTTAACATAAGTCAGGAATTCCTTAGTATGCATTAAAAAATAATTTATAATGAATATATTTTTATTATAAATCTATTATTTAACCATACATATATATATCATACTATATATGATTTTCATATTACCTTTTATTAAATTTTTATCAACAATTTATTGTTAAAATCACGTTACTGGTAATAACATCTTTATTTCTCATGGATGTTTGGATTTGTTATTTATGGTCCTATTACATTGATCATGGAAAAATAATATATATAATTTTATCCATGATATAAATATATTATAAATTCAGTGTTTTATTATTTATATTAATTCATAATTGTTAGAGATATAAAATGAAATACATCGTTCATGGAGATGGTAGGTCGAACATACACATGAACATTCCTTCCATTTTATCAATGGATTGAAATAAGTAAAGGTAAAAATGTACTAAAATTACATAATAATTATAATTCACATATATTACATATTTTCATGAAACTTGTTCCTATTTTAAATCTTGAACGAATCACATCGCTTTGCGAGATAATAGGCTGTCGTACAAACGAATGGCATCATTGTATTCCAACATATTCGAAAGTAAGAAGTAACATAATATATAATGATTTAAAAATAATAATAATATTATAAATATAATATATAAATTATATGATCAAGATTATTTATATCAGTGAGAGGTGGTAATGGAAAACAAATAACATCGGATCGCAAGGCGGTATCCCTTCGTACGCGCGAATGATGATATAGTATCACATTTGATGGAATTTAATATCGATATAAGTTATGGAACAAAAATAATAAAATATAATTATATTTGAGATACTTATTTTATTCTATCAGAATAATTTGATAATATTTTAAGGATTTATATGAATAATTAAAACAAAAATGCATAGTTTAAATCATTACCTATTCTTTAGACAACCTCGTTAGGTTTAACCAAATACCCTCCAAGATAAGATTTTTAAACTCTCCAATAACTCTAGGATGTGGGTATGGAGGTAAGGAATACATTTTGGGTTGGTATTTTTCAAAATAATTGTTTTGGAAGTGTGACATAGAGATGAGAGGTGGTGACCTTTTATAAGTGACGTGACTGGAACACTTGTAATTTCTTAAAAGATAAATACATCCCTAGGTTTCACACATGCCACGAAGTCACAAAATAAGAACTCATCCAAAAATAGAGGTTATAAGGTCTAAATAAATACATAAAAAAATTTCGACTATGTTTCGGTCATTTCATCCATTATCATTTTATTTTAATACCTCGTAAACTCATTTTTACCTTAACCGCAGAAAATAATTTTTACTGTTTTTAAAATTCAATATTTTAAAATGTTAATTTTATACTATTAGATAATATATATTCTAATGATTCAAAATATGGAATCCATTCCTTTGAATTCAACTCATAAAATTGGAAGAATTTAATTAAAAATTAAACCAGCATATGTGATAAGACAACAGGTCTTCGATGGAAAAAATTTGAAAAGTATAAGTAGTTTTTACATAAAAATTAAATATTAAATTGATTTCCATAACCTAAATCAGATTAAAAGATGTCTAATATAATATTTTTTCCTTCAAAACAATATTAAAACATTTTTTTTGTTTTTAAAACCTTTAAAATAAATGATTATTCTTAATAAAAACCAGTATTTTTAACTATTCATTAATATATTTATCTTCTCAAAAGTTTATACTAATATAATATTTTGAATGATAATTTTAAAAGTTATTTTCATTTATTAAAATAAATTTTACAAAAGTTTTAGTAATAAAATTTTAAAAATAAATTATCCAAATTTGATAAAACTATTTTTTTAGAAAATATAGTTTTTAGCCATTAAAATGGATTAATTCTTATCATATGCCTAAATAATAGATAAAATGAATGTTAAAGATTTTATTGAAAATATAATTTATAAATTTAATTATCATCATTCACAAAAATTTATATGTTTAATTTATTAGTGTAAAACACATTTTTGTGCATAAAAATAGTTTTTTAAAAAAATATTTCCTTTGTTCTTAAATGGATTTTATTTTCATTTCTAATTAACTAGTCTCTGAAGAATCAGTTTTATAAACATGTTTAAACAATATATTTACATTATTTAGTTAATATTGTTCATATCTAATATTACATAAGCTAGGTGATAACTATCATAATAATATTTTAATTGTATTTAAAATTTTGTTGAAACTCAGGGATGTATGCCCCGAAAGCTAAACTCATTATTGCGTGTAACATTAGATAAAATCAGTGTTATATGTAACACTATCTGAAAGAATTTTTTCATGTAATTAAATCTAATCTTGATGTCATGTGTAATTCAAAATATTGAAAATATTAAATTTATATGAAAAAAACATTTCAAAAAATATTAGGGTGTAACAATATGTTTTCATCTAAGTAATACAATTTTAAGTATGTATACTTTTAAACGTAGTATAATTTAACAACCCACAATTTTATTGAATTTTTTACCATAAATAAATTGTGTTTATTTTCTTTTCTAACATTAAAAACTAGAAAATAATAATTCCATGGTAATTAAATAAAATAAAATTATTAAATACCATTATTATAGTATAGTAATTGAATTGAAACATATAAATAGTAGTAACCATACTAAGGAATAAATTTCTAAAGGAAAAATAAATGGATTAAATATGAATTATTTACGATAATATAAACATCTAATTATTAATAATTTTTTTATTATTACATAATCATTTAAATTATTAACTAAAAATTATTCAAGAATCATTTTAAGATTACAAATAATTGTTTTTACACATTATATAAAAACAAATTTCTAATATATTTATAATATTAATTTTAAATAATGGACTTTATTTTTTAAATAATCATTTTATACTTATCTTAATGTGAATTCATAATATTTTTTGAAACTAGTTCATTTTTATGTGAATTGTAAAAACATTAGTTTCTTACTAATATAATAGAATTTATGACTATATAAATTAGTAAGAATGACTTTAAAACATATAAATCATTTATAAATACCAATAATTTATTTTATATACAAAATTAACCATTTAAAAATACTATATTAAATTTATAAAACCTATGTTTAACATTTTTAATCATAAGGTATCCTTTATTTTAATAGAATCATTTTTCCATAATTTTCTTTTAATTAAGTTTCATATGGTTGAAATTGATTTTATATTTCCTTAAAAGTGAAATAAATTTTATTTGTTTAATAATAAACTAATTAATTTCATGTAAATAAACAACATTAATAGTATTTTTCCTAAACAAAATTTTATACTAAAAAAATTTTCTCTAAAAATAGTTTCTATGATTTATGTGTGATAATATGAAAATTAAATTTTCTAACCATTAGTGATATTAATTTATATATTTTTTTCATATTTTAAATCATAATTCTCAAATTAGGTAAAAAGTTAAATTTCAAATTTAATCATTAAAATAAATTATTTTGGTAAAAAACGAGTTGTCATAATAAAAGTAAATTATGGTAAAAGATAAAATTTGGAGGAAAATGCCGATAATATCTTAAATAACATCAAAGAATGTGTGGTGATGGGTTTTATAGAACATAATTCATCTCTTATCCATTTTTTTCATTTTTTGAGCCACTTTCCTTGAATAGTGACTTGTCCTTTTATATTATTAAAAAATGACACTCCTTTCACCTAGAAAGTAGATCGAGCCTCCCCACTTATCCGGGAAAAAAATTTCTTTCATTGAAACTATACATAAATAAATAGATAATACTTTTATACACCACCTAGAGATTTTTTCTTCTAGAAAGGCCACCATTTAAAAAAATTAATCAATTTATCAAAGGTGTTGTTCCATGAAGTAGGGTTGAAGTTCAAAATTAGTCCTTTTTAATTTTTATTCCTCTAATTCTTCATCTAAATTCCCTAAATATATTTCGCCCATGATAAAATATTTAAATAAATATCATAGTTATACCAAAATGATATTATTTTGTTGGAATAATAATGTTATACATCCCTCTCAACCATTTGAAATATGAAATGGGTGCTCATGTTATGTGAAAACTACCACCTCCTTGTACAACATGTTTTATTTTTCATCATAACAATAAATATATTTTTGTAAAAGTGTATTTGAGGAATTAATATTATATTTTTATCATGAATTATATTTTAAAATAATAAACCATTTTCTATCTCCCTCCCTTTCTATGAAAAATGGATGTGTGGCTCATGTGTACATACGAACTACCTCATCTATGAAATAACATATTTCAAATTTCATCAATACTAAATTGGGAAATCTATAAAATTTATTCAATGAATAAAATTTATATTTAAGATATGTTTAAGGCTTTTATTAATATTAAGCTTCTTATCAGTATACCAAATTTGTTTCATAAAAAATTTCCAAAATATTCTTATCACAAGTTTTTTATTCAAAAATCATAAATAAATATCTCAGGGAAAGAAATTATAATTTAATTAATAGTTATTAAACTTATATTCTAATACCTTCAAAAATATATTAATTTTGAACATGGTATCCCAAATTTTGGATCAACATCAATATTACAATGTTTGTGCATAACAATCAAAATTATTGACATTCAGGGATGAAAATAGACTATAACAAACTCATAAATGTATATAAAATGATGACAATTATAGTGTATAAAATTTAATATATATTTTTGATTTTATAAAACATGGTAATAATATTATTTTTTATTATAAATGAGTTTTATGTGCTTTTGTTGAAGTAGGGAATAAATATAAGTATTTCTTGTCTCAATTTTATTTATTTGAGATTTATTCTATATTCAACACTTGATTTTATTTATATGGTTTATATACTTATATATAGATATATTTTATAAAACATTATATAAAATTATAGTTGGTTATTACTACATTGTAATATCACCCTTTACATATCTTTTGATTCAAAAGTTATCCAAGTTTAATGTGTTTCTTCTCTAATCACAATTTCACATCAAGATTGCATATAAATGAAAATTTATTTGGGAAATGTATGTGATATTTCTTTCTTAAAACCATATAATTTTATTATATTCTAATTATACTTTTTCTTTTTCTTTTTCCACTTCCCATGGACTACTATAAACCGAAATAAATTTTTATATATCAAACCAACCCCACCACTTTTATTCAGTTGGGAATCTTCCTCCTCCTTGTACACATTCTATATTTTAACAAATATATTCACTCTTAATGTATAATAAAAAATGTTTTAGTTCCTAGGAAATTTATATTTATATTTACATATTTTAGATTAATTTTGTATTGTCCCTTTTTAATTATGTGGGACTCAATGAAGGTATATCATTTCATTTTCATGTTTTTATCTTACATTGTGCATTCCCCTTGATAAAAATTATATATTTTATAGTGATCCATTATTATGATTTTATTTATTTTAAATAAACCTTCTAATATTATTTGTATCCCATACTCAAACTAGTTTTTTATAAGAAAATTGTAACTGTATATTTTTATGAACATTTTAAGAAATTTTTTCCTATAATCCTTTTACAGTTTTGCTTCCATTTTCCTCTAAATTTATAAAATATTTTTCTCTTATAGATTTATATTTCACAAATAATTCTATAAATTCTATTTTGAAATAATATTATTAATTGATTCAATATTTTGTATCAATCGATATAATTAAGGGTGTCATTTTATCTTATGCTCTTTGGAAATGTTTTGGAACCTAATTTCTTCCCCTAAGGTTTTATATTAACAGGTATTATTTATTTCTTGTGGGATGCACGCGCACACACACACACACACACATATATATATTATTATTATGTGTAGATGAAGTCATATATATCTTTAAAATTCATTGGTTAGGGATGTATATATCCTGAGATAACCAAGGGAAATAAGTTGTGAGGCTTAATCCACCAAGGGAAAAACGTTTTGATGTATGATCCCCTAAGTAAAATAATTAGTGATGCATGATCCACTAAGGAAAATATGTTATAATTACTAATCCATTTTTTTTATGATTTTTATGAATATTTTTCACATTCTAATCTTAAGATCACTGAAGATATTTATTTGGTATCACTACTGTTAAAAATATTTCATTTTAAGATCACACATTTCTTATGCATCATTTTAGAACGTTATAAAGAATATTGTCAAGTATGATGCATCCAAAAAGAATCATGTGAGAAGATAATTTTGAGAGATGATGAATATGTCATAGAATATGATGATTATATAACTAGCACTCAAACACATTTCATTTTAGTTCTTTGGGTTGTGTGCCTATTATGAGATGAAATTATTATTCATGTAAAATAATGAAAAGAGTGTGTTTATTTATCTTGGGTCTCATTATATAAATCATCCAACATACTTCATATTTTCTTGATGAGGTACCCTTTGAGACACAAATATCATAGAATAGTAAACTTTTATTCCCCTCACAGATACTTTGTGACTATGTATAATCCCTTATATAAAGAAAAATTAATACTTCTACAAAATTAAAACCATTTTAGTATCTTATCACCATTACACGGTTGGTATTTGGTATTTTAAAAAGATTTAAAAATTAATTTTATCTTTTAAAAAATAATCTATGAATACCTAAAATATCCTCCCTATCATGTCTATAAATATTATCAATGTGTATATTCGAATGTTTTTCAGAGCAGCAGAAAATCCAAAATTCATTTTTAGATAGAATGGTGTTCTAAATGTTCATATGAAGGTGGTCTTTTAAGGATCTTTGAGGGCTATATGAGTATGTTTATAACTAGAATAGCCCTTATGATAATAAAAACTCATATTCCTTGTTCACCTATCAGAATTTATATATATTGATTTTATGTGGGTATATTAATTTATAATGTTATAATTTAGATTCTTATAGTAAATAAAAACTCTATACTTCTTCACCATCCTTGTCTGAACCTGTATATTTTTTCATTAGTAAATATAGTGACTCCTCCGTTAAATGTAATGACTTGGAAAGGACTAATCCAAGGGGTATCTAAGATACGATATTTTATTCTTACATCTTATATATTAATATACTCTTCCCTAACAAGATCTTCCATATTGGGATTGAGTCTTATTTTCCCCTCAACTCTATGTTTATTATTAGGCTCTATATGGATATTATCCACAAAAAAATGGTGTACCTTTCACTTTAATATTTGTAACAGACGTGAAAATATCATTTTTTTACTCTGTGGAGACATATAACAAACATTATTCTTAAGTTTATTCAATGTGAGAGTATTTGATAATAGGAATCGTTGAATACACACCAAGAAATGAATATTTCAGGTTAGTTAGAATAGTTTAATGCTCCAACTGAAGTTCGTATAGAATTAAGGGAACTCACTTGGACCAAGGTGGTACAATATGTCAACATGTTTCTTAAAGTAATAGTGTATTACAAAGAAAAAACCCCTTAATTTCTTATATACACTATAGATAACTCCTAATATTTAGTATGCAAAACCAGTTTAATGATGTTTTCTTGAGTAAACTCATCTAGACATTATATTTAATCTATTTCAAACTCATTTATGGATTTTAATACCATACTATAATATATTCCCATATTATTTTCTATGGATATGGATCAACTATTAATCTAATCAATTATCCTAAAAAATTATACCACTTCATTATTAATAGGTTCATAAAATTACATTAACTTGTCTCTATAATAGTATTTGACTTGTGGAAGTTCTATACCACTATTGAAAACATAAAATTCCTACTTTTTCTCTCATAATATTATAAGTAAATGATCCCTTAGAAACAATAATTAATGATCTTATGGTGGGTATGAAAGTCCTTACTAGGATGATATGAACTTCAATGTCACGTTTCATTTCAATAATACGGAAGTTAGTAAGTAGTTATAGTTTTCCTAATCTAACCAATAATTAATACACTATTCTAATGGGGTCAGTAATAGTCCAGTCAATGAAATGTATCAAAAATATTCTATGTTTTAATTATCTTAATCTCAATAGTTGGGACAATGAGAAGGTATTAGATTTATCCTCACAACAATTTCATGCAAAAAGTTAAGAAAAGAATTATCTCATATGGTATATGGGATGAAAACCTTCATGGGAATTAGAGTTTAAGAGGAATATTATTATAAAGTATATCACTACACTCTGCAATTAGGAATTACATAGAATATTGATCTAATTAATTTTTATTTAAAATATTTTTTTTTGATTATTTGAAGTAATATGGGACTTGATATAGATATTTATGGAGAAATGTTTTCTTAATAATCTTAAACAACTTAGAAAATTTTAGATGTTGAGGTTCTATATTTCTTTTCATGCTTATTTAATAAAAAAGGGATGGATGGGATGGTTTATCAATATTGTTGGTGTACCCTAAAATTATAATAAAATAATTTTATACCATTTGTTTTCTATTTTTTATTCCTTTTCCACATTATATTTCTAGTGAAATAGTAGTCTCAAATGTTTCTATTGGGTTTTTTTCTAAAATTACATTTTTTTTTCCAGATTTTGGATTTTGGAATCATTCAAGATTTTATTTTGAGCATCCCTAGAGTCACCTCCAAAATACATATGAGTGTATAAACTAATCCTAGTGTCAAAAATTAACATTATCCATAGTTGTTACCATTAATATTCATGGTAATTTCCCTATATCTCTTATTTTTGTGGCCCTTTCTATATAACAAATTTTTAACTCTAGGTTCAGTATCCCATCTTCTATTTGATATTTTAAGAATAATATTCAATAAATTATAATTAAATCCTATTTATCATTTACCAAATAATTCCCTCTTAGTTCACCTTAATAATTAGTGGTCCCATTAATATTTTGTTTTTGAAATTATAGCCCTAGTTTTTGTGGGAATCCCGGAGTATCTGATTGTCTCAATATTACATTTACTCACTATACAAATTATGATTGTTTATAAATCCTAAGTATTAATTGTTGGAAAAAAGATTTTTTTTACCTGCTACATAATTCTATATCGAGTATAAATAGTATTCAAATTATTATGATCTAGTTTGTAATGATTTGTTTTATAGTCTATTGTGTTCCCAATGATGCCACACATGGCACATTATTCTCTAATAGATTGGATATTATTTTAAAACACAACATAGATGTGATTTTCTAGAATTATATCTCATTCGATACTAAATTTTTTCATTAATTTCATCATGTTGTTAGATAATTTATACCACTTAAACATTATTTAAATCTCCCTTATTGACTCTAATTATCCTAAAAAATTATAGTAATTTTATTGAAGGTGTCTTATAAATATACTTTAACTCCTCATTAATCATGTCAGTATATTTCCCATAAACTGAGTGGTATATTAAATTATAAACCTAAGTTGAAATGAATTTTTTAAAATAATATATATATGTGTAATGGAACGTGGTGGTAATTACACCACCTAATGTTTTCTGTAAACTTATCATAGGTCTCCTAGAAATCATATTTATCCTCTAGAAAAAAGATACTAATCTTATTCCTAAGATATCATTTTAATATTTTAGGTTAGAATATCATGTAATAATAATTTTAAACATGTTCCAAGGTTTCAAATATATTATCTAATGTATTTTGGAGTTCTGTTCGATAACTTTTTCAATAAAATCTATAACCCTCTCTTATAGATATTCTATTTATATTTTATTCTCTTTATAAATATCTATAAGTTATTTATGAATTTATTAAATGAATGGAAACATGTTTTTATATTTTCATCTAGTGAACATGAATTAGATAAATGTATTTAATGACTTCTATTTTCATATATTTTTTGATTATTTCTTTTATATTTCTCCCAGTCTCATAAACCCTATCCTGATAATGGTGTAAAAAATTTCAACCAATCACCAAATAGATCAAAATATTTTTGTATATTATATTAAACCTAAAATAATGGGGATAAAATTAAATCAAACATATAAGGTATACAAAACATATGGATTAAGAAAAAACACCCACAACCAGAAAAACAACACCAAATAAGAAAAATTAAAATGGAAGTGGCTACTGAATGGAATTTCGAAATTATAAAATCAATAAAAACATAACTGATGTGGTTGTACGAAATTTTATTTAATAAAATAAACTCAAGAAACAACAGTTAACATCATAGGATACATATGATAAAAATGTTATGTGAAACTTATTTTTCAATCTCAAAATGATATTTCTTTCATTTAAAAAAAATATAATTATCTTCTAAAATTTTTCATGGAATGATTTAAATCCATATATCGAAGAGATCAAATTATAGGTGTCTAAATAATTTATTTCACCAACTATAAAACCGATTCTTCTATAAATATAATGTATATAATAATATTTTGGATTACTATTTAGTAATTAGAAAACCCTTATTAATTGAATAACAATGAAATTAGTTTCAATGTTTCTATTCATTTAAAATAATTACAAATGTTACTGGATCTGGAAACATTAATAAAAATGAATAAATATTAAAGAAAATGATGACGAGTAGTGAAAGAGAATAAGATTTTAAAAAATGATCTAAATAGAATATATTAGATTAATATTACTCCATATATACATATTTTAGAAGTAAACGTTTTTTATTAGAAAAAGTATAATAAATTGATTACTTGAAAAGACAAATGAAATAAAAGAGAAGAATTAATTAAGGTGTATTCTCTATTGAATTTATCGGCTTCCTGCTAAGAACATATTTCCCATTAAAGGCCTTCTACTCTACTTTCCTAGTTCATGTCAACTCTGGTTCCTCAAGTCTATGACTGATCTACCCCCTCCCCTTAAAATTTTATCTTATTCCGTTATGTATGATTCAATAATACATTCACTCACTATAACCTTCCCCCGATTATACTACCCAATTCTTAATGTTATGTCTTCAATTATTCATCATATTATTCATAATGACTCAGAAAAAAAATCACTATGAATATTTTCTCCACCATGTTATTCATAATTATATTACTAAGTTTCCTTTAAATGTTTCAAGTGATATATAGTTACCTATTTGTGCCCATATTATACCCCATTATTTTTAATTCAAGAGTAATTATTATGAAAATTTTATTTGTAATCCATCATGGTGGTTAAAAAACAATATATGTTTTGAACTTGAATGAATCCACTAACTTGTACCTAAAATATCAGAAAATATGGTCACTTAATGAAGTCACTCTATAAGTGGTACATTATTATCATATTTTACATATTGTGGGAACCTTATGAATAGTTTTTTCTTAAAAAATCAATCTATATATAAAAAATATGTACCTTATTTAATTTTTTCCATACAGAAACTTTTTGTCGTATTTTCCTTATATGGTCCGATAATGACTCTGACATAGTTTGATATTATTTTTATAGAGATTATTTTTTCATAAATGTCTAGGATGTAGCCAAATTTATAATATGCACTTCCTAAATAACTCTTACACAATCCTTCATGACTACTAAAAACATAGACATACAATATCAAATAAAAGGTTTTATATAAAAAAAATCAACCAACGATGTAATATTCCTCCTCAAAATAGAGTAAACTCTAAATTGAAAATTTTAAAATAAAATTTATTAATCATTCCACAAGTTATATTAATTATTAAAAGACAAATAATGGAATTATTGAATCAAAAAAGTTTAAACCTAATTTATAAAATAATAACTTAATAAAATCAAAGTCTGGCCATATTTTCAATCTTGAAATATATGTAAATTAATGAAAAAATCATTAATTAATTTACCATAAAAAATTAATAATTTAATAAAATATTCAATGAACAATTATTTCAACCAAAAAATTATTTTAGTAAATAATATTGTCAATAAATGAATATGTAGCCATCAAAAAATTAATGTAATCAAAAAAATGATGTAGTATAAATATACCCAAATAAAAAAATAACTTATTATACATTTTAGTTATAATTAATTGTACCCAAACTCCCAGAAACTATTAGGTAAAAATTTTATTTTTCATGATTTGATTACATAATATTATTTATTATAAATATAGTTACATTTGTTTTAATTGAGTGATTCCTTGTGAATTAAAAATATGATAACGTATTAATAATCATTCAAATACATCTGAATCTATTTTTCTATTTTTATATTAATAATTTGACTACGAGTCACTAAATGAAATATATTTAAATGAAATAGAGTTTTAAGACCATACGTCATTACTCATATATATTAACCACCATAACTATAGGTTTATAACCAACCCTGATAATTGATGTATTTGGGTCATCATATAAAATATATTAGTCAATACCAATGGAGGTAGCAATAGTACCAATTTCAACCCCACTGTCATTGAAAATATATCATTGAATCAATACAATAATAACACCAAGTTATGTTTCTAGTGGATAATTTACAAAAAAATGATTTTTTCACTATTTATTCCAACATATATGGCATATCAATATCCAAAAAGTGCCTTGGGTCAATAAAGTTAAATAAAAATTAAATAAAGAAAACCACTCAAATAATTGAATCAATCCAATTAAATTTGATCATAAAAACTCAACTGGTTGATTAATAATAAAATATAAGTATTTTCTAAGAAAATATAAAATAGAACATATTTTCATGTTGACAGTAGTAATGTGATACCTTAATATAAAATATTTTCCTGAAAATTTATATAACCCCATTATTTCACATTCTCTTGCTCACTACGTTACTCTTTATTATATTTGTATTGCCATTTATCACGAGTGATTTGTATTCTGGAGAAATATTATTGGTACCAAAATATAATGATCTTATTTCTAGAGAGATAACATCACCCAATAAGCTTAATGAATTATATATATACATATAAGCTTATTGAAATTAAATGAATTTTTATTAATATTTTATAAAATTTATTTTCTATACCTTTCATTCCAACCACACAGGAAACTCTTTGTTATGAAAATTCTATCTCATTCTCAAAGGAAACATATGATGAATTCAACTTATAATTTTTATGTTATCTACATAAAAATATAACAAATGTTTAAGATATAGGTATAAATATATAGTATGGTATATTTTATACATGTTTAAATTACTAACATTATGTATAGATTGAAAAATTATGGTTGATAAAGACTGTGTGATTTATAATCTTCCACTCTTCAAGGCTTAATGTATTGAATGCATTAGATCATTGAATTTACCTTATTATAGAATTTTGTGGAAAAGTGGGATAAATTTTCTCAAACTTCTCATATTAATTTTTCATTGGTTGGTTGTATCTCATTTTAATATCCATAAAATACATTGAATATAAATTCATACATTCTTGAGATCAATAATTTTTCATAATGGAACCTTTGGGACAATTATAATTTCTTATATAGGAATTCAATATGTATATATTTATTTTAGTAGGATATATCCGATATAAAATAATGGATCCTTAAATCAATGTTTTTATTTGAATATTACAATTACATTTAGCATGTTAGTGAAAAAATATAGAGGGAAAATGTTCTCTAACTAAGTCTTAATTAATGTCACCACTTGGTTATTTTCAAGAAGCTCTAGGAAAACATTTAATAAATGTATCTTTATAAAACTATTACAATAAAATAACCATCACCTTTTCAATACTATACAAAAAATTATTTATTTCTATTGGAATAAATTCATAGTCAAGGATATGACAGTCATGAGTTTTTTTGAGATTATAGTTTCACCTCTCTTCTGTTGACCTATTTGGATATGTGTCTTGAATAAGAATAAATAACATTGATAGTATCTAATAATTATATAAATTTTTATATCTAAATTTTTTATCACATAATAAGAAAAAGAAATATTTAAGTTATTTTGAGTGATATTCTCAGGATATTATTCTCGTACAGTACCCAAATCCACCAATTCACACAAATATTTTAAATCACATATGGTCTGTCCATTCAATATTAAATGGCTCAAAATTAAAAACTCATATATAATTTTATAAATATTTATTACATACAAATAATGGAAAAACATTTATGATCAATAATTATAATCATATAAGGTACTTTTATTCCTCCATTCATAAAAATATTCAATGGAAATGTTCTCCCTATTTCAAGATTTCATTTAAAATTTACAAAATAGAACATTATCATCATGCATCTCATTAATAACATTAGTTAAAAACATAATATATGGCTGATTCTCAGTTTCAATGATATTTTTATACTATCAACAATATCTCTTGTAAAGTACTAAATTTTTAATATATGAACATCATATTTGATAGACTTTATGGCATGTAACACCACGTGTAAAAGGAAATATAATATCCTGAGACATAAAGCGATATTTACTATTTCAAATAAATCCAATAAATTATATACCATTCGATTCATGAATTTCTAAGTTTTTATTGCGTTATATGAAACAATGAGTTTCTTCGATAGCTTGTGTTATACATAAGGCTGAGTTTTATCAAACAACAATATACAATTAATATTATTATCTAATATAATAGTTTTTACATGGTATTTTTAAGGGTGGGTATGAATATTACTAACTAAATAGATAAAATATATATTTTACACACATTTATTACATATCTATTGATTATAAATAATAATAATAATAATAATTTAAAAAAATAAATGATTCTAAAAATCTGTATTTTCCTAAAAGACTATTTAGTAATGCTTGGAAAAATATTTTAAAAATTAATTTTCAAAATTTTTTGGAAAATTATATTTGAAAATAAAAAAAATTAAATTTTAATACACTAATTATAATAGGGTTAATTTTTCATATTTTTCTAAGACATTTCGTTTTTAAGATAAATACTGAAAAATTGAATTTTAATTGAAAGCTACATTTTCATTTAAATAATTTATAATGTTAAATTATATTTTGAATTAGTTTTAAAGTCATATTAGTTCAGTAATACATATATTAATCCTATTTTTTTCATTAGTATTATTCCCATATTAAAGTTTCAAATAAAAAACATTATTAACTTTTGAACATTTTCACTCTAAAAACAATCTTTCTCATCCCGTGAGTGGGAATAATTTTATATTGAATATTTCTACTTCTATGATTTTAATGTAATTACCTAAACATCGAATCCTAGAAATAGTTACTTACTTTATTACCTTAAAATGATTACATGGAATGAAATCCTAAAAGACCGACTAGTTTAGTGGTTTAGGAACAACAGATAATATACATGATACCCATTTTACATTGGGAATAGAAAATGAAATAAAATACCTAAAAAAAGATAATTGACTAAATCCTTGAATCTAATTCAAATAATTTTTGTTATTATCTTGGGGAAAATAAATAAATAATGGTGATCTCAGATGATCAGTAGTGTTAATTACAACATAAAAAATAATGAATCAATGATAATAATCAATATGGAAAGGTAAATAACTTAACACACATTAAATTAAATCAATAAAATGATAATAAAATGATTCCATATAATTTATTAGTTAAAATATAATGGATAATAATAATAAAGTACTAAATAAGTTAAATTTATAATTATCTGACATCATGTTTCCGAAGAACATGATTCCTATACCATCTAGAACTATCCTCAAGACAATTTAAAATTTAGTGGGTGAAAACCCATCTGATTTTGCCAACAGATTCATCTCCACAAAATATTAATTCATTGAGGGTCTTGAATTAACCAATAACCAACCTATTTAATTTATTTCAAAATCATTCATCATATATCTAATAACCAATTAAATTCATAAAAAATATGGCTTATTGAATATATGTATTGATTAAAGGATACATACTTGAAAACTTTTCTCCAATTAATCAAATAAAATTAAAAGTAAAAAAATTATATATAAATGGTATATTTTTTAGGAAATAATAATATCCAGTACAAAAATATGTATATTTATGATAAAGCAAATTTAAAATAAAAAAATATCATATGGGAATTTTTTTCAAGATAAAAATAACAATCACAAAAGGAAGTGATATTGCAGAGATAAATTTTTCCACTTGGTAATTTTAATTTCAAAACCCCATGGATGGGATAATCAAAATTTAAATATAGAATACCATGAATTGTGATATAATAATGACATTAAATTAAAATGGGTTGTTATATACACCACATCAAAAGAAACAACTGGTGAATATGGAATAAGTCACGTATAATTAAAAGTGTCACTAGAAATCCTCTTACCTTGAGTCTAAATTTATATGTGTGTCTCTATATTTATAAATAATAATCTTATGTTCATTATTTAATTTTTTAAAAAAAAAATTCATGTTTATTATTAATTTTATTTCACCTAAAAATAGTTTATATACAATTTCTTAATCAATTATGTTTAAGTTGGATGTTTCAACTATATTAGGATTGTGTGTCAAAAAAGAATTTTATAGGAAAACTATGATCAAAGGTGTCATTATTTAAACATATTTAGAATAATAATCCTAAAATAATAATAATATTTATACACTATTATAACTTTAAACCAACCATGGAATATATTTATGAAAAATAAACTAACATTAGGTTCTTGGAGATGGTAGGTCATACGTACGCATAAATAAAGTTTCCAATTTTCAATGATCATTATGAAAAATATGTAAGTAACATGTAAATTTCCAAAATTAAAATTATATATTAGATACCATATTACTTAATCATATAAAATTTTATATAGAATTATTGTGATTCAAATGGGATCGCATCTCTTTGAGGAGGTGGTATTCCACACATCCACGAACGACATTATCACTTTTTCAGTGTGTGAAAGGGTAATAAAGAAAATAATATACTAATTTACCAGAAAGGTAATTATTTAATTAATATCATAATTATTTAATTTATATAATATAAATTTTGTGTATATTTATTTATAGGAACCAATAATATTTACTGATATTAAATGGAATACATTGTTCATATAGATGGTAGGTCATACATATGCATGAACGTTGCTTCCATTCACTTGTCATATTAATTGAAAAGAAAGTAAATAGTATATATGTGTATATTATAATTAAAATATAATTTTTACTTCAGATATATAACATATTTTTATTAATTCTTCCTTTAATAAATTTCATGTAATGTGTGAATGAGTCACATTGCTTTGAGGAGGCGGTAGTCCACACGTGTACAAACGATGTTATCATATTCTTAAAAAGTATATAGCATAATGGTATGAGGTATATAATAATTATAAAATAATAAAGGCATTAAAAATATAATACATATCATATATAAACTATAAATACATCATTATTATGAACCTTTAAAGTTATAAATGGAAGAACAAATTACATCAGTTCGTGAGTCGGTAGTCCTCAACTTCCAAGAATGATGATTGTGTATAACATTTTATTGATGTGTGTTTGACATTAGGTCATACCCTTAAAATAATAACATCTTATAATATTTATTATACTTTTTTTGTTATATAATTAAATTATAAGGATAATTTATTGGTTGTAGAATGAAATAAAAGAGATGTCCTCATTGAAAAATGTTACATCTTCTTTGGGTAAATCCTTTTGGTTTATACCAAAAGCCTTCCTCTGTTTCCTTTCTTCATAAAGTGGGGATTCTAGTATGAGGGGATATATTTTGAGAGATTTTTTAATAGTTTTTTAATCTAAATTGTGTAAGATGTGTGAAAATAGTGATGAGTCTGAGTGCCCTTTTATAATAGAGGATGAGTAAAATTATTATAAATATAAAAAGGAAAAATATATTAGGAGGTCTCCCTTAAATCATGATCCTCCAATACTAAACCCAATTAAAAATAAATTTTTATATGTTATAAATATTTCCATAAAATAGTGTTTGCACAATTTTATAGGTCATTTTTCCCTTATGATTAAATTTTGATCACTAAGTAAGCTAATTTTCACCCTAATCGCTGCAAATAATTTTAATCTCATTCAGTAATAGTTTTGGTAAAAATAATAATTTTTCATTACTATAAATTATAAATTATTATTATTAAAAATATATATACCGTTTTTTAATAATTAAATTCACATAAGTTTCTGGAATTAATTTAAAATTAATCCTAGAGATGGGATGAGAAAGATTGTTTTTAAAGTGAAAATGTTCAAAATTTCACTAAGTTGTTATATCTAAATTCAATAAAAAATGAAAAATTGATAAAAAAAAATGGATTAAATGATTTATAATTGATCTATTTTTACTTCAAAATTTCTAAAAATACAATTTAACAGCATAAATTATTTAGAAGAAAGTACAGTTTTCAATTAAAATTCAATATTTTTTATTAATCATCAAAAAATGTAACGTCGCATAAAAATACAAGAAATTCACTATAACATAATTTTGGTGTTACAATTACAAAAAAAAATTATTTTGTCAAATGATAATTTTAAAAGTTACAAAATTTAGTTTTAAAATAGGTACACCATTAAAAGGCGGTAAAATTGGCTTTAGAAAAATATAACTTTGTATGCATAAAATTGGGTTTATTCTAATATTATTCCTATAAAATATATTTGATGTATATCAAAAAAATATTAAATATAAAATAAATAAATTTTATTAATATATACCACTAATATTAATTATATTATTTTATTAAGATAAAATGAATTTTCATATAAAAATCGATTTTTTATAATAACATTGCCTTTATATTCAATTGGTTTCTATACTCATTTATAATTCATTGGTCACCAAATAATTATATAAATATATTTAAAAAAAATTAAAAATTAAGGTAATCCTTTTCTTAAATTTAATATAAATAGATAGATTATAACTATCATTATAAATAATAAGATTAATAGTATATTTCAATTTGAAAATACTCGGTCTTGCATATAACAAATTCTATTGAAGGAAATATGAATTGTGTGTACACATTCCAACTTAGTTTTGTGTGTTATTTAAGAAAATCTCAGTGTTATGTGTTGTGTAATATTAACTTGGTTTTTCTAATTAATAATTCTAGAAAAAAATAAACTTTATTCTTAAAGGAAAATATTATAATGTCTTGGGGTGTTACATTCTCCCCATATTAAATAAATTGAGTCATCAAAATTAAAACATGAAATCTGTAATCTAGGGTCTGATATTTAAAAACAATATTTCTAAAAACCATACATTATAAATATATTTAACAACACATATTATTAATGATTGGGGAAGGGAAATGTGAAGTCCACCACAAAACTAGGCTTTCTAATAGGAGAACATTAGTTAAAAAATAGACTAGGAAGAGATGTCTAAAAATCAAGCTATGCTAGAGAGTGATATACAACATGTTCATGATAATTTTTTTTAAAATAAATCCATTAACTAGAGCTATGAAAAACGTTATTTATATCATAAAAATGATGATAATAGTACAATTTTCATTTTCAGGACCCTTTTCCTAGAGATGAAAAGTTATTTCACTCTCTTATAATAGAAGTAAATATACTTACTTGATAAATTTCTATTTTATAAAAAAATTGTGTCATTTTGTTGTTCACTAAACTATTTATATATCATCTCTTAGAAAATGTTGCATCAAATGATGAAGTAATACAATAACCTCTAAAACCTTATCCAAAGATCAACTTAAACCATTTCATAAATCGTTAGCTTTTAAAAAATATTATGATCCCACACTTTAGAATGATGGTCACTAAAGTTAAAAAATTAAATTATCATTACTCAAAAAGAAATATGAAGAAAATCTTTAATCATCACTTTGTAAACATGTGAACACATTGATCATGTGTTCTCTTGAAATTTGGTAATAACTTGAATTACCATAAAACCTTATTAAACACATGCATGATTTCTTATTTCATAAATATAATATGTATTAGTTTATATATTCTTTAAACCCAAACATGTTTTAAACTCCATTAATAATGGAATTAACTATATTTTGAAAAAATCATTAATTAGTTTGAAGGTATTCAGTTTTATCTGATTACTGTATATATACCAATTATCTTTTTATCCAAAAAAACCATTATCTCGACATTATGAACATATTTAGGATTTTTTTACCTCAATCGTATGTTTTCAAATAAGTTCAAATTGTTATTGAATCACTTTTCTTGGTCATTAGTACCAATAAACACATCCTTTTAAATCCATGATGAAAAAGTACTATTTTGAAATCCTTATACATTCTATGATACTTAAAACTAGAAATTAATTGATAAAATACTCGTACAGCATTATTAAATGATCCAAATATAGAATAAAAATAATCATTCCACATCATATATATCAACAATATAATCTTGACCTTGATCCCTTAGCTTCTTCTGAGGTATATTCTATTGATTCTCAAGGAATTTTTTGCATAGTGGACCATTTCATTGTAGTTTTAACACTAAATAGTAGTCTCTTTATCCTTCCATTTTCAATATTCATCATAGTAACCATTATCTTCACACTTTTTGAAAAATCATAATCCTTTCAACCACTTCCCATGGTGATTCTTTTCACAATTATCACATGTGGGAAAATCCTTTTTTCCCTTATTCCATTTAACCACCTTTTTATAACCTTTTTATTCATATCATGCTTCCTTATAAATCCATAATACTTAGATTACGCTTTCTCTATCTTTTTATTACATGATACTACATCCTCATATGATGAGAATGCTTGGGAGTCAATTTCACTTCGAAATATTAGATTAAGACCATAAAAAATATCATCATTCTTAAAATTTGGATCACGTTCATTGGTGAGGAACACATTCCTTCTACTAAGCACCATTTATAAATGACAATATGCACTAGGTTATATCATTTGATTATGAAAAATAATTTACAATCCCAAAACTAATGAAATACTTAAAAACAATTGGAGAATTTATGCGTATCTAACCTCATAATAATAAACATAGTTCCTTTGGGATGTTATTTTGTACTTATCCTAAAATTATATTAAATAGTTATGTACCTGAATATATTTATTCCAAAATATTATTTCCAAGATTTATATAAAACCTCCTTTGATACCAACTATAACACCTCGAACCTAGAATCCAAGAGATAGTGCCTTAATTTATTACATTGGCGTGATTACAATGAATCAAATCTCGAATGATTGATCATATTAGTATTTTGGAAGACCATTTTACAAACATGATAACCATTTTATGTCTGTAATATTAAATAAAATATGATATAAAACAAAAGATAATAAAATACATCTTTGTAACTCATTCAAAAAAATTCCTTTATATATTACGGAAAGGAAACAAAATAAGGCTGATCTCAAATTCTTAGTATGGTTTAATAATAGTGGAAATAGTAATGAATAAATGATCATAATCAATATGGAAAGTTAAATAACTGAACACACATGTAATTAAATCAATAAACTCTGAATAAAATTCATCCTTATAATTTTTCATTATGATGATATATTGGATAATAATAACCAAATATTGAATAAAGGTAATGATTAATTATCATAATTCATATTTCCCATGAACATGATACCTTTACTATCAATATTTATCCTCAAGATAGTTTAAAACATTATGAGTGAAAACCCATATGATTTGGAAAACAGATTCATCTCATGAGACTTCTGATGTATCGATGTGATTTCATAAACTGGTCCCCAACCCTTTTTATAAATTTATAAATAATTAAAAATATATATTTAATAATTTATTTAATTAATAATCAATTTACCTTATCAAATATCTTTATTGAGTAAATGATATGGACTTATCAACTTCTCTCCAATTTAGAAAATAGCCTCCAAAGTAAACATTGTTTATAAAAATGGTATACAGTTCAGGAAAAAAATAATATCTAATGAAAAATAATACGAATTTTTATGATAAATTTCATGTAAAAAAATTATCATAAGGAAGTGATTGTTTCAAGAAGAAGTTAACTATCACAAAAGGAAGTAAGATTGCAAGGATAACTTTTACCACTTGGTAATTTTCAATTAAAACCCATTCGATTGGAAAATTCAAAGTGAAACTTAGAATACCATGAATTATGAGAAAATTTTGATATTAAATGAAATACCTATTATATACACCACATCAAAATGAAAAAAATGGGTAATATGAAATAAGTCTCGAAGAAATAAAAGTAAGACTAAAAATCCTTTTACATTGAGTTTGACTTTTCTTTTGTGTCTCTATCATCTAGAATAATAAATTTTTGTTAATAATTTACTTTTAAATAAAAAAATTCAATTTTATTATGATTTTTATTTAACTTATTAACAATTTTTATACAATTTCTTAATATTTTAAGTTTAAGTAATACGTTTTAACCATATTCGGTTTATGTGTCAAAAACAAATTTTGTAATCATACTATGGTCAAAGGGTTCATTATTTAAACATATATAGATTAATAATAATGACATAATTACCATATTTATACATATATTTTAGTTCTAAAATAACCATGTAAGATTTTTAGGAAAAAATGAACCAATGTTATGGTCATGGAGATGGTAGGCCATACGTATGCATTAGTAACGTTTCCATTTTTCAATGATAGTTATGAAAAGTAGGTAAGAAAAATTTAACTTTATAGAATGGTAATTATATCATAAATACCATATTATTTAATAATATATACTTTTATATATAATTATTACTATGAAAAAATAATCACATCATTTTGAGGAAGAGGTAGTCCACACGTCCACAAACAAAGCCATCGCCTTTTTTGTGTGTGAAAGGGTAATAAAGAAAATGATATATCATTTTACTGAAAAGGTTATTATGTCATTAATATAATAATTATTTAATCTATATCATATATATTAAATTTATATTTATTATTTTTAACAAATAATATTTAGTGATAAAGAATAGAATACACCATTCATAGAGATGGTAGGTCATATGTACAGATGAACTTTTCTTCTATTTTCTTATTGTATTAAATAAAATAAATGTAAATTATATATAGAAATATATATGAATATTATAATTCTAGTATTATTTTTATATAATTTATATCAAATATTTTTATTAAACCCGCCCTTAATACATTCCATGTAATGTGTGGATGAAACACATCACTTTGAGGAGGTGATAGTCCACATATCAACAAATGATGTCATCGTATTCTAACAAAATGTAAATCATGAAGGTATGTGTTATATAATAATTAAATAACAACAAATACATTAAAAATATCATATATATCATATATAAACAATAAATACATCATTATTACCATCCTTTTAAGGTGTAAATGTATATACCAAGGACATCAGTTTGTGATGTGGTAGTCCACCGTACACACGAATGATGATTGTGTATCTTATTTTATGGAAGTGTGTGAGAGAATTGGTATTAAACATATCATAATAACATATAATAATATTTCATATAATTTTTTTATTATATAGTAATGATACAATAATAATTTACTGGGTGGAGAAATGAATACATAAAAGTGCTCGATGAAGAATGTTACCCCTTGTTCGGGTAACTCCATTTGGTTTATACAAAAATACATCCTTCGTTGAATATATAATGACTTTTATACTTTTATAATTTGGGTATATATGTTGGGAGATTATTAGGGAAGGTTTTGGATGATAAAATTAGATTTAAAGGTGTGAATAAGTGAGGGGGTAAGTTCCCTTTTATAGTGGAGGAGGAGTGGAATTCTTTTAAATATAAAAAGAAGTACACTATTGGGAGGTCTCCCTTATATCATGTAAATCCATTAATAAAACAATTATATAAAAGTGGGTATATGGTCGAAATATTCCATAAAATATGTTTGGGATAAGTTTCTATCTCATTTGGTCCCTTAAGAATAAAATTTAACAACTAAGTGAACTCATTTTCACCCTAATCATTGTAATTATTATTAATTTATTTTAGTAATATTTTTTGTCAAAAACTAATTTTACCTTAATATAAATTATAGATAATTATTATTAAAAATATTTAATACATTTTTTGAAATAAATTTCTTAGAAGTGGTAGTAATTAAGTTACTATTAATCCTACAGACGGTCGAGAAAGTAGGTTTTTAATGTAAAAATGTTCAAATGTTCACTATGTTCTTATTTATAAATTAAATTTGAAATTGATTACAATGAAATAAATTGTATTAATAAATGAATAATTAATATATTATTACTTTAAATTAATTAAATATATAATTTTTTAATATAAATTATTTAGATTAAAAAATTGTTTCAATTAAAATTTTGTAATTTTCTCTATTCATCAAAAAATGACACTTCTCATAAAAATACAAAAAATTCAATCTAGGATAATTTTTAAATTAATATTTATAAAATTAAGTTTATTTTATCAAATAAAATTTATAAAATTGTAAAAATAAAGTTTTAAAATACGTGAACCCTTAAAATGAGGAAAAACTGACTTTCGAAAGATATAGATTTTTATATGTAAAATTGAGTTTTTTATTATCTTTGGCCTATAAAATCTGTTAATTGTATTTAAAATAATTTTATTCAATTTATAATAAATAAATTTAATTAATATCATCCACTAATTTTAATTAATTTAATTTATTAAATAAAATTCATTTTATGCATAAAAAAATGTTTTTATAAATATATTTCCTTTATATTCAATTGGTTTCTATATTCATATATAATTAATTAGTCACAAAATAATTATATAAACATATGTAAACAATTCTTTCCAAAAAAAATTATTCCTTTTAATACATTTCACTACAAGGTATGGATGCTAACTATTATATTAAAATAATAATATTAATTGCATATTGCAATTTCGTAAAATTCGGTCTTACGTGTAACACAAGCTATTGAAGGAACTCAGTACTGTGTGTAACATAAGGAAAATTAGTTTTTCATGTGCCACAATCTTATATCAATTTTATTTATAGTGTAATATTAACTTTTTGTTGTAGATAAATAAAGTTTGCAACAAAATTAAATTTATACAAAACAAAAAAAATTGTAAAGTATTGTTGTGTTACATTGAATTTGGAAAAATGGATTCCATATTTGGAATCATAATAATTTATAATATCTAATTATTTCCTCATAATTATTTACCAAAATTATTATTGAATATAATTTAAATAAATTTCAACAATTAAGGAGAAAATCAGTTTTCTTAGTTGTTAAACTTAGAAAACAATGTGTAAAAAAGACCCAACACCTGTCTGAACCCCATTTTATGCAAACCAATTGAACATATCTCATCTAGGATCGATAATGGGGCATTATTTGGGCTTGTTTTCAAGAAAAAAACGTGTATGAAATTCACTCCTTGAAAAAAATACAAGTGTGTCGCTCACCCCACTTTAAAAATGGCACCCCCTCTCCTCTCCACTTTACACTTTAAAACCATTTCAGTTTAGCCAATTCCTACCCAAATCACTTCCCATATTCTTTCCCCTCATCCAAATAGCCTTATTTTTTGAAAAAATAAAACATTTTATGGTTTGGGTAAAAACCTATGTAGGATACCCAGAGAAGAGGTAATGTTCTTTTAAAATAAATTCTATTTTTTCTCCACCTCCTTAAATTATAATTATACCATGATTATATAATAATATTGTAGACACCGGAAAAGTCCTTTTCTCCTCAAACGAAGTTCCGGATGAGGAAAGAGAGGTCATATTTGGAGTCAGAAGCATGTTTTGGAAGGCCCGAAGGCCTTGCGCGAAATACCGGAGGCCCGCGTGCAATCTTGGCGAGGCGCGCGCAATCCTTCCGGGATTCACGCAATGGGCCGAGTCGGTGCGTAATTTTCCGCGCCCGATGCCCGTGCGCGCCCCTATTGCGCGCCGGGCCCCTATTTCGCGCGCGAGCCGAATGGCGCACCCGCGCACCGAATTGCGCGCCCGTGAGCCAAATTGTGCGCCCGGGGTTGCCTATAAATATAAGGCGACCCCCTACATTTTAAAGGTTGCCAGAATTCGAAGGGTCGCTCGTGCGCGCAATCCCGCCCCCTCCACGTGCAATGCCGATCTTCAGGTAACCTCCTTTATTTTATGCAAGCAAGCCCAGGTGTTCGCCTTCGCGCGCAACCCCTTTTGGCTTCTTTCCTTTGACCAACTCCTCACCCAAAGGTCTTCGCGCGCAAAAGAAGCCTCTTACGCGCAATTTCCCTCTGGGTGCGTGTAATCCAGCCCGATTGCGCGCACCCCCTTACTAAGTGGCCATTCGTTAAAGAATGGGTCGTTGCCCCCGCGCGCTATCAGAGGCCCAGTGCGCGCAATCTCCATCTTCCGCGCGCAAAGCGCTGGCCCAATTGCGCGACAGCCCTCCCAATTACGCGTCGACCCGCGGTATTGCACGCCAAGCTCCTCTTTTGCGAGCAAACCACCAGGGTCGCCCCCTTTGACCCCCTGAGGGTAACCGCCTGCGTGGCGCCCGATGATCTTCATCCCGGGTGCCCTCACCGTACGTTGTCTTCCTGTGCGGCCCTCCAGGCTCGCGCGAAGTGACACGGACCCATTGGCGGCACCACCTCCTCCGCGCTGCAGGACGTTAAACTGCCAAGCATCAATTGTCCTACAGGACGCTAAACTGCACCTCGTCCGCGCTGCAGGATGTTAAACTACCAAGCATCCATCATCCTGCAGGATGCTAAACTGCACCTCATCCGCGCTGCAGGACGTTAAACTGCCAAGCATCCATCGTCCTGCAGGACGCTAAACTGCACCTCGTCCGCGCTGCAGGACGTTAAACTGCCAAGCATCCATCGTCCTACAGGACGCTAAACTGCACCTCGTCCGCGCTGCAGGACGTTAAACTACCATGCATCCATCGTCCAAGCTGCACGATGTTAAACTGCCAAGCATCCATCGTCCTGCAGGACGCTAAACGGCACCTCGTCCAAGCTGCACGACATTAAACTGTCTAGCATATGGGCCTCCTCAAGGTGTAAGCCCCAAACCCCATCGTCCAACATGACGCTAAACTGTACTTCGTCCGGCAAGACGTTAAACCGTCCACTTCGTCTTCAAAACACGACGTTAAACTGTACTTTGTCCGGCAAGACGTTAAACCGTCCGCATCACCCGATCTCGTGCCTCGCACGCAGGGTCCCCCCCCCGGTTTGGATGTGGCCCCCACCCGCTCGTCTCTGCAGGGATGTCGGGATTTCCCCTCTTTAGGGACGATTTATTGGAGTGGACTTCGCCCACGGGGGTAGGGTATTACAAACCCCTAGTTTCTTGTGGGGGACTGCACGTGTGTATCTCCATTGTTCTTCCCCACTCCCGAAGCCAGTAGAGGGTGTGACAGGGATCGAGGTGTCTATCATCTTCGGCCCAAGTCCCTCTCCAACTGAGCTTTGCCGCATATGGGCCTCCTTAGAGTGTAAGCCCCAAACACCATCGTCCAGCAAGACGTTAAACTGTGATCCACCCACTTCATGTGTGCCAGCAGTCTCGACCTCCTCGTGAGTCGGCTTGTCATCGTCCAGCATGACGTTAAACTGTATATCCGAACTACGCTGACTTCGATCCGCGCTAACGCGCTGTACGTAGGAAGCCTCTACGGGGTCCAAGCTCTTCACTCCATCATCCATCCTGATCCTTACCCGGTCTGCCACATCCCAGTGGGGTCATGCCATTTCATTCCACTCCACTTCACTCGGGAATCCGCCCATGTGCTGTCCCCAGCGTCGGAGGTTCGCCGCAAGGGGTTCTGACATCTAATCCACTCCTAGTGTTGATCAGTCCTATGTCGTCCCCGCTGGACGTTAAACTCGCGGCATACCCCGTGTTAAACATGGGAAGCCGAGGAAAACCTCAGGTAACGCAGTTCCCCGCACCCAGCGCGGGATGCCTCAGGCCATCACGCCTTCGACAAGCCTTATTAGGGACGGAAGGCAGACATGCAGAGCCGCAGTGTTAAGACACGCCCCCAACACCCAGAGCTACCCGGTCTCCTCACCGCGGGTTGCTGCCCTGACCAGACTCCTTGGAGCGTCTGGGAGGAAGTAGCGTAATTAACCGGTGTCCATGAAGATATGGCGCCGGGAACGAGATTCAAAAACATTCTTAAATCTATGAGGGAGACCCGGATTAGGCGACGAGTTCCGAGGAGACGTCCACGGAAGGAGGGGCCGACATCCCATCATCCCGGTTTCGATCAAGGAGCAGACGTCCTTAAATAACGGACAGATTCCGCCCGCCTTTGGAAAGCGGGACTGCGGGGCCACAAGTCGCGCTCCCATCCCCTCGGGTCGACGGGCGCACGCGCGAACGCGTCCTGGCGGAACAGCGTCGGAACAGAAACCCGACGCACATCTGCACCGAAACAAATATCAGTATCTTCCATATACTGATATTCATTTATGTTATGGGTATGACATAAAACTTCATACACTCCCATAAAATGGGTTACGAAATCATCGTTTGTGTGTATAATGAACTACTGCACCGTGAACCGATGTTATTCATTTTCCCATTACAACTTTTTAGGGTTGGGAATAATGATGGTTTTATAGATTATATATAATATATATGATATTTATGATGTTATTATTATTTTTTAATTATTTATCACACATAACTTCATGATTTCCATTTTTTGGGAATATGATATCATCGATAGTGTGTACGGTGGACTATCACCTCACTAAGGGATGTTATTTACTCACGCTTTACATAGAATACATTAAAGATGGGTTTAATAAACCTATATGATATATATAACCTAAAAATAATATATATATATATATATTATTTACTTTTATTTCTTTCAATATGATAAGAAAATAGAAACAACATTCATGCGTAAGTACAGTCTATCATCTCCATGAATGATGTATTTCATTTCATATCACTAAATTTTATAGATTACTCTAAAATATTTAAATCATGGTTTCAATTATTGGTATTTTGAAATCATTATCAAAGTAATAGGAATAGAGAATAACAACTCAAAACATACTCTAAAAACATATCAGTTATTACTCAAAATAATGATAATGATGAAATATTATTAAAAATGTATGATAAAATGTTTTAAAAGAATCATATATGATATCATAAATATTAATATGGTTCACATATAAGTTAATAAAATGGTTAAAACCACTATAAATGAGGTTAAATTAATTAAGACCAAAAGTAAAGTGTAAGGTATGAGATTTCATCTCAATTTCATTTCGTTGAGGCATATAATAATGTGAGACACCTAATTACTTTTTTATGGTTTATATACTTCCATGTGACATGTAATATCATGATTGATTCCTTTTTCATGTTATTTCATGTTTAAATTTGTATTATTTAATCTAAGGGTATTTTAATTAAATGTTACCATGTGGTAAATAATTTCATAATAAAAATCATTTTCATTAGGTTATATTATTTGAACATTATTGTAAATATTATACAATAATGTGTATAATGACTTTTTAAAATATATTTTTTTATTTATAATTTTATTATATGGATTTACAATTTATGTACTCAGTTAATTCATTGAGTAATTCTCACTTCATCTGTATGATAATTTTAATGCTTTATTTCATAATTTCATTCTATTCAAGAATTTTTTTCCTTGAATTTTCACTAAAGAAAATTATATGACCATTGTTTAATAAACCATTAAATTTCCTTTTCCTCTAGTTATTCATGATTTTTTCAAATTATAATACCATTTTTATACTCTTGGGTACTTAAAATATTTTATAAAATGTTTTAATAAAATCCAAATTCATTTCCCTCTTCGATCAAAATTCTGTTTTCTTAAAAAATAATTTTTTCTAAAAAAATAAAAATTTCCCTTTTATCCTTTTCAAAATAATTTATTAAAATCTATTTTAACCTTTTTTTAAATGTTTTCAAAGGAATTTTCTTGTTTCTCTCTGAACAAGACACTTTTCTAACCTTTTTACCTTGAATGGAATTACCCTATACCATTTCATTGAATCTTGCTTTTCATTTTTACAAATATATTTATAAATAAAATGTTTTTTTAAAAGTAATTTTCAATTAATAGAATTTTTTTAAAATAAAAATTAAAATTAAAAGGATTTTTTCCATTATAAAATTTTTATATATATTTTTATAGTACTATTATTCATTGATGAAAACAACCCTTCATTTTTACTCAATAGATTAAACATTATATTTAAACCATCCATATTCTTTATTAGTATGGTTTATGATTAGTTTTAACAAAAATAGAATTGATATACACTTCCATGTTTCATTTTTTGGTCATTAAATTTCCCTTAAATATTCACATTATTTTTCATGGATATGATTATTTCCTAAACTGTATATCATTTTTACATACAATGATTATTTTGAATGTTATTTGATTAACTAGGTAAAATATTAATAAATATATTTTTCTTTACATGATATGTATATTTAATAAGGCACATTGGTTATAAATTAAATCAATTTCTATATATATGAGGAAGGATTTAGATAGATATGATGGCGGTGCGGCATGGTTATAGATATCTCTGTGATGCATCGGTAGTCACATGGGATGAATCATTTGGCTAGCCTAAGTTAAATAGGTTTCTACCCATCACTTTTAAAACACATTGTGAATGGTATTGATAGTAAATTTTTCATGTACCTAGGAACATGAAATCCAATAATTAAGAATTTTCATTATTTAGTTTCTAGTTTTTACTATCTCAAAGATTTTCATTATGACATTATCTCTGGATGCATTTCATTATCAGTTAATTTATTAAATAGAATGTGTTTTAGGTATTTACATTTCCATATCAATTATGCCTTATCCAGTTATGATAGTTATGTTATTGATTAAATGGAATGTGTTTAAAGCTATTTACCTTTCCATATCAATTATTAACCATGATATTTTCACATTGATACTATCTCTAGATTCACTCTATTATTATTTTATTTATTACATGGAATGTGTGTTTAGTAATTTACCTTTCCATATAATTTATGAACTTTCTTATCATTTTATTTATTACAAGGAATGTGTGTTCAGTTATTTACCTTACCATCGTGATTATGATTATTAATTCATGATTTTTCCATTGTACATAACCATTACTAAGAATTTGATCCCAACCATATTTTTTTCTTTTCTACAAGATTCTAGGAATTTTACTATGACTGATATGATGGGATACACTAGAAAAAATAATGTTATCCTTGAAAAAAATAATGTTGTAATTTTTGTATTCAAATATAATTTAATACTCGTGTATGTAACTACTTTACCAAGATTAATAAACTATAAGATCCATTGGGATGGTGTTTCCTTGTATCTTATATTAATGTAATGGTAGTAGGCACTATCTCTGGGCTACTCGGGTCGGGGTCACTAGAATTGGAATCATAGGATGTTTATTAGAAACCTTTAAAACTACATTTAGGAAACAATAGTTTGGTAACATAAACATATGACAAAGATTGATGATAAGTATAGAATAATATCGTATAGTTTTGGTAAGGAAGATATTTTGTGGTTTTTCATTGCAATACATCCTTATCTTGGTACTAAAAATAGATGTGG
This sequence comes from Viscum album, assembly GCA_963277665.1. Classification (NCBI taxonomy): domain Eukaryota; kingdom Viridiplantae; phylum Streptophyta; class Magnoliopsida; order Santalales; family Viscaceae; genus Viscum; species Viscum album. The sequence continues at coordinate 144,686,089 of OY728141.1, forward strand.
TTATAGAAAATATATACATAGTGTTAATATATCTAAAAAGGTAACGTTGGGATTTAGTTGATCATAACTGGGTACATGACAACGATCCTTACTGTGAACTTGGTTTGAAACTGTCAGGGGGTATTCTTAGGATAATTTACATTTTCATTACATACCATCATAAAGGATTTGAATAGATTATGTTACTGAATAACCTAGGATAATCCTTAATACAAGTAAAGACCTATTCTTAAATAGAATGCTTATGCATTTGTATAAAGAATTAAATTGTAGATGTATTTTTACCAATGGTATTTTAGTAAAAAGAATTAATAAATATACAAGGGTTGTGTTGAAATTTAAAATCATATATGTATTCATTAAATTAATATTTACGAATACCATCATAGCTTAATGAGTTTATGACTGAAAATAAGATCAATTAATTAAAAAAAATCTTTTAGCTTTTATATAATGAGAGTGTGCGGTGATTGAGGACATTTTGGTAAAATAATTCCTCAACTGTAGAAGAATGAACTTGAAATAAAAAAAAAATTATTACCATAATTTATAATTATATCAATGAACCTTTCAAAACAATTTGATTTAAGTTTTTTGGCCCCTAAACTTTCCATTAATCACTCACTTTTTTTGTGATCAATGACCTCAATCACTCTCTATAAATATTGAAGATTTTATTCCAAGTTAATATCCCCACATTCCACAAATGTTCTCCTATTCAGAAACCTATATAGGTGTTATTCTATTTGACCATGATACTTCCCTTTCCCTCTTATTAAGAAGATATTCTACCAAACCTCCTCGTGATGTGGGTTTTTAAACAAATAAATTTCCAAATATCAAACAATATATTTCTAAGATCAAGTTTAAATTGTGAGGACACAATTAATTTAAGGTGGGGGAATGTAACACCCTAAAATTTTAAAATATAAATATCATATTGATAAGGTGTATGAAAAGTAACACCATGTGTAGAAAATAATATAATAAATCAATACATTATTATAAATTTACTATTTTAAATAAGTTAAATAAATTTTCTAGCTTGGAACGCATGTAATGCTGACCTTATCTTGCATTACACACAATAATGAGTTTCTTCGATAGCTTAAATTACATGTAAGGATGAGTTTTACCAAAAAACGATAAAATGTAATTATAATTATTTAATATAATATCTATTACCTAGTTGTTGGAATGAAGGGTATGAATAGTGTAATACCTCACCCAACTGACCAATAAGCTAGTATCTGGATAGGTGGGTCACATCGCCTCAAGTGCACCTCCCCATATTCCAGAGGTTGCTGACTATCAGCAAGGGTATAAGAAGGTGATAGTGGAGAGACTATACCCTCATGATCAGAGTAGAAAATTGGTATAATAGATAATAAATAATAGAAAAAATTGGAAGGATTATCAAATGAAAGAAAAATAAGTGGAAGAATAATATAAACTATATAAAAAATATGGTTAACACTAATGTATAAAATACATGCATGTCCCAATGATGATACCTAAACTAAAATTCATACATGCAATAGGAAACAAGATACAGTAAATTACATATATACTAAAAGAAAAATATCACATAATTCCATCACTATGAGAATCTTATGATACAGCTCAGTAATCTTCTCTTAACTCTTTGGTTGAAGAAAAGTATCACAAGAAAACATCCATGGTCATGCGATAATTAGATCTACTTAGGTGCCTATGTTTAATGGAGGCCAGAGCAGGGTGTGAGATAAAATCCCATTATGTTACCACCCATGGTGTCTACAGATAAGTCCTTTATTTGAATATAAATCAATGTAGTGTGCATGTAAACAAAATAATAAGCAGTGTTAAATAAATAAATACTAGTCGGCTCATGTTCAATAAGGACACCTGGATGACTCTACCCATTTTGGATCATGTCCAAAATAAGTTTCTGGTCAAGAACTATATATATCAATATAGTGTATTTATATATTGAATCCACATATATGGACTATGTTTGTGCATACTCTAATGGGTATATACCATGAATACTAGCTGTTGGCTGGACCAAGGTGTAACTCAGTCATTCGTAACCAGTCTAAATGATCATATAAGTCCAATATAAGGGCACATTTTCTATATATCATAATGAGTGGGAGACATCATGATTGTCACTCGAGATAGTGATTGTTCTACCATATAAACACTCAAATAGTTGGGAGTGCATCATCATGTCAACATTCAATAAGATACATTGTGTTTCATTCCCAATATCCTCATATTATCACTAGTTAGAGACTTCATGCTAAACACATGATGTAAGGTATCATGACTCCCCCATGATCAATAGACCCTTTACCATCATTTCATAGCCTTTATCATGGCTCGAATATATTTATAATAATATCCAAGAGGAATTACCTCTCATTTTTTACGTTTATTTAGTTTGACGAAAACTAAGGGCATCACAATAATAAAAATTCACATAAGTTTTTCTTATTTAATTTTAACAAAAGGTTTAGTTATATAACACAATTCAATAGATTTCAATTAAAACATTTAATATATTCAAGGACTGAATTCCATCATGAACAATTCATTTCATTTAACCCATGTCATTTAAAGTATAAAAACATAGAAAAATATTTTAAAAGGATCATGAATGAACTTAGAAGTTTCTATGGTCAATTGGTAAATTACCTATATGGTTAATCTCATTTGGAAAGCAAACCAACCCTTAGAAGGATCTTGTTTCTTTGGTCTTTTATATAGGATTGGTCTAATCCATTAAACATATATGGTATTCCAAATTCATATAAGGTTCTTTGAATTGTTAAACATTTATATAAAATGAGGGATAAACCCTTTTAGAAAATTATAGAGTCCATGTACTAACATGCCACATATCAGTACCTATCATAAATTCATAAGGAAAACTGAATTTCATAAAATAATAATTTTATGAATAATAATTTAACACTCTATAGTTTAAAATATAGTATAGATCATTTTAGGGGTTTTATTATAAAAAATGACATTGTTAGTCCAAAAATTCATTTAGCATAATCAACCATCAAATATTAGAGTCACAGTTTAATTTATAGTAAATAAGAATTTTAGAGTAACTACCAAATATGAAAAACAAAAAAAATCAACCTGGAACTTGGAAAGTTCCATTTCCCATTAGAAGATCACCTACAAGGGTAAATTCCATTATTTAGAAAATATGAATTCTTATAAGGAATCCCAAGAAATTATTAATTTAGATATTAAGGGACCAATTAAATCCAGCATGCCCAAGGGGTGTACCTGATCATCGTTGACATCCTAAAATCACTAAGCAAGGATCAATGGAAGTAATATAGGCTGTGACTACCTATTTAAAATTAATAACTCAATTTTAAAGTGATTAGTGGAAAAAAGAAGAAATGTAGCACAACAGAAAAAATTATTATTCAAGTGAAATTTAGGTAAAAGATATAGAAAGCCTACCATATTCCATAGGTTCTTCACTCATCCAATATCGATGTTTAATTTAGTCTGGTTTGGAACAAATTGATAAAATTGACATTTTCCATAAAATTAGTCCAAATGGGATTGCACTAATATATCCAAATATATCGAAACAAAAAAATTGAAATGAAGTAATAGGATTCGAGAGAATATCTATGTGGATATATAGATACCAATGATGTTTGCTTAGAACATAGGATGTAGGAGATCTTGCAAATCCTAGAGGGGGAGATTGAGAGTTCCATGGGAGAAGGGAGGTGTTCTATGCAGTTGGGGAGATAAGAAAAAAGAGGGAAAAGGTTTTAAGGATAACTAAAAAATTCTTGGACATTTCACCCTCAAAACTGGTTTGCACAGCTTTCCCGTGTGGTTATACAAACTATGCACCAACTGTGTGGTGCCTGCTACGTAAGAACCCCAAAACGTATGGTTGTCGCACACAATTTTCCCTAAACGTGCACCAACTATGTGATTAATAGTTAAATCATACTTCCTACATGGAACTAACCATGTAGGATAGGTTTAGGGTTTGGGAAATCAAGTGTAGTGCATGTGTGAAAAATCTTCTCATATATATATGTCGCACGGTTTTACCTATATGTTTGCATAATTTCAAAAAAAACTAGGTGCCCTTGTCAGTCCCCTTGCATTTTTATTTTCTAGGGTCTAACCTAATGAACCCATCAGGACTTTACCCAATTCTAAAAATAACACTTTTACGTGTTTTAACTCTCAGAAGTTCATTTTAATGCTCATTTTAAGGAACAACTCCTCCAATAAACACCAAAATTCAAATTTCCTTGTAATTCTACCTCATCTCAAAACACGAGTTAGTAAAACCTCCCCACCTTAGAACATTTCATCCCTAAGAATCCATGGGTAATAATAAAAATATCACCACACCTACAAGGGTCATTAATTCTCATTAAAATGGTCATGTGTCATTCCTAAACATCTAACTCGCCTCTAAAATTTACTTAAGGGTATTTCACTTAAGCCGTCAAAACCAGATCCAATGCTCGTTTTTCGATTGAAACATTGAAACGGTGATTATCCAGGATTATTTCTCTATAGACGAGATCAAGTCAACATCTCATTAAACATATTACCAATGGTTGTACCTACCACAATTCTTCTGCATTAAATAGCCAATTTTTCACCATGGCACAACCCACCATTGGAATTTCAGAACCAAACATACCCATTAGCATTCTAATGATTTTCTGGTGTGATTGGAATCAGTAATACAGTCAATTCCCCATAGAACTCATTTAGTCAGGTTGACCTGAATTTTTATAAAAAACCTCGACCAATACATATCGCACTTATATCCCCCTAATGACATTCTAGAAATTATTCTCCACTGACCGCACTCATTAAGACAAAAGTAAAAAAGTAAAGCCACCTTCGGCTAACCATTTCCAAATTGTTTGGCTTAGATAGTTGGAAAACAGAAATAGAACTGAAATGCATTCTTCCAAGTAATCTCGCATTTACGATGAGCTTGTTCACCAAAGTCTATACCTTACATCTGGGGATTTTACCTGGTTAAACCACCACCTGACTATTTAAACCATTAAATCTCAGCGTGAACAGTGGTGTAATGTAGATCCAACCCATTGGAATAGAAACCCTTTAGAAATTTTCCCTTAGCCTGACAACAAGTCTGGGATAACCTCATATTCATTCAAATGGAGTCTAAATAACTAGCCCATAATAGTGTATACTCAATGTTTATAAGAGAGACACTCGTACAATTCCAAGATGTCCACGTCAAATCATTGACTGAGCCTAGAGATCCATCCACTAGAGGTCAAGTTAGATGAATATGGATGGTATTTTTTGATGATCTTTTCTTTCATTGAGTCTAACGAATGAAAAGGGAAATACCTTAACACAAAGTGATTCATCCTTTGAAGAAATATCAAAAATTGACAAAGGTATGAATAAGGACTTGCTTCAGCATGGGTCGTGAAAGTTCCAAGACGGTCATGTAGGGTACCTGTGCACCACATATTGGGAACGCAGGTGACTTATGTGCCCTATCTGATTTTCTCCCAAGGTCTTCAATAGCCTATAAATACCCCTTGTGGTCCCCCCATTTAAAGGACGAAAAATCCAGAAACTCAGATTTCAGCTCTCGGTGCCCTAGTGTCTTCTTGAATTATTCTGAACACTTATAAGGTAATTTATTACCTAGAATGGAAGATCTAAAGAGGGGGAACAAGGCCTAAGTGTTGAAATTAATCAACACCTGCGTGCCTAAGTGTCTAACCCTTAATAGAAATGAAGAAACTTGTGCACCGCCTTATTCCATCAACAAAACATGTGCACCACTCTTTTGGAAGCCTCTAGAGATAATGTTATGGTATTGATCCAAGCCTTGCCCAATTATTACCCTATGGGTTAACCGTCGCATAGGTACCTATGTGTCACGTAGGTATACCTGTGCGACCAGGACCTGCGTTCCCAAACATTACATGTGCGCCTACCTTCTTTTGGGTTCCCCTCCTATCCATTCATCTCTTTTCTTCAAATCCACATATCCCCTTTAATATTTTTCCTTCAGAATCCTTTTCAAAGCCATTTATGGCATGATTCCTTGGTTGGATTCCTTTTATGAAAGGAATTATACGGAACATCTCTCAAAACCTAGTGATTTACATATCTTTTTGTCACTAAGGTGAGAGATTTCATTCATTCAACCTCATCCATTAAGATGAGAAGATATTTAACATGGGCCTTATTTTCAGGAGTAATCCCCAGTTCCAGATCTTTAACCTGGGCCTTCTTTTCAGAAGTAATCCCCAGTTCAAGTTCTCTAAACCTGGGCCTTCTTTTCAGGAGTAATCCCCATCCAAGAGTCCCCTAACCTAGGCCTCCTTTTTTAAGATTAATCGCCAGTTCAAGTTTCCCTAATTTGGGTATCCTCCTCAGGAGTAAGCCCCAAGTTCCCAAATATTGGAATCCTTCTTAAGAGTAAGCCCCAAATCACAAATTCCCTTAACCTCAGCCTCCTTTTTAGGAGTAATCCCCAGTCATAATTCCCTTAACCTGGGCCTGCTTTTCAAGAGTAAGCCCCAGTTCTCAAATCCCTTTAACCTGGGCCTCCTTCTCGGGAGTAAGCCCCAAGTCCCCTCCTAGTTTGGGCATATTTCTCAGGAGTAATCCCCATGTTATAGTATCCAAATCTCCATAAAAACACATATACCTTTATGGACCCTGTTCCCAGACATCTTCTCTGAAATAAGTCCTGATATTTATCTGTTTGGGAAATCATACATACGTAGGCCCCATATCCTTCCTTGTGACCGCATCTTTCATGGAAAAAATCATCAGGTTTTACTGATACCTCTTTTTTCTCACACCGTGCATGACTCACGCGATCTTAAAGTGTAAAAGTAATTATGACATCTCTCTTTGAGACATTAATCATGCATAAACTCCACACTTCTATCTCGAACTACATAGACTTTTATCTCTGCCTTAAAAGTAGAGTTTGTAGGAAGCCTTTTTAAGGTACACGCCTATCACCTTTTAATTCTCATATGTCCCATGTGACGTTAAACTATATCTTAAATCCCGAACTACGTGGGTTATGATTCCTTTTTCTAAACAAGGATACGTAGGTAGCCCATCCGCAGGTACAATCCCAACTCTAAAATAATCCATGTCTTTCTGAGCAAAAATAAACATCAAGTTCCCCGCTGAGTGGGTTTAAAACCAATATGGTTATGATAATAACCAAGAGATCTCTATACAATGTATTGAAGGATACCATTGACTAATAATCTCTAAAAAATACAGATGATTCTCTATCGATTAATAACCTCAAATACATATAAAAGATTCTCTAAATCTTATACATATTAATCATTGATTGTCAGATATAAAGGAAAGCTCATTTTCATACTTCGTAATGTAATAAGGATTCATGAACATAATATAAATCTACAAAGATAGTATTAGAGTAGACAATAATTCCCCCCAAAAAAGGTGTGATGAGTCCGACCTCTCATCCTCTTGACCAATACAAATTCTTAAGCCTCATTGGTCCACAACTAATGAGCATCTACCTTTGGAAAGTAAGTCCAAATTGATATAAAATCATTGGATGTTTCCAGTTCTATGAATAAATCCATTAGAAACTGATTGGAATGTTTGAAACTTAAACGAACAAGGTCATCCCCATTTCCAAAGGAAAAAAAATGGTAAACCCGAAATGAATCCTTAACCAAGTTAAAATGATGTTTTACTTATTTGTTAGGCCCCTATTTAAACTCAATGAGAGGGCCAATAATTCAATCAATAACATATGTCCTCATCCAAAAGATGTAGTGGCTGAAATTATCTTTATTATGTCTGTTATATCAAATAGGCACTCTTTTCCACGATCTTCTGTGTTACAGAAATGGATTCTCTAAATTTCACACATGTGAATGCCCTGCTGTGAATACCTCTACTTCTACTCCTGTTGGATCGTCGTCCACTCTGAGGATGACATCACATACTCAGCATCTTCAATGCTGGGTATCAGATGCACTGGTTAATGAAAACCATCGACACAATACCATTCTGACTTTGGAGGTCGCTCGACAATCCCTCCAAGTCAATAATTCACCCTGGTTGTCCGGACAACGACGACCACCGATCAAGAAGTGGGTGATTCCAACCACCGTTTCCAACCATTTCGGGTCATTATCCCCGGAACGCAATCACCATTCCATCCCATATTATGGGTAGGTGAATGAGAAGGTCACTCAAGGCCTTAATTCAAGGAGACATGAGTCCTTCCCGAGGCTTCCCATAAACAATATCTACCAGAATCGTGCGGCAGTGCGCCCTCAACATGATGAGGGTGTCATCTCCAGGCGTTCGACTCAGGTTCCTCGAACCCGAGCAGGCAAGACGAACAACCAGAGGTGACGAATGGTCAACAGTGAGCAGGATCTTGTCTCTGTCATTTCTGGAGAAGTCCATCAAACCAACTTGATGGAAAATAACAAGAGGGCATACACACCCATCCGTCATGATGTTACTGCCCAGAAGACTCGTCTGGCAGAAACACGCCAATCCTGTCAGGCAATTCCAGTGGAGTATTATAGGCAAGAATATACACCTTTTTATAACTCATCAGTTAGTCAGCAGGCTCGTCTGACTACAACCAAAGAAGGTCACCAATCTAATATAGTGGAAACTAATAAGCAGGCACATACACCTATTTATAATCAACAATTCTGTTAGTAGTCTCATCTTCCAGTGTTGAAAAAAATCATCATCCGTACTTGATGAGGAATACATAGCAGGCACATACATCTTCCAATATTCATCAAGCCTGCCAATAGTCTCATTTGGTAGCATCCAGAGAAGTAATTCAGAAATCCACGATGAAAGAATTGGAGTAGACTCAACTCTCTGCCCCTAAACATGAGTACTATCAGAATTCACTTATAGGAAAAGGAGGACAGGAGTAGGAACACACACCTACTCCAATCACGGAATGGATGTATATTCTCGTTCTGGCAGTTGAAGTCACCAAAAACATTCTAAAAATGGTGAAGGAGCAGAAGTAAATCCCTGCTCATATTATGGATGCCTTCCATGATATTATAATAGCTTCAGTAGCATCACAGGGAATGAAATGAAAATCTATCCCTAACAGTGGAGTGACACATCAACAGTTCACTTCAGAACAGACACACACCTCTGTTCCAGTCCAAGAGGGTTATGGGGCATTCTCCCCCAGGTCATACGGACAACCAAGTCAGGCACATACACCTAATTTGAGTGGAGATAATCAGCCTAACCTGATCCTTTCTCCTGAGCAAGCACATACACATACCCATAATAACCACTTGCGTCAACAATTGGTTCCTAAAGTGAGTAATAAGGCATCTAATAAGAAGACTCGTCCAGCACAGTCAAGAAATAAAGGGCTAATCTGTAATAAGGTCTTACTCGATGTTGGAGTTCATGATGCACTCAGACAATTATCTGTTGCAACTCAATATTCTACTCTCTCAGTTCCAAATACTAGGAACATTAATTCTGAAGGTCTTCATAAAACACTTCCTCATTAAGACTTGCATCATGATAGTTCGTTCGATCTTGAAGTATCACCTTCAGATGAGAGTCACAATAACCCTCTGCGTGGCCAGAAGATCATGGATCAAAATGTTTCATATTTTGATGTAACCCATCATGGTGGTCCTCCCCATGATGATGAATTTAGCTGCGAAAGACCTCTCTGTAATAGTAATTCAAATTGCTTGGAAAATGCTCCAGTGGAAAATGTAGTGACGAGAAAGCCCTCTTATCTTGAGGCAGTTACAAATTTGAAGCTATTCAGGTCTGATGCTTTACCGCTAGCAGGTGAAATACTTTCTCAATCAGAAGATAGCATGGGGTGTAGGTCTTTCTCAGAACCACCACTGGGTAATTCATCTTCTAGTTTGAAAAATGAATTCTATACCAATATTGTTGAATCTGATGAAGAAACAAGGAAGCACCAGCTATAGTCTAATCAGGTAGTATAGTCTTCATCGAACGATAAAGAAGAAATGCCGAATATGAGGAAACAACTGATGAAAGGTGAATTACTAGTCATGTTTTGGCCTTTGGATGACTCTCAGTATGAAATTCTAGAAATGTTGACAGAAGATTTTATTCACGATATTCATCTCACCATGTGGAAAACTCTTTGTCAATTGAAAAAGAAAATATTGTATTATGATGAAAATGAAATCATGTCAAGATAATAGAAGGGTTGAAATGCCAAATTGATTTGGCATCTCTCTCAGTTTCTTAATATCTAAATGCTGAAAAGTAGTAGAGATCCCTTCAGCGTTCATGCCATGTTGCACTAAAAAGGTTGCGCCAGTTAATTTCCAACACCCCATCTGGTATTCATATTAGGGGATGGGGTGTTCATGGAGCACTGCATTTCACTACACTCTCAAGTCAACAAAGCCTACCGAAATTGGTCTCATGCAATGTTATTGCCCACAGCCAGCCACAGTCAATCGGTTTTGTTTGTAATCAATGGCTTGCTCAGGAATAGGCATCAACTAGTTCTTCCCAAAGTTTGGAATACAAAGAAAAAGTTGTCAAATTACTCTTGCATCAGGAAAATGAGAATATCGAACAAGATTTTCATTTAGAGCGAGCGTATCATCAGGTGAAAGAAGTGTCATAAATCCTCCAGTGGTCATTTGAACCAGGTGATTTGAGTGGATGTAGGTTAATGCATCCGGCCAATTTCCGGACTAAAGTCCTCAAAATCAGGAGATATTTTAATAAATTCTAAGATATAGTAGCTCAAGAGCCACCCCAGCTTGCCAAAATGGGGACTCTTTTAGCTCAACCCTCAGAATCAACAAATAGGATTCGAGGAGTTAAGCAGGAATAGTAGGAACAGCCCCAGTCCATCGGACTGGGGACTTTTTCAAATATTCAAAATCTCCCTCCGAAAAAGTCAGTCTTCTCTTGATTAGGTAAGAACCCACAAGAGGAACGAAGATCCAAATTATTAAGAGATTCCATCCCAATTACGGTTCTTCAAGAAATTCCCGAGGGATCAAATCACCAAAAGGCAGTGTCTCAACAAGGACATGGTAGAAGAAAATATCACAGAAATGCCAATAGAAGGGATGAAATGAATTATGAATCAATAAATGTCATCCATGTAGTTGTTTATGATCCTCCAGAACATGAGGCTCACTCAGAGGGATCAGATGATGGAGTTCTTTCTCAAGAAGTTGTACACATAGACAAAAATAAAGAAGGTGTGTGTACAACAAATGTAAGGCTTACCAAAAATCTGGATATTCCTTCAAATAACCAACATCCCCCTTTCCGACACGCGTCCAACAAGGGGAAAGGAAAGAATCAGGTTAAATTCCCTTCTTCTTCTAGAGGAGGACAATCACTCTCACTAGATAAATGATTTGCACAACAAGGGGAAGAAATGAAGAAATTAAGGAGGTTGAATGCAGAACTACTTCAAGGTTATCTTCCTCCTAAGTGTTCTGGAGTCAGTCAGTCAAAGGAATTTTTTGCAGATACTGAGACGGATCAAGAATATCCTCCTTTACCATTACACCCTCACAAATCTAATCCTATGGGTTATACGCATAAAAAAGTGGAAATACTACCATCAGTGGAAGTCTTGGTCGCCACACCTATCCAAATTATAGTTCTTTTACCTGCACAGGTCCAAGATGAACCAGTTGTTTCTCAAAAATTAATGACTACCACTAAGTCATTAACAGCTCAGTTGGAAGCTATGGAAGGGAAGCGTGCACCGGTTCAACCAGAAAAGAGAGGTAACCCTAAATGGGTTGATGCAATTCCTCCCCCATCAAATTTTGCAAGTACCACATTCCCAATCATTAATGGTTCAGGAGACCCAGATCAACACTTACCACATTTTTTTTCTCGTTGTGATCCTATGATGAGAACTCCTCAGTAATAAGAAGCAGTTAAGCTCAGGTGTTTTGTACAGTCATTACAAGGGCCTGCTTTTTTCTAGTATACAAGCTTGCAATCTCAGTCAATTACAGGATGGGAGGATCTCCGCCAAAGATTCCTTCTTCAATTCAACTCAGTGTTTCCAAAGACAACAGTTCTTTATCTTACAAATTTTAAGAAAAGGGAGAATGAAAGATTTTCATATTTCATTACTCGTTGGAAGGGATTAACTTATTACTTAATCTTAGAACTCCCTCAAGAATAATTGTTGCCAATATTTGTGGAAATTTGCGAGATGAATTATGCACACAGTTGATCCCAGTGAAATACACATGAGGGTTTTGAGACCTTAAATCAATCGCTCAACAGATTGAAGACTCTATTATAAAGACTAAGGATAAATCTCGTGTAATTCCACCAGTTCTAGGAAGGAGAATGGGTAAAGCAGAGACTGCTACAGTTAAGCTTAAACAAGCACTTGTACCTGCTTCTACTTCAAAACTTTCATGTTATCGAAGGGCTCCACCTCTTGAGCATCAAAAAAAAGTTAGTTTTGTCAAGATGATCAAAGGGATCAAAGATAGAAACAAATTGAGGATCTGAAGATAAATTTCTATTCTTTCTGAAATGAAAAAGTTCTTGGTAACTTCATTTCGGCTCTGGAAAATAATTTGGTTCAATTTCTAAGGCGCAAAAGGCCAAATAAGGAAGGATATAAAGATCGTCCCAACTATTTCCCATTTCATCAAATGTTGGGGCATCCCATTCAGGAGTGTATTGTATTCAAAGACCTCCTTAAAAAGATGGTGGACTCAGGACAAGTCAAATTGAAAGGTTCTTCATCTCTGGTAGCATGTGTTACTGCTATAAATTTAGAGGAAGAAGGCGAGTGGCAATAAGTCAAAAACAAAAATGCGCAGAAATATGATGATTGTATGGTCAGGAAAACGATCAACGGAACTCATGCCATTTTGTGAAAACAATTGAAGAAACCAATTTTGTCTTCTACTATGAATGCCACAGCAAAACCCTCTTCATAAGAGGGAAAATACTCAAATAAAAAGCATAATTCAAAGAAAGAGGAACAATCAGAAGAAGATGAGATCCTGTAAAAGCCCATGTTGTCATTGACTCTGGAAGATTTAATTCCATTTACATCAAAGCCACGGGCTCCATCCCACTAAAAGACATAGCCTAAATTGTCTAATCAGGCATGGTCTTTATCAGATGGAGAGTTGATCTTTGGTTCTGTTATCATGATTCACTTGACATATCTTAATTCCAGCCACAGTTTCAATTTTGATGAGCATGAGTTCCCTGTATCAAAGAGAGGAATTAGAGGGAGTTCTAGAGGTCTGGGATACAGAGGAAGACGTGGATATCCCAAAAGCCACTATTCCAATCCTACCCCTACAAGAACTGTATATGCAGCAGAAACTCGTGGTTGAACCCTTCATTGGGATGAACAAGAACAAGAAAATTCTTCCACCAATAGCAGATTCAGTCCTAGAACAATTATTCTGGAGGGTCATTCAGAGGTTCCACAGTATTCATCTCAGTAAGTAAATAGACCTATTCGGTCTAATCTTCTAAATAAAGGAGTATTTCCAACTCGTACCCCGATACAAGATGCATTTACTTCCAAAGAATCAACTTCTAAGGCACTTGCAAAACCACATGTTCCTGTTGGGAAATGCAGACCTTTGGATCAAAAATATAATGTCTTGAAACATTTTTCCCAAGTACCAGCCATGTTATCAATTCTGGATTCCTTGAATCTATCAAAGGATCTTTGGGAGGCACTCATTGAGGATTTTTCAAGTCCTCGGGAATTCGAAACTGAAATTGTTATGGATGAAGTCTACCATGATGAGAATAATCCTGTATAATTCCATGTAGTGATATCTTTCGAAAATGAAGATGAAGATGATGTTGTGCATGGACATATTAGACCTTTGTATTTATCTGGAAAGGTCAATGGTGTAGACATATGAAGATATTTCATTGATAATGGTTCAAGAGTCAACCTCATCCCCATTCGTACTCTTAGTCGATTGGGCCTTACAGAATCTGATTTTTCTCCTACTACTTTGATGTTACCAGGATATGATAAAAATGAACAAGAACCACTATGAGAGATTACACTCAGAACTCATTTTGGAGACCTTATATCCAATTCAGATTTCATGGTTATTGATCACGATACATCCTTCAACGTTTTTCTTGGAAGACCTTGGCTACATCAACATGCGGCTATCCCTTCATCCTAACATCAATGCCTCAAATATTGTTTCAATGGTCAAATTTGGACATTGTATGGTGATAAGGCCCCATTCAAGACATGTGAATCTCAATACATTGAGGCAGAATTCTATCACATGGAGGGTGAGGAGAAATCCACAACAAGGGAGGGTACAAAATTTAATGCTCCATATGGTTTGGGAAAGATTCTACTAAACCCATTCACACATGTGAGTACAGATTATGTGTTTCCTATCGGTCAAATTTATAGGATAGACCCAAATCCAATTACTCTTATGGAAACTTCCATAATTTCAATTACAGTAATCAAGCCAGAAAGCATGGGAGAAAGTGGTGATTCACCAAGAAATGATGAAATCTCAAATGGAGGTGTCTTCGTTTAATCCGCTGAAATCCAGCAAGTCTATACTTCACCAACCAGGTCAGAAGAAGTTATAGCAATGTCAGAGGTGAATGATGATGTCGATTCTCAATCCATCATCTCCTCTTTATTACCCAATGAAGACCCTTCATCATTAATAGGGTCAGAAATGGAAGCCTCTTCTTTAAGATGTTCGAATTTTAACATCTCTCCTGATCATGGAAATTATGATTCATCATTTACTATGCAAGTAGAAATAGAAGAAGTAACACATGTTGAAGAAGAAGAGGAAGATCTCAGGGATGCTCCTCCAGCATTTGAAGAGGTTATCTCTACCACTGTGGATGAACTCAGAGAAATAAATCTGGTTACGAAAGAAGATCCACGCCCCACATTAATTAGTGCGGACATGACTCTTGAAGAGTAGGAAATGTATATTTCATTTTGGAAGAAAAATGGAGATATATTTGCTTAGAACTATACAAAGATTCCAGGGATTGATCCTGATGTTGATACTCATCATTTGGGTTTTCCAGAAGAACATCGAGGATTCTAACAAGCTGCAAGAAGAACGCACCCAACTTATGCTTCCAAAATTGTAGCTGAAGTGGATAAGCTTATCAAAGCTAAATTCGTCAGAAAAGTTCAATATCCTAAATGGTTGGCTAATATTGTCCCTATGAAAAAGAAGAATGGACAAATTAGAGTTTGCATTGATTTTAGAGATCTTAATCAGCATTTTCCTAATAACAATTTTCCATTTCCGATTACAGAACTCTTAATTGATGCAACAGCTGGATATGAATTACTTTCCTTCATGGATGGATATTCTGGATATAATCAATTCTAAATGGATTTATAAGATGAAGAATCTACAGATTTATGATCCCCTCAGGGTGTGTTTTTCTATCGGGTAATTCCCTTTGGCCTAAATAATGCAGGCGCAACATATCAGTGTTCCATGCATCGTATCTTCAAACCCTTTTTAG
Organism: Viscum album; assembly: GCA_963277665.1. Classification (NCBI taxonomy): domain Eukaryota; kingdom Viridiplantae; phylum Streptophyta; class Magnoliopsida; order Santalales; family Viscaceae; genus Viscum; species Viscum album. The sequence goes on from OY728141.1 coordinate 144,701,662, forward strand.
GGAAGTTTGTTGAACGTTATGTGGACGATTTTGGGGTTAAATAAAAACAATTTTCTAAACACTTGAATGATTTGGAAGTCATATTACACAAACTTTGGCAACAAAATTTGAAGATGAACCCCTTAAAATGTGCTTTTGGGGTAACCTTAGTAAAATTTCTCAGCTTTGTTGTATGCCATCATGATATCAAAGTCGATCCTAAGAAGGAAAAGTAAATACTTGGTATGTCACCTCCTTGGAATTTGAAATAATTGATAGGAAATCAAGGACACTTGTCCTATATTTGGCATTTCATCGCAAATTTGGCCGGAAAAAGTTTACCCTTCACCAAATTGATGAAGAAGGGAGTCACATACCAGTGGACCAAAGAATGTCAAGAAGCATTCAATATTCTCAAGAAGTATCTCTTGAGTCCACCGGTATTAATGCCACCTGTTGAAGAATTTCCACTTATTCTTTATGTAATAGATTTAGAACGATCATTGGGTGCCTTTCTTGCACAAAAGAATGATGTTGGGAATGAAAACAGCCTTTATTATCTCAGTCGGACTATGTTTGAAGCAGAAACCCGATATTCAAGTATTGAAAAGTGATGAATAGTGTAAATCATTACAGTTCAGAAGTTGGGACACTACCAGCAACATCATGAGGTCCATTTGGTATCTGGAAATAACCTTCTCAAATTCATCCTTAGTAATCCAATGCTTACAGGACGTCTAGCAAGGTGGGTAGTTATTTTACAGCAATTTGATATTCAATATGTGTCTCAAAAGGCAATAATGGGCCAAGATATGGCTGATTTCTTTGATGAACACTCTTTAGTAGAAGATACATCTTCAGATATTAAACTTCCAGATGAGGAAGTCTTCTCTATTCAAGATAGTCTTCAAACATGGGAAATGTACTTTGATGGTGCTTTCAGAAGTCCAACAGGGAAGAAAATGGAAGATCCTAAATTCAAAAAAGTTGGGTTAGGAATTGTGCGTATTTCCCTGGAAAAGGTAGTGCTACCCTATTCCTTCTTGTTGAGGGAAGGCGGTACAAATAATGAAGTAGAATATCAAGCTCTCTTCATAGGATTGGAGTTGGCACTTCAGGCACAAGTTAATCACTTAAAGGTGAAAGGTGATTCAGACCTGGTAATTAAACAAGTCAATGAGGATTATGCAATCAGAAAAGAAGAGTTAATCCCATTGTATGATTATGCCAGAGAGTTAATGGCGTAATTTCCATCGGAACCAACATTTTCTTATGTACCATGATCACAAAATGCCCATGCTGATGCACTGGCTAATATAGCCATAGCTCTGAAAGATCCAAATCAGGATGATACAATCATTAGTATTTCCCATCATCATAAAATTTCACCTTATGTTCAAACCATAATAGAGTAAATCAATGAAATTAGTCCCATTTCTGAACCATATGGTAATACTACGGGATGGGTGACACCTATCAGGTAATATCTTCAAAATGTAACACTCCCACCTGATAGAGCTGGGAAAGAACAAATCTAGCGGCGTGTGGTCAATTTTACTCTTTATGAGAGCCCAGGTCACCTAGAGAAAATTCTTTACAAAATATGTTTTGATGGAGTTATCTTCAGATGCATTGACAGTGATGAGACAGTGGATGTCATGAAAGAAGTACATGCAGGAGTTTGTGGTGCCCACCAGTCTGGACATAGGCTATCTGATCAAATTTCAAGGCTTGAATACTTTTGGCCTTAAATGATATAAGATTGTGTTGATTTCACGAAGAAGTTTCATTCATTCCAAGTATGTGACATCTTCATTCATCAACCCCCAGAGTTGCTTCATACAGCTAAATACTTGTGGCCGTTTTCCACATGGGGAATGGATGTAGTGGGACCTTACCCTTCAACAACAACCAAGCAGTTTAAGTATATTCTTACTACTACAGACTTCTTTTCCAAATTAGAAGAGCCAATACCTCTCAAAGAAGTTAGTTCTAAAAGAATTATTAGCTTCATCAAGTCTAACATCATTACCATATTTGGTGTCCCTCATACCATATTGACGGAAAATGGAACCAACTTCTGTTCATCCGAGGTAAGGAAGTTGTATCAAGAATACAACATCAAATACAACCATTCATCTCAGTATCATGCAGCGGCCAATGGATAGATAGAATCCTTCAATAAGATTCTTTCTAATATACTGCAAAAGATGGTAGATAAAGATAAACATTCATGGCTTGATAAACGCTTTCATGCTTTATGGGCTTATCGGACCACCACCCACACTACAATGCGGTCAACTCCATGTTCATTGGTATATGGAACAGAAGCAGTCTTTCCCATTAAAGTTCAATTACCTTCGCTCAGAGTAGCCATTTTTGATCAGTCATCTACAGATGAAAAATCTCAAAATAGATTGGATTAATTGGAATGATTAGATGAGAAAATATTATGCACCCTACATCACTTGGAGGTCTATCATAATCAAATTGAACGAGCTTTCAACAAAAAAGTTTGTGTAAAGTCATTCATTTTGGGAGAATTGGTATTGGTTCTCAGAACTCCAATGATACCAGGAACGAAGCCTCCCAAGATGGACAAAAAATGGTAAGGACATTATTCAATACATAATTTTTACTCTAATGGAGCTTATTCTTCAATCTCAATGGATGAAGAACTCATCACGACTCCATAAAATGCCATATTTCTGAAGAAGTATTTTGTGTAATGCAAATAATAATACGTCCAACAAGACGTTAAACTGCATAATCGTTGGTCCATGCATATGACCTTAAACTACTCGCACCATCATCCAATATGACGTTAAACTGTGCCATCGTCGAACATTACATTAAACTGTGAAAAAGTCCCTAATACGTCCAACATGACATTAAATTGTGTCCTATTTTTTCCTTACTTCCTGACATTAAACAGCATAGTCCCCCTTTTGTCCAACATGATGTTAAACTATATTTTCCCCATCATCTTAGCTACATGATGCTAAACTGTATAGCACCCTTATTATCCAACATGATCCAAAATTGTGTTCACGTCCAACATGATGTTAAACTGTGTACCTATATTTTCCCTACATGACATTAAATTGTACTGCTCATTCGTCCTACATGACGTAAAACTGAACAAAGTCCCTTAATACGTCCTACATGACGTTAAAATTTATTTTTTCCCTACTAAATGACACTAAACTGTGCAGCACCAATACTCCTCACTGCAAGACTTTAAACTGCATAGTCCCTTCATATGTCCTACATGACATTAAACTGTGCATCGTTAAGGTTGTTGCTACCTCTTGTTTCTCACACCGAGTATAAATGAAGTGATATTAGAGTAAATTTCAACCATAACAACCTATCTGGGCCGCTAACCATGTGTAAGTCCCGACACTATTTTTTAGGTCGTTGTCCACAAGAACAACTTGATTACCAATACATTCTTTAATCGAACTATGCGGACTTTGATCCTTTCCTTCTAGGATGGGTATGTTGGCAACCTCGTGAGTTTCAAGCCCAAAATCAATCTCTTCACATCGGTTCACCTTCGTCTCGTACGATGTTGACTCATGAAACCGCCCCCAGAAACAATATTTTTTTTACATTAGTTCACCATCGTCCTTGATTTATGACGTTAAACTGTTTGCACTTTTTTTCATGTACGACAATAAACTACAACATTCTTTGACACCCTCACCTGAGAGGGAATCATTATTTACATTGATCTCCAATCATGTTATATTCTAAAGACTACGTGCATACATGGCAATGCCTGAACATTTTATCTTGGGTAAAACCATCATTGCACTAAAGTCCCCTTTTCAACCTTCACTTGTACGAACCAAATCTGTACAGAGGGTATTTCAAGAACTACATGCGGCTTGATTCCCATCCTTATGGGATATGTAGGAATGTTCGAGCATCCCTTGAATCCAGCCCCAAGTCTTTGGGCCTAACCCCAAATTCTACATTCAGTCCTTTGGCAGAAAATCCCCCTGTGAAAACATGAATGTGGTATGGAAACCCTGGCCTTCATTCCTATCAAGTTTATAAAACACATTGTGTACTCCTTATAATGGTCTGAGATATATGACCCAAAACTGAGATCTCTTACACTCTCATCCCACATGACGTTAAACAATATTTAAAGAACTACGTATGGCCTGATTCTCATCCTTATAGGATATGTAGTGAAGTCCAGCACCTCAATTCAGGACCCATCCACAACATGATTATGGTTAGCATTGGTCTGTGTATCTCTATAAGAATTGAACAATTCCCATTTTGATGTGTCATACTCTTAACCTTAAATACTTCCAGATCTCCACAATCTTTTTTTTTCTTGACTTCTGGTCAAAAAATGTTTGATACTTGCATGTTATTTTTCCTGACTTTGTAACACGTGCCCTTAGGCAGCCCTGCATAAGTAGTCTAGAAAACAGACATGTCAGCTAAAAAGATGTTATTATTTTACTATGCAGCCAATGCCCTTAGGTGGCCCTGCATAATTCAACCTTCTAACGAGTTTGTTAAATAGTCGTAACATCATTCTTGGGAGAAAAACCAATTTTTTTCTTATTTGTCTTAACTACAATATATAGGGATCCGCAAAAATATCCATCCTAAACATATTTGTCCCATACTATTTTTCATGATCTGAAAGTAGTCAAGTCTATGGTTTATATTTCCCTTCCCTACGTTTGGGTCAGACCTTCGTGGGAGTGAAATTCATCCAATTATTTGACAATCTTTATTGGAAATATCCTCTCCATATTCAAGTACCTCTCTCCATACAGAAGACTCTATGCTTTGGAAAATTTGAATCTCCATAAACTTCTACAGGATTTTTATCAATAGAAATGTAAAATTTCTGAGATTTCTTTTGCCTGACTATGCAGTACGTGCCCTTAGGCGGCCTTGAATAAGTAGTCTACATAACAGACCTATCAACCAAAAGATGCTATTATTTGACTATGCAGCCAATGCCCTTAAGCAGCCCTGCATAATTCAACCCCCTAACAGGTTTGTTAAATAGTAGTAACTTCATTCTTGGGAAATACTTCTTCTAATGCCTTCTAGCCCTTTTTCATATCATTCCTCATATTCAAAATTTATTAAGTCATAGTTTACATGTTTCTCCCATACTTGAATATGCTAATATGTTTTCAGATAAATTTTCAAGGAATTGAGTCAATTTTAATCCATTCGGTCAAAGCTATTTCGACCTTAAACATTAGCCTTTTTTATGTCCAACGTGCATGAATTTAAACTGCCCACAAAAGACAAGGGAACTCTGAATAAAATTCAAGTCCCAGCTCACCAAACGTACATTTTGTATGATTCAGGTAATATTGAGCAATAAAAAGATTCAAAGTTTATAGGGTTATTTCCTAGAAAAAATCAAACTATGCTTACTTGGCCCATTGTCTATGGTAAAATATAAAGCAAGTAGCAAAAGAAGGAATTCACAAATGATTGAAGATGAAAGTGTTTTTCATTGATGCACAAGAGTTATAAGGACATCCATAGATTGGAGTATCCTCTCTTTTTCAATAATTACAAGAGACTTTCAACATAACTCATCATTTGATTTACGGTGTCCCAAGATTCATCAGCAACCAATTGGAATTAATTCATTCAACTGGATAAAATAATAGATGCAGTGATACCAGTTCTTCTTGGAACAATTATAAAATAATGTTTTTGAGTGCGGTTTGAGAAAATTTTCTACTGATCAAATAGTTACTCTGTTTCTGTCAAAGAGACTTGGAAGATGGATACATGGATTTGGGAATGGAGCATTGGAAGTAAAGAGCCATTTGGAGAGAGTAAACTTTTCAGATATTGTTTTTAATGTCATGATAGTCTTCTCTCCATCAACCAGAAGTGGAAAACATATCATCCCATGGTTTTCCATTTTCTTATCTACAAGGAAATGGAATGATGGGAAATTTTGAAAGTTCAAACCATTGTTGTTTCTCTTAATCCACAGCGTAATCGAAATAGAGGAGTAGCAGTGCGGATGTATCTTGAGAATATAATTATTTTCATTTGGAACGTTGACTTCTTGCAGATGACCATGCCCATACAAAGTCAAGTAGATGCTCCGTGGAAAGTTAAGATGATACTTCTTCAAGAACTTGGACAAATATGGAAGAGTGTTGTCGCAGATTTCATTTTAATCATGGCCAACAATGTTCATCATATCGTCAATTCTCTTGCTGTCCAGTTCATCAGACATTCCAATTCTTCTATGAGCAATTGAATCTGCACAAAGGCCGATGAAATTAACTCTTAAGTAAGTTAATTTTTCATAAAATTTTTTAATAAATTAGAAAAAATGGATAAGGCAATAAGGCGCGCAAGTCCAAAGTTGGCACATAGGTGTAACTGTGTCGTGTAGGTTTTGGCGTGCAGGTATCACCACGCAGGTCAAAATACCTCTGTAGCAGCACAACACGAACAGAAACAATGAAACCATGGAAAATCAACAACCTTCGTGACAAGAGAAACCTGTGCGGAGACAGCTCAAATTGTTCAAAGTCGGTTGCTTTGCGCGAGAATGGCCGCATATTTATAGTCCAGGCTGCACCCCTACGTGCCAAAGCCTGCGCGCCTCTCACCTATGCGCCCCTATCTATGAGCTCAGAACTGCACGCCGAAATTCCTTGGTTTTCTTATTTACCACAGAGTCACATCCTCCTTTATTTTGGATCCAACTCTGAGGGGGGACTTTTGTTGATGCTACCTTAAGTCACAGATTTTAACGATTGAAAAGGGAAAAACCTTAACACAAAGTGATTCATCCTCTGAAGAAATATAAAAAATTGACAAAGGCAGAAACAATGACATTCTTCAGCATGGGCCGCAAAAGTTCCAAGACGGTCACGCAGGTTACCTGCATGCCACATATTGGGCATGTAGGTGACCTGCGTGCCCTATCTAATTTCCACCCAAGGTCTTTAGCAGCCTATAAATACCCCTTGTGGTCCCCCCATTTGAAGGACGAAAAATCCAAAAACTCAGATTTCATCTCTCGGCGCCCTAGTCTCTTCTTGATGTTTTCTGAACACATGATAGGTAATTTATTACATAGAATGGAAGATCTAAAGAGGGGGAAGAAGTAATAACTGTTGAAATTCATCAACACATGCGCGCCTAAGTGTATAACCCTTAAGGGAAATGAAGACACTTGTGTGCTGCCTTATTACTTCAACAAAACATGTGCTCCACTCTTTTGTAAGCCTCTAGAGATAATGATAAGGGCTTGAGCCAAGCCTCGCCTAAGTATTACCCTATGGGTTAACCGTCGTGTAGGTACATATGTGTCGCGCAGGTATACCTGCGCGACCAGGACCTGCTCGCCCAAACAGGACCCGCACGCCTACCTTCTTATGGGTACCCCTCCTATCCATTCATCTCTTTTCTTCAAATCCACATATCCTCTTCAAGATTTAGCCTTCAAAATCCTCTTAAATACCATTGATGGAATGATTCCTTGGTTGGAATCTTTATCTGAAAGGAATTCTGTGGAACATCTCTCAAAACCTAGTGATTTAAATATCTTCATGTCACTAAGGTGAGAGATTTCATTCTTTCAACCTCATCCTTTAATATGAGAAGATCTTTAACCTGGGCCTTCTCTTCAGGAGTAATTCCCAGTTCAAGTTCTTTAACCTAGGCCTTTTTTTCAAGAATAAGCCTCAGTTCAAGATCTCTAAACCTGGGCCTTCTTTTCATGAGTAAGCCCTAGAAAATATTCCCCTAACATGGGCTTCCTTTTTTAAGAGAAAGCCCCACTTCAAGTTCCCTTAATTCCGGTATCCTCTTTAGGAGTAATCCCCAAGTTACCAAATATGGGCATCCTCCTTAGGAGTAAGTCCCAAATCCCAAATTACCTTAACCTGGGCCTCCTTTTCAAAAGTAAGCCCCAGTCATAATTCCCTTAACCTGGGCCTCCTTTTCACGAGTTAGCCTCAGTTCTCAAGTCCCTTTAACCTGGGTCTCCTTCTCAGGAGTTAGCCCCAATTCCCCTCCTAGTTTGGGCATCTTTTTCAGAAGTAATCCCAAAGTTAGAGTAACCAAATATCCATAAAAACACATATACCTTTGTGGACTCTATTCTCGGACTTCTTCTCTAAAATACGTCTCGATATTTATCTATTTGGACAATCATACATACATAAGACCCATACCATTCCTTGTGACTGCATCTTTCGTTGCACAAATCGGCAGGTTTTACTGATACTTCTTGTTTCTCACACCGAGCATGACTCACATAAGATTACAGTGTAAAAGTAATTATTAAATCTCTCTTTGATCCATTAATCATGCATAAACCCCACACTTCTATCTCAAACTACGTGGAATTTGATCTCTGCCTTAAAAGTAGAGTACGTAGGAAGCCTTTTTAAGGTTCAATACTATCACCCATTAATTCTCATTTGTCCCATAAAACGTTAAAATATATCTTAACACCCGAACTACGTGGGTTATGATTCATTTTTATAAACAAGGATACATAGGTAGCCCATCCGTGAGTACGATCCCAACTCTGAAATAATCCATGTCCTTATGAACGACAATAAACTTCAAGTGTCCTGCTGTGTGGCTTTAATACCAGTATGGTTATCATAATAACCAAGAGATCTCTATACAATGTATTGAAGGATACCATTGACTAAGAATCTCTAACAAATACAGATGATTCTCTATCGATGAAGAACCTCAAATACATATAAAAGATTCTCTAAATCTTATACATATTAATCATTGATTTTCATATCTAAAGGAAAGCTAGTTTTCATACTTGGTAATGTAGTAAGGGTTCACGAACATAACTTAAATCTATAAAGAGAGTCCTGGAGTATACAATAATTCCCCCCAAAAGGGTGTGATGAGTCTGAACTCCCATCCTCTCGACCGATGAAAATTCTTAAGCCTCATCTGTCTACAACTAATGAGCACCTACCTTTGGAAAGTATGTCCAAATGAATATAGAATCATTGGATGTTTCCGGTTCTATGAATAAACCCGTTAGAAAACCATTGGAATGTTTGAACCTTAAACAAACAAGGTCATCCCCATTTCTAGAGGAAACAGTATCCTAGAGTCTTTTCATGGAATTCCTATATGGGAAACCATGTAACACTCAATACTGGTCAAATTCTCCTGAATGAAGCTTGGCTTCGCCCGCTGACGCATTTTCAATCGAACCACAATTCCTTTCCCACATGAGGCATTCCTTTATTTCTCATGCTCTATAACCAAAGTACATCCAATACCAATGGTGTTTCTTAGAGGTTTCATACACCACAAACCATATCAACATCATGCTAACGAGCAAGTGTCTACATGAATTTACTAGAATCGACATGACACTCCCCACCACAAGAGTTTCCTAGTTCCTAAAACCAGAGGTATATTAGTTTCCCACAATTGATATAGATCAAATCCACTTTAAAGGTACATGTTCCACTCCTCCAATTCATTATCACCACATCTTGATATCTGGAATAATTTAAAAACCAACCTGAATGGAGTGTCAAAACACCTGATCCTACGGAATTCCATCCCAAGAATTGAGATTAATTTTAATTACTTTAATGAACTTGTCACTTTACCTCATAGAAAACCTAAGAATTTAATCAATAGAACAAGGATCAATAGTTTCACCAAACTCGACTAATTTATTACATCATTTTGGAAATTAACTGGTACTGTATATATTAATTCGTACTACCCAGAGATTACATGAAGAAAATTCACATTATGTATACTACCCATAGTCTTTTCATCCCTATGAATTCAAGTATCAGATGGACCACATAAAAAACCAGAAAAAAGGAACTTTATCTCACATGCCTACAAAATAGACTAACGTCCTACCGAGTCACCCTAGTAAAAGAAATATGGTCATGAGTCCTACTAAGGGGATGACCATTCCCTAGGCATTTCTAACCTACTAAAACTGAGCATTACTCGATGCTCACACCCATACAAAGGGTCAAGTATATAATTGCCACCCTTCCGAACAAGGGTTTCATTGGAAGCTAAGAGTCCTACAAGGGACAATGTCACCCAAATGGTACCATATGACAGAAAACTCAATGTATTTATCATGTTATCTATTCTCTAAGGGTGAAACCTACCACAGGGCAGACCCCTACAAAGGAATAAGCATCGTCCCTATCACTAGTTCATTCCAAATAGAAATTCACTAATCTCAAGAGCCAACCATTTAAGCTAGTCATAAAAAGGAGAAAGGACTATGGAAAATGATCATGTTTCCATTCCAAGGAAACTCAAGGAGATATCTAAAGTACACTTAAATAAGTTTTTAAACTAACAATACCACCTAAGGTTCCATTTTAAGTCGTTAAATTAATTAATATTCAATATTTAAGAATTTAAAATGTTTAAAACTGATCATAAAGTACCTTTTATAAAACAAAATCACTTGGTAAATACTAAGGTGGCATATTAGGGTCCTGTTAATCTAACTAGGTTCCTCAAAAAGTAGTCCAATAACAGTTCTTAAATTATCAAAATTCAAAACACTCATAGTAGGTTATCTCATAAGAAACATTCCACTACTGGCTTACATAGTTCCAATTTTTAATTTAAAAAGGTAATCATATGGATCATCATTCTTGTGTGATATAGTCTCAAGACATTATAGAGGCATCCATTAATTTCAGATAAATAATTAAAAATATTTACAATTCTAACCATTAAAAAATATATCATTTTCATATATATAGTGGTTTAGTTATATGGGTTTCCAAATCCAAATCTATAAGGCTCTAATACACTTTATAGGTTGGAATTTGGATCCCATTAATAGAAATAATTTCATTTAAAAATTTGATCTTTAGAAGCTTTTAAATTTTAGTAAGAGTCCCTATATATATTTAAAAAGATTAAAATATGGTTTGAGTACATGGGTTACATTCCCCCAATTATATGGTTCTCATACGCCTTATAACAGAAGACTAGCTCTCATTTAATCAAAACTAATAAATTTCATCCCATGAAACAAATTTTATATCAATGACAAACTAGGTATTTTATCACAATAAATAACACAATGAAATATTCTAATAAGAACTCAAGCACTATATATAAGAAATAAATGCTAAATAAGTATGCAGCATGTCATAACACTCAATACACACAATAAAAATTAGCAAGAAAGCTACAAATTCAACTGTATGGAATGGAATATGCATGCCATGTGAATTTATATGTTCCTATAATGATACATATAATGTTACTACGTTTCCATACCAAGATAATTGTGAAATACCATAGATTTTGTAAATAAATAAGTAGTGGAAAGGACACCAATAACTCAAGGTGAAATCATAATCAACTATAACAACCAAAAACATGAATATCAATCCCAACCTTGGCCACTTGATCTTTTACAAGTGGGTGGGGTAATCACTCCCAAAAATTAATATTTACCATGAACCAACACATTTATAGTCTCCTTTCAAATATCCAAAAATATTAAGTCAAAGGAAAAGAGGCTCTGATACAACTTTTTAATGTCCCGACCTAGCTGACCATTAAACCGGTAGCCATACTTGTGGGTCACATGGCCTCAAGAATGTGTCCCCATTCTCCAAAGTATATTAAATATTAGTGAGGGTATAAGGAGGTTAAAATGGGGAGACTAAACCCTGATGATCATAGTATCACATCGATATAATAGATAATAAATAACTAAAAACAACAAAATTACTCGTAAATGAAAAATGGGTCATTGTAGGAATAATATAAATTGTATACAAAAGATGTCCAACATGAATGTATAACATTGAATTCATTTACCATATGATTATACATAAACTAATATAGTATACAAAAATCATCCAACAAGATATAGTATAATACATGTATGAGAAAAGAAAAAAATACCCTAATGTTATCACTATGAGCATCCTGATATCGAACACAGCCCTATGTTGTTAACTCATAGGTATAATGAAAGGATCATAAGAAAACATCTTTGGTCCTATGAGCATGAGATTTACCCAGGTACCCCAATGCAATGGATGAAAAAATATGGTGTCATATAAAATCCTAGTAGTTTACCACCCATGGTGTCTATACCTAAGTCCAGTCTGTGAATATGAATTAGTGTAGTGTCCAGGTAAATAGAATAATAAGTTGTTCTAGATAAATAAATACTAGTCAACTTAGGATCCATAATTAAACCTTGGCAACTCTACCTACTTTGGCTCGTAGTTGGAATAAGTGTCTAGTTAGAAATATTATATATATATATATATATATAGTAATTATATATATATTGCATAGTTATGTATTTTATCTACCTATTTGGACCATGTGCATGCAGATTCTAATGTACATGTACATGGAATGCTAGTTCCTGGATAGACAGGGGAATAAATCAGTCATCCATAACCATTCTAAACGAGAATATAATCTCAATTCAAGGTTACTTGCCCCACATCTCATAATTAGTGGGAAATGTTATGATTGTCACTCAATATGGTGAGTATTCAGTAATGTCAACACTTAAATGGTGGTGAGTTCACCGTCATGTCAACACCCAATAGAGGACATGGTGTTTCATGACCATCATCCTTATAGTATCATTGGTGTAACAATTCATGCTCAATACCTCCTATAATGGAGTGTAATTCCTAAAATATCAACTGAACCCTTACTATATAACAAATTTTTAACTCTAGGTTCAGTATCCCATCTTCTATTTGATATTTTAAGAATAATATTCAATAAATTATAATTAAATCCTATTTATCATTTACCAAATAATTCCCTCTTAGTTCACCTTAATAATTAGTGGTCCCATTAATATTTTGTTTTTGAAATTATAGCCCTAGTTTTTGTGGGAATCCCGGAGTATCTGATTGTCTCAATATTACATTTACTCACTATACAAATTATGATTGTTTATAAATCCTAAGTATTAATTGTTGGAAAAAAGATTTTTTTTACCTGCTACATAATTCTATATCGAGTATAAATAGTATTCAAATTATTATGATCTAGTTTGTAATGATTTGTTTTATAGTCTATTGTGTTCCCAATGATGCCACACATGGCACATTATTCTCTAATAGATTGGATATTATTTTAAAACACAACATAGATGTGATTTTCTAGAATTATATCTCATTCGATACTAAATTTTTTCATTAATTTCATCATGTTGTTAGATAATTTATACCACTTAAACATTATTTAAATCTCCCTTATTGACTCTAATTATCCTAAAAAATTATAGTAATTTTATTGAAGGTGTCTTATAAATATACTTTAACTCCTCATTAATCATGTCAGTATATTTCCCATAAACTGAGTGGTATATTAAATTATAAACCTAAGTTGAAATGAAATTTTTAAAATAATATATATATGTGTAATGGAAGGTGGTGGTAATTACACCACCTAATGTTTTCTGTAAACTTATCATAGGTCTCCTAGAAATCATATTTATCCTCTAGAAAAAAGATACTAATCTTATTCCTAAGATATCATTTTAATATTTTAGGTTAGAATATCATGTAATAATAATTTTAAACATGTTCCAAGGTTTCAAATATATTATCTAATGTATTTTGGAGTTCTGTTCGATAACTTTTTCAATAAAATCTATAACCCTCTCTTATAGATATTCTATTTATATTTTATTCTCTTTATAAATATCTATAAGTTATTTATGAATTTATTAAATGAATGGAAACATGTTTTTATATTTTCATCTAGTGAACATGAATTAGATAAATGTATTTAATGACTTCTATTTTCATATATTTTTTGATTATTTCTTTTATATTTCTCCCAGTCTCATAAACCCTATCCTGATAATGGTGTAAAAATTTTCAACCAATCACCAAATAGATCAAAATATTTTTGTATATTATATTAAACCTAAAATAATGGGGATAAAATTAAATCAAACATATAAGGTATACAAAACATATGGATTAAGAAAAAACACCCACAACCAGAAAAACAACACCAAATAAGAAAAATTAAAATGGAAGTGGCTACTGAATGGAATTTCGAAATTATAAAATCAATAAAAACATAACTGATGTGGTTGTACAAAATTTTATTTAATAAAATAAACTCAAGAAACAACAGTTAACATCATAGGATACATATGATAAAAATGTTATGTGAAACTTATTTTTCAATCTCAAAATGATATTTCTTTCATTTAAAAAAAATATAATTATCTTCTAAAATTTTTCATGGAATGATTTAAAATCCATATATCGAAGAGATCAAATTATAGGTGTCTAAATAATTTATTTCACCAACTATAAAACCGATTCTTCTATAAATATAATGTATATAATAATATTTTGGATTACTATTTAGTAATTAGAAAACCCTTATTAATTGAATAACAATGAAATTAGTTTCAATGTTTCTATTCATTTAAAATAATTACAAATGTTACTGGATCTGGAAACATTAATAAAAATGAATAAATATTAAAGAAAATGATGAAGAGTAGTGAAAGAGAATAAGATTTGAAAAAATGATCTAAATAGAATATATTAGATTAATATTACTCCATATATACATATTTTAGAAGTAAACGTTTTTTATTAGAAAAAGTATAATAAATTGATTACTTGAAAAGACAAATGAAATAAAAGAGAAGAATTAATTAAGGTGTATTCTCTATTGAATTTATCGGCTTCCTGATAAGAACATATTTCCCATTAAAGGCCTTCTACTATACTTTCCTAGTTCATGTCAACTCTGGTTCCTCAAGTCTATGACTGATCTACCCCCTCCCCTTAAAATTTTATCTTATTCCGTTATGTATGATTCAATAATACATTCACTCACTATAACCTTCCCCCGATTATACTACCCAATTCTTAATGTTATGTCTTCAATTATTCATCATATTATTCATAATGACTCAGAAAAAAAATCACTATGAATATTTTCTCCACCATGTTATTCATAATTCTATTACTAAGTTTCCTTTAAATGTTTCAAGTGATATATAGTTACCTATTTGTGCCCATATTATACCCCATTATTTTTAATTCAAGAGTAATTATGATGAAAATTTTATTTGTAATCCATCATGGTGGTTAAAAAACAATATATGTTTTGAACTTGAATGAATCCACTACCTTGTACCTAAAATATCAGAAAATATGGTCACTTAATGAAGTCACTCTATAAGTGGTACATTATTATCATATTTTACATATTGTGGGAACCTTATGAATAGTTTTTTCTTAAAAAATCAATCTATATATAAAAAATATGTACCTTATTTAATTTTTTCCATACAGAAACTTTTTGTCGTATTTTCCTTATATGGTCTGATAATGACTCTGACATAGTTTGATATTATTTTTATAGAGATTATTTTTTCATAAATGTCTAGGATGTAGCCAAATTTATAATATGCACTTCCTAAATAACTCTTACACAATCCTTCATGACTACTAAAAACATAGACATACAATATCAAATAAAAGGTTTTATATAAAAAAATCAACCAACGATGTAATATTCCTCCTCAAAATAGAGTAAACTCTAAATTGAAAATTTTAAAATAAAATTTATTAATCATTCCACAAGTTATATTAATTATTAAAAGACAAATAATGGAATTATTGAATCAAAAAAGTTTAAACCTAATTTATAAAATAATAACTTAATAAAATCAAAGTCTGACCATATTTTCAATCTTGAAATATATGTAAATTAATGAAAAAATCATTAATTAATTTACCATAAAAAATAAATAATTTAATAAAATATTAAATGAACAATTATTTCAACCAAAAAATTATTTTAGTAAATAATATTGTCAATAAATGAATATGTAGCCATCAAAAAATTAATGTAATCAAAAAAATGATGTAGTATAAATATACCCAAATCAAAAAAATAACTTATTATACATTTTAGTTATAATTAATTGTACCCAAACTCCCAGAAACTATTAGGTAAAAATTTTATTTTTCATGATTTGATTACATAAAATTATTTATTATAAATATAGTTACATTTGTTTTAATTGAGTGATTCCTTGTGAATTAAAAATATGATAATGTATTAATAATCATTCAGATACATCTGAATCTATTTTTCTATTTTTATATTAATAATTTGACTACGAGTCACTAAATGAAATATATTTAAATGAAATAGAGTTTTAAGACCATACGTCATTACTCATATATATTAACCACCATAACTATAGGTTTATAACCAACCCTGATAATTGATGTATTTGGGTCATCATATAAAATATATTAGTCAATACCAATGGAGGTAGCAATAGTACCAATTTCAACCCCACTGTCATTGAAAATATATCATTGAATCAATACAATAATAACACCAAGTTATGTTTCTAGTGGATAATTTACAAAAAAATGATTTTTTTACTATTTATTCCAACATATATGGCATATCAATATCCAAAAAGTGCCATGGGTCAATAAAGTTAAATAAAAATTAAATAAAGAAAACCACTCAAATAATTGAATCAATCCAATTAAATTTGATCATAAAAACTCAACTGGTTGATTAATAATAAAATATAAGTATTTTCTAAGAAAATATAAAATAGAACATATTTTCATGTTGACGGTAGTAATGTGATACCTTAATATAAAATATTTTCCTGAAAATTTATATAACCCCATTATTTCACATTCTCTTGCTCACTACGTTACTCTTTATTATATTTGTATTGCCATTTATCACGAGTGATTTGTATTCTGGAGAAATATTATTGGTACCAAAATATAATGATCTTATTTCTAGAGAGATAACATCACCCAATAAGCTTAATGAATTATATATATACATATAATCTTATTGAAATTAAATGAATTTTTATTAATATTTTATAAAATTAATTTTTATACCTTTCATTCCAACCACACAGGAAACTCTTTGTTATGAAAATTCTATCTCATTCTCAAAGGAAACATATGATGAATTCAACTTATAATTTTTATGTTATCTACATAAAAATATAACAAATGTTTAAGATATAGGTATAAATATATAGTATGGTATATTTTATACATGTTTAAATTACTAACATTATGTATAGATTGAAAAATTATGGTTGATAAAGACTGTGTGATTTATAATCTTCCACTCTTCAAGGCTTAATGTATTGAATGCATTAGATCATTGAATTTACCTTATTATAGAATTTTGTGGAAAAGTGGGATAAATTTTCTCAAACTTCTCATATTAATTTTTCATTGGTTGGTTGTATCTCATTTTAATATCCATAAAATACATTGAATATAAATTCATACATTCTTGAGATCAATAATTTTTCATAATGGAACCTTTGGGACAATTATAATTCCTTATATAGGAATTCAATATGTATATATTTATTTTAGTAGGATATATCCGATATAAAATAATGGATCCTTAAATCAATGTTTTTATTTGAATATTACAATTACATTTAGCATGTTAGTGAAAAAATATAGAGGGAAAATGTTCTCTAACTAAGTCTTAATTAATGTCACCACTTGGTTATTTTCAAGAAGCTCTAGGAAAACATTTAATAAATGTATCTTTATAAAACTATTACAATAAAATAACTATCACCTTTTCAATACTATACAATAAATTATTTATTTCTATTGGAATAAATTCATAGTCAAGAATATGACAGTCATGAGTTTTTTTGAGATTATAGTTTCACCTCTCTTCTGTTGACCTATTTGGATATGTGTCTTGAATAAGAATAAATAACATTGATAGTATCTAATAATTATATAAATTTGTCTATCTAAATTTTTTATCACATAATAAGAAAAAGAAATATTTAAGTTATTTTGAGTGATATTCTCAGGATATTATTCTCGTACAGTACCCAAATCCACCAATTCACACAAATATTTTAAATCACATATGGTGTGCCCATTCAATATTAAATGGCTCAAAATTAAAAACTCATATATAATTTTATAAATATTTATTACATACAAATAATGGAAAAACATTTATGATCAATAATTATAATCATATAAGGTACTTTTATTCCTTCATTCATAAAAATATTCAATGGAAATGTTCTCCCTATTTCAAGATTTCATTTAAAATTTACAAAATAGAACATTATCATCATGCATCTCATTAATAACATTAGTTAAAAACATAATATATGGCTGATTCTCAGTTTCAATGATATTTTTATACTATCAACAATATCTCTTGTAAAGTACTAAATTTTTAATATATGAACATCATATTTGATAGACTTTATGGCATGTAACACCACGTGTAAAAGGAAATATAATATCCTGAGACATAAAGAGATATTTACTATTTCAAATAAATCTAATAAATTATATACCATTCGATTCATGAATTTCTACGTTTTTATTGCGTTATATGAAACAATGAGTTTCTTCGATAGCTTGTGTTATACGTAAGGCTGAGTTTTATCAAACAACAATATACAATTAATATTATTATCTAATATAATAGTTTTTACATGGTATTTTTAAGGGTGGGTATGAATATTACTAACTAAATAGATAAAATATATATTTTACACACATTTATTACATATCTATTGATTATAAATAATAATAATAATAATAATTTAAAAAAATAAATGATTCTAAAAATCTGTATTTTCCTAAAAGACTATTTAGTAATGCTTGGAAAAATATTTTAAAAATTAATTTTCAAAATTTTTTGGAAAATTATATTTGAAAATAAAAAAAATTAAATTTTAATACACTAATTATAATAGGGTTAATTTTTCATATTTTTCTAAGACATTTCGTTTTTAAGATAAATACTGAAAAATTGAATTTTAATTGAAAGCTACATTTTCATTTAAATAATTTATAATGTTAAATTATATTTTGAATTAGTTTTAAAGTCATATTAGTTCAGTAATACATATATTAATCCTATTTTTTTCATTAGTATTATTCTCATATTAAAGTTTCAAATAAAAAACATTATTAACTTTTGAACATTTTCACTCTAAAAACAATCTTTCTCATCCCGTGAGTGGGAATAATTTTATATTGAATATTTCTACTTCTATGATTTTAATGTAATTACCTAAACATCGAATCCTAGATATAGTTACTTACTTTATTACCTTAAAATGATTACATGGAATGAAATCCTAAAAGACCGACTAGTTTAGTGGTTTAGGAACAACAGATAATATACATGATACCCATTTTACATTGGGAATAGAAAATGAAATAAAATACCTAAAAAAAGATAATTGACTAAATCCTTGAATCTAATTCAAATAATTTTTATTATTATCTTGGGGAAAATAAATAAATAATGGTGATCTCAAATGATCAGTAGTGTTAATTACAACATAAAAAATAATGAATCAATGATAATAATCAATATGGAAAGGTAAATAACTTAACACACATTAAATTAAATCAATAAAATGATAATAAAATGATTCCATATAATTTATTAGCTAAAATATAATGGATAATAATAATAAAGTACTAAATAAGTTAAATTTATAATTATCTGACATCATGTTTCCGAAGAACATGATTCCTATACCATCTAGAACTATCCTCAAGACAATTTAAAATTTAGTGGGTGAAAACCCATCTGATTTTGCCAACAGATTCATCTCCACAAAATATTAATTCATTGAGGGTCTTGAATTAACCAATAACCAACCTATTTAATTTATTTCAAAATCATTCCTCATATATCTAATAACCAATTAAATTCATAAAAAATATGGCTTATTGAATATATGTATTGATTAAAGGATACATACTTGAAAACTTTTCTCCAATTAATCAAATAAAATTAAAAGTAAAAAAATTATATATAAATGGTATATTTTTTAGGAAATAATAATATCCAGTACAAAAATATGTATATTTATGATAAAGCAAATTTAAAATAAAAAAATATCATATGGGAATTTTTTTCAAGATAAAAATAACAATCACAAAAGGAAGTGATATTGCAGAGATAAATTTTTCCACTTGGTAATTTTAATTTCAAAACCCCATGGATGGGATAATCAAAATTTAAATATAGAATACCATGAATTGTGATATAATAATGACATTAAATTAAAATGGGTTGTTATATACACCACATCAAAAGAAACAACTGGTGAATATGGAATAAGTCACGTATAATTAAAAGTGTCACTAGAAATCCTCTTACCTTGAGTCTAAATTTATATGTGTGTCTCTATATTTATAAATAATAATCTTATGTTCATTATTTAATTTTTTGAAAAAAAAAATCATGTTTATTATTAATTTTATTTCACCTAAAAATAGTTTATATACAATTTCTTAATCAATTATGTTTAAGTTGGATGTTTCAACTATATTAGGATTGTGTGTCAAAAAAGAATTTTATAGGAAAACTATGATCAAAGGTGTCATTATTTAAACATATTTAGAATAATAATCCTAAAATAATAATAATATTTATACACTATTATAACTTTAAACCAACCATGGAATATATTTATGAAAAATAAACTAACATTAGGTTCTTGGAGATGGTAGGTCATACGTACGCATAAATAAAGTTTCCAATTTTCAATGATCATTATGAAAAAATATGTAAGTAACATGTAAATTTCCAAAATTAAAATTATATATTAGATACCATATTACTTAATCATATAAAATTTTATATAGAATTATTGTGATTCAAATGGGATCGCATCTCTTTGAGGAGGTGGTATTCCACACATCCATGAACGACATTATCACTTTTTCAGTGTGTGAAAGGGTAATAAAGAAAATAATATACTAATTTACCAGAAAGGTAATTATTTAATTAATATCATAATTATTTAATTTATATAATATAAATTTTGTGTATATTTAATTATAGGAACCAATAATATTTACTGATATTAAATGGAATACATTGTTCATATAGATGGTAGGTCATACATATGCATGAACGTTGCTTCCATTCACTTGTCATATTAATTGAAAAGAAAGTAAATAGTATATATGTGTATATTATAATTAAAATATAATTTTTACTTCAGATATATAACATATTTTTATTAATTCTTCCTTTAATAAATTTCATGTAATGTGTGAATGAGTCACATTGCTTTGAGGAGGCGGTAGTCCACACGTGTACAAACGATGTTATCATATTCTTAAAAAGTATATAGCATAATGGTATGAGGTATATAATAATTATAAAATAATAAAGGCATTAAAAATATAATACATATCATATATAAACTATAAATACATCATTATTATGAACCTTTAATGTTATAAATGGAAGAACAAATTACATCAGTTCGTGAGTCGGTAGTCCTCAACTTCCACGAATGATGATTGTGTATAACATTTTATTGATGTGTGTTTGACATTAGGTCATACCCTTAAAATAATAACATCTTATAATATTTATTATACTTTTTTTGTTATATAATTAAATTATAAGGATAATTTATTGGTTGTAGAATGAAATAAAAGAGATGTCCTCATTGAAAAATGTTACATCTTCTTTGGGTAAATCCTTTTGGTTTATACCAAAAGCCTTCCTCTGTTTCCTTTCTTCATAAAGTGGGGATTCTAGTATGAGGGGATATATTTTGAGAGATTTTTTAATAGTTTTTTAATCTAAATTGTGTAAGATGTGTGAAAATAGTGATGAGTCTGAGTGCCCTTTTATAATAGAGGATGAGTAAAATTATTATAAATATAAAAAGGAAAAATATATTAGGAGGTCTCCCTTAAATCATGATCCTCCAATACTAAACCCAATTAAAAATAAATTTTTATATGTTATAAATATTTCCATAAAATAGTGTTTGCACAATTTTATAGGTCATTTTTTCCCTTATGATTAAATTTTGATCACTAAGTAAGCTAATTTTCACCCTAATCGCTGCAAATAATTTTAATCTCATTCAGTAATAGTTTTGGTAAAAATAATAATTTTTCATTACTATAAATTATAAATTATTATTATTAAAAATATATATACCGTTTTTTAATAATAAAATTCACATAAGTTTCTGGAATTAATTTAAAATTAATCCTAGAGATGGGATGAGAAAGATTGTTTTTAAAGTGAAAATGTTCAAAATTTCACTAAGTTGTTATATCTAAATTCAATAAAAAATGAAAAATTGATAAAAAAAATGGATTAAATGATTTATAATTGATCTATTTTTACTTCAAAATTTCTAAAAATACAATTTAACAGCATAAATTATTTAGAAGAAAGTACAGTTTTCAATTAAAATTCAATATTTTTTATTAATCATCAAAAAATGTAACGTCACATAAAAATACAAGAAATTCACTATAACATAATTTTGGTGTTACAATTACAAAAAAAAATTATTTTGTCAAATGATAATTTTAAAAGTTACAAAATTTAGTTTTAAAATAGGTACACCATTAAAAGGCGGTAAAATTGGCTTTAGAAAAATATAACTTTGTATGCATAAAATTGGGTTTATTCTAATATTATTCCTATAAAATATATTTGATGTATATCAAAAAAAATATAAAATATAAAATAAATAAATTTTATTAATATATACCACTAATATTAATTATATTATTTTATTAAGATAAAATGAATTTTCATATAAAAATCGATTTTTTATAATAACATTGCCTTTATATTCAATTGGTTTCTATACTCATTTATAATTCATTGGTCACCAAATAATTATATAAATATATTTAAAAAAAATAAAAATTAAGGTAATCCTTTTCTTAAATTTAATATAAATAGATAGATTATAACTATCATTATAAATAATAAGATTAATAGTATATTTCAATTTGAAAATACTCGGTCTTGCATATAACAAATTCTATTGAAGGAAATAGGAATTGTGTGTACACATTCCAACTTAGTTTTGTGTGTTATTTAAGAAAATCTCAGTGTTATGTGTTGTGTAATATTAACTTGGTTTTTCTAATTAATAATTCTAGAAAAAAATAAACTTTATTCTTAAAGGAAAATATTATAATGTCTTGGGGTGTTACATTCTCCCCATATTAAATAAATTGAGTCATCACAATTAAAACATGAAATCTGTAATCTAGGGTCTGATATTTAAAAACAATATTTCTAAAAACCATAAATTATAAATATATTTAACAACACATATTATTAATGATTGGGGAAGGGAAATGTGAAGTCCACCACAAAACTAGGCTTTCTAATAGGAGAACATTAGTTAAAAAATAGACTAGGAAGAGATGTCTAAAAATCAAGCTATGCTAGAGAGTGATATACAACATGTTCATGATAATTTTTTTTAAAATAAATCCATTAACTAGAGCTATGAAAAACGTTATTTATATCATAAAAATGATGATAATAGTACAATTTTCATTTTCAGGACCCTTTTCCTAGAGATGAAAAGTTATTTCACTCTCTTATAATAGAAGTAAATATACTTACTTGATAAATTTCTATTTTATAAAAAAATTGTGTCATTTTGTTGTTCACTAAACTATTTATATATCATCTCTTAGAAAATGTTGCATCAAATGATGAAGTAATACAATAACCTCTAAAACCTTATCCAAAGATCAACTTAAACCATTTCTTAAATGGTTAGCTTTTAAAAAATATTATGATCCCACACTTTAGAATGATGGTCACTGAAGTTAAAAAATTAAATTATCATTACTCAAAAAGAAATATGAAGAAAATCTTTAATCATCACTTTGTAAACATGTGAACACATTGATCATGTGTTCTCTTGAAATTTGGTAATAACTTGAATTACCATAAAACCTTATTAAACACATGCATGATTTCTTATTTCATAAATATAATATGTATTAGTTTATATATTCTTTAAACCCAAACATGTTTTAAACTCCATTAATAATGGAATTAACTATATTTTGAAAAAATCATTAATTAGTTCGAAGGTATTCAGTTTTATCTGATTACTGTATATATACCAATTATCT
This sequence comes from Viscum album, assembly GCA_963277665.1. Taxonomy (NCBI): domain Eukaryota; kingdom Viridiplantae; phylum Streptophyta; class Magnoliopsida; order Santalales; family Viscaceae; genus Viscum; species Viscum album. The sequence goes on from OY728141.1 coordinate 144,725,631, forward strand.
TTTTATCCAAAAAATCCATTATCTCGACATTATGAACATATTTAGGATTTTTTTACCTCAATCGTATGTTTTCAAATAAGTTCAAATTGTTATTGAATCACTTTTCTTGGTCATTAGTACCAATAAACACATCCTTTTAAATCCATGATGAAAAAGTACTATTTTGAAATCCTTATACATTCTATGATACTTAAAACTAGAAATTAATTGATAAAATACTCGTACAGCATTATTAAATGATCCAAATATAGAATAAAAATAATCATTCCACATCATATATATCAACAATATAATCTTGACCTTGATCCCTTAGCTTCTTCTGAGGTATATTCTATTGATTCTCAAGGAATTTTTTGCATAGTGGACCATTTCATTGTAGTTTTAACACTAAATAGTAGTCTCTTTATCCTTCCATTTTCAATATTCATCATAGTAACCATTATCTCCACACTTTTTGAAAAATCATAATCCTTTCAACCACTTCCCATGGTGATTCTTTTCACAATTATCACATGTGGGAAAATCCTTTTTTCCCTTATTCCATTTAACCACCTTTTTATAACCTTTTTATTCATATCATGCTTCCTTATAAATCCATAATACTTAGATTACTCTTTCTCTATCTTTTTATTACATGATACTACATCCTCATATGATGAGAATGCTTGGGAGGCAATTTCACTTCGAAATATTAGATTAAGACCATAAAAAATATCATCATTCTTAAAATTTGGATCACGTTCATTGGTGAGGAACACATTCCTTCTACTAAGCACCATTTATAAATGACAATATGCACTAGGTTATATCATTTGATTATGAAAAATAATTTACAATCCCAAAACTAATGAAATACTTAAAAACAATTGGAGAATTTATGCGTATCTAACCTCATAATAATAAACATAGTTCCTTTGGGATGTTATTTTGTACTTATCCTAAAATTATATTAAATAGTTATGTACCTGAATATATTTTTTCCAAAATATTATTTCCAAGATTTATATAAAACCTCCTTTGATACCAACTATAACACCTCGAACCTAGAATCCAAGAGATAGTGCCTTAATTTATTACATTGGCGTGATTACAATGAATCAAATCTCGAATGATTGATCATATTAGTATTTTGGAAGACCATATTACAAACATGATAACCATTTTATGTCTTTAATATTAAATAAAATATGATATAAAACAAAAGATAAAAAAATACATCTTTGTAACTCATTCAAAAAAAATTCCTTTATATATTACGGAAAGGAAACAAAATAAGGCTGATCTCAAATTCTTAGTATGGTTTAATAATAGTGGAAATAGTAATGAATCAATGATCATAATCAATATGGAAAGTTAAATAACTGAACACACATGTAATTAAATCAATAAACTCTGAATAAAATTCATCCTTATAATTTTTCATTATGATGATATATTGGATAATAATAACCAAATATTGAATAAAGGTAATGATTAATTATCATAATTCATATTTCCCATGAACATGATACCTTTACTATCAATATTTATCCTCAAGATAGTTTAAAACATTATGAGTGAAAACCCATATGATTTGGAAAACAGATTCATCTCATGAGACTTCTGATGTATCGATGTGATTTCATAAACTGGTCCCCAACCCTTTTTATAAATTTATAAATCATTAAAAATATATATTTAATAATTTATTTAATTAATAATCAATTTACCTTATCAAATATCTTTATTGAGTAAATGATATGGACTTATCAACTTCTCCCCAATTTAGAAAATAGCCTCCAAAGTAAACATTGTTTATAAAAATGGTATACAGTTCAGGAAAAAATAATATCTAATGAAAAATAATACGAATTTTTATGATAAATTTCATGTAAAAAAATTATCATAAGGAAGTGATTGTTTCAAGAAGAAGTTAACTATCACAAAAGGAAGTAAGATTGCAAGGATAACTTTTACCACTTGGTAATTTTCAATTAAAACCCATTCGATTGGAAAATTCAAAGTGAAACTTAGAATACCATGAATTATGAGAAAATTTTGATATTAAATGAAATACCTATTATATACACCACATCAAAATGAAAAAAATGGGTAATATGAAATAAGTCTCGAAGAAATAAAAGTAAGACTAAAAATCCTTTTACATTGAGTTTGACTTTTCTTTTGTGTCTCTATCATCTAGAATAATAAATTTTTGTTAATAATTTACTTTTAAATAAAAAAATTCAATTTTATTATGATTTTTATTTAACTTATTAACAATTTTTATACAATTTCTTAATATTTTAAGTTTAAGTAATACGTTTTAACCATATTCGGTTTATGTGTCAAAAACAAATTTTGTAATCATACTATGGTCAAAGGGTTCATTATTTAAACATATATAGATTAATAATAATGACATAATTACCATATTTATACATATATTTTAGTTCTAAAATAACCATGTAAGATTTTTAGGAAAAAATGAACCAATGTTATGGTCATGGAGATGGTAGGCCATACGTATGCATTAGTAACGTTTCCATTTTTCAATGATAGTTATGAAAAGTAGGTAAGAAAAATTTAACTTTATAGAATGGTAATTATATCATAAATACCATATTATTTAATAATATATACTTTTATATATAATTATTACTATGAAAAAATAATCACATCATTTTGAGGAAGAGGTAGTCCACACGTCCACAAACAAAGCCATCGCCTTTTTTGTGTGTGAAAGGGTAATAAAGAAAATGATATATCATTTTACTGAAAAGGTTATTATGTCATTAATATAATAATTATTTAATCTATATCATATATATTAAATTTATATTTATTATTTTTAACAAATAATATTTAGTGATAAAGAATAGAATACACCATTCATAGAGATGGTAGGTCATATGTACACATGAACTTTTCTTCTATTTTCTTATTGTATTAAATAAAATAAATGTAAATTATATATAGAAATATATATGAATATTATAATTCTAGTATTATTTTTATATAATTTATATCAAATATTTTTATTAAACCCGCCCTTAATACATTCCATGTAATGTGTGAATGAAACACATCACTTTGAGGAGGTGATAGTCCACATATCCACAAATGATGTCATCGTATTCTAACAAAATGTAAATCATGAAGGTATGTGTTATATAATAATTAAATAACAACAAATACATTAAAAATATCATATATATCATATATAAACAATAAATACATCATTATTACCATCCTTTTAAGGTGTAAATGTATATACCAAGGACATCAGTTTGTGATGTGGTAGTCCACCGTACACACGAATGATGATTGTGTATCTTATTTTATGGAAGTGTGTGAGAGAATTGGTATTAAACATATCATAATAACATATAATAATATTTCATATAATTTTTTTATTATATAGTAATGATACAATAATAATTTACTGGGTGGAGAAATGAATACATAAAAGTGCTCGATGAAGAATGTTACCCCTTGTTCGGGTAACTCCATTTGGTTTATACAAAAATACATCCTTCGTTGAATATATAATGACTTTTATACTTTTATAATTTGGGTATATATGTTGGGAGATTATTAGGGAAGGTTTTGGATGATAAAATTAGATTTAAAGGTGTGAATAAGTGAGGGGGTAAGTTCCCTTTTATAGTGGAGGAGGAGTGGAATTCTTTTAAATATAAAAAGAAGTACACTATTGGGAGGTCTCCCTTATATCATGTAAATCCATTAATAAAACAATTATATAAAAGTGGGTATATGGTCGAAATATTCCATAAAATATGTTTGGGATAAGTTTCTATCTCATTTGGTCCCTTAAGAATAAAATTTAACAACTAAGTGAACTCATTTTCACCCTAATCATTGTAATTATTATTAATTTATTTTAGTAATATTTTTTGTCAAAAACTAATTTTACCTTAATATAAATTATAGATAATTATTATTAAAAATATTTAATACATTTTTTGAAATAAATTTCTTAGAAGTGGTAGTAATTAAGTTACTATTAATCCTACAGACGGTCGAGAAAGTAGGTTTTTAATGTAAAAATGTTCAAATGTTCACTATGTTCTTATTTATAAATTAAATTTGAAATTGATTCCAATGAAATAAATTGTATTAATATATGAATAATTAATATATTATTACTTTAAATTAATTAAATATATAATTTTTTAATATAAATTATTTAGATTAAAAAATTGTTTCAATTAAAATTTTGTAATTTTCTCTATTCATCAAAAAATGACACTTCTCATAAAAATACAAAAAATTCAATCTAGGATAATTTTTAAATTAATATTTATAAAATTAAGTTTATTTTATCAAATAAAATTTATAAAATTGTAAAAATAAAGTTTTAAAATACGTGAACCCTTAAAATGAGGAAAAACTGACTTTCGAAAGATATAGATTTTTATATGTAAAATTGAGTTTTTTATTATCTTTGGCCTATAAAATCTGTTAATTGTATTTAAAATAATTTTATTCAATTTATAATAAATAAATTTAATTAATATCATCCACTAATTTTAATTAATTTAATTTATTAAATAAAATTCATTTTATGCATAAAAAAATGTTTTTATAAAAATATTTCCTTTATATTCAATTGGTTTCTATATTCATATATAATTAATTAGTCACAAAATAATTATATAAACATATGTAAACAATTCTTTCCAAAAAAAATTATTCCTTTTAATACATTTCACTACAAGGTATGGATGCTAACTATTATATTAAAATAATAATATTAATTGCATATTGCAATTTCGTAAAATTCGGTCTTACGTGTAACACAAGCTATTGAAGGAACTCAGTACTGTGTGTAACATAAGGAAAATTAGTTTTTCATGTGCCACAATCTTATATCAATTTTATTTATAGTGTAATATTAACTTTTTGTTGTAGATAAATAAAGTTTGCAACAAAATTAAATTTATACAAAACAAAAAAAATTGTAAAGTATTGTTGTGTTACATTGAATTTGGAAAAATGGATTCCATATTTGGAATCATAATAATTTATAATATCTAATTATTTCCTCATAATTATTTACCAAAATTATTATTGAATATAATTTAAATAAATTTCAACAATTAAGGAGAAAATCAGTTTTCTTAGTTGTTAAACTTAGAAAACAATGTGTAAAAATGACCCAACACCTGTCTGAACCCCATTTTATGCAAACCAATTGAACATATCTCATCTAGGATCGATAATGGGGCATTATTTGGGCTTGTTTTCAAGAAAAAAACGTGTATGAAATTCACTCCTTGAAAAAAATACAAGTGTGTCGCTCACCCCACTTTAAAAATGGCACCCCCTCTCCTCTCCACTTTACACTTTAAAACCATTTCAGTTTAGCCAATTCCTACCCAAATCACTTCCCATATTTTTTCCCCTCATCCAAATAGCCTTATTTTTTGAAAAAATAAAACATTTTATGGTTTGGGTAAAAACCTATGTAGGATACCCAGAGAAGAGGTAATGTTCTTTTAAAATAAATTCTATTTTTTCTCCACCTCCTTAAATTATAATTATACCATGATTATATAATAATATTGTAGACACCGGAAAAGTCCTTTTCTCCTCAAACAAAGATCCGGATGAGGAAAGAGAGGTCATATTTGGAGTCAGAAGCATGTTTTGGAAGGCCCGAAGGCCTTGCGCGAAATACCGGAGGCCCGCGTGAAATCTTGGCGAGGCGCGCGCAATCCTTCCGGGATTCGCGCAATGGGCCGAGTCGGCGCGTAATTTTCCGCGCCCGATGCTCGTGCGCGCCCCTATTGCACGTCGGGCCCCTATTTCGCGCGCGAGCCGAATGGCGCGCCCGCGCGCCGAATTGTGCTCCCGTGAGCCAAATTGCGTGCCCGGGGTTGCCTATAAATATAAGGCGACCCCCGACGTTTTAAAGGTTTCCAGAATTCGAAGGGTCGCTCGTGCGCGCAATCCCGCCCCCTCCACGCGCAATGCCGATCTTCAGGTAACCTCCTTTATTTTGTGCAAGCAAGCCCAGGTGTTCGCCTTCGCGCGCAACCCCTTTTGGCTTCTTTCCTTTGACCAACTCCTCACCCAAATGTCTTCGCGCGCAAAAGAAGCCTCTTACGCGCAATTTCCCTCCGGGTGCGTGTAATCCAGCCCGATTGCGCGCACCCCCTTACTAAGTGGCCATTCGTTAAAGAATGGGTCGTTGCCCCCGCGCGCTATCAGAGACCCGGTGCGCGCAATCTCCATCTTCCGCGCGCAAAGCGCTGGCCCAATTGCGCGGCAGCCCGCCCAATTACGCGCCGACCCGCGGTATTGCACGCCAAGCTCCTCTTTTGCGAGCAAACCGCCAGGGTCGCCCCCTTTGACCCCCTGAGGGTAACCGCCTGCGTGGCGCCCGATGATCTTCATCCCGGGTGCCCTCACCGTACGTTGTCTTCCCGTGCGGCACTCCAGGATCGCGCGAAGTGACACAGACCCATTGGCGGACCCACCTCCTCCGCGCTGCAGGACGTTAAACTGCCAAGCATCAATTGTCCTACAGGACGCTAAACTGCACCTCGTCCGCGCTGCAGGACGTTAAACTGCCAAGCATCCATCATCCTGCAGGATGCTAAACTGCACCTCGTCCGCGCTGCAGGACGTTAAACTGCCAACCATCCATCGTCCTGCAGGACGCTAAACTGCACCTCGTCCGCGCTGCAGGACGTTAAACTGCCAAGAATCCATCGTCCTACAGGACGCTAAACTGCACCTCGTCCGCGCTGCAGGACATTAAACTACCAAGTATCCATCGTCCAAGCTGCACGATGTTAAACTGCCAAGCATCCATCGTCCTGCAGGACGCTAAACGGAACCTCGTCCAAGCTGCACGACATTAAACTGTCTAGCATATGGGCCTCCTCAAGGTGTAAGCCCCAAACCCCATCGTCCAACATGACGCTAAACTGTACTTCGTCCGGCAAGACGTTAAACCGTCCACTTCGTCCTCAAAACACGACGTTAAACTGTACTTTGTCCGGAAAGACGTTAAACCGTCCGCATCACCCGATCTCGTGCCTCGCACGCAGGGTCCCCCCCCCGGTTTGGATGTGGCCCCCACCCGCTCGTCTCTGCAGGGATGTCGGGATTTCCCCTCTTTAGGGACGATTTATTGGAGTGGCCTTCGCCCACGGGGGTAGGGTATTACAAACCCCTAGTTTCTTGTGGGGGACTGCACGTGTGTATCCCCATTGTGCTTCCCCACTCCCGAAGCCAGTAGAGGGTGTGACAGGGATCGAGGTGTCTATCATCTTCGGCCCAAGTCCCTCTCCAACTGAGCTTTGCCGCATATGGGCCTCCTTAGAGTGTAAGCCCCAAACACCATCGTCCAGCAAGACATTAAACTGTGATCCACCCACTTCGTGTGTGCCAGCAGTCTCGACCTCCTCGTGAGTCGGCTTGTCATCGTCCAGCATGACGTTAAACTGTATATCCGAACTACGCTGACTTTGATCCGCGCTAACGCGCTGTACGTAGGAAGCCTCTACGGGGTCCAAGCTCTTCACTCCATCATCCATCCTGATCCTTACCCGGTCCGCCACATCCCAGTGGGGTCATGCCATTTCATTCCACTCCACTTCACTCGGGAATCCGCCCATGTGCTGTCCCCAGCGTCGGAGGTTCGCCGCAAGGGGTTCTGACATCTGATCCACTCCTAGTGTTGATCAGTCCGATGTCGTCCCCGCTGGACGTTAAACTCGCGGCATACCCCGTGTTAAACATGGGAAGCCGAGGAAAACCTCAGGTAACGCAGTTCCCCGCACCCAGCGCGGGATGCCTCAGGCCATCACGCCTTCGACAAGCCCTATTAGGGACGGAAGGCAGACATGCAGAGCCGCAGTGTTAAGACACGCCCCCAACACCCAGAGCTACCTGGTCTCCTCACCGCGGGTTGCTGCCCCGACCAGACTCCTTGGAGCGTCTGGGAGGAAGTAGCGTAATTAACCGGTGTCCATGAAGATATGGCGCCGGGAACGAGATTCACAAACATTCTTAAATCTATGAGGGAGACCCGGATTAGGCGACGAGTTCCGAGGAGACGTCCACGGAAGGAGGGGCCGACATCCCATCATCCCGGTTTCGATCAAGGAGCAGACATCCCTAAATAACGGACAAATTCCGCCCGCCTTTGGAAAGCGGGACTGTGGGGCCACAAGTCGCGCTCCCATCCCCTCGGGTCGACGGGCGCACGCGCGAACGCGTCCTGGCGGAACAGCGTCGGAACAGAAACCCGACGCACATCTGCACCGAAACAAATATCAGTATCTTCCATATACTGATATTCATTTATGTTATGGGTATGACATAAAACTTCATACACTCCCATAAAATGGGTTACGAAATCATCGTTTGTGTGTATAATGAACTACTGCACCGTGAACCGATGTTATTCATTTTCCCATTACAACTTTTTAGGGTTGGGAATAATGATGGTTTTATAGATTATATATAATATATATGATATTTATGATGTTATTATTATTTTTTAATTATTTATCACACATAACTTCATGATTTCCATTTTTTGGGAATATGATATCATCGATAGTGTGTACGGTGGACTATCACCTCACTAAGGGATGTTATTTACTCACGCTTTACATAGAATACATTAAAGATGGGTTTAATAAACCTATATGATATATATAACCTAAAAATAATATATATATATATATATTATTTACTTTTATTTCTTTCAATATGATAAGAAAATAGAAACAACATTCATGCGTAAGTACAGTCTATCATCTCCATGAATGATGTATTTCATTTCATATCACTAAATTTTATAGATTACTCTAAAATATTTAAATCATGGTTTCAATTATTGGTATTTTGAAATCATTATCAAAGTAATAGGAATAGAGAATAACAACTCAAAACATACTCTAAAAACATATCAGTTATTACTCAAAATAATGATAATGATGAAATATTATTAAAAATGTATGATAAAATGTTTTAAAAGAATCATATATGATATCATAAATATTAATATGGTTCATATATAAGTTAATAAAATGGTTAAAACCACTATAAATGAGGTTAAATTAATTAAGACCAAAAGTAAAGTGTAAGGTATGAGATTTCATCTCAATTTCATTTCGTTGAGGCATATAATAATGTGAGACACCTAATTACTTTTTTATGGTTTATATACTTCCATGTGACATGTAATATCATGATTGATTCCTTTTTCATGTTATTTCATGTTTAAATTTGTATTATTTAATCTAAGGGTATTTTAATTAAATGTTACCATGTGGTAAATAATTTCATAATAAAAATCATTTTCATTAGGTTATATTATTTGAACATTATTGTAAATATTATACAATAATGTGTATAATGACTTTTTAAAATATATTTTTTTTATTTATAATTTTATTATATAGATTTACAATTTATGTACTTAGTCAATTCATTGAGTAATTCTCACTTCATCTGTATGATAATTTTAATGCTTTATTTCATAATTTCATTCTATTCAAGAATTTTTTTCCTTGAATTTTCACTAAAAAAATTATATGACCATTGTTTAATAAACCATTAAATTTCCTTTTCCTCTAGTTATTCATGATTTTTTCAAATTATAATACCATTTTTCTACTCTTGGGTACTTAAAATATTTTATAAAATGTTTTAATAAAATCCAAATTCATTTCCCTCTTCGATCAAAATTCGGTTTTCTTAAAAAATAATTTTTTCTAAAAAAATCAAAATTTCTCTTTTATCCTTTTCAAAATAATTTATTAAAATCTATTTTAACCTTTTTTTTAAATGTTTTCAAAGGAATTTTCTTGTTTCTCTCTGAACAAGACACTTTTCTAACCTTTTTACCTTGCATGGAATTACCCTATACCATTTCATTGAATCTTGCTTTTCATTTTTACAAATATATTTATAAATAAAATGTTTTTTTAAAAGTAATTTTTAATTAATAGAATTTTTTTAAAATAAAAAATAAAATTAAAAGGATTTTTTCCATTATAAAATTTTTATATATATTTTTATAGTACTATTATTCATTGATGAAAACAACCCTTCATTTTTACTCAATAGATTAAACATTATATTTAAACCATCCATATTCTTTATTAGTATGGTTTATGATTAGTTTTAACAAAAATAGAATTGATATACACTTCCATGTTTCATTTTTTGGTCATTAAATTTCCCTTAAATATTCACATTATTTTTCATGGATATGATTATTTCCTAAACTGTATATCATTTTTACATACAATGATTATTTTGAATGTTATTTGATTAACTAGGTAAAATATTAATAAATATATTTTTCTTTACATGATATGTATATTTAATAAGGCACATTGGTTATAAATTAAATCAATTTCTATATATATGAGGAAGGATTTAGATAGATATGATGGCGGTGCGGCATGGTTATAGATATCTCTGTGATGCATCGGTAGTCACATGGGATGAATCATTTGGCTAGCCTAAGTTAAATAGGTTTCTACCCATCACTTTTAAAACACATTGTGAATGGTATTGATAGTAAATTTTTCATGTACCTAGGAACATGAAATCCAATAATTAAGAATTTTCATTATTTAGTATCTAGTTTTTACTATCTCAAAGATTTTCATTATGACATTATCTCTGGATGCATTTCATTATCAGTTAATTTATTAAATAGAATGTGTTTTAGGTATTTACATTTCCATATCAATTATGCCTTATCCAGTTATGATAGTTATGTTATTGATTAAATGGAATGTGTTTAAAGTTATTTACCTTTCCATATCAATTATTAACCATGATATTTTCACATTGATACTATCTCTAGATTCACTCTATTATTATTTTATTTATTACATGGAATGTGTGTTTAGTAATTTACCTTTCCATATAATTTATGAACTTTATTATCATTTTATTGATTACAAGGAATGTGTGTTCAGTTATTTACCTTACCATCGTGATTATGATTATTAATTCATGATTTTTCCATTGTACATAACCATTACTAAGAATTTGATCCCAACCATATTTTTTTCTTTTCTACAAGATTCTAGGAATTTTACTATGACTGATATGATGGGATACGCTAGAAAAAATAATGTTATCCTTGAAAAAAATAATGTTGTAATTTTTGTATTCCAATATAATTTAATACTCGTGTATGTAACTACTTTACCAAGATTAATAAACTATAAGATCCATTGGGATGGTGTTTCCTTGTATCTTATATTAATGTAATGGTAGTAGGCACTATCTCTGGGCTACTCGGGTCGGGGTCACTAGAATTGGAATCATAGGATGTTTATTAGAAACCTTTAAAACTACATTTAGGAAACAATAGTTTGGTAACATAACCATATGATAAAGATTGATGATAAGTATAGAATAATATCGTATAGTTTTGGTATGGAAGAGATTTTGTGGTTTTTCATTGCAATACATCCTTATCTTGGTACTAAAAATAGATTTGGTTATAGAAAAGATATACATAGTGTTAATATATCTAAAAAGGTAACGTTGGGATTTGGTTGATCATAATTGGGTACATGACAACGATCCTTACTGTGAACTTGGTTTGAAACTGTCAGGGGGTATTCTTAGGATAATTTAGATTTTCATTACATACCATCATAAAGGATTTGAATAGATTATGTTACTGAATAACCTAGGATAATCCTTAATACAAGTAAAGACCTATTCTTAAATAGAATGCTTATGCATTTGGATGAAGAATTAAATTGTAGATGTATTTTTACCAATGGTATTTTAGTAAAAAGAATTAATAAATATACAAGGGTTGTGTTGAAATTTAAAATCATATATGTATTCATTAAATTAATATTTACGAATACCATCATAGCTTAATGAGTTTATGACTGAAAATAAGATCAATTAATTAAAAAAAATCTTTTAGCTTTTATATAATGAGAGTGTGCGGTGATTGACGACATTTTGGTAAAATAATTCCTCAACTGTAGAAGAATGAACTTGAAATAAAAAAAAATTATTACCATAATTTATAATTATATCAATGAACCTTTCAAAACAATTTTATTTAAGTTTTTTGGCCCCTAAACTTTCCATTAATCACTCACTTTTTTTGTGATCAATGACCTCAATCACTCTCTATAAATATTGAAGATTTTATTCCAAGTTAATATCCCCACATTCCACAAATGTTATCCTATTTAGAAACCTATATAGGTGTTATTCTATTTGACCATGATACTTCCCTTTCCCTCTTATTAAGAAGATATTCTACCTAACCTCCTCGTGATGTGGGTTTTTAAACAAATAAATTTCTAAATATCAAACAATATATTTCTAAGATCAAGTTTAAATTGTGAGGACACAATTAATTTAAGGTGGGGGAATGTAACACCCTAAAATTTTAAAATATAAATATCATATTGATAAGGTGTATGAAAAGTAACACCATGTGTAGAAAATAATATAATAAATCAATACATTATTATAAATTTACTATTTTAAATAAGTTAAATAAATTTTCTAGCTTGGAACGCATGTAATGCTGAGCTTATCTTGCATTACACACAATAATGAGTTTCTTCGATAGCTTAAATTACATGTAAGGATGAGTTTTACCAAAAAACGATAAAATGTAATTATAATTATTTAATATAATATCTATTACCTAGTTTTTGGAATGAAGGGTATGAATAGTGTAATACCTCACCCAACTGACCAATAAGCTAGTATCTGGATAGGTGGGTCACATGGCCTCAAGTGCACCTCCCCATATTCCAGAGGTTGCTGACTATCAGCAAGGGTATAAGAAGGTGATAGTGGAGAGACTATACCCTCATGATCAGAGTAGATAATTGGTATAATAGATAATAAATAATAGAAAAAATTGGAAGGATTATCAAATGAAAGAAAAATAAGTGGAAGAATAATATAAACTATATAAAAAATATGGTTAACACTAATGTATAAAATACATGCATGTCCCAATGATGATACCTAAACTAAAATTCATACATGCAATAGGAAACAAGATACAGTAAATTACATATATACTAAAAGAAAAATATCACATAATTCCATCACTATGAGAATCTTATGATACAGCTCAGTAATCTTCTCTTAACTCTTTGGTTGAAGAAAAGTATCACAAGAAAACATCCATGGTCATGCGATAATTAGATCTACTTAGGTGCCTATGTTTAATGGAGGCCAGAGCAGGGTGTGAGATAAAATCCCATTATGTTACCACCCATGGTGTCTACAGATAAGTCCTTTATTTGAATATAAATCAATGTAGTGTGCATGTAAACAAAATAATAAGCAGTGTTAAATAAATAAATACTAGTCGGCTCATGTTCAATAAGGACACCTGGATGACTCTACCCATTTTGGATCATGTCCAAAATAAGTTTCTGGTCAAGAACTATATATATCAATATAGTGTATTTATATATTGAATCCACATATATGGACTATGTTTGTGCATACTCTAATGGGTATATACCATGAATACTAGCTGTTGGCTGGACCAAGGTGTAACTCAGTCATTCGTAACCAGTCTAAATGATCATATAAGTCCAATATAAGGGCACATTTTCTATATATCATAATGAGTGGGAGACATCATGATTGTCACTCGAGATAGTGATTGTTCTACCATATAAACACTCAAATAGTTGGGAGTGCATCATCATGTCAACATTCAATAAGATACATTGTGTTTCATTCCCAATATCCTCATATTATCACTAGTTAGAGACTTCATGCTAATCACATGATGTAAGGTATCATGACTCCCCCATGATCAATAGACCCTTTACCATCATTTCATAGCCTTTATCATGGCTCGAATATATTTATAATAATATCCAAGAGTAATTACCTCTCATTTTTTACGTTTATTTAGTTTGACGAAAACTAAGGGCATCACAATAATAAAAATTCACATAAGTTTTTCTTATTTAATTTTAACAAAAGGTTTAGTTATATAACACAATTCAATAGATTTCAATTAAAACATTTAATATATTCAAGGACTGAATTCCATCATGAACAATTCATTTCATTTAACCCATGTCATTTAAAGTATAAAAACATAGAAAAATATTTTAAAAGGATCATGAATGAACTTAGAAGTTTCTATGGTCAATTGGTAAATTACCTATATGGTTAATCTCATTTGGAAAGCAAACCAACCCTTAGAAGGATCTTGTTTCTTTGGTCTTTTATATAGGATTGGTCTAATCCATTAAACATATATGGTATTCCAAATTCATATAAGGTTCTTTGAATTGTTAAACATTTATATAAAATGAGGGATAAACCCTTTTAGAAAATTATAGAGTCCATGTACTAACATGCCACATATCAGTACCTATCATAAATTCATAAGGAAAACTGAATTTCATAAAATAATAATTTTATGAATAATAATTTAACACTCTATAGTTTAAAATATAGTATAGATCATTTTAGGGGTTTTATTATAAAAAATGACATTGTTAGTCCAAAAATTCATTTAGCATAATCAACCATCAAATATTAGAGTCACAGTTTAATTTATAGTAAATAAGAATTTTAGAGTAACTACCAAATATGAAAAACAAAAAAAATCAACCTGGAACTTGGAAAGTTCCATTTCCCATTAGAAGATCACCTACAAGGGTAAATTCCATTATTTAGAAAATATGAATTCTTATAAGGAATCCCAAGAAATTATTAATTTAGATATTAAGGGACCAATTAAATCCAGCATGCCCAAGGGGTGTACCTGATCATCGTTGACATCCTAAAATCACTAAGCAAGGATCAATGGAAGTAATATAGGCTGTGACTACCTATTTAAAATTAATAACTCAATTTTAAAGTGATTAGTGGAAAAAAGAAGAAATGCAGCACAACAGAAAAAATTATTATTCAAGTGAAATTTAGGTAAAAGATATAGAAAGCCTACCATATTCCATAGGTTCTTCACTCATCCAATATCGATGTTTAATTTAGTCTGGTTTGGAACAAATTGATAAAATTGACATTTTCCATAAAATTAGTCCAAATGGGATTGCACTAATATATCCAAATATATTGAAACAAAAAAATTGAAATGAAGTAATAGGATTCGAGAGAATATCTATGTGGATATATAGATACCAATGATGTTTGCTTAGAACATAGGATGTAGGAGATCTTGCAAATCCTAGAGGGGGAGATTGAGAGTTCCATGGGAGAAGGGAGGTGTTCTATGTAGTTGGGGAGATAAGAAAAAAGAGGGAAAAGGTTTTAAGGATAACTAAAAAATTCTTGGACATTTCACCCTCAAAACTGGTTTGCACAGCTTTCCCGTGTGGTTATACAAACTATGCACCAACTGTGTGGTGCCTGCTACGTAAGAACCCCAAAACGTATGGTTGTCGCACACAATTTTCCCTAAACGTGCACCAACTATGTGATTAATAGTTAAATCATACTTCCTACATGGAACTAACCATGTAGGATAGGTTTAGGGTTTGGGAAATCAAGTGTAGTGCATGTGTGAAAAATCTTCTCATATATATATGTCGCACGGTTTTACCTATATGTTTGCATAATTTCAAAAAAAACTAGGTGCCCTTGTCAGTCCCCTTGCATTTTTATTTTCTAGGGTCTAACCTAATGAACCCATCAGGACTTTACCCAATTCTAAAAATAACACTTTTACGTGTTTTAACTCTCAGAAGTTCATTTTAATGCTCATTTTAAGGAACAACTCCTCCAATAAACACCAAAATTCAAATTTCCTTGTAATTCTACCTCATCTCAAAACACGAGTTAGTAAAACCTCCCCACCTTAGAACATTTCATCCCTAAGAATCCATGGGTAATAATAAAAATATCACCACACCTACAAGGGTCATTAATTCTCATTAAAATGGTCATGTGTCATTCCTAAACATCTAACTCGCCTCTAAAATTTACTTAAGGGTATTTCACTTAAGCCGTCAAAACCAGATCCAATGCTCGTTTTTCGATTGAAACATTGAAACGGTGATTATCCAGGATTATTTCTCTATAGACGAGATCAAGTCAACATCTCATTAAACATATTACCAATGGTTGTACCTACCACAATTCTTCTGCATTAAATAGCCAATTTTTCACCATGGCACAACCCACCATTGGAATTTCAGTACCAAACATACCCATTAGCATTCTAATGATTTTCTGGTGTGATTGGAATCAGTAATACAGTCAATTCCAAATAGAACTCATTTAGTCAGGTTGACCTGAATTTTTATAAAAAACCTCGACCAATACATATCGCACTTATATCCCCCTAATGACATTCTAGAAATTATTCTCCACTGACCGCACTCCTTAAGACAAAAGTAAAAAAGTAAAGCCACCTTCGGCTAACCATTTCCAAATTGTTTGGCTTAGATAGTTGGAAAACAGAAATAGAACTGAAATGCATTCTTCCAAGTAATCTCGCATTTACGATGAGCTTGTTCACCAAAGTCTATACCTTACATCTGGGGATTTTACCTGGTTAAACCACCACCTGACTATTTAAACCATTAAATCTCAGCGTGAACAGTGGTGTAATGTAGATCCAACCCATTGGAATAGAAACCCTTTAGAAATTTTCCCTTAGCCTGACAACAAGTCTGGGATAACCTCATATTCATTCAAATGGAGTCTAAATAACTAGCCCATAATAGTGTATACTCAATGTTTATAAGAGAGACACTCGTACAATTCCAAGATGTCCACGTCAAATCATTGACTGAGCCTAGAGATCCATCCACTAGAGGTCAAGTTAGATGAATATGGATGGTATTTTTTGATGATCTTTTCTTTCATTGAGTCTAACGAATGAAAAGGGAAATACCTTAACACAAAGTGATTCATCCTTTGAAGAAATATCAAAAATTGACAAAGGTATGAATAAGGACTTGCTTCAGCATGGGTCGTGAAAGTTCCAAGACGGTCATGTAGGGTACCTGTGCACCACATATTGGGAACGCAGGTGACTTATGTGCCCTATCTGATTTTCTCCCAAGGTCTTCAATAGCCTATAAATACCCCTTGTGGTCCCCCCATTTAAAGGACGAAAAATCCAGAAACTCAGATTTCAGCTCTCGGTGCCCTAGTGTCTTCTTGAATTATTCTGAACACTTATAAGGTAATTTATTACCTAGAATGGAAGATCTAAAGAGGGGGAACAAGGCCTAAGTGTTGAAATTCATCAACACCTGCGTGCCTAAGTGTCTAACCCTTAATAGAAATGAAGAAACTTGTGCACCGCCTTATTCCATCAACAAAACATGTGCACCACTCTTTTGGAAGCCTCTAGAGATAATGTTATGGGATTGATCCAAGCCTTGCCCAATTATTACCCTATGGGTTAACCGTCGCATAGGTACCTATGTGTCATGTAGGTATACCTGTGCGACCAGGACCTGCGTTCCCAAACATTACCTGTGCGCCTACCTTCTTTTGGGTTCCCCTCCTATCCATTCATCTCTTTTCTTCAAATCCACATATCCTCTTTAATATTTTTACTTCAGAATCCTTTTCAAAGCCATTTATGGCATGATTCCTTGGTTGGATTCCTTTTATGAAAGGAATTATACGGAACATCTCTCAAAACCTAGTGATTTACATATCTTTTTGTCACTAAGGTGAGAGATTTCATTCATTCAACCTCATCCATTAAGATGAGAAGATATTTAACATGGGCCTTATTTTCAGGAGTAATCCCCAGTTCCAGATCTTTAACCTGGGCCTTCTTTTCAGAAGTAATCCCCAGTTCAAGTTCTCTAAACCTGGGCCTTCTTTTCAGGAGTAATCCCCATCCAAGAGTCCCCTAACCTAGGCCTCCTTTTTTAAGATTAATCCCCAGTTCAAGTTTCCCTAATTTGGGTATCCTCCTCAGGAGTAAGCCCCAAGTTCCCAAATATTGGAATCCTTCTTAAGAGTAAGCCCCAAATCACAAATTCCCTTAACCTCAGCCTCCTTTTTAGGAGTAATCCCCAGTCATAATTCCCTTAACCTGGGCCTCCTTTTCAAGAGTAAGCCCCAGTTCTCAAATCCCTTTAACCTGGGCCTCCTTCTCGGGAGTAAGCCCCAAGTCCCCTCCTAGTTTGGGCATATTTCTCAGGAGTAATCCCCATGTTATAGTATCCAAATCTCCATAAAAACACATATACCTTTATGGACCCTGTTCCCAGACATCTTCTCTGAAATAAGTCCTGATATTTATCTGTTTGGGAAATCATACATACGTAAGCCCCATATCCTTCCTTGTGACCGCATCTTTCATGGAAAAAATCATCAGGTTTTACTGATACCTCTTTTTTCTCACACCGTGCATGACTCACGCGATCTTAAAGTGTAAAAGTAATTATGACATCTCTCTTTGAGACATTAATCATGCATAAACTCCACACTTCTATCTCGAACTACATAGACTTTTATCTCTGCCTTAAAAGTAGAGTTTGTAGGAAGCCTTTTTAAGGTACACGCCTATCACCTTTTAATTCTCATATGTCCCATATGACGTTAAACTATATCTTAAATCCCGAACTACGTGGGTTATGATTCCTTTTTCTAAACAAGGATACGTAGGTAGCCCATCCGCAGGTACAATCCCAACTCTAAAATAATCCATGTCTTTCTGAGCAAAAATAAACATCAAGTTCCCCGCTGAGTGGGTTTAAAACCAATATGGTTATGATAATAACCAAGAGATCTCTATACAATGTATTGAAGGATACCATTGACTAATAATCTCTAAAAAATACAGATGATTCTCTATCGATTAATAACCTCAAATACATATAAAAGATTCTCTAAATCTTATACATATTAATCATTGATTGTCAGATATAAAGGAAAGCTCATTTTCATACTTCGTAATGTAATAAGGATTCATGAACATAATATAAATCTATAAAGATAGTATTAGAGTAGACAATAATTCCCCCCAAAAAAGGTGTGATGAGTCCGACCTCTCATCCTCTTGACCAATACAAATTCTTAAGCCTCATTGGTCCACAACTAATGAGCATCTACCTTTGGAAAGTAAGTCCAAATTGATATAAAATCATTGGATGTTTCCAGTTCTATGAATAAATCCATTAGAAACTGATTGGAATGTTTGAAACTTAAACAAACAAGGTCATCCCCATTTCCAAAGGAAAAAAAATGGTAAACCCGAAATGAATCCTTAACCAAGTTAAAATGATGTTTTACTTATTTGTTAGGCCCCTATTTAAACTCAATGAGAGGGCCAATAATTCAATCAATAACATATGTCCTCATCCAAAAGATGTAGTGGCTGAAATTATCTTTATTATGTCTGTTATATCAAATAGGCACTCTTTTCCACGATCTTCTGTGTTACAGAAATGGATTCTCTAAATTTCACACATGTGAATGCCCTGCTGTGAATACCTCTACTTATACTCCTGTTGGATCGTCGTCCACTCTGAGGATGACATCACATACTCAGCATCTTCAACGCTGGGTATCAGATGCACTGGTTAATGAAAACCATCGACACAATACCATTCTGACTTTGGAGGTCGCTCGACAATCCCTCCAAGTCAATAATTCACCCTGGTTGTCCGGACAACGACGACCAGCGATCAAGAAGTGGGTGATGCCAACCACCGTTTCCAACCATTTCGGGTCATTATCCCCGGAACGCAATCACCATTCCATCCCATATTATGGGTAGGTGAATGAGAAGGTCACTCAAGGCCTTAATTCAAGGAGACATGAGTCCTTCCCGAGGCTTCCCATAAACAATATCTACCAGAATCGTGCGGCAGTGCGCCCTCAACATGATGAGGGTGTCATCTCCAGGCGTTCGACTCAGGTTCCTCGAACCCGAGCAGGCAAGACGAACAACCAGAGGTGACGAATGGTCAACAGTGAGCAGGATCTTGTCTCTGTCATTTCTGGAGAAGTCCATCAAACCAACTTGATGGAAAATAACAAGAGGGCATACACACCCATCCGTCATGATGTTACTGCCCAGAAGACTCGTCTGGCAGAAACACGCCAATCCTGTCAGGCAATTCCAGTGGAGTATTATAGGCAAGAATATACACCTTTTTATAACTCATCAGTTAGTCAGCAGGCTCGTCTGACTACAACCAAAGAAGGTCACCAATCTAATATAGTGGAAACTAATAAGCAGGCACATACACCTATTTATAATCAACAATTCTGTTAGTAGTCTCATCTTCCAGTGTTGAAAAAAATCATCATCCGTACTTGATGAGGAATACATAGCAGGCACATACATCTTCCAATATTCATCAAGCCTGCCAATAGTCTCATTTGGTAGCATCCAAAGAAGTAATTCAGAAATCCACGATGAAAGAATTGGAGTAGACTCAACTCTCTGCCCCTAAACATGAGTACTATCAGAATTCACTTATAGGAAAAGGAGGACAGGAGTAGGAACACACACCTACTCCAATCACGGAATGGATGTATATTCTCGTTCTGGCAGTTGAAGTCACCAAAAACATTCTAAAAATGGTGAAGGAGCAGAAGTAAATCCCTGCTCATATTATGGATGCCTTCCATGATATTATAATAGCTTCAGTAGCATCACAGGGAATGAAATGAAAATCTATCCCTAACAGTGGAGTGACACATCAACAGTTCACTTCAGAACAGACACACACCTCTGTTCCAGTCCAAGAGGGTTATGGGGCATTCTCCCCCAGGTCATACGGACAACCAAGTCAGGCACATACACCTAATTTGAGTGGAGATAATCAGCCTAACCTGATCCTTTCTCCTGAGCAAGCACATACACATACCCATAATAACCACTTGCGTCAACAATTGGTTCCTAAAGTGAGTAATAAGGCATCTAATAAGAAGACTCGTCCAGCACAGTCAAGAAATAAAGGGCTAATCTGTAATAAGGTCTTACTCGATGTTGGAGTTCATGATGCACTCAGACAATTATCTGTTGCAACTCAATATTCTACTCTCTCAGTTCCAAATACTAGGAACATTAATTCTGAAGGTCTTCATAAAACACTTCCTCATTAAGACTTGCATCATGATAGTTCGTTCGATCTTGAAGTATCACCTTCAGATGAGAGTCACAATAACCCTCTGCGTGGCCAGAAGATCATGGATCAAAATGTTTCATATTTTGATGTAACCCATCATGGTGGTCCTCCCCATGATGATGAATTTAGCTGCGAAAGACCTCTCTGTAATAGTAATTCAAATTGCTTGGAAAATGCTCCAGTGGAAAATGTAGTGACGAGAAAGCCCTCTTATCTTGAGGCAGTTACAAATTTGAAGCTATTCAGGTCTGATGCTTTACCGCTAGCAGGTGAAATACTTTCTCAATCAGAAGATAGCATGGGGTGTAGGTCTTTCTCAGAACCACCACTGGGTAATTCATCTTCTAGTTTGAAAAATGAATTCTATACCAATCTTGTTGAATCTGATGAAGAAACAAGGAAGCACCAGCTATAGTCTAATCAGGTAGTATAGTCTTCATCGAACGATAAAGAAGAAATGCCGAATATGAGGAAACAACTGATGAAAGGTGAATTACTAGTCATGTTTTGGCCTTTGGATGACTCTCAGTATGAAATTCTAGAAATGTTGACAGAAGATTTTATTCACGATATTCATCTCACCATGTGGAAAACTCTTTGTCAATTGAAAAAGAAAATATTGTATTATGATGAAAATGAAATCATGTCAAGATAATAGAAGGGTTGAAATGCCAAATTGATTTGGCATCTCTCTCAGTTTCTTAATATCTAAATGCTGAAAAGTAGTAGAGATCCCTTCAGCGTTCATGCCATGGCGCACTAAAAAGGTTGCGCCAGTTAATTTCCAACACCCCATCTGGTATTCATATTAGGGGATGGGGTGTTCATGGAGCACTGCATTTCACTACACTCTCAAGTCAACAAAGCCTACCGAAATTGGTCTCATGCAATGTTATTGCCCACAGCCAGCCACAGTCAATCGGTTTTGTTTGTAATCAATGGCTTGCTCAGGAATAGGCATCAACTAGTTCTTCCCAAAGTTTGGAATACAAAGAAAAAGTTGTCAAATTACTCTTGCATCAGGAAAATGAGAATATCGAACAAGATTTTCATTTAGAGCGAGCGTATCATCAGGTGAAAGAAGTGTCATAAATCCTCCAGTGGTCATTTGAACCAGGTGATTTGAGTGGATGTAGGTTAATGCATCCGGCCAATTTCCGGACTAAAGTCCTCAAAATCAGGAGATATTTTAATAAATTCTAAGATATAGTAGCTCAAGAGCCACCCCAGCTTGCCAAAATGGGGACTCTTTTAGCTCAACCCTCAGAATCAACAAATAGGATTCGAGGAGTTAAGCAGGAATAGTAGGAATAGCCCCAGTCCATCGGACTGGGGACTTTTTCAAATATTCAAAATCTCCCTCCGAAAAAGTCAGTCTTCTCTTGATTAGGGAAGAACCCACAAGAGGAACGAAGATCCAAATTATTAAGAGATTCCATCCCAATTACGGTTCTTCAAGAAATTCCTGAGGGATCAAATCACCAAAAGGCAGTGTCTCAACAAGGACATGGTAGAAGAAAATATCACAGAAATTCCAATAGAAGGGATGAAATGAATTATGAATCAATAAATGGCATCCATGTAGTTGTTTATGATCCTCCAGAACATGAGGCTCACTCAGAGGGATCAGATGATGGAGTTCTTGCTCAAGAAGTTGTACACACAGACAAAAATAAAGAAGGTGTGTGTACAACAAATGTAAGGCTTACCAAAAATTTGGATATTCCTTCAAATAACCAACATCCCCCTTTCCGACACGCGTCCAACAAGGGGAAAGGAAAGAATCAGGTTAAATTCCCTTCTTCTTCTAGAGCAGGACAATCACTCTCACTAGATAAAAGATTCGCACAACAAGGGGAAGAAATGAAGAAATTAAGGAGGTTGAATGCAGAACTACTTCAAGGTTATCTTCCTCCTAAGTGTTCTGGAGTCAGTCAGTCAAAGGAATTTTTTGCGGATACTGAGACGGATCAAGAATATCTTCCTTTACCATTACACCCTCACAAATCTAATCCTATGGGTTATACGCATCAAAAAGTGGAAATACTACCATCAGTGGAAGTCTTGGTCGCCACACCTGTCCAAATTATAGTTCTTTTACCTGCACAGGTCCAAGATGAACCAGTTGTTTCTCAAAAATTAATGACTACCACTAAGTCATTAACAGCTCAGTTGGAAGCTATGGAAGGGAAGCGTGCACCGGTTCAACCAGAAAAGAGAGGTAACCCTAAATGGGTTGATGCAATTCCTCCCCCATCAAATTTTGCAAGTACCACATTCCCAATCATTAATGGTTCAGGAGACCCAGATCAACACTTAACACATTTTTTTTCTTGTTGTGATTCTATGATGAGAACTCCTCAGTAATAAGAAGCAGTTAAGCTCAGGTGTTTTGTACAGTCATTACAAGGGCCTGCTTTTTTCTAGTATACAAGCTTGCAATCTCAGTCAATTACAGGATGGGAGGATCTCCGCCAAAGATTCCTTCTTCAATTCAACTCAGTGTTTCCAAAGACAACAGTTCTTTATCTTACAAATTTTAAGAAAAGGGAGAATGAAAGATTTTCATATTTCATTACTCGTTGGAAGGGATTAACTTATTACTTAATCTTAGAACTCCCTCAAGAATAATTGTTGCCAATATTTGTGGAAATTTGCGAGATGAATTATGCACACAGTTGATCCCAGTGAAATACACATGAGGGTTTTGAGACCTTAAATCAATCGCTCAACAGATTGAAGACTCTATTATAAAGACTAAGGATAAATCTCGTGTAATTCCACCAGTTCTAGGAAGGAGAATGGGTAAAGCAGAGACTGCTACAGTTAAGCTTAAACAAGCACTTGTACCTGCTTCTACTTCAAAACTTTCATGTTATCGAAGGGCTCCACCTCTTGAGCATCAAAAAAAAGGTAGTTTTGTCAAGATGATCAAAGGGATCAAAGATAGAAACAAATTGAGGATCTGAAGATAAATTTCTATTCTTTCTGAAATGAAAAAGTTCTTGGTAACTTCATTTCGGCTCTGGAAAATAATTTGGTTCAATTTCTAAGGCCCAAAAGGCCAAATAAGGAAGGATATAAAGATCGTCCCAACTATTTCCCATTTCATCAAATGTTGGGGCATCCCATTCAGGAGTGTATTGTATTCAAAGACCTCCTTAAAAAGATGGTGGACTCAGGACAAGTCAAATTGAAAGGTTCTTCATCTCTGGTAGCATGTGTTACTGCTATAAATTTAGAGGAAGAAGGCGAGTGGCAATAAGTCAAAAACAAAAATGCGCAGAAATATGATGATTGTATGGTCAGGAAAACGATCAAAGGAACTCATGCCATTTTGTTAAAACAATTGAAGAAACCAATTTTGTCTTCTACTATGAATGCCACAGCAAAACCCTCTTCATAAGAGGGAAAATACTCAAATAAAAAGCATAATTCAAAGAAAGAGGAACAATCAGAAGAAGATGAGATCCTGTAAAAGCCCATGTTGTCATTGACTCTGGAAGATTTAATTCCATTTACATCAAAGCCACGGGCTCCATCCCACTAAACGACATAGCCTAAATTGTCTAATCAGGCATAGTCTTTATCAGATGGAGAGTTGATCTTTGGTTCTGTTATCATGATTCACTTGACATATCTTAATTCCAGCCACAGTTTCAATTTTGATGAGCATGAGTTCCCTGTATCAAAGAGAGGAATTAGAGGGAGTTCTAGAGGTCTGGGATACAGAGGAAGACGTGGATATCCCAAAAGCCACTATTCCAATCCTACCCCTACAAGAACTGTATATGCAGCAGAAACTCGTGGTTGAACCCTTCATTGGGATGAACAAGAACAAGAAAATTCTTCCACCAATAGCAGATTCAGTCCTAGAACAATTATTCTGGAGGGTCATTCAGAGGTTCCACAGTATTCATCTCAGTAAGTAAATAGACCTATTCGGTCTAATCTTCTAAATAAAGGAGTATTTCCAACTCCTACCCCGATACAAGATGCATTTACTTCCAAAGAATCAACTTCTAAGGCACTTGCAAAACCACATGTTCCTGTTGGGAAATGCAGACCTTTGGATCAAAAATATAATGTCTTGAAACATTTTTCCCAAGTACCAGCCATGTTATCAATTCTGGATTCCTTGAATCTATCAAAGGATCTTTGGGAGGCACTCATTGAGGATTTTTCAAGTCCTCGGGAATTCGAAACTGAAATTGTTATGGATGAAGTCTACCATGATGAGAATAATCCTGTATAATTCCATGTAGTGATATCTTTCGAAAATGAAGATGAAGATGATGTTGTGCATGGATATATTAGACCTTTGTATTTATCTGGAAAGGTCAATGGTGTAGACATCTGAAGATATTTCATTGATAATGGTTCAAGAGTCAACCTCATCCCCATTCGTACTCTTAGTCGATTGGGCCTTACAGAATCTGATTTTTCTCCTACTACTTTGATGTTACCAGGATATGATAAAAATGAACAAGAACCACTATGAGAGATTACACTCAGAACTCATTTTGGAGACCTTATATCCAATTCAGATTTCATGGTTATTGATCACGATACATCCTTCAACGTTTTTCTTGGAAGACCTTGGCTACATCAACATGCGGCTATCCCTTCATCATAACATCAATGCCTCAAATATTGTTTCAATGGTCAAATTTGGACATTGTATGGTGATAAGGCCCCATTCAAGACATGTGAATCTCAATACATTGAGGCAGAATTCTATCACATGGAGGGTGAGGAGAAATCCACAACAAGGGAGGGTACAAAATTTAATGCTCCATATGGTTTGGGAAAGATTCTACTAAACCCATTCACACATGTGAGTACAGATTATGTGTTTCCTATCAGTCAAATTGATAGGATAGACCCAAATCCAATTACTCTTATGGAAACTTCCATAATGTCAATTACAGTAATCAAGCCAGAAAGCATGGGAGAAAGTGGTGATTCACCAAGAAATGATGAAATCTCAAATGGAGATGTCTTCGTTTAATCCGCTGAAATCCAGCAAGTCTATACTTCACCAACCAGGTCAGAAGAAGTTATAGCAATGTCAGAGGTGAATGATGATGTCGATTCTCAATCCATCATATCCTCTTTATTACCCAACGAAGACCCTTCATCATTAATAGGGTCAGAAATGGAAGCCTCTTCTTTAAGATGTTCGAATTTTAACATCTCTCCTGATCATGGAAATTATGATTCATCATTTACTATGCAAGTAGAAATAGAAGAAGTAACACATGTTGAAGAAGAAGAGGAAGATCTCAGGGATGCTCCTCCAGCATTTGAAGAGGTTATCTCTACCACTGTGGATGAACTCAGAGAAATAAATCTGGTTACGAAAGAAGATCCACGCCCCACATTAATTAGTGCGGACATGACTCTTGAAGAGTAGGAAATGTATATTTCATTTTGGAAGAAAAATCGAGATATATTTTCTTAGAACTATACAAAGATTCCAGGGATTGATCCTGATGTTGATACTCATCATTTGGGTTTTCCAGAAGAACATCGAGGATTCTAACAAGCTGCAAGAAGAACGCACCCAACTTATGCTTCCAAAATTGTAGCTGAAGTGGATAAGCTTATCAAAGCTAAATTCATCAGAAAAGTTCAATATCCTAAATGGTTGGCTAATATTGTCCCTGTGAAAAATAAGAATGGACAAATTAGAGTTTGCATTGATTTTAGAGATCTTAATCGGCATTTTCCTAATAACAATTTTCCATTTCCGATTACAGAACTCTTAATTGATGCAACAGCTGGATATGAATTACTTTCCTTCATGGATGGATCTTTTGGATATAATCAATTCTAAATGGATTTATAAGATGAAGAATCTACAGATTTCTGATCCCCTCAGGGTGTGTTTTTCTATCGGGTAATTCCCTTTGGCCTAAATAATGCAGGCGCAACATATCAGTGTTCCATGCATCGTATCTTCAAACCCTTTTTAGGGAAGTTTGTTGAACGTTATGTGGACGATTTTGGGGTTAAATAAAAACAATTTTCTAAACACTTGAATGATTTGGAAGTCATATTACACAAACTTTTGCAACAAAATTTGAAGATGAACCCCTTAAAATGTGCTTTTGGGGTAACCTTAGTAAAATTTCTCAGCTTTGTTGTATGCCATCATGATATCAAAGTCGATCCTAAGAAGGAAAAGTAAATACTTGGTATGTCACCTCCTTGGAATTTGAAATAATTGAGAGGAAATCAAGGACACTTGTCCTATATTTGGCATTTCATCGCAAATTTGGCCGGAAAAAGTTTACCCTTCACCAAATTGATGAAGAAGGGAGTCATATACCAGTGGACCAAAGAATGTCAAGAAGCATTCAATATTCTCAAGAAGTATCTCTTGAGTCCACCGGTATTAATGCCACCTGTTGAAGAATTTCCACTTATTCTTTATGTGATAGCTTTAGAACGATCATTGGGTGCCTTTCTTGCACAAAAGAATGATGTTGGGAATGAAAACAGCCTTTATTATCTCAGTCGGACTATGTTTGAAGCAGAAACCCGATATTCAAGTATTGAAAAGTGATGAATAGTGTAAATCATTGCAGTTCAGAAGTTGGGACACTACCAGCAACATCATGAGGTCCATTTGGTATCTGGAAATAACCTTCTCAAATTCATCCTTAGTAATCCAATGCTTACAGGACGTCTAGCAAGGTGGGTAGTTATTTTACAGCAATTTGATATTCAATATGTGTCTCAAAAGGCAATAATGGGCCAAGATATGGCTGATTTCTTTGATGAACACTCTTTAGTAGAAGATACATCTTCATATATTAAACTTCCAGATGAGGAAGTCTTCTCTATTCAAGATAGTCTTCAAACATGGGAAATGTACTTCGATGGTGCTTTCAGAAGTCCAACAGGGAAGAAAATGGAAGATCCTAAATTCAAAAAAGTTGGGTTAGGAATTGTGCGTATTTCCCTGGAAAAGGTAGTGCTACCCTATTCCTTCTTGTTGAGGGAAGGCGGTACAAATAATGAAGTAGAATATCAAGCTCTCTTCATAGGATTGGAGTTGGCACTTCAGGCACAAGTTAATCACTTAAAGGTGAAAGGTGATTCAGACCTGGTAATTAAACAAGTCAATGAGGATTATGCAATCAGAAAAGAAGAGTTAATCCCATTGTATGATTATGCCAGAGAGTTAATGGCGTAATTTCCATCGGAACCAACATTTTCTTATGTACCATGATCACAAAATGCCCATGCTGATGCATTGGCTAATATAGCCATAGCTCTGAAAGATCCAAATCAGGATGATACAATCATTAGTATTTCCCATCATCATAAAATTTCACCTTATGTTCAAACCATAATAGAGTAAATCAATGAAATTAGTCCCATTTCTGAACCATATGGTAATACTACGGGATGGGTGACACCTATCAGGTAATATATTCAAAATTTAACACTCCCACCTGATAGAGCTGGGAAAGAACAAATCTAGCGGCGTGTGGTCAATTTTACTCTTTATGAGAGCCCAGGTCACCTAGAGAAAATTCTCTACAAAATATGTTTTGATGGAGTTATCTTCAGATGCATTGACAGTGATGAGACAGTGGATGTCATGAAAGAAGTACATGCAGGAGTTTGTGGTGCCCACCAGTCTGGACATAGGCTATCTGATCAAATTTCAAGGCTTGAATACTTTTGGCCTTAAATGATATAAGATTGTGTTGATTTCACGAAGAAGTGTCATTCATTCCAAGTATGTGACATCTTCATTCATCAACCCCCAGAGTTGCTTCATACAGCTAAATACTTGTGGCCGTTTTCCACATGGGGAATGGATGTAGTGGGACCTTACCCTTCAACAACAACCAAGCAGTTTAAGTATATTCTTACTACTACAGACTTCTTTTCCAAATTAGAAGAGCCAATACCTCTCAAAGAAGTTAGTTCTAAAAGAATTATTAGCTTCATCAAGTCTAACATCATTACCATATTTGGTGTCCCTCATACCATATTGACGGAAAATGGAACCAACTTCTGTTCATCCGAGGTAAGGAAGTTGTATCAAGAATACAACATCAAATACAACCATTCATCTCAGTATCATGCAGCGGCCAATGGATAGATAGAATCCTTCAATAAGATTCTTTCTAATATACTGCAAAAGATGGTAGATAAAGATAAACATTCATGGCTTGATAAACGCTTTCATGCTTTATGGGCTTATCGGACCACCACCCACACTACAACGCGGTCAACTCCATGTTCATTGGTATGTGGAACAGAAGCAGTCTTTCCCATTAAAGTTCAATTACCTTCGCTCAGAGTAGCCATTTTTGATCAGTCATCTACAGATGAAAAATCTCAAAATAGATTGGATTAATTGGAATGATTAGATGAGAAAATATTATGCACCCTACATCACTTGGAGGTCTATCATAATCAAATTGAACGAGCTTTCAACAAAAAAAGTTTGTGTAAAGTCATTCATTTTGGGAGAATTGGTATTGGTTCTCAGAACTCCAATGATACCAGGAACGAAGCCTCCCAAGATGGACAAAAAATGGTAAGGACATTATTCAATACATAATTTTTACTCTAATGGAGCTTATTCTTCAATCTCAATGGATGAAGAACTCATCACGACTCCATAAAATGCCATATTTCTGAAGAAGTATTTTGTGTAATGCAAATAATAATATGTCCAACAAGACGTTAAACTGCATAATCGTTGGTCCATGCATATGACCTTAAACTACTCGCACCATCATCCAATATGACGTTAAACTGTGCCATCGTCGAACATTACATTAAACTGTGAAAAAGTCCCTAATACGTCCAACATGACATTAAATTGTGTCCTATTTTTTCCTTACTTCCTGACATTAAACAGCATAGTCCCCCTTTTTTCCAACATGATGTTAAACTATATTTTCCCCATCATCTTAGCTACATGATGCTAAACTGTATAGCACCCTTATTATCCAACATGATCCAAAATTGTGTTCACGTCCAACATGATGTTAAACTGTGTACCTATATTTTCCCTACATGACATTAAATTGTACTGCTCATTCGTCCTACATGACGTAAAACTGAACAAAGTCCCTTAATACGTCCTACATGACGTTAAAATTTATTTTTTCCCTACTAAATGACACTAAACTGTGCAGCACCAATACTCCTCACTGCAAGACTTTAAACTGCATAGTCCCTTCATATGTCCTACATGACATTAAACTGTACATCGTTAAGGTTGTTGCTACCTCTTGTTTCTCACACCGAGTATAAATGAAGTGATATTAGAGTAAATTTCAACCATAACAACCTATCTGGGCTGCTAACCATGTGTAAGTCCCGACACTATTTTTTAGGTCGTTGTCCACAAGAACAACTTGATTACCAATACATTCTTTAATTGAACTATGCGGACTTTGATCCTTTCCTTCTAGGATGGGTATGTTGGCAACCTCGTGAGGTTCAAGCCCAAAATCAATCTCTTCACATCGGTTCACCTTCGTCTCGTACGATGTTGACTCATGAAACCGCCCCCAGAAACAATATTTTTTTTACATTAGTTCACCATCGTCCTTGATATATGACGTTAAACTGTTTGCACTTTTTTTCATGTACGACAATAAACTACAACATTCTTTGACACCCTCACCTGAGAGGGAATCATTATTTACATTGATCTCCAATCATGTTATATTCTAAAGACTACGTGCATACATGGCAATGCCTGAACATTTTATCTTGGGTAAAACCATCATTGCACTAAAGTCCCCTTTTCAACCTTCACTTGTACGAACCAAATCTGTACAGAGGGTATTTCAAGAACTACATGCGGCTTGATTCCCATCCTTATGGGATATGTAGGAATGTTCGAGCATCCCTTGAATCCAGCCCCAAGTCTTTGGGCCTAACCCCAAATTCTACATTCAGTCCTTTGGCAGAAAATCCCCCTGTGAAAACATGAATGTGGTATGGAAACCCTGGCCTTCATTCCTATCAAGTTTATAAAACACATTGTGTACTCCTTATAATGGTCTGAGATATATGACCCAAAACTGAGATCTCTTACACTCTCATCCCACATGACGTTAAACAATATTTAAAGAACTACGTATGGCCTGATTCTCATCCTTATAGGATATGTAGTGAAGTCCAGCACCTCAATTCAGGACCCATCCACAACATGATTATGGTTAGCATTGGTCTGTGTATCTCTATAAGAATTGAACAATTCCCATTTTGATGTGTCATACTCTTAACCTTAAATACTTCCAGATCTCCACAATCTTTTTTTTTCTTGACTTCTGGTCAAAAAATGTTTGATACTTGCATGTTATTTTTCCTGACTTTGTAACACGTGCCCTTAGGCAGCCCTGCATAAGTAGTCTAGAAAACAGACATGTCAGCTAAAAAGATGTTATTATTTTACTATGCATCCAATGCCCTTAGGTGGCCCTGCATAATTCAACCTTCTAACGAGTTTGTTAAATAGTCGTAACATCATTCTTGGGAGAAAAACCAATTTTTTTCTTATTTGTCTTAACTACAATATATAGGGATCCGCAAAAATATCCATCCTAAACATATTTGTCCCATACTATTTTTCATGATCTGAAAGTAGTCAAGTCTATGGTTTATATTTCCCTTCCCTACGTTTGGGTCAGACCTTCGTGGGAGTGAAATTCATCCAATTATTTGACAATCTTTATTGGAAATATCCTCTCCATATTCAAGTACCTCTCTCCATACAGAAGACTCTATGCTTTGGAAAATTTGAATCTCCATAAACTTCTACAGGATTTTTATCAATAGAAATGTAAAATTTCTGAGATTTCTTTTGCCTGACTATGCAGTACGTGCCCTTAGGCGGCCTTGAATAAGTAGTCTACATAACAGACCTATCAACCAAAAGATGCTATTATTTGACTATGCAGCCAATGCCCTTAAGCAGCCCTGCATAATTCAACCCCCTAACAGGTTTGTTAAATAGTAGTAACTTCATTCTTGGGAAATACTTCTTCTAATGCCTTCTAGCCCTTTTTCATATCATTCCTCATATTCAAAATTTATTAAGTCATAGTTTACATGTTTCTCCCATACTTGAATATGCTAATATGTTTTCAGATAAATTTTCAAGGAATTGAGTCAATTTTAATCCATTCGGTCAAAGCTATTTCGACCTTAAACATTAGCCTTTTTTATGTCCAACGTGCATGAATTTAAACTGCCCACAAAAGACAAGGGAACTCTGAATAAAATTCAAGTCCCAGCTCACCAAACGTACATTTTGTATGATTCAGGTAATATTGAGCAATAAAAAGATTCAAAGTTTATAGGGTTATTTCCTAGAAAAAATCAAACTATGCTTACTTGGCCCATTGTCTATGGTAAAATATAAAGCAAGTAGCAAAAGAAGGAATTCACAAATGATTGAAGATGAAAGTGTTTTTCATTGATGCACAAGAGTTATAAGGACATCCATAGATTGGAGTATCCTCTCTTTTTCAATAATTACAAGAGACTTTCAACATAACTCATCATTTGATTTACGGTGTCCCGAGATTCATCAGCAACCAATTGGAATTAATTCATTCAACTGGATAAAATAATAGATGCAGTGATACCAGTTCTTCTTGGAACAATTATAAAATAATGTTCTTGAGTGCGGTTTGAGAAAATTTTCTACTGATCAAATAGTTACTCTGTTTCTGTCAAAGAGACTTGGAAGATGGATACATGGATTTGGGAATGGAGCATTGGAAGTAAAGAGCCATTTGGAGAGAGTAAACTTTTCAGATATTGTTTTTAATGTCATGATAGTCTTCTCTCCATCAACCAGAAGTGGAAAACATATCATCCCATGGTTTTCCATTTTCTTATCTACAAGGAAATGGAATGATGGGAAATTTTGAAAGTTCAAACCATTGTTGTTTCTCTTAATCCACAGCGTAATCGAAATAGAGGAGTAGCAGTGCGGATGTATCTTGAGAATATAATTATTTTCATTTGGAACGTTGACTTCTTGCAGATGACCATGCCCATACAAAGTCAAGTAGATGCTCCGTGGAAAGTTAAGATGATACTTCTTCAAGAACTTGGACAAATATGGAAGAGTGTTGTCGCAGATTTCATTTTAATCATGGCCAACAATGTTCATCATATCGTCAATTCTCTTGCTGTCCAGTTCATCAGACATTCCAATTCTTCTATGAGCAATTGAATCTGCACAAAGGCCGATGAAATTAACTCTTAAGTAAGTTAATTTTTCATAAATTTTTTTAATAAATTAGAAAAAATGGATAAGGCAATAAGGCGCGCAAGTCCAAAGTTGGCACATAGGTGTAACTGTGTCGTGTAGGTTTTGGCGTGTAGGTATCACCACGCAGGTCAAAATACCTCTGTAGCAGCACAACACGAACAGAAACAATGAAACCATGGAAAATCAACAACCTTCGTGACAAGAGAAACCTGTGCGGAGACAGCTCAAATTGTTCAAAGTCGGTTGCTTTGCGCGAGAATGGCCGCATATTTATAGTCCAGGCCGCACCCCTACGTGCCAAAGCCTGCGCGCCTCTCACCTATGCGCCCCTATCTATGAGCTCAGAACTGCACGCCGAAATTCCTTGGTTTTCTTATTTACCACAGAGTCACATCCTCCTTTATTTTGGATCCAACTCTGAGGGGGGACTTTTGTTGATGCTACCTTAAGTCACAGATTTTAATGATTGAAAAGGGAAAAACCTTAACACAAAGTGATTCATCCTCTGAAGAAATATAAAAAATTGACAAAGGCAGAAACAAGGACATTCTTCAGCATGGGCCGCAAAAGTTCCAAGACGGTCACGCAGGTTACCTGCATGCCACATATTGGGCATGTAGGTGACCTGCGTGCCCTATCTAATTTCCACCCAAGGTCTTTAGCAGCCTATAAATACCCCTTGTGGTCCCCCCATTTGAAGGACGAAAAATCCAAAAACTCAGATTTCATCTCTCGGCGCCCTAGTCTCTTCTTGATGTTTTCTGAACACATAATAGGTAATTTATTACATAGAATGGAAGATCTAAAGAGGGGGAAGAAGTAATAACTGTTGAAATTCATCAACACATGCGCGCCTAAGTGTATAACCCTTAAGGGAAATGAAGACACTTGTGTGCTGCCTTATTACTTCAACAAAACATGTGCTCCACTCTTTTGTAAGCCTCTAGAGATAATGATAAGGGCTTGAGCCAAGCCTCGCCTAAGTATTACCCTATGGGTTAACCGTCGTGTAGGTACATATGTGTCGCGCAGGTATACCTGCGCGACCAGGACCTGCTCGCCCAAACAGGACCCGCACGCCTACCTTCTTAT
This sequence comes from Viscum album, assembly GCA_963277665.1. NCBI lineage: Eukaryota > Viridiplantae > Streptophyta > Magnoliopsida > Santalales > Viscaceae > Viscum > Viscum album. The sequence continues at coordinate 144,760,083 of OY728141.1, forward strand.
GGGTACCCCTCCTATCCATTCATCTCTTTTCTTCAAATCCACATATCCTCTTCAAGATTTAGCCTTCAAAATCCTCTTAAATACCATTGATGGAATGATTCCTTGGTTGGAATCTTTATCTGAAAGGAATTCTGTGGAACATCTCTCAAAACCTAGTGATTTAAATATCTTCATGTCACTAAGGTGAGAGATTTCATTCTTTCAACCTCATCCTTTAATATGAGAAGATCTTTAACCTGGGCCTTCTCTTCAGGAGTAATTCCCAGTTCAAGTTCTTTAACCTAGGCCTTTTTTTCAAGAATAAGCCTCAGTTCAAGATCTCTAAACCTGGGCCTTCTTTTCATGAGTAAGCCCTAGAAAATATTCCCCTAACATGGGCTTCCTTTTTTAAGAGAAAGCCCCACTTCAAGTTCCCTTAATTCCGGTATCCTCTTTAGGAGTAATCCCCAAGTTACCAAATATGGGCATCCTCCTTAGGAGTAAGTCCCAAATCCCAAATTACCTTAACCTGGGCCTCCTTTTCAAAAGTAAGCCCCAGTCATAATTCCCTTAACCTGGGCCTCCTTTTCACGAGTTAGCCTCAGTTCTCAAGTCCCTTTAACCTGGGTCTCCTTCTCAGGAGTTAGCCCCAATTCCCCTCCTAGTTTGGGCATCTTTTTCAGAAGTAATCCCAAAGTTAGAGTAACCAAATATCCATAAAAACACATATACCTTTGTGGACTCTATTCTCGGACTTCTTCTCTAAAATAAGTCTCGATATTTATCTATTTGGACAATCATACATACATAAGACCCATACCATTCCTTGTGACTGCATCTTTTGTTGCACAAATCGGCAGGTTTTACTGATACTTCTTGTTTCTCACACCGAGCATGACTCACATAAGATTACAGTGTAAAAGTAATTATTAAATCTCTCTTTGATCCATTAATCATGCATAAACCCCACACTTCTATCTCAAACTACGTGGAATTTGATCTCTGCCTTAAAAGTAGAGTACGTAGGAAGCCTTTTTAAGGTTCAATACTATCACCCATTAATTCTCATTTGTCCCATAAAACGTTAAAATATATCTTAACACCCGAACTACGTGGGTTATGATTCATTTTTATAAACAAGGATACATAGGTAGCCCATCCGCGAGTACGATCCCAACTCTGAAATAATCCATGTCCTTATGAACGACAATAAACTTCAAGTGTCCTGCTGTGTGGCTTTAATACCAGTATGGTTATCATAATAACCAAGAGATCTCTATACAATGTATTGAAGGATACCATTGACTAAGAATCTCTAACAAATACAGATGATTCTCTATCGATGAAGAACCTCAAATACATATAAAAGATTCTCTAAATCTTATACATATTAATCATTGATTTTCATATCTAAAGGAAAGCTAGTTTTCATACTTGGTAATGTAGTAAGGGTTCACGAACATAACTTAAATCTATAAAGAGAGTCCTGGAGTATACAATAATTCCCCCCAAAAGGGTGTGATGAGTCTGAACTCCCATCCTCTCGACCGATGAAAATTCTTAAGCCTCATCTGTCTACAACTAATGAGCACCTACCTTTGGAAAGTATGTCCAAATGAATATAGAATCATTGGATGTTTCCGGTTCTATGAATAAACCCGTTAGAAAACCATTGGAATGTTTGAACCTTAAACAAACAAGGTCATCCCCATTTCTAGAGGAAACAGTATCCTAGAGTCTTTTCATGGAATTCCTATATGGGAAACCATGTAACACTCAATACTGGTCAAATTCTCCTGAATGAAGCTTGGCTTCGCCCGCTGACGCATTTTCAATCGAACCACAATTCCTTTCCCACATGATGCATTCCTTTATTTCTCATGCTCTATAACCAAAGTACATCCAATACCAATGGTGTTTCTTAGAGGTTTCATACACCACAAACCATATCAACATCATGCTAACGAGCAAGTGTCTACATGAATTTACTAGAATCGACATGACACTCCCCACCACAAGAGTTTCCTAGTTCCTAAAACCAGAGGTATATTAGTTTCCCACAATTGATATAGATCAAATCCACTTTAAAGGTACATGTTCCACTCCTCCAATTCATTATCACCACATCTTGATATCTGGAATAATTTAAAAACCAACCTGAATGGAGTGTCAAAACACCTGATCCTACGGAATTCCATCCCAAGAATTGAGATTAATTTTAATTACTTTAATGAACTTGTCACTTTACCTCATAGAAAACCTAAGAATTTAATCAATAGAACAAGGATCAATAGTTTCACCAAACTCGACTAATTTATTACATCATTTTGGAAATTAACTGGTACTGTATATATTAATTCGTACTACCCAGAGATTACATGAAGAAAATTCACATTATGTATACTACCCATAGTCTTTTCATCCCTATGAATTCAAGTATCAGATGGACCACATAAAAAACCAGAAAAAAGGAACTTTATCTCACATGCCTACAAAATAGACTAACGTCCTACCGAGTCACCCTAGTAAAAGAAATATGGTCATGAGTCCTACTAAGGGGATGACCATTCCCTAGGCATTTCTAACCTACTAAAACTGAGCATTACTCGATGCTCACACCCATACAAAGGGTCAAGTATATAATTGCCACCCTTCCGAACAAGGGTTTCATTGGAAGCTAAGAGTCCTACAAGGGACAATGTCACCCAAATGGTACCATATGACAGAAAACTCAATGTATTTATCATGTTATCTATTCTCTAAGGGTGAAACCTACCACAGGGCAGACCCCTACAAAGGAATAAGCATCGTCCCTATCACTAGTTCATTCCAAATAGAAATTCACTAATCTCAAGAGCCAACCATTTAAGCTAGTCATAAAAAGGAGAAAGGACTATGGGAAATGATCATGTTTCCATTCCAAGGAAACTCAAGGAGATATCTAAAGTACACTTAAATAAGTTTTTAAACTAACAATACCACCTAAGGTTCCATTTTAAGTCGTTAAATTAATTAATATTCAATATTTAAGAATTTAAAATGTTTAAAACTGATCATAAAGTACCTTTTATAAAACAAAATCACTTGGTAAATACTAAGGTGGCATATTAGGGTCTTGTTAATCTAACTAGGTTCCTCAAAAAGTAGTCCAATAACAGTTCTTAAATTATCAAAATTCAAAACACTCATAGTAGGTTATCTCATAAGAAACATTCCACTACTGGCTTACATAGTTCCAATTTTTAATTTAAAAAGGTAATCATATGGATCATCATTCTTGTGTGATATAGTCTCAAGACATTATAGAGGCATCCATTAATTTCAGATAAATAATTAAAAATATTTACAATTCTAACCATTAAAAAATATATCATTTTCATATATATAGTGGTTTAGTTATATGGGTTTCCAAATCCAAATCTATAAGGCTCTAATACACTTTATAGGTTGGAATTTGGATCCCATTAATAGAAATAATTTCATTTAAAAATTTGATCTTTAGAAGCTTTTAAATTTTAGTAAGAGTCCCTATATATATTTAAAAAGATTAAAATATGGTTTGAGTACATGGGTTACATTCCCCCAATTATATGGTTCTCATACGCCTTATAACAGAAGACTAGCTCTCATTTAATCAAAACTAATAAATTTCATCCCATGAAACAAATTTTATATCAATGACAAACTAGGTATTTTATCACAATCAATAACACAATGAAATATTCTAATAAGAACTCAAGCACTATATATAAGAAATAAATGCTAAATAAGTATGCAGCATGTCATAACACTCAATACACACAATAAAAATTAGCAAGAAAGCTACAAATTCAACTGTATGGAATGGAATATGCATGCCATGTGAATTTATATGTTCCTATAATGATACATATAATGTTACTACGTTTCCATACCAAGATAATTGTGAAATACCATAGATTTTGTAAATAAATAAGTAGTGGAAAGGACACCAATAACTCAAGGTGAAATCATAATCAACTATAACAACCAAAAACATGAATATCAATCCCAACCTTGGCCACTTGATCTTTTACAAGTGGGTGGGGTAATCACTCCCAAAAATTAATATTTACCATGAACCAACACATTTATATTCTCCTTTCAAATATCCAAAAATATTAAGTCAAAGGAAAAGAGGCTCTGATACAACTTTTTAATGTCCCGACCTAGCTGACCATTAAACCGGTAGCCATACTTGTGGGTCACATGGCCTCAAGAATGTGTCCACATTCTCCAAAGTATATTAAATATTAGTGAGGGTATAAGGAGGTTAAAATGGGGAGACTAAACCCTGATGATCATAGTATCACATCGATATAATAGATAATAAATAACTAAAAACAACAAAATTACTCGTAAATGAAAAATGGGTCATTGTAGGAATAATATAAATTGTATACAAAAGATGTCCAACATGAATGTATAACATTGAATTCATTTACCATATGATTATACATAAACTAATATAGTATACAAAAATCATCCAACAAGATATAGTATAATACATGTATGAGAAAAGAAAAAAATACCCTAATGTTATCACTATGAGCATCCTGATATCGAACACAGCCCTATGTTGTTAACTCATAGGTATAATGAAAGGATCATAAGAAAACATCTTTGGTCCTATGAGCATGAGATTTACCCAGGTACCCCAATGCAATGGATGAAAAAATATGGTGTCATATAAAATCCTAGTAGTTTACCACCCATGGTGTCTATACCTAAGTCCAGTCTGTGAATATGAATTAGTGTAGTGTCCAGGTAAATAGAATAATAAGTTGTTCTAGATAAATAAATACTAGTCAACTTAGGATCCATAATTAAACCTTGCCAACTCTACCTACTTTGGCTCATAGTTGGAATAAGTGTCTAGTTAGAAATATTATATATATATATATATAGTAATTATATATATATTGCATAGTTATGTATTTTATCTACCTATTTGGACCATGTGCATGCAGATTCTAATGTACATGTACATGGAATGCTAGTTCCTGGATAGACAGGGGAATAAATCAGTCATCCATAACCATTCTAAACGAGAATATAATCTCAATTCAAGGTTACTTGCCCCACATCTCATAATTAGTGGGAAATGTTATGATTGTCACTCAATATGGTGAGTATTCAGTAATGTCAACACTTAAATGGTGGTGAGTTCACCGTCATGTCAACACCCAATAGAGGACATGGTGTTTCATGACCATCATCCTTATAGTATCATTGGTGTAACAATTCATGCTCAATACCTCCTATAATGGAGTGTAATTCCTAAAATATCAACTGAACCCTTACCATCATTCCAGAAATTTATCATGGAATGATGATATTTATAATACTCTCCATGAGGAATTACCTCTAATGGTTTACATTTTTATAGACCGGTCATAACTAAGGTCATCATAATCATAACAATTCACATAATTCATTATTATTTTATTATAATAAGAGTCATATTTGTTCCACTCAATTCAATTCCATTTTAATTAAACCATTGAATACATTCAAGGAATTTAATCCATCAAGAAAAATTCATTCCATTTAACCCATGTCATTTAATCTATAAAAACTTGGTAAATTTTTTTACATGGTTCAAAAAGGCACTTAGAATGTACCATGTTCAACTATAAAGTTACTTACATGAGAAATCCCATTTAGAAAGCAATCCAATACATTAGGAGGAGCTGGGTTTGTTGGTAATTTAGACAGGATTAGGCCAAGGCATTAAACTTATATGATGGATCAAACACTTAGAATGTGCTTTGGTTCGTTAAAAATTTATATAAAAGGAGGGATAAACCCTTTAAGAACATCCAACAGTCTATTTACTAACATGAAACATATCAAGCACTATCAAAAAGGAATAATGAAAAATAAAATCCATAAAATAAGCATGACATGAATGATAATTTACCACTTTGTAATTTCAAATATGGTGACCTCATTCAAGGGGTTTTATTTTAAAAACATTACAATTTTTATCAAAGAATTCATTCATCATAATTGAGCATGAAATATAATATTAAAAAAAATTACATTAAAAAATAATTTTATAATAACTACCAAACATGTAAAAAAAACATAGAGCTTCATCATGGAACTTGGGAGTTTCCAATTCTAATTGTATGAATGCCTATAAGGGGAAATTACATTATTAATCTTTGTTGAACACTTTTAAGGAGTCTAGAGAAATTAATAATTTATATATGGAGGGAGAAATTAAATTCATCACACTCAATTGGTGTTCTTAATGATGGCTTACATCCTGAAATCACTAAACACTGCTCCATGGGAGTAATAAAAGGTGCGAATACCAATTTAAATGAATAAATCAATTTTAAAGTATTGTATGTCCAAGGTCAGTGTGTGGGAAAATGAAAAAAAATATAATTCAATTTAAATATATGGGAAAAACTATAGACCACCCACCATATACCATGTACTCTTCACTCATCCAATATCGAGGTTTAATTTGGTTCGGTTTGGAAGAAATTGATGAAATAGACATTTTTCTTGAAAAGAGTGGAAATGCGCTCTGACTAATATAACACAACATTAGGAATATATAATTATAAATTAATCAAGTATATTTAATATATTACATATTTGGATCCATAGAGACTCATGACGTTTGATTCAGACTTCAAACAGAGGAGATCTTGCAAAGCCTGAGAGGAGCATGATAACTCCATGGGAGAATGGAGGGGGTCCATGTGGTTAGGGGAGATGAAAAAAGAGGATAAGGGTTTTAAAGTTCATTAAGGGAATATTTTAAATTTCACCCTCAAAACTTGGTTACACGGTTTTCCTACACGGTTGGACAAACCGGGCACCAACCGTGTGGCTCCTATTATATAGGAACCCCACCTCATAGGGTTGTACTACAAAATGTTTCACAATAATGTGACAAACAATCAATGAATATTGAATGAAAACAACCTACTTATAAATAAATGTGTTCTCTAGTCACACATTTTGGGAAACTATGGGTAGACTATGTGAGGCACATCTGCTCACCTGCAGATGTTGTATAGTTTTCACTGGAGGGTCGCAAGATTTCATACAGACCATGTTCCCCTGTCAGTCCTACTAAATTTTGATTTTATTAGGTTTTATGATCATAAAACTCTATAGATCACCTGAATAACCCCTCATTCCTTTACCCATGTCAACAAACAACACTTTGAAGTGTTCCAACTCTCAAAATTCGGTTACGAATCTCGGTTCAAGGAACGACTCATCAACTAAATTCCAAAGATAAATTTCCATTATAATTATACCTTATCTCCAAACATGGGTTTCTAGAAAGTGGATTAAATAAATTTTGAAAATATATATTTTACAAAATTTTATTTATTAACTATTTATTATAAATAAATAATATAATCATTTAAATAAAACAGAAATCCTTCTAGAAAACTATATTTTTTTAAAAGATAGTTTTGTTGTGTTTCCCACATATAATTTAAAATTAGTTTATAAAAATTTTAGAAAATTTATATACAAAAAATAAACTCTCTTTTTAAAATTTAAATACGTAAATTATCTTATGTTGAATTTTTGGTTTTTTCTAAGAAGTTTCTTTTTTTATGAATTGTGAAATATACTAATCTTTAATTAAAAACTTCATTTTTATCTAAATAATTTATAATGTTAAATTATATTTTAAATTGGTTTTAATTCCACAATAGTTCAATTATAAATCTATTAATACAATTTTGGTAATTTTAATCATTTTCATATTGTATTTTTATATAAAAACATTGTGATCTATTGATCTTTTTCACTTTAAAAGCCGGATATATTTCCATATCTATGGGATTAAATTTAAATTGAATTTTATCAATTATAAGAATTAAATTTGAGAAAATTGATTCCATATTTGAAGCCATAATAATTTATAATTTAAAATTAGTTTACCTACATTTTTTACAAAATTTATTAGTAAAAATGGTTGAAATTAATTACCACGATTAAAAAGAAAATGAGTTTACCTAGTGGTTAAACATAGAAAATATGATGTGAAATGACCCAAAACATATAAAAACCCCCATTATATAGAAATATTTAAACATTATAAGTTCTATTATCTTTAATTTAGCATTATTGGGGATGGGTTAAATGCAAAAAATGTGCATGGAATTCACTCTTTTAAAGAAAAACAAGTGTCCCACTCACCCAACTAATAAAATGGAACCCACTCTTCTCCACATTACACCTTAGAACCACATTGGTTCAGATAATAAATAACCAAATACCTTAATAAATTTTCTCCCCTAATTCTTGATTCCTTATTTTTTTCATAAATTAATCCTTTGAAGTTCTAGTGAAAACATAAGTGGGAGACCCAAAGAAGAGGTAATGTTCTTGTATAAGTGTTTTTTATTTTATTCTCCACCTCCTTGAATTCATATTATAAAATGATTATATAAAAAACTTATTATAGTTCAAATACATATATTTTTTGGGTTATTTTTATGGGCTAAAACATCACAGATATCCCTCATATTAGTTGTCGAATCATCATTTCTGTGTGCATCGAACTTATGCCTCGCGAACCGATGTCATTCATTTTTTACTTTACCACATTTAAAGGAATATAATAATGATATATTTATAGTTTTTATATAATATATACTATTTTAATGATATAATTATCCTTCTATAACTATTATATAACATAATCGTTTATGATTTCCATCTTTTGGGAATGTGATATCGTCGTTCGGGTGTACGGCGGACGACCACCTCAGGAAGAGATGTGATTCATTCACGCTTTAAATGGAGTTTATTAAGGGAGGGTTTAATAAACATATTTGATATATATGACACAATAATATTACTATAATATATATTTATATTAATTTTCATTCTTTTAATATGACACGAAAATGGAAACAATGTTTGTGTACGTATGACCTACCGTCTCCATGATGAGTGTATTTCAATTCTTATCACCAAATTTTATGAATTAATATATATAAGTATATAATTAATATAGATGATATTTACATCATGGTTTACATTATTGATATGATTTAATAATAGCCTAATTAATTAGAATAAAAAAATAACAATTTAAAACTTTCCAAATAATAAATCATTTATTACCTGAAATAATGAAAATAACGAAATATTATTTTCAAAAGGATGATAATATGTTATAAAATAATCATATATGATATCATAAATTTTAATTTCTTTCTTATACAATATAATAAAATGTTTAAAACTATTATACTAGAGTTTAAGGAATGTACGACCAAAATCATAGTGTGAGGTTAGAGATTTCGTCTCAATTTCATTTCATTGAGCCATATTGTAATGTGATACATATTATTAAATTTATATGGTGTATATACATCCCATTGACATGTAATATCATAAATAATTTATTATTAATGGTATTTTGGGTTTAAATTTTAATTATTTTATCTAATGTTATTTTAATTAAAATTTACCAAGTGCTTAATAACTTCATAACTCAATTCATTTTCATTGGGTTATATTACATTCTCATTGTTGTTAATATTCTATGATTATTTTTGTAATGAGTTTTCAATATATATTATTTTTATTTCAACATTTATGTGTATTTATTGTTGATACACATAATTTTTTTATTAACTAATTTTCACTTCACCTTTTTGATCATTTTAATGGTTTATTTCATAATCTCATTCTAATAGATATTCTTTATCCTTGAATTTACATTAGTTGAAATTATTTAACCATTTAAATTTCTTATCCTATATTTATTAATTATATTTTTCAAGTTATATTACCATTTTTTTACTCTTGATTTCTTAAGATGTTTTATAAAATGTTTTAATAAAACCTCACTTCATTTCTCTCTTCGTTTAAAAATTTGTTTTCTTAAAAAACATCTTTTTTTAAAAAAAATATTTTATTTATCCATTTAAAACTGATTTATTAAAATACTTTTTTAAAAATTGTTTCTTTATATAATTAGTTTTTCAAAGGAATCTTTTTTTCTCATTCTGAGCATGGCACTTTTATAAATATTACACCTTATATAAAATTACACACTGCCATTTCATTGATTATGTTTTTAAAATTTTAGAAATATATTCCTAAAAAAAATTTTGTTTTAATATTTATTTTCCAAGAAAATTATTTTTAAAATTTTTATCAAAATTAAAAGAATATTGACCTCAAAAAAATTTAAATATCTTTTTATTTTATTTCTATTCATCAATAATAACAATCAATCATTCTTACTCTTATGGGAAAATGTTGTATTAAAACTATGTATATTCTTTTTTATGATGTTTTGTGATCATTTTTACCAAGCATAGTGTTTATATTCACCTCCTTGTTTCATTTTTGTGGTCATTAAATTTCACCTAAATATCTATATTATTTATTTTGGATATGATTTCTTCCAAAACAGAATATAGCGTTTACATACGGTGTTTAATTTGAATGTTATTTGATTAACTAGTTGAAATATTGATAAATCCATATTATTTACTCAACATGGATATTTTTTAAGGCACATTGGTTATGAATTAAATCAATTATTCAATATATGAGAAATTATTTTGATAGGTGTGACATGGTGGGGACTCAATTATAGATATCCCCTCAATGCATCAGCAATCCCATGGGACAAATCAGTTAGACAGTAATAGTTAAATGGGTTTCTACCCATCAGTTTTAAACTATCCTATAAAATTTCTTAAAGGTAATGGTTTCATATACCTAAGAAAAATGACATCCAAGATTAATAATTTCCTTCATTCAATATTCGTTTATTATTGTCCATGATATTTTTACTATGAAGATATCTCTGGATATATTTCATTATTATTTCATTGATTAAATAAAATGTGTTTCAGTTATTTACATTTCCATAATGATTATGGATTAACTAGTTATGATAGTAATGTTATTGATTAAATGTAATGTGTTTTTAGTTGTTTACCTTTCTATATAAATTATTATCTGTGATATTTTCACATTGATATTATCTCAAGATGCACTCCCATATTAGTTTATTTATTACATGGAATGTGTGTTCAGTAATTTACTTTTCTATATCATTTATCCACTTCCTTCTCAGTTTATTGATTACATGGGATGTGTGTATAGTTATTTACCTTTTCATAGTAATTATGATTATTAATTCATGATTTATTTTATTTTACTTAACCCTTACTAAGAATTTGATATCACCCTTATTATGTTTCTTTTCTCTAGGATTCCATGAAGTTAACTATGAGTAATATTCATGGATATGCTATAATGAATTGTGATATCCATGGAAAAAGATATGTTTTAAAAAAATTATTCAAAGGTAATATAAGACTCATTTACGTATCTCGTTTACAAATAATACTAAATTATTCAGTCCTTTAGGATGTGATTTCCTTATATATGATTCCAATATAAGGGCATTAGGAACCATATTTGAGCTACTAGGGTCAAGGTTGCTACATTTCCTATCTAGATGATCCATTGGAAAATATAATTTATGTCCTACGAAACTAAAACATGGATAGTTTTAAGAATATTGGAGCATGTATTCTTCTTATAAATAGGATATGATCATTTAAAATTTCTTCTCAAGAAAAATATCATTGCATAATAAATAAAATAATTTATCATCTCTATATGTATATCACACAGATGAAATATATATTTTGATGAAGCATTTTATTTTTTCACTCATATGCTATAAAGTCTCGTCAAATATTTTTTTAAAGGTTTCATGTAAATTACAATATCATTTACATGATCACAAGGACTATACATTAGTAGACTAAATAAAGCGGAATATTTTTTCATATAAATCTAGAGAGGAATGTCATAAATATGAATGAAAAATGGACATGTGTATAATGAATTACGAAACTAGAAAATGGATTAAAACCATCACATGAAAAACCCTACAAAATATTACAAAAAATAATCTATAAAATTAGTGTATTTTATATCAAATTTCTACCATGTTATTCCTTCTAAATGAAAAAACCAACTCGTCGTTATCATTAATTATTTCAGCATCATTCCATTATATATTTGTTTATAATTAATCAGACATGAAAATATTTTGGTTCCTAATAATCAATTAAAATTACCACATACTTGTATATGGAATATTTTTAAAATAATTAATTCCTATGGTTTTTTTATAAATTAAGCTTCAATATTTTAGGCAATCATGAATTTTATTATTTTCAAAACTAATATAATCAATTAAATTTCGTTCCATATAATGATTTGATAGAATATATATATAATAAATAAGTAATCCCTTGAAAAGTTAAGAATAAATCAATGATAATATTTAAAATTATAAACATGGTTTTGTTCAGATCAACTATGAAAACTATTTTCCTAATAAAGCATTATTTTCATAAAAATAAGAAATTAAAATGAAATATTTTATTATAGTCTTGGAAGGAAATGGTGGTACAATAGGTACCAGGGTCCATGATTCCAATAAAATGGATGACAATAAGTAATTGAAGGCTATATTCCCATATGTCTTAATTAAATGATACCGATTAGATAGCATAATCAAATGATTTAAAAAAGATGGTTTAGTTGGGTGATGGTGATTGGATAATACAAGTGGATGTCATTTCTAGAAGGCGTGGTCAGAAGATACCATTTACCACTCATCTTAGTGATAGTATAGAAAAACAAATTCTTGTAGGTATAATCCTCAATGATCATTTGAACTTTTATACCAGGCTAACTATACGATTTAAGGATGTGGAATACTTTGAATTAATATAGGGTTTATCCATGGAGATCACTCAGGTTAACTCCATCCCTTAAAAATTATATGGTAGTGACTACCTTAAAATTTTTATTTACTCTACTATATTTAATAGGGTGGATCAAATTACATATTGATAAAAATAGATTCTTATTAACTTCTTTCTTATTGAATAAAATGGTTATAGTGTTCCCCCTTAGTTTAAGAAACAAGTCTAAAGCATATAAAACATGTATTATTCTTCTTCTTTGATTTATTTCTATCATTTTATTCAAATGGTTAATGTTTATTAGTTTCAATAAGGTAGATAAATTTTCTGTGGTTAGATGAGTTTTATTCTCAACTAATATTTGAACATGATAAGTTGGGATCATTACCACTACATTTTTTATATAATTAGTATGTTTTATTAGATATTGTCCACTGGGTTTATTAGACCCTATTTAATGTGTTTTAGGGATCGATTTAGAAGCACCATTCTTCATATTTATTTTTAAATGAATATTGGTAAGTAGTTCTTTATTTCACATTTATATTGATCATAATTTAGTATATCTTCATCCGTTTTTAAGCGATAACATTGTATGAGGGTAAGTTCTAGGTAGATATGTTTAATAGAATAAATTTTGGGTTCCAAAAAATAAAAATAGAAGATTGTATATAATATAAGTACATTTATATTTCATTGATGGGAACCAATTAAAAAGTTAAGAAGAAGAAAGAATTTGATATTTTGGATGATAAATGACTATGGTTAGTTTGTATTTTATTAGCCCTGAATATGGATTTTAATATTAGTAGGTTAATTCCATATTAGAACATATAAATAGCCTCACTAAAATGTCTGAGAAGCAGTTTGTGATGAAAAAATTATTCTTTCTTAGGAGATAGTTTGGCTAAAGGATATCAAAAGCGATTTATGTTACCATTCATATCAAACACTTAAACATGATAAGAAGTTGGTTAGATTAAATAAAGATTTACATTCACTACAAATAATGGGAACTATTATTTCTCTAATATCTCCTTACATCCTAGGTTGTGATAGTCGCCACTGTGAGTAACTTGAGAATGTATAATTTCTTAGTGGTTTCAGATTTATGGAATAAGATCTTTAATAAGGAACTATGTTGAATAGAGATCCAATATTATTCTAGTATTAATGATAATATAAAAGGAAGGGTGGGTCATGATGCATGGTAGGGACATCAGAATGATAAATGAATGAGAAGATAAAGAAAAATTAACGAAGGAGAAGTCTATTCCATATACTAGAATTATGGGAAGAAAGATAACATTAAAAATTATTTAAATAAAAATAGAGATAACTTTGGAAGATACAATACTGTATGTGTGTTTTTGAGTCCCGTGTCAAAAAATAATAGTGGATTAATTTTATGTGAAACTATCTCACTTGATTATTTGGTGGTAGACTATAGATCATTGTTTCACTCATCATCTAGGACTAGAAGTATAAAAAACTATATTTCTAAAAGATTTGGAATGGTATATCTAGTGGCTGAAAAATCTCTCAAGATAGTTGGTATGGGTGATATGACAAACTAGACATGTATTTGAAATTAGATAATTTAAAAAGGAGTGAAACATATCTTGGATAACATAAGAACCTTATTTATATTATATGGTTAGATAAAAAGTGTTTTTGAATAATTTTCCAAGATATTTCATGGAATATTTCACTTGGTTCTATATTTATAGAAAAATGAATAAATGATAGTACTCTTTACCAAACAATATTATTAAAAGGAGTAATGCATGTTGGAAAAGTGACTTTTTTGAAGTTATGGGGTGACTATCTAGGTCATCCCAGTGACAATTATATGAATTTTTTAGTTTATAAAAGGATAATTATTCTTATATAAATTGATTAAAATATAATAGATGAATTTCTTATGGGGATGTAGGTGGAAGTATCCTTCCAAAATAAGTTAACGAACTGAAGAATTAGAATTTACATATGTTGAATATAGGCATATGGGGTACATTTTTAGTTCATTTTATAATAGGATCACTTAACTATATAACTTTTATTAATGACACAACAAAAAAATATTTGGTTTTCCTTCTAAAGAACATGTATAAAGAATTTTAATTCCTAATCCAATGTAGTCATATAAGGGAAAAGATACAAAATGAAAACATCAGTTCTTAATGTTTGATAAAATTGAAGAGTATAGAATATGAAAATTTAAAAGCTTCTAAGGGAAGAAGGGAATATAGTTTCAGAGGAATATTTCAGGTACTATGAAACATGATAGTATCATATAGAGTAATAATTAGATATTAGTTAAATGAGAGAGATGCATTAGAATTAATATGAGTTTCCCCAAGGTGTTTTGTGAGTAAATTATAAATTTCATGAAATAATGAATCGAATGGTGTCTTTATTCTATATTGGAAAAATAAAAACAAGAAGATTATACTTTATAAGGAAGGTATACTTGACATATCACAAATTATTTTCCTTATTCACATATATCCACTTTTATTCCAAGTGTAGAGATAAGATTGATTCTAATTCTTGATCTTTTTTCTTTGTAGTATATATTGATCAAAAACATAGTTTTTCACCCTGGGAAAATTCCCTTTTAATAGTTTTAAGAAGAAAAAATGAGATCTTTAACAATTAAATTCTATGTAAAGATTAGAAATTAACCAAGAGTGTTGATGGGAGAAACGTTTCATCAAAATATGATGTTTAACTAAATAGTCGTTTAAATGAAATTAATGTTCTAGAGAATTTTTAAATCATGTCAATATCAGAAACAAAATACTATCCGTAAAATATTATGGATAGTAGTCAAATTATAATGGGGATTCTATGGCTTGAACTACTAGAGAGATCATGTATTATTGAATTTCAAGACAAATATTCAGAGTATATATCTCTATAATTTAATGTAAATGGACGAATTGAACTATAAAGGGAGTTTCAAATAAGTATATTATTATGGTTCCAAGTGTAGAGGTATAAATGGAATATATAGTATATTTATCTAAAATCTTATTGCGATCCTAAGAACCTATAATTAATATGAATTATGAAGGAATCAAATTAATATATGTTGGAAATAAAGGATGATATTGATTTTTCCATTTTTTAGAACATGGTAGATGAGAAAGAACCCTATTGGGATGAAAGCCCTAAAAAATAAATGCCTGTATATATGAATGAAAGGATAAGATGGTAGGTGGAGCTATAAAGATAGAGTATTCGTAAAGGGGATTTACTAAACAAAGTGCATGTATTTCTCAAGGATCATTTCACCCAAAGTTAAACATGTGAATGTTAAAATGGTGCTCAATTTTATTGTAATGGATGGAATTCAACTAAAAATAATCAAAAAGAAACCATTCCTTAATGATGAATTGGATGAAGAAATTTACATGGATCTGGTTCTTGGTTTCACTGAGCATCATAACTATAATCATTTGTGCAAGATCAACTAGTTTTTTTGTGGTTTGTAGAATGTGCTAAGGAATGGGAATCATAAGTTCAAAAACATCTTGAGGGATTTGAAGTTTTTTAAAATTAATACCAAACATTTCTATTATTGAAAGGTGACCAAATATGGGAGTTTCATAATCTTACATATATATGTCTATAATATGGTGATCATAGGTATGTTAAAGGAAAATGATCAATTAATTCCACGATAAATTTTTAGGAAACATTGAGATAAAGGATCTTCTCCTAGAAAAATGGATTTTAGGGAAGCTAATAGTAAGGTCATTACGTTCTATTTAATTTTTCTTAGGCTAATTGGATTAGGTCTACAAGATATTGGAATAATTAGGAATAGGGGAGGAAAAATTAGTGACCATTCCCCTAGATGGAAATTTCAATATATGTATGGAGTAGGCACCATGAAAAAAAATAAGGTCGAGTATATTGAAAATACTTCATATACATTAGTTTTAAGAAGCTTGATGTATGACATAGTTTATACTCATCCAGAAATTATTCAAGAAGTGTGACATCAGAATCATGTAAAATCCTAAAATAAAACATTTTATGTCCATAAAGTGAACTCATTGTTACTTAAAATATTATGGAATAATGGAACTTTTCTTTGAAATGGACATGATTTTATAACTTGAAATTTATAGGATATGGAGAAACCTAGAATAGAATTGCTAGATATGTGTTAACATGTAATGGAATGATAGTTATATTGTTATCATAAAATGTTTAGGTACATGCACTCTTAAAATAAGAAGAAGAGTAAATCACAAGGAAAAATGTTTTCAAGGATCTGATTTAGATGATGGAAAATATCAGCTAAAATCAAGTTGATGGGATTCCATTTTATAACTCAAAAAGTATAACTAAATTTACAAAAAATCTGCTTTTTCATTCAAGGATGAAACCCATCTAGATACTATATCACTATATTTTTATGTTTATATATGTGGGAGTGTTGGATCTTCAAAAGATAGAAAAGACCTAAAATGTGGGGAAAATATTGACTAATTACATAGTTTTGGACGTACTGAGGTAGTTTTGTACCATATTTGGAATGGGATAACCAGTGCAAGGAATGGAAACTTTATGATTTTTTAATTTAATATAATATTTTAATTTTTCGTTTTTGATTAGGTTTCATACTATGAATTGGGAGTTATATTAAAATTTTGAGTATTGTAGATTCTTTTTTAGGATTTCTTGGGTTTGCATCAATTATTGGGAGGTTCCTTAGGTTCTTAGGTGAATAAAAACTACTTCGAAATTTTGTTAGTGTCTTAGAAAGGGGTTTTCACCTATCTCATAATTAACTTATAGTTAGGAGGGATCATTTAGTGTAACCATGTCTCTCATGTTTATTTTTGGAATAGGTACAAAATTGGATCATTATTTCACATTAATGATAAAAATAATTAAATTCCAATATAGTGGCATTTCTTATGGTTGGAACATAGTTTTGTAAACCATGTAGAAACGTTTTGTAGGTTTTGTATTGATTAACTAGTTCCAACTATATGGCCAGCATGTTATTTGGAAAATTTTATGGACAAACCATGATGTTTACCTAGTTTTCCTAAAAATGGTGAATTTACTATTTATCCCCTATGGGGTTTTAACTCTCAACATTTTCTTCTTCCTCCCTCACATGTGATGACCAGGGGGTTCTACTCCCCCTCTTCTCCCTTAATTTCCATTCAAAATGGATAATTTTGAGGGAAAATTCATCGAAATTTAGGTGATACCTTCCTTTTATTTTATCCTCTATTATATCCCTTTATAGAAACTAATTTGTGGGGTCTTTGGTAAAGTGTTTTAGTGAATATTTCATCAAAACACAATGAAATAATTTGAGAATGAAGGGGATTTTACATTACATGGGAATGTGACTTCTTGTGATGATGATGACATGTGGTCACTTTTCATTTCATTAGAGTAACATTTCCTAGTGGTTTTATTTATGGTTTTTTATTTAATTGGAAAGAATTTATGATCTATTTAGTTCCAAATATTATTGATTTTTTTAAATATAGTATTGGTGATATGTCACAGGCCTTCTATAGTTCGTTGGTTATTTTTTCAATGAAATGTGGAAGTTTTGTGATTTTATCAGTAATTATTCTATTTTTATTAAATTGAATAATAAATTGTAATTATAATAATTAATGAATTTTAATGATGTGTCATGAGATATGGGATATGGATATTGAGAAATACTTGGATGAGTCTTGGATTATCTTGGGCAGTTAACATGTAGCATAAAATAAATGGTTTTGTATGAGGAAGGTTTTCCATAAACAAACCCATATGGTTTATGAATTTGGTAGAGAAAGTGGTATGTGTTCTCTCCACCATGTGAGATTATAACACCCAATTACCATTATGTTAGGTATGTTATAACCTTTTTTTTTAATTTCCTTTTTTTGTTGGAAGAAAAATTCTGAAAAGAAATTTGTAGGAAACCTTTAATAGTGAAGTCAATGATTTTTTTTTGAGTTTTTAACCTTATACCTATAGTTTTTTCTATTCTCCTGGAAATTACACATTGTGTAATAGGATTATAAAATGTTAAATGTTCATAGGATATAATTTATGAATAGGATACATAATATGAGAGGTTTGGATATAGGGTAAATGGGTTAAATACTGTAATGAAAAATATTGGGTTTTTAATAAAAATATTACGATTTTTTTGGTGTATATGTTATTTGAGGATTACATGAAGTGTAATGGAAATATAGGCCACGTAATGGTTATGAACTAGTATTTTAGGGTGTTACACAAGTGGTTCTTTATATTATTTAATGTTGGATTATTTCTCTCAACCTATAGGATCTCCCTAGGTGATTTTGGGTGATTTTATCCCTTTTGGGTTTCTTCATTCGTTGATTGATCAAATTTTTTGTTGGATTTCTTATATCTAGTTTATTATTGTTCCTTGTCTTTTGAAGGCCATTCTCCAGGTTTTCGGTCACTGTTGTCAAATAAAGCAAGGTTTCTTCCTTTTTGAGGTATTTGTTTCTATAAAATAAGTTAATTTTGAAGAATTTAATGTCATTATTGAAAAATTAATTTAGTTTGTCCATTGATTAAAACTAATATGTGGTTTTACAGGATTTCATGAAAAGAAAAATATTTTTTAAAATGGGTTTTTCTTCTAAAACGAATCTTCATGATATGGAAATGGGTTTTTAAAATTTGAAGTTGATCGGCTTCGCATTGAAATTTTTTTATGAAATTGTAAGAAAAATTTTGAAATAAATTTATACAATTCCACATTGGTAACCTTGTTTGCATCATAAAATAGACACAGGTAGCCTTAGTATGTGTCTGGCACTACTAGGAGATATCATTTTGTGATATCAACTAACATGAATCAATATCAGTTAGATCCAATGTTATGCTTGTTTTGGGTTTTCAGTGTCTAGTATACAGTATCCCATAGGATAGATCCCAAATGTGAGGTTATTTCTCATTTATGTTAATTTATCACCTGATTATTTATCATGGATTGTTTCTCATAGGTTTTTATATAAGTTTTTATCACATATCTTCACATGATAGGTTGTTTCATGGATATTAGTTTTCATGTTTACCTTTTTATGTATGGATATAATTTCATATTTTCTCACTTTTACTTTCCATATTTATGGTTTGATAATATGAAAGGATTTTATGAAAACTAAAGGTAAATTATTTACTCTTGTGTTTATTTTATGAAAATTATTTGTAATATTGTTTTGTATTTAATGTTATAATTATTTCATTCTTGACATTATATATTATATAGAAACTATGGTAGAATCTGGATGGGATTTGGATCACACCCTAATTTCACTATTAGGAATTTTTATATGTTTTATTTTAGGATTCATGTAAAGGAAAGGTCACCTTGTAGCTTTATGGATTCTCTTGTTTCTACCGACTTTTGTTTGGGTTGGTCTGGAGGTGACCAGCTAGTCACTTGGGGTTTTGAAATACTTTCTAAATACACATATTTTGGAATAGATTTTATGTATTTGTGGTATGTGGTCTATTTTTTATTCGTAGTTTTGTCTTATGTATTGTTTTTATTATATTCAATATTGGTTTCTGTTATCCTATTTTACCTATTTTACATGAATGTCTGATTTGGGTGTATTTTCTAGTTTACTTGGGTTGGTTCATTATAATTTACTATCAAAGGGAGTATCAACCTGAAGTGTGTTAACACTTATTATGTTTGGTTTTATATATTGGATATATAAATGTTTGGACCTTCATAATTTCGATAGTAAGTGAAGAAAATTATCCCAGCCAGCTCACATTCATGACTAAAACCGAGTTACCATGGATGGATAAGGAATTTCCCTAGGTGTGAGACATGGAGTTTGAAGTTATTTGAATGAACTATATGGGAAGTTTATTTAAATTTAATAGTTAATTTTTTTAGTGAGTTATTTTCTAATTGATTTAAATTCTTAATGTCTTAAATATTTATTATAAATACCCAAATTTGGTCCTATTATTTTGTAAATCGATCATGAATTATTTGTTTTTATATTTTGTTAGACAATATCTCAGAAAAGATTTCTTCCAAATCTGAGAGAGGAAGCAACAAGATAGGTCACATAGGTGAATCCTAGAGTGGAGCCTTCTTTGGTAGAAGTAATTATTCATACCATATTTGATCTGGTTCAAGTGGGTGTTGGGAATACCGGACATGGGGTGCATCATGTCACAAAATTTACTAAAAATAATCCACCCATCATTCGTGGTGGAAAAGGACCCCATAAATTTGATGATTTGATTTAAGAGATAGAGAGGGTATTAAAATTCTAGAAGACCCCTAAGGGATCTACGGTGGTATTTTCTACATATATTATTTATGGACCGGGAATTAAATGGTGGGACTATATTATGCAAGATAATTTTCATCGGGATATTAACAAGGATTTCTCTAAAAAGTGGTATCCAATAGTTTAATCCTGATATGTTATCTGGGAAAAAGACCCAATATTTTCTTACATTTGAGCCGGGAGAGCGTATCGTTTTAGATTACTCCAACAATTTTGTTGAGTTAGTGCATCTAGCACCAGATCTCTCCACTAATGTGTACCTAAAGGATCATAGGTTTTAGTTGTGATTAAGGCTGAATATTTGGAGGATGCTAACACTCATGTGCCTTTTGAACTTTTTTCAAGTGGTTGACATGGTATCTTTGGTTAAGGTTGACATAATTGGGAATATTGGTTTGGTTAGAGATTTAGTTTGTTGTATGGTTGGTCAGAGTGTAACATTTAACCAGAAAAGAAAACGTAAGAGTGGTCAATTTTATTCATGAACAATTATAGGGGATTATATAGGGAGGGATCATGTTTTCTGCTACTGGTGTGGGTGGTGAGGTCATACCAAGCCTAACGGTGTAGAGGATCCCAATACCAATCATCTTTATCAAAGATTTGGTAATCTTCAAAGGTTTTTTTGAAAAAATGTCTCAAGAAAGTAGGGAAGGAACCACTCTCACCACAGGTACACATTTTTGTGATGATTATTCCCTGTTTGGTGGGACTAATCCTCAAGCCAAGTGATATTTTCTTGTGGCTATGATTGGACGGTTTTATGCAGCAGAGTATGCACCGAGGTAATTTGATGTAGCACCAACTACTACACGAGCTATGGTTTTTATCTCATTTTATATGGTTATATATTTTCCTGATACATTTTCTACTAATCCCATCATATCATCAAAGTTAGTTAACATTTTGGGTTTGAATTAGGAACTTATAGCATTCTTTTTTATCTTTCCCCACCTTTGTAAAAATATCCGAATAAGGTTTTAAATGTATTGAGTGTTGGGTGATGATATCTGACTACAATATGGAATTGGAAAATTTAGGGATTGATCTTGAAATCTTAGATATGGTTTTCATCATGGATTGGATGATCATTTTTGAGGCCTGGATAGACTATTATCGTCATCGGGTTCAATTTCTATCTACCGACTATAACACCCCAATATTTTGTGAATTATTTTTTTCGTACTTCATTTAATATTTTTGATATTTATCAAATCAAAAAAATATAAATATTTTATTATATTAAATAACTAATTCATAAATTAATTATATGATACACCAAGGTATGCTTGCAATAAATGAAAAACTAACAGGGCTTGTTCTACAAGAAACACTGACTTGGAATTTGTTACATGCAACACTCAGTTTTGATGAAACAACATTTTTTAATCATTTAATCAAAGTAGTTATAAAATATTCATTAAAAATATTTATATTAATAGTAATTAATAATTTTATAATATTATTTATAATTATTTTATATAAATAGAAAATATTTATAATGAAAAGTATAATTTTTGGTAAAGTCCTTATATTTTTAAAAAAACTATTTGTTCAAATGAACTGCTTTTTATGTCATTATGTGAACAAAAATATAATTAATTGTAGTCACTATTAGAAATTGAATTTGATAAAATAAACTTTATTTTTGAATTTAGAAATTCAAAATTAGATTAGGGGTAAATTTGATATTTTTCTGAGAAACTTCATTTTTGGATGAATATGGAAAAAATATTAAATTTTAATTTAAAATTTTTTTCATCTAATTTATTTATAAACTTTAATATTTGTATAATTTAGATTTAATTTATTATTATATCAAATATAAATAAATTAATTCCAATTTTATTATTTTAACCAATTTCACATTGAAATTAGATATAAAAATATAGAAAACTTTTGAATGTTTTGACTTTAAAAACCAACAGTGTCGTCCCATATGTGGGATTAGTTTTAAATAAATTTCTTCCACTATTTTTTTTATAATTTTTAATAATGGATTCCATATTATTAATTATAATAATATATTATGTATAATAACATAAAATTAGTTCTTACTAAAAATATTATTGAAAGTGATTAAACTTAATTATAATGATTAAGAGAAAAATTAGCTTAACATAGGACTAGCCATAAACATAAGACCCAAAATGATGTAAAAACTTGTCCAAAATACATTGGATGGAATTATTTATACCCTGTACTCTATTTTATTAAACATTTCACATTATTTTATCCACTTTTCATTGGACTAATTTGGGTGTAATTCTTTTTTCAAAAATTTACAAGAGTGTGACTCCTCTAACACTATGAAAAGGAACTCACCCATCCCACATCCTCACACCTCTAATTCCATTTTTATAGACCAAAATATAATCAAATAAGATCTAAAATTACCTCAAAATTAATTTTAAGACTCTATTTTCTAAACAATTCAACCAATGAATCCCATTTGGTGCAAACCAAAAGGATTTACCCAATGAAGAAGTAATATCCTTCCACTAGTTCCTTTCTTTTATTTTATTTCTCCACCACCACAATTATTATTATTCCATGTTATATAATAACACCAGTATCATAAATATACTGATATATTATTATATTAATTTTTTAAACTATAGTTACACACACTTCCATCTCATGGGTAATGAACTTACCGTTCTTGTGTACGAAGAACTACCACCTCTCGAAACGATGTTGTTCGTTTTTCCTTTACCACCTCCCATGTGTGGAATTTATGATGGAACTCTATATTTATAATATATTTATATTATATTTGTTATATACTTATGATTTTTTAATATTTTATATTAAACATATTTTTATACATTCCATATTATGGATATGTGATAACTTCTTTTGTGGATGTGTTCACTACCACCTCCTAAAAATGATGTGATTCGTTCACACTTTACATGGAATTTATTAAGGTTTGTTATAGTAAAAACATATAATATATAGTAAATGATAATGATAATTTAATTATATTATATATATAATCATTTCATTTACTTTATTTCTTTTTATATGATAAGTAAACAGAAACAACAATCATGTGTACGTACAGCCTACCATCTCCATAAATGGTGTATTTTGTTTATCATTTATATATTTTAAATATTATTATAAATAAATATAAAATGAATAAATATTATTTTTATTTCATTTTTAAAATTCTTTACATAATTAAATCATGATCTATGTAATAATTCAGAGAATAATATGTCAAAACACGTACGAAAAACAGGGCGATTATCACCTGAAACGAAACTCTTACATGGAGTTTAGAATATAAAGGTAATATAAATTCATAAGTAAATAATATATGGTATTATATATATGAATATGGTTATTTTATATATTTATAATCAACATATACATATTATAATGAAGTTTTTAATAAGTATGATGATATTCAAGACATAAGGTAAGGGAATTTCATCTCACATTTTATTTCCATGAGATACATGTCATATTCACCACTTGTTTTTATTGTGTGGTGTATATAATTACCATGGATGTATTGTATGATTATTATACTTATTTATATTATTATTCACATATCCATTTGATTAATTTTATCCTATGGGTTCTATATCTCAAAAGTTACAAAATCTGTAACGTAATTTATCTCAATTTTTCATTCTTTGAGACCCAAGCCCTGTTCTGAACATATATTTTTCTAAGAGGTGTATATACTGCCTTTGAAATTTTATATCATGAATATAATTATTTTAATGACATTCTAAGCTTAATTTTATTTCATTTTCTTACACGGGGAGTATTTTTCAATGTTACCAATTGGTAAGAGTTTATCGAAACAATCTCATCAGTTTTCGAGATTTTTAATGATTATGCTTATTATGGTGAAATATTATTATATATCTCTCAATAAAAATCATGAATTATATAATATTATTGTTTTAAAATATATATTAATTTATTTTTACTATTTTTATACTCTTTGATACTTAAGATAAATAAAAACATTATGAAAATCTAATTTTATTTCTCCATCCCATTGGAAATATGCATTCTTTCAAAACAGTGATTTCTAAAAATGATTTCAAATTTTTTTATTTTATCCTATGATTATAAAAGAAATTATTACCAATTTTTTACCTTTTAGAAAATTGTTTTAGTTTAAATATTCTGGGAATTTTCCGACCAAGACAGTTTCCTAAACTCTTAAGGTACAAAAGGAATGTTTGCCATGTACATACATACCCACCGTCATGACTGTAATTTCCTTAAATATTAGATTTTAAGTTTAAAAGAATTTTTTCTTTTAAAAAATGTTTTCCTAATATTCTTTAAATTTTTTGTTTTAAAATGGATTTCAAATAAAATGGGTTTTAAAAAACGTTTTATTTTTAAAAAGTATTTTAATTTATTTTCAAATCATTATTTATATATTTTCAAAAGTTTATTTTCAAATAAAATGGTTTTAATGATTTAAATACTTCATTATTCATTTTTAAATACATTTTCTATACAAAGGTTTTTCAATTTTTTTCAAACTTATTTTATAGTTTTTCAAGGAAAAATATTTTAAAAATATTTTCATGTTTTCAAGGAAAAAGGTTTTCAAAGTGTTTTCATGTTTTTAAGGAAAAGGGTCTTCAAAATGTTTTAAGGAATATTTTATATGTTTTAAATTTTATTTTCAATAGAAACTATTTAAAAAATCCTACTTTAAATAGAGTTTTTAAGGAAGAAATGATATTTTCTTCAAAATTTGTTTTTAAAATATCTTTCAAAAATATTTCTCTTATAAGATGTAATATTTTGGTGTTACTCATGCCTTTCTTGGAAATTATCCAAAGGTTACATTAATATTATTTATTTTAATGGTTTACATTTTATGGAATTATTTTTACAAAATATGTTTCTTTTTAATGGTTTATATGTTTATAAAATAATTTTCTATTTCATAGGATATATGATTATGAAACCTAATTTTTTTCATAGGTTATTAGTCTATTAATTGGTTATGAAACTCATCTCTTTTCAATAGGTTATGATATTATTACATTTTTATTATACCCATTTCAATTGTTGGGTTATGATATGATTGATTATGATATTTTGGTACTTGTATGTGTGATTTAATTATGAGATGGGTGGAACCTATATCTCCCTCCAATGCATTGGGTAAATATTTATATCTCTTGAGACAGATTAAGATGGTCTTGGGAGTGAACCTTGACTACTAATATGGCCATGGGAGTGAATCATGAATACCAATATGGTATGGGTACTAAACTCATACTACAAATACGGACATAAGAGTGAACCATGACCACCAAGATGGAATGGGGAGTCAAACCATACTAATAAGATGGCCTTGTTAGTGATTACATGACTACTATGGTAATAATTTTATATGATTATGTGTCTACCACAATTCCATGTCTTATTCTTATGTTATGATTTCATGTCTTATGATCTTGATTCCCATATGATTCATTTCTTATGAATTGCCAATCTTCAGGCCATGATTATTATTTAGGATATTTTATATGAAGGGAATGGTCTTCTATTTTTATTATCATTTTCTCATACCCTTGTTCTCATGATTATGTTCACATATATCCCTTCTTTACCCTTACATAGAATCATAGCCCAATCCGTTTTATGTTTCCTTCCCCCCATGTTATGTAGATATGTACTAATTTTGATGTGTATAAGAAGGGTTTTAGTAAAGAAGAACACAATGGGAGATAATGTATCTTACTCATGTAGTGGTTTTTACATTTCTATGTTTCCAAATTAAGTAAAATAATATATTCTTTGGGAATTTTTTTAGGTAAAGTATTAATTATTCTATAAAAATGATGTAATATCTATGTTTTTTCAGAATGGTTCTCTATAGTTGGTATCATATTAAATGTTTAGTCAACCTTTGGAAACTATTTTAGGAAAACTTTAGTGAGATCCCTTGCAATATTTATAAGGATATTTCTAGGGATGTCTCTATGGATAATTTTAATGATTAGTAAAAATATAGTAAATGTCCTCAAATTTTAGTAAAGTATATAGTGTGTGGTTTCTTAGAAATATATTCATGTATGGGTACTACTGGTGGATGTGGATCTAGAATATATGTACTTAGGGGTAATAACTCCAACACGGTGCATTGAGCCTGACTTGGCGTAACCTAGTATATGACAATGGTCCCTACTGCACACCTTCTTTAACACTCCTGAGAGATATGATTTAAGAATTAATAAACTCTTTTCAAATCATCATGAAGGATTTAAATATAATATTTCTATGAATAACCTAGGATAAACCCATGTTTTTATATATTAAATAAGTAGGTTTCATGATTTATACATCCTATAGGTTATTTTTCAGGAATATGTATATTTATGGTATGATAGTTGTTGATCACATTATGATATCTTGTTTTAGTCAATGGAGTGAACAAGAAGGAACTGGGATAACCTTGAATGTGAAGTATAATTTTCTGATGAGAATATAAATGGGGTGATCACTGAAGAAAATGACATTGTTACTATGATAAATTAGATATCACAATATATGATTAACAATCTTAGATTTGGTGATATTAATAACACTCCGAATAAGAGAGGGATGGACTTTTATAATTATTTACATTGTAAGTAACATAGTGAAAATAAGATTTGGATTCCTTCATGTCAAGAATAAAGGATGAAGAACTTTGAATAATATCTCAAATGGAAGATAAGATGTTATCTATGTGGTAAAAAGGGACGTATAGTGACAAACTTTCATTAGGTTCAATGTCTTGTTTGTAGAGGACATGGGAGTTACCAAACTCAATTATCTAACCTAATAATTTACTTTCAATCCAAGAAAGAACCTATTCCATTATAGTCATTAAATTGGAAGGATTTAAGTATTTATACATTTGGATTCCAGAATTAAGAATGGTGAACTACATAAGGAATGATTAGTTTATGTTTTTGATAAGGAATTATAATAATATGCTTAATAGTTCTGATAGACTAGAAAGGTGATTTCATTAAAGTTTTTATTTTTATTAATGTAAGGAAACCCTTAATTTATTCTCAGTGTTTATATAATGTTTTTTGATGAATATATATTTGATATGAATATGTAAATTGGATAGTATTGATTACCTCCGATCTAATAAAGGATTTTGTTGAAAACTAGTCTATAGTGTTTAAAACTTCAACTATTTAAATAATAAATCCATTAATATTTGGAATAAAGAAACATGAATGTTTCTAAAAAAGTGTTTATGATAATTCAGCTTATTATCATGTTTTAAGAGAATATAGGATGAGGGTATTCACATATTTGGAATGTGATAACAAAAAGATACTTTATGATATATGATGGATAAATGTCAAGATGATTTTATGAAATTATTTCTGTAGTTTTGGATTTTTCATCATTTAGAACGGTTATAATATTAACTATTTATGAAAATTTAATGTTAAACATCAGCAGAAGTATTTATGTATTGATATTATATTGAGAACCATAGTTAAAAGGCTATTTTGTGACTGACCTTATTTCAAGGATTTCCATAACATTTATTTTGGATATTATATTGATGTGGTTTATGAAAAGGAAAACTTTTAAGTTGGGTTAAAACTCATCAAGTCCAGCAAGGCCATGATTCATGAACCCACGAACGTTGGATGATATGGTTTTCATGCCTACCATTGGCCTATGTGATGTCCTAGTTAATGTGTAATTTTTTTAGTTAAAAATTTTGATGAATAAATATTAATGAAAAACCAATAGTGTTAAATTTTATGCTTAGAGATTAATGTATTAATCATATTGATTTTGAATAACTATTAGAGAAAAATACTTAGACCTACCATTCTTTTATGGGCCTTAAAATGCATTTAAAGTGTGTTTTAGTGCTTCATGCATCAAAGTTTATTTATGGATATCCTTTTCTTGAAGTAATCGATAAATTATAAATTTATTGAAGCACAACCAAAGAATTAAATTATTTTTATAGATATATATTAAATTATTATATTTCCTTATATTATTCGGCAATAAAATAATTTCTCAATGTTAGGAAAATGAAAAAAATGTAGTCCTAATACCTTAATTTTTGTTGAACTGATGGACTTTTAAATCACCACATATTTATGACTTTAAGGCCCTCTTCATTTGATTGATAATTCAACTTTTTTTATTGATAAACTCAATCACACCCTAAAAATATTTAATCTTTTCCTCTAGGTCCATATTTTAACTTTCCATCTATGTTCACATATATGAGAAGCTAGTTATGAGTTACTTTGCGTAACCATTATGTTTTGGGCTTTCTTTTTTAAAGGAAGTTTTAGTATTCATTTTTTATAACTGGGTTTCTATGAAATGAACATTTAAGTATTAAAACATTGACACCCAGATGAATTTCAAGAGACGAATTAATTTTAAGGGGGTATAATTTAACACTCTGATATTTTATGATTTTTTTTATGTAATTTGATTTTTTGGATATATAGAATTTCACGCAACACTGGAAATAGTTTTTTATATCTAAATGAACTATGTAAGACTTTAATTATATGCTACACCAAGGTATTATTTCTCAAAATGAAACACTGACTTGGATTTCACTACATTCTACACTAACTTATTGTACATTACACACACCGATGAGTTTCTACAAAACATCAATTTATAATTATTTAAATGAGATAGTTATAAAATAGATGTTAAGAATAATAATATGAATAGAACTAAATATTTTTAAATAATTATTTATAATGTTTTTATACAAATAAATCATATTTATAATGAAAAGTGTAATTTTTTTAAAGTGTTTATATGTTTAAAAATATTATTTTCTCAAATGAATGGCTTTTTATGTCCTTTTGTGAACAAAAAGAAAATAAATATTAGAAACTTTTATAAATTTAATTTCATAATATAAAATTAATTTTTGAATTCATAATATCAAAATTATCTTAGGGTGAACATTTTTTATTTTTCTGAGAAACTTCAGTTCTGGATGAATAATAAAAAATAATGAATTTTAATTTAAAACTACTTTTTAATGTGATTTATTTATATAGTTAAATAATATTTCAATTTGGTTATAAAGTATAATTATATTTAATATACATAAATTAATCCAATTAAGGTCTGTTGAACCAATTTTAAAGTCAAATTGGATATGAAAACTTAGCAAACTTTTGATCATTTTTACTTTGAAAACTCATAGTGTTGTCTCATATGTGGGATTAATTTTAAATTAATTTTTTACAATTCTATGTTTTTTAATTTGGAAAAATGGATCCTTTATTTTTAATAATAATAATTTATAATTTATAATAATGACAACATGGTTTTTAACCAAAAAATATTAGTGAAAGCGGTTAATATTAGTTACAATGATTAATAGATAAATTAACATCACAATGGACTAAAACTTTAACTTAAGAACCCAAACAACCTATAAACTTGTCAAAAATCCATTGTATGGACATATTTTGACCCTATATTCCCTTTTATCTAATTTCCTCAATTATTGGATCTACTTTCCATGTGAAAAAACTTGGGTAGAATTCTATTTTTAAAAATTTACAAGAATTTCATTCCTCATCTATAAGACCAGGGTTTTTATATGAGGTATTATTCCTTTTATTGTCAGTCTAAATGTGTTGTTATGACCTTATGTGAATTATTATATTGATCATAGGTGTTTTGGAGGTGTTTGGGGCTTGTTCGGTGGTCAAAACCATGTTTTGGGTTGGAAATGACCCGACACATGGTTTGTGCATGGCCTGCGCATAGTTAGTATAAAATGTGCGAGAGGTCTGAAAAATTGTAGGTTTTGGACAGATCAGTTTTGCATGGTTACTGCATAGTTATTCAAACAGTTCAGGGTAATTGTGTGAAGTGCCCCTCTTAGGAAGCAAGGTGAGCACAGTTTATACATGGTTTGGGAAACCATGCAGGTAAATTTGTGACCCCTACTGTGTGCTTTTTAAAAAAATTAAAAATAATTTTATTTTTCAAAACCAAATAGGGTTTTATTCTCCCACACCCAGGAGACCTCTATAACTCCTCCCTTAAGATCCTTAAATTAGGATTTAAGCCCTAATCTCTATCTGACTTCTGTTTTGATCGTCGATTGTCTCTACAAATCTGAAATGGTAAGGCCTACATTCCTTTTTAGTCATTCTTGATTCTTCGGAAAAATGAATAAACTATTTGAACTTAGGCTCATATGCCCTAATATTAAGTTCATGGTCTGTTCTTTAGTTTTCTTCCAAACCGAGATGAATCAAGACTCGATACTGGACGAGTTATCAACTACTGAGGTGATGTAGGTGGTCTATAATTTATTTAGGCTTTTATTGGTGTTTTCAGGTGTTCAAACAATATTCCATTTGTCAGACTTTTCGACAAGGTATCATTTTTTAGAAAATAGATTTTAGTAGATGTAGTTGGACACAGTGAGGTTGACCATGAGTTCTTTTTCGGTGTGTTGGCACTCGTTGCTCGTTTTGAAGTCCCCCGAGGGGTGCGCCTTACGAGAATATATTTTTGGTCCTGTTTAAACCACCCAAGGGGTTTCTGCTTGTGGTTTCTTTGTAAGAACCCGGTTTTTTCTGTGAAAGACTTTGGAATATTCTTGATGATATTCAAGAGCAGTGCCTTCAGACGGCGTGTGATTCCGAGCCCCGGAGTGGCCGGGATTAAATTTTCAGTGCCTTCACACTGGAAACGCCAAATAAATGGGATAACTCCTAAACGGTTATCCAGATCAGGTATTTGAGTGTAAGGATGGGTCTGTAATGTGGTGTTTACCCTAGGAACGACATAGAACATGTCGGCGTGGGATGTTTAGACACCTCGCCTGATTCAGGAATGTTAAACAGATAATTAAATTAATTAATTTATGTGTTTAATGGTTAAACTCCAGTATCTCTTAAACGGTGGCTCGGATTGGAAAACGGAGGGCACCGTTGAGTTCGGAATGTGCCGTTTACCAAAGGAGGGGTGTAAGTTTTGCAAGCGCGGGCCTTCTGTGAAAAATGGCCCCGGGGGCGTTTTCGTAATTTGGAAGCCTCGGGCGTGGGCGTTGTAACTTTTTCACGGGGCCTTGAATTAAAATTCAGAGACCGCCGTTGTGCTCAGAGAATTTTTTTTATCCTAGGGGAGGCTTAATCCCGACCTCGTCGGGAGTTCGAGTACGGGGCCGCGGGAGGGTGTTTAAGTTAATTGATTTATTTAATTAACCAACCCCCCCCCCCTTCACTTCTCCTCGTTTCCCCCTCCCCCTGGCGATATTCTCCCCTATCCTCCTCCCCTCTGGCGAGCCGGCTCTGGTGAGGTGACTCTGGCGAGGCACGGCCACCCTGGCGGGTTGACGGTGAAGCGACGGGATTAGTCCCACGAGGTAGGATTATCATTTTCGTTTTATTCTCACTGCACCTACATTGATCCCATTTAATCCTATCGAATTGTTGTTGGATTTTTGAAAAAATCCCAGGAATGTGTATTATAGTGTATTCCCTTTCCAACACATCTTTCGGATTTGAATTCCGAGCTCTGTGGCGTCCGCAGTCATCCGCCGAAGTTTGTGGGTTTTCGGTTTCTGGCGGGTTCGAGCGGCGGCGCGGCTAAGGCGGATGGCGCGGTAGTGGGGCGCTTGGTTTCAAGGGCTTCAACAGGGCGGCGAGGCTGGCTTCAGGGCGAGGTGGACCGGCTAGGAGAGGCCGGGGGTGTGTGGCGCTGGTGGGTTTGCTGGGAATTGGTGCGAGGCGGCGCTCACCGGAGCGCAACGGAGAACCGGGGTCACAGCGTGCGACCCCGCGGAGGAGACACGACCTGCGTCCTGCGAGGCGGCGCGTGGCGACCGGCCTCAGCCGGTCAGCTGAGTGGTTGATTGGGTCCACCTCCGGCCCACGCGGTGAGTATACTGACATGTTTATGAATGCTTAATTTGACATGAGTGAGTATACTGACATATTTATGAATGATTAATTTGAATGCTTGAATGCTTGATTGAATGGTTTGATAGATGACATGAATCGCTCTTCATGGATCTGAAATGTGGTAGTGGATGCCTTGGTTTGAATCTACCCCTTGGGTCTTTATTCCATGGGATTCCTTGAGCCTTTATACCCTATGGATATGGCTTTCTTGGGCTCACATAAGACTTTCTATTACCATGATATTGGGATCCCAACCAGTGCCTAATCGAGTTTCCACCATGGATACACATGGGTCATGATGGGATGCCTTAAAAATTTTCTTTAGATCCGGCACTCAGTGGTATATAATTAATTACTTGGATTCATTAGTCTTCTAACACCTTGGATCCTACCCTTGGGGTCTACACGTCACTATATTACATGGTTTTGGTATTCTACTTCACTATACGGCATGGTCGTGGGATATTTTTCTTCTTTATATAGCGTGGATTTGGTTTCTTGATAGAGATGGATGTATAGAATGGTTGTGTGACTTTCTTGTTATTTTTTTTATCTTTCTTATTAAGATATGACTCTCTTTTGCATGTATCCTTGAGGGTTGTTCAGTTTTACTTTACTGTAGACTTATGCCATGGGCATATTCACTTACTTACAACTTGTTATAACCTTTATAGAATTTCTATTAGAACTGTATAGACCTGGGTGGTTTCCTACTGGGATATTTTTCTCACACCCAATTTGGACCTCCTTGGGGACCCAAATAAATTATATGGTTGTAGATGATGATATGGGAAAGCTCCCTAGTACAGGTTATTGATTGTGGCTTTGGATTAGGGGAGAATAGGACCAAGATGAGGATTGAGATGATGGGATACATTTTTGGATTTTATTCTTTTTGGGAAACTTATATTTTATTACCATGTATTGTTCTGGATTTTTTCTATAAACTTGATCCATCTGCATAATTTTTTTATATGAAATACTTTTGGTTATTGTTACCTATTTCTATCTGCTTGTCTTACTTTCAGTTGTCTTCTATTTATATCACTTCATCTATTGTATATATTTTACTTCTATTGTGATACTCTAGTAATGAGGGAATAGTCTCCCAACTTGACTCACCTAGTCCCTCACTAATATTCAGAATCCCCTAGAATTTGGGGAGATGTTATTGAGCCCTTATGGCCGACCGGGCTCGGGGCACTATTTTGGGTGGCATCTGGGTCCGGGATGTAACATCCTTCACTATAAAAATGAACCCAACATCCCATTTCATCACACCTCAAAAGCCATTTGGCTCTCCCAAACTCTGCTAAAATAATATCCCAAATTCCCCTCTCTTTAATTTACATTTATTTTTTTGTAATAAATTAAACTAATGAATCCCTTTGGTGAAAACAAAAAGGAATTACCTAAAGAATAGGTAACTTCCTTCCTCAAGCTCCTTTCTTTTATTTTCATTCTCCACTACATTATTTCTTATTATTCGATAATTATATAACCACAGTAGTATAATAAATATACTTATATGTTATTATATTAAGGGTTCGATTGAAACTTTCACACACTTCCATTTAATGGGTAAATAACTTACCGTTCTTAAATACGACCAACTACCTCCTCAGAAAATAATGTTGTTCATTTTTGATTTACTACCTCTCATGTGTAGGAATTATGATGGAATCTATATTTCTATAATTTTCATATGATATTATAGATTTATTTAATCTTTTTTAATTTGTTATATTAAAAAAAATCATTATTTTCATATTTTGGATATATGATAACTTCTTTTGTGGATGTGTGGACTACTGCCTCCTTAGAGTGATGTGATGTGTTCACAGTTTACATGGTGTGTATTAAAAACTCTTTCAGTAAACACATATGATATATATAACATAATAATTCGACTATAATGATGTTATATATATATATTTCTTTCTTTATATTTACATACATTTCATTTTATTTCCCTCTTTCAATATGATAAGTAAAGGGAAATAGTTTCTTGCTTATGTTCAATCTACCATCTCAATGAATGACATATTTCATTTAATATTTATATATTTTAAAGATTATTATAAATAAATATATAATAAATAAATTTTATATATATATTTTGGTTTAAATTTTGTAAATATCTATTTCATGATCTAAATATGAAGACTAAGAATAAAAAGTAAAAACATGTAAGAAAAACAAGGCGATTATGGCCCTAAAATGCATTAACATTGAGTTAATACTAAACGATAATATAAAGTGTTAATTAAATCATATATGATATTATATTTATGAATATAGTTATTTAATATATGTACAATAAATTTATACATATTATACTTGATTTTTTAATGATTACGATGAGAGTCAAGAGATAAGGTAATGAAATTTCAACTCAATTTTTATTTCTATGACATACATTCCATATTTTCCACTTGTTTTAATTTTTTGATGTATATAATGACCAAGGATATATTATATGATTATTATACTAATTTATATGGATATTGACATATACATTTAATGAAACCATTCTCATGGGGTTTATGATTCAAAAATTACTAAATCGGTAACGTAATTTTGTCTCAATTTTCTTTTTTGAGACCCTTTCCATGCAATGCACAAATATTTTTCTAATAAGTTTATATACTAACATTGACATGTTATATCATGAATCTATTTATATTCATGATATTTTAATCATTATTTAATTTCATTTTCTTACATGGGCATTATAGTTAAAAGTTACCAAGTTGTAAGAGTTTATTGAAACAATCTCATCACTTTTCGAGATTGTTTATGACTATTCTTACTTTGGTTAAATATTATGATCCATATCTCAGGAAAACTCAAGAATTATGTTATCCTATTTTTTTACCTGATATATTAATGTATTAGTACCATTTTACTCTCTTTTTTAATTAATATAAATAGGAAATTATTTATGAAAACCTTAATTCATTTCTCGTTTTGGTCTGAAATCTATGTTCTTTCAAAACATTGATTTCTGAAAATGAGTTAAAAATTTTTTAATTTTATCATATTATGTTAAAGGAATTTTTTACCCATGTTTTAACTTTTATAAAATGGTTTTAGAAGGAATATTCTTGTCATTTTCCAATCAAGTCACTTTTCTGAACATTTAAGGTACAAAAGGAATGTTCGGTATGTACGAACATACCCATCATCATAACCATAATTTCCTTGCAGATTCATTTGTATATTTACAATATTTTTATTTAAGAAATATCCTAATATTATTTAATTTTTTAAAAATATTCTTTCAAAGTAAAATGGTTTTCAAAAATTTTTTATTCTTAAAAAGGTATTTCAAATGATTTTCAAAGAATATATTATATGTTTTCAAAAGTTTATTTTAAAATAAAATAATTTTAATTATTTAAATAATTATTTATTCATTTTAAAAATACATTTTATGTAAAAAGGTTATTAAAATGATTTCAAACTTATTTTTTATGTTTTCAAGGAAAATATTTTTCACATTTTTGGAAAATGGTTTTCCAAATGTCTTCATGTTTTTAAGAAAAGGGGTTTTCAAAACGTTTTCATGCATCAATTATTTGTTTTCAAGTTAACTTTAAATGAAAATGGTTTTCAAAAAGTGTAAAGTTTTGAAAGGAATTTTTAAATATAAAATGAAGTTTTCCTCAAGAAATTTCTTTAAAATGTCATTCAAAATTATTTATCATCTAAGATGACATAGATTGGTGTTTCTCGTGCCTTTCGAGGAAATGATCCAAATGATCCATTAATATTTCTATCTAAATAATGTATGTTTTTATGGAATTATATTTATGAAATATATTTCTATTTCATGTATTATATATTTATTAAATCATTTTATCATTCATGGGTTATATTTTTTGTGAAATTAGTTCCTTCTTCATGGGTTATATTCTTATCAACCCTGCTTCTTTTCATGGGTTATGCTTTGATAATATGATTATAAAACCTATCAATTTTTCATATGTTATAATATTATTACATGTTTATAACAACCATTTCAGTTATTGGGTTATGATATGATTTTTTATGATCTTGTGGAACATGTATATATGATTTAATTATGATATGGGTGGGACTTGTATCTCACTCTAATGCATTGGGTAAAGATTTATATCTCAAGAGATAGACTAAGATAGTCTTCAGAGAGAACATTAACTATGAATATGTCCATGTGAGTGATCCATGTCTTCTAACAAGGTATTTAGAGTGAAATCATACTACTAATATGGTATTGGAGTGAACCATGAATACCTATAAGGTATGGGGAGTGAACCCATACTACTAATGTGGAATTGGCAGTAATTCCATGACTACTATGGAAAAAATTATATGCTTATGTGTCTACCATAATTTCATGTATTATTACTTTGTTATTATTTCATGTATTATTTTCTTGATTCCCTTATGATTCATGTATTATGAACTACCAATCTTTATGACATGACTCTGATTTATGATCATTGATATGCAGGGTATGGTCTCTTATTTTCGTGATCATGTTTTCATACCATTATTCACGTGATTGTTTTCACATATCTCTCTTGTTTACCCTTAATAAGAATCTGATATCACCCTTTTTTATTTTTCTTTTCCACGAGGTTATGAATATATATATTTTTTATGTTTCTAAGAAGTTTGGTAGTAAAGAAGAATCTTGTGGTAGATAATGTATCTCACTCATGTACCAGTTTTTATATTTCCATGTTTCCAATGGAAATGGACTAATACGGTCTTTGGGTGTCTATATTTGTAATGTATTAAGTATTCTATAAAAATGATGTACTGTAAAAATGATAATACTGGGTTTCTATTCCGATGATATCACTCCTGTTTTCCATGATGAGTGGGACTCTATATCAAGAAGGGGAAGGCATTTCATTCCTTAGGATGTAGTAATATTTTTCAAGTAATTAAAGTTTTTTGTTGATGTAATTTAACATTATTTGGTTGTTCGATATCATGCAGTGGTGTGTGAATACCCTGAATTCTTTCTGGAAGATATTTCTAGTTTACCATCCTAGAGAGATGTCAATTTTACTATTGACCCCCTCCCTGGTATGATTCTCCTTTCTATGACGTCATACCATATAGAACCTGCTTAGTGGGTGGAACCTAAGGTCCATCTTGAGGACCTATAGGCTAAAGGATTTATTCTTCCTGGAATTTCATTATAGGATTTAACTATCCCCATTTCAAACAAGGTAGAAAGGAGCCTTGTAAGTTGTATTGATTATTGAAAGTTAAATAGGGTGACTGTTATGAAAGAATATCATTTTCCAATGATTGATCATCTCTTTGATTGGATTATGGGGACTTGATGGTTTTCTAGGATTGACTTGTTGTAATTTTTTTTGGATCATGAGAGTAACTAAGATGGTTAATATTATAAGAGGGGGTAAATTTAAATTTATGAGGTATAAACTAATCAAAAAACAAAACCTCCGTGAGTAAAAATATCAGACATAAAAATGTTTGAATCATAATAAAAAATGATTAGATTATTTTTAGAGTTTATTTTTTTCATAATCATAGATACACCAATGAATCAAATAGTATATATAAATAAGTATAAATACAAAATTTCTATTACATGAACAAAAAATAGACTTGTAAAAACCAGAGACACAATAGCTAGTAAAATTAATTATGAAATAATAGGTTTATTAAACGAATAAAATCTTTTAACATTATTAGTAAAGGTAGTCAATAACCTTGACTAAAGGTATCCATAGTTTTTTACTTTATTTTAATCATATATCTCCTTACCGATAAATACCTTGATACGATGATCAAAATAATCTTGGACTTTCTATCCTAGAAATATATCAATATGATGATCAGTGTCTGTCTTCGTAGCCATGTAATCCCTTGATCTGATGGATCGTATTCATCATCTTCCTATCCCATAAATCCCTTGATCATAACAATTATTAGATACAGAATAAAAATACAAAAGTTATAATGGAAAAAACCTAACAAGGATTTCTTAGAATGAAAACTCTCTAAGGTGTTACAATGACTAAGAACATTCAGTTCACATTGAGTACACTTTAGAAGACTTGAGTTTTTAAAATTTATCGGATCCCAACTCTTAAAATGATCATATATTTATATGTGAATCTCCAATTGTCATATTTTTGATTTAAATTCAACACCCTTGGATAGATGGCTCTTGGAAACCTCAAAATTCAATAGAATAACTGAATGTCCACAAATAATTAACAAAGTCATAGTGCTAATAGTATCCCTAATGTTAGAAACAATACTTATATACTTGGATTATAAACTTTAGTCAGTCAGATGGACTCCCTTATTAATTATCAATCTAATGAACTGAATGATGGTTATTCTGATGTATTGATACCATGGTCATTCTGAGTGTCAATACTTTTTTTATTCAGGTGTACAAGACATAATTATAACCACTTTTCTAAAGAAAGGTTATTCTGATAGAAGAGACACACCTTTAGTCTAATGGATCATATTGAGTAATGTAAAGTTTATATTGATAATACATTAGAAACATTTATATGTAATCTAGAAATTAATATTTTGTAAAAAACATTCTAAAATACCTGGGATATAAAAATTTACTAAGAAAAGTTTTAAGATAGTGTTTGTGATTTCCAAAACTAAAGGAATGGAAAATTAAGAAGTAAGACTTCTAACTAAAAATCCACCCCTTTTTGGATATCACAAAACACAAAACTTAAATGAAAAACAATAACTCTAAGAACTTATATAGATTTTTTTCTTTTAATTAATTTGAAGATATATTTTTCTTATAAATCCACTGGAGTTTATAACTAATTCATAATATTATGGAAATTATTATAGCAAATCCCCCTTAAAGAATACTCCTTACCAGGAATAATTCTCCCCCTAAGGATAACTTCACTATTTTTTTAAAAAAATACCCCTTTATAAAATATTATCCTCATTTATAAAACATTCCCCCTTTTTATTTTTAAAAAGGAATGGGAAAGAATCAAAAGTGTTCTGAAATGTTATAAAATTTGGTATACGAAACAATAAGTTGAACTAACCAATCATTCATGAATAATATGAAGGGACATATTTCCAATCGTAATTAGAAAACATTAAAGAAAAAGGAATTTGGATGAGATATATTTCATAATAAGTAAACATTCAAATGTTTTAGAAAATATTCATCAAGAGTTGAAATGAAAATTTTAATCTTTATTCATTAGGTTCTTCATGAAATAATTCAACATTTTAAACTCATTTCAATCCTTTTCAAGATTCATGATCTTTTCATCCAGGGCAACCTACTTTCGAACTTAAGTCTTCTATATTTGGAATTATTCATTCAAAAGTATCACTTCATAAGTTCTCAACCTGCTATTATTCAATTCAAGTCTATGAACCTTTTCCATCAAAACTTTTAGTTCCAATGAATGATCATTGGTTCAATCTCTAAATTCCTTGAAAAACATCACCTAATCAGATAAATTGGAATAAAAATTTTTAAAAGGGTTTTCTGATTCTAAAAGAAGTTTATTTATATAAAGAAATTGATCATCATTTTCTCAAATAACACAATTCACTTGATTTGAAAACTTCACTATCTAATTTTATGGTCTTTTCTGAGTCTTCTACTTTTCTTCAAA
Source organism: Viscum album (assembly GCA_963277665.1). Lineage (NCBI taxonomy): Eukaryota > Viridiplantae > Streptophyta > Magnoliopsida > Santalales > Viscaceae > Viscum > Viscum album. The sequence continues at coordinate 144,800,753 of OY728141.1, forward strand.
TTTTTTAACTCTTATTCAATATAGATGACTGATTTAGATAGTACATTCATTGATTCAAATTTATCACTGAGGTTGTTTTGAATTAGTTGGAACCTTGCTTTATGTAACACCCCAATATTTTATAATATGTAAATTTTAAATTTATTCTATTCAATATATTATGTTTAACACAACAATGAGATTAAATGAACAAAGATATATAATTAATAATCAATATTTTAATACGAAAGTTATAAACTAGCAGTTACATTGTAGGTAATGAATATTATTAACCAAATAATGAAATTTATATAATATATAATTAATATTTTTTTGAATTTCATCCAAATGGTTTTTAGTCATAATATAAGAATGAATTTAATTTTATGCATTAAAAGGCTATATTTTTCTAAAGGTAGTATTACCGCCTCTTAATGGAACACCTATTTTGAAAATATATTTTGTAAACTTTGTAAATAATATTTTTGAAAATGGAATTAATTTTAGAATTCATAGAATCCAAATTAGTTTAGAGTGTATTTTTTTATTTTTATGAGATGTTACATTTTTTGATTAATAGTGAAAAATACTACATAATAGTGAAAAACCCAACTTTTCGTATTAATAATTATTATCATTTAAATTAATCTTAAACTTAGAATAGATCAATAAGACATATATTAATCAATTTTAGGTTATTTAAATCATTCTTATATTAATATTATATATAAAAATTTATTAAACTTTTGAATGTCCCTTTTATCCGCCTTCTCGCCCCGTTTGCAAAATTACCATTAAAATTAATTTTTGTATTTTTTGTGAATTGAATTTAAAAAAATAAATATACATTATTGTAATTAGTATGAAATTTTTGGTCTAATTAGAATAGAATATTTTTTGTTGAATAGTTACATTAGTATTTTGTTTACCACGGTAATGGGTAAATCGGGTAATTAAGGGTAAAAAGAATATTAGAAGCATTGTAAAATTACTTTAACACTTGTCCTAATTTAATTCAATGAGTGTTTCTCAACCAAAAGAATACTTGGGTCAATTTTGGGAACACTTTTATCCACTTCAGTGACTTTAATATATATATGATATTATATATAAAGAAAATCCAATTTTGTTATACTTTTTTTAACAAGTAAAAAAATTTAATATGAGGTTGTATAAGTGATATTCTCAACAATAAATGTTATTCATAAATGTAAAAAAAATCTATATCATTTTAATTTATTTATTATTTTATAAAATAAATAATTAAATTAAATGGAGACACAATAATGAGGCACTAATTGAATTTTAAAGAATAATCAATTAAATGACATTAATAATGTTAAAATAAAAAAAATTTAAATATTCGATGTCATCATCAAATTTTTTGATTACTTGGAAATTTTAGGCATGATATAATGTACGTTTTTCAAAAGAATTATGTTTTTTTGATTTTTTTAAAAAGACAAGTAATAAATAGTGTCACGATTGACATAAATGAGATTTTAAAATAAATATATTTTATTAAATAATATAAAATTGATAAAAAAACTATATTTCATCCAAATAACTAGTATAGTGTTAAAAATGTCATAAATTATCCCATTTTGGTTCTATTGGAATTTTATAGGAACTATATTAACCCGAAAGAATAAAAATCCAAGTTTTCATGGTTAGAGTTAGAGGGTTTAACTACGGGGTAAATCCAAACAATATGGTTAATTTTGTGAACTAAACTCGTCTAAAAATCATTAGTTGGGTGGATTTAGACCCATCATCATCTTATATTCTAAATAATTCACTTTTTATCCATTTGGAATTAAAAATTAATTTATATTAATTTAATATTTTAAGAGTTTCCTAAAGTGACCCCCCCCCCCTCATAAAAGGTCACATATCCTTGTCTTTTATTCACACCTCTAAAACCCTTTGTCTCAGCCAACGAATTCACATTTCTCCTTAAAATTTCTCCCACTTTATACTTAATTCCATACATTGGGCATAAATCCAACCTAAAAATTCATTTGGTGCAAATCTAAAGGAGATACTCGAAGAGGAGGTAATTATTTTACCAATTGAATTCAATTTCTTTTCTTATTATACTTTCTCTTACTATGTTGTTTCCATTATAAAGTAATAAATCCTGAATAATATATATCTTAAAATTTCATTATAATTATGTGACAACAATATTCCTCCTTTTATCCATCCTATGAATAATAGGATCACCATGAGTGTGTGTGTAAGGCTTACCATCATCACACTGTGGTTTAATTTTTTTTCATATCCACTTTATTTGGATGGGTATAATGATTAATATAATGGATATAAATAATAAATATTATATGATATTTATTATTTATAATTAATATACCATCCATTTCATTACCCCTTTTCCATTAAGGTAATGATATTGTAGCTCGTGCATACATAAAACCTACCATCTCGGCAACGCGATGAGATTCATCATCCATGTTAACCATTCAAGAATTATTATAAAAATATATATAATAAGTAATTATGAAATATATGAAATAATAATTCTACTGGAATAATATATATATATATATATGTCATTTTCTTTCTTTCATCCAACATGATAAGAAAACATAAACAATATTCATGTATATGTACAACCCACCGTCTTCATGAACAGTTTATTCCATTATATATATATATATATATCTATTATAAATTTTATATTAAGAATATATATTCTATATAAATCATGTTTTATATTTTGGAAGTAATTAAACCATGATCTAGGTAATGGGATCAAGAATAACGAATCAAAACACAAACGATAAACAAAATAGTTATTACCTGAAATGTTGCTTTAATATGGAATTGTTAATAAATAGGTAATATAAAGTCATAAATGAATCAAATATGATATCATTAATATTATTAATTTTTTGGTACAAGTTAATAATATTTTTAAAACCACTATACAAGATTTTCATACACGTACAAAGGGAGTCTGACCTATGGTAAGGGTTAATTTCACAATCTTATTATCATCTAAGATTGTTTATATGTAAGTATTTACTTTGACATATTTATCATCCTTGTCCATGTTTCATAAAAAAATGGGTCTTTTAAAGGTTTTATGTAAGGTAATCATTAACTAAAAAAACATTTTAAATTTTTCTAAGTTGTATTCTTATAAATCTTTCTCATTCATGTCCATGTTTTCAAAATGGGTTTTATGGATGTATTTATAAGGACATGAATATTTTAAAATTTCAATTTTCTAATTTATCTCAAATGTTTCAAAGTGGTATGAGACACTTTGATTAAAAAATATATTCTTTAAAGTGTATTCTTTTCTAAATTCGCAACTATGTTTTCAAAGAAAAATGGTATTTTTTTCAAGATATTTAAATCAATTTTATTATTGTATTTTCATTTATGTCAACATCATGTGCTGAATTTTATGTTTGATTGAGGTTGATATCTTATAACACAATATACCTTATTTTATTGAAGTTTTTATGATCAGTTTGACTATAGATGTGTTATTTTGATACCATTAATGGTTTATGGTTAAAATATTTAGATTTTACATGTTATTGTTTGAATACGAATGTTTTTGTTGTTGTTTTTTTCATAATAGAAATGCATTGGACTTAGTAAGTGATGGGTGGGGACTGCTATAGCCCCTCGATGCATTAGTATGTCTCATTAAAAAAATCAGATATGGACTTGAATGAGGCCTTGACCATTTACTTTCAGATATGGATTTGGTTGAGGCCTTAACCATTTATTTTTAGATGTCTTGGATGAGTCCTTGATAGTATATTTCCTATATCCAGCATTACACATTCTCTCATTATGATATTAATTATTAATATTCCATGTGATTATTTGACTCGTAGAATATCCATGGTTATTCTTCCTAGATTATGTTATTATTTTATATGTAATTATTTATTCTTTCTGTATTATCCTCAATATTATGTTTAAAAGACATTTTTCAGTTTTATACCTTTACTTAAATTTTTATGCTTATATACGAATGCTTACACTGTATTATTTACCTTAATTGAGCATTTGAGCTCACCCCTTTCTTGTGTTTTATTTTCCCAATATTACGACATGTGTATTTTGATTGATATGTAGGGTTACTATAGAAGAATAATGTAGTTATAAAATAATTATCTATGATGTATTTTATGCCTGAAATTGTCTGGGATGTAATTTAGAATACTGTTAAACCGATCAGTACTTTGGGATTTGACACTTGTATCCATGCTAATGTATTAAAATATTGTGTTTTCTCAAGGATTCTGGATTCAGGGAGTTACAGTAGGTATTGGTGAAAGTTTAGTAACAACCTTGGTAACTAGATTTGGAAAAAATACATTTGGGAACATAATCCTAAGAAAACAATTTTAGGATAAGTGTGGAAGAATATTGTAGAATTTTAGTAAGGTGAAGATTTTGTGGGTATTCATAGAAATAAATCCATTTTGGATACTACAAGTGGATGTGGTTCTAGAATATATGTAACTATGTGTAATAACTCTAACAAGGTGCATCATGCCTGACTAGGCATAACTTGGTACATGATAATGGTATTTACTACATAGCTAGTTTGACCCTCCTGGTTGATATACATAGGATAATTCACTTTTTATTTTCAAAATGTTACGAAGGATTTAAAAGTAAATATGTCCCCAAAGAAACCATGTTTAAGATTATGAGATAGATATGCATAAATATTCCAATTATGTTAATAATTATTTTAGTTTTTTTATTATAAATTATGATATGATCTAACCCAGTGTATGTATGTATTTAGAAATGGCATCTAGTAGAAGAAATTTGAACTTCCTCGATCCACGTGATCTAAATAGTAATAAGGACCATATCATTCATGGTCTCAAGACAATATTTTGAAGGTAAATAGTATCATGATAATTCTCATCATATGAGGAAGTAATATCAAGTGATAGTATGATAGGTAAAGAGTACTATAAGTATTATGGATGTGGAGGGAAGTAAGAGAATAAAAGAATAGCTAAGAAAATTTTGGATAAAGGGAAGAAGGTAAATAAGTATTTTTCGACATGTGCTAATTTTGGAAAGAAACACCAGGGTACTTTCTTAAAATAATGGGATTTTCTTACAAGTGTGGAGTGAAATGAAATGATTCATGGGTTTTCAAGGATAAGGAAAAGGTTTCTAAGGTACAGTGCTTCAACAACAACGATATGGGACAAAATTCAAATCAATGTGTCATGCATCAATGGAATATACCTCAATAGAGGATAATAGATCATGGATAAGACTATGTTACTACTAAAAACGAATAGGATTTATTAATGTGATTATTTTTAGATTCAATAATTATGTCATTAGAGTTTTTTATCATCAATGTACTGGTTGTAATAATTATGTTATATATAAATATTATACTATAGTACTACTTATTTATGAATTTGGAAGAATACATATTTTCATTATGGTTTTAAGTTGATCAAGGTATTCCTATATTTTTGAACATGAAAAAAATATGCATTATGTTGTTTAAGGAAAAACTAATTTTAATTTGATTTTGGAAATTTAGTGTCATTCCTTGTAAGTTTTTTTGGAATGTGAATTTGGAAAAATGTATTTTGATCAGTCTTAAGGTTAGAATGGATTAAGTTGAACATTAGATAATATTGTTTAAGGTTAAATAATATTTTATCATATTGGATAACATGTTCTAACCTTTTTTTCTGTAAGCATTTAAAAATTTAAGGAAAGACTCATGGATCTTATGATTAATTAACTGCTTCAGGATTGAAAAAATAATTTTTGAACACTTGTTTCTAGGTTTAAGCAATGAAGAAAAAATAAGATTGAAGAACAACCAAAGGATGATATTATTCTTATGACATGGGAAGAAATAAAGTAATTTATTATTTAAATTAATTATTCAACTCTATGGAAAAGATATTGAAACAAAAAAGTTATCCTAGAACTTTATTTTTTGATGAATCAAATGGTCCCTTAGACTATCACAGATTTATAACTTTTTGATTGTTAACTTTCTCCTGATCAAGTTCTCTATAACTCTCCATTAGAACATGATAATTATATTTATCTTCCATGTCCATGTTTTACTCTATGGAACCCTGGTATATGATATCTTTGGAAACCTTCATACTTCATTTTCTTTAATTTAAAATAGAAGTCTTATTAACCATTTTTCGAATGTTGGATTTCATCAAAGATATTTGGAAAAGTCAAACCCCTAAATTTTTATATAGAATTTAAATTGTGAGGATGATATTTATTAAGGGAGGGGAGAATATAACACCCTAAGATTTTATATTGAGTCCCTTTTATATTTTAATATCTTTATTATCTTATGTGACACAGAACACCAAGATTAAACGAACCATTATATACAATTAAATATCATTATTTTAATACAGATGTTATAACCTAGTTGTTACATCAGTGGGAATTAATAGTATTAACAAAATTATTAAATTTATATATTATATATTTAATCAAATTTTTGGACATTCATCCAAATGATTTTATAGGAGTAAGATAAAAATTAATCCAATTTTATTCATTAAAAGGATATGTTGTCTAAAAAATAGTATTACCGCCTTTTAATGGCGCACCTATTTTAAAAATAAATTATTAAAATTTTTTAAATTATATTTTTTAATATGTACTTATTTTTTGAATTTATAATATAAAAATTAATTTAAGGTAAATTTTTTTCTATTTTTCTAAGATGTTCCATTTTGTGGATTCTGGTGAAAAATACTACAATATAGTTAAAAATGAATTTTTTTATAAACAATTATTATAATTTAAATTTATTTTAAAGTAATAATAGATCAATAATTAACATATTAATTCAATATTTATTATTTAAATAATTTTTATATTGAAATAAGATATAAAAAATTATTGAACTTTTGAACGTCCTTTACTCGCTTTCTCGCCACGTCTACCGGATTATAATTAAAATAAATGTTTATATTTATGTGAATTGAATTTTAAAAAAATGGTAATACATAATTTTAATTATTATGATATTTTTCTTCTAATAGAAACAGTATATTTTTTTAAATAGTATCTTTAGTATTTGTTTGTCACGGTTAAGGGTAAATCGGCTAATTAAGGGTAAAAATAATGTTATAAGCATTATAAAATTATCATGAAACTTGTCCTAGTTTAATTTTATGAGTTTTTTTTTACTAGAATAATCCTTGGGTTCATTTTGGGACCACTGGGAGCCACATGGATGACTTTAATATATTTATGATATTATATTGAATGAAAATCCAATTTTGATATTCTTTTGTTTTTAACAAGTAAGATATTTTTAGTATTAGGAAATATAAGTGAAATAGTCAACAATAAATAGTATTTAGAAATATAAAATGTTTATATACATCATGGTAATTTATTTATAACTTTATAAAATAAATAATTAAATTAAATTGTTACATAATGATGATGCAGTAATTTATTTATTAAAGGAAGAATCAATTAAATGATATTAATAATATTCAAATAAATATAATTTGAAATATTTCATTCCATACATGATTTTTTAGATGACTTTGACATGTTACGGTTGAGTTAATTTAGTTTATCTGAAATAATAAAATTGCTATAGGTTTTTTAAAACGTCAAGTAATAAATAGTGTCTAAATTGTCATAAATTAGATTTTAAAATAAATAATATTTAATTAAATAATATAAAATTCTTAAAAAAATATATTTCATCCAAATAACTGTTATGATATGAAATATTCCATAAATGATCTGATTTTGGTTCTTTTTCTATTTTATAATATCTGTATTAACCCTAAATTGTAAAAAACCAAGTTTTCATGGTAAGAGTTAAAGGGTTAACTAAAGGTTAAATCTAAAAGATAAGTTTAATTTTGTTATCTAAACTTGTATTAAAACAATATTTGAAAGTATTCATACCCATAATAATCTTATTTTCAAAATAATTCTCTTTGAAGCCATTTTTAATTGAAAATAAATTTATATTTATTTAATATTTTAAGAGTTTCCTAAAAACCACCTCCCCTCTCTTATAAAATGGGAACCTCTCCTTATCTAGTATTCACAACTCTAAAAGCCTTTATCTTAGAAAAAACCTTCCCATTTATTCTTAAAACATCCCTAAATTTATTATAGATTCCATAATTTGGGCATAAATACAACCTATGAATTCCTTTTGTGAAAATCAAAAGGAGATACTCGAAGAAGAAATAATTGTTTTACAAATTCAGCTCAATTTCTTTTTTTATTCTACTTAACCGTCCTATTTTTTTCATAATAATGTAATAATTACATTATAATCTATATTATTATATGTTATTATGATTATAGAAAAACTATATTATTCATTGTTTCCATCCTACGAATTACAATATCACCATGTATGCGTATGTAATGCTTAACATCTCCATGTTGTGGTGTAATTTATTTTTCTTTATCGCTTTATTTGGATGGTTATAATGATTAATATAATGAATATAAATAATAAATATGACATTATATTGATTATTTATAATTAACATACCATTTATTTTTTTACCCCTTTACCATTAAGAGAATTATATCACCCCTTGTGTGTACATACGACATACCGTCTCCGTGACGTGATGTGATTCATCTTCCACATTAACCATTCAAGAATGATTATAAAAAAAATATAATTAATAAGTTTGAAATATATGAAATTATAAAGATACAAGAATAATATATTTATATATATATATACATATATTATTTACTTTCTTCCATTCAATATGGTATGAAAACCGAAACAACATTCATGTGTACGTACGACCAATCATCTTCATGAACAGTGTATTCCATTTCATATATCTATCTATTATATATGTTTATATACTAGATACATATATTATATAAATCATGTATTAAATTCATTAAATAAATATATCATGATTTAGGTAATAGGATCAACAATAATGACTCAAAACACATATGATAAAAAAAAGTAGTTATGACATGAAACATTGCTTTAACTTGGAATTGTTAATAAATGGGTAATATAAACTCATAAATGATTCATATATGTTACCATAAATATTATTATGATTATGGTACATGTTAATAATATGTTTAAAATTATTATACTATGGTTCTAGACATGTATGGAAGGAATCGTACCTAAGAAAAAGGTTAATTTTGTAATCACATTATTATCTGAGATTTTTTATACATAAGTATTTACTGGAACATATTTTTCATCCATTTCCATGTTTCTTAAAAATGATTTCAAAATGAATCTTTTTAAGGTTTTATGTATGAAAATCCATCACTAAAACATTTTTTAAATGTTTCTAATATTTATTCTTCTAAATCTTTCTCATTCATGTCTATGTTTTCAAAATTGGATTTATGGATTTATTTATAAGGACATGAATATTTTAAAATGTTAATTTTCAAATTTCCCAAAAATGATTAAAAGTGGTATGGGACACTTTCATTCCAAAATCATTTTTTTAAATGTATTATTTTATAAATTCACATATTTTAAATAAATGATTTCAATGAAAAAGTGTATTTTAATCAATATATTTCAAAAGATTTTATTATAGTATTTTCATATATGTCAACAAACTGTGATTAATTTTATGTTTGATTGAGGATGATCTCTTAGTATGAAATCTACCTTATTTTATTGAATTTTTTATGATCAGCTTGATGGTGTATGTTTTATTTTGATATCATTCAAGGTTTATGGTTAAATTATTCACATTTCGTATGTTATATTTCCAATATGAATGTTTATTTTGTTTATGTTTTCATATGAGGAATGCATTTTACTTAGAGAGTGTCGGTTGGGGCCCATTATAAACCCTCAATGCATCGTTAAGTCTCATGATAAAAATATGATATGTACATGGTTGATCCAATGACCATTTAGTTTCAAATAATGATTTCTTTAAGTCCTTAAAAATTTATTTTCAGATGTATTGGTTGAGGCCTCTATGGTATAGTTTATATGTTTGGAATTAGAAATTCCTTCATTATGATATTAGTTATTGATATTCAATGTGATTATTCTACCAGTAGAATATCCATGATTATTCTATCTAAATCATGTGATTATATTATATGGAATTATTTATTTATTCCATATTATGCTCAAGATTATGTTTGAAAATCTTGTGTTTCAGTTTTATACCTTTCCTAAAAATTTATGTTTATTTATAAAAGCTTCTACTGTATTATTTTCCCATATTGTACATAGGAGATCACCCCTTTATTATGTTTTATATTCCTAGGATTCTAATATGTGTATTATGACTGATATGAAGGGTTATTCTAGGAGAATAATGGAATTATCAAAGAATTATCTTTGTTTTGTTTTATGCTTGAAATTATAATGTATGTTTCATGTATGTGATATATTTTCCAATTTTGTTAAACTGATCAGTCCATTGTGATGATACACATAAATTTATGCCAATTTATTAAAATAATGCACCAGTTTTGGGCTTTTGGGATCGTGGAATTACACTTCATGACTGGGAAAATATGGAATGGTGTCTTTTAACCCTTTAAAAGAGTGAAAAATACAATCAAAACCTTTTTTGAAATAGTCGCCTCTGAATATTATAAACTATAAGAAGTATTGGGAGTTTTAAGTCTTGATGACTTGGCCCCAGGTTTCAAAACTTTATTATCTTTTTCTTTACCATTATTTAAAACATACTTTTCATCTGAAATTTCAACAAAATCCACATTCATTTCAGATTCATTTTGAAAGAAATTTTCATTTTTCAAATTTGATCTTGTTCTTCTTCTATTGATGAAAATTTTTCTTTTCCTTTTATTAATGACTTTTTTTGTTCTTTTGATGAATATTTTAATTAGGATCTTCCTGATTTGTCATCCTTATTAGACTTAGAAGGTAAATCTGATAGACATGAAGTTTATTATGATGATTCGTTTTCTTTTGGTCCTTTATCTATCTGGGTTTTTTTGTCATTAACTTCTTCTTTATCTTTTTTCCATTCTTATTATTCTTATTCTTTTACTTATTCTTTTACTTCTCTTATTCAAATTCTTCTTAGATTTATTATTCTATAAATTCTTATTATAATTCTTCTTCAATATCTTTATCAATATCTTCCTCTAATTTTCTTATTGTTCTTAATTCTCTCTTCCTAGTTGATTTAAAAAATGATTCTTTCTTTGGTAAGGTAGTAACTGATTTTTCAAAAATTAAGTTTTTTACACTTATCAAACATAGATGGTAAAATTAAATTTTATTCTAAAGTAAGTCCATCTTTCAGAATGAATTTATTATTATGATAAATCAAAAGAACGAAATTCTCAAAAATCTTTTTTGACGCCTTTCAATAGAATTTCTACAATTATTTCTTCAGTAATCATTTTCCAGTGATTATTTATTTTTTTTCTTATAATAAATATTTCCTAGTCTTAATTTCTAAGGTCTTGGACTTGGCAGGATCAAGACCAAACTTTGGATCCCCTAGTTTCTTTTGTGTCTTATGTGACATCACGTTCTTGAAATATTTATCAGAAATTATCATTTTCGTTGTCTTATTATAAAAGTGTAGAAGATTCAGACCTTCCCTTCTTTTTAATCTCTTAGAATTTCTTTGAATTTTGAGAAATGGACATATCTTTACCAAACTTTTCACCAATTTTTTTTGGATTTAGAATCAAAATCCAATTTCATTTTAGAAATTTTATTTTGAACAATGAATGAAATATTCTCTTATAATGGGTAAGATTTATTTTCAACTTTAAAAATTTCCATACATTTCACTATCAACAAGTTGATAAAATATGGAAACATAATAATCTTTGACTTCATTAAGGCGCTTTTCATATTCTCCAATGTAAGGCAAATAAATTTCACCAAATATATTTTCCTCACATTAACCAAATATTTTAGAAAAAAACATCAGAAACTTTTAATGTATATTTATCACCCATCCAAGGAATAAGATAACATTTAATCCACAATTCTACAAGTCTGTTATCTTGTGAAATATTCAAAATGTTTCTTACCTTTTCAAAAAATGGAAAAAAATAATCTTCAGCCTTATTCTACTCGAAAGTTTCATGTTTTTCCAGTAACTTCTCTGAAGGTAAATATGCTTCTCCATAGGAAGGAACACAAAAAAGATCTTATACTATTTTAAAATAAAGCATATGTATTTTAAAAACATGTAAATGGAAACATTATCTTTACCATACTCTTTATCAAACTTAATATAAGCATTAAATTCTACAACCATCTCAGGATAATATAGATCAAAATATTTATCTAGATTCTATACACAAACACATTCTCAAATTTGTTTTAAAAATGATCTTTATGAGGGTTGTATTTTATTTATAAACACAAGATCTTCCAATAATTCTTTCCATAGAAACATACCATTTTGTGTAATCTTATTGTTTTCCATTGTAATAAGAACTAATAGTGGAGATCAGACAAAAAGAAAAGTAATCATACAAAATAATTTGAAGTGTGTGGTAGATCATGAACAAAAACCTTGAGAATTGATGTGGGACACATGGTGACCCACACTTATATTGGAACTAGATGTGATGGTTCATATTTTTAATTTAAACTAATTGTTGATATTTAAATCCTTTCAAATATGATAGCTGAGATTTAATAAAATAATGTTTTATAAGTTTATTTTAACTCTTAATGTTTGAAAACTTTTTTTTAGATTTAAAATCATTATGATTATGAAAGATTTTAATTTTTTTAAGAAAAATATAAGTTTTTATAAAAAAATTATAACAACAACAATTATAAACTAAACTAATGAATTAGTGAAAAAACTAAAATAAATAGAATAGTTCATTTTAGAGTATAATGTTTCATCGATATGATTATCTTGTGCTTCTTATTTTTCACAAAATAAATAGATTAAAATAGTTTTAAAATAAATTCAGATTATTATAGTTTTATTATAAAAACATATGATGATAGTTTTAAAAATAAAAAATATATTTTGATGGTTTTAAAAAGAAAAATGATTATGATATATTTAAAAACAAAAATATTGTATTAAATTTTGAGTCCAAAAATTTTATAACAATTTATGAGTACAAAAAGAAATTTAATATTTATAACTCTAAATATTTTATAAAATTTTGATTTTGGAAAATTCATTATGATAAAATATTATTAAAAAAAATTAGAAATTTAGAAGAAGAAAAAATTATAAAACAAAAAAATATGTAGTCCCCCTATGAAAAAAAAGTATATTAATTTAAATAGATGAGTAGAAAACAAGTAGATATAAATGATCACATACCATTGATTATTTCTAATTTTTTTATAACATATTCAAATCTATTGGAAGTACGGGGTTTATTAAAAATATAAACAAGTTAATATTTAATTTTGATTAATTGTACAATTATGTATTTTTTTAGTGTGTGATCCTAAGGAAATGGGGTTTTTTCGTTTTTATTATAATGTAAGTTATGTGATTGGTTTTTACTTAGGGAAATGTAACTTCAGTTATCTCAAAGTATTTTATTTTTATAAAAACTAATGTCATAGTCAGTGAGTGTGTGGTTCATCCACAACACTTGAGCACAAAAACTTCCAACTTCCACATATTCATCTTTTGTAATGGAAAGTGGTTCTGAGTGTTATTTATTACAAGACAATGAAACTAAATAATATTCTAATAAATTAAATGTTTCAGATGTACTTTTTCTATAAATTCCACATCCACAATAGTCAATATCTAAAAAAAATTTAATTCAAAAACATTTCTAGAAGAATAGAATAGGGATAAATCTGTAGTATTTCTAAGATAATGAAAAAAAATTATATATTTAATAAGGGATTATTTTGTATTAGATTAATATTTTCCACATAATCATACTAAAAACGTTATTTCTGGACAAATAGAAATTAATTTATGTAAATATCCAATCATACCATTATTAATATTTTGATCAGATGTTTTCCCAGACTCATAAAGATCTAAAGTAGGGGAGGTACCAATGGGAGTACTAATACTATTTGTGTTATAGTATCAAAATTTCTTAAGAAGATATTTTGTGTACTTTTGTTGGGATATAAAATTACCTTCAGACTTTTCTGAAATTTTAAAACCTACAAAGTATGTTAACTCACCCATCATACTCATTTCAAAATCAGATTTCATAAGATCCACAATGGAATCTTTTAATGATTTTTTAATTTAATCAAATATAATTTCATCTACCATAATTTTTACAATAAAATTTTTTTTGTTAACTTATTTTATAAAAATAGTTGGATCTACAGCCACCTTAACAAAAAAAATTGTAACAAAAATATAGTTAACCTATCATACGAGGATCTGGGTTATTTTTTAAGTTCATACACTGCCTTAGTAAGCTTAAAAACATTTTCTTGTAGTTTTTTATTTTTTAAACCATGTTGTTATTCAATATAAACTTCCTCTTTAATATATCTGTTATGAAAATCACACTTCACATCCATTTTAAATATTTTGAAATTAATGAATTAGGTAACAACTAGAAGTATTTTAATAGCTTAAATTATAACTACCAGTGAAAATATTTATTCATTTGTTATTCCCTCTTTTTTTAAATCCATTAACAAAAATTATAGATTTATTTTTAAATATTATTCAATCTTTAACACATTTATTCTAAAAACCCCATTTTACTCCAATTATAGAATCTTCTTTTGGTTGTTCAACTAAATTACAAACTTGATTCCATTAAAACTCCTTGAGTTCATCTTACATTTATTTTATTCAATCCTCATCAGATAAAGACTCATGAGGATTATTATGTTCAAATTGAGATAAAAATACTATATGTTTAGTTTCATTTCTTATATAACTTCTAGTTCTACCTGGTTGACATACATCACTAATGATACTTTCACTAGGATTATTCCAAAGAAACAACTAAATTCTTGGGGTTTCAAAAGTCTATTCTTCAACAAAAGGTGTAAAATAATTCTAAGGAATTACTTCTTAAAAATAAATATTTATTTATTTCATTATGAGAAGACATTTCCAAAAAAGGCTAAAAATTAGTTTTAGAAATAATATAACGGGATGTATATTGGGGTTGTTTGAAAATAAAGGGATAAGTTTCACTAAACTTAACATTAAATGTTTCCTCAATAGTATAATAATTTTTATTAAAAAATCCATAAGCCATGATATTATTGAAATTACCTAAATAATTACTTCATCAGATTTGGGTGAAAACATATGAAAATTATATTTAGTATTCAAAATGAATACTTTGAAACAAAATAATTCGAATTAATAAACTTTTGGTTTTCTTCCTATCCATAACTCATAAGGATATTTATTAATAAATGGTCTAATTAAAACTTGATTTTACGTATAGTAGGTAGTATTAACTGCTTCAACCCAAAAATTATTTCCAACAGACTATTCACTCAGTATAGTTCTATTTATTTCTTGAAGAACAATATTTCATCTTCTAATTACACCATTTTTCTATATAGTTCTAGGTGATGAAATTTCATATTCAATACCTTTCTTACTAAAAAAATTATCAAATTCAAAAATTTTAAAATCTTCACCATGATCACTATGAATAGTTATTAATTAGAGGATTTTCTCATTTTTAACTCTAGCTATCAAAGTCTTAAAATAACTAAGGGTTTCATAATTTTTTATAATAAAATAAACTGATGTTTATCAACTTTAATAATAAACTAATACATAAACATAGTATTTTTTTCAAAAACTTACGGTTTGTATCAGACCAAATAAGTCTATGTGCACTAACAATAAAGCATCATATGTGGAGACTTCACTAATATATTTAAAACTTGACTTATGTTTCTTACCTAATTGATAAGGATCAAAAACTTTTGAAGTATTAAACCTAATTTATAGATTATCCTTAAATATTCTTTTAACAAACCACTTAGATAAGGTTATTAAGTCATATTTTCCTAACATTCTATGCCAAAAACAAAATTAATCATCCATTCCTCAAAGGAAAGGTGATATTTTTCATGTAATTTCTTATATGTTTAGTGTGTAAACATTATCATACCAGTTAGAATAAACAATAAATTCATTACTAGAACTATGTATTGTACATTTATCATTATTAAAGTTCATAAGGTAACCTTCATCACATAATTGAGATACTCTTATAAGGTTGTGATTAATTCCTATAACAAATAAATCATTTAAAATTAATACTTTTCCAGAAAAGTGAAATGTTACTTATACAAATTATTTATCTTTGATAATTATCTACAAAAGTTACTTTTCAACCTTTCATATTGATAATATTTTTAATGAAAATTTTGTTTCCATTCAGGTGCTCAGAAAAATTTATATCCATGTACCAAATATATTTTTTTACTTTCTACATTTTCCTGAAAAAAAAATATTAGTGTTTCAAAACCAAAACTGTCTTTATTGTGGTATTTTAAAAAAATAATATTTTAGGTAACCACATTTTTTCAACTTTAGTATTTTTGGAAAATTTAAATTTTTTATATAAAATATCCTCAAAAAAACCTAATGATTTTACTCGTTTCAAAGAATATTTTTTCTTGAAGTGGAAACCAGTTTGGCACTAAGTGGAAAAAGGTACACTTTTAGGGACAAAGAAATTGTTACTAAAAAAGGTTTCTTATTAGTAAAACCTATTCTAGTATTATCACTATATAGTCTAATTTTATTATGCATTTAATCAATTTTTTGTTACCAGTGGTAAACATGGATAAAATTTTATTCAAATAGTAAATTTCAAACTTTAGTTTTATGACTAAATTATTATTCTCATTAGTAATATTATTTGAACTATGTTTTTAAAAATTAATTAGTAGAATATTTTTCTCAGAATTAACCTTTTTAAAATATTTTGAAGTACCGACTTTTTAAAGATGTGTCTTATCAAGATCATTAGAAATATATGATATTTCATCAATTAGTAGAGTTATTCTTGAATATTACATAGCATTTTTATATTTATCATTTTCAATATTTTTACAAGCTTTAAAATGTTCTTTTTCTTAATGTTTTTCAAATCAAGAAACATATTCATAACTAGGTAAAGTAATAACTTCAATAGCTGAAGAAGATTATTCATCAGAATATATATAATTTTTCTAACTATAAATTTATATATAATTAGAATTTAATGATGTATTTATAATGGATTCATTATTGGGTACCTTTTTCATTGTATATTGATTTACCATATTTACTTTTTCAAATAATACAATGTTCATATGTCTGGAACATTCATTATTTGAAGAATTTTCAAAATAATCTATACCACTAGAACTCCATGTGTTAGAATATTTAAGAGTTTTCTTGCCTTAAAATTACAATACATATTTACATATCTATCTAAATTTATTTCCTTTATATCTTTTGTTTTTACCATAGTAAATTCAATCCGGATATTTCATTCTTTCTAGAATTCATAACAAGTAACTTCAAAATCCTTATTTTCACTTTTATCCTTATGAGTTTTGTTATATCTGAATGGTAAATCTTTTTTTCTAACTATCTTGTTCATCCTTATTGAATGTTTTTCCAACACATTTTAATAATATTTCGATAAAATATAATTAGATTCAAAAATATTCTTCTTTATCAATGATTTCAAAATTTTATCTACTGAATAAACCTTAGTAAGAATAGTAGATGTTGTAATAAAAATTAACTCCGCCTCTTTTATTTTTTATTTTTAATCATACCTATTTAATATTTCTTCATATTTCATGAGATTTATAATCAAATCATCTATAGAAAGATTATTTATCTTTCTATTATCATCCATGGAAGTTTTTTTAGATTCCCACTAATTGGTCATTATATCTATAATATTTTCAGCCAAAATTTCATCATCAAGTCATTTTTCACTAATAGATTGTAAACTATTAATAATAGTAATAAAACATTGGTGTATATTCGTAACTATATCACCAAGTTGGAAATAAAATTCTTTCTAATCATATATAATCATGAATATTCATGTTTCGATAAATTTAGATATACCAAAATGTGTTACTTACAATTTACTCCAAATACCATTGGAAGCTTCAAAAGATGATATTTGATTGTAGATATTCCTTATCATACATCACAATGAATTATTTATAACATTGTAGTTCAGCTAATATTCTCACTTGTCAGCATTATTAAAATTTTAAACATCATTATCAAGAATTATGCACTTTATAGTAAGCATTATTAAATTATCAACTCGAGTGATGATCACAAAAGTTTTAATTATATCTCACCAATAATCATATTCATTGCCATAAAAGATAGGTGGTTTACTGGGATTTATATTATCAATAGATCTAATATTTATAACTTATATTTTATCAAAAAAATAGAAACTTTTTCTATAAGTACATGTTAGTGTAAAATCAATTTATAAACAGGGAGTTTATAACAAACCTAATAAAATATGAAATTGATAAATAAATTAAAACTCATAAATCTATATCTTTATAGCATGCTATGATAACAATTGTTTGATAAAAAGAGTGACTGAGATGGTTACTATTATAAGATGGGGTGAATTGTAGTTTAAAATGTTTAAACTAATCAAAACACAAAACCTCTTTAAGTAAAAATATCAGACTCAAACATAATCTGATGATTATAAAGTTTAAATCGTAATAAAAAATGATCATATAAAATTAGAGTATATTTTTAAGAAAATCACATATTCTCTGATAACAGAAATAGTATACAAATATAAGTATGAAGACTGACTTTATATTACTTACATAGTGGAATAAACTTGTAAAAATAAGAAATAAAATAGGTAGTACAATTAAAATTACTTACAATCTATATTAAAAAAAATTGTTAACCTTAAGAGTAAAGGTAGTAAAAAAATTTAAATAAAGTTATCCACAATTTTATTCTTACTATAAAGTATTTCATTCCTTACTAGTAAATCTCTCGATACGATGATAAGAATAAGCTTTGTATTCCTATCCTCTGAAACCTTTGATATAATGATCAATGTCTGTATTCATAGCCCATGATGACCTTCATTCGATGGATTGGATTCACTATTTTTCTATCCCCAGAACCCCATGATCTATAAAAATGATAGAACATAGAATAAAAATTAAAAATTTATAATGCAAACAATACTGAAAAGGATTCATTATACCAACAACTCTTTAAGGTATTATAATGACAAAAAATGAGCAGTTCACGCAGAGAACACTGTAGAATACTTGAGTTGAAAATACTTATCAACTCCTAAATCTTAAAATGAACATATATTTATATATCAATATCCAATAATTATATTTCTAGGTTAGTTTCAATGACTATGTACAACTAGATACTTGAAAAATCATAATGCTCTTTCTTAATTGAATGTTCGACGTCATTTTTTTAACACCATCACAGTGATAATAGTATTCCTTATGATTGAAAAAATTCTTAGGTACATTGACTGTTAACATCACTTAGTCTAATATAATTCTATATTTATTATCAATAGGATGAACTAGATGATGGTTGGTCTAATGTATCAGTACCAAGGTCAATCTGATGGTTATTACATTTGGAAATCAAGACATAAGTCTAACCACTGATCTAAAAAACGTTATTATGATAGATCAGAAGCACCTTTAGTCTGATGGATAAGATTTATTAATGTAAAGTTTATATTTTTAACACATTAGAAACATTTCTATGTATGGTATAAAGTAATGTCTTCTAAAAAAATACTAAAATAAATAGGGTATAAAAATTCAGTAAAAAAGGTTTTAAGATAGTTTTTGTGATTTCCAAAACTTAAGGAATGAAAAAGTAAGAATAGAGACTTATAAATAAACAAAGGTACAACCAGATGAGGTTCTAATAATAGTATATACCTAATACAACATTTAGGAGTTGATATAGTAATTTTGAGTTTCTAGTTATTCCATTTGGTCTCACTAATTCTCCCATGATGTTTATGGCTTTGATGAACCATATCTTTCGTCAGTTCATTGACTCTTTTGTTTTTGTTTTTGTGGATGACATTTTGGTTTACACTAAGTCAGATAAAGAACAAATAAAATATTTGAGTATCATTATTTGAACCTTGAAAGAATATATTTTGTATGGTAAGAATACCAAATGTGAGTTTTGGATATGAGAAGTGATGATTTTGGGATATATAATATCTAAGAGGGGCATCTCAGTAGATCCTAAATAGGTATAGTCAGTTATGTACTTGGATAAACCCATAAGTGTGTTTGAGATCCCATGCTTCTTGGGTTTGTCTGTTTACTATAGATTTTATGTTCAGTACTTTTCTAATGTTTCAACTTCTAGGAAATATTTACCCCATAAGGGTGTAATGTTTGAATAGAATGACATGTGGTGGATATATTTTGAGGACTAAAAGGTGAGGTTGAATTCAGAACTAATTTTTATTCTTTCAAATTTGGGATTGGGTTATAATGTTTTCTTCAATTCTCCGGGTGTGGTTTTCAGATGTGTCTTGATGTAGAGGAATAAAGTGGTGGTCTACGGTTCACACTAGTTATTACATCATGAGAAGAATAACCCTACCCATGATCTTGAGTTGGTAGTGGTAATGCATGAAACCAAAATAGTCCATCACTATCTATTTGGGGAGTGTTTTGTGATAAATTTTGATCATAAGATCTAGAAATATAATTTTATTTAGAGGGATATGAATTTTTGACAGAGATGCAGGGTAGAGTATCTTTAGACTTTTGATTTTGATATTTTATATACCTCTGGTAAAGGAAATGTGGTTTATGATGAATTGAGAATAAAATTACCAACAATGAGTGTGAAGTAATCAGTTGATGAGTGGTCTCTGATGATTTTGTTTTCTGAGATAAGAATGGAATTAGAAGAGTTTGTGGGGAAGATGTTTTTGGATTTGATGAAATCTAACTCATCTTTTTGAGATTCCCCGAGAATTTATAATATTTTATTTTTAGAATAAATATAATTTTTTCAAGAATTATTTATACACAAAGTTAATTATATTATATTATATTTTAAATTGTTTTTTAGAGTTAAAATGGATCAATTATAAATATATTAATTCAAATGATGTCATTGGAATTATTTTTATATTAAAATTGGATATAAAAACTTGTTGAAATTTTGAACGTTTTTACTTTAAAAACATGTTTTCTCACCATGTTTGTGATATTATCCTTAATTTTATTTTTTCCACTAATGCGATTTGAATTTTGAAAAATAGAAATACAATGTTTTAATAAATTAATTATTTATGGTCTAATAATATCAACTTAATTTTTGACTAAAAATATTAGTGAAGGTGATTATAATTAATTGCGACGATTTAGGAAAAAATAAGCTTAATAAGAGACTAAACCTTGATATTAATGGTCAAAATGACCTTTTCAATTATCCAAAACCCATTTTATGCCAAAATTTTGACCATATAACATATTGGTTATAATTTTATGGGTTATTGGGATATTATTAAATGGAATTTCTCTATATAAAAGTTTAAGTGAGGAAAAAAGACAAAAGGGAACTTTCATTACCTTTAACTTTTATAAAAAATTTAGATATGTAAAAAACATCATTTTTTTCATACATATCCTTTTAAAATTTATATGTGTTATTTTTATCATAATAATTAATAATTAATTTTTAAATATTATTTAGTTACATAAAACTTTTAACAAGTGCCAAAGTAGTGATTGTTTAGTTAATAATTAACTAAAATAAATGACACTATTAATATTAAAAGTGAAGTATATTGATTGAATTATTTTACTTAATTATTTTTTAGATGAATATATCATGTTACATATATTTAAACTTAATATATTTTAATTGAATTATTGTTTTGATATTTTCAAATTAAAATTAAATAAATAATGTCAAAATTGACATTATTGTTATTTCACAATAAATGATATATTATTAAATGATTTAAAAATAATACAAAGCATATATTCATCAAATTTATTTTTAAGTGTTAATAAATTTTAAATATAGTCTATTAATGGACCAATTTATCTTTCCTAATTACCATGTTAACCCATATATTGTAAAAACATTGTTAACACGGTCCGGGTTTGAGGAGTGTATTAGAACGTCACATGTGTTGTTTCTATATTAATATAAAAAAACATTTGATTTTTCTTTTATAAATTAGATATAATATTAATAATTAATTGTCTCTCTATTTTCTAGTAAATATCACTTTATTTTATTCTTAATAGTTAAATTACTTTGGATATAAAACTAGATGATTTAATAAAAACCAAAATGATAAAATTGAAAAATATTAGAAGTTAGGGAACCAAATTACTAAAATTAACATATTTTTGTGTTATGAAGGTTTATATAGAAAATATATTCCCACTTAATCCATTATTTTTCATTTTTCAGACACATTAGGTATGTTAGACCTCCGATTAATGAATACCTTTTGTTATTTACAAGAGTGTCACTCCCCCTCCCTTATAAAAGGCCACCACACCTCCCTCTTCCTCACACCTATCAAACCAATTAGGATATATCATTGTTTAATACATTAACATCCAAAAATACCTCATTTAATAATTTAATCCTTCCCTAGGGTATTAATAAATCCAATTAATCCTTTTGGTATGGACCAAAAGGAGTTACTCGAATAAGAGGTAACCATCTACCTCAAGTTTTTTAGTTTTATTTATATTATCCACTCAACAAATTCTTCTTATTTAATTATTATATAAAAAACAATTATCCTAAATATACTAGTATTTTTATGTTATGGTTTTTACCTAAAATTACACACAACCCCATCTAATGGGTAACGATTAAACTATTTATATTAACGGTGAACTATTGCCTCACAAAATGGTGAGTGTTCATTCTTCCTTTACTGCCTCTAATTATTGTAATTTTAATGGAAAATATATTTGGAAATGATAAATATGATATATATAATTTTATAATTATTATATAATTATTTATTAAAACATACCTCTATGCATTCCATTTTGTGTAAAAGTGATTACATCGTTTGTGGAAGTGTGGACTATGACTCCCTCAATGCGATGTTACTCGTTCCAACTATACATAGAATGTATAAATGATGGTTTTAATAAAACTATTTAACATATATAACGTATATATGATATTGTAATTATAATATACATATTTATCATTTACTGTTAATTCTTTTAATACAATAAATAAATGAAAGTAGTGTTCTTGTGTACGTACGTTCTACCACTTCCATGAATGATGCACTTTATTTCTTATCTAAAAATAATATGGAAAATTATAAATAAAATTGTAATGAATATATATAATAATTAAATCATGTTTTAAATTCTATAGAAGATGAAATCATGATCTACTTAATAGTAATAAAAAATGAAAAGTCAAAACAGACTTGAGTAAACTAGGAAATTAAAACCCGAAATAGTTAAAATAATTAAAGAGTGTTGAGAAATGGGTAATAACATATTATAATAAGTTAATATAAGATATTATAAACATTATTCTGGTTATATTATAAGTTATTAACATATTTTAAACCACTATAATGAAGTATAAAGAGCAGAAAATAAAAAGGAAGGTTAAGGTAAGGAATTTTGTCTCAATTAACATTCCATTAAGATTTATATTTTAATATACACCAATTCAATTTTTATATCTAATATACTACCCGTTGACATGTTATATGTAATTCCCCAACCCCAGTTACCTAGAGTCAGTGTATTATTACATAACATTTTCATGATCACAAGGGATAAAATTCCAAAAGAATGATCAGTTTAGTAGCCTTGGAAGTACTAGATACATTCATAAGCTTTCCATTATATTATAAAATGAAAAACAACAAAAACATTCTATCCATTAACCACATTCATATACCTTAGAATATCCATGTAGGTCAGTCATAATATACTTCTTCTCATCCTAGGAAAAATAAAATATAGAAAGGGGTGAGCTCAGATACTCAGTAAGGATAAAAATATAGCGGAAACATTCACAAATAAGAATAAACATTTAATGAAATGTATAAGACCAAAACAAAAGTATTTTAAACTTAAACTTCATAATAATATGCCAAAGATAAATCAAATAATTTCACTTACTTATTCACATGGATATTCTACTAGTCGAATAATCACATGTAATATCAATATCCAATTTCATAATGATGGAATGCATAATGTCAGGCTTCATAACAACATAGTCAAGGCCTTGTGCCAAGAATACAAATAATATTTTGTCAAAGACTTATGCCAAGACACTAGTTTTTCTCATCATACCTACTGATGCATCGAGGAGCTATAGCGGGCTCCCCCCGTAACTTATTAAGTCCTATGCATTCCTCAAATGAAAATGTTTAAACATAACATAAACATTCATATTAAAAATATCATACGAAATGTCAATAATTTATCCACAAACCATGAATGGTGTAAAAATAACATATCCACAGTAAACAATATCACAAAACCTTCAATATAACATGGAAATTTTGTATCATAATAAATCAACTTCAAACAAACTTAAACTCCATCAAAGGATGTTAACATAGATGAAATCAAAACATTTTTAGAGAAATATATCTTTCTATTTTGAAAACATTTAAAAGTCATACAATTATAAAATAAAACATTTATTTCAAAAATATACTTATAATATTGTATGGTAAGCTTTGAAGATGTTATAATAGTGGAAAATATATGCACTCGTCGTATAAGTTAAAAAAAAGACATTTTTACCATAGTTTTGTCGAAAAGGTCATAAAGTACTTTGTTTGGAAAATGATGGAAAGATTCCTTTCAAAACATATATGGTAAAATAAGGTTATAAATGATTTTAATCCATAGTATAGTAAATATTAAATATATTTTGAATTACATTTTTAAGAAAAGACGGATGTGGAAGATAAAGAGGTCCTACTATATACTTATGTATTAACAACCACGGATATGTAAAGAGATTGTAGAATTCACCCTTACCTTTTACTTTTCCATATTATATGATATATTAAACTTTTTTATAATAGTTAAATCATTGTTATTAAATTATACAAGAACTATATACATAAATATTATAACTTATATGATCCTTTAATGTTTCTTTATTAATAATATTTTAGTAGTATCATCGTTTCTGGTGTTAACTGGCTCGTTTTCCTTTATATGATTCGTTATGTAAGACATGTTTATTCTGGATAGGATGTATTTAATTGATATAAATAATGATATTATGTTCATAAACATTATTTTTAAACATAAAATGAAAATTATTCTTGAATTATTACGATGGGGAATGAATATTATCGCGTTCATGGAGACGGTAATCTGTACGTACGCACGAATGACAATATCATTATATTGATGGTGAAATAATATGTAATTGGATGGTATATAATCTATACAAAATAATTAACATGTTATAATTATTATTTAAATTAGTTATAATCATTATTATACCCACCCAAATAATGAAGTATTTGAATAACAAACAACACCATGACGTGAAGAAGGTAAGTCGTACGTACGCATGTATGGTGACTTTGTCATTTATAGGATTGATAGAACAATAAATGTGGTTTTACAATATTTATAATAAAAGAATATTTTTTAGGAGTTAATGGAGTTATTATTTTGGTATGGAAACAACAAAGTAAGAGGAATTGGAAGAAGAAAAGAACTTGAAAGAGGGTTGTGATATTATTACCTCTTTTTTAGGTGTTTCCTTTCGAGTTGATCAAAAGGGATCCTTAGGATGGATTTCTGATCAATGTATTGCCTCTAGTATGAATTTATGGAAGTTGTGAAGATATTTGGTCTGGTTTTGACCGATCCAAACTGCTTTGAAGGTTTGAAATTAAGAGAAGGGGAAGTACCCTTTTATAAGAGAGGTGAGGGTCACTTTCGAAAAAACTTGAAATATTATTTTATAATAAATTCATTTTCGGTTTATAATGGCTTCAGAATGATTTATTTAGAGGAAAAAGTTGGGATGGGTCGAAAATCTCTCAACCAATTGGTTTTATATATGTTTATGTCACCATATTAACCTTATATTTTAGATTTAACTCTTAGTTAAATAGCATGACATTTACCATGTCTCTTTTAATTTTTATATTGTATGGTTAATAAACATACTATAACAATCCAAGAGAACCCCAAGTGGTTCATTATTAATATATATAACCTTATATAAGTCATTTCTCTGAACATTATATTTTTAGGAATATTACATCAATTAATAATATAGTATTTGTTTTAAAAACTCAATTATGTCAATTTTGACACTATTTAGTATTTTATTTTTTTTTGAAAGCCATAAAAACATTATCGATTCGAATTAAATTTTATTAATCAGCCCTAAAATGTCATATTAACCTATAAAATTAGTTTAATTCATTATAAGTCTCAATTTACATTTATTTGGATATTTATATTTTCAATTATTTTAATATTTCATTAATAAGGTAATTACTGCATCATCATTATGTCAAAAATAAATTAAATTATTTAATGTCTAAAAATTATAAAAAAATAAAATTATCTAGGAAATATTTTTATCTTTCTAATTAATAATTATAGTCTAATATATCTTATGTACAACCCTATATTAAAAATTATTTAGTTATTAAACTTTGAATTTAACTTTCTTAACTCTTCTTTAAATAAAATAATAGGAAATGTCCTAATCTAATCCAAGTGGACCAAAGGGGATCATATTTTATTCCTGAGTTTGTTTTTGGGATAATTAAATTTATCCAATAGAATTAAGACATGTGTTAAGATAATTATGATACCATTCTTACCCTTAATTACCCTATTTACTTTTAATCGTGGTAAATAAAAGTCAAAAGATACTATTTTCCAAAAATTATTCCGTCTTATTGAACCAAATTTTTCTTTCTGATGTCAACCATTTATCTCATATTTTTGAAATTCAACTCCCATAAGTGGTAAAATTTAGTTTTATTCAAATTTTCAAATTCTCCTAAAAGGTGGGTAAAAGACGGTAAAAAGTTCAATAAAATTTTATATATCTAAACATATTATAAAATGACTCTAATTAATTACATTGAAGTTATATAGGTATTATGTATCAATTTTGACCTAAAATAAATTATAAAAAAATAAAAAATTATTTGTATAAAAATTCAGTTTTAAACAATAATGCAGCGTTTTTCACTATTCATAAAAAATTGAAAGATTTCAGAAAAATACCAAAAATTCACCCTAAGCTAATTTTGATATTCCAAATCCAAAAATGAAGTCCATTTTGAAAAATAAAATTTATAAAATTTAAAAAAGTGGGTATTACTATTCATAATGGCTAGTTTGATAGGTCGTGGTGTGTTAAAACTCCATGTTGCGTACAATGCAAGCTACTGAATTATTCAAAGAGAAACATACCGTGGAAGCTTGAGGTGTTACATTCTCCCCTCCTTAAAATAATTTCGTTCTTGAAATTTCTAGAATATTACTGAATAAAAAGATTTGGGTGGTTCTTCATCATAATTTCCTTGGGTTCCCACATTGCCTCTTCCATCTTATGTTTTCTCCATTGAAATTTTAACATAAGAGTCGTCTGGTTTCTCAACACTTGTTCTCTAGTATCAAGAATTTTGAAAGGCTCTTCACAACAAGACAGATCAGGTTCCAGTTCAATTTCCTCATAGTTGAGTACATGCATTGGGTCAGGCACCTATTTTCTCAACAGCGATACGTAGAACACATCATGAACTTTGGAGATACTTGGAGGCATTGCCAAACGATAAGCTACAACTCCAATTTGTTCCAGAATTTAGAAAGGTCTGATGTACCTAGGACTCAATTTACCCTTCTTATCAAAACATATAACACCCTTCCATGGATATACCTTCAAGAAAACATGGTCTCTTACTTGAAATTCCAAATCCTTCCTTCGGATATCGGCATAGCTCTTTTGCCTACTTTGGGATACTTTGACACAGGTTTGGATAATCTTCAATTTTTCCATTGTTTCCTCAACAAGTTCTGGACCTACGAGTTTTCTTTCACCAACATCATCTCCACAAGTTGGTGTTTGACATCTATTGTCATATAACGCTTCATATGGTGTCATCTGAATACATTAATGGAACCTATTGTTATAGAAAAATTCTACTAGAGGTAAATATTGGTCCCTTGTACCTTGAAAGTCAAGTGAGAAAGATGTCAACATGTCTTATAATGTTTGAATAGTCTGTTCCGATTGTCCATCGGTTTGAGGGTGGTAAGCAGTGCCCAAACAAAGTTCAGTATCAGGGGCCTTCTAAAGACTTTTCCAAAATCATGATGTAAAATGGGGATCATGATCAGAAACAATCGATAGGGGTACACCATGGGTTCTTAAAACATCATTAATATATAGTCTTTCCAGACGTTCAAGTGGTAAATCTTCTCCTATAGAAAGAAAATGTGTTGACTTGGTAAGACGATCAACAATGACCCATATTGCATCATTCTTTCTAGAAGTCTTTGGCATCCCCATGACAAATTTCATCGTAATATTATCCCATTTCCACTCAGGTATGGGAACAGGTTTCATGACTCCCCTAGGATGTTGTCTTCCATCTTTCACTTGTTGACAGACCATACATCTTAACACAAAATCAGCAATCTCCCTCTTCATGTTGTCCCACCGAAAATGTTCCTTCAAGTATCTATACATCTTATTTCTCCCAGGGTGTATAGAGAAATTGGATCTATGAGAATCAACCAAAAATTACCCTTTTTGATTAGGTATGTTAGGTACACAAAGTCTCTTCCCAAATTTCAAAATTCCATCTTCATATATGAAGTCACTCAATCTCCCATCATTCACAACATTAATATTCTTTTGAAACAGTTCATCATCAGTCTGAGAACTATTTTTCCTTACTAGTAAAGACGGTTTGGAAACCATTTTAAAAAGTATTGATTTTTCTCCTTCTATGTTATTTTCATATCCATCATTAATAGATCCATGAACATAGGATCCCTTTTAACTCTCATCTTGTTCAAAACTCCATGATCATTTCTACTCAAAGCATCTTCCACCTTATTTTCCTTTCCCGATTGGTAGTGTATAGTTCAATCATAATATTTGAGTAGTTCAAGCCATAATATTTTCCTCATGTTGAGTTCTTTCTATGAGAAAATATACTTCAAACTCTTGTGATCAGTATATATCTCACTTTTTCACTATAGAGACAGTCTCTCCATATCTTCAAAAAAAATATTACGATAGCTAACTCAATATCATGAGTGGGATAGTTTTTTTCATAAATGTTTAGCTTTCATGATGCATATGAAATAACTCTATCATTCTGCATAAGGACACAAAAAACTCCATTATTTGAAGCATCACTATAAATAACAAACTCATCATTCCCTGATGGTGGAGTCAAGAAAATAACATTGACTAGTCTTCTATTTAATTCCTCAAAACATTCTTCATACTCTTTTTTTCAAACAAATTTAACCCTTATATGTGTGAGATTGGTTAATGGGTTTTCTAACCGGGAAAAATTATGGACGAAACGTCAATAATAACCTGCTAAACCAATAAAATTACGTACCTCAGTTATACTCGTCGGTGTTGGAAATTCTTGGATTGACTTGGTCTTTAAATGATCAACAGAGACTCCATCCTTAGAGATAATATGGTCAAGAAAAGAAATCTCTTCAATCTAGAATTTACAATTTATAAACATCCATATATTTCATTTCTTTTGAAGGTTTTCAAAATAGTTCACAAGTGTTTTTCATGATCTTTGTAAATTTTTTAGTATACCATGATATCATTAATAAATACCACTACAAATTCATCAAGATATTCCTTGAAAACTCTATTCATTAGATCCATAAAGACAGAGGGTACATTATTCAATCCAAAAGGCATTACTATAAACTCATAATTCTTATACCTGGTGAGAAATGCTATTTTAGGAATGTCTTCCTTCTTTACACACAACTGATGATATCCAGATCAAAGGTCAATCTTTGAAAAATATTGAGCTCCATAAATTTGGTTAAATTAATCCTCAATGCGAGGTAGGTAATACTAGTTCTTTATTGTTATAGCATTGATCTCCCTGTAGTCAATGCACAACCTCATAGATCTGTCTTTCTTCTTAACAAAAAAGTACAGGGGCTCCCTATGGAGAAATAATTGGGTGAATAAATACCTTGTTACTCAATTCCTATAGTTTTTTCTTTAGTTCCACTAATACCAGAGGGCCCATTCTATAAGGGGTCTTCGATATGGACCTTGAACTAGTAATTAAATCAATGTAAAATTTAATTTCTCATTCTAGAGGATGTCTAGGTAAATCCATGGGAAACACATCAACATATTCTTGCACAATAGTTACTTCCTCTATTTGAACATTCTTTTACTCACTCATAGTTATTTCATTCTCTTCCTCCCCAATAATTTAATTTAGTTGAGCTATTAGGGGTGGATCTAGATAATAATTAGGTAGTGATGTTTCTTCTCTAAAGATAAGGTACTCTTTATCATCATCGAAAATTGTAACCTCCTTCTTCTTATAATAATTTTTTGCATCATGGTATGAAACCCAATACATTTCTAGGATTATATCAAATTCAATCATGGGTTTGGCGATGAGATCAGCAAATAAAGAACATTTGTATGCCCTAATTAGAACTGATTCACAAAACTTTGTTGCAATGATACTTTCCTTAGGATTTTTGACTTAAAACTCACTTGTTAAGTCAAATTGAAAATATCTAATTTTATTAGAAAAATGGGAAGGTATAAAACAATGGGATGATCCAAAATCAAATAAATAATTGGATAAACTTGAGGAAACCATTAAATTACCTACCACCACATATTTTAGAGCTTCATCCTCAGCAGTAGTGATCTCATAAGCTTGGGCTTGATCCCTTTCCCTTTTCTGAGATAATTTCCCTTAGTTCTTAGGAAATTAATTTTCATAATGCCCATTTTCTCTACAATTCTAGCAATCAACATTGACAACCTATTTCTTCCCCTTGCAATCATGAGCTTGGTGGCCTTTTTCACCACACTTGTGACAGACTCCCATTACCTTTAGGAAAGTGTTGTGGTGTTTCTTCCCACATTAACCATAGGATGGATATTAAACTTTTCCCTTCTTCCACTTATTTTCATTTCTAGAGTGTTCAGAATATCTCTTTTTCTCTTCCTTTTCTTTAAAGTAATAAGACTTAGAAAATTCCTTTTCGGTCTTGATAGCAAATGAGACAATATCTTTGTACGATGAGAAGGATTTTGAGACTAATGCTCGATAGAGAAATGGTATTAATCCATCAAAGAATTGATCAATCTTACTCCTTGGGTTACGTATATAATCTATTGTATGCCTTTCCAACCTTGTATAGTTAGCCTCATACTTTGAGACATTCTCATCATCCTTTTTCCTCAGACTCAGAAATTGTCTTTCCATATCTGCTCGATGGTCTCGAGGAAAGTATTTTTCTTCAGAAAACCACTTTAAACTCCCTAATTTCCATTTTTGATACTTCTTCATCTTACTTTCTATTTTAGATTAATGACCATCGTTGATCTGCATCTAATGTGAGGCGATAAACTGCCATGAAAACTTTTTCCCTTTCACTAATCCCTAAAGCATGAAACTTTTTCTCTAAGGAATTTATCCATTACTAAGATACTAATTGATTTTTACTCCCATTGAATATTGGTGTTTCATGCCTCATGATGCGGTCTAACATTGATCCTCCGCATTGTGGATCAGGGTGATCCATATGGGTAAGGTTATTATTCATAACCTGAGTGAGAAGTCCCAGTATGGTGATAAGTTGATCAGCACCAGCTGCATCACCAGCTCCACCATAATTATCTTGAGTATGAGGAAAATCCCTACATAGATTACATGTGTTGATACAGTTTCCATTCCTCCCACTAGGTGCCATTTCTAAACAATGGAATATAGTATATTAGTTTATGAATCTCAAAACATAATTATAATCTTGTAAAACACTTAACATAAATTGAACAGTTTATGGATATAATCCATAGTACTAAAATGTTTTATTTTAGGAGGTATATACTCATAAATCCTTCATAATGGTTTGTAAAGAAAATTTGAATTATTCTAAGCCTATCCTCTGGGAGTGTCGTAAACAAGAGTGCAGCAAGGCCCATTGTCGTGCACTAATTACTATTCGAGTCTAGATCAAAGCAGTTGTCACGACCCGTCCTCGGGGCCCGTGCCGTGACTACCCCAAGCCCTCCTTCCATAGGCCAGGGGCTGGCGACTAGCACCAAGGCGTAAATCCCAACAAAAAGGGAAGGCATTGCCTTTGAAAAGTAAACAAGCACCACAGAGTAAGCAAGCGGAAAAGTAAACACTAAGTAAAAACTGTACAAGCTGTGCTGAAAGTAAAAGGGGACGGAAATACAAGCCCAACTGTAAAGTACAACTGAAAAGAAAAACAGCAACTGAAAGGAAAAACTTCAGCATCGAGCCGTCCTCGGGAAGTCCCACCTGAAGGGTGGGTACAGATAACCTCCACTGCTCCTCGGGTCCACCTAACCGCTCCGAGTACGTCCCGCCCAGTGGTCCACCTCCAGGTACTGTCCTGCTCCGCACGCCTCCTCCACGATCAGCGCTGTCCGTCGTCTGCAACCAACACCACGAAGTGCGGGCATAGCCCGTGCAGGGGTGAGTATAAGCTACTCAGTAGGGACCCCGAGACCCCCGAAGGTCTCCCGAAATCCACAAAGGATAATCCACAAAGGAAAGATACAATCACGAAGTAACATCTGACACGGCTTAGGTATATGCCCATACATATACCTAAGTCTTCAATTCCCGTTCGGCTCCAACGTCCGAGCCCAAGCACAACCCAGTCCACACAGGAAAGCAAAACGTATACCCACGCAGGATAGAGCAACACAATCCACAAAGGAGAGTAAACAGTAAATCCACACAGGATAGCTCAACACAATCCACAAAGGAGAGTAACACAAGATTCAGCTCACACAGGTATACTACTTCGGATGACGATAAAGATGATCATTGAACCATCTAAGTCGTCGGACCCACGAAGGATCGATAGGTACTAACCTTGCAGTGACCCACACAGGATCGGGCCCACGCAGGACCTATAGAGGTTGGCTCACACAGAACCGCTGAGAGATGACCCACACAGGATCGGGCCCACACAGGACCGGGCCCACGCAGGACCTGTAGGCACTGGCTCACACAGAACCGCTGAGCACTGACCCACGTAGGATCGGACCCACACAGGATCGGGCCCACACAGGACCTGTAGCACTGATCCACGTAGGATCGCTGAGTGCAGTAGTCGTCGCAGTCCCCTGAGGATCTCTGCACAGTCGTCGCCGCAGTCCACTGAGGATCTCTGCACGGTCATCGTCGGAGTCCACGGAGGATCTCTGCACAGTCGTCGCCGCAGTCCACTGAGGATCGCTGCACGGTCGTCGCTGTCGAAGTAGCAGTCGCAGCCAGCACTAGGGTTCCCGCACACAGCAAGCTCGTTCGGGAAGGTCCACTCCACAAGCCGAGAGGCTGATACATCAACTGACACGAAGTCCGAAGTTGATGTATCCAAAAGTTCCGTATCGTCAACAGGAACTCAACGTCGCAGACGGCGCGTCAATCGGACGCCCGGTTTGAGAGATATTGGCATTTTCGTCCCAGGGGCCCGGTTGGTTTTTAAGGAAAAACCAACCCGACCGCACTCCACCTGCATCCAAACCTCGGGAGGAGTATGCCAAAAGATCTGTCTCACTTAGAGGAATTCAAAAAAGCTGACGGCACGTCAATCGGACGTCCATAGCTCAAGATATGAGTGTTTCCGCTCCGAGGGCCCGGTTGGTCTCGTGTACGAACCAACCCGGCCGAACTCAAAGTATTCCGAAACCTTGAGTGCGATATACCGAAACGACCGTCTCGATCCAAGGATCGTGTTGCCACTGACGGAGAGTCGTTTGGAGGCACAAAGCTCATGATACGAGCGTTTGAACAAAAACGTCCGAAGACGGGGGGTACGGGCCCGGGCCGACCCGGCCCACCCCCCCTGGGTCGGCCCGAACCGGGTCGACCCGAACCGGGTCGACCCGACCCGGGTCCGACCCGGCTGGCCCGGCCCGGCCCGGCCAGGGCCGGTCCGGCTCGGCCGGCTCGGCTTGGCCGCGCCGTGCGGGTGGAAGCCGCGGGTGCCGACCCGCGGCCTGAGGAAGAACCGCGGCCCGTGTGCGGGCCGCGCTGGCGAACCGCGGACGCGGCTGAGCCGCGTCCCGCCTGGACGAACCGGACCCGCCGCCGCGGGTCCGCTGGCTGCCGCCGCCGCGGCTGAAGCCGCGGCGGATCTCGTCCGGCGGCGCGCCGGGGCGCCGCCGGCGACTTCCGCGGGCCGCCGGCGTCGCTCCGGTGGCCCGTTTGCTTTCCCGTCTGCGCCGTTGCTCCTCCCGGGATCCGTTCTTTACTGCGGGATCGTCAAACGTCCGCTGCGGCACGTTCCGTCGTCGACCGTCAAATCCGCACAAAACAAGAACTGCGGAGGGTCGTCGGGCCGTGTTCGTTTGGCCCGCACCCTCCGCGTTAGAAATAAACAACCGGGGGGAAAGAATGATCAACACATGATCCAACAATTTTAATTAAAATAAAATTGTTCATTGAAAACCGGCTTTTTAATTTTCAAGAACGTTCACGTGAAAATTAAAAAGGGGTAATTTTCCAAAATGAATCACTACCTTGATGATCGTCGTGCGCGGGCGTTCTTCGTGGAAGAGACCGTCGCGGAAGAGATCGATCGTCGCGTCGTCGCGGGGAGGCGTCGCGTCATCGCGGATTCCGGCGTTGAGTCGGCGAGCTCAACGAATCAAGAACAACAGATTTAAATTATTAATATTTAAATCTGTGTTTCGTTTAAAACCAAAGAAAAGAACTTGAGAGGAAATCCGAAAGCACTCACCTCGAATGGTCGGTGATCGGAGATCGGAGATCGGAGATCGGAAGAGCGTCTCGGGCGAAGGCGTCGTCGATTTCCGGGTTCGGCGTTCTTCGCGTTCTTCGCGTTCTTTGCGATGGAGAAGAAGTTGCGAGGGTTCTCCCAAATATTCTCAAGCGCAAATAACCAGAGGTTAAGCATTGGTCTTATTTTATTATTACTCCAACGAATTTGAAAAACTGGTTAAGAAACGATCCATCAATTCGTTGAATTAATTCAACGAAAGAAACGACCCATTTAATTCACGAAGGAAACAGCCCATTTAATTCACGAAATAAACCGCCCAATTAAATGGTCTGTTAAGAATTTAGAAAACGCGTCGGTTGACTTCCATTAAGACGGGTTTTCACGGGTGCGTTTCTTAGCGGAAAGAAACGGCGGGGCTCATGCGGGCCCCACCTCACAAATATCCTACCAAGGGGGTAGGATATTTCTGGATAGCATCCTATCCAGTTCAACTCAGTTCAAGCCTCCTTTAAGTGGCTTCAAGTGGCTTCCAAGTGGCTTAAGTGAAATAAAATAAAGCTGTCGCAAAATTATTTTATTTCTTATCTTTAAGCCCGAAAATTAAAAACCACACCCGAGCAAACACAACTCAGGAAGAGGCGTTTCTAAGCGAATACCGGCGCTGCGATTTCATCGGTGCCCTCAGAATTCGATTCCGGGCACCGGTTCAAAAGTTAGAAAAACCCGCTCGTCCGTTCACTGAACGTACCCGAGCCAAACTTCAGAAAATGATTCCGGGCACACCGGGCCTCGGAATCAGGCGCCGTCAGAAACTGCGTTCTTGTAAAATTCCAAAGAAAATTAAGAAAAAAAAATTTCCTTGAAATTTATGGGTCTTTACATTACTCCCACCTCAGGACTTTACGTCCCCGTAAAGATACATCAAAAACTAGGGAAACAAATGTGGGTACTGAGCACGCATCTGAGCCTCCCGCTCCCAAGTGCTCTCCTGGAGGTTCTCGTGCTGCCATCTGATACGCACAAGAGTAATCGATCGCCCACGCAGGACCCGCTCCTGTCGATCCTCTATCTACACTGGGACCTCCGCAAAAGTCGCTCCATCATCCACGTCTAGCTCCCCATAGTCAATGATGTGCGTCGGGTCGTGCACGTATCTCCTCAGCTGGGATACGTGGAAGACATCGTGCACCCGGTGAAACTGAGGTGGCAGAGCCAGGCGATAAGCCACCTCGCCAATCCTGCTGAGGACCTGGAAAGGCCCGATGAAGCGTGGAGACAACTTGTCGCCTCGGCCAAATCTCCTCAAACCACGTCGAGGTGAGACCCGCAAGAAGACGTGGTCACCATCCTCGAACTCTAGTGGCCTTCGCCTCCTGTCAGCATATGACTTCTGCCGGCTCTGTGCTGTCCTCATCCTCTCCTGGATGATCTGGACCTTCTCTGTCGTGGCCCGGACCATCTCTGGTCCAACAAGTGCTGACTCTCCAGGGTCTGTCCAGCACAAAGGAGATCTGCAAGGCCTGCCGTA
The DNA here is from genome assembly GCA_963277665.1 of Viscum album. Classification (NCBI taxonomy): domain Eukaryota; kingdom Viridiplantae; phylum Streptophyta; class Magnoliopsida; order Santalales; family Viscaceae; genus Viscum; species Viscum album. Next base: position 144,837,241 of record OY728141.1, read on the forward strand.
CAACGCCTCGTAGGGTGCCATCCTGATGGTGGAGTGGTAGCTGTTGTTGTACGCGAACTCCACCAAGGGTAGGTGGTCCTCCCAGCTGCGACCAAAGTCGAGGACACATGCACGGAGCATGTCCTCGAGAGTCTGAATGGTCCTCTCCGTCTGACCATCCGTCTGAGGGTGAAAGGCGGTGCTCAGACGTAGTCGCGTCCCGAACGCCTCCTGCAACCCCTTCCAAAGCCGGGAAGTAAAACGAGCATCCCGATCGGAGACGATGGTCGATGGCACACCGTGAAGTCGTACAATCTCTTGAACGTAGAGACGCCCCAAGCTCTCCACTGTGCCCTGCTCTCGGATGGGTAAGAAGTGTGCCGACTTGGTGAGTCGGTCAACAATCACCCATATGGAATCGTGACCTCTGGAAGTGCGTGGAAGTCCAGTCACAAAGTCCATAGATATCCTGTCCCACTTCCACTCCGGGACCTCCAAGGGTTGTACCAAGCCTGCTGGTACCTGATGCTCTGCCTTCACCTGCTGGCAGGTGAGGCACCGTGAAACGAACTCTGCCACAGCCTTCTTCATGCCCGGCCACCAATGCTGTCACCTGAGATCCTGGTACATCTTCGCCACTCCAGGATGTACCGCCAACGGAGAAGTGTGAAACTCTCTCAGCACCTCCTCTCGTAAGGCGACTGGTACCAAGGTACGTCCTCTGAAAAAAACATCGTTCTCTGCTCCAAGGGAGAAACCATCAGGTGACTGTCTCGAGGATATCTGTGCACGCCGCGTCTCACAGTCAACATCCCCATGCTGTGCCTCTCTGACCCGCTGAAGAAGTGGAGGAGAGACTGTGAGAGACTGAAGGAAGGCTGCTCCGTCTCTATCCACGAAGGATATCTGCAAAGCGGCTAGCTGCTCTGTCGCCTCCTCAAGTAGCCGGATGCCCGTCCTCCTGCTGAGGGCATCAGCCACCACGTTCCCCTTCCCAGGAGTATAGACTATTTCAAAGTCATAGTCCTGGAGGAACTCGAGCCAACGTCGCTGTCTCAGGTTCAGGTCCTTCTGAGAGAAGATGTACCTGAGACTCTGGTGGTCAGAAAAGACTGTGAAGCGCTCGCCCATCAGATAGTGTCTCCATGTCTTCAGGGCAAAGACTACTGCTGCCAACTCCAAGTCATGGGTAGCGTAGTTCTGTTCATGAGGCCTCAACTGACGTGATCCGTAGGCAATCACGGCCCGCTCCTGCATCAGGACACACCCGAGTCCGGTCCCTGATGCATCGCAGTAGACTACGTAACCAACTCCCTCCCCAGGCAACCTCAAGATAGGTGCGCTGGTCAACCTCTACCTCAGCTCCTGGAAGCTCTGCTGACATCTGTCTGACCACACGAAGGGTTTCCCCTTCTTCGTCAACGCTGAGAGTGGGGCCGCAACTCTAGAGAAGTCCGGCACAAATCTCTGATAGTATCCAGCTAGGCCCAAGAAACTCCGCACCTCTGTCACGCTCTTGGGTGGCTCCCAAGCTAGCACTGCCTCGATCTTCGCGGGATCCACTGCAACTCCCACCTCAGAAATGACGTGCCCCAAGAAGTGGACCTCACGTAACCAGAACTGACACTTCGAGAGCTTGCCATAAATCTGGTGCTCTCAGAGTGTGTCTAGTACAACACGCAGGTGGTAGGCGTGCTCCTCCTCCATCGTTGAGTACACCAAAATGTCGTCGATGAAGACCACGACAAAATTGATCGAGGTATGGCTGGAAGATCCTGTTCATGAGGCTCATGAACACTGCTGGAGCGTTGGTCACGCCGAAAGGCATAACCAAGAACTCGAAGTGGCCATACCGACACCTGAAGGCCGTCTTCTGCACATCCTCGTCTCGAACTCTAAGCTGATGATAGCCTGACCTGAGGTCTATCTTCGAGAACCACCGTGCTCCCTTGAGCTGGTCTAAGAGATCATCAATCCTGGGTAGCGGATACTTGTTCCTCACTGTCACCTGATTCAGGCGACGATAATCGACACACAGTCGCAATCTCCCGTCCTCCTTCTTGGCGAACAAAATCGGGGAAGCCCAGGGCGAAACACTGGGTCGGATGAACCCCTTGCCCTGCAAGTCCTCCAACTGTACCCGCAGCTCTCGAAGCTCAGCGGGGGCCATCCGATATGCTGGAGTGGATATCGGGGCTGTCCCGGGGTACAGGTCAATATAAAAGTCTACCTCTCTGCGAGGAGGTTGTCCTGGAACGTCGTCGGGAAAGACGTCCGCGTACTGATCCACCACTGCAGGAAAACTGGGACTCCGCACGTCAACTGCTCCCAGGATGAGGCTAGCCAACTGATGAGTGATGGGCTGACCTCTCCTCTACGTGAGTCCATCCTGTGCTGCTAAGGCTCCCTTCTCGCCGGTGAAGGTGAACCTGCTCCCGTCGGTGCGCACACATCGCACCTTGCGCCTAAAGCAGTCAATCTGAGCATGGACCGTAGATAACCAATCCATGCCCAAAATGACGTCGTAAGGCCTCGACGCTGCTACAAGAAGATCCCAGCCGAAGCTCTCGCCTCCTAGAGTAAGCTCACACTACCGGCACCAGTGCGTAATCGTCGAGTCTGCTCCTGTAGGAGTCTCTAGCCGTAAGGATCGAGCCAACGGCTCTGTCAGAATCTCCGAGCTCCGAACAAGGGCAGTGGCTATGAAAGAGTGACTCGCTCCTGTGTCTATCAGAACTGCAGCAAGGGTGGAATAGACACAGATCGTACCTCGAATCATCTCTGGCGCGCCGTGGTCGTAGGCCTCCGCCGCCTGGAGCTGAGCCTGTCTCTGCCCGCCAGCTCCCTGTGGACGGGGCGGGCCTCCTGGTGGTGGTGGTGGCAGAGCCTCAAAGCGTCGCCCACCACCTGCTACTCGGCCAGCTCCTCTGCCTCGTCCGCCTCCTCCCTGCGGACCGCCACGGTCGACCCTCTGCCTCTGCCTGGGTGGCCCCTCCACCGTCTGCTACCCCTCGGTACGACGGGTCGGGCAGTCACGAGCCATGTGGCCCTGCCCGCCGCACTCGTAGCACTGCCTGCCTCTCGGAAGGCTGGCTCCGGGTTGGGTGCCCTGCACTGCTGAGCCAGCGTCCCGAGGTCGCCTGCCGGAAGGTCTGGTCCGCCTGGAACCCTGAGTCATCCGCCGGCTACCAGCTGCCGAAGACTCTGCTATCTGTCGCCCTGCGGTGGGTATCGCTGTGGACTCAGCCAGGAAGCTCTCGATCAGGAGGGCTCGCTCCAGTACTCCTGCCTGGGTCGGGATGCTGAGGGAGATCAGCGATGCCCTGATCTCGTGTCTCAATCCCTGCTCGAAGGTTTGGGCCCGGAAGAAGGGGTCCCGTACCATGTCTGTTGAGTAGCGTGAAAGGTCGGTGAACCTCGCCGCGTACTGAGCGACCGTCAAGCTGCCTTGCCGCAGCTGAAGAAGCTCCTGGATGCGCACCGCTCGGAGAGTGGCCGGGATGAACTCTGAGCGGAAGAGGCTCTCGAAGTCCGTCGAGATGAGGGTGGCCTCATCGTGTACCTGGAGCATCAGGCTCCACCAGCGTCCGGATGCTGCGTGCATTAAGCTCGCCGCGAGGATCACCATGAGGTCTGCTGGCGTCCTCACTAGCCTGAAAACTCGGACGACCGCCTCCAGCCAGTCCTCGGCTGCCTGGGGGTCCGACTCCCCACGGAACCTGGGTGGTCGCTGGCGCTGGAACTCGTGCAGAGCTCCGAGGCGTCGTGCGTCATCAGCTTCCAGTGCTGGAAGCATCGGGGGCTCGGCGGGTAAAGGTACCGCCGGTGCCTCTGCTGTCAACGGGCCCTGTACCGAGGCCTCGTCGCTCGGCGGGCTATCGTCGCGCCCTACTCTAGGAACCCTAGCTGGCTGCTGTCGTCGTGCCATCCTGAAAAGGAAACAAGTACACCATGGTCAGAACAGTATACCTGGTGAGCTGACACAAGTAATCACAAAGAAAACTTGAAACACACATGCAATCAATGTTTTCGTGCATTAAGTCGGGAATCAGAAGTCAGGGTCCTGGTGTATGGATATGTCGGCCGCCGCACCAACACTGGACTCCCTGGACTGATAACCACACTCAATACGCTAAACACTATTGCTTCACATAGAAGAAAGATCAGAGTCTGCGGTAGAACCGACCACCTCTGATACCAATTTGTCACGACCCGTCCTCGGGGCCCGTGCCGTGACTACCCCAAGCCCGCCTTCCATAGGCCAGGGGTTGGCGACTAGCACCAAGGCGTAAATCCCAACAAAAAGGGAAGTCATTGCCTTTGAAAAGTAAACAAGCACCACAGAGTAAGCAATCGGAAAAGTAAACACTGAGTAAAAACTGTACAAGCTGTGCTGAAAGTAAAAGGGGCCGGAAATACAAGCCCAACTGTAAAGTACAACTGAAAAGAAAAACAGCAACTGAAAGGAAAAACTGCAGCGTCGAGCCGTCCTCTGGAAGTCCCACCTGAAGGGTGGGTACAGATAACCTCCACTGCTCCTCGGGTCCACCTAACCGCTCCGAGTACGTCCCGCCCAGTGGTCCACCTCCAGGTACTGTCCTGCTCTGCACGCCTCCTCCACGATCAGCGTTGTCCGTCGTCTGCAACCAACACCACGAAGTGCGGGCATAGCCCGTGCAGGGGTGAGTATAAGCTACTCAGTAGGGACCCCGAGACCCCTGAAGGTCTCCCGAAATCCACAAAGAATAATCCACAAAGGAAAGATACAATCACGAAGTAACATCTGACACGGCTTAGGTATATTCTCATACATATACCTAAGTCTTCAATTCTCATTCGGCTCCAACGTCCGAGCCCAAGCACAACCCAGTCCACACAGGAAAGCAAAACGTATACCCACGCAGGATAGAGCAACACAATCCACAAAGGAGAGTAAACAGTAAATCCACACAGGATAGCTCAACACAATCCACAAAGGAGAGTAACACAAGATTCAGCTCACACTGGTATACTACTTCGGATGACGATAAAGATGATCATTGAACCATCTAAGTCGTCGGACCCATGAAGGATCGATAGGTACTAACCTTGCAGTGACCCACACAGGATCGGGCCCACACAGGACCGGGCCCACGCAGGACCTGTAGGCGCTGGCTCACACAGAACCGCTGAGCGCTGACCCACGCAGGATCGGACCCACACAGGATCGGGCCCACACAGGACCGGGCCCACACAGGACCTGTAGCACTGATCCACGTAGGATCGCTGAGTGCAGTAGTCGTCGTAGTCCGCTGAGGATCTCTGCACAGTCGTCGCCGCAGTCCACTGAGGATCTCTGCACGGTCGTCGTCGGAGTCCACGGAGGATCTCTGCACAGTCGCCGCCGCAGTCCACTGAGGATCTCTGCACGGTCGTCGCTGTCGAAGTAGCAGTCACAGCCAGCACTAGGGTTCCCGCACACAGCAAGCTCATTCGGGAAGGTCCGCTCCACGAGCCGAGAGGCTGATACATCAATTGAAACGAAGTCCGAAGTTGATGTATCCAAAAGTTCCGTATCGTCAACAGGAACTCAACGTCGCAGACGGCGCGTCAATCGGACGCCCGGTCTGAGAGATATTGGCATTTTCGTCCCAGGGGCCCGGTTGGTTTTTAAGGCAAAACCAACCCGACCGCACTCCACCTGCGTCCAAACCTCGGGAGGAGTATTCCAAAAGATCCGTCTCACTTAGAGGAATTCAAAAAAGCTGACGGCACGTCAATCGGACGTCCGTAGCTCAAGATATGAGCGTTTCCGCTCCGAGGGCCCGGTTGGTCTCGTGTACGAACCAACCCGGCCGAACTCAAAGTATTCCGAAACCTTGAGTGCGATATACCAAAACGACCGTCTCGATCCAATGATCGCGTTGCCGCTGACGGAGAGTCGTTTGGAGGCACGAAGCTTAAGATACGGGCGTTTGAACGAAAACGTCCGAAGACAGGGGTACGGGCCCGGGCCGACCCGAGCCGGGTCCGACCCGACTGGCCCGGCCCGGCCCGGCCAGGGCCGGTCCGGCTCGGCCGGCTCAGCTTGGCCGAGCCGCGCGGGTGGAAGCCGCGGGTGCCGACCCGCGGCCTGAGGAAGAACCGCGGCCCGTGTGCGGGCCGCGCTGGCGAACCGCGGACGCGGCTGAGCCGCGTCCCGCCTGGACGAACCGGACCCGCCGCCGCGGGTCCGCTGGCTGCCGCGGCGGATCTCGTCCGACGGCGCGCCGGGGCGCCACCGCCTCCGGCCGCCGGCGTCGCTCCGGTGGCCCGTTTGCTTTCCCGTCTGCGCCGTTGCTCCTCCCGGGATCCGTTCTTTACTGCGGGATCGTCAAACGTCCGCTGCGGCACGTTCCGTCGTCGACCGTCAAATCCGCACAAAACAAGAACTGCGGAGGGTCGTCGGGCCGTGTTCGTTTGGCCCGCACCCTCCGCGTTAGAAATAAACAACCGGGGGGAAAGAATGATCAACACATGATCCAACAATTTTAATTAAAATAAAATTGTTCATTGAAAACCGGATTTTTAATTTTCATGAACATTCACGAAAAAATTAAAAAGGGGTAATTTTCCAAAATGAATCCCTACCTTGATGATCGTCGTGCGCGGGCGTTCTTCGTGGAAGAGACCGTCGCGGAAGAGATCGATCGTCGCGTCGTCGCGGGGAGGCGTCGCGTCGTCGCGGATTCCGGCGTTGAGTCGGCGAGCTCAACGAATTAAGAACAACAGATTTAAATTATTAATATTTAAATCTGTGTTTCGTTTAAAACCAAAGAAAAGAACTTGAGAGGAAATCCGAAAGCACTCACCTCGAATGGTCGGTGATCGGAGATCGGAGATCGGAGATCGGAAGAGCGTCTCGGGCGAAGGCGTCGTCGATTTCCGGGTTCGGCGTTCTTCGCGTTCTTCGCGTTCTTCGCGTTCTTCGCGAGGGAGAAGAAGTTGCGAGGGTTCTCCCAAATCTTCTCAAGCGCAAATAACCAGAGGTTAAGCGTTGGTCTTATTTTATTATTACGCCAACGAATTTGAAAAACTGGTTAAGAAACGATCCATCAATTCGTTGAATTAATTCAATGAAAGAAACGACCCATTTAATTCACGAAGGAAACAACCCATTTAATTCACGAAATAAACCGCCCAATTAAATTGTCTGTTAAGAATTTAGAAAACACGTCGGTTGACTTCCATTAAGACGGGTTTTCACAGGTGCGTTTCTTAGCGGAAAGAAACGGAGGGGCTCGTGCGGGCCCCACCTCACAAATATCCTACCAAGGGGGTAGGATATTTCTGGATAGCATCCTATCCAGTTCAACTCAGATCAAGCCTCCTTTAAGTGGCTTCAAGTGGCTTCCAAGTGGCTTAAGTGAAATAAAATAAAGCTGTTGCAAAATTATTTTATTTCTTATCTTTAAGCCCGAAAATTAAAAACCACACCCGAGCAAACGCAACTCTAGAAGAGGTGTTTCTAAGCGAATATCGGCGCTGCGATTTCATCAGTGCCCTCAGAATTCGATTCCGGGAACCGGTTCAAAAGTTAGAAAAACCTGCTCGTCCGTTCACTGAACGTACCCAAGCCAAACTTCAGAAAATGATTCCGGGCACACCGGGCCTCGGAATCAGGCGCCGTCAGAAACTGCGTTCTTGTAAAATTCCAACGAAAATTAAGAAGAAAAAAAAATTCCTTGAAATTTACGGGTCTTTACAGCAGTGTTTTCAGGTTTTACCCTTAGGTACATAGGTGTAAGAGCCGCCTCTACCTTCTCATATACAGACATGGATTTATTTCTTAGAAAACTCAATAAATATATACATTACCAAAATTCTATGAATTTCTTCTATACTAATCCACAATGTCTATCTTAGTGTAATGTTCTCTAATCATAGTTTTTCTAAATCTAGCTTCCAAGGTTTGTACTAAACCTCCCTCTGATACCAACTGTAATTCCCCGACCCCATTTACCCAGAATCGGTTAATTATTACATAACATTTGCATGATTACAAGGGATCAAATCTCGAAAGAACGATCGGTTTAGTAGCCTTGGAAGTACTAGATACATTCATAAGTTTTACATTACATTATAAAATGAGAAACAACAACAACATTGTCTCCATTGACCATATTCATATTCCTTAGAATATCTATGAAAGTTAGTCATGATATACTTCTTCACGTCTTAGGAAAAAATAAAACATAGAAAGGGGTGAGATCAGATGCTCAGCAAGGATAACAATATAGTTGAAATTTTTATAAATAAGCATAAACATTTAAGGTGATGTATAAGACTAAAACAAAAACCTTTTAAACATAAACTTCAGAATAATATGGAAAATATAAATGAAATAATTCCATTTACTTATTCACATGGATATTCTACTAGTCTAATAATCACATGTAATATCAATATACAATTTCATAATGATGGAATGCATAATTCCAGACTTCATAACCACACAGTCAATGACTTGTGCCAACACTACAAATAATATTTTTCAACTCCTTTTTCCAAGACACTATTTTATCTCATGAGACCTACTGATGCATTGAGAATCTATAGCGGTCTCTACCTGTCACTTGCTAAGTCCAATGCATTCCTCATATGAAAAGGTTTAAACATAACATAAAAATTCGTATTAAAATTATCATACGAAATGTCAATACATTATCAATAAACCATAAATGGTGTAAAAGTAACACATCCATAGTCAAACATACCTCAAAAACTTCAATACAATATAGATATTTTGTATCATAATAAATCAACTTCAAACAAGATTAAAATCTATCAAAGGATGTTGACATAGATGAAATCAAATATTTTTTAGAGAAATATCTCTTTCTATTTATAAATCTTTTAAAAGTAATATATTTATAAAAGAAAACATTTATTTTGAAAATATTCTTATAATATTTTATGGGAAGCTTCGACGATGTTCAAATGGAAGAAAATATCCATACCTACCATATAATTTAAAAAAAGACATTCTGACGTTGATTTTGTCGAAAATGTCATAAAGTACCTTGTTTGGAAAACAAAGGAAAAATTCCACTCAAAACATATATGGTCAAATAAAGGTATAAATGACTTTAACCTATAGTCTAGTAAATGGTAAAAAAAATTGAATTATATTTTTAAGAAAACACGGATATGGATGATAAAGAGGTCCTAGTAGATACTTATGTATTAACAACCTTGGATAAGTAAAGAGATTGTATATTTAACGCTTACATTGTGATTTTCCTTAGTCTATAGTATGTTAAACTCATTTATAATAGTTAAAACATTGTTATTAAATTATACAAGAACTATATACATAAATATGATATCATATATGATCCTCTAATATTGCTTTGTCAACAATATTTCAGTAGTATCATCATTTCGGGTGTTAATTGATTCGATTTCATTTATATTCTTGGTTACGTAAGAAATTTTTTTATGTATAGGATGTATATGATTCATATACAAAAGGATATTATGTTCATAAACATTATTTTTATCATAAAATGAAAATTATTCTTGAATTATTACGATGGGGAATGAATCTTATCGCGTTTGTGGAGACGGTAATCTGTATGTATGCACGAGCAACAATATCATTTTATAGATGGTAAAATCATATGTAATTGGATGGTATATAATATATAAAAAATCATTAACATGTTGTAATTATTATTTACATATGTTATACTAATTATTATACCCATCCAAATAAGGAAGTGTTTGGATAACAAACTACACCACGACGTGGAGATGGTAAGCCGTACGTATGCACGTATGGTGAATTTGACATTTATAGGATGGATAGAATAATGAATATGGTTGTAACATATTTATAAAATTGTTACAGTATGTAGGAGGTACTGGAATTATTATTTTGTTATGGAAACAACAAAGAAAGAGGAAGTGGAAGAATAAAAGAACATGAAAGAGGGTGGTGAAATTATTACCTCTTCTTCGGGTGTTTCCTTTTTAGTTGATCAAAAGGGCTCCTTACGTTGGCTTTCTGATAAAAGTATGGGATCTATATTTAATTGAGGGAAGTTTTAAAGATATTTGGGCAGGTTTTGGCCGATCCAAGTGGCTTTGGAGGTGTGAAATTAAGAGAAGGGGAAGTACCCTTTTATAAGATAGGTGGGGGTCACTTTAAGAAAAGCTTGAAATGTTATTTTATAATAAAATAATTTTCTATTTCTAATGGATTAAAAAAAATTTATTTCAAGGGTAAGGTGGGGATGTGTCTAAAACCTCTCAACCAATAGTTTTTAGACAGGTTTAGGTCACCATATTAAACTTGTCATTTAGATTTAACTCTTAGTTAAATATTTTGACATTTACTATGTATCTTTGTATTTTTATATAATATGGTTAATAAACTTACTATAACAAACCAAGAGAACCCCAAGTTGTTTGTTATTAATATATATAACCTTATCTAAGTCCTTTGTCTGAGGATTATATTTTTAGGAATATTATATTAATTAATAATATAGTATTTGTTTTAAAAACTCAATTATGTCAATTTTGACACTATTTAGTATTTGATTTTTTTTGAAAGCCATAAAAACATTCTCACTTTGAATAAAATTTATTTAATCAACCTCAACATGTCATATTAACCTATAAATTTTTTTTAATTCATCATAAGCCTCAATTTACATTTATTTGCATATTTATAATATCAAATATTGTTAATATTTCATTAATAAGGTAATTACTGCATCATCATTGTGTCATAAATAAATTAAATTATTTAATCTCTAAAAATTATAAATAAAATACCATTATGTTGGAAATATTTTTATATTTATATTGAATATTTTTTGTTGAATATATCTTATATATAACCTTATATTAAAAACGGTTTAGCTATTAAACTTTGAATTTAACTCTTTTAACTCTTCTTTAAATAAAATATTAACAAATGTCCTAATCTAGTCCAAGTGAACCAAAGGGGATCGTATTTTATTCTTATGGTTGTTTTTGGTCGAATTAAATTTATTCAATAGAATTAGGACATGTTTTATTTCAATTATGATATCATTTTTACCCTTAATTACCCTATTTACTTTTAACTATGGTAAATAAAAGTCAAAACTTACTATTCACAAAAAAATTATATTATTGAACCACATTTTAATTACTAATTTCAACCATGTATCCATTATTTTTTAAATTCAACTCACAGAAGCGGTAAAATTAAGTTTTGTGCAAATTTTCAAATGCTTCTAGAATGTTGGTAAAATAAGGTAAAAAGTTCAATAAAATTTTATATATCTAAACTTATTATAAAATGACTCCAATGAATTAAATTGAACATATATTGGTTTTATGTATCTATTTTGACATAAAATAAATTAAAATAAAGTAACTAATTATTTAAATAAAAAGTCAATTTTAAACAATAATGTAGTGTTTTTCACTATTCATCAAAAATTGAATGTTTTCATAAAAATAACAAAAATTAACCCTAAGATTATTTTGATATTATGAATCCAAAAATGAAGTCCATTTTGAAAAATAAAATTTATAAATTTTCAAAAAGTGGTTATTACTGTTCATAACGGCTAGTTTGATTGGTTGTGGTGTGTTAAAACTTCAAGTTGCATACAATGCAAACTACTGCATTATTCAAAGGGAAAAGTATCGTGGAAGCTTAGGGTGTTAAATTATATCATGAATATATTTTATATCATGATATTATAAGTTAAATATAATTTCATAACTTCTTGGGGATTATATTTTACATGTTTTAATGTGTTATAGGATACTATGGAATGTATAAAGACTATTCTACTAAAGAATGTTCTTAATGATTATCCTTAAAATCTCACTTACTTTTGTGATTTTTAACTTTATATTGAAAGAATTACTTTATTTAAATCATTTTTCTTTGTAAATTTACTTTAATATCCATATTATCATAAAATGGATATTATTATTTCCTAAACCATATATCAATTTTACATATGGTGTTTACTTTGACAGTTATTTGATTAACTTGGGAATTATTGTTAAATATGTATTATTTATTAAATATGGATATTTGATAAGTAATATTATTTATTTTTTATAATTAGATGTGGGGGATTATTTTGAAAATCATGACATGGGTGAGTCCTGGTTATAGATATCCCCTCGATGCTTCGGTAGTCTCATGACACAAAATAGTTGTCCAAAATAGATGGTTTTTTACCTGGTAGCTAAACCATATTGTGAATTGTCGTGACAATAATGGTTTCATATACCTAGAAAAAATTTCATCCAATAATTAATAATTTCCATCATTTAATTTTAAAATTTATTAATGCATGAGATTTTGTGTCGATGTATCTATAGATACATTTAATTTTTAGTTCATTGATTAAATGTCATGTGTTTCGGTTTCTTATCTTTTATTATTGAAATTTCCTTATCTAGTTATTTTAATGGCATGTGTTATCATCTGTTTTCCCTTCCATGTTGATTTATTCTCATTGATTCGTTATTTCTTACTTTACTTACCCTTACTAGGTATTTGAAACCACGATTATTATGTTTCCATTCCACGGGTTATAAATAATAAATGTTTTAATAAGCATTCAAGGATGTAGCTTATTAGATTTTATTTTGTAAAATGTTTGTATTTTGTATTTCCCAGTATATTATTGGTATCATGTATGTAATATGTCTTTTTCAGGTGGATAAATGGATCCATCCTTCGGGATTTTATTCCTTGTAATCATGCCAATGTAATAAAATAATGCATCTACTTCGGGATTCTAGGGCTGAGGCGTAATAGTTACTATCAAATTAAGTTCAACAAAAACCTAAGAAATTATATTTATAAGACTTGTATTTGGGATAAAAACACTTATATATAAATTTAGGATAACTATATAAGAACATTATAGAATTTCGATAATTTAGATATTATGTGGATATTCTTTGCAACAAATCCATGTCTAGAAATTACAAGTGGACATGGTTCTGGAATAGTTGTACCTAGGAGTAACAACTCTGACAAGGTGTGTTGAACATAACTCAATGTAACATCGTACATGAGAATGGGCCTTACTATTCACATGGTTTGAAAATCCTAGGGGATATGCTTACGATAATTATAATTTTTCTTTACAAACCATCGTAAAGGATTAAATAGAATATGACTATGAATGACCTAGGATAAACCTAATATTTCAGATATTAGAGAAGTAGGAGCCATGATTTACGCATCATATAAGTAATTTTTATGATTATGTTTTTTTAGTTTTTAAAATTGTTCCTCAAACTATGATTTCTTGTTTTATTCATTGGTGGTAACCATAATAAAGAGGGTTAATGTTGAAATCAATGGACAATTTTCTAATGAGAAGTTAAATGGAATTATCCAATGGATTTTGTTATCATTACTAACCACCTTTCATAGAACATGATTAGCAGCATATACCTTAACCAACTATCAGACTCACCAAGGAAGAGAAGAAATGTGCTTACTCAGAGTTTAGGTAATAGATACCATAGAGGAAGGTGTATCCAGTTTCATATGTGCCATGAATGAGGAAAGAATCACCAAAATGAATGTCTTAAAGGGTCAAGAATTTTTTTTACTATAGTAAATAAGGACACAGATCAATTAACTACAATGTAAAAATGAAGAGTTCTATTGATGTAATGGATCATAATACTTTCCTCTATAAGACTTCATCAACGGTTAAATGCTTCAAGAGTTGAATGAATGGTCATTAAGAAAATTGATGTTCCAAGTGGAAAGATCATGAAGATAATCACCATGGTTCTATGAGTGATGTTCATATTTATACTGATGATAAAACTATAGGTGAAATGTGAAACGAAAGAGGTATTAAGTAATAGGATGGGGTATCCTTTTAATGGATTAAGGATTAAGAGGAATAATCGATGTGTTTGTGAATTTGGATTCAGGAATTATGCCATTTAAATATTTTATCAGTAATATATTGGTTATAAAGATAATGGTATATATAAAGGTTATATTGTAGTAATTTTTTTAATGATTTTAGATCATGTGTTAAATGGTACCAATAAAAGTTATTTAGTATAAAGTTAAACTTTTTGGAAAACACATTATTTAGGGAAGGATAACACTTAATATGCTCCTAATGTTAATGCAGTGATGAAGATATTATTGATTTGAACATGTGCTAACTACCTTTTAACTGCGTAATGATTTTATTGAAAAAGTGGTTCATGCTATCATTGAAGGGGTTTACAACACCTTTGTAATTATGGAATATATCCAATAACATGTGTTTTACTTATGGAGTAAGAAAAAAAGGCAAGTTTCCAATATGGTTTTATTGTAATTGAAGTCATTACGATATCTCAAGAAGATATATGATGAAGGTGTTTACATATTCGGTATGTGATGATTAAATAACCGTTTTATATTGATTGAAGGCTAATGATAAAATCATTTTTGGAAATTCAGAAACCTTCCTTACAAAATGTTGGATGAAAATATTTTGGAAAATTTAACCATTTATGAAATGGTTTTAGTTTAACTTTGAATTTGGTTTTAGATATTGATATATTACTTCACTATATGATAAATATTGGTCTACGATATGAAGAATAAATAGTTCAGGGAATGACCAAAGGATAACATTGTGCTTATATAAATGTACCAAGTACATATATTTACTTATATTATTAAATAGTGAAAGCATTACTAAACTCCAAGAAAAATGATCTTGAAACCAAAAAAAGTTCCTAGTACCTTCATTTCCAATGAATAAAATTTCCCCTTAGATCATCACAGATTTATGGCCTTGTGATTGTTAATATTCTCTTAACCATGTTCTCAAGAACTCTCGATCATAAGATGATTGTTATATTTTTCTTTTATGTCTATGTTTCCATTTCCCACTTATGTTCCCATACTGGGAAACCTAATTATGTGATAATTTCACTTTCCATCCTCTTTTATTAGAATTATGTGTTATTGATCATATTTACGATGTGTATTTTTCAACAGTATTTTATTTTCAAATATAATCCCCTGATTACCAAGATCAAGTTTAAATTGTGAGGAAATAATTTAATTAATGTGGGGGGGGGGAATATAACCCACAAATAATTTATAATATGTTCCTTTTATAATTAATATAATTTTTCTCTATCATTCTTTATACACAATGTTGATCTTACGTTATACACAACACTGAATTATCTTTTATTACACAGAAGTTCGTTTTTTACCACCTTTTAATGGCACACCTAATTTAAAAATAAATTTTGACACTTTTATAAAAATTATTTGTCAAAATAAACAAAATTTTTGAATTTTTAATTCCAAAATTATCTTAGGGTGATTTTTGGTATTTTATAACAATTGTTATTTTTTGATGAATAATGAAAAATACAGCATTTTAGTTAAAAACATTATTTTTATTTAAATCATTATTAGTCTTAAATAATATTTTAAATTATTTTAAAGAGTTAAAATGGATCAATTATACATATATTAATCCAATGGTGTTCATTAGAATCATTTTTATATTAAAATTGGATATAAAAACCTGTTGAAGTTTTGAACATTTTTACATTAAAAACTTGCTTTCCCAACAAGCTTGTGAGATTAGCGTTAATCTTAATTTTAGAACATATGTGATTTGAATTTTTAGAATTTTAAATACATGGTTTAGATAAATTTAATATTTATTTCTAATAAGTTCAACTTAATTTTTGACCAAAAATATCAGTGAAAGTGATTAAAATTAATTATGGTGATCAAGGTAAAATTAAACTTAACAAGGGACTAAACCATAATCTTAATGGTCAAAATGACTTGTTAACTTATCCAAAGACCATTGGATGAAAATATTTCTACTACATACCATCTTGGTACTAATTTAATGGGTTATTGTGAAATTATTAAGTGTAAATTCCCTATATAAAATGTTATGTAATGAGAAGGACAAAAAGAAACATTTACTTACCTTTAACTTTTATAAAACATTGAGATATGAAAAATATCAGGATTTAATTAATATATATTATTTTGATACATAAATGAGTTATTTTTATCATAATAATTTATTAATAATTTTTAAAGATGATTTAATTCTTTAAATTGCTTAAGAAATTCCAATGTAGTGATTATTTAGTTAACAATTAACTTAAATAAATGATACTACAAATATTAAAAGTGAAGTATATTGATATAATTTTTAACTTTAGTTATTTTTATAGATGATTATATCAGGTTACATAGTTTTAAAATTAATATATTGTAATTACAATATTTTTTTGATGTTTTAAATTTAAAATTAAATATATAATATCAAAATTGACATTATTGTTATTTTACAATAAATGATATTTTATTAAATGATTTAAAATAAATAAAAGTCATATATTCTCCAAGTTATTTTTTAAGTGTTAATAAATATTAAATATGGTCTATTAATGGACCAATGTATCCTTTATAATTAACACATTGACCCATATAACGTAAAAACATTGTAAACATGATCCTGGTTTAAGAAGTGTTTCAGCGCGTCACATGCGCTTGTTTTAAAATTAATTTCAAAAACACATGATATTTTTATTTTTTATATTATATATCATATTTATAAATCATTGGATATTTATTTTATAATAAATATAAATTTTTTTTAGTCTTAATGGTCAAATTACTTAGGTTAGGAAACTAGATGCTTTAATAAAAATCAAAATGATAAAATTGAGGAATCTTAGAAGTTAAGAAAAAACTTATTAAGGTGAACATATTTTTGTCTTGAAAAGTAATTTATAGACCATTATACTCATTTAATACATTACCCTTTTTAATTTTTTAGACACATTAGGTTAGTTATATCTCCCATTAATGAATACCTTTTTGTATTTACAAGAGTGCCACTCTCCCTCATAAAAGTTATCACCCCTCCTACCTCCTCACACCACTAAAACCAATTAGGTTCGGAAAATTTATGCTCAATTAACTTTCAAACATACCTGAATTACTATTTTAATCTTATCCTATTTTATTAATAAATCTTTGGAATCATTTTGGTACAAACCAAAATGAGTTACATAAATAAGAGGTAAAAAAACTTCTTCAAGATTTTTAGTTTTATTTCCCCTATATACCCCATAAAATATTCTTCTTACATGATTATATAAAAAAATTAGAATCCTAAATAGACTAGTATTTTTTATGTAAATGATTCTAACTTTATTTACACACACCCCAATTGAAATGGGTAATAAACATACTGTTTATGTGAACGATGAACTTCCGCCTCACGAATCGATGATTGTTTGTGCTTCCTTTACCGCCTCTCAGAGTGGTCATTATGATGGAAAAATTATTTATATATTATATATATTGTAATTTTAATTTATTTATAATTCTTAAATTCTTTTTAAAAAAATACCTCTATGAATTCCATTTTTTGTAAATGTGATAAGATCGTTTGTGGAAGTGTGGACTGGTGCCCCCTCATAGCGATGTGACTCATTCACGCTATACATGGAATGTATAAAGGATGGTTTCAATAAACATATTTAACATATATATATAATATATGATACTATAATTATATTATACATATGTATAATTTAATTTTAATTGTTTTATTACAATAAATAAATGAAAGCAGTGTCCATGCGTACGTACGACCTACCGTCTCCGTGAACGGTGCACTTCATCACTTACCTCTAAATATTATGTAAAATTATAAATACAAATGTAATGAATATATAAAAAATTAAATCATGGTTTAAAATATATATATGATTAATTCATGATCTATTTAATATTAACAACAAATGAAAATTCAAAACATACTTGGGTAAACTAGGAAATTAACACCCGAAATAGTTAAAATAATTAAAAAGTGTTCACAAACGGGTAATAAAATATTATTATAAGTTAATATATGATATTATAAACATGATTATGGTTCGTTTATAATTTAATAACATATTCTAAACCACTATAATTAATTATAAGCAGAACACAACAAAAATAAAGGTTAAGGTAAGGGATTTCGTCTCGATTTATATTCCATTGAGAATTATTTGTTAATATACATTGATTGACTTTTTCTGATGTATATACTACCCTTTTCCATGTTATATCATGAATCAATTTAATATAATGATATTATAAGTTTCATTTAATTTCATACCTTCATGTGGATTTTGATTTTAATATTTTAATGTGGTATGAGACATTGTGGAATGTTTAATGTTTATTATCTTAATAAATATTCTTAATGATTATCTTTGCAATCTCACTTAATTTTGTGATTATTAACTTTATATTAAACAATAAAATAATTTTTATAATTTTTATTTGAAAATTTACTGGAATATCCATATTCTCATTCAATGGATAATAGTATTTCTTAAAACCATATATAATTTTTACAAATGGTGTTCACTTTGAAAGTTATTTGATTAACTAGATAATTATTGATAAATATATATGATATATTCAATATAGATATTTGATAAGGTATATTATTTATTTTTATTATTATATATGATGAATTCCTTGGATATGTATGGAATGTGTTGGTTCTGGTTATAGTTATTCTCTTGATGCATCGGTAGTATTATAAGATGAAATATTGGGTCAAAATAGTTTGGTTTTTACCCAATACCTAAACCATCTTGTGAAAGGTCTTGAAAGTAATAGTTCCATGTACCTAGGAAAAATGGTGTCCAATAATTAATCATTTATCTCATTTACTTTCATTTATTTTTCATCTATGATATTTGGAATCAAAATAACTATGGATACATTTAATTTTCAGGTTATTGATTAAAAAGAATGAGTTTCAGTTTTTTAGCTTGGAATATTGAATTTTCATAACCAAATTATTTTAATGGAATTTGTATAATCTACTTACCTTTAAATATTCATTTATTCTCATTGATTCATTATTTATTCCACTTTAATTACCCTTACTATGCATTTGATATCACCTTTATTATGTTTCCTTTCCCCGTGTTATGAAAAATAAATATTTGAATAAGATTTAAAGGATATCGTTTATTTAATTTTATTATGTGTTATTTTTTTTATTTCCTATTTACCAATGTATTATTGGTATCGTGCATGTAATATTAATTTACAAGACTGGTAAATTGATCGGTCCTTTGGGATTTGATTTCTTTTAATCATTTCAATTTAATAAAATAATGAAATAGATCTGGGCTCCTAGTATCGTGGAATTAAACTTTTGATGAGCTAGTTCAGATCAATCATGTGATATACACTGAGTTCCAATTCTTGGGAAAATTATTTTATGGTCGGAAGAACTCATATGAGTGGTCTCAGTATCCTAGACTTGATTTGTACTTCTATAGAAGTTTTGTTATTCTATTTTCCCTGAGTTTGGAGTTATTGGATAGTAGAAACCATTATCATTAGTCTTTCCACCCAGGTACTGACAAGTTGTTTCCTGATCTGAGATGTTGGTATTTGTGGGAGGGGATAAGATGGCCGATTGTTGATTTAGTATCACAATGCCTTTCTTGTTAGAGAATTAAGTCAGAACATTATACACCTTCAATATTTTTGTTTCCCTTAACCATTCTAGTATGAAAGTGGGATGAGATTTCCATGGATTTTGTTATTGGTATTCCAAAAATTACTAGTAGGAAGGATGTGATTTGGGTATTTATTGATCTAATAACAAAAATAGTGCATTTCCTACATATCTAGGAGATGAATAAAGTGGAAAAATTTGTTTACTTCTATGTCCATGACATTGTGAGACTTAATTAGGTTCACTCTACAATTTTATCTGAATGGGACCCAAAATTCACATCTTGGTTTTGGAAGTTTTTTTTAGGAGGTAATGGGTTATAAGTTTAAATTAAGCAAGGAATATTATTATCAGATGGATTAACAGACATAGAGATATCTATATGTTATTTAAGATATGTTCTAGGCTTATTTTCTTGATTTAGGTGGTTCTTGGGATAGGTATTTTTTTCTAGTTCAATTTTCTTATAAAAATAGTTATTAGGATTGGATTGGGATGGTACCCTAAAAATATTTTTTTGAGAGTCCATTTAGATATCCCTTATGCTATGAATAGTTGTGATATAGTTCCTATGTTGAACTGAACATTGTTCATGAGATGGTGGATATGGTGTAGTTAATCTACAGGTGTTTAATCATAGTACAGAGTCATCAGAAATATTATGTGGAATGTCATAATAGACCGCTGGAGTTTGGGGTTGGTGTTCAGGTATTTCTCAAAGTTTCACCTCACTTGAGACATCATAGAATTGGTAAGTAGGTAATGTTGTCACCATGGTTTGTGGGGCCCTTTGAGATCTTTGGAAGACTAGGGAGGGTTTCCTTTTTGTTGTAATTACTATTTGGTTTGAAAATTATCCATGATGTGTTTCATGGTTCTTATTTGTGGGAGTATATACAAGATCCTTCCTATATAGTTAGATGAGAGGATTTTTATCTTGATCTTAATACAACCCTTTTTTAGCAACTAGTTGAGATTATGGATTTCTAAGATAATGTACTACATGGTAAAATGATCCCCCTTGTAGATTGTATATTTACAAGACATGGGAGTGATATTCATTGATAAGGTAGTAGTGGCCTTCTATTATTTTTATCAAAGATCTTGAGAAATATCTTGGGATATAAATATTTTATGGTGGGTAGATTGTAATTCCTTGTTCCATTTTTTAGGTATTCTTTAACAGTTGTTTTTTGTTTCCTTTTTCATTAAATAAATAATGATGAAAAAGAAATTGAGAGGATATAGATAATTGAAAATTTAGGTATTTTTGGATAATTTTAGAGTAAACCTAAAGATTTTTTTGTTCCCTAGGTGATTACACTCCATGTAATAGGAGTACACAACATGTAATGACTTCTAGGAATAATTCTTGAACTGGATACACAAGGTGATATGTTTACACGTAGTGTAATGGAATCACATTGTGTAATGTAAATTATCAGGTTTTTAATAAATATTTGATGGGTTTTTCATCGTATATAAGATTAATGGAATACATGACATGTTTGGGAATTACACCCCATGAAATAGTCCTAAAATTTTCCTTTATTATTCTCCACATGTGGTTTCAAATTTTATTTTTTGTAATCTTCCTTGATCTCAAACTAGAGGCTCTCCCTATGTGATTTTGTGTGATTACATACCTTCTTGGTTTCTTTGTTTAGTGATTAATCACCTTTGGGGATGGATTGATTCTCCCCAATTTCTTGGCATTCCTTGTTTTTTGAAGGCCATTCTCTTGGTTTCTAGTCACCATTGTTGAAATCAACTTGGTTTCTACCGTGTTGAGGTAGGTGTTTCTATAAAATGGGTTAATTTGTTGAATTTCATGTCACTCATGATAAATTTTTTGGGGATGTTCATTTATAAGAAGTGATATATGCTTTTAAAGGATTTCATGGAAAGGAAAATATTTTCTAAAAAATGATTTTTCTATAAAAATAGATTTTATTAATATAGAAGTGGGTTTTCAAATTCCAAAGAGGATCGTCTTGGATTCGAAAAGGTTTTATGAAATTGTGAGCCTGTTTTTTGAAATGAATTCGGAATATTTCAAATTGTGAACCTTGGGTGTATCGTTAAAGAGTCATGGGTAACCTTATTGTGTGTATAGAACCTCTAAGAGTTAACCCTTTATGATATCAGCAGGTAGGAATTTCTATTGGATGGATATAATTTTCTGCATGTTTATGGTTTTTTGTGTCATGTATGCAGTATCTCATAGTCTAGATCCCAATTTGAGGTTATTTTTCATTTATGGTGATTTTCATCTGGATCATTTTTATCATGGATTATTTCTCACTAGTTTTTAAATAAGGTTGTATCACAAAGTTTCGTATCACAGGTTATTTCAAGGATATGTGTTTACTAGTTTAAATTTTGATGTATTAATATGTTTTCATGTTTTATAACTTCTACTTGAAATATTTATAAGTTTATAATATTAAATGATTACATAAAAACCAAAGGGAAAATTCATTACTATTGGATTTAATTTTTAAAAATACTTTTGAAAACTATTTTTTAAAAAATATTTTATTTCTAAATTATTGACATTATACCTTGTATAGAAACTATGGTGGTATCCTAATGGGATTTGGAAAACACCCTACCTGTGAATTTGGGAATTTGTAGATGTTTTATTTCAGGATTACGATAAAGTGAAGGGAATCTTGTAGCTTGATGTCCTGTCTTTTTCTTGCTTCTTTTGGTTTAGATTGGTTTGTAGGTGACCTTCTTTCCACATGGGATTTTGACATACAATCTTGATTGGTCTATTTTGTCAGGGATTTTATTTATTTATGGTGTCTCTTCTCTTTCCTGTTTTTACTCAATTTTTATGTCTTTTTTTATTATATTCAAGTCTAGTTCTTTTTATCCTCTTTTACCTATTTTAATTTATGGGTATCTTATGGTAGCTTGCCTAGTTGAGTTGGGTTTCTTTATAGAGATCTTCCATGAAATTTAAATAAATGTTTTTATTTATAATTTTATTTACTAAATATATAGGATTCAAGGGACACAATGGAATCTTGAGAACTTGTGATGCCATAGACAATGATGGTAAATGGATTGATGTAAAATGTAAGATATGAGTTATATAGACCCTGGTAAATCAGGAATTAAATAAAATAAAATAGATGAGAAGTGGAGCTTGAAATGAGTGCCCATATATTTTTCCAATTTGGGGAGTTATGATGGACTTTTTATGATTATCCAAGGGTGTCAACGTAGAACCCAAGGACGGATTAGGTGATACTTGGGAGTTCATGGTTTCTATGATGAGATCAGGGAAACATCAAGGGATGATATTCCAATTTTCCCTGCAGTCTTATCTCTAAGCTTGAATTTAGACCATGGTGACCCATGTAGAGTTTCTGGTGTGAGATTCACCTTTGGGGTTCTTAGTGGGTTCCTAGTTTAATTTTTACTCTGTAAAGGGATAGTGTATAGAAGCTAGGCTATCATCCCAACACACCAAATAACCGAAGAGTTTTTAGTTCTATATTTAACCCTTATGACTATTGAATAAATTAAAATGTAAACTATACAACTATTGAAAATTTTAAGATGTTAAAAAAATAAATTAATGAAAATGGTAAAACAAGATGCATGTCACATGGGACTTTGGGGATAGTGAATACCCCGAGTGATTGTTTTTTTATTTATTTTTATTTTGGGGATAGATTTCACCCTAGGTGGATGTTTATTTTTTTAATTAATTATATTGGTTTCATGTATGGTTTTTCACCTGAGTGTATGTGTTTAACTTTTTCATTTATCCATATATTATGTATGATGTTTTGGGGATGGTTTTCCCAATGGTATATTTTTTGGGTTATATGGTTCCATGGAAGGACGTGGCCCTCTTATATATATGAAAGGATGGTTTTATGGAGGGTATAATCTTACATCTAAGGTAAATTATTCTGATGATATTGGATTCCCATAGGTATGTATTACATAGTCTTGAGGTTGGTGGATTCCCCTTAATGGTTATAATGGTTCCATGTAGGGAAGGTGGTCCCTAGGTTTATGGATTTGTAGTTTCCAGGGAGGGGATGTGACCCCCTGGGGGGATGGATATGTGGTTTCTATGTAGTGTATGCAACCCCTATGAAGGATTGATATGTTGCTTTTGGGTAAGGGTTGTGACCCCTTGAGTGGATGAATTTCATTATGTGGGTGGGTATATTTCCCTCATGTGGATTCTTTTATTTCTATTATTGGTATATTTCTATTGGGTAACTTCTTATTATTCAGGGATTAGTATATTTTCTTTCATGTTATTGTTCATATATAGAACCATCCATGTTTTCCAAAGGAAGTGTAGTCTATCTAGAGTGTAACCTTAGAAGATAAGGTTTGGTGTGGATTTATTTGTTTATATATAGTAGTCTTTTATTATTTAGAGTGTATCATATACACATGAACTACTATAATAATTATTTTAGGTAAAACATTAGTGCAGTCCTACTAACTTTTACTATATATCCCAATATTTTAAAATAATACTATTCTCGATAGCATGCTTAACATGAAACATTGACCTTTATGTAAATTTTGATATACTATAAAAAATATTATTATTAAAATGTAACCATTATTACACAGCTATAAAATTGGAAGGTATGGATAGTAGTAGCCAAATTATTAAAAAATTTATAAATGTTTTATATAATACAAATTTATTTCTTAATGTATAATAAATATTTACTCAATTTATTGTAAATTTATTTTATAATTGAAAAATTGGTTTTCCTAAAAAATAGATTTTATTGATTTTTATGAGGGAATATTAAAAATAATTTATTAAACATTTAGAAATTTTATTTGATAAAACGTATATCATTTCTTAAATGAAAACATAAAAATTATCTTTGGGAGAATTTTTGGGATTTTTTTGAAAATATTGATTGTTTAGTGAATAGTTAAAAATACCGGTTTTTTTAAAATATAATTTCAATGAATTGAAGAGTCCAATTATGAATTTAATTTTATATTAAATTAAAATAAGTTATATTTAATTATATATAATCTATTTAATTCCATTTTAATCATAATTATACTTGATTTTGGTATAAGTTCGTTGGGATTAAAAACTTATTTTTCTAAAATAGTTTTTTGTTTTATTATATGAATTTATATTGAAATTGATTTATTACACTTCTAAGAACTAAAATATGAAAATTGGTTTCTATATTTGGAATCAAAACATTCAATTATGGTATATATTTACCATTTTTTTCATTATGAATATTGACCATTTTATATATTTTTCACCTTAGTAAGGGTAAATCAAATAATTAAGGTTAAAAATAATATGATAAGAAATAAAAATATCCATAGTACTTGTCTTTATTTTATTTTATAATTTTTTTTCGAACATAATCATCATTTTTTCTAAAATTTTGAAATTCCTTTCCACTTTCCTTTGATAATGACCTTAATATGATTTTAAATAATTAATAAAAAAAATGTCGCACTCTTTTTTTAATATCTTTTTTATTTTTTCATAGGGATAGTAAGTGTATATGTTCGATTTAGATTTATTATTTAAGATATGAATTAATTTTTTTCATCATGGTTATTTTTTAAATTTGTATTGATGAAATAATTACATTAAATTCTTACGCAACACAAAAAATGTTCCTGTACAAGCAGTAGAAAAATCATGTAAATGGTTTTAAAAACTCTAAAAGTAATAATTTATGGATTAGTTATAGGGTTCCATGAATTTTTTAGATAAATATAAAATTTTATGTATGATTTAATAGTTAATATTTCGATTCCACTACTATATTTATGTCATAAAATTCAAACTATGTGAATAGTCCCAAAATTGATTATAATGGTATATTATGTAAAAAAAAATTTAATTAACAATTTAAAATTAATAAAAATATTATATTTATTTAATTTAATGGTTTATTTTCAATAATATAAAAAATGGTCCTTTTATTGGTCAATTATCCTTTTATAGAAACTTTTTAACCCTTAAAGTGTAAAACCCTTTTATATCTCAATAATAGTTCAAAGGGTTAATAAGGGGGTAAAGCTAAGAGGTAATAGTAAAAATGTCACCAAAATATATAAAATATTTATTGAATGATATTATTTAGACTCATACATATCTATTATTTTAAATTTTTAAATTTATTCCACTTTTCCTGGGAAATTATTTTATATTAATTAATACTTTAAGTAATTCTAAGAGTCACCCTCACCTCACTCATAAAACAGAACCTCTTATCCTCTATTAATAACACCTTTCAAGAAATCTAGTTCAAAAAATCATAAACCAAATATCTTAAAAAATTCATTATCATGACCTAGACTCTCTAGTCTCATTAAAGTTCCAACCTATAAGTCTTAATGTGTAACCCAAAGGAGGTTTTCCAAAGAAGGTGTATAACTATTAATCGAGCATTTTATTCTCACTTTTTCTTATACATCCTTAAAAATTTATTAAAACATTATGATATAAAAAAATAACTACCTCATCTATAATTAAATATTATTATGACTTTTTTTAAACTCTTTTTAATCTCTTTTTTCCATTAAATGGGGAACTAAGACATTGTTCGTGCATACATGCGGACTGTCACCTCTATGAAGCAATGTGTTTCATTTTCCATCCCCGACTCTCCAAAAATTTTATAATGATTTATTTAATTTATATATATATATTTTTAATAAAATTATAATCATTATTAAAATAAGATATATTGTCTATTTTATTATTGTGTTATCCAATAGAAAATGAAAATGACATACTTTTGCACGTATAGATTATCACCTCCATGAAGTTTTGCGATTAATTTTTTATATAAAAATTTAATGGATGGTTATAAAAAATTAATATATAAAAAATTATAATTATTTCATGATTATTATTCTGTATATAATTGACCAATTGCTTCTTTATCCACAGTCAACAAACCAAAGTTGTATCCCTACTATGAACATAACTTCCTTAAATCATATTATATGAACTTAACGGATTAAATAATTAAATATATCATTAAAATGAATGAAAATAATAGTTTAATAAAAAATAAAGAAAAAACCTATTAAATGTTCTTAAACAATTAAATAATTAATATATCTTTATATTTTAGGATGTTAGTGTATGTATATAGAAAGCCTGGACATGAGGTTTGGGTTTTCTTAACTCAATTTCCTTCCAATGGGTTAATTTACTTATTCATTTTATATATTATGATAAAATTATCTTTGTAATTACTTATGATAAATCTATGTTGTATTTATACCTTTTTATTTGGATTTAAATTTTTTAAACATAATTACTTAATTTATTATTTCTCTTTTAATGTTATAATCTTTGTCAGGGGTTTATGTTACAATCTCATTTACTTTTAGGATTTTTTATGATTGAATTTCTATAGAGGTAAATTATATTATACTTATATAATAAACACAATTAATTATTCTTATCCTATTTTTTTAGAATTTAGAAGTTTCAGTACCACTTTTTTCTCTTTGGTACTCGAAATGGTTCAGACAATGTTTTTATGAAAAGATGGTCTTATTTCTCCTCTTTAGATTAGAAGATATTTTTCTTCCACAACCCTATTTTTTAAAATGTTTTCAAGAATTTTTTTCACTATTCTTAAATGATTTATTAATTTCAATTTTACCTATGTTTTATATTTTACTAAAATATTAAAAAGAATATTCTTTCAATTTTCTGAACAAGGTACCTTTTATCAGAGTGAGAAAAAAATATTTTTTTAATGATTACGAAATTAAGGATGTTTCCTTAAATAATGGCCTATAAATTATTTGAAGAATTATTTTAATTTTACCATGTTTATTTTAGAAAAACTTTTCTTAATATTCTAAATTTGTTTAGTTTTTAAAAGTTATCTTCAATGTGGAAAGGGTATTTTCACCAAGAATGTTTTTAAGTATTTTATAATGGTATTTATGTCCACCAATGAAAACAACCCTTGACATTTGATATTATCTGCTAGAGACATGTTGTAATAATACCATCCTTATTCGTTATCTATAACCATATTTTCTTGGGTAGATCAAGCAATTAATGAATAATGGTTATTATTATATTGAAAAGTGAAAACATTTAATTATTTTTCTCAAAATCTATTTTTCGTTTTATTAATAAAAAAAATTTGGTTGATTGGGAACCTCATAATCACAAATCCTCAATAAACAAGACACAAACCAAATGAAAACCATTAAATAGAACTAAGGAAGATAAAAAAATAAAATTCTAGCCACAGACCACCTGAAAAAAATCAAATCTCAAATTACAAAAAAATATATGGAGAAGGCCATTCTATTCCATGCTTCTTGGAACACCCTATCCCTCAAAAAAAGATATCCCAAAACCTCCATTGAAAACATATCACTAAACTGAATTGGAAAGGGGAAATAGACCTAGAATCTAGAGCAGTGTAAGAGTTGACATGACCTCCATAGTGAGCCATGATGAAGCCAGTACCATCAACCCCATAGAAAAAATCGGTTTCAAACCAGCACATAAAAATGTATGAAATAATCATACAATTAGATAAACAAGCCTAAATTTCAAACCTCAAATCCATCGCCATAAATTCCAGGATTCATCCAAAACATAGAACCACATGAACCACATTATCGAAGCCAACATATACTACACTTACTAAACCTAGGTACTTTCAGCCTTATGTGTCAAGATCTTATAATCCCACGTCTCCCATTTTGGAGACCCTTATCAATCTGTCTATCCCTCTATTCGCATTCTTGTTCACCTCCACCCCTACACACCCGAGGATCATAGGGTTACAACACCCCTTCTACCTCTATCTTCTCATCATTCACATTCGACCTCCTTCCATATACACATCCACAAATCTCGCATCATCTGTCGTTTCAATACTCACACCCCACTACCAAATCCCTACGGTGTACCCAAACCCCCAATGCTTATGGCTCGCAGTTTTTTTCCACCCACCATTCCCCGAGCATCCTAGGGTTTTGCCTCCATCTTCTCATTAATTCACCATTGTCTCCAGAACAGCTCTGGCCAACTATAAATACAGGTTTCATTCTTCCTCCACTATGGTGAAATCTACCCAATCTCTTATAGCTTCAAAAATTATACCCATACATGAACTTCCAACCAAACCCTCCATAGTTTCTGGCTCCATATTTTCTTTAAATCTAGAGGTTTTCTCCTTACACAACTATGGTGGAACCCCATCTTCCCCTAAAATTGACGATCAGTTGCGGTATTTCATCAAAAACGTTTTGACGCTGGATTTCCCCTCCAATGATTTCTATAACCCTACCTCTTACGATACCGCATCCTAGTCCTCGAATAACTCATATTCTCCATCTATTCCCCATGACCATCAACTTCTACAACCTCTAGAAAACTCTTTACATCATTAGAAACCCCATTGAGGTATAAATGTGCAGTCTCTCCAGCATCAGCAACCACATCATCTCTATTTTCGTGACCTATATGTTGTATTCTTCAATACAGATCTATATCCACAAAATTGAGACTCAAGTAACTCTTCAATCCATGTCGTTTTACAAAGTATATTATTCTGGTCGGGGACATTCAATGTTCTACGACATCACGTTGAAGTCTTTTTTATAAAGTATTAAAATGGGTAACTCTTCATGAGTTAATTTAGTCTACATAAAAAAATGAGTATTCTTGTATTATTATCAATTTACTCTAACTATTGTGAGAAACTATCTCCTTAAGATTCCCATTAATCTGCATCTATTTTTCGATTACAGTGACTCTTCCAATAACAGAAAACTACTTTCATAATGTTTATAAAACTACATTCAATACAATAATTGAAAGCTTCCTCTTACAACACATCATATCATCTAACATGGGTATGCCTACCTCATTCTATTCAATACATGGAATTCAGTGATTCTATGTTCCAGATTTTATTTATTTGTCATTATTGATAGTATAAAATTGTAAAATTAATAATTTATCCAATTTCGTGTTTTCCATGGCAATGTATATTACCATCATTTTACTACTCACTCTGTATAATATGGTTTCCCTACACACCTTGACAATCTAATATCTATTCTAAATCTTGGTACCTCCAACTGCATGTATCACCTATACAATAGGATTTCAACTGGTAACTCCTCGTATATTGATATAGTCTGCATAGAAATTGAGAATTATTAGATTATTAATATTTTACTCTAATTTTTTTGACTCACTATCTCTTTTGACTTCCCATAAATCTGATACTATATTTCCACTATTGTTACTAATCCCACAATAATGAACTACATCAAGTCGCATTGTTCGTGCCAAAGGATTTCAACTAGTAACTCTTCATACATTAATTTAGTATGCATATAAATTGAAAATTATTATATTATTAACAATTTACTCTCTTTTATGACTTACTGTCACATTTTACTTCCCATAAACCTGATACTACATTTCTAGTACATTTATTCGGCGAAAAATGGTGAACTACTATTGGACATTTTATACAACTGCTTTCAGTGTCATATTTGACAACTCTCTTTTACACCACATCACATATTCTAACACTATAATACCTACCTTATTTTATTCAATACTTGTAATTCAGTGTTTCTATGCTACAGAATTCATTTCTCTATCATTTCTGATAGTTTAAAACTAAGAAATTATAGCATTAGTTAATTTTATGTTTGCCTTCATGACACATTTTACATTCACTTTGTTGTTAACTGTTTGTAAAATGGTTTCCCTACAAACAATTACAATAAAATACAAAGAAAATAATACAAACATGCATATCCCATCACACACTAGTGATGCAAGGTTCTAGAGAGATTACTAATGAAGGAATGACAAAAATTTTGTGAGTAACCTATTTTGTTCACTTTAACATGATTTCCTAATTTTCATTCTTTCAGTAGTTGTATTCATTACGATTTCAAAAATAATAGTGTTTCTGTATTTTATAAATTCATTAATTCCATCTACTGAGCAGTCTGTTACTCCAATAGGCAAACCACTATCAACAAATATAATCACACATAGAGTTAGATTCATTCCATTATCACCTATATCTAATCCCAGTATTTTCTATATCGAGGTTCTAGGTCTATTTTTTATAATTTTTTAGAAGAAACATTTCCCAAATCTGGTCAATGATGCATGCCAATTGGGTTATGCTATACAAGTAATATTCCACTTGTATTTAATTATGAACAATGAAATAAAATATTGTTTCTTATCAAACCATCTATTGATCTATTTGAAGGCAACTGAATCCTGAATAGAAGTGTTCAATAGTTGAACTTAAATACAATATTGTAGTCTTGACATGTTTCCAATCGAATTTTATCTATATAAATTTATTAGTTTTACCTAATAATGAATCTAATATAGCTGATACCTTTCATGTGGTAGATGAAACTACATAAGATAATTATAAAGATAATAATGATTAAGTAAAGTCCATTCACAAACCAATAGTGACTATAACAAGTATTTGAGGTATGGGACAATCATTTAATACAACATATATAGGAACCCCATCCATAACATGTTCAAACACCAAAACCTCATTTTTTCATCCCTAAGATGAATAGAGAAAAATAAGTAGAATTAATAGCAACTGAAAACTAGAGCCCTTTGGATCATGCGCATGAAAGACAAATCCCTCAATATGATTGTTAGTGTTCTATTTATTTTTGATTATGATGTCAAATGTGTTTCTTATTGGGATGTTTCCCTATGTTTTTTCTTATATATGACTATAGATTAACACCAGTAATGGGTTCTACTATGATAATGTTTTACCAAGAAAAAGTTATAACCCTATGTTTACTATCCAAATAAGGAAAGTTCTTGAATTGTGGATTTTTAATTGTTCATTCATTCTTATTTTGTTTTTATAACAATATAATTGCAGATAAATGTCAATATCATGACTGACTTATGGTTCATTGGCAGCATAATCCAAGAGATAAAATTACAATTTAGGTCTCTTTAACATGTAATGTTCCTCTTTTATTTCATTAGGAAAAAATAATTAAATTATTTTTTCTTCTCAAACTGTCTACTGATCTCTTTGTAGAAAACTGAAGCCTTAAGAGAACTGTTGTATGGAGGAAATTCAATGCAATATTGTGTTCATGAAATGATCTCATCCGAAATTTTATCAATTAAATTTATTAAGTTCACCTAATAAATAATCTACAACATTTGATACCTTACATGTGGTAGATGAAGCTTCAAAAGAGAATTCTAAAGAGAGTAATTAGTTAGTAAAGTCTATTTGAGGACCAACTGTGACTCCAAAAATTAGTACGGAGATGGGAGAATAATTAAGTTCGGACCTTGAAACTTTATTGTTCTTCATACTTGATATGAATATAGAAAAAAATGAATCAATGGCCACTGAAAACTAGTGTCCCTTAGGTCATGTGAATCCAAGAAGAATCCCATGATCCCATTATTAGTGATCCAGTAATTTTTATTTTGATGAGAAAGTTGTTTCCCTATGTTTTTACTTTTATATGACTGTATATTAAAAAATATAATGATTTATACTATGATAACATTTACCCAAAAAAGGTTACAATTCTATACTCTAGACTAAAACATTGAGTGGCTAATACAATAAAAATATTTGATGTTCATGAGCTGAGGAAATATTAATAAAAATATTTTTCTTCAATTTTTCTCCTGCATATATATCTCATCCCATCCCTCATATTCATTTTTCTAAATGGTACATTGATGTATAGGGGATATGCCTTTACATCTGGTTGAAGACATGGAATACAATAATAGATCAAATGAGAAGATTAGAGATCTGAGGGAGAATCTGAAGTGAGCTCAAGTAGAGACTCATGGGATGTATATGGGAGCAGCAAATGTGTCTAATACACTGAATGCTTGATTTATAATGATGAAAAATCATCAAGTTACGTGTTTCTATTTTTTTAAGGTATGTTTCAGCTAAGATAATTTCTTATTTTACTGAGGAGTAATTTTTTGGATTATAATCAATAGATATTACTTTAGTCAACTCACAAAAACATACATTCGAGTATACTCATCTTTAATTCCAACTTTATTATTTAACAGTTTTTTTGTTTTGAATATCTATTTAAAACCCACTACACACATTCCAATATAATGATATTTTATTTAAATTGTTTTTATGTACTTATAAAAAAAATTATTTAGTGTATAAGTTTATATACATGAATCACTTTTTGTAGCATGTATGGACTAGGGTACTAATTGAATATTAGTAACCCATATCCATTGGTTTTATAGATTCCTAAAAAAGGAAACATATTTATTAATTATACATGATAGTTTAACACTTGAAAATGTATAAAAAGATTCAATCCTAAAATTTCACTTTTAATCAACCTTTGTTCACATTGATCCTCTATTTGTCTCTATATGTACTCATTGCTTCCTAGATTTTCTTCTCTATTAATTTAACTAGAATACCATTAACGTCTTATTTTATGGTGATAGATATAACTATCAACAAGCATATTATGGTTATATATATACCATGTTTTCCATCAACTGAAACACATTTTGGTTTTTGACCATATTCTTCTTCCCTAAACAAGTTTCTCTATTTTCAACTTCTTAGAGAATCTTAACAAGCCTTGAGATACCACATTATCATGTAGTGAACATATTACGTCATATAGGTGGATCTATAATGGCTATTTAATAGTAATTATTTTTAAATTCAAACTACTTTTTTGAAAACACATACAATCTATTACATATGCATTGAAAAATTCATTTAAAACAGAAATATAATTTCTATGTGCTGGAATTTTTTCTATGTTGTTATTCTCTTTTGTCTATATAACATGTTGGATACATTTTTTCTTCATAACACATCGAATAAATATTTTAATTAAATTTCATGTTTAAACTTTCAAGTTTAAGTATTATAATATAGTATATTAGGATTATAGTTAATATTTTTTGGCGTAAAACACATGTCTGATCAATTCTATCTTAAACCATTCAATAATAAATTTATGTCAAACAATAATGTCTACTATCATTGAATATTAAAACAAAAAATTTCTATGAATATCATAGTTTCTGTACTATTGAAATTATTTACTTTTTCAATAGGTTAATATATTCCACCATTTTGTCGATGAAGCTTTACCTCC
The DNA here is from genome assembly GCA_963277665.1 of Viscum album. Classification (NCBI taxonomy): domain Eukaryota; kingdom Viridiplantae; phylum Streptophyta; class Magnoliopsida; order Santalales; family Viscaceae; genus Viscum; species Viscum album. The sequence goes on from OY728141.1 coordinate 144,870,951, forward strand.
AGGTGTTGCTGCTTTGGATTCTGCTAGAAATGATTAATAAACTTCTAAAAAAATAAACATAAATATTTCTTTTTATAAATTTTTATTTCATTATAAGATCCAATATTTTATTCACCAGCATTCCTTAATTACTTCCATAATGGTCTCCACATTTTATATAATTCTACTTCAATGTTATGCACCACATTTTTTGTGATTAAAAAAGGTTAAATATTTACCTTTCTTCTTAAATTTTACAAAGAGAAATCTTATTAAAAAATAACCATTAATATGTATCACCATTAATCTTTATCACCATGTATATTCACGGGTGAGTAGTAGTAATCACTATTTCTGGGTTTTATTCTGCCCCATTTGTGGTATCTCTTGTATCTATCCATCCACAGATTGCTCACTAAAAATGGCATTTTCTAGTTTGATTTTTTCTGATGATAATCGATGCAAGGAAGATAGAGAACACCACTTAGGTCATAAATTCCATTAACAAAAAAAATAAGGGAACCATCTAGGGTGGATTTTGAAGAAACCATAGATGAAAACCACCAATTTGGGTTTTATCTTCGAATCTAGACGAGATCCAGATAAAACTGAATAATGTAAATACACCAAGAAACAAGAAATCATTCCAAAAGTAGAGGAGATGAGACATTAAAGCCATCCATGAACAAAGACACTAAGGTAAGGGGAATTAGATCTGAACAAACCAACCCAAATCTAAAGCCTCTAAGGTTATATCGGCATAGATCTAATGAAGTTCAAACCCTTCACCACTTGAAGGAGATTCCATTTAAATCCAACTTGTGTCATTGGGGATCGTTCCATCATCATTGATGATGAAGAAAAATAGGAGAAGGGGTTGCACCAAATAAGACATTCGATCAAAATTATATGAACCCAAGCCCATACTATCAGTCATGGATGTTGTTGCCGCCTTCCAAGGAGTCACCACTACTAGTGAAGAGAGTCATGTATTTAAACCTCTATGTTTTTCTCATTCTACAGTACATGTAAACATCTATATATTGTTAATGGTTGTTTTTTTATAAATCAATTATGGGTGGTTATTTTATATATAAGAAATGGGTGTTTATATTGTAAACTAATGATGGGCGGGTCCATCATAGACTTTCAATGAATTAGGTAATGAGACATAGATAGAAGTTACTCCTACTAGATGATATAGTTACATTACACCTAAGAGATTAAGTATTTTACTAGTTACTTATTACTCTTAAGAGATTTAGGAATTATTCAGCTAGGTTAATCCATGATTAATGTTTGATGTTCCAAGATACCTATGCAATTTTTTAATGTTTTCTATAATTTCTAATGGATATTTTGTTCAATGCTTCTTTTCATATCACTCATGAATTATATGAATATTGTATTATGTTAAATATGTTGTCTATATATAATTATTAATAATAAACATTTATGTTTGTATTAAGTCTCTTATGTTATGCTCATTCACTTTTATTATATCATTGTACCCTTATGCTCTTAATATTCTCATTGAGGTCATTCAATTGTTAATTCTTATGTTTAACCTTGTTGAGAATTTGATCTCACCCTTGTTTTTTTTATTTTCAATAAGTTATAAAGATTGATGTTAAATGAATTATTTCTATTAAGGTTTCATGTGCTAAGAATTTTTTGGTAGATGTTAAAGAATTAATATGAAATATAAAAAGGTGGTTATAGTGGAAAAAATTATAACATGAAGGCATAGATATTATTATGTAATATTTTGTCCTGATTCTTTAAAAATATAAACCTAAAAGGTCCTTGGGAATGTAAGTGATCTAATATTTCCATTTGATGTTGTATGCTTTGGATGGTTCAAAATGGGTTACGTTTATCGGTATCAAATTCATAAATGTAAATACTATGTTTTTAGCACCAAATCTGGGAGTGTGGTTTCGGGGATGTTATATTTGGTATTATATCATGGTTTAGATAACTTTTGAGATTATGATATCTTTATGTGAGGTTAAATTATGTGTTATGGATATGGTCGTGAGTTTATAAATTTATTTTTTATCATATATTCAAAGGAATAGACACCCTTTTCGGTTTTATGTGATGTTATTTTAAGAATATTAATGATATTTTGGGAGAATATTTATTGGGTTGAGGTATATGTTACCCTGAGGATTAACCTTAATTATTATTTCAAAATAATGATTTTAAATTTTTGGGGGTGTAAGAAAAAATTCATGGGAAAAAATTTTAGGTTAATTGAGATATAGTATTCTTTATTTATAGAATGATTAAAGTCGAATCATTGGTGTTATTGTTGGATTTTGGATAATAATGTATTATTTATTCATATGAAGGTTAATTCATTTTGGGTAATATTTTCTCATGTTCTAACCATTTTACTTTTATTAATTATAAGAAGAAATTATTTTCATACCTTTATATAACTCATTATAAATCACAATTTTATTATAGTGGTTTAGTAATTACATATCAATACTCATAATTTGGACTAAAAGATGACAAAAAGATGGAAACTAATTCAGTCACAAAATGAAAGGATAAAATATAAATTATGGATTTGAATAAAATCAAGTAAGTATATTTCCTTATGTTCTTAAATTATATGATAAGGTAATTCTTCAACCATATGATAAGGAACATGAAATAAAAATTATATCCTATTTAATTCATTTCTGATGAATTTATAGTCTTCATATACAATATTGGTTTATGTTTTTTTGCTCATTAACGTTATTATGACCACATTCTAAGTCATATTTAATCATTTGGGCATTAATTTTCTCCACAATTTCCATGTTTTCCCATACCATTAATGTTCTCTAAATTTAGAACCTGGTTATGTGTTACTCTATATGACCTTTTTATTTCTTATTCTCTATTTTCAAAAGTATTTTTTATTAACAACTTTTATATTGTGGGTTTCCAAGAAGGTTATAGTAAAATTTCAATCCATTGATTAAAGATCTCAAGATAAAATTTTGAGGGTGAAATTTATTAAATAGAGAGAGAATTTAATAACTCTATATTTTTTAAAGAATATTACGCTTAATATCTTTCTTAACATGAAACAAAAAAACATTAAAAAAATCAACATGCTATAAAAATATTATTATATAATATTAATGTTATTACAAAGCTATTAAATTGGATTGTATGGATAATAATAACCATATTATAAAAAACAATTATAAAGGTTTAATATAATCCAAACATAATGACTAATTCCTAAAAAACAAGTAATTGATTTTTATGAAAGTTATTATACGATTCAAAAATATATTTTTTCAAAAATGTGTTTTATTTTTTTCTTTGAGATAATATTATAATTAATTTCTTCCAAATTTATATATTTTATTTGATAAAAATGATATTATTTTTGAAATTAACATATCAAAATTATATTAGAGTGATGTTCTCTAATTTTTCCAAAAAATATTTATTTTTTAGTGAAGAATGAAAAATAAAACTTTTTATAGAAATATATTTTCTTTCCATTGAAAAGTAAAATTATGATTAAAATTTTTTCTTAAAATAAAATAAGTATTATTTAATTATATTTTATCTTATCAATTTCATTTAACTTGTTATTATACATAATTTTGGTAAAAGTTTATTTTTAGTAGTAAAAATTTATTTTTCTAAAAACTATTTGTTGTTCTGTTTTAGACATTTATATTAAAATTTATTTTACTCAATTAGTTGAATTTAATATTCAAAATTTTATTCCATATTTTTTGTTATAATTTTAAAATATATTAAATAGTTCCCTTTAATTTTTGTGGATTATTAATAATAAATATGTTAAATATTTGTCAACTCATTAAGGATAAATCTGATAATTAAGGTTACAAATAATGTGATAAGGCCTAAAAATATCCATAACACTTGAATTAATGTGATCTTATAGGTTTTTCTCAACCATAGTTATTGAATTTTGAAAATTTGAAAATTTAATTCCACTTTCCTTTGATAATGACTTCAATATGATTTTAAATAAAGTATAAAAACTAAATGTCATCCTCTTTGTTTTAAAATATTTTATATATTTCATAAGGAATAAAAGAGTTTATGTTTGGTTATAAATGTTTATTTAAAATATAAATGAATTTTTTTATCATGGTACTTAATTTTTAATTTTTAGTTATTAAATAATTACCTTAAATTATTATGCAATGTCAACCCGATACTTATGAAAGTAGTAGAAAAATCAATTTAATGATTTTTAAAAACTCTAAAAATAAAATTTCATGGGTGATTTATGATTTTACGTTAATTTTCTAATTAAATATAATATATTAGATAGAGTTTTCAAGTTTATATTCAAATTAAATAACTCATTGATGTTATTAAATCAAAACTATGTAAATATTCCCAAAATAACTCTAGTGATATATTATCTAAAATAATATTTTTTTAATGATTTAAAATTCAAAAAAAAATATCGTCTTTAGCCAGCTAAATTAGAAAGGATCTATATTATAAATTATTTTCCAATTATGGGTCTTTTTTCTTTTTATAAAAACTTTGATTACCCATAAATAGTAAATTCTTTAATATCATGGGAATCGTAAAAAGGGTTGAGGTGGGGTTAAAATGAGAGATAAGGGTGAGAAAATCACCTAAATTTTTTAAAAATTTATTGTATGAGAGGATTTAGAAACATAATCATCCTTTCATTAAAATATATAAATTTTCTAGCAATTTACTTCAAAATTTAATTTATATTAATTTAATACTTTAATTAATTTCAAAAGTTCCCCTCCCCTCACTTATAAATGGAAATTGTGTATCCTCTCTTCCTCGCACCTTTTGGGTAAATACCCCAACATTAATAGCCTAGAGTATGTAATTGTTTTATTAGATTGGCACTAGATAAAATAAATTTCATCCCAAAGGACCAAAAGGTTTAATTTTCTTGGAAAATAGATACATAATTGAAAATTACATTACATATGAAAACCTAACACAACATAGTATTTTATTTTAGTGCACCATTATTCCCTTAGGTATATCTCTATATATCATTCATGATACACATCATGGAATCCTGGGGAAAGGAAACATATGGGGTGAGCTCATGTGCTCAATAATTGTATGCTTATAGTAAAATATAACATGAATAATTAAGGTGTAGTCAATTTGTAAGGATAAATATATGAAAACAAGGGACAATTAATCAATAATATTAGCATGAAGAATAATAGATCTGGAATAAATGATAATAAAATAATTTCATATAAAAATTACATGACCATAAAATTTATCCGTGGATGTCATAACTAATAAAATAATCACATGTAAATCAATAATAAATCATGTAATGATGGAATTTGTAATTTTGGACATCATAAACATACCATCAAGGCCTAATTCCAATACATATTACATAAATGGGTAAGACCTCACCCATTTGTGTTTTCATATTATAATGAATATTAATCTAAAAATATGAAATATCTATCTAAGAGAAGTTTGGGCTGCTATAAAAATCCTTAGAAAAATACATTGGGATTTCCCTGAACTTTTCTCATTATACATTCCGAAGTTTTACTAAATCTATCCTATGATAACAACCATTATGACCCAAGCCTTTTACACATAATATTACATGATTATTCATCATAAATACTCAATAATTACAACATAATGATGGTAAATTACTAGAATCTTTGGAAGACTAAGGTCTTAATACATAAAACATGGAATCCTTATTATATTTTCCATAGTGAGATCCCAAAATTCATTCAAGATCCTAAATATGCAAGGGATAACCTAGGGAATACATAAAGGAATGGGTGATCTAAAAATATTATTAAGGGGATTAAAATTATAAGGAATCATAACATGTGAGTCAACGGTATAACATGATATCATATAAGAAAAGGCTCGTAAGTAGTCACATGGATGTATAATGAAATGAAAATGATATCATAATATCATGGAATCATAGGAAATTTGGAAGAAACATATGAAATTAAATAAACATGATTCTAGATTAACATCCTAGGAAATATACCATGCTTAAAAAATCCATTTAATGGATTTGGTTTAATCCCTAATCCCATACAGGACATCTTATGGGACTAAAGATTTACCCAATTAATTGAAGCACAATCAGGGCACACCCATCATAACATGTTCATGATTTATGTATACTAAAGAATTTAATTAAATCATGAGTCATTACATTAAAAATTACCATGTAAATAAAATGGACTTCATAATCTTGTTTCATATCATAATCCAATGAAATTTCATAGTAAAGGAATTTGAGAAATTTGCATAAGGTATTTATGACCCCATAACATGATGGGTGAATAATCTAGGTATATTTGTTATAGAAATATATATAATTTATAAGAATTCAATAAAATAAAATAGATATATAAATTGATTTAGATATAGAAAATTTATAACCTGAATGAAAGGGTGGTTTAATAAGATCCCTTACCTTGATCCGGAATTCTCACATGTGTTCTTAATCTCCATGAATAATAAAATTAACTTAATTAATTAATTTCTTAAGAAAAAATTTCTATTTTATTATTCCTTTAATTCTTATTATTACCATGTCTTATTCAATTAATTAAAAAATTAATTTCACATAGGATACTTTAATGATAAATGACTCATATATCCAAAATAAATTTAGTAAGTTGACTAAGGTCAAAGATATTATTAATTCATCATATACATAATTTTAAAAATGATGTAATTTTAATTATTATAATTTAATTATACTTTTTAAACTAACCATGAAATATGGTTATGAAGAATGAACGATGTTACAATCACGGAGATGGTAGGATGTACGTACGCATGAGTAACGATTATATTTTTCGAAGATCATGATGGAAGGGAGTTAAGTGTTTTTTTATATTTACAGGATTTTTTATATCATATGTATCGTATTATTTTTTTTAATAATGTTACAAATTCAATCCAAATTATGAGGTAATAAAAACAGTTCACATTACTTCGCGAGGCGGTAGTATGTTGTACACACGAATGATATAATCATTAATTCAATGGATTATAAGGTATGGAAGTGTATGATATATTACTATTATATACTGTTTAAAATTTCATTAATATAATATATAAATATAAAATTATTTCTTATTACCTTCAATATAAATCATTAGTAAAAAAAATAAAATTTCATCATGAAGCGGCAGTTCGCCAAACACACGAGCGACGTTGTCATATTATCCAGAAAATGGAATGTAAGAAGATATATAAGATATTATAATTAAATAAATATTATTATATAATAAATATCATATATAAACATTATATACACCATTATATCTATCCATGGGAAGTGATGGTGTAAAATGAACTACATTAGTTTGGGGGTGGTAGTCAGCCATACACATGATCAACCGTTTCATTTTCCATTTGAGGGAGGAGGAGATGGTTTTTGGTTATTAACATAACAAAAACATATCTCAATAAATTTAATATACCATATTTATTATATCATAATGATTAAATAATATTTTATGGAGTTTATAGAATAAATAAAACAAAACACAAGGATAAAGACATTACATCTTATTTGGAAAACTTCTTTTGTTTTGCACCAAAATTATTATGAAGTTAGATTCCTCATACAAAAATGTATTCTAGGATTATTTATGTAATCTAAGATGTTATTTTGATAGGTATTATCCAAAAATATGTTTTTTAAGTGTTTAAAAGATATGAGTGGGGGTGGCCTTTTATAAGTGGTGGAGAGGACACACTTGGAATTTTTTAAAAGAAAATAGTCCTCCCACATTTTTCGCATGAAACAAGAATAAAAAATGAACCATTATAGAAAATTATAATATTTAATTTATAAATGAACATAAAAAATTAATTATTCATGTTTTTTTGTTATTTTTAACCCTTATCATTTTATTTTAATCCTTTTTAAACTTATTTTTACCTTAACCGTGGAAAATAATGTTTACTGTTTTCACTATTCATTATGGTAAGAAATTAATTTAACATTAGTAAATAATATAAATTATTATTATTCCAAATATGGAGTATATTTTTTTAGATTCAACTCACATAATTCGTAGATTTAAATTTAAAATTAAACCTGTAGACATGTCGAAAAAATAGTTTTCCTAAATAAAAACTTTCAAAAGTGGACAAATGTTTTTACATAAAAATTAAATTTTAAATTTATTAAAATGACCTAATTTGGATTAATAAATATATAATTTTACTAATTTTACTTTTAAAATCATATTAGAATAAAATTTATCTTGTAAATGCTTTTAATGAAAATGCAGTTTTTTAATAAAACCCATTATTATTCACTATTCCAAAAATATTATCTTTTTATAAAATTATAAAAAAAGTATAATATAATTTTTACATGAATAGTTAAAAATGGATTTAATTTTATCAAATAATGCTTTATAAAAGTTTAAAATTTTGTTTTAAAATTAGTGTGCAAAAATGCGATAAAACTATTTTTAGTAAAATATAGTGTTTAAGCATAAAAATTGATTTATTATTATATCTTGTCTAGAAAACAAATAATAGTAATGTTAAATATTTGATTTAATATATAATTTATAAAATAAATTAAAATAATTCATAAAATTTTATTTTTTTAATTTTTTTTCATAAAAATGCTTTTGTGTCCTTAAAAATGGTTTTTCATAAAATGATTTATTTTATTTTCAAATGGTTTTTATTTTCATTTATAATAATTGGTCACAAAATAATTCATTATATGTATATTTGAAAACTATATATTTTCAAAATTTAGTTAACCCTATTAATACCCTCCATCCAATGGATATGTGATAACTAAAAAAATTTATTTTTATATTATGTCATGTTTTGTTTAAACTCTGTGTTACATGTAACATAATATACACTAAATGTTGTGTGTAACATAAGATAAATTAGTTTTTGTGTGTAACACAAAATATAAAAAGGATTAAATTCATTTTAAAAAAAATATATTTCACAAAACATTGGGGTTTTATATTCTACACCCATTAAATAAATTATGTCCTCTCAATTTGAACTTATTCCTAGTAAACAAGGGTTTAACATTTGAAAATCCATTTTTGGGAAACCCACATCAAAAAATGGGTTAATAAATTTTACTATTGAAAAAAGTGAAAGGGGTGTGTGAAGGTCATCTGAATTAACACATAGTAGGTTTTCAAAGAGGATAACATAGGTGGGAAGTGAATATTTTGACATAGCAGAAAAGTGTAGTTTCCAAATAATTATGGGAAGTGATATAGATCATTGATCATAAGAAAGGTAATGATCATATGAAAATCAAATACCACAAAACCATAAACCAAATAGGTGTTAAAATTTTCATTTATTTCATTAAAAATTATGGTAATAAGGTAACATTTTATTTCAAGATCCTTTTCTAAGAGTTGAGTAATTTTCATGAGAAGGTATACTTACTTGAATTCATTTTATTTCATAAGTACAATGTCATAATTTGGTTTCTATTTGACCAATTTCAAATTCATCACTATTTCTATGAAGTGAATATTATTTTTTTTATTTAAGTACTAACGAATCATAATATCTACAAAATAATGATAAATCCTTCATTATATATTTGGCTACACTACTGGAAAAATAACCTATACCAACGGTTTGGAACCGTTGGTATAGGCCCTCAAACCATTGGTATAGGCTATACCAACGGTTTGGAGGACCGTTGGCAAGTAAGCCATGACAATAGGTCTATACCAACGGTTTTGGGAAAACCGTTGGTATAGACCTATACCAACGGTTCTCAAAACCATTGGTATATGTATTTAAAAAAAACATTCGGTGGGATTTGATCCCAGGACCTCTAGTTTATAATTGAATCACTTAACCACTAACCTAACATGACTTTTGTGAACATAATTTCAAAAATATATATATGTATTGTTATAATAATTTTAAATTTTGATTTATATAATGTTCTCGGTAAGAATATTCGATTAAAAATTGAAAGAACTATACCAACGGTTCTCAAAACCGTTGGTATAGACCTATACCAACGGTTTTGAGAACCGTTGGTATAGGTCCTTGGATTTTAGGACCTATACCAACGGTTTTGGACAAACCGTTGGTATAGGGGGGACCTATACCAACAGTTTGGCCAAACCGTTGGTATAGGGTCTCTATAATGGACCTATACCAATGGTTTGGCCAAAACCGTTGTTATAGGTCCTATAGGTCCCCCCCTATACCAACGGTTTGTCCAAAACCATTGGTATAGGTCCATATAAGTGACCTATACCAACGGTTTTGGCCAAACCGTTGGTATAGGTCCAAATTAATGAACTATACCAATGGTTTGGCCAAAACCGTTGGTAAAAGTCATATTTCTAGTAGTGCTATAATCAAAACCAAAATGGTTTGCATGTTTCTAGAATATAGATAAATATTCATATGAATAACTAATGCATTAATATCTAAAATCTCACACAAATTTTAACATAAACTATTCCATAAATGATTAACCTTATGAATCTTAAAAAATTAATAAGATTATAAAGAAGCTATCAAAATTTCTACTAAGTATAATCTACAAAATATTATAGCATAGGTATTAATTTTAACAAACCAAATGTGTGAATACCTTGGTCATATATTCTCATAAAACATGGTAATAAATTGAATTATCAAAAAATATCAATGAATACAATCATCCCTCCTTATTAAATAAATAAAACCACTAATTATTGAATATATTCCTTAAATCCAAGAATTTTATAAAATATATAAATTATGACATAAACCACTTTGTCATCAAATAATTAATTATTTCCAAGGTAATAATTTCTATCAAAATTACTTTATCCATATCAATCATCTTTTTATCCAAAATCATTATCTCAACATTAATAATATATTAAGGTTTATCTACACTTAATCGTGTGTTTTCTATAAAGTATCATATTTCTATTAAATTACATTTCAAATTCAACAGCATTATCCACCATATTCTTTCAAATCCTTAATGAAAACTTATGTTGAATAATCAATATATATTTTATAATTCTTTAATTCCAATACATAAACACTTAAATCATTCTACTACATTTGAAACCATTATATATCTTTTATTATCTTATTCTTTAATACGTTATTAATTTCATATGTCATTTTTAGTCTCTTCATCATCAAAAAACATTTAATTGTACCACCTTGATGATATGCTTCTTAAGATTCCCCCCTAGGACATCAATTTGTATAATTCCAATAATTTACAAATTTTTAACATTCAACCACTGATTATTCCTTATGAAAACCATTATTCTCATCCATTGTGTTAACTGGACTTTATTTCCTCAAAAATTTCTTACTTTAAGTCCTTATTCTCCACACATAAAATATCTTCTCATTCCTTTAGGGAATCCCCTGGAGTGCTTATTCTATAATTATTTATATATAGGAAGATTGATCATCTTTCCTCTATGGTCTCCACCACCTGAAATATAAATAAACTCTATACTTTTCTTCATTGGTGTGTCTCAGATTTGGTTATGGTTAATGTTGTTAATTAAATATCATGATAACTGACTCGGCATAATCACAATATCCTTCCCTTCATTCATCATCCCATTTAGCAGTTCATAAACAAATTTTCTATCACATTCAATGTTATTCTAGTTCATTATTTCTCTCACCATGAACTAAAACCAAAATAAATTGTGTGAGTGACACTATTTATAGTGGGAAACCACAAAATCATGAAAAAACACTTATAGGATGTCTAAATCATCACACCATATTTTAAATCTATGATACCTTATCCTTAACCTATCCCATTGATGGTAATTTTTTAAATCCTTCATGATAGTTCGAAAATAGTTTTTTAATTTACAAGGCATGTCCCCCAAGAGTGTCAAACCAGGTGTGAAAAAAGGCCTATTTTCCAACATTGGGGGACGATCGAGTCCAGCTAAATGCTCCCTTTTCAGAGTTATTGTTCATGAGTACCTATTTTCGAGAGCCACATCCACTTGTAATATACAGGTAGGGATTTAATTACATAGAAATCACTCACTCTATCCTTTACAAAAAAAAATATCACATTTTTCTATAGTTTGAATCATCCATAGACTTATCCTATGACATATCCCTAGAAATATCCTTAAAAATATCTGTAGGGATCTCATAAAAGTTTTCCCATCCTAGTTTCCAAAGGTTAACTAAACCAATATTCTAATACCAAATATGATGGCCAAATAGTTTTACACATCATATTTCATGATTCTTAAACATAAATATCCTATAATTACAGCACAAGGATCAAAAAGTCCTATTCTCTTTTCAAGATTTGGTTCTTAATACATAAAAATGGCATCCTTATTTTATTTTCCATAGTGAGATCCTAAAATCATTTGAGCTCCTAAATATGCATGGGATAACCAAGGGACTACATAAATAAATGGGTGAGCTAAAAATCTCTGTAAGGGAATAAACATGATAATGTTTTATAACATGTATGTTAAATGCATAACATGATATCATATAAGAGAAGGCACATGTGTAATCACATGGAAGAATAAATTAAAGAACATGGTATCATAAGATCGTGGAATCATAGGAATGTGGAAACAAAATATAACATGAAATAAACATGATTCAAGGATAACAACCTAGATAATATTACATAGTGTACAATGTCCCATAATGGATAAGGTTTACTCCCTAATCCCATAGATGAGGCCTCATGAGACTAATGATTTACGCAATGCATTATACCACTATTTGGGTACACCTATCATAACATGTTCATGATCTATTTTTTATATAAATGAAGTCAATTTTAATTCATAACATAACAATTACCCATTGAAAGAAAATTGGTTGTATAATCTTTCTTTATATCATAATAAATGGAAATTTCCTAATTAAGGCATTTGAGAAATGCTCATAAGGCATCAATTTCCCCATAAAAGTAAGGGTGAATAAGATAGGTATATATTTGAGGGAAATATATATAAAATTTATAATCATTATATCAAATTAAAGAGATATATAATGTGAGTTATAGATAGAAAGTTTATAACCCGAAGGAAAAGGTGGTTTAGGGAGATCTATTACCTTGAGCCTGATTTTTCACGTTCATTTTAAGATCCCATATTTCCTTTGAGGTACACTCTTATTAATGTTTTGGTTTAAGTCTAATTATTTTTCTGAAAGGAACGTTTTCCAAGTGTATAAGGAGCATTAGGGGTGTTTTGGGGTTTATGACATGAAAGAAGGTAGAATAGGACCATCCACTACATATCGCACGGTTGGCGCACGATTAGTAGTAACTGTGTGCCATAATAGTGGATGCCTGGAAGAAGGGTTCACAGTTTTAAGAAACCATGAAAGGTGGAAGAAAAACCGTGTGGTCTTGGATAGATCCATCTAGCATGATTAAAGAATGGTTTTTCAAACTATGCAAGATCCCCAGGTAATAGTGCAGTGTGGCACCCTCTTGAATAGAGGGTGATTCATAGTTGACACATATATTGGCCAACTATGTAGACAAACCATGTTTCCCTTTAAAAGTGGGAATTTACCATTTTTTCCTCATGGTCCATAAGTCTTATCACTTGGGATTTCTATCATTTCTTCTTCCTTAAACCCTAGGGATGAACCAAAATATCCAAATCTTCCCAATGATTGATCTCCATCATTTAAAATCAATTTGGAGCATCTTTAGTTGCGAATTAAAGATTCAAAAGATTTTAGTTTCTAGATTCAAAGAGTGGTTGAATCTAAATAAAATTTTAGGTTTAAGTGATCGTTCATCTTTAGAATCAAGGTAGGTGATCTACAAGTTATATCCCAAAGTCTGGTCTGTTATTTTGGTGTATGTGGTTTTGATTTGGTGTTTTTGTGTTTCCCACTTGGTTTTCCTTGGTAGAAATGATAAATCTATTAGTTAAATGTCCAATTGAACCCTACATGATCCCCATGGGATGTGTCGAGGATGATTTGACCACGATAACCCATAGGGTGTTCCACTTCTTGAGTTTGTAAATTGAAATGAATGGTGTATAATAGAATTATTATGAAATAGTGCCCATAATAAATGTATTTAAATGTTATCATTGGATATGAATTTTAAATTAACAGTGATTTTGTTGGTTGCTAATTTTCCTTAAAGGGTTTTTTGGAATATCCTAAATGGATTAAATGAATTAAAGTTAATGGGTTAAATGACTTATAGTTGTAAATGAGATTGTGTAAATGGGTAAGTGTTTCCCTCAGAAATTTTTTTTGGGTTAAGAAATAAATGGTAAGAAGGGTACTATACATAATATCCTTTTTATCTTATAAAGTACATGTCGTAGTTAATTCATTCACATCAGGTTCACCATTTTTGTGATGAGAAAAACGCGGCTCGATGATTGATTTCATGGGGTTGAATTGTTTTCAATCATTCAAGTTAGTCTTACTATTTTAAAATAGTTTCTAATGGGTTTGTTTATAGAACTAGAAACACCCAATGGTTTTATATCCATGAGGGACTAGATTTCCAAAGGAAGGTAGTCATTAAGAAAATTTATCCAACCAAGCTTTAGAACACACATTGGTCGATAGGATAAAAGTTTCAGCTCATCACACCCCATTGGTGGGAATTTTTGCCCACTCCATGACTCTATTATAGATTTATGATATTTTCACAAATCCTTTATTAATTCCCAAGTATGGTGTGGGTCACCGTAGAATTAAAAATCAATTATTATCATGTATAGATATTAGAATCATCTGTATATATCCATGGTTCTTCATCAATGGATATATCTATATATATCTGAGGTTCTCTATCAATGTTATCCTATTATATACATATTATATATTCTAAGGTCATTATTACAACAATTTTGGATTTCTAGACACATTGTGGAGCACTCTTAAATGTATCATCATCTAGGGAGATGATAGTTTTTTTATATTGGGATCGAACCCATATGATGGGCTTCTTATGTATCTTTATGAAATGAATCATAACCCACATAGTTTTGCTCCACTTAATGGGGAACATCGTACCTCTTAAGGTCATGTGATAAGGAACTAACCATACATATTGTCATGTGGTAATGATATCTAGGAAAAAGGTTCTTAGTCAACGTTTGGTGCGGGACTTATGTCAAAGTGGACCAAGGAACTTGTAAGGGTTATAAGTCTCCACGTTTAATTAGAACCTACTGAAAATATGGCCTAGAAAGAATATGGTTGATTTTGGATGATTAGGTTTGGACCTCAAGGAGGTTCCCTATGTATCCCATTTGTATGGGAATCAAACCCCATGTAGTTTAGTTATGAAGATCCGCATTTGTAGAGAACCTCTAAAGGTTTATCCCAAAGGGGAGTATGGGCCTTTGATAGGATTTGGGTGAGGATTAATCTTAAATTATATTCCCTGATGAATGAGGTTTTTTTTCATGATAAGTAACTTGAATCCTGGAAATTTGGAGGTTATGTTCGGAGATTACTCCTGAGGAGGATTATCGGGTGAATGGGGTTATGATTGGGTCTTACTCCTGATATGGATTCCCATGTTGGTGAAATATTGGATCTCATACCAATTAGGAGCCCAAGGACTAGTATTATTGGGGCTAAATCCAAATGAGGATTCCCATTGATAAAATGGCTCGGGCTTACTATTGAAAAGGAAGCCCATTGTTTTAGGATCATGTGGATATCATTATCACCATCTACCTATAAGACCATGTGATTCATGCTCATTGTGAGAAATAATTGGAAATATAAATTCTAGGAAACCATGTGATTTTATTTTCACTAATTTTGGATACATGGCCTTGAGAACTTATGAATGCGGAGGCACTCTAAAGAAAAGTGAGAGGAAGATTCAAAGGAAAATCCACCTCTAAAAAATGTATCTTACGGTTTGGAAGCCATTAATCATGTATATCCCCTAACCACACAATTCATGATGATTCATGATTGAATGTGAGAAACAAGAGTAATTCAATGATATAGAAAATCCACAATTCTCTTCATTAAATGGTGGAAGATGTCGGGGGTACGAGAGAGAGAGGAGAGGACTCTGGTGCCCATCCCATATATGACCTAGTGTCTAAGAGGCAGATAGGATCATGATTGAAACCTCCATCAAGAAATTAAATGGGATTAATATAGGGGGTATTCCCAAAAATTGGTCCCATAGTGAGGGAGTAGGATAACATTCCATGATTAATGTAAAATAAATTGTAATCCTTACCCTACCCATTGGAAACAAGAGGCTTTGGGTCTTAGAGATGAAAAGGGTAGGAAATGTCCCTAACCATTGTATCCAAGACCAGTAACTCCTTAACACTATCCCTAGTGTAGGGGTCCTCGTGACCAAGGGAATGACAAACCACATGCACCCTAAGAACCCTAACTAGATTGCTGGAAAAGTGTATAAAACCTCTAAGTAAAGGAATGAAAATCCAAATGGGGGACATGCTAGTGTGCATCTCTCCATGGTTGTATAAGTCTAGAGGCTTTAGTTGATGTTTCAATTTGTTCCTTCATAGAAAATGGATCTTTAAGAAGAGGGTAATATACATGAATAGCCTCAAAGAGGGCCTGATCATAGGGTTGTGTAGGGTACAACATAGAACAAGCTTAAGGAGGAACGCACAGCTAGGATAGGGTGAACCACAGGGTTCTTATAGGTAGGACTGGGTGAGGTGATGGTACCATGGATGATGGACCACCAAGTCAACAACACTTTGTCGAGACCTTGCTCAATCCTTCAATTCTCTCCAAAGGTGTTCCTGAATGTGTCTCATGTAGGTTCTTACTTAAGGAAGGGTATTGCATGCTAGTGTTCTTAAAACATGGGGGAGTGAGTTTCTCAAACAAGTGTTATTTATTTTCAACCCTGGGGGGAATTTAGTTTCACTATCCCCCTTTAATATCTTCTTCTTCAGGTTTCATAGGAGTGCCTAAAGGGTTTAAGAGGGTTTGAGCGATGGACTAGGGTGGTCAGAGCGTCTAAAGGGCTTTGAGAATTTCTATCTGTGAAAATCAAGACCCCAATGTGTTATTTAAAGGAAAATATTAGGCCTTTTATGAAGGGGATATCTCGCTCATGGGTTTATTCTTAGGTATCCAGCATAGGTTCTTTCTCAAACTGATCACGCAAGCTGATGCTCAGATCAAACACGTAGGCTGATACGCATGTACCTTGATTGGTGGCAATGCTTTGGGGTACCTTGAATAATTTCCTTTGGGTGACTTTGTGATTCTTGTCCTTCATCATCTATCTTATTATCTTATCCCTAAGATATTTCCCTTTGACACCTTTTCATCCATGTGACAAAACGGAGTGTCATTAAAATCCCCCCTCCCCTTAGGATTGGATTCAATCGAAAAAAGGTAGTCTGATCTTGAGGTAAAGGGATAAAAAGGAGGAATGGATCATGAAGGTAGTCTATGTAGGTCTTCCCTGATAGTACTCCTCTTAAGTATTCTACATAGGAGGGGCGTGTACATAGTCCCCACATGGGGGGGGGGGATTCTTTATCTATAAATAGGTCCCTTGGTTTAACTGCTAGCTCTCAAGACTCTGAATTTCTGGTCCCATCACGCTAGTGTCCCACACAGACCCTCTGTTGAAGCTCTTTCACTGAAAGCATCATTCGCACAGACATGGTATATATCTATCTGTGCAATTCATATGTTTGGTTGAGTGACTTGTGTAGGAACCATGAGCTATATACCTACATTAGGAACTTTTGTATGGTACTTGTGTGAGGAACCTGTGTAGATTCATTAATTTTCCATTTTTTCTTTATTTTTTCAATTTCTGAAAATATAGAAATATTTAATCCAAAAAACACGATGCTTATTTACCCTATTTCTAGGACTAGGACATGAGGCCTAGGCATCACTATGTACCTCATTGAAATTGGGATCAATCTATATGTATTTATTAAGGTTTCATGCAGTTTAAAGTCATGCAATCATGACATTATCCATGTAGTTTAATGTTATGCGGTAAGAATGAAGGTGCCTCGATGTGAAGAGTGAGGG
The DNA here is from genome assembly GCA_963277665.1 of Viscum album. Classification (NCBI taxonomy): domain Eukaryota; kingdom Viridiplantae; phylum Streptophyta; class Magnoliopsida; order Santalales; family Viscaceae; genus Viscum; species Viscum album. The sequence continues at coordinate 144,888,984 of OY728141.1, forward strand.
AATATTAAAGTTGATATAGGGAATAGAACCTAAGAATCACTCATTATACTTTTAGAACAAGAATCAATCCACACTTAGTTATAATATAATGTTCCCCCACCCTGTTTTAATTCATGTGTGAAGGAAATTGGGGGTTTTGTTTTGATATGGGGTCATGCATAGAGTGAGAACTCATATTGGTTCTTTTCATGTATATCTGAATCATACATGGTAGATAGTTGTTATTTCTTGTATTGTGATGATTATGGACCCATTATTGGAGATCTGAACATCACTACATATCTCATTGAAATGAGAATCAATCTACACATAGTTCTTGAGGAAATCATGCAGTTTATTATCATATAATGAAAAAATATGGTGTTCCTTTTACGGAATTACATCCAGAACCATGGAAACCCCAATATGAAATTCTTATACCTTGATTATATAGGGAATCCTTTTACCAAAAGTCCCAATCCCATGTGAGCAATGTTCGGTGTGAGAAAAAAAGGAGTGAAAAGGGTTAATTCCACAGCACAAAGTTAATACAAGTGAAAGATAAGAGAATTTATATTCTATTGTGGCTAGGCTAAGAAATATTATTCAATCATCACTATATATATCATTAGGATGAGAATCAATCCATACATAGTTATTTAAATCCCATGTAGTTTAATGCCATGGGATGAGAATGAAGATAAACCAACGTGAAAGAATAGAGATGTTGCAGCTGGGCCCAAGGATAGAAATTTAGGAATCACTACGTATCATGTTGAAGTAAAAATAAATCCATGCATAGTTTTTGATAGTATACCCCTATAAGTTTATCTTGTACATAGGGAGAGGTGTTTTTTTATTGTGGTTGGGCCTAGGATTAGAGATCTGGGAATCACTATGTATCTATTTGGAATGAGAATCAATCCAAATGTATTTCTTGAAATATTATTTCCCATGTTAATTATGATTTGATGTTGGGAATGGGACATTAGTTTTTCCATGATGATATTTAGTCCCAAAACATGAGGTTTAGGCATCATTAAGCATTTCTTTTTAATGGGAATAAATCCATATATCCGAGAAAGGTTCCCTATGCAAGTTTGATTCATAGATATGGAAAAGGAAATTGGGGTTTTCTTTTAAACCAAAAGGCCCAGGAGTGAATCAGAGATCCACCCCTACCAAATTTTATTAAATAAAATAAAGTAAAAAGAGAAGCATCCAAAGGGGGGTTTGCAAAGACAGGAGAACAACTGCCCACCCGCATCATCCTCAACAAAGCGCACACAACACTCGGGAGAAACAACGGACCATTCCGAGCATGACTCCTCAATGGACTTCTTTGATAAAGCATCAGCGACCTGATTGGCATCCCTGTAAGCACGAGTCACATCAATGACAATAAAGTCAAGAAACGTAGAAATTCAATCCAATGAGGCATTAAAACCCAAGGAACATTCCTGGATTGCTTCTTGAGAATGTCCACAACCACCATAGAGTCTGATTCCAGCCATAGAAATCTCCAGCCAAAATGGGCAGCATAATTAATGGCTTTGATCATCGCCCATAACTCAGCTTCAATGGAAGAGCCCTGCCCAGTATAATGATAAAATCAGCCTTTGAAAAATCCCCGATAAGTACGAAAGATGCCTCCACAACCCGAAGGTCCTGGTGACCTAGCCGCCGCACCATCAACATTGATTTTCAGCCAGGAAGGAATAGGAGGAATCCATCGGATATATTTTAGAACCAATGGTTTCCTAGGTCTGCCGCTCACACCAAAGTTCCTCAAGACAATAAAGTTATTGAAACCATTTTGCATGCACCCAGTTTGTATCTTATAAGTAGTACAAACAGCCCTGTGAATATCTCTAACACCAGAAAAAAAAAAGTGGGCGTGGTATCCTCAAATAGTTGAGCATTACGAGCCCTCCAGATAAACTCAAGCAAAGAGCAAACTGCAACCATAATAATATTTCAAACCTGATCACTGCATCGGGCCGAAGCAGCAGACTGGAGGAGATTATCCAGTGAGGTGACATTCAAAAAACACCCAGTCATATCTTGAATATATTTCCAAAGCCTGTAAGCAAAGGAGCATGAGAAAAAAAGATGGTCAAGAGATTCCACAGCCGCTCGGCAGACAGGACAAGCCGAGGCAATGTGGAAACCAGCTCTTTGAAGGGTGCAGTGGATTGGGAGTCTTCGTTTCCAAGTTTTCTATAAAATCAAGTAAACGGAAGGCGGATTAAAGAAAGTCGTGTATGCAAGCAGCCACCGAGGAGTAGGAGTCTTCCCATTACAGAGGAATATGTACATATCCTGAGTGGTAAGGATGTCATTGCTACTAGGTTCCCAAATAAAGGTGTCACAGTCCATGTACCTATAATTGAGAATTTCATATTTAAAATTAGGGGGAATGAACTCCAATAAACCCGGACTGGCAGCCTGCAGGTAAGAAATCCGAGCAGTTGACAGGTGAGAAGGGATCTGGACATCCTGTTGAATAGGTCTGGAAAGCCAAGGAGTGGTCCATATATTCATCATTGAGTCCCTGTTGACCAGCCATTTTGATGAAGCCGAAAACCCAATAAAGGAAGACCTCAAAGCAGGCCAGACAGATGATAAAAGATAGTGAGGATAATCTTCCCAAAGGCGTGAGATAAAATGCCCAGCAATGAACTCCATAGAATAATCCGAAGATGTGAGGAGATTCCAGGTAAATTTTCTAATCAGGGCCTCATTGAAAAGGACCAGATCCTTGATGCCAAGTCCCCCCATTTCAATGGGCTTAGTGCAATCCTTCCAGTACACAACAACAAGCTTCCTTTCAAACATAGAACCTGTCCAAATGAAGTTCCTAATATGCCTTTGGAGCTCCTTAAGAAGATTCCTTGGCCATCGGTAAATAGAGAAAGCATAAACAAACATAGAAGTGATCACAGAATTAACAAGATAGATTCGTCCAGCTTGGGTTATAGCTTTTCCTTTCCAATGGTCCATTTGAGCAGTGATACAAGAGAAAAGAGACTCAGGATAACATCTCTTAACCCTTCCCCAAAAAAGAGGAACACCAAGATAATTAAAAGGAAGTGATCCCTTCCTAAACCCAAGAGATCTCGAAATTCTAAGTTGCTTTCTTATGGAAACTCCCTTCCCAAAGACCACGAAAGACTTTTGAAGACTAATGGCCTGCCCTGCCACATCTTCATAGTGACTAAATATGGATTTAATGGAATTAACAGTCTTACAATCAGCCCTTCCAAAGAGCAGGATATCATCGGCATAAAGGAGATGAGAAGGGGCATGAAGATCCTTTTCCGCTGGAATCAGATTGTACGAACCACCTTGGACAGGGGTTTTCTTTTCCTTATTCATGGCTGGACTGGGGATGTAAATTATGTGCATCACTACATATCTCATTTGAATGAGAATCAAGCCACGTATGGTTCTGAAAAAAATAATGTAGTTTAGTGTCATGCGATGAGGACATGATAGTGTCAGGGCTTATGGACATAATGAGAAACCAAGTGCAACTATAGGCTGGTGATGATATAAGTGGGGTTTATTCATGGGATCATCCCATCCTTTCTTCCTCATTTATGGCTAAGAGGTAATCTCAACTTTTTGGAGGGTTTAGAGGGATTTTATTGGGACTTACACCTATAATGGAGGCCTATAATCAAGGGACCATGAGAAGTGTCTCAACTCATGGTGTTTCGAAGGTTTCTTAACATCAAGTGAGAGGTACATTTACCATGAATTTTAATGTCATGTAGAAAGAACAAATGGTGTCTTTTAGTTTTATTCCATATGACTAGAACCATACGTTATATAGTTTATCACTATTCAAAAAGGATGATAAGGTCGTCCAATTTAACATCATGTGGTGTGGACGTGGCATCACACCTTTTAAAGTCTTGTGACAAAGACCTACTACACAGTTTAACGTGTTGTAGGTGGGATGTTGTTCAAATGATTATAAGAAGTATTTCTTTAAGAACCTTTCATTGTTCGGCGTCATAATGATCTCTCCATCCACTAAGATCAAGGAATAATCTTCATTAAAATGGACCTCATGTATGTAGTAATGTACTTACCACTAAGGTTCATGTTTTAAAGGCTTTATTTCGAGAATCATTGGAGTTATAAGGACCAATACTAGTTCTCCTTGAAGGAACAAATGGAGGTGGGACTTTTTGTTAAAGGCTCGCATGATTCAGTTTTGATAAACCTCCATGTTATGAAAGGTGTTCAATATTTCCTCATATAGTAATTCCAGTTCATCTAGTGGTTTCTATGATTTCGCATCTATGGATAGATGATCACAGATGGAAACACATATTGAGGGAAACTAGATCTTGATGGGTAGAAAAATCTCTATTCCATATATTAGTGAGTATGGAGTCGCTCGTGTAGTAGTATGGGTAATAGTCTAGTAAGCCCCCAAAGCATGAAAGTGATTTTTAGGCCAAGAAGTTTTATTTATATCCACCATATTCTAGAGTATGTTAAAAAGGTTCTTGTTGATGGCCTCAATCTGTATGATAGTTGTTGCATGATGATAAGATGAATGGTTTGATTTAATATTATAATCATAATATAACTTATATACCTCAGTAAAATAAAAATTGGTTCTATTTTCCACCAGTGTGGTTTGAGGGAATCCAAATTTGATAATGATGTTGGATTTCATAAATCCAAAAAAATGATTTTGGCCACTATTTATTTGAGGGGTATTACCTCAGTATATTTGGAGAAGAAATCAGTAGATGTTAATATGTATTTGAACTCTTTGGTTGTAGTTAGGGGTACAACCCCACTACATCCATTCCCTATATGGGGATTGTTTAAGAGTATTTAGTTGTAGGTATAAACTCTAGGGGTTGATGAATAAAGATGGCATGTACTTGGTAGGAATGAGATATATTGGTGAATTCAGTATAATTATATGTCAATGAAGGGTAGAAGTATCCAAGTCTTCAGATTTAATTATAAATCATATACTCTAACTGGTGGACACCACAAGATCCCACATGTGCTTCTTCCATGATAGTCATAGTCTCTTATCCATAGATACATCTGAGAAGGACTCCATCAAACCCACATTTTTTTAGGACGTTCTGATGATCTGGGCCATCATAAAGATTGAAATTGACTACTCACTGCCAGATTTTCTCTTTCCCAACTTTTTCTGGTAAAATTACTCCATCTTGGAGTTATTATATGATTGGAACCATCAATCCCATGGTATGACCATATACCTCAAAGATGGGTTTGACTTTATTGATCTCCTCCTTTATGAATTGAACAAAAGTTGAGACCATGTGAAGATGGGAAATGATGATGATTGTTTTATCCCAATTTGGATCTTCCATAGATGTAGCTTCATTCTCCATTGCATTATCATGGGAATTATGTGATCACTGTACATGATTCAATGTTGAATTTGAGGGGAATTATTCTATTAATCTTTGTATATAATCCATTAGTAGGATCAAATCTTCTTTTAAAATGGTGTAACCCCCATTGATCTGTTTGATTACCAACTCTGAGTCACCTTTCACCACCATGTGGCTCATTGGTATTTGGAGTGCTAATTCCAGGTATGTAATGAGGGCCTGATATTATAGCTCCTTATTGGTACAACCTTCTTATAATAGGAATGGGTAATGTAGGGTTTTCTTCATTGGGGAGATAATAATAATCCATAAACCAACTTTTTCGAGCTAAGTGTCTTACATTCCCTTCCCCATTGGGCTCCTGGATGTGCTGTCATAATACATTTCGCATATTTGGGAGTCATCTTGAATAGAAAATATATATTCATTGAGAATTTTAGTATTTAATTACATTGCTTCTACAGATTAGTGTTATTCAATAAAATCTACTAAGGATTTTCCTTTCACTCCTTTCTAAGGCCCAAATTGAATATCATATTTCTATAAAATAACTTCCCTCCATGTCAAACATCTAATCAATATAGGAAGGTTGAGGATGTATTTGAGCGAGATTTTGTGAGATACCAATTGGACCATGTGGTGTTGCAGGTAGTACCTCATCTTCTGGACAGTAATGATTAATTTTAGGTAGATCTTCTCAATAACTAAATAGTGATTTTTATTTTGGAGTATGGTTAGACATAGGTAATAGAGTTTGTTTTCATTTCTGGAAACATTATTTTTCATGAGAAAGGAACCATGTGATCGCTCCAGGGTCATCACATGTAGAATGAATGTATTTCTCTCAATGGTTGGAATTAACACTAGAGAGATAAATTATTATTTCGTGAGGTTGTTAAATGCTTCTTCGAATTCACTGGTCCATTGATATGTGACTCCCTTCTTTATCAGTCTAGTGAAGGGAAAACACATACCTGCAAGGTTGGATATGAAGAACCATATATAGGCCAAGTTTCCTTGAATTATCCTCAACTCTTTAAGGTTTTGAGGAGGTGAAATTCTAAGTATGTTCTATATTTTCTCAACATCAACTTCGATGTCACTATGGGGTAATGTGAATATAATAAAATTCCCCAAGATAACACTGAAATCACATTTTAGGGAGCTCATCTTTAAGTTATGTTGTCATAACCTATTGAATATGGTCTCTAGGTTAGATAAGTGGTAAAAACGTTGTTGGGAGTTTTCCACCAAATCATCAACATAACATTTGAAAAATTTCCCCATTAAGGGTTCTAATATGTGATTCATAGCATGTTGGTATGTGGCACCAGTTTTCTTAAAGACAACGGGAATTTATCGATAGTATAATACTACCTAGGGGACACTAGAGGCTATGGATTCTTCATCTTCTAGGGATATCAAAATTTTTTGGTACCATGAATATCCATCCATTAAGGAGGGGATTGATAACCAAATATTGCATCAATCAAGAGTTCTGTAATTAGAACTGGGAAGTCATCTTTCAGATAGTGCTGGTTGAGATATATGAAGTCAATGAAAACTATAATCTTTCCATTTTTCTTATTCAGAAGGACAATGTTGGATATCTAATTTGGATATTATACCTCTTGGACAAAGTGGAATTTGATGATTTTATCCACTTCAACCTCAATTTTGGAGGCATGAATTTGATGTGTTTGTTTGGCTGTTGATTTTTACCCTTGATGGTCTTATGGAAAACCCAAGTGATGGGTAGACACCATAGGGTCAAGGTTTGGAATCTCTATGTAATTATAGAAAAACATATCTTGGTTTTTCTTCAGTAATGAGGTGTATATATTTTTTTCATTGGAAGTCAAGGTCACACTAATAAAAGGGAGTCATAGATCTTCTTTTATACCCAAATTTATCTCCTTGAGATCATCGACAGTGGTTGGGATGCCTTCCTCAAATTCATAAGTGGAATCCTTGTGGTCTTCCTCTTATTCCTCTTCCTCATGACTTACCTATTTTTTTCCTTAACTGGGAGGTAGGTTGGGAATCAAGTTCATAAAAGGGGTATGGGATCCAACATTGGGACATTTGGAAGATGAAGAAATCATTTCTAGCTCAAAAATTGTAATGATGTCTTTTTATAGCTATGAAGAGGAAACAAGGGGATAAGAATGAGCCTCTTTATTTTCTCATGTTGGCATGATAACTTATTACAACCTATATGAATGAACTGGGATTTTTTGAGGCTCATGGTATGGGATAAAGACATTTTCATCTAGGATATCATTATTTCTCAGAGATTTAACAACTTATACAATGATTTTGGGATAAATTTTTATAATTTAATTCATGGAAATTATTGGATGTGAGATCAAATTTTCACCCACCCATTCGATTTGGTTGATGGGGAGCATGTACTCTACACTGATTTGTTTGAAAGGATTGGTTAAAATCATCTCTAGACCATTTGTAGCATCTATCTGAGTGAGATTATCAGCCATGGACTATTTCCATTCTTTATTGTAGAATCCGATGTCAATGTATTGTGACTCTTAGGATTTTAGTGGGGAATTATCATTGTGAAATGTCCCAATTTGACCATTGATACAATATATCAGGAATTGGTGGTATGAAAAATGAATGAACACATGATGATGTAGCCAAGTTCTTCCTAGTAGGACATTAAATTTTATATCTCACCGAACAATAATGAATTATTAGTAGAACACAAGATCCTAGAACTATGTTTTAGTGTGATATTTCCAAGATGGTTTTTCTCATTATTTTTATAACCTTATAACATTATAGTGGAGGGGTGAAAGTGAAATTCATTGAAACCTAATTGAAGAAGTTTCCACAATGGATTGAGGTTGACTCCTGAGCCATTTTCTATGAAGGCTCATTGGATATAAATGTCATTTACCCTACTAGATATATACAAGGGCCTGACATTCCCCTTTACGATGACATATTCATCCTATTCTATGAAATAGATGACCGAGAGGAATTTTATAGGATCATTCTCTATATTATATACTTCAGTAGTGGAAACCTCATCTTCAAAATCTTGTGGGATTGAAAAGGCCTCAATAATTGCTTGTCAGAGATCTTTTGTTAGACTCAAGGCATCCAGGATTGAAAACTTGGTCAGTATAAAGGATAATTATTTTAAAACATCATATTTTTTGTCTAAATGTATTCTCTTCCAAGTATGGGGGTGTTATTTCATAGGTTCTTGAGGTATGATTATCCTGATGTAGACATATCATCCCTTCAAATACGATTTCAAGGTTCTTCCTCTCTTAGCAGATTGGGGCGAATAGTTCTACATATGCATCGAGGTTTATTAAGAAATGACATTTCCTTTAATTTATATTATATAATGATCATGTTAGGGAAGACCATATAATTTTTTTTAGAACTTAATTGTTTTTTTAGAGCTCATTTATGAGCTCTCACATGATTTTTGCTTGTGTAGATAGTTTGACCAGGGGTGAGGTTAAGTAGTGACTCCTAAAATGACCATGTATTCCCATATATCTTCAACTTCGACAGCCTCTTACCCCAGTTCCCAAATAAATTTTAGGTAATCCAGGTTCATTATCATGCTCATCATTTGACAAGGGATCCATTAATTGAATAAAATTAATGTAAATGAAAATAAACTCCTCATATGTTGGAGAATGTGTTTGGTGGGTGGAATCGTATTGTGTCCTTTAGTGGGGAGGTGATCATGACTTTGGAACTACTGGAAAGAAGTATTCTAAATTCAAGGACAACTTTGGCCTCAATATGCACTCATATTATTGTTATTTCATCTTACCTTTCTAGAAATGTTGCTTTTTGGAGGACTGAAATTCTAAGGACTAAGATATTTATGAAGATGGATGTGTTATCGGAGAAGAAAATAGAGGCACAACTAACTTCTACAACTGTTCATGAAGAATAGAAAGAGTTTGGTTTATCATCTTCTAGACCATTCGGTCACTAAACTTATTCATACCCTTTCTATTGAATTCTCTCTATTAATTTTCTTCCTTCAGATCGACGGTAAAGACACATGCTACTTGGGATGGATAATTTTTTGGCTTCACATTCCCATATTCCACCATATTTTACAGGAGGTATTTAAAAAATAAACACTCATAGATGTTTTTCCCTAGTGGTTGATGGAAGAGAAAATAATTTGGGATATCTTATTCACCCTCTTTGTTTGGATTCCTGGGCTTTGGGAACTTCATCATGTTGTGTTCCAATACTGATATGAAGTAGTTGGGGACTTGTTCATTTTGGAAATAATAAAACTTATATTTCATCTCCTGAAAAAAAATTCCTTTTCTATTTTTTAAGAAACCTGATGATGCGTTCATTATTTTTGACACTTAGGAAGTGAAACTGCACGATATAGTGTGTACTTTGGAGTGGTAGCGAGTATATGAGAATGCTAAAGTGTAACTATAGTAGTCCTACTATTTTCATATTATCCTTCTCAAATTTGATGGAATTACTTTGGATTTTTCCTTAGTCATTGAAATACAGTCCTATACATTTTTAGAAATCATAGAAAGGTCTTGAAACCCTCCTTTATATTTAGAAGGAATAAATGGTGTGTCCAACTTGTTATAAAGATTTGTTATACATATGGTAAGAAATTATTCTTGATGGAGTAGTAGGTTTAAGGAGTATGTCAATATTTTCCATCGAGCAATGAAATATGAGACGCTTTCATTCTACCATTATTTTCATTTTGTGATATCTAAGACTATTTTCTTTTAGAGTGTTGAGTTAAACTATAAGAGAAACTTCTGAAGAAGGTCCTACCACCCCATAATTTACCAAGCCTACAAACTCATGTAGCATACAAAGGCTGGACCCTATAATTATTTCTTGAAGCATTTGAGCTTCACTACCTCATGTTGTTTAGGGTTCCCCATCATGGGATTGCAATGAGAGACGATATGCATTAGGTTCTACTCCAAATATCTCAATCCATTAAAAATGAGAAATGTTGGATTCCCAAATTTCGGTGGGGGGGGAGACGAATCTACCCATTTAGGGTAAGGCTTATTTTCTGGTTGTATTGGTGCTCATCATTCCTCAATTTCTTCTTATCAATCCTTGAGTGACTCGTGAGTGTTCATAAGCCCTCGAGGAATTTCTGGAAGGGTCAGATCATGAGTAGGTGCAGCATCTGGTAGGTCCATGGGAGATGGAACCATTGGTATTTGTCATGGGTAGCCGATATGGTTTGGCATGTAAGGATGTGATTGGCATTATTTTGGTTGTCCACCCAATAGGGGAAATTCCTAATATAATTCAATAGAATCCAATTATATTGGTGGTTGGTATCCCATGTTGATTAAGTGTTACAAATCAAATTTAGTTTTAATAATGATTCCTCTTTGCTGAGGTACTCCGGAAGGGGGTGTGAGTTGAGGATCTTATTGTACAGTATATCCAGCAAAAAAATTCCTCTGAGTAGTTCTTCGTTGATTATTCTCAATTATTTTATCTCTTTTTATTGTTGAGAAAATATTTCTTCAAGCGAAAGAGGTTGAACCTTTCTATGAGGGAGGTAAGGTACAATCTGACCCTTTTCCTTTTTGGATTCCTTTCAAGGACATAATGACGGATTGTTTAAGGGAATGACCAGATTTAGGGAAATCATCTAGTTCTAGGTATTCACAAATCCTCAATTTCCTCATTGTGGGACAAATTATGAGATGTAACTTCCTCATTTGGATTCTCTTTTGAATTGTCCTCATGTTATATAAGATTTAAAAGGGTGGTATTAATGACATTCACTAATATGTAATGCATTTCAGTCATTCTATTAATTTATTTTCAATACTTCCTCTTTCTACACCCCCATGATGCCTTCTCCTCTCATATTCTAGGTCTCTAGGAACTATCTGACAGAAAATGACCCAAAGGTAACCACCACATAGTGCAGTCATGCATGTTCCTAATAATAGTATCAGATCGTGATATTGGAAAAACTGGGAAGATCTATTCTATTGTGTTTACCCAGAATGGGATAAGACTAATTTCCGTTGAGGAGGAGGTTGTTGAGATGAAAAAACCCCATCCCTAAGGGTTAGGGTTGTTCTTACTCTACTTTTGTAACTCTTCAGGCCCGATTCGCTAGCCTTAAGGGTTGGGTGGAAAAATCCCCTAGACCTATGGGATGGGGTTTTTCCTGAACTTCTATAGATTCTATATCCATGGATAACCTTCTAATTTTATGGATTTTTGTCCAAACGTGATTTGGGTACATAATTTGGTATTCCCTTGGATCAACCATTTTCGAATATCATTACTCTATTTATGACATATATGATATCGTAAGGTTAACTTAACCTAAATGGAAGGCTTACTCGATCTTTGTATATTCCTAATGCAATAACACCTCAATAACTTGCTATCTTCTAGCCCGATGTCGATGAGAGTTGGTTGGGGCCTATTTTTTGTTAAGTAGATATTTAGTTGTGAAGAGGGTCTATTTACTAAAGTGGATTTGGGGTTATAACATTTCATGATAACACCTTTGGTGGTATTATCTTGTTAAGTATTTTGTTGATATGTAATGATTTTTTTCCACCTCGTCTTCTAATATGAACACCATATGGGGTGTCGATGATCTTTTGTCTCAACCACATTAATACTCCAAGGCATGCACGTTGAAGGGCTCCTTGGTTTTTTGTGATCTTTGAATGTTGTGAAGCCATGAGTGATACCAAGTCAATTTTCCATTGAAACACTTATATTACCATTATGGGGATTTGATACTCCTAATAAGGTAACACCTTTTCTCTCAAGTGATGAAGATATTTCCATATGTTGAGGAAGATTTCATGAAAACAGTATTCTAGAAATGCCTCTGGAATTTTGTATTGAGGGGTGACTAAAGACCAAAAAAATGACTAGTATTTCATATTTAGTCAATTGTTTCCTCATGTTTAGTATGTCTTATTCATCTTTCAACAGATGTTCCTCTATTTATCCTGACTAGAGTGGATGCTTCCCGACCACTTTATCATAAGAGGTGATATCAATTGGGAATTACTCTATTGTTCTGGAAGGTAAGTGGTCCAAGGGTGGTTCATATAATCATTGTCACCTTAGGATATCTCCAATTGATAAATTATTTCACCCATTAATGGAAATGAATCAAGCATGATGGGCCATGTTTTCACAAGTGACTCACGGTAGAAGGTCTTTCTCGTCACCGCATTCCCAATTGAAGAATTATCCTGACAATCTGAAATATTATTATAGAGAGAACATTCAAAGTGAGTGATATCATGGGGATGACCATCATGGTGGATTATAGAATGGTTAAACCTTCTTGATACTTGGTTTTTTTTGACACACTAATGGCTGTCACGGATCTCATCAGGATATGGGATCTTAAGAACAATTGGATTTTTGTCATGATGAAAGCCTTCATGGTGAAGTTTTTAGGGATGACCTCTTTAATTAGTGCTATTAATCCCAATACCAATACCACCTTTTTCTATTTTCTAAAAACCACTTTTTGGTAGAGTGGGAACCACATAGAGAAAAATCACAAAATTCAACCCCATACAGAATTCAAAACAAATAGGGAAATAGATCCCTTCAAATTCAAAATTCAAAAACACCACACCACACAATCTTCAACAATGATCCACTAGACCACGTCGTCTTGAACAATGAGCCACCAGACAAAACCCATCAAATACCTATCAACCAATCCCCAATTTCCCAGGTAGAAATCAATCCCCAGAAATTCGAAAACTCAAAAAGAAAAATAATGTCGCGAACCTCCATGTCTTGAACCGCAGCAACACATCCTAACCAAATTTGAAATAAAAACACCAAATAGATGAAATTATGGGATCCCTTGAAAAACCATGTCACTCCTCAAGACACAATAACTGATCGAAGGGACCAAAGAATCCATCGAAATCATCAACACCTACCACACCGGTGAGAGAAGCTCACCGCATCGTCGGTCATCAGAACAAAAAGCTGGTGAGCCAAACCATCAACGAACCAGAAGAAACTGTAACCACTAAACAAGAACCACACTAATCCAAAGGGACTGGTCCTACGTATGTGAACCCACCTTGACAACCATTAACCGCTCACCCATCATATCCCAAAACTCCTTGCAATCCATCGCACTAGGCCGACTGGGAGAGGACCGACGGAAGCTAGAGCCAGAGAAGAGGTGGAAGCAGGTGAGGCCTCAACAACAAGCCACGAACAATGCCAGGACTTCCAAACCCTTTGGCAAGCCTCCTGAAAACCAATGAACATCACACAACACGCTTCAATTAATAAGGAGAATAAGGACCACCGCAGCGGAGTGAATCCAATGCTTAATGTGCCCCCAGGAACACCATAGACCGATCGAACGACAAGTCCCAAAGCCATCGTGAAACCACTACAGCAAACCGATTTGGAGGGAAGAGAAGGAACATTAGGCCAGAGCAGCGTAAGAAGCAGACTAGGTCCTCAATAGAGATACTTATCCATGCCCAGTCCACGAACCCCAACTGATAAAGCCACCATATGCGAGAATCACACATGAAACAACACTGATGGAACAACGAATGTTAGAAGAGATCACTGTAAAAAAAAAGCCAGACACAAGTAGATAAAAGAAACGAACGGGAGTGAAGTAACGGGGAAGAATAGGAAAGGTATAAGCATGGAGGGAAGGAGGGAGAGTGGAAAGGGGGAGATGATGCTTAAGAATAAACGTGAGGCCTCCCCCCTCCGATTCACCGTTGAGGAAACCCTAATGCTACTAATCTCATGACTTGGTAATATAATAGTAATATTTTTATATAACACAGATAAAAATCTAAGGGCTTTAAGAACTCCATCATTTAGTAGAGTGGGGTTATATATTGGCTCTTTTCTTTTTAGTTTTCTTCGGTGAGGCTTCTTTTTGGATGCCTTATTTTGATATGTTGGTTCCACTTACTACGGGAAGTTATTTACATGGGAAGGTCTTTATTCCTATCTTGAAGTGCCTCTTGGTATAAACCAATTAATTATAGTTAAGGTGGGTTTATGTTTCTGATTTGGTTGTCCATACATCACGGGGGAGTTTTCCCCATGACCCTCCTTGACTAGAGTAGAGGTGTGTGTCTTCCCTGGGTGGATTGCATATGAACCCTCCCATTTGTGGGGACAGATTTGTGTTTTCATCCCTCTAGCACATCTTCTTTCTCTGTAAGGATTTCTTGATAGGTCTGTAATATGTGGTTAGGGATTTTTGTCTTTCCTTTCACCATTTTCAGGATATTCTTGGTGAATTTAATTATTGAAATGGGGATAAATTCTCATATTCTATTTCGAGCTGGTGTATGTACATTATCATTTCCTACCTTTCCTATCTTTGGATACTAACAGTACTCATACATGGGGTAGAGATTCAGTTCTACCCCCTAATCATCATCTAGGCTTTCCAACTAACTTCTCCAGGTTCTTCCAGATGAAAATAATGGAAGGCTTGATGAATGCAGACAGGAATGTATGTCTTCTTATGTATGTCCACCACATATGGTTGACATACTACTTTAGGTTATTTAAAATGAGTCTTTCGAAAGGATTGGAAAATGTAGGTGGGTTTTTGTTTCTGATTTTTGGGTGTCGTTGGATTCGAACATCAGTATTCTTTGGATACCGCTAGTCCAATCTGCTGGTAGGCTGAATCAAGGCAGGTTGGTGTATATTTCCACTCTCAGATGGGAACCAAATTGTATTGGTGGGATTCTATAGAGGGGAGAGGGGTTTTTCCCCAATCCCTGGTGAGTAGTTGTTTCCCATGGTGGTCCTTCTTTAATGCCCATTTTCGAATGACCTAGTTCGATTGGTTGAGTATGGAACCATCATCATGTTGAGGGTTTACTACCATGTGGTTTTGGATACAGTGATTGCAGGTAGGATACCTGTAGAAGGAGCCCTATGTATTCTAGATGAGGTATTATGTGGCCTCCTAGTCCACCTTCCTAAGATATAGGAGGTATATGTTGTTATGTTTTGGTGATAACCTTTTGAAATGGTTGAAGATGACTATCGACGTTGTCTGATTCAGGAACACTGATCATCATTGACCAGATGATTGGTGGGGCTTGGTGAGATGGAGGGTCTTTTAGGAAGCCTCTAGGGTCAGGATCGTACCATTTTGATGGTACTCTTGGACTATTGTGTTAGTGACCCAGTGTTGAAGATATTGGGTTGGTGATGGTGTCCTTTTCTTGGACGAAGATCCAAAGTGAGTAGTAGTTGAGGCATAAATTCTTGGTAGCTATAAAAAATCCATTGGATTGAAGGGAGTTATAAGAGAGAGTTACTAGATATATGAAATACACAAACAATAAAATCCCATAAAAGTAGCATTTCATTTGAACGAACATGTGAGCGAAATGGGCTTGGAAGATGGGTGAAACTATCATCTTGGTTAAGGATTCACATCAGGTTCACCATGTTTTGTTTCCCTCAGATTTATGTTTTGGGTCAGGAATAGAATAGTCTAATAGGAACTAGAAATTATATTCTTTTAATAATATGAATGAAATGTCGTATTTGAGTCATTCATGTTGGGTTCACTATTTTTGTTTTCGAAGAGAAATGTGTGGATCGATGATTAATTACAGGGTGTTGAATTGTGTACAATCATTCAAGTAAGGTTCACTATTCTTGAACAGTTTAAAATGTGTTTTTTGTGGAAACGGAAACACCCAATGGTTTTTATATCCATGAGGGATCTAAATTCCAAAGGCATGATCTCATTGTAAAATTTATCCAACCTTGCTTAAGAACACACATTGGTTGAGAGGATGGGAGTTCAGGCTCATCACACCCTTTTTTGGATAATTTTTTCCTACTCAAAGACTCTCTAATATATTTAATATTTGTTTATGACTCATTTATTAATTCCCAAGTATGATGTGGGTCATCCTAGAATTAACAATAAATTATTATCATGTATGGATATTTGAATCATCTATATATATCTGAGGTTCTTCATCAATTGATATATCTATATTTATTTGAGGTTATATATCAATATTATTATCTTATGTATAGATTACCGAATCTATGTTCTTTATTATTATGATACTATTTTTCTAGCCACACGGTGTGGCACTTTGGAGAATCATTTTTACGGAAACCCTATGAATGTTTTCCTCATAGGGGAGTATGGACCTTTGAGAGGATTAGGTTAGGGCTAGTATTCCCTAATGAAAATTTTTTGGGACATGGGAAGTTACTCCACTCATGGAAATTTGGAGGTTAGGTTCGGGGCTTACTCTTGAGGAGGATGCTTGGTTGAATGGGGGTTACTATTGGGGCTTAATCCAGAGAAGGATTCCCATGTTAGTGAAATATTGGGGTTTATAACAAGTAATAGGTCCAAGGACTAGTATTATTAGGGCTTAATCCTAAGGAGGGTTCCCATGGATAAAATTACTAGGGCTTACTCCTACAAAAACCCCATTGATTGAGGATCATGTGGATATAATGATCATTGTCTACCTCTAAGCCCATGTGTGACATGATTGGTGTGAGAAACAAAAGTAAATGGAAATTTTAGTAAACCACATGATCTATTTTACCTGAGGTTGGATACATTTCCATGAGAACATATGACTATGGAGGCACTATGAAAGAAGGAAAGAGGAATATTCAAAGGATAATCTCCTACAAAAACATGCATCTGGTGGAGTGGACACCATGAAAGTGAATATCCCATAATCCCACAAGTCAAGATGATTCATTCTTGAATGTGAGAAACTAGATGAAGTAAAATATCTAGAAAACCCACACTTCTCTTCCTCTACTGGTAGAAGAGGCTAAGGGTATAGGAGAGAGAGGAGAGGATTTTGGTTCCCATCCCCTCTCTGACCCGATGGCTAGGAGGGAGAGAGGATCATGAGTACAACCTTCTAAAAGAAATTATAGGGGATTACTCCATGGGGAATTCTTTAAAATAGTTCATGTAGAGAAGGGGGAGGATCTCATTCCATGTTGAATGGAATAGAAAGAGTAATCCTTACCCACCCCTTTGGGAACTATTGGCTTCAGGAATTAGAGATGACAAGGGTAGGACATGGTATTATACTTTTTATCTAAGACCAAGAAATCCCTAAAATTGTCCCTAGGGTAGGGTTCCTCATGACTGTGGGAATGAAAAAACCACATGAACCCTGAGGACCCCAACCAGTTTGCAGGAGAAGTGTGTGAAACCTCTGAC
The DNA here is from genome assembly GCA_963277665.1 of Viscum album. Taxonomy (NCBI): domain Eukaryota; kingdom Viridiplantae; phylum Streptophyta; class Magnoliopsida; order Santalales; family Viscaceae; genus Viscum; species Viscum album. The sequence goes on from OY728141.1 coordinate 144,906,618, forward strand.
AAAGGTAATGAATATCCAAATGGGGGATACGCTGGTGTGCCACTCACCATGGTTGTACAACTCTTGAGGCTTCAATGGAGGTTTAAATTTTTTATTTCTCATAAAAGGGAGCCAAATTAATAGGGTACATACCATTAATGTCCTCAGATAGGGCTTGATAAGAGACTCACACTGGGTAGAGGATAGGACATGCCTAAGGAAGATCCCATAGGTAGCCTAGGGAAAACCAATGGGTTTACATAGGTAGTTCAGGGTAAGATGAGGGTAAATTGTTAAATAAAATAGCTAGGATACTACACTTTGGAAATACCTTTCTCAATCCTTCAAGGTTCTCCCCAGGTGTTCTTGAAAGTAGCTCGTGTAGGTCCCTTCTTAAGGAAGGTCACCTCATGCTAGGGTTTTTAAACCTGGGGGTGAGTACCTCGCTAAAATGTTATTTATTTTAAACCCTGTTAGGATTTTAGTATCACTATCCCAATTTAATCCACTATTCTTCAGGTTTCATAGGATTACCTAGAGGTTTTATATGGTTTTATCAAAGGACTAGGATGATCAGATAATCGAAATGCCTTCTAAAATTTTCAATCATGTAAATAAAGACCCCAAGGTACTATTTGTAAGAAAATATGAGACCTTGGGTGAAGGTTCTATCTTTCTCCGGGATACCACATAGGTATATTGCATATTATCTCACTCAAACTGGCCATGTAGGCTGACACTTAGACTGGTCATGCTGGTTGATGCATAAGTACCCTAGATAGTGATGGTTCTTTGGGGTACTTGGGTGAATTACCTTTGGGGGACTTTGTGATTCTTGTTCTTATTAATTTCTATTCTTCTCTTCTCCCAAAGGTATTCCCCTTAGAAACCTTTTCATCCATGTGAAGAAATAGAGTGTCAACAATAAGTCTTTAAAATTCTTTATGTGTTGAATGAACCATAAATCATGAATGTTATGCATATTTTCTGATTATGGTTTATTGAAATGCTTTTTGTGATGAATTGTTAATAAATCATGTGCTCATTTCTTGGTGTTACATTTGATATTAACTAATTTTCTACACCCATAAGTTTTGTTGGACCAAGGATCTAAGCTCCACCCCTATAATACATGGATTGGAGAGTCAGACTGAGGTTTTAGGCCCCTAATGGTTTCATTAGATGAGAATAACTATACTAACGCTTCAATGTAGTGTGATGTAAATGATTATGACATGGTTTCCCTAGTGAGATAGGAAACTTGTTTTATTTCCTTGTTCTTAGTGGTTGACCGGCATAGGCTGTGTGTTATAAATGATTTTCCTATCGTTTGGATTAAATAATGTAAATAGTTCAAGTTAATATTGTAAATTAATGTTAGTGTTTATCTTTTTTACCATGTTATTACTCTTAGTTCATACATACTCTATCTTTTTATATTGGATATTTTGTAGAAACCATTGGTGGTGACCCAATCAATTTTACTCACACCCTTCTCAGGATGCCATTGGGTACTCCAGCAGATTTCATGGTCGTGGGTCAAGATAAAGGAAAAGGTGTCATGTTGGATGGTTGATTTGGGAATGGGATGTGCATGGATTAAGGATCCAGACTTTTATTTTGAACCAATTTTGGGGATTCTTCCGTTTTTATTTATTTTGGTTTTTCTTTACACATGGCACTATATGACATGACATCTCATTTTTACAGTTTGGTTACGGGCTTGTACTCGATTTTGGGAAATGGTTGGTAATGAATGATTATTTTATATGGTTTATTTTTTACATAATTTCAAATATTTTATATTGTTCTTTACTCTAATAAATAGGTTATAATCTCCCTGTGTGAAACCTTATACCCTCCCTACTAGTTTACATCCTCTTGTGTATGGGGAGACACACCTGAGTTCATGTGGTGATCTGAATCAAGGCACCGGTTTGGTGGCCTTCAGGTTGGGTATTTTACAAAGTGGTATCAAAGGAGGTTCTTTTTTGCCTCTTTACTATTTTAGAAAGGTTTATGGGAGATTAGAAAGTGTATATCCTTGGAAATGAGCTCATGCATGGGATTAGTTAGCCCATGTATGAGGGAAAAACTAAGTACCCAAGGTGGGAATGTTGTTCTTGATCTATGTTGTTACAGTTGAATGATATTTCGCCATTGGTTGAAGTACTCCTAGTGTGATGGGACAATTTTAGGATATTTTTCTCATGGATGGAATGGTAAGGGGTTGTGTATTCATGCATCATCTTAGGAACCTAGTGGTATATGTTGCATGCATCATGGTATGTACACACAGGGAAGATGTGTCAGACATGTGGAACAAAATGAATTTATTTTCTTTGAAAATTTTAAATAATTGGTTTTTAATAAGGATTATTTAAATGCGTAAATAGAAGAAATGTAAAATATTGGTTTAAAAAAGTTCTTAATGAACGGTTAAAATGGGTTTAAAATCATGGTTGTCATAAGTTGTAAAGATGGGAAGATGTATAAAAGAGAAATATTAATGTCATGAAAGTGAGAATGATTAAAAAGGGTGTTTAATGACAAGGATTGTGGTTGTGAGAGGTATTTTTCCTATATTGACCATGACCCTCTGTAGGGAAGGATAAAGGTGGTGATATAGGTGTGATGATATCCTTTGGGATAGTTTATGTGGAATGGGTTTCTTATGGCTAGTGGAGATTCTTATTTTGTAAAACTATGGATGTTTGTTGTTATGTTTTCTGAGATGTATGGTTGGAATTATAGAAATATTCCACCATAATGTCATGTTCTAGTTGGGTGAAAAAAAGGTGTCTCCAAGAATGATCCTCTACAAGTAGAGAAAGAAACCCTGTTGATCCTGGGTAACAAGGGAGAGGATAAGTTCTTTGAGAATATAGCACGCTTTTTCACATGATGGAATGGGATCCATATTAGGTTGTTCCAAGTATTTTTGAGCTTACTAGGGAGTTTCAACTGCAACACCCTCTGATTTTTACTGAATAGGGTGGGCCTAATACAGTTGAGTTTTGGATAGAGTCTATTATGATGATTCATGATCACATAGAGACTCCTCCTGATAAGAGATTCAAGTTGATCACTTACATATTGTGAGGTCAGGAAAAGTGTTGGTGGGGTGTTCTATTTTAGACCCAGCATGCGGATGGTATGATATGGAATGGTTTCTAGGAAACATTTTTTGGAATATTTCTTCTTGAAGACCTTGAGATAGGAGAAGGGTGTGGACATTAGGAGGTTGACCTAAGGGTCCATGTAAATGATTTATTATGTGGGCCACTTCACTGAGTTTCAATGATTTGTATAATATTTGAAATGGGATGAGATGGCTATGGTGAGGCGTTTCAATGATAGAATTGGACATGAGATTAATTCCTACCTGAATATCTTCTACTTAAATAGGTTTACTAAGGTGGTGGACTAGGCCCTCATTTTAGAATAAAACCTAAAGGAGGGTTTTGGTGGTGGATATTTATCACCAGTCGGGCGACCCAGTGGTGTGGTTTATGAAGTTAGGAAGAACTGATTTGAGACTTTACACCAGGTTGGTGGGGGGATAGAGTAGTTAGAAAAGGGAACTAGCCTCTCAGGGAAGTGAATGAGTTTTCTACTATCATTTTGATAGGCTAGGGCACATGCATAGTCAATTTCCTTTACCACCAGTTGAGTGTCGAGTGTGAGACATGTTGGATAATGTGCAAAGTTTCTTTAGGAACCCTCAATGGATGGGTACTGATGGGGGATCGAGACTGATTTAGAGTATAGGAAAGGGTTCAGTTACCCCATAGCAGGCAGGCGGTTGGAGCTCTATAGGCATACCATTTGGGTTAATGGATGTGGTACTCCAAGAAGAGAGAGTCCATATCAGTAGGATAGTGCATCACCAGGGGCTCAGGCTAGGGCTAAGGATATAGGGGGAGTTAATCTTCATGTCGTTCGGCCTACACTTGGAGGTGGAAAAGTTGGGCCATCGAAAATTCAAGGTATGATTCTTATAACTTCCATTCTTTTAAGTGATTTATTTGATACAAGTGAATCACATTATTTTATATCTTCCCAATATGTGAGTGTGTTGGGACTATTTGTGGGGCATATGTGTGGGTTTATAACAATTTATACACTATAAAGGGTGTGATCAGAAGATATCTAGAAATGTAAGGGGTGTTATCTTGAGGTTGGTGGGTACTAATTCCTATAGGACTTTTTGGTGCTTGAGATGTCAGGTTTTGATCTAATTTTGGGAATGGATTTGATGGTGATGTACCAAGACCATATCAACTATTACTACTATAGGGTAATGTTCAAGTCTCCAGAGGGAAGTACATACATTCACCATGGCGAATGGGATATCTGAGTAGGTTGTAAAGGGATAGTCTGTCAGTAGTTGGGTACACTCATAGCCCAAGTGGTTTGTCTTATTCTTGATGGTGGGGAGTAGAGAAACTTGTATTTTTTCTATTGGGGGATAAATTTTAGGATTTGTTTTATCGATGCTTCTTAGGGATTCCACCCTAAAGTGATGTGGAGTTCACGATAGAGTTTCTTCCATGAGTAGAACCTTTTTCAATACCTCCATATAGAATAGCACCGGTAGAGCTCTAAGAAAATAAAACCCAATTAGAGGAATTATAGAACAAGGGTTTTAATTTCCTAAGTAAATAACCTTTGGGATCTCCAGTGTTATTTCCAAATAAGTTCAATGGATCATTATTTATGTTTTTCAATTATAAGAAGCTAAATCAGATGACATTTAGGAATAGATACCCTATTCCTTTAATCGATTATCTTTTCTACCAGCTAAGGGTTTCTTCCATGTTCTCTAATATTGATTTGATATTAGGAAATTATTAGCTGATGGTGAGACTTTCTGATATATCGTAGACATCCTTTAGAAGCAAGTATGGGTTGTGTGGTTTTATTATGATGTCATCTGGGTTAACTAATGAACCATTAGTATTTATGGCCCAAATAAACTGAATATTTAAACCCGTACCTGGAAAAAAAAATTATTTATTGAGGAAATTTGTGTGAACTCCAAGACTCATGATGATCATGCCAAACATCTTGAAATTTTTATAAGTATAGTAAGAGAGAATAATAAATACACTAATTTATACTAGTTTCATTTCTATATTGACAAAATGAATTTCTTGGCCTGCATCATCTCTAAGGAAGGTCTTTTTATAGACTCAGAGAAGGTGAAATATGTTGTATCTTGGGATAAGCTCAAGAATGTTTTTGATATCTGACGTTTTTTGGGTTTGGAAATATATTAATGAAATCTCATAAAATATGTTTCCCATTTGGAAGCACCACTTTTTGGTATTGACCAAGAAGGGAATAAATATTTAGTAGTCTAAGGCATGTTAGAATTCATTCTAGCAGTTAAATAAGAGACTAAAAGTTGCACCAGTTTTGATAATACCTAAGTCGGTTAAGGATTATACCTTGTTTTTTTATGCATCTAGTGTTTGTATTAGGTAAGTGTTGATACATGATGATCGGTTTGTGGTGTATGGGTCACGATAGTTGATTAATCATGCATGAAATTACCTTATAAATGATCTCTAATTAGCCTAAGTGGTTTATGATTCATATTTTTTGCAGAATTACTTGTTGGGAGATAGGTTTTTTGTGTATACCAATCCTAAGAGCCTTAGGTACATATTCTCCCAGCATGATTTGAATCTTTGGAAGAAAATATGTGTTGAGTACATGAATTCATTTAATTTCAATCTAGTTTACACATTCATAAAGTGAAATAGTGTTACATATGATTGGATATGGACGACTCAAACTCAAGAGATTAAAGAATCTAGTTTTGAGTGGAAAGTGATGGAGTTGTTCACTGAGATGAATATAGAGGTGTATGATGGTAAAGGGAATATAACCCTTTCATCCTTCATAGTTGATTCCACCATTCTGATCTAGATCAAGAAGAGGTAGTATGAGGATCTAGAGTGTTTTGATTTGAAGGAATGTTTTTAAGGTGGGGAGTCACCTTTTGATTGGACTGTTGATGATGATGATATTTTTTATGTTCATGGTTGGGTTGTCATGCCTACATGTATGTAGGAAGAGTTGATTCACAAGTTCCATTTATTGAAGTGGTTGGTGCATCCTAGTCTGACCAAAATGTATCTTGATCTTTTTAGATAGTATTGCCAGACAAGGATGAAGAAAGAGGTTGTAGGTTTCCTGATGTAATGTTATACCTTTTAGTTGGTAAAAGAAGAGAACTAGTGATTGTGTGGTTTGTTATAGACATTTATCATTCTTGAATAGAAATGGTATGACATGATGATGGATTTTGTGGTGGTTCTTCTGATGAATTCTTAGAATAATGATGTGATTTGGGTAGTTTTGGATCGATTTTCCAAAGTGGTACATTTCTTACTGATTCAAGAGACCTTCTTCATTGACCAGTTAGGTGATTTTTATGTTTTAAAGATAGTGTAGTTACGTGAAATTCCGTAGAATATAGTTTCATATCATTATTCTAATTTTACATTTCACTTCTATAAAGGGTCATAGAAGGCATTTGGTACCCATGTGTTTTTTGAGTATTGCTTTCACCTCATAGAGGAATAGAAAATCGAAGCATACTATTCAAGTTCTAGAGTACATGTTGAGGGATTATTTCCTAGAGTTTTTTGGATCTTGGGAGAACCATTTGGATCGTTCTGAGTTCGCATATAACAATAGTTACTAGGTAATGATTGAGATGGATCCACATGAGGAACTCTATGGTAGACCGTGTAGATCTCCATTATGTTGGATTCTAGAGAGTCATATTCTTTAGAGTCAAATCTCATGTATGAGTCTTTGGAACATGTTTAATTGATTTAGTAATGAATGGATGTAGATCAGAGTAGATAGAATTCATATATAGATTGGCATCATTGACCTCTTGAATTTATAATGGGTGATCATGTGTTTCTTTAGGTGTCGCCAAGGTTGGGTCACTGTCAGGTTGTGAAGCAGGGAGAGTTGGCACCTATGTCATTTGGTCTATTTGATATAGTGTAGAGGATCAGACGAATGACATATTGATTTTCTCTTCCACTTCATTATAGTGGCATGCATGATGTTTTTCATGTTTCGCAACATCAGCAGTATCACCCTAACCCATCTCATGTGATTAATATTGATGATGTTGATCTTGAGGTTGATGCATCCTTTGAGGAGAATTTGGTTCGTATTGTGGATCATAGTGACAAAGTCTTTCAAGTAAAGACTATGTCATTATTTCAAGTGTTATAGAATCATGGAAATTTTCAGGAAAAAACTTGGGAAAGGGAGATGGATGTGTGGGCCCATTGTAATGGTCTCTCTACTTTAAAATCATATTGATTCTTGGGAAGAGAATATCAATGATGGTTCATTATATAGTAGATAGGTTGTAAGATCCCAAGTATCATTTAAGGTACACTACTGTTTAATATTTGGTTTAATTATATTTATTTTTTGTTAAATTAATTTTTTAAAAGTGTATAAGAAGTATAAAGGGTGTTCTAATGGTTTGGGACATGAATGAATGGATAATTTGATCATCCAGTGCAAGTCATACGGTTGAAGCATGGTTAGTAGTAACTAGGAATTCCTAGAGGATGGGTGCATGGTTTGATGAAATTGTTCAAGGGGGAGGAAAACCATTTGGACTTGGATAGATCCATCCCACATTATTAGAAAATAGTTTAACAAACCATGTTAGACCCCTAGGTAACCACGAGTTTAGGCTCCCTCTGGGATAGAGGGTGGCACACGGTTGGCACATGGTGTGGATAACTATGAGGTGAAACCATAAACCCTTTTAAAAGTGGGAATTTACCATTTTTTCCTCTCATGACTTAAGTGTTCTAACTTTTTATTTCCCTCATTTCTTCCTCCTTCAACCCTAGGGATGAATATAAATGGACAAATATTCCCAAGGGTAACTCTCCATCATTTCTAATCCATTTGGAGAATTTTTGTATGATAATCAAATATCTAAAATATTTTGTGTTTGGGATTCAAAATGAGTTTAAATATAATGAAAAGGCTATGGTTAAGAGAGTGTTTTTCTTTGGAATCTAGGTAGGTGGTATACAAGTTATATACCATAGTCATGTTGGTTATTTATGTTTATGTGGTTGTGTTTTGGTTTTCTTGTTTTTACTGCCTAGTTTTCCTAGGTATAAATGATAAATTGATTTGATAAATTTTCAATTCAACCCCTTAAGATACCCATGGGATACATTGAGAATGATTTGACCGGGTTAAGGGCCCCCCATGGGGTGTTCTGCTTCTTGTGTTTGAAAATTGAAATTAAAGGTGTATAATTGAATTTTTATGACATAGATCCCGTATTAAATATATTGAAAAGGTATCTTTACTTATGAATTGGAAATTAATGGTGGTTGTTTCGATTTTTAACTTGTTATAAAGGGTTGTTTGGAATATCGTGAATTGGTTAAATTAATTAAAGTGAATTTGTTTAATAATTTATATTTTTAAATGAGATTTTGTAAATTAGAAAGGAATGATGGTGATTTATGTACTGAATAAACCATGAATCATGAATGTTATGTGTATTTTTTTTATTATGATTTAATTAAATGGTTTATGTGATGAGTGGTTAATAAATCATGTGAACATGGATTATAGGTATGTGGGGTATTGATTTATATTCTATTCCCATGGGTTGGGTTGGACTATGGCTCTAAACCCCGCCCCTAGAATGCATGGGTTGGGGAGTCAGACTGAGACTCTTAGACCCTAATAGTTACATTGGATGAGACTTCCTAGAATGAGGCTCCAAGTTAGTGTGATGTAAATGATTACGAAATGGTTTCCCTATTAGGATAGGGAACTTATTTTATTTTCTTATTCTTAGTGTTTGACTAGAATAGTCTATGTGTTGTAAATTATTTTCCTAACCTTTTTATTAAATGACATAAATGGTTCATTTAAATATTGTTAACTAATGGACCAGTTTATATTTTTTTTACCTTTTTATTCATCTTAGTTCATGAATAAACTATTTATTTAGATTGGATATTTTGTAAAAATTTCTGGTGGTGACCTACTAAGTTGTAATCACACCCTACCTAGGCCACTGTTGGGTACCCAAGCAGATATCATGGTTGCAGGTTAGGATAAGGGAAAAGGCTACATGCCAGATGGTTGAATCGGGCGTGGGATGTGAATAGATGAGGGATCCAGACATAGAGTTAGGATCTATTTTTTGAATTCTTTTTTTTGGTCTTTATTTTTAGTTATCATTACACTTGGAACTATTTGACATGACATATCATTTTGACCATTTGGTTGTGATCTTGTACCTAGTATTAAGAAATGGTAGGAAATGTATGCTTATTGTTTATGGTTTATTGTTTCCTTCATTTTGTATATTATCTACTAATGATTACTTTGACAGAGAGGGTGTAGTATCCCCCACATAATCTATTATACCCTCACTACTAGTCGGTAGCCTCTGAGATATGGAGAGGCATGCTTGAGGTCATGTGGTGACCCGACTTGAGGCACCGGTTTGGTGGACTTAAGGTTGGGGACTTTAGATGCATTATTTATCCCCCTAAATAATAAACTTAATATAATTATTTCCTTTAATAATAAAAATTTTCAATATTGTTATTCCTTTTATTTTAATTTTTATCACATAATATTCAATTACTTAACCAATTAATTTCACATCATATATTTTAATGATAAATGACTCATATGTCCAAAATCACATTGGTAAGTTGACTAAGGTAAAACATTATTATTAATTCATAATATAAAAATTTTTAAAGATGAAATTATTATCATTTTTATAAATAAACAATACTTTTTAAACCAACCAAGAAATATGGTTATGAAAAATGAACTATGTTATAGTTAAGGATATGGTAGGTCGTACGTACGCATGAGTAGGATTCCCATTTTTTGAATATCGTGATGTAATGAAGGTAAGTGTTATTTTATCTTTCCATAATGATAATTATATCATAAATATAATATTATTTAATTAAATAATCATAAAAAATCATTTGTGTGATGCGGTAGTAAAAACTAATCACATTGCTTTATGAGGCGGTAGTCTGCCCTACACGTGAAAGACATTATCATTAATTCAATGGATGCTAAGGTAAGAAATAATATGATATATTAAATTTACATAATGTTTTATATTTAATAAATATCATATATAAACATAAAATTGTTCCCTATTACATTCCATATAAATAGTAAATTAAAAATGAATTGCATCTCTTTACAAGGTGGTAGTCCGATATACACACAAGCGACGTTATCGTATTCTCCACGAAGTAGAAAGTGAGAAGGTATATATGATATTATAGTTAAATAATTATAATTATATCAAAAATATTATATATAAACATTATATACATCATTATATTCAGTTTTGTGAAGCAGCGATGGAAATTGAGCAACATTAGCTAATGAGGTGGTAGTTTGTCGAACACATAATCAACGGTTTTATTTCCCATTTGAGAAAGGAGGAGATGGTTTTATGTTCTTAAATTAACATAAAAACATTTTATTACATGTAATATACTTATTTTATTATATTATTATGGTTTAATAGTATTTTAAGGAGTTTTAGGGAAAAATAAAACAAAACATTTGGTTAAGGTTATTGCCTCTACTTTAGACAACTTATTTTGGTTTGTACTAAAAGCCTTCCTAAGTTGAATTTATGAAAAAAAAAAGATTATATGACTATGTAAAGAAATTATGGAATTTATTTGGATATTTAATGGCCTAAAAATTAGTTTTTTACTGTTTAAAGGAGGTGAGATTGAGTGGCCTTTTATAAGTGTGGGAGAGGATACACTTGGAATTTTTGAAAAGAAACAATTCCCAAAACGTTTTGTCATGCCAAAAGGCTCTAAAATGAACCATTATCAAACCTTAGAAGATATAAGGACTCAATATAGAAATATAATACGAATTATACATGTTTTGGGTCATTTTTAATCCTTATATTTTTAATTTAACCACCTCCACCCCCTGTAAACCTGTTTTTACCTTAACCATGGTAAATAATTTTTTAAATTTTTTACTATTCATTATGGTAAAAAATTAATCTGAACTTATTAGATAATACAAATTACCATGATTAAAAATATTTAATACTTTTTTTTTAAATTCAACTCACATAATGGTTATATTTAAAATTTAGAATTAAACCTAGTGGCATGTCGAAAAAACAATTTTTTAAAAAAAACATTCAAAAGTTGAGAAACTTCTTATATCGAAATTCAATATGATATTGAATCTAATGAACTAATTAGGATTAATAAGTTTATAATTTTAATATTTTTACTATTAAAAACATATAAAAATAAATTTTATCATGTAAATTATTTGAATGAAACGGTAGTTTTTTCATAAAAACCAGTATCTTTCACTATTCACTAAAAAAATTCATCATTTTAGAAAATTATAAAAAAATAACTCCAAATAATTTTGAAATTGATAAAAAAAATTAATTTAATTTTTTCCAATAAATTTTATAAAAGTTTCAAAAAAATATTTTAAAATAAGTTATTAAAATGCGATAAAACTACTTTTTAGACTAATACAATTTTAAGTATAAAATTGGATTTGTTCTTATATTATTCTGAGAAAACACATAAGATGAATTTTAAACATTTTATTTAATATATAATATATATAAATTTTATAAAAACCTTACAAAAAAAGTTATTTTTGAAATATTTTGAGGTAAAACAAGTTTGTGCACAAAAAATATTTTTTCAAAACAATATTTCCTTTATTTTTAAATGGTTTTTATTTTATTTTATAATTAATTGGTCCCCAAATAATTAATTATATATACATTTATAGACCATATATTTTCCTAAAAATTTTTATCATATTCATACCCTCTATTTCAATAGCTATCTGATTACTATTGAATACTATTTTAATAGTATGTCGCATTTCGTTTAAACTCGATGTTGCATGTAATGAAAGATATACATAGTGTTGCATGTAATAAAATATAAACTCAGTGTTGTGTCCAACACAAAATATTAACTTTATTAAATTTATTTAAAAAATATTTTCCATAATATACTCGTGTGTTATATAACAGTTAGAAAATTAGGTTCTAATCTATGAGTATCCCTGACTTTATCAACTAAATAAAGAATAATAGTCGCTAAAACTAATACTACAATAATGTTATATTCATTAAAATTCATGTGAATATTAATAATCACTGCCATTATCTTCCACCAGTCATGGTATTCTCTATCTAGTTTATTATATGACCTTTCACTTAAGGTGTGAACCATGGAATTACCTTTACCAAGTGTTTAAACCAATTAAAAGTATAACATTTTCATATACATAATCCATAATCATTGTCTAAAGTTAAAATCCCTTTGTGAAAATATTTGTTTCAAGATCTTAGGATTACTAGACTTTTCCCCCAAAAGAAAATGATATCTCTTTTTTAAATCATGGACTATGGAAACTAATTACAAGTCATACATTTTTTAATTATTTACATGTATCCACCATTGTCGTGATATGTAAGCTATGGAGTTATAATAATATATAAGAACATAGAAAAATATATATCCATCCAAATCATAATATACCACATAACCATTTCATGGTTTAGGTAAGATAAGGATAGGTGTTGAAATTATTCTAGCCTTAAGATCCTGAATGGATATCTGGTAATCATCACTCCAATGGAATGAATAACTCTTCCAAGTCATAGAAATCATAATAGAAGAAATCCTTGATAAATCAGGAAAATATATATGATAGAACCTACTAAGCCTAAGAAACTGCATGTATCAATGTAATTTATTGGTAGTTTCCATTATATACAAGATTTTAACATTTTAGGATCTATAGATACACCCTTAATAGAAATGACATGTCAAAGGATAAAAAAAACTTGTATCTAAAAATCACACTTAGATAATTTTTTATAGATTCAATGTTCTCATAATGTAGTCATCAAATTCTAAAAATGATTTTCGTGGTCCCTTTTAGTTTGATATTATTTCAGGATTTCATCCATAAATACCATAACAAAGGATTAATGATGTCATTGAAAGATAAAATTTATCAATTCCATGAGAACTACTAGCGTATTCATGAGACCAAAGGTCATGACTATAATTTCTTAATGAGTTTAGTCCATTCTTAAAAATACCTTTACAATATTATTTTTCTTAAATTTGATATGGTGATACTCTATTCATAGTCCAATTATTGACAACCATTTGGATCCCTCAAATTCATTAAAGTGGTTATCAATTCAAGAAATATTATTTTGATTCTTTATTATAACCTAGTTTATTTTATAATAATAAACAATAGTTTAAATGAATTATATTTCATCTTTATAAAGATAATTGGAGTTGCCCAAGGTAATTTACTTGTTCATATTAATCACTTAATTACAAATACTTATAGTTAGACCATAAATTTCCATAATTACTTTGGTTATATTATATATGATAAATGTGAGATAGGATTTTTTCTTGAAAGTAAGACAATCAAAAATTCAAATTCCCATTTAGGTAGAAATCTAGAATAAAATTATTGAAACACTTCAAGATTATGATCTGATATGGTGGGAAATTTTCTTCCCTTAATATAATCAATGTTTTCCAAGGTTACTACAACTAATAATGAATATATAGTTCTAATAATTGGTACCCAAGGTCTCTATTTTTAATAATTCACATAGTAACCCCCTTTAAAAAGATTGACCACTCCATCAGGAGATATAAAACTCACTCAATATGAATAAAAATTGATATAATCTTTCAATGATACCAAATAAACCATTTCTTAGATTAAATTAAATATTTTAATATCCAAAATATAATACTACATGATAAAATGGACATTGATTATTATAGATAAAATTGTACATTTAAATCCCCTACAATCCCATTACCTGAGAGATGATTGAATGATCATTACATGTGGCATCATATCCACATGTAATCCCATTTAATTTAAAATAATAAATGTAAGGAAATAATTTGATACACTAGTATCAAATAATAATCTTTTAATTATTCAGTTTAAAAGAATGGTACCTCACATTATTGAAGGACTAGATTGATCCTCTATGATAATCTACTAAACTCCATACACCATTTTACTTATTTATATGTAATATTAGTAATTTAACTATTGTGGTTTCATTGAATGTGGTGTTAGGGTGTTTATATAATTACCATAAATATCTCAATTATGGCGGTGAGAATTATTTTTGTGAGATCGGCATGTCTATGAATAAGAGGATTGAGATGTTCCTGAGCCATTCTCACAAGTTGAATTCAGATATTATACACAATAATGACTTATATAACCCATATTTCCACAATTTTTACACACTCAAGGTAGTTTCATATAATCCCCCTTTATATTCCTCGTCAATCCACATTGAAAAAATCCTAACATATTACTAAAATGTCGATGAAAATAAACAGAACCCATGAATTGGTTCTCTGGAACCTTTCTTCCCTAGGATTTGGTATCCTACTTCTGCTTATTTCTAAAACCATAGTACCAACCAGTTCTTATATATGAAAAGGTATTTAATCTAGTATAATTCCCAAAAATATAATTTTCTACTAACATTTACCTATAAACAATGTTCTTATACTCATAAATACAGAACATGAATACTCTGGATTTAATTTCCAATCACTACCCTGACATAAATCTACTCTCCTTCAAGTATTCGATAATAGACACCTTTGGATAAATGTGTAATATGTTCATAAACATACTTTCATAACCTGTAACTAGTATATTTTCTATCTTTGAATCAAATAAATCTATCATTATTCTTACTTTCAAGGTATGTTTATAAAATTATTTATTAAACAATTCCTAAAATCACTCCCAAGTAAGTTTTTGGTCAAGTTTATATTAGATAACTAAATACCACCATTTTTTGTGTGAGTTAATTAAGAATGTATCCCCTAGATACACCTTAAATTTATTTGGAGATCTAAGTAAACTATATATTCAGTTTATCCTATTAATCCATGCTTCTTCATTATTAGGTTCTGAAACACCCAAAATGATATGTGGATTCTGATTTTTAAATTATAATGAATAATCCACAAGTTTTGGTTCCTTTTTAATATTACCTTTATCAAAAACAATAAATTATTATACAATTATTTTTACAAGTTTCTGTTTTACCTATGGTTTAGGTTAAATCAAATTCTTAGTCACTTGTTCCTGATAATTCTAAGGTATATTAACTGGTTTCATTAACTGGTTCTATATAACAAAAAAACATAATTCTAAGGATATTCTGAATTATAACAAGAATAATCATTATAAAAAAATTCCAAAAGTCATAAAATACCATATTAATGATGATATTCATGAGGGATGTCTCCTTACTAATGTATGATATAAAACTCTAATCAGCTCAACCCATGATTATGAGGTAACAAAACTCATATAAATGTTTAGGAACACCTTCGTACTCAAAAACACCTATGTAACTTTAATTTCAACCAAAATAGGTTTGTTGTGAATTTTTATAATCTACATTTCACATTTTAACTCAATTTATCTACCGTTATACCATATTAACAAATGTACTGACCAAAATAATACTATTTTTAATGTCCCAACCCTAACCCATAGGATTGGGAATATATGAGATACTAATAAATTTATCTGACATTCCTTGGATAACAAAGTATTAAAATAAATTCCAAGGGAATACTTAATCATTGGAGGATGACTTATCTTTACATACACACAACATGTAAAAGACAATAATACAACCAATACAATACATGATACAATGTATAAAGGTAAACCATTAAAAATAAATATCCAAAATAACTAAACTAAATATTAAAGTTATATAAGACGAAAAAAATATAACATCATACCTTAACTCAAGAACATCCAAACACAATAATAATAATGTGGAATTACTATAATATGCCATTATTAACATCACTAAGCTCCACCCTCCATCTCCAAGACCAAAAAAATCATGATTCACCATAATAAAAATGAGACCTTCTCCATACCTATATCATATTAAATATGTGCTCCATACACATGTGGTTGTATCTGAATAGGGTGAGTATATAACCAAATAGGAAAACCCAAATATTTACCACACCCATTTCTAGGATAAGAATAAGTTATTCATAGTTTATATAAGAAAAATGCGAGACAAATATCAAATATTTTTTTTATAAATAAACATGAAAATAATTAGTAAAAAAATTCATTTCCTTAAGTATACATATTCCTCAATTATACACACCCTATAGAATGACTCATTGACATTCCCAAAATCATAACCAAAAACCTATCCCTTCCACAAAGTCATCCCTTGGTGGTAATATCTATGTAACTTAAATTGGAAGAGATCATCCAAGTATAAACCGATAATGAAATTGAAAATTTATATCATGAACAAATCCTAGCCAATGTATTACATGTTCTCAAACCCAAAAAATTTAATTGAAACCATTACTCTTTTAATAATTTTATCAAACAAGTTGTCAGTATCACCCAAAACACACAATTTTTAATGCATAAAACAAACGGGTAGACCAATGTGAATTCAATAGGGGTTTTTCAAAAAATATCACAATAATTTTATTTTTGGAATCCATACCTTCAAGTTATAAGAGAATTTTGAGAGAGAGAGAGTTAGAAACCACCAACCTCTAAATATTTCATTCCCAAAGAAGCACACAACAACCAAATGGATTTGGGTTCCTCCCCTATTTCCTTTAATAGATTAAAAAAATTATAAAAATATATCGTAAACCTTATAGTATTGCCTGAAATCTCGATCTAAGGATACTTCCAGTAGAATATGATAAGATCATGAAGGAGAATAAAAAAAGTACAATTACCATTGATTCCTAGATATAGTTATCCAATATTTTATGAAAATGGCCTCCATATAGAAAATAATCATGAAAATAATTTTGAAGGAAGAATTTGGTTTGAGAGGCTAATATACAAGAGGGAGAATGAGAGCTTTCATAATGTTTTTTATTAAAATTATAATCATCAGTTAATTAATTAATATCACATGGTTTGGATGCATGGTTTATCAAATCATGCACAAAACATGACCAAATTACAATTCCACTAATAGGAAACAGGGTTTGGTTGCACAATTTTATATACCCTAAACTAACCATTAAAAAATACATTCTAATGTATCGCATGATTTATTGGAGAATCCAAACATTTTTCCCTAACCATGTACTAACTATGAACTTTCTCCTAGGTCACCTAGACATGTCACATGGTTACCTGGGAAATCTACATGGTTTCTATTAATCATAATCTAATCATAAACCCTTATAAAAACTTTAAATACTTTCTAAAATCTTCTAAAATATTCCCAATACTAATAAAAAAATAATCTATATCTCAAAAAAATACACAATAAAAAAACAATTACATTAAAACAGAGGTGTTATGGTCAAGGGTTGATGTGATTGATGAGCATGGATCAGGAAGAGCAACACATGAGTGATAACGTAATCTTATAAAGTTTGATTATGATGAATATTATATGGAAAGACATATATTAAAGAATAAATAATTATTTACTGGAGGAGTATACCATCATTATTTATGTAATTTCACTAGAATCTAAGGATTTAATTCCTTATAATGTGGAAATAGATTTTGATTAGTGGTTCATGTTGACTCTCAGGTAATAATGGGATGGTCATTTCTAAGAATTAAATTTAGTAATGTATAGTGTTTGGGATCAGTAAATGAGTGTTTGTGTTCATTAATAGGGAAATTATTTGGATACACCTATGGTGAGAAGTATTGTATCAGTCATATAGGCATAATCCTCGTGTTCCAAGGTATATGGTTATTGTGAGACAATTCAATGGATAGGAAGTCAGTGTGCAAGTGAATATTAAAATATCTACCTATATGGAAAATTTCAGAATTGTATTTTGGATGTGATTTTAGATTCATTTCAATTTTTGAAAATAGGGTTGGGGAAAAATTTCGTAATATGATCATGATTTAGAAGGTAGTGCATCGATTCTTAGGGTGGTACACGATGATAGTTTTTTTATTTAGAAATTTATCCATGTAAATACATCATATGTTGGGCTGTTATTTAATTTGGGTGTTAGAAAGATCTATGGATACCTTTATAGGATGAGGCATTTTGATAGGGTGGTTTTATAGAGGGTTAGTGGGTTCAGTCAAGAGGTTTTATGGAATTAATTCAACAGAGGACTAATTAGTGGATTTTTATAGAATTGTGTGTGATGAGGTGGAAACCATAATGGTAGTGTCATTAGAAATATATAAATTTATTTTTGGTCGGTGATTCCTATTGTGGGGAGCACTATAACATATAATTAGCTTTTGTGAGTGAAATATTATGGTGCAGAGCACAATAAGACTAGTGATGAAATAGTCAATGATGATTTAGTGACATTATATAGATGATTTTAGTTTAACACCATATTATTGATCAGTTTTTGTGATGATTGGGAGGTATGAGTTTTATTTAAATTTGTTCTTAATGTTTATATTTGCAAAGTGGAAGTATGGATGGCGTTTTAAGGTAGTATAGAATAGGTTGAATATGAATCAATAACCAGGTAAAGTCAGTATCAGTGGCTATATGACCATTGATACCTCAAAAGTATGAGAAGTTTTATGGTGGGAGGTGGTAAATTCCTTCATCTTTATAGGTTTTTATTTAATGAATAAATTTGGTTATTTGTTTTTAGAGAATTTTTATTCTATTAATTAAGATTATTGTTGGAATTTCAAGTGTTTGAGTGAATTATAGAGGTTTCTAGATACATATTGAGACTTAAGAGGTTTGTTAGATTCTTGGTTGAATGTTGGGAGAATTGAGTTAGATTTGGGTCCTTGGAAAGGTTTTTTCCCATAATGCATGAATATTACATGTTTAGGGAGAACCATGTGAGGTTAATTTGTGAATCATGTTTATCCTAATAATATGATAATATTTTTAAAATTATTAAAGATTAATATTGAAAAACTTCCAACTCTCTTATAGTGATGTTTTACAAAGTTGGATCATGGTTTGGTAAAATTTGTCACCCAACCATGTGTGGTTTTGTGGCTTAAGTAGTTCCGACTGCATGTTTGGTTCATAGTTTGGAAAATTGTGTAACCACACCATATAGACTTCCCATTTTTCCTAAAAAATGTGATTTTAGAATTTTTACCCTGAGGGGTTTTAACCACTCACCCATCTCTTATTCATCCCTTTCACATGATGTCTAATGGAAATTTAATTGGATTTGTAGTGAGTCCTTCCCTATATTTGTCTAAGTTATTTACCCCTTCATGGTAGCTTATTTATGGTGTCTCTGTGTTAGGGTTTTGGAATGAATTTCTTCAAAGTATGGTTAAATCACCTGATAATGATAGAACATTTTCATGTAATTTTTAGAGGATGTCCCATGATAATGATTGTAATAGATTCTCACCATTTCATTGGAGGTACATTTCTTAGTGGTTTTATTTATGGTTTTTTATTAAATTGAGAGAAATTGATGATTAGTTAAGTGTTGGGTATTAGTGATTTTTCTTGGGATAGTTTTTGGGATATTTTATAGACCTTCCATGGGTAGTTTGTCATTGTTTCAATGTGATAAGGTCACTCAGTGATTTTTTCTGTAATTTTCCTTTTGGATTTAATTTTACAATAAATATTAATTATTATAATTAATTAATTTAAATTTCATGGTTTGAGAGAGGGTCCCAATGTATTGATATGATTTTAGAAAAGTCTTGGATGGGCTTGGATGGTGTCCAATAAGCTAAAAGGAAATGGATATGTATAATATTTTTGGTCCATGAATATACCACTATGATTTATTTTTTTGGTCTTTCATGTGGTATGTGGTCTCACCACCATGGATGATCAACCTTAAATTTTAAATTGCTTTTTTTATTTAGAATTCTTGTTATTGGATATAGGGGTTTCAAGGGACGCAATGGACTCTTGACTGCTAGTGATTCCTCAACCAGTAATGGTTGAGGTCATGATATAAAATATAAGAAATAAGATATATAGACCCTAGAGGTATATAAATTAAATAAAAATGAGTGTATGAAAAATTTAATACCTTGATATAGGTTCTACTATAATTTCTCTTGGTGGGAAGTGATGATGGACTTAGTATAGTCATCCATGGGTGTGACCATAGAACCCAAGGATAGAAGGTGAGACTTGTGAGGTCATGGTGAATATGATGTAAGAGGGACACATAAATTAATGTTGATAATTTTTTTTTGTAAGGATTGGAATTTGGTTTATATTTTAATAAAATAGAATCTATTTAGGGTTTTTGATGTGATATGTAGCTTAGGGGACCTTGGCAGGTTATCGAGTTTGATATTGACCCCACAAAGGTATAATAAAGGGGCCTAGGATGTATTTTAATTTTTAACTTATAACAAGAGCTTCCAGTGCTAATATTGTCTCTTATGACCATGGAATAAGTGATAATACAATACATATAATGATTGAAATGGTTAAACTAGAAAAAAAAACCAATAAATGAAAATGGTAAAATGAGATGCATGTGACTTATAGATCTAGGGATGGTGGATTCCCAAAGTGATTTTTATATATATTTATATTGGTTTTAGGGATTGGTTTTCTCCTAGGTGGATGTTTATTTATGATTAATTATTTATAATGGTCCCCTATATGGGTTTCCCTCTCGGTGAATGTGTTTATTTATTTCATTTATTCTAATGTTATATATCAGGTTCTAGTTATGGGTTTTCTCCTAGGTGTACATTCTTATTTATATGGTTTCATGTATGGATAAAAGTTATTATAGGGATGGGTAGACATGATGTCACACCCCGACCTCAGATGCCCATTTATTTAATTTTTTTCTCGGTCTCACATCATTTGGACAAGGTGTGGTTGGGTCCCGGTTTGAAATTTTTGAAAGTTCGATATTTTTTGTGGGTCTCGGTCCGGTGCGCAGTCACTACACCATTATCGGTGCTCGTACATTCGATCCTAGAGTATGCGTTGTTTCTCGATCATTCAAATAAATAATAAAATTATATTAATAAATTAAATTGACTGAAAAAATAAATCTAAATGAGGTTTTATAATGATAAAACAAGGTTAATTTATAAACCATAGTAATAATAATATTTTTTACATATTATAATATTACTATTAATTAATTTTTTAATAATACTATTATTATTAAATTGATAAAAAAATTATTATTCTGATATTTTATTATTATTATTATTATTATTATTAAGAAATAAAATTATTATTATTTTATTATTGTTATTATTATTATTATATTACTATTTTTTTTAACCATAATACTACCCTTACCCATCCCTCTTCCACTACCTACGATCCACACCAACCCATTTTGCACAGCCCTACCCCCTGTCCCGCTTGGCTTGGAGTGCACCATGCCAGCCTGTCCTCGCCGAAGATCCCTCCTGAATGCGCCTCCCTCCCGACCGCACCTCCCGGTGGCGACCCGGCCATTCTCAGGAGGTCCAGAACCCCCTTAGTGCTACCATGTTTTCCTTGTTCCAGTGCGATGCAGCTCCCCTCTTCCTTTTCTATGACTATCAACTCTAGTGACCTCCCTGCCTAGCTCTGGCATGAACTGAACCCTCTTTACGCGCCTCTTCCCTGCTCTAGCATGGCTGTGTTTCCCCTCTCTAGCAACCATCTCCACCTATGGTATTTTTATTGATTATTTGTTTTTTTATCAAATTAAATAAACCACAATTTCCTATGATTGTGATTTTCATGTTTTTTTAGTGTCGAGAGTAAGAATATTGTTCCTCAGGACGTTTTCCCCCTTTTCCAATTGATGGGTTATGTTCTCACACCGATCGGTACATGTTTCCATGCCATTTATTCTGATTTCAATCCATATGAGGCTTGTGTTTTATGATTTTAATCTTAAATCAAGTTTTTCACAATTATTATTATCTTAGTTAATTTATGGTAGTGATATATTGTTGAAATATTTTATTAAAAATAGGTTTTTGGTTTTTTGAATATATATTAAATGTTTGTTCCTAGGTGATTGGGTTTAATCAAATGCTTCTCTCTTTTAAAAGGTTTTGTTGAATTTTTTGGATGCTTTTTGTCTATGGAATCATGTGGTGAAAGTTTTTTTTCTTATGTTGGGTTGGTTTTATAAAACATGGCACTCATTATGAAATGGTTTATTATATCAACGAGTGGTGTATGTGTGGTTTCTTAAAAATGGTTGGGAGAATACCTCTTATTATTCCATTGGATGTGGGCACATCCATGGATGCATAGAGTGCACCCACAGATGAGCCTTCAAATGAAGATGACATTTGGAGTGGTTCTTCCCTCCAACCATGGTTTTCTAAAAAGTAATCTTATTTCCCTTTTTCCTATCTCTTTTGATAAATGGTTTCATGGTTTCTAAAGTGTCTCAGGGAGTGTTTTTGATATAAAGCTTTTTGGTAGTGTTTAGTTGTCTTTTATGACTTCTGCATTTAGTTTATGTGAGTCCCTGGTACTTTTTGGTCATGCATTGGCCTTTTCCGCCTTAATTTTGGGTATATTTTGTTGTTATAGTGAATTTACAGCAAACAACCAAGGGAACACACGCATATACTTAAGGTATGTATTTATATAATATACATATATCCTCCAAGTACATATTCTCTCATCATGTGGGGAATACATACATTGGATTACAGATATATGATTATATATATATGTATGTGTGTGCAAGTGTGGGATGGTTACGAATTGCCGCCACTATTTTTTTCAAGTACCAAAGTGTTCGGAATGACCCAATTCCTCCTTGAGGTAGGCAAACCCATGCATTTTTCTTTCCATAGCTTATCCTTTGACGCTTTCCATTTCAAATTTATTTACTAGCTTGTTTTTCTCCTTTATGCTACCTATAGTTAGTTTTCTATGACATTTTTTAAGCTGAATGATTGGATTACCAATTGGATTTTACATGAAACTTGACTTATGATCTTGTGTGTTGTAGTGAAAAGTGTTTGATGAAATGTCGAATGAAATTTCAAAGGTAATTTGGAAGGGTGGGTGGTGTTTTCCCCATTTAAATATGTGGTTAAGTTGGTTTAGAACATGCTTTGGGTTTTATATGTGAAATAAGGAGTTTTCCTTTTATGTGTTTTGGAATGTGATTTTGAAAGAGCTTATTGATTTGGAGACATGTGTAGTATTTTATAAATGAGTGAAATGGGTGGTTTTGGGTGTAAAGTAAATGTTTTATTTACAAAATTGGATTTCAAATGCTTTTATTGGTTTTAGAGTGTCCCATTGGATGAAGGCACAACCATGGGTGCATTAGGTACAGACCTGGTTGTGCAATCAAGTAAAAAATGGAACTCTAGAGCTAGTCTCCCTCATGAGTACCTCTTCTCCCATTCTTTTTATTTTCCTAAAATGATTCCATATATTCCAAAAATTGGGGAAGAGTTACTCTTTGTGTTCCAAAAATAACTTCAAATGGGTTCCTATGGTTTGGCTCGGTTGTCCTTGAAACATGGTTGGATGTGTGTGTGTTTGAAATCTATGGACCATTTGGTATCTTGTGAACGTCTTTTTGTGTTTTAATTTGGTTTTAAAAATCACTTGATCACTTTTTATGAGCACTTTATTTAAGGGACCATTTGTCCACTTTTTTATAAATATGGTATTTGGGGTTGTTTTGAAATGGTTAGTTAATGGTTTAATAAAAGGTCGAGCATTGTGAAGATAAAGGCCCGATTAGAATTTTAAATTTGTTATTTATAAATGGTTTGATGTGTGGGATTTGTATGAGGACTGTTTGGAATCTTTGAAATATTATGTTTGGAAACCCCCTCCTTGGTTAGGTCTCACACCTCGGTTATTGACCATGATAAATGATGGTCCTTGTTATAGGACCTCCTTTGTGTAATTATTATTTAAGTTAGGGGACTTACCATGTGGTGGTTGGGTGGTGATGTATTTTTTAGTGTGCTTGGTTAGATATGAGGCTTGTTTTTTTAATGTGTGTCACACCCCTTTGTGAACATAGCATGGAAACCTAGCATAGCAAGTAGGTTTAATGAGAATGATTGCTACACATTAAGTTCATGTAATGTCCAGTGGCCCATAGTAGGTGGAAATTCAGGATTATTGTTATGGGATTGGGCCCCTCGAACTGACCTAAGAAAGGGTGGTTGGGCGTTAGGGCATTTGATTCTATTGTGTGTGGAAAGCTATTGGGGATGGAGTCACAGGTATTAGTATGTTCTAGTCTTCCTCCGAGTTCTTAGGTTTTTCGTGATCCTTTGATACTAGAACTATTAGTACCATTTCCCTTGTTGTGTGTAGAATAATTATCTTGACCTTGGTTTTGGTCTTTTCTTGGAAAACCTTGTTTGTATGGTTGGTTTTAAAAAGGATTTCCAATTAGCTGTTTCAAGAAGGTTTGTGTGCTCCCCTATTTATTTATTTTCATTTTTTTTGAATTATAAGGGCAATGGAATTGTGATTGTTAGTTTTTAAAATTCATTGTATATATGAAAACCTTATTTTTTTATAACTATAGTTCAAATTAGTATTATTGGACTATTTTGGAATTTAGAAATTCATTGATTATGTCGTTCACTTTTTGAATTCCTACTAATAATTTTAATACTCATTCTTATCTAACCCTTTCAGATGTAGGTTCAGTTACTTGGTTCAAGTTCTTGTTTCGTTTTCCCATTCGAGGTAGGTTGTTAGTTATTGGAGGTGACCAAGAGGTCACATGGAGGTATGTGCAGTCTTACTTTCTTGTCGCTTCTAGTTTTCTTTTTTTCTTTTTTTAGTTTTTTATTAATTTATTTGTCTTTATATTATGGGCCAAATCATTCCCACCTATTTAGTTTTGATTCTAGGCACTAGTTGTCATCCCGGGGGGATCGGGAACGCCCTTCAGGACATTCTATAGACTGATTCAGGTGACCGGTTCTGGGTCAAATTTAGCTGGTTCGTGAGAAAATGGTATTAGAGGAGACCCTTGATATTTGGTATGTTCGTTAGATAGATATTAAGATTGTTGGGGCTAAGGAGGTAGGTTACGGGTCGGTGCCTGATCACCACTTCTCATGATGATACATGAGTTACTAGGGGTAGTTCAGGTTTTGAGTTATTTGTCTTCGGTTGTTTTGGATTGATGGATGACAATAGAGTTAAATTATTTCACATTGTGAACTCATGTGGGATAGTGACCCATGTGAAGCCCAAGTTCCTGACTCAAGGTCCTCTTAGTGTTTTTCCTTACTTAGGGCATGGCTCACTACCATGTCATCGGGTCAGGCATATGTAATAGTTCCTCATTTCAGTGGGTTGTTATTGGTTGTGTTTCATTTTAATCTCGGTTGATGTGAGTGTGCGTCAAAAGTGAAATTGATTTTTAAATTCAAAAGTGTTTCTTTTAAATTGTTTTGAAATTGGTGAAGTGGGTTTTTAAAGAGAAAGTGTTTTGATTTGGAAAATGTTGGTGTGTGTTTGGATTTGATAAGGGAAAGAGATGTTTGAACCTTGACATTCTTTATAGAGGGTCACATGTGCATGGGTATGTGTGGAGAGTCTGTGGGAGAACTTGTTCGTATATTATGTAAGTGGGATTTAATGAACACACATGTGACGGTTCATAAGATTCCATAGGTGTGTTTTAATTATTTAAAACAAATGGAAGTTTTTGGTAAGAAAATTTTACTTGTTTTTTTTAATGTTTGGATTATGTTATTGTTTCTCTTAGCTTAGGTTAATGATTTTATTGATCTTTGTACTGATGTTGATCGGAATTTAATTTTTCGTGTTGTTCAGATTATTCAACCTAGAAAGGTCGCTAAGGTTGCCAATGATTCATGCCCAGTTTTTGGTTCTTTTCATGTGTTGACTATCTATCAAGGTAATAAAAGTCTGTTATAGGTAGTTTTGTGGTTAGAAAAGTTAGAGTGTGTATTTGGGTTGTTGGGAACTCCTGAGGGTTTTAAAGTTCTACCATCCCGTTGTTACATGAGGGTTCATTTATGGACTAGTAAATAAGGGGATTTCTTGTCATCGTTAGAGTTTTGGGTGTCATTAATGGTGGTTATCTTCCACAAGGTTTCCCCATCTGGCAAGGAGTGCATGCTGGCAGAACTTGTCTCTAAGAAACCATCTTCATCGATGCTGGCACCCAATTTTTTAGACCGTTCTCTTGTGTGCCACCAGTGTGGCTAGTTCAGGAATTATATGTCGTCATCTTGTGTCCCTTTTAAAATGTTCCACCATTTTAGTCATTTGAATCATCGGGAGATAGAATAATTTGGGAACTAGAGGATGGGAATGCCTGACTGTGAGGTAGGAGATGCTTCAGCCATTAGGGCCCCAACCATAGGTCTTGGGGTAAATCTAGCACACGGTCATGAGTTTCTGAGGGTGTGTGGAACCTCAGACCATTTTATGTTTTCAGTTTTGGGATGTAAATGTCCAATGCTTCCTTGTTATATCTTTGTTGCCTTTTTATGATCGTCCTCGTTGTGGTGGTGTGATGAGGTTGTGCTACCGCAATACAAGTGGAATTATCTGTTCTCATCATGGTTCCAAGATTATTATAACTCCTTGAAGGTTGTTGGGCCTATGAATAAATTAACCTATTTTAATTTTGACTTTGGTATTAGTTGTGTTCGTTAGGGAAATGTTTGTTGAAATAAATGGGTGTTTTCTCTGGGCTCTTTCTTAGTTTGGGCACCTCTCTGAGTTTTTCCTCCAGTGTATTTTGGTTTTGTGGGGGATCACTTCATTACAGTGCCTCGGTGTATCATTTGGCCCTATAATGGTTTTAGATCTTAGTTCTAATGGAGGAATTTTTCTGCTTGTGCTATCGAAGTTGGATTTGATTAGTTTTAATTTGCCACGTGACCCCCCCTCCCCCCGTCGGGGTGGTATGTTTGGTTTTTTCTTTCCATGTTAGTGGAATCCTTTTGGTGGGGATAACCCTCTCATTTTCCCCCATTGTTTCGATTTTTGGTTTCATCTAGGTTGGTCGGGTGTGACTTGGGTAATAAATAGTCACCCCAAATCTCTTTGTTTCTCTGGGTTGTGTTTGGCTGTGGACTCAATTCTTGGTTATCTTTGGGCTTGGTGACTTTATAGGGGTAGAAAGTATCTGTGGTGGGGAGAATTGTCACACCCAAACCTCAGACTCCCATTTATTTTATTCTTTTCTCGGTCTCGCGTCGTCTGAATGAGGTTTAGTTGGGTCTTGGTTTAAATTTTTTGAAACTATGATATTTTTTGTGGGTCTTGGGCCAGTGAGTGGTCATCGCACCATTAGTAGTGACCATGCATTCGGTCCTGGAGTGTGATCGGTTTCCCGATCATTTAAATAAATAATAAAATTAGATGAATAAATTAAATTGACTGGAAAAAAATATAAACCTAAATGAGAATTTATAATGATAAAACAAGATTAATGTATAAACCGTAGTAATAATATTATTATTCATTGATGATAATATTATTATTATTTAATTTGTAAATAATATTATTATTATTAAATTTATAATAAATTTATTATTATGATATTTTATTATTATTATTATTAAGAAAGGAAATTATTAATATTCTATTATTGTTATTATAATTATATTAATATATATTTTTTAATACTAATACTACCCTTCCCCCCTCTCTCTTCCCTACCTGTGATGCACCCCACCCTATTTTGTATATCCCTACCCCCTTTCCTACTTGACTTGGAGTGCACCAGCCCATCCCATCCTCGCCAAAGATCCCTCCCGGTCGCACCTCCCAGCGGCGACCTGGCCCTGCTCAGGCAGCCCAGACCCCCCTCAGTACAACCCTATTTTCTTAGTTCCATCTCAGTGCAGCTCCCCTCCACCTTTTCTCCATCCAGAAACAATGTCAACCTCCCTTCCCAACTCTGGCATGACCCGAACCCTCTGCACAGCAGCTCTGCCCTACTCTGGCATGGTTGTGTTTCCCATTGCCATCAACCGTCTCATCCTCCAGTATTTTTCTTTATTTTTACTATTTTTATCAAATCAAACAAACCTCAATTTCCTATGTTTGTGATTGCATGTTTTTTCAGTGTCTCGATTTAGAATATTGGTCCTCATGATGTTCCCCCCCTTCTCTGAGTGATGGGTCATGTCCACACACCGACTGGTAGGTGTTTCCATGCCATTTATTCTGATTTCAATCAATATGATACTTGTGTTTTATGATTTTATTCTTAAATCAAGTTTCACACCATTATTATAGTCTTAGTTAACTTATGGCTGTGATTTATTATTGAAATATTTGATTAAAATAGGTTTTTTTTGTTTTCCTATATATGCCATGTTTATTCCTAGCTGATTGTGTTTAATCAAAATCTTCACTCTTTTAAATGGTTTTGTTGAATGTTTTGGATCGTTTTTGTTGATGGAATCATGTTTTGAAAGTTTTTTGGCTTGTGTTGGGTTGGTTTTATAAAACATGGTTCTCTTGATAAAATGGTTTATTGTGTCAATGAATGGTGTATGTGTGGTTTCTTAAAAATGGTTGGTAGAATACCCATTATTATTAAATTGGATGTGGTCACATCCATGGATGCACGAAGTGAATCCATGGATGGGCCTTCAAATGAAGACAACATTTGGAGTAGTTCTTCTTTCGAACCATGGTTTTCTAAAAAGAACTCATATTTCCCTTTCTCCTCTCTCTTTTGATAAGTGGTTTCATGGTTTCTAAAATGGATTGGGGTGTATTTTGGATATAAATATTTTTGGTAGCATTTGGTTTTGTTTTATGACATGTTCATTTGATTTATGTGAGTTATTGGTACTTTTTAGTCATGTATTGTTCTTTTTCTCCTTGATTTTGGGTATCTTTTGTTGTTATAGTGAATTTAGGGTCAATGACCTAGGTCATTCATGCATACACTTAAGGTATGTATATATAATATATATATATATATATATATATATGTCCTCCAAGTACATATCCCCTAATGGTGTGGGGAATATGTTCATTTAATTATAGATATATGTATATATATATATCTAGGTATGTGTGTGAGAGTGCGGGCTGGTTACGAATGGTCTCTACCTTTTTCGTCAAGTGCCAAAGTGTCCAACATGACCCGATTCTTCCTTGAGGTAGGCAAACCCCTTCATTTTACTTTCCATTTCTTTTCCATTGATTTTTAGCACTTCAAATTAATTTATTAAATTTTTTTCACCTCTATGGTGCCTCTAGTTAGTTTGCTATGACATTTTTCAAGTTGAATGATTACATTAGCAATAGTATTTTACATGAAACATGTCTTATTATCTAGTGTGTTTGTGTGAAAAGTGTTTGATGAAACGTAGAATGTAATTTCCAAGGTAATTTGGAAGGGTGGGTGTTGTTTTCCCCATTTAAATATTTGTTTAAATTTTTTTGGAACATGCTTTGGGTTTTATATGTGAAATAATGTGTTTTCCTTTGATGTGTTTTGGAACATGATTTTGAAAGACCTTATTGATTTGGAGAAATGTGTTGTATTTTATTAGTGAGTGAAATGGGTGGTTTTGGGTGGAAATTAAATGGTTGATTTATAAAATTTTATTTCAAATGCTTTGATTTGTTTTATAGTGTCCCATTGTATGAAGGTACAACCATGGGTGCATTAGGTGCACACATGGTTGTACAATCAAGTGAAAATGGAACTCTAGAGATAGTATCCCTCATGAGTACCTCTTCTCCCCTTCTTTTTCTTTTCCCTAAAATGATTCAATGTTTTCCAAAAAATTGGTAAGTGGTACGCTTTTTGTTCTAAAAGTAAATTCAAATGGGTTCCTGTGGTTTGGCCCAGTTGGCCTTGAAACATGGTTGGGTTTGTGTGTGTGCTTTAAAGATATGGCTCTTTTAGTATCTTGTGAATGTTTGGTGTGTTTTAATTTGGTTTTAAAAATCACTTGATAACTTTTAGGGAACGCTTGATTTAAGGGCCCATTTGGACCCTTTTGTATAAAGATGGTATTTGGGGTTTTTTTGAAATGGTTAATTAATGTTTTAATAAAAGTTCAATCATTTTGAAGCTAAAGGCCCAGTTGGAATTTTAAATTGGTTGTTTATAAATGTTTTTATGTGTGTGATTTGTGTGAGTCCCATTTGGAATCTTTGAAACATTATGTTTGGAAATACCCTCTTTGGTTAGGTCTCTTGCCTCAATTGTTGATCATGAGACAGGAGGGTCCTCGTTATAGGACCTCATTTGGGTAATTATTATTTAAGGTATGGGGCTAACCATGAGTTGGCATGGTGGTGCCGGATTGTGTAGTGTGCTTTGTTAGATATGAGGCATACTGTTTTAATGTTTGGCACACCCCTATGTAAACATAGCACGAAAAAATAGCATATAAAGGAGGTTTATTGAGAATTATTATTTCACTATAAGTCCATGTACATCTAGTGTCCCATAGTAGGTGGATATTTGGGATTATTGCTACAAGATTGGGCCCCTCATCCTGACCTGAGAAAGGGTGGTCAGGAATTAGGGCTTTTGATTCTATCATGTGTGGCATGCTACTAGGGATGTAGTCACAGGTATTAATATGTTCTGGTCTTCCTCCGAGTTCCTAGGTTTTCTGTAATCCTTTGATACTAACACTATTAGTACCATTTCTCTTTCTTTGTGTATAATAATAATCTTGACCTTGGTTTTGGTTTTGGTCTTTTCGTGGAAAACCTTGTATGTATGGTTGGTTTTAAAAATGATTTCAAATTAGTTGTTTCATAAAAGTTTGTGTACGTACCTCTTTATTTATTTTCCTTGTTTTTGAATTATAAGAGCAATGTAATTGTGATTGTTAGTCTTCAAAATTCATTGTATATATGAAACCCTTATTTTTTATAATTGTAGTTCAAACTAGTATTATCGGACTATTTTGGAATTTGGAAATGCATGGATTATGTGGATCACATTTGGCATTCCTAATGATAATTTTTAATTCCCACACCTATCCTACCCTTTCATATGCAGGTTCAGTTTCTTGGATCAGGTTCTTGTTTCTTCTGCCTGTGTGAGGCAAGTTGTTAGTTGTTGGAGGTGACCGAGAGGTCACATGGAGGTATGTGTAGTCTTGTTTTCTTGTTTCTACGAGTTTTATTTTTTTTCTTTATTTAGTTTTTTATTAATTTATTTGTCTTTATTTTATGGCCCAAATCGTTCCCACCTATTTAGGTTTCATGCCTGGAACTAGTTTCCATCCCGGGGGGATCGGAAACACCCTTTGGGACATGTTGCGGACAGGTTCGGGTGACCAGTTCAGGGTCAACTTGGGATGGTTCGTGACACATGACATTATTCTTGGGTTGGTAAATTCAAGTATGTGGCTATAATGGTTATTGGTAGGGGTTACAACCCCTTGTTGGATGGATATGTGGTTTCTAGGTAGTGGCTGTGATCCCCTAGGTGGATGGGTATATGGTTTTTAGGTAAAGGATATGATCCCTCAATGGACATACATGTTGATTTAGGGTAAGGTATGGGACCCCTAAAGTGGATGGATATGGTTTCAGGGAAGGTTATATTTCAATTAGGTGGATTCTTATGTTTTGAGGATGGGTATATTTTCTCTTAGTAGTTATTTTTTCTTAGAGACACTCTAACACTTATCAAAGCATGTATTGTCCATCCTAGGTGTTACCTTATAACTTTGGGTTTTATAGTGATTTATTTTTTTATTGAATTAAGATTAATTATTATTAGGATTATATCACATGTGTATACACTACTATATTGGTTATGTTTGGGAAAATATTGGTGTTTTCCTTCAAAGTTTCACTCACACCCTACTCATGTGACCATGAAACTCTTCTCCTCATGCATATCACACTATTCATAGGTTCAAGTACAATAGAGGCACAGTGTTTCGTGATTAGGCTTGAGTAGGTCAAGGGGACATGGAAACTAGATTTTGGTGAATCTTAGGGAAGTAAGTACAACCTCATGTAATTCTATTTCTTTTTTTATATTGTGCATTTGATCGGATCGGTGAGTGATCCATTGGAAGTGTTCTTTTATGTTGTATTTATTTTATTATATAATGGTTATTTTATTGTTTTTGTTCACTATAATGTTTATTTATGGATATTATTTGCTTTATTCTATAATTGTTTCTATTTGATATGAGGGTATATTCTCCCCATAGTAAAACCTTTGTCCCACACTTCAAGTCGATATCCATTGATGTGTGAGGAGGTATGCCTGAGGTCTTGTTTCACTATAATTATAAAACATTACAGTGAACCAAGGATGGGATTTAAAAATGAAACTCATAATGCGGGAATCATACTAGTTATAATGGAATATTAAAGAGTATAAGGGAGTTTTCAAAAGCTATAAAGGACTTGGTGTTAAATCCTGGAAAAGAATTCTTAAGTGGGATATTATTAACATCAGCTATGAAAACCATTTTCCAACCAAGAAACTAGTTTCATTGGATGAATAAATTTTCAAAAACCAAATTTTTATTCTCATTAATTGATATTGTGAAGCGATAGATACTAATGTCCAAGATACATGGAAAATGGATTATTATAGGTTATTACAAAATAGATGGTTGTAAATTCTAATAAAATGATATTAATAGGATGGTGTGATCAGTTGATATTGATTGAACAATATATTCAAGTGATGATTATCAAATGATACAATCAAAAATCATAGCTAGAAGGTGTGTTCATAAGTTATGCTTAATCACTAAGAATGGGGGTAGTATAGGAAAAAGTAATGTTGTGTAGGATTCATGTGGTAGTATCATTGACACATGCATAGAGAAGCATCTAGATGACTTAATTTAGTGAAATCCTTTAAATAAATATAGGGTTAATCCATGGATATAATATCATGTATAATAAACCGCATAATTATTGAATTAAGACAACTACTATAAGAACAATAATGAATCCACTATATTTATCATGGTAAATCACTTGAGATAGTGAGATTTAGTGATTGTAATAAACTTATAGTTACTTGAATAAATGAGTTGTAGTGTTCCCCCATGTATTAGGTTGTTACTTTGAACCATATAAAACATGTGTTGTTCTTTTTAATTTCATTATTTCTATCATTTTCTTATGATATTTCTTATCTGAGAGTGTTTTGGTGGTAGTGTGTTATTTTTTGTAGGTTTTATTGTCTTCCATGTTCTAGATTCAATAAGATGGACTCATTTCCAATAGTTCATTTCCACCTTTAGTAATTTAAGATGGGTATAGTTTTGTGAGTTTCTTGGATAGTTTCTGTAAGACCAACAATTTTATTTTATTATAGTCACGTTAAAAATAATTTCTTTATCAATTAATCATATACCTGATATACAAAAATTCATTCATTATCTATGAATGTATTAACTCTCTCAACATCATTATTTTCATTAGTTGAATCATTTATAATTATTCAATTTTTTTATTTCATTGGAATACTTTATTTCTCATGATGATAAATAAATATAAATAGATCAAACATAAAATTATCTATTCCACTCAAATAATTTCAATCCTGAAAAATGTGGGATTTATTTTTCATTTAGTCATTATACAAGATTTAATTCCCTAACCCAGATTACTAGAACGACAACTGAGAAGAGATACTAGAATACCTCATGTGTACCTCCCCATATACGAGAGTCTACTTACTAGCATTGAGGGTCTAAGATTATAATAGTTGGACTATACCCCTATAAACATAACCATACACCATAAACATAATAAAATATTACAATATATAATATATGAGAAAAGAAATAAGTTAACATATTGAAGTATAAATTTTCACCCAAGTCATACAAGAAAATGAACCAGGATCCAAATGTGTAAATCCAAACTATAGTATATATATAGTGTAAGTAGATAAATAAAGAAGGCATTGAAGAAATAATTCAGAGACTATCCTAGAACTACCTCCAATCCATACTCTACTACTCATCTATCTACCATAGTTCCCTTAACCTTACCTAAATCTCTAATCATAAAATATACACACACATCGAGATTCCTACATAGGTTGTGAGTAATAAAACCCATTAGGAAACCACCAATGTTTCCTTAACATAAGTACACAAAAATAATATGTGTATTCAATGATAAATGTAAATGTTAAAGCAAGTAATAACAAACAGATATCAAGTATTCATGTACTAAAAAAGCTACCATGATACCTGACCATACCTATTCGGGCTCCACGCTGAAATGTAGGTTGTAAGAGATGTTGGAAGTTATATACAACTTCCCACATGGCTAGTGAAAATGTCTCTATGTAGTCAAAAGGAAAATATTTTTCCACAATATCATCATATTCTTTCTCTGTCATGTTTTGGGTATCAAGGCCATTATAACCCATCTTTATCATAGGTTGGTCCTTAAATATGTCTTGTCCTATCTATGCCTTGGGTTCGGCTATAAGACCATTGCATCCCTATTTTTTCTTCCTCGGTTTTATCCTCAAGGTTTTCAGACACTTTTTTGGAAATATTAACGACTTCACCTGAAAATATGATATAAAAACTGGAGTGTTAAAAATTGACATTATTTAGGTTCGTATCCACCTATAGTAAAACATAGTGGAACTTTGTATTACTAAATATTATATATACGTCTTATAGTACAATAATTATTAAGACAAGTATCACCCTAATCACCACTTAGATTAAAAATCATGCATCCTTCACAAGAATGCAAATAATAGGAAAAAAATGATAATTGGATTTACATTCTATGTACTTTCATCCAAAATCCATGGGAGAATAATTATATTTATGTATTACTAAAAATAAACTCTTTACATACAACATATCTTATAAATTTAGTTTTACACTTTTCATAATATTGTAACTATTGACCTAAATATTATTGTACATCATTCATCACATCAATAGCTTGTCCCACCTCCTTTTATAGAGTTTTTTTATAGAAAAAACATGTAACATTGACCTATGACATTTTTAGTTTTCCATCCATTATCTTTTTCATTCAATTTATATTTCCACAAACTCAATCACTTCAACTGATACACGATTACCATTCCCAACAACAAAATTATACAATATCCATCAAAATTTTTTGAACTTATGTGGTCAAAACCATGTGTTGAAGGTTCCATCTACTTTTGAACGGAAAGGGATGAAGAAAACTTCTAGAATATGAAATTGTTATGAAAATACTTCTAGTGACTTGAATATTAGATGCTTTGAGATTCATATGATTTGATAAATGGACTAATATCCCAAAAATGTCCCACTTGACGACTTTTTTTGGAAACCTATATGGAATCCTCCAACACATTGAGAAAACTACCTTCTTCTCTCTTGATTGTTATATTATTCTAAAAATTCCTCATATTCATTTGAGGCCTACTAAGTCACAGTGATCCCTCATACATTCATAGACTAACACTCCTATGAAAATTTCATCCAAATTTTTTTCCCTATGATCCTCAAATTCTAAAACACTTTTTCTTCTAGAATATTACTATTGAAATAGTATTTTAGGTTAGTGTATTTCATTCTAGAATGAAATTCTAGATTCTTGGAAAGGTTTATAGCACTATAACTAACACAAAATATAATTCCTCCTTCTAATTATTTTATATGTTCTTTCAATAAGTGAATTGACAAGATAAACTCCTTCCCATCTTATATAGCCTCAAAATTAGCAGAAGAAAAATTCACCCATGATTGTAGCTGTGAAATCAAACTGATTCTCATTCCCCAAAAGGTAAAAAAATTCCCACTATTCTTTCCCATCTGTCAGAATCGCCAAGAAAAATCCAAATCAACAAATCCTTGTTAAGTATCATCTTCCTCAAGAAAAATGTCATATATTATGATCCTTTTAGGTATTAGATGATCCAATTCATAGATTTATAGTTCTAATTCCTAGGGTTATACAGGAAATAAATTACCACTCCCACTAAAAATAAAAATTTTATCCATGTATAAATGAGTGCATACATCAAGCTTCCAACAATTAAACCATACATTACATTATCCATGTACCAAACCTCATCTTCCTTTGAAGTTGTATGTGCCTTAGATAACTTGAAGTTTTCATCAAGGGTAGTTGCAACAGATTTACATGTGATTATTTGAAAACTTTTAATGATCATCCGAGTGTACAATTTTTGGTATGATACCAAAGTACTAAGTTTTAAATCCCTTCCAATCCTTATCAAAATATTTTATCATCTTGACCAAGGTCCTCCATTTCATGTTTTCTAGATAAATTCCCCTTTACCCCATCTATCTGTTGAATTTATGGTCCTTCCGGTAATATATCATCCATATAGATTAGAATAATGATGTAAATTCCATCATTTAAGAACTTTTGATAGTAATAATGATCAAAATAACTCTTCATGAAACCTTTCTCATTCATGTAAGACTCAAACTTCTGATACCACTATCGATGTTCCTATATCAATCCATATGTACTTTTCTTAAATTTGAAAAAAAATTGTCTTTATGATGGTACTCATACCCCTTAGTCTACTTTATATAGATATCCTCTTCCAAATCAACATGAATAAAGGAAGTATTCACATCCATCTGCTATATGTGTAACCCATCAGATGCAATAATGCTTAACAATATTTGAATTATATTATACTTTACTACTGGGATAAAAATTTATGATAAATTAATTCCTTCATTATATTGAAATTCATTCACCATAAACAATTCTTTATATCTTCTAATTCTATAAGCTTATTATTTCAAATGTTAGACCCATTTTATTTCAAGTTCTTACTTCCCTTTTGGTAGTTAAGTCGGATCCTAAGTTCCATTTAACTTTTAGTAAGTCGTATTTTAATCCATCGATAACTCCCACTACTTCTAGTCACTCAGTGTCACTACCTCTTATGGGAATTCTAGTTCCCCAACATTTATTAGAAGTAAGAATTTTGTGTCAACCCTATACTATTGGACTAGTCTTTTGAGTCTATAATATCTTCTTAGAGAATTTTTATCATTCATTAGAACATCAGTTCCTAGTTCTTGAACTTTAGGTGATCCTACTTCTAATTGGTCTACTACCAAGTATTTTCCTTAGACTTATATAGTTCTAGAGAATTCAGATATATCAACCATTGTTCAGGCTTTTTATGTATTTCCACAATTTTCTAGTATCACTAGTATTTCTGCATTTACAGTATTTTCTTTGAGACTAACTTGTACTTTATTAATTTATCTCTTCTCCTCAACTACATATTTATATAAATTCCAATCCTTCCATAGGATATTCTCATTAATTATTACATATTTATTTATAATGATATTTCATTAATCATTACTTTATATTTGGTGTCCAAATTCTTTATTTCCATAGCTTATGAGGAAATAGGATTTGGACTTTGTGTCTAGCTTGTCAATTTCAATTGCATCAACGAGAGTATAAGTAATGTAATGGAAGATCTTAAGGTGTTAAATTTTCAGTAACTTATCTAACCAATGTTCTTTAGGTAAGTTTTTTCTTAAAATATAGTATGTACTTTTATTGTCCAAGAATACTATAGCGTGATTTTTTTTACCCAGATGGCCTTGGGTATACCAGAGTGCAAATGCATGCATCTATCCTTTTCTGTCAAAGTCTAGTAAATCCTCTCTAAAAATCTATTTTGTTGTGGAGTTCTAGGAAATGTTTTTTAAATATTGGTCCCCTTCTTTCAATTGAAGTTCCAAAAGATTCTTCCATTGTATTCACTACCATTATTTAAT
The DNA here is from genome assembly GCA_963277665.1 of Viscum album. Taxonomy (NCBI): domain Eukaryota; kingdom Viridiplantae; phylum Streptophyta; class Magnoliopsida; order Santalales; family Viscaceae; genus Viscum; species Viscum album. The sequence continues at coordinate 144,944,415 of OY728141.1, forward strand.
CTAATTAACTTTAATTTCATACCACATTCCAATTCCACTGTGGATTTTCAATGTATAAATTCATCAAACACGTCAGATTTATTTTTAAGAAAATATATCATACCTTTTTAGTGGAATAATCAATTAATGTAACAAATTAATGTGATACTCCATGATATTTAACTAAATAAGATCCCCTATACATCCATGTAAATGTGATCTAATTTCAAAGCACAGGGCTTCTAATTATTCAAAGTGAATGAGACCCTTTTTTTCAAATGAAAAACTCTCACAACTTCTAATAGTTTTATGATCAAGCTTCATAATTCCATCCCTACTTGATTATATATGTTATTCTCACTAAGGTGATCTAGTCTACAATTCCAAACTTTTAAATTTTTAGTGGTTGAAATTCTATCCATTTCACTCTCATAAAAACTTCTAATTAGATACATGAATTTTTTTTATACTTCTAAAACCACAACAATGGATCCTTGAGATACTTTATAGACTTTTTTAAGGAAATTACTTCCCAAACCTTCATCAAATAACTACTTTAATGAAATGAGATTCCTACTATGACCCAGTATGTGTCTCACTCCTTTAAAAAGAATAATACTCTCATTCAACATCTGGTGATTTACATACCCCTTTAAAACTAGTTTCAAATCTTTATTTTTTTCTGTACAAGTATCCCCAAATATTCAAGATACATATATTTTAATACATTCTCAATCAAATAAAGAGTGTAAGGTTGCACCAGATTCAACCACCCAAGACTCCATCAGATTATGAATAGTTATTAGTAGATCGCTTCCAACTTTTATTATGTTAATTTATTTTTATCCTGTGGTATCTGATCCTCTGGTATTTCCCTATATATTTATATTGTTAATCAATTTATTTTCTTTCATACCATAATTCCAGAAGGTAATACCTAGATCGATCGGCCTTCTATGACTTTTCTATTTGATCTTATCGTTATATTGTTAAAATTTATTCTCATGAGGTGAGTGTCCCCTATCATTATTCTTTATTACACTAGAGGTAGGTTCTTGGACCTTTAGTATCTTGACCTCCTCATTGATAATAAAAATTTAGAAGTCCACAAAAAGAAGATTATTTTCCAATAAGAATTTATTACCACATTTATCATTCCATCCTAAGATTCTGGTATAGAAGAAAGTATTTGTATAAGTCATGTGCAAAGGTTACTTTCCATGACTCATTCATACTTCTAATCATGTTGAAAATGTTCATGTGATATATTTTTTAACATACTTTAGATATAATCAATCTAAACAAACATATCATCAAGAACACCTTGTTTAACAATTTGTATTTTTCATACATATTTGTTAATTCTAATATAAGTATAGTTTTAGCCTTCTTCTCTAATAAGTTTAAGGAAATTTTTTCTGCCAATGTCATCCCCATCAAGACTAAATATTTTTTAAATATATTTTTCAATTCTAATTTATCCATCATTTTAGGTTTTTTACCCAATGAAAGTTTGAGATCCTTTAAGATTAGATAATACTCTATCTACATTTTCCACTAACCAAAGTCTGTTCCATTGAACTGAAAGATCTGAACCTTTCCTTATTAATTACCATATATTTCAATGGAATTATGACCAACTAAAAATCAACATTATTTTAAGGAATGTGAGAAATTTATCTGTATTTTTTAGTGTTTATAATGTCAATTATCCCATTGATACTATTTTTTAAGGAAGATTAACTACTTTACCTAAAATGATGATTTGAAAAACCATAATGTTTAACCTTGAGTTCACTGGAAGTTTGTATCCATCAGTAGTAAAACACAGTGGAACTTAAAACTACTAGATCTTATACTTATTTCTTAGAGAACAAGAATTAGGAATGCAAGTAACACCATAATTACCACTTACAAGTAGAATCACTCAAACATCATAATAATATAAATAACAAGAAATAAATGTAAATTAGTTTTATATGGGGTAAAAGTTTACCCTACATCCATGAGAGAAAACCATTATCTATTTGTAGTTAATGAAAGTAAAAGTTTTAAAAACATTATATCATATAAATACAATGTTATACTTTTCAAAATGCAGTTACTATATAACTACATATTATTGTGAATCATCCATCACATTGGTAATTGGTCCCACCCCCTTTTATAAAGGTTTGTTTCCAATCAAACAGGTAACACTAACCTCCAACACTTTCATTTATCCATCCATTCACTTCTTTATTCTGTACATATTTTAATTGACTCAAACTTATAAGTCGGTACACTATTCACTATTTCCCAAGACCAAACTTCAAAACATCCATCAAAAGTTTTCAAATGGTCGATGGTTAGAACCATGTATTGAAGGTTCCTGTTGTTTTTGAACTGATAAGGTCAAAAAAACATTCAAAATATGAAATTCCTTTGTGAAAATTTTAGGTGACTTGAACTTTAGATGATCTAAGATTCTAATGATTTCAAAAAAGTGATTCACATCTAAAAAATCTCAAACCTATGTCTAGGTCCTTCATCATCATTGAATGTCATATATATTACCCTTCTAAGGGATAATCCTATCATAATCGTCTACCTATTCCAAAATACAGAAGTAATACCTCCAAATATAATATAATTACACATAATAGAGTATAGCTTATATAATAAAAACATATCATATCATCATGAGAGTCAATAGTAATGAATATATACATGTGATTAACATCAAACATGGTATATCAATCTATATTGTAATAATTATGGAATCAAGCATCATATGTGGGTATCGAGGGTTACACATTCAAGCACAATCAATAATGGTCAATCAGGATACAACAACTTAGGTACCATGTTAAGGAAACAATGTTATGCAAAGAACCTAGATGGTAAGGAACAACCTACCTAAGCTTGTCGATAGAAATATCTAAGACCCATCGAGAGACAATACACCAAGTCACACCAGTGCACCAATTAGATCAAACCTTCACACCTAGGTCCCCTTTATGGATCTTCCAACATCATTATATCTAAGATAGATCAAAGGATAGTCACTAATTCACTATATACATCACTTATCTAGTTAGGATTCAATGATTCTTCATTAGATGGAATCAGAATCCATAGATTTGGCCATGAAATACTGGATCTATGATTCATTTCAAGGGACGGATGGTTGATATAGATGAACCTTGAAGAATGGATCATCATGGAACACATACCTTAATTCCCCAATCACCAACATTCCTAGATCCAACAGAATCGATCTCAAAAGGGAAGGGAACCAATTTGGAGAGCCTAACAAGTATCTAGACACAATATGAATGAAATTTAAAATAGGAATTAGTCAATTTCGGTGTTTTATGTAAATTTAAGATGAGTTTCATATCTTTAATTCATGGTAACATGGTTTTATCACATGGTTAAAAAACTGTGTGCAAACTGGGGTGTCTAAGTATGTTGTTTATTATATTTTTAGTTTACGATTATCTAATATAGGATTTATCCTCTAATATAAAAATAAGGGTATTTGGTACCTAAATTTAAAAATGGTTAGGTAGTGTATGGTTCTACCTAGATAATACATATTATGTTCTTATCTATTGGGTGATGGTAATTTTATATGATCATTTATAAAGGGGAACCACATGTGTTATATTTAATGACCTGGTTAGACTATCATTAGAGAATCAAGTATATATAAGGAGGCTATATGGTATTGACATAATCCATTCCCCAGGGTCCCTTAATCACTTTGATAAAGGGGTAATATAAAAATGAATTTTTATATATGATGCAAATGGTGGATATATATATATATGTGTGTGTGTGTGTGGTTGATAGAGATCACATCAAATCCCTTTATAGAAATAGTAACAATGAAATTAAATTATTTTATATTAATATATTTAGGACTCTATATTTGTTATAAATTCTACAAAGGCCCATGGGATCACACTGTATGGTTCAATAAATGGGGATGTGTTTTTAATCATAGATCAAATATAAAAGTATTTTAGAGTTTATCCGAAATGATTTTTGGATTAATATTTACAAGGTATTTCATATGATATAATACAAAATAGACTTTTGATAGATTTCAAAAAAAATAAAAGAAAATCAATAAATATTTTTGGATATGGTTTGAAAAGGAATTTTATATGAAACAATATAAGGTGAAATGGCCCAAAATTATTAAGGCTTTAGTTTAAGTGGAGTATTTTAAGAGATATTCCCAAAAACCTTACAATTTTGATTTTAGATTGGATATATCATATTATAATATATAGTTATATTATATAGAATTATATAAGATATCAAACTAATTCCAACACCAATCATAATGTATAATCAGGCTATATCATATGGTGATGAATCATATTTTATGATTCATATGGAAACCCTAAAATTACCATAGAAGTTAAATCTTAAGGGTTAACATTTTAACCTCTCCTATGATGGATAACATTATGAACTTTTAATAATATGTAATGTATGGGAGAATCAAAGGGTATACATGTTATGAATTCACAATTAGTGGAAACATTAACATAAATATTTTAAAATTTATTAGTTAATGACGGTATAACCCAAGAGTTTTCTAAGGGTATATAAATGGATGTAATCACCATGAGATGGGATAATATAAACATTCCCATTTCTTTTGAAAATTCTTGTTACTTCTCTCCTCATTCTTCATCCTTAGACTTCATGAGACAATATCATATCATGGGAGGTGTAAGGATCATACCCATGAAATGGATGATTCAACATTAACTCATGGATACACCATATATGTGGGAGTCCTTCAACTACATTAGAGGGGTATTCATAAATAATTTGGATGGAATATAATAGTAATGGAATCATCATTTCAAGACACACACACTATTCATTATTTTTTGTATAGCATGGTTTTTCTTTCATAAATGGTGGATATTGGGAATATATATTTATTATTATTTCTATAATGTCGGTTAAGTGTTATAAATCCTTAGAAACCATCCACTGAAACTATATGGGAATTATAAATTTTCATACAAACAATGTCATATATCAAGATTCTAATAGCTGATGTATAAGAAATAATTCCCATGCACTCATCATCTTCAATAATTTTTAGAAATTATCCTCGGATAATATAAAATGGATTCTAAGGGAATAAAAATTTACATTTATTCTAACATACTAAATATTCTTAAAACAATTAAAATGTCTCTCTTGATAGAATCACATTTCTAACTGCAATGTTTCTCTTAATCATTATCCCCAAAATCATACTAGATTATGTAAAATATTTCATCTTAAACATTTTAGTAAGCTAACCTTTCATATAATCAATAATTTTCATTCATGTTCCTATAAAAAATAGGTCATCCATATATAGAAGTAATATAATACATTCATTATAAATAGACTTGAAATAAAAATATTTATCATTTCAACACTGTTTTCTAAATTTATACTCATTAACATGTAAAACATCTCATTCCACTATTTAGGTGCTTGTTTTATTCTACATAAACATTTCCAGGGTATGTACACTAGGTATTCCTTTCTTGAATCAATATATACTTTTAGATACTCTTTATAAATTTCCTTATCTGGATCTCCATAAAGGAAATTGTTCTTCCCACTAAGCTACTAAATAAAAAAATTTACTATTTCTATAATACTAAGTACCACATAGATGGCAGTATACTTTACTACAGATGATAAATTTTTATTGAAATTCACACCTTTTTTATATTTAAATACATTCATCACGAGATTTTTCTTATGCCTTATCATACCATAAAATTTCTCTTTAATTCAATATAGTTATTTTTTCATTAATGGTATATTTACTTGTGGTGAAGGAGTTTGATCCCATGTATTATTATAATGTAATCAAAACATTTTATATTTTATAAAAAAATACCACATACTCACCTCTTTTTGTTGTATTTACACTTAAAAGAACTCAAGATATATATCATTAGTTAATAATAGATAATATATGAATGATGAATAACCTTTCTCCAATCTTCTCAACCTTGTTGATCTCCTCAACTCCACTTGTGGAGAATGATCTACCAATTCTATTGAAGCATTCTTAGGAACGTCTTTAAGATCCACTTTCTCTCTCTACCCTTATTCTTTATTCCTAACTTTAGTTTCAATATCATGATAATACTTATAAAAAAAATTATTAAATAACACATTATATCTTATGTTGGTATTCTTATTCTCATCATCCCATAAGTGATATCCAAAATCCTTATCACAAAAGACAATAAATAAAAATAATCTGGACTTATTATCATTCACGTATCTTATGGGATCATCTATATGTATATATATCAAACCACCAAATGCTTGTAAAATAATGATACTTACCTCTATTCATTTTCAATTATCCTCAAACATACATTCTTCCATTATTATATATGGTATCATATTAATAAGATACATATCCATGTTCACTGCCTCCTCCTAGTAGGTCTTGGATAACTATGATTGTAGTCTCATACTCCTGGAATATTCATTCAATGTCTTATTCATCATCTTGTCCATGTTAATCCATTACAGTGTACATAAAATATTTTTCTTCCACTAAATTCCATTATTAGTATAGAATTCAATGAATAATTTACTATCATACTCTCCTTTATTTTTAGTCCTTGGGAATTTAATCATTAATCTAAAATCATTCCCTACTGAAGCCTTCCAAAAATAAAACATGGTAAATGAATCATATTTTATATTTAGAAAGTAATCTCATATCTTCCTTATTGATTCATCAATAAATGTCACCTAATATAGTGTACCTATAATAGAATGTACTGATACATACCCAAAAATATTATTATACCCAAGGTATAGACTTTTTATTATTAGATTTATACCTCTTTTAATAAAAGATACATTCTTCTAATTTAAAAAGATACGGTCCTCATATAGAACAAATTAGACCATGTCCAACTCTTATCCCGTTACTTATTTTATCTTGACCTTCATCCCCTTCCCACTTATGTGAATTAACATGTAATTTCATATTTTTTAATCCCCAATAGAATTTTTTATAATTGTTATATCAAGAAATATTATTTCATATTTGATTCATTCCATTATTCAGTCAAAGATCTATAACCATAAAACCCATTGTATTTTCCATGAACCACCAGTGAACATGGTTCTAAAACTTATATCATCATGTTTTTTAAAAGAGATAAGATTAATTCTTAGTCTAAGAATATATCACAAATTATTGAAAATGATAAAACTCCCACTATTTGTTTTGATATATGTGCCACTCTTTCTAAAAATTTATAAGGGTTCATCATCATTAAGATATCCTTTACAATGGTCCTTGAAATATAATTAATAAATAATTCTTTATCTAATTTTAAATAGAAGGATTCCCCTAAGTCTAAAATTTGATACTTCATAGGCTTATCCTCACTCAACAAAAAAAATATCATCATTTACTTTAGCTTTGTTAGATTAATTGGATATTGGTGATGGATTTCTACACTTAAGGGTCTACCATGGTAAAGTTGTTTAAACCATGTTATGGTCTATCCATGAGTCACCATGACATAGTATGAGACACTATATCATTTTGGTTATTTTGTGGGATTGTTTAATTTTAATATTTCGTGGGAGTTATACTGAATCATCTAAAAATGTTTTCATATTCGGTTTATCATAAAAGGATGATTATTTTGTGAAGTTTAAACACATAACATGAATTTTTATATATTAAACATTCACTATGGGGACTAAATAAAACCTTTAAAGGGAGGTAAAATATTGGAACATTTTTGGAAATGTATAATCAATACAAGGAAAAATGTTTTGTTCATAGAGACCTATATAAATTATTTCTATCATCATGCATAATTTTTTCATCATTAGATCTCATTAATATGATTTTCTATTTTATCACATTCTCTCATACCTTTAACTTGGTTTTTAATAGACTCGGGTGTTAGGAGATTTATTAACATATTGTAAAGTGATTGAAATGATCCATGGATACTTATGAAGGAATGATTATTTGTTTCTTCTTAGTGATATCAATCAAACAATTTTTTAAACCTTCAATAATCCATACCAACTAGGTAAAAGTTCCACTATTATTTTATTATTTTATTATTTTTTCCAAATGTAAAGATAGATTCTTGTATTAATGGTGTTTTGGTGTTGTATTTATACTGTGTTTAGGATGATAAACATCCCTCTAAAACCCATCAATGGTATTAAATCCAATCTATCAATGTTTGATTTGAATTTTGAATGTTCAAAGAAACCAGAAAAATATTTTTTCCTTGTTTTATGACATAGATAAATCTAAAACTCCTATTTATATTCTTTATAATCCAGGACCATATCATACTCTTTAAAAAAATGGGAATTTCAGTTCTTTATATTTATAGACCATGTCATGGTTCAAAAAAATCGGTATTACAAGTATTGATGAAAATCAATGAAAATATAACATCACAGGGTGATGCTCTATATTATATTCTGGGGGGTTATATTCCATAGTGAAGCTCCACCATGATGACTCACCAAAATAGATACCAAGTAGTTTTTAACTTATAAATTCCATATAAGATTTAATATTAGTTATATTTAATCATATATATCATATATATCAATCTTATATTGAACTCAAAACATATTTCTAATATATCAGTAGTCATTGTATGACCTTATCATAAGATGACATGGTCTCTCAAAATAGCCACCAAAATAGCCATATATATATTTCAATATAATGTGAACACAATTAAAAGAAAAGTGGACATTTTTATAATGTTTTTGAACTTATTGATTCCTACTCAAAATGGTACTACTCTCATCCAGGTCCCACACATGCTATTTTATTCCTATGTAGACATGGTTCCACATTAGTTAATCATATATAGACACCTGCTGTGTGAGATTAATGCAACATATAAGTTATTTCATAAGGCGAGGTTTCTCTGAATTCCTATTTAATGTTATATAAGCTTTCCATTTCAATTATTAAATTACATATCCTTAAATGAAGACCCTCTTTAAAATTAAAACCAAAATAGATAGACTAAAATAGCCTCTAAATTGGTTTTGGTCTCCCCATAGAAAGAGTTTCTCCTATGGGGGATACCCTACCATGTTTCATGCCATGTTGGATTGAATTTTAATGAATTTCTTTTATAAATTTTCTCTAAATCCATTAATAGTGTAATCTCTCAATAATTTTTTCAAATTCAAAAAGGTGAATCTAAATCATAATAAAAATATTTTGGAAAATTTGATCACGATTTAAAATGAATTTTCATGGTTTCATAATTTAAAAAAAGTAAATGAGGTAAAATATAAATATGATTATATTTATAGTTTTATTATTCATAAATGTATATATAAGATGTTTATATTAAGTATTTATTTGAAAAATTATTTAATCCATTCCAAAAAGAGTTTTTGGTGATTTGATAAATGGTTTGAATACATTAAATGTGATATATTTAACTTATGTTAATTATTTACGAAAAAATGAAATTTTTATTATTTTATAATTATATAAAAAAATCATAAAAATATCTCATATCATGGAATATAAAGGATTTTATATTTAGAATATATAAATGATAATAATAAATGTTTATATTGGATAAATGTGAATGGTTTAATTTTATTTGTAAATAAATTATTTATGAATTTTTCATGAATGTTTTATCATACATAAATATATAATTTTTTTACATATATATTAAATTTCTATATTATTGAAAGATATAAAGTTTTATTTGATTAATTGATATGTATGATTTAGTTTAAATATTTAAACTACTTATAAACTATTATATATGATTCTGAAGAGTTTCATGCTAGATCTGAGAATTTATTTAGTTTTCTTCTACCTTGTCTTTATTTTTTATTAGATTATGAAAATAAATAAAGAGTTTTATTATATTTTTATAAACATTTGGTGTTATAATTGTGATGAAATATAAATTTCTATTGATTAAAATATCATTTATTTGAGGGACATTGGGTTGGGTTACTCACCAACCAGAAGAATTATTCCTTTTCTAGAAAAGTGAGGGTTGACAAACTATAGAACAAGGATATTAATAATTTGGGGGGTTATTAATTTCATATAATTATAATCCTTTAAATGAAAGAGTTTCATTTTCCTTATTTGTAGGATTCAATTGGATATGTGTGAATATAGTTTAAGTTTGATTTAGGTTAGTAACATAAAATACGTGTTGCTTAAAGAGTAACATATCAATATGGTTTGACCATATTGATTTGGTGTATGTAATATGACTCAAAAATTAAATCAATATAATCTTGCATACAGAAACAGAATAACATGACATATTATTATGATATTAAATAAGATTTAAAATACTAATTTTCAGAATCCTTCCAAATAAGTCACTTGTTTAAAACTCAATAATCCAATAGGGTAGCTTAATGAAAAAGAAATTCTTCCTTGGATTATCCTATGGAATCCAATAAAATAATTAGGTGAAACTAAGAGTTAGGTGCCTTATTTTTGGTATTTTTATTGGGATTAATTTTTCTAAGAAACCTTAAGAGTTAATATACCAAAGGAATTGTGTTGAGCTTTTCCACATAATATATTGGAAAAATTATTTTCCACTAAATTATCTAAGATTCATAAATGATATGATTAAAATGTTTGACTAAAAAATATAGTCATGGATTACTTACATGATAACCAATGTAATTCATGGTGAAATATGGGTCTTAGACTATAAATTTATATGATCATATTAAAATGGGTAATTATTTTAGTGGGTGTGTATTTTATAAAATTATTTATTAAAGGATTGTGAAATATGATACTCATATAATAAAATATTATATTATAGTTATAAATATAATAATCATAGTTAAACTTAACTTTAAGATAAAACTTTGAGAAAACAGGAATATAATATAAGAAACTTTTTAGACTAGTAATATAAGGAAATTTCTTACATTAGGGAAACTTATGTGTGTTAGATCAACCCATTCCTAAGTGACCAATTATTGAAATTATTCAATAATTGAATATATATTATTATGAGAGTCATAAAATGAATAACTTAAGGTTTTAAAGGAATTATATACAAAATAACCTAAGGAAATTTCTTCTCCTCTCATATACTCAATGTGGTTGTGTATATTAATTAATAGGTGAGACTAAAGATATACTCTAAGGTATGTTTTAGTTTTTGGATTCATTAATTGGAAATTGTTCAAAAATGATTGATTTCACAAAATTTTAACCCTATTTTCTCAAATTATTAAAAATAAATGAATCGGGGAATGTGATTTCTAGGTTCTGATGTTATATCAATAGTGTAAGTTGGTAAATTTTTAAATTGAAAGAATAAAATATGGTTAGAAATCCTAATAATATTTATTCAACTATTCATTCAATGTGATGGAAACATAAAGGACTATTGAGGTAGGAAGGACCTTGATTCCATGTACTGGTATAACTCAAGATACCTAATGTATTTTAGGAAACTATATGTAATGTACATGTTATGTATTGATTTTATATAAATAAAATTAATTGATTTTAAATGGTATGTGATACTAAGTGTATAATTTAAAAAAAATTATAGTTATACAGGAATACAAAATTCCTAATCAAAATTGGTGGAGTTTTAGTTTTACTAAAATGATGAAGAAAAAGTTCATTGAATCATGGATTTAAATGAAAAATAATATTTTCAAGCTTAGATAGATCTAAATAGGGGATTTGTATCTCGTTTATCTTGTATGATAAGAGAAATATTTTTTTAACAATGTTTTTTTATGAATGATACAAGATGATGGTTTTTAATACACATAGCTTATGGATTGTCATATTCTATAACATATTTTATTAGAAGTTCGGGATAAAACGAGGTTTATCTAGTATAAAAGAGTTTTTTCAAGATTATTATTAAAATATGATAAAATTATTCCAAAAATAATCATTGAAATATTTTAATTAATTAAGTTTTATTTTCATTATATGGTTATAGAAACATAAAGTATCACACACTATACATAAATAATATATTATGTATTAATATTACCACTAAAAAAATAAATGTTATTTCCTAATATAAATTAGTTTGTGTATCTTAACATGATATTTTTATGAGAATGTAATTGCTAAGAAGGTAGGGGGTTATGTTTCAAAGTTAATAAATGAAATATTATGTAATTTTGTATTCAAAGTGAATATAAATCAATATTTAAAAATAAATTATGGTATAATGATAAAGATAAATGTAAAGAGTTACATTCAGTTACTATAAAAATTTCAATATTAATTTATATTTTAATGGATATCATGATGTGTTAGTAAATCAATAATATAAAGGGTCTCATTATTCACCAAAATAATCCCAAGGAAAATATTGATGGAAATATTTTGAGAATTTTGATGATAAAATTATAAAGAGTTATACATAGAAAGAATAATCTATTCACATCATAACAATTTATGTTTTAAAGTAGAGTTTAAATATGTGTTCAACGAATTAATCATTATAAATAAGATTCATAATTATCACCTCTATTCAAACTAGTTTACATCATATATGATACACACTTAAAGATTTTTAAGGGTGTATTTTTTTGATAGTCGTGTAGAGATATGGAAAAAATTACATAATTATGTAATTATTTTACTAAAACCATAAAAATATAGCAATCATGATGCAGATCTAGTGGCCTACAATGTACGATATGATTAAATGGGTGCTTATGTATGGTTTTTTAATATTCCTAAAATAGTTTAATGATATAAAATATATCATTTCATATAAAATTAATACTCTATATTAACATTTATCACATTAGATGTATATTTTTATGAAGTGAAATGACAATTAACCCATCAACATATGACTTTGAGTTATCACTATCTGATGTTCATTATGGATTATTATAGTTTGTGATAAAATGTTATGGTTAGAATGAGTAGTATTTTTTATAGAGATATAAAATATTCTCATGGGACACAAAACATGTTTTTCACTAGATAAACCCCAACTATATAGGACATGGAGTTCTATATAGAATGTATTTGGTAAACTATGGGTGCATGATTCAGATTAGGATTTCTATATACCACACTTTGTTGAGATACCAAGTATTATAACCTTTATACTTTGACACATTTCTTACAAAATCCATATGGGTTAGGTAATCATGGGATGTTTGGGTATGTTTCTGATCATTTTTTCTATTGGATATTAACCAAGATAAAATTTGTCCTTTTGTATGATGAGTATGACATATCGACCATTGATTGAGATAGACTGAAATAATATATGATGGTACCAATGTTCTTATCTATTTTTATGAGGGGAATTTTATATGATTATCCATAAGGATGTATAACACGTTATATATTCATTAACCTAATTCTTCTATACTAGGAGAATCAAGAACATATGTGTAGACTATATATAATTGACATGAACTATTTCCCATATTTACTTAATGTCTTGAAAAAAAAAATCATAGAAAAATTCATACTTATATATATTGAATTTAGTGGACACAGGTATAGAGATACATGTGTTTGTAAGAAATCATTTCAAATCCTTTTGTAGCCTATGTTTTATTTTTAATTTTCATAAGGCAAATATTTTATTATATTTATAGATTCTACAATTTATAATTATTTTCAATTATAAAAATACTCATAGGGTCACACATTATGGTCATATGAATGAGGATCACATTTAAAAAAAACATTGAGCGCTTCCCTAAACCTGTTTTGGGGGTATCTAGAAGAATTTATGTATTAATATTCCTAAGGTATTATATATAATGTGATACATAGTTAATTGATGATATATTTTATAAAAATATCTTTGGAAATATATAAAAAGAGTTTTGTATTTGTTTTAACATGTTCTTGAATGTGATGTGGTATAGGGTGAAAGTGTTGTGGTGTTATTTCATAGGTTTTCTAAATTTTGTGATATCACATGAATCAAAATGAATCATCTCTAAATGTTATAATATTTTTATTTTCATCATTTGATGATAATTTTTATCAGTTTAAATGCATAGCATAAATGTTTAAATGTTAAACATTCATTGTAACATCCCAGGTAAATAAAGAATATGAATTTTTCATATTTATTAATATTTGTAAATAAAATATTAATATTACTTTAAAGGTAACGATATGTTCAATGGCGTACCCAATACACAACAATGAGTTTCTTTGAAATCTTACGTTGCACACTAATAATATAATAATATTATTTTAAATGGTATTTAACACCTTGCCATTGTAATGGCAGGAATGAACAGAAATAACTACCAAATGATTATATATTCCTGTAAAATATTTCTTCATTTATCCAAATAAATGTTATAGGCTTAAAATGCAAATGAATTCAATTTTAAGCATAAATCTTCTAATATTCTTTAAAAGGTCGATTAAACGCCTTTTGATGGTGAACCCTTTTTAAATCTATTTTTGATAATTTTATTTGTTATATTTGACAAAATAAAATCCTTCTCTATAATCAAGACATAAAAATTTACTTTGTGTAAATTTTTGTTATTTTTCCGATAAAGTTCATTTTTTTAATGAATAGTGAAAATGGCGTATTTTAATTCAAACCCTCTTTTTAGTATAATTTATTTATATAGTCATATTATCTATTTAATTGGTTTTAAATTGTAATTAAAATATATTTTTACCATTTAATCCAATGTTGGTCATTTTAATTAATTTCACTTTGAAATTGGACATAAACAAGTGCCAATCTTTTAATGGATATTGTTTCTTAAAAACATGCTATTTGTTTTGATAGCGGGAATTGATTATAAAATTAATTAATGAAAATTATATGTTTTTAATTTGGTAAAATTGATGTCTTTTTTTAATTTGTAATATCAAATATATCTTAGGGTGATTTTTTGGAATTTTTCTAACAAATGTTCATTTTCAATGAATAGTTAAAAATACTGCATTTTAATTCAATACTTCCTTTTCATCCAATTTATTTATATAGTTAGATTGTAATTTTAATTGGTTTTAATGTGTAATTTAATTTTTTTTATAATTTAATACAAATTTGTTAATTTTATGTAATTTCACTTTTAAATTGGATGTATAAACAAATCAATCTTTTGATAGATTTTACTTCTTAAAAACCCATCTTTTGTTTTTCCAACGGGAATTATTTTAAATTAATTACTACAATTTCTGTGTTTTTAATTTCATAAAATGGATTCCATATTTGGAATCATAAGGTCCAAATTATGTAATTAATACTCTTTTTTTTTGGACATTATGAATAGTCACGACGGTAATTATCTTTAATTATCGTGTTTAATTAGTAATTGGGTAGTTAAGGGTAATAAAATAATATCATAAAAATATAAAATGACCCAAACATGTGTTCTAATTCTATTTTTGGTGTCATGGCGGACCATGGGATGACTTGTTCCAACCTTGTGACCCCATGGAATCACTTTAGTGTGAAAGTGACCTTTTATCATATATTTTTTAAAGAAAGGAAAATGTAACCAAAGTATGTATCACCTAAGTAAAACAATTTTAATTTTGTTTACATAAATGATATATTTGACTATAAACATTATTTGGAAAGATAAATAGATTTATTACATTATGGTAATTTTTATATAATTTTTAGACATTAAATAAATAAATTTAATTATGACACTGTGATGATGCAGTGATTACCTCATTAATGAACGATTTGAATAAAATGAGAAGATAAGGTAAAATATAAGACATAAACTTGTCAAAAACCTATTATATTGGTGGATTTAGAACCCTTATCACCTTATCCTAGAAATATATAATTTTGGGACCTTTAATATCCAAAAATCATTTTATAATAAAGTAACTTTTCAAGACTTTTCAATAGTGCCCCTCCTCCCTCTTATAAAAGGTCCCCACCTCTACCCCCTTACCCACACCTCTCAGGCCTTTGGATCGACCAAAATATGCTCATTTTATCTATCCACATCCCTATATTCATCCTAGAATCCTTATCTTATCCATAAATCTCTTCAAGAAACCCTTTTGGTTCAAACCAAAGGGAGTTACCCGATTTAAAGGTAATGTCTTTTCTTATGTTCTTTTGTTTTATTTTACTTCTCCAACTCCTTAAACTCTTTTTATTCCTTTATTTTGTAAAAACACCAGTATATTCAATATACTATGATGTTTTATGAGAATTATTCTAGATAAACATACACATACCTCTTTCTAATGGTTAAAGAACATACTGTTTCCGTGGATGTAGAATTACTGCCTCACGAAATGATGATTGTTCTATATTCTCCTACCACCTCTCATGGTGTCCATTATGATGTAACTATACTTATTTATGATATATATTATATTTATTTATTCTCTATGCTTCTGTATTTTACATTAAAAACATACCTTTATGCTTTTCATGTTGTACAAATGCGATAATTTCATTTGAGGAAGTGTGGACTACCGCCCCCTCAAGTGATTTGACTCGTTCATGCAATATATGGAATGTATAAAGAATAAAATTATTGAACTTATGTGACCTATATAACATATATATTATACTGTAATTATAATATATATATATATATATGTCTCTCATTTAGTTTGTATTCCATTAATGTGACAAAGAAATGAAAGTAGCGTTCATGCGTACGTACGGCCTACCGTCTCCATGAACGGTGCATTTAATTTTTATCTCCAAATGTTATGGAATAGTATAAAATGAATATATAATGGATATATATGATATTTAAATCATTAATTCCATTCTTTAGATTAATTAATTATAACTACATAGGCAATTATTTTCAAACAAGTTTATTTTTGACTCATATACAGAACATCGACAAAAACGTCTGATATGAACTCGCATAATTAACTAATTATTATAACATTATATTATGTGATATTAATCGAATAATAAAATTTAAATGAGGTGTTTAATCAATTATTAATTGACCAAAGTTTATTATTCAGTAATATAAAGAAACGAACAAGACAAGTCGAACTTGAGGTAAGGGATCCAACCTCTCTCTTTTTTTAAGTACTCTCTTTTATGTCACTTATTTTAAGATACTCCTTCTTATGTTTGGGGATGTTATTATATATTCCTCTTAATTTAATTTGTATGTTCATATGACGAGAGACCCTAATTTATATCTTCAATCCATTTTTGGAAGTTTTAAGTGGCGTCATTAGGCTGCCGAATTTTCATAAGGGGATATCTTATCTCACTTTTAATTAAGTAATATTTCCATTGTTCACCACTTATTTATTGAATGTGGTGTATTGTGTTCTTCCATTTAATATATATTATGATTATTCTATTTATATTCATGGTATTCTGTGATTCATATTGTGTTTATTATCTTTTGGTCATACGACTCGATTGATTACAATGTGGTGTGGGGTTTTTATCTCACTTTTTATTCCCGTGACATTCATTCTATATTCATCACTATCTCTGTTGAGTGGTGTATGTAATGACCATGATTATAATATTTGTGTAATATACTCTCATTTATGGGTATTTACATTCGCATTGTTTGGTCATTCTTTCATTGGGTGTACGTTTCGAAAGTTACCCAAATCGGTAAGGGAACCTTTCACCTTCCTCTTTTTACAAGACTTCTTTTGTTAGGTCTTTTAATTTACATCTTTTTATGTTGTGATATGTGATTCTCTATACTTATTGCTATAAATATTATTTCCAAGTGATGAGACACCCTTTTCTCTCTCATCAACTAATTTTCTGAATTTTAAAGTGACGTCGTTAGGCTGTCGAATTTCTCTAAGGGAACTTCTTAACCCAATTTAAATTCTTTGGATCAAACCTATACTTCTTGATTATGTCGTATTATGAATAAGTGTGGATGACCTCCGATTGTTTTACACTTAATATCCTTTTATTTTGGGTGTATTTATATTTTCCACACATAATCATGTAATTGATTTGTCCTTAATTTAAGGATACCGACTTTGTAAGGGACTTCGTCTCAATCTACTTTCATTGAGGCATATTTTGTTTTATACAAAACTTTCTTTTATACGGTGTATAAACCGCTTTGACTTTTAATTTTATTCAAAATAAATCTTTTTATACGAAGTGTTTTACTAAACGACAAAAGGGAATGTTTTTTTCTTACATATGCGGTGACAATGACTTCTCCGCTATTGTGACCATTATTTGAGTTTCTGCTTCCTCTACAAGCCATAAAATTTTTTAATGAAAAATAAATACCATGTTTTAATTTTCTTTTATTTTGGTATTTAAAATGGTTTTGATAATGTTTTGATTATATCAATTTATTGTATTGATATCTTGTGATTGAAATATAGAAATTTATGTTTCCTTTATGCATGTTTTATGTGATACGATTATGTTATGGTTCTTGGGCATTGTTTATGAAGACGGGTGGTTATGTGATAAACTAAGGGCGGGTGAGCCTGATATAGCTCTCTAATGCATTGGGTAACACGAAGGAGTTAAATTCTAAGGTTTATTCGAAGATATTTAGGGGATATACTGTAATGGGTATTCCAAACAAAACCATGAGGGTTACTCCCTACGTAAGAATGTTATGAATGCCTCAAGTTACCTTTATGTCTTATGTTTTGTATGATTTATTCATAAATCTTAGGATTTAATTAGGTATGTTAAAGTGATTATTTTTTAAGAATAAAGTATTATTTCGTTTATTATAATGTATACATGGACTAATGTTTTTTTCTGTATTTTTATATCCCTTACTAAGATTTTTACGCTCACCCCAAGTTTTTGAAATGTTTTCCACAGGACTTAAAGGTGAATAGGCTCAAGGATGGGATCAAGGAAAGACATTCTATCTAAAACATGGAACTATACATGTTTATTTTTATGATTTTTTATTTTATGAAAAAAATGGATACTAAGTAGAAGTTCCTACTTTGTAATCTTGTGAGATGTAATAGTTATGTCCTAATTCTCTAAAACTCTAAACCTGAAAAGATCCTCAATGAGAATTTTTCATTTAATTACATATTTTGTAATGTTTTAAGGCTGGTTCCTTATAGTTGGTATCATAGGTTGGTTTAGATAACTTTAGAGGTTAGAGTGTTATTTAATCATACGTGACGAGTTGTAGATAACCACAATGGTTAGTATATTGGATGGAGTCATTTTTTTTAGAAAGTTGGAATGAGTTTGAGATAACTTGGATAAGTATATATTAGTGTTTATCTGCCTCATTATTATATGATGATTCTAATGATATACTCACACTGACCTTTTTGTTTTTAGTAACTGGCTAGATCTATCAGGCACCAAAGTAACAGTGGATGTGAAGAAAACTGTGACGGTTTTCTGAAAGAACAACTGAATGATATTGGAGCTATAATGAGAACTCTTGTGGATTTTCTCAACCAAATATCAGGAGTCATGATTAACCACTTGAACCTTGGTGAGTTCTCTAATACATCATTTATGAGATACCCAACTCGATGTGGAAGCTCAGTTAATAATTATAAAGGTAACCATTAGGGTTTACATGATCCTTACTTTTGATGTAATTATGGGTTACTATATGTTATGATGGAAAATGAAAGGCATTAGATAAACTTGAGGTTAAACTATGTTATGGTTATTTTTTATTATTTTATATCTTATTGGGGAATGTTTTAAGAATTATATAGTTTTGTAAAAAGGAATACATGTATACCGTGTGACAACCCGTCACGTCGGAGAAAGCTGTAGGAATCGAACCCACAACCAAAGTGCAACTGGTATTTATCACCTACCACTGGACTATGTGAAGTCCCTGGTTGGTATGACAAATTCTTTTTAGTTAGATGATCTTATGAATTAGTAATAAGTGGATTTTGGGTTATCTATGGAAATGATTATCCTATCATGGAGGATATGTGATTAGGTTAGTTACTTTTTAGTATGAGACTTTAACAATAACTGATGTTATCTGGAGATAAAGGTTAAGATTTATCTTGGAAGACAATGTGATTAAATCCTTTTGAGATTTGGGTTTAATTCATAGTTTGGATTACATTGACGAATTTTATGGATAGTTGTTTATTGAATTGACTTTGAAGAACTTTGGGTTTTGTTGGACAATTTTTGGAGATTAAGAGTAGTATTTCTTTTTATAAAGGATTATCTTTTTTGGGTATTATCTGATCTTTTACTAACAATTTTTTTGGTTTTGGTTAAGGTTTAAAGACATGGGAAATATATAGTTCATATTTTGTGGGTTAGGTGATTATCTAGAAGTTTATTATAGCACTCTTAATATGAAAAAGTCATCCCGAAATACTCATCGTTTGGAGAAAATTTGAGTTTGTGTTAGAAATCTAGTAAAAGATGGAAGTCTATATGACAAGTGAGTAGGTTTCCTTATGATTTAGTTAAGCTCATAAATAAATTCCACTATGAAAAGTAACTTAAAACAAAAATGTTGACTGTTAACTTTTTCTACTGGGGAATCAAATACCGTTTAACCCATCATAAGTTTTTGGTTTTCTTGGGGTTAACTTTCTCCTAATCATGTCTTCTATCACTCTCCATCAGAACATGACCCTTTGTTTTCTCCTCCATATCCATGTTTTCATGGAATCCTAGTATGGGTTAACTCAGTTGACCTTTGTACTTCTCTTTCTTTCTTTTAAAGTGACATTTTAATTGACTCTTTTTCTGATATGGGGCTTTCAATGAAATTTCCAAGCCCAATTTTAAAATTGTGAGGACGCAATTCCCAAAAGGGGGGAAGGATGTAACATCCATGTTAAATAAAGAATATTACTTTTTCATATTTATTAATATTTGTGAATAAAATATGTATATTGCTTTAAAGGGAATGCAATGTTCAATGGCGTACCTGATACACAATAATGGGTTTCTTTGAAATCTTACGTTGCACACTAATAATATAATAATATTAGTTTAAATGGTAGTTAATGACTAGCCATTGTAATGGAAAGAATGAACATAACTAACTACTAAATGATTATATATGCTTTTCAAATATGTTTTCATTTATCCAAATAAATTTTAGAGGCTTAAAATGCAAATGAATCCAATTTTAAGCATAAATATTCTAATATTCTTTAAATGGTTGATTAACCGCCTTTTGATGGTGAACCCTTTTTAAATCTTTTTTTGAAAATTTTATATGTTATATTTGACATAATAAAATCCTTCTTTAGAATCACGACATCAAAATTTACTTTGTGTAAATTTTTGTTATTTTGCCGATAAAGTTCGTTTTTTTAATGAATAGTGAAAATGATGTATTTTAATTCAAAATCTCCTTTTAGTATAATTTATTTATAGGGTCAGATTATACTTTTAATTGGTTTTAAAGTGTAATTAAAATATATTTTTACCATTTAATCCAATGGTGGTCATTTTAATTAATTTCACTTTGAAATTGGAAATAAACAAGTGTCAATCTTTTAATAGATATTGTTTCTTAAAAACACGCTATTTGTTTTGACAGCAGGAATTGATTATAAATTTAATTAATTAAACTTATATGTTTTTTAATTTGGTAAAATTGATATCATTTTTGAATTTGGAATATCAAATATATCGTAGGGTTAATTTTTGGAATTTTTCTGACAAATGTTCATTTTTAATGAATAGTGAAAAATACTGCATTTTAATACAAAACTGCCTTTTCATCCAATTTATTTATATAGTTAGATTGTAATTTTAATTGTTTTTAAGGTGTAATTTAATTATTTTTTTATCATTTAATACAATTTTGTCATTTTATCTAATTTCACTTTTAAATTGGATGTAAAAATAAATCAATCTTTTGATAGATTTTACTTCTTAAAAACCAATCTTTGGTTTTAACAACGGGAATTATTTTAAATTAATTACTGAAGTTTATGTGTTTGGAATTTGATAAAATGGATTCCATATTTTGAATCATAAGGTCCAAATTATGTAATTAAGACTCTTGTTTTTTGGACATTATGAATAGTAACAATTGTAATTATCTTTAATTATCGTGTTTAATTAGTAATAGAGTAGTTAAGTGTAATAAAATAATATCATAAAAATATAAAATGACCCCAATATGTGTCCTAATGCTATTGTTGGGTTCATGTCGGACCATGGGATTCCTTGTGCCAACCTTGGGACACCATGGAATCACTTTAGTGTGATAGTGACCATTTATCATATATTTTTTTAAAGAAAGGAAAATGTAACCAAAGTATGTATCACCAAAGTAAAAAATAATAATTTTCTTTACATAAATTATCTCTTTGAATATAAAAATTATTTGGAAAGATAAAATTATTTCCTACATGATGGTAATTTTTTAATAATTTTTAGACATTAATTAATAAATTTATTTATGACACCGTGATGATGCAGTGATTACCTCATTAATGAACGATTTAAATAAAATGTGAAGATAAGGTAAAATCTAAGACTTAAACTTGTCAAAAACTTATTTTATGGGTTTATTTTGAACCCATGTCACCTTATCCTCGAAATATATAATTATGGGACCTTTAATATTTGAAAATCATTTTATAATAAAGTAAATTTTCAAGACTTTCCAAGAGTGCCCCTCCTCCCTCTTATAAAAGGCCCCCACATCTACCCCATTACCCACACTTATCAAGCCTTTGGATCGACCAAACTCTTCTCATTTTATCTCTCCACATCCCTCTCTTCATCCTATAAGCATTACCTTAGGTAGAAATCTCTTCAAGAAACCCTTTTGGTTCAAACCAAAGAGAGTTACCTGATTTAAAGGTAATGTATTATCTTATGTTCTTTTGTTTTATTTTGCTTATCCAACTTCTTAAACTCTTTTTATTCCTTTATTTTGTAACAAAAAAGTATCTCCAATATACTAGGATGTTTTTATGAGAATTATTCGAGCTACACTTACACACACCTCTGTCTAATATTTAAAGAGCATACTGTTTTCGTGGATGGCGAATTACTGCCTCACGAAACGATGATTGTTCTATCTTATCCTACCACATATCATGGTGTCCATTATGATGGAACTATATTTATTTATGATATATAATATATTTATTTACTCTCTATTCTTCTGTATTTTACATTTAAAACATTCCTTTATGCTTTGCATGTTGTGCAAATGCGATAATTTCATTTGAGGAATTGTGGACTACCGCCCCCACAAGTGATGTGACTCGTTCATGCAATACATGGAATGTATAAATAATGAAATTAATGAACTTATGTGAACTATATAACATATATATTATAAATTAATTATAATATATGTATATATATCATTTAGTTTTAATTCCATTAATGTGACAAAGAAATGAAAGTAGCATTCATGCATACGTACGGCCCACCATCTCCATGAACGGTGCATTTAATTTTTATCTAAAAATGTTATGAAATAGTATAAAATGAATATATAATGAATACCTATTATATTTAAATCATTAATTCCATTCTGGATATGAAGTAATTATAACTACATAGGTAATTATTTTCAAACAAGTTTATTTTTGACTCATATACCGAACATCGACAAAAACGTCTGATATGAACTCACATAATTAACTAATTATTATAACATTATAATATGTGATATTAATTTAATAATAAAATTTAAATGAGTTATTTTATGAATTATTAATTGACCAAATTTTATTATTGAGGAATATAAATATACGAACAAGACAAGACGGACTTGAGGTAAGGGATCCAACCTCTCTCTTTCTTTTTAAGTACTCTCTTTTATGTCACTTGTTTTAAGCCCTTCTTTCTTATGTTTGGGGATTTTATTATATATTCATATTACTGTAATTTTTATGTTCATATGATGAGAGACCCTAATTGATATCTTCAATCTATTTTTGGAAGTTTAAAGTGGCGTTGTTAGGTATCCGAATTTTCGTAAGGGGATATCTTATCTCACTTCTAATTCTGTAAGATTTCCTTTGTTCGCCACTTATTTATTGCATGTGGTGTATTGTGTTATTCCATTTGAAATATATTATCATGATTCTATTTGTATTCACGGTATTTTGTGATTCATATTGTGTTTATTATCTTTTTTTCATACGACTCGATTGATTACAATGAGGTATGAAGTTTTTATCTCACTTTTTATTTTCGTGAGATTCATGCTATATTCGTCACTATATCCATTTATTGGTGTATTTAATGACCATGATTCTACTCTTTGTGTAATATACTCTCATTTATGGGTATTTACATCAGTATTTTTTGGTCCTTCTTTCATGGGGTGTATGTTTCGAAAGTTACCCAAATCGGTAAGGGAACCTTTCACCCTCCTCTTTTTAAAAGACTTATTCTGTTAGGTCTTTTAATTTACATATTGTTATTTTTGGATATGTTCTTATCTATCCTTATTTCTATAAATATTATGTCCAAGTGATGAGACACCCTTTTCTCTCTCATAAACTCATTTTCTGAATTTTAAAGTGACGTCGTTAGGCTGTCGAATTTCTGTAAGGGAACTTCTTAACCCAATTTCAATTATTTGGATGAAACATATACTTCATGATTATGTCATACTATGAATATGTGTGTATGACCTCCAATTTTTTTACACTTAAAATCCTCTTATGTTAGGTGTATTTATATTTTCCACACATAATCATGTAATATATTTATCCTTAATCTAAGGATACCGACTTTGTAAGGGACTTCGTCTCAATCTCCTTTCATTGAGGCATATTTTGTTTTATATAAAACTTTCTTTTATACGATGTATAACCCCTTTGACTTTTACTTTTATTCAAAAGAAATATTTTTATACGAAGAGTTTTACTAAAGGACAAAAGGGAATTTTTTTGTCTTACGTATGCGGCGACAACGACTTCTCCGCCACTGTGACCATTATTTGAGTTTCGGCTTCCTCTACAAGCCATAAATTTTTTTTAATGAAAATAAATACCATGATTTAATTTTATTTTATTTTGGAATTGAAAATGGTTTTGATAATCTTTTGATTATATCAATGTGTTGTATTGATATCTTGTGATTGAAATGTGGAAATGTTATGTTTCCTTTACGCATGTTTTATGTGATATGATTATGTTATGGTTCTTGGGAATTGTTTATGAAGATAGGTGGTTCTGTGATAAACTAAGGGCGGGTGATCCCAATATAGATCCCCAATGCATTGGGTAATGAAAAGGAGTTAAATTCTAAGGTTTCTTGGAAGAGATTTAGGGAATATATTGTAATGGTTATTCCAAATGTAACCATGAGGGTTAATCCCTACGTAAGAATATTATGAATGCCTCAAGTTAACTTTATATCTTATATTTTCTATGAGTTATTCATAAATCTTATGATTTCATAAGGTATGTTAAATTGCTTATGTTTTAAGAGAAAAGTATGATTTCATTGATTCTTATGTATACATGGACTAATGTTTTCTTTCTGTATTTTTATATCCCTTACTGAGCTTTTTACGCTCACCCCAAGTTTTTGAAATGTTTTCCACAGGACTTAAAGGTGAATAGGGTCATGGATGGGATCAATGAAAGACATGCTATCTAAAACATAGAACTAGACATGTTTCTTTTTAAGAGTTTTTATTTTATGAAAAAAATGCAAACTAAGTAGAAGTGCCTAATTTGTAATCTTGTGAGATGTAATAGTTATGTACTAATTCTATAAAACTCTAAACCTAAAAATATCCTCAATGTGAATTATTCATTTAATTCAAGATTATGTAATGTTTTAAGGCTGGGTCCTTATATTCATTATGGGGATTAAACTAAACATTTAAAGGGAGTTGAAATATATGTATGTTTAGTTAAATATATGATAAATACGTGGCCAAATATTTGATTCTTATAGGTCTATATAAATTAGTATAATCCACTTACATGATGGTTATAGTCATTAAAACCTCTAAAAATTATTTTAACCTTTATCTTATTCTATCTCACCTTTTACTAAGGTTCTAGTAGACTTTAGTGTTAAGAGAGGTTCTAACTGAACATTGGGTAATTCCTACGATCCTTTAATGAATTAAAATGAATGAGTCTTTTATATTCTTCTCAATGATATCAATATTATTATTTTATAAATATTTATTAGTTCATATATAAAAGAAGATCGGTAGACCATTTTTGAGTCTTGGTTTTTTATTTATTCCAAACATATTGGTAGATTTTGGGATTAATGGTGTTTGGGAGTTTTTCCCCACTACTTTTAGGATGTTAAAAATCCTTATAAACCATTCAGTGTGTTCCTTATATTTATTTATACAATCTTTCTTGGTGTTTAATTTCTTACCATAAATCTAAAAAGTAGGACTATATACCTTACCCTTTCTCCAACTCATCCCTATTTATTTTTTTATTCCTTAATAAATATCTTACATAAAGTATTTGTCGCTTCCATCTAAGTGAAAAAAATAATATAATCTTATCAATTTGATTCATTGAATATCCTCATTGAGTATTAAATACCATAAATCATTCAACTTTAGATTCAAGTTCTCTGTAGATCTTCTCATCGCTATTATAGTGGATTCCTAACTATCAGGTAATAAAGACAAAAAATTGAACTCTTATACCACATAATATTTCATAATTCCAATCAATTTATATTGAATTGTAATTTTTTTGAATTTATTGATGTGAGCACTAATAATATTTCCTATAATTACCTTTAAATTTAATAATTGTCACATCAAGTACACTATATTTGATGTAGAAGTCTTATAATACATGTTCTAAATCATTTTCATCAATATATCCATCGTAGTCACTAATATGATGTTGAACCCCAAGTTATTTTCCAAATTAAAATACGCAATTCCCAAAACAAATCAATCTAGTTACTCCAACTAACATTTGTCCATATCTATTAGTTTTAGACCTAAAAGTGATATTTTCATCTTATAAAGTCAAATACATCAAATTGATCAGTAATTCCATTTCATTCTTTCATATCCATCATTTAAGTTGACATATTTAACCACAATATTCTAAATTCAAGCTCTTATACTAGTTGTTATGGAAAATATAAGAAGTAATGATGATAAATGATTCCAAAAAATCATTTTAAATGTATGAAAAAGAATAATAAAGTAAAATATCAAGAAAAATTATATTTTTTTCAGGAATAATATCTATGTCTATAGAGAGGTAGAATAAAATTCTCTATATTTGAGAGAAACTTATAGAGCACACACATACTAAATTCTTATCTTCAAATGAGCACATAAATTATGTGATCCTATAATAAAATAAGTTTATATAGAACCTAGATTTTCATAGTTTGTCCACTCTACTCTAGTATCCATGGTAGTAATATTCAAAAATATATAGTACCAATGTCACTAAATTCCATACTATTATAAAAATATTTTGAAAAAGTACACATTGTTACAATAACTACTATCAATGTATAAGGTTATCTCTATTATAATCAAATTAGGATTATTGTGGACTTTTGTTTAGTAAGATATGCATGTACTATAACTAAAATCATATAATAGATTGGGATCTACCATTATAATAGTTTAAATCTCACTCAATGGTTTTATGGATTATAGCACAAACAAGGCACATGATTGGTGATTGGTTGGAGTGATTTCTTTTTGTGTCAAATTAGTTAATGATATGGGATTTGGTGACATAGGTAATAAAAATTAAGTGATTAACCAATTTAGTTAATTGTCTAGTAATATGGGAGATGATGACATGGGTGATAGTAGGGAGACTTTCAATGTGTGGTCAAAGTTATTCAACTAGGATAGCTATAAGAATAATTACTTTATACCGATGAAGAATTAAAAAATGATAAAGAAAATGAAAAACCATAGTTAGGCTATATTGGTAATATTTAATAGAGATATACAATAAATCCTAATGGATATATGATTTTTGTTATCTTATATCATAATGTATGATATTTGGATTTTGTATGCAGAAATATCTTTGTAGCCAAGTCATATCATATACCTTAGACAGACATATCATACAATATAATAAGGTGATATCGTACTACTTTCTTAAGATATATCATAATACATGATATTTTTATATCCTAAATGTTGTGATATATGTTAATTATACTCTATGGTCAATAATTGTAGATAAAAATTAAATATTAAGGATCATATTTTCTTCCATGTAGGTATTCATTCGTCATTAATGTTTTATATAATGAAATTTATAGGAGATTTAATTATTCATTTAATTTTTAAATGTATTTATTCTTATTTCAGGGGTTCTAAAAAGATTAAAACTGAAAGTATTACTTGAAAATTTCATAATATTCGATTAAATTCTTGTGATTACTATTGAATCATTATTTATAAGTTCTATATAATCAATGATCTCTTGTCCTTATTTCACTACAATTATAGGTACTTAAATACCCTATAAACCATTAGGATACATCCTAAGAATTGGTTGATTCATTAATCTATAGATGAACCTAGGAGGAAGGTGTATATTGGGTACTTTTAAGTGATCCTAATAAAGCTTGTATGATTTTAAAATTTGGATTAGTCATCGTCGAGTAGTGAGGTATGTTATACATTTATCTTATGCATGATTTTGGCTTCAAATTAATATAAAATCTTGGAATTAGTTTATTGTCTTATAAATCATGAATAAGTTTTATTTTGTAACACCCTGATTATTTTAAAGTGTGAATTTGATTTAATTTTGGTCAAACCAAATGTATTTTAACATATCTTAGTTATGGAAGGGATCAAATAAGGATAAATATTTCGTTTCAATGAAATATGTAAAGTAGTGTAAATATTCCCAAAATAAAATATTCCATTGTAAGTCTAGTGGGAGGCCACCAAAGTTCTCATGGTTAGGGAAGAGGTTACTACCTCTTCAGTTAAGAGTCCACTAGGATTGTATTATGACCCCAGTATCCCACCAATGTTCAAGTGAGGATCAATATATTCCTATTAGGTAAGGATGTATTTTTTAATATTTTTAATTAATTAATTAATTAATATAAATATTTATAAAATAATTTTTTCATATCCCCCCAATAGTAGTTCACATGATCTTTCCCTCTTTCCTCACTTCATTCATCACCCCTGAGGCATGATCTTCCTTATTTATGATGTAAATCAAGAGTTTTATATCCCATAAAATCACTATGATTAATTTTATCAATAATTTACCATTATTCCTAAAATTAATTTATTTTTTTAGTTATTTCTATACGTTATGCACTTATTTTGGTATTTTGATAGATTTTCTTGAAGCCCTTGATTGAAGTCAAATTTTCTGATGATATTTTATGGGAGCACTCATAATGCATCAAGATAGTTATTCATTATCCTTTCCTTATGGTTTATAAATTTGGATCATGTGTTATGATATTAATAATCCATCATTATTTTCTGAATTTTCTACAATGAAACCATATAAGGTATTTTAGTAGCTGATAAAATGAATTAATAAGGATTAAAGTCATGGGTATTATCCATTGTGTTGTATTTAGTGTCCATGGACAACATATTTGACCCAATAGGTGTAAAAATAAAAAATATGATCACATTATGGGTGTTCCCAAATTTTTTATAACCTAGTAGACCATAATAGGTTCCATAGACTAATTATTAATTATGTAAAGCATATTAACATAAGGATTACATGTATTTAGCCATAAAAATATTGAGAATTGGAAGTAAGGTTGTGCATAATCAACTAAAATAATGTGAAGTGTCTACCAGTGTTTAGTGAGTTTCTAACCCTTGTTGACCCTTGTGTCATATGTCAGTTATTGGAATGTATTTTTATATTTATATTATACTATAATAAGTGGTTTGAATTAATTGGATATTTATGTTTTTTATATTAAATTTTTTTGAACATAATATGAGGTTGGGTGTGATTCAGACCTAGGGATGACCTGGTATGAGGTTAGGTGTAATGCCAACCCGGGAATATGATTAAGAACATGTGGTGTGTAATACCAACCCAGGTAAATACCTGATATGGTTGGGTATAATGAATTCTTAGGGGTTATTTTTGAGGTGTGGTTAGGGGTAATGATAACTTAGGGGCATATGTGACATGGATTTGGGTGTGATTCAAACTTTGGAGGTGTTTCTTGGTAAATAGTTGGGTGTAATGCCATCTTGTCCACTATAGGAATATTTAGATACATTTTTTGGAATTATAATAACTTGGGTTCTTTATATGATGTGGGATGAGTTTAATACCAACCATGGAAATACTTGTAATGTTTTTTAGGTGTAATTCCAACCTTGTATGCACTGATGATATAGGTTGAAAGTAATTCCAACCAAGGATTCTTCAATTAGGTAAGTTAAGTATATTATCAACCATTAGATACTTGGTTCCACATATGTGTGTACTTCCAATTGGAATTCATGGTATTATGATATTATTTCATGTGTAGACATCTTTATAACCCTAATTATGGTTATGTTACTTGTTTGGACACAACAAAAACAATAGATGAAGCATGTATAGTTGATCCTGGGTATCAAAACAGAACATGAGGATATAATTTGTGTTTATTTTTTATGTATAAAAATTATTTCCAAGGAACACTGATATACATGTATATATTATATATTTTTCTAGGTAAAACATTGATAGTGGATTACTGAGTTGTACTCACCCCCTCTACCACCCCGTTACTTGAGAAAACTACATGGTTCATGACACAGGTAAGGGAAAGGGACTTGCTATAGATGGGTGAGTTGTAGATTCTAGTTTTGATCTAGATAGAAAGAACTAGACAAGTAATCGATCCTGGTTTTATTTATCCTATTGGTATTTTTTATTTTATACCATATTGTATATGATATGCTCATTGGGGATCATATTTATATCATTATGAATCATGTTTCATTATGATAGTTCATTTTTCTATAACATGTGATCTGATATTTACTTATGGAGAGACTTTGTTGTGTTGCCTATATTTTTATATTGTTATACGTTGATGAAATTATCTTTATATTGTTTCACTATTGTTTTTTTCTCATTTTCTAGAAGTTATATTCTCCCCAAATGATTTTATTAGACCCTCACCACTAGTTAGTAGTCTCTAGAATTTGGGGAGGTTCGCATGAGGTATGTGTCACCTGGTTTGGTTATGATAGAGGTAAACTAGACTGAGGGTGCTAAAAAGTGGCATTAGAGCCTTGATTTCCTATGTTATTATTTATTATATGGTAGAAAGGATAAATTATATGGTTGGAATATGATATTTAACTTATAACTAGGATTAGGTAAGTCATGTATTGGAAAAGTCAATGTAACTAGGGACTTGATTGTTGTTCTTGGTTTTCACCATTTTGGTTGGGTTTAATTTTTTCCAAATATAATTAATTAGAATATTTTTTAATGGTTTATGGTTTCACTCATGGTCTGGGGGTAATATTTGTTCATTTTTTTTCTTCATTCAAGGAACATAGGATTCATGTAGATCTTTTTTGTTTACTTATACTTGGTTACTTTGATTATGATATAAGTTTTAGTTCTTTATAGTGTTAATAACAACTTATATAAAATTTACCTATAAAACATGAGGGTGTAATTATATTTTACTAAACTCTAGATTATTGTTCTATTATTATTATATGTTAATTGAATATTTATAAATTATATATATTATTAACCTTGTGAGTGAGTAAACAAGGCTAAATAGTGAACACCCAGGTTATGGTGACCCTTGTGTTATAGGGCAGGTGCATAGAGTAGTGGGAAATTATTCTTATAACTACATATCCTAAATTTTGATATCAAGGATAATGATAGAATTTATTTTAAGATGTGAATTTATCAATGTAGTGACATACCTATACAATTATCTCCATTTGATCACTATGAGATCAATAATAAATATACACCATTAGAGGTTTAGTAGAAACCCACTATTATATTGGTACTAATTATGTATGTGTATCTTAGAGATAGGCTATTGTATATTTCTGAAATCATTGGATAAAGAGGCTCTATGTGCTGATATTTCTATGTTTGAGTTAACAAGGCAGTTTCCGTTGTAGCGCCCACCCCTCTTTATTAGTGAGGGTAGAACCCATGCAATTGAGTTCTATATAAATTCAATGCAGGTTATCATTGATCATCTTGAGAGGTGGGTAAATATTTTTATTATAAAGTAGGATTCAAATGGAATTTGTGTGATTTATTATGATTGAGAACCTTTACTATTATATAGGGATCGTTTATTGATTATGTCATAAAAACATATATTGTGTTTACTTATATATCTAGATAGAGGAACTCTATTTGACCAAAAATATGATTATTATTCTATTAATATTATATGATAAATAATTATGTGGATCAAGTATTCATTGGTAACCCTGAGAGTAGGTAAATAAGGCTAGTGAGAGAGCACATGAGTTGTATAGACCCTTATGTTCTTGGGAATGTGTAACATCACATCACTTTTAAATATGGATTTCTCATTAGATTTAATCTGAAGTATTTTATAGCATGATTTATAAGAAACATCAAACATAAGAAAACCAATAAGGGAATATTATATCATTAAGTGAAACTATTATCAACTAGTAATTAAATTGGTGTGTATGAATGGTAAATATAAAAAAACAATAATTTAGCGATGTTTTTTGAAAACATCACTAATTTTTCAATTTAGAGTAGAGATGTTTCATAGAAACATTGATAATTTAGAAATTTTTCATGAAAGAAACACTAATTTATTAATGTTTCCTAAATATGTCACTAATTTATCCATGTTTCATGAAACATATCCTTAATTTAGTGATGTTTCATGAAAACGTCTCTATTATAGAAACATTTCATGAAAACATCACTATTTTGGTGAAATTTCCAAAAAAAATGTCATTAATTTAGTGCGGTTTCATGAAAAACACCACTAAATTAGCGAAGTTTCCTAAAAAATGTTGTTATTTTAGAGAAGTTTCCCAAAAACATCATTATTTTAGGGATCTTTCCTGAAATCATTTTTATTTTAGACATATTTCCTAAAAAATGTTGTTAATTTAGTGATATTCCCAAAAAAATGTTAATTTAGAGTTGTTTTGTGAAAAACATCACTAAAAACTTATATTTGTATAGATTATTTCCCCACATTGATGTAAATATATATTTAGCTATAAATATTTATTTATTTATTTATATTAATATATATAAACACATACACATATTTATAAACATATATATATAAATATATATTTACATATATAAACACACACACACACACACACATATATATATATATATAAATAGGTATATATATACACATATATTTATATATAAAAACACATATATATTTTAAATGTAGTCACATTTTTAAGAAAACGTGGCTATTTTTGTGACATTCTTACCAGTTTTTTTGAACATGGCTAATTATATATATATACATATATATATAAACATATTTATATAAAATATAAACATATATATATAAATATAAATATATGATATATATATATATTATAAACATATAATATTTATATATAATATGAACATATATATATAAACATGAAATATAAACATATATATAGAATATAAAATATATATATATATATATAATATAAGAATATAGATATATACACATATATATAATATAAACATATATACAATATAAACATATAAACATATATGAAAAATATGAACATATATATATAAAATAAACTTATATATATACATAAAATATAAAATATAAACATATATATATAATATAAACATTAAAAATATATATATACATTATATAATTTATTAATTTTTAACTTTCAAAGAATTAGTTGATTGGTAAATCCCTTTTGTATTACATCTCCCAATGGAGGTTCGATTACCATTTGCCACAAACAATTGTGGATTTATTTGGTCAATAAGAGGATGTCGATTGGATAGATGACGCCTTCACCTGGAAAAGAGTGGGCGAACAGTGTGGTCGGTGGGATTTATTGGATGACTAGTTCACTGGGGGCACAGGGCCACATAACGGATGGTAGATAGTGGGGACCTTGGGAAAGGCCAGACATCGAACTAGTTCACCAGGCGTGCTGGGTGCAGACCGCATGTGCCGACCAAGAAGGGATTATTGGCTAGGGACCACGGTATAGAGAAAACATCTATTTTCATAGGTGGTGGAAAAAGGATGGTGCTGACCATCTACTGGTGTAACGGGTTGTTGGGTGCACGATGGGCCTAGTAGGGGTGCAAGCGGATGTCGCTGGAGTGGCATGTGCAGTCCAAGTAGGCTCATCGGATGACCTATGGGTCCTGGATTTCAGGTCAAGTTTGTAACTTTGGGTCACTTTTCATGGGTTTATCCACTGGTCCTACTGGCCATGTAATTGGTATCCTCTACCCATAATAATTAGAGGGTCTATTTGCTTTCAATAAATTAAAGGGGTCTTCCCTCTACTTGTTAAAATATATATATATAAACACACACATATATATAAACATTTATATAAAAATATAGATTATAAACACACATATATATATATAAACATAAAATATAAACATACATATAATATAATATATAAACACACACATGTATAATATAAATATATATATATATATAATATAAAATATAAACATATATGTAAAATATAAACATATATGTAAAATATAAACACCCATGTATATATAATATTAAATTTCAAATACTTAAATGTATTTATATATATAAATATAACATAATAAAGTTAAATATTTTAAAATATATCATGTTTTTAGAAAACACCGCTATTTTAGTGGCATTTTTATCAGAATTTTATTACATGCCTAAATATATATATATATATATATTTATTTATTTATTTATTCAAACACACACACATGCAGATATATATATATATATATAATATACGGAACCGAACTGAAACCATGGTACTCTGATACTCAAGCTGACACTAGAAAGGCACAATGGGTGTTCTCGATCCCCATAGGTTGGTGACTAGAATCTAGAATCACACAAGATAAAACTAGGAATGGTTTCTCCACATAAAAAATATAAGAAACAGATACATATTAGTTTTCTCAAAGAAAACTACCAAAGGATATTGTACCAGAAGTCAAACATATATAAAAAACCCAAACATTATATCACCAAAGTACCAGAAAATAGGATAAAAAACCCAAGTCCCAATAGAAAAAGCACTCCAAGCCTCAAGGAGTCAACAAAAACCACCACCATGTGGTGCCTTCCCCTCTCTAACACCTGGAAGAAGAAAATCTACAAATGCCTGAAGTTAAAGGTAGGTTGTGAGATAAAATATCAGTAGGGTCTCACCAAGTGTTCCATAATAAGATACCGTAATAAATAAACCAAATCGTTAATTCAATTTTAATCAAAACAAAAAAGGCAGTACGATTGCATATTTAAAACAAAATATTCATTTCGTTCAAATGATGGAAACATTTCAAATAACGGATTAAGTAAACATTTTATATAAAATATTTTATATAAATCACTAGGTATGTGTAAAGTAATTTTACAAACAATGGCATATATATCAAAGTAACACAATTAGAAACATGGTCATATTCCAAGTGGTATGATAGTTTCAAGTGATGGGATCCTCACATGTATCATATCGGTGATCATGGTAATATTTATACACAATTCCCTCATACATTGGTCAAATAGGACTCATCAATATCCCATCAAGGATAAGATCCACTAAAATATGTTTTTGTTAGAGTTGTAATGTATCGATCCATTTATAGGGCATTTCTATCATAGTGTGTTTATCCCAAATAACCTACCAACTATCCAAGATCACATGTGTTTAAAAAATTAATCAAAAATGGTAAAATTATTTCAAAACTATTTAAAATAAAATTGCCCAATTTTTAGTTTCAAAATGTTATTTTCACTTTAAAAGCAAAAACAAGGGTTTTAATCAATTAATTCCTTTATCAAGATAAAACCAATCCTATATTTCTATCAAATAAATTTAATCCATTTTTTTCTCAATACCAATTTTAAAAAATTCCATCAATTCCAAATCACACCCCAATTTCCAATTCCATTAGAATTTGGGGTTTTCCCTAAAATTCATTCCAAATCAATTCTAAATCCCAATTCACAACGAATTGGTTTTTAATAATTCAATTGAAATCAAAATAATTTAAATCAAGAAAATAAATGGTTTATAACATGGAAATATCAATAGAACCACCTACCTTTATCATGAAGATCATGTAACACACCACTTGTAATAGGATTTGCTGACAAAGAACAAAGACAACAGATATCAAGGAATAAAACCAAGATTCAACATCTAAAGTAATTGAGTTTTTATCCATAAATAAATAGAATATCTAAAAACCCTAATGATGAGATAAGAAGAGATCTTGAGTGGAAGAATGAAAGAATATCTCTTATTAGAGAAGAATTGAACATTGTTCTCCAAGCTTAGATCCAATTAGAAATTGGTTTGAGGAGTCAAAAAGGGTTTTTGAGAGATCTAAAGACCGATAAAATCATAAAATCCCAAGATAGGGTTGATCTTGGGTTTATATGGGGGTTTATGAAATTTTAAATTAATTTTCAAAAATCAAAAATTCTTCATGCACAGTTTCGTAGAGGGGGCCACATAGTTTTTCAAACTATTATACCTAACTTTGTGCCCCTCTAATAGGTTTCATGGTTTATTTTAGGTGGGAACACTATTTTTGAAACTATGTGCCAACTATGAAAACCCCCACTATCTGGGTTTGTACAGTTTTCCCTATGTGGGTTCATAGTTTTGGAAATCCTTGCGCCAACTGTGCACATCCCATAAAATTACAAAATTTTAAAATTTCTTCCCAAAAACACCTAATACAAACCCCAAATAAATCATGAACAAAAAGTATGATTGAACAGTACATGAGAAGTGTAACAAGATATTACAACCTCTTGACCATAGAAACATTTTGTCCCCAAAAATCCTATAAAGAAGTCCTCATGTAAAAAATATGAGGTCAATGTTATCTTACCAGTGCCTCTCCCTCTCTCAAGTCTCACGAGTATTAGAATTTTGCTTCTATATCACTTGAACTATAGGTGTCTTCCTCCCATAAAGTACATTGGTTTTAGAATCATCTATCATGACCGTATGCTCAGTGATGGACAAATCGGGCTTGATGTCAAGATCACTCCATCTTAGAACATGATATGGATCAGAAATATACTTTTGTATCAAGGATGCATGGAACGCATTATGTGTCATCATAAACTATAGTGTAAGTGATAAAATGTAATACATTTTCTCCACCTTCTCAAAAACCTCATAAGTTCCAATAAAACAATGAGCAATCTTACCTTTCCTTTTAAGCCATTGATGACCAAAATGAGGTGAAACTTTCAAGAACATGTGATCACCAACTAAAAATTCCTATAGTATATGGTGACGGTCAGCATAATATTTATATTGGCTTTGTTCCATCAACATCCTCTGAAAAATCAACTGGATCTTTTTTGTCATCTACTGAACCAAGGTCGGTCCTACCATGAAATTTTCACTAATATCCTACCAATGCAATGGATATTTACATGGCTATCCATATAAGGCTTCAAAAGTATTCATTCTAATCATAGGCTAAAAAATATTTTTATAATAAAAAACAACAATCCTAAAATGGTCAACCTAAGCTCCACCAAAGTCGATGAAGCGGGAACGAAGAGTGTCCTCAAGAATTTGTATATCTCTCTCTATATTGCCATCCATCTAAGAATGATATCTCATACTCAAACAAAATCGATTTCCCAATGCCTCTTTAAGGCCTCTCCAAAAGAGAGAAGTAAAATGGGGTTCTCTATCAGAGACTATAGTAGGTAACACTTCATGAAAATGAGAAATATCTCTCACATAGATATTTCTCAACTCCTCAACCTTGGTTTTATCACAAATGTGTAAAAAGTTAGATGATTTAATCAGTTGATCGATAAAAACACATATCACATTATTCTTTTTTTGGTATTCAGAAACCCCACCACAAACTCCGTAGAGATATCATCCTGCTTCCAAGTCGGCACTGGAAGTGGATGAAGCAAACCTAAAGGTCTCTGTTGCTTGGACTTGACTTGTTGACACGTATAAAAATGGGATACAAAATCAGCAATTCTTCATCTCATACCTGGCCACCAGAATCAACATCACATATCATAAAATATCTTTATGGTTCCTGGGCGTACTAACCATTAGAGTTATGGTAATCCTCTATCACATCATTTCTCAATGGAAAAGATATAATGTACCTGTTCTAGAGACAAAGGATACCATCCATGAATAATTACCACTCAGCAATGGTCTCCCCACTATAAAGAGAGTTACTAATGCAGCATAATTCATCATCAAGCTGTTGTTACTGAAGAATTATCTCAAGAATAGTAGAGTTCAATTAAACATTGGCTAAAACAACCTT
Source organism: Viscum album (assembly GCA_963277665.1). Classification (NCBI taxonomy): domain Eukaryota; kingdom Viridiplantae; phylum Streptophyta; class Magnoliopsida; order Santalales; family Viscaceae; genus Viscum; species Viscum album. The sequence goes on from OY728141.1 coordinate 144,982,798, forward strand.
GGTCCCTCTTTCCAAAACACCAATATGAAACTGTGCAAAAAGATCCATCAAGTTCCACTCTTCAGATGATTATTTCATGACCTAGGTCAAAATTTTCCTACTCAAATCATCGATGATGAAATTAACTTTCCCTGGGGTATAGAAGATATCAATGTAAAAAGATTATAGGTATTCCTCCCAATGCCTCTGAAATAGAATCAAACCTTTTTGAGATAAAATATAGCTCAATATCTTATGGTCAGAATACATGATAAACCTTTCTATGAAAGGGTAATATTGTCAACTCGTAAGCACATGAATCACATCTGCAAGTTCTAGTTCATGGGTCAAGTAATACTTCTTGTGTGGAAAAATCTATTAAGATACATAGACAATGAAATGATCAACTAGTATTATAACAAATATCAAAATTGAACCTAATTCATCAAACAATACCACATAAACCTTCCTAGCCTATGGAAGTGTTAGAACTGGTGTAGAAGTCAAAATACATTTCAACTCAGAAAAAGAACTCTGAAATTTTTCATCCTAAACAAACTTTACTCCCTTCCTAGTTAGGGAAGTCATTGAAAAGGCTAACTTCAGGAAATCCTATAAAAACCTATGATAATAACCAACTAAACCCAAGAAGCTCTAAATCTCAATAACATTTTGTGGTTTCTCCCATTTCATAATAGATTCCACCTTTTAGGATCAAATTATATACCTTGTTATGACACCATGTGTCCTAATAAATTCACTTCTCAGATCCAAAAATCACATTTAGATAGCTTGGCATAAAGTCAGTGATTTCTCAAAAATTCCATAACTTCTCAGATAACTCGCATGATCCTCCTCATACTTAGATAAAACAAGGATGTATTCCAAAAATACCAACCCGAACGTATCAAGATACTCATGAAATATTCTTTTTATTAAATCTTTGAAGGCTAAAGGATCATTGGTTAGAACAAATGGCATGATAAGGTACTCATAGTGGCCATACCTACTACAGAAGACAATTTTATGAATTTAATATTCTTTTATTATCAAAATTTTATATCCAAATTGAAGATCAATCTTCAAAAATGACAGCCCCATAGGGCATCATTAGTTCTCTACGGTGCTATAAAAAACAAAATTTATAAAACTCAAACAATCCTAACTCAAAGTGTAGTATCTATTAAGTCCGAGTTTTGAACCCAAAGAGATGATATGTATGTTCTAAATTAATTAGGAAATTGAAATTTAAAATTATTGGGTTTTTTTGAGAAAAGAGAAACAATAGTAGGACTGGTTTGGGTTTGAATCAAGATGGGAGGTATGATAGGTTCGGTGATTTTCAGGTTTGTGTGCTAGGGATTCAATTGATATGGGTTTATTCAGTTTTGGTGTTAGAATTGGGTCATTAGGGATCCTTGGTCTTGGTATCTCATCCTAGTCCTATGATCATACATGTGTAATAGTCATATACTCGCCGCAAACACAGAAATAGGTTCCCCAAATACATTTTTAAACATAACTATCCTAGATTGCACAATGTTCATGGGAAAAGTAGGGTAAATAATTGAAGCAATGGAATAATTCTCTTCAAATCACATGAAATGGTCATGAAATTATAAAAAAATAGATTGGAATTGATAAATGATGTTTGAAAAAATCCAAATCAGGAATAAAATAAAGAAAAATAATCTCTAAGTAGTACTCCCCCTATAAATCAGAACACCCGAAACTAGAGAGACTACTTTCTCATGTTGTGATAAAGAATCCTGGGTACCCGAGGAAGAAAGGCAGTGAAGAAAGACTATGTACTGTCACTCCTTCATCCGCTATAGTTTCTTTTCCTTCTTATTGTACTAGAATGTCTTGAAAGGGTGGATGGAGGTCTCCTTTTATAGGCAAAGTTGTCCAAAACCCTTGGCCTGCATCACCTGATTTTTCTCTATGCATCGACCCTAACATGATGTGTACTTGGGGTACATGAAGCGTACCCTAGATCTGATTTTTTCCTCCATCACGTTGAATTCGTGAAAATATTTTACACTGGTTTGAATTTTTTCACGTCGTATATTGGTGTTACATGACGTGTATGATTGTAATATCTTGCCTTTTATGGTTTTTTCTCTTAAAATGGTCATGAAGTGTACTTGGGGTACATGACGTGTAATTAATTTTTCTTTAGTTTCTATCTCCTCTTTATCTCCAAAAATCTGGTGTCGTTCTTCTTCACTTCGCTCACGTCACGAAGGGTCATTTGGGTCATTTTTCTCCCACTTTTTTTTCCTTTTCAAAAATTTGTTGTTTCATGCCAAAAAACATAAAAACAAGTAAATACATTCCAATGTTGGATATATCATTCAATAAAGTAAAAATTCAACATATTAAAATACTCAAAAATATATGCATGAAATAAACATATCAGAAAACCAGTTAATCTCTTTCAACTAGTTAAAAAGATCATCAATATGTGGTAATGGATACTTGTTCTTTACTATAAGTCAATAGAGTTTTCGGTAATAAACACAAATGCGAATTAACCCATCAACATTCTTGAAAAAAATAAAACATGATTCTCAAGGTGGCACACTCATGTATATAAATCCCTTCTCTAAAAGATCATATAACAGAGTCTTCAACTCTTTCATTTTAGCTGGTTCCATGTAGTAAGAAGGAACAGATTCTGGTTGAGTGCCAATCACTAAATCAATATAAAACTCTACCTCACTTAACATTGTAAATACAAAGATGTTGAAAGGAAAAACATCAAGAAACTTGATGAAAATGGGAAGTAGGTTATCACTCAAGGATTCCCACTCCATATCAAAAGATAGCACAAATACTAATTTATTCAATTCTGGATAATAAATTTTGACTCTACTCAACCTTGGGTCCCATTATCCTTGAAATATATGGAACACCCCATCAGGAATAGTAAAAGAGACATGTAAAATATAACAATAAATCTAGGATTTATTAGAAATTGGAAAATCCATCCCAAATATTACATTAATAGGATTAATGTAGAGAACCATAAAATCCTAAGAAAGATCAATCTCAAATATAAAGAAAGGACAATTAGGACAATGGAGACCCAACTCTATTTTTATTCTAAGGGGTGTATTAATATCCATCACATAATATAATGGATCCATAGAAATATTTAGTATATTCACAATAATTTTTGAAATGAATGAATGAGATGAACTCGTATCAAATAAAGCAGTTGATAAAGATAAAGGTATAGGGATGGTACCTCTCACTATCGATGGACCAGTATCTACTTCCTCTAGAGACACATTCATTGTGTGAAGAAGCTTCTTTCCGGATCCCTATGACTAGAACCACTTAGTTCATGATGCATATGATTGTACCACAATATGTTTTGGTGTTTATGATCTTGTGACACTACATGTAGTAGAATAGACATGGAAAAACATCTTTAACTAACCAAAGTGTCTGCAAGAACCAAATACCTTGGGAGCCTCAATGCAAACCCGTTTCTAGTGCCCAAGCTTACCACGCTGGTTGAAAATAAAAGGTCTCATTCTAGGCACTAAAAGATGTATAAAGAACCTTTTTATTGATAAACACTATGATAATAATAAATATTTCTCTTTACCTTTAAGGAACTCATTGAAGTAACATAGGGAGAAAATGGAACTTCATTCAACCCCAACTTACCATCCACATCTAGCTTGAACATCAACGCTTTATCTAGAACATCACTATAAAAAGGGACCTTCAGTAAGAAAACAAGATAAAGAATATCATATCAATGTCCCAACTCAAACCATTGAGTCTTAATCTTCTCATTTGATACTATCTAATTTAAAAACTAAACAATCTTAGTATAGTGATTTTCATACTTATTCATGGTCTTGTCAGCCTGCTCAAGTTTGAAAAACTCTATAGCCTTATCCAACACTAATGAATCTAGATAGGACTAATTATTGAAAATAAATTTGAATTTCTTCCAATATAATCCCCATGTTTCTTAATTATCACCATCATTTCCCTCCATCTCCTACAAGGTTCTTCCAGCTGGAAGTTTTCATATTTAACCTTGATTGAATTAGAAATCTCCAAGAACTCAAACAAAATATCAATTATTCTCAGCCAATCACCAACCTCTTGGGGATCATTTAATCCTTGTAATATTGGTGGATTTGGGTGAAGGAACTCTTGATCATGAATTTGAGACTCATCCCTCTGAGGTTCCATAGATAAATCCTGAATAGGAATATTTATAAGGGAATGTCCTAGAGCTTGGATAGCATGTATGATAACCTCAACTAGACTCTGGTCCATGGGATTATTTTCTCAATGTAGTTCACCAACAGTTTTTTCATGGATCATATTCTCATATATTATCATAGGCATGATTCTACATAACATTATAAAACAACAAAGAATTTTTTAGGAGATTACTCATTTCAACAAAAAAACAAGATAAACGAGGGAAATTAATCCCATCTGATGAGAAAACAAGATTTGAGTTTCAACTACCCAAATCTAAAATAGGTAAAATACTAGAACTAATCATCAAGAAATATTTTCCAAACCACCAATAGTGAATTAAGGATCATTGCGATGATATCTGGCTAGACACTAACCCATAACTACCTCTTAAGACCCATTAATATTCCACAAGTTTATACTAAATTTAAGAAAATATGATTAACCAGCATCTTTGATACCACTTTTTATAAACTAGCCTACATACCTTGGTACTGTGATACCTGATCTGGCATTGGAAATGACCGAAGTACATTCCTGATCCACAAGGGTTGGAGACTAGCATATAGAATCATACAAGATAAAACTAGGAACTATTTTTTCATATAAAAAGTGGAAGAAATAGATACAAATCAGTATGATCAAAGAAAACTACCAATGGAGATAGTACCATAATTCAAATAGGTATAAAAAAACTCAAACAATACATCACCAAAGTAATAGAAAATAGGATAAACAGCACAATACCCAATGTACATAGCACCCATATCCTCTTAAGGTTCAAAAACAACCACCACAATTGAGTGGTGCCTTCCCCTTGCTCAAACATATCAGAAGTAAATCTAAAATTTCTTAAATTCAAATGTGTGGTGTGATCTAAAATACCAGTAGGGTCTCTCCAAGTGTTCCATAATAAGATTATATAATAAATAAACTAAATCATGGTTTCAATTTTAAACAAAACAGGAATTGTAGTATGATTTCATATTTAAAACAAAAAAATATTTTCATTCAAGTGATGGAAATATTTGAAACAATGGATTAAGTAAACATTTTATATAAAAAATATTATATTAATCACTAAGAATGTGTAACAATGTTTTAAAAAAATGGAATATATATAAAAGTATCACAATAAGAAACATGGAAAACTTATAAGGGCTATGATAGTTCCAAGCTATGGGATGCTCACATGTATAATATTGATGATCACAGTAATATGTGTACACACTTCCCTCATACACTAGTCAAATAGGACTCATCAATATACCATCGGGGATAAGATCCACCACACTATTTTTATTAGAGTTGTAAAGAGTCAATCTATTACTAGGGAATTACCATCCTAGCGTGTTTGTCCTAAATAATCCACTAACTACCCAAGATCACATATTCTCAAACAATAAATCAATAAAGGGATAATTATTTCAAAGATATTGAAAATACAATTTCCACATTTTCAGTTTCAATATGCCAATTACAATTTAAAAACAAAAACATGGGTTTTTAATAAATTCAAGTATTTCTCAAGATAAAATCAATCCTAGGTTTCTATCAACTGAATTTAATCCATTTTTCTAGAAATAAATTTCACAAATTAATTTTCATAAATTCTATCAATTCCAAATAACACCTCAATTTCCAATTTGATTGGAATTGGGGGGGGTTTCCCCAAAATTCATGCTGAATCAATTCCAAATTCCAATTTTCATCAAATTGGTTTTTAATAATTTAGTTGAAATAAATATTATTTAAATCGTGAAAATAAAGGGTTTATAACATGTAAAATCTCAACGGAACCACATACCTTTATTATGAATATCACATAACACAACACTTGAAATGGTTTTTTTTTTTCAATAAATAACGATGGAAACAAAGATCACATAATAAAACTAAGATTTAAAATCTAAAAAATGGAGTTTAGTTCCGTCAATAACTAGAGGATCTAAAAAAACCTAAGGATGATATAAGAAGAGAGTGGGAGAGGAATAATGGGAGAATATATCTTACCATAGAAGAATAGAATGATGTTCACCAAGCTTCAATCTACTTGAGAATAGGTTTGGAGGAGTCAAAAAGGATTCTTGAGAGATCCAAAGACCTAAGAAATTCTCCAATCCCAATTTAGGGTCAATAGGGGATTCATATGGGGTTTAAAGAAATTTTAAATTAATTTTTTGAATTAAAAATGTTTGTGTGCATGGTTTCCTAGAGGGGGTTTCATGATTTGTCAAACCGTGCACCCTAACTATGCACCACTCTGATGGGGTGCATGGTTTCTACAAGGTGGTTGCATGGTTTTTCAAACCATGTGATAGTCATGAAAAAACCTAATATTTGGGTTTTCATGGTTTTCCATAGGTGGGTGCATGGTTTGGGAAAATTATGTGTCAACCGTGCACAACCCCAAAAATTCCAAAAAAAATTAAATTTCCTCCTAAAACCACCCAACACAACACCCAACTAAAGTATGAAAAAATGAGGGTCAAGGAGTACCTGAAAACAGTAGTAGGGTGTTGTATATAAATATAATATATATATAATATATATATATATATATATATATATTATATACATATTTATATATATAATTTATACATATGTATATATAAACATATAAATAAACATAAAATGCAAATATAAAATATAAAATATATATAAACATATATATATATAATATAATGTAAACATATATATATACTGAAATCTATTTATATATATATAACATAATACATTTATATAAAACAAAATTCTAATTGGTCAGTTAGTTCACTTCTTTGTTGTGGTGTTGGAGGTCTAGGAATAAATTTCAAGTGCATAAATGTTCTTCAAGACGTGGAGTTAGGGTGGGATGAGAAAGCGTACGGGGTTTGGGTTACATGGATGCATATTGGGATGAGGGAGGAGTATGGATTTCAGGGTTTAAGATGTCGATTAGGATGTACTGGAGGTGTACGAGGGAGTAGGGAGGTTGGTTTCAGAACATCAAGGTGGGGGCATACTAGAGGTTATGGGGTTGGGCATTTAGGACATGGAGATGGGGTGGGTGAGGCGGGCATACTGGAAGAGGTATGGGTGTCGGGTAGAGAGAGTGGGGGTGTGGGTGGAACGGGGGTCGAGCTGAGACAGTGGAGGGTGTGGGGGTATATATTTTTATTGTAACAAAAAAAACTAAATTTAAAAAGAAATTTCCTATGTTTTCTAAAAACATCTGTAAAGTATGTGTCATGGAATAGTGATTTTTACTAATATCGATAAATGAGGTGTTGATAATTTAGCAATTTTTATTTACCAAAATTTCTATAAAACATCAATAAATGAATTAGTGGAATTTATAAATGTCACTAATGAATAAAAACATCACAAATTGGAATTTTTTGGTGGACTAATCAAATTTTGAAAAATATTTATAATATATTTCATTATTTCAAATTTATTGATTAAATCCTGGGAAAAATGATTACTCGATTTTAAATATTAGAAATAATATTATTTTATCCATTTTTGAAGAAACATATTTTAATATGTATTATGTATTAAAATTAGTAACTAAAATTTATTTTTAATGAAATTTATTTTATATTAATGATTATTAATTCATATATTGATTATCAATATGATATAAATGAAGTTAAAATCATTTAAAGGTGAACATAGTAATTTTTTAAGAAAACAATTTTTATATGTACAATTTATTTCTATATTTGTAAATTATATTAAATATAATTGAAAAATTATATTAATTAAATTTAAATATTATTTATTCAATTAAATAAATTTAAATTTATCTCATGGTGTTTATAAGGAAATCAATTATAGTGAGTTCATTTTATGTTTGAAAAAACAAATTCTAAAAATTGTTTTCACCACATTTTGTGGGTTTATTTTAAAATTAATTTCTACTAGTTATAAGAATTTAAATTGATAAAATGGTTTAAATATTTGAAATGTGTATTTTCAAATTTTTTAAAGAGTGCATTTTCTTTTTTGGCCATAATGAATATTAATTAAGGTAAAAATCCATTACTACGTTAAAGGTTAAAAAAGGTTAATGGGTTGTTAATATAAAGAGATAAATGATAACATGACCTTAAAAATTTTCTAAATTTGATTGGTTAAATGTATTAATACCTTAACCTTTCTTATATTTTAAATTTGTCTATTTTTTATACTTTCACATGAAAATGAATGTATATTATTTTAAAACATTGAATATTTAAAAGATTGTCACCCACCATACTTATAAATGGGAACCTCATATACTCTATTATAAGATAACATTGAGGAACATATCTCTGTGAATACATTCGCAAATTCCATCCTAGATTCCTTCCCTATGTCATATATCTTCTAGTATTCCTCTAAGACCATCCTAAAAATACATAAGTTGGAAGCCAAATGAGGACTCTTAAAGAAGTGGTAATATTCTTAACCAAATATTTACAAGTTTATTTCTTATGCTAACTTCTTAAAATATTTTCTATACAACATACAAAAATAAAGTAAATATATTTAAATTTTATTATACTGGCTTAAAAACCTTTATACACCTCTTTTTCATCAAATGGTAAATGAAAAAAACCATTGTGTGTATGTATGGACTACCACCACCACAAAGCGATGTGTTTTGTTTTTCATCATAATATTTCATGATTAGTTATTATGGTTTACATAATATTTATATATAATATTTATGATATAATTATTCATCTTAAATTATAATATATAATTTACCTTCTTAATCTTATAACCAATGTAGATTTAAATTTTCTTTTGTGTGTACATACGGACTGTCGTCTCCACATAGTGATGTGTTTCATTTTATATCACCACCTTTCATGGATGGATATAATGATGAATTAAATAAATATATATGATATTTATTATATAAATTAAAATATTGAATGATAAAATATTATTTACTATTATTTTATTTTATTTTCATTAGAAAATGAAATTAACATTCATGTGTATGTATAGCCTACCCTCTCTTTGAATAGTGTATTTTATTTTTATAATACCAAATTTTAGGTATGGTTCAAAAAACATTATTATAATGAATATATACAGTATTTATATAATTATTAAGAATATTTAGATAATTAAAATATGGTCATGATGGAAATACTGATATTGTTTAACAAAAACATACATGAAAAAATGGAACATTTAACAACTAAAATAATGATTTCAAAGAAGAATTGTTAACAAATGGGTGATGATATGTTTTAAGTGATTCATATATGGTATAATAAGTATTAATATGGTTATATTATAGATTTATAATAAATCTAAATTTATTATATAGGATGGTAAGATTATATGATAAGCATTTCATATATGAAGTAAAGGATTTATGCAGCAACCCCATTTTATTTCAAGATTATTTGTATAAAAATTTCCTTTGTAGAAACTTTGTATACTATTTATTTCTTAAAAAAAACTATTTTCTTTTCTTATGGTTATTTTTTTAAGTTAAATATTTATTTACCACTCTTTTTTATTCAAGAAACAATGAGAAATTTGTTTTTAAGTTATACCAAACTTATTTCTTTTTTTAGTCAAGAGTTTTTTTCATGTACATGTTCTTCCAATTTGTTTTTATATAAATAATTATTTAATAATAAAGGATTTATAATTTAATTTTTTAAATATCTTTTACTTTCTTTATAAATTTTGAAAAATGGATCTTTTTTTAACAAGGTACTTTTTAGTGAAGGTGTGAAAGGAATATTTGTTTTAACATATACTAAATGAATGTATTTTTACATTTTCATAAATATTCATTTATTTTAATACTAATTTTTAAGTTTACATGTTTATTTTAAATGCAGGTATTTTTCTCAATATTCTGGGAATTTTTATTTAAAATTCAATAAAAAATAATATTTTTTAATGCTTTCAAAGAAAGGATCCAATTTTATTTTAAAGTTATTTTCATATATATCAATATACTTTGATTTTTATTATGGTTCACTATGGATATGTTTTAGGGATACCAACCATGTTCTTTCTCCTGATGGATTATGATTATGTGATAATAAAATATTTATCAAACCAATTTATTTTTCTATTGGTTATATTATGATGAATGTTTTATGATCATGTGTCACACATATATACAGATTATCATTATGATATAGTTGTGTTCCTTTATAGCCCCATAATTAATTGGTTAAAGTGATAAAAATATCTTATAAGTTAATTCATGAACCTACTTTCATGTTCATAAGACTATGAATGGATATATTCATGTTAATACATATCTATAACTTTATGTGTGAATCTGTTTTTGTTAGGACACATTTATAATTTTATGCATGAACCTGATTTCATGTCAATAAATTTATGTGTGGACATGTTGATTTTTAGACTTGTTCAAAATGATTTCCTATGATAATGATTATGTTACATGCCTATTTTATGATCGTATGGCTCATTATCATTGATTTATTTTCATTCCTTTTTTGTTTTGCCCAATCTATATGCCATGACTATTATTTTATGATCTATGAATTAATGCGTATGATTATTTATAAGTTAGGATCATTATTTTTGTAACCTTATACTCAAATTATGTGAATATATGATGTTGGGAATAATATATCCAATGTTTACCCTTACTGAGCTTCTAATATCACCCTTTCTTACGTTTCCTTTCCCTATGATATAAAGAAAGGTATCAAATGTGATGAGACTAGAAGGCTATTATATGTGAAATATATTATGGTATTGTGGATGATATTCAAAAATATAATGTTTATATATATATTCTCTATGTGGACCAAACCTTTGTAGTTTCATCCATCTATTAATGTTATATATAATGTATTTACATCATAAATGATGTAATATGTGTATAATTGTTTCTTAGTTATGCTAAATTAGTATTAAAGTATTAATTATTTGTTTTTAGTGATTAGTTTATGATTAATATGATGATAAAAACTATAATAATATTTGATGAAAAAAATAAATATAGGATAAACCTTAAGTGGAATAGGTTGATAAGAAGGTGTTACAAATTTGGACATGACATGAATGTTTTTCTTATGAATACTTTTTTTTTAAATTATATCTTTTTTTTCTTATGAATACATAATTTGATTATAGTTTCTCACTAATTTGGATAGTCATTTAATTTTAGTTAATGGTTAAAACTATAAGGAATAATATTATCAATGAATGTGATGGATAATGAAATAACTATTATCAAGATAAATGAAATTTCATTAGATCTAGGATGAAATTTCTTGTGACTATTCTCACTCAAATATCTCAATCTATGAGTAGTAACATGGAACATGTTGAGATTTCATAGGCAACAAGGTGGGAGAAAAATGACATTTAATCATTTACTTGACAAATTACACCTTGTTATTATATATCTTCTGATCTATTAGTTACTAAGTAGTGGATCAATGTAATAGAAAATACATTTTACATTATTTAATTCTCAAATCATGAGAAAGTTATATTGGATGTCTATAGTTTTCACGGTGAAGTGGATCAATGGTGAAATATCATCAAGAATACATGGGAGGCGAATGAAATCAGCTCCATGATATGTGAATAAATTAAGGGGATACTTTCTAATAAATACTTTCCTTGAACTCTTGACATAAAAAATATATAGTGAAATCTTGTAGTATAAGATAAAGGATGATAAATTCTTTGGTACATATAAAGAAAATTTCACAAGACTTGTAAGGTACGCTTATGGTTTTATCATCAACCCTGGTAAAAAATTGATCTATTATTTAGTGTCTTGAAACCAATTATTCAAACGGAATTATTCATAAGATACTTTATTGGTTATGGAGAAATTGTTTTATGTGAACTCAAGGTGGAAATGGAAGCTTTAAACCCATATTTCAATAGTTCTAGTAATAAGAGAATAATGTGGAGTTATATTAGAAGTCATAAGGATGTAAAAGAAGTTTCAATCATCCACATTCCAAAAAAATTTGGAATAAGAATTCAGGTAAATAAATTAAATGAATGATAAGATATTTCAAATGAGGGAAACATAGTAATGAGTCATATTATTATTGAGAATAATTGAGTAATAATTTTAATGAAACATAAGTAAATAAGGTTCTGACTGAAGCATCAACCAAACATTAATTTCATAGATGAAAAGTGTTTGGAAATTATGTGAAGAAATGTACTAATGTTAAATTTTATGAGCATAATAAACAACAAAAAAAATAATCTAAAGGAAAAAAAATGAATTACTTTACAAAAAAAACCACTAAGTTGGACGAGAAAATGACATAGTAAAAGGTACAGTTATCAGTAACTCTAAAACTAAAAATTTCATACATTTTCTAGCTCTTACCACTTTATTATATCTAGATAATTTTCTAAGGGTTTAATTTCACCACCTATACAATTATATATTAATCTATTGGTGAAAACATCAAATGGTTCAATGATTTTATATCAATTTTATAACTCTTATATGATAGAATTTTATTCTAATGTGTTTGATTCAAATATCATTATTAATCCCATGGTTGAATTTTACCTGATTTTGGGCATGGATTGTCTCTCTCAACAAATAGCCCATACCAATTTCTAAGAAATGTAATTTACCTTAGATATCCTAAATCAACATGTGATCGTTTATTAATGAAATTATGAGTATGAAACTCTAATTTAAATTACATATATTATAGAGATCATAATACTTATTCATAAAGGATATTTATCTCAAATTATTGGCGATAAACTCAGAATTAAAAATACACCTATTTTTCATGATTATGTTTCTATATTTTCTTAATAATTGACTATTCTTACACAAAATCGTGAATTAAATTTCTAAATGGAACTCATATTTAGGGACACACCTATTTCAAATAATCTTTATAGAATTACCCTAATTTAATTGGTGTAACTAAAAGAAAAATCTATGAGAGTCTCAATAAATTATTCATGCACCCTAGTGCTTCACTATGGGGTGAACCAATCCTTTTTTATAGAAATATCGTTTAATGGGATTATGAATTGATTATCATGATCTTAAAAAGATATATATCAATAACAAGTACCCTAAACTCCCTATTTATGACTTTTTTGATCAACTATGAGGAGAAAAATAGTTCTATGAGATTGATCTTTGTTATGGTTATTACCAATTGATGGTGAAAATGGGAGATATACCCAAAAAAGACTTCTATAAATTTATGGGTTTTACTAATATATAATGATTCCATTAAAAAATACTAATTCCCACACTATCTTAATGAACCTAATGAATGGATTAATAAGATATTACCTCAACAAATAATTGATAATCATTATAAATGATATTATTGTGCATTCCAAGATAAAGGAAGATCATAAATATCATTTGATGATTGTGTTAAAACCCTTAAAGAAAGAGAATTTCTTTTCCAAGTGTATTGAGTGAAAAACCTGGATATAAAAAAGTATCATTTTTGGTTTATGTGATAAAAAATAAAGGAATATTTGTTTATACATCCAAGAAAGAGGTTATTATAAAATATCCTAGACAAAATAATGTGAAAAAAAAAATCATAGTTTTCATATTTTTCCAAGATATTACTATTTTTGTGATATATTTATCATGAATATAAAATTCACTAACCAAGTTGACTTATATGGGAGTCAAGTTACTCTATATGAATGAATGTGAATAAAATTACAAGGATATAAAAAATAAGAATTGTCACTACACCTTTACTGACATCAACTTGTAGTGGTGAAATGTTTTTTATATACAATGACTCATAAAAAATGGATTTAGTTTATTTATTATGTATAGTGATATGTTGGTATCTTATGTCTCACTCTAACTGAAATTTAATGGGAAATATTACCCTATATATGATATGTAACTTGTTGTAGTAGTTTTTACATTGAAGATATAAATGAAATACCATTATGGTGAAAATTATGATATATATATTTAGAGAATAAAATAATAAATTATATATTCACATAGAAATATTTGAATATATTCCAAAGAATATGGTTGGGGATAATTAAATATTATGACTTCTCAATACATTTCTACCTTAGAAAGGAAAATAAGGTGATAGATATTGTGAGTAATAAAGATCATGTTACTTTATCATGATATATATTGAAAATGATCTAATATTCATGTAATTTCAAAGAATGGACCTAGAGATCATAATATGAGGGAAGAAATTTTATCTTTCCCAAATGACTACTCAATAATCCATCTATGTAAATATGAAGGAAGTGTAGAATGAAGATATAGAGCTGAAAAATATGGAAAGAAATATTCTAGATTTTTACTTTGAACATAATGGAATGATTATATTTAGAACATGAATATGTCTTTCATCGGTAACAAAAATGAAGAAGGGTATATTGAATGATGCACATATATCATCATTTTCTATTCATCATAGAAGTATAATGATGAATAGATATTTAAAAGAGAATTTTTGGTTAGAAAACATGAACATGGATATTGTGGAGTATGTATACCAATGTATGGTGTGTCAAAAAGTTATGGAAGAACGTCATAAATATAAGGGTATGATGTAAACTTAACCTATTCCTAAATTGAAATAGGAAAACATCACCAAGAATTTCATTATAGGATTCCCAAAAACATATAAAGGTTATAATTCTATTTGGGTTGAATTCAATCACCTAAAAAATTCAATTCATTCCATTTCTATAAGAGAATATTTTCCACTTAATTAGATTTCCATGTTATATATAAAATTAGTGGTAAGATTTCATGGATTAAAACTTTTGATTGTTCTTGATCAGGATCTGAGGTTTACCTTGATGTTCAGTAAAAGTATTCAGCAGGTACTGAATATAAATTTTCACATTAGAACATCATATTATCCTTAGATAGATGGTCAGTATAGGAATACTATTCATAATCTAGAATACATGTTGAGTTATTTCTCTATGGATTTCAATGGATTTTTAGATCACCACCTTCCTATAGTTGAATTTCCTTCCAAAAATAACTTTCAATCAAGCATTCATATGTCTCTTTAGGAATCCCATTTTGGAAAACCTAAACATATCATTTTAATAAATAGTATTATGTCTCTTTGAGTTTATTTCATCTTATACCTCCTTAAAATATTTTGTATCCATACTAAAATAATATAATAATTATCATAAATATATTAAAATATTTTTATACTCATAGAAAAACCTTTATTCACCTCTTTTTCATAAAATTTTAAATCAAAGCATCGTTCATGCGTACGTGCGGACTACCATCTCCACGAAGAGATGTATTTCATTTTTCAGCATCTACTTTCATGATTGGTTATTATGATTTATATACTATTTATATATTATATTTATGATAGAATTATTATTTAATAATTAAAATATATAACCTATATTCTTAATCCTCCACTTACTGGAAATTGAAATTGTCGGTTGTGCATACGTAGAGACTACCATCTCTATGTAGTGATTTTTTTAATTTTACACCACCTCCTATCATGGTGCGATATAATGTTAGATTTAATAAATATATATGATATTTATTATGTAAATATTATTTTTTAATGATTAAATATTAATTAACATTATTTTATTCTTTTCATTAGAAAATGAAAACACCATTCATACATATGTACAGACTACCATCTCCATGAACAATGTATTTCATTTTTCTATTACCACATTTAATGGATGGTCATAAAAATAAATATAATGAATATATGTGATATTAATATCATGATTATGATTCTTGAAATGATTAAAATATGATCAATATGCAAGTACCAAGACTTTAAAACCTAAACATACATAACACATGAAATAAGGATTTTAAGGAAGAATTATTAATAAATGAGTGGTGAGATATTTTAAGTGAATAATATATCATATTATAAGTATTAATATTGAAATTTTTTAGATATATAATAAATCCAAATTTATTATATATTAGGTTATGATCACATAAAAATCAATACATGCTTTAGGTAATGTATTTATGCAGCAATCTCATTTTATTTCAGGATTCTTTATATTCAAAGATACCTTGGGTAAAATTGTATACTATTCTTGAAGAAAATATTTTTTATTCTACATTGGTTAGGTTTTTGTTTTAAATGTTTATTTTCTATTTCCTTTATTTTTTATTCAATAAATAGTAAGAAAGTTTTTTTAAGGGGTACTGACCTTATCACCTCTTTTAGGTCAGAAATATTTTCCTTTCATTTCCATATTTTCCAAATTGTTTTTATTGAAATATTATTTATGAATAAAGGATTTATAAATTAATTTTTAAAATATCTTTAACATTTATAACAATAATTTAAAAATTAATATTCTTATTTTTTTGAATAAGGTACTTTTTTTGGTGTCAAAGGAATATTAGTTTTATCATCAACCAAATAAAGATATTGTACCAAAATTATAACTATTATTTTTTTTAAATATTATATTGTAATTTTCCATGGTTATTTTCATAAATATTAATTTATCAATATTCTAGGAATTTTTAGTTAAAATGATAACAAAATAAAAGGTATTTTCTCATGTTTTAAAAGAAGGATTTAAATGTTCTTTTAGATGTATTTTTCATCTATGTCAACATCCTTTGATATTCCTTATGATTAACTAGTTATATGTTATAATAATGAGAACCATGTTCTTTCTCTGTATATCTTATATTATATTATAGTGAAATATTTATGAAAACCATTTTTTCCATGATTTATGGAAATATAATGAGATAATGTGTGAACCTAATTTAATGTTCAAATTGCAATACATGAACTAGTTAATGTTAATAAATGTTCATAACTTTATACATGAACCTATTCATGTTGAGAAATGTTCACATTTTTTTGTGTGGACCTGATTTAATGTCCATAAATTTTTGTGTGGACCTATTGATGCATAGACATGTTCACAAAGTTATGATTTCGAATAATAATTATTATGACACATGTAACATCCTATTGTTATTTTCAAGTATTTCTAAACCCCTCTTTTTAACATGCTTTGATTGGGTTTTATTTGGAGTTTCTTCAGGTGAAAATTTTTGGAATTTCGAAAATTTATGGGTTGTACACAGTAGGTATATGGTTTTCCTAAAATGTGTTCCCTACTAGGGAAAACAATGAAAACCAATACATTGAGGTTTTTCAGGGTTGTAACACAGATTTCAACCCATGCTACCACCTAGAAGAAACTGTGTAACCCATTTAAAATGGTTTCACAACTAGCACACATGGTTTGGTCTAACTGAGCACCCCAGCCCAAATAACCATGTGTACGGGATTTTTTAATCTGAAATTTAATTTTTAAAATTTTTGAATCCCACTTTTCAGGTTCCCAATAGACCTAATTTTACCCATTACTATTTATTCGTCCCTAGGAGCTCCCAATAAGTGATTTGGGCCCCCCTACACCCTTCTAAAAGATAATCTAATCTTGGAGAACAATATTCGATCTTCTCATAGTTGGTTTCCTCTTCATGTTCTCTTTATCCTGCTTTATTTAATTTTCTCCATAGGGTTTTATATATCTTTTTGTGTTTTTATAGGATCTAATACCTATTGTTTTAGATCTTTAATCTAGGTTAGATTCTCAGCTCTTTTTTATGACATTCTTTATTTGAGTTTACAACTTAGGGTATGGTGTTTCGAGATCCCATCATCCCGATGTAGGTGGTTCCATTTTGATTGGACAATTTTATTAACCATAAATTTCTTGATTTAATTCAATTTTTTTATTTAAATTCAATTTCTTGAAATTTATTTCAACTGATTTATTAAAAAACCAATTTCATTGAATTCGGGGATTCAGATTTGATTTGGCATAAATTGGGTAAAACCCCCAATTCTATTGAATTGGGGTGTGTTTGTGAAATTCATAGAATTGTGGTGAAAGTTAAATTTTTAAATTTGAATTGTGAAACTGGATGTAATTTGATTAAATTAAATTGTTGAATTTGATTTTTTGAATTTAAATGGTAGAATTTAAATTGTGAAATTGAATTTTGAATTGGTTTCAAATTTTTATATGAGAAAAATGGATTAAACTATTTTGATTTGAACCCATTGGTTTAATTGTGGAAAAGAGAATGTTTTTTTATTAAAACCCATTTTGTTTTTAAAATGGAAAATTTTAATATTTAAAAGAGATAATGGGATGAATTGTATTTTAATACGTCTTAAAATAAATTTCCCATCGTTTATTTTTATTAGAGAACATAAAATCCTAGGTAGTTAGTGGGTTATTCGGGAAACACCCTGTGATTTAAAACACTGAATTTACATAAATGAAGTAGGAAATATACCCTATTAGATGGTGATGTGTCCTCCCAAATCAGTATCGAGGAGGATATGTGTACAAATATTTTTGAGGCGACTATTTGAGTGTGTGGATTCCCATATCCTAGAACTATTTTACCTTTTGGAACATGACCATGTTGCTCACTTGTTTGTATTTGAAATGAATATATGCCATTTCTTATATTTTATACATTCCATATGAATTTATATAAACTTTTTTTTATATAAAATTTTTATTTAAGCCATTTGTGTAAAGTATTTCCATAATTTTAAATGTAAAGCATGTTTTGTTTAAATATGATTTTGAACTTCCAAACCTGTTTATTTAAAATTGAAAGCTTTATTTGGTTAATTTAAATATTTACATCTTATTATGGAATATTTGGTGAAATCATATACATCTTTTATCTCACACCCTACTTATACCTTCGAGTGTTATTAGATAATATTTTTTCAGGTTCGAACAAGGGTAAGGTGCCACCTGAAGGTGGTAGTAGCTATAGATCCTTGGGCTTGGAGATTTGTGTCCATTGGGACTTGGGTGGTTATCTTTTTTGGTTATCCTATTTTTTTTACTTTTTTGTAATACTTTGGGTTGTTTATTCCTATTTTACTTATGGTATAGTTATCATTATGGGGTTTTTTATATGCATGTTGATTTTTTTATCTTGATTCTATTGTGTTTGAGGAAAATTCATTCTCACTTTCATATTATATGATTCCAAGCTCTAGTCATCAACCCATGGAGATCGAGGACTCCCTTCGGGATATGTCATAGATGGATCTATTATTGTGTTACTAGGCTACCTGGGTTGGTTCATGAAAATGTGTTATCAATGGTATAGGTTTTTTATCTTGTCTTGATGTTAGTTTTTAGTTATGTAATACTATAGGGATTTAGAAGGTAGTTTTTATTTAATTTCCAATCTATCTCTCACTATAATGAACCTAAAGTCAACAGGGGTGATTAGGGAAAGTCGTATTGAGTATTAGTTATAGTATTTCCCTACTTTTGATTTTGATAGATTGAAATACAAATCTTATTTGTCTATATGAAGGGATTAATTTCCCTTTTTTCTTATCTTAGTGTTAATCTAATTTAATATTGTATGGTGATGTTGTATAGAATCATTCCTTAGATAATATGTGAGAATCAGATCCAAGATGAAGCTACAAATGAACCTCAGTGAGTGAATCCACTCATGGACCCAAGCCTGGTTGAGGTGATTGTGTGTAATGTCCAAGCTCTGGGATAGGAACCACCAGCATTTATTGTTCAAGTCCCAGCTATGAAAACTAAAAGGTATATTCTCAAGAATCATTCTCAATATTTCCTTCATTGGAATCCACTAGTTTTCCAAGGATCAAATGATCCACAAAAGGCTGATTAATGGTTGAGCAACATGGAAAAATTTTTTGGGTTCTTAGAGACACATGAAGAGATCAAGGTGAAGTTTTCCACCTTCATACTAGAGGTACTGAGTAGGAGATGGTGGGATATGATAGTGACAGTGAATAAACGTGATGACTTAGAGTGGAAATACTTTAAGGCCTTTTTCACCAACCAATTCAATCGAGTGTCTATGGTGTTGGCTAAGGCTATTGATTTTTTCAAACTTGAGTAGGCTGACAAGACCGTGATCGAGTATGCAAACTATTTTGTTATTCTAGTGAATTTTACCCTTGAGATAGTATCAAATGAGAATATGAATACTCAAAGATTAGATTTGGTACTTTGATTGGATATTTTTTCTTATGTTTTCTTACTGATGTTTTCCTCTTATATTGATGTGCTGGATAGAGTGTTGATGTTCAAAATGGACCTTGATATAATGTCAGGTTTTTCGAGAGTTTCCTTTTATCCTAGTGGAATTTTTTGTTCCTTTAAAGGAAATAGAAAGTGTGATGATTCACATGGTGGTTCTCTAAATTATGGTTTTACTAAAACACTTATAGTTCCTATAATATACGCTTTTATTTTCTACCACGACGGAATGTTATGAAACTCAAATAGGGTTTTCATTGAGGAACCCAAGATTTTTTATTCCTGTAGATTCTCGACTCACTTTTAGAAGTTATTCCATGTTAATTCCACTCCTCATAGTGTAATAGGATCATCAGCACCTTCTAAAACTACATAGAAATCAGATTATTCATAAACAAAGGGGTTTCATCCATAGGCATCCATAAAGAAGCTTCTTCATATAGTATAAGAGTCTCCAGAGGAAGAATATATTGTCCTAGTGACCATTAGAGGTACCATCATTATATATTAATCATTAGTGACAACATAATTTTATATTTCTCTATCTCATTTGTTTAATTAAACTTTCACTGTCAATATTATTAATCTTCCTATGCAGATTTTACCTTATATGATTGATATTGATACACCCCTTAGAATGAAGATAGAGTAGGGTATCCATAGTCTCTCTTCTATTTTCTCTCTGTAAGATGTCAAGATTTCTTGGAGTTTTCTGTTTCTTGAAATAAAACATCTTGATTTTATATTTGGTATGGATTCCCTCATTTCCAATAAATACATAATTGTTTTTTATTTTTTATGGGTCTCCTTTTCTACACCAGATAGGGTTTTCTAATTATTTCAAGGAGAATGGTACCCAATGTTGAGTAGAGGTGGAACTTTTTATCTATAGTTGTTGAAATTGAAATATATCTTTAATTTTGATCTAGAGTGGGAATACTTGTGTAGTGATATACCTCTATTTTTTGTCATGTTTCCCGATGTGTTTCATTACGTGTTCTCTAATTTTACACTAGTAAGAGATGTAGAGTTCTCAATAGATTTAGTGCTCGGTAAAAAACTAGTTTCTATTCATTATTATTGCATGGATATAACTAAAATTAAAGTGTTGAAGACTCATTTGGATGGTCTTCTTGAGAAAGGATATATACATCCAAGTGTGTTACCTTGGGCGGTGTTGGTTCTCTTTGCTAAGAAATATGATTGTTCACTTCACCTTTGTGCGGATTAATGAAAACTAAATAGAGGTATGGTAAAGTAAAAGTATCTTTTCCCACATATTGATAACCTATTTGATTAGTTGAAAGGGTAAAATTGTTTCTAAATGATTGATCTTTGATTTTGTTACCATCATTTAAGAATAAAAGAATCTAAAATTTAGAAAACTATCTTTCGGAGCAGGTATAGCCATAATAACTTTCTATGAGTTTATTTCATCTTATACCTCCTTAAAATATTTTGTATCCATACTAAAATAATATAATAATTATCATAAATATATTAAAATATTTTTATACTCATAGAAAAACCTTTATTCACCTCTTTTTCATAAAATTTTAAATCAAAGCATCGTTCAAGCGTACGTGCGGACTACCATCTCCACGAAGAGATGTATTTCATTTTTCAGCATCTACTTTCATGATTGGTTATTATGATTTATATACTATTTATATATTATATTTATGATAGAATTATTATTTAATAATTAAAATATATAACCTATATTCTTAATCCTTTACTTAATGGAAATTGAAATTGTTGGTCGTGCATACGTAGAGACTACCATCTCTATGTAGTGATTTTTTTAATTTTACATCACCTCCTATCATGGTGCGATATAATGTTAGATTTAATAAATATATATGATATTTATTATGTAAATATTATTTTTTAATGATTAAATATTAATTAACATTATTTTATTCTTTTCATTAGAAAATGAAAACACCATTCATACATATGTACAGACTACCATCTCCATGAACAATGTATTTCATTTTTCTATTACCACATTTAATGGATGGTTATAAAAATAAATATAATGAATATATGTGATATTAATATCATGATTATGATTCTTGAAATGATTAAAATATGATCAATATGCAAGTACCAAGACTTTAAAACCTAAACATACATAACACATGAAATAAGGATTTTAAGGAAGAATTATTAATAAATGAGTGGTGAGATATTTTAAGTGAATAATATATCATATTATAAGTATTAATATTGCAATTTTTTAGATATATAATAAATCCAAATTTATTATATATTAGGTTATGATCACATAAAAATCAATACATGCTTTAGGTAATGTATTTATGCAGCAATCTCATTTTATTTCAGGATTCTTTATATTCAAAGATACCTTGGGTAAAATTGTATACTATTCTTGAAGAAAATATTTTTTGTTCTACATTGGTTAGGTTTTTGTTTTAAATGTTTATTTTCTATTTCCTTTATTTTTTATTCAATAAATAGTAAGAAAGTTTTTTTAAGGGGTACTGACCTTATCACCTCTTTTAGGTCAGAAATATTTTCCTTTCATTTCCATATTTTCCAAATTGTTTTTATTGAAATATTATTTATGAATAAAGGATTTATAAATTAATTTTTAAAATGTCTTTAACATTTATAAAAATAATTTAAAAATGAATATTCTTATTTTTTTTTAATAAGGTACTTTTTTTGGTGTCAAAGGAATATTAGTTTTATCATCAACCAAATAAAGATATTGTACCAAAATTATAACTATTATTATTTTTAAATATTATATTGTAATTTTCCATGGTTATTTTCATAAATATTAATTTATCAATATTCTAGGAATTTTTAGTTAAAATGATAACAAAATAAAAGGTATTTTCTCATGTTTTCAAAGAAGGATTTAAATGTTCTTTTAGATGTATTTTTCATCTATGTCAACATCCTTTGATATTCCTTATGATTAACTAGTTATATGTTATAATAATGAGAACCATGTTCTTTCTCTATATATCTTATATTATATTATAGTGAAATATTTATGAAAACCATTTTTTTCCATGATTTATGGAAATATAATGAGATAATGTGTGAACCTAATTTAATGTTCAAATAGAAATACATGAACTAGTTAATGTTAATAAATGTTCATAACTTTATACATGAACCTATTCATGTTGAGAAATGTTCACATTTTTTTGTGTGGACCTGATTTAATGTCCATAAATTTTTTTGTGGACCTATTGATGCATAGACATGTTCACAAAGTTATGATTTCGAATAATAATTATTATGACACATGTAACATCCTATTTTTATTTTCAAGTATTTTTAAACCCCTCTTTTTAACATGATTTGATTGGGTTTTATTTGGAGTTTCTTCAGGTGAAAATTTTTGGAATTTCGAAAATTTATGGGTTGTACACAGTAGGTATATGGTTTTCCTAAACTGTGTTCCCTACTAGGGAAAACAATGAAAACCAATACATTGAGGTTTTTCATGATTATAACACGGATTTCAACCCATGATACCACCTAGAAGAAACTGTGTAACCCATTTAAAATGGTTTCCCAACTAGCACACATGGTTTGGTCTAACTGTGAACCCCAGCACAAACAAC
Organism: Viscum album; assembly: GCA_963277665.1. Taxonomy (NCBI): domain Eukaryota; kingdom Viridiplantae; phylum Streptophyta; class Magnoliopsida; order Santalales; family Viscaceae; genus Viscum; species Viscum album. Next base: position 145,006,677 of record OY728141.1, read on the forward strand.
CATGTGTACGGGATTTTTTAATCTGAAATTTAATTTTTAAAATTTTTGAATCCCACTTTTCAGGTTCCCAATAGACCTAATTTTACCCATTACTATTTATTCGTCCCTAGGAGATCCTAATAAGTGATTTGGGCCCCCCTACACCCTTCTAAAAGAGAATCTAATCTTGGAGAACAATATTCGATCTTCTCATAGTTGGTTTCCTCTTCATGTTCTCTTTATCCTGCTTTATTTAGTTTTCTCCATAGGGTTTTATATATCTTTTTGTGTTTTTATAGGATCTAATGCCTATTGTTTTAGATATTTAATCTAGGTTAGATTCTCAGATCTTTTTTATGACATTATTTATTTGAGTTTACAACTTAGGGTATTGTGTTTCGAGATCCCATCATCCCGATGTAGGTGGTTCCATTTTGATTGGACAATTTGATTAACCATAAATTTCTTGATTTAATTAAATTTTTTTATTTAAATTCAATTTCTTGAAATTTATTTCAACTGATTTATTAAAAAACCAATTTCATTAAATTCGGGGATTCAGATTTGATTTGGCATAAATTGGGTAAAACCCCCAATTCTATTGAATTGGGGTGTGTTTGTGAAATTCATAGAATTGTGGTGAAAGTTAAATTTTTAAATTTGAATTGTGAAATTGGATGTAATTTGATTAAATTAAATTGTTGAATTTGATTTTTTGAATTTAAATGGTAGAATTTAAATTGTGAAATTGAATTTTGAATTGGTTTAAAAGTTTTATATGAGAAAAAATGGATTAAACTATTTTGATTTGAACCCATTGGTTTAATTGTGGAAAAGAGAATGTTTTTTTATTAAAACCCATTTTGTTTTTAAAATAGAAAATTTTAATATTTAAAAGAGATAATGGGATGAATTGTATTTTAATACGTCTTAAAATAAATTTCCCATCGTTTATTTTTATTAGAGAACATAAAATCCTAGGTAGTTAGTGGGTTATTCGGGAAACACCATGTGATTTAAAACACTGAAATTACATAAATGAAGTAGGAAATATACCCTATTAGATGGTGATGTGTCCTCCCAAATCAGTATCGAGGAGGATATGTGTACAAATATTTTTGAGGCGACTATTTGAGTGTGTGGATTCCCATATCCTAGAACTATTTTACCTTTTGGAACATGACCATGTTGCTCACTTGTTTGTATTTGAAATGAATATATGGCATTTTTTATATTTTATACATTCCATATGAATTTATATAAACTTTTTTTATATAAAATTTTTATTTAAGCCATTTGTGTAAAGTATTTCCATAATTTTAAATGTAAAGCATGTTTTGTTTAAATATGATTTTGAACTTCCAAACCTGTTTATTTAAAATTGAAAGATTTATTTGGTTAATTTAAATATTTACATCTTATTATGGAATATTTGGTGAAATCATATACATCTTTTATCTCACACCCTACTTGTACCTTCGAGTGTTATTAGATTATATTTTTTCAGGTTCGAACAAGGGTAAGGTGCCACCTGAAGGTGGTAGTAGCTATAAATCCTTGGGCTTGGAGATTTGTGTCCATTGGGACTTGGGTGGTTATCTTTTTTGGTTATCCTATTTTTTTTTACTTTTGTGTAATACTTTGGGTTGTTTATTCCTATTTTACTTATGGTATAGTTATCATTATGGGGTTTTTTATATGCATATTGATTTTTTTATCTTGATTCTATTGTGTTTGAGGAAAATTCATTCTCACTTTCATATTATATGATTCCAAGCTCTAGTCATCAACCCATGGAGATCGAGGACTCCCTTCGGGATATGTCATAGATGGCTCTGTTATTGTGTTACTAGGCTACCTGGGCTGGTTCATGAAAATGTGTTATCAATGGTATAGGTTTTTTATCTTGTCTTGATGTTAGTTTTTAGTTATGTAATATTGTAGGGATTTAAAAGGTATTTTTTATTTAATTTCCAATCTATCTCTCACTATAATGAACCTAAAGTCAACAAGGGTGATTAGGGAAAGTCGTATTGAGAATTAGTTATAGTATTTCCCTACTTTTGATTTTAATAGATTGAAATACAAATCTTATTTGTCTATATGAAGGGATTAATTTCCCTTTTTTCTTATCTGAGTGTTAATCTAATTTAATATTGTATGGTGATGTTGTATAGAATCATTCCTTAGATAATATGTGAGAATCAGATCCAAGATGAAGCTACAAATAAACCTCAGTGAGTGAATCCACTCATGGACCCAAGCCTGGTTGAGGTGATTGTGTGTAATGTCCAAGCTCTGGGATAGGAACCACCAGCATTTATTGTTCAATTCCCAGCTATGAAACCTAAAAGGGATCTTCTCAAGAATCATTCTCAATATTTCCTTCATTGGAATCCACTAGTTTTCCAAGGATCAAATGATCCACCAAAGGCTGATTAATGGTTGAGCAACATGGAACATTTTTTTTTGAGTTCTTAGAGACACATGAAGAGATCAAGGTGAAGTTTTCCACCTTCATACTAGAGGTACTAAATAGGAGATGGTGGGATATGATAGTGACAGTGAATAAACGTGATGACTTAGAGTGGAAATACTTTAAGGCCTTTTTCACCAACCAATTCAATCGAGTGTCTATGGTGTTGGCCAAGGCTATTTATTTTTTCAAACTTGAGTAGGCTGACAAGACCGTGATCGAGTATGAAAACTATTTTGTTATTCTAGTGAATTTTACCCTTGATATAGTATCAAATGAGAATATGAATACTCTAAGATTATATTTGGTACTTTGATTGGATATTTTTTCTTATGTTTTCTTACTGATGTTTTCCTCTTATACTGATGTGCTGGATAGAGTGTTGATGTTCAAAATGGACCTTGATATAATGTCAGGGTTTTCGAGAGTTTCCTTTTATCCTAGTGGAATTTTTTGTTCCTTTAAAGGAAATAGAAAGTGTGATGATTCACATGGTGGTTCTCTAAATTATGGTTTTACTAAAACACTTATAGTTCCTATAATATACGCTTTTATTTTCTACCACGACAGAATGTTATGGAACTCAAATAGGGTTTTCATTGAGGAACCCAAGATTTTTTGTTCTTGTAGATTCTCGAGTCACTTTTAGAAGTTATTAAATGTTAATTCCACTCCTCATAGTGTAATAGGATCATCAGCACCTTCTAAAACTACATAGAGATCAGATTATTCATAAACAAAGGGGTTTCATCCATAGGCATCCATAAAGAAGCTTCTTCATATAGTATAAGAGTCTCCAGAAGAAGAATATATTGTCCTGGTGACCATTAGAGGTACCATCATTATATATTAATCATTAGTGATAACTTCATTTTATATTGCTCCATCTCATTTGTTTAATTAAACTTTCACTGTCAATATTATTAATCTTCCTATGCAGATTTTAGCTTATATGATTGATATTGATACACCCCTTATAATGAAGATAGAGTAGGGTCTCCATAGTCTCTCTTCTATTTTCTCTCTGTAAGATGTCAAGATTTCTTGGAGTTTTCTGTTTCTTGAAATAAAACATCTTGATTTTATATTTGGGATGGATTCCCTCATTTCCAATAAATACATAATTGTTTTTTATTTTTTATGGGTCTCCTTTTCTACACCAGATAGGGTTTTCTAATTATTTCAAGGAGAATGGTACCCAAGGTTGAGTAGAGGTGGACCTTTTTATCTATAGTTGTTGAAATTGAAATATATCTTTAATTTTGATCTAGAGTGGGAATCCTTGTGTAGTGATCTACCTCTATTTTTTTTCATCTTTCCCGACGTGTTTCATTATGTCTTCTCTAATTTTACACTAGTAAGAGAAGTAGAGTTCTCAATCGATTTAGTGCTCGTTAAAAAACTAGTATCTATTCATTATTATTGCATGGATATAACTAAAATTAAAGAGTTGAAGACTCATTTGGATGGTCTTCTTGAGAAAGGATATATACATCCGAGTGTGTTACCTTGGGCGGTGTCGGTTCTCTTTGCTAAGAAATATGATTGTTCACTTCGCCTTTGTGTGGATTAATGAAAACTAAATAGAGGTATGGTAAAGTAAAAGTATCTTTTCAAACATATTGATAACATATTTGATTAGTTGAAAGGGTAAAATTGTTTCTAAATGATTGATCTTTTATTTTGTTACCATCATTTAAGAATAAAAGAATCTAAAATTTAGCAAACTATCTTTCGGAGCAGGTATAGCCATTATGAGTACCTTGTCATTCCATTTGGTTTAACCAATTCTTAGGTAGTATTTATTGATTTAATGAAAAATATTTTCCATGGGTATATTTATATCTTTATGGAATTATTTTAAGATGAAATCCTTGTTTACTATAAGTTTGAGGAGGATCATGTGCGTCCTCTGGGAGCAGTAATGGAATTGTTGAGAAACCAATGACTTTATTCTAAGATTTTGAAATGTGATTTCTGGATTCAAGAAGTGAAGTTTTAAGGACACATAGTGTCAGAAAATGGTATTTCAATTGATCATGAAGAGGTAAAATATGTTATGACATGGTAATAACCACGAAATTTTTTTGATATTTTGAGCTTCTTGGGTTTAGTGGAGTATTATCTTTAGTTCTTTAAATACTTCTCAATGTTGGATTCTATGATGACTTCTCGAACTTAGAAGGGAGTAAATTTTCTCAGGGATGGAAAATTTCAGAACTATTTTGTTGAGCTGAAACATATTTTGACTAATGCACCGGTGTTGACTTTTTCGGATATCGGGCAGTGCTATGTGGCTTTTTGTGATGCATCTGGTTCAGGTTTGGGTTGCGTTATTATTCAAGTTTATCATTTCATTACTTATAGATCTCATCAGATTAGACCATAAGATAAGAATTACCCAACCCAAGACCTTAAATTTGTAGCTATGATGTGTGCGCTTTAGAGTGGGTGGAATTAACTTTACAGAGAAAGTTTTACCATGTTTTCTGATCATAAGATCTTGAGTTATATCTCCACTAAAAAATATTTGAATCTTTTCTAGAGGAATTGGGTGGAATACCTAAAATATTTTGGCTTTTTCATTGCCTATACCCTAGGGATAGAGAATGTCATATTAGATTCTTTGAGCAGTAAACTTTCAACCCAAGTAGTGAAATAATCATCAGAATAGTGGAACTTGATGGCTATTTTTGAACAGTTTCATATTGGAGTCTAGGAATCATGGGTTGAGGTTTCTTAGGCTGGTTTTCAGTTGAAATACTCTCTTCTCAACATGATTCTTTAGAAATAGTATCTTGATGATGATTTTTGTGTCATTATATTCTCTCTTTATGGTGGGGAGACTGTTCTTGATGGGTAATTCTCCACCGGGGGTAATTATATGCTATCAGAATCGCTTTTTGTGCCATATGGGGGATTAACATAACTCTTAGTGGGAAGTACACCTAGGAACCATGAAGATGTTCTATGACATATGGTGAAGATTCTATTGGATAGGTATAAGATGATTCATTTCTAATTATTTCTCTCATTGTTATATGTTCTAGTAGGTCAAGTTCAAGCACCATAAATCTCCGGGTTTTCTTCATCCACTTCCAGTACCAACATGAAAGTGGGATGATATATCTATGGACTTTTTGTTTGGGTTTCCACATACCTAGGGAAATAAGAATTTGATATGGGTTTTGATTAATAATCTAACAAAACTGACTCACATTATACCTATTTGTTATACAACCATAGTTGAGGAGTTTGGAAATCTCTGTATGAAAGAGATTTTTTGTTTTAATGTAGTGCCATATTCTATAGTCTCTCATAAGGATCCTCATTTCACTTATCATGTGTAGAAAAACCTTTAGGATACACTGGGATCTCAGGTCTTTTTGAGTATGGAATATTATCTACAGTGGGGTGGAAAGACATAAAGAGCTATATATATTCTTGAGGATATGTTTTGTGCATGTGTTCTCAAATTTGGAGGAGATGGGATGATCATTTGGGGCTGGTTGAGTTTTCTTATAAAAATTGATATTATTACTCAATCAGAATAGTTTTTTTTTTTAGGCCTTGTATGGCCAGCCATACAGATCTCTAATTTTTTTGTTATTTATTGCTAAAAGTTCCTTGGTTGGACTGAGATTGGTTCAAGAGATGGTGGAAAAGATTAAATTGATTCTTTAGAGAATGTGGAAAACACAGAGCTGGAATAAATCTTATACTAATTGTTGTTATAGACCATTGGATTTTTCAGTTGGTGACCAGGTGTTCTTGAAAGTTTCACCTCATTTTGTTCATCGACATCTTGGGAGGAAAGTGAAACTTTATCCATGTTTTATGGGACATTTTTGAGGTTATTGATAATGTGGAAAAGTTTCTTATCATTTATCACTACCATCGTATATGAAATAAATACATAATTTATTCCATGTATCTCATCTCTAAAAGTATATATCTGATCTATCTCATGTTCTGAGATGGAGTGATCTTGAGGTATAACAAAATTTATCCATGACTGAACATCCAGACAAGATAGTTGATTCTGAAGCCAAGGTACTTCATTAGAGAAAGATAACTTTGGTTTGAGTCCTATGAAATCATGGCTCTAATTCTCATGAAATGTGGGGGAGTGAAGTATTGAGGAGGGATTAGTGTCCTCATATTTTTAGCATGGAAGATTCTGAGTAAGATTTTTGGGGATATAATGTTTCTATAGTGGGGAGGTTGTAAAATCCCATTTCTTTTTCCAAGTATTCATAAACATCTCTTTTCACCATGATTTAGTTGTATTTAATTTGGGATTTTTTTGAGTGAAAACTATATAAATTTTGAAAATTTATGGGTTGTGTATGATTGGTACAAAGTTTTTCAAAACTATGCACCCTACTAGAGAAAATCATGCAAAACAAGAGAGTGAGGTTTTCAATGGTTGGAGTATAGTTTTCAAGATGTACACCCAGCTAGGAGAAACCATTAAACCCATTTAAAATGGGTACATGACTAGGGAACATAGTTTGGTCTAATCGTGCAGCCCTACCAAGCTAACAGTGTGTATGAAATTTTTTAATCTGAAAATTAATTCTTAAAATTTCTAAAACCCTCTTTTTAGGTGCCCTATGGACCTAATTAGACCCATTATTATTATTCTTTCCCTTGGATATTGTAAGAGGTTATTTGTTTCCCTTTTACACATTTCCATAATAAAATCAATGCTAGGAGAATGACATTCAATCTTCTCCTAGTAGGTTTCCTCTTCCTGTTCTCTTTCTACTGCTTTATCTCCTTTTCTCATAATAGTTTTATAGATCTCTATTTTTTATTGGAGGATATAATACCCACTTTTTTAGATCTTTAATCTAGGTTAGATTCTCAGATCGTTGTTTCTATCATTCCCTATTAGAGTTTCCTATTTAGGTTTTGGTGTTTCAAGATCTCGTGATCTCAAGGTAGGTGGTTCCATTTTGATTGGACAATTTGATTAAACCTAAATTTAATAATTTAAATTTAGTTATTTTATTTAAATTAAATTTATTGAAATTTACTTCAATTGATTAATTAAAAACCTAATTCCATTGAATTGGTATATTCATATTTGATTTGGAACAAATTTGGGAAAACCTCTAATTCCATTTAATTGGGGTGTGCTTTTGAAATTAGTGGAATTTTGGTGAAACTTAAATTTTTGACTTTAAATTGTGAGATTGGATAGAATTCAGTTAAATTAAATTGTTAAATTAAATTTTTAGAATTTAAATTTTTGAATCTAAATTTGGAAATTGAAATGTGAATTGATTTAAAATTCTTATATGAGAAAAATGGCTTAAACTATTTTTATTAAAACCCATTGGTTTAATCATGGAAAAAGGCATGTTTTTTATTAAAAACCTTATTTGTTTTTAAATGGAAATTTGACATATTTGAAATAGAGAATGGTATTAATTGTATTTTAATTAGTCTTAAAATAAATTTTTCATTGTTGATGTTTATTAGAGCATATTCAGGACTAAGTAGTTAGTGAGTTACTCAAATATAACTCTATGATTTACAACACTAACATTATATAAATACATCAGGTCACATCCCTGATGGGATGGTGATGTTTACACCTTGGTCAGTATCATGGAGGATGTGTGTATACATATTTTTGTGATAACTATTTGAGTGTGTGAAGTCCCATATCCTGGATCTATCATACATTTTAGAAAATGACCATTTTTTCACTTTTTTGTATTTTAAATAACTATATTTCACTATTTTAAACTATTTTACATGCCTTATAAATTTATATAAACTATTTTTATAATAAATTTTTATAATAAATTTTTATTTAATCCATTTTTTTAATGTATTTCCATCAATTTAAATGTAAAGCATGATTTATTTAAATATGATTTTAAACTGCTAAACCTATTTATTTAAAATTGTAATATTTATTTGGTTAATTAAATGTTGGAATATTATTATGGAATATTTGGTTAAATACTATTGGGATTTTAGCTCACACTATACTTTTTCCTTTGCGTGTTTGTATATTATCTTCTTCCAGGTTTGAGAAAGGGTAAGGAACCACTTAAAGGTGGTAGTACCTATTGATCCTTGAGCTTAGAGAGTTGTGTATATTGGGACTTGGGTGGTTATCCTTTTTGTTTATCCTATTTTTTTGGTAATTTTTTACGGTACTTTGGTTTATTTATTCCTATTTATGTTTTGGTAGAATTATCCCTGTGGAGTTTCTTTTGTATGCATACTAACTTGTTTATCTTGAATCTGTTGTGTTTGTGGAAAATTCATTTTCACTTTCATATTGTATGATGTTAGGTGCTAGTCACCAATCTATGGGGACCGAGAACACCCTTCCAGCTATGTCAAGGTCATCTTGGTTATTGGTTTACCAGGGTACCTAGGCCAGTTCATGACACAACATGCCAATGTTATAAGATTATGTTACGATCTAATGGCTCATGGTCGTTGATTTATATTCATTCCTTTTTGGTTATTCTTAATACATATGTTATGACTTTTGTTTTATGATATATGAATTAATGGGTATGATTATTTATATATTATTATCATTTAGTTCATACACTTATACTCATATTTTGTTCACTTATGATCTTGGGAATGATGTCTCCCATGTTTACCCATAGTTAGAATCGGAGATCACCCTTTATTATGTTTCATTTCCCTAGGATGTGAAGAAAGGTATGAAATGTGATTATTCTAGAATGGTAATATATGTTAAGTATACTGTTGGATATGTTAAAGATATTCAATAATAAGATTTTTATGTATATATTATCTAAAGATACTATACCTTTATGGTTATCAGGTGTGTGTCTACATCTTAAATGATGTAATATGTATTTAATTGTTTCCTAGTTACCTCATCATAGTTTTGAATAGTTAGATACTATACATATTATTTCTTATCTGAAACTACGATATCATTAATCATGATAGAATTCATTTTGATCCATGATTTTTTCATTATATAAACATTCCACTATGATGAACTCTAATAGAGCACCGAATGGGTGTGAATCAGCCTGCCACATCATTAATTGAGTAGGAACCCTTTGTTATATTAATACTAATTATAAATTATTGTATTAGAGAGAACCTATTATGTTTAATGAAATATATAGAAAATTATGCTTCTTATTCTAGGATTTTTATGTCTAGATTAACATATTAGGTTTAGATGCAACACCTACCACAATTTATGGGTAAGGATATACCCTAGAATTATGATTTTTTTGTAGAGTTTATATAGGATATCATTAACCATCATGAGAGGAAGGTGATTATAATAATATATATTATATGAGGACAAGTATATAAATTGTGGAATTTTTTGATGTTTGTGGATTATAATGTGGGGTTATCATAGAAGAATTTTCAAGTTTGTTTTTATGTTCAGTTCTTACTTGACATATTGAGGGTATATGGGGCTTGAGAGTTCATGCATATCTCCTTGAGAGAGATTTAATTTATAGCTTAAGTATTTCATTTCAAAAATATTATTCGTTTTTCTCAAATGTTGGTTAGGGATGAGGAAGATAGGGTTAGGAACATTTATAATGGTATGAGTGATATTGTTCTGTTCTAAGTGAATATTTTCTACAAAACATATTTTTAAATGGTTGTGAATCAGACCCTTATAATTGAGATGAAACTATATGAGATTAGGGTATATAGGGAGTTATCCACAATTGTTGGGACTGACAAAGGGTCTTCTAGTAGTAGGTAGTATATATTTTATGTTACATCCTTTTATAATGATTGAAAAAGTAAGAAAAGTGGTGGTTTATCTTCTCTGCCACATGTAAGATGTTTTATAGAGCGTTATAAAAGTAGAAAACTTGGTCATATGTGATATTAGTACCACTAATAGACTATAGAGTACCAATTATTTTAGTAGATATGTCACCTGCATTGTTTTTACAAAATTTCTACATGGATGAATGGTTCTAAAGGGTCTAGTTAGATGTAGGGATCTGATGAAGAGCTAGGAGTACCATATTAGTGTGGTAATTGGTTTCTATGGTATTTTGGGTCATAGAGATTATTTGGTGGATATGGGAAGGTTTATTATTATTATCAAGGTGACACTTAATATAGGAGTTGGGAAACTGAAGCCTAGGGGTGAGGCTTGGGCTTGTTACATGTGATTGAGTTAACTTTGGTTAATCATTACATCAAGTCATTTATTGATCAAGTATGGTTTTAGTTTCATCCATTGTTTCTTCTATTATATTATAATATAGTGTTAAATTTATTCATATATACTTAGTTTTTTATTGATATGTGTTTTCCCATAGAGTATTTTTATATAGTAAATTCTATTTATATTTTATTAGGGGTATGATTGGTGGGTGTTCAATGATATAAAAAAAAGAACTATAGTGATTGGTGGATGTAGGTTTCTATAGAAATTATTTATGTTAGAGTTGTGTAGACTTGATGTGATCCTTGGGATAGAATGGATAACTTAGTATTGAGTACACATCAATTGTTATCAAGGGTGGACATCATTCACATATATTAAGGGTGATTGTTATACCTAGGTGTGGGAGTGGGATTTGTAAGGTGGTTATTTAATACAAGATCATTGGTATCTAGGGATGGTATTGTACAATTTTTCTAGTGTTTTTTTGGGTGATAATGATACATAATAACAAGTATTTTCTTATCTTTTTTTACTAGTTCTAGAATTCCTTCAATGAGGAATTATCTGGATTGAAACCTGAGAGAGTAGTCAATTTTATAATAGAGTTGATGTAAAGTATTAACCTTGTATACATATTTCTATATAGGATGGCTTGTTTACTTCTTAGAGAGTTGAAAGTTTAGTTATAGGACCTATAGGTGAAGAGATTTATTCAACAAATCATGTCCCCTTAGTGTGATCTGGTTTTATTCACCATTATAGGAAATGAATTATTTTATTTATGTACAGATTACCATAGTTTGAACTATTTTAATTTTAAGAATTTGTATCCATTTTTTCATATTTATGATTTATTTTATTAGATGAGGAGTTCCTAGTGGTTCTATATGATTTATTTTAGATTAGGTTTCCATCAGATACATGTGAAACTTTCTGATATTACTTGTATAAATTTTAGTACATATATAGACTATATGTGTTTCTTAGGATGTTGTTTAGTTTGATGAATAACATGATAGTTTTTATGTTATTTAGAAATAGGGTCTCTTATCTATATTTTTATTTTATCATTGTCGTATTCATTAATGATATATTTTTGTACTCCCAATTAATGGATAAACATGCTCAACATCTTGATATTATAGTGAGAACACTGATAGAGTAGTGGTTATTTGTCAATATTTTGAATAAATATTTTTATATTAGTGAGGTTCACTTATTAGAGAACATGATTTCAAAGGTTGAAATATCATTGGACATGAGAGGTCTATTTATAGGGTTTCTTATGTGTTACCTAAGAATATTTTTTATATTAATATATTCATATGATTGGGAGACCACTATAGGATATTAATTTATGAAATATCCCATTTTGGTAGTGTTGATAATGGCTCAGAACAATAAGGGGTGATATTCAAGTGGTCCAATACTTATGAGAGATCCTTCAAAGAGATAAAATGAAGGTTTACTTCTACACAAATCTTGGCCTTACCTAATTTGGGTATGAAGGATACCCTATATTGAAACACAATAGTAGTAGGTCTTATAGTAGTTCAAATATAGAATTTTTAAGTGGTAACTATTGGATCAAGATAGTTAATTCCACATGAAAGGAAAATATAAATCATGATTTAGATTTGGTAGTGGTAGTGAATGTGTAGAGATTTTGGTCACTACTTGTTGGGTGATAGGTCCATGGTTTATATTGACCATAAGATCCTAAAGTATATCATTTACCAACATGACATAAACCTTCGTCAGATAAGTTGGGATGAGTATCCTTAGTATTTCAAATATAAGGTAGTGTCTTCACTAATGAAGGTGAATGTTGTGACAGATTCACTAAGTATAAAGACTTGGGCTTAGGTGGTGCATGAGTTGTGTAACATGTGTTTGTTGATGATATTCTTTACAGAGATTCATATTGACTTTTAAGAGTATCATTTTAGAGAGCACCTTATTTATTTTGATATTACCTCCTAACTTATTAAAATAATATAGGGTAGTTAGTTTTTTAACACAAATTGTTTAGTTATTATGGATAATAGATATGTTAGGGATTTTTTATAACTTCCTTAAACTCACACACTCTGATTTGATGCTAATAACCTAATCTTTACATACTAGATTTTATACCAATAAACATGACCAATTTTTTCCATTCAAAATTACAAAATAAATTATAACTTTTAGTAAATCTCATCCTAAATATCTTTTTATAGTTTTAGAGAATATGGATAAACATAACAATAACCATGTCTTTAAATGGACATTTTCTTCATTTTACACATCTTCTCTTATTCTATAATTAGTAATAAAAATTTCCCATAAAATTTATCATGCATGGAAACCTTCTAGACATGACTTATAATACACCATTCTTCATAACCTAGGGAAATGGATACATAAAAAGGGTTGATCTAAAATCCCAATAAATAAAAATAATCTTTGTAATACAAGATATGAAATCATTTCATATGCATAAATAGGAATATAATGATAATAAAAAATGGATGATCATAAGCATGAGAATATGGAAAAAATAAATGATTCCATAAGATCATGTATTTATAAATATGTGGCAGCATTATATATATGACATCATAATTTATGTTAAGGTTCATTCCCAAGACCTTAATCATAAGTATTGGTTTACTCCACAAACCACCATTATAAAATGGACATAGTCCCATACTATATTAGGTTTTCTCCCTAATCCCAAACATAGCTTCTCATGAGATATTAACATTACCTAATTCATTATAGAGATATATAATTCCAGGCCCACTTATCTTCATAATGAAAATCATACATATGTGTGTCGCATCATACCATACAGTACCCTTGGAAATAAAGTGGTTTCTATATCATATTAAAATGGAATACAAAAGGAAACATTAATAAATCCATCCTAAAATGGATAAACCTATAGAGAATAATTGGTAAACTAAAGATATTAAGTAACATTATAGGTAAATACAACTCAATTAGTTTAATGAAATATATGGTATTTACACCGTATAGATAAAGGGTACGTAGTTTAGTCAATAATTTCCCAAATCAATTGATATATGGAATATATTTGAAAACTCTTCAATCAAAAATAAAATATAGAGTGGTCATTGAGTAAGGGAATTGGAATAAAAATCATGCCTTAGTATAGTGGATGATTAAGTACAAAAAAAGTAGTAAAGGATCAACTATGATAAAAAGGGAATTATAAGTCAATATTGAGAAATAAAGTGGATGATTTCATTAAAATATATACCAATGGATTAATAGGTGTCAATATAGATTAAAAATTACTATAAAATATTATTGGAAGATTTCATGAGGAAAATACCCTTTTCATTTTGAAATCGCTTATTTTGGATCAAAAAATTTCAAGAATTATATGAAAATTCCTTTCTTTGAAAATAACTATGGAAAATTATAATGGAATATTCAAAACAAGTAATTTTCATGATAATGGAAAATTTTAGTCAAATTTTATAAATTAAAATAAAACATTCCTTTCACGCTATTATGAATAAAGTCAAATTGTATCATTCATGAAATGTTAAAAAGATTACTTCCAGAAAACATTATAAATATATTATAAGATATTTGAAAATTAATTTATGAAATCATTTAATTTTAGAAAATAATATTCTTGAAACATTAAGAAAAATTTGGAAATTGAAGAGAAATATTCCCAACAAAAAAGAATAGAAAATGTCACTAACACTTCAAAGTAACTTTCTTATTATTCTTGAACTATAATGAGAGTAGATGAAAATAAATATAAAATAATAAAAAATAATAATATGAGATTAAAATAAATTTGGTTCAAGAAAATAAAAGGATATAAGTTATACAAAGTAACTTCAAACATATAAAATTCTGAGATAAATAATATTGTAACAAAAATGCTTTACTACTTTGGTAACTTTTGAATTAAAACCCCTTAAAAGAATAACCAGGAAGAAATATATTCAAAAACATGAATAAAAAATTATTTTTGACATAAAATATCAAAATCATAAATATATACACCATATAAAAGTAATATGTTTGTAACATAACATATGTCTTAATGAATTATAAATTGAGACGAAATCCCTTAAAACATCATAACTTTTGATGTGAAAATAAATCAATGAAGAAATTGTATGAAATAAATATAAATCCATAAAATATAAATAGAAACACAACATAAATCAATCATATATCATTCCATAATTAATCTTTTCAAAGAATATCCATTTAAGAAAAGTTATATTACTCAATGAAAAGAAATTAAGTTAAGAAACCCCTTACCTCGAGTTCAGACTTTCTATGTATGTCCTTTAACTCCTCAACAATAAAAATATATCTAATTATTTAATTATTTAAAAACTTACTATTTTAATTCATTATCATTAAACTATTTATTTCATTTACTATAATTAAATTTTATTTATTTAATTAGTTAATTCCATGTCGGGTGTTTTGAGGATATTCATTTTAGTATAAAAAATTAAATTTGGTAAGTTGACTGAGGTAAAATATATCATGGTTTCATAATCTATAGAATATTATTCATGAAATAATTATAATTTTAATGAATCAATTACAATTTTATATTCATGTATGAAAGTTGTTCATGGAAAACAAAATACATTGGCATGTGAGGAGGAATTCCACACGTACACACGAGCGATGTTTTTACTTTTAGATGGATTGGAAATAAAGAAAAAAAATAAAAAAATTATCTTTATAAAATAATTATCATTCTATAGAAAAAAATATTTTCATTAAATTAATCCCCATTACCATTTATGAGATTTTTTATTGAAAAAAGGAGTACATTGCTACTTAATTACGATAGTCTGTACATACGCACGTGTGATGATTCCATTTTCTAATGATTGAAATGGTATGAATATAGTTGATATATTATATTTTAAAAATAGTAATTATGTCATTAATATAATATATACACATTAAATCCACCATAATATCCATCCATGAAAGGTGGTGATTAGAAACGAAATACATCATTTCATGAGGTGGTAGTCTACATGTACGCATGAACAATGGTTTTATTTCCCATTTTATGGAAAAAAGAGTATGAATAAGTATTTTTAATTAACATAATAACATATAATTACATGTCATATAGTGATGTTATTATATTTTAATGGTTATTATTGAATTTAATGTGGTATAATTAAATTTAAATTTAAAATTATTGGTTAATATGATTACCTCCTCTTTGAGAAACATCATTTGGATCTCTTCTTAAGAACCCTAGGGATGGTATTTTAAGGAGATAAAAACCTCTATAATGATTTTATAGAATTTTAGAAGGTATTTTATAAGGTTTTGGTTGGGATAGGTGTCTCATGAAGTGTGAGGAAGAGAGGAGAGGTGGTGTCCTTTTATAAGTGAGGTATGGTAAACATTTGGAAGTAATCATCCAATCAAATTTTTATTGGTTTAGGCATCATTATAATACTTATCTTTTGTGTTAACCCTTTCATTATCCATTTTAACTTAACCATGGTAAAAAATCAATATTAAAGGGTCAAAAAATAATTTCTAAGTTAAAATTGGCTCAAAATGGTAAATTTATAACATTTAAAACAATATACCATCCCTATTTTTCTTTTTCACGATTTTTATGATTTTTAAATTATTTAATAAAATACTTATATAAAAGAAAATACAATATACTCATTTTAAGTACTCTTCATATAATTTGTCTTTAATGATATCATTATAGTAATGGAATTCAAATATAAAATTTTAACACATCACTAATATTATATATATATATATATATAAGTATAACAAAATAATTAATTTTAATTATATTACATTCAATATTTTAAAAATCATTTACTTGATCTTTCTATTGTTTGTAAAAATGAATTTTTGGTGTTGCATAATTATTTAAGGTAATTATTTAATCACCAAAATTTAAAAATAAATAGTCATAATAAAAATAATTCATTTATATCTCAAATAATATTTATAACCAAGATTAACCTATTTTTATCCATGTCACAACATATTAGAGATATTAAAGTAATGAAACTGGCATTTTGGAGTTTTTCTTTACTTTAAATAATATATAGTTATTTATTAAAGAAAAATAGATAAAAAGTCTTATTTTTTAATATATTAATTGGTTGGTAAAAATATAGTCATCCAATGAAATGAAGGAATTTTTATAGAATAATTGGAGCCATATTCTATAGTTTTAACCTTGTTTATCTCATTTTACCCTTGGTTAGGTAATAAATCACACCATGGTTACTATTCATTAGGATCAAAAATAAAGTTATATTATTTAAGAAATTTTGAAATTATGATTCAAAATATGGAATTAATTTTATCATATTCAGTTTCAATAAGTATCAAATATAACTTTTAAAGTAAACCCACAAAACAAAATAAAAAAAATGTTTTCCAAAAATTGAATTTTAAAGTATAAAAATGTGTTTATACCAAAATTAAG
The DNA here is from genome assembly GCA_963277665.1 of Viscum album. Classification (NCBI taxonomy): domain Eukaryota; kingdom Viridiplantae; phylum Streptophyta; class Magnoliopsida; order Santalales; family Viscaceae; genus Viscum; species Viscum album. The sequence continues at coordinate 145,023,786 of OY728141.1, forward strand.
AATAATGTCAATTCCAATGAAATTAATTAACTTGTTTTTAAATAAAATAAACTAATTATATTTTACAAATAATTCAAATAAAAATATTACTTTATAGATATTTTAAAATAAAATATATTTTTCAATTAAATTGGTATTTTCACTATTCACTAAAAATAAATATTTTGAGAAAAAAATCATAATTTCAACCTAATATAATTTTTATATACTGATTTATAAAATTATATAATTTTTATAAAATATAATTTCTAAAATTTTCAAAAATTAATTATAATATTCTCTCACAAAAATGAATAAAACCCACTTTGAAGAAAAAGTATTTTTGAAGCGTAAAATGACTTAATGACAAATTCGGTGCTTATTTCCTAAGAATAAACCAATTAATTTATATTTATTAGGTAATTTATAAATATATTTCAAAATTAAGTTTCTCATTTTCATTCCCTCTAATTGAATGGAAATTTTTTAATTATCGCGTTTAAAATAATATTATTCCATGGTTCATTTAAACTTAGTGTTGTGTGTCATGTATGCTATTGAACATATTGTTCTTTTAAAATATAAAGGTATTACATTATAAAACCTTTAATAAATTATGTCCTATCAAATGTATCTTGATATCAATAATTTGAGAGTATAATATTTGAAAATCCCTTTGTGAAAAATCCACAATGTAAAAAGGGTTAATAAAACTTCCATTTGAAAAGATTGAAAGTGAAATGGGAATTTCATCTAGAATTACACATAATTTCATTGAAAATTTTTAGAACATTAACGGGAAGTGAAAATATGTAAATGGAGTCAAAAATTAATTTCTAAATAATGATGGATATTGATAGATAATATGATCATGAGAAAATTAATGACAATAAAACCGTAAATCAATGAGGTGTGAAAATGACCATCCATTTAGTGGAAATGCTTGTAAAAAGGAAAAAAATTATTTTCAATATAATTTTTCTATATTAGAGTAATTACTTTACCATCTAGTATAATAACATAATGAAATATACTTACTTGATTTTCATCAAACATATAAACCTAATTTCATCCTTTTTTCTGTTTGTTTCAATAAATTCACACATTTATCTCATTTACCACTCCAATCGATTAGTATGAGTTTTTTTATTATAATAAACTTTTAGTTTACCATGAGTTATATAAAAATATGACAATACATTTTTCTTATCTCTACTAAAACCAAAATGTTTTGGACTTTATAAGATAATACCCAAATAAATTATTATATGATGAGGTGAAATATTAATCTCCATAACTTCAACAATAATACACGAGGTTAAACATGAACAATTTAATAAATAAAAAAGCACAAAATTATTCAAAATATAATTTTCCCAAAATACCCTTTATATCTATAATATAAAACTACTATAGATTCCTATAATGTAGCGAACATCACCAAAATAATAAGAATCATATTTATATACTAACCTGAAAGGTTATCCTTAGCTTGATAATAAATATCTACAAAAATATTTCCTTGTCAATGAACCACTTTTCAACATTCAAGGTTATATATATCCCATTATCCAATGGACCATAATTACTACAACATGAAATCATATACAAACACAAAGGGTTATTTAAACCTCGGTGTATTATTATTCCTAAAACCTAATAAAAGTTTAAAAACACCTTAATGTATATTTGGTTATGACCATAAAAAGATAATTCACACCATTAAACATATAATAAACCATAAAATTATAAACTCATTATAGTATCTATAACCCTTAAGTTAAACTCCCATAAAAACATCCTTATTTTAAATTTTATTTAAACCTTACTCTGATACAAACTGTAATTGACTTGAACCCATACTCCTAGATCAGGTTCTAAAAATGTAGTATTTAAATACTATATTTGTTATCATAAAACATGACCTGATATTTACAATTAAAAATTAAAAAAAAGGGAAATGTTTTCCAATTACATCTGGAAGATTTTCTGGTTTATAGTTTTAGTGAATTAAGATAAATATAATAATACCCAAATCTTTAAGTAGACATTTCATCCAGTTTACCCAACTTTTCTTATTTTAAAATAATTCTTCAACATATCCAATAAAATTTTATACACATGGAACCCTTTTGTACATGAATTATAATACTTCATTATTCATAGTCTAGGGAAATGGAAACATGATAAGGAAAGAGATAAAATCCCAGTAAGGTAAATAATCATAGTAAAGTGTGACATGGAAACATTTCATATACATCCGGAGGAAAACAATAATAACATAAAATATATTATCATAATCATATGAATATGGAAACATTAATTATATCATAATATCATGGAATTATAAACATGGGGAAACATCATAGATAGGACATCATATCCATAGCTCAAGGTTTACTTCTAAAACCATCATTATAAGTCTAGGTTTGCTCCAAATAACATCATCATAAAGTGGGAAAATTCCCATACTAGATTTCGTTTACTCAATAATACCATACATAGCTTATCATGTGACATTACAATTACTTAATGCATTAGAGTCTGTATAATTTTATACCCACCCATCATCATAATTGAAATTACATATACGTGTTCCACATCATATCATAAGGAACTCTTCAAATAAAAATGGGTTTTATGTCCTCTTAAAATAGAATACATAAGTTACTATTCATAAACCCATCCTTTACAAGAGAAACCTAGAGAGAATAATTGGGTAAACAAATATATTAAGTAAAATTCTAGGTAAATACTACTCAATTAAGATAATAAAGTATATAGTATTTACACCATATAGATTAAGGGTATATATTTAAGTCAATAATTTCCTTAATTAATCAAAATTTGGAATATAGTTGAATATCCTTAAATAAAAGAAGATAATATAGAGTGTTCACTAAGTAAATGAATTGAAAAAAAATTCATTCCTTTGTATAGTTGATAATTAGGCAGGAAAAAAAGGAGTGATTGATCAATTCATTGATATAAAAGAGAATTAAAAAATCCATATAGATAAAGTAATTGAAAAGTGTGATTATAAAATATCCAAAAGGATTAATGGATGTCAAAATATATTAAAAATACCAAAAAAAGAATATTCAAATATTTCTTTAAGAAAAAACCTTTTTCATTTTGGAATCACTTATTTAGGATCTAAAAATTTCAAGAATATTAGGAAAAATAATTTTATTTGAACAGAACCGTGGAAATTTTTAAAGTATTATTCATAAAAATTAATATTCATGATGTTTTAAAATGGAATTCAATCCATATACATTAAAATAAATCATTTCTTCCACAATTTTTTAAATAAAGTAAAAAAACGTGTCGTACAGGAAATGTTAGAAATATTACTTTTATAAAACTAAATAAAGTATAATATTATTATAAAATAACTTAAGAAATAATTTAAGTGTAAAAAATAATATTCTTGAAACATGAAGTATGTATGGATATGGAAGATAAATATACTTGACCAAAAAGAAGATATGATGTTAGTAACACTTAGAAGTAACTCTCTTGATTATTTTGGAACTAGAATGAGAGGAGATGAAAATAAATATGAAAAAATAAAACATAATCATAGGAGATATAAATAAATGTGGTTCAAGAAATATAATCATATAAGTTCTATAAAGTAACTTCATGTATATACAATCCCAGGATAAATGAGATTGTAACATAAATGATTTTCCATTTTGGTTAATTTTGAATTAAAACCCCTTGAAAGAATAATCATGATAAAATAATTTAAATACCATGAATAAAAAAGTATTCATGATATAACATTTTAAAAGTGTTATTATATACACAATATAAAATAAATAGGTCTATAACATAACATAATTCTCAATGAATTAGAAATTGAGATAAAATTTCTTACTAAGATTGTAACTTTTGATTTGAGACTCAAGAAATGAAGTGATTATGTGTAAAAAATTAAAATAAACATAATATATGTGTAAAAATGACATAAATTAATCATATTAAATTTCACACATAATATTTTCACAACATAGTCAAGAAAAAAAGTGATATAACTCAATGAAAGGAAATTGAGTTAAGAAACCCCTTACATGAAATCCTGACTTACTATATAAGTTCTACAGCCCTTGTATAGTAATATTATATTATTTGTTTAATTATTTAATAAAATTTTAAATATTTAATTCATTATTATAAAACCATTTATTTCATTTACTATAATTATATATTTAATTATTTAATCTGTTAAATCCACGTTGGGTGTTTTGAAGATATTCATTTTATAATTCAAAAAATGAATTTGTTGGGATGAATAGGGTTAAAGAGGTAATGGTTTCATCATATTTGGAATATTATTCAAGAAATTATTATAATTATTATACATAAATAATAATTTTATATCCATCCATGAAAATCGGTCATGAAAAATAGAATACATCAACTCACGAGGCGGTAGTCTGCATATACACACGAGAAATGTTTGTACTTTTTATTTTATGAAAAAAAATGAAATATTATATTTAAATAATGATTATAATTTTATAAAAAAATATCTTCATTAAATCCATCTTCATGACCATCTATTAAAGGCATTATTGAAAAAAGAAGTATGTCGCTATGTGGAGACGGTAGTCTATATGTACGCATGTGCGATGATTAAATTTTTTAATGATTAGAATGGTATAAAGATAAATGATATATTAAATTTAATAAATAATAGTTATTTCATGACTATCATTTATATACATTAAATCTACCAAAATAACCATCCATAAAAGGAAGTGATGAGAAATTAAATACATCAGTTTGTGAGCCTATATCCCACCCTTACGCATGAATAATGGTTTTGTTTCCCATTCGATAGAAATATGATAACAATAAGGTTATACCATTAAAATAAAACATATAAGAATTTTTTAGATACTTATTTTATTATATTTTAATAATTAGTACATAATTTAAGGATGTATCATAAGAAGTAAAATGAAAAAGCTCAGTTAATATGATTACCTCATCTTTGAGAAACCTCATTTGGATCTATCCTTAACAACCCTAGGGATGGTCTTCTAAGGGTACCAAAACCTATATAATTATTATATATAATTTTATAAGTTATTTTAGTAGGGTATATTGAGATTAGTGTCTCATGAAGTGTGATTAAGAGAGGATATGTCGTGTCTATTTATAAGTGAGGGCAGGGGCACTTTTAAATATACATAAAATATTAAAATATAAATTTTCTAACTCATGTAAGATGATTAAAAAATAAAATTATTAGAATATAATGATGATATAGTATTAATATAATAATAAAATAAAATTTATTTAGGTTTATACAATGTTTTAATCCTTATCTTTTTTATTAATCCTTTTGTTAGCCATTCGTAACCTTTACCTAGGTAATAATTATTTCAAAATAAAAGGGTAATAAATCAAATTCAATGTTATAATTGGCACAAAAATGGTCAATGGATAAAATTTTAGAATATATATCATCCCATTTGTCTTATTTAAATATTATTTTGTTTTTTAAATTATTTAATAAAATATAATTTTACATAAAATACCATTAAAGTCATTTTCAATATTATTCACAAAAATTGACTTTAAATATACCAAGATAGTAGTGGAATTAGAATATAAATTTTTAAAACAAAAAAAATATGTTATATTTATCTTTAAAATTATTTTAACAAAATATTTCATTCATATTATATTAAATTTAATGTTTTTAAAATCATTTACCTCTTTTTTCTACTGTTTTCACAAGCACTTTGTCGGTGTTGCTTAAGTATTTAAGGTAATTATTTTAGTTGATAAAAATTAAAAATAAATTAACATCATTAAAATAATTCATTAATATCTCAAATAATCATTTTTAACCAAACTTAACCTATTTTTAAACTTTTCATAATATATTAAAAATATTAAAGTAATGGAAGTGACATTTTTTGCGTTTTTATTTACTTAAAATAATATAAAGGTATGTATCAAAGTCGAATTTCAAAAAAAATATGTATTTTAGATTATATGAATGGTTGGTATAATTAAAATCATCCAATGAAATATATTAATGTTTATGGCTGATTTTTGAATCCTCATTCAATAGTTTTAAAATTATTTATCTCATTTTACCCTTTACCGAAGTGAAATATTTTACCATGGTTACTATTTATTATAAACAAAAATAAAATTCACCTACTTATAAAATTTATACATTTTCATTAAAAAAATTAAATCCATTTGATATTATTCAATTCTGATAATTTTCATAAATTACTTTTATAATTAACCCACAAAATGCGATGAAAAATAATTATCCATGAAATTCATTTTTAAGTTTAACCAAAATTAATCATCATATAGATTCCATTTAAATTAATTATATTATTTTTAATTAAATTGAACTAATAATATTTTAAAAAAAACTCAAAAAATTTCACTTTGTAAATATTTGAAAAGAAAATGCAGTTTTTTATAAAATCAATATTTTCACTATTCACTGAAAAAATAATCTTTTCAAAAAAATCCCAAAATTTAATCCTAAGATAGTTTTGATATTATGATTTAAAAAATGATATAATTTTTATAAAATAAAATTTTTATAACTTTTATAAATTAATTATAATATTTTATCACAAAAAGCAATAAAACCCATTTTGAAGAAAATGTATTTTTGTAGCGTAAAATGACTTCACTAAACAATTTAATGCTTTTTTCATAATAATTAATCAATAAATTTGTATTGAGTAGGAAATTTATACATATATATAATAATTTGGTTACTCATATTCATACCTGCTAATTTAATGACTATGTTATAATGGTCACATTTAAAAAAATATTACTTTTTGGTTCGTTTAAGATTGGTGTCGTGTGTCATGTAGGCTATCAAACATAATTTTATTTTAAAATATTAGGGTATTACATATGTCACGAGATTATAACCTAAATTAGAATAATAATCTTGATATATGAGGATTTTTAGCATTTTCATAAGCATGTTAGAGCTGTCGATTTTTGATTCACATTCTTAAAGATAGGTTTTCCACCTAAGGATTACTAAGATGTGTCATGGTAACCATAAGAAATATTGATGGTTTAAAATAAAGAATTATATTATAAGGATAATTTCATGATGACACACCAATCAATGGGTTAAGGTTGGGCATCAGAGACACTCATGACTTTCTTATCCATATCCTATTTATGAGTGGAAATGAGATGATGTGATGATGGATATTGTGATGGGGTTTTAAAGGTAACCCCAAGTAGGGATGTTTTATGGTTCATTATAGAAAAATTGACTAAATTTTTTTATTTCTCACTAATCAAGGTGACCCACTATATTTTTATGTTTGGTCGATTAAATCTTCAATAAATAATACATCTTTATTATAATCAAATTAGTATCATTTTAGATCATGATGCTTGATTCACATCACACGTCTAAAATGGAATACAGAAGGACCTTGATACTCATGTGAATTTGAGCATAATATATCACCCAAAAATAAATGGTAATAATGAAAATAATACATTAATTTTAGAAGGTATGTGCCCAATATTTTGGAAATTCATGGTAGAGTCATCAAACATTAATTTTTTTTTCCTATAACATTAGTTATCAAAAATTGATTCAGATAACTTCAATTGAGGTCATGTATAATTGGTCAAGTCAATCACCTCTATGTTATTTAGGGGTAGGGGATTAAGTATTGTCAAGTTGAGTATCATATTGTATATACTTGAACATATTCATATAATTATGATATGTTTAGAGACCAATCATAGTAATCCATGATCATATGTTAATCGGTGATGTTTTCTTCTAGAGTTTGAGGTGGGTGACTGGGTATTCTAGATAATGTTACCTTGATTGGTAAATAACTATATTCATAGGTATAAGAGTTAGCACCTCGGTATGTATGAATTGTTAAGGTTATTTATAGGGTTATTATTATGTATTACTGATTAGTTCTTTCTCAGCGATACATTTTGATTCATAATATTTTCCATGTGTATTATTTTAGGAGAAAACACCTCAATCCTTCTCATTTGATCATCATTGATTAAATAAAGATGGAGACTAACATGTCATTCTAGGAATGACCATATCATATTATATATGGGATTGAAAATATCATATATGGGAATATATTTCCTCAGTTATATATATATATTGGTAGCACAAGCATATCTAGGATGAGACTTTAGAATGGAAGGATGATAAGTGAGTGTAGTGGCTGAGTATTTATTTATAATTTCTGAGTAACACATCGCTTTTATGAGATTATAAATAGTTGGTAGGTTGTAAAACCTCGAGTATTTTGAGGTATAAATTTAATTTAATCTTGGTTAAACCATGTGTATTTTTATCTATCTCAATTTTGAAAGGGAGAAGAGGAGTCCCAAACTCATGTTTTTCAGAAACAAACTAAATTATGGAAATATTAGTAAGAGAATGACTCCTATAAAAATTCTGGTGAGAGGCCACCTGAGAGCTTATGGATAGTATAGAGGCCACTAACTCTTACACATAGAATTTTTTGGGACTATAATAGGACCTTGGAAGCTGAGTACATTTTCAGTCTTGTCAACTGATGTTTTTATAGACTTGTTTATTTTTTAGATTTTAATTTAATTAATTAAATGATATAAATTTTTATAAAATGATGTATTCACATTTCACATCACCCAAAATTATTTTCTATGTGCCATCACTCCTTTATTTCTATTTTCTTCACCTACTAATGATAGATCATCCTGGTTTATGATCTATATCAAGAACCATTTATCCCATATTATGATCACGAGTAAGATAAAAATACATGAATTAGAAGTGGACATAAATGTTGAAGATAAAACTATTTTTAAAAGATATAATCTAGGAGCTATGATTCATGACCCCAACATGAGGTGGACAAGGAATAATATAGGGAAAAACCTAGAAACAAAAATAAGAATAATTATATGAAGAAATTATAGAAATATAGAAAAATAAATAGGAACAAAAGTAAAATAATATGATAAAATGAAACTTCAATATAAAAATAAAGAAGAAATAAGTAAAAGAACCATAAACCATATTTTAAGAGGAAGTGGTGAACATAAATAGATATATAATTCATAAGAATAAAAAATAACTAAAAAATTAAGGGGGATATGGAGGAGAGATTAAAATGGTAATATAGGGGAAAATGGTGGAAAATTACAAAAAATAAAAAGGATAAAATATAAAATTATATATAATAAAGAAAAATAAGTTGAATTATATATTATAATAATATTTAAAATCAATTATATAATAATGAATCTCTAAGTACATATAGAATGAGAAGGGTAATTAGTAGAAAATAGAATAGTAAAATTTATAATCTAAAAGTAAAAAAATGAAATATATGATCCAAGATCATTGATCCATAGAAAATAATCTAAGAGATGGGAATCAATATCCAAGGGACATAATAAAATGTTTAAGATTCATACAAAATCTAGAAGAAAAAATCTACAATTATATAAATTAAACTATAAATAAAACTATAGAATATAAATCATAACCTATTACAATACGAAAACTTCTAGAAGTATTAAACAATATGGAAGAAGAAAAAAAATTAAAAGAATAAATAATCATATGTTTAATATAAAAATAATAATCGTTATGTGATAAAAAATATAAAGTTAGATGTAAAATTGTAATTATAACTCATAAGAAAGAAGTAAAAATAGAAGAAGAATAAGAAGAATAATAAAGTGGAAGAAAACTAAAATAAGATTTATAAAAATAGAAACAATAAGTAAAAGTAAAAAATTAAATGGAAAAACAAAAACAAAAGATGAAAAATGAGAATAAATAAAATTTAAATTAATAACTAAATCATAATATTAACCTAGAATCAAGAAATTAAATTAAAAATAAAAATATAAGCATAATATTTAAGTACAAATACAAAAGGAAAAATAAAGAAATAGAAGTGTAAATATATTCAAAATAAAAAATTAAATACAAGAATAAGAATAAAAATTTAATTTAGAACCTATAGGATAAGTTGAAGCTAAAATATAACTATAAGTATATTAAAATACTTGTGAAAAAAAAAGAATCCAAAATTAGGGTGTGCTCTTGAGGCCATGTGGTGCTTTATCAGAGACTTAGTAATTTGGGTTAGGGTTTTATAATATTCCAAAAACATAATATTACATATAATTAAGCTAATAAATTAGTATAAATACCCACATAAAACTTTAAAAAATTAAAAATAAAAGGTGAGAATAATTCATAAAGTATAATATAAGAGGAAAGAGTCAATTATAAGTACGATCTAGGAAATAGGTGGTTGAATCCCGGAGATAAAATGGGAACAATAAAAAGAATAAAATTTTAATCTAAAATAATAAATAAATATAGAAGTTGAAGATGATAGAAACTAAAAGATATAAATAGCATAAATTATTTATAATCTTGATGATATAATCAAAAAATAATAGAAGAAAAATAAATGAATTAAAATTTATATTATAAATAAAAAAATTATTAGTATAAAAATATTAAAATAAATGATAAAATCATAATACATAATCTAATATAGAAATATGTAAAAACATGTAAATATGATAATAGTAACCATATAAAAATACACTTAATAAAAAAATGAAAAAGGAATGAAAAATAAAAAAATAGAAGTAAAATACTAAGTAAAAAAGAAAAATAAAAAATAAAAGTTTTAATTAAATATAAAATTCATTAGATTGAAATATGATCCATAATATTATATATATAATCCTTGATACATGATTTACTATCAATAATCCAAAAAATAATGAGAAATAAAAAATAAAGATGATGAACTAAAATTAAAGGAGAACTAAAGTGTTGAAGGAAGTAGGATGAGAACTATAAAAATGATATAAGTAAAATTAAAAAATATAAATATAAATATAAGAATTAAATTTCATAAGAATAAAGGAAATTTAGAAGTTGAATCTGTAAATATAATAATAAACATAACTATTTGAAATTATGTAACAGTTTGGACATTTTTGGTCTATTATTTTTTGTAATTTTATTTTTTTAGGTATCTAAAGGGGGTAGTGGTGTTATAGGGTTCTAGTATGGATTTTTATCCCATATAAGGTCTACCGCATCATGGTGGTCGGTGTGGTGGTGTTTTTGGATTATATTTGGTCATGGAGAGTTGAAAATTTTGAGTTATAGGATAACATGGGGAGAAAAATACCTAGTTTTGTAGGTGTTTGGTGTTGTAATATCTATGGAGAAGACAATATTCCATATAATATTGAGTTTTAGTTATTATGGTGGTTTTTTTCTATATATGTGTAAAGTAAGGGGATGTTTTCACTGTAATGATAAACATGGCCTCTATAGACCATCCATGGATCTGAGTGAAGACCACAACACCATAGTGGTATATTTTTCATATGTTTTAGTGGATGTTTGTGTTTGGTTAGTTTACATTTTGGAAAAAAAATAATGAAAAAATTATGATGGGGAAATTTATGGGGCTAATATTTGGTGAGGAATTTGAGTGAGAGTTGAGTAGCATGGAAAGGTTTTAAACAGTGAGCCAAAGGTCACCACTCCAAGGTCTTAATCATGGTTGGAAAAAATGATGATTATAATTAATCCATAGCATAGAGGTTCTTATAGGTTCAATCAACTTGAATTTAAAGTGGTTAAAATAGTCGTTGATAATTGGGGAGGCTAAACTATTTTTAATATCATATATTAAGATCTTTATTTGATATAATTCAAAATAACCATACTTAAATTCTCCACATAACTATGGATTTAATTATGAATTCCTTATAAATAGAGTTTAAACATTATTATTTATTTGACTATTCCCTATTCTCTAAGACCTTAGCTAATTCTAAGAACTATTTTTATATTTTTTCTATCATAATTGAGAGGATCTTAATCTTATTGATTCATTATATCAATTATTATTTAATATGATGTGTCTTTAACATTCCTTATTCTTTTATTTTTATTATCCTCTATGGTTGAAGAATTTTTTATGTTTGGATATGGTGAATTAAAATTGATTTTTATATATTTTATGTGATATTATAGGCTGGCGGAAGCTATTGTAGAATCATAGAACCCATAAGGGATAACAAGAATAAAATTAATAAGTGATGTGAAATTCACCTCATATATTTCTTGATGTGTTTATGAACCTATAAGTAACTCTGTTAAACTTAGAACACTTCATGTGCATTCCCTTGAATTGAATAATTGGAATCATAGTCATTATTTTTTTATTGTTATCCTCTCAAATGGATTATTGGTATTTCAATCACCCACCTTTATTGAAACCCGCATATGGATCCGTAAGATATTTATTTTATAACACATAAACATTTAATTACCATCCTACAACAAAATTGATTTTAGAAATGGTAACTTATTTCTCCCTCCATAGGCCTCGTGGGGATGAATTGGTCAAGGGGGGATGTTAATTTAGTTTTTTATTTTCATTACTTACACTCTATCCTTGGGATAGGTGAGGATATATTGGTCCAGATAGAAGAGTTAATAATTTTCCTTATTATTTTCATTATCTATACACACTGATTGGGCTTGGTGGAATGAATTGGTCTTGGGTAGGGGTTGATAATTTACTTTATGATTTTGATAACTTATACTCTCTCATCAGGCTCATTTAGAATGGATTTATTCCAGGGGTAGGGGATTCTATTATTTATTCATTTACTACCTTACTCATCTCTCATTCCTGAAATTGATGGTTTTTTCCATAGGAAATGGTTATCGTAGGATTTCCTTCATTATATATGTATCATTGTGTGAATTTATCTTCACTACAAGAACCCTTCTCTTGGGATCAATGTTTGGGATTTATTATAGGGAATATTAAGATGTATTCATCCTTTTTATTGGCTTTAAATTGATTTTACTTGTTTTTAATCCTCTATTACTTCCTTAATTTCATTTAAAGTTTTATTTTTTATAATTTTATACATATATCGCTGCTATGAAACATGTTTTATAGGTGACATGAATTGTTTATGAACTTCATGTGAAAGTTGATCTGGTTGGTTGGCCCCTCCTTTATATTCACTATTGATATATTAAATAATGAATTCACATTGAATATTTTATGGAAAATATTGGACTAAAATATAAAAGGGAATTTTAAATTTAGTATGAGCATGTGAATCTGGAATAAATTTAAAATATGGTCTTGATGACAAATATGTTATTATAATTTAAAGAAAATGTGATATAATGGCCTTTGAAATAGAATAATGGAGTGAATTGTTTCATAAATTTAATGACCTGATGTGAATCTTGAATCAAGTATAATTTTGGCATTATATTTTGCTCTAAATTATATTATTCAATTCTTATTGATTTGGGTTTTCCAGGTTCTTATCTATTGGTATTTATTACTCTATATAAGATTTTAGGGTTGGTTATGATTATTACCATAATTATTTTCTTATATTTTTTGGTTTCACTAGCAATGTATTATAGTTTGGGTAGGTTAAGGATCAATTTTTATTATCTCTTTTGGTAGTTTGCTTCCTTATAAAAAAAATTTTCCATGGAGTGATTCCATGAAACTTGGGTACATTAATGAAATCATATATGTCCTTTAGAGAAGGAGGTTTAGTGTCCTCTTCCTAGAGTGGAATGGATAGTTATAGTTAGAATCCATGTTAAGTGATCTATTGGTTTAGAAAATAGTAATGTTGTAGTATTATCTATAGTGTAAGTAAGTGTGACACCTCGAGATTTTTATGAGATAGATTTTTTATTTTATTTTATTTTATTTTATTTTATTTATTTATTTATTATTTGATATATTGGGTTCTATGCTATACCAAGATAACCTTGCACTACATTAAACACCATCTTATATTGTGTTATACACAAAAATATTCTTGGATTGTGTTATACACAATTTCAAGTTCTTTTGATAGAGTTTGTTTCACACAAGAATGATTTTAAGGAAAAAAACTAAATATTATTATGTTACCTTATATCCTAGCCATTATAATGGTGGTTATGAACAGTAATAATTGAATTATAAAAATATTATTTACACATGATTATATAATTAATTATTTTGTGATAATTTAAATAGAAATGAAAAATAAAACCCTTTTAAATAAATAGAAATGTTTTTCTAAAAGACTATTTAAATGAAAAAAAGTGAGTTTATACAATAATAAAATCACCCTTGTTGGATTTTATTAAAGAAATATATATGTAATATATATCCAATCAAATTTTTAAAATTAATCTTATTTTTTTTCTATACATGATATAAAAACAAATTAAATTTTTTTGGATAAAATAAGTATTTTTCAAAAAAAAATCAATTTTACAGCCTTTTGATGGAGAACCCATTTTAAATCAGCTTTTTAACATATTTTTAAATTATATTTGAAAAAATAAACTTTTTATTGAAAATTTAAGTATAAAAACTTACTTTGGATTAATTTTTTATATTTTTTTGATAAGTTTCAAGTTTTGATGAATACTAAAAATATACTATATTTTAATTGAAAACAAATTTTTTATCGAAATAATTTATATGGTTAAGTTATATTATTGAATAGTTTTAAAATATAAATATATTATATTTTTATCAGTTAATATCATTTAGTTAATTGACTTTAATTTTTCATTGAATTTAGATGTAAAAACATTTCAATCTTTTGCAATGTTTTTAAAACCCATTTTCTCATTCCAACAATGAGATTTATTTTAAATTAATTACTAAAAATTATATGTTTTGAATTTCAAAAAATGGATTCCTTATTTGGAATCATTAGATCCAAATTTTTTAAATATCTTTTTTTTGTTTTTTGATATTATGAATAGTAACTTTGGTGATTTTTATTAATATCGTAAAAGGGTAAATCAGGTAATTAAGGGTAAAAATAATATGATAAAATTACCCTAAGACTTGTCCTAATATCATTGGATGATTTTTTTTTTGACCTAAATTATCCTTCGGTATAAATGGTATCCTTTAGAAGCCACTTAGATCAGATTAGGACATTTAATTTATTTTATTTAAAGAAAATCTTAATATGTCTTACTCAAATTTTATTAATTATATAATTTTTAATATAAAGTTATACAGAATCTAAATTTTACTATAAATACTCATTTGAAAGATATATTTTTTTATTTATCATGTTAATTTATTTATAATTTTTAGGAAATAAATAATTACATTAAAGACTTATATAATGATTTTGTAGAAATTATTTAATAGATGAAAAATCAATAAAATAATGTTTATTAAAATGATAATATCCATTAAAAGACTAAAACACTTGAAAAAATATTATTTTTCGAGTATATATCAACCATAATCACCCAAAGGTATAGTTATTGATTATTCTTATCCATATAGAAAATATTATGACACTTATAATATTTTATTTAAAGTGATGTTAAAGTTGTCACATGCATGCTTTAATACGTATAACATTTTTTTAATGTAGGATTTTTCAGAAGAAATATTTGACTATAAGTATTATTATAAAATATAAAATAATTATATTCGTTATGGTATTTTATTTGTAATTTTAACCAATCAAATAATTATATTAAATAATTACACAAAAATGATGTTGTAATTATTTTATTGATGAAAATATCAAATTAATGTTATTAAAAATATTAAAATAAATATAATATGGAATAATTAATATATAAAATAAATTTTATAGATTACATTTAACACTTAGGGATATCATAAAATATATTTTTTTAGGATAAATGATTATCTTTAAATTTTTAAAAATCAATAAACTGAATAGTGTCAAAATTGACACTACTGATTGTTTATCAAAATAATTTATTATTAAATTTTTTAAAAATAATAAAACATTTTTAAAAATATATAATAATTATTATATGGTGTAAAATGATCTAAATTATTCATTTATGGTCTAATTTACATCAAATAAGTAAATATTTTACCCTTTTAATATTAAAATATTGGTTACCTTAGTTCAAAATTAAATAGAATAACTAAGTGTTAATTAAATAGATAAGGTTTAAATTAATAGAAAAACTTGTCTAAAATTTATTGGTTGATGATATTACAACATTATCTTATCTCGTCTTCTAAACAAAGACATTTTCAAGGTTTTTGGGTGGGTTTTTTATTTTATTATAAATTAATATTTTTGGAGATTCTAAATGTGGCCCTCACCTCAATTATAAAAGGGAACATTCTTCCTCACAACTTCACTCTACTTTGAGGCTTCAAGATCAGAAATACCCTTCCCATTTTCCTTCTAACATTTTTTAGTTACATTATATAGGTTCTTTTCTTCTCAGAAGAATAACTTTAGTGCCTTTAATAGGAGATCTAGAAGAAGCTTGTCGAACAAGAGGTAATCACCTCTACCAATTCTTTCAAACTTATTTATTATTCTGCTCTATATTAATGAGTTGTATCTATTATAAAGTAATAAATCCAGTATAAACTATATTATTATATGTTATTATTATTATGGAACAACCATATTCGATCTTATATCTATCCTATGAAAAATTAAATCACCACACGTGCATATGTACGGCTTATCTTGTCCACGTCGTGGTGTAATCTGTTTTTCACCACCACATTACATGGATGGCTATAATGATAGAAATAATAAATATATATGACTATTATAAAAATAATTTTATTATGGAACAATATACATACCATAAACTTTCATACCATTCTACAATGAAGGGAATTATATCATCACTTGGGCGTACGTACGGCCTACCATCTCCACGATACGATGTGATTCATTCTACATGATATTCATTAAAGAAAGATTATATAAATATTTAGAATGAATAAATAGGATATATATTATATTAATTTCATTTTGGAAATTATATAACTATAACCTAAGAATATGATCATTAACTTATCTAAAAAAATGCATAAGAAAATAAAGTAGTTAATAATTGAAGGACGAGTAATAATGTTATTAACAAACGGTTAATATTATTATCACTTATGATATCATAAAAATAAATATGAATTTGTAATAAGTTAATTACATTATTTTAACACTTATACAGTTGGTTTGGAAATTTATTAAGGAACCTAGACCTAAGGTAAGGGATAATTTCACAATCTCATTACTATGTGAGATTATTTATACGTAAGTATTTACTGGGGCATATTTATCATCCATGTCCATGTTTCCAAAATATTTATTCCAAAATATTATTTCAATTCTTCTAAAATTGTTTATAGTCAATTTTACGCTTTGTAAAATTTTTATTAAATGTTATGAAGGAATATTTTTTAATTTTTGATACGAGGTACTTTTGACTTGTCAGACAAAAGTACGAGAAGAATGTTTTCTTTTAACATATATGGTATGAACATGTTTTTATGTTTTCATAATGCCTCATTTACATGAATATTACTTTACAATATTTGAAGTTTATATTCAAATAAATTCTTTTTTGTTAAAATTGAAAGGATATTTTAAGAAAAGAAAACATTTTCAAAGAGGAAATGATACTTTCCTCAATAATTAATTTCAAGTGTTTTATCAAAATTATTTTCCATATAAGATAGAATTAGTTAATAGGTTTCTGTTTCAATTATATTCTCACTATTATGGTTTGATTATTTTTATGATATTTATGAATTATATTTGTTTTACATGGATTATATTATGATGGAATGATCTTTATGGAAACCCATTTTATTCCTTGGGTTACGATGTGATGAATGATTTAGGTTTTTGTGGAACACATAAAAATTATTTCATTATCAGATGGGTGGGACCTATATATCCCTCCAATGAATTGGGAAAATATGGATAACTCATGAGGTTTATATTTTATTTATTAACATGATTTAATGTTCACAATTCTATGTGTGGACTTGTCTTTAATGTCCATAATTTTATACGTGGACCTAGTTTGTTCCATGTTTATATGTTTAAGAAAGGGCCAGATTTCATGTTCTTAATTTAATGAGCGAACCTATTACTATTTATTTATGTTCACAAAGTTACAATTTTATGTGTATTCCACTATTTCATGTCTTATTTCAATGTTATTATCTCATGGACTATGTTCTTTGATTCCCTTATGATTCATGTTTTATGAACTCTCAAAAAATTATTCCATGATTTTTGATATGCATGGTGTGATCTTTTATTTTCATGATCATGTTCTCATACCCTTATTCTCATGACATGCCAATATATTTCCTTTTTATACCCTTACTGAGAATTTGGGCTCACCTATTTATATGTTTTATTTTCCTCAGGTTATAAATAAAGGTTTTAGGTAGGGATTCTAAAGGGGGAGATCTTTTTGTAGGATGTTGAAGATCTTTCACCAAATTAAAAGAATGTGTTCAAAGGATATGTTTAGGGGTGTCCCTAAGGATAAGTCTACGTATAATATACAATCCTTTAATTTATTAATGATCATGAATTACCTAAGATTAAACCTAATATTTTTCCTTTGATTATATATTTTTCCAGTATGATTAGTTTTGTTTAGACTATTCTTTCTAGTTTTATTCAATGAATAGAACCTGAAGGAACCATGTTAATAATAAATGTAAAGGGAAATGGAAATATTTAACTTCTAAGAAACCAAATTTTATGGGAGATAAAATGAAAAATCTTATCCTTATACTCAAAAAAGCAATAAATCGTGATAAACATCCAAATGAGCTGAGGAGGGAACAAATTTATATTGAGTCATTAATGAGGAAACATCTACCTTCTTTCAATGGGTATTATGATCCAATTGTTTTTTATTAATGGATAAGTACCATTGAAAATATATTTTCATTATTTTAGTGTTCCAAACATAAAAATTCATGTTGGTTGTGTATCTTCTAAAAGGTGAAGCCGATTAGTGGTGAACTCTTATTAAGAACATAAGGGATAAATAAGAAATCAAATCTATGGAATGGGAAAATTTAAAAGGAATATTTTTAAGTAATTACTTCCCTAATATTCTATGAAAAAATATGGTGAAGGGGTTCCTTGAGATTAAGAAAAAGGATGATGAATCTGTTGGTACATATGAGGAAAATTTTATAATACTTTCAAGGTATGATTTTGAGTTAATCATCAGCCCTGAAAGAAAAATTGACTGATTCTTTGGTGTCCTAAAATCGATTCTTCAAAAGGCCTTATCCATAAGGGACTTTGGAAGCTATAAAGAATTCATTCATTATAAACTTAAATTGGAAATGGAAGTTGGTAACTCTCAAGGTTATGGAGATAAGAAAGGGAAGATAGATCTTAATGGAGTCTCTAGTGGTTTTCTACAAAGAGATAAGAAAAAATATCAACTTCTTACATGCCAAAAATATGAAAAATGTCACTCGGGGGAATTACTGAATAGAATGAGATGATTATTTAAGTGTGGTAATCCTATCCATCGAGAAAAATAGTGTTGGAGTGATGTAAAGAGTCCATTCAATGGAGTGAAATCTCAAGAATATGAATCATCCATACATCAATGCCACAAGTGCAAAGAAATGAGGCATTATGCTAACCAATTCCCTAACCCAAGGGTTATCAATGATGATCAACATTAGTAACCTCTTAAGGCCAAAGACAATGGAAAATTTCATGCGGTCACTATTAGAGAAGTAGATACGACAACAAAGTGGTGGAATGATTGAGTGTTTATGTAATGGGATTCCAGAATAATGTAGTAGAATCACTGTTCTGGTGTTATGGAATAATTGGTTCACTGTGGTTTTTTCAAGTGTATTTAAGATTATATGTTGAATAGTATCGATAACCATGAAAAGTGATTTAGATATTTTTGGAAAACACATGATTAAGGGAAATATAAGCGTTAATATTTTTATAATGTTGGGATTAAGAAATAAAGAGGTGTTGATATTATCAATGGCCTTAGGACTAATATTATGACATCATGGAATGAGTTATAATTTTTGTATTTATGGTATATGGAAAGAAAATAAATGATAAATGCATTCACAATTTTAGTATGTGGATAAAAAGAGATTGTAACGCCCCGACCCCAGCTACCCAGAGTCGGTGCATTACTTCGTAACATTGGCATGATCACAAGAAAGATCAAATCTCGAAAGACCGATTGGTTTAGTAGCCTTGGAAACACTAGATATATTCATAAAGTTTTACATTACATTTCAAAGTGAAAAACTACTACAACAACAAAGTCTTCATATCCACACTATTAACCCCTCATAATATCCCTGCAAGTCAATCATAATTTACTTCTTCACTACCTGGGAAAAATAAAACATAGAAAAGGGGTGAGCTCAAATGCCCAGTAAGGATAACAATATAGCGGAACATTCAAAATAAGCATAAACATTTAAGGCAATGAATTACTAAAACAAAAGACTTTTAAACATGAACTTCAACATAGTATGGCAAAAGTAAAATGAAATAATGCCATTTACTTATTCACATGGATATTCTACTAATCGAATAATCACATGCAAAATCAATAACCACTTTCATAATGTTGGAATGCATAATGCCAGACTATCATAACCACATAGCCAAGGCCTCGTGCCAAGACTACAAATAAGATTTTGTCAAGGCCTTGTTCCAAGACACTATTTTGTCTCATGAGACCTACCGATGCATCGAGGAACTATAGCGGGCTCCACCCGTCACTTATTAAGTCCAATGCATTCCCATATGAAAAGGTTTAAACATAACATAAACATTCGTATTAAAACTAGCATACGAAATGTCAATAATTTCACCATAAACTATGAATGGTATAAAAAATAGCACATCCATAGTCAAACATATCACAAAACCTTCAATATAATATAGAAGTTTTGTATCATAATAAATCAACTTCAAATAATCTTAAAATCCGTCAAAGGATGTTGACATAGATGAAATCAAAATTCTTTTTAAAGAAATATCTCCTTTTATTTTGAAATCATTTAAGATCCATATAAAATAAAACATTTTCTTTGAAAATATTCTTATAAGCTTCTAAGTAAAGTTTTGAAGATTTTATAACGGCGTAAAATAACCGCACCCGCCGTATAAGTTAAAAAAAACATTCTTACCTCAATTCTGTCGAAAAGGTTAAAAAGGACCTTGTTTTGAAAACGACGGAAAGATTCCTTTATAAACCTCTTATAAAAATTCAAACAAGGGTATAAATGACTTTAACCCATATTCTTGTAAATAGTAAAAATGTTTTGAAATACATTTTTAGGAAACATGGATGTGGATGATAAAGATATCCCAGTAGATTATTACGTATAAACAACCTCGGATAATGAAGAGATTGTGAAATAACCCTTACCTTGTACTTTTCCTTGGTTGGGGTAGGTTAACCTCCTGTATAATGGTGAAATAATTTTTATTAAATTATAAAAGAATCATATACATTAATATGATATCATATATGATCTTTTAATATTGATTTGATAATATCTTAGTATTATCGTCGTTTCGTGTGTTAACTTACTCATTTTCTTTTATATGTTTTGTTACATAAGTCATGTTTGTTGTATCTTATTCATATCCAGAATGATATCAAGTCCTTAAACATCATTTTTAAATCATTAAATGATAATTATACTTGAATGGATACGATGGAGAATGAATCTCATCGCGTTCGTGGAGACGGTAGTCCGTACGTACGCACGAACGCTACTTCCATTTAATTTTTATTTTAAAAGAATCGAATCCAAATGATACATAGGTATATTACTATTCCAGTATAATATAATATTTTATATATGTTACTTAAGTTCATTAACACCATCCTTTATACGTTCCATGTGTGGTATGAACGAGTCATATCATTTTAAGGGGGCGGTAGTCCGCACTTCCTCAAATGAAATTATCGTATGTATATACAACATGAAACGAATAATGGTATGAAATAAAATGGAATTACAGAAGCTTATATATAAAATATATATCATTAATATCATATTTAATTACAGTTCCATCATAATGGCCACCATGAGAGGCGGTAAGATGTATTTGAACAATCATCGTTTCGTGAGGCGTTAGTTTTCCATCCACAGAAACATTATGTTCATCATCCATTAGATGGAGTTGTGTGTATGTGTAGTTTGAATCCTTCTTATAACAACATCCTAGTATATTGAGGATACTGGTGTTGTTACAAAAGAAAGGAAATAAAAAGAGTTTGGGGGTTGAAGAAGCAAAATAAATGAAAATAATTTAAGAGAAATCGTTACCTTTAATTTAGGTAACTCACTTTGGTTGGAACCAAAGGACTTGTTGAAATGCTTTCTGCCTAAGGGGAAGCTTCAAGGAGGAGGAGAGGGATGTGGGGAGCTTAGTTGGGCAGAGTTTGGACGAGCCAAGTGGCTTGAGAGGTGTGAGGAATGAGTAGAAGTGGTCTCCTTTTATAAGGGAGAGGAGGGTCTCTTTAGGAAAGTGTGAAAGTATTACTTTATAATATATTTGTATTCGGTTTATAATGGTCCAAAAATCATTTAGGTCGAAGATAAGATGACTCATATTCTAAATAACATCAACCAATAAGAATTGGACAGGTTTTAGATAATATTTTAATCATTATAATCTTATTTATTTAAATGATTTATTAATGAGGTAAACATTGCATCATTATTGTGTCATTAATAATTTAAATTATTTGATGTCTAAAAATTATAAATAAAATATCATTATGTAGGAAATCTTTTTATCTTTCTAATGAATATTTATAATCAAAAATCCAACATGTATAACCCTATGTAAAAATTGTTCTTCTAAAAGATGTAAGCTTATGCCATTTTTATTTTTATTTTAACTTTATTAATATAATGTGTCATTATCACTTACAAGTGGATCCATGGGGTCCCAAAACAGACCCAAAGATGCCCATGGTCGACCATGTATCAACCAATAGGGTTAAGACACGTTTTAGGGTAATTTAGTATTATTATAATATTATTTTTTTAACCCTTATTTACCGGATTTACCCTTTAACCATGGTAAATAAAATATTTACCGCAGTAATTATTCAAAATGTGTAAAAATAAAAGTTACCTATTTACATAATTTGGACATCCTGATTCCAAATATGGAATCCATTTTCCTAAATTAAAAACACAGAAGTGGCAGAAATTAATTTAAAATTAATTCCCGCTGTCAAAACAAAAAGCGTGTTTTTAAGAGGTAATAACTATCAAAAGATTGACACTTGTTTATGTTCGGTTTAATTGTAAAATTATGTCCAATGACCAACATTATATTAAATGGTAAAAATATATTCTAA